>JAOCZM010000023.1:0-5000000 GCA_026122235.1 Vinca minor | reverse complement strand
TTTCTGGGCATTCATTTTCTTTACCTTGCATTTAGTTTTTTTGACAAATGGGAATCTTGAGAAGGATAAAATAGATAAGTATTCATTCCCTGCTCTTGGTTTTGATTTTACAGACACAGACACTTGCCAAGACCAGTATACAAGGCAGCCAGAGAGAGACGTGGGGAAGATTGAAAAGGCTGCTCAGAAAGATGACAATAGGAGAGCTCACAGTGCACCTGGCAGCATTCCGAAAATACCACTACGGGAAAGAAAAATCATCAAAGAAATCGAGTGAGCTGTTCGCATTCAGCTTCTCTTATCTGATTCTAGTGTATATCTTCGGTTGTTGCTTCATAAGCTCGGTTTACAGCTTTCCAAGCTTTTATACGAAGACACGTCATGATCTCTGTGCCTCATCCTTGAAAAGAACAAAAGAGTTGCTTTGTTCAGATAAAATTTTGGTAGAGTTGGTAGGCTCTATGCAGACATCAACTTATTTTTCAATGTTTCTGCTGTTGTTTCTTTAAATTGTTTTGCTATTTTGTTAATTTGTGTACTGCAGTTTTGTCCTAGGGGGCTGTTTTCTCCTATTCGTTCTATCTAGGCCTGCAAACGGGTCAGGTTTATACCCGTATTCGACTCGAATTCAAAAAAACGGTTAGGACTCGGTAAGAACTTCAGACCCATATACCCACATCCGAATCTGTATAAAAGTAATAAAATGGTTACGGGTTTGAAATATTAAAAACTGGATCCGTGAGACCCGAATCCGTTTCTGTATATATATTAATTATACATGGTAAATATAAGTATTATAAATAATTTTTTTAATATTTGGATCAACTCACATCTAAGGCTAGATTTTACCATAATTAAAGCATTATGTATTTTATTTTGAGGAGGATTCTGAATATTTATATTGAAATGTGATCGCAATTCTGGTTATGTATTTTTATTTGAATTTTGAACTTTGAAAAGTATTATGATTATGAATTGTATTATAGTATGTAGAATTATTTGTGGATTGTACTATAATTGGGGCGAAGTAACATTTTATATGCAAGATTGTTAGATTAAATAAGTATATTTTTAGTTAGCCAAAATAGAAAAGTAAAAAATGAGGATGATTGGACTTTTAACGGGGTTTACCGAATTCGTACCAAGACGGAGTTGGTAACACACACAGTATTATGGATCTGGATTCGGTAGGAAAAGTTGAGAACGGATTTGAATGCGGAATAGATCGTTCCGTATCCGTTTGTATCCATTTGCAGGCTTTAGTTTTATCGGTCGGTGAGTATGCTGTTACTTCTAAGTTTGATCACATGAATGAAATGACTAGGGATGCAAACAAGTTGAGTCGGGTTTCTTTTTAGTTAGAACTTGGTCTGATTTTGGCAATGCTTTGCCTGAAGGTCGAACACGAGTGAGTTCAAACTTTGCTTGAACTTCAATCTTGTTTCGTGTATGACTTGATATAAATTGTCTTTGTCGCCACAAAAAAAACTTACGGATATACAAAATTCTCTCTTTTTTAGTAGTTTAGGATAAAAGTCTTTCTACATAGTTTAACATGTGTTAAATAATGGGAAAAAAAGAGACATTTTTACTCTTGTACCCTTAAATAATTAGTCTATTTTCGAATACCATCTCCTCCCTCTTCTCTCTAGTAAGGGTAATTTTTAAAAAACATTCTTAAAAGATAAAAAATGACATGTATTTTGTAAAGAGAGAAAGAGTTTAAAAATACCTCTATTTATAAAATGGAAGGAGTAATATACATACAACTAATGGTGGTAAGGTTTTTGATTGACAAGTTGGCTTACCTTAGATGTCATTACCTTCGATTTCTAGACTTATCCGGAGAATGAGAGAAATGATACGAATTTGAGTTACTCAAGTACGCCTTTCATCCCATAATATATTTTGCATTTATGGCAAATATAGTTTACATTCATATTAACAATGTTCGCAAGTGTCCACTTGCTGGAGCAGATGATGGTGAGGGATCAAGTTCATTTCCAAAGGCTTGAATAAGTGCAACAAGTGTAAGCAAATGGGGCATAACAAAAGGTCTTGCCCCAGCAAATGTGGTGGATGGAGCCGATGAGGAAATGACTTGATTTTCAGGAAGATCCTGATGATGCCAATGTGGAAGACACAATGCCTCAATGCCTCATTTTAATATGTTTTAGGAACTAGATGACTGGTTGAACATCTCTTTTGGGTAGCCAAATAGGCTATTTTTGCTAAATATTTTGTAATTTCAGAATTATAACCAAGTACATGGCTTTTTTTGCCCAATACTTTTGTAAACTAATATGGATATATGTTATATTTTAAGTGTGCTTTAGCCAATATAGGCTTATTTGGTCACTGGTTTGTTCAACAATTTCTTTGCAAAACATACATAATCTTATTGAAATCCATCAAGATTACATAAGTTAGTGCTACATTTCATTACATAGTACAAAAGCTAAAACAACTAACCTAAAACATGAAATCTTGCAAACAAATGAAACCTTCAATTAGCTTTCTTCAACAACAACATTTGGACAAAATAACAGTTATTGTAATCACCCAAAAAAGTAACAATGCAACCCACATAAATCGTTCCCTAATTTCATAATAAGCAATGGTAGACTTTGAATTGAGCAATTTTTTCTTCATTTTACTGCATATTGAAGTTTAAATTTCAGTTTTTATAATGTTTTGAACAATTTACTCACTTGTAATAAACAATTCATCTCCATTGATGCTCACCTTATAGTTTTTGCAGCCCCAAAAGAGTCTTCCAAGGTTTGTGGAAGTTTTCAAGATTTTAATAACCGGATAATCACCGCAACTGCACTTTATTGGGCCATTTGATTGGGAAGACGACGACATTTAGAAACCAAATAAGGTAGAAGAACCCTAATTTCAGTTCGGATAATGAAGCTGGAACAATAGATGATGATTTTGCCTACAACTAATTGTGAATCAAGGGCTTTGTTCTTTTTTTAACTGAGTGGAAAGATGAAATGACATTAATGCCCATGAGTAAAAGAGGTGGGTTTGACCAATTTTCAGTCTTAACATAAAAATAACGAAAAAAGGATGAAATGACTAAAATGACAGTATGTAAATGCGTGTAAGATATTAATAGTTAAAATTAATTATTTAAGACTTTAAATGCCCTTAAAAACATCATTTAAGACGAAAAAGACGTTGCAAGATGAATGTTATTTTGATCTTTTACCAGGCTGTCTTTGACTTTCATTTGCCTAAACTTGTGGACATCGGTGCATCGTAAATGGAAATTATGTGATGTCTTTTGCAAGATATTCTCTAAGATTGAAGTAGCAGACAGTGAACTCACCCTAATTTTATTTAAGAGAAATTTGTTATTTATAACACGTATCTATTTTTAAATTTCACTTTTCAGCACAATTTTTTTATTAGACTAAAAATAGCATGAACATTTTATAGGCATCTATTTCTGTCTAATTATCGAATCCGACACAATTTCAAGCAAAAAGAAGTCACGTGTCCCGCTAATGACTCCGACATTGAGGGAAAATATTTTCCCTCCATTTTATTCTGGGCCGCTTTCTTCTCCTTGTTACAAATTTATGGATTCTCAAGGCCATGTGTGGCACTTGATATTCGCAGCCTGAAATATTAAACATTCAAGATCTAGTTGGATTAATAGATTCCATGCTTGATATTTGCAGCTACAATATTTTAACCAAATGTGGATTCCAAACATGAAAATGTGTTCTATTTTAACACGAAACACTACAACTAAATTTGTAACAAGGCATCGAAAATGATATAACATGCTCAATCGAATCCATACTAACAAGGGTATCTGGAAAATGGCTCATTTCTGGTACTTGGAGAAATGAAAGCAGCGGAACCTCTGATCGGAAGAAATATAACAGCAAAAACTACAGGAAATTTCTTTCACCTCTTGAACTCCATAACAAATCACTGGTTACACACGATAACATACTATTCTTGAATACAGTGATCTATTTTTGAAGGAGAAAATAACTACTAATAACACTTTTGATTCACAAACCATTTCAAATTTGCTTTAACATTTAATACAATTATGAAAAGAATTCTCCCAGTTACATCAAGGTTTTTTTACTTTTTTGGTGAATTGATGATAATCACTCTTCAACAACATTTACCAATTCATACTCAATCAGAGATAGGTTGTTGTCTTCTTTGACCACAAAGTTAGCTGGTTCAGTCACCTCCACTCGGCCCCACTTATCAACTGCTAGCCGCATTGACCCTTTGAACATGTCGATTTTTGCATTACGCAGAATCACAGTGCTGTCGGGCTTCATAAGATCAACTGCATTGGAAAGAAGACAGTTTAGATAAAGATATCAGTCAACCACTAAATGCTAGTGAATCTTAAACAGGATCTATTGATTTGTTCATGCAAAAAAGGATAGGGAATACATAACCCACATAATCACACCAAAGACTAGAATGAAAAATCTAGAAAATACACCAAATAGAAGATTTGGACACAAAAAACAATGTGACATGATGCCAATCTAAATGTCTGCAATACATTAAGGAACATGGATATTACATATAATCAAATAAAGAGAGACGTATATGCGACAAATATTTAAAACAAAAGGCAGAACTTTCTAAGACAAAAGAAGACAAACTGTTTCAACCAGGGACGCAGCCAGGAATTGTATTTTGGGGGACGAAAAACTGCAACAGTATGCCGACCTACCTATAAAAACTGCAAAAAAAAAAAATTTTGGGGGAGCGAATTTGATAAAAAATTCGAACTACATATAAAAATTACTATATATTACTATATCTAGAAGTATTTTTAAAAATCTCAGGGGCACCCCCCTAGAATCGACCCTGGTTTCAACAATAGTCAGCAAGCAGTCCGCCGCAGGATTTCGAACAGCGATGTTCTTATTGTACATTGGCACATGTATACTCTGCATAAGTACATGTAAGAGCGCACACAGAAAAACAAATGCAACTACACATGCAAACCTAAGCTGAAAACAGAAGAGCAAGCGCAGAAGTCCCATACACATCACAGCACTTCATTAGTCACCTCTCTTAATAAAAAAAATTTAATCAATCACAATTGGAACTTTTCTGAAAAATGAATCATTTATGAGCATGGAACGCACTATTTTCGTGTACTGGATGCCCTGAGAACTCAATAAATAGCAGACAACAATAACTCTTCACATATGCTAATATAAGCGTCAAAGACAAGTAGAGATTTCCATAACAATCTTGGCAACAACACATGTCAATAACTCAGGTTAGAGCCATTTCATAATGTAACAACCTAGTACACCAATCACCGACAGGCAACAAATCCTACTATTATAAGCGTTAAAGTACAGATTCCCATAACAATCTTGGTGACAATGCGTGTCAATAACTCAGGATAGAGCCATTTCATAATGTAACAACCTAGTACACCAATCACCGACAAGCAACGAATCCTACTAAGACCTTCACAAGAAACAGTTGAGAAAGCAAGCGGTCAGAAGTTAAGACTCGTCATGATGGCCCCAAAATAAGAAACATTCGGTTTTCACTAGGGCAAAAGAAAAAATGGGCTAACTGTATTTAATCAAACTATCAGGATACATTGCCAAAACCGCCTAAAGAACTGAACATTTTGTTACTATTTACCTAGTTAAACCAGCATCAAAGTTCCAACAAAAAATCACATTCTGATCCTGAAATCTATCATTGCTTAAATCAATAAAGTAACTTTATAATCTGCCAGAATTGTCGCATTTCTTTCGTCACTAATTATCATACTGCAATGATCACAAAAGCCATAGCTACTCTCAAGTTAACATTTATCACAAAAATATTATATTCTTCGAGCAAAATCAGGTTCATCATTTGCTCATAATTAAAAAAAATTCCAATTCCATCAATCCATATACCAAGAAAACTGTAAAACTTAAAAGCCAAACCAAGTTGTGCTTTTCCCAAAATCTCTGAATCTAAGATGCTTATTAGACCTAACATTAAGGCATTTCGCTCCATTTAATGAGCAAACAACAAGATAAACACTGTTTCCAAATGAAAGATCAAGAATTATCCAATTCTTCTCTTCAATTCCTCCAAAATTGAAAAACAAATAGCAGTGTTATGAATAATTAGATATACTTTGTTCATTCCGGGCTGTGAAGATAATAGTTGCAGTCTCGTCACCAACGAGGCACTCTGCTATTCGAGGTCGCGGGCGAGAGTTAAGCGGCGCCACCGGTCTGGTGCTGCCACCGCCGTCGGGACCCTTGTTTGTGACGGCCATGGAGCTTATTACTTTGACGGTCAAGGTATGTCCATTTGTCCCAGGCTTCAGGTCCTCCACCTTCACAAACACAGGCTTCCTCTTCGCTGTCGTCGCCGTGTTTGGTGTCGCCGTGTTTGATGTCGCTGCCGTCGCCATTGATATGATGATAATACAATAAAACCCTAACCCTAATTTGACAGAAATTCTATTGTATGTGATGGTTGAAAAAACTTGAAATGTTGATCTTAAAAAACCGCAAAATGATTTTTTTTTCCCGTAGGGTTTTATGCTGTGGGGTCCTTTCTTGGCCTAGTCCAAGTTTTATCCATTTCTCTTTTTGTTAGACGAATTTTCACTGAGCTATGCCCCCCGAAAACTTCGGTTCCTTTTAAAGTTTCTTGGATTGGTGAATATTTTTTGGCACAAAATCGTCTATACTCGTGTACGTTTTAATTCATTAATTTAACCACTCAAAAATAAATATTCACATTTCAAATTTTAATTGATGAGTACATGTATACGATGGACATACGATTTTCACTCATATATATATATATATTTCTTCAATACTATTTTTTTAGATTTTCACATTTTTTAATTAATTTACTAATTTTTTATTGGTTGAGAATATTTAGGTTAATTAAATTAATTAAAAATTAACTTATCTTAATAAAAATTAAATATTAACTTTTAATGGTGCAAAAATATTAAACTATTTTATTTAAATTGGGAGAGAGGGGATTCAATCCCCCGACCTGCAAGCCGGATGCTATGCCACATTGCCAACTACTCTGGCAAGTATTTGACAACTATTTTCTTTAATTCTTTTAATGGAATGCTAATTTAAATTTTATTTTGGTTGTAAACTCTTAATTGGCTTATAAGAGTATCCCACATTGAAAAGTTATATTATTTTTTGAGTTTGACAATACTATAAAAGATGGTACTTTGACATGCTTTGAGTTACAAAATTGGGCTGACATTTTTGCCCATCAAATTAAGGAAGCCCGCTTATTTGCATCTTATATTTTTTATTTATATAAATATAAATAGTTAAAGTTTTAACAAATATCAGGTAATTCAAATGACCGGGTCCTCTGAATTCCGATTGAGCTTATAATCAAGTTCGATTTAGCTCAGACTTATGCAATGTTCATTTTTTATAGAGCAAATAGATTTTTCTGCCACAAAACTATTTACAAGTGCTATATCTTGCCACAAATAATATTTTTCTGCCACAAAACTAGTTACGAGTGTTATATCTGCCACAAATCATTTTTTCGTGCCTTTTCTGCCATGAAACATTTTATTAGTGCTAAAATTGCCACAAAACGAGGGAAGGTGAAGGGAAAAATAGGTAAGAGATAAAATTAATTTCAAATAGACCCTAAAATCACATTTTTATATTTAATTGGGTACACAATTTATTTTCTAAATAATTGACCCCTTCTTCCCAGGTTTATCAAAACCCCCCACCACCTTCTTTTTCCTTCTCCTCCCACCTCGAGCCGCCGTAACCGCCTCCCTATCCCATCCCGTTACCCAATCCCCAACCCCAAACCCCACACCCACCCATACCCCCTGAAAATTAACCAAGAATAGCAATTCATATTATGAAAGTACTTCTAGATCTATATATCAGACACATATAACAAATTTCACAAATGCTTTGCTGCTCTAACCTTTAGAAACTGCTTTACAAAATACATATAAGTTAAAGCAATAAGCAAAATGCTAATCAATTTGCACTACATGATTAGCCAAGCGCTTTGCTGCTAAAACCATCAAAAAAAATTTAAACAAAATACATACTAGTCAAAGTACTAAACAAAATGTAGATTAGTTTGCACTACATAATTAACCTAGCAGAGATGTTTTGCATCTGAAACCATCAGAATTCCTGAACAAAAAAGACTCTCTCAAAGCAATATGCAAAATGCAGACCAATTTCCATAGGAATATCTAATTGTTCTTAGGCATTTTTGCTAGGCTATCACCTTCACCACGTCTCTCCAAATCATCAAGCAGTCATTTTTTGGCAGATTTGGTACTCTTTGGTATGGGTGGGGGCAGGGGATTGGGTGACGGGGATGGGAGGTGGTGGCGGCTCGATGTGGGAAGAGAAGAAAAAAGAAGGTAGCGGTGAGGGTTTTGGTAAATTTGGAAAGAAGGGTCAAGTATTAAAAATAAATTAAAATTAGGTACCCAATGTAATATAAAAATTTGATTTTAGGGTTTATTTGAAATTAATTTGATCTCTTATCTATTTTGCCCTTCACCCTCCCTTGTTTTGTGGCATTTTTAGCACTCATAAAACGTTTCATGGCAGAAAAGGCACGAAAAAATAATTTGTGGCAGATATAGCACTCGCAACTAGTTTTGTGGCAGAAAAAACACGAAAACATGATTTGTAGCAGATATAGCACTCGTAACTAGTTTTGTGCCAGAAAAAACTATTTGCTCTTTTTTTTTTTATTCTAATGGAGAATTTTTATTTTCATAATATATTTTTAAAAATAAATAAATATGAATATTTAAAAAAAATCAATTCGCTTCGTTTATACTGCAAAAATCAAGTGAATCTTTTTCTAAACTCTCTAAAACTAAAGTATTAATTTGTAGAAATTTTAATTTATAATAAAAGTTAAAAATATTAATCTAAAGTCAAATAAGAGAATTAACAATAATAAAAACTCCCACATAAAAAAATAATTATTATTTTTAAATTTTGACAAATGACAAGACTATAAAAGAAAATTAATGTGGATAAAATTTATATACTTCCTCCGATTCAAAATAGAAGTGTTTTTTAAGAGTTATTTTTTGTTGCAAAATATAGGTCTTTTTACAAGAATGGTGCATTTATTGGCTAATTTACCCTTACATTATTTTCTCCATATATTCATATTTGTCAAAATGTATAGTTCTCATACAACTCTTCATTAATTTATTTGTTCTCTTAGAGTATTAATCAGGGGTACTTTAGTCATCTTGATTAATATCTTAATTTGTATGAAAACTCCTAAAAAGACTTATATTTTGAATCGGAAGGGAGTATCTATCTATATTTATATTAAAGAGTTTGTTTTCAGTTTCAGCCAATCACATCCTTCTAAATCCTACGTGTAATTTCCATGAATTTTTGTTCAATTAATTATTTTATAAAATTTTGATTGGTTGGTTAAATTTTACTTTGGGCTAAAGTCACTAAATGGCCACCTGATATTTCACTATTTCGGGTTAGGGCCTCAAACAATTATTTTCGCTACATTTGGCCATGTAACTTTTACGGGCTGCACATTTTAGCATCCGGCCAAAATTTCTAAAAAAAGACCCCACGTGCCGGTCACGTGATGGGCATTTTCGTCATTTCCTTGCCTTCTTTCTTCTTCCCAGCAAAACTATCATCTCAACCCCCACCCCATCAGATGCACCATCTCCACCCACCAAACATCATCCACCCCTCCTCCGGCCCCCTGAATATTCAAAACCCAATTTTAAAAATCATTTTTTTTTGACATAATCATAAAAATTATAAAAGATAATGAAACCCATTTCAATTTCCATTTGTAATGAACCTTTAACATATATGGAATGGATTAATCCATATGCAGAAAAACAAAACAAACCCATAAAATTTTGAAGCTCTAATTGAAGAAAGAAGATGGAGGTTTGTGGGGGTGGAGATGGAGGTTTTGTGGCTGGTGGGAGGAGTGGGCTGGAAATGGTGGTTTTTCTTGGAAGAAGAAAGAAGAAGGTTTGGTGGGTGGAGATGGAGGTTTGGTGGGGGTTGAGATGGAGGAGATGGTGGTTTTACGGCTGGTGGGAAGAGTGGCGTGGAGATGGTGATTTTTCTTGGAAGAAGAAAGAAGAATGTTTGGTGGGCGGAGATGGAGATTTGGTAGGGGGTGGAGATGAAAAAGATGGAGGTTTGGTAGATGTGGAGATGGTGGTTTTGCGGCTGGTGGGAGGAGTGGGGTGGAGATGGTGGTTTTTCTTGGAAGAAGAAAGAAGAAGGTTTGTTAGGTGGAGATGGTGGAGATGGAGGTTTGGTGGGGGTGGAGATGGTGGTTTTGCGGCTGGTGAGAGGAGTGGGGTGGAGATGGTGGTTTTTCTTGGAAGAAGAAAGAAGAAGGTTTGTTAGGTGGAGATGGTGGAGATGGAGGTTTGGTGGGGGTGGAGATGATGGTTATACTTGGAAGAAGAAAGAAGATAATGAAATGACGAAAATAACCCCTCACCTTACCGGCACATGGGTTTTTTGTGAAATTTTGGTCTGAGTTTAAATCATGCAGCCCGCTAAAAGTTTCATGGCCAAATGTAGCGGAAATAATTGTTTTGGGCCCTAACCCGAAATAGTGAAATAGCAGGTGGCTATTTAGTGTCTTTAGCCCTTTTACTTTGGTTGTAAATTCTTAATTTGCTTATAAGAGTATCCCACATTGTAAAGTTACATTGTTTTTTGAGTTTGACAATACTATAAAAGAGTGTACTTTGACATGTTTTGAGTTACAAAATTACTTTGACATTTTTTCTTTCATTAAACATTACGTTTCCGTGAATAATACGAGTATTTTTTGCTAGTGTATATATATATATATATATATATATATATATATATATATATATATATATATATATATATATATATATTCTTAAAGTTATTTAAAGGTGTACACAAAATTTATATATTCTCTAAAAAAACCTCTGATTAGAAGGATATGTAGCTAATATGTGAAAATATATTTAAGTTATTCTCTTTGTATGGCAAATATTGTAATCTTTTTTAAGTTCGATCATTTTATGTTTGCTTCAAACAATAAACTACTCCGCTAAGATATCAATCTAAGAGAACTGGACTCTCAGTGGAGGCAAAGCTTCCCCGCTAGGATATCAATCATTGTTCATAATCGGGTATCTACCAAAAAGATCCCCTACCCCAGAAAGAAAGAAAAGCAATAAACTATCAAATTAATCAAATTAATTTAAAGGGTAAAAGGTGTTCACGCCCCCTTAACTATCTTAGATTTTGGTTTTTGGCCTTCAACTAAAAAACGGAAAGTGCTTGACCCTAAACTTTTTTGAAGTATCAATGGTGCCCCTTCCATCCAATTTCTCCGTTAAATAATAACGGAATGTGTTAATGTGACACATGACAAAAAATGGGGGCAAATTGGGAAAAAATAAATTAACCTTTAAAAAAATGAATTAGAAAATCGAGGTTCACCATAAATCTTTCCCTATTTTCTTCTTTATTTCATGTCTAGTGAAATCTCACTTCTTTCTGAAATGAAAATCTTGCAAATTCCCGAGGAACAACTTAAGCAATGTTTTTTTGCTAAATAACTTAAGCGTGACTTCCATTAAATTATGTTAAACTCCATGAAAGTTGTAACTAATTATATGGAGGTTTTTTAACTTAGTTTTGAGCAAAGAAGATATTCAATGTCTTCATCATATCCCATAACAACCTAAGCATGCCTTCCATAATTTTTTTGCCAGAAATTGAAAATACTATTTACTAATTTATCTTTTTAAAGATTAATTTTTTTTTTAAAAGATTAATTTTTTTTTACCAAATTTACCCCCATTTGTTATCACGTGAGTGTCACATGGACACATTCCGTTATTATTTAACAGAGAAATTGGATGGAAGGGGCACCATTGATACTTCAAAAAAGTTTAGGGTCAAGCACTTGCCGTTTTTTAGTTGAGAGTCAAAAACTAAAATCTGAGATAGTTTAGGGGGCGTGGACACTTTTTACCCTAATTTAAATTTGAAAAGTAAAGTAGGAGGAGGAAATTTTCTTCTACTTCTAGAGGGTCCTAGAGGTCAGGCAAAATGAATAGAATTCAGAAAGGCAATTTACAAAGTATCAATTGTGGATGTAAGATAATACGTGAACCGAAGATGTAATTGAATCACTTGCTGCCCTATGTTATAATTGATGTTGAGAATTATATTTCTGTCTTATTTACGTATTATTGAAGCATAATTTTTTTACTATTATTATCAATCACTTGAATCTATTGCTACGAAACTTTGTATAATTGGAAACATGTGAGTTGAAGTTGAACTGATTTATTGCATGTTTGATCCCCTACGTGTTTAGTTGTTATCACTTTGCAATTTGAACTATTTGGCGTCGTCTTAATTGGTTGAGTCGGGTTAGTCCTAATTGGTTTTGGTCGATCGAGTCGTCGCTCTGTTTCGAACTCGTGTCTAGAATAACTAAATGACAGAACTCGTTCGAATAATATAAACGTGACTTCTATGAAATGCATGGTTTTAATCCCCCCCAAGGGATTGCGTGATACATGTGGCATTTCATGGACCTTCACCTGATGAGGGAAAATCATTGGGACTGTAACGGTTTTGTGGAGTCCAAGGTGTTGGATGATGATACAATGTAGGATGAGTCCATAAAGTGTGAACCCGTTCGTTCAGGGGATGAAACTGAACACGTGTGTTGAACTATTTGAGCTTTCCTAGTTTGGACTATAACTAGGGCCGTTACAGTTATTGTCGTATAGTTGTGAATAGATACCTGAGCTCGAAGTGTGGGAAGTTGTGTCATAGCAATACCTATGTTAGTAAGCATGTGTGTGATCGTGCGTACCGTATGGGCAGAGCATGGTGTTTGTCGTACATTCGGTTGTGTAAGTGCTTAGATGTGAAGAATGTAGTTATTTGCTTAGTTGTAGTTTCACACTTGTTTATGTTCTACGATTCACGTACTATAAACCGTGCATTATGTATACTGTCTTGGAGCATGTTTTATGTTATTTAGCATTGTGCATCCTCTCTAGCCTTGTTATTGTTTGAGGACGTGTCGGGAATGGGAAAACTATTTCGAGTCTTGCTTGTACTATATGTTATTTTGTACAGGGATTTTGTGGATCATACTGAGCACCGAAGCTCAGTCCATCCGCTTTACTGTGCAGGTGTTGCTGATCATGAGCTCTAATATGGTGATGATCCTTGGGAGGGGCCATACGACTAGTACTGTGAAACGGGCCGGCCCGTGCGGGCTCAAGTCAAAACGCGGGCGGGCCTAATTTTTGCGGATCAATGAAACATATGCCCATACCCGCACCGCCCAAGGTCCGCGGGCCCACTCAAATTTTTTTTTTTTTTTTTTGTTAAATAAAGATTTACCCATTAATAATAAAATAGTTAAGGTCATGTGTACTTTTATTTTATTATGTATACTTTTTTTATTACCATCAAGTGAGTAGGAAATATGTTAATATATACCATATTATATATAATATATATACTATTCCAAAAAATATTATATATAATATGTATACTTTCATTTTTACCATCAAGCGAGTAGGAAATATGTTAATATATACTATATTATATATAATATATATATACTATTCCAAAAAATATTATATATAATATGTATACTTTTATTTTTACCATCATGCAAGTAGGAAATATACTAATATATACCATATTATATATAATATATATACTTTTCCCAAAAAATATTATATATAATATGTATTTTTTTTTAAATGAAAAAGCTCATGGGCCCGCGATCCACGGATCGGGTCCACAGGGCGCAGCTAAACGGGCGCGGGCTAAAAAGCCCGCATTTTTGCGGATCAATATTTCCTAAGTCCATACCCGGTCCACGGCGGGGCGGGGCGGGCCGATCCGCGGGCTTCGGCCCACTTTGACAGCACTACCTACGACGAGTGAAGATAACGAATGTAGCTTGAACAATTTATTTCGTACTATATTTCCTTTTGGATTATAAACATACTTTGGTTATGTAATCACTTAGTAATTTCCTTTCAGTATTGTATTCCGCTAGCACACTTTGATAATTCCAGTTTCATAAATGAATTTCCCTTTTGATAACAACACTGTCCTGCGACTTTGGTGTCTCATTTACCAATGAGACACTACCATGTCATCATCCATGGTTTCGTGGTGTGACAGAAGTGGTATCAGAGCAGGTCGAACCTTAGGGTTAAAATGTGTAATGAACTCAGGATAACAAATAACACTTAATATGAGATGTGTGTTGGGTAGAGACCATGGACTAGGATGTACTTGTTTATTTCTCGCTTTTAATACTATCGTTACATGTTATGTGTGTTCTTCTTGTGTGTTATATCATACCATGTCATACTTGTCTTTGTTTCACATGAATAACCTGAGTAATTGTTTTATCGGTTACATGTATACTATGTTATACCTATATGTTACGTTACTTATATGCTATGTTGTGCCATTTTGCCTCACGTGTTATTATATGTCTATCCCTTCATACTATTATATGTACATTAAATTGCTATGTGAACTAGTTGTTTACCTGCTGCTTCATATATAAACTGTTTTGGGTAAGATGGACCGTCAAGAAGGATCCAACAGTGAGAGCAGCGATTCAAGAACACCGTTGGTTGCATTGATACGTCGGGGGTCCGAGGGGAGCACGTAGACAATTTGTGGGGTCTTCTAGTCAACAACCAAGACGGGATCCAATTCCTCCAAGGGCACCAATTAACGTACCTCCACAACCACAACAAAATGTACCACCACCCCAATACTACCAACCACAACAATACAATCAGCCATCTCAATATACTCCGCCACCACAATACAACCCTCCTCCTCAATACTATAATGCACCACCACAGTACAACATGCCACAAACACCCCCACCCCAATTCAATACAGGGGCAACACCTGATGTAGTTAATATTTTTCAAAGTTCAAAATTCAAATAAAAATACATAACCAGAATATCGATCACATTCAATATAAATATTCAGAAGCCTCCTCAAAATAAAATACATTAGCCTTAGATGTGAATTGATCCAAAGGTTAAAAAAATTATTTATAATATATATTTTTACTATATATAATTAATATATGCATAAACGGATCCGGTTTTTAATATTTCATACCCGTAACCATTTTATTACTCTTATACGGATTGGGATTCGGATTCGGATGCAAGCTTATGAGTCTAGAGTTCTTACCGAGAGTCCTAACCGTTTTTTCGGATTCGAGTCGGATACGGATCTAAACCCCACCCGTTTACAAGCCTAGGATCGAACATAAAAAAAGAACAGTCCAAACAGATTAGTTGTGCTGCATTACTAGAAATTTAGACATGCAATAAGAACAGAACAAGGCCTTCTTATTATTAATACAAGTGAGTAGATATAGTCTTGTTAGCATCCAATGCATTATTATACACAAAAGTCAGGCTTTTGGGTGGGTGGGGGTGGGGGGGTGGTGGAGGTTGTCCTCCTTTTAGAGTTACTGCTATAAAATATTTGGTATATAATGAATGAATGAGAGGAAGGGGCATAGAATCATCCTTTTCAGTTCATGTTCATTTTCCTTTACTTCTTTGCTCACTTTCTACTACAATCAGTGCCTGCTGTTCTTGTTGCTGCTCCGCTTCCTTTTCCGCGTCTACGATGTCTTCTTCAACCTTTACTTCTGAATGATGATGTTGTTGTTGTTGTTGTTTGTGGTATCTTAGCATTACCAGACATATGAATGCTGCAAACAACATCACAAATCTGTTAAAACCTTTTGAAGAAATATCCAAGGATGATTGGTCTTATCACTTTCGCAATATCATAATATATACTAAGGACTTGAAAGCAGTATGCAGAGAACATTCCGGCATCAATCTTTGATTGTAGTTTCAACTATGTAAAAAGGGGACGATGTGGAAATTGGAAAGCCCTCCTCCTCTCTCCCTCTTTTTTTTTTTTTTTCGTCTGGTGGTAACAAATACTAGTAAATTTCCTAAACAAAAAAGCAATTAGCCATGGAAGTATAATACCTGCAAAGATTCGCGTTCTAACGGATGTTAGATTCCAAAAGGCTGTCAAGGTTGATGCTGCGACAATTTTCTTGTGGGAGCAAGCTCCCCATGCTTCCAAGACCCGAGATTTCATATATTGAACTGTTTTCAGAATACAACAAATTAAAAAGAGTTGCAAAGAATGTAAAAGAGGCACTTCATTGAAATTATTCACCAGGTTACCATTACCTTTTCTACATATGTCAACAGAGTAAGAAGAATAAAGTTTTGGACCAGTAAAGCTGATAAAGAAACCTGTTAAATAGACACACAACATTCATCATCAAAATCTTGAACCTTAAAAATACCAAAATAATTTGCAACTTCTTGGATTGGTGTTCTTACTAAGTGCACATAGTCTCCACAGTGTAAGAAGACGGCCATATTCAGCTCCAAGTAGTAGAAATGGTACTACCTAAAATCATCAAAGCGAAGATCTCTATCAACAAAATTTCAACAGTTTCAAACTGTTAAAATGATTAATGGCCGTTATGATCATTCAAATACCTTAAGGGTCATTGCTGGCTCTCCCGAGAACAGTTCCCTTGCCTTCGAAATTACAAGATTTGTAGCTGGAAGTATCAACCTACCCGCTCTCAATATATCATCCTCTTTCAACTTAAATTCAATCCTATTAGCAGCCATATCCCTATGAAATCATCGAAAATAACTCAACTCACAAAGGAGAAAGAAGATATTTCAAGGAATACACTAGTAAAGCAACATTCTCCTACCTTCTACGGACTGAATTTGAAACGAACGATAATCCCAGAAACAAGAGGCCTAACTGAGACAAGGCTGAGAAAATGCTGCAGAAATAAATTACAAACTTTGTAACATAACAAATAAATCCCAACAAGAATCTTTGATTCCATGAATAATACTAGTAACAGAACATACCTAAAATTAATACCCCTTGTAAAGCATGAAGAAAGGAAGCAAATTGAACCAAAACCAAACCAAAGGCTTGATTTTGCAACATCTTTCCACATGATCATATCAGTAATGATTTGCCTAATCCCATCCAGATTGCACCCTTCTTCATAACTTGTTTCTAAAAAAAACAAATACAAAATCAATAACTACCAAAAGAGAAAACAATTTTTTTCAAAAAAAATTAAAAGATCAAAATTAGTACTCCCTCCGTCCCAAATTATCTGTCCACGTTGTGATTTATACGGGAATTAAGGTTTCATCAAATTCTATAGCAGGATATGGTAAAATATCAAACATGACCATATTTAATTCTACTCTCAATTTAATTCGATCTTCTTTTCTCTCTCTAACATTCAATGTAAAAGGGTATGATTGGAAAAACCATAGATGATAAGCTATTTATTTAGAAAGTGGACATTTAATTTAGAACGGATTAAGAAAAAGAAATGTGTAAAGATAATTTGGAACGGATAGAGTAATCAGTTGTGACATACTTGGTGATGGAGTCAAAGGGTACCAAACTCAGCTTATCCCTTCTTGGATCTACCACTTTGCCTTTTCTTTCTTGGCTTAACCATTTCATCACCAATCCCAAAATCTTTATCTTCCCTCATATCTTGCTCGAACCTCCTTCTTGATCTCCGATGATTCCTCGGAGAAGAATGCACCAACAACCCTGAATTAGAACTCCGATTCTTGGATCTCCGGCGAACCCCATTTGGTTCAATAACAGCATCATCAGCATTTTCGAGCCTATCGGCTAGACGGGTTTTCGATTTAGGATGAGGAGAAGGTGAAAGAAGTAGCAATTCATGAAGTGGAAGACCGTATGGAGATTGCAACGGCGACGGATCCACCGCCGGTGAAGAAGGAACAATTTCAAGTGAGAGATTAGGGGTAGTTACTTCATTTTCTTCATTATAGCATCGAAGTTTCGAGAGTCTTGAAGCGGATTTGGTTCGATTTCTGGGATCAGATTTGTGATAAGGAGGGGTTGAATCCATAGATGAAGAAACTGATGATTATTCTGTGGACAGATTTTTGAAGATTTTGTGGGATTTTTCAGTGAGGAGAAAAGAGAATTTTGGGGGTTTTCAAAATAAGGGTTCAACCAGTAAAAAGAGCCGTTAGAGACATTATTATAACTTTTGAATAATTTAAAAAATTACTATTAACAGTTTTGGGCTCTTTATTGGGCCATAATGCAACGGTAAATAAGAAGAGACAAGTCCGTTATAGGAATATTTTGGTATGGGCAGGGCATGGACTTTTGTGGCATTTTGTTGGATACTATTTTGGCATCTGTCCCAAATTAAAAATTTAAGTATTTTTTATTTTTTAATATGTTTTTAACTTATTAGATTTTGAATATATACCATTAGATAATAAAAAAAAATCAGTAAATATAAAAATTATGTTATTATAGAACTAAACAATTTAATTATTTTTAAAAAAAAGACGTGCATCTAAATTAAGTGCAAGGCGCAAATGAAATTCACTCCTGTCCACTATTGGTTTCAGCTATTCTTGAAGCTAAGTCGACTATTTGTCATTCAACATTCTTCATTTGAAATATTCATTTCGTACATCTGGGTACTACCCGTCCTCCCGAGGAGATTTTTTGGTTTTCACTACCGCCAAAAAGACTTTTGCTATCAATAAGAAGCTCGGGGGGTCTCACTCGTCTTTCCCTTCTGTCTTTAAAAGATGCCCCGGTCTTGAGATTGCTTTCTTTCCCAGCACGAGAGTTGCACCTGAATCGTGTGCAACTCAATATATGCTTCTGCCAAATTCAGATGCAACTAAGTATAAGGGCATAGATGTTCATGTTATAACCAAAATATCATAACTTTAGTAAAATGTTCTGCGTTTATCAATCCCTTTTGGTAGCCGCGAAAGTTTTTTCTGGGTCTCTTGCTATTTCTTTGTTGATTTTATCAATGGTGTAAGTTTAAAATTAATTATGATTGTAGGTCACTTAGTACCGTACTTGTGGGACTAGCCCCACAACTCCTCATATGAATCGAGTAGAATCTAAATCTGATACATATGAGAAATTTGTGGGGTCAATCCACAAAGACTGTCATATTATTGAATTTTCCGGGGCTACTACTATTAGTTCAATGAGTGAATAAAGTTTTCCAAGATTATTGTTCAGGTCTTCAAAAACCTTGAATAAATCGGACATTGTCTCGTAGTACCAAATCATAACTTCTCTGAAATTCCTACCAATCTTTCCATTCATAACCATAAAAACAGGTTCAAAGACAATCAATTAAGTTTGATTGACCTGCTTTTTATTCAACTCCCTCCGCAGAAATGAAACGAATCTTCACTAGTTCTTGGCATGCCTCGAGCAAAATGCTTGGATTCTCTCGAGACCATCTTGAAGAGTTGGTAACTCAACAGCAAAGGTCACGCGCAGCCAGTTCTTCAACCCCATGGTAACACCTGTATAAAGACGCGAATCTCAATGCATTATCATAAATAGTTCGAACAAAGGAAAGTGATCATTTAATTTGGGACGGAGGGAGTATAACCGAGCTTCAAATATCCCTTTTAAAAAAAGTCTTCTGTAGTTTGCAAAAAAAATCAAAGTAGTGTTCCTTCTCACCAGGCAGGACAATTACAGATTCCTCTCTGGCAAGTTTGAGGCAGAAAGCAAGATCGTCGTCTATGCCATTCAATAATGATGGGTTTAGTTTCACCTAGAACACGACATTCGTTAGTTAAATGCTCGGCCTAGATTCCAAATATGTAACATTTATCTTACCATAGCAAACATGGATCCTTCGGGTTTGTAAGGGCATGAAATGCAGGGGATCTCTGTCAGTTTATCATAGCAAACATTTGCGGCTTCCTTCAGTAAATTTACCGTCTTTGAATAGAAATCATCTGGTATTTCCTTGAGTATCTTTGGAAGAGCCCCCTGTTACATAACATCCACTTAAATAAAAGCAATTCAAAAACTAAATAAATAAAAATGTGCCCCGCTACAAAATCTCTCGAGTCCATCATTGTCAGACTTGTAAAGAAGATATGTCAGCGAAGTATATAGAGACATCTTGTAATCATTTATTTTGAAAATCAGTTGAAGTTTCTCGTCTGTGTCACCCCTTTAATAATTTATGAGAGGAATTTGAAATACAACTGTTTACTCGTACTTGCTAATGTCGCGAGATATAAAAACAGAAACACCAGCAAAAGAATATTATATCTGGTTGTGCAGATAAGTATAATTCCATACCAAGCAATTGCATATTCAATCACGCACCTGAATGAAACTTGGAGCATCGGGTGTAATGTCGAGACAGCTTTTGATGCAATCAACAACCTGACATAAGAGAATAAATACAACAGTTTTTAACTCCAGAATATTTTCATAAATGTAGTAAAAAAAAGCCGCTCATGCATTTTCAGTAACCATAGGCCTAGTTTTCTAAGGAAGAGAAAATTGACAGTCAGCAGAAGCCAGAATAAGTATTACGCGATCTCCAAATTGCTATCAGATACAGATCACTGATTACTTTCACGAGTGTCCGGTGTCAATTGCATATCAATATGAGATCTTTCATGCAAACCCCGTCATTTGACTTCCTCAAAAATCAAATAAAGGAAGGCAGATTATCCATCACACCGATTATTTTACTTGCAGTCTTGTTATCATTGGACACGTGATTATTCAGGATATTTAGTTCACACGTAATCTCCAGATGAAAATAATTCAATATCCTCTATTCTGTTACCCTTCATGATTAAATATTATCTCGAATAATCGAATAAAGCTAATATCAAATAATCGACTTTCCCTCTCATGGAATTTCTCAGGAATTATTATTTATTCTATTGGAGAACTCATAATTTCTAAGTAAAACAATATAAATCCAAAACAAAAACAATAAACTACGGAAAAGTTCAGGAAAGGGACGAAAGAAGTGAACCCCGAGTTTCTTGAGAATGCCATTTGGATCACAAGTCACAAGCCAACCAAATCGCCAACCAGGAACCATCCATCTCTTTGATAAGGAGCCAACAGTGATAATTGGGGCTATATCTCCAAAAACTTGCATCGGCACAAAAGGGTGTTCCCCAAAAACAAGATGCGCATAAGCTTCGTCAGCAATTACAAGAAATCCGAGCTTTTTAGCAGTCTCTGCAATCTGTATAACAATCAGAAACTATCATTATGTGAGAAAATAATTCGTCGGGAAAACATATATATTTGCATTATGTCTAACTGTATAGAAAGTTTTACCTTCCGTAAATGCTCTTTTGAGTATACGTTTCCACATGGATTACCAGGATTAGTAATAACAATTGCAACTGTTTTATCATCGGCAATGGTGTCTACATGATTCAAGTCAACTTCCCATCCCTGCTCTGGTGAAAAGATTAAAGTGCCGAAATTCAAGATGGTTAAAGGTCGCACGGGCTTCATAGAAGGGATATCCCGGTTTTGGAAGTAATATGTTTCCACCAGGACGAGCAAGGACAGTTAGTATTACATCAATTGCATGCCTGGCACCAACAGTAATATAAACATCATCTGGAGTTACTTCAAATGGCTGATCACTCGAGAGATACTCCGCAATGGACCTGGTACAAAGATGAAACCTTAGATATCCGACATTCAAGCCATAAGCTCATTACAATTCTATTCCAAAAAGAAGAAGGAAAAAATCTTGTCATAGAGACAAGAATCGTCATAGAGTTGCAATGATCTGAAACATTTACTAAGGTTAAATAATTAGAGACAAGAATGGTAGTGTATCAAAATAAATTCCACAAATGAGAGTTCATTCACCTTGAATCCAAGAGGGGATCATAATATATTTTGATACTCTTAACATTCCTATCTCTAATACGAAAACCTTAGTAAAGGTAGAAGATCGTTGCATCTCTATGATAGAGGTATCAGATTATGATGGAAAAGGCATATTCTTAATGTTCAACTCTCCTTTTCAAGGCATCATATGGATGATAAAATGGTCAAGAAGTAAAAAGAACCAGAACTTATTCGACCAAAAGCCCAAAGATTCCATATTAGAATAAGAAATTCGCCTCCTTTTCACAACATAGAAAAGATTCAAGCTATGAAATCTAAACATACTGTCTTCCCCCCTCTTAAAGAACATGTCAAACACCTATTAGACATTTCTCTATAAGAATAAATTAAGCCCTACTAGAAAGGCAAAAGGGCTTCAAGATTTCATCACAAAGCTTCCAAATTGCGCATTTTTACCTCAGTAAACTTCTCGATTTTTAGAATCTAAACAAATTACTCAATACTAATCAATACACGAGGGTCTGATTGGATTAGGTCTTAGTCTATGATTCTTGGTCTCAGTGGTCTCAGTCTGAGATTTTTTTGTCTTAGTTTGAGATTCTTAGTCTCAATGTGAGATTCTCTCCTTCTCAGATTTGTTTCAAACCTGAACCAAATTCTCCATAATTTAGTGGTTGAAGTTTCATTTACATACTCTATCCGAGAGTTTGTGTCTGAATTTGAGTTTCAAACCCAAATCAGACACAATCCAAGTACGCCGATCAAAATTCATAAACAAGACCACATATATTGGCACAAGTAGTAGCTCTATTGACTTCATTATCAATGCAAAAAAAAAAAAAGAGAAAAACAGAGCCCATAAATTTTCTATTTTCTTGGAGAATCAATTTAAAACAAAAACAAGTTAAAATCAACTATTAGACCCAGTTCTTGAAGAAATTAAAAGAAGTTTTATTTTTACCTTCTTGCTTCAAGACTACCAATACTGGCCCCATAAGAATTGAATTGACCAGATTTGATAGCATCAATAACAGCATCTTCAGCTATTTGACTAGTCCTAAAGTTAGGGAATCCACTGGGATCACCATGGCCAAGTGGTATAATACTCCTATTATCATCTTTATTCAGATTCTCTTTCAAAGTATTGAGAATAGTTCTTATAGTGAAAGAAGATGCTTTCTTCACTGTTTCTTCTCCATAAAAATTCCAACTTTTCTCCATTTTTTCTTCTTCTAAATCCTTCCTCTCTTCCCTTATTAACTATGGAAATGGAAACAGAGCACAAATCTTGCTCACAGAATCAAAACACAAGGTCAGAATGATTCACGTGGTCAAATATTTTTTAATATAATTTCTCTTTGCTGTCGTTATTTAATTCTTTCCTTTCATAGGTTATTGTGGGTCACTCAGGTATGGATTAGTCTAACCCTCTCACATGAGTTGGAGAACAGCATACCTGTAATATAGACCAAGCCACAACTCGTGTGAGGGGTTGTGGGGTGAGTCCCACAAAAACAGCTCTACCTTGAAATTTTTTGTTTTTGTTTGTAGGAAAATCTTATGTCCCGTATTTTTATCATATTTTCTGTCTCAATAATAAATTGTTTGTTACGTATTTATGTTTTCACGATGTACCTCTATTTTTAGTTAGGTGTCAATTTCTTATTAGTGATATAGAGAACGAGACACTAGAGGACGAAAGATCCTTACAACTTGTTTCTTGCAAGTATAAGTTGAAACTCTCTTTTTAAAATAATAATGAAATCAATAGTATTTTAAGACTCCGGATCTTCTATTAAACTTTCTAGTACAATCTCTAATATATTCAATGAGATTTTTAAAAATGGAACAACGTGTTTGGCTCAATCCTCTAAATTAACTATGGACGAATAATGTTAATACACGTGAAATAATATTATTAGTATATTAGAGAGGAAATTCAATCATATAACCGCTCTTGTGGGACTGGCAACACAATCCTCTCACATGAATTGGGTGGGGCCTACGTATATATATGAACTCTGCTCAATTCATGTGAGAGAGTTGTGGGGCCAGTCTCACAAAAGCGATCCTAGAATTGAGTGACTCATTAGAGAGTGTATTAGAATATCTAAAGTCATATTCTAATTTATCTTGTTACACTTTTGACCGCGAGACTTGCTCTCGGGTAACCACACAGTTTTGAGACATCTTAAGAGAGTTCGGAACTTGCTCAGGTTAATGAACGATGCATGTTCAATACATCTTCAGAGAGTCGAATACCGAACAGTGGTCAAACAAGAAAAACAAAAAAACAACCACAGTTGAATTAACTATTGTCGGAAGTGAGTCCAAACCTAACAGTTTCAATAATAAAGCAAGCTTACAAAAAAACATTTTAAACTTCTTAGAGATTGTGTTTTTTTAGTAATTAAATAGACAACCATAGTTGTTTGATTATTATATTTGTGATATAAAATGTTTGATGGTAATTTATCAGTCGCATTCACACACACACACACACACACACACACACACATATATATATATATATATATATATATATATATATATATATATATATATATATATATATATATTATGAATAAAAAAGTTTGCTTATGAGAGATTAGTATATCAAAAGGTCCCTTAGCCCAGTGGAGCAAGGGCCTGCCCACGACCAAGAGGTCGTGAGTTCGATACCCTCCTGATGCATGTGGCAAGCTTTTAATTATCTCCCTTTCTAGGACTTTCTTCTCCTCTTCTGAGGTGCTCTCTTCTCCCCTTATAGGACAACTGCCCGACTTTAAAAAAAGAAAAGAAAAAAGGAGAGATTAGTATTATTGATACAAGACGCCAACTGATAATTTGATAGAGTTATACACACACCTACAAGATTCGTACATTAAAAAAAAAAAAAAAGGACAGTGCTAGACGGCTAAAATTTAGCCAATGATTGGTTAAAAATCTAAATTGAGAAGATAAAATGTCTAATATACCCCTTTTCCTATATATGAATATATATATTTCTTTTTATATTTTTAAATGTCTAAATATCTAATATACCCTTAACCCTCTAACCTACCTGATACCCTACACCTTACACCTTACACTCTACACCCTACACTCACCCTACCACCACCAACAATCACCACCACAAATTTGTTGCTTTCTGTTTTAATGGAAGCTTGAACACTAAAAAATTGGAGATAAAGAATTCATAGGAGACCATTCTTGTTTGGTGTGGTGATGGATTTCGATAATTTCAAATTATTATTTAGTATGATTATTTTTTTTTTTTTTAAATTTGGATTGAAATTGAAACATATTTGGAGGTGGCGCCGGAGAAGATGATCGGAGAAGATGGTGATTTCTTCAAAGATGAAGCTGCAATGTCTATAAGAATATGGAGGATGAGGATACACCATAGAAGGCCGCAGAGGGTATTGGGCGGAAGGGTGAGGCGGCGGTATGGTTGATTTGGGATTGGTGGGTAGCCATAACCACCATATGCATATGGAGATGGGGAGTAATGATCCATTAATGCTACAACCACAAGAACTAAGAATTTTTACTTTGATTAACTCCTCTTTACAACATTAAGAACAACTTTACAATAAATAATAAGAAAATGATCTCGAAATAACCAAGCTTTGAGCAGAATGAATAAAAAGATCAAATCTTTGAAATCAGAAATCACATTGAACCACTATTAGCCATAATCAATAGGCAACTGCCAAAGCAATGACAGAGCCCAAACAAATGTTGAATCTGAAGGCGAAAAAGGATCACCACCTAGGAATGAATTTTCAACACCTGCTTTAGTTGATTCAGCCTTAACCCATTCCAAACAACCACAAATTTTCACTTGAGGGTATGCCAGAGCGATAAAATCTTCAGTTTTTCTCCAGAAGCTTCACAAATTTTTACTTGGTGGCGGCGCAGGGGCAGGTGGTGGTGTGGGGGGAAGGAAGGGATGCGGTGTAGGAGAAGGCAATTTTGACCATTTTCCTTTTTTTTAATACATAACTCTCTTTTTTAGCAAGAAATAATATATAAGTCTTATTAAAAAATTCTCTTAGTGAAATATGAAATTGAGATCAAAAGAGGAAAAGTCAATCAATTTAATATTAGTGAAAATATGGAATGGAATATCAAATGGGAATAGAAGATTAATATTATGAATTTGTTAAAATAAGCATATAAGGTTTGTTATAATTCTATATAAGACGATCACTTATTACTAATATGAATTCGTTAAAGTAAACATGTAAGGTTCGTTATAGTTCGCTATTTGGAAGAATGTTTTATAGTGATTGAGACAACTTATACACTCTTATGGTACAACATTACTCTTAAGTATGTCTTAATGTTATAACATTACTCTTAATAAGCTAACAATGTAAATCAATTTCACGGTTATAAGATTGTTTGTAAACTATTAGTAATATGAAAGCGTTGTAAGTAAACTTCCAAGGTTCGTTGTACTACTATATACACCAATCACTTATTAGTAAACTTCCAAGGTTATATATATATTCCATTATATGATGATCATTATGAATATGTTATTAATTAGGGGTCTAATTATAATTTCTAAAAAGTTAATTTCATGATTTTGGGTCAAATTGTGAATTTAAAAGATTTAATTAGAAACTTGTGGGTCAATATGTGAAATGGAAATATATTATACGAGTTTAATTTTTAAAGTTTAATAACATTAGGGACCTAAATATAATATAATTTATGTACTTATGGTTGCAAATAATATTTTATAGGGACTTAGGGTATATAAATATGTATAATATGTGGACTTAGAGTTGTAATTTTTTTTGCCACATCAGCGATCCAAATTAACCCTAGAGAATAATTCGGACCATTGACGAATTCTTCATCAATGACCACAATCACTTCTCTTGAATGTGTTTCTTTCTTCAACTTTTGCAATTCGGTATCTTTTTCACCGTGCGAAACAAATTGTGACTGTCAGATCAAGAATCTAACGATTGAGATCATTTGGGATTGTGGGACTTAATTTTTAATTATCTCACCCAAATAATTTTATCCGTTAGATTTTTTATCCGAAAGCCACCATTTATTCTGTACGGTGCAGAACATTTAATGTTCCTCACTGTAGCCGCAGTCCAACTTTTTTACTCCTGACAATGCCTCAAAAGTAGCGAGACTTTTGGGCAGTTTTTTTTACTTTTGGGCTCTCTTTTTTTTTTTTAAAAAAAAGGTACTCCAAGGGCATTTTTGTCCCGTTGACCAATTTTGACCCAATTTAATTAATTTTTAATCAATTAGGCTTAGCCAAAGATCATTTTCCAAAAAGAAAATACTGAAACAAAGAAATTGATGGTAACTAAATATCAGTATATGCAGATCACAATGCTTAAGAATATTAGGATTACGTAATTAAAAGAAAGAATCTTAGGGTTGTGTATTTAATTAAGTATCATATATAAATCGGGAAAAATTATATGTCTCCAACTGATGTTCTTATACCTATTCAACCACTTTAGCTGTCATTATTACAAAAATAGAAGAAATGAGAGAAGATAAATTAGTTAATTAATGTGAATGATGACACACAAAAAGTGGAATTGGTGAATACCCACAAATTCGACTTCTTTAACCGTCATTATTCTAAAGATAGGAGAGAGGAAAGAAAAGATAAATTAGTTAATGAATGTGAATAATAACTACCGAAAAAAGTGAAATTAGAGGAGTATCCACATGATGAATTGAGACTGATTGAGATAGGCAGAGACACCAGTTGGATACAAACAATTTTTTTGCTTTCAAAGCGCATATACATTAATGTAATATAATTCAATATGTTTCACACTATAAGCCATAGGGTGTACCTCAAACAAACCAACACTATAATGTAGACTCTACTTGGAGAATGTTTGGTTTTGGTTTTGGTTTGGGTTTGGGTTTGGTTTCAAAATTGGTGGGAAAATACAAATTTTGACCTAGAAAATTGGCGGGATAATTTCAAATTCAAATTTTTTGGCTCAAATATTCGTTGAAATTGGAATTTTTGAAAGAAATAAATTGAATTTGAATTGCTCCCGCCAATTTTCTTTCAAAAATTTCAATTTGAACGAAAAAATTTCAATTTGAAATTCTCCCGCCAAGTTTCTAGGTCAAAATTTGTATTTTCCCACCAATTTTGATATCAAACCCAAATCAAACCTTATCCAAGTAGAGCCGTAATATGAATAAAACTTTATTATTTCAAATCCTCTATAAGACTCTGTAACATCTCAATTATAATTTTTTTTTTCATATATCCTAAGCTAAGATAAACCTTAGAACTCTAAAAGAAATACTACTACACTCTTGAGCATTATAAATTTTATAATTATGAGTGTTATGCAAGGAGTGTTACAGAGAATTTAAAATGATACTGTAATTGCAATTTCAGAATCAAATTCAGGGACAAACAGAAATTACATAATGGTAATAATTTCAAGATCTTCAAGAAGTGACATAGGAGTTTCAAACCCTGAATTATTTATAGAGTTAAATATCAATCTGGAAAACAACATGGTTTCCTTTGGGATATTGGGGAATTGTTCAAAACCAAGAATTCATTACAACACTAGATGAATCATGAAATCAAACATCATGACATTGAAAACCTTAAATTCAGTTGACGGAGGTGCGCTCCCCATTGCTCTGTAAGAGCAGTGAGAGAGGCACATTTCAGTGTTTCTTAGCGTGCCTCTCGCAGAAACCTTCTATTCTTTTAAGACCATCATCAAGAAATGATGGCTCAACTGCAAAAGTTATACGAATCCAATTCTTCAGCCCCACGGCAATCCCTGCAACAAGTATATTGTCAGAAATCGCGTTCTAGGGATCTCGTGAAAATCAAAAGGATAAGGGAATTTTTAGTTTCATAGTTGGATATTTTACCTGGTATGACCATCACAGATTCTTCCTTAGCTAGCTTGACACAGAAGTCCATGTCGTCTTGAATGCCATCCAGGAGCGGTAAATTTAACTTTACCTGATAGGATTAAGAAGCTTAGCGTCTGGAAGAAATTATTTCTGAGTATAATAAAGCAGTACGGAAAGTCATTATCATATTTACCATTATAAACATAGATCCTTCAGGTTTGCTTGGGCAAGTAAGGAAAGGGATTTCCTTTATTTTGGCATACGACGAATTGGCAGATTCTTGAAGCATGCTAACAATCTTCGAGAAGAAATCTTCTTTTGTCGTTTCAAGGATTTGAGGAATTGCTCCCTGTTATAATACAATGATTTATCGCGCGTGTCAATGCAATGATTTATCGCGCGTGCCCAAAAAAAATATTTATTGTCGGAAATATAAACCTGAATGAAGGTTACAGGGTCAGTTGAGATAGTGAGATATCCCTTGATGGAATCAACAACCTGCAACATAACCAAGAACAATAATTAAGATAATAGCATAATTTAATTAAATATATAATGTAAGCGAAAGTAGAAAGAAAACGACAACGCCTAGAAAGAAATTACCCCATGTTTCTTGAGGATCCCATTGGGATCATTTGTTACCAGCCAACCAAGCCGCCAACCAGGGACGATCCACCTTTTCGATATTGAACCAAGGGTAATCACAGGAGCAATTGATCCAAAGATTCCCATTGGGACGAAAGGGTTACTTCCATAAACAAGATGATCATAAACTTCATCAGAAATTACCAAAATCCCAAGCTTTCTCGCAGTTTCAGCAACCTATAATCAGTTCCAACAGGGAGTTTTATCCACTGAAAACATGTTCACGAAAACTAGGATTTTTTAGTCCTGAGAAAAATTATCAACACCTTCTTCAAATGTTGTTCCACGTAGACATTTCCACAAGGATTTCCGGGGTTTATAATAACAATACCAACAGTATTATCATCTGCTAAAGCTTCAACAACATCAAGATCGACTTCCCAATTCTTTTCGGGAATTAGATCAAAGTGACGAACTTCAAGACCGCTCGATTCTGCACAAGATTCATAATAAGGAAAGCCGGGTCTTGGAAGTAAAATGTTAGCATTTGGGGAGGCAAGGACCGTTAACATAACTTCAATTGCTTGAATACATCCACACGTTAGATAGATATCATCTGGTGACAAATTGTATGGAAGATCTCGTGAAAGAAACTCCGCTAAGGCCCTGGTCAGTAAACAAAGGCAACAAACTCAATTTTTGGTATAAAAGAAAAAAAATATGCATGTTTACCATTCAGTCCATCTTAATTCTTCTTTAATTTCAGATTGCATTAATTCAATGATTCCAATTACCAAAACAGAAAATCTTTCAAATACAACTACTTCCTAAAAATAGTAAAAAGAAAGATGCAGCTTCCCTTAGAACAGTCAAAACTAACTTTGAGTTTATGCGGGAGCTTTATGCACTATGTACGACCTTTTTTTAATATTTTATCAACAACATTTCCTCCATTTCTTTCCAGGTTTCTGAGGAAGGAATGGGATTCTATTCTATGTAAACAGTACTCAAATAAAATTCAAGAAGTTTGGTAGGCCCGTGATACGGGTTGTCTGACTAATCCGGTTGTGATATGGACAGGATAATCTTGGGAATTAAATGTGAAGCCGATTTAAATTCAAGAATTGATGAATCTAATAGCAGGCCAATACTCAAAAACCTTGCTAATCATCTTTGTGACATAAAATAATTGGGAAAAAAAAGTTTTATAAGTCAAATTCTTGAAAAAATAGATGAAGATAAAAACATGCATGAGCTCTATGAGCCCCCCCAACAAAATAAATCACAAAACCATTAAAAAGATTCCTTCTATATCAAAATTTACTCACTTTCTAGCAGGAAGAATACCAACAGTTGAGGGATAACCATTGAACTTGGCAGAGTAAAGAGCATCAGAAATGGCCTTTTCAGCCACCGGAGTTGTCCTAAAAGATGGGAAAGCAGAAGGGTCACCATCTGCAAGAGGGATTACGGGTCGGGTCTCATTTGGGTCCAAATTCTCCATTAACGTGTTCAAAACACCTCTGATAGTGAATGTAGAGGACTTCAACAAGGTATTTTTACCTTTAAAACACCATTTTTTTGAAGACCTGTTTTCCATCTCCATTACTATCTATACTTCTTTTAATCTTCAATTTTTATTCTTGAAGTTTATGATTTCTTCCAGTCTTTTGTAGCAAAAACAGGGGTCCAAGAGTTGCTCAGTACTTCACGTCCTTCAATTTGGTGCCAAATTTCGTGATGTTGTAGACTTGTTGAGGTGGGCCCATGGTTGCGAATTGAAGGCCCACAATTAACTTTTACTCTAATGAAATAGATTAGTTTGGTTAACCCGAGGGGCACACGTGTTCACTTTCAACGTGATAATTTATCCGGACTAAGCCTGCAATTGACCCAAGCGGGGAAGGACCTGACTCATACTACTCTTTTACACAGAGTCCTACCACCGCGAAAAAATCTCACGAGAGTCGATGTCCACCGTGGGAATCGAACCCTCGTCAACGGTGAGACATATGACAACTCTAACCAGTTTCCCAAAACTCAAGGTTATTAAATATATTAGTTTGAATTGAAGTGAATTATCATAATATTTAGAGTAGTTGATATTGATATAGGACTCATAAATTAGTGGAGTTTGAATCGGCAAATTGAGAAATTTAGTCTCTTACTTATTTTTAATTTGCCAAAGCAGTCATGTTCGGTTAATTTTGACCATTCAGATCATCTACGTTTTCTTGACTTGTCAAAATGATCATTTCGTTCAATTTTTTGAAAGAAGGTAATTTAGTCGATGAAAATTTGTGGAGTTGGCAAGGTTTATAATTAAGGATATTAAAGTTATTTTATTTAAGAAAGAAAGAGGAGTGTAAGAGGCTTTAATTAGGGTGAAAATATCATTTCCCTTATCTTTTCAACATATGTATTGTTTGTCTTTTCCCAACTAATACAATTTATAAAAATACGCGCTAATTATATTAAGTTTTTTTCCCGGTTCTAATTCTATGTTACACTTTCTGTCGGAACTTTTGTCGTTGGGAGGAGGGGCATATAAAATATTATTAATCAAAACTCACAAAAAATAAAAAAATTATATAGCGAATTCGTCGTTTCTGAAAATGTTAGGAAACGATCGCCACCCCTCACCCTCTATGGATTTGTCATTGTTTCTTGTGACATTTTAATTATGGAAAGTTTCATTTATATAATCTAAACTAAAATGGGTAAATATTAAGGGTAAATCGATAAACTTTATGTGTGAATATGACTATAATTAAAAATGTCATAGAGAGTGTCACAAATGACATTATGATTTTCCCATTAAAAATAAATAGGAAGAATCACATGCAGACCATGTCCCATTTCATTTGTTTCATATAAAAAAAGTCCCATTTTATTTGGTGGTTCAGATTGGAAAGCAAAATGAGCACAAAGAATTTGGATTTTGTCCAAAACGGGACAAAAGAAGGCCCACTTCATAATATGGGCTTTATTCACTTCTACTGTCTAGTGTTTAGTAAGATTGGGCCCAAAGGAACAAAAGTCCTCATGAAGCACTTTCTTTTCTTTCCTCTTATCCTTTTTGTTTTTTTTGGGAAAATGACCTAGTGGTCCTCAAACTATTTCACATGACACGATAAGGTCTTACATGTATTTTGACTTCCTGATTGGTCCTATAACAAATTTTGCCTCTCTTAAATCGTCACACTACCAATTTGATTGGTTATTTCCAGCCAAAAAGGCCCACGCACACACGTGACAAAGGTTGAAAATTTTGCCTGTAAAGTACTATTCATTATCTTCTCCACAAAAAAAAAAAAAAAAAACATCCACCACCACCGCCGCCTTAACCCCCTCCAACGCCACCTCCACCAACTCCAAACATTCCTTGGCGTCATAATCAAATGGGACTGAGACCCTTACTTCTAAGGCCACTTCTTTACATATGAAGAAACCTTAATTTTAAATTTAGAACATTACAAATTTTTTAGCATAAAGGGTTTGTAAGCTTTTGATGCTTGCAAGAGGTTATGAGGTCAAAGATTGTCTTTGATTGAGAAGTTTCGATTTGCTTTGGGTTGGCCTCATTATTATAAATTGAGTTTATTACTTGGTTTCCTCTATTGTTTTAGTATTTGTGGAATGTGTTTTAAGGATAAGTATGTGTGTGAAGTGTTTAGATTGGAATTGGTTAGATGGAGGGAAAAATTGGCAATGCCAACTTTGCAGGAAAATGTAGAGAATTTGGGTAATGGGAGTGAAGAAACAAGTTGAAGAGAAGCAATTTCTTTGGGGAAGATGATGAATAGTACCTTTCAAATTTGGACAATTTTACCCTTCAACCTTTGTCACGTGATCGGTGCGTAGGTTTTTTTTGGTCGGAAACAACCAGTCAAACTGGTGGTAGGACGATTTAAGAGACGCGAAAAATGTTGTAAGCCATATCAAGAAGTCAAAATACACGCAAGACCTAATCGTACCCTATGAAATAGTTTGAGAATAATCTAGATCATTTTCCCTTCTTTTTTCGGGTCATGTTTATTTCATGACAAAAACCATTTTATGATTTTTTTGTGTAACATTGAAATATTCTATTCGTTAAGTTTGAAAACTTTTAAAAGATATTTTCAAGATTCATTTACATAATAATAAGAAGAGGGTGTGTAAAACTTTTTAAGACAATTTTATTTATGTTAAGAGTCAATTTATTTGTATATAATCTTGAGATAATAATTTTGCCGGATGTGTTAAAAGTAGGACAAAAATCTTAGATGATGCATGCTGGTTAACGAATTAGATTAAAAAGTTAATGATTAAAAAAAAAAAGAACTAAAAAAAGGGCCTTGTAGCAGTGAAGGGTGTGTGTCACAATCCTCGTCTGTTACGGGAGAGAGTGTGTCTCACGACCCTTCCCTTTCCGACATGGTTGCATATGGAAGTGAGAATCGTTTTAAATGAAAAAATGGTTTACATGAGTTTAAATTACCTTCGCAATAGGACTATGCCCCAAGTTATTTTCTCGTGTTCGCCCGCGCTGGGTGCATATCCAAGGCTCATCAAAAGCAAAACAACTTGAACAGTCGCACACAAATCTCGAACCAAAAGTCATGGGCCAGATCAACAGCCAGATCAACATCCATATCATTATGCTTTGAATTCTGCAATTATAACATCCGAATGTTTTTCTAAATGGAGAGTTACAGATGAAGAATGTGTAACATCCATATTGAATCCGTATAAATTCGTGAATCGTAAAAACCGAATTCATTATGAATAATTTTAAGACTTCTTCCGATTTTTACTGAATTACCGATCGAATTAGAATTCAATTCGCTAATTCGAATTCAGTAATTCAGTGTGAATTCGACACTTATTTTACAACAAAAACAACTCCTAAAAGATTTCATTTTGAAACAGAAGAAATAGTTGATTGCATTTTTTCTAGGGAAAATGACTTCAATGGTCCCCAAAGTATTTTCGAATACAAGCTAAGGTCCCCAAAGTATTTCGACTTCTCACAAAGTCCTGAAACTATTTTCGCGGCTTCTACATAGTCCTACCACCAGTTTGGACGGTGGTTTTCGGTCAAGCATCAGCATGCCCAGGGGCAAAATCGTCCCAAAAAAATTCTACTTCAATCCCTGAAGTTGAAGTTCTTCTCCAACCCCTCTTCAAGAATAGCCAAGAGCAAAGCATCCAAAGAATTTTAGAATATACTATAATCTTATCTTATTCCATGCAATTTCAACCCCGATAATTTCGCATTCTATCAATCAAATTCATGCAAAATTAAATTAAATCATAGATGATGAAACCAAATTGAAGTTGAAGCTTTGAAACGGGTCGGGGTATCCAATTCGATTGGTATGGGCTTGGTCCCGTCGCCGCCGCCGCTCACCACCACCCTTCCACCACCAATTCCATCCCGCAACACCATTCCACCACTAATTCCACCCATCAACAAAGTCACAGACTGCAAAAATGGGACCTTTCAAATCAATTACAAAGATCCTCAATAATTTGGGGATTTTAAAAATTATTAACCCTAAACCCATTTCCATTTACATCCCCAAAGCAATTGTTTTCTTGAAAAAACCCATTTCCGGCATGCTGATGCTTTTTTGGGACGATTTTGCCCCTGGGCATGCTGATGCTTGACCGAAAACCACCGTCCAAACTGGTGGTAGGACTATGTAGAAGCCGCGAAAATAGTTTCAGGACTTTGCGAGAAGTCGAAATACTTTGGGGACCTTAGCTTGTATTGGAAAATACTTTGGGGGCCATTGAAGTCATTTTCCCTTTTTTCTATAAATTAATACGTTCATAATTTAAAACAGTCAAGACTCAACTTTAATAATTTAAATAAAAAAGAAACGTAACAATTGATGTTTTCCCACTTGGCTAACCATCATTGAATAGCTTTGTTGAGTTGGACTCATTTATGTTTTCACACATTCACTTTATTGTCAACGATTTACCACAAAAATAAACAATTGAAAAGGTTTTCGTATCTTGTAAATTATGAATTAAATGTGTCCATAGCAAAACAATTCCATCTTAAATGGACCACCAAGTCAAGTTTTGTGGTAATTGATTTTTGACTTGTTTAGTTTATAAATTACTATTTAGGAGGCACCCTTTCCATCATTAATTAAATCGATGAATTTATATCCTGATACAAAAGTCTTACATAGTATGAATGAATGTATTGCCATTACAAGATTAATGCATTTTATTCAAATATTGAATCCTTAATCTTCTTATAAGTTTTTATTAGTATTATCTCAAATATACTGAACAGTTTAAATCATTTTGATAATATATAGTTTAAATCAATTTTTTTGAACAGTTTAAATCATTTTGATAATATATAGTTTGATCTGTTTTACCGAGAAAGATTTACGGTTCGAGTTTCGAGTCCCGTCTATTCCTATAATTTATAATTAATATAAATATTAAATATTAAAAAGATTAAAAAAGATTAATGTAAATATAAATCATAAACCTTAAATTGTATAATTTTTTTTAGAGTTAATAGCTATTTATAGCACTAAACTATTTATGAATTTCTCTTTATAGTACTAAACTATTTTTTTTTATCTAAACATGTCACTCAACTATTTACGTTTATCAAAAAATATACAACCACCCATTTTTTGGGTGTTTTCCGGCCAGCGATGTCACGTGAGTTGCTTCAGAACATGAACAAAGGCGAAAAGGAAAAGAAATATTGGAAACGTCGGGTCATAACTGCTTAATTTGACAGACCCGTTTTCCCTTGCAACAACAAATTAAGCAGTTATCGCCCGACGTTTCCAAGATTTCTTTTCATTTTCGTCGTTGTTCATGTTCCGAAGCAACTCACGTGACATCGCTGGCCGGAAAACACCCAAAAAATGGGTGGTTGTATATTTTTTGATAAACGTAAATAGTTGAGTGACATGTTTAGATAAAAAAAAATAGTTTAGTACTATAAAGAGAAATTCATAAATAGTTTAGTGCTATAAATAGCTATTAACTCTAAAAAAAATTATACAATTTAAGGTTTATGATTTATATTTACATTAATCTTTTTTAATCTTTTTAATATTTAATATTTATATTAATTATAAATTATAGGAATAGACGGGACTCGAAACTCGAACCGTAAATCTTTCTCGGTAAAACAGATCAAACTATATATTATCAAAATGATTTAAACTGTTCAAAAAAATTGATTTAAACTATATATTATCAAAATGATTTAAACTGTTCAGTATATTTGAGATAATACTAATAAAAACTTATAAGAAGATTAAGGATTCAATATTTGAATAAAATGCATTAATCTTGTAATGGCAATACATTAATTCATACTATGTAAGACTTTTGTATCAGGATATAAATTCATCGATTTAATTAATGATGGAAAGGGTGCCTCCTAAATAGTAATTTATAAACTAAACAAGTCAAAAATCAATTACCACAAAACTTGACTTGGTGGTCCATTTAAGATGGAATTGTTTTGCTATGGACACATTTAATTCATAATTTACAAGATACGAAAACCTTTTCAATTGTTTATTTTTGTGGTAAATCGTTGACAATAAAGTGAATGTGTGAAAACATAAATGAGTCCAACTCAACAAAGCTATTCAATGATGGTTAGCCAAGTGGGAAAACATCAATTGTTACGTTTCTTTTTTATTTAAATTATTAAAGTTGAGTCTTGACTGTTTTAAATTATGAACGTATTAATTTATAGAAAAAAGGGAAAATGACTTCAATGGCCCCCAAAGTATTTTCCAATACAAGCTAAGGTCCCCAAAGTATTTCGACTTCTCACAAAGTCCTGAAACTATTTTCGCGGCTTCTACATAGTCCTACCACCAGTTTGGACGGTGGTTTTCGGTCAAGCATCAGCATGCCCAGGGGCAAAATCGTCCCAAAAAAGCATCAGCATGCCGGAAATGGGTTTTTTCAAGAAAACAATTGCTTTGGGGATGTAAATGGAAATGGGTTTAGGGTTAATAATTTTTAAAATCCCCAAATTATTGAGGATCTTTGTAATTGATTTGAAAGGTCCCATTTTTGCAGTCTGTGACTTTGTTGATGGGTGGAATTAGTGGTGGAATGGTGTTGCGGGATGGAATTGGTGGTGGAAGGGTGGTGGTGAGCGGCGGCGGCGACGGGACCAAGCCCATACCAATCGAATTGGATACCCCGACCCGTTTCAAAGCTTCAACTTCAATTTGGTTTCATCATCTATGATTTAATTTAATTTTGCATGAATTTGATTGATAGAATGCGAAATTATCGGGGTTGAAATTGCATGGAATAAGATAAGATTATAGTATATTCTAAAATTCTTTGGATGCTTTGCTCTTGGCTATTCTTGAAGAGGGGTTGGAGAAGAACTTCAACTTCAGGGATTGAAGTAGAATTTTTTTGGGACGATTTTGCCCCTGGGCGTGCAGATTCTTGGCCGGAAACCACAGTCCAAACTGGTGGTAGGACTATGTAGAAGCCGCGAAAATAGTTTCAGGACCTTGCGAGAAGTCGAAATACTTTGGGGACCTTAGCTTGTATTGGAAAATACTTTGGGGGCCATTGAAGTCATTTTCCCTTTTTTCTATAAATTAATACGTTCATAATTTAAAACAGTCAAGACTCAACTTTAATAATTTAAATAAAAAAGAAACGTAACAATTGATGTTTTCCCACTTGGCTAACCATCATTGAATAGCTTTGTTGAGTTGGACTCATTTATGTTTTCACACATTCACTTTATTGTCAACGATTTACCACAAAAATAAACAATTGAAAAGGTTTTCGTATCTTGTAAATTATGAATTAAATGTGTCCATAGCAAAACAATTCCATCTTAAATGGACCACCAAGTCAAGTTTTGTGGTAATTGATTTTTGACTTGTTTAGTTTATAAATTACTATTTAGGAGGCACCCTTTCCATCATTAATTAAATCGATGAATTTATATCCTGATACAAAAGTCTTACATAGTATGAATTAATGTATTGCCATTACAAGATTAATGCATTTTATTCAAATATTGAATCCTTAATCTTCTTATAAGTTTTTATTAGTATTATCTCAAATATACTGAACAGTTTAAATCATTTTGATAATATATAGTTTAAATCAATTTTTTTGAACAGTTTAAATCATTTTGATAATATATAGTTTGATCTGTTTTACCGAGAAAGATTTACGGTTCGAGTTTCGAGTCCCGTCTATTCCTATAATTTATAATTAATATAAATATTAAATATTAAAAAGATTAAAAAAGATTAATGTAAATATAAATCATAAACCTTAAATTGTATAATTTTTTTTAGAGTTAATAGCTATTTATAGCACTAAACTATTTATGAATTTCTCTTTATAGTACTAAACTATTTTTTTTTATCTAAACATGTCACTCAACTATTTACGTTTATCAAAAAATATACAACCACCCATTTTTTGGGTGTTTTCCGGCCAGCGATGTCACGTGAGTTGCTTCAGAACATGAACAAAGGCGAAAAGGAAAAGAAATATTGGAAACGTCGGGTCATAACTGCTTAATTTGACAGACCCGTTTTCCCTTGCAACAACAAATTAAGCAGTTATCGCCCGACGTTTCCAAGATTTCTTTTCATTTTCGTCGTTGTTCATGTTCCGAAGCAACTCACGTGACATCGCTGGCCGGAAAACACCCAAAAAATGGGTGGTTGTATATTTTTTGATAAACGTAAATAGTTGAGTGACATATTTAGATAAAAAAATAGTTTAGTACTATAAAGAGAAATTCATAAATAGTTATTAACTCATTTTTTTTTTTTATTATTGTTTGTTGCTTAGAGCGGTTGGAACTGTTGGTTTTATTAATCGAAAGATTACTCACGGGCAAACTTGCCAACCACCATTAGAATTAAGCTTCCTTAAAGTAAATAAACAAAGAAATACCTTGCAAAGCAAAAGAACTTCACCAACAGAGACAACACATGATTTTTTTTTTAGTCTCACAGGAGAAGGAGGTGGACGCTCTAGGAAGGGAGAATTATTTTGCCCCATGTAAGAGGAAGGTGTCGAACTCGCGACCTCACGGTCGTGAGAAGAGGCCAACCCCACTAGGCTGTAGCATTCTTGATGAGACAACACTTGATTGAATTATAAGAACATATTAATATATTATTGTATTTTCTTCTTTGAATCAATGATTTTTAAAAAAAATAGATTCTCTGCATGAATCAATTCCAAGGACCTGAATGCCCTATTCCAGGGTTGGGAATATACTCCAAACTCCGATCCAAAAAACTTGAATGCAGAGGACCTGAATGCATTATTCCAGGTTTTGGAATAGACTCCAAATTCCGACGCAGAAAATATGAATAACATATTCTAGAATTGTGAACATACTCCAAAACTCTGACCCAGAATACCTGAATGAAGATGACCTGAATTCCCTATTCCAGGACATGGAACAGACTCCAAATTCAGACCCAGAAAACTTGAATGCAGAGGACCTGAATGCCATTCTCCAAGACTGGGACCAGAATCTAAATTCCGACCCAGAAGACCTGAATGCAGGTGACCTGAATTCCCTATTCCAGGACTGGGAACAGACTCCAAACTCCGACCTAGAAGACCTGAATTTCCTATTCCAGGACTGAGAACAGACTCCAAACTAGGGCTCAACTTGGATTGGGTTATGGTTTGAGTTTGGGTTTGGGGTTTGAGTTTGAGTTTGAGTTTTGGCGGGAGAAATTCAAATTCAATTTTTTTTTTCAAATAATCGTCCAATTCCAAATTTTGGCTTCAAAATTTTGGAATTTGAACATCTCCCGCCAATTTTAGATGCCAAAATTTGAAATTGAACGATTATTTGAAAAAAAAAATTTGAATTGATCCCGCCAATTTTTTAACTTCTCCCGCCAAAACTTAAACCCAAACCCAAACTCAAACTCAAACTCAAACTCAAACCAAAACCCAATCCAAGTGGTTAATGAATGTGAATAATTATTCCAAAGATAGGAGAGAGAAGATAACTAGTTAATGAATATGAATAATGACTAATGAAAAAATGAAATTAAAGGAGTATTCACGCGACGAATTGAGAGTGGTTAGGATATACGGAAGCAACAGTTAGGCACGGACAATTTTTTCTTTCAAAGCGCATGTACATTAATGTAATATAATTCGATATGTGCCACACGTGTCCCTCTAACAAACCAACACTATACTGTAATATTATACTCCCTCCGTTCCTGAATTGTTTAGGACACATTGAAAAATAAGTAAATTCAAACAAATAGTAATATTTTCACTACAATTTTAATAATACTATTTTCTTTCTCCCTCTTTTTTTACTTTTTTCAATAAAAGATATGTTGAGGTATAATTGGAATAAATTGTTGACAACTAATAAAAGGGATATAAATGACAATTAATTTGAATACATATATATCTGCTAAACGACAATTAAATGAGAATGAAGAGAGTACTTTATTATTTCAAATACTTTATAAGACTGCAACCTTCCAATACTTTATAAACACAGGAGTATCGAACCCTGAATTATTTATGGAGTTAAATATAAATCTGGGAAATACCATGTTTTCCTTTGGGATATCGGGGATTTGTTCAAAACCAAGAATTTATTACAACACTAGATGAATCATGAAATCGAACTGAAATCGAACATCATGACATTGAAAACCTTAAATTCAGCTAGTTACTTTCACTTTCACAGAGGTGCGCTCCATTGCTCTGTAAGAGCGGAGAGAGAAGCACATTCCAGTGTTTCTTGGCGTGCCTCTCGCAGAAACATTTTATTCTTTTAAGACCATCTTCGAGAGATGATGGCTCAACTGCAAAAGTTATGCGAATCCAATTCTTCAGTCCCACGGCAATCCCTGCAAGCAAGAAGTATATTGTCAGAAATCGTGTTTTAGGGATCAATATGATTGGCTTCTTCACATAACTGAAGAAACAAACAACGAGAACCGGGAAATATTGCAAACGATTCCTCAAAAACAAATAGTAAGGAGGAACAGAAAATCAAATGGATATAGTTGGATATTTTACCTGGTACGACCATCACAGATTCTTCCTTAGCCAGCTTGACGCAGAAGTCCATGTCGTCTTGAATGCTATCCAGGAGCTGTAAATTTAACTTTACCTGAGGGAATTAAGAAGCTTAGCGTCTGGACGAAATCATTTCGGAGTATAATAAAGCAGTACAGAAAGTCTTTATCATCTTTACCATTATAAACATGGATCCTTCAGGCTTACTTGGGCAAGTAAGGAAAGGGATTTCCGTTATTTTAGCATACGACAAATTGGCAGATTCTTTAAGCATGCTAACAATCTTTGAGAAGAAATCTTCTTTTGTTGTTTCAAGGATTTGAGGAATTGCTCCCTGTTATAATACAATGATTTATCGCGCATGTCAATACAAGGATTTATCGCGCGTGCCCAAAAAGAATGTTTATTGTCAGAAATATAAACCTGAATGAAGGTTACAGGGTCAGTTGAGATAGTGAGATATCCCTTGATGGAATCAACAACCTGCAACATAACCAAGAACAATAATTAAGATAATAGCAGAATTTAATTAATTATATAATGTAAGCGAAAGTAGAAAGAAAACGACAACGCCTAGAAAGAAATTACCCCGTGTTTCTTGAGGATCCCATTGGGATCATTTGTTACCAGCCAACCAAGCCGCCAACCAGGGACGATCCACCTTTTCGATATTGAGCCAAGGGTAATCACAGGAGCAATTGATCCAAAGATTCCCATTGGCACGAAAGGGTTACTTCCATAAACAAGATGATCATAAACTTCATCAGAAATTACCAAAATCCCAAGCTTTCTCGCAGTTTCAGCAACCTATAATCAGTTCCAACTGGGAGTTTTATCAAAAAAAAACTGAAAACAAAAATGGGATGATCACTAAAACTAGGATTTTTAGTCCTGCGAGAAATTATTAATACCTTCTTCAAATGGTGTTCTGTGTAGACATTTCCACAAGGATTTCCAGGGTTGATAATAACGATACCAACAGTATTCTCATCTGCTAAAGATTCAACAGAATCAAAATCAACTTCCCAATTCTTTTCGGCAATCAGATCAAAGTGACGAACTTCAAGACCGTTCGATGCTGCACAAGCTTCATAATAAGGAAAGCCGGGTCTTGGAAGTAAAATATTGGCATTTGGGGAGGCAAGGACAGTTAAAATAACTTCAATCGCTTGAATACATCCACACGTTAGATAGATATCATCTGGTGACAAATTGTATAGAAGATCTCGTGAAAGGAACTCCGCTAAGGCCCTGCTCATTAAACAAAGGCACCGAACTCAATTTTTTGTAAAATAAAAATAAAAATGCATGTTTACCATTCAGCCCATCTTAATTCATTTTCAATTTCAGATTGCATTAATTCAATGATTCCAATTACCAAAAAAAAATCTTTCAAATACAACAACTTCCAAAAAAACAGTAAAAAGAAAGATGCAGCTTCCCTTGGAACAGACAAAACTAACTTTGCGTTTATGAATGAGCCTTGTATACTGGTACGACATTTTTTTTATCAGCAACATTTCTTCCATTTCTTTCCAGGATTATGAGAAAGGAATGAGATTCTATGTAAACATTACTCAAATAAAATTCAAGAATTTTGGTAGACCAATGATCCGAGTTGTCCGACTAATCCGATTGTGATATGGGCAGGATAAAACTGTGGATTAAACGTGAAACCAATTGTCACTCAAATTCAAGAATTGATGAATCTAGTAGTAGGCCAATACTCAAAACCTTTATAATCATATATGTGTGACATCAAATAATTGGAAAAAAAAAAATTATAAGTCAAATTCTTGAAAAAAAAAATAGATGAAGATACAAACATGCATGAGCTCTATGACCCCCTAAAAAAAACGATCACATAAATTTTATCGACATGCAAGGTGTAATCCTGGTCCAATTCAAAATAAATCACAGAACCCATTAAAAAGATTCATTCTTTATTCAAATTAAATAAAAAATTACTCACTTTCTTGCGGGAAGAATACCAACAGTTGAAGGATAACCATTGAACTTGGCAGAGTAAAGAGCATCAGAAATGGCCTTTTCAGCCGCCGGAGTTGTCCTAAAAGATGGGAAAGCAGAAGGATCACCATTTGCAAGAGGGATCATGGGTCGGGTCTCATTTGGGTCCAAATTCTCCATTAACGTGTTCAAAATACCTCTTATAGTGGATGTAGAGGACTTCAACAAGGTATCTTTACCTTTAAAACACCATTTTTTTGAAGACCCATTATTTTCCATCTCCATTACTATCTATACTTCTTTTAATCTTCCCTTTTACACTTCAATTTTTATTCTTCAAGTTTATGATTTCTTCCAGTCTTTTGTAGCAAAAACAGGGGTCCAAGTGTTGTTCAGTATCCTTCAATTTGGTGCCAAATTTCGTGATGTTGTTGACTTGTGGTGGTGGGACCATTGTTGGGAATTGAAGGCCCACAATTGGCTTTTACTATAATTAAATAGGTTTGTTTGAATTGAAGTGAATTATCATAATATTCAGATTAACTGTTACTAGTATAGTAAAAAATTTATATAGTAATACTCTATATAAGAATAATCTACTTATACTAATAAAAAATTATGGTCTCAACTCGGGACCAGTTATAAATGAAAATAAACTCTACATTGTAATATTCCATTTTTTTTAGGATCATCCTTAAAACTTTACCCCACATTGTAATAAAATAACATTAACTTTTAATTATATTTATATATCTACATAAAATATCCAGAATTATTTAACTATATTACATTAAATTTAAGATGATATGAAATACTTATCTAAAGTTGTCTGTGATCTTCTGGCTTCCAATCGAGGTTGGTTTCTTTCATTTTGTGCAACTCGACATAAATACTTTCAGTGATTTGAGTTCGTTTGTTTTTAGGTGTCATGACTTCCTTGAAGTAGAAAATGTATGATTTGAAATGATAGTGAAATTTATGATTATATTAGCGTTTGTATATTTATAATAAAAAGAAAACAAACGAAAAGACATTTCAAAAATAAAATATACATGAATGAATATTTTAAATGCATACATGGTGTACATACATTTTTTACATTTCCTAGATACTCTATATGTACATGAATGTATCTTCTAAATCTAATATATACACAATTTACATGCATGATATACATACATTTTTTTTTTTAATCTTTGATATCTTTTAAATTCATATTTTTAAAATATGAAGGGACACATTTCTAAATGTCATTTAATGTATATTAGTTTTTTTTTAATTGTAATTTTTATATGTTAACCTCTACTTAAGAATAACCTCTTTATATTAATATTTTTCTCCAAAAAATATTATTGTATAGATGTTTTACTGTAGTAGGAACCATAAATTAGTGGAGTTTAAATAGGCAAATTTAGTCATTTGCGTATTTTAATTTGTCAAATCAGTCGTGTTCGATTAATTTCAACCTTTAAGACCATCTACGTTTTTTTTACTTGCCAAACGGTCATTCCGTTCAATTTTTTGACAGAAATCATGTGCCTTTTTTAGGGCTATTTTGTGACTTTTAAAACGTTTTTTTCTTCATCTTCTACCTTTCATTATCCTTCATTTTCTTCTTAAAACAGCAACTTGTAAAACTCACCACAATCAAGAAAACCAATTCCTCCACCCCAATTTGTATAGATTACATGTAATTCAATCACTTCAATATAAACAATTTTCTCTCTATAAAATTTCCCCAAATGTTAGGGTTTTTTATTTGTTTTGCTTATTTTATTTAATTCGAGTTAAATTCTTCTTTACAAGGGATTTAAATTTCAAACTTACTGTAATGGGATAAAACACCTCAATCTCTATATTGTTTTCTCTAAGAGACAAATTTTCTATGTGGATATAAATGTTGGATGTATTTTTACTCTGCCATTTAGGACCGATTGGTGGAATCCGTTTTTTACTCTAATTAAAAACCCGAATTGTGGCCCACAATTGACTTTTACTATAATTAAATAGATTAGTTTGAATTAAAGTGAATTATCATAATATTCAGAGTAACTCATATTAATCGTAGGACCCATAAATTAGTGGAGCTTTGAATCAACAAATTGACAAATTTAGTCTCTTACTTATTTTTAATTTGCCAAATCAGTCATGTTCGATTAATTTTGACCATTCAGATCATCTACGTATTTTAGACTTGCCAAAACTTTCATTCCGACCAATTTTTTGAAAGAAATCCTTTAAATTGGTCACGTGGTAATCATATGCCTTCTTTTAACACCACAACCTCTAAAACTCACCACAATCAAGCAAATCAATTCCTCCACCAATTTTGTATAGATTACATGTAATTCAATCACTTCAATTCAATCGAATATTTGGTTGAAAATTTTAAAATCAATTCAAAATCAGTCATGTTGGATTATTTTCGACCATTAAGGTCATCAAATGTCCCTTAGACCAGTGGGGCAAGGGCCTGCCCAAGAGGTCGTGGGTTCGATACCCTCCCCATGCATGGGGAAAACTTTATTTGTCTCCCTTTCTAGAGTTTTTTCTCCTCTGGTGAGGTGTTCTCTTCTCCCCTTATGGGGCAACCGTCCATCCGGGCTTAAAAAAAAAAAGAAAAGGTCATGTACATTTTCTACAAATTTAGTCCCTTACGTATATTTGATTTGCCAAATCAGTCATGTTGGATTATTTTCGACCATTAAGGTCATCTACGTTTTTTTGACCTGCCAAAATGGTCTTTCCGTCCAATTTTTTTGACAAAAGCCCGTTAAATTGGTAATATACTAAATTACTAATCATGTGTTTTTTAATGGATATTTTATGATTTTTAAAACATTTTTTTCTTTATCTTCTACCTCTCATTATCCTTCATCTCCTAATATCAGAACCTCTAAAACTCACCACAATCATTAAAACTAATTAAAAATCTCAAAGTAATGCATTCGGTTTAGTTTAGTTTGATTGTTCTGGTTTTATGGATATGAGATTGGGAGAACCTCCGAGGATGATGTGGCCATTTTTTTATGGTTTTTTCCTCACTTAATTCCTTCTTTCTTCTTTCTCAGGAAGGAAGTGAGAGAAATATTACAATAAATTAGTATTATCAAGATAAGAAGGAATGAAAGGAAAATTTGTGGAGTTGGCTAGCTTTATAGTTAATTATATTAAAGTTATTTTATTTATGAAAGAAACATGAGTAAGAGGCTTTATTTAGCGTGAAAATATCATCTCCCTTATATTTTCACCATATGTATTGTTTGTCTTATCTCAACTAATACAATTTATAAAAATACGCTCTAATTATATTAAGTTTTTCCCCGGTTCTAATCCTATGTTACACTTTCTGCATGAAGCTAGGAATTTGTCATTGGGAGGAGGGGCATATACAATATTATTAATAAAAACTCACAAAAAATAAAAATTTATATAGCGAATTCGTCGTTTCTAAAAATGTTAGGAAACGATCGTCACCCCTCACCCTCTCTGGATATGTCATTGCTTCTTGTGACATTTTAATTATGAAAAGTTTCATTTATATAACCAAAACTAAAATGGGTAAACATTACATTAGGGATAAATAAATAAACTCGTGTAAATATGATTATAATTAAAAATATCATAGAGAGTGTCTCAAAAGATTCAATGTGGTTTTCCGAATAAAAATAAATAGGAAGAAAAACATACACGTGCAGACCATGTCCCATTTCATTTGTTTCATATATTAAAGTCCCATTTCATTTGGTGGTTCAGATTGGAAAGCAAAATGAGCACAAAGTTGCTCTTAAAAGTTGGAACCTTTCCGTCTTTGATCATGTGCAAATCTATTATTAAAATTCTTAAAACTGAAATTAAAAACCTTCAAAGTCTTACCCAGACTGAGGAAAATGTTGCTAAGAAAAATTATTCAGATTGAAATGTAATAGGTTTTGAAGAGAGAGCAAACCTTATGGTGGAATAAAGCCAAAGCTTTTGTGGCTGAAAGAGGGGATGCTAATACCCAATTTTTTCATCTTTCCACCATCCTTCATAGAAGGCATAACACCATTGATTTCCTTCTTACTCCTTCTGATGGTTGGATCTCTGATATAGATGAGATAGGCAGGTATTTTTCTGGATTCTTTTTCAAACTTGTTTAAATCTACTAATCATGTTTTTCCAGATTGTTTGCAGGGTTTGATTCTTCCTTCTATTAATGAAGAAACAAATAAGGATTTGTGTGCAATTCCAACTATGGAAGAGGTGAAAGTTATTATTTTCGAGATGAAATCTGGGAAAAGTCCTGGACCTGACGGTATGACTCATTGCTTTTTTAAACATTATTGGCATATTGTTGGTCAGAGTGTGGTGTTAGCTGTTCAGCATTTTTTTACTCATGGCTTTATGCTTAGGTCCTTAAACCACACTTTTATCTCTTTGATTCCTAAAAATGACAATGCTCACACGATTGATCACTTTAGGCCCATTTCTTTATGCAACATCTCTTATAAAATCATTACTAAGATTTTGGCTGATAGGATTAGACCTCTGCTTGACCTGATCATTTCTCCTTCTCAGTCTGCTTTTATACCTGGTAGAAGTATGTCTGATAATATCATTGTTTCTCATGAATTAATGCATCATATGAATGGTAAGAAAGGGAACCTTGGTCTGTTGGCTCTTAAACTTGATATGTCTAAAGCTTATGATAAAGTTGAGTGGCAGTTACTTGTTTGTATTCTTAAGAAACATGGTTTTTGTGATTTTTTTGTTAACATGTTGTATCAATGTATCTCTACATCTTCTTTTTATATTCTTTTTAATGGTTCTCCTTTTGGTCTTTTTAATCCATCTAGAGGTTTAAGACAAGGAAACCCTATCTCTCATGCTCTCTTTACTCTGGTTTTTGATTTGTTATCTAGAATGATTTCACAGGCTGAAATACAAGGGAATATTCATGGGATTAAGGTAAGTAGAACATCACCTAGTATTTCTCATCTGATGTTTGCTGATGATCTTACTATTTTTTTGTAGGGCAAACTTGGAGGAAGCTGAGGAGATTATAGGGATTATTAACCTGTTCTCAAGTTGGTCAGGCCAGAGTATAAATTTTGATAAATCTGCTGCCCACTATAGTAAGAATGTGGGGCCTTTGAGAAGGGAGAAACTTGGTATTATGCTGGGGATGATGGAATGGGATAAAAAATGTTCTTACCTAGGAATTCCCTTTTGTAAATGTAAGTCTAAGAAGGCTGCCTTTACTCCTGTGATTGATAAACTTAGGAAAAAACTTTCTAGCTGGAAAATGTCTGCTCTATCTCAGGTTGGTAGGTCGATTTTGGTGAAGTCTGTTGCTCAGGCTCTACCTATTCATGTTATGCAGAATTATATGCTTCATGTATCTCTTTGTAAAAAATTTGAGTGCATGATTAGGGATTTTTGGTGGGGTTTTAAGGAGGATAGTGGTAGACATCTTTATTTGAAATCCTGGGATTCTATTTGTGTTCCCAAGCTGGCAGGAGGACTAGGTTTTAGAAAAACTTTTGATATGAACAGGGCTTGCATTGCTAAATTGGGGATGGAACATGATGAATAATCCTGAAAAACCTTGGGTTAATCTGTTGTGCTCTAAGTACTTGAAAGGCAGGAAGTTAACTGATTTAGGGGTTACTATGAGAAATTCTTCTTGGATTTGGGCTGGCATTTTAAAATATGTTGCTACCTTGAATAATGGCATTTGCATAAAGATTGGTGTGGATACTTCTGTTAGAGTATGAGAGGATCCTTGGATTCCTTTAGTGGGTGGTTGTCTAGTATCACATAATCAAAGGAATTCCAATTCAATTGAATTGGTAAAGGACTTGATGATCCAGGGAACAAACACTTGGAACAGGGATATAGTGTTTCAAAATTTTGATCTGGGAATAGCTGAAGCTGTTCTTAAAATCATTCCCTCAAGGGAACAAGATACTATGATTTGGTTGCCCCTTTCGACAGGGCAATTTTTTGTCAAATAAGCTTATAGGATTGTTAATAATGTTAGATTCAATGGGGTTTCTCACATTCAGAGGGACTATTGGAAGGCTTTATGGCATGCAAAACTGCAAAACAGGCATAAACAACTGATCTGGAGAATTGTGTGCAATGCTTTACCTACCAGAAATAAGCTAAACATTTTATTTAGAATTCCTGTGGTTGAGTGTATGGTCTGTCACTTGGAGGAGGAAACCTTGGAGTATATCTTCATCAATTGTCCTTTTATCAAAGGCATGTGGTTCAACTCGAAACGGAAATTCAAGATGGAAGATTATCAAAGTTGGAGTATGCTAAAAATGTTAAGGGAAGTGATTTTTAATTTAACTAGTTTTCCTATTTTTCCTAACCAAGGAGCTGAATTTTTAAATTTTTTTGTAGTGTTGGTGGAGCAAGTTTGGATGTACAGAAACGAGGTTTTGCATGGCAAAGAAATTAAGAGTCCAGTTGAGCTCTTGAAACAGATTGAATTGAAGGCAAAAGGCTATTGGGATGCGGCCATTAACAGGAAGCTCAAGAGGGTCATGAATGTGAAGGAACTCATTTGGAAGCTACCTCCAAGGAATTTTGTCAAAGTAAATTTTGATGCGGGTTTTATTTATGAAGACGATGTAATTAGTGCCTTCCTTATCAGAAATGAGATAGGAGATATATTGGGTGTTTAGATCAACAAATTTAAGGCACGTTCTCCTTTTGAAGCGGAGGTTCAAGCTGCTATATTTGCAATGGAGAAGTTGAAAATTTTAAATTTCAAATTTTCTATCATTGAAGGGGATTGTCTTAATGTGCTTAAAAGCTTTATGGGTCATAATAGTGAGTGTCATTGGACAGGTATTGACCTTATTAATGTAGGCATACACTTACTTGCTATGTTTAAATCATGGAAAATCCGTTTTGTAAATAGGGATGTTAATGTTATGGCTAATAATATAGCTCACTGGGTAAGTCCAATAATGTTAGTGGACGTACAGATCCAACACTGTTACCTCTTTCAGTGCTTTGTGATAGGTGTGAAACTTTTTGTAACTCTTATCCGGTTATGAATTCTTCTAATGGTTAACATTTTACTTAGCACAAATGAGCACAAAGAATTTGGATTTGGTCGAAAACGGGACAAAAGAAGACCCACTTCATAATATGGACTTTATTCACTTCTACTGTCTCGTGTTTAGTAAGATTGGGCCCAAAGGAACAAAATTCCTCATGAAGCACTTTCATTTCTTTCCTCTTATCCTTTCTTTTTTGGGAAAATGACCCAGTGATCCTCAAACTATTTTACAGAACACGATAAGATCTTACATGTATTTTGACTTCCTGATTGTTCTATAACAAAATTTTCCCCTCTTAAATCGTCCTAACATCAGTTTGATTGGTTGTTTCCGGCCAAAAAGGCTCACGTACTGGTCACATGACAAATGTTAAATTTTTTGCATGTAAGGTACTATTCATCATCTTCTCCACAAAAAAAAATACCATCCACCACCATCGCCTTAACCCTCTCCAATGCCACCTCCACCAAATCCGAACATTCCTTGGTGTCATAATCAAATGGGCCCGAGAGCCTTACTTCTAAGGCCACTTATTTACATATGACCTAATTTTAAATTTAGAACATTACAAGAAAAACTTAGCATAAAGGGTTTGTAAGCTTTTGATGCTCGCAAGAGTTTATGAGGTCAAAGATTGCCTTTGATTGAGAAGTTTAGATTTGCTTTGAGTTTGCCTCATGATTATAAATTGAGTTTATTACCTGATTTTCTTTATTATTTTATTATTTTAGTATTTGTGGAATGTGTTTTAAGGGTAAGGATGTGTGTGAAGTGTTTAGATTGGAATTGGTTAGATGGAGGGAAGAATTGGCAAAGCCAACTTTGCAGGAAAATGCAGAGAATTTGGGTAATGAGAGTGAAGAAACAAGTTGAAGAGAAACAATTTCTTTGGGGAAGATGTTGAATAGTACCTTCAAATTTTGGACAATTTTGCCTCTCAACTTTTATCACGTGATTGGTGCGTGTGCTTTTTTGGCCGGAAACATCCAATCAAACCGATGTTATATGACATATCAAGAAGTCAAAATACACGTAAGACTTTATCGTGCCCTATGAAATAGTTTTAGAATAATTTATGTCATTTTCCCTTCTTTTTTTCGGGTCATATTTTTTGTCCGTGACAAAACCCATTTTATGATTTTTTTTGTGTAACATCGAAATATTCTATTCGTTAGGTTTGAAAACTTTTAAAAGATATTTTCAAGATCCATTTATATAATATAATATAATAAGAAGAGGATGCAAAGATAGTTTTATCTATGTTAAGAGTCAATTTATTTGTAACTAATCTTGAGAAAATAATTTTGCGGGATGTGTTAAAAGTAGGACAAAAATCTTAGATGATGCATGATGATTAACGGAATAATTAAAAAAGTTAACGATTTAAAAAAAAAAGAGAAAAGAACTAAAAACAAGGCCGTCGGTAGCGGCGAAGGAATTTTTTTTATCTTGATAGGCTACTAAGTTTATAAGTTACATCCAAACCAATTATTGCAGTACACGTAGGAAAGAGAATTGATATAACTTATAAACAAAGTGTGTATAAATTATTTGTAAGAATTTTTTTTCCTAATACTAACAATAATAGCACAATGTAAATATCATAAAGAGAATTGGTCACTCTTTTATAGAGTAATTTGCACTAAATGGCCACCAACTATTTACGTATTTTTCTTTATGACCAAATATATTAATTTTAGTGAATTATAGCCATCAACAAATTACGACCTGCAGATCATAGCCCCAGTGTGATTTTCTGGCCAATTTCTTAATTTGTTTGGCCTGAAAACGTAAAAAGACCAATTTATCCCTTAAGACCCGACCCGACCCAATATTCAACCACCATTTTCTCCGTTACCACCTCCGATCATCTTCTCCAGCGACAATATGAGAATGGTTGGTATTTTTTCAATTTCATATTTGAGATGGAAATGAAAATGAGCAGTGTTGTAAAACTCGGCCTAGTCGGCCGATTAGCCGGCGACTAGTCGGTAGTCGGCCGGTGGCCGCCTAGAAATCCAAAAAATCGGGCAAAAAATCGGGTCTTTGAAAAAAATGGTCAAAAGGCCGATCTAGTCGGTCAAAATTCCGACTAGTCGGCCAAAATTCCGACGAGAAGACAGAGAGAGAGAGAGAAAAATGTACCGTTCTCGGAGTCTCGGAGAAGAATTTGTGGCGGTGGCGGTGACGGGAAGAAGAAGTAAGCAACATAGCGGTTGTCGGAGTCTCGGAGAAGAGGAAGAAAACCCTTGTCGGACTCGGAGAAGAAGACCCGCGGCGGAGAAGAAAGAGAAAGGCCCTTGTCGGAGAAGAAGACCTTGGAGAAGAAGAACCATGTCGGAAAGAAAGAGAAAGAAATCGGCGCCTCTGAGGAGGAGAACAAAAGGGGATGAAAATAATTTAGGGTTTTCTCCCTAAATGAGCATTTATATAGAGTGGACTAAAAGTGCAATTAAAATATTAGCATATAAAATCTCATAAAACACTTATGTTACAAACAAGTCCTAAATGGCCTACTTTATATTTTTAATATTTAATTAGACCAAAAATATACTAGAAAACATTTCCGAAAATTATTAAAATAAAATATATTTAATATTTAGGGTCGCCGACTACTCCCCGACTAGGCCGATTAGTCGCTAGTCCCCTGTCTGGCGACCGACTAGCGACTAGCGACTTTTGCAACATTGAAAATGAGTTTCAAATTCAATCCAAAATTTCATAAAACAAATCATACCAAACAATAACTTGAGATTGAATTCCACCACCATCTTCTAAAATCCATTTCCATTTTTATTTGATGAAAAATTGAAACCCATTTCCTATGCAATTGTTTCCCCAGAAATTCCAATATCTTGTGCAACTTAACTCAAGGTTATAAAGTCTTTTGAGGACCACAAACAAAACTATTTCAAGATTAAGAATAAATTGATTTTTTTTTCAAATATTGTGCAATAGATTTTTTTTTTTCAAATCTTTTCTGATTAACTGAAGAAATTGACATCCATTTATATTAAACAAACCCAACTGAAGATGATTTTGAACAAGCAGATGATGATGATGAACATGAACATATGAAGAAAAATTCGCCATCTTTGGAGACCCTTTTCTTGAATTTTTTTTCAAAATTTTTTTTATGTTTATTTTTACTAAAGTATCTAACTTTAGAATTAATGAATCAGTCTTAGAAGGATCTTCATTTGATGTTTTTTTTGGATAACAATGGCAATGACTTGAAGGAGATTGAAAGTATTATTTTTATTTTTTTTTCTTTTTATAGCAGCTTGAGGGAGAAGATAGCAATGGAGTCTTAAAAATTTTGGACAAAAATGCCCCTTCACGTGTCAGACACATGAGTTTTTGAAAAATATGGCCGGAAAATTACACCGGAGCTATAACCCACTGGTCGTAATTTTTTTATGGCTATAATCCACTAAAATTAATGTATTTGGTCATAAAAAAAAATTCATAAATAGTTGATGATCATTTAGTGCAAATTGCTCTTATTTTTTTTTTTTTAAAGTATTAACCTTAATAAAGGTTGTAGGGTCACTTGCTATATTGAGTAAGCCCTTGATAGAAGAACACTTCTCATATGAACCGGGTCCACTGGACCATGCGATCCAAATTTGGCCACATCACTGCATTTCCTTCTCTCTCCTCATTCTGCAGAGATGTGGCCAAATCTGGACCACATGGTCCACATGGACCCAGTCCATATTAGAATTTTCCTTGATAGAATCAATAACCTGAAATGACATCAAAACATAATGATCCTTGTGATACTTTGAAGGGCAATTTCGTCTATATGAATACACCTCTTCCTCAATTTATCAAAAAAGTATTCTTACAATTCAGAAAAAAAAGGTCACTAGGAAGAAATCAAATGTGTCTTAGTACAGTGGGGCAGGCGCCTGCCAACGACCTCGAGGTCGTGGGTTCGATACCCTCTTACTGCGTGTAGTAAGCTTTAATCTCCCTTTTTAGGGTTATATCCTTTTCGTCTGAGGCAGTTCTCTCTCCCCTATATGGGACAACCGCCCAATCGGACTTAAAAAAAAAGGTCACAAGGAAGAAAGCTAAATAATATCATAATATAATTAATTGATTTATGTTAGAGGAGAGGATATTCTTTACAAATTAAAGTAGAAACAAATCATAATTTGGAAAGTTCAAAATTACCCCATGTTTCTTGAGGATGTCATTGGGATCATTTGTGACAAACCAACCAAGTCTCCAATTAGGAACAGTCCATCTTTTAGATATTGAACCAAGTGTAATCACTGGTGCAATTGATCCAAAGATTCCCATTGGCACAAATGGATTTGTTCCAAAAGCAAGATGACCATAAACTTCATCTGAAATTACTAAAATCCCAAGCTTTCCTACTGTTTCAGCAACCTATAATTTCAACAGCACAGATTTATCAAAACTAAAACTTGAATTCAAACAACCACATAAGCAAAAAGCATTTGAATCTTCTACATATTATGGTAACGTGTTCAAGCTATTCTATACCATGTCATAGAAAGCAAGGTCATTTGCGCAATGAAGTACAAAATAAGGAAAATTGAGGTGTTTGAGAATAAATTAAATTATTTAAAAGTATAATAGTAAATTTTTTATTATATTCTTCTTACTTAGTCTATGCTAAAATATATAGAATAACTTTTAATAATAATAATAATAATAATAATAAAACAGAGTGAGTACGAGATAATACAACATTCAGGCAACAATAAGCCATTTATTTATCTAATTAATAACAAGCATCAGCATTATCAACAGAGGGCATGACTCTCTAAACATTAAGGCATAAAAAAATTATTACTCTCTCCATTCCCTATTAATTGTCGTTTAGGAGATATCTAGGTATCCAAATTAATTGTCGTTTAAGGTTGTTTTATTAGTTGTCAATAATTTATTTCAATTATACCCTCAACATTTTCCTTTCTTTATGACAAAGAAGTGAGAGAGAGGGAGGGTGGGTGGGGGGATAATATTGGAAGTTTAGGTGAAAATGACAACTTCCTTAATTTTCTCAAATTGTCTAAAGAGTCTTATATTTAGGAATGGAGGGAGTATTATTTATAGCACTAAGCTCCTATATGTGATTTTTTTATTAAAATATTTATAGCATAAAAAAAAAATGATGGAACGCTCCGAATCTTAAAAGAAAAAGTGAACATAATCTATTAATAAGACAACGAACGAGATAGAAATTTAGGTCTAAAAAATTTTTCCCGACCAAAACACCTTATATTATGAAATTACAAGCAAATACTTTACCAAGTAACATGGAAAAAAATTAAATACTCACTTTCTTGCCGGAAGAACACCAGCAACCGGAGCATAACCATTGAACTTAGCCGAATGAAGAGCATCGGAAGCCGCCTTTTCGGCTGCCGGAGAAGCCTTAAAGCACGGGAAAGCAGAAGGGTCATTTTGGTCCAAGGTCTCCCTTAACATGTTCAACACATCTCTAACGGTAATTGTAGAGGTCTTCACTAGTGCATCATTCACTTTAAAACGGGCAAAAATCGTCAGTCCAGTGTATGTCTCTATTCCTGTATCCAACCACTCATAGTTTACCATGTGCATATATAATTGGAAGAAATATCCACATAGCGAATTATGATTGGATACAGGAATGTGGATATACACGGGGACAAACGATTTTCACCCCTTTAAAACACCATTTTTTGGATGACCCATTTTCTTTTAAACCCATTCCTTTTTATACCCTTTTTTTTTTGTTCTCGAAATTCTCTGTGTTTTTAGAAGCAATGAAGATATTTTGAAGGGAGCAATTTCTCAATAAGAGTTCATTACTTTGCCTTCCTTTTATAAGAAGCAATAGAGGTCGCAGATAAGCTATGTACGGGGAATTAAAGTTATTTGGAATCTTGTCAAATCTAACTTATGAATTTAAGCTGCTCCAGTGCGGAACAGGGTAAGTACTATACAAAATTTATCCTTATCCGTCGAATTGAAATTTTAATAGTTAAAATTGTTTTAAAACATGATACCTGTTCTGATTCAAGACACCTGTTTTGATATCCAGAACAGGTGTCCTCATGCGATTCATATGTGCGGAAAATATGATGTTGTGCATAGGATCCGGACTGCTCAATTTAGTACATTTCAACTAATTAAATAATTCATTTATATTTATTTATCTGTTTTAAATGTTGTTCACTAGTCAATCAAATTTCAAAAGTTAGTTGTAGGAAGAAGGTAACTTTCTAAAATATGAGTGACTGAATAATTATTAAGGATTTTGTTATGCATAACTTAATCCCTTCAAATTAGTTTATGTCCTTGGTGCACATGCGTTAGAAAAAGTTTAATAATCTAATTAATAGTATCTGATTTTAAAAAAGTTTAATATTGCGTGTTAAAGAAGATGTAATCCCAAAATTGAAATTTTAGAGTTTCATTTGAGAACAAAATGCTGTCTAAATATAAATATTGATTTTTAAGGTTCTTTTTTTTTTCTTTTTTTTTTTTGAGCGCCCGAAGGCGATTGTCCCCGAAGGGGAAGAGCGGAGAATACCCCTAGATAGGGAAGATTGAAGCATGCCCCATGCCTGGGGAGGGAATTGCCTCACCAGAGGAGGAAGAGAACGCCTCACCAGAGGAGAAGATATATTATTGCCCCATTGTGCGGGGAGCAGGTGTCGAACTTGGGATTTTTAAGGTTCTTTAATCACTTAATTTTCTAATTTGTCCGGAATAATTTTAAAAAATCTTTTGTGGATTCTTGCCTTCAAAATCAATGATTTAGTACGGTCTATATGATAATGAAGTCAAAATTGATGGGAATTTGTTGAGCTTAAAGTGAGGAGAATGATGTTAACGAATCTGTCATTTTCTGAATATTATTGTTGCCATTTCCATGCATGGCTATGAAATTCGTGATACAAACAATTACCACCAGGGACGAAGGGGGGCGGGTGGGCAGTCCCCGAGATTTTTAAAATTTCTACAATATATAATAAATTTTTATGTAGTTTAAAATATTTGATCAAATTCGTTTCCAATATAATTTTTTTTTTTTTTTTTTTTGCAAATTTTTATATACAGTTTGACATACTATTGCAGTTTTTCGCCCCCACAACCTAAAAAAGTTTTGGCTTCGTCCATGATTACCACAATATATATCTTTAACGGCAAGTAGGCCTTCTACTTGCACGGTTAGGAATTTTCTGTTCCAGTTTGGTGTTCCATTCTCTATTCATACTAATAAGAAACTGACATGTGTTAATTTTTTAATTAAAAAAATTATAACCTAAATTAAATAGTGAAATTCGCAATAAAAATTTATTTGTGGAACATGGAACGAGACACATAATTAGGACGGAAGATTTTTTACCTACTTGCACCAATTTAATTTGTTTGACCTATAGATGATTAATAATGTGTGTATTGGGGCCGTTAAGAAAAAAACTAAAATATGTTGGTGGCATGCACATTGCACGACCTTTTGTATGCCAAGCCGTCTTGTTCTCTTAGGCAGTATGTTTTCACGCAGCCTAACATGCTTTCTACCGTGCATATTTCAGGCATGATTTATGCCGCTTCATCTTTATTTCAATTTCTTTTATACAAAAAACCCTATCCGCCTCGATGGTGGGAGTTGGACCGGTTCATTAGTTCTAACCTCACTTCTCATTCACAATATTTATTTAATAGAATCTGCAATCTGCATGTAGCGATCTAGTAATGTGAGTGGGGTATATGACTGAAGATTATGGATTGATCCCTCACCCATTTTTTCTCCTCTCCTCCTCTTACTTCTATAGCATTGTTTTAAAAAATTTAGGTCGCGAATAGTTAGAGTTTGAGTTATGATTATTGTCACAAATTTTGTAAATGTTTAATTATTTGTGAGAGCAGCTATGTAGTCAGAATTTGAAATTTGAGGTGAGAAATGGTATCCAAAATGATTGTTTAAATAATTTTAGAACGACTCCTCTAGCATATTTTCTAGTGCACAATTTTTTAGATGACGCATACTAAATAATTTAGAATCATTTGAAACTTGAAATTCATTGCTATTGCTATGTTATGTGAGCGCTTTTGGTACTAGAACCCATCAGGGGGCGTGTCTGGGGTGGGGCGGCCCTATGGGACGTGGCCCACCTCTCCTCTCACATAAATTCATGTAGGACCCGCCTGAAAATATCTTACAGGTGGGTCCTGCAGAAATTTATGTGAGAGGGGAGGTGGGCCATGTCCCATAGGACCGGTCCACCTTGAATTTTTCCCCCATCAGGACATTATATTACTCGTTACTCTAAGATGCTCCTCCCAAGATTCAATTCTTCGTCGTCCTTACGTCCTATCACATCCTTACATGCGACCCGTGAGGAAAAAAATAATTTTAAATGACACTCTATGTGACATTTTTAATTATCGTTACGTTCACACTTAAATTTTATCGATTCATCACTAGGGTTTTGAAATTCTAGTTCAAGGTATATGAATGAAAGTTTTTATAATAAAATGTTATAAAGAGTGTCACAGAGGATACGAACTAGACCATGAAAACTTGTTAAATGCAATTCCCTAAGTTTAAAAGATTTTTACATAATCAATCAATTACATATATTGTTGTTCCTTTAATATTTTTCATTAATTTAATCCACTTATGGAAATTACCTCTTTCTATCTTCTCCTCCAAAAACCAACGTTTTAGTTTTTTCCAAATTAAGACGTTCCCTAGTGTACACATTAGAAAATTAATTTTGTTAAATATGCAATAACTTAAAAAGAGTCTTTCAAAAAAAAGGAATGAATTATAAAAGTAGAAATCTTACCGGCCCCATTACACATATTATTATAATCATCAAATAGGTAAACAAAATTGGCACAAGTAGAGGGCGTACCTGCCATAATAAACAATTTGATAGCCATGCCTGGAAATGGCAACCTTGTAGAAAATTCAGTCCTTAATTCTAAGATTTTTCCAATTATTCAATAACTCATACATATAATCAATTTTAGAAAGTTATTTCCGTCCTCTTCCTACGGCAAAAAATCCTCTGCCCCCATCTCTATCCCCAGCCAATCACAATTCACATGTGTATATATAATTGAAAACAATATTTATATAGTAATTTTAATTGGTTGGGGACAGAGAATTTTCACCTTCTTCCTACAACTAACTCCCTAAATTTAATTAACTAGTGAAAATTATTTAAAACAAATAAATTAATATTTATGTGTGATTTAATTAATTGAAAATCTATTAAATTGATAAGTTAGATTTCAAATAAGTTTAATTGCCATACAAATCTTATTCCCGACCTCTATGCTTATTATAAAAGGAAGGCAAAGTAATGAACTCTTCATTGAAATTGCTCCCTTCAAAACATCTTTCAGTGATCTTATAATTTCTTCATTGCTTTAACAAAAAAATAAAATGGGGTCTGAAGGGATTGAAGAAGTAGAGAAAATGGGATTGGAAAATGGGTCAACCAAAAAATGGCGTTTTAAAGGTAATGAAGCACTAACGAAGACCTCTACCGTTACCGTTAGAGGTGTGTTGAACATGTTAAGGGAGAATTTGGACCAAAATGACCCTAGACCCGTAATCCCTCTTGGCCAGGGCGACCCTTCTTCTTTCCCTTGCTTTAAGGCTTCTCCGGCGGCCGAAAAGGCGGTTTCCGATGCTCTCTATTCGGCTAAGTTCAACGGTTATGCTCCGGCTGCTGGTGTTCTTCCGGCAAGAAAGTGAGTATTTATTTAAAATTCATTCTTGTATTTTTAACACAATGTTCAATACAAATTTTAATTTTAGTTAAATATTTGTCATTAATTTCATAATATGAAAATATTTATTTTTTCTCTCAGGTCTTGAGAGTTCCACCATTTTTTTTTATCTAAAGATGTTTTAATAATGAAAAATTGAAACATAGCAATTTTGTATTGATGGGAAAATTTATGGAACGCATAATGAGAGAGAAGGGAGCTCTCACTTATTTATTTATTTATTTTTCCACAAGGTCCATAACCCAGTGGGGCTATGGCCTGCCCACAACTAAGAGGTTGTGGGTTCGATACCCTCATCACACAAAGGAACATGATTTAATTTCCAATTCTTTGGTTATCTTTGTGTGAGGCACTTATATTCACCTTTTGGGGCAACCGGTCTTCTAATTTACCTCCTCTGTGAGACACTTATATTCCCATCACACAAAGGGGCATGATTTAATTTCCAATTCTTTGGTTCTCTTTGTGCGAGGCACTTATATTTTCCTCTTGGGCAACCGGTCTACCGGTCTTCCAATTTACCTCCTCTGTGAGACACTTATATTCCCCTCTTGGGGCAACCGGCTTGCCGGTCTTCTACCCGTTGTACTTGGGCTCCCTCCTCTGGTGAGGGCCAAAAAAAAAAAAGCTCTTTTTTTATTTTGTTATTCAGTGTTAGATTTATTAATTTAATATCTTGAGCAGTTCTGCTTTTTTTTTTCTTGCTTTCCTACTTATTTTATTATCCTTAAGCAAATGATGTTTTGTCCTTCTAATTCAAAACTAACAAATAGAAGTAAAAGTAAAATTTAAAGCGCCCATGCTTCATTTTACTTTGTTGTTTGCATTGTTTGGATGATGTTCCAAACCATTCTTAGAGAAGTTGATGAGTGAATATCGGTGAGGACCATAATGCCCTTAAAATAAAATAAAATTACTAAGGTCATGGTAAAAAGTCTCATCAATTTTATTCACATTAAGAATGGAAAACTAAATTCTTCAATTCAGAGTTTATGCATAAGTACTAAACATAATTTCATTTTTCTCTCTTTGATCCTATAGACATTTGTTGTTTTGTATAGTCCGTACGAGAAATTTAATTATGTTTATGACTTATGAGCAGGGCTTTAGCCGAGTTCTTTTCGAAAGATCTTCCATACAATTTGTCGCCAGATGATATCTATCTAACAAGTGGATGTGTTCAAGCGATTGAAGTTATTTTATCAGTCCTGGCGTGCCCAAAAGCCAACATTTTACTTCCAAAACCTGGCTATCCTTATTATGAAGCTCGTACTTCATTCAGTCGTCTTGAAACTCGCCATTTTAATCTAATTTCTGAAAAGAATTGGGAAATCGATCTTGATGCTGTTGAGGCTTTATCAGATGAAAATACTGTTGCTATGGTGATTGTCAATCCTGGAAGCCCTTGTGGAAATGTCTACACAAAACAACATTTGAGGAAGGTACTAACAAAAAACTCGTGTTACCCGATTGACCTTAATTTTTGGGGTGACTAGAAGGTGGGAAAACTTCATTTGGTTTGGTTCCACTTATCTTCAAAATTTTCACATCTACTAATGATGTAATGTATCAGCATACTAAAAATAAAGGTGGTTTTGGATTTGAGAGCGTGGGGTGGGTCGGACCTAATGAAACTGTCTGATCACTTATTTTCTACTATTTTGTACTTCACTACACAAATGATCTTGTTTTTTAAGTTAAGGTACAAAAATAGCGTGAATTCGTAACACATAGCACAGTCAAATGTTTCTTGTTTTTGTGATTGTCTCGGATTTAAATTTGTTTTGATAAATCAATTTTGTTGAAATTATAGGTTGCTGAAACTGCAAGAAAGCTTGGGATTTTAATAATTTCAGATGAAGTATATGGTCATCTTACTTTTGGTAGTAATCCATTTGTGCCCATGGGAATATTTGGATCAATTGCTCCTGTGATTACACTTGGTTCAATATCTAAAAGATTGATTGTTCCTGGTTGGAGGCTTGGTTGGCTCGTCACAAATGATCCCCATGGCATCCTCAAGAAACACGGGGTAATTTTGACCTTTCAAATTTATGGTTTGTTTCTATTTTAATTTGCTAGGAATAATATCATATCCTTTAACATAAAAGCAATTATATTGCAATGTTATTTGGCATCTTCTTAGTAACATTGTGAATAGATTTTTTTATATATATTAGGGGTAGAGAGATTTTCATATAGATGAATTTGTCCTATAATATATCTTGAGTATAATGTATTCTAATGTCGTTTCAGGTTGTTGATTCCATCAGAGGCTTACTCAATATTACAAGTGACCCTGCAACCTTCATTCAGGTTTGGTTAATTTCAGACAATGATCAATAATTCTCTTTAATATGTATCTAATTTCAATCATATTCTATTATTGTTAGTATTAGAGAAAAATCATTGATACGCGATATATTATTATTTTATTACAGGGAGCAATTCCTCAAATCCTTGAAACTACAAAAGAAGATTTCTTCTCGAAAATTGTTAGCACACTTAGAGAATCTGCATATTTCTCTTATGCTAAAGTAAAGGAAATCCCTTGTCTTTCTTGCCCAAGCAAGCCTGAAGGAGCTATGTTTGTAATGGTAATATAGGATAAATTTCACTTTCATATTTAATTTGTATTAACATACTACTCCCTCCATTCCCTTTTAATTGTCGTTTAGGAGATATCTAGGTATCCAAATTAATTGTCGTTTAAGATTCTTTTATTAGTTATCAACAATTTATTTCAATTATACCCTCGACATTTTCCTTTCTTTTCTTTATGATGTATTAGTGAGAGAGAGGGAAGGTGGGGTAATATTGGAAGTTTAAGTAAAAATTACAACTTCCTTAATTTTCTCAAATTGTCTAAAGAGTCTTATATTTAGGAATGGAGGGAGTATAAATTATGAGGTTGAGATTCTATCTAAATCTTTTTTATCTTAGGTAAAATTAAATTTGTCCTTCCTGGATAGCATTAAAGATGATGTGGACTTTTGTCTCAAGCTAGCTAAGGAAGAATCTGTGATTGTCTTACCAGGTAAATAAATCTAAATCTAAAATTTATTTTAGTCTAAATTATTAATATAATTTCAAAAACATGTTACCATGTGAATTTTACTATTATCGTTTTATCTTTAGAAAATACTTACCAGGTCATTAAATCGCGACTTTAAAATTCTTGTAGGCGTTACTCTAGGACTCAAGAATTGGCTTCGCATAACCTTTGCAATGGAGCCATCATTTCTTGAAGATGGTTTTAGAAGACTTGAAGCTTTCTGCAAAAGGTACGCTAAGAAACAAACCAATGGTGAATTCTCTGTTCATCCATCAGCATGATTGGGCATGTCTAAGTATATTGGTACAAACCAATATATACTATCCATGGCTTGAAATGTTTTTGCTAATTTTTATTAGTTCGAACATCTAGAAATTTTGAATGTACTTTGAATTTTTAATAATGGCGTGAATGAAAGCATTTCTTTGACTGAATTGTCTTTTAATTTTTTTGCTTATTGAGTCATGTCCATGTAATAGTTTGGAGACAATTGTGATTCCTATAATGCTAAATCTCTATGTCTGATTTCTACTTTTTGCTATTCTTTCTTCATTCGAAGGAATCTTCTTTTTTTTTCTTCTTGTTATTACTATTATGTTAATATGGTAAATTATTGTTAGTTCTTTTAAATGAGGTATGTGAGTCAGGTTTTGACTAACTCGAGATCAATTCGGCACATGAGATTGAGCTTGGCTCTGTCCTATCGTTCAAATAGTGAACCTGCCGAACTCGACTCTAACAAGCTTGGGTCTAGCTCCAATGACGAAGACAGGGGGCGGCGCCCTCCGAGATTTTTAAAAATACTACTCCCTCCATTCCTAAATATAAGACTCTTTAGACAATTTGAGAAAATTAAGGAAGTTGTCATTTTCACCTAAACTTCCAATGTTACCCCACATTCCCTCTCTCTCACTAATACATCATAGAAAAGAAAGGAAAATGTTGAGGGTATAATTGAAATAAATTGTTGACAACTAATAAAAGAACCTTAAACGACAATTAATTTGGATACCTAGATATCTCCTAAACGACAATTAATAGGGAATGGAGGGAGTACTATTTATCGAAATTTTATGTGTATTTTAGAAATTTTTAAAATTTTTTATCAATTTCATTTTTTTACCCATTTTATTGCCCCCAAGAATTTTAGCAGTTTCGCCCCCCAACACCAAATTCCTGGCTTCGTCCCTGTCTAGATCAGACCAACACAAAGTTCTTTAAAAAAGATTGAGAAGGAATTCTACTTTTTCTTTTTTAAAAAAAAGAGGAGAAAATATATGCTTCAATATTGTATATGTGGTAGTCAAATATACAAACAAAAAACTTCATTAACCAATCACTTAAAATAAGAATAACTATCTAAATTCAAACATCACTAGACAAAAAGAAACTCAAACATTATTTACTCTGCAAAATAGATACAGAACATCATCATCAAAACTACATTGCTTCATTAATTCATTTTATGGTTATAGAGCTCAATTCTCATCAAAGTTTCCTTGGCCTAGTGGGGGAAGGGTCTGCTACGACTATGAGGTCGTGGGTTCGATACCCCATGCAATGGGGCAAGCTTATTTGTACAAAATAAATTTATTCAATTTTTGTAAGTGGATCTAGCTCTAAGCCTCTAACATACACCATCAAATGGGACATCAAACCAATAAGTTGGGACTTGGTCGGGTTTCAAGTTAGGTATAAATATAAGACTCATATTGATGATAACGCGCATTTTGCAAAAATAATTGTGTTGTGAGTCCCTTATAATCGTCAACTACACATCATAGTGGATGATAATAAGTTCTTTTTTATCCAGTGTGGACGGAATACAGTTTGTAAATATGAAAAAATTATTTGTGCTTGTGAAGAATAATCGGGTAAAGAACTCTTCTTAAATAGCTTTTTTTGTATATTTTTTTTTTTTAAATATTCTAAAAATCTATTTAAGAAGAATTATTCGTCTTATAAAAAATAAAAAATTCACGTGCAGAAAAATGCTCGTTTCGCAATCGATTTAAATAGAGAATTAAATTATCAGGTAATAAAGCTCACAAGAGGTAGTGGACATCACACGCGATACACAAATTCAAATGTTTAGCTTTAAGAATGAAAAAATTCAGTGTACTGCCTTTTTAGAACTGTTCAAACAAAATGAGTAATTTCATATGTAATTCTCTTCAGTTTGCTATTTATACAAAAACATGTGTATCAGTTGTACATCTCTTTTTTCCACAAAACCCTATCTTACAATATCATTGAAATTTCACGTGTTTATGCTTTATCAACCCTAACCTGATTAATATTTTAAACCCCATCAACTTAACCTAACCAATTCAGAGGAGAAAAAGAATCCCAAACACCCCCTCCCTCTCCCCCAAAAAAGTACCTTAAACCCGAACTCAGTTGAAAAAATATTACTATCCTTGTGCTAAAAATAGATATTCTTCTAATTGGAATAACTATAATATTCTTTTTTAGACTTAGTCGTCAGATAAATCAATCTGCGTACTGATAGTGAGTCAGTACAAACCGGGGGAACAAAATGCATTCAAGCACACTAACTTTATCCATATAAGCCTTTCTCTCAGTAATCGATCTTATCTAAGCCCAGATAAGCTATTAATCTCGTAAATGGAAGATTCTTTACTAGTAGTGTTTAGGGGTATTCACTATTCGGTTAAACCGAACTAAACCAAATTTCACTATACGGTTCAACTTATTTGGTATTTCGGTTTATTTGGTTTGGTTTTAAAAATGTCATAATAATTTGGTTCGGTATTCGGTTTTAAATTTTCAGAAACCGAATTACTGAAATACCGAATAGACCAATTTTATTATTATTATTCTAAATAATATGTATTATACTGCCACTATTCCATAACATAAGTCGTTTAGAAAATGTAGCGAAAATTAATGAAGAAAAAAAGAAGTTAGTTTGTTAGTCAAAATATCAATATTACTCTCTTAAATATGACGTGTATACCACTAATTCTATTTAAGAGAGTAATATTGATATTTTGACTATAAAAATACCTTATTTTTTGCTTCTTTAATTTTCGATAAATGTCTTAAACGACTTGTACAAATGAATTGAGAGAGTACTTATTAGTATTATTAATATTACTTAGAGTTGTATTTTCTTAATTTTTTGCTTATAATCTTATTTGAATTGTGCATTATAATTTTATCTTTTATATAATTTTTATTAAGTTGAGCTCCACACGATAAAAAATAAAATTTTGGTACAAACTGAACCACACCGATATAACTTCGGTATTCGGTTTAAATACAATTTCGGTTCGGTTCGATTTTTATAAAACATTAAAAAATCGAACCGAATACCGAATGCACACCCCTCCGCCCTAGTAGTGTTAAGTAATTCAAGTTAAGCTAATTAATTGGAATAATTTTGATTAAAAGTGTAAAACATTTCAGAAAGACATCCTATAAACAAGGGATCAAGAATACCTTTTTTTTAAATCAATTTTATCCTCAAGTAATATAAGTTGGTTAAGCCAATTATCATATCCCTATATGAAAAAGAACTGGTTTTGGACCATTAGTGCTTGAAGTTGGATAGTTCAAATATGGATCAGATCAATTGGATCTTATGATTCAAAACTGTCACCTCACTACAAAATGAGGAGAGAGGCAATTCTATAATTATGTGACTAATTCTATACCATATCAATATTTTCCCTTCAAGTTTGCCCGGGACAAAGACAAGGGGGCGCCCCCTCCCCCTTCCGAGATTTAAAAAAATCCTATTATATATAGTTCACAATATTTGATCAAATTCGCCCCAACATTTTTTCTGCAGTTTTTATATATAATTCGACATACTGTTGCAATTTTTCGCCCAACCTAAAAATTCTGGCTTCGTCCCTAAAGTTTGCAGATCAGCAGGCTGCCATTCTATCCAAAGGACATAATCCCAATTTTGGAATGGACCGGTCTTTTCTCAGCAAAATAGGGTCCAGTAAAGTTGGGCCCTTAGCTATTGTTCTCTGTACAAATGTCCAGCCCACTTTAAACTTTCTCATAGTCCATGAGACGCGAAACAAATTTATTACTTTGTAATATAAACATTTGTGATATAAACAAATATCTTGGTCTGGGTAATTTTTTTCCTTCGGCCTGCTTGTCATTTATTCATTGATGATCAATGAGTTTTTTTTCTTTCTTTTTGATGGATATTGATGATCAATGATCAATCTTGTAAACCAAAATTAATTAGTGTAGGTGGTTTGACAGTTTCGCTTTTTAAAAAAAGGCTGAGGATCAATCGCCGCTCACGAATGGAGCCGCCACTCTACTCCACTGACTCTGGCGCGAGAGGAGATTAGTCTAATATGATGTCGCAAAGGTCGAAATCAGTTAGGACACCTCGTGGCTAGACAAAACATATGATCTATCTTTTAAATGAAGAGACGAGAAATGAACTAAATTTTACATCCTTTGAAATAAAAAAAAACTAGATACTTCATAATTCTACAGAAGAGAGTGTTTTTTAAAATTGAGTTGTTACCTTGGCTCAAGTAGTTGATTATATTCTCTTTGATAAAGTAAGTTTAGAGATAAACTTATATGCTTTGATATCATGAATACCGGCTCAGCTATGGTGCTCTGGGTTCAGCACCTGCAGAACATAGCAGCACTCACATGATGTTTTTCCTTGAGATTCAACAGTCAGGAAAAGCGCGGATTGCAAAAACCAAAAGGAGACGCGTAACACCCAATCATCATACCCAAAATCCCCAAACCCCTACTGCATCGTCTTCCTCCTACGATCTCCTTCACCTTTAATGGCGATTAATCACGAAATCAACCATTCAACTTCATCAATAACTATTAATTGGTAACCTCCGCACACGTTCACAATCATTAATCGATCACACACATTTGGAATCGTATAAATAGAAGAATGAACACTACTAATTTGGGTAAAAACTTGCAAAACCTAGAAAAGCTTAAAACGATTTTCCAATATCATAATAGTTATTCTTGTATTGATCCATAATTGTGGAGCAAAATAAACAAGTTATTCAAGTATCCATTGGTTTTAAACATATTGTAGACCTTAACAATCAAATTCTGAAGAAAAAATCTGCCTACAAAAACAAATTAGATAGGCTTAAAATGTCTGGTTTTTTTGGATTCACTAAGATAAAATTCTCTGAAATTTCTGGGGATGCGTGCAGGTTTTTTACCGAAAACTACGACGCTGATAAAAATTGTATACTCCTCTCTGGTGGTCGTAAGTTGTACATTACAACAGCGTATATTGAGCGAGTATATGGTGTGAAAAATGAAGGGAAAACACTGAATGTAGACCTACTGCCAAAAGCACCATGGGCTAAGGAATATTGTGAAAATAGCTATAATGTTGAGATCAACAAAAAAGCTTACACGAAGGAGGAACTAATGAAATCTCTGTTGGAACAAAATGAAATAGAAGCTGATGACAAGTGGTATGTCCTGTACATTTTGTTCGTAATGTCTACAACAATGTTGGCGGATACTACCGAAAGCATGAACTTGAGGTATGCAATGCTTTTGGAGTCGTTGACAGATGCAACAAAATACAATTGGGCAGAGTATTTTGCACCAGTGATGCACGAAAGACTGGAAACAAATAAAATAAAAATGGCTTCATAACAGATCAATGTAAATGTTATTGGGAATATGCATTTCATGATGGTATGACCTGATTATAGTTTTGATAAATCTTAATAATAGCTATGTATTACATTGTTAATAGTTGTACTGCATATAGTTTACTGTTTTGATTTAGTATATTGATTGAAACTGTGATGCTCACTCTAATTTTTGAGGTAAAAAACTGTAACATATGATAATAATAGCTGTAACACATGTATATAATAAATATTAGAAGTGGTGGCAATTAGTAATGGTAAGTTGAAGAATATATAGCTATTATGTTCAAAATTATAACAATAAAAGATTCTAACTTTACTATAAATAACTGTAATTTCTATGGATAATAGCTATGTGTTATGTACATAATAGCTATGTGTTATGTACATAATAGCTATGTGTAAATATTAGAATTTTATATTGTTTTAAACTGTTGACCAGTTTTATATTGTTTTGCAACGTCCTAAAACAGATTCATTATCTTGACTACGTGACCGGACAACACACATCAAGATTTACAACAACATCAAAATATTAGGACAATCAAGATTTCAATGAAGGCCCAAGAAGAAATAGAGTCGCCACCAGAAACATATTTTGTTGTATAAAAAGTGGACAACCCAATAACAATAACATATTCAAGAAGAAGGATAGCGGTGTCAGGAGAAGATCAACAACGAAACAATGCGACAAATGATGAAGAAACTGAGGTATGGGCAACATAGCTATTTATTATATTCATAATAGCTGTATTACATGTGTCTTATAACTATTATTGATTCAAAACATCTTTATTTGGGAATATGTCTTTTCCATATTGTTTTGTATGTAAAAACAATTTTGTTATGAATTATATTAGATTGAACCTGAAGTCGAGGAACCTGAAACAACAAAAAAGGTAAAAACCCCAAAGGGGAAAGGAAAGAAAAAAAAAAAACTCCATCAATTAAGAAAAAAAGAAAAAGTAAAGTAGTCAATGTTGAGGATGCGCTGGTTAAGTTCTCTTGGGGTGAGGGACCCGAGAATGTGGCATTCCTAAGGGATGGGCTCATCACCCTAAACAGGAGAGGCATGAGATCGCCAAAAGTCGGAGAAATAATGGAGAGCACGGTCATCGGTGCTTATGCACACATGTTAAACCAAAGAGAGCGACAGGGGAAGACATTTAGACGCTTCTTTTTTCACAACAACACTAGCAAGTGTTGCAGCTGGTATAAACTGGGGTAGTGGGATATAATTCAATTCATTGATGATAAATTCTTCAAAACACTACCTTACTTGCCTAGGACCTAGGAACAAAGTTGGATAGCGATGGAGACCGCTTGAAGTTGAAATCGTAAGTTTATTTTCCTATTATGTTATTTAACTATTCAGCAAAAAACATATAAATATAAATTACAACTGACATAGCTATTACAAATATTGCATACATATTTTAAAATTATTCACTAACATCCGTTCAATGTGTGAAATATATAGTTTTACATTCCAGTCTGTAGCAATGATCACTACTGGTTGATCACAATCGACATGAAAACGGGCAAGCAATGGTGTCTAAGCAGCCTGAATGTGGAAAGTCGGGCTATCGATACCAATTATAAACCGATTGCAGATGCTGTTTTTGCATTTCTTGAACCATGAATAAGAGATGATTTACCAAGTGAAAATATACCTACGTTCCTGCCAAGTTTCGAGTGGGGCTCAGTACCAAAACAACAAAGCGGCTGTCCTAATAGTTGTGGCGCCTTCTTTCTGAGCATGATGGAGCACTGGGAATGGAGTATTGCATCCAATTGGTTTTACATATGGCCGACCGACGAGTACGATGCTGGAAAGCGGAAAAACATTGCTTCGCAACTGATGAATCAGACAGAGAACACAGTTCTAGAATGGAACAATTCACAAGCAAAACAAGTGATTGTAGGACAAAAACGCGTGAAAAATAATGATAAGATCGCCCAGAAATCACGATCTCACAGAACAAGCGCACAAAAGCAGGACATTCAAAAAGTGATTCAGTGTGTCGCGCACCTTGTACAGCAGAAAGCTCACGCGCCGCTAGATGAAGAAGGCGCAAATCCAACGGCCTTGCTGGCGTGATGGATGTGCTGAAAACAACCTTCTTCAGCACTGCAGTCGCGGGCCATAAATACAAGTATACGTAGCAACATAGTTATATAGTATTAAGGATAGCGATAAGCCGATATTGCCAAGGCAATTTTAACTCAAATGAAATAAATATCCTTCTTAATCAATTAACTCATTTTTATCAATTAAATATATTATCTTTCCAATTTTTCTTTCTATCAATTAAATATATTATCTTACTAATCTTTTTCACTTTTCCTTAATTATCTCTTAAAAACAACGATCTTCTTTTATTTTTTCTCCCTCGTCTTCCTAAACAATTCGGCGTATCCGGTACCCCTCCCCCAACACCCCTGCCCACCCTCTCATTTACTCTCCTATTTCCACCATTGAATACCCCTTGCAACCTTCATCTGCTTATTTATTCTTTCCACTTTCAAATAGTATATGAATTTTCGCCGCCCAGTATAAAGTACCAAATACAGAAATTGGTATACAATTTGGGGATTATTCTAATTGTAAAAAAAGCTAGTAAAATTTGTAAAAAAAATATATAGTAAAACCTCTTGCTTTTGAACTAAAAACAAACGAAGAGCTCCATTTGCCTACAGTGAAGAATCTCTTATGTTTATGGTTATAGTTAAGAGCTCCATAATTTTGTATTACCATGTGAATTTGTGATCAAAATAGGTTCAATATGTCTTAAGCTTTTCAAAGGATCTAGAATTGATTTAGCAAAGAAAAAAAGAAGGAAGTTTGGATGAGCAATAATTCTTCTCTCTTGGAGATGACAAGTATTAAAAATACTTATGCTTTTCTTATGAATTGTTAAATGAATAAGAAGACATAAGAGGGGTGACAATTCCGTGGTAGGGTCGTGGGATATGTGAGAAGAGTAAGAAGTTAGAGAAAGGAGAAAGGAGATAGAAAGAGAGAGTTGAATGGAGAGAGAAAGATTGGAAAGAAAATATATTTAATTGAAAGAAATGAGTTAATTGATTAAGGAGGAATTATATGTCATTTGAGGTAAAATTGCCTTGGCAGGAGAATAATTGCCTTGGCAATATCGCTAGCCTAATACTAAGTTGTTGTTTAATAGGCCAAACATTCAGGCCAATTTAAATAATAACTTAGCAGTCGAATACTTAATTTTAAATATATGTCAAATTACTCAAATCCCGACATCTCCTAAAAGAAAAAGAAGCAAGGAACTTTTGTCATCACTCTCCTCAAAATTATTGAAAAAACATGTTATTAGGAATTCAAAAAAGCAAGCTTAAAAAAAGGGATAGGTATATATAGAGGGCTATAAATCGTCTTTCCTCATACATGTTCTCATTAATGTCCCCATCACTTAGAATTCGACATGTGTATATTTATTCTAATTTTATATAAATGTGGTGAATAATGAATTATTGAGAACAGGTATGTGGACAAGCTATTTTTTTTTCGAATAAGAAATTATCCATTAATCATACAATAGCCGAGACCGTTACAATCAAAAGATAATCTGAAAATAAAAGTTATACAATGGTTTAAACAACAATGATAACAGATAAAAGCCCACACCCCGGGACTGGGTAAAAACACTAATAATAGTAGAAAAAGTAAATACATAATAAAATTCTTCACAACATCTTTTGGTAATCCTTGAACAACGGTAGCAAGAGAAGCTCAGTTTCAACATCCTTCTTAGAAATCAACAATCTACAAGACAATGTGTGTATCAACCTCTAGTAGATTATCTCGGAAAGATGTAGAAAACTGAGAAAGTGCCCAGAATAAGTCCAGGTTGAGAAAATCCTCCAAGGAGGATCGAAAAAAACTCCAGATCTAGAAGGATCTGAAGTAAATCTTGCATCCGAGTCTGGAATCTTGAAAAATAATGTCTTAAGAAAATTTTATTACGATTTACTGCCAAAAGAAGGGTGAAGATACAAAAGGTGAAAGAAGGATGTCTGTATCCAATCAAGATCCAACCGAAAGCCGAAACTTTTGGTTGAATCTAGCCATGGTAGGTGAAAAAAAAATGAAAAAAATCCAAGAAAAAAAAGAGAGCAAATAGTAGAGAGAGAAAAAAGAAAAAATGACTCTGTCAAAGTACTTCGTCCGGTATGTGGACAAGCTATTGTTTGCCTATATAGGAGTGACTTGCCATCTGCTTTTGACAATTTTCACCTTTTTATCCAACATATTACTTTATGTCAAATTAATATATTAAGTCTAAAATCGACTCATTATTCAAAAGTAGTCAATTTCGACTGGATAATTCTAGTCTATGTAAACAAAGCCAAATCAATATTGAGCTTTATTTGATTAGCTTAATGCTGTCTGCTGGTGCTGTTGATAGTCCCCTTCCAAATGTGTGAATTGTGACTTGTGACAGTAATGACCCTAGATAGGTGCCATAGCATAATATTGAAATAATGAGTGATAAACTTTACACATTCAAATTGAGATGGATCTAAACATGGAAAATGCCGGTGGAATCTTCTATCTCCGTTCGATGTCTTATTCTCTATCTCACTAATAAAAAATTGAAGTATGTTAAATTTTCAATCAAAAAATTTATAACTCAAAAGAAACAGTGAAACTCGTAGAGAAAAAAGTAAACACGTGTCAATTATATATTCAGGGGGATAGACGAGCCAAAAAATGAGAGCAGATGATTGTTTGCTGGGAAAAGGTCATAGTCTTGGGATCACTTGGGATCTTTATGTGATGTTTCGTGTTTCATCATCTGTTCCATTTATAAATAATTGACACATCTTCTGATTTTAATATTTTTTATTAAGGTTTTAATTTTTTTTAAAATAAACCTGACACTTGGCAAACCTGTAAAATAATTAATAGGACAAAGATGAGACACAAAAATGGGTAAGAAGATTTGATTGACTATAGTATAATGGAAAGCAAGAAAAGTCATGCTATAACAAGTCCCAGACGTGCTCTTTAACGACTACAATGAGAATCTAACATTTGTTCCACATATGTCTACACATGAATAATGATTATTAGATCGAATATCTAACTGTAGAGAAAAATGACTATCCTTTTTCGTTTTTAAAAGAAAAAAACAATCTAACAACTGTTAGAATTTTTCTTTTTACAAATATGAATTGTCGGATGAAAATTACAATTCTCCGTATTTTGTAAATGCAGAATTTTGAACGTTTTGCACCATAACAGGAATGTCTCAGGTAAGGTGACTTTGCAAGCGTTACAGTATGTGTCTATTGTCTCCCTTCCAAATTGCATTCATTCTTCATCATGGAAAATAAAGTAAAAAAAGATGGGACGATTTGTTGTCAACCTCACTCGTGAAATAATTTGTAATTCAACACTTGAAATTATTACTAAGGTGGAAATTTTTTTTGTCTATATACAATAAATTGTGCTTAAAATACAATACTCCGCCCATTTTAAATTTAATATTCACATTGTTATTTAACTTTTATTTATTTACATTTTAATAAATAAAAAAAATTGAACATTCAGATATAACGAAATGACTAATATTTTATTTGGTGTGACAATAATCAATTGCAAATGGCATGTGTGGGGGACCTTATAATAAAGCTAAGGTAACATTAGAGGATGGGCTGATATCCCCCACACCTCACACACCATTCCTTGTGAATGTGTGACAACTTCTCACCTAATAATCTAGCAAGATAGGCAAAAATAGTCCTACAAGAGGAATGGGGATAGGGGTAGGGGATGATTTTGAAGAGACTTTGCCCCTCTCCTAAAGAACCAAAATGTGCCCTACCATCCTTGCTGTCTTAAAAGATAAAATGTGTCCCTCCTAGGAAACACAAGGATACTACACAATATGCAATCATAGTATTGGTATTATTAATGCCACGCAATGTACATGAATCTAACTCAAAATTCTCTTGCACTCCATTTTGCAGATTTATTCATAATCTTTGCCATTATTTGGATTTTGGCATGTGAACTTCTAATATATATATATATATATATATATATATATATATATATATATATATATATATATATATATATAAATAGAGCTTTTTCTTTGTGGGCTCACATCTTTTATCCCACTTCTTTTGTTTGATTGCATTTAAGATCTCATCATACATTTCCATTAATTTTTTTTTTGGTAGATCGATATTTAGTATAATTCTGTCTAATTTAATATAGGGATCTGAATAGGATAAATTTGATAAATACAACATAAAATCACCCCTAGAGTGACTCGAATTCTCTATAATCTTACCGAAAGCCAAGTCTTTAGTATCAGTAGGAATGGGCCATAGTAGGAATCTTCTGGCCGAGTGGAAACATTCGTGGGACGCAGGGATTCGATCCTGCGTTCGATTCTTACATCCCATCCCCGCACTCCCGAAAAAGTCTTTAGTATCAAAGACAAAACCAACCATCGATTCCATTATTTTTTTAGAAGTTGTCATTTCCATCTTGTCATTATTTATCCAAATGACCTCTTCAAGCTTCTCGATAGTACCGTATCATCACACACACCCTGTTATTTTTTCTTTGGGGACAAATAAAAAAATTCATTAATTCAAAAGATTCTTGGTTAAATTGATTTTCTAATAATTAGAGTTATCTTGGGGTAGACTTTCTTGACAAGTAAACACATGCAAATTAAGAGCAGAGGGGCATATGAAGAAAATAACAATAACAGTTTGCAAAAGAACAATAAGGATTCAAAGGGGAAATATAATAATTCACATTATTTCCGTTTATCATTCAATTGCATCAAGTACATTGGAATTCAAATTCGTCATACAAATACAAATTGCATCTTCTCGAACTAAATTAAAAATATTTAACACAATATGAGACAGAAAATCCGAAATTAGCAAGGAATAATAATAATAGAACAGCATTAAGGTAAAAACAATCCAACAACAAGACCTTTTCCCGATCACACATAAATCTTCTTGGCCTGATTTATGTGGATTTAGCAAACTTGGTAATTAAAAAGGTTATATACACACATAAAACCACCTTTTATTCTTTTTCTTCTTCAAATTCTCCTTCCAATTTCTTCTAATCAAGTCAAAAGATCATTGACCCACCCCAGATCGGGCCCACCAAATCCGTAATTATCTTCAATATTATTCTTGTTATAATTTCCTTCAATATTAAATTTACCTTGGTGGTAATTATTGAATTTACTAAAACCAACTGAAGGACTTGGTGTTGAAGGAGAAAGAACAAACTGTTGTTGCTGATCAATTTCACCGCCGTTAAAATTCACATCAACCCACTGTAAATTATCAAATTTACCATGAGGAGAATTAGGTAATTCACCCACACGCATAGCCTCAATAGAACTCATCAATTCATTCACCGCCTCTTTATACCTCGAAGAAAGCGGCGAAAATCTCGCCGGAGAAAGCGGCGGCGACAGCGGCGGGGACAAATTCGTCATTCCGAATAAAGTCGAAGTCGGAGAATCCGCAACGGAATGACAATAAACACAGCAGTTATTATGATTCCGGTGCCTTTTTCCCTGAGAATTAACCGGAGGAGGAGGAGGAGATGACACCGTTTCATAAGAAGAATTCGCCGGAATAAGACGAAGCTGACGTGGCGTATGAGCGAAAAAGCAGACTTTTCGCTTACAATTTTTTCCATCTTTACAAGCTTCGGTTCGGTATCGAGAAGGATGAAGCCAACATTCAAACACGCCATGCGCGGATTCGCAATTATCTCCTTTACTACAATTTCCCCTTCGAAATTCGGAGCAAACGGTGCCGGAATAATTGTACCGGCGTGGATCTCTCCTGCGAGCCTTTTCGCCTGGATGAGCGAAAGGACAGTCGGTCCAATCGTGGCTACGGCTACGAGTACATTTACGAACTTTGAATTCGAACATTCGGAAATGATCAGAAGTGTACGGATCTGAATCATCGTCTTCTTCTTCGTCGTCGATGCTGTTATAAGGTAAGAATTTTCGGAAAATAGCTTCTTCCGCCATCGACTTTGGAGAATCCATAAAGATTTCGGAATCTAGGGCGGCGGCGCGACGGCTGAGGAGCTTTCTCGGTGGAATATCGATTTCACGGAGAGATTTTTTGTAGAGTTGGTGAGAGGGATGGAACTTCATGTGTTGTTGGTGATCAGAATGGACTGTTGTGCCCATATCGGATAATGACATACAAAGGGTTTTAGAGGGGTACAATGGGGAGAGAATATTTAGAGGGTTTGGGGAACATGAGAGAAAGATAGGAGCAAAGGTGTGAGTTATATAATGAGAAATGGATTTGGAGTGAAGTGGTAGGGGTATGGGTAGGGGTAAGGGGTGGGGGGAGTGACGAGGATGGTGTGAGGGATGGGAGAAGAGATGCGTGGCAAGAGAGTATTAGGGGTTGGCATGCAAAAGGGAGATATGTGGCAGCTTGAAATTTAACAAAATTTGCATGCAAAATGGAAGAAGGGCTAATTTGGTGTTCTGGTTATACTAAGGGAAAAAAAAAGTCAGGTTCTCTATTTTGTACTTTTCCCTTGTCACTCATTTTGATGATGTTCTTATCTTCACATATACAAACACACTTTAATGTTGGTTAATTCTGATATGAGATCATGCTGTATTAAATTATATGTTTCAAATTTATTTATATTAGGAAAGAGAAAGTTGTATTATGAATAACTTATTTATATGCTAGATAATTTAATATTTAAAATTTCATTCTCATATTCAATCTAAAATTGATTTAGGTTTCAGTTTGAATCTCAAACCAAACAAAATCCAATACAAATAGACCCTTAAAGATATATACACTATTACCCTTCAATTAATACATTTTGTTGACATAATTATATTAGTTGTTGACGGAATTAATTAAAGATAATGGTAAGTTTGAGAAAAAATATATTTAATACTCTCTTACTTTCTTAAAGTGACACATAATTAGAAACTGATAAAGTACAGTTAGATGACAAATAATTGGGAAATGAAAGAGCATAAATTTTGTGGTTTTTTTTTTAAATCTTGAATTTTGGGGTTATGATTCATAAGAATGACGACACATATACATACAATAATACTCTTTTTTTTTTTGGGAAAAGAATACAATAATACTCTATATATGAATAATCTCCATATCATAATAAAAAATCATGGTCCCAACTCGGGACTAGTTATAAATAAGAATAAACTCTACATTGTAATATTTCATTCTTTCCTTAAGAAAATTACCCCCATATAGTAATAAAATAATATTAAATTTTAAATATATTTATATATCTTTATAAAATATTCAGAATTATTTAACTATATTACATTAAATTTAAAATGATATAAAATACTTATCTAAAGTCGTAATGTACGTACATTTGTTCTTTTATAACCTACGAATATATATATATATATATAACAGAATGATAGGATGAAAATAATTTCACAGAACATCAGATGTGGTCAGTAGCTCCTGAGTCTATTATCCATACATCTGAGTTTAAAAGAGAACTTGTACTTGGATCATTTATCTGATTAGCAAAGCTGGTAGATAAAGCATAGACAGCCTGACTACCATCATCTCCTTCTTTAGTTTTGTCTTCCTTTGGAGCAGGATTTCCACCAATTTGTTGTGCTTGCAGCATCTTGATAATCTCTTGATATTGTTCTTTAGAGAACAGAGAATTGGCAGTGTTACTGACAGCATTAACATTACTATTATTGTTGTTACTTAAGAAATGTCATGTGCCTTGGGGGTTTGGCTCTTCCATAGCCAGAGTTCATTTGTGTACTACCAGAACCTTTAAAGTTAGGAGGAAAACCATACTTCTTATAGCACCTGTAAATGTGTGTCCAATCTTATTGCAATAGGTGCATTGAAGTCCTTTCTGATTGCCAAAGCCAGTACCAGTGCCTCTAAAACTAACATTCTTCTTGTAATTTTGATTTACAGCACTATAAAGAGCAATACTGCCAGTTCCTTCACCATTGTTAGTTTTGGCATTGCTATTATTAGGATGATCAGCAGTGTAGTTCATCTGCCTTTCAGCTTGCACTATCATAGAAAACACCTTGTTTATGGATGGCAAATGACTCATAATTAGATGTAAGACTTGATTGAAGCATAAGAGTCATTGAGACCTTTTAAAAACCTGATCACATAATCAGACTCAACATACTTCTTAATATCACTAAATGCTCCACAAGAACATGTAGGCAAAGGTCTAATTATCCCAAACAATCCTAAGCTGAGTAAAGTACTCATTCACAAATAGATTTCTTGTCTTATGTTCTGCAATTCTTCCAGAAGACTTGACATTCTAAATTGATCTCCATTTGAGAACCTGTCATGAAGATCTTTACATATTTCTGCTGCAGTGTTGATCCAGGAAACACTTTGAGCAATTGAAGTAGAAACAACATTCAGAATTCAGCTCATAGCCATGTTATTACACTGCTCCCAGGCTGCTGAGTTTCTATCTCCGTCTTCTGGTCTAATTATGCTTCCATTAATAAATCCTAGTTTGTTTTTGGAAATTAAAGCAATCCTCATAGATCTACACCAAGCATTGTAATTATCGCCAGTGAGAAGTTTAGGAACTAGAAATGCATAAGGATTCTTACTTGGATGGAGTTAGAAAGGATTTCCAATTGAGTTTTATGTGTTACCAGAAGCCATTTGTGTTTTTGGAAATCAAAAACAAAATCAGAATAGATCAAGATGATCAAACATAGAAGAAGAAATCAGGAATACAAGCACAAAAGAGGAATGAAACTCAATAATTGCTTCAAGAACCTTGAAGCTCTTATACCATATTACGAAACAAAGAAAGAATTGAGAGAATATTTTCTATATTCAAGTGTGTTGTCAAATGTACAAAGGCCTATTTATAGAAATTTACAAGCTAAGTACAATAACTCAAAGTACAATGTAAATAAGATTATCTATGTGTTAAAATGCACCACTAATCTATACAAGATTGTAAAGCTAACTTGAGCCTCTTGCCACTTGCATTTGAGCGGGAAAGTTAGTTACAATTGAAGCTTGTTCACCAAGCTTTTGAGTTTTGATCCATTGTTCTTCTCTTTTAGAAGGATCCTTGTGTATTCTGTTATGTTTGTGTACACTTGGATTGGTAATGAGTCCACTGCAGGCTTGTTGCTTAGTTGTATAAAGAAGTTGTGAGAGCTGATTTGATGATGTATGATGGGGTGAGAAGTAGTCATTTGCTGCTGCTGCTGCACTTGTGCATATTGCTGTTGTGACTTCACTGTTGCTGCTGCATTTTCCTTTGTTATCCAATAAGTATTACTATATAAATGTTTTACTGTAGTGATTTTGGACCATAAAATTTATTGATTGAAGTCTATGATGGAGTTATTTAATACATTTCATTTCGATTCCGCTATCTTAGTGTATAGAGATTCGCTTAGAAGGTAAATAGTTGAAATTCTCTACCTTGAACTATAATTATAACGTCTATTAGGATGTCAAAACCTACCAGAGTATTTTGTCGAGGTTATGAGCGATCTAGGGATCCCGACTTGAGAGAATTATAGTAGATTATTAAAATGTTGAGGGACTCTCCCGTTCTTCTTAGATCCGTCAGTGATTGCTGAATTTCCAAAGTCACAACATTCGGGTTTGAGTCTATAAAACTCCGTCCGCGTATAAAAAACCAAAAACAAAAAAAGAATGTCGATTACGTTTTGAATATTTTTCACATTAACCTAATTTATACTCAATTCATGTGATGGGCTATATGTCTAGTCCCATAATGACGGTATTAAATTTTTTTTTTTTTTTGTCGATTCTATCTTTGGATAATGTGATTAAAAACATTTTGGTATCGAACAAAAAAACCCTTCTTGTACACAAAAAGTCGATACCCACGTCCCCAGGGCCCCACCACCCGATCCGACAGGCATTGTGGAGGATGTGAAAAAAAAAAAAAAAAAACCCTTCTTAACCAGGTTTGTTGCAATTCAATCGTGAATTGGGTTAAAGGGATGGCCAATCATATGTTGCCGCGTGTATGGAATCAGCTGCATCTGTTGGTCTACATGGAAGCGGCGTGGAGGCTGAGTCAACTGACACGTTGAAATATTGACAAGTGGTATTCATGCATGGCATGTCTATAATTGTAAATTTTCCTTTTCTTTTGTTCTTTTTTAAGATAAGTCCATTTTGTTGAAGTCATCAAGATTATTATTAGCCCAATAAGGTAGCCCACGTACATCATGGCCATGTGAAAGTGATAAGCAAAGCATGTATCTTGGAATATTGACTCGGAATATAAAGAGTTAAAAAAATTCGTAAACACAAGTATCATAGTATCGATATGAAAATTTTACAAAATTATTTAAATAATATTTATGTCAATATTATTTCATCTACTACACAATCGATAATGAATTTTATATACTGGCTATCCAAATTAATTAGCGTTTATTTTCAGACCAAATCAAAAGTGAAAACAAAGGATGATTCAGAATTGAGGAGTTGAAATTGGATTCAAAATTAATTTTTTTCATTCAATCGATTTTTTTTAATTCAGTTCCCTGTACCGACCCGATTCGACCTATCTATACAACTAAAAGTAGATTAAACTAGCGCACACCGGATCATCTGATCAAACTATTTTACGGAGATAAATATTGATCTACTCAACTCTCTTTGCCAACGGCGATTTAACTTGATTTATACCTTTTGAATTGTAAAATAATCCCATTCGACTGGCGATTTTGAAAACATTAGTGATAAGTATTGCACATCTTAACCCAATTAATGCAAAATAAACTCCTTACCCTTTTTAATTCTTGGATTCAATTAGCGTTCGCCACCTTTAAAAAGGTAAAAGAGCAACCATCTTTCTACGGCAAATAAAAAAAATAATTGTTGCGTACATATTTTTATGTTTTACACAACCACCTACAATTCACCAGGTATATATAAAATTGAAAGAAATGGTCAGATAACAAATTCTAAATTATGAAAAACATGTATGCTGAACAAACGATTTTCTCAACTTTCTATAGACCATCCATCCTGATTTAAAGCATGTAAAAAAGGAGTATTCTTTTTTTTTAATAGAAAACATTTTATATCATTAACCGATGTCATGTAGTACATGTGGTAGGAAAAATCCCGGTGAGTCTCCAAAATGTAAAAAAAGTAGTATAATATAGAAATAGATTAAATTTCCTTTTCTCAATCCAATAAGTGAAAAAAAAGAAATTAAAAAAAAAAAAAGAATTAAGAGTAGAACTTCCAGTTTAAGGGAAACATATTTATATTCACTTTACAGATAAAGCATGTTTTAGATTCTTACAAATTTTTTTTTTCTCCAAATAGAATTTAATCCAAAGAGTTCCCAAAACAAGAAAGTTAATGAAACATTACAACTATGCAAGAAATATCATCTCTACTCTTCCTAGTTAGAGCTTCCAGAGTTAGCTGTTCTGCTGCTAACTTAGCATCTTTTATGTTCTTCATCAAGTTCACTGCTTCTTGGTTTGACATTACCTAAAAAATTCCAAGAAATATGTTAGAATCATCTTCATGAAATAATTGAAAAAACAATCATAAACAATAACAGAACCCATTAAGTCCCCAATAATTAGGGTATGAGCGGGGAATGAATTGGAGACTGACCCAAGCATTCGGTAATGAATGCACAAAGTGGCTGTCTACAGTAGTCCCCTATAATGTCACGTTTGAAAACAATCATATTATGGAAAAAGAAAACCCACCTTCCATAAGCCATCACTAGCTAAAATAACAAATTCTACATCATCATCAATGGTTTCAACTGTAATATCTGGTTCTGAACTGAGATGTCTCTTCAAACTTTTGTCACCGAAAGCTCGAGCCACTGCAAGCTGCCCATCAACTCGCGGAACATCTCCTGCGGGATTTAAGAATAACTTAGCTTATGTAGAATAATTATTCCCTAACCGCAAAATTAATCACAGAACCCGTATTTGATCGACATAATTTCTTTTTCGTAACTATTGCTAGAAAAGACCTAATAGTGGTACAGTCAATTTGTATATTTAAGAAAGTTACTGCATCAAGTATGAGTTACCGGGAATGTTTGATACAAAGCCACCCTTGCTTTCAATCATATCTTTCTCTTTCTCTTTACTCGGTTCATGATCAACTGATAACTGCTTGGCAACGCCTTTCCTGCATAGGACAGCCCGAGAATCGCCAACATTCGCAACCACAAGCTTTTCTCCATTCATCAAAATGGCTGTGACGGCTGTTGAACCACCCTTCCCTAACTTAATTGATTGCTCCAATATATCGTTATCCGTTGTGTGATAAGCCTTTCTTATTGCATTCTCTGTATCAGTCCAAAAGTCACGCTGTTTACGGAGAAAACAAAGTTTATTGTTCCATTTAATTCCGAATTGAAAAAAAATATATTCCACATTACTAGTGGAACTACATAAGATTGGAATGATAAAAAGTACCTCTTTCAAAATGTTATCAAACAAATGTGCTTGCAAGTAACTCGCAACGTCATGACCCATATGCCCGTCAAATATGGCAAATAAACCCAACTCATTATCACCAAGTTTCTTGAAATCCGAAACCAAGTAATCTTCCATAGCGTGGTGCGACTTTCCTTTAACTAGGTGAAAGCCATGAGTTATGTGCTTTGGCGTCTTGCTCTTCCCTTTACCAGCATCGGGTGATACAGTGATGGAAAAACATGCTTTTTCCTGAAAATTAAATTTTTTAGTTGGTCAAGAAGAGTTATTCTTCATAAATTTAAAATAAAATGATTACATTTGGTTCTTAGAGTGCTGTAACACATGAACAAGAAGACAATTTTTTGCAAGCTGTAATGTCGTCAACCAATAAATTCAGACACCAAGCATTAATTACTCAATGCGACGAAAACTGCAACTTAGCAAGTCCGACGTCACTAACTAATCTGTTCTTTTCTAAGAAAAGACAGAAAATTACACAAGCGGATCAGGAAAGGGAAATAAAGAAGAGAAAATTCAAAAATTGTGTAATTTGCTAATAATATCCAGTAAATGACAATTATACTAATCAGTACTTTTCTCTTTCAAACGAAACCCACGTTGACCGCTTTCACAGCCCACCTTATAAAGTATTTTCATAAACTTTATCAGTAATTTCGCATGGAAGAAATACAGTACCTTCAAAATGTCAATTTAAGAATACATTTCCCCCCTTCTTAATTGTCAAAGATAAAAAAAACTGTTTCCTTAAATGCCATTAGTTTCTAAGCTTGAGCAGGTTATCATTCAGACAATGTAGCAATTATGCCGATTCACATAAGAAAGGTTTATATACGTAACTCTAATCACTGCTGTAATATCAGCTATACTTCGTACTGGACTGATTATACACTATTAAAATGTTCCCATCGTACGGCTCTCAAACCCAACCTATGGTGGATCCCGGGAGACAAAGTCAAAGTGCTTAATCCTTTGCCCCATACTTTGAGATGCTCCCCCCCCCCCCCACCCCCCTCCCTCTCTTAATAGAAAAATATGAATTTACGAGCCAAAAACATCTTTTTTCAAAAAGCCTTCGCCCCTTGATCCAGGTGAAAGCAAGCACTTTGGGGTTTGGTTTTAGAAAGACTTTTCGAACAGTAAGAATTCTTCTATCCTAGCCTTTTTACCTCGGTTGCTTTCCAAGAAAAGCGCTCTTTTCGAACGCATGCATTCATCTGGACTAGTGCTAAGTAGGCATCTCCTGGCAAAAGGTACAGTCCTCGAGTTAGAAAAAGATTGGATCCTATAACTATACAAGACCTAGGCATGGGTAGGAAATCGATTGATGAATCAGTTACTTGACTTGCCTGCCTTTTCGATGACTTTGCTGTTTAAGCAATAATATATATCTATCACCGAGAAAGTAGAAGTTGAGGAAGATATTTGTGAAGCTCAACACAGAACTACGGCAATGTAAGCCCACCCAACCACTCCAGTTCTGAGACTTGAAGCATAAAACAGCCAGATGGCCAAACTGTGACAGTGGGTTAAGCTAATTTTACTTGATCTTATGGCAGATCGTGAAGAAATCGGCTACTTATTGGTGTGGAAGTTGAGTAAACTTAGAGAAAAGAGAACTAAAGATGATTCGAATAGCAGAGCATGAACCATAGCCGGATAATTGATCAGAGAACCGAGCATTAGAGAAAAGAGAACTAAAGATAATTCGAATATTAAACTCCACTTGCATTTTCAAACCAAAAAGCCTCTATCAGAAACTAAACCTTAACACCCCATTCAAGTTATAAGAATTAGCAATAGAAAATCTTATACAATTCAACATTGGATCACTCCAAGGTCATAGCAGAATCATATATAATTGTTCGGATTATTGTTAACCTTACTTCGGGTCACGATCTATTACTTAAAAGATGAGAATAAAAGCAAGAAAATCAGGTAGGCCAAGGTATCCCCTAGTCAATCAATACAAAACTGCAATACTCATATTTCCATACCGTGAACTTGGATTTCAAAATCAGCAAAATTTTAACTTCCCCTTCTCCATCTAATTTCACCCACTCTGCCTCGATACTAAAGTAAAGATACAAAAACAACAGTAACATAACTCATTAAATCCCTAATAATTGGGATGTGGGCAGAGATGAATATGATACATACATAACATTTAACAATAAATGCACAAAGTGACTAGAAATCTGAAGTAAAGATAATGATTGAAAAATCGTATACCCATCAATAATTTCATCACACAAATTCAGAATCCCTCTCCATTTACTAAAGAAAAGAAGCAATTATTGTTGTAGATTCAATTATTCAATAGCAAATGGAAGAAATTAGCAGTAAACAAAACAAAACAAAAAACCCTTGAAACAAAAACACAACCAAAAAGCAGTATCTTGAATTAAAGTTAAAGAACCAGCAGAAACTAACCTTCATTTTATGAAGAATATCTTTCCCAGTCATGATTGGGTTTTCCTCTTCCTCTGTCACAAAAGAAATCTTCACAAGAAATTCAGAATAATATTATAGAAAAAAACAAAACCCACACAAAATCTTCAACCAAAAAAACACAAAATTGAATGTGTAGAAGCCTAATAATTCATAGAAATACTATATGAGAGATGAATTATTATAAGGGTTTGTATTGTTGATTACAATTAAGGAATATTATAGGTTGACTCAAGGGAAACAGCCATGTGATATAGGGAAAAATCATAGGTACTTGTGGTTGTGGGTACATTTTGCAGGTTGGTCCTGCCTCAAATTATGCGAGAGGGTTGTGGGACCGAACCTAAAAGTACCGCCTCATGTAGACTTTGCCGTGATATAGGATGTGAACCGTTTTGCTTTGCAGTTGCTCAGAGGCTGACTTTTGTACAGTTGTACCGAGTGTTTATTTATTTATGAGCTTGTCTTAAATACATTTAGTTCAAATAAATTGGATTATATAAGATAATTTAAATGTATAAAAAAATTGAAAAACTATATTAAAAATAAGAGAACTTCAGGTGAATAGGAAACTTACACAACTATATATTAACTTAATTCACATGAATGGTTTGAAAAAACAAATTCTTCGGGCGCGTTTTAGATTTTTTTATTTATTTAGTAAAATAAAAATAAAGTACTCCCTCCATTCTCATTTAATTATTGTTTAAGATAATATATATATATATATATATATATATATATATATATATCCAAATTAATTGTCATTTACGTGTCTTTTATTAGGTGTCAACCATTTATTCCAATTATACTCTCGACATATCTTTTATTGAAAAAGTGAAAGAGAAAGAGAAAGGAAGGGGTATTATTGGAATTGTGGTGAAAAGATTATTGTTTGTTTGAATTTTTTAATTTTTTTAAAATTTTCTAAACGATGTATATTGGGGAATTGAAGAGAGTAGCTAAGTATTTATTTTGTACTTTTTTTTCATAGAGAAAAAAGAAATTACAAGTGATGATGATCGATATCCTTTCTATTTCATTTTCGGTTTTTCGTATTGAACAACGAACTTATCAAATTAACTAAACAATCATCGTAAATCGTGTTTTCGTCAAAACAGCACCACCCAAAGACAAGTGTAATTCTTAAGAGTCGACAACAATAGTAAAAAATTGATCTCCTAATTTTAATTTTGCCAAACTATTTAAAAGTAAAATTGTAATCACTTACAATCGCCTTCGTGGTCAAATGAGTTTATTTATTTGTATACGCGTTTGGGTTTGTTTCCAAATGCAAACTTTTGGTTTTTTTTGTTTTTTATTTTTTGCCTTTTCTGTGGGGTTTCTTTCTTTTTTCAATTTGTGTTTTTTGTTTATTTTGTTTCCCCTCCTTTTCATGTGCCAATTTTAAAAGCAAGCACGTTCCTCGCTTCCACTTGGCTTTTGTTCCCTAAAATATAGGATAATTCTGATATGGAACAGATTTATATGAAACTTGTTGTTCAAACCTGGTCATATCACTACATAATGAGGAAATAGATAACTTTCTAATGATATTGTCAGTTCTGAACTGCAATGTCAACGAACTTGATACATATCAGAATTATCCTAAAATATATGATATCTTGAATACTTATTTTTCTTATGGGTTACTTTCATTTTATTTTTTTAGACAACATGCTATTATGAGTTTTTTTTCCAAAAATTCTGTCACCGTTTGGATTGAGAGAAAAGAGAAAAAGTGAATGAAGACTAGGGTACTTAGAAAAAAAAAAAAAAAGAGAGACTCTTACACAAAAAAATGATACTCACGCCTACAGGACCCTACCTTCCGATCCGACAGGAATTGTGAAAAAAAAAAAAAAAAAGAAAGGAGACTCGATTGTGCATAGAAAGGAGAGGAGAGTATAGTAGAATGAAAGCAAAGGATTGGGTTGATTTAGTGTTTAGGTAGTTTGTAAGAGAGAAAATAGATGAAACTCTTAGTTTACACATTTATCCATATTGTGTATTAATATAAATATATAAAAATAAGGACAATTTAGTCCGTGCAAACAAACTATTTAAATATGTTTTTCATTCCCTATCTTTTCGTCCAGAAGTGAACGGTAATGAGACAATTATTTAAAACTAAAACTTATCTTCCTCTCTCACTCCCCTGTGTTCCTATCATTTCTTTGGGTGAAAATCGTATTTATTCGTGTATATTCTCATGCATTTACCAATCATTCAGAATTTAACATGTGTACATTTATTCTAATTATATACACACGTTGTGAATTATGAGTGATTGTGTATAGAAATAGAAACATACACATGTACAGACGATTATTTGCCCACTTTATTTTACTAAAAATCAATCAAAATACCAAAAACTTAATCCCTCTATCTCCTTTCCTCTCTTTCCCTTTAGTTTCCCTCATTCCAATGTGTGACGTAAGTCAAGAAAGATTAGCGTAGTTAACAAATACCACTACAAAAAAAGGTTTTTAGTGACGAAAATTTTCGTCACGAAAAGTTGAAAATTCGTCACAAAAGACCTTTCGTGACGAAACATGACCGTCACCAAGTTCGTCATGGGATCGCTGTCACTAAAAGTCTTTAGTGACGAATTACGTGTTTCATCACGAAAGGTATTAGTGACGACGAAATTTCGTCAATAAAAGTGAGTATTAGTGACAACATTGTGGTCACGAAAAGTATCTAGGTTCGACACCAAAAGTTTTTTTAAAAAATTAAAAACATTAAAGCCATGTGGAGTCGAGCGAGTCTAGTCAGAGCCAAGTCGTGCGGTTGGCCGCTGAGCTACGTTGGTCGTTTGCTACTTATTGTTCATATTATATTTATTATAATGGAGTTTTGTATTTTTGAACCTTTACTTATTTTAATTTCTCTTTGTGTTTTGATTTTTTTTTATGAATTAAATTAAAATTAATACATTTTCATCAATGTATTTATGTATTAAATTGTTATCAAAATATGAATAAAATTATTTTAGTTGGATACTATTTTTTAGTAATATTTTTAATATAAAGACAACAAATATAAAAATTAAAATTATATTCTAAATTATAGCATACTTATATATGTATATTTATAAAATAAATATTTTAAGACGAAACTTTTCGTGACAAATACTTGTTTCCTCACCAAAAGTTATACCTATCGTGACGAAAACTGTTCTTCGTCACGATTGGTCGACCTTTCGTGACAAAGAAACTACTTTTCGTGATGAAATGTACTTTTCGTCACGAAAGATCTACATTTCATGACAATTCAGTATTTCGTCACGAAATGCCGAAAATAGTTTCGTAACGAAAAGTTTCGTCCTAACAGGTATTTTTTTGTAGTGTACTCACCTGTTTCAAATTAGATGTCTTAATCTCTATTTTGATATATTTCAAAGGGTGAAAATCCTCTGTCCCCATTTGTGTGTGTCCCCGTGTCCCCAACCAATCAGAATTTACTATATAAATATTTATTTCAATTATATATACACATGGTGAATTGTGATTGGTTGGGGACACGGGGACACACACAAATGGGGACAGAGGATTTTTTGCCATTTCAAAATACTTGGTCCCAATTCTATTTAAAGGACTCATTTACTACTCAGTTTCCAATTTTACCCTTGCCTCTAACGAACCATTAATGCTTTGATTTTCTCAAAAAAATCATTAGCTAGCCAATCAACTATTTAAACCACTAATTATCCACCATTCTTAAATTTCAAAGAAGTAGAGTTTTTTTAGGAAGAGAAAAATAGCATTTTCTAGATTCAAAATTTCGAGCCGTAACTCTTGAAATATTTTTAAAGATTTGAATGAGGAGATAAATTAGGTGGGATAGGCGAATTTTAGTTCTAAGTTACGTAAGATTGTGGTAATTTGAATACAACAGTCAACATATGATATCTTGAATGATTAGATCTAATATATTTCAAAATTCATCTAATTGAAAATTAAATGATAAAGGGGCATTCTTTTTCTGAAGCTCAGACATGCGTATACTTCAAAGGGGAGAGTAACACCTTACAAGAGGAGGAAAAAATAACCTTAGAAAGTGAGACAATTTAAAGCATGCTCAATGCGCGGAGAGGATATCGAACTACGACCTCAAGGTCATGGATCCCACTGGGCTAATGACCTTGTGATGATTTTTTTTTTGAAGCTCAGACATGCGTATACTTCAAAGGGAAGAGTAACACCTTACAAGAGGAGGAAAAAATAACCTTAGAAAGTGAGACAATTTAAAGCATGCTCCATGCGCGAAGAGGATATCGAACTACGACCTCAAGGTCATGGATCCCACTGGGCTAATGACCTTGTGATGATAAGGGGGGCATTCAAGACTAGAAATGTCTAAACTTTACATGTTTGAATTATTGAGGAAAACAAAACAATATTACTATTGCAATATAATTATTTGCAGAGGCCGACATCATTGAACATTTCGACAACAACACTACAACTACTGCTCATAAAACCAAAAGACAAATAATATTATTATTTAGGAAAATTAGCAAAAACCCATTGTATTTAAGGTTCATGTTATTTTATGAGGTGGAATAGTTTTATCTTGGTTCAGGATTTATTTATATCATCATATAAGTTAGTTTAATATCAATGGATTTACGATAAATATGTTAAAATAAAATTAACTCATGTAGACGCTCTCATGTAATTTGGATCTTTTTTATTTAAGTGTAATGTATTTATTGGTGTAAGACTATTTTGTAAGACGATACTAAGTTAGTTATAAACCAAAATAGATAGGGAAATTATGAACAATATTACAACTTAAAAAAACAAACGATGCATAATTACGGGGTAAAAATCCTCTATCCACATTTCTGTCTCCATCACTGTCCCCAACCAATCAGAATTTACTATATAAATATTTTTTTTCAATTATATATACACAGTGGTGAATTGTGATTGGTTGAGGACAGACATGGAGACAGGAACGAGGACAAAGTATTTTTTGCCATAATTAGGAGATCCTTCTCTAACAACCTTATTTGTTTGTTTATTTATTTAAGGTACATTTGTTGTTGAATTGTGTCACATAGGTTTTATTAATTATCTGGACCCTTCTAAGAAATCATCATGTGGATTAGATTAACAAAAAAAATAAAAGAGTTCGTAAAAATATAAAACAAAGTGTTAACAATAGATGTTATAAAGAATTGAAATCATTGGATGATGCTTTATATTCCCAAATTAGAAAATAAGACGATGGCTTAAACCTTTAAAACATTGTGTTCACTCGCACCTTAAGCCCGACCATCTATTAATCGTAGTAATTGCATATATTGAATCTAGTTTGAGATTTTTTATTTTAATTTTAGATTAAAACCAAAATTAAACTTGAATTTAGATAATCTAATATTTAAATTTTCATATTCACACTCAATATTTCGAGTTTCAAATTAGACAAAATAAACATTATATTCAATTCAAATACACCTTTAATAGCAATAAGAAGACTAGATATAAATAAAACTAACAATTACGTAGCAAGACTCTCAGGAATCCAAGATCCCGCATAGATCTGATCTTTGTTGATATTGGTTTTTCTTATTTCCCTTTGTCTTGGCGGCTTGGTATCTGTTCTTTGTTTTTGCGTTTTCTGCTTTGAGGAATGAAGAGTATAGTTTGATTCAAAGGCTTTTAAAGGTTCTATAGTCTTTATGAAGCTGTTTTGAACTGTATTCCAATTTCATTTTCTCTTAGGAATTCAAGATCTGGTAAAGATCAGATCTTTGGTTTGTTTTTGGTGTTGTCTTCTTGGTACTGCTAGATCTGGTTTAGATCTGATCTTTGTTAGTTTTTCTTTATTTTCCTTTCCTGAAGGATGGTATTCTGGTTCGACTGGAAGTTTTTTTAATAGGTTTTTAGACTTTATAATCTGTTTTGAGCTATAACCTCTGTTCTTTTCTCTTCTTTTTGTTTCTTGTTCTTGTATTATTAGTTTTTTTTTCTTTCTTCTCTGGCTTCTAGTTTTTCTGTTGTTTCCCTGGTCTGTGGGTTTATTCTAGGTTTTTCCTATGGGTGACTCTATTGCCACGGATGACGGGTTGGGAGTGCTTAATCTCGCTCCTAATAAACAAGAGTCGTCGGAAAGACCGGATCATATTCTGGTTGCCAAACTTCTGTCTTCTAAAATTTCTAACATAAAATGGGTCAAGGATGTCCTGTCAAAAGCTTGGAAAACTGATGGGTATGTGAACTTCACTAGTCTTGACCCTAATCAGTTTCTTTGTGCTTTTGATAGTAGAAAGGACAGAGACCTAGTCTTGGATAATGGTCCGTGGACTGTTAATGGGAGCCATCTTATAATCAAGATCTGGAATTCATCCCTCACCCTTGAGGAGGTGGATTTCACAAGTTCGAATTTTTGGGTGCAAGCTTATGGTCTCCCTCCTGATAGACTTAATCGTGTCAATGCGATTATGATAGGTGACTTTATTGGCTCGTTTAAGATTTATGATCAGCTGCCTCACAATCGTAGTAGGAATTTTAAATTTATAAGAATTAAAGCTGCGGTTAGTGTTAACAAGCCTGTCAAAACCGGTTTCTTTCTCCAAAGAGATGGTGGACTTAGGTCCTGGATCTCCTTCAAATATGAAAGGCTCCCTGACATTTGCTTTAACTGTGGATCCATGGGTCATAGAGCTGGTATTTGTCGGAGTTTGGTTAAATTTGTTTTTGGTCCGAGGGACCCTAGGTTTGCTTTTGGACCTTGGATCCATGTGGGTTATACTGGCCAGAAACTTTCTTCTAGCATTCAGGCGAAAATATCTACCTTTGATCATCAAAATAGTAATAGTTCTGAGAAGGCTATTTCAAATGTAAATGTAAATGTAAATGTAAATGTTAATCTTGATGAGTTGGATGAGCTGAATGATACTATTATTGTGGAAGATGCTAACCTTTCTATTGCAGGTGCTGGGGAATGTTTGGATGGTGAGATTACTGAGGGTACTAAAATTTATCCGGTTGATAAAAATGATTCTAATTTTGAATGTCCTTTGAGTAACGACTATTATGATCAGTGCTTAATATTGAATAAATCTGTTGAATATATTCTGCCCAGCATGCTTTTTTCTACTTTGGACAAAAAATTTCCTAATGTTTGGAATTTTAGGAATAAAAGGAAATTAAATGTAGAAGATAACTTTTTTTTACCACCTGCGAAACATGGTTTGGTTATTAGGAATGATTTTGATTATGATGAACCTGTGAATTTGTCTTTACCCTTTGTTAGTAGTAATGTGCATGATTTCATGGGTGGGGAAAAGGAAACGGATTCTGCTGTTATTAAATCTGTTTCTAGTCTGTGCTTGGGTACTTCTCTTGATTCGTTGGATACGTCTGATGTTGGTTTGCATGCTAATAATGGTAACTCTATTATTATGTCTGAGGAGAAAACGACTGTTATTAAAAGGAATTTTTTTCATGTGAAACGTATTCCTAAAACTACTTCTAATTTCTGTGATAATTTTGAGTTACCTTTTCAACAATTGAGGTGGGGAAATTATGATAATCTACTTAATTCTTCGATGGCTGAGGAGGCGAGCCTAAGCACGCCCCCCACATCTAAATGATTTGTTTTATCTGGAACTGCCGAGGGTTCGCCAAACCTGAGGCAGTGAGATCTTTGAGACTTTTTCTCAAGATCCATAAACCTTCTCTGCTCTTTCTTACGGAGACCAAAATGTCCTCTGTGGATAAGGTATCCTCTTCTGTTTTTTCTCTCGGGTATCCCAACAGTTTTGTGGTGCCTTCTATCAGGGCTGTCTCGGGGTGGCTTAGTTCTGTGTTGGAAAGACCAAATTAACTTGTCTGTTATTGATTGGAACGAGTCTTGCATTTCTGCACTAATTTGGCATGCTGTTAATGTTGGTCCTCGTCGCTTTTCGGAGTTTATCGTCCCTTGTATCAATTCTTTAAAACCGGATTTTTTTACTAAGCTTAGTAACATGGCGTTTAATTTTGGGGGGGGCTTGGTTGGCAATTGGGGATTTTAATCGCTTTTTTGGATCAAAATGAAAAAAATTGGGGGTAGGGTCAGCTTCCACTAGTAGTTCGGGGGTTTTTGCTTCTTTTATTGATGAAGAGGGCCTTATTGACTTAGGTTTTAATGGTTACCCTTTTACCCGGGATAATGGAAATGGGGGTGAGGCTAACATTCAAATTCGCTTTGGATAGGGGGCTTACGAATTCTATTTGGAGATTACTTTTTCCCAATGCTTCTGTTACTCACCTCACTGATATAGCTTCTGACCATAGGCCTCTCCTCTTAGATACCTCCCCCGACAATCCTTCTTGGCCAAAACCTTTCCGTTTTGAGGAAATGTGGACCAAGGATAGTGGATCCTTTCAAATTGTTGAGGATTCATGGAAGGAGTATGTTAATGGTTCACCTATGTTTAGGTTGGCAGGGAGTATTCGTAATGTTAAGACTGCTCTTAAAAGGTGGAACCGTCATGTGTTTGGTCATATTCAATCCAATATTAGAACTCTTTATGATATGATTGCTGATTTTCATTCTAGTCCTCGTACTAATACCTCAATCTGCAAATCTAAAAAGGCGCATTCTGATTTAGATGACCTCTTGAATAAGGAACAAATTTTGTGGAAAGAAAAGTCTAAATGTCGTTGGTTGCATGAAGGTGACGCTAGCACTAAATTTTTTTCACTTATCTATCGTTATTCACGTAAGGAATACAACCATTGATAATATCCTCAACTGTCATGATATTTCTATTAGTGGTTGGGAAAATATTGGAACACTTTTTGGTGACTACTTTACTAATCTTTTTACTTCTTCACTTCCAAATTTTCCACCGGATCTTGATGGTCTTATTATACCCATCATTCATCGATCCCGCAAAACAAGTCCCATGTGTGATATTCCTTAGTGCTCGCTACTATCAAGAATGTTGTCTTTTCTATGAAGAATGGTAAGAGTCCCGGTCCCGGATGGTATGTCCGTGTGTTTCTATAAGGTTTATTGGCATATTATTTCCAGCAAAGTGATTTCTGCGGTACAACATTTTTTTGAGCATGGTCATATTTTGAAATCTCTTAATCATAATTTCATTGCCCTTATCCCTAAGAATGCTAATGCTCATAAGGTGGAACACTTTAGACCTATAGCTCTTTGCAACCTCATTTATAAAGTGATTTCCAAGATTATTGCTTCTAGAATTAAACCTTTACTTGAACATATTATCTGCCCTGCTCAAGCTGCATTTATTCCTAATAGGTATATGAACGATAATATTATTGTTTCTCATGAGATTATGCACCATTTAAATAATAAGAAAGGTAGAATGGGTTTGATGGCTCTTAAGTTAGATATGGCTAAAGCATATGATAAAGTGGAATGGAATTTTCTTGTCTGCATTCTTAAGAACCACGGTTTTAATGATAAATCTATATCCATCATCCATAACTGTATTTCTACTGCTTCTTATTCAATCTTGATTAATGGATCGTCTTATGGTTATTTCTTTCCTAGTCGAGGCCTTAGACAAGGGGACCCGATGTCCCCTGCCCTTTTCACGATCTACTTTGATGTTCTATCTAGGCTTATTACCAGGGCAGAAAATGATAAACAGATTCATGGGATTAAGGTCTCTAGAAACAGTCCTCCTGTTTCTCATCTTATGTTTGCCGATGACCTCTCTATTTTCTGTCGAGCCAATGCAAATGAAGTGGTCTCTGTCAATAATTGCTTATCTAAATTCTGTGATTGGTCCGGTCAAACTGTTAATTTTGACAAGTCTCTTGTTCATTATAGCAAAAATGTTTATCCTGATACTAAAAATTACATTTGCAATATTTTGGGTATTTCAGAGTGTAACCACAAAGCAAAATATTTGGGTCTGCCTTTCTGTAAAATTAGATCTAAAAATGAAGCTTTTTATGATGTTATTGAGAAACTTAGATCTAGATTAAATGGGTGGAAAATGCATAATCTTTCCCAAGCTGGTAGAACGGTTTTGATTAAAGTCATACTCAATCTATTCCTCTTCATGTGATGCGATCGCTTTTTATTGCCGATCTCTATATGTAATAAAATGGATGCTTTAATCAGTGATTTCTTCCGGGGTTTTAAGGAAAAATCGGACAGCCACCTGTATCTTAAATCTTGGGATGCCATTTGTAAACCGAAAGAGGTGGGTGGGCTTGGTATTAGGAAATTTTTGGATTTTAATAGATCCCTGATAGGTAATTTGACTTGGCAAATTATTCAAGACGTCCCTAAACCTTGGGTTAAATTAATTAAATCTAAATATTTGAGGGGCAATAATTTTTTGGATCTTGATTCCTCTCCGTCTGGCTCCTCTTGGATTTGGAAATCTTTATGGGAAGGTAGGGATGTTCTGAAAGATGGTATTTGTTATCAAATTGGGAATGGTTTTAATATTGACATTTGGAAAGACCCTTGGATCCCTGGTCTTCCTACTTTTAGACCCACTGATAGTGTGCTTGTTTCTAATGGTCCTAAGAGGGTTTCTGAGTTAATTGATAGGGATATTAATAGTTGGAATGTTAATTTGATCTCTAATATGTTTACCCCTAATGTTTGTGCAGAGATTCTTAAAATTAAACTTCCTTCTCATGAGGAAATTGACACGCTGGTTTGGGCACCCTCTACGTCAGGGTCCTATTCTGTTAAATCAGCGTATTTATTTATCAACAGGAACAAATTTCTGGCTGGAGACACGAATATCCTTTGGAATAATCTGTGGAAAACGCACCTACATGGGAGGCATAAAATGTTTTTATGGAAATGTCTCAACAATATCCTTCCTACAAGTAAAAGGCTTCAACCGATTTTTAAAAGGGAAGATTTCTGTCTCTTTTGCAATTTGGATATTGAGTCTATTGAACATGTTTTTATGAAATGCCCCATCTCCAAATTTATTTGGTTCAATTCTGCTTGGCATTTCAAAATTGAACCTTTTTTGAATTGTTCCATTAAGTCTTGGATTGTTGATTACTTACTTAAAACTGATGATGGTTTTTTGCCTAAAGGTGAAAAGGAGAGATTCTTGAACTATGCTACTGTAATGATGGAGACTATTTGGATGCTTAGAAACTCTCTTCTCCATGATAAACCTATCTCAGATTGGCTATCCATTACCAAAATGATCGAAGATAAAGCTGCCAGTTATTGGAACGCTATGCTTCAAAGGAAAAAATCTGCAATTAAAATTTGTAATTTTGCTTGGCATGCTCCGCCAAGAGGTTTTTGTAAACTTAATTTTGATGCGAACTGGGATTGTGCTTCCCCCTCTTATTATGCTTGTATTTTGACAAATGATGAAGGTGCTACTCTAGGAGCTTGGACTAATAGATCTTTAGAAGTATCTGCGTTTGCTGCTGAAACGGAAGCAGCAAACCTCTGTTTTGCTGTAGGTGAAAATATCTCTGCTGATAAATTGGTAATTGAAGGAGATGCTCTTTTTGCTATCCAAGCTCTTCTAGGTGTGAAGAGCATGGAAAGTTGGAGGAACATACATTCTACTATTAAAGGAAGAGATTACCTAAGAAGACATCAGCAGTGGGAGATGGCCTTCGTTCCCAGGAACTGCAATTCTTTTGCTCACAATTTAGCCAGATGGGCTAAATGTAATAATTTTGTAGGTTATGTCTCACCTAGTTTGATTCCTCTTGCTATGGGGCTTATTTGTAATAGTTTAGGCACGTGATCTAGTGCTTGAGCTCCATGAGAGTTGTCCCCAAGCTCGATGTCGTTTCAACTAATATAAATGGTAAATGAGGTATTATTCATCAAAAATAGCTCGTCCCCATTCATTTTCAATCACATTTGACAAGTGAAAGGACAATACGTACCAACTTGTGTTTTCCACTATAATATATATAAATATAATACACAGTTGTCAGCATGCTTTCATTTTCATATAATTAATCAAACTATTGTTTATTAGTGACACTAACATTATTCATGTGTGATCATATACACCAATGTTTCGGATTAATGTGCCTATTTTTTTTTTGTTAAATAAGAAATTTTTCATTAATCACAAAATAGTCGAAATCATTACAATTAAAATAAAATTTAAAAATATAAGAAAATAAAAGTTATACAATGATTTAAAAGATCATGATAACAGACAAAAATCACACCCTAGAAAACTTAGATGGTTATGAAAAACTAATACAAAAACTAGCAGACTAAACAAATATATAATCTTCTTCTTCGCAGCATCTTCGTCGCAATCTTGAACCACAGAGACAAAAGAATATCACTTTCAATCGTCCTACAAATTACCTCGGAAATATGTAGAAAGTTGATAAAAGGGCCCAAATCAAGTCCGGGCTGAACGAATCCTCCTAGAAACATAAAAAAAAATTAGATCTGTAAAGATTTGAGACAGATCTAACCTCTGTGTCTTGAATCTTGAAGAAAAATACTTTAAAGACCAAGATTCGATTATTGGCCTGAAGTCAATAGCCAAATCTGACCAGAGGCAGAGGGAAGCAGCTGGAACGCATAGGGAAAAGAGAAAAGAGAGAGAGAAAAGGAAAAAGGGGAAAAAATAATTCTGCTTTCTTCTTCGTTGCATCTTCTCCTCAATTCTTGAACCACAGAGACAGGAGAATATTACTTTCAACATCTTCTTTAGAGATCGACAAGTTCGGGTTGAAAGAATCATCCTAGAATGCCCATGTTGAATGGCGATTTTGTCGATGGAAGTAAAATCAGATGATGTAGACCGCTTGTTATGCATGAAAATTCTATATTTTATTTTAGTACAATATCCATTCAATATATATATATATATATATATATATATATATATATATATATATATATATATATATTCAATTTTTGTTTGGATTAACTAGGATGTTCAACAAAAATCGAAATCGACCAATCCAAATCGATTCAAACCAATCCAAATCGAATTTTCGGTTTGAGCGGTACATTGGACTGATTTCGGTTTGAGCTAAATTAAAACTGAATTTTTGGTTTTGTTTAAAAAAAATTATAAACCAAACCGAATCAAATCGAATATATATAATATATAATATAATATATATTAAAGGATTTTTTTGTAATAAAATATATTTTTTCCTTAAAAGGATTTCTAGTATAATTGCTAACTTTTGTATCTCATTCTAGAATTTTCAAGTGCAAGTTCTTCAAGTGTTAAACCAAGAGATTAAAAAGTCATCATTTGGTATGCGATTTTAGATTTACCAAAAGATTTTATTGTATTTCACTATTTTGATCTAATAATTATGTAATTTTTGTGTTTTCCTTTTTTCTTGTACCTTGAGAAAAAATAATAGGCATATTTTTTTAAAAAATATTTTTAACAACAAATTAATTAAATAAAGTTTTTTTGAAACTTTATAATCAATATTTTTGTGTCTCGCAAAACCGAGCAACCAAACCAAACCGAATGCATCGATTTGAGATTTTAAATGGTTTGGATTGGTTTCAAAATTTCCAAACCGAATATTTCGATTTGGTTTGAAAAATGTATAAAACCGAACCAAACCGAACCATGAACACCCCTAGGATTAACTATGAGAGGCTGAGTGATAATATTTTAGTGCAATATTACTTGAGAAAACCACAAAGTACTCAAAAGTTTTCATCTAAAAAAATACGAAAATACTATAATACTCGAACTATGAAAAATACTCAAAGATTTCTCATAAATTATTAACAAAAGGACATCTTTCCCCAAGCTAATCTTGGGTGATCCGCAACAAACTACTTCTACTCAGAATATTAAAAAAAGAGAAGAAAAAAGCAAGAAATTTCCTAATAGCTTCAGAGTTCTCTTCATAGCCACCACATTCCAGAGGAGACAGAGTCTAAAGATTGAACATAACTTTGATAGCTTTGCCACCACGAGCGCTGGTTTCAAAAGCTTCTTCAACCTTCTTCTGGGAGAAGCCAAACCTATGAGTTATTAATGGCTTCACGTCGATCTTACCTGAGCGAATGAACTCGATACACAATGGCCATGTGTTCTTGTATCGGAAAATCCCAAGAACGTCAACTTCCCTGAATTAATCGTAAAATTATATGAATAAAAACTTTTATATAAAAAATGTTACAAGAAGCGTGACAGAAAGTTGAAACCAATTTTTTTTGTACCTTGAAGCAGCGGGGGTTAAGGGGAGAGTCATATCACAATGACCCATGCCCACGAGGCAGACTTTACCACCATTGCGAGTTGCACTAAGGGCAGTAGTCATAGTTTTGGTGAAACCAGCACAATCTAGACTTACATCAATCTCAAATCCAGCAACCTTATGAATTTGACCAACCTCCGCGTCGACATCCTGTGTAGATAGACGGAATTAAAAACTCCAAGTTCTTCAAAAATAATCTCTATCGATCGAGATACAAAATTGCAGAAAAAGTATAATAAAGATTATATATATTTTTGACGGAGACCTGGACATTGTTAGAGACTTTAACAGTAACATCAGCTCCAAGTTTCTTAGCAACTTCCAGGCGATAATCGTCAACATCTACAACCACAATTCTTGGAGCACCAAAGGCACGAGCAGCAAGCAATGAGACCAATCCAATGGGCCCAGCTCCAAGAATTAGTACATTTGTCTCGGGTCCAATTTCAGCACGACGGCAAGCGTAAACACCCACGCTCAATGGTTCACACATTGCCCCTTCCTCCAAACTCACATTTTCTGGCAATTTGAAGCACAAATCTGCCGGATGCACAATCTGTTCAAACCACAAAAAATAAAAATAAAAATATCATTTTCAATAATTATAATATCAAAAATTATAAATAAAATTTCACGATTTTACTTTAATTAGGCTGCTCTAATGTCAGACCTAGGAGTGTAAGTAGGTCGACATTCTTTCTCAATGTATCACGTTTCACTAGATTTGAAAATCAACATCAATATTTCTGTCTAGGTCTATGATAATATTTTATTCCATAAGGCTCAACTTAAATTGAGTTTGATTTTGATTTGGTCTGGTTTGGTCTCAAACTGAAACCCAAACCACCTTTGGATTGGGTTTTAATATGAAAATGGGTCAAAAATAATAATCTAAACATAGCCCACCACATGGATTGACCCAAATCATAGATCTGTAAAACCCACCGCTAGTGGAACGACCCGAACTACATAACTCAATAATCACGGGGGTGTGGGATCATCATTTGCCTTGAGGGCTGATCTGTAGATATAGGAGTATCAAAAAAAAAATTGAATTTGATTTGGGTGGATTATTTGATTATGGGCTATTTGGTTGATTTATTTGAATTGATATTTCAAATACCCATATGTCCATGAGTTGTAAGTTTTGACTCAGTTTGAATTTGAGATTAGTTTGAGACTCAAACCAAAACTCAAACCAAAACCTTTTCCAAGTTGAGCCGTCTTTGTGCATCTATTTACAACTAGTCAATTCAGAATTGCTGGTTCTCCCTGGAGGTTACAATTGTCGCAAGATAGTGATTTCTTCCCCAAAAAAATTCATTATTTTTTTATATTTTGGGATTAGTTACAAACCTTGTTAGCAAGAGAGCCGTGGATGGGTGGGGTCGCAAAGAACTTCATGTCAGGGCAAAGATTGTAACGGCCTTCTTTGCAACGATCACAATGGAAACAACCGACTCCGGGCTCCAATGCAACCCGGTCACCAGGGACCAAATGCTTCACTTCACTGCCAACTTCGTCGATGATCCCGGCACACTCGTGTCCTATCACCATTGGCTCCTTAACCACATAATGCCCACAGCTTCCAGTCTGAAAATTTTATGTAATAAATGATTTTCAATTAATAAATTCAATGAATTCTAATACAAATAAATCAAGAAACTGAAAATATTGAATTTGATACCTTGAGATAATGAACATCACTTCCACAAATTCCAACAGCCTTCATGCTAACTCTAACATCATGGGGACCTACAATTAAGCAATTCAATCTATCACCTTGAGCAAAAATAAATGGTTGGATTGGAAAAAGATACAATTTTGATGGAAAAAATCTCAATTTTGGGACTCGTAATATCTTACAAATATGTTATTTTTTTTTCTTCTAATTCCATTATTACTAGTTTCAATCGAATAACAAATCAATTACAAGATACAATAAATTAAAAAAACAAGATTAATCCATTAAAAACTATACGATAAAAACGAAAATTATCAAAGTGCGAGTGAATACCTAGAGTAGGGAGCTTGAAAGGCTGAATCTTGATATCATTGACACCATACAACCAGGCAGCCAGATTTTCTTCTGAAACATTTCCCATGTTTAATTGTATATTGAAGTTTTGATTGCAGAGATAATTAGAGTAATATTGAATTTCATCAAAGCTTCTCTTGGCATTTATAGGAAAAGTTAGAGATAAGGTTTAGTTAAATTAGATTGTGTATCACAACTGAATCCTATAATAAATGGAGATAAAAGTCTATAATTTTTATCCTAAAAGAAAAGGTTTATGCATTTTTAAGCAGTTGGATAAAATGTGAGATTTAGATATATTGTTTTCCTAAAAGAAAATGTCTATTTATTTCAAACAATTGGATAAAATGTGAGGATATCTTAGAGTATGGTGTATTGCGCACTAGAGTTGGCATTCTTCTTATTATTATGATTTTTTTTTCTTTTTGATATTTAAAGGTACATGAATATAAAGAAAATCGTGTGAGAAGTGTATATTTCTATTTAACTCAGCTAAATCTTTATCAAAACTATGAGTTTTTTTTTCAATTGAGGGAAAGATTATTCTATACTACCTCCATTCATAAATATAAGACTTTCAGGATATATTGCGAAAATTAAGGAAGAAAAAATGAACATACTTTTGTATTTAAAATATCAATATTATTCTCTTAAATTGAATTAGTGGTATACATGTAATATTTAAGAGAGAAATATTGATATTTTGATTATAAAAATATCATAATTTTTACTTTTTTTAATTTTTGTAACATGTAATGAAAGTCTTATATTTAGGAATTGAGGAAGTACTAATTTAAGGTATCCGAACAATAGGTTTTCTCAAAGTAACAAAAAGGTTTCTTTTGTAAAGAACCAAATAGACTAAGTCTATGATTAAAAAAATATTTTTTGTGGGGTATTTATCCAAAGAAATTTTATCTTGATCCGCCAAGTGCCCGCCCCAATATTTTCATAAACGACCAATTTTTTATAGGAAAATTTTATATTTTGTGATATTTCTTTATAAATATTATATTTTCTCCCCCATGATAAATGTTTGGCTCCGCCACTGTTGGTTAGTGGGTAAATTTAAAACTTATATCCAGATTAATAAATGCAATACAAGTAGGAAAAAAATTCAATTCTCTTTCATGTAAATTGGCCTTTTTGGCCTACGTATATTTCACTAATTAGTCTGGATGTAAGTTTCAAATTTACTCACTATCCAAGATAAAACTACTCATTTATCCATCTTCTCAGTCGCCTAAGGCTATCCATGCCTTGTTCTTGGGGTGAAAATCGTCTGTACCCGTCTGTGTACCCGTTCCTGTGTCTAACCAATAAGAATTTTCCATGTGATAATTTTTTTAATTATATATACACATGGTGAATTGTGATTGGTTGGGTATAGGAATGAGTAGACAGACGGATACAGATGATTATTTGTCGTTCTTGGGTTATTTTAAAAAAAAAACATGTGTTAAATATTAGTTGTAATTAATAAATTAATCGAAATATTATAAAAGTGATATGTGAGAATATCTTAATAAAAAAGACTTTTATAAATGATTCTTCAACTAAAAGCTATAGGAGCCATAAGAGATCGAGTTATATACTCTAGGCATTCATAAAAATTTCGCCATATGTCCACATTTCTCTGGACACATCACTTCTCAAGAAAGAAAACGGTGTACCGGTGAAAATTCTCTATCCCCATCCTTATTCCAACCAATCAGAATTTACTATATAAATAATTTTTTCAATTATATATACACAAGGTGAATTGTGATTGACTAAGGACAGGGACGTGGACAGGAACGGAGACAGAGGCTTTTTTTTTTAAGTCGCATGGCATTTTTTGGCCTGAAAATTGGCCGGATTCACTAATTATTTATAGTGGCCCGTAAATAGATGCAGCTATAAATAGTCGAATAAAAAGATAAGTCTATTAATTGAAATCCGTAATTAGATAATGGCTACTTATAGCAGTTAAAGATGGTTAATTGACATTTTTGCCCTACACTCTGGGAGCATGTGCAAGTCACATGACATTTTTTGGCCTGAAAATTGGCCGGATTCACTAATTGGTCATTTATAGTGGCCCGTAAATACATGCGGCTATAAATAGTCGAATAAAAAGATAAATCTATTAATTGAAATCCGTAATTAGATAATGGCTACTTATAACAGTTTTCTCTTAAATTAATTAAATTAAATTGAGTATCACAATCGAATACTAAGATGAAGAGATATCAAATCTATATATTTTCAAACGATTGAATAAGATATGGTAAAGTGTTCTGCATTAGGCTGAAGACTAGTTTCTTCTCCTTATTATTGTTTCTTTTTAATACTTTAAATATAATTAAATTCTATTTAAGAGAGTAATATTGATATTTAAATTTAAAAATACTTTATTTTTTTACTTTCTTAATTTTCGTTACATATCCTTACTGACTTATATTAAAGAATGAAGGTATTAATTTTTCCTTTTTAAATTCAGTAATAAAAAATAAAAAATAAACCTCCAACAAATAAGTATCCTGGTAGGAATGATATACCGTTAATAAGAAGGCCAATTGGTGTATTTAGTCCTGAAACAATTTATGTTTGCAGACTTGATCCCTGATGATAGTTTGTAGCTTTGTAGGTCCCCATTCAAATTACGAGCCAGGGAATTGGTCCTTCCGTCCTTTTTTTGAAAAATTTAACGTCCGTTAATAAAAGTTGGTCAAGTATACAGGGGTAAATTGGGAACTTCACATATTTATTTAGATAATTGATACCACATGAACTCAATTGTAAAGATTCATAAATATAAATACCTAATTATAAAAATAAAAAATAAAACCCATCCCCTTCCCCTCCTTCTTCCCCTACGTCGGCCGGCCCACCCATCCTCCCCGACGCCGTCAATCCGTCCTCCTCCGCCTCACCTCCATTCTCATCATTCTCCCTCCAAATACTTTGATTATTCCCGCGCTCAATAAATTCATTCATTTTGAAGTATTACTATAATCACCAACAAATTCCTCTCCAAAAATGGGGCCTTTACTGCTCAATAAATTTGGGGAAGAGGGATGCCAGTTGACGGTCACCGGAGAATACACCAAGGAGACAGAACACCCAAAAAGCGACCTTTGTAACCCCATCCCAACATCATAAAGAAGTTTAATCCATGATGAGAGCTTCCAAATCTTCAAGTTCTTCCAAAAATCGCAGCCTTTTGGAGCAAGAACAGCAACCTAAAAAAAAAAGACCCATGGAGAAGACCCAGCCCAAACCTTTATCTACTTTGATACTGTTTTTTATTTTGATTTTGTTCCCCTTTTGTTTGTTTTCTCTCGCCAAAAACAGAGCCTTTACAGCTCAAGAACTTCTTGGGATCAAGAAATTTTTTAGAAATGGAGTTGAGTTCATCAATGGAGAAGAGATTTCCTTTCAGTTGGTTTGATGATAAATTAACATGGGTTACCAATGTTTTGGTAAAAAAATCAGCGAAATTTGGGGAAGAGTGGAGCCGAAAATGGTGGAAGGTCGCCGGAGATGGGTACTTGCGGGAAGAAGAAGAAGAAAAGAATAGGTGGACGGTGGCGGCTAAGAGTGAGGAGGGAGGAGATGAGTTTTAGGGTTTCTTTTTCCAATTAGGTATTTATTTTTAAGTATCTTTAAAATTAAGTCCAAATGACATTAATTATAAAAAAAACGTGAAGTTCGATTTTCATTTCACATCGACTTAACTACTACTTGTTGACTAACATTCAAAATCTCAAAAAAAATGACGGAAGGACCAAAACACAGGCTCGTAAATTGCTTAAGGATGTAAAAAGCTGCAAACAATCATCAGGGATCAAGTCTGTCAAACATAAATTGTTTCAGGATTAAATACACCAATTGGCCTAATAAGAATACAAATGCCATAGGAAATATGTGAATGAATATTCCTGATCCTTTTCCAAGTCCATCTAATCTAATCTAATCATCACAATGTGCAAAAAAAAACATTATCCTAAACCAAATCGAATTAAATCTTATAATACTCTATAAATAAACAATTAAAAACATCGTAAATTCATTGTCCGTATCATTAAAAAAAACAAAATTAAGAATGACTCGATTTATGGTTTCATTGGAAGTTGCTCATGCCCATGCAGAAAAAGTGGTTACATTCTCTACAATCATTTTTCTGCTATGCGGCATCGTAATGTTTATTGTGGTGGTTTCGACGGTCATCTATTGTTGCGCCGATCATAAAGATAAAGATTTATCCACCACGTCAAAGAAGAAAAAAGTCAATTCCGCAGCAGGCAAACCAAACAAGATGACTAGTGATTCCACGCTTTTTTATACTACTGACGGCGGAGGAGGCAGCGGCAATCATCATCATCATGGAGGTGGTGGTGGTTGTGGTGGCGGACATCATCATGGAGGTGGTGGTTGTGGTGGCGGTGGTTGTGGCGGCGGCGGCGGTGACTAAGTTTGTTACAGTATTTAAATTAGATTTTAATTCACAAAGACATAGAAACGAACTTTAAAGATTGTAGATTAGGATTAATTTTATTTTGATAATGTATTGGGGCAAAAAATCCCCTGCCCCGTTCGTGTATGTCTCCGTGTCCCCAACCAATCACAATTCACCATGTGTATATATATAATTGAAACAAATATTTATATAGTAAATTCTAATTGGTTAGGAACACGGAGACATACACGGACGGGGATAGAAGATTTTCACCCATGTATTGGATACAATATTCATTTAAAAAATACTTCTAGTCTTTTTATACTTTATTGAAATATTTACTATTCAAACTATTGTTCGCCACGTTTTTTCCGATTAGTTGTTTTTATTATATATTTTTTCTCTCTTTTTTGCTTGTTCTCTTTAAATGGGATCGTTTTATTCAGCATCGTACTTATAAAATCACCATAATTAATGTTTGATTCAATAGTAAAAATACTATTTTTTTAATAACCGGCTAAAATTTCATCCGTGAGCGGCGGCACGCCCAAGAAAAACCTCCTCTCCACACGTTACATTCTTAATTTCTTTTAGCATTTGTTTCTTTCCTTTATACACAGTTTATTGAAGTTTCTCTATATACGTGGGAATCATCTGGCCCAGTGGAAACGGAGGTCTTCGGTCCTGCGTTCGATTCCTGCATCACCCATCCCTGTAAAATAAAATATAAAAAAATTTTCTCTATATACAGGTTGATAAATATTTTTTTCCGTAAGAAAAAAAATAACAGGTTATTTCCTTTGTTCATGCTTGAATTATGTGTCACAATTCGAAAGTAACAATGGAAAAGGAAAGAAAATATTGTCCTTTAAGTTTTAGAATAGGGATAATTACAAAATTAACTTTGAAGTTTGTTCAAACTATAAAATAAACCTTGCCATTTAAAAAAAACTACAAAATAAACATTATTAATTTTGGATTATAATATTATTTTAATTTTACAGAGGTTTTCAAAGGATCTTGAATAAATATGGTGGAATTATTTTTTAGTTGACAAAGTCATTAGACTTAGTCTTCCACGTTTATGGTATGTGCTATTTTTCTCAACAAAAGAGTACTAGTTGTTACCTCCTATATGTTTGGAGAAATTAGTTTTCTAAAGGAATTAAAATGTCGTGAGGGAATTTTTGAGCCAATATTATTATGGGTAGTGATTATTGGATCAAAAATTTGGGATCAAATTTGGATCATGAAGGCATAAAGTCACATTAAATTCTAACAATCGTTTTTATTTTATACTATTTGATCCTTGTTTGATCCAAATTTTTTGATCCAACAATCATTATTGTATTATTATATGTTACATCTAGGAATGGCAATGGGGCAGATCGGGGCGGGTATCTGAAATACCACGCCCTGCCCCGCCCTGTTGATCTGTGCCCCGCCCCGCCCCAGATCAAAAAATTATGCCCGCGCCCACTCACACGAGGCGGATCCGACCCTGCCCTCGCCCCATTCTATTTTTTTTTTCAAAAAAATCATTATTTTTTTTAAATTATAAAAATCATTAATTTTTTCAAAAAAATTAAAATCATAAAAATCATTAATTTTATCATAAAAATCATTAATTTTTTTAAAAATCATTAATTTTATCCCAAATCAATTCTCAAACAAGTACAATTAGTATATTAAAATGAAAATTAAACATGATTATGTTTAATAATAACAATATTATAATAATTTAATATAAATGGGGCAAAATGGGTCGAGGGCAGGGGCGGGCGGAAAAAAAATATCATGCCCCGATCTGCCCCGTTCGCGGGGCGGGGCGATCTGCCCCGTTCTCTCTACGGGGCGGGGCGGGGCGGGGCTGCCCCAAAAGGCATCGGGGCAGGGCGGATCGGCGGGTCACGGGTCAAATTGCCATCCCTAGTTACATCGCTCTTTTTTTAATGTTATTGAGATTATCACGAAGTGAGTTGCGCAAGATTCGCGATAATATATAATATGTGAGAAACAAATTAATAGTGTAAATGATAAATTGGTATAAAGTAACAACACCTTCGAATCTTTCGAACAGTTAAACTCTCAGAATGATATGTCGACGACCTAGATATAACTCTTGGAAACTAAACCTTCGATATAGGGCTTCTAAACCAAAAGAGAGGTTCATGATTTTTAGTTTACTATAAACTAGTCGACGTTAGTTCCTAAAGGCAGGAATAACAAAGTTACCTGATTATAATTTGATAATTAAATTTGTACTTTCTTCAATTAATAAAATTTATCTTGTAGTTAGTTCGGACTAGAATAATAAGAAATCCAAAACTAAAGAATCATGAAATGGCAAAACCAATGATCTTATTCCGTTAATATGAAAAGTAAAACATTCCATTCATAAATAGGAGGAAAGAAAGTATAATGCAATTGCTGCTTCTTTTGATCCCTCTCTAGTCTCCTTTATATGAGATAATCAAAGGGACATAAACAAAAACCAAGAAAAAAAAACAAAAGGAAAGAAGAACAGTACTATTATTTATTTATTAATTACTTATTTAAATATCATAATTAGAACACTATCAGATATATTAACTCAAAGACATCAAATCTTGCTATCATTTCGAAGTAATCCACTCCCATACTTATTATATTCCATGGCTGACCTGCAAGAACATAAGAAAGCGCAAAATTTAGTAAAAAAAGAAATTTATTAGTATTTTTTAAATAAACTCCAGATGCCAGCCCCACTTCTCAGTAATAGTCAGACTCTATAAACAGCCCGCAGACTCAGTCACCCCCACAATATAACTCAAAAAAAAAGAAATATTGTTTTTTCAACGATTTCTCGAATAAATGAATAAAAAAAAGGAACAAGAACATAAATACCTAGAACAATCCATCCAGTCAGAAATGGGGAAGCTAAGATGAATATTGCAAGAAACATAAAGTTTTTCAATTCTTGGTTCCAAATAAGGAGGATGTCCTCCAGCTCTTGCATTTCTTTCGATGCATTCGCAGATTCTTCGAGGACCTCCATCCTCATTTTTTGCAATATTTTTTAGATATCTTAGTCCGTTACAACAATCTGGTGAAACATAATCTTCTTTTCCAACTATATAAGCTTCGCATTCGAAGAAATGGCAGTATACATCTCTACAACCTGGAAAAAACCACCCCATTGTTGAACTTGAATGAACTAATAGAATTGTGAATATTATTGCTAAAGAGTTTGCCATTTTTTTTGGCCTTGTTTTTCTTTTATTCTTTTGGAGGAATATATAGTAAAGGTGATTTTTTTTTTTTTAATGAATATATTCGTGATTATATATGATGTTATAAATAAGGTTTGTTAGTCCAATTGTTACTTTTCTCGGACGTAATTTGTTTATCTTTCTGAAATGTTGTTTGGGTTTGAACATTTTTTTATTTTTTTTTGGAGTAATGTGCATTATGCATGACATGCACACTTAGAAAGTTTGTTCAACTTGAATTATTTCAATTTTTCGTATTTTAATTCTCTTTCGTATACGTAATAATATAGAAATGTTTTAAAATATTACTACAGAATACAAAATCTTTATTCGAGTTTCAGAATTGTAATTGAATTAAAAAATTTATGAAGTGTGTTTTTAAAAAAAAAGTGAGAGACCCCAAGAAATCAAAATATCCCATATATAAGCATATATATTATAGTTTCTTTGAATTACGTCACCACAATAAATCCTCCATTTCCTTCATCCAAACAAAGGGTCAATTGATGAAATATGATTTGGATCTTAACGCTTTTAGGATTGAATGTCTGTGCAAAGTATGCACAAGGGTTTAGGAATATGAAAAAATGACTAGGAATCATCTGTCCCTATTCGGTGTTTCCTTCCCTATCAACCAATAAGAAAATGATATTTATTAAATTTTTGTTTAAAAAATTATAATCTAAAAAAAATAGTGGAACCCACAGAGGAAAAATATACACATGACAAATATTTATTTGTGGGAATACAGAAGGGGATACAGAACGGGGACAGATGATTTTTTGCCGGAAAAAATGGGGACAGTTAGACATGCAAAATCTCATGATACTCCATTCTGCATGCTAATTTTTTGTACAAAAAATCGGTCTCGTATTCCCGTCTCATCCAGGGACGAAGATAGAGGGGGCGGGAGAGGGCAGTCGCCCCCGAGATTTTTAAAAATACTACAATTAGGTATAGTAAATTTTATATGTAGTTCGGAATATTATATCAGTTTCGCCCCCATCCCCCATCCCCACCCCAAGTTTGTCATTTTTATACGTAGTTCGACATACTGTTGCAGTTTCGCCCCTCAAACTCTAAATTCCTGGCTTCGTCCCTGGTCTCATCTACTGTTTTATTAATAGATGTTGTTGGATTTTGACCTATAATCACTCCTTAGCTTAAGATTATTAATTAGATATTAATAAGGTTAAAAATTAGTAATTATGTGGATACTAATTAGGTTAACAATTGGTAATTAGGTAAATTATTAATTGGCTAATTAGTTAATTATGTCCCTACACTATTTACATTTGGTGACTAACGTCCTATTTCATTGTTTATGTACATTACCATCTCCAAACAATTTACATTTTGTATATAAGTTCTTTCCGTCTAAAAAAGTGACAGTCAACTAAAATTGAAAAAAAAATTTGAGTCAATGCTAAAAGTTTCAAGAGTATTTATGGTACATTATATTAAAAATACTCTACCCCACCCCCACCATTCTTCTTCTCCGGTCGGCCAAAAAACATACCCACCCCAACACCACTTCCGCAGTCCAATTCATCTCCATCTCCACAACCCACTCCACCACCTCACCTTCGCCGACCACCACCATCTCCGCAACCCACTCCATTTTTGTTCATAATGAAATTAGCTTTCTTGAATAAGCAAATACTCCATTTTTGTTCAGCTTCTTGGATAAGGATGTGAATTTCATAATGAAATTGCTTGCTTGTGGCTGAAATTAATGTGCCCATACTGTGAATTTCACTACTTCTTCTTGATATGTTTTCCCTTCGTCATCTTCTTCTTCCATGACAAATCATTACTTGGGCCTTGCAATTATGTGCAATTATCTTTTACTTCGGAGTAGAGAAGGCCTTTCCATGGCAAACATTTTGGTGAATGAGGCTCTTGGGGTCGGCAATTACAGTGTTCTTGGGTGCTGGGTTATAAAATGGGGTCGGCAAGGTGTTGTGGTGGTCAAGGTTGTTAAAAACGCGTTTCTACGTAGACTCGGTGGAGGAATGAAAAATCGTAAACTCGTGAATCGTAAAATAAATCGTAAAATCGTATCGAGAAATTTAAATATATATATTTTATATATATAACAATAATTAACATACAAATCATATTATATGATCCAAAAATATGTAAAAAAAACCATTAAACATAGTTTCACAATAAAGAACTTATAAGTCTTTTCAAAATATACAAATACGACTACACATAAAATAAAATAAAGTTTTTTTTCTTTTTATTAAATAAAGCCTCCAATAAAAGGCCAAAAAGGAAGGGGGACATATACCGAAACCTCCCCAAAAGAAGTGCAAGTGTACCCGATACAACATGCAAGCAAAGGAAAACCCCAAAATGTGAAACTACCACCCTATACAATGTAAAAAATCCCTAGATTTTGGACTGGAACAGCCTAGACAGCTTTACTCTGCACTGTTTCAGCTGAAACAGAGCAATTCTGCTCTGTTTCAGCTAAATCGAGGATTTCTGCTCAAGTACACTTTGTCCAAAACAGGGGAATTCTGCACTAGAATCGCCGAGACAGGATTAATCAGCATCTGGAACAAATTTGAAACCGATAAAATAAGATAAAGTACGTAATAAGTTTATGATTTAATAGAGCAAGTCATTCAAAGATTTAAATTTTGAACCACCCTCGCTATCATCATCCTCCATATCATTTCCATCTTCATCAAACTCATAATCATCATCATTATGAGGAAGCTCTAAATCGTCAAAGGATGCATCGATAGCACTAGTAGAAGCATCACGAACAAATTCAACATTGTCTTCTTCTTCCAAATCCAACTCAGTATTCTCATCTACAATCCAATCATCATCCGAAGAAAGATCATCAAGGTTATATTCCTTCGACTTTCGAGATCGCTTATTCTTACCCAATTTTGCATTAGCCATCACGTAAACAACATCATTCATTGTCTTTTGCTTCAAACGGTTTCTTCTCTTCGTGTGAACCTAGGTGAAATTGACATATTGTATGTCACATACATATCCTCATAAAAAACAAAACAAATAAAGCAAACACAAAAGTCATTTTCCACATTTTGGTCTCACTTTCTATTTTTAGGACTTCTATAAAAAAAAATTACCCAATACAAGCTAATAGAAGGACACAATAAAATAAAATTAATTTCGATAAAATGTTACCATTTCAAAGGCACTCCAATTACGTTCGCAACCAGAGGAACTGCATGTCAAGCTGAATATATGAATTGCAAATCTTTGAAGCTCCGGATACTCATCACCATAAGATTCCCACCAGTGTGCTGGATTCTTGGTTTGAATTCCAACAATTGCAACTTTACTACAAAAAAATCCCGATCGACTTTTAAAATACTCAAGTTGAGAATCTATCTTGGTAACTTCATCCATGCTTTCCACCATCCTTTGCATGCACTCATATAGTCCATGTTTAACCTCGTAGCGAGGTTTGAAATCGGGACTATAGTGAAATCGAGGATTCAAGTAGTATCCGCGGCATGTAACGGCCTATGCATTTGCTTATCCCATCTTCCATTAATGATCTCCAACAAAGGCTCATACCTAAATAATGAAGAAAGACAAATATGAATAGATTAAAGTCAAAATAAAAATTATAACATATTTGTTATTTACCTTTTCTTTACGCCGTTGAATACAACTTTGATCTTCTCCTTAGCTTGAATCATTTCTTCATAAATGAAACCCATGGAAGGTTTCTCATCTGAATCAACCAAACGAAGCACTTTAATGAGAGGATAAGCACCTCTCAAGCATATCACAATATTTTTTCCAAAACTCCTTATCCAAAATCAAATCCTCAATGAACTTTCCATTTTTAGATTTCGAGAGTTTACTGATTTCCACTCATTTGAAGTGAACATTCTTATCAATGCTCCCTTGTTGTCATTCAAGCAACCCAAAGTCAAGTAAGAAGTTGCAAAACGAGTAATGGCCGGTCTTATCAAATCACCCCCTTTGGTAAACTGATGGAGCAAACAAATTAAAGTAGTCCTCGAATAAATATAGGTTGTAACCTTCTTGCCATTTGCAATTGTCTCCTTATGGATCGAAATTTTCTTCTCAAAATCCTCCAACATTAAGTCAATACAATGTCTCGCGTAAGGTGTCCAATACAACCTTTTCCTTTTCTCCATTAACATGTCCCCAGCTGCTTTATAATTTGCTGCATTGTCTGTCACGATTTGTAAGACGTTTTCTTCTACAACCACCTCGACAATATCATCCATCATCTTGAAAACTTTGTCTGCTGTCTTGGATATAGATGATGCATCGATAGACTTCAGAAAAACAGTTCCTTTAGGACTATTAACAAGGAAATTGAGTATAGTCCTTCTCCTCCGATCGGTCCACCCATCCGTCATTATAGTGCAACCCGTTTTCTTCCAATAAACCTTGTGATCTTCTAAGTCCTCCTTGGTAGAATCGACCTTTTGCTTCAAGTACTTGACTCTAATCTCATGATAAGATGGCGGCTTGAATCCTGGACCATGCTTTGCAACCAATTCAAACATCTTCTTAAACTCGTCACTATTGGCTACATTAAACGGTATAGCATTGTTGTAAAAAAAAGAAGCAATTTCTTGGCACGCTTCTTCTCGAGTATTCGTCTTGAAAATGCTACTTACCGTGGATTGAGTACTAGTACTTTTTCTCTTGAAAATATTTGTATAACTTTGCTCGACCACTTGCCTTTTTCTTCTCGAGTTTCCTTCTTCTGTTTGCTCATCATCATATTCTCCTTCATGTTGTTTAGTCTTTCTAATTAGATTTTCTTGCAATAAAGATACGACTGCCAACATTTCCCGCTGAACATCGTCTGGAACAGATAAACATGGTGCACTATCCTTTTTTGTCCTTGCCAAATGATGTTTTAATCGATAAATTCCTCCTAATATGCATTTCTTACAGTAGTTGCAAATGATCTTTTTAGGATTCTCAGGATGTACAATTCCATGTTTCCATCCAACATCAGTCCTATTCCCGGGAGCATTTCTGGGAGGTTTTGAACTTTGAGTTCTACTAGCGCCTTCACCGCTTACGCTCGCACCACTACCAGAACCAGTAGCTGACATCCTTGAGGGGAAAAAATAAAAGAGTATGTTAAAACCTAAAAAATGGAATTAACAACATACAAAATATCAAACACGGGTTGACCCATACCCATTTTTTTGAGTTTGACACTTGTATCTCTTTCCCGACAATAAATTTTTTGAAAACAAAAAAACAAAAAACTCCCAGAAATTAGAAGCTAATTTTAGAAAAGAACATCATTAGTTAGTACGATTACAACTTTTGCCAACTAATGCTTTTCTATTATTTAGAAACAGAGGGAAACTTTACTATTCCAATTGCAATCCATATTATATATGCCCAAAAGAAGAAAAAACAGAATATATCATGATATTAATCAATCAAAATTTGCATTCAAAACAGAAGGATTATGAAATTATTGCATAGAGAAGATATAACCAATTTGAAATTGTTTGGTAAACAGGTGATCACCATGTAAAAGTTTAACTGAAATGCACAAATTATACAAGCTATTTATGGCTCAATTACGAAGAAATTTATTCAAAAAGATAACTACCAACCTCGATCTGAGAGAATAGACCGTAGGATCTGAATAAAGCCGCTTCCAATAGAGATGACGGGCGTGATTCAGAGACCAATGGTGATGACGGCGTGATTCAGAGACCAATGGTGATAATGGAGAAGATTGGTCTCCTGATTTTCCCCCCTTTCCCTCCAGTCGTTCTCCCCAGGAAGATACTAGATTGTTTTGTCCTTTTTTTTTTAGATAAATTAGGTGGGTTTTTTAAAAAAAAGTGACCCGACCCGACCCAAATTTAATAATAACCCGACCCATCATACTTTTGGTAGAATCGGTAGAATCGGTAGAAACGTTAGTTTTTACGTTTTTACGTTTCGAGTCAACGTTTCTACTCTGTTTCTACCAGATTGCGTTTTTACTCACGTTTCAACACGTTTTACCTCCGTAGACTCGTAAAAACGTACGTTTTTACGTGTTGACTCGCGTTTTTAACAACCTTGGTGGTGGTGATCGGCGAAGGTGGAAGAGGTGGGGTGGCGGGAAAAAAGGAATGAGGGGTAGGCGTAGGCGTAGGGGTGGGGAGGGTATTGAGTTGTAATGTACCAAACATGCCCTTACAACTATTTTATTTGACTCAATCAAATTTTGGAATTGACAGTTGACTAGCCATTTTTTTTACGGAAGGACCATACATACAAAATATATATTGTTTGGAGATGGTAATGTATAAAAACAATGAAATGGGGCGTTAGTCACCAAATGTAAATAATTTAGGAATATAATTCACTAATTAGCCTTACTAATTAGTAAACTCCTATTCCTTATATCTAAAGGTTTACTACTCATATATGTGTGTTCTATATTGTTTGGAGTAGTAAGGCGAGGGACGCATAATGAGTTGGCGGAATCTCCATTTTATTCTTGTTTCTCCATTATAGTGAAACTATCCAATCGCCTTACCCGTGAATGTATGTGAGTTGACCGAACAACGTAAATTGTTGTCTCTCTCTCTATCGCTTTCCTCATTTGTATTTGCTTGTTGGCTAGAATTGGGAGAATTTATTTCCTAACATATGATTGTCATATGTTTACTTTTCCCTTTATGATTCTAATATTTCCTTTAAGTTGTAGATTTTTTAATTAAAAAATAGACATATGACAGCTTCTTATTGATGAAAACATAATATCCTTACCGTTATTTTTTCAATAGAAATTTCTGTGAGGTACATATAAGAAAGAGAGATGATAATTTTATTTTATTCTTACAATAGAAAAAAATACACAATTTTTTTTCACCTTTATTATTTTCTTCCAATATATAAAAGATAAAACCCTTTACATAGCACTGGACTGGCTAGTGTAACATAAGACAATATATAACTTTTCTTTGGGTAAACAATAAATAGCTTCTAGGTAATTATTTTAAGCTACTCCAACTATGACTTCATAATTATGTGAGTCAAGAACGTAAAAACATCATCAGAATCCCACTCTTCATGGGCAAAAAATCTTATATCCTCGTTCCTATCTCTATCCCTATCCCTATCTCAACGAATCACAATTCACCATGTGTATATATAATTGGAAAAAATATTTATATAGTAAATTCTGATTGGTTGGGAATAGAGATGGGAACAAGAATGGGGACAGAGGATTTTCACCCCTCTTCATGTTGCATTATATCCTGCAAAAACACAAATTTTACAAAGTTATAATCATTACCAAAAGAGAGGGAAAAATATATCTAATAATTAATATATATGATAACCAAAAGATAACTTAGAAATAAATAAAAAAATACGGTACTTGGAACAGTTCATCCTTTCAGAAATGGGGAAACTCAAGTGGATATTGCAGAGACCGTAGAGAGCTTCAATGCGTTGTTCATAATATCGAGGATGATTTTTTCCAGCATTACTCTCAATGCATTGACAAATTAATCTTGGAGCTATTTTCTCTAATTTTGCAAGAAAATTAAGATATCGAAGACCAGCACAGCAATCGGGTGTAATATAATAGTAATCGTTTTCTATATATTCTTGGCAATAGAATAAATTAAAGTAAACATCGTCGCAATCTACTATTTCTGATCCCATAATTAAAAAACTATATGAAACTAATGCTAATAAGAAAATGAGAAGAAAACTCACAACTTTTGCCATTTCTTTCTTTTTTTTTTGGGTGCTTGTTTTGGATGAAAGTTGAGTTTAAATATATAGTTGTAAGGAATCGAGTAGCCAAGTGGTAAGAGCTTACCCGTACCACTGAGACAGAGCCGTGGTCGATTCTTGTATCTCTCCTTATGGGTCAATAAATTCTCCTCCTTGTGAGGCCAAGTTCCCTCCCCGGCTTGGAGCATGCTACAATCTCCCAATTTAGGGTATTCTCCACTCTTCCCCTTCGAGGGCAATCGCCTTCGGGCCTCAAAAAAAAAAAATATAGTTGTAAATTATGGTATTTATTATGAGACCGGCACTAGATCACAAGTTATTTATGTTAGGTTAAGATTTACTGTTTATCAGGCGAAATTTGAGTTCTATATCTCCTAAAATTAAATGACAATAAAAATCAAATCTATTCTATTCTTCTTGTAAGAGTTGTGTTAATGTACTTTATTTGTTTTTTCAAAATTGTCCAGACTAGCTAGGGTAATAATATTATCTAGATAAAGTTTAGGTACATAGAAGAACCTTTATAGGAGCTACATCTAGTTTTCTTGATATATCAAAAGAAATGTATTTAGGATCGCCTCTCTTTTCCAATATGATTTATGTATAACTGTTATCTATCCCATTTTCACTTAGGATTTCACAATTTTGTTTAAGTTATAAAATTTGTTTTAAAAAAATTGACACATGACATAACTTGTTGAGAATGAGATAGAAACCAAGACACAAAAAATAGAATAGAAAATTCAGAACAACGCAGAAAGACTAACGTAGTTAATTTAGCATTTTCGACTTAGAACAATACGTTTTAAGTTCAATAGTACCATGCCCGGATAATAATAATAAATAAAATGTACTTTTGTTGTTGTTCAGAAGATAAAGGATGTTTTTTTCCCAGCATTACTTTCAATGCATTGACATTTTAATCTTGGAGCTATTTTTTCTAATTGTGCAAGAAAATTAAGATATCGAAGACCAGCGCAGCAATCAGGTGTAATATAATAGTAATCGTCTTCTATGGATTCTTGGCAATAGAAGAAATTAAAGTAAACATCATCGCAATCTACTATTTTTTAACCCATACTTGGAACTACTAGTGTTAATAAGAAAATCAAGAGAAAACTGTGAAAATTAGCTCATATGCCTTCATATCCTCTCAAAACTAATTGGCAAGGAGAGGTGTTAACCCATGAGATTATATGTTATTTGGATCTTCCTTAGACACTCGATGTGGGACTTCATATTTCAACAATCCCCCTCACATCGAGGTGGGAGCCAATTTAAGGCCCACCGCCCTTCTTGAGTCGTATGATGACCATTAGAGCCACTTTGGGCATTATGACCCCATCATCTCGCCTAAGGGCCCGCTCTGATACCATGTGAAAATTAGCTCATGAGCCTCCATATCCTTTCAAAACCAATCGGCTAGGAGAGGTGTTAACCCATGAGTTTATATGTTATTTGGATCTTCCTTAGGCACTCGATGTGGGACTTCATATTTTAACAAAAACTCATGACAACATTTGCCATTTCTGTTTTTATTTTCTAATTTGCTTTTTTTGGGATGAAAAATGAGTTTCTATATATATATATATATATATATATATATATATAGTTTTGTTACAACAATAATTTACTGGTGGGATTGAATTGTTGAAGTACTTAATTGTAAAATACTATTGTTATTGCGAGTCAAGCATTAGACCACAAGTAGATAAATAGATGATGTATAGTTGGTTAAGAGTCGATGTTTATCATTTTTGAGAATATTGATTGTCAATGAAATTAAATGAGAATAAAAACCATAACTCCTCTGTTTCTTTTGGAAAGAGTTCAGTTAAATGTACTTACTTTTAAAAATTGTCTACACTAGGATATTATTATCTAGCTAAAGGTGGCTTGTTAGAAGTAACTTTTTTTAGGGTTTAGTGACTTTTTTTTGGCTGAATAAATTTAGTTTTCATTAATCACAAATAGCCGAAGCCATTACAATCAAAGGAAAATCTAAAAATACATAAAGTAAAAGTTATACAATGATTTAAAAAATTACGATAACAGACAAAAGACGCACCCCTCTTCATGTTGCATTATATCCTGCAAAAACACAAATTTTACAAAGTTATAATCATTACCAAAAGAGAGGGAAAAATATATCTAATAATTAATATATGATAAAAAAAAAAAAAACCAAAAGATAACTTAGAAATAAATAAAAAAATACGGTACTTGGAACAGTTCATCCTTTCAGAAATGGGGAAACTCAAGTGGATATTGCAGAGACCGTAGAGAGCTTCAATGCGTTGTTCATAATATCGAGGATGATTTTTTCCAGCATTACTCTCAATGCATTGACAAATCAATCTTGGAGCTATTTTCTCTAATTTTGCAAGAAAATTAAGATATCGAAGACCAGCACAGCAATCGGGTGTAATATAATAGTAATCGTTTTCTATATATTCTTGGCAATAGAATAAATTAAAGTAAACATCCTCGCAATCTACTATTTCTGATCCCATAATTAAAAAAGTATATGAAACTAATGCTAATAAGAAAATGAGAAGAAAACTCACAACTTTTGCCATTTCTTTCTTTTTTTTTGGGGTGCTTGTTTTGGATGAAAGTTGAGTTTAAATATATAGTTGTAAGGAATCGAGTAGCCAAGTGGTAAGGCTACCCGGCCACGGGACGGAGCCGTGGTCGATTCCTGTATCTCCCCTTATGGGGCAATAAATTCTCCTCCTTGTGAGGCCAAGTTCCCTCCCCGGCTTGGAGCATGCTACAATCTCCCGATTTAAGGTATTCTCCGCTCTTCCCCTTCGGGGCAATCGCCTTCGGGCCTCAAAAAAAAAAAAATATAGTTGTAAATTATGGTATTTATTATGAGACCGGCACTAGATCACAAGTTATTTATGTTAGGTTAAGATTTACTGTTTATCAGGCGAAATTTGAGTTCTATATCTCCTAAAATTAAATGACAATAAAAATCAAATCTATTCTATTCTTCTTGTAAGAGTTGTGTTAATGTACTTTATTTGTTTTTTCAAAATTGTCCAGACTAGCTAGGGTAATAATATTATCTAGATAAAGTTTAGGTACTTAGAAGAACCTTTATAGGTCAACAAAAGGCTTGCCCAAGTGGGTAAGTCTTTGGCTTGAGACTGAAAGGTCCCAAGTTCGACACCTTCTCCCCGCACTTTGGGGCAATAATAAATCTCCTCCTCTGTTGAGGCGTTCTCTTCCTCCTCTGGTGAGGCTAAGCTCCCTCCCCAGGCATGGGGCACGCTATAATCTTCCTGATCTAGGGTACTCCGCTCTTCCCCCTCGGGGGCAATCGCCTTCGGGCGTCAAAAAAAAAAGAAAAAGAAAAAAAAAGAAGAACCTTTATAGGAGCTACATCTAGTTTTCTTGATATATCAAAAGAAATATATTTAGGATCGCCTCTCTTTTCCAATATGATTTATGTATAACTGTTATCTATCCCATTTTCACTTAGGATTTCACAATTTTGTTTAAGTTATAAAATTTGTTTTAAAAAAATTGACACATGACATAACTTGTTGAGAATGAGATAGAAACCAAGACACAAAAAATAGAATAGAAAATTCAGAACAACGCAGAAAGACTAACGTAGTTAATTTAGCATTTTCGACTTAGAACAATACGTTTTAAGTTCAATAGTACCATGCCCGGATAATAATAATAAATAAAATGTACTTTTGTTGTTGTTCAGAAGATAAAGGATGTTTTTTTCCCAGCATTACTTTCAATGCATTGACATTTTAATCTTGGAGCTATTTTTTCTAATTGTGCAAGAAAATTAAGATATCGAAGACCAGCGCAGCAATCAGGTGTAATATAATAGTAATCGTCTTCTATGGATTCTTGGCAATAGAAGAAATTAAAGTAAACATCATCGCAATCTACTATTTTTTAACCCATACTTGGAACTACTAGTGTTAATAAGAAAATCAAGAGAAAACTGTGAAAATTAGCTCATATGCCTTCATATCCTCTCAAAACTAATTGGCAAGGAGAGGTGTTAACCCATGAGATTATATGTTATTTGGATCTTCCTTAGACACTCGCAATCTACTATTTCTGATCCCATAATTAAAAAAGTATATGAAACTAATGCTAATAAGAAAATGAGAAGAAAACTCACAACTTTTGCCATATATATATATATTTTGGGTGTTTGTTTTGGATGAAAGTTGAGTTTAAATATATAGCTGTAAATTATGGTATTTATTATGAGACCGGCACTAGATCACAAGTTATTTATGTTAGGTTAAGATTTACGGTTTATCAGGCGAAAATTGAGTTCTTTGCCTAGTGGGGCAAAGACCTGCTCACAACCTGGGTTCGATACCCCCTCACACAAGGGGAATGATTTAATTGCAATTTCTTTGGGTTCCCTTGTGTGGGTCTTATACTCCTCTTCATGGGGCACCCGCTAGCCGGGCTTCTACTACTACTCCGCTCAAAGGGCTTTTACGACACCCGCTCAACGGCTTCTACTACTCCCCTCATGGGACACCCGCTCAACGGGCTTCTACGACACCCGCTCAGCCGGGCTTCTACTACTCCCCTCATGGGGTACCCGCTCAGCCGGGCTTCTATCTGCCCTACATGGATTCCTCCTCTGGTGAGGTCCAATAAATAATTGTAATAGAAAGAAAAAAAAAGTGTTTAAAAAAATTAATAATAAAAATGACAATAAAAATCAAATCTCTTATATTCTTCTTGTAAGAGTTGTGTTAATGTACTTTATTTGTTTTTTCAAAATTATCTAGATAAAGTTTAGGTACTTAGAAGAACCTTTATAGGAGCTACATCTAGTTTTCTTGATATATCAAAAGAAATATATTTAGGATCACCTCTCTTTTCCAATATGATTTATGTACAACTGTTATCTATCGCATTTTCACTTAGGATTTCACAATTTTGTTTAAGTTATAGAATTTGTTTTAAAAAATTGACACATGACATAACTTGTTGAGAATGAGATAGAAACCAAGACACAAAAAATAGAATAGAAAATCCAGAACAACGCAGAAAGACTAACGTAATTAATTTAGCATTTTCGACTTAGAACAATACGTTTTAAGTTCAATAGTACCATGCCCGGATAATAATAATAAATAAAATGTACTTTTGTTGTTGTTCAGAAGATAAAGGATGTTTTTTTCCCAGCATTACTTTCAATGCATTGACATATTAATCTTGGAGCTATTTTTTCTAATTGTGCAAGAAAATTAAGATATCGAAGACCAGCGCAGCAATCAGGTGTAATATAATAGTAATCGTCTTCTATGGATTCTTGGCAATAGAAGAAATTAAAGTAAACATCATCGCAATCTACTAATCCCTCCATTCCCTATTAATTGTCGTTTAAAAGATATCTAGGTATCCAAATTAATTGTCGTTTAAGGTTCTTTTATTAGTTGTCAACAATTTATTCCAATTATACCCTCTACATATTCCTTTCTTTTCTTTATGACGTATAAGTGAAAGAGATGGAGAGTTGGGTAATATTGGAAGTTTAGGTAAAAATGACAACTTCATTAATTTTTTAAAATTGTCTAAAGAGTCTTATATTTAGGAATGGAGGGAGTATTTTTTAACCCATACTTGGAACTACTAGTGTTGATAAGAAAATCAAGAGAAAACTGTGAAAATTAGCTCATATGCCTCCATATCCTCTCAAAACTAATTGGCAAGGAGAGGTGTTAACCCATGAGATTATATGTTATTTGGATCTTCCTTAGACACTCGATGTGGGACTTCATATTTCAACAATCCCCCTCACATCGAGGTGGGAGCCAATTTAAGGCCCGCCGCCCTTCTTGAGTCGTACGATGACCATTAGAGCCCACTTTGGGCATTATTACCCCATCATCTCGCCTAAGGGCCCGCTCTGATACCACGTGAAAATTAGCTCATGAGCCTCCATATCCTCTCAAAACCAATCGGCTAGGAGAGGTGTTAACCCATGAGTTTATATGTTATTTGGATCTTCCTTAGGCACTCGATGTGGGACTTCATATTTTAACAAAAACTCATGACAACATTTGCCATTTCTGTTTTTGTTTTCTAATTTGCTTTTTTTGGGATGAAAAATGAGTTTCTATATAGTTTTGTTACAACAATAATTTACTGGTGGGATTGAATTGTTGAAGTACTTAATTGTAAAATACTATTGTTATTGCGAGTCAAGCATTAGACCACAAGTAGATAAATAGATGATGTATAGTTGGTTAAGAGTCGATGTTTATCATTTTTGAGAATATTGATTGTCAATGAAATTAAATGAGAATAAAAACCATAACTCCTCTGTTTCTTTTGGAAAGAGTTCAGTTAAATGTACTTACTTTTAAAAATTGTCTACACTAGGATATTATTATCTAGCTAAAGGTGGCTTGTTAGAAGTAACTTTTTTAGGGTTTAGTGACTTTTTTTTGGCTGAATAAATTTAGTTTTCATTAATAACAAATAGCCGAAGCCATTACAATCAAAGGAAAATCTAAAAATACAGAAAGTAAAAGTTATACAATGATTTAAAAAATTACGATAACAGACAAAAGACACACCCAAGAAAACTTGGATGGTTAGGAAAAACAACTAAAAAAAACTAGCCAACTAAACAAATACATAATCTTCTCCTTCAAAGCATCTTCATCGCAATCCTTGATCCACGAGGGACGAGGAGAATATCACTTTCAACATCTTCCTTAGGGAGTTTGGCAATTTATAGGACCATGGGCGTATCAACCGTCCTACAAATTGCCTCGGGAAGATGTAAAAAGTTGATAAAGGGCCCAGATCTAGTCCGGGTTGAACAAATCCTCCTAGAAACATAGAAAAAAAGTTTAGATTTGTGAAAATCCGAAACTCATCTAACCACTGTGTCTTGAATTTTGAAGAAAAAAAATTCTGAAATAGGTTTCATATGATTCGTAATACAAAATAGATTAATATAAACGGAACAAAATGACCAAAATTTGGCCAGCAGGAGGGGGAGAAACGCAGGAAGAGCATAGGGGATAGAGAGAGAAAAGGGGGAAAAAAAAGTTTTTTAGGGTTTAGTGACTTTACTATCTATATCTATATATTGGATTCATTGGTGTATACTATTTAGCTTTTTTTCTAAAATAATTTATCCATATTGTTCTTGTATTTTCTTCAAATAAGTTTTTCTTTTTTATTCTATATACCTTGCTCATTTAATTCGAGAATTTAATAAAAGTCCCGCAATGTAAAACTTCTATAATATATATATATATTATTTGTTAAAATATAAAATCTAATATCGCTTGCTTAAGGAAGATCTAAATTATTTATAAACTCATGGGTTAACATTTTTTATTGTCAATTGATTTTGAAAGGATATAGAGGTTAATTGGCTAATTTTCACGTGGTATCAGAGCGGTCCCTTAGGCGGTGGATATGTGGGTTCATAATGTTCAAGTGAGTTCTAATTATCCCGTACGACCCGATTAAAGCGACGAGCCTTACATTGTCCTCGCGTGACCCAAGAAGGGCGGCAGTTCTTGAATTGACTTCCACTTGAATATGAGAGAGAGTGTTGAAATATAAAAGAAGATCTAAGTCACTAAAGAGAAGATACGGAGGCTATGAACTAATTTTCACAATATTGAAATGGGGAGAAAATCGTCTGTTCCAGAACCCTGTCCCACCACTAGAAATGTGGCACATGCCCCACTTAGAGAATAAGAGGTAGTAGGAGATAGAAATTAGGAGCATATTGTAATATAGGAGGTGGTTGTGTTATGAATAACTAAACACGTAGTGGTGGGACAGGGAAGAAGATAAGATTTCGGGACAGACGATTTTATGCCATTGAAATGGCTGGTTGGCTGGTTTTTGTTTCAATGTATTTCACATGCACATAGAGCACTTCAAATACGAAAAGACAATAGGATCATATAAATAAGATGATCATTAATTAGTTACTACTATCTCTTTAAAGAGAGTTTTTTTTTTTTTTTGCTAAGTATCTCTTTAAAGAGAGTTACAACATAGAATTGTCCGATACGAATCAATTTTAATTCTCATCCCAAATGCACCAAGGAATTACGTCTAAGAATGATGAAATTACTCGAAAGCGGTTTTCTATAAGGTTACGGGTGAAAATCATCTGTCCCCATTCCTATCTACATCCCTATCCCCAACAAATCAGAATTTATTATATAAATATTTTTTCTAATTATATATACACAGGGTGAATTGCGATTAATTGAGGAGAGGGATGGAACGGGAACAAGGATAGAGAATTTTTAAAAAGAATACTTGACGTGTGGCAGCTGTTTGATAAAGGAGCAAAAAATGTAGAGACGAGAACAAAATACCCCCAACCGCTAATATATTCGAAATAAGATAATAAGCATGGGAAATAAAACATTAATTTTTATTAGACTTGATTCATGTGTATTGAACATATAATACCCCATGCATGCTAGCTCAATAACTGGTCTTTTTTCTTCCCTTCTATTAGTAATTTATATAAGAAACATCGAATACAACTAGATCTGTTTTCAATATAATTAACCTCTTCATTTCACTGACCAAGAAAATCATAGTAGTTGAAGAAACATGTTGTATCCTCTCGCATATTCAATAAATCCTGCACAAAACAACAATAAATTAAATAATTCAAAACCAAACACCATTAAATTCTCCAATTTTTAGCCTAAACAAAACACTAAATTAAAAAAATCAACTAAAGTTGTCTTAGTTCGTAACAGGGACGATTCTACCGAAATTTTTAAAAATACTACTAGACATAGTAATTTTTATATGTAGTTTGGAAATTTTTATCAAGTGCGCCCCCAATTTTATTTTATTTTTATTTATTTATTTTTTTGCAGTTTTTATAGGTAGTAGATCAGTATACTGTTGCAGTTTTTCGCCCCCCAACAGACAATTCCTGGCTTTGTCCCTGGTTCGTAAGATGAATGTAATTTCATACTTTTAAATTCTAACCAGGTACAAAATCTCTTCCAAAACATATAAACCTTGAGAAAATGGAGGGTGAAACCAGACCAATGGACGCAATCCCACCTCCGAAACACAAATAACCATCCCGACTTACTATCAGATGTGAGCTCAACGTGTGTAAGTGGGTTCGAGACTGTTTATTTGTGTCTTGAAAGTGAGACCATATTCATTGTTCAATCCCACCTCCTAGTTTCTCATAAATCGTCTGCACACCTTCATATAGCGGCTACATGTTAAAATTAAAAAACAAAACAAAAACCAAGAATAAAAAAATTAATTACCTGGAACAATCCATGTGTTCAGAAATGGGGAAATTAAGGTGAATACTACATCTGTAATACAAATCAGAAATTCTAGACTGTGACCATTTAGGGTGAAATCCAGAAGCAGCTATATTTTCAATGCATCTGCAAATTCTTTGTGGTCCTCCATATTTTGTTTTACTCACATAATTAAGATTTACAAGTCCATTGCAACACTGTGTTGGAACATCATAACCTCCTTCTATGAATTGTACACAATTTTTGAAATTGTAATAAACATCTTGACATCCATATCCCATGCCCACCACCCCTAAAATTACCAAGAAAATTGTGAAAAAACTCAAAATATTAGCCATTTTCTTTTTGTTTCTCTTTTTAGGAAATAGAATATTGCTAATGTTTTATTTATATAACCTATTTTCTCTTTTGTGAACATTTTTTTAAATGAAATTTGAATAGTATTTGTAGCTAAAGATGTAACGTTGAAATTAGCTACTTTAAATGTTATTGATTACCTATTAATTAATGTGACCCGTTTGCATCTTAATTCGTATTTAAGGGGATATAACAGAAACCATTTTAAGTGGGTTATAGATTTACCAAGTAAATGAAGAAAATAAATAAAGGGCAAATTTTTTTTTTTTTTTAAATGGAACTTTATTTTTTTCTTTTTTCTTTTTCTTTTTTCAAATCTATGCAATTGGTACTATTGGAGCCTTTTTGCCAAATAATGGTAAAAGAAAAAGGCTATAAGGGATTGGTTGATAAAACAGTCTTGTTGAAGTTTTCGTTGATACAGCTCTGAGCTGACCAAGAAGGATGTTACTGATATTATTGGAAGTTTAATTCAATAGTTCTAATTCAAAATATTCCTATTTATTAACTATTGTTTGGGCTTTTTTTAAAATGGGTGGGGGAAGTTTTTTGGGCTGCTTGCCGATGTTGAATCTTTGACTTATGAGTCAGAAGGCGGAGGACTACTCCACTGAACTAGTCCTCTAAACGTTAGGACTTTGTTTTTTGATTTCGTATTAATTATTGTTAGATTTTTGTTTATCGATGTATTATACAATTTATTGACGTGTATCACGAATTTCGAAGAATATCAGGTACATGTACATTTAGTAGGAGTGGGGGAGGGGTTAACCGGAAGGAAAAAAAAAGGCAATACATTATACATGTCTATTAGCATCTTGTTTATTTTCTGTTCCCAACTCATGTCATGGAATTTCTTCACCACATTTGCTAGTTGGAAATGCTTCGACTTTGAATAATATGACAATCTAAATGTACAATCTCCTAGTTTTTTAGAACATGCAACTTACGTAGTCTCTTTAGTCTTTATTGATATTTCCTCTAGAAAAAGGAAATTAAAAGGAAAAAGGCCTCTTCAAACAAGACAAACAAAGTTACACAAAGTAACGGATAAAAATCACACCTCAGGAGGTGGGAAGCAACTAAAACTACTAATTTAACAAACAAACAAAAGATAGTCTTCTCTGCAACATCTTCATCGCCATTTTCGAACCTCAGAGGCAAGCACTTGGTTTCAACCTCTTTCATAGACAGCGATTCAGAAGAATATGGGTTTATCAACGATCTTTTTGTTGTTGCCTTTAGAGATGGAGAAATCAGATTATTTATAATCTAATTTTGTTTTACTCCTTTATATATATAGTCTTGTCAAGGGTTCGATCTCTTGTAAGAGCTCCTGAACCAGCCAATATGCCACCCTTTATAGTGGAAAAATTTCCTATGAAACGGACCTTATGGGTACCTGTGAGACATGGAGGCCTGCGGGACCTATCCTGCAGGTGGGTCCTATCTAAATTTATGTGAGAGAAGTGTGAGGCCGTACCCACAAGGGCCGCCCCATGCCAGACTTTCCCCTTTATAGTCGTGTAATTCTTTTACACTTATTTCTATAAATACAAGATCTCTTTATTTTTCTCAATACAATATCTCTTCCTAAAAAAATGAAGAAAATCTTCACTTAATCTTTACTTCTTTTTTTACATGCCATAAAATTCCCCTTTTAAATTATAACTTGCCAATGGTTATTAAACACATAGTCATGAGGGAAGAAAGGGAAAAGAAAAAATATTATTGTTCACATAATAAGCATAAACAAACACTAACAAAGGAAAAAAAATAATGGGTAATGTGGTTAAAATTTATCCAGTTAATTAGATAAATTGGTTGCAAAATTATAAATAACTCGGTAAACCCCTTATGCCAACATTGGTGAATAGTGTTTAATTTGAAGTTTTAGCCAATTTTATCTAATGTTTCTTAGCCATTAATCATTTTCCAAAAATAATTGTTGGGGATGAAATGAAAACAATTGGAAACGACGTCGCCGCATATTAGTTGGGTTACCCAAGACAGTCAAACTAGAGATTCTACGTAGGATCGGAAAGGCATAGAAGGATCGTAGAATCGTATGATCGTAATTCGTATCGTTGATCCTACTTAATTTTAAAAAAAAAAATACTAATTAGTTCAATACTCTCCTAATTCCTTTAAATGAAATCTGAAATTTTCTGGAATCTTATGATATTTCTAGTATTAAGCAAATATTCATCACATTACAGAGCCATATAAAAATGGTATTATGTTATATGTCTCGGAATTTTGAAACTCAATTTCTTTTATCAAAATTCTTACCAGTCAATAATATACACACACACTTGGGTATTGACTAATTTTCGCAATCTAAATTTAATAACATTGATGATTTGATTCAATAGATTAATCGATCAAATCAGAGTTTAGGGGTTCAAATTACCTTTTCGTTGTTCAGGCCATGGCGAAGGAGGAGCTCAGAAACAAAAAAAGAATTTTGAATCGATCCAGGAAGAGAAGAAATTAGTCGTCAGTTGAAGATTTGGAGAGTTTTAGAAAGATTGAAGAAGTCATGAAGTTGAACAGAGATGATTGAAGCGAAGATTTGAGTTGATAGATAATTTTTTTTATATCTAAAATGAAAATTCAGCTTTTTTTTAAATCTTCCCGTTGAATCGTTTTGTTTTTATCTAAAATAAAAAATCAGTTTATATTTTTATTCTGTGTCGGGTTTAGCTCAAACCGACCCAAAAATGGAAAATAGCTAACTCGGAGTTGACTCGTAGGATCGTACGATCCTACGTTTCTAAGTCCGATCCCACGAGTTTATATCGATCCTACTTGATCACCGATTCTACGTAGGATCTAACACGTAATGCCCCTTAAAACTCGTAGAATCGTACAATTCTGCGAGTTGACTCGCGCAAGGACGAAGCCAAGAATTTGGAGTTGGGGGGCAAAAACTGCAATAGTATGACGACATACATATAAAAACTGCAAAATTGTTGGGGACGAATTTGATAAAATATTTCAAACTACATATAAAATTTACTATATCTATTAGTATTTTTAGAAATCTCGAGGGGTGACTGCCACCCCGTACCTCTCTGTCTTCGTCCCTGTACTCGCGAGTTTGACTGCTTGGGTTACCTCCTGATGTCGTTCATTATGGCATTTCACTACTCAGCGTGATTTATAGCCGTTACCCACAATTCAATAGACCCCACCACCCTCCTTTTCAAAAATTCCGACCGTTAGGGCAAACTGAACGTTGGTTCTATTATTCACTTCATCTTCTTCTTCCAGACAATTAACAACCAAGAAGAAGAATCAAAGACCAAATTCTCTCTATATGAGATAAATCGAAAACCCAGAAAACCCTTCATACAATAAAATTACCCAAATTCTTTTGACTGAAGTTTAATTTCTTCACCAACAATGGCGGACGTGGAAGACCCAATTAGTACGGGTGTTGGGATGATTGATGAGGCATATGAGTTCTCCGCTCCCAAATTCTATGATTTTACAGTCGGAGAATCAGAGGAGGAAGTTTGTAAAGCGGAAATGTGGTTTGAGTCCGCGTGTAGTTACGCGCCATCCCGTATGTCCATTTTCTCCCTTTTATGTGTTTGTTTCTTGGATTCTGTTTTGGGCTTCTTTGATTTCTTCATCAATTCATCTTTTTTTAATGGAAATTCTTGGATTTTATTGATATGTTATGCTTTTCTGATATACTGTATTATTCAATTGATGAATTTTTATTAAATGGAAATTTTAGGGTTTATTTTAATCTGGAAAATTTAGGGCATATGAGTTCTGTAGTTTTATAGAAATTCATTCTGCTAAGTCGTCGAATTGGATCTCTTGAGTTGACTTTAATGGCGTTGTCATCAGAAATGGATTAGATTTGCCTTAGTTCTTGAACCTGATCCATATCCTCATGCATAGACCTTGTGATACAGAATTCTACTGTATGATATCACCGCCTTAGGGGGATAATGTCAAATATTCAGTTCTACTCATTATATCACCGCCTTAGTTTGAAATCTTAAACCGGCTTTGTGTGGTAATGTAGCTTCTTCTTCAAAAACCTTAGTCTAAGTTCCATTTTTGCTTATCTATATCAAGTTTTAGCAACACTTATAAGGTGTTTGTTGTAGCATTGTACTTGATTCTCTGTATGCTAAACCAGTTCCCAACTGGTCAAACCTGATGTCTAGATTCTTAGGGGGATAATGCTAAATCAAATGTTCCAGAAGTTCTGCATTTGCATCACACAGTAAAAAATCAGAGGAAAATGGGTTCCAAATTCATTAGGATAGGTCTTATGGGTCTTCTGTATATTACCATGAACTCTGATTAGTGCACAACTTTCAGCATACGAAATTGCTAGATAATCATCTAGAATTTGTGCATCTTCAGTTTCTTGTTAGTCGGTGACCACAACTATTCGACCGCTTGCTATAATGGTTAACTTATTTGAGGTTCTTCTATTATAATGGATAACATGTAATAGAAGAAATTTTCTCAGGAAAATGTTGCTGTAGATGATCGTATGGGCATATTTAAGAAGTCTGAAAGATTTGTAATTTCTGTTTATCCATTGCCTAGAACACATCTCGAGGACTGCGTAACATTTTTCTTAGCACAACCACATGAGTAGATTGTATTCACGCAGCAATGCTTCTGTAGTATACTATATTTTGTAGTAGATTATAGTATGCTTTCTGTAGTAGATAACTCTACTACAGTGCTCATGGTTCACTATATTTTGTCTTAAACAAGGGCTCCTGCGACTCAGCAATCTTCTTTAAACTTTTTGCAGCTTTTATGATGAGAATCAAGACTGGTAGATCTGTGCAACTTGATACCGTTTGTGATTTTAGTGAGGAAGAGCAGCAGATAGAGAAGGTGGAGAATCCTTTCCGCTTGTTGCTTGAGACATACCTTTTGTGAAATTTTGCTAGTGTTATACGATTAAGAGTTTCTCACCTGATTTTTAACTTCTTTCCTCTGGTTACTTCACCTTTTAGGTACCAGAAGAATCGTCAGAATCAAAATCAACATATGATATTGCAAAGAAATCGTTGTTGGAAACAGAGAAACAAACAAGGTCAGTTCTTTTGGCTGCTGTTAAACGACTATGTGCTTTATTTGACATGGTTTTAAGAGATCTTCTAATTTTCCATTATGAATTACACAGGGCCCAACCTGCTGTATATGATTATGCACTTTATTTGACATGGTTTTAAGAGATCTTCTAACTTTCCATTATGAATAAACAGGGCCCAACCTGCTGAATACGATTATGCGCCTTATTTGACATGGTTTTAAGAGATCTTCTAACTATCCATTATGAATACACAGGGCCCAACCTGCTGAAGTCATGCCTACTGAAATTACAGAAGAAGTAGCTGCCGCCATTGAGCTTAACAAAGAACCCAGTACAAGTCCTATCAATCCGGAAGAGAAGACATCTTCAATCTTGGGTTAGTCTATTGTTTAAATGCTAATAAGTTACCTCTCCTTCTTCAAATTGTTCCCCAATATTGATAACCAATTTTATCTCAATTACAGAAGAAGTAGCTGCCGCCACTGAGCTCAACAAAGAACCTAGTACAAGTCCTATCAATCTGGAAGAGAGTCTATCTCCAATCTTAGGTTAGTCTATTGTTTGAATGGTAATAAGTTACTACCTCTCCTTCTTCAAATTGTTCCCCAATATTGATAACCAACTTTATCTCAATGCAGTGGGAGCAGAAGCTTGCACCCCAGCACCACAGCTGAATTCTCAAAGGAGTAATTCCCATAAGACTGATTCCAAGAAGAATCAGACAGCAAAAAGAATTGCCAGTTTGATTAAGAATCCTTCGGAATTGAAGTCAAAACACAAACTGCAACAATCACAGGCTAAAAGCAACAAACCACCCCCTAGTGTGAGGAGGTATAGCCTCAACAAACAAACAAACATGAATCCTCTCAATCAGGATTTTGAATTTCCTGCTGGATCCATAATCGTTTCTATTCTGACAGGGACACCAAAGTGAAAAGCGCTGTTAAAACTCCGAATTTAGCACAGGAAAATCAAGCCATAAAGCGGCAAAAACTGGAAGGGGGGAAATCTAGGCCGGTGTGTATTTTAGTTTGATCTTTTCTCTTAAACTGCAGCATCACTTTTATGGATATTTTTCTCTGAGTTTTCTTCTTTTATTCCATGTTCATAGATCCTCAACGTCAAACCTCAAACTTTGCCACACAAAGCAAGGCCAGGCCTCAACAGCAGCAGTACCAACTTGTGTTCATCAACTGCTAAAACTTGCAAGGAGGACCGGAAGGTTGGTTGTTTAATAGAAATTTCTCTCTAGATATTGTAAATTTGCTTCTTTTGCATGCATTGACTTCTGTTGTGCCTCACCTGATTTCATTTCACCCTCCTTTATTCAGATTTATGTTCGAGAACCAGCAGTTCGGGAACCAGCAGCACCTTTTGTTTCAATTGCAGAAATGATGAAAAAGTTTCAGTCAAACACGAGGGAGATGTCTCTCTCTCGAACAAGCACTTCACTTTCACAAGTAATTAGCAAACTAAATCATCTTCTTTCGCTTTGATTGAACTATTTCGGTTTCTTTCCTCTATGTGCGCTTGTGAATTCAAAATTTGCTTATCAGGTTGATGCTGCTGGAACACAGGGAAAGCTCAAGCTTACGCAGCCCAAGGAGCCTGAGTTTGAAACAGCTCAGCGGGTTCGTTCTGTTAAGATAAAGAGTTCAGCTGAGCTGGAGGAAGAAATGATGGCTAAAATGCCCAAGTTCAGAGCTCGCCCACTAAATAAGAAGGTACTTAATTTAACTTACGATTTATGATCTTTCCTCAAATATTTGTCAATTCGCCTCATCTAAAGAATAATTTATTTCCCTTTTGTGAAGATTTTGGAAGCTCCAACTTTGCCTGCAATACCAAAAAGCACACCACAACTTCCAGTGTTTAAGGTACCTTGCAGAAATAGTTTAAGGGGAAAGGAGAATACATTTGATGTGAAGTCGCGATATAGATGACATAGCAGGCTAAAATATTCTTACCTTTTCTTGTGCAGGAATTTCATCTGGAAACAATGACAAGAGCCAATCAGTCTGCGGAAACATCTAGCGTGGTGTCAACGGAATCTTCTAAGGTACCAGGAATAATTCACGATAGTGTAGAGCATTATGTTTCTTGAAGCGATTGTTTTCTGATAAAAAAACATCATCCTTTATTACAGAATCGTCAGTGGAACCCGCATCATCTCACTGCACCTAAGTCCCCCCATCTCCAAACATTACTTAGAGCACGCCCTCCTAAGATCAAGAGTTCTGAGGAGCTCGAAAAAGAAGAACTAGAAAAAATTCCCAAGTTCAAAGCAAGGCCTTTGAATAAGAAGGTAAGAGTTGCAGCCACCTTTATTTTAAGAGGACCATATTTTGCACAAAAGAAGTCTTAGTCTAAATATGATATGTTTGCCTCCAATATTCAGATATTTGAGAGTAAAGGCGAATTGGGCATGTTTTGCAACACGAAGAGACAGATCACTGTACCTCGAGAATTTCATTTTGCGATAGATGAAAGGATCCCCCCACACCCCTGCCAATGTTGCTGACATGTTTGACAAGGTATTCTATTCACTGCTTCAATTTTCTTCTTAATTATACTTATCACTTCACTAATGTTTCGGCTTCTGATCTTATCTTTTTCATTTTCAGCTTTCACTTCATTCAGAACCTCAACATGAGAAACCGCTTCCAAGAAACACTACTCCTAATCCTTTCCATCTTCACACCGAGGTATTTCACCTCGTTTCTATAACAAAACAGATTTCCAGTTTCTGCTTAGTTTTGCAATTTAATCACAATCATCAATTTTTAAACTCAGGAAAGAGGAGCAGTGAAAGAGAAGAGACTCTTTACTGAACTTCTACAGAAGCAGTTAGAGGAGGAAATGGCCAGGGTTCCAAGAGCTACTCCGTATCCTTACACCACTGATTATCCTGTGGTATGTATGCTCATTGTGTCGCTTTTTTCCCTTATCAGACTAAATTTAGAAGACTTGATTAAAAAAAATGCTATAATTTCATGAGCAGGTTCCACCAAAACCGGAGCCAAAGCCCTGCACGAAACCAGAACCTTTCCAATTGGAGAGTTTGGTAAGACATGAAGAGGAAGTTCATAGGGAAATGGAAGAAAGGCGCAAAATGGAGATGGAAGAAGCTCAGAGAAGAATGTTCAAGGCTCAGCCTATATTGAAGGAGTAAGACTATAAAAAACATTTGGTATGTGTGATAGAGCATGATTTTTTTCTTTTGAAAAATCAAATAACATTGTTTTCCTTGGTCAATTACAGGGATCCAATTCCGGTTCCTGAGAAAGCCCGTAAACCTCTCACAGATGTTCAAGAATTCAATCTCCAAGTAGATCATCGCGCGGTTGATAGAGCAGAATTCGATAAAAAGGTACCTTTTGCATAGATGGTTTTTCTCTTTTCTTTTCTGGAAATGTAGTACAAAATTCACTTGGGATTTTCGTCTATCAGAATGACTCATAAGAAGTAAATAATTTTAGGTCAAGGAGAAGGAAATGATGTACAAGAGATACAGAGAGGAGGCTGAATCAGAAAAACTGGTAAAGAAGGATAAATATTTTTCTCTTTATTATAATTTCTCATTTAAATCATTATGCAACCTTTCTAATAAGTGTGTTTCTGTTTTTACACAAATATTTGAATTGCAGATGGAGGAAGAAAAAGCCTTAAAACAGCTAAGAAGAACATTAGTTCCTCATGCTAGACCTGTGCCCGACTTCAATCATCCGTTCTTACCCCATAAGTATGAAAATTTGCGTACTTCCTTATTTATCCGTCTATCTAATTTTTTTCGATTTGATTGATGATGGTGTACTAATGATAAGTTTACTTTTATTAATAGGTCATCCAAGCAAGCAACAAAACCAAAGTCCCCAAGATTGCGTATTCTTCAAAGGAAAGAAAGAAGAACAATGGGTTGCCAATTGACAACAGCAGCTTCCAGTTCTGCCTCTCATATGAGATGAAAACCTTGTATTTTGATGTTGGTAGACTTTAACTGGGGGGTGGGGGGAAATTCCAAGGTACATGAGTTGGGGGCGGGCTCATGTGAGAGGGTTGTGGGCCAGCTCCATGCCCGAGTGAGCCGGGGGGGTGGGGGGCAATGATCCATTGCCCCATTGTTTTGTACTAGTACCATAACTGTAGAGAAAATTCAAAATTCGGTTATGTAGCCATCTAATTCTTTTACCCAGTGTGGTATTTTTAATCACTTCAACATCCAGCAACTGGAATTTTCATAATTGGTAAAAATAGTTGAAAATTGTAAATTTTCAAAGAAGCATTACAACTTCAGTATAAGAAATTTTTAGAAAAAGATCAAAAAAATAAAAAAATAAAATCTCCACGTCACAGTTAGAAGCTGTCTTGTGTTTGACAATACACATTGGACTAGTCCTTGACAAAATCATATTGTACTTCCATGGTTCATTTAATTTAAATACGTGCTAACACAATTCATATATTATACAATTTTTAAGAAATGTCACCTAATATTTACGATTTAACTATAACCTGCGACCTCTCCACTATATTTACATTTAATTTTTTTACTATAACAAGAATAAATTCAATGATTGAAACTTAAACGTTCAAGTAAATCCTTTTTCTTGTGCAATACTTTCGAGTTGCAAAACATTCAAGTTATGGTATTTAACTTGATCAGCAGCGTCACTTTCTTTGTTTTTTTTTCTTTTTTTTAAAAAAAATAATAATAATAAATTATTAAATAGTATAAGATCTATTCGAAAATATCTCAAACGTGCTCTTCCTAGATTTGAGGAGAAAATAAGTGGACAACCTTAGTGGCAAAATCACAAAATCACACAAATTTCACTAGCAATACAATCATACATGATCACTGCAAAGGCAGCTCATCTGATCATCTAAGAGCTTAGTACATATCATAATGAGCTTCAAATCTTGTTACAATAGGCCTCTTTTTATTTAATAACTTTTGCAAGAAATTAAAAAGCTTAGGATGACAGAAGAGAGAGAGCAATAAATTGCTTCATTGAAGCAATTTATTATTTTATCTGATATTGAAATGTTTATAATTAGTGGAATTTTCTTGGATATTTATTTGAAGTCTACCTGCTGCCCTATGAATATGATCATCTCCACACACAGTATTAATGTCCTTAATTTGAGTTCCTGCTGATGAATTACCGCCCTTTCGGCCGCTAATTGATCCTTCTGCTGCCTGAGTTTGATGATCACCTGAGCTCTTCCTTCTTCTTTCATTATGTCCAGCTAAACGCCTCCTGCAACTCCTTTTTGCTTCATCAAATTCCGACACTTCATGAAATCTGCAATGTACAATTTGTGCTTAGGAAATTTAATTAATCCTTAACTTTCTCTTCATTAAATTGAAGGGAAAAAAAAAACTGAAATCATGAATTTTTTCATGCTAGAAACATAAAGGTAACTCAAATGGTTTTGGGGATAGAAACCCTAAACCCCCAAATTGAGGGTGTTAAATGACTATCTTACCCCCTGCTGGTATAAGAGATTCACCAAACTATAAGGGCAAAAAGGTCCGAAAAACTATTTTAGTCAATCTTTTAGCCAATAATTCTAGTAGCCTAGCAAGGTCCAACTCAAATATTACAGCCACAAACTTAAAGTTGATATGGTACATACAGCCATGTACTTTTTTTAGCTGATCATTGCATGATATTAGGAGATTCTGACCTGGTCCAATAGGCTTTGTGGTATGAAATTCCCCATGTTCTCTGTATTATTTATTTTTTATAGTAGATTCTGAATCAGAAGTTTCATTTATAGTGAAATAGACTCAGGGACGAATCCAGGAATTTGGTGTTTGGGAGGGGCCAAACTGCAACAGTATGTAGAACTACAGAGCTCAAGTGATAAAAACGACAACAAAATTCTTGAGGGGCAATAAAAACGGCAAAAAAAAAATTCTTGAGGGGGCGAAACTAATAAAAAATTTCAAAATTTTCTAGAATACACATAAAATTTCGATAAATAGTAGTATTTTTAAAAATCTTCGCCCATGCATAGACCGGAGCCATAATAGAATTTTGCATTGATTAATTAGTGGCAGGAAAGAATTACAAGCAAGAGGAGAACAACATGGAACTTAAGGTCACATGTGAGTAAGTACATTCCATAATATAAGTCGCTTATTACATGTAGTGAAAATAAAAGAATAAAAAAATAATAGTTTTTTTAATCAAAATATAAATATTACTCTCTTAAATAGAACTAGTGGTATGCAAGTCTTATTTAAGAGAGTAATATTGATATTTTGACTAATAAAGTATTTTGTTTTTTACTTTCTTAATTTTCGTTACATACTGTAAACGACTTATATTATGGAATTAGGTAGTATCATGTTTGTGATCAACCTGATTGAAAAAAGATCCACTGCCAAAAAAACTGAAATCCTTAATGAGCAAATCAATGGCAGGATTTTATCATGTAATCCAATGTCATTTGATCCCACTATTTCATGACTATAGTGAAGGAATGCAGACAAAAGGGATCTTTAGAAATCAGTCAAATAATAATGTTATATAAAAGCATATGATTGGGAAATGAACAAAAAATAAAATAAAATTTCTTGAATCATAAAAAAAAAAAAAAAAAAAAAAACTATATTATGTCACAATATTCCTAAACCCCAAGATAGAGATAAAGATTCTATGTGCCTTTCTATTTTCTGCATCTTTCTTTACAACAAAAGAAAAAGAAGGCAGTTTGAAACAACAAACAAAAAGAAGAAATTTGGTAAAGAAATTACAAAAGTTCCTAATTTGAAGCTCTACTAACCCAAGAACATTTTTAGTACCATCATTGCAGATAGATAGTTACCGCAACACTTATAATATATTTTGGTATGAAACGTCGTATAAAATTCAAAAATAGCGACGTTCGTAAAAATTGTTTTTTTAACTTACTCTGTTCAATTTTAAGCGACGTTTGACAAAAACGTTGGTAAAAAAAAGTCGCAAAAAGTTATTTTTGTTAGACAATTGTCTAACGAGGATGCAACAAAAAAAAACATTACAGATAGATAGTTACCGCAACACTTCTAACTTATAATATATTTTGGACTGAAATCAATAAAAATAAAAAAAATAAATAAAAAACCGGGAGGGTGGGGGGAGGGGATATGATTAGCTAACCTGCTGCATTGCTGGCAAAAGCGTTGCCGGATTCCGCCAACGATCACCACCTGAGCCTTAGCATGATGCTCACATACCTTATGGCGTTTATGGTATTGTTTAGCATCAGTTAAATCAGCACTACACTTCTCAGCCTGGCAACATTTCGTCGAACTTCCACCACCACCACTGCCGCCGCTACTAGCACCGCCAGCACTCAGCCCTTTTTTAACCCCGGAGGAACTACCACCAACATTAGTAGCAACAACAACTTTCTTCTTATCAATATCATCCATATGATCCATATGATCATCAACTATTGATGATGAGTGGGGGGATTTGGAAGAGGGTTCTTTCTTCATGATGATTACCTTCTCGTCCTTCATTTTATATTGTTCCTCAAGGTTAAAATTGTAATTATTGGAATTGGAAGTTGTATCCATGTATGATATATGGGGGATGTGTTGATCAAATGATGAAGGAGATAGGGAATTTCAAAGGGAAAGTTGGAAAAGGTAGAGAGGGATGTTTGAGGACCACAATTTTTTTAGATCAATTTTTTTTTATGTTTTGTTAGATTTTTTATTTTTGGTTTGCATACGTATGTATGGGCAAATAATTTTTTGCTACTCGTGTATGTTCTCATTTATGTGTTTAATCACTCACAATTCATCATGTGTATATATAATTAGAGGAAATGTTCACATGACGAATTCTAAGTGATTGAACACATGAATAAAAATATACACATATACAAACGATTTTCACCCGTATGTATGGGAGTAAAAGGACGTTCAAGAAACAAAGTATTTATGCATGTCTCTTTGTGGGGGAAGCTAGGTGATGGAGAGAAGAACCCTCTAATTTCTTTTTATCTTTTTTTTACGAGAATTAAGTGGTTACTATTTTTTCTTAAATCCTAAATAATACTCTCTATTATAATCTAATTATGAATTTTTTACTAATATAACCTAAACTTTAACTGGTAAATCTAGAGGTTGAATTGCTAAAATCACATAAAGTGTTGCGGAGGATATGAAATGCTAATCTAGTTGAATAACTCACCCCCAATGAGCGGTTCGGATGCTATGTTAAACTCCCTTTGGCATTTTCTTTGACAATTTAATTATGAAAACTTCAATTCATATAACATAAATTAAAATAAATAAATCCTACGAGTGAATGAATATACATTAAGTGTGAATAAGATTATAATTAAAAATTTATATAATGTCACGAAGTGTGTCACTCCCACCCCCATCCGGTGTGCCCAAAGAGAATCAACCCCAAAACCAGACAACTCCCGACCCCAATGGAAAAGAAAAAAAACCAACAATATGAAGTGCAAATTATATTCAAGATACATACATGGAGGAGGATTAATTAGGATCTCTCCAATGTACACTTAAACAAGACACCATTTATCTTCCTACAAGTGTCATTGTTTTAAGTCATATATAATAAGGTTCAAGTTAGTTTTCATTAACTGACCCCAATCAACTACGAGTAGTTTTATATCGGTAGATGAGTAAGTTTAAAACTTGTAATCAAGTCAATGAGTGCAATATACATAGAACAAAAAGTCAATTTTTTCTCTTGTGAGTTTGCACTTTTGACCTACGTGTATTGTTTTCATTGGTTTTGATATAAGTTTTAAATTTACTTATCTACCAAGACAAAATTACTCATCAACATGTAAAACCCTCATCACTAAATTAGTCAACCCTAAGGGTTAAATGCTTACTCCCTTCAGCCCAGAATATAGTTTACAGTTGGGGTTCTTTTATCTAAAATATAATTTACATTTGTGGTACCAATGTATTTAGGAAAATTCTGATATGGACCGGGTCCATGTGGTCCAGATTTGGCCACATCATTGCAGAATGAGGAGAGAGAAGGAAATGCAGTGATGTGACCAAATTTGGACCGCATGGTCCAGTGGACCCGATCCATATCATAAGTGTTCATGTATTTAATGCATATTTTCTAATTTTACACTTCATTATCTATTACTATATCAACTTCTAAGAATATTTCTTTAAGTCAAAGAGGCCGCAGCCCAGTGGGGCAAGCCTCGACTCGTGACCGAGAGGTCCTGAGTTCGACACCCTCCCCATAAATGGGACAAGCTTAATATGTCTCCCTTTCTAGGGTTGTTTTCTTCTTCTGTGAGGCAATTCTCTTTCCCTTTCATGGGGCAACCGCTCAGTTGGGCTTCAAAAATATACATATTTTATCTCTAATTGTATAAATTTAAGTAAATTCTTAGCCAGCGAGTGTGAAAAGTCCATATGTAAACTAATATATTCTCGGATGGAGGTAGTTAACTCCTAGTACCTACACTAAACCCTAAACTTGTAGTTACCGCGAGGGGTAAATTAAGGTAAAAAATCCTCTGTCCCCATCCTGTTCCCAACCAATCACAATTCACCCTGTGTATATATAATTGTGATTGGTTGGGGACAGGGATAAGGACAAATAATTTTCACACGTAAATTAACTATCTAAACTATAAGGGTTAATTTCATTTTATTATCATTAAGCTAAGGGTTAGCAATTTCGTTCACAAAGTTCTAAACAATGCACTAACAGTTCAATGATTTTAAAAAATGGCAGCATATACTCTTGCATTTCGCTACCGTAAAATCAAAGAATTTTTCAGTTTAATCATTTCAATAAATAAATAATTGAGGCATTTTTCAGTTTAGTCATTTTTTTCTGTATATATAAAATATCACCAACTTGCAACGGCCATTCATCCGGTGGCGGAACTAGTAAGGGGATGAGGGCCTTGGCCCCTCCATATTTTTTTCCTAAATCATTGATTTGCTAAGTTTTTAAACCATCTCTTTCTATATTTAGCCTATACTTTTAGATTGGACCCCCAATTTTTTCGATTTTTTTTAATAGTTACATATACTATAATTTGACCCTCAATCATTTTAACTCTGGTCCGTCTTTGCAGTCATTAGATCTCACTTATACATAACTCATATTCTTACTTGAAGTTTGTCTTTATTAAAATCATTCATGCGTTACAATTAATCACTTCGTCCCAAATTAACTGTTCACGTTTTTTTTTGTCCCAAATTAACTGTCTACTTTATAAATAAAGTATGTATTAATGATAATTTTTTCAATTTTACCTTTTCTCCAATTCTTCATTGAATACTATTAATTAAGTAAAATTGTCACTTTTCAACACATATTTAAGAGGTAGTTAGATGTTATGTGAGAGGAAGAAGAGAAAAATACGTAAATCTTAAATGTGATTAATAAAATTAATGAGGAATATCTTAAACTTTTCCTTATATTCTACTATCAAAATCATCAAAATTTTAATACCCGTGCATTTGTCAAAGTGGACAGATAATTTGGGACGGAGGGAATACAACAGAAGAACCCCTTTACCATATTACACTTGTCTTATTGAAGTCCATGTATGCCTCACAATTAGACGAATAATTCCTTTACTCCCTCCATCCCCAAATAATGTTAATATTTGGGACTTTAAATTTATCCCCAAATAATGTTAACATTTGGACTATCAATGAAAATTTAATGAACTTTTTACCATTTTTACCCTCTTCTTACTTTTCTTTTAACCACAATTTAAATTTCCAAGATGTATTTAATGAGGATATATTAGTCTTTTAGCTTTAACTTTTCTTGTTTTTAGAAATTTCTTAATTCATGTGAAATAATCAAGTGTTAACCTTATTTAGGGATGGAGGGAGTACCATATACTTTGTTGTTTGACATTCTCTAAACCTATTACTCCTCCGTCCCAAATTAACTGTGCACATTTCCTTTTTTGTTTGTCCCAAATTAACTGTCCACTTTCTAAATAAAGTATGTATTAAAGACAAATTTTCCAATATTACCCTTCTTCCAACTCATCATTGCATACTCTTGGTTAATTAAAATTATCACTCTCCAACACATGTTTAAGAGGTGGTTGGATGTTGTGTGAGAGGAAGGAGAGAGAAAGACATAAAATTTAAATAAGATTAATAAAATTAATGAAGGGTATCTTAGACTTTTACTTATATTTTACCATCAAAATCACTAAACCCTTAATACTCGTGCATTCGTCAGAGTGAACAGATAATTTGGGACGGAGGGAGTAATGAGTACTATTAAATTCATTTCCAAGACTCGAAATTAATAGTCTTGTAATAGAATTTCCAAATTATCAATAAAAAAAAGTAATAGAATTTCCAAACAAGAAAAAAATTGAAAATCAACCAAAAAAAAGAAGAAAAGAATCGTACAATAATGAATGAGAGATCACTATAGAAAGTCAGAGAAAAAAGAAAGGCAGGTTGTGTTTGCTTATTCTCGTGATGGTGGCCCCTATCATCAAGTTTAACTAAGGAGAAGACGTTAGGTTGCACCATTGAGAAAAGAGCACAATGGAATATCGGTCTCATTTTATGTTCTATCTATTTTATTTTATTTTATTTTATTGTAGGTTTTAGATGTTTTGAAAATGAAATAAAATGATACTTATCAATTTATTATTAGTGATATGAAAAATATAACGCAAAAATGTTAAAAATGTAACAGATAACTTGTTTCGAAGAAAAAAAAAAAAGAGAATGGTTTTTTGAATGCGAAGATTCTATAGTAAAAAAGAGATAATTATAGAAAAATTCTGATATGGATCAGGTCTATATGGACCTTGTGCTTCAGAACTGGTCACATCATCACAGAATGAGGTGAGAGACAACTTTGTTATGATGTGACCAGTTCTGAACCGCAAGGTCCAAATAGACCTGCTTCATATCAGAATTATCCATAATCATATGGAGCTTACAAAAAAGCTGTCCAAGATTATTTCGCTTTTATTGGCTTGAAATTTCTCGAATTTCTATTCCATTTTCTTCTTTCAAATCAAGAATCGAAACGTGGGAGACCTTATTTTATTTTTACTATCACAAATTAAGTAATATATATATATATATATATATATATATATATATATATATATATATATATATATATATATTTCATGTGTGTCATTTTTTTTAATTTGTGTAGTATGGTACGATTCCTATTGCAGTGGTGGGGATGGAAATGGCAAATGGAGTTGATGATGATGATGATTTTACAGAGGAAGCTCTTTCATAATGTATGTACTTTGGTAATAGTACATGCTAACACTCTTGCTAGTAGCCTTCCTCGTTTAAAGGCAACTATGAGTTGTGAATCTGATGTCCTTCGTTCATATTATTGTGTCAAAATTTTGAAATAAATTTTAGGTTAGGATGGACCTATTGTACTAAATTAAAAGTGTATATACTAACACTTTTTTTTTTTTTAACAAATGGAAAGTTACTATTGAAAAATGTGAGAACTAAATTCTATATCATGCACGGTGAAAGCCTCTAAGTTTCCACATCTCTGGTTTGTCTTGGTGACTATGCATGATGAATGCTGCTAAACTTATGAATCGCACTATCAGGTCGGAAAGAAGGAAAAAGTTGTATTTGGGGGCAGCAAGAGCGAATATATATACCAACTGACGTGAACAGTTAATATATCATTCGTGTATATATAGTGCACTGAATAGTGTATATACGTATTGTTAAAAATCATATATCGTCTAGTTTGTGTGCATATTTTTGCTCCTTATATAGTTTGGACAATCTTCCCCTTCTTGAGGTACCTTTTGAGAGATTGAGTTAGACTAAAGTCCATTTCTAACAGGGTATCAGAGACCAGTGGCGGAGCCAGAGATTTTTCTTTGGAGGGCACAATTAACATTGACAAAATAAATTCATAAAAGCATATAAATATTGGCGGAGCCAAAAAAATTTTTTTTTGATGAAATCTTATAGAGTAGAGTTATTCACATTTTGTTCACCTTTTCACTCTACTGATCAGTGTTTCATAAACCTCCAAGTCCTCTAACTTCATATTGTGAACTTTTTATAGTTTACAAGAGAGCCCATTGTAGATTTTTTATTAGTAATTTTATTTTTTAGTCTCTTACACACTTAAGTTTGTTACCAAATCAAGAGCAAAATTGTTAAAATACAAGTGGTGTCATTCCTATAATTCATAAACTAAATAATTTAATTTTAAATCTTAAAGTGATTCAAAATGGGTACAATAAACAATGTTCACGAGACGAGGTGTTACAAAACAAAACTAAAACTAAAAAAATAAATAAATAAATAATAATTTAATTTTAAATCGTAAAGTGATTCAAAATGGGTACAATAAACAATGTTCACGAAACAAGGTGTTAAAACTAAAACTAAAATAATAATAATAATAATAATTTAATTTTAAATAGTAAAGTGATTCAAAATGGGTACAATAAACAATGTTCACGAGACGAGGTGTTATAAAAACAAACAAATTGTTTTTTTTTTTTTGGAAAAAAACTGGTGGGGCACTTGCCCCACTGGGGCTCCGCCACTGTCAGAGACACCTAATTCGATTTTGAACCCCTGTTATTATTCACGATCCAAATATTCCGCCCTGACCGCGAGGAGCGCGTTAAAAATCTCATATCGAGTAATTTATGTGCATATTTATTCCTTATATGATTTCAACAATTCTCTCCTCTTGAAGTAGCACATCTACAACTGTTAGCAGCTACAAATCTAAAAATAAAAAAATAAAAAAACATTCCATTGAGTTCCTGAAAGGAATCTTGTCCAAACTACAAGCATAGTCTAAAAGATGAGTGCAGAAGTAACAAAAGAGGGAGACCCTGCCAGCCTTGCATGCACTGCCCTAGGGATGAAAAAAGGAGATGGACCCTGGTCCTCTTTTCTTTCCTATTGAGCTATTTACCACACTCCACAGTGTTTGGGATTATTAGCAGAGCAAATATCTATTTCTGCCGCAAAAGTAGTTATATGTAATATTTCTTTTATAAATAGTTTTTTAGTGTCTTTTTTACCACAAAAAAAAACCGTATTCTATAAGTGTCACAATGTAGCAGAGGAACAGTGGTTTTCTACAATCTCTTTTCACATGTTATCTTCTGTATTCTAATTCAAAGTAAAATTGACAAATCATTCAATTCTCTTTTAATGGGGACCAATTAAAAGTAGTTTGAGGAAGTGAAAAGTTGGAATTGAATTCATAGCAATCGGGAATATGAAGTAGATATTTTGGATTCTGTTTGCGGCCTCGAGTTTTCAATTTTATTGATTATGACAGTGTTTAATAGTATTACTATTGTGCTGTATTTTTGGATCTCCACTTATAATAAAGATAGAAAGTGAAACGAAGGTTTTGTTTTTCACTCTTTTTTTGCTACTTTTTTAGTTTGATAGTACTGATTCCCCATGTTAAAAAGAACCTCTGTTAATAGGACAAAAATCTTTATATAGAAAAAAAAAATTAGGAAAATATATATTATATATATAGCATTTTATATCACGGTCGTGTTACAAAGTCATGATTTTATCATACGTGTCTTTTAATTTTCATTTTATTGAAATGCAAGTTTATGATCTAGACTAACACTTTTCTATCTACCCAATAAACTAACAGTTTTCTCTCTATGCCGTAAATGGTTCCTTTTGTTAGAGATTTTTTTTTTTCACATTTATATGTGTATGTAAATAATGTATAGGTAGGTAGTTCATTCTTTATATATGTTGTATACCTTATAAAGAGATACTTATATTATAAGGTATGTATATAGTGTTATTCTATATATATTATTTTGATATAAAGAGTTACAATATCACCATAGTGCTATTATATATTTGGACCTCCACTTAAAAAGATAGATAGTGATTCATGAATAAAGGTTGACAGATATATTACCATGCCTTATTAACATATATTTATTCTTTTTCGCTGTTAAATTGTAAATCCTAAATATTCCTCTGTTGAAAATATAAAAACCAAAAATAAGTTGGTTCTCTATATGAATAAATCAACATCTCAAATTAAATGAGAGTATATGCCCTTTATCAAATTCACAGAGAGAAAAAGGAAATGAAGAAGAAAGACAATCTTTATTGAATATTCAAAACTTACAGCAAAATGAAATAAGCCCAGATATTTATACTTGATATTTCTAGTAACTACTCAAACAGAAAAGCTGAGCTGGATACAAAATATTTACACTTTATCTATAAGCTAAAATGTAAACTGGACCCATGCCACTTGGGCCTGTTACATAAAAGCCCACTTGACTAACTAATTAATCCAACCCAAAGACAAAATCTTCAGCCTGCACCAGCCTCTTAGCACGACATTTCCACACCAAATGTAGTTGATTCATTCCCAGATTAACTGTTGATTTAATTGATGAACTGTCCTCTGATTCAGACTTCAAATCATGTTGCAATACTCGCAAGCTGTACCCTCGTAAATGTTAACCATGCCCAGATGCTGCACCAAATAATGAAATCTAGAAGTAGGTAAAGCCTTAGTAAACATATCTGCAAGCTGATTTGCAGATGAAATAGGCAGTGGCCTAAGTACCCCTTGCAAGTAGGGGTGCCAATCGAGGTATGTGAGCTGAGCTTGGCATAGCTTACGCTCAACTCACATAAAAATTGAAAAGCTCAGCTCACATTTTAACATTAGCTTGAGCTTAGCTCACGAGCCTCACGAGCTAATTTATATTAGCGAAAAAACGAAAATCCTATCTCAAGAATAGTATAATACAATAAGCCTTAAAACTAAATTTTGTCGAGAATACAAATATACATAATACAATAATACAATGATACTTAATTCTTGAAGCAAAATAAACTAATAAAAAGATAATTGATGAGGAACCTTGATTTTTAATGTCAAGATTCGACACAAAAATGTTGAAACTCGGATTTTTTTTCTTTCTTTAATTAGTTTCCAAGGGAATATAATCAAACTGTGGGTATTGACTATTGAGTTGAGCAACATATTATAATTATTAAGTCTTCTTTTTTAAATAATTATTATTATTATTATTATTATTATTATTATATAATATTTTAATTATATTAATATTATTCGGGTTCGAACTTTTTTCGGGCTGAGCGTGGGTGAGCTTGAATATTAAGCTCACGCTCACATTTTTTCGAGCTATGTGAGCCGGGTTTGGGCCGGCCTCTACCTGCAAGTAGTCTTTCCCTAACCACATGACAATCAATTTCAATGTATTTTGTGCGCTCATGAAACATAGAATTTTCTGCTATGTGGAGGGCACTTTGACTATCACAAAATAAGGGGACAACTTGAAGTTGATTAATGCCATAGTCTTGCAACAAGTGAAGGAGCCATTGGATCTTACAGGCTGTCATAGTCATTACTCTGTATTCTGCCTCATCAGAACTTCTAGAGACAGACTGATGCTTCTTAGACCTCCAAGACACCAAAACATCACCCAAGAATAAAAAAAAAACAGTCACTGATCTTCGAGTTTCAGAACACCCAGCCCAATCTAAGTCAGTGTGCCCTTTAAGCTAAAATGAAGAGTGTGATGGAAAGAACAAACCTTGACCTGGAGAGGACTTAATATATCCAAGAACCCTGGGTGTTGCCTTATGATGTAAAATGGTAGACAATCAAGAAACTGGCTGAGTTGCTTGACACATTAGGACAAATCTGGCCTAGTAACAGATAAATATAAGAGTTTACCAATAGTCCTACTATAGGAAGTAACATCATGGTAATGTTCAGAATCTTGATGCATATACAATGCATTTGGATCAATAGGACTGTATATGGGCTTGCAGTCCATCATTACTTCATCTAGTAACAATTCAAAAGTGTACTTCCTTTGAGATAAGTATACGCCATAATCATTCCTAACAACTTCTAAACCAAAGAAGAAATTCAGCTCTCCAAGATCTTTAATCTCTAACTGAGAGTGCAAAGTAGACTTGAAAGAAGTTATAACATCCATACTGTCACTAGCCGTTATAATATCATCAACTTACACTATAAAAAACCATAAAATAATTATCAGTTTGCTTGACAAAAAGGTATAGTCATGCCAAGACTGAATGAAACCAAGAGCAATCAAAGTCTAAGTCAAAATGACATTCCACTCCCTACTAGATTGCTTTAACCCATATAAGGACTTAATCAACTTACACACTTGATTTGGACCAGCAGAAAAAGCATTGTTGACATCCAGTTGATGAACAAAACACCATTTACCAGAAGAAATTGCTAAGAGAGTTCCAATTGTTGTCATCTTGGCAACTGGGGAAAAGGTATCTAAGTAATCTATCTCAGGTTGTTTTGTATACCCATTTGCAACCAACCTACTTTGTACCTTTCTATGGTACCATCATCATTAGGTTTGATCTTGTAAACCCACTTACAACCTATGGAAATTTTACCTGAAGGTAGAAAGGTTAATACCCATGTATTATTGGCTGCCAAAGCATCTAATTCTTCTTTAATGGCCTGTCTCCACTTCTCATGTTTAACAGCCTCTTTGTAAGTAGTAGGTTCCTATGTAACATCAAGTACAGACACATAGGATTTTTTATTCTGGCTTAACCTATCATATGGCAATACGTGAATGAGGTGAAGTATGAGATGTAGTGCTACAATCATAATCCTATAAATAAGATGGAGGCTGTTTAGACCTGACAGGTCTTTGTGATACATCAGTAAGTTTTTCATGTGCTGGACAATCAAACTGAGAAGTGTCAAGACTAGATTCATTGAAATTTAAAGAAAAATCATAAGGGACAGACATGACAGTATTAGGACAATGAGAACTAGGAATATCAATACCAGAAGAAATAGTGTCATTAGATGTAAAAAATAGATCATCAAAAGAATTACAATCTAATGACATAGAAGATTGATCAGGAGTATCAGAAGACAGGTTTAAGAAAGAAAAAACATGTTCTTGAAATAGAACATGTCTAGAAACAAACAAGTGTTCATTATCACAATCAAGTAAGATAAAACCTTTTGAAGTGGATGATTGACCAAGATAGACACACTTCTTTCCCCTTGGATCAAATTTACCCTTATCATGCTCAATAGTACAAGCATAACTCAAACATCCAAACACCTTTAAGTGTTCATAGCTAGGTGGATGAAAATACAATTTTTATAAGATTTTGCAGAATAGAGGAAGGAGTAAGATTGATGAGGTACACAACATGCTTGATATAGAACCCCTAGTAAGATAAAGGAACATTAGACTGAAATTTGAGGGATCTAGCAATGTTTAGAATATGTTGGTGTTTTCTTTCCACCAAACCATTTTTTTCTAGTGTATAAGGTCAAGAAGTCTGATGTATAATCTCTTTATCAAAATAGAATTTAGACATGAAGAACTCAGTCTCATTATCAGTTCTTATGACTTTAATTTTAGCAGAGAATCGAGTAAGAATAAACTCATAGAATGAAGCAATTACATTAGGTATATTAGACTTGGATTTAAGCAAGAAAACACAAACAAATCTAGTAAAATCATCAACAACGGTTAAGGAAATTTTTTTGATCATAGACAGTAGGCTTTTTATAAGGCCCCCATACATCCATATGAACAAGATCAAAGGTTTTCTTTACAATGGAAGTTCTAAGTGTGAAAGGTAGTTTATGTTGCTTGGCAATAAGACAAATACTATATTCTTTAGAATGTTTACAAGAGGAAATGCCAGCTACATTTTTTAAGAGTTTTGGTCTAGGAAATGGCAAGTGGCCAAGTCTATAATGCCAAGGTAAATCTTTTATTTCTGCAACACTTGAAGAAATAAAACTATTTACATAAGTAGACTGTGAAAACAAAGAAGAAACCAATTTATCAAAAACAATGGAAACAGGATGAGGTAAGAAGTACAAGCCTTGCAATCTTTTAGCTGTCAAAATCCTATGAGAGGTTGACAGGTCCTGAATGATACAATGATCATGAAAGAATAAGACAGCAAGGATTATGTAAGGTAAGCTTGGAGACAGAAGCAACACTTTGAGATATGGTAGGAGTCATGGTGTTAATCTTCCATGTCATCACAGTCTGGTCTTCTCTTTCCCAGGCTGTAAAGATCTTATTTCCTCTTCTAGGTTGTGTAAAACCAGATACTTCTTCTATGAAACACACATTATCCTTTATGACCAAGGCTCTCCTCATTGCTCTTCTCCATGAGTGATAATTCGAGCCTGTGAGTGTCTTATGTGTCAAAATTAATGATGAATTATCCGTATGATGTAGATAAAAAAGGATGTCCTTGAACAATGTCATTTGTATTAGCATTTGCCATTGTTGAAGGTACAAATTAGAAATTCTCATAATTAGGTTTTCCAGAGGAATAACAAATTCAATCAATTGATTGAAGAACATAAAGAAGAAATCAACAGAAATATTGAATCTCAACTGAATTTGAGAATCGAAGAATGATTTATTCAAAACAAAAATCATAAAAAAAAAAAAAGAACAACGGATTGCGCTCTTATACCATATCAAATTCACAGAGAGAAAAATGAAATGAAGAAGAAGACTATCTTTATTGAATACTCAAAACTTACAGCAAAATGAAAGAAGCCCAGTTATTTATACTCGCTATTTCTAGTAACTACCCAAACAGAAAAGCTGAGCTGGATACAAAATATATACACTTTATCTATAAGCTAAAATGTAAATTGGACCCATGCCACTTGGGCCTGTTACATAAAAGCCCACTTGACTAACTAATTAATCCAACCCAAAGACACAAAATCTTCAGCCTGCACCAGCCTCTTAACACGACATTTCCACACCAAATAAAGTTGATTCATGCTTAGATTAACTGCTGATTTAATTGATGAACTGTCCTCTGATTTAGACTTCAAATCATGCTGCAATACCATTCCCCTTAAAATCAACATCTGGTGACTACATATGTGTGCAGTGCATGAAGTAATTTTCAAGGGAAAAATTGTCACTTAAGGCCTTACCCCTTAAAAAAGAATGCACAAAATGGCTATTAGATAGTTCAAAATCGTTACTTCAAGTCTTTTCCTCTGTTAATCTTTCTTTAGTTAATTAGTTTATATAGTTAATAAAATAATTATATACTACTCCATTCGTTTCAAATTTGATGTGCACATTCAATATGCATAAGAATAGAGAAAGTAGTCTGACCAACTAATATGTCTGTAGAGTTTGCATCCGTTAAATATATTCGTAAGGAGTTTAGGAAGAAATTGTAGTTATTTAAAGAAAGTAGACATTCATTTGGGAACAAATTAAAATAGAGAGTGTATATTTAATTTGGTCCGAAGGAAGTAATAGATAAATTATTATTAGTGTTCACAAAGTTAATATTTAGTTCTATGAGAAGGTACAAAATGCTTATAAATATGATGTTTAGGAAACCCAAAAAATCTGGACAAAAAACTTTTGAACTAGTTAGGTTTAATTAATTAATGCAAACGTAGAGAAATTTTTTATTTTGGGTCCTATATATCTTCTTATAAATAATTTATTTTTTTAATCACGTAATAAATTTTCAAGCAAGAAGTCATTTCAGATGCATTCCGAAAAAACTTAGAAACATGTATTACTCTGGGAATGCTTCTCCCTTATATCTGGTCGATCACTAATGCCCAACGTCTCTGACTTATATAATATTGTTTTTTCCGGTAATTTAAAATATTCTTTGTTTCATTTCAAAAACATATTTTTAATATATTAAAACTGTTGTAAAATTAACATAGGAATAATATCCGTTCAAATCTACTGGCGGGATATTGTATGATCTACTAGTAGAAAATTTTACAAATTTACGATATAAAAAGCTACTAAATGCTTCGAACTCACCATGTTACTCTGAACATTCCAGAGTAGTCACACGTGTGAATAACTAAATTAAAATCAATTGACTATGCCAAATAGTGTTTCTTTCGCATCGTACGAATACAACTTGATCCAACGCGTATAATTAAAAAAAATTATTTTAAATTTAAAATATTCAATTTAATTACAACTTCAATCCCTTCTTGTGCCCTCAGTCCTCACGGCACGGAGGAAACACCCTCGCACCTTAACGACCCTTTCGGTTGCCAAATACCCTCCAGTCTCCAGAGGGTGAGAGAGAAGAGAGGTTTCAATTTTAAAAAACACAGCCCCCAGGCGCTTGGCATTTCCCGCTTCTTCAAAAAATATCCAGTCAGAGAGAAGCAGAGGTAAGGACATGGCCGTCATTTCTAGAAATCCGGAGGACGTCTCCACCACCACCGCCGCCTCCTCCTCCGCCACCGACGACCCCCTACTTCCTTGGCTCTGGTACCACCCACTCCCCCAACTATATATTTCTATTGGATTATGCATAATTAATACTTCAATTTCTCAATATAATTTCCTGAATTTCATTTCTATAAAAGTTCAATTGAGCGATCACTGAACTCTGAATCTTCAATCCAATCGACCAACGCCAACGATCTGGATGAAATCGTTTCGAATTGTATCAAAACCTTTAAGAACGATCCTCGATACCAAAACGACGGCAGATTTCTGAAGATTTGGTTCCTTCATGTAATTAACTTTGATTTCTTTTTTTTTCCTTCAATTTTTTTTTATAATTTTTGAAATCTGTAATTTGGAAGGAATTTTTTTGTTAATTGGTGGTGTAGATGGATGGAAATTCAGATTATGAAAGCATATTCAAAGAAATGGAGCAGAATAAGATATGTGTATATAATGCAATGTTGTATGAGATGTATGCGTTGTTTTTGGAGGTTAAGGGGAAGTTAATTGATGCATTTCTGGTTTTTCATCTCGGCATTTCGAGGTATTTTTATCTATCTTTTGTATAAAATGAACTTTCAAATGATGAGACTGTTTGTTTGATTTTTAGTTTACTAGAAGTTTGGATTTCTGTTTATATCGAAGGAATGCTGAACCAATAGGGAGATTGAAGAAGGCACAAGTGTTATTTCTCGAGAGAGTATCAGATAGAGTAACTAATGGTTCTCTTCAAAAGGTATGTCTTGATGTGGTTGTGGTATTAAATATATGTTAAGCCGTTTGCAAAATTTGTTTTGATAAGTGAACTTTGTTATGTTCTTTTTTCTTTCATATACTTTTGAATTTATAAATAGACTCAAATCAAGTCTTGCAAATTTGAGCAGCGAAACGGTGTAATCATGAACTGTTTTTCTTCTTCCTTTTGTAGCTTTAGAAGATTTATGCCCTAATAATAGGAACCCTACCAAACTTGACTAATATCTTAGTGCTGAGATAGAAAAGCAGTTAAATGTATGCAGTGATCTTTTTTATCTGGTGAACAGAAAGTATTGACATGCTGATCTGAATGTTGATTCCCTGTCATTCTAAACTAGCAGTCTAGCACGGTAGTCTAATAGTTGGCTATATGAAAGATAATGTTCGATTCCTTAAATGCTACTTGTAGCATTAGTTATATATCAAAATATTTTCTGTTTGTTTTTCCTTTATGTTATGATCTAAGACATGCAGTTGTAGTAGTTAAACATGTTTGTCGCTTCAGTTTTCAGTTTTATCTCAAACAAAATACTATGCAAAACAGTACTCATTCGAAACTTTTATTTAATAGAAAAAAGATATAAATCTTACTGATACGGTGTAAGGCTTCCAGTTACATATGTTTAGTGCTGTATAAATCACTTTCCAATGTTGAAACAGTGAATTGAAATTTATCTAATGAAGAAATAAACAAAGTACAGATTTTGGCATTTGGATACGCTTTTTGATGGTTATAAAGGACCGAAGTCTTTTACACTTTGAAGATATGATATTTATTTTTCAATTGAACTGTAATCACAAGGCCAAGCATCTCCCTTCCTCTTTCTTTTGTAGATGGATTTTATTTCAGAGAATGGTCGGAGTTTTATAAACCCATGGTTGATCACAACCATCAAGAAGCTGTTACAGGAGATGGATCCTCAGATACTGAAATATGATGTGAGACATGGAGAAACTTCATTCTGAAATGATATCTTCTGATTTACGATTTGTTACTGGCCTCATTGCCCTGTGTTTCTTTTTTACTACATTGCAGGGATACCATCCAAGTAAAAAACCTTATAAGGGAAAAGTAGCGTTGTCTACACTCCAGAAATCTTCTCGAAATAAAATTATTGAGATAGGTAAAGTCTATAATTCGATACTTCTATTTGCAAAGTCTCCAATGTTAGTACTTTTACAGGAAAATTTTCTTTTGTGGATCTCTTCTTTCTTACAGCCCCATTCCTCGTATATTTTTCACATCACTGCTTCATGTAATATTCTTGAGCAAGCCAATACATTTCATGTACCGAAGATGAAACATAATGTTAGAAACCAGTCACTAAATTTGCACAGGTGCACTCCGGAAGTGATATAAGTATCGTTCTTAGGGAAGAAGGATGTAATTTGTAACATAATGCTGCTCAGCATAGTTTTTCATTTGACCTGATGAGAACAAAAAGATACTGCATTTAAGATTTTTGAAAAAAACTTGCATTACTGCATTTATCATCTGCAATGATTTTGCTTTTGTTGGATTTAGGGTGCAAACATTTTTTTAGCAGCGTCTCTTCATGAGTCTTCACAACGCTTTCAATAATGGTAACAAACTCCCAAAAATGTAATCGATGATATTACTAACCATAGATCTCTATTTCATAGGATTTAACAAGTTAAGTATATTGAGATTATGAAACTTTCACTTTTGATCCTTCAATTGATAATCGCGTAATAAGGATGTTAGATTCTTAGGACAAAGTCAGAAACTTTTTCCTGCCTGAAGATCAAAACGGTTGCCATCACTTGCATTAGTTGCATATGAGATGGATTGTCATCATCACAGAAAAATTATGGAGAACCTCTTGTGAGTCTGAGAGCGTAGGGGACATGAGGATAGAAAATTTGAATTTCACCCTGCTAGGACCTACAAAGGAAAGAATATAATAAGAAATGCATAACAAACCATCATTCCCGTTTCCTTTAACTGAATTATGGTCAGTGATGAGAAGCCTATAAATTAGCTAGCATCGGCTAGAATTTGCCATAAATTCAGTTATATTTGCAACATGAATTAGCAGAAAAGACACCTTTTGGCCTACATCTAAACACCCTCTCTTGTGGACATTTTGCTTAAAGGTGGATACAAGTACCAGATTAAAGGCTGCGCAGGTCAGGGCGGATTTGCACAAGTATTTAAAGCATACGTAGATGGTAATCCAGATGAGATGGTAGCACTTAAGGTAATAAAATGTTTGGATTTGTATTTCCCACAACTTATTATTTTTAAAAGTATCTCATGAAATTGCGAAGGAAAAAAGCTAACTTTCTTAAAACCTTTTATACAGATTCAGAAGCCAGCTTTCCCTTGGGAATTCTTCATGTACCGTCAACTTGACTTACGCATTCCAGAAAGAGAAGTATGCCATTTCTTGACTAGAAATCTCTGATTATTAGCTTCCTTAAGCAATTACGGCTTATTCTTTCTTTCTTTCTTTTTGAACCAGAGGGGGAACTTTGGTTTTGCTCACAGATTGCATCTCTACTCCGACTACAGCATACTTGTATCTGATTTTTTAACTCATGGGACTCTACAGGTTTTTACTTATATCTGGTATTTTGTTTCAGTCTAAATCATATACAAACTGGGTTATGGTAAATCTTTAAGAATTATGAAAACTTTGCAGGATGCCATAAATTCTAATGTTGTCATTGGTGGGTTGATGGAAGAAGTGTTATGTATTTATTACACTATAGAGATGCTTTGCATTTTGGAAACTCTACATGATGCTGCAATCATTCATGGTGACTTTAAACCTGATAATATGCTGATTCGCTATTCCAGGTAGAAATAATATTACTACATTAGTATCTAATGCCACCATCAGTAGTTATATGTAATGTCTAGATGTCTGCATGTATGGTCTACTTTTTCATCTGCTTCACTGATCTAGCTTCCTTTATCAGAAGAATGTGAATTTTTATGCTATCTTTTGTTTAGTTTTGTTTTTGGCTGTGAATGTCAATTAAAACATACAAAGTCTAAGGACTAAAGACCTTCTTAAAACATTGGATTTTACCGTTTGCTTCCGGGCCCAATTAACTTATAGATTGTGAGGACCCCTCCACAGTGTTGTTAAGGCGTTAAGGCGCGCCAAGGCGCAAAGGGGGCTTGGAGCCTTGAGGCGCAAGGCGCAAAAAAGGCGAACGCCTTTCGAAAAAAGGCGCATCTTGAATAAATATTATTATAGATATATTAATAGCATGCAAATATAGACAAAACATAATAATAAATAACCATAATGTAGTTCCCTCCAAAACAAAAAAAAAACATTATTAGATAAAGCAAAACAAATAAAAAGTTAATACCCCTAATCATCATAATCAAGATCATTGTTTTCATCTTGATTCTCTTTATCCAAGGGAGAATCTTCTTACTCATCTTCATTATTCTCATCAAAGATAGAGACATATGAAGACGACGATGGTCTTAAATTAGGAGGTGAATGTTGAGAATGAGAAATACTAGCTCCTTTTGACCTAGATGGGTAGCGTGGTTCATTTACTCCAGCTGATCTAGAAACCTCAAACCAAGGAAAATCTGAATCATCATAGGGTTTATTTAATCGTTCAATACGTCCCAACGAAGTAAATCTCTATTGTACTTAAAAAAGATCAAGTTGTTTAGTATTTTCTGATCAAGAAAGATTGATATAGCGAGGAGGTGTTGATGAAAGGTGTAAAGGTTTGTTAAATTAGAATCTTCAAATACTCGCTCATCATTTTTTAACTCTCTAAGCAACCATTCATTAGAATCGGATTTAATTACAAGGCGCGCCCATTCATTAGAATCAGATTAATTACAAGGCGCGCCCGAGGCGTGCCTAGAGCCTGGAGCCTTTTCTTTAAGGCGCGCGCCTCACTAATTTGAAGCGCGCCTGAGATTTTGAGGCGATATCTCTCGAGGCTGGAGCCTGAGGCGCAAAGGCGCGCCTGAGGCGTGAGCCTTAACAACACTGCCCCTCCATACATTTTCTACATAAGTTGCTACCATGAAAACTGTGATCTTGCTAGTCATAGAATTTCCTTTTATCTCAGTCTTCTAATTGAATTACTTTCTTAAGATCTTGCATGTGATTGTTGCAATTGAAATGAACAAAATGTGAAGAAAAATGCCACGTCTAGCACTTGCTAGAGTTCTCATGACATTTAGAAGATATAGTGTAGAATGTTGGTCCTGGTCTGACAAAATGAACCATAAATATGCCTAGAATCGAAAAATGATAATAGTATAGGAGACAAATGAGCAAATATTAAGGAAATTTATTCGCCCTTTCTCTGTCTCTAGGACGCATAAAAAAAGAACTAATCATCATAACAGAATGGGGTTAAAGCCTCGAGCTAAAAGTCTTATCTGCCTTTGGAGCTCAATTTATTTCTTATGATACTAAAAAAATTTAAGTATGGCACAAATTTAATTAGCTAATCTTTGTCCAGGGATGATTTAACAGAAGATGAACACAGCTTTCGCTCCCGTGGTGGTCCTTGGAGGAACCAGGTAATTTCTAGTGGCTACAAGTTGAATTCTCGCAAAAGTGTTGCTAAATTATCAATTCTTTTACTGTGCAGGGACTTTGCCTGGTTGACTGGGGTAGAGGTATAGACCTACGCCTCTTTCCTGATCAGACACAATTTATAGGAGGTTGTCGAACTTCTGGATTTCGTTGCATAGAAATGCAGGAGGGCAAACCCTGGACCTTTCAGGTAAGTCTTCCTGAAGAAACTGGTATCTGAAAACAGATGACTACTTCAAAACTGATATCCAGATTAATTTATTTGTGGGATTGGTGACCAGGTAGATGCATATGGCCTTTGTGTGATTGTCCATATGATGCTTCATAACTCGTATATGGAGATAGAGAGAACAAAATCACCTGATGGAACCTATTTTTATCAGCCTAAGAAACACGTGAAAAGGTAAAGAATCTCTCTCCTATACTTGCTGAGTTATTCGAAAACTGTCGACAGTATTTCATTTGCGTATTATATATGTAACTTTACAACTTTGTTTTTGCCAAAACTTATCACATAATGCATGTGCTTTTCAGATATTGGCAAGTTAATCTTTGGAAAAACTTGTTCATGAAGTTGCTCAATATAAACCCTACTGAAGATTACAAGAGCTTGTTGCAAAACTTAAGACAGTCGTTCCAGGATTACATGTGCTCTAATCGTCAGCAAATAAAAAGCCTTAAACAGTTATTGACGAAGCAAAGAAGTTCCTTGTGTTCTGCTTAGCTTCTACGTGTAAGCTCTGATCTCAAATAGATAATTAAACAGTTGCAAGTGCCTATGACCTTTAAATTAATCAAATTATTTATGCCTCGAAAATTCGCAGTTAGAAAACATTATATCCATGCTTTTCCTAACATCCTTTTTTCTCTTGAAGATTGCAGTTCTCATGAAGTCTCTGCCTTAGTTAAGCAATTTTATGGTTGTGGGTTTTCTAGGCCCAAGTTTCTTTAAAAGTCAATGGGATGTGAGTTCCTCATGTAGGAGATGACAATTTGGTGTGATAAAGTTTAGTTGGTGTGGTGGTGTAAATAAAATTTTCTCTATTTCACATGTAATTTATGATTTCGTATTATCTCATAAAAGATTGTAGCGCATTTTGTGAATTCATAATTTTTTGTATGTCCAACTTTATAACACATGATTATGATGAGTGATGACAATGGAGATACTTGCATTACTCCCTCTTCTTTGAAAAAATTGTGATTGTTCACGGTCTTCATAGCAAAATACTCCCTCCATTCCTAAATATAAGACTCTTTAGACAATTTGAGAAAATTAAGGAAGTTGTCATTTTCACCTAAATTTCCAATATTATCCCCCACCCTCCCTCTCTCTCACTTCTTTGTCATAAAGAAAGGAAAATGTTGCGGTGGGCTAAGACAAGGCCTCCCACCAATCGAACCGCTGGGTCACCTTGATTTACATCCTCCACAATACCTGTCGGATCGGGTGGTGGGGGCCCTGGGGGCGTGGGTATCGCCCTTTTTGTGTACAAGGAAAATGTTGAGGGTATAATTGGAATAAATTGTTGACAACTAATAAAACAACCTTAAATGACAATTAATTTGGATACCTAGATATCTCCTAAACGACAATTAATAGGGAATGGAGGGAGTAAAAGTTGGTCCGACTATGGTGCAGATATGTTAAAAGGACTTTGCTAGGCTACTAAAATTATTGGATAGGAATTGGCTAAAATCCAAATTGGGGGGTGAATCCCTTATACCAATAGGGGGTGAATAGTGTTAATTTGGGTTTTATCCAATTCCTATCCAAGAATTTTAGTAGCAAATCATTTTCCCTGTTAAAATTTATAATACATATTGAACAATTTTAGTTTTTTGAGCTGTTGGATAAAATATTTCACAAGTCCATATTGTTTTGCGGGGAGATACGTTGTGATTTTCAAACACCTATTATGTAAAACAAGTATTGGATGTCTAAGGACGTGTTCATTAACATAAAATATATGTTGCAATTTTATGATATGTGTTCATAAGGAGAGAACACTTGTTGCATTGGATTTAACACATGTCAAAAAAATACAACACTTGTTCAAAAAGTGTCATATGTACTATATTTAAATCATTCAACACTGTAACCGTGGCAATAAAAATAAGATTTATTTAGAAAAAACAAAGACTACAAATTATATAATCTGACTGACCCCATAGAAAATTTATAAATTTCAATTTATTGATTAAAGATTTTCAAATGTTTTTTTTTCTCTTTGTAAAGAAAATCGTACACGGTTATAAAGGGGATAAGAAAACATGATACTATGCCCATCCCCCGTTATTTATTTGTTCACATCTCCTCTTTCTCATTTTCCTTTTTTTATCTCTCATACCAGGCCACAGATGAACCGATCCGCGGTTGATCGGGTCACCGCGTGTAAATTCATTAGTCACGGATGATTCTTTAGCCGCGTATGAATTCACAAGTGGTGACCCGGTCGACCGCGGACCGGTTCAACTGCAGTTTGGTCCGAAATTTTTTATTTATTTTTTTTGTTTTTTTATGATTGGAATTTTACTTTTTTTTTGCCAGAAACTAAAAATACAGTAAAAAATTCAAAAAATACAGTCGAATTGTTTGAATTTTTCCCCGGAATCTGGTGGGCGGCATTGGATTGGGGCTTGTCTGGGGAGATGATAAAAAAGAAGAGTGAGAATTTTTTGTATGAGAGAAAAAATGAATGGAATGGAGTAAGAGGGAATGTGAACTTATTTATTTGTTGCGTTAATAGTAACGTATAAGAAAATGTATGTACATGAAAGACTTTTTGACCTAACACAAAATGCTCAAGTGAGTGAGTTACTTTCTTGACTCCTCCAACGACTAGGAATTCTCTATTTTCATTCGGTGTTTTTTTTCCTGTTCTATAAATAAAAAAAATGACATGTGTTAAATTTTTAATTAAAAAATTATAACCTAAAAGAAATAGTAAAACCCACATAAAAAAAATATACACGTTTTAAATATTTATTCATGGGAATATAAAACGGGGACAGACGATTTTTTGCCTCCTCCAACATGGTTTCTATTTTCTCGTTAGGTTGTTTTTTTTTCTTTCTTTCTTTTTTTGTCTTAAACAATACTCCCTCCATTCCTAAATATAAGACTCTTTAGACAATTTGAGAAAATTAAGGAAGTTGTCATTTTCACCTAAACTTCCAATATTACCCCACATTTCCTCTCTCTCACTAATACATCATAAAGAAAAGAAAGGAAAATGTTGAGGGTATAATTGAAATAAATTGTTGACAACTAATAAAAGAACCGTAAACGACAATTAATTTGGATACCTAGATATCTCCTAAACGACAATTAATAGGGAATGGAGGGAGTATTTGAAAATTCCACCAAATGTTTTCCACATCTTTCTAGAAAAAATATTCAATTCTACGCTAATCCTTCCAAACAGAAAGAAAGAAAAATAAATTGAAAGGCTCTTTGTTTTTTTAGAGGTAGACATAAATAGATTTGTGTCTTCTGAATTACAAGTGAGTCAGTCATACTAGTTGTTATTTATTTACAATCTAATAGCCTTCCTAATTACACTCACGGGTATAGTATTAAACACGTTTTTTTTTAACAAATAAAGAATATTTCTTGGATAGGTGTTGCATACTTTTGCACATGTGTTAAATCTCATGCAACATGTGTTCTCTTTATTAAAATCTGTGATAAGATTGTAACAAATGTTTTATTCTTAAACACACGTCCTTAAACATATAACATCTGTCGTAGATAACATGTGTCTAACAAATCACAACAAGGTCCTAAAAAAATATCTTGAACTGTTGAATTTTAACATGTATCTAACGGTCTAGAACTACCAAAATTATTTAGCATTGATTGAATTTTGGTTGTTCTGCACCGGACTCCCTAATTCTTTGCCATACTTAGGGGTGTTCATGAAAAACTGAAACCGACCGGTCCAAACCGATTTTTCGGTTTGAGCGGTGCATTGGACTGATTTCGATTTGGACTAAATTAAAACCGAACTTTCGGTTTGATTTAATTTTTTTTGTAATCCAAACTGAACCAAGCCGAATATACATATATATATTAAAGAACTATTTTGTAATAAGACATATTGAACTTCTTATTTATAACATGATAAGCAAACTCTCCAAGTGCTAAAGTATGAGGATGGATAGTCATCTGTTGTATGTTGTTTAGATTCACCTGAAGTTTTTTTTTTTTTTTTTTTTTTACTTTGAAACTAATAATGGTGTGTTTTTTTTTCCTCGTAGAATAATTGTTCAGTAATTTGTATGAAGTTCAAGAATCAAGATAAAAAATTTATGTTTCATTAATTTGTTTTTTTGTTGTGTTTAATTTATGAAAAACAATAGACATATTTCTTTATATTTTTAGTAGTTAGGTAATTATATAAGAAAATCGTTTTATTTTTACTTTATACTGAAGATCAATAATCAAGAACTTATATTTCATTATTTTTTTTATTGTATTTAACTTGTGAAAACAATAGTTTTATTTCTTTATATTTTTAGCATCTAAGTAAAAATTGTTTTAATTTTACTTTATAATCAATATATTTTGTATTTTTCAAAAACCGACAAACCGAAAAATCAAACTAAACCAAACCAAAGCGAATGAATCAGTTTGAGATTTGGTATGATTTGAATTGATTTTAAAATTTTCAAACCAAATATTTGGATTTGATTTAAAAAATATTTAAAACCGAAGAAACTCGAACAATCAACGGCCCTAGCCATACTATTCCCCGGTCCCCATGACACGATTGAAATTCACCGAGCGCGTAAGGATAAACATGGAACTTTAGGAAAAACCCTAGTTATTATTATTATATTACTTCCTCAATTCCCTATTAATTGTCGTTTAGGAGATATCTAAGTATCCAAATTAATTGTCGTTTAAGGTTGTTTTATTAGTTGTCAACAATTTATTCCAATTATACCCTCAACATTTCCTTTCTTTATGATAAAGAAGTGAGAGAGAGGGAGGGTGGGGGATAATATTGGAAGTTTATGTGAAAATGACAACTTCCTTAATTTTCTCAAATTGTCTAAAGAGTCTTATATTTAGGAATGGAGGGAGTACTAACTTAAACATTTGTCAGCTAATTTTCTCCTCACAAGTAGTAGCAACTCCATTATTGACTCTCCCCTCGACGCCGTTTAGCAGGTTTATAATTACTTACTTTACTAATTTCTAAATTCATCCTCACTTTTTAATTTAATTTATGTTTCATCTTAATCATCATCATCGGTATGGTATATTTTAATTCCTGTGATCATAGTTCAACTTTCAGTTGAATTTTGCTGTTTTTTTATTCATTTCATTTGTTTCGATTATTCACCCCTGTTTGGATTCAATTTTTTTATTTGTTTACTCTGATCTACTACTTCCATTACTTAATATAAGTATTTAGGACATGTAGCCAGAATAAATAAAGCAAAACATAATGTTTTTAATCAAATTATCAATATTACTCTCTTAAATAAAATTAGTGTTATATACGTCATATTTAAAAGAGTAATATTGATATTTTGACCAACAAACTACCTTGTTCTCTGCTTCCTTAACTTTTGCTATATGTCACTCGTAAACGACTTATAGTAAGGAAGGAAGGGAGGTAGTATTGTTTATTTTTATCAACAGTGTTTTTTTTTGTTTGATGATCTGACGCTTTAGTTTTTTAGTGTAAGAAATTTCTGCTTAATTCTTGGTATAGGTGGATTGGGTTTGGCTTGGATTAGTTTGTTTTGGTCTCAAAATTGGCGGGAGAAATTTAAATTCAATCGTTTTTTTTCCAAATATTCTGAAGAAAAAAAAATTTGAATTTGAATTAATCCCGCCAATTTTAAAGGCAAAAAATTGAATTTCTCCCGTCAATTTTGAGACCAAATCAATCCCAAGCCAAACCCAATCAAAGTACACCCAAAATAGCAGTTATGTTTAATCCTGTTTGGTAGTGCCTAGTGTTATTTGAAGAGCTTGAAAGTTGGTTAAAGTTCAATAGTTTAATTACTGTAAATCGTAATTGAGCAAGTTGATTTACGTGTGTTTTTGTTTTGCTGATCGGTTAGATCATCTTGGTTTAGTTAACATCTTACTTTGTCTGAAGATGAGAGATGAACCCGAAGTGTTTACTCTACAATTTGTCTAATAAATGTACAGAATTTGTACTAGAAGGGAATTTAAGATATTGAGTTTTAGAACTAAATTAGTAAAATTCCCAGATATTCAAAATGTATCTGTATTTGTAATGTTTGTTTGTTTTGAACAATTGTGTTCCTTAGTGTTGCTTGGCATGTTTGTTTCTGCCACTCAAAATTGCCAAGTAGTCCTTGTACTTCTCTAGCTGTAATTGTTTCCGAGTTTGATTAAGTGTGGTTTCTCCTATTAGGTCGCCAGATTGATTACCAAATATGGAGGATGGTACACAGCATCCATCCGTGATTCAGAAACTTAATGGGCAATCTTACCTTTTCTCTCGAGTCTCCCCTTACATGCATTATAGGAGTATCGTTGCACAAAACTTGACTGGTGGATATGTCAATGGTGGTCTGCGTTGTCCTATATTTCAATCATGCCAAGGCACTATCATAGGCACTGTATCACCACTGTCCCCTGTTCTTGTTCCGGCTGCAAATGAAAAAGGCCACCCTTTCTGGTTTTATGGTGGATTTCCTCATGGGAGGGGTTTCTGCTGCTGTCTCAAAAACTGCTGCCGCGCCAATTGAGAGAGTTAAGCTTTTAATTCAAAACCAGGATGAGATGATCAAATCTGGTCGTTTGAGTGAGCCATACAAGGGAATTGGCGAATGCTTTGGCCGAACAATCAAGGACGAAGGTGTGATTGCTCTTTGGAGAGGCAACACTGCAAATGTTATAAGATACTTTCCCACTCAGGTTAACAGTTCTTTCACCTAAGTCTTATTTCTCGACTCGCGATGAGGACCTCCTTTCCTCTCTTTCAAGTATTATTATCAAGGTAGGTTAGATATTCCCTTTTTATGCCAAGTGGTGTTCATGGAACTATAATCTTCTGTGACGGTGATGCATTAGGATTTTGATTGTCAAGCTCATTTTTCCCCTTTTTACTTGAAACCCTTTATGATTCTCAGTTTATTAACTTATTCTGTGTGGTGGGTCTCTATTCTAACATGAAGAGTGTTTGCTTCTCCAGGCCCTTAACTTTGCCTTCAAGGATTACTTTAAGAGGCTTTTTAACTTCAAGAAGGATAAGGATGGATACTGGAAGTGGTTTGCTGGAAATTTGGCATCCGGTGGCTTAGCCGGTGCCTCATCCCTCCTGTTTGTCTATTCTCTGGATTATGCTCGAACTCGGTTGGCAAACGATTCCAAGACTGCTAAAAAAGGTGGTGAAAGGCAATTCAATGGATTGGTTGATGTTTACAGGAAAACACTTAAATCCGATGGAATTGCGGGGCTTTATCGTGGATTCACAATCTCGTGTGTTGGAATCATTGTGTACCGTGGTCTTTACTTTGGATTGTATGACTCACTTAAACCTGTTGTTCTCATCGGTACATTGCAGGCAAGTGGCTATTCCATTAACCTTTCTGTCTTCATTATGTAGATTTTTTGTACTGGCATGGACTTCGTTGCTGCTAACTATAAAAAATCTTTTTCCTTTTTTCTTTCGACAATTTCCTTCACATCTTCAAATGTCATATTCTCACAGATCAGAATTTTGTCTGTGAATCTGGTTAATGTTTCTGGATGTTCACTTCTGTCAGCTGTTGTAATATTAATTGTCTCAGCAATATGATTTGGATTTGCCTTCATTCTGCACATCAACACCGATCTGATGTCTGAATTGCTTTTTGGGCTTAATACACTTTCTTGTGATAAATCTTTGCAGGATAGCTTCTTTGCTAGTTTCTTGCTGGGATGGGGTATCACAATTGGTGCCGGGTTAGCTTCTTACCCAATAGATACCGTACGGAGAAGAATGATGATGACCTCGGGTGAGGCTGTCAAATACAAGAGCTCCATAGATGCATTCAATCAAATAGTGAAGAAAGAGGGTACAAAATCTCTCTTCAAAGGTGCCGGAGCAAATATCCTGCGTGCTGTTGCCGGTGCTGGTGTCTTGGCCGGGTATGATAAATTGCAGCTAATTATGTTCGGCAAGAAGTATGGCTCTGGTGGAGGTGGTTAATATTACCTACGTTAGTATCTTGATAATGACGAAGTTTCTCTAGGTGGTTTTAGTCTTGTGATCTGGAATAATTATGGAGAACATTATTTTGCTTGTTCTTGCTAGTTCTCCGTTCATAGTACTCTTTTATCATTCTGTGATAGCCTTAAAAGTGGCAAAAGACATATTTATATTGCCGTGTTATGTTTAGTATGCGAGTTTTGGGCTTTTTTATCCCAAGTATATATAGATTGCACTTTTTGGGAATGAATAAGTACATAATTTTACCTATCTTTTAGGTTTCTTATTACTGGCATTTTTTATATGATTTTGGTTATGACTTTGTTTTTTTTGTTGTCTTGATTTTTTTCTTAATTATTTATACTAAATTTCAAATAGCGACCCCTTTCTGCTATTCCGCCATAGAGTTTTTAGGGTCGACCGCTATGTGACATTATCCGGATTAACAAAACTGCTCTCTACATCATTCATCAAGCACACATATATACAAGAAGTTTACATACTGAAAAGACCATAGAACCAAAAACACCCGAATTGCAGAAACTGGGGATGATCAAGACAGAAGGATTAATAAAGAATCACAAGGGAATGACAAGATGAAATGGAACATAATGGGAAGTCATATATGCAAAGAAACAAGAAAAAAATTAATTGATTGATCAAAGGCGAAAAGAGGAAAATAAATGGCATACCAGAGTACAGGTTTTGAGACGAATTTAGCCCAAGGTTTTTAACCTCTGATATTTAGATTGCCATGTTATGTTTAGCATGCGAGTTTTGAGAATACAAGTTTTGAGACGAATTGCCCTCACGTGTTTGGCACGTGATGGTTTTTTCTCTCAAAATTATAGAAATTTTCACCGATGCTAAAACTTGTTGCCCGTAAAACGTTTATGGTCAAAACCCGTAGAAAACATTGTTTAAGGCTGTAACCCCGAAATAATGAAATATTTGATGGTCATTTAGTGCATATTACTCAAATTAATATAAAGCAGATTAGTAGAGTTGTAATGACAGAAAAGTTGGTTTGGAGGGTTGTTGGTTACCATATCCGGTTGTCGAAATTGTTTTCCAACAAGTGCTTTTCCTGTTTGAGACACTGTTCCAAGGTCCTATGGTATGATCCTCTAGATTACTTGTCAATATATTGCCCAGCTGGCTCTCTCGCATGGATTCCATAAAATGGATATGCTGTTGAACTATTACGCAGAAGAAAGAGATAAAATGAAACATTACAGATCTTCCTGCAACCTGTCTTAGCCGATATTTGTATAACTAACGTAGATAGAAGAGTCGAAACAAAAGGAAAAGAAAAAACTATCATGATCCCAAGAGACTAGGCTCTTTTATGTGAACTTTGGCGAAGACGGGCGCATTCTGGTTTTCACGAGTATTACTATTTCTTTTGACTACCGTCTCTGCAACTTGAATCTTGAAACTGGCTTTGAGCCACGTGCGGAAGACTGTTCCATCTGGTTCGACTCAAGATTGTGGGTGTGCTCCACAATGGAACCAGTAAAAGCCTGCACAGACGTTGGGAAGTTAGCATTGAATATAACCCCCGGATTCAGTTTCCAGCAGTTCTGGAACAATATGGATGTAATGAGCTTTAAGAAACTTACCTTTTTACTATTGTTGTCTGGTTCCAGTGGTTCCACTGGACGACCAATGACCTAAAGAGGGAGGCGGAAAAGTACAAAGGTTATGTCCATCACAAGACAACTCCAAATGACAGAGACAGAAAGAAGGCGAAGGGAATGGATCAAACATATATAATAACCACAAGTACAAGGGAGGGAAGATACCTCCTTTTCAGATATAGCCGAAGCCTGGACAGTTTCCTCAATTCTAGGGAGTTCCTGGGCCTTCTCGCGCAAGTTAGGTTTATTTAATGCTGGAGCTTTACTATGTGAAGAATCTGAATCCAGGAAATTACATGCATGATTAAAGGTAAAACGGTTAAGCTATTAAACCAGAAAGCAAGCACAGATTCAATATTGGATCAATTTGCTGAAACAAACCTAGACGTTAATGTCATCATAGTTACCAGCCCATGGCTATGCTTCACGTTGCCAATTTTTCCAACTTTTATCTTATTAAAATCAATAGGTATTCAGTTTTATTCAAAGAGAAAAAAACAATCAATACTAAAGATATGAGCAAAACCTTGTATCAATGAGTCAAATGAGCTGCATTGTCCATTAGGTATACTAAAATAAATAAATTTCGGTCTACTGTCAACATTACCTAAAAGTGTCTAAAGATACAGGGTGATGCCAGAAAGCTATGATTTATATCTCACACAAAAATCATCCCAATACCTAGCTCAGTTTCTTTAGATATTGATTCTCTCATAAAGAACCAAATGCCTCAAAAGTATAGCAGGTAAATACAGTATCTGTAAATATGATAAAAGGAAGTTTCATTCTGTTACAGTTGAATTTTTTTACACGAAATTACTAATTCCATTTCAATATACTAACATGCCATGTTATTTATTCTATTAATGCATGTTTGCAGAAGCATACTTAACCTGAAATTTAACTTTAACATAATGACTCCATATACATACAAAATATTCAGTAGCTCGAAAGAAAAAAATCACGGGAAATATTCGTATTTAATGGTCTGCAATTCTCCAAATTAAAATGGAAGCAGATTTGTGACTTTTATAAATATAGAAAGGGTGAGGGTCACAGAACCATCGTGAAGACAGGATCCCTTAATTCCATGAAGATGAAGAACGCTTACCAGAGTTTGCATTGATGCAATGACGCTCTATAATGCTGTCAATCGTTCTTCTACAAGTCTCACCTTTATGTACAGATAAATTTGATACATCAACCTGCATTTTGCAGTAAACTATTACTCTACTGAAAGAAGAGAAATGTGTACACACTATGGAGTTAAGTTTAACATGAAACTCGTTTGCACAAGAACATGAAAAATAAAACGTTATCATATTACAGAAATATTTGTAAAAGGTAAGGATTGGCCCCTCTAGTAAGTCAGATGATCTTCCAACAACGAGTAATGAAATAACTTCATTCTTCGTATCACTAATAAGCAAAGCACTCATTTGGTATACCATTTTCAGAAGTATTGCTACATAGATAACCCGTCCATATGCGATTTGCAGAAATAAAATCATAACCATTACCTCTGAACTTTTGACTTCTTGTGAAAGAGATAGTTGATCTATACTGGGACCTAAACCATCTTCATCCTGCTCATCCTCTTCATCCTCACTAGCCTTTTCAGCTTCTTCTTCTTCTTTCTCAAGTTCAGCAATTCGAAAGAATATGCGTTCAAACTCCTCATCTTCAGCTGTAGTTCCTGAGTTTTCATCCTTAAAAGATCTAGAAGAATCAGCTTCTGGCTTACCTACAACGTTAAGATATTGTGATGCGGGAGTCTTGTGCACTGGGTACGACCTTTTTTTTTATAAAGAAATTTTTGCTTCTGCCCAAGATCCAATCAGTGTACATCAAGTTCTTCCCGAGTTCAAAATAATTATATGCATCATGTGGTCAACATAGTGTTTAAAAGAATAAAAAAAGTTGAACAATTGTGTTTTCCAAATAAATGGTTAAGTAGTCTGGTGCTACCATACCGAGAAAGTTGTTGTACATTGATACAGACTATCAGATGTCTACAATTTATATAACCAAAGAACCCAGGAGCAATTAAGTTGCTCTGCCTCAATAACAGTCACATTTCAAAGATACCCAGTAATCCTCAAACACTGAACCCTGGAGTTGAAACAATCCTAGATTAATTTTTTATGTTTATAATAGGACAAGATAAAGTTTTTTACCGAAACCATGAAAATCGAAGCTCTAAAATTAAAATAAAGCACAAGAAAGTTTAAATAATCTGATAGAAAGGTAATATAAACAAGAATTCGGACATCATCTGCGTATCAAAAATTCAAAACAGAATCATGTCCACAAATTATCAAAATTTATGTACCTCACTAACAATAATTTCACCCACAAAACCAAAAATTAAAGAAAGTGAACCTACCTGGTTCAGGTACATCAGGTGTAGAAGCTTCCTCAACACAATCTTCCACTATTTGAACAAGACCATCCTGTCAATATTACCTTGCCTGTCAGAGTTAAACATAAAAAAAATTGCAACAAATAAGAATACAAAAGACATGCAATAAAATAAAACAGGTCACAACTATTCTTATAATTCTAGGATGCAAACTAAACTTCGTTTAAGTGGATCAAGAGTTAACACACATTCTGAGATATTACTAGACAGTAAAAATGTTTCAACGAACAATAATATTTCAAAATTCCGATGTCAGAAGATTATAAACAAGAAGCTATTAGCTGAACCAGTGCAAGTCAATTCAATCTAATCAATCCCTTTAATTAGGAAGTAAACATTTATTAAAAAATGCTTTAATTTTCACCTAATACCCTATTGAATTGTCCCTGCAGATTTTTGTTATGTCTAAATGAAGGAGAGACAAATTGAATTAAGAAATTGATGTTAGTAGTTTTCCCTTAAAACACACCGTTCATTAGAATTTAGAACTATATTTTCTACTTCCTCTAAGAACAGTATCCCATTAAAAATGGCATAGAGACATTCTCATTACATGAATGGAAGTACTTCGAAATTTTCCTGAAATGAATGAGCCATTACATGAACTGTGAATACTAATCAGTAGCCATGTAGAATTATTTGCTCAACCAATAAGAGAGCCATACCTTTGCCTCAGCGGCTGTAGCATCAAAAAATGAGGCTTCCACTTTAAGGTCCTGAATTTCAGCCTTAAGAGATTCAACTTGAGAATCCAGGGTCTTTCCTCTTCTTTTCAAAATCTCAACTGTTTGCTTGGATGTTCTTTCAGTATAGAAACCTTCTCCTAGAAGAACCTGCAAATAACTAAACCAACATTAATGAGATCAATTCCACATCAAATTGTGACAAATGCCCCAAGTCTAAGCTCAGAATATTTTCATGGTACTTGGCAGGAATTAAATAATCCTCTAATTTCATTATGGAGAATAAAGTACCCTTTCTAAATTTCTTTTATCAATTTGCAGCGATTCATATATTATGCAAACAAGACTGTTCTCAAAATTTTGACCAGCATGAATGTGATGAGATATAAAAAATAAAAAAAATAAAAAAGATAGCTTTATTGTTTATGAGAGAATCAATATTACTACATCAAAAATTATGGAAAAAACCAAATCATATTTATTCATTCAGAAGCACAATGGACTTACATCCGTTCAGCACCAGTATCAAGAAAGAAACTACATAACTGGGTCAGAGCATGTAGATATGGGTGATGTCAGAAGTATGATGTGATATATTGTGCTCAAATGTAAGAACGGATAATCTAGTTACTCATGGGCATGTTGAAATTTATTCATGTTTCAGATTAGAGGTCATGATCCTGAAAATTATTGGTTTAAAAAATCAAGGTTTTCATTTTCCTTCTGAAAGAAAAGCATCCAAAAATTGACTGAAGCAAGAAAAGACAGTGGCTTTACGTAGCATGCAACGTGACAATTCAGAAACAATTAAGACTTTTTATCATCTTTCAAGAAGATCACTTTCTTTTAGTGAATAAGAAAGTACTTCAAATCTTATAAATAAGAAATCTTTGGCAAATTCCTCACATTCTTTAATTATAATGCAGAAAGAAAAAGAAAAAACAAAAGAAACACAGTATATAAGCAAAAGTATCCATATTGTCAAGCTTGACTTTTTACAAATTGTCTTGCTCAAAAACTACATAGAACGAATTATAAAATATTTTCAACAGAAAAATAACGGAATATCCTCCTTTTCATGAAGGTCTGAGGTATTGACTGGATACTACTTTGAAAGGGACGAAATTAGGACTTCAGAATACGATCGTTTGCACATTTTTTCAAACCTATAAGAATGTTAATTTTCCACAACCAAACCATCCATGAAGAGCACATATTTACAACATTCTTAGGTTTCTGGGTAAACAGTTCCAAAAAGAAAAATGAAAAAGATGAAGACGTCAAGTGATCAAACATTTGCATGAATTCAGAATATGCTTATCGAAAACCCACAATCTCGAATCGAATACAATAAAACTAGAAACAGACATGCATTACCATAAATTCATTCGTATGAATCAACTTCCCCGGAAAAAATGCTGCTTTGCCGAAGGGAACCTGAAACAATCACAAAAACCTTGCAGAATTAGCACAGAAATAACAGGGACTAGGTCCCATTTATCATCAACCAGTTAGTTGGGTTTAAGATTGATGAGTGCAATGGATTTCTTTAAATTTTATTTCTTTTCATCTTCCCCATGAGAAAATCCTCATTTCTTGATAGAGAGTTCTGAAAATGGCAGAATCCTTAAGGCAAAGCTTTGTGGAAACAGGCAGAGAATGACTGACAGTGCTACCCAGAAAAGAATACTCCGAATTAGGATTTGGGGAATTTTATGATGTAGTTCAGGAAGGTTGTTTCTCTCGGCTTCTTTGATCCATACAGAAAAGGTTTTCCAAATTCTGCAGCAATGTTAAAGATACCGATGTCAAGGCATATCAAATGGGTCACTCTGGTCGAAGAAAAGTATCTTTGCAGCTAAAATGGGATTGGCTCTGTCTCTTGTTTGTTTCTGTGCTCATTTTATTTAAAGAACCTCTCAGTTACATTAGCCAATATTCTATCTGGGCAACTCTTACAGTAGTTGTAGATTTCGAATTCAACATTGGGCTATACTAAATACACGATTTAATTGAGCCTTAGGGACATTATTTGCTAGTGCATTGGCTTTGGGCATTACTGAATTATCTGCTTTAGCTATAAAATTTCAAGAAATTATAATTGTGACAGAGTATTTGGAGTGTCTCCTTGATGAAAAGTTCATTGTTTGGTATTTATTGTTGTTCTGGGGAATTATGATTCTGTGCTTCCTATTTGAAACCTATGTTACTCGGACTCGAGTACGGGTGTCGGGTATGTATTTAGGTGTCGGGTACTTAAACATCTACAACAAAGTGTCTGATCGGTGTTGACCAAACCAGATCCAAGTAAGTATGTCATACCCACACGACATGGGTACGGCAGGCATAAATGAAGAGTCCGAGTAACATAGGTCTGAGCAGCTTTGCTTATTGTAAGATTATTCAGTTTTCCTATCCTGAAGTCATTTAACAGTTTATGTTGCATATAACAGAAAACACAGAGGCATTATTTATTTTCAGTGTACTGCTAGATGAACAGCCCTATATGAGAATTTAGTCCCACTAACAATTACGCTCTTTTCAGAGCTATTAGAGATTTTGTGCGAGCTTGGTTGTATTTTTTTGTGTTTATTTTCCCCCTTCCCCGCAATGAAGCATAGAAATAAGCAATTATAACAATAACATAACTCATTGAGTCACCAGTAATTGGGAGTATGGGCAGGATGAACAGTAGACGGACCTAACCTTGCACGAAGTGGCTGCTCAGTGCTCACAGAATAACATTGAAACATATGGATATCATGGTGGAGTTCATGGTGGCAATAGCCAATAAATAAGCAACTATATAAATTAAAAATAAATAATTCCTTACCATGATATCATGGTGGAGCTCATTAAGCAGTGTTTGAACAATGTTGATTAGGTTGGCGTTGTCAGCGATGAACTCTTTGAGCTGGTCGAGGTGTCTACGGCGCTCGAGTATACCGTTCTGTACCCGCTCCGACGCTTTCTTGGTTTCCTCCGGCGAGAACAAGGATGCAAGTGACGTCACGGTGCCCTTGTTTCCAGTTGGTTCTTCCATTTTTCTCCCAATTTTGAAAGACGAAAATTCCTTCAGTTTCACTGCGGGGTTCAGAATAGCCAGGGACGAAGACAAGGGGCGGGGTGGGTTAGTTGGCCAAAGATTTTTAAAAATTATATTAGATATACTAAATTTTATATTTAGTTCGGAATATTTGGTTAAATTAGCCCTCAAATATTATTTTTTTCACTTTTTATATATAATTCGGTATATTGTTATAGTTTTTCGCCCAAATCTAAAGGTCCTGACTTCATTCCTGAGAATAGCAGCGACTGTGAAGGAGATTGTTTAAAAGAACGATCCAGTAAGTAAATTAGTAAAGCTATTATAGCAAATTTTAGAATATTAATTAATAAATAAAGTCACCTGGAATGTTGCATAATCTACCGGAGACAGTGGGAAGGCTGCAGATGGAAGAGGAAGGTGAGGCAGGAGGGGAAGCCGCGGCGGAGAAAGAATGAACGAAAAGAGGACCGTGGCTGCCGCGGCGTAGTGATGGGCGGTAACCAGTGTAGTGGCAACAGAAAAAATGACCGGCTGGATGGGACAGTGAATGAACGACAAGATAAGACCGTGTTTGGGCCATTACTTTATCGGACCGTGCATATTCCTGCACAAAATCTCATCGTGTTCGATATGGCATTTCTTATAGCCTATTAACAAACAAAAAAAAGAATTATATAAATAATTATACTATACTTATTAATTACATAATTTTGTCATAAAAATAACCTTGAATAGTCAAATTATGTTTAATTTCTTAATTTACTAATTACAATTAAATGGTATAATACGTAATGTTAATAGTTCATTCTTTTAAATTTTAATGAGTTTGATTTTATTAAAATGTAATTTCTAATATTAAATATTTATAAATGATCTTTTTAATTATAAATGACCTTATTTTATAATTTTTCTACTATAATTATTGAAATATTTATTTTTTTTAAAATGTGTTAATGAGTCATTGGATCAGATTGGGAGGCACCATAATTTTTTGTATCATGCTTGGGTTAACTTTTATTGAACAAAAACCTTATTAAATTGTATCAGTTTAATTAATAATATAACTGTGTTGAGCGACTTGATGCTATAAGGTGGTGCAGACAGAATGAGTCCAAGAAGTGATATGAAAATAATACTAATTGATACCACTATAATAATAAAGTAATAGTATTTGTTTTTTGAAAATAATAAATAAATAATATGAAAATTAAACTTTTCACTTGTTTTTTATGACAAAAAAATCAGTTGTTTTTTTCTTATTTATAAAAGTGGCATTCTAGCCTAATTTATTTAGACATTATTAAAATAAGTCTTGTTATCCTATTTGACTGTGACTCGATTAACATGTGCATCTAAATTTCAACCGTTGATTTTCGATTAACAGTGAAAAAATACTTATTTTTTCTTAAAATGGCTACTTTACTTTGAGAATGGATAGTCTTACCAAATAGCTATAATAGTCTTTGGCGGTCCGTTGGAAGGAGGACAACCAGTTACCAAATATCATCTTGAATGTGGATGGGGCTTCTCGAGGTAACTCGGGATTATCTGGAGCTGGATGTATTCTGCGATCAGGTCAGGGAACTTTCCTAGCAGCTAGATATGATTACTTGGGAGATGATAAGACGAATTCATGGGCGGAAATGGCGGCAATGATCCACGGCCTGGAGTTGCCAAGGTCACTAGGTTATAGTGTTTCTTGGATCCAAACTGACTCTAATTTCTTGGCAAAGGCACTTCAGCAAGGCAAGGTTAGTTCATGGTCATTAGATGCCATATTTCATAATCTAAAGGCTTTACGTGGGGATATACAAGTCAAACACATATACCGTGAAGCTAATAAAGTGGCGAATTGGCTAGCAAATCAAGCATGCGATGAACTCAATTCTCATATTTTTACTGATTTTGTTGATCTCCCTCGTTCGGCACGAGGCTTATGTAATTTGGATAGGCAGGGGATGTCGTATGTAAGAGTGCTATCCTGAATCTTTTTGTGTTTTGAGCTGCCTGGCAGCATTTCCCTTTACTGTACTTTTTTTTGCTCTTTGAGCACATCAATATATTATTAAAAAAAAAAATATATATATATTCAGAGGTATAGTTATAATAGTTATTGTGATATTTTGAAAATAATCTGTTAGATTGACTTGATCCAACAACTGATAATCAATCCTTATAGTATACTAGAAAAAAATACCCCTCAACAATTTCACTTTCTCCAATTGATTGACACTTTATCCGATCGTTGGGCTTTGAACAGATGTCATGATTTGAAACTTAAATTCATTTTGTAGGTAATTATTTTGAGACGACTTATAAGTTTGTGGCCCTGGATTGCCTAGATTTTTTTAATTGGTTCGCTGGTTCATTCGGTTGAACCCCGGTCAAATTTGGGTTTTGACCAAGTTGACCGATCCAATTGAGTTCGGGTTTTAAGGTTAAATCGAATCGGACTATTGGTCAGTCAACTATCGAACCGGTTTAACCCGCTGGTACGGAAACATAGATCACCGTGCCAGACCACTAACGATCTCCTCTCCTTAAAAACCCAAGATTTTTATTTTTTTTTTTTTAAAGAAATCAAGAAGAGACAACAACTCTCATCCAAAGATTCTGCTGTTAGAGTTGAATTTGCGTGCTTGAATTTCAATTAATGTTTGTTGTATAACTGTATTTTTTTAATTGAGTATTTAATTGCCAGAAGTATGTTTTTTTTTCTTTATGGTACTGAATTGACATTTTCTTGATAAAAAACACAAGAAAAATCAACAACTACCGCTATATATTTTTGCCTTATTGATTGATGAAGTCTTTTAGAAATTCAACAATTCTTCATTTAGTTGTTGTTGAGTTCTCACTTTCTGTAAATTGATCGGTGGATTAAGCAGTTTGTTGTGAGGTCGTTAGTTGTAAGCTGTTGACTCCACTTTAAGCAATCCTTTTGAATTTCTAGAATTTAATTTCTTAATCTTGTCGGAATTTTTCTTTTCTATTTTAAGTGTAATGGGAGTCATTTTTCCATCTGGGTTTGTTGAGAAAAGCTTTAAAGAGAAGAATTTGAGTTGATCTTCAAATGGGTTTGATGAAAAGTTCAGTCTTTTCAAAGGAGAATTCGCGGGTTCTGTTGAGAATTTTATTTGGGTTATGGTCTCTTTCTGCAATTCTTCACCCTGTTTCGGGGCTCAGGCCTCTGAGGGAGAGAAGTCAATCATGGGGCGATGAGGTAAATTTGGAATTTACAGTTAAAATTATGTAATGAATTGTGTGTGTGTTTTTTTTGAATAATGGAGAAATGTATTGAGTTTAGTCACCACTTTTACCTGTTTGTTAAGCTCAAGTGGTTTATTGATGTTATCAAAACGTAATGTTAATCAATCTGGGGTTTCTACATATTAACATATATAACTAATTGATATTCTTGATTTGCTGCTCCTTCCGTAAAAGATGTAATTTTCGCTCAACCAGAACTCTGCAAATATATTGTAGCTTGCTGTTGCACTTTTATTGGACAATGAAGTAATATTTTGGATTTAAACTTAGAGTTAAACATCATTTATACTTATTTGTTGAGCTTAAGATGATCATTGATGTTATCAAAAGGAAAACTTTATCAGGTTCTTAGCAAGCATTTTGGAATTGTTCTTTGTACTGAAATCTTAAAGTTAACAGTATGAAGGAATAGGAAATATTATCCATGTAGTTCATATTTCTCTGCTTAGTTGAACAAAAAGGAGTTCTTTCTGGGAGAGGATAAATGAAAAGTTTGTTTGAAAATTTTGCTTTTCTACCTGGAATTGCTATTGTTATAATCAATGAGGCACATAGACCACAGAAAATTCGAACTTTTACTAATTAAGGTTGCTACTTATAGGTCTGATTGATCTCTATATCTGTAAACATATCTATGCACATGTATGCTTGTATTAAACTCTCTCATTCAATAAGTTCACCTGTTTACCTGAGATTTCTTCTTTTTGCTTGTTGTTTCTTCAGTGGCTTTTCGTAAGAAAGGAAGAGAGTGAATTGGGTCCATTTGCCCCTTGGAATATAACGGGAACGTACAGAGGTTTGTTAGTTGACTCTCTATTTTATAACTTAAGATCCATTTTCTGTTTGTTTCCTCAGCTTAGTGTTTTCCAATTTTGATGTTACAGTATGATGACACTTTGTGGCTGCAGAAGTTCACAGAAATTATAGATGTCTTGACTTTTTTCAAAAATAAAGAAGCGTTCTCTTCTTTAGATCTTCTGTTATTGCTAATTGAGTTGAAAAAATATGTTTAAATACCTGGTTATAAAGTGACATTTCCTAGTTGATAGTGCCGTTTGAAAGTCGAGCCATTATCAACATAGGAGATGCCTAATAAGGGAATACTAACTCAGTAACTCTGTAGTTATATGTGCAAGTAAATGACTTAAGAAGCTAACATAATATATGCTTATGTAGTGGTGCATGTGTTCAACCATATCTTTTGAGGCATTTGGCTAGTGTTAACTTCAGATGCAACTGATTCCTTTTCATGGCTCCACATACTACCTCGTTCCCACCCCACGCATCCCCTCCATCCGGAGCTGCCTGTCTCTGTTATATGCGTTTTGTCTTCTTTCTTTCTTTAAGAAAAATCTTGAGATTTGGAAGTAATATTAACCCATAATTTGTTGGTACTCCCTCCATTCCCATTTAATTGTCGTTTAGGAGATATAAATTAATTGTCATTTGCATGTCTTTTATTAGGTGTCAATAATTTATTCCAATTATACCCTCAACATATCTTTTATTGGAAAAGTGAAAGAGAGGGAGGAAGGGGTATTATTGGAATTGTGGTAGAAAATTTATTGTTTGTTTGAGTTCCTTAATTTTTTCAAAGTGTCCTACATTGAGGAATGGAGGGAGTAATGTTTAGTTTGCAAAATTGAATCATTCTTCTGCCATGGGAGTGACCGACTTTTATTTAATTTTATCAATGAGCCCATTTTTTCACACGACAGTAAAAATGGACAACTCACAATTTGCTGAAATTTAAAATGTTAAATTGATTGGGCAGACTGCTGCAGTTTATACTGAACTCATAACATGCAGGGTCATGGAGATTTCTAGACTCAGCAAATAGCTCATCCAGATTCCCTGACTTCAAAAAATCTAATGGGAATTCTGTCCTTGAATTGATTAGTACACCTACAAAAATAACTGGAGTACATTATGTTCAGGTAAATTGATCATTCAGCTTTTTGGTAAATATAATCCAACTAGAAGCTGGCAATTTTCTTTAGTTCTATCCTTGCTTGACGGTTACACCGGTGGAAGAACTCTTCTTTGCTAGTCTCATGTATATATACTAAAAGGTTTCTGTTAAACTAGAAATAAGAAGTTTCTTTCTAACTCCCTTCATTCTTTCTCTTCCTCCTGCTAGATTCATAAAAGTCTCACTAATTTGCCTGTTACTTATATATATATATATATATATATATATATATATATATATATATATATATATATATATATATATATATATTGATTAATAGTATATCTAAGAAATATTCATATCTCCACAATGAAGTTATATCAGGAGTTATCTGAACCAATAGCTAAACTCCATTTCTCCTTCCTCTGTTCTTGTATCTCTTTCTCTCTTAGTTAATAGTTAGACTATTCTTAATGCAAACTCCATTCTACTCCATTATGCTTTCAGAAGTTGACCACGATTGATCCTTAGTTTTGGCAGAGGAGTTATATTAAAAATGTCTATGCTTTCGGTCTCGAAACTAAATAACAGATCTTTACATTGAGCATCATTCTGGTACTTTTCAGCTTGTAATTTTTTTTTTTTTTTTCTTTTTTGGTGTTTGTGAATGTCTTAACAAGAAATTTAACTAAGGTATGGGTGTAATATGTAAATCTGTACGTAAACTTGGTATATGCTCGATTTGTGGTCCACTGAGTTTCCTTCTATGATTTGGATTTATCTCTGTAGATTTCTTTGATGTTATGAGTGGGTATGAAAATGATAGCTTCTTGTCCCTCCGTTTCGAAGAGAAGTCCTTTTAGCTTTTCATCTTCTTCCCGAAATATATGTCCTTTCCAACTTTTAAGGACATATTTCTAAAATTACCCTTATCCATATTATGGTATAGATAGGATTGTGGTTAGACTTAATGGGGATAAATTAATTTCCTAAAGGTTATAATAGGAAAAATGTCCCTTGTTTCTCCCTCGCGTAATCTATGCTAAAGTATCTAGAAGGCCTTGAATTATGAAATGGAGATAGTACTATTTATTAGGATTTTCTTCTATTATTTATCGCTTTAGATGTTTAGGCCATCTCAATCACTCATTGCAGTCCCTACCAAAATATTAAATGATCCATAACTTGTAGCTTGGGCTAAATGGCAAATAATCGTCCGTACCCCGTGTATGTTCTCATTCCTGTGCCCAACCACTCACAATTCACCATGTGTGTATATAATTAGAAAAATGTCCACATGGCGAATTCTGAGTGGTTGGGCACATGAATGGGAACATATACGGGTATAGACGATTTTCCCCCGGGCTAAATGGGTAGCTATGAGCCAATTTGGGCAATGTCTATGAATTAATCATGAATCAGTGTTGTTTTTTCTTCTGCAGTTTTGCACTCAGTTCTAAGTAGGTGGCTGGAATAGAAATAATTTAGAAACATTAGGCAAAATGCATTTTTGAGCCAATCTATTATGTCGGTGCTATCAGAGTATGCTGCTGAAATGTTCCCTGATTGTACTTTCCCAATGTTTGTTAATGAAATATAAGTTCCAACACAGTTACTAGATGTAAAATTGAAAATTTTATTTATAAAAAGGACCCCACTACCATCTAATCAACTGAAAGAGGTAGCACAAAAAATCATCCTCCGAACAAACCAATTACAGTTGATTTTCGTCTTTGCTATACTAGTCATCTTTTTCTTTGTATAGTTTCTTGATGCAATTGTCATTTTGTGCGTGATGATTAAAACAGGGGGCATTGATCTTCCATGATGTTTATGATAATGAACATGAAGTTGGTGGTGCTCAAATTAGAGTAGAAGGTGTCTACATATGGCCGTTTAGACAACTTCGCATGGTAGCCTACAGGTATTCAGACAACTTCATGGTTGGTTAGGCCACAAATTGTTGCGACTTATTTAGACTTAAACGTAGTGCACCTTCCCACTCAATAATCTGGATTGACAGGTTCAGCATCTGTCCAAGTATTATTTTAAATTCTGGCCAGTTTGTACGACTTTAACTTTCTTTTCTTTCCACCTCTTAATAAAGGAGGAGAAGAGAAAAAAGAAGAAGAAACTCGTGTATTTCTTAGCCATTATTAGTTGGAATATCATCTGATATTTTAACACTTCTCATTCACAGTGGAAAAGAGGGTGAGTTCGGTCAGGAAGAGAACTATATACTGTCCAACCCATATCACCTGGTAATTGCTTCTACTCCACAGACTAGATCTGATGATTCTTCTGAGAATCGTTTTTTCCCTCCTATTAGTATTTTGCTTCTTTCAATTTAATAGTTAATTGTGTACTTTTATTTTCACCGGGTTATATTTCCAACCTTTGCATTGGATCTTTGGAACTCCAGAATAGATTTTCAAGAGTTATATTTATATTGTGCCTCACTGTATCTGGTGGTGTGTACATCAAATGTCTTTGTCTGAGCAGCTTTGCCATGTATTTGTTTGTAAGAATCATCTTAATCTATAACAAGCCACCACCATAACATCTCCTTTCCTGTCTCTCTCTCACAGAAAGGAAATCTACTTTGGATAGATTGAATCTTGTAAAAAAAAATTTTTTTTATTTTTTTATGGAAAAATCTTGTAAAAATGTTTGGTTCGGGATTAACCTTTTCTATTCTTTACTTTACAGCTTGGAGTTTTCTCATCCCAGGTTTTCCAGGAGTCTCCACGAGACAAGATTTGGAAAAGGAAACATTGTAATGATTTTAGTTCATTTCCGTATAAAGTTCACATTCTGATATTTCAAGTTTACTGATGATATCTTCTATTGCAGCACCAATTTATGAAATGGAGAAACATTGTAACATTGAAATTGCGGCACAAATCTCACATATCTCAGCTGCTCAAAATGGTAATGCTACTTGAGTTTTTCTCATGCGTATAAATTTTTTCTTTCTTTCTCCTTTAACTCTATATATTTTCTGTGAACACATCGCCAATGTTTTCTTGCTCACCTCTCTCTTAATCAATGTTGTTTTGTTGTGTCCTGCCTTGAAACAATCACGCAAGCGCACTATAGTGGAATAACGGCGTGAAGCGGCCATATGCCGCTACAAACCCATCCATAGCTTCACGCATCAGTGTTGTGGGAATAACGGCCACTATTGCGGCTAAAATAGCGGGAATAGCGGCGTTATTTGGATAAAAGCTTAAAAGCCCCCTTTTGCCCTTTACAATAGTAAAAAACTTATGGGTAAATTGGGGGTTTCTTGGAATTAATGGCTTTGGTGGTTATGTTTTTTATGTTGGATTTAATGATTTTGCTTATGACTTTGTTTTCCTTGTTGTCTTGAGTTTTTGTTAATTATTTATATTAAATTTTAAATATCGCTGTTACCGCTATCCGCTATAGCGTTTTTAGGGTCGGCCGCTACGCGGCGCCATCCGGGATTGACAACACTGAGTTGCAAGGAAACAAGGGCATTTTACTTTTTCTATGAATTGAAAAAAATGAAGTATCTGATTCTGATCTCCCTGCTTTCGTCATAGTCCTGCAACTGTAAAGACCAATACGACTTAGTTATTGCAAGATAGGGTTCCATATTGCTGTAAGTTCTATATGTTTCTGAACAATACTATATTAGAATATAAGAGATTGATGGAAGATTGATGTATTTCTCTTTCACTTTCTGTTAATTTTAGGTAAAAACAAACGTATGTGTAGAATATAAAATTTATGGAGTTATTTACGTTCAAATATCATTTTTCGATTTTTCGTCTGCCTCCTATCTATTTGGAAAGTCTTGTACGTATATGAAGGATGCTAAGAGATAGAACTTTCCATGCATCTTTTATCTGAAAAAAATATTTCACTGTATCTCGCTAAAGGCCTTCTATGATCAACATATTGCTCGAAACATGGGGTTATTAGCTGATATTTTCGGCTAATTTACCAAGTCAATCTCCCCCCCGTTTGATTCTATGAGAGTAGAACTTTATACATGACTCAATGAACAGCTATATCATTTCAAATCTCATGTTCCAAAGTATCATTGTGTGTTTCTTTTGTGATACATAGATGTCTTCTGACTTTTGTGATTATAATTATAACAATAATAATAATTATTATTATTATTACATTTGGTTCCTCTGTGATATATATTCCTGCTGTTAGTGTTACTTTCCTGTGGTAAATATGGTTATTTATCCTAGTTAGTTCATTGACTTTGTGTAGATGGAAACCATGATAGATATCATCTAGAAGGATTGATGGAGAGCCCATCAGTGGATGACGATGGAGATTGCTTCTCGCCTATGGCTCTAAATGCCACTTCTGTCAACATTGAAGTCTACTATAATAAAGCTGTTAATTACACACTGATGGTCACATTTGTATCTTTCCTTCAAGTTCTTCTATTGATTCGACAAATGGAACATGGTAACACTCAATCGGTAAGTTTTCTCGTCTTCGACTTGGTGTTTAGTTAGAACATCCTTTATTCCTCGGAAGTTGAAGTTGTAGTTCTTGTTCCTTTTTAAGTAAATTGCTTGATACGTCTTCCTCTCTTCTGATGCCTACCAATTATATTACAATCTAATTCGACTTCTTTTGCTTAGGGTGCTGCCAAAGTTTCTATATTGATGATTGGACAGCAGGCTATCATGGATGCTTATCTTTGTCTTTTGCATCTCACTGCTGGAATTCTAGTTGGTAAGTTCAAACTGTAGTCATCATTCCCGTATCTAAGAAATATTGTCCATGAGTGTGTATCTATACATAGCTTGCCGCCCCCGGGGGGGGGGGGTTGGAGGTGGGAGAAAGTGAGTATAAAAGCTGTTTCCCTTTCTGGTATGAATCGTATGATCTTAAAGTCTCGTGTTCTTTTCTTTTTTTCCTCCTTTTTTGAGTAAGATTTTAAAGTCTTGGTTGTAGTCTTATGTATCAATCTTCAAAGACTGAATAATAAATGCACATGATGTGTGGAATAGATATTCTCTTTACTGTACCTTGTAGGATAGAACCTTGTGAAGTTGCCATCGGTGATATTTGCTCGTTATTGCCCTTAGTTTTCCTGCATACACTTATTACTTTACTCCACCTTTCTGGGGGCAATTCATTAAAACTGCTGTGTAATATTTGCTTGTTATTGAATAAAACACCATACCAGTTTTGGAGAATGCTAAGTATGGACATCAAACTAACAACTGTACTAACTTGAGAGACAAAAAAATACCCACACTAAAATAATGTGACATTTTTTATTATTTGTTCAGTTTTATTAGTTAATTCTTGTTTTTTTTTTTTTGCTACAGAATCTCTGTTCAATGCTTTTGCAACAGCTGCATTCTTCAAGTTTGTTGTTTTCTCAATCTTTGAGATGAGGTACCTTCTTGCGATATGGAAAGCAAGTAGACCCATGAACAATGGGGAGGGTTGGGAAGCAATGAGGCGTGAACTATCTGTTCTTTACAGCCGTTTCTGTGAGTATTTCTCTTGCCAAATGTAGATGTGATTTTCAGTATTTGTTAGGACATGATACGTAGATTTACTTGGATATGATTCTCAATAATGAATTTGTTAATATGCAAACATATGGGCGCGCACGCACACACACCTGTATGTAAATATGTATACTAAGTATGTTTATATGTGCATATGTTTGTGTAAATAGCCAAGGCACCGTTCTTTGGTTTAATGTTGCAAACTGAAATTTGAAGTTTGGTTGAACACTGTGATTATCTGAATCAGTAACGCATAGATCATATATTCTTGTTGAAATTGGAAATTCTTAGGTTGATTTTGTTCCCTATGCTACTGAAACTAACTAGTTTTGGGAAGAGAAGATTTGGAAGCTGGGTAGTTAGAATCAGTGTAGTCAATCCCGGATAGCGTCGCGTAGTGGCCGGCCCTAAAAACGCTATAGCGTTATAGTAGATAGCTGTAGCGGCGCTATTCGAAATGTAATATAAATAATTAACAAAAATTCAAGACAATAAGGAAAACAAAGTCATAAGCAAAATCATTAGATCTAAAGATAAAAACATAACCAAAGTCATCAGATCTAAAGATAAAAACATAACCAAAAGCCATTAAATCCAAGAAATCCCCAATTTACCCATAAGTTTTTGACTTCTGTAAAGGGCAAACAGGGGGTTTTAAGCTCTTATCAAAATAGCACTGCCATTCCTGCTATTTTAGCCGCAATAGCGGCCGCTATTCCCGCAACACTGATGTGCGACGCTATAGATGGGCTGTAGCGGCATATGCCGTTCCACGCTGCTATTGATAACACTGGTTAGAATATGGCTCAATGATTTGAAAAGAAATGATTTGACTTTTTGGTTCCATTTCCAAGATGGTAAGGTGAACACCAAAAAACATTTACAGAAGCATAAACCAAAGAGGAAGGAAGAACACAAGGGACAAAAAGTATCAATACTAGTATTATGTCGCTAAAAGTATTCTGAGATACCTTTGATATAAAAATGCGACAACCAATTTCATATATTCTTTGGACATTTAAAGAAGGAATCACAGGATACACTCATTATGTGATGACTAATTTACTGAATCATTGCCATATTAGAAGTAACATTACCGATGTAGGAGTGAGTTAAAAAAATGTCATTAATAATGAAAATTTTCTAGAAATAGAAAAGCTGAACTTTCTGAGTGTGACTATGTTTTCCACGTGAAACAGACATTGGATGCTCTTCTTTGGAGAACTCTTGGACATACATTTTATGCTTGTTTGACCTTTGTCTATAAATAAAACTGTTGAAGTAAAAAGTTTTGTGCACATGTAACTAAAACATTTCCGGCATTTTTTCACCTAAGATGCTTACATGAACTGAAAAAAAAGAAGAGGTAAGCATATGACCATCCTGCGCAACTCGAATGTGTACAACACAAACAGGAAAACTTAATTCATGTGTACAAAAGTAAGAATAGGGATCTAGTTCGGAACATGAGGTGATAGCAGTTATGAGAAAGAATACATCAAATTTTACATGGCATACATAAATGATTTTCTAATGCATTAGGCTTCTCACTTGGATTGCAATTTTTGAAGAAAATTTTTATCCTAAGAAGCCAACTATTGACCCCAACGTCTTCTCTTACGACAACTAACCCATTCCCCACAAACTCCAAAAACAAATTCAACTTGTTTTTGAGAAAGATGCAATGCAAGTGAAGACTTAATGTCTTTACTGACAACTACAAGATTTTTAATAGAAACCAATACTTCCAAGGTTTTTAATTGGGACCATATCTTGTATTCATGACAATTAACGTCGTCTTTGACCACGCACTTTTCGGTCTGATCTGTTACCATAAGTTCCAAACATTTTTGTTAAACATTTAACAATTTAAAATGTGTTGCAGATGGAATCCTTTTAGGCGGTATATTGGTCATGTATGAGTTCCACAAGTTTTTGCGGCTCATTCTTCTGCTTATGCACTCGTTTTGGATACCTCAAATTATCACTAATGTTGTTCGTGACTCAAGGAAACCGCTGCATCCACATTATATCTTAGGAATGACCATAACACGTTTAGCAATTCCATTGTACGTCTTTGGCTGCCCTCACAACTTCATGCGTATAGAGCCTGACAAAAACTGGTGTATTTGTTTGGGTATCTTTCTGGGATTTCAAGCTTTGATTCTTCTTTTGCAACATTACTTTGGATCCCGATGGTTCATCCCCCGTCAGGTTAGCCACTAACCTTTTCATTGTTATTATGCATCTTACATTAACTAAACTTTCAATTATTTATTGTTTATTTGTTAGAAGAAAAAAAAAACTCAGCTCTAATTCTTTGGTTATGGAGTTGTCTCCATCACACTCTCAGAATGACTTTAGCAGTTTTTTTACTGTCATCCTGGAGATGTATTTATCTTTACTTAAATATAATTGCTAGCAGACATCATTTTTGCCTAACAAGCCTGAATAAAGAAACTCATGATGCCAACGATCACGCATAGATAATAAGGCCGTCCCAATTATGTTCTCATGCATCTGTTAGTGTCTTTAGCATTTTCGTTTTTTATCTTATATTTTGATTTTCTTAAATTCAATGGGACAGATTTTACCAGAGAAGTATAGCTATTATAGAAGATTTGATCAAGATCCAAGTCATGCCACAGATTGTGTCATTTGCATGACTTCCATTGATCTTGCTCAACGTCCCAGTGATTGCATGGTAACATTTCTTGTCGCCTGGAAGGTTTAATTGGTATAGGAAATATCATATCTGAATTCTTGTTTCAATTGAAACTTTATGTCTAGGTAACACCATGCGATCATTTCTTCCATTCTGGTTGTCTACAAAGATGGATGGACATAAAAATGGAGTGCCCAACTTGCCGTCGTCCTCTTCCACCAGCCTAAGGCAATTGTATTGGTTTATATTCATGTTGCGGAAAAACTGACAATTCCTGACCACTGATCAGGTAAATAGTGTCTTGTAAGCTTTATTCGCTTGAAGGACATGGTTGGTTCTCCCAACTTTTGTTGTGAATCTTGCGTTACTTTCACAAGATCTTATTAGTTGGATTTGACTAAATAGGGGAAATTTACCAACGGTTTTTAGTGTGAGTTCATGTATGTGTGAAATTAACATGTTTCTAGTCAAGTAATAGCCCCATCTCTGCTTGTAAGTTGTTTTCCTTTTCTTAGGTTAGGTATTACCAGTTTTTTATGCTGCGTACATAACATAGTCGAATATTACATTACATACATATGTTGAAAAACTTGCTGTTGGAAAATGTTAAACCTTCCCTGAGAAGGCATGATGCAAGTGCTTGCATGACTTGAAGAAAATACAAGTTATCTTTGCATTCGCAAATATCCTTAATTTTCATGATGAAACATACTAAATTATTTATATTAATAGCCCCAAATATAGAGTAAGAAACCAAAAATCAACGGAACTACATTGACATTACCATTTATTTTTACCTTAGCATTGTTGTATATGAAATATGAAAAGTATTACACCTAACAATAGAACAAACAAATAATCCTATCGTTACTGTTCCAGATTGGAGGAATTGACTGGGGTCTGCCTGAGTACACATCTTCAAGATGACTAAATGAACAAGTGTTACATAGTTATAGGTGCAGTAGGATCGCCTGCAAAGTGCGCGTTCTGTATATTTTAGTTGTGTAAACATAGAGAAGTGGTAATTCTTCTCATTTGTTCTGCCATTTCTTTCCTTGTAATTTTAGTTATACGAGAAAATAGTTCATGCCTGGAGTTGGTGGAACATAAACTGAAAGAGAAACTATTAAGCTAAGAATTCAAGGTAGAAACTTTTCCTTCTTTTCATGTATATAATATACAGAGTTGACGATCCTTGAAATAATATGTCGTCTCTTTTCTTTCACTGTAAATTTAGACCCTTATTGAGTAGCTGATGAAATTTTATTATTCCTGGTTATTTGCTTTATTTACTTTTCTGGTGGCTATCGTTGGGATTAAAACCTAAATTTTTACTTAATTTGGATATGCACCTGATTATTTCTGATTTACATTTTTGGTGCCTTACTCGTCCCCAGTAATTGTTTTGTTGCGAAATATATGGAGTTTTATGTATTGTTCAAGACTGTCTATTTACAATGTTGAAGGTTTGACTCAAATTTACAAGATAAAATCAAATAAAATAACATCATTTACACGGTACTTAAGATACAAATTAAACTTTGTTATTTTGCTAATTTCTAACTAGTTGAGGCCATTCTTGAAGTTTAACCAAGGACTGGGTGGGGGAAGCCAGAGGTAGAGGTGAAGCAGCAGTGGTAAAAACCGGATTAGGATTAGGGTTAGGGTAGCGAGAATCAGGACAGTTCACAGGATTCTCAGTTACTGCATTACATTCATTCTTGCTCCTCTGTAGTGTCTTGTCTGTTAAACAATTTGGACGATCATCATAAGCAATACCTTTCTCTGTCAAATTCATGCATATCCCTTCCTCCTCACATAAATAATTGTAAGAAAATGTGAAATTTCCCAGATTAGGTAGAACACAAACTCCAGCAGGAACAATCCCAGTGAACATATTATGTGCTAGATTAAGCAACTCCAGATAAGCTAATCCTGCTAGACTATATGGGACTCGACCGACTATTTTGTTATTGCTAATATCTAGAACTCTGAGTTTATATAGATATCCTACTTAAGGTGGCAAACACCCTGATAAACTCATGTTGATTAGTAGCAGCTCTTCTAAGGTATATGCAAAGTTTGCAATACTCGGGGAGAAGCAGCCTCCGAGTTTGTTGTTAGCCAAGACCAACACACTTGCTGAGCTGATTCCGATATTTAATGGGATAATGTTACTGAACTGATTGTTATAAAGTTCAGAAGGCAGTGGCCCTTCGAATTCGTTGGATCAAGAAATTTAAGTGCAGGAAGAGAAAGAACAACAGAAGGGAATGGACCTACAAATCTGTTGCTACTTGGATCAAGTTCAAAGAGGAGAGTCAAGTTTGATAGTTTTTGGGAGTACACCACAGAATCTGTTGTTACTGAGATGAAGCAAAGTAAGATCACTGAGGAGGCCTAATTCCTCAGGTAAGAAACCGGCAATATCTCTGAAATTGAGGTCGATTCCTGCAACTGTTTGAATTCTTGTGTCATTAGGAGAAAGAAGGGGCACAGTAAACACGTGAGTAGTTGCAGACTGAAGGGCCAATCCAGTTTGCGGTGGAGTTAAAAGGGTCCGCGCTTCCATGCTTGAAGGGCTACGTAAGCTTTCCGGAGTTTGCTATTTGTTTCCTCCTTGGTGACATGACCGTGGTGGCGTGCGCGGTGCATGGAGGAGGAATAGCCTTGTTTGGCAAAACTTTGGTAAAAGGATGGAAAGTTCAGCAACAATTGGAGGATTGTGTAGGTTATTATAGAGAAAAGTTGTGAAGCCATTTTCTTGGTTGATATGTATGGTATTATTGCATGCCCTTTTTTTTTTTTTAACCTCAAGTTATGGAGATGATAATAAAAAATTACTTGGAACTTTATACAGATTAATCTTCAAGAGTTATAGTCACAACCACCAATTACAGCGACTAGCAGCCGCCGAAACGCCTTTTTTCAGTACATGCGGAACTTAATTTCGTCCGTCGGATTGAGATTTTGATGGTCACGATTGATTTAAAACGAACATTTGTCCTGTTTTTAAGGGCACATGTCCTATTTTTTGTGCCTCGGAAGGTGTTCCTAAGGTTTTTCGCACGTACTAAAAAAAAGTGTTCCGCATAGGATCCGGACTGCTAGCAGCCAGTTTGTCACAACATGTGTTCTCTAACGAAGAACATGTGTTTTTTGTTCAGCCACAACTTTTCTCTCTCCTCCTCGGTAACCCAATCGATGTGACGGTTGCGTGTTACTTTTTGTTCCCGAGGAGTTCTCTAACCAAAAACATGTGTTCTCTAAAGAAGAACATGTGTTTTTGTTCAGCCGCAACTTTTCTCTCTCCTCCTCGGTAACCCAATCATTTATTTGTAAAATTACATATGTACCCTTTCATTATATAACATTTTTTTTATTATTATTTTTTATTGTCAGCCGCAACTTTTTTCTCTCCAGATCTGGACCGTTCAAAATTCCATCCGACGACTAGGATGGTTCCGCAGGTGCGGAACTTTGGGCGTTCCGCATAGGAGCCGGACTGGAGAGGAAGTACTATTATACAAGTTGACCTAACAAACTTGTCTTGTCTAGGTAATTACTAACTTGAAGGGAAACTCTTTTCACTTATTTGTATTCCTCTACTCTCGTCATGTCTTGACGTGAGACTCCTTGAGAAATGATCTTTTTTATCTGATACGATATATCTGACTCCTATTATAAAATTCTCTGATTTAATCTAACCTAAAGAAACAAAAAAGGCTGAACCAAGAAGACTTTGGATATGGATGACAAGGACAGACTTTTTTTTTTTAGGGAGTTGCTGAAATTCTCCATTTTTAGGGAGTTTCTGGTCAAAACTCACTTGAGCATGTTATTGATTATCCTCTATGAATGAATTCACATCTCTTTTTTTTTTTTAATAATTGCCTTCCATACCTTCTGAAAACCCTAGATATGGACTTCTCTCTATTTGAACGAGAATATTCAAAACTTTAACCGAAGATGCTTATGATTTTCCTTAAGAGTAAATAACTATTTCTCTCACAAAAATAATTTCGTGTGCTATTATTTCTATTACAAATAATTTTTCGGTGTTAATTTTGCCACAAATGTAGTTTTGTATGCTATTTCTGTCACAAATAATTTTTCAATGTATTTTCTGTCACAAAAATATTTTCGCGTGCTATAAATGCCAAAATGCGAATGGTTTTACAATTCTTTAGAATCGGATGATTTGCCAATTTTACCCTTTGAATTAGAACACAATGAATAATAGACTGCCAAGTTGATGGTCGAGTATGAATTGGATATGCCGCATTATGACACTTATATCACACAAAATTTCTTTTGTGACAAAAAAGCACAGAAAAACTATTTGTGGCAAAAAAATCACACAAAACTACTTCTATAGCAGAAAATACACCGAAAAACTATTTGTGCAAAAAATAGCAAATAAAATTATTTTTATGCCAGAAACAACTATTTGTTCTTTCCTTAACTCAAACAAAAATGATAATTGATTATAGCCTATCGATAATACAACTTAATTTTTCCTCCTACAATGTTTTTGCTTTTTCCCCCCCTAAAAACTTATTTCCTATCCTTTTTCTGATTTACCTAAACAAACATAAACTTTACGAAAACCAAGTAATTCCTTATCAAGTCTCACCCCCCCCCCCCCCTCTTTCTTAAAAAAAAATAAAAAAAAATACAAGATTATTCACAACTGAATTTAACCTATTAAGCACACCCTAACAATCACCTTTAATGGAGAATTTTGGCAAACCCCATCGAGCCCCAACCCTTCAATCAGAGATCGTAACTCCAACTGCTCAGCATCAATGCATCCGGCAATGACAATCTCTGATCACCGCCACTGCCCCTCCACACACCGATCTTCAAAAGCTCGATCAAAATTCACCTTCAACTTAACTTCACAGTAAAACCACACCATCTTCTGTATAATGCCAAACCAAAAGTACTATTCCCTTCAATAATGGGATGGAGGAAAATTTAACCATCTCGAATCTTTTCCTTACTCCTTTTGTAGTCACGGAGCACTTCTTCTCTTTCTGTCAGAGTCGCGGATAATAACCACTTGCTAAATTCTACCTCCTCCATCTTCATGTATCGAGCAAGTAGGCTATATTGGCTCCTCTTCCTCATCTTTGTAGAGGCAGCATTTTCTGAATTCTTCCTTATACTTACTGTATCAGATTCTATCCTAGCAAGAGGGATACATGGCTGTTGTTGGATAGCGTCCTTGGAATGTGTGCTTGTTTCTTTCTCGCATTGAGTCTCGGGTCCAAAGTTTACAATATCTTCATTACGATGTGCATATACGATACCTGCATATTCAAATGGCCGATTTGTTCTTTACGTCATTCCAATTCAATCGAAAGATTAACAAATCAATGAAATTTCTTGAGCTAGGTAATACCTCTAATTAGAATAATCTAGGTTCAAGATATCAATCAGGTCTCACGCTTCACCATTAGCCACCTAGCTACAAACTTATATTCTAGTGAACATTACGTAGATGTTAAAATTACTGGTATGTCGTATGGGAATATTCTGTTCTAGTACTGATATCATCGTGCTCAAAACCAAACTATAAGTCCATAAATAAGTTATTGACAATGGTAAAGAGAATCAGATGATTTTTATTATAGCTAATTCAAGTTCTTAAAGAGCCCAATGAAAGAATTTACTATACTCACCTAAATCATGAAGTACTGGTTTGGCGGTTGTCTCCTTATTCTCGTCTTCAATTTTGCAACTATTAGATGTCACAGATTTACCAGCTTCTCTCTGTGGAAGGAAGTATGTCCCTATTTCGGGCAAATGCTCCGTTGCGTTTTGGCTATTTCCATCTTCCTTCACTTGTTTTTCATGCAGCTCAATGATTTCACTGGTAAAAAGCTTATCAGACAAATCGCGGAACAAATTGGAGATCCCAAATAGTTCTCCTTTAAACTCTTTGCAATCCTGGCAAAATTAAGTCGAGGGTTCATCACCATCACAATTAGATATGTACTATGAAACCATTGAAGGATGTGATAATTAGAAAGAATACCTGAACTCCTTCAAAATAACGTTTCTCCATTTTACCAGAAACAGCAATATTAGACAACTGTTGCTTATACACCTGCCTGCTGTAAACAAGTTCCTCTAGAGAACCGGCTGCAAGAAGACGGAAGACAACAACATGCCGCTTCTGTCCAAACCGGAATGATCTGTCCTGTGCCTGCAAATCATGGGCCGGATTCCAGTTTGGATCAAATATCACGACGCGATTTGCACTAACAAGATTGAGTCCAAGCCCGCCCGCTCGTGTTGAAATAAGAAAGACCTATAATAAGAATTTCAGATTCATATAAGAAATAGGAACTCAGACAGCAAACTCTGACACAAATGTCAAGGCTGACCAGTTTGCTTGGGCTTGAGTTGAAGTCATCAACAAGACACTGACGCAATCCAGTTGGAGTAGAGCCGTCAAGCCTTGAAAAGGAATAGCCTTTACGGATAAGGAACTTTTCAAGAATGTCCAGCATCCTGTTCAAGGAGAATGAAAAAGAAGTAGCAATCATAAATGATATAAAAAAGGACTGCTTCATGGTATAGGAATCTCCAGCCAGTTTAAAATGAACGAAGAAACTTGTATACCCATAACACTTGTAGAGCAAAAATCCATAACATTTGCTGGCATTTAAGACAGTAACGATGAAACACCGTACCTGACAGAGCAACTAAAAAGTAGGATCTTGTCACCTTGTGTAGCCCAAGATACCATCAACTTCTCCAGAGCTCTCATCTTTCCACAATGTTTGACATCGCTTAGTCCCATAAAACTCTCGTTTTGCATATTTCCTCCAACTAAATCTAGGTCTGTGCCAAATACAGCAGATGCAAACTCTGCATCTTTTCTTTGTTTATCAGGATCATCTCTTGGATTAGGTTTGATGAGCTCCAGGTGATTACTTATCTGTCAAACAATTTGGAGCATAATACAAGAATTATAAATGTAAAACAAGATAAAGAGCAACATAACAGTCAAAAGACAGAAAATTAAGTGCATGCCATTATAAAGTACATATACTGTATCATTCTCTATAATCATGATGTTCCAGGACCTATACTGCCAATCCTAGTCACGCACAAGCTTCAAACGCATTTCTAACTTGCAACTCTAGATATGTAAACGGACTTCAGGATTGACTAAAAATTGTCATAAAGAACAGCTTTTTCTGACTATAGTTAATCACAAGAAATCTGCCGATGAAACATACACTCTCTTCATTGAGATACGGATGTCTTTCTATTTCCCCTCCCGCGTCCCCTCTTTCATGCGCTTATTATGCAAATAAAAATAAGATTACCAATAGTTTTCCAACGACCTAAAAATTTTCAACTTAGAGATTTCATATCCAGTACAGTTACTAGGAGATTATAACACATACCAGGAAGAAGTATTCAAGCTTCAGGGCATCTATTTTCCCAAAAGGAAAGAAAACTGATCATTTTGCTCCTATAAACATTTAATCATGTACTTTAATATCATGTACGAATAGTTTAGACATATATACATATGGGCCCTTTTCTTTCAATTAATATTTTTTATTTGACTGTGTATTAAAAAAATGTATACCTCTGCAGGAACTGACTTGAAGATACAAGTATTTTACGTGGTCCTTGATACCGATTAAGCACCAAATAAGGATTAGTGAGTTCCAGAATAGAAAAGAGATCACCTACCGAATGCGACCCCCCCAACCCCCCAGTAAGAAAAAAAAAGTACTCCAGGAGAAGAGAGATAGAGAGCGTCCAATTGTGTCATAGCTTGGGTTAGCAGTATCTATGTATCCTGGCTAAATCCTAAATAGAATCTTAAAGTTGTAATATCTATTGCTATTCTTTTATATAGAGAAAATGCTCTCAATTTATCATAATAATTCCATTACTAAAGTAATCAGATAACTCTTTGGCCACTGAATATTAACCGATTAGTCAACTCGCTGCCCTGAAGAGAGTGAAGAAAAAATTATTCCATGATAAAGAAAAGAATAGACAATCATCTTGGACCCGCTGTGTGAAGAAAAATAAAGGATACCAAAATGCTGGATACCTGTTGAAGTTTGACAAGGCAAGGGAGAACAAGGCAAAACGGGCATGAATCACAACCTTCTGGATTATCTCGGTGAAGGTACGGCCAAATGATACCATTTGGAGCTGTCCTTTCGCAGCACTCCACTTGCTTGAGAGGGCTACCACAACTGCACGGAAGGTCCTTATTGATAAGGCATTGGATGTCAGGTATCTGTAGCATCCTTTGATATACCCGTTTTTGCACGTCACTCATGGAACAGAATACAACATTATCTTCCTTTCCCATCATAAGATGCCCAATAGTTTCTTCTTTTGTCCTTCTCAATAGATACTTTCGAAGAACTGTCACTAGGTGCTGTTTTCTCTCATCAGCAACTCGGATAAATCTTTCTGGAGCACTTGATCTCTGGCCAAGCTTGAGAGGTTCATCGTAGAATTCTCGGAAATGTTCACGGGTCCCTAAGCAACCAGGAGCTACCCAGTCAAAGAGATTGAACAATTCCATTATCTTGTTCTGCATTATTGTCCCTGTTAGCCCATATCGTTTTGGGGTTTTGATCTCTAGGCATGCTCTATAAAGTTTTGACTTCTCATTCTTAAGCTTGTGAGCCTCATCAACAATCACAATCTTCCATTGCACCTTTGCCAAAATGTTCCCATGAATTCTGTAAGTGTCAAAACTAGTAATTACTACCTCAATTCCCTGCACTTCTAGTTTGTCAATTATCAGGTCACGATTTGACCCCTGATATAAAGCAATAGAGAATGTGGCCCACTTAGAAAATTCACTCTCCCAATTGTGAATTACAGATGTGGGGCAAACAATTAGAACAGGTTGCATACTCTTGGGTCCATTTCCTGTCATTGATGTTAAGTCACCTGTCTCCCTATCCTTTCTGTACACAGCAGCCAAAAAAGCAATTGTTTGGATGGTCTTACCTAATCCCCTGATGTATAATCCATGTTTTCCCAGAAAACAAAAAACGGCAGGTGTAAGTTTCATAAGCGTTTTGATGTAATTGAGCAGAAAAACATAGCATAAAAAACAAAACTTTATTCAATTAAGAAAACACGTGATTTGTTCAAAAAGATGAAAATGAAAATATCCACATCAGGAAAGTAACAAGTTGAGGTACTATGTTCTTAACAAACTTGATATCATTTGGCCAGTTGAATCCGTCAAGTTACAATTAGAGGTCTAGTTCAAAATCCAAAAATTAGATAATTAGATAGATTATGCTCCGAAAGCCAGACTGCTAAGTTTTAATACAAGCCAATTGATCTAGTTGGTTTATTTATAGAAACTAGTAAGTATCACTATCATGTAAGAGCGCAAGAATTCATTAAACTGAGCCTAGTCAGTAAATTCAACCCCACACCGAGCAATCTGCAGACGAGACATCCCAATCTAAGGGGAATTGCTAAACCTTCCGTTGAATTTGAGGTGAACTAAGTAAGCATGACAGCTGTTAAAATCTAATCTACCCCAGTACCCCTACATTTAGCAACAATATAATAATAGAACTCAAGTATGAATCTATCTTATCTATGCTACAAGTTTATATCTGGTCAAAGTACAATCTTCATATATTAAAATCCTAATGCAACTCTATATCACCAACCAACAAGATAAATGGAACCTCACATGTCATCTCCAAGAACACCTCCATGGTTGTTCTTATATAAATTGTACAGGAACTTCACTCCTTCCCTTTGATGTTCCAAAAGTCTGCAATTAATAGAAGCAGGGACCTGAAAATATTGAAATGCATTTAATAATCCTGCTTTACGTTAAGCTCCAAAGAACTAATATTAGATGTCAGTTAGATTGAAGAACAACAGATTCCTTCCAGTCAGGAAGCAAAGGCGTGAATGATAATCCAAGAAAAATAACAGAAAAGGAAACCACAAATATGAAACAAATACTTGCAGCACCAGCAAAAAGACATATATTTCTAAGAAACGTGAAATTCTCAACTCCTGAGAAATGCATTAACCCTTGTTTCTCTACTAGCTCAGTAATCCCTTGTCCACAAATGTGAAGTTCGAAATACTAGAGAAGACCAATAGCACTTTTGGTCGGTTATTAATTTAACGAAATAGCAAATTCACATGGGAATCCTAAAAGAGGTTGCATCTTTAATTTATTTTATGTTTCCTGGTTAAATAGAATGCCCATTGACGTGTAAAACGAATAAAACGTTTAATAATTATGGGCCGACAACAACAACAAACACGGCAACATTTCCATGAACACATTCCACAAGCCCCTCGGCAACAAGATCAAATAACACCTTAACAATTCAAGCATGACAAAATGAAGTAAGAATGCCTATAAAACAATCTGATTCGATAGCTGATAATCACACTAGAAAACAAATTCAGATCGACCAAGCCATTATCTGCTAACTACTGCTAAGGCTGAAATCACATTAATTATATTCTCCAAATTAACTATTCAAAAGCCATACTTCTCATAAAGCAGAAATATCAACGAAACTTAATAGGAAAAAGAAAAGTTCAAAACTTTGGCATCAAATGACAACTAAAATCAAGATAATTTAGATAGATTCCAATTAACCTAATTTTGCATAAAAAACGGATACATAAATCACCAGAAGTCACCTGGATCAGAGGAATTTCACCAGGCAAAGAAAGAACCAGTGGCTCATAAGGGCCAGTGTGATCAAATTGAAAAGACTCCATTTTCGCCTTCATAAACCCATCTCGTTTTTCCCTCCTCTTCTTCATCTTCAGCATCAGACCCAACAATTATGTCTTTACCTAGGCTTTTTACCGATTTTTTAGGCAAATATCCCAAAGGGGTCTCTCTAATTGGAGGATTTTCTTGAAATTGAGGCAGAGTCGAGGGATCTTGAAGACGCAAAAACTGCTGTGAAAGTGAAGATTTTGGGGGTTTTCTAGGAGGAGTTAAGGAAGAATCAAATGCATGGGAAATTGAAGAAGAAGATGATGATGAAGGGGGTTTGTTTTGGCAAGACCTGAGGGTCTCCTTCAAGGTGTTCAAAGACATTGTTGAGATCAAATTCTTGAATTCTGCATATCTTCTCTCTCACACAATTGTTCAGAAGGCAGAGCTTTGAAAATACTTTTTGGAGCCAAAGTTAAGAAAACAATTTTACTAATGACGGTGGAGAAGAGATAATACTAGAAAAGAACGGTGCACTTGTCTCAAATTGACAATCAGGTATTCAAAATTATTGAGACTTATCAATAGTAGCCTAGCAAGGTCCTATAAAAAATTGATGGAACAAAAAGTTGCAAGTTATGACATGTATGTTAGACAGTCCGCTATGCAAAGTAGCTCCTTACGTTTTGCACGTAGTTAATTTCGCATTTATTGTGGCATTGATGAACTCGAGTTAGATGATTTACTAGCGTCTCTCTTTCCCATCTTTTCAAAGATCAGTCTCCCGTTGCGCTTGGTAAGCGCTACGTTGTAGCCAAAATCACTGCTAGTCTATCGACTAGAGCCATGCTTTAACTGCCATTGCTTATTGCTTCTGGCCGCCTTATTCCGTCACCCGAGATCCAAGTTAACATTGACAAAGATCTATTGATTCCTCGTGACCGGGGCACTGAGCTACATACTTTCTATGAGGGGGAATGAGTTGGGGAGATGGCTGAGAAGAAATACCTACGCTATGAAAAGCAGAGGATAATACTGAGCAGAGGCTTATTTATTTTCGTAATCGGATATGAACGGTCAATCGGTCTCTTAGCTTGTGATATCTAACCAGGCAACAACAAAAGTTCCTATTTCGGTCAGCTCCGGAGAAGAGTTATACGCCTCTCTCAATACAGGCAAGTCGTATGGACTTTTAGTCGTTCATGCCTCTACCCGAACGGAAGTGCGATGTGTCTGAAAACTCGGGATCGTTAATGGATTCGAGTATTATTCTGATCGCCTCTTTCATGATCCCGAGTCCGACCCTAGTCAGATCTCGTACTCGATAACTTAAATTCGTTCTAGATATGTGGAACAAAATACGTTCTGCACTATAGCCGTGAGCGTATGCTATATTTGACAGGTGAAATGTTATTTTTTTTCAAGCCTAACTGCAGATGTGGGCTCCGCTCAATTCAAAAGATGTGTGACCCGTCCCACAAGGATGATTCTATGATTGATTGAGTGACCCCTAATTTCCATCTCCTTCTCTTGTTTTCACTAGTTTAATAGCTTCTTTATAAATCTTTTAAGCAGCAATTTTTTCCATCTATTTTCTTTAAGGTTCTCTAGCAATGGAGTTGAAAATAGCCATAACCATCAATTTCTTCTTGGTGATTTTGATGGGGTTTTCTTGCTCATCTCAAGCTTACCATACATTCTATATTGGTGGTAAAGATGGATGGGGTCATGGACCCTCAAGAAAATTACATCCACTGGGCTGAAAGAAACAGCTTTCAAATCAATGATTCTTTGAGTAAAATTTCCCTCTTCCTTTCTTTTTCATTTCAATTTATATTTTTTATTTTTTTTATAAGCCAATTGTTCTTTGCGAACATCTATATCATTCATTAAAAAAGAAATGAGATCCAATTAGTATTCATGTTCTGTTAACCCAGTAATAATGTGCTTTTTTATCATAATATAATAGATTTCAGGCTTAATTCGTCAGTGTTGCGGGGCCATAAATCTCCCTCCCTTAGCCAAAAGGAAAAATGTTTATTGACTCCCAAAAAAAGAATAAAAAATTAATAAAATGATCTGCTTGCATGCAAAAGAAAAAATCATCAACTTTGTTCTTGTAATTAAGTATTTGATTTTTTTTGGGTGTGTGACGACAGTTTTCAAGTACAAGAAAGGCTTTGATTCTGTTTTTGAAGTGAGCCAAGATTATTACTATAAATACAACAAAGGAAAACCACTACAAACATTAAATGATGGAGTATCATAATTCAAATTTCAAAGATCAGGTTATTTTTATTTCATCAGTGGTTACGCTAATAATTGCGAATTGGGACAAAAGATTATAGTACTTGTTGTTGGAAGTGACTACTTTGAGACTCAATAACTTTGTGTCTACAAAGAATTAGCCTGAAATAATAATTGAGTTTTGTTCTTTGCACGGCAGAGTGTGGATTATGATTTTGTCATAAGCCATTTATGTGGTGGAAATCCATAATTTAGTAGTTTGGAAGTTAAAGTTTTAAGATGTGAGAACTAATATTTTGATTGATATGAATCCCACATTGGAATATAAAGAAATTTTAAATATTAAATATGCTAATTGAATTCTTCTTCAATTGCACCACTTCCACGTGTAACAAAAGGAAAGGAAAAAAGCAATCGTTTCCTTTTATACTACTACTGCCGTGGCTAATAAAACTTTAAGAGATGGGAAGACTTTGTCCTTTTGTCTTTTTCCCTTTTATCTCATAGTATTATTTAATATTATTATTATTTGGTGATTTGTCGGGCGAATTGAGATCTGAAGTATCTTATCCTGCAAGGAGTTTCGCTATACCCTTTCGCACCGGTAATTGGGGAGTGAATATTTTCTTGAAGGCAAACCAGTTTCAACTGGTGATTTGGTTGGTTACCAGATACGATTTGGTTTTCATGTATCTGGAATTTCTATCTGCTGGTACATGTATTTTCCTAAATTTCTTGTTCCTGTATTATAAACTGATACAGTGTTCTTTTTCCTGTTTCAGGTTGGTTTACTGTTTTGGATTTATTTAGCCTTGCCGATTTAATTGCTATTGATAATTTATTTTGTTAGTGTCCCTGGTTGGGAATAGGATTACGTGTTTGATTCTATCGAATTTAACTGCAACGAACCTATCGCTTTTAACAATCTTCAAGAGAATATTTCATTATCAATAACTGACTGTAATGACAAATCCACCTCAATCCGTTAAGTTCAAACCCATGATTGACAAGACAGCCTGCCAGACAAATTTGGTCCTAGGCAATATTTCAAACGCTGGCAACAGCGTATGAAAATCTGGTTGTCAATGAGGGGCTTGATGAATGTGGTTGAGAAAGACAAGCCTGTATCAACTCCTACTAACATTCGAGGTGCTGAAATTGCTGTTTGGAAATAACAAAACGAGGTCTGTTGAGGGGCGATTCTGTCAGCTCTACATATGTCATTTTTTTTGCCTTATCTTCTGATTCTTACATAACGAAAGCTATTTGGGATAAGTTGAATAAGAAATATAATACTGATGACCAAGGTCTTGAGAGGTATCATGTTTCTAAATTCTTGAAGTATAATATGGTTGAGGGAAAATCTGTAACTGAACAAACTCATGATCTGCAATTGATTATTCACTCCCTCTTTGAATCGAATATAAAGCTTCCTGAAAAATTTCAAGTTTATCAATATTAGAGAAATTTCCTAAGTCTGGGGAGGAGTTCGGTATGACACTTAAACACAAGAAAAGAGAAATATCTCTACATGATTTGATGTTAGATATATCGATAGAAGATGAACATAGAAGTCAAAATCACACTGCACCTGTTGAGTCTAATGTTCACATAGCAATAGCTGGAAAGAAAAAGTATAATCAGAAGAATGTGGGGGGTTAATAACAACTCAAAGAATGTAACCAAGGCGAAAGGCAAGGCTAAAATGAAACTAAAAACAAACAACCCTTGCTGGAATTGTGGTCAGGTTGGGTACTTGGCTAAAGACTGTCCGTCTAAGAAGTCTAAAGTTAATCATGGATCCAATTTTGAGGCACATGTCAACATGGTAGTTGAAGAAGTCAATCAAGTGGATGCTGATTTGAGTGCACACCTTGCCGAGGTTTACACTATTGAAGCTAAAACTGGTGGGACTGGTACTACTGTTGATGATATGTATGTTTCTGTTGACCCTTTAATTCTAACTATTATGTTTGAGCCATTTGAATGGTTGGTTGATACTGAAGCAAATGTGCACGTTTGTGCTGATAAAAAACTTTTTATATCTTACCAGCCAGTTGAAGGTAAAATTGTAAGAATGGGGAACTCAAGTGCAGCCAATGTGATTGGGGATAGGACGCGTGGACTTGAAGTTCATTCAGAGCGCATTCTTTATCTTCAGATGGTGCATCATGTTCCAGCAATTTGAAGAAACCTTATTAGTGGTTCATGTTTAATATCAAAGGGTTATGAACTCAATTTCAAATGTAATAGAGTAGTGATGTTACACTATGGTATATTTATTGCCAAAGGCTATTCGTCTGATGGTTTGTTTAAATTAAGAGTTGAACATTTTACCTTTGAATTTTCTGAATCAAATAAAGCTCTTTCTGCTAAGAAATCCGATATTCCTGCTGTGCATTCAATTGAATCTACTGAAATTTGGCATAGTAGACTTGAACATTTAAATTTAGATTCTATTAAAAGAATGATGAATTTAAATCTGATTCCTAAACATGACATTGATAAGAAAATGAATGTTCAGTGTGTGTGTAGAAGCTAAAACAACAAGGAAACCTTTTCATTCAGTTGAAAGGGATTCAGAGTTGTTTGACTTGGTTCACACTGATATTTGTGAATTCAATGGGTTATTAACTAAGGGTCAAAAGAAATATTTTATTACCTTTATTGATGAATGTAGTAAATATTGCTATGTTGATCTAATTAAACATAAGGATGAAGCACTTAATAAATTTCTCATATTTAAAAATGAAGCTGAAAAACAACTGGCAAGAAACTTAAAAGGTTAAGATCTGATAGAGGTAGAAAGTACGGGTCTAATCTATTTGTTGAATATTGTCAAAGTAATGACATAATTCATGAGATGACAGCGCCTTACTAACCCAGTCAAATGGAATTGTTGAACGAAAAAATAGAACTTTTAAAGACATGATTAACAGTCTTCTTTTGACTTCTGGATTACCTAGGTATATGTGGGGAGAGGCTTTGAATACGGCTTGTCATATTCTGAATAACATAAAGAGCTAACTCCTTTTGAAGCCTGGAAATGAAGGAAACCTAACATAAAGTACTTGCGTGTGTGGGGTTGTCTTGCAAAAGTACTAATCCCTGAGCACAAGAGGAAGAAGTTGGGTCCTAAAACTGTTGATACTATCTTTATTGGCTATATGAAAACTAGTTACACTTTGAGATTTTTAGTAATCAAGTCTGAAATTCTTGGGGTAGAAGTTAACACAATAGTGGAATACCGTGATGCTACATTCTTTGAGGATGTGTTGCCCATGAAAACTAGTTTGCCTCAATATTCTACTTTAGCATAGGTCTTAGCATCTAGTTCCATTCCTGATCATGTGTAAAGGATGATAGATGTGGGGGCAGATCCTAGTAGTTCAAATCCTCAAACAGAGTATTAGGAAGAACCTAGAAGGAGCAAGAGAGCAAGAGTAGTCAAGGACTTTGGAAGTGATTATGTCACTTACAATGTTGATGACGTTTTCAAGGATGCTATGACCTCTCCTGAGGTTAAGCATTGGAAAGCTGCTATCAAAAGTGAGATGGATTCTATTGTCTCTAACGAGACATGAGAATTAGTTGATCTCCCTCATGGGTGTACTACTATTGGATGTAAATTTGTCTTTAGAAAGAAATATAACTTAGATGGTACCATTGATAAGTATAAAGACAGATTAGTTGTCAAGGGTTTTAGACAAAAATAGGGGATTGATTACTTTGATACTTATTCCCCTGTTTGCTCGGTTGACTACAATCCGTGTGCTTACAACATTGGCTTACATACGTGGTTTCATCATCCATCAAATGGAAGTGAAAACTGCTTTTTCTTCATGGAGATCTTGAAAAAGAGATTTATATGGATCAGCCTGAAGGGTTTGTAGCCAAATGAAATTAGCAAAAGGTCTGCAAACTTGTTAATTCCTTATATGGACTAAAACAAGCACCCTTAAAATGGAATGAAAAAATTGATAAACTATTTTATCGTTTGGCTTCATTACGAATGAGAATGACAAGTGCGTTTACTACAAGGTTAAAGGTGATTCTATTATTGTTCTATGTTTGTATGTAGATGATATCTTATTGTTTGAGTCAAATATTGAGATTATTAATGAGACTAAGTCATTCTTGAATAGTAAGTTTGAAATGAAGGATATGAGAGAAGCAAATGTGATTCTTGGCCTAAAGTTGATTCGTTCAACTGAAGGGATAACCATTTCTCATTCTCACTATGTTGAGAAGAAAATTCTTGAGAGATATGGTTATCAGAATTGCAAAACTGCTAAAACTCCAAGTGACCATTCTGTAGCTTTATTTAAGAATGAAAGTGATGTTCATGTGTCTCAATTAAGGTATTCTCAGATAATAGGCACCTTACAATATCTTGCAAATGGAACTAGACCATATATCTCATTTTATGTGTTTAAGTTGGCTAGATATAGAAGTTGTCCTAATCAGACTCATTGGGAGACATTGGATAATGTACTTAGGTACCTGAAGGGAATATTTCCCTTGGGATGCATTATGGGAAATTCCCTGAAGTACTTGAGGGGTACAGTGATGCAAGCTGGATAGCCAAGAACTCTGGAAGCAATGGTTGCACTGGATCTGTTTTTACCTTAGGCGGCGGTGCTGTCGCCTAGAAGTCTTATAAACAGACTTTGATAACTCGGTCCACTTTTGATGCTGAGTTGTGTGTTTTAGATACTATTGGAATGGAAGCTAAATGGCTAGTATGGACTTCTGTCTTCTTTGCTAATGGTCAATAAACCCATTCCTGCTATATCTGTGAATTTTGATAGTCAAAGTACAATTGCTAAGATAAAGAGTACCAAGTATAACCAAAAGACGAAGAGACACGTCCAAGTTAGACTTAAGTCTATAAGGGAAATAGTGTCTGATAAGGTGATGTCTGTTGATTTTTCTGGATCCAAAGATAATATAGCAGACCCTCTAACAAAATGATTAGAAACTACTCTATTCCTTAAATGCAGGTTGGGGATGGGACTGAAAACCATCAATGATTCACCTTCAGTGGCAACCCAACCGACCAAGTGGAAATCCCACAAGGTGGTTCAATGTGGTATAAACAAGCTGGTTGAGTGAATCGGGCACCTTATATACTAATTGATACTTATGTATCTATGAGTCTATTCACCTGTAAGCTTGAAAGGTGCGTAGCTGCAAATCTAGTAAGAGTTTTTGTACTCTAAATGGAATCGAGTCTTTTAGATAAGATGTTAGCAGTGCACCCTTGGAGATTGCCAATTATGTGAGTGTTGTTATGAGGCTGCAACTAAGAGAACAAGTTTTTCTCTGAATACACTTATGAGACATGATCGGACACATGACAATAACATGTCGACCCTAAATATTGTCTCCATAGCCTTTTTAATTTGTTGTTACCAATGGACCCCGTTACGTCCAAGGTTTAGATTTAAGGCTCTAGTCCATCTGTTCCTGTGGGGGTATAAGTTGGATACTTAGGTCGTGGTTCAAACCGGAAGGTACAGTCATTGAAAACAAATTAATGTTAATCATGGATACTATTTTATTATGAATTTGTGGGGGATTGTTGGGAGTGAATACTTTGAGACTCAACAACTTGAAACAACAATTGAGTTTTGTTCTTGGCACGACAAATGGTGGATTATGATTTTGGTATAAGCCACTTATGTGGTGAGAATCTACAGTTTAGTAGTTTGAAAGTTGAAGTTTCAAGATGTGAGAACTCATATTTATTTTGAATATTAAATATCATAATTGAACTCTCCTTCAATTGCACCACTTCCACGGGCAAACAAAAAGAAAGGAAAAAGCAATCCTTTCCTTTTATACTACTACTGCCGTGGGTGATAAAACTTTAAGGGAAGGAAAAACTTTGTCCTTTTGTCGTTCTCGGACGAAGGTGATCGGATTTGGTGTGCGTTGTTACAGATCTGAACCGTCTTATCCTGTAAGGAGTTTGATTGTGAAAGTCCACTCTTGTCTGATTCATTGGTAAAATGGATCAAGAAGTTTTATCTTGGTAGGTGAGTAAGTTAAAAACTCACACTCAAGCCAATGAATACAATACACATAGGAAAAGATAATTGACTTTTTTGATCTATGTGTATTATACTAATTAATTTTAATGTAACTTTTAAAGTTACTCATCTACCAAAATAAAATTTGTCGAATAGATCTCTACATGGTATCACGTCTTGAATTTTTATTAGATCAAGCGAAGATCAAGGGATTCGCAAGGCAAAATCCCATAGTTGATGCGTGCTCAATTTTTTTTTGCTTTTCTTAATTGTTCGAGTTATTAAGGTAAAACAAGAGTGAATTTCATGACCACTGACTTTAAGATCGGTCAACCGTATGCGTTATGGATTAGGGGTTACAATCAAAGTTGTAACATCCACAACGTCATGCCTCCACTTCAAATTTTCGAATCGGTCAACCATATGCGTTAAGAATTCCAAAGTTTGTATATATTGCGTCATAGAATCCGTAATTATGGTCGGAATCATCTTGGAGATAGAAATTAGTAGGTTAATTATGATTTTTTGCCTTATAAAAATATTAATACCAAATAAGTAACCTTTGACTTAAAAAAAAAGGTTACTTATTTGGTATTAATATTTTTATAAGGCAAAAAATCATCTGTCCCCATTTCTGTTTATATTTTTATCCCTAATCCATCACAATTCACCCTGCGTATATATAATTAGAAAAAATATTTATATACTAAATTTTTATTGGTTGAGGACAGGAATAGGAACAAAGGATTTTCACCCATTTTAGTATTGGTTTTTTACCGGATCCTTTTAATGATCCCTTCCCATGATTCGTCCCGTTTTTATTCTTTTCAGTTTTCTTGTAAAGACTTCATTACTCTAATTAAGGTTGTTGGAAAAATTGCTCTGACATTTACTATCTCGTCTCGTTTGACAAGACTTCATAGTAACTGCTTATACGTGTTATGCTTTATGCTTCATATTCGTGCATGATATAACATCGTTCGGGCTTACAACATTTAGGGAAAACATTTAAGTAATGTTTTTCGGTTGTCCTGCTCTCAAGGATGCTGCTTACAACATTTGTTACAATTAAACCACCAGGACTGCTGCTAGGGGGATTGATTGAAAGGAAGACCAATTTACTACCCTCATCCAAGCCATCTATGCGCATGATTGTGAAAATCCAAATTATAAATTTCAATAGTCCTAGCATTACGAAAGTTAAAAATACTATCTTCATTCCATAATATAAGTTGTTTAGAAAATGTTGCAAATATTAAAGAAGTAAAAAATAAAATATTTTATTAGTCAAAATATCGATATTACTCTCTTGAAAAGGACTTATATACCACTAATTATATTTAAGAGATTAATATTGATATTTTAATAACAAAACACATTAAAAATGGCTCATTAATGTTGAATTTTCCAATCATACCCCTTACATTGAATGTTGGAGGGAGGAGAATAGTGAGAGTAAAGAATGTAGAATTAAATTGCAAGAAAAAATTTAATAGTGTCATATTTAACATTTTACCAAATATTACTATAAAATTTGATGAATAATTATTTCCCGTGCAAAAAAAAAAATTAACATATAATATGGGACAGAGATAATAGAATAAAACACCTCTCTTGGTTGATACTGAAGATTTTTCTCTTTTTCTTTTTTAATGATAAAATAAATTTTTTATTTTATTTAAATAATATTTATTGAAATTAAAACCACAAACTTATACATATAGGGGGAGATAACCTTACCTCGAATATTAGCTGGAGACAAATCCACTACTACATCGGACTAAAGTTCCTAGTAGGCGTAAAATTCCAAAGGAAACAATCTCAATTGTCAAAACTAACGTCTTTTAAAGGGTTTATACTTAGTCTCCATGTGATGTTCCGTAGGGGCTTTTATATATTTTTTTTTACCTTTATGTGAGCGGACATGAGTAAAATCGACGTACTAATCTTCTAGTTGAGAATCCGCCAAAGCGTCGAAAGATCCCGTGTCCGGGACCTCGATATTTTCTGATTCAAGTGATGCACTTTCCTCTTGCGCAGTTGTTTCAACAAGTCTTTTTAAACTGGGCACATTAATACGTTTATTAAAATCTCGAAAACTTGCAAATAATGCGTGACGATCTGAAAAGGGAGGAGCCGCTGGTGCATTTAGTTTGCTAGCTGAAAAAGTTTCGGGCTGCACGTCCTTTGTTATAGGACGGACCGGTGCTGATTATTGAAATACCACTGACGACTCCGAACTTAATACGAGCCCTAAATCTTCCAGAGCAATCTCATAAGAAGGGCTCCTGTTGACTGGTGAGATGGAGCCCTCTACGGATGGGTCGGTCTTTGCCCAACCAAGCCTGGGTCCTGATTGGGTGAGTATCAAGAAGATTTTGGGAATCCGAATCAAGAAGATCGCGATTGTTGTGATCTTCAGGATCCTAAGGATCGAGAAATCCGTGATCCTCCTCAATCAACAAATCCACTCCCAACTTCTCAAGCGGTTCCGAGGGCTTCGCCGCCGTAATCAGCTCCGTCTCCTTCACCACTGCTCAACCATTTGGGAAACCGACAGATGAGTGATTGTTTACTTGTCCACGAAACTCTCTCCCACCACCGCTACATGTTGTACCGGCTCCACCACATCAATCTCTGGTTGGGACGGCGAGACCACCGCACGTGGATCGGTTGAAGGGATTCATGGAAAGAAACTCGTACTAAACACCGTGAATCGTTCCTGAAAGGATCTGCTCATATTATAGGAATCGAAAAACAAAAGAAAAATACTTACAATTTTTCGTTAATGGTTTCTTATTTCGGATGTTGTGCTACAACCACCAAAAGCCTTCCTCTGCGGAATTGCTCTCTATCGATATCCAAGCAACGAAACGAGCAACGAGAACCTAGACACATTCTAGATTCATTGAATTTGGACATGAAGCACGTTAACTCGTCTATGCGTGTGACCTTGTATGTTCATATCACAATGGCAATGAAAAAATACTTAGTAGTAGTGTGTGTCCATAAATCACAAACGGTCTCTAGCAGGACATTGTGACTATACCGAGTGAATGAATGTACGGTGGAACCTAATATCAATACACTATTTAATCCCTTTGTCTCGCGATATCTAAATTAAACATAAGACATGGTAGTTGTCACACTTATAAAGCTTAATTATATTTCTGTTCGATCTTCAGGTAGATTGTTCCAACACATAGTATTTAATAACCACTTTATTAAATATATTTTAGTACGACCATGCATTTATATACATTTAATGGTCTTAGGGCACTATTAACATCGGTCACCGTCACGGCCCCCGGCGAAACCACCGTTGTTGAATCTATCAACACTATTTCAATTGCATTCTCCAAATCGCCCCTGGCCAAGAGTTCACCTTCCTCCAGTTCCACAACAGGGAGGCTTCCCTGCTATTCGTGTTTCCCAATTCTTTTACTGGGGTCCTCAACACAGCTTCTGGTGCACCCGGTTGCACCCCGTCAGTCACCGTGTTGTTTTCCTCTATACCCGTATCATCCCGGGTCAAAACCGCTCTGTAACATGAATTTCCTTGGATCAGTTCCTCACCCAGACCCGAACCCGTTACAAATCGGGTCAATTCTTCTCGATCACCTGTTGCTACTACCGTCTGATTATGGCTCACATCCGGCAGCAAAATCGTCTCTAAACCGGTACAATATCTACTCCTGTAACCGAAGCTTATCCGTTTCCATTCCCTTGGTTCCAGAGCCTGAACCCTTCTCCAGTATGCGAATCGCCGGAGTGGCCGCCTGAGTCTATTAAAAATTGAAACCCATTTACCTTTCCCGGTATCCACCACATTCTGATTCCCTTAACCCGCAGTTAGGGGTGTGCAAATTCGGTAAAAATCGATTTACCGACCGAATTCGATTTGAATTTGGTAAATCGAATTGGTAATTCAGATTATATCGAATTCGAAAATTTCGAAACCGGTTCGAATACGGTATTTGGTTTTAATGAAATCGGTATTACCGAATTCGAATTCAATTTCGTATTATAAAAAATACTGTTAAAAAAATACTAAAATAAGTCCACTATAAATAGTCTCGTACTTGCCCTAAACCTAATATCTAACCCTAATTTTCACCCACCTTTTAAGCTAAGAGGCGCAGCAGCTGCTCGCCTGCTCCATTTCTCTACCAAAATGAAACTCTCACTCTTCCTCACACTCACACATCTCCAAATCTGAAGAAAACCACTACTCATTTGTCTCTAGCAGAGCACAACCGACCGACTCCGCCTACAACCACTGTCGCCTAGCACCACCGCCGCCTAGGACCGCCGTCTCTGTCGAAGTTCAAGTTCAGTTGTTCATGTATTTCATTCAAAAGTGAAAAAATGGAAAAAAAATTGTACTTTGTCTTTGTCTAGGACCACCGCCATATGAAATCTAAAAAAATTAAAAAATGGAAAAAAATTTGTTCTTTGAACTGAGAACATATGAAATCTAGAACATTAAAAAAAAATAAAATTGTTTTCTTTTTGCAGTCGAAGTTGTTCAGGTACTTAAAAAAATGAAAATTGTTTTCTTGTTGCAGTCGAAGTTGTTCAGCTTTTCTTGTTGTAGTGGAAGCTTTTCTGAGAACATATGAAGTCTAGGACATTAAAAAAATGGGGAAAAATTGTTAGATATGTTAGACAATCACCGGCTAGACTTCATATAGGTAATTCGGTAAACTGATCGAATTCTGAATTCAATTCGATTTCGGTAAATCGGAATTCGGTTACGAAATAGGTCGGTATTTTTAAAAATTAAATTACCGAAAAAATCGATTTCAAACTACCGATTTACCGGATTCGAAATCGATGCTCACCCCTACCAGCAGTCTTTGTCCCCGCCTTACGCGGAAGCTTTGCGACGTCCCCTCCATTCGTCTGTCCCTTAGTGCAACATTGATTTGAGTGTCCCAAAGACATGCGTACCGTGCAATACTCTGGGAGATCATCGTACGCGATCGATTGCCAAAACCCATGTCCCGTTTTCGCATGCCTAATCCAAACGTGATTGGGCAATTCCTTCAGTAAATCAAGTTCAACACAAACTCTCGCTATGGTAGGCCTCTTGAGTTTCGCCGTCGGCGGTGTTCCCACCATTGATGGTAAAGTGAACAAGCAGTCCCCAGAAACTGATCCACGCCGGAGCAATTGACGGTTCTTCGTGAACGTTGAAATCGAACGTCCATTTGAAGACTCGCATCCAGAGATTACAAAATCTCCATTGTCCCCTCCTCCAAAACCGGCAATAATATTCCTCTTGATCGAATCGAACGATAATATGATTGCTTTGTTTAACCATCCATCCCAAAAGTTTCCCTTGAATCCAATCCTTCCGAAATCCTCTTGAACAAATCTAACGGGGGCAGCACCGTTGGAATTTACCGACACAGGCGAGCCGCCATGGCGCCTCTAAGACAATGTGTTCCTCCTCCGCAATTGTCAGACATGGTTCACCTTTGTAGGATACGAGTTTTGTGTCCGATAACTGCAGAATTCCAGCAGAAGGATTTCCGATCCCAGGCGCCGCCCAGTTAGGGGAGGAGCAGCGACCATAGGCGCCGCGCCTAGGGTTTCTACTTTGTCCCAATATATTTTTTTAGTAACAAATATATTTATATTTATTCTCTCAAAAGTTTTGAAGATAAAACGGGCCAACAAACAATTTAAATATAACAAATACTACCCCCGTCCCAAAATATTTGTCACGTATGGGTTTTTATCAAAAATGATTGAAAAAAAAATTAATGTGACAAAAAGTCTTAAATACCTCTCAATTAATGACTTAAAAATAATTATTAGTGGTTAAATGAGTAATAAATTAGGGGTATGAATTAAAAAATAACAATAAAGATGCATTAATTTTTAAAAGTGACAAATAATTTGAGATATTTTAAAAATTGAAACGTTTCAAACTATTTGGATCGGAGGTAATAACAAATTAAGAGAGTTCAGCTAAGAATCTTCAGATGATTCACTTGAGGGGAAAATTGCACGGTGCAATAGATCAGTATAAAGAGATGACTATTAAACGAAAATGAAATGACAGAACTCCACTATTGTGTAAAAATAAATAAATATACAAAGCTATAAGCACGTATACGGACACCCATTTTGCATACATAGACAATAATCCACAAAATAGAGGTGCAAAAAGAGAAGAATTGGTTCTTAAATAAAAATTCATCAACTTTCAAGTAGGGTCGTGTGGTTTATGAGGCAACTTAGATAATTGCTTTGGACCTCTAAAAAGTAAAGGTTCTTAATTAATTTTTTACTACTAAAGCTTCACCTAAAAAATATGATTTAATCACAAATTGAATAACAAATATATGATATAAAAGATGAAGAAACCCGAAGTTGTTATGATTTAATCACAAATTGAATAACAAATATATGAGCTTTAGGGTGTCAATGTATGTACCCACCATTTAAAATTCGCCAAATGGACAGAGAAAATATATTTTTCTTACGGGTTTAACTATTTCTTTTAAATTATAGATTTATTAATTAAAAAATTAACACGTGTCAATTTATTATTAATGGCATGAGTACATAAGTTGGAAATAGATGATTCTTAGCCCTAAAAAGAACGGTCTGGCTAATATTCTTAATTTCTTACGTTGTTGTTTGTAATTATGTACTTGTAAATCTGAATTGCTGGATTATTTGATACAAAATCTTAGATAATAATTATTTCAAAATAATTATTTATAAACCGTTTTTTTCATAAATAGTAACTCTAAAATAATTATTATTTGAACGATTAGATCAAACAATCCGATGGTTCAAACTTTTAAGAACAACTTTTATTAAAACGCCGATAAATATATTGGACGGACCCTAAAAACCCCTAAAACATGGCCAACATATATTTAATGAAGAACAAGACTTGAACTACCTAGAGCAATTGTACATCAATCATGTCACCTCCCACTCCAAATGAATTATTCAAAATGGTCTTTTTTTTTTTTTTTGCTGAATTATTCAAAATGTTCTTTCTCAAGAGGAATTTCATCACAACTCAACTACTCCACTTGGGGACTTTATGTATGCTGCTGCTATTGTGAGGGATAATAGGGGGGTGATTAGGAAAGCTAGAACAATCGGAGCTGCTGTCCCGGATGTTTTCACGACCGAGGTAAAAAAGACATTATTGGCGATAGATCTAGCACTTGAGTGTGGGCTGAATTTGGTTATTTTTGAAGGCGATGCGGATAATGTAATTTTCTCGTTGAGGGGCCAACAAAATGCTGAGGAATGGAAAGGAAAAGCGGTTACGGATGAATGTAAGTTAAAGAGCTTTGGACAACCATCTTGGAAATTCTTGTCGATATCACAAAAAGCAAATGAGGCAGCTCATAATCTAGCGAGATGGGCGAAACAAAATAGTAGAATAGGAATTATCCCCCTGTGTTCTCTGCCTTCTGATATTTTTTGTGATTTGGGGACTGATAGGCACTGTGTGCTGGAAGTTCCTGATGATTGTAATGGGGATTTCTTAAATATATGACAAAGTTTTCATCAACTACTCCACTTGGGGAAAAAAAAAACTACTCAAGTACTCCTTCCCTTCTATTTTAGTTTGAGGCAAATAGAATTTCACAAAGATTAAAAAAATGGTTTGTTCTTAGAATAGCCTACTATTTGTAAAATGGGTCAATCGTGACATCTAAAATTGTGGGTCAATCTTTTTTGGCCTCCAAATTCGTCTTGGCGAAAAAGGTTTGTCCACCAATTTTGGATGTCATAATTGACCCATTATACAAATAGTGGGCTATTGTAAGGCCAAACCCTTAAAAAAAATATGTATGTCATGTTAGTTGGTTTTAGTCAAATAGAAAGAAAAAAATCTCGAAATTTTAAATACAAAAAATGTTATGCATATTGAATTAATAAATTAAATATAAGGGTATGTTGAAAAAAAAATCGTATTTAAATTATAAAAGAGAAATAATTTTCACATAAAAATGCATTGTACCCACTGGGCCAAACCTTTTGTTGACAATTAAAGATGAAGTTAAAATACAATTTTCACATATACCCTTAGGTACAATGCATTTTTATTAAAAAATAGTTGAATGAATTGATTTAATGGTTTGATTTGATACTTGTTTCTAAGAAAAATGTTTGATATAAACCATTTAAACTAGTAAACTTTCAAGCTTAAATAGATTTATTTTACATCTTCACAATAAAGTATGTAATTTTAATAATAAGTAATTTAAGAATATTAATAGAGGAGTATAAGAGAAAACACATTAACTAAATGATTGATTCAACTTCATCAATTATATTGTTAATCTTTTGTAAAAATAGAAGTAGGCCTATGTTTATGAGACGAAGATGATATATGTATAGCCTTTTCAATTTTCTTCTTACAATTTTTTTTTGAGCGCCCGAAGGCGATTGCCCCCGAAGAGGAAGAGCGGAGAGTACCCTAAATAGGGAAGATTGAAGCATGCCCCATGCCTGGGGAGGGAAGATAAGCCTCATAAGGAGGAGAATTATTTGCCCCATTATGGGGAGATATAGGAATCGAACACGGGACCTCCGTCCCGTGTTCGGGTAGCCTTACCACTTGGGCTACCCGATTCCCAATTAAGATTGCAAAGTCGCCGGATTGAAAATTTAGCCTTGAATATCTTGAAACGTAAATTATTTGTGAGATAAGAAATAGATTCAGTGTGTTATTATCTTTTAGTACACTTCTCCAATACATATTCTAATACACTTTTAAATTATTTGTACTTTCACATAAAAGTATTCAAATATGCAGCTTCTATTCATCAACATTAGCTAATTTACAACTAAAATCAACTGAAAGTTTGATTCTCTTATGATTTATTCTTTTTTTCCAATTTTAGTCATAAAAAGGTAAAAATATTGAGGTTTTTTTAATGTTTTTCTTCAAATGTTTTTGTTGATTTTGATTGCAAATTAGTTGAGAATGAGAATGAAAATGAGTTAATAGCTATTTATGGCACTAAACTATTTACAAATTTCTTTTTATGGTACTAAACTATTTTTTTATCTAAATATATCACTCATCTATTTGCGTTTATCAAAATATATACACCCACCAAATTTTTGGGTGTTTTCCGCACAAAAGATTGCATGTGACTTTCATAATTTGGATATAGTGTCTAATTGAAAGCAGTATTCCAGGGTGTAATCATTTCAAGTGAAAGTTACGTGCAATATTTTGGCCGAAAAATACCCAAAAATTTGGTGGGTGTATATATTTTGATAAACGCAAATAGATGAGTGATATATTTAGATAAAAAAATAGTTTAGTACCATAAAAAGAAATTTGTAAATAGTTTAGTGCCATAAATAACTATTAACTCGAATGAAAATTACATAACTGAACAATTTTTAGCAAATATATTAAAATTTTGAAAGTGTAACAGAGGATGTAGCAGCAATGTATACTAGGGTAGGAGGGGGCCATGCCCCCCCCAAGATTTTTGAAATTTTCATATTAGTACTAAGAATTTATTTTTTTTAGAAATAAGTTCTTATAATATAAAATGTCTTGGTTACCTAAAACAAATTGAAATTTAATAATAGCTCTTTAATATATAGTTCCACCACTAACTTTCATAATAATATTGTGTATTAATGACTCAATTCGGATTTGAATGCACAATTTTTTATTTTTTGATGTGCAAAATTGAATGTCTCATTTTTTAAATTATAAATAATTTTGATTAATTCCACTAGTAGTCTCCTATAATCTAATAGAGTTAAAATCCACTAGTATATTGGTCCTGCCAATTTCCAAATTTGAATAGATTAAACTCTACTAACACATATTTCAACAACTAACTTTATTAATTTTATTAATTAAATTTTATTAACACACACTGATGATGGATGTTTATTTTTTTATAACTTTCTCATGGTATTTTGAAGTATGGTCCGTGACAATAACATCTGCAAATTAGTCAATTTTTCTTCATTTTTAAATTTTTTTTGGGTCAATTTTTTAAATTAGTTTATGTCTCTTTTCGAAAATAAGTATCGTTTAAATTCAGGCATTCTAATAAAAATATATATTTTTACATCAAATATATCGTTTTATATTGTGAACGAATTTTAGTTCGCCTCCTAAATTTAAATCCGGCCTCTTCCACTGCCGACACGGATTGAGGCTCAGCTGTCCAAGTTCACACTTTGTATGTTTCCATTTATATCATAGAAATATCAAATATGTAGGTGCATTTGCAGCTACGAAATAAATGCATGCACCGACTTTGTACAAGATCCACCCACTTTTATTTAAAGAAAGAGTAGCTACAAAAAAAAGTGATAGATAGGGACGAAATTAAAATTTTTATGTTGGGGCGAAAAACTGTAAAGTATGTCGAATTAAATATAAAAACTACAAAAACAAAATATTGTAGGTGAATTTGATCAAATATTCCGAATTATATATAAAATTTACTATATCTAATAGGATTTATAAAAATCTCGGGGGTGGATGTCTTCGTCCCTGTAGATAGCATTATATATATAGCAATATTAAGCCTTTAATTATTTATTTATTATAAAAGACAAAGTGCAATTTTAGTATTGTTTTGAAGAAACTGAGATGAATAATGGAAGCCATGAAAATGGTGAAGAACTTGAACCAGTTAGCCCAACTGGTCAATATTTCAATAGCTCAGTCTTATCTGTTGCTATTATTGGAGTTTTGGAATCTGAAATTCCAATTGTTGAAGATCATGAAACTTTAAGCTTCAAGTTGATTCATGAGGTCTTCCTCCCTATTAATTCAAGGTTTTCTTCTATCATGGTAATTTCTAAATCCCTTCACTTAACAATGCCTGTTTTTTTTATTTTACTGCATTGCCGCTTGCTTCCACCCCTCGCCTAAGTGGTTTTGAGAGGGGGAGAGGAGGGGCGGAAGCAGACGGCAATATATTGTTCGTTTTTTAGTATAATGATTATTCGGTCCGATTGTCTTTTGCATCTTTTAGGAGGTTTTGAATGTTTAATTTAGACTATTCTTGATTAGGAGATTTATAATTTATATATTGGCGAAAGATTATAAAAGAGTAAAATTTTAAAAACCCGGGGAAGTGACAACTTATATTCACAAATTATTTAAAAATATATATATTTCTTTTTAAAGAAAAATTAGTATTTTGAAAAATATTGAGGGCATCCATCTTCTTGATTATGATTCTTTGTTCTATAAGGTTAATTAATCATTTAGGGCATTGATGTAGATAGTATATTTGTATTAGTAATATATTATCATTTTCTGGCTTTTGACTTCTAATAGTTGTTTATTAGGCTTAAAAGAATACAGATAGGGAAATAAAATTCTTATTGGATTCTCAATATTCTACATGAGGAATTGTATGAAAAGGTAACCGAAGGTCACTTTATAAATAAATTCCTCAAATGCTAGGATTGATCGCATCAATAGATACCAATTTTTTTTTTTTTTTTTTTTTTTTAAAAAAAAAACTAGACCATTTATAAGTATGGTCTAGTTTATTACAATTATATATTTATTATTAGACCTCTCCAGAGGAGGAATAGTAGAAGCCCGTTGAGCGGGTGCCCCGTGAGGGTCGTAGAAGTTCCGCTCGTAGAAGACCCGTTGAGCGGGTGTCGTAGAAGGCCGTTGAGCGGGGTGCCCCGTGAGGGGAGTAGTAGAAGTCCCGGGTGCCCCGTGAGGGGAGTAGTAGAAGTCCCGTTGAGCGGGTGCCCCGTGAGGGGAGTATAAGACCTCACACAAGGGAACCCAAAGAAATGACAATTAAATCATTCCCCTTGTGTGAGGTGGGTATCGAACCTGGACCTCTCGGTCTTAGGCAGTGGATGTTACCCACTGGGCTACCGTGCCTTCGATCAATAGATACCAATTAAGTACTCCAATCAGATGGAGAGTTGCGCGAGGCGAAGGTTTGTAATTTTGTCTGTAAAAAAATACTCTATTTGGAAGGATTTAAAATTTTGTACGTATTATTGAACCACGTTAAAATCTTCTTATTATTATTCTTCTGGAATATTATCTAATTAAGTTATACCTATAATCTCAACAGGTTGTAGATGAAAATGGGGTGAAACAATGGAAGAAAGTAGAAGTAAATTACAAGAATCACATGAATGTCCCCACCTTTCCAGAAGGAAAATCCATAGAATTCTATGATGAATGTTTCAATGATTACTTAACAAAAATGGGATTGGAAAAATTCCCACAAACCCAACCTTTATGGGAAATTCATATAATTAAATACCCTACAAAAAATGCAGCTGGAAATTTAGTCTTTAAGCTTCATCATTCAATGGGAGATGGCTTCTCAATTATGGGAGCTCTACTTTCTTGTTTACAAAGAGCTGATGATCCTTCACTTCCTATGACTTTTCCGGCTTTCCGGAATGATCGGATGATCGAAAAAATCGATGGAAGTATTTGGCGGAAAGTGCCCGTGGCACTTTCCGGCATAGGTAACACTATTGTTGATTTTGCATGGAGTGTTATGAAGAGTACATTTCTTGAAGATGACAAGAGTCCAATTAGGTCTGGTCATGAAGGTGTGGAGTTTAGGCCAATCACTATTACAACAATGGAGTTCTCTATTGATCAAATCAAGCAAATTAAGGCCAATTTGGAAGTGGTGAGATTTCTTTTTATCTTTGGTTTGATTAGTTTTTATATATCATGAATTATTTAAATTTACATGTTTTTCATCATTAGGAAAATTAAATCAAGCCGCCACATGTTAATTCTTTTTGTTTGTTCTTTAAAACAAAATGGTCGCACATCGGAAGAAAAATGAGAAATGTGACAAATCTTTATGAATGGAACGGAGAGGGAGAGACAAAAGGGCCTAAACCCGTAGCATATTGACCTTTTGCATGTTTGATGGATTTATTCAATTTGACTTATTGGTTGCAGTTAGACGATTTGGTTAATATTGATATTTTGACTAACAAATTACCTTATTTTTTTAGTTACATGTTATAAACGACTTATATTATAAAATGATAAAATGAAGATAGTAGTCAATAGTTTGAATCTATGACTGATTGTTGACGTGTATTAGTAGTTGGAGCAGCGATATTTTTTAAAGTTGTTCTACGTGTATTAGTAGTTTTCTACGCCTTTACTTATTTATTTTTTAAAATTCGCTTCTAACACTTTCCTTAAATTTCTTTTATAATTAATTTTTCGCTATCCAAAGTTGAATTTTAGCTCATACTAGTTATTCCAAAAATTACCCTCAAATATAGAAACATAAACTCAAACTCTGAACCTCATCAAATTTTCTCTCACGCCACACCAACTCTGCAACTGTCAACAACACTTTCGACTGACTACAATCTAAACATTTCTCATGGAACACTCTCTCCCTCACTGAAACCCTTTCCCTCCCTTTGTCACAGTCCATTATCGTGCGACCGTTATTAAATTTAGCTTTTCAGGTCTTTTGACTGTCATTAGTACGACTGCCCATCAAACCCTTGCAGTGAAGGGAGTAGCGGTAACAGTTTTGCATGTTACTCTATAGAGTACACAGACAACTATAAAGATAGTAGTTAGAATTTCTAAAGAAGTAGAAAGTGAAAGAGACCAAGAAAAAAAGTGAAACTTTTTACTTTTACTCTTCTTCCTCTTAAAAGTTTAAATTTTAATCTAAGAACCCGAATGAGTTAATTTATTTATTTATTGAAGGGACTAAATTGAAAATGCCTCAAATTGATAGTAATGAAATGCAAGAATATGAACAAAGTTAGCAAAATCATTTTGCTGTCATTTTTAACGAAAATTTAACTGAATTTAACGAAATGGACCCATAATTTATTAAATATTGAAATTTCATAAACTAAAGTGCTACACCCCTAGCTAACTTAATGGTAATAAAGTCCAATTAACCGAGAGGAAAAACGAACTTCGGGTTTGAATTCCTAGCCTCTTAAATGCCGTAAATACTAAGTATTTGACCATGAGAATATAATGGTATATGCAGGGGGAGACACCAGATAACATTTTCGAGGGGCTAAAATGTAGTAATGTACTTAACCTTTTTGTATGCAACTTATTATAACCCTATAGTAATAATTAGTGGGGGAGGAGTTAGGGTAAAGGCCCCAAGGTTAATGTACGTACATCAGCCCCGGTTGTATTGTTTGTATTATTTCTTAAATAAAAAAAAGAACCATCTCACTTCGTAAAAATAAGATTATATTTTGATTATTTCGACCTATAATTTTAAGAAATTTATGAAATCTTAAACCCCTTAACTTGTGGTTGGCAAAATGCTAACAAAATGTTTTATTTTTCATTTTTTTCCCAACAGTCCATAAACGATGTGATATGTGGAGTAATATTTATGGGGACTAGACTATACATGCAAGAAATGGATCCTGAGAAAATGAATGCAAATTCTACAGCATTGGTTTTACTGAACACAAGAAATATTGCTGGGTACAAATCATTGAAGGAAATGTTGGAACCAAATCCTCAATCAAAATGGGGAAACCAGTTTGGATTTCTTCATGTATCAATCCCAACTTTGAGTAAAACTGAGTCTACAAAGCCACTCAGTTTCATCCACAAAGCTAAGGAAGTTATACTGAGGAAAAGAAATTCTGCTGCTGTTTTTTTCACTGGTAAATTACTAGAGACATTGAGGAGATATAGAGGCCCCGAGGTATGCTTACTTGACATAGACGAAATAATAAACTTTATGTGCACTTTATAAAAAATATGTAGTACTATATAAAAGTAGATAATATAATAAATTGTATCGAGCTCTTGAGTTACGAAGGAAATACTTTCAATAATTTGGGAGGGGTGGAATTTTATTGGCTTTTTTAGAATATGTACAACTTATAATGTATAAAATGAATATCTTAAAGTTTATATGATTTTGAAAGACCTTGTTAATTCATAACAAATTCTTTTTTTGTTAAATTAATTAAGTGTATAGAGACGAGACTTATGTATGATTTGTAGAACATGTTTCTTGATTAAGGATATGTTAGTTGTAAAAGTTTACTTGAAAAATATGTTTAGTTTAGGAAAATAAACATTTCATTATTTTAGCATTCCAAAATTAAAAATGTTTACTAGTACTATAAGTTTGAATTGAAAGAGGGTACATATATCATATATGATCTTGTAACTTAAACCTTGTAAATGTCGACAGGGGACAGCTGCGTACGTACATAATACCTTAAAGAATTCAAGCATGACGGTCTCCAATGTTTTTGGACCAGTGGATAAGCTGGCTTTGGCTAATCATCCAGCTAAAGGAATTTACTTCATGGTTGTTGGAGTTCCTGAGGTTAGTATATATTAATGGGTAAAAAGCGCTGACGCCCCCTAAACTATTTTCCTATTTTAGTTTTTGACCCTCAATTAAAAAAGGTCAAGTTTTACCCCCTAAACTATTTCGGTTTTTTATTTTTGACCTTCCATCCATATTAATATCTCTTTGAATTACTAATAAGTTTGAGAAATTCTGTTGCAGAGCCTTTCTATAACAATGGTTAGCTATATGAGAAATCTGAGGATTGCAGTTGGTATGGAGAAGGGTTTTATGGATCCTGAAAAGTACAAAGCATGCATTCAGGAAGCATTTGATATAATGTGCAAAGCTGCTTCTACTGGATCTCCTTCCCTTAATTAAGGCCAAAGATTTAATTTCATATGCGTTTTATTTGCATAAAGATATTTTATTTCAGTCTCTAGTATACACACCAGTGACATTATTATATATGGAACAATTTGATTAGTTTATTTCCACATTTTCACAAATTAATAATACTATTGGTGTATTTGAGAACCGATAATCCTGAGTCATTGCAATGACATTACATTCTTTTATTTTTCTTCTATTCATGCTTTTTGGAGCTTTCCAAGACAAGAAATTCAATTTTTTGAAATATATTTTGCGTAGAATTGTTGTGCAATTAATGGTTTAAATATGCTTATCACTTGTACCCAGAACTACTTATATTTGTTGAAAAATCTAGGTGTGCATGATGGTTCAAAATGCATAATCATTTTACCATGTTGTACAAGTTTCCAGTGCAAGTATCTATTTCTTGTTTATTCACTCAACGATCCTCAGTTGCTCCCTTCTTTGAAATGGTCAAAGGGTCACATCATCATGAGAGTGAGAGGTTGCCATATAAAGGGGTGAAAATCGTCTGTATCTGTGTATATTCTTTATTCGTGTGTCTAACCACTTAGAATTTATAATATGAATGTTTCTTCTAAGGGTAATTGGTGTATTTAGTTCTGAAACAATTTTCGCTTGGCAAGGTTGGTCCCTAAAGATTGTTTGCAACATTTTAGATCCTCAATCAAATTTATGGGTCATGAATCTTCCGACTTTTTTTTTAAAATATTGAATGTTAGTCAACAAGTGATGTGGGCAAAATTGGAACTTCACATTTTTGTAGATAATTAATACCATATGAACTTAATTGTAAAGATAATTAAAAACAAATACCTAATTGCAAAATTTGAATTTTTCTCCTCCCTCCTCCTTCTTCCTCCTCTCTCCAGCCGCCTCCTCCTCCTCCCTCCCTCTCTGCCTCCGCCTCCTCCCTCTTTCTTCTGCTCCCTTCTCCCTCCTCCTTCCTCACTTCTTCTCCCTCCAGCCGCCTCTTCCCTTCTTTTCCCTCCTCCCTCATTCTCTCTCCAGTCGCCTCTTCCCTTCTCTTCCCTCCTCCCTCATTCTCCCTCCTCCTTTCTCCCTCTGCTGCTCCTCCCTGGAATTTGGCCGGAATTGGATGTTGGTTTTATTTTTTAGTTTTATAATTATGTATTTATATTTAAGTATATTTACAATTGAGTACAAGTGATATTAATTATCTAAAAAATACGTGATGTTCTATTATACCCTTGTACACTTGACTAATAAATACAAAATGACCTAAATAGCTGCAAACAATCACTAGGGACAATGTATGCCAGCCCGAACATTGATTGAGGATCTAAAATGTTGCAAACAATCTTTAGGGACCAACCTTGCCAAGCGAAAATTGTTTAAGGACTAAATACACCAATTATCCTTCTTCTAATTATATATACACATGGTAAATTGTGAGTAGTTGGGCATATGAATAGGAATATACACGGGTACAAACGATTATTTACCCCAGATAAGTAGGGTAGAACCTGTTTATTGGGATCGGTCTAATCTTCCTTAGAAAAAATACAGCTCTGGATTGAAGTGGCAAGGCAAGCCCTACTACAAACATTCATGTACCCCACTCTTATCAAGGGAAAATTTTAGGTAGGTCTTGCCCCAACTCATGTGAGAGAGTTGTGGGACCAAGAGCGACTACATACCCGACTGACTCCTTATCAGGGATTAAAGCTTTCTTACCATTGATGTAAGCATCTATTTCTTCACTTCTTTTGCTATCTTAAAGGCATATTAGTGAATTTCGTTCTTTAACAATATGTGATTGGTGATTTTGTTCCTTGTTTTATTTTTTGTTTTTTTAGAACCTTAAACGATTTATATTTGGTGATAATCGGTCCATCCAATCACAACTGTTATCGTCAATCGCCAGTCAACACAAATTTAAATAAAAAACACCAAAATTAAAGGGTATTTTGGGATTTTTTTGGGCAAATTGGTGGATTTCATCCTTTAACAATTTCCGTTTGGTGGTTTTGGTCTTTGATCTATATATATTTTTGTTTTTAGAACCTTAAACAAGTTGTGTTTGGTGATAACGGTCCTTCCGTCCACAACTGTTATAGTCACCTAATTTTGACAAACTCAAATATAATAAAAAAAAATTATCCCCAATCATGTGTGGTTGCGCTGCTAGTACAACCTCATGTGCTGATGTTATCTTCTTCATCTTTTTTATTTATTTATGAAGAAGGTCCAATCTGGTGTAGCTCACCCTTTTATAAGGTTGAAAAGAAGGGCAAAAAATCGTTTGTACCCAACTTGTTTACTCGTGCACGTACCCACCACTCAAAATTTACCACATGGACAGAGAAAATATATTTTCCTTACGGGTTCCACTATTTCTTTTAGGTTATAGATTTATTAATTAAAAATTGACACGTGTCGATTTCTTATTGATGATACATGAATGGGTACACAAGTTAGAGATAGAGGGATTCTTAGCCAAAAGAAGAGGGAGAGAGTTGGGTGGGGAAAAAGGAGATTTGGAGAATTTTTAGGCAAATTGGTGAATTTTGTCCCTTAACAATTTGCGATTGGTGGTTCTGGTCATTGATCTATATTTTTTGGGTGAAATACCCAAATTAACTCTGGTGTCTTAAAGAGTTTTTTTTTAAAAAAAATTATTTATTTCCGTCACAATTGTGGACGGAAGGACCGTTATCACAAAACACAAATTGTTTAAGGTTCTAAAAACCAAAAAAAAATAGAGCAGGGACCAAAATCACCAATCATATATTGTTAAAGGACGAAATTCAGCAATCTGCCTATCTTAAATTACATAATTATGTTCTTGTATACACTACTTGGTGAAAGACTGTGTAACATGTTTAAATAACAAAGTCTTGTACATGAGGAAAATTGAGATAGTTTTATTAGTGATCTTACATTCCTCTCTTATATTACTATTTGATACTGAGTGCATTTTTTTTAACACTACGTCTATATTCAAGGACCATAAATTATTGTATGCTAATTTTTCATTTTCTGAATTTCATACGACTAATTTGATGAAAATACTTTTTTTTTCTTTAATCTGAAATGGCATTGTATTAATTATCGAACAATATAATTATAACGGTAATGATTTTAACATTCAGAAATCCATGCAGGATAAATCCGAATAATCAATATGAAATCGCTTAATCAAATTCTTAATTCTTACTTTGAACAAACCCTTCAAAATTAACTTATAAACATTTACTTTTCTATAAAAATCTATTTTGACTGGATAGATTTCGGAGATTAGGCCCAACTATATCCAAGCCCATTATAGTAGGCCCATTGGAATCCACAACCATTTTTAGGGCTTTGAACTTTTCCTATCCCTATATAAATCCTCTTATATCATCCTCAACCTTTCACATCTCCCTTTCTCTAAGATTCAATACTCATACTTTGTCTCTGGCGGCGTGGCGGCTGGCTGCAAAACCTAAGGCATCATACTCAGGCCTGCGTTGGGTTTGATTTTTTTTATTTTAATTTGAGAATGAAAATGATGAATATGGAAATATGAGTGATGAATTTTGTTTCATCTGATCACATAAATCCGTTTTTGCTACGTTCTTTCTGATTCGTTCTCTATGAACTGTTTTTAAATATACTTTTTTGATTTTTTACATTTTTATTTTCGTATTTTTCAATCAAGCTTTTTGGGGAATTTTTTTTTTATTTAATTTGTTGGATCAATCGAGATGATGAAAATTATAAATCTTAGGACACCTTCTGACACAGTTTGACAATGCTGTGTATGAGAAAAGATTTTAATTTCTGATCTATGATGATGTCAGTAATTACTTCCTTGTTATGTTTCTATTGATCTACTTTTTTGTTCTTCTTTCCCATGAAAATTAGATAATTCCCCAGCTAATTATATTATTGGTATCATTTTCTGGGGTACTAATTATTCCAAAAAAATATATATATTTTCACATCAGTTATAATTTTCACTGTAACCTCCTATCTCCACAGATGGGTAATATGCCTTTACAAACCAAATATAAAATCAGCCTAATGAGTCTACTCCTCCTCCATTCCCTAATATAATACTTTCGTTACGTTTTACAAAAGTTAAGGAACTAAAAATACTTACTTACTTAAAATATAAGAGTTAATAGCTATTTATTGTATTAAATTATTTACGAATTTTTTTATGATATTAAATTATTTTTTTATTTAAATATATCAATCATCTATTTACGTTTATTAAAATATATACACCCACCAAATGTATACATGAAGGTCACACGCACTCTTCTGACGGAAAACACCCCAAACTTTGGTGGGTGTATATATTTTGATAAACGCAAATAGATGAGTAATATATTTAGTTATAAAAATAGTTTAGTAACATAAAAAAATTCGTAAATAATTTAGTGTCATAAATAAATTTTAATTCTAAAATATAAATACTATTCTATTAAATATGATTTGCATTACATTAATTTTATTTAATAGAGTAATATTAATATTATGATATTTCAAAATCCAATAAATGTGGTTCAATTGGGAAGTCCCACAAGTCCTCTACACTTAATTCCAATTTATCACTTTGTTGATTTATATTATTGATCAGTTCTCTTAACCTCTCTTCAACTGTTGTTGCTCTGATACTCACTCTTGATTTTCCAACCTGTCCACACACAAAAAAAAATCAAATAATCAGCTTAATTTTTTACAATCCCACTTCTTTGCAAACCATCTCAGAACATGAAAAAAGGAGATTGTGTGATGTAAATTGGATATTTCGCAGCAAATTAGATTGTGAAGATATATTTTGTCTATTTTTAATGGAGTTAGCAAGTAACTTCCACTGGCTTTTATTATGTCCTTTTCTAGTTAATTGATAAATTTCATATTTTAATGCATACCAAAAAAAATGTGTGAAAGTCGAGAATTACAAAGAAAAAAATATAAATTACTTCTAATTAAAGTATGTTATAATGTGTTAATTTGTTGAAAACACTCTGGTATTAAGTTAAATATTGAGATGTATCAAATAATTTGAAATATACCAAACAAGTGAAATGTATCAGTTATTTAAAAATGGAGTTAGTAACTTCAATTTTGAATTGACAAAATCTCAACCTGTAAATGACACTAAAAATCTGTCAAGTATTATAAGTATTGAAATTGAGTCGAACCCCAATAAAAGTATTCAATTGCGAGCACGCCCTGTATTTTGAGTTCAGTTCTCATCCTTCATCGCTTGTAATAAATAAAGAGAGACCCAATCCAAAATACATTTATACTAAAAAATAAAATATAAAAAAAATAAACAGTTTTATTCATGAATTAAAATATTTTTGATACTGGTAACTAACCTCTGCGTGAGCTACATGGAGCATTGATTTTCCAGAGCTTGAAAAGCTAGCATTGACAACGTCAAAACCTTCTTCAGAAAGAAATCGAAGAATTCTATAAAATGTAGATTTTTTATCCATCCCAATTATCAAAATAACATCTATTGAAGGTTCCATTTCTTGAATTTCAAGTTGAGGCTCTCTTGATGAACTGCTCGTAATTTCATTATTTTCATCAGTACTTATAATCATGGAAGAACGACATCGTTTTTTACACAGCAAGTTCTCCTTCTTCTCTTTACTTTTCTCTATCCTTTCCTGCAAGATCTTTATGTACTTCACTGCCTCATCTACTTGTTCTGGCACCGGCAAAGCTTCCTGCATATCACACACTACCTATGTAATATTGTCATTTCTTTGTAGCAATTTATATTCATACATCCTAAACATTTCTTTATCGAGTGTCTGCCTGGATTGGGTCTCAAACTAAGGTTCTGGGGTAAACCAGTTTCAAACACAAACTAGATTCTAGATAATTTAATAATTCAAATTTCTTTTGCATACTCAAATCAAAAGATAATTTATACCCCAATTTGAGTTTTAAATCAAACCAAATCAAAATCTATCAGACCTAATCCAAATACACATCATCGAACTCTCAAACTAAAACTTTAAACGTCAATTGTAAAAGGAGTATAACATCTCGCTTATTTCTGATTGCAGTGCATTACTTCGGCTGCTATCGGGGTTTAGTCTTTCACATATCTACAGGGAAGCCAATGCATGTGCTAATTGGCTCGCTAAAGCTGGAGGACTTCTTTCATTCTTTGATCTTGTTACTTTTCACTCTTTACCCCCATTTGTTAGCCATCTAGTGGCGGGGATGCCCGTGAGGCTTTTTGTGCTAGGACTATTTCAAATACCTCTATCCATATACATCATTTTGTTAGCCTTATAGTGGCAAGATATGGACATGAAGTATCGTTTGATAGGCCTAACTAGTAAAACTTTCTCTCTTACCCTACGGGTTAGGGAGACTTTTATTATTTATATATCTCTTTTCTACACCCAAAAAAAAAATGGAGTATAACATGAGATGTTATTAGTGGCAGATCTAGGACGACTAGCAACTAATCTTAAAATTTTAAAAATTATGTATTTAGCCTTAGAAAAAATAATAATAATTTAGATAAAATATTATATTTCGCTCACTAAAAATTATTTGAAATTCAAACTCGTCATCCAATACTAAATTGCACAGACGTGGAAGGGATGGCAATGTGAATTGTATGAGACAAACCTTGGGGTTATAAGTTGGGAGGAGAGAATAGAGCTTAGAGTAAAGTTCTTTCATATGACTCCTCCTGTTTTTCTCTATGATTCTTCTTTCCATTTTGGGAGATGAATGCAGAGAAGGAGGTGGTGGTGGTGGTGGGTATGAACTCTAATCTTGAACAAAAAGAATAGGATCGGATCCAAAATCAGACAACTTTTGTTATTTTACATTTGAATTTCTTGAAAGTTTAGTTAAGGTTTTGAAGAAAATCAAGGTCATTGTTGTAGTTTTATAGTCCAACTTGAGTAGGAGACACAGAAGCACAAGGACGGTGGCTCCTCCAGTGCGGAGCGGGTAATTACGCACTTGCAGAACTTTTTTTGTCATTACGATTAAAATTTTGACGGTTAAAATTAATTTAAAACAAACATCTGTTATGAATATTGAAACACCTATTTTGAACCTCATAACACATGTTTTGAGACGTTTTATATATACTTGAAAAAAACTGTTCCACATAGGATAGACAAAAGGCCTCGAGAGGAAGACGAGGAGGTCAAAAGGGTTGTTGAGGACGAACCGGGGAAATTGTAGTGTGAAAGCATCGTGGCGTCATCAATTAATACCTCACGCGACAATAAGCATCAGACTTGTCTTTTTCTTTTATCAGGAAAATGCGATTATCATTCATCCTAAAGGCTAGGGGTGTTTATGGTTCGGTTTTATACATTTTTTATGTCAAACTGAATATTTTGGTTTGAAAATTTTGAAACCAATCCAAACTATTTAAAATCTCAAACCGATGCATTCGGTTTGATTTGGTTGCTCGGTTTTGCGAGACACAAAAATATTGATTATAAAATTTAAAAAAAAAACTTTATTTAATTAGTTAGTTGCTAAAAATATTTTTTTAAAAAAATATGCCTATTATTTTCTCAAGGTAAACACAATAAAGAAAACAAAATAATAAAACATAAATTCTTGGTCTTGATCCTTGCACTTCAAACAAATTACTTCAAAATCATCCAACAAGAAAAAAGAAAAACACAAAAATTACATAATTATTAGTTCAAAATAGTGAAATACAATAAAATCTTTTGGTAAATCTAAAATCGCATAACAAATGATGACTTTTTAATCTCTTGGTTTAACACTTGAAGAACTTGCACTTGAAAAATCTATAATGAAATACAAAAGTTAGCAATTATACTAGAAATCATTTTAAGGAAAAATATATTTTATTGCAAAAAAGTCCTTTAATATATATTATATATATTCGGTTTGGTTCGGTTCGGTTTATAATTTTTTTTAAACCAAACCAAAAATTCAGTTTTAATTTAGCTAAAACCGAAACCATTCTAATGCACCGCTCAAACCGAAAATTCGGTTTGGATTGGTCGGTTTCGGTTTTTCTTGAACACCCCTACTAAAGGCATATATGCTTAGATGAAAAACCTTCAATTTTGTTAATTTTAAACGTTAACAATTTGATCAAATAGCTAAATTTTAAATAGGTTTTGGTACATGTTTTTGGATAGTCATTTAAGTCAATTATCAACCTAGGTTGAAACTGGATAGAGAGTAAGATTTGTATTTCGTCACTAAATTAGTAAAAGATATATGGTTTTCACACCAGATTCTCTGCAACACTTGATGCATTATTCTCTAGTGTAGTGTTGCATGGAGAAAGTTGCAAGGACTGATGCAAAGGATTCGATCTAAATTATTTCTGATATACTTTGTATTTTCAAATACATTATCTAACAAACCAGTGGTATACATAGAATAATGTGATTACTTATAGCCTATAAATTTACTCTGTACCAATGAAATATGAAGTCAAAACTTAAATTTTGAAATAAAAAATGGTATCAAAACACACTTTTAATTTTTAACCACTATATCAAAAATTATTTTCGAAATTATCCTTGAAAAGATAGTAATACAATTGGTTCCAATGCAAATAAATATTTCTATTTGCATCATACAAACACACTTCAATCATCGAATCATTTAATCAGTAGACAATCAAGATTATAATTATTCTTAACCAATTGTCCTTCTATTTAGAGCAATCCATTCTGGAATAAATATAACTAGATTTTAGTGTCATCAGCTGCCGAGTTGGAATATTCAACTTCAGTACGGTGTGGGGATTTGTTGTTTGACCTATGTTTTCCACGTGTGATTATGGACCTATGGTCGGTGAACTCTATTAAACGACTTTTCTTCTTGATTGCAAGATATATGAAAGGTTAATTATCTACCCTATTGATCCATCAGCATTGAATTATCTAATCCTAACTGGCTAACTCAACATAAACAAAATTTAAACAAAAAAATTTACTTTCAATCAAAGACACTATCATACTCATACTAATTAAACAATTAGTTGTTAATATTATAATGTAATGATTAAGTTTCATTAATCAATATTGATTATTTTTGACAAACCGATAATTATTTCTAAATAACTTTCTCGCGGTTGAGTTTGTGTTAGTTATTGTTGACAGAAAATACGGTCAACGCTGAAAATCGCTCACCTTTGGTCAATCCAATTATGCGAAACAAATGTTAACCGTCAATGAATTTTTATTTAATTGTTTGAGAAAAGAGTATGGGCGTTAATGAGTTCGGGTCGGATCGGCACGAATTCGGCTCGCTCAGTCATGTGAGTGCGAGCTTAATATTCAAGCCAAATTCTTATGTAAGTTGAGTGTAAAACCCGAAATTTTTCCTTACGCGATATTTGACGTGTAATTAAATTTTTTCGCGAGTAACCGTGTAGGAGTAATTTATTTCGTGCTTACGTGTCCATTTAATTTTGTAATATGTTTCGTATTTTATTTTTTTGTGTACGTTTTATTGAGGGAGTGTTTCGCTCACGTATCGTAGTTGGAGGATTTTATTGTTATTCACCTAAATAAATAATTTGGGTTTGGATTTAATAAAAACATAATAAATTAAAAGGGAACAGGGGTTTTGTGCGTTTTAAAGAAATCATCAATAGGGTCATCTCATGGGACTACATAACTGAAGAAGAAACAAAGAGACGCGACTTCTCTTTTCTCTCTGCAATATAAACAAGAAGCAAATGAGAGAAGAAAAAGAAAAAGAATAAAAATGAAAGGCATCGTCATGGATTTCGCTGCAACAAAGGAAAGAGAGAAAAGGGCGGCTCCTCTCCTCTCCTCTCCTCTCTCTCTACTACATAACTGGTTCGATGGTGGTAGATTGTGTACAAGGGCGCAGGTTCGAATCTTGGCAGCCGCAGTGTGGAAGTTTCAACCCTCCAATGTGGGGGTGGCTTCTTGCGGTGGGCTAAGACAAGGCCTCCCATCAATCGAACCGCTGGGTCACCTTGATTTACATCCCCCACAATGCCTGTCGGATCGGGCGGTGGGGGCCCTGAGGGCGTGGGTATCGCCTTTTGTGTACAAGAAAACAAGAAAAGGCTCACCTCGGGATCCGGGCGCAACAAGGACAAGAAAAGATAATATTTTGGGCGATTCAAACATTCTGTCCAGAATTTTGGGCGAGACGTTTGAGGGGGTTATCGATCTCCGTTTTCGACCTACAATATATCGATTCGAAGATAATTGAAAAACCTTCGAGTGAGCGCAGGGGGATCGTGAATCGGAGTTTTCAGCAGAAAGTTATCGCCCCGGAAGTGAGCTGCCAGAACTGATTTCGGGTTTGTCATTATTTTATCTCCGTAACAGGTAGGGACCCGCTTTCCTATGTGATTTATGTTTTGAAATTCTGAATAATACTGATATACTGTTCTGGCATGTTTTTACTGTATTTGGGGATATTCTATTTCATGAAATGTATAGATTGACTGTTAATTTAATTGGGTAAAATGAGCATGCCTTGTAATCGCTTTCATAATGCTATTATAAATTGCTATACTCGAATAAACTGTCTATGGACTGTTCTGTTACTGTTTTGAAAATCTGTCTATAATTGCCTCTTTGCTTAATTGCTTTTGGGTTTTACTTGAAGTCGTCTACTGAGAGTCATTGTTGTTGTCCTAATTGGTTTGGTCGACCGAGTCGTCGCCCCCTATTGAGCTCGAGTCTAGGATCACTAGTTAGCAGGTTCCGCCCGCTTTCTGTTCTGATCTGCTCTGCGACCCAAAGTGGTCTTTCTGCTCTGTTCTGTACTGGGCCCGCATCTAGTGGGGTCAATCACTAGTTACGGTAGTGGTTTTGTGGAGTCCCTGGATGGGGATGATGAGACAATGTATAGGGTTGAACCTTAAAATCTGGCTCCTTCGTTTGGGGGGCAATCCGAACCCACGCAGATTTACTGAACCGTCCTAGTTTGGTTGATAACTGGGACCACTACCGTTATTGCTGAGTAGTTGTGAATAGGCGAGTGAGCTCATGTGGTGGGAGTCGTGTCATAGTAGGTAGCTACGTTCTAAGTATCTAAGACGAGTATGTGATTGGGTGTACCGGATGGGCAACGCGTGGTGCTTGTCGTATACTCGGTTATGGAATCGTTTAGGTGCGAAGAAGGTGGTTATTTGCTTAATTGTTGCATTCTATGTGTTCATTCTTGGTTGGTCTTTATATGATGTTTGCTTGGAGTCTATTTGGTCTCATGTGAATTGGGAATGTTGGGTAACGTTTTGGTGCACTTTTGCACAAGTTTAAAACTCATTTTTTCCAAAACGCAGTACTGCGGGATCCACTGCTTTGCATTGCATTTCGAACCTCTGCTCGACTGCATTGCATCTTGTACTACACCGTCTCCGCACTGAGTTCTGAGTCTTGCGAGACTTGGATTGAGTCGTTTGCATATACTTCCATAGGGGTATTCTGGGAAAAGGGCATCTGCATTATCTATTTTCGTTTTCTTCCGTCTCTGCTTTTACATTTCTGTCTTTATTATCTATATTCATTGTTTTAGGTCCTCGCTGAGCACCGAGCTCGATCCCAATATCCGGTTTTGTTTTTTCGAGTTTTGTAGATGTTGATTATTCCTGTGATGGTGGAGCATGGGATGGGGATTACGAAGAGTGATCCTAACTGGATAGTTCACACCGATTATTACTTTTATAGTTATTTATATTGAAACTTGTAGTTTCCTTTGTGATGTAATAACTTAAAAATAATTTCATTTTTAGAATAACACTTCCGCTACTGTTTTATTACTATTTATGGACTTTATATAATGAACTCATTTATTTAGTAATTCTCTGACTGCGGCTTTGGTGCTTCATTAACCAATGGGGCACTGCCATGTCATCATTCCGAGACGGGGGTGTGACATTGAGAGTGGGCGTGATTACGCTCGGATCGTTTAAGGCTCATACCAACTAATATATATATATATATATATATATATATATATATATATATATATATTATTTATTTATATAGTACCAGTACTAAATATCTAATAATAAAAAATAAAAAAGGCTAGTAAATATGATATTGTTTTTGTTAATATATATATATTTGGCTTATGAGGATCATTCACTCAGTTCGAGCTCACAACAAAATGTGAGTCGAGTATGACTTAAGCTTTCTAATTTTTAAATGAGTTGAATGTTCTTTTTCTTTTCTTTTTTTTATACTTTTAAGGATTATTAAATAACTAAAAGCAATTAATTGTGTGATATCTGTCATCTTTTTCTTTCTTTTTTATTTTGGTTGGTAAATAAGTGTATACACTGTCATCCTAGTCTTGAGTTCTTATTGGAAACTTGGAACAGCTAGAACGAAATTGAACCACCATAGTGATTGATTAATTAAGTCATGTTTTATAAGTTTAAATCTTTGTTTCTAAGCCTAACAGGCCTATCTCACCTTGTCATGTTGAGATGCATGTTATCTAGGGACGACATTATTGGCAGATGATATATGTTGGAATGGGATTAAAAAAAAAGACAATGCTAGGCTCCTCAAAATAATCAGTTAGGAATTGTTTAAAATGATTTTTTTTTCCCTAATTACCCTTTTAAACAGTAAAACTATAAAAGCCTTTTAAGTTTTTTAAAAACAATGAAAAATCTAGCCTATAAAGGACCTACCCTATACATGTTTAATGTTACAAGATAACTTTTTCAAGCAAAGTTAATGCGCCTTCTTCTTCATTTTTTCATTTGTTCATCATCTTCTCACTCCTTGTTCTTCCCTCTTATATTCACCAAAAACAATTTACTGTACCATTTTTCAAAAAATGGCCGGAAATTACTGTTCATTCGATTTATGATACTTTTTTACGGTGGGTGTGAAACTGTGAAGTTACTGTAGCATTTTTCAAAATTGACAGAAAATGAACAAGTGTTTTTTTAAAATATACAGTTGATACAAGTTATTTTTCCTGTTTCTGGATTTATTTTTTCTGCCAACTCAATCAATCTCTTCGATCTAAAGCATATGATATTTGCTACGATGATCTCTTGCCGATCCACATTATGTATTTCAAATAAATGACTAACACATTTCAATGTCATGTCTTTTGGTCTAGATTAGTGTCTGGAATGAAGTTGGTTAGACATATAATTTTTTGAGCTGTGCCTTCTTTCCCAGTTTGCAGGCAGTTATATTTTCCTAAAGCCATTAAGTATACTTTTAGTATTGTACTCTTAGGGAAATCAGTCTATTTAGTCCCCTAGAAATTTTTGTTTAGCCCGTATAGTCCTCAATGTTTAATTTTAGCCTGTAAAGTCCCCCAGAAATTTTTGTTTAGTCCGTATAGTCCCTAATGTATAATTTCAGCCTCTAAAGTCCCTTACCTATTTACAGGGTGCATAAAGAGGTTCCACCACCTCTTATGCGGAGGACTTGGGGCAAATGGGTTACTCCAAATTAGGGCAATGGAATTTGGAGTTTCCTTTTTATAACCATTTTTATACTAATTTTTTGTATTTTGTAAATTTTATATATTGAAACTGATAGTTATTCCCCCCGCTCATTAAGCACGTGGATGACATGAATTTAGGGTTGTCTTGATTCCACCGCAGAAGAGGTGGTGGAACCTCTATATGCAGCCCGTAAATAGATTATGAACTTTACATGTTGAAATTAAACATTGGGGACTTTACAAGCTGAACGAAAATTTTTGGGGGACTTTTCAAGTTGAAATTAAACATTGGGGACTATACGGGCTAAACGAAAATGTCTGGGGGACTTTACAGGCTGAACAAAAATTTCTGGGGGACTTTACAGGCTAAAATTAAACATTGGGGACTATACGGGCTAAACAAAAATTACTGGGAGACTAAATAGGCTAATTTCCCTGTACTCTTATAAAACTATATTATCGTATTAGAAAGGTAAATTTTCAGTTTCCTTTACTCTCTCATAAAAAACTATAAATTATTTGGCCATCAATTTGTTAAAAAAAAAAAAAGAAAAAGAAAAATATAGCTTAATTTGATTTTAATTACATGTTTTTATCATGTTATGTGTTACATTTGTGGTTTTAAGTTGAGGGGCATAGTGGAGGTGTTGCCTAGGTCAGGGACTTGAGGGGATTTGTTAGTAAGTTGAAGGGCCTTTTTGTTAGAGGAATTAAAAGGATTTTTTTTCTTTTTTCTTTTTTGGGGGTGGGGTTAGTAGTCTGAGCAGTTGCCCGGTGTCGAACCCGCGACCTCACAGTTATGGGCAGAGGCCAGCCCCACTGGGCTGTGGCCATCTTGACAATTTATGGGAGTTAATGGGGAGTTAGTGATGGAATTTGAGAAGGGAGTTACAAGAAAAAGGAAAGAGAAAGAAAAGAGAAAGAGGAGAGAAAAGGAAAAATCTGGCAGCTTGACAGTCTGTGGGAGATTGACCTTTTGGAGGGGCTACAGTCGTCGAATTTAGGCGCACAAAATGAATCTTGTAGAGAATTGAAAGAGCTACGATTAGGACCTGACGGATTGAGATTTTGAGGCCCGTACAAAAAGTTATAGTGTTCAGAATTAGGTTGTTTTTCTGGAATTCGGGAATTGGTGTTTTTCGTAGGATTTTGTTTAAGCTTGTGAGGTAAGGTTCTTCCCCCTTGTTATTTTTCAGTCCAAAAAGCATGAAATCAGTATTTTAAAACATTGAAGTATGTGATTTGTCTGAACTGTTTGTTATTTTCGTTGTCTTCATATTGCTACGTTTAATAATTGGATATATGAGTTTTGATTTGGTGAGATTACAATTCTGAAGTTGTTATTCGCTATTGGCTATGTATGAAAGTAAATCATGTTATGTCTCCGTTAAATGTTAAAGTATATGTTATATGAACCAATTGTTTAGTGCAATCGAGGCTACTAAAGTGTATATGTTATATGAACCGATTGTCTAGAGGCTACTAAAGTGTATATGTTATATGAACCGGTTGTCTAGTGCAATCGAGACTACTAAAGTGAATGTGCATAAGAGTTAAAGAAATGTGTAGCCTTGTTCCTTAGTTCGTTAAAGAAACTGGTTTTTGCAAAATTGAACCCGGTTAAGTCTGGAAGTTAAGTGATTGATATGAAGCATATGAAAGTAAAACGTTCTATGTTCTGAAAGTATTTGATATGTATGAATGAATTGGAATTTGTATGTGTTAATGTGTTTAATTGAGTTTTCAAGTTGGTATTTTGGGTTGGGAAAGTTTTGGTGTGGTTATATAGATTTTACATGTGTTTTTATACCGAAAAATTACTTTTCTGGAGGTCGCGGACTATCCATTTGTCCTACCATTCGTCCTAGGGTTCGTCTATAGGAAGACACTAGCTACTGCCTTACTGCGGACGAACCATTCGTCCTAGCCGCGGACGAATATTCGTCCTAGAGTTCGTCTTAGGGTCCTGTTTCAGCCAAATTTTCTGTTTTGTCACGTTTCAAGACAAGTCTTTTATAAGTTCTTTTAAGTGTTTTGCAAGAGTTTTAAAGTGTATTTTAAGTTAAGTTTTTCCAAGTAAAGTATGCATTGATTTAACATATTTTGGAAAATCGGGAAACCGTTTTGGAGTTGTGTTTGATGCTTCATCCCAAGGGGTTGATGCTTACTGGACTAGGTTAGTAGCTCAGTCCTCCCTATATATTTTTTTTTTTGCAGATGTCCAGGTTGATTATATTAATGATGGGGATTGAATCGAGGAAGATTTTTAGACTGTTGTAATAGATAGAATCGTTTCTCTGAATTCAGTTAATGTTTAGTTCCTCTTGTAAGAACACCGTTTTATTTGGAGTATTTTATTTATATAAGAACTTTTCAATTTATTTTTTTAGTTGAATTCTTTTGGAAGTTTAGCATTTCCGTTTGAGGGTTCGGTGTCCCATCACCGTATGTGGCACTGCCCGGTCACCCTTGGGATACGGGGTGTGACAAGGAGCCTACCCTATACATGTTTAATGCTTTTAGATGGCTTTTCAAGCAAAAGTTAATACTCTCTCTGAAAAAGTACGTGCACGAATTACTCTCAGCTACATTTTTCATATCGGTTACACCGCAGAACACCAAATGTTTCGCACCGTAGAGATTATTTGGCTTTACACTTTTTCATGATAAGTATTGAGACCCAAATGATCTCTGTCGTCAATTTCTTGATCCAACGGTCACCAAATATTTCGCACGGTGCGGATCATTTGGTGTTTCGCACTGTAGTCGGAGTAGTATTTTCCATCTTTTTTCTTTCTTCTTTTCATGACTCTTATCCCTAATGTAATTATCACAATTTTGGTACATATTTATTCACCAATGGCACGTAAAATCTCTATATATCTTTTGTTAAATGCTTACCCTTAGTCCCTCTAGGTTTGTGAATTGATTACCCTAAAGTCCTTATAAAATATTATTTTGATCCCAAATTTATTTATTTTTTACAAATTTTTTATTTTGTAGCTAAATTAAAATTAGTGTTTATTAGAACACTAAGTATTATAACACTTAGTCTAAAACAATATGTGTTCTGAAATTATTAAAACTAAATACTATAACAATGATTAAATTACTTGTTAGTAAATAATTAGAATTTGTGTTTGTTATAACACAATGACTTATAAAACATCGGTTAAAATGAAAAACGAATATATTTAATAGAAACAATGATCCTTAATATACTCAGTATTGTATAGTTACTTAAACACTTAAACACTTATTATGATTAGATTACTTGTTAATATATAACCTTTGGGATATGAAGAACGAATCACAACACTATAACAATGATTATCAATACTATAACATTATGTAGATTAGTGTTTGTTAGAACACGAAGTAACACATAGTCACTCCTAGTGTTAATTAAATATTATGTAGATTCAATTACTTGTTAACATATAACACATATTAAAGGAAGAACGAATCTAAATAGTATAATAATTAATAGATTACTTATTAATATAAAATTAGAAGTGTTTGCTAGAACACAAAGTACTAGAACATATAGTCTTATAAAACACCGCTTAAAAGGAAAATGAATATAATTATTATAACAATGATACTTAATATACTAAGCAATGTATAGTTACTTAAACAAATGTAATAATCTATTTACAACGGTTTCATAGTAGTAACAATCTATAAACAAACACACGTGTTTTTCAATCTTATAATATTATACAATTTAACTATTAACATTATAATATTACTTAAGTAAGATTTGAATGAATAGGTCCCCCTCCCCCAATAAATAAATAAAAAATAAAAAAGATTATTTTTTTCTAATAATACTTAAATTTGTTAACAATAATATTATTTAAATTTGTTTCGAACATTCATTTCATTTTGTTTCTCTCTCTAATTTTCTACGTTATTGCTAGAATATGTCATGCTCATAGAATGTTTAACGAGCCGGTTCCAGTACGGAATATTAATTATTCTGCACCGTGCGAAACAATTAGAAACTGTCGGATCAAACATTTGACGTCTGAGATCATTTAAGTCTCAATAAATATTATAAAGAAGGTGTTAAACCAAAATATCTCAGCCGTTAAATTTTAGATGCGACGGCCCATAATGATTTCGCACGGTGTGAAACAATTAATATTTCGCACTGGATCTAACAACTCAAAAGTCTCATCGTCCCCTGCAACACAAATTCAAGATAAATGGAGTTAATATTCATCATTTTCTCCAACAAACCAAGCATAGTCGAATTTTACCGAAATTACTGTTCACCGGAGCCGTTTAACCGGACGCGATCCTCATTCCCTAAATCCGCTCATGGTGATATGAGTCAGTCAATGGCCAACATAACAAAAGACTAGTAAACTTAGGACCAGTCCTAAAACTCACAAGCTGAGAGTGAATTACTTAAGGTCACATATTATAGTTATTTAAAAAAAAAAAAAATTGAAGTGGGCAAAAACCCAATATATTTGCAACGAAATTTTAAAAAATAATATTTTTTTCGCAAAAAAAGAGAGGAAAATTTACTGTTCACCGGAGCTGTTTAACCGGAGTTACTGTTCATAGTCTTCTCCAAGAAAATTTTCTGGACAACTCCTTTAGCATTTGCAGAGATTGAAGTTGGAAGAAAGAGAATGATAAATGTTTTTTTTTTTTTTTATATTGAATGGTGTAGAGGACTAGGTGGTATAGATATACGTAGAATAGATCATTTTAAAAAAAATGTAAATAATATCTTCAAACACCCCAAAAGGTTATGTAAGTCTTTTTACATCCCAAATTTGAAGTTTTAGCCATTTTAGTCGCGATTAGTTTGAGTAGTTAACCATTTTCCTAAAAAAAAATAGCAATTGGTTTGAAATACTAACAAATAGAAAATGTACTTTGGATAAAAATTAAATTCTCAATCTTGGACATTAATCGTATATGTATGTTCAAATGAATTATTATGAACAAATGAATAAACGTCTTCCCTTCTATAATCTATGTTAAATTAACTAGAATGTCAATTTTAATTAAAAAAATTAAAGGAGTACAAAAAAATCTTAAATTAAAAGTGATGCGGAAAAGGACATTTTATGTTTTCAAACACAAAAAATAAAACTCGGAAAGGGACATTCTAGTCTAGCTACAACCTTCATTTCTAAATATAATACTTTAATCACATGTTGCAAAAATTAAAGAAGAAAAAATTAAAATATTTTTTTAAACAAAATATCAATATTACTCTCTTAAATAGAATTAGTAATATACAAGTCATATTTAAGAGAGTAATATTAGTATTTTAATTAAAAAAAACATATTAGTTTTTAATTCCTTAATTTTCGCAACATGTAATGTAATGTAATGAAAGTATTATATTTAGAAATGGAAGGAGTAGTAGTTTATGCGAATATGCATTAGAGGGGAAGTGTTTGCTTATTAGGGGTGAAAATCCTCTGTCCCTGTTCCTATTCCCATCTCTGTCCCTAACCAATTAAAATTTACTATATAAACATTTTTTTTTAATTATATATACAAAAGGTGAATTGTAATTGGATGGGGATAGAGATAGGGACAGAAACGGGGATAGAAGATTTTTTGCCGCCTATTAGGCATCTGAATATTCCAAATCCAAATCCAAATCCAAATCCATTTCACTTTCTTCAACTTTATACTACTTTCTATTATTACTTGGAGAAACTGATCCTTCACTTTCTTGATTTATAAAATAAAGTATTTTCTTGGATGTTAACTTTGTGATGCCATCGTACATGTATAGTACTCCCTCCATTCCTAAATATAAGACTCTTTAGACAATTTGAGAAAATTAAGAAAGTTGTCATTTTCACCTAAATTTCCCCACCCTCCCTCTCTCTCACTTCTTTGTCATAAAGAAAGGAAAATGTTGAGGGTATAATTGGAATAAATTGTTGACACCTAATAAAACAACCTTAAACGACAATTAATTTGGATACCTAAATATCTCCTAAACGACAATTAATAGGGAATGGAGGGAGTATCTGAGAAACATCAGTTTGTGAGCGGCTTCTGTTTTTTGAGGTTGTTCCCACTTGCAAAGCAACCCTACTTCCTTCCCGCCCCGCCCCCGCCGCCACCAACAACAACAATAATTTAATTACTCCCTCATATACTCGAGCAAATAAATTATTATTTGCTGATGAAGTGTTGCAACTTGTAAGTTTAAATATACTCCTTATATTGTAGAAGATGATGACATTATTTCAACATATGAAGTCTTCAACAAAGGAGACAGCCTCTAGAACTTCAGAAGAGGCAAACCAAATCATTTCAAATCTTCTTTAAAGAAAATAAGTAGATTATATATATCCTCGTACACAATTTAAAAATGATCTAATAATAGTACTAGTGTCTTTTTTTTATGGATTTTTCATGCCAAAAAAAAACTATTTTGGCCCCTTCAAAATGTTTTTTTTTTCCCTTCAAAATGTTTAAAATTGTATAATAATACATATTCCTTCCTTCTCAAATTAAATATCTTATCTCCTATTTATTTTATATAAGAAAGTAAACACCGAATTTAAGGCGGAGAAATATTATTTTGTAAGAAAGTAAATATAACAATTATCAAAAGTATCTAAATACATATGATTTCTTTCGAGAAAAATATATTTTAATCAAAAATAATATTTTTCTAAAAAATACTAATAATATACTTATTTTTTGGAGGGAGAGGCGATGTGAGCTATGACTTATTTATCGCAAGAGAATATTAAAGTTTTGTAATTGGCTTTTAGAGAGAGAAAAAAGTAAAACTTATTTGAAAAAAGGAAAAAAAAATCAAGTAAAGCCTAATATTTATTATTTCTCATCACGGCTCATCAATAATCGACTTTTAATTTAGCCCCTATACGGATATCCTGGCTCCGCCACTCCCAATACAACTTGACCACAAACCTTTGTTGTTATTGGTCTTCCTAAATTCTCCAAGGTATCAATATAAGCTAAAGAAAATGAAATCCAAAAATAAGAGGAAATTGTTAATTTTGGTTATAATATTTCGTCCATTTAAATATAGCAAGTTGAAACACCTAAAGTGTAATATGCTTCACAGACTTATCTTATAAGATACTAATTAGATTAGTCGGATCTAATACTTAAATATCAATCACCCAAAAAAACTCCGGAAAAGCAAAAAATTCTTATAAAGAATGAATAAAAGAAACCAATATAAGTAAAACATCATTCTCAACAAATTTTAAGATATAGCATGTTGAAGAACTCGAGTCAGTTTGCATTAGCTCACTCATGTTTGTTTTTCTTTAGTAATCTTTCATAAAATTAAAATAAATGAATGTTTGGAATAAAATAATACGATCCGTATACCTTGAAGTCGAAACAAACTTTATTATAAGTTGACTAATAAAACCAAATGACTAATAATTAAAAATACAAAAGTAGGTGTGGGATTACAATGCATTATCACAAAGAAAATATAAAAAGTTTTAAAGATAGCTGTTGACGCCACGATGGGCGATTGCCCCACACTGGGGAGAGAAAACACCCTAGATAAAGAAGAATAAAGCTTATTGCACGCAGTCGAAGGGTATCGAAAACGGGATCTCTCGGTCACGGACCGACCAATGCCCCACTGAACTATTGGCCTCTTCGATGATAGCTGTTAATAAGCTTCATGGTTTAATATCTTTCATTTGTCCATCTGCAAACTTTAGAGTAGTATATATGTAGAAGAGATAAGATCTTGCCGTAGGTACAAGTTCATATATATCTATTCCACTTCATCAAAAACTTTTCCAAGACATATAAGACAAAATGTTCACTTTTTTCTAGACATAGCATCAAATCTTACAAGTAAAATATTACCAAGTGGTAATTGTCAAAGATAATAAATAAAAATACAAGCAGGGACGAAGACAGCGCCAAGATTTTTAAAAATATTACTAAATATAGTAAATTTTATATGTAGTTCGGAATATTTTATCAGTTTCACTCACCCCCCCCACCCCCTCTCCAAAGATTTTTTTTTGTCAATTTTATATGTAGTTCGACATACTGTTGCAGTTTAGCCCCCAATGCCAAATTTCTGACTTCGTCCCGGCTATTTACGTGTCCAAAGTGACATGTAGAACATGACCTCTCATTTTGAGAGGGGCTCCAAATTTTTTTAAAACCACTTAATATTTATGTTACTTTGATTCGAGTATGAGCGTGTGTATCTCTAAAAGTAATGTACGATGACACTTCCTGAAATTTGGACATGAGTACATGGATACAGAAATAATTAGGGGTGTAATTATAATTGTTCACACTCTGAAATTTTGGATTTATAATTATGTTTTGATGTTTTTATAATTTATATGTTTTTAAAAAAAAATTAGGAGCTAACTTTAATAACAAGTATATGACCTTAATATACTTCGAGACGGCCCTGCGTACCTCAATACAAGTATGGAGATTTGTAAATCTACGGTTACATACTATTAGAGAAACCAACAATTTTGTGTTAGTAATGAATTGTACAGAAACATGCATAAAAAGGATTTTACAAAAATAAATAAATCTTAACAAATATTTTGGGGAAAAGCTTAGCGTACTTCAACCTTAATTTAAAACAACAAAATTACCTACAAACTAATAAGTTTTGCTCGTGTTTTCGTAGTATTTTATTTTTTCAGATTGTTCTATTAGTTACCTTCTTTTCAAAAAAAATATTTTTTATTAACTGGAGTGTTGAACACTAGACTTTTTATTTTGAATGGAAAGAGTCCATCGGTTCAGTGACGGATCTAGTCACCTGTGACTCTAGTGAATTTTTTTTTTTTTAATTATATATGATATATTTTACTTCATTTAAATAATAAATATATAAATGACCCCAGTGAATTATTGTGTATATCAAATGACCCCAGTAAATTATATTTCTGGATCCATCACTGCATCGGTTATAGAGTAAGAATTTTATTAATATATGTGTCAATATGAAATGAGTTAAAAAAAAAACCTAAAATAATGAAAACTCATATAATAAAAGTTTCAATTTCTAACTTCTCTGAAAGAAATTACTCTTGACTTTACATTATCTTTCACAATAATCTGCTCAACTAAAATAAAATCTTCAAACAAAAAATGATTCTGAATGCACCTCACTTTCTGAGTCCAAATATTATAATCTTATTCAAAATTAAAAAAAGGAAAAGAAAGAGAAAACAAAAAGGGCAAAGAAGAAGAATAATAAACTATTAATGAAGTGGATTAGGACGTAGAACCAGGGAAGAAGACAGGGGCAGGGCAGTCACCTCCGATATTTTTTAAAAAATACTACTAAGTACAGTAAATTTTATATGTAATTCGGAATATTTTATCAGTTTCTACCCCAAGACATTTTTTGCCCTTTTTATATATAGTTCGATATACTGTTGCAGTTTCGCCCCAACACCAAATTCCTATCTTCGTCCCTGCGTAGAACCACATAAGAATGATAAAAGTAAAAAGTGTTGTTAAAGTAATTAACGAAAAGGGCATCTCTAATTACTTTTAAGGAATGCAAAGATTGATTAAGCTTCCATATTTGTGGCTTCTTATAGCCCTAATTTATTCTTGAGCAAAATACTTGGTAGTCAGTGACTTAATTATGCTGATATCTCATCTGTAAGTGTTTGCCCACGGTTTTACTAACAAAACTACCGTATAGAAATATACCGTACTTTCAGGATTGAATGTTCACTTATATTCATTTTTTTTTTAAATCCAGATAAGCGTACACTCAAAGGGGAGAGTAGCACCTCACAAGAGGAGGAAGTGATAGCCCTAGAAAGGGAGACAATTTAAAGAATGCCCATGCGCGGGGAGGGTATCGAACCCACAACCTCAAGATCGTGGACAGACCGTTGCCCCATTGAGCTAAGGACCTTGTGATACTTCTATTCATTTTATACAATAAAAAAAATTGGGTATTCAATTTTATATAATGTATCTTGATTTTTTTTTCAAATACATTAATTAATGACATGATTACTTAAAACATGTGTTTAATGAATGTAAAGATAATACATATACATATTTTTATAGTTGCCAAGAATTTCGAGATTATTTAATGCCATACATAAACCCATCATTTTGCCTAGTCTATATATAAGAGAGGCTCTTTTTTTGTTTCTTACAATGAAAAAATCTGCATCTTCTCCCCCACTTTCTAAAGTTCTACACATTTTATAGTGTTCTTTTTATCTGTTCTAAGTTCGCTTGACAGAGTGTTTTTGGTGTCGAACTGCTTTGTCGTATCTCGTTGTATCTTTAGAGTCGGAGACGTCTATTCAACCTCAAGCATATTTATCGGAAGAGACGAATATATTTTAAGAAAAATTCTGTAGAAAACGAACCTTTGATCTTTGTCTCAGTCTCATTCTTCTCACCAGATTTACTTTCGTTGCCTGAATAATTATTTTGAATTATTATTCTTTTATAATTGAATAATTATTTCGTTGCACCTGAATTATTATACTGCCATATTATATATTTATTTATTGTTGGTTCCTAACAAAAAGTAAGAGAGGTTTTGGATTACACGACGATTCCATGGAAAATGAGATAATGCATTTATTATGTTTTTGTTGATGCCAATGTTACGAAACTAATCAGGGACGAAAACAGAGGGGCGTGGGTGGCAGTCGCCTCTCGAGATTTTTAAAAATACTACTAAATATAGTAAATTTTATATGTAGTTCGAAATATTTTATTAAATTCGTCACTCAAATATTTTTTTACAGTTTTTATATGTAGTTCAGCATATTATTACATTTTTTACACTCAAACGTCAAATTTTTAGCTTCGTCCCTAGATACTAAGTGGACATTGATGATGATCATAGCTACCCACCACTTTCAGTTCTTTGTCACTTTCTTTTAACCTTTTTAAAACCACTTTTCTGATTTAATTACTGAAAATAATAGTTAAATACTCATCTTTTTACCAGCTTGGCATATGTTGACCTTTACCAAATCTTTGGAACCTTTCGCAATAGCTCTCTTTTATGTGAATTTCTAAGGTATTTATAGTGACATGTACACCTAAACGTGGGTAAAATAATTTGGCGCAGGATAGAATACATGCATATTACTATAGGGCAGTGATAAATTTAAACAAAAAAATTCATTTCTTGTTCGAGTTTATTTATTTTTATCGAAGACTATACTTCATTTTTTCAAAGAAAATAGATACTACTCCCTCCATTCCCTATTAATTGTCATTTAGGAAATATCTAGGTATCCAAATTAATTGTCGTTTAAGGTTGTTTTATTAGTTGTCAATAATTTATTCCAATTATACCCTCAACATTTTCCTTTCTTTATGACAAAGAAGTGAGAGAGAAGGAGGGTGGAGGATAATATTGGAAGTTTAGGTGAAAATGACAACTTCCTTAATTTTCTCAAATTGTCTAAAGAGTCTTATATTTAGGAATGGAGGGAGTACCTAGTAATCATTAAAATAATACGTATTATGTGTGACACTAAAGTTTCTATATTGTTAGGATCTGGTCCGTTCATTCTATTAGATGGTTAAATTAGACTAAGTTCCATGTAAAATGAGTACTCTGCATTAGTCTATGCATTAAACAATGTTGTTAAATACCACAATAACAATTCAAAATACAAAAAATAGAAATATATAAATAAATATTCCAAATGAATTTTATATCCCGATTAAGATTGGGTAGGGACTTAGATGAGTATGGATCTAGATGAATATATTCGAAGACACAATTAAGATTATAATTTTCATATAAGATCTAATACCCAACATGATTTAATGCAGAATCTACTTAAAAAGACTTCAGTGTTTTGGTAGATTTGATTCGCAATGAAAGTTTTTTGTTTTTTACCCAAAAAAGGTTCAACAGAAAAATATTGATCAGCTTCTAAGTGATTAAATTCAAATTTGTTTAGTACTCATTTATTTCCATTACAAACTTATCTCAATTATTTTCCATCAATCATTCAATTGATCAATCTATTACATTATTTCTTGGTGGGGGTTCTATTATACTATTTGTCCACTTCTATATATAATTTGTGAATAAAATAAATTAACCACCTAAATTCCAAAAATTGACAAAAACACAATTACATATTATAATTATAAGAACTTCTGAACTAATACAACTCAACTCACAACCCTTTGTTTATCGTACAAAATGTTTTCGAATCTGATACTTATCGTGCTTAAATATATATTTCCCTTTTTGCCCTCCATCATATTGCTCTAATCATTGTTGTACAATGCAAGATTGGAAAATTTTCTAACAAATCAAAAGTAAGCATAGAAGCCCTTGGCCTTTTAGGTAATTTCACTAATTCCTTCACAGGCAACATTGGTACTTCTACTTTATGTTCTGGCGAACCTTGCCATTTTGCTAGCATATATTTGTGCTTCCTCCATGGAGCCATATGCATTTTCTTCTCCTTCATACATTTCTTAGATGCAGCACACAAAATCTTGATTAAATTTTGTAATCTGCTAAATTTTCCCACAAAAACTTCTGGTAATTGATTGATTAACCGATCATATTCTTTGCAGGATCGCGCCATCTCGAATTGTGCCCTGAAATTTAGCTCAATTATGATCTTCATCTCCCCTTTTCCACCTGAATTATGTACTACTTCCATGTAGCTATGCTCACCTGAAATATAACGTGTTATGTTTCAGTACTAAAATATCATATTTGGGACCCACACAACTTTTTATAATGAAGAATTCAATTTTTACATTATTAAGAATTCTTTTTAAAAGAAGAAACATTTTTATTACACTTTAATAATTTTCCATAAAAGGGCTTTGGCTAATGATTATGAAGATTATTATCATAGTTTAAGTTGTACTAAAATGATGGGCAAAGTGGTCAAACTAAATATACCTGATGGAATTTCAGGTGTGTGTCTCCATTTAGACTTGCAAATGACACAATTGTAGCCAACATTTTGGAGGCGATCGGAGATTTCTTTCATTGTACAACTCCGGCAGCCGTTGACTGCCATTTTCCGGCAAACACAGTTGACTCCGGCTGAGTTTATATCCCTTAAAGATTCCTTTATTGCCTGCCTTATTTTTGTTTCAATTGAAGTTGTCCTAAACAAAGTTGCCTGCAACACAATTAGGCCAATCTTCGTAAGTTTCTCGGACTTTTCAAACATTAGGTGAATTTATGTCAGGTCGGTCAAAATGTCTCAAATTTTAACATAAATTTACTGGTTAATAATATTCGGACACCGTAATTTTAAAAACAAAGTTGCCTGCATCACCAGTGAGCCTTTATGTCAGAAAACGAATTTATGTCAAATCGGTCCAAATTTCTCGAATACTAAGTGCACCAAATTGGTCAATAATGTCTGAATGCCGCAACTTTTAAAGAAACAAAAGGTTTTAGAGAGAAAAAAAAAATTACCTTTAGAAGGTCTTCTTGTGATTCCCAGAAGGCCTTAGATTCCTCAATATTAGAAACATTATTCTCATCATCAAGAACTTCCTCATCATCAAGAATTTCTCCATTATCAAAGCTAATTAAGCTAGAGCTAAAAGAACTCTCAGATGAATTCTGATCCTCAACTTCCTCTAAGAACCCAAAAATTAATTCTTGAAAACTCTCAGATTGATCAGAAAATTTAACCATTTTTTGGTTAATTTTTTAATTTTCACAACCCACTTATGAATAATCTTTCAAGAGAAATTGGAATTGGGATGTTGAAGAAGATGAGGTGAAACTTTGAGGTTTTTATAGGAGGAAAGTTGCCACGGCTCTAATGCGGAACGGGATAAATTCAGTAACTGTGGAATTTTTCTCGTTCGTTGGATTAAAATTTTGACGGTTAACATTTAATTTAAAACGACTCAAAATATTAGACTCTGTTTTTTCTGCGCGAAACACCTGTCCTGAGGTGTTCTATATATACTGAAGAAAAAAAAACTGTTCCACTAAAAGAGCCCCAGGTTGAAAGAACAGAACAGGACGCCGCATCTCAGAATATCCTTCTTTGAGATTACTTGGCAAATAATGGTGTGACGAACTTGACGCCGCATAAAGAATATCCATTCTCTCTTTATTTTTTTATTTTTTATTTATGGGGTAATTTTGTGTGACATTTTTGTCACAAATAGTTTTTTGATGTTTTTTTTGCTACAAGAGTTTTTTTTTGTTTACTATTTTTACCACAAATAGTTTTTTGATGTATTTCTGCCCCAAATATCAGGTTAATGGTCGGGTTGAGGTCGACATTTTCGGGTATTTGTATGTCGGGTTAATGGTCGGGTCAGGTTGGAGGAAATTGTTTAGAATTTGATGATTTTTCAATTTTACCCCTGAATTAGAATGCATTGGAGAATAAACTGTCATGTTAATGGTTGAGTCTGAATTATATAAGTCGTATTGTGGCACTTATAACACGCAAAATTTCTTTTGTGACAGAAAATGCATTAAAAAACTATTTGTGACATAAATAACATACAAAATTATTTTTGTAGCAGAAAATGCACTGAAATTTTATTTGTGGCAAAAATAGCACACAAAATTACTTTTGTGGAAAAAATAGGTACTTGATAATTAGAAAATATAATTAGAAGCAGATTCTATTAGTACTGTCAAAGTGGGCCGAAGCCCGCGGACCAATCCGCTCCGCCAATGAATGGATCGGGTATGTGCTTAGGAATGCTGATCCGCAAAAATGCGGGCTTTTTAAGTCCAACCCGTTTATCCCGCAGCCCGTGCGGGGCGGATCCAAGGGATCGCGGGCCGCCCACGGGCTTTTTTTTAAATATATATATAAAATATTTGGTGTAATGTTTAATGTTTAATGTTTCTGTGCATATCTTGTCTTCTTCTGAAGCACCTTGGTAGGCAAATGAGTAGTAGGAAAACCATCACTCCTGCAATGGCTATCCCAACAATCCTTTTAGTATTTTTCTTTGATTTAGAATTTGATCCCTGCACTGAAGATGGTCCATCAGCTTGCTCTCCCGATTTCTTGCCAGGACTTTGTCCAGTGGGGTTTTGTCCAGAAGATGGTGGTGTTGTTGAAGAATTTGGTGCCGTGCCAAAAAATGGTGGCGCTGGAGGTGGTCTTGATGAGGATGGAGGTGAATGCGCAAAATTATTACAGCAAGCAGTAAATTTGGATGGGCCCGCGGGCTTTTTGCGGTGCAGGGTATGGGTATGAGTTTTACTGATCCGCAAAAAATGGGCCCGCCCCGCTCTGTTTTTGAGTTAAGCTCGGGCGGACCGGCCCGTTTCACAGCACTAGATTCTATATAGTATGAATGAGTGAGCGTGTTTGGTACTGCTGGAATGGAAAGGAATGAAATGGCTTTTCTAGTTTTTCTTTCCATTCCAGCGTTTGGTTGGCCAATTTAAAGTGGGAATGGTCTTTCTACGGGAACGCTCATTCCAGGAAGAAGTGAGAGTGATCATTCCACTCCAAAACCTATGGAATAACTTTTCCAGGAGAAGCTGGAATCTCAATTAATGTAAAGTAACCATTATACCCTTTATTTAATTATTATAGTGTTCAAATTAGACAACATCTTGTTTATTTTCTCCAAAAATATTTTATTATTTTGATAAAACTTTATATACGATAATTACATAAATATTTTTTATTTATTTAGTTACTTTTTTCATTTAATTTAACATGAAATACAGTTATATTCAACTTTATATATTAATTATATTTGAATATTCAAATGTATGTTTGATGTGCTTCAGTGTAGAAACAGTGGCGGAGCAAAAAACATTCTTTATAGGGACAAATTTTTACTGATATTTTTAAACAATATTTATAAGGAAATCTTATAAAAAGTAAAATTTTCTTATAATAAAATCGTCATTTATGAAAATATTGGGGATAGACGTCCCCCACTGAATCTGCTATAGTGTACAAATATTATTTTTTTCAAGTGAAGTTTATACATTGTACAATTAATTAGCTTTTTCGTCAACATATGTTAAAAGGTATTTAAGTCATATTATATTGAATCACATTCCATTCCAACATTAAATAATAGTTTTTCCAAACACGTGAAAGGAATCGTCATTCTATTATGGCTTTGTCTTCCAATCAATGGAATGGAAGAGGATTCCAAAACTATTCAGGGTGGAAAGTCATTCTGGGTTGAAAGGAATTCCATTTCATTCCATTCCGGCGTACCAAACGCAATGTAAAAGGAAAAGATATTCATTAAAAAATAAAAAGAGGAAAAGATTGACTAGGGGCTAGGGCTTCAATATTATTATTTCTTTTAATTTTGGAAAGAGTTCTGAACTTTGTGACCTATTGCGCGAGACTTACTGAAAATCTAATGTGGAATAAAGTATAAACTAGTAATAAATAAGAATTGTTGGATCTTGTTCATTATTTTTAGTAATGAATTAATTACTAATATTTGAAATTGAACGAGCCGAACTAAACCAACAAAAAAAATCACTAGCAATACAAATTTAGTGGAAAAGATGAAACCAAAAGGTTGGATGCGCACCACCCTTTGCAAAGTAGTCAATTGGTAATTACTATTTATCCGTTACTAACGTTTTGAGTTCAATATTCATGACACATTACAATAATTCCATTTGTATAGTATACAGTTAAATGAAAGGAAAAATATTTTAATTAGTTTTACAATTGATAAAGATCGCTCTCAAGTTTTAAAAAATAAAAATATAGGATCCATTAGAAAGGACGAAAAAGAAAATGAACAAATGATGAGGGTAAAATTCAAGGAGTCTGGACCAAAAAATCTGAGGAGTCGACACCTTATGCAGCTGAAGCTGAAGTAGCCATTTTTTGCTTTGCTATAGGAGTAGATATCCAATGCCAATATTTGATCAACGAGGGAGATGCTCTGTTCGTGATCCAAGCCTTTTTGGGTAACAAAGACATGAAAAATTGGCAGAGCAGACCTACCATTCAGAAGGGGAGAAAATATCTCAAAGACAACAGTAATTGGAATATGTCTTTTATACCTAGAAATTGTAATACAGCAACACATAATCTAGCTAACTGGGCTAAGTCTAATTGCTATATAGGTTATATTCCCCCAGAGAGTATCCCTACTTCCTCAAGCCAAAGTTGTAATAGATTGGTCTCAGATCAAGGTACCAGCTTCTCCAGAGTTTTACCAAGTTCTGATGTCAATGTTTCAAATATTAATGGAAGCTAAGGCATTTTTCATCAAAAAATAATAATAATAATGACGAAGACAAGTCTTATGTACTTCTTTTAGTAACATAAATAATTGGGCAAAAAATACTACACACCCTTAAACTATTATTGATTCTCTATTTTAACACGTAAACTAAATTTTGTGATTTTTTGACACTTCAACTTTGAAGAAGTATTAATTTTAGCACTTCCCATCCATTTTGTCGTTAACTCTAACGGATGACGGTGTTTCATGTCATCACTTTTGAAGAATATTTTTTTTTTAAAAAATAAAACTATATTTTTATCTTACCATCTTTAATCTTCATAATAATTGATACCCAACAACAAAGTTCTCCAACTCCTTCAACCCCACCACTAGTTCACTCGCAGTTCTTCCCCAAGCCCCAAACCCCACATACACTGTCTCATCTTCAGTATGAATCTGCAAATTCTCAATTCAACTACTCCCCTTAAGCACACCCCTAAACTGGTTTCAATTGATCACGCGCATTTATTTGATTTTTTCTTTTTCTTTTATCCTATCCTATACCTTTGATTTTCCCATCCGCAACCAAACCCCTGAAAACAACCACTGCCTATTCACCTCTCATTGCTTCCCCATGGCCTATCCTTATAACAACACCGTCGCACCTCTACCTCCCCAAACTACTGCACACCATCTCTCCCAATCCTTCTCTGCAAAAATTCTAACCCATTATTATCAACAGTTGTAGTGGATGATGAGAGGTAGATTTGTCGACATTACAATCGCTAATATCGATAACTAGCGTAACTGAATTGGTAATTGGAAGAGTTTAAACCATATCCTTCCTCATCGTCGATGTGTCCCTTGTTGTCGTAGACAATGATGTGGTCTACTACTATTCTACTTGGAGTTGATCGAAAGATGATGGTACGATGTTGTGGATGTCGAGAGTAGTTGGGAGTCTATGAAACCATGAGTAAGACAAGTTTTTGAAGAACATGATGGCAGTGGGATGAGGATGATTTGGTGTCGGTGGAGTTGGAATAGAGAAAGAAGCCTAATCGTGAAGAAGAAATAAAATAGTACAAAAAGAAAAGAAAGAATAAGGAAAAACGTAGTTTTATTTATTTATTTATTTTTAAAAATACCCTTAAAATGATCATGTGACTTGTACATTACCATTATCCGTTAGAGTTAACGGACAAATGGATGCAAGTTTTAAAATCAATAATTCTACAAAGTTGAAGTGTCAAAAAACTACAAAATTTAGTTTGTGTGTTAAAATAGATAATTGGTGATAGTTTAAGTGTCTGCTGCGCTTTTTGCCCTAAATAATTTCATTAGATAAAAAATTAAATTATATAAGGTTAATAATAAGGTTTTAAAGATATTGTAAGGACAATAATTGCGAATTAATAGTCATTTTGGTTATCAACTTATTTTGGTTTAGCCACATCATTTTTCACAATTTTTAACTTTTTTCATCATCAATGTAATTACGGACATCCATCTTTATAATTGCGTAAGATAATTGTGTAAAATCCATTAATTCTGATGACGTGTCCTAACGACCCTCTAACTTTCTCTCCCCTTGGAGGACAAAATGAGAAAAAACTAGTAATAAAAAATGCTTATTTTGACAACAACAGTCGGAATGTTTTTGCCAACAACGAAGAAGCTGTTTGAGAACTTGTGAAGTTGGATGAATTTCTTGTTCTAAGATATAAAATTTCCATACAAGATTTGGTTTTGCAAAGCCAAATAATGAAAAGGCTTGAATTCGAATTGTGTGGGATTACAGAGCTTTTTTTCTTTTTCTTTTTTTGCAGTAAAATTATCTACGTTAAAAAAATAACCCATAGATTCCACCACCAACAGCCACCCCATCACCACCAATCACCCCCTCCTCCACCCACAACACACCCCGCCCCACCCCCTCCATCCATATTCATCATCCACCACAACCCCCACATTCTAGAATCTGCACCGATGTCCCCTCTTTTCAGATCTGACGAGAATCATAGAGAAATAGAGAAATTTCCCATCAAAGAGAATCACAAGAGAGATCCAATCAAAACTACATCATAACAATTCAGACAATTATCGTCAAGAAAATTGAAGCCCAGAGAGAAAGAAAAGAAGAATTACCATCAATAGAAGAACTATCCATGAATATATATTGAATAAAAATCCAGTTTTTTTTACCACCTTAGCATTTAAAATACAACATTTTTATGAATCTGAAAAGGAAAAATTCTCAATAAAAAAAAATCTCTATAGACAGGATCAGGAAGCCAAATTCACATGTGAAAAAGAAGAAAGAATAAGCCATATATATTATGAGTAATTTTTTTTGTGGGAATACCAAGGGGCAAAATATTCTCTATCCCCGTTGCTGTTCTCATTCCTGTCACCAATCAATCACAATTTACTGTGTGTATATATAATTGGAAAAAATATTTATATAGTAAATTCTAATTGGTTAAAGACAGTGATGGAGACAGGAATGAGAACAGAGAATTTTCACCCATACCAAGGAGATGAGTGGCTTGAACTTGAGGAAGTAGAATGGCCATATCTGCGTTCTCCGGTTAGGGGTGGAGTAGGATTAGATAGGTTTTTTCCCATTTTGCCCTCATAGAGAGAAAATTGAAGGGCAATTTGGACACGTCATCAAATTTAATGGGTTTTGCACAATTATTTAACGGAATGATGAAAATAGCTGCACGAAAATATATTGGTAATGAAAAAAAATTAAAAAAAAATAAAAAATGATAAAAGTGGTTAGACGAAAATAGGTTGATAACCAAAATGACTATTAATTCCAATAATTGCTAATACAACTTACCCAAAATGATTAATCGAATTGTCAAAAGCCACATTCCGAGATAGTATTAAATGCTTTATAATTACAAAGTGCAAAAAAACAGGAATATAAAGTTCTTAGGCAATGGGTTACTTTGGACATTTCAAAGTGGTTAAGGCATCAAAATTAAAGCAATAATTCCATTAGAGTTCTTGCATCCAAGTATGCCCCATTTGAAACTTTTGAACCAACATCAAATACATGTCACAATTTGATGCAGAACATGTGTATTTTGCATGTATAAAATAGATTTCGATTGTTAAAATTTTCATCAAATAGTTGTGAAGAGAGTAGACATTTGTTCTTAAGAACACATGTTATTATAATTCGTGTTATCATAACATATATTCTGAAGAACATGTGTTTTCCTTTAGGGGAAAAAATCATTTCTCAAATTAAACTCATTCGAAGGCTGTGATCTATTCTACATATGCGGACTAATCTTTAAACCTTCGAATGCACGTCTTCCTTTCTTTTGGAAATAATACATATTTCTATTGAGATATACCACGTGATCAAAAAAATTACTAACTTCATTCCTTAATATAAGATTTTAATTACATATTGTAAAAAATAAGATATTTTTTTAATCAAAATATCAATATATTACTCTCTTAAAATAAATCAGTGGTATACAAGTTATATTTAAAAGAAAATTTTGTAATAAGGAATGGAGGGAGTATCATACAAGGATATGCCCACAAATACTTTGGCATCTTGCAATCATATTCTTTCATGTCATATATAAGTAGTAAACCGTTACTAGTCTTTTTTATAGAAATACTGAGACATCCCTACCTCCATTGAATAGGTTTTAACTTTTTATTTGCGAATAGTCCTATGTGACATGATATATCACAAGAAGAAGGAAACAAAACGGTTTGGTTTGCATAACATTTTTACTTTAACATGTGAAATCTATGCTTCTCAAAAAAAAATTTTTTTACTTCATATACTTTCACAAGTATGTAATTAACTTCCTACAGGAATCCTGAATGGCCTAGTGGTTAGGTTGTTCAATCCCAGGAGTGATCCTGGGATCGATTCCCGTATCCCCCTCACCAAAAAAAAAAAAAATTAACTTCCTGAATGGGGTGAAAATTATCTTCAAATAGAATGTTGAGAGAGGCAGTAAAAATGTAAAGAAAATTACTATATACCTTAAAGACAAATACTCTTACCTAAAGAGTAAAATATAGACAATAAGGACAAATATAGAGTTGACGCCCCACTTCTTTTTGAGGAAGTGGACTCACCCCCTTGTATAGAGTGTGGTTGGTTTGTCGTTGTTGTTTACTTGGGCAAACTCTTGCTTTTTCATATAATTGAGACTAGGGTTGGAAATGAGTTGAGCCGACTCGTGAGTAGCTCAGATTCGATTCGATATTCGGCTCAACGAGCTCAGCTCATAAGCTAAATGAGCGATACATGAGCCCAGATTTTTGGCTCATCTAAAATATGAGTCGAGCTTTGAGCTAAGTAGAGTTCGACTAATTTGTCTCATGAAATGTGCTCAATATATATATATATATATATATATATATATATATATATATATATATATATATATATATATATAAACATGGAGTGGATCGTAAAAAAAGAAGTAACCCATAAAAGTTTCTATACAACAAAACTCTAGTTGTGCATAACATTTTATAACATTAAGTATGTCTGTAAAAAAATTGAAGTAGCACATAAAAAAAGCTCGCACGTGACATCTTCTAAAGTCAAGGCAAAACAAATAACCAAAACCCTACAAATTTTTGGAGTATTGATATATTATAATTAGTAGAGACATATTAAACTTCTATTATATGTTATTGTGTTAAGAAAATCTCTTGATTTATTTTGTATTGGTTTGATATTAAACTCATATTATAAGTCATCGTTTTAAAAAAAAATTGTAGATAAATGAGTTGAAAGTCGCTCGTGAGCTCATCGATGAGTTGAGCTTGAGCTGAGAAAATTAGCTCACATCAAATATGAGCTGAGCTATGATCTGGGCAAAATTAGTGTGAGATGAGCCTGAGCTAACTTCGGCTCAGCTCATTTCCACCCCTAATTGAGACTCAACCTCAAGGGTACTCGCATCACCGTTTCTAGGGTTAGTGGAGGAGTTCAATTATAGGATATGCTTTAAATATGATCACGAACACTTGTCAGAGTAGTCGGTAATGTGGTGTAGCATTCAATCTGCATGTTGTGGGATCGAATCCCCCTCGCCCAATTTTTAAATTAAATAAAATAGTTCAATTTAAGGAATCAAGGAGTAGCCCAGTGGTTGAGGCTGCTCCTTCCCTGAACGAGGTCCTAGGATCGATTCCTATTTTCCCCTTCCCCTCCTCCCAATAAAAAAATTAAAAAAAAACTCACAAGGGGTGATTTTTACACTTGACCAGAATCGAACACCCACCCTACAAGTGAGGTAAGGTTAGCACAGCACTACTCATGATAAATTTTCCAGTTGAGTTGTGCTTGAGGGACTTTTCACATACTCTCTTATGTTGGAGCTTGGTATGGCAGGTAACTTTCACTTAGAACCATCTTAATAGTTCATGACTCGCCTCTCACACACACAAAAGTTTTTCTTAGCCTATATGTAGGAGCAGTGTCTATTTCTGCAAGTAGAACTGTCAGTAATTTTGTGTGTTATGTGTGTTAGGTAATACGAGATCCACTGGAATATTTCTAAGAAAATAATTTCTCTAAATGTTTTAACTTTAGTTTTCTATCTTTACGAACAGTGAAAATCAAAAAGTTATACCCCAAGTGATATTATTATAGTAGTTTTATTTTTTCCGAACTTTCTCTTTTTTTTTCTATTTATGAATATCATTTATCAATTATTATGGCTTTTATAGCCTTTAAAGTCTTTATAGCACACATAATTTTCCATTAGACTAAGTATAGCAAAATTAATTAAAAGCTAAAAGTACTTGTGTTTATCCTAATCTTGGGATGTTTGATAGCAACTACATGAACTAAACTCCTATAGGTAGACATTGGTATCATGAGTTCATAATCTACATGGACTTACTTTTCTTTTCTTTTTTAATTTTTTTTTATTTTAAAGTTGATGAAGGGGTCAGTGCACTGAGTCATCAATTATAAAATATGTACTTATTTATTGTATGGTTTCCTTTCATGAATATTTTTAGGATTAGTGGTGCCAATAAACATGTAAGTTCGCTTTTTCTGATGATGCAATAATGAATATCCTTCTCCCTTTGTAAAAAAATCTTAATTTAATTAGTCACACCTGTAATTATACATAACTTTCTCAGAATAAAATAGCATATTTGAAACATAAAGTAACTAAATTAATTGTGTCAAAACGGTCACCCAAAAAATATTTTTCTCTCTCACAAAAGATTCATTGTTTTATACAGAAGGGGATGCTGTTATTTAGTCTTAGGATGGGGAACTTTACCCTTGAATACAATTTTCATTTTCTATATGATCCCCTCTCTCTCTATATATATATATATATATGTGTGTGTGTTTTGAGTTATAAGACTGTATAAAGCCACGTGTGATAGACGTTTAAATCATGGGATCTGCCAGTTCTTTTTTTTTGTTTTTTGGTTTTTGGAGGGAAGATCTGCCAGTTCTAAATGCTCATTAATAATCAAAGGTGTCCTAGCCCAATGGGGCAGGCGCCTACCCACGACCTTGAGGTCGTGGGTTCGATACCCTCCGTCTGCGTGCGGCAAGCTTTAATCTCTCTTTCTAGGGCTATCTCCTCTTCATCTGAGGCAGTTTTCTCTCCCCTATATGGGGCAACCGCCCAATCGGGCTTCAAAAAAAAATTTTGCTCATTAATAAAGTTGATCTCACCTAAAATTGGTTATGTTTTGACTTGATACCACAATTTAAGACAATCCGGCTACTGTGTATACTTAAGTTCCGTACGGTGCGGAACATTTATTGACTGTTGGATTAAGAATCTGACGCCTAAGAACATTTAACTTAACATTTTTCATAATAAGTAGTAAGTCTCAATTGATCTCAGCCGACAAAATCTTGATCCGACAGCCAATAAATGTCTCAGATTAGATGATAATTGTTGTATGTTTACCTTCTTAAAGTTATATCCATCGAGCTCAAATGGAATTCCTACTTTCCTTTACAAAATGAATATAAAAGTAGACCGATTCACTTTGTAATGGAGAAAGTAAAAGTATATAGAAAAAGGAAAAAAAAGAATGTAGGCATTAACAGGTGATTGCAGTTGACATGAGCCATGGAAGATGTCTCCTGCATTTCCAGAAAGTCATCCTCTCTTGTGTTTGGACAACCACTAGCTGATTTTTCCTCCTACATTCGCAAAAAACAAACTACATTTCTTGTGCCTGAGCTTTAACTAACCTTTTCTTATCCAGAATTGAACGTTGAACGGCGTCTTGGATTTGGCGATCGTGCTCGTCAAGCAATTCATCAATTTTATTTGCTGCAACAACTGATGCATTATAAGGTTTGGTGTACAGTTTTGCTCCTCTCTGTTTGGTCCGAAATTTTCCAAGTGTTAGCTTCTCAAGGCTCGACTTTTTAGTAGATTCTTGGATATGGTCATCATGCACTGATGATGATGCTGTACCAGAAGATCCTTCATCTCCTTTTTCTTGCCGAAACTTAGAGAGATCAGCCATGCTAACGCCAAATGGACCAGCGTATTGAGAATCGGCTGGTAATAAATGCTCATGTACCTCCATTTCCCCTTCTGCGCGTTCTCTGGTTTCTCGAACAGCGCCCCAGATGTGATCATACCGTGTAAGTGTTTGTGCCACATTACTTGATGTAGCCGTTGCTACGAAACCCTGATTATCCTAGAAGAAAACAAAGGAAATTAGGACAACTAATTTGTCTTCCGTACAAGTTTTTATAAAATGTAGATACAGTTTCATGTTGCGAATATAAAAGACTTGTTGTAGAGCATAATCTTGAGATATTACTCCTAGGCAGCAAAGATATTACACACCAAATTGGTTGAAAGAATTCAAAGTTTAATCCATCTATGATCTGGAAACTCTTATAGTACTTAATTCTAAATATCGGAACACTGTATTGAAGAATAGAACATTATTTTACCGAAAGAAATGCAATCTCACCAGCTTCGTCGCATCTAACCCAGACTTTGCATGACGTACTCGCATTTTATTTGATCCTTTCTTGTCATAGTCCTGTCTTTTGACCTCAGCTCCAAGGGGGGCATGCGAACTATATGAATTATTCGAACAAAATTCCAATATAAAATCTTCAATATGATACATTTTAGAAACTGATACAGAGAAGATAAGGAATACTACACACTGAATTAATAATTCTGAAACCATTGTGCTTATGTTCAACGATTACGAGTTACCAAATACTAATAATCAAATACCACATACCAATGTGCTCAAATTTAATCACTTTGTTTGAACAAATTTGGAAATAAAAACTGTAGTATAACAGTACAGGGCAAAACAAGTACGGGTTTTACGTAACATATGACTAAACTAAGGCCATTTACCTTGCAGCTTTATCTTCCACCAATTCAACATTGCTCATGTTGCTTGGCTGGCCTCCTGATGAACTAGCTAAAGGTTCTGAACTAAAGAACTGTGGACGTAGAATAACAGCTCGTCATAACTAGAATAACTTTAATAATTTAGGAAATCCATATTGTAATAATATAATACAGTTTATCAATCGAATGGATTGAACCAAGTGGTTTAGTAGGACGCAACAGTTTAGCCTCAAATACAATCACAAGTTTCAGTTATAAACAAGAATACTTTTTTGCTGCAAAACAAAATGTTTGGGATGATTAAAAGAATACTCATTCTATCTTTTATCCAATGAGAGAGTTACCTCACTCCTAAGAGCAGAAGATGCAGTTCCCCGATCATCAGGATCTATTGAAAGTAGGGTCTCCAACAACCCCAAAGCTTCAGTGGGAATACTGTCGAATACTTCAGCAAAACATCGCCTATAATGATTTGAGTTTTTCATTACTCGTTGATTACGAAATATTGGTTTCCTAAGATAACCATCAGATGGTCCACCACATAGCTTGAATATCTTGTGCAATTGTTCAACCTACAGCAAGAAACTAAGTCTGTGTCTAAAATGTATACGTTTTGAAATACCAAAGGTTCGGAAAAATATCAGCCTACCAGCATAAGGCAATGTGATCTATAAGAAGTCGCTGGAGGAAATCTGATTTTGTTAGTTTCATGGCATGACCATTAAGTTAGTCGTAGATGCTCAAAAGCAGAAGTCCAGTAGAAATGTTTCATTTTTATCATATGTTCAAGTAATTCAAGTTTGAGGCTTAAGATAATTAATAGTTTCCTACTGTACCTCTGTTTTCCCGGGCATGATTGGTTTGCGAATATATAGTTCTCCAAGCACACATCCTGTGCTCCATAAATCCACTGCAGGTCCATAATGAGTAGCTCCAAGTAAAAGTTCTGGTGATCGGTACCACAAAGTTCCTACGCGACTTGTTAGTGGGGTACTTGCATAAAAGAAGGTCGATAAACCAAAATCTGCAATCTTCAATCGGCCAAGACTATCTATCAGAATGTTTGTACTCTTTATGTCTCGATGCAGTACACCACGACTATGGCAATGTTCAATTCCACTTAGAAGCTGATGCATATAACTCTCAACCTAGTAGTACAAATTTCAAGGTACATTTTGAACGTCGCAAGTATCAAGAAGGCCAGAGAAAGCAATACAAGAATATGAGAATGAAGAATAATTAGAAGTCAGAATGTACCTGTCTTTCAGTAAATACATCCTGTGGACGTGAGATAATTCTCGTGAGATCGCCTGGCATATACTCCAAGATAAGGAGCAAGCTGTATTGCATTCTACTCAACGCAACACCTTCCAATTTAATTATATTTTGATGATCAAGCCTTCGCAAAATGAGGATCTCCCTTGCCATGAACTTAATACTCTGAGGTTCTGAAGTATCAACCCGCACTTTCTTTAGGGCAACAATTTTGTTATTGTCTCGGTCACGAGCCTTGTAGACATTACTATATGTTCCTTTGCCTATCTGCAAAAAATAAAATGATATGAAACAATGCTAAGAAAACAGTAGGGAAACACCAAAATATGTTGTTTGCGGCAGCAGAGAAAACATTCGTGAAGCAGGAAAAACTCCATCTCAACGGCATCATCACATTCTTTCTCCTATGCTTGAGACAAATCAAGCATTCTAATTTACAAACAAGAAGAAGTTGAACTAAGAAAGAATCATTCTCCCTGAGACTCTCAGTTTAAATTGCTCAAGATCACCTAAAAAGATAGGTTTCACGGAAAGAACACTCGTGAAAATCTAGTATGATGAGTAATTCAAGACGGTTATGAGTCTATCTTCACCCGGTGACGCCTATAGACAAACTTTTCAATTTCTAAGATACTGAAAAACCACAAAACGCACACAACTTTAAACTTCCAGTAAGCAAACAATTTAATTATCAATATTTTACTTAAAGCAAGATTTATACCATCTCTAGTTTATCAAAGCTATACGCATGTTGAGGAATCCAGCCCTGGATAGCTTCACTGGCTACTTCTGTAAGCCAACTAGGCCAACCTGCCGCTACCTGCTCTGCTTCTACAGCATTTGGGACACTAGCCCCTATATAAATACTCGTATCCGAGAAAACACGACTCTTTCTTTCTCATTATGATCATCACGTACCATGCCTCTCTTACCTATCAATCCCGATCCCCCTTTCACTTTGGGACACTTCTCCTCAACCTTTGAAGAAGCACTACCCATAATTGAACACACAATCTCCTAAAAGAATCCTTTCTTATGCAATTTCAATTCACCATCCCCCACCCCCAAACAAGAAATGCTACCACAAATGGGCCTCAAGTTACATTTTTCAAATGCCAAGCCAAAAAAAAAAAAAATGTACTCATCTTATGACTAAAAACCCCCATGACCCATTTGTCATGCAATCAAAAACATCCAAAAGCATATCTCAAGAAAAGAATACAACTTTTCTACGAAACACAGATAAAAAGACACCCCATTTATCAAATTGAAGGAAACAGATTATATATATATTGATAATCTCTAAGTGCCAGAGGAGATTCCTCTTGGAATCTCAGAAAAAATTGTTCCCCTATTCTTGTTTGTATCCTAAACCACCTCATTGTTAAGCTTAAAGTTTTCAATCCAGCAATTACCCAAGTACTAATCCCTCAATTCCTTAATATAAGTTGTTTTAGTACATTTAACGAAAATAAAATAACCAAAAAATAAGATATTTTTTTAATCAAAATATCAATATTACTCTATTATTATTTAGAATTAGTAGTATACAAGTTATATTTAAATGAGTAATATTGATATTTTGACTAACAATATACCTTAGTTTTTGCTTCATTAATTTTAACTACAGGTTCTAAACGACTTATAAAATGCAAGTTAGATAGTAGTATTTATTACGCAACTTTGGAACCTATTTTGGAATGGGATGAGAAACTTTTTGGAATGGAACTTTTTTATTTGGAATGGGATGCGTATTTTTACGACTTTGGTACGGAAAATAAAAAATATCAAAAGAGAAATCGGTAGCTAATCCGTAGCAAATTTAGCTACCGAATACCTGAGATTTTGAGGTGATATCCGAGCCTGAGGGCAAAGGCGCGCCTAAGGCGTGAGACTTGACAACAGTGAGGACGAGTTGACAGGATGGATTGGACGATGCCTTAAAATTCTTATTGATGGCTTTAAGAAATCGTGATTTATATCGGTCTTACAGAACATGAGAAAGAGGAAGAGTATAACAACAAAGAAGGAATTAGAAAAGAACAGTCTCGATTTTCGCCTTTGATTGAAGAAACAAACAAAAATCATACATTTCTTATCAATGATAAATCAACAAGTACCAATATCTTAGCACATATTGTTTCAAGTTGGATTTGGTGCTTCTTGTTGAAGAAGCTTCTGCTTGACAAATTTACCATTGACTTGGGAAACAATTGAAACCTCTTGGACATGATTGACTTTCCAACGATCCACTCCACGTAGCCTATGCGAAAAGTAGGCAGATGTACCAGCTAATGTGAGATCTTGAAGGGCAGTAAGGTGTTGAAAGCCATCTGGCAGCTTTATAAGCTTTGGACAGTCTGCAATGAGTAGATACTGAAGTTTTGGAAGGGTACCTTCCTCAATTGGCCTCCAGGTAACCCAATTTTCAGTATCTAGAACACGTAGTAATTTGAGCTTCGGGAACCCTCCAGCCTTGCACTTGATGTCCTTGCTTGAGAATGCAGACGCCAGAGTTAGGATAACGAGGTTCGGAAGTTTTTCTAGGACAGGAAATGGATCCTCTCTCATGAAGTTCTTGAACAAGTATAAGGTATGCAGGCAGCCAAGATAATCGAACCATTTTGGCAACTTTTTCATATATACTTGGAGTTTCAACTTCTCCAAGTATCTCGGCGATTCAGAAAGAGATTCGATTTGTACCTGCTGCTCACCTGGACTTTCACTTACTATTGTCAAGGATCTCAAGTTTTTCATGCCTTCCAATGAATTGCAAAGCTCGTTGCTGTTCGATCCAGTTATTCCCCGAATGGATAGTTTCCTTAGACTCGTAAGACCTTTTAGCTGTTTCACAAGATCATCTTCATCATCAGCTTCAACTCCGGAGAGTGTTTGGAGGTTTACAAAAGACATTCTACCTTGAGGAGGTATCTTCACGAAACCTTTCTCCCTATCTCGAAAACTTGAAAGAAGAAGGTGCCTTAGTTGTTGGAGCTTATGACATCCGGCAGGTAAACATCTTACATTTGTCTTTCTTATGTCCAAAGTTTGAAGGTTTCTTAAATTCTGCAGTGATTTTGGAAGATTCTCAATTAATGTGCCTCTTAGACCCAAGTATCTGAGATGAATCAATTCCCCTATTTCTTCCGGTAACTTTTCCAAGAGAACAACTCCTTGTAAATCCAACACTCTTGCTAATTTTAGCTGTCCTAGTATTTTCTGTAAATCTGAACTCGATATGTCACTTATTCTGAACATAAGAAGTGACCGGAGATTTAACTTACTGATATTAGGAGGAATATTGTCTGCACTGTCGTAGATGGCTAGCCTACGTTGCCTTTCTTGAATGGTCGACTCCTCTCCTCCCAAAACAGCTCCAAAATTCTCTTCCTTTAGCATGTGGTTTGCTATATCGCGCATAAGGTCATGTACCTTGCAGGCTTTTACCACATCTCTAGCATGTAATGTGACAGCTTGTATCATACTTCTGTCAATCAGCTGCATAAAGTAATGGTTTGCAACTTCCTCGAGTGTCTTACCAGGGATTTCCTTAACAAAACCTTCCGCTATCCACATTCTGATTAACCTTTTCCTTCCAATGTTGTGATCCTCAGGAAACAAGCCAACATGAAGGAAACAATGCTTGAGGTAGTAAGGGAGGTAATTGTAGCTAAACAATAAAGCATTGTTCAACCTCTCGAGATCACGATGTTGGCTTACTTCCCAATCAAGTGTGCGAAGAACAGATTGCCAAGCCGGCAAGTTTGTACCTCTGGTTGCCAGCACGCCTCCAATTGCTACAACTGCGAGTGGTAAACCCCCACACCTTCTTACAATAGCTTCTGCAAATCCCTTTATATCTTCCGGACAAGTCTTGTTTGCCCCCCGAAATGCCTTTCTGCAGAAGATTTGCCAAGCTAATTCGTAAGGCAATGGTTGAAGATCATAGATGTGAAAGTTTTCTTCCTGTGTTGATGATGCTACTATATCTCTTATTCGAGTTGTGAATATAATTCGGCCTCTCTTAGGAGGGAACGAGTGATTGATTTCCTCCCAGAGTCTGTTTTCCCATATATCATCAAGGACTAAGAGAAACTTCTTGTCTTCAAGGTAACGATAAGTCCTCTCCTGTAATATTCCCTCATCCATAGTATCATCCATCACATCCATGGCTGGCTCCCCTCGACTTTCCATGAACCGAAACAAGATGTTTTTCAAGGCATCCCTCAAAGTACATGATTGAGATACAAAAACCCAAGCATAACAATCAAACTTCATTTTAGCTCCCTTGAAAACCTCCTTAACAAGAGTTGTTTTCCCCAAACCACCCATCCCAAACACCGAAATCACAAGGCGATCTCGCCTATTTCCTTCTAATAACATTTTCACCAACTGTTCAACATCATCTTCTATGCCTACAATGTTGTCCAATTGAACAAAAGGAGATGCTCCACCAGGGCCCCTATATGAACTTCCACCAATACCACTTCCATGATCATCAGGTACAACAACGCGAAATTCATACCGATCTTTTCTGTCATTGATTTCTATAACTCTTTTCTTAATCTTGATAATTTGATTACCAGTATGACGTTTTACATAGAGATATTTGAATACAGATAAACTAAACCAGTGAAGTGTATCCATTTGAGTGACATATTCATCAATAATATCTTCAGCATCATAAACTAAGTTTCTTACCTCTTTGACCCAAGCTGCTACTAATTCATCTCTCTGTTGTCTTCTATCGGCTTCTTTTAGAAATGCTACCATGGATTCAAGCTCTTTCTGGATCCATTCAACATGTTCTTGGATTTTCAATAGATGATCGCCTTCTTGAAGAAGCAATCTGCCTACTCTATCAAGAAAGAAGATGATTTGAGCTTCAGCCATTGCTTCAATTCTTCAAGTCAACCCAAGAACATAGTATCTTATGATTTCTCTGATTTTGCAAGAGTTTTTGGATGCAATTTTGTATGGTCAAGATTGCACTGAAACGTTGAAGAAGAAAACGCGTTACTCTTTTGTTTTTTTTTTTTGGCGGATTTGTCAATTTCGCCCTTTAACAATTTGCGATTAGTAATTTTGGTCCCTATTCTATTTTTTTTTGGTTTTTAGAACCATAAACAATTTTCCTTTGGTGACAACGGTCCTTCCATCCGCAACTGTGACGGAAATAATTAATTTTATTGAGAGTCTGGCCACGTTAGCACATAACGGATTTGCCAAATCTGTTATCAATTCAGAATGGATTTTCCATTCATGCCATGGTTGGCCCATTATGCCAAACCATGGCTAGTCTAAGGCCAATCCCGATAATCTCTATGTTATAAATTGAAAATCTATATTGTTTAGGAGAGAACGGTTGAATTCAATCTGAGAATTTTACGTTGAAGAATGTGACCATAATATGAGTCCAAATGATATACTCCAGATAATTTGGGATAAACAAAAAAGGAAATGTGAAAAGATAATTTGAGACGGAGGGAGTAGTAAGTGTGTGAGATTACTCAGATAAGTTGCTCAAGTAGAAAACCATCTTGATGTCTTTCAAGCAAGCAAGCAAGACGTCAAGAAAGCAAAGTTTCCGGATTCAAGCCTTATATATGAAAAAAGACTCTATTGAGAGCTGTCCAACATATAAATAACCATCCGCAAGGATAGCCCAATTGGTTCTGGGGTGGCAAATTGTGTAGAGGGACGCAGGATCGATTCTTGGCATCAGCAGTGTGAAAATTTTAACCCTCTAATGTGGGGTGGCTTCTTGTGGGCACCAACTTAAAAAGTCCTCCCACCTGGTCGAGGCTGCTGAATCGCCTTGATTTACATCCTCCAACTACTCTGTCAAATCGGAGTGTGGGAATCGCATTTTTTTTGTAGAACAATTAACCGGATAATCGTAGACTACCAATTAGGTTATCTCTCCTAGTCCTAGCAACCTGCAATTGATAAATTAAACATACATTTCCAAAGGACCATGAACCGAAAGAAATGATGGCATAATGAACCATCACTCTGTTTTGATTAAAAAAAACATCTTAATTTTCTCTACAGGTCTTAAAAGTCTTATATTAAGGAATGGAGGTAGTACTTCCCAAGCTGGTTTCAAAGAAATCTATTTTTTTCCCTTTAATCTAATTTCTCAACTATACAAAGGAGACTGTAAATTTTTACAGGGGGTTTGTTTCAATTGCTAAGTACTTTTATGGGAAAAGCTGATTTACCATCCTCCATACACTGAATTAGCTGTTATTTGCGCTTCTTCGGCCGAAACTTTACCAATTCTGTTTCTCTCAAGCCTTGCTCTTCGAGCAGCTTCTTGAATCTGACGATCTTGATCTTTAAGCATCTGATCAACTTTGTTATTTGGTCCGAGCAATGGACCCGAAAAATGGATCTTGTTTCCGCTGCTAGGATTACCATGCTAGAGAAGACAAAAGTATCACAAAGTTAAAGACTTTTTACATAGTTTTCATGAAAATGAGGTATGCAAGAAAACGACAGCTGCAAAATAGAAAATAAACCATGATGATCGCGTACTAATCATTGAACCTAATAATTCGATTCATATTAGTTAGGGTCAAGCGAAAAACTTTCACATTCTACTGTCATTTAGTTTGTATACCAATTGCCAAGCACTAGGGTTATAAATGGTACTTTCCATGCATTTTTTATTTTGTTCAAGTTGAGTACAAGAAACTTACCATTCCTGGTGCTTTTGTAGTTATTCTCCCAGATTCCAGATGACGAGAGCTGGATAAATCCTGCATCCTGCGTCTATAATCTTGCCTTCGAGGAGGTTCCTCGCATAATTCTGAAGATTTCTTGACTTGACTTGCTGTTTCTTTGTGTGAAAAACCAAGTCGATCTCGTGCATCTTCGGATGGCAAAGTCCGAGAAGCCACTAAACCGGATAAATTGGATAAGTCGTATCTTGTAGAAACAAATGACATATCTTCATATTTTTTCGAAGATGCTGTCAATCCAACTCCAGGGCCCAAAGGACCAGAATAAGAGACTCTTTCAGAAGGCTGTCCAGACATAGGTTTGCTTGTTTCTCTAAAACCCTTGGGACGGCCTATGTGGATCATTGGGAAAAACAGAAGCAGCTTCATCTTTACGAGGGTGGTTGAACACCTCACTTCGACTCCTTGCATTGGATTGTCCTGGCCTCATCTGTAACATAATATCAAAGATTGAATAATGGAGCTCAAAGCTTTTAATGGATCCATACGGGAGAAGTCGAAATACTAAATTTAACGACAGTTATCTGGTGACTACTAATAATCACCCCACTTAAAAAACAAAGCAATGTGTACAAGTTTATATGCATACATGTATGAATACAAATATATAAAGTAGAGATTTATCGTCATGAGACTATCCGGAAGCATGTTTACATCCACTTTTTACCCAACGAATGAGAAACACGAACAGGGACTACTTAAATAGTTCTTAACATCCAAAGTTTTCATGTATGACAAATAGAATTAGCATACTCAACACGACCAATAGTAATTGACTCTTGTTTTATATCCCGGATATTAACCACGAGAAAAATACTAGTCCCTCCATAAAAGGAAATTCCGATTTCTAATTGAGAAGATTTTATAGTGAGAAAAGAAGTGGGACCTACCTCAAAACTTCTCCCCCAGAAAGACAACTTCCTTTTATGGGGATGAACTCCGATCCAGATTGAGAATGTATTAAAGTGAAACAGGAAACTAAACCGAACTGGTAAAACCAGCATTTAATGACACAAGTATGAAAACTCTTTAACAGATACCCCATGATACTAAATTTTGTCAGACAACCCGCTCCGTTTAACATTTCAAGCCAGTGACTTGGTTCGTATAAACATTTAAATCAATAGACCATGAAAAGAAGACTTTGCTTGGACTGCCTATAAAATGTAACAAGCTCATAAGTGAAACAGATAGCCAAGACCTATGTTTTCAGAGAGTAATTCAGTTATTGTGCTTCCACAAATAAGGTTAAGTGACTCGAAGTCCAAATGGAGCAGCACTGACATCTTGTGTTTTTTCTGTTTTTGACAATTAGAATCACTACCGAAGAAGGAACGGATTTTGTAGAACATTAGATGCATCCAACTACCTGTCCTTGCCGGGCCAATTCAGCATTAACATCAGATACTGGAATTGTAGGCAATTCTTTAGATACCCTTATTTCACGATCACTCCTCTGACCCTTGACTCCTAAGCCTCCTTGCCTGTAACATAAAATGCAACAACCCTTAGGAATTGAACTTTAAAACACTTATCAACTAGACTAGAAAAGCTCATATACATAATGAGAACATGTAATGCAGTTAACTGGATTAAGAATATGCAGCTATGACAATTGTGACAAAATTTCATAAATATTCTAGAAATTGTAGTGAAAAGTTAATTATCCGGAAAACAGTTTCCTTCAAATTATGTAATCAGAGAACTCAAATCTGAAAAGCATATGAATTATGAAGCTAATTTCCCTCCTAAAGATACCTTTTAGCTTCCTCCTCTCGCAACTTTGCATCAATCTCCTTGCTAGGAGGGTACTTGGGCAAACTTGAAGGATCGCAAGCAAATGGCTCTGTCCTGAAAAACTATTGCAGAAGAAATTCATTAGTTGAAAAGCAGATTTTGCTTCATAAATAATGGAATAAAATGACAGGAGAAATTAGAATAATTGATTTCTTATAATGCAAAGACGGAAAAACGTCCTCATTAAAATCGAAGGAGCAACAGTTCCGTACAAGAAAATTATGCCTCATAAGAGCAAACAAAATTTACTTGGTAAAAACTGCACTCTTGTTGTAAATGTCACGAAAAAGTAAACAGGAAAAGATAATAAAAGAGCTAGAAGGGAATTGCGGTTTCTCCCCAGTGAGAAGACAGTCCGTTTCATATCCACCCACTCACTAGCATGGAATACCAACTGAACAAAACCTTAATGTCACATATTTACCCTTTACGCATGTGCGTGGAAGAGGGCTACGGGAGATACGACATACCTCGCTCTTCAGGGCGGCAGCCGCAGTTCCTCGACATGCCGGATCAATGTTAAGTAAAGTCTCCATTAGACCAACAGCCGCAGCTGGGAGATCCTTAAATGTTTCTGCGAGACGTGGTTTATAAGGTAGGTGAGGTTTAAACACTGTCGAATGTGGTAATTTTGCTTTCCTCCAGTAATCCTCGGATGGTGAGCCGCACAGCTTAAAAACTTTATGCAGTTGCTCAACCTTCAGAACAAATTTCATAATTAGTATCTCTATAATAGAAAATTTTACAAATTTTATCCATGAAAGATTATGTATCTACCATGTAACAAATTCAAGCAAGCACATAACAGTACAAAAGCTACGTCAAATCCAAAGATTATGGTTATCCCTTATTAAAAAACCTAGAAAGGAATCCATCAACCAAAGCATATACACCCACAGTATCAACTGAAAATCCAAAATTAATTACAAGACACTAGTACATCATAAAATTATTGAAGTTTCCGTGAATAAGCAGCCAAAGGCAGTGAAAGTGAAATTGACTGCCGCTCAAAACTATGCCCTTATTGTACCTCTGTTCGACCAGGCATTATAGGCTTTCCTGAATATAGTTCTCCAAGAATGCAGCCAGTACTCCATAAATCAACTGCAACACCATAGTGAGTAGCTCCAAGTAACAGTTCTGGCGGTCGATACCACAAAGTCACCACACGACTAGTCAAAGGGATTTTTTGGTGACGATCATAGAAACTTGCTAGGCCAAAATCTGCAATCTTCAAGACGCCTTGGTTGTCAATTAGAAGATTCGAGCCCTTAATATCTCGATGCAGAACACCACGTCTGTGACAGTGGTCAAGTCCACTTAGTAGCTGTTGCATGTAGCATTTAACCTAGATATAATAAACAACATTGAAATCTATAAATAAGTCGAGGAAAAACTTGAAAAGTTAAAAGTTTTCCTATTCTTGCTTTTGTGTCCACTCCTGGCATCTTAAAATTGGAATAAAAGATAATGCTATATGTGAGTTTTTTTTTCTATTTTATTATCGGAGCAGCACTCCGGATCCTCAGTAATACTCCCTGTAACATTCCTAATTAATTCCCAATTATATGCATTTCACCCCTAGGGTTTACTAGTTAGAGTTTAGGTTATAGGAATAAAAATTTCCATTACTAGATTGTTACAGGGAGTGTTACAGAGGATATGAACCGTCGGAGCATGGAGGTGTCGAACCCGGAACCTATTGTTCCGAGTCGGAAGTGTTGCGCTAACTATGCTAGCCTTCTATGAAGACGGCTATATGTAAGTTACTGGATTTAGTTTGGAATCCAAAAGAAAAGTTAAAGACATCACTTAAATGAGATTGAGGTACCTGAGGTTCAGTAAACTTAGAACCAGGAAGTGATGCCAATCCGGTGAGATCATGTTCCATATATTCCAAAACAAGATATATACTGGAAGATGTTCTTGACGTAACCAAACCTTCCAGCTTAATTATATTGGGATGATCAAGCCTCCGCAAAACGAGGATCTCTCTTGCCATAAACTTGACGCTCTCAGAATCCATGTTATCAAAACGCACTCTTTTAAGAGCAACAACTTTATTATGTGTGAGGTCACGAGCCTTGTATACACTACTGTAAGTTCCTTGGCCGATCTGCAAGAAATAAATGCCATCACACAAGAACCAAAAAGCCAATCATAAGCCGAATGCCGATATAAATAATACCCAAGATCAGAAAAGCCAATGCTGATAGAAATACCAGGTTCCCATAGCAAAAACTTAAGTGAGTCAAAAATCATTCGATTAAGAATATCATCTAAATCATGGTTCATAATCTCATTGTCACAGAAGTCCTGACACATATTTCTACAGACTCTCATCCCTACGAATATATGTTATTTGAAGTTCACATAAGCTATAAAAGGAAGAAATAAAAGTAAACCACGTTTTCTAAAACAAAAATGGATAGACAGGAAATCATGGCTAAGTTAAAAGAAAATGTTTTAAAAAAACCATGTTGATTTCCTTTATCGATAGCTGCAAGAAAATGTACTTCTGTTTTTCCATTGAACTAGTTACTGCTGAAGTTCATGTAAGATCTCAATCTACATAATCGAGTAATAATCAGGATGGTAAATTTTGTTAATGTTGACTACCGAGCATTATAAGCAGTAAGCTCCAGTGGAACAGAGGTCGCCAACCGTCAGGTTCCGCGCGTGAGTTACAGCAATCATAATTCGTGAAATTTAATTATATTAACTGCTCTCTCAACAGAAATATTTATAACAAAACAAAATCTGCTGATATACCATTATTTTAGTTCAAGACTACCAGTTAAGAACTTTATACACGCAAACAATGACGTAATCGGGGGGCGGGGAGCTGCAATACAAAAAATGCTGATATACCATTCTTTTAGTTCAAGACCACCAATTATGAACTTTATACACACAAACAATGATGTAACCAGGGGGCGCAGAGCGGCATTACAAAATCTGCTGATATACAATTATTTTAGTTCAAGACTACCAATTAACAACTTTATACACACAAACAATGGCATCAACAGGAGCGAACCCACCCCAAATATTTTTGAAAAAACTTTTACAGGTATTAATTTAACAGGCTTTCCATAAATAGGTTCTACTTACTCGAACAAGAGATGCATCTCCTAGTACATAGTTAGCAAACAGATCCTTATTCTCCCAAAATAGTCAATCTACTAGAGCTAATGAAAAGTTAAGCAGAATAAGAAAACTCAAAATGGACACGCACTCTATACATAATTATGCTTCCTCCAAATATTAATTCCGCACAGAATATACGCAGGATAATCATCAACAATATAATAGCAGAGTAATCAATTGGCTAAAAGGCCACAACGATACCTTATCCAATTTCTCGAAAGTATCGGCTTTACGAGGGATCCATCCCGTGACAGCCTCACCGGCTGCTGAAGCTAGCCAAGAAGGCCATCCTGCTGCTACCTGTTCCCCTTCTGCAGCTTTCGGAACACTTCCAGCCCCAGGATAATTACTCAAAACTTCACAATTCTCTTTGTTTTTCTCATGATAATCATCCCTCACCCTCCTTGAGCCATTCAATTTCTTATCAACCAATTGGAATTTTATCTCACCACTATGGAATTTTTTTTTCACTCTAAAACTCTCATCTCTCCTTGAAGAAACAGCTCTTGGAGCACGCAATTCGGATTCCCCTCTCATCAATCTCCTCTCCTTTGGAGGAGAATCCACACTATCTTTGATAGCTGGAGGCTTTCCACAAAGATTTCCCATAATTGAACCAAAATATTCACCACCAAGAACCTAACTTTACACTTGAAAATTCACCAACCCCACATTGCTAACCTTATAGAAATCCCCTCTTTTTACAATAAATAACCCCCAAAATAAAATCCAACTAAACCCAGAAATATATCTAGAGCCAATTCATTGAAAACTGATCAAATAACTGAATAAGATCATGCAAGATCAAAATTTTGTACTAGAATCCACCTTCAATATGAGAGACCAAAGAAGCCCAAATCCCAATTCCTTCTTACAGAAATTCTGAACACCAAAAAATTTCCAATTTCCAAAAAAAATAAAAAATCACCGAAACAGAGCACAGAATTCTTCAAACTTGAATCCAAAAATAAAAATAAAACCCAGATGAGAAAACTTCAAAAGATTGAAAACCCAGAAGGGAAAACTTCAAACCTGATCTAAACAATTGATTATCACCACCGTTTCAGCAAGAAAAAAAACCCAAATATATTATTATTGATTTTTGAAGAAAGAATGATGATTTGCTTTGCTGCTTTTGACTGTTCAACACGGCATAATATTTAACAAGTATATATAGACACACATAATCTATATATATATATATATATATATATATATATATATATATATATATATATATATATATATATATATATATATATATTTCTTTCTATATAAATCTCACAATATACAAAGAAGATAAAATCAATGATGCCGGCAACGTTTTAAAAGTAAAAGAAAAAAAAATTATAAAAAAAAACCCCCCAAAATCTCTGCTTTTTTTTTCCCCTTGCATAACTAAAACAGTTCTGCAGTCAAAACTGAAACAGAGAGTTAGATTGGACTCTTTCTTTTTCTCTCTCACACACTGAAATCTGAACAGAATGATGGTCAGAAAATGCAGTTCGACTCTTATGCGGAATAGAATTTTTTTAGTATATATGTAACACATCAAATGTATTTTTAGCTAAAAAAAATAAGTGTTAGCAAAATCAGAACTTGTGAATTTTTTAAATCAATCTTAATCATCAAAAAATTTAATCCAACGGACGAGAAAAGTTCCGCACTGGAACCGTGGTGCAGAAAATAGTGGTCATATTTTTAGTCCAGATTTTAGGCGGAACAGTTTTTTTTCAGTATATACGAAACGTTTCAGGACACGTGTTTTGAGGTTTAGATATGTATTTTGAGGTTTAGAATAGATGTCTATTCCGAGCAGTAAAAACATAATAGTTATTCTAAGATCATAACAGGTATTCATTTTAAATCAATTTTAACCGTAAAAAATTTAATTCAACTGACGAAATAAGTTTGTATGTGCGAAATTACCCTTTCGCAGTAGAGTCAACGTCGTCATTTTCCTTTTTTTATTATCCAAAAAGATACTCCCTCCATTCCTAAATATAAGACTCTTGAGACAATTTGATAAAATTAAGGAAGTTGTCATTTTTACCTAAACTTCCAATATTATTCCCCACCCTCCCTCTCTCACTCTCTCACTTCTTTGTCATAAAGAAAGGAAAATATTGAGGGTATAATTGGAATAAATTGTTGACAACTAATAAACAACCTTAAACGACAATTAATTTGGATACCTAGATATCTCCTAAACGACAATTAATAGGGAATGGAGGGAGTATTATATTACTATTTTTTGGTTCGTAAAGAATTTAATTAATGGGGTTCGTTGGGAAGCGTTTGGGTGAAGAGAAAGGTATAAATGTTGACTCTGACTTTAGTGCAGAACAGGGTAAGTTTTGTACGTATGTGACTTATCTTTATCCATCGGATTAAAATTTTGACGGGAAATATTGATTTAAAACGGATACTTATCGTATTTTTTAAGGACATCTGTCCTAATTTTGTGTCTAAAAATATCTATCATGAGCCGTTTTACACATACTGAATTTTGGTTATTCCGCATAAAATTTAGACAGATGAATGTTGTGTATTTTGACACGTAATTTTGTTAACTAATTGAAACAAATAGGATTTGAAAATTCTTATATGGATCAGGTTTATTTGTACCTTGTGTACAGAATTGATCATATTATCACAAAATTATCTTTTTTTTATTCAGTATTAGTGTGGTTAGTTTTGTATCATATGGTCAAATGGACATGGTCCAGAATTATCCATTTTTCTGCAATATATAGGGAGAGAGATTATATGCTAGTACTATGTGGTGTATGGATGACGTGGTGGATTGTTAATTAAGGTGGTCCATATAAGTGGATATTCGGTTTTTAAATTGAATATTTGGATATTTGACTCAACTAATCATGTTGGGATGTTGGGATATTAATATTACTTTGGTTCACCCAATGGAAATTCTTATAAACATGCTATGTATTACTCCCTCCGATTAAATATAAGTGTTTTTAGTAGTTTTAACACAAATTAAGATATTAATCAGAATGACTAAGTACCCTTAATAATACTTCAAAGAACAAAGAAATTAATATAGTGTTACATAGGAACTACACATTTTGACCAAAATGAATATGGTGAGAAAATGATGTATGGGCAAATCAATAAATAAATGCGCATTTGTTGTAAAAAGACCTATATTTTGCAACAAATGACAATAAAAGGACTTATATTTTGAATGGAGAGAGTATTGTTTTTTTTTCTTTTACCACTTGGACAAGTTTTTATTAGCTTAAGTATTTATTAGCAATTAGCATGAGTGGATCTTTGCCAACTATGATTTGGGGTTGGTGAATTCAATGCAATTTTATGGGCTGGTTTTAGGATTAAGTTTGATTCTTTTGACCAATATGCATACTTTAGGTATGGATTTCCATGGTAGTCATTCGAAAGTGGTTCACTTGATTGAATTTAATATAATTTAATCTAGTATTTAGTTTGAAATTTAGACTGAAGTCTAAAAAAAAAGGATTAAATTTGACTATGAAACTTTAAGTTATGGATCGTTTAGAATTTAATTTTTGATTTTGAGACTAGTCTTAGTGAAGGCTAGTTTGATATTAATCTGGATTAAGAAACGGAAATTTCAGATGAAACACAATTCAATTACACCATTTATTGGGAGGGAACTCATACATGGATATTTTCTTTACTTTTGGGAAATTTAAATATAAATATGAAGTCATTAAAATTGTTTTAGAAAAAAAAAAGATAAGTCTTTAAAATGAAAAATAAAATTAAACCTGCAGAGATTTTTAATTTATTTTAGTTATTTTCTGAAAGGCAAAATTGATCATATGTTAGTATCTTAATCACGAAAAATAGAAGATGCAAAATTAAAATTCAAGTTTATTATCTAAATTTTTTATTAATTGAGTTATCACACTTCTTTTATATTAACTTTAGAAAATCAAAAGATGATTATTATAGTTTTTTTTTAAAGCGCTGGGCGGTTACCCCATGAAGGGGAGATAGAAGTGCTTCACAAGAGGAAGAGAGAATCCTAGAAAGGAAAATTTAAAGCATGCCACATGTATGGGGAGGGTATCGAACCCAGACCTCACGGTCGTGGGAGGCCTAGGCTATGGACCTTGTGATGATGATTATTATAGTTGGTGTAGCATTTTTAATTTGCAATCTTACTTTTTCTTAGTAATTTTATAAAAATAAAAATATTATAGAAAGAGACAGAGAGAAAAGATGATGATGCAAGAGGCCAACTAAGTCAATTTGGTAGAGATAATGAATGAAACAAGGTGCAAAAAGACAACATAGGTAGATCAACACCAATGACCAAATATTTAAAGAAGTTTTTTTCTTGAATAAATGTTTTAGGTAAAAAAATAGTTGAATGTGATGTTTAATTTGAACTATTAACTACAATTCTAAAATATTAAATTTAATTTTGAAATATGTTTGCTTGATAAAACTAGCTTAGAATGTTAATTGTGAATAAGCAAAAGTCGATAATAAAGATTTCACCAATACTTCAAAAATAACAACGAAAGTCTATTATGAACGATAGGTGTTCTATATATCTTTTGTGGTGGGAAATTAAATTATAGGACCGTTTTTTTGTGACTGGTCCCACAATTCTCTCATATGAATTATGCCAGAATTATCTGCAGATGTGGGCTTTCCTTAACTAATGTGATAAATTGTGAGGTCAGTCCAATATCGACGGTTCCTATGATTGATCCTTTTGTGGGGTTCTTAATTGGTTGCTATTTTAATGAGAAAATGTCGACATATTTTTCAATCTACTCCACACTCGCCTTTCTGACTTGTGGCATTGAAATTGAAGTCTTTCTTATCCATCATTTTCTAAAAAATAATAATGTATTGTCACTTATCAAAATTTTCAATTTTTTAAATTTCAATAGCAATCATTCTAGATTTTTCTGGACCTTTAAATTCGTACTCTCAACCGTTAATGAATCGAGTCATTTATATACGAGAACTGTAAGAACAGTTCAAAATGAAGGCTTTGACCCAGTTTCTCTAAATTAGTGTTTTTGTTATGGTGTCTAAAAATAACATTACAAGTTGGAAACATAATTTGGTTCAAGAATTTGCACTTTGTCTAATCATTTGTACAATTATAAACCAAAAATAATAATACGTACAAATATAAACCAAAATTTGTATAAACGTGTCAAATGTGAACTTCATTTGAGCTGTTTTTTACATGATAAACGACATTGTTATAAGACTTTAAATGGCTAATATGAATATAAATTATGTAAACTTAAATAATTAATTAAACTTGACTAATAGAACGATCTATTCGAGGTTATAAAATAATTATTCGATCTATTCAGCAAAAAAAACGATATATTCGAGGTTATAATAAATTATACTCTCTCCATCTCAAAATGTAGTTTACATTTTTGGTATTTTTTATTTTTATCTCAAAATATAGTTTACATTTGTACTACCAATGTGTTTTTAATTTATATGACGTTCATTAACTATTATTGTATCAACTTCCAAGGCATACATATGTCTTTGATGTGTTTCATCGGCGAAGAAGAAAAATGTGCACCAATAAGGCATTGGTTTAATGGACAATGTTGAAGGAAGCTTCATGACGTGATGAGTTCGAATTTCATATCCTTTTCTTGAAAATTTGTAAAAGATTAATTCCCTTTCTCGATAAATACACATTTTTTTTAAAAAAACATGAAAAAAAATAAGAAAAAATGTGCATATTTTTATTCTTATTTGTATAAATTTAAGTAAATTCTTGATTCGTGTAAAAGTTTAACTATATTATGAGATTTTTTAGTAACAAATCAATGTTTACGATTGTTTTTTCTTCTTTTAAGCAAGACAACATTAATTTACAAGTCAACCAGGTCTTCTATTTTGTATCTATCACCATTTATTTTATTGTCTACTTTAGTCAAAAGAAGGTTATCTGCTTTTTGGAAGAAAAAAAAAATATTAATTTCAGCCAGTTTGCAATCATATCACGTAGTGTCAGCATCAAACTGCAATCCACGAAGTCAGAATTTTTAAATTTTGATGAAAAACTATAACAGTGTAACAAATTACATATAAAAATTAGTAAATTAAAAATATTGGAATTAAATTGATCAAATATTTCAAACTACATATAAAATTTATTATATCTAGTAAAAAATTTAAAAATCTCAAGCCCCTGTAATCATCCCGCAATCCTGTATTGGACTCTCAGAAACTGGAAAAAAGAAAGTGGTGGAAATGGTTAAAATAAATGACCACGAAATATTAATTATTGTGGGTTACTATTTTCTTGCACTCAATTATTTGACGTTAGTTGCAAGGTTGTCAAAATCGCGAGTTGGATCGTAAAATCGTACGATTCTACGATCCTAAGGGTATAAATCGAGTTAAATTATACTAAAAATCGCTGGACGATTGAATCGTAGAGGATCGTCGATCTAGATCGTAAAATTGTAGAATCGCACAATCCGGTGCGATTCAATCTTACTTGTTTTCAACTGGGTTGGTAACGATTTATCTCAAATATAAAAACATCCGCTTGTATTCAATCCAACATCTCAACTCTCTCAAGTCTCAGACTCCCTGCTTCATCGCTCATAATTGATGTAAGTGGATGTGGAGATTACATGGAGGATACTAATAACGTCTTGAATGATTTGCTAGATTATAACATTATAAAGATATACTTGTTGCTATGAAATTTGTTGGAGTAAAAGATCTTATGAATTGTTGGTTTGCTTCCGAAGTTTATCACTTGTTAGTATGTGATTTAATTTCAGTTTGTTAGTTCTATTGGTATTCTTATTTTTTCCCGTGGAAGTATTGTTATATTTTTTTTGCTCAATTGCATATAAAATGATGTCTTATTGACATAAATTTATCATGAAATATTATTTTAATAGTTTTGTCGGATCTTCCGATCCGTACTACAATACTCGTGTTTACAAATTTTTAGACTCCTTCCGTTCTGACTCAAATTTGCGATCTTGACAACCTTGGTTAGTTGCAATGTTCTTAATCCATAAAAAAAGTTGCACTGTTTTTAGAGAAATTTACAGATAATGGTCACCAATTAATATACATTTTTGGGTTTGGTCAAAAATATTGTTTTGGACTATTTTTAGCCACTATATTACTCCCTCCATTCTCATTTAATTTTTATTTAGGATATATATATATATAAATTAATTATCATTTACATGTCTTTTATCAGGTGTCAATAACTTATTCTAATTATACCCTCAACATATCTTTTATTGGAAAAGTGAAAAGAGAAGGAGAAAGAAAGGGGTATTATTGGAATTGTAATGGAAAAATTATTATTTATTTGAGTTTTTTATTTTTTTTCAAAATGTTATAAACGACTTATATTTAGAAATGGAGGGAGTAATATTTTACGGGTCACGCTTTTTAATCTAAACGGCCGAATCTGTCCACTTTTTATCAAATCCACCTTTTTTGGGGAAGGACTTGAAAAAAAAAATGAGGACACAAATTATCGTCTATGGTGGTGTGGTGGTAGCAGTGACAGACACAGATTCTAAAGTTATGAGGGGTACAATTAATGTTGACAAAATAAATTTAGTCTCTTTACAAACTTAAGTTTGTTAAAATTTTAATCAAAATTGTAAAATATAAGTGGTTTTATTATTATAATTCACGAAATAAAAAATCTAATTTAAAATAGAAAACATATTCAAAATGGGTATACTAAAAAATGCTCACATGATAGTGTTGTAAAATCAAAATTAAAACTATAATTTTTTTGAGATATGCTGGTGGGGCACTTGTACAACCATGCCCCACCCTAAGTCCGCCAGTGGGTGGTAGTGACGACACGACGGTGGTAGTTTAAATTTTTAGAGAAAGAAGAAAGAGGGAGGATGGAGTTTTTTTTAATAATGGTCGGATATCGCCGTCTGGTCTAAAAACTGTTGCTAGTAAAATATTGATGGTTAGAAAGATTTTAAAATAATATTTGTAGCCAAAATTCGAAAAGATATATCATCTTGTTATTGTTTTTATGGTTGTAATAACTTTCTAGTAGGCACAAATGCACAATGTATGATTCATGATTATTACACATGTAGTTTGACCTACTTTTTAGCTACTGAGAATTTTATTTGCTGACTATTTTTTGGTTCACCCGAGAGGCACCCGGTGTCCACTTACAACATGGTGACTAATCCGGGCTCAACCTGCGGTTGACCCGTAGCGTGACCGCTAGCAGGGGAGGATCTGACCCATACTGCTCTTATACACGGAGCCCTACCACCGCGGAAAAATCCCATGAGAGTCGATGTCCACGGTGGGAATCGAACCCTCGTCAACGATAATGCATATGACAAGTCCAACCAGTTGCACCAGAGCTCGGGGTTATTTGCTGACTATTTATATGTATGCTTTGTACTTGTCTCTTATATTTATTTTTCTATGTAATTTTGAAAGAGTCACACAATCAATATATATATATATATATATATATATACACTAGCCTAATAACTCGTGCTATGCACGGGGATTCCATTTTACTATTAATTAAGAGTATATGAAAATTAAATGACTCTGTGAGATTTTTTTTTTTAAAAAAAAAAAAATTGACTATTGGAATGTAAAAGTTGAAAAGCAAATTGAGTTTGCCACTTGAATTTAATGGCTAAAAACTAACCCATCAATTCATTCAATGAAAAAGAATGTGCAACCCCTTTATTTATAATGTTGTCAAACTCCAAAAATTTCGTACATTTTAAATGTAGGATCTTGAATAATATTGAAAAAGAAAAAGAAAAATCTAGAAAATTAGAATAGAAGAAAAGAAAAACAATAAAATATTAAATTGTACAATTTAATTTGAATAAGTTAAAGATGTCAATCAATACTTTTAAAATAATTATAAAAAATTGGAAATTAGATTGAGGACCCGAAACTCTATAGTGCTGAAAAACTGGAAATGCCTTTGCTGATATCATATATAAATTTTATACACATTAATTTTCTTTTATAGTCTTGTCAATTGTCAAGTTTTAAAAATAATAACTATTTTTTTATGTGGGAGTCTTTATTGTTGTTAATTCTCTTATGTGACTTCAGATTAATTTTTTTACTTTTTTATTTTATTAAAAAATAAAATTACTACAAATTAATACTTTAATTTGTGAGAGTTTAGAAGAAGATTCACTTGACTTTTACAGTACAAACGAAGCGAATTGATTTTTTTTCATTTTTAAATATCCATATTTATTTATTTTTCAAAAGAAATTATGAAAATAAAAATGATGCGTAAGAATAAAAAAAGAAAAAAATGAACATTGCATAAGTCTTACTAAATCGAAATTCATTGTAAGTTCAATCGGAACTTCATTGTTATCCGAATTACTCGTTATTTGTTAAAAGTTTAACCATTTATATTTATATAAATAAAAAATATAAGAAAGAAATAAGTGTGTTTCCCTAATTCAGGAATTTCCCACTCAAAACAACATGTGAACAATCTAACTTTTCAATGTGTGATTCATTTACTCCTTTTATAAGATTTCTTAGTCTTCTCTTTTTATTTTATTAAAAAAATACAGAACTCTCGAAAATTACACGTAAAATTCTAGAGAATGTGATTGGTTAAAAACAAAAATATCTTATGTAATATAAATACAGTTAGATTAGATAGATTAGATAGTCTAATAAAATGTGATATGCTCGGGATTCCATTTTATCATATAATTATGAGTATATGAAAACAATGACTCCTTAAGCTATTTTTTTTTAAAGTTTTGACTCTTTAAATGGAAAACAAAATAATAAGTAGGCTTTCCCTCAGGTTCTACCAAAAATCTAATGGCTCTGTGAGTTAAATTTTTTTTTTTTTTACTATGGTAATGAAGAAGTTGAAAAGCAAATTGAGTTTGCCACTGAATTTAGTGGGCTAAATATCAACCCACCAATTTATTCAATTGAAAAACATGCTCAACCCCTATATTTATAATGTTGTCAAACTCCAAAAATTTCGTACACTTTCAATGTGAGATCTTGAATACTATTGAAAAGGAAAAAGAATAATATAGAAAAATAAAATAGAAGAAAAGAAAAACAATAAATATTTTAAAAACCATAACTTTAGATTAATATTTTTTACTTATTTTTATTTTATTAAAAATTAAAATTTCTACAAATTAATACTATAGTTTTAGAGAGTTTAGAAACTTGTTTGCAGTATAAACGAAACGAATTGATTTGTATTCATTTTTAAATATCTATATTTATTTATTTATTTTTCAAAAAAATATTATGAAAAAAATGCTGCATAAGAATAAAAAATAAAAAATGAAATCGAACTTGATTGTAAGCTCAATCGGAATTCAGATGACCGGTCATCTGAATTACCCGTTATTTTTCAAGACTTTAACTATTTATATTTATATAAAAATATATATAAGTAGCAAATAAGTGTGCTTCCCTAATTTGATGGGATGAAATGTCAGCCCAATTTCTCACTAAAAACATATGAAAGTACTCGCTTTTATAGTATTATCAAACTAAACAATCTAACTTTTCAATGTGGGATACTCTTATGAGCCAATCAATAGTTTACAACAAAAGTAAAATTTAACCAACCAATCAAAATTTTATAAAATAATTAATTGAACCAAAATTCATGGAAATTACACTTAGGATTTAGAAGAATGTGATTGGCTGAATCTGAAAACAGGCTCTGTAATATAAATATAGATTGAAGATTGATATAAATATATATATATTTCAGTATTTAAGATCCTCAAGAAATAGTTGTATGAAATTGAACGTTGAAGAATAATGTTCTTCATTAATCAAGACTCGATAAGTTACGAAATATACTTCTACCATGTGGTGATATTAGAAGTTATTTTAAACATTTATAGAAAACGAAAGAAATTCATGTTTTCATATCCAAATAATATGAGACAATAATAAAACACTAAGTACCCATTCTTATATATGGGAACAACTGATGGAATATGTCATAATGCAAAATACAAGTTTTTGAAGAAGAAGAAACAAAATACAAGATTTCAGTAAACGTACACGCTAATGTGGTGTAAATGCTTATTTCATGATAATAAAAAAAATCATTAGAATTGTTAATCAATATTATCCTTTTTTGGCGTATAAATAAGAAATATGGTTGCTGAAAAGTATGAGGAACGACCAAATCAAATGCCAAAAGTCCAGAGCTTCAAATATAAATAAACATTGTAATTTGTCAAACTAGTTTCAACTTGTTGCCGTCTACAAGAATAAGGTAATATTGCTAAAGTCGCCTTTAAAGAAATCTTGATAATTGAAAATTCAACTAAATTTAAAATTTTCGATACATGAAAAAAATTTCATTTCTTATTTATGTTTTTAGTGAAAAAGAAAGATTTATAATCAGGATATTATAATTTATAATGCATTCTTACTCACATTGCACCTTTTTTTTTTTTTTTTTTAACCTTTAGCATTACTCAATCTTTACATCGCACTTAACATTGGGATAATTGAGCTAAATTAAGCATTTTTCTCTGTCTAAAATCGAATGTTTATTTATCGCATAAATTCAATAAGAAAACATACACTATTATTATAGAGGAAAACTGAAATTCTAAAGTTCAAACTCATATTGAAAGATTAACTAGAGTATATTTTAATCCTCAGCTGGTAAGAGATATCATAATTTTTCAACCATTGCATAATGTTGCTCCCCACTTATAAAGATTTGGTTCATCATAATGGTAAAAAATCGTCTGTTCCCGTTCTATGTTCTTTTCTGTGTTCTTACGAATAGATATTTGTCACGTGTATATTTTTTCCCGGTAAGTTCCACTATTTCTTTTAAGTTATAATTTTTTAATTAAAAATTTAATACATGTCATTTTTTTATTGGTGAGACAGTGAAGGAGACACCGAATGGGACACAGTTGAGAATCCTAACAAGTGACCCTTTTACCTAAGGGTTAACTAATTCGCCGTTAGGGCTTAGTTAAATGAGAGTTAATTAATATTAGTTAATGAGATTAAATTTGAGCATTAAATTTGAAAAGATGATACTTGTCAATAGTTAGAGGGTGTATTGATAGTACTATACAACAAAATGCAAGTCTCAAATTTAAAATCGTACAACATAACAAAATCTAAATATACATGGAGCGTATCTTGAAAATTTGGTGCAAAACTTTTTGAAATTCTTCTCTCTCTTTTATTTGTATGGCCATTTGATAAAGTTTTATAATTGAGGTGTTCGAACATTTCACTTTTGAAATTATATTTACCTTACTCTTCTCTCTCCTTTAATTGCAGGACCATTTTATAAAGTTTTATAATTGAGGTGTTCGAACATTTCACTCTTAGTAGATACTCTAGTCGTTGCATAGTACAAGTCTTTTTAGCCTCCTCCACCACTTTTCATAATATGTGTCACTTTTCAACTTTTGAGATTTTTTTTCTTCTTCTAAATTTGTCCATATTGTAGTGTAGAGAGATGTTGGTGGTAAATATTTAAGGTTTATCATTACAAATTCATCTTGTATCCCCTTTAATCTTTGGAAAAATATCTAGAAAGACGTCTATTTTGAAACAGAGAGTAATATTAACAATTCATTAAATCGAACTTGTGACATACTTGATCTCAATTATGATTCCATCAACTTTAATATTGAAAAACTTCTAACAGCGTTTACAAAATCAAGGTTACTTAATTAATCACAATGAATCTTCTTACATTTTCTTCCAAGAAATTTATTTAGTTTATATTTTAATTAATTGGTTAAATTGTTTTTTTGTTTGAATACACTGATTGAAATTAACAGGAAGTGAATATACAATATTAAACTATTAATTACTTTACTTAATTCTTTCTTAAAAAAATATTTTATTTATAAACAAACTAAAGTTTTTTTAGAAGACTTCATAATTTATTTATTTCTTAAAGGAATACTTTACATATAAGCATACTAAAAATTTTGGGGCCTTCTTAGACGACCCTTGATCATCTAAACCCAGCTATGACCCTGCAAATATATCAGGATGAGGAAAGAAGATGCATTTGGCTTCCATCCATGAGCCGTGGCGTGGTGCACCACGGTTCGAATGTGGAACATCTTTTGTTTCGCACAGTGCAAAACACTTGACAGCTGTTGGATTAGAGATGTCAATGACTGAGATTAACTATTCCTCAATGGTTGAGATCAATACCTGAGCCTGACGGGCGTGATGTTTACTCACCTCATTTCTCAACCAAGAGGTTCGGGTTCGATACTATGGGAATTGAGCACAATTCGTAATATCCGTTTGACTTACATTGAATTAGTTACTGTTGCCGAAAGTTCACATTGTATCACTGTGAATGCATCTAAAAACTACTAGTTAGCCAAAAAACAAAATTTATATATATCTGTAGTTTAAGAACGGAGGAGAACATGGTATAAGAATACATGAATAAATATGTAAAACCACATCTCATTTCACCTGCATAGACGTTTCAAGTGTTGCTGTTGTGTAGGTAACGCTCCATGAACTCTTGCTAATCGACATGATTGTTCCGTGAATAGCTTATAAGTTTCTGACCTCTCCCATGGAACCATTCCAAAATCATCGTTAGCCTCTTCCATCCCTTCAACGAAAAATTGCCAGACGAAAGATCCCGCACCTGACCTGTTCTTTTTAGCTGACTTGTAGATAATGTCGAGAATGACTTTGTTGAATTGATCGCGCTTGTCGTGATCAAAGTCTTTGTTCAAGTTCGACAGTCCAAATTCAGTGACTACTATGGGCTTTTTAAGTTCTTTGTCACCGTCTTCAATGTGAGACATCATCCATTTCGCGATGTACTTTAATTTGTCTTCGAAGTTCTGTTTCTTGAACCTGTAAAAGATAAGAAATAGCCCTCAAGACCACTTCACTTGTTCCCAATCATGAATCTAGACATTAGCAGATCAAAAGTTTTAGAACGGCAAAGTTGAGAACTTTACCAGTGGTCGGGGTATATATGTAGAGAGGCAAAATCAACAGCTGAGAGATTTGAATTGCGAATAAAATCAGATCCAAGATCAGCAGCCCAAAACTCTGGATTGACTGTTAACCTTTTGGGATTTTTCGGACCATAGAACCCTTCAAGACCGACAGTCAGGAGATGGTTCCTGTCTATTGATTTTATAAACGTTGACATTTCTTCTATCCAGTCCTGAATTTCAAGAAACATGATTATAAGTTGCCATACAGGAAATCTATCTCTATCAGTTAATAATAAATCATAGTGCTCGTACATGCGACCAAATTAAGAAAGTCTAAAAATAATTTGATGGGATGCGTATGAAATTATTCAATAATTATAATGAATATCGGGGGGGACCATTTTGTACACTTAGACTGAAGAAGCAGAATTAGTTGAGAATTACTTACTTGAAGGGTGTCACCTGAAGGATCGGTGATGCATCGGGGTTCATTGATCAACTCCCATGCGAATATAGTTGGATCATTCCTATACTGAATCCCAGTGATTGAGTTCCTCCTTGTAAGAAGTGTCTGCAACCATGAAACAACAATATAACAGGTATTGGACTTTTTTTCTATTACCATAATTGAAATTGTAAATAATCTTCATAAAAGAATTTATTATTTAACTGAATAAAATATAATTATGCATTATTTACATCATCTTGTTAATTGAAGAACTTCATAATTCATACTCCCGGAATAGAAAAAATGAAAAAAAAAAAAAATGCAAGGAAGAAATGTGGCAAACTCTGGACTCATGAGATGACTTCCAATGCTTGGCGAGATCTATGGAACTGGCGATTTTGATAATTTTGTCACTTTTATAATATATGTAAATAATTTTGTTTTCTTATTAATATTTGAAAACAGTTTAATTATGATAGAAACAAGCGGCAAATGAGTGTTTTGTCATCAACACAAAAGACGAATTATACTGTCGTTCATAACATGCTTTGCTTTCTTTCCCTTCTTTCAATGTCAATATGACTATTAATTGTAAGTTTATCCTTCACTTGGACTTCCTTAATCTTTAGTAATAAGGTTTTAAAGTAACTTTAGACTTCTTAAAATAACATAATTTTGCTTAATCATCCTACTCTACCAACAACTAAAATTGTTCGCTTCTTTTACCTGGAAATTCCCACTACTGCTTTTGTAATCTTATGATTGTATTTCAATATTTTTGACAAACAAACAGAAATACGTAGACGAAAGCATTCTATCTGCTACTATTAATAAAGTGGTGATGTCAAAGCATAAGTCTAACACTCCATGGATGATATAGACTGACAGGGGCAAGACATCATCTCTGATATATGAACCGCTTCCACCACTTCGTAATAATCTTATGTTCTAGGCTATCCTTGAGCATTGGTTATACTGTTATTATTTTCTTCAATCTGAATAGCAAAACTTCTATACCATCAGAAAACTCGTCAAATATCTATTCTACACTAAAGACAAATGAGGATGGAAGAAAAAGTGACAAATAAAACCTTTTATTAATCGAGGAAAACTATCCTGTAAGCTGCAGCCGATGAGATAAGTTTGTAACGTTCTTGAATTTGGAAACTCAAAGAAAACAAAATTGTATTATGCAAATATTCAGTAATTGTCTAACAAGACAAGAAATCCAGTCTTGTCTTGCATCAATAAGCTACAAGGGGACGGAGCAAATGATTCCTCGATGAAGACAACATTCTTAAAAATGGTCAAGTAAAACAGAGATTACCTTGAGGTAGCTTTTGAAATAGTGACGAATTGATGGGTCATAGAAGAAAGAATCATTAGAAGAGCTCAAAGCAACACCTTCTTCCCATGCCCACTTTACGTATTGAGTTTTTCCACCGTATGCTTGTAAATTGTTGACCATGCTAAGCAAGAGCCTGATGCCATTTCTTCTAGCTTCTGCTATGACATAGTCCAAGGCCTATCATATAACCGATGAAAAATAATTAAGCGGCAAATGTGAAAAAATAATAGTGACCAGGCATCATAGAATTAGTGATACCAATAATCTTGATTCTTATATGATTAAAAACGAAATAGATAGAACAAAAAATTCCTGGACCCTTTCTAGAACTTAATCAGTGAAACAAAAATCTCAAAGATCAATAAATCTAGCAAGAGATCCTATTTGCTTGAATTTCCCTAGTTGCATTATATCGGTTTCTCAAAGCAATTTAGTGTGGATTTCAATGGTGAAAATGTCAAACATAACAGAATCAATTAAGGCTATGAAAGTAGCAACATGTTAATACTTAATATAGTCTACAAAAGGCCTTCCTTTATCATTATTATTATTATTATTATTTTGTCTTTTTTTGGCTAAATACATTTTAGGAAAACACAATAAAACACTTCTACAGCTAATCATGGCTCCACTGACCAATAGGAAGATTAAGAACAAGACAAGAAAATCATCTTAAAAAGCAGAAATGCAATACTAAGTAAATCATTATCAAGTATAGTCTAATTACTAAACCACATAATTAAAGATAATCATACAAAAAGAAAATGAGGTAGAATTATCTTACTCTGAATACTTTTTCATCGAATTGACCGGGAGAAATCTGGAGAGCATTGTAATCACCATCATTGAAAGCCCAAGCTCTACAAACAGTTAGTCCCATTTTAGCTCCAGCTTGAAGCATTGCTCTTACCCTTGGTCTACTGTATTCATCCACAGCTTTATCCATCATCCAGTAAGAATTCCAACCATTAATATAGAAAACTTGATCATCCAGAAAGAATTGAGTCCCATTTCTCACCACAAAACTTAGCTTTGTTTCTGTGGTATAACTGACCCATAAATCCCCAAATGACAAATATATAAAAGCAACACATGATGCAAATCCAAGAATTGGATATAACAATCCATTTCCTGTTAGCATTCTGCTCATTGGTGATTTAACCATGAAATGAACAAAACAAAAAAAAAGACAATCAAAATCAAGAAAATAGGTGCCAAGATGGCACCTTTTTGAATCACCAACCAATAAAAATAAACAAATCAGAGCAAGAAAGATGGGTATTTTTTAGGCCTTAAATCTCCAGAGGGGTTCCAAAACTTGGAGATACATATAAAGATGAGATTTTGGGGAAGGCCCCAGATCCCCTTCTACAAAAGGGTACCTAAATATTTACTTTAAAGACATTCAAACTCCAAAGAAATGGGGTTTAAAAAAAAGTCAGATTCCCACATGAAACTGCAACATGAGCCTCTATTTATTTGTAAAAGAAGATTGAAGGAAACTTATAAAGGGAAAGATTAACCAGTGGAAGGTTAAAGATGGAAATGGAAATAGATTTGAGAAGACAACGATGGCACTGTATCCCTAACCTATGATGTAAAATCCACAAGTCAAATTGTAAGAAGAAAATTTGAAGATTTTGGGTGGAATGTTAGTATCAACAAAATTTTGCCTCCATTCAGATCCACGACATCTTTAAACAACTCTTCTTTGAATTCTTATAATAATGGAATACTCTTCTTTGAATTCAGATCCACGACATTTGATCCATCTTTAAACAACTCTTCTTTGAATTCTTTGTAATGACGTGACTTATTCTGAACCACAAAGTTCATGTGGATATGGTACATATCAGAAATTTCCATAAATTTTGGTGCAATGTCAGTAAATAATTTATTTTATTTATTTATTTATTGCTCAAGTCAGTTCATATCACCACAGAACGAGGAGAGAGACAATTCTGTGATGGCGTGACTTATTTTGTATCATAAGGTATGTGGACCTGATACATGTTGAGAATTCCACATCGACTAGCTAGTAAGTAAATTTATTCTTTATAAGGATTGGGCAATCCTCCCCGTCTTGAGGTACTTTTGAGGGATTGAGTTAGGCCCGAGTCCATTTTTAACATGGTATCAGAGCTAATTAGTTCGATGTTGGGCCCCCATTATGTTCACGCTCTAGATGTCCAGCCTTGGGCGGGAGGGGGTGAGTTGAGAATTCCACATAGACTAATTAGTGAGCAAATTTGTTGTTTATAATGATTGGGCAATCATCCCCTTTTGAGGTACCTTTTTGAGGGATTGAGTTCAACCCAAATCCATTTTTAACAATACATATCAGAAGTTTCGAATTAATTGCCAATTGGGTCCTCTACATATTTTCGCCTGGCCAGTTTTATCCTTTTTAGCAATTTTATGTTTTTTTCATCCCTTTTTTTATTTTCAGGCACCCAAATTGGTCCTTCGTTAAAAAACATGTGTTTTTTTCGTTAAAAAAGCTTAACGGTTCTAGAAATCCTCTCTCTCATAGAAGGGCACAATTGGAAATTCAAGTAAACAAAAATACATTAAAAAAATTAAAATCTAAATTTGCCTCACCATCTCCCTCCCTCCTTCCGCCATCTCCACCACAACTCACTTCTCCCTTCCTCATCGCCTCACCAACAACCACCATCTCCAATGAAAAAATCCCATTGAATCAAAATCAGAAAGAGTACAACATCCCCTTAGTTTTCTCTAGCAATGGCTTCTGCAGATGTTGAGTTCCGTTGCTTCATCAGTGGTTTGGCTTGGGCAACCAATGATCAATCCCTCACCTCCTTCGCCATGCGAAATCCCCTCCTCCGCCACCCCTTCCTCCGCCATCCACAAAACTCCGTCATCCCCTCCACCGCCATCCACAAAACCCAGACGAAAATGGCACATATTTGTATTCAATTTATGTGATAAAGCAGAAAAACCCATCAACAAATGAAAACCCCCAATAATCCCCTAATTTCGACTAGCACCAAGAAGCAAAAAGAAATCTACTCTAAATCAAAACCCAACTGGTTCAAAAACCCACCGGCAGACCCGAAGAAATTGATGAAGAGGTCGAGGGACCCGCCGGAGATAGTGCGGAAGAAGAAGCATCCGCTTTTGAACTTTTCCTCTCCTTCGACGTCACTCGCCAAGTCTTAACCGGTTCAAACCGGTCGGAATTCCAGATTCCGCCACCGCCGAGTTCACAAACTCAGCTCCGCCACCTAACTAACAGCTTTTTTCACATCAACAATGGCAGCCACCATATAGACGCATCAAACCAGAGGAAAAGAGAAGCTAAATAGATATGAGGACAAAGCTTCAATTTTTGAAGCCAAAGTTTCAGCCTCTTCTTCAAATTGGAATAAGCAACTTCTTAAGAGTAAGAACATTACCCAAAATAAGAGAAGAAGAAGAAAATTTAAAAAATAAAAATTAGGGATTTTGAATTTGGGGATTTTGGGATTTTGGAGTTTAGGAAAAAATTAAAATATAGAGAAGGAGGAAGAGAGAAGGCCGACGAAGGAAACGGTGGCCGGAGCTCGCAGAAGGAGGAGGAGAAGAAAATGGAAATTGGGACTGGGACTGGGAATCGATGAAGAAGAAGAAGGAATAGGGGTGTAATCTAGTGTGGCTTAGAATTATTGATGCTTTGTAAAAAATTTAGATTTTAATTTTTTTAATGTATTTTTGTTTACTTGAATTTCCAATTGTGCCCTTCTATGAGAGAGAGGATTTCTAGAACCATTAAGCTTTTTAACAGAAAAAACACATGTTTTTAACAGAAGGACCAATTTGGCTGCCCGAAAATAAAAAGGGATGAAAAAAACATAAAATTGCTAAAAAGGATAAAACTGGCCAGGCGAAAATATGTAGAGGACCCAATTGGCAATTAATTCCAGAAGTTTCCATAAAACTTGGTGGAGTGTCAGTAAATAATTTATTTTATTTATTTATTTTTTGCTCAAGTCAGTAAATTAATCAAGGGATACGAAGGGACTTCAGATTTCAGAGTCAGATTCCCAAGACTTTCCCATGTGAGTCTGGACTCGTCTGATGAAATCTTTCACGTTGGATTTAATTACGATGTTGCGGTGTGTTCTTTTTATTACGTATTGGTAAATTTCAATCATTATTTTTTATATAATAGTAAAAAAATAGGAAAATTCTAATATACATGTTCTACTACTTGGTCATGCATCACTTGATCCAGAATTAACTACATCACCTCTTTTGATTAAAAAAAAATCTCATAAGGCCCCACATATTTTTATTATTTTAATCAAAACTGTGATGTGACTGAATGTACAGACCAAGTGGTCCATGACCAAGTGCATATCAGAATTATTCAAAAAAATATATAAAATAGGAAAATAAACATTCATAAAAAAAATAGTAGTTATTATTTTTTTTATAAAATACCAATATTTCTACTTTGAAACTCCAACTTATTATAAAAAAGGAAAATTCCAATATTGACCAGATCAATATAAACTTTCTGGTTCATAATAAATCACATCATTACAAAATTATTTAATTCCTTATTATGTAGTAATGTAACTAGTTTTGAACCACATGACCAATAAACCTAATCCATATCAGAACTATTCTATACAAAAACCATCTGACAATTTAACTTTAACACATCACATCCATTTACATGTTCATATAATCCATGAATTAATTCATAATTACAAATTAGTTGATATATTATGTGCCCATTTGGAGGAGCTTTTCGAAAGCTCAAAAGTGCTTTTGAGTGTCAAACGTCGTATGATAAACCGTTTGATCGTTTGACATCCACATTAGCTTCAGCGTTAGGGAGAAAGTGCTATTTGGAAATCAAATCAACTTTAGCTTTAACGTTTTAAATCGTAATTTTTTTACAATTTGAAAATCCCGAGATTACTAGCTTTTGTACATCATTAATTTAAAACGTCGTATTTAGTTATGAACTTCATATAATAGCTTTGACATTTTAATTTGTCCTTTCACTTTTTTTTTTTAATATAAAAAAGACATATTTCTTTGATGTGATTTGATGTTTAAATATCAAATATCTTTATCATATATTTATATGTAGCATAATAGTATATATTTTTAAATTACGGTGTTCATTCTACTGATAGGTGATAAATATGGAATTAATATTTTTTTTCATACATAATTTTGTTGCTAGTATTCAAACAAAATATGAAGAATATATAAAATACAAGATCAATTTGTTATATTAAGAAAATGTTAGTAACATAAATAATTGGATAATTGACCAAAGAGTATATAAATAAATATACATTAGGAATATTTTGGACATTCATAATTTAAAGCCACGTGTAAAATAAAATTACCAAAGAATATATAAATAAATATAATCATGTTTTTCTTTTTATCTTTTAAAATCACGATTACAACAATTACAATTTCCAAAACACAAAATCGTTATTAATATAATAACGCTCGCTAAAAAGCACGTTTGACAACTGCGGCACCAAACTGACCCATAAAATCCGGAACATTAGCTTAAAAAAAAAAACTTAAGACACTCTTTGGATCAAGAAAATAGAAAGGAAAAAAAAAGACAAAAATGAATAAATCTCGGAGTTGTTTGAATTTTTATGATCCAGCCAGATTTTCTGATATTGATTTCGTCATCAAATTTCTTTTTGTATTAATAATATGGACGGTATATAATATATTTCATATTTGAAAATAGCTTTTTGATTAAAAGATATATGTATTCCTTACAATTAAGGAGATTTTGCTTGAAACCATATGTATTATGTGGTACAATATTTGGTTTGATTCTGATTCTGATTTTAGAATATGGACTAATGAATTAACAACTCATTAAAATTAAAAATTGTTAACACTAAAGGCATACCTAATTTTTCTCATTTTCACTAATTCACTTTCTCTCTTTAAAAAAGACGCCGTCTACATAAAAAGTACATGAATATGAAAATTATTTCATAAAAAAACATGTTATATTTTTATACTTGCTTCATTCTTATAATATAATAACACAAAATGCTCACAAAATCATATAAAAATGCTAAGTTGGTGCAAGACCAATATGGGCAGCGAAGAATTGCACCCTCCGTGTGAAACTTTAAGGGCAGCGACAATGTCGCCCTTGTTTCTTGGTAGGGGAGGTTTGCGCTGCCTATGTAATTTCGCAGGGCACACCCTTTGCGAGTTTTTAGGAGCGGTGCATATTTTACCTCCATTCTTTTTACCGAGACTAGATATTCGCCGTTTTTTGTTTTTTTATGTAGAGTTTTTCTCATTTAAAAATTTATAGAATGTATACTTTTCTAGTGTAAAAATGCAAGGGCAAAGCACGCTTCACCGATAAAAAAAATCAGGGGTTGCGTCTCCCCTGGACTTTCACACGGATGGCAAATAATCGTCTGTATTCGTTTGTGTATCTATTCCTATACTCAACCAATCACAATTCACCATGTGTATATATAATTTTAAAAAAATTATTACATGGCGAATTTTATTGGTTGGGCACAAAAATGGATACACAGACGGGTACAGGTGATTTTCAACCCCCCACACGGATAGGGTGTATGACAATTAGAATGTTGCCACGAATAATATCCTTGTTCTTCATCTGTGGCTCTCCCAACAAATTTCTGTTAGACATCAAAATGTAATGATGTATAAAATATATCCCATTTATTGAGTATGCAAAAAATAGTTAGTTAAATCTACGTAAGGTCCTCTTGTTCTCCTTCAAATTCTTTTGACAATAGGACGAAGCAATCTATATAGAACTTTTTTTAAAAAAAAAATAGAGGAAAGGGATTTCAATATGCAAATTGAATGTTACACTACATTTACTAGTTAATGTTGCAGGTGTTAATAATCTCTATAGAATTTAATACAATTTACTTTTTTCGTCTATAACTGAATGTACATTTTTCTATTCATTTGGTGTAAAAATTTGAATAGTAATTCTGAACGAAGAAAGTATTTTTTACTTATAACTAGATTGATCACTCTCAAACAATGGAGTAGCTTCATGGAGGCAAAGGGGCTACGACCCCAAAAAAATTTGAAGTTTCATATTAGCACTATGAATATATTTTTGTATAAATATGTCCTCATAATATAAAATGTATTGACCTTTAAAAAATTGAAATTTCATTATAATACTTTCTCCATCTCAAATTGAATGTCTATTTTCTATTTTAATTTATTCAGAAATTATTTTTAATTTTTTTTAAGAATGAACGTATATCCTCTCTAAACTACCATAACTAACCTCCTATTTAAATATAAGCAAATTTTACTAACATATTATTTATACCATTAGTTTCTTTAATTAATGGATACTATGATAAATTACTCATGATCAAACTATTTTTCTTAATTTCTGCACTAGTTCACATTTAATTTGGGATGGAAGAAGTATTTTATATAAAAATATATATAGTAATCTACAAATATAAAATATAGTTCGAATTAGGGTTGAGCATAATCGGTATTTACCGAATTAATGACCGAATTCAGATTCATTTCGACAATTCGGTTTCGGTAATTCGATAATTTTCACATTTAAATTGGTCGAAAAATGGTTGGGCTTCTAATGAAATCGGTTTTAGAGATTTTGAATTCAAAATTTTAATTAATATGTTATCTTTATATATATATAAAATTGCTCAGCAGCTCTTCCGTCCTCCCTTCATTCAATTGCTTACTTGATTCGTGGAATGTTCCTACTTCTGTAATATTGTAACTTGATACTGATATTTTGGTGTTGTAATAGTGTGCTTTGAGACTGATTTTTTACTATAATTTGTTTTGCAGAAACGAACAAAAATCTATAATTTTAAAGTAGAAATATACCATTTGATTACTGAATCAATTCGATAATAAGCCAAATTTTGATTCGAAATGGATAATCATCAATTCGTTTTTTAATCCGTCAGTATTTTTTAATGAGAAAATATGGAAAAATTGAACTCAAATGACTGACTTAGCAAGTAATTTTATTTTGATTCATGATTAACTTGTCGTTCATTAGAGCATGTACATTCCCGCCCATCACAATAAAGCACATTATCCTAGTAAACAATAAGGTTCAAAATAAAATTCACGTGCTATTAAAAAATCATGCCTTTTAAATCAAAGGATTGTCAAAGATTTGGCTACAAACGTGTTTGTTTAATCAAAAAGAAAAATTGTGAATATCTTAAAATTGATATGTAAAAGGTCGAATTCCCAACAAAAAGAATACACAATGAGTTATTTAATTGATTAGTAATGATAACGAATACTGAGGTAAGAGATTCAACTAAAAGGACACAATAATTTCTTTGTTAGCTTGAGTTTTAGTTCAATGAGAAAAGCAGTTGGCCTCACCTATAATGACCAGCAAAAAGACCATATAATAGTGACCCATGAACTTGTTATTTTTCCGATTTTACTCATTTAGGATTTTATTATTATTTTAAAATTTGGAAAGAGATATTCGATCCCGTAATATGCGAGTCGGATGTAACATCACATCGGCAGCTATTCTAGCGAATGTTGGCTTATTTACTGTATTGTTATTTCATTACTCAAGTACTATTAATGGCATGCCAAAATCTGGAAATGGTCATCACAGTGTCTTCAATTGCTTTTTTTACTTTTAATTTTTAATTTAAACAAATATGTCAAGGAAGAAATATTTTCGAAAGAGCAACAACACATTTCGCTCAAAGAAAACGCCTAAAAGAGTAAACTTTGCAAGAGAAATTGGATCATTTATTATCTGGACCTTGCTATACTACTAGAATTATTGGCTAAAAGATTGAATAAAAAAGTGTCTTTGGACCTTTTTGCCCTTATAGTTGGGTGAATCCCTTATACCAGCAGGGGGTAAGATATTCATTTAACACCCTCAATTTGGGGGTTTAGGGTTTCTATCCCCAAAATTCTAATAGTAAATCATTTTCCTTATTATCTTGGAAGTTTTTTAATAAAAAACGAATTGAGCCTCATCTCTAAGGGTTTTCACTGCCTCGTTCTTAGCTCCATATAAAAGAGTTAATTCACGAGGTGTGTCTCAAGTGAGATTCACCAGAGCTACATGTATACAAATAACTAACAAGGGGCTAATTCATGCAATTGACATGAATCGAACATCCACCATATTAGTGAAGACAATGCTAGCACAATACTACTCGTGGTGGATTTGCCAGTTGAGATATACTCGAAGGAAAAAAGTTATTTAATTATATATGATTGTTAAAAATAGACTTTCATCTAACTCAATCTCTCAAAAGTTACCTCGGGAAGGGGAGGATTCCTATGTTACCTGAACCCTTCGTCGTACCCGTATCGACATGACATGGGTATGGGAATGAGATACTAACCGGATCTGGTCAATACCGATTAGACATTTTGTTTTAGATGTTTAAGTACCCGACACTTAAATACATACTCGTACCCGACACCCGTACTTGAATCCGGGTAACATAGGACGATTGTCCGAGCCATATAAGAAGCTTATGTACACAAACTAGTCGATGTGGTATCTTTAACACACCCCTCACGTTAGGGTTGGACATCTGGACCTTGAACAATAATAGGGGTACAATATCAAACTAGGTGACTCTGATAACATGTTGAAAATAGACTCAAAACTAACTCAATCCCTCAAAAGATATCTCAATAAGGGAGGATTATCCAAATCATATAAGGAGCAACTATGCACACAAATTAGTCGATGTGAGTAAACTGTAGTTTTTCAATTGTCTAATCAAACAGAGATGGGAAATTAAACCAAAATTTAAATATTGTGATAATAATTAAGAAGAAAGTGATATTCAAAAGACCGGTCAAAGTTTAAATCGTAAATAAAGTTTTCCAATATTAGTAAGCATAAATAGCTAAAGTTCCTTCTGAATCAATGATCAAATTCATATTTTGAGTATGATTGTGAACAAATGATAACATAAGCTACACATTAACATGCTACCAATCAATTTGATTGATGCTAACTTTAGCTTGGTCTTTAGGAAACGTGATTAGCACGTTACTAACAATTATTATTTGCAATTTTTTTTTTATCATTAATTAGTAAGATGAATATATAATAACATAACTATATATTTTATTATTATTTCCTTCGTTTTATATGAGAGTGTCTTTAAGTACTTTAGGGAGACAGGAGACCAAATGCATTTTTTCTGTTTTTTTTTTTGAGCTGGCATTTTTTCTGTTATAACTTTAAAAAATTTAAATTTATCCCTATTAAGCCTCAAACTCTCAATCACCAATATTTCTTCATTTCTCTCTAGTAAGAGTAAAATCGTAGAAATATATCACTAAAAGTTAAAAAATGACATATATTTCGAAAAGAAAAAAAAAGAAAGTGCCTTTGTCATACCTCATGCTCGAAGCTACTTAGTTCCTGTATTTCAGACTGAAGACTCCGCAACAGTTCAAATCATGATTTGTGAGCTTAGCGACATTTATAATTATCTACTTGGTAATCGTTATCACAATAACAAAATAAACATCTTGAAGTGATTATAAAATTTAAACTCATATTTGTATATCACTCGGATTTTGCAAAATAATCCTACGTGGGTTAGGATATCACAACCTTGATTTGTATCGTTTCCTTGTATTTGTTTATTACATGTTCAAAACTACATAATGCAATCTCCTTATCCAAATTCCCTGTCGGCAATGTCGTTTGGCATTACATATACCACTTGTGTCTATTTCTATTTAATAATTAACATAATATTGATATACAAAAAGTTACTGACTCGGTCCTTTATTTTGCTTGTAAATATTTATGTTTTTATTATCGGCAAATACACCGATTTCGTCCTATATTCTAAATTATGGTTTTTGTCCTATATGTAAAATTTTGGGGTTTTAGATCCAGTATGTTTTTACGACCTGCCGTTATTGTCCTTCGGCAGTGACGGATCCAGGAATTTTTTTTACTGGGGTCATTTAATATACACAATAATTGACTGCGGTTATTTATACATTTATTATCTAAATGGAGTAAAATATATCATATATAATTAAAAAAATCACTGGGGTCATTTGATATATACAATAATTTACTGGGGTCATTTATACATTTATTATCTAAATGGAATAAAATACATCATGTATAATTAAATTTTTTTTTTTTTTTGAGGCTGTGGATCCGTCGCTGTCCTTCGGTCCCATTTTCTGTTAGAAAATCGTCAAGACAGATCGCGTCTTCACGCATGAAAGCGACTTTTGCAAGTATTTGTGACATTTTCAAACCAATTCTCACAAAAAAAAACTTGAATACTCAATTATTAAAAAAATTAAATATGAATACTCCAATTTAATTTATCCAAAAAATCTTCTTCTTCACTAAATCCTCCGGTAATCTACCCACCATCTCCGGTGATCTTCTTCCCCAAAATTAACCATCTCCGGCAAGCTCCATCACCAAAAACAAGACAAAATGACATTGGAAATTCTAAAAACTCTTAAAGATGTATACCTTGGCTGCTCTTGTTCTTGCTCTAGACCATTTAGAAATAGCAGTTTCTGGTTTCTCAACATCAAAAAATGAAACAGAACTTTTTTTGAGAGCTACAAAATCCAATGCTTTCCACCTATATATACAGAATCAAACAAGTCATTAACCTGATAAGCACAATCAAAACACACAAAAATTATCTAAACAATTTCAACAGGTTCTTGAAAACTAACCAGAGTTCCTCAACAACAACGGCGCAATCGGCTCGATTTCTTTGAGTTCGGTAACTTTTATAGACTTTTTGAACCGTGACAACATCAGATTCAAACTTAATAATAATGGGTTGTGGAGAGAAGCAAAAGGAGGGTTCAAGAACAGCAAATGCGGGAAGCGATTTACGGGGTTTTTCCTCAGATTTTTTACAACTAGTCTTATTTGATTCTGGTTTTGTAAAATCTTGAACAAGACCTTTGAATGGAAGTTGAGTTTCTAGCATTAACCTCAATGGTTCACAATTTTTCAAGTTTATGGAATTTTTCCTAGTCAATTTGCTAGATTCTTTGGATGATTTAGAAGAAGGGATTTCTGAATCTTTTTCCTCAAATCTCTCTGTTCTAAGGGTCATATCCTCTTCTTCAGGAGGAAAATTGTTCTGTCCCAAACTCAAATATCTAGGCTTCAAGATTTCTTTCCAAGCTGATGATAAACCCATAACCAATTAAACCTCCAAACTGCACAATTTTTAAAGAAATTTCAGCTAAATTGCAGCAAAACCTATAAATAAACACAACTCACAAAACCAAAAACAAAAACAATGAAAACCCATTAGAGGATCACAAAAAGTTTAAAACTTTTGTAAGAAATTTCAGCTGAATTGCAGTAAAAATAAAGAAATAAACAAAAACCAACAAAATAAAAAACAAAAGCAAAGATGACCCACTGAATGTTTTCACAAAAAAAAATAAAAAAAATTTGTAAGAAATTTCAGTTAATGAATCACAACCCACAAAATAAAAAACAAAAACAAAAAAAAACCCACAAAATTTAAAACGAAAATCTCACCTGGAAATGAAAGGCCAAATCTCTGAATATTCTTTATCTCTGCGCCCTCAGAATTTCTTGAAAAAATATCTCACCGGAGATGGTGGGTAGATTACCACGAAATGGGTTTTATTCTTTTGTGACATCATAGGGGAATATTAGCTAAGGATTTCTTGGAAATGTGGAGTGATGTATTGGTGATGGAGCTTGCCGGAGATGGTTAATTTTGGGGAAGAAGCTCACCGGGGATGGTGGGTAGATTACCGGAGGATTTAGTGAAGAAGAAGAAGATTTTTTGGATAAATTAAATTGGAGTATTCATAGTTAATTTTTTTAACAATTGAGTACTCAAGTTGTTTTTGTGAGAATTGGTTTGAAATGTCTGAAATACCCTTAAAAAGTGTCTCACGTGTGAGGCACATGACTGTCTTGACGATTTTCTAACAGAAAATGGGACGGAAGGACAATAACGGCAGGTCGTAAAAACATACTGGATCTAAAACCCCAAAATTTTACATACAGGACAAAAACCATAATTTAGAATATCTTTTAGGACGAAATCGGTGTATTTGCCTTTTATTATCTATAAAAAGTACAAATATATCAAGATTACATATAGGAGTATGTCAAAGAGGCCGCAGTCCAGTGGGCAAGGCCTCAACTCGTGACCGAGAGATCCCGAGTTCGACACCTTCCCTATACATGGGGCAAGTTTAATATGTCTCCCTTTCTAGGGCTCTCTTATCCTCCTGTTAAGCAGATCTCTCTTACATAATTATCCGCTAATGTAACTGTATGTTTAGCTGATGATTCTTGTTCCTAATAACGTTCTTGCTTCTTTCCCTTTTTAACAGATTTAATTAAAAACCAAACAGTACTAGAATGGAAGACAAAAACTGGAAAAAGTAATACACTGATATTATTCCAGAATTATACAGAAAAACGTGTGAAAATTCTCTGTTCCCATCCCTGTCCTCAATAATCAAAATTTACTATATAAACATTTTTTTTCAATTATATATACACAGAGTGAATTGTGATTGGTTGGGGGATAGGGATAAGGATAGGAACGGGGACGGAGGATTTTTTGCCCAAAAAACCCGGTAAACAAATGAAATTCAGTAGAAAAATGCAATGCATAGGGAGAAGAAGATTATGATTTTCGAGTGAGTTTTTCTGCCTCCTCAGGTATGCCTTTTATTTATATGCATAGAAATCAGACTTGTTACCATACAGATTTATTACACGGAAATAATTTGGCAAGACATTTTAAATTCATGTAAATCACTTTTATATATAAAGCGAGAATAGGCAACCCATGTGGAATGTGGTTTTAAAACCCATTTACCACATTTCATCCATCCCACTTTATACCAATTTATCATTTACACCATGAATGAGTTTTCTCACATGTTTTATATCATTGTGAAACTTGCGCAACCCACTTCCTACAATTCAATTGTTTAAAGAAAACCAATTTCTCCAAAAAAGTCTACAAAAAAAATGCGTAAATTATCTCTCAGCAAATTAAGATTAGATTTATTAGTTTACCCCTTAAAATCTGATTATTTATTTCTTAACATCATTGAGTCTACTTGGATGGAAGTCTTTCTATCTCAAAAAACAGAAATCTTATCTTAGTGTGGGAGTAAGTTTCGCCATTTTAAAATTTATTTTATGATCAATGGGTGTAATGCATGTAGATAACCATATGAAGACAATTCTCTCTTCTTTAAATTGACTTTTTGATTTACGTATATTGCATCCCATTAGTCCGGAGATAAATTTTAGAATGTTAATAATTTGCTATCGGACTCTAAAAAGGAAAATATGATTAAGAAAGTTTTTGTGACTTGTATCTAGATATTTGACTTGCATCTAAAAGTACATCTTGAGTGACCCGATGCTACCTTGCCCTTGGCATTGTCCTAGAGGATCGAAATGAGGTGGACAGATTTTGCACTGCCTCTTGCGTGGACGAATCGGGGGATGGGGGAGGGACAGCATTTTAAAAATAATATTTTTTATTTTATAAAAAAATTAAAATTTTAATAATAGTATTAACACAACTACCTTCCACCAAAATTGTATCAAATTTGTTTCTCATCTCTCTAAAATAAAATGTCTAACTTCGTGCCTATGCATCAGAGGCCAATAGCCCAGTGGGGCATTGGCCGGCCCGTGGTCGAGAAGTTCCGGGTTCGATACCCTCCGCTTGCGTGCGGTAAGCTTTATTCTACCTTATCTAGGGTGTTCTCTTTCCCCAATGTGGGGCAATCACCCATCGTAGCGTCCAAAAAAAAAAAATAACTCCGTGCCTATGCTGGTCTCTTGTCGATACCTCCTATACTCGGAAGACACGAGGGGAATTCAAAGAGAATCTCAGTTACCAACACAAATTGGCTCAGTTGGTAAGGATGTGACACGTTCTTACAAAGGTCGAGTGTTCAATTTTGGTTGCCGACGTGAGAGCTGTGTTGGTGGGTGATCTGTAAGTACCCTTGTAAGCGACATATGGTCCCTAAGGCTTGCCTAGAGCCGAACCCACCCAAACTTTTTTCTACCCAAAAAAAAAAATTCTAGAGAAAACATTGTGTTTTGGGCTGAAAAATTGTTGGAGGTCCACAACAAATATTGTTGAATAAATATATTTACCTGTAGTCTAATCCAATTATGTGAATAATTGGGCTACCCAAAAACGAAGACTAATTGGGCTACAAAGTCATCTCTTTCAAGTTACAACGTTATTGGGCTTGGGCCGAACAACCCAACAATCCTTCTTATTTTCCTTTCCCTTTTTCGTTTTTGGAATGGGTACTTGTTTTGACACTCACGTCCCCTCATTTTCATATTTAATTTTCTCACTTTACCTACACTTTCTCTCTCTAAACTTTACAAATATATCAATTCGCAATATATATATAAGGCAAACAAAACATATATCAAACCACTACTATGATCAATATGAATGAATTAAAAAAAAAAAATACATTTGAAGACTCGCATGTAAAACAACACATGGTTGGGAAGGCCGCATAGCCGGAACCCGCGGGTGGAGGGGGGCCCGCGTGCAAAACAATCTGCGGGTGGAAGGGCGCGTGCAAATAACCTGGACGGGGTACATGCAAATTTTCATTTTTTAGGCAAATAATCATATATACCTATACATGGGTCTTGAAAAATTTAAGTAAATTCAACTCCGGTCACCACTAGAAGGCAAGACGTACCCTCAAAATCATAGGTCGCCTACAAAAAAAATTTACAGATGACCTTTTGTGTGGAACCCATATATATCAATTGAACCGATTTGTATTTGTTGTAAAACATCATTATGAAATTTTGATATGCATTTTTGGGCTTCTGTATCACAATTTCTGGCACAAAGCTGCAAAAATCATTTTCCAACAGAAACTGAGAAATCTTTTTCAAGTTTTATCAAATCCATTTGGTTAGAATTATCTCAAATTTTCTTCTCCCACACAATTCACTTTTATGATTACCACACAAAATTTCACATACAAAAATGCAATCCAATTTGTATTTTGTTGAATACTACTAGTATTGACTTACTTTAGCCTGCAGGTATATATCACTACCAAGTTTTTTTTTTTTGGTAAAAAATAAAGGTTCGAGTGAGTTCGGCTCCGGTCATCATCACGGGTTGGGAAAGGCTCTAGGGACCATCCTTACGTCACTTACGAGGTACTTACAGATCGCCCGCTAATATGGACTCACGTCGGCAGCGAAAATTGAACACTCGGCCTTAATAAGAAAGTGTCAAATCATTACTAACTGAACTAACTTGGGTTGGTTATGTCACTACCAAGTTAATTGCTGAAGAAGTAAACTCTAAACATCCTCACATTGAATAAAAAATTAAACATCCAATTTGAACAACATAAGAAATCTGAAAATTAATAATTTACATTGCCATTCTTTGGTCTTTCTTCTCCTCCTTTCTGCCTTCTTGTTAGAAGAATCTCACAATATATTCTACAAATTGAAAATTTAACTAAAAATAAAAAATAAAAAAAATACTTACTTAAACTGATTCTAATTTGTGTTTGGTTTGAAACTCAAACTGATATTGAGTTTAGAAACAAAATCTGAAGCATTAAATCATGGGAAATTGAGTTTAGGTTTAGGATCGAGACTAAAATCTCAATCCGAGACTCAATCCAAGCAGACCATCAAAATCTCATCCTCCTAGAGTTCAAATGTTATTGAGTGAGTGAGATCTAAAGAACATCATCAGCAGAAGCAGAAAGAGGATCTTTTCTAGACTTATTAACAAAAGCAAAGTAGCCAAGAACAGCACAAAGAGCAGCCACAATATTCCCTTCTCTAACCAGAACCTTAACAACAAATCCAATAATATCAGCACTCAATTTCCTTCCTTCCAAAACCAAAGCCCTTCTGGGCTTCCCACAAAAAGTCAACAAAACAAGAATTGAAATCCAAGTAATTAAAGTGGCTGGAACTGCAACAGCCAAAGCAGCCACCATTGAAAGTACCCCAAAAGCTACACCCAATACAACTGATGCATATAAAGCTGACCAACAATCTGTTCCTTTTGATGAATTTATTATTGTAATTTCATACCAAGAAAGCACTGATTTCAGAAAATTCCATGAAATTGATAATAAAATTGTGTAAACACCAACAAATAGACATACCCATGTTCTTCTTTTGCTGATTATTTTCAAGAATATCATTGATGATTTTGATTGGGGCTGCTGCTGCTGTTGATCTTCTTTTTGGGATGAAGGTGGAACTTTATTTGTGGGTTCTTCTTCTATTGATTCTGCCATGGATTCTTTGAAAAAATAGTTGGGTAATTTTTGTTTATGATGGCTTCAAAGATTCAATTTTGATGGCTTTGAGGTTTGATTTTTGATTTTTTTTTTTTTTTTTCTTCCTTTTTTCCTACTCTCTTTCCTTTAGTTATCAATTTTCTGTTATATGGATTATGGAGTATATGTTTGGACTGAGGAAAATGATTATTTATTTTTTTTTATAAATGTTTTTAGGTAAACAAGAAAATTGTACTAGATGACGGTAATTAAAGGTGAAAGGAAAAGGGCACGCGCCTATTTAATACATGAGGATCATTTATTTTCTTTTCTTACATAAGGTTGTATCACGAATCCTATCATTACATGTCTTTCACTTTTTAGTGAAAAAAATATAAATAACGAGATATCACTTAATGGATCAAGGTTGTCAGAGATATTAATAATTTAGTGTGCACACAAGGTCAAATCTTAACTTTTATGGCTAGATTTAAGATTTTAGTGTGATTTGATTGAGTCTCTAGTATGGTAATTTTTTGTCTTTGTTTATACTAATTAAATTTAAATTAAATTTTGGATGATCAAAATAATTGAAGTTTCATACTCATGCTGAATTTAAAAAAGTTTTAATCACATTTTAAATTTTAAAATAGACCAAATATGAACAAATTTAGGGAGTGGGAAGGAGTGGCAACCCCAACATTCTAAAATTACTACTTATTACCCTGTAAAAATTTTAGAATTTTAAAATTAGTGTTAAAAATAACATTTGCACTACAAAAATTGTATAAAACTTACTTTGGAGCCTCTATAAAAAATGTCAAATTCAGATTAAACTCAATCCAAATACTTAACTCCTCACATCATCTCTATTGTACGTCAAGGAAGCCGTAGTCCAGTGGGGTAAACTTTTACCCGTGATCAAGAGGTATCGGGTTCGACACTATCTCCCACGTAGGGCAATAAAATTCTCCTCCTCTGGTGAGGGAAATAATTAAGGTTGCTGGTAAAAATAAAAAATTGTGCCCAAAAATTTTGTTTTCATTTTCTCTTGAGTTACCTTTGTTGCCTTTTGCCTTTTTCTTTTTGTTATTTTGTGGGGTTTAGTACAAAATCGTTGAAATTTGTGTAGGCCGTAGGGTATGAAAATAAAGTCATGTGACTTCAAATTGTCCATTGGAATCCACTCCGGCCCCTATGCGGGACAGAACTATCCTAGTCGTCGAATGGAGAGAAAAGTTTTTTTTTATTATTTTTTAAATCAGTGTGCAACTTTTCTCTCTCCAGATCTGTACCGTTAAAAATCTCATCTGACTGCTCCAATTATTCCGCAGGTGCGGAATCCGTATTGTTCCGCACAGGAACCGGACTGGATAGAATCCGTTTGGGTTGAAATTTTGCTAGCAGTAGGCTCTTTCCTCAATAAAAACACAGAAGATATTTAGTTTCTTTAAGGAGAAATATTAGTTTTCTTTTTTTTTGAAAAAAAATTTATTAGTTGGCCGACTGATTTTTTTTGTTTGTGGTCACCTACTAGTAAGCAAGAAGCTCAAGTCAAGGGCAACAATATTGATTCAGTCTAGAATAAATATTTTTTTACACATGAGATATTTTTATTTTTATATAAACTAGACAGGCTGAATAATTTTATGCATATGTGTACAGAATACATATTTCACATTGGATGCAAAATCAAAGGCAGTCCATTTAGTGAGCTGCACTCCTTCGAATTAGATTGTAACAGTTGAGTTTTAAAATTATGAATTATTGGGCTTGCTTGGATTGGGTTTGGTTTGGGTTTGGTTTGGGATTTGGTCTCAAACCTAGTCCCAAACCACCTTTGGATTGAGTTTGGGTTTGAGTTTGGGTTTGGGCGGGAAAGGATAAAAAACGGGCGGGAACAATTCAAATTCAAATTTTTTTTTTCAAATAATCGTCAAATTTCAAATTATGACTTCACAAATTTAGAATTTGAACATTTCCCGCTAATTTAAGATCTAAAAATTTTGAATTTAACAATTATTTGAAGAAAAAAATTTGAATTTGAATAGTTCCCGCCCGTTTTTTAGCCTTTCCCGCCCAAACCCAAACTCAAACCCAAACTCAATCCAAAGGTGGTTTGAGACTAGGTTTGAGACCAAATCCCAAACCAAACCCAATCCAAGCAAACCCGATTCATCATATAATTTATAGTTTAAAAATATACCCAATAGTGTGTATAGACTCTTTTTTGAAAAATAAAGTAAGATTGTGTACGTTGGGATCTTTCTCAAATCCTACTGATACGAGAATCTTGTGTACGACATTGTTAACTAATCTTAGCATAACTTTGGTAAACAAATGTTTTTTTTCCTTGAATTTTCAGAAGCGTTACTTTACATGTTTAGAAGGTTAGTGGAGAAGTGGGGGATGATATAAATGTGTCGTGAAGAGGAGGGAACAAATAAACAATAGAATCATCATAGTACGCAAATTTTGGACCATGGACATTGACTTCACTAATAAAGTTTGTGTTTTTAAGTGCAACATTTAACTCCAAATTTCTTCTTGTTTTCCCTTTCCTAGTTTTGTTGTACACTCTATATCCATCACTTTTTGGTACCATTTTATCACATTTTTTCAAATACAAATTTGAGTTTCATATATACTCTTATGTTTTTCGATTGTATTAAAATGTGTTATATCTATACGTGCGAAACATCTATTTCATATTACATCTGAACTACTACTCTTATAAATAATTCATTTTATTAATTACTTAGCAAAAAATGATTAAAAAAACAAAAAACAAAAGGAAGAAAAAGAACAACTTTATTGATTCACTAGACAAAAGTTCTCAAACTCATTAATTCAGCACGACTGCGGAACGGAATAATTCCGCATATGCTAAACTTCCTTCGTACATTGGATTAATTTTTTACTGATTTAAAACGAACACATGTTATGAGCCTCATAACATATGTTATGTTTTTACCGTGTATAACCTTTATTATGAGCCTCAGGACACCTGTTTTAAGGCATTCCGTATGTACTGAAGAAAAAAAAGTTGTTATGTCTGGGATCCGGATTGATATGAATCGTGTTTTTGGATCCTCAAGCAAGTTGCTAAACATTATGGCATAAAATATTGAATCAGAGGGACAAGAGGAACACCGAGGAAACTAAGCATCACCCCCATTCAAACAGAATAGAGAACTGGCTTTTACACTTTCAACATCCAAAATAAATCATACACTAATATGATTAATCCTTGGTTTTAATATCTTAAATCTCAACTGTGGAAGAATTTATTAAGAAAGATGAACTTTGATATGCTTGTTAAGAATAACGAGCAGAATAAATTTGAACAGTAGAATTATATAATTTAACGATTGAAAAAAAAAATGAACAGTTATTCATCGATTTTTTAATAGTTGTTCAGTGTTTTTTTTAAAAGTACAATTTATTGTATATCATTAAGTGATATCCGATAGTACATATGGTATGAAAAAATCTGGTGGATCTCTAATCCAAACCATTGAGTGAAGACTTTTGTCCTCATTGCCTAATTTATCAATGTATCGGCCCGATTATTATAAGATTTGTAGAAAACGATTCCGTCTAAAATGAATAATTTGTCAAGCTACCATTGACAAACTCTCTCCTAAAAAAATTGAGGTAATACCATGTGAGTCATTGACTTAAATATTAGATATTAAAATGATAAAGAACAGATACCACACTTGATCTCAGCCAAAAGGCCGAGAAAGGTATCCCTCTAACCATGATAGCCCTGGCCTTTTATTGCAGCAATCTGATGGAATCTTTTGTGTTCAAGAACGAGCCGTCACACTTGAAAATCCTATCAGGCTTTGGCAATGCATGAAGGAGTTCTTCATCAAATAAATGTTGTGCGACTAAATTTGCGAATTTACCTATTGTAATTCTAAGAAACAATTCTATGACATTTTACTAGAAGTAATCAATGATGTGATACCCTTAAGTCAGTGATACATGAATTATGCTGAGGGGTCAATTTCCTCTGTTTTAAAGGAAACAGAACATTATTAGCTTGCTTGTGACTCTATAAGAGAAGATTGGATGAGTCAAAATTTCTGTTATAGCATAACTTTCTTAGAAGATTCATATCTATATCTTTCATATGTTTCTTCAATTATGCTTTTCCTTGGGAGCAGTGGTGGAGGGCAGGAATTTATTTTTGGGACACAATTAATATTGACAAAATAAATTCATAAGAGCATATAAAATATTTCATTACAATTGTTCCCTACGTGTTTTCATACTTTGATAATATTTAATAATTACATCATTTTTTATATTATCACACAAATCTTTTTTAACAAATGTAATTAAACTATCATTCAACTACTGATCTCCAATTCGATTGCGTAGACGATTCTTGACAAAATTCATTGCAAAAAATACTCTCTCAACCGAAGCAGTAGCCACTGGTAGAATTAAAGTCAATGTCAAAAGCTTGTAAACTAATGGGTAAACTTGATGCTTGTTTTCTGCAAATAACCTCTGTGAAAGCTCACTAAGACCCTTCAATCCTTGAAACTCTTCACTCATACAACAACAACAACAACAACAACCAAGCCTTAATCCCAACAGATTGGGGTCGGCTACATGAACCAAAGTAAGAATCACGTAAGGTCATCCACATGGATGCAATCTCTCCATTTCTTTCGATCCCAAACACAACTCTTATCTAGTTCTAGCAGATTCATATCCCCTTTTATCACGTCCATCCAAGTCTTCCTCGGTCTCCCTCTACCTCTTACGCCATCTACATTACATAATCCTTCAATTCTCCTAACCGGAGCATCACTTGGCCTTCGTCTAATGTGCCCAAACCAACGCAAACGGTTCTCTCTCATCTTATCTTCAATAGGTGCTACACCAACCTTCTTCTGAATAGTCTCATTCCTCACTCTATCCATTCGCGTATGCCCACACATCCATCTTAACATACGCATCTCCGCTACATGCATTTTCTGAATATGACACCTCTTAGTTGCCCAACATTCTGTACCATATAATAATGCCTGGTCTAACAGCGGTTCTCAGAAAACTTTCCCTTCAATCTCAGCGGTACATTACGATCACACAAAACACCCGTCGCACTCTTCCATTTCAACCAACCAGACTTTAACTCGATGTGCTACATCTCCGTCAAGCTCTCCCAGTCCTTTTGAATAATAGAACCAAGGTATCGAAAATACTCACTCTCTGAGATATTTTTGTCACCCAAAGTTACTACAGTTTGCTCTGTCGTTCGCTAGTGCTAAACTTACACTCCATATACTCTGTTTTACTTCTACTAATCCTAAAACCTTTAGATTCTAAGGTTTGTCTCCATACATCCAACTTGGCATTAACACCCGCTCTTGTCTCATCTATCAAAACTATATCATCAGCAAACAACATGCACCACGGTACTGGATCTTGTATACACTGGGTCAGTTCATCCATAACCATTGTAAACAGAAAAGGACTAAGTGCTGAACCTTGATGCACCCCAATTGTAATAGGAAACTCTTCACTTATCCCGCATGCAGACTCGACACTCGGTGCTCGACTCCCTCATACATATCCTTAATAAGATTAATATACTTCGAGATATACCTTTCTTAGTCATCGCCCACCAAATTACCTCTCGGGGAACCTTATCGTAAGCTTTTTCCAAATCTATGAACACCATATGCAGGTCCTTCTTTCTCTCTCTATAACGCTCAATCAACTGCCTTATTAGATGTATTGCTTCCATAGTTGATCGTCCGGGCATAAAACCGAATTGGTTCTCTGTAATGCTCACAATTTTTCTCAATCTATGCTCAATTACCCTTTCCCACAACTTCATAGTATGACTCATAAGCTTAATACCACGATAATTTGAACAATCTTGAACATCTCCTTTATTCTTCACTCATACGCATGTCAATAATATATGTATCAAGTTGATCATCCATTGCTAAGATATGTCCTGCATCAAAATCCAATGGATAGTATCCACGTAGTCGAATCAATTTGTTCTTATCAAAATCAGCAAAAGATCTATTTGGACATAAGCACGCAACACAAATTATTAGGTCACTATTCACATCCGAAAAACGATTATTCAATTCTTAAAGTTGCATATCAATGATAACATAAATACGGCATATTTTGCTATACTATACTCCAACCAACGAGAATTCTCATTATACCATGACATACAAAATCGCCTATCTTTCGTACCAATTTTTGTAGCTGGAAATAAATGGTTTCTAGGTTGACAAGGACCTCTCTGAATATATGTCCTCCGAATTAAATCTCGAACATTAACATCATAATTTTGTATTGGGATTCTCAATACAGGATGCGAAGGCAATTGTTCAATATCAAATTCAAGTCTTTCATCTCTAACATTTCCCACATTAGTTTCAAGTAAATCCTCTTCAACATCTATTTTTGTATCAATTTCAATATAATTTTCATCTCCAATCTCAGCCCTTTTATCCCTAACACCCCTTTCACTAGTTTGTTCCGAACAAAACGCAAATTTACGTTTAATAAGGAATTTATCCATAACTGTGGAAAAAAAATGTACATAAATATTAGGAAATAGCAATCATATTATATATGTATTTCACAAAAAAATATACGTAAATAGTGAAGATTAAAGAAGTATTAAAGGGGTTACCTATTTAATTCAAATAATGAAGGATTGATGATTGAGGACAAAACAAACCCTAATGAGAGCTTGAAGGGGGGGGGGAATCGCCATTGTATTTGTTGTTGTTGAGACTTGAGTATCAGAGAGAAATGAGACGTGACTTGCTATCTTGAATACTTTTGCACCTGGTAGACTTGTAGTCTACAACTTATAGACTATAGCTTCTCTTTTTTTCTTTTTTCTTTTATGAAACCTTATAGACTAGAGTTTTTTTTTTTTCCAAAACAAGTTATAGACACTTTTGTTCACCCTTTTCTAGTAGTAAATTTTGTTTTTTATTAAATAAATATTATTGTCTCTTACACACTTAAAATTGTTACAATTTTAACCAAAATTGTTAAGATATAAATGGTGTCATTTCTATAATTTACGAACTAAATAATCTAATTTTAAATCGTAAGGTGACTCAAAATTGATACAATAAACAATGTTCATGGGACGAAGTGTTACAAAAACAATTATATTATAAAAAAAATAAAAAAAATAGGAAAAAACTGGTGGGGCAAGCCCCACTGTGCCTCCGCCAATTCTTGGGAGATAACACATACAATTTGGAATGGAGGTAGAATCACAACTAATGGAACTAAGAGGTTAGTTCCCAGGCTGAAAATGGAAAACATAAAACATTTGGTATTGAATTGGTGGAGTGCGGCAGGCCAAAGCTGCAGTGCAAAGCCAAGGAGACGCTCGAGAATCCTAGCAGCAAGCTACTATAATCAATTTTGCCCCTAAAAAAATAAAGTTAATATCATGTGAATCAATAACTCACATATCAGATAGGAGTATTAAATTGATAAGAACCGATACTACACTTGATCTTAGCCAAAAGGCCGAGAAAGGTATGCTTTTCCAAGCCTGCAGACTCTCCTTTTTATAGCGTTATGGTCTTGCTATTACTGTCCTTGAACAATGTGGGATAAGAAAGTCTAACGGAAGCCGTATAAGAAAAGGATTCAATCTCCATCTTGAGATTTCATCCAGAATCCTTCATTCCCCCCTTTTTCTTTTTCTTTTTTATTAGAAATTTGTGATGTTCTATGCATATCAGTACAACTGTTCACTTAAAAGGAAAAAAAAACGAACTAGTTTGTCTATAGGCAAGCCAAGTCTTGCTGCAAAACTGTTAGAAGGCGTGACAGTTGATCAAAATCTAGCAATGCTGTATATTTTTGGCAATTCGAAGCGAAAAATACAAATTTAAGACTAGTGATCTTTTTACAAGGCCGAAAGCACATAAAGTTAATAAACAGTTGCAGGTCACTAGTTTTTGCTTCTTTGATTCTGAAGATAATGGACACTTGAACAATATCGATAGGCCTAATGACACTGTCAAATTTTGCTTATTGTATGTCAATCTTTATATATGTATCTGCTAATTCAAATTCGACGATTTCTGATGACATCAAAGATAATGTAAAGAGATCTAGAGATTATTTGTTCATGAGAGTAACTAAGTTCAGAAATCTGCCAATGGCATACTAATTCAAGCCTCCCTCTGATAAAAATGAAGCTATACCAATGTCAGAAAACAACAAATGTACCATAACATTTTAAAGATCTACTATGACTCTTAATTTCATTATAGCATAGCTTCAATTATGCTTTTCTTGGGAAAATAAGACACATACATGATACAACTATACAAGTAATATAGGATCTTGAGTTATAATCAATAGAAAAATAAAAATTGTAAATATGGATACCAGTCTAATATACTATCAACTTCTGCACATAGATGATTAGATTTCACAGACAAAAACTAGAAGACAAACAAACTTGGAATTGAATTGGAGGGGTGCGCCAGGCCAAAGCTGTAGTGCAAAGCCAAGGCAACGCTCAAGATCCCTAGCAGCAAGCTACTATGATGGGCTCTCCCCCTAGAAAAATAGAGTTAATATCGTGTGAATCAATGACTCACATATCAGATATTAAACTGATAAGAACAGATACTACACTTTATCTTAGCCAAAAGGCCGAGAAAGGTATGCTTTTTTATGTGTGCAGACTTTCCCTTTTATAGCATTAATGTCGTAGCGATTTGCTTCGGCAGACGATGTGGGAGTGCCAAAATCTTTTTTTTTTAAAAAAAAAAAACCGTATATCAATGCCAAAATCTTGAATTGGTGGCCAAATCAAAAGTTGCAGATCCCCTAATTTTTTGCTTTTTTCCTGAAGATATTAATGGTTACTTCAACAGTATCCAGTGTGACAATTTCTACTCATTGTATTTCAATATTTACATACTTGTGCTTGTTTTTTTTGTGTATTTTAAGATCAGTCCCCATCTCAAATTGCATTGCTCCCATCAATAAATTTGCAGGCTTCTTTTGCTTCTTTTTTTTTTTCTGTGAATGAAATTTGGATCTTGAATTTTCCTCAAAAGAAGAATAATTATTGTTTGATTAATAAATAATTACTTATCTTAAGGATGAGATAGACTGAGATACTATAAACTTCTTGAACTTGAAGGTCAGTTCACAGGCGAAAACTAGAATTCAAAAAACCTTGGAATAGTTTTGGTGGGGTGCACCGAGCTAAGGCTGTAGTGCAAAGTCAAGGAGACGCTCGAGAGTCCTAGCAGCAAGCTACTATAATGGACTCTCCCCCTTAAGACATTACAACACTTTAAGACATTTCTTCCCGCGCTTTAAGAAATCAGAAATTATATTATTGTAGAAGTGAAGGAAGGTTTCATTTTTGGTCTTTCGAATTTCAAACACCTCTATTTTTTGATAAAATTTCAAGCTGTATTCAACAAAAAATATATTGGAAAAAATAACAAATATTATATATTAGTAGGGTTAAAAAGAATGTGAGGTGAATGGAAAATAAAATATGTTGCCCAAACCAAGTGGGGGGGTTTAATTCAATTACTTTGACACATTAATTTATTTTCCTTCAATCTAAAAACAATGCCCAGTTTCTATTATTTTGTATCCCTAGGCAGGTGGAGACATTTGAATGAAGTTATGTACATCGTATGAAATTCATGGGGTGTGTGGAAGATGAAATAGTATATTAAAAATAAGGCCAAATGGTGTATTTAGTTTTGAAACAATTTTCGCTTGGTAAGGTTGGTTCCTAATGATTGTTTGCATCTTTTTAGATCCTCGATCAATTTACAGGGAAAAAAAGTCATTCCGTCAAATTTTTGAAAAATTGAACGTTATTCAATAATTAGTGATTAAGTGAACACATCTTTCTTATAAATCAACAATCTACAAGATCATGGGCGTATCAACCGTCTAGTAGATTGTCTCGGAAAGATGTAGAAAATTGAGAAAGGGCCCAGAACAAGTCCGAGTTTAGAGAATAGGGACCTACAAAGCTGCAAACGATCATTAGGGATCTTATCTGCCACCCGTAAATTGATTGAGAATCTAAAAAGCTGCAAACAATCATTAGGGACTAACCTTGCCAAGCGAAAATTATTTCAGGACTAAATACATCATTTGGCCTAAAAATAATACGGACATTTTTTATACACAATAATAGCATCTTCGTACAAAAAAATAGAAACTTACTAATTATGTTCCAAAAGTCCAAGAAAATACAGAGTGAGTTTGTACACTAATTTTGACCGATAGGTTTAAAATTCGAGTCATGCTGAAGAGGAAGTGGGGAACCACTATTTATCTTCTTATAAAAAATAAATTAAAAAAAACAATAAAAAAAATAACACTTAGTGAGCCACAAAGTAAACCCACCTCAATTGAACTCTAGAATAGCACTCCGGCTCCTATGCGGAACAGGAAAAGTTCCGCACCGTGCGGAACAACCTGCGCCGTCGGATGATAGTTTTGAACGGTCCAGATTTGAAGAGAAAAAAATGTTTTAATTTTTTTATTTTTTAAGTTCAGCCGCAACTTTTCTCTCTAAATCTGAGCCGTTAAAACTATCATCTGACGGCCCACATTATTTTGCACGATGCAAAATTTTTCCTGTTCCGCATAGGAGTCGGACTGCTAGAATAGTGTAAAGTAGTGCGAATTTCTATGAAGTTTCACGTAAAATTGACCTTGCCAAGAGAAGCATTTGGGAATTGAATAGATAAAAAAATAAGGGTAAGGAAAGGAAATTTTTCATTAGAGAATAAATTGCATGATTTTCTTTTTTTAAAATCTCAATTTGCACAAAAAATACATGTATCAAATATAGTAATGAATAATGATTCAAGATTTTGAACCATTTACACATTCTCTCTATTTTCTGCAAAGACTAGGGGTGAAAGTGAGTTGAGTCGGTTTGTGAGTAACTATAATTCGATTCGATATTCGGCTCGACGAGCTCAGTTCATAAGCTAAATAAGCGATATATGAGCCAAGATTTTTGGCTCATCTAAAATATGAGACGAACTTGAGTTAGATAGAGTTCGACTCATTTGGCTCATTAACTGGCTCATATATATATATATATATATATATATATATATATATATATATATATATATATATATATATATATATATATATATATTGAGTCGCACATCTTCTCAAAGAAAATAAACAAAGAAAACTTTAGAAATCTCTTATAATCTTCTCATCTTTTCAAAGTGGAAGAGTTATTAATTCATATCGAGCTTCTTTGCCCGAAAACAGTTCAAGCATTGAGTTGTGAAGGAGATTGTCTCGAGTCACTTATGACATTAAGAAGAAACCCAAAGTATATTACTACTTGTCTTTTATTACTCATGATAATTAATTATTAGTCCACAAAATACTCTTTTTATAACAATATTATATGTTCATATTTTCAAGTGGAAAAACATGCCACATAAATTAAATTGCTTATATAAGAAGACTGTTAGAGACTCTTTCCATTTATTAATAAAGATTAGAATTTTTGGTAGCTAGACTTTTGGTTGTTTATATTTTGTTAAGATTTTTTCTTTTTCCGGAGTCTTTACATAATATAATTAGTAGTGAGATATAAAATTTCTATTATATGTCATTGTACTAATAAAATATTATGATTTATTTTGTATAAGTTGGATATTAAACTCATATTATAAATCACCGTATTTTTTCTAAAATATTTAGATGTAAGTGAGTTGAGTTGAGCTGCTCGTGAGCTACTGATGAACTGAGAAAATTAGCTCACATCAAATATGAGTTGAGCTATGAATTGAGCAAAATTAGTGTGAGTTGAGCCTGAGTTAGCTTAGCTCAGCTCAACTCAACTCAGCTCATTTCCACCCCTAGCAAAGACTCCATTAAATAATTGAAAACAATAAATATACTTAAACTCTCAATCAGTGAGTTGTGACAATAAACTTATATGCATTTATGTTTAGGCAGCAAGCTATCCATATTGACCTCTTTTACATCATATTCTCTCCTTTTCAAAATAAAATGAGTTTTAGCCTCTTGTTACTTTATCAAAATATATGGGATTTCCGCCAAAAAAGTGTAGATTGGTGTGGCAATTAAAGGAAAATATAATATGATTGCTTTTGAATAGTTGTTTTAAGTACAAAGGATCAAAACCCTTTATATTTTGAAAAGAATAAAGTATATAATCAAATTTATCCATTCGGTAACTTTTGAATTCTATACTTAGGCTCATGACATCTTCTTCTCCTTCGTGATAATGTAGGATAGTAAAATAAATAATCATTTTACCGAAATCTATAAATAAAGGAAAAATCTATAAGTATAGTTCTTTAGCGGCATACAACGTTATAAGATTATGAGAGAAATTTGAGGATGGTAGAGATAATTGAGGAAATAACTTTTTTTTTGAATACAATGCATTTATATATCTTTAATGATATCGTTGAGTACATGTGTGAGGAGAAAACTCGGTGGTTCTCCAAACCATTGAGAGGGGGTTTTAAGCCTCATTGCGTAATTTTCTAATCTATCAGCAGAAATGTTACAAGATATGTGCGCAAAAGATAAATTAACTATACTAGGCCCAACAATATTCTTATTTGGCTAACAACGTGACCTAGCGGGGACAAATCCTCTTATACTTTGTGAACCTGATTTATCAGCGTTTGACAGTCACTTTCAATAAGCAGCTGATGATATCCTTGATTCATAGCAAAACGAAGTCATTTCAATAGAGTCTTTGCTTCAATAGTTCCAGTGTTAGGGGAGTTGAGGACAAATTTTGCAGCTCTTGCTTCGAATTTCCCTTCATGGTTTATGATGATGAATCCCATACCATACTCCATCAACATTGAGTTTAAAGAAACCTTCATAGGAGCCTGCCATTTATAGTTAGCTTGCTCTTTAGGACCTTTGGGGAGCTTCTCTATTTCATCTGGCGAAAATATTTTGGCCTTCCCTTTAAGTATATATTTTATCTGATAAGCATTTGATAAAGGCTGGCAACCTCTAAGTGAGCCTAAAGATGAGGACAAAATGCTAGTATACTCGGCAACATGAATTAGAGCGATATTGGCTACTTCTTCAGGCATCCTTTGTTTCTCATCAAAGACAATCATATTCCGATCGCACCATATATGTCATGCAATATATGAGAATGGAGTAGAAACCTCTTCGCCTGCTGCCCATAAGGAAAAACATCATTTCTAAGCAAGGTTTGTGTATCGAAACTAGTGCAATTCCATACCTCCATAGCTGATGGGCATGAAAAAAGGTCATGTGTGGTAGTTTCAATATCCTCATCACAGATATGGCATTGTGATTTTATGGAGTTTACCCGTTTTGACAAATTTCGGCAAGTAGGCAAAATTTGCTGGAAGATTTGTATTTTATGAGGGATAGCCAGCTTCCAAATGTATTTCCAGTGATTGACAACATTGTTCTTTGATGTTGAAGGCTTTAAGCATTTGCCATCATTGATATCTACTTGTAAGTGGTATCCGGACTTTACATAATATAGTCCATTTTTTGTATATCCCCAAACAAGACGATCGGGTGGCCATGCATCACAGAGTGGAACTTTAAGTATTTCCTCAATCTCATAAGATGAGAAAACTTCATGTAAAAGCTCTATGTTCCATGCACCCATTTGGTGGTTAATAAGCCTAGAAACAGGCATCATTTTTTGTCATAGGCCTAGATCAGGAGGTTCCGACAATTTGAAAGAATTCGGGGTGTTTAACCACTTAATCCCCCACACATTGACTCGTGAGTCATCACCAATTCTCCATTTCAGTCCAGCATTTAGTAGTTCACGTCCTTTTAGGATTCCTTACCAGACTATAGAAGTTCGTCCCTTAAGTTGGACATATAGGAATCTTTCTTGAGGGAGATATTTCGCTTGTAATACCCTGGAGCAGAGTGAAAAAGGCTGGTGTACAATACACCATCATTGCTTAGCTATAAGGGATTTATTGAAGGCTACTAAATCACGAAAACCTAATCCTCCCTGATCTTTCGGTTTGCATAGGGTAGCCCAAGCCTTCCAACATATTTTCCTTTGATTCTCAATTCCTCCCCAAAGGAAGGTTTGCATTGAGAAAATAATTTGATATTTGAATTTTATTAACATAAGATTTATTTTTCAATTAATTTAACTAATCTAAATTTTCTAAACCAATCAAAATTAGTAAACTAATTAAAAAACTCAAAACTCCCAAAAAATTCGATTAGATTTTTGAAGGCTTGCGATTGGTTGAAACTGAAAACAGGCTCTGTAATATATATATATATATATATATATATATATATATATATATACACACACACACACACACACTAGCGTAAGACACGTGCTATGCACATGAACAAATTTAATTGTTAAGAAACTATTAAATAGCATAAAAGTGAAAAATGACACTCTACACTAATATTTTTGTTTGGTTTCTCAAACCTAGCTATATATAAGAAGAAAAAAAATATATAATAATTTTGTATTTATATGCAAAATATCAAAAAAAATATCTGGTAAGAGAGAAATATTCTTTCAATGATTTCTCAAGGTCGTCGTTGTAAGTTTTTTTGAAAAAATTAACGGTTTAAATGAACCATCCAAAAAACAAATAAACTACTTCTCTCCAATTTATTGGGGCAAATTACAACTCATATAATGACACGATAAGAATTCAATGACTCGATCAGCTAAATTTTTTTTATTTTTATTTTTTTACCCTTTTAATGAAAAACGTATGGTGAGAAGTTCGCATTCGGGTTCAACAGAAAACTAAATGGTTCGGTAAACTAATTTTCTTTGAAAAAAACTTTGAAATATATAAATGGTTCGGTAAAATATATTGAAATATATAATTTAATTTGAATTAGTCGAATATGAACTATCCGAAAAGCAAATAAAGCCAGCATCTCAAATTCATTAAGGAAATTTCAATTGAGATAATGATGTGATAAGAATTAAATGCCTCGATTAACTAAAGTTTATTTTTTTAATTTTTTACCCTTAAAATGAAAAAGTTTAGTGAGCAGGCTTGCTGCGGGGTTTAACAGAAAACTAAATGGTTGGAATGATTAGGTGAACAAATTTTCTTTGAAAACAAAAGCTTTTACTGTTGGAATGAAAAAATATAAAAGCAAGTTAGGTTTGTCACCAACCTTTATGGACTAAAAAAACAACTCAACCAATTAATTCTATTAAAAACCATGCTCAAACCTTTTATTTATAATATTGTCAAATTTAAAAAACTTCATACACTTTCGATTTGCGGTTTTGAATAATATTTAAAAAATAAAATTAGATAGAAAAAATGAAATAAAAAAATCATTAAAAATACTAAAATATATAATCTAATTTGAATAAGTCTAATATGAACCTTCTAAAAGCAAATAAAGTCCGTCTTTCCAATTCATTGGGCAAATTTCAACTCAGTTAATGATACGATAAGAATTAAATGTTCGATCAACTAATTTTTTTTTTTTTTTAAATTTTGACTCTTTTAAGGAAAAAATGTTTAGTGAGGTGGCTCGCTTGCGGATTTAATTGAAAACTAAATAGTTCGTTACTCTAATTTAATTCTTATCGTATTTGAATTTGAATAACATATGGGAAGTAGAATTTAACTGAAACTATTAATCAATAAACCAATGTCAGATTAATAAAAACAAAAATTAAAAGTGAGGGGTTGATTATGAATTTGTAAGGAACGTGATAAGAGGGATAGAAATACGGGAGTCTGTGCTAGTGCAGTAATTAATATTTTCTTGATTTATTTCAAACATTTAAAATCTTCTTAACCAATCGAAACATTTGAAATTAATTAGAAAACTCTTTAATCTAGAAAATTTAGATTAGATAGGGAGTTTAAAATTTAAGAGTGTGTTCAAGTTTATGAGAAAATATTTAGGATTGTAGAGATATTTGGGTAAATAATTTGATATTTAAATTTGTTTTAAGATAATAATTAAATTTTAATTAATCAAAATTAATTTAAACCAATCAATTTTTGTATAATAATTAAGAGTTAGAAAATTCGAAAAATTTGGGTTAGAGTTTTGAAGATTTATGATTTGTTAAAATTTGTAAACATGTTCTGTAATATAAATATAGATTGAATATGGAAAAATATTTTAAATCAATGAAATTTTTTATAAAATAATTTAAAGTGTCAAAATTAATCTCAACCAATCAATTTTTGTATAATAATTAAGAGTTAGAAAATTCGAGAAATTTGGGTTAGAGTTTTGAAGATTTATGATTGGTTAAAACTTGTAAACATGTTCTGTAATATAAATATAGATTTTTTTTGAAGCCCGATTGGGGCGGTTGCCCCATATAGGGGAGAGAGAACTGTCTCAGACGAGGAGGAGATAACCCTAGAAAGGGAGATTAAAGTTTGCCGCAAGCAGGCGGAGGGTATCGAACCCACGACCTTAAGGTCATGGGCAGGCGCCTGCCCCACTGTGCAAGGACACCTTTGATAAATATAGATTGATTATGGAAAAATATTTTAAACCCACGAAAAAAAATTATAAAAAGAATTTAATTGTGTGAGATGAGTTTTGAATTTTGAAATTAAATAAGATAATACATTTAATGTCGATTATTATATCATACCAAAAATACTGTTAGTTTAGATTTGCTAGAGATCGTGGAAAAGTTTACTTAAATTAGCATTCCATTGAAAGAATTAAAGAAAATAGTTGTCAAATACTTGGCAATGTGGTGTAGCATTTGACCTGCATGTTTGGGGGATCGAATCTCCCCTCTCCCAATTTAAATAAAATAGTTTAACTTTTTTGCACCAATCAAAAGTTTTATAACTAATTAAAAACACAAAATCCTAGAAAATGACACGTGGCCTTATATAAGTAAAAATCTGAAAACATGCTCTGTAATATAGATATAATAGCATGAAACCCGTGCTATGCACAAATCTATAAGTATAAAAAAAGACAATTACAATATATAATTTTATTTTATACATTCATTTCACTTTTTTTTGAAGTGGTTGAATATTGCTATCTCCGGTGTTGAATCTTGTTATGGCTTGTAAGCCTAAACACCGTGCAAATGATGAACTATTGTCTGATAACTGTGATAACCCTATAATCTGTGAAACTACGTTGAAAACATGGGCTTATGACATAGTTTGTTCATCTTTTTAATACTTCAATGATCATCTTTGGTTTTTACCTTCATTCCATCCATATATTTTCTCAGAAGAAACTGGAAAAAGAAGATTAAAGTAGTGTAATTTATATATTGCATTAATTACAGAAAAGACATGACAAATGATCAGGCCCGGCTCCAAGGGTGTCCAAGGTGACATCCGGAACCGGGCCTCACATTTATAGGGGCCCCAAATTTTTTAAAAAATTACTTAATTTGTATATAATTATTAGTTAAAAAAATTGAAGATCTTGATGTTTTACAATTTGTTGCTCAAAATCTTTTTTACCATACACCAGTGCCGGTTAATAGGGGATGCGAGCTGAGCGACCGTAGAGGGCCCCCAAAAATCCGGGGCCCCAAATTTTTTTTTGTTTATATATATATATATACACTTAGCCTAAAATTCGGGGCCCCAATTTTTTTTTCGGCACAGGGCCTCGGATATGTTTGAGCCGGGCCTGCAAATGATCGATTCCAAATGCATAAAAGAGATTGACATATTTTAAAAGAGAAAAATTAATCAAATTACATAAGATCCTATACAAGTTTCTAAGACTTTGAATGAAAAATTGAATTGAGATGCTCCCAGGAAAGTTGTACATGATCCATAAAAGATTGAAAAAATTTGTACATTGGATGAAAGGAAGTGATATAAATTTCAAGGAAAAAAATAATGAACATCAACAAAGATATAAAACTTTGTAGATAAAGTGGCAAATTTTGGGTGTAAATTGAACCATAAGCAAATAATACAGTGATAAAGTTACCATAGAGGGATTGTACATGTTCAAAGCTTCATATCATACAGATAGGGCGATGCAAATATCGTTATAACGTCCAGTTGCTCCCTACTCTAACTTTGACATTTTTTGACCCGCCAACTTTCTACCCTGAAATAAAGAAAATAATCGACCAACCAACCACAACATAAATGATTAACTAAGAGAAATTTCGAAGAACATAGAAATTCTTAAAGCTCGATTACATTGATTCGAACACAAATAAATTACATCTCCAACATAAATAAAAAAATCATTGCCAATGAATTACATCTCCAACATGATCCAAACCATTCTTAACACTCTAACCTGATAATTAATATCTGAGCGAATCAACATGTAATTAACAAAAACAATTCAAAAAAAAAAACTGTCTGATGGCATTAAGAATTTTGTCAAATTAGAAATGTGTCTCACTGTAGTTGGATCATGGATGTAGATATGAAGTTATAGATTTCCTTTAAAGGAAAAAAATGGAAATGTTATGCAGGTCAAATATAAAAATCAATAACATTAGTCATAAGATATTACCCCATTTTTATTGTTTCATTCATGAGAAACAGCGCAAACCCATTCATTCTGGAATTGTTCTCCGATGATGAAGAATGAGAATCATGTTTCCTTCGAGATATGCTATATGAAGTACCCATGAAAACAATCGAGTCCACCTAGATTAAGAGAACTTGCATTAGATCCGCAAGAGTAGCCCACTTGGTTCGAGGGTGGTAGATTGTGTACAAGGGCGCAGGTTCGAATCTTGGCAGCCGCAGTGTGGAAGTTTCAACCCTCCAATGTGGGGGTGACTTCTTGCGGTGGGCTAAGACGAGGCCTCCCACCAATTGAACCGCTGGGTCACCTTGATTTACATCCTCCACAATGCCTGTCGTATGAGGCAGTGTGGAAGTTTCAACCCTCCAATGTGGGGGTGACTTCTTGCGGTGGGCTAAGACAAGGCCTCCCACCAATCGAACCGCTGGGTCACCTTGATTTACATCCTCCACAATGCCAGTCGGATGAAGCGGTGGGGGCCCTGGGGGCGTGGGTATCGCCTTTTGTGTACAAGAGAACTTGCATTAGAACATCCAATCTATATAGTACTATTCTGCACTCATAATTCTTGGAATATATTTGAGCTAATCTATGTTCACATAGTTTCACATATATGTTCACATGGGTGCAACACAAAATGAAAAAAGAAAAACACCAAATAAGAATAGTAATCTTCAAACCCGCACCCCTCCCTCCTCCCCCATCACTCTTATTCTGAATGAGTATGAACCTTTTGTAAGCTACTTAGGGACACAATTGTCCAAGGACAAAATATATTATGATGGTATGTGTTGAGCGTATTTAGCATTAATAAATTTCCTTTCCCAACCCCAAAAACTTAAACTATAACAAATAAAATTTGGACAGACCATTTGTCTTTAATGGAGGAAAAAAGATGACCAAAAGATGTACTCCATAAACAAAGATATGACAAAGAGACATTAATCTATTCAACTTACGGACAACACAATGTAAATCAAGTACAAAATTCTGTCATTTGAGATAGTTTTCAATTGCAAAAACTCCATAAGGTATTTTGCACATTAGCTTGACTTATGAGTAATTTTTTTTAAAATAAATACTTCTCGCACATCCTTAAAATTTTGCCTTATTTCGAAGATGATATAAGTAGAAATTTCTGGCCACCTATAATAAAATAGGTAAATTATCTAAAACATGATAGAAACTATGTTCACATGTTGGGTACTTGATATGTTCTCTGCCGTCCCGGCTCCTATGCGGAACTGCGGGACACGATCTCAGCCGTCGGATGAGATTTTCTAACGGTTCAGATCTGGAGAGAGAAATTTTTTTATTTTTTATTTTTTAAATCCAGCCGCAACTTTTCTCTCTCCAGATCTGGACCGTTTAAAATCTCATCCGACGGTTAGGATTGTTCCGCACGTGCAAAAAAAATATGTTCCGCATAGGAACCGGACTGGTTCTCTGCATCACAAAAATGAAAACGAATCAATAAAATAACCTTAAAATTCATGATAGAAAAGCTTGAATGTACATGCAAAAGATTAATTGTCGCATGTCTTTATTTAACAACTAAATAGTAATTGAAAACCATCAGTAACGAATTGAAATGTGATAAGACATGTTTTTTTATTATAGAAATACATACAACCAATGATGTAATTTCCTCACCACAACTTTTGAAATTATTATAGCATTCTAGGGTTGTCGGAGTGCCCAATCACTATGAAAACCTAAGCCAGTATTAAAAAAACAGAGCAAGAAGGAAATTTACCCATTGTTATAGGTTATTAATATAAGTCGTTCGTTCTTCAGAAAAAAATTCTTCTATTGGAGCCCACATTCAGATTTAGAGATAATAAAATATAAAAGCATAGGAAACAAATGAAATACATCTAAAAAAACATAAAACACAAAAATAGTACTCCCTCCATTCCCTATTAATTGTCGTTTAGGAGATATCTAGGTATCCAAATTAATTGTCGTTTAGGGTTCTTTTATTAGTTGTCAACAATTTATTCCAATTATACCCTCTACATATTCCTTTCTTTTCTTTATGACGTATAAGTGAAAGAGAGGGAGGGTTGGGTAATATTGGAAGTTTAGGTAAAAATGACAACTTCCTTAATTTTCTCAAATTGTCTAAAGAGTCTTATATTTACGAATGTAAAAAAAAAAAATAGAAACATTTTATGTGTGCAATTCCTTTCACGCTGATCTCATCTTCTATTCAATAATATATTTTATCTTTACGTTGTGGTTTTAACCATATCATGACAGTAAAATGGCTTGATCTTTGGTCCGGGGAAGAGAAAGAAAGAGTAGGATGCATGAAGAAGAGAAAGAAATAAGGGGGTTATTATTTTACTGAATTCAAAGAAGAATGAGGATGATTAGGAACGGATAATGGGTGTAGGAAGTAGTAAAGTGTAGGATATTAAGGGATAATGGAGGAAGTTGGAAGAGGTTTGAGATAATTATTAATTCTTGAATTAATTTAACAGAACACATCTTCTAAGCCAAACACAAGCTTAAAATTTTAATTAAATATTAGAGAAACCTAGAAAAAAAATTACGGATTTGAGAGCTCAACAATGCTTTAAAATACCAAGCCCCTTTGGTAATATGGATGAATATAAATTTGAAATTTGAGAGAAAAAAAAAAAATCCTAACCTCTTAATCTTATCAGGTTCAAAATAAAGGTGATTTAAATTTTTTAAATTCAATTAATAAAATTAAAATCCAACTAACCAATCAGAATTTATAAAATAATTAATTGATAATAAATTCCACAATATTACACGTGTCATTTGTAGAGCAATAGATTAATAAAAAACTGAAAAGGTGCTCTGTAATACTATTTTATTTAAATTGGGAGAGAAGGGATTCGATCCCCCAAACATGCAGGTCAAACGCTACACCACATTGCCAGCTACTTTGACAGGTATTTGACAACTATTTTCTTTAATTCTTTTAATGGAGTGCTAATTTAAGTAACTTTTATCACGATCTCTAACAAATCTAAAGTAACAGTACTTTTTTCTTTAACTTTTTTTTTGATATTTTGCATATAAATACAAAATTCTTATATTTGTTTTTTCTTTTCTTCTATATAGGCAGGTTTGAAAAACCAAACAAAAATATCAGTGTAGAGTATCATTTTTCACTTTTATATTATTTAATATTGTCTTAACAATTAAATTTGTTCACGTGCATAGCACCAGTATTGGCGAAGATTCATGAGGGCCCCAAATATTTCAGAAACGACGAATTTTCTATACGAATTTTTTTTTGTAATATTTTCTTATAAATATTGTATTTCACCCCTTAAAAATTTTCAGTAAGAGATTCGCCCCCTACGATAAATTCCTGGCTCCGCCGCCGCTGCATAGCACAAGTCATTACGCTAGTATGTATATATATATATATATTTCCTTTCAGGAAGATTATAAGTGCATTCAAGTAATTAAATACTCCCTCCATTCCTAAATATAAGACTCTTTAGACAATTTGAGAAAATTAAGGAAGTTGTCATTTTCACCTAAACTTCCAATATTACCCAACCCTCCCTCTCTTTCACTTATACGTCATAAAGAAAAGAAAAGAAAATGTTGAGGGTATAATTGAAATAAATTGTTGACAACTAATAAAAAAACCTTAAACGACAATTAATTTGGATACCTAGATATCTCCTAAACGACAATTAATAGAGAATGGAGGGAGTATTTAGCAAGTAGTCTCCATCATCCTCAAACCAGAAGACATGAACATTAGAACTACCCCTTCTCCAACAATTCCTCGATTCTTACATCAAGGGTTGCATTCTCGTACTCTCTGCTCTCTGCAAAGCAACAGTTTGAATAACAATGGCTTTTGGCACACTTTCACACAGACAAGGACGATCAATTATCAATTTATTACCCCCCCTCCCGCCTGTGAAAAGGGCTCCTCATTATTGTTTGTTAGGTCTGAGGTACTAAGCAAACAACGCATATTCTCGGAGATCCATGTTTGTCAGCTGAAGTTTTACTTATATTGTTTCAAAAAATAGAATTGAAGTTAATTTGACATCTTTCTTTAATTGCGCCAAGAAAGGTGAGCATTTCTCATCTTTCTTTAAGTTTGGGTGGGTTCGATCTCAGTCACCACCACTGAAGTCGAAGCAGGGTCACTAGGGGACCATAGATTGTTCTAGAGAGATCTTATAGATCACCCACCAATACAGCCTCACATCGGCAGCCGGAATTTCTCATCTTTCTTTTATTTCTTCGTAAAGTACAGTTTTCTCATCTAATTCCTAATTGGTTTAGCATCAAAGTGGTCTCAATCTTTAAGGCTAATTGTATATTTTAGCCCTCAATATTTTTTATTTAGATTCTTTTGTCCTCATGTATTTTTCTAGCATTAGTAAACCTCAATGAATTTCCGCTCCTTCCGTCCACTTTTGTAGCACTTTATGAATTTGACGGTATAATTTTTTTTAGTGAATATGTGTTGTGATTTTATAACAATTGATGTGTGTATCATGTTTTAGGACAACTGTTAATTATTAAAAAACACATAATAATTGGATGTAACACTTGTCAAAAATATTATTTATAAAAAAAAGTAACACTTGTAAAAAAATATCAATATAAATTGACAATTTTTTATTATGCCCTATAGCTGCCGCCATATGGACCCTAGATCCTTGAATTTCCCCGAACATCACGGCTTCAGTGCGGAAAGGATGTGTGTAACTTTTCTCATTCGTTAGATTAAAATTTTGACGGTTATGATTGATTTAAAAAAATACTTGTTCTGATTTTCACAATACCTGTTCGTGCGATCACCTGTTTTTAAACTAAAAACACCTATTTGAAGGTGTTCCGTGTATATTAAAAGAATATGTTCCGCATAGGAGCCACACCGGTTGATAGAGACCATTTGAACAAAGAATTCATATTTCATAACGGACAAAACCCGCCAAAAATCCATCTTCGGAGTACACGCTTACCGATACCAAATTGCCCGTGAAGCTAGGGTTGGGGTTCCAAAATTCCCCAAATCTATCTGCATCGAAACTCTCAATTACCAGCAGGGCTCGACCAATTTGCACCAAGCAGGTCTCACCTTAAATTCCTCAATTCAGTTCTAATGTAACTCCATTTCTCTCCCAATTTTCTGTTCTAGTGTTAACTTGCTGTCCGATATCTGGTAATTTATTCGACTAATCAAGTTGAGATCTAATAAACATTGTGGCCTCATAGTAGCACGTCCTGTTAATCTGTATAATTAGCCGCTCTCAAGGTAGTCTTGAGGGGTTGCAGGTGCGACTAACTAAACTAGAATTATTTGACTGAAAATTAGAGATTTTGGGGGCCTTGTAAATGGGATCATCTGGTTTCTTTGTTATCTGTATTCTGCACTCTGTGATAGCAGCAACTTGTGGTTCATTGATAATGTTTTATCTTAAGGAGATCTCTGTTTTTGGGCACGGATCGGAAACAGCTAGAAAGCTACTGGGATCAACTCCACAGGATCAGTTATTGATACAAATATCTGATTCATTTGCTGGTTTTCTTTTGTTTGCAGTTGGATTTCTTCTGTTTATGGTGTCTTTTGTTAAAGACAGAGAGTTTCAGAGCTTTTTCTCTAAGGGGTGTATTCTTATACATGTCTCAATGGCACTTTGGAGAGTTTATTTTGAGAGAAGGCTTGAGGATTTAGCATATGATTGGCCTAGGCAGTTAGTTGGTGATTTTGTTTTGGCATTTTCTTGGGTCTTCTTTCTTATATATTCATGGAGGGAAAAATATGATTAGTTAAGAAAAGATTATTACAGATTAAATTTTTTATGATCGCGTGCTTGTCTGTAATACAAATACCTTGCGATATTATGCAGAGATATATTTTGGTGGTCGTAAAACTAGCAGGCATTGCATTCCAGTTTCATAATGATCGAAGCGTTCAATACAAAAGCTGCAACTCTCTCCTTCTCTTGCAGTTGGTGCATATACATAGAGATACCTCATGGTTCATTGTACCATCACTAAATATAAGAATTGTTTCTGATATCAGTGATATTGGTTATGTTATTATCCCCACATCGTCTGTCGACAGAAATTGTCATGATCTTAACTGCTACAAAACACAAGCCTTAGCACAATATTAATTCAATTTCTCGGCTTTTTGGCTAAGATTTAAGTTTAGTATTGGTTCTTATCAGTTTAATATCTGATACGCGAGTCGATGTTAACTCAATTCTTTTTTGGGGGAGAGTCCACTGTGGCCTTGGTGTTGCGCTAGTGCCTTGGCAAGGTGCACCAAATCAATTCAAAGTTTTCCAGTCTTCTGCTTTGAGCCTAATTGAGTTGCTCCTGATATGATTCAAATTCTTTGAATATTTCTGGCCGCCTTCGTTTACCTCTGATTGTAAATCTTGAATGCCAATGATTAAAGAAGCAATAAATTCCTGGCAGAAAATTCAGGATCCCATTTTTCTGTACTTTCTGTTCAGAAACCTGTGGAATCCTTTTTATCTTTGGTTTAAAGAAACTGTTATCTTGGATTGCCATTGCTTGTTGGGATGTAGAGATTGAATCTTTTCCTATATGATTTCTTTAATTTTGGCACTTTGTTGTCCCACATCGTCACCTGACAGAAATTGCCGTGACCTAACTGCTATAAAAGGCAAGGATTAGAACAAAGAAAAGCATACCTTTCTCGGCCTTTTGGCTAAGATCAAGTGTAGTATCTGTTCTTATCAGTTTAATATCTGATATGTGAGTCATTGACTCACACGATATTAACTTTATTTTTTTAGGGGGGAGAGTCCATTATAGTAGCTTGCTGCTAGGGCTCTCGAGTGTTGCCTTGGCTTTGCACTACAGCTTTGGCCTGCCGCACCCCACCAATCCACAACCAAATATTTTTTGTTTCCATTTTGAGCCTGAAAGCTGACTCTTCTTAGTTTCTGAAGTTGATAGTATATCTGACTAGTTCATACCTTAAGATATGTACTTATTTATTAATCAACCAATAATTATTTTTCTTTTGAGGAAAAATCAAGATCTAATTTCATTTGCAGAAAAAAAGAAAAAGAAGCCTGGCATAAGATGCACAAAAAAACTGGCACAGGTATGTAAAGATTGATATACAATTAGAAGAATTTGTCACTGTTTAAGAGACCATTAATATCTACTGAAAAAAGCAAAAAATTAGGGTACCTGCAACTTTTTATTTGGCCACCAATTCAAGATCCTATCTTTCTGCCTTATAAAAATGGGTAGTGATAATGGCAAAGCACAAATCCTCCTGCAAGAGCAATTTATGTGTATGTGATAAAACTACTCCTCTATCATATCAATTAAAAATTTCAACTCCTTTTCCTATTTTCCCTCACCCTTGATTTCTCTCATCTTCCCCACACGATTTTTTTTTTCCTTCTCTATTTTACTACAATCAAAAGAATTTAATTTAATCATCCAATCATCACACATTTTTTCGTTTAACAAAAAACAAAAAAAATTGATAATAATTTACATTAAAACCTAATTTAGGATAACATCAAATAGAAGATTGAGCAGTGGGGAAAATAAGAGAAGTTTAAAAAATGAGATCAAAAGTACATAAAAAAATAATAGTGTAAAGAAAGAGGATGATGTAAAGGTTGACCCTTCAAAATCCATGAAGATGGAGATAGAGAGGTTTCATGAGTTGGGCGAGGATAGAGAAGGGGTGGAGGAGGGACATAAAAAAATAAAAAAATAATTAAATGGGGATAAGAGAAGAGTGGAAAGATGAGAGAAATTAGGAGTTGAAAGTAAATAGAAAATAGTTGAAAGATTTCATTATTATGTTATATGGGTAGTTTTGTCACATGCACATAAATTGCTCTTGCAAGAAGATTTGTGCTCTGGCATTATCATCCCCCTTATAAAAATATTGTTAAGTTGGATTTTCACAAAGGCTTAGGGTTATCTTTTCTGGCTTCAAATTTCCCGAACTACAAATTTTTTAATACTCTATTGTTAAAACATGTTTGCAGATTCGTACTTAAGACTTTTTTTAACAGAAAAAATGGATATCATTAATGAATATAAGAAAATATGTGTGGTACGAGAAAATTCGGAGGATCTCCAAACAATTGAGATGCGATCCTGAACCTCATAGTATACTTTGCCAATCAGCAGGAGCATTACATGATTTATGAACATATGATATATTGGCTATTCTAACACCTTGAAGATTCTTAATTAGACTAACAAAAAGCCCTATTGGGGACAACGACAAGTCTTCATTTTCATTGTGAATCCGGTTGACCAAATTTCCATTTTGAGCCTGAGAGCTGACCTCTTAAGTTTCAGTAGTTGATAGTATCTCAGGCTAGTTCATCCCTAATATCAGGTCATTATTGATTAGTTGGGCAACTTAAAAATTATATCTTTTTTCATTTGAAGAAAATTCATTATTGATTACTATATATCTCATATTTTTTATCTCCCAAGAAAAGCATAATTGCAGAAGTATAGATTTTCTTAAAGCTATGATATAAAAGAAGAAAAAATTTCGATATAGGCACTTTGCTCTGAGTGAGGGGCATATGGCACTCAGTCACAATCACCCACATCCCCTCTTTTGATTAAAAAAACAATAAAAAACGCCTCAAACAATGCACTAGTGGGGGAATATTTTTTATTATTTTAATCAAAAGCGTGATGTGATTTGAATGTGAGCTAAAGTGGCTTTATGTCCCCCACTAGAGCTCTGACTCATGACAGAATTGATCAAAATCTTAGATTCATGAAATCTTAAAGCCATTATTTCTGTGCTTACTGTCTTGTAAAATTATCATTAAATTTTGACTATTCTGTAATCTTAGATTTTTATTTTTTCGCTACGAATTCAATGAAACAAATATGTAATACATCTCCCCTTTTCAGGCCTTCTGCACTGGAAAAAGCAAACATGTTAAAAGTATGTCAAAAGAAGTATTTTCTTGCTTATCTCCAAATGCCGAAGGGACTTTGCTACTAACTAGAAGATGGAGACGCAATCCTGTTTTTATATGGTTTCTTTAGACTTTGGCACTTTATAATCCCACATCGTCTGCCGAAGAAAATCGCTACGACATTAATGCTATAAAAGGGAGAGTCTGCGCACATAGGAAAGCATACCTTTCTCGGCCTTTTGGCTAAGATCAAGTGTAGTATCTGTTCTTATCAGTTTAATATCTGATATGTGAGTCATTGACTCACACGATATTAACTCTATTTTTCTAGGGGGAGAGCCCACCATAGTAGCTTGCTGCTAGGGCTCTCGAGCGTTGCCTTGGCGTTGCACTACAACCTTGGCCTGGCGCACCCCACCAATTCAATTCCAAATGTTTTTGTGTTTTCCATTTTGAGCATGGGAACTGACCTCAAATTGTATGTGTTTCTCCATAGGAAAAGAATAATTGAAGAAACATATGAAAGATATATAGATATGAATCTTCTAAAAAAGTTATTCTATAACAGAAATATTGACTCATCCAATCTTCTCTTATAAAGTCCTAAGCAAGCTAATAATGTTTTGTTTCCTTTAAAACAGAGGAAATTGACCCCTCAGCATAATTCATGTATCACTGACTTAAGGGTATCACATCATTGATTACTTCTAGTAAAATGTCATAGAATTGTTTCTGAGAATTACAATAGCCAAATTCGCAAATTTAGTCACACAACATTTATTTGACAAAGAAATCCTCCATGCATTGCCAAAACCTGATAGGATTTTCAAGTGTGACAATTCCATCCTGTTCCTCTAAGGAATCTTTATATTCGACAGCTCGTTCTTGGACACAAAAGATTCCATCAGATTGCTGCAATAAAAGGCCAGGGCTATCATGGGTAGAGGTATACCTTTCTCGGCCTTTTGGTTGAGATCAAGTGTGGTATCTGTTCTTTATCATTTTAATATCTAATATATAAGTCAATGACTCACAGGATATTAACTCATTTTTTTCTCAGGAGAGAGCCTGTCAATGGTAGCTTGCTCCCTGAACTCTCGAGCGTTGTCATGGCGTTGCACTACTTTCTTGGCATGCATACCCCACCAATTAAATCCCAATTTTTTTGTATTTTTTTATTAGGTTCAAATCACAGGGATTTCGGAATTAGTTTACAGTCAGCAGATTTCAGACCTTAGTTTCTCTTTAAACTCTTGACATTATCATTAATTGATGCTAGCTGAACTTTTGAATATGAGCTACATTCTGCATTAGAACTAGCAAAAACATTAAAAGTGTGTCTGAAACATAGGAGGAAAACTTGATCTGGCTATGGTTAACTTTGCCAAGGGTCCTATATGCCTATTTGGGATCGGCCAATCACGGATTAAAATAAAAATTCGATAGAGTTTAAGCTTTGAATTTTATAAAGATAAAATTATTTGTATAAAAAAACCGTAGAATCAAATATAAATTTTGAAATGTAAAATGCTATTCAAATCCATTCAACACATTTCTTCAATACGTCTAAACCAAAATTGACCCATTGAGTACATGAAACCAAAAATAAGGGCCATCCCCATCAAACACCCTATTTCTGGGCCCAAGGTCGTAAAAGGCCTAAGAACGGAACTTAACTTTGGCCCAACTTGGTAAATTATGCAATGAAAACTAGATACTTTGTTAGTTAAAATACAAATATTATTCTCTTAAATATGACTTGTATACCACTAATTTTATTTAACAGAGTAATATTGATATTTAAATTAAAAAAACATATTAGTTTTTGCTTTCTTAATTTTCGCAACATGTAATGAAAGTCTCATATTAAGGAATGGAGGTAGTATCATTTAATGATATACAATGAATTGTGTTGTAAAAAAAAAGATTGAACAATTGTTATAATTCATTTTATTCAACCGTTAAATCAAATAATCTTACCGTTCAAATTTATTCCGCTCGTTATTCTTAACAAGCATATCAAAGTTCATTTTTCTTAATAAATTCTTCAACAGTTAAGATATTAAACCCCAGATTAATCATATTAGTGTATGATTTATTTTGGAAGTTGAAAGTGTAAAAGACAATTCTCCTATTTTTCACCATGAAAAGCATACTATTTTTCAGTAGCATTGTTCAAAAGTGGTTGGAAATTACTGTTCATATCGGTTTGTTTCCTGGTGGTTGTAAATGAAGTCCATTAGTCTCAATACTTGGCTAGTTCACTAATGAGAAAATTCGGGTATTGGTTGTCTTCCCTGTTGAAATGCTCAAATATGGCATGATTTCCTTTAATGGCATTTTGCAATCTAGAAGGGGATATACTGCCAGTCAAGTAGTCTATAACTGCTCCACAATCATCAGTGAGCAGCTAATCTTGTTGAAGTTATTCTGGAAAATGATTTATGCGATTTGACCAATAGAATTAGTGTGCAAAAACTATAAATTATTTGGCCATCAATTTGTTAAAAAAGGAAAAAGAAAAATCTAGCCAATAAAGGAGTCTACCCTATACATGTTTAATGCTTCTAGATGACTTTTCAAGCAAGAGTTAATACTCTCTCTGAAAAAGTACGTGCACTAATTACTCTCAGCTACATTTTCCAACCCGGTTACACCGCGGAACACAAAATGTTTCGCACCCTGGGAAATATTTTGTGGCCGTCAGATAAAAAATCAGACGGCTGAGATCATTTGGCTTTACACTTTTTCATGATAAGTATTGAGGCTCAAATGATCTCTGCCATCAGTTTCTTGATCCAGCGGCCACCAAATATTTTGTACGGTGCAGAACATTTGGTGTTTCGCATTGTAGCCGAAATGACATTTTCTATCTTTTTCCTTTCTTCTCTTCACGACTCTTACCCCAAATGTAACTATCAAATTTTAAGTATATATTTATTCACCAATTGCATGTAAAATTCCTATATTTTCTGTTAAATGTTTATCCTAAGTCCCTTTAAGGTTGTGAATTAATTACCCTAAAGTCCCTATAAAATATTATTTTGATCCCAAATTTATTTTTTTTTAACAAATTGACCCGGCAACAATTTTTATAATTTATAAATTGAACAATTTCTTCTTATGTATATTTTTTAAATTTACAAATTTACCCCCATTTTTTATTTTGTAGCCAAATTAAAATTAGTGTTTGCTAGAACACTAAGTATTATAACACTTAGTCTAAAATATTATGTGTTCTGAAATTATTAACACTAAATACTATAAAAATGATTAGATTACTTGTTAGTATATAATTAGAATTTGTGTTTGTTATAACACAATGACTTATAAAACACCGGTTAAAATAAAAAAATGAATATATGCAATAGAAACAATGATCCTCAATATACTAAGTATTGTAGAGTTACTTAAACACCTATTATGATTAGATTACTTGTTAATATATAACGTTTGTGATATGAAGAACGAATCACAACACTATAATAATGACTTATCAATACTATAACATTATGTAGATTAGTGTTTGTTAGAACACGAAGTAACACATAGTCACTCCTAGAGTTAATTAAACATTATGTAGATTCAATTACTTGTTAACATATAACACATGTTAAAGGAAGAACGAATCTAAATGTTATAATAATTACTTGATTACTTATTAATATAAAATTAGAATTAGTGTTTGTTAGAACACAAAGTACTAAAACATAGTCTTATAAAACACTGCTTAAAAGGAAAAATGAATATAATTTCAATGACTTATACTATTAATTAATTTTTTCTAATACTACTTAAATTTGTTAACAATAATACTACTTAAATTTGTTTCGAAAATTCATTTCATTTTCGTGCGGAACAATTACAGACCGTCGGATCAAACATTTGACGTTTGAGATCATTTGGGTCTCAATAAATATTATAAAGACGGTGTTAAACCAAATGATCTCAGCCGTTAAATTTTCTGGACAACTACATTAGCATTTGCAGAGATTGAAGTTGGAATAAGAGGAGTGATAAATGTTTTTTTTATATTGAAATGATGTAGCAGAATAGGTGGTATAGGTATAGATAGAGTAGAGCATTTTAAAAAAAGGAAAACTAAATTTAATCTTAAAAAAACCCCCCAAAAGGGTATGATACTCCTTTTACACGCTCAATTTGGGAATTTAGTCATTCTAATCGATGTTTTTTAGGAGGTAGGCATTTTCCTTTTAAATTTTGTCCTGCTCTTAGAGCTTTCATAATAAAACTCAATGGATAATCACTCTGGTTTTGTAACAAAAATACATTAAGAAATCTTGTTTAAGATTCGAGAATGCACCTGCAATTTAAGAACCGAGAAAGGACCGCGACGAATTGTTGGATCTTCTCTGAGTTGAGAGCATGTTTATTTTTTTCTTGTTTGGTTATAATTCTCTAATAAAGAGTGAATTTTCCGGCTTTGGGAAGGATTTTCCGAATCACAATCCAAAAATCTTGCATAATGTTAATCAAAACTTTTGGTAAAACTGGATTAATGGAAGTAGAAAAATTGCTTCTGGGAATCCCAAGATTTGATGAAATATGTTCCCAAGCTAACTCGAATATCTCCTTGTCATCCTAATGGAGCAGAAATAGGAAACACAATTAAAAGTATGAAAAAAACCAGGTCTAGTAATGAAAGAAATCCTGCTATCATTAGGCCAAGAGAACCCTCTAATACATTCCAACGCTAGCAGAATGGGGACTTTCAGAATTGAGACATCGGCGCCTCGCACATCCCACATTGTAAATGCAGAAAAGATGCCATGAGATTACGCCAATAAAAGGAAAGGATTAGCACAGTGAAAAGCATACCTTTCTCGGCCTTTTGGCTAAGATCAAGTGTAGTATCTGTTCTTATCAGTTTAATATCTGATATGTGAGTCATTGACTCACACGATATTAACTCTATTTTTTTAGGGGGAGAGCCCATTATAGTAGCTTGCTGCTAGGACTCTTGAGCGTCTCCTTGGCTTTGCACTACAGCCTTGGCCTGGCGCACCCCACCAACTCAATTCTAAATATTTTGTGTCTTCTAGTTGGAGCTAATCTTTTATGTTAAGAATTTGATAGTATATTATTATGCTAGTATCCATATTAATAATTTTTTGTTCTTTTGTTTAAAACTGAAGATCCTATTTATCTTGTATGTGATCTTATTTCCCCAAGAAAAGCATAATTGAAGAATCCAGTGGAAGACGTAGATCTTCCAAAAGCTATGCTATAAAAGAAATTTAGATTCATGGAATATCTTCTTTAAAATGTTATGGTTTACTGACATATTGGTATAGCTTTTTCTTTTTAATAAGAGGGAGGCTTGAATTAGTATGATGTCATTGACAGATTTATGAATTTAGTTTCTCTCACGACCGAATAATTTCTATATCTCTTTACATTTTCCTTGATGTCATCAGAACTTGTCGAATTTGAATTAGCAAATAAATATGTAAAGATTGACATAAAATAAGCAAAAACGTGGATCATTAGGCCTGCTTATATTTGTCCGGGATTCATGCCAGTCCAAAGACTTACCGTTCGCACCCCTCGAGCGCACACGAGATTAACACTTGAGGCATAATAGTGGTAATTCAATTTAAACATTCTTGAACCATTTTTCCTTATAAAGTGAAAAATACTTCCAAAGGTTTCCCATGTGGGATGTGAGTTTAAAATCCCATTTATCACATTTCATCCACTCCACTTTATACCGATTTATCATTCACACAAAGAATTGATTTTCTCACATGTTATATATCATTGCGAAGTTTGCGCAACCCATTTCGTGATAAACTCAATAACATTCAAAACCGAGTGGTGTAACATATAAATATATTAGCTCAAATATGTATTCATGACACTTTAATTACCCTTTAATTCTTTGAGAAAATCCAATTTCTCCAACAGTTTTGACCTGGTCCAAATGGTCCGGTCGACCGGAGAAATGGTTCTCGGCTGACCAAATTGACAAAAAATTCGGTCAACCAGAGACAGCTCTCGGTCGACCGGGACCAGATTTTGCCCAATCCAATTGAGCGTTCCCAATCTAATTTTTTTTTTTTTTTTTTTTTTTTGTCAGCGACCTTAAATTCTCCCTCACCAGAGGAGGAGAATTTTAATTGTCCCACGTAGGGGAGGGTGTCAAACTCGGAACCTCTTGGTCACGGGTAAAGGTTTGCCCCACTGGGCTACGGCCTCCTTGACCGTTCCCAATCTAATTGGACACCTATATCAAATGTAAACTCCAACACTATTTCAAATGTCGATTATCTTCAGAATCAAAGAAGCAAAAACAAGGGATCTGCAACTGTTGATTAAGCCAACAATTGAAGACCCTATATCTTTATGTGCTTTCTGCTTTGTAAAAAGATCACTAGTCTGAAATTTATCTTTTTTCGCTTCGAATTGCCCAAACTATACAGCATTGCTTGATTTTGATCAACTGTCACGCCTTTTAACATTTTTTTTGCAGCAAGACTTGGCTTGCCTTGTTTCCTTTTAAGTGAACAGTTCTACTGATCTGTATAGAGCATCACAAATTTCTAATAAAACTGATAAAACAAAAAGGTAAGGAAGGAAGGATTCTGGATGAAATCTCAAGATGGAGATTGAATCCTTTTCTTTTACGGCTTCCGTTGGACTTCGGCACTTTCTTATCCCACATCGTTCAAGGACAGAAATTGCAAGACCGTAACACTATAAAAGGGAGAGTCTGCGCACTTACAAAAGCATACCTTTCTCGGCCTTTTGGCTAAGATCAAGTGTAGTATCTGTTCTTATCAGTTTAATATCTGATATGTGAGTCATTGACTCACACGATATTAACTCTATTTTTTTAGGGGGAGAGCCCATTATAGTAGCTTGCTGCTAGGACTCTCGAGCGTCGCCTTGGCTTTGCACTGCTGCCTTGGCCTGGCGTACCCCACCAAATCAATTCCAAATTTTGTTTTGCTCTCTGATCTTTCATAATATGGCTCACTGGATAATCACTCTAGTTTTGTAACAAAATGCATTACGAAATCTAGATTAAGAAGAGAAGAAAGAGAATTTCTGCAACAAACAGGTCATTTTGAAATTCCTAGAAGGTTTTGAGAAGAATTTAAAGTTAAATCAAATATTTTGACTGATTGCGATTATATTCACAGTGGAATTCCTCTCTCTATGCCAGTTACTTCAGCATACCAATACTTGAGAACATGTAAATGGGCTCAAGTCCCATTCAGCTGAGGTTATAGGCTGCTTTACAAATATACTAATTGGACAGACTTATTTTTTTTTATATTACGTTATGTTAAATGTTACAATGTATTTGGTTGTGCTAAAGTCGATGGTGTTTGTTGTATTATAGAGGGAGGTTCATATAAGTGTAGTATATGTTTTTATCAGTTTAATATCTAATATGTGAGCCATTGACTTACACGATATTAAATCTATTTTTTAGGGGGAGAGCCAATAATGGTAGCTTACTGCTAGGGCTCTCAAGCGTTGCTTTGGCTTTATACTACAGCCTTGGCCTGGCGCACCCCACCAAATCAATTCTAAGTTTAATAGGTCTTCTGGTTTTATCGTATTATTGTTTGTTCTCTGAATATAGCTATGAGCCTAATGTTGACTGCATAGTTAATAGTATCATACAAAAAAAAAAGATCATAGAAAAACCAGATTTCATTGATTTTTCAGTTTCTAATTCAAGACCATTCATTATACACAGAAACACAAAAATAAAAAAAATCAGCCACGTTTCGCCAATCTTGGAGAACTTCTTGTCCCTTTACTTGCTACGTTTTCCTCCTCTTCTTTTCCTTTTACCTTTTTACCCTTTGATTTCATCTTAATTTCCTTCTCAGCCACCACCATCTCCTTTTCCTCTGCCCTCTGACTCCTCGTCGTCCTCCCCGCCGGAATATTATCATCGGCAACCTTATCAAAGTCATCGCCCAATTTCCTCGCCGTTCTCTTGATATCCCTCTCTTCCTCTTCCAGATCCGCAATCTTCACCAACCTTTTCCTCCGTTTAACCGCCGCCGGAGCCGGCGGAGTAACCGGACTCTTGTGGCCGCCGGTAATGGATCCCTGAGGAGATTTCATTTTCTGTGATTTCTCCCAACTCTTTTCACGCTCGGCCCGGAGCTTCTTGACGTTGCCTTCAATCCGGCCTTGGAGACGGTGGCGCTGGAAACTGAGTCCACCCATGGACCAATGAGCTTCCTCAGCCCAAGAGATGAATGGATCCATGACGGGAAGAGGTGGATCGACTCGCTCTTCGTTGAACTTCATGTCCGTGTAAATCCGTGGCCTTGGTAGGCTGCTTCCGTAGAACTTTCCGGGTCCTAAGGCTACTACCATTATTCTAGATCTGCAATTTTGTGTTTTTGTGCAGATCTTGATTTGAATTTTCTGAGACTGAGCTCACTGCATGTGTTTTTGTGTTAGTTTTTATAAAGATTAGGATTTTCAAAATTTGGCGGGTCGATTGTGGCGGGAATGGTTGGCGCCATTAATATTAATCTGCCGCGCTACTTCAAATGTTGCAAATGTCGTTGAGGGTTACTTTACTTTACTGTTACTTATGTAATAATGGGCTTGAAAAATTTTTAGTTGGGCCGATTCCATAAAAAACCGCTGTGAACTTTATCCATGTTAATGTATTTTATTTCAGTTTATTTTTATTTTTAGGTGTCAGTGTTTTTCTTTAATCACTACTCTCTCCATTTTCATTTAATTATCGTTTAGAAGATTTATAAGTATCCAAATTAATTGTCGTTTAAACCTCTTTTATTAGTTGTCGACAATTTATTCAAATTATACCCTCGGTATTTTTTTTATTTACCGCCTCTGCCATCCCTATTTTTTCCTTTATTTTCTTATGTTATAAAAGTGAAAGAGGGGTAATATTAAAACTTTCGGCGAGCGAAAAAATGACAAGTTCCTTAATTTTTTAAAATTATCTAAAGAGTCTTATATTTAGGATTGGAGGGAGTATCATATTTGATAAACTCTTCTTATTTCCTTAAAGATATATAAAAAAATTATTATTATTATTATTTTTTTTTTTTTTGTGAGGATTGAAAAACTAAGGGTGCATTTGGAACGGTTTAGCTTCACTTTTTACATGCAAGACTTTTTTTTTTTTTTTTTTTCACATAAATTTTCGTTTTTACGTAATTCAAAGTGCCTGATTCCAAACTAAAATCCTATCAATTTATGCGCTAATTATAATTTTTTCTTGCCAATTTAAATGTTACAAGTTTAATACTCCCCATTTCTTAGAGATTTTATGGATGAAAAAAGCCATTACTTCCGAATTCGCCATTCATATTGTTGAGTCATAATGTCACTTTATTGTTGAGTCGTATGTAATGTTTCATCTCAGAACGATTTGCAAGTTTTTAGTTTTGAGACCAAAATCTCATAGGAGATTCTATTTATAAAAAAATAAATAATATTATTATTATTTTTACTTAATGGGCTATTGGGTTTGGAGTACTTGACCCAAGTCCGACACAATAAGGTTTTATGTTGGCTAGACACAGTGTGATAAAGTCCTAACCCGAAAATCACCGACCCAAACAAGATATTATCGTACTGTGCTATCGTGTCATGGAAGCTCTATATGAAGAAGATGATGATAGGACTAGTGGCGGAGCTATTAAGGGGGGGCGACTTGTAAGCGACGAATTTTATATGGGAAAATTTTTTTTGGGTGATATTTTCTAAAATTTTTTGGGTGATATTTTCTTATAAATGTTGTATTTGCTCCCCCCCCCCCCCTTTTTTTTAAATTTTCAGTGAGAAATTCGCCCCCCTATGACAAATTTCTGGCTCCGCCACTGGATAAGACCATCATAGAAGCTCGATAATACTCCTGGGATTATCCAAGAAGTCTAAATACTGCATATAGAGGGATTTTGCCAAAAATCACCGTGGGTGGTGGTGCTGAGACCGGTTAGTAAGCGCAAAGAAACATCCATGACCAAATGAAAAGTAAAAAAGAATGATGACCACTCGATTATTTGAGAAACAAACATGTCAATTTCCCTAACTAAATACCCAATTACATATTAACTTTGAAAGGAAGATAGTCAAGTGGTGATTGACTTTAAGGATTGTCGGACGTGATTCTTTGAAAAAAAGTCTAATATTTTTTTTTGTTTGACATTGAATATTTTTTTTCTTATTTATTTTTATTTAATAAAAATGAGATATTTAATTTTGAACGGAGCCAATATCATACTCTAGAACCCTCGGTAAACGAATATTGAATAGTACCATGATGGTTGAATGTTGGTTTATGTTTAGAAATTGGTATGACCTTGTTAAAGAAGGACCAACGAGTTTTCACTCCTTTATTTCCAATAATGTGCATTGTCTTAGTCATCTTTGAATAGACTTCAACTTGGCCTACAATTATTCTTTGTAATTTTTGTTGCCCAATCAACTTTGAGACCACACATTTCTAAAAACACAAATTAGTATGAATATAAATAAAAGAAAAAGAAAAAAAAACGAGTCATCACGATTAAAACAGGTGTGGTCTCAAAGATTATATTTATATTGACTTAGTTATTCTAGTACTACGCGAAATTATCTTACCACTAGCCAAAGAATATATTTTTACCAACAACTTTACAAAATTACTTAAGAGTACGTGAGAAAACACTTTTTTTTTACAGGAAAAATAAGTGTATATCATTAGGTGATATTAAGTAGTACATGTGGTAGGAGAAAATTTGGTGGGTCTCCAAACCATTGAGTGAAGGCTCTAATTCTCATCAGTGACGGATTCAGGACTTGAGATCAGTGGGGTCAGGGAGAATTTTAGGGGGACCAAAAATTTTAAAAATACTACTAGATATGGTAAATTTTAGTAAATTTTCTATGTAGTTTGGAGTATTTTATCAAGTTCGCACCCCCTCCCCAAGTTTTTTTTTTTTTGTATTTTATCAAACAATATGCAGCATAAAAAAAGACTGAGAATGAGAATGAGATGTCTTGCCGGAAGGAGCGGGAAGGAATTGAGACTTGAGAGCTGAGAGACAAGACTATTTTTTATTGAGAGCAACTTGTTAAATATCTTCTAGAAGACTAGAAACAAAAAGTATTTTTAAATCTTTACAATATTTAAAGCTGCTTGTTAAATATCTTCTAAAAACAATAAGAATGGTTAATACCACTGCTCCAGTGCGGAACGGGAATTGTTCCGTACGTGCGGAACGGATTCTTATCTGTTTGATCAAAATTTTGAGAATGTTTATTTTATTAGTGGGGTAATTAATTTTTGTGTGGGGTTATTTATGCACTTATTATCTAAATGGAGTAAAATATATCATATATAATTATTATTATTATTTTCACTGGGGTCATTTGACCCCAGTCAGCTCTACCTGCATCCGTCACTGATTCTCATTGCATAATTTGACAATCTATTAACTGAATTATTACAAGATCTGTAGACAAAATTTAAATTGGCTATGCTAATCCCCATTATACTTTTGATTTGACTAACAATGTGCCCTATGGGGGATAGATCTTCCTCTATCCGATGAACTCGGTTGACCAGTGTTTTACAGTCACTCTCGATAATGAAATGTTTATATCTTTGAGCCGATGCAAAACGAAGTCCTTCCAGAAGTGCCTTGTCTTCAACGTATTCAGGGCTAAGTGAGTTGTGAATAAATTTTGCGGATCCTGCTATGAAGATACTTTCATGGTTGCACACGAACACTCCCAGGCCTCCGGAATTATTATTACATGCTCCATCAACGTTAATTTTAAGGGAACTCTGCTCAGGGGGTTTCCATTTAAAGCGGATGGTTGTTGCAAAAACACAGGAGGTTGCACTGTATTTATAGGATCAAACATCTTTTTCTTGCCTTTGACCATATATCTAATTTGGTCATAAGTTGGCGTACCCCAGTCGGCCCCAAAGATGATGCAAAAACATCACTGAATTCTGCAGCGTCAACTAGAGCAAAATTAGCAATCTCTTATGGCGTCTGACGCTTCCCTTCGAAAATAGCTCTGTTTTGATTGCACCATATTCGCCATGTAATATAGGAAAATGAAGTAGAAATATCATCATCCCATGTTAGAATAGGCTTTAAGCAGTATGGGAATTCATCTTTCTTTAGCAAGGCATGTATATCAAAATTAGTTTGGCTCCATACTTCAATAGCCGATGGGCATGAAAAAAGTGCATGCATTGCTGTTTCAACCGTTTCGTGACAGATAGGACAATGAGGTTTAATAATTTTTACTCGCTTTGATAAGGCTTGGCAAGTTGGCAGAGTTCGCTAAAAAAATTTCCAAAAGAAAATTTACAGCTTTGGGGGAACAGGTAATTTTCAGACTTTTTCCCAATAATCGAATGTATTTTTCTTAGAGATTGAGGGAGCCTCCCGCTTTCCACTATTAATGTTGATTTGAAGGTGGTATCCAAATTTTACAGAGTAAAGTGAGAAAATACTTATTCATCGTTATCATATGTTAAAATTAAGAAAATTATTATTTCTATTCAAAGAACTTTCCTTTGGACCCATTTTTCTATTTCCATGACAAGTCAATATTATATTCGAAATGTGTTTAACATTTCTAGTTGCCTTCTTTCTTATATCCTTCTTAAAATTTGTTTTGCACTTATCCCTATTTATGGTATACCTAGAGCATCAAATCAAGCAATATATATATATAACAGTTGGCATATCAAAGTCATGATTCAGTGACAATATTGATCACAAGTTTTCTCCAATTGAATGCAGGTGAAATGTCAATTAAAGAACTAAAGTTATTTGGTGGAGTAGTTTAGCACTTTTATTCCTTAGGTGAGGTCGGGTTTTAAATTTCGCTCGTGTATAAAAATATTACGTTGGTCAACATTTTACCATTTAGTGGACGGCTTATTGGTGAAATCCGTCCCTAAATAATTTACGATTGGTGACTTGGGTCCTCAATCATTTTTTTTTTTGGGGTCCCCAAACAATTTAATTTTTTGCACCATGGGTCCTTCAGTTGGAAAAACCGCTAGTCAACGGTTAGTCAACACAATTTTCAAAATTTCACTCAAAACGCAAGGATATTTTTGGTATTTCCTATACTAAGTCAACCCAAACCCACCCACCCGCCTATACCCGCCTCTAGCTTAGGGGACCTAAGTCACCAATAGTAAATTGTTTGGGGACTAATTTCACAAATTTGCCTTAAAATTAAAACCCATATATATATATATATATATATATATATATATATATATATATATATATATATATATATATATATTACTTTTTGTGTGTGTTTTATTGGTTGTGGGATGGTTTGGATTTTCTGAAAGGTGGGGTTTTTTTTTAATAATAATAATAATAAAAAGTTTTTTATTATAAAAGAATTCTATACAATGGCCATGGCGCTATTGTGGCGATTTCGGCACAAAAAAAATCAACCTACCTTGTTTCAATATCGCAAGTTGGATCGTAAAATCGTACTATTGACAAACTTCATCGTAAGAATCACTCCGCTCCTATGCGAACGTGTGGAACAATCCCGGCTAGTCGGATGGGATTTTGAACGGTTCAAAATCCGCACTGTTCCGCATAGCCATTGTACGGTTCTAATTCCGCACGGTTCAATAGCGTTCCGCGTAGGAGCCGGAGTGATTTTTTTTGTGCCGAAATCGCCACAATAGCGCCATGGCCATTGTATAGAATTTTTTTTTGTGCCGAAATCGCCACAATAGCGTCATGACCATTGTATAGAATTCTTTTATAATAAAAAACTTTTTATTATTATTATAAAAAAATATATATGGGTTTTAATTTTAAGGCAAATTGGTGTAATTCGTCCCCAAACAATTTACTATTGGTGACTTGGGTCCCTAAGCTAGAGGCGGGTATAGGCGGGTGGGTAGGTTTGTGTTGAATTAGTATAGGAAATACCAAAAATATCCTTGTGTTTTGAGTGAAATTTTGAAAATTGTGTTGACTAACCGTTGACTAGCGGTTTTTCCAACAGAAGGACCCATGGTGCAAAAAAAATAAATTGTTTGGGGACCCAAAATAAAAAAAAATGATTAGGGACCCAAGTGACCAATCGTAAATTGTTTAGGGACGGATTTCACCAATAAGCCTTTAGTGGACTGATCCAATGCAACGATATTTAATATGGACATATATTCTACAAAGCCTAAAGATTGATTATTTATTGTAGAATCAATTTGATTTGATAATTAAATTTTAAAATATCTATTTCAAGGAAAATACTATTTTCCTTTTTTTAGGAAACTTGCCAGACAATTGTTACAAGTCATCTCTTCAAGTACTTAAATGAAACGTGATGCAAGTGACTTTTACTCTCACAGCGCGTTTGGTACGTTGAAATGAAATGGAATGAAATCACTTTCCACCTAGAATGACTTTTCACCCGGAATAGTTTTGGAAATCTCTTTCCGTTCCATTGATTGGAAGACAAAGCCATAATGGAATGACGATTCCTTTCACGTTTTTGGAAAAACTATTATTTAATGTTGGAATGGAATATGATTCAATATAATATAACTTAAATGCCCTTTAACATATATTTACGAGAAAACTAATTAATTGCACAATATATAAATTTTCACTTGTGAAAAATAATATCTGTACCCAGTGGCGAAGATAGGGGAGGGGATGGTCATCCCCAACATTTTCAGAAATGACGATTTTTTTACAAAAAACTTTTACTTTTGTATGATTTCCTTATAAATATTGTATAAAAATATCAATAAAAATTTGCCCCTGTAAAGAATTTGTTTTTTGGCTCCGCCCTTGTGTGTACACTAAAGCGTATCAAACACACATTTCAATATTAAAATATAATTAATATATAAATTTGACTATAATATAAAATAACTATATTTTATTTTAAATTAAATGAAAAAAGTAACAAAATAAATAAAAAATATTTATGTAATTATCGTATATAAAGTTTTATGAAGAGAATAAAATATTTTTGGAGAAAATGAAGAAGTTGTTGTTTAATTTGAATACTATAATAATTAAATAAAAGGTATAACAGTTACTTTCCATTAATTGGTGATTTCATATTCTCCTAGAAAGGTCATTCCACAGGTTGTGTAGCGGAATGGCAATTCCCACTTCTTTTTGGAATGAACATTCTCGTAGAAAGGTCATTTCCGCTTTAAATTAGCCAATCAAACACTGGAATGAAAAGAGAAGCTGGAAAAATCATTCTATTCCTTTTTATTCCAGCGTACCAAACACGCTCTTAGCCTCTTGTTACCTCATACTTATACATTAAGCAACAATTGAAAATGAAAGCAACACATGTGCAAAATTCACATCTCATCAATGAAGGGCAACATTCACATGAGTTCGAATGTACTTGCAAAAGTTTATGACATCTGAACTATAAACTTCAAATACTAAATTACTAGACTATTATCTGAACTTTTCTAAAGAATATTTATATATTCTCAAAGGAAAATGGTTTTTGAAATAAAAAAATAAGTACTTGTTTTATTGTTGAATTAAAAAAATTAAATATTGATGCGAAGAAACACCTCTTTACGTTTAAGAATTCAGTGCAAAACATATATTTATTTTGCAAGTACGAGAAATAATTATAAATAAATTAATCTGATGACTATTTTAAAAATAAAAAATAAAAAATAAAAAAAAAGACTATTTAGAATTTATTACATACGATTGTAGAATAAATATCTATTCCCATCACCAATTCACCAACTTAACCGGACCTTACAAGAACAAGACACAAAAAGACAAATATGGATTAAATAATGTAGCAAAATACAATGTTCCTTCACCAACTTGCAAATCAAAACCCCATTAAAAAGATCGGGCATTTCATTGGACTGATCATGATTTGACATAAAATGATTAATCATGACAGTCTCTTTTTTTTTTTTACCAATATTTATATCCATAACGGAATTTTCACTTTCGTCATGGGGGGAGAACGAAAGTACCAATTCCGTTCTCGGCTGACGTGGCGGGGGTACTTCCATTCTCCCCCATGACGGAAGTGGCAATTCCGTTCTCCCACCCAGTAACATTGTCAAAAACACTTAGTTATTTTCATCCAATTCTATAACGGATTTCCCAAATCCGTTATGGCCTGGCAGAAGCTTTGTGCCAGAAACACGTTGAGTTTCGTTTTTTGCCTACAAATTTTTTCAGTTGGTATTTTACAACAAAAAAATCACTAAAACAGAATATTAACCAAAAAATGTGTACAAAAAATATTGGGACTAAAGTTGCTTTATTAATAAAAACGAACAATGTAAAAAACAAATAGTATGTAACATAAATTAAACAAATTAAAGAAAAGAAACTAAATGTAATGTCATATCTACCGCCCCGTCAGTGTGGATATAACGGTCTTTTTTCGGGTTATTCTGTAGATAGCATGTGTGACCGTCTCTCGTTCGCAGGGCACTACCATACTCCGTTTCTATGACTTCAACGCCTTCGGGGTCGATATGTATCAGCTCCTCAGGTGAATATGGCTAGAGCAATGGAGTCTGCTATTGCGTTTGTGTCTGGTTCAGGCCTAAGCTATACGAGGGCATCACACCAAAATAGACTTTCGGCTGTCCTGATAAAGAGGGCCTCGCACCAGGATCCCCCCCATTTGACTACCTGCAAAAAGACTGATGTTGCTCGGAAATTGGTATTCAAAACGGGAAGGTACATCAGCCTGAGTCTGTGTCTGATTTTCCAGCGGTGGAGCCGTTCCCGTATCTCCGTGGGGCCTAGTGCGCTGTATCCTCTCATGAATCTCCTAAGTAGTCTGTCGAGTCCGCCGACCGCCCGGCCTCCCACGCTGACCCCTACCTTCAACAGACTGCCTCAGTTGTGTCAACGGGCGCTCAATTGCAGCTTCTGCAATGTCGGTAGAGAGAGGTGTGCAAGCAACTGCCTTCCCAGCCGTCGCGAAGACATCTGTAATGCCCAGGACCTTTTGACCTTAGAAATTGCATGATCATATTTAAATGTTATGTGACTAATTGACTTTTATATGTGTTATATATTATGTACATAATTGTTTAGGGTTTGCTACGTTGTCTTGGATTAATTAGAGGACCTAATGCATAAAAAGAATTATATGTTAGTTAATTGGTTAATTTTGGAAGGAGGTTAGTGTATGAAGGGTGCCATTTAAGATAAGGTCAAGAGGAGAGATGTATCTATTCATTGGTTGGCTACTTTAGAGTTATAACCTTCCAAAAATCTGGAGTTTAGATAGCCTATAAATAGAGTAGGAAAGTAGAGAAGGGAAGGAAAGAATAAGAAAGAAAAAAAGAGAAAATAAGAATGCTGAAAAATCTGGACAGCAAGTAAGAACACTTTGGCAGACATAGCAAATCATCTCAGAATACTCTCATATTTTAACCATAGATACTAGACTACTTAAACTATGTTTTGACTGAAGAAATTTCCATTTTAAGTTCTGTATTAAGAGATATCATCATCGGAGTAGAAAGTTCTGGCAGATTGTGTAGTCTGTGGGAGATTTCACTTTTGAGATAGCAAAAGGTGGCAGTTTTCAGCGATTCTTAGTTCTTTTCGAAGAGGACTGATATAGCTACGCTTGGGATTCAACGGAGTAGCATTTGGAGTTCTGAATTTCGAGTTATAGGATTGGGAAGTCTGTTCTAAGTCTCAGAAAAATCAAGAAAAACAGATTCTGGACAGCCTAAGTGCACCGCACTAGAAACGTCATAAAGGTAAATCTAGAATCCAAATCCTCTGATTCTTTTTTATTTAGAAACTAGACTTATAGGGCTACGATTTGACTAGAGGGATTAGGATTTTAACTTTCAGATTTTCCTTTGTACGTCTTTCAATTAGGAACACGAATCAGATTTTCTGGATTTGTTACAAGTAAGAACATAACGGTGATAAGGTAACGACCCTTCAACTTTGAGTTTTTCCAAAGCTTTCATAAACTGATACTTTACAGATTATGTATGAAGTATGAATGAAAAATAGTTTTATCATGTTTTTCTTGCATAAAAGTGGATGAAGCAATATTTAATGTGAATGCATGAATTGTATGATGTTTAATTGCGCATGTCTGTGATAGCATGAGTACTTGCTGATTTTATGATTGTAAGCATAAGGGAACATCCTATTAGGAACATTGACTAAGAAATGATCCAATATGTTTATATTATGCTTGTGTTATGGATTTCACGAAGAGTCAATGTACCTAATTTGGGATAAGATGTAGCATGTAGAGTTGTGTTATATGATAAGTATATAGATAAGATGTTGGGAGAGGCCCAAACATCAAGTCATGATGTACGATGTCACGAACAGTATACAACGATATATGATGTTTGCATTTGTTATTTGATATGAGCAGTTTTGCAGGGAAATGGAAGTCAGTTTCTAAATGTTTTTCTCAGGTTTTGGAGTTGTTTAGTTGTCTCGTAGTAAGGGTGTAGACGATGGCCATCGTTTGTACTCGAGCTATTGAGAAGCTAGGCATTCCCACGTATACGCTAGGCTAGAACCTTCACTTCCTAGCGGTCTCGCAGTGGAGGGGTAAGAATGGCAGGTGCGCAACCGTCATTCCTAAATCTGTCGAGAAAGCTAGGAGGTTGAGTCGCAGGTATTTATGATTTCTCGAGTGGAGGGGTAAGATGTGTAGGGTCGTTGTATGGGCGGCGATTTTGCACTCCCAATATTCTAAGAAGTCAGAAGTATTTTGCATACCATGATTTTGCTACTTTATTGGTGATTATGTTTTTAAAGTTATGAAATATTTTGGGATGCATGAACTATTTTAATTAAGTGTCTATATATTTCTTCATCCCAAGGTTGAAGGGATTTTACTGAGCAATAGTTGGTTTTGCTCACCCTTATCCACATTTCCTTTTCAGATGAGCAGGATGTTAGCTACGAAGGGTACGTGGGGGACGTCGTGTTCGAGTATCAGGGAGATGACACTTTATAGACGCCTAGCTCACTTTACTGCTTTGAAATAGACTAAGTGTGATAAACTTTGAAGTATGTTTAAGTTGTAGTATTTCCTTTGGAGTTATGATGTACCCTTTAAGTAAGTTTATATATATACTATTTGAGGTTTTATTTCTTAGCATGTTTTATAACTTTCGTTGATGCATGCATGAGTTTTATGTTATGGGTTCTGTGTTCCGTTTGGCAAAACGGAACGCTGCCAGGTCGTTTCCCGGTTACGGGGCGTGACAGCATCTTTGATGGCTTTGATTGCCCAGGTGATCAGGCTTTTTTTTTTACTGGCTTACATTTTGGGTTGTAGTCTCAGACTTCTTGAATTCGACCAGTATCATTCTATTTGACCCTGTCTGTAACATTAATATTAAAATTAGTAAATTCATATTAACAAGATTTATGTTAATAACAAAAGGGAAAAAAAACTTACTAAAATATCTTCTGCTGTTGCGATAACCCATCGGGAGTGGCCTGGTGTCCTTATTTCTTGGGTTCGTAAGAAGGTGAACGGTAAAGCTCTTGTACCAAGTCATGTACTCGGGGCTTGGTAAAATAACATTACCTACAGCGGGAACACCATCCATGAGAGTCTGTAAGCGCTCGTCCCACAACAGTATGTATCTGTCGTGCTCTCTCTCCCCATTCTTTGAGGGGACGGTTTTGACAGTGTGGACATCATCACCCTCGACAATACCGTGCGTCCCTGCCGGTATTGGTACCACCTGCTCTAATCCAAATTTCCTCATAACCCTGTCAGGCAAGTGGTACTCCACTACATCGAAAAAATGAGTGGCACTCTGGCACGCACGGTACACAAGAAGTCAACATCCCGAGCCACTCTCTCTGCAATAACCGCGGCTGGGTAAGGTCTCTACATAAATTGTAACATAAGATCAAGTTCATGTAAAAAAAGTTATTTAATTAAAAAAAATTACGAGAAAATCGAAATTAACTTACCCCTTGTGTCTCGGTCATCAAATCTAGCTGATCACGAAACACCAACAATTGGTTTTTCGGAGTGTTGCGGTAAGTCCGTGCTCTATTCCATCTTGCCCCGAAAGGAGCACCGACGGGGATCTCATCTGTATCCTCGTCTCGGTTCTCCGGACGGATACTAGAAATGTGCTCCCACGCCCACAATTGGTCAAAACAAGTATTATCGATTATTACATATTCAAATTACATATTAAACATAAAAGTTTATATAATTTAGACAAACCTGTATGAGCAAACAACAGCCGGTCATGTTTTTCGAAACAACCATGCATGAGATGCACATTTGGCGGTACAAATACGCAAGGATCCTGCTAGCCCACGAAGTCGTATCATGCTCGATATCAGTGATGGTTAGGAGATAACACATGTTCGCTCGGAGGCCCGACTTAACTGGAAAAAAGAAACTACCCATTAAAATGAATATCAATGTTTTAGCCCTCTGCTCTATCACCAACTGAGTAGCATCATGTCCTAGAGGCTCAGTAATGTTGGCATAAACTTCATTCAGTTGAAGAGTGTTTCACCTAATTGACGCATTGGCGGGTTCAAAATCTAACAGATTTAATACAATACCCGACCACTAAGTTTTGGACACATTGTATTCGGCACCCCCACGACACCACGTGTCCCCTAGTAGGTAGTCCAAGAAGACATCCTACATCCTCTAGAGTAATGGTCTCCTCCCCGGTACGTAAGTGAAACGTATGGGTCTCTGGGCGCCATCTCTCTACTAAGGAAGTCACTAGAGCGTGATCTACTTTGATATGTCCTATCCTAAAACATCCCCCAAAACCTAATTCGTCTATTAGGTTAATTAAGGCTGAATTTGTTTCTCTGTTATACGCGTCATAAAACTGACTATCGCTTCTAATACATTTTAAAGGGGTGTTTAGTGCCTCCTCACCGTGCCATATTCCTAACAATCTATGGTATTGATGTTTGGTCAAAACACTCCTATCTAAAGGACCCGGATGAAGATGAGCAGGTGTAGACATCTATACAAAAATAATAATAGACATAGATTTTATCAGAAAAAACACATGTTGTATCACCAAAATTAACATAAATTCTATAAAAATAAAATCAATTTAAAAAAATTAACATCAATTTAAGATAATTACAAAAATTAATCAAATTCTCAAAACACCAAATTACACAAATATATCACAATTTACCAAATTTCCAAATTCACCAAATTACATAACATCCACTGCCATTATCCTACAACAAATTATTGGGGTTATGATTAGACTGACATTAAAATTGAGGAAAGCACAAAACATGGCAGTGTTTTTTTTGGACCCAACATTTTTAGCAAGGATCTGTCCTGGATTCAGGACGGATTTGTCAAATCCGTCCTACGCTGACCTGGCAAACAATTGACGAGGCTTGACACATCAGATGAGGACAGATTCGGCAAATCCGTCCCGGATCCAGGACGGATTTGGCAAATCCGTCTTCCTTTTTGCCTCGTTTTCTCCACAAGCCTTCTCCTTCCCTTAGTCTTCTTCACTTCCAGTAAAAAAGAAAGGCGGTTTTTTTGTGTGTGGAAAAACTAGCTCAACCATCTCTTCTCCTTCTCCTTCCCCACACGGAGTATTGAGTGGACCTTCATTCTAGCACCACCGCCGATCCTCATTATCTACTCTCCATTGAAGGTGACATCCCATTTACTTAATTTTTTTAAATTTCGGATTAATTATTAATTATATTTGAAATATGCATTACTAGTTTGATTGATTTTTATGTTTTTTTGTTAACCAATTTGTTCGAATTTAGTTACCTTCAACATTGTTTAAGTGTAGTAGTTGATAAAGATTGGATCTTTTTAGTTTAGGTTAAGTAGTTGATAAAGTTTTAAGTTTAAAATTGGGGGTATTTGGAATTTTAAGAATGTAATTATGAATTCTTCAACTTTCTTGATATTTGAATAAATTATGCTGATGAAGATTTAGAGAAGAAATAATGGTTAATTTGGGTTGGTTGTGATGAGAAAATGATGACAGCCATGGCAATTGCTACCAAATCAGGGAAGCTTAGAATAGATGAGAAGGTAACAAAAAAACAAAAAAAACTTTCGAAAATAACAAAGAAATCTTCATATCAAATTAGACAAATTTCAAAGGTTTTGCAGTTCAAGATTACCACACTGTATTCGACATTTTTATATATATATATATTGTCCGGCTTTTGGCTCTTTGTATTTGGTAATGGAAAATATAAGTCGTTTAGAAACATATATCGAAAATTAAGAAAGTAAAAAATAATGTAAGTTTATGGAAATTTATTGATTTTTTTTTCTTTTGTTAAAATTCCCATTCTCTTGTTATTTCTGCATTAATCAATTGGCAAAAATAATAGTTTCATAAAACTCTTGTAGTCTTGTTTTTTATTATATTTTTGGTTTTGTTTTTTTATGTTTAGATGTCTGGTGTACCTTCTACACCGGCTTCTCTCCATCCTGGACCTTTAGATTATAGTGTTTTATACAAACAACGGGATCACCGATCTTTAAGTATATGGCAAGGAAATGACAAAGATAAATTGGACAACCCACTAACTTTTATTCGATGTGATAGTCATTTTTGGACTGCCTACGAGCGAGAGACAAATAAGGATTTAATTAACCTTATTGATAGAGTAGGTTTTGGTGGGTTGTGTCGTATTGGTTATATTAAAGTAGATCATGCCTTAGTCACTGCTCTAGTTGAGAGATGGCGACCCGAAACCCACACATTTCACTTAGCTGGCGGGGAGGCAACCATCACTTTAGAGGATGTTGCAGTCCTTTTTGGACTACGGGTCATCGGCAATGCGGTGACTATTAACGAGAAAGTGAATTATAGTCCCTCTAAATGGATAAGTTTAATTAATGAGTATTTGGGATTTCGGCCAGGAGAGAATACTTTTAAGGGAAATGCCATTAATCAGCATGAAATATTAACACACATTTCGAACTCGTTGCCTAATGATGCTAGCATGGTCGACGCTTTTCGAAGGGCTAGTGGCTTTACTTTTAATTCTCATGGGTACATTATTGTTTTTCGGACAAGTCAGCTGCCCGAATTCATTTGCGATACCTGCTCCTACTCTAAGACTTAGAGTCTGGTACCTCATCCTATTCCTGGGCAAGTGCCGTACTCGCCTATCTTTATCGTCAGATGTGCATCTCTTCAAAGCCCGATTCTCAAGATATCAGTGGTTGCTGTTTGCTCATTCAGGTAAAGTATTATTTTTCTCTTTAAATTTATTTAAGTGCAGTCAATTTTTTTTTCTTTGCTAATTTATTATATTTTATTCAACAGTTGTGGGCATGGGAGCGTCTGTCGATTTTTCGACCTGAAAATCGGGGTATTCCAAGGTCGAATATACCAGTGGGTGCTGCTTTCGGGGCCAGATGGAAGTGCCCTAAGAGTTTTCGAGGAACTCCAAGCCATCAATTATTGGTATGTCGGGATCAACTTGATGGAATGAATGAGAGACAAGGGGTAAGTTGGTATTTTTTGTATTTTTTAATACAATTTTTTTTTAAAGTTAGTTAATGTATTTATTTTATGAAAGTTAATATATTTATTTGTTTGTGTAGTTTATGTGGGTACCATACTATACCCAAGTGATAGATGCCTGTGTTGCTCGGGAACCCAACTTTCGAGAAGTAGTGCGTGCTCGAGTACCATTGATTTGCTTTGACGTAGTAGAATATCATCTTCCTGATCGAGTCTTGAGGCAGTTTGGATATGAGCAGAATATACCAGAAGCGGTTAGGACTACCGGACTTGTTGAGGATGGTGATCTCCACAAGATTAAACTTGTGGCGAGTAAGAACTGGTATGAGCTGCACAAGGATTACATCGCTCTGTGGCAGAAAATAACAGACTTAGTAGTGGAGGGTGCTCAGTCGGGTAATGTTTTTGTGACACGTGATGATTACATGGACTGGTACAAAAACATTACAGTCCGGCTTTTGAATAACCCCCAAATAAGGGATCATACAAACCTTCCTCGGGGCTTTCAACCAAACGCAACTGCTGAACAAATTTTGGTGATTTTTTATTTTTTATGAGCTATATAATTATATTTAATTCTGTTTATCTTATGTTTATTATGTATTATAGGCTTCGGCGTCCAGTTAGGTCTCAGGTGCCTTGCAACAGAAAACAAACAGCATTACCGATCCAGATACAAAGAATTTTCTAAATTGGGCATCTGAGCAATTGACGAGTGCTTTACAGGCTACTGGGAGAGCTATGAGTTGCAGACCGCGGTCATCCGACATATCAGGGGCGGTGATAGAACGTCCATTGACTTTCCCGAGAACCCATGTGGAAGGCCGGACCAAAGTTGGTGCTAGACAGGGTGGTCGGCGGACTCGCCAGGAGACAGATGCATATTATCAGTCCATTCAACGGACACAAGCCAGTGGTGATATTCCCGGTCCTTGGGACGCTTACATACCTCCGTCCCCGCCACACACCGACCCTGCTTGGTTCATTGGATCTGGTCACGAAGATACACAACCTTCGACATCCACCATGGACGATTTCGTAGCTAGTCAGTGGGGAGATTTTCAGATTCCCAGCAACTTTGATTGGACTGTAGATCAAGCTACTCATTAGGGTGCGTCTTCATCGGGATTGCAGGCGGGTCACATGGATGACCTACCATCATTCTCCCTAGGACTTGATCAGACTTTGACACAGGAAGAGCCTGAACTTCAACCGCCACTATCACCGGAGGATCAGGTTTTTATCGACACTGAAAGGGTTCAATTAGAGAACACCACTCATGGTACGATCGTCCGCGATAACAAGGGACGAAGATAATGGCATAGGTCTAATCGCAAATTAAAAGTACCTTATACGCCTTCATGAGTTCGACATTTGTATTACATTGAACCTTATGTATGGCTATTCAATTTGAATTTAATCATTTGTTTGTTTATTGTTTAACTTTGTGTTTTAGTTATACTTTGTGTATTGTACATATTTTGTTGAATTAAAATATATTTCAGGCAGGCATAAATTGAAAATGTTGGGCAGTTTTTAAAAAAAATCACTGCCAGTTGAGGTCGCATTTGCCTGGATCTGGGACGGATTTGGAAAATGCGACCTGGATCCGGGACGCATTTCCCAATTGCGACCTGAGCTGACATGGTAAAAAATTTAACGGTCATGACACGTCAGCGAAGGACGGATTTGGCATTTCCGTCCTGGATCAGGGACGGATTTGGCAAATTCGTCCTTGCTAAAAATATTGGATCGAAAAATACGGGTGCCATATCATGACTGATATAGAAAAACTGGGTCAGGCCCATGCAAAGCCCCAAATTATTGAAAAATTCTGATATAGACCTGGCCTACAAGTATGGACATAGACCACTTGGTCCACAATCACCCACATCCCCTCTTTTGATTAAAAAACAATAAAAACGCCTCAAACAATGCACCAAGTGGGGGGATATTTTTATTATTTTAATCAAAACTGTGATGTGGCTGAATGTGGACCAAGTGGTCTATGTCCCCACTTGTAGGCCTGGTCCATGACAGAATTGATCCAAATTATTACCCTACAACTCCGTCCCTACTTTCCTCGTTGGCCCTTACACTTTTCTACAAAACAACCTCCACTCACATACACCCACGTGTCCTCCTTAACATGTACGAGACTTCACCCGATCGCAACCCATGACTCTCTCCTTCCTGCACCTCTAATTGGCTTTACTTTCTCTCTCTAGATAAATATATACATACACGAGGTCGTGGTGTAATAGTAATCATCAAAATTCACACCCGTGAAGGAACTGGAGTGTGTTATTAGGGTTTTTGATCATCAGCGGAGAAAAAAAGCTTCAGAATTGAGGTTTAAATTCATTAATGGAGATGGAAATCGAAGATACTCATCAGACTAGCTTAGCCAAGAAGCTTAAACATAATGAGGTAATCACAAAAAAAATTCCCGACGATTATAATTCTAATCGCATAAATTTTAATTTTTTTTCCGTTTGGTGTTTGATCGTGTCTTCATTTTGCGACAATTTTCGAAATGTTGTTTATTTTGTTTGCTGTTTGATGATCGCTGGCGTTTTAGTGATTATTTTGTTGAATTTTTCCGTGATCATGTTTTATGGCTTAATTGTTTGCGAAGTTTCGGTTTGATAAGTTGTTTAAACGTATAACGAAAATTAAGGAGGAAACAAATACTAATTTGGTAGTCAAAATATTAATATTACTCTATTAAATACGACTTGTATATCATTAATTCTTCTTAAAAGAGTAATATGTCGGTTACTTCACATTTTTTTCCTTCTTTTCTGACAATTAACATTCACTGGTCATGTTAAGTAAGTAAACATAAAAAAAAATAACCTAACCCATTAAACCCCCAATAATTGGGGTATGGGCAAGTGACTGCTCCCAGAATACTACTGAAATAGATGAATTGGAGACTGACCTAACATTTGACTAGGGTGTCAATCGAGCTATGTGAGGTGAGGCGAGGCTCACATAAAAATTGAAAAGCTCACGCTCCGCTCGGAAAAGCTCACAAACTTTTAGCTCACGCTCACCTCACATTTTAATGTGAGCTCGAGCTAAGCTAATGAGTCTAATGAGCTAAATTTATATTAACAAAAACAAATACGTAGCAAGAATAGTAGAATAAATGAGCCATGAGATTAAATCCTGACAAGAATACAAATATATATAATACAATAATTTATGTATTAAGATAAATTAATAAAAAGATAACCAAATATATGATTTGAGAAAAAGAGAAAAGAATCAATGAGTTTTACCTCCGGTTTTTATATGTTTTTTTAATTAGAAATTTAGTATTATATATATAATATAAATAATATATTATTCTTATTTGGGTGTGAGCTTTAACTGAGATGAGCGGGGTCAAGCTCACGCTCACTTAAAATTAGAGTTTGAATATCGAGCTCATGCTCGGCTCACGCTCAGCTCATCTAAGCTCACGCTCACATTTTTTCGAGCTATGTGAGTCGGGTTCGGGCCTTACATTTGGCAATGAATGCACAAAGTGACTGATCACAAAAAATCACTAAAACAGTAGTGCCCTTCGCATCGTCATGTTTGCACGGAATCATGCCCTCAAATCAAAGCCAAAAGGCATGAAAGAATACAGACTCAAGAACCATTTTAATTTATGTGTACATTACAATGCTTATTTCATTCAGCATCCAGAGCATTTATGTTCACCAAAAGTAATTAAACTAAAGAAAGAAAAACTGGATTTTCCACTTTTCCGTATTCTCGAGCAAGTTGATTTACAAAGATCAATCACTATAAATCCATAACCTTATAATTGATCTCCATTAGTTCCTGAGAAAAGGAAAAGTTGTTAGTTAATACCGGACCAGGGGGCGTACTGTTGCTGTTTTCCTGCTTATGTATCATTTAACTGTTTGCTGTTTATCAGTACTGTCCGCTGTTGTCTGCTTTACCTTTGCTTTTCTACTCCAGTTTTTCCTTCTTAAACTTACTCAGTGCAGCCAAGGGCTGGATGGTAAGTCGGAAGTACCATACTTCTATACTGATTGTTTTAAGGGTCAACATGTTCAACTCAAACAACAACATAACCAAAAAAATATAAAAAATGTACGCAGTTTATACTAGTAAAAAGAATTTATGGTTTTGTTCTCCAGGAGCATATAACTAAGGATACTGACAATTCTACCAGCATTGCTGGATCAACCTCTGGATCACTCAGTGTGAACAATCCAAATGGTTCAAACTCAGATTTGTCATATCACGATGATGGGACTGATGAAGATGGTGCGGTTGATGAGGTTGATGAACTTGATGATGATGGTGGTGATATTTCTGACTATGATGACAATGATGAGTGCATGTATGATGATGACAATGATGACGATGATGATTATGATTATTTAAGTATGCAAGCACAATTTGATAATGTGGATTTGCCACCGGGAGTGGAGGCTTCAGTTACTTGGTTGTCAGAATCTACCGTAGGTTCCAGTAATTCAAATCCATCTAGCGCTGCAGGTCCGTCTGCTTCTTTACTTCCGCATCTTATGAATGGAAAGGTGGAGTCTGTTGCTTCCACTAGTTCGGGAATGACGGAAGGTTCAAGTTCAAATGGGAAAGAAAAAGTGGAAGATGAAACTGAGATTATCTCAAAGTATACACTTTTTAAAAGGTTTGATACAGTTCAAGATTTTTCTGATCATCATTACTCGAACGAGGGATTTCAAGGGCAACAGGTGACTTTTATTAGCAATATTATAACCCATTCTTTCTTTATGTAGGAACCCCGCATATCATCTCTAGCATGTATGATAAATAGTAATTTTGACATTTTCCAGTTTCTTATTTTTGTAGCCACCTAAGGCATGGACAAAGAAGGTTCAGGACGAGTGGAGAATTTTGGAGAAGGATTTGCCAGGTGAGTACTTTACATTTGTGGGTTGATTGGAGGAAAAAAAATGAACTTTGGAATCCAAGCCTTTTCCTCTCAACTTCACGGTGTAATCTTTTGGAAGTTTAAATTTGAGTATTGATGTGTATATTGTTTAAATCAAAATAAAATGATCTTCCTTTGAGCGGGTAACAGATGAAACTAATCAATCAACCTAAACCAAGCTCGAATTTACACCTATGAGGAAGAAACAGGAACATATATATGTTCTGTTTAAAAGTAAGAAGAATGCTTGAAATATAGAACTTCGACTGGCCTGGTTCTTTGAGTTGCTCTTGTGTCATCTTTTGATTTTTTTTAGTACTTCTGTGGAAAAGGAAAAAGGAAAATGCAGAAGTTTCATAGCCTGACTACAACTTCTTAATTTTGTTTAGCATTGACCTTTACAGCCAATGTGTTAATCAGTTTCTCTCTTTCTCACTCACTCTGCAGATACTATCTTTGTTAGAGTTTATGAATCAAGGATGGAGCTCCTGAGAGCTGTCATCATTGGGCCACAGGGAACCCCATATCATGATGGTCTTTTTGTCTTTGATGTCTACTTCCCACCTAACTATCCAAGCGAACCACCGGTAGGCATTGCATTATGTTAATGTTCTTATTTTTCATATAGTTATCTTTTAAATCTTTCTCTGTTTCCTTCCTTTAGATGGTCTACTACTATTCTGGTGGCTTGCGGTTAAACCCAAACTTGTATGATTGTGGAAAAGTATGCCTCAGCCTTCTCAACACATGGACTGGCCAAGGAAGCGAGAAATGGATGCCAAATAATTCAACCATGCTTCAAGTTTTGGTCTCCATACAAGCTTTGATTCTGAATGCAAAGCCTTTTTTTAATGAACCTGGATATGAATCATCGCATGTCGGGGTGGAGGGAGAAAAGCGGTCCAATGAGTATAACGAAAAAGTGTTTATCATGTCGCTGAAAACAATGATATATACACTAAGGAGGCCACCGAAGGTATGATTTAATGTTCTCTATGCTGCAAATTGTTTCCATTATTTTGTTTTTTATTTGTTATTGAAATCTAGACTCATGGTTCAACCACATCTGGATATATTTGATCAATGAGTTTTCTTTGTTTTTGCTTTTTCGGAGGAAAAACTCCTTTAGTGACAGTTAACCTACCTTTCCACAAGTTCAACTCTAATGGATAAAGCTTGTACTTTATTCGTTGTTTCTTTTTTTCTTTTGTTGCAATTCTAATATTTGTTGCAAGAATAGAAGTGGCATTCATGAAGAATCAGTGAGTAGTTGTTGGATTTGTTCTGTTTCATTAAGATCTTATTAAATTTAACTTCTAATATATAAGAGATAAGAAGTCTTAGTAAGGTTGATGATTATTGCATAAGGGACCTTTTAGATGCTGAAACTCTTCTTATGATGATTTTGTCTCCTTATTATTATATGTTCTAAAAGTGATTTTTATTTCTATGCATCTCGCTTACGTTAATTTCAAAACTCCCTCTGTTGATCCAGCATTTTGAGGACTTGGTTGCTGGTTATTTTCGTCTTCATTCACACTACGTTCTCTCTGCTTGTAAAGCTTACATGAAGGGTGCTCGCGTGGGTTCTTTGGTGAAAGGGAAAGTTCCAGAGGGTAAAGCCATGGAAAAGAATAATTCAAAAGAGTTTAAAGAATCAGTAGGTAGAATGGTGAACGGCCTCATCTCAAACTTTACCAGGTATGGTGCAAAGGACTTGGATCAGTATCGGGTTCAAAGCTGACTATTTGGATGGTAGAACCACAGAATCCCAGAGATTCCGTTAATGCTTTTACTTGAGAGTAGGTTTTTGAATGCCTTTGCACAGTGTGTGGCATTCTTTTCCAGACCAGTTGTTGATAGGTACACATTGGTTGACTTAATTAAAGAGATTGTTTCTAATGGAAGTAGTCTATTTCCCAGAACTGGCCTAGACATGAACTTTGAGTCTTCTATATATGAATTAAAATGTGTTACTCCCTCCGTCTCAAATTGAATATTCTATTTCTATATATATTTCGGATCATATAAGATATTGTGTTGTTCAGTAGTATGTCAATTGAACCATAACATATAGAGTAATGTGATGAGTCTAAGCAGCGAAGGATTAGTGATGTAATATCTTAATATAAAGGAAAAAATAAAAGAGAATAATATGACTTCCAAATTTTCTCTTAAAGTGTATCATGCTGCATGAACATCTACTTTTTTCTGCACCAACAGTTGTGGGATCTTGTGGTAAGAACCTGATCTTATGTCTGAAATTCAAGCCTTGAGAATGAACTATTTTTTTTCCTTTTTCCTTTTTCTGTGTTAAATCTTGAGAATGAAGATTGCACACTTATATATATCAACCTCTCTAAGTACATCCCTATAAGATATGGAGTCTCCCTCCGTCCCAAATTGAATGTCCTCTTATTTTAATTTGTCCCAAAATGAATATTTACTTTCTCCCTTAACTTGCATAACTAATCTTCTATGTTTATAACATGCAAGCTCCACTAACTTATATCAATAATTAATGAGGATATTATAGTACTCGCTATAGAGATTTGGTAATTAAGAAAAAAGAGGATCCGTTCATAGACTCTTTGTGGGCAGTCCAGCTCCTATGCAGAATATATTTTTTTCCACTGTATATGGAACACCTCTGAATATGTGTTTTTAGCTTAAAAACAGGTATTCTGAATATCAGAACGGGTATTTTTTTAAATTAATCTTAACCGTCAAAATTTTAATATAACAGACGAAAAAAATTCTGCACTTGTGAAACTTTTCCCGTTCCGCACTGGAGCCGTGGTGCTCTGCGGGAAAGAGAGTACAGTGATTGGGTACCTTAGGCCACTTGCCCCTCAGTTGTGTGGTGACTCTTACCTCATGCTGGATAGTGAAATTTAAATGCTGCAGCTTTTTTTTTTCCTGGGAGATATTCTAATTGGTTCCGACTTTTGAGAGACTATCAGATTAATCTCAGTTCGCCCTGTGTCGGCCTACGAAAGGATAAAATGTTAGTTAAAGTGCGACTTCATAAGTAATTAAAATGTCACAGTGAGTATCACATAGGATTTTTTTTTTTTTGAATAAATTTATTTTCCATTAATCACAAATAGCCGAAGCTATTACAATCAAAGAAAAATCTGAAAATACAAAAAGTAAAAGTTATACAATGATTTAAAAAATCACGATAACAGACAAAAGACACCCAAGAAAACTTGGATGGTTAGGAAAAACAACTAGAAAAACTAGCCAACTAAACAAATAAAAAAATTTTCTCCTTCAAAGTATCTTAATCACAATCCTTGATCCACAGGGACAGGAGAATATCACTTTCAACATCTTCCTTAGGGGTCGACAATTTATAAAACCATGGGGGTATCAACCGTCTTACAAATTGTCTCGGAAAGATGTAAAAAATTGATAAAGGGTCCAGATCTAGTCAGATTGAACAAATCCTCCTAGAAACATAGAAAAAAAGTCTAAATTTGTGAAGATCTGAGACTCATCTAATCATTGTGTCTTGAATCTTGAAAAAAAAACTCTGAAAAAGGTTTCATATCATTCGTAGTACAAAATAGAGTAATATAAACGGAACAAAATGACCAAAATTTGACCATTGGCCGGAGCCAATAGCCAAATCTGGCCAGCAGCAGCAGGGGGAGAAACCAAGATTTGTCAATTTTTATCATCACATAGGATTCAATCTATGTTATCTTTGATTGAGGTTGAGGGACTGAAATTTAATTTTGAAATAATTTGTCACTAATCAACATAAATTTCCAACTTTAAAAGTATAGATGAATATTATAATCAGCAAGAAGGGAATCAAGTTGCCCCAATGGAAAAGGTAGCCTTCATCCTGGCTTCGGCCCAGGATCGATTCCCACACCCCCTTGCCCCTCCCCCCCGCCCCGTAAAAAAAAAAATAATCAGCAAAAAAATCGTTTTCAAACATAAATCGAGTCTTCTTAACTTTTAAAAAAAAAAAATAAAAGCTAAAAACATTTAATTTAAGCAATTAAAAATAGACAGGTATTTGCTCGTGCATAGTCAAATCTGAGTAGAAGTATCAAGAGAATCTGTTATATTATTTCTAGAAGTTAAAGAAAAAAAAAAAAAAAACCTGAAATAAACACAAAAATGAATACAGGAATAAAGGAATTTAGTAAATTTACATCAATACTTTTCCTACACATAAAGTGGAATATATAAATTAACTTGAAACTTGTGCACAATGTTTTACATACTTGAACAAAAAAAAATTATTTTTTATTTTAGGCCGCGTGTCTCTCTCACAAACAATTAAATTTCTCAATCACCGAGGTAACAATTCTCAAACAAAAAACCATTCCAAAAACCTCAAACCCATATTTGGAAAAATGGCTGGAGATAAGAGATGAATCCAAAAAGAAAGGGAAAGATATCCAAATAAATGGTAGAGCACCATGTATTTTCAGTTCTTTCTGCAAACAAGTGCGATTCGAACAACTTATCTTTCGCTGCACTGGACTTGTATGCACCCTGACAAAGTACTAAATCAGCTATCTTCTTCGTGCTCATTTCGTGGTTTTCGCAATATTTTGCTAGACCGATCCTGATACAAGCGAAAAAAGAACAGTAAATCCTAAAAGCAATCAGAAACGCCTTATTTTACTAGCCATGTTTGTGTGAAACGACTTATTCTGTCTGCAGAGTAGCAGAGAGAGCCAATGAAACTTTCTTTTTACGTTCAAGAGTTCTCTCACTTCATCTGCACTTAAAACTCTCTGACTTAACGAGAAAATAGTTGTTAAAATCATGAAAAGTGTGTCAACCTATGGTTAGCATGTACGGATGGCATCTATAAATATACAAACGAAGATACAGAACGTTTAAGGATAAAGATAAAATGGAAGTTCCAAAAACTAACCAACAGTACTGGTACTGGGATCACAAATGAACTGTTTAGGGAGTTGAACACTCTGTCTTGTTCAGTTCAGCACTCAGCATATGATGGAGAAGCATATCGACTCTTTGACTCCGTGTCTTTGTACTGGAGAGTATATAGAAGGTTGTTAATGTAGATTACTTCATATAATATCTATAGATAAATTTACTGTCAACAAGGCTACTAGGCTAAGCATACCCCATATTACGTCGTCCCTTTCTGCTTCCTCCCTGGATTATACAAAAAATGGAAAGTTACAAAAAAAAATATTTTGTCATATTTGGACAGTGCTCTGTATAAATATCAACAGCCAAACCTAATGACAGAAATCGCGAGCATAAGATTTCCTTTGAGACAACCAAGTGAATACAGATAGTACATTATTTCTCAAAGTCGATGTGAAGCTATGTTATAATTATGTAATCTAGTTACTCCCTCCGTCCCCAAACTAGTTGTCCCATTTCACCTTTTCCCTTGTCCCAAATTAGTTGTTCCATCACAATTCCAATACAATTTTTACCATTTTCCCCATATTCGTCCTTAGTTAATTTTAGTCAAGTTGGAGTTAATCATGTCTTGTTCCAATGCAATACTCCAACCACTCAATATTAAATGAGGGGTATTTGGTTCTTTTTCCTTTGGAATTACATGAAATCGAGAGATTTCTTAATCTGTGTTTTTCAAACTGGGACAACTAATTTGGGACGGAGGGAGTAATTGAGATAACTTTAATGAGATTTTACAGACGACCAGCGAGTAAAAACAGCTCATCAACATGTAGGCAGAAACAAATTGAAAATGCAGCAGCATCAGATAGGCATATGCAAAGGGAAATCTAACTTTCCAAAATTATAGAGAACATGGAATTGCCGCAATCTTCAGCTCGGCGACATATTTACTTTACAGATTATCTCTTCTCAGATAAAGCAGCTAAAGACAAACCTTGTTTTCTCCATCTTCACAGTTCTCAGATTCTTCAAGCTCCATTTCAGCAAAGAAAGCTTCCAAGACAAATGCTACAACCTGAACTCACCAAAAAAGAATCGTGCCTTGGTATTTTACCTAGAAGTTGAGGAAGATAAAATGAAGAATTGAAGGCCAGAAAACAAGTTTCTTCATAACATGAAAAAGAGTTCAGAGAATAAGGACATCCACGCAGGATTTCCTCTCCCTATTCTACCCGTATCCTCAGCCAAGTAAAGATACCAACAACTTGAAGATCGAGTAAGCAATCAGAAAAGGAAGTTCTCAGCTTTGAACTGCTTAATGTGTGCAGACTGCAGAGTGAATTATTTTGAGCGAAACATGGATGAGTGTTGTATTAGACCTTTTAATCTTGAGAAGAAATGCAATCTTCTTATGCAGATATCATTTTGCAGATTTAGATTCAATATTCATCACTGATATGGCCAAGGAAATAGTAGGAAACTACGTTTTAAGTAGCTCTGGAAGCTTACCAAGTTCAAAAGCAGCAAAACTGTAATAAGATAGAAGCTGATGAAGTAGACATAACTCCACGAAGTCCCAGTCAAATCCCTGTAGCTCTGAAATATCACCAAGGATAAGAATTACCTAAATGTGTGTGCAATTAACGGACCTCCAGAAAGGCAAGTCTGATAATAACATAGCGATACATAGAAAATTGCTGCAATGAAATCCTGAACATTAAGAAATTTCACAATAGTTCAATAAAGATGAATTTATATAACGATACATCATGTTGTACTAGGTTCTCAAGGTTTCACCACCCTAACAAATTGTCAGCAATGCCTCCAAAAAAGGCACCAGTTCCGTTACTTTTCATAGACAAACAAGAAAACTATAGCAAACCTAAATGATGAGAGATGGAGGCAAAGACTTGACTAGATTTTAATCTGCTAGATTAATCCCTTCATCCTAGAAGCAAGAATAGCCTCGAGGGAACTGACATAAAACGCAAAGGGTTCCCCCTCTTCCCCTCAAAAAGTAAAAAATAGAAAAGTAAGCCTTACGAATAAGAGTACATATATTTCATGAAACAGGGGAACTCTGCTAATCGTAAGAATTCTCTTACCTGCATCCAAACTTGCCAATTTCCCATCACCAATAAATTGAAAAGTGTGACCATCCCATTGGGATAATCATTGAAATTGAAAAGTAAATAGCTGATCTGTTAAGGAAAACTCGCATACTCAAGTTCCATTGAACAACAAATTTCTCAGCAGAAAAGAAGGAAACAGCAAAATAAACTTATAGGGATTGGTCAAATTCAGAAAGAGAGGGGAGGGGGGCGGGGGGAGAAGTAATTCAAGTTGAGATCTTAATAGGGATATTGACATTGGTGAAGGATGACGAATAGGATTTTATTTCCTAATATATGAATAAGACCTTCACACTAGAGGATACTCATCTTCAGAAAGATCAGTTCCTTCCAACTTCAGATTTCCCGCATTGACAATACCACCAAATATCTGCAGGTAATGCAGCAGCAGTTCAAAAAAGTGGAAAGAAAATTTTCTGTTTTCTCAAATGCCAAAATAGCTAATCCGATAATATGCATCCTATTAAAAACTTACAGATGATTAGTTGAGGAAAGTAAACATTTGCATGTGCATAATCAGAAAATGTTTGCATGTAAATGGAAACATTTACATTTGCATAGTCACCATAGAGTTACGGAATTTAAAAGAAGTAATTATGAAATGTATACTAGACTCAAAATATTTCATCTAAGAGTAACCAGCCGAAGGAGTTAAATGTCAACAACGATAAATCGAACATAAACAAGAAATCTTGGTCTACCTGCACACCGAGGGAGCAGTAAATGCATATAACACAGAATATTGTCCCCAAGTATGGCATTAGGCTTGGTATGAGGGTCAGAAATGTGGCAACAAAAGCTCGATATCTTTGAACATGCATCAAGAGCCTTATCAGTCGTAACATTCTTGCAATAAGAAGATAACGGATCCTGTAATCATTAATGTTCATTAGAGCTGGTTAATCTACAACATTAAAAACAAAATAAAATCGTAATCATAAAAACAAAATGTGAACACTTATGAATTGAACAGCTATTTCTGTCTTTTGGTTACTCCATAATAACCAGAAAATTATGAAAGAAATTGGAAGCTACTGCTATGAAAAACTGTGTCAAAATACTAACCTAAAATTTCCATGAAAACCTTATTTGAGTCCGACATCAGAATTAGGACATCCTTTCATTACTTCAACTGGGCCTTTTCATTTTATTAATAGAACCGGTAGAGGTCTATGCCAAAACCCCTACCATCAAAGGTTGTTTTTTCACACACCAACCCCCACCCCCACCCCCCAAAACAAATTGAACTTCAATTGGCTTTATATTATTGCATCAGGGAATTATGAAAATGTGAATAGCAAATAGAGCATATTATTCTTACTAAAATTTACCTCCAGCTTTCCCCATTGAGATCAATGTCATGCAGTAACTTCTAAGTTAGTAACTCCGTAGTACAATGAGCAGGCCAACTCTGCCATGCCATTAAGCACCACTTCTGTTTCTTAAACAAAGGGGGTCTTAGATATGCTTCAAAAAAGTTTAAAACATTTGGACTCCAGATCAAGGGTTTGAAGTCTCACATATGATTCTCAAAATGTATAAGGTAAACATATTTACTAGATGATTATTTTATTCAAACTTCCACATTACGTTTATCAGGCAAATAGCTAACTTTGACACAAGTAAATCAGATCTTAATGCTACAGGAACAATAAAGTATCAAAGGCCAAGAACTTGTGTATCACTTAACAGCAGGGAAGAAAGGAAACAATAAGGTCAAATATTCCTACCATTCTCCATTTGAAAGAAATGTCAGCCCATTGGGCGCTATGAAAGTAGTTGTTTCTCCAATAACTGCAAAATCAAAATCATTACATTAATCAAGTCAAAACAATGACACGCCATACTCAAAATATTAAAAGTATCTATTTCCGGATTTCACATACTTTGGTGGGAAGGTAAAATAAAAGGAGAAGTAGCGGGAAGTAAACCAAGGGACCACTTCCTCCTGGATCAGCATTTCCTCCCCTCCCAAAATGAAGGGGCTGGAGGTGTTGGGGGCAGGTGAAGTACAACAAAGATAAAACTTGAACTATTTTGTGTGTAAAACTTATATAAGAGATAAAGAGAGAGATAAGACTTCAAAATAATAATAAAAATTCTCCTTCATGTCCCTTCCCTCTTCACCCCCTTTTCCCTTACGCAATCCAAACTATGCTTTTCTAGAAAGCAAAGCAAAATTAATAAATCTGATAGCGAATATATGGAAAACAAAACTTACAACTATACTATTAATTGTAACTTAGAATACTGGAAACTTATTTGGATGCAAGGTTAATGAATAAAGAAACACTCAGTTTGTAAGCATGATATCAAAATTTATCAGTCTGAAACTAAAGAATGATAGTTCAGTATTGAACTTACCTATGACCCAAGTAATAACAAAGTCAAAGCGATTTTGACCATCCCTCCAATAATTTACGAAACCATATGAATAGACTTTAAGTGCCATCTCCAGGACATAAAGCCACCCTGCAAAAAGCATTGAACTTCTTTGATTCAATAAAACATGAACGGAATATATTACTATGAAGAAGACACGTTATGTATAGTTCAATTATGAACAGAAAAAACAAATTTTATGCTCATCTATTCTCCTCGTTGGCATGTTGCTAGATTCAGCGCACACCAACTCAACAATGCCAAGCACGAAACAAAATGAAATGGGTCTAGATTGATGCAGTACATCTAGGGTAGTAATTGGCCACGTAAGAACATGCAATATGTTCTTTAGATATTTCTATATGCCTTTTGCGTAGTCAGCAGGAGCAGGCCCTTGCCCGCTGTAGCTGGTAATTCTTCCCAACAACTAATAACTAAGTAGTTGTATTTGTGTTGTCTAGTAGTGACTATTTCACCATGAAAATCTATGTCAATCCACTTGATGAACGGCAAAACAACTTGCACACTCGGAGAAAAAAAAAGAGCCATTCAATAACAAGAAAATAATACTGAAGGATATTGTATAGAATCAGAAATATGCTTCAGAGTAAACAGCATCAGTATAGAGTCAGTCATCAATTTACCGAAGATAAATTCTGCCGTCTGCCATGCCTTCTGAGCGGCACTATTTGCTATGTCAAGCTGAAACGAGAAACTCATTAGCAGATTTTTTTTCCCCTCTCAAGAAAGAAACACCAGGTAGGAAACGTAAAAATGAAATAGAGTGGAGAAGTAGATAGTCTTGCATGTAAGATAATCAACACTAAAGTTTAGTGAGTTCATAAAAAGAAAGTGAAGAATCAAATACTGCAACCAAACTCTAAATCAAAGTTCATAGTATAATTAACAACAATCACAACACAAATATTGGAAAAGGCTTCACTTTCAACAACTACAGGCTACTCTGTGTTTTTATTCTCTCTCTCTCTCTCTCTGAGTTGGGAGGGGTGGGGGTAGCTTCAAGTGGACCGGCTGCAAAATAATGTTCATTGAATCCCCAGAACCATAGAAAAGAATAAAGTTTATAACACCGAATACGCGTTAGGTATTCCAGGATTGAGAAACAGGCAGCATTCTCCTCAGCATTTTACAGACCACACGAACAGTACAGTAAATCATGGCTAGTTCTCAACTAATCCTATTAGCATATCAGTAAACAATAACTCAAGTGAAGGACAAGCCATAGAAGAAAAAAAGAAGACCCCCAAGTGCGGTTCTTTCTTTTTTCTCTTTTCTGCTCAACTCCTTTTGACTTCAATTGTACCCATGAACAAGAATTTTGGCTTTGCTCACATAATTGCTTACCATGAAGGCATGAACAAATTATTCTTTCACATATGATGTATACTCATCTCTTATAGGATTTGAGGTGATACAGACATATTCAGTAGTAGTATGATAACTTCCAAAGCACATAATACTGCTTCCAGGTTAGTTAGCCAACTCAACGAGAAATGCACTTCCCATCTTTCTTGGAACATAACTCCAGGAAGTATACGTCTTTGAGGCTTACCGTGGTCTCAATAATGACAGCAACAAGATTCAGAAGGAGAACAAAAGCTACAACGTATCCAAATTTAGGGCTTCGAACAAAATCCTTCAGCTTTTCAGAAACTGGAGAATGGTAGATTGTTGGAAATTTCTCAAAAATAGGTTCCTAAAATAAAGCAAAACAAAAGTTAGATTAAGCCCTCTGAAGCCAACTCAAGACGCATTACAGACTTAGCGTGAAAATTTGAACTGACCAAGTCCTCCTTTTGAAATCTTAGAGCTATGGCATTGCAGAGATCAGCAAACTCACCCAAATTAATCTGCAAGTCAAGTCAATGTAGCAGAAAATCAGATGTGCAATGAATCAAGAGTCATTGAAAAATAATTTCTTCATTCACATATTTAGCATAGTCTAAACATGTATCTATCACAGAAAACAATATGTGAATTAGAAAAGTTTCCTGGTCAGGACAGATGCAATTTAATGTCAATAGGAGTACAGAAGAACATGAGATCTCATAGACAAAAAGCTATTAGAAATTAGCTTTTCTCTGTCACCAGAAAAATAGAAGAGACCAACAGAAACAAATATCTGGAATAAAAAGCACCTTGAAGTCGTGGCTATCATCCAACGCATCAAATATTAGCTCAAAATCCTCTCTGGATATGTTGGGCAATGTCCTAAAAACATCATGAGAGAAATATGTATCAGCATTAAAGTACCACAAATGGGTCTTTAAATATATGAACAAATAATCACAATAAAACAATATAAATTCATGATATACTTGCTAAAGAAGAATCCTACTCAACCACAGAAGATTATCATCCATTTCAGAAAATGAACCAACATCAAATCTGAAGTTACTACATATTAAGACAAATTTCCCCTGGTTCCTTTGTTAACGGGGTGATGCACAGAGTACGATTACGAAATGTGAGAAGTGCTTTCACATATTCATGAACACAGCGAAAAGCTTAAATCTCAATTTCAAGATATTGTCTTCAGTTTGTTCTCTTTCTAGCTTTAGGTTGACAAGTCTAACCTAAACCTTAAACAAAAAAACCTCTCATGCTTCAGCCCTCTTCCACGAGTACAGAGTGAAATTATTATGTTATTTCATTATGTTATTTCACGTTGACTCGTGAAATGCAAGAAACACATCCAACATTTATGCATGGCGTTTATTCTGTTGCGTGAGCCTATAAGTACACTTTTCAACATCAAAGCACACCTGTATTTGTTCAGTTCTTCAAAAAGGCGGATGCATTGATCTTTGTTAAGGAACCCCAGATTCTGCATACACCCAAAAAGAGAAAAATAGTTCCTATAATAAGACAGAAGTAACAAATAACAGTTGAGGTGAAGCAGTTTAGCGGGTGATTTTGTAATTTAATGAGATGAGGAAAAAGATAATAAATGCAAAAAAAATCACAATAACACTCACATAGCTGTCAACCAAGCTAAATGCTTTGCTCAGTGTTCTTGTCCTCATACGATCCTTCTCTGCTACTTGTTTTACAAGCTACAAACCGTCAACATAGAGCGAAGGAGAAAGGCATAAGTTTGTGGACCCCTGAACTAATTTTCATTAAAGCAAGAAATATCAATTATATGAGGATGTGGTGCATATACATCCAATTGGTTTCAAAACAACCACACATTGTGTAAAGATTTTACACCCAGCAACCTTTTATAGGAGCAGTTAAATTATGTTGAGGACTGTAATTATTCATTAAGAAGGATAGATTAGAAATGTCAAAGAAACCCATACCTCGCCCTTGAAGCTATCATAAACAACGGCAAGGATCAAATTGGTGACGAAGTAAACACCCAGAAGCACATAAAGAACAAAGAACAGGCAATACCATCGGGAAGCCCTAAAAGAAAAGGTAAACACACAAGTCTCAGCAAAGCTACAAAAAATATAAAATATTTAATTGTTTTGTCAAAGAGGAGTTCATGTGTATTTGTAAGAACTTAGGAAGAGTCCAGAATTCCCATTGAATGGCTTTCATGTATCAGGTTTTGGCACAAGGAACTTGATCAGATGTGAACATCAAAGAATAATTATAAAATTAAATTTCAAACTTAGAAGAACCAAATATCTACAGAAGAATTCTACTAAAGCCACTTACTTGTAAGCTGGGATCCAGACATCTGGATTGTTGGATGTGGTAAACAAAACAAACATTTGGTACAATGTTCTGCCGTAGGAAGTAAAAATAGTCTTCCCTTGTTCCGTGTCTTCAAAAATGACAAATGCTAACCAACTAGAGAACAACAGAAACAAAGTCCATAGTGCCTAGAAGGTAATCAAATTGTATGTTGTTAGGAGAAACAAGTTGGTATGTTTTACTAATTGGCAACCATAACAATTGTATCTATTGCATGGGTCATCTCTGAATAAAGATAACGCATGGGTAACTATTCTTAAAAAAGCATAGAAATTAAGTGCACTAATAAATCACACACCAAGACATTGAGATACGTGCCGAGCATTCCAGCCAATATGATTATGCTGTCTCGTAAGTCCCTTTTGTCAAAAACAAAACAAGGAACCAATTCAGTTTCTCAAATTGATTCAACTCATTGTCAGCAGAGAAAATAGACTGAAGCATTATCATGTCTACTTCAGAGGAAACAACTTCCAGAAAGAAAAAACTCAGAAAAGAGCTACTCTACTAGGCCATTTTTAACAACAAATGTCATATTTGGATTTTCAGCAGAGAAGGTGGCCAAGGAAATGGAGTACTCATTCCCTTTGGATTTTATAAATAAGAGTCTCACTTCCAACCAATCTTACCTTTTCTAAGGCAATTCAAACAAATACAACATATGATCACAATGATAACTATAATACTTATTCCCTTACGTGTCATTAAATTCATACAGGACTTCCATGGACCTCTTAATATTACTTTTCAGATATTCTAACAGGAGACTTACTTCATTTCAATAAAGATGAGATAGAAATTATTCTTGGCTCTCAAAAGCTCCCAAAGCAAAAGATAAATATACCAAGATGATAATATTTGGAAAGGTGAAGACCTGAAAGTTAACATACTTACCTAATATTAAGAATAAAAATCACAACCCTAATGTAGGGGGCAATCCTGAACGGAAGAGAATAGAAGGCAACCGGAGAGAGAGAGAGAGCATAGACTACTAAATCTGCAATCAGCATTAGCGACAGAAGGACCTGAAAATCAAGGAACAAAAGAATTTATTATGACTTAAATTGGCATATATGGTTACTGTTAGCAATCAGAACCAAAGAAGACCAACATTTCTAGGATATCTATAACCAAGCAATCTCAGAGCTATCCTGTCTTTATGTCCAAAAATTTGTGAAATTGACACCACAATATTGCGACATCTTTGGAATTATGAATTAGGATCAATATGTCACTAAACAAATCTAAGGAAGTGGTTAAAGACATTCTAACAATAGCGTGAAAGACATACATGGCCCCACCGGGTTTTATCTGAAAAGAACTCTTCATAGCAGAAATGAATCGAGTTCAAGTTCTCCCCTTCATCAAGTTCATATAAAGCAGGAAGTGGTTCGAGTGGCCAGAAAACCTAGTCTGAGGGAACGGAAGTGGAGGTGTACAAGCCAAATCTTGGAGGAAGATAGTTGTTGACCTAACCAGGAGACAAAGAAGGAGAGTCTAATGGTGTTGGGGGATCTTAGCAGCATTGCAGGGGTGATGAAAGTTAGACCTGAGCAAGATACTGAATACAGTGTCTAACTGAAATGAGAGAGAAAATGGATAGTCATGGTCAATGACATACACGTTTCAGGGCCAAAAAACTGATTTCTTATTCAACATCAAAGGTTTCAAAACTTAATCTATTGTACCTTTTTTTAGTCACGTAAAATCAAGTTCGAAATTAATCTGCATCACCATCAGTTACTTCTCCATTAGTAACAACAAACAAGCCTTATTGTCAAACCAGCAGAAAGGAATCAAAAGAAAATTGGAGAAAATTATTCTAAAACCCAACAGATTGGACCAAATACCTTGAGTCTGTTAATCATACTCTTCCAATAGATGGAGAGGCCTTCATATGATATTGGAAATAAGGTATGTACCATGAGAATTGCAAGAGTTACAACCTGCAGAAGATGAGAAATCAAATCAATTATCAGGAATCACACTGGTGAGCAGAACAGAAAGTAAACAAAAAGATCCTCATATTGAAAAGAAAAACTGGATGACCGAAAGGTAAGAAAAGCTCAATTAATAAAAACTAATCATTATTTGACATAAATAATCCAGCCATGAGTTTGGAAAATCTGTATCAACACTTTATTGTTGATAATGATATGAATCTATTCCAGGAAACGAAAAGCACTTGACATTTGTCAGGGAATGTACATGTAAACTCATAAGGCAATATACTGGAGCTTCAAATGTTAACGTAGCCAACAGAACAGGGTCAATCTCCGTATCAGCGAGAAATCAAGGGAGAAAACTAAAGAAGTCATCGGTGACACCAAAGATGTGAAATTTGACCTGTTGATTTATCCTTTCACTTCAAGGGAAACAATTACCACAATTACCTTTAGGTTTCCAGAAAATGCACAAAAGAAACCTATCATATGAAGTAAATAATACTGATGAAGTAGTTAGGTATCTTAGTTATCACAAAGACAAAGATACAAAGTTAGGGCTTACCTCATATATAAGTGACTCAGTACCAGTTAGGTAGGGGAGCTGTCCTAGAAAGTAGTAGCTTTTATCACTGCAAGAATGTGCAGAGTACTTGGAACACCAGAACGGTTTCTGAGCAGATCCAAGACCAGAAAAAGAAATGAATAAGTCAAGTTGTAATATTTCTTTAGAAGACAAGTTAAACGCATATCCATAAGTAGGAGAATAGACAGCCACCTAGGAGATTGTACAAACCTCAAAGAAGTTCAGAACAATCAAGGCAAAATAGTTGAGAGACCAAAGAATATCAAAGCGTATAAACATGAAGTAGAACTTTGCTGCAATTCCAAAGCTTGATTGCTCAAGAATTTCCTCGGGTAGTCCAATCCCATCTTCAGCCTACAAATTGCAACCATCAATGCACACTGTCAAAAAAAAAAAGATAAAAGATTTGGATAGATGTTCGTGATCCATGAAAATTCAAGAAGATTTCTGTTGAAAACTTCCACAAGAAACAAGGTAGGCATCTAAATGCGAATTTTTTTACGGCCAACATAATCTAGCTCAGAGTCATTCACACGTACCTAAAACATCAATATTGCAGATTTACAGTTGCCAATGAACCGACTTTTTAATTTAGGAAAATGGTTATTCAGATTTATGGACAATTTGATGCTGCGTTTATCCCTCTAAGAATTCTTGGCATTTTAGGTTAAAAGTGTATAATATTTTTCATTTCCGTATGTAAAAGAAACAAATTATATAAAAGACTCCTTGCACGTTAGGCTAAAACAAAATGTGTACTTCTACACAAATTCTGCAATCATAACACAATTGTAATTTCTTGACTGATTTGCAAAATAAACTATTAATACATATTACACAGATCATTAAATGGAGTTATAGAACATTACAATTAACATCAGAAACAAGAACGGAGGAATACATTTGACTAACATCGACTTGCTTCTGATCAGTTAGCTAGAAACAACAATGGGTTACATGATCAATTTCAAAACTAATAAGGGAAAAAAAAACAAATGGACAAAAAAAAAAAAAACACCAGAACTAGAACAAAAGAACTTGGATAAATTTCATTCATTTTTCTGAATCCCTAAATTTTTTTCCCACATTAATATTATACCGCTGTTAGACCGGCATTATTATATGGTACAGAATGTTGGGCAACTAAGAGGTGTCATATTTAGAAAATGCATGTAGCGGAGATGCGTATGTTAAGATGGATGTGTGGGCATACGAGAATGGATAGAGTGAGGAATGAGACTATTCAGAAGAAGGTTGGTGTAGCACCTATTGAAGACAAGATGAGAGAGAACCGTTTGCGTTGGTTTGGGCACATTAGACGAAGGCCAAGTGATGCTCCGGTTAGGAGAATTGAAGGATTGTGTAATATAGATGGCGTAAGAGGTAGAGGGAGACCGAGGAAGACTTGGACGGAGGTGATGAAAGGGGATATGAATCTGCTAGAACTAGATGAGGGTTGTGTTTGGGATCGAAAGAAGTGGAGAGAATGCATCCATGTGGATGACCTTACGTGATTCTTACTTTGGTTCATGTAGCCGACCCCAATCTGTTGGGATTAAGGCTTGGTTGTTGTTGTTGTATTAATATTATGGAATGAAACTCCGGCAGTGACTCTAGTTCGTGACACTTACTACGGGTACCGGATAAATGAGGAGGGTTACTTTAGGTCTCGTGACAACCAGTCTAAAACTAAGGGGGTGTATTCAATGTAGAATCTATAGTATTTTTAATGAGTTTTAAAGTTCATAGGTATTCAATTTGGATTTTAAAAAGTCCAATTAAATCTAGAGGTATTCAATTTAGATTTTAAAAAGTCCATTAAAATCTAGAGGTATTCAAAACTCTATAGATTCTCATAGATTTCATTAAAGGTAGGATTTTGATGGATTTCATAGGTTTAAATGTGTATGGTGAAATCTTTCTTTTTTCTCAAGATTTTGATTTTCTCTCATTAATATTAAAATTAAAGTGTCTTTGATAATTTTATCTTATATTACAATTTTTTTAGTAATCTCATTTCTATAAAATTATAAGAAAAACAAAGAAATATTTCAAACTACAAATAAAATGAGATTTTTTTTAACATCGTTAGAAAACTCAATATGAAATGTTTATTTCCCAAAAAGAAGTCATAATATCCAAACAATTTTCTTCTTGATCATCTTCAAATAGAAATTAAAGAAAGCAAACAATTTCTTCTCTATCTAACCACAAATTTCTATTTTTTCAAACATTAATTTCATTTTCCTGAAAGAGAAAATCAAAGAGAAAAACAAGTTCAAACAAAACTTATCACAAAACATATCTTAATTAAACCAAAGAAAAAAATACCAGTAAGTAAATTATACAAACCTTTTGAACAAATAAATCAAAAAAGCCACAGTTACGTGATCTAAAAAAAATCAAAGACTATCGCCAAACTTTTTAAATTTTTAACAAAATGATTTAATTCCAAAAAAAAAAAAGATTGATAAACATATGTTGACTTTGGAAATTCAACACATTTGAATCTGTATAATACACCACTGAATCAGTCTTTTCTTTATTTTTTGGTGCTATTCAAATAATCTATAGACTTTATAAATCAAAAGAAATACTGATAAATCAATCTAATAAAATCTGATAAACTCTGCGCAGAATCTGTATAGAGTTAAAACAATCCATAAAGTCAGCATAATCCATAGACTTCTGAAAATCAGTTAAAATCTTTTAAAATCCGAATTGAATACACCCCCTAAGTCACATGCTATGACATGAACCAATCTAATAGCCGACCCCAGTCTTTTGGAAATAATGCTGGGTGGTTGTTGTAGTATTAATATTATGGGATGAATTACACAACAAAATTCACCAAGTATAGCTGAATAAAAAAGGAGAATCATTAATATTGAAAAATTCTTGAAAGATAAGAATGACATACAAGATCAACCAAAGCAGCAGCCCTTTGATAAGTTGAACCATAAGCAATTGCATCTGATCTTCTAATAAAACCCTTCCGATCCCGACTTGAATGATTATTACTATTATTATTATCATTCCCACAACTACTTTCTCCTCCCAATAAAGCTGTTTCCATCTTCTTCTCAGGGGAAAAAACTGAGAAATGGGATTAATTTCTACAATGTTTTTTGTTCAAATTCGCTCCACTTTTGAATTAAAAAAAAAAAAACACCATAGCTGAAATCTTTGAACAATATGGGATTTTGGATTTCTTGATAACAGAAGAATGATCAAGAAAAGCAGCAGTATAAATTATTTGCGGGGTTCAGTATATTGATGCCCGGTGTCGATTTGAGAGTCAAAATTCATGAGTACGGGTTGGATGAATTTTGAACCATCACACATGAATGAGTTGTGGGGCCGAACCTGATCATAAATCACCACGGCTCCTATGCGGGACAGCTTTGGTGCGGGATATGCGGGACAAAAGATCGTCCGTTAGATTAAAAGTTTTGGCTGCTGAGATTGATTAAAAATGAGCAATTTGTTCATTTTTTCTCGAACAATGATTCTGAGTTAAGAAAAAAAAAGTGTTCGCGTATGCGAAAAAAATAAACATTGCTCCGCATAAGAACCGGACTGATCAGATGTTTGTCCCTATAAAATGACGTCCATGGACAGAAATATTTGACCAAAGTTACTAAAATGGTGAGTCGATCACAGAAATAGAATTGGACGATTATATAATTTAAAAGACACAAATTAAGTTAAATTCAAAAAAAAATCGTGGGAGGAAAAGATTGGGTATAATCGATGATCTGACCCGTAAAATCAGAATCAAACGATATGGTGTGCAATGTTTAGTCTCTATTTAGTCGGGCCGACGGTTTGAGTAGTTCGAGGAAAACGAATTTTAAAAAAATCTGGTTGAATTGAAAAACCTTATTTTGAATTCAGTTCCAACTCCTCAGTCATCCGTCACTATATTATAAGTCTTGACGATTATTTTGACATTGCTTTATTATGAAAATAAACCCTACTCAATTTTTGTGGTAGAGGAATTCCTTATCAATTTTGACAGTAGATGAAATATTATTAATATAAATTTATCATGAAATATTATTTAAATATTTTTGTAAGATCTTCTTATTCGTTGTTACGATACTCGTGTGTATGAATTTTGTAAACCCTTCCCTCCGAGTGAAAATTCTAATTTTGACAACTTTTGCATCCGACAAACAAAAAGAATTTTAGAATATATGTCCGTCTATAACATATATGTTTTAATTTTTGTCAATTTTTTTATCTGACGGTCAATATTTTACTTAGATATATAAAATAAAATTCGTTTCACACTGAAAACACAATTTTGTATTTCTTCAATTGAATTTCATTTTATTAGGATGAAGTTCCTTAAAAACTCACCCTTTTTCCCGTGGGACAATGGGGACATAGGTAAATAAGTATATCAAGATGTCAATCTGAAATCTTATTTCGGTTCGATATGTTCACTAACTCCTTGGCAAGCAACCTATGACGTGTATTGACTGTACCCCTATTGCATGTTCCACCTGCGCAAAATAACTTCAAGCGCCTTGACTTCGAAAGAAAGCATATGCATCCCATTCATACAGAGTTCTCAATAAAACAAGTGGGGTGGTGATGAGATCGTGTCCGCATGCAATTGTTATCATGGCAGGACTGCATGCTTATTAATTGTTGATTTCTTTTTATCAAATGGTGAAAAATTCTCATTATTTCCTTAAAAATCAAATTTCCTTGAAAATAACTATATTACTTTAATGAAAGGCAAACAAAATAGTTATTATTTAATTTTGAAACTCAATTGTCGAATCGAACTAACATAACAGTTTGATAACAATTAATATGTACTGAGAAAAGCACTCAAAACAGCTAAACTATAACCCAACCCAGCTGAGCCAAGGGATATAATCAACTAACAAGAAAGCGCAGCTGAAGTATTAAGACGCTTACCCTCCAATTGGTAGGTCGGGGTTCGAGTCACCAAAGAAAGGACATGGTAAAACACTATTAATACTCCAGATAAAGAGTAAAATAAATAAATCAACTACAATATAAAAGCACGGAAGCGAGACCGTAAAAGTTTCGCTAGACAGAGGCGGTAGCCAAGAAAGTTCATCGGTCGGGGGTGGTTGCCGAAAATTTGGCCGGCGATTGGTGGCGATGACTGCATGTAAGGTTCAACCGGGAAACTACTCCCTAAACCTCTTCTTTTTTTTGAAGCCCATCTGAGCGGATATCCCATGAGGGGAGAGTAACACCTCACAAAAGGAGGAAGAGATAACCCTAGAAAGGAAGACCCACGACCTCGAGGTCGTCCCTAAACCTCTTCAAGTGAAAGATTTGAGTATATACAGTACATGGGTTTCCCCCCTTCATTTCAAACTGTTTTAGATGGATTGTTTTGGATCTGTCATCCATAAACCATAAACAACAACAAATCTTTCTATTTCTTCAACGAATCGAACAACTTCCTCCATTCCCTGTTGATAGATAGAAGAATTGAGAACAGTGAGGAGGAGGCTGATGACTCTGAACAAGATGAAGACGAACCCAACTCAGGATTGATTAAATTCTGGGAGAAGGATTTTAAAGGAGGTAAAATGATAACGAATTACAATGCATCAAGAAACTTGTATAAGAATAAATGAATACAGAACTCCCTGTATTTTGTGCAAACTACCAAACAATGCTCTTTTTAACAAACAGATTTTACGCTATGAATCATCAGAGGGTTAAGAAGAAAAAAATATCATCAGCAGTCGAGCAGTAATTTTGTGAGCGCGGAAAAATTAACTAATTACAACAGCTGAGAGGGAAGGCGAAGCCACGATAGGAAAACTCATCAGAACTTCTTCTTCTCCACTGAAATCAATTTAACGGAAGCAAAATGAAACTGCTGCTACGATTCACACTAGAAGCTCTACACAATGAACAAAAAGAAGTGCTATCATCTCAAACTCCTCTACTTTACTGATTGCCCCAACTTACTCCAACACCTGCAAACAATTATAAGTATGATGAATCAGTACAATTATCCCTTCAATCTAAGCTGCATATGTATGTTTCACCTAGGCTTCGGGATATGATTCAAAGCACAGGTTGGTTCATAAGGCTTAATTCCCTTTTCATTAGCACTTGGAAATCTGGGGGCATGGAAGTTGGTGTTACTGCTTTGACCAAGTAGAACGGTGAAGGAACTAAAGATGAAATCAAGTTTACAAGATCGTGGAGATTCTAGTTCGGACTGAATTCGTACACATCGCTTTGGCTTTTGTTTGAGGGATTTTGTTTATATCACAGGGCTAAATCATGACCTTCACCAAGATCCAAGGCCCACAAGACATTCTTAAGAATTATGGAGGGATATCGTTTCAGAGTTCCAGTAATGGGAGATGTTCAAGAGATTAGATACTCGAAACAAATCAAGACTGCCAACTATTTCTCAGGCTTAGCAACCGGAAGAAAGAATCTTTAGATTCACTTGGTTAAAAACCACTGCAAGTAGTGAAAACAAATACACCCATAACAACAGTGTTGCAAAAGTCGCTAGTCGCTAGTCGGTCGGCAGACAGGGGACTAGCGACTAGTCGGCCTAGTCAGGGAGTAGTCGGCGACCCTAAATATTAAATATATTTTATTTTAATCAATTTCGAAAATGTTTTCTTTTATATTTTTGGTCTAATTAAATATTAAAAATATAAAGTAGGTCATTTAGGACTTGTTTGTAATATAAAATATAAAGTTTGAGGTCTAAAATATAATTTTTAAAAGTAATTTCGGACTTTAAATACAATTTATTTCTAAATTTAGGTCATTTAGGACTTGTTTGTAACGTAATTATTTTTATGGGATCTTATGTGCTAATAGTTTAATTGCACCTTTAGTGCTGGGTATATAATGTCTCCTAAGAGACAACCCTAACCCTAAATTTCATCCAACTTCTCTCACTCTCTTCTTCCTTAGCCGAATCGGCGCCCCTCCCCCTCCCTTCTTCTCCTTCTCCTTCTCCGGCGAAGCCACCACTGCTGCCCTTTTTTTTCTTCTTTTCTTCTTCTCTTCTCTCTGTTTCCGCTCTCTCCTTCCTCTTCTCCCTCCGTTGAAGCTCGGAGATGTGTTCGGCGCCCCTCCCCCTCCCCCTTCTTCTCCTTCTCCGGCGAGTCTTCACTGACCCAACCGTCACCGCCACCGCCACCGATTCTTCTCTGAGACTCCGAGAACGGAACGTTTTTCTCTTTCTTTGTCTTCTCGTCGGACTTTTGACCATTTTTTTTCAAAGACCCGATTTTTTGTCCCATTTTTTGGATTTCTAGGCGGCCACCGGCCGACTACCGACTAGTCGCCGGCTAATCGGCCGACTAGGCCGAGTTTTGCAACACTGCCGAACAACCCAAGTCATAAAATACTAGATGACGGCAACTGAGGAACAAGAGGTTAATTAAACGAACCACTTAAATTGGGATATCTAGATGGATCAGTGGCAGGAAAGCAGAGAATACAGGAAGAGCTACTAAAGGTACCGCCAATATAAGAAGGCAGAAATGGAAGTGGGAATTAGATGCACCAACTGGGAAACATGACTGGAAACCCAAAATGGGAAAACGAGAGAGATCAAGGACAATATGAAGGCGGAAATCACCAAAAATAATAGCTCTAAGTTGAACAATAAATCTATTGAATGGTTTATTTTGTTCATCTATCCAAGAAAAACTAATATCAACAAGGTCTCCACTTTCTATAATCTGATGAACTTTATTAAGAATCCTAACTAATGATATTTTCATTCTCTTGCTGGAATAAAAGGGAAAAAATGTAAAGAGGCTCACTAGTAACCAAGTCTATCAAAAAACTAGGAACTAATATCACTATTCGGCAGAAAAAGACAAAAGCCAATTAAGGGGATTAAACATAACATACCAAGAAATCCTGTACTCTAGAACACTTGCATGTCTGCAGGAACTTCGAATACAACAGCAGAAGGCACCAATCAAATGGTTCAGAAGATCTATTCATCAGCATCTGCAAAAGAATCATTGTGGATAAGTTGAAAAGTTGCAACATTAAATATTAGAAAAACGTTTTCTACTTTCTTCACCGCAGCCATAATCTATGATAGACACAAATGACGGAAAGGAATAAACATATCATACCCAGAAACAATGTACTCTAGCATCAATATGCATGTACTGCAGAAACACCGAATACAACAGCAAAAGGCACCAGTCAAATGATACATAATATCTACTCGTAAGCATCTGCAAAAGAATGATTGTAAATAAGTTGAAAGGTTGCAGCATCAAAATATTAAAAAAAAAAAAAAAGTTTTCTGCTTGAAGTTTTATCATAAAGAAAATATTTCCAATACTTGTAACCATAAACTTTTCTTCACCATAGCCATGATATTGATGACAGACAAGAATGACACAAAGGGTACCACAATATTACCTTGAAATTATATGTCACGCTTAGATTTCTTGCTTGATAAAATCTGGAATATCTGAAGACCCCTACTAAATGCATCATTGAATAGAATCCTGGTTTGCATTGACTGGAATCCAGGCAGCCATGACAATAATGCCGCAGGAATCAAGACGATCACTGCAAACATGATTTCATACAACCGTGCAATAGAAATAACAACCTCCCAGATCACAGTGTTCTGCAGTAAAGGCCGTAGAACTTGGGCTATCAAAAGAAATCCCCAGCCAGTGGGAATGAAAGCAAACAAGCTCGTGAACAAATCAACGATCTTGAAATGTGTAAATTCCAGCAGAGCAACAATCACAATAATGGCAAGAATGATAACAAGGAACTGAACCAGACGATAGTAGATATGTTCCTTAGCTGAATATTTGTCCCGTGCATATGCTACAATCAGAAAGAGTCCAAGGCCGACCACAACATAGATCCAGGAAAGCAAATAAACAGCAATGCTCTTATTTCCTGCAGCAATACCCAACTGATACACAATGCCAAACTGGAAGAAGAAGAAACGCAAGTCCAAAACTATTTCCAGTATCTTCCCCCAAAGACCAGTTGTTCTCAAATGATCTTGTTCCTCGTACCACCATTTTTCCCAGCTCTGTTCAGATTTTGCAAACACACCACCTCTGAACCAAATCCAATTCATAAAATCGTCAAAATCATAGACTGTCTTCAACCAATCAAAGCCAGATGGATTGAACAGAAATGGAGCCAATAGCCATGACACTACTAGGAACCAACTTGAGATGGTCAGCGCTATATAGGTGAAGGTTCCTTTTGCTACTGGGCTATATGAAGCATATACTGTGAGTATTAATCCAAGCTCAATTGCCTTCACAAAATGACTACGAGCGTACAATCTATAGTTTTCACTGAAGCTCTTGTGCTGTACAACAAAACCGCGACCTGTTGCCCGGTATTTTGCACCACCATGCAGAATAGTTCGGCCAAAGTAATGGGAACGTGTTCCCATCGAGAATGTGTAGAACACAGATGAAAGCTGGAGCTGCATTGTTATGAATTCCCAGATAGCATTAAGGAAACCATGCTCAAGAGAATTCTCAACAATCATGGGTAAGGCAGTGAAGATTCCAAGTTGGATAATGAACTGCTGGTTCAAGATTGTACCAAGTGCTCTATTACTGGTGGCGTTACTTGACACAGAAGAACCCTCAATCCCGCTAAGTGCCAAATAGAGCCGGCCCCACAGAAATGCATAAACAGTGAGAACAATCATCATTGTATTGAAAAAGAACCCAACAGTAGTGTAGAAGAATGAAAGCATCCTAAAGAAGTCAAGCCTATGCCCCAACCTATAGACATCTCTGCTAAGAACTTGCTCACCATTTCCACTGGCAACCTTGGCTTCAAACATAGACACTTGATTTAACCCTACATCCCTTCCCTTGCCAACTTGAATATATTCATGGTGAGTGACATTCCCACCTCTCAACGTGCAATTGAAGCCAGCAAAAATATCCTCACTGATATTGATGACTCTAGAAGCTTTGCTTATTCCTCCCCGAGTCAGAAACCAGAATCTATCAAACACATCCGGATGACCATAATGCATTCGGATCTTCAGAGGATTAGCCAACACACGTTGCCCCAACGTGACAAAACTCATCTCCTGGGCTGACATGAACCAGGCAAGTGATGAAACAGATCCCGTAAAAATGTGTTCACGAACGCCAAGAATCGTCGGTTTCCTGATACCATATTTGTGCCTGAATTCCTCTAACAGATTCCTCATTTTGAGTGCCTCCTCAAAGTAGTTGTCTTGGTTCATGTCTATAGTTTGAACCGCGTCTCCGCGAGTGAAGATAAGCGCATGGTTCTGGTTTTCTGGTTTTCCCTCTCCAAGCTTCAGCGGACCTGGTAACTTGACTCTATATATCTCAACTTCCTTCTGCAACTGTTGATCATACTTCACAAGAACAGAGTAATATTCCATCTCATCCCTCCCGACAGATACCTCATCCACGTAGGCAACTCGAAGAGCCTCATTATTTTTCATCAACTCCAAGATTTCCTCGGCATGGTGATCCTTTTTTGCTTTCTGAGCACCATATATCTGACATGCAACAACATAAGTATACTTCATCAAAGCAGTCCCATACTCATGGCCTTTAAACAACAAGCTCACTGAGCTGCTGGCTCTACTCAAACTTCTTGTAGAGGATGACATTTGTGGGCTTAAACCATCCGCTTTGCCGTTATGTCTAATGGAACCAAGTTCATGCCATCCTTCCTTGATGTCCATCTCCGATGCAGAATCCAGAAAAGCCAGCATCTTGAGAGCACGATAGTAATACATCATCCCCCTCACAGTGCGAGCAAGTGTCTGGCCTCTGTATGATGCCCAGAGCCGAAGTTCTCTTAGTTTGGTTGGATGTGTCCAGAGTTCTTTCTCATCCACCATTCCTTCTCGCCGCATCCTCTCTAAGAAGTTCTTCCACTCATCAGCATAGATAGTCTGCAAATAATAAAGCGTAGATATCCCATCTTCATTCTCAGTCCGAAGTTGTTCCTTGGTATATACCACTTGTTCATTGTAGTATGGAGTCAAAACACTAAAAGCCATCATTTTCTCAACTTGGGGAGCATGGGGCATATTCATAAACAGTGAGTTGCTAAAGAATGCAATTCGGCGTCTTGCCTCTAGATTTATTGGAACTTTCAGCATCGAGTCCTGAGATGTAAGAATAGTATGCAAACGACGAGCCTGTCGGTAGAAAGTCTCATTTCCGGGACCAGGTAACTCAACAGCATTCTCAAAAAGCAGCCAAGAACTGGAAGTTGGACTCTGGGGAGCCAAACCATCCTCCCTCAGCTGATCAGCGCCCCTCTGCTCTTTCAGAAAATCTCGAACTGCAGTCTCATAAAGAGCTTGTAGAGCATTAACAACCTTGTCAACATCTTTCTTTGGGTTGAGTACTAGATCAAGAAGTTTAACCAACTTCTCATGGATCTGCCTCAGTGCAGTCATCTTGTAGTGCTTTGTGAACTTCTCCAGCTGAATCCATTGATCAATCTCTTGGAAAAAGGTTGTGATTATTGAATGCTCCTCGCTATTTGTTTTTACTATCTCCAGCAGAAAATGTCTTGCACTATCATAAGCTTCGATGACTGCACAACGCCTGTACTCATTCTTGCAGATCTTGTACCAAAGCCATTTATCAGGAGCATCTACCAATTCCTTGGCCTGGCTAAGAGCAAGCAGTAGTTCGTTACAAAGCAGCAAACATGGCCAGCGAATCACCCTAACATTCCAGGTATCTTGTGGCAATTCCAACAGTTCAACCTCCTTGTCATTAATAATATCTTCCTCCCTGAATGTCAAAATAATCTCATTCCAAATCAAGGCAAATTTGTTTGCCTCGACTTGATTGGACTCAAGCTTCTTGAAGGGTCGACCAAAACCATACCGCAGCTTTAATCGGTGGATTACATCCTGCAGCTTACTCTTTAGTGATCCCCTTGCGTGCAGGAGCTGTTCTTCAGGCATCAAATTAAATTGAATTGCACTTGCAAAGAACTGAAACCGTAACCTTAGCTGTTGCATATTCCGAATCTCACCCAAATGCTGAAATAACCCAACAGCTGCACCAACAAAGGAGGAGTAAATTGAATACCATATTTGAATATCCATTAGGTAAATCAAAACAACCGGGAGCCAAATTAGTCCTACAGCAAATCTGTTGCTTCCATTGAAGAACTCATGCCACTCATAGTTCACATCTTTCAGGCCCAACAAAGTCTTTGTTGGAGCAATCATTGGTTTGATCTGCATGAAGTAACTGAAGGCAAACTTTGTGGCAAGCACCAGAATCCAGAACAGAGTATACTTTATGTTATCAATCAGGCCTTCTCTCAGCGCCCGACCAACAAAAGTCCGGCTCTGAAACCACCAGGTAATCAAATTAAAAATCCTCAAATTTGTATTCTCAAGGAAATTCCGGATCCAGGGAACAACAAACAGAGCCAAAGCCAACACTTCCGGGGCAACAAACACCAAAGCAACCTCAAGAAAATTTAAAACCCTCCTATTTGCCTCTCCTGACCACCTCCGATCAGTATTTCTCTGCGTCCAAATCCTCCCATAAAAGACCCCAAAAACAACAATCCAGCCAGCAGCCACCACAGTCTTCAACACCATCCTCACTCCAAGCATCTTAGTCTCCCTCGAAACCAGACTATACTGCATCCCGGCATCAAGCAACGACTGAAAGAACCTTAACCCACTCCAAGTGAAGAAAATAGACAACACCCTCACCTGCACCTCCCTCCTCTCCAATGCCTGCCATGGGTATTTTGACCCCTCCAATGCCACAATGATAGCAGCCTGAAGAAACAAAATCAACATAATCCATAGCTTATCAAAGCTCCGGAACAAATTCAGGAACGATCTCTGTTCCACAAACCCCGTCTTCCCCACTTTCTTCCCCTGGCTTGTAGTCACAAAAAATGTGCTCCCAATATCAATAGGCCATTTCAACTTCTCAAGACACCTCCTACTCCAAAAATATTCATTTATATCATCATAATTCCGCCACGCAGAGTGCGGGGCAGTCCCATTTCTACTATTCTCCACCTCGGCTTTAATCGTCTCATAAATAGGCTTCACAACCCTATTCAAAAACGCATTTTCTCCAGATATAGACGGCAAAAACGGCCTACCAGTATTCTCATCAATATAATCCTCCAAAATCTTATTCATTTCCATAGCCATATTATGAAAAATATAACAAATACACTCAGGAACAAATCTTAAATTCGCAGACTCACCCCATATCATCAAGTAGAGCGAAACGTAGAGCAGCTCCCGGCGGTGATTCGAAGAGTGGCGGGATGAATCAGCCAGCCAAACATTAGGCTTAAGTCGGAGAAAATTGCACCAGTTAGTGTAGTTCTTCAAAAGCTGGCGGCGGAAACGGCGGATAACAGAGGGGTGGAGGGAATCAATATTATCAGGGGGCGGAGAGAGGCGCATCTGAGCATTTGAAAGGTGCAATACGACATGTTCCCGCTGGTTTTTCACATTGGAAGACTGGAAACCGAAGAAGAGAGAAAGCCAATCAAGGAGGTCGTAGTGAGGAAGCCATGGAGAAAAAGGAGGTCTCCGGAGATCCCCAACGGCTCTTAATGCTGCTGTGGCGGCGCGTACTTCAGGATATCTGAGAGATGGATGGTCAGCTAATAAATTATGAACCGGAATTATATTGTAAATCTCCTCTTCATTCTCCTGCCGTTGTTGCGGCTGTTGTCGTGGTTGCTGTTGCGGCTGCGGCGGTGGTGGCTGGTTATATTGCGGCGGCGGATGTGCAGGTGGTTTATAAGGTGGTGGCGGACCACCTTGGGACGGCCGTTGACGGTGGCTCATTGGTGGTTGTTCTTCACATGTAAAATTGAGATATTTCCGGAGATCTGAGTTGAGATTCTTCCTTCAAATTTTGACAGTAAATTTTTGAAAAAGAATAGCGTTTTTTATTTATTATAATACTGTAATAATAAAGGTATATATATTGGTGGAGAAGCATAGAAGAAAGTGAATTTGAGGGACATATAAGGCTATTCAACTCTAGTAACGTACTTGTAGGCTAGTCGTAACGTTATCTCGCATTAATTAAACGGAATACACATCTGCAAGTAGAGAAGATTGATGTGCCAGTCTTACAAGGACAATCTATACGATTTCCACGATATAGAGACTCTATATTTCATCTTCGGTGTCATTGCTGGAGTGATGGGCACATACTTAATGTGAAGTAAGTCTCTGTATCTTATTGGTAAAACTGAATATTTGAAATTCAATGAATCTTTCTTGGGCGAAGTAGAGGATATCTCGATTGTGGGAGAGAACGGGAAAATCTCATATGACCCAATATATCTGACAAGTCTTAACCAATTTGAAAGATCATTTAATGTAGTTGCTCTTTCTCAATTCATTTATTTAGACAAAGACTCCATTTTTAACAGTTTAGGATTGAATTTTCTAGAACAAATATGATGAATTCGCAGAGATAAATTAATAACCCAAAAAAGAAAAGATTAGGGGGTATGGCGATTGGCGAGGGAGGTATTGAGCCTGTGATGTAGAGTGGGTGGGACCCCTTCCTGGATTTTTGAATCTGGGGGCGGGGGAGTTGTTAAGTACAGTAGTTTCGAAATAATTGTTGTACAATGTGCAGTTTCGGTTGCACGTGAATCTAACGGATTCTGGGGCTTGCTGAGTTGTCTTTTGCCTGATTTTTCGTTAACGGTCAACATGGAAATCATTAAAAGGAATGTAACGGAGCTTTTACTGTTAAACGGAACTTTTTTACCAAGTTGAGTAGTTTTTTTTTCTTTCCTGTTGACTACATAAAAGCAGTCCGGTTCCTATTCGGAACGATTTTTTTATTATTATGTGCGAAATATTTTTTTTTATTCAAAACAAGTGTTCGGTGAACTTATATTTTTAAAAAAAAATATGTACTTTTTTAAAATCAATTTCAACTGTCAAAATTTTAATTAACAGATAAAAATTTGTTCCGCACATACGAAACATTTATCATTCCGCACTAGAGTCGTGGTGATATAAAAGGTAGTGAGTTTGATCCAATTGACAATTGAAGTACAAAATTTGGCGGGCATCCAAAACATTTAACCGATTGACAAATAATAATAATAATAATAATTGAATCTTTAAATATAATAAAGAGTGAATTAGTCATTTTCACTTTCAGGCCAATTAATCTGATTGTCGAGGGTGAATTTGTACCTCAATTGTCAATTCTAAACATGTGTAATTTAATTGACAATTAGATCAAACTTGGGTACTTTATCTTTTCATTTAGCAAAAAAAAATTGGTTTTTATCGTTGCATTTTCTTTTTAAAAAAATAAATAAATACGTGGGTAGTAGCCTTTACCTTAAGATTGAGCCTAACCTTAAGGCCTCCACCTTCCGATTTCTAAGGTTAATAGAAGAGTTAAATTGCGAGATGCTCCTCCGTAAAATTTATTAAAACTGGTTGTATACTAACAACTCACAAAGAACTAATTCTTACAATTAACAATAATCAAACATCTTTCGTATGAGTGAAGATAAAATAGCACAACACTACTTATGATAAATTTATCAGTTAAGTTAGCCTCCAAAGATGCCACTGTTTTTAAGAATCAAGTCAACCGGTGTTAAGAGCTTGGCGTAGCTCACGCTCAACTCACATAAAAATTGGAAAGCTCAGTTCACGCTCAGTCTGGAAAAAATTCACAAACATTGAGCTCACGCTCAGCTCACATTTTAATGTGGCTCGTGAGCTAAACTTATATTAGAAAAAAAATATATAAATCATGTAGAAAGAATAGTAAAATATAATTAGTCATGAGACTAAATTATAACGAGAATACAAATATACATAATATAATAATACTTAATTCATATAGCAAGATAAACTAATAAAAAGATAAAAATATAACAAGGTCAAATATTAAAAAGAAAAATCCATAAAGCATAGACAAAAAAAAACGATGTGTTTTGTCGCCAGTTTTTATATGTCTTCTTTTTAATTAGAAATTTAGTATTATATATAATACACATAATTATATTATTCTTATTCGGGTGCGAGCTTTAACCGAGCTGAGCAGGGTCAAGCTCACACTCAACTCACATAAAATTCGAGATTGAATATTACGCTCACGCTCAGCTCACTTAAGCTCACGCTCACATATTTTTTAGATATGTCCGAACCCGTTGACACCCCTAGTCATATTGGATTGAGTTTAGTTTGAGTTTGATCTGTTTTGAGACTCAAACTAGACCCAAACCAGTTTTGAATTGAATTTGAGAATGAAACCTAAACTATTAAATGATTCATAATTTGGTTTGTGTTTGAGATTGAGACCAAAATCTCAAATCCAATCCAATCACACTCTTAGTTTATCACATTCGCAGTTGTCCAAGACTTGTCTATAGTTAAGTTAGGCATTTATGACATCTTAATCCTAACTGGATTAGTTTGACCTGAATCGTTAAAAAAAAATTTAAACAAGACCCTGTTTACTCATCAAAATATAAAAGAAATCCAAACCTTGATTTGTTAATAGAATGCATACCAGCCAATTTCTTTTTCTCTAATTAAAAAAAAAACGGAGAGAATCTTGTATTATAGATAATATAAAAAAGAATTACATTGTCAATATAAGTGTAATATTGGCAATAATTAAGAAGGTTAAGGTGTTGATAGATCATTTCCTTAGTACTTCTAGCTGAATTATCAATCGATAACTCGTTCAATCTCGACGATTAATATTAAAAATAAAAAACAATTGTTTATAAGTAAAAAATGGTTGAGACTATATCTGTTGTATATCAGTATTCATATATTTGACTCGACTAATCTGATTAGGATCGAATATGCATTTTGGTTGCTATTAGTAAATCCTGCAATTCAGCGATATTTATTGCTCTCGAAGTGTGCCTTGAACTGATAACTTTACAATGAATAAACCAGAAAGATCATATGTGTAATCAATCAGTTAAGTTAGAATCGCGTTAACGCAACAGCATTAATCTATCCAAGAATGTAAATGTTGCAAAATAAAATATGTGTCTATGAATCTCTTGGTTCCTTCCATCTATTATGGCAAAATGATTCACGAAAGATTGTATCCCAACTTAGTTCACCAAGTGCACCAAGCACTATCCATACTTTTATCTATCAGCTTTTGCAAACTTATCAATTCATTGAATGCTTTAACATTTTCTTTGGCAAACATTGTTTATTTGTAGAGATAGAATTTGTATACTTAGCAAAAAAAAGAGATATAATTTGTATTAATTAATTCATTCAATGCATTACTGCTGTTATTTCTTTTGTAATTATAGTCACAGTTATTATCTATGACGGTAACAATTTAATTTCTAAAATTTTATTTGTTTTGAATCTATAAACAAAATAAAGTTGTTTTATATTTCAAGAAATCATAACCGCAATAAAAGCTAAATATTTTTTTCAAAAATTAAATAAAAAACAAGATTATAATGAAGCAGCTGGAAAGGATGGGAATATAATGCTAATTACCAACACAAGTTGGTTCAATTGGTAAGGATTTGACACGTCTTTATAAATGTCAATTGTTCAATTCCCGCTACCGACATGAGGGTTGTGTTAGTGGGTGATCTGTAAGTACCTTTGTAAGTGATCTATGGTCCCTAGGGCCAGACCTGACCAGTGATGGTGATAGGAGCCGAACCCACTCAAACTTTATTTCACCAATATATATATATATATATATATATATATAATGCTAATTGATTCATGTAGTATAAAATAACTTCTATCACTGCTTGCTTTTATTTACTTTATGGTGGCATTGAAGTCTAAAGATTCTCCATTATTTTATTTTATTTTGAAGCCCGATTGGGCGGTTGCCCCATATAGAGGAGAAAAAACTGCCTCAAACGAGGAGAAGATAACCCTAGAAAAGGGAGATTAAAGCTTACCACACGCATGTGGAGGGTATCGAACCCACGACTTTAAGATCGTGGGCAGGCGCCTGCCGCACTGGACTAGAACACCTTTGATCTAAAGCTTCTCCATTAAAGTCAGAAAATAAACGAATTAAACAATCTTTCTTTATTGCTCAACGAATTCCTCGATTTTTTCTTGTTCTTAAATGTATTATATGCTAGTAAGTTACTAATAAAAAATAATAATAATTTCAAAAATAAAAGTTAATAATCAAATTCACTTCAAAAGAAAAAGTTACTAATGAAATCAATGTATATACATATAAGATAACACAACCAAAAGTATAGAAGTAGTAATTATTTTTCATTTCTCTATAGCTGATTTATCTATCATTCTTTTAAAAAAAATGTTCTACGATTTCTTCCCTATCGATCGGTTATTCCATTTGTTTTTGTTGATGCGTTTCTAATTGTAAGGAGTTAAAAATAGGAGCTCGTGTATGAGTGAGTTGTGAGAAAAGGGAGAGCCCGAGATGAAGCCCGAACTTGTATTCAAACACATGAACACCCTGCTAAGAGAAACAACGTTAGAAAAAGTAAAGGAAGACATCAATTCCATTTCTATGTGAAAGTTAGTTCAAATTCTAAAAAGAAAAAATATTTAGCTTAATTTTCGAGAGAAAGTAGAAATTGAAGTAAATGAAGTGGGAATACCATTGTTTATATAGAGAGAGCATTGTCCAAATAATATTTCAATACCATGTACGGCACGATGTGCCATAATTCTAACTTTTATTACGAATTTGTCACTGCATTTTTTGTGGACTGTTCATTGAGTATGATACGGTCGAGTGGCTTCCACACGTTTAATCTGACTGTTCAAGTAGACTTGAACGTCCTGGGTCTTGTGAAGAGATCAACCAAGGCTTGACGTTCTGTCATAAGCCAACATAACTATTTCGTGGATCTAAACTAGGTACTACCGCCATTACTAAATATAAGACTTTCATTGCATGTTGCAAAAATTAAAGAAGAAAAAATTAAAATATTTTTGTAATCAAAATATCAATATTACTCTCTTAAATAGAATTAGTGATATACAAGTCATATTTAAGAAAGTAATATTAATATTTTAGTTACAAAACATCTTAATGTTTACTTCCTTAATTTTCGCAATATATAATGAAAGTGTTATATTTAGAAATAAAGATAATACTTTTTTCTTGAGTTTAGATTATTCAACTCAAACTATTGTCTTTAAATTAATCTCATTATTTGTGATGATACTTCCTAAGGCAACGCGTAGCCTCTTGGGACATTAACGTCAAAAACACTTTGTCAAAGTCAAAATGTTAATGAAAAGTGTGGCATTTTCATTTTGAAAGCAGATTCGAGTTGAACTTAGCGGCGGGGCAGTTGCCCCGAGATTTTTAAAAATATTATTAAATATAGTAATTTTTATGTGTAGTTCAGAAATTTGTATCAAATTCGTCCCTCAAAAATTTTTTTTGCAATTTTTATAAGTAGGTCGGTATACTGTTACAGTTTTTCGTCCCAACAGACAATTCCTGCCTTCGTCCCAGTTGATTTGTACACTCCCATATTACCTTTTCTTCTCTACTAATTAAACTAATCCTGTAATTTTAACTTTTCCCGCGTTCCTGCTTAAGGTTCTTGATAAGGGGCTTTCATTGCTGATTTTTTTATTAAGTGGTTGAAAAAAGGTAATTTTGGTAAAAGTTTTTTTTTTTTTGCATTCATTGATTTTTTTTTGATTTGCTGATTTTTTCTGGTTAATAAATAAATAATTTTTCTTCCAAAATGTAATCAATTGAGAAATAAGAAATAAAAATATATTTATATAATTATTTTGTATTTAACGAATCTTATATTATAATTTTTTAGTCCAAAAATAGTAATTTCAACATATGTTATTATAAAAAAACATCAATGTAGTAGCTTGTTCTCGTTCTCGATGATTTAAAATCACCTGCTTTAATAAATTATGGCTTAAATAAATTATTGGTTGGTAGTGTTCTCAATTGATTATTGGGCCAACATATAACTAACAAGAACAAAAAACTTAATTTGGAAGGGTGCTTTTTAGAATAGATTATTCTGAAACAGTTTTTTTTTTTTTTTTTTTTTATTACTTAAAAAGCATAATATAAGACATATTAAATCCAAAATAATTATATCAATATTCTTTCTTTCCTATTTCCCCTGATTCGATTGTAAAAAAAGATTTATTTAATTTTTGAGTAATTTTTTTAGCAAATGAGAACAATTCAATGTATATAGAAAAATTAAATTTTATAAAAAGTACTTTTTTTAGCAACTTAAAAAAAGTTTTGTTGGAGAATTTGGTTTTATTAAAAGAATTGAATTGTAATTAAAGTGTCGTGATGACATTTTTTAGCCAATATAATTATATATTACACCGCTCAATTTTGAATGTTAGTGAGATTATCGCAAAGTGAGTTCCTCAAACCTCACGATGATAGTTTGCATGAGTTTAAAAATAATTCTATGGGCGGAATAGTATGTAATATAGGTGCGGTGTCCTTCCATTTAGGGATGACAGCGGTAAGATTTGTTGCGGTGGTTGTATTTCTTTACGTCATGTTAGGTAACGGAATATCGTGGAACAATTTACATTTTGAACTTTCTATGAAGCTCCCGGCTCCTATGCGGGACAGCTTTTTGTTCCGCATGTGCGGGACAAGCTACCAGCCGTCGAATAAAACGGCTGAGATTTTTTAACAATCCAAATCTAGAGAGAGAATTTTTTTTTAATATTTTAAATCCAACCGTAACTTTTCTCTCTCCAGGTCTGGACCGTTCAAAATCCCATCCGACGGCTGTGCAAAACAATCCCTGTTCCGCATAGGAGCCGGACGGTTCTATGAAAATATGGAACAGTTCATTAATTTTCTCAAACATTCTAAATTACCAGAATAAATATAATTTTTTATTTTTAAATTAACAAATTACTAGATTATTTGTTCAATTTAATAAAATTTTACGATTCCAAAATTATTAATTTATAGATGCATAGATTCAGCTACATGACTTGTCAAAATGGATTCTAGTTACGTATCCGGTCTGACCTTGAATAGTATCCCAGTTTGAAACAACATACAAAGTTTCAAGTTTATCTATTACAAACAATTCAATTTTTTTTTTTTTTTTTTACGTATTTTCAAGACATTTCATTTGAAAAAAATAGTATCTATTGAAAAGAAAAGTTGACATTACAATTTTAAGTACAAAAATAATGTTCCGTAATGTAGTTATCTGGAACAACAATGTCCCTCACAACATGGGCTTTCTACTCGTATTGCACAACATTTCTCACCTTGTTTCGATGAGCAAAGTACTTACCAGAAAAAAAAAAAAGTCCAATTGAGCAACAGAAAAGCAGGCCAGCAGATACACACGCAGAGCAAAACACAAACACACGAACACAGATTCTACTGAGTTCTTTCCAATGTAGAAGATGAAAACATGATATTCAGAACCATAAGAAGTTAGTAAGAGACGACAAATAATAGGACGCATCTCTTTGATACCTATACAATAGCACCAACTTGGCATCTGGATCAGATGAATCTTTATTCAAAGCAAAGCATGATAAATAGTAACACCCACAACTGCAGTAGTAGCTGCAAGTATTCAATGAGCCGGCTAAGCTGCTTAACCAGACCATCCCCTCTGAGGGCCTCCTGATGAGTGTCCATTCAACCTATCAAGCACGGTATTAAAATCGACAGGCTGACCACTCTCCTCCAGCCTTTGAATTACACTAATGACATGATCACCTCTATATCCCATGCTCCCCAGTTTCTCAATTAACTCATTGTAAGGAGAGTTGCGAACAAACTGGGGAGGACAAACCACCATATTGGAACCTGTAGGAGGCTGAATGTTTTGGGGAGGCATACTTGAAGGGGGATAAACACCTTGCGAAAAGTGAGGTGGTTGGGCCGGATGGTGGGCCCTTCCACCTTCATCATACATCACATATGCATTCCCCGGGGAAATTGTATGATGTGGGCCCCCAGAAACGTATCCTTCACCCGGAGTGGTATATGTAGCCTTGAGATGCTGGGCTGGAGGTTGTGATTGAGCTGGTCTGCCAGCCCCACTATACCCATAACCAGTTGCTTCAGGACGGCCAGAACTAGGTTGAGACATTCCGGAAAATTGTACTTGCATTGGCATGCTGCTAGGGGCAACCTCAGGCGGAGAAGGGTTAGGTTGGGTAGACATGTAGGATGCATAAACAGGAGGGGATGATGGCCTCATCTGTGACTGCATGGGAGGTTGAGGTTGTGCTTGTGCCTGTGGCTGTGGTGGTGGTTGTTGTTGAACCTGCTGAGGCAATTGCTGCTGCCACTGTGTCTGATACTGAGGCGGTAATTGCTGAACCTGTGGTGACTGATTTACTTGAGGCTGTGCAGGCACCCCCTGCATTTGAGGAGTCCTATATTGGGAATCAGATGCCAAATATTGACCCGGAGTTGGCTGGGCTGGAGAGGGGACAGTTGAGATCTGAGAATGCGGTAAATAATAAGCATGCTGTTGTGTCATAGTCTGAGATGGCATTTGTGGTGCTGGAGCCACATGAGGTTGCTGTGGCTGTTGCTGTTCAACTGGGCGGCTAGGAATTGTAGGCTGGGGGAGAACCTGATGGGGTAGTGCTAGTGCTAATTGTTGTCCACGTGGATCGGGTATGTTATCACTCTTTTGGGCATCAGAAGCAGCAGCAGACCTATCCTGATTCTGTTGAGAATTGTTTCCGGAGGAAGTCTCTTTTTGAGCAAGCTGGAGCTTGGCAAGTTCTTTCTGAGTGTCAGCAAGCTCCTGCTTATCCCTTAGGATCTGAACCGACCTGTGGACCTGCAAGAGATATGAAGGAAAAAAGTTTGGTATCGTATTACGGCATTTGGAGAAGCTACAGTCCAGCTGAAATCATGATATACACCAGAAGCAAGGCCGTGGTAAAATAATCAAGATCTCATATAAGTGCACGAGAAAAAGGAAAATGAAAAGTAGACATACGAGAAACTAAGAATAGAGGTTCCAGAATACATACCAAGTTCTCAGTATCTAAGTAACTATAATGCCAAGATTGTATTGTCATTTAGTACCTTCTCAAATGAACTTTCAAGAGATATACAACACTTAGATCCAGGCATGGGGCTGATGTCATGCCACATAACAGCACTAACCAGAAACAAGAGAATATTACACCTTCGTGTTGGCAGTCAATATGTATGATAACAAAAGAGCACATATACATATCTGTCTTCGCCCCCCAACAAGGAAATAATCTCAAATACAAGATAAGAACACACTGTTAAAATTCACCAGAGAGCAACAATGTCAAGACGAGAAATGTTTTTCATACACACCTCTTGAAGATGCTTTTCAACGGATTTAAGCCTTGACTCTGCCTCTTCATTATCACGGCCTAATTCAGAACGCATCTCTCCAATTGTTTTATCAAGGTTGTAACAATACAACTCCAATTGGGACAGACGAGAACTGATTCCTTCAAGAAAGCGCATAAGATTGTCAGCATATTTTTTCATGGTCTCCTCCACAGTAGATATCACATCCTGATGAAATGTAGATTCTTCAGGTGGACTATATGAAGCAGCAGGGAAAGTTGATGGCCTCGCCATTCTGCTTTTATGGAACTCCTGCTAAAAATAAAAAGTAAAAATGTGTTTATCAAATTATAAACAAGAAGTAACACAACGGTCATCAAAACTTCGATGAAGCAATTTTGTCATCTACTAGGATTTCAAACAAATAATGGCATTACTAAGGTCTCGAAGTCAATCAAGTAACATAAGATCAGTCTTCAGGGAACAATTAGATGAAAGATTGTAACCTATAGATATTTAGCCGAATTATAGAAATAGAAATACTAATAATCTTGTGTATCTTGCTAAGTATTTCGCAAATGATTTGCTAACTAAAAATTCAAAAGGAAAACACAAAATACCAATCACAAACAAAAACAAAAAGAAAAAAAATGAAAATGTACTCTACTTCCTCAAATAGGAGCTTACCAACTGGATTCGTTGTAAATTCGTTAACGCACATAAAAGGTTGTATACAAGGTTGTATACAGTGCACAAGACTCCCGTACCAGCAGGGTCGGGGAAGGTCTTTATATACGTAGCATTACCCTTATTTTTTTTTCATAAAGAGGCTGTTTCCGGGGTCTAGGACCTTACCCAACACACACATAAACCGAAAAAATTAATAATACTCCCTCCGTCCCGTCCCAAATTATCTGTCCTTTTTAATATGTCCCAAATTATCTGTCGGCTTTCTAAATAAAGGGCTCATTAATGATGATTTTTCCAATCCTACCCCTTACAGTAAATGTTGGAGGGAGAAGAATATAGAGAGAATAAGAGGTAGAATTAAATTGGAAGTATTATTAAATAGGGTCATGTTTTACATTTTAAATATCCCAATATAAAATTTCATGAAACCTTAATTCCCGTGCAAATTATAAAGTGAACAGATAATTTGGGGCGGAGGGAGTAATAAAAATCAATTTAACCCAAACTGGATGTCGAATTTTAATCAAAACCCTAAAAAATGAATATTAACACAGCCAAAGTACATTAGACAGCCAATTTCGCATCAAACATCAAAACCAAACAACAAAAATCCAGAAAATCGCATCACAGTAACCCTAACCAGCAAAGGAAAATCAAAATCAAAATACCTTAGCAGAACTGGTTCCTATACCAGGTTCAGAGTGGGTAATTCCATTAGAACCATCCTGATTATTACCATAATCTTCATATGAACATAAGATATCATCCGTAGCAAAATCGAACCCCTTCGAGCTCGGTGGGTTTGCTCGGCCGGTCGATCTAGATGCCATTGACAAAAACCACAACAAAATCAATCAATCAATCAATCTAGGGTTTTCCAGAAATAGAAATATATAAATTCAACCAAAATATCTGTATATAATGGATTTCTTTGCTTCTGCGTAAAGTCAAAGAAACTGATGAAGATGAAGAAGGAAGTTTCGCCTCTGTATTGAAATCTGTGAGAACGAGAAAAAGGAAACGTTTTTAGAGTGAAAATCGTGGGGCGACGGGTTGGACTTTTAGGTAAATATAGAACCGACTTTTGATAATAATTTGATGACGTGGATGAGATGAGCACGAGATGTTTTATTAAAAATAAATAAAAATTCAGATATTTTTTAATTAAAATATTAATATTACTCTCTTAAATAAAATTAGTGGTATACCTGTCATATTTAAGAGAATAATATTAATATTTTAATTATAAAAACATCTTAATTCTTACTTCCTTAATTTTCACAACATGTAATGAAAGTTATATTTTAGAATGGAGAAAGTATTAATTAATTTGATTAAGATCAGTTTTTAATTTGTAGGCGGAGAAATCATTAAATCAGAACCATTATGTCAACAGAATGGAAAAGTTAATTTCTTATATACTTTAATAAAAAAAAATTTAATTGTTGGGTTATGTTTTCGAATAGTTATGATATGGATCTCTTATGTAGTTCAGAATGAAGCACATCATAATAAAATTAGAGGAGATAAGATTTTGTGATTATTTAAATGATTATGCATTAAAGGTCCACATATACTTCTAACACCTGCTAGCAAATCCCCATCCCCTCATTTTTTTTACAATAATTCAGAAGGAACGGGTTAAGGAATCATGTTGTGATCTATTAAAAATTTACGAGTTTAGTTTTTGGATTTTATGTTTTATTTCAGTTAGTTTTTTTTTTTTTGAAAAAGTATAATCACATTTTGAATATAAAACATTATACTAATAACAAAATTCGAACACTTTTTAAGGATGTAAAAGTTCTTACAAAGTGAAAAATTTGATCTTGTCGATGCTTGATCCATTGGATTGTTAGCGAGATGCATATGGTTTAGTTAACTTTAGTTCAAACTAGACATTTATATTTATAAACGAATGAACTAATTCACAACTAAATTTCTTTAGTTAGGATAGCGATATAAAATTTATTTTGACACAACTTTAGTTATAAAAAAAGAGAAAAAGAAAGAAAATTCTTTCAAGATTTCCATCCCACTCAGTAGATGATCAAGATTTTTCATCCCATTCGTTTAAATGGAGCAAAATATACTCTATTTATTAGAGAAAAAATATCAGCGAAATTATTTGACCCTCTGCCACTACGCTGGATCCGTTCATGATGAGATCAAAGGATTATCAAAATGTGGACAATGTTGTGATGTTACATAGACTGCAAATGATTAGACCGATTGGTTATTCACCTAAAAAAAAAAAAGATTAGACCGATAGGTAAATCGATCGTCCTCTTGTTTATTTTGACCAATTTTTAAAGAATATTCTCTCCTTATATATTTATTTTATAATTTATACTAATTCAGCTTATCGAATATCAAAATAACAAAACCACTTATTAATATTGAGATAGAAGATGAGAAAAACTAATACAAATTATTTCAGTCGGTCATTACCTAATATATCCTTTGCTACTTTTGCAAAATTTTATTTTTTCATCTTAATACTTAGTAGAAAAATGGATATTCAATTTAAAATAGAGATAGTATGTTATTTTTTACTTTAAAAAAAAAATTAGGTACATTGAGAAACAGTAACAACATACTACTCAAATTAATTCGCCAATCAATACAAGTTGGCTCAATTGGTAAGAATTTGACACGTTTTTACAAATGTCAAGTGTTCAATTCCCACTATCGACGTGAGGGCTGTGTTGGTGGGCGGTCTGTAAATACTCTTGTAAGCGACTTATGGTCCTTAGGGCCTGTCCTACCCTGTGGTGGTGACCGGAGTCGAACCCACCCAAACTTTTTTTTCACCAAAAAAAAATATTAGTTCGCCTTCTAACAGAAAAGTGATAAAAAATTAAAAGAAGAAAGTACTCGGACACACACACACACACACACAAATTGGAGATGGTAAAGAAATTTGTAATAAGTACTATTAATGATTACATGAGAGAAATAAATGGGATATAGAAGAATGTGGATGGAATGGAAAAGGAGCCAAGTATAGAAAAAGAGACCAATGAAAGCGGGGAATTGCATTAGTATGACATTTATTTAGTAGAATGATCATGACATGGCATTAGAAAATGTGGATGTAACATTTCTGTTCAGGACCCACTTCTGTCCTGACTGACGTGGACAACTCTCATACGCACCTTGCCCACGTCATCCAAGACGGAAGTGGGACTTCCGTCCTGGCCTCCCAGATTAAAATCCCCAAATTCCTTCTTCTCCCACCCACCCGCGAGCCTTTCAGCAAAAAATAAAAAATCCCCAAGTGCTTCCCCCCCCTCCCGCCACCACCCCACCCATCCGCTTTTCTGCCGCCACCTTCCTTTGACGCCAACAATCCACCACCATCTTCTCTCTCATCTCTCAATCTAGGAGGTATAAAACCTTAATTTTTTATAGAAATTCAACATGTATGTTATTATTTGAAATTTTAATTGTTGTGATTTTAGTTCTTTAGAGTAATTTGTTCCCTATTTGAAGTTGTATGTGTTTGAATTTGGTTTTGATTTTGTGAATTTAGGTCAATTAACAAATTAGGGCATTTTCCAATTTAGGGCAATTTTTAATTTTCGTGATTTGTCAATTTAGGTTTTTCGTGACTTCAATATTTTTGTTAATTGCGGATTATGGTGAATTGTGAATTGTTATTTTTTGAATTGTGAATTGTTATTACATTGTATGTTATTTTTTTTAGATGTCTGTTCCTGCACACCTTCTGCCCCGGTCCTTATAATCCAGTGTTTTAAACAAACACACATCCCATAGAGCTCTTAGAATATGGGGCGGGGACGTAGAGTTAAACACTAGTTTAATAATAATTAGCAACTACGGGAATTTCTTTGATGCCTACCAAAACGAAGGCAACGCAAGGGTGCTTCAGCTGATTGACCTTTTAGGTTTCGGGGGTTGCTGTAGGATAGGCAAGATCAAGATAGACCACGTCTTGGTCACCGTATTAGTAGAGCGGTGGTGGCCAGAGACACATACTTTTCACCTCCGATGCGGTGAGGTCACCATTACCCCACCCGATTTCATTAGGGGTAACACCATCGCACTTGTAGAGGTGTATGCCCATATTAGTGAGCACCTAGGCGAGGATGCCACCGAGTTGGCCGTAGACCAGCAGGCCCGGACACTTATTTTCCTACTGATGTCCACATTCCTATTTCCAAACAAATCCGGCGCGGGGAACATGCGGTATCTCCTCACCATCAGCGACGGGATCCTGGCAGAAGACCAACATTCCTGAGCTAGCGTCGTCCTTGCTCAGGCCGTTTCTAAGGACATAGCTGGATGTTGCCTTTTAATCCAGGTTTGTATACTTTTTTATATGTTTTTATTGCTTCCATGTATTTTGAATATTTGTTGATTACTCCGTGTTTTTTCTGTACTAGTTGTGGGCGTGGGAGCGCATCTCATGTCTCCGGCCCCAGAAACGCGGCCCGAATCTGCATGATATTCCCGCGGACGGGAGAGCTTACGGGTCGCAATGGAATACGTGCCGGAGTTTCTGTAACGCACCCAAAACGCAGCTTACGGTGTTTAGAGATCAGCTGGATCAGCTGACGGATGCCCAGGGGGTAAGTATTTTCTTTAATTTCTTATTTTATGTTTAAATTAAAGCAATTGATTTATGCTAAGTACACTTTTTATTGGCAGTTCATGTGGAGGCCTTACCCTGACTGGGTTATTGCCGAGAGGACTGCTCGAGATGAGGGCTTCCAGGCCACCTGCCGAGCCCGTACGCCGCTCGTTTGTTTCGAGATGGTTGAGTACCACATGCCGGATCGGGTTGCTAGGCAATTCGGATTCCAGTAGGTGATACCAATCCCAACTGTGGCGGAGGGTACCAAAGAGGGTGTCGACGTCCACTCGTTTAAGGCTGGAGCGGCTCGACAGGCCACTCAGTTGGACTTGGCAGCTAGGAGACTTCGGCAACGGGGCCGGCCACAGGAGCCGGCACAACCTGAGGCTGATCCAACAGGGTCTCCGGTGCCCACACAGTTTCCCAGTACGACTGAAATTGGCACCCACTATGAGTACCAATTCCCGAGCATCGGTACTTACTATTCCAGTCGGGGGAGATGCGGGAGCCGGGCCATCTCCTTCGACACAGCAGGGTGTATATTCTGGCGGATCGCCTTCTTACAGCCTCCACCTCACTCAGACGCAGCACCACACTCCAACTTTCCAACTTGGGTACCCCGATGAGCCGATATTTATCGACACTAAAGGGGTCGGAGTTCATCGCAACGGAGCGTGGTAGCGGGGTGCGAACGAGAACGGGCCACACGTACTATTTGCGTGAAGACAGGAGAAGCCCTGACCGTTACACCCCGTCTGAGCCGTAGATAGCTTTGAAATTATTTTGTAATCATATCTTTCATTTCATTGTTGTTTCTAACAATTTAAATTATTTTACATTATAACATATTTTATTTTGTTTTGGAACGTTGTTAGACTTTTATGGTATAACACTTTGTTATTTCTCTTACTCCGAATTTGGTAAGTAATGTTTATCGTTGATTTTTTTATATTGTAAAAATACCAGCACAAACAACCAAAAAAAAAAATTGAGTGTTCTTGGCACAACACACTGCCAGGGCAGCCCACTTCTGTCCTAGAAATAAAAAAAATTCACTGCCAGGGTAGGACGGATGTGGGACTTCTGTCCTGGCTTACGTGGCAAGGCGCGTCTGGGAGACTGCTACGTCAGCCCCACTTCCGTCCTGGACATAAATGTTTCTCCCAATTTTCCACTGCCATGTCATTACCATTTTACTAAACAAATGCCATACTAAGGCAATTCCCAATGAAAGCAGCAGCAGCAATAGCTCCAGTTACATGGTCACAATAATTGTGGAATTGGGCACATATTGGCAGGCACGAGCAGTGGATTTGGCATTTGAGGGCAAAACTGTAATAGTATGTCGAACTACATATAAAAACGGTTAAAAAAAATATCTTTGAGGGCGAAACTGATAAAATATTCCAAACTACATATAAAATTTACTATACCTATTATATTTTTAAAAATTTCGAGGCAGTCGTCCCTGCATATTGGTGGCCAACCTGCATGTGGATTCCCTTTCTTCCCCAACTCTGCCATTGCCATTGCTGCTGATAAGCTTGAAGTAAGCACCACACTCATCACCTAATAATCATTTCAGATCAATTAATCATAATAATTACAAACACTACAACCTTACACTTGCTATGATATTTGCAATCACAAAGTACCTATTCAAGTCACTTAACAAAATACCAATGTTTTGAAACCCGGACCGGACCGGACCGACCGTCGACCGGACCTCCGAGCGGTCCGGTTAAGTGCCAAAACTTGTTTTCGTCAAAAACCGCTATGATTTCACTGACCCGGTGGACCCGGCCGATCGGACCGTTCAAATCGTAAACCGGAACGATTTTGGGAAAACCGGCCGGGTCACAAAATACATTTTTTTTTAATTTTTTCTGTATTAAAAAAGGGAAGAAGAAGAAAAATAGAGAGGGCGGTGGCGGGGCGGTTCACGGCGGAGGAGAGAAGGAAAAAAAAAAGAGGGAGGTGGCGGTGGCGATTCGTGGCAGAGAGAAGGAGAGGTGAAGAAAAAAAAAGGGGCGGTGGCGGGGCGGTTCAGGGCAGAGGAGAGGAGAAGAAAAAAAAAAAAGGAGGTGGCGGTTCATGGCAGAGAGAAGGAGAGGAGAAGAAGAAAAAAAAAAGGGGCAGTGGCGTGGCGGGGCGGTGCAGAGAGGAGAGGAGGAAAAAAAAAGAGGGAGGGAGTTGCTGCAGAGAGAATGAGAGGAAGAGAAGAGAAGGAGCGCCGGAGAAGGGGAAGAGGGGAAAGGGCCGCCGGAGAAGAGGGGATAGGGGAAAGGGGCGCTGGGAGAGAAGAGGGGAAAGGAAATGATAAGGTTTTTTTCTCTCTAGGGTTGGATAAGAGACTTTATATATCTAGGACTAAAATGGTAATTAAAATATTATCACATAAACCCTAAACAATAATTATAGTACAAACAAGTTTTAAAAAGTCTATTTTCAACATTTAGTTGGATATTAAAATTAAAGTAGATATTTAAGGGAATAATCAAGATAAAATATATCTGAACTAGCTTTACATTAACAACATTTTTTTATTAATAAGTATATATTATATATTTTTTAATATTTATGACGTCACCGGGTTGATGAACGGGTCGATGACGGTCCGACCAGTGACCCAGTAATTTTTCCGGGTCGATGTCCGGTCCGGGTTTCAAAACATTGCAAAATACTAATTAACAACACAATTACAACCTTAAAGACTAATTAACAAAAGCATTAAAATGTTAACATAAGCTTACTTGAATCCTGTAACTGAAAGAATATTGGTATTTTCATGCTTGTTACCATCACATTTGCTGCATAAATAGTTGCTCCAACATACAAAATCCTAATTAAGAGTACGCCAAGCTTCTTCATCTTGTTCATTTCGAAGAGGAAAAAAAAATTACGTAAAATCTTCAAATTTTCGGAGTAGTCTATTTCGTTGCTGAAAAATTACACAGATCTAACATATATATTCTTCGGGAATGTATAAAGTATAAGGTTTAATTTATAGATGAAATACCAATTCTTAAGTATATAGATGTTAGTTGAATTTTCTTGGCATGAAGTGTGACCGCCAAGCGGATGGTCTGACCAACATCCGCCACATCCTATTTGACTCTCGGCTAATTCAATTTAAAAATGGATATGTAATTCAAATTCTCTTGGAATTTAGATAATCTCAAAATAAATTTTAGGAATAATGATCATTTTTTAACATTTACTATGCATTGAAATCATAGTGTTTTTTTTTGTCGTGAGATGTATTTCTTTATGTATAATGCACTGATCATATTTTGAGATTATTAATTTAAAAATCTTTAAATTTGACTAATATTTACATAACTATTTAGAGTACTTATGAATAATAACATAATCACTATTCAATATATGGCATAACACGTAATAAAACGTCACCTAATAAATCAACAAGTCGCAACCAGTGGATTTTCAGAAACGATTTTATAAATATTGTATTTCACCCCCTAAAAAATTTCAGTAAGAAATTTGCCCCCATATGACAAATTCCTATCTCCGCCACTGGTCGCAACTGTTGGCGAATCAGTACATGTTGAGTTCCAATTCAAAAAGTAATTAGTTGCTCTTAAAAAAGTTCTATACAAGATCTCGCAAATGAAGTTTCTGAAGAATATAGTATATTGTATATATACAAAATATCTACCAGGCGGAGAGCTCTTTTCTAAGACACGTGCAATACATCATATCCCACTCTCATCTCACATAAATTTGACCCCTTTCTACCTAATGATAGTTATGCCCCCGACTTCTATAAATGACACCACACTTAAATCCGATGCATTGCACATATTCTAAGAGTAAGTTACTTATAAGACTTTGATCCCTATCTTTTTTCTTTTTCTTTTTTTGATAATAAAAATCCCTATCTTATTATTGTCACATAGATCATTCGTTCTTGATAAAAAATAAAAAATAAAAAATTCCTACTTAAATATTTTATTGTTGACCAAGCTGCAATTCTTCTCTTTAGCTCATGGTTTCAAAACTGCAAACCCATTTTATCGGGAAATTGTTATTCATGAACAACAAATCTCAATTCAAAATCTCAACAGATGCTTTTGTAGAACTGATCAAACTTGTAAAACCCATTAAAAAAATCACTGCTTCTTCATCAATTCATTCCTACATTTGCAAGAAAAAAAGTAAAAAAAAAAAACCCCGAAATTCTGAAAGCTAAAAATCAACAAGTAAATAAAAAAAAATTGTGAAAATGTATGGTGGAAATGAGTATGGTGATCAAACAATGAATAATAATGGTGGTGATGAAATGGAAATGGGAATGGGAATTGATGAAGGAGAAGAAGAAGAAGAAGAAGAAGAAATAAGTCAAGAAGATGCATGGGCTGTGATCAGTGCATATTTTGAAGAAAAGGGTTTGGTTAGACAGCAATTGGATTCTTTTGATGAGTTCATTCAGAATACAATGCAAGAAATTGTTGATGAATCTTCTGATATTGAAATCCGACCCGAGGGTCAGCATAATCCTGGCCGCCAGCCTGATTTCCTTGAGGTTATAATTAATTTCATACAATTCTGATGATTCTTTATATATAATTGAAATTTTATTTTTTTGATTGTGTTTTGGTACTTCTGAGCAGTCATTTTGTGTGTATTTATTGTCAAATAGTAGGTCTGTCTTCTAATAATCCCCGCCCATATCCCAATTATTGTTGACTTAATGAGTTATGTTATTGTATTGTGTTTTGGTACTTGTAAATGCAACCAAATTGATAAGGGGTTTTAGGGTGAGATATATGACAGAGTTTGTGTTTAGGAGTTTTGTCTCGAGTTTATATTGTGGTAAGAACCGTGGGGCTGCGTCTAACCGATTGAGCTATCTCTAATATTGACATTTTTGTATCCAAGAAGTGGCAAAACAATTATGTTCCCTCTTGTTAGAAAATTGCAAAGACTAATTTACTGCTAAATGAATGATGAAATATACAAATTAACATTGTAGTAAGCTTCAAAATTTCCAATACAGTCTTATGGTTTTGAACTTACTAGTGTTTTTGTGCTCTTGGCAGACCCTTTATAGAATAAAATTTGGACAAATATACCTCAGTAAACCAATGATGACAGAGTCTGATGGAGAAACTAATACCTTATTTCCAAAGGCGGCGAGGATGAGGAACTTGACATATTCATCCCCATTGTATGTGGATGTCACAAAACATGTAATAAAGAAAGGTTACGACTGTGAAGAAGTCACTGAGACTCAGGAATTTACCAAAGTTTTCATTGGAAAGGTGCATAACATTTCTTGATTTCTTAATACGTTCTGTACTTTGCGATTCTTTAATTTTTATAGTTTATGAATCTCTGTTTTAGGTCCCGATCATGCTTCGTTCAAGCTATTGTAGCTTGTACAATAAACCCGAGAAGGATTTGACTGAGCTAGGAGAATGTCCTTATGACCAAGGTGGATATTTCATTATAAACGGGAGCGAAAAAGTCCTGATTGCTCAAGAAAAGATGAGCACAAATCATGTTTATGTATTTAAGAAAAGACAGCCAAATAAGCATGCATATGTAGCTGAAGTTCGGTCAGCAGCTAAATCACAGAATAAGGCCCCCAGTGGCATGTTTGTGAGTATGCTTTCCAGGGCTGGTGCAAAAGGGGTAATGAATATTTTGTCCTCATGACATAGAATTTATTGATTTGATCCATTTTTGGTGCCAATTATCAACTCAGATTATCGTCTGTTTCTTCAAATATAGGGTTCCTCGGGGCAGTACATACGTGCAACCCTTCCGTATATAAGAACAGAAGTTCCGGTCATAATTGTCTTTCGCGCATTAGGATTTGTTGCAGATAAAGATATACTAGAACACATATGTTACGACTTTAAAGATTCTCAAATGATGGAATTACTCCGCCCGTCCTTGGAAGAGGCATTTGTAATTCAAAATCAACAGGTAATAGATTTTCCTTTAGTTTGTTCTGCTTTAATCATAAAAAAGGTACTTGTAGCTAGATATGACATATGATATCATTGCGTATAAAATTATATAATTTAGATTACAAGTACGACTATTGACACGTTATACGAATTAGGTTGCACTTGACTACATTGGAAAAAGAGGTTCAACTATTGGTGTCACCAGGGAGAAAAGGATTAAGTGAGCGTCTTCTCACTACTTAGTATTGTTCTCTAACTTCATTTACCTAGAGGCATTATCTCTTCTGCAGGTATGCGAAAGAGATCCTTCAAAGGGAAATGCTTCCGCATGTTGGTATGGGAGAGTATTGTGAAACTAAGAAAGCTTATTTTTTCGGGTGAGACATTGAAGGCACTCAACCTTGATATAGAAACATACTTAGACACCAAAAACCTTAATTTTTCATTATTTCATCAGGTATATCATCCATCGTCTTTTGCTTTGTGCACTAGAGCGAAGGCCAGAAGATGATCGGGATCATTATGCAAACAAGAGGCTAGACCTTGCTGGTCCTTTACTTGGAGGCTTATTTCGAATGGTCTGTTTTTCTTTTGAGACTATGAATTGTTGACATGCTGGAAGGCAACTTTTTAATGTAATTTATCTGAAAATTGATTCAGCTATTCAGAAAGTTAACGAGGGATGTGAGATCCTACGTCCAAAAGGTTTTGTTGTTAGAATGCTTCTTCATTTTTGCTGTTTCTAATTTCTCTAAAATTTAAAACTCTTCTTAATTTTGAATTAAGATATTTGTCTTTCCGAGCAGTGTGTTGACAATGGCAAGGACGTAAACCTACAGTTTGCCATTAAGGCTAAAACAATAACAAGTGGACTAAAGTATTCTCTTGCTACCGGGAACTGGGGACAAGCAAATGCAGCCGGTACCAGAGCAGGCGTTTCACAGGTGAGTTTGTATATATTCTAGTTTTGGTACTTCATTTTTTCTTCAATTTAGTTTCACATATATGCTTTATATAGGTCTTAAATCGATTAACATATTCATCAACTCTATCCCATTTAAGAAGACTAAATTCACCAATTGGACGTGAAGGTATGAATTTATTTTAAGTTTCATTTCAGGTTAAGATTTTAAATCTTCCAGGTCTTTTATTGCTTCTCTTTTTTTTCTTTTTTGAAAAGGAAAATTGGCGAAGCCGAGACAATTGCACAATTCTCATTGGGGAATGATGTGTCCTGCAGAAACACCAGAAGGTCAGGTAACCTGGAACATATGGAGATCAAGTTTGAAATCTATGGATATTAAATTCTAAAAAATTTCACTTTGTGGCAATTGCATGGTTGTATCAGGCTTGCGGGCTAGTAAAAAACCTTGCACTGATGGTGTACATAACAGTAGGATCTGCTGATAATCCCATTTTGGAGTTTTTGGAAGAATGGAGTACCGAGAACTTTGAGGCATGAGAAATTTGAGCTGAATCATCATCTAATCTAGAAAATTTCATGCATATGACACTAAGCATCTTACTTTTTATTTTTTCAGGAAATTTCCCCTGCTGTCATCCCTCAAGCTACCAAAATTTTCGTAAATGGTAGTTGGGTAGGAATTCACAGAAATCCAAATCTTTTGGTCAAGACTCTAAGACAACTTAGGAGACAGGTAGAACGACATCCTCGGTATATATAATTTCATGAATATTCTGTTGAAGCATTTGATTTGGCTTGTTAAGAATTTTGCTTTGTTTGTTCACAGGTTGATGTTAATACTGAAGTTGGAGTTGTTAGTGATTTACGCCTGAGAGAACTTCGGCTGTATACCGATTATGGCCGATGTAGTAGACCACTTTTCATTGTGGAGAAGCAAAAGTTGCTAATAAAGAAAAAGGATATTCTTGTCTTGCAGCAAAGGGTAGATAGAACTGAATTTTAGCTAAACTTGCATATTCAACGTAATAAAAATCTTCGTGGTTCTTGACGCAGGAGTACGCTGATGAATGTGGCTGGCATGATCTTGTAGCAAAAGGCTTCATTGAGTATGTCGATACAGAAGAAGAAGAAACCACAATGATATCTATGACGATAAGTGTGAGCTTCATTTGAAATTCTTTTTTCATATAATCTTTTTCTTTCTTATAATGATTTCATATGTTTCATTTAAGATGCTTTCTTCATATTCAAATGCGCCCTTTTAGGATCTTACGAATTCAAGGCTCAGCTCGCTCAGTCCAGATGAGGGTTATTCTGAAATCGCTTACACCCATTGTGAAATTCATCCTTCATTGATTTTGGGTGTTTGTGCTTCAATCATCCCGTTTCCTGACCATAACCAGGTTATATTTACACTTTTCTCGAGTTACTTGAATCTCAGCTTCCACGTGCCATGTATTTTCCTTAATCTACCTTCTTATAATTTATGATGCAGTCTCCTCGTAATACCTACCAATCGGCAATGGGAAAGCAAGCAATGGGAATATATGTTACCAACTACCAGCTAAGAATGGTAATATTATGTTTAATATATCCTTTAGCCATATACGTCTTGCATTTTGTTTCTTGCTCAACTGAAGTATGCAATATTTTTGGAATTTCTGAGCAGGATACACTAGCCTATGTGCTTTACTATCCCCAGAAGCCTTTGGTAACAACGCGAGCAATGGAACATTTACATTTCAGGCAGCTTCCTGCGGGAATTGTGAGAAATCGCTATTCTCTTGCTTTTTCTTAATTGTCTCTGATGTTCAGAGTCTAAACTTCATGGCTTTGTCTATGGAAGAATGCCATTGTCGCCATTTCTTGCTATTCCGGATACAATCAAGAAGATTCTGTTATTATGAACCAATCCTCAATTGATCGAGGATTCTTCCGATCTCTTTTCTTCCGTTCATATAGGTACTTCATTTTACAATATGGATAAAACCGGTCTCTTTTATTTGCCAGAGTTACAGCTGATTCTCTATTTTATATCGCAGGGACGAGGAGAAGAAAATGGGCACACTTGTGAAAGAAGATTTCGGGTGTCCTAATAGGGATAACACCATGGTTAAAACTTTTCTTAATGCCTACTTTTCCTTGCACTTAATTTTTTTTTGTTTTCAATTTTTTTTCCTCCCTTTTTTTGTAGGGGATGCGTCATGGATGTTATGATAAATTGGACAATGATGGCTTTGCACCCCCCGTGAGGCAGTCATTTGATTCTTTCTTGTAGTTCCGTAGATCTTAATTTTCATCTGATCAATGCTTCTTACAGGGAACAAGAGTTGCAGGTGATGATGTAATTATTGGAAAAACAACTCCCATTACTCAGGAAGAAGCTCAGGGGCAGTCTGTGAGATTCACTAGGCGTGACCATAGTACTAGTCTTCGTCACAGTGAAACTGGGGTCGTGGATCAGGTGATTTCTCGTTGTCTCTATTTATTCTCGTTGCCTGATGTTCTTTCTTTTGTTGAGTTTATTCTGTTTGTTTTTATAGGTTCTCTTAACTACAAATGCTGATGGATTGAGGTTTATCAAAGTTCGGATGAGATCAGTTCGGCTTCCTCAAATTGGCGATAAATTTAGCAGTAGACATGGACAAAAGGGCACAATTGGTATGACTTACACACAAGAAGACATGCCATGGACACTTGAGGGCATTTCCCCTGACATCGTTGTGAATCCACACGCTATTCCTTCTCGTATGACAATAGGTCAGCTCATCGAGTGCATAATGGGAAAAGTTGCTGCTCATATGGGCAAGGAAGGAGATGCTACTCCATTTACCGATGTCACAGTATATAAAATCCTCACCTTATATAGAAATTGGTTGTTTTCCTTTCCCTTTTTTTTTTTTTTTTTGGATTGAATCGCTTGTCGGTTCCTTATTCTCAGGTGGATAATATCAGCAAGGCTCTTCATAAATGCGGTTATCAAATGCGCGGTTTTGAGAGAATGTACAACGGGCACACAGGCCGGATAATGGGGGATGTGATATTCCTAGGGCCAACTTACTATCAAAGATTGAAGCACATGGTAGATGACAAAATTCATTCTCGTGGTCGAGGACCTGTACAAATTCTTACAAGACAGCCAGCGGAGGGGAGATCGCGTGATGGAGGATTAAGATTTGGGGAAATGGAACGCGATTGCATGATAGCTCACGGAGCTGCACATTTCCTCAAAGAAAGGCTATTTGATCAAAGTGATGCATATAGAGTTCACGTTTGTGAGATTTGTGGTTTGATTGCAATCGCAAGCCTTAAGAAAAGCTCCTTCGAGTGCAGAGGTTGTAAGAACAAAACTGCAATTGTCCAGGTAGATAAGTATATTTTTCTCTTTAATAATACGGAACTTTATGAAGCATGCTATCTTTGTCATCCTAAGGTTTTGATTGATGGCGGGATAATATATCGTGGCAGGTGTATCTTCCTTATGCATGTAAGCTTCTGCTTCAAGAGCTGATGTCTATGGCAATTGCACCAAGATTGCTAACCAAGGATGTGGAAACATTGAAAGAACAGAAGAAAAAGAAGATGTGAGTCCTACATATATCCATGACAATTACCCCATCCCCCAAAGATCATTTATAGAACTACATTTTGCAGCTACTGAATAAAAGAGAGATGATGAACTTACGAGTCATGCACAATTTTGAACTTGGTATTTATATCGGAATTTTCTTGCTTGAAGAAGATTGAAATGCTTATGGGATCATTGAATGATGGATAATATTTTTCATTAATTATGCTATTGAATTAAGAACTTAAGATTCTTCCCCTATAAAACAACCTATATGAGATGCACATATTTGTAATATAAAGGAATAGAGATAATCACTATTTATGCCCCGAGAGATGTTTCCATAGCAACTGCTACCCCTAAAGATTATATCGTGCTATAAATGTCCCCAACAATTTACGAGGTGCCATTTATGCCCAAAAGTGACGGAGGCCGGTGAGAAGTGGCGTCGCCCGCACATACGAAATTACAGGGGTAAATTCGTCCATCCAATTTTTTTAATTAAAAAAAGAAAAGAAAAGAAAAGAAAAACCCTCAACTTCGTCTTCCTCAAACATTCATCCCCTCCACCACTCCCTCTTGATCTCCACCACTCACCCCAACCACCCTCTTGATCTCCACCGCCTTCATCTCCGAAACCCTAGGAATTTGGGGGATTTTTTTATGTTTGGTAAATTCTTGATTTTTTTTTTTTTTTTGTGATTTATTGAGATGAACTCATTGTTCTTGTCCATTTTCTGAGAAATGGGTATTCAAAATTTGTGGCATCGACATCAGCCGAAGAAGAAGAAAATAAAAATTTGGAGAAAAAGACTGAGTACCTTATCATACGCGGCGGAGGACTGTCATGACTGGGAAGGATTGGTGGTGAAAGGAAGAGCCAATTTCATATTTCAGCAATGAGGAACGGTGGTCATGAGCAGGGGAGGTCAAAAGAGTAATTTAGCTAGCCTTTTAAATTACCTAAATGAAGTGATGTCGTTTTATGCTTCAGCAAAACGACATCACTTAGCTAGATCTACTGAGCTTATTTCGAATTACAAAGGAGAGGAGCAGCTGCTGTCTTGCCATTTGAGGAGAAGGAATCTCCAAGGATCACTGTTGATCCTTGATCCTGTCAGAAGCAATGCTGAGCTGGAGGGAGCAGATCCTTTTGGGGATCCCAACCCTAGGTATAAAAAGGAATCTGCTGCTGAGGGAGAGGGCATCCAGATATTTGAAACCAAAGTGGCTTAAGCCAATTCTTCCCTCTGTGAGTTTTCCTTCATTCTTAAACACTTTCTTACCCCAATTCCATCCAGATTCTATATCTATCTTGTTACTTAATAGCTGGTGCCTTGCCATTGCAGATTGACGCTCAAACTGTCTGAAGTGGAGATTGCATCAGCTAGAGTTTGCTATTTCTTTCCTTATCTAGATACTATTTCAGTTACCTCATTAACTGTAATTAGTAGTTGGCTTCTCATTTCCCTCTATGTTATTTCGTAGTTCTTATCAATTTGTTTCAGTTATTCTAGTGGCAGTGATCCTTTGACTTGATATGTTATTACATTGGGGGAGCCCTGAATCTATTTTCTATATTAATGCTAAGTGGTGTTGCTGCTATTGTTTGCTGGGTTGATTTGCTTGTTCATTGAGTGATTTACCGTGTGTTCCTAAGTGGGGACATGACAAATTGGTATCAGAGCAGTTCAATCCTAAGGGACTGTGAGGTTATGGCTAACAATAAAAACCCAAATTTGGAATTCCCTACATATGACAGTTACACTAGTGCCAGTGACTGGAGGGATGGATGTAGGGATTATTTTCAGCTCTATCAAGTTGAAGAAGGGGAGAAAATCACAATGTCTAAAGAAAACTTTAGGAATAGGGCTTTTACGTGGGCATGGTGTCACATACGTAATCATCCCAATGAGAGTTGGGAGCAGTTTGCCGCTGCGATATGTAATAGGTTTGAAGAGAAGATTGTTGCCACAGATGAATCTCCTAATGTAGTAAAGGAACCAAAGCAAGATGAGATTGAGAATGAGAAACAACAAGCTACTGATGAAGCTGATAGGGGAGTGGCACCGTATTTCAAAGATGAGGTGAAGCAAATAATTAGGATTTTGCCTAAAGAGAGACAAACTGCTCTGTTCTGTGCTACACAGACTAAGAAGGTTGAGGATCTTCCACGATTATCCTTTCAGACAAATCCAGTCTACATTGATGTGGATGATGGAAGGAAAATGACCACTAATGAAGGGCTTCAACAAGGCTATGTTGTTATCCCAAGTGCCGAGAGATTTCTTCTTCTTTATTCTCTCTTGAAGAGGAATCAGAAAAAGAAAGTGAATGTAGAGATAATGAAAGAGGCAGAGTTCTTTGGATATCATTTTATGTCAACGAGTCATAGGGCAATAATAATATGGGACCCTGGTACATGTTCTTGCATCCGTACTATCGATTCGGGATATGGATTGTGCGGCCATTTTGTTCCTGGTAATACGCCGGTTGTTGTTGGTACAAAGGTGTCGAATGTTCAGATGTCATTCTTATTTAAGCTTGCTGCTAATTCGACTATGTTGGCTCTTTTTGTGAGCCCAGCAGCTGTGTTGATAGGCTATGGTATAACAAGGGTAGGCGCATCTGCTTTCAACGAATTGCGAACTGTTGTTTTCTCTAAAGTAGCTCTGCGGGCAATCAGATCAGCTTCTAGGAAGGTGTTCTCTCATTTACATGAACTAGACCTGCGATATCATCTAAGTCAAGAAAATGGAAGTCTGAATCGAATTATTGATCGTGGGAGCCATGCTATTAATTTTATTTTTTCCTCCATGGTAATTAATGTTGTACCGACTATATTAGAGTGGCGAACCAAGTTTAGGAAGGAAATGAATAAAGCTGATCAGGATGCAAGTGCAAGGGTGATTGATTCTCTTATTAATTATGAGACAGTGAAATGTTTCAACAGAGAGAGTTTTGAAGCTGAGAAGTATGGATGTTCGAAGTTAGCAAGTGTGATATTTGATAAGATGATGGACAAAGACTATGTTTTATGGAAAACTATGATGTCAGTTTATGCATATAATAAGGAATTCTATGAGGTTTTGGAGTTGTTTGAGTGTATGGAGAGCAAGATGCTGAAGATGGGTAAGGTATCAACTATAAGTGATTTATTGGCAGTTTCTGTGAGTGTGATGAAGGTTTTAGAAAAGGGGTCAGAGATTCATGACTGTGCCGTAAAACAGAAAATTGATTCGAATGATATGATTGCTACCCCTTTGATGTCAACTTATGCTAAATGTGGTATGTTTGGATCAGCATTGGTTGTATTTAGCAAGATGCTTTTAAAAGAGGTGGTAACATGAAATGCTCTGATAAATAGTTATGCAAATACTGGAGGTCCTTGTGATGCAAATTTGATGTTATCTGAGTTAAGGTTGTCTCCATTGCACCCAGATTCATTGACAATTGCTGATGCTGCTTACAAGAATGGGTTTACTTTGCTCTCAGTTGAGAAGAGTTGTTCAATGGCTTCGAATTTAGAATTTTGGAAACAATTGCACACCGAAGTTGTTAAAGAGAAGAATGTCGTGTCGTTGAATACACTCCTATCTGGATTATATAGCGATCAAACTTATGATCTAGGACCATCAATTTTTAAAAAGATTCTTGCAGAAGGTGTGGTGCCCGACCAGTCTACAATTGTAAGCATCTTCAAATCCTGTGCCAACCTGTCGAACATTGATTTTGGTGAGCAAGTGCATGCACACTTAATCAGGCGTGATCTTGGGAGGGATGGTTATGCAGGAAATAGGCTGATTGACATGTATGCGAAGGGCGGTTGCCTGGAAAATGTACAAACGATATTTAACAGAATGAATGCAAGGGATGCTGTCACTTGGACAATTCCTATTTCAATTCTTTCTCAGACCGAAGAATATCGAGAGAAAGTAGCGCAGTATTTCAATCATATGCAAAGAGAAGGAGTCAAGGAAACATATGTTAAGGGAAGAGCTGCCCTTGGAAAATACATAGCAAATTCTTTTATAAAAATGTTGACCCTTGCTCTCAAAGATCAGAATCTCATTGATTCGTGTTCTTTCATTTTATGGAGTGATGGCGTCATATATGTCTTTGATCCGGGGAAAATAAGAAGTGTTACAGTTAAAGGCCGTGGCGAATTTAAATTTACGCGCAGAAGTCTTCCCTCAGCTTGGCTTATAGCAGACACTGTTTATGAGAAGTTTGTCTTTGGGGCATGGTTAAAGTATGAGAAGCAAGGAGAAGAGCTCATTTTTGACTTGCTATTGTCTTGTGAAAAATGCGATAAAGAATTCAAGATGATTGATATTGCCTCTGAACGGCTTGCAAGCACAAACTTACGTTCTCCTAGAACTACTGTGAGAAATAGGCATTCTGTTTCTCGAATTGTTTCTTTTCTCGATTGGTGATGGGAAATTTGTTTGTGAAAGGCGTAAGATTACTTGTCTTTCGACTCCATTTCATGCCATGCTTAATGGATGCTTTACCGAATCATTACTCGAGGACAGGTTTCTGAGTTCAGCCTTGAGGACAAGGGCTGATCATAAGGGGAGGAGTGTCATGACTGGGAAGGATTGGTGGTGAAAGGAAGAGCCAATTTCATATTTCAAAGAATGAGGAACGGTGGTCATGAGCAGGGGAGGTCAAAAGAGTAATTTAGCTAGCCTTTTAAATTACCTAAATGAAGTGATGTCGTTTTGTGCTCTGGCATTATCATCACCCATATTAGTATTTTAACTAACCAAATATCTTGTTTTTTGCTTCCTTAATTTTCGCAACACATAATAAAAGTCTATTATTGAATTCACCCGACCCCGATCTATTTTGGGAACGTCCAGTTCCAAAGTCACTGGATAGGTAAGTCGCCAATCCCTGGAGTATGTAATGTACTTTATCTGTTGGGTTACAGACGAGCATTTTATCAGAGGTCTCTAATCTATGATTCCTGTTGAATCATATACTCGGGAGTGAGTGCGGGGCAAACGATTTTAAAACATACTCTTATAGTAAGAAATGGAGGAAGTACTAATAATAAAATTATTAATACTATTAAGTTTGTTAATTAACCTTATTTTAAAGTTTGTTAATCACTGTATATATCTATATATCTAATATGCCTGTCTGCCATTGGCACTAGATTATTTTTTAAGACAACCAGGTTTCTTCTTAGTTTTACTTTTTTGGCAACTCTATTCTTTTTTAGTAATTAAAAAAATAAGGTTATAGATTCGTCCAAGCAGGAAGCCTTAACCAGATGTGTTAACAAGAAAACCCGAAGGTTGTTCTTGTCCATGCCTGGAGAGATGCCAACCATCTCCCCTTTCTACGAACACGAAAACAAAAAGAGAGAGAGGTAGTGGCGAACGCAGATTTTAAAGATAGAGGAGCACAATTAATATTGAAAAAAAAAATTCATAAAAAACATATAGTATATAGAAGAAGGAGAAGAAGACTTACCTAAATGCTACTGCTACTATCACCGTGAAGCTACAACAAAAATAATGTTACTGATACCATCTTTATATAGAGGAAATTTGATGAAATTTTCGTGATTTTCTTTCCCTTTGTCTTGTCTTTAATAAACAATATAGTTCCTTTATACACTTAAACTTGTTAAATTTTTAACCAAACTTGTTAACATACAAGTGTTGTTAGTCATATAATTCACGAACCACAAAATTTAATTTTAAATCGAAACTGACTAAAAATAGGTATATTCATAAATATTCACGTGACGTGGTATTACAAAAATAAAGTTAAAACTATAAAAGAAAATTGGGAAAAGGCTGGTGGGGCAAGTCCGCCAGAGAAGTATAACTCTTACATTGTAGAATACCATGTCCTATTAGAAAAAATGAGATGAAACTAATTCAATGAGTTGGATTCCACTTTTTCTCTTTTAAAATTTATTACCAAACTTACATGCAAAAGTAGAGCTTACAATATTTATCTTAGCGTTGGCTAAATTGTTGATGAAAGTACATGCGATCTTCATTCTTCGGACGGTACTGTTTGAGACTCTACTAATGCAATGGTAACAGCTTGGTGGGAAACATTCTCTTGGGTGCACCGATGGCCCACCACCACCACCAAAAATTCTTACAAACATACAATATATTTCGTTTTTTCTCTACTCGACAAAAATTAAACTCTCAACATTTGAATGTGAAGTCTTAACTCTCAACATTTGATTGTGTTTTGGTACTTCTGAGCAGTCACTTTGTGTGTATTTATTGTCAAATAGTAGGTCTGTCTTCTAATAATCCCCGCCCATATCCCAATTATTGCTGACTTAATGAGTTATGTTATTGTATTGTGTTTTGGTACTTGTAAATGCAACCAAATTGATAAGGGGTTTTAGGGTGAGATATATGACAGAGTTTGTGTTTAGGAGTTTTGTCTCGAGTTTATATTGTGGTAAGAACCGTGGGGCCAAAATAAGAAACTTTTAAAAGGGTGCGTCTAACCGATTGAGCTATCTCTAATATTGACATTTTTGTATCCAAGAAGTGGCAAAACAATTATGTTCCCTCTTGTTAGAAAATTGCAAAGACTAATTTACTGCTAAATGAATGATGAAATATACAAATTAACTTTGTAGTAAGCTTCAAAATTTCCAATAGAGTCTTGTGGTTTTGAACTTACTAGTGTTTTTGTGCTCTTGGCAGACCCTTTATAGAATAAAATTTGGACAAATATACCTCAGTAAACCAATGATGACAGAGTCTGATGGAGAAACTAATACCTTATTTCCAAAGGCGGCGAGGATGAGGAACTTGACATATTCATCCCCATTGTATGTGGATGTCACAAAACATGTAATAAAGAAAGGTTACGACTGTGAAGAAGTCACTGAGACTCAGGAATTTACCAAAGTTTTCATTGGAAAGGTGCATAACATTTCTTGATTTCTTAATACGTTATGTACTTTGCGATTCTTTAATTTTTATAGTTTATGAATCTCTGTTTTAGGTCCCGATCATGCTTCGTTCAAGCTATTGTAGCTTGTACAATAAACCCGAGAAGGATTTGACTGAGCTAGGAGAATGTCCTTATGACCAAGGTGGATATTTCATTATAAACGGGAGCGAAAAAGTCCTGATTGCTCAAGAAAAGATGAGCACAAATCATGTTTATGTATTTAAGAAAAGACAGCCAAATAAGCATGCATATGTAGCTGAAGTTCGGTCAGCAGCTAAATCACAGAATAAGGCCCCCAGTGGCATGTTTGTGAGTATGCTTTCCAGGGCTGGTGCGAAAGGGGTAATGAATATTTTGTCCTCATGACATAGAATTTATTGATTTGATCCATTTTGGTGCCAATTATCAACTCAGATTATCGTCTGTTTCTTCAAATATAGGGTTCCTCGGGGCAGTACATACGTGCAACCCTTCCGTATATAAGAACAGAAGTTCCGGTCATAATTGTCTTTCGCGCATTAGGATTTGTTGCAGATAAAGATATACTAGAACACATATGTTACGACTTTAAAGATTCTCAAATGATGGAATTACTCCGCCCGTCCTTGGAAGAGGCATTTGTAATTCAAAATCAACAGGTAATAGATTTTCCTTTAGTTTGTTCTGTTTTAATCATAAAAAAGGTACTTGTAGCTAGATATGACATATGATATCATTGCATATAAAATTATATAATTTAGATTACATGTACGACTATTGACACGTTATACGAATTAGGTTGCACTTGACTACATTGGAAAAAGAGGTTCAACTATTGGTGTCACCAGGGAGAAAAGGATTAAGTGAGCGTCTTCTCACTACTTAGTATTGTTCTCTAACTTCATTTACCTAGAGGCATTATCTCTTCTGCAGGTATGCGAAAGAGATCCTTCAAAGGGAAATGCTTCCGCATGTTGGTATGGGAGAGTATTGTGAAACTAAGAAAGCTTATTTTTTCGGGTGAGACATTGAAGGCACTCAACCTTGACATAGAAACATACTTAGACACCAAAAACCTTAATTTTTCATTATTTCATCAGGTATATCATCCATCGTCTTTTGCTTTGTGCACTGGAGCGAAGGCCAGAAGATGATCGGGATCATTATGCAAACAAGAGGCTAGACCTTGCTGGTCCTTTACTTGGAGGCTTATTTCGAATGGTCTGTTTTTGTTTTGAGACTATGAATTGTTGACATGCTGGAAGGAAACCTTTTTTTTTTTAATGTAATTTATCTGAAAATTGATGCAGCTATTCAGAAAGTTAACGAGGGATGTGAGATCCTACGTCCAAAAGGTTTTGTTGTTAGAATGCTTCTTCATTTTTGCTGTTTCTAATTTCTCTAAAATTTAAAACTCTTCTTAATTTTGAATTAAGATATTTGTCTTTCCGAGCAGTGTGTTGACAATGGCAAGGACGTAAACCTACAGTTTGCCATTAAGGCTAAAACAATAACAAGTGGACTAAAGTATTCTCTTGCTACCGGGAACTGGGGACAAGCAAATGCAGCCGGTACCAGAGCAGGCGTTTCACAGGTGAGTTTGTATATATTCTAGTTTTGGTACTTCATTTTTTCTTCAATTTAGTTTCACATATATGCTTTATATAGGTCTTAAATCGATTAACTTATTCATCAACTCTATCCCATTTAAGAAGACTAAATTCACCAATTGGACGTGAAGGTATGAATTTATTTTAAGTTTCATTTCAGGTTAAGATTTTAAATCTTCCCGGTCTTTTATTGCTTCTCTTTTTTTTTTTTTTTTAAAAGGAAAATTGGCGAAGCCGAGACAATTGCACAATTCTCATTGGGGAATGATGTGTCCTGCAGAAACACCAGAAGGTCAGGTAACCTGGAACATATGGAGATCAAGTTTGAAATCTATGGATATTAAATTCTAAAAAATTTCACTTTGTGGCAATTGCATGGTTGTATCAGGCTTGCGGGCTAGTAAAAAACCTTGCACTGATGGTGTACATAACAGTAGGATCTGCTGATAATCCCATTTTGGAGTTTTTGGAAGAATGGAGTACCGAGAACTTTGAGGCATGAGAAATTTGAGCTGAATCATCATCTAATCTAGAAAATTTCATGCATATGACACTAAGCATCTTACTTTTATTTTTCAGGAAATTTCCCCTGCTGTCATCCCTCAAGCTACCAAAATTTTCGTAAATGGTAGTTGGGTAGGAATTCACAGAAATCCAAATCTTTTGGTCAAGACTCTAAGACAACTTAGGAGACAGGTAGAACGACATCCTCGGTATATATAATTTCATGAATATTCTGTTGAAGCATTTGATTTGGCTTGTTAAGAATTTTGCTTTGTTTGTTCACAGGTTGATGTTAATACTGAAGTTGGAGTTGTTAGTGATTTACGCCTGAGAGAACTTCGGCTGTATACCGATTATGGCCGATGTAGTAGACCACTTTTCATTGTGGAGAAGCAAAAGTTGCTAATAAAGAAAAAGGATATTCTTGTCTTGCAGCAAAGGGTAGATAGAACTGAATTTTAGCTAAACTTGCATATTCAACGTAATAAAAATCTTCGTGGTTCTTGACGCAGGAGTACGCTGATGAATGTGGCTGGCATGATCTTGTAGCAAAAGGCTTCATTGAGTATGTCGATACAGAAGAAGAAGAAACCACAATGATATCTATGACGATAAGTGTGAGCTTCATTTGAAATTTTTTTTTTTGTATAATCTTTTTCTTTTTTATAATTTCATATGTTTCATTTAAGACGCTTTCTTCATATTCAAACGTGCCCTTTTAGGATCTAACGAATTCAAGGCTCAGCTCGCTCAGTCCAGATGAGGGTTATTCTGAAATCGCTTACACCCATTGTGAAATTCATCCTTCATTGATTTTGGGTGTTTGTGCTTCAATCATCCCGTTTCCTGACCATAACCAGGTTATATTTACACTTTTCTCGAGTTACTTGAATCTCAGCTTCCACGTGCCATGTATTTTCCTTAATCTACCTTCTTATAATTTATGATGCAGTCTCCTCGTAATACCTACCAATCGGCAATGGGAAAGCAAGCAATGGGAATATATGTTACCAACTACCAGCTAAGAATGGTAATATTATGTTTAATATATCCTTTAGCCATATACGTCTTGCATTTTGTTTCTTGCTCAACTGAAGTATGCAATATTTTTGGAATTTCTGAGCAGGATACACTAGCCTATGTGCTTTACTATCCCCAGAAGCCTTTGGTAACAACGCGAGCAATGGAACATTTACATTTCAGGCAGCTTCCTGCGGGAATTGTGAGAAATCGCTATTCTCTTGCTTTTTCTTAATTGTCTCTGATGTTCAGAGTCTAAACTTCATGGCTTTGTCTATGGAAGAATGCCATTGTCGCCATTTCTTGCTATTCCGGATACAATCAAGAAGATTCTGTTATTATGAACCAATCCTCAATTGATCGAGGATTCTTCCGATCTCTTTTCTTCCGTTCATATAGGTACTTCATTTTACAATATGGATAAAACCGGTCTCTTTTATTTGCCAGAGTTACAGCTGATTCTCTATTTTATATCGCAGGGACGAGGAGAAGAAAATGGGCACACTTGTGAAAGAAGATTTCGGGTGTCCTAATAGGGATAACACCATGGTTAAAACTTTTCTTAATGCCTACTTTTCCTTGCACTTAATTTTTTTTTGTTTTCAATTTTTTTTCCTCCCTTTTTTTGTAGGGGATGCGTCATGGATGTTATGATAAATTGGACAATGATGGCTTTGCACCCCCCGTGAGGCAGTCATTTGATTCTTTCTTGTAGTTCCGTAGATCTTAATTTTCATCTGATCAATGCTTCTTACAGGGAACAAGAGTTGCAGGTGATGATGTAATTATTGGAAAAACAACTCCCATTACTCAGGAAGAAGCTCAGGGGCAGTCTGTGAGATTCACTAGGCGTGACCATAGTACTAGTCTTCGTCACAGTGAAACTGGGGGTCGTGGATCAGGTGATTTCTCGTTGTCTCTATTTATTCTCGTTGCCTGATGTTCTTTCTTTTGTTGAGTTTATTCTGTTTGTTTTTATAGGTTCTCTTAACTACAAATGCTGATGGATTGAGGTTTATCAAAGTTCGGATGAGATCAGTTCGGCTTCCTCAAATTGGCGATAAATTTAGCAGTAGACATGGACAAAAGGGCACAATTGGTATGACTTACACACAAGAAGACATGCCATGGACACTTGAGGGCATTTCCCCTGACATCGTTGTGAATCCACACGCTATTCCTTCTCGTATGACAATAGGTCAGCTCATCGAGTGCATAATGGGAAAAGTTGCTGCTCATATGGGCAAGGAAGGAGATGCTACTCCATTTACCGATGTCACAGTATATAAAATCCTCACCTTATATAGAAATTGGTTGTTTTCCTTTCCCTTTTTTCTGGATTGAATCGCTTGTCGGTTCCTTATTCTCAGGTGGATAATATCAGCAAGGCTCTTCATAAATGCGGTTATCAAATGCGCGGTTTTGAGAGAATGTACAACGGGCACACAGGCCGGATAATGGGGGATGTGATATTCCTAGGGCCAACTTACTATCAAAGATTGAAGCACATGGTAGATGACAAAATTCATTCTCGTGGTCGAGGACCTGTACAAATTCTTACAAGACAGCCAGCGGAGGGGAGATCGCGTGATGGAGGATTAAGATTTGGGGAAATGGAACGCGATTGCATGATAGCTCACGGAGCTGCACATTTCCTCAAAGAAAGGCTATTTGATCAAAGTGATGCATATAGAGTTCACGTTTGTGAGATTTGTGGTTTGATTGCAATCGCAAGCCTTAAGAAAAGCTCCTTCGAGTGCAGAGGTTGTAAGAACAAAACTGCAATTGTCCAGGTAGATAAGTATATTTTTCTCTTTAATAATACAGAACTTTATGAAGCATGTCATCTTTGTCATCCTAAGGTTTTTATTGATGGCGGGATAATATATCGTGGCAGGTGTATCTTCCTTATGCATGTAAGCTTCTGCTTCAAGAGCTGATGTCTATGGCAATTGCACCAAGATTGCTAACCAAGGATGTGGAAACATTGAAAGAACAGAAGAAAAAGAAGATGTGAGTCCTACATATATCCATGACAATTACCCCATCCCCCAAAGATCATTTATAGAACTACATTTTGCAGCTACTGAATAAAAGAGAGATGATGAACTTACGAGTCATGCACAATTTTGAACTTGGTATTTATATCGGAATTTTCTTGCTTGAAGAAGATTGAAATGCTTATGGGATCATTGAATGATGGATAATATTTTTCATTAATTATGCTATTGAATTAAGAACTTAAGATTCTTCCCCTATAAAACAACCTATATGAGATGCACATATTTGTAATATAAAGGAATAGAGATAATCACTATTTATGCACCTGAGAGATGTTTGCATAGCAACTGCTACCCCTAAAGATTATATCGTGTTATAAATGTCCCCAACAATTTACGAGGTGTCATTTATGCCCAAAAGTGACGGAGGCCGGCGAGAAGTGGCGTCGCACGCGTGCGGCCCGCACATACGAAATTACAGGGGTAAATTCGTCCATCCGATTTTTTTAATTAAAAAAAGAAAAGAAAAGAAAAACCCTCAACTTCGTCTTCCTCAAACATTCATCCCCTCCCCCACTCCCTCTTGATCTCCACCACTCACCCCAACCACCCTCTTGATCTCCACCGCCTTCATCTCCAAAACCCTAGGAATTTGGGGGATTTTTTTATGTTTGGTAAATTCTTGATTTTTTTTTTGTGATTTATTGAGATGAACTCATTGTTCTTGTCCATTTTCTGAGAAATGGGTATTCAAGATGTGTGGCATCGACATCAGCCGAAGAAGAAGAAAATAAAAATTTGGAGAAAAAGACTGAGTACCTTATCATACGCGGCGGAGGACAGCAGTGAGCGGTGGTGGTGATGACGGATTTAGGGTAGAAAAAGGGAATTTTGGGCGAAGTAGAAGAAAGGGGCTGAGTGAAGGGGAAGTAGAAGAAAGGGGTTGCTGGTTAATTGCATCTTTTTCCATTGTTATAGATCTTAATTTTGGAATAATCATCCATTTTCTGTTAATTTTGGAATAACAGTTCTTGAAGATTTCTGGGCAGTTCTTGAAGTTTTGGAAGCTCACCAATTTTGGACTCTCCGCCGTGACAGGCCAGCTCCGTCGTGTGGATTCAAGGGTACGAGAAGAGGGACACCATTTACTGCTCAAACTACAGTTTCTGAATCTCGATAAATTGAATTTTCTGTCCTGGGTATTATTTCGCGGCATTCGGTATATGCTTTAGAAGAAAAAAAGCGTGGCTTGAATATCCATCCTCTGCCCCAGAGGTCCCCGACTAGGTGATTGTTTGTTTACCTGTTCAATTTTACTTGAGGTTTAATTAAAAAATTGACAATGCCAACTTCTTAGTGTGGAGAGGAAAGGGTACAAAATGTGACAAAAATCCTTAACAGAAGATTTAAATCACTACAAAATGAGACAAAAATCCTTTAGTGCTTTAGATTGAACCAGTTCATGGTGATTATGAAATTAGGAGTAATGCACAATTCTTTGGTGGTTTTGCTTCTTGTAGTTCGAGGAAGATTGAAATACATATATTATCATAGAATGATGGTGATAAATCAGGAATCTTATGATGATATTTTCATTAATAATGCTGCCATTTAAGGAAAACAAAATTAAGAGTGTTGATTCCACTGCCTGAATTGCACCATCTTGATCATCGGCTTTAGGTATATCAAGCAAATGTACATTCTCATTTTGTATCTCCTCATCATCATCGACTGCACTAAGTATTGGAAGAGAGATCTGATCATCCGCGATAAATCCAGTAGCAGTGGGATCCGATAGAGAGGAATCAACTACAGATTCATTTTCATGATTAACTAAATCAAATACTTTATCAGAAACCTCGGCTGCTGCTATAATTTCATTCTGATCAAAAGCAACAACAACATTTTCAGTCATATTCGAAGAATCATCATTAATATTATTCCTTTCCTGAATATTCATAGAGTTCTCATCAATCTGATGAACCTTACCTTGAGAATCTGAAGGATTGAAGGAAGATGCTACTTGCAGTTCCAACTTCCTTCTAGCTGCTGATCTTTTCTTCCTACCTGACGGCATTGTTGACGATTTTAATTAAGAAACTATATGAATCTAAAAATTTAAGCTTATAATTATATTGCTTCAATGGTGATTGGTGACTTAGAGCTTATGAGAGTAGCTTATTTATAGTGGAAGTGGACAGAGTAGTAGTAAAAAAATTAATTACTACTCCACAGTAACAGTGAATTGAATGGACTTTTGATGTTCCCAAAACTATGGGGGAAGTGAAAGTGCAGATGAAGAATTCCAAGAGGTTTTATTTATCCTTTCATGTATGAAGCTGGAGTATATTGCTTAACTTCTACTCTCTCTGTCTCAAATTATCGGTGCACTTCGTATTTTGCACGGGATTAATGTTTCATCAAATTCTATAGTGAAATATGATAAAATGTCAAATATGAACCTATTTAATTTTAGTTACAATTTGATTCTACATTCTCTTCTCTCTCCAATATTTAATGTAAATGGTAGAATTGGAAAAATCACCATTAATGAACCCTTTATTTAAAAAATGGACAAATAATTTGGGACAGATTAAAAATGAGTTGTGGACAGATAATTTGGGACGGAGGGAGTATTTTATTTAAATGATATTACTTTCATTGCATATTACGAAATTTAATGCAACAAAAATTAAGATGTTTTTTAAATTAAAATATCAATATTACTCTCTTAAATAAAATTAGTGGTATGCAAGTCATATTTAAGATAATAATATTTGTAGGGTAGTGATAATGCAAGAGCACAAATTCTCCTGCCAAAGCAAATTATATGTATGTGATAAAATTACCCCTCTAGCATATCAATTAAAAATTTCAAATATCTTTCTTATTTTCTCTCACCTATAATTTCTCTCCTCTTCCCCCATCTTCTCTCTTATCCTCCACATAATTCTTTTTTGCTTTTTATTCTCTGTCATCCGTTCCTTCTCTATTTTTTACAATAAAAAAATTAATTTAATCATCTAATCTTTATACATTTTTTCCATTTAATCCGTTTAAAAAAAAACCAATTTGATCATAATTACATTGAAACCTAATTTTATACCTGTTTTCCATTTAATCCGTTCCATTTTTTTTTTACAATAAAAAAAACCAATTTGATCATAATTACATTGAAACCTAATTTAGGATAATATCAATTTTCTCAGATTTGGCACACAATAGAGATGTTGAAGGATAGCTACTTTCTTAGTATTGACTACAGTCATTTTTTTCTCTATTGCCCCATTCAGAGTTGTCGTCTCTTTTGTCTCATCCAATTTTCGATGATCAACAAAAGAAGATTGAGCAGTGGATAAAATAGGAGGGCGTAAAAGAGAAGTTAAAAAAATGATATCAGTAGTACATCGAAAAATAATAGTGCAAAGAAAGATGAGGATGTAGAGTTTGACCCTTCAAAATATATGAAGATGGAGATAGAGAAAAGTTTCATGAGTTGGGAATAGAGAATGAATGGAGATGGAGAGAAAAAATAAATAATTAATTAAATGGTGATAAGAGAAAAGATTGGAAAGATGAGAGAAATTAGGAGGTGAAAGAAAATAGGAAATAGAGTAGAAATATTTAATTGATATGGTAGAGGGTTAATTTTGTCATATACACATAAATTGCTCTTGCAGAAGGATTTGTGCTCTGGCATTATCATCACCCATATTTGTATTTTAACTAACCAAATATCTTGTTTTTTGCTCCCTTAATTTTCGCAACACATAATAAAAGTCTATTATTGAATTCACCCGACCCCGATCTATTTTGGGAACGTCCAGTTCCAAAGTCACTGGATAGGTAAGTCGCCAATCCCTGGAGTATGTAATGTACTTTATCTGTTGGGTTACAGACGAGCATTTTATCAGAGGTCTCTAATCTATGATTCTTGTTGAATCATATACTCGGGAGTGAGTGCGGGGCGAACGATTTTAAAACATACTCTTATAGTAAGAAATGGAGGAAGTACTAATAATAAAATTATTAATACTATTAAGTTTGTTAATTAACCTTATTTTAAAGTTTGTTAATCACTGTATATATCTATATATCTAATATGCCTGTTTGCCATTGGCACTAGATTATTTTTTAAGACAACCAGGTTTCTTCTTAGTTTTACTTTTTTGGCAACTCTATTCTTTTTTAGTAATTAAAAAAATAAGGTTATAGATTCGTCCAAGCAGGAAGCCTTAACCAGATGTGTTAACAAGAAAACCCGAAGGTTGTTCTTGTCCATGCCTGGAGAGATGCCAACCATCTCCCCTTTCTACGAACACGAAAACAAAAAGAGAGAGAGGTAGTGGCGAACGCAGCTTTTAAAGATAGAGGGGCACAATTAATATTGAAAAAAAAAATTCATAAAAAACATATAGTATATAGAAGAAGGAGAAGAAGACTTACCTAAATGCTACTGCTATTATCACCGTGAAGCTACAACAAAAATAATGTTACTGATACCATCTTTATATAGAGGAAATTTGATGAAATTTTCGTGATTTTCTTTCCCTTTGTCTTGTCTTTTTTTTTTTTTTTTTTTTAATAAACAATATAGTTCCTTTATACACTTAAACTTGTTAAATTTTTAACCAAACTTGTTAACATACAAGTGTTGTTAGTCATATAATTCACGAACCACAAAATCTAATTTTAAATCGAAACTTGACTAAAAATGGGTATATTCATAAATATTCACGTGACGTGGTATTACAAAAATAAAGTTAAAACTATAAAAGAAAATTGGGAAAAGGCTGGTGGGGCAAGTCCGCCAGAGAAGTATAACTCTTACATTGTAGAATACCATGTCCTATTAGAAAAAATGAGATGAAACTAATTCAATGAGTTGGATTCCACTTTTTCTCTTTTAAAATTTATTACCAAACTTACATGCAAAAGTAGAGCTTACAATATTTATCTTAGCGTTGGCTAAATTGTTGATGAAAGTACATGCGATCTTCATTCTTCGGACGGTACTGTTTGAGACTCTACTAATGCAATGGTAACAGCTTGGTGGGAAACATTCTCTTGGGTGCACCGATGGCCCACCACCACCACAAAAAATTCTTACAAACATACAATATATTTCGTTTTTTCTCTACTCGACAAAAATTAAACTCTCAACATTTGAATGTGAAGTCTTAACTCTTGCTATTCAGTCCGGTTCCTATGTAAAACACCTTTTTTCCGTACATGCGGAACAGTTTTTTTGTTTTGAAAACATGTGTTCTTAAGCTAAAAACACATGTTCGCGAACAGGTGTCTTGAAAATCAGAACAAGTGTTCATTTTTCAAATTAATCTCAGCCATCAAAATTTTAATCCAACGGATGAGATTGTGTCCCGGATGTGCGAAATAAAAACTGTTCCGCATAGGAGCCGTGGTACTTACTATTTGGGCTATGGCTCATTGGCATTACTCCCCCTATTATTTTTCCTTCCATAATCAGGGACAGATGCAGGAGTAAATTTTTTTTTTTTTTTTGTATTTTTAATTATATATTTATATAATGATTAAATCTATATTATTAAATTAGTGATCCCGCTATAAAATTTTGTGAACACAGACTCAAACAATATCAAACGCAGAAGACAATGACGTGGTGATGTAATTCTCTTGTTTGTCGTGTGAGTCCAATCGATTTCTTTATAATTTTTCTCTTCATTTGAAATCATTTTATTTTTTTTCTTCTAAAATTTTACTTGTCTCACACATATTGTGATATTTTTTTTGAGAAATCCGTTAAAAAATATTTGTATTTATTAACTAATTTTCAACGGAGTTATAGGTATTTTTGTCCATTCACTCCATTCCATCCCCTTTTAGTTTTAGTCTAAAAGCATTGTCTTTGTTAAATTTTTTTCAAAACCGTTATAGAAAAGTAGTTCATTGATAGAAATATCATAATTTAAGGTTTCTAATAAAAATAAAAATATTTTATTGAAAAAAAAACTTATAGAAAATGTGATTTTTAAAAAATATCGTAGGAACGTTCTCCTTCCAAAACAGTAGACGCCATCTCCTCCAACATTTTCAGAATCGTCGAATTTTCTTTAGAATTTTTTTAGTTTATTTTCTAACTCTGTCTCTAGATAAGTGACCCCACTCTCCCTAGATCATGGATCCGCCATTGTCCTTAATCTAAGATAAAATATACTTCCTCCGCTCGGATTTTTTAATTTTCAAAAAACCCCTCATCAAAGAGATTAATAACGATTCCTCAATTTCCTAAGCATAACTCGAACACACTCTATCTATCGGTCTTACCCCTTGAGCCGCGCTTCGATGAACTCTGCTCGGAATTAAATTTTCACTTTTCTATTCATTTTTTATATATAGAAATTAGGACCGGAGGAAGAATTACACACTTTATATTATGAAATAGAAGTGGTATTATATTTTCATATAAAAAGAAAAAAATAATAATAATTGTTTTAAAAAGTGGAAACCTTCCTAACTCGAAAATTAGACAATCCTTTTCTTTTTTGCATGAGGAAATTAGATGTCCTAAACCCAAGTATAACAAGAACATGAATCCCATTCGGGAAATAATTAGGAAAGTCCAATCAAGAACTATATAAAATTAACAGTAATAAATCTAAACCTAGTACCACTAGGATTTATAAACCTTCTATATAAACCTCAATTATCACTCTTCTTTCTCTACATTCTTACCTTATTAGCAATTCAATCACAACAACCAATAATTGAAACATCCCCAAATTTTCCACTTATTAGATCCACCACCACCACCACCATGGATTCCACAAATTATAGTAGTATTTTTTCCGATCACGGCCGCCGCCAGACTATAACTATTCCCACCGGCGGCAATCACCGCCCAACTCCACAGGGGTTTGAGATTGTTCGACAGCTTTATCAATATGTTTATGGCGGGAACGAAATTTCGATTCCACATTTTGAATATGCTCCTCCTCAGGGGTTTGGGATTGTTCGACAGCTTTATCAATATGTTTATGGCGGGAACGAAATTTCGATTCCACATTTTGAATATGCTCCTCCTCAGGAAGAAGAGCTGCCTTTCGATCATCAAGTTACTTATCATCGCGGCGGAACATGGACTTCAATCGATGAGAATTCTGTATTAGATGATTTTGATTCAGAAGAAGATCATGGAACAGAAAATTCCGAATTAGATCAGCAAAATGTGCTTCTGACACATCTTCGAAATTACGAAGTTATAGAAAATCCGGAAGAAGAGTTGGATGAAGCAAATACTATAATGTTGGGACCATTTAGATTAGGAATTACAGATGTATATGTCGCTGTTCCTCGGGTTGATGAAGCAGATAATAATCAGGGATTGGAGGAAGATACAATCTCGAAGAACTTAAAAACGAGAAATTATACAAGAGAAGAGAAGAAATCGATATTAGATTTTGAATCAGATGATATATGCGTGATTTGTCAGGTCGAGTTTGAAGAAGAAGACAAAGTTGGGATAGTTGGATGTGGACATGAGTATCACTTTGAATGTATAAAGAAATGGTTGATGAGGAAGAATGTTTGCCCTCTTTGTAAACAAACAGCTTTGGAATTATCACAAGGTTCATAGCTTAGTGGGAAGATGGCCTACCCACAACTTCTTGTGGGTTCGATACCCAACTCACACAAAAAGAAAGATTTAATTTTCTATTCTTGGTTCCTCTTGTGTGGGTTCTTATACTCCCCTTCTTGGGGCACTCGCTAGTCGGGCTTCTACTACTCCCTTCACGGGGCACCCGCTCAGCCGGGCTTCTATCCGCCCTACATGGGCGTCCAATAAAAAAAAAGATTCTACTGGTGTCTGTCCTTTAAAAAAAAAAAAAAAAAAACAGCTTTGGAATTTGATTGTAGTGATAATGATTTTTGTTCATAACATTGATTTGTAAATGCACTCCCAATCTTCTGTAGCATCGTAACAAAGATGTTTATACTAATGGAATAGTAAACATATGAATTTATTCTCCCCTTGTCAAATCTAGTTTTCTACGATCTATTCAGTTTTTTACCATACAAAATAAATTATGAATATCCACATTCAATTATGAACAGAATGATTAATTTTTTACTTTTGAATCGCACTTTTCTTGTAGAGATTCATGGCTGCTGTTCTTTATATATCAATCTAATAAGTGATTTTTTTTTTAATATCAAATACTGTGAAATAAGGTTCTGAAATACATCAATCTACAGAGGCATTGGTGGACCTAGGGTGGGCATGTTTCCTCAATTTTTTATTTTTTTTATTTTTTATATATAATTTTAGCTTTGTAGCCGACCTCAATTTTTGGGGATTAAGAGCTAGTTGTTGTTGTATATATAGTTTTAGCTTTGTTTTCTATAACACACTGTACCGTGAGAATTTTTTAGTTTACCCATTTTGAGTTAGTTTTCAATTTAAAATTAGATTTTGTTGTTCCTGAATTATATGAATAACACCACTTATATCTTAAAAAATTTAGTTAAAATTTTAACAAGCTTAAGTGTGTGAATGAATTATAATATTTATTAGAGTAAATAGCATTAAATGGCCACCAATTATTTTCATATTTCCGTTTATAACCAAATACATTTATTTCATGAAACCCATATCATTTTCATGATTAAAAAACAACCCATTTCCAAAAATACATGAAGAACATTTCCATTTGTAGAAACCTATTATGGAACACTTGTGTGAGAAAGGGGATATATTGAAGGCGGTGGTTGGGGGTTCAAAGAGGTGGTGGGAAATGTAGGAGAATGGGGTGGAGGTGGTGAGAGGAGGAGTGACGGGGAGGTGGTTAAAGCATCTATTTTGGGGATTTTCCTTTTTGATGATGCAGCTTTAGAAACAATAATGGAGTCCAAAAAAATTGGACAAAAATGCCCCTCATGTGCCGGGCACATGTGGGATTTTTAAAAAAATTTGGTCGTAATTTGTCACCGGAGCTAAAACATGCTGGTCGTAAATAGTTGATGGCTATAATCCACTAAAGTAAATGTATTTAGTTAGAAACGGAAATATGAAAATACTTGGTGGCCATTTAGTGCTATTTACTTTATTTATTAAAAAAAATTAACAAACTTAAGTGTATAAATTTGAAACCTTGTAAATTTTTTTACTATATAGTGATTATCAAAGATATTGTTGATGACTTGTTTTCTATTCTTGTTGATAGATCTCGTGATTTATCAATGAAGGAGCAAATGTCGGTAGTATTTCGTTATGTGAAAAATGGACAAGTATTGGAGCATTTTGTTGGTGTCATTCATATATCAAGTACTATCGTGAATGAGGTAATTATAGATTATTATCAAAAACACGTAGGGAACAATTGTAATGAAATACTCTATATGCTTTTATAAATTTATTTTGTCAATGTTGATTGTGCCCCAGGCCCGGTGATGTGGGTGTTCAAAGTGCCCTACAAAATAGGGCCTCCAAAAATTAGGGGCTCCAATTTTTTATTACACACACACATGTGTGTGCGTGTGTGTTTTATTGAAGAAATTTGAGAATTCTTTTATATATTTTTTTTTAGAAGTTGGGATCATCAAGACTATTGTTGTTTGCTTTTATTTTGGAAATTTGAAAATCGTATTATATTTTCACACTTTTTATAATTTATATTTTTTAAAAAAAGAATTAGGGGCTTAACTTTGATAAATAATATAGGGCCTCAATATTGTTCGAAATGACCTATTGTGCCCCTCCTATCTTTAAAGTCTGCGTAGGTCACCGTAGAGGCATCAAACTTGGCAATTTAGCTATCTCTATAAGAACAATTTCCTCTTAAGATATATAAACTACAACAACTTTCTTCTCCGAGTGTTTGGGCAAAAAATCCTCTGTCCCCATTTGTGTGTGTCCCCGTGTCCCCAACCAATCACAATTCACCAGGTGTATATATAATTGAAACAAATATTTATATAGTAAATTCTGATTGGTTGGAGACACAGGGACACACACAAATGGGGACAGAGGATTTTCACCCGAGTGTTTGACCTTTTTAAAAGTTTAAAGATGATTTTTCTTAAGTTATACTCACTCATAAATATAATTCTATCATTTTTTATGAGGTTACTCGAGTTACTTAAAATTATGATATATTTCCCTGTTTCTTAATCTATGCAAAAATAATTAAGAATTCTAATATTGCAGAGCAGATAGAGTACAAATTCAATTTGAGACAAACTAGAGTACAAAAAGGACTTCAATTTGAGATGTAAATAATATTATAATTTTTTTAACAGTAAATAATATTACTCTCCCTTCGTTCCTTAATATAAGATTTCCATTCAATATTTTGAAAATTAAGGAAGAAAAAAATAAGATAATTTGTTTGTTAAAACACATATTATTTTCTTAAATATGACTTGTATGCCACTAATTTTATTTAAGAGAGTAATATTGATATTTTGATTAAAAAAATATTTTAATTTTCGCAACATTTAATGAAAGTCTTATAGTAAGGAATGGAGCTAGTATAATTTAATAGTTTATAATTTTATATAATTTCCTCTTTCAAATTTTTAATGAGTTGGATTTGGATTCGAGTATGTTACTTAAGAATCATCCAGTTCGGGACTAAAATGAAAACGTTATATTATTCGAAGGGCTAACTGACACAAGCTTATATCTATAGAGGCTAATTTTGTCATTAACCATTTATTTTTGTTCTTTTTGGGACCCCTCCGGCCATCTATCTGCAACAGATGGTCAAATTCTAATTGTTTTGCCCTAATTTTAGAAATCAAGACAAGATATGGCAGCAACCTTAACCTCTTTCACCTCTGTTTCAAGACTTGTAAACCCCTCATCATCATCGTCCAAATCTCCAGGGTTCTTGAATCTCCTTTCTCTCCCACCAAAATCCCAGGTAAAATTTTCTCGATTTCAACTGAAACCACCTTCAATTTCAATTCAGTTTTCTACCAAACCCATTAAACCCAAGTTCAATTCAAACCCAACTGTGAAATCTCTTTTTACTGGCATTGTTGAAGAAATGGGTGAAATTAAGCATCTGGGCTATGATAAAGATGACAGCTTTACCATGAAAATCAAAGCTAAAACGATTCTGGAAGATGTTCACTTAGGTGATAGCATTTCTGTTAATGGGACTTGCTTAACAGTCACTGATTTCGATGCTGCATTGTCTGAATTCACTGTTGGATTGGCTCCAGAAACTCTGAGGAAGACTTCTTTGATTGAATTAGAACATGGTTCTTTGGTGAATTTAGAGAGAGCTTTGAGTCCTAGTACTAGGATGGGTGGGCATTTTGTGCAGGGCCATGTAGATGGGACTGGGGTGATCGTGGGGCGTGAGGCTGAGGGGGATTCATTGTGGATTAAGGTGAAGACTGGGAAGGAATTGTTGAAGTACATTGTGCCTAAAGGATTCATTACAGTGGACGGTACTAGCCTGACTGTGGTGGATGTGTTTGATGAAGAGGAATGCTTCAACTTTATGCTGGTGTCTTATACACAACAAAATGTGGTTATCCCCCTTAAGCAAGTTGGGCAGAAGGTGAATTTAGAGGTTGATATACTGGGGAAGTATGTGGAAAGGCTATTGAGTAACGGATTACTCGAAGCTGCTAAATCTTCTTGATTTATGAAGGTGCATTTCTTTGTGTTGTTTCTTTCTGGTGCTGGATAGTTTATAAGTTATGATTTATAAAGATTCTGAATAAAACCTTCAGTTTGAAGCGAATGTCACAATGTGTACTATCAGATAGAATTGTAGCATATAATATCTGCATTGAACTGATTTTAGATTTTATGTTTTTGATTGTAGAAACATGGCTGGGCGAACAGTGTAGACATTTTCTCTTCGATGTATAATGCTGAAGGTTGAAATGAATTGTTTGTTTTGAATTTTCTTAAATCTTAGAAAGGGCAGGTCATGGTAAAGATGTGACAGAAAACTGGTAATGTTCTAATCTGGTTTAAAGCCATACATAGCTCTCCGTTCTGTGAAATTATTTTGTTATGAACATGATGTATTGTAGCTTGATTAAGTGTGTGAATCACAAAGATATTTAGCAAAGATGACAATGAACTTGAATACTCATATATATATATATATATATATGCTAAAGCAACAGTTAGACTGAATTTAGACTTATAATATGATTTTCATGCTTGGTTAACTTTCTCCAGTTTCTGTATATACTCCTGATAATAATTTTGGTTTCCCATGTTGATTATTTCTTGGCTTACCAAATGGGTGGTAATTGATGTTATTAGGTTCATCTTTCATTGATTTAAAAATTTAGGTTGGATCATGCCTTTGTGTGGGCACTGTGGAGTATTTGTTTACTTGAACCATATTAGCAGTGTTTTTATTTTACTTGAAAGAGTGTGCTAGTCTGATTCATGACTATAGTTCTTCTCAAAGGAAATGTATCCTTTATGTGGAACAAATAGTTAAAATGTCAAAACTCTGATGGTTCTTTTTCCAGATTTATTCAATATGGCTCAGTAAATTTTTCTGAGAGAAACTAATGAAGGAAACTGAATTTCGAATGGAGATGACTAACAGCTTCCTCTTGCAAAAGCATACTGAGCTTAAAATGAATGTTGGTTTGGCCACAAACATGACAGAGTACTACCTTTTCGAGGTTAGACATGTATAATATCTTGCGAGTTTCCCTTCTGAACCTCGAAAAGTTGTGCAGTTCTTGTCACCAATACACATTAGAAAGCATGATTTGAACCTTTGCACTTCATAAACGATGCTATAGTTTTGGATATCCTAGTATTTGACTCACCAGATTGATGGTCTTATGTCTTCTTTATGTTCTTTCAAACTGATGTGTTAAGACTTTCCCATTGAGAAAAAAGAAAGGAAAAAATTCTTTGGACCCTTCTCCTTTTCTCTGTTCTCTGTTCCATAATAACATGATCACCATGGCAGGTCCAACATTAGCTGTTCTTACCAGACTATATGCCCCGAAACATTTGCTGGTTGACTCTGCTCGTCATTACTCATTACTTTATTCAACATGATTTGTCCATCACTTTTTCCTCATGTCCTTTTGATCAGGTTGGGAAATAGGACAGGTCACTAGAAGCTGTTCCACTTCCTTTTTTTTTCTTCTTCTTGTCTTGACCACATATCTTATGCTATTCAGAGTTGGCATGTGCATTAAATAGGTATCGAATTTCAATTTCCGAGTTGACATTTAATAAATTTGAGTATGTTGTTGTAGCAATGCTTTTCTATTGCTACTGTTGAGTACTGGGGCAACATAATAAGTGTAGTAGCTTAGGATGATCTGAAAACCTTGCACTCACAAATTGAAATGAACAAAATAAGGAAATGGATGTGCTGTTTGATTAGATGTCAATGTATGGATTAATCGATTTAAAACACATTCAGCCATGGGGTTACGGAGGTTATTGAACTTTAGTGTGTATTGATATTTAAGTTCATCTGCAGTTGCATTAGTACTCAATTTGATACTTTGAAATTCTTATTGCCTTTTTACTTGAGAAGGGATTTGGTGATCTGCTGTCGCATTTTCTTCTGTGTTGGTAGTGTACTAGTGTCACGCTGTGTGCATGCAAGCGACCGTCCTTGCTAGCCAAAATGGATAATGCCAAGGCGACCATGGGCATCTAGGTCCATGTTCTTATATCTTTCAGACTTGTTGAATATATCGCAAGTGGGACGGGGTATCACAGGTCGAGTATACTAGAATGAATTCTCATGAGTGTTTCGACCCCGGAAATCCTGCTAGATAAGCACCCCCTTTCCTTCCTGTATGCGCCTCAGAACTGCATCAGGAATTGATTTTTTGAGGTTCATATTTGACAATATTTGTCCAAAATATCTTTCCGGTCTTCTAATAAGCACCAATCAAGTGTTGTAAAAATCGGCCTAATCGCCACCTAACTGACTAGTCGGGTAAAAAATCAGTCAAAGTCGGTAACAAATTGGTCAAAACGATTATTTTAGTATTTGAACTTGTTATTACTTATTATGGTAATGAATTTAATTATTATGGATGAACTTTGTGTACTTTGATTTTATTTTTTTATGGATTTTTGTTTAACTAGTATAATATATAGGATAAGGGAATTTTAAAAAATCCTTTTTAATCCAAGTAAGCCGACTACTCGCTAGTCGCAAGTTTGGCTACCGACTAGCGACTTCTACAACATTGCCAATTATTGGACTTATAAGCAACTTTCTATGTGCAACTATAATAAAGTGCTTCCACTCTTTGTGGTGTCAAGTCTGGAATAATATGCAAGTTCATTATTCTTATCTTCAAATGGATTCAAATTCAATACTTGATCTGTTTCTTCTTTGTTGCAATTGTTGCATTCCCTTTTGACCAAAAAGGGTTCTTTTCTATAGATGAGGAGATTCAATTTTCTCACTCTCTTTAAGGTCAACCCTCTAAATTACCATATATTATTATCATTTGCACGAAAAGTTAGTAAAAAGTTCCAAAGCACCAATATACAAGTATGGTTTTCTATGCTGTTCTTGAGAGCAATACACAATACTATGAAGAAAGTAGAATCTTAGATTATATATCCGCAAGGGTAGCCCAGTTGGTTCGAGGGTGGTAGATTGTGTACAAGGGCGCATGTTCGAATCTTGGCAGCCGCAGTGTGGAAGTTTCAACCCTCTAATGTGGGGGTGGCTTCTTGCGGTGGGCTAAGACAAGACCTCCCACCAATCGAACCGTTGAGTCACCTTGATTTATATTCTTCACAATGCCTGTCGGATCAGGTGATGAGGCCATGGGGGTGGCGTGGGTATCGCCTTTTGTGTGTACTAGAATCTTAGATTATATTGTATGTTTCCCCTTGGATTTCTTTATTTATTTTTTTAAGATGCGGCTACTTGGGCGAATCTTGACCAATATTTTGCCTAGGATTCACCTAATCTTGACCAAATCAGGCCTTAAGATTCACAATTTTTGTTGCAGCGTCAAACTAATTATTTTTATGTGCATTCATTCTCAAAGGTTTGGGTTGTTAAAGTGAGGTCAGTATTCAATCTATTTGTGTCACTGATTTTCTAGAAGTACTCACTTTCTACATTTATTTTCAAATGTTTGGTCTGTCTCCTATCCATCTCCTGCTTATACCCCAATTATTGGCCAAAAGTCGTCTGTCCTTATGGTTGTCCACAATCACTCACAATTTGCCACGTGTATATGGAATTGGAAAAAATGTCCACATGCCAAGTTCTGAATGGTGGAGACATGTATGAGAATAGTCGATTTTTCCTCCAATTATTAGGAATTTAATAAGTTATGTTATTGCTCTTGTTTTGATGAAAAAGTTATACTTTCGGTGAGAAACTTTTGGCAAGGTTGGGCCTTTATATTTGTGGAAGTGTTGGTACTGAGTTGTCCATTTTTCTTGGTACATAATGAAATGAATTGTCAATTTTGGATGAGTGAAAGTATGGCCACTCAAATTGGTTTCGATATGAAGCTTTAATGGGAATATTCATTGCTCTATGTGCTTGTAACTCTCATCAGTGACCCTAAATGCTGCTGCACAAAACACACCTCCACACAAGTCATAAAATACTAAAGGAAAACTATGTGATAAAACTTATCTATATCCTTATATATGAACTTTGTGATTCAAATTTACTATTTAAATAATAGTTGAGAATCATTTTACCATATGATGAATTCTGAATTACAAAAAATTAATAGATTCATGACAGAATTATTCAGCTTTAAAAAGTATGCGTAAATATTTTACGTAATAAGTATTACTAAAATTCAATTATGAACTATATAGTGATGAAGTTTAAATAAACAAAAGATTTTGTCATGAAACGGCTGGTAAAGAAATGTGACTCATGATTAAGGGACATGGTGAACGATCACCACACATAGTGGTTGGTTGTTGTAATTGATGAGGAAAGGTAAAATGGTTTGATTGATGGGTTTAAGAAAGATTAGGTCCATATCAATGTAAAAGGTTGATGGAGTATTGCACTTGGGAAGTTGGCATTGTATGGTTATATGACAGTCAGTTTGTAACTAATGCATAAGGCAGGCTGGTGGGACTGAAAAGAAGTTAAGGATTATATATATATATATATATATATATATGTTGATATGGTAAGGTGGAAATGGTGGTTGATATAAGTTGGAAAACCATGTGGAATTCACAACTTTAAATGATTTTTTATTTTATTTTTTGTGTATGAATTTAATTTATTATTTTACAAAGTGATAGAACAAGGAGAAAGTTTTTCTTTTATTTATTTCTGAGGTGTTAAGTATTCGGTTAAACCGAATTAAACCAACCCGAATTTTACTATACAGATTCGATTTATTTAGTTGAATGTTGAAAAATTTAAAATAATTTGGTTCGGTATTCGGTTTCCAATTTTCAGAAATTGAATCACCGAAATACCGAATAGACCAACTTTTTATTATTATTCAAAATAATATGTAGTATACTACCTTCATTCCATAAATAAGTCGTTTAAAACATGTAGCGGAAATTAAGGAAGTAAAAAACAAGTTACTTTGTTAGTCAAAATATCAATATTACTCTCTTAAATATGACTTCTCTCTTAAATATGACTTGTATACCACTAATTCTATTTAAGAGAGTAATATTGATATTTTGATTATAAAAACCCCTTAATTTTCGTTACATATCTTAAACGACTTATATTAAGTAATTGAAGAAGTACTTATTAGTATTATTAATATTACTTAGAGTTGTATTTTTGATTCTTAATTTTTATCTTATAATCTTATCTTAATTGTGCATTATAATTTTGTCTTTTGTCTAATTTTCATTAAGTTGAGTTCCACAAGACAAAAAAAAAATGAAATATTAGTACAAACCGAATCATATCAATAATTTCGGTATTCAGTATTTGATTTTCATAAAATTTTGATTCGATTCGGTTTGTAATATTACAAAACTAAACCGAATACCAAAACTTTGTTTAAAAAATCGAACCGAATACCGAATGCGCACCCAACAGGTGCATTCAAGGGAAATTTAACCTTAGATTAAACAATATTGATCTTTTCATACAGAGGTAATTGAATAAACAAAAATTACTAGTTTGTCCCCAATAGAGCTCGACACAAACTAGGCGCATTACTTTTTTCTCAACATTTCTTCCAATAAAGTAATAAAATGAAAAAGAAGTTGAATTTTAGTCTACCATTTGAGTCAAAAGTGTTATTCAAGTTTGTTAATTTTATTTATTTACTATAAAATTGTTTATCCGTCCAGAAAAAAATCAACTATATCCAGAAACCAAACATTTTATGCTCATTTTTTTTTACCTTATTTATTTTTGAAAAAAGTCTTTGTTTTTCCCTTTGGAATTGGAAAGAGGTTAAACTAGACCATTTATAAGTATGGTCTAGTTTATTACAATTATTTAATTATAAGACCTCACCAGAGGAGGAGTAGTAAAAGTCCCGTTGAGCAGGTGTCGTAGAAGTCCTGTTGAGCGGGTGCCCCGTGAGGGAGTATAAGACCCACACAAGGGAACCCAAAGAAATTACAATTAAATCATTCCCCTTGTGTAAGGTGGGTATCGAACCTGGACCTCTCGGTCACATGCAGTGAATGTTACCCACTGGGCTACCATGCCTTCGATAATTGGAAAGAGGTTAGTATCAAGAAGTCCCTTTTAATTTCATAAAGTCCCTTTTAATTACATATCATTGCGTTACTTCTACTCCACCAGTAGATTTTTTCCAAAAATCTAAGAGATAACAGAACATGTGAAAATGAGGACATGGGGACGTGGTATTATCGAGGCCATACACGTAACACTTATTTGTTCGATTATAAACTTTAAAAGATCGGCCTATCATTTCCAAGCTTTTTTTTTTTTGTCTAGAAGAAATCAATTCCCGAGATGCCGCGGCAGATTTCTTTTTGAGTTTTGTTTATTTTACTATACTCATACACACAAAAAAAGCGATATCCACACCTACAGGACCCCCACCTCTCGATCTGATAGAAATTATGGACTTTTCTCTAACGCATGTAAAGTGTCTTCTAACTCGAACTAGCCAAAACCTCCAAAACTAACTAATGACGCAAATTATAGGGAATATAGAGGAATTATGAGGATAAGTCAAATGAATATATGATCATAATTAGTTTAGAACTTCTCCTTGTATAAGTGGAACACCTTCCAACAACTACCATGGGCATCGTTGAGTATCTCCACGACTCCATTACCTTCATAACTTGGGTAAAAAGGCAAAACATGCAAGAACATGGAGGAAATGAGCAATTTATAAGAAAATGAACATGTTTCAAAAGAAGTCAAGCAACTATAAATGTGAGAAGACTTTAACACTTGGTGGAGCTCAATGAGGCATATTTCCGCGATTTAATTTCTTCAGTCATCCTAGAGACGGAGAGGTGTGAATTCTTAAGATTGGAGCTTAATCTTTTTTTTTAAGGTTTTAAGAATGAAAGTCTCTCACAAACAACACAATCAGCATAATTTTTTTTTGAAGTTTTTGTCTTTTACCTTTTTCCTTTAATCACAACGTTCTGCATTCAGATGTATATTGAACTTTAGTTTCGGCAACTTTCTACACTAAGTTGTATACTGACTTTCTCTTTTTGCATATTTTTTCGGACTAAACTTAACTTTCTGGGTGAGGACTCACGTCCAACAACTCATACTAGGTGAAGTTCAAAAGCCTTAACTTAGTTTTCTAAGTGAAAATTCACATTCAATGACTCATACTAGGTGAGGTTCCTTGAGCTAGACTTAGGTTTTTAAGTAAGAGTTTGCTTCAAATAACTCATACTAAATCAAGTCTTCCGCCTTCAATGTTTTAAGTTTTGTCGTGAAACAGAATTAAGAGATGTTCGATCCAAACCTAACTATCAGCGCGATGTTTGATGAGTTTTGTTGCAACACTATTAAATATTTAGAATTTCGTAGTAAATTGTAATCCTTGAAGACAAAAATCTTCCCTTTTTAATTATTTTAAAATGATGCAAAACTCTTATGTAAACCAAAATATCCATATGAACGTGATTAATATCAGAATTCTCCTTGTGCATTTATGCACCAATATTATTTGCACTATATTCAATACAATTCTCAGTTTAAGTCTCACATCTCTCACAATATAATTTTTCATTTTTTATTTAAGAGTTTGTCTGGAAAGGAAGAAAAAAAAGTAAATTATTTGTGAACGACATTACGTGTGTTTGATTGGAATTTGGTCTGGCTTGATACTCAATCTCAAACCAAAATTAGTTTTTGATTAAGTCTGAAAATGAATTCTGAAATATTCATTCATATAGAATTTGATTTGGGTTTGAGACTGAGACCAAAATTTTAAATTCAAACTCAATCCAATCACACTGATGCCTATGCTGAGAGTTTGTGTATTGATTGGTGCACGCTCCCGGCTCCTATGCGGGACAGCTTTTTGTTCCGCACGTGCGGGACAAGCTACCAGCCGTCGGATGAGATTTTTTAACGGTTCAGATCTGGAGAGAAATTTTATTTTTTTAATATTTTAAGTCCATTCGCAAATTTTCTCTTTCCAGATCTGGACCGTTCAAAATCCCATCCGACGGTTGGGATTGTTCCGCACGTGCGGAATAATCCCTGTTCCGCGTAGGAGCCGGACTGTTGGTGCACAAATGCATAATGCACTCATTGGCAGATTTCAAAGGGGTATAGTAGTCATTTGAAACCTGTGAAAGCGTGGGGCATGCATTTACGGCGTCCAAATTCGAAAAAAAAACTGACCGAAGACCTGTTCTACAGTTTCCAATTCAATATAAATATGGAAATCCAGAGCCAAGTTCCTCCCACTTTCCATAACCACCATCTCCATCTTCCTCTAAGAGAAATTCAATTTCTTTCCATATAATCAACCCTAATAAACCCATCTCTCTTGATCTATCAAGAAATTAATTATTTAATCTTTTTTTGGTATCATGAAGAAAACAGGGCTTGTAGCAGCTTCCATGGCAGCAGCTTCTGCAACTGCTCTTTCTGGAGCTTCCGTTTCCATCAAAACCAACATCCCTCATGAGGTAATTTAATTTCTTTTCCTGTCTCTTTTCCTTATATGATGAATCTTCAATGAACCCGGAATTTTATTTTCCATAAATTCTGTAGATTTTCTTGTAATTGGGAATAGTAAAGTTCATATCTTTTTTATTTTTTTCTAAAATTAATTGAAAAATCCCATGTACTATTTCATTAAGTATTTATAACTTTGACCTCTATTTATTCTGAGGAAAATGAATTTATTCATAATTTGAATTTCCATAATTTCTCTCTGTTTTCCTTTATTAAGCTTTTTTAATTTTTTTCCCACCAGGATGATGTTTCTTGCAAGAAGAAAGTTAAGAAGTGTGCATCAAAAACATCATCATCATCATCATCATCAAATGGTTCAGACAAATTTGCACCAAGGTTTGATGGGCTGAAGTTTATAGAGACTTTGGTCACTGCTCACAGATAAAAGCTAAAAGCTGCCTCTTTTTTTTTTTTTTTTTTCTCTCCTAACATGTATTCTTGACCTAAAAAAAAGGAATAGTCGGGACGAAGCCAGTCGCCCCATGATTTTTAAAAATATTACTACATATAGTAAATTGTATATGTAGTTCGAAATATTTTATCAAATTCGCCCCAATATTTTTTTTTTACAGTTTTTATATATAGTTCTGCATATTATTGCAGTTTTCGCCCCCAACGTCAAATTCCTGACTTCGTCATTAGGAATAATAGTTTATGATTGTCAAATTTGATAGTCAGAGAATGCTGGATTGTACTCCCTCCATTCCATTTGATGACATTAGCATAAACTAAGTAAATAAAAAATAAGTTATTTTGTGAGTCAAAGTATCAATATTACTGTTTTAAATAAAATTTGTATACCACTAATTTTATTTAGAAAAATAATATTGATATTTTATTTAAAAATTATTTCATTATTTTATTTTTTAATTTTCGCTGAATGTACTGAACTATTTATTAATGGAATGAAGTGATTTTATCATATATTTTTTTAATATCCTTCCTGGTTGGGTGTGAGGTGGAATTCGTGGTTTTCCTTTGCCGGCTTACGTCTTCAATGAGAGGTCCATTCTTAAATTCAAATATTTAATGTGACGAATGCAGTTGATTTTACCTTATTCAATTCCCCTTTGTATGGGATTCTTGCTGTATTGATATAATTTCGCATGCCCTTATTTTCGGCTAACATAATTAATGCGGTGTTTTTAATATTAAATAATATTAAAAATGTCTGTTTTCTAAAAAAAAATAAAAAAATAAAAAGGTTTGTATCTACCTTGAAGCTGTCACAAGATGGAATATAAAGCATTAATCAACTTGACATCTTTATTTTCAAAAAAAAATCAACTTGACATCTTTGTACATATTTATGCAATCTCTCATTGGCAGCCGACTTTCTGCAAGGGGGATGGTGCTGAGGGTTGGGTCAATTGGGCTATAATGCTTATAAATATTTTTTTTATAAGTAACGTAATTATAAATCTTAGATTAAAACTGATTTCACGTAACTCTTTATGAATAGTATGTGTATTTTTTGTATAAATAGTTTTTTAGACTCACTTTATTTTTAATCGTTGAAGAACCATTTCAACAATTTTTTTTATATCAGTATGTATTTATAAAAGATCCTATAAACATAATAGACGGATTGAGTGTGGGTGGGTAGGCCATTCTTCCCCTTTCTTGGATATATACGCATTTTCTCTGTTGCTCCCTTTTTGGTGAGGGGATATTCTTTAAGCATCTATAGTGTTTGGGACTAATTTAAGAATGTTCGAATTGAATTTAGTACTGATTACAATATGATGTCATTTGAAGTTTGTGTATATATTCATTAAAAAAAAAGAAGAAGTTTGTAAAAAAAAACAATTAAACAAAACAATCCGACTGTAGCTGGACACTGAAGAGTGAACCCCTAATAATATTTTAGGTTTGACAACTGCATTCACTTTCGTAATAATTTATTTCTTTGTGATCGGTGTATTTGATTGGACTAATCCTTTCGGAATTGAATAAACACTGTGATATGTTTGTAATTTTTTTTACAAATTTGCAATTTAAATTGTTTCAGAGATATTTCGAACTAACAACCTTTAAGGAATTATAAGTGTGACTATCTAAATTAAAATCGTTTGATAATAATTTAACTTTTATTAAACTCAATATAAAATTACTGAAATCAAACTCCATCGAACTTCACTCGAGAAAAAGAAAAAAAGAAAAAAAATAGAAAAACAAGAGGACACAGAATAATTGGATGATTTTTCACATTTTTTATTTCAAACTTCTCGGAATTAGAATTCAAGATGACAAGAAAGTATGGGAATCGGGTAGCCCAAAAGTGGTAAGGCTATCCGAACACGGGGCGGAGGTCCCGTGTTCGATTCCTATATCTCCCTATAATGGGGCAAATAATTTCTCCTCCTTATGAGGCTTATCTTCCCTCACGGGGCATGGAGCATGCTTCAATCTTCCCTATTTAGAGTGCTCTCCGCTCTTTCCTGCTCAGAGCAATCGCCTTCGGGCGTAAAAAGATGACAAGAAAGCTGCAGAGTCAGAAAGAAAAGGACCTCCATCTTAATAAATACATTGACAATCACATAAATTTCGGCATTTCAATTCATTCATTTTTTAGTGGAATAAATGGCCATGTTTGTCCCTAACTTATTTTCGCTCGACCAATTTTATCATTTTTAAAAAAAAATTACTATTTTTTGTCCTCAATTTATTTACTGGTTGTCAGTTTTGTCCTTCTGTAAAAAACTAGCCATAAATTCGTTAAGAGCCGTGACCAGCCGTTAACAGTCCAAAAATACCCTCTCTTTTCCAGGGGTATAATTGGAAACCCAATTTTTTGACCCATCTACTTGTACCCGAATTTGAATGCTTATGGTGGGTTATAATCTCCCTTTTTTGTACAAGTTTGAGCAAAAGACATATCTTCTTGTCCAAAGCTTCTCTTTACATGGTGATTAAGAATGAGGGAAGTACAAGTAACAAGAAGGGTACCAAAGGTAAGGGTAATGAATTTGACAACCTTCTATTTGAGTTTGGTGTGATTGATGGTGAATTTGCTTCAAGAAAACTCCCAATTTCAAAATCCGATTTTGAGGAAAGTGGCAACTTCCAAAACCCAATCTCAATTTCAGAGGCAAACATGTTGAATTCGGAGGCTACCATACAACAAAACATTTGTGAGTTATGTGGATGCATTCAAAAAGCTAAAACAGAGAGGGAGAAGTTCAAAATTGCAGATTTACGAAGGAAACTTGGGAAAAAAAGACCAAGAGTTGGCTCAACAAGCATTGATAATCAAGATTCTTGTTGTTGTAAATGTATTTTTGTTTGGTTTTTTGCTGCAAAATTTGGTCCAATGTAAGGTTATGTTTCAGATTTAGTGGGGGTGTATTCAATCCGGATTTTAAAAGATTTTAACTGATTTTCAAAAGTCTATGGATTCTACTGACTTTATGAATTGTTTTAACTCTATGCAGAGTCTATCAAATTTTATTAGATTGATTTATCAGAATTTCTTTTGATTTATAAAGTCTATAGATTATTTGAATATCACCAAAAAATAAAGAAAATACTGATTCATCGGTGTATTATACAGATCCAAATGTGTTGAATTTCCAAAGTCAACATATGTTTATCAATCCTTTTTTTTTTTTTAATTAAATCATTTTGTTAAAATTTAAAAAGTTTGACGATAGTCTTTGATTTTTTTTAGATCACGTAACTACGTCTTTTTTGATTTATTTGTCAAGGTTTGTATAATTTACTTACTGGTATTTTTTTCTTTGGTTTAATTAAGATATGTTTTGTGATAAGTTTTGTTTGAACTTTTTTTTCTCTTTGATTTTCTCTTTCAGGAAAATGAAATTCATGTTTGAAAAATAGAAATTTGTGGTTAAATAGAGAATAAATTGTTTGCTTTCTATAATTTCTATTTGAAGATGATCAAGAAGATAATTGTTTGGATATTATGACTTCTTTTTGGGAAATAAACATTTCATATTGAGTTTTCTAACGATCTTAAAAAAAATCTCATTTTTTTTGTAGTTTGAAATATTTCTTTGTTTTTCTTATAATTTTATAGAAATGAGATTTCTAAAAAAATTGCAATTTAAGATAAAATTATCAAAGACATTTTAATTTTAATATTAATGAGAGAAAATCAAAATCTTGAGAAAAAAGTAGAGATTTCACCATACACATTTGAACCTATGAAATCCATCAAAATCCTACCTTTAATGAAATCTATGAGAATCTATTGAGTTTTGAATACCTCTAGATTTTAATGGACTTTTTAAAATCTAAATTGAATACCTCTAGATTTTAATGGACTTTTTAAAATCTAAATTGAATACCTCTAAATTTCATTGGACTTTTTAAAATCCAAATTGAATACTTATGGACTTTAAAACTCCTTAAAAATCCTATAGAATCTATGTTGAATACACCCCCCTTAGTGTGAATAAAATGCGAATGGATTTTGATTGTTAAATGTTTAATGTACATTGTTAGTAAAGAAGACAGCCAAAAAAGATTCAAAAAATAAGCAAACCCAGAAATTGTGTATAAGCCAAGAATGGCATACCAAATGCCCAAAACTGTGCTAACATAATTACCAAAAATCTTGTTCCAAGAATTTTCCAAAAAGTTAACAAAAGCCTAATTACATTGTTACTAGTCAATCCAAAACACAGTGCTATTACAATCCTAAACCATTAATGTTAATCATTCCAAAAGCCTTGATTCTTCATCACCATGGAAGGAGAAGCTTTGGACAAGAAGATATGTCTATTGCTCAAACTTGTACCAAAAAGGGAGATTATAACCTACCATAAGCATCCAAAATCGGGTATAAGTAGATGAGTCAAAATATTGGGTTTCCAATTATACCCCTGGAAGAGAGAGGGTATTTTTGGACCGTTAACGTCTGGTCATGGCTCTTAACGGATTTATGGCTAGTTTTTGACAGAAGGACAAAACTGACAGCCCGTAACAAAATTGAGTACAAACATAGTAGTTTTTTCTAAAAAGGATAAAACTGGCCGAGCAAAAATAAGTTAGGGACAAACATGGCTATTTATTCTTTTTTAGTGGTGTCGTAATGAAAAAGATATAATACAATTTATTCAAAAATCTCCAAGAAAAATCCTACTCCCTCCATCCGATTCAAAATATAATTTTTTGATAGCAGTTTTCACACAAATTAAAATACTAATCAAAATGTTTAAAGTACCTCTAATTAATACTACAAAAAACAAAGAAATTAATAGAGAGATGAATGAGAACTACACATTTTGACTAAAATGTATATATGGAGAAAATGATGTTGGGGTAAATTAGACAATAAATGCACAATTCTTATAAAAAGACCTATATTACAAAAAATAACTCTTAGAAATACTTATATTTTGAATCGGTGGAAGTAATATATACTAACAGTTACTTCCTTCGTCCCAAATTATTCTGTCCACGTTTATTTTTTAATCTGTCCATTTGCAATCAGAGAAGAATATATAGATAGGAGAAGGTAGAATTAAATTGGGAATAAAATTAAATATGGTAATATTTGATATTTTACTATATCCCACTATAAAATTTGATGAAATATTAATTCTCGTGTAAAATACAAAATGAATAGATAATTTGGGACAAAAAAATATTTAATCAGAGGTTGCCCAGTAGCCAATAGACATGTTGGGATTTCAGAATAATTTTGACCCTAGTTGTCCAATCTTGAGGAGACTGAGTTAGATCTCTTATAGGTAGTTGTCCAATTTTGACCCTAGAATAATATGAACTTGTTTAGATATTCACATTTCTTAGTTACCTCACGCCAACAAGCTCAGTTGTGCAATTTATAGCTATAACAGTCCCACAATCAATTATTTATCAACCATTTTATTATGTTGAAATGAACGATCCAAGTTGATAATGAGTATCTTACTACCTCCGTTACATAATTACTTCTTCGTTTCAAAATATTTGTCATATCTTGGTTCTTATTAAGACTAAAAAAATAATTGAAAAAAATTAATATGATAACAAAATTTACAATACCCTCAATCAATGTCTGAAAAATTATTATTAATAGTTAGATGGTTCATAAATTAGAGGTAAGACTGGAAAAGTAATAATAAAGATGAATTGATTTTCGAAACGTAATAAATAATATGAGATATCTCAAAAAGTGAAACGTTACAAACAATTTTGGACGGAGTTAGTATAATGAAGAAAATGATTGAATATTCATATTATGGATTAAAAAAAAGTCTAAAATACCTTTAATATGAATTAATATTGAAAAGAGTAGTTAGTCAATTCATTCGGAAATAAGACTGGAAGAAAAATAAAGTAAATACTTAATAGCAAATATTTTGAAACAAAGAAATTTTAACTATATGTGATGGGGTCACTCAATACTATGACCGTTATTGTGGAACTAACTCCACAATCTCTCACATAAATTGAGCAGAATCTGTAGGTCCCATCCAATTTATATGAGGGATTGTGAGGTTAATTCCAGAGGACGGTATTATGATTGAATTTTCCGATGTAATGTAAACTACTATTTGTCCAACATGCCAACTTTGCAAAGCTGAGGCTGAATCGTCACACCATTCCCTGTTGTGCTGCTCGGCTGCTAGAGCCGTTGGGAGTCTTTTCCTAACTAGCATAGACACGACTGTAACAACGGATTCTTTCTCTCAAAAATCTTCTTGATCATTTGAAAGGAAATATGAAAAATTGTATGTCTCCGTACATGTTTTCACCATTTAAAATTTTCTATTAGAAAATTCTTCCAATCTGTATACACGTGACGAATTGTGAGTAATTGGGAATAGAAGTACAGACATGTATGGGTAGGGACGATTCTAGGGGGCTGGGCGGTCGCTCCCCAAGTTTTTTAAAATTTTTACTAGGTATAGTAAATTTTATATGTAGTTTGGAATATTTGATCAAGTTTGCCCCTAAATATTTTTTTTTTACAGTTTTTATATGTAGTTCGGTATACTGTTGCGGTTTTTCGTCCCCAATATACAATTCCTAACTTCGTCCCTATGTATGTGAACACACGCTTTTTGGTGTAACCGAAAAAGCTAATTTTATCTACACAGGTTAATTTGGTGTAACCGGAATGGTATGATCTTTAACGGTAAAATTAACTCCCCGTCCGAAATTATAAGGATTGCCATTATGCTTGCTGAAGAGTATCGCCTTGTACATGATGGATCAATGGAGACCCCTGATGATGCACCTTTTACATCTACTACACCTTTTGGATTGCCGAGAGTCATCAAGCGATGGGAGCCTCCACCATTAGGCCATTTCAAATTAATTTTGGATGGATCTTGGACCGATGGATTTGAGAGCATCGGTTTCATTGTGCAAGATGAATCTGGGGATGTCATGTTGCGTGTGCGGTTCAAAAAATTTGGGCCTCTCAACAGGGTCGGAACGAGTAGAAACTTTAACTGTTTTTGAAAAGCTGCATTTTGTGCGTAATTTAGGCTTTGCTAATTTGTTTGTAGAGTCTGATTGTAAGGAATTTGTTGATCTCTCTGGTCATTTTTTAAATATGATCTGTCGTACTTTATGACATATATTCTCTAGAATTTGTTATTACATAGGTCATGCAATATTTCGGCCCATACTTTGGCTAGACACTCTTTAAGGCTTGGAGCCAGTGACAGACGTACACTATAGCCAGTGGGTAACATGCTCCCACTGGAAAAAAAAATTGTTTACTTCTAATTATATGTTTACGCACAATGATTAGGTCTATGTGATTACATTAGTAAGTTAGTAAGCAAATAATCGTTTGTACCTATCTGTATACTCATTTCTGTACCCAACAAATCACAATTCACCATGTATATATATAATTTAAAAAAAATGATCACATGGCGAATTCTTATTGGTTGGGCACAGGAATGGTACACAGATCGGTACAGACGATTTTCACCCAAGTTAGTGACCCCGCAAAGAACTTTGGTGTCCCTAGACTCAAAACATTACCAAACGCGGAGGATAAGGACGTGGTGGTTCAATTTTCTTGATTGTCGCGTGAGTTTCAATTGCTTTCTTTATTAATTTTTCTCTTTATTTAGAATATTTTAATCTTTTTTTTTGTCTAAAATTTTACTTATCTCACACATAATATGATTTTTTTTTGAGAAATCCGTACAATTTTTTTTACATTTACTAACTAATTTTCTCCGGAGTTAGAGGTATTTTTGTCCCTCCACTTCATCCCCTCTCCTTTAAAACATGAAAATTAATTGTTGGGTGAGTTTTAGCCTAAACCCATCGTATTTTGTTAATCTGTCAAAACCGTCATAAAAAGTAGTTTATTGATACATATATTACAAATAAATATTTTTATACACATAGAAAATGTGACGTTTTTCCAAAATATTGTGGGGCGTTTGCCCTCTAAATCCGTCACTGTGGACGCCCCCTCTCCTCCCCCACATTTTTAGAAACGTCGAATATTATATAAGAAAATTTTAGTTTATTTTTTTGTTCCGTCCCTAGACGAGTGCCCCCACAGTCACTACATTCTGGATCCGCCATTGCTTGGAGCCTCTTTTTCAATAGGCGGGAATCCTCCAAAATTCCTCCTCTTTTATGTAATTTATGATATCCATATTAATATAGTTTCCATTAAAAAAAAGAAGAGAAAACTTAGGGTTATGCTATTGAACAGAGTACTAATCAAAACAATAAAATCTTGAATACAAAAGCTCACTAATACAATATCATAAATGTATATATCTCATGAAATATCAGTAATATCTCAAAGTAAAATCAAAAGTGCAAATATCCCCTCCCCAATTCTTGATCCAACAACAACAACAAAATAATAAAAACAATACATTAATGAAATAGTAATAACATAAGAAAACTACAAGCTAAAATAAGCAAGTGAGAAGTAGATGATGATGATTGAATATATGTTAGTGATCCACTAGTTTCTTTTTTCTTCTTCTGTAATTGTTCTTCAAATTCTCCACAAGACAGACCTTCTTTGTCACCTCTACACATGTTAGCAAAAAGTCCAGGTGGATATTTACCATAAATGTTAATATAACTAAACATTGTAGTTGCACAATCAGTCCCCAAGTCATTTATTTCATCATTGAAAGGACATGCAAATTCCAAAAAGGCATCACAACACACTTTTGCATTGTAATTTGGTCCTTTGCATTTGCTTGTGATTATGGTGTAGTTTTGTGTTTCAAAGTTTACAGTGCAAGCTGCAAGAGAGAGTTTTTTTAAGACATCAGAATCATTTAATAATCAGGAAAGACGAAACTAGAAAGCTCATATTGTAAAACAAGCAAATTTTGTAACTTTACTACTCTTTCCATTTGAATGTATCTGATTTTTTTTTTTGTTCCAAAGAGAAGTACTCTCCTAGGGGCGAAAATCCTCTGTCCCCATTCCTGTCCTCATCCATGTCCCCAACCAATCAGAATTTATTATATAAACATTTTTTCCAATTATATATACACAGGGTGAATTGTGATTGGCTGGGAACATGGATGGGAAAAGGAACGGGGACAGAGAATTTTTTACCCCCTCCTAGAGGGTGCTTTGAATACTTTTTGAGGGACATAAGATACAACGTCACATCAGATTTTGTAGTGAAATTATTCATACGGTACATTGTTAATTACCAACTCTATACAAAGGGAAAAAATAGTTTTACATTCCTCCCCTTATAAGAGAAAATCAATATAACATAATTTATGAATTTGACAACATTCAAAATCAACATTTAACCGTTATTTCTGTACTGTCCAAAGAACTATCCAAATAAATATTCGTGCACATGTTCATATATTCTGTCATTCTTCACGTTTTTTCATGAAGGGATGCACCACGGCTCCAGTGCCGAACGGGAAATATTCCGCACGTGCAGAACGGATTTAATTTATTGAATTAAAATTTTGCTGGATGAGATTGATTTAAAAAGAACACCTGTTCTGATTTTTAAACACCTGTTTGCGTGAACAGGTGTTCTTAAATTAAGAACAATTGTTCTCAAGGCAAAAAAAATGTTCCGTACATACTGAAAAATATCTGTTCAGCATAGGAGCCGGAATGGAAGGGATGGGGTGGGGTATGAAATAAACGGGTGAAAATCGTCTGTACTCGTGTATATTTTCATTTTTGTGCCCAACCAATCATAATTCGCCATGTGATAATTTATTTTAATTATATATACATCTGGTGAATTGTGATTGGTTGGGCACAGAAATGGATAAATAGACGGGTATAAAAGATTATTTGCCGATATAAACATTGGAAATCTAAACATAAATGAAAACAAAACTCACGTTTTTTTGCCTGAAGAAGGGAACGGCCCAGGGCTTCATGATTCTCCAAACTCCCATCTGCTTAATAAATTTACGGGAAAATAGAAAATTAGCTGACTTTTCTACATTAAAAAAATATAAAACTACAAAATGAACATATCAAAATATTGAAAAAAATGTGAATAATTACAGGATAGGTAGGATGAAGAAGAGGCAAATCCAACAAGAAGGAAGAAAAGAAAGAGCATAAAAGATGGGTTCTCAGGACACATTGTTTTTTTTTTCTTTTCTTTTTTCTTCGATCTTTAGGATCAATTCTTGATCAGCCTTTTGTTGATGATAAAGGATCACCAACCCTATGTATTTTTTCTTTTCACAGGGTTGGCTGGTTTATTATGATTTTCTGTAATATACTGGTACCTGATTCAGTATGTACTTATATTTTTTTTCCTTAATTCTAGGTACGAGAAAGAAATTGAGAAGATAGAAAATGATACAGAGAATGAAGCGGAAAAAGAATGGTAGGGAGCACACATTTTTTCTCAGGATATAATAGTGCGTTATCAGAAATACTTCTGCTCCACTCATATCTATGTATTTTTATGTAAAATATTTGTTTTGTTTTTTTTAAAAATATTTGTGAGAAAGAATTCCTTTTTATGTGAATAACAAGATGAATTGGTACGTGTATTTTTGTTTCTTTTGAGAAACTAAATTTGTTATTTCTAGGTGTTAACATTAAGATGTGGTCTCTCAAGAGTGATTAAGATATTTTATGACACAATGAGTTTATTTATTTACTATTTTTTTGGTTAATAAAAGGAAGGCAAAAGTTTATTCAGTGTGCATATATCCACCTATTCAAAATTACATTGAATACTTTTAATTTCAATTTGGGCTGTGCTCTTTATATGCATGTGTTATAAAGGTAGTGACATTGATACTCTATGACATTTTTAATTATAGTAATATTCACACCTAATCGGATAGTGATGAGCTTCCCCTTTGTCTGGAATAGAATCTTCTTTAGTGCAGTTAGTTTTCCAATGCAAGTTAAATGACAGAGATGTTGCGTAATTGGTTATAAAACACCACTTTAACTCTGAGCAGACAAAATCTCCACAATTGAATACAACAAGAAAGTCTTAATCCCAAGTAATTGAGGTCGGCTACATTAATCAATATAAAATTTCTGTGTGATCCTTCGCATGAATACATTCCCTTCATTTCCGTCTATCAAACAACATCCCATCATCCAACTCTAACAAATTTATATCATTCTTAATGAATTCGATCCAACCCTTCTTTAGTTGTTGCTCGATCAACAGATGTCACGGTTATGTCTTTCTTTACGGCTTATGGACCTTCCCATGCGAAGCCTTCGAGCTGTAAGTGCTTGACTATCCAGCCCGTGTAGGCTAAATTCAAGTACGAGATACAGCTCATAAGGAGACCAACTGCTGCTGCAGGGGACGAAGACAGGGTTGGGTGGGGCAGTCGTCCCTTACCATTTTTAAAAATTCTACTTAGATATAATAAATTTTATATGTATGATGAAAAGTGAAATGTAATAGAGATATGTAAAGTATAGAGAGGAATTTGGGGAAAAATTTCTGTATTTTTCATTGATGAAAAAATGAGCTCGAGCTCTGGTATTTATACAAGGAAGAAAAGAGAAAACTATCTAACTGCTTCTAACTAATCTAACCGCCTCATTTAATCTAACTAATTGACAGTTATCTATTAATAAAAATACATTAGATATTTACAAGCCAAGAAGGCTGTGTTGCGTATTGGGCCTGTTTCTATTCTAATTAGATTTGGCCCAACTTGTATCTTTGCTTCAGCCTTTGTCGAAAGCCCAATCTTTCTTTTCCTTAGCAATGCTGAAGTCTTCTTTTCTTTCTCTTTTATTCTTCCATCTTGTTTGCTTATTTTCTTGTTGAACTTCAGATTGTAATGCATCAATCTTGCTGATCTTCAACAATGTAGTTCGGAATATTTGATCAATTCGTCCCCCAATATTTTTTTTGCAGTTTTTATATGTAGTTCGGTATACTACTGCAATTTTTTGCCCTCAACTTAAAAGTTCTGACTTCGTTCCTACGCTGCTGTTGTGCAAGTGCGATCCCATAATGGTTGCGGTCTATAATCTCAGAAAGCACGAAAAATTTGTACTTGAGGATAAATTTTACAAGTATTTGGCAGAAAAAAAATACGCGTAAGGTTAAATAAGCAGTTCAATTGGTTTCTTACCTAAGTTTATGCATCAAGGAAATTCACGTGTTAAGTAGAAGTTACATATTTCAATAAAGCATATATAGAATCATAGAAGTTCCAATATTGAAATTTTTTTTGCTATGGTCTATGATTCACCATAGAAGTTTCTGAACTAATTACAAGTTAATGGGACTGAGAAAAGAGTACCGATATTGATCTCGATTCAACATCCTAAGAAGCATATTGGAAAAAGGTATCTTGGACCGACTTTGGCAATTCAAATATAAATACTACTAACTCCGTTCCTAAATAGACTTTCAATATATGTAGCGAAAATTAATAAAGCAAAAATTAAGATATTTTTATAATTAAAATATCGATATTACTCTCATAAATAGAATTCGTGGTATACAAGTCCTATTTAAGATATTAATATTAATATTTTAACTAACAAAGTATCATGTTTTTTACTTCTTTATTTTTTGCTACTGTGAAACCACATCCCACATGAGATAACTCTGAAAGTTCTGACTGGTATATAAGGTGGGCCTAAGTACCCACTATCATCTTGAGATATCTCTTTTGGCATAGGAAGCCCGGTTGCCAAGTAGAAGATCTTGGGTGCTGCTAGACCTATATGTCGCGTTTAAAGCCCGCGGGCACAGAGCGTGACGTTTTATGGTACTGGTATATAAGATGGGCCTAAACACCCACTATCATCTCAAGATATCCCTTTTGACATAACGAGTTCAGTTGCCAAGTAGATGATCATGGGTGATGTCAGGCTCATTTATCACGTTGTGGGGCATGGGGCGTGACAGCCACATGTTTTACCAGTATTATATTAAAGAATGGAGGGAGTATATTGCTATGGTTCGTGTTGTTCTGTCGTAAAGAATCCTGAAGCTATGATTTTGAAGTATAATAACAACGTTACTCGTAGGAAAAATAGTTCATCTAACACAAACAACGTTAGTCCACTCAGTCTATTGGGATTGCCCCTTATCATTGGACTTTGTTCATAACCTAAGGAAAAGAATAAAAATAAATGGATAATTGTTTCATTTGCCGCAACCTTTTTTCATTTTTAGTGTTTTTTTTTAAAATTGTTTGAATTATGTTTCCTCGTCGCTAGGAATTCCGCAGGGAGGCTCGGTCTCGCCGGTGCTAATGAACATCTATCTTCATTCGCTGAACGTTCGAATGGGTGACTTTGTCTTATCAAGTCGGCTTTTCTATTTGCGTTATGCATATGATATTTTGCTGGGATTCAATAATAGGGAACTAGTTGCATTCCTTACATTTCATTGAGTGCCAAGCAAGGTTGTTAAAAACGCGAGTCAACACGTAGAAACGTACGTTTTTACGATTCTACGGAGGTAAAACGTGTTGAATCGTGAGTAAAAACGCAATCTGGTAGAAACGGAGTAGAAACGTAGACTCGGAACGTAAAAACGTAGAAAATAACGTTTCTACCGTTTCTACCGATTCTACCAAAAGTATGATGGGTCGAGTTGGGTTATTAAATTTGGGCCGGATCACCTTTAACCTTGGTCACAATTGACCCTCCCTTCTTGAATTCCCCTAACGAAACCCTTTTCCTCCCATCACTTCGTCCCCCCATCTCAGCACCACCGCCTCCCTTTCCAACGGATACCATGAAGTAGAGATCTTAACACCATAAAAAACTTCTCCTTCTCAAGCACACACACATATATATATATATATATATATATATATCCTAATCTTACATCTTTATTGTGCTTCAGGCAACAAAAAATTCAAGTTTTTCTTGGAGGTAACTGAAAATCTAAACACCTTTTATTTTCTGTTTTTGTTTATATCTCTTCATATCATGATGTTTTCTGCCATTGGGTTCCTTTTCTTTTTTGTTTCAAATTTTCATGTTTCGTTTATCAGTTTCTTGAATTGGTTAGTGAAATTTATATTATTTTTTACTTGAGTTACGCTTATTTTCTTCAAATTTTGATTGATTTGAACTATTATTACTTGTGCATGCTCTGTTTTCCAGAGATAAAGATTCCAGTTTTCTTCTTGAATTAACTTGTGTCTTAATGTATAAAATGAGTTTATGGGCTTGATTTTATGTGGGTTTTTAATAATAATTCTCTGAATTAACTTGATAAAGTCTTTGAATGACTTGCGATCATAAACTTATTACGTACTTTATTTTATTTTATGTGTAGTCATATTTGTATATTTTGAAAAGACTTATAAGTTCTTTATTGTGAAATTATGTTTAATGGTTTTTTTTACATATTTTTGGATCATATAATATGATTTGTATGTTAATTATTGTTATATATATAAAATATATATATATTTAAATTTCTCGATACGATTTTACGATTTATTTTACGATTCACGAGTTTACGATTTTTCACCCTCCACCGAGTCTACGTAGAAACGCGTTTTTAACAACCTTGGTGCCAAGTATTCTCACTCTCTTTTTGAAGAAGAGGGGGAATGGGTTGCTAGGTGTTTGGCCCGTTTGGGGTTAGGGAAATGGGCTTGTGTTTAGTTGATGAGTGGGTTAGTGTGGACAATATCGAAATTACCCATGTAATATTGAGGGGATATTTGAAATTTTAGTTGACTAGATTATTTTTTAACGGAAGGTCCCATTCTACCAACTCGTAAATAAATTAAGGATCTAAAATAAATAAATAAAAAATTAGGGACCTAACTCACCAATCGTAATATATTCATTAGTGCTCTTTTCACTAGTTCAACATTCTCTTATTCTTCCCCTTCTCCTTCACGTCAAATGGGTTTTGTTTCGTTTGAGTAATTTGCTACACCGAATTTATATTAGTGATATTGAACTTTCACATGAACCCTTTTAACATTTTTATTTATTTTCCCTTTTTAACTCTTTCAGCCACTCCACTCCTCTGGCCAGTAGTATCCTTACTCGTTGTCTTTAAAATGCTTACTTTATGAAATGGCAAATAATCGTCTATATCCGTCTGTATAACTATTTTTTTTTCCAATCAATCACAATTTATTATGTGTATATATAATTCAAAAAAAATAATCAAATGGCGAATTCTTATTGGTTGGATACAGAAAAATACACAGATGGGTATAGACGATTTTCACCCTTACGAAACTATGCCATATTCATGGAGAACGGAGATCTTCGATTTTCAGACATCCCGAACGAAAAAGTTCACTAACTATGAGCATTGCAAAATGGTGGAGGAAAATTTGTCATTCCCATTGCAGTGAATGACTTCATAGCCAGGGTGACACCCAACGAGAACCTTTCTTACTGAGAGTGGGGGCACTCTTGACGGATCCAGAATTTACTGAAAATGAGGGCACTCTTCTAGGAACGGAGTCAGAAAATAAACTAAAATTTTACTATAGAAAATTTGGCGTTTTTTAAAAACGTTGAGAGAGCGAGGGGCTTCAAATGGCGATTTTTTCTGATTAATGCCATGTGGTCGTTTGAAGACTTAAATGTCATTCCGTCTTTTGCCCAGTTTGTGGATTAGAGATTTAGAGGTGGAAACTCTATATTACATAGTAAGTGTCTATTACTACGTCCGAAATAAATTACGAATAAAAAATTTATGGTTAGAAGAGTTTAAGAACATTTATTTTGATATGGACAAATGTTCTTGTTTGCCAGATCACTCGTCTAATTTGTTCTACATGCGTAGAACAAACTCATTCAACACTAAAGTTGTAAACGATGAAAATTATCTTTCATGATATCCGAGATTGAGTGGTGGATACTTTGAAAAGGTTGGTTGGCGGTGGAATGACATTAGTGACGGAGCGAGAAACTTATTGTATGGGTCGAAAAGTAAAATTTTATATATTTTTTGAAGAGTAAAGAGTAATTTTATTAGTATTTTTTAAAAATTTAAAATTTTATAGGAGTAGAAAATGCAATAAATTTAATTTTTTTGGGATTGCCCCTTCTTAGAAAATGCAATAAATTTATTTTTTTGGGATTGCCCCCTACCCCACCCCTAGGTCATCCTTGGATGGCATGGTGATTTCATTGAGCCTGAAGATCTGAAGAGTTTGGTACTTTGGTGAGCATCCCAAGGATTTGCAATGTAATTGGGATTTGATACGTAGGATAGCAGCCCATAGGATGTGGTACTAACGGAATTTGTTTCCTGCCGATTGGGTCCGTTTATAGTGCATTAACGTTCGAAATTTTGTACGTATAAATTAATGAAAATCGTTAAATAATTCATCAGATTATTAAAATTTAGAAAGAAAAATAATTAACGGAATGTTAAAAGAAAATAGATATTTTTCTTCTTTGCTATTTTTTTTTATTTAATAACAGTTTAACAGTTGTTCGACATACATAAATAAATGTTAGTTTCGAACTTTAGCTAAATTGCTTTACATGGACGTATTAGAAGCAGTTTAGATTTGTAGAGGACTTGCAAAATGCACCTGAGGTATAAATTATAATTGTCTATATTTTATTTGAGTCAATATATGATCTATTTACAACAAAATAAAAATACTATTATTTTAATGTACTCTGGTCAAAATTAAATATGCTAATTTCTATACTTAGCGGTAAAAACGAAGATATTTTTTGAAATAAATATTTTTTATATATTTTCGCGATTGAGAGTTACTACTTTTATACCTAATAACTTTGTGCTTATAAAAAAATTAGTTTGAAATAATAATTATATTTTGTTCTTTGAATGATATGTAGAGAATGTCTAGGATTTTGATGTTTAAGCTAATTTTAATGGTGTGAATACATAATTAATTGACTTCCAAATTGGCTGGTGATATGGCCAGCAAAATGTTACAATGCGGAACGGGCCTCAGTCTGCATTTGCGGGACTTCGTTCCGCGCCGTTGAATGTCCAAATTTTCATTCAACGGCTAATTCCTCTTGATTCTATCTTCCTTTCATATTTCATTCAGTTGCATCAGCCAAATTTTGTCTCTCATTCTTTGTTTCTTTTTTCATGAAATCTCACTTGAGAATATAAAATTTTGGTCAAAATATGAAAAATACGATAAGAAATATGACAACAAAAAGTAAAAAATAATATTTATGACCGAAATTCGAAAACATATGTTAGTGATCATTTGTGCAGTTTGCTCTAGAATAAAGAAGTACTAGAACCAAAATCATTTACACAAACTAATGTCAATTTAATTTAGCCGATAGGCGGTTAACTGTTTGAAAGCCCCTTGGTTCCAATTCCCATGGATTTCTTACTAGGGGTGAGCATCGATTTCGAATTCGGTAAATCGGTAGTTTGAAATCGGTTTTTTCGGTAATTTCATTTTTAAAATTACCGACCTATTTCGAACCGAATTCAATTACGAATTCGAATTGAATTCGGTATGAATTGAATTCGATAAATTTACGAATTACGAATTGGTATAGCCAATAATTAAAAAATCAGTACATAAAAATTTCATAAAACAATGGCATGCAATCAACTTCAAATTCTAGAATACACAACTTCTAAAATCCAGCTTACTAAATCCCACTTCTAAAATCTAGCTTACAAAATCCATAAATGATTCACATGTTAAGTTCAAAATATCAGTCCAAAGTACAGAACTATAATCAAGTTAAAGTTTAAAGTCCAATTTACAAAATTAAAGTCCAAAATACATGAATGATTCATGTTTTAAGTCCAAAATACATGTCCAAAATACATAAATCATTCATGATGCAAGTCCAAACAAGTATGTAACTACTTCAAAAAACATCCAACAGCTTCTTCCAAGTCCAACATCTTTTGCACTTTACTTCAAACGTCAACTATGGTTGATTCATCACCAGTTTTGAGAATTTCTGCAACAATAAAACAATTTTTTAAAGCATCTCAAGTAAAGAAGTAACTAAATAAGTAATGAATATGACTAAAGAATTTAAAAAAACACACCGATTCAAAAGCTTCAAGTTCTTCCAATGACTCTTCTATGTTTATTTCTTCATTTGATGTTCTAAGCCAATCTTCAGCACACAGTAAAGCTTGCACAATCCTAGGAGTCAAAGAACTCCTAAATTGATCAAGAACTCGACCCCCAGTACTGAAAGCTGATTCAGAGGCAACTGTAGAGATAGGGATAGCTAACACATCTCGGGCCAATTTGGAGAGAATTGGGAATCTGAGGCTATTTCCCTTCCACCACATTAAGATATCTAAATTGTCATCATCTTCGGCCGCCTCCTCCAAATATTTGTCTAGCTCAGATTTAGTATCTCTACCTCCTAGTTCCAACCTTCTTTTCTTAAACTGTAACTTGTACTTATGATTTATTATTTTTGAGGAGTCTTCCTCAATTGCACCTCTACCCTTTGAAGAACCGGCCATTGGTGAATATGTACTATTTTTTGGCCTTGATTTTGGGTCAGCAACATTGCTACCCTTTTCATACTCGCAAAACATATCAACTAAAGCATCTTTTGCAAGCCCAGCAAGCTTAATTCCATCAACTTCACCATACATCGCACATAATACAAATTTAAGATATTCAAATTTATTTCTTGGATCAACAATAGAGGCAATAAATATTAGCATATTCATCTTCTCAATATTACCCCAATATTTATCATATTTCGCCTTCATTGACATTGCCATAGAATTTAAACTAGTTTCATTATCAGCTGCTATGTCATGTAAAGTACTATGAATGTGACTAATTTCATTAAAGAAGTTGTTGGCAGTCACATATTTTGTCCCAGAAACATTCAAAGTTATTTGATAAAAGCTCTCCAAAAACAAGACCAAATTTCTAGCACTTTCCCAATCAAATTTTGTAGGCACATTTTCTAATTCCGTATGCATACAATGATCCACAACTCTCAACCTCTCAAAAGCTCTCTCAAAATTTTGCGCTGATTCTAGCATTAGGTAGGTGGAGTTCCACCTAGTAGAAACATCCAAACAAAGCAACTTTTTACTCTCAATTTTTTCAGCTGCAACACACTCTTTGAATTTTTTAAGCCTAGCCGGTGATTGTCTAACATATCTAATTGTTGCCCTTATATTATCAATTGATTTTCCAACCTCTTTTATGCCATCAGTAACAATCAGATTAACTATGTGAGCAATACACCTAACATGAAGCCATTTCCCATCTAACAAAGCTTTTCCCCAATTTCGAAGTTTTCCTTTCGGATATTGAACATTGTATCATTTGATGATGCGTTGTCTCTTTGTAATAGTCAAGATATTATCAACTCCCCAATCTAAAAGACAACTCTCTATGGCCATACCAATTTCACTTCCCTTGTGACTAGCAATTGGACAAAAATTGAGAATTTTCTTTTTCAAACTCCAATCATTATCAATATAATGTGCAGTGAGACACATATAATTTATCCGTTGAATTGAAGTCCAAGTATCCGTGGTTAAGCAAATTCTTGACTTATTATTTTTCAAAAGATTTTTCAATTCAATCCTTCCATCTAAATACAGCTGATAACAGTCCCTAGACACGGTCCATCTAGATGGAATCCTAAAAGTGGGACAAATAGTTTTCATCAATTTTTGAAATCCTTTTCCCTCTACATGCTTAAAGGGTAACTCATCAACAATAATCATGTAAGCTATGCATTTCCTAATAGCCTCAGCATCAAGCTTCCAACTCATAACTGTACCATTCACCTCCCCATTTTCATTTTCAGTTTCATCCACATATAATTTAGCTTGAGCACTAGGCTGATTTCCAGGATTTAATTTACATTTTTTATAATGTGAATTCATTGGAGTCGTACCATTATTTTTAGGATCAGCAGGAACAATCTTACCACAGTAGTTGCACACACCATGGCGAACTTGGTTTATGTAAGTGATTGTAAAATGGATCCAACACTTGGCCCTCTTCTTGTACTCTCCTCTTTTCGAACCTTTGTCAACTTCTAGAGCGCTGACTAGAGATTGGGCTGAGCGTTCATTATCCAAATTTGGTTCCTCCAAATTGGAAGACATAGTTACCTGTAATTATCAGAGCACAGAATGAAAAAATGATAACCCGACTCAAACAAAGTGGAGGAGTTACAGTAGCTAAACTACTTCTTAAACAACATAAGATTCAGAAAGTTCAAGGCATCATATAGCAATAACAAGTGGATCTGAATGGAATTTAATTTTAAGAAAGTTTTAAATTACTTTAAGACCAAACTTAGTAGCCAATTGCACTTTTCCTCTGTACCCATCCTTCAATGCCTATATATTCACAGCAAAAAACTCAAAAAATTCGTATTCACACTCAAAAATTTGTTAACTTCCGAGTGTGGAATTCCGTTCTTTATTTGTCAAACAAAAAAAAAATCTGTTATTTAAAGGGTTGTGAACCTTCTCAAAATTAAAAGCTAAAACATTATCGAATTAATGTCTAATTATCGAAATAATACAGTCAAGTCAACCTTCTCAAAGTTAAAAGCAAATTAAAGACGATTTTTTCCTCATCCATTAGATAAAAAGTCAACCATTAAGATTTATAAATCGAGAAAAACAGTCATCAACACCTGATCAAGTGAATATATAGGCATTGAAGAATGGATTTTATTTTAAGAAAGTTTAAATCTTTTTCTCCACATCAAGCTTTTGAATGGAATACCGAATACCTGAACTCGAGATCCGGAGAGGGAGAGTCGAGAGAGCTCGAGATCCGGAGCGACAGATAAGTTTTTCTTCAGATTTGTGAGTTTTGAGAGAGCTCGAGATCCGGAGATGGAGAGGGAGAGGCCGAGAGAGACAGAGATGGAGTGGCAGGGAGAGGCCGAGAGTGAGAGAGCCGGAGATGAGAGGCCGACTGGCCGAGAGGGAGAGGGAGAGGGAGAGGTCTCGGTGGAGCTTTTTCTGAGGGAGAAGGAGAAGAGAAATGTAAAAAAGTTTGAAGGCTTGAAGCGGCCGCTTAGGTAGAAGTAGAATTATATTAGGGTTAGGTCAAGTAAAAGACTATATATAGTGTATAACAATGTTAGTATTATTTAATAATTTATTTTTTTGAATTCGAATTCGGTAATACCGATTTCACTAAAATCAAATACCGATTTCGAACCTATTTCGAAATTTTCGAATTCGATATTGACCGAATTACCGAATTGGACCGAATTACCGAATTCGATTTACCAAATTCAAATCGAATTCGGTCGGTAAATCGGTTTTTATCGGATTTGCACACCCCTATTTCTTACTAGGTATGTACCGGGTGAAAATCATCTGTCCTCATTTCTATCCCTATCCCTATCCCTATCTCTATCCCTATTTATATCCCTAATTAATAAGAATTTACTATATAAATATTTTTTTCAATTATATATTCAAATGGTGAATTGTGATTAGCTGGGAATAAGTATGGAGATAGTAACGGAAACATAGATTTTTTTGCCGTATGTACCGTATGCTTATCTGATTACACACTTTTCTATTCGCCAATCCAAACAAGTCACGTGTACGCATATCTAAGCTCTCTGCTCTTTATTACTTTTGGAATTTTGAAAAGACTTTCTATCATATAACGCTACTCCAAAATAAAATGTTTTGGATTCGTGATTTTACTATAAGTAAATCTTGAAAATGTAGATGTAATCAGTTAAACTAAAATTGCTTAATAATTCTAAATTATCGAATAAATTGTAAATTATGAGTCAAATAAATGAATTGAAATTATTATTTTAATGACTTTCGTACTGAATCGAGATATAAAACCTTTATTTCGAGTTGGAGATTCTCTCAATATTCACATATGAAGTTTTGGAAAGTAGCTACTACGTTTCTCCTTATAAATAAGAAATTCCTGTGTTAGGGTTAATTATGCGTACTAAGAGGTGTCACTAACTTATAATATGTTGAATTTCTTAAGTTCGTTATGCAAGAGTTTGTAATTTTTTCCATGCAACAATTACATAGTGGAGATTTTCCTATGTAGATCGTGAACATCTGTTGAGACCGAATCACAATAAAAATATCAGTGTTCATTTTGATATTAATTTATTAATTTATTAATTTTTTCTTTTTCTCTTTAGACATTCTTTATGTTTTAACTTTTGCTTCTAGTGTTATTTGAGCGATTTGGGCCCAACAACTGATAGAGCGAGTTTGGGTCTCAACATTTCTAATTTTGATTTTCATCACAAGTTCCATACCCCAGTGGAGCTATGATTTGCCCATGACTCACGGTCGTTGGTTCGATATCCTCCATATACATGATGCATGCTTTAATATCCCTTTTCTAGGGTTATTTCATCCTCTTGTGAGGCACTTCTATCTCCCATTCATAGAGCAACCGCCAGCCAAGCTTCAAAAATAAAAAAATAAAAAATAATAATAATTTGACTTGAACTACTTGTTGTGCACGCTATTAGGTTTATACCAAAGGGTACAATGTTATACAAGCCGTGTAAGACTGCCTTATTGCAATTTGAAAATGATATCCCTGGTGATAAGACTGCAACATCATAAAAACTGGATAAATAGATAAATAATTATGAGATATGTATGTTTGTGGAATAATTCTTACATTATATATATCCGATTTAATAGAAAGAATCAATCACATCACAAGAAGATGAGAAGAAAGAAAATTATGTGTTGATATGATTGATTTTATACCATAAAGTTCACAGTACCTAACAAAGTTATGTTTGTGTGGCAATTAGAAGATGAAGTTTCTATGTTTAAAAGAAAATATGAACTTTAATATTTAACTTATAATTTCTTATCTTGACACTTGAAAAGATTTATTGACCTTTCTTTAGCATATATATAAAATAGATTTTGAACAGCCAAAGGCCAAAGGGCCACTTTATTATTATTTTTTCCTTGTAGATAATGTTGATTGTTTCAATGCCCAATATGCCAACATAGAAAGTTGTGAATGCATAATAGACTTAAAAAATGTGTAAGAGGCACCAAAATATAAGTTCTTCCCCCCAAAAAAATATTTTATTTAGTAGATATGATAAATTTGAAAATAATTATATGTTTCTTTTAAAGGCAGATGCTAATTCATTAAGTCAAATAAGATAAATAAGTTGAAAAGTTTACAGGTTAAGGCTTATTATTGATACATTTATTATTGACAAACAATATCAATTATAAAAGTGAATAATACACAATTTAATTTTTTTTTTATTTTTAAAGAAAAAACTCAGAGTTTCATTGAAAAATATTCATCAAATTATCTATTACTCCCTTCCTTTCTACAGAGTGAAAATTCTCTGTCCTCATTCCTGTTCCTAATCCTGTCCCCAACTAATCAGAATTTACTATATAAATATTTTTTCAATAATATATACACATGATGAATTGTGATTGGTTGGGGACGCACACGGAAACACACAAGGGGACAGAGGATTTCTTGCCCTTTCTACGGTATAAGACTTTTGATAATTTTCGCTCTTTATATTTCTAAAACTACTCTAATCTATAATTATAATTTTTTTCATTTTTATTATATTAATTGTATTAGTAAAGGATATAATCAAATCAATATCCTCAGTTTTTTTTTTCTTTCTTAACTTATGTAAAAATAAATACCAAAAGACCTTCAGAAGATTTGGTCATGGCTGAAGAACTTGAGATCACTATCAAAAGCAGGTTGCATTAGGGTTGGTAAACATTTTTAAAAAATGGGGTTGACTTTGTTTGGACATTCACAATTTGTTAAAGTTCAATTCTTTCTTAATTCGAGTCAATCTCTTTTCCGTATTCTGCTGATTGTAATATTTACAAAATCAATTTAATAATTTCACAGACTATGAGAATATCTATGCTCTAAGCAAACTTAATTTTTTTTTTTTTTATGAAAGATACATATATAGTTTTAATATGTTGAAATTATGCATTTCTACGTCAGTGGACAGACTCTCTACTATAGTAATTAATTTCTAAAAATCCTAAATCCTAAAGCTATATACACATTTCATAGTTCGCCTCTTCGAGTAGTATTAGAGCTAGCTCTGGTTTAATCTGATCTTAAAGAGGCAGAGTTCTTCATTGAGATTCTGCTCGCTAATTCAGCTTTGGATTTTCTAAGACAAGTAGATTTTCAGCATAAACACATAATCTTTAATCAATTGATTGGTTCTAACTCGTAAGAATATTTGGTTGAAGTAGATTCCGTTTTATTCCGCTGCTATTATTCTTGTTTTGAATCTGGTTTATTAAAAATGTTTAATATGATTAAATAAATATAATCCACCTAAAAAACAATAATAAAGATCATCCATATTGATGAATTGTATGTGCATATATTAAACATACAACCACGAACTTTTTGATATTTAACAAGTTCATCTTGTTAGTTGAACAACCAAGATGAACTTTGACTTCATGATTTGACAAATATGCCCTGCAAATAATATTAGCATTGCTCAGATTTCAGCTATTGAAGGATAGGTGAGTAGTTTGACTAAATGTGATCGATTAGAGTATTATCCTCGGTCATTGAACTAATAGTAAGACTTATAAGTTAGTGAAGCTTTACATCCTTTACATATACTCTTTTCGTTTCTAATTATCTGTCATTTAGATATACTTTATCATTTTTTAATTATTTGTCACTTTAAAAAATAAAAAGAGCATTAAATGTATTGTTTACAAACTTACCATTTTCTTTCATTAATTTAGTCAACGACTAATTTTAATTGTCCCAACATAAATGTATTAATTGAAGTGTAAAATTATCTATCTACTTTTAAATTAATGTATCCAAATCATTTTCTTAATTCGAGTTCAATATCTTAAAGCGACAAATAAATGAGAATGGAGAGAATAGGAGATTAGTTTCGGAGGTTAAGAGAGAAATATAGACATTTTGAGAAAATTGGACATTCATTTTAAGACAAATTACAATAGAAATAAAACATTCAATTTGGAAGTGTGTGAGTAATAATTATTACCATAGTATTGAACCTCGTTTTGGATTGAATGACTTGGAAGAAAACTAAGATAAGAGAGGGAGTATTAAGGGGCAATTTGATTAGGTTTTTATTTGAGAATAAATAATATTGAATCCAAATACATACAGTTGTAGGGGAAAATATGAAGTTTTGTATAAGATTCATTTGTCTTACGTTTTCTACTAATTGATTATTCGTGCGAGAAAATATAAAACTCAAAATGAAAATGTTTAATTCAAAAGTGAAACCGATGTATATGATAAAACATTTTAACTACCTTGTACACTTTGTTAAAAGAACGATGACACTATATGGTAGTAATATTTACTTTTCGTGGTATTGAATAAATGCAACGAAAAGTTACTGAAGTGTCATAAATTGGGTTTTGTGGTATTTATGCGGCTCTTTTACTAAGTCCTTCTATCAGTGGTGTCAATTTGTTTTTTTTTTTTTTGGCACTTATGAAGTGTCTTAATGATGGCACTTATGATACTTAATAAGTGTCATAAATATATTTGCGACAGAATTTGAGGCACTTTTAAATTGTCACAAATACATTGAAAATATGACATATTTTGTGACACATTTAAATAATGTCGTAATTTAATTATAATATTAATAAAATTTATTTTATTAAAAAGGATAAAATTTATTAGAGGAGAACAAAATACCATTATACATCTATCATTTAATATTTTCTTTACATTGTGCTTAATCGGTATCGTAGTTTATGTTCTTCTTCTAATTCCTTTGATTCTCATATTCGATCTCTCCAGTCCAACGATGACTTCTTTTCCCTCTCCTTAATTTTATAAGAATGACAACAAACATATTGTAACATATATCAGAAAAAGAGATGTAAAAATAAGCAGAAGAGATAATTGGAGAATTTGATTATTTCAAAAAAAGAAAAGAAATTAATATTGTATTGTTTCTCAATCTAACCAATGAATAATGTCGCCATTTGAGCAAAATTTGATATTAGAGAAGAATCACTCTGAAAATATCGCCACCCTTATTTATTTATTTTTTTTTGTGATTCTTAAAGAATTGTCTTTCTTTTTCCACTCATTATGTCTGTTGGTATCCAAAAGCTCGTCGTGTCATACTATTGTTTTTGCATTTCGTGCTTGGATGATGAATATGTGGTGTAGTACTAATTTCAATGATTCAAATAAGAATTAGATAATTATGCATTTATTTTTACTCTACTCACTATAGGAGTTGTTTTCTTTCATTTTCAAGAAAATATGATACAAGTTTTATCAAATATATATAGCCGTGGTCAAACTCAAGATAACAATTTTTATTTTATTTTAAAAAAGACAGTTTCCACTTGGTCACGTTTATTAAACTATTTACTATGTAAATTGAAATAATTTATCAATCAAGATTTGTATAAGTGACGTGGATTGAGGTCTCCTAAATGTATTAAGTATTTTTAGAAAAGGAATTTACTATATATAATTACCCTTTTATGGGGTAAAATAAATTAAGAATTCAATCATTTCAAGTGTAAATTTTGTATTCTTTGAATTTTGCTCATGCTAATAATCTTGCGTAGTATGAGGGGCCTGGCTTGCACAACCAATAACATCGTTCCTTTACCAATAATTACAAAAAAAAATGTTTTTTTTTCTTTTTTTTGGTGGAAACAAAAACAAATAATTTGACTATACTTGGCATGAGCTCATATATGGAAGTTTGGAGGAGAATATGTTTATTATAGAAAAGTACGTCTTTATTTTTTTGGGTGAAATTCGTCAGTACCCGTGTATGTTCTCATTTTTGTGCCCAATCAATCAAAATTTGCTATGTAATTATTTTTTTAAAAATTATATACTCATGGTGAATTGTGATTGGTTAGGCATATAAATGGATACATAAACGGATACCGATGGAAACAGCCGTCCCTGTTTCCCTGTTTTCTTGTAGTGCAAAGATTCAAAGTGGTCAGGCCTATTTGAGATCCTTCCGACTGTCGCAACTTGCCTTTGAATCCACATGAAAGTTCATAACCAGCTAATAATAACCACAAACTTAAAAGTCTAATTGAGTCCAACCGTTGCAAATGACGGTCTGCAAGGATATTTTCGAACTCACAAGTAGGATTTCAGATATTCAAATATATTAATAGAATTATAATAAGTGAATTATTTAATTAAAGTAAATTAATGAGCGTTGACTAATTATAGTACTCTACTTGTGATAATTTTATTAATATATTAAAAAAATATATTCTACCACAATTGAATTAACACAAGAATAACACTATTTCAAACATTCAATCGTATAAAACTAAATTTACATTTTTTTATTTAATTATGAACAAAAAAAGTAACTTTCTAAATAGCAATATTATGAAGATACATCTGAATATAATTACTCTCAAGATTGTCAAAACAAGAATCCTCTATTTTCAGGTTCATAATCACTAAATAAAGTTATTTTTCACAGTTGTAGGAAATATGTAGATGGAATTTATTTTCATTTTTCAGCAAAAAGGAAAAAGTTCGCAATGTTGGAGGATACATGGGGTTTCTTATATCTTCCAAAGAATATTCTTTAAATTTTCAATTATTAGTGTTAAGAATAGAATTCCTATGTAAATAGAATTCTAGTAATTACCTATTCTAGTCTTTACAATATTATAGAGTTAGTTTATTATTTAATTTCCTTATCTATTTAGAGTTACATTGTTAAGTAACTTCCTTACTTATTTAGGATTTTATTTGTCAATTTCCTTTTCCTTACTAAGTTAGGACTCTATTTGTATTTATATGGGGAATTTCCCTGAGTTCATTGAATCAATTCAATATATTCTTACATGGTATCAGAGCCACCTAGTTCGATGTAGGGCCCTATTGATGTTCACGCTCTAGATGTCCAGCCCTGGGCGTGAGTGGGTGTGTTGAGAATATCACATCGACTAGTTAGTGAGCAAGTTTGTTCTTTAGAAGGATTGGGCAATCCGCTGGCCAATTTCTTATTCTTGGATAATTCATTGATTTATTATTTTTCGGCAGAAACTCTTGACATTGATCAAGAAATTCCTCAGACCGATTTCTTATTCTCGGAAAATTCATTGATTTATTATTTTTCGGCAGAAACTCTTGACATTGATCAAGAAATTCCTCTGACCGATTTCTTATTCTCGAAAAAATCATTGATTCAATATTTTTCGGCAGAAACTCTGGACATTTATCAAGATATTCCTCTGACCGATTTATTATTCTTGGATAATTCATTGATTTATTATTTTTCGGCAGAAACTCTTGACATTGATCAAGAAATTCCTCTGACCGATTTCTTATTCTCGGATAATTTATTGATTCATTATTTTTCGGCAGAAACTCTTGACATCAATTAAGATATTCCTCTGACCGGTATTTTCGGTATTTTTCGGCAGAAACTCTTAACATCGATCAAGATATTCCTCTGACCGGTATTTTTCGGTAGAAACTCTTGACATTGATCAAGATATTCCTCTGACCGATTTCTTGTTCATGGATAAATCATCAGATTCAATATCTTTGGCAGAAACTCTTGACATTGATCAATATATTCCTCTAGCTGATTTACTCATTCTGACTGAAGTAGCAGCTAAAAACGTCATGGCAGAAGCAATTCGATTATCTAGTTCGCAAGTTGGGTGTTCTCGATCTACACACTCCAACTTGAGGGGGAGTGTTAAGAATAGAATTCCTATGTTAATAGAATTCTAGTAATTACCTATTCTAGTCTTTACAATATTATAGAGTTAGTTTATTATTTAATTTCCTTATCTATTTAGAGTTACATTGTTAAGTAACTTCCTTACTTATTTAGGATTTTATTTGTCAATTTCCTTTTCCTTACTAAGTTAGGACTCTATTTGTATTTATATGGGGAATTTCCCTGAGTTCATTGAATCAATTATTAGATTATATATTAACGTTAGATTGATCCAACTGTTGAAATATGAATGTATCATTTAATTTCTTTAAATTAGCTGCACAAATCTTTTTTTTTTTTTTTTTGAATAAAAATGCAGTAGAATATCATTAATCGGTATCAAGGGTTACATATTGTGACGACCCGTAATTACGACCCGTTAATTTCGAACCAAATTAAAGGTTAGTATTATATTATTTTATTTGATAAGGTTAAAAATGTCATTTAGATTAATTAACAAGGGTAAAATAGTCCAAACAATGAAATAGTAATTTTATTAAAAGACAAGGGCATAATAGTAATTGTATAATTAAGAAATAAAAGAAAATGAAGAAAGTTGATGTTTATCCTATTCTTGCGCACCAAGAAAACACAAAATATTCACATTACAAGTCCCTGAGTTACATGTTATTTACACAAAATAATATTTACACAAAAAGTCCTTGTAAATTCAAGAAATTGCCACCAAAGGGTCTAATCCCTACTATAAATAGAGGCCTTGGCCTCCCATTTCAATTGCACCTTTCCTTAAAGGGAAATTCTCCCTCAAAAACTCTCTCTACTCTCCCGGTCCAAATAATAAACTTCTGGAATCTCTGGCGGTGAATTTGACTGCGATAGACAGGTATCTTTATTTGAATATGTTGTCATAATCCTGCAATAATAAAGCTAGATTATTCGGGCTCATGAAAGAAAGTAGATTATATTCTCTGAGACTGTTGTGCCCGAGGATTGTGGAAACGCAATCCCGGGAGCACTGGTGGAGACTTTACTAATCGAATTTTTGTCCGGTTAAGACGAATGAACCAGATGAATATAAGTCTACATTCTTAATTGATCCTAGACTAGAAAAGAGTAACATATATTTTGCATTATATTTAAAATTAAATAGACATTAAGCAAATAGAAATATCCAGTTATAATATTGGAAAGCGAACAAGAGCATTTCAATATTAGAACTTGGAATCACTTATCATCCTTAACATTGAAAATATTATTTTGTTCTAAGAATATTTTAACCTGTTATTGAAATAGTATTTTCATAGTTTCTATTTTATTGACAATCTGAAACTAGAAAGAAATAAAAGAATTTTATTACTTATTTCAATAAAATTAGATCACAGATCACAGTAGTTGTAGTAATGGCAATGAACAGTAATAATAATAATTAGGGAAACAGAAAAGTATAATAATCATAATAGCAATAATAATTATAATAGCAATAATAGCTATTATACAGTAAATAAAAATGAGAAAAAAATTACTTTTGCCGGAGCACGGTTGGAGAGTCGGCGGAGTGGTGGCAGCAGGGCGGAGATAAAACTGAGAAGAAAACAAAACAAAATAAGAATAATAATAATAGAAATAGAAATAATAACAAACAAGTAATTAAGAAGAAGAAAAAATATGAAGTATAATAATTAATAAAGTAGTACGAAAAACAGAAAAATAAAAAAGAAAGAAAAAAGGCTCATCTGCTCACGGGAGAAAGACGAGGCCGGCCGGAGAAATGAGCGGGGCGGTGCGCAGGGCGGCATGATGGCAACAAGGCAGATCCGAGAGGAAAAAAGAAAAAAGAAAAGATAATAAGAATAATAATACCAGAAATGGAAAATAAGGAGAAAAAAAATGAGAGAGAGAGAGAGACAGACTTACCATCGCCGGAGGTGGAAGCCGCTGCCGGAGAATATGAAGGAACGGCGGCTTCTCTGAGAAGGGAAGTTGAGCCGCGAAGAAAGAGAGAAAGGAGGAGAAGAAACAGAAAGAAAGAAAAATGAAGGCGGCGGAGATGGGGAGGAGCCGCGGCGGAAGGAAGAGAGAAGAAGAGAAGAGAGACTGAGAGGAGAAGAGGAAAGGAGAGGAAAAGAGGGAGAGAAGAAAATAGAGGAAGAGGGAGGGGGTGCAGTCGCTGGAGAAGGAGGAAGAGGGAAGAGAGCGGCGGCGGTGGGGAAGAGCCGCGGAAGAAGAGGGAGAAAAGGGGGAGGCGGCGGCTTCTCCCCCATAGAGAAGAAGAAGAAATGTGAATTAGGGCTAGGGTTGTCTCTTAAGAGACTTTATATACCCAGGACCAAACGTGCAATTAAAGTATTAGCACATAAAGTCCTATAAAATTCTTAAATTACAAATAAGTCCCGAATGAACTACTTTATATTTAATTGGACTATATAACTAGAGAAAATACTTAAGAGAATAATTAGAATAAAATATATCTGAAACAATTTATATTCGGAATCCAAAATAACTTTTAGAAACTACGAATTAGTCCCTATAATTTTGTATTGTATTTTTAAGGCCGTTAAAACTTATAAACTATTCCAGATAATTTATTAGAATAATAAATTATATATATGACATATTCATGTCTAATAAGATCAGAAATATCGTAGGATGAATATTTGCAATTTAGTCCCTGAACTTTAAGAATTTACCCAAAAGACCCCAGAAGCATAGAAACTTAGTCTGAATATGTTTAGACATTAAGGCTTGCATTTCACTAAGTTTTAAAGGTATTTGCACAATAGGTACATATCTTGAAGAAAGTACGGACGAAGAGGCTAAGGTGAGTTCCCTCCCAAAACCGGAGAACTTGTTTATAAATGTGTTTTATGAAAATTGTTTTATAAATGAAAGTTGAAATATTTTTTAAAGGAATTCTGAAAAAGTATTTCTGAAAAGTATTTATTGGAAAATATTTCTGAAAAGTATTTCGGAAAATATCCGAACGACAACTCGAAATTCGAAGAGGCGCTTACATCGCACAAATATGGTAGCCCTCGTCCAGACCATCGAGAGTCCGACTGCAGTACGAGGCTAGTCACCCGTACAAGGGCATCTCGCACCGTTGGTTTTGGACACTTTGTTTATCTCTTGGGATCCCAAGGCCTGTGTGGGAATCGTTAGGGACAGGGAAAGCAACGGGCTGACTGTATTCCCTACGTGCACCACATATGGTTCTTAATTCTGACGGCTAACATGTCTCCGGGGTTAGGAGGTTTAACTCAGGAGCTGTTGGTATTTCTGACGCCAAGCCGCGGTACCCCGGCTATGGCTTTATAATTCTGACAGGAAGTATAAGGTAGATAAATCGTGGCTACGTCTGGCGTGAGGCTGGTATTGACTAAAGAGCTGTTGACTTGGCCGGTCATGCACTCTTTTATTTCTGAATCTGGTACCCGGAATGGTCTTCTTATTCCGGTGGATATTGCTCTTTACCCGGAATGGTCTTTTTATTCCGGTGGATATTTCTGAACTTGAAACGAAAGAATATTCCAGATAAAGCGGCTAATTTCTAAAATAAAATAGTTTTTCTCAAATGTTTTTGAAAAAGATAAAGAAAATATTTTCTGAAAGAAAATGATTTTGGAAAAGTAAAAGTGTTTCTAAATAAAGGAAGTTTCTCCGTGTCTTCAAAATAAAAATGTTTGCGAAATAAAATGAGTTTCAAAATCACTATCACACACTTCACTGGGGACTCACTGGGCTATTTATAGCTCACTCTTTCTCTGTTTTCTGTTTTAGTCCTTGTAGGATTGAAGGTTTAGAACAAGAACATTCTGAGATGTAGAGTTGAACCAAGACAAAGAATTGAGTCAACGCTAGACACAAACCTATATTAGAAGATTTTGGAATCAAAGTGCGCAGCGAAAGCTTAGGATTAGAAATCTGTACATTGGGATTCAGTCTAAGACCGAAGTCAACTTAGAAATAATAGAATAGTTTAGAAAAAATTTATCCACTTGTAATTTATATTGTAAAAGATAGAACCCAGTGCCGAGAGGCACGCGGCGTACCCGACCCGAGAGGGACGGGGCGTCACACATATGGTAGGGAAAAACTCGGTGGCTTTCCAAACCATTGAGATGAGAGGAGGTTTTAAACCTCATCGCGAGATTTGCTAATCTATCAGCAGTAATATTACAAGATCTGTGCACAAAAAATTTAGATGCACAAATCTATTATAAATACTTCTTTTTATCTTGAATTAAATATTCATCATGAAAATATACATCCATATTTTTAGACATAGAGAGTAGTGATCATATTTTTTTTTTTTAAATGTCTGAATGAAGATGAGAAGAATTCACCCAAAAAAGAAAGATAGAAGATAAGAAGGAAAAAAGTTTAAAAAAAATCAAGAGTATATCTTCCAAAGAAAAAAAGAAACGCAAAGGATGACGAAGAATCAAACATTACCATATACACCAAGTGGCTAAAGATTCCGTATGATGTCATGTACTAGTTAGCAAATGTAGGTTCCTAATTCATTTTAAACAAATATAAATTATAAAAAAATTGTCAAAATATAATTATACATTCAAATTTTAAGAGTGAAAATACTCATAATATTAATCTTTTATTTAAAAATGATCTTTTTTCTAACACTTTTTGAGGAGAAATCGCCAATCGAATCTTCATAGTCGATTTTTTCTAAAATATCATTCTCAATTGCTATCAAAACTAATTCATTGAGTCTTTTTTTGTGACATTATAGAACGCATATAGAACTTCAAGAAATTCAATTTAGTAAAAACTTTTTTATCCAAATACAACAATTACGGTCACAATAATATTTTTCTACTAATAGATATATATATTAAGTGATTTAATTTTTTTGAGGCCCCTCCGATTCTACATGTCACTCTAAGCATACTCTTCGTCGGGCTTGCACTTCCTGCAACACTCCATGTAACATTCTAATGGTATTTTTTTTTATTCATATAGTAAAATCTCTATATAGTAATACTTTCGGGATCGTAAAAAAATAGTATTATAGAGATGTTATTCTTAAAAAGAGGCTTACATATAAAAATTATAGTTTTAAAAAATAACTAATATACATTATACAAACACTTGGAAATGTATCCCTTAATATTTTAAAAAATGAATTTAAAAGATATATAAGATTCATGGACAAACTGGAAATATTGTGAATTCAATAAGAAGATGATTGTGTTGACGAGTTACAACGAACACGCAAGTTAAATGATGCGACTCTAACCCAAAAAATCTAAGTCATTGTGATAGACAACTTTAGTTAAGTATTTCATTTATCTTAAATTTGATGTAACATAGTTAAATAATATAAATATATTTAAAAATTAATGTTATTTTATTACTATATGGAGGTAATTTTATTAAGGATGCTCCTAAAAAAAATGAAATAATACAATGTTGAGTTTATTCTTATTTATTGAATTAAAGTGAATTAACGTGCGTGTACTAATCATATTGCTCAAAGTATAGAGAATGTACAGGAAGATCCAAAGTACTTCTTATATATATATGAGGAGTAATAATATTCGCGTACAGGGAAACATATTAGAAGATAAAGATTCGCAACTTTTTATTCCCTTAATAAAAAAATAAAAAAATAAAAAAATAAAAAATAAAAAAATAAAAAAATAAAAAAATAAAAAAATGATGTAGACAGAGATGGGATGGAGAGAATTCACAGTCATCAGCAACGCCCAATCCCCCGTATGAGCCACGCCAGATTTTGAAGCATTCTGTCGTGGAGCTGGGCCACCATGGACCACTTGGTGCACATTCAACCACATCACAGTTTTAATTAAAATAATAAAAATAGGTGGAGCCTTATAATTTATTTATTTTTAATCAAAAGAGGTGATATGGTTAATTTTGGAGCAAGTGGTCCACAACCCCACATATAGCCCAGGTCCAGGTCTATATCAGAATTTTTCCCAGATTTCGTATGCCAAGACAAGAATACCCTCTTTCTTCCAGCCGTCTCTCTTATGTCACAGTGTCTAAAAATTTAATTTTTTTAATGAAAATTATCATATATTTAGTCCCGCAACAATATCAATGACTAGAAATATTGAAAGGAAATATTATGAAGGAAAAAGTTTAAAATTAAATAACTTAGTTGAATAATAAATAAATAAAAAGTAAAAAATAAATATGCTTTGAAACGAGTAATTTGAAATATGTAAAAATGTGAATCGTTGTAAGTATTTTGAGAGTACAAGTAATATAAAACTCCATCCGTACTAAATTGAATTTCCTATTTTTATTTATTTTGTTTCAGAATAAATGTTCTTTCTCTTCACTAACCTCCTATAAGAAATGCAAATCTTACTATCTTATGAGTCATATTGTTAGTATCAGCGAATAAAAATATTATAATAACTCATTCCTCTTTTTTTTTTTTTTTTTTAAAGCCCGCCTGAACGATTGTCCCATGAAGGGGAGAGAGAACTGCCTTAGATGAGGAGGAGATAGCCTTAGAAAGGGAGACATTTTTAAGCTTGCCCCATATATAGGAAGGATGTCAAACTCGAAACCTCTTGGTCACGAGTCGAGACTTTCTCCACCTGATCATGCGACTCTCTTTGATTAATAACTCACTCCTAGTTAACAACTTTTTTTTTTTTTTTTTTAATTATGGTGCAAGTGTGTACGTTTTGGAGAGAGTAATTTAAATAAAAATGAAATATACATATGTTTTTTTTCTTCTGAATGTATATATCTTTTTTTTTGTTTTTGTTTTTGTTGCTCCTGTTCTATATATAAAGCCAACCCACCCACTAAACGTTATTTCATCATCTCTCATCTCATCTCATCTTCACCAATTGTAACGCCACCCTCTCATTTCATTCCTCAGCTTTCAACTAAAAACAGCCCCCCTGAAAATACTCTGTTTCTTCAAAGCCCCTTTGGTATTTTCCTATATATAGAACTGTATATCTTCTTGCTTTTGTATTTAAAAGAAGCTTTTTCAGGGATTCTTATCTTATAAAGAAGCCAACTTTTTTCAGTTTTGTTGCATTCTTGTTTCAGTAGGTATCTTCTTCTCCGTGTTTTTCCATGTGGGTCTTTAATCTTTTTTTTTTTTTGATTTCTTTGTTCATCAAGATTTTTGGGTTTAGTCTTTTTTTTTGGGTTTAATCTTAGAAGTTTCTGTTTCCAGTTGAGTACTTATCTGGGCTTCTGTATTGCTAAGATTAGCCTAAAAGAGCTGTTTCTAGCTTTAGTTATCTGAGCCGTTTTCGAGAATTCCGATAATTTCTTTTGGTCTAGTTAGAAATTCATGGATTGAATCGAATGATTCTTTGTCTCTTTTCAATCTTAATCAATCTTGATTCCTAGTTCCGCTACAGTGTTTTATTTGTTTAGTCTGAATTTGGTTGATGAAGGTCGTGCTTGTGGCTATGGTCAAGTGTTTATTTGTTATCCGATAGGTCACGGGGGAAGCTTGCGTACATCGGGAAGGTTTGCAGATCCTGATACGTGAGTCTTGTGCACTGGGTACGACTTTTTTTAAGTTGATCATGTCTGGTGTTCTTCCTTCCAACTCCCCGGCCCAGCACATGCTTCCATTGATCAATCTTGAATAACTTATTTGTTCTATCAAAAGATTCATTCATTTCGGTTTTGGAATTGAATCAGAAGAAAACTTGTTTGAAGCAACTTCCCTTGATTGATTCTTGTCTCTCCTTGACGTCTCCGAATTCCGGATTCTTGTCTATCACATAGCTTTTTGATGCATCTTTTAGGCTTTAATAAGGAGTCAGTTGCATTCAATCAAAGTTCCCTCGGAATATCAGAACAATTGAAATTCTCTATGTTGCACTTTTAATAAACCGGCTAAGCCAAGTATCTAAAATTCAATCATTTTTCCATACCGAAAGTATAGAATATTGTCCTTTGGTTCCATCCTTGTGATACAGATCTTGTTATGCTTTAGGAACGAAAGATCATCTTTGGGCCGCAAGCCTTAATTCGTTTTTCCGTTCATGTGTGATACTCTTTTCTTTGTACTTCACTCTTTAGTGGATATAATTGCAGGTCTAGAAGTATCTTTAGGATTTTTCGCAATCGATGTTTGGGACTCATGTCTAATGATAGTACTCCCTCCATTCCCTATTAATTGTCGTTTAGGAGATATCTAAGTATCCAAATTAATTGTCGTTTAAGGTTGTTTGATTAGTTGTCAACAATTTATTCCAATTATACCCTCAACATTTTCCTTTCTTTATGACAAAGTGAGAGAGAGGGAGGGTGGGGGATAATATTGGAAGTTTAGGTGAAAATGACAACTTCCTTAATTTTCTCAAATTGTCTAAAGAGTCTTATATTTAGGAATGGAGGGAGTACTTGTTAGGAGTAATAATATTCCTCAAGAAATTATTGTCATATTTCACATATTTAAGTAGGTTGGTGAAATTGAAGTTAGTTTTAAGTTTAGTTGCTTATGTTGCAGAATTTACTTCCAACCTAATCCTCAACTACCAAAAAACTTCATTTTTATCTTCATGGATGAGAATGTATAGCAATCCCTTTCCCGCTATATTCATTTCATGTTTCCATATATTATCTTCAGGAGGAACAGACGTATCCAAATTAATTTCTAAGTCGATAATTTATCGGTCCCCCTCATTATAAGGATTTAATTCGTATAAGCAACATGTATATTATACTGTCATTGGTTCTGCCTCTTTTTCATTTCATTTATATGTTCCTTAAAAGTATCAAGTCTTGAATGTTAGCTTGTAATGACATCTGAATATGCTTGGAGACTCAATAATGTTCAATAAATTGGTCAAAAGAAATTGAGGGTATTTTTTTTAGGGTATTTGAATATGTCAATCTAACCATTGTTCTGCTGCAAATGATTTCAGGAATCTGTAGCTACAAAAGAGGTCAATTTAGAAGCTGAAGAGAAGTATATAGTCATGGAACCTTATCTCCAAGAACCAGCACTTGAGAATAACTTGAACCAAGATGGAATTTCATTACAAAAGTGGGAAAAATCTGAATCCCCCACGACTGATGACTCGGAAACTAATCATTCGGGTGGATTGGAATGTAACATATGCTTAGAATTCGTGCAAGACCCCGTTGTAACATTCTGCGGCCATCTCTATTGTTGGCCATGCATCTACAAATGGATTCATTTCCAAACCGCGCCTTCTGATATTTCCGAGCAACAACAGCCTCAATGTCCGGTATGCAAGGCCGAAGTATCCAAGGAAACATTGATTCCTCTATACGGCCGTGGCTTAACTTCTCCAAAGTCTTCTGATGGCAAAGCACCACAACTTGGTTTAGTCATACCACAAAGGCCTCCTAGCCCAAGATGTGGAGGTCATCTTCAGACAATAGCTAGTCCTACCACCGTGGGATCAAGGGCGGTCCCACAGCTTCATCCGCGGAGTCCTCTTCCTCCACACGAGCATCAACGCTACCAACAACATCCTGTTTCCGGCAGCCTTGCTGGGACGACGACGACGACTACAAACATGATTCATCCTGTAATAGGGATGTTTGGTGATATGGTTTTTGCTAGGATATTTGGTAACTCGGAGACAAGTTTATATTCTTATCCAAATAGTTATGACCTAGTAGGTATGGGTAGTCCCAGGATGAGAAGATATGTAATGGAGACTGAAAAGTCACTCAGCAGAGTTTGTTTTTTCTTTTGTTGTTGTATGATCCTATGTCTATTGTTGTTCTGAGCTCTTTCCTCCCTATCTATACTTGTAAAACCCTTCCAAATATAGCAAAAAAAATCGGAATTAATGTAACAAATTATAGAGCTTTTGTTTATCTGCATATGCACAATCTTCGAGTACACTTTTTTTAATACATTGTCTAATACATTAATTAAATTATAAGTCTTATTTAAGAGAGTAATATTGATATTTTAACTAAAAAAATTTTATTTTTTTTGCTACATGTTCTAAAAGTCTTATATTCAGGAATTGAAGAGTAATTCGCAAACTTTTTTGCTAGAGAAAAAGTCCGAGAATTGGGATAACTCACAACCGCATGTACCATTGACGTAAAAAAGAGTCCATCATGCCTGAATTCCCTCAAAACTTTCGTTGTACATCGGGTTCCACTTATAAAAATCAAACAATAACAAGCTGAGACTTGGTATAGATTCGTTGCCTGCTCTGGGTCTTTAAAATGGAGAGATGAATTGATGTATTTATTGAATCCGTCGAGACTGACGGAGCTCGAACCCGCAACTTCTAAAGCAAATTAGTACATGAAAATGAATAAACCATCGAGTCGAGAAGACTGAATAACCCATAACATAGACGAAATTTATATAAAGTAACGATAAAATTTCACACCTCAAAAAACTAGAGTGAATAAAAAAGACTAATACTAAAACTAATAAAATAAACAAACACATATTTTTTTCGTAGAATCTCCATCGCAATTTTCCTGAGACAGTACCCTCCACTGCCCTGTGTAGCAAAACAATTTCCTTAATAGGAGAGGACTAGCTTGTTGCCATCATAACGATCATAGCATAAATCTTTACGTAATTTGTTATTTGTTATTTTTTTTCCTTGGAAGAACATGGAGTGTCTTATCTTTTATTGTCCGCTATATAAATTTGATTAGGATACATGATATCTTACAAACTAATTTAAGATATCAATTAAATCATTGAATCAATTCTTTCATGGTGGACCCTAAACTTTATTCTCTTGCACCTTTGTTTAGTAGCATCAATCCTTGTAAAGTCAAAAGTGCTTCAAGATAGGATGATTACTAATGGGGTATTTCACTTCACATATTTTTAAAGTTTTGTTTAATATATTAATAAAATTACTTCACCTATAATAATATTATTCGATTATGATTTTGATTCGGAATAGTAAGTTATCGCTTTAAAATGTTTTCCAAAAAAAAGAAACTTGTTTAGAAAAAGTTAAAAATTAAATTAATGGCATTTTTCTTTTCGATTTTCAAGATATCTTCAAATTGCCACTTTAAGGCGTTTTGGTTAATAACTAATGACAATGTTCTGTCTGAAGCAAAATGTAGAGAAAATGTAGATCGATTGTAGATGGTTGTTGTTCACGTCTTCAGTGCAAAACGTCTTAAGTTGTTTTGTATATACAAGATAAATTTTTATCGTCGGATATAAAATTTGACGATTATGATTAAAACACTCATTCATCTCTTACTGAACACCTGTTAGACAAAACAGGTATTCATCGCATGAAAAAAGTATGTATTCATCAAAAGTCGAACATGTGTTCTCATGCAATGAATACGTATTTTGTCAAACATGTGATGAATGAGTGTTTTAATTTTAACTGTCAAATTATACAACCGACGGTCAAAATTTTGTCCCTCGTGTGCGGAACGCTTGGTAGTAACTTGAATCATTAAGGCAACGGATAGACCTCGTTCTAATCTATTAGCTAATGCAATTGTCCTACAAAAGTCAAATAATTTTCTCATTTTGCTTGTCATTTTCTCCCCATCTCATATATTAACAATGGTGGTGGGGCTGGCTGGTGGAGCATGGCGGTGACAGCAGACATCGTGGCGGCAACTTTGGAAAGTTGGTGGAGGGGAAAAACGCTTCCAAATTCATGAGACTCCATTTTTATTGGTTTAGTGATCATTTTATTTTATTTTATTTATTTTGGTTCCTAATTTGAGAAGTCTCATCTAAATTATAGTCTTGAAGAAAAAGGGAAAATGGTTATTTTCTAGAAATGAGGCATCGGTATTCAAGGTTGAGATATCATAACGTGGATATTATCGATTTGAATTTCCTTCCCACTACTTAAATCATCTATTTCTTGTAATAATCAAAGGTAAGGTCGTGGGTTCGATACCCTCCGCCTGCGTGCGGCAAGCTTTAATATTCGTTTCTAGGGCTATCTTCTCCTCGTCTGAGGCAATTCTCTCTCCCCTATATAGGACAACTGCCCAATCAGACTTAAAAAAAAAAAATCTATTTTCTTATAATAGGTAAATTCTCTTTCTCGATAAATTAAAAAAATGGTTATTTCCTTAGTAAAAAATATATGATGAGTATCTTGCCGTCCCATACTAGAATGATAGCAACCTTTGTTGTGCTATTGGTCTTTTGTTTTTTCATAGTACCCTTATTTTGATTGAATGTTTGAACTAACCATGATTTGACATTTTACTTTATGTTGTGCAATATTAACATTGGACACATGAACTCCACTTTATACAAGGATCTTGGTCCTTTCTTATTTCTGATCATATTAGAGATGGCAATATAATCTTTTCACTTGCAATTGAGGAGTTTAGAATAAAATTTATATTGTATGACATGTAGAAAGCAAACAATTAAGAAGACTTAATAAACATTAACCTTAAAAGGTTGTGCAGATATTTTTATTGAGTTTCTATTCATCTGAAGAGTTTGTATTGATTTTTTGTAAGAAGTAGATTATTCGTAAAAGAATTCAAAGTAGAAATATTTCAAAATATATTTTTAAAAAAAAAGGAAATATTTCAAAATAAAACCATTTAACTTTTTCCAATAGTAGTAATTTCATCTCCTATATTTCTCTTTCTTTTGTCCTTCTTTCATTTCCATCCAATTTTTATTCCAAGTATGTTGTGAAAGAAATTGATGAACACTGTTTAATATAGTGATTACGTGACTAACTCATAATTCAGTAGATCAGAGACTAAAATTTATTTAAAAAGGGGTCATGTTTAATGTTGAATTAATTAGAATGGTGCTTGAGAATAATGCTACAATTAAAAAAAAAACCACCAAAATGGAGATTCAAATTAATCTCCATTTGAGAATCAAAAGAAGAATTCTGCAAATTCATCAAAAGAAAAAAGAAGATTCCCTACTTTTTTTTTCTCTTCGAATTCCACTATTTTCCCCAATGTTGTTAAAGTGAAAAAGGAGAAAGTTAGGCCAAATATCATTAGGGTTTACGTAAACAAATTTTTATTTGCAGTATAACAAAAGTCTATTTTTGACATTTTAGTCACTAAAACGCCTTTATATTTTGATTTGTAAATTTCTTCCTCTTGAAATGTTAATTGAAACATTCACTGTGCTGTGCAGGCAAAAAAATTCTATGTCCCTATTTTGTGTCTCGTTTCGTATCCCATCAATAAAAAATTATCATGCGTTAATTTTTTTTTAAAGGTTGCACTATTTTTTTAGATTATAATTTTTTTAATTAAAAAATTAACTCATATTAATTTTTTATTGATAAGATAGAAACTTGATACAAGATGAGACAGACAATTCTTACCGCAGTGTGCACTACTTTTACCTTTTTAGAACTATACTTGATTGCTTATAGATAAAAGTATGACTTTTATTTCTAACTATAGAGACGATTTATGTAGATACGAAGCTATAAACTCTTTTTTATTATCAGACAAAGAGTTGGTAATGCAAGAAAAAGAAAAAACCTCCACATTTCTCTCTAGTTACCGTTCAAAATCTTACGAGTTTGTTTTCATTTGCTTTTAATTTTCCTTATTACATGAATATTCTCGCAAATTAATTTCTAGAAAAAAGATTGTCCATGAGTATAATTATTATACGTCCATTTTGTTTTATTTTGATTTTAGTGAATGCAGGGACGAAGCTAGGAATTTGGTTTTGGGGGCGAAACTGCAACAGTATGTTGAACTACATATAAAAACGGCAAAAATAAAAACTTGGGGGCGAAACTAATAAAATATTCTGAACTACATATAAAATTTACTATACCTAGTAATATTTTTAAAAATCTTGGGGAGCGACTGTCCCCGCCCCGTCTTCGTCCCTGAGTAAATGTCCTCGTATAAGTTTTAGGGGTGTCAACGGGTTCGGGGCCAGCTCACATAGCTCTTAAAAATGTGAGCTGACCGTGAGCTTTACCCCGCTCAGCCCGAAATAAACTCGAACCCGAATAAGATTAATATAATTAAAATATTATATATATATATAATAATAATATTACTAATTAAAAAGAAGAAGACCTATAAAATTCATTTCTTTTGTTTTAGTCTATATAAGGATTTTTGTCTACGTTGTATGTAGATTCTTTAACCTTTGATCTTACTATGTATTTATCTTTTGTTAACTTTTTATTAGTTTATTTTGCTTCAATAATTAAGTATCATTGTATTATTATGTATATATGTATTTTTGTCAGGATTTAGTTTCATTGCTCATTGTATTATATTATTCTTGCTATAGGATTTTTGTTTTTTTTTGCTAATATAAAATTAGCTCGTGAGGTCAGCTCGACCTCTCATTAAAATGTGAGATGAGCGTGAGCTCAATGTTTGTGAGCTTTTCCGGACTGAGCGTGAGCTGAGCTTTCCAATTTTTATGTGAGTTGAGCGTGAGCTTAGACAAGCTCGACTCACATAACTCGATTGACAATTCTAATAAGTTTGTATATATAGAGAAAATTTGATAGACTTCTTTAAACTTTTCAGAAGAGACGATAACGGGTGTGAGTTTGAGTTTGAGATTGAGATTTTGGTCCCAATTTTAAACCAGTCTCAAATTCAAACAAAATTATATATGATTTAATAGTTCAGATTTCATTCCCAAACTCAATCTAAAATTAATCAGAGTTCAAATTTCAAACCAGATCAAATTCAAACTAAACACAATCCAAATCAGTGTCTTCTTAATTGTCAAGGTCACATTAATTAGTGTCTTCTTTTTATAAATAAAAACATTAATTAGTGTCCGGATCTTATATTCTCGGAATTGAACTTTTTCATTTATTTTCTATTAAAAATAAAATAAAATTAATTTCAGACACAAAATTATAAGATATAAACCTAGTAAGACAACAGGTCTTTAGGTATTGACACCTCCTATATAATAATTATAATGATTGGAAGATAAAGAGCAGACAAGGCAAGAAGAACATAGCAAATATAAATAATTAAGTAGACAGATTTAGGATAATGCAACAAGTTTTAGTGGAACCTTTATTAAATTAAAATTAAATATCACAGAGATGCTTCCTAATCTTTCCCCTTATCCTAAATCCATTAAATACTACTTACGGATAAATCTATCCATGTGCCACTTGCCATTCTAGTGAATCTGGTACATGATGTTGATTTTTTTTATAAACTCCTCTTTCTGCTTAAGTAATACTCCCTCCATTCCAATATATATAAGTTATTCTATATAGTTTTTTATTCTTCCATATTTTTATTTTCGTTTATAATTTTATTTGACTCAAAAAATCTTCCACTTAATAAGAGATAAAAAAGTAGTCTTAGTACTTCAACTTTTTTTTTTTTGAAACCCGATTGGGCGGTTGCTCCATATAGGGGAAAGAGAACTGTCTCAGACGAGGAGAAGATAGCCTTAGAAAGGGAGATTAAAACTCGTCGCACGTAGGCGGAGGGTATCGAACCCACGACCTCAAAATCGTGTACAGGCGCCTACCCCACTGGATTATGACACCTTTGATTAGTACTTTAACTTAAAAATACCTTATTTTTAGTTATCTTAATTTCTACAAAATATCTTAAATCAAACATGTTATAGAATAGAGGGAGTAGGATTGAGTATATGAGTTTACCAATGGCGAATATATTAACATGGTTTGGGCAAGTTTGTACATAAGCAAATATTATATCGCAATATAAAGATTTTTAACATTTTTTATGGGCGGGGCTTCATATTTCAAAGATTTTTTTTCAAGAAAAAAAAAGTTATTTCCTAAGAGTAGACAACGCAATTTTCAAAATATGGGAGCGGGCCTAGAAAGGGGTTGGGTCTTGGCCCCCATTTTTTAAAACTCAAAGATTTTCTACGGTTTTCAAAATAGTTTCTCCCTCTATCTTGCCTATAATTTCACTTTGTCCTCCTCTCGCCTTCCTCTAAAAGTTTATATTTATATATATATATATATATATATATATATAGACGAAAGTAAGAATTGTATTTTGGGGCGAAAACTGTAACAGTATGACGACCTACCGATAAAAACTGCAAAAAAAAATAAAATTGGAAGGTGAACTTGATAAAAAAAATTTTAAACTACATATAAAAATTACTATATCTATTAGTATTTTTAAAAATCTCGGGTGGGCTACTGCTCCCGCCCCTAGAATAGTCCATATATATATTAGTTTGACCCCTAAACTTCTAACCATGCGTTCATCCTTGGAGGCCGCAACCCCCGTCGTCCCTTTTGATCCAGACAACTGGATATCACAAACAAGTAAAGAGGTACAACCGTAGGAACATACTAGGTTAATTCGTAAAACATACCAAATAACGGTTGGGTCATAGACATGAGTGTATGGATGGCAATTTGACCCGTGATCCGTCAACCCGCCTTTCCCCAACGTCTTTTGGGCAGACCCACTCCGCCCGGTGAGAAGAATAGCCCCGCAAAAGGAGCAGATCGGGACATGGATTTTGTACCCGCCCCATTTTACCCCATCTATATTATATTGTTATAATATTATTATTATTAGACCTAATCATGTTTAATTTCATTTTAATATACTAATTGTACTTATTTTTTTAATGATTAATGATTTTTTTAATATAAAATTAATGAATTTTTTTTTAAAAAAAAAGACGGGACTGACCCGTCCCGCGCGGGGCGGGGCACGGGCGAGATTTCTTGACCGCGACTAGCCACGGGGTGGGGCGATGGGTCATCTGCGCGGGGCGGGGTTGGGTATCGAGATACCCGCCCCGATCTGCCCCATTGCCATCCCTACATGAGTGTTCAATATTCAGTTAAACCGAAATACCGAATTGAACCAAATCGAATTTCGCTATACGGTTCGATTTATTCGGTATTTCAGTTCATTTGGTTCGGTTTTGAAAAAGTAAAAAAACATACGGTTCGATTCTTTCAGTATTTCGGTTTAATGAATCACGAAATGCTATGGTTCTTACCTATCATTTTGGTTCACTTTTGAAAAAGTAAAAAAACATACGGTTCGGTATTCAGTTTCCAATTTTTAAAAACCAAAATTTTGAAATACAGGATAGACCAATTTTTTTTTATGCTTATTAGTATTATTAATATTATCCAAATTTGTATTTTTACACTTAATTTTTAGTTTATTGTTTTATTTTGATTGTGCACTATAATTTTATAATTTGTCTAATTTTTATTAAGTTGAGGTCCACAAAAAAACAAAAAATATGAAATTTCGATACAAATCGAACTGAACCAAATCATACCATAATAATTTCGGTATTTGGTTTCCAAAAAAAATCTGTAAAGTTCGAATTTCATAAAACATTCCAAACCTAAAACGAATACCGAAAATTTGTATCGAAACCGAACCGAATACATAATGCACATCCTAATCACATACCTTACCCAACAAAAAAAAAGAAGCAAATTGAATATTTTCACTAGTGGTGTCAACGGGTTCGGGCCAGGGCTCACATAGCTCGAAAAAATGTGAGCGTGAGTTGAGTGTGAGCCAAGCGTGAGCTCAATATTCAAGCTCGAATTTTATGTGAGATGAGCGTGAGCTTTACTCCGCTCAGCTCGAAAAAAGCTCGAACCCGAATAAGAATAATATAATTAAAATATTATATAATTATAATAATAATAATATTACTAATTAAAAAGAAGAAGACCTATAAAATTAATTTCTTTTGTTTTAGTCTATATAAGGATTTTTGCCTACGTTGTATGTAGATTTTTTAACCTTTGATCTTACTATGTATTTATCTGTTGTTAACTTTTTATTAGTTTATTTTGCTTCAATAATTAAGTATCATTGTATTATTATGTATATTTGTATTTTTGTCAGGATTTATTTTCATTTCTCATTGTATTATATTATTTTTGCTATAGAATTTTTGATTATTTTTTTGCTAATATAAAATTAGCTCGTAAGCTCAGCTCGATGTGAGCTCGGTGTGTGCTGAGCTTTCCAATTTTTATGTGAACTGAGCGTGAGCTAAGCCGAGCTCGCCTTACATACCTCAATTGACACCCCTAATTTTCACCCTATGAAACCTACTCAAAGAACCGAGTACTTGATGTGCTTGGCCCCATCGACCCAATGAAACCAACTAGTAATGAAGACGGATCCAAATGTCTACGAAAAGCTCAACCTCTCGCAGACAAAAGAAAATTTGGCATAGGGCCAAGCCCATAAGAGGCTCCTGAAAACCATCACATAGCTTTGTTGTTTATAGTCTGTATCAATGTTTTGAAACTCGGACCGGATTGGCCGGTTGGACTGTCGACCAGACCTCCGAGCGGTTCGATTAGGTGCAAAAATCCATTTTCGTTAAAAATCGCTCTAATTTCACTGACCCGGTGGACCCGGTCGATCGGACTGTCCGAACCGTAAATCGGAACGGTTTTGGAAAAACCGGCCGGGTCACAAAATACATTTTTTTTTGAATTTTTCTGTATAAAAAAAGGGAAGAAGAAGAAAAATAGAGAGGGCGGTGGCGGGGCGGTTCACGATAGAGGAGAGGAGAAGAAAAAAAAAGAGAGGAGGTGGTTTGTAGCAGAGAGGAGAGAGAAGAAAAAAAAAGAGGCGGTGGCGGGGCGGTTCACGACAGAGAGGAGAGGAGGAAAAAAAAAGGGAGGGGAGTTGCGGCAGAGAGAAGGAGAGGAAGAGAAGAGAAGAGAAGGAGCGCCGGAGAAGGAGAAGGAGAAGGAGAAGAGGGATGGGGCGCCTGGAGAAAAGAGGAGAATAAAATGATAGGGTTTTCTTCCTCTAGGGTTGGATAAGAGACTTTATATATCTAGGACTAAAATGGCAATTAAAATATTATCACATAAACCCTAAAAAATAATTATAGTACAAACAAGTCCTAAAAAGTCTATTTTCAACATTTAGTTGGATATTAAAATTAAAGGAGATATTTAAGGGAATAATTAAGATAAAATATATCTGAACTAGCTTTACATTAACAACATTTTTTATTAATAAGTATATATTATATATTTTTTAATATTTATGACGTCACCGGGTTGATGAACTGAGTCGATGACTGGTCCGACCCAAAGTGACCGTGACCCAAGAACTTTTTCCTGGGTCGATGTCCGCACTTTCAACTCAGCAGTCACTTCCAAGTTGGAAAATAAACAATTTTTTTGCAGCTCGAAATCTGGATTGTAGTTGTTATATGTTTCACCGTTAACGAGTGTTATATATATATATATATTGGTAAAAAAAGTTTTGGTGGGTTCGACTCCAGTTACCAACACGTGTCAGGGCAGACTCAAGGGACCATAAATCGCTTACAATGGTACTTACAGATCACCCACCAACATACTCCTCACTTCGGTAGCGGGAATTGAACATAGTATTCATGAGTGGTTTTGTAAGAAAAAGTTTGGGTGGTTCGACTCCGGTCACCACCACGAATCAGGGCATGTCCTAAGGATCATAGGTCACGTACAAGGTACTTACAGATTACCCACCAAAACAGCCCTCATGTCGGCAGCGATAATTGAATATTTGACCTTTGTAAGGACGTGTTAAATCCTTACCAACTGAGCCAACTTGTCTTGGTGTCTTCACGAGTGTTATATAGAAAACTTGTTATTTTTTTTGTTTTTCTTTTGCAAAAAATGAGAAAAGCCTGAAGCCCAAAAATAGGCAAAAAAATTCTGTCTCTATTTATAGTGTCACAGTCCCTCAACCAATCACAATTCACCATGCAGTATATATAATCGAAAACAAATATTTATATAAGAAATTCGATTTAGCTAGTGACACTGTGACACACACAAACGTGACAGAGGATTTTCACCCCCAAAAAACAAACCCTGACTAGACGCCATTAACAACTTCAAACCGTGTCTGAAACTTCGAAAGCAACAAAAATTGAAAAATAGGATGAAATCAAAGCTTATTTTCTCCTTAATTTCTCCTTAATTTCTTCTTCCTTGAATCAATCATCCAAATCCAAATACAACAACTTTTGCTGTTTCTCATCCCACAGAAATCTTGGAAGTGCTCTTGAGTATTTCTCCACTGTTGCTTCATCTCCTCCATTACCACAATCATCATCACTGAAAGATACACTCTACCATAGGCTACTTCGAGTTCCATGTTCTAAAGATTCAATCTTTAATGTACTTGATTGATGGGTTGTTGAAGGCAGAAACTTGGCCTATTTTGATGTCCGAAAAATTATCAAACTGTTTAGAAGCTATAGGCGTTTCTCACTTGCCCTTCAGGTTTTTTTAGCTTCACTCTGTCTTTCTTCGCTTTTATTGTGGAGATCTTTTTGTACTCATCCGTCCCAAATTATATATCCACGTTTCATTTTTAATCTGTACAAATTAAATGTCCACTTTCTAAATAAATTACAAAATTGTTCATTAATGACGACTTTTCCAATTCTACCATTTACATTGAAAGTTGGAGAAAAAAGAATAGCAGGAAAATAATGTAGAATTAAATTTGAAAGTAAAATTAAATATGGTCATGTTTGACATTTTACCATATCCCACTATAGAATTTGATGAAATCTTAATTCTTGTGCAAAATACGAAGTAGACAGATAATTTGAGACGATGGGTATGAAGAATGAGTGTTTTTTTTTTTTGCTAGGATTTTAATGGGTTTTCTTTGAATTTGTGAATTAGTAACTTTCACTGTTATACTTGATGAATGTATATTGAATCAAGCTTTTCTCTGGGTATGTAATTTTGGAGGTTTTTAGTGGAAAGAATTAGACTAGTTCCTTGACCTAGGGATCCACTGGAAGTTTTATATGCTTAATCTTTGTTATTGTGGTTCATTTACTGAAGTAAAAAGGTTTTTATTGTGGGTCATATTGGGTTCAAAAAATTGATCGCCATGAACTGAATTCAAGTTTATTGAGTTGTGCATTTGCTATTTTGTAAATGTAAATTTTGTGGGATTTCCATGATTATTGTAATTGTTTGTGGTTTGCATACATGAGAGTATATTTCTTTCCATGATTGTGTCCGAGGAATGATACTGATTATTGGAGAATAATTATGGGTTAAAGCATTACCAGTTGAGAATTTTGGACTAAAAGGGACAAAAGAATTCATTTATGTATCCCCGGCGCCAAAAAATGCAAATTAGTTTCCATGAATAGAAGCAAGAACATGTGTATCCTTGTGCTTCTTTCTTTTTCCTAAGTCAGACTTTATCCTTGACGTATTTGTGCATTATATTTAGTCAATCAGTTCCCTTGTCGCTAAATCCTCTCCCGATCCTTGAAACAGATTTCTCGATGGCTAGAAGTTACCAAATATGTCCATTTCACAGCTGGAGATGCTGCAATTCAGCTAAGCTTGATATCAAAGGTCCATGGTCTAGGCCAAGCAGAGACGTACTTTAATAGTATGCCAGATGATTTAAGAACAATTCAAGTCTATGGCGCTCTGTTGGGTTGTTATGCTGTTGCCAATGCATTAGATAAAGCAGAGGCTGTTATGGAGAAGATGCGAAAGTTGGGTTGTACCGAAAAACTGGCCTACAGTATTTTGCTGAAGTTGTATGGTCAGATGTCGAAGTATGCAAAATTAAATTCCTTGGTCGAAGAAATGGAAGAAAAGGGCATTCCTTATGACATGTATATATACAATATCAGGTTAAATGCATATGCTGCTGCTTCTGACTTAATAGGAATGGAGAAACTTCTGATGCAGATGGAAGCCGACCCTACAGTCGCTATGGACTCCATTGCTTACAGTATAGTAGCCAATGCATATCTGAAAGCTGGTGCTTTTGAGAAGGCGAAAACAATGCTAAAGAAATCCGAGCAACGAATTACATGCAGGGAAAAAAATAATAAAAGTTACGATGTTTTAATCTCTATGTATGCTAGGATGGGAAGAAAAGATGAGGTATATCGCATTTGGGATTTGCAGAAGAAATCCGGCAAGTTCTATAACGTAAGTTACTTCGCTATGATAAGTACACTAGTGAAGTTAGATGACCTGGATGGTGCAGATAAGATACTAGAGGAATGGCTAGCAAAAACTGCATATTTTAATACTGGGATTCCGAATCTGCTTCTTACTGCTTATTGCAAAAAGGGCTATATGGAAAAGGCCGAATCACTTGTAAGCAAACTCATTGAGAGTGGAAAGGAGCTAAATGCAAGTACTTGGAGTCGTATGGCTTGGGGATACAGTAAAATGAATCAGATGGAGAAGGCTTTAGACATGACCAAACGGGCACTCTCCATGAGCGCCATAGATTGGGATCCTGATGCTGCCACTTTAACGCGATGTTTGGAATACCTGAAAGAAGAGGGAGACGAGGATGGAGCTAAAGAAATTGAAGGACTACTTGAAAAACAGGGACGTTTGGACAGCAGAAATATCTGATGATTCCTCTTTCAACAACAAGGACACTTTGTGATATCATTCAAAGCTTTTGTGAAATCAAATTACGGTATGAACATTTTTTTTCCCCAGCTTTAGACGTTCAATTTAATTGTCTGGTTAGTTATGAACTACTCTTTCCCTTTGAAATTAATGATCTTGACATATTGTCTTTACTACTAATTATCTGCCACTTTAGAAAATCAAGAAATCTTTTGAGTGTCTTTTTTCCAAGTTCGTCTCTATTCCAGTAGTAAGAGCAAATGTTTAGGAGTTGAATATGGAGTTAGCAAGAGAATGACTATATTGTCTAGTTAGATGGAATGGTAGACTATCTAATTCTTTTCTTAAATCGAGCACACTATATTAAAGTGACATTTAATTTCAATAGGAGGGTTTAGTACATTTGATCTACTTTTCATTAGGAAAAAACAGTACCTTTGATCTACTATATGATTGACGATATTATCGATTTAGAATAAAATATTACTTCCTCCATTCCATAATATACCTCGTTTATGGCATGTAATGAAAATTATGGAAAGCAAAAATCAAGGTACTTTTGTTGGTCAAAATATCAATATTACTCTCTTAAATAAGACTTGTATACCACTAATTTTATGTAAGAGAGTAATATTGATATTTTGACTAACAAAAGACCTTATTTTTTGCTTCTTTACTTTTCACTAAATGTCATAAACGATTTATATTATGTATGTTAGAAATCACCAACTATCTCTCTCCTTTGATCTAGAAGCTTCAAGAAATGGAGAGATAAATTCTCCTAGAGAACAAGCTCTAGAAAGTTCTAGAATTGATCCATAAGTTCATTCCTAGAAAAGAAGTTCTAGAATGATCTATGAGGAAAGCCACGGGAACACACTAGAGAAAATGAGAAGCTAGCTTCTAGATTGTTGTAGGTTAAATGCCTAGTTGGTAGAATACTCTAGATGGTTAAAGACTAATCTAACCAATTAGTATAAATAGGAAAACTATTTCTTTTTACTTGGCAAAAAAAAAAAAAAAAACTAGTATAAATAGGAGATGTGTTGTAAGCATTTAGCAAGTAAGAGCAAGTAAGAGAAGCAAGATAGGGAATAGAGTGAAGAGAGTGAAACAAATACTCCAAAGTAGTGTGTGAAGTCATCAATTTGTGAGTGCAAGTAAAACTTGAGTGTGCTTGTAAGGTGGTGTAGATAATAAGCAAAGTTGTGAATATAAATTTTGCTTAGAGTTCTCTTAATTGGTTGCATTGTCTATAAATAGAGTCTTATATGTGTTTTCCACTCGAATATCCAACCAGTGGTATCAGAGGAGGTCGTTAGGGACTGTGGTAGAGATCGTCGATCGATAGTTGTGCTACGAGGAGACTCTGTCGAAGTAAACGGTCGGGGACCTAATTCGACATTGACGAGTCAGAGATCGAGGTACGAGGAAACTCTGTCGGAGCACAATTAGGGATTGTGAAGTCGTTGGTCGGGGTCCAAACTTACTTGGTTAGAGTGCAGGGCATCACCAAGTCACAATGGCGGAGTTCGTAAATACCAGCAGCATCGAAATACTTAGCGACGACAACTACCATGACTGGAGTATATGTCTCAAGTTCTACTTGAGAGGACAAGGATTGTGGGAGATGGTCGACGGCAACCAGACAACGCCACCTACATGAGGAAATGCTGCTGAGTACAGGAAGTGGGATGCCAATGCCGGTAAGACTTTATCTATCCTAGCCTTAACCGTAGAGAAAATATTTTTAGACAAAATTAAGGATGCTAAGACTCCCAAAAAAGTTTGAGATATATTGTCGGAGTGCTTTGCAAAGGCAAATGACTCCAAGCTGCAGAGACTCGAGAATGAGTTGATGAGTCTCTCACAGGGCGATATGACAGTAAGTCAGTACTTTGACAAAGTTAAATCTTTGTCCGAAAAAATTACAAAATTAGATCCATTTCATCCTGTCGATGAGACACGGATGAGAAGGATAATTGTGTGGGGGCTTCAACAAGAATTTAATCCAATTATAGCAGCAACTCGTGGATGGGCTAAACAACCCACTTTTAACGAGTTGGAATACATTTTGGCAGACGAAGAAGTTCTCAATAAACAAAAGGTTAGAGCTTCAGATAAGGATGGGGAGAGAGCCCTCCTTTATCAAAAGAGTACATTTTAAAGGCAAGAAAATTCTAGAAGAAACGAAGAATGAAGGAAGGAGTAGCTCGAAGCCCGAAGAACGCCTTGGAAGAAGGTCCCAACAAGTGGGAGGTCGACCAAAAGTTAGCAACGGTCACATGAATCAACGACGAGATTACGTGTGCTACAACTGCGGGAAGAAAGGACACTTCGCCCGAGATTGTTGGCACAAACAAGAGAAAGGTAACACTGCCGTTTCAAAACAGGCCGAAGGCAGTGATGATGATTGGGACGTTGCGGCATCCATGACAATAGTAGAAGATCACGCAATGGCCGCGGTAAGTGAAACTTTAATCTATTTCGACAATGATTGGATAGTAGATTCAGGATGCTCCAATCATATGACGGGAGATAAGGAGAAGTTCTTGAATATGAAAGAATATAACGGAAAACGAGTTGTTATGACTGCTAACAAGTCTATTTCGACAATGATTGGATAGTACATTCAGGATGCTCCAATCATATGACGGGAGATAAGGAGAAGTTCTTGAATATGAAAGAATATAACGGGAAACGAGTTGTTATGACTGCTAACAACTCAAGAATACCAATTACGCATGTTGGGAAGGCTGCAGTGGTACCTCGTTTCAACTCAAACGAGATAGAGCCTTAGTTTTAAAAGGCGCGAGGCGATGAGGGACCGAGTCGAACGTTCGAGGCGCACTTTTTTTGCAAAAATTGTCATAAATTAAATTTATATACAATTTTGTATTATAAACATTATTTAAATATTATAAATACTAGATTAAAAGCATATATTTTATACTATCTCCCAAATTGAACACAAAATATAATGTATTTCAAGCAACCACTCGTTGCTCTCATCAATCTCTTGCAAGAGAATATGATCATTGGTCTCTCTTCTATTGTATCGGCGTTTTAAAGCACGGTTGTACTTCACAAAAACCATGTCATTTAACCGATCTTGGACCAACCTATTTCTCTTCTTGGTATGGAGCTATTAATAAAAAAAATATAATGTAAGTATTGGATGTAAACTTACAACATTTAGATTTTATAAATATTGCAAGTATTGGATAAATTTACATGTTGGAAGACACCCCAATTTCTTTCACAACCGGTTGCACTACAAGTGAGTCTAAGAACTCGTACGACAAAGTTCTTCAAGTTAGGAGACGATCATCCATATGATAGCCACCACTCCGCTATTTAAAATCCAAAATTTTAAAAAATAAGTAAATATAGTTATAAAGTACAAATAAAAAAAAATTAAAACATTTTATTTACCTGGCGATTTGATGTTTCTTTGCCTTATAGCCATTGGTAAACCAAATACGCCACTAGCATTTTGGTATGCTCCTAATTCTAGGCCAATCTTATCTTGAATTTCCGGGTCCGAAACCAACCTTACAATACATTCATATAAACCTTTCATCACCTCTTCACAATCGCCAATTTTTGGGTTATTATAAAATATTTCCGGATTTAAGTAATAACCCGCCGCATGCAAAGGCCTGATGCAATTGACAATTCCATCTTTGATCAATCTTTTCAAAAGCTTCTTTGTAGTATTGCTCTTTTTTGTCAAAGCTAATAGCAATGACCTCCTTAGCCCTATCCATGACCTCGTAAATGTATCCCATTGGTGGTTTTTTCTCCATCAACCACTCTAAGCACTTTGACGAGAGGTCCCGTCAATTTAAGAGAGTAAAGCAACATTTTTCCAAAATCTCTATTGTAATAGAATGAGTTACTTTCTTACCAATAGCCTCCTTTGACCATTTACTACTAATCCACTATTCGGATAGAATCATTTTTCTCAAGTTATTTTTGTGCTTGTGAATTTGAGATAGAGTGATGAATGATGTTGCAAACCTAGTGATCGCGGGCCTATGCAAATTTATTTGATGTGTATACCTTCTCATCATATTCACAACACCAACATGATTGTAGATGTAGCTATTCATTAACATTGCACTCTTTAAAGTCTTGTTAACCTTCGAAATTTTTCCAATATCCTCCAATATGAGATCTATGCAATGCGCCGCACATGAAGTCCAATAAAGGCTTGGTCTCTTGGCTTTAAGCAATTTCCCTTTCAAAAATAAATAAACAAGTAACTAAAAAAAAATAGCAATTGAATTAAGTAAGATAAGGTAGTTAATCTTACCCGCCTTGACATAATTTGAAGCATTATCCGTAACCACTTGGATCACATTTTCCTCTCCAACTTCCTCCACTATCTTATCAAGCATGTTAAACAACAAATTAGCATCTTTCACGATTTTCGAACAATCAACCGATTTAATGAACACCGAACCTTTAAGAGAGTTCACAAAAAAGTCATAAAAAAAATCAGGAAAAAAAAATTCTCAAAAAAAAATAAATAAGAAAATAAAGAAGAAGAGAACGTACCTGAGGAGCAGAGAGCAAATAACCAGAGAGTCTGAAAAAAGTCATAAAAAAAATCATGAAAAAAAAATTCGGAAAATAAAGAAGAAGAAGAGAACGTACCTGAGGAGCAGAGAGCAGCTAACGAGAGTTTGAAAAAAATCATAAAAAAAAAACTGAAAAAAAATCTGAAAAAAAAGAAGAAGAAGAAGGATCCATAGTTGAAATAAAAAATTCAGAAAAAAAAAATAAGAGAAAAGAGGATAAAGAAATTTAAAGAAGGAGATGAAGGAAGAAGAACTTACCTGAGGAGCAGAAAGTAATGAGGCAGAAGACAAAAAAGAAACTTTCAGCCTCTTTTATATTAGGTCAAAGAACATTGTTAGCCTATGATGCAATTTTTATCATTTTTGTGCGTAACGAATCGCCTCGGGCTCGCTTCGTGGACACCCCTCGCCTCAGACCCCCGGATGCGTTTTGAAGCTCGCCTCGCCTTCTTTTTTAATCCCAGCATCACGTAGACGGACTCTAGTCTACGTCCTTCCATTACTGGTGATTCCACTGGCTTTAGGTTATGATAAACCTTTACATCTTTCGTACCGAACACCACGTACTTCCTGTCCGACGCCAACTGTGATACTGAGATAAATAAGATTCTTCTTTATCACAGGCACATATATCACATGTTGTAGCTGTATCCTGGAATTAAAAAAGCGGCGAGATTCAAAACGCCTCCGGAGGTCTGAGGCGAGGGGTGTCCACGAAGCGAGCCCGAGGCGATTCGTTACGCACAAAAATTATAAAAAGTGCATCATAGATTAACAATGCTCTTTGACCTAATATAAAAGAGGCATAAAGTTTCTTTTTGTCTTCTGCCTCGTTACTTTCTGCTCCCAGCTCCTCAGGTAAGTTTCCTTCATCTCCTTCTTCTTTAAATTTCATTATCCTCTTTTCTCTTATTTTTTATTTCAACTATGGATCCTTCTTCTTCTTCTTTATTTTCTGATTTTTTTTTAGTTTTTTTTTCCCGATTTTTAGACTCTCGTTAGCTGCTACGTTCTCTTCTTCTTTTCTCTTATTTTTTTCTCTGAATTTTTTTTAGGTGGTTTCTATGATGCGGGAATTGCATTTAATGCCGCTACATATCATAGTTTTGGCGTGATGGTTGAAGCGATTGGACAATTTGGTCCGGGAATGAAACCACCAAGCATGCATGAGATAAGAGTCCCTTTTCTTAGGAAGGAAGTTAATGAAGTTAAATTGTTGATGGAGAAGCACAAGAAACAATGGGTGCATAGAGGATGTACAATTATGTCCGATGAGTGGCGTGATTCTATAGTACAAAAAGATATTATCAACTTTCTTGTGAACTCTCCTAAATGTTCGGTGTTCATTAAATCGGTTGATTGTTCGGAAATCGTGAAAGATGCTAATTTGTTGTTTAACATGCTTGATAAGATAGTGGAGGAAGTTGGAGAGGAAAATGTGATCCAAGTGGTTACGGATAATGTTTCAAATTATGTCAAGGCGGGTAAGATTGACTACCTTATCTTACTTAATTCAATTGCTATTTTTTAGTTACTTGTTTATTTATTTTTGAAAGGGAAATTGCTTGAAGCCAAGAGACTACACATATATTGGACTCCATGTGCGGCGCATTGCATAGATCTCATATTGGAAGATATTGGAAAAATTTCGAAGGTTAACAAGACTTTAAAGAGTGCAATGTTAATGAATAGCTATATCTACAATCATGTTGGTGTTGTGAATATGATGAGAAGTTATACACTTCAAATAAATTTGCATAGGCCCGCGATCACTAGGTTTGCAACATCATTCATCACCCTATCTCAAATTCACAAGCACAAAAATAACTTGAGAAAAATGATTCTATCCGAAGAGTGGATTAGTAGTAAATGGTCAAAGGAGGTTATTGGTAAGAAAGTAACTCAAATTCTATTACAAGAGAGATTTTGGAAGAATGTTGCTTACTCTCTTAAATTGACGGGACCTCTCGTCAAAGTGCTTAGAGTGGTTGATGGAGAGAAAAAACCACCAATGAGATACATTTATGAGGCCATGGATAGGGCTAAGGAGGCCATTGCTATTAGCTTTGACAAAAAAGAGCATTACTACAAAGAAGCTTTTGAAAAGATTGATCAAAGATGGAATTGCCAATTGCATAAGCCTTTGCATGCGGCGGGATATTACTTAAATCCGGAAATATTTTATAATAACCCAAAAATTGGCGATTGTGAAGAGGTGATGAAAGGTTTATATGAATGTATTGCAAGGTTGGTTCCGGGCCCGGAAATTCAAGATAAGATTGGCCTAGAATTAGGAGCATACCAAAATGCTAGTGGCGTATTTGGTTTATCAATGGCTATAAGGCAAAGAAACATCAAATCGCCGCGTAAATATAATTTCTAATTTTTTTTATTTGTACTTTATAACTATAGTTATTTATTTATTTTTAAATTTTGGATCTTAAATAGCGGAGTGGTGGCTATCATATGGATCATCGTTTCCTAACTTGAAGAACTTTGTCGTACGAGTTCTTAGCCTCGCTTGTAGTGCAACCGGTTGTGAAAGAAATTGGGGTGTCTTCCAACATGCAAGTTTACTTCAAATACTTACATTATATATATTTTTTTTATTAATAGCTCCATACCAAGAAGAGAAATAGGTTGGCCCAAGATCGGTTAAATGACATGTTTTTGTGAAGTACAACCGTGCTTTAAAACGCCGATACAATAGAAGAGAGACCAATGATCCTATTCTCTTGCAAGAGATTGATGAGAGCAACGAGTGGTTGCTTGGAAGAATGAATGAGGATGGGAGTGAGCTTGTGTATGCGGATGGCAATTTGACTTGGGATGTCGTAGCTAGAGCCTCGAGGGCTTATGATCCTAGTCATGTCACTAGATCTTCAAGACTAAGGAACGATGGGCCATCCACAAACAATGACAAAGGAAAAAATGTTGCTTCCGATTCTACTCGGCCTAATGGATGGATTTGAGGAAGTGGAAGAAGACATTGAGAGGTCTTCTAGTGAAGGAGGGGAGGATCTTGTGTTTGACGTTGATGACGATGGTGAGGACGATGAGTATTAGTTTGTATGAGATATGAATATGCTTTATGTTTTATTTTCCATGTTTTTTTACTCAACTTTAAGATGTTGGGCATTTAACAGTTTACGATATTTTTGTGTGGACAATTTGGGAGATAGTATAAAATATATGCTTTAATCTAGTATTTATAATATTGAAATAATGTTTATAATACAAAATTGTATATAAATTTAATTTATGACAATTTTTGCAAAAAAGTGCGCCTCGAACGTTCGCCTCGCGCCTTTTAAAACTAAGACGTGATGTCGGAAGAAACCGCCTATGTGGACAAGGCGAGGAAGAATGAGATGAAAGGTTGGGTTTGTTGCAACCCAGATACCGGACGCTGTTACACATCTAGAGATGTGGTGTTTGACGAAGCATCATCGTGGTAGTCATCTGAAGCTTTGAAGCTAGCCAGACACAAAAGAGGTCGACAAAAATGTCGAAGAAAGACATGAGGTACAAGGGGGAGATTCTCCACCCATTAAAGTGGTTGAAGAAGAAATAGAAATGCTAGAAGAACGGGAATCAAGAAAAGGCCAAAATTCATGGGAAACTGGAGTATACAATATTACAGAGGAAGAAAGGTCGAACCTGTATAAGGAAGGAATTGAAAAGGAAAGATTTGAGCCACAACTTTGGAGGTCTACTAGACAAAGGAAGCAAAATCCTAAGTATGCTAATGTTGCTTTGGTCTAGAATACTTCGCTAAGGAAGAAAGAGTCGTGGAACGTAGCATCGAGACCGAATAGTATACGACCGATTCCTTGGAAATGGGTGTACAAGCGAAGAGCTAGACCGAACGGCTCCATTGATAAGTATAAGGCATTAAGGCTTGATTGATGGCTAAAGGATTCTCGCAAAATGTGCGAGCAATAATGAGAGAGATTAGTTGTTGAGGGGAGTGTAAGAAATCACCAACTATCTCTCTCCCTTGATCTAGAAGCTTCAAGAAATGGAGAGATAAATTCTCCTAGGGAACAAGCTCTAGAAAGTTCTAGAATTGATCCATAAGTTCATTCCTAGAAAAGAAGTTCTAGAATGATCTATGAGGGAATCCATGGGAACACACTAGAGAAAATGAGAAGCTAGCTTCTAGATTGTTGTAGGTTAAATGCCTAGTTGGTAGAATACTCTAGATGGTTAAAGACTAATCTAACCAACTAGTATAAATAGGAGATGTGTTGTAAGCATTTAGCAAGTAAGAGCAAGTAAGAGAAGCAAGATAGTGAATAGAGTGAAGAGAGTGGTAAAGTACTCCAAAGCAAGAGCAACTTTGAGAGTGAATCAAAGTTGTGAGTTTGAGAGTTAAGTGAGCTCAAGTATAAAGTGCGAGTGTTAGGTGTCATTGTGTAGTGTAAATTCAATTGAAATATAAGTGTTTGTCAATTGAATTTCTCTACAAGTGATATTTGAGCTAATACTCAATCAGTAATATTAGATAAGAATACTCAACAATGTAATGGAAGCAGTAGAACTGCAGAATATCTTGAGCTAACTTTAATATTAGATTTTACTGCACAAAAAAGTTAGAAGAATGAAATAAATAGTTATCTAGATTAGGCCCTCCTAGAGGTTAGCTTGAGGTCTTCCTTTACCAAGTATTTTGGGGGGCAGTGATCATGGCATGATGAGAATCACTGTAACAGATTAAGGTTCATTTTAACGTTTTACCCTCACTAAATTGACGGTGGCTCCAGTGCGGGGCGAGAGTAATTTTGCACGTGCGAAACTTTACTCATCCGTTGGATTAAAATTTTGATGGTTAAACTTGATTTAAAACAGACACCTATTCTGTGGCTCAGAACATCTGTCGTATTTTTTAGCCTCATAACACCTGTCTTAAGGTGTTACGTATTTACTGAAAAAAGTTGTTCCGCATAAGATCCGGACTGCTAAACTCTCTTTAGATTCCCTAATAATTGGCACCCATCTGTTGGTGATGAGTGTCTTCGTATTAAATAAAAAAAAATAACAACTTTCTAATAAAAGAAATCCGAGCAACGAATTACATGCAGGGAAAAAAACAATAAAAGTTGCGATGTTTTAATCTCCATGTATGCTAGGATGGGAAGAAAAGACGAGGTATATTGCATTTGGGATTTGCAGAAGAAATCCGGCAAGTTCTATAACGTGAGTTACTTTGGTATGATGAGTACACTAGTGAAGTTTGATGACCTTGATGGTGCAGAGAAGACACTAGAGGAACGGCTAGCAAAAGCTGCATATTTTAAGAATCTGCTTCTTACTGCTTATTGCAAAAAGGGCCGAATCACTTGTAAGCAAACTCATTGGCGCTAAAGAAATTGAAGGACTACTTGAAAAACAAGGACGTTTGGACATCCTTGAAAAAGAAATCTGATGCAACTTAATCCGTCGGAAGCTGAGATATCTGATGATTCCTCTTTCTTCAACAAGAAGGGCAATTTGTGATATCATTCAAAACTTTTGTGAAATCAAATTACGGTATGAACTTTTTTTTTTCCAGGTTTAGACTTTCAATTTAATTGTCTGCTTAGTTATGAACTACTCGTTACCTTTGAAATTAATGATCTTGACATATTATCTTTGCTGCTAATTAATTATCTGCCGAAAATCAAAAAAGCTTTGACTGCCTTTTTTCCAAGTTTGTCCTATTCTAGTAGTAAGAGCAAATGTTTAGGAGTTGAATATGGAGTTAGCAAAAGGACCATATTGTCTAGTTAGATCGAATGTTAGACTGTCTAATTATTTTCTTAAATCGAGCACACTATATTAAAATGACATTTAATTTCAATAGGAGGGTTTAGTACCTTTGATCTGCTTTTCATTAGGAAAAAAAACAGTACCTTTGATCTACTACGATATTATCGATTTAGAATAAAATATTACTCTCTCCATTCCATAATATACGTGTCGTTTATGACATTTAATGAAAATTATGGAAGAAAAAAGCAATGTACTTTTGTTAGTCAAAATATCAATATTACTCTCTTAAATAAGACTTGTATACCATTAATTCTATGTAAAAGAGTAATATTGATATTTGACTAACTAAGTACCTTATTTTTTGTTTCTTTAATTTTTACTACATGTTTTAAACGACTTATATATTATGTAATGGAGGTAGTAGAACTGCATAATATCTTAAGCTAACTTTAATAAAAGATAAAAAAAGTTAGAAGAATGAAATAAATAGTTATCTAGATTCTAGATTAGGCCCTCCTAGAGGTTAGCTTGAGGTCTTCCTTTACCAAGTATTTTAGGGGGCAGTGATCATGGCATGAATGGAATCACTGTAACGGATTAGGTTCATTTTAACATTTTACCCTCACTAAATTGACGGTGGCTCCAGTGGGACGAGAGTAATTCATTTTACATGTGCAGAACTTTCCTCGTCCGTTGGATTAAAATTTTGACGGTTAAACTTGATTTAAAACGGACATTTATTTTGTAGCTCAGAACATCTGTCGTGTTTTTGAGTCTCAGAACACTGTCTTGAGATGTTACGTATGTACTGAAAAAAATTGTTCCGCATAAGATCCGGACTGCTAAACTCTCATTAGATTCCCTAATAATTGGCACCCATCTGTTGGTGATGAGTGTCTTCGTATTAAATAATAAAAAAAAAAACTTCCTGATAAAATTTCTAATAATCAATATCTATATATATTTATATTACATAAATTTTTTTCAGTTTCAACCCATCACAAAGCTTTAAAATTCTTATCTAATTTTTTCGGAGTTTTGAGTTTTTAATTAATTTACTAATTTTGATTGGTTGAGAAATTTTAGATTAGTTAAATTAATTGGAAACTAACTCTTTTGTTAAAAAAATTCTAATATCAAATTATTTTCTCACAAATTTTGAATTTTTTTATATAGTTTAAGAATGTTTGATGGTGGAGACAATTTTAATCCAATAAATTAAAAAAAATAGCTGACATAGTTGACATTTTCAAACTAATTTGATTTAGATCAAGATAATTAATATTTTTATATATCTTTTAATATTTTTCCTTTTTCTAATTTTTTTCCAATCAAAATCTCATACTAATTTTCTGAAATTTTTGGTTGTTTAATTAGTTTGCAAAGTTTGATTGGTCAATGGTTTTTTTTTTTTGTAGTAATTAAATTATTTATAAATTCAATCTATTTGTTTAAATTAGATAGGTAATTATAATTTTCAATCATTTGTGCACGTTTGGTGACACCTAACTATATAAATCTCCTATTTTAGTGGTATTAGATTAGTATCTTTTGCATTTGATTAGTTATTTGATTTATTTATCTTCCCCTTTTCCAGGATCTGAATGCAACAAGAAGATTATTTTCTCTTTATATTCCAACATTTTATTTTCTTCACCATAGATCAAGGTTCATCTGTGTCTATGAACAAGTAATTCTTGCTCATGTTTGGTCCTTCATCCATCGGTGCGGCTAAAGAAGCGTGATATTTATTTTGAAATGTTTTTATGTTTATTTTGTCTAAAGATTCATTTTTACAATATATATTGGTTTCTGATTGTTTAACAAGAACTGAAGATTCTAAATAAACCTTCGGTGTTTTCTCTATAGGGAAAATCTAAAGGCTCTGCAGCCACAAGGAGGAGCCATGGATAGCATAGCCGATTTGCCTGAAGATATCATACATCGTATACTTTCTTTCATGGAATTTGATGAAGGAATGCAAGCCAGCCTTTTGTGCAAGTCATGGCTTCGTGCATATCGGACTCGACCAAGTTTGGATCTTGATGGCTCTTTCTTGATAAACAAAATTTCTTCCAAATACATATACTATGAAACGATGACACAAAAATTGCACAGTTTTGCAAAATGGTTCAACAACTATATCGATGAGACTTTGCTAAGGTATCAAGAGCAAAAGATTAGAATACATACATTGAAGTTATTTTATTTTGGTAATGATTATAGCTGGGAAAGATGGATCGAAACAGCAGTAGCAAACGGTGTGAAAGTTGTTCAGCTTAGACATAATGAACATACTCCTTTGATCGCTCGAGTTTTTCCAAAACTTCTGGAATCTGAATCCCTCGAAGAGCTGGATTTGTGTTGTGGATCATCTTCAAGTGATTGTATGGAGCAGGTCCCCCAGAAGATTATGTGTTCTAATCTCAAGAAGTTGAATCTTCAAGGGGTATCTATAGATGAAGTAGATCTTCAGAGGATAATTTCAAGTTGCAAGATGATTGAATTATTGGCTCTTTCAAAAGTTCAGGTATGCGGCTATATGAAGCCGCAGTTTCTTGGGAACAACATTTGTGTTCATCTTAAGCGCTTGAGTCTTTCGATGGTAAGATTAGATGAAGTGAAGTTTCAGAGAATAATTTCGAGTTGCAAGATGGTTGAATTCTTGAGCATTGCGGAGTGTGAGGGTATTCAAACTTGCAAGGTGACCGGACTTCTCAGTCTTAAAGAGCTTTCTATTTCTACTAGTAAGGAACAACTAACTCCTAGAAGAGTTGAGGTTGATGCACCAACTCTTGAAGCCCTTTCCATCACAAATTCATTCAGCTGCGTAGAGCTTAATTTGAATCCGCCTGAATGTCTGAAGAGTTTGAAGCTGCATTGCGTTGGCATCAATGACGAGTTTTTCTTGGATCTGGCAAGCAAATTTCCTTGCCTCGAGGAGCTGGAAATTAAGGGTTGTTTAGAGTTGCAGAGAATCAAAATATCAAGTCGATCACTTAGAAAGTTTGAGATGGAATACACGACGTATCAATTTAAAGATCTGCAGGTCGATGCTCCGAACCTTGCTATGTTTAAGTTAAGGGTATTTCGTCATCCTTCAGAATGGTGGGGCTGAATCAAATCAATAGGATGACTACAACTTTAAGTATGTTTTCAAATTCAAGAAACAAATTAGTTTGGAAACTATTCTTCCCTAGATGTTTTTATCAGTTTCTATATACATTTTACATAATATTTTACAGATTTTCTAAATAAAATTCATTTTGTGATAAAATTACTCATGCCTAAACTCTATTCTAGTGGAACTATATTCCTTTTGAGATAAGAATTTGAACAAGTATTAAAATATTTAATAGGTAGCCTGATTGCTCTTCATTTCTCCTAATGTATCCATAGGGCTAGGGTAGGCAAGAGGGAGTATTATTAGCCTTACGGAACTGAGGTAGCATGTTATACTAAAAAATAGGGATGGCAATTTGACCCGTGATCCTTTGATCTGCTCCGCCTCGATAGAATTTGGGGCAAATCAGATCTGATCCGTATAGAATTTGGGGCAGATCAGATCCGATCCGCGAACGGAGCAGATCAAATTCGGTTTTTACCCTTGCCCCGATCCGCCCCGATCTGATCCGCACATTTATAGTAATAAGAGGATGTTATGTGCTAATAATTTAATTGCGTTTTTAGTCCTGATTATAAATATTGAAGAGAACCCTAGAAGTCAATTATTTTCCCTTTCTTCCTCCTCACCCGCGATTGCCTCCCCTCCCCTCCTCTTCTCCTTCTCCTTCTCCGGCGCCTCTATCCTTTTCTTCCCCTATTTTCAAGGGTCTCTGTAAATCTGACGAATCTTGGTGTTGGGTTTTAAGTCAAACAAAGCTTTTAGGTCAGTGTATTTATGGTGGGTTCAAACACCATGAATACATTTCTTATGCAAAATATTGCACTTTTTTTTGTGGTATATGCTAGATCTAAAGATGGGATTTTTATTGCTCTACATGCTCCATCCATCTTTCTGTCCGTTTTTAATTGCTCTTGGCGATTTATCTTTCTGAAAACACCATTTTTGGTGGCTTTTAGTTCAGATTTCTCAAGAATCTTTGATGGGTTTTATTTCAAACAAGTCTTATATGGTCAGTAATTTTTTTTTTTTTTTCTGTTTCTTGGGCTTTTTGTTCAATGGAGGTCAGTAGCTTACTAGCTTTAGCTGGTTTTAGGAAAACCCACCCACTCAAATTCCAACATAGATTGATGAAATTTGTGACAAATATGCAAGATTTTTTGCAGAAATCACAATTATTCAAAGCTAAACAATTGATGCATGTTAAGATCTGATAAAAAATTAAAAAAAAAAATCTAAATGGTCCGCTCCGGACAGATCGGATCACGGAGCAAAAAATAGTGATTTGGGACGGATCGCGGATCGGATCGGATCGGCATGGGGCAATGGCGGAGCATATCAGATCACGGACCGATCTGCCCCGTTGCCATCCCTACTAAAAAATCACTCATTACATGCACGAAAGTTTTATAACTTTTTTAGCGAACCCAAATCTAGACGAACCCGATTAATTTAGAGGGATTTAGTACATAATTATTTATCAGTATTGTTTTGCATAATACTCTCTGTATAAAATTGCCCCAAAGGTGATTCTGACTCGAAATCTTGCCGAGAGCATTCCCGGGAGAATCAAGCCAGATGGATGCAAGCCAACTGCAACATTGACTGTCGTCTCAAACTTCTATAACGAATTCCCGACATATTAGCAATCCTATTTTGTTGTTATTAAACACCATACTATAGTGTACTTTAGGGGAAATAACATACTAGTTAATATTTAATTATTTCTTTATAATTTGATTTTTTTAAACCGAAAACATACAAAGTACTTCATCCGTTTTACAATATAAGACCTTTTATCTCTTCTCAAAATATTTGACTTTTTACAAATTTTAATAATTATATTTCTAAAATTACCATCACTCATGAATATCTCTCTTCCATTACATTATATGAGTAGAATTTTTGAAAGAAAATAATAAATAAAAATATCACTTGTTAATTAATTATACAAGCAAATTTTAGTGGAACTTGAATTTGGAATTCGGTGTCATTATTGTTAGGGATGTCAATTGGATCCACTTGTGTCCAAGATTTTGGGGTCTTACCAGACCCACCAAATGTAAATTCAAAGTTGGGATCCTTATTACATTGGATCTTAATCTTTTTAATTAGAGTATGGATTCAATAATATTAGATCTCAAATCTTATATGAAATTATAAATTTTAATTAGGTCTTTGAGTCATCGTTTAGACCCACCACTCTTAAATCCTATATTTATCTAGATCCAAATTCATTTTAGTCTTTACCCAATCTTGATCTGAATATAAAAAGTATGTCTAAACTCAGATTCAGTTAAGTAAGTCTAAGTCTGGATGTAGATCTTTGAGTTCAAGATTTTGGCTTGACCCATAACAATATTATTATTATTATTTACAGAAAAGGCAGAAGGGGGCGCGGGTATCGGGATGAGGATGAGGTTGCGGCGGCCGGTGAGGCAATCCTGGGATCGGAGAACAGCGGTGGCAGCCATGATTAGGAAGAAATAGAAGAAGATGAATGGATTAAGGATAGAAGTGTATTAGATTGAAGGAAATATCTCACAGAGAGGGAAAGAAGGCATAGACAACTCTTGGGGTTGATTTTCTAAACATTCTTCATTTCCATAGCAGCTTCTATTTATAGTTAGGGTTGGATTCCCTAGAGAGAATCCCCTCCCTCCAACTCAGCAATTGCTCTGACAGTGTTGAAGATCAACAGTGCATATGTGAGATGCTTCTTCCTCAAATGCAGCCTTAAGCCCTCTTTTGGTGATGGCTTGAAGTAGTATAATATTAACTAAACGGCGTCGTATTGAGTGAAACGACACACACACTTCATTTAAATAGACTATAACCTAATTATTTCCCTCTTTTTTCCTGGTATGAATTTCCCTTCAACTCTCAACCACACCTAACAGTCTTGACATTTTTTTTTCTTTTTTTCTTTTATTAGTTTTTTTATGGTGCAAACTCTGAAAAAAAAAAAAGACGAAGCAGAAGCCACGAGATTAACCAATTGCAACAATGGAAAATGTAAATTTTGAAAAAAATAAATCAAAGAATTTCTAATTTAGAAGCTTCATCAGAAGCTTTAAAAATTAAAATAAATTTTCAGGCAAAATTAAAAATTTTGAAAAATATTGGGCGAGGTAAAGTTAGAATTATAAATAGTTATTAAGTTAAATTTTAGATAAAAAAAAGGGAATCATCCCTTCCAATATTTCCAACTCCCCGTCAATGGTTAGTTTGAGTTATGTCTCAAGTAAGGGAGGAAGTGAGTTGAGCCGACTCGTGAGTAGCTCACAATTCGATTAGATATTCGGCTCGACGAGCTCAACTCATGAGCTAAATGAGTGATACATGAGCTGAGATTTTTGGCTCATCTAAAATACGAGTAGAGCTTGAGTTAAACAGAGTTCGACTCATTTGACTCATGAATTGGCTATATATATATAACACAAAATAGGCTCAAATACACTTTAAAAAAGTAGTCACACATCTTCTCAAGCAAAATAAACAAAGAAAACCCTAGAAATCTCTTGTAATCTTCTCATCTTATCAAAGTGGAAGAGTTATTAATTCATATCTAGTTTCTTTGCCCGAAAGCAGTTCAAGCATATTGAGTTGTGAAGGAGATTGGCTTGAGTCACTTATGACATTAAGAGAAACTCAAAATGTATTAATACTTGTCTTTTATTACTGATGATAATTAATTATTTGTCTACAAAATACTATTTTTATGACAATACTATATTTTTATCTTTTCAAGTGGAAAAATATGCCACAAAATCAAATTGCTTATATAAGAAGACTTTTGAGACTTTTGTCATTTAATAATAAGGATTAGAATATTTGGTAGCAAAACTTTTATTGGTTTACATTGGTTTAATTTTATATTTTGCTAAGATTTTTTTCTTTTTTTTTAACCGGAGTCTTTACATATTATAATTAGTTTAGAGATATAAAACTTATATTATATGTCATTGTGCTAATAAAATCTATTGATTTATTTTGTATAAGTTGGATATTAAACTCATATTATAAGTCACCATATTTTTTCTAAAATATTTGTAGATAAATGAGCTGAGCTGAGCTGCTCGTGAGCTACTGATGAGCTGAGCTTGAGCTGGGAAAATTAACTCACATCAAATATGAGTTGGGCTATGAGCTAGGCAAAATTAGTGTGAGTTGAGCATGAGCTAGCCTTAGCTCAGCTCATTTCTAGCCCTAGTCTCAGGTTACCAAGTATTCATTGTAGGGCCTCATGATGTAGAGGTCATGATTTCGAATCCCTTCCACGCTTCTCAAATCCAACTATTTCTTGTAATAGATAGATCCCCTTCTCAATAAATAAATAATTTTTTTTAAAAAAAGTATTCATTTTAGGGGCAAAAATGTTATTTTACAATAAGAATCAAAATTGAGAGAATTATCTAAGTAACTAACTCTAATTTAAGTTACAAAATGTTGTTATAGAGTTTAAGAATAACAACACTAACTAAGAATCGTTGGTTCGATCATTGATCATTTCTCAAGTAATTAGTCGTTTTAGGATTACAATTGTCATTTTACAATAAAAATCGAAATTGATAATATGTTTTACATAATTATTGCAATTGAAGTTATAAAATGTCGTTACAGCGTTTAAAAAATAAAGACATTGAATAAGAATCGAAATTGATCATATCACAATGTACCAATTAGTCATTTTACAGCAAGAAATTATGTTTTATGTAATTATTGCATTTGAAGTTATAAAATGTTGTTACAAATTAATCCTTTAGGGGTTCAATTGTCAATTTAAAATAAGAATAGAAATTTAAAATAATTTTTTTGGGTTAAATTAAAAATTTATAACAATATTTGGCAAGTTATAGAAGGAATGTTTTCTAATTGTTTTCTCATTTGTCACTATAAATTTTTAATTTTCCTACCCTTCAAGGGCTATTAATTGATTGCCCTAAAGTCCTTACTCCTTATCATATAATAATATCTAAAAAAAGTCACACAAGAGTTTCAAACTCTTAATCTACTATTCCATTCTAAAACTTAAGTTTTGGAAGTTGGTCAACTGCACCAAATGAAAACATATACACTTCAATTATGCAATTTTGTATTTGTTCGTTAAAATATATATTATTTTGTTCATTAAAGTGTCAATTTGTCTTAAATGTGGAACAACTCCAAAATATAATCACAACTTTCAAGAAATTGATCAAAAGAGAGAAAAAATAGTGGGAAATCTTGTTAGACGTTGGTCTCTATTTTCCCTTCTAGTTTACCAATGTCCTTTATAGTAATTTTGTATTTTAGTTGGATTTTGGTGTTTTTTTCTCCTTATATGACAATTTTGCTAATTTGTCATCCAGCAGTCGGAGTTGACCTTTTGGTATATTTTTAAAAACAAATCCCAATAATTTTTTTAAGGGAGAGTTGGACTTTTTAGATCAGAATTTGAAAAAACATAAAAAAATAAAATAAAATAAAAAATCATATGCTAAATGAGAAGCTCTTTGTGTGTATGAAAGTGATACCTCCATTTCATTTTATTCTAAATGTTTTTTTTTCTGTATTGGATCATGTTTAATAGTTTGAGATCTCAAAATAATTTTTAAATATTTATGATCAAATCACTTGTGTGATCGGGGGCGACAAATATTTTTTGGGGTTATAATAAAATATTTCTGAAATTTTAGGAGGGGGCAAAACAAAATTTTAATAAAATTTGGGGTATATAAAAAAATTTACATACTAAAAATACATTGGTTTCAAATTTTTGGGAGGGGCCTTCTTATAGCAAAGGTAGATCCGCCTGTGTGATACCTCATCCCGAAAGAAACATGTCTTAGGTGCCTAAATACTAATGAAATGTTTAACTATTCTAACTTCTCTTTCAATTTCAGGATTTGACTAGCACTTAGCATCAATCAATGAGAAATCATTCATTTAATTATGATAATTGTATATATATTATGAGAAAAAAGTGGGTCTTTTTCATTGTTAAATAAAAAAAATCAATGTTAAAATTCATCTGCATGATACTGACAAAGTATCTCTTAAAAACACATAATCATGTAAGAATTTGTGAGCCAATTGTTCCTATTTGATCTAGTTTAGGGGTGAACTTTTAAGCTGGTTAAGAGAATAGGGCTTTAGTGCAATTTTAGAAATTGTAGCCTTATAAGAGATTGTTGGGGTACACTGCAATATAATCACTTTTCATCCATAATGATTTTGGAGTGCTATTTCCATTCAATTGATTGAGAGACAAAGTCATAATGGAATATATATTTCTTCATTGTGTTTGGAAAATAATTCAATGTTTGAATGAAATGTGATTTAATATAATATGACTTAAACGTCATTCTAACCTATGCTGATAATACAAAAAATTAATTACGCAATTCATACACTTTTACTCGAAAAAAATTATATTAATACACCAAAGCATGGCAACCTATAATTCAATACTGAAACATAATTTGAGCCTAAAAAAATTGAAACATTATTCACATATAAAATTCAACATAATATAATAACAACTATGTTTTGTAATAAAAAAAAAAAAAAAAACTAACAAAAGAAGCAAAGAATATTTATACAATTATCATCTATAATACGCAGGAACAGAATTGAATGAAATCCCTTTCCAAACAGAATCGCTTTCCACCCAAAATGAGTTCGGAATCCTTTTTCTATTCAAGTATTTGGAAGGCAAAGTAAGAATGAAACTATATTTTAATGTCAGAATGGAATGAAATTAAACACAATATGACATAAATGCCTTTGTAAAGGTCATTCCGTAGGTTTTGGTGTGAAATGACCTTTCACGCTCTTTGGAATCGTCATTCCCTCAGCACGTTTGGTACGCTGGAATGGAATGGAATGGAATCCCTTTCCAGGCAGAATCGGTTTCCACCCAGAATGATTTCGGAATCCTCTTTCCATTCCAGCGTTTGGAAGCCAAAGCCAGAATGGAATGTCGATTCCTTTTCTATGTTTGATAAAACTATATTTTAATGTCAGAATGGAATGGAATTAAATAAAATATGACCTAAATGCCCTTTTAGCATATATATATATATATATATATATATATATATATATATATATATATATATATATACTGTAGGGCTTCACCCAAGAATGGAGCCCTTCAAAAAATTCTCAATGGCACAAGGCAAAACCAAGGCCAAAGATGGGAGTTTGGAAATAATTTTCAACCATCAATAGACGCGCCTCGGTTAGTACCTCACTAGTTGCGCCATTGCCCCAAGCACAAAGATTTATTTTTTGAAACATAATTTTTTATTAAAATGTCAACATAGTAATAAAAATATCTTTACTTTTAAATTTAAAAATAGATTAAAACTACTACCAAGAAAAAGAAATATTTATAAAATTATCATCTATGAAGTTATACTGAGTGAAATAGAATATTTAAGACTAAATATGAATATGTTGCTATGTAAAATGAACGTAATAATTAATTAAAAGAGGGGTATAAATATCAGTCACTATTTATTGAAGATTCCAACTTCTCTTGGAAAGGCCATTCCATAGGTTTTGGTGTGGAATGCTCTTTCCCACTTCTTCCTGGAATCGTCATTCCCGTGGAATGATCATTCCCACTTAAAATTGTCCAACCAAACGCCGGAATGGAAAGAGAAGTGGGAAAGGCCTTTCCATTCCCGCGTACCAAACACGCACTTATAGTGGTCTTTCAACTTAAATTTGTCAAACCAAACATTGGAATGGAAAGATAAGTTGCAATCGTAATTCTATTCAATTCCAGCGTACCAAATATACTGTAAATGTTTATAAAGAGAATAAAATATTTCTAAAAAAAAAACGAATAGATAATTATCTTATTCGTTTAATTATAATTTGAAATAATCACTATTTATGCCCCTAAGAGATGTTTCAAAAGCAACTGTTACCCCTCAGGATTATATTGTGCCATAAATGTCCCCAACAATTTACGGGGTGCCATTTATGCCCAAAAGTGGCGGAGGCTGGCGAGAAGTGGTAGCGTAGCACACGTGCGAACCGCACATGCGAAATATCAAGGGGCAATTTTGTCTAACCAAATTTTTAATTAAAATAAAAATAAAAAAACTCTCACACCACCACCTCCTCCACCACCGCTGTCACCCCTTTCCACCACTCATGCCTCTCACCCTCTTGATCTACTTCTTCCTTGTACACTACAAACCCACCAAACCCTCTTTCTCACACTAATACCAATCCCCCGAATTCCAAATCAAATTTCCCTCTGCCGCTGGAGCTTCATATGATTTCTGGGCCTTCATATGGTTCAGAATCTACTGCTATCAAAACATAATATCCATCAATTGGCACAGGTCCGTTATCCGGTTCAAAGGACCCGACATCTGAAACTCTTTCCCGGCCGGAACTCCGAACATGTCGGCGATTGCAGTGCCTCCGATTAATGCGGCGTTGCTCACCCCCTCCTCTTTCCCTACTTCTTGAATCTCACTATTTCTTGTAATAGATAGATCCCCTAATAAATAAATAAATTTTAAAAAATTAATTTTAGGGGCAAAAATGTTATTTTACAATAAGAATCGAAATTTAGTGAATTATCTAAGTAACTAACTCTAATTTAAGTTATAAAATGTCGTTATAGAGTTTAAGAATAACGGCACTAACTAAGAATACGTGATTCGGCCATTGATGTCAAGTTACCAATTAGTCGCTTTTAGGGACAAAAATGTCATTTTACAATAAGGATCGAAATTGAGAGAATAGTCTAAGTAATTATTTCAATTGAAGTTATAAAATGTCATTATAAATTTTAAGAATAAACACATTAACTAATAATCGTTGGTTCGATCGTTGATCATTTCTCAAGTTACCAATTAGTCGCTTTAGAATCACAATTGTCAGTTTTACAATAAAAAACAAAATTGATAGTATGTTTTACATAATTATTGCAATTGAAGTTATAAAATGTCGTTACAACGTTTAAAAAATAAAGACAATGAATAAGAATCGAAATTGATCACGCCTCAATTTACCAATTAGTCATTTAGGGGCACAAATGTCATTTTACAGCAAGAAAATATGTTTTATGTAATTATTGCACTTGAAGTTATAAAATATTGTTACAAATTAGTCCTTTTAGGGGTTCAATTGTTAATTTAAAATAAGAATAGAAATTTAAAATAAATTTTTTGGGTGAAATTAAAATTTTATAAAAATATTTGGCAAGTTATAGAATAAATATTTTTTTGATTGTTTTCTCATTTGTCCATATAAATTTTTAATTTTCCTACCCTAAGTCACCCCAAAAGCTTAAACTTTTTTTTCTATTACAATTATTTATTGGGCCCTACTAGCAAGAGTAGTAGATCGTTGACGGGTGCACGTGAGAGTAGTAGAAGTCCCAGTTGAGCGGGTGTCGTAGCCCGTTGAGCGGGTGCCCCATAAGGGAGAGTATAAGACCCACACAAGGGAAGCCAAAGAAATGACAATTAAATCATTCTCTTTGTGTGAGGTGGGTATCGAACCCACAACCTCAAGGTTGTGGGCAGAGCCTTGCCCCATTGGGCTATGAAACCTTGGATAAGTCCCCCAAAGCTTATGAATTGATTGCCCTAAAGTCATTATCATATAATATTATCTAAAAAAAGGTCATATAAGGGTTTCAAACTCTTAATCTACTATTCCATTCTTTAACTTCAGTTTTGGAAGTTGGCCAACTGCACCAAATGAAAACATATACACTTTAATTATGCAATTTTGTATTTGTCGTTAAAGTGTATTATTATGTTCATCAAGTGTCAATGCGTCTTAAATGTGGAACAACTCCCAAATATAATCACAACTTTCAAGAAATTGATCAAGGAGAGAAAAAACATTGGTTTTTAAAATTTAATTAATTAGGACATATGTTATACTCCATCCGTTCCCAATTATCGGTCACCTAAACATACTTTATTAGTTTTTAATTATCTGTCACTTTAAGAAACCAAGAGAGTATTAAATGTGTTTTTTCCAAAACTTATCCCTACCTTTAATTAATTCAGTCAACAACTAATTTGAATTGTACCAACATAAATGTATTAATTGAAGGGCAAAAATGTCTATCTATCTTTAAATTAATGTATCACAATCATTTTCTTAATTCGAGTGCATTGTCTTAAAACGACAGATAAATGGGAACTGAGGGAGTATTGATTTTTTCGCAATGTATAGTAATTACCTAAATATTGTGTATTGGGGAGTAATTAGTAGTTGACTAATATAGCGTAGACACACATATAAATGCTCATGTACTAATTCTTTATTTTGCAATGGTGAAATATTTTTTTTTTCCTTCAATTCTTTTAGGTACCACACGGGCGGATTTACCCTTGCTATAGGAAACCCCTCCCAAAATTTTGAAACCAATGTATTTTTAGTATGAAAATTTGTTTATATACCCCAAACTCTATTAAAATTTTCTTTTGGCCTCTTCTAAAATTTCAGAAATATTTTATTATAACTCGAGAAAATATTTGTCGCCCCCGATCACACAAGTGATTTGATCTTAAAGATTTAAAGATTATTTTGAGATCTCAAAACTATTAAACAGGATCCAATACAAAAAAAAACAATTATAATAAAATGAAATGGAGGTATCACTTTTTTTTAAGCCCGGATGAGCGGTTGCCCTCATAAGGGGAGAGAGAAGCGCCTCGCAAAAGGAGAAGATAGTCCTAGAAAGTGAGACAATTAAATCTTTGCACCATTGCATGGGGAGGGTAGGTCCTTATCCCCACTGTGCTAAGAAATCTTTGATTGGAGGTATCACTTTCATACACACAAAGAGCTTCTCATTTAGCATATGAATTTTTTTATGTTTGTTCAAATTTTGATCTAAAAAGTTCAGCTCTCCCTTAAAAAGTCCTAGTATATTGGTAATATAATAGGACCTAATCGTCATTTTAACCGATGTTGATAGTAAGAAAATTAATTACACAATACTCGAAAAAAATTATATTAATACACCAAATCGTGGCAAACCTATAATTCAATATTGAAACATAATTTGATCCCCAAAAAATTGAAACATAATTCATATATCAAAATTCAACATGATATAAAAACAACTATGTTTTGTATTTAAAAAACAAATCTAACAAAAGAAACAAAGAATATTTATACAATTATCATCTATAATACAATGAAACTAAATGGAATGGAATCTCTTTCTAGGCAGAATCGCTTTTCACCCGAAATGGGGCTTTGCATTAGACTAATAATGATTGGGCAGAATGGTCATAACATGGCATCAAAATTTTTTTGATACAACATTCTTGCACAGAACGGAAGTCAAAGACGGAAGTCCCAATTCGGTTCTGGGCTGACGTGGCGTTCCCCAGACGCGCCCTGCCACGTCAGCTCAAGACGAAAGTGGGACTTCCGTCTTGCTTCCGTTCTCCATTGGCAGAGAATTTTTGCCTAAAACACTTAGTTTTTTTTTTGGCTACCATTTTTTGAGTTGGTATTTCTACAGACATAAAAAAAATCACTAAAACGGAATGTTTATCAAATTTTGTATACGAAAATTACTATGGCAAAACCGACTTTATTAATAAAAAATAAGCAAATCGTATATAAAACAAATCGTATGTAACAATAATTTAACAACTAAAAGCAAAATAAAATTAAATCCTATCTACTGCCTCGACGGTGTGTATCTAACTGTTGGATTTGGGTTCTTCCGTAGATGGTATGTGTGCCTGTCCCTGGTTCGCACGGTACTACCATGCACCGTCTCGATGAATTCAAAGCCTTCGTGGTCGATACGTATCGGCTCCTCAGGTAAATACAGCTGGAGCAGTGGAGTGTACTGTTGCGTCTGAGTCTGGTTCAGTTCAAGCCTGAACGAGGGCGTCCCACAAACAGGGTGGTCCTCTCCAGGATGCCCCCCGTCTAAATACCCGGGAATAAGTGCCGATGCTCGCAAATTGGTATTGATACCCGGTGGGAACATCAGCCTGAGATGGGACCTGAGACGGGAACTGAGTCTGAGGCTGAGTATGATCTTTCTCTGGTTGAGACGGTCTCCAGTGCATCGGCACGGTGCCGAAGGCGCCGCGAGGCAAGATGCTCCTGAGTGGCCTGCCCAATTTCGGCGAGTACCTTGCCTCCCAACCGCATGCTTACCCTCAACATGCTCCCTCGGTTGTGTGATCGGTTGCAGGACTGCATCATTTACTACATCGACAGTCGCGCGATCTACATGCAACTGTCTTCCCAGTCGCTACGAATGTATCTTTGATGGTTTTGGCAGCCCAGGTGATGAGATCCTTGTACTGGCGGTTAGTTCGAGGGGCAGGCTTCTAGAATTCCTGTAACTTAAATATTAAAATTAGTATATTTAAAATAAAAAGATTAATGTTAACAATGAAGCGAATAAAACTTACAAAAATAGCCTCAGAGGTAGCGATGAGTTGAATGCCTATCGGTAGTGGCCCGGGATCCCTATTTTGTGGGTTCGTCATAAGATGAACGGTATTGAGATTGTACCAATCCATGTACTCGTGAGTTGGTGCAATCACATTATCGGGAGTTGGAGCAACGTTCGCCAATGCATCGACGCGGTTAGCCCACAAATCTATGTATATACGGTGGAAGGCTTCCCAAATTTTTCTCGGACCAGCCTTGCATGTGTGGAGGTCAACACCCTCGATAGTTCCCTCTGTCCCCGCCTGGATTGGTACCACCTGCTGGAAGCCAAATTGCCTCGCAACCATGTCAGGCAGGTGGTACTCAACCATCTCGAAGCAGACGAGTGGCGTTCGGGCTAAACAGGTCATCAGGGAGCCTTCATCCCGAGCCACTCTCTCGTCAGTTACCCAATCAGGGTACGGTTTCCACATAAACTGCAAAAATAAAATCAAGTTAATGTAAAACAATTCATTTAATTTAAATTAAAAAAAAACACGAGATTACCGAAATTAACTTAACCCTTGTGCGTCCGTCAGCATATATAGCTGATCACGAAACACCACTAGTTGCGACTTTGGCGCGTTGAGGAAACTCCTGCCTGTATTCCACCGTGCCCCGTAAGCTCTACCGTCAGCGGGAATATCAGTTAGAATCGGGCCTCGGTTCGCCGGACGGAGACATGAAATTCACTCTCACGCCCACAACTGGTCAAAACAAACATCATCGATTATTAAATATTCTAATTATATATTAAACAAAAAACTTTATATAATTTAGACAAACCTGAATCAGCAAACAACAGCCGGCCATGTCCTTGGAATCAGTCATGCATGAGATGCACATCGACCGGTACAAATGTGCAAGGACACCGCTGGCCCAAGAAGTGTGGTCATGCTCGAGGATACCACTGATGGTGATGAGATAACGCATGTCCCCCCCACCCAGAGCTTATTGGGGAAAAAGAAAAGTGGACATCAAGAGGAAATCAAAGCCCTAGCCCGCTGCTCGTATCGCCAAGTCAGTAACATCATCACCTAGGGGCACACTAATGTGGGCATAAACCTCTAACAGCGAGAGGGTGTTTCCCGAAATTGAAGCCTCTGGGGGTCGAAATCCTAACAGGTCGAACACGCGCTCAATCCACTGAGTTGGAGTCACATAGTAGTCCTCATCACACGACACTACGTGACTCCTAGTAGGTAGTCCTAGAAGACATCATACGTCCTCTAGTGTAATGGTCGCCTCACCGCAACGTAGGTGAAAAGTATGGATCTCAGGGCACAATCTCTCTACTAATCCAGTCACTAAAGCATGATCTACCTTCATTTGTCCTAGTCTACAACATTCCCCAAAACCTATTTGGTCTATCAGAAGAATCACTCGCGGGTTGGTTTCATTTTTGTATGCGTCAAAAAACCGACCGTCGTTTCCAATAATCTTTAGTGGATTGTTTAGTGATTCATCCCCGCGCCATATTATTAAAGATCTATGAGATGTCTGTTTGTTTAAAACACTAGCATCATAAGGACCAGAGTTGAATATGAGCAGGAATAGACATCTATACAAAAAAAATAATAGACATACAATTTATCAAAAAAAAACACATGATATATCACCAAAATCACAAATGCTCTAAGTACAAATTCTCAAATTCCCAAATTAACAATTCACAAAAACCCTAAATTAATAAATGCCCTAAATTCACAAATACATCAACAAATTACTCTAAATTACTCTAATTAGTATATTTAAAGTTCAATTCAAAACATAAAGATAAATTGCCCAAAATAAAATAAAATAAAAAAAGTTTATAGCTTGAAATTGAGAGATTGAGAGAGAGAGAGAGAGAGAGAGAGAGAGAGAGAGGTGGTGGAGATTGGCGGCGACAGCAGCGACGGCGGTGGCGGTCGAGCAAGAGATGGAGAGAGGCGCTGGGGGGGTTGCCTTAGGAATTTTATTGGCTTTGTTGGTCGCGTGAAAGGGAGAAGAAGAGACTTTTAAAATGCAAGTCCAGAACGGGGCCAAGACGAAAGTCACGTGGCAAGGCGCGTTTGGGGAACGCCACATCAGCCCAAGACGGGAAGTGGGACTTCCGTCTTGGCCCCACACTTCCATTCTGGACAAGCATGTTTTGCCCAATATTTTGATTGCCATGGTTAGCCCTTTCTATTAAACCATGGTTAGTCTAATGCAAAGCCCCCCGGAATGAGTTCGGAGTCCTTTTATATTCCAGTGTTTGGAAGGCAAAACAAGAATGAAATGTTGAATTCTTTTCTGTATTTGGTAAAACTATATTTTAATGTTATAATGGAATGAAATTAAACACAATATGACATAAATGCCCTTGTAAAGGTCATTACATAGATTTTGGCGATGGAATGACGTTTCTCACATTTTCCTGAAATAAACATTCATGTGGGAAGTCCTTCCTTTGTAAGTAGCAAATCAAACATTGAGGTTGGAAGAGAATTTGAGAAAGTTATTTCATTATATTCCAACCAGTCCGGATCCTATGTGGAACAGTTTGTTTTAGTACACACGGAATGCCTCAGGCCGGGGGTTCTGAAGCTCATGACATGTGTTCTGAGGCTAAAAAACGTGACAGATGTTCTGCAGGCTCAGAACATGTATCTGTTTTATATTAATCTTAACCATCAAAATTTTAATACAACGGACGAAAGGAATTTTTGCACGTGCGAAATTACCTCATTCTGCACTGGAGCCACTGTCATATTCCAACATAACAAACGTTCTCTAAATATGATCATTTCTCTTGCCATTATTTAAGGAAAATAATGATATGGATCAGGTACACAAGTACATCATGGTACAGATTTAGCCACATAATCCTGTAGTGATGTGGTCAGTTACTTATCACAAGGTCATGGTCCATATAAGAACTATATATTATCTAACCTTCTACCATCACGGGAGCTTTTATTCAATGGTTTTGGAAATCCACCGAGTTTTCTACTGCCACATGTACGCCATGATATCATTAATGCATTTTTTATTAAAAAAAAAACAAAGGTGCTCTAAATATGATCATTTCTCTTGCAGTATTTAAGGATAGTTCTAATATGGACTATGTCCATTAGATCATATGGTTCAGAACTGGCCACATCACTACAGACTAAGGAGAGAGACAATTATGTAATGATGTGGCTAATTCTTAACCAAAGCTCCATATGGACCTGGTCTATATAAAAAAAAATATTATTTAAAAAAAATATGATATGCACCAAATTCATATGTATATCGTGGTTCAAAATTGACCACGTACCTATCCCGTAGCGGTGTGGTCGGTTACCTAACTAGTGCTGTCAAAGTGGGCCGAAGCCACCGGACCGGCCCGTCCCGCCCCGCCGTGGGCCAGGGTATGGACTTAGGAAATATTGATCCGCAAAAATGCGGGCTTTTTAGCTCGCACCCGTTTAGCCTTGCGTGACCAGGATCCGCGGATCGCGAGCCGCTCGCGGGCTTTTTCATTTAAAAAAAAATACATATTATATATAATATTTTTGGGAAAAGTATAAATATTATATATAATATGGTATATATTAGCATATTTCCTACTCGCTTGATGGTAAAAATAAAAGTATACATATTATATATAATATTTTTTGAAATAGTATATATATTATATATAATATGGTATATATTAACATATTTCTACTTTACATTGATGGTAAAAATAAAAGTATACATATTATATATAATATTTTTTGGAATAGTATATATATTATATATAATAACATATTTTTCTACTCATTTGATGGTAATAAAAAAAGTATACATAATAAAATAAAAAGTATACGTAGCCTTAGCTATTTTATTATTAATGGGTAAATCTTTTATTTATAAAAAAAAATTTGAGTTGGCGCATGGCGAGCCACATAGCTCCACGGGACGCTAGGCGGTGCGGGTATGGGCATAGGTTTGAGGCGCATGAAAGTGAGTCAGGGCCCGCCCCGCCCCGTATTGCCTTGAGCCCGCACGGGCGGCCCGCCGCGGACCGGCCCGGCCCGTTTCACAGTACTATACCTAACACATGGTCTATAAGAACTATCCATTATCTAAGGATTTCTTCTACCATCACGAGAGCTTCCATGATAGGGAACTGAGAAGGAAAAAGCAACGAAGAAAGAAGCCCAGGATTTCTGAATCGAGGGCTGCAATTCAGCAAAATTAAGGTTAGTAAATTTTGCAAATCGTTTTTAGGATCTCAATTTTAGCGATTGGGTATTGGAATATTGAATTAGTGAATCATCATGAGGTTATCTTTGTGTTTTTGGATTGTTGTGTTTGCTTCGAATTCTTTTTTGAATTTGAATTTCGTGTCTATGAGTAGAAGAAGGTGTTTTGGAGTTTCATTTTTTCCTGAAATATGGTTGGATGTGTTGGAATGTTAAGGTTCTCTGTAATTGATTCAGATTGTTCTTAATGGTTTTTTTTTTGGTTGTGAATTTAAATAACATCTGAATTTATTTTGATTATTAAAAGGAAGAATGAGATTGTTTTAGTTGTTCTTTTTGTATAATTTTTTATTGGATAAAACTAAAACTTCTTAGGATATTCATATCTTTAATCACTATATAATATTACAAATATAGTATAAGAGATTTATTATCTGGGCTGCAGAGGACAAGCAGAAGCCATGGTTAACTTATCAGATCTTCCTGAAGGTATTATACATCAGATACTTTCATTCATGGAACTCGACGAAGGAATGCAAGCCAGCCTTTTGTGTAAGCCATGGCTTAGTGCGTGGCGCACACGACCAAACTTGGATTTTTATTGCCCATTCAAGCACATAGGAACAACAGACTATACAGATAAGTTGCGTGTTTTTTGTGAAGGGTTCAAAAACCACATTGATCAGACTCTGCTAAGGTACCGAGATCAAAAGATAAGGATACGTCTATTGAAGCTGTCTTGTGGTGATGATGACAAGCTCGAGGAAAGATGGATTGCAACAGCACTGGAGAACGGTGTTAAAGTTCTTCACCTGACGAAAGCTATTAGTGCTTCTCGAATGGTTCTCGAATCTAAATCACTTGAAGAGCTATATTTTATGACTTGTCAATACAACCCCGGTATGATGCAGGTTCCAGAGAAGATCAAGTGTTCTAATCTTAAGCGGTTGAATCTTTGTTGCTTACACATAGATGAAGTAGATTTTCAGAGGATAATTTCAAGTTGCAAGATGATTGAATTCTTGTCGCTTACTAAAATTGTGATCCAAGATGGAGCTGCCTACCGCGATATCAATCCTGAGTCTCCGGGAAACCCTAATCTTAAGCGCTTGCGTCTTTACAAGGTAAGATTAGATGAAGTGAAGTTCCAGAATATAATTTCAAGTTGCAAGATGATTGAGTACTTGAAGTTTGATGGATGTAAGGGTGTCCATACTTGCAAGGTGAGGGGACTTCCGAGGCTTAAAGTGCTATACGTTTCTAATTGTAAGAAACAAACTCCTACAAGAGTTGAGGTCGAAGCACAAAGTCTAGAAATCCTTTATATCTTGAACTGTAATGGGGGCACTATAAAGCTTAATTTGAATGCATCTAGTCTGAAGTATTTGCTTCTACGTGGCGTTGACATGGAAGATGACTTTTTCTTGGATCTGGAAACCAAATTTCCCTGCCTTGAGGACTTAATAATTGACTGGTTCAAAGGGTTGCACAAAATCAAAATATCAAGTCCATCGCTTAGAAAGTTGGAGTTGCGAAGTGAGGCCTATCAATTTAGGATGGGTAGACCAGAGTCGGAATATGAGTTGAAAGTGTGTCCATTGAAGGAGTTGCAGGTTGATGCTCCAAGCCTTGCTTATTTTACTTATTTTGGAGGGTTGGTTTCCTCTGTATCCTTTGCAAGTTTCTCAAGCTATTTGGTTTCTGAAATTCGCATAGAAGACTTTGGAAGACCAGGGGATTCGTGGTTTCATTTAAAGGAATTCTTAACACAGCTGAATCAATCAGAGATCTCTTTGCATATTACATTTCTTTCTGAGACAAGCTTTAATTTGGAAGAAGAAATGAAGAGAAATACACAGTTTCCTGGAATTCCATTGTCGGTACTTAGTATAAAGTGTGAGACGGATAAGTTTGATACCGCTTTACTAGATGGAGTGTTTTGGATTTGTCGTCCTAAAACAATAGAAGTAGAATGTTTTTTTGGAGATCATGGCAAATTGATCGAAACCCTATTCTCGATGCTAATAGCTAAAAGAAGCAACGACAATGAAGAAGAGAGAAAATTTTGGCAGAGGATTCTAAAAGAGGTGAAATTTGAGACTTTAAAGTCTGTTTTGCAATTGGAATGGGAGCCTTAATACCATTTTTATTGGAAGACTTCGTTGGGAAATCCATAATCTGCTATGGTATGTATATCCAACAATATTGGATGTTTTTCTTTTGGGGGAGGAAAATTAGGTTATTCTTGATTTAAATCATAGTGTTACTTGATTTAGTATGGAATATAATGTTTTCTTTATTATTAATTTTTATTGTGGGGAGGAAAATGTTGAACTCGAGACATATTATGTTCTTCAGTATACACATTATATGATGTTTTCTTTATTATTAATTCATATTTTGGGGAGGAAAATGTTAAACTTGAGAACTATATAAGTGCTTTTTTAGAATAGCTTGTGTTGAAATTATTATTTTTACTTTATCATAATACAAGATATGGTGAAAACAAAATAATCACATAATGTATTTTCATTTCTCAATTCTCCCTTGATTGGATTGTGGAAGAAGATTTTATTTTATTTTTGAGCGATTTGTTTTTCAGCATATGAGAACGAATCAATGTATACAAAAATTACTTTTTCAGCAACTTAACAATAATTCCAGCAATGGAGAAAATGAATAAAAAAACAATCCAGTAAAAAATAGGTGAATTTTTTGAAATTGGAAACTATACTATCATATACAGTAATTTATTCATATTAATATGTGCATGTAGACACAAATTAAAAAATCTCCAATTTTATTTATGATTTTAAAGATGGTGATCTACTCAAACATGTTCGAATATAACTTATGCTCATCCGTTTATTATTTTGTGTTCAAAGTCGATTCGAATAGCAAACAAACTAGCCAAATATAAAGAAAAAAAAATCTAATATAGACTATGTGGTATAGATTCATTCACATCAATAGAAAAAAATTATCTCTCCCCGATTTGAATGAATCTAAACCATACGATTCATTAATCCTAGTTCTTATTATAATTAATCAAATATATATTTACTGAAGTGAAATACAAGTTCCTTTTTTGAGGTCAACCTATTTTTTTTAGATTAGAAATATATTTTAAAAAGTCAAATGTGATCATTTAGTGAGATTAAAAAAAGCGAGACACAAATTCGGGACTAGAGATATCTTCCATATTAAAAGATTTGTCATAAAAAAAAGTGTCAACAGTGAATTGTTTTTTTATTATTTATTATGATAACTTACTCATCCGACATCTCTTAAGCTGAGAATTGAGAAACATTATCAAACGTGGGGAAACTAAAATCTAAAACACTTGAAGAGGCTATGTATAACTACTACCAATTCGAAAACAAATCCTAATGAAACTTCAATTTGGAAATCGAAAATCTTAAAGCGAAAGGAGTCGAGGGTTGAATCACAATTCTACTTTAATTACATGATTTGAAAGAATATTGTTGTATTGAATTGATAATTTGATACAATTACAATCGATATATAATAGAGAGCCCTATACTGATACAATTACAATCGATATATAATACAGAGTCCTATACTAATAAGGAAGTTATAATCATCAATATGTCTTATACTAATAAGGACGCTATTAGAATCCTAATCAAATTACAAACAGATAGACAGAGGATCTCAGAAACATTCATCTTTTCTCGTTATATAAAGCTGAAGAATATTGGCTTTGGAAGATTATACAGATACCCAGAGAGAAGCCTAAGGCCATGGAAAACATATCAGATTTGCCTGAAGGGATAATACATCATATACTTTCCTTGCTCAAATTAGACGAAGGGATGCAAGCCAGCCTTTTGTCTAAGGCATGGCTGAGTGCATGGCGCACACGACCAACTTTGGATTTTGATGGCCTTTACTTACATAAGAAAATTAAAAACATATACATACACAGAGATGACACGATCTTGATGGAGAAGCTCTGCTGCTTTAGAGATGAGTTCTACAACTATGTTCATCAAACTTTGCTAAGGTACGTGGATCAAAACATACGAATACAGAGATTGATGCTTAATCTTGTTGATGTCTGGGGAGCATGCGGTGTGAATTATCCTCAAATCAGACGTAGTTTCCATCGTGTTATTGATAACATTACTTCAATGCTTTTCCAATCTAAATCCCTCGAAGAGCTAGATATTCATAGTGCTAGAAATATCTACACTAGGACGAAGGTTCCGGGGAAGATCATGTGTGCTAATCTTAAGAGGTTGAGCCTTTCTTGGTTATCTATAGTTGAAGAAGATTTTCAGAGGATAATTTCAAGTTGTAAAAGCATTGAATTCTTGAGCTTTGAGAAATGTGAGGGTGTGGAAACTTTCAAAGTGGATGGACTTCTTAGGCTTAAAGAGCTTTCAGTTTCTACTAGTGGCAAAGAAGTTCCTAAAAGCTTTGAGGTTTATGCACCAAATCTCGAAAGCTTTTATATCGAGAATTCATATGGTTACACTGTGATGCCTAGTTTAAGTGCATCTAGAAATCTCAAAGATATGGTATTGCAGGGCGTTTTCGTTAAAGATGAGTTTTTCGTGGATATAGCTAACCAATTTCCATGCCTTGAGAGGTTGGGTATTCAAGGCTGCAAAGGGTTTCTGAAACTCAAAATATCAAGTCAATCACTTAGAAATTTGCAGGTGCAATACTTGAGGTATCCATTGAAGGAGTTGCAAGTAGATGCTCCCTAGCCTTACTGTGTTTGGATATCAGGGAAATTTGATTCCTTGTGTATCTTTTGCAAGATTCTCAATTAATTTGGTTTCTAGAATTGACATTCACGGATTCGGAAGGCCAATGGATTCGTGGCTACTATTGAAGAAATTCTTATCCCAATTGAACCCATCAAGAATCTATCTGAAAATAATGTTTTGTTTAGAAACAACCTTAAATTTGGAACAAGACATGATGAGTAGCAGCAATTTAGAGTTGTTGCCTGAAAGCAAAGTGCGAGTATTAAATTTCAGTACCAATACAATTCCAAGTAAGGTTGATACAACTCTGTTAGATGGAATGTTTTGGGTTTGTCGTCCTAAAAGAATAATATGCAACCTTATTATCGGGGAAGGAAGCGGATTGGTGGAATTCCTTTGCTCGGCGATAATAGATGGAACAAGCAAGAACAAAGAAGAAGATATCAAATTTTGGCAGAGAGACTTAAAGAATTTGAAATTTGAGACCCTTGTAAAGCAAAAACACGATGATTGCAAATGGCGAAGTTATATTAATTTGGATTGGAAGACTTTATTGGACGTGGGAGGCTTTAGGTCCAGTTCGTGTCATTTAGAATGAAGCAATTAGGGTCAGAATCAAATGAATAGGATGCCTAGTAATACTTTACTAGTAAACTGTTCCTTTATTTTTATTTTTATTCGTTTTCTTTATTATATAATGCTTCTTCCATCCAGATTTTGATCAAATTTTTAAAAAACTAGACCATTTATAAGTATGGTCTAGTTTATTACAATTATTTATTATTAGACCTCTCCAGAGGAGGTCGACCTCACCAGAGGAGGAGTAGTAGAAGCCCGGCTGTTGAGCGGGTGCCCCGTGAGGGGAGTAGTAGAAGTCCCGTTGAGCGGGTGCCGTAGAAGTCCCGTGTTGAGCGGGTGTCGTATAAGCCCGTTGAGCAGGTGCCCCAAGAGGGGAGTATAAGATCCACACAAGGGAGCCCAAAGAAATGACAATTAAATCATTCCCTTGTGTGAGATATAGGGATTGAACTTGGGACCTAAGCCCCAAGTGTGATGGCCTTACCCACTTGGCCATCCAATCCTTATTTTGATGCCCCAAGTTTGATCAAATTACTCATCAACATTCCAAATAATAAGTTCATCTACAAAGCAATTCCAAATAATAAGTTCATCTACAAAGCAACCATCCGGCTAATATACTACCTCCATTCTATACCATGAGTCGTTTAATACATATAACAAAAATTAAAATATTTTTTAATTAAAATATCAATAATACTGTCCTAAATATGAGAGGTATACAACTAATGTTATTTGACAAAATGATATTGATATTTTAATTAAATAAAACTAAAAAAAATTCGCCCTTAATCTTAGCTACATGTATTATACACTTTATGGAAGGAAAGGAATACATCTTTTTGTGAACAAACATTCTTCGCAACAAACATAGAAGATTACAATATATTGCAATGAATTATGTCATGATTTTGTATATCCACTCAAATTCATGAAATATCAACAAAAACACAGGGATTCACTTATTTTCACTTCGAATTCATATTTAATAATAACATAAACAAATTAAAAAAAACTCAAAAAAAAGAGGCTAAAATCTAAAACGTACTGCAATTTTAACAAACCTGAACAGTGTATTACATATTAATTTCCACGTTGACGAGAACTTATTCGAAATACAGCAGCTTCAAATTCATAAGCCCTAGAAAATTCAATATGAAGAACTTAGCACACTAGCACTCTTCTACTGCAATCTTCTCCATTTCTTCAAAAAAAAAATGCACGAAATTCCTTACAAAACTCGAAATTTCTCCAAAACAACACACGATTTCTACCGGAATCAAAAGATTAAAGAGTGAAACTCATGTGCAGATATAGAATTATGGTCACCAAAATCTCTATGAATCGTTTGTAGAGATGAATTCAAAGTTTGAAACGACTGTTAACAAACATTTTGTAGATTTTGTTCCCAAAAAATCGGGTTTTGACTCGGGCTATCGATTTTGTGTTACGAGGAATAGAGCGATTATTTACATTGGATGAAAGGAATGGAAAAGGGCGTAGATGATAAAGGGCACAATCTAAAGATTCGGATAGTCCAGGAGTAGGATTTGATATTACACATCTGACCTTAGGGCGGTTTCTTTCGGTTCAGTTATGATGCTTAAAAATTAAAAATTAAAAACTAATAAATATTAGATGCATATTATCGTAGGTTGTTTTTTAGTAAAATATGTTATGATTTTTGTAATGAGAAAAGCATTACTTCTACCCATTAAGTATCTTTGAAAATCAAATTATAAACATTAATTTTTTTAGGTGTCAAAATTGCACCTAAAATTTTACGAGGTGCTATTTGTAGGCAAATTAGGGATATAATAGTCATGGCAATTTTTACACCCTTCTTCTACAAAAAAGAAAAAAAGAAAAAAGAAAAACTGAAAAAGAAAAGAGAGCAAATTCAAGCAATACCCCCCCCACCCTCTATCCCTCCCTCCCTCTTGATCTCCACCACTCCACCACCACTGTCAAGAAAACCAAGAAGAGCAAATTCAAGCAAAAATCCCACCCCACCCTCCCTCTTGATCTCCACCACTCACCCCGCCATCTCCACCACCACTGCCCTAGATCTAATTCCACAACCCTCACTAGCGCCACCAACCACCTCTTCATTGTTCTATTTTCTGCAAATCACCAATAGACCAAGTAATCTCTATAAATTATGGATAGTGATGAGACCAAGCATAACCCACCAAAATCCCATTTTTTGCTACCCATTTTCCATAAAGAATTTGAACAGCGAGTTTGGGTTGTTTTCAAAGAAAACGTCAAAAAAGGAGAAACATTAAAATGCTGAAGATTTGGAAGCTCCAACGCCGGAATGGACCCAGAAAACTTGTTATATTCAAGAAAAAGGGTTCTCAAAAGGGTCGGAAGGAATTTCGCCGGAAAATCTGTTGTCACCAAGACTTAACCTAACCAAAGAATGAATCCCCAAAAGGGAAGTCGGCAAGGGCCCAGAAAAATGGGGTATTGCAGAGAGTTTTTTGAGAATTTCTTGTATTATGAGGATTATTTTATTATTATTTTCTTGTTTCCTTCTAGACATGGCTACTGTGAGTGATCGTAAGTGTCTTCTGGGAGTGATTCTTGCATTTAAATCTTGTTTTTATGTAAGCATTTAAGGGCTTTGATTGTTGAGCAATTGGATTATGAAGCATTTTGGGTTTTGATTTTGAATTTCTTGTTCTGCTGTATTTTGATTGTTAAACAGTTGGATTATGAAGCATTTTGGGTTTTGATTTTGAAGTTTCAAGTTGGAGGTGGTTGAAGATGATTAAGGCGACGGGGTTTTTTTGGCTTCTGGCTTCTCGAAGAATATGAATTTCGATGGTGGGAAGAAATTTTACTGAAACTTTCAATGATGGCTTCTTCTTTTATTTTTTTTGGAGAAGAAGGGTGGGAAATTGTCATGACTATTATACCCCTCAAAATGTGCATGTGCGGACCGCACATGTGGAACGCCGCCTCCTCTCGCCTGATTCCGCCCAATTTGTCTACAAATAGCACCTCGTAAATTTTTAGGTGCAATTTTGGCACCTAAAAAAATTAATGTTTATAATTTGTTTTTCAAAAATACTTAATGGGTAGAAGTAGTGCTTTTTCTCTTTTTGTAACATATGTTACATAAAACATTTATTATATATTTTAAAATATATGTTAATTATGAAAGAATATACATTGAATAAATATAACACTTATTTAAAAGTATATAACACTAGTTACAAAATGTTCAGTTTAATACATATTGAATTTGTTATATTTAGCATTATTGCCACGGCCGAGTTTCTTTTTTTATGAGATGAACGATGGGGATTGGATTGGGATAACGTAAGTGTAGGAGTTTTTTTCTTCCTAAAGCTGATATAACCAATTTGGCCTTTTAACTTCTTCTCTTCTCTCTTTTTAGTCACATCTTCCTTGTTTCCATTTTAATGAGATGAACGATGGGGATTGGATTGGGATGAACATAAATGTAGAAGTTATGTCTTTTTTCCTAAACCTAAAATGACCAATTTGCCCTTCTAACCTCTTCTCTTCTCTTTTTTTTAGGGAATATTCTGATATGGATCAGGGCCACTGGTAGGGCCCTGGTCCACTTGGCCAGAAATGGGACACGTCGCCCCCTCTTTTTAAAAAAAATTAATTTTCATCTCTCAGTCACAGTTAAAATACAAAAAATAGATAATTCTGATATGGACACAGTTAAAAGTATAAAATTGGTACAAAATTGGTCACATTACTATAAAATGAGGAGAGAGACAATTTTGTACTTTTAACTGTGTCCATATCAGAACTATATTTTTTGTATTTTAACCGTGATCAGAAATGAGAATTAATTTTTTTTAAGAGGAGGGCGACGTGATCCCATTTTCAGCCAGTGAGTGATGAGTCCCTACTAAGAGCACTTTCAGTCATATCAGATATTTCCTTTTTTTAGTCACATCTTCCTTGTTTCTTTGTCCTCCTTTTTCCCTTATTAAATTATTTGTTTTTCTTCTTCTTAAGATCTTTTCATCTATTATTTATTATATTAGTCAAAATATAATATGAAAAATATGCTTATTTTCGTCTTGTTAAAAGAAGATATGGTATCATTATTGAACCTTAATCAAAAAATAATTTCAGTTCTTTTGAAACGCAGTCCCGTTAAAATTTCAAAGAATGAAACAATTTGCTTATGTATAATCAATAATCAATTGCTTATGTTGAGTTTTAATACCATTACAAAAAATGATACACGCGGTGGCAGACGCAGACTTTAAAGCCAATAGAGGAACAATCACCATTAACAAAATAAATTTTTAAAAAACATATACATGTTTTCATACTTTGATAATATTATATAATTACATCATTCTCGATAGTACTTGTTACATGATTGACACTTACAAAATGCTCTAATACCACGGGATTCGTCAACAAGAATAGAAAATAAGTTATCACCAATATCTTTGATAATCTTCATATAGTAAATTTCACAAGATTTCAAAATTTTACACTTCAGTTTGTTAAATTTTGTTAATAAACATCATAGTCTCATTACACATTTAAGTTTATTAAAATTTTACCCAATTTTGTTAGGATATAATTGGTATTATTCCTATAATGCACGAAAGACAAAATCTAATTTTAAATAAAAAACTGAATCAAAATGGGTACATTAAAAAAAATTCAAGGCACGGAATGTTACATAAACAAAGTTAAAATTATAATAAAAAAAAAGAGGCATGCCCCCACCCTAGGTCCGCCAATGGATCTACGTACTTTATTATTTATTTATTTTTTGCAATAAATGGGATTCAATATTATTGCCAAGAATGGGAATAAGCGTCACAAAATACAAAAACTTTAGACTACTGGTCCAACCCAGCAGTCCTCAAAGCACGAAGAAAACATCACACCCATTAACTAAGCAAATCCTCAGTATGCCTCATATGTAAAAGATCTGAAATGTGCGAACTTTTATCTCGCCACGACTTCATCCATTCAAAACTCCTAGTCTTAATCAGATACGCAATCTGACATGGCCCGGGATATCCTCATTCCCATACATAATCTTATTCCGCCAATACCAATCAAGCTCACCGTCTCCCTAAACATATACTCCCAGTCCAATATGTCTAACCGAACCCTGCTAAACATCACAACTAGGCTGTAGTTGCTCATCCAGCCACTCCCGAGTGGTTGGCACTGATATAAAAAACTCAAGTAAAGTATAATTTCTGGACTGAAATAAATATTTTTACATCATTTGAAAAAAATAATACCGCAAACCGCACTCGGCAAAAAAATAATTTATGGACGAGAAATAAAATAATTCGCTTTGAGACGGAAAAAAATAAGTTACTGTCTGAATTAGACTAAACCCGATATATCTTTGAGACAGGAAAATATCACTGCTGTAACATAAAAAATAGTAAGCAATTGAAATAACACTGAAACCTTTAACCGGAATTTGGATTGATTCACGGGCGAGGCAGATGGTTTACCACTTCCCACTTAAGTTCTATATGTCCGGCTGTGTCGGCTTAGGCAATCTTGAACACGAGAACTCCAGGTACAACGTCCAACCACTTTACTGTTTCTCCGAAGCAAGAGAATCGGAACCTTTGAATCTTGCAACGAGTGTGGAACTCTCTCGGTTGGATGCTAATGAAATGCGAGGGGAAAAAATTTATGCGAGAGAGATGGGAATTTTCGTGTGTTTTTTTTCTTACGCGGCGACTGACTTTATATAGGCTATGAAATGAAATTGCATAATGACTAACACATTACTCGAATTAATCCCTCCGTATAATGGTGATTTCATTCTGACCCTTAATGCTCTATTAATCTCGATTGTTATAGTCAAGGAATTAAGAAGCGACAATAAGTCTCGGTAATTTCACGACCTTAATGCTCGTCCCGACAATTTCGAAAAACAAAAATTTAAATCGGTAGCAAAACTTGGTGATCGAGGCGCAGAGTTTTGGTCAGAGCAATCGTGTACGCAGAGTCGCGCACTGCACACAAGTTCAAGCTAATTTGGTATCAACGAGACCTTCCGTTTGCACCCACTGCGCGGGCGCACTGCGAGGTTATCACTTTAGGCATAATAGTGGTAATACAATTTAAACCCAAATAAACCACTTTAACATATAAAGTGTTTTTCTCTTTCATGGGTTTCCCATGTGGGATGTGAAACTTAAAAACCCATTTACCACATTTCATCCACCCCACTTTATACCTATTTATCATTCACACCAATAATTGGTTTTCTCACATGTCATATATCATCGCGAAGCTTCTGTAACCCACTCAGTGATAAACTCAATAACATTCAAAACCGAGCGGTGTAACATATAAATATATTAGCTCAAATATGTCCTCACGACACATTAATTACACATTAATTTCTTTGAGAAAACACATTCTCCAACAATCCCCCCACATGAATGAAAAATCTTTTATAAAATGCACATGAAATGCAATGCAAGAGTTCGGCGAGAATTCGTTGCATCAGGATAGGTAGTTGTTAGCTTTGAACCTTCCCTAGTGAAATACCATCGGATACACTTGCTAACCAGTGGACACGATGCCTTGAACTGTTCAGCGTTTTGTGTGTATCAAGACAACGATACTCACATAGCGATTTCTCTAGCTGTTGTCGATTCTTTCGTTGTTGTCCATTTCGATACTGGGTGCCTTGGAAATGTTCATCGAATGCTCTAGAGATTTAGCCACTAAAGTCATCTCATAGAAGTGGCCCCTTCACATTCGATATAGGTGATCTCTTATTTAGAAGTATCTGTCATACTTCACGTGATACGTATAAGGATCATTGAAAACTTTCGTTTATCCTCCAATGGGCGAGGTCTATCACTCTTTCACCTTAGGAATGGTGGGAACTCTTTTCCCGAGTGCTTTGTTCGACTCCCCCCACGATTCGGTTGTCCACTTTGAACTGCAATTGGGCTTTACAATTCAGGTAGGGTTGCCATCATGAGTGGTAATCAATTTTACGGGCTTCGACCCCATTTCCCCTCGATGAAATCTCAACAAGATCTCTCGTTAGACCTTTTGTTAATGGGTCAGCTATATTTTCTTTGGATCTCACAAAATCCAGAAACTATAACACCGGTTTTCAAAAAGTTTCTTTACGGATTTATGTCTACGACGTATATGTCTAGACTTCCCATTATACACATTATTCGTTGCTCTACCAATAGGTGACATGCTATCACAATGTAAGCTAAGCTGGTGGCATTGGTTTTGAAAACATTGGAACATCTTCCAAAAATCCACGTAACCATTCGGCCTCTTCGCTTTGCTAGATCCATTGCTATGAATTCGATTCCATAGTTGATCTCATGATACAAGTTTGTTTGCATGATTTCCATGAAACATTTGCACCTCGATTACAAAAAATGTATCAGCTTGTGGATTTTATATTTTGGAATCGCTATCAATTTGCATCGAGTGTACCGCTTCAAATGCAATTTGGATATCTAGTATAAAATAATCCGTAGTTAGCGATGTACCTTATATATCTAAGTACTCTAACTAACGCTCTCCGGTGCTCATAGCTGGGATTACTTGTATACCTCGCTCGATCTATTGGTCGAGTTTGCAATATCTGGTCTAGTACGAGTCCATGAGATACATTAGGCTGCCTATGATCCTAGAATATTCAAGTTGTCGCACTCCTTCTCCCACGATTCTTGTGAAGATTAGCACCTACTTCCATAGGTGTTCTCATGATTAAATCACTTCACTTTATCAAACTTGTCTAATATTTTTTTCAATATAATGACTTTGAGAAAGTGAATATCCATCGATGTTTTGGTAATCTTCATTCCAAGTATTACATCGGCATGTCCCATATCCTTCATATCGAAGTTTTGAGACAACAATTTCTTGGTAACTTTAATATTTTCTTTGTTACCAATAATTATCATGTCATCTACGTGAGAGCAGGACTATTACATAATCGTCTTTGCTTCGCTTTCACGTAGACACATTTATCACTCTGGTTTATTTGAAAACCAATTGATAGCATTACACTATCAAATTTCTCATGCCATTGTTTAGGTGCTTGTTTTAATCCATACGGTGATTTAACAAGTCTACACACCTTGTTCTCTTGGCACGGAACAACATACCGCTCGAGGTTGTTCCATATAAATTTCTTCTTCCGAGTTCTCCGTTAAGAAAAAGTTTGTTTTCACATCCATTTGATGGATCTCCAAATCAAATAAAGTGCAAAAGCAATTATTAGCTTTGATTGATGTTTTTTCTAGATACGAGGGGCATAAGTGTCAAAATAATCGACACCCTCGGTTTATGCTGTATCCTTTAATTACAAGTCTTGCCTTGTATTTGTCAGTGTTCCATCAGGTCTAATCTTTCTCTTAAAGATCCATTTGTGACCTAATGCTTTACAACCTGGTGGAAGTTCCACAAGTTCCCATGTATGGTTTTGAAGAATTGAATTTATTTCACTATCAATTGCTTCTTTCCATAAGTCAGAATCCGGAGAAGTAATAGCTTCTCTATAAGTCAAAGGATCATTTTCTAACAAATAAGTTAGGAAATCTGGACCAAATGACTTTTCCCTTCTAGCTCTTTTGCTACGTCTGGGTTCTTCAACTTCTTCTTGAAGTTCTTTTTCCCCCCACAATCTTCTCAACATGATTGTTTTTAGGGTCTAAGCTTGAATGCTTAATGTAAGGAAAAATCCCTTCAAAGAAGGAAGCATCCACTAGCCTCGATAATTGTATTTACATGCACTTGAGTTATCGATTTATGCACTAAAAATCTATAAGCACTACTATCCTGTGCATATCCTATAAACACACAATCTACCGTTTTAGGTCCTATTCTCGTCCGGCTTAGGGGCGGAATTGGAACCTTTGCTAGACATCCCCAAACTTTTATGAACTTATAAGAAGGTGCGTGACCTTTCCATAATTCATAAGGAGTTTTATCTAGTCTCTTATGTGGTAGTCTGTTTAGGATGTGATTTGCGGAAAGCAAAGCTTCCCCCACAAAGTTTAGGGGTGAGCAGAACTTATTAGCATTGCATTCATCATCTCTTTAAGAGTTACGTTTTTTGCGCTCTGCTATTCCATTTTGTTACGGAGTATAGGGAGCGAGTTGTTTGATGAATTATTCCACTTTCGACACACAAGCTTGTTCAAATGGAGATACATATTCTCCACTCTATCACTTCTTAGCCTTTTAATTTTCTTGCCAAGTTGATTTTCAACTTGACTTTATAATGGCTAAACATAGTTATTGCTTCGTCTTTACTTCTCATTAAGTAAACATAGCAAAATCTTGTGCAATCATCAATAAAAGTGATGAAGTAACTTTTACCGCCTCTTGATTGCACATATTTTAAATCACATACATCAGTGTGAATTAAGTCTAATGGTTCTGAACTTCTTTCAATTGAATGAAAGGAGGATTTAGCTAGCTTTGCCTCAATACAAGTCTCGCACTTGTAATTTTTATCAATGTTAAATTTTGGAAGTAAGTTTAATGAAACTAACTTTTGTATACTTTTAATATTTACATGACCTAGTCTATCATGCCATAAATTAAAAGACTCAACGAGAATAAGCAAATTTAACATCTTTATTAGCCTCTTGGGCAATTTTCCCGGTGAGCTAGTGGAAGCCTCGGTTACATTAGCGCCCGATTGGCTCGGTTCACAGTAGTACGGTCATTACATTCATTTTAAATAAAGTACCCGACTAAATACCCTTTTCCCACAAAGGCACCACTCTTGGTAAGAATAAACTTGTTTGCTTCAAAGACAAGTCTAAAACCTTTGTTGTTCGACACTATTCCCGAAATGAGGTTCTTAGGATCTACGGCACATGGCACACATCGGTCGAGTCACCTCGCTTTCCAGATGTCATCTTTAGGACAACGAGTGCCCTTTTCTTCTATTTTGGAGGTCGTGAGTTCCCATATAGCGAAAGAGACCGTATATCAGCTTCCGGCAATCTTGAACACAGAACTCCAAGGTACAACGTCCAACCACTTTCTGTTTCTCTGAAGCAAGAGAATCAGAACCTTTGAATCTTGCAACAGTGTGGAACTCTCTCAGTTGGATGCTAATGAAATGCAGGGAAAAATTTATGCAGAGAGATGGGAATTTTCGTGTGTTTTTTTTTCTTACGCGGCGGCTGACTTTATATAGGCTATGAAATGAAATTCAGTAACAGCTAACACATTACTCAGAATTAATCCTCTGTATAATGGCTGACTGTTACAGCCTTAATGCTCTATTAATCCTGACTGTTATAGTCAAGGAATTAAGAGCAGCAATAAGTCTCAGTAATTTCACAGCCTTAATGCTCGTCCCAGCAATTTCGAAAAACAAAAATTTAAATCAGTAGCAAAACTTGGGCTGATCAGGCCCGCGAGTTTTGGTCCGACAATCGTGTACGCAGGTCGCGCCTGCACACAAGTTCAAGCTAATTTGGTATCAACAGACCTTCCGTTTGCACCCACTGCTGCGGGCGCTACGAGGGAGTTATCACTTTAGGCATAATAGTGGTAATACAATTTAAACCCAAATAAACCACTTTAACATATAAAGTGTTTTTCTCTTTCATGGGTTTCCCATGTGGGATGTGAAACTTAAAAAACCCATTTACCACATTTCATCCACCCCACTTTATACCTATTTATCATTCACACCAATAATTGGTTTTCTCACATGTCATATATCATCGCGAAGCTTGCGCAACCCACTTCGTGATAAACTCAATAACATTCAAAACCGAGCGGTGTAACATATAAATATATTAGCTCAAATATGTCCTCACGACACATTAATTACACATTAATTTCTTTGAGAAAACACATTCTCCAACAGGCACCGACCAAAAGCTCCCCAGGGCTCCTTCCATCAATAACAGGTTCCAAATTGCCTTACTCGTCGGGAAATCCCTGATTGCATGCAACATTGTATCCACCATATCCTTACAAAACATGCACCAGGGGGAGGGGCACAATGCCGGTTAAACAAAAGCCCCGCAGTGGGCAACACTTCATGTCTCAATTGCCATAAAAGAAATCCATACATTTGCGAACCCTTGTACTTCCAAATTCTCCGCCACTTGACTGCCTCGTCCCCTGCCAATGACCAACCCAGTTGTCGGTAGACATCCCTGAGATGCAGCTCACCTGATTCTGAGTTAAAGCACTTCAACTCCAAAGCCTGAGCTCGGGTTAATGTCGACGGGTCTACTGGGCCCCAATCCAACTCTGATTTTAAAATATTACGCACCCCTCCAGAGGTTACTCCAGACCCTCGACACATTCTGTTTCCGTGCCCAAGGCGAGAATAAGTTTCCATACTTCGTCCAAAGCATCCTAGCCCACAGACTATCCACATCTCGCAACAACCTCCAACCATGCTTTACCAGTAGCGCTTTATTAACATCTTGCAAACGTCTAATCCCGAGCCCTCCTCCTTCCAAAGGCTTACAAAAAATTTCCCAAGCAAGAGTGTGTAACTTCCTTTCATGGGCCTCTTCTCCCCAAAGAAACTTACGATTCAGTCTTTCCATCTCTTCCAGATTCCCTTTCGGCAATGTAATCATCTGCATGTAGTAGCTGGGGATCGTAGCCGTGACAGTTTTGATCAATATGTTACGAGACGCTCTCGCCATTGTCCTAATCCACCGACCACTCAATTTCTTGCGAACTTTATCCAACACAACCCCAAAATTTCATTTATTTAAACGCCTATGTATAACTGGAATACCAAGATGACTTTCTAGATTAGACGTCAACGGCGTTCCTCATTTTGCACTGATTGCTCTAGTCACTGCCTGATTAGTGTTCTTGGACACGAAAAGTTTGGACTTTCCTACGCAAAAATACTGTAACGTGCTTCCCATAACCTCTTCCTGCTTCTAGGTCGCCTCCCCAAGCTAGAATAAATCATCCGCAAAAAATAAATGTGATAGGACCCCCTCCCCCCTTGTTAGCCGAAGTGGTCTCCAAGCCTTCACCCTTAGCTGATTGTTAATTTCCGTGCCCAGGACCTCCATACATAGTACAAACAGATAAGGAGATAATGGGTCTTCTTGGAGAAGTCCTCGCTGGGGCTTAAACCACCCCTCCAACTTGCATCCATTCCATAAGACCGAAAGAGACGCGAAAGAATTTAGCTTGACTTGAACATGTTCATAATCATAAAATAAATTAACATGAATTAAACAAGAACTAAGAAGAGCCTGGTTGTCGAAGCTGAGTCGGAACCAATGCCTTCCTCCTATCCGCTTCTCTATCTTGTGAATATGCTTGCCTCCTGCTTGCTTGCGAAATTGGCTCTAATTTGCTCTTTGGCCGTGATGATTATGAATGGTATGCATATTGATGCCTTTCATGCCTCTGCCTTGACCCATTTATATAGTGTAGCCTGATGCTCCAAATTGGGTCGTTTATGAGAGTAATGGCTACTTTTGTAAACTGTGTTTTTGACTTCGATTTGGGATTAAGTAATTTCCAAATCCTTTCCATATTTGATTTTTAGTTTGTAACAAATTGCACCGCTTGAACTTTCCCAATTCTTCTAATTTGGAATTATGGTAATTTCCAACTTCTTTTCCTTCCCTGCAATGCCATGTAGAGATTTAGTGAATTATATTGTGTTCTATATAATAAATATCGCATTTGAACTTATTGACAACATAATTATAATTCACTAATAAAAACTATATTTTTCACTCAATTAGGCTCAATCCAAGTGAGAAAAAAATTCAAAATAATGGTGAAATATAGACTCATCACAATGAAAACGCTCTCTCAGGAATTTAATTTTCATACTTATGATATAAAAACTTTGCTCTCAATGGAAACGCTCTCTCAGGAAGAGTCCGACCAACTTCAAAGAAGTACGAGAAAATACAAAATAAGGTAGGTAGATGAGCTTGAGATGCCACGACATGAGATCTCGGGGAAAGAGGGCTTAGTGTTTGGGGCAATGGTTGGAAGCAGTGAGGGTTCGGGGAACCCGTTGAGTTCTAAATCTTTTGCTAAAGTGATATCTCAGCCGCCGCCCAGTCGGGTCCTGTATACCGGGGAATAGTAGGAGGATCCGGATGAGCAGGTGATGCTGGAAACGTTTATGGCACAAACCTTTGAGAAAGGTTCAGATGATGACCATCTCTGGCCCTCCGTGCAGGTGGAGGCGGAGGAGTTCGTCGACTGTTGGAAGTTATGGCGCCGCACGCTGGTGGTTAAATTGCTAGGCCGTTCGGTGAGTATTCGAATATTGACTCTGCGGGAAAACGAGATGTGGAAACTAAAGAATGGGTGTGATATCATTGATGCGGAGGTGGGTTTTTTTGCTGTATGGTTTTATGACCTGGAAGACTACCTGAAGGTGTTGCAGGAGGGGCCATGGATTGTGCTAAGCCATTACCTGACGGTGACTAAATGGACCCCACTGTTCCGGCTAACCCCAGAATCAGTGCATAAAACTTTGGTGTGGGTACGTCTTCTCGTTTTCCTTTGGAGCTGCATAATTCCACCATGTTAATGAGGGTGGGAAGTTATTTTGGTAAAGCGGTCAAAGAGGATCTAACATCACTGTCTGTATCAATGGGGAAGTTTGCAAGAGTCTGTGTGGAGATTGCACTGGACAAGCCTCTAATTCCTAAAGTTCAGATTACGGGGTTGACTATTGCTGTGGAATATGAGGGTTTGCATGTGGTGTGTTTTGATTGCGGCCAATATCGTCATCGGGCGGCATAATGTATGAAAAATAAAGTTGGAAGTATAGAGGAGAATGAGAGGCCAGAGTGCCGGAGTCGTCTCAGGTGGAGATGGAAGTGAATGATTGTATGTATGGACCATGGATGTTGGTCAACAATGGGGTCCGGAGAAGGCCTCCTCCGGTAGCCTTATTGATGGGAATAGCGAAAAAACAGACAGAAGATCATAGGAGATGTCAGTATAATCCAGATTTGGGGAAGGGGGGGGATGGAACCGAATCCAACAAAATCTATCTTTGGGAATTCTTGGCGGGAAGTTAGGGAAAATCACCGCAGATAAGGGAGAATAAGCAGGCGGTTGTTACAGGATCTCGTTTTAATGTTCTTTCCCAGTTTAATGAGGCGGATTTGGCGGAGGTACCAGTGGAGTCGCCAAGGGAACAGGTGGAGGGCTTAAGCCCTCAAGATGAGAGGGTGAAACTTAGTATTACAGGGCAGTAAGAGGATGTGCCGTCGAGGGAACAATAATAAGGGGAGTAAAAAAAGATGCGGGGAAAAACAAATCAAAGGTTGATGGGCCATGGGAAGGGCCGGGGTCGGTTGGACCAAGGTGAGCCACAAGCGGTGTAGTTGGGTTGGTCGATCGCCCGATCGATACGTTAATCCCTAGTCCATCAAAGGTCGAATCGTCTACGAGCCCAAGAAAATTTGACACAAATTTCTTTTGGAGCAGCGAGGTAATTGCGCCATTACAACAGAACCTCCCAGTAGATTGTCGGCCGATGACCCTAAACAAATGACGAAGAACCCCAAAGTTCATTATCCGGACAACTGGGCAGGGGAAGCGAGTGACATGGAGCTGGAGGCTAATCATGAAGGTGGTATCCAGCGGGGTCGGGGGCTCGAGAGTGAGCAGGGGGATGAGCCAAGTGTTGGCGATGGAGCAGTTGATCATGGAGATCGCTCTCAGTTAGGTGTTCAATGAATCTCAAATTAGTGAGCTGGAATTGCCGCGGTGCTGCGTCGGCAACATTCTTTTGTAATCTGAAGGACTGTTTGGTAGGAAATCAGCATAGTGTTTTAGTTCTCTTGGAACCTAGGCTGTCGAGTGTTAGAGCGAGGCGGGTTCTTCGTAATTTTTGGTTTACTAAGTTAATAGCAGTAGAGGCTATTGGTGTTTTTGGAACAAAGCGGTGCTTAATTTGGAGTTATTGTCGTTTACCAGACAGATGTTGAATCTGATGGTGACGAACCACGGCCAAGTGCAATGTGTGTTGTCTCTTGTGTATGCGGCTCCAACATCGTGTGTACGGGAGAGATTTTGGGACTACCTTAATAAATTTGTTAGAGTTGTCTACTCTCCTTGGTTGATGGTTGGTGATTTTAACCAGGTGCTTGAGGAGGCGGACAAAAATGGGGGAACTAGTCGATAGCGAAGGTTGGCGTCTAGATGCTGGGATGCTTTGGATCGATGCCAGTGGATGGATATGAGGTTTCATGGTCTAGCGTTCACGTGGAATAATGGTCGATATAATGGTAACTTTGTTATGGAGCGTATTGATCGTGTGTGGGCAAATTTGCTATGGCAACATTGGATGAGTAACACAGAGGTATTTCACCTCCCAAAAACGCATTCGGATCACAATCCAGTGTTGATTATATGCGGTCAACAAACCCCAAGTAAGGTAACTCGACCTTTTAAATTCCAGTTGGCTTGGATACAACACGAAGGGTTTGAGGATTTTTTGAAGTTGGTTTGGAAATCTGGTAGAGGGGAACTTGGAGGGGTTATTTTGAGTTGTTGTATGGATTTGCAGTGGTGGGGAAAAGAGGTGTTCGGAAGTGTGATGGGAAGAAATAAGAGGTGTTTAGCTCGGCTGGCTGGGATACAGAATAGATTGGGGCAAGGGCCTAATCATTATATTTCTATGTTGGAACAACAGCTAGTGGGGGAATTCAATGATATTTTGTTACAGGAAGAGCTTTTTTAGTTGCAAAAGTCTAGAGTGAAGTGGTGGGTTGATGGGGAGAATAAAACTAAATATTTTCATGCGATGGCGAATGTTGAACGGAGGAGAGGACGGGTATTGCGTTTGCTTGGGAAAGACGGCGCATGGGGGGAGGACCTGACCGCCTTGAAGGAGCTGGCAACACAGTTTTGTCAGGGGTTATATACAGCTGAGCCGTTAGTTGCCCTAGGCTTGGAGGACTTCTCTTTCCCACCTTTGAGCCATGCGGAAAAAAGACTGTTGAATCGTCATGTTCCAGCAACCGAGGTACATCAAGCCATCAAACATATGGGAGCACTGAAAGCACCAGGCCCGGATAGGCTGTCTTCTATTTTCTTCCAAAAATATTGGGGATTAGTAGGGAGAGATGTGGTTCAGTTTGTGAGGAATGCGTTCTAGACGGGTTCTTTTAATGCGAGCATGAATGAAACTCTCATTACACTAATTCCGAAGCAAGATGTGCCTGAAAATATTTCTCAGTTTCGACTAATTGCACTCTGTAATGTGGTGACGAAATGTATTACTAAAGTGATAGCGAACCGACTGAAGCCTCTGATGAATAAGTTGGTTGGGGAGACTTAGTGGAGCTTTATACAGGGGTGACAAGGGGTATATAACGTGGTTATTGTGCTGGAGGCCATTCATAGCATGCCTATAAAAACAGGCCGGAATGGGTGGATGGCAGCTAAGATAGACCTTGAAAAGGCTTATGATCGTATCAGTTGGGAATTTCTCGGAGAGGTACTACAAAGGGTCGGGCTCAGCTGTGAGTTGCAAAAGTTGATAATGTTTTGTATATCTTCAGCAAAGTTATCCGTATTGTGGAATAGGGAGAAACTTGAGGGGTTTGTACCGCAACGGGGTCTGTGTCAGGGAGATCCTCTTTCCCCGTATCTGTTTGTTTTGTGTATGGAAGTTTTGGGGTGAGGTATTGAGAATCAGGTGGAGAGGAATAAATGGAAGCCGTTACTTTTATCCAAGAGCGGCCCATGTTTATCCCATGTTTTTTTCGCAGATGATCTCTTTTTATTCGGGGGAGGGGGGGTAGTGAGGCTCAAGCCGAGGTAATGGAAAATGTGCTTAGAAGCTTCTGCGGTAACTCGGGATAGAGGGTTAATGTGGGTAAGTCCAAACTTTTTGTATCTAAGAATGTGCATCAAGCGGTGACACGTAGGTTGAGCTCTAAGTGTGGAATGCCGCTTACTTCTGATCTGGGTAAATATATGGGGGTCCCGGTCATACACAAGAGGGTGGGGGAAAAACACGTATGGGATGGTGGTGGATAAGGTCCGGCGTAAGTTAAGCAGTTGGAAAGGGAAACTCATGTCCCGAGCATCTCATAGTATCCTAATGAGGATTGTGACGTCAACTATACCGAGTTATTATACGCAGGAGGCAGCTATCCTTAAAGGCACTTTGGAGGAACTTGTAAGATTAAATCATGAGTTTTTTGGGGGAGAAGAGGAATGGAATCGTAAGTTGCACACAATTGCATAGGAGGTTATCAGTCGCCCAAAGGAAGAAGTTGGTTTGGGGATCAGGCGTCTTAAGGATGTTAATTGTGTACTCTTGTGTAAATTGGGGTGGAGGATGCTTCAAGAACCTCACAAACTTTGGGCGAAAATTCTCTGGCAGAAGTATGGCAGCTTGTTTCAGGAAAACAGGAAACAAAATGCTTCATTTGTTTGGCGAAGCTTATGGACTGCCCGGACTATGCTCCAGGATGAGATTGGTTGGGGGTGGTGGATCCGATTCGAGTCAAATCTGAGGAGGGGCCTTTGTTGTCGTTAAAGGGTAGTGGTGGAAATGGTTTTGTAGCTCAGAACTTTTATCAGCAAATTGGAGATTCTGCAAGTAGATATAGGCCATGGGTTTTGGTGAGAATTGGATCCTAAAGCTTGTGTGGACGATTGTTTGAGGAATGGTACTGTGACCATGTGTTATGCTCCATTTCAAATGTTGGAGTGGTTCTTGCTGTTTCGTGTGGCGATAGCCACTGTTTGGTACTTTCATAATAAGAAAATTCATGATGAGGGTACGGTAATTCCGGATCCGAGCATATTGTGCAGATAATTCGAGCTCATAGTCTGGAATGAATGAAATCTTGGAGGGATGGGAAACTAACAATCCAAGATATTTGTACATACATAGAGTAGGGTGGGTATACGACATAGAGTTTGCAGGATTTCGTTGATGCAGCTCGCTGCTATTTTTTTTTGGTTCTGTTTTCTTTGTATTCTTTGACTATATTCTTTTGCTGAATAAAGCTCCCGGTTTATACAAAAAAAAAAAAAAAGACTCATCACAAATCTTAATCGAACTTGAATTAGGTAATCAATTTCCTTATTGCATACAAGTTAAGGAATCGGAAAACCTGATAGAAGGAGTTAAGGGTTGAATCTCAGTGAAACTTGAGGATTTTTAATATATTATAAAGTTTAAGAATCTCAGTGAAACTTGAATTAGGATTCAGTGTCTTGATTGTGTACAAATCTAAATATACTCTTTTGATCGCTCGAGTTTTTCCAAAACTTCTGGAATCTAAATCCCTCAAAGATCTAGCTTTGTTTTATGAATTTTCAAGCGATTGTATGGCGCAGGTTCCCCAGAAGATTATGTGTTCTAATCTCAATAAGTTGAATCTTCAGGGGGTATCTATAGATGAAGTAGATCTCCATGGGATAATTTCAAGTTGCAAGATGATTGAATTCTTGGCTCTTTCAAAAGATCAGGTCTGCAGCTATACGAAGCTGCAGTTTCTTGGGAACAACATATGTGCTCACCTTAAGCGCTTGAGTCTTTCGATGGTAAGATTAGATGAAGTGAAGTTTCAGAGAATAATTTCGTGTTGCAAGATGGTCGAATTCTTGAGCTTTGTGGAGTGCGAGGGTATTCAAACTTGCAAGGTGACTGGACTTGGTGTATTTTAAGGGAAATAACATACTAGTTAATATTTAATTATTTCCTTATAATTTAATTTTTTTTAAACGAAAACATACAAAGTACTTCATCCGTTTTACAATATAAGACATTTTATCCCTTTATATCTTCTCAAAATATTTGACCTTTTACAAATTTTAATAATTATATTTCTAAAGTTACCATCACCGAATATAACTCTTCCATTATATTATATGAGTAGAATTTTGAAAGAAAATAATAAAGAAAACATCACTTGTTAATTTTACAAGCAAATCTTAGTGGAACTTGAATTAGGAATTCGGTGTCATTATTGTTAGGGATTTCAATTGGATTCACTTGTGTCCAATTGGATCTTTATTACATTGGATTTGAGTCTTTTTAATTAGAGTTCGTATTCAATAATATTAGGTCTCAAATCTTATATGAAACTGTAAATTTTAATTGGGTCTCTTGGGTTCACACAATGATAGTTTAGACTCACTACTCTTAAATCATATATTTATCTACATTCAGATTCATTTGAGTTCCTACTCAATCTTGATCTGGATATAAAAAGTATGTCTAAACTCAAATTGAGTTCAATAAGTCTAAGTCTGGATGTAGGTCTTTGAGTCTCATTGACGAACCTAATTATTGTGTACAAATTAGGAAATCCAACACCTAAAGGAACAAGGAGTTAAAAGGGTTATATATAGAATAGGGGTATAATTTCCTTTTATGGCAGATTCATCATGTCAGAATACCTGCAAGTGAGCTTTTGTTTAACAGGTACTGTAAAGATGATCCTTCTGTTCGTTTTGTGGTGGGGGGGGGGGATTGATACGACACTGCACGCAGTGCGGGATTGTCTGTGGGTATGGCAGGTGTGGGGTAAGATTCTGCGAGTAGATGTAGGCCATGGGTTTTGGTGAGAATTGGATCCTAAAGCTTGGGTGGACAATTGTTTGAGGAATGGTACTGTGACCATGTGTTATGCTCCATTTCAAATGTTGGAGTGGTGATTGCTGTTTCGTGTGGCGATAGCCAATGTTTGGTACTTTCAGAATTATGAGGGTACGGTAATTTCGGATCTGAGGCATATTGTGCAGATTTTTCGAGCTCATAGTCTGGAATGGATGAAATCTTGGAGGGTTGGGAAACTAACAATCCAAGATATTTGTACATACATAGAGTAGGGTGGGTATACGGCATAGAGTTTGCAGGATTTCGTTGATGCAGCTTGCTGCTATTTTTTTTTTTTTTTTTGTTTTTAGGTTCTGTTTTCTTTGTATTCTTTGACTATATTCTTTTGCTGAATAAAGCTCCCGGTTTATACAAAAAAAAAAAAAAAAAAAGACTCATCACAAATCTTAATCGAACTTGAATTAGGTAATCAATTTCCTTATTGCATACAAGTTAAGGAATCGGAAAACCTGATAGAAGGAGTTAAGGGTTGAATCTCAGTGAAACTTGAGGATTTTTAATATATTATAAAGTTTAAGAATCTCAGTGAAACTTGAATTAGGATTCAGTGTCTTGATTGTGTACAAATCTAAAGGAAAAAGGAATTAAAGGGTGAGTACAACTTGAATTAGGATTATTCATATTTTTATTCACTATATATAATTAAAGTTAAAGGCTCTGCAACTACAAGGAGAAGCCATGGATAGCATAGCCGATTTGCCTGAAGATATCATACATCGTATACTTTCCTTCATGGAATTTGATGAAGGAATGCAAGCCAGCCTTTTGTGTAAGTCGTGGAACACAATTCATCACCATTTTCGCTGTGGGCGGCAATGAACCCTAATTTATCAGCTGACGGGGTCGTTTCAGCATTCTTCTTCGGTAGCGGTTCACCGCGTTTCAAGATCTTTACTTGACCCATAACAAGATTATTATTATTATTTACAGAAAAGGAGGAAGGAGCGCAGGTCTCGGGATGAGGATGGGGCTGCGGTGGCCGGAGAAGGCAGTCCTGGGATGAGGGATCGGAGAACGGCGGTGGCAGCCATGATTAGGAAGAAATAGAAGAAACCCAGAGAGTTTTTAATTGCAAAAAGACGAAGCAGAAGCCACAGGATTGACCAATTGCATGCTCGAGATGGGAATACTAACAACATAAAAAATAATATATAATTTTTTAAATCAATAAAAGGAATAACAACAATAGAAAATATAAAATTTGAAAAAAAATAAATCAGAGAATTTCTAATTCAGAGGCTTTAAAATTAAAATAAACTTTAAGTCAAAATTAAAAATTTTGAAAAATATTGGGTGAGGTAAAGTTAGAATTATAAATAGTTATTAAGTTAAATTTTAGATAAAAAATGAAAACATCCCGTCCAATATTTTCAACTCCCCGTAAATGGTTAGTTTGAATTATGTCTCAAGTTACAAAGTATTCATTTTAGGAGCCTCATGACGTCGAAGTCATTAGTTTGAATATTCCCCCGCTTCTTGAATCTTACTCCCTTCATTCCCTATTAATTGTCGTTTAGGAGATATCTAGGTATCCAAATTAATTGTCGTTTAAGGTTCTTTTATTAGTTGTCAACAATTTATTTCAATTATACCCTCAACATTTTCCTTTCTTTTCTTTATGATGTATTAGTGAGAGAGAGGGAATGTGGGGTAATATTGGAAGTTTAGGTGAAAATGATAACTTCATTTATTTTCTCAAATTGTCTAAAGAGTCTTATATTTAAAAATGGAGGGAGTACTATTTTCTTGTAATAGATAGCTCCCCTAATTGTGGAGTGCGAGGGTATTCAAACTTGCAAGGTGACCGGACTTCCCACAGTCTTAAAAGAGCTTTCTATTTCTACTAGTAAGGAACAACAAACTCCTAATAGAGTTGAGGTTGAAGCACCAAATCTTGAAACCCTTTCGGCTAAATGTTTATTCAAGTTGGATCCTTATTACATTGGATCTGAGTCTTTTTAATTAGAGTCCGGATTCAATAATATTAGTTCTTAACTCTTATATGACACTGTAAATTTTAATTGGGTCTCTTAGGTTCACACAATGATAGTTTATACTCACTACTCTTAAATCCTATGTTTATCTAGATCCAAATTCATTTGAGTCCCTACCCAATCTTGTTCTGGATATAAAAAGTATGTATGAACTCAAATTGAGTTCAGTAAGCCTAAGTGTGGATGTAGGTCTTTGAGTCCCATTGACAGGCATAATTATTGTGTACAAATTAGGAAATCAAACACCTAAAGGAACAAGGAGTTAAAAGGGTATATAGAATAGGGGTACAACTTTAATTAGGATTATTCATATCTTGACTCCTCAGTCCTCGCTACATAAAGTTTGAAGAACTCTATGGCATTCGGTGCAAACAGCGTAGAGCCTACAACTTCATATAGGTTTTCAAATCACTTGTGTGAAACCTTATTCCAAAGGGGACAAGTCATATAATTATAAGCTTAAGTACTAATGGTCATAGGTTATGACAACTTGTACGTCAACTATAATATGTGCTTGGATAAGGTTTGATTTGATCTCACTTTTGTAGGGAAATGCTCAAAATTTGGTCAATTAAAATATGCGGGAGAAATTCAAATTCAAATTTTTTTTTCAAATAATCGTCCAAATCCAAATTTTGGCCTAAAAAATTTGGAATTTGAACATCTCCCGACAATTTTAGAGGCCAAAATTTGGAATTGAAAGATTATTTGAAGAAAAAAATTTTGAATTTGAATTTCTCCCGCCTATTTTAGAGGTCAAAAAATTGAATTTCTCCAGCCAAAAGTGAGACCAAACCAAACCTTGTCCAAGCACCGTTGGTATAAGAAGTCATACGTATTCTGTGCACAATTCATGTTTTTCTTGTGTGTATAAAAAATGAAAGAATAATTTTGGATAGAGAGAGAAGACTCAATACACTTTGAGGACAATTATAGTTATTTTCTCTAATGTAATATCTAACAGAAAAAATATTATTATTCTTTTAGGTTCTTTTGGAAGAATTTTTTAACTCGGATCAGGCGAAGCTACAATCGGACCCGACCCGGAAAAAAATCCGAAGCACTAATTTGATTCTGTACCATTTGGGGATCCGTGGAACACAATTCATCACCATTTTCGCTGTGGGCGGCAATGAACCCTAATTTATCAGCTGACGGGGTCATTTCAGCATTCTTCTCCGGTAGCGGTTCACCGCATTTCAAGATCTTTACTTGACCCATAACAATATTATTATTATTTAAAGAAAAGGCGGAAGGGGCGCAGGTCTCGGGATGAGGATGGGGCAGCGGCGAGAAGGCAGTCCTGGGATCGGAGAACGGCAGTGGCAGCCATGATTAGGAAGAAATAGAAGAAACCCAGAAACTTTCTAATTGCAAAAAGACGAAGCAGAAGCCACGAGATTGACCAATTGCAAGCTCGAGATGAGAATACTAACAACATAAAAAATAATATATAATTTTTTAAATCAATAAAAGGAATAACAACAATAGAAAATATAAATTTTGAAAAAAATAAATCAGAGAATTTCTAATTCAGAGGCTTTAAAAACTAAAATAAACTTTAAGGAAAAATTAAAAAATTTTGAAAATATTTAGCGAGATAAAATTAGAATTATAAATAGTTATCAAGTTAAATTTTAGATAAAAAAATGAAAACATCCCTTCCAATATTTTTAACTCCCCGTAAATGGTTAGTTTGAATTATGTTTCAAGTTACCAAGTATTCATTTTAGGAGCCTCATGACGTCGAGGTCATAGAGTTTATGAATAACGGCACTACCTAAGAATAGGTGATTCAGTCATTGATCTCAAGTTACCAATTAGCCGTTTTAGGGACAAAAATGTCATTTTACAATAAGGATCGAAATTGGGAGAATAGTCTAAGTAATTATTTCAATTGAAGTTATAAAATGTCATTATAAAGTTTAAGAATAAACACATTAACTAAGAATCGTTGGTCCGATCTAGGGATGGTAATGAGACAGATCGGGACGGGTATCTCAATACCCAACCCCGCCCCGCGCATGTTTATGAGTGCACCGCACTGCCCCGAGACCCGCCGCGGATCAGGTAATTACGTCCCACGCTCGCCTTCGTGCGGGGCGGATCGACTGACCCAGCCCTCGTCCATTTTCATTTGTTTTTACTTTTGTGTATGCATTAACTTAGTTACAGAAGAATTTTGCAAAAAAAATTAAAAAAAAATAACTCATGTTAATATGTTGACTAAAAATGGTAGGCATTTCATCCGACTAAAATAGAAATCTAGTTGAGCCCCAAATTGTCGAGATGTCGTATTTCACTTGCAAGAAAGTAAAAAGGTTTAAATTTAAAGTAGGCAAATAAAGCAAAATGGCAAACCTCGCAATTGTCAAGAAATAGTGATTTCAGCATCGAGCAACCTCCACCACCGGTTGATTATTCGAGAAGAAGAGAGGAGAAGAAAGATGTCGATTAGCTGCGACAGACGGGCAAAGTGAGAAGGAGGGAATCGGCGGTGGACGGGCAGAGTAGCTGAGAGAGAGTAAGAGAAAGGGTTGCTGGAGAGAGCGAATGAGAAAGGGTAGGTTTAGTAATAATATTATTATAGGGTCGGGTCGGGTCGGGGCACACACGAAACCCATACCCGATCTGTCTCGTTTGCGGGGCGGGTCTGATCTGTCCCATTCTCTTTGTGGGGCGAGTCTGATTTGCATGAAAAGTTGTTGTGGCAAGACGGGTCGACGGATCACGAGTCAAATTGCCATTGATCATTTCTCAAGTTGCCAATTAATCGTTTTAGGATTACAATAAAAATCGAAATTGATAGTATGTTTTACATAATTATTGCAATTCAAGTTATAAAATATTGTTACAGCGTTTAAAAAATAAAGACATTGAATAAGAATCGAAATTGATCATGTCTCAATTTACCAATTAGTCATTTAGGGGCACAAATGTCATTTTACAATAAAAAAAATATATGTTTTATGTAATTATTGCACTTGAAGTTATAAAATATCGTTACAAATTAGTTCTTTTAGGGGTTCAATTGTCAATTTAAAATAAGAATAGAAATTTAAAATAATTTTTTGTGTTAAATGAAAATTTTATAAAAATATTTGGCAAGTTATAGAAGAAATATTTTTTGATTGTTTTTTTCATTTGTCCCTATAATTTTTTTAATTTTCTACCCTAATTCCCCTAAATCTTATGAATTGATTGCCCTAAAGTTATTATCATAATAATATCTAAAAAAGGTTCATCTACTATTCCAATCTAAAACTTCAGTTTTGGAAGTTGGCCAATTGCACAAATGAAAACATATACACTTTAATTATGCAATTTTGTATTTGTTCGTTAAAGTGTATTATTATGTTCATCAAGTGTCAATGCGTCTTAAATGTGGAACAACTCCTAAATATAATCACAACTTTCAAGAAATTGATTAAAGGAGAGGGAAAACATTTAGTTTCTAAAATTTAATTAATTTGGACATAAAATTAATTGAAACCAATGTATTTTTAGTATGAAAATTTGTTTATATAACCCTGAAGGAAATTGATTTCGTGCCTTTTGCATTATCAATCAGAGTCATATATATAATATACAAGCATAATGTTAGGCTATAAATTAGCTAACTAATTGCTAAAAATATGTAACAGATATTGACCAATATAAATAAAGATATATACAGAAATAAGATAATATATACTAAATATATTCTAACACACCCCCTCAGTCGAAGCGGGAGGTTCTCGTATGCTTAGACTGTCCCTGAAATCATTAAATAGAACGCGCGGAAGACCTTTTGTAAAAATATCAGCAATTTGGTAACGGGACGGTACATGAAGCACACGGACTTCGCCACGAGCCACTTTCTCACGAACGAAGTGAATATCCATCTCAATGTGTTTAGTGCGTTGATGTTGAACAGGATTGCCGGATAAGTATATTGCACTTACATTGTCACAGTAAACTAGAGTAGCCTTTTGAATTGGACAATGCAACTCGAGAAGTAGGTTTCTGATCCAGCAGGAATCAGAGACAACATTAGCCACACCCCTGTATTCCGCTTCTACACTGCTGCGGGAGAGAGTAGGCTGGTGTTTGGAAGACCAAGAGACCAGATTATCCCCGAGGAAAACACAATACCCAGAAGTGGAACGACGTGTGTCAGGACACCCACCCCAATCAACATCTGTATAAGAGATTAGTCTATCAATGGTGGATTTGTACAAATGCAGACCATGGGATAAAGTACCCTGAAGGTAGCGTATGATACGCTTGAGAGCACGCATATGCTCATGTGTCGGAGCATGCATATGAAGACAGATCTGCTGCACGGCATAAGATATATCAGGCCGAGTGAAAGTAAGATACTGAAGTTCTCCTGCAAGACTACGGTATTTAGTTGGATCATCAAAAGGAGTATCGCTGGTGGCACTAAGTTTGGACTTAGTGTCAACAGGAGTAGGACATGAACTGCAGTTAGACATGCCGGCACGTTCAATAATTTTTGCAGCATATTGTTTCTGAGATAAAAATAAACCATGGGCATGACGAGTAACAGCAATACCCAAAAAGAAACTCAGAGGACCTAAGTCCTTCATAGCAAACTCAGAACCCAACAGAGTCATAAAATGCTTACGAAGACGATCAGATGAAGCCGTAAGTATAATTGCATCCACATACAACAGAATATAAGCAGTGTCAGAACCATTCTTGTAAATAAATAAAGAATGATCGGACTTACTGTGAGAGAACCCAATGGTAGCAACAAAATCAGTAAACCTTTGATACCAAGCGCGATTAGCCTGTTTCAAACCATATAAAGATTTCTTTAAGAGGCAAACATGATTTGGATGATTTTTGTCTCGAAAGCCCATGGGCTGATGCATATAAACTGTTTCATTAAGATGACCATGTAAAAAGGCATTCTTGACATCCATTTGATGGATAGGCCAAGATTTAGAGACAGCAATACTGAGAACTGCTCTTATGGTAGCAGGTTTAACCACAGGGCTAAACGTCTCATCACAATCAACTCCTTGTTCCTGTGTTTTTCCATCACCTACAAGACGAGCCTTATAACGCTCAAAAGAACTATCAGAATTATATTTATGGCGCAAAATCCACATAGAACGAATAACATTCACATCTGGTGGCCTAGGCACTAATTCCCAAGTCTTATTATCAATTAAAGCAGTAAATTCATCCAACATTACATGATTCCAATTTGGGTCACGGAGCGCACTAGGAGGAGTTTTGGGAATAGGAGAAATGTCCTTAGTGGTGGTTGCGTGACAATTGGTAGAGTACTTAGGATTTGGCTTATAAATGCCATTGGTATCACGAGTTGTCATGCGGTGGAGCATGGGGTTATGTGGCCTAGGAGAGGAGTGTGGTGCAGACATGGATGTAGGTGACGAATTCGGGGCAGGTACTGGGCCATGAGAGGTGGGCGAGGCCAAGATAGGAGAAGAAGTTGGAGGGGGCTGCTGCAGCGTTTGGGCTACATGAGGAGTGGGCCGGGGCTGAACATCATGAGAATTGGGGGTGGTTTGGACCGTGTGAGACTGCGGCCCATTGTGAGGAATAGGTGGAGAGTTGGGCCGTTGGGTTGGGTTAGGCTGTGGATTTGGTGTTGTTAGATTCTGAGAAATAACATTCATGATTGATGGATCAATATTATCACTCAGAAAATCATAATTTGTAGGAGTGGTTTTGCGTAGTGTCGAAAATGGAAATTCGGTTTCAACAAAACGCACATGTCGACAAATTATTATCTTTCCACTAGACATATCATAGCATTTTGAGCCACGATGGTTTGGAGCCGGACCAAGGTAGGCACAAGGGGAAGATCATTCCTGTAATTTGTTAATAGTAGTGGAGGGAAACAATGGAAAACACAAACAACCAAAAACACGTAAATCCGAGTAAGAAGGGTCACTTTGATAAAGGATTTGTGCGGGTGAAAAATAATCTAAGACCTTAAAAGGAAGGATATTTAGAAGATGTGTCGCCATAGATAGAGCATGATGCCAAAAGGACGGTGGCATTGAAGCATGAGCTAGTATGGTCCGAATGATATTATTGATGGATTTTATGTGTCTTTCGGCTTTACCATTTTGGGACGATGTGTGTGGACAAGAAAGACGAAAGACTAAGCCATGGCGATCAAAAAACTGCTCAAGAGTGCCATTAATATATTCCTTGCCATTGTCACATTGAAAAGATTTTATATTACGTTCAAATTGAGTTTTGACTAAAGCATGGAAAGATATAAATAATTGTTTTACCTGTGATTTCTTGGCAATAGGAAAAGTCCAAAGAAATTTACTATAGTCATCAAGAAAAAGAACATAATAACGGTGCCCGGAAGAGCTAGCAACTGGAGAAGTCCAAAGATCACTATGAATAATATCAAATGGTAGAAAAGTGTATGATAAAGAATCATAAAATGGAAGTTTAGCATGTTTTCCAAGAGGACAAGATGAGCAAAAAGTTGTACAAGTCTTATTACATTCAATAAATTTATTACGACGAAGAGAATTGATAATATTATCGCCAGGATGACCTAAACGATTATGCCAAATATCATGAGACATTGTAGTAAAAGCTGAATGTGTTGGTGATGTGGCTTGAGAATTTGAGAAGAGAGGATATAAGTCCCCAACACTGTCACATCTCATTAGTCTGGTCCCCGTCTGTAAATCATTGATCGAAAAACCAAAAGGGTCAAAAGAAATAGAAACCATATTGTCAGTGGTAAATTTACGAACAGAGATCAGATTTTTAATTAGTTTGGGAGCATGTAACACACTGTGAAGGATAAAAGGAGGATAATGTTGGGGGTAAATTAGTATTCACGTGACCGAGCAAGCTGGAATTAAATGACCACTACCAACAACAATGTTATGATTTTTATTGCTTGAATTGAAATAAGACGAGAGAATACCTGCATCCGCCGTCATGTGAGATGTGGCACCGGTATCCATGTAGTAGTTTCCATCGGGTTGAGAGAAAGATAGAGCATGCATAGCGGCCTCAATATCAGTTGGCGTGTAACTAGCAGTAGATGGAGTCATAACATTGAAGGCTTGAGGTTTGGGCCCAAGCACACCAGGCCCAGCAGAAGACTTTTGGGTCATGTAATTGGGTCGTGGCTGCCAAGAATAGGCAGGGAAAGGACAAGGAGGAATGGTCCACCCTCCCCAATTTGGCTGCCACTATGGCCATTGTGACTTTGTTTGAGGACGTGGCTGCTGACTGAACGGACCACCACTGGCCCCACCTTGCTGACCAGGCCCTTTTCCTTTCCCTTTATTTTTGTTGTTGTTGCGCCCTTTGTTGTTACTGTTGTTGCGTTTAGGAGGAGAGGAGGAGTCATTGGAGTCATTGGTAGTTGCCGCAACCATGGCTGTGCCATTGCGGGTTTCGGATTCACGTGCGGCACGTGCTTTGATGGTGCGTTCTGCCATTTTTAACCTGGATCGACAGCTTTCGAACGAAGGTAGGGGTCTTGATTTTGGATGAAATCAATCGTACCACTGTACGCCTCTGGCAAGGAACCTGTGAGACGTAACACGAGGCGCCCATTTGACACCGGGGCATCTACATCCGCAAGCCGGTCTGCAAGAGATTGAAGGTAATTGCAGTAGTTGTCGATGGTATGGTGTTCCTCGAAAACGGCAGCGGTGAAGTCTTCCTCGAGGAGGGTTGCTCGCGAAGCCTTATTGTCCTAAAATAAAGCTTCGAGTCGTTTCCATGCTCCCTCAGCTGTGTCATTACGTCGTAGGATAGCAAGGAGAAGGTCAGAGGAAATGGTACCATATATCCACTGGAGAATCGCAGCGTCAAGGCGTTTCCATATGGCCAGATCGGCTGTTTTTGCAGCAAGGTATGCTGCTCTGGCAGGTTCCTCTGTGGGTGGGACAATATGATCGTAGAGATCGTGAACCCGAGTAAGGTTGGTAAACAAGGCAGCCCATGAGTGATACAGAGCCTGCTCGTTATCTAACGTGACAGGAACAAGAGATTTCACATTGGTGATGGTGAGTGCAGGGTGAAATTTGGCTACACTTTTTGCCATGTTTGAGAATGAGAAGAAGAAAGGGGGAAGAAGAAGAAGAAGGTGAACTGCTATGGTTCAATAGAGAGGATCGATATGGTAGCTGATACCATGAAGGAAATTGATTCCGTGCCTTTTGCATTATCAATCAGAGTCATATATACAATATACAAGCATAATGTTAGGCTATAAATTAGCTAACTAATTGCTAAAAATATGTAACAGATATTGACCAATATAAATAAAGATATATACAGAAATAAGATAATATATACTAAATATATTCTAACAAACCCAAACTCTATTAAAATTTTCTTTTGGCCCCTCCTAAAATTTCAGAAATATTTTATTATAACCCCAGAAAATATCTGTCTCCCCCGATCACACAAGTGATTTGATTTTAAAGATTTAAAGATTATTTTGAGATCTCAAACTATTAAACAGGATCCAATACAGAAAAAACAGTAATAATAAAATGAAATGGAGGTATCACTTTCATACACACAAAGAGCTTCTCATTTAGTATATGGGTTTTTTTTTTTATGTTTGTTCAAATTCTGATTTAAAAAGTTTGGCTCTCCCTTAAAAAGTCCTATTATATTGGTAATACAATAGGACCTAAACGTCATTTTAACATATGTTGATAGTACGAAAAAATTAATTACACAATGTATACCCTTTTATTAAAAAACAAATTATATTAATACACCAAACCGTGGCAAACCTGTAATTTAATATTGAAACATGATTTGATCCCCAAAAAAATTGAAACATAATTTATATATAAAATTCAACATGATATAAAAACAAATATGTTTTGTATTAAAAAAAAAACTAAAAAAGAAACAAAGAATATTTATACAATTATCATCTATAATACGTTGGAATAAAATGGAATGTAATTCCTTTTCAGGCAGAATCCCTTTCCATCCGGAATAAGTTCGAAGTCCTCTTTTTATTCCAGTGTTTGGAAAGCAAAACAAGAATGAAATGTTAATTTCTTTTCTTTAATTGATAAAATTATATTTTAATATTAGAATGAAAAGAAATTAAACACAATATAACATAATTGCCCTTGTAAAGGTCATTTCATATATTTTGGCGATGGAATGACGTTTCTCACATTTTCCTGAATTGAACATTCATGTGGGAAGTCCTTTCTTAGCGAGTAGCAAATCAAACGTTTGAGATAGGAAGAGAAATTGAAAAAGTTATTTCATTATATTCTAATCAGTCCGGATCCTATGTGAAACAAATTTTTCAGTACATATATAATGTCTCAGGTATGCAGCTCATGACAAGTGTTACGAGGCTAAAAAACACGACAAATTTTCTGAAACTCAGAACATGTATTTGTTTTAATTAATGTTAACCGTTAAAATTTTAATACAACAGATAAAAGGAATCTTCGCAAGTGCAAAATCACCTCGTTCCGTACTGGAGCCACTGTCATATTCTAACACAATGTTTTGAAACCCGGACCGGACCGGCCGGTCCGACCGGTCCGACCGTCGACCGGACCTCCGAGCGGTCCGGTTAGGTGCCAAAACCCGTTTTCGTCAAAAACCGCTCTAATTTCACTGACCCGGTGGACCCGGCCGGTCGGACCGTCCGAACCGTAAACCGGAACGGTTTTGGAAAAACCGGCCGGGTCACAAAATACTTTTTTTTTATTAAATTCTTCTGTATAAAAAAAGGGAAGAAGAAGAAAAAAATCCATCCCTTCTCCGGCAACGCAATTTTCTTGCCAAATAGTCTGATCTCTGGATCCTTCATTTTCACCTCAACAAAAAATTAAAAATTAGAAAAAGGGGTGCTTAGTAATGGATAGAGAGAGGGGTTGGGAAGTGGGAGAGATTAGAAGTAAAAGGTCTGCAGAGAGAGAGGGAGGTGGCGGAAGACGAGGAGAAGGAGAAGAAAGGAAGAGTGAGAGCGGCGGCGGCGGTGAGTAGCGGCGGTGGTAGAAGAAAAAGGAAGAAAGGGCTGCGGAAGGGGGAAGGGGAGCGGCAGTCTGCGGAAGAAGAGGATGAGGGGGAGGGGCAGGCTGCGGAAGGGGAGGAAAAAAGGAGATTTTAGGGTTTTTTTCTCTTTTAAGAGGATATATATAGTTAGGACTAAGAGTGTAATTAAAATATTAGCATATAAAATCCTATAAAATCATTATATTACAAATAAGTCCTAAACTATTTACTTTATAATTATATCACTTTTGTATTTGTAATATTTTTAATTTTTACATTAATATAAATATCCAGATTTATATCAACGAGATGTTTATTTGAAATTTCTTACATTAACAATATTTTTTATTAATAAGTATATATTATATATTTTTTAATATTTATGACGTCACCGGGTTGATGAACGGGTCGATGACGGTCCGACCACCGGTCCGACCAGTGACCCGTGATCCAGTAACTTTTCCGGGTCGATGTCCGGTCCGGGTTTCAAAACATTGTTCTAACATAACAAACGGGCTCTAAATATGATCATTTCTCTAGCCATTATTTAAGGAAAATAATGATATGAATTAGGTACACATGTACATTATGGTACAAATTTAGCCACATAATTCAACAGTGATGTGGTCAGTTGCTTAGCACAAGGTCATGGTCCATATAGCTTCCACACAATGGTTTGGAGATCCATCGAGTTTTCTCCTACTAAATGTATTCCATGATATTATTAAATGATATCATTAATACGTTTTTTTATTTTAAAAAAACAAACAAACGTGCTCTAAATATGGAAAAATTACATTTGTGGGACTCGGGTTATATGTGGGGTTATAAACCACTGATCACATTAAACCACATCACCTTTATTTTGATAATAAAAAAAATACCACTCTTTAATTGCACCAAAAGGGGGAAGTGTTTATATATTTTTTAATAAAAAAAAAGTGATGTGGTTCAATTCGGATCAGTGTTTTATAACCCTCACATATACTGCAGTCCAAAAGCAAAATTATTCCTAAATATGATCATTTTTCTTGCATTATTAAAGAAAAAAATATGATATGGGACCAAATTCATATGTATATCGTGGTTCAAAAATTAATCACGTACTACTTATTTCGTAGCAGTGTGGTAAGTTATCGAACACATGGTCTATAAGAACTATCCATTATCTAAGGATTTCTTCTACCATCACGGGAGCTTCCATGATAGGGAACTGAGGAGGAAAAAAGCAACAAAGAAAGAAACCCAGGGTTTCTGAATCAAGGGCTGCAATTCAGCATAATTAAGGTTAGTAAATTGGACAAATCGTTTTTGAGGATCTCAATTTTAGCGATTGGGGTCTTGGAATATTGAATTAGTGAATCTCATTTTTTTCTTAAATATGGTTGGATGTGATGGAATGTTAAGGTTCTCTGTAATTGATTCATATTGTTCTTAATGGTTTTTTTTTTTTTCGGTTGTGAATTTAAATAACATCTGAATTTATTTTGATTATTAAAAGGAAGAATGAGATTGTTTTAGTTGTTCTTTTTGTATAATTTTTTATTGGATAAAAATTCATATCTTTAATCACTATATAATATTAGAAAGGACCTTGCTAGGCTACTAGAATTATTGGCTAAAATATTGACTAAAATATTTTTTCAATCTTTTTGCCATTATAGTTGGGTGAATCCCTTATATCAGGGGTAAAATAGTCATTTAACATCCTCAATTTGGGGGTTTAGGATTTCTATCCCCAAAATTCTAGTAGTAAAGCATTTTCCTATTACAAATATAGTATAAGAGATTTTGTATCTGGGCTGCAGAGGACAAGTAGAAGCCATGGTTAACTTATCAGATCTTCCTGAAGGCATTATACATCAGATACTTTCATTCATGAAACTCGACGAAGGAATGCAAGCCAGCCTTTTGTGTAAGCCATGGCTTAGTGCGTGGCGCACACGACCAACCTTGGATTTTTTTTACCCATTCAGGTACTCAGATACAACAGACTATATGGATAAGTGTCGTATTTTTTGGGAAGGGTTAGAAAACCACATTGATCAGACTCTGCTAAGGTACCGAGATCAAAAGATAAAGATACATCTATTGAAGCTGTTTTGTGGTGATGATGATGACGATGACGAGCGTGAGAAAAGGTGGATTGCAACAGCACTGGAGAACGGTGTTAAAGTTCTTCACCTGACGAGGGCTACTAGGGCTTCTCGAATGGTTCTCGAATCTAAATCTCTTGAAGAGCTACATTTTATGGGTTATCCATACACCCCCAATATGATGTACACCCCCAATATGATGCAGGTTCCAGAGAAGATCAAGTGTTCTAATCTTAAGCGGTTGAATCTTAGTTACTTATACATAGATGAAGTAGATTTTCATAGGATAATTTCAAGTTGCAAGATGATTGAATTCTTGTCACTTTGTAAAATTGTGATCCAAGATGGATCTGCCTACCGCGATATCAATCCTGAGTCTCCTGGAAACCCTAATCTTAAGTGCTTGCATCTTCTGAAGGTAAGATTAGATGAAGTGAAGTTCCATAATATAATTTCAAGTTGCAAGATGATTGAGTACTTGAAGTTTGATGGATGTAAGGGTGTCCGTACTTGCAAGGTGAGGGGACTTCCGAGGCTTAAAGAGCTCTACGTTTCTAATTGTAAGAAACAAACTCCTACAAGAGTTGAGGTCGAAGCACAAAGTCTAGAAATCCTTTATATCATGAACTGTAATGGGGGCACTATAAAGCTTAATTTGAATGCATCTAATCTGAAGAATTTGCATCTAGATGGCGTGGACTTGGAAGATGACTTTTTCTTGGATCTGGAAACCAAATGTCCCTGCCTTGAGGACTTAATAATTGACTGGTTCAAAGGGTTGCAAAAAATCAAAATATCAAGTCCATCGCTTAGAAAGTTGGTGTTGCAAAGTGAGGCCAATCAATTTAAGATGGTTAGACCAGAGTCGGAATATGAGTTGAAAGTGTGTCCATTGAAGGAGTTGCAGGTTGATGCTCCAAGCCTTGCTTTTTTTGAATATGTTGGAGGGTTGGTTTCCTCTGTATCCTTTGCAAGTTTCTCAAGCTATTTGGTTTCTGAAATTCGCATAGAAGACTTTGGAAGACCAGGGGATTCGTGGTTTCATTTAAAGGAATTCTTAACACAGCTGAATCAATCAGAGATCTCTTTGCATATTGCATTTCGTTCTGAGACAAGCTTTAATTTGGAAGAAGAAATGACGAGAAACGCAGAGTTTCCTGGAATTCAATTGTCGGTACTTAGTATAAAGTGTGAGACGGATAAGTTTGATACCGCTTTACTAGATGGAGTGTTTTGGATTTGTCGTCCTAAAACAATAGAAGTAGAATATTTTTATGGAGATCATGGCAAATTGATCGAAACCCTATTCTCGATGCTAATAGCTAAAAGAAGCAACGACAAGGAAGAAGAGATAAAATTTTGGCAGAGGATTCTAAAAGAGGTGAAATTTGAGACTGTAAGGTCTTGTTTGCAATTGGAATGGGAGCCTTAACACCATTTTTATCGGAAGATTTTGTTGGGCACAATTCAGATTTGCTGTTCTGGCACAACTCATATTGAGTAATCATCACTAGAAACAAATTAGGTTATCCTTGATTTAAATCATAGTGTTACTTGATTTAGTATGGAATATTCTTCAGTATACACTATATAATGTTTTCTTTATTATTAATTTTTATTGTGGCGGAGGAAAATATTGAACTCGAGACATATTGTGTTCTTCAGTATACACATTATATAATGTTTTCTTTATTATTAATTCATATTTTGGGGAGGAAAATGTTAAACTCGAGAACTATATAAGTGCTTTTTTAGAATAGCTTGGGTTGAAATTATTATTTTTACTTGATCATAATACAAGATATGGTGAAAACAAAATAATCACATAATGTATTTTCATTTCTCAATTCTCCCTTGATTGGATTGTGGAAGAAGATTTTATTTTATTTTTGAGCGATTTGTTTTTCCAGCATATGAGAACGAATCAATGTATACAAAAATTACTTTTTCAGCAACTTAACAATAATTCCAGCAATGGAGAAAATGAATAAAAAAAAAATCCAGTAAAAAATAGGTGAATTTTTTGAAATTGGAAACTATACTATCATATACAGTAATTTATTCATATTAATATGTGCATGTAGATACAAATTAAAAAATCTCCAATTTTATTTATGATTTTAAAGATGGTGATCTACTCAAACATGTTCGAATATAACTTATGCTCATCCGTTTATTATTTTGTGTTCAAAGTCGATTCGAATAGCAAACAAACTAGCCAAATATAAAGAAAAAAAAAATCTAATATAGACTATGTGGTACAGATTCATTCACATCAATAGAAAAAAATTATCTCTCCTGATTTGAATGAATCTAAACCACACGATTCATTAATCCTAGTTCTTATTATAATTAATCAAATATATATTTACGAAGTGAAATACAAGTTCCTTTTTGAGGTCAACCTATTTTTTTAGATTAGAAATATATTTTAAAAGTCAAATGTGATCATTTAGTGAGATTAAAAAACGAGACACAAATTCGGGACTAGAGATATCTTCCATATTAAAAGATTTGTCATAAAAAAAAGTGTCAACCGTGAATTGTTTTTTTATTATTTATTATGATAACTTACTCATCTGACATCTCTTAAGCTGAGAATTGAGAAACATTATCAAACGTGGGGAAAACTAAAATCTAAAACACTTGAAGAGGCTATGTATAACTACTACCAATTCTGGAAACAAATCCTAATGAAACTTCAATTTGGAAATCGAAAATCTTAAAGCGAAAGGAGTCGAGGGTTGAATCACAATTCTACTTTAATTACATGATTTGAAAGAATATTGTTGTATTGAATTGATAATTTGATACAATTACAATCGATATATAATAGAGAGCCCTATACTGATACAATTACAATCGATATATAATACAGAGTCCTATACTAATAAGGAAGTTATAATCATCAATATGTCTTATACTAATAAGGACGCTATTAGAATCCTAATCAAATTACAAACAGATAGACAGAGGATCTCAGAAACATTCATCTTTTCTCGTTATATAAAGCTGAAGAATATTGGCTTTGGAAGATTATACAGATACCCGAGAGAAGCCTAAGGCCATGGAAAACATATCAGATTTGCCTGAAGGGATAATACATCATATACTTTCCTTGCTCAAATTAGACGAAGGGATGCAAGCCAGCCTTTTGTCTAAGGCATGGCTGAGTGCATGGCGCACACGACCAACTTTGGATTTTGATGGCCTTTACTTACATAAGAAAATTAAAAACATATACATACACAGAGATGACACGATCTTGATGGAGAAGCTCTGCTGCTTAAGAGATGAGTTCTACAGCTATGTTCATCAAACTTTGCTAAGGTACGTAGATCAAAACATACGAATACAGAGATTGAAGCTTAATCTTGTTGATGTCTGGGGAGCATCCGATGTTAATTATCCTCAAATCAGACGTAGTTTCCATCGTGTTATTGATAATATTACTTCAATACTTTTCCAATCTAAATCCCTCGAAGAGCTAGATATTCATAGTGCTAGAAAGACCTACACTAGGACGAAGGTTCCGGGGAAGATCATGTGTGCTAATCTTAAGAGGTTGAGCCTTTCTTGGTTATCTATAGTTGAAGAAGATTTTCAGAGGATAATTTCAAGTTGTAAAAGCATTGAATTCTTGAGCTTTGAGAAATGTGAGGGTGTGGAAACTTTCAAAGTGGATGGACTTCTTAGGCTTAAAGAGCTTTCAGTTTCTACTAGTGGCAAAGAAGTTCCTAAAAGCTTTGAGGTTTGTGCACCAAATCTCGAAAGCTTTTATATCGAGAATTCATATGGTTACACTGTGATGCCTAGTTTAAGTGCATCTAGAAATCTCAAAGATATGGTATTGCAGGGCGTTTTCGTTAAAGATGAGTTTTTCGTGGATATAGCTAACCAATTTCCATGCCTTGAGAGGTTGGGTATTCAAGGCTGCAAAGGGTTTCTTGAAACTCAAAATATCAAGTCAATCACTTAGAAATTTGCAGGTGCAATACTTGAGGTATCCATTGAAGGAGTTGCAAGTAGATGCTCCTAGCCTTACTGTGTTTGGATATCAGGGAAATTTGATTCCTTGTGTATCTTTTGCAAGATTCTCAATTAATTTGGTTTCTAGAATTGACATTCACGGATTCGGAAGGCCAATGGATTCGTGGCTACTATTGAAGAAATTCTTATCCCAATTGAACCTATCAAGAATCTATCTGAAAATAATGTTTTGTTTAGAAACAACCTTAAATTTGGAACAAGACATGATGAGTAGCAGCAATTTAGAGTTGTTGCCTGAAAGCAAAGTGCGAGTATTAAATTTCAGTACCAATACAATTCCAAGTAAGGTTGATACAACTCTGTTAGATGGAATGTTTTGGGTTTGTCGTCCTAAAAGAATAATATGCAACCTTATTATCGGGGAAGGAAGCGGATTGGTGGAATTCCTTTGCTCGGCGATAATAGATGGAACAAGCAAGAACAAAGAAGAAGATATCAAATTTTGGCAGAGAGACTTAAAGAATTTGAAATTTGAGACCCTTGTAAAGCAAAAGCACGATGATTGCAAATGGCGAAGTTATATTAATTTGGATTGGAAGACTTTATTGGACGTGGGAGGCTTTAGGTCCAGTTCGTGTCATTTAGAATGGAGCAATTAGGGTCAGAATCAAATGAATAGGATGCCTAGTAATACTTTACTAGTAAACTGTTCCTTTATTTTTATTTTTATTCGTTTTCTTTATTATATAATGCTTCTTCCATCCAGATTTTGATCAAATTACTCATCAACATTCCAAATAATAAGTTCATCTACAATACAAAGCAAACATCCGGCTAATATACTACCTCCATTCTATACCATGAGTCGTTTAATATATATAACAAAAATTAAAATATTTTTTAATTAAAATATCAATAATACTGTTCTAAATATGAGAGGTATACAACTAATGTTATTTGACAAAATGATATTGATATTTTAATTAAAAAAAAACTAAAAAAAATTCGCCCTTAATCTTAGCTACATGTATTATACACTTTATGGAAGGAAAGGAATACATCTTTTTGTGAACAAACATTCTTCGCAACAAACATAGAAGATTACAATATATTGCAATGAATTATGTCATGATTTTGTATATCCACTCAAATTCATGAAATATCAACAAAAACTCAGGGATTCACAGATTTTCACTTTGAATTCATATTTAATAATAACATAAACAAATTAAAAAAAACTCAAAAAAAGAGGCTAAAATCTAAAACGTACTGCAATTTTAACAAACCTGAACAGTGTATTACATATTAATTTCCACGTTGACGAGAACTTATTCGAAATACAGCAGCTTCAAATTCATAAGCCCTAGAAAATTCCATATGAAGAACGTAGCACACTAGCACTCTTCTACTGCAATCTTCTCCAATTCTTCAAAAAAAAAAATGCACTAAATTCATTACAAAAACTCGAAATTTCTCCAAAACAACACACGATTTCTACCGGAATCAAAAGATTAAAGAGTAAAATTCATGTGCAGATATAGAATTATGGTAACCAAAATCTCTATGAATCGTTTGTAGAGATGAATTCAAAGTTTGAAACGACTGTTAACAAACATTTTGTAGATTTTGTTCCCAAAAAATCGGGTTTTGACTCGGGCTATCGATTTTGTGTTACGAGGAATAGAGCGATTATTTACATTGGATGAAAGGAATGGAAAAGGGTGTAGATGATAAAGGGCACAATCTAAAGATTCGGATAGTCCAGGAGTAGGATTTGATATTACACATCTGACCTTAGGGCGGTTTCTTTCGGTCCAGTTATGATGCTTAAAAATTAAAAATTAAAAACTAATAAATATTAGATGCATATTATCGTAGGTTGTTTTTTAGTAAAATATGTTATGATTTTTGTAATGAGAAAAGCATTACTTTTACCCATTAAGTATCTTTGAAAATCAAATTATAAATATTAATTTTTTTAGGTGTCAAAATTGCACCTAAAATTTTACGAGGTGCTATTTGAAGGCAAATTAGGGATATAATAGTCATGACAATTTTTACACCCTTCTTCTACAAAAAAAAAAAAAAAAAAATAAAAAAATAAAAACTGAAAAGGAAAAGAGAGCAAATTCAAGCAAAATCCCCCCACCCCACCCTCTATCCTCCCTCCCTCTTGATCTCCACCACTCCGCCATCTCCACCACCACTGTCAAGAAAACCAAGAAGAGCAAATTCAAGCAAAAATCCCACCCCACCCTCCCTCTTGATCTCCACCACTCACCCCGCCATCTCCACCACCACTGCCCTAGATCTAATTCCACAACCCTCACTAGCGCCACCAACCACCTCTTCATTGTTCTATTTTCTGCAAATCACCAATAGACCAAGTAATCTCTATAAATTATGGATAGTGATGAGACCAAGCATAGCCCACCAAAATCCCATTTTTTGCTATCCATTTTCCATAAAGAATTTGAACAGCGAGTTTGGGTTGTTTTCAAAGAAAACGTCAAAAAAGGAGAAACATTAAAATGCTGAAGATTTGGAAGCTCCAACGCCGGAATGGACCCAGAAAACTTGTTATATTCAAGAAAAAGGGTTCTCAAACGGGTCGGAAGGAATTTCGCCGAAAAATCTGTTGTCACCAAGACTTAACCTAACCAAAGAATGAATCCCCAAAAGGGAAGTCGGCAAGGGCCCAGAAAAATGGGGTATTGCAGAGAGTTTTTTGAGAATTTCTTGTATTATGAGGATTATTTTATTATTATTTTCTTGTTTCCTTCTAGACATGGCTACTGTGAGTGATTGTAAGTGTCTTCTGGGAGTGATTCTTGCATTTAAATCTTGTTTTTATGTAAGCATTTAAGGGCTTTGATTGTTAAACAGTTGGATTATGAAGCATTTTGGGTTTTGATTTTGAAGTTTCAAGTTGGAGGTGGTTGAAGATGATTAAGGCGACGGGTTTTTTTTGGCTTCTGGCTTCTCGAAGAATATGAATTTCGATGGTGGGAAGAAATTTTACTGAAACTTTCAATGATGGCTTCTTCTTTTATTTATTTTTTTGGAGAAGAAGGGTAAATTGTCATGACTATTATACCCCTCAAAATGTGCATGTGCGGACCGCACATGTGGAACGCCGTCTCCTCTCGCCTGATTCCGCCCAATTTGTCTACAAATAGCACCTCGTAAATTTTTTGCACCTAAAAAAATTAATGTTTATAACTTATTTTTCAAAAATACTTAATGGGTAGAAGTAGTGCTTTTTCTCTTTTTGTAACATATGTTACATAAAACATTTATTATATATTTTAAAATATATGTTAATTATGAAAGAATATACATTGAATAAATATAACACTTATTTAAAAGTATATAACACTAGTTACAAAATGTTCAGTTTAATACATATTGAATTTGTTATATTTAGCATTATTGCCACGGCCGAGTTTCTTTTTTTATGAGATGAACGATGGGGATTGGATTGGGATAACGTAAGTGTAGGAGTTTTTTTCTTCCTAAAGCTGATATAACCAATTTGTCCTTTTAACTTCTTCTCTTCTCTCTTTTTAGTCACATCTTCCTTGTTTCCATTTTAATGAGATGAACGATGGGGATTGGATTGGGATGAACATCAATGTAGAAGTTATGTCTTTTTTCCTAAACCTAAAATGACCAATTTGCCCTTCTAACTTCTTCTCTTCTCTTTTTTTAGGGAATATTCTGATATGGATCGGGTCACTCGGTAGAGCGCAGTCAACTTGCTAGAAATGGGGCACGTCGCCTCTTTCTTTTAAAAAAAAGTTAATTTTAAATCTCTCAATCATGGTTAAAATACAAAAAATAGATAATTATGATATGGACACAGTTAAAAGTATAAAATTGGTACAAAATTGGTCACATCATTATAAAATGAGGAGAGAGACAATTTTGTACTTTTAACTGTGTCCATATCATAACTATATTTTTTGTATTTTAACTGTGACTGAGAGATGAGAATTAATTTTTTTTAAGAGGAGGGGGCGACGTGACCCATTTCTGGCCAAGTGGACCAGGGTCCTACCAGTAGCCCTGGTATATATCAGATATTTCCTTTTTTTTGGTCACATCTTCCTTGTTTCTTTGTCCTCCTTTTTCCCTTATTAAATTATTTGTTTTTCTTCTTCTTAAGATCTTTTCATCTATTATTTATTATATTAGTCAAAATATAATATGAAAAATATGCTTATTTTCGTCTTGTTAAAAGAAGATATGGTATCATTATTGAACCTTAATCAAAAAATAATTTCAGTTCTTTTGAAACGCAGTCCCGTTAAAATTTCAAAGAATGAAACAATTTGCTTATGTATAATCAATAATCAATTGCTTATGTTGAGTTTTAATACCATTACAAAAAATGATACACGCGGTGGCAGACGCAGACTTTAAAGCCAATAGAGGAACAATCACCATTAACAAAATAAATGTTTAAAAAACATATACATGTTTTCATACTTTGATAATATTATATAATTACATCATTCTCGATAGTACTTGTTACATGATTGACACTAACAAAATGCTCTAATACCACGGGATTCGTCAGCAAGAATAGAAAATAAGTTATCACCAATATCTTTGATAATCTTCATATAGTAAATTTCACAAGATTTCAAATTTTTACACTTCAGTTTGTTAAATTTTTTTAATAAACATCATAGTCTCATTACATATTTAAGTTTATTAAAATTTTACCCAATTTTGTTAGGATATAATTGGTATTATTCCTATAATGCACGAAAGACAAAATCTAATTTTAAATCGAAAACTGAATCAAAATGGGTACATTAAAAAAAATTCAAGGCACGGAATATTACATAAACAAAGTTAAAATTATAATAAAAAAAAAAAGAGGCCTGCCCCCACCCTAGGTCCGCCAATGGATCTACGTACTTTATTATTTATTTATTTTTTGCAATAAATGGGATTCAATATTATTGCCAAGAATGGGAATAAGCGTCACAAAATACAAAAACTTTAGTCTACTGGTCCAACCCAGCAGTCCTCAAAGCACGAAGAAAACATCACACCCATTAACTAAGCAAATCCTCAGTATGCCTCATATGTACAAGATCTGAAATGTGCAAACTTTTATCTCGCCACGACTTCATCCACTCAAAACTCCTAGTCTTAATCAGATACGCAATCTGACATGGACCCGGGATATCCTCATTCCCATACATAATCTTATTCCGCCAATACCAAATCAAGCTCACCGTCTCCCTAAACATATACTCCCAGTCCAATATGTCTAACCGAACCCTGCTGAACATCACAACTAGGCTGTAGTTGCTCATCCAGCCACTCCCGAGTGGTTGGCACCGACCAAAAGCTCCCCAGTGCTCCTTCCATCAATAACAGCTTCCAAATTGCCTTACTCGTCGGGAAATCCCTGATTGCATGCAACATTGTATCCACCATATCCTTACAAAACATGCACCAGGGGGAGGGGCACAATGCCGGTTAAACAAAAGCCCCGCAGTGGGCAACACTTCATGTCTCAATTGCCATAAAAGAAATCCATACATTTGCGAACCCTTGTACTTCCAAATTCTCCGCCACTTGACTGCCTCGTCCCCTGCCATCGACCAACCCAGTTGTCGGTAGACATCCCTGAGATGCAGCTCCCCTGATTCTGAGTTCTTGCACTTCAACTCCAAAGCCTGAGCTCGGGTTAATGTCGACGGGTCTACTGGGCCCCAATCCAACTCTGATTTTAAAATATTACGCACCCCTCCAGAGGTTACTCCAGACCCTCGACACATTCTGTTTCCGTGCCCAAGGCGAGAATAAGTTTCCATACTTCGTCCAAAGCATCCTAGCCCACAGACTATCCACATCTCGCAACAACCTCCAACCATGTTTTACCAGTAGCGCTTTATTAACATCTTGCAAACGTCTAATCCCGAGCCCTCCTCCTTCCAAAGGCTTACAAAAAATTTCCCAAGCAAGAGTGTGTAACTTCCTTTCATGGGCCTCTTCTCCCCAAAGAAACTTACGATTCAGTCTTTCCATCTCTTCCAGATTCCCTTTCGGCAATGTAATCATCTGCATGTAGTAGCTGGGGATCGTAGTCGTGACAGTTTTCAATATGTTACGAGACGCTCTCGCCATTGTCCTAATCCACCGACCACTCAATTTCTTGCGAACTTTATCCAACACAACCCCAAAATTTCATTTATTTAAACGCCTATGTATAACTGGAATACCAAGATAACTTTCTAGATTAGAAGTCAACGGCGTTCCCCATTTTGCACTGATTGCTCTAGTCACTGCCTGATTAGTGTTCTTGGACACGAAAAGTTTGGACTTTCCTACGCAAAAATACTGTACGTGCTTCCCATAACCTCTTCCTGCTTCTCGGTCGCCTCCCCAAGCTAGAATAAATCATCCACAAAAAATAAATGTGATAGGACCCCCTCCCCCCTTGTTAGCCGAAGTGGTCTCCAAGCCTTCACCCTTAGCTGATTGTTAATTTCCGTGCCCAGGACCTCCATACATAGTACAAACAGATAAGGAGATAATGGGTCTTCTTGGAGAAGTCCTCGCTGGGGCTTAAACCCCTCCAATTTGCATCCATTCCATAAGACCAAAAGAGACGCTAAAGAATTTAGCTTGACTTGAACATGTTCATAATCATAAAATAAATTAACATGAATTAAACAAGAACTAAGAAGATCCTGGTCGTCGAAGCTGAGTCGGAACCAATGCCTTCCTCCTATCCGCTTCTCTATCTTGTGAATATGCTTGCCTCCTGCTTGCTTGCGAAATTGGCAATAATTTGCTCTTTGGCCGTGATGATTATGAATGGTATGCATATTGATGCCTTTCATGCCTCTGCCTTGACCCCTTTATATAGTGTAGCCTGATGCTCCAAATTGGGTCGTTTATGAGAGTAATGGCTACTTTTGTAAACTGTGTTTTTGACTTCGATTTGGGATTAAGTAATTTCCAAATCCTTTCCATATTTGATTTTTAGTATGTAACAAATTGCACCGCTTGAACTTTCCAAATTCTCCTAATTTGGTATTATGGTAATTTCCAACTTCTTTTCCTTCCTTGCGTTCTATATTGCGTTCTATATAATAAATATCGCATTTGAACTTATTGACAACATAATTATAATTCACTAATAAAAACTATATTTTTCACTCAATTAGGCTCAATCCAAGTGAGAAAACAATTCAAAATAATGGTGAAATATAGACTCATCACAATGAAAACGCTCTCTCAGGAATTTAATTTTCATACTTATGATATAAAAACTTTGCTCTCAATGGAAACGCTCTCTCAGGAAGAGTCCGACCAACTTCAAAGAAGTACGAGAAAATACAAAATAAGGTAGGTAGATGAGCTTGAGATGCCACGACATGAGATCTCGGGGAAAGAGGGTTTAGTGTTTGGGGCAATGGTTGGAAGCAGTGAGGGTTCGGGGAACCCGTTGAGTTCTAAATCTTTTGCTAAAGTGATATCTCAGCCGCCGCCCAGTCGCGTCCTGTATACCGGGGAATAGTAGGAGGATCCGGATGAGCAGGTGATGCTGGAAACGTTTATGGCACGAACCTTTGGGAAAAGTTCAGATGATGACCATCTCTGGCCCTCCGTGCAGGTGGAGGCGGAGGAGTTCGTCGACTGTTGGAAGTTATGGCGCCGCACGCTGGTGGTTAAATTGTTAGGCCGTTCGGTGAGTATTCGAATATTGACTCTGCGGGCAAACGAGATGTGGAAACTAAAGAATGGGTGTGATATCATTGATGCGGAGGTGGGTTTTTTTGCTGTATGGTTTTATGACCGGGAAGACTACCTGAAGGTGTTGCGAGAGGGCCATGGATTGTGCTAAGCCATTACCTGACGGTGACTAAATGGACCCCACTGTTCCGGCAAACCCTAGAATCAGTGCATAAAACTTTGGTGTGGGTACGTCTTTCTCGTTTTCCTTTGGAGCTGCATAATTCCACCATGTTAATGAGGGTGGGAAGTTATTTTGGTAAAGCGGTCTAAGAGGATCTAACATCACTGTTTGTATCAATGGGGAAGTTTGCAAGAGTCTGTGTGGAGATTGCACTGGACAAGCCTCTAATTCCTAAAGTTCAGATTATGGGGTTGACTATTGCTGTGGAATATGAGGGTTTGCATCTGGTATGTTTTGATTGCGGCCAATATGGTCATCGGGCGGCATAATGTATGAAAAATAAAGTTGGAAATATAGAGGAGAATGAGAGGCCAGGGTGCCGGAGTCGCCTCAGGTGGAGATGGAAGTGAATGATTGTATGTATGGACCATGGATGTTGGTCAACAATGGGGTCCGGAGAAGGCCACCTCCGGTAGCCTTATTGAGGGAATAGCGAAAAAACAAACAGAATATCATAGGAGATGTCAGTATAATCCCGATTTGGGGGGGGGGGAGGGGGGGATGGAACCGAATCCAACAAAATCTATCTTTGGGAATTCTTGGCGGGAAGTTAGGGAAAATCACCGCAGATAAGGGAGAATAAGCAGGCGGTTGTTACAAGATCTCGTTTTAATGTTCTTTCCCAGTTTAATGAGGCGGATTTGGCGGAGGTACCAGTGGAGTCGCCAAGGGAACAAGTGGAGAGCTTAAGCCCTCAAGATGAGAGGGTGAAACTTAGTATTCTGGGCCGTAAGGGGGATGTGCCGTCAGGGAACAATAATAAGGGGAGTAAAAAAGAGATGCAGGGAAAACAAATCAAAGGTTGATGGGCCATGGGAAGGGCCCGGGGTCGGTTGGACCAAGGGGAGCCACAAACGGTGTAGTTGGGTTGGTCGATCGCCCTGATCGATACGTTAATCCCGATCCCATCAAAGTCGAATCGTCTACCAGAGCCCAAGAAAATTTGACACAAATTTCTTTTGGAGCAGCGAGATAATTGCGCCATTACAACAGAACCTCCCAGTAGATTGTCAGCCGATGACCCTAAACAAATGACGAAAAACCCCAAAGTTCAATATCCGGACAACTGGGCAGGGGATGCGAGTGACATGGAGGTGGAGGCTAATCATGAAGGTGGTATCCAGGCGAGGGTCGGGGGCTCGAGAGTGAGCCAGGGGATGAGCGAGTGTTGGCGATGGAGCGGTTGATCATGGAGATCGCTCTCAGTTAGGTGTTCAATGAATCTCAAATTAGTGTGCTGGAATTGCCGCGGTGCTGCGTCGGCAACATTCTTTTGTAATCTGAAGGACTGTCTGGTAAGGAATCAGCATAGTGTTTTAGTTCTCTTGGAACCTAGGCTGTCGAGTGTTAGAGCGAGGCGGGTTCTTCGTAATTTTTGGTTTACTAAGTTAATAGCAGTAGAGGCTATTGGTGTTTTTGGAACAAAGCGGTGCTTAATGTTATTAGTGTTAGTAGTGCCCTAGGACCATTAGCACATGTTGTGCGTTTTATTATCTTTTGAGCATGTAATTGAATAGTTAATTTTGCTTTTGATTATCAAATGTGTGATTTGATAGTAAAACTCATTAGCTTATGTAATTACTATTCTAGAAGTCCCTAGTTTTATGTAATGCTTAATTACTATGAAATAAAAACTAGTATGATTGTTGATTGATGATCTTGTTTTCATCGATCATGTGTAATGGATACAAATCACATCATAGATGCAATATATAGGGATACATTGTATTGGGACGTGATCCAGTCGGGAAAAAGTAATACTTCATGGTCTTAAGTCATAAGTATTACTTCATCAATACTATTTTAGAATCCTTAGACCTTATGTCTTCATTGATTCTAGTATGAATGGAGCCACGTTTTGACTCGGTCGGGACGTTGCTTGTAATGAGTAATCAATACGACTGATGATCGGATGTAGTGTCCTATCATAGCTTGAATGTGAGAGACATTGCAAGGAATTTGTCCTCTCTATTATTAGAGAGAGATATCCATGGGCCTCTCGATAGGGAAAAGACTGGTTAAATGCATGAGTCGTGCTCAAATGTATTTGATAAAGTGGCTATCAAATGCTATTTGTCAAACAGTCTACACGGAGATCGAGCATAAATACAATTAAGCTTAATAAGGGTGGCGACCACCATGCCTTATGCTTAATTAGGATATCGCGAGACAAAGGGATTAAATAGTAGATTGATATTAGGTTCCGTTGTATATTCATTCACTTTGGGTAGTCACGATGTCCCTGCTAGGGACCGCTTGTGATTTATGAACTCACACTACTACTAAGTGTGTTTTCATTGCCATTGTGATATGAACCTACTGAGTCACACGCATAGACGAGCTAACGAGCTTCATGTCCAGATTCAATGAATCTAGAATGTGTCTAGGTTCATTGTATCCGACATTCACTTTTACGAGAATAATAAATTGTTATTATTCGAATTAGAGATAAAGGGCATTTTCGGTATAAATTTGGAATTACGTGGGAGTTATTATCCGATAAAGACTCCCACTACCAGCAGAAGTCTAGTGCACGTGGGAGTTGTAGACTCCCATTGCCAAAAGAGGTTGATAGGACGTGGGAGTTCAGACTCCCACTGCCGAGAGAAGTTGAGGACGTGAGAGTTAGTTCTGGGAACAAACTCTCACACCCTATATAATAAACTCTTGGCCGAAACCCTAAGTGACTAATGCCTTTCAGCCGAAATACCTTAGTATCCAGAAAATAGTTTTCTGCCTCTCCATTTTCTCTCTAATTCCATAAACCCAGAAAAACGAAGAGCTAGCAATCGTTGCCCGTTTCGTCGCGTGGATACCGGTAGAGGGACATTCCGCAAAGGGAATTCCGTTGGTGGCAGATTAGCATCCAAGAAACGCCTTCCCTCCATTCAAGAAGTAGCTTCTTGAATCCAAGAAACGTAAGTTTTTAACTGTTTTTTCGATTCGTTTTGTATGAGCGGATCCTTCAGGGGAGGACTCATGGGTGTTTGGAACGAGTTTCCGCCCATGAATCCCTTTAGAGATGTGGTTCAGTTTGTGAGGAATGCGTTCTAGACGGGTTCTTTTAATGCGAGCATGAATGAAACTCTCATTACACTAATTCCGAAGCAAGATGTGGCTGAAAATATTTCTCAATTTCGACTAATTGCACTCTGTAATGTGGTGACGAAATGTATTACTAAAGTGATAGCGAACCAACTGAAGCCTCTGATGAATAAGTTGGTTGGGGAGACTTAGTGGAGCTTTATACAGGGGTGACAAGGGGTATATAACGTGGTTATTGTGCAGGAGGCCATTCATAGCATGCCTATAAAACAGGCCGGAATGGGTGGATGGCAGCTAAGATAGACCTTGAAAAGGCTTATGATCGTATCAGTTGGGAATTTCTCGGAGAGGTACTACAAAGGGTCGGGCTCAGCAGTGAGTTGCAAAAGTTGATAATGTTCTGTATATCTTCAGCAAAGTTATCCGTATTGTGGAATAGGGAGAAACTTGAGGGGTTTGTATCGCAACAGGGTCTGCGTCAGGGGGATCCTCTTTCCCCGTATCTGTTTGTTTTGTGTATGGAAGTCTTGGGGTGAGGTATTGAGAATCAGGTGGAGAGGAATAGATGGAAGCCGTTACTTTTATACAGGAGCGGCCCATGTTTATCCCATGTTTTTTTCGCAGATGATCTCTTTTTATTCGGGGGGAGGGGTAGTGAGGCTCAAGCTGAGGCAATGGAAAATGTGCTTAGAAGCTTCTGCGGTAAGTCGGGACAGAGGGCTAATGTGGGTAAGTCCAAACTTTTCGTATCTAAGAATGTGCATCAAGCGGTGGCACGTAGGTTGAGCTCTAAGTGTGGAATGCCGCTTACTTCTGATCTGGGTAAATATATGGGGGTCCCGGTCATACACAAGAGGGTGGGGAAAAACACGTATGGGATGGTGGTGGATAAGGTCCGGCGTAAGTTAAGCAGCTGGAAAGGGAAGCTCATGTCCCGAGCATCTCATAGTATCCTAATGAGGATTGTGACGTCAACTATGCCGAGTTATTATACGCAGGAGGCAGCTATCCTTAAAGGCACTTTGGAGGAACTTGTAAGATTAAATCTTGAGTTTTTTGGGGGAGAAGAGGAAGGGAATTGTAAGTTGCACACAATTGCATAGGAGGTTATCAGTCGCCCAAAGGAAGAAAGTGGTTTGGGGATCAGGCGTCTTAAGGATGTTAATTGTGTACTCTTTTGTAAATTGGGGTGGAAGAAGCTTCAGGAACCTCACAAACTTTGGGCGAAAATTCTCTGGCAGAAGTATGGCAGCTTGTTTCAGGAAAACAGGAAACAGAATGCTTCATTTGTTTGGCGAAGCTTATGGACTGCCCGGACTGTGCTCCAGGATGAGATTGGTTGGGGGTGGTGGATCCGATTCGAGTCAAATCTGAGGAGGGGCCTTTGTTGTCGTTAAAGGGTAGTGGTGGAAAGGGTTTTGTAGCTCAGAACTTTTATCAGCAAATTGGAGGTGAACAACAAGGCAGTGAAGTAGCTGAATGGAAACAAGTATGGAAGGTTCGTGGTCCGCAGTGCTATAATTTCCTTTTATGGCATATTCGTCATGTCAGAATACCTGCAAGTGAGCTTTTGTTTAACAGGTACTGTAAAGAGGATCCCTTCGTTCGTTTTGTGGGGGAGGGATTGATACGACACTACACGCAGTGCGGGATTGTCTGTGGGTATGGCAGGTGTGGGGTAAGATTCTGCGAGTAGATGTAGGCCATGGGTCTGCGAGTAGATGTAGGCCATGGGTTTTGGTGAGAATTGGATCCTAAAGCTTGTGTGGACGATTGTTTGAGGAATGGTACTGTGACCATGTGTTATGCTCCATTTCAAATGTTGGAGTGGTGCTGGCTGTTTCGTGTGGCGATAGCCACTGTTTGGTACTTTCATAATAAGAAAATTCACGATGAGGGTGCGGTAATTCCGGATCCGAGCATATTGTGCAGATAATTCGAGCTCATAGTCTGGAATGAATGAAATCTTGGAGGGATGGGAAACATACATAGAGTAGGGTGGGTATACGGCATAGAGTTTGCAGGATTTCGTTGATGCAGCTCGCTGCTGTTTTTTTTTTTTTTGGTCCTGTTTTCTTTGTATTTTTTGACTATATTCTTTTGCTGAATAAAGCTCCCGGTTTACAAAAAGACTCATCAAAAATCATAATCGAACTTGAATTAGGTAATCAATTTCCTTATTGCATACAAGTTAAGGAATCGAAAACCTGATAGAAGGAGTTAAGGGTTGAATCTCAGTGAAACTTGAGGATTTTTAATATATTATAAAGTTTAAGAATCTCAGTGAAACTTGAATTAGGATTCAGTGTCTTGATTGTGTACAAATCTAAATATACTCTTTTGATCGCTCGAGTTTTTCTAAAACTTCTGGAATCTAAATCCCTCAAAGAGCTAGCTTTGTTTTATGAATTTTCAAGCAATTGTATGGCGCAGGTTCCCCCGAAGATTATGTGTTCTAATCTCAAGAAGTTGAATCTTCAGGGGGTATCTATAGATGAAGTAGATCTCCATGGGATAATTTCAAGTTGCAAGATGATTGAATTCTTGGCTCTTTCAAAAGATCAGGTCTGCAGCTATACGAAGCTGCAGTTTCTTGGGAACAACATATGTGCTCACCTTAAGCGCTTGAGTCTTTCGATGGTAAGATTAGATGAAGTGAAGTTTCAGAGAATAATTTCGTGTTGCAAGATGGTCGAATTCTTGAGCTTTGTGGAGTGCGAGGGTATTCAAACTTGCAAGGTGATTGGACTTGGTGTATTTTAAGGGAAATAACATACTAGTTAATATTTAATTATTTCCTTATAATTTAATTTTTTTTAAACGAAAACATACAAAGTACTTCATTCGTTTTACAATATAAGACATTTTATCCCTTAATCTCTTCTCAAAATATTTGACCTTTTACAAATTTTAATAATTATATTTCTAAAGTTACCATCACCGAATATAACTCTTCCATTATATTATATGAGTAGAATTTTGAAAGAAAATAATAAAGAAAACATCACTTGTTAATTTTACAAGCAAATCTTAGTGGAACTTGAATTAGGAATTCGGTGTCATTATTGTTAGGGATTTCAATTGGATTCACTTGTGTCCAATTGGATCTTTATTACATTGGATCTGAGTCTTTTTAATTAGAGTTCGTATTCAATAATATTAGGTCTCAAATCTTATATGAAACTGTAAATTTTAATTGGGTCTCTTGGGTTCACACAATGATAGTTTAGACTCACTACTCTTAAATCATATATTTATCTATATTCAGATTCATTTGAGTTCCTACTCAATCTTGATCTAGATATAAAAAGTATGTCTAAACTCAAATTAAGTTCAATAAGTCTAAGTCTGGATGTAGGTCTTTGAGTCTCATTGACGAACCTAATTATTGTGTACAAATTAGGAAATCCAACACCTAAAGGAACAAGGATTTAAAAGGGTTATATATAGAATAGGGGTATAATTTCCTTTTATGGCAGATTCGTCATGTCAGAATACCGGCAAGTGAGCTTTTGTTTAACAGGTATTGTAAAGAGGATCCCTTCTGTTCGTTTTGTGGGGGGAGGGATTGATACGACACTGCACGCAGTGCGGGATTGTCTGTGGGTATGGCAGGTGTGGGGTAAGATTCTGCGAGTAGATGTAGGCCATGGGTTTTGGTGAGAATTGGATCCTAAAGCTTGGGTGGACGATTGTTTGAGGAATGGTACTGTGACCATGTGTTATGCTCCATTTCAAATGTTGGAGTGGTGCTTGCTGTTTCGTGTGGCGATAGCCAATGTTTGGTACTTTCAGAATTAGAAAATTCATGATGAGGGTACGGTAATTTCGGATCTGAGGCATATTGTGCAGATTTTTCGAGCTCATAGTCTGGAATGGATGAAATCTTGGAGGGTTGGGAAACTAATAATCCAAGATATTTGTACATACTTAGAGTAGGGTGGGTATACGGCATAGAGTTTGCAGGATTTCGTTGATGCAGCTTGCTGCTATTTTTTTTTTTGTTTTTTTTTTAGGTTCTATTTTCTTTGTATTCTTTGACTATATTCTTTTGCTGAATAAAGCTCCCGGTTTATACAAAGACTCATCACAAATCTTAATCGAACTTGAATTAGGTAATCAATTTCCTTATTGCATACAAGTTAAGGAATCGGAAAACCTGATAGAAGGAGTTAAGGGTTGAATCTCAGTGAAACTTGAGGATTTTTAATATATTATAAAGTTTAAGAATCTCAGTGAAACTTGAATTAGGATTCAGTGTCTTGATTGTGTACAAATCTAAAGGAAAAAGGAGTTAAAGGGTGAGTACAACATGAATTAGGATTATTCATATTTTTATTCACTATATATAATTAAAGTTAAAGGCTCTGCAACTACAAGGAGAAGCCATGGATAGCATAGCCGATTTGCCTGAAGATATCATACATCGTATACTTTCCTCTAAATTAAGATAGTCGTTTAAGGTTGTATTATTAGTTGTCAACAATTTATTCTAATTATACCCTCAACATTTTCCTTTCTTTATGACAAAAAAGTGAGAGAGAGGGAGGGTGGGTGGGGGATAATATTGGAAGTTTAGGTGAAAATGACAACTTTCTTAATTTTCTCAAATTGTCTAAAGAGTCTTATATTTAGGAATGGAGGGAGTACCTTGGTACAGATTTTTTTTGGGGTATATTTGAAACGGGGTCAAAGATTAGTAAAAAAAAAAAATTATGTACCCAATTTTGCATAAAAAATGTGATCTTGGGTATATTTGAAATTAATTTTATCTCTTACCTATTTTGCCCTCCAACTCCGCCTTAGCACCACCACCCTCTGCCGTTTTGTGGTATTTTTAGCACTCGTAAAAATGTTTCATGGCAGAAAAGGCACGAAAAATTGATTTGTGGCAAATATAGAACTCACAACTAGTTTTGTGGCAAAAAAAGCACAAAAAATGATTTATGGCAAATATAGCACTCGTAATTAGTTTTGTGGAGGAAAAAGCTATTTGCTCAAAAATAAATCAAAGAATTTCTAATTTAGAGGCTTTAAAAACTAAAATAAACTTTAAGGCGAAATTAAAAATTTTGAAAATATTTAGCGAGATAAAGTTAGAATTATAAATAGTTATCAAGTTAAATTTTAGATAAAAAAAAAATGAAAACATCCCTTCCAATATTTTTAACTCCCCGTAAATGGTTAGTTTGAATTATGTCTCAAGTTACCAAGTTTTCATTTTAGGAGCCTCATGACGTCGAAGTCATGAGTTCGAATCCTCCACCGCTTCTTGAATCTCACTATTTCTTGTAATGGATAGATCCTCTAATAAATAAATTCAAATTAAAAAAATATTCATTTTAGGGGCAAAAAAGTTATTTTACAATAAGAATCGAAATTGAGAGAATTATCTGGGTAACTAACTCTAATTTAAGTTATAAAATGTCGTTATAGAGTTTAAGAATAACGGCACTACCTAAGAATAGGTGATTCGGTCATTGATCTCAAGTTACCAATTAGCCGTTTTAGGGACAAAAATGTCATTTTACAATAAGGATCGAAATTGGGAGAATAGTCTAAGTAATTATTTCAATTGAAGTTATAAAATGTCATTATAAAGTTTAAGAATAAACACATTAACTAAGAATGTTTATGAGTGCCCCGCACTGCTCCCGAGACCCGCCGCGGATCAGGTAATTACGTCCCACGCTCTACCCTGTGCGGGGCGGATCTGACCGGTCCCGCCCCATCCATTTTCATTTATTTTTTTTTTACTTTTTTGTATGCATTAACTTAGTTACAGAAGAATTTTGCAATAAAATAAAATAAAATAACTCATGTTAATATGTTGACTAAAAATGGTAGGCATTTCATCCGACTAAAATAGAAATCTAGTTGAGCCCCAAATTGTCGAGATGTCGCATTTCACTTGCAAGAAAGGCAAAAAGGTTTAAATTTAAAGTAGGCAAATAAAGCAAAATGGCAAACTTCGCAATTGTCAAGAAATAGTGATTTCAGCATCGAGCAACCTCCACCACCGATTGGCTATTCGAGAAGAAGAGAGGAGAAAAAAGATGTCGATTAGCTGCGACAGACGGGCAAAGTGAGAAGGAGTGAGTCAACGCCGGACGGGCGGAGTGAGAATGAGGGAATCGGCGGTGGACGGGCAGAGTAGCTGAGAGAGAGTGGAGGAGAGTGAGAGAAAGGGTCGGTGGAGAGAGCGAATGAGAAAGGGTAGGTTTAGTAATAATAATAATATTATAATATTATTATAGGGTCGGTCGGGTCGGGTCGGGGCACACACGAAACCCATACCCGATATGTCTCATTCTCTTTATGCGGCGGGTCTGATTTGCCCCAAAAGTTGTTGTGGCAGGATGGGTCGACGGATCACGGGTCAAATTGCCATTGATCATTTCTCAAGTTGGCAATTAGTCGTTTTAGGATTACAATAAAAATCGAAATTGATAGTATGTTTTACATAATTATTGCAATTCAAGTTATAAAATGTTGTTATAGCGTTTAAAAAATAAAGACATTGAATAAGAATCGAAATTGATCATGTCTCAATTTACCAATTAGTCATTTAGGGGCACAAATGTCATTTTAAAGTAAAAAAATATGTTTTATGTAATTATTGCACTTGAAGTTATAAAATATCGTTACAAATTAGTTCTTTTAGGGGTTCAATTGTCAATTTAAAATAAGAATAGAAATTTAAAATAATTTTTTTGTGTTAAATGAAAATTTTATAAAAATATTTGGCGAGTTATAGAAGAAATATTTTTTGATTGTTTTTTTCATTTGTCGCTATAAATTTTTAAATTTTCTACCCCAATTCCTCCAAATCTTATGTATTGATTGCCCTGAAGTCATTATCATATAATAATATCTAAAAAAGGTTCATCTACTATTCCATTCTAAAACTTCAGTTTTGGAAGTTAGCCAACTGCACCAAATGAAAACATATACACTTCAATTATGCAATTTTGTATTTGTTCGTTAAAGTGTATTATTATGTTCATCAAGTGTCAATGCGTCTTAAATGTGGAACAACTCCTAAATATAATCACAACTTTCAAGAAATTGATCAAAGGAGAGAAAAAATATTAGTTTCTAAAATCAACATATATATATATATATATATATATATATATATATATATATATATATATATATATATATATATATATATATATATATATATATATATAAGCAAAGCAGAACTCCACAAGCTTTGACATGTGGCGTGTCCATGGTAACTAGCGAGTCAGAATCTGCCATGTGGTCATTTTGCATTTATGAAATTACAACTGTATTAGCTAATGTTATTAGTGTTAGTAGTGCTCTAGGACCATTAGCACATGTTGTGCGTTTTATTATCTTTTGAGCATGTAATTGAATAGTTAATTTTGCTTTTGATTATCAAATGTGTGATTTGATAGTAAAACTCATTAGCTTATGTAATTACTATTCTAGAAGTCCCTAGTTTTATGTAATGCTTAATTACTATGAAATAAAACTAGTATGATTGTTGATTGATGATCTTGTTTTACTGATCATGTGTAATGGATACAAATCACATCATAGATGCAATATATAGGGATACATTGTATTGGACGTGATCCGTCAGAAAAGTAATACTTCATGGTCTTAAGTCATAAGTATTACTTCCTCAATACTATTTTAGAATCCTTAGACCTTATGTCTTCATTGATTCTAGTATGAATGGAGCCACGTTTTGACTCGATCGGGACGTTACTTGTAACAGAGTAATCAATACGACTGATGATCGGATGTAGTGTCCTATCATAGCTTGAATGTGAGAGACATTGCAAGGGAATTTGTCCCTCTCTATTATTAGAGAGAGATATCCATGGGCCCCTCGATAGGGAAAAGACTCGTTTAAATGCATGGCAGTGCTCAAATGTATTTGATAAAGTGGTTATCAAATGCTATTTGTCAAAGCAGTCTACTTGGAGATCGAGCATAAATACAATTAAGCTTAATAAGGGTGACGACCACCATGCCTTATGCTTAATTAGGATATCGCGAGACAAAGGGATTAAATAGTAGATTGATATTAGGTTCTGTTGTATATTCATTCACTTTGGGTAGTCACAATGTCCCCTGCTAGGGGACCGCTTGTGATTTATGAACTCACACTACTACTAAGTGTGTTTTCATTGCCATTGTGATATGAACCTATAGGGTCACACGCATAGACGAGCTAACGAGCTTCATGTTCAGATTCAATGAATCTAGAATGTGTCTAGGTTCATTGTATCTGACATTCACTTTTATGAGAATAATAAAGTGTTATTATTCGAATTAGAGATAAGGGGATTTTCGGTATAGCTGGAATTACGTGGGAGTTATTATCCGATAAAGACTCCCACTACCAGTAGAAGTCTAAGGAACGTGGGAGTTAAAGACTCCCACTACCGAGAGGAGTTAAGGATGTGAGAGTTGGTTATGGGAAAAAACTCTCATACCTTATATAATGATCTCTTGGCCGAAACCCTAGCCAATCAATTTTTCAACCGCAAAAATCACCAACTCTCTGAAATTTGATTTCAATTTTCGGTCTCCCTTTTCTCTCACAATTCCGAAACTCAGAAAGACGAAAAGCTAGCACTCGCTGCCCGTCTCGTCGCGTGGATACCAGTAGAGGGATATTCCGCAAAGGGAATTCCGTTGGTGGCAACAAAGCATCCAAGAAACGTCATCCTCCATTCAAGAAGTAGCTTCTTGAACCCGAAATTGTAAGTCTTTTCTTGCTGTTTTTCGATTCGTTTTGTATGAGCGGATCCTTCAGGGGAGGACTCATGGGTGTTTGGAACGAGTTTCCGCCCATGAATCCCTTCAATTAGTAGATAACATAACCTTTGAACCTAATTTTTAAATAATAAGTTCAAAGTATGTTTTAAATTCAATGTTAATGACTATTTAATCAGAAGAAGTTAAATAGCTTCTGAAAGCTATGAATGTAATTTTCAAATAATAAGTACAATGTATATTTTAAATGCAAGTTCAATGCTTATTTAACAACAAGAAGTTGAATAGCTTCTGAAGATCTTCTACATTATTATAAAATAGCTTCTGAAGCTCTTCTACATTATTATAAAATAACTATAGCTACAATAATTAGTTTTTCTTCTAATCCAATTATTTAATAAGTTCTTAACCAAATCAATATACAATACATACAAACTAATATCTATAGCTAATAGAGCAATTTAGGGCGTTTTGGAAATAACACATTACTATTGATACATTACTTGAAAATTAAATTCAGCATGCCAATAGTCTCATCCTATTAATGATCATTATATGAATATGGACAGATTTTCATAGCTTAAGATTGAAAATTGTTAATTTTTTTTAATAGCCTGCTGATCTCTTTTCCCCTTAGCTTGGTCCACTCTCTCCGGATTCCTCAAGTCCACCTGAAAGAGGTATTAGGGGAGTAACATCTTCAGTTTCTGGTTTTTTTGTATTTATTCTTTTTCCTTTACAATTTTTTTTCACAGGCAAGCAAATTCTGCAGTTGTTAAAGGTATATTTTTCCAATTGATTCTTCAAACTGTTTTCTTTTTGAATTATTGGATATTTAAATTACCCCCTTTACAAATTAGTTATATTTACAATTATTTCCTTTTCAAATTATATATATATATATATATATATATATATATATATATATATATATATATAGATACTGCTCTTGCAAACAAATATGCTTATGATTTTGCCACTTAATTAAATGCTATAGATCTTTTATCTTTGATGTACAATTTTAAAAATTGAAAATCCTTGCAATAACTATTTTCTGCAGCTAACCAAAGATTTACCTATTCCAAGGTATAGTCTCCTTGATATTTTATTCATTCAAGATTTATAAATGTTTAAAGTTTGCAGTTGTTCTAGATCTTTTATCTTTGATGTACAATTTTAAAAATTGAAAATCCCTTGCAATAACTATTTTCTGCAGGCAACCAAAGATTTACCTATTCGAAGGTATAGTTTCTTTGATATTTTATTCATTCAAGATTTATAAATGTTTAAAGTTTGCAGTTGTTCCAAAGTTTAATATTTTCACTTTCATATTCCAATTGTTTCCTTTTTAGCTGATTAAATGATTAGAATCTTCCCTTTACAAATTATCTATATATATCACAATTTATCTATATATACAATTGTTTCCTTTTCTGATTATATATATATATGTATATGCTCTTGCAAACATGTATGATTATGATTTTGCAAATCCATTATATGGTCTAGATTTTTTTATTTCTCATGTAAAAGTTGTTGTTGTTTTTTTTTTAGACTCCTTACAATAACAAATTTATGCAGCCAATCAAAGATTTACCAATTTCAAGGTATAGTTTCCTTACTATTGTATTCATTCAAGGTTTCTAAGTTTACAAAAGTTTATGACTTCATTATCATTTAATATAAGTTATTTAATCATATTGTATTAAATTTATTCAACATGTTAATTTTAATCCCACTATATATGAAGTCATAAGCAAGGTTGTTAAAATCGGGATTCTACGTAGAATCGGTGGAGGGGTAGAAAATCGTAAAATCGGGTTTTACGTAGACTCGTAAAATCGTACCAAAAAAATAAAATATATATTTTATATATAAATAACAATAATTAACATATAAATCATTTCATATGGTTTAACAATATGCGAAAATCCATAAAACACAATTTCACAAATTTTTTTAAAATATAAAAACGCGACAAAACATAATTTTTAACTTATGAATATTTCAAAACATCAAAATAAAATAAACTACAAAAATATCAGACCACCGATTCTGTAAATAAGCAACAAATATGAACATCAAGATGTTATTAAAATACGAAACTTAGAGAACTGAACAAATAATTTTGACCTTATTAACGAGTAATTGAAATCCGCCTGAAAATAGCCAATTTATGTCTGGAAATAGCTGAAATCCGCCTGGAAATAGCAAATTTCAGCATGGAAATAGCCAAATCCGGCTGGAAATAGAAAATTTGTAGAATCGGTAAAATAGTAAAATCGTACGATTTTACGATTTTACACTCCGATTCTATGATTCTACTCCTATTCTACCAGATTTCGATTTTACTTCCGATTCAAATCGTTTTCCTTCCGTAAAATCGTAAAATAGATTTTACGATTTAAATCGGGATTTTAACAATATTGGTCATAAGGTTGCTGGGGGAGTTGGTCTTCATTAATATTCAATTTTAATTAAATATACCTTACATTTGTAGTATATCTTCGCCGCCGTTTCTTGATCATGGTTTTTCCTCCCAATGTATAGTAATTACCTAAATATTGTGTATTGTGGAGTAATTAGTAGTTGACTAATATAGTGTAGACACACAATCTTTACTTTGCAATGGTGAAATATATATTTTTTCCTTCAATTCTTTTAGGTACCACACAGGGGAAGATTTGTCCTTGCTATAGGAAGCCCCTCCCAAAATTTTGAAACCAATGTATTTTTAGTATGAAAATTTGTTTATATACCCCAAACTCTATTAAAATTTTCTTTTGGCCCCTCCTAAAATTTCAAAAATATTTTATTATAACCCCAGAAAATATCTATCTCCCCCAATCACACAAGTGATTTGATCTTAAAGATTTAAAGATTATTTTGAGATCTCAAACTATTAAACAGGATACAATACAGAAAAAAAAGTAATAATAAAATGAAATGGAGGTATCACTTTCGTACACACAAATTGCTTCTCATTTAGTATATGGATTTTTTTATGTTTGTTCAAATTCTGATTTAAAAAGTTTGGCTCTCCCTTAAAAAGTCCTATTATATTGGTAATATAATAGGACCTAAACGTCATTTTAACATATGTTGATAGTACGAAAAATTAATTACACAATGTATACCCTTTTACTCGAAAAAAATTATATTAATACACCAAACCGTGGTAAACCTGTAATTCAATATTGAAACATGATTTGATCCCCAAAAAATTGAAACATAATTCATATATAAAATTCAACATGATATAAAAACAAATATGTTTTGTATTAAAAAAAAACAAAACTAACAAAAGAAACAAAGAATATTTATACAATTATCATCTATAATACGTTGGAATAAAATGGAATGTAATTCCTTTTCAGGCAGAATCCCTTTCCATCCGGAATAAGTTCGAAATCCTCTTTTTATTCCAGTGTTTGGAAAGCAAAACAAGAATGAAATGTTAATTTCTTTTCTTTTATTTGGTAAAACTATATTTTAATGTTAGAATGAATGAAATTAAACACAATATAACATAATTGCCCTTGTAAAGGTCATTTCATATATTTTGGTGATGGAATGACGTTTCTCACATTTTCCTGAAATGAACATTCATGTGGGAAGTCCTTTCTTAGCGAGTAGCAAATCAAACATTGAGATAGGAAGAGAAATTGAAAAAGTTATTTCATTATAATCCAATCAGTCCGGATCCTATGTGAAACAATTTTTTCAGTACATATATAATATCCTATGTGAAAAAACATGTGTTACGAGGCTAAAAAACACGACAAATGTTCTGAAACTCAGAACATGTATTTGTTTTAATTAATCTTAACCGTTAAAATTTTAATACAATTGACAAAAGGAATCTTCGCAAGTGCAAAATTACCTCGTTCCGTACTGGAGCCACACTGTCATATTCTAACATAACAAACGTGCTCTAAATATGACCATTTCTCTAGCCATTATTTAAGGAAAATAATGATATGAATTATGTACACATGTACATCATGGTACAAATTTAGCCACATAATTCAGTAGTGATGTGGTCAGTTACTTACCACAAGATCATGGTCCATATAAGAACTATCTATTATCTAACCTTCTACAATCACGAGAGCTTCCACACAATGGTTTGGAGATCCACCGAATTTTCTCCTACTAAATGTATTCCACGATATTATTAAATGATATCATTAATACGTTTTTTATTTTAAAAAACAAACAAACGTGCTCTAAATATGGAAAAATTCTGTTGTGGACCTGGGTTATATGTGGGGTTATAAACCACTTGATCCACATTGAGCCACATCACCTATTTTGATAATAAAAAAAATACCACTCTTTAATTGCACCAAAAGGGGGAAGTGTTTATATATTTTTAATAAAAAAAAGTGATGTGGTTCAATTCGGATCAAGTGTTCTATAACCCCATTTATAGCTCAGGTCCAAAACAGAATTATTCCTAAATATGACCATTTCTCTTGCATTATTTAAGGAAAAATATGATATGTACCAGATTCATATGTATATCGTGGTTCAAAATTAACCACGTACTACTTATTTCGTAGCAGTGTGGTAAGTTATCGAACACATGGTCTATAAGAACTATCCATGATCTAAGGATTTCTTCATCACGGGAGCTTCCATGATACGGAACTGAGGAGGAAAAAACAACAAAGAAAGAATACCAGGGTTTCTGAATCAAGGGCTGCAATTCAGCAAAATTAAGGTTAGTAAATTGGACAAATCGTTTTTTAGGATCTCAATTTTAGCGATTGGGGTCTTGGAATATTGAATTAGTGAATCTCATTTTTTTCTTAAATATGGTTGGATGTGATGGAAAGTTAAGGTTCTCTGTAATTGATTCATATTGTTCTTAATGGTTGGTTCTCTGTAATTGAGAGTTGTGTTTGGGATCGAAAGAAATGGAGAGATTGCATCCATGTGGATGACCTTACGTGATTCTTACTTTGATTCATGTAGCCGACCCCAATCTGTTGGGATTAAGGCTTGGTTGTTGTTGTTGTTGTTGTTGGTTGTGAATTTAAATAACATGTGAATTTATTTTGATTATTAGAAGGAAGAATGAGATTGTTTTAGTTGTTCTTTTTGTATAATTTTTTATTGGATAAAAATTCATATCTTTAATCACTATATAATATTACAAATATAGTATAAGAGATTTTGTATCTGGGCTGCAGAGGACAAGTAGAAGCCATGGTTAACTTATCAGATCTTCCTGAAGGCATTATACATCAGATACTTTCATTCATGAAACTCGACGAAGGAATGCAAGCCAGCCTTTTGTGTAAGCCATGGCTTAGTGCATGGCGCACACGACCAACCTTGGATTTTTTTTACCCATTTAGGTACTCAGATACAACAGACTATATGGATAAGTGTCGTGTTTTTTGGGAAGGGTTAGAAAACCACATTGATCAGACTCTGCTAAGGTACCGAGATCAAAAGATAAAGATACATCTATTGAAGCTGTTTTGTGGTGATGATGATGACGATGACGAGCGTGAGAAAAGGTGGATTGCAACAGCACTGGAGAACGGTGTTAAAGTTCTTCACCTGACGAGGGCTACTAGGGCTTCTCGAATGGTTCTCGAATCTAAATCTCTTGAAGAGCTACATTTTATGGGTTATCCATACACCTCCAAAATGATGTACACCCCCAATATGATGCAGGTTCCAGAGAAGATCATGTGTTCTAATCTTAAGCGGTTGAATCTTAGTTACTTATACATAGATGAAGTAGATTTTCATAGGATAATTTCAAGTTGCAAGATGATTGAATTCTTGTCACTTTGTAAAATTGTGATCCAAGATGGATCTGCCTACTGCGATATCAATCCCGAGTCTCCTGGAAACCCTAATCTTAAGTGCTTGCATCTTCTGAAGGTAAGATTAGATGAAGTGAAGTTCCATAATATAATTTCAAGTTGCAAGATGATTGAGTACTTGAAGTTTGATGGATGTAAGGGTGTCCGTACTTGCAAGGTGAGGGGACTTCCGAGGCTTAAAGAGCTCTACGTTTCAAATTGTAAGAAACAAACTCCTACAAGAGTTGAGGTCGAAGCACAAAGCCTAGAAATCCTTTATATCTTGAACTGTAATGGGGGCACTATAAAGCTTAATTTGAATGCATCTAATCTGAAGAATTTGCATCTAGATGGCGTGGACTTGGAAGATGACTATTTCTTGGATCTGGAAACCAAATGTCCCTGCCTTGAGGACTTAATAATTGACTGGTTCAAAGGGTTGCACAAAATCAAAATATCAAGTCCATCGCTTAGAAAGTTGGTGTTGCAAAGTGAGGCCAATCAATTTAAGATGGTTAGACCAGAGTCGGAATATGAGTTGAAAGTGTGTCCATTGAAGGAGTTGCAGGTTGATGCTCCAAGCCTTGCTTTTTTTGAATATGTTGGAGGGTTGGTTTCCTCTGTATCCTTTGCAAGTTTCTCAAGCTATTTGGTTTCTGAAATTCGCATAGAAGACTTTGGAAGACCAGGGGATTCGTGGTTTCATTTAAAGGAATTCTTAACACAGCTGAATCAATCAGAGATCTCTTTGCATATTGCATTTCGTTCTGAGACAAGCTTTAATTTGGAAGAAGAAATGAAGAGAAATACACAGTTTCCTGGAATTCCATTGTCGGTACTTAGTATAAAGTGTGAGACGGATAAGTTTGATACCGCTTTACTAGATGGAGTGTTTTGGATTTGTCGTCCTAAAACAATAGAAGTAGAATGTTTTTTTGGAGATCATGGCAAATTGATCGAAACCCTATTCTCGATGCTAATAGCTAAAAGAAGCAACGACAATGAAGAAGAGAGAAAATTTTGGCAGAGGATTCTAAAAGAGGTGAAATTTGAGACTTTAAAGTCTGTTTTGCAATTGGAATGGGAGCCTTAATACCATTTTTATTGGAAGACTTCGTTGGGAAATCCATAATCTGCTATGGTATGTATATCCAACAATATTGGATGTTTTCTTTTGGGGAGGAAAATTAGGTTATTCTTGATTTAAATCATAGTGTTACTTGATTTAGTATGGAATATAATGTTTTCTTTATTATTAATTTTTATTGTGGGGAGGAAAATGTTGAACTCGAGACATATTATGTTCTTCAGTATACACATTATATGATGTTTTCTTTATTATTAATTCATATTTTGGGGAGGAAAATGTTAAACTTGAGAACTATATAAGTGCTTTTTTAGAATAGCTTGTGTTGAAATTATTATTTTTACTTTATCATAATACAAGATATGGTGAAAACAAAATAATCACATAATGTATTTTCATTTCTCAATTCTCCCTTGATTGGATTGTGGAAGAAGATTTTATTTTATTTTTTGAGCGATTTGTTTTTCAGCATATGAGAACGAATCAATGTATACAAAAAATTACTTTTTTCAGCAACTTAACAATAATTCCAGCAATGGAGAAAATGAATAAAAAAACAATCCAGTAAAAAATAGGTGAATTTTTTGAAATTGGAAACTATACTATCATATACAGTAATTTATTCATATTAATATGTGCATGTAGACACAAATTAAAAAATCTCCAATTTTATTTATGATTTTAAAGATGGTGATCTACTCAAACATGTTCGAATATAACTTATGCTCATCCGTTTATTATTTTGTGTTCAAAGTCGATTCGAATAGCAAACAAACTAGCCAAATATAAAGAAAAAAAAAATCTAATATAGACTATGTGGTACAGATTCATTCACATCAATAGAAAAAAATTATCTCTCCTGATTTGAATGAATCTAAACCACACGATTCATTAATCCTAGTTCTTATTATAATTAATCAAATATATATTTACGAAGTGAAATACAAGTTCCTTTTTGAGGTCAACCTATTTTTTTAGATTAGAAATATATTTTAAAAGTCAAATGTGATCATTTAGTGAGATTAAAAAACGAGACACAAATTCGGGACTAGAGATATCTTCCATATTAAAAGATTTGTCATCAAAAAAGTGTCAACAGTGAATTGTTTTTTCATTATTTATTATGATAACTTACTCATCTGACATCTCTTAAGCTGAGAATTGAGAAACATTATCAAACGTGGGGGAAACTAAAATCTAAAACACTTGAAGAGGCTATGTATAACTACTACCAATTCTGGAAACAAATCCTAATGAAACTTCAATTTGGAAATCGAAAATCTTAAAGCGAAAGGAGTCGAGGGTTGAATCACAATTCTACTTTAATTACATGATTTGAAAGAATATTGTTGTATTGAATTGATAATTTGTTACAATTACAATCGATATATAATAGAGAGCCCTATACTGATACAATTACAAACGATATATAATACAGAGTCCTATACTAATAAGGAAGTTATAATCATCAATATGTCTTATACTAATAAGGACGCTATTAGAATCCTAATCAAATTACAAACAGATAGACAGAGGATCTCAGAAACATTCATCTTTTCTCGTTATATAAAGCTGAAGAATATTGGCTTTGGAAGATTATACAGATACCCAGAGAGAAGCCTAAGGCCATGGAAAACATATCAGATTTGCCTGAAGGGATAATACATCATATACTTTCCTTGCTCAAATTAGACGAAGGGATGCAAGCCAGCCTTTTGTCTAAGGCATGGCTGAGTGCATGGCGCACACGACCAACTTTGGATTTTGATGGCCTTTACTTACATAAGAAAATTAAAAACATATACATACACAGAGATGACACGATCTTGATGGAGTAAGCTCGCTGCTTTAGAGATGAGTTCTACAACTATGTTCATCAAACTTTGCTAAGGTACGTGGATCAAAACATACGAATACAGAGATTGAAGCTTAATCTTGTTGATGTCTGGGGAGCATCCGGTGTGAATTATCCTCAAATCAGACGTAGTTTCCATCGTGTTATTGATAACATTACTTCAATACTTTTCCAATCTAAATCCCTCGAAGAGCTAGATATTCATAGTGCTAGAAATACCTACACTAGGACGAAGGTTCCGGGGAAGATCATGTGTGCTAATCTTAAGAGGTTGAGCCTTTCTTGGTTATCTATAGTTGAAGAAGATTTTCAGAGGATAATTTCAAGTTGTAAAAGCATTGAATTCTTGAGCTTTGAGAAATGTGAGGGTGGTGTGGAAACTTTCAAAGTGGATGGACTTCTCAGGCTTAAAGAGCTTTCAGTTTCTACTAGTGGCAAAGAAGTTCCTAAAAGCTTTGAGGTTTATGCACCAAATCTCGAAAGCTTTTATATCGAGAATTCATATGGTTACACTGTGATGCCTAGTTTAAGTGCATCTAGAAATCTCAAAGATATGGTATTGCAGGGCGTTTTCGTTAAAGATGAGTTTTTCGTGGATATAGCTAACCAATTTCCATGCCTTGAGAGGTTGGGTATTCAAGGCTGCAAAGGGTTTCTGAAACTCAAAATATCAAGTCAATCACTTAGAAATTTGCAGGTGCAATACTTGAGGTATCCATTGAAGGAGTTGCAAGTAGATGCTCCTAGCCTTACTGTGTTTGGATATCAGGGAAATTTGATTCCTTGTGTATCTTTTGCAAGATTCTCAATTAATTTGGTTTCTAGAATTGACATTCACGGATTCGGAAGGCCAATGGATTCGTGGCTACTATTGAAGAAATTCTTATCCCAATTGAACCTATCAAGAATCTATCTGAAAATAATGTTTTGTTTAGAAACAACCTTAAATTTGGAACAAGACATGATGAGTAGCAGCAATTTAGAGTTGTTGCCTGAAAGCAAAGTGCGAGTATTAAATTTCAGTACCAATACAATTCCAAGTAAGGTTGATACAACTCTGTTAGATGGAATGTTTTGGGTTTGTCGTCCTAAAAGAATAATATGCAACCTTATTATCGGGGAAGGAAGCGGATTGGTGGAATTCCTTTGCTCGGCGATAATAGATGGAAGAAGCAAGAACAAAGAAGAAGATATCAAATTTTGGCAGAGAGACTTAAAGAATTTGAAATTTGAGACCCTTGTAAAGCAAAAGCACGATGATTGCAAATGGCGAAGTTATATTAATTTGGATTGGAAGACTTTATTGGACGTGGGAGGCTTTAGGTCCCCATTCATGTTATTTAGAATGGAGCAATTAGGGTCAGAATCAAATTAATAGAATGCCTAGTAGTACTTTACTAGTAAACCGTTCCTTTATTTTTATTCGTTTTCTTTATACTTTCTATTATATAATGCTTCTTCCATCCAGATTTTGATCAAATTACTCATCAACATTCCAAATAATAAGTTCATCTACAATACAAAGCAAACATCCCAGCTAATATACTACCTCCATTCTATACCATGAGTCGTTTAATATATATAACAAAAAATTAAAATATTTTTTTAATTAAAATATCAATAATACTCTCCTAAATTTGAGAGGTATACAACTAATATTAATCAACAAAATGATATTGATATTTTAATTAAAAAAAACTAAAAAAAAATTCGCCCTTAATCTTAGCTACATGTATTATACACTTTATGGAAGGAAAGGAATACATCTTTTTGTGAACAAACATTCTTCGCAACAAACATAGAAGATTACAATATATTGCAATGAATTATGTCATGATTTTGTATATCCACTCAAATTCATGAAATATCAACAAAAACTCAGGGATTCACAGATTTTCACTTTGAATTCATATTTAATAATAACATAAACAAATTAAAAAAAACTCAAAAAAAGAGGCTAAAATCTAAAACGTACTGCAATTTTAACAAACCTGAACAGTGTATTACATATTAATTTCCACGTTGACGAGAACTTATTCGAAATACAGCAGCTTCAAATTCATAAGCCCTAGAAAATTCAATATGAAGAACGTAGCACACTAGCACTCTTCTACTGCAATCTTCTCCATTTCTTCAAAAAAAAAAAATGCACGAAATTCCTTACAAAACTCGAAATTTCTCCAAAACAACACACGATTTCTACCGGAATCAAAAGATTAAAGAGTAAAATTCATGTGCAGATATAGAATTATGGTCACCAAAATCTCTATGAATCGTTTGTAGAGATGAATTCAAAGTTTGAAACGACTGTTAACAAACATTTTGTAGATTTTGTTCCCAAAAAATCGGGTTTTGACTCGAGCTATCGATTTTTGTGTTACGAGGAATAGAGCGATTATTTACATTGGATGAAAAGGAATGGAAAAGGGTGTAGATGATAAAGGGCACAATCTAAAGATTCGGATAGTCCCAGGAGTAGGATTTGATATTACACATCTGACCTTAGGCGGTTTCTTTCGGTCCAGTTATGATGCTTAAAAATTAAAAATTAAAAACTAATAAATATTAGATGCATATTATCGTAGGTTGTTTTTTAGTAAAATATGTTATGATTTTTGTAATGAGAAAAGCATTACTTTTACCCATTAAGTATCTTTGAAAATTAAATTATAAACATTAATTTTTTTAGGTGTCAAAATTGCACCTAAAATTTTACGAGGTGCTATTTGTAGGCAAATTAGGGATATAATAGTCATGACAATTTTTACACCCTTCTTCTACAAAAAAAAAAAAAAGAAAAAAGAAAAACTGAAAAAGAAAAGAGAGCAAATTCAAGCAATACCCCCCACCCCCACCCTCTATCCCTCCCTCCCTCTTGATCTCCACCACTCCGCCATCTCCACCACCACTGTCAAGAAAATCAAGAAGAGCAAATTCAAGCAAAAATCCCACCCCACCCTCCCTCTTGATCTCCACCACTCACCCCGCCATCTCCACCACCACTGCCCTAGATCTAATTCCACAACCCTCACTAGCGCCACCAACCACCTCTTCATTGTTCTATTTTCTGCAAATCACCAATAGACCAAGTAATCTCTATAAATTATGGATAGTGATGAGACCAAGCATAACCCACCAAAATCCCATTTTTTGCTATCCATTTTCCATAAAGAATTTGAACAGCGAGTTTGGGTTGTTTTCAAAGAAAACGTCAAAAAAGGAGAAACATTAAAATGCTGAAGATTTGGAAGCTCCAACGCCGGAATGGACCCAGAAAACTTGTTATATTCAAGAAAAAGGGTTCTCAAACGGGTCGGAAGGAATTTCGCCGGAAAATCTGTTGTCACCAAGACTTAACCTAACCAAAGAATGAATCCCCAAAAGGGAAGTCGGCAAGGGCCCAGAAAAATGGGGTATTGCAGAGAGTTTTTTGAGAATTTCTTGTATTATGAGGATTATTTTATTATTATTTTCTTGTTTCCTTCTAGACATGGCTACTGTGAGTGATTGTAAGTGTCTTCTGGGAGTGATTCTTGCATTTAAATCTTGTTTTTATGTAAGCATTTAAGGGCTTTGATTGTTAAACAGTTGGATTATGAAGCATTTTGGGTTTTGATTTTGAAGTTTCAAGTTGGAGGTGGTTGAAGATGATTAAGGCGACGGGTTTTTTTTGGCTTTTGGCTTCTCGAAGAATATGAATTTCGATGGTGGGAAGAAATTTTACTGAAACTTTCAATGATGGCTTCTTCTTTTATTTTTTTTGGAGAAGAAGGGTGGGAAATTGTCATGACTATTATACCCCTCAAAATGTGCATGTGCGGACCGCACATGTGGAACGCCGCCTCCTCTCGCCTGATTCCGCCCAATTTGTCTACAAATAGCACCTCGTAAATTTAAAAAAATTAATGTTTATAACTTGTTTTTCAAAAATACTTAATGGGTAGAAGTAGTGCTTTTTCTCTTTTTGTAACATATGTTACATAAAACATTTATTATATATTTTAAAATATATGTTAATTATGAAAGAATATACATTGAATAAATATAACACTTATTTAAAAGTATATAACACTAGTTACAAAATGTTCAGTTTAATACATATTGAATTTGTTATATTCAGCATTATTGCCACGGCCGAGTTTCTTTTTTTATGAGATGAACGATGGGGATTGGATTGGGATAACGTGCCGAGTTTCTTTTTTTATGAGATGAACGATGGGGATTGGATTGGGATAACGTAAGTGTAGGAGTTTTTTTCTTCCTAAAGCTGATATAACCAATTTTTCCTTTTAACTTCTTCTCTCCTCTCTTTTTAGTCACATCTTCCTTGTTTCCATTTTAAGGGGTTTTACTTAGAATAGGCATGTTTTTGTACCATTACACTAAACTAGACACCTTTTTTTGGGACGTTTTAAAAGTAGGCAGAACGCATTGTGTTAATGCGTTGTGGGATAAAGAACGCATAACGGTCATGCGTTGTACAGAAGAACGCATTATAGTAATGCGTTGTTGACCAGGAGAACGCATAACCGTTATGCGTTGTTTCCTTCCACATACTTTGCCCATTTCAAGCCTTTCTTCCTTTTTCAATTGGCAAACATTGATGCCTTGCATGCATTTTCTTAACTTCGTTTGTAAAAATACATTTATTTTCTATCAATTTTAAAACCCTAAGATACCCTAAACCTAGAATTTGCAATAAAGTAAATATACCATAATTTTTTAGTCAATTATTTTGTGTAATATATTTATATTAAGAATAATATAAGAGAAAAGACAAAATTTGTTAAATACTGAGTTCGATAGTTTGACTGCTGAGGAGAGGCTTTTGCGCAGGTCTGACCGGGATAGGTTCGCGCCTGCTCGCTACACACCTGTTGATTATCCTTAGGATATATTTTGTTTTCCTTTAATTTATTTATTTATTTTGTAACCTTTGGAGTTATTTTTATGTTGGATATGTAACTTAATTCATCTTAGCTTCTTATTCATTTTTTTATTTCATAACATAAATAATAAAATAAAAATTACAAAAAATTTAATACAATTCGAGTTCCTTCAATATGCGTTCCAACCGCCCAATCGATAATGTCGTTAGGAGCTGGATGGATATGTAGAAATTCTTCGTTGCCACCATGTCCCATATCGTAAAAAGCAACAAACTCCAACCACCTCAGCAAAAGGTAATCACCTTCATAGTCTGTATCCACGGGGAGTGACATTATGTGACCGGTCTTATCTCGCATGTGCAATACCCGCGGTATTCCAAACCCCATATCAACACGCCATTTTATGTACCTACGACCTATCTGTAAACATGAACGAAAAAAATAAAATAAAATAAATTTAAGGCATGACATAATTTTTGACCTTAGATATAGCCGGCATACCAGTTTCTCCATTTTGGGGTTATGGTTCACATATATTCTAAAATAATGGCGATAAAAAGCTCCATATGATGGATATGATCTTTCACCCCTCAAATGGCCGATCTCGGGCAAACACGCAGCCACACGTCTCTCGGTCTTGAAATATACATCTATTATGTTATTGGGTGACGGTTGAAAATGTATAATATCCTCTAGACCAAGAAAGTTTTCAAGCACAAATTCTTCCAACCCAGATTCGAAATAGTAAATGCCATTGTCATTGGTTACAGAGATACACCACTCATTACCAAATTTGTCGTGGAGGTAGAAGTAACGTGGCACTCCGACACCATTTACCTCCAACCAGGTTGTGAATGACGATGGTATGGGCTGCAAAATGTAATTCTTGTTAGGTAATCAATTAAAATTCTAACAAATAAAAAACACGTATGTAAGATATTACCATTCTACCATTCCGTCGATATCCGGCTACAATTTCAAAATTATTATTAAAATATTGAACAAGTGGCGGATCCATATTGCTATTCATTTCAAAAATCTTGTGTTTTTAGGGAAAATTGGGAGTAAGAGGGAAATTTATATGCATTGATATGGCGATGTGGGTTAGTATTTATACAGGGAAAAATGATAAGATTTTCGAAATGATCGGCTTTTTTGAAATAATGGTGGATGTCCTCTACTGAACAACGCATTTCCAAAATTTGCAGTTGGTTGCTCTTACAAGAAAGGGTGGTATGCTAGGAAGGGTGTCATTGAGTTGTTATTTGGTAATTGGGAATCCACATTTACCGTACTTCCTCAATACACTCGGGCAATAGAGCAGGCAAATACCAGAACAATTGTTCGGTGGATGCATCATGATACTAGCTCCCGAGCTGTAAAAGTCTTCAATTTTTTGTTTTGGACTTTTCAACCTTCTATAACCGGTTTTACAAGCTGTCGTCCCGTTATATCTATTGACGGGACTCATTTACGCGGTGTTTACAAGGGAGTGCTATTGATTGCTAGCACATGGGATGCAAACAACCACGTTTTCCCACTAGGATTTGCCATTGTTGACAAAGAGTCATCAGAGAGTTGGAATTGGTTTCTTCAAAACCTACAAGAACATGTTGTCAAACAAAGGCCCGTTTGTGTAATTTCCGATCGTCACAATGGAATCCTCAATGCAGTCACTGAACAAGTACACTGGCAGCCACCATATGCCCATCCTCAATGCCCGTTTGTCTTTTCTCTTATATTATTCTTAATATAAATATATTACACAAAATAATTGACTAAAAAATTATGGTATATTTACTTTATTGCAAATTCTAGGTTTAGGTTTAGGGTATCTTAGGGTTTTAAAATTGATAGAAAATAAATGTATTTTTACAAACGAAGTTAAGAAAATGCATGCAAGGCATCAATGTTTGCCAATTGAAAAAGGAAGAAAGGCTTGAAATGGACAAAGTATGTGGAAGGAAACAACGCATAACGGTTATGCGTTCTCCTGGTCAACAACGCATTACCATAATGCGTTCTTCTGTACAACGCATGACCGTTATGCGTTCTTCATCCCACAACGCATTACCACAATGCGTTCTGCCTACTTTTAGAACGTCCAAAAAAAAGGTGTCTAGTTTAGTGTAATGGTACAAAAACATGCCTATTCTAAGTAAAACCCCCCATTTTAATGAGATGAATGATGGGGATTGGATTGGGATGAACATAAATGTAGAAGTTATGTCTTTTTTCCTAAACCTAAAATGACCAATTTGCCCCTTCTAACTTCTTCTCTTCTCTTTTTTTTAGGGAATATTCTAATATGGATCAGGGCCCTTCCACTTGGCCAGAAATGGGCCACGTCGCCCCCTCTTTTAAAAAAAAATTAATTTTCATCTCTCAGTCACAGTTAAAATACAAAAAATAGATAATTCTGATATGGACACAGTTAAAAGTATAAAATTGGTACAAAATTGGTCACATCACTATAAAATGAGGAGAGAGACAATTTTGTACTTTTAACTGTGTCCATATCAGAACTATATTTTTTGTATTTTAACTGTGACTGAGAGATGAGAATTAATTTTTTTTAAGAGGAGGGAGCGACGTGACCCATTTCTCAAGCTGATCATGAGTCTCTACTAAAGTAAATTCTAGTCATATAAGATATTTCCTTTTTTTAGCACATCTTCCTTGTTTCTTTGTCCTCCTTTTTCCCTTATTAAATTATTTGTTTTTCTTCTTCTTAAGATCTTTTCATCTATTATTTATTATATTAGTCAAAATATAATATGAAAAATATGCTTATTTTCGTCTTGTTAAAAGAAGATATGGTATCATTATTGAACCTTAATCAAAAAATAATTTCAGTTCTTTTGAAACGCAGTCCCGTTAAAATTTCAAAGAATGAAACAATTTGCTTATGTATAATCAATAATCAATTGCTTATGTTGAGTTTTAATACCATTACAAAAAATGATACACGCGGTGGCAAACGCAGACTTTAAAGCCAATAGAGGAACAATCACCATTAACAAAATAAATTTTTAAAAAACATATACATGTTTTCATACTTTGATAATATTATATAATTACATCATTCTCGATAGTACTTGTTACATGATTGACACTAACAAAATGCTCTAATACCACGGGATTCGTCAGCAAGAATAGAAAATAAGTTATCACCAATATCTTTGATAATCTTCATATAGTAAATTTCACAAGATTTCAAATTTTTACACTTCAGTTTGTTAAATTTATTTTAATAAACATCATAGTCTCATTACACATTTAAGTTTATTAAAATTTTACCCAATTTTGTTAGGATATAATTGGTATTATTCCTATAATGCACGAAAGACAAAATTTAATTTTAAATCGAAAACTGAATCAAAATGGGTACATTAAAAAAAATTCAAGGCACGGAATATTATATAAACAAAGTTAAAATTATAATAAAAAAAAAAAAAAGAGGCAGGCCCCCACCCTTGGTCCGCCAATGGATCTACGTACTTTATTATTTATTTATTTTTTGCAATAAATGGGATTCAATATTATTGCCAAGAATGGGAATAAGCGTCACAAAATACAAAAACTTTAGACTACTGGTCCAACCCAGCAGTCCTCAAAGCACGAAGAAAACATCACACCCAATAACTAAGCAAATCCTCAGTATGCCTCATATGTACAAGATCTGAAATGTGCAAACTTTTATCTCGCCACGACTTCATCCACTCAAAACTCCTAGTCTTAATCAGATATGCAATCTGACATGGACCTGGGATATCCTCATTCCCATACATAATCTTATTCCGCCAATACCAAATCAAGCTCACCATCTCCCTAAACATATACTCCCAGTCCAATATGTCCAACCGAACCCTGTTGAACATCACAACTAGGCTGTAGTTGCTCATCCAACCACTCCCGAGTGGTTGGCACCGACCAAAAGCTCCCCAGGGCTCCTTCCATCAATAACAACTTCCAAATTGCCTTACTCGTCGGGAAATCCCTGATTGCATGCAACATTGTATCCACCATATCCTTACAAAACATGCACCAAGGGGAGGGGCACAATGCCGGTTAAACAAAAGCCCCGCAGTGGGCAACACTTCATGTCTCAATTGCCATAAAAGAAATCCATACATTTGCGTTGTACTTCCAAATTCTCCGCCACTTGACTGCCTCGTCCCCTGCCATCGACCAACCCAGTTGTCGGTAGACATCCCTGAGATGCAGCTCCCCTGATTCTGAGTTCTTGCACTTCAACTCCAAAGCCTGAGCTCGGGTTAATGTCGACGAGTCTACTGGGCCCCAATCCACCTCTGATTTTAAAATATTACGCACCCCTCCAGAGGTTACTCTAGACCCTCGACACATTCTGTTTCCGTGCCCAAGGCGAGAATAAGTTTCCATACTTCGTCCAAAGCATCCTAGCCCACAGACTATCCACATCTCACAACAACCTCCAACCATGCTTTACCAGTAGCGCTTTATTAACATCTTGCAAACGTCTAATCCCGAGCCCTCCTCCTTCCAAAGGCTTACAAAAAATTTTCCAAGCAAGAGTGTGTAACTTCCTTTCATGGGCCTCTTCTCCCCAAAGAAACTTACGATTCAGTCTTTCCATCTCTTCCAGATTCCCTTTCGGCAATGTAATCATCTGCATGTAGTAGCTGGGGATCGTAGCCGTGACAGTTTTGATCAATATGTTACGAGACGCTCTCGCCATTGTCCTAATCCACCGACCACTCAATTTCTTGCGAACTATATCCAAGACAACCCCAAAATTTCATTTATTTAAACGCCTATGTATAACTGGAATACCAAGATAACTTTCTAGATTAGACGTCAACGGCGTTCCCCATTTTGCACTGATTTCTATAGTCACTGCCTGATTAGTGTTCTTGGACACGAAAAGTTTGGACTTTCCTACGCAAAAATACTGTAACGTGCTTTCCATAACCTCTTCCTGCTTCTCGGTCGCCTCCCCAAGCTAGAATAAATCATCCGCAAAAAATAAATGTGATAGGACCCCCTCCCCCCTTGTTAGTCGAAGTGGTCTCCAAGCCTTCGCCCTTAGCTGATTGTTAATTTCTGTGCCCAGGACCTCCATACATAGTACAAACAGATAAGGAGATAATGGGTCTTCTTGGAGAAGTCCTCGCAGGGGCTTAAACCCCTCCAACTTGCATCCATTCCATAAGACCGAAAGAGACGCGAAAGAATTTAGCTTGACTTGAACATGTTCATAATCATAAAATAAATTAACATGAATTAAACAAGAACTAAGAAGAGCCTGGTCGTCGAAGTTGAGTCGGAACCAATGCCTTCCTCCTATCCGCTTCTCTATCTTGTGAATATGCTTGCCTCCTGCTTGCTTGCGAAATTGGCTCTAATTTTCTCTTTGGCCGTGATGATTATGAATGGTATGCATATTGATGCCTTTCATGCCTCTGCCTTGACCCCTTTATATAGTGTAGCCTGATGCTCCAAATTGGGTTGTTTATGACTTCGATTTGGGATTAAGTAATTTCCAAATCCTTTCCATATTTGATTTTTAGTATGTAACAAATTGCACCGCTTGAACTTTCCAAATTCTTCTAATTTGGAATTATGGTAATTTCCAACTTCTTTTCCTTCCCTGCAATGCCATGTAGAGATTTAGTGAATTATATTGCGTTCTATATAATAAATATCGCATTTGAACTTATTGACAACATAATTATAATTCACTAATAAAAACTATATTTTTCACTCAATTAGGCTCAATCCAAGTGAGAAAACAATTCAAAATAATGGTGAAATATAGACTCATCACAATGAAAACGCTCTCTCAGGAATTTAATTTTCATACTTATGATATAAAAACTTTGCTCTCAATGGAAACGCTCTCTCAGGAAGAGTCCGACCAACTTCAAAGAAGTACGAGAAAATACAAAATAAGGTAGGTAGATGAGCTTGAGATGCCACGACATGAGATCTCGGGGAAAGACGGCTTAGTGTTTGGGGCAATGGTTGGAAGCAGTGAGGGTTCGGGGAACCCGTTGAGTTCTAAATCTTTTGCTAAAGTGATACCTCAGCCGCCGCCCAGTCGCGTCCTGTATACCGGGGAATAGTAGGAGGATCCGGATGAGCAGGTGATGCTGGAAACGTTTATGGCACGAACCTTTGAGAAAGGTTCAGATGATGACCATCTTTGGCCCTCCGTGCAGGTGGAGGCGGAGGAGTTCGTCGACTGTTGGAAGTTATGGCGCCGCACGCTGGTGGTTAAATTGTTAGGCTGTTCGGTGAGTATTCGAATATTGACTCTGCGGGCAAACGAGATGTGGAAACTAAGGAATGGGTGTGATATCATTGATGCGGATATGGGTTTTTTTGCTGTATGGTTTTATGACCGAGAAGACTACCTGAAGGTGTTGCAGGAGGGGCCATGGATTGTGCTAAGCCATTACCTGACGGTGACTAAATGGACCCCACTGTTCCGGCTAACCCCAGAATCAGTGCATAAAACTTTGGTGTGGGTACGTCTTTCTCGTTTTCCTTTGGAGCTGCATAATTCCACCATGTTAATGAGGGTGGGAAGTTATTTTGGTAAAATGGTCAAAGAGGATCTAACATCACTGTCTGTATCAATGGGGAAGTTTGCAAGAGTCTGTGTGGAGATTGCACTGAACAAGCCTCTAATTCCTAAAGTACAGATTATGGGGTTGACTATTGCTGTGGAATATGAGGGTTTGCATCTGGTGTGTTTTGATTGCGGCCAATATGGTCATCGGGCGGCATAATGTATGAAAAATAAAATTGGAAGTATAGAGGAGAATGAGAGGCCAAGGTGCCGGAGTCGTCTCAGGTGGAGATGGAAGTGAATGATTATATGTATGGACCATGGATGTTGGTCAACAATGGGGTCCGGAGAAGGCCACCTCTAGTAGCCTTATTGATGGGAATAGCGAAAAAACAGACAGAAGATCATAGGAGATGTCAGTATAATCCCGATTTGGGGGGGGGATGGAACCGAATCCAACAAAATCTATCTTTGGGAATTCTTGGCGAGAAGTTAGGGAAAATCACCGCAAATAAGGGAGAATAAGCAGGCGGTTGTTACAGGATCTCGTTTTAATGTTCTTTCTCAGTTTAATGAGGCGGATTTGGCGGAGGTACCAGTGGAGTCGCCAAGGGAACAGGTGGAGGGCTTAAGCCCTCAAGATGAGAGGGTGAAACTTAGTATTCTGGGCCGTAAGGGGGATGTGCCGTCAGGGAACAATAATAAGGGGAGTAAAAAAAAGATGCAGGGAAAACAAATCAAAGGTTGATGGGCCATGGGAAGGGCCCGGGGTCGGTCTGGACCAAGGGGAGCCACAAACGGTGTAGTTGGGTTGGTCAGTCGCCCAGTCGGTACGTTAATCCCAGTCCATCAAGCTGAATCGTCTACCAGAGCCCAAGAAAATTTGACACAAATTTCTTTTGGAGCAGCGAGGTAATTGTGCCATTACAACAGAACCTCCCAGTAGATTGCCGGCCGATGACCCTAAACAAATGACGAAGAACCCCAAAGTTCATTATCCGGACAACTGGGCAGGGGATGAGAGTGACATGGAGGTGGAGGCTAATCATGAAGGTGGTATCCAGCGGGGTCAGGGCTCAGAATTGAACCGGGGGGATGAGACAAGTGTTGGCGATGGAGCGGTTGATCATGGAGATCGCTCTCAGTTAGGTGTTCAATGAATCTCAAATTAGTGAGCTGGAATTGCCACGGTGCTGCGTCGGCAACATTCTTTTGTAATCTGAAGGACTGTCTGGTAAGAAATCAGCATAGTGTTTTAGTTCTCTTGGAACCTAGGCTGTCGAGTGTTAGAGCGAGGCGGGTTCTTCGTAATTTTTGGTTTACTAAGTTAATAGCAGTAGAGGCTATTGGTGTTTTTGGAACAAAGCGGTGCTTAATTTGGAGTTATTGTCGTTTACCAGACAGATGTTGAATCTGATGGTGACGAACCATGACCAAGTGCAATGTGTGTTGTCTCTTGTGTATGCGGCTCCAACATCGTGTGTACGGGAGAGATTTTGGGACTACCTTAATAAATTTGGTAGAGTTATCTACTCTCATTGGTTGATGGTTGGTGATTTTAACCAGGTGCTTGAGGAGGCGGACAAAAATGGGGGAACTAGTCGATAGCGAAGGTTGGCGTCTAGATGCTGGGATGCTTTGGATCGATGCCAGTGGATGGATATGAGGTTTCATGGTCTAGCGCTCACGTGGAATAATGTTTGATATAATGGTAACTTTGTTATGGAGTGTATTGATCATGTGTGGGCAAATTTGCTATGGCAACATTGGATGAGTAACACAAAGGTATTTCACATCCCAAAAACGCATTCGTATCACAATCCAGTGTTGATTATATGCGGTCAACAAACCCAAGTAAGGTAACTCGACCTTTTAAATTCCAGTTGGCTTGGATACAACACGAAGGGTTTGAGGATTTTTTGAAGTTGGTTTGGAAATCTGGTAGAGGGGAACTTGGAGGGGTTATTTCGAGTTGTTGTATGGATTTGCAGTGGTGGAGAAAAGAGGTGTTCGGAAGTGTGATGGGAAGAAAGAAGAGGTGTTTAGCTCGGCTGGCTGGGATACAGAATAGACTGGGGCAAGGGCCTAATCATTATATTTCTATGTTGGAACTCAATGATATTTTGTTACAGGAAGAGCTTTTTTAGTTGCAAAAGTCTAGAGTGAAGTGGTGGGTTGATGGGGAGAATAAAACTAAATATTTTCATGCGATGGCGAATGTTGAACGGAGGAGAGGACGGGTATTGCGTTTGCTTGGGAAAGACGGCGCATGGGGGAGGACCCGACCACCTTGAAGGAGCTGGCAACACAGTTTTGTCAGGGGTTATATACAGCTGAGCCGTTAGTTGCCCTAGGCTTGGAGGACTTCTCTTTCCCACCTTTGAGCCATGCGGAAAAAAGACTGTTGAATCGTCATGTTCCAGCAACCGAGGTACATCAAGCCATCAAACATATGGGAGCACTGAAAGCACCAGGCCCGGATGGGCTGCCTTCTATTTTCTTCCAAAAATATTGGGGATTAGTAGGGAGAGATGTGGTTCAGTTTGTGAGGAATGCGTTCTAGACGGGTTCTTTTAATGCGAGCATGAATGAAACTCTCATTACACTAATTCCGAAGCAAGATGTGCCTGAAAATATTTCTCAGTTTCGACCAATTGCACTCTGTAATGTGGTGACGAAATGTATTACTAAAGTGATAGCGAACCGACTGAAGCCTCTGATGAATAAGTTGGTTGGGGAGACTTAGTGGAGCTTTATACAGGGGCGACAAGGGGTATATAACGTGGTTATTGTGCAGGAAGTTAGGTAATCAATTTCCTTATTGCATACAAGTTAAGGAATCGAAAACCTGATAGAAGGAGTTAAGGGTTGAATCTCAGTGAAACTTGAGGATTTTTAATATATTATAAAGTTTAAGAATCTCAGTGAAAGTTGAATTAGGATTCAGTGTCTTGATTGTGTACAAATCTAAATATACTCTTTTGATCGCTCGAGTTTTTCCAAAACTTCTGGAATCTAAATCCCTCGAAGAGCTAGCTTTGTTTTATGAATTTTCAAGCGATCCCCAGAAGATTATGTGTTCTAATCTCAAGAAGTTGAATCTTCAGGGGGTATCTATAGATGAAGTAGATCTCCGTGGGATAATTTCAAGTTGCAAGATGATTGAATTCTTGGCTCTTTCAAAAGATCAGGTCTGCAGCTATACGAAGCTGCAGTTTCTTGGGAACAACATATGTGCTCACCTTAAGCGCTTGAGTCTTTCGATGGTAAGATTAGATGAAGTGAAGTTTCAGAGAATAATTTCGTGTTGCAAGACGGCCGAATTCTTGAGCTTTGTGGAGTGCGAGGGTATTCAAACTTGCAAGGTGACTGGACTTGGTGTATTTTAAGGAAAATAACATACTAGTTAATATTTAATTATTTCCTTATAATTTAATTTTTTTTTTAAACGAAAACATACAAAGTACTTCATCCGTTTTACAATATAAGACATTTTATCCCTTTATCTCTTTTCAAAATATTTGACCTTTTACAAATTTTAATAATTATATTTCTAAAGTTACCATCACCGAATATAACTCTTCCATTATATTATATGAGTAGAATTTTGAAAGAAAATAATAAAGAAAACATCACTTGTTAATTTTACAAGCAAATCTTAGTGGAACTTGAATTAGGAATTCGGCGTCATTATTGTTAGGGATTTCAATTGTATTCACTTGTGTCCAATTGGATCTTTGTTACATTGGATATGAGTCTTTTTAATTAGAGTTCGTATTCAATAATATTAGGTCTCAAATCTTATATGAAACTGTAAATTTTAATTAGGTCTCTTGGGTTCACACAATGATAGTTTAGACTCACTACTCTTAAATCATATATTTATCTACATTCAGATTCATTTGAGTTCCTACTCAATCTTGATCTGGATATAAAAAGTATGTCTAAACTCAAATTGAGTTCAATAAGTCTAAGTCTGGATGTAGGTCTTTGAGTCTCATTGACGAACCTAATTATTGTGTACAAATTAGGAAATCCAACACCTAAAGGAACAAGGAGTTAAAAGGGTTATATATAGAATAGGGGTATAATTTCCTTTTATGGCAGATTCGTCATGTCAGAATACCTGCAAGTGAGCTTTTGTTTAACAGGTATTGTAAAGAGGATCCCTTCTGTTCGTTTTGTGGGGGGGGGGATTGATACGACATCGCACGCAGATGCGGGATTGTCTGTGGGTATGGCAGGTGTGGGGTAAGATTCTGCGAGTAGATGTAGGCCATGGGTTTTGGTGAGAATTGGATCCTAAATCTTGGGTGGACGATTGTTTGAGGAATGGTACTGTGACCATGTGTTATGCTCCATTTCAAATGTTGGAGTGGTGCTTGCTGTTTCGTGTGGCGATAGCCAATGTTTGGTACTTTCAGAATTAGAAAATTCATGATGAGGGTACGGTAATTTCGGATCTGAGGCATATTGTGCAGATTTTTCGAGCTCATAGTCTGGAATGGATGAAATCTTGGAGGGTTGGGAAACTAACAATCCAAGATATTTGTACATCTAGGGTGGGTATACGGCATAGAGTTTGCAGGATTTCGTTGATGCAGCTTGCTGCTATTTTTTTTTTTTGTTTTTTGTTTTTAGGTTCTGTTTTCTTTGTATTCTTTGACTATATTCTTTTGCTGAATAAAGCTCCCGGTTTATACAAAAAGACTCATCACAAATCTTAATCGAACTTGAATTAGGTAATCAATTTCCTTATTGCATACAAGTTAAGGAATCGGAAAACCTGATAGAAGGAGTTAAGGGTTGAATCTCAGTGAAACTTGAGGATTTTTAATATATTATAAAGTTTAAGAATCTCAGTGAAACTTGAATTAGGATTCAGTGTCTTGATTGTGTACAAATCTAAAGGAAAAAGGAGTTAAAGGGTGAGTACAACTTGAATTAGGATTATTCATATTTTTATTCACTATATATAATTAAAGTTAAAGGCTCTGCAACTACAAGGAGAAGCCATGGATAGCATAGCCGATTTGCCTGAAGATATCATACATCGTATACTTTCCTTCATGGAATTTGATGAAGGAATGCAAGCCAGCCTTTTGTGTAAGTCGTGGAACACAATTCATCACCATTTTCGCTGTGGGCGGCAATGAACCCTAATTTATCAGCTGACGGGGTCATTTCAGCATTCTTCTCCGGTAGCGGTTCACCGCATTTCAAGATCTTTACTTGACCCATAACAATATTATTATTATTTAAAGAAAAGGCGGAAGGGGCGCAGGCGCAGGTTTCGGTATGAGGATGGGGCAGCGGCGAGAAGGCAGTCCTGGGATCGGAGAACGGCAGTGGCAGCCATGATTAGGAAGAAATAGAAGAAACCCAGAAACTTTCTAATTGCAAAAAGACGAAGCAGAAGCCACGAGATTGACCAATTGCAAGCTCGAGATGAGAATACTAACAACATAAAAAATAATATATAATTTTTTAAATCAATAAAAGGAATAACAACAATAGAAAATATAAATTTTGAAAAAAATAAATCAGAGAATTTCTAATTCAGAGGCTTTAAAAACTAAAATAAACTTTAAGGCAAAATTAAAAATTTTGAAAATATTTAGCGAGATAAAATTAGAATTATAAATAGTTATCAAGTTCAATTTTAGATAAAAAAATGAAAACATCCCTTCCAATATTTTTAACTCCCCGTAAATGGTTAGTTTGAATTATGTTTCAAGTTACCAAGTATTCATTTTAGGAGCCTCATGACGTTGAGGTCATGAGTTCGAATCCTCCACCGCTTCTTGAATCTCACTATTTCTTGTAATGGATAGATCCTCTAATAAATAAATTAAAATTCAAAAAATATTCATTTTAGGGGCAAAAAAAATTATTTTACAATAAGAATCGAAATTGAGAGAATTATCTAAGTAACTAACTCTAATTTAAGTTATAAAATGTCGTTATAGAGTTTAAGAATAACGGCACTACCTAAGAATAGGTGATTCAGTCATTGATCTCAAGTTACCAATTAGCCGTTTTAGGGACAAAAATGTCATTTTACAATAAGGATCGAAATTGGGAGAATAGTCTAAGTAATTATTTCAATTGAAGTTATAAAATGTCATTATAAAGTTTAAGAATAAACACATTAACTAAGAATCGTTGGTCCGATCTAGGGATGGTAATGAGACAGATCGGGACGGGTATCTCAATACCCAACCCCGCCCCGCGCATGTTTATGAGTGCACCGCACTGCCCCGAGACCCGCCGCGGATCAGGTAATTACGTCCCACGCTCTTCCCTGTGCGGGGCGGATCTGACCAGCCCCGCCCCATCCATTTTCATTTGTTTTTACTTTTTTGTATGCATTAACTTAGTTACAGAAGAATTTTGCAAAAAAAATAAAAAAAATAAAATAACTCATGTTAATATGTTGACTAAAAATGGTAGGCATTTCATCCGACTAAAATAGAAATCTAGTTGAGCCCCAAATTGTCGAGATGTCGTATTTCACTTGCAAGAAAGTAAAAAGGTTTAAATTTAAAGTAGGCAAATAAAGCAAAATGGCAAACCTCGCAATTGTCATGAAATAGTGATTTCAGCATCGAGCAACCTCCACCACCGGTTGGCTATTCGAGAAGAAGAGAAGAGAAGAAAGATGTCGATTAGCTGCGACAGACGGGCAAAGTGAGAAGGAGGGAATCGGCGGTGGACGGGGAGAGTAGCTGAGAGAGAGTAAGAGAAAGGGTCGGTGGAGAGAGCGAATGAGAAAGGGTAGGTTTAGTAATAATATTATTATTATAATATTATTATAGGGTCGGGTCGGGTTGGGGCACACACGAAACCCATACCCGATCTGTCTCGTTTGCGGGGCGAGTCTGATTTGCCCGAAAAGTTGTTGTGGCAGGACGGGTCGACGGATCACGAGTCAAATTGCCATTGATCATTTCTCAAGTTGCCAATTAGTTGTTTTAGGATTGCAATAAAAATCAAAATTGATAGTATGTTTTACATAATTATTGCAATTCAAGTTATAAAATATTGTTACAGCGTTTAAAAAATAAAGACATTGAATAAGAATCGAAACTGATCATGTCTCAATTTACCAATTAGTCATTTAGGGGCACAAATGTCATTTTACAATAAAAAAAAATATGTTTTATGTAATTATTGCACTTGAAGTTATAAAATATCGTTACAAATTAGTTCTTTTAGGGGTTCAATTGTCAATTTAAAATAAGAATAGAAATTTAAAATAATTTTTTGTGTTAAATGAAAATTTTATAAAAATATTTGGCGAGTTATAGAAGAAATATTTTTTGATTGTTTTTTTCATTTGTCCCTACAATTTTTTTAATTTTCTACCCTAATTCCCCTAAATCTTTTGAATTGATTGCCCTAAAGTTATTATCATATTATAATATCTAAAAAAGGTTCATCTACTATTCCATTCTAAAACTTCAGTTTTGGAAGTTGGCCAATTGCACAAATGAAAACATATACACTTTAATTATGCAATTTTGTATTTGTTCGTTAAAGTGTATTATTATGTTCATCAAGTGTCAATGCGTCTTAAATGTGGAACAACTCCTAAATATAATCACAACTTTCAAGAAATTGATTAAAGGAGAGGGAAAACATTAGTTTCTAAAATTTAATTAATTAGGACATAAAATTAATTGAAACCAATGTATTTTTAGTATGAAAATTTGTTTATATAACCCAAACTCTATTAAAATTTTCTTTTGGCCCCTCCTAAAATTTCAGAAATATTTTATTATAACCCCAGAAAATATCTGTCTCCCCCGATCACACAAGTGATTTGATTTTAAAGATTTAAAGATTATTTTGAGATCTCAAACTATTAAACAGGATCCAATACAGAAAAAACAGTAATAATAAAATGAAATGGAGGTATCACTTTCATACACACAAAGAGCTTCTCATTTAGTATATGGGTTTTTTTTTTATGTTTGTTCAAATTCTGATTTAAAAAGTTTGGCTCTCCCTTAAAAAGTCCTATTATATTGGTAATACAATAGGACCTAAACGTCATTTTAACATATGTTGATAGTACGAAAAAATTAATTACACAATGTATACCCTTTTATTAAAAAACAAATTATATTAATACACCAAACCGTGGCAAACCTGTAATTTAATATTGAAACATGATTTGATCCCCAAAAAAATTGAAACATAATTTATATATAAAATTCAACATGATATAAAAACAAATATGTTTTGTATTAAAAAAACAAAACTAAAAAAGAAACAAAGAATATTTATACAATTATCATCTATAATACGTTGGAATAAAATGGAATGTAATTCCTTTTCAGGCAGAATCCCTTTCCATCCGGAATAAGTTCAAACTCCTCTTTTTATTCCAGTGTTTGGAAAGCAAAACAAGAATGAAATGTTAATTTCTTTTCTTTAATTGATAAAATTATATTTTAATATTAGAATGAAAAGAAATTAAACACAATATAACATAATTGCCCTTGTAAATGTCATTTAATATATTTTGGCGATGGAATGACGTTTCTCACATTTTCCTGAATTGAACATTCATGTGGGAAGTCCTTTCTTAGCGAGTAGCAAATCAAACGTTGAGATAGGAAGAGAAATTGAAAAAGTTATTTCATTATATTCTAATCAGTGCGGATCCTATGTGAAACAATTTTTTCAGTACATATATAATGTCTTAGGTATGCAGCTCATGACATGTGTTACGAGGCTAAAAAACACGACAAATTTTCTGAAACTCAGAACATGTATTTGTTTTAATTAATGTTAACCGTTAAAATTTTAATACAACAGACAAAAGGAATCTTCGCAAGCGCAAAATCACCTCGTTCCGTACTGGAGCCACTATCATATTCTAACATAACATGCTCTAAATATGATCATTTCTCTAGCCATTATTTAAGGAAAATAATGATATGAATCAGGTATACATGTACATTATGGTACAAATTTAGCCACATAATTCAATAGTGATGTGGTCAGTTGCTTACCACAAGGTCATGGTCCATATAGCTTCCACACAATGGTTTGGAGATCCACCGAGTTTTCTCCTACTAAATGTATTCCATGATATTATTAAATGATATCATTAATATGTTTTTTTATTTTAAAAAACAAACAAACGTGCTCTAAATATGGAAAAATTCTGTTGTGGACCTGGGTTATATGTGGGGTTATAAACCACTTGATCCACATTGAACCACATCACCTATTTTGATAATAAAAAAAATACCACTCTTTAATTGCACCAAAAGGGGGAAGTGTTTATATATTTTTAATAAAAAAAAGTGATGTGGTTCAATTCGGATCAAGTATTTTATAACCCCACATATAGCTCAGGTCCAAAACAAAATTATTCCTAAATATGATCATTTTTCTTGCATTATTAAAGAAAAAATATGATATGGACCAAATTCATATGTATATCGTGGTTCAAAATTAACCACGTACTACTTATTTCGTAGCAGTGTGGTAAGTTATCGAACACATGGTCTATAAGAACTATCCATTATCTAAGGATTTCTTCTACCATCACGGGAGCTTCCATGATAGGGAACTGAGGAGGAAAAAGCAACAAAGAAAGAAACCCAGGGTTTCTGAATCAAGGGCTGCAATTCAGCATAATTAAGGTTAGTAAATTGGACAAATCGTTTTTGAGGATCTCAATTTTAGCGATTGGGGTCTTGGAATATTGAATTAGTGAATCTCATTTTTTTCTTAAATATGGTTGGATGTGATGGAATGTTAAGGTTCTCTGTAATTGATTCATATTGTTCTTAATGGTTTTTTTTTTTTTCGGTTGTGAATTTAAATAGCATCTGAATTTATTTTGATTATTAAAAGGAAGAATGAGATTGTTTTAGTTGTTCTTTTTGTATAATTTTTTATTGGATAAAAATTCATATCTTTAATCACTATATAATATTACAAAGGACCTTGCTAGGCTACTAGAATTATTGGCTAAAATATTGACTAAAATATTTTTTCAATCTTTTTGCCATTATAGTTGGGTGAATCCCTTATATCAGGGGTAAAATAGTCATTTAACATCCTCAATTTGGGGGTTTAGGATTTCTATCCCCAAAATTCTAGTAGTAAAGCATTTTCCTATTACAAATATAGTATAAGAGATTTTGTATCTGGGCTGCAGAGGACAAGTAGAAGCCATGGTTAACTTATCAGATCTTCCTGAAGGCATTATACATCAGATACTTTCATTCATGAAACTCGACGAAGGAATGCAAGCCAGCCTTTTGTGTAAGCCATGGCTTAGTGCATGGCGCACACGACCAACCTTGGATTTTTTTTACCCATTCAGGTACTCAGATACAACAGACTATATGGATAAGTGTCGTGTTTTTTGGGAAGGGTTAGAAAACCACATTGATCAGACTCTGCTAAGGTACCGAGATCAAAAGATAAAGATACATCTATTGAAGCTGTTTTGTGGTGATGATGATGACGATGACGAGCGTGAGAAAAGGTGGATTGCAACAGCACTGGAGAACGGTGTTAAAGTTCTTCACCTGACGAGGGCTACTAGGGCTTCTCGAATGGTTCTCGAATCTAAATCTCTTGAAGAGCTACATTTTATGGGTTATCCATACACCTCCAATATGATGTACACCCCCAATATGATGCAGGTTCCAGAGAAGATCAAGTGTTCTAATCTTAAGCGGTTGAATCTTAGTTACTTATACATAGATGAAGTAGATTTTCATAGGATAATTTCAAGTTGCAAGATGATTGAATTCTTGTCACTTTGTAAAATTGTGATCCAAGATGGATCTGCCTACCGCGATATCAATCCTGAGTCTCCTGGAAACCCTAATCTTAAGTGCTTGCATCTTCTGAAGGTAAGATTAGATGAAGTGAAGTTCCATAATATAATTTCAAGTTGCAAGATGATTGAGTACTTGAAGTTTGATGGATGTAAGGGTGTCCGTACTTGCAAGGTGAGGGGACTTCCGAGGCTTAAAGAGCTCTACGTTTCTAATTGTAAGAAACAAACTCCTACAAGAGTTGAGGTCGAAGCACAAAGTCTAGAAATCCTTTATATCATGAACTGTAATGGGGGCACTATAAAGCTTAATTTGAATGCATCTAATCTGAAGAATTTGCATCTAGATGGCGTGGACTTGGAAGATGACTTTTTCTTGGATCTGGAAACCAAATGTCCCTGCCTTGAGGACTTAATAATTGACTGGTTCAAAGGGTTGCACAAAATCAAAATATCAAGTCCATCGCTTAGAAAGTTGGTGTTGCAAAGTGAGGCCAATCAATTTAAGATGGTTAGACCAGAGTCGGAATATGAGTTGAAAGTGTGTCCATTGAAGGAGTTGCAGGTTGATGCTCCAAGCCTTTCTTTTTTTGAATATGTTGGAGGGTTGGTTTCCTCTGTATCCTTTGCAAGTTTCTCAAGCTATTTGGTTTCTGAAATTCGCATAGAAGACTTTGGAAGACCAGGGGATTCGTGGTTTCATTTAAAGGAATTCTTAACACAGCTGAATCAATCAGAGATCTCTTTGCATATTGCATTTCGTTCTGAGACAAGCTTTAATTTGGAAGAAGAAATGACGAGAAACGCAGAGTTTCCTGGAATTCAATTGTCGGTACTTAGTATAAAGTGTGAGACGGATAAGTTTGATACCGCTTTACTAGATGGAGTGTTTTGGATTTGTCGTCCTAAAACAATAGAAGTAGAATATTTTTATGGAGATCATGGCAAATTGATCGAAACCCTATTCTCGATGCTAATAGCTAAAAGAAGCAACGACAAGGAAGAAGAGATAAAATTTTGGCAGAGGATTCTAAAAGAGGTGAAATTTGAGACTGTAAGGTCTTGTTTGCAATTGGAATGGGAGCCTTAACACCATTTTTATTGGAAGATTTTGTTGGGCACAATTCAGATTTGCTGTTCTAGCACAACTCATATTGAGTAATCATCACTAGAAACAAATTAGGTTATCCTTGATTTAAATCATAGTGTTACTTGATTTAGTATGGAATATTCTTCAGTATACACTATATAATGTTTTCTTTATTATTAATTTTTATTGTGGCGGAGGAAAATATTAAACTCGAGACATATTGTGTTCTTCAGTGTACACATTATATAATGTTTTCTTTATTATTAATTCATATTGTGGGGAGGAAAATGTTAAACTTGAGACCTATATAAGTGCTTTTTTAGAATAGCTTGGGTTGAAATTATTATTTTTACTTGATCATAATACAAGATATGGTGAAAACAAAATAATCACATAATGTATTTTCATTTCTCCCTCAATTGGATTGTGGAAGATTTTCTTTTATTTTTTCAGCATATGAGAACGACTCAATGTATATTGTATACAACAAAAAAAAATGTTTTTAAAAAGTTACTTTTTCAGCAACTTAACAATAATTCCAGCAAAGGAGAAAATGAATTTAAAAAAAAAAAAATCCTTTAAAAAATAGGTGAATTTTTAGAAATAGGAAACTATATTATTATATACAGTAATTTATTCATATTAATATGTGTATGTGGACACACGCTAGAAAAATCTCCAATTTTATTTTTGATTTTAAAGATGGTGATGTATTTGATCGAATATAACTTATGCTCCTCCATTTATTATTTTGTGTTCAAAGTTGGAATAGCAAACAAACTAGCCAAATATAAAGAAAAAATCTAATATAGACCATGTGTTGCAGATTCATTCACATCAATAGAAAAAATTTCTCTCCCCTAATTTGGATGAATCTGAACCACACAGTTCATTAACCCTAGTCTTTGTCATAATTAATCAAATACATATTTACGAAGTGGGACACAAGTTCCTTTTCGGGTTCCCCATGTTTTTTTTGGTCATAGATATATTTTAAAAGTCAAATGTGACAATTTAGTGTGACAAATAACGAGACACGAATTCATACAAGACATATCTTCCATATTAAAATATTTGTCATCAAGAAAATGTCAACCATGAATTTTTTTTTATTATAATAAGGAATAATAAGGAAGTTATAATCAACAAGAAGTCTTATACTAATAAGGACGCTATGAGAATCCTAATCAAATTACAATCAGATCTCAGAAACATTCATCTTTTCTCGTTATATAAAGGTGAAGAATATTGGCTTTGGAAGATTATACAGATACCCAGAGAGAAGCCTAAAGCCATGGAGATTGATACAACTCTGTTAGATGGATTGTTTTGGGTTTGTCGTCCTAAAAGAATAATAAGCAACCTTATTATCGGGGAAGGAAACGGATTGGTTGAATTCCTTTGCTCGGCGATAATAGATGGAAGAATTTGAAATTTTGGCAGAGAGACTTAAAGAATTTGAAATTTGAGACCCTTGTAAAGCAAAATCACGATGATTGCAAATGGCGAAGTTATATTAATTTGGATTGGAAGACTTTATTGGACGTGGGAGGCTTTAGGTCCAGTTCGTGTCATTTAGAATGGAGCAATTAGGGTCAGAATCAAATGAATAGGATGCCTAGTAATACTTTACTAGTAAACTGTTCCTTTATTTTTATTTTTATTCGTTTTCTTTATTATATAATGCTTCTTCCATCCAGATTTTGATCAAATTACTCATCAACATTCCAAATAAGTTCATCTACAAAGCAACCATCGGGCAAGTGGCGGAGCCTAGAATTTATCTTTAGGGGGCAAATTTCTGAAAATTTTTAGGGGGATAAAATACAATATTTATAAGGAAATATCACAAAAAAACAATTTTTCCCTATTAAAAATTTCTCGTTTTTGAAATATTTGAGGGCGGGACGGGGGATCCGCCACTGCTCATCCATCATAGTAATACGGTTACCTGATATTCAGGAAGATGATTAAATCAGAAATTAGAAAGAAAAAAATATTGAGAAAAAATAGTAGATATATAAGGGAGATCCGTTAATTCATTAAGTAGCAAAGGCAGTTTGTTTCTATGACAATTTATATAACAATAATATACGATTACCTGTAAATGATGTCAAGACAATTTAAAGGGATATACAAATTGGTTTGTTCGAATATATATACGTACGTGTGGCAGGATGAAATATACAACAAATTTTGATGTTATGGGAAAAACGTAAAATCACAGAAAGTGTGTTAATTTATAAAATAATAAAAATATAGAATATTTAAGAAAGAATATGAACTAAATTTAAAGATTAACATATCTCAAAGCTTCCAAACCCCTAAGCTTGTTAAAATTTTAACCAAAATTATTAAGATATAAGTGGTATCATTCTCATAATTCACGAACTAAAAAAATCTAATTTTAAATCGTAAAGTGATTCAAAATGAGTACAATAAAAAATGTTCACGGGATGAGGTGTTACAAAAACAAAACTAAAATTATTAAAAAAATTTTAGAAAAAACTGGTGGGGCAATATATTACCTCCACCGTAAATCCACCACTACATCGGGCTAATATATTACCTCCATTCTAGAATATAAGTCGTTTAATACATATAACAAAAATTAATAAAATATAAGTACTATTCTCTTAAATATGACTAGTATACAACTAATATTATTAGAGAAAATGATATTGGTATTTTATTTAAAAAAATACTTAAAAAAAATTCGTCCTTAATCTTAGCTACATGCATTAAACACTTTATGGAATGAAAGGAATACATCTTTGATCTTTTTGTGAACTAACATTCTTCGTAACAAACATAGAAGATTACAATATATTGCGATGAATTATGTCATGATTTTGTGAATCCACTCAAATTCATGAAATATCAACAAAAACTTAGGGATTCACAGATTTTCACTTCGAATTCAGATTCGATAATAACAGAAACAAATAAAAAAAACTCAAAAAAAGAAATACAATTCCGAGCCGGCGAACATTATATTTCATGTTAATTTCCAAGTTCACGAGAACTTATTCGAAATACAGCAGCTTCAAATTCATAAACCCTAGAAAATTCCATATGAAGAACGTAGCCCACTATCACTCTTCTACTGCAATCATCTCCATTTCTTCAAAAAAAAAAATTACGAAATTCCGCACAAAAACAAGATAATTCACCAAAACAACACACGATTTCTACCGGAATCAAAGATTAAAGTGAAAAAATTCATGTGCAGGTTTCTAGAGATGAATTGTAAGTTTGAAACGACTATCAACAAACATTGGGTAGATTTTGTTCTTAAAAAAAATCGGTTTTCAACTCGGGCTATCGATTTTGTGTTATGAGGAATAGAGCGATTATTTACGTTGGATGAAAGGATTGGAAGTATGTGGACTTTCTCAACGGTGAAATGGAAGGGTTTTGGTTGAGTTCGGTGGAAAAGAGTGCAGATGATAAAGGGCACATATCTAAATATTCGGATAATTCGGGAGTAGGATTTGATATTACACATTTAACCTTAGGAGGTTTCTTTTGGTCAAGTATGATTCTCAGAAATATTTCTAAGAATTGAACATTAGGGTTTGACCTTCTTGAAAATAAGGATGAATTAGAATCCATGTTAGATATGAAAATTCTCTAAATTAGCGCTTTTAGAAAGTGATTATTGATTAGAAGATGATTAATATAAGAAATTAGTTGTATGAATTTTGAATTTTTTGAAGAAATTGTTTGGAGAAGAATGAGCACTTCTCTTTGTTGAAGAAGCAAAGGAGGAAGAAGGCCCATTTTACGATGTGGACTGTTTTGCTCCTGCATTTTCGCATGTGCGGTCCGCACATGTGGAACACCGCCCTCTCTCGCCTGATTCCGTCAGTTTTGGACATAAATGGCATCCCGTAAATAGTCGGGGACATTTTTGGCACCATAAATTTCTAAGGGATAACAGTTGCTTATGAAATATAGCTAGGGGCATAAATAGTAATTATCTCTTCTGAAAAATAAAAATTTAATAGATATTGAATTTTTTTATCGTAAGGTTATTTTTTAACCGAATATATTGTGATTTTCTTATATCTGTTACGTAAAATATGTATGGTATATCTTAAAACATATGTTAATTAGAATAGAAACACAATGAATAAGATGTAACACTTATTTAAAAATATATCATACAGGTTAAAAAGTGTTCAATATAATACTGAACTTTTTGTATTTAACATTATTGCCACGACCGGGTTTCTTTTGTAATGAGATGAACATTGGGGATTGGACTGGGATGAACATAAATGTATGAATTTTGTCTTTTTCCTAAACGTGAAATGACCAATTTGCCCTTCTAGCTTCTCCTTTTATCTCTTTTCAGTCACATCTTCCTTGTTTCTTTGTCCTCCTTTTCCCTTCTCAAATTATTTGGTTTTCTTCTTCTTATGATCTTTTCATCTATTATTTATTATATGGAAAATGATTTACTCCTACAATTTTGGGGATAGAAACCTTAAACCCCCAAATTGAGGGTGTTAAATGACTATCTCACCCCCTGCTGGTATAAGGGATTCACCCAACTATAAGGGTAAAATGGTCCAAAAAACTATTTTAGTCAATCTTTTAGCCAATAATTCTAGTAGCCTAGCAAGGTCCTATTAGTTAAGATATAATACGAAAAATATGCTTATTTTCGTCTTGTAAAAAGAAGATCTGATATCATTATTGAACCTTAATAATAAAAATAAAAAATCAATTCTTTTGAATTGCAGACCCGTTAAAATTCCAAAAAGAGAAACAAATTTCACTTCCAATTTCAAAAAGTACTCAAGTATACCTATTTTCTGTAATGACTAATCAATTGTTTATGTTGAGTTTTAAATATTTCTTTTGTAACTAAGGGAGAAACTGCTCATTTACAGAATGACTTTTTATCGAATGATAAGGTGTTTGATTTCTATAATTTCAAAAAAAAAAAAAAAAAAGCATTTTACTAATCACAACATTAATAAGCAAGAATAGTTTTATGAAAACAAAAGGTTGCTTATTCAAAACAAAAGAAATCCATAAGCATCTCTGGTTTTTTTTGGTTTTTTTTGGTTTTTTTTTTTTTGACGCCCGAAGGCGATTGCCCCCGAAGGGGAAGAGTGGAGAGTACCCTAGATAGGGAGATTGTAGCATGCTTCATGTCAGGGGAGGGAATTTAGCCTCACAAGGAGGAGAATTTATTTGCCCCACAAGGGGAGATACGGGAATCGACCACGGGACCTCCGTCCCGTGGCCGGGTAGCCTTACCACTTGGGCTACTCGATTCCTGTTTTGTTTTGGTTAATAGGTTGCTTAATTCTCATATGATCAATGGTACAATGTATCATGTGATCCAAATTCATACACGTCATAAGATATATGAATAAATTTGTACCACATGATCCATTTAATCATTATCCATATAAAAATTCCCGTTTGTTTTATGTTGAAGGGAACCCCCAAAACACTTCAAGGCGCACATAGTTGAAGTTGAAGGTGTTAATTGAGTAATCTGAATCGAGCTTGCCATAGGTTACTCTTAATTTACATAAAAATTGAAAAACTCTGCATTTTCAGCCACTTAGCTTACAAACATTAAATTCACGCTAAATTCACATTTTAAATGTAAGTTCGGATTGAATTATAAGCGCTAATGAGATAAATATAAATTAGCATAACTAAACAAAAGAAAATGAGACTTTAATGTACTTGTCCTTACATATCTAAATAAATGTTGTTTGAGTCTTTAACACAGATTAAAAGAGCTAAAGTAAATTTTTTTTTTTTTTTTCAAAATTACCTTTTGTCCTTTAATATTTTCTCACATAATTCAATATACTTTTCTCTCTCTCCCTCATGAAAAAAATTGACAGAAGTGCGGTAAGCATCCCCGTTCAAACTACACTTATTTGGAGAGGACAACAGACTATACAGATAAGTTGCGTGTTTTTCATGAAAGGTTCAAAAACCACATTGATCGGACTCTGCTAAGGTACCAAGATCAAAATATAAGGATACATTTATTGAAGCTGTTTTGTGGTGATGATGACAAGCTCGAGGAAAGGTGGATTGCAACAGCACTGGAGAACGGTGTTAAAGTTCTTCACCTGACGAAAGCTATTAGTGCTTCTTGAATGGTTCTCGAATCTAAATTTTATGACTTGTCGATACAACCCCAGTATGATGCAGGTTCCAGAGAAGATCAAGTGCTCTAATCTTAAGCGGTTCAATCTTTGTTGCTTATACATAGATGAAGTAGATTTTCATAGGAAAATTTCAAGTTGCAAGATGATTGAATTCTTGTCGCTTTCTAAAATTGTGATCCAAGATGGAGCTGGCTACCGCGATATCAATCTTGAGTCTCCTGGAAACCCTAATCTTAAGCGCTTGCATCTTCTGAAGGTAAGATTAGATGAAGTGAAGTTCTAGAATATAATTTCAAGTTGCAAGATGATTGAGTACTTGAAGTTTGATGGATGTAAGGGTGTCCGTACTTGCAAGGTGAGGGGACTTCCGAGGCTTAAAGTGCTCTACGTTTCTAAATGTAAGAAACAAACTCCTACAAGAATTGAGGTCGAAGCACAAAGTCTAGAAATCCTTTATATCATGAACTGTAATGGGGGCACTATAAAGCTTAATTTGAATGCATCTAGTTTGAAGTATTTGCTTCTACGTGGCGTTGACATGGAACATGACTTTTTCTTGGATCTGGAAACCAAATTTTCCTGCCTTGAAAACTTAATAATTAATTGGTTCAAAGGGTTGCACAAAATCAAAATATCAAGTCCATCGCTTAGAAAGTTGGTGTTGCAAAGTGAGGCCTATCAATTTAGGATGGGTAGACCAGAGTCGGAATATGAGTTGAAAGTGTGACCATTTTCATTATCAACCTGCTCATTTTCACTATTATCATACCCTTATTTATTTTCATTTAACCCTTATTCATTAACTCCATTGAATCCATCATCATCATCTTTCCCCGACTATTTTCTTACGCTTTCTTTTTCGTAGTTCTTCACTCAACCTTTTCTATAACCAACTAGCATCATCATCTACAAAATCACCTAGCCGACCATCATCAGCATTGTCACTATTATCAAATTCATAATCATAAAGATCCTCATCCCCAGAAGATGACTCAACAACATCTTCAAACAATTTCACTTTCACCATTTTCCCATTACTACTAGCCTTGTTACTCTTACTTACATTCTGTTTTCCAGTTGCCCATTCAATTTCCATGGGGACAGTAGGATCAGGGCTAACAGTGTATGGATCAAGGCTAGGAGGTCCTGCAACATGTTTAAAAAAGACTTTTACCTCATTTCTCCTAACACCAACTTCTGACAATTCTTCAATGTGGTAATCATTCATTATCAAACTCCATGCATGCACACCATCCAATGTAGGGTCCCTCCAAAAATAACACACCATCCATCCTCATACTCCAATTCTCTAGCTATTTTATCTAAACTTACCACAGCCAACTCACCAGGAATGCACCAGTCTCAATGATCAATAAACCCACCCATATATTGCTTATAGACCAAAGTCTCAACTAAATTACCCCCATGATGTATCTTCATTGTGAAAAATCCATCAATGTTTGCAGTAACTACAAATAAAACAGTTTCAGATTACTAAAGCTGGTATTTGACAAATTATACTGATTAAACCCTAAATTTACGAGTCTTTAAAATATATTTCTTCAAAAAACAATGATTAAAATATGAACATGCATCGTAGAACATGAAAACTTAAGAACATACTTCAGTTTAAAGGAAGTAAAAGACTTACAATATCTTGGGAGAGGACCTCCGCGTGGACGACGCTACGTTTGACTCATCAGAGCACGATTTGGTTGAAGATTCAATCAGATTTCAAGATTTAATGGCACTAAACTGTATAGGATTTTGAATTTCTGTTTGGGACGATTGAGGAAATGGAACGAAAATAGATGAAAATGACCTTTGGATTTTGATTTAGGGATTAAATCCCCAAATCTAACGGGTCAATTCGCGGGTCGGGTGTGTCTTGAACAGGCTCAGCAAAGTCACACTTGAAACTCATATAATAATTAAACTTGAATATTAAACTCAGCTCATCTTCACATTTTCTCTAGCCAAATTCAAACAAGTCCAACCCCATTGACATCATACTTGGAGTGTTCCAAGTTTGGTATATTTTTTGTTTTTTGTTTTACGTTTTCAATATGCGTGGATTCAGAATTATTATTACTAGAAAATTTTTGAAGTTTAAAACTCAGTTTTCGAGAAAAAAGTTTGAAAAATGACCTCTTAAAGGAATACATGTTTATTTGAGATAAAATAAGATAAGAGTTTATATTTGTTAACTTTATCTTATAATAATTATCATTATTTATTTAAATAATGTGAATCTGAATTTGAAATGGCAATGGACACGGCTAACTCAGAGATTAGACCCGACCCAATTGAGGCTGGAATTCCGCAGTTTAAGTCGAAGGCGAGATGAATTTTACCCCACGATTGAGGACGTGGCCAGGATAGATGATTATCAGCCGTATTATGGCCCGCCTCGATCTATCGTGCCTGTCCGCATAAAATAGTAAATACAAATAAAAAAAACATAAAATTGCAAAGACAACGTGAATTCTTAGAACTCGATATTGTTTAGATGTACGCTTTTTCTTTAGCAACCGAATTGACATTTTCTCTTTAGGGTTGAAGACGCATCCCTCGTACAAATCAATTTTTTTTATTTTTTATGAAAGCACCTATACATTACTAGAAGACTTAGTACAATCCCCAAGATCCATTACATCCGAAAAGTCACTTGAATCCTGGTCACAAAAAACCTCACAAGGGAGGGAACTAAGAGGAATACTACCAAAGAGAGAAGATTTTGTCGCCCATTTAGCAAGATTATGGGCTGCAACATTACAACTTCTAGAAACTGAAAAAAAATTACAATTATGCATAGCAGTAAGTTGCCTACATTGATCAATGATCGACTTTCCTTGCCATTCCATAGCTTCATTATGTCCCTTAAGAGAGAAAATAACATTAGAAGCATCACCTTCAAATATAATCTTATCGATCTTAACCGTAGTAGCCAACTTAATAGCCAAAAGAGCTCATTTAGCTTTAGTTGTGTAAGCATCTCGAGCAACTCCTTTATCCACCCACGCCGCATTAAAACATCCATTTTCATCCCTCATTATAGCAGCCACAGTATACATACCATCATCAAAAGCCGCGTCGAAATTCACTTTCTTCCAATTTGGTGGAGGGCATCCACCAATTCCTAACCACAACACTCCTAGTCTTCTGCCTTCTCTTTGATGCGGCTACTTCATATTCCTTAGCCAATTTGATGCATACTCCAAACAGATTCTTCCAATTTGCAGGAGCAGAGCCAAAATAAATGGCATTTTTTCTTTCCAAACCTGTTCCATAACTACCACCGCAAAATTGGTAAACAAGGCAATATCAGACTCCTGTAACGGAAACACTGAAACAGGATTAAGAACACAATCAATCCATTGCACAATAGAAAATGAATATAACGCATCAATTTTGACATTCCAAGGAGAATTCCACCAAATAAGCACAGACAAATGACATTGAAGTAAGATATGATGAAGTGAGTCCACACTATCCATTGCACCACATATCAAACATGAATTACCAACATAAAAAATAGCATCAAGTCTAGACTTTGAAGGCATAATATCACATAAAATTCTCCACAGAAGATGCTTGTGTCTTGGGTGTAAGTTAGATTGCCATAGTCTCTTCCAAGTAGTCCTCTGAATCCCAGAAGAAGTAGAAACATTAACCATTCTATCTTGTTGGCTTACTCGATACGCAGAACGAACCGAGAATTCCCCTGACTTGGAGGGGGACCAAACAAGAAGATCGGGTTCCAAATAAGCTGGAATCTGAATGCTAAGAATACTCTTTGCAATTGAATCAGGAAAAAGACTATGCACAAGATTAACCTTCCAAGAATTAGATAAAGAATCAATAAGGTCAGACACCTGCCAAGGAGAATAATCATGTTTCAAAGAAGAATGATGTTTAAATTCCGGAATATATACAATCCAAGGATCCGTCCAAATTCCTAAATTAGTAATATTTCCAATTTTAAAGCAAGCCCCTTTCTCAAGATTCTACTTACTTTTCCAAATAGCTTGCCAAACCCACGAAGCTTGCCCTCGATAAACCTGTGCTTGAAAAAGAGATTGACATCCCAAGTATTTAGATTGCAACAGACTCACCCACATCTTATCATTGTTAGCACACATATTACAAGCAAGCTTAGTATTAAAAGTAAGATTAATATCTCTAACTCTCTTGAAACCTAATCCACCTGCTTCTTTTGGAAGACATATAGAATCCCAGCTTTTGAGACAAAGATATCTAGCATCCCCAGATTTGACACCCCACCAAAATCTCCTAATAATTTTATCAATATCATCACAAATAGAAACAGGTAAGGAAACAGATTGCATCGCATAAGAATGAATAACCTGAAGCACATATTTAATGAGAACACTTCTCCCCGCTTGTGACAAACATCTCATCTTCCCACCCACTAAGCTTACCAGAAATCTTATCCAAAATATCAACAAAAGCTTTCCTCTTACTAGTAAGTTTACAAAAAGGCAGACCATGATGTTTAGCTTTATGTTCACAAACAGACATATTAAGAATATCACACAAGGAGCTTTGAAGTTCAATAGAGACATTAGTGCTAAAATGAATACAAGACTTATTATCCACATTAACCTCTTGTCCAGACCGACCACAATAAAGAGACAAAACAATCTTTGATATTAACAGCTTCATCAGGCGTAGCATGACCATAATGTAAGCCCCAAGGGCGAACGAACTCGGTTTTTGATAATGGACAAACACTTGATGTTGTGTCTAATGTTTTATATCTCTGTGATAGAATATCGGAACTTATAATGGAAGCTCTAAGTACTTCAATCAAGCCATGATCAAGATTCAAAGTCATATTATTCAAGGCTCATCTATCAAGATTGAAGATTGAAGACTTAGGTTTGGTTAGAATAGCTTTGTCTTTAATAGTCGTTATCTTATAAGCTCTAACCAATGCTCTAATGAACATAAGTACACAACACTCAAGTCTTGCATGTTTTCTTAAACACGTTTTCAAAATGCTAAGTTTCAAAAGGATTCTTATTTCCAAAAGCCTTTGTTTTCAAGGTCTAAGTCCTTTTAAATGGTTTTCCAAATGTTCTTAGTTGTTACCTTTTGGGAAAACCTCTTAGACTTCAAAAGATTTCAAAACAAGTGAAAAATTAACATCTCTCATACTCAGGAAGGTCGGTCAACCGAGCTCAAGGTCGGATCAGCCGACGAGTAACAGAGAGTTGGTTTGATGCACTTCGGTCGACCTATGAAAGGGTTCGGTCGACCTATGTAGGTCATCCGAGGTGTGTTGTTCAGTCAACCGACCTCTGTTGTTACTAGCCATTATATGACCGTTGAAGAGTCGTTTTTAGCCTATTTTGAAATGTATAAATACTCCAAAGCTAGAGAATGACTCTAAGGCTTGCACATACAATATACATTGATTTCTTATCAAGTCTAAACACTCACAAAGCAAATGCTCTTCATTTCTATGATCTAAATAATTCAAGAGTGAGTTTTCTAAAGCAAGACAAAGAGTGTGCTTCATATGGTCAAAGAGATGAAAATTGATGTACTTAAAAGGTATCTATATTTCACTTAGAAGAGTGAACAACCTTGTTTTTTTATCCATCTTATTCCCTTTCTTAGTGATAGGGTTAATCTTGTAAAAAGTCCTACTTTGTGTGGGCAAGTAACTCTTAGTGAGTTTTTGTATTGTGGTTGTGTTGTAAAACTCTTTGTGAGTTAGCCACAAGTGTAAAAAGTCTTATTAGTGAAGTTGTTGAAAATCCTTGGGTGCGGCTCAAGGTAGTGGATGTAGATTCTGAGTGAGTCGAACCACTATAAATCCTTTGTCTTGTGATTGGTTTTTATTTGCATTTGTTCATCTTGCTCAAACTTACATTTGCCTTGAATAGATTTCGAAAAAGTTTGCAAGAGTGACTAAAACTCAATTCACCCCCTCCCCCCCCCCTCTTGTGTTCATAAATAACCAGATCATCTGCATACATAAGATGAGAAATAGATGAAGATTCCCTACTAATTTTAATACCATGAATGGCACCCAAATGTTCAGCAGCACTAATAATCCTAGAAAATAGATCAAAAAAGAGGACAAAAAGAGCCGGAGACAAAGGATCCCCTGTCTAATCCCTCTAGAAGCTTGTATATTGTCATAGGTAGAGCCATTAATAAGCACCGAAAAAGAGGGAGAAGAAATGCAAACATAGACAAGATGGACAAACTTATGAGAAAACCCATGATTTAACATAATCTGAGCAAAAACATCCCATTCCACATGATCATAAGTTTTAGCCATATCGATCTTAATAGTCATAATTCCTTTTTTTCCACGCTTATTCTTAATATAATGCATCATTTCTTGATTTATGATCGAGTTCATATTTAAGTAGCAAACTAATACCCATTTAGATACTGTTATTTCATAACATTTTTTAGCAGAGTTTACAATTATGTGTTCTTTTTTAAAAGTTGTACGTATGTATATATATTTAGCAGAGTTTTATTAATAAAAAATACTTAAATTCTCCAGTCGGACTTGGCCAAAAACAAGAATTTGGAAGAAAATATCACTGTTTTTCTCCAGTTGGGGATGGGGCCACCGGGATTAGATGGAGGAAGTAGAGACAGGCTGGAGACCCCACACCATTGTCATCCATAATCTCAAACCTAAAAATGCATTATCCCTCCAAAAATTGATAATAAATACTCCCTCCATTCCCTATTAATTATCGTTTAGGAGACATCTAGATATTCAAATTAATTATCGTTTAAGGTTGTTTTATTAGTTGTCAACAATTTATTCCAATTATACCCTCAACATTTTCCTTTCTTTACGACAAAGAAGTGAGAGAGAGGGAGGGTGAGGAATAATATTGGAAGTTTAGATTAAAATGACAACTTCCTTAATTTTTTCAAATTGTCTAAAGAGTTTTATATTTAGGAATGGAGGGAGTACTATTTAAATGCATACAGAAATATGAAAGGCTAATTGGTAAATTTAGTCCCCAAAGTTTAGCACTTTCGCGGCGACGGTCCCCGTTTTATATTTCTTTGTATTAAGGTCCCCAAACATTTTGCGTTTGGTGACGGTGGTCCTTCCGTCCACTTCTATCACAGAAAAAATCAAATTTTGAATTATTTTTTAAGGTTTTTTGTAAAATGACCATTTTACCCCTCCTCCTTCCCCAATCTGCTTCTCCTCCATTTCCACTCTCCCTCTTCCTCTTTTCGGAATCGATGAAAGATTCAAATGATTGAAGGATAAATCAAGAATTTGGAGATTCTCCAAAAAAAAATCTCTATGTTTTTGGGAGATGGTGGGTAGAGGTGGAGGTACTTTGTGATTTTCTCTTTATTTTTGGGTAGAGGTGGAGGAGATGGTGGATTGAGGTGAAGGATGGGTTGAGGTGGAGGAGATGGTGGGTAGATATGGAGGAAATGGTGGGTTGAGGTGAAGGATTACCCATTATACCCTTCCCATTAATGAATTTTTCTTCTTTTTTTTTAACCCTAATGGACATAAGTGGACGGAAGGACCACCGTCACCAAACGCAAAATGTTTGGGGACCTTAATACAAAGAAATATAAAACGGTGACCGTCGCCGCGAAAGTGCTAAACTTTGGGGACTAAATTTACCAATTAGCCAATATGAAACAATAGTAATCTGCAAATCTGCTCTAACTTGGAGCGTAGTTCCTATTCTATTCTTTTAATAATTTTAATAATATATTTATTTTGTTTCAATAATTTTTTTATGCTCATACAGCCAACAAAACGAAATAAATATGACTAAAATCATAAAAAAGTGCAACTATAGAACTTTTTTTTAGACATTACTCTAGAAAACAATCCCACAAGTCAATGGATTCGAATCAAAGGAAATTAAATTGAAATAGAAGAAATAACAAAACAAACAAAAAAAATAAAAAATAAAATATCAAGAGGTCCTTTACAGTTCCATCCAATTTTCTCTTCTACAAAACAAAAGGAAAAAGATTTGCACTAACTAACATCCAAAAGAAATATAGTTTGAGGTATCGGATGGCCAAGTGGGTAAGACTTTGTTCACTTGGGATTAGGTCCCATGTTCGATTCCTGTATCTCATTTCTTAGGGTAAAGTCCTCCTCCTCTGGTGAGGCTAGGCAACTACTCCTCTGATGAGGCAATACCCTCCTCAGACATGAAGTGCGCAACAATCTCCCTTTCTATGATACTCTCTCTCCCCTTCTGGGGCAAGGCCCTTTCGGGCTTCAAAAAAAAAAAAAAAAACATAGTTTGATTTGGGTCTCAAACTGAGATTTTGATAGCAATCTCAGATCAATCTTAAATTCAAATCAGATTAAATATGTCTTAATCTAATATTAAATTCAAAGTAGATTTTAAATGATTTGATGCTTCATTGTTATGCTAAATCTAAAGATAGTTTGAACCTCAGTTTAAATTTCAACCAAACTAAATTAAAACCAATTACACGGAAAATAACAAACCTCTACCAATAATAACTCTCATACTAATACAGATAAAAATCAATCAATAAATCAAATTAAAAACATAATTTCAAAAAAAAAAGAATCTAACGCTTGATATTCTTGACCTTGGTCCATCCTTTCTTGCAAGAATTACCAACAACTTTAACTCCTTTCTTGAAAAAAGTCTTCAATTCCTGAGCTCTTTCCTTCACTTGCTTCTCAAAACCCCCCATTCTGATTTCCTTCAGACTCTGGAGAAAAATCTTTGCTTCAAGTTTTAAACTGAAGGAAAAGATTATTCAAGAGTGATGGGGTTTGATAAAGGCTGTGGGGGTTTTATTGTAGTGGGGCTGTAGTGGGATCCAACTCATAAGAAGGAAACGTGGGGAAGATCAGTAGGAGTCTGCTGGGTTTTATGGGCTGTCAACCGTTGATTGCGGGGATAAGCATCGAGACGTGTGTGAGTGTTTATTGGGTTTTCTTTCAAAACTTTCCATGTGTAGGGAATTCAAATTTAGACACAAAATAAATTTAAATTGAATTTAAAAATAAAATTTTGAATAATTAAGAATTTAGTTTGAATTTAAGACTGAGACTAAAAAATTTAAATCAACCCCAATCCAATCATACGCATAATCGACAGTGGGTTTTCTTTCTTTACAACCTGTTCACACGTAAGATTCATTATAAATGTCAAGAAGGTCGTGGTACAGTGGGGCAAGTTTTGACCTGCGACCAAGAGGTCCCAGGTTCGATACCCGCCTCCTATGTGAGCAAATAAAATTCTCTAAGAGAGAATTAAAGGTGCTGATAAAAAAAAAAAAAAAATTCATTATAAATTCTTGAATTTACTATTTTTTAATTTTTATTATCATCGGATAAATGACCGTTGAAGCTGCAACAGTGCAACTAATAAATCAAATTCAAAAACGCCTAATCTATTTTGTTAAACTTTTGAAATTTACAGCTAGGCAGTTTGTTGCTTTTTGGAGAACTAGTACGTATCTGCTTTAATAACGTCTGTCTTGAGTTTGGTTTGAATTTTGAATTTGAATTTCATTCTAATTTTAAATTTAAATTAGGTCAAAATTACAAACGGGTATTTGAAGTCGAGTCGATTCATATTATGAGTTATGTCAAGTTGATTTATGAGTTATTTTCAGATTTCTTATTTAACTCGTTTTTATATTGAATCTTTATTCCAATGTGATTTGAATTTGAGTTTGGATCTCATACCAAATCAAACTCAAACCTGACATTTGTTATATATCTCTTAGGTCCACCATAAATGAATCCAAAATTAATCAAACGCGACAACGTGTATCAAAGCTCATCTTTAAAATTCCTGATTTTTTAATTTCTATCTTGACAATCTCTATGATATATTATCTCCGTTTCAAAATGCTTGAAACATATGAAATTTTTTTATCAAGATTAAAAAATAATTAATATAAAAAATATAAGATATCTCTCCATTAATAACCTTCAACTTGAAAGTATTATTTGTGAGAGAGTTGAGTAATAAATTAGAGTAATACTGTAAAAGTAATAATAAATAGGTACTAATTTTAAAAACGTGACAAATAATTTTGAATATTTTGAAAAATGAAACGTTGCAAACAATTTAGAATAGATTTAGTAATTAACTTCTTTTTTTAGATCAATAGATTTAAAATTGCAACACAACTTGAAAAATGTTTAACTTTTGAAGTTTTTAGAATAATTTACGGTCGAAATTTATTAGAAGAAAAACAGGTTTGACCAATCATATGAAAATATGAAGAAAAAAAATTTGAATTTGGATAGAATTCTAATTCAAATATACCCTTAGATTTGCTACTATTATGTATCAGATTGGCGTTGGATTCTTCTAAGCGACAGTGAGATTATTCTTGATAGCTATAAAACAATAGTTTACACAATTTTACTTAAAATAAATTATTACTGAGGTATTCTCATTTTTTTTTATTGATACAGCTTATAATTTAAAATAAGATCATAAAAATTGATTTGAAAAAAACACATTCAGGAATGAGGTATTTTAGAATAATTTATGCTGAAACAATTTTTGTAACTAAAAATTGATAATATAGGATATACTAAATACAAAATAATTATAGAAATATAATTTTATTTCTTATTTCTCTCCTAATTGGAAGCGTTTTTCAGCATATAAAAACAACTCAACCGAGTCCAAGACCAATGGTGTCTAGAGAGAGATGTTGGAATAATATAGATTTTGATTCCCTCTAACGTGGCAGTTTAGAATCATATCATGAAGACAACTAGTATCAGAACTAATTCTTTGGTTCTGTACTTTTTCAGTTTTCACATGTTATAACTTCCAAGTCAAACAAACTAGTCCGATGATCCAAGTTTTTGTAATGGAATCCCACTTTCATTTTACCAACGAAAAAGACAATGTCCCACTAACAATAACAGATTCAGGAAGTAGTGATAGTCAGTGGCGGAGCAACAGTGGGGTTTGGTGGGGCAAGTGCCCCATCAGTTTTCTCAAAAAAAAAAAAAAAATTATTTTAGTTTTTTTTGTAACACCTCGTCTCGTGAACATTGTTTATTGTACCCATTTTGAATCACTTTATGATTTAAAATTAAATTGTTTAATTTGTTATTGCAAAGGCAAACGGGTCTGTCAAATTAAGCAGTTATGGCCCGACGTTTCCAATATTTCTTTTCCTTTTCGCCTTTGTTCATGTTACGAAAGCAACTCACGTGACATCAGTTTGCGGAAAACACCCAAAAAAATGGGTGGTTGTATATTTTTTGATAAACATAAATAGTTGAGTGACATATTTAGCTAAAAAAAAATAGTTTAGTACCATAAAGAGAATTTCGTAAATAGTTTAGTGCTATAAATAGCTATTAACTCAATGTTTATATGCTTTTATGAATTTATTTTGTCAATGTTAATTGTGCCCCCCCCCCCCCCTTAAAGAAAAAATTCCTGGCTCCGCCACTTTGGTGATAGTGGGGCATTCATATAGGGACAGAACAAAAAAATAAATTAAAAGTTTCCTATAGTAAATTTGATGTTTCAGAAATGTTTGGGCGCACATTGGCAGATTTGGAGGGCGATCGCCCCACAATATTTTAAAAGACATCACATTTTCTATGAGATTTTTTCCCAATATACTATTTTATAATTGTATCAATAACTACTTTTTTATGACGGTTTTAACAAATTAACAAAATACGATGGTTTAAACTAAAACTACTTATGACAGTCAACTTTCCTATTCTAAAAGAAGAGGCGGTGAAGTGGATGGATATAAATTCTTCTAACTCCGGTGAATATTAGTTAGTAAATGTAAATATTTTTTGACAGATTTCTCAAAAAGAAATCATATTATGCGTGAGACAAGTAAATTTTTTGAAGAAAAATATTAAAAAACTTTAAATAAAGATAAAAAATAATAAAGAAATTGATTGGAACCCACACGACAATTAAGAGAATTGAATCAACACGCCATTGTTTTCTGCGTTTGATATTGTTTGAGTCTAAAGTCACCAAAGTTTCTATAGGAGTCACTAATTTACTAACTTAATAAAATAAACTTAATCATTATACTTGAGCATATAATTAGAATTACAAACAAAAAATCAGTGGGGTCATCATCAAAGTGTGCATTCGACCCTGCCCACTAACGCATCACTGGTTGAGAAAATTTAATCATAACATTGATGAGACTGGTCTTACAATTCTCACGCAAATTCATGGTATAACAAAGGATGAGACACATACATAATTGATGAAGAAGATCATTTTGTCATTCCTATTCTTTCCTATAACCATATATTTTATTAGACTAGAAAATTTCGAGAGAAAAAAACAAATGCATTTTAAATAAAGTATCCACGTTGAATTTAACAAAAAAAATTGCTTTTATTTTATATTTTCTTACAAATAATTTATTTTTTTATAAAACTCAAACTAAAAGTGTTTGAAAAAAAACTATATCAAACCCTTTTGTAAATCACGAAACTCAAGATAAAAATATCAAACACAAACGAATATAAAACATCTTTTGTAAATCACTGTAATCAAATACTAGTATGGACTTTCTCAAATATAGAAATTTCATAATGAATTAATAAAGTCCCTCTAAGGCCAGGAAAGATGTGCCTAATCTACTCATGAGCATTTGAGTAACAAAGCTTGATTCATTCGCACAAGAACGGTTTTAGCATTGAATGATTCCACTAGCTGCAAGGTAAGCAAAAAATTACAAGCTTGATTCAGCTTTAGAATTTAAATTAAAGTCTCCATCAAATTTCAAAAAAAAAGTTGGAAAACAGCTAAATGGGCCTTAACATTATGTCCTAAATTATGGACAATTACAACAAAGCTTTCCAAAAAGTTCATAATTATCATTACTCCAAGCACAATATGGGACCTGCCAAGCACTACATATCTCCTTTAAGACAAAATCATATAGAAGTTTCAAAATGAATAAAGTTTCTTCAAATTTTCAAAACTTACATCGGATCTCAAAGGGAAAGAAAAGTGTTGAAATAGACTTGCGTCCAAGTCCAGCCCCTAAAAAGTATAGTCAGAGGCGCAGAATTGCCCAAGCCTTACACACTCTCACGTCCGAGGATGGACATTTTGACTGTGAAGTTTGCAGGACTAGACATCTGTGGGTGCCCAACGTTAGAATAGGTGTCGGTCATAACAGGTTAAAAATGGGACTTATACCTAACTCCAACCTCCGCGAGGGGAGGATTGACCCAGCCTTACAAACTACTGCTAATCAGGTACTACTACCATATGATAAACAATCTACCTTACATTTTTGTATGCTACATTGATTTTACATACACTATATGGTTCCTGAGGGTTCTTAAAAATTGCGTAGCAACTACAATTTCTAATAACACAGGATTTGTTGCAAGCAAGGTAAAGAAAATCAACATAAATGGTCAATATATAAAAGTTAAGAATAGAGTTAAAGCATTGTACAATGAATGTATTAGAATAGAAGAACTGAGGTTTCCCGTCCAACAATACGAGCATCCTAGGACAGCTCCGACAACAAATAATTGCAGAAAATTCTCAGCAGAGAAGTGAGATGCACTAAAGATCAAAGAACTCAATAAAACTGCTTTCTGCCAATTCATAGTACCAGAAAGAGATGTCAATAGATACCCTCTGTAAACAATCTCTTCCAACAAAGGAGTGACGACACAATAGACAAGAACGCATGCAACTGCAGATATCGACCCACTTGAGAGAAGTTCCTTTACTATTTGATTGTTCACCTCCTAGGTACATTGAGAAATATCATTACTTCATTAAAGATGTCGGAGATCGCATCAAGAACTTAAATTGATCGAATGGTACTTTATTTCCCTTCAGCTAAAATGATCTATATCTAATGTAGTTTAGTCACTTGTTTTTCTTTTTATTTCATTATTTTCCATGTATACAATAGCGAATATTATTTCATCTCTGTTTTTGTCAATCTTTAACACATGCTACATGGCTAACAAATTCCTTGAGCGGGAGGATTTGTAAGAAAGATACTGATGAAACATAAATTTGGATGGAGACTATTACATAATACAGCATGATCTTGATCAAATAAGCCCTGGGGGTGGTAGGTGGGCAAATGAACTAATAAAAGTTTCGAAACATTGTCATCTAACAAAAGTATTGTTTAACCAGAATTATATAGTAGGAATTAAATTAAGCTTGGCCGCCTATGAAAATTACTCCGTTCGTCCCAAATTGAATGTTCGCTTAAAGCGGACATTCAATTTGGGAAGGAGGAAGTATCAGTTTTAATATCAGAGAGTAATTGTAACTTAATATCCTCACCCTTAATGTAGTGCAAAACCTGATATCTTCATTTAGATAGGCCGCTTGAAACTTATTTAATGATATCCGGAGTATTTCTTTTTCATATAAAACAGACAACAGTCCGTGCAAAACGTGAAAGCAAAGAGTTGAAAAGAAAACTAACCTTAGGCCCCAGTAACTGATCAGAAATACCAGATGTAAGGAAAACAAGGAACACAAGAAACAAGAAGCCACAGGCTGCTGCTAACAGCCAGTTTCTTTTTTCAGGGGACTTGTTTGCTTCGAAAAAATCAAGGAGCTTAAACTGAGGTTCTATAGGACCGTTCAGAAGCAGCAAAACAGTGAGGAGCTCTACAGTTTGGATACCAAATATTGACAGTGCCTGCTTAGGAAAAAAAGAGAAAAAAAGCAACCCAAAATCAAACTAGTTGTTTCAGAAAGTTTCTTTACCCCAAGTTAATTGGCTTCCCTAATCATGATCTAAACTTGAGCTATAGATTAAGTTAAGAACCATCTTACTCAATGGACAATTACTCTTTATAAGTACAAGCTGTTTCTTTCGAATTATAACACAGCTTAGGCTTCCATAGACGTAAATTAAAGAGAAAAAAAGTAGCAGAAAGGCATGGATGCAGCACCTATTGCTTAACAGAAGCTTATTACAGACTCTTGGAATCTTATTAAAAGCAAGAAACCCCTTTTGGTGCAAAAGAAGACAAATATTAGTGGTATTCCAGTTATTCTACATTTGAGCTTACTTTGTAGCTTGTGAATTTAAGATTTTCTTTCTCGGGTTCTAGGACTCAAGGTTGTTCGTTTTCTGTTAATTGCTAAAAGTTCAAAGTAATTATAGCCCATGAATGAGACTAATGTTGGATTCTATTTAATCTTTGCTTGGAGTTATTTATGTTTTAGAGGTAGCAGTATGCTAATTAGAAGTCTTAAAAACATGGTGAAATACGATTACAATGTTTTATCCATTAGATCCTTGATTTAAAAATAATTCTTTGTATGATTCTAATTCCAATTCTCCTCCTTCTCCTCACTGCTGTTTGGCGTCCAACATACTTGACTGTAGTAAATAATCCTATTTCCAACCAGAAAGCGATTTCACTACAGAAATTATTACAAGGACAAAGAATAATTCACATCATCAAAATCATCTCACAGTAACCATGTTTCGGTTACACGTGATAACTACGTGCATCAGGTGAACCGCCTTTCATTTCTCCCTTTATTTGATTCTGCCACTAACCTTCCTCCCGCCCTTTCTTACACTTGAACTGAACTAAACCTTATGAGGATACAAAAACAGAAGTAAACAAACTATCGAATTGGAAAACAATGAGGCAGAAATTAAGGTGAAACCTTGTTAAAACCTTTTAGCTACTGATAAAACACTGCTAGACCATACAAGATATGTCAAATCAAAGGACTGTTTTTTTCAGATGCTATTCATTTTATGCTTGTTTGAGTATGATGAATCAATTGGCAGTATACGTTCATAATCTTCAGATTTGTCAAACGAAAAAAGGAAATACTATGGATCCAGTGTTGCAGAAATCGCTAGTCGCTATAGGGGACTAGCGACTAGTCGGCCTAGTCGGGGACTAATCGGCGACCCTAAATTACAATGTATTTTTTAAAATTATGTTATCAAATATAATATACTTGTCAAACAAAATTTCAGAATAAATTAACAATCAAATGCTAGTCAAATAAAAATACATAATCCATCCATAATAATTAAATTCAACATGAAACACTAAACCTCAGTTGCACTTATTGGTTGTTGGTGATGGCTCTGAATTTTCTGAACAAAAAAGGATGGAACACCGCAGAAAACAAGAAAGGCCTATGTCGGAGACGTCTCATATTCTCATGTTTGTATATTATCATTAATATTAGAAGTTCAATATTAAATGCATTGCAAAATGGCAAACTATTTTTCTTCCAAAAGAAGCTTATCAAAATTAAATTAAAAAAACGAAAGAGAAGTCAAGATTGGGCAAAAAATCGATTTTTTTAAAAATGTCAACCGATTTTGACAGATTCATCCGACTTTTGACCGACTACCCCGACTTTTGACCGACTAGTCCGATTTTTTTCCCATTTTTTGCCCATTTTTTTACCCGATTTTTGAATTTTCTAGTCGTTTGGAGGCCGACTACCGATTAGTCCTCGGCCGACTTTTACAACACTGTCTGGATCTCAATATTGTTTCAATCACAATACATAAATTGTTAGCTCTTAGAAGAATACTCAACAGTTCTAACATATCTTACAATGCTCATTCGGACATGCTATGCAATATCTATCGCAAATAGGATACTCATATACAGGTTATTCGGGAAATTTATAATTCATGAGGGATTGTCAACAACATTGACACTCTTCATAATACAATTCATGTGCTGTCGAATTCACGAAACTACTTACCTAATTAACAATTCAGTCTCTTCAAAATACACCATGACAACTTGAAAGATAAGTCCACCAAAAGATATATCTTCAATTTCAAGAAAGGATGCCTAGTAAAAGTAAAACTGTATACTAATCCACAGGCCAAGAAAAGAAACAACAACAACAACAACAACAACAACAACAAAGCCTTTAATCCAAAGTAATTGGGGTCCGCTGCATGAATTAATGAAAGAATTACGTGTGGTCATTAACATAAATACATTCTCTCCATGGAAAATGACCATTCTTTTTCTTTTCTAAACACAACATGACCCATTGAGCATACAAAAAAAAAAGATACTTTCTTCACATATACTCTCATACTTACTCAATTCCATAATATAAGTTGTTTAGAATATGTAGCGAAAATTAAGGTGCTTTTTAAAAGAAAATATTAATATTCCTCTATTAAATAGAATTAGTGGTATACAAGTCTTATTTAAGAGAGTAATATTCATACTTTAACTAACAAGTACCTTGTTTTTTGCTTTACTAAACTACATATTATAGAATGGTATGGAATGGAGGGAGTAGTTTAGAAATTCACTCACCTGAACCTGTGGCTCAATAATGCGTTGGTTTAAGGTGCTGGCAATCACAGACAAGCCACCAAAACTCAATGGAACGTGCAAACTACAGATATAAATTGCCACATTGCTTAAAATTGTGACAATATCACAATCTATATCGGCCTTTAGTACGGAGAATCCCTAGTATAAAAAAAAACCCCACTTCAAATTCCAAGGTAATACTGTGTAATTCAAACAAAAGGGTTTGGATTCTTGGGTTATGTTCATTCCCAGATAAGAAAATTTTACCGTTTGGGATTTCTGAGAATGTTGATTCTTGATTGAGCAACATTTGAAATTGACCAAACGGGTGCGTGGATTGGTCAAGAAGAGCTTGGATGTTAAATGGGATTGGTGAAAAGGCACTCCGAAGTTGATTGGTAATAGAGATATAAGAGGGGCTTCCATCTTCATACTACTAGGACTAGTAGTACAAATTTGAGTACCAGGTTGCCCCAGAAAACCAGTGATAGTGTAGGACTGACTGTGTATTGGGGGAATATTGGATTTGTCCAAATGGAAATGTAAATAGTAATCCGTCCGGCCCATTTGAAGTTTAACTAATTAGTGTGTTTTAGATTTTAGAGAGAAAAAACTGTTAAGAAAACCAACTTAAGAGTTCATGCGGCAATGTGGCTAAAAATTAGGGTTAAATACTAAAAATCAATAAAAATTTAGTTATTTCAGTTAAGTACGAATTCCTATAATCATTTTTTCTTACCATAACAAACTCTAACAACCTCTAAAGAAAAACGAATTCTCATAATCCAAATTCATTATATCGTTAAGGATTTAGGGTTTTTTTTGTTTAGAAAAATCGGATTCCATAATCCATCCTCTCTGTACCATTTTGGAAAAAAAAATCAAATTAAACAGATAATTAGGAAAAACTCAGAATTGACAAAGAAAAACGGAATCACAAAATAAAAAACGGAAAAAAGAAAACAGTGCAAAATTGAAAACAATTTGAAGCCACAAATCAAAATCTTTCAAAATGGAAAAAAGGAAGTCATTCATTCTTGTATTTCGTCTTCTACTAGTTGAATTCCAAAATCCGTCCTACATTTTCTAGATAGAGAAAATTCTTCAAAGTTAATAGAAAATTGCCAAAAAAACATAAATAGCCAAGTCGCCTTAACTGAATTAAGAAATAACAAAACATTGAACAATTCATAACAATTCGAATTCACAATATTTACTTTATTACTTTTGTTGATAAAATACATAAAGTTGATTAAACCAATACAACAAAGATGTCAACGGGAGCTACTTGGACATTAGATTTGGTTAATCGAGCAAGTTTTCCGATTGTGGCCAGCCTCCTGTTATTGCCCACACTTTTTTGTCGGGGAGAAGAATTGTTCTACGTGCCCATTGACATTTTGAATCTTCTACTTTGATTTCGCCCCAGTTTTAGACATTTCAAGTTCGTTGGGCAATGAACCATATCAAATGAGTCTGTCTCCAATAACTCTCATCTAGTACTGGAAGTAAGATGGACATGTATGTCTTCATGTAGTTTTCCATAGAATACACCAACGAAATATATCTTGATGCATCTTGACGTATGGATTTGCCAACGACAATGACATGTGAGCAAGATGTAGAGTAATTGGATCGTTTATCACATGAACAACTAAACTCCGCAAGCACCACTTTGTAACTCTTGCCTCCTTGATCAACTACTCGTCTTAGTGGAAACACACTATAGATGTCTTGTGCCCTCTGATGTGGGAGACAATGAAACCACAAGACTTAAACTCATAAACCCTATATTGATCGCAAACATAATGAAGCCGGATAGTTCATTGCATGTCGGTTGCAAGAGTTGGGTGGTCTCAGATTTGATTTTTTGATTTTTGATATTTTTCGTAAAAATTGATAATAATTTCAGATTTCATTTCGACATATTCTCAGATTTTGGATCATATTTTCTGATTTTTTTAACAAATCCTAAATCCTAAAGAAAGACGGACGAATTTAAAAAAAAACATCTTCCTTCATGGTTTAGAAACGTTAGAAAAACAAAAAAATATATATATATACAAAATAACAACAAAAGCATCTTTCTGCAAGGTCACTGTCGGGTCTGTTTGAACTTTGAACATAGAACAAAAATAAATTTAAAATGTAAAATTAATAATTTTAGCCACTGGAAAAAAAACGAGAAAAACTTTAAAAACTGGAATGATTTTCCACAGCGCGCTGACGCGGTTTAGTTTTGCCATTGTGAAAAAATATTAAAAATTTACCGCGTGCTAAATTTCCAATGCAGTTTTTCCCCTGTTTTTCAGTTTAAACATGTATTTGTTGACCAGAAATAAGTAAATATTATTAAAAAAAAGCGGGATGTATAGTAAGTATTTACCTCAAAATCAATATATTCCAAATAATCACTATTATCGGAGTCCATTTAGCCGGAATTTTTTTTTACTCTAAATTTATTTAGTTTGATTTTTTGTTGTGGATTTAGACCGTTTATCCCAAAGATAAAAAAACAATTTTTTTGCCGGGATCCAGTGAGCGGAAGCTCCATCGGCGGTGGTAGTGAAGTTGGCTCGGAGGGGGAGAAAATTCTTTTGTTGAGAGAGAGAGAGAGAAATGTTGTGGGAGTTATGGGGTAGGGATGTTAACTTACTTATATATGGGGGTGTGGGGACATCTGGCAAAAAATCAAATGTCCCCGTTCTGTGTCCCCTTCCTTGTCCCCACGAATAGATATTTATCATGGGTATATTTTTTTTTTGTGGGTTTCACTATTTCTTTTAGATTATAATTTTTTAATTAAAAATTTAATATATGTCAATTTAATTGGTGGGACATGGAAGGAGACACCGAATGGGAACAGGGGATGTCTAGCCGGGAAATCTGACCCAATTTTTAATGTAAAATACTACAAATGCCCCTTAAACTATATGAGTTGACTCAATGTTTTCCCCCTGTAAAATACTACAAAAGATGTTCCCTACGTTTTCCCGTGTTTCTGATTCCTCATTTGCAAAGGGTAAAATCTCTGGTATTCAATCTGATTCAAGAAAACGCTTTTTGATTATGCAAGAATATTCTTTTCGCTTCCTCTGGTGTGCTGCAAGATATTTTGGATGAATTCTTGATCAAGAAGTCGACTTTCTCACCCCTTGGGATCTGGTTTTTCAGAATTCATCATATTTTTCTTTTGGGTTTTTATCAGATTTGAGTTTTCTTTTTTCCATCTTCAACTTCAGATTCTTGTAAATCCCCTGTTTTATTATTATACAGAAACAGGGTAATTTCTTTATTTGATTTTATCAGTATATTAAAGAAGCGAGCAGCTAATTATTATTGGTGTTCTTGTGGCCAATGGCTTCACCTAGGAACACTGGAAAATCAAAGAATATAGTTGATGAATCACAAACAACAGATCATCTTTTTTAATCCAATATTGACAACTGAGCAGCAAAATATCTCTTTTGGTCAACAATTTTACCAACAGAATCAGAACTTTGCATTCGGACCTTATTCTGCCGGGGAAGCAGCAGTTTCTTCTCGGCAGCATTGGAGTGATGCACTAAATTTAAGTCCAAATGGAAGAATGATGATGATGAACATATTTCGACAACAAAACCAAGAAAACAGGAATTCTTTGTGTAGGCCAATAACAGCTCAGCCAATTTCCACTACAAAGCTCTATAGAGGTGTAAGACAGAGGCATTGGGGCAAATGGGTAGCCCAAATTGGTGTTCCTCGAAACAGAACTCGTATTTGGCTTGGTACTTATGATACAGCTGAGGAGGCCGCATTGGCCTATGATCGCGGGGCCTTTAAGTTAAGAGGAGAAAATGCAAGGCTCAATTTTCCCCAACTCTTTCTTGGCGAAGATAAAACAATAACAGAACCTCTTCCAATTTCACCCCAATTAACTCCAGAACCATCGCGGCCAGCATCACCTTCTGATCGTGATAATCGTAATGGATCGCGTGAGATCACAGCTAGTGATGAAATACAAACCAATGTGGAGAATTCTGGTGAAGGTGGATCAGGTTCATCTGAGTTTGTTTGGGGGGATATGGCTGAGGCTTGGCTAAATGCAATACCTGCTGGTTGGGGTACCTGGTAGTCCTGTTTGGGATGATTTAGATACTCGCAACACAACTCGTATTTGGCTTGGTACTTTTGATACAGCTGAGAATGCAGCATTGACCTACGATCGCGAGGCCTTTAAGTCGAGAGGAGAAAATGCACGACTCAATTTTCCCCAACTCTTTCTTGGTAAAGATAAAGAGACAACAACAGAATCTCCTACAAGTCTACCTCAATTAGCTCCAGAATCGTTGCCAGAGACATCGCTGCAAGTGCCTCCTGATCGCGATAATCCTGAGGCTTGGTTCAATGCAATACCTACAGGGCAGGGTGAAATAGTGCAGCATGACTTATCACATCAACAGATTGATGAAACAAATGATGCAAGGAATGCTAGTTCCACAAAAGAAACAGATGTTCGTGGATCTAATCGAGGAGGTAGATTAATTAGACAAGGTAAATTTATACATCTAGAACTACTGTTTGAAACTTGATATTGTAATAAAATGTTATTAACATTTGAAACACAACGTGGTATGATTGACATTAATTCCTCTAGGTACTGTAAGAAACAAATGTGCAATAAGAACATTGGATGTTGAATACAAGATTACTCTTGAGGTTCTTCAGCAGCATTTGGGAAAGAAACTAGAGGACGTGGCGAAAACTCTTGGTGGTAAGCATCGAATAATTCGATAATGATCATTGAGTTTTCTGCCATGTGATATTTGATCTTTTTGCAGTTAGTCGATCTACACTAAAGCGCATATGCAGAAAGCATAAGATTTATAGATGGCAATCGAACAAATCAAAGAGGCGGCCGCCTAATAGCTATAACATTCATCAAGACTCTAAGCATTCAACTGCTAATGATAATACTAATGTATCAAACACCAGAACAATGATGCATAGTGGTGATAGCAACATAATGGTGAAGGCAACATATGGAGAAGATATATGGAAGTTTCATCTCTCACTTTCAGCCAAAAAGATAGATTTGGAGGAACAATTGGCGAAAACGCGCGAATTTATCGTTGGGGAGTTATAAGGTAAAATATTTTGATGAAGAAAATGAGCTGGTTTCAATAAGTTGTGATGAAGATTTGAAGCTATGTATTGATGATATATGTAAGTTACAGGGCAAGAGTATAATAAAAATGTTAATTACATAATAATACAGCTCCAATTTCTGATCACTCTATAAGACTTCAATGGCTTTTGTGTTTGTTCATATAATGTTTTATGCTGCACCCATAATCTTAAGAATGATAAACAGTTTCAGCATTGCATCAAAACATGCCACCTCTTTATGGATTTCAAGAATCTGCTGATGCAAAAAAAAATTAAAAATTAAAAATTAAAAAATTAAAAAACAATGTCATTTTATATCCTTTTTCCAAAAAACAATATCATTCTAATAAATAACTCTAATTCTCAAGAGTTCTACTTTTCAGAATTCTTTTTTAGAAGTGCAAGTAAGCAATAAGCATGCCTGAATGATCCAAGCATGTTCTTGTAAATAATTTTATAGAAAGATTAACGTATACTCTATAAAATTATAAAATTTTATAGAAAGATCAACGTATACTCCATCCGTTTCAAATTGAATACCCACTTCCTAATTCACATCCAATATTGTCCATTTTGGTAAAAATATTTAGGAGTGTAAAGATTGGGAGAAATAGTCTTCTAATATAAAAAATACTCCCTCCATTTCTAAATATAAGACTCTTTAGATAATTTAAAAAAATTAAACAACTTGTCATTTTCATCAAAAGTTTCAATATTACCCATCTCTCACTTCTATAGCACAAAAAAAAGAAAAGAAAAAATATGGATGGCAGAGACGGCAATAAAAGAAATGTCAAGGGTATAATTGGAATAAATTGTTGACAACTAATAAAAGAATCTTAAACGATAATTAATTTGAATACCTATAAATCTCTTAAACGACAATTAAATGAGAATGGAGGGAGTACTAGAAAAGGCAATATTTTGTACTAAAGTCCTACTTAAAAATTTTTATGAGTTGAAAAGTTTTTCTCCAGAACTTCTTTTTTTCCAAATGAACATTTTCCTAATTCTCAACAATATGCATCTGACTTTCACCGAATAAATAGCCATTTTGGTCACTAACCTTTTTTCGTTCTGTCACTTTGGTCAAAAATGAGTTTTTTAAACTTTTTTTCATCACTAAAGTTTTTTAATTCAGCCATTTTGGTCAAAATGATTTTTTTTAACTTTTTTTGTCACTAAAGTTTTTCAGTCTGCCATTTTGGGCACTAAAGCTTTTTAATTCTGCCATTTTGGTCACTAACCTTTTTTCGTTCTGTCACTTTGGTCAAAAATGAGTTTTTTAAACTTTTTTTCATCACTAAAGCTTTTTAATTCTGCCATTTTGGTCACTTAAGTTTTTGACCAAAATGGAAGACCGAAAAAACTTAAGTGACCAAAATGGCAGAATTAAAAAATTTTAGTGATGAAAAAAGTTAAAAAACTCATTTTTGACCAAAGTGGCAGGACGAAAAAAGGTTAGTGACCAAAATGGCTAAATTAAAAAACTTTAGTGATGAAAAAGTTAAAAAAAACTCATTTTTTACCAAAAGTGGCAGGACGAAAAAAAAAGGTTAGTGACCAAAATGGCTATTTATTCGACTTTCACCTTTTATTTTATTTTATTTTTATCACCATAGTTATAAATATTAAATCTTTCTAACTCGAGTACGGTGGATGTCGCAAGTCCGTCCCACCAAATTTAATGAGTTGTTTGATTTTGAATTGTCCGCAACTTCACAACTCCTTGATAATTCAATTTTTTGCGTGCCTCATAATGACTCGCTTTCCTAATAGTTTTTTTTGTTTACATAATAAAGTCGTTTGCAGACTTCATGATTATTATCATGGTAGTATTATGTTTTATTTTATTTTTTAAAATTAGAATTTAATTCAAGTTTTGGTGTAAGCAATCAAGAGGGCGACCATCCTAAACTTGGAGACAACATGGGTTCGAATGGAAGATCGGGAGCGGACGTTCTGTTCGTATCTGGCATGGTCAGCTGGCCAACTACTCTACGCAGTTTTTAGCTGATTTCTGTCCTATTTTTATGTGTTTTGAAAGTTTGCAGACAAGAACTCTGCCAATTGTGGAAGACCCCTGGTTTGTGGGTGACTTCAGTTTTGCTCTTGTTTCTTTGGTAGTAGAGTTTGTTTATACGGTCATAAAAATTTGTAATATAGGGCACATATTCTCTAGAATTTTCTATATCTGCATATCATGTAAAGTTCTAGCTTATTGGTTAGCTATAATTTTTCTAAGGCTGTTTGCCTCATTTCAAAGTGTAAGAGATCCATTAGAATTGCACATCCCTTGTGTAATTTTTGTTATTGATTAATGATATCACTTTTCTTTTTAAAAAAAATCCCAAGACTGAATTAAATTATCACATATTCCATCCATAAAAAAAAAGTAATAATATTTTGAAAAAAAGAAATATTATATCGTTCTCCAATTAATCTATTTTAGTGTTATTTTGTGGGGCAGTCACTTTCTGCATTTGTTGACAAATATTAGGCATGTCTCCTATTACTTACCGCCCATATCTCATTTGTTAGAGACTTAATTAGTTATATTATGGGTGAAAATCGTCTGTCCCCATTCCCTATCGCTAATCCTGTCCCCAACCAATCATAATTTATTATATAAATATTTTTTCCAATTATATATATACATAAAAGGTAAATTGTGATTGGTTGGAAAACACATACGGGTCAGAGAATTTTTTGCCTTATACTCCCTCCATTCCTAAATATAAGACTCTTTAGACAATTTGAGAAAATTAAAGAAGTTGTCCATTCCACCTAAACTTCCAATACTACCCCATCCTCCCTCTCTTTCTCTCTCACTTCTATGTTATAAAGAAAGGAAAATGTTGAGGGTATAATTGAAATGAATTGTTGACACCTAACAAAAGAACCTTAAACGACAATTAATTTGGACTCCTAGATTTCTCCTAAACGACAATTAATAAGGAATGGAGGGAGTATTATGGTTGTAATAAAATAAATTTATCATATAGTTTTTTTTAGCAGATATAAAAGAGCAGTCTTCATATCCTAGGGCAAGCAATAACATAGTGGGCTGGGGTTTGAGCGAAAGGGCAGTCTCACAAGGCATGACAGCAAACTGGGAAATAGAAGAACTCCAAAGAAACTCAACCAAATGGGAAAAATCTGTAGAAGAGATAGTGAGAATGGAGAAAAAGATTTTCCCAAAACATGAATCTCTTGCTCGATCCTTTGATGAAGAACTCAAGAAAAGGAATTCTGGGCTTCTCTACTCTCAGGTCGATGGAGATGTTGCAGGCTATATCATGTATTCCTGCCCTTCTTCAATTTCTGCTTCCATTACCAAACTTGCAGGTTCATTAATTAATTCTTTTTTTAATTTCTCAGCCCTGTTTGGATTCAATTTATTTTCTTGTTTTTTGTGATATTGGGGTTTGGATTTTTTACTTTTATTTAGAGATTAAAATATGAGATTTGAGGCTGATTTGAAGAGGATAATTTCAAGAAAGAACCAATTGAATATGGGGGGTTTCATTATTTGGAGAAAATTGTTCTGTTTTTTGTGTATTTGATTTTAGAAGAAGATTAGTTTTGGGGAGGTTTGAATTAGCTAAATTTAAATGAGAGTTCTTTCTTGAATCGTAAGAAGTTGAGAGAATGTACTTACGTGGATGAATGTACGTAATTCTTTCTTTAGTTAATGGTAGTAGAACCCCAATCTTTTCGGATTACGGCCTAATTGTTGTTGTATTAGCTTTGGGGAGGTTGGGAAATGACCCATTTTAATTTGGATTAATTGGAGTTTGACATAATGATTCATTTCATTGAATACTAACTCAATTTCATAATATAAGTCGTATAGTATATGTAGCGACAATTAGGAAAGTAAAAAGTAAGGTACTTTTGTTAGTCAAAATATCAATATTACTCTCTTAAATAGAATTAATGCTATACAAGTCTTATTTACGAGGGTAATATTGATATTTTGACTAACAAAGTACACCTTTTACTTCCTTAATTTTTGCTGCATGTCATAAACGACTTATCTTATGGAATGGAGGGAATATTTAGCATTTATGCTTTTACATGAGAGAATGAGAATTTCGTAAGTCAGATTATCTGGAGTTGAGCAACTCATGGGTGCTGCAATGAATGAAAAACATGGTCAAAATGCTAATCTCCTTTTGTGCAACTATACTAAGCTTTATAACTGAAGTTTCATTCATATTTTTACTACCAAATACTACTAATTATAATCTTCGAATTGGGTTAATATCATCTACTGAAAATGCAATTACAGAGTGAACATTTCAGTAAAACCACAAATAAAAGCCCAGACCTAATTATGTTACAAAGTCTTTCATTTTTGCACTATTTCTTGATTGAGGAAAAAGGAGAGGAGACGAAGAGAGAGTATTCATAGGCAGAGTAAACGAGTAAGATTGAGTATTTATCGCGTTTGGATAGTTTATAGAAAGGAATGGTGGGGAGTAATCTAACTCGTCTTAGAATAAATGTGATTTAGTCAGTCTAAATATTCCAATGAAGTGCATCATCATATATCAAACTCCAATTCATCATCCAACCTAATCAACACATCTAGACGGATATGAGATTGATTTTTAGTACTAGAGCAAATCCCTTCATTTCCCTCCCATTCATCGATACTCTCTCCTCAATCCAAATGAAAGGGTTGAAGTTCGGTTCTGTTCTGTTTTGTTGCCTCATTTTGTGGTTTTTGTGTTTGATATGCCTCGTCTTTTTTTTGTGTGGTTGAAAACACAAAGCAGTGAAGGAAAAGTACAGAAGAAAAGGTGTTGGAGAAGCATTGTTGAAGGTAGCAATAGAGAAATGCAGAAAAAGAAACATTCAGAGGATTTCGCTCCATGTTGATCCGGAAAGAGTGGCAGCCATGAATCTGTACAAGAAATTAGGGTTCAAAGTGGATGCTCTTGTAGAAAGTTATTATTCTCAAGATCGAAATGCATATAGGATGTATATTGATTTTTACACTAATTAGATACCTACATTTTTCTCAAACTTGAGCAATTAACATTGTACTACTATTACCAACTCTTTTTAAATGCTTGACAATTTTAGTTTTCTGGTTATGAATTTTTTTAACTTAACATGGGAAGGGGATTCGATCCTAGAATCTTTATGGGAATACAAACGGAAATGCAAGACTTGTGTATACATGATTGATTATGGCGTTCAATCCCTAATAATTGTCGTTTTGAGATATTTTTTACTTGAGGATAGGGAATTCAGATGTCGAGCCTTCTACCTATGGATTAGAAGGCGGAGGCTGCTTGACTAAACTAGTACTAGTAGATCTTTGCAATTCTGAAATGTTTCACTTGAAAATAAATTTGGTAAGAAAATAAATTGGATAATTCTACCCCACTTAACAGTACTTAAAAAACTTGAAAAAAATTTGCTCTTCAAAATAGAAAAAAAATTTGAACCATTTCTCGATTTGTGTGTTATACCTATGAATTAGAAGGCGGGGATGTCCGACTAAACTAACACTCTTAGACCTCACACCTCAAAGTTCTGAGATCTTTCACTTGAAAATAAATTCGGTAAGAAAATAATTTGGATAATTCTACCCACTTAAAAATATTTAAAAAGACAGTTCGACTAAACTAGCACTCCTAGACTTTAACATTTTGAGATATTTCACCTGAAAATAAATTTAGTAAAAAAATAAATTGGATAATCCTACTAACTTAAAAATATTCAAAAAGGGATAAAAATATTCATCCTTGCGCAGGGGCCATGCTAATCTTCTCTGTATCGTTCCAATTTTATCGGATGTCCCCGAAGGGACGTAATGTCAAAGCTAGAAGACAATATTTATAGTAGTGAGCTTTGTCAATGGAAACCGATGTGGGATTCGAAGTAGTGGCATTTCCCTGGGCCAATTGGATTGAGATGGCCCGGTACTGGGTTTAAGCCCGAATTTTGTGGTTTACTTTACTTTTTTTTTTTTTTGCTGAATATCCATCTATTCAATAATATAAGTAGTTTAAGAAATATAACGAAAATTAAATAAACAAAAATCATGATATTTTATTAGTTAAAATATTAATATTAACTTTTTAAAAATTACTTATATTATAGAATAGAGAGGGTGAGAGAGTAATACCTTGCAATTATTTTTAAAAAATTTGTTAGCTTGAGCAGCTCTGGTATTCCATAAGGACTGAAATTAACATAATACAACAATCTGCATATAAATTAATGGAATAAAGCCGAACAAAATTTCATTTTCTTACAAACTTCTTAACATGATTAATATATATATATATACACACACACATGAATGTTGGATAGTAACTGTTAATTAGTTACTTTTAATTTTGTGTACTAAAATACTTTTGTTTTTACATGATAGACATTCAATTTCAATTTGATGAAATACTAGCGGAGTTTTAAAATGAATATTTTACTTAATTTCATATTAAAGTAAAATGAGATACTCAAATGTAAGGTCTAAAGTAAAAAAATTTGATGGAAAAATGAGAATCCGTTACGCAAATACTTGTTAATTTTTTTTGCGGAACTCAAATTTCGGTAAATAAAACCCGCGAGAAAGTTGTTTGTATAGCTTAGCTAAAATTTCGGAGCCGCACCTTTAAATCAAATTACTGTTATATTACAACTCTTTTCCTATTAGTTTTCTTAGAAAAATAAAACAAAAATCTGTTAACAGATCCCTTGAACTCATAAAATTCAGCAACCCTAACTCTGATATTGATCTAGGGGTTAGGGTTTCTCTAATTTTGCTGCTGAATTTGTTGAAATTGTCATTGTGGAAAAGCTTCTGGAAAACAATGGGGAGAATGGCGAGGAGTTGCGTGCAATCGTTGCTGAAGGCTGTGAATTCCTTGATTGGAATGGTGGGAATCGCCATGATCCTATATTCCCTTTGGATGTTTAGTGTTTGGCAAAGAGAATTTGGACCTCCTCTAGTCCTCTTCCTGATGCCCCTCTCCCTTGGTAATTTATTTTCCTCTCTTTATTCATTTCTTTTTTCCTTTTTCTGTTATTATAATTTTCGGTGTTTCGAAAGTCCGCCTATGATTTTGAGTCGGAAGTGCGCTAAATTTCCTTAACACTGTTTAAGCATGTGTGTATAATTAATTATCTACTATCTCCATTCCTTAATATAAGATATTTAGCGAAAAATAATGAAGCAAAAAATATTAATATTACTCTCTTAAATATTACTTATATATGGCTAATTTTATTTAACAAAGTAATATTGATATTTTGATTAAAAAATCATTTTTTTTTGTTTCCTTATTTTTAGCTACATGTCCTAACAGTCTTAAGGAATGTAGTGAGCATCTCTCTGTCTGAAGGTGTGTTTATTGAATTTTTGACGCGGGGGGGGGGGTGGGGTTTGAGTTTGAGATTTCAATTGTGTGTTTGTACTTTGTAACTTGAAATTCAACATGAAAGTGAAGAACTTTATTGATGAGTAATGGTGGGGCAATCTTTACCTTTCTATGTCTTTATCTTGACTTGCTTTTTTCTTTTAGTTTCTCTGTTTTTTTTTCTTTTAGTAATGTTTTGGTTTTCAGGGGTGGGTAGCATGTGACTTGTAACTTGTAGTTGCAACAACTTTACCTCTTGTTTTTCTCCCTGGATTTGTGTGTGTTTGGTTGTGGGATATCCGTATCACGATGAAAGATTTCAAGTATTTTCTGTTTTGAGAAAATAATGTTTTGACCTTGCTGGAAATCGTTTTGATTTGACCTGTTTATACGCCGGATTTATCTTTTAGGGACTGTGTTTTATGATAGCCCTTAAAATTGCACGCTTTTATGCTTTGCAGTTTGTGACTCGTAAAATCTGGTTTTCACTTGGGATGCTTGAGAAATCATGGACCTTTCTGTCCTTGCTTGATGATGAAAAAAAATAGAAAAGGATAATGTTTTCCAAAATAATTTAAGAGATGACTATTGAGCCACTCTGGTGAAACTCTTGAAAAATAATTTGTATTTCCACCTGCAGGTTCGTCTACGGTTTGCTTGGTGTTGGTGTGGTCTTATGTGTTGTCACATGCTCAGGTCATATTGCTGCTGAGACTGCTAATGGTTGCTGTCTTTCTTTTGTATCCTTCCAGTGAATTATTTTCTCACATTGGAGTATTACTCATGTAGCCGACCCCCCCCCCCCCCATTACATGGAATTAAGGTTTTGTTGTTGTATTGGAGTATTACCCGGACTGCTTTTGCTTCTTAATGTTTGAACAGAGAAGACATACGTAGGAAAAATTACTCGTCGTTTCTTACAGTAGAGCGATTTACTAATAACTTAACTTAAATAATATACAGAGACTCTTGTGTTAGCTTTTATTGCTACTCTATGATCATGATAATGAGATGTAGGTTTCTGAGGAATGGTTGTCTTTACTAATGGCCACAACAATATCCATGTTTTTTGGTACTTGCTTAAATGATATTGTTGTAAGTCAACCATATAAGTTCTTTTAATCTCGTTCAGTAACTGAAGGATTTGAACTCATTGCATTATGAAGGCTAACACTTAAGAAAGTTGAGATTTGCTAGACAACATTTACTGCAACCAAATACAAGTAACTTAAGCATGGATCTGGGGTATGGTGGTTCTAGAGAAGAAATGAAATTCAAAAGGTTCAAGGATTAACTAAGCTTCAAGTTTGGACTTGGGGGATTGTGACCTGTAACTGCAGTTAGTAATGAAGAATCAGCTACACGTGAATTCGAAAGGATTCTTTCTTGCTGATTTTATATGTAGCAGACTTTTGTTCAGTTGAAGGGTTAATTAGGAAGCATCTCATTGTATATAAAGATCGCGTCCCTTGAAATTTTATTGAGACAAATTCACCTTGTTTGTTGTTGAGGAATTTTGCAATATGAGAAATTTCTGACATTTAACTCTTGAGAATTCAATGTGGCATTATTATTCTATTGATATTGACCTTAACTCCAAGTAGTACATGTTGATTGTCTTTCTGCTTCTTATGCTGGAAGCTGCATTAACTGTGGATGTGATTCTAAATCGACACTGGGAGGAGGTAAAACCTACTCCATCCTTGATTTCACATTCAATAAAATGAAAAATGAAGCTGATTGGTTTATTCTGTTGTTACTGATTGTTTTTTTAACTGGATGTTAGGACTTTCCAGATGACCCAACAGGGAATTTTGATGAGTTCAAGGATTTTGTGAAAGAAAACTATGAAATTTGCAAATGGATTAGCTTGGTTGTAGTTGCTGTACAGGTCTCTCTCTCTCTCTCTCTCTCTCTCTCATATATATATATATATATATATATATATATATATATATATATCATGTACTTTTATTTTTGGGAGTGTGGATATTATTATCGTCTACATGCTTCAACAGGCAGCTCTATGGATACAGTTCAGTGTGGTTTTGGTGGTACATGATTGAGTACTTCATTACTTTCAGTTTCTCCTTTCCCGTAAACATGCCCCAAATAAACGAGTGTCATGCATGCTTGTGAATCCTTTTGTTATATTTGTTGGCATTCCCTTTTGCTTTTAAAAAATGTGGTGCCTGGCGAATGAGCAACGCTTGTTTATGCTCTGCTAATTCATAGGGGTGTCAATCGAGCTATGTGAGCCGAGCTTGACTTAACTCACGCTCACCTCGCATAAAAATTGGAAAGCTCAGCTCACGCTCAGCCCGAAAAAGTTCACAAACATTGAGTTCACGCTCAGCTCACATTTTAATGTGAGATCGCGCTCGAGCTAAGCTCACGAGCCTCATGAGCTAAATTTATATTAGCAAAAAAACAAAAATCCTATAGCAAGAATAGTATAATACAATGAGAATTGAAACTAAATTCTAACAAGAATACAAATATACATAATATAATGATACTTAATTCTCGAAGAAAAATAAACTAATAAAAAGATAACAAATGAAAAATACATAGCAAGGTTAAATGTTAAAAAAATTACATACAACGTAGACAAAAATCCTTATATAGACTAAAACAAAAGAAACGGAAGTCCTATAATTTTAAAATCCTTATATAAAGAAAAAACAAGAGAAACAAAAGTTCCAGAATTGTTTGTTATGCTAATAAAATGAGTCTTATATAAAAAAACAAGAGAACCCATGCACTTAAAATTCTAACAAATGATGAAATTGCTAATTGCAAAAAAGTGATTTAATTCCATTATTGGTGCCAAATCCAATTTCGACAATCACATTAAATTCTTCTACAATATTTCACTTTTTATTGTGATTCAAATCTACAAAAGAAAAGGAAAATGTAAGTAAATAAAGTAAGAAGCAGTTATGAAGAAAAAAATTAATTTAGACAAGTAAAATAGAAAAATTAAGTAAATAATAACCTACAAAAGCAGAATCAAACTCTTCCTCATAATCACTCCCTTTTGGTGAACTGCTAATCCAATCTTGACCACAAAATAATCATTCAACTCTACAGGGAAGCAGTGAGTTGCGGAATTGATTCAAGACACAACCCCGGTGCTAAAAGTACTCCCAGATGCTACCGAATTTACATGAATTGCTAATACATCTCTTGCCATCATAGACAAAATAGGGAATTTAAGAGCAATTTCTTTCCAATAATCCAAGATAATAAATATTTCATCAACACTACCACTCTTCGTTAGGTAATAATTTCACTCTTACAATGCATCACTTTCTTCATCTTCACTAAATTTAAGGAATTCTTCAATAAATGCCAATTTATAGGTCTTCTTCTTTTTAATTATTATTATTATATTTATATATAATATTTTAATTATATTATTATTATTCGGGTTTGAGCTTTTTTCGGGTTGAGCGGGTTCAAGCTCACGCTCAGCTCACATAAAATTCGAGCTTGAATATTGAGCTCACGCTCACATTTTTTTCGAACTATGTGAGCCGGCCTGAACCCGTTCACACCCCTACTAATTCATGTGTGTTAAGACTTTGATTTGAGGAACAGATAAGGAAAAACATATGGTGCAATTTCTGGTTTATGCTTGTTTTGTAGCCAGTGCTGTTAACCTGAAACAGCTTCAATTCATATAGATGTTTTCTTATTTTTATGAGACTAATATTGATCTTTTGTTATGAATTCAGGAATTGGACTTAATTTTATTATTTCCTCTTAAGGAGCTTCGTCATTTCATTGAACCTAATGGTATTGTCTGCAGGGGGTGACTGTATTGTTGGCAATGATTCTTAGGGCTTTGGGACCACATCCTGAGAGATACTACGATAGCGATGATGATTATATCCCAGATAGAGTTCCACTCTTGCGGAATTATGTACCACCACCTTATGATGTTGTTGACCCTCACAATGCTTCAAAAAGCAACTCTTGGAATATACGGATTAACAGTAAGGTAGGCACCTTAAATTCTTGTTACTTCGAAACTTGAAAGCGTATTTTCTGGGGTGGGATGCAAGCAACCATTTACAGATATTGGTTAAATATGCATATGTATATCTGCCTTAAACTTTGTTCAGCCCCGGATAAAAACCTGACTAAATAATTTCAGAGTGGTCTAGCCAGTCCCCACCTGTATGTCTTCTTGTATTTGTCTATTTGATACTAGAACTTTCTACTATTTGGTTCTTATTACTACAATTTATTTGCTAATATTGTTGGGTAAAACAATCCTACATTTTCTTCTTTTCTTTTCCCGGTTGGCATGATGGTCATCAGCCTGCAATGTTGTTGAGCTGATGCGACTAACAACTTTTTGCAACATTTGCTCCTTCCCATTCTTCCATCGCGTATTGTTCCTCTTCTGTACCTTAATATTCCATGCTGTCATTTTGCCATCCACTTGAGCAAAAATGTGGGAGTCCTTTAAATTCTATCTTTTCTATTATTTGCCAGCGTAGTATATATATATCTGGTCTTGTACTTGTTCTTGAGGTTCTTATGTATTTATCTTATTAGGTAAATGTTAGACAACTAATTCTAGGTTTATATCTCTATTCATTGGATCTTTTGTTTCACAGCCTTGATTATATTTCTTTCATTGATATGCGATAAAGGCGCTGGTAGTTCTTGCCAATAACAGCAAACTCTTGATGTTGCTTTTTTCTTTAAATGCTCAGGCAAACAGATAGATCATCCTCAGTTTGGATGATTAACACGGCCAAGAGTTGTCTGATATCCAAAAGCACAGCTACAATGCATCTCTGATTTAGGAAGGTGTACTCATCCATGCAAATATTGTATATTTCCAGCCAGAGTATACTTAGAAATTCTTGTATTCTACGCATTCGATTTGCATCGACAAAATGGTGTTGTAGACTTATTTACTATATACTACAGAAGATGATGAACCAAAAATAGGAGACAATTTCTGTTTCTATATTTCTGAACAGGGAATAGTGTCTTCTGGCTAGTTTCTTTTCTATTTTATCTGTTGAAAAGAATATCTAAAATTTATGTTTTTCGTGGTAAGACGCTCTATTTACAACCGGTAGGTCGGAAGTTTGAGTAGAGGGAAAGTGGGAAACCACTATTAATCCTCCTTTAAAAAAAATCTATGTTTTCCATCTATATACATAGAAATAAAAGTGGAGGTGGATTTTTCATATCCTTCTCTTGGGGTTATAACCGGATTCCATCAGAGGCCCATTAGTCTTCCTTTTCCTTTAATTTGGATGAAAGAAGCCCACTGGGCTTTAATAGATCCTTTGTTTCCCGAATTTGAACATTTTTTTGGGCTTGATGACCAAAAGAAAAGAGCACAAAAACGTTTAAAGTTTCGCTAGTCATGCCAGAAGTTTATTGGGCTGCTGCACCACATCATTGGTAGAACTATGGTGATGAATACAAAAAATTTAATACATAATGAATATTTTTTCGCTGTAATTTTTTTTAGAGCGAAATGTATTGTGATTTTGTAACACATGTACGTAAAATATTTATTACATGTTTTAGAACAATTGTTAATCAGGAGAGAACACATTATATAGAATGTAATATCTGTCTAAATGACTGCAACACCTGTTTGAAAATCTCATTATATACTGAACTGTTTTGTTCTGTATTATAGTCGTGGCCCCACATCATGATGATGACATAGTGAAGCAGCTGCACTGAAGATTTTCTCGTCCATAAGAGTCGTGCTTTGGATTTAGTTTTATTTCGTAAACTCTCCCATTTTCCTTGCAGTAATTAGTTTCCCTAGAATTAAAACAAAAGTTTTAAATAAAAATTCATTGAAATAGGGCCTAAACTTTGAGTCCATGAATGTTGAATATGCCAATATGTTGTAAACTATTTTAAGCTACTATTTTTTAACAAATATAAAACAAGTCACGGGGCAACAAAATTAAACATTATGTTTATTACTATTTCTTTCCCTAAAAAAATTGAATTTCTAAAATTTTCATTGAAATTATTATAATTTTTTTATGCAAATGATTATATTAACCAGATTTAAATGAAGGGATGAAATTATATGTCATTATTTTTTCTCATATCTCTTATGTCACCTACTTGAAGCTATAGGTTTCACCATTCTATTTAATAGATGACTCTTTCACCTTATGCATACTCCTTAATTCTTATCCTCTAGGCTATGGTCTCACGATCATTTTTTTTATTTTTTATCTCACGAGCATTGTATATTGTGCAAACGTACATTCATTTTAAAGGTGTATTTGGATTATATTTTGTTTGGCAAAATTTGTACTTGTAGTATCCACACATTTTCTCATAAAAGTTTTCACTTTTGTGTAACTCAAGAGGTTTGGTTTCAAACTAAACTCAAGTAAAACTTAACCCATTTAAACCCTAAAAGTCACAAAAAAAATTTTGGTGACTAGTATTACGGTATATCCTGAATTATTCGAACTCGAGACATTGCCCTAATTAGCATGTCATTGAGAGAAATTAAGTAAGATAAGCATCAGCCAAGTGTGTCACTACCTCTTATCATCGCAAACTTTAAACGATTATTATACATTCTAAAAAGAAGTACAACCGTGCGTGTAGTATACTTTTGTGATACACAAACATCATACTATAGAAACACCAAATCAGGGTTAAAGGGGAAATAAAGTAAGAGAACATGACCAACTCATAACCAATGAAGATGTGCTAGAAATACCCTGTCTTAAGGTTCAATTAGCACTCTTCTAAAAGTGAGTTCTTCCATGTTATTATAAAGGCAAATCAAAAGAGAAAAAGAATCCACACTAAGAAGAGGTTCTGCTCAAACTTTCGCAAGTCACTACTTTGATGTCATCCTTCAAAAAGCTTTGAAAAGTGCTCATTTTCATATGGATGTCACCCATGCTTTGTCTGTTACAAAATTCTATATTTAATAGGATTTTTTTTTGTGCATGATTTACATAGATTAATGTTAATAATAATATCAAAGGCCAAGATTTTTTTATATTAAAAAGCGGTGAAAATATAAAAAGCGGGGAGTGAGATTTGAATTCAAAACTTCTACGTCTTGAGACATCAACCTCAAAGGCCAAGAGTTTCTTCTTCAAATGCTGGGCTTCTTTAAGTATCATTCTAATACTTCATCTGTTTCACAATATAAGTCCTTCTAATAGTACTTTACTATAGATTAAGAGAAGTGGGAGACAAAATATATTTTTACTGTTATACCCTTAAACAATTTTATTTTATCCCCATTAAATCTCTCAACCACCAAGCCTAGCTATCTCTCTTTATCTATTCATAATATGGGTAAAAGTAACTTTAGAAATATCCTTAAAAGTTAAGAAAATTATATATTTTGAGAAAAGATTGAGAGGATAAAAAAAACTTGTATTATGACAGAAAAAAATGATGTTTTTTAAAAGATTAGGAAAAACAGGTATTGACTTTTGTTGAATGTATCACCTGAGGGGTGTGGAAATATAAAGTTCAACATCGCTTGCCTAAGGAAGATTCAAGTCATTTATAAGCTAATGTGTTAACACTTCTTATTATCAATTAATTTTGAAAGAATACAAAAATTTATAAACTAATTTTCATGTTAACACCTCTTATTATCAATTAATTTTGAGAGAATACAAAAATTTATAAACTTATTATCATAGCGGTTTAAGTGTACATTGTTTTTAGCTAGCACTTTTGACCACAGTTTTATGGTGCTTTTGCCTAGTTGTGTAGGTGGACTGTGCATATTGTGAATCTAAAAAGCACCAATAGAATAGTTCATGTGGCAATTCCTTGTTGGTTTAGTGTTAAAAGTGCACCTTAAATTAAGATGCTCACCTCAAATTAGGTACTTAGTAAGAAATAAAGTAAACTTCTATGGTCATGTCTAGAGGTAATTAGTTGCTATTTTGATCACCTCTCTTAGAAACTTTAAGGAGATCCAGAGTCCTATATACATATTTCATCATTCTTTTTCTCACTTTCCTTTTTATTTATTTATTGGGAAGTGATGGGGAGAATTAATATGCTAAGTGAGCATCGAATGTTCGATCTAATGTTGAATTATATCCGTCTAAAATTGTTTGTAACGTTTCAATTTTCACGACATGCCAAAATATTTATCACGTTTCATAAATCAATATATCGTTATTGTTATTTTTCTAGTCATACTCATAATTTATTACTCAACTAACCACTAATAATAATTTTTTAGTAATCAATTAGTGTCATTTTATATTTTTTTTTTCTTCATAATAATTTACTTAGTATTTTAAAAATCGAAACGTTGCAAATAATTTGAGACGGAGGTAATCCGTAGCTTAGAAGATCTGCACTGAAATCTTTCAGATTATTATAATTTCCTAAAGTTTCAGCACTAGGGTTGCGTTTCACTTAAATTATTGTCTAAATTAATTACGATTGCAACTAGTAATGCTTCCCTTTAATTTTTTTAATGTTCATAACATCTTTTATTTTATTTTTGCTCATTTCAGGATAAAATGCTAATTATATTTGTAAGTACTTAACAAATTGTTGTCTAAAAAATGAGCAGATGTGTTCATTTAACTCATTTAACGTATAATTTTGGATATATGTTCAAGAATCTTTCAATAAAATCAAAACAAAGTCACGGCCAGAAGAAAAGAGTTGGACAGATATACCTTGGAGTTAAGTTAAGTTGCATGCCTATTTGAGGTCACATGCATGGCAGACTACAATAGCTGACCAACAACAATGTAATACTATAGGACTCATCTCCCAAATCATGTTTAGAAATGTAATACTCTTCATTTTATAAGGATAGGAATCTTTTGTTCCTCTTTGATATTCCATTTTCTATTCCCACTAATAAGAAATTAATATTTTTTAATTTTTTTAATTAAAAAATTATAACCTAACAGAAATAGTGAAATCCATAAGGAAAAGTGAACATGTGACAAACATCTATTCGTGGGAAAGAGAACATGACATAGAATGTGACAGATAATTTTTTGCCGTTATATAATAGAGGTATTTTTGTACTTTCAATCTCTTTCCAAAATACATGTCATTTTTCAACTTTTAAGGATATTTTTTATAACACTATCCTTGTACACAAAAGGCGATACCCACGCCCCCAGGGCCCTGTCACGGGTCGTTCGTGACTTCGCACAGGAGACAACAGGCGTCTCAAGTGTTGAAACTTGCGACCCGTGACAGCCCCCACCACCCGATCCGACAAGCATTGTGGAGGATGTAAATCAAGGTGACCCATTTTATAACACTATCCTTACTAGAGAGAGAAGAGGGAGGATTTGGTGTTTGAGAATAAAATAATTATTTAAGGTTATAACAATAAAATTGTCTATTGTCTCCCTCTTGCATAAGTTATGTTAAACTATCTAGAAGAATTTATACAATTATGAGATATAGTAATACTATCTCGATTCCTAAATATAAGACTTTTAGGATAAATAGCGAAAATTAAGGAAACAAAATCCAAGGTAGTTTGTAAAGGTAAAAAGTGTCCACGCACCCTAAACTTTTCTCATTTTTGATTTTTGACCTTGAACTAAAAAATGCAAACTCCTTGACCCTAAACTTTTACTGAAGTGTTAATGTTTCTCTTTCCATCCAATTCCACCGTTAAATCTAACGTAATAGCAACATGTAACTCTTATAGGATTTAACTCATGAACATTTTGAGAAAAATAGGTCCTGACCTAAACAAATTCAAAATGGGATAAGAAAAATGCGCCAAAATTTTACACATATTTTTTTGATAAACCTATTTTGTTATGAATTTCTCAAAAAAAAAATTCAAATAACATGAGAATGGACCAAATACATATTAATAGTAGTATCTTATTTTTTTTTACGAAGAGGACAATAAATTTTTCTTTAAGCAGAAAATGTCAAGATAAATGTTTGGGCAGAGTGCTATGTATTTTAGATTGTTCACTGGCATTTTAGAGTAAAGTAAGTTGATTACCTTTTAGCCGTTTTCTTATCCTATTTTGAATTTTTTTGTAGGTCATAATCTATTTTTTTTTCCTTAAAATACTCATAAGTAAAGTAATGTGAGAGTCACATGTTTCTATTCCGTTAGATTTAACGGTGGAATTGGATGGAAAGGGAAACATTAACCGTCCAAGAAAGTTCAGGGTCAAGGACTTTGCGTTTTTTAGTTCGAGGTCAAAAACCAAAATCGAGAAAAGTTTAGGGGGCGTGAACACATTTTACCCTTTTGTTAATCAAAATACTAATACTATTATCTTAAATAGGATTTGTATGCCACTAATTCTATTTAAGATAATAATATTGATATTTTTACTAACAAAGTGTCTTGTTTTTTTTTGCTTCATTAATTTTTGAAACATCTAATGAAAGTATTGTATTAACTAGTAAAGTTTATGTTGTCTTCTAGTAGCATGATCTTACATAATTCTTGGACTTGGAATAACAAGAATCAAGGACAATTAGGAAGGAAACAATGGAAAAGACCCTACCAAGGACGTCTCCAAAACACCTAATTAGTTTAATTTTATGTACAAACTTTCCAAACAAAGTTAAACTCTTTTTTATTTTTTTGGTACTCAATAAAATTCTTTAATATGAATATTAGAAAATCCTCACAATACAAACATCTCAATAGAGATAAGTTCCCAATCACTCCGGGAAAAAAAGAAATGAATTTCTCAATTCACGTATTACTAATGGTACATTACTTCTCAAATTGCTAATCTTAGTCATTATGTAGCTAATATTCTACTCAAAGTATATAGTACTTGAGATGAGTACTCCCTCCATTCCTTATTAATTGTCGTTTAGGAGAAATCTAGGAGTCCAAATTAATTGTCGTTTAAGGTTCTTTTGTTAGGTGTCAACAATTCATTTCAATTATACCCTCAACATTTTCCTTTCTTTATAATATAGAAGTGAGAGAGAAAGAGAGGGAGGATGGGGTAGTATTGGAAGTTTAGGTGGAATGGACAACTTCCTTAATTTTCTCAAATTGTCTAAAGAGTCTTATATTTAGGAATGGAGGGAGTATTAAACAACAAAATAATCTTATGGGAAACTAATGCAAATTATGGAACCTTAGGTCACGTTCCATTTAAATCATAATTCTCTATTTGGTCCACTTATTAGATTAGATGGGGCACAATCTCTAGACATGTTCTGCTTAACTGGTCCACAGATCATCAAAGATCATTTCAGGCTAATTTATACCACAGTCCTTACAAGATAAATAGTCTGACAAGATTTGGTTTGGGTTTGATTTTGGGTTTGGGTTTTGTCTCAAAATTGGTGCAAAAATATAAATTTTGTCCTAGAAAATTGGCGGGAGAATTTCAAATTCAAATATTCGTTGAAATTGAATTTTTTGAAAGAAATAAATTGAATTTGAATTGCTCCCGCCAATTTTCTTTCAGAAATTTCATTTTCAACGAATATTTGAACGAAAAAATTTGAATTTGAAATTCTCTCGCCAATTTTCTAGGTCAAAATTTGTATTTTCCCACCAATGTTGAGACCAAACTCAAACCCAAACCCAAACCCAAACCTTGTCTAAGTAGAGTCAGAGTATTGATACTTTTTTTCACATCAGAACATTGAAAATAGTTTATTTATGAAATAAATAAAGGGTAAGGATGTATACATTAGGTTGTACACTGACCACGATCTTTTTTGACTTTTTATTGTTCTCGACTCTTCAATTTGTTATTTTTTTCATTCAAACTTTGTGACAAATCATTGAGATTACAAGTATATTGCATATGATTATGTTTATTCTTCCCCCCCCACAGGAAATAAGAATCTTATATTGTTACAATGAAGGACAAGAAAAGATCCCGGATCTTTTGATTTAGTAAAAAATAATTTTTTTCACCCGATTGTAACCGTCTTACCTCGTAGTTAAGCAGTACGGATTCAATGTGGGACAATTTTTTTCAGTACATACAGAATACCTCAGGACGGGTGTTCTGAGACGTGTGGAACGGTAAAAACATCATTTTAAATCAATTTTAACTGTCAAAATTTTAATACAACGGACGAACCCTTGTCCCGAACGTACGTAATTACCCTGTTCCGCACTAGAGCCAGCTTCGTAGTTAAGAATAAATAAGAAATGAAATTCAATTTCCTTAATTGGATAATAATTTGTTTCTAACTTTTGCGTTTTGCCAAAAACATGTTTTTTCTTGAAGAGGTGTAAAGAATGTGGGAATGTTATGAGGAAGTGGCTGGCATTCCATGATGAATTATTAAGGCCAATCAATATTCAAGAATCACTATATAGTTATGCCTTATGATTATTCATTATATAGTTGTCTTTCTGTTTATATGGTTATCAACCGTTGAAGATTGGGGATATTTGTTTATATGCAAGTAGTATATCCACCATGTGTATGACAACAACGTTATCTCTGGAGAAAATAATTTGTAAAAGTCAGCCAATTTTTTTTTTTTTTTGAATATTTTGAAATTTTCTAGTTTTTGTAATGAGCTTAATGGTGGAAAATAGTTAGATAGGTACGAATTTATATATTAATGCATCATATATTTTATAGACTCGCATCTTTATGAAAAAAAGTTACTTTTATTATTATAAAAGCAGAAGTTAATAAACACTTGATCTATAAGTATTCGGAAGTGTCATGTCAACTATACTAACTTTCCTTAATAATTCTTTTTGAGGAAATGATTTACTGCTAGAAAATATTGAGTAGAAACCCTAAATTCCCAAATTGAGGGTGTCAAATGACTATCTTACCCTTTTAGGGATTTGGAAGATTAAATTTATTTTATCTTTATTTTTAAATTCTCTACTCTACCAACCTATTCTACTATATCATCTCTCTCCTTCTTACTTCTTCATTCTCATAAAGAAGCTCAAGAGTTGCCCAAATTTTTTCAAAGAAGACGATGAACAGTTATTCCGATCAAACAGCTTCGGTGAATAGTAACTCCGCTGAACAGTATTTTTTTTCTTTTTTTCTTTTTTTGTGAAAAACTTTTGCTTTTATAAAATTTCGTTGCAAATATATTGGGTTTTTTGTTGTTTAGCCTGGGAAACTGTTTTTTTCTATTAAGATTCATTCTTTTTTTTATCAAAAATCATGACCAACAGAGCCCAAAAATCAAGAACCCAAACGAGAAGTTAAAATTAAAAAATGGTAATTTTTTTTTGAAAACGTGCAAAATGAAAGGAAGGGAAAAAAACTATACTTTTACTCCAGTCAAACTCGATTATGCTTGGTTTGTTGGAGAAGATGATGAAAAGTAACTTCATTTGTCTTGAATTTGTGTTGCAGGGATGTTGGGAATTTGGAATTGTTAGATCCAGTGCGAAATATTAATTGTTCTACACCATGCAAAACTATTACGCACCGTTGGATCTAAAATCTAACGGCTGAGATCATTTGGTTTAACAACTTCTTGTGTTCAGAACGCATGTTCTTGTATTCTGAACACTTGTTCTTGTGTTCTAAACACATGTTCTTGTGTTTTGAGAGTCCTACACACGTGTACTAGTCAGCATTGCTTGTAAAAAAAGTGTCAGTAGACAAAAACATGTGTTCTTGGTAAGAGAATGTGTGCTCAGTAGACAAAAACATGTGTTTTTGGTAAGAGAACATGTGTTCTTCGTAAGACAAATGCCTTCTTGGTGAGAGAATATATAAGTCACTCAAATCTTACTTAAGTAATATTATAATGTTAATAGTTAAATTATATAATATTTTAATGATAATAACCACAACTGTTTATAGATTATTAATATTATGAAATCGTTGTAAATAGATGATTACATTTGGTTAAGTAACTATACATTACTTAGTATATTAAGTATCGTTGTTATAGTAATTATATTCATTTTCCTTTTAAGTGGTGTTTTATAAGATTATACGTTCTTCCTTTAACATGTGTTATATGTTAACAAGTAATTGAATCTACATAATGTTTAATTAACTCTAGAAGTGACTATGTGTTACTTCATGTTCTAACTAACACTAAGCTACATAATGTTATAGTATTGATAATCATTGTTATGGCATTGTGATTCGTTCTTCATTTCACAAATGTTATATATTAACAAGTAATCTAATCATAATAGGTGTTTAAGTAACTCTACAATACTTAGTATAATGAGGATCATTGTTCTATTGCATATATTCGATTTTCATTTTAAGCGGTGTTTTATAAGTCATTGTGTTATAATAAACACAAAATCTAATTTTATACTATAACAATTTTTTTTTGAAAAAGAAATAATATCATTAACTGATATCAAGAGTTACATGAGAAAGGTAGAATATAACAAGTAATCATTATAGTATTTAGTGTTAATAATTTCAGAACACATAATGTTTTAGTGTTCTAACAAACACTAATTTTAATTTGGCTACAAAATAAAAAAAATTGGGGTAAATTTTTAAAATTAAAAAATATACATCAGAATAAATGGTTCAATTTATAAATTATAAAAATTGATCTCGAGGTCAATTTGTTAAAAAAAAATTTGGGATCAAAATAATATTTTATAGGGACTTTAGGGTAATCAATTCACAACCCTAGAGGGATTTAGGGTAAGCATTTAATAAAAAGATATAGGGATTTTACGTGCAATTAGTGAATAAATATGTACCGAAAGTGTGATAATGACATTTGATGTAAGCATTCTGAAAATAGTGATGGAAAATGCCAATCCGGCTACAGTGCGGAACACCAAATGTTCTGCACCGTGCGAAATATTTAATGGCCACTGGATGAAGAAACTAACGTCAGAGATCATTTTGGTCTCAATACTTATCATGAAAAATATAAAGTCAAATGATCTCAGCCGTCCGCTTTCTTATCTGATGGTCACCAAATATTTTACACCGTGCGAAATAGTTGGTGTTCCGCGCTGTAACAGGTTTGGAAAATGTAGCTGGGAACCATAAGTGCTTGTACTTTTTTAGAGAAGCATTAACTTTTGCTTGAAAAAGTTATATAGGAGCATTAAAACATGTATAGGATAGACTCTTTTATAGGCTACAATTTTCAATCACTTCATTCACTCATTTGCTGCCATTTTTCTTCTTCTTTCATACTCTCTCTCTGTTTCCTCTCTCTCACATTTATATAGGAGTATTAAAACATGTATAGGGTAGACTCTTTTATAGGCTACAATTTTCAGTCACTTCATTCACTCATTTGCTGCCATTTTTCTTCTTCTTTCATACTCTCTCTCTGTTTCCTCTCTCTCACATTTTCTTTCCCAATCTCAGTAAATATTTACCAGAAAAAAGTAGAAAAAAATTGAGAAAGAGAAAATATTTGTTGTTTGGTATTTGACTATTTAATCTAACTAATATGTCTGAAAATAAATGTTCAATTTTTTGTTCATTTCGTACAGATAAATATTTGATATGTTTTTCCTCTACATCAAAGAAACATTGAAGAACAAATAAATCTTCCAAAGAGCCAAGTTGTACAAATAAATCTTGCAAAAGATCAAGTTGTACTAGGCTGCTATAGTAAATATATTAATTCTTCCTGCACCCGACAAAAAAACCAATATATTTGCAACGAAATTTTATAAAAGCAAAAGTTTTTCGCAAAAAAAAAAAATTAATCGGAACACATGTTCTCTTGCCAAGAACACATGTTCTGTTAACATGAACACGTGTTTTTGTCTACTGAACACATATTCTCTTACCAAGAACACATGTTTTTGTCTACTGAACACATTTTTTTAAGGCAATGCTGACTAGTACATGTGTTTAGGACTCTCAAAACACAAGAACATGTGTTTAGAACACAAGAACAAGTGTTCAGAATACAAGAACATGCGTTCTGAACACAAGAAGTTGTTAAACCGCTTAAAAGGAAAATGAATATAATTACTATAACAATGATACTTAATATACTAAGTAATGTATAGTTACTTAACCAAATGTAATCATCTATTTACAACGATTTCATAATATTAATAATCTATAAACAGCCGTGGTTATTATCATTATAATATTATATAATTTAACTATTAACATTATAATATTACTTAAGTAAGATTTGAGTGACTTATATGTTCTCTCACCAAGAAGGCATTTGTCTTACGAAGAACACATGTTCTCTTGCCAAAAACATATGTTTTTATCTACTGAACACATGTTCTCTTACCAAGAACACATATTTTTGCCTACTGAACACACGTTCTCTTACCAAGAACACATGTTTTTGTCTACTGACACGTTTTTTTTACAAACAATGCTGACTAGTACACGTGTGTAGGACTCTCAAAACACAAGAACATGTGTTTAGAACACAAGAACAAGTGTTCAGAATACAAGAACATGCGTTATGAACACAAGAAGTTGTTAAACCAAATGATCTCAGCCGTTAGATTTTAGATCCAACGGTGCGTAATAGTTTTGCATGGTGCAGAACAATTAATATTCCGCACTGGATCTAACAATTCCAAATTATCAACATCCCTACAATACAAATTCAAGACAAATGAAGTTACTATTCATCGTCTTCTCCAACAAACCAAGCATAATCAAGTTTGACTGGAGTAAAAGTATAGTTTTTTTCCCTTCCTTTCTTTTGCACGTTTTAAAAAATAATAATTATTGAATGGACTGAATGGGTTCATGATTTTTGATAAAAAAAAAAATGGACTGAATCTTGACAGCAAAAAAAAGTTTCCAATGCTAAACAACAAAAAAACCCAATATATTTGTAACGAAATTTTATAAAAGCAAAAGTTTTTCGTAAAAAATAAATAAAAAAAATACTATTCACCGGAGTTGTTTACAGGAGTTACTGTTCACCGGAGCTGTTTGAAAAACTGGAAAACATTGCTCCCATGAACTGAAAAATTGGAAAATAATGCATTACAGAGAGGTGAGAGTTTTGCAGAGAGATAAAATAGGGTGAAAGTACTATGCTGCATTAAATTCTAAGTTTGATTTTTGATTTTTGATTTTTTTAAATTGGAAAGGGCAATTACTGTTGAAAAGGATAAAATAGTCCGAAAAAATATTTTAGTCAATGTTTTAGCTAATAATTCTAGTAGCCTAGCAAGGTCCTTCTTTTTAATAAGTAGAACATTCAATAGGAAGTATAGGTTTATGAAAATACTAGGTAACACTTAGCCAATTAATTAATTGACAAAATTGGAGTAAAATTATAAATAACCCGTTAAATTTTTATGTCAATATAGGGTGAATAGTGTATAATTTAGATTTTCTTAGTCAATTTTAGCCCATATGATTTAACCATTAATCATTTTCCTTATGAAAATTGTGATCAGAGATGAATAGGAAAATGCGCAGACCATATTAGAATCTTATAGTATTAGCATTTGGAAAAATAAATTTTTTTTACAACCCCTTTGGTGACCAAAACTGCCGTGCATGAAAAATAGTCAAGTATGAAAGGAGAGACTTCTCTAGCTCATTGGGTTTCTATGCATATGGAAGTGTTTTGTTCTAGAATTCAATGCAAAACTTTTAATTTTTTTTCACTTTTTTTAAGAATAATTTACTTTTGTAAAACTCAAGATTCAATTTTTTTTTAACATAAACACAATTCAACCAAGTTTATCTTAAAAGGAGGTTAATATCAAATAGGGCAAGGATAGTGAACTAGAGACTAATTTTTAGTATACAAATATGATGAATTGAATTTACCCATTGGTAGTGCTTATTCTTAAGGATGACAATTTGATCTATGACCCGTCGCCCCGCTCTGCCCCAAATGTTATTTGGAGCAGATCTGCCTCACCATTGTGAAAACAAGTTTGGATCCATTGTGAAAACCGTCCCGTCCTGCCCTGATGATAATGTAATAATATTTTACACGCCAATGCTTGCCCTCCTAACATGTGGTCTCCACCTCTTCCAAAGCAAAAATAATGTCGGGTGCAATACAAAAAAGGAAATTCAATTTTCTGGAAGATTGTCTTCCACTATTTTCATTTTTTGTTTGGCTCCATTTGCTCATTCTGCCTTATTTTCATATCACAATTATAATGATTTTTCTCTTGTTTTTTGGGAGAGGCATTTGAATTTTCAAGATCGGCGAATGCCGTTACCGGCTGCCTAGAGAACTAGTTTCTGAATCATGAAATAATGATTTTTCTCTTGTTTATTAGAAGAGGCGTTTGAATCTTCAAGATCGGCGCATGCCGTTATCGGCCTCCTCGATGCTCTCGTCGGCTGAGAACGAACTACTCCCTTCTCCTTTGTTTTGCGGTTTTTTTTTAAAAAAAAATGCAGACCGAGGAAGGGCAAACCCGCTCCACACAAGGTGGGGCGTGGGGCAATAAGTCTTGACCCGAGCCAGATCACGGGAAGGGGCGGGGCAACATTTTATTTACACGGGACGAATTTGAGTGTTGAGATACCCGCCCCAATCTGCCCCATTGTCATCCCTACTTATTCCATGCTTTCGCAATAACAATGTTTGATGGCTATTCTTGTACAAATAGAGGATTGAATGTCTTGGAAAACGAAAAATTTGACTAAAATGATTATTTTCATACTTTGATTTGGAGTTCAACATTTAATTCTTTTTATAAAAATAAAGGATTTTTTAAATTAATATTTGGACATTATTAACCCCACTAATCCTACAAGCAAAGGCAATGCTACAGACTACATTGATAAATTTTTCATTTTACTAAGACTCACGAAAAACTTCTGATATGAATCTAATTCATGTGGACATTTTGATCTAAAACAGTCTACATTATCACATGCATGATAGAATTTTCTCAAATTAAATAGTAACAAGATGTAATTGACAATTACTACTTTGAAATAAAGAGAGTGTGTGTAGTATACTAAAAATGACCAGTTATAGATTAAAACTATTGTTTTTGGTAAATTAATTATGGAGGAGTCTATTCCACCAACCAAGGAGCGGTCCATCGTCTCATGTCCTGTTGGGAAGACTGTAAATTGCAGTGTGAAAACCTTTTCACTTCTGGAAACCATCATAAATACTTCTGCAATCTTTAATGTTTTGACCCCCTTTCACATGGGCAAAGCAGGATTTTTCTTATATGAACCAGGTTAACATAGACATTGTGGTTCAGAATTAGCTACGTCATCACATAATTATTTATCTCCTCATTCTGTAATGATGTGGACAGTTCTGAACCACATGTTTCATATCAGAACTATCCGGCAAAGTATTGGTAAAGTAAAAATCATATGCAATTTTCTACTATTTTAGTTTCTAATTTTGATTTTTTTTTCCCGTATGGGATATCTGGATGTAAATTAAGTTAGTAGGGACTTGAGAGTGAAAGAAAGGCTAAGGATCTTCTAATACATTTAATATATCAATGATATTATCATAGGCTATTAGAATTATTGGCTAAAAGATTGACTAAAATAGTTTTTCGGACCTTTTTGCCCTTATAGTTGGGTGAATCCCTTATACCACCGCAGGGGGTAAGATAGTCATTTAACACCCTCAATTTGGGGATTTAGGGTTTCTATCCCCCAAAAATTCTAAGAGTAAATCATTTTCCATTATCATATATGACGTGATATTATTATAATTAATAGTTCATGTCTATAAATTCGCTTTGATCCATTGATGTTACTCTACATGTTATAATGGTATTGATGTACTTACAATATACAAAAATATGTAATTGAAGATCCGAAATCTAAAAAAATATGAGTAATTTTTTTTTGGGAAAGGAGTATGAAAATTCCAAAGAAAAAAACTTCATTAATATCGGAAAGAATTGTTTGTCCCCAACTGATATTTGCATATCACAATCACTCATAATTTACCACGTGGATATTCTTTCAATGTCACATTTTTAATAGTCAATATTAATTTTTACGTGACGAATTGTGAAATTATTGGGACAGTCATAAGAACACCAGTTGAGAATATATTCATATTTTGTCATTTAATATTAGGTTACACATGGGACAAACTCACCTTGATGTTGACAAAAAATAATAATGGTCAACAAAATCGTCCAAACTCTTCACACAAAGCAAATCAAAATAACGGCTATTTATTAATAATATGAGATCTACGTTAATTATTGAAGATTATATTGGATTATATTCGGATACTATTGTGTTTCTTAATGTTGAACAATTTACCTTTTTACGAAATTTAAAACAACATGTTCAAGTTCTCAAGAGAAAAAAAACAACATTTTCAAAATTAGATCTTATTTTCCTCTAATAAAAGTAAATATAAATAAATAGAAGGTTAAAAATTCAAGCTAACTAATTCAAGAAATGAAATGGAGGGAGCGAGAATATGTTGTCTCAGTAATATATAGCGTGAATAATAATAATTTGGTTCTAGAGTGATAGAAAAGTCGTCATCGGTGTACAAATATAATTTCAAGCGTTAAATTAATTAAATATGTTTACTAAATTTTGATAGTTGAATTGTTCGTAAATAATTATTCCTTCCATTATAAATTAAATATTTACATTATTATTTTAGTTTGTCATAAAGTGAATGTTTAATTTTTTAAAATTGACATATTTTATCTCTAAATTATCACAATAAACCTCTTATATTTATGAGATTCAACTCTAATTACTGACAGACTTACAGCGGTGCCCCCACCAGCCTTTCCCCCAATTTTTTTTATTTTTTTATTTTAGCTTTATTTTTGTAACACTGGCTGTCCACATTTTTTAGTATACCCATTTTGAGTTAATTTTCTAATTGAAATTAGATTTTGTGGTGCGTGAATTAGTAATAACACTACTTATATCTTAACAAGTTTGGTTAAAATTTTAAAAGTGTGTAAAGGAACTATCATGTTTATTAAAAAAATTTAACAAATGTAAGTGTATAAATTTGAAATCTTGTGAAATTTGTACTATATGGTGATTATCAAAGATATTGGTGATGGCTTATTTTCTATTCTTGTTAATGAATCCCGTGACACATCAATGAAGGAGCAAATCTCGATAATAATTCGTTATGTGAAGAATGAGCAAGTATTGGAGCATTTTGCTAATGTCACCGTGTATCAAGCAAATAATCTCGAGAATGATATAATTATAGACCAAAAAAATTATTAAAGTATAAAAACGCGTAGAGAATAATTGTAATGAAATATTCTATATGTTTTTATGAATTTGTTTTGTCAATGTTGATTGTGTCTCTCATATCTTTAAAATTTACGCCCGCCACTAACTCTAATAACACATGAGTATCACCATTAAACTCTTAATTAAAATGATTTTGTGACAAACTAAATTCTTTAATTTAAAGAAAAATTAATATATACATTTAATTTTAAAATATATAAATATTTTTTTAATAACTAATACTCCTTCCATTCCTAAATATAAAACTCTTTAGACAATTTTAGAAAAGTAAGGAACTTGTCATTTTCACCGAAAGTTTCAATATTACCTCTCTCTCTCTCTCTCTCTCTCTCTCTCTCTCTCTCTCTCTCTCTCTCTCTTCTATAACATAAGAAAAGAAAGGGAAAAAATAGGAATGACAGAGGCCGCAAATAAAAGAAATGTCAAAGATATAATTGGAATAAATTGTTGACAACTAATAAAAGAGGTTTAAACGATAATTAATTTAGATACCTATAGATCTTCTAAACGACAATTAAATGGGAATATAGAGAGTAATACTTTTTAACGAGTAAATAAAAATTTAATTCTTTCAAAAAAAAAAGAAAGAAAAAAAGAGGGTTAATAATCGAGATTTTATCAATCGGAGATCCGCAACCTGCCCAAATACACGAGCAAGGAACAACAAACACAAGTTAACGATAGAATGATCTATTCTGTGGCGACGAAGATGCTTTCGAAGCTGATAAGATCATGTATTTGCTTTAGTTTCTTTAGCTTTTTCCTAACCATCCAAGTTTTCTGCATGTGCTTTTTCATTCGTTATCGTGATTTTTAAATCATCAGTATAACTTTTACTTTCAGTATTTTCGATTTTCCTTTCGATCAGAATTGCTTTGCATTATTCGTGATTAATGAAAACTAAATTTATTCAGCAAAAAAAAAAATGATCTATTCTGTGGGAATGACTAGATTGCCCTTGGGCATTGATGCCAAACCGACACCCAATGGTGCGGGGTCCCTGGCGGATTTAACGCCTTAACTGTCGGTGGGTCCCATTCAAAGAAGAAGTAGAAGTAATCGTAGAAGAGATGAAGAAGTGGTACCACTACCACCGTGATTATAAACATATCCCAGTGGCTCACATGCCCATTATACCAAAAGGTCCCACTTTCCTACACCCGAACTCCTACAGATTACAAAGTTCGGTAGAAGAAATACCCCTTTTCAGATCAAACATTTAGCAAGGTTTCTGTTCAAATAATGTAGTGAAACTGTGGGGTTTAGAAATGGACTTAAATTGGTTATTGAGCTTAATATCTCGAAGCTAGAAATGGAGCTTGATGCTAAAATTATTATCCATCTTGTATTACATGCTGATATCAGCACTCATCATTTGTCTTCTATTATTTATGATTGCAGGGGAGTTCATTAGTGAGGATACTTTTGAGACTAGTGTATCGCACATCTATGTAGAGAGCGAATGTTATGCAGATTCTCTCGCTAAAAGGGGGTCACTGTTTAATTGCTTTGTATTTATTGCTTTCCAATCTACTCCTTTTTTGTAGCTCAACTAATGCATGGGATGCCTACGAGCTTTACTTTGTTAGATCTGTTTGTAACGAATCTAATCATATTTTGGGACCCTTTGGGTAATTAAATGCAGTGTCTGTTTCTACCACAAAAAAAATATTGAATTTATATTTAAGAATATTGTAAATGTTATTAAATTTTATAAATTTTTTTGTGCGAAAATTAGGTAAAATAAAATTTGATATTAGAATATTTTGGTTTTGGAGTAAAAGGCTACGCACCAATTATACATATTGTTTGTTTCAGCAATAACGAATAATCTGATTCTTGACAAGGGAAAAAAACTCTTAAATAAATCTTTTTATAAACAAACTTAAAATACACAAAATTCGTTACCTTAAGCCTGATTCTTGTTGGGGTAACTGGAGGCAGAGTCGGTTGATTGTGTTTGGTCTCACGTCTTATACATAAAAATACTTCTTGAACCTCATTTAAAGAAGTGAAACTCATTTTAGTGTATCACTCAATCCTATTACTGTACTTGTGAGACTGGTACACAAACTCTCACATGAATTAAGAGAAATTCACATCTGCAGTATGCACCACCCAATTTATGTGAGAGCCGTGAGGTCAATCTCACAAGAACGATATTATGATTGAATTTTCCCCATTTTATGATAGCAATGTATTTGTGTGTTCAAGGCTAGACCTGTTCCATCTCCTAATTTTCACTCTTTCAAAATAGTAAGACTTGAGAGTTAGACCCCTACCTGAAACAGATACCTCTTAGTTGAGTAGGATTTAAATCGTATGATAGTCACGAATTGGACGCTGACTCCATTGTAGAACGAGATAATTTGCACGTGCGGAACTTTCCTCATCCGTTGGATTAAAATTTTGACGGTTAAGATTGATTTAAAACGAACACATGTTCTGAGCCTCAAAACATCTATTATGTTTTTACCGTGCGGAACACCTGTTCTGAGATGTTTCGTATGTACTTGGAAAAAAATTGTTTTGCACAAGATCTGGACGACATGAATTGATAAAGACTTAGGGCAAAGAACCAAAATGATACCAACCCAAAGTATTCGAATTTACGTTGCTGAGGTAGCTAAACCCATGTCACTAACTCGCATGTGCCCCCGGACTATTTATTTTTCACCCTTGTTGAGCTGATAAGTCGATTAAGTGTAGAATGATACACCAAAATTACACAAACTGAGCGTATAAAAAAATAGAGAAATCATTTACACAAAAAATCCAACAAATAAACATATAGACAATATATTATTTATAAAAAAAAGCAAAAACAGAAATAAATTAAGAGTGGAACAGAAACTTTTTGCTACTTGTATATATATAATAACAAGTGGAATGAGAGTGGAAAAGCAACAGAAGCCAAAACCTCTGCCTGCAGGTACGACAGTTTCAATACTGTAACAAGCCTTAAAGGAGAACTGTCGGCAGCCACCCCTCTTTCTTTCTCGCTCTAAAATCTATTTCCAGAGTGAGAAAACCTCGTTTTCTTCGCCGGCCGGGAATCTCAGAACAGCTTGGCTCTGCTTCACTCTGTTTTTACTCACATTATGGAATCACCTCATTTTACTTTACCCCAATTTCTAGCTTTGAGAACTTCCTGCTGCTTCCTTTTTGTTCTGGCCATGGCGGCCTCCGCCGCCGCGGCACTCCCCAGACCTCTACACCGTGTTTCTAACCCACATTGGAAACCCGCCACCGCTACTTGGTACGGCAGCCCCATGGGCGACGGCAGTACTGGTAATTAATTACTCTTTATTATTACCTTTCTAGCTAGTGTTCGCATTTTGTTATTTAATTACTTTGGACATCACTTACACATATTTTCCGACACAAAATTTATTTTTTGGCAGTGACGGATGCATTATCCCGTAACTAAAATTACATTCCCGCTAAAAAAATAATTCTTTTAAGTAAATTTGATGTATTCTTACCTTATTTAGATTATATATTTATAAGTGACCCCACAAATAATGTGAATTAGCGAGTAATCCATTGCTTTCAATTTCTAGATCCGCCACTGTTTTTTAGTCATATAATTTTTTTTACAATCAATTTAATTTGTCTTTCTCTATCCGAAACAGAAATTCACAGACAAAAAAATCATTCGAAATACACCATAATGTTTTGCCTTCTATGTTCTATAAAATTACTTTATAGATAATGCTTGACTTTATTTTTTATAATTGCTTTACAAAATTATAAGTATTTTAAGTATTTAGTCACTTATTTTCTGAATTTGCTTTTCGAAAAAAGGCAAAATTCTAATTGCGTCGGCGCATTAATTGGGTACTGTAGGTGGAGCGTGCGGGTACGGGTCAATGGTGGATGTGAAGCCATTTAGAGCGAGAGTGGGAGCAGTGAGTCCGGTGCTGTTCAAAGGAGGGGAAGGCTGTGGAGCTTGCTATAAAGTGAGGTGCCTGGACTCGTCTATTTGCTCCAGAAGGGCGGTAACGGTAATTATAACTGACGAATGTCCCGGTGGTTACTGCTCCGGTGGCCGGACCCACTTTGACCTCAGTGGTGCCGCCTTCAGCCGCATGGCTATTGCCGGTGACGGCGGCCAGTTACGGAATCGAGGCGAAATCTCCGTCATTTACCGCCGGTAAATTTACTTAACTGTCCTTTCTCTTGCGCGTGTTTTCCCTGCTTTAACGGTTCTTTTTTCTGTTTTGTCAGTTTCTGTCTTTAGTTGCCACGTCATTATGCAAATTTGTTCGAGGTCCTTTTTTTTGTTCGGAAATGATTAGTGGTTCAAAAGAATTAGTTATAACGGTTAAAACACAATAACAATATAATTTATTAAATTTTCAATAATTATAAGTATGAACGTATATAAATAGGACACACATATCTAACATTTACAATAAAAAATAAAGTGACTGCTCCAAAATACTACCGAATCATATAAATTGGAGACTGACCTAATCTTTCATAATGAATGCACAAATTTTTTACTCACATAATAACGCTTAAACAGTAGCCCCCTTGTTACGTTTGTTACGGAAACATTTTTTTTTGTGAATAACAAGTGGGTTTATTTTTAGTGACATTTCTTTTGATATTTAAGTGTTGAAATCCCACATCGACTAGTTAGTGAATAAATTTGTTCTATATAAGGATTGAGCAATTCTCCCCTCTTGAGATACCTTTTGAGGGATTGAGTTAGGCCCAAATCCATTTTTAACATTATATCATAGGCACCTAATTCGATATTGGGCCCCATTTATGTTAACGTTCTAGATGTCCAGCCCTGAACGTGAGGGCGTGTGTTAAAATCCCATATCAACTAGCTACCGATTTAACAATCTTTCCCCTATTGAAGTAATTTTTGAGGGATTAATAAATTAGTCAAATTGTACTAGATACCGATTTATTAAATAAGAAAAATTGGCATCATGCATCTTAAAGCGGAAATATTATCCCAGGACATATTTTACTGTTTTTCAATATACAACACATAATAAATCCCTTGTAAAAACGAACTTTTTGTGGCCGGAATGAATTTTTAATGACTTTGACTAACTGCCAACTACCAATTGATTTGAGGAGTGATGTAGACATCGCTTTAGTTTGCTTGGCAGGGGCTCATGCTATTATTTTGTTTGCAACAATATTTCTTTTCTTCCATTATTACTCTTTTCTTTATTTCTTTATGAATAATTATTAATATTTCTATTTAATATTAAAACTAGTAATTGAACAAATCTTCGGTACTTATGAGACATGAGAGTAATGGATTATTTATTTATTATATTTTTTTTGGTTGGTGAATTGGGCAGGACTCCATGCAAGTATCCAGGGAGAAATATTGCATTCCATGTGAATGAAGGATCAACAGCTTACTGGCTTTCCCTCTTGGTTGAATTTGAGGATGGAGATGGCGATGTTGGTTCTATGCATATTCGACAGGTACATACTTTAAATACCTCCAACTAGCATAATTTTGAGTTTCATTTTTTTATTTTTTATTTAATAAAGAAAATTTAGACTAGTGAAAGGTAAAGTATGGGTTTAAAAGAAAATTTATAAGTATATTATGTATATATGTCGTCTAGGAAAGATGTCCCAGTAGTAACAACTATTTTCTCTTAGAGGAGTATATTGAAATTCGATACTATAGCTTCAGTGAAAAAAAATTCCTCCCCTGTAAAAAAAATATATATATATCGTCTAGGAAAGACGTCCCATTAGTAACAACTATTTTCACTTAGGAGTATACTCGAATTCGACACTAGTTTTGATAATAAAAAAAAATTCCTCCCCTGTCAAAAAAATACAATATGTATATATTGTCACATTTTTTCTTAAAGGACACATTGGAAGACTTTTTTGCAAGAAATTAAGGAAATGAGACAAGACAAATCCGAAGTCACGGATGAGTTAGAACTTTGGAAAACCACGTTGCCCCGACAAATTGAGAGCTTTTCCTAATAGGAAGATCCATTTGGCCTGGCCTACTACTTTTCTTCTTATTGTTATTCTAATTCTAAATTTCATGTTTTTCAAAAGCTAATTTTCAATCATCTTTTTCTTTTTCGTTTCTTTACTTTCTTTTCGACTTTCGAGGGCATCGAGAAAATAATCTCCTTTATCTCAAAATTTGATAATCAAAATCATTTTGATTCTTGACCCTGACGAAGATTTTGTCAGCATTGTACTAACAGAGAAATAAGTAAATAGTTAATAAAAAATTATTATTATAACTGTTCTCATTTACGACACCATAACTAAGCTGCAAACAAACATGTCTTTCTAGTGTCTTAATCAATTTTTATATCAATGAAAACAAATGATTAGTCTATCTGCTGTTAAATCAAGAAAGCAATTTTTGCCTTTTCAATTTCTCTTTGCTTTCTTAATCCGCTCACGGCTCCTATGCGGTACATCATCCCAGACGTCAGATGAGATTTTTTAACGGTCCAGATTTTGAGAGAGAATTTTTTTTATTTATTATTTTTTTAGTCAGCCGCAACTTTTCTCTCTCCAGATCTGACCCGTTCAAAATCTCATCCGACGGCTCCAGTTGTTCCGCAGGTGCGGAAAAAGGATTGCTCCGCATAGGAACCGGACTGTCTTAATCGTGGCTGAATAAAAAAAACATTTCTTCACTGAAAAAATACACAAATCCTTGTAGATAGGAGAGTGACATTATTTGAAACCTAACTATATATATATAGTGGTGGGAATTTTGGTGGTGAATTATTAAAGCAATCTTGGTATGAATGTACTGTAGGCAAGTTCCACTGAATGGCTACCAATGAAACATTTATGGGGTGCAAATTGGAACATTGTTGGAGGTCCCTTACAAGGTCCATTTTCAGTAAAACTAACCACATTATCAACTGGAAGAACCCTATCTGCAAGGGATGTTATTCCAAGTAGATGGACTCCAAAAGCCACTTACACTTCCCGCCTTAATTTCAAATACTAGGACAAAAATGCCCTTACATGCCCTTTTTCCCGTTATTATGGTTAAAATTAAGCTTCAGCAATTGTCTGGACGTGGTGAATCAGTGGATCGCGTTTTCTCAGTCCACTCTCTGAATTACCCTTTCTACCTTATAATATTCTAAAGGAAAAGCACTACTACTCTTTATGGTTGGGTTTTTTTTTCTAAAGAAAAGTGGTCATTTGGAAAGCAAAAAAAAATCCAAGGCTAGCTTTCTTTTTCATCCCATTTGTTTTTTGGGGGTTATTATAGTAATTTCCTTTTGTGGTTGCTTTTCTTCTTCTTCTTTTGTAGTGTGTGAAAGTGGATGTAAAAGTGTTTTTAATTTGAGCCCTTTCCTAAGGAGAGAGAGCGGTCTCTACTTATATATCATATATGTAATGTGTTTTTCAGAGTGGAAATTTCAAGATTGTTGGCTTTTGAAGATTTTCCTTGAGCTTTGTTCTTCAAAGTTCAGTTCAATTTAGTGTTCTGTTCTTGTTTTCCTCTTTTTCTCCCTGATTTCGAAATGAAGTACTACCACTTTGATGGTTAAAGATACTCTCTTCGTTCCAATTTATCTGTCGCTTTAAGACAGTATACTCTAATTTAAAAAAAATGATTGAGATACATTAATTTAAATAACGATAGACACTTTACCCTTCAATTAATACATTTATGTTGGGAGAATTAAAATTAGTTGGTGATTTAATTAATTAAAGATAAGGATAAATTTGAAAAAAAAACATATTTAATAATCTCTTAATTTATTAAAATGACACATAATTAGAAACTGATAAAATATGTAAACTTCACATTTAGAAGTAGTACTCTCGTGTAAGACCTTAGATGATCAAGACGGCCGCCTTAAGCCACACAACACAAGAACGTTCCCAAATACTCCCTCCATTCCTAAATATAAAATTCTTTAGATAATTTTAAAAAATTAAGGAACTTATTATTTTCACCGAAAGTTCTAATATTACTCTTCACTCTCACTTCTACAGTATGAGAAAATAAAGGAAAAAATAAGAATGGCAGAGGCGGCAAATACAAGAAATATCGAGTGTATAATTGAAATAAATTGTTGGCAACTAATAAAAGAACCTTAAACGACAATTAATTTGGATACATTACTAAACGACAATTAAATGGGAATTGAGGGAGTATGTTTTTTGATGTATTAAAAAACCAAAATTATTTATAGCTTAATGGTTATTAAGTGTTATTAAGTGTTAAACTTTATTTTTCCTTAGACTTGAAATCAAACCTTTGCCAACTAAAAATCTAAAACACGTGATCAATTATATAAAAGAAAAAATAATAAGATTAAAATTATAATCAATCGACCTTCATGGCTCCCTTAAAAAAATTAACCTTAATGACTATCTGGTAGAAAAGCTCTTCTCAAAGACATTTAAGGTTATCTACCACCTAATTGTTTCTAGGCTCACTAGTTATTTCCAACCCCAAAAATCCAACAAAACGTGATCAAATCTTTCAAAGGGAAAGATTATTCTTCTTTAATATTATTTTTTTTTATAATTCATTGCAAAAGAAAGTTTCAAAATAAAATTCTAAACTTAAGCCAATTAGCAATTTCTCCTGTTATCGTCTATCAACCGTTTAAAAAAAAAAACTGATCTTGTAGAATCAAAGCAAAGAGCATCAACTTTGTATTCATTCCGTTAAAATAAACTTTCAAAAGAAAATTCAACGATCGAGCTTATTTCTTGTTCTTCATTCATGTTATATCGTTTCGTAATATTTTTAAGTTTTAATTTATTTATACCATTACATTACTTATTGAGAACGAAATATCAAAATGACTTGATTATAAAATTTTAATAAATGATTTTGCAGCTCAAAAATCTAGAAGAATAAGATAAGGCCCCTCTCACATGTTTCGCCTAAGACCCCTCTGTTTGGATAAGGTTTAGTTTGGGGGGTTTGGTTTGTTCTGGAACTCAAAATAAAGGATAATTCTTATATGGACCAGGTTCACTGGACCACGTGATCCAGAACTGACGACATCACTACAGATTGAGGAGAGATGCAATTCTGTGATGACGTGGCTAATTCTGGACCACAAGGTCCATGTGGACCTGGTCCATATAAGAAAAATCCCAAAAATAAAACCCAAATTACATTTGGATAGAGACTCAATATGAAAATGGGTCAAATAAGAAATCTGAAAATCATCCATAAATCGACTTGACATAACCTATAATATGAAAACAGGGTCAAATAAGACTCAAATCAACTTGGATTATGAGTTATTGGGTTGTTCTATTTGAATTGATATTTTAAATACCCACAAGTAATGTGTTGTAAGTTTTGACCCAGTTTGAGTTTTAGATTAATTTGAGACCCAAACTCAAAATCTCAAACAAAACCCAAACTAGACACTATCCAAGCAGTGGTGGGTCTAGCGGGGGTGGCGGTCGCCCCTACATTTTTAAAAGTAATGAATTTTCTATAGGAATTTTTTTCTTTTTTGTGAGTTTTCTTATAAATATCTCTCCCTTAAAAAAATTTCAGTATAAATTTCGCGCATTTAATAACAAATTTTTAGCTCCACTTCTACTTAATAATAATAAAATTTGATTTATAAATGTAAGAGGTGAGACTAGATTTATTGGACCACTTCTATCCTTCCAGTACCTTTGGGAAGAGAGTGGTGACATTGAGTACATATATGTAGTGGTGGTGGGAAGTGGTTCAACGGGACAAAGCTATGGAGCGGACATGAAATGCATAAATAAAGCTGAGACTAAATATTCATTTTCACATGCAAAAATCAATAAGAGTCAAAGTATAAACTTGGTGTGGATGATGACAACAAATTTGTGATCATGCTCACACGTGCTAAAGGTCCCATAGAATCTTTGGATAAAAAAGACTCTAATTCACACTTCAACTTCTTCCCTCTCCATGTGGCTACTCATGTGTTCAAATCTTTCCCCAAGATAAAAGCAAGATTTTTCACTCGTGATTTTTCCCCCCTTCCAGATATGCATTTATATTAATACGGTCCCCGTTTTGTTTTTCCTTTCCTCCCTCCCTCCCCAATTGACGGAACTAAGGGGTGGGGCCCCTCTCTCAAAATTATAAAAATATTATAATTTTCTTTTATAAATACTCATCCCTCCATTCCCATTTAATTGTCGTTTATGAGAGATATATATGTATCAAAATTAATTCTCATTTACATGTCTTTTATTAAGTGTCAACAATTTATTCCAATTATACCCTCAACATATCTTTTATTAAAAAGTGAAAGAGAGAGAGGGAGGAAGGAAAGGGAGGAAGGAAGGGGTATTATTGGAATTGTGGTGGAAAATTATTATTTGTTTGAGTTCCTTAATTTTTTCAAAATGTCCTAAACGTAGGAGTGGAGGGAGTACAAGTTTTAGAGATGTTACTATAAAATCATTTTGGATTCTTTAAACATTTTATGCAACATTTCTTATAATATTCTTAATTATTTTTTTTTAATGTTTAAAGTTTAAGATATATTAATAAAAAAATTACTATTAAAATATTACAGAAAGTACAAAAAGAAGTGTGGTAGAAGATCAAAACCGATATCAAATATAACTTTCATCTTCTTAAGAATAGTGTAAATTTCCAACTTCGTTAATGCGAAATTCCTAATTATGTCCGTCTTCCCTAAATCTTCTCCTTCACGGTCATCAGGTCATGCATGCCAAAGTAGTGGTGAGAGTAAGATTGTCTCTCTATGAGAGCCCTCGATGGTGCAAACTCAACTCATTTTTTAAGTCCAAACTGAAAATGTAGTGAGAGGGAGTAAAGTTTCGTTCAGCCCATTTAAGATTCATCCAATATAATATTATTATAAATTCTTAATCGAGACTTGTAAGTTTAGTCCAAGTTTACTTTAAAATGTAATTTGAGCGTAAGTTAAAGTACTCAATTTTTAACATCTGGTTAAATGTGATATGGTGCAAGTTCTACATCACTTAACATTAGTGGCGGAGTCAGAAATTTATCTTTGGGGCACAATCAACATTGACAAAATAAATTTATAAGAGCATATAAAATATTTCATTACAATTGTCCCCTACGCGTTTTCATACTTTGATAATATTCTATAATTACATCATTTTCGATAGAATCAAACACATACGGTTATTTTTTCGGTTTCCATTCGGTCGTTATTGGAGTGACCATAAATTTCGGTCGCTAATATCGGTCGCTATTTAACTATTTTCTTGTAGTGCATCTTTCTCAACAAATGCAATTAAACTATCATACAACCACTGGTCTCCAATTCGATTGCGTAGACGATTCTTGACAAAAGTCATTGCAGAAAATACTAACAATATCTTTTTGAACACACGGAGATGTTAATTTGAGATTTTCAGGCGCATTCTTCAAAACTACTACTTTAATTTCAGTATTATGATCACATAACCAGTGCAAAAGCTCAAGAAAATTACCTCGATCACATTAAAGGGGTTACCTATTTAATTCAAATAATGAAGGATGATGATGATTGAGGATAATACAAACCCTAATGAGAGCTTGAGGGGAAAAAATCGCCATTGTATTTGTTGTTGTTGAGTAGCAGAGAGAAATGAGAGCTTGCTTAAAAAAAATTGCCTATCTTGAAGACTTTTGCTACTGGTAGCAGTAGTCTATGAGTTATAAACAATTTTGTTCATCCTTTTCTAGTAGTAATTTTTTTTATTTATTAAATAAATATTATAGTCTCTTACGCACTTAAACTTGTTACAATTTTAACCAAAATTGTTAAGATATAAGTGGTGTCATTTCTATAATTTACGAACTAAATAATCTAATTTTAATTCGTAAAGTGATTCAAAATGAACAATGCTCACTTTGGACTGGTAAGTTACAAAAACAACCTAAAACTATAATATATATATATATATATATATATATATATATATATATATATATATATATATATATATATATATATATTTGGAAACAACTGGTGGGACACTTGTCCCCACTCAGGCCCCCACCGTGACTCCTCCAGTGATTAACATGATTGGTAGTCCTAGGTATTGAAAAATAAATAGATCGAAGAACATTTTGTTACCGATTTTCTATTGAACAAAACCATTAAGGCTTATCGAGTTTTCGGTAACTACGCCCTTCAGTGAGAGTTTTTGGTAATTGCACATGGGAATAGACGAGTTGGTAAATTTTGAAGTGATGTAAGGAGAGATTTTTTGTCGACGCGAGTTCAAATTCCGTGTGTAAAGCATATTCTCAATGAAATATTGAGGAGCGGATAACAAGGCTTGAGGTGATGTGGAGTATCTGGCAACACATATTTAAATCATGTGTGGAGTATATTCTCACCAAAATATTGTAAAAGTATGTTCTGGTGTTTGATAATGTTGACTCTTTCCCTCAAATCCCTGACACCCGTACACATTGCTCTGATCACATAAGTGGGGTTCCTTCTTTAGGCCTTTCCATATTATTATTTTAGTTTTCCATATTATTGTTTTAGTTTGTCCCAAATTGAATGTTCTATTTTTTTAAATGAATATATTTTAGCTTTAAACTTTCATAACTAACATTATATATTTAAGGGATTCAAACTCTACTACCACATAAGTTTTACCATTAAACTCTTTAATTAAGAAGAACTTTATGATAACTTATTTATGGTCAAACTAATCTCCTTAATTTTTGTGTAAAATCAAATATAGATATTCAATTAGAACAAAAAAAATATTATTTAGTTAGTTAGTTAATTAAATAAAAAATCTATCTATCTATCTATATATATATATATATATATATATATATATATATATATATTACTGAAAGCACTTATACATACAGTATAATTGTATCTATATATTTCTTCCATCTTTTTTCTTAGATTTTCACTTTTTTAATTAATTTACTAATTTTTAATTGGTTGAGAATATTTAGGTTAATAAAATTAATTGAAAAATAACTTATCTTAATAAAAATTAAATATCAACTTTTATTGGTGCAAAAATGTTAAACTATTTTATTCAAACCGGGAGAGGGAGGATTCGATCCCCCGACCTGCAGGATTAATGCTGCGCTGCATTTCCAACTACTCTAGCAAGTATTTGACAACTTTTTTCTCTAATTCTTTTAATGGAAAGCTAATTTAAATTTTATTTTGGTTGTAAACTCTTAATTGGCTTGTAAGAGTATCCCACATCGAAAAGTTACATTGTTCTTTAAGTTTGACAATACTATAAAAGATGGTACTTTGACATGTTTTGAGTTACAAAATTGGGCTGACAACTATTTTATTTAACTCTTTTACTGGAATGCTAATTTAAGTAAACTTTTCACGATCCTAACAAATCTAAATTAACAGTATTCTTGGTATGATATAACATTCTACATTAAATGTATTATCTTCCTTAATTTCAAGATTCAAAACTCATCTCATACTCACCTCTTCTTTTATTATTATATTTTAGAAGTTTATAAATTTTTTAACCTTTAAATTCTTTTATAAAAAATTTCATTGGATTAAAATATTTTTCCAAATCAATCTATATTTATATTACATAACATGTTTTCAAGTTTTAACCCATCAGAAATCTTTAAAACTCTAACCCAAATTTCTCGAATTTTCTAACTCTTAATTATAATACAAAAATTTGATTGGTTAAGATGAATTTCGATTAATTAAGTTAATTCAAAACTAATTATTATTTTAAAACAAATTTAAATATCAAATTACTTAACCAAATACCTCTACAATCCTAAATGTTTTCTAATAATATTGAACACACTTTTCAGTTTTAAACTCCCAATCTAATATAAAATTTCTATATTAAAGATTTATCAATTTAATTTCAAATGTTGTTATTGGTTAAAAAGATTTTAAATGTTTGAAATAAATCAAGAAAATATTAATTACTTCACTAGCATAGACTCCCGTATTTCTAACCTTTTTATCACGTGCTTTGCAAATTCATAACCAACCCCTCACTTTTAATTTTTGTTTTTATTAATCTCACATTGGTTTATTGATTCGTAATTTTAGTTAAATTCTACTTCTCATATGTTATTCAAATTCAAATACGATAAAAATTTAAATTAGTGTAACGAACCATTTAGTTTTTTTAAGAATTATTTTTTGTTGCAAAATATAGGTCTTTTTACAAGAATGGTGCATTTATTGGCTAATTTACCCTTACATTATTTTCTCCATATATTCATATTTGTCAAAATGTATAGTTCTCATTCAGCTCTTCATTAATTTATTTGTTCTTTTGGAGTATTAATTAGGGGTACTTTAGTCATCTTGATTAGTATCTTAATTTGTGTGAAAACTCCTAAAAATACTTATATTTTGAATCAGAAAGAGTATCTATCTATATTTATATTACGAGTCTGCTTTTCGGTTTCACCCTAATCACATCCTTCTAAATCCTACGTGTAATTTCCATGAATTTTTGTTCAATTAATTATTTTATAAAATTTTGATTGGTTGGTTAAATTTTACCTTGGTTGTAAATTCTTAATTTGCTTATAAGAGTATCCCACATTGAAAAGTTACATTGTTTTTTGAGTTTGACAATACAATAAAAGAGTGTACTTTGACATGTTTTGAGTTACAAAATTACTTTGACATTTTTTCTTTCATTAAACATTACGTTTTCGTGCATAGCACGGGTATTTTTGCTAGTAATTATTATATCTAAATAATGGTGAAAATTTTCTTACAAGACCATATAATTTCATAAGAAAGTTAACGAGTATTTCAAACATTTGGTCTGACTATTACTTTGATTTGGACGGTAATTTTGCCCGGTAGAAATAACACAATGATCAATGGATACCTAGTTGGATTTTTCTGAATTTAACCCTAAGTAATACAAGTAACCAGATTCTAACATGGATCCGGGTTAATGTACTTCTAACCAATTACTCCAACATAAGCCCAGTAGCAATAGAGTCTGGCCCAATAGAATGTTTATTCAGCCCACCACTACTATTTTATTCACACCAAGCTCAGGTTGAGTTCGAAGTCCAGAACTTCATGCTCCTTTATAAGAGGAGATGTGACGAACGTGCTTTTCGTTTGCTTAATAGTCCCTCCATTTCTAAATATAAGATTCTTTAGATAATTTTAGAAAATTAAAGACCTTATCATGTTCTCCTAAAGTTTCAATATTATTCCTCTCTCTCACTTCTATAGCATAAGAAAAGAAAGGTAAAAATAAGGATGACAGAGGCGGCAAATAAAAGAAATGTCGAGTGTATAATTGGAATAAATCGTTGACAACTAATAAAAAGCTTTAAACGACAATTAATTTTGATACATATAAATCTCTTCAACAACAATTAAATGGGAATGGAGGGAGTATAATATTTTATTACATGTTGCGAAAAGTAATGAAGTAAAAATTAAGATATTTTTATAATTAAAATACCAATATTATTCTCTTAAATATGACTTGTATACCACTAATTCTATTTAAGAGAATAATATTGATATTTTAATTACAAAAAAATATTATTATTTGTTTCTTTAATTTTCGCAACATATAATGAAATTATTATATTTAGGAATGGAGGTGGTATTATTTTCTATCCACATTCGTCTCTCATAGAGATATATGGTTGAGTAGGCCCACAAATTGGGCGGGTATATATCGCGATCCGACTCGTATTCAAAAAAATAGTATGAAACGATATTAATGTAGACTTCGTTTACTTAAGTATCCTTTTAAAGGTATCTAAACGAGTTTGAATACTAAATATAGTGTATTGTATGCATTAAGATTTGAATCTGTTTAATATTTTTATTTTTTTGTTAGATTTAAGTTTTTTTCCCTTTAATTATATGATCATTCTATTATTATTTTTTACTTGCATATGTTGTTCTTTTAAAATCTATATTTTTTGATAGATTATCTTTTTTAGAATTATTTTCTTTTGGAAAATTCTTTCATAAAATATTACTAATAACTTCTGAACATTAGCGTCATCTTTACGTAATCCTAAAAACGGATATATCCGACTCATATCTGTATCTAGAAGAGTCAAATACATACTTGCATAATTTAGATTCGATTGAATGTCCAATTTGACTTTACACAAAAAAAATAAAAAGATTCGTTTGAAGATAAAGAAGTTACAACTTACAACAATATCCTTCTTAATTAAAAAGCTTAGTGGTTGGCCCATGTGCTAGGGAAGTTTGAATCCATTAAATATATAAGAGGTTAATTTTAAAATTTTAGAGTTGAAATATATTTATTTTAGAGTTAAAAAGTGAGCGTTTAATTTGAGACCAAAGAAGTACTATTAAGGGGGCGAGGTAGTTTCAATCAAAAGCTCAAGGGGGAGTTTGAGTTTGACGAGAAAATTCAAGGGGTTTGAGTGGAATAAACCCTTAGGAATATCCTCCAAAATCTAGGGTTTACTAAAACCGCACCCCTCATATAATAAACCCCACCTACTTGCCTCTCTCTGCTTCAGCCCCTTTCTCTGTAATTCTTGAAATTTGATCTTACCAAAGCCATGGCTATCACCTTCTCAGATCTTCACACAGAGGCTGGTGTAAAATCCCTTAACGATTATCTCTCTGGAAAAACTTATATCTCTGGGTATGTATAATTAAATATTTTTTTTTGTTTTTTTGAATTTTTTTTGCATTTGATTTGATTTACAGGTATAAACTTACAAAATATTATGTAAAAGCATAATTGAATTTTAGTGAAGATTTAGTTATTTGTTTTTCTGATTTTTTTCAGTTAATTTTAATGAATAATTTATTACAGAGATAAATTTACAAAAGATGATGTAAAAGTATACTCCTTCATATCAGAACAGCCTAGTGATCTGTATCCCAATGCCAATAAGTGGTACCAATCTGTCGCCTCAAAGCTCGCCTCAAGGTTTGATTATTTTATGCGTTCATGTTTGTTTATTTGAATTGTTTTTTGGAAACCGCCGGTCGGGCACGAATTTTGCATACAATTAATAGTTGTGGAACTAAAATGATTAAAAAAACCTAGTTTTAGTATAGCACACAGATACCATTTATAGTATTAGGACAGATTTATTCATACATATGATCTTTTAAAAATTCTAATTTCTGCATCATTTAAATTTTTCTAGCTTCCCAGGTAAAGCTGTTGTAGTGAGAATTGGACAGGGTGCCCCTGTTAAGGAAGTCACAAAGGTAACTGATTTCTTCTAGAACATTTACAGATTATTTAGTTTATATTGAATTTTAATTTACTTGGGTTTTATATTTCTGTTAAAAGTTTTGTAGTTTCTGCTTAGGTCAATAAGAATGAAGCCTTGTATTTTGGTACTTAAATGATAAATCTATGTCCTGAATCCCAAATTAAGCTGCAAGATAGTTATATAAGAAAGTATGGAACTGCAATGTCGGCTTTGTAACATAATTTTAATAGCATTATTACACGTTACCTTTTAACCAGTTAGGAGTGGGCATGTGTCACGGTAACTTTCGAATGGTGCCAAAATAAAAAAAAATGAAAAACCTGTGAATGCATTTTGGTATAAGGATAGAAATTGGTCATGGTCTTTCTTACCTGAGTTCGTCAACAAAGTGATAAGGCTGATTTCTCAACCTGGGTAACTTCGGGAGTTGGAATTTATCAGTTAACCTTCAGTGCAGCATCGCCAGACTAGCAAGTTCAGCCCGGAATTCTGAATATAAACTGTTTTTTTATATATAGTGAAACTAGAAGCATAACTTTCATAGCATTTAGATAGTTCCGTTGATTAATGTTAGGAGGGTGAATGTATCACAACAACTTTCTAATTGTGCCTAAATAGATAATGAAAATTTGTACATGCATTTTCAAAGAATATGGGTTAGAGTTAGAAATTTGTCATGTTCCGTCTTTCTTGAGGTGGTCATCAAGCTTTCTGAGTAGGGGTATAAATTCTTATTTCAGAAGCAGCTTCTGGAAGTAGTTAATCATTAATACCTAGTGAGATTTGTTGTGATGTGAAAGAAATGTTTGGTATTAATTATAAACAAGTTGTCGAATGACGTTTGGTATTAATTATAAAGTTGTTAAATTTCTTTTTAACTGCTAGTTATAGAAATGTCTGCATCTCTTGCTGAAGTATTCTGCATTTAACAAGGTTGGAGTCTACAAGAAATTAATTCGAATATGTTAATCTAAATTTTGGTTCTTTATTTGTGTATTATCTACCCAGTTTTATTAGGAATGTTATGTTAATTTCTTGCTGTTATTAGACTTTTGGTTGTGGCATTCTATTTTTGTTTGTGCATCTAAATCTTGTGGTTGTTACCTTAAATTTTTGTTTCCGTGGCTACGATGTGTTGTTTGCTTTTGAAATATTCCAATCCGACTCAACTTGAATGTCCAATTTTCTATAGAAAGTCAATAGGAAATAGGGCATTTAATTTGGGAAAAAGGGGTATCAGGAAACTGTTTCGTTCAGCGCCATTTTTTAATATGTTGTTAGGCATCAGGAATCTGTTTCGTCTTGACGTCCCAAGTGCTTTTCACTTAACCAGCTCATTCCCTTGATATCTTCTACAGGAAGCTCCTGCTGGCGATGACGACGATGATCTTGATCTTTTTGGTGACGAAACAGAAGAGGAAAAGAAGGCAGCAGAAGAGAGGGAGGCAGCTGCAAAAGCATCTTCCAAGAAGAAAGAGAGTGAGTTTCTTTTCGTACTTGTGTTTTATTGTTCTTGCAGTTAAAATATAGCCTGCCTTCAATATGGATAACCTTTCTTTAGTATATGGTTAGGCTATTAAGATTGAATTTGGACAAAGCTACCTACATGTTTGGCTTAGCATGATGTGATGAAATTTATATTTCTTCTAGAATTCGACACCCCCATGCATAGCGTCCTTTTAACTGTTCTGATTGGATTTCGTACTTCTCTTTGGGGATAAATTATAGTGTTAATTTTATTTTTGGATTGGGTTTTTGCTTGAAAGCTTGTCTTGGATTTTGTGAAAGTTGATTGTTTGCGGGAGAAAATGTATGGAACCCATCTCAAAGTGAAATTTATGTTGGAGAGTTCAACTAAATACTTTGGGATATATCAAAAAGTGAAATATTGCAAACAATCTGGAAAATAAGTTGTAGTTTTCTAGGGAAGTTGCACTTGAACTTCAAATTCAGACAGTTAAACCTGGAGAAAATTTCCAACATATATGTATATATAATTTTAAAAGGGGATATGAATCTGCTAGAACTAGATGAGAGTTGTGTTTGGGATCGAAAGAAATGGAGAGATTGCATCCATGTGGATGACCTTACGTGATTCTTACTTTGGTTCATGTAGCCGACCCCAATCTGTTGGGATTAAGGCTTGGTTGTTGTTGTTATTGTTGTATATGTATATATAATTTTAACTAATCCTCAGAAATGTTTCTTTAATACGTTTGGTACTTTTTTTGAAGTTGACATACCTGACCCTATTGAATCCTTACTTCAATTTTAACCAAACAGCTTGCAGCAGTATAGAAAGTCCGCGAGTATTTCACCAGTTTCTCAAGTTTGGGGATTTGCATTAGACTGGCACTGATTTATCAGAAAGCACAAAACATGGCACTGAAAATGTGTGGGACAACATTTTTGCCCGGAACGGAAGTGGGAATTCTGTTCCGGCTGACGTGGCAAGACTCTGGATCAGTGCCAGTCTAATGCAAAGCCCCTCAATTTTTCCCCCCTTATGGATTTTAACTAGTATCTACTTGTTTATGCTCCCACATAATGTAGGGGTTGATTGGATACAGTATATCACATCTCCAAGTAATCTTTGTTTATTTATTCTTCTTACCTTATTTGAAATTTGAAGGCGGGAAATCATCTGTCCTTATGGACGTTAAACCTTGGGATGATGAAACTGACATGAAGTTGCTTGAAGCGGAAGTTCGCAAGATTGAGATGCCAGGACTTCATTGGGGAGCATGTATGGCCTCAAACCCCATCTTGTTCTCATGCACATATATTTAAGAATTCTTGAATGTTATTGTTTCAGAAGCATTTTCTCGTCGTTTGATTTCATCTGATAATTTCCTTTTCATGTGCAGCAAAATTGGTCCCGGTTGGTTATGGAATCAAGAAGTTGCAAATCATGCTTACCATAGTCGATGATCTTGTCTCAGTCGATGATCTGATTGAGGAGCGTCTCACGGTTGAACCTTGCAGTGAATACGTCCAGAGTTGTGATATTGTTGCCTTCAATAAAATCTAGAAGGCTAATGCTGAAGACATTTTTTTAGCCATTTTGTGGCTGTAGTTTTGTCACTTCCATTTGCTTTTTATACATTTTCTGCTTTATCATTGTATCATTTATCCTTGTGTGGTGGTACTAGACAGGTAATCTCCTCTTTAGGATGGACGTAAACATAAAAACTTCTCGAGTTGAATGATAATTTATGAAAAGCTTTTCAGACTTTTGCTTTTCAAGAGTAATTATAAATTCAAGAGTAATTAGCACTAAATGGTCACCAATTATTTGTATGTTTCCCTTTCTAACCAAATACTTTTATATTAGTGGGTTATAACCATTATTTATTTATGACTTGCGGATATTAATTTTAGAGGACGATTTCAGGCCAATTTTTTCAAAATTTCACCCACGTGCCGGACACGCGAAGGGTAATTTTGTCCACAAAATATGACCCGCGATCAATACTTCCTCACCGTGAAAATACCCGCCCAACCCGCGAAAAACTCTTTACTCTAAAACCTAAGCGCCGCTCAGGCCTTTATCTTAAAACATTTCCCTAAAAATTTAAAAACCTTGAGCATCAAACCCTAAACGGCGCTTTGACTAATTCTCTCATAACTTTGGCTTAGGCGATTTTTCTTTCAAAATCACAAACAACTAACCCTAGAATCAAGACTGAATCTTTTATCCCCAAGAATTCTGAGAATATGCAGTTATCATGGAAGAGGACTTAAATTAGGGCTGAATTTTTTATGGACCAAAATGCCCATCACGTGCCCGGCACGTGTGGGCATTTTATTGAAATTTGGCCTGAAATTGTCCCCGTTGATGGCCATTTAGTGCTATTTACTCTAAATTCAAACCTGTTTTCTATTAGGATATATTTTTCAAACCCTCTTGCATAATTATAAATTCCGCATGTGCATTTACAATGGATTCGTTTCAGTTTTTCTTCAAAAAAGGTTGATTGTTGTCAGAAAAGGGTTTAAACCCAAAAGTCGACATTTTCAAAAGAAATTGGAAAATATTGAATTTTTTCTTCAGTCTGAATCCAAATTTCTCATACGGAATTTCAAGTTTGCTGCGAACACGGACGGTAACCAAGGATATAATGTCATAAACTCCCCAGTTTCATCCTATTTTCTGTATAATGATAATGATAGTCAAGATCTTTTACTTTACCAACTAAACTACGGTAAACTACGTTACCATTCGTATTACATGAACCTAATCTTCTAACATAGATTAATTTGCTGAGGCTCCACTTATTGATTCAGGAAGTCATGTAATCTCATGGTGTTCAAGAGGGACATGAATATAGACTGCTTCAATGAGAGACGCAAAATGTATTCCTTCTCAAGAGGCGATAAATTAACAGGAAAAAGAAATACTATGAAAGGCCGGTAAAAGAACATCATCCTGCAGCCAGGGCTGGAAATTCCAGAACTCAACTGAGCTGCTATTTTATTCCTATATCTAGGAATGAATATAGCAAAATGAAATAAACCAATTGCTTAAAACTAGCTGTTAAGCTCAAACATTTTCCAAAAACTGAGAAGAAAAATACCCGAGAACCTATCATGCAGTTGGAGTTGATACAGTTTCTAGAATCTGGATGTCTTCAACTGCATCATTCTGTGGTGATTCAGCAGTTCCATGGGTAGTAGTAGGCTTCTCTCCAACAGCACCAGCAGCAGCAGGGGAAGAAGGTCTTGATCTTGGAGTACCAACTCTTTCAGCAAGAGCAGGGGAGGCCGTTGCTGATCTTGGAGTACCAGCTCTTTCACGAACAGCAGGGGATCTTGGACTACCAATTCTTTCACCAATCTTGTCTCCAGAAACAGAAATAGCGATAGTAGGTGAAGCTTTGGCTGATCTTGGAGTACCAACTTTTCCATCACTGGCTGGCTTCGGAGTCGTGGCTTTCTCATCCTTGCTATCTTTCCCTTCTTTTGCATCCTTAGCATCTTTCCCTTCTTTTGCGTCCTTGGCGTCTTTTCCTTCTTTTGCATCCTTCCCTTCTTTACCGTCCTTGTCTTCCTTTTTAGGGGGAGGAGGAAGCATATGAGCTGGAGGATTTTGCTTCAGCTTCTGAAGCATTTGACGCATCCTTGAAAGATCAGTGGGCTTTCCAGGCTTTGGTCCCTGAATGACTACAATCGAAGTTTTCTTTTCTTCTTCCTTTCTCCCTCTCCTCTTTTCAATGTTTGCAACCTCGCGAGGTACGAGTTCTGCAATAGCTTTCCAATATTGTTTATCAGCTTCTTTGTGGAATTTTTCTCGGTTGAGCAGGTATAGCTGGACCCCAAGAACAGAACAATTAGGTATCAGACTGATAGTAATACTACACATTATTAAATTAGGAAGCAGGAAACTGGACCCTGGATATTACCTTCTCTCTTTCTCTATTTTGAGCTTTGTTAGTCTCACAATTGGCCTTCAGTTTCTCATAAAAGGACCGCTTGTACTCTTCAGCTTCTTCAAGTATCTGGTTTCTCATTTCTTTTTCCTTCTTCTCCTTCTCCTCGAGATAAATGGCATTTTGGCTGTACTGACACGAGAAATGCAAGATTAGAACCAGACCGGAAAATGCAGATTCGTACCAAATCTCTGACAAAGTATTTTATGGCAGTCATTTCCATTACACAAACAAAGGTAAGTTCCCTTTAGTGAGATTTCCATTCTCTAGCTAGATTTTCAATGCATACAGGCTAAGTTTCGGTCGGTTTCTCCATCAAACAAATTGAAGAATTGTCCATAACCAGAACCAATCTAACGCTGATTCCATCATTAATGAAATGTAAGTCTAGGCTGGTGGATCCAAGGAGGGGCGGTTGTCTGTTTCCCCTAACATTTCCTAAAATGACAGATTTTGTATAGGAAAAATTCATTTTTTTAGATATCCTTTAAAATTTACATCTAGCCTCCCCCACAATTTTTTTTTAAAAAAAATCTACTAGATTATGTCTCCTATATTTCAGCCCCAATGTATAAGTTCTGATCCGCCTGTAAGTCCAGCAATATATAAATCATTCCAAAATTGAATAATGCTTCACTTCAGTTATGAAATAGAGCTCTAAAATAAGATTCTATTAGATTAAATTATCCAACCTGGTAAATCTAATCTTATTAGCTAATGATTTCTCCAAATCGCGAAAAAAAAGTCAAATTCTAATATATCCTCACATTGCACAAAGATCAGTCAATATAAACAACAAGAAAATTACGCAATTGCACGAAATTAAACAAAATCAGGTAAAGCTCACCGGCGCCACTCGCGAAAAACAGAACCTTCCTCACGCATTTGAGAAGGATCAGGGAGAACAGGACCATCATCAGGAGCAGCAGAAGAGAAAATTCCATCAGTATCAGCTCCATTATCATAACCTTTTCCTTCTCCTTCGCCATTCGTCTCAAAAGGCAAAGGACTATTATGATCAGGATTCCCCGACATCGGAGGTGAATTCATAAACCCTAGGTTTTCAGACGACTGCACATTTTTCAAATTACCATTATCCATAGGCATAGAGAAATCATCAATGCTCTGCGATGGTGGCAAAACTCCATAATCGTCTATCTCCGTCTCCGTCATGACGGAAGGAGGTTGAGGAGGAGCACTGAAGAATCCGCTATAGCCGCCGTCTTCATCGTAAGGTGGATGATGTGTTGCTGAGTGGATCTCCTCCGCTGATCCGCCGTCTACGGCGGCGTAGCCTTCATCAAAAGAATCCATTAATTATAGTCAAATGTAGAAAAAATATATGTATAGATATATAAATTTTTGTATAGTATGAGTTTCTTTGTGTGATCGGAGAAAATGGAAGGTTGGCGGAGGAAGAGAGCGAGAGACATGCAGAAAAGTCAGTGAGTTTCTGCTGGAAAAACGGAGGGGAAGTAGCAATAACATGCAATTTCCACGTGTCACGTTGAATAAATCCTATAAAAAAAATTCGTTTCTGTTTGCCCGGTCCAACGTGTTCTTGTGTAGTTATCCAACGTGTACAGAAGTATTTTTTTTTGTTGGAAAAAAAGTTTGGGTAGGTTCGGCTCCGGTCACCACCATGGGTCAGGGCAGGCTCTAGGGACCATAAGTCACTTACAAGGGTACTCACAGATCACTCACCAACACAGCCTCTCATGTCGGCAACGTGAATTGAACACTTAACATTTGTAAGGCCGTGTCAAATCTTTACCAACTGAACCAACTTATGTTGGTTAAATGAGTATTAGATAGTTATATATCACCGAAAATGATGGCGGGGTGATCCCAAACTTACTCTCAAGTGATTTGATAAAATGAAGATTATGATATCGAATTTTAATTGTTGTTGTAAGCTACTAAAAAATATATTTGCCCTTTGTTAGTTCTATTCCGACAGATCCCTTATTAATGTTTGCATTTGAAGATTTGAAACAACGGGTTAAACCTCGCTTTAATACCAACTGATACGAACCTTGTCAATGACTGTGAACGAGACTCTAGCTAAATTTGGCAAACAATCCCAAGAACACCCAAGATTGGAATGATGGAAATCACGACTCGGTGCTTAGAGAAGTACATACATTGGTATAATGAAGACGTCACAAACATGGATGGAATAATCGTTTGATAAGTCGGGTTTGATTGCCACAAGGAAATTCCTGATAAGCTCGAAATTATTCAATAAATCAAGAAGGAAAAAAAAAACATACAATTATATTATATCAAAAGTTGTATAGCAAAAGGGGCGAATGCTCCTACATATAAAGTTGAATTCGGCTAATTCTAACTCTAAAATACGGCAAAAGCCCAAGTCCAATAAAAAGTCTAATTTGTTTTGTACTAAAATTAAATAAGGATACTACCAAATAATTAAACTAGCAGCTATGGTCTAAAGTAATAAACCTAATGGATAACATGTCCTTATGAAGGGCCAAAACGAAATAAATTAACTAAAGAACAAGTGAAGTCGTGGTTGATTTGTGGATGGAAATAACGCCCGCATCAACACCCACGATATATACTTATTATATAATAATATTATTAAATTATTTAAAAAAACCTCAATTTGACCGAATTCAAAATTAGTCGGACCAAATTCGTCCCAAGTTCGAACAATTTGAATTCGGTCCTGACCGAATTACCGAAACTGAATTACCAATTTCAATGCGAATTTGGTCGGAATTCGGTAAAAACCGAATTTGCTCACCCCTACCTCAAACTTTATTTTCTTCTTTATTCCAGCCATAACAATAGTGAAGAAGAAGCAATTTAATCAACTCCAATTCCAATAATTATATTAACTATACAGACCGACATTTGAATCCCAGAATTGAGCAGCACGTTTGTTTTAATTCTTCAATCAGTTCAAAAAATTTAATTGTAGTAATTTTGTTTCGGAGAATTGCTCTTAATGGGATTTCTGTAAAACTTTTGCTAGTTTCACAAGTTTCAACTAGTCCTAATATCATGTTAGAGAATATGCTTTTCTCAAAGAATTAATGTGCCGTGAGGACATATTTGAGCTAATATATTTATATGTTACACCGCTCGGTTTTGAATGTTATTGAGTTTATTACGAAGTGGGTTGCACAAGCTTCGCGATGATATATAACATGTGAGAAAACCAATTCTTGGTGTGAATGATAAATTGGTATAAAGTAGGGTGGATGAAATGTGGAAAATGGGTTTTTTAAACCACATCCCACATGGGAAACCTTTGGAAGTGTTTTTCACTTTATAAATTAAAGTGGTTGACATGGGTTTAAATTGTGTTACTTGTATTGTGCCCTATGTGAGAACCTCGTGTGCGCCCGCGCAGGGGGGTGCAATTTGAAGTTCTGTTGATGCCAAAATAGCTTGAACTTGTGTGCAGGCGCGACCTGCGTACACGAATGCCGGACCAAAACTCGCGGGTTTGATCAGTCGCGTTTTTGCTATTGGTTTGAATATTTTGGAATTCGAAATTGCTGTAACAGCCACAATTAAAAGAGGATAATGGCAGTGGATTGTAACTGCCTTGTTTAATTCTGTGATTATTGGCTTGACTGTAACAGTCAGGTTTCTGGACTGTTACAAGTCTCTTATGGCAGCCTATAAAAGCAAGCATCTGCACTGCCAGAGAAAGCATCCGAAAAATCTCCCTCTGCATTACTCTGCTGTTTTTTTTCCCTTGCACTTACATATCATTCTGAGGGTTCTTCTGTCTGTTATAACATCGATTCGAAGGTTTTGCATCTCTTGCTTCAGAGAAACAGAAGGTTTGGGCGTTGTACCTTGGGAGTTCAGTGTTCGTGGGTGCCTGAAGCTTACAAAGGGCAGGACATATTGAACTTAAGGGGAAGCGGAAAAGACTGCATCGTCTCGCATTTATTTATCCAAAGTCACAGTAATATTTTATCTGTCTCGATTTGCAGTCATTATTTTTTTCCAAGGTCAAGTAAACAATTTTTTTCAAGATGCTTTTCCCTGTCCCGTAAATCATAAAAAGCAAATGCGAGAAATAATTATTTCAAGATACCGTAACCCGATTGAGAATTTTCCAACAGTCTTAAGTTCAATAATTGTAATTATTTCTGTGTTTATTTTCTAGTGCTATTTCTATAATAAATTACTAACTTTGTTTTTGTTTTTGTTATAGAGAAATGGCAAATACTGAAAATCAAACTGCTGCTACTGATATTGGTACTGGTTCCGGTAATGTTCCGGTTGGGGTTCCAACTACAGCGATTCCTCAATTCGGTAATCAGACAGGCGGTATTGAGACCATATTTCCACCGTTTGTGGCTGCCATGCCAAACCGACCAATTCAGTTTGGTCAGTTTGACAAACCCGAGAAATTTAAGGGTGGCAGCAACTTTAAGTTGTGAAAGGAAAAAGTTATGTTTTTTCTTACCACTCAACATCTTATTCGGTTTATCACTGAGGATAAACCGGTGGAGGATAGTAATGATCCTCAATCTGAAACCACGATACGAGCATGGCTAAGTGCGAGACTATCTTTGTCAGCACGAGTATATTAATGAACTTAGATGATTCCCTTTATCGCTTGTACTATGAAAAAAGTACAGAAAAGATTTATGGGAATCTCTATTGAAAAAATATACTGTGGACGATGCGGGGTCCAAAAAGTTTATAGCCGCTCGTTTCCATGACTTCAGAATGGTGGATGGAAAGTCCGTTCTTGAACAGAGTGAAGAGCTTCAAAAGATATATCACGATCTTGTCACCCGAGGGCATGGGAATCAACGACTCTTTACAAGTGGCATTGTTGATTGAGAAGCTCCCTCTTTCTTGGAATGATTTCAAGCATTATCTGAAACACAAGAAGAAGGAAATGACTCTGGAAGATCTAATGTTGAAACTGAGGATAGAACAAGACTCAAGAAAAATGAGTCAGAAGCCTAGTAGCTCCGTGGCTAAGGCTAATGTAGTTGAAACCGAAAACTCAAGGAATAACGCTAAGAGAAAGCGTCCCAAATGAGTCAAAGGGTTCAAACTCCAAGTTTATCGAACTCGCTATGTGTGTGGTAAACCTAACCACAAAGCAAATGATTGCCGCAATCGAGTTGCAGTAACTAACAAGAACAAGAGAAATCCCAGTGCTTTGGGGAACAAGAACCATAATCGAAAGTCGCCCTAAGTTAATGTGGCAGAAGATGGAAGACTAGGCTCTGGAATAGAAGACATGCATCTGGTAGCTGTCGTTTCAGAGGTAAACTTGGTTGGAGGCAACCAAAATGAGTGGTTTGTTGATACGGGGGCCACTAGTCACATCTGTACTAATAAATGGATGTTCAAGACATACCAAGCTGTGGAAGATGGAGTCTGCTACATGGGGAACTCTGCGACCTCCAAAATAGAGGGAAAGGGCACTGTTGTCCTAAAGATGACATCTGGAAATGAGGTGACTCTGACTGATGTGTGCCATGTGCCAGAGATCCGGAAGAACCTCATTTCGGGAATAGTGTTGAACAACAAAGGTTTTAGACTTGTCTTTGAAACAAATAAGTTTATTCTTACCAAGAGTGGTGCCTTTGTGAAAAAAGGGTATTTAGCTGGTACTTTATTTAAAATGAATGTAATGACTGTACTACCAGGTACTGAGCCAATTAGCGCTAATGTAACTGAGGCTTCCACTAGCTCAGCTGGGAAAATTGCCCAAGAGGCTAATAAAGATGTTAAATTTGCTTATTCTGTTGAGTCTTTTAATTTATGGCATGATAGACTAGGTAATGTAAATATTAAAAGTATACAAAAGTTAGTTTCATTAAACTTACTTCCAAAATTTAACATTGATAAAAATTACAAGTGCGAGACTTGTATTGAGGCAAAGCTAGCTAAATCCTCTTTTCATTCAATTGAAAGAAGTTCAGAACCGTTACACTTAATTCACACTGATGTATGTGATTTAAAATATGTGCAATCAAGGCGGTAAAAGTTATTTCATCACTTTTATTGATGATTGCACAAGATTTTGATATGTTTACTTAATGAGAAGCAAAGACGAAGCAATAACTATGTTTAGCCATTATAAAGCTGAAGTTGAAAATCAACTTGGCAAGAAAATTAAAAGGCTAAGAAGTGATAGGGGTGGAGAATATGTATCTCCATTTGAACAGTTGTGTGCTGAAAGTGGAATAATTCATCAAACAACTGCTCCCTATACTCCAGAACAAAATGGAATAGCAGAGCGCAAAAACAGAACTCTTAAAGAGATGATGAATGCAATGCTAATAAGTTCTGGCTCACCCCAGAATTTGTGGGGGAAGCTTTGCTTTCCGCAAATCACATCCTAAACAGACTACCACATAAGAGACTAGATAAAACTCCTTATGAATTATGGAAAGGTCACGCACCTTCTTATAAGTTCATAAAAGTTTGGGGATGTCTAGCAAAGGTTCCAATTCCGCCCCCTAAGCGGACGAGAATAGGACCTAAAACGGTAGATTGTGTGTTTATAGGATATGCACAGGGATAGTAGTGCTTATAGATTTTTAGTGCATAAATCGATAACTCAAGTGCATGTAAATACAATTATTGAGGCTAGGGATGCTTCCTTCTTTGAAGGGATTTTTCCTTACATTAAGCTGCTCAAGCTTAGACCCCTAAAAACAATCATGTTGAGAAGATTGTGGGGGAAAAAGAACTTCAAGAAGAAGTTGAAGAACCCGGACGTAGCAAAAAGAGCTAGAAGGGAAAAGTCATTTGGTCCGATTTTCTAACTTACTTGTTAGAAAATGATCCTTTGACTTATAGAGAAGCAATTACTTCTCGATTCGGACTTGTGGAAATAAGCAATTGATAGTGAAATAAATTCAATTCTTCAAAACCATACATGGGAACTTGTGGAACTTCCACCGAGTTGTAAATCATTAGGTCACAAATGGATCTTTTAGAGAAAGATTAGACTCGATGGTACAATTGACAAGTACAAGGCAAGACTTGTAATTAAAGGATACTGACAAACCGAGGTGTCGATTATTTTGACACTTATGCCCCTCGTATCTAGAAAAACATCAATCAGAGCTAATAATTGCTTTTGCAAACTTTATTTGATTTGGATATCCATCAAATGGATGTGAAAACGACTTTTTTCTTAACTGAGAACTGGAAGAAGAAATTTATATGGAACAACCTGAAGGGTATGTTGTTCCAGGCCAAGAGAACAAGGTGTGTAGACTTGTTAAATCACTGTATGGATTCAAACAAGCACCTAAACAATGGCATGAGAAATTTGATAGTGTAATGCTATCAATAGGTTTTCAAATAAACAGAGTGATAAATGTGTCTACGTGAAAGGAAGCAAAGACGATTATGTAATAGTCTGTCTCTACGTAGATGACATTATAATTATTGGTAACAAAGAAAATATTAAAGTTACCAGGAAATTGTTGTCTCAAAATTTCGATATGAAGGATATGGAACATGCTGATGTAATACTTGGAATGAAGATTACCAAAATATCAGATGGATATTCACTTTCTCAAAGTCATTATATTGAAAAAATATTAGACAAGTTTGATAAAGGAAGTGATTTAATTGCGAGAACACCTATGGAAGTAGGTGCTAATCTTCACAAGAATCGTGGAGAAGGAGTGCGACAACTTGAATATTCTAGGATCATAGGCAGTCTAATGTATCTCATGGATCGCACTAGACCAGATATTGCAAACTCGGTCAATAGATCGGCGAGGTATACAAGTAATCCCGATTATGAGCACCTGGGAGAGCGTTAGTTAGAATACTTAGATATATAAGGTACACTCGCTAACTATGGATTATTTTATACTAGATATCCAAATTTGTACTTGAAGGGTACACTGATGCAAATTGGATAGCGGATTCCAAAAAATATAAAATCCATAAGCGGATACATTTTTTGTAATTGGAGGTGCAACGGTTTCATGGAAATCATGCAAACAAACTTGTATTGCAAGATCAACTATGGAATCAGAATTCATAGCTATGGATCTAGCAGGCGAAGAGGTCGAGTGGTTACGTGGTTTTTTGGAAGATGTTCCAATGTTTTCAAAACCAATGCCACCAGTTAGCTTACATTGTGATAGCATGTCAGCTATTGGTAGGGCAACGAATAATGTGTATAATGGGAGGTCTAGACATATACGTCGTAGACATAAATCCGTAAATAAACTTTTGAAAACCGTTGTTATAGTTTTGGATTTTGTGAGATCCAAAGAAAATATAGCGGACCCATTAACAAAAGGTCTAACGAGAGATCTTGTTGAGATTTCATCGAGGGAAATGGGAGTGAAGCTCAGTAAAATTGATTACCACTCATGATGGCAACCCTACTTGAATTGTAAAGCCCAATTGCGAGTTCAAAGGGACAACCGAATTGTGGGGAGGGGAGAGTCGAACAAAGCACTCGGGAAAATGAGTTCCCAGCTCATTCCTAAGGTGAAAGAGTGATAGACCTGTCCATTGGAGGATAAACGAAAGTTTTCAATGATCCTTATACGTATTACGTGAAGTATGACAGGATACTTCTAAATAAGAGTTCACCTATATCGAATGTGAAGGGGCCACTTCTATGAGATGACTTTAGGGCTAAATCTCTAGAGCATTCGATAAATATTTCCAAGGCAGTCCAGGGCCGAAATGGACAACAACGAAAGAATCGATTAACAGTTTAGAGAAATCGTTGTGTGAGTATCGTTGTCTTGATACACACAAAACGCTGAACAGTTCAAGGCATCGTGACCACTGGTTAGCAAGTGTATCCGATGGTATTTCACTAGGGAAGGTTCAAAGCTAACAACTACCTATCCTGATGCAACGAATTCTCGTCAAACTCTTGCATTGCATTTCATGTGCATTTTATAAAAGATTTTCATTCATGTGGGGGATTGTTAGAGAATATGCTTTTCTCAAAGAATTAATGTGTAATTAATGTGTCGTGAGGACATATTTGAGCTAATATATTTATATGTTACACCGCTCGGTTTTGAATGTTATTGAGTTTATTACGAAGTGGGTTGCGCAAGCTTCACGATGATATATAACATGTGAGAAAACCAATTCTTGGTGTGAATGATAAATTGGTATAAAGTAGGGTGGATGAAATGTGGAAAATGGGGTTTTTAAACCACATCCCACATGGGAAACCTTTGGAAGTGTTTTTCACTTTATAAGTTAAAGTGGTTGACATGAGTTTAAATTGTGTTACTTGTATTATGCCCTATGTGAGAACCTCGTGTGCGCCCGCGCAGGGGGTGCAATTTGAAGTTCTGTTGATGCCAAAATAGCTTGAACTTGTGTGCAGGCGCGACCTGCGTACACGAATGCCGGACCAAAACTCGCGGGTCTGATCAGTCGCGTTTTTGCTATTGGTTTGAATATTTTGGAATTCGAAATTGCTGTAACAGCCACAATTAAAAGAGGATAATGGCAGTGGATTGTAACTGCCTTGTTTAATCTCGTGATTATTGGCTTGATCTGTAATAGATCGAGTTTATTGCAGGATTAAACCTGGACTGTTACAAGTCTCTTATGGCAGCCTATAAAAGCAAGCATCTGCACTGCCAGAGAAAGCATCCGAAAAATCTCCCTCTGCATTACTCTGTTGGTTTTTTTTTCCCTTGCACTTACATATCATTCTGAGGGTTCTTCTGTCTGTTATAACATCGATTCGAAGGTTCTGCATCTCTTGCTTGAGAAACGAAGGTTTAGGGCGTTAGCACTCGGGAGTTCAGTGTTCGTGGGTGCCTGAAGCTTACAAAGGGCAGGACATTGAACTTAAGGGGAAGCGGAAAGACTGCTGTCTCCAGATTTATTTATCCAGTGCAGTAATATTTTATCTGTCTCAGTTTTATGTTTCCTGCATTGTCCAGAATTATTTATCCAGTGCAGTAATATTTTATCTGTCTCAGTTTTATTTTTTCTGCACTGTCCAGAATTATTTTTCCAGTGCAGTCATTATTTTTTCCAGTGCAGTAAACAATTTTTTCAGTACAGTTTTCCTGTCCAGAAATCATAAAAACAGTGCAGAAATAATTATTTCAGTATACCATAACTGATTGAGAATTTTCCAACATATCAGTAGGAAGAGCTTCAAAAGCAATTCAAATCTATAACATGAACATCAACAAATAAAAATAAATTAAAAACAAAGTCTATTATGATTGAACTAAAAAAACAACCAAAATGACAGGGCTTCCGCTAGTGATTTCACAATGCTGTGCTGACTGCTGAACCAAAAAATAAAAACTGAAACAAATACTCAAAAAATGGCAGAAAATACTCAAAAAACTACACCACCTCCAAATTTTCAACAAAATTCCCCACCTCCAAGTTCCAATAAATAAATTTCCACTTGTAAATAGAGCTGTTTCGAAAGTTTAGGAACCCAACACAAGTTAAACCATGTCAATAGATTCATCTTTTTGGATATTTTTAGATCCCAATAAAATTGAATGAAAGAAATGGGCACCAAAATCTCAATAGAAAAAATTAGAATTGATGAAATTGCTTCTCCACCATTGTTTTGGTTGGAATAAAGTAAAATATTCGAAGAAGAATATGAAGTTTGAGGAGAAAAAAGAGAATAATTTTCTTTCCCATTTTGTCCTTGCGGGAAAGAGAAATAAAAATACTCCATCATTACATGTCATCGTTTTTTAATGGTTTTTGGGTAATTTATGGATGGAAGGATGATTTTGACGGTTCGTAAATATATTAGGGATGCAAAAAATAAAAAAATAAAAAATAATGAATCTGACCGAATGTAAAAACGTTGAAAACCAAAATAATGACAATTTATTCTCATTGTAACAAAAGGAAAAATAGGGATGAAATCGATACATATTGTAGCCCTACATGTAGATCAAAGGCCAATTGAGTGAATATCGTGAGTGGAAAGTTGAGTGAATATATACTAGGCAGGGTCACGTGGACATAGTCCCCACACGTGGCAAAATGATAAAAGGGCGAAAAATCAACAACTGTACCGCGACCCGGATTTCTTCGTTCTGGACTTCAAATTGTCTCTACAAAAGACTGGGGGAACGGTGGAGCTAAAGATAAAGCAGAAATATTGAAATTTTGAAGAAGAAAATGGCAGATAGATTCTTTCCAAATGAAATGCCAGATCATTCTGTTCAAGAAAATCCCAAATTAGATGAGCATATATGTGATAATATCCCACATCAAGGCACAAAAGAATCCCTTTTGAAGCTTCTTGAAACCCCATTTGCCTTGATTTCTGAGAAGCTCAAGAGAGCAGCTCTTGATCTTAAAGAAACTATAGTTGTGGAAACATGGGGTTATACTTCCAAGAAAGTTGATGACTTTACTTTGTATACTGGTGCTCTTGGGACTGCCTTTTTGCTTTTCAAGTCTTTTCTAGTTGGGAATAATTCTAATGATCTTAGCCTTTGCTCTCAGATTGTTAAGGCTTGTGACTCCGCTTCTGTGCACTCCAGGTGTTTGATATTATGCTTCTGTGAATTTTTTACTTTGTCTATTTGAGAAATACTTATTATATCCTTTGTGGGTTTCTTATGGGTTCTTGCTGGGGTTTCAATTTTTTTTTTCATTTGAATTTAAAATTAGTCTTTCTGAGGAAAAATTTCACTAATTGTGACTTGTAATTTTGTGACTTTTATTTTGTGTCATTCTACATGTATATGCAGTGGCGGAGCCACAGTGGGGCAAGTGCCCCACCAGATTTTTCCAAAAAAATAAATTTTTTTTTTTTTTTTTTTTTTAGTTTTTGTTTTGTTTTTATAACACCTCATCTCGTGAACATTGTTTATTGTACCCATTTTGAATCACTTTACGATTTAAAATTAAATTATTTAGTTTGTGAATTATAGGAATACACCACTTGTATTTTAACAATTTTGCTCTTGATTTGGTAACAAATTTAAGTGTGTAAGAGACTAAAAAATAAAATTACTAATAAAAAATTCACAATGGGCTCTCTTGTAAACTATAAAAAGTTTACAATATGAAGTCAGAGGACTTGGATGTTTATGAAGCACTTTCAGTAGAGTGAAAAGGGTGAACAAAATGTGAACAACTCTAGTCTATAAGATTTCATAAAAAAAAAAATTTTTGGCTCCGCCAATATTTATATACTTTTATGAATTTATTTTGTCAAGGTTAATTGTGCCCGCAAAAGAAAATTTTTCTGGCTCCGCCACTGTGTATATGAGTTTTTACACTTGGAAATATTATTGTGAATCAGTTGCAATTTAGTGTTTATAAGATGAATGGATTGTAGGAATGTGACATTTATATGCGGGAGAGCTGGGGTTTGTGCACTTGGTGCTGTAGCAGCAAAGTACATGGGGGATGGTCAGCACTTAAATTACTACTTAGCACAGTTTATAGAGGTTTAGTATTAGAACTCTTCTCTTTCTGTTTTTGTTTATTATTGCTCGTGTTTAATATTGATGTTCAAATATGTTACCTTTGGTTTCGGAACCAGATTAGGTTGTCGAAGGATCTCCCTGATGAATTGTTGTACGGTAGAGCTGGCTACTTGTGGGCATGCTTATTTATAGATAAACATATGGGTAAAGGGACTATTTCGCCAACTGAAATGGTAAGGCTTTTACTTTAGTTTTACCTTAATTTCATTAACACTTTCGGTACACTTTACTGAGACTGTTCTGTAAATGTGTTTTAAGGGTGCTGTTGTCAAAGAAATCATCAAGAACGGGAGAAAATTGGGTGGGAAGGGTAGAAGTCCGTTGATGTTTGAGTGGCATGGTGAAATGTATTGGGGTGCAGCCCATGGATTAGCTGGGATCATGCATCTTTTAATGGACTTCGAACTGAAGCCTGATGAGCGCGAAGATGTTAAGGAAACCCTTAAGTACATGATTAGGAATCGTTTCCCTAGTGGGAACTATCCAGCAAGTGAGGAAGGCAGAAGGAGAGATGTTCTGGTACACTGGTGTCATGGAGCTCCTGGAATTTCTCTAACTCTTGTCAAGGCTGCACAGGTAATCTCTTACTTCAGATAGATGGGCACTTTTAATGAAAAATAGATATCAGAAATATCTCTATCCCATATATACTTGGTAAACCTAGTTTTTAGATTTATTTATCATATCCCACCGGAATTTTGTTTCATCTAATATAATATGCTTTTTTAAGTTTTTCCTGTTGTTTGATTTACTGGTGATTTTTATTGCATAGGTTTTTGGGGATAAAGTATTTCTAGAAGCAGCCATAGATGCGGCTGAGATTGTGTGGAATCGTGGCCTTCTAAAAAGAGTTGGAATTTGTCATGGCATCAGCGGCAATGCTTATGTCTTCCTTGCTCTATATCGACTAACTGGAAATGATGAGTTCCTGTATAGAGCTAAAGCTTTCAGTTGCTTTTTGCTGGATAGAGCTCACATGCTTTTGTCAAAGGGAGAAATACATGGAGGAGATAGCCCATACTCACTTTTTGAAGGCATTGGTGGTATGGCTTCTCTTTTCCTAGATATGGTTGAACCTGCTAATGCTAGATTTCCGGCTTATGAACTGTGAAGTATTTAGGTTCAGGAACATAAGATCATGTACTAAAACCTGCAGTTTTCACCTAGACTTTGATCTTTGCAATGTACAAAAGAATAGCCTTTTCAATATGCAACTCAGTTTCTTTTGTTCTTCTTTTCCCTTTTGACTCTTCCTATTGGCTTTCCTTGTTATTAGCATAGCATATTCCAGAGAAATAAAACGAAGAAAATAAATGGATGTGATAACAAGATGCTTCAATGGTGCTGGTGTTCATATATGCTTATTCACGAAATTGATGATAATCTTGTTCACCTACTCTGGAAATTGCTCCTGGACAAAGTGGGTTCCTTCTGAAATGAAGGTTACTTCCAGATAAGGAACAAAGTTCTTGACTTTTTCACTTGTTATATATTCTCCGAGACCTCCAAATTTCATGGCATAATCATTTTCTCCCATTACCAGTAAATTAGGTGCATTGATTTTGAGATGACTGACTCCATATTTCTCCAGCCATCCCCTGCTCAAGTCCTCAGAGTCAAGAATCGTTACCATTTAAACATTCTAAGAATAATTGTCTCTAGTTAATGCAAGTCTGATCCGTGGTAAAGGCAGTCCAGTTCTGACTGTGCGTCTTGTTGGCACTGTGCTGTTCAAAACTTTGCTAATTCACCAAGAAACGTTGATTATATGTTTTTAGATAATGTTAAATTATGTTTTTAAAGTATAAATATGGTTATTTGATCAGTTAACTTAATAAATCAAATCAAATCGCTGACATTTTTATTCTGCAAACTCTTGAAAGTGACAAGTAATTTGAAGAGATCAAAGTGCTAATTGTTAATCTCATAGAAGTAATAGACAAGGACCTTGCTAGGCTACTAGAATTATTGGCTAAAAGATTGACTAAAATAGTTTTTTGGACCTTTTTGCCATTATAGTTGGGTGAATCCCTTATACCAGCAGGGGGTGAGATAGTCATTTAACACCCTCAATTTTGGGTTTAGGGTTTCTATTCCCAAAATTCTAGAAGTAAATCATTTTCCTTACTTTTATTCTTATTTTATACTCTCTCCGCCCCATATTAAATGTCACACTTCTTACTTTTTCTTGTCTTATTTTAGTTGTCCCTTCGCAAACCCATAGATACTCAGTTGGAAAGCCTTTCCTGCTACAATCGCCAAGTGCGGTTCTAAAAAAATACATGATTTTCCTTATTCTTGTAGTAATACAACAAAAATATACAGAATATGCAGAATCCCTTGAGATGGAAAGAGCATAGAGGTATCCGATAACACAGTTGTTCCCGGCGCCCGGGGAATTTTTCCAGCAGCTGGTTTTTTTAAGATAGATGCTTATTGAGGTAGTTGAGAAGAAGGTTGTTAACCTCCTCAGGGAATTGCTCCTGAACAAAGTGTGTTCCTTCTGGAATGAAGGTCATTTCCAGGTTAGGAACAAAATTCTTGACCTGCCCACTCAATGTGTATTCTCCTAGATTCCCAAACTTTATGACACAGTCTTTTCCTCCCATTATTAGCAAGTTTGGTACATTGATTTTTGGGTCTTTGACTCCATAGTCTTCCAACCATGCCCTGCCAACGTTTAGGTATATCATAGATTACAAAGCGAGTAGAGGAAGTAAGCGCATCAGCAGGACGAACAAAGGACTTCTAGGTTGGTCGAAAAATTGTAACAGTATGCCGATCTACATATAAAAACTGCACACAAAAAAAAATGTTGAGGGGCAAATTTGACAAATATTCCGTACTACATATAAAATTTACTATATCTAATAGAATTTTTAAAAAATCTCGGCTTATCTTTTTCCCTGAGCACATGGGGAAAAATATTGATTTTATTATTCCACATTGACTAATTTTAGTGTAAATTTCTTTCTCGGAGTCTGTTATCAATTACTTAAAATAAGTCGCAAATAACATATATTTTTTTTAAAGTCCAAAGCTGTTTTGAGTTGTTATCTGTTAGAGATTCCCTTTTACCTATAGGGGACTTGCAATGCAGTTTGGAAACCAGATTTTTCATACAAGGTAGCATATTCATTAAGATCCTCTTCACTAAACCAAGAAGGTGTAGGTGTGGATGGATCAACTAGATCCATGATCTCCTGGTCATCTTCAGCTACTGGTATCTCACTTCCTGAGAATAGAATGTACACATTCTTCACCACTGTCTTCACCGGAAATCGCCCGAAATCCTTCTCTGCTCTCCCCGGTTCCTGACAAATGGAACATATATAGATAGTCAAAGGAATCAATTGTCATGAATCTTATCTTACTTCATTAAATGTATAAAGTGACTTGCTCATAGAATACCCCTGAAACAAATGGAAAGAATGTAATTACCCTCCATCTGAAGATATAGAAGCCTTTGGGAAACAGATGAAGAGGAAGAGAAGCTGGACCTGGAGGAATAAATGGTACACCAATTGACACAACTGCTTTAACCCTTTCTTCATAGTGGAGAGTAAAATGGTGAGCTATTCTAGCTCCAAAATCCTTTCCCACTAGAAAAACCTGCCGATTTTATAACCAAAACTTGAATTAGTTTTTTCATAACCCTGAGATTCCATAGGGTTTAATCGGGCTAATAATACATGGAGACCGATATATAAATATTACTCGCTCCATCTCAAATTTGAGTATCCATGTTTGTTGAAGAAGGCTAGCGCCTCAGAATGGTAGATCCTGAATGCGGCTAAATATTGAATGCCCAAATTTAACTTTCATCATATTAAGGGTGGTTTGACTACGCATAAATAATCATAATATCCTCATTAATTATTAATGGAGATTTGCATAATTATGGAAGGTTCCTTATTTATGAGAGTTTATGGAGAAAAGTTATTCAATTTTTTTAAAAAAAAGTGAAAATATGTTTAGAGATGGATTAAAATATAAAGTGGCAATTTAATTTGATACGAAGAGAGTAATAATAATAATAAAAACAAACATACTACATTTATATATGGTACCTTGTGAAGTTGATAGAGATCAAGAATTCCAAGAATATCATCAGCAAGGTCCTGATATGTTGTGTTTTGAGGCTCATCGGGTATCTGGGAGAGGCCATAGCCCCTAAAATCAGGAGCTATAGCTCGGAATCCTGAATTCGCCACTGCTATCATTTGATATCGCCATGAGTACCATATTTCTGGGAATCCATGTAGGAAAATCACAGCAGGGCCTGCTGACCTTCCAATCTCTGCTATATGAAGTTTCACTCCTTTTATCTCTACAAAACTATGCTCAATTTTCTCCATTTTTCTATTTTTTTTAAATTCTTGCTAGCTAGACTCTTCAGGTAAATTTATAGCACCCATTTGGGCCAAACTGATGTGAAGGTTTTGCTAGTGGCCAGCTGAGCTATCCAATCATCTTTGGGGGAGGAGAGACACCTCAGTGAATTACTATTGTGGAGGCTTTGAATGTAATAATTGTTGAAATTCTGAGTTCAATGTATTTTAAGATTTTTCCTCAAAAGAATTGTATTTTAAGGTTACCAAAAGCATTTATTCTATCCTATCTGTCTTTAAAAGATTGAGCTCCAATCTCTAACCCCCAACATTCCATCTCTAGAGCTAGTGGAGTATTTCAATTGCGTAATGTACTTTATTAGGCACATACCACAAACTGACTGTACTCAGGATATCATGTCTGTAAAACTCGGTCATTTTTATAAAAAAAAAATCAAATATTTATTGTACAATTGGAGCTATCTCCCAGTTTTGCTACAAATCTGTTTCCTCCTTTAAGCACTTTTGAAGAGGAGAAGAATAAGCATGTCTGGAAAATCCCCAATCCTACGGCAGTAGATGAGAAAGGAAACCAAAAGACAGTCTCTGTTGCAGAAGCAGCCCTCAATTGGCAAGCCAAAAATGCAGTGGCTCAAAATCAAGCCCTCCAGAAGATCATTGGTAACCAAGAAACACTCACGACACAGGTGTCCAAACAGAATTCTGACCTCTCTTTCTTGGTACAAAATATCTCTACTATTAGCAACAAAGTTGACGCTTTACATAACCAACTGTCTTACTTGGTCCAGTACACTACAGAGTGATCTCCTCAAATGGCCAAGTTGTTATCTGAAAATGAGTTTTTACAACATCAGCTGAAATCAAGTTGTTATCTGAAAAGGAGTTTTTACAACATCAGCTGAAATCCTATGAATCCCAGTTATTCCAATCCCAATCCAGCCTATTTTGTCCTCCATACTCCTCACCTATACCACCACATTTTCAAACACAATACCAATCTACAACCTATTCTCCAGTCTTAGCCTTATTGAAGGATTTACCTCACCATAAAAAGAGACCAGCTCCACCTCCACCACCTATGCCAACCCCTCCCCAAATTACCCCTTTGGCTATGCCAACTCCTTTGCTACCAGAAAACTTCACAAACCTCATTTTCTGAACCCATTGTTGGATCTTCTTCCTCCAGGGAAGAAATTCTCCACTTTGAAGAACCAAATCCTATCTTTTCTTTCCTCAAACAACTTTCCCAATATGATGAAATTTTAAGTTTCGAACGGGTTATCAAAAGGGGATTCAACGGTCAGGATTTAATTTGATTTAAGAGTCCTATTTTCAGGAGAAGTTGTGTTATGTTACTACTCTCCTACTCTAGACATCATTAAGAAAATGGTGAATTTAGAGGAAGGGTGAATTCCAATTTTGTCGTAAAAAATGAGGTGTTGTGTCAAATTCGTCCTCAGAATTGAGGAAGTGTCTAAAGAGTCATTTGAAAATGGGTTGTTGTCAATAAGGTCCTAACTCAATTTTTCCATCAAAAAACACAGAGATTTTCTTATAAATACTGTATCCTACCCCAGGAAATTTTCGATAAAAAATTCGCCTCATGGTAAATTGTTGGCTCCGCCGCCTTGGCTTATAATCCAAAATTTTGTACCAGTTCAAAATATAATACAGAGGCTCTTCTTCTGCAATGTCTATAATGCAAAGAATGATATCCTTGAATCCACATGCATACTTTCATCTATTCCTAAAAATACATGTATAACACAGATTTCTAGTGTAAAAAGATTTATCTCCAAAGAATAAATCATGTATTTTTCTCTAGTGTACAGACGACAAATTACAATCTGGAAACTCAATTAAATTTTCTCTAAAACTATGAACTTCTCAATTAAAGATGCCTTGAATATTCAAGAAATGCTCAAAATGGCATTGAGTAAGCTTTTGATCACTGATTTGAGATTACCAGATAGTCAGTACTGTTGAAGTTCTTGAAATTATTCTTTCTGCACTAGACGTTCAACATCTCCGAGCTGCACTTCGCTTTGTTCCAACTCATGTCCATGCTGAAACATGAGTTCAATCTGTTCTAACGATTTCCCTTTTGTTTCCAGAACGTATTTATACACAAACACGATAGAAAGTGCTGACATTGAACTAAATACAAAGAACGTTCCAGCAACAGTGATAGCGCGAGAAACTGAGAGGAAGGACATGGCAATTAGGCCACTGCAGAGCCTATTCCCCACAGCTCCAAGGGCTGATGCTTGTGCGCGAAGCCTTAATGGAAATATTTCTGATGTTAAAACCCAACAAACCGGACCAATTCCCACAGAAAAGAAGGCTACATTTCCACAAACAGAAAGTACCGCCAATGCAACTGCAAAAGATCCTTTTCCCAGAATAGAAAGAGTGACTCCCACCATGAATAAACATATAGTCATTCCAATTGTGCTCACATAAAGCAAAGGCTTTCTCCCAACTTTATCAATTAGGAAAATGGCTACGAGTATAAATGCCGTTTTTGTAATTCCTACAGCAACCGTAGCAGCAAGAAGTTTCGAGTTACCTACAATGCCGGCTGCTTTAAAGATCGTAGGGCTATAATAGACCGTTGCATCAATACCGGTTATCTGTTGGAAACATTGGATTCCTATACCAGTTATCAACATCCTCCGAAGTGAAGGAGAAGGATTTAATATATCGTGCCAAACAGAATTTTGTTCGGATGTATTCGAGTCAGTAATTCCAGCAGCTAACTGAATTTCCTGAAGCCTCTCCTCCACTTCTGCATCACTGTCGTTTGTCTTTGATAAAACTAATCTTGCTTCATCAATTCGGTTCTGAAGGACTAGCCAACGTGGTGACTCGGGGATGATAAATAAGGCAAATCCAATGAAGACGGAAGGTAAGATACCTACACCGAGCATTACCCTCCAGTTTATATGGGCTGGAAGATTAGAGAATGCGTAGTTCGAGACATAACCAAGAAGTATACCGAGGTTTATACAAATCTCGGGAAATGAGGTGAGCGAACCTCTAGCCACAGTTGGTGATATTTCAGCTATGTAAATAGGTGCAACCATGACTCCAAAACCGATCCCAATTCCAGCCAAGATTCTTCCTATTAGTAGTATGTCAAATGAGGGAGCCACAGCCATTACGGCTGCCCCAACTTGAAAGATAATGGCAGCTAATCCCATTGTCCATTTTCTACCGATAGCATCTGAAGTTCTTCCTGCACCTAAACTACCTAATAAAGAAAGTACGCTTAGGATCCCCACGAGGACTTCGACTTGTACTTCTGTTATCTTTAAATCTTCTTGAATAAAGATTACTGCTCCACTCATAACACCTACATCTGCATATTGAAGAAATTGACCGTGATCACTCAACTAGCGGACTACATTGTACAATACAAAGTAAGAGCATCAGATTGCTGATTTTGGAAGGAGAAAGAACGGCAACCAACAAAAAGATTAAAAGAAAATCCTGGAGTACAAAGAAGCTTGTCAACAAGAACTCATTATCCACCTGCATTTTCATCTAAGGCCATTTTGAGTTTAATATGAGTGGTAGATTCTCCTAATTTTTTACAACAATTTGAGGTATAGATATCTAACTGAGACTAACTAGAAATAAACTTGACAAGTTACGATGTTTTGCATTGCTACGTAAGGCAGCAAGGACGACATTAATCTGTCTCTTATACAAGTTTTTGTATTCCATTCCTTAAACTGTTTTTCAAAAGGTAAAATCTTGAATTCGTCTCTTGACTCGTATCAGGAGGATGCACACGGGCTAGGAGTTCTGTGATCGTCGAACCCTTCCAAGTTAAATGTTATAAAGCAATATTAGAAGGGAGTAGACAGAAGCCTAATGTTACTTCAAAAAGTACATCGCAAGTCATGAACTTTGGCTCCCTTACCACAACTTATGCAACAATTCTTTGATTTTGGGCCAAACTATGTCAACTAAGAATGCATTTCTTGTGGCTTCTTAACTTAGCAATGTTTATATTAACATTATAAATATCAAACAGTTACTCCCTCCATTCCTTAATATAAGTCGTTTAAGACATGTAGTGAAAATGAAGGAAGTAAAAAATAAGGTGTTTTTTTTAATCAAAATATCAATATTAATCTCTTAAATAGAATTAGAGGTATACAAATCATATTTAAGAGAGTAATATTGATATTTTGATTAACAAAGTACCTTGCTTTTTTATTCTTTAATTTTCACTAAATGTTACAAACGACTTATATTATGGAATGGAGGTAGCACCATATGATTAAAGATGTCCAAACAACGAAATTATAATAATCATAACTCAGAAGTACTAGAAAATCACAATTTGAAAGTCAAACTTATTGCAAAATAAGGTCCAATTTGCACAGTAATTATATTGAGTTGGTCATAAGGTACTAAAAATCATCAAGTTCAGAGAATCAAAATGAAACAAAATCTGATTCTCTTAAATTGAACAGACATGAATTTAGAAGAAAGCAGAGCATACTACTCCCACCATTCCATAATAGGCGGTTTAAGATATGTAGCGAAAATTAAGGAAGAAAAAAAAAATAAAGTTATTTTATTAGTCAAAATATCAATGTTGCTCCCTTAAATAGGACTATTATACTACTAATTCTCACTACATGTCTTAAACTACTTATATTATGGAATAGAGTTGGTAGCATTTAGCAAAAAAAATATATATGAAAAAGAAAGAGAAAAGTGCTTAATACCATAACCAAGGAGGACATTGTTGAGAGATGCAAAAACAGCACAAGCAAAAACAAACTTCCTTGTAGTTTTCCTTCTTTCCTCTGTTTTCTGATGGTGGCTTAAGGCATCATTAAAATCATCATCAAACTCAGTCAACTCAGAATCCATTCTCTTGTACTTGTTCTTGGTCCCCAAAGGGACTTCAGACAGCTCCATCTTTCCATTCCCAGTTTCTTGAATACCCATTTTTTAGAGCTCCAACTGAAGATTATGGAACCAACCCAAGATTCTTAATGGGTTTTTCTTTTCAGTAGTTCAAAGTTTTCAAGAGATCAAAACCCCATGATTTTTCAGATCTGATTAAGAACTTATTATAAAACAGAGGGCTTTGGCAAGTTGACCATTCTTTTTTGTCAGGGACGAAATTAGAATTTGTATTTTGGGGCGAAAAATTATAATAGTATGTCGACCTAACTATAAAAATTGTAAAAAATAAAAAAAAAAAAATTGGGGGTGAACTTGATAAAAAATTTCGAACTACATATAAAAATTATTATATATAGCAGTAGTATTTTTAAAAATCTCCCCAATGACCCTTACTTGTCCAATTTTTAAAATTCACTTTAACCCACTCCTTGTGTGAGGCAAAACCTCACCAGTACTTGACAGGCACGATGTAGTTGAAGTAGTCATTCGATAGAATTAAAAAATAGAAGAAATGGTAAAAAATGAAGTTACATGACCCAGCGCAGACTTGACTGAAAGACTGACCCTTTCAAGCGATCTATAAGCTATAAACCATAAGAAGCCATAAGAAGAAAATAGTACGGCGGCGTGAACTCTGATTCGATCCGGGTATTCAATCCCGCCGTTGAGATGCTCAGTTTGTCATGTAAGCAAGATTCAAGAATATCCTTATGAAAAAAACGGCTAAGTAAAATTGGATAAAAATCCAAATTAAATACTATTCACCCCTGTTAGTATAAGAGATTCACCAAATTATTTACTATTTTGCCACCAATTTAGCTACCTAAAAATATCCTATCCTTATACCTTTTATTTTATCTTTGTCTTGGATAACCATCAAACAATGGGCAAGGGCCTTTTTGGCATTTCAATTTTACCGTACAAAGAATTTGTTCAAAGAAGCAGCTGTGACCTTTGTCCTTAAAATTTTTAAGGGTAATGTTAAGTTAGTTAGTTGGATAAATGATTAATTGCTAAAATCTATTTAATTAGTTGGATAAATGATTAATTGCTAAAATCTATTGGATAAACTTGGTTAAAATTTAAATTAAACGCTATTCACATATGTTGGTATAAGAAATTCAACGAGTTATTTACAATTTTACCCCACAATTTAATCAATTAATTAGTTAAGTCTTAACACCTAACATTACCCTCATAATTCTCTTAACATGGATATATAATAATTCTTGGATTTTCCTTTTGTTTTTTGATATTTTTTTTTATCCTTATTTCCCTTTTGTGGAATTAAAACAAAAGTTTAGGAAGACAAATATTTTGTTTATGTTAGTTTAATCTTTACATAAAGGGCATGTGAAAAGGGACCTTAATCTCTTTTTTTCTTCCTTTCCTTAAACTCGAACATAGATCATTATTTGAGGGTAACAAAATATTTAAAGAGAAAAATATTTGAAAAATATCAAACATGACACTCTCTCCATGTTTTTTAAAGTCATGATGGGTTAAAACTTTAGTGCAAATTAGTATTCTGATCCGTCGTAATTTTAGTGCAAGTAATCAAGGTCGGCATATACAATCAAATGATTTTTTTTAATTTTTTTAATCCACTAATCAGTGCATGTTGTAGTACCTTTGAATATAAGTTTTAATCCCGAATAATTTGAAACAACATGATTTATAAGGTTAATGCGATTCACATAATCTTAAGAGCTAGGAAAGCAATTTGCAAGTGTACCCTCCCACAACTCCTCTCACATAAATTTAGACAGGACCCACCTGCAAGGTAGGTCCCACAGGTCAATCAGATGGGTCCTCCCTAATTTATGTTAGAGGAGTGTGGGACCGTACCCATTAGGTCCGTCCATGCCGAATTTTTCCCTCCCACACTCCCATTAAATCGGTCACATTGTGTTCGTGTGCTTCTCCAAGAAATCTGAACTTAAGCACATATTATATATCATTTACAGCTAAATATGTCAGAAATTAAAGCAATTAGTAACTAGAAGATAATTTAATATTTTTGAGAGTTTAATACTAGTATTCACTTTTCTCCATGCATAAATAAGTTATAAATTGCAATTATTTTTCAGTCAAGTTGCTTGCTCGTGTACAAATTGACATTAAATATTAGCAATATCCTAGATAAAACAAAATAATTTTCACCCATTTCTTCTTGGAATGGAAACAAAGGCAGCGCTCCACATGGAAATGCATCCTACACTAATTATTTCTAATCTTAGTTTCATATTCTATGCAACTTTGGAGAATATGCCAGAATTTCTGCATTTCACTTCTAGAGATGGAATTTTTGGTGGAAAAAATGCTTTGAATTCATTATGCAAATAAGTACCTTCAATAAACACGAATAAAATATCTTATAGAGAAGTAAATATCAAATAAAAAGTCATTCAAGGACTGATGTTCTTTGAATTTAACTAGAAAAATGATCAGACTAATGTTGGGTAATGTTTTTCACAATTCCACATTGGTTAGAAAAGAAAATAGTCTAGGCAAGAGGCCTTATAAACAAACCTACTTAGTGTTGAGTTTAATTGTACCAACTCCTTGAGTCTTGTGAGTGTTTAGACTTGGAGTTTTCTGAAGAAGGTTTGTAATTTTTCTTCCGTTAAAAAATTACATAGTGAAAGTTTGTACCCTCCGAGGTCGTGGATGTAGGTCTGCGTTGAGACTGAACCATGTTAAATTCTTGTGTTGTTTTTCTGCATTCTTTTCGTTTTTTTTATAATTTGTTGTTTGGAGTGTTCCGCTGCCCAACAACTGGTATCAGAGCGTGAAGTTCAAGCTTGGGAGGAGACGAAAGAAGTTGCAGATTTATTTTGCGTGTAAGTTTCCGTTACTGCTTTAATTAAGATTTTGGTGTTATTTTAATTAAAGTTAGTGTTTAAATTATGGGGTCTTTAAACACCGTTGTGTCGATGAAGAGTGATGTTCCATCTCTCCTCTTTGATGGATAGATTGATTTTACCTTATGGCAATGCACGATTCAAGACTATTTAGTGCAGCAAGGTCTTGATTCTGCTCTGGATGATGAAAAGACAGAAGGTATGAAAGATTATGAGTGGGCTACCATTAAGAAGAGAGCGGTTAGTACAATTCGATTGACTTTGACTATACAAATCAAGATGACGGTGTTGAAAGAGACGTCACCAAAGAAATTGTGGGAGACTCTAGAGAATAATTATTCATCGAAGACTTTGATTAACCGATTGAAGATGAAGATGAGGATGGATCTGTACTCACTCAAAATGGAGGAAAGAGGTAATCTTATTGATCACACTAACAAATTTAATGAGTTAGCATCTCGACTTGAGAATGTAGGGGAAGAGATTAAGTATGAAGAACAGGCGTTGTTGTTATTGGTTTCATTACCGAAATCCTATAAATCGTTGGTGCATTCACTGTTGGCAGGAAAGAACACACTGCAATTGAATGATGTTTCAAAAGCCTTGAAAGAGAACCAACAGATGATAAATGAGGATTACCCCGAGGAGGATCGAATACTATCTATAGAGAGTTCTAGAAGAGGGAGGAATCGAAGCAAGAGTAGAGGTGACCAAGGAAGAGGAAAATCTCGATAGAGAGGTGATTGTGGCGAGGTGGAGTGCTTGTATTGTGGGGAACTTGGTCATTTTCAAAGCCGTTGTCCAAAGATGAGGGAGGATTTGAAAAATCTCCGTGAACAGATGAAAGACATGGCAAAGGTATGTGATTCCTCTACAAATGTAGTCAACGATTATGATGATTTATATTTGACGAGATGCTTGGATGACACTGTTGAGAAAAATCATTCAAACTGAATTATGGATAATGTTGCTGACTTGCATATCTACAAGGATCGAGACGTGTTTGATACTTTGCAGGTGGGAGACTTTGGCTACATCAAAGTGGGACAACTCGAAGGTGAAGGTTGAGGGCGTTGGACGAGTCCGCCTGAAATTCCACAATGATGAGGTAAAAGTACTTCCTAATGTTAGATTTGTACCTGATTCGAGTGCCAACATAATTTCGTTGGGTGAATTAGCATCAAAGGGTTGCAAGTATATTGGAATTGGGAAGTTCTGCAAAGTATATAGAGGCAACCGTCTGATTATGTGAGGAAGGGAGAAAGGGAAGAATTTATACCACCTTAATTGTCATTCCTTGAAGAAGAGGAAGTAAAGCTGAAGGAAGAACAGAGAATGAGTCCGCGAAGACTAAGAAGAAGGTTAGGTTTTCTGATTCTGTTGTAACTTGGGAATTTGAGAAAATGGAGGATATGTTGGGTAATATTTCTCACAATCCCACATTCGTTAGAAAAGAAAAGGGTCAAGGCAAGAGGCCTTATAAATAAACCTACCTAGTGTTGAGTTTAGTTGTACCAACTCCTTGAGTCTTGTGAGTGTTTAGACTTGGAGTTCTCTGAAGAGGGTTTGTAATTTTTCTTCCGTTCAAAAATTACATAGTGAAAGTTTGTACCCTCCGAGGTCGTGGATGTAGATCTGCGTTGAGACTGAACCACGTTAAATTCTTGTGTTGTTTTTCTGCTTTCTTTTCGTTTCTTTTATAATTTGTTGTTTGGAGTGTTCCGCTGCCCAACAACTTGTTCATATGCATCTCGTATGATTGGATTGAGTCTCAGTGTGTGAAATTTCTGGCTCAACCTTAGACTAGTCTCAAACCTAGACTTGGTGCTTGAGGTTTCATTCCCAGATTCAATCCAAAGAGAATATGATCTTAGTTTGAGTCTTAAATCCAAACCAGATCCAATCCAAGTTCTATTTTAACAGTCACATACAAGAAAGTTAGACTAATTGATATCAAAATATGACCAACTTAAAATCAACTATACAACTAAAAAAGCTGCAAATATGACAGTTGGATTTGTCATGTAAAGCTAACTACAGATAAACACAAATGAAGAAACAAGAAAACTGCACACAAGGCTTCAGAACTACATTCCTCCAAATTTCATTCCAATGGTAGCAAACAAGAGTATATTCAATCATTTAAAGCATATAAGCACAAAATTGAGGATGGAATTACATAGAAAAGATAGTATGTGATTCGACGGTAGTTCAACCCAAACAATAACCAAGAAAAGCAAAATACATACTACGGAACCTTAAAACGTGACATCTGGTCGAAAAGGACTAAGATCCCGCAGAGAAGATTTTCAACACATTCTCTAGCTCAATAAATTAGCTAGAAGCATAAAGGCACGTAAATACTCTTAAAACTTTTTGAATCAACTCGTCCGGACCTCCAAGACATGAGAATCTATGGGAGCTCGATGATTTTTGGTCGCTTTTTTGAGTGATTCTTCCTCTTTGCTTCATTTGAAGAATTGTCAACGGTTGCTCCTGGTGTCTTTTCATCACCTTCTTCGCTCTCATTACTGTCATCGTCATCATCGCTCTCAACGTCGTCATCTTCACCATCACTACTACCAGCAGCAAGGGATATGACTGGTTGAGAGCCAGAAATTGCCGACTCAGCAGCAGCAACAGCTTCAGGAGTATGAAGATCAGCTACACCGAGCATCAAATCCATCTCAATATATTCAGATTCATTCCCTGATAGCTCTTCGATGTTATATTTCTGAGAATTATCCTTTGCATCACACTGTAGCCTTTTGTTAGATTCTGATATAACACCTAGAAAGTCCTTCAGTTTTCCAAGTACTTGACTTTCGGGAATGGCACAAATGTCGGGCTTCTTATCAGCAGGCAGGCTGGTTTCTTGTTTTGAGGTTCGGGACTTGAACAAATCATCTTTCTTGTAGAAAAGAAGCTTCGACTCAATGGAATTGTTACCATCAGTTTCCAAGTCCAAAAGAGCTTTGCTCTTCTTTCCCTTTTAGGTTCAATAACATAACAGAACACTTCAATAAAGCTACAGATATATAGATATATAGACAAATGTAAAATACTCAAGGCATCAACATCCCAGTCCCAGCCACTAATGAAAAATGCTCTTTCTTATGTCCAACAATGAGAGGCTTTCTTCTGTTCTTATCCTCCAATCTCCTCCCCCACTAGGGGCAGAACTGGGAGACGGGGTTGGCGGCCGACCCCCAAATGTAAAATTTTGTTTAGAAATTCCAGATTTTTTATTTTTTTGAAGTCCTTTTTATGATTAGCACCCGGAATGTGTAAGTTCTAGTGTCGCCCCTGTCCCCAACCCAACACCCCACCACACACTCCCCCTAAAGAAGGAAAGAAACCCTGATTGTGTTAAAAAAAGGCAAGGGTTTTTTAAAGAAAAGCTACACAAAAAAAAACCTAAAACCCGAAAATTAAAGAGCAACAGAACCAGTAATCATCAAGCAAACAAGCATAAGCATTCTAATAGCTGGTAAAAATACGAATTAAAAACTATCACCAAAGCTTACTTTATCAGAAGCCATATTCTCTGTAACTTCCACCGGAGTAATTAGGTCGTCGGAGTCCAGTTAAGTCGCCGGAGTCGCTGCAAGGATTCAGTTATCTCCCTCTTCCTTGTCTTTCTTTCAAGGATAGAATAGTCTGAACCAAGAATATTAATTATAGTTCAAAATAGGTTATTTTCTCCTCTCTGCGCCGCCGCCGCTCAGACATAACCTCCTTTCGCGCCGTTAGCTGAGTTCCTTCTCTAATAATGTTATCACTTATATACTTAGCAAAAAAAAATGTTATCACTTTTATATTCTTTACAAGAGTAAATACTCCTTGCATTGAGAAGATATACGTGTATCCAAATTAATTATATGTCTTTTATTATATGTCAACAATTTATTCTAATTATATCCCAAAAATGAAAAAGAGAGAGGAAAGAAATGGTATTATTGGAATTGTGGTGAAAAAATTACAATTTGTTTGAGTTCAATTTTTTTAAAGTGTCATGAACGTTCTATATTGAGGAATAGAGGGAGTAGCTATTTAGGGAACGATTCTGTTGTGGACCAGGCCTACCAAATGGTCATGGACCACTTAGTCCATATTCAGCCACATCACAGTTTTGATTAAAATAATAAAAACAGGTGGGCCCTATGAAGAATTTTTTATTTTTTATTTTAATGAAAAGAGGTGATGTGGTTGATTGTGGACCAAGTGGTCCACAACCCCACATATAGCCCAGGTCTATATCAGAATTTTCCCTATTTAGGTTACTAAACTATTTACGTTTTTCTGTTTTGATCACTCAATTATTAATTTTCTAAATATATCACCATATTATTTACATGTGACTGAAAATTAGACACATGTCGGGCACGCGGCCAATGGTACATAGGCAAAAATGGAAGTTATTGTGACAAAATATTCGTGGGTCAAAACAAATATGTCTCTTTATTTTTCAGGGCTCAAACACTAATAAACAATTTTTTTGCACATAGTGAGGTTAGTGTGTACTTCCATTTTTACCCCTGGATTATCGGTCACATGCCTGACACGTGTTTAATTTTGCCATAAATCACCACAAAAAGTGGTGGCATTTTATTTTCAGTCACACGTAAATACTACTTTGATATATTTTGCCAAAAAATAGTTGAGTGCACAAAACACAAAACGTAAATAGTTTGGTGGCATTTTATTTTCAATCACACGTAAATACTACGGTGATATATTTTGCCAAAAAATAGTTGAGTGCACAAAATAGTAAAGCGTAAATAGTTTAGTGACTTGAATAACTATTTACTCTTTTTTACATACCCTTCTAAGTGTATTATCTTAGGAAATTCTAATACCACCCTTTTTAAGTATTGATATCCAAACATTTGACCTGACTAATTCAAGAAAAATTTATCATTAGTTTTTGTCAACAACCTTAATTCTGCCTCACCATAGGAGGAGAATTTTATTGCCCCATGTGTGAGGAGGGTGTCGAACCCAGGACCTATTAATCACGGGTAGAGACTTGCCCTACTAGGCTACAGCCGTCTTGACAAATTCCATCATTAGTTACAAGTCAAGTTAATTCTAATTATAAATACATAAATCAGCATCAAAACAAAGTAATTAGATTTGTTTTGTGATAATATAATGACATGCTCATATTATTTAATAGGATTGGATTGTAACTAATTGAAATAAGTTAATATAAATTTATGTAATTTGTTAATGTTTTGGAGCTAATTTTGAATTACAATGTATTCCCACCGTTTCACAATCTAAAATATAAGGTTAATATTTTTCCTATCATGTCTTTTACTAATTTTGCTGACATAATAAAAGGATGAGAAATTTGTATTTATGGGTTATGATAACTTTAGGGGAAAAAAATAAAAAATAAAATCTTTAAAAATTGGGAAAAGATAAAATGGCTAGGTATTCCATCTGTTATGGAGTTTCTGGATTTAGGAACAGCTTCAGTACATTAATCCATTTATAATAGTTCATAATTCCTTAACCACATAAAGAAATAGAATTAACAAAACATCAAATATAAATTTGAGTTTAAATGAAAATAAGTTCATTTTTTCAAAGGCCTCATCTGTACAAAAGATCGCTCACTTTTGATAAGCTGTAAACAGAAGGAAGGTTGAATTTTCATCCAATTTCTACACAATGTATTTTGTTTTTCAAGATTTGATCTTAATTTTCTTATTAAGCCAATCCAACGAGCTTCTCGCTGACCTCCCATAATTTTCGCGCCTTTTCTGCATCACTGGCTTCTTGTGAAAGCTGGTTTTCGAATGAGGAAGAATTCTTGTTCCAGCTCCAGTATACACCAGATTTCGTTAAGCTCGGATCACTTATTACCTGCACATCAAGAAGATTATAATTTTTCTAAGTGTTTGCAGATACATGTTAAATGCGTATTTGGCTTTACCGGTTATCACTCACCTGTGCAAGTCTTTTTCCTGCTTCTTCTTCAGAAACATAACCTTTGGTGATGTACTTCTGGAAGGGTGGGAAGAGAGTTCTGAATAGCGGGATGTGGTTCCTAAACAGGCCTGTCTCAGCAATGCATCCGGGATAGAGGGAAGAGAAGGTAATGCCCGTTTCCTCGTGGAATCGTCTATGTAACTCTTGCATTGTGAGCATATTGCAAACTTTGCTGTCCTTGTAGGCCTTGGCTCCATCAAATTCACCACCGTCTATCATAGCCGAGGTGTTCAATCCATTCAGACCCCCTGCAAGGCCCCTAAGGTCCCCAAGATTGGCCTTTGGCGGTACATTTCCAGCCAAGGTATTTGTATTTCCTGCCAGGATCAAAGTATATTAGTTCATCAGTATTTTACCTAGGCAGAACCTAACGCTTAACTTTTAGGGGTCAAGATCTACATAAAGAGATTTAAAAAATGATGCAGGGGTAAATTTGAAAAGTATTACTACCCCCCTCCCCGCTGCCCCCGGGTTTCGTCTCTGGTATGTTATCTCAGTTTCTTTCATGAATCTCTGACTTTCTATAGACATGAAAACTTGATCCCACACAGATTGACACATTGAAGTTAAAGAAGCTCAATCCTCAAATACAAGAACCACCAGTGCTATTTTCTTGATAATTGTATCATATTGTAAGGATTACCTGTTATGGAGCCAACAATGATGAGGCGTTTTTTAGGGAAATCTGATTTCTTGAGGTCATCCAGCAGCAGCCTCGAAAGGAGGAAATGTCCTAGATGGTTAGTACCAACGCTAAGCTCAAATCCTTCTGCTGTAAATGTCGGCTCTTTTGCAGTTGGCAAGTACACCGCGGCATTACAAACAAGCACATCAAGTGGCCTCCCTGAAAGGCGAAAATTGTCTACAAATTGACGGACACTGTCAAGTGAAGCAAGGTCTAGATGCATGACGGTATAGTTTTCTTTAGCGATGCCAGCTGCCTTAGCCGCTTTCTCAGCCTTGAGGAAGTTCCTGCAAGCCATGGTTACATGCCATTTTCCTGTTTCAGCTATTGCCTTTGCCGTGGCAAGGCCTAATCCTGAGGAGGCTCCTGTAATTACTACATTGCCCTTTCTTAATGTTTTCTTCTCTCCTGGCGCACTTGGATTGACCGTTGGAGAAGTAGCTACTTGTGCTCTAATACTTCCTGCTGTTAATCTTCTCTTTAAATCCTGCAAGATGAAAAAACGGAACTTGTAAAGGACAAACTCTTGCAGTACTCACATTAGAACAAACAACCGAAACAACATTCCACCTTATTAGCGATTATCAGTTCTGCCCCCACAGAAACAGTAAGTTAAGAGGCCCTAAATGCAAGGGTTCAATACCTCCTGATATGCTGGGAGAAACTAGACAAGCATATGACTAGAATCATGGATCAAAACTAGAACAAAGATGTAACTGGTGGTGGGCAGAGACCCCCAACATTTTTCAAAATTGCTATATACGTAGTGGTTTTCGGTCACTTGTTTTCTAACCAACCGCCTCAGCTCCCCCCTATTTTCCCCCAAAACGCCCTTATAGATTCTCGCCCTCCAAGACAAAGTTCTAGTTCGGCTAGCATCCAGAATTTAACAATATGCATGAATAATCTACATATTTGGACGACAGAAACCAAAAGAAATAAAGAATCACTACAAGTAGACTATAATTTATGGAAATTATGCATCTCTTTGAGGAAATTACTTCCACATATCAAACTGCAATTATGCAATTAAGCATCTTCATATGGAATTCTTCTCACTCCAACCTTTAACAATGCCAATTTCAACACTGAAATTCTCCCCCCCCCAAAAAAAAGTAGCAATAATACAACCATACAATCCAAACCCAATTCTATTCAAGAACCATTTTCTCAAACCAGAAAGAAAATTATACCAAAAATTACAAGAAACAATGCTAATAAATTTACCTTGTTCCATGGGGAAGAAGAGTTGAAATCAGCTTTTAGATTATTTGACAAAGAAACTCCAAATAGTGATGTCTCCTTCAGAGATAAATTTAACTTTCCCTGTCCAGAAATATTTTCAAGAAATCCAAAAAAAAAAAAAAAAACAAAGTAATTCTTAAACAAAATTATTAACGTGCAAAAACATTAAATTTTTACCTCTTTATGGATGGATAGAGTGGATGGAAGTAGAGTTACAGCTTGGAGAGCCATTTGAAATTATTACCACTTCTCTCAAGTAGTTAGTTCTGCAGAGTTCACTTTCTGTGAAATGGAGCTTCTGGCCGGGGGAGGATAAGATGGTAATAATAAGCAAAAGATGGAAGTGACATGTCATCTTTTGGTATCCAATCACAACTTGCGTATTGGATTCTCGTCGATAGTTAAGGCATAATGCAATTGTATGGGTATATACAATGTTGTCAAAATCGCGAGTTGAATCGTACGGTTTTAAATGTATAAATCGGGTTAAATCGTACTAAAAATTGTTGGAGGATTGAATCGTAGAGGATCGTCGATCTAGATCGTAAAATTGTAGAATCGCACGACCCGGTGTCATTCAATCTTGCATTTTTTCAATTGGGTCAGTAGCGGGTTATCTCAAATAAAAAAAATATCCTTTTGTATTCAATCCAACCTCTCAACTCTCTCAAGTATGAGAATCTCAACTTCATCGCTCATCATCGATGTAAGTGTATGAGGAGATTACATGGAAGATAATGATAACGTCTTGAATGGTTTGCTAGATTAGAAAGATAGGCGCGTTGTTATGAAATTTGTTGGATTAAAAGACCTTATGCATTGTTGGTTTGTTTCGAAGTTTATCACTTGTTAGTTTGTGGTTTGATTTCAGTTTTTTAGTTCTATTGATATTCTCATTTTTTCCCTTGAAGCATTGTTATATTATTATTTTACTCATTAGCATATAGAATGATGTCTTATTGACATAAATTTATCACGAAATATTTTTTTAATATTTTTTTCAGATCTTCCGATCCATACTACGATCCTCGTATTTACGATCTTTTTAGAACTCTTCCGTTCCGAGTCAATTTTGCGATATTGACAACCTTGGGTATATCCTTTTGTAACTGTTAGATAAAAAAATCAACTTTTCAAAATTAGTTTCGAGGACACTTGTTATTGTTTTCAAACACTTGTTTAGTAAGACATGTGTTACATGGTTAAATATACTCCCTCCGTCCCAAAATAACTGTCCACATTTCCTTTTTAATCTGTCCCAAATTATTTGTCCACTTTCTAAATAAAGGGCTCATTAATTACAGTTTTTCCAATTCTAACCCTTACATTAAATGTTGGAGAGAGAATGCTATAGAGAGAAGAGGAGGTAGAATTAAATTGGAGTAATATTAAATAGGGTCATGTTTGACATTGTACCATATTCCACTATGAAATTTGACTGAAACATTAATTCCCCATGCAAAATACAAAGTAGATGTATAATTTGTGATTTTGATGAAGTATGTGTTTGTAGAATAAAAAGAAAAAATATGTTGCATGAGATTTAACACTTATTCAAAGCATGTAAGACCTGTCCAACAAGTTAAATAGAATTAGTTGAAGTCAGAAGGCAGTGACTGAGTAGATTGGGCTTGGTTTGATAATATGTGGATTGGGTATATTACACGAAGAAGGTTGATTATGAAGAAACACCATATTGTGGTAATCCAATATTGGAGCCCAACTTAGCCCAATCTCCCCCTTCTTTTTCTTTTGAAAAGTTACCGAGCCCAAATTAGGGAGAAAAAATAACTATTGAATAACTATTGGAGGGAAAAATGAAAATGACGAATGAGCAATTAGCATATTTTATACCTCAACAATTTATGCTTTTCTTTTTTTAGACGTATGGTTTTATTTTATCCAGACATGAATTTAAACATTTTACGATTAGCTATTTATGGATTTTTTTGCATTTTCCGACAAAAAAATCATCTGAAACCAAAACGGGGTCGTTTTGCACCAGGGCAAAATTGTCCTTACACCTCTCTCTCCCACTCCATCTCCACCATTACCATCTCCTTCTTCAAAAATTCAGCCACCAAAAGGAGGAGGAAGAAAAAGCCACCATCTCCTTCCCCTCCTCCTCTATCACCACCACCTCCCTCTCCACCATCACCATCTCCTTCTTCTTCCCAAAAATCAGCCACCAAAAGAAGCCAAATTTGGTGGCTTTCTTCATCACCGGCCACTATTAACAAAGACCCACCACACCTCCTTCCCCTCCTCCTCCATCACCACCACCTCCCTCTCCACCATCACCATCTCCTTCTTCTTCCCAAAAATCAGCCACCAAAAGAAGCCAATTTTGGTGGTTTTCTTCATCTCCGGCCACTATCAACAAAGACCCACTACAATTATAAGTTTCTGTCCATTTTTTTTGAATGGAAGCTGCTAGATTAATAGAGATTTTGTGGGTTTTCAATTGGTCTCATGGGTTTTTTTTGAAGAAAGCAGAAAAGAAGGTTTTTTTTTTATTATTATTATTTGTGTTTGCTGTTCTGGGAGGTTCTCGAAGGAGGTGGAGGAGATGGTGAAGGTGGAGTGGGAGTGGGAGTGGGAGGTGGTGGTGATGGCAGAGGAGGGGAATGAGGAGGAGACTTCCGAATGAAGATTGGTTGCCGGAGCTGCCATTTCCGTCGGAAGGGCCGGCTGTGGAGACTCCGCAATCTCCGGAGCCTTCAAGATGGGTCCCGCCACAATAACCGGAGCCGCTGAAACTGCAGTCTTCGATGGCGGAACTGTAACTACCGCCGGTGATTTGTCCATGTCAATGATTGAATAGACCTCTGGAGAGGTCCTAGAGGTTCTCGGGGTCTAGTAATGACACGCAGCTTTGGCCTTTCATTTGTGTGGGTTTTTGGTACTACATTTGTTGGAGATGGTGATGTTGATGGTGATGGTGGAGAGGGAGGTGGTGGTGATGGCGGAAGTGGGGAAAGAAGAGGGAGAGGAGATGGTGATGGTGATGGTGATGGGGATAGTGGAGAGGGAGAGGGAAAGGAGATGGAGAGGGAGAGGGAGGTGTAAGGACAATTTTGCCCTTGTGCAAAACGACCTCGTTTTGGTTTCAGATGACTTTTTTGTCGGAAAATGCAAAAAAATTCATAAATAGCTAATCGTAAAATGTTTAAATTCATGCCTGGATAAAATAAAACCATACGTCTAAAAAAAGAAAAGAATAAATTGTTGAGGTCTAAAATAGGCTAATTGCTCCTGACGAATTAGAGCGTACAAATTTCTATATTCTTTAATTAAAATTTGAGAAAACAGCCTTAGGCATCCTCTATTATTTTTGTTTAGTCTCGATAGTTCTAATATGAGTTTTTCAGCCTAAAGAATCCTCATAAAATTTACGTTTAGCATTAAAAATCTTAACTACAACAATTACGTTGATTTCCGACTGAATTAACATACGTGCCTTGCACGTGGAAATTAATTGAGGGGCAAATGAGTCTTTTTAAACCGACCTGCTCTATTACCCACTCCCATACCCGTTTGAAAGATGGATTAAATCCCAATTTCAGAATTTCTCTTCATTTTCTTCTTCCTTCCCTAAATCAAATTCTCTTTATTCATCTTTTTCTGCTTAAAGAATCTAACCAAAATGATCAACATTCACATTCACAAGCAGATAAAAATTTAATGCAAGAATTTAAGAATATCAAGAAAGCCCATCAATTTCTTGCAAGAATTTTCAAAAATTGAGAAAGAAAATGAAGAAGATGGCAAAGAAAAAAGCACTTGGAACAGAGACGGCAAGTGGAGTTTAACGGAGGCGATGTCCAAAATTCCGAGCGGCACTAGTTGGTTACATGATTTCTACCACTTTCTCAAGCACCGATCAAGTGATTGCATGTGACAAATAAAATTGGAGTATTTTTTTTGCTTAGTTTGGCTAAATTTTGTGAGAAATTTGTCGTAATTTGTGGGCTTTCTTGTGGCTGGAATTCTTGGGTAATTGATGGTTGATTTGAACTCAAAAAATGATTTGTTTCTACAATTTGAATTCTTGTAACCTTATTCCAAGCCTAGCCCTAAGTCTCTCCTCTTCCCCCTCCTCAACCCCAATTCTGTTTTTTTTTTCCTTAATAATTATAGAATTTACAAATAAAAAATGATTATTTCTACAATTGATCAAATCAAAGAGTGATTAATGGAGGTAAAGGGGAAAATGATCTTTACCTAAGCTGAATTGACTAAAAATTGGCTAAGTTGGTCAAATTTTGGTCAACTGGACAAAATTGCCCCTAAAGCGCAATTTCAGTTTAAAAAAAATTAAGAAAATATTGGGTCAAAAGGACAATATTGTCCCTGGCCTGACAGCCTATTTAATTCGGGAAAAATAATGCAAAATGTGGTAATTAAAGTTTGGGTTCTTATAACATTATCAAAGTCAACACTCCACTCATTACTTCCATTACACAGCAAAGCTTTTCTCCATCCTTTGCCAAAATTTTACTCCTCTTTTAGTTCTTCTTACTTTAATTTTTTGCCCAATATTTCTTTGGGTTTCATTCTTATTCCTTTCAATTTGTTTACACTGCAAATATTTGGGTTCCTTTCCTTTCAATTTTCTTAAAATTTTTATCGTTATAAAAAAAATTAGCCGAAATTATTCTTATTTTTTTTATAAATATGAGTTCAACATCTAATGGCGAAAGTAGCGAGGATTTAATTATTTGGGGTGAGCATGCAGCAATGCCTCTAGCTATGGATGCTTCCGGAAGCTATGAAAATTTTGATGTGCATACCACCACCGGAGAAGATGATGTCGGTGGTGAACAACTACTTGATGAAACTACAGATTCTGCCGAAAAAATAAGAATTGGTTCTTTTTATCCTAGCCTCCATGATTTATTTCAAAGTTATCTTGACTACGCCAAAAAGAAGGGTTTTAGTGTTGTTCACAAATGTGGATCTAAAGGAAAAAATTCTGATGTTAGAAAGTATACCACAATATGTTGTGATAGAGGTCGGAATGGACACGAGCTCAAGCGTACCAAGAGAATTGACTGTCCTGCACAGGTGAGTGCAATTTTACGCTTTAATGGAATGTGGGAAGTTTCAAAATTAATTGATATTCACAATCACAATCTAAATCCCGTAATGTCTAGATTCATGAGGGCTCACCGGAAAATTCCGTCGGAAGTTAAACGGAAATTGAAATCTAATGATAAGGCTGGAATTAGACCTTGTAAAAGTGCGAGGATGTTAGAAGTTGATGACGGGGGTCCAGAAAAGTTAACTTTTCAGTACAAGGATGTCCGGAACTATATTGAGAGAAATCGGAGAGAAGGATTAGGTAAAGGGGATGCAGATTGTATTTACCAAATGTTTACGAGAATGCAAAGGAAAAATCCGAATTTTTTTCACTCGGTAAAAATCGATCTATGGGAGGCGTGACTTGACAAGTGTATTTTGGGTGCACCCACACAAAGAGAGCAACAGTATGAGCAATTTTTGTGATGTAGTTAGCGTAGATTCAACTTATTTAGTTAACCGATATAAGATGCCGCTTTGTTTGTATTGTCGGAATTAATCATCATGGACAATCTATTTTGTTGGGTTCGCACTTATATCTCAAGAAGATACTCGCTACATATAGGTGGTTTTTTAGGACATGGTTGGATGCTATGTGGGAGGCCACCCGTCATCGCCATGAGTGATCGAGCATGATAGTAATGGGAATGCCATTGTCGCTGAGTTGCCTACAACAATTCGTAGGTATCGTGATCCGGCATATACTATCAAAATTGCCGTAAAAGTTCAAGGGGATTGAACACCATGGACTTGTCAAAAAAGAGTTTAAAAGCGTTGTATACGAGAGTGTTAGTAAAGTCATTTTTGTTAGGAATTGGGAATCGTTTGTTGAAAAATATAATTTGCACGGTAATCCGTGGTTGTTAAAATTGTTTGCCGAAAAAGAAATGTGGGTTCCTGTCTACCTGAATCATATTTTTTGGGCTGGAATGTATTCAACTCAAAGAAGCGAGGGTATGCACGCTTTCTTTGATGGTTACGTGCACTCATCAAGCACTCTGAAGCAATTTGTGGAGCAATTTGAAATTGCGATAAAAAATAAGATTGAGAAGGAAGCTGCAGCAGAGTTCAAGTCCAAGAATATTGTGGTAAATTGCATTACAAGGTATAGGTGGGAGATGCAATTTCAGAAAGTATATACCAATGATTTGTTTGAAGAGTTTCAGTCGGAGATTAAGATAATGTTGTATTGTCAATTGATCACGGAGACAAATCAACCACAGGAGAATGTTATATCTTTGTGTAATCAATTAAATGCATTTTCCTTATTATTTTTTTTCCTAAAGTTTTTGGAAATGTAATAATAAGCAGCACAATCTGAAATGTTTTCCAGAAGTCTTAATAATAACACAATCGGAACTTATTTTTGCAGAAGTTTTCAGAAATATAAATTAATTTAATCTGCAATAGTGTTCCAAAAAATGTATAATCTACTTTTAAATTTCAAAAAGAATACTTATTATGCAAACAAATGTGTTATTTTTTTATCTGATTTTCTGAGTTCTTAATTATATTAACTCATAAAGACTTACTAATCTTGAAGATGTGATGATTCTTAGCCATGATTTCATTCTCGTTTTAAGAGTTCATTTCCAGAAAAAAATGTGTTGTTTTTTTGGTGATATTTTCTGAGTTCTTGGTGATTTTAACTCATAAAGTCTTACTAATCTTAAAGATATGATGTTTCTTAGACATGGTTTCATTCTCATTTTAAGAGTTTTTTAATGTTCATAGGTTTGGTTTTAGCTCAATTTTATGAAGTGTTAATCTTGTTCATAGATGTGGTAATTCTAAAGAATGTAGGAAGTGAACAACATTAAACACAAACAAATTATTCAACAAAATAAAATACAAATACAAATACAAATACAAATACAAATACATATGTAAAGTATAGAAGCAATGATGATGATGATGTGGGTGTAGGGTGCTAGAGTGCTAAGTCGGTTATAGGTATAAGGGTATAATAGACATTTAGACATTTAAAAATATAAATAAAACAAATATATGCATATATGGATAGAGGGGTATATTAGACTTTTTAACTTTTCAATTTGGGTTTTTAGCCAATCAATTGGCTAAGTCTTAGCCGCCTAGCACCTTCCAAAGGAGATTTGGTTTTGGGAGGGCCTGGATAGTTTGGTTTGGGGAGGGGTTGCAGAGAGTTGATGAATAAGACAGGAGGGAGAAAAAGAGGGGTATAGGGTTAGAGAGAGGGAGGTGGTGGGATGGGAAGATGATGAATTTTGTTTTCTGGAATGACTATTTTATCCTCGGGCAAATAGCATGTGCAAGACTCGTGACTCAATTCAGTCAGAACCCACCGCAATTGAGGTGACTATGATTCTTAAAGCTAAACGTAAATTTTATGAGGATTCTTTAGGGTGAAAAACTCATACTAGGACTATCGAGGCTAAACGAAAATAATAGAGGGATGTTTGAGACTGTTTTCTTTTAAAATTTTGATATCATAAAGTGATATAAAAAAGTGAAAATTCTCCCCATGGGCCGGTCCCAATGGGACACCTCTCACATAAATTGAGACGGAACCTACCATGCAGGTGAGTTCTACCTCAATTTATGTGAAAGAAGTGTGGGGTCTGTCCAATTGAAACCGACCCATGCCATACCTTCCCTAAAAAAGTACATGTAGAAGAAAAATTGGTGTTTCTCCTACCCATTGAGAAGGGGAATTTAGACCTCACATGTACCTAGCTAAATGGTGAGCTGAAAATTTCCATGTCATGTGCACATACCTAATACTACATTTATTCCTTAACAAAACTTTAATTACATGTTGCGAAAATTAAGAAATTTTTTTTTTGATGAAAATATCATTATTACTGTTTTAAATAAAATTAGTGGTATACAAGTCATATTTAAGATAATAATATTTGTACTTCAACTAACAATGTATCTACTTTTTTTTTACTTCCTTACTTTACGCGATATGTAATGAAAGTCTTATATTAAACAATGGAGAGAGTAAAATTAAAAAACTGAAAAACGCTCTCAGAGCTCCGACTAAGTCGTCAGCCTCGGCCTCCCTACAATGGTAGGATTTTCTACGCCGCCTTCGTGCGCGTCTTCTACTCTAACGATGATCTCTGTCATCGGCCGGACTCCTCTTTTCCCGATATCCCCATTAATTCCACAATTTTTGGTTCTCACATCTTTTTTTTTACAATGATTTTGCACGACGGCGATGCTACGAAAACAAACCTTCATACTGGTACTATTGCAAAGGGTTTGTTCCGGTAATGATAGGTGATTCGGAAGGGGCGGTGCATGGGTGGATAGAATCAGGATTGGTTATGGAGGAACTAGGAGTTGGAAGGGTTGGGCAATTGATATCGCCGACATCGGAGTTCCACCAGTGACTTTGTCATGGTTTTGGAACAGAAACAGGGAAGGCACAATTGGTGGACCATGTGGGCTTCGTTTGGGCCATGGTGCTGGGCCAAAGGTTTTTCATTGAGGGCATGATCCTTAATTGCCCATCTAATGTACTGGGCCATACTAGCTAATATTGGATTATTTTGTTTCGTTTGCCTTTGACAAATCTGGCTCAAAATACTAATGTTACAGCTAGACATGTCCAAGATTGCTCTTTATTTGGGGATTTAGTGCTTATTGTTGGGCTGGCTGGGACAGACCTGGCACAAGGGGCTACTATTTTGGCTGGGTCAGCCCATGCTAGCCCAGTCTCTAAGGAAACTGACTTTATAGGCTACAGTGCTACTGACACTCTGAATTGGAAGCATATTTTTGCGTATGACACTATTGGACCTTCTTCAGTCTCTTTTTCTACAGGAAATGATTTCTTAATGGGGGCTTCTGACATTAAACAGGGTAAGGTGGAGGTCGCAGGTCGGCCCTGCCAAGGTCCATGAGTTGTTTGATCTGGAATTATTCGAGACTTAATAACTCTTGGGCAATTCAAGACTTAGTGCGTTTCATAATGGCTCGCTTTTCAAATAAGTTTTTCTTTTTCATAATAAAGTTGGTGGCAGACTTCATGATCTATATCATGCTAGTATTAGGTTTTATTTCATGTTATTAATTAGGATTTATTTCAAATTTTTATGTAAACAAACAATACGAGCAACCATCTCAAACTTGGAGAAGCATCCCTCGAGGTAGAGATTGTTGCAGCATGGTTTCGAACGGAGGATCGAAAGCGGACGTTCTGTTCGTATCTGACGTGGTCACTGGCTCACTACTCGGTGCAGTTTTCAGCTAATCTCCCCTTATATTTTTATGGTTTTGAAAGTTTGCAGATAAGAACTCTGGCAATTGTGGAAGACACCGGGTTTGAATGTGACCCCGGTTTTACTTTTTGGGTTATAGAGTTTGTTTGTAAGGGTATAGTAATGCGTATCTTAGGAAATATATTTTTTAGAATTTGTTATGCCTATAAGTCAAGTAGTGTTCTGGCTCACTTGTTGGTTGAACATCCTCTGAGACTTGATGCCTCTTTTCAAAGGGTAGATGATCCATCGGAATTCCACCTCCCTAATATAATTTTTAATATTTATTCATGATATTACCATTTCCTTCAAAAAAAAAAAAAAAAAAAAAAAAGGAATGGAGAGAGTATTAGAGAAAGTAGTTCCTAAGATTGCCTAAGGATAATCATCGTCTAAGTCCTGTAATGGTCTAACAAAGTTCTCATAATCAGTTTTTACAAGACACGTCCGTATCCAAGGCCACAAACAACACGAACTCCATGTGTAACCTTTAGTTCGTGTGTTCTAGAGAGAAAAACCGTGAATTTTTAGTCTTTATATATATATATTGGAGGAGAAGCTAATGAGTTAGAGAAATTTTCATTATATTCTTTTTTTTCATTATGGTAAAAGTATATGCTCGTCTTAACCGTGAATATACGTCAAGTTGACCAAAACACGTGTAATTTCTATTTCGTGTGTTGCAGTGACATGATCCCCTTCAAGATCTTGAATGATATATCCAACACTAGTTTTCTCTTATTTTTCTTTAGGAGAATCAATAGTGCTTCCCCATTTTTCTTTTGGCATGACTCGAACTCCCTAACCCGAGTGACACTAGCTTGATTAGAGGTCCAAGAGCCAATCTAGATTGAGTTTATAAAGGAGTCTAAATTAGGAGGCTCGCATTTCCAATTCTGCTAGAAGCAGCTCCTCGGACGTACTAGCTAGAGCTACTCCCAAGTTATTCTTATTATATTCTATTGTTTTTCCATTCTCGAACTATATTTTCCTTTGGGTTTTAGTTTTTTTTATAACTATTTTACATTCTCGAAGTATTTTCGTTTGTGTGAAATCCGTAACTTTTGATTACGTGTTATTTACATTTAATTTATTTTTGTTTGATTTATTGTGTACGCGTAATTTATTTTGCGCGATTATGTATTTACATGTCTATTAATTTTTATAACACGTTGCGTGTTACATTTTTGGTACGTTTCGTTGTGTGGCATTTCGTAAGTGTATCGTATTGGAGGGACCTAGTTGTAATTCACTTAGAGGAGTAGTTAATTGGAATTGGAATTAAATAAAATGAATTATGTGATTTGGGGATTAGGAATATAATATATAAATACTAGCAAATGACCCGTGCTATGCACGGAAATAATGAATTTCAAATTATTAATTTAATGGTTGTACAATTATATTTAGAACAAAAATTAACTTTAATTTTTCAGAAAACAAATGAGAAAATTCAACATGATTAGGTAATGTGACTTTTATTGAGTAAATCACAAATGTAATGGTGAACACCGAATGATTATTGGATCAAATAATATACAATCAAAAGAATTAAACATAGTCCTATATTATTTCGATTAATGTTTCATCCAATGTTTTGATCCAATAATGACTACACTACTATTAAATGTTAATCACCGAATATTTTTAGAAAACATGAAGAGACTACGTATTGTGACTTCATTTTTCTTATGGAGCCATCTAATTCATGATGTTTTTCAACATTGCGTGATCCACGTTTTGAGATAATGCATCTTCTTCTATGAGAGCGAGCAATTTTCTGCTCAAGTTTTTTCGCCAAACTTGCATTGCTGTAAGATTCATTTTAGTAAATATTTTTATTAACTACAAAATAAAATTAATCTATTAGTATATTGGCAATCTTTTAAGAAAAATCACGTTTGTAAAAACTCTGTTGGGCTTGGCTAAAGAACTTAATTCTTGGAATCAAAATAATAAATCAAGTCTAAATTAAGTTTTTGTCTAAGAAATCAATACATATAACATAAAAGGTTACCAGAAATTAGGATTCTTTGTACCTTACAGTCAAATAAATTGAAACATTTAAAAGAAAATGAAAAATGAAAAATTAAAAGTGGCTAGCAATGATCAATAGATTCAGCTATCATAAATTAATGTAAAAAAAGGCCAAAATTCTAATAATAATATAAAAGAAAATTAAAAAAATAATACAAGGACCATAAGCAATATGATGATACATAATTCTCAGAAACTCAAATATTATTTAGGTTATATACTTTAACACATACAATATTACTTCATCCGAAATTTAATGTTTCACTTTGACTTAAGATGAAAATTAATAAAGTTGTCTTATTGCATTATTAGTTATGGAAGGTTAATGCCCTTAAATTACTCTTAAACTAAGGAAGATTAGTAGTGGAAGTTTATATGAAAAAATATTGTTATTTTAGGAAATGAGTAATTTAATGCTGGACATTTTGAAAAGGAAAAAAAAACTCATAATGGACTTACTTTACTCGAAAAAAACTCAGAATGAGATTTCTTATATCATAGAATTCTCTCTTTAGACATATAAGAAATGAAAAGGAATAGTGGGTAAGCTAATATACCTTTTGATGAAGCAAGTTTCATTATAACTTTCGACCACCTGTGTGAGAGAGAATAAAAGATCCAAATTCGCAAATATAAATAAAAGAAAAGGAAGAGTAAGTAGGCAACACATATTTGAAATTTTCATGTTTCATTGAAAACAAAACAATAAAAAAATCAGCTGACACCAAATTTCATTTTGATTACCCAAACAAATCGAAAAAACAAATTGAGTGTTAAGAGTAGAATAAGTAGGCAACCCATATTAGAAATTTTCTCTCATTTAGACTTTTGAGGTTCACTTGTGGCTTGTTTTCTTCAACTTTACTGGTGTTTTAAATCCATTTTCATGTTTGTTACTTTTAATATTGAAAAATAAAATAAAAGAACCCTGAAACATAAGAGAACAACTGAAATATGAAAAATTATGACACATATGAGCATGCCACGTGGCGAAAAGTGATGGTAAAAATGAAAAGAGCTTCAGTAATATATATATATATATATATATATATATATATATATATATATATATATATATATATATATGAAGAAAAAAGGAAATATAATAGGAAAATGATTTACTCCCTAAAATTTTGGGGATAGAAATCTTAAATCCCCAAATTGAGTGTTAAATGACTATCTTACCCCCTGCTGGTATAAGAGATTCACCCAACTATAAGGGCAAAAAGGTCCGAAAAACTATTTTAGTCAATCTTTTAACCAATAATTCTAGTAGCCTAGCAAGGTCCAATATAATAATAATAATAATAATAATAACATAGTAATGGGGGTATTATGTAGTGGGATTATCACAAGCAACAAAAATAGGATATGGGGTCATGGGGATCAGGGAGCTGATTTGTGGGTGTGTGGTTATCGTGCACAAGCAAACAAATCAATATAAATAGAAGCGGCTCTCACAGTCGCATGAAAAAAAAGAGAAACAGAGGAAATAATATATTTTGAAAACTCAATATTCTGTTATGAACTGTGAGAGATCACTGAGGGAGCGTTACCTGTTCGTTTTCAGCCTATTTTCTACCTAATCGAAGATACTTTTATAAGCTTCGAGTGAGCGCAGACGGCACGTCATTCCGAGTCCCGAGCAGAGAGTTATAGCTCCGCGAGTAGGACTGGGCAATGTTGTCTCGATTTTTCTATTATCAATTGTCTTCGTAAGAGGTAGGGACCTTTACGTCATTTAATTCTCGCATATAATTATGTATACTATTGGGTGATTAATTATTGCACAGTAAAAGCGGATAAATTATTCAATTTACAAAATAGTTGCACGAATTGTGTTTATTGCTTTTGACATTGTATAAACTGTTTGGGCATGATTTAAATTCATTATAATCTGATTCGTAAGTTGATTACTGCGTTCTTGTTGTTTCCTTGTGTAAATTGTCATAATTAATTGATAATTGTGAATCTTTGATTAATTGGGTTTATATTGAACGTGCATAATTGTTACCGCTTTGGTCGTCATAATTGGGAGTCATTGATTTTAGTCATATGTGGTTTGGTCGACCGAGTCGTCGCCCCCTACTGAGCTCTTGTCTAGAAACGACTAATTAGCAGGATTCGTTCGCTACTGCATTCTGATACTGATTCAGTGACCCGAGAGGTCTTTTGATATACGCGTCTCTGAACCCTCACCCTATGAGGTTATCATTGGGACAGTAGCTTTGTTGAGTCCACTGTGGTGGGTGATGACACAATAAAAGAATGGATCCTTAAACCCTGGGCCCGTCGTTTTGGGGACCGTACCAAACCCGCGCCTGCATTTTCTGAGTCATCCTAGCTCAGATAATAGCTAGGGCCATTACCGTTATTGTTGATTGGGAGTGAATAGATGAGTCATCTCACGTGGCATGATTGTGTGTCATTGCGGTAGTGATATTCTTAGTGTTTAAACGGTGTTGTAATCGAGTGTAGTGTATGAGCAATACGTCGTGCTTGTTGTGCACTCGGTTATGTAAGCGTTTAGATGCGACGAATATGGCTACTTAGCTTATTTGTTGTTTCATACTTGTTCGTTCTTTTTATGGGTCCCTACTGAGCACCGTAGCTCAGTCCATCCACTTTTACTGTGCAGATGATTTAGGTGACGAGCAACACTACGAAGATGATGGCGTATGGGATGGGGATTATGAAGAGGGATTTATAACCGGTTTCAATTAAAGAATTTAGTTTATTTCATTTGTAATAATTAGTTTCCGCTTTTGAACTCTTATTTCAGATTATTTCATAATTGAATTTCTTTTTAGTAACTTTGTTTGTTGGCTTTGGTGTTTCATTAACCAATGAGACACTGTCATGTCATCGACCCTGGTTACGGGGCGTGACAGTTTGTTTTTACGTGTTCTTCGACAAATTCATGTAGTTTTGGCCTGATTTTTTTATTTTACGACAATATAATTATAATATAATAACTCAACCGATTAAATCACCTCTCGTCAAGCAAAACAGTTTAAGTTTAATTTTACACTTTCATCCTTTGAAAATAAAAATGTATAAGCAAAAATCATCTAATTTTAACCATTGACATCTTAACAGCTCTCATTCTTCTTACTTTTTTAAAAACGAAACAATCATAAATTAAAAGACCGTCTTTGTCAAAATAAATATTTTAAATTAACAATAAAAGTTTATGTTTATGTTCATCTTCATATACCAATTATCATTCTTTTACGTATCTCATGGTGAGACGAAGCATCACAAGAAAGTCAAGGAGGCCGTAGCCAGTGGAGCAAGCCTCTACCCGTGACCAAGAGGTCCCGGGTTCGATAACCTCCCTTATGTAGGGCGGTAAAATTCTCCTCCTCTAATGAGGGAAAGAATTAAAGTTACTGACAAAAAAAAAAAAAAAAGTATCACAAGAAAAGAAAAGGCGGAAAAATATGAGAAGTAGCAAGTTTAGCATGACATAAAAATGTTGTGCACGACTTTTTTTAACAGAAAAATTAGGTATAATTTAATATCAGAAAAAATGTGTGGTAGGAAAAAAATTCGAGGAAATAAAAAAAAATGTCGTGTGCGGCTTATGTTTAGGTAATTAAGCTCTTAATTAATGGGTGTGATTAGACACTTTATTATCATACAATTGCTATTATATGATAACTAACAAGATGATTTCATGGGCCGGTTAGTGGACCCCAATTTCCAAGCCCAATTTTTGTCTTTAGAGGTTTAAGATAATGACAGTGACTCCAGTGCGAAACGATGATAATTCCACACGTGTGAAATTTTCTTTGTTTGTTGGATTAAAATTTTAACTGTTAAAATTGATTTAAAACAGACATCTATTCTAAGTCTCAGAACACCTGTCATGAGGCATTTCATATATAATGAAAAAAGCTGTTCCGCATAGTATCCGGACAGTAAGATAATGATTAGTTAAGTAAAGGCGTGGTAATTAAGTTTATAGGCACTTCTTCTGGGATTCCAAGATTTGGTAGTATTTTACACACAAGATAAAACTTATGCTCATCAAGTGGTAGGGATTCCTCAAGAAAAAAAAAGAGATTCCTCAAGAATTAGCATCTTTTTTTTTTTTCTTTATAAAGAAGATAAAAAGATGCATTTAACATTATTCCCATATTCAAATATAGACCAATGCATAATTGATGCATATTCTTGACCTCTCTAATTATTTTTTATTTTCTCCTTTTGCAAGATTTGTTTTGTATATTGTCTTCAATGCGGTATTGAATGATCTAAAGCATATGAAAAATCATAGTTTGAAGTCTCATATCTTAATGGTGAGTTAGACATATTGAATACTACTATTTCAGTGGTATTATGTGAATATTCGCTTTGTATATCTATTGTTGTTTCTTTAAGTAAAATGAAGAAATTGATTATTCGTTCCTCTTTGTTTTTTTCCCCCCTTTTTATTAAACCAATTCAAATGACAATTAGCAATGCAATGTGCTTTGAAAGCTTTTGAGTTTTTCCCTTAAGAGACTTTAGTAATATTAAGTCCACGAGTAAAACGCTAGACAAAACTTGTTAAGTATCATTAGTTTATTCTCGATAAATCACTTTATCTTTTTATGTTTAGATATATATCATGACAAAAAAAGTCAATATTTGTCCCAGAGAATTACTACCTTGGAAATGAATAATTCTATCATGAACTAGATTTAATCATAACTATGTGGTTCAAAATTCTCAACGTTTAATTTTGAGCACGCAAAGTTCATATGATCCTTATCCTTGCCATATCAGAATTTTCATAGGGGAATAACTTGAGAATTTAGATAAAAGCACAAACAAGGAACATGAAATGAAATAACAAAAGCAGTAGTAAACTGCTAAGCTAATATCACTGTAACAAGAGAAGCAGGAAATACAACAATATGAACATAAACCAACTACACAAAGCTTCCCAACTTTGTCATCCTTGCAGATAAAAAAAACATACTTGCTATGGATGAACAAGACGAAAAAGAAGAGGAAGATGGATCGAAATCGATCGACGCCCCCTATGCTGGTTCTAATCTGCTAAATAACCATAGCTAGATAACAAGAAGACATAAAAATGGCCTAATGAAACCTGTAGATGTGAAATAGCAGAAATTGAAATACTTAATTGGCATTGCAAAAAAGGCCTAAAATATGCAGCCTTTCTGCAGTTGATGGGATTGTAAAGGGAGAGAAATCTGAGGATGAAAAGATCAAAATGAACCCTCTTCTGAAAAAGAGAATTGAAGGTTGCCTTGTGAAAATTTAGCAACCTCTGAAGGACATCTCGTGTAAAAATATGCAAAGCCCACAAGAAAGAAAGGAGAGAAAATTCAATCATACAACCGTCATCATAAGACTGTCCCCAAACCCTCTCACATGAATTGGATGGGGCTTACCTGCAGATGTGAGCTCCGCTCAATTAACGTGAGGGGTCTGTGGGGATAGTCCTAGGTTTGACTGAACCAGCAAGGAGGGAAAGGAAAGAAAAAAAGGATGAGGAGATGGCCTAAAAAGTGCACTCCTACATGCAAAGTCTAAAGATTATAAATTCATACTTAAAATGCAATCTTGAGCTAATCTTAAGTCCTCATGATGATGATGATTATGAGGGGATAGATTAATCTTGGTCCTTCCAAAAGAATGGTTTCATGGGGGACATGAAGAAGATGAAGGCGAAACCGTAGTTTCTGGGTGTTTCTGAGAGTCAGAATCATGATAATCTTGTTGATGGACATTGCTGAAAGGAAGATTAGAAGGTAAAATAAGATTATTGCTAGTATCTAAATCATCCCAAACAGGACTACCAGGTCCCCAACCAGCAGGTATTGCATTTAGCCAAGCCTCACCCATATCCCCCCAAACAAACTCAGATGAACCTGATCCACCTTCACCAGAATTCTCCACATTGGTTTGTATTTCATCACTAGCTGTGATCTCACTTGATTCCTCATCAAGATTATCGCGCTCAAGAGGCACTGGCCGCGATGGTTCTGGCAATTCTTCTGGATCTAGTTGAGGTGGATTTGCAGGAGGTTCTGTTGTTATTGTTTTATCTTTACCAAGAAAGAGTTCGGGAAAATTGAGCCGTGCATTTTCTCCTCTTAACTTAAAAGCCTCACGATCATAGGCCAATGCTGCATCCTCAGCTGTATCAAAAGTACCAAGCCAAAGACGAGTTCTGTTCCGAGGAAGACGAATTTCGGCTACCCATTTGCCCCAATGCCTCTGTCTTACACCTCTATAGAGTTTTGTTGTGGAAATAGGCGAAACTGTTGTTGGCCTAAACGAAGAATTCCTGTTTTCTTGATTTTGTTGTTGAAATGTGTTCATCATCATCATTCTTCCTCTTGGACTTAAATTTAATGCATCACTCCAATGCTGCAAAAGCTGCTGCTGATGATGCTGAGATGAAGAAACTGCTGCTGCTGATGCTTCCCCTGCAAAATAAGGTGGGAATGCAAAGTTCTGATTCTGTTGGTAACATTGAGGAGCAAAGGATATCATTTGCTGCTCAGTTTGCTGAATTGGATTAAACAGTGGACCTGTGTTTGATCTGAAATCCTGTAAATTTTCCATGGATTGCTGTTGATTTCCATCAAAGGCAAAAGGAAAAACATGGCTTGAAGAAGAAGAAGGAGAAATTGGAGGTGGATTTGTAAAATTATAAGGAGAAAGATGAGTTTGCTGATGACCCAAAGAAACAGAGGATTGAAAAGAGTTCTGGCGTTCAGGGCTTTTGATCTTCTTGAAAGGCGGATTCGACATGGAAGCTTCATCAAAAACTGGCCTCCATTGTTGCCTCTCAGGAAAAACATCAAACACCTGGTCGACATGACCTTTCTCCATATCCATCTGAGCAGTTCTTTGTGATTCTTCTTCTACTACCATATTCTTCTTTGATTTTCCAGAGTTCCTCGTTGAAGCCATTATTAACAACAAGAATAACACGAATAAATTAATCAGCCGCTCGCTCTCTTAATATACTGAATCAGTGGATTCGGGACCCAAAAGTAGTGGGGGCTACTCGTCAATTCATGGAGTGACACTGCATTTGCCACTGTACTGAATCGAATAAAGAACACCCACACTGTTCCTATATAATAATAAAATAACAGGGGATTTGCAAGAATCTGAGATGGATCACGCCAAGATAGAGATGAAAACACAGAAAATATATTTAAAAAAATCGATAAATTTAAAAAACCCAGATCTTAAAGAGTTTGAGAAAAGAGAACTCAGACATGGGTTTGAAACGAACACCAAAAAATTCCACTTCTTGAGCAATTATCCATCCCAAATTATCTTGTAGCAACAAATTTAAGATATGGAAAAAAAAACAAAAAAAGATTCTTGAATAATCAGAGAGCGAGCGGTTTTAGAGAAACAGAGACAGGAAATCAGAAGGGTTTTCTTGAATTTATTGGATTATCGAAGATTTTTTCTTTATCAAATAAGAACAGAATCAGAAGCTTTTAGAAAAAGCAGGGAATATTTTTGTGTTGGCTTTAGGAATGTTAGGGAAAGAAGAGGTGGATTTATAAGAGTTCAGAAAAAGATTTGGTTTCTCTACTTGGGTCCCACACGGCTTCTTCTTTTTCTACTGCCTTTGCTTCCACTCTACCCTTCTATTTTTCTTTTTCTCCACTAAGAAAACTTGGTCTCTTTCAATTATTATTTTTTTCTTCTCTATCCATCAGAAAATGAGATATTTTTGTTTTACAATTTAGCGAGGCGAATTTCATTTTAATCCCCGTAATTAGCTCGCAATGTCAAGTTCATCCCTTTAATTTTAGAAATATTAACCTCTACCTTATAAATGGCAATATCTTGCAGTGTCAAATTCGTCCATGAAATTACAGAAATGTCAACCTCGTTCCTAGAAATCGCTCGTAGTGTCAAGTTCATTCTTAAAATTTCAGAAATGTCAACCTCCGTACCAAGTGACACTATGATAAAAAATTTTGTATATATATTTTTGCAGTTTGATTCTTGTTTCATTATAATTGGTTTTGAATTTCGTTTACAGTAATTTTTAATTTTCTAGACTTCTTTAAACTCTAGTATATTCTTGAGAAAATAGGCAAATTATGATACATATTTTTCTAATGATATGTTGAACTTGAAAATATTCCTTACCCCAATCAGAATATGGAAGATGTGGTAAAAAAACAATGATTTCTTGTGAAAAACTGACCTCTTTTCTCAAAAACTTCTACAGATCGCAACATCACTTGGTGTGTAAGTTGACATTTCTTAAATTTTAGGATGAACTTGACACTGCGAGCCATTTCTAGGGACGATGTTGACATTTCTATAATTTCAGGGACAAACTTGACATTGCAAGAGATTTACAGGGGAAAACTTGACACCGCGAGCCATTTCTAAGGACGAGGTTGACATTTCTGAAATTGCAAGGACAAACATGACATTTCGAGCCATTTACAGGGACCAAAATGAATTTCACCCCAATTTAGGGTGTTGTGTATTGCTACTAGCCTTAAATTCAATATATATAGAATATTTTTTGGACATGTGTTATATGCCTTTTAATAAGTGTTAAATCTTATGCAACATGTGTTCTCTTCTTATTAATATATGTTCTAAGGCTGCAATAATTGTTTTATCTTGATGAACACATGTTCTTAGACATGTAACACCTATCTTATGTAATAGGTGTCTGAAAATTACAATAGGTGTCACCGAAAATAAAAAAAATTGGATCGTTAATTTTTTTTATCCAACGACTTAAAACAAATAAAATTATTTAGCATATACTGAGTATTGATCGTTTTGCACCATAGTCGGACCGGTTGTGTATTATCTTGCATGACAAATAAGTTTGACGTGTTAGTCAGTGTCTAAAACTCCAAGTGTAAGGGCCTTCATAGTATCGCTAGATAGGTTACTTATCAAACAGTGGCGGAGGTAGCATTTAAGTTTAGGGGGACCGTAGTAGAAAAAATTGAAAATTCTTGGGGGGTCGTAGTAGAAAAAAATCTATTTTATTCTGAACTATTGGATATATGTACCTAGTATATAAAAAAAATTGAAAATTCTTGAGGTCTTACACCACTGATACCAAAATGAAAAGAATAAAGAAAAAGAAAAGAAATATCAATGCTAAAAAACAAATTGAAAAAAGAAAGAGAAAAGAATACTAATCCTCATTGGTGAGGGTCATAGAATATATTAAGGTATAACTAATCTAGCACAAATATTTAAAATTTGTGTTTGAACTTCTTTTGGTTTGGAGTGGCTCTAATATAACCCACATTAATCCAAGAGATAAGAACTCCACCACACACTGCGAACCAATATAATAACCAGTTTGTTTCTCTACTCAATTTGTCCGTACAGTTAGCTATATGACAAGTTGTAAATGATTAAAAAGTTACGGTAAAATATTGGGTGTGATTGAATTAAGTTTGGTTTTATTTGTTACTCGAACTCAAACTCAACACAACTTTAAATTAGGTTTGAAAATAAAATTTAAAATATTAAATTATCTAAAATTTGAGTTAAGTTTGAGACTGGTCTAAGATAGACAATACAATTACATCCATCATTTCAGTTTTTAGAGCAAACTTTAATTGACAAATTCACTACTATAATATTGTGTTAATCTTACTTTCATTTATAAAGTTACGTGTGTAATTCCTGTTAAATACAAAAATTAACCGTTATAAATTGTTAATATACAAAACCTCTAAACTCGATCCTTTTATAATTTCCTTTCATTCTCTGAACCCACCCCCCCCTCCCCCACCCACAAGAAAAAAAAGAGAGGCAATAATCAAAGTCTTTTTAAGCCCAATTGAGCGTACAATCTAAGAGAGAAGAGAATAACACCTCATAAGAGGAGGAAGAGATAACCGTAAAAAGGGAGACAATTTAAAATATACTCCATATGCGGAGAGAGTATCGAACCCATTGTGGACAAACCGTCGCCCCACTGAATAAAGACCTTGTGATGGCAATAGTCAAAGTCGAGCATAAAAAAAGTCAAGCATCTAATCTAATTGTCTTATGAGTTACGGTCTTAATGATTGCACGATATGCAAAGTGTGATATTAACAGACCGTCCAAGCCCGACTATTTGCCCTTTTCCCTTCTTGTATGATTCAAGAATTCCAATTTTTTTTGTTCGAGAATGATCTTTTGATTATTTTAATATATTTGTATAATAATGTACGATAATAGTTGAGGTAAAGTTGAAAATATATGAACCGGTGTTTTATGTTGTTAAAACTTAACTATAATTATATAAAGAATATCTATTTGATTGCCCATTTAGTTATGACCGCACGATTATTCTTTACTAAACAAAAGTTTTGTTTTGTTTTCATATCATTCTTTTATCTTAACCGCTCAATTATTACTTACTTCAAACATTAGGTGCACTTAAATGCAGAGACGAAACCAGAAATTTAGTGTTGGGGGACGAATCTGATAAATTTTTTAGAGTGCAATAAAAAAGGCAAAAACAAATTTTGGGGAGGGGAGGGGGGGAGGGGGGGGAACTGATAAAAAATTTCAAAATTTTCCAAAATACACATAAAATTTCGATAAATAGTAATATTTTTAAAAATTTAGGGGCCCTGCTTAAATGATATTTTATCTGAAAAAATTATGTTGAAGTTTCAAGTTTAAACTAACATCTCTCCGAAATATTATTTTAATTTTGCTATATATTCATAATATATTTTGCTTGTAACATTTCATGTTGTGATTTATTATGTGTTTAAGTTGATATATATATATATATATATATATATATATATATATATATATATATATATATATATATATATATGTAATTTTGAAAATTAGACCGGAATGATTGATGTTTAACTCAACTCAACTCCACTCCGAGCAATCTAACACTTGTTTAGACCGAGGTAAACACTTGTAAGGTGGCTTTTGTCTTAGACTTTTATTTTCCTTTTCTTTTTTGGAATATCTTTTGTTGTCTTAGACTTCAAGTGTTCATACGAAGATGCTTCCTTATGATTCGCTTTCAACAATTCAATCATTTTCCCACTTATTGCTGTCAATCTCTAGTGATAACACCAATTTTGAAATTGCATAAACTTGCCGTGAATGCATCAAAGAGTTTATGCAAGCTTGCAATTGCTCCAAAAATTGAATTCTTTAGGATAACACGTGTTGTGAACCCAATATTAAATAATGCAGCATCTTTACAATTATTCTTTTAAAAAATTAAAATTTTATTTATTAGGGTGGAACATATCTATTACAAGAATAAGTAGAATCAAAAAGCGGAAAGAATTTCTTGCGATGGGCTAAGACAAGGCCTCCCACCAGTCGAGTCGCTGGGTCACCTTGATTAACATCATCTACAATTCCTGTCAGATCGGAGGTGGGGGCTCTGAGAGCGTGAATATCACTTGTTTTGTGTACAAGAAGCGGAAAGAATGATTTGAACATAAAATCTCTACTACTACCTTGAATCTCAACATTAACTTATAGGATAATGCCTTATTGACTGAAGCATCTTTACACATTCTTCGAGCAATGCTCAAAATATAGGCAGCGTGATTTAACGCTTTTAAGAATATTTGATCAATTGAAATAAATATTTCACAAATTCTATTTCTAAACTAAGGACTAGTACAGAATAATAAAGTGTTATTTAAATGATAAAAAAGGAGAAGTGAAACCTCAAGTTAAATTAATTATTGGGGTTCCCTTTTCATAGATAAAATGAATATAGCGTTCATGATGTAGTGTTATTAGAAAGCGCAGGTTAGGCGGTAAGAAGCTTTACTTTTAACTCGTAGGTCGGGAATTCGAGTCATTTAGAGGGAAAGTGGAAAACAACCATCGATACTCCTCAAAAATAAAATAATGTAGTGTTATTAATAAATAATAAATAAATAGAAGAAGCCATGGACGATTCTAGGGAGGGCAGGGGTGTCAGCCTCCCTCTCAATATTTTTAAAAATACTAGTATATATAGTAAATTTTATATGTAATTCAAAATATTTGATCAAGTTCGTCCTCATTTTTGCAGCTTTTATATATAATTCGACATATCATTGCTGAGTTTTCACTGAGCCCTGTCTCAAACATATCTCGAGGCCCTACATGTAGAAAAAAAATTGGGGCCCCTGAATTTTAGGTTAAGTATATATATATATATACAAAATTAGGTCCCGAATTTTGAAAGCTAAGTATATATATATAAACAAAAAAAATATTGGGGCCCCTGATTTTTGGGAAGCCTCTATGACGCTCACTTTCGCATCCCCTATTAACCCTAAGACTGGGTGTATGGTAAAAAAGATTTTGAGCAACAAAATATAAAACATCAAAATCTTCAATTTTTTTAACTAATAATTATATACAAATTAAGAAATTTTTTTAAAAATTTGTAGCTCAGTAAATGTGGCGCCTGCTTCGGATGTCACCTGAACACCTCTTGAGGCAGGGCCTGGTTTTCACCCCAACAGGCAATTCCTGACTTGGTCTCTGGAAGAAGCGGAACCTCAAAATTAATTATTGGGTTCCCTAATGTGGACAAAATGAATGGAGTACGAGGTTCGTTTACCCTAGATGACTGAGCTCTAGCAAATCCTGAGGAAGAAGAGTGCAAGAAAAACAGCTGCTTTCATGACCAAACCTCGGACTTCAGCAGCCAATTGGTTTTCATTTCTACCTAATCGAAAGAATAAGTAGTTTATATTGGTCCCATTGTGAAGATATTTTGGGAGATGTTGATGCGTCCAACTGCAACAATGGTCCCTAATCTCTAACATTCTTTATAACACTTTAATATTAAAAAACTTATGATAAAATTACTATATTTTGTATACTAATAATTTTTTTCATTTCAATTTGTGTCACAGAACTTTTAGATCATATATCATGCACTTTTCATTTTAACCGTCGAAATTCATTTTGCTCGTGTTGTTTTTTCTCGATTCTTTAGCTATCAAACAATTGAGCAGTGTACTCGTTTTCAAGTAAACTAAAGTCAAATAACGAAGTGCGGCTCAAGCAGTAAAACGCTTCACTTCTAATCGGTAGGTCGAAAGTTCAAATCATGCTCGAGGGGAAATGGAGAACCACTATCCATCCTCTTTTAAAAAGGAAACAAAATAAGAAAGAAAAAAAAGTAAACTAAAGTCATATTATTAACTTAAACGTTTATTTTGAACTTGTGGAATTATAGATCCGGTACACCTAAGGATGGATTTTGTCACCGCCCCAACATTCTCAAAACTGCATTTTTATTCTTAGAAAATTTAAAATTTTAGATATAGCATTAACAAAATTATTTTGCGAAAATTTTAATTTTTTTCTATGTAAATTTTCTAGCTTTGTACCTAAGATTCATTCAAAAAACATTATTCTTTTTAAATAAATGAAATGAAGAACGCTAATAATTTGCATATTGCGAGATCAAATTCTTTTTACAATTTAAAAAAAGGAAGAACAGTAAAATCTATTGATATGAGATATACACGTTAGGCTGCCACTTTCGGTGGCAAAATTCAAAAAAATATTTGCCTAAAACTTGAATAAAAGTCAACCCAACATAAGGATGTCTGTGGGAGTCGGTGCGAATCGGCATATTTCTCTGGTCCACTTTCTATTTCAATCCTCATCATTTTTTCTTTTTTAATTCCACTTTTTTTTTTTTTTTTTTTTAAATCCAATTAGGTGTACACTTTAAGAGGGGAGAGAGTAGCACCTCATAATACGAGGAAGAAATAATCCTAGAAAGGGAGACAATTTAAAATATACCACATGCACGGAGAGGGTATCGAATCCACGACCTCAAGGTCGTGGGCAGACCGTCGCCCCACTGGGCTAAGGACCTTGTGATTTTTTTTTTGAATTCCACTTTAAAACATGTACATTACCAAAAAGCTCATCCCCTTTTCAAATTTATCTTTGTCTTAACTCCCTTATCTACGTAATTCTAACAAGTGGAATGTTCTTTAACTCAAGCTGAGCAAATTAATTGAATTAAAATAGAGGCAAAAATTGTTGAAACTAATCCTTGATAAATAGTGTATTAGTGCAAAAGATTAACAATAAATAAATTTATTTTATTATCGATGAATATACAAATAGACCATATACCTTGTTCTCTTAAATAGAAATCACAAACAATTACAAAGTACCAAATATAATCGAGTGGGTTATGCCGAAGCAAATATCCTTAAAGCTGAATTCGCCCCTTTTATGGTGTCGATAGTTGACATACGATCACTTCCCAAGATACAACACTCGTAGTGTAAAAAACGACATTATTATCTCACACTCTCAATCGAACCGAATCTGGATTGCATTCAAAGACTTTATGGAATTATCAAGAGAGAGAGACACACAACTTTACTAGAAGAGTTGCTCTTGTTACTTGTATATTTTGGAAGTGAAGGAAGAAGTCCTATTTATAGAGTCTTGGAATGACCTAACTCAAAGGACACTAGGAACATTCATGAACAAGGATTAAATGAATGAATCTTTATTTAAACCTCTATACATGAACCATATGATACATTCATTTAATCTTAAATAAGTTCTTTGAAATTCATTAGATTTTTTTTTTTTTTTTACGCCCGAAGGCGATTGCCCCCAAAGGGGAAGAGCGGAGAGTACCCTAGATAGGGAGATTGTAGCATGCCCCATGCCTGGGGAGGGAATTTAACCTCACAAGGAGGAGAATTTATTTGCCTCACAAGGGGAGATACGGGAATCGACCACGGGACCTCCATCCCGTGGCCGGGTAGCCTTACCACTTGGGTTACCCGATTCCAACAAATTCATTGGATTACTTGAACCAAATGTTCATCTCATTAATGTATTAATATGTGATTCATGACTCAAAGAGATTTACACACATACATGTACTTCAAGAATCTATCTTCAAGATTCATACATGTATTTGGACTATACATTGTATTTTTCCATTCAAACATCCAACAATCCCCACATGAATGGAAAAAGAGGACAAGATTGACACGGAAAAAATCAAAGAGTGCAAGAGAAAAGATACTGCATCGAGATAGGTAACTCTTAACCTTGAATCTTCTCTTGTGAAAAAGTATTTGACATACTTAACTAGTAAGTAGACTGAAGCATTGAACTGCCAGTTGTTTATGTAAGCCTAAACAATACTCTTCACACAGTACCAATCCAATATTTAATTGGTTCTCAATTGTGTTCATTATTTCGGCCCTGAACTTCTTGGGTTCTGCGAGTTTTGTTATAAAACATTGCCTTAGAAATATTTTCATAGAGTTGGCCTTACACTTCACTTACATATGTGATGTCCTATCAAGAGTATCCTACTGTACTCTACTTGTAAATTACAAGATATAGACACCATTAAATCATATAGCATAACCTAATCAGTCTCATGTAGGCAACACTTAGTGCATCAAACACATTCATCCATACCCACATGGAAAAAATCTAATAATTCAACAATAAAGGCAAAACCCATCATGAAAAATCCAATCTTGGGCCCTTTCATAAAAAAGGTTCATAGAATTGATAAAAACAATTAACCAAAAATTAATTTTTCACAATGGAAAAAAAATTAAAAAACCCACATGTTTCTTCTTCTAGTTCCTGAAAGGCTGAAAATTTTCATCCTTGCGATTTTTTTGGCCTTGGAATTCATCAAATTTGGCATCCATTCATATGGGCTTTTGAAAGAATTATTAGAACTAAAAAATTCATCAAGACTTTTTGCTTTTCATGAATTTTTTATTTTGGTGTGAGGAGGAGGAAAGAAAGAGGAATTTAGAGGTTAATGAGTTGTAGAAATTAGAATTGGCAAGAGATGGAGTGGAAGTGGTGGCTGTGATGAGGAAGAAGAAGAGTGTATTTGTTTAATGACTATTTTATCCCTGAAATTTAAGGATTTCATCACATTTTGACGGAAAAGACTCATTAGATTAACCATAATTTTTTAGAGAATTCTTTAGGCAGAAAAAATAATATTAAGACTATCGAGGCAAAATGAAAATATTTGAGGAACGACTGTAACTATTTTCTCGTAATTTTTTATTCCTCTCCCTCATATTTTTTTTGCAAAATTTTTCACTTTAAAGTAAATATATTTTATACAAATAATTCATTTTTTTTAACAAAAAAAAAAAAAAAATCAATCCAAATACACCCATCAGATTTCAATGGAAGATGGAGGTATCTCACCAACCCCATGCAAATTTCACTCGCAATTCTCATGTTTCCATTTAATTTTGGTGAGTTGTGGGATCGACAAGTGTGATGGGGAACTTGGAATGTATTTAAATGATTTGAAAGCCAATAAATTGGATGTTGAGAAAAGCAATATAAATCCCTTTCTTTGACCTTTAAATTACCCCTAAAACAAATTAAGAAGAATATATATAGAAAATCATTATTATTCAAAGTATGCATGAAATATCAAAGAAAATCAAATGGGAGAAGACTAGCTTATATCTATAATAATTCTCTTAGGAATCCAACAGCATCATTATTTGCGTTTGGACGGCTAGCTGTTTTTGTTATTTGATGACTTGTAAACAGAAAGGGACTTTTTAGTCTGTGGAACTCTTTAGAACCATAAGAAATAACTCAATAATTTAAGTCCCGAGTTTTTGGAGTTGAAGTTAAGGATATGATAGTGACAATTGCATTTTTTTTTATTGTTCCGAATATAGTATTTAGATATTTGACACGACTAATTTCATGAAATTCATATTGGAACCTCTACTATATAAAACAATATGAAGATCCACTCATAGTAACTCGAATTTTCATCTTATCTTAGGCATGCCTTGAAGGATGAAGAATGGGATGGGCTGGTAGCAGTGGCGGAGCATCCCCAAGAATTTTTTAATTTTTTTATATACTAAATATATATATCCAACGGTTCAATTTTTTTTTTTTTTTTAATACTACAGCCCCCCAAAAATTTTCAATTTTTTCTACTACGGCCCCCCTAAACTTCAATTCTGCCTCCACCACTGGCTGGTAGTCAACTGCATTACAATCTCTTGTCAGCCTTACTTGGATTTGATATGGGGCTTTTCATATTAATAATTTACTAATAAAAGTTGAGTTACTTGAATTAACGTTAAGAATGGTAGTGATATTTGAGTTTAATAGGGTACATTTTCATAATAAATTTCAATCAATACAATAAGTGATTAGATGTAAACCTCGAACTAAATACAGTAATATTCTCAGGAGTGAAGAAAAATATTACTATCCGGAGGTTATTCTTAAATAGATACTTACATATAAAAATTATAATTTTAAACAATAACTAATATACATTTTACGACACTTTGAAATGTGTTCATTCATATTTCAAAAATATTAATTTAAAAGATATATAAGAGTCATGATTACATTGTGTATATATTAGATTTAAAATATTCATTCATGTATATACAGTATATACGAAATCTAAAAAAAAAATGTATGTACATCATGTATGCATTTAAAATATTCACTCATGTATGTTGTATCTTCGAAATGTCTTTTCGTTTATTTTCTTTTTATTATGCTGGTATAATCATAAATTTCATTATCATCTCAAATCATGCATTTTCGACTTCAAGCAACTCATGACACCTAAAAATAAACGAACTCAAATCACTGAAAGTATTCGTGTCGAGTTGCGCAAAATGAAAGAAACCAACCCCCATGGGAAGCAATTTAATGTAACATAGTTAAATAATTCCAGACATTTTATATAGATATATAAATATATTTAAAATTTTAATGTTATTTTATTACTATATGGAGGTAAATTTCTTAAGGATGATGGCCCTACCAAAAACATGAAATATTATAATGTAGAGTTTATTCTCATTTAAAACTGGTCGCGAGTTGGGACCATAGTTTTTTATTACTATCAATATGTTATTTTTATATAGAGTATTAATGTATAGATGTTTTACTGTAATTGAAATGTTAAAAACTTTAAATCACCTACTCATCAAAGAAAAAACTTCAAATCATCATACTCACGATCTTGTTTTTCTTATCCTTATTTTTTTAATCTTTAAATGTTGCTAAATTTATTGGAGGGATATTTATGTTTCTTTTAATGAATTATAGTTTTTTTTTTTTTAAAGTTTAAAGAATTATATGTATAGTTAAACTACGTCCATAAGAGGAGAATCTAGTGATTGATGACACAATCATGAGTTTATATATAGGACATTCGCCAGAACAAAGTTTCAAACCACACGTTTCACATTCTAAAGAATAGAGTAGAGCGGTTTGTTGACCAGATCGTGGGTTAATGGGTCTTTGACACTTTCCTTCAATTATAATTATTTATCAAATGACTGGTCATAAAATGCGCTCCATTCCCATGTGCAGAAATCGAACTCTTCACTTCATGGTTAAGGGACGAGGTGAGTTATCACTACGCCACACCTCATTGTTTAAAAAAATATATCTTTGGTTTGCAAAGAAGGGGGCCAAGACCCCTTACCCTAGGTAGGTTTGCAATGGCTTACAAGATTTATTTGCACATTAATATATTTCTATAATTCAATATTCAAGTAAAATTCCAAAAAAAAAAAATGTAAAACAATAGAAAGAAAACAAATTACACAACTATTTTCAAAATAATAGACCTCCTCTACTGTTTCATTGCTTTTCAAATTTTTTCAAACTTGCTTTCTTGAGAGCCATGAATTTAGCTGCTAGTTCATCATAATCTGGAAGCTTTGGATGAACATGCCTGTTTGAATTCCATCTCCCATGCTCCTCAACTGGTAACGAATTTGTTCTCCGAACATTGTCCGAAATACCCTCTTGATCATTAGGCCTTTCAATTGGCATTGTCATTGCCCTTGTGTAACCTTTTTTGCTTTTAGTATCTCGAATCACACATTCTTCCGTCTCCTGGACCATATCGCGATATTGATTGCTAGAGCATTGCTTATATCGGAGTTCACATTCAATCTTCGGGACATAATTAGGCGAACAATGCCAATCTTCGGAGTTCTCTAAGCTGCATCTGCTGCTGAATTTAACAAATCTAGGCTGGTCTAAACTTTCTTGTTCTTGATGATGATGAAATTTTCTCGAAATGTTCCTATGATTCTTTCCCTTATTATTATTATGCGATTTCTTGTCATAATTTGACGAATCATCATCCAATGACTCCCCATAATAGATCGCGCATTCAACATCTTTAACGCTTGCAATGCCGATAGAAACTGACCGTCTCCTTAGTCTTTCACCTGATGATACCTTCTTATTCTTTCTAAAGCTTCTTGTTGCTGCTCTTTCTTTTGGATCGCGATCATTTGCATTGTCTATTTTACCCCTCAACGGAAGAACATATGGTTTAAACATGAATACTCTTTGATCAACACTTCCTTCTTTCCTCACAGGGGACTTAAACTCCTGAATGTCATCCAGATATATAGTCTCCTCCGGTAACTTTTCCCAGCTTTCTGATGAAGATTCTAAGGCTGCATCCGGTGCTCTCTCTTCGATCTTTTCCAGACCCGAAAATGTAACTTCACGCTGTTCAAATTTCTTCTCCACTTTGTTTATAGAACCTTGTTTTACTATTGAAGAATATCTTGAAGGGAATATGGCCTTAGTGCTCAAGAAAGATGGAAATAAGTCTTTCAAAAACTTCTTGGAACTCCCATATGGAAAATCAACATATACAACCTCTTTTTCCCACTCCAAGCTCTTAGGATCCTCCGAATTTTGAACTACATTTTCATCATATCGCGGTTCAATACATAGAATCGGATCAATAGTGGTTTTATTTCCCTGTTATCATTAAAATAGAATATCATAACCTAAGACATAATTAAACTAAATCACATTAAACATTATTCATAAGAAGAAGACAAAACATTGAATTAAAACATTACCACATGTTGCTTTTGTTGCAATTCAGAACTATACTCAATCAACAAAGGTCCTGATTTAAGAGCACTCCTATCTATTTCAACAATTAATCTGTTCTTAACGTCATCTGGAACCGATTTTATGCATAATTTTTCTTGTATCTGTATAAAGAAACATGAAGATTTTAGACAGTAAATCTCATGATTAAACATGTTATGTAGTAGGAAATTCAGAATCAGACCTGACGGTTTACAAGATTCCCCGGTAGTAATTCAAGAGCAGTATTTGCAAATCTATGTCCATAACGATCTCCAAATAGCTTCCTGATTGATATAAGCTCAGGAAAATCGCCGAATCTTGCTGATGCAAATATTAGGCTTGACATTGCCTCATTTATGTCATTAGGACAGTCCCTAACATAATAGAAAAACAAAAAATCAGGTTTTATTTTTAAGGATTGATACTAATATGGCTATGAACATACTTATGTCTACGAATGTAAGGAAGGTTAATGAGGATAAATTCGCAGAAAGTTTCCAACAAATCGTAAACTTCCACCAAACTTTCATCTCTGTAGAGCTGATCAACCTGAAAACAAAGAAGTTCCAACATCAGAGGAGCTGAAATTTGAAAATAATTCCAAGAAAACCTCAATAATTTTCTCTCTGGCTTATGGTAAACATATTATAGCAATATATAGGACAAATGTATGTGACCCATTAGTCCTGATCCCGGACTCCTCTTACATGTTTCTAGCTGCCATACTTTTACGAGCATGACCATTGAGTAAAACTTATTTACTCGTAAGTTGTAAGGGAGCGCGGATCCATACTAACAGGTCAGGTTTAGGATAAAGTTTTCGGCAGATGGCTTCGCAGAATGTTACAGAGATCGAAACCAGCTTTTATACAAAAGAGAACAAAGCTAACTAAATCAAAGATTCTGCAGATGGTTGATTAAACATAAACAGGTAATTAAAGGATCCCAGAAACACATAATAAAAAAAATTGATAATTTTTTTAAAATTAAATGAAGCTCATACTCTATCAAAAGCAGTATGGTGATGGCCATGCTTGAGTAGCTGAGCCAAATCATCCCTCAACTGCCTTACTATAGTACTTCTCTTGTTCTTGAGCAATTTCAGACGGCACTGAACTTTTCTAATCAATTTCTTGCTGCAAAATCAGCCATTAAAAAGACTATATAAGAAATCTTGATCACTTAAATAAGTAGACTCACAAAACATTAGTCTATATACAACAAAACGATAACATAACTCATTAATTCCCCAATAATTGAAGTATGAACGGTGTAGATAAGAGACAGATTTAATATTTGACAATAAATACATAAAATGTTTGCTCGCAGAATACTAATTAAACAAATGGATCGAAAACAGATATAAACCAATAGAAAAGGAAAAAAAAAGTCACAATAGGAAAAAATACCATTTAGAAGCTTTTCTCCAGCCAAAAAGAAAGTCAAACATTGTTGCTGGTGCAGATTAGAAGAAGTTGATGATCTCATTAATTATGTTTTAGCTGCCTAATGAATAAAGAAATTGAACCATAATTGGTGGTGACACTTTTGATGGGTAGTTATTTTATAAGAAGTATGTAGCAGAAGTGGGCTTAAAAGTACTTCACTTGGTACCTGGATTCGGGGGGTGTGGTAGGGGTGGGGTGGGGTGGGGGTGTAGCATGATATTGACCTTAACTCCTTTGAAAAAAACTGCTCCACAACATTGTAGTTCATGTAACAGTTATCAAGATTAATTTTTTGTTTTTGAGGAAAAGATTTTTGAGAAGCTTGAAATGGCCTCGTTTATAGTGTAGAAAATAAAATTTTCAGTACGTAATTAATATGGGAGGTGTTACATAACTAAAATTTATCTAATATATTGGCTAAAAATCCAAATTGGCAACATGAAATGTCTAAAGTACTCATCTGTATATTTATCAATATATCTATTTTTTTATATTTTTAATTCAAACAGTACCCTAACCACCCCTCCAAACAGTACACTAGCTGAAATCTGTACTCCTACCTTGACAAAACTAGGAATTAATTTTTTGTATCTTACCTTAACAACTTCCCCAAAACTGCAAAATACATGTTCTGCTACATGAATGAATGAATTTTCTATTAATGCACCATCTTCAAGAATGCTCAAGAAGAAGATAAAAAAAAAAATAATAACTCTAGTATATTACTGGAAAAACACGTCTTAAACTTGAAAAAATTCATAAGTACACAGCTCAAATGTAATAAAAAATAGATTGATTTTTCATAAAAAAAAAAAACAGATATATTGATCAATTTTAATATACTCCTGGGAACTACACGGCTCAAACTGGAAAAATTTCACAAGTATTACATAAGAATCTGAAAAGGATTTGTAGCTCAAAATAATGAGTAACACTTTAATGATATTTAAAATGGAAATGATACAACAAATAATTAATGTAACAAAAAACAAATATGGAATTAAGAAAACGGAATCAAGAATTTGATTATTTCATTAAACTTAGATAATACATCCACTTAGCAATCGAAAAACAAAGACTACTAATACAAGAACTACTACAACATTTCAGTAGTTAAAAGCATCAATTTTTAAAAGCTGTCCGAAAATAAAAAGTACTACAAACTTGTCGAATAAAAACAAAAAAAGTTGACATGATTGAGGTAAATACTAGAAGGAACCTTACAAATCACTGAGCTGAACAGTCTAGCCCCAAAAACCACAAACTTAAAAACTGGGCATCAAGCCCCAAAAAATAGTCTTAATCAGAAACTTCGCCTTGAAACCACCACCAAAACCGACACCACCACCCAACCACCATCAACAGCAAACAAAATAATCATTTATAAGCACACAACCCCACACTTACCCTGTCGGTCCACCTCCCTACCAGGTAGCCTCATCCCTAGTCTCATAACCTAATGAGGGGGACGAAAGGCTTAGTGTCAGATTTGGTGCAGCTACGCCCCCAGAATCCGACCCGGATTTGATATTGATAGGATTTTAAGGCGTACCTTAGACAACGACAGTAAAGTTCATAGTCGAGGAAAAAGGGGGCGGCGGAGGGCATGGTTGGAGGACACGAATTACTGGAGGTGACGTGACCAATGAAGCAACCGGTGTACCAAATAGAACCGTAGAAGTGCTCCTTGATGTGGGAAAACAACTTGGCCAAGGTCTATTCCGAGATGGAATAGCCGAAGGGGCACTCCATCAATAATTCATTACCTTAGCTCTCTCAAGACCTTCAAGAATTCTATTTGAGTTTACCAGGCTAGGATTTCTTCTCACACATGCTCTCAGAGGACGCGAACCGAAATCCTAAACTAACATTTCCAGTGTAGCCCTCAGTTCAACTTGGTCTGCGGTGATTTGATAATCGTCGAAGACAAAGTTTGAAGGGGAAAGGGAAACACGAAAGTGTTTGGATAATGATACCATTTTGTTTGTATTTTTTAGCTAGTAAATTTTTACTAAGTAGCAAAAACTTAGCCATGGTATTTATAGTGCAGCAAGAATGCAACTACAAACTAGCTAAATTTAATGGTTTTGGTGCTTCATAAATTTTTGATGGATTGTGATTGTTGCCGGAGTTGAGGTATAGGTGGCAGAGCTGGTGGTGTTTGTATAATGTGAGAGAAAGTTGGAAGCTAGAACTAGCTGAAGAAATTAGAACATAAGATGAAATGATTACATTTGACAATTTGGTGTAGTAATGATGTTAGTCTATACCTCTATTATATTGATCTAGATTGGAGTTTATTTTAGTAGAAAAAACCAGTCTAACAATGCATCTTCTCCAATTCCAGTCAACATTATTAAATGACAACCTCATTTAAGGAAGAAGTATGCTCCAATGCAAACCACTCAGTCAACCCTCATTAATTTCGTCTCGAAAATCTTTCTGATTTGTCAAGACTCAGTCAAGCTTTATAGAGAGTTAATTCTTTGCTTTCAACAATAGCTTTAGTTGGTTAAACTGGCATGCATAGTGGTCTAAAGTGTTGGTGTATTCAAATCTCAAAGGTTCGAATCTTTGTAAAAACTAATTCACAATTTATTTTTTTTAAATTTATACATTGTTAAGTTAAATAATATGTGGGTCAAATTGTGAATTTCAAAACTTACTAAACATGTAGTACTAACTAAACTTGTTTCTAACGTTAGGACCCTATTATAATTTTCTTTTAGAGCTTAAAGGGTTTCAATTAGGATTAAGATTTGTAATTTGGCACATTTTTCACTCGACATGTCATCGATTTGGATTTGTCATATACATTTGACTTTTTTTTTTTGGGCTGAATAACTGCAATGACTGTTGACTTTCAAATGGTGAAAGATAAAAATATTCATAACATTGAATAAAATACACTGGTGGCAAACAAAACATAATTTATTAATTATTCATAAAAATTTAATAACCATAACCAAGATAAAAAATCCAATTTCCATTCCCACATATATAATTATGATGAACTCTTAATTTACAAATGTGTTAATCGCCTTGATCTGGATAATTAGGGAAGGTGGCTCTGTAAAAATCACCGGACTGACACTTTAAAATAAACCCGTACCACCAACCGCCCTCGTAGTACGCGTCCACTTCTTGATTTTTCAAGAAGGTGTCTTTCGGTACGGAGGGTGGACGGGGACGGATCAAATTGAATGTCAAAACTTCCTCAAGAGCTGCAATGTCATCATCATTTTTTAGGGTGGAGTAACAAACAATATATTTGTTGTTGTTGTTTGAATGCTTTTTAACGATAGATCCACGGAAAAATGAATTGTAAAGACCTTTTTCATGACAGATTATTTCAATTTTATCACCGATATTGTACTGTGGATATGGGAATTCAAAAGTTGTGCTGGAAAACTTGAATTATAACTGTAAAATTACCAAAAAAGTAACTGAAATTTAAAATGAACAGAAATTCCTACTGGAGTTGAAGAACATTTACCAGAAGAGGAATCGCTACTGGAATTATCCACAACTAGAGGAATTGCTTAACTCAAAATAATTAAATTCTCACTCCCTTCTTCATTATTATTTGAACTCATAATTAACAAATAATTTTGAAGAATGTCGTAATAAATTTTTTAAGTGTAAAAAAATGTTAAGGAAGGAGAAACAAAAAATTGCAGTGCAAAATCAATGTAAAATGTTAAGGAATGAATAAAAAATTGCAGTGAATATTTTTGAGCAAAATTTTTGTAGTGTAAAGAAAGTAAGGAAACTGAGAAAGGAATGAATAATTTTGCAGTGTAGAATTTAGAGAAGTAGAAAGAATGGGTAAAAAGTTTTGGGAAATGGATTTTGACTTTTACAAACATGGGAATCAGCTTTTGTACCAATGGTAGGTTGGCATGTTAGGGCTATTATTTTAGTCTTCAAAGTGGTACAATTTTTTTTTTTTGATAAAAAAAATACTCCAAGTGCATTTTTGTCCCGTTGACCAATTTTGACCCAATTTAGCTAATTTTTATCCAATAGGTCATAGCTAACAATCATTTCCCAAAATCGGGTAGCCTAAGTGGCAAGGTTACCCGAACACGGGGCGGATGTCCCGTGTTCGATTCCTATATCTCCCCATAATGGGGCAAATAATTTCTCCTTCTTATGAGGCTTATCTTCCCTCCCCAGGCATGGGGCATGCTTCAATCTTCCCTATCTAGGGTACTCTCCGCTCTTCCCCTTCGGGCTCTCAAAAAAAAAAAAAAAAATCATTTCCCAATTAATATTTATTTTGGCAAGTGATGTTATATTTTATCTAATGAGCCCTTCCGCAACTTTTAGAATTTTTGTCTGCAAACTTTCAAAACACATAAAATCAAGAGGGGAGATCAACTGAAAACCGCGTAGAGTAGTTGACCAGCGACCACGCCAGATACAAACAGTACGTCCACTCCCGATCCTCCATTCGAAATCATGTTGCAACAAATCTCTATCTTGAGGGAAACTTCTCCAATTTTGAGACGGTTTGCCTCCATTGATTACTTATAATAAAATTTGAAATAAATCCTAATTTAAAATACGAAATAAAACTTAAATTTACCATGATATTAATCATGAAGTTTGCAAACGACTTTATTATGAAAAGTAAAAGACTAATAGATTTGTGAGCCATTTTCAGGCGCACTAAGTCATGAATTGTTCGGGAGTTGTGAAATCCCGACAATTCCAAATCAAGCAATTTATTGGGTCTTGGCGGGGTCGACCACCGACTTATTATCGTTGTCAAATTTTTGCTTCCACCAATTTGACGAGGTTGTTATTCCATTTTTGTCCATCAGAATAACCCCAAATGCATATAACGTAATCTGTGCAGGAACTGTCACAGCCAATCCAGCCAAAGGCACCCCAAATAGCGCAACGAGTTGTATAATAAAATAACGCAGCCCATCACAAATTAGGCCAAAGATTGGTCCAGCCAAAAGAGGGTCTGCTTGGTCCAACCCAAGTAGAGAACCAGTCAAAGCTGGGCCAGCACCAGTCAGACCAGTGCAAAGGAATGCCAACCAACAACAAAGGCTCAACACTTTGGCCCAAAGCTTTGGTCGGTCCGCACTTGCCCTGGTTCATTAGCAGATCTTCGGCTAGAACCCGCTCCGCCGGAAACCCTACTACCCGGCGCCCCCATGTCGGAAACCAGCTAGCACCGATCACCATTGCCTCCATCTCTACCATCCAAACAACACAGCCAGTTTGCCGGACAGAACCTAGTGCCGACGACTGCAAAGTCACACCGTCACCAAGCCTCATGGTCCCTTAAATCGGAAAACCATCCCTATGTAACATAATGGAATCCAACACTTTTGCACTCCCATTTGTTCCAAGAGCAATGTCAATCTTCACCATCTCATGTGTCTTAGATCTGATACATCCTCCACCACCGGAGTAAAACCATTTCGACGATCAGACCAATAAACGGAATTGGTATGTCATTGTATTAACGTCATCGCGCAAAATCGAACCCATAAAAAAGATGTAAAAAAAAATTACTGATTAAAGAAGACAACTGAAGATAAGGAGCACGACAGATGACAGATCTCATCGTCCGGATAGAAACGTGCACGATAGCGGCGTAGAAAACCGTAGAATACTAAGGAGATTGCCTGACATTATCGGAGCATCTAATGAGCGTTCTATTCTGATTAACACTTATTCTAAAACATTTAATTCTTGTTTTACGTAACATATGTTACAAAATTACAACACTCATTCGCTAAAAAAAGCAAAAAATGTTCAGAATGTACTATTTTTTTGTGTTCGGTACCATATTGGCGGACCGCTTGAAATGATGAGTTATTGAGTTCATGTATGCTTTTTTTTTCTCGTTTCTTTTGGGGTGTTTTCCTCCTCTTTTGGATCCTATCTTGTCTTGAGAGATATATATGCCATTTGATTCTTTTAGTAATCTTTCTCTTTCAAATCATTTTTCAAATATTGGAGTTCCACTTTGAACTGTGCCCAATTAATCAAGCTTCATAGAGAAGAGAGAGTAAAATAAGCTGAATTTGTGGATCATATATCTTTGATTAAAACCAAATTTGAAAAGAAATTATATATCTACATTGAGGCCAACAATGTTAATAAGAACAACAATAATTCCATTTTTTTTCCGTGAATATAATTTGGTGCCAAATTAGTGTCAAAGGACAAGAAGAATAAAAGGGAGGATAGAGCACTTAATCTTAGTTAGTTAAACTTCTAGATCCTTAGTTAACTTTCGTTTAACTACAGTAAACTCTAAATTTTATTTAGTTCAAGAGTTAATCATCTAAATTCTAAATTTTTAATTAACTCTTAATGTTGGATAATAAAGGAGATGTTGATCCGTATCAAATAATTTTAAGTTGATTTAGTCTAATGAACGGGGAAGGTACATTCTCAGACGTCTAAGAAACTGGTCCAATTGAGCATTCAGTATTCTCAATTCTTATACATATCTCATATGTGATGAAAAGATTACATTCACCTCCTTAAATTCCTAGCACTTTTGTTAGGCGCCACAACATACTTAGCCCTAGGGGTGTCAACGGGTTCGGGCCGGCCCGAACCCAGCTCACATAGCTCGAAAAAATGTGAGCGTGAGCTGAGATAATGTGAGCGTGAGCTGAGCATGAGCTTAATATTCAAGCTCGCTTCTTATGTGAGCTGAGCGTGAGCTTGACCCCTCGCCAGACAAAAAAGCTCGAACCCGAATAAGATTAATATAATTAAAATATTATATATATATATATATATGAATTATTAGCCAAATTTGTCCCCAAAGAAGTTGCGCTTAGCCAGTTTCATCCTTTTATCTTTTTTTTACTTTTCACATCCCCAATGTATTTTCAAACAGCCACTTTCATCCTTTTTTAACTTTTCACATCCTCAATGTATTTTTCAAACGACCATTTTCATCCCTCAATGTATTTTCAAACAGCTACTTTCATCCCTCAATATATTTTCAAACGACCACTTTAAAAGGGATGAAAGTGGTCGCTTTGAAAATACATCGATGAAAGTAATGCTTGAAAAATATATTGGGGATGTGAAAAGTTAAAAAGGATGAAAGTAGTGCTTTGAAAATACATTGAGATGTAAAAAAGTTAAAAAAAAATAAAGGATGAAACTGCTAAGCGCAACTTCTTTGAGGGACAAAATATGGCTAATAATTCTATATATATATATATATATATATAATAATTTTAAAAAAACTTATATACATTATAATTATAATGTGTGGATTAACTCAATAATCTTTTTTTTTGGGTAGAAGGGAGATTATATTAAAGAAGGAGCCTTACAACAGGAGAGAGACAGGTACGATAGTTAAAGGAAGAGAGAAAACAGGAAAAGACAGCGTGGGAAAACACTGTACAAAATACATTGGGATGAATGACAACAAAAAATGAGATGGTGTAGAAGAATTCAATGGGATTGTCAAAATTGGAATTGCCACCGACAATGGAATTAAATCAATCTTCTGAAATTTGCAAATTTATCATTTGTTAAAATTTTAAGTGCATGGATTCTCTTGGTTTTTATTTTTTTTTATTTTTTATTTTTTATATAAGACTCCTTTTATTAACATATCAAACAATTCTGAAACTTTTGCTCCTTTTTGTGTATTCTTGTCCAAATTTAGTTTTAAGGCTCATTGTATTATTTTATTCTTGAGACAGTATTTTCGTTTTCTTCGCTAATATAAGCGAGCTTGGGAAGCTCGTGAGCTAAGCTCGAGCTCGTGTTAAAATGTGAGCTGAGCGTGAGCTCAAGGTTTTTGAGCTTTTCCGGGCTGAGCGTGAGCGTGAGCTTTTGAATTTTTATGTGAGTTGAGCGTGAGCTATGCCAAGCTCAGCTCACATAGATCGATTGACACCCCTACTTAGCCCAATACTAACACAAAGATTCATTCACCTCTCTTAAAGCCTTAGTTAGTATCTTTGCGCGCATGGTGTGGTATCTAATTTTCACACGTTTGAACAATAACCTTCCTCTGATATCACAAAGTCAGAGGCATATACTCGCATGCTCAAAAGCGCAACTCACAGATTCAACAAGACTCATAACTTACTATTTAACCGTCGTCCATGTTGTGTCTAAAATGAATATCCCAAATCAAAACATAAATATTTGTCTATGCTTAGATGAAATTCACATCTCTTACACATGATTTCATGTAGGATTATGATACAGCAGGAGCCTCAACCATAACCAACAATTGAATCCTTCATTTTTTTCTACTATCTGTATATGCTTCTTGAAGCCCTGATCCAAATTCACTTTTACTAATTAATTCAACTTCAATCATACATGTGTTCTTAGGACCTTGTCGAAAATTCGGCAATTTCCCTGTATATAGATTTGAATCCTCGTATATAACAACTACATAGCTATATTTCCCATAAACAAATCCAATTCCTTTGTTTCGATTCTCAGCTTTTACCGTAACTAAAAACTTTGATTTGAGGCTAAAATCTGGTTGAACATCGAATGCCTCAACCTTAAATCCTTGAAGGAATTTCTATCAGGCCGGTTAAATTGTCTTCCAATTCTAATTGAATTAGTCAAGTAAAGAATGTCTGGATATTCGTATTAAAAAATAATAAATATTACACATAAAGCGTTACAAAAGAAACTTATAATAATAATAATATCTTAACCGAACAAAAAAAAAAAAAAAAAAGATCAAATTGGAATAAATTCAGAAGCATTTTACAACTCTAGTAGGAAGAGAAGCACTAATAGCAGATCTAGAGCTGCAAAACCTCAATGAATCAGTTCCAATAAAAGATAAAACCGAAACAACAAGAGACTTTACCTTAATAACAACCTTTTCCAACTTCTTCTTTGTCTTAGATTTTCCAGCAGTTTCCAATTTATAAGATTGCAAAAAAATAAGTCTCTTCCTTGCCCTCTCTCTTCTATAGCTAATAGTGGAATATTCATCTTTCTTCACAGCCGCCTCATTATTATTTCTATAACTCTTTGGCCTAGAAAACATTCTCCGGCTACCATTTCCTCCATCTCCCAAACCCTTTGGCCCGGAAAACGAAACACCGCGGCCGCTTAGGTTGCCGTCGCTTTTCGGGTTCAAGGGCTCATAGCCATTAACGTCCCTTCTGGTACTAAACCGCAAAGTTGCATTTCTTACTAGTGTGTCCATTTTTTTTTGGGAGAGGAGAAACTTTATGATCAACCTTGAAATTATTATTTTTTTGCTGCCAAATTGAATCCTTTATAAAGGAAAAGATGAGTAGGTAATGATTGAAGTATGAAATCATAGAAAATTGAGTTATGAAAACGTTTTTTAAAATTAAATTAGATTTGACCATATTTTCCATTCTTGGCGGCCTCGCTCCCGGCTCCTATGCGGAACAGGGATTGTTCCGTACCGTGTGGAACAATCCCAACCGTTGGATAATGGATTTGAACGGTCAAGCTTTGAAGAGAGAAATTTTATTTATTTATTATTTTTAAGTCCAGCCGCATCTTTTTTCTCTTTAAATCTGCACCATTAAAATTATCATCCAACGGCTGACATTGTTCCGCATAGGAGCCTGACTGGGCGGCCTCATCCTTAATGTTTGTGATTTTTCTAGAGTACGTGAATAGTGGGAGTCAAAGTTCGAGAATTCGGGGAGATCTGGTGCAAGGAGGTACACCTTACGATGGAATGGGCTCATACGTGGTGAGATTCAATTGGTTCTAAAATGATTAATTTGTGAAGTAAACAATAGGAGAATGGAATAAGTTAGTAGACAGATGTATGAGAATATGGCTAGTAGTAGCAAAATGTTGACCTTTGACTTGTTGTCTATATATAACTATTCCCTATTTAATATAAATCGCTTAAAATACGTAGTGTAAATTAAAAAAGAAAAAATTAAAATATTTTTAATTAAAATATAAATGTTACTCTATTAAATAAAATTTATATACAATTAATTTTATTTAAAAGAGTAATATTGATACTTTGATTAAAAATTATTTTAATTTTTTACGTGTCTTAAACGATTTATATTAAAGAATGGATGGAGTATAATATTTGTTTTATCCGTATGGGTGGTGAAAAAAAAATTTGGGTGGGTTTCGGCTCAGTCACCACTACAGGTCGAAAGCAGTGCCCTAGTGACCATAGGGTGAGCTTTACAAAAATACTTACACATCACCCACCAACACAACCCTCATATCGGTAGCGGGAATTGAAGTGCCAAATCCGAGCCAACTGGTATTTTTTGGAGGATCCAAGGAATATTTTTGTCAAAAAAAAAAAAATTAAAAAAAAAGTGGTCCTTCCTCGAAGTGGTTTGTGTTGGTTCTTTCTTTTGAAGTTTTTGGTCAAGTCCGAATTTCCACAGTTTAAACGTACAAATATTGTATTGCCATCAATAAACAAATTCTCAAGCTTTTTTAGTCTGATTGGGCGATTGCCCCATATAGGGGAGAGAAAATTGCCTCAGACGAGTAAGAGATAACCCTAAAAAAAGAGATTAAAGTTTGTCGGATGCAGGAGGAAGGTATCAAACTCACGACCTCAAAGTCGTGGTGTCTACCCCACTGGGGTAGGACACTTTGATAATTCTCAAGCTTTAACTTGTCTTTTCTGTGAAAATATAGTTCAAAGAATCAAACAGAACATTCCAAGGAAAAAAAAATATATCTTACAGCTCGCATCTAATTAGGTAGCTACTTTACCTTAGTCTAGTCAAAGATAAGATTCTCTTAATAAAATTGATTAGAGATTATCCGGTTTAGAAAATAGTGATAGTACATGGACCTTTCTAAGTATGCAAAATTATTTCAGTCATGAAGACCTTTTCTCCTTTTCTCTCTTCTCTCTCCTCTCCCTTTTTTCTTCCTGCTTCATTCCTTCCCTCTGCTGCTGACCAGATTTGGCCGGAGGAGCCAATGGTCAAATCTTGGTCATTTTGTTCCGTTTATATTACTCTATTTTGTACTACGAATCATATGAAACCTTTTTCGTAGCTTTTTTTTCTTCAAGATTCAAGACACAGTGGTTAGATGAGTCTCGGATCTTCACTGAGATCTAGACTTTTTTCTATGTTGCTAGGAGGATTTGTTCAACCCGGATTAGATCTGGGCCATTTATTAACTTTTTACATCTTTCCGAGGCAATTTATAGGACAGTTGATACGCCCATGGTCCTATAAATTGTCGACCCCTAAGGAAGATGTTGAAAGTGATATTCTCCTGTTGCGATGAAGATGCTTTGAAGGAGAAGATTATGTATTTGTTTAGTTGGCTAATTTTTTTAGTTGTTTTTCCTAACCATCCAAGTTTTCTTGGGTGTGTCTTTTGTCTGTTATCGTGATTTTTTAAATCATTGTGTAACTTTTACTTTCTCGTATTTTGATTTTCCTTTGATTGTAATGGCTTCGGCTATTTGTGATTAATGGAAACTAAATTTATTCAGCAAAAAAAAAAAAAAAAAAAATTATTTCAGTCAGGCCAGGGAAAATTATGCACCGTGTAGAATAATTTGTACAGTCGAATAATAGTTTTAACGGTACAGATTTGAAGATAAAAAAGTTGTGACTGAACTTAAAAAATAAAAAATAAAAATTTTTTCTCTGCGAAACTTTTCCTATTCCACATAAGAGGCGGAGTGAAATTATTTAGGTATGGACCTTTCTCATATATGCAAAATGTTCTCATTGTATATGGAACTCAATTGTTTGAAGACGATACCTCCCAAGAAAATAGATCTTTAATTTTTATCTTTTTACAATTATCTTTTTAATTTTTAATTTTTAAAAAGTATATAACAGTAAATAAATATAAAAAAATAAAATATGAGTTATTTAACTTTTAAATGATAAAAAAAATTTCAGTTTATTTCTTATTATCGATTGGAAGATATTTCAAAATTATTGGGAAAGTGATTTAATATTTGAAGTTTATTAAAATAAAAATTAGTTTCTAATTAATTTAAACTCTTCTAAACCAATCAAGTTTTTGTAAAACCATTAAACCACAAAAAATTCTAGAAAATTCCACGTTGGATTTCAAAGTCTTTGATTGGTTGAAACTGAAAACATGTTCTGTAATATAAATATAGATAGATATCCATCATATAAAATAAAATAAAATAAAAAGTAAATGTATCCCACATTGAAAACTTAACTTATTTATTGAGCTTGACAATATTCCGAAAGAGAGGGCATGCACATGGAGTTCTGAGTGAGTAACTGGGCTAACATTTTAGCGCATCAAATTAGGGAGCCAAATTTATTTTCTTTTTTCTTTTTTCTTTTTTATTTTTTTTATAAAAAATCAAAATATTCAACCATTCCCGGGTAATTCAGATGATCGAGCTTGCAATCAATTTCGGTCTGCCTAATGACCTATGCAATGTGCATTTTTGTTTTTTTTTCTTTGAGTCAACAAATATGTTTATTCGAAAAGGGACAAAAAATGACATTCGCTTTACTTTATACACACCAAAACAAAGAAATCTCCTTCCAAACTCTACAAAACTTGAATAGTAATTCGAAGAGGGCAAAAAAATTCTCTCTCTCTTGCCACTGATATTTTACAAGAAAATGTAATCAGTGAAAGCACATGTCATTTTTTACACTAATAAAATTTAGATTTTAAAATTGTGAAGACAACATGTATTTTCTTCTAACTTTAATTAAAAAATATTGGATTTCTTTTTATTAAAAAAGTTTAATAAAAATGTACTTTCTTTTTTACTATATATATATATATATATATATATATATATATATATATATATATATATATATATATATATATAGTAAACTTCAGATTCTTTGCTCCTCTTCTTGCAATGTTCTAATTTTAGATTTTTTTGTTTATATATTTTAAATTAAAAATGTAAGTCATATGTGTGAAAATATACGATTAGGGTGTAAATATAATATAATTAGAGATTGTTTCAATGAGTGGAACAGGAAACCGTGTGATATAGGAAGAACATGCTAGAGATAGACCAGAGAAGGACGCACAAATGAATATTAAGGGGGCCGTACTATAGTGTATATTGTTTTTCCTGAAATTCTTACACTAACGAATTAAGGAAATGGGCATGTCACACGTGTTTAATGTATATCTAATCTACGACCAATCAAAACATTTTATCCGATTTTACCAACAGAATTAATATTTTGACTTGCCAAAATATGGTGTATTAGCAATCAAATACTATCAATTTACATAACCAAAATACACATTGTCACTCTTCCAAGTCGCTGAAAATTCGAGTAGAAGGTCTTTCACAATCTGAGCGAACCCGACTAATCTAACAGTCCTTTATTTTTTTTGGTAAAAAAATTTTTTGGGTAGATTCGAATCCGATTACCACCATATGGTCAGGGCAGGCCTTAGGATCATAGATCGCTTACAAGGTTACTTAAAAATCACCCACCAATACGGCCCTCACGTCGGCATCGGGAATTGAACACTTGACCTTTGTAAAGACGTGTCAAATTTTTATCAACTGATCCAACTTGTATTGGTATCTAACAGTCCTTTGTAGCATTAGGCAGCGGTGAATCGAACTTTTAAACTTGGTATAAATAAACCACCTAATCTCTTTATTTTCTTTATTTTCTTTGTTTTCATCTTTTTGTTTTCTCCAAATAGTAGAATGTGAATAGAGTTTGGACCTGGGATGTTTTTCTTGAGTTTAGGCCCAAAAGTTGATTGTTACTTGGGCTCACTCAATCCCAACAATGACCCACCTTAACGATTCTTATTGGGCTGTCTTGCAATCCTTTTGGTTTCCTACTTTAATAATTTTATAGATAATAGCTTTTCCAATTTAAATTTTTTATTGATTTACCAACAGAAATTAAAGAAATAAGAATATCTGAAACCTGGAATTTGTCCAAATCAGACATTGGAAGGAAAATTCCCAGAGAAGGCTTGAAAACGGAATGCCAGGACTTATGGCAAAAAATTGTTTGTACCTATGTGTCCCATGCATGTCCCAAACATTAACAATTCGCAATGTGAATGTAATTAATGACTTCTGAAGAAACGAAATTGAAAAAATATTCACATAACGAATTTTGAATGTTTGAGACATATATAGGAATATAGTGGACGATTTTTCCCTTTTCCTAATTTGATACTCCCTTCGTTCTTAAATATAAGACTTCCATGACAATTATCAATATTATTATTTTAAATAAAATTAGTGGCATACAAGTTCTGCTTAAGATAATAATATTAGTAGTGTGATTAACAAGACATATTAAGATTTTTTTTTATAAAAAACAAAATATCAATATTATTATTTTAAATAGAATTAGTGGCATACAAGTTCTATTTAAGATAATAATATTAGTAGTGTGATTAACAAAACACTTTGGATTTTGCTTCCTTAATTTTCGCTACTTGTCCTGAAAGTCTTATATTTATGAATGGAGGTAGTATCTTTCTATTTGCTATACCCCATCATAAAAAGAGGCATGCCCCACAACAGTCACATATGCTAACAGTAAAATCCACACAATCTACCCCACCTATGACGGAAAAGCCGGATAGCAATTTTGCAAGTTCTCCACTTTGCAGCCATTATTAAATCTTTTTTTTTTACGCCACGATGTGCGATTGCCCCACATTGGGGAGAGAGAACACCCTAGATAAGGTAGAATAAAGCTTACCGCACGCAGGCAGAAGATATCGAACCCGAGACCTCTCGGTCACGGGTCGGCCAATGCCCCACTGGGCTATTAACTCTTAACCCGTGAGATATCTTTACTCCCTCTCAGTTACTGATGAATTTTCGCTTTCAAGAACAAGATAGATAAGAGATCCAAAGTTTTTCAATTCCTAGTGGAAATTATGAACCAATTAATTGCAAAAGTTGCACAATAAATGTTTCACATGCCATGAAAGACAACAAGAACTTTCTGATTTTTTCTTACTAAAAATGTAAATTTTCCCAACGTCCATCAAATGGGAGATATTGCAGCATCAAACGAGTACTTTTATGAAGAGTGTTTACAAATTTGGTTGAAATAATGAGTTTGGAGATCAAACATTCTCTCCGTCTAAAATTAAGTATCTAATTCACTATTCATTTTGCATAAAAAAATACACTTAACTACGCTTAAAAGGAATAGCAAACAGGGACGATTTTTGGGGGCGGGGTATCAGTCGACCCCGAGATTTTTAAAAACATTACTAAATATAGTAAATTTTATATGTAGTTCGAAATATTTGATCCAGTTTCCCACCCCCACAATTTTTTTTTTCCAGTTCTTATATGTCTGTTACAGTTTTTGGCCCAACAGTCAATTCTTTCCTTCGTCCCTAATAACAAGTATGCCAAAAGTTTGAGTGTTTACTAATTTGGTTAAATACTGAGTTTCAAGATAAAATATTCTCTTCATCTAAAATTAAATATTTACTTTATTATTAATTTTGCATAAGAAAATACATTTAACTGCGCTTATGCCAGAAGTTTGTGTTACATAGACAACTTAAAATTTATGGTCTCTTTTATGAAACATACTACTCTTGTCAATTTATTTCCGTCCATTTTGGCTAAGGAAATTGTTTTTACTTTGATTAACCTTTCAAAAGTTACTTAGCAAAAAACCCCTTTCAAAAGTTAGTACTCTTATTGCTTTATTGCTAAAAACTTTTCAGTTAATAGCTATTAATTCACCTTAAACTATTTTTGACTTGCAAGTTCTAATAAAAAAATATTTCGGTATTATTTATATTCTCAACTATTTGTGAGGTGTTAAAAATGCCTCTACACGGTAGGAGTCGGTGGTGCTGAAGCGGTAGTAAGGTGGAGTTAAAGGGTAAAATAGGCAAAAAAATTATAGTTAATTCTAAATATTTTCAAAGATAGCTTTCTATGCTCAATTGAGTACATGACTTTATTTTATAATTGCAATCATCCCCTCCTTAGAAATCCCCAAAACCTTAGTCTAGCTCATCCCACCCCACCATCTTTTTTCCATCCTTCCCTACAGGGACGATTCTAGGGGGGGCGGGGCGGGAGCAGTCGCCTCCGAGATTTTTAAAATACTACTACATATAGTAATTTTTATACGTAGTTAGGAAATTTTTATCAAGTTTAACCCCCAATTTTTTTTTTCCAGTTTTTATAGACAGACCGGTATACTATTACAGTTTTTCGCCCCCAACAGACAATTTATGGCTTCGTCCCTGCTTCCCTATCTCAGCCAGTATCACCACTTAGCGGTAGGGGTGGAAGTGAGTTGAGCAGACTCGTGAGTAGCTCACGATTCAATTCCATATTCGACTCGACAAGTTCAGCTCATGAGCTAAATGTAGCCACACATCTTCTCAAGCAAAATAAACAAAGAAAACCCTAGAAATCTCTTATAATCTTCTCATCTTATCAAAGTGGAAGAGTTATTGATTTATATCTAGCTTCTTTGCCCAAAAGAAGTTCAAGCATTGAGTTGTGAAGGAGATTGGCTCGAGTCACTTATGACATTAAGAGAAACTCAAAATGTATTATTACTTGTCTTTTATTACTGATGATAATTAATTATTAGTCTACAAAATACTATTTTTATGACAATACTATGTTTTTATCTTTTCAGGTGAAAAAACATGCCACAAAATCAAATTGCTTATATAAGAGACTTTTGTCATTTAATAATAAGGATTAGAAATTTGGTAGCTAAACTTTTATTGGTTTACATATGTTTAATTTTATATTTTGGTAAGATTTTTTTTCTTTTTTTTACCGGAGTCTTTACATATTATAATTAGTTTAGAGATATAAAACTTATATTATATGTCATTGTGCTAATAAAATCTATTGATTTATTTTGTATAAATTGGATATTAAACTCATATTATAAGTCACCGTATTTTTTTTCTAAAATATTTGTAGTTAAATGAGCTGAGCTGAGCTTGAGGTGGGAAAATTTGCTCACATCAAATATGAACTGAGGTATAAACTAGGCAAAATTAGTGTGAGTTGAGTTTGAACTATCCTTAGCTCAACTCATTTTCACCCTACTTAGAGGTCTAACTGACCACTGGTAACTGCAAGAAGGAATAACGAAAATATGAAATTTGGGAAGGGGTCAATTGTAATTTAAAAAAATAAAGTAAGTTAAGTGTTTAGTTGTAAAATTTTAAAATAAGAAGATAGTAGTAACTTCTAGGGTTTGTTTGTACTCAATTTAATATTATATTGTGTGGACTATTTTACCCCTATCTTCTATCGTTTTCCGCCGCCTAAGGAAATTTTTAGCAGGTCGCCAAAAGTTAAGGTGAAAAACGGCTCCGAAAGTAATTTTTTTTGGTATAACTTGCAAGTGACATTAATAATTTTCTCTTCTTTTATCAACCAAATATTTATAGATCACAAGCTTTAAATTTTTTAATACCTTTTGTTTTTTTATTACTATCGCTACTCGAAAATATACACCGAACTCACATGAATTGAAACATAATTAAAAAATATGAGATTATACTCATCTTTAGCAAGTAGGCCAACCGGTTATTTTTTACGCATTACAATCAATAGGAATCAAATAGATGTAACACAAAAAAATTCCGAATCTGTGGCAAAATGATTCTCTCTACAAACTAGTACTTCAGCAGGTAATTCCTATGGACATCTGTAAAGGTAAACCAGTTGGTTCGGAGGTGGCAGATTGTGTAAAATGGCGCAGATTTGAATCTTGGCAACCGCAGTGTGGAAGTTTCAACCCTTCAATGTGGGGGTGACTTCTTGCTATGGGTTAAGACAGGTCCTCCAACCAGTCGAATCGTTGGGTCACCTTGATTAACATCCTCCACAATTCATGTCGGATCGGGAGGTGGAGGCCCTCGGTGCGTAGGTATTGCTTTTTTGTGTATAAGGTAATTCCTAGGGACATACCGTTTTCTTTCTTGTAAAAATGCAACAACATTAATGACAAACATTAAACAGTGTCCCGTGAGCATGTAATAATTTGAACTACCCACAAAAATTCACTTACATTTAAATTCTCACGTAATTCCCTTTCAATATCACTGTACTCCCCTTCCAAAAAGTGTGAACAATATTGCATCTGCCATCGCTCAAAAGCTTCAAGCTCTGTGACTTCCTTCTTTCTTTGCATTCTCTTCATGTGACTCTTTCCCCATTCCCCCTCTTACATGTGATTTTGCTTCAATTAGGCATGTCAACGACTCGAGACATATTTTTTTATATCCAAATCAAGATTGGGTATAGGAACTTTAAATGAGTCTAAATCCAGATAAATATAGGATCCAAAAGTAGTGAGTTTAAATTATAATTGTGTATAACCAAGATATTCAAGGACTAAAAACCTCAATTAAAATTTATAGTTTTTATATGAAATCTGAGTCCTAGAATTGTTGATTCCGAACTCTAATTAAAAAGATTCAGATTGAATATAATAAGAATTCAACTTGGGTTTAGGTTCGAACCCAAGTGGATCCCACCCCCCACACTTCCTACTTCCTCCACCACTTTATAAATCTTATCGCGCTATTACTCCGTTCCAAACATAACAATATTTACTACAATCATCAAGCAACGTGCTCTTGCAATTGTTCATCGAACATCGGAGAAATTTAAAAAAATAAAAGAAAAGTAAAAGAGTCTATATGATGAAGGGTTCTTCCTATCTTGCAACTATCCTTATTTTCTTGATCTTATTTCCAGCAGCCTTCCAAGCTAGGCATATTGGAAAATCACATTCTCGTAAGTTTGTTTGCTTCATTATAAAACCGTCGTAATAGACTTATTTCTTGCAGTCAATGGCGGGATGGTGGCAGTCTTAATAAATTTTAAACGTCAAACTTTAAACAAGAAAATTATATTTATTTATTGTTTGAATTATTGGCCACTTTGATCATCAACATTTTTTCGTCTAGCCACTTTGGTCAAAATTCAAGTTTTTTAACTTATTTCATCATTAAACATTTTTCGGCCTGCCATTTTGGTCATAAATGATTTTTTTAACTTTTTTCATCACTAAAGTTTTTTCTATCTGCCATTTTGATCAATAATCATTCTGCCATTTAGGTCATTAAAAATTTTGACCAAAATGGCAGACCGAAAAAACTTTAGTGACCAAAATGGCAGAATGAAAAAACTTTAGTGATGAAAAAAGTTAAAAAAATTATTTTTGACAAAAATGGCAGGCCGAAAAATGTTTAATGATGAAATAAGTTAAAAAACTTGAATTTTGACCAAAGTGGCTAGACGAAAAAACGTTGATGATCAAAGTGGCTAATTATTCTTTATTGTTTTGAAACTTTCTTGCAAATATCGTATTAATTAGTCCACCAAAACTTTTAATATACCGTTTTTATGTAATTTGTCCTCTGTTTTTTTATAAATATTTACTTATAATATATGTCTTTATTTAATTCGCGTTTAATCTCTAAATTCTAGATCTGCGCCTAGTTACAACGACTTTGGTATGTACTTAGATTTTTAAAACTAAAATTTTTACTCTTAGAAAAATAAATGTTTTTAGAAAAATCTTTTGAATTCGAATTTGAAAAATCCCACAAATTAATTTTAAAAATTATATTGTTCTTTAGTGTATATATATATATATATATATATATATATATATATATATATATATATATATATATATATATATATATATATATATATTCGTTCTCTCAGTATAAAACGGCAAAAAATCCTCTGTCCCCGTGTGTGTCCCCAACCAATCACAATTAACCATGTGTATATATAATTGGAAAAAATATTTATATAGTAAATTCTGATTGGTTGGGATAAGATTAGGGACAGGATTAGGGACAGGAATGGGAACAGAGGATTTTCACCCCTATAAAACTGCTAGTTTTGCCACTAGTTACATTTATTTATGTTGGAATGTTTTGTTGCTTATTGGGATTGAAATATTGTGTGTAAAAAATAGGTCATGGGCATCATCACCATGCAGCAGTGCCTAGCAGAAAAGAGCAGACTACAAATGTGAAATCTGAAATGTATTGGAAGAAAAGGGGAATGATGAAGAAATTAAGAGGTGATACATTACAAATTCCAGGGTCAGTTTTACCAGATTGTTCCCATGCATGTGGATCTTGTACTCCATGCAGATTGGTTATGGTTAGTTTTGTTTGTTCTTCACTTGAAGAAGCCGAAACTTGTCCAATGGCTTATAAATGTATGTGTCATAACAAGTCATATCCTGTTCCATAGATCACAATATTGGGTGTGTTTGGATTGAGTCTGATGTGGGGTTCGGAATTCAATTTGAGAATCAAATTTTCTTTTATTTGAGTCTATGGAAAATTTTGTTTGGGGTTTGAGACAAGCATGAGACTTGAAATCTCAAATTGAAACCTAATTCGATCAGACTCTTTGTACAATATGTTTTTTTTTAAAGGTCTTGTAATATAATGAGCAAAGGGTCTTTCTTTTTATTCTTTTTTCTGTTTTGTATGTTTTCCCTTTTTTTAGTAAAGGCTAGGCTTGTTATTGTGTAATCAATGAGGGCAAAAAATCAGCAGTCCATGTGTATGTTCTCATTTTTGTACTTAACCAATCATAATTCACCATTTGTATATATAATTGGAAGAAATATCCACATAGCAAATCGTGATTAATTGGATACAAGAATATAGACATATACGGAGACAGATGATTTTCACCCATCAAAGAGAGATTTAATATATTTTACTTTTTTTTTTTGCTAAGAATTTAATATATTTTACTTACTCCTTATAAGGATATTGAAAATTGCCTTCACTCTTTCCCTACAAATTAATGCTTTAAGATCAACCTTCACGCAGCATTTCTCAGTTAAAACTAATTCTTATTCGGATAATACAAAATAGTTGCAAAACACTGTTATGGCAATTCGTGGCATAATTTTGTGAATATTTTTAGAGACTTGTGTGGTCAATTTTGGATACACATTTTGCACTCCGGCTCCTATGCAGAACATGAAAAGTTTCGCACCATACGGAAAAATATGGACAGTCGGATGATAGTTTTGAACGGTTCAGATTTGGAGAGATAAAAGTTGTGGCTGAACGCAACTTTTCTCTCTCCAAATCTGGACCGTTAAAATTATCATCCGATGACCCAAATTGTTTCATACGGTGCGAAATTTGTCACGTTCTGCATAGGAACCGGACTGCACATTTTGGCATGAATATTGCTTATGTCAACTAATATGCAGCGTTTAGAGCATCTCCGGTGGTGGTGACCAGTGGGGGAGCCAGAAATTTTTCTTTGGAGGGGCACAATTAACATTGACAAATAAATTCAAATAAGCATATAAATATTGGCGGAGTCAAAAAAAATTTTTTGATGAAAGAGTTATTCACATTTTGTTCACCCTTTTCACTCTACTGATCGTTGCTTCATAAACTTCCAAATCCTCTGACTTCATGTTGTTGACTTTTTATTGTGAACTTTTTATAGTTTACAAGAGAGCCCATTGTGGATTTTTTATTAGTAATTTTATTTTTTAGTCTCTTACACACTTAAGTTTGTTACCATTTTAACCAAAATTATTAAAATATAAGTGGTGTCATTCCAATAATTCACAAACTAAATAATTTAATTTTAAATCGTAAAGTGATTCAAAATGGGTACAATAAACAATGTTCACGAGACGAGGTGTTACAAAAATAAAACTAAAACTAAAAAAAAAAATTGGAAAAAGTGCCCCACCAGGCCCCATTGTGGCTCCGCCACTGGTGGTGACTATGCTCAGTCACAGTAACGGATTCAGAAATATAATTTATTGGAGTTATTTGATATACACAACAATTCACTGGGGCCATTTATACATTTATTATCTAAATGGAGTAAAATATATCATATATAAATTTTTTTTACTCAGGCATGGGCGAAGATGTGGGGGGCGAAAAATACTACTATTTATCGAAATTTTATGTGTATTTTGAAAAAATTTATCAGTTTCTCCCCCCTAAGAATTTTTTTTTGCCTTTTTTATTGCCCCAAGAATTTTATCAGTTTCGCCCCAACACAAAATTTCTGACTTCGTCCCTACACTCGGGTCAAATCACCTACATTCGTCTCTGCTCAGTCATCAATTTGAAGTAGTTTTTTTTTTTATGACATATCATATTGTAAAGAATCAAGTCATCTCCTAAGCAAAAACAACTGTAATGGTACCTTGTAGAAGCAGAAGGGGTAGCAGAACACAATGAAGCAGCGGCCGGCAACCGTATCTTTTCAGACAGGATCCTATGCGAAACTTTTTTTTTTTCCATTATATACGGAACGTCTCAGAACATGTGTTATGAGTCTAAAAATACGACAGATGTTCTGAAACTCAGAACATGTGTTTGTTTTAAATTAATCTTAACCGTCAAAATTTTAATTCAACGGACAAAAGAAGTTCAGCACATATGAAATTATCCCGTTCCGCACTCGAGCCACCGTCATATCTTTGAGCTCCAGTAAAAGATGATTTGGACACCATTGCAGATGCTCTTATAATCAAAATTATGAGTCGTAGCCCACGATCTCATAAACACATAGCCTAGTATTATAATGTTTTGAGTCTTATCAAAAGAAAAAAATTGGCAAAGTATCATAACAAAATCATAGTAGTAATATGATATGATATTATTTTATTAGAGCGTGTTACCAACCGCACACATTATAAACTACTACTATAAAGTCCCGCCAGCAAGCTTTTAAGATAACCGACCGAATACGAATGAGATGCAAAAAAAAAAAAATTTGCAACATTTATTTTTGATCAAATAAGAATCAAAGTTTTGAGGTATTTGTTGAGTCGGCCCCTAATAAAAGATTAAGCGGTGGATTTCTATCTATTGCATAGGAGCGACATAGCTTAACTGACAAGTTCATTACTGATAGTCTTTTATTTATTTATAATCATAATAATAGTGTGTGAGTTTAATTTCTATCAAGTGTAAAAATTAATTATGTCAATGTACATGCAGCTCTAGTGGACTCCTACTTGCCAAACGTCAAATTCCTTCTAGATAGATGAGAGCGTTGTTAAAATCTCAATATGATAAATTTGGTCAATAATACTAGCAATGCCAAATAGGCCAATCCGGTCCTGTCCATTGCAGACTACCTCAAAATGGATCAGTCAGATTTGAACCAATTTTTGTGGGTCAAGAAAATCTTAGTCGATACATGTCTGCTGGGTTAATTGACTAATCTTCGGCCCAATTTAATTTTTTTAAAAAAAGATAGTAAAGCTAAAAAATAGCCTTTTTTGTTATTTATTATTATTTCTTAACGAGATGACCTACGGAACAAGTTAAAATAATCCGCATTTAAATGGGTTAAGAATATTTAGGTTCAAATCTGTTCAAATAACACGGGCCTAAATAATACGAAGTATGGGTGGTAAAAAAAAGAAAAAAAAGAAGAGAGAATCAGCACTGTGGACCTTCAAGTTGTTGCAAGTGAGATCATCAAAATTTACTAATCTTGATTGCACATCTTTGCAACAACAACAAAAGATGCAACGCATTATGCGGGGCTTTTAGTGACAATGGCTGGTTTTTGTCATTTTTTCAATGGCAATTCAAACAGGGGTTCCCCTCATTTCCCCATTTTTCATCATCACAAATTAAGCTCTCTGATCTGATTCTCGCCGCCTTCTCCCTGAATTTTCCATTTCTCCATCTCCACCTAATCCCATCTCTGCCCTTTTCTGGCTTCTGCACTTTTTTTTTTCTTTCTTCAAGTGGGTCAAGAAAACATCTCCATATTATCACCCTCAAATCATCATCAAGAACCAGAATTTCTCCTCCCATTTCCAATGAAAGGTAACATTTTTCTTCTGCCCTTTTGAATTTTATGATCAGGGTTATGAATGTTTTGTGTTTTTTCTCCTTTATTTCATGTGTTCTCTCGAGTAAAAATGGATTACATAATGCATATGTATGCTTCCCCTTTCCGGTCACTCAATCCTCCTTGTTAAACTGGCCTCATCAACCCCTCACATTAATTGAGTAGAGCACATATGAATGTAGGCCCGTATTGGGACTTTACCCACAAGACGCTACGATTGAATTTCCCCATTTTTTTCCTTTTTGAAAAACTTTTGTGTGATATGATTCCCCATTTTCTTTCTCTGTCTGTTATAAAAGGTAATGGAACAAAAAGTGTGCCCTTTGATTGCGCTGTTATTATATTCCCTCTTTGTGGGATATCCAAAAATCCCACCTTTTATTACCTTTTTGGTTTTTCAAAATTTGGTTCTTGATTCTTCTTTGTAATGAAAAAAGAGAGAGACTTCAGGAATGATGAGAGGTTGAATTTTAGGTGAAAACCATGGGGTAGTGCAATAATTTGATTTACTTTTTCATGATGATCTTTGCATGCCCTTTTTTTTCCTCCTGTTAGAAAGGGTAATAGAATCTGATTCTCCAAACTTTTGTCTCTCATGAGATTAAGGCGTAGGCAATACATTCCTTCTTGTGCCTCTCACCACAGAGTAAGCTCCTTATTTCAATCATTCAAAATCTGTTTTTTTCCTGCAAAAATGAGTTAGAAAGCTGATTGAATTTTAATTTTTAGCTGAGCCTGAGATCAAGAGCTCTCTGCTAAATGTACATTTTTTGGAAAAAAATAAGTAGATTATTAATTTGGTTAAATCTTAGGTTGTCTTTTTGAATCTACACTATGTGTTTGGATGCACTTGTCCAATTGGTTTATGTTGGGATTTTAAATATTTTTCTAGTCCTAGAAGGCAAAATACTAGATAATATAGCAGAATGTGGATCACTGATTGCATAGAACATTTCTTGACAAGCAATTGTATTTTGATAAGCAGTCTCCGTTAATGATTTTTTTAGGACACTATTGTAGTATCTACTTTAATCCATGTATTCTGTCATAAACTTGGCTGATTTTGTTTCCCAGTTCTCTTAAGTGTAACGAGCTTCTTGAATTCTCTCACGAACATTGCTGCTGGTAAATGAACTTTCATTCATTGCCCAATTTGGTTGCGTATTTTTAAGATTCTCACTTTCTCTCTGCATTTAAAGTACATGTCATATTTTGTTCTACTATTCCAATTGCCTGATGTACTAGGCTTTGTTCGAATGATTCTTCATTTGATGGTACCTAATATTTAGCTCTAAATTGAATTGTGTCTAAGGTTTCATATTCCTAGATGTTCTTTTCTGCTTATGATGTACATTTTTAGATTGTCTCTTCTTGAACTCGAGCTCCATAGGGTTTGTTAACTTGCTATAATATTGGCCTTTTGTTTCTTTATTTTTGCTTGTCCTTCTCAAGTTCCAGTTTTCTCCTCTCTTTTAGTTTGGGGTAAGGGGCTGGTCTTTTGTGGATATCTTATTTCTACACTGTTTAAAGACCATCCATTTGACCTTGAGGATTTAAGTTACTTTGCTCAACTATGGAATCTATATTGTACTCATAGAGGCTTATATACAGGTTGATGAAGATGAAATTTATTGGGAAGCAAAGAAGGAAGATGAGGAATCCGCGCTCACTCACAATTCTTCTCACTTAATATCACATTTAGCTCAGTGTTTCAGTGAGTGCAAGTCATTTAAATACTTCACATTTCATTCTTTCACCTTGTCATCCTCTCTTTCTCCCACCACTTTCTTTTGTTTGCTTCAATATAGATAAATTTGAAACAAAGATAACTATTTTATTAAACATTTCACCTTATGCACTATTTCATTTATTACAATTTTTATTTGCAGCTAATGCTATGGTTGGACCAAAAACATGGATAGGAGGAATTTTAGGCCGAACAGGCAATAAACGGTTTGGAAGTGACAAGTTTCTTGACTACCCTTTAAGTCCTGAACAGGTAAGTTCCATAAACTGAGTAACTATGCTTGTGCATTCATATATACCGAACTTGCGTATTTCAGAGGCTTATTTCTTCCCTGGTTATGGGTATCTTCCTTTTCATTTTGCTTTTGCCTTTTTTTTTCCTGCTTATACCTCTAAATAATAAGGAATTATATGTACAATTGACAATTTTGTTTTCATGATTATATTTGTTGTCTCTACCTGGAAGTCTATAATCCTGCATTGTCATTGAAAATAATACCCACTACTTTATTAAGACAGTGTTTCTTTGGTAGAGATAACAAATATAATCATGAAAACAATACCCACTACTTTATTAAGACAGTGTTTCTTTGGTCTCACGAGATATTTGTATCTCTTAAATTTTCTACCAGGAAGAAAGACTTCAGAAGCTTCAGGAACGATTAGGGGTACCTTTCGATGAGACTCGCTTTGATCATCAAGTATGACTCCATTACTTATTTCTCAATTCTTTGCCATGTCCATGTTAACTTTTGGAATTGTGCGAGTTTGATGCCTTGTAGAATTTGCTTCCTATTTACATGCCAAAAACATCTGACTTTCATTAGAATATTTTAAGTTTTTTTCATTCACTGGCTCTCCACATAAGAAGCAGACACACAAACCATCTGTAAACCCTTTCCTCTCTAGTTGACATAAATCTTAAATCATAATAATCAAAAGTTGCTATAGTTCTTTGGAAACCTTGGTTCGCCAAGATATTAATCATTCTTTAAATGTGGATGCGGATAACTCCGCATATTTGTTTTTCCTTTTTAGTTTTCTCTGAACTGTATGTCCATTAGGTCAGCTTTCAACACTTAAATTGAATTTACTAATGAATGTTGGTTTTTCCATTATCAGGAAGCTCTCCTTGCTCTATGGAACTTATGCTTTCCAAAGGTTAAGCTTAAAGCAATGGTTTCCAATCAATGGAAAGATATGGGATGGCAAGGAGCTAACCCGTCGACAGACTTCAGGTACGGCAGTTCTTCTTGGATTGTTTCTGCTAACTCTCCGAAAGAACTTACAGATAAGATGAAATCTCTCAACACCTTTGAAAATATTCAATAGTATGAATTCTTAAAATTTAAAGATGTTTACTTCATGTCGAGTAATTTGATTTCTTGTTCGTGAGGCTTAATCTCAATATAGAAAGTATGGTCTGACTTAAAGTGTAATTGATCTCAGGGGTTGTGGTTTCATTTCGCTCGAGAATTTGCTGTTTTTCGCAAAAACTTACCCGGTATGGTTGCTTGGATATTGCTACAGAAAGCAATAACTGTGGGATACATTTTTCTTTCATGTTCTGTATTTTATTGCAGTAACTGTGAGGTTTTACTAATAGTAGATAATTCAAAATGAAGGCTTCTTTTCATAGGTTACTTTTCAAGCTAGGTGGAGAGCGTGCGACATGGGAATACCCGTTTGCAGTTGCTGGAATCAACGTTTCGTTTATGTTGATTCAGATGCTGGATTTACATTCGGGTACACAAAAGACCACCTATATTACCTTTCTGAAATTTAAATGGTTTCAGATGGTAGATAATGTTTACTGCTAATATGTTGGGATTTATTCGTTTTATTGTTCACTTGTCAAACTATGAGCAAGTTAACTAGTCTTTCGCCCTTTTGCAGCAAAACCAAAGTGTATTCCGGGACTCAATTTTGTAAGATTATTAGGAAGTATGTATACTACTTATTATAACAGATTCCTTTAAAGAACTCCCAATCTGATGCTTTGGTCGCTGAAATTTTCTATCTTTGAAATAATTGCAGATAATAACGAGGCATTTGATATATTATACTGTATAGCATTTGCAATGATGGATGCCCAATGGCTTGCTATGCATGCTTCATATATGGAGTTTAACGTACTCTCTCTCTCTCATGCTCTTCATTTAGGGCTTTTGCTATTATTTCTTTTCGAGCTTTTGGTGACTTGTTTATAAAGATGAGATTGTTCTCGGAAATCTTAAGAGTAAAGTTTAAATCGATGAAAGATTTTAGCACAACCCCGGTAAGCACTAGTTAGCTTCAGGCATTTCTATTATGCAAGTTCAACTTGCATCAGGATTACGAATTGCTCTTTAGTTGCACTTTGGCGTAATCTATTACACAGGTCTTCGTGCGTCTTGATATTCTATTAGCCAGATGAAAACTATAGAAAACCCGATAGTGAGCATTACACAAGAATTGCAGTAGTTCTGGTTGAAAATTCGCATTATAAAAAGCGCATTTCTAGGTTTTTACATTTTATTTGTAATTTTTTGTACAGTTAAAGAAGTAAATTTGTTGCTGCCTGAATTTTGACTAATTTTCTTTTCGTTTTCGCTTCAGGAGGTATTGCAAGCTACAAGGACACAATTGGAAAGAGAATTATCGTTAGAAGATGTTCATAGAATACAAGATTTACCAGCTTACAATCTGTTGTATCAATAGTCAAATTAGTCTTTAGTTGCTTGTCTCTCTTGTATTTTACTCGGGGATTGCTCGACTCATAAAAGCTCTTTTACATGAGATTCTTATGATAGTTAAAAATCCCACCGAGAGGATTCGAACCATCGTTGTTACTCTCGACCACAGTAGATAATGAGGGTCGAATTCCCATTAAGAGGATACGAACTCTCGCCAACAGTGTTACTTTCAACCACCGTAAATAATAAAGACCGAAACCAAGAGTATTTGAATTCTAGCCAACGGTGAAATATTAACACCTCACAACAAGTTATCCAGAATTGGAGGTTTATTAATTTTCTTTGAAATATTGTGGTTTTGTGGGTATTCCAAGTCCTACTCCATTTAAATCCAATTCAAATATAACCGAACCGTGTTTTATTGTATTTTCAGTGGCCATTTGTTCAGCCCATTACCCACTCAAGCTTCTGTCCACACTGAGAGGTCCAAAATCAATACTCCCTCAAATTTTTATAATATAAGTCGTTTAGAACATGTAGCGAAAATTAATTAAATATGTTTACATCACATTATAGCTAAATGGTTTGGAGGTAATATAATTTCTCATCACCAAATTTGATGTTGAGATCTCCAATCAACAAAGCACTAAGCATTGTAACCCTATAATAGGTTAATAAATATGTCCATATTTATTTTTTTATTTTTTTTGAAGCTCAGCTAGACGGTTGCCCCCATGAAGGGGAGAGAGAACTGCCTCATAGGAGGAGGAGATTGCCCTAGAAAGGGAGAATTTTTAAACTTGCCCCATGTACGGTGAAAGTGTCGAACTCGAAATCTCTCAGTCATGAGTCGAGGCTTGCCCCACTGAGCTGCGGCCTCTTCGACAAATATGTCCATATTAGAAATGGAAAAAACTTTTTGATCAACATATCTATTCACAGGAAGCTTCATTTGACACCCAAGTGGAACACACAATTCTTTAATTGTTGTAGTTGCTAGGTGAGATATAAAGTGATACACAACCAATCTTCTTCCAACTCTTTTCTTGACTTAAATAACAAATTCCATGTCTAGAATAGCGTGTGCACCTATGTGTAACAGTTGTTTTTAAGGAGTTTCACTAAACCCTTTTACACTATAACATTCAATTTTTTATTTTTTTTTATATAATATTAATATTGTGCATACATTATTAATCTGACCAATTCAGGTGGTGGGATATCAAGAATTCTTTTGCCGATCTTTGATTAAAATGTGTTAGTATTTACCATTGTCTTATAATGTCCTAACTTATGTTACATAGTTTTATTTATTTGAAGAACTCGGAATTAACTATTAGATTTTGAGTGCACGCATAATGAATAACTTTATTAAGTACAAAAGAATTTGACAAAATTACATGCACCAGCTAAAAACAAAATTCTAAATATTAATTCACTGTTATATTAAGGACCCATCACTGACTCATCATTTTTATCTCCAAAATCTTTAAAGAATATATTATGTTACATTTAGTTAGTAGTTGAAGTTTTGTTATCAATATGATGTTGTTGTGGATAAGTGATGCACTAAAAAAATGTCAAAATTTAATTTGGTTTATTATAAGTCAATGTGTGTGGAATTTAGGTAATGAAACCTTGGCTGGTTTGTAACATGTGTGGACCTTGCATGTGAAACATGGGTCACATTTATAGGTCATACCGACAAGGAGGACATGAAATGTTCAAAGACTTTCTTCAACAAGTTACAAAAAAAATATTTTAGATTAATCTATTTGTCAAAATTTCTTGATCCAATGAATATATCACATACTACGATTGTGACAGTGATTTTGGATTGTTCCAATCTTATTTTACTACACACACACACACACACACACACATATATATATATATATATATATATATATATATATATATATATATATATATATATATATATTGGGGGAAATGTGGGTCATATATAACCATTAATTTAGAAAAGAAGCTTAGAAGAATGAAGAGGGAACTAACAAAATACAAAATTTCTTTCTTAAAATGGGTGATCTGAATGTCAACCTACTAATTAAACTAAAATATATACAGAATAAACTAGATAAATGCAATATAAAGTCGTTCTCTAACTGACTCGAACCTGAACAAATTGTCTTGGCAAGGATGCACCTTCATGCAGATGCTCCAGATTATAAAAATGGTAGCCAAAAAATGATGAAAGTAATAATTAAAATTGGAAGCTCAAACAATCATAGACAACTAGGATGATTAAGATTGAATTAAAAATTGTTGCCTTTGCTAGGTTCATGAAAGAAACATAAATGTGCAATAGAAAAGTGTGTTTGAATAAACATTAGCATGTCACAAGTGCTGTTTTATTCCTTTTGGATAATTGAGAGCGGAGAGGGTATAAAGGTAAATGTTTATTTGATGATAAGCTTGATTAAATTATATCCAAAGACATAAAATTCGAGTTGTTTAATGAATCACCATAATTTTTAATCTAATTTTTGAATTCATGTGTAATATAGGTAATTTTTTAAAGTGTTGAAAGAGATTGGCAAACATTGCAAGAAAACAAAAGATGTGCTATGTAACCGATTCTTTTCGCCAACCCACCAAAGTAGCTTGATAATGTGGTATGACATTCGACCTGCATGTTGCGGGATAAAATAATTCCCTTCCTCAAATTAAAATAAAAAAAAACCAATTCTTCTAGGAAGCCCATGTATAAAGCATGGGGTCAATATGGTACAAGATAGGATAAGAATTATTACATGGGGTTCTAGTTGTGATTTCATTGATAATAAAAAAATGTAATTGTGATTTCTTTATATTCATATTTTTGTCTTGTTAAATTTGACTATTAACTTGCAGAAAATTTAATATCCAGAAAGGCTGGCAAGAAAAAAACTATTAATTATCTCTAAAATACAATGATAGTTTAGTTGGTTAAAATTATCTCTTATTAAACTATTAATTTATGCATTTTTTCTGTCATACATATCCACCCGAGAAAAAAAAACATACGACCACAAAAAAGTAACTTCAGTCTTTTAATTAGTTGATAAGATGAGTAGGGACGAAGGCAGGACTTTTAAATTGGGGCGAAAAACTGCAACAGTATGCCGCACAAAATACTGGGGGTGAACTTGATCAAATATTTCGAACTACATATAAAATTATTATATCTAATAATATTTTTAAAAATATTGAGGGGTGACTGCCCCCACCCATATCTTCGTCAATGAAGATGAGTATAATCTATTACTTTCAATCCGAATTTAAACATCTCCCAAAATATATAAACTATGTGCACTTTCATGCAGTAGTGTGGGTTAAAAACAAGGAAAATTTTAATATGGATCAGGTTCATGTGGACTTTGTGGTTAAAAACTGACAACATCATTACAATGTTGTCTCTCCTCATTATGTGGTGATGTGGCTAGTTCTGAACCGCAGGATCCAATGGACCTGATCCATATTAGAATTATCCTAAAAACGAATAAGGGAAATTAGCCTATTTAGTCCCCCAGTAATTTTCATTTAACCCGTATAGTCCATAATATTTAATTTCAGCTTGTAAAGTCCCCCAGAAATTTTTATGTAGCCCTATAATCCCCAATGTTTAATTTTAGCCTGTAAAGTCCCTAAAGAATTTGTGTTCAGCCCGTATAGTCCCCCAGAAATTTTTATTTAGCCCTATGGTCCCCAATGTTTAATTTCAGTATGTAATGTCCCCAAGGAATTTTTGTTCAGCCCGTATAGTCCCCAATGTTTAATTTCAACCTGTAAAGTTCCTTATCTATTTACGGGCTGCATATAGAGGTTCCACCATCTCTTCTGCGGCTGAATCAGGGCAGCCCCAAATTCATGTCATCCACGTGCTTAATGAGCTGGGAAATAATTATCAGTTTCAATCTATAAAATTTACAAAATATAAAAAATCAGTATAAAAATGGTTATTAAAAGGAAATCCCAAATTATATTGCCCTAATTTGGAGGAACTCATTTGCCCTAAGTCCTCCGCAGAAGAGGTGGTGGAACCTCTATATGCACCCTGTAAATAGGTAAGGGACTTTAGAGGCTGAAATTAAACATTGGGGACTATACAGGCTAAACAAAAAAATTTGGGGGACTTTACAGGCTGAACAAAATTTTTTGGAGGACTTTACAGGCTAAAATTAAACATTAGAGACTATGCGGGCTAAACGAAAATTTCTGAGGGACTAAATAGGCTGATTTCCTAACAAATAACTAAAGAAAAACAGTGGTTTGAGTCGGCATAAAATGGATATCAAGGATCAAAATGATTACATTTCAGAAAAGGATCAAAGGGATCGATGGTCCTCTGGACCCACTTTATTGAGCTATGTCCGGAAACTGTGCTCTTCAAAACTTGGTGTAGTTCAACCGAACCGGTTATAGTCCTAAGAAAGTAAATTCTCATCACCGTGCTGACACTTTTTGTGTCTTTGAGTAAGAAAATCTTATAAATTTAATATAAAATAGTTATTTTATATTACAACCATCACAGTGCTAAAGATTCACCCATTGATACCTTCTAACTAGAATCCAGTTCAACTCAATCTGACAAATTATTTTCTTCTGTCATGGACTCGTGGGATAAATTCATCACTGGCCATTAGGTGTCTCTTGGACTGAAGTACTTGCAATGTCTCTTCTGGGCTATGTCATCAGCCATTGTAACAAACTGCTTTTTTTGTTTTTTTTAATATTACGCAAAATGGAATTGGGAGTAATTGAGCTAGACACTTGATTATTAAGTTATTGTTTTTTGTTTTTTGAAACGGTAAAGAATTGTTTAATAAAATTTTTAGTTTGAAGAATTCTTTCGTCCGGATCACGATTTGTATGCGTGGTTAAGCCAAAGCTTTTCAATTCTAATGTGATGTAGTCTAATTTAAATAAATAAAGGCTCGGAATAAATTTCGCAATTTTCCCCTTCTTTAGATCATTAAAAGTCGAGGAAAAGAAAAGTTGATTTTGGATCTCTATATAGAGTTACAAGTTAACCACTTAACTGTTTGCTATATATTAGTACAAGGATAATTATACACAATTATGAGTTGTTAACAACATGATTAATAAGAAGTGATCATATCTTAACTAGTTATATCAACGGTTTTCAGACTTGTATAAAGTAAGATTATGAAATTGAAATATTTTGTAAACAATTGATAATGCAAATTTGCAAAAAAAATACCGACAGCTTATAGTGCTATTCAATCCAGTCAGGTCAAATTCCCAACACTAGTCGCACACAAAAAAAAAAAAACACGAGCAATGAATTTTTTCAAAAGGAAAAAACCATCATGAGGAATAAAAATGGAAAAAAGCGTTCTACTTCCGTTAAAGAAGACCCATAGTCCATAGATTGAAAGTTTCTTCATTCCTTAGCTTCCATGGCTAGATTCAATTTTTGGTGTGTTCATTCATTCTTTTTGTCGTAAATCTTGATGAAATTTTTTCAAAGCAGTATTATTCAAGATTCAAGACACAGATATAAGACCTACTTCAGATCCTTTCAGATCTGGAGTTTATCTCTAAACCCGGAGTTGCTCTGGGTCCTTTCTCATTTTTCATCAACTTTCCGAGACAATCTATGGGACGGTTGATACGCTCATGGTCTCGTAGATTGTTGATTTCTAAGAAAGATGATGAAAATGAGCTTTGCATCTTGCTCGTTCAGGGGATCTCGGAGAAGTCATTTGCGAAGAGTTTTATCATGTATTTATTTTTTTTACCCTTTTTTGTGTTGTTTACCCTGTCCGGAGTGTGAATTTTTATCTGTTATCATGGTGTTTACACCATTGTATAACTGTTATTTTTCTTGTAATTGCGTTTTATCTTTTGATTGTAATGACTTTGGCTATTTTATGATTAATGGGTAAATCTTTACTTAGAAAAAAAAACAAGAGATTTTAATTATAATAGTGGATCACTCCTTCGAGAATCCCCAATGATCAATTTAGATAATGTGTCTGAATAAAATAAAATAAAATTAGGTTGCTTGGTTTCTTATTTTAAAAACTCTATAGTATGTTGTTGAATTTCCTTTTCATTTTTTTTTGATTAAAAAAAGTTTGAGTGGAAAGGCCTTACGGACCATATATCGCTTATAAGGTACTTACAGATCACCCACCAACACAAAACCTTTGTAAGGACAAATCCTTACCAATTAAGTCAACTTGTGTTGGTTCCTTTTCTCATTTTCAGAATACCTATAGTTGGCTTGTAGGGCTCTCACTCGTAATGAAGGAAGGAATGAATTAGGAAAATCCCTAATGGTATATCTTTGGCAATTTCTGCAGACTACTTAATGAGCTTCTTTTCTTTTCAAAGAAAAAACAAACAAAATAGGGAAAAAGGAATATTACTTTACAGATTATCTACGTGTTTTGTTTAGAGATTTTCTGTCTCATAACTATATACATATCTCTTTGATAATATCATGCTATGTGGCCTACTATTCTCAACATTATTAAACGCTTTGTTATAAGATTATGTCACGTAACTCACCACTACCAACACAGTTAAACATCCTTCATGGTAGTTGTTTTAATATTGAGAATTGTGCGTCACGTAACATAATATTATAAAAGAAATAGAAATGATGATATAATTGTGGGATAGAGAATTCTAGCCGTGTATTCTCTAGTGCTTAGTTTTAAAAATTAAATACAGCATGATAAATAGAAAAAAGAAAAAGAAAACCAGACAAATTTATACTTCTTGGAATAAATAAAAAATTAGATATTCAATTATGAACTTGAGTCTACTGTTTTTTTTCCTCCTGTTTTTGAAAGAGACTTGAGTCTACTCATCAAAATTAACTAATTGAGAATTGATTTCTTTCTAAAGGAAAATGGAGTCCAATTGTCCAACTATTTATATAATATTAAAAAAAATCCAATTATCTTTTCTTTTTTAAACAAAATCCAATTATCCAAGTAGAGAAATGAGTTATCCTATTATAACATCTCCTAGCTGCCATGAAATTGTTTTTCGCGTCCCAGAATGATAATGATATCCTGATGGCCCACAAAAAAACTGGTGGCAAATTTTCATAGACTATGGTCCCACAATTTTCTTTTATTACCATAAATAAAACAAGAAAAATGGTCCGACATTTTATTGTGGTTTGAGAGTTATCTAGAACTACTATTTTCTACTTCTCATACGTGGGAGTCAGAGTCAACTCCCATCAGAAAGAAAAAATCTACTCCCTAATAATCATTCCAACAAAACATAATTATTACTTTGATAATTTGCTAGTGATGGATCAGAGTATGGAAACTACCAGAGCAAACTCCCAACCTTGAAAGGTAGGCAATACCTTAAGAAACAGGGAGATTTTTTTTTAGAACGCCCGAGGGCGGAACCCCAAAGGGGAGAGAATCAATCGCAAAGCGAAGAAGAACACCTCATAAGAGCAGAATAGTACTATACAAAGAAGACAATTAAAGCTTACCCCATGCTTGGGGAGAGTATCGAACTCGAGACCTCTTGATCACGGGCCGGCTAATGCCCCACTGGGCTATTGAACCTTTGATAAACATGGAGACTTAAAGATGTCATTTATACCCAAAAATTGTAATTATCGGACTCATAATCTAATTAAATAGGTCAGATATAACAACTATTTAGGCTATCTTTCCTCCTGATCCTATTCCTCCAATGATGGAAATACTTGTAATAGTTTAGGCCTGGTTCAAGATACAAATTTCTTAGAAATTTTTATCAAATTTTGATGTCAATTCTAATGATATAAATGAAAGTTGAGGTTTTATTCATATATATATATAAAATAAAAAAGAAAAAAGAAAAAAAAAGGATGTAATTTAAATTGAGAACTTATAATTGGTAAAGAGTGTTTCACGTGACTTGAGGTCATTGAAGACATTATTTACGTGGTGTGAGATTAATTCTCTCAATTATAGGTTGAGATTTCGAATTTTGCTAAGGGTAGAAAAGTCAACAATATATCACATATGTATAGTAATTATAACTGGGTATACCAATAGTATTCTGTTGAGGCTCCGACTTCGTCGGAAATCCTACCTGGAATTTCTAGGGTACTTTACGCAGCTTATTTGCGCGTTCTCTGGCCGGACAATGAGCTCTATAATCTGTCGGCCTTGTGAAATTGTTTAGAAATTAATAATTTTTGGATAATTCAAAACTTTGTGCGCCTCAAAAGGGTTCACAATTGTAGTAGTCTTTTATTTTTTTTCTTATAAAACCGCTTGTCGATCTCATGATTAATATCATGATAGAGTTAGTTTTTAATCAATGGGGTCGTCTGTCTCAAGCTTGGAGAAACATCCCTCCTCAAGTTGGAGCTTTCTTGCAACATGGTTTCGAATGGAGGATTGGAAACGGACGTTCTGTTCGTATCTGGCATGATCGTTGGTCAGCCATCCTACGCGGGTTTCAGCTGATCTCCCCTCCTATTTTTATGCGTTATGAAAGTTTGCATTCAAGAACTATGGCAATTGTAGAAGGCTTCTGGTTTGCACGTGACCTCGGATTTGCTTTAGCTTTTTCCGAGTCTGTTTGCGCGGTCATAGAAAATTGTACCATTTGGAACCTATTCTCTAGTTTTTTCTATTTTCACGGGTCATGTAATGTTTTGAATGTTTGGCTAGCTAGACTTTTATTAAGGCTTGTTTGCCTCACTTCAAATGGTAGGGGATCCATTGAAATTCCACCCCCTCATGTAATTCCTGATATCAATTAATGATATTATTTCGTTTTTCAAAAAAAAAATTTGGGTGTACCAAAATGCTATTAAAATTTTAATAGAATTAATCAGGCCTAATGCTTAGATTTCGGTAAAAGGGGGAGGGGGAAGTAGCACATTTAGTATCTCATTGAGAAACCAGTGCAAAATTAGATTTGGAATCTACGTCTAACATAACATTTATCTTAACCAGATCTTGTATAAATAGTAAGTTGAAAATTCCCTAGTTTGATTTTTAAACCTACGTCTAACATAATTAGATTTGAAACCTACTTCTAACACAAAATTTATCTTAACGAGATCTTGTATAAATGGTAAGAGATGATAACTCCCTAATTGGATTTGAAACTTACGTCTAACATAATTGGATTTTGAACCTACGTCTAACATAAAATTTATCTTAACGAGATATTTTATAAATGGTAAGAGATGAAAACTTCCTAATTGAGTTTATTTATCTTAACGAGATCTTGTATAAATGGTAAGAGATGAAAACTCTTTAATTGGGTTTGAAACTTACATCTAACATAATTGAATTTTGAACCTATGGCATACAATTTATCTTAACGATATCTTATATAAATAGTAACAATTGAAAACTCCTAAAATAGGTTTACAACCGTACGCCTAACATAAAATTTATACAAATGAGATTGTGCATAAATGGTAAGAGTTGAAACTTTCCAATTGTAACATTGAGAATACTAATTCTGTTTTAGTATCTCACTGCGAATGGCCAAACAAAATGCAAAATTAGGTTTGATACTCATGTCCAACAAAATAAATACTTAGATACAAAATTAAGAGAACTATTCAATTTAGGATGAATTTGGTGTATTTCAAAAATAAATTTGTCCAAATTTCGCAAAAATTTAAATTATTTCTAAACATTTGAATTCATTACAGACGAGTAGTTTTATCTTGGTAGACTACTAAATTTAAAACTTACATCCAAGCCAATCAATACAGTACACGTAGGAAAGAGAATTGAACTTATATCAATTCTCTTTTCTACGTGTACTGCACTCATTTGTTTGAATGTAACTTATAAACTTAGTAGCCTACCAAAGATAAAAAAATTCATTACAGAACGCTATATAATAGACTACTAAAGAAAGAAGACTTGGAGAAGACAAGCATTTATCCAAGTATCATATATATACATGATTTTTTTCATAAAACACATCAAAATGTTACCACTGAGGAGTACAAGTTTTGACAAAAGCCCCAATGGGACAAGTAGTGCTAGTCTCTCTCTTTGATCTCAACAATTTTTTTTTTCTTTTCACTTAAAAAGACAGAAATGCCATCTCTCTACAAAAAACACTTTACCAAACTCAAAAGCTAGAAAAAGTGTCCATACAAGTTGAAATGTTTGTTTGCCATGTGATAAGAGGCAAATTAGCAGAGCAAGAATTGTAAGAAAGAGCACTAAACTTAGGCCATGTTAATCTCTTGCAAGCAAAACCCCAAGAACACGTTTTTTAGCCAAAGAAAACGACCCAAAGGTCGTTCCATCTTGGTGGAAAATGTTCATTGTGTTTGTTAGCCATGACGAATCCCCGCGAAGTAGTTAAAGTCATGGTGCTGGACCCCTAATTGCTTTAGCCATGAATCAGCCACACTTGACAGCGATGCCAGCCTCTCTTGGTCCCTACCACCCCGGTCTGATACCCACACATTGCCTTGCATCTTATAAGTGGCCAAACCAAATGGAGGGAGAGGAATACTTTCACCTTCCTTGCGTTTCTTTCCAAGACTATGTACCAAGTCATCTTCAAGTTCAGTATCTACGTGTTATCATCATAGATTATCAGTGCGAGAAAAAGATTATATGCCGACTGACCAATTATTAGCTTTACGGAGTGATAAAAGAATATAAAATCTTGGAAAACGATAAGAGAATATAATGAGTGAAATAAATTCATCCAGACCGAATACATACCTTGAAAAGAAGAAGAAAGAGTGTGGTATGTGAGAAATGATGTAGACAAGTCCTTTAATGGTTCTTCCCATTGGAATATGATATATTGGGTACCTGAATATTTGTTCACATCAAGAAAAGTAAGTGGTACATCTTTTAGTTGTCCTATTCCTATAACCAACAAAAGATGGAGGAACATTATCAAGACATGGAAAGGCAGACAAATAAATACAAATCAAGTCAATTGGCCATCAAAAATATGTTAAACCATAAGTCCATGCTCCCAAAGTGTTTCCACTTCATTGTAAAAAACTTATGAACCAAGAAGAGGTTCCCTATATGAATCACAGGTCTCTATCTAGATTCTGTGATACTTAAGCAAATTGAATGTTCAGTTTCTTATTCATTTTGGGACGGAGGGAGTAATTTGTTTTTTTTTCCGGGTATGAATATAGATTTTGCGGTATTTTTAGATTGTAAGTCATACCATGCTACTGCCATCCAACTAGCAGGCGAAAGGTCTACACTTCTCAGAGACATGAGTCCTGGGTATCTTTGAGCTAAGCCACTGATCTGAAATAAAGAACAAAAAGGAGGCAAAAGATAAAAAAAAAAAAAAAGAGATAAGTTTTAGATTAAGTTAAACAAAGAGAATCATTTATTAGATAACAAAACCTCATCCCTCATATTTCGCGTGGGAATCGTTCTGCAGTGCACTTCCAGACAGAAAATATAATAAAAAATCAGTGCTACAAAAGCTTGAATATATGCCTGTTAACACTTGATAACTAAAAAAACATATACTAGCTCGTTACGGAAAGGGCAGGGGGAATCTAACAATTATTAGAAAAGAACTGAAACATATGACCTCTCTTGATCCATCATATTTCAAGTCAAAAGTTCCTCCATTTCTTTACAAGATGCCTATCATGAAAATGAAATTAAAAGATTCTAACATATCACCACAATATTCTTGCATTGTCGACTATAATCGAAAGGCAAAAGACGGGTTTATTCTTAGACCAAGTAAAGAACGATCGAAATACTAAATAAACTTAGCACCAAACATGGGATCATGAAAAAAAACTGATAAAGAGATGTTACCTTGTCCATAAGAGGAACTCTTCCATAAGGAGTAGATCTTTCGAAGTACTGAAAATAAAGATAACCCAATCTATCATTCAAATGCCAGAGACTATCTCCTTCCTCAGAGGAACATCCATCCCATCTCGATAGCTTTTCGCTCTCGCTCTCATCGCTGAAAGAATCGCTAAAGGAATCCCTCGTCTCACAAACTGAGTCAGTCTCCTCTCTGCAGGTTCATACATTCAACCAAACTGTATCAGAATTCAAATTCCACAAAGAAGGTCAAGTAAACTCGGAATCGTACGTCCGAGTTTGACACCCAAATCCGTAAAAGAGGCTAGAACTAGTATTAAATGGGTAAATTTAACTAACATTTGAGGCTTATAATTGTCAAATAAAAACAAGATAATAGTTTCAGTTACAAAGCTAAAAGTCAGACCTAAATGTTAGGCATTATTATAAACTATTAAATGGAACTTTAACCATTAAAACAACCCATTAACTTTACAATCTAAATAAGCAATAAATAAAAGATAAAATAAAGTGGACAATCTTTAGGCTTAAAGAAATCATATAAGATAAAGTTTAAGATCACCATTTTTTATTTCTCACAAATAAAACGAAAAATTACAAGAAATCAAGAAAACAATTGTAAAAAACAAAAATCATATTACCTTAAACATTGTACAGACGAATTGCTGGTAAAGATTTGAATTGCAGAAAGATAAGGTACATAATACTGGATTAATGTTTCTCCATTATCCAAACTGATCGGAACTCCGGCGCCATAAGCACTCCATTCATCATAACAATTCCAAAGATCACTCAACCTAAAGAATTCAACTTTCTCTCTTTCCCATGGATGCCAAAGCCTATTAAGATTCCTCATCTCACTCTGTTTTTAAAAAAAAAAAAAAAACCCATATCAAACCAATCATAAATAACACACAATAAATAAAGGGAAATTGGACCCCCAGCGTCCCTATACTTATTTCTTCGTTTAGCCTCGAAATAAGTTTAGGGACGTCTGCGCCAATTTCCCTTAAATAAACAATTAACAAAGATTTTTTTTTTTTTTTTCAAAATTCAGACCTTGCTTAGAAATTGGGATGGCGCCACCGGTGTTGTACAATCCAAGAAGCACTCAAGGTTTGTTTGCATTGACCCCTTATCGAAAAACATGATTTCTTGAATTTGGGGTGGAAAAAAAACACCAAAACAGACAAACACTTCCGGGAGAGAGAGATTTCACTGATTCTCTCTCCTGATCCTGAGGATAGAGGAAGAAAAAAAGCCCAGAAAGAAAGAAAAACAAGAAAAGAAAAAAACAGAGATGAAAGAGAAAGTAAGAAAAATAGAGAGAAAAAATATGGAAAATAGAGAGATGGAGAGAAATTAACGGGATTGTTGTCTAATTATAAGAAAGAGAAGAATACAAATCCGTCTAAAAAAAGGAAGAAAAAAAAAGAGAAGATTACTACTAATTGACTTTTGGACAACTTCCTTAATTTTGTCGATTCGATTCAACCTTTATCTCCGGCCACCGGAACCCCAAGAATCCGGCGTAATTTCCTTTACCCGGTCAACAAAAAAACCCCAATAAATTTCTTCTTCTAATCTTCAAGAAAACTAAAAACCCATCAATTATATGAAACTTGTCTTCAATTTCAATGGAAAACAAAACCAACCCACTCAATTTTTTTTGCCGGGAAATTACGCGCCGCAAGTTTCGGTAAATCTCTGCGTGTTTTTTTACTTGAGAAATAAAGAAAAAAATATATATGTTAAAAAACTAATGTAGATTTATAGCAGAAAAAACAGAGGAAATGAAAATGGGTCTTTTTAAATTTGGTTCTTCAACTGAAAATCCATGGTTTCTGATAAAAAGGAATCCAACTTTTTTCACCTTTTTTTGGGTTGATATAAAGTAATAAAACAAAAAAGAACACAACAAACTATGATGAAATGATCAAACAGATAATGTCATCTTTTGTAAGAAAGAACCGTAATCACAAATTGCGTGTTTCTTTGTGAGAGAATTTTTCAATGGAAAGGAAAATGGTGCCAAAAACTCAATATTTTGGAGGTGGGGTTAGGAAGGAAATGGCTGAGGTGTTCAAATATGCGCAAATGTGTAGTTGTGGTCTTTTATTAAATATTTATTTGTTTTTAAATGTATTTATTGTTCAAAGATGTCAAAGTCATGCGTATAAATGTATAAATGCTCTAGATTTTGAATTAAAGAAAAAATAATAATAATATATACATAAAGGACCTTGCTAGGCTACTAGAATTATTGGCTAAAAGATTGACTAAAATAGTTTTTCGAACCTTTTTGCCCTTATAGTTGGGTGAATCCCTTATACTAGCAAGGGGTAAGATAGTCATTTAACACCCTCAATTTTGGGGTTTAGGGTTTCTATCCCCAAAATTCTAGGAGTAAATCATTTTCCATACATAAATTGAAGTTTTTTTATCTGTTTTTTTTTATTATTTTATTTTCAAAGTGTACTTGGATTGGATTTGGTTTGAGATTGGTTTGGTTTGATCTCACTTTTGGCGGGAAATGCCCAATTTTTTGGCCTCTAAAATAGGCGGAAAAAATTCAAATTCAATTTTTTTTAGAGATAATCACTATTTATACCCATTATCTAACTTTGAAAAGCAAGTTATACCCTTTATCTTTTTTGTGTGCCATAAATAGCCAGTATAATTTTTTAGGTGCCATTTATACCCAAACTAAGCGAAATCGGATGATAAGTCGACGAATCGGGACAGCAGGGATTCGGAGGCGTGAGTAAGCACCTCGGTGAAATCCGATCTGCGTCTTCTCGCTTGGAATGATTTCATCTCGGCAAACCCGAGAGAGGCGATTTATCGCTTTCTACGACACGTACTGAATCCTCATTTTAGGTATAAATGGCACCTCAAAAATTATACTGGCTATTTATGGCACGCAAAAAAGATAAAGGGTATAACTTGCTTTTCAAAGTTAGATAATGGGTATAAATAGTAGTTATCTCTTTTTTTTTTTAAATAAGCGTCCAAATCCAAATTTTGGCCTCAAAAATTTGGAATTTGAACATATCCCGACAATTTTAGAGGTCAAAATTTGGAATTGAACGATTATTTGAATAAAAAAATTTGAATTTGAATTTCTTTCGCCTATTTTAGAGGCCAAAAAATTGGGTATTTACCGCCAAAAGTGAGACCAAACCAAACCAATCTCAAGCCAAACCCAATCCAACCTCACCCACGTAACAATGTGACGATATAGAGATTACTTTTTGAATGATATTTTGTGAACCACCACTTTATGTATTTATGTCAAAAGTTAAGTCTCTCCTCAATTCATCTATTTCACTGGTATTTTGGGAGCAGTTACTTTGTATATTTATTGATAAATGTTAAAATGGTCTATTGTCCATCTCCACCTACACTCTTAATTATTAGTGACTTAATACATTATGTTATTATTGTTGTTGTATTGTGTTATTGTTCAAAGATAAACTATGAATTCATGATCATTTTTTTTCATTAAAAAAAAAATTTTGATGATCATTTTCAACCTCCATCTTTGTAAGATAAATGCTTTTTTCTTTAAATATTTTCTCTTGAATTTTGGTTTGTCCCTTTAGATATTTTGTTTTGTATACTTCAAGATTTGCTAGAAATTTGGTTTTATGTATGGTTTGCCAACAATTTTGTAGCTTTATGTTTTACTTATTTATTTTTGGTGCAGTATGTTGTGGTTAGTCCCCTATGGGCGGACCCAGAATGAGAACTTAGGGATTATTATACTTTAAAAGGTTATATTACAAAAAATTGAATACCTTAGAGGGTGTGGGAAAAAAAATTCCATAAAGTTTAATTATACTTATAAATAATTCAAGTAAACAATGGATGAATCCAAAAACTTTGGGCTACCCCTAGTGTAGATCCACCCCAAAGGCATGCAAATAACTATGATTTTTATTAATCCAAGCAAATTACTATGAATTGCTATAGCATGGAACTGTCGAGGATTGAGTTTAGCCTCGGGGTACTTGGAGCATTACAGTCTTATGAGACAAGTCTTTTATTCTTTACTCTTTCTGGGTGAAACTTAAAAAATATATGGCTGATATAAAAAATTTATCTAATTGTCTTGCTGTCGATTCTAGAGGTGCTAGTTTGGCTGGGAAGAGGGAGGGGTTAATAGTCGTGTGGAATGATGATTTAGGGGATGACCTTCAGGGACGAAGATAAGGGGCGGCCGGGCGGGTGGGGGCAATCCCCGAAATATTTAATTTTTTTTATTACATATAATAAATTTTATATGTAGTTCAAAATATTTGATCAAATTCGCCCCCAACATTTTTTTTTTTTTGCAGTTTTTATATGTAAATCAATATACTTTTGTCGTTTTTCGCCTTCAAATCTAAAAGTCTTAACTTCGTCCCTAATGACCTTAGAATGACCTAGTATTTTCATAATAGGTCAAGCATAACACCCAATTTTTTTGGGCAACGACAGATTTGCCAAATCCGACCTGAACTGACGTGGACTAACATGTCTGTCAGCACATAACGAATTTGGAAAATTCGTCCTATATTGAGGACAACCCTCATAAAAAATTTCACCATCATCTGAAAACTAAAGAATCACCATATTCAAGAGAGTGGTCTTTAACAAACGCAGCCCATCCGTCTTTGAAGAAAAGATTGCCATTCTGTCGAACTAAGTTAGCATGCCAGGCAGGGACGATTGTAGGGGCAAGGTTGCAGTCATCCTCGATATTTTTAAAAATATTATTAAATATAATAAATTTTATATGTACTTCAAAATATTTGATCAAGTTCCTCCCCCAAATATTTGTTGACAGTTTTTATATGTAGTTCGATATACTGTTACAGTTTTTCGCCCCCAATAGACAATTCCTGACTTCGTCTCTATTATATACCAATTAAAATGTTATCCCACGTGATATAGAGTGTTTGAAATGAAGCTTGAATTGAATGTGAAAATGGTTTCTCAAATTGTTGAAAAATGGAGGTTTCATTCTCCGGTTATCGGCATCACAAGGTCCTTAGCCTAGTGGCCTGCCCACGACCTCTTGGTCGTGGGTTCGATACCCTTCCCATACATGGGGCAAACTTTAATCTCCCTTTCTAGGGCTATCATCCTCCTCTTGTGAGGCACCTCTCTCCCCTATATGGGACAAACATCCAGCCGGGCTTCAAAAAAAAAAAAAATTCTCCTGTTATCGGCTCACTCCAAACGCAAGACACCCAGATTCTCTGCATTTTTTTAATTTTTGTATCTTCTGGTGTCCATGAACGGTCCAAATTCTAGTTCGGCGATGGAGCTGTCTCTGCATTCCCATTTTATCATGGGAGACGACGCTTCTCAAACTTTAGTTTCTCAAACTACAATACTAATCGGAAGGAGGCGAATATGGAAGAAGAAGAAGAAAAATAGAGAGAGAGGTGGCGGGGCGGTGGTGGTTCACGGCAGAGGGGAACGTAGAGGAGAAGAAAAAAAGAAAGAGGGAGGTGGCGGTGGCGGTGGCGGTTCGCGGCAGAGAGAAGGAGAGGAGAAGGAAAAAAAAGAGGGCAGTAGCGGTGGCGGCAGAGAGAAGGAGAGGAAGAGAAGAGAAAGAGCGCCGCTGGAGAAGGAGAATAGGGGAAAGGGGATGCCGCTGGAGAAAGGACGAGAGCGGCGGTGGTGGTGAGCCGCAGCGGAAGAAGAGGAGGAGGGAGAGGCGGCGGAAGAAGAGGAGGATGGGGAATCGTTATTCCATTACAGCGTACCAAACGTGCTGTTAGTTCAACTGTGGAAACAGACATTTTTTTCTTTTAAAAAATAGTTATATTTTGACAAAATAATTATTTTTTCAGTATTTATTTCACTTGTCGAATCATAAGATTTGAAGATTGAGATTTATTAACACCATTATGATAAAATGACCTGATCCTTAACTTTCTAAAAAAGATGGATAAATAAAGCTTTCAAGAAAATTGTCAAGAAAATAATTAAGACCGACCCACACACAACCTTTTTAATTAATTCTACAAGTTATAGCCACTCTACCTTTCATAAATTTTGAATATCTTCTGTACGATTAAATTAGGTGCAAACATTAGATAAACAAAATATGATATTGGTTTTATAGCTCTTATATTGTTAATAAATCAAACATGCCTAAACAATCTTGTATTTTAAGGCATGCTTCATAATCATAACTCACAAAATGTGATCTCTAAATATTTCAAATTTTTAAATCTCTACACAATTATATTTGCAAAAATAAGCCAAAAACCCGAATGAATGAAGCGCAATTATTAGTGTGAAATTTTTAATCCTTCAATGGTTGAATTGTAATATGTTTTTGTCAACACCCGTTAGAGTAACTGGCAACATGATGTGCCATTCGCCCCGCTCAATTTTTTTTTTTTTTAAGTATATGTTCTTTTCAAGTTTGCAATTTTAATATTAAAAAAAATGAACTTATTTTATAGTTTTGTTAGTTTGCTGCCAGATTTGGAAAACTAACTTTGCTTTCGGTAAACCGCGTGAATAATGCGCAAGTAATAAGATACTGAATTCTCAAGCTTGGATTTACGTTGTTTCCAAGTGTAATGTCTCTTCTGTACTCTCTCCCTTTCCAATAATAATTCACTTTTTATTCTGTCTTGATGTTTATTTCAATTATAAAAAAAAAACATATTAATTGTAATTTAAATATGGACCTTCTGCAGCTACTAAAATTATTGATTAAAAGATTGACTAAAATAGTTTTTTGGACCGTTTTGCCCTTATAGTTGGGTGAATCCTTTATACCAGTAGGGAGTGAGATAGTCATTTAACACTCTCAATTTGGAGGTTTAGGGTTTCTATCCCCAAAATTTTAGGAGTAAATCATTTTCCTTTAAATATTCACACCCAAATAATGGGCCCATAAGAGAAAATGGTTTTTGAGGAATTACATTAGGAACGAAAAATGTCCAGGGAAAGTCCTAATAAGATTGGAAATCATATTACAGGAAGTAGTATATCGTTAGTATTAAATGTGGTCATCCAACTCCCCAGTATGCACATAGCCCAAAGCTCAATGGGGCTATGGCCTGCCCACGATCTCACAGTCGTGGGTTCGATATCCTCCCCATACATGGGGCATGCTTTAAATTTCTGTTTCTAAGGTTCTCTCCTCCTTTTGTGAAGCACGTATATCTTCCCTTCATGAGACAACCGCCCAGCCAGACTTAAAAAAAAACTCCCCAATATGCCGTTCATTCGGCCGTTTGGGATCGAGTCACCAAGTTATCAGTCCGACTTATCAGGTCGGACAAAATTTCAGAAGTAAGCTTCAACATTTTTTAATTATTTTTATTTATTATAGATTCATTTTTCTTTTTTAAAGTCATTTAGCATCTTATTGATAACGAGACAATAAAACAACTGACTTTAGTTGTATCATGTATGATGAGAGAAGGAGAGAGATAATATTAACCAAAAAAAAAGGGAGAGAGATAAATCTCCTAAATTTAATTTATTAGCGTAAATATTTAAGGTAGATAAATATATATAAATGACTAATTGATTGAGAATCTTCTAAAAAAAATTGGAGAGTTGAATTTTACGCAAGTAGCTTTAATTTTCATATATACCTTAATTTATCCAAATATTAGAAAATCCCTTTTAATATTATTTGTTTTTACCATGTTAGACCAACTATTTTTACTTTTCTGACTGTCACTATAGCAAATTTTGGCTGCATTTCAAATAAATTGAAACGACTATTTCTAAAAAGCATTAATTAAGTATTAACTAACTTCGATGGGTTCAAGTCCAACCAATAAATAATTTATACACTGGACTTATTCATCAAAAAAAAAAATAAAAAAATTATACACTGGACTTATTCATCAAAAAAATAAATAAAAATTATACACTGGACTGGACTTCTTCACGGAATCGGACCAACTTTTATTTTCTTTTTTGAGGGTACGGACCAACTCTTTTTTTTTGGACGCCACGATGGCGATTGTCCTATATTGGGGGAGATAAAACAGCCCCACAATAGGGAGAGAGAATACCCTAGATAAGGTAGAATAAAACTTACCGCAACGCCGGCGGAGGGTATCGAACCCGGGACCTCTCGGTCATGGGCCGACCAATGCCTCACTGGACTATTAGCCTCTTCGATACGGACCAACTTTTAAGAATTGAGTTTTTCTCCAAATCCATTGAATTGACCAGTTACAACCAACAAAGCCACCTTTCTTAGAATCCATGTACATAAATTATGAAAATAAAATATCTTCTAATAGATCATTAGTATGTGTTTAATTTCTTCATGAGTATTATATAATTGCTTATAAATTATAGATTTTTTAATAAAAAAAATTTAATGCATAATAATTTTTTAATAATGATTAGCAGAATAATACTACACAATAAGTCAAAAGATTTCATTTTTTACTGATAAATTAATTACGTACTGCAATTTTTTAATTAACTTCACATAAACAATTTGACCGACAATGCACAAATGGAAGTAGATTAGTTTATTGGTCTGTCTAACGTGTGTTCGGAGCACGTGTTATTCAGATGAGTAGACTATATATGATGATAAGTATATAAAAAATCTACAATCCTAGAAGAAATGGAAGAACCTAGAAGCACGTCTATTACACTAAAATGGAATGAAATTCAAATGACCTCTCTAACTTCACTTTCCTTTCTGGTATTTGATTGGGCAAATTAAAGTTGAAAAGTCTTTCCATAAGAATGCTCATTTCAGAAGAAGTGAGAAAGACACTTTCACATAAAAATCTATGGGATGGTCTTTTCAAAAAAATTGGAATCATCAAATAGTAGTAAGTGATTGTTATATCTTTCTTTTAACTAAGCACAATCAAATTACACTACAACTTATTTGTATTTCGTCACAACAATTTTATTTCTCTGGGTAGAATTTCATATATATATATATATATATATATAGACACACACACACACACACACACACACACATACACACAAGCCTTTTAAAAGACGTTAGGTCTTATACCTACTTACTAATATTTAAACTTTACCAGGAATGATATTCCCTATGTAATAATGGATTTGTTTCCACCTTTTATTTGAGGGTAGGCAACGTCTCCCTCTTTGTTGGTTCTAAATTTTATTTCAATAAAAGAACTTTAGTTTTATATATATATCATAAATACTTTATTTTTCTTGGAGTATTTTTCTATTTTATTTTTTTAATCCCAAAAAATTATTTTTATGACAATATTAACATATCAATATAAATTATATTTCAATAATTAAAATATTCTTTTATATGTTATTTGATACATAATGTCAAATGTTATTCAAGTAAGATTTTTTTTAATCGTATATTAGAAAATCTCTACACAAAGTCTTTACAATTTACGCAACAACCAGTATCAGACTCGGTATTCGGTAATCACAAGGTCCTTAACCTTGGGGCGACGGCCTGCCCACGACCTTGAGGTCGTGAGTTCGATACCCTCTCCGCGCATGGGGTATGCTTTAATTGTTTTCCTTTCTAGAGTTATCTCTTCCTCCTCTTATGAGGTGCTACTCTCTCCCCTGTTAGGGTGTACGCCGCTTAAAAAAAACTCGGTATTGGGTACCAAACCTCTCTATCCTCGGCCCCAAGTGTTGTGGCTCCGATGTAAAATGTGATAAATTTCGTACGTGCAAAATTTATCTTGTCCGTTAAAAAAAAAAATTTAACGAACAAAAATTATTTAAAACTGACAAATCTCGTATTTACGACACCTGTATTTACAAATGTTTTGTTGTTCTATGTAGGATTCAGACTGGGCCCCAACCAATAGAAACTCCTGACGGCATTTCAAGTTTGACCATGACTTAGTGTCTATTTATATTAAGAAAAATGATTTACTACTAGAATTTTGGGGATAGAAACCCTAAACCTTCAAATTGAGGGTATTAAATGACTATCTTACTCCCTGCTGGTATAAGGGATTCACCCAACTATAAGGGCAAAAAGGTCCGAAAATTATTTTAGTCAATCTTTTAGCTAATAATTCTAGTAGTCTAGCAAGATCCTTATATTAATTGTCGAATCCGACTGGAAAAAAATCTTATTGCAAAGTCTTTTTTTTTTCTTTTTTCTTTTTTTTTTTTTTTTTATAAATAAAGAATTAACCATTGATAACAAAATGGCCAAGCCATTACAATAGAGTATTCCACAAACTCATCCTCTAATATAACAAAAGAGGGGAGTTGAGGAAACGAAACAAGAACAAGAGAGAAAATAAAAGTTACACAAGGTAACGGATAATAACCCACACCCCAAATAGGTGGGTAGGAATTAAAACTATTAAAACTAATAATCTAACAAACAAACAAAAGAAAGTATTCTCTCCAACATCTTCATCGCGATCCTCGAGCCACAGAGACAAGTACTTGGTTCCACCTTTTTTCCATAGACAGCGATTTAGAAGACCATAGGCGAATCAACGATCTAAAAAATCACCTAGAAAAAAGGTGAAAACCCAGATAAGAACCGGGTATACAGATCATTCCACCAAGGAAGGGAGTAACAAGTCGATCAAAAAAGATGATCAACAAATGAAAACACCCCGAGGTCTTGAATCTTGATGAAAATCGCTCAAGAGAAAGTCCATCGATGTTTACAGTCAAAAGTATGGGTATAGGAACAAAAAGGGAAAGGAGAATGGCTAGATCTGACCAAAAACCGACCGGAAACCGGTGCTTTTGGCCGGATCTAGCCATTGGAGCAAAGAAGAAGAAGAAGAAATCAAAGAGAGAAAATGAGGTAGAGAGAGAATTTTTGGAAAAGGGGAAGCCACGACCCATTCATTACAAAGTCTTTGATCACCATGGATCTTATTCATTTCCTCTTCGGTTTCTTCGTATTTTATTCCGTGCTAGTAAAAATATTCAATAAAAAATCAAGTCTCAAACTTCCTCCTGGACCTTGGGCTTTACCTATGATAGGCAACCTCCATCAACTTACAAAGGGTGGCCTAATGCATCATGTCCTAAGAGACGTGACTAAAAATTATGGACCCTTAATTCACCTCAAGCTCGTTGAAGTTTCCGCCATTGTTGTCTCATCTCCAGAAGTTGCGAGGGAGATTTTCAAGATCCGCGACATAATTTTTTCTGAAAGATCTACGAATATTGAAGAAGTAAAAATTGCTTCGTACAATTGTAGTGACATTTTATTCTCACCTTATAGCAATTACTGGAGACAGATGCGTAAAATATGAACGGTTGAACTTCTTGGTTCGAGACGTGCTGAGGCGTTTCGATTAGTTAGACAAAATGAAGTATTGAATATGATTAGGTCTATCCATAAAGTTGTCAACCTAAGTGAAATGTTTTCTTTATTTAGTTATGGTGTTACTGCTCGGTCTGCCTTTGGTAACGCGGATAGGTACGAAGAAGGGCTTGGAATGAAATTGGACAGATTGGACGAGTACATAGAGGGATTCAACATAGAAGACTTGTATCCTTCATTGAAATTCCTCCAATTTTTCACTGGGATGGAGCGTAAATTGAAGGCGATTTTCAATGAGAACGATGAAACGCTCCAAAAGATCATTGATGATCACAAGGACAAGGAAGGAATGATGAAACAAAAACTTGATCAAGATGGAGAAGCAAACCAAGATTTGGTTGATGTTTTTCTAAACCTTCAGAAAGAGGGAGACTTTGAGTTTCCACTAACTGATAACTGCATCAAAGGAATAATTCTTGTAAGTCAATACTTACACCATTATCCCGAGTCAAAATTGCTAAGTCAACTACGTTAATCTTTCTTGACTGTTTATTCATATTTAAAGAGTTGTTAATATTTGTACTTTTTGCAGCGCATCCAATTTCATCTATTGAAACTTATTTAATTAGAATTCACATTCCTAGCTTTTGTCACATAAAGAAATTCTTGCTTTTGTATATATATATATATATATATACCGGGACATGTTTGGTGGAGGGGGCAGCACATTAACAGAGACACTAGAATGGGCAATCTCCGAAGCAATTAAAAGTCCAAGAATACTTAAAAGGGCACAAAATGAGGTAAGAAATGCATTTCATGACAAAGGAAATGTAGAAGAATTGAACATTGATGAACTAAAATATTTGCAAGCTTTAATCAAAGAGACTTTGAGGTTGCATCCTCCTTTGCCCCTCTCAATTCCAAGAGAGTGCAAAGAAAAATGCATTGTTTATGGATATGAATCTCTGGGCTATAGCAAGAGATCCCAAGTATTGGAATGAGCCTGAGAAATTCGACCCGAAAGATTTCTTGATTCTTCTATTGATTATAAAGGGAGTAATTTTATGCCGCTAAAGTGGGCGTTTTGGAACCGAATAATCGGCGAGGTTTCTAATCTCTCGATGTCACTACTACTCAATACAGATTTTGGATTTGGCATCGTTTCTAGGGCATGGAATTTTTGCAATGCCGCTGGTAGTATGACAACAAACTGTCAATATACACCCGTTGAAAGGGGAAGCCATACTGGATTTACTCCAGTGATGGGGAGTGTATCGAAAAGGAAGGCGCGGGTAATAGGGATAAATGAGATTGGTTCTGGAACAACGTCGTCAGCGTTGAATTCCGGCATACGATTTTGTTATGACTTAGGATTGGATGCGAGAGGGCCACCGGGGAAGGTAAGAATTATACCGTTGGTGGATTTTGGAGATAACGTGTTGTTGATGCTCGGTACAATGGAGATCGGACGTTATATTAATACAACGGCGACGGAGATGATGAGAAATTCGCCGGAGTTGATGATGACAACATTTTTGGTGGAAATGGGATCTTTATATTTCACCGAAATGCTATATAGTTACACAAAAAAAACCAGTTGCGAGGAAATAGATCACTCTACTGGTCAACAGCTATATAGCCCAAACTTTACAAACTTCAACTACTCTATCTAAAATCTGCTCCACTATACAAAAAGTAGGAGGGAGTTTCTCCTCCTGTATGTGATATACTATATTTCTCCAGTACCAAATAGCTGATATGGTTTCCCTGAACACATATTTCCATGGTAGGTTTCTGAGTCCAACATTGTGACTCTTAACAATATTACAGTCAATCCAAGTTTCTATAACTGGTAAAGTAAAGAAAATCACACTGCCTTCCGGCAGTAAAATCGCCTTCCAAATTTCTTTACACCAGCAGCAATCCCGGAGGGCATGTATAGTAGTCTCAACTTGACTCTTGCAGATGCCACATACCCCATCAGAGTGAATGTGGCACTTCTGCAAGAGGGAGTTAGTCTTGAGTCTGTGTCTCCTTGCAATCCAAAGCAAAAAAGAAGATCTGATAGGGCCTTTGAATTTCCAAAGCTTGCTCCAAGCATTTGCCTGTTCTCCTCCTGCTCTTTTTATAAGCTTAGTATAGCAGCTTTTGATAGAGAATGCCCCTTTAGTAGAATCCTTCCACCACGGCTGATCTCTGGTTTGCTGTACTTCAAAAAGCTCCAATTCGAATGACCAAGGGGGGCTAAGAAAATGGTTCAAATAGTCCCAATCCCACGACCTCCCATCATACCAACAGTTACTAACTTTGAGCGCCAGATCTGTATGGCTAAGTGTTATATTAGCCCCCTGCAAAAGAGACTGGTCGCCAATCCAACAATCCGTCCAGAAAAAGATTGATTTGCCATTCCCCAACTTCTATTGCATCTCATCCTTAAGAGCTTCAAACCCGTGGAGTATACTCTTCCATGTATGAGAGCATGGTTTACTAATTTTAAGAGGTCTACGCAGGTCCCCATATTTCCCAGCAATGACCTGACTCCATAATGCATCAGGCTCTGTGAAAGTCCTCCAAGCAAGTTTGGCAAGGGCTGCCTGGTTCATCAGATGTAAGTCCCTCATACCTAACCCACCCATATTTTTAGGTCTACAAATATTTTTCCATGCAACAAGGTGTAAAGTCTTCTTATCTGCACTTCCATGCCACAAGAAATTTCTTTTAACTCTGTCAATATCATCAAGTGTAGCCTTAGGGAGTTTAACAGTCTGCATGTGGTAGCCTGGGATGGTGCTGCTCACTGTCTGAACCAGAAGGGCTCTGCTGGCAGAGGATAAAATCTTGGATTTCCACCTGGTAGTCCTGGCTTTAACTTTGTCAACAAGAAACCCAAAGATCCTTCTGGTAATCCTATGATGGTGGAGAGGCACCCCTAAATATTTCCCTAAGTCAGTAGTTAGGGGAATACCAACCTGGATGCTGATGGATGATGCTGTGAATGAATGAACATTTTTCGATACAAACAGCCGGGATTTAGATATGTTAACTTTCTAACCAGACATCATACAAAAGTCAGTGAGAGTTTGTTCCATAATAAGAGCCTGCACAATGCTAGCTTCCCCAAATAAAACTAGGTCATCCGCAAAAAACAAGTGGCTCAAGGCAGGTCCATTTTTCCCCAGATGGACAAGTTTCCATTTTTTCTCGCTGACATCATTCCTAATTTTATGACTTAACACTTCTATATACAAAACAAAGAGATAAGGAGCAACTGGGTCACCTTGCCTCAGCCCTCTACTTGGTTTGAAGGGTTGCAATTTTTCACCATTCCAGAGCACCGACAGAGTAGCAGACTCGGTGCAAAACATTATTAGGTCTATGAGATGGGTAGAGAATCCCACCTCCTTTAAAATAGTTCTCATAAATCCCCAATCAACCCTGTCATAGCCTTTTCCAGATCAATCTTAGCTGCCATCCAACCTCTCTTTCCAGACTTTATTTCTCATCGAGTGTACCATTTCCTGAGCAATGATGATATTGTCCGATGCTTGTCTACCCGGAATGAAACTGCACTGTGTATTCCCAGTAATCTTGTTCATGAGGAGTTTCAGTCTGTTAGCTACTACTTTAGAAATCAGTTTGACTAAAACATTGCAAAGTGAGATAGGCCTGAAATGTGCCATTTTCTCTGGATCGTCTTGTTTAGGGATCAGGGTAATAAGTACTTCATTGAGCCTTGGGTCAAAAGAGCCTTTAAGAAAGGCATCTTGTACAAATTTCGTAACAGTGTTCCCAACCGTAGTCCAATACTTTTGGTAGAAACCTGCAATAACACCATCTGGTCCAGACATTTGGTCTAAAGCAATTTTGACCTCCCCTACAGTGAGTTCTCGGTTCAGCCACCTGGAATTGTTGTGGTTTAGATTGGGAAAACTCCAGTTCTGAGGGTCAAGAATAGAAACAGGTTCTGCTTGGTATAGCTTAGAGTAAAACTGGTGTGCTAGGGACTTGAAAGTGTTAGAGTCATAGCACCATGTATCTGTATCATCCTTTAACTGAAAAATCTTACTTTTGGCTCTCCTAGCAAATGGTAGTAGTATGAAAATATCTAGTGTTCCGTTCCCCATTCTTAATCCAATTAGCCCTTGATTTTTTATACCAAAATAGTTCTTCTTGTTGTAGAATGTCCTGATATTCTGCAATCAAAGTTCTCTCCAAATTTTGTAAGAAGGCTGAGAATCGGACCTCCAAGGCTCTCTGAGTCCCTTTAATTCTAGCGAGGCATCTCTTCTTTCTTACCAAAATATTACCAAAAACATACTTGTTCCAAACCTTAGCTCTAGTCCTAAACTGAGAAAAAATGCAATGCAAGTCCGTTTCCCCCCTATCCCAGTTTTGTTCCACAAAGTTCTGGAATTGAGGATGTGAAAACCATGCCAAAAGCATTCTGAAAAGGCGCTCCGGTGAACGGTGACTAGGATTCGGTGAAGAGCTAAGCTAGAGAGGATTATGGTCTGACTTAGTTCTAGGGAGATGGTGGACCACTGCATCTTCAAAAAGGTGTCTCCACGCCCTATTACACCAACCTTGATCAATACGTTGCATAATATTATCCCCTTCCTCTCTCTGGTTACTCCAAGTAAATTTCGACCCAGAAAAACCAATATCCATCATCTCACATTGTTGCAGAGCATCCCACAGGTCTAAGACTCTGCCAAGGTTCACTCTCTTCCCTCCAATCTTGTCTTTCATATTAACTACTTGGTTGAAATCCCCTAGCAAACACCAAGGGACTTTAACACTCTTCCCCAACAATCTGAGATACTCCCAAAGTGCTTCCCTCCAAAACGGATTTGGGGAAGCATAAATGATAGACATAATCCAACTGACATTGTTACCATTCTTCACTGCCGCAGTCAACATTTGATCATTCATATTTACAAATTCGATATCATGAATGTTATTATCCCAAAAAATCCATATTCCCCAGTAAAGCCTCGAGCCTCTACCACTAGTTTAGAGTTTAATTTTGTTTGTTTAAGAATCCAATCAGCTTTGTCACTTTGCACTCGAGTTTCCAAAATAGCCACAACACTAGGATTGCAGCTATGTATCAATTCCAAAAAACAACGTCTAAACTTCTTTGATCCCGCACCGCGGGAATTCCATATTAATGCACTAATCATAAAAAATGAATAAAGATATGAATCCATACCTCATATTGATGCCTCAATAATGGAGGGTACTTCTTCATCATGCTGCATTTGACCCGAATCAACTATAGGAGAAGTCGGGCTTCTGTCTCTGGATAAATTCGTATGTTGAACCGTACTCTGATGGGTCGGGTTTGCTGGTCTTACTGGATCAGGGGGCTTATCCTTAAGATTCACCATGCCCCTCACATGGACACCCACAGAGGACCTTTGATTGAGAGCAGTTGGGTCAATATCCATATTAGGGTCAATGATTGTTTTAGCAGTTTGCTGCATGAGTGATTTGGCCAATGATTTGGGTATCGCTGGAGTGGAGATGGGCTTCCATTGGTTTTGCGGCTGATATGGCCTGGGGGTCCCACTTGGGCCAGCTTTGTTTTTGGACCGAAGGGCTTCCTATCCCTTACTTAATAAGCCAATAGACGATAGCTTTGCGGTTGCGTCTTCACATGCCCTTTTTGCTTTTGATTTTTAGGCATTTCATGTGCTGGAGTAGGGAAGGAAGGTGCTGGTACTCGATTGAAAGTCTGCTGCAAGGTTGGTACATCAATTGGCTCAGCCTGGGCTTCCTCATTTGTCCCACTACTCAAGACTACAAACCTTGAACCCCCAACATGCTGGGGTTGTTGCTTATGTGGGCTAGGTCCCTGTTGGGGTGGTATTGGTGCCGGATTGTTGGGTTCCGAGTCAGCCCTTGAAGTTTGGCGATTTGCAGATGGAATGTCCACCGGAGCACTTGTTGTTTTATATCTAGAGTTTCGTCGACAGACATGACTTGTCATCATCCATGGTCTGAAATCCCCCTATTCCTGGCCCACAACATTCTGACTCTGACCCGGCCCCTGGGGTTCTGCTTGAACTGACTTGGCATTAGCCGGACATAGTTCTGATCGGTGGCCATACTGTCCACACTCAAAACATATCTGGTATAACCCTTCATATTCAACTTTTTGGGTGGTGTCCATGAGAGAGACCATGGGAGGTAGGGCCTGTGTGAGGTCCATTTCAACACAAGCCCAGGAGAATTTTCCTTGTGTTCTTGAGTTAGTGGTGAGATCCACCTTCACTGGCTTCCCTATATGACTGGCCAGTTCAAGGACTACATCATCCTTAAAATATTCACAAGGCAAAGAGGGGAAACGAATCCATACCATTGTCCTTGTTACTGACTGCTCCTCAGGTCGAAAGTTGGGTTTCCACTTCATCACCGCCACATAATGACCCACCCAAAATAATCCAAGGGCCTTGTTCAAGGACATGAAAGTAATCCTCTGCACAGAAAAATCGAACCACATAGAAATGGTCCTCTAGATCCATAAATTCACACCATTGGGAGAGTCCCCATAGGCTTTGAAGCCGTTGCTCTAGGACTTTGTAAGGTATATTTCTTCCGAGTACCTTAATTATTAAGGCCCTCTTCCAAGGCTTCCATAGATCCTTGTATCTAGACACATCCATAGTCATTTTTGGCCATTTGTTGTTAGCTTCCGGTGGATTTTTCTTGGTGTTTCTGAACCATTCTTCAAGAAATTCATCTTCGCCAGAGAGATCTTCATCTTCACCAGTGTAGAAAATTGGAGCATATGTTTCAGCTTCTTCTCCCATCACAGTATCAACAAAAGATTTATTCCCCCATGGATTTGAAGGTTGACCCGACTCCATAACCGGTACATCTTGTGCTCTGTCGGGTGGGGTGTCTTCTTGCATCAGGCGCCTCTTGGCCTTGCGTGTTTCACCATCATCCGTAGTCCCTCCTGGAGTTCCTTCACTTTCGCCGCCTCCGACAACAATTTCCATCGGGGCAGCAAGCTTTTTTGTCCAAGATTCGCCGCGATGATGACAACATTTGGGAGGCGGGTTGAAGATGGTATGGATATGGTGGCTTGTGATAAGTCAATGGTTCCTTCAATGAGTCAAAATTCATTCACTAAGGGCTTAGGCTCTAATGGTACATTCAAGGCCAATAGCTATGTTAGAGGCTTTTATGCTCTTTGGGTTGGGCTGTTAGAGATAGGTTTGGCCCATATTTTTATGGGAGAAGGGGGTTTTGGGCAAGTTGAATTTTCGGAAGCTGGAATATATTCTATTGGGCTGAATGGGCCAGGCCTGGCGTTGGAGATTACTGATTTGGCTGGGTCTTGCCATGCTGGCCAACCTCTGATGATTTTGACTTTGCAGGCTAAGATGATACAAATTCTCTAAATTGGAAGCATGTTTTAGTGGGTTGGCTCCGTCAAGGCCCATGAGCTGCTTGCTCGAGAATTGTTTGGAACTCTACACCTTTGGACAATTCAAGATTTAGTGTGCCTCAAAATGGCTCACATTTCTAATAGTGTTTTTTTTTATATAATAAAGTCGTTTGCAAACTTCATGTTTAATATCATGGTGGAGTCCCTAACACTTCAATTGTATGTGTATTTTAAAAATTATACATCCTCTTAAAAGGTAAAATTCTATAAGTGACCCATTATTTTTTATAAGTGACCCCAATGAATTTAAAAATTAGCCTCTTTGTCCAAAAATGAATATCAAAGTATACTTTCGATTTGGGACTGAGAGAGTAACAAAGATCAAGTAAAAAAAATCAAAAACATTTTACTACAAAAAGGAAAAATTCACTATATTTTTTTTTATAGATAAAATATAAATATATAGATAATGCTTTTCGGCTAAGAAAATAATTAGTTAAAATTGGCTAAAAAATCAATTTAAACATTATTCACCCTATACTAGTATAAAGAATTTTACGTTGTTTTTACTACTTTCCCCCAAAATGAGATACGTATCAAATGATTGAATGGTACAACATCATGAACCAAGTACTCATGGTCACCTTTTGAAAAAATATATTTTGGACATAGCGATCGAGAACGGTTACTTAAACTACAACAAATTAGCTGATAATCAACTGGATTTAACTAATTCGAAACGGATTATTAAGTTGTTGATTAATACTCCCTCCATCCCAAAATAAAGTTAACATTTGGGACTTTAATTTTGTCCCAAAATAAGGTTAACATTTGGATTATCAATGAGAATTTAATGAACTTTTATCATTTTTACCCTCTTTTTACTTTTCTTTTAAACACGATTTCAATTTTCAAGATGTAGTTAATGATGATATATTAGTCTTTTAGCTTTAGCTTTTTATAGTTTTTAGGAATTTCTTAATTCATGTGAAATAGTCAAATGTTAACCTTATTTAGGGATGGAGGGAGTAGGTCACTAAGAGGTCGTTAAGTTTGACACATTTGACCAAGTCAAATCCGTTTCGTGACTTAATTCCACGACCGAATTCTGTCACTAACCTTAGCGGGAAAACTTTGGAGCAAACAAAATTAAAATTTAGCAACCACTTATATATGGACTGCTAAAAAAATAAGGCGTGTAACTATTGTTATGGCCAAGAATTTGGACCTCTAATGCACTTAAAGCTTGGTGAACTTGTCAAAGAGGCCGCAATCCAATGGGGTAAGCCTCGAATCGTGACTGAGAGATCCCGAGTTCGACACCCTCCTCATACATGAAGCAAGCTTAAAAATTCTCTTTTTTTAGGACTATCTTCTCCTCCTATGAGGCAGTTCTCTCTCCCCTTCATTTAACAACCGTCCAGCCGGGTTTAAAAAAAAAAGCTTGGTGAACTTTTAACCATGGTTATCTCTTCACCAGAAGTTGCCAAGGAAGATTTAAAAAACCATGATCTTATTTTCTTTCAAAGACCTTCGAATTTCGGATCATTCAGAATTATCACTTATTATTTTACCAGCATTCAGCAGCGGATCCACTTTACCACTACGGGTCACATGATCCCTCTCCAAAATAATTTTTTTTATAGTAAATAAGGTGTATTTTTATTCCATTTAGATTATAAATTTATTAGTGACTCCACACAAATAAAAAGAATCGACGAGTGTCCCCACTACTCTAAGATTCTGAATCCGCCACTGTCAACATTGTATTATCTCCATATGAAAATTATTGGAGAGAATTGCCTAACAACGACTAATCAATTTTGACCCTATCTGTCGGTCTTTATTTAATTTCGAAGTCGAAAGTCGGATCAGATTGGAAAATCTGATGCACAAAGTCTTTACAATTTACACAACAACCAGTATCAGATCATCAGTGCTTGAAAAAATCTACGGATGAGAGAACAGCGAGAACATGGGAACCAACAATCATGAAGTTGCAAGTTACGTACAAATCTTCTATGCAATGTTGGTGTTTAATCTCCAGTCTCACTAATAATAACTTTATTAAATGTTATTTTTTTTCTAGAGAAAATCAAGATATATTGCAATAAACATTTCTGTTTTTTCTCTTTACGTCACAAATTTTTTTATTTAATCACTCTATGCACACAAATAATTTTCGAGTTGTTGTTTCTATCAAATTAGCAAATTTGTTGTGATTTTCGACCACTTAATGGCGATGGTCAAGATTTTTAATGTAGGAGTAAGGAAATGGAGTGACGAATTTGCTCTCGAATCCCGAATACATGTGCAAATAATGTGTGATTATGTGGCCGGAATTCATTTCATATTTTTTAATTTAATAGAAAAAGGTTCGAAAATTGTTTGTTTACTCAAAGAGTTTAAATAAATATTTGTGACAGAAAGAAAAAAATAAAAATTGTTTATGACATATATAATGAGTTTTTCTCTTTTTTTATTTCAAAAACTTAAAACTTAAAAAAAAAATGGTGAAACTCTGAAGAACAAAGTGTATTTTATGACAATAAAACAGAAGATGAAACGTATGATATTTTTCCTCTTCGTACCAAACATCACTCTCCCCAGCCCCAACCCCCAACCGAATAATAGAAACTCGTAATTCCTAACGGCATTTCAAGTTTGATCATGACTTAGTGTCTATTTATATTAATTGTTCAAATCAGACTGGAAAGATCTCATTGCAAAGTCTTTTATCAGCATGGATCTTATTCATTTCCTCTTAGCTTTCTTCCTATTTTATTTCGTGCTAGTAAAAATATTCAACAAAAAATCCAGTCTCAAACTTCCTCCTGGACCTTGGGCTCTACCTATAATAGGCAACCTCTATCAACTTACAAAGGGTGGCCTAATGCATCATGTCCTAAGAGACATAGCTAAAAAATATGGACCCTTAATCCACCTCAAGTTCGGTCAAGTTTCCGCGATTGTTGTCTCGTCCCCAGAAGTTGCGATGGAGATTTTCAAGACCCGCGACATAATTTTTTCTGAAAGATCTACGGATACTGAAGCCGTAAAAGTTGCTTCGTACAATTGTAGTGACATTTTATTCTCACCTTATAGCAATTACTGGAGGCAAATGCGCAAAATATGCACGGTTGAACTTCTTGGTTCGAGGCGTGCTAAGGCGTTCCGATCAGTTAGACAAAATGAAGTATTGAATATGATTAGGTCTATCCATTCCCAAGAGGGTAAAGTTGTCAACCTAAGTGAAATGTTTTCTTTATTTAGTTATGGTGTTACTGCCCGGTCTGCCTTTGGTAACGCGAACAGGTACGAAGAAGGGCTTGGAATGAAATTGGACAGATTGGGACGAGTACATAGAGGGATTCAACATAGAAGACTTGTATCCTTCATTGAAATTCCTCCAGTTTTTCACTGGGATGGAGCGTAAATTGAAGGTGATTTTCAATGAGATCGATGAAACGCTCCAAAAGATCATTGATGATCACAAGGACAAGGAAGAAATGATGAAACAAAAACTTGATCAAGGTGGAGAAGCAAACCAAGATTTGGTTGATGTTTTTCTAAAACTTCAGAAAGAAGGAGACTTTGAGTTTCCACTAACTGATAACTGCATCAAAGGAATAATTCTTGTAAGTCAATACTTACACCATCTTATGTGTATTTTCTCGAGTCAGAATTGCTAAGTCAACTGCGTTAATCTTTCTTGACTGTTTATTCATATTTAAAGAGTTGTTAATATTTGTACTTTTTGCAGCGCATACAATTTTATCTATTGAAATTTATTTAATTATAATTCACATCTTAACTTCTGTCATATAAAGAAATTATTGCTTTTATATATATACCAGGACATGTTTGGTGGAGGGGGCAGCACATCAGCAGTGACACTAGAATGGGCAATCTCCGAAGCAATTAAAAATCCAAGAATACTTAAAAGGGCACAAGATGAGGTAAGAAATGCATTTCATGACAAAGGAAATGTAGACGAATCGAACATTGATGAACTAAAATATTCGCAAGCTTTAATCAAAGAGACTTTGAGGTTGCATCCTCCTTTGCCCCTCTCAGTTCCAAGAACGTGCAAAGAAAAATGCACTGTTTATGGATATGATATACCAGCTAAGACTAGACTCCTTGTGAATCTCTGGGCTATAGGAAGAGATCCCATGTATTGGAATGAGCCTGAGAAATTCGACCCCGAAAGATTTCTAGATTCTTCTATTGATTATAAAGGGAGTAATTTTGAGTATATCCCATTTGGTGCTGGAAGAAAAATTTGTCCTGGTATTTCATTCGCATTTTCTAATATAGCAATCGCGCTGTCACAATTATTGTTTCATTTTGATTGGGAAGTCCCTGATGGAATGAAACTAGAAGATTTGGACATGGTTGAAGACCTCGGTGTGACCGTGAAGCGTAAAAATGAACTAAAGCTCACTCCAGCTACTTATTACAGATCTCGTCTTAAAGAGAGCCTTAGCTAGTTGTGTCCAAAAGGAAATGAAATAAGATTGGCTAAATATTTTCAGTTTTTGGGTGTTCCTTCTCTTTAATGGTCATCTGTAACATTAATAATGTTTAGGTGTGTAATTTGTATGTATATTGTCATCCTTCGGTCATGTACTAAAAATAATAATAATGTCCAGATGCTAAGGACAAGATTGCTGAAACTAGGGGCAGTTTTGGCATAATATTTGAAATGTAATTTTATGAAAACCACCGAAGTCTGTCTCATTTTGCAATTGCATACCTATTCCTTTGATTTTTGTAATTGAGGTACCTAAATTGAAATTTCATCTAATAGATAACAGAATTTTGTAATTTTTGAACTTTAAAAAAAATATTTTACTTATTACCCAAAATATTCTCCAACCCTTAACTTAATATATCTATACAAAATCTTCATCTTCTTCAACCCGGCGCCGCCTCCTTCCTAGTATACAAAATTGGAAACAATGGTTTTTGTTTTTCAATGAAAGACGTTTTTATCCAATTAACAATTTAACAATATTTTATGAAAATCGGGATTAATTAATTTCCCATCAATTAATGTTTTAAAAAATACTAATATGATGTCAGCGGTGAAAGAGTGATGGAGGACGGCGGTGGTGGATTGTCGAAATCCGATAGGGAGAGGGATGGGTTTTACCGAATTAGCGACAGAATTCGAATTAATTTCGATAATTCAACTTTGGCAATTCGGTTCCAAATCGGTAAGTTGTCGACTATCGGTTTTGAATTGGGTTCGAAATCGGTGGGACTGATATTGAAATTGGTTAACCAATTTTCAATTAAAAATTTTTTATTAATATTTTTATTTATTAGTTAACTATATCCTACTACCTTCATTCTTAAAGATAAAACTTTAAGAAAGCTAGGGTTACGGAAAAAAAACTCTCACCTCTAAAGAGGCTCCGACCATGTTGGAAAACCTCCCTAGTTTTCTAAGGTTTACTAAGCCGCCACTTTGCGCGTCTTCTTGTCGGAAGATGAGTTCTGTCGCCTGATGCCATCTTTATTGTTCTGCTGGAACAAGAAGGTTGTTCTTTTCGGACTGCTTGTCTGGCCATCGATTTGGCTTTGCTCTGGTAACGGAGTATGTATAAGATTGGGGGAATCGGGAATGAGTCTATTAGTTCTCGTTTCTGATAAGTCTGGGTCTACTAGACTTTTGTTCTGGGTACAGGAGAAGGTGCCATTGCGATCTAACCGGCTACTTGGTTGTGATGTTGGATTGTTAGCACCGGAGAAGGTGGTTCTTTTTGCGAAGGTGTTTTCGTTCTATACTTCTTTGGATCAGACAATCTAATGGAAGTCGAGGGTTTGGGGTTGGAGTTATGGAAGGGAGTGACTAGCGGGGAGTCGAGAGCTCAGCCAGATGTGAGCAAGGTGGCCGCCGTTTGCAGGGCGTTTGGGGATAGATGTACCAATTCTACAAATTTATAGTTTTTGGGGACCCTTTCTGCTATTTTTACAACTTTGGTCCACATAGGACCAATAATGCATTTTCATATTTGTTGGGGACTTTTCTTGTAATTTTTACTTTTGATGAACTTTTTCATACGGGGCTCCTGTCGTTAATCAGGGTAAGGTGGAGGTCGCATGTCAGCCCCGCCAAGGCTTATGAGTTGCATGCTCTGGATTTGTCCGATACTGAACAACTCTTGGACAATTCAAACTCTAGTGCGCCTCAAAATGACTAACTTTTCTTGTAGTTTTTCCTTTTTCCTAGTAAATGTGTTTGCAAACTTAATGATCAATATCATGGTAGTACTAGGCTTTAATTCATGTTTTAGATTAGGTTTTAATTCAAGTTTTTATGTTAGCAATCAATGGGGTCTGTCGTATCAAATTTTGAGAACATCCCTCAAGATAGAGTTTTTTTGCAACATTGTTTCGAACGGAGGATCGTGAGCGGACATTCTATTCGTATCTAGCGTGGTCGGTGGCCAACTACTCTACGGGGTTTTCAGCTGATCTCCCCTCCCAATTTTACGTGTTTTGAAAGTTTGCAGACAATAACTCTAGAAGTTGTGGAAGACCTCTGGTTTGTGCGTGGACTCGGTTTTGCTCTTGCTTTTTTGGTAGTAGTGTTTGGTTATACGGTCATAGAATTTTGTACTATATGGCACTTATTCTTTAGTTTTTTCTATGACCGCAAGTCTTGTAATGTTCTGGCTCATTGGTTAGCTGAAATTTTTCTAAGACTTGATGCCTCATTTCAAAGGGTAGAGGATTCATTGAAATTTCACCTCTCTCATGTAGTTCCTAATATCTATTAATGATATTATTTTCTTTTAAAAAAAAAGAGAAAACTTTAAAGATAAATAACGAAAATTAATGAAGTATAATTCAGATATTTTATTAATTAAAATACTAATATTATTATTTTAAATATAACTTATATACCACTAATTTTATTTAATATAATAATATTAATATTTTATTTAAAAAATATCTTTTTTTATTTTTTTTATTTTTCTCTACTTATTCTGAAAATATTATATTTAAGTATTGAGGGAGTACCAAATAATTCATTCTTACCTTTCAATTTTCACATCCTCTTTAGTCCAGTCTTCATTCTTTCCGACCGAGAGTCTACATTCATCGCCGGCGGCGGCCCTGCAGGTCGGCACATCTCCATCCCTCTTCCATCCAATCCTTCTTTCCTCCTTACATCTTCAATTGAAACTCGGTAATCTATGTTTTTTAAGGTATTGCTTGTTGTGAATTTTACTATTGGAGTGTGGCAATTTTTTTAGTTTATTTGAAGTGATCTGAGAGTTCATGGAATCGACTATTGTTTGGTGAATTTCACAGAATTTTGTGAGGATATGTTAGAAAATCTAGTGTGTTTAGGTACTTCCAAGTAATTCTGTAATTCTGTAAAATGTAAATCCCAATTGAACCAATTTTAAATCTGTTCTGCTATTTTTAGACAAAAATTGAGAAAAAAGCTATTTAAATTTTCATTTTGCTCTACTCATTTTCATATAAAATAAAGTCTGAATTGAAGACATGATTATGGGGTTCTTATTATAACATGGGAATCACATTTATTCTTCTTTTTTTCTCAATATTATCCGTGTATTTGCTTCAACTGCTCAACAATAACCTTGTAAGAGCTTAAATGAGTTTTAGGGGAGAGATAAAAACTCTTGTCCAATCTGGTCAATTCGGTCAAAAACTGAATTCCCAATTCAATTTAAAATCGGTAATTTGAAAATCGGTAATAAAATCGATCGGTATTTGACCGAATTACCGATTTCCATTGTCACCCCCATCAATGGGTGGTAATATTAGTATTCTTCAAAGGCCCATATATGACTTTTGAGGGTTGCCTTCTGTGAACCCAAAACAATATAATACAGCCCATTTTAGATGATTGTCCCAAAGCAAGCATCATTTGACTTAGGCATGTCAATTTGATTCGTGACCTGACCCGTTCCGCTCCGTGAAAAGAATGTGGCAAATCATACCTGCCCCGTGAACGGAGCAGATCGGGGATGGATTTCATTCCCCGCCCAGCCCCATTCATATTATATTATTAGACCTAATCATGTTTAATTTTCTCTTTAATGTACTAATTGTACTTATTTGAGAATGTATTTGGGATAAAATGTATTAATTGTATTTATAGAAGACTCTATCTTTATGCTATTATTAATGACTTTTTAAAATAAAAAGTAGGCGGGACAATGAATCACCTGCGCGGGACGGGGTTGGGTATTGAGATACCTGTCCGATCTGCCCATTGTCATCCTTAATTTGACTTGTTTAATCCCTAAATAAAATCTGAATTTTTCTAGCTAGAAACTCGTCTTAAATTTTTCTTAATTCTTACCACTTAAAAAAAATCCGAAAAACATTGAAATTGTGAACTGTTGCTGCAATATATCCAACATTCCCAAACACAATTAAGTAAATAGCAAAATTATATAGAAAAATTGTGTACACAAATAGAAGCACATAGTATAGTACTACTCATAATCTACTTGGTAAACCTCATTATAAATTACTTATTCAAATTCCAAAAAAAAATGTTGCCAAACCAAATTTCATCTTCCCCTTTGTAAAGCCTTCTCAGCAGTGTCCATCTCTTCCAAGATTCTTTGCCTTCTTTTAGCCGGAAGCGGCGCGGTGGGACCAAAGCTAATATAATGGCCGGAAACAGCGTTAAGGGCAGAGTAAATATCCCGAAAAGAAGCTCTTCCTAGAAGAGCCTTCTCTCTTCTATACTTAGCCACCCAAAAATTTAGATGTTTCTCTTAGCTCAGCCACAGCATTAGCTATGTTAGGGTCATTTTTGTCCAAATTAATTGTATTTCTTACCTTGTTTATCACTTGTTCTGTCTCCTTTACGTATTCTTCGTCCGCTCCAGCCCATGCATACGTCACCGGCATGAGTACTAATGTTATTCCGGTAGCCAACGATAAAAAGTCGCGGCGGCGAGTGGTGGTGATAGTGGTGGTTGTGGGTGCATTTGTGGTGGTGGTGGTGGGAGGGGTGAGTTTTGACTTAATAGGGGTTAGTGGTTTTGGGGTGGTGGTGGTAGGTGTAGGGGTGAGTAGAGATGGGGAAGCCATTGTTTAGGGGTAGCTATGGAGGAGGTGGAGAAGAAGAGAGATTGGAAATGGTTTTTGAGAATATTGAAATAGGATTTGATTTTTTTTGGACACGTAGGCTTATCATCTTATCTTGTATTAAAAGTTTGTGGATGAGAAATCATCAAGGAGATTTTTGGATGATTAATGAAGTGTCATATACTCATATATGTTGCACTACCAACCACGATTGAGGTACTACCTCTTGTTCGTAAATATAATATTTGAAAGTAAAAATTAAGGTATTTTTTTAATTAAAATATCATTATTACTCTTTTAAATAAAATTAGTGTATTCAAATCATATTCAAGAGAGTAATTTTGATATTTTAATTATAAAAATATCTTAATTTTTGCTTACTTAATTTTCGCAACATATAATTAAAGTCTTATATATATATATAGGATTGGAAGGAGTACTATAGAAAAAGAACTTGAAATCTTGTCACTCAAATAAGATTGGATACCCAATTGACAATTCGCTTAAAGTTTGTGGTACTAAAATAGATTTAACTTTTTTTATTTTGTGGAAAATGAACTTATATAAATCACCAAAAAGGGGGGAATTTACAAGTTTAGGGACAATGTCTATGTTGCGACCGTAGGAGCATCACGAATTTCATGTACAGTAGATAAAATAAGGCAAAAAATTATATGTTCCTCTGTATTTTCTCATTTTTGTATTCAACAAATCACAATTTACTATGTGTATATATAATTGAAAAAAAAATGTTCATATAACAAATTTTGATTGGCTGAGATATATGAATAGAGACATATAGGGGACAAACGGTTTTCAACCATAAAATAATGCTAACTCTCCTATCAATCGGTGGAAGTTGGAATGCGTGTTCAAAGAACATCGAGTTCTGCCACCACCAAAATGTATGAATACCAACTTTGAATGGTTTCCGCCAATATTGTTTCCCTTTTAGGTTATCATCTATCCATTTCTCAACATTAAGTGTCTTGAAAGGTAGGCCGATTCACTTTCAACGGTAGATTGGAAGTTCGAGCCACGTTGTAAGAAAATTGGTGAATCATATTGATCTTCTGAGGAAGGAATTTAAAAAAATGGAATGGGAAAGTAAAACAATTATTTTGTTTTGGATTTAAATTTGATTGGGCTGAGATGTGCCAAGGGTTAACAGTCTATCATAATTTTGGTTCAAAACCAACCGAATCAATTCAATTAATAGAAGTTATGCCAAATTGGGTAGAAGATAGTGGTGATGACATTTGGCATTCTATAGATTTATGGTCCAATAAAGATCTTACATGTGACGATGTAAGCATTGATTACTCTCTAAAATGCAATGCATCATTAGCTAATAACATAAATTAAAGCTTTAGATAGCTATACAACTCAATATTTAGTCATATTAGTTTATCTATTACTCATTAGCTATATATATATATATATATAGTTATTCTAAGAGATCAAATAAATAGCTTTAGTTATAATACTATTAATTTTAGAGAATTGGAATAGACTATAGTTATGTAGATGTTATAATAAATTATATACACAATAAGTTTAATTTGTATTAAATGGAAGGAAAACAAAAGGTCTTCTTAACTTTTGGGGGCTCTTCCCGATTCTTAATTTAAGAAAACTTTTATCATTCCTCCAATTCAAAACTCTCAAATTAACAAAACTCTTCCAAATTTTATTCAATTCGGGAACTTCAAATGTCTTCCATTTCCACTATAAATTCCAATTGTGAACCAATTTCTATCATCAATATGCATATGAATCTATAATCTCACCAAAATTAAGAATATTTGCCGCCGATACCGCTTGCTTCGATCAGTATAAGTGACAAGAGAATTGGTATGGTTGAAATATATTTCTTTTCAATTGTTTTTAATGAATCTTTTATTAAATTTATAGAAAAATATTGTGTTGAAAAATAGTGTTTCTGAAAAATAGTCCATCGAACAAGTGAGTCAAAGTTCCAAGTGAAAGACAAGCTTGAATCATTTGCAGGTAAAATTCGTATTTAACATTTTTAGCTCTCTTTGTTTTTTTATTTCACCTCATCGAGAAAAAAAAGTTATAATCAACTTAACATTTAGCATGATTTTCAAGAATTGTTTTCTTTCCTCTGGCATTTTTTACATTATTATAACAGCGTAATAATATTTTTTTTCCAAGATATTAACAACGATCAAGTAGCCTAAATGTGATTAGATCTATTAAAGGTAAATTCACATAAAAAATGGATGGATTTAAAACATATTTGTTGACCTTATATGAAACTTTATTTTAATTTAAATTATTTATATAATGTGTTTTGAAATAAAGTAAGAAAAACCACACAACGCACCCGCCTCAAACCTAGTTATTCAGAAAAATACCGAAAATTAATTGGTTTGCTTTAATTCCGTATTATCTAATACCTGGTTCAATTTGGATTCTAAATTATGAAAACGAATTAAAACTGATATTTATATCACCACCACCAAAATCTAAAACTGTATGCACATGGAGAACTTTTGAACTATATTCTTTCTTCAAGTCATTGGCCGATGAGACATTGGTATAAAGATTAATACAGAAGTTCTATAAAGTAGAGGTTTTTTATTTAAATTTATCTTCTTTTTCTTTTAAATTTTTCTATTTTTTATAATATATGTTTCTCCCAGATAAATTAATTCCAAAAAAAACGGTATTTGGGTATAACTCGACTAATTCAATGGGATATGCAAAGTATAAATTTGACAATGCGACATTAAGTTACTTTTTAGATAACTTAAACTCGTAACCTTACTATGAACAAGTCTGTTAGGATCAAAAGTAAGATTAGTTGAGTTAAGCCCACTAGCCTTAGGGCTTTATTCATGTCGCATTCTCTAGTAGGCCTGTTAATTGAGTCTAAAATATTGAGTCCAGACTAACACCCACTAAATTGAGACCCAAGTTAAATTTCTATTGGATTAGGTTTAGATCTTTTCAACTAGAGTTCAGACTCAACTACATTGGGTATTGAATCTAATTTGGGCCCGTTCACTAATTTTACTTATAATTTTATTGATACTCAATTTTATCGATCGGAATGTGAATATTTTTTTAAAATAAAATAAATAATGATTATTAGTGAAATATTTTGTGAAAAATAATATGTACCGTTCATTAACATTAGCATCATATCCTTGGGTTCATAAAAAACAAAATAAAAAAAATAATTTTAATTGGGTCTCTTGGATCTATACAATTATAATTTAGATTCACAACTCGTGTCCATATTTAGATTGGATCCTATCTATATGAGTCCAGACCCAATTTAAAATGGAAAATTCTGATATGGACCAGGCCCTGGTCCACTTGGTCTAGAAGCTGCCACATCGCCCCTCTTTCAACAAAATTGTTTTTTAGGAGGTATTGTTTTCACTATAAAATGAGGAGGGAGATATTTTTTTACTTTTAACTGTGTCCATATCAGAATTATCTTTTTTGTATTTTAACTGTGATTGAGAGATGAAAAAAAAATTGAAAGAGGGACGACGTGGCAGCTTCTGGACCAAGTGGTCCAAGATCCTACCCCTGACCCTGGTCCATATCAGAATTGTCCAAAATAAATTTGAGTATAAAAAAGTCTATTTAAATCTAAATTATGTCTTATGAATCTAGATCTGAAGCTGTACTCTTTAGTCTTGAGTCTAATTGACAGACCTATTCTCTAATGCTTTCTTTGAAAAAACTGACAACTCATTTCTTATCAATCCTAAACGGGCTATTGGTTGGGCTGCCCAGTTCTGTGACAAGGAAAACCCAATGAGCTAGTGGCTGCAGCACTAATTGTCGTATGAGTATGGGTGTTTCGGAAAAATTGAAATCGACGCAAACCATATATATGTATATATATATTAAAGAATATTTTTGTAATAAAATATATATAATTTCTTATTTATACCATGACAAACAAGTTTTTCAAGTATTAAAGTAAGAGATTGAAGAGCTATTATGTGATTTTAGATTCAAATGATTTTTTTTTATTTCGAACTAATAATGATGTAATTTTTGTATTTTTTTTTAAAGATAATTTTGCATTAATTTGTTTGATGTTCAAGAATCAAGATAAAAAATTTATTTTTTCATTAATTTGTTTTTCATTATTAGGTTTAACTTGTGAAAAGTGAAAACAATACCTCCTAAAAAAACAATAAACATATTTCTTTAAATTTTTAGCACCTAAGTTATTATAAATAAAAAAAATAGCATTGTTCTGTATCAGTTATAAACTTCAATTTCTGCACTATTTTATTCTATTATAAGGTTAAAAATAGTAGCAAAATTATTTCAGTTAAACTAGAAAATTACTAACAATACCATAACTCATTTATTGACATATTAAAAAATAATAAATTATATTTTCACTTCTTATTTTATTATTTCATTTTTCCTTCTTATTTTTAATAAATAAAAAGACTCTAATACCCTTACCTATAATTTTTCTGGAGTATTAGGTTTGAGTTGGATTTGTTAATTTTAAATATTAAAGTATTTTCAATAAAATAAAGAGGAGAAGAATGAAAGAAGCTAAAATAATAAATAAAAAAAATGACAAATATCACCTCTTAAAAAAATTATTTATAATTATAAGTTGAATTATTATGATTAGTTTTCTTCTAACATCCTCGGTATTAATAACTGGCTCTAAAAGTAAAACTTCCGATTATCCAAGAAAAAATAGACAATCAAATAAGACTCGAAATGAATAATCTAATCGCATGTCATTCTAACTTAATTCTCTAAACCAAATGGCTAAGTACCAATGGATTCATTTGTGGACATTTAAGGATTTAAAACTTGTCTGATCAAAGAATCCTTGACACCAGGGGCGAAGACAATACTACTATGGAAAATGATATATTCCTAAAATTTTGGGGATAGAAACCCTAAACCTTCAAATTGAGGGTGTTAAATGACTATCTCACCCCTACTGGTATAAGGGATTCACCCAACTATAAGGGCAAAACGGTCCGAAAAACTATTTTAGTCAATCTTTTAGCCAATAATTCTAGTAGCCTAGCAAGGTCCACTATTTATCGAAATTTTATATGTATTTTGGAAAATTTTATCAGTTTCGCCTCCCCAAAAACATTTTGCCGTTTTTATCACTCGAACTCTGTAGTTCAACGTACTGTTATAGTTTTGTTCCCAACACAAAATTTCTGGCTTCGTCCTGCTTGACACATCACACATGTAGAGATTTCGTCTTCCTACTTTTCCTCTTTTTATAATCAAATCCATTAACAACTAAACCTAACATAATTAAGCTCTTCTAACCTAAATTAATCCGACTATATCATCCCAATCTGCATGATAATTTTATTGAAGCACAAGAGGAACCACTTGTTAATTAATCATCAATACATTATATTTCTTTCGTCCGGACGTCTCATTTTAATTTTGACTAAAATTTGATGATTTTTTTTTTTTTTTTTTGTCAGCACCAAGGTTGTTAAACTCGCGATTCTACGTAGACTCGGTGGAGGGGTGAAAAATCGTAAACTCGTGAATCGTAAAAAAATCGTAAAATCGTATCGAGAAATTAATATATATATTTTTATATATATAACAATAATTAACATATAAATCATATCATATGATCTAAGAATATGGAAAAAAAACCATTAAACATAGTTTCACAAGTTTTTTCAATAGACAATAACACAACAAAATTCACAATAAATAACTTACAAGACTTTCAAAATATAAAAATGCGACTACACATAATTCTTAGCTTATAAATTTAAAAAGATCAAAATAAAATAAAGTACGTAATCGTAAAATCAGTTTCAAGCAGGAAGATGGTTGGGTGGTATGTAGGGTATTCAAGAAGAAAATGACCACCAGAGGGTTCCAACCTGAAATTGCTGATCATCAGGAACAACATTTTACTAACATGGAGGCTAGTAGTACCACAATAATGGACCCAAAACCAAATTCTCGAGGTCTATGTCTCGATTACACATTTGATCACAGTTCCATGCATCTCCCGCAACTACTAAGCTCTCATCGATGCCTGCAATACCCACCGAGGGCTCTTTCTTTCCGATCCCGATGAACAGATACGGACATCGTCGAATGTTCACACAATTTGCTTAGGTTGACATCAAGCAATCGGAACTCGATCGTGGAGGTTTCCCTCAACAAGAAAAGTTTAGCAGCGATTGGTCATTTTTGGACACATTCAAATCACTTTTTGTAGAATCGGTAGAATCGGTAGAAACGTACGATTCTACGATACGATTCTACGATTCTACTCCGTTTCTACCAGATTGCGATTCTACTACCGATTCAACACGTTTTGCCTCCGTAGAATCGTACGATTCTACGTGTTGACTCGCGATTTTAACAACAATGGTCAGCACCTTAATTCTCTCCTAGAGAATTTTATTTGCCTCACATAAGAGGCGGGTGTCGAACCTGGGACCTCCCGGTCGCAGGTCAAGACTTGCCCCACTGGGTCACGACCTTTTTGACAAAATTTGATGATTATCTTTTACTTGGAATACAATTGAAAATGTGCATTGAAATTTTAGCTAAATTTGAAAATAAGACATTTAATTCTGAACATTCTAATAAAGCAAACGAGACATTTAAATCCATACAGAGAGTAATAAAGTTCTAGACTTCTGCTATACGCAATTTTTATTAGCTTTTAAAAATTGCATGCACGCTTACAAAGTTTTAAAAATCAGGAATAGAAAAATGAAGGGAAAATTGGAATTGCAATTATGACATGTATGCTAGGTTCTTCATGATGATATACAATTGTCACGTAATATTGACAAAGAGTTGATAGATATTTAGGTCACTAAATTATTTACAAAAATCGATTTATATTATTTAATTATTTTTGATTAAATATATCATCTAATTATTTAATTTTTAACTAAATATATCCTTTACTTTTTTTTTCGATGGTTTCCGGACAAATTATACATGTGACATATAATATAGGGGTTAAAAGGAAAAATCACACTAAGAATAAGGACGAAGAGGAATGAAGATGATGGGTTGGATACGGGGTTAGGGTCAATTTTTAATCCGTAATTAGTTCAGCATTTGAGGTTAGAACAATTTTCATTTTTACTCCTGGATTATATGTCACATGTGTAATTTGGTCAGAAATCACCGCAAATAGTGGTGACGCCATATATTTAGCGAAAAGCAAATAGTTGGGGTGATATATTTAGTTAAAAAATAATTCAGTAATATAAACCGAAATTCATAAATAGATTAGTGACTTAAATAACTATTAACTCTATTGGATTGGGTCCTACTTGGGTTTGACCTGTTTTGAGACTAAAACTAGCTTTGGATTGAGTATGAAATTGAAACTTGAAGCTTTAAATCATTTAGAATTTTATTTGGGTTTGAGACTAATTTGAAGTTGAGACCAAAATATCGAAATCAAACCCAATCCAATCGTATGTTTGAATGCCCCCGAAATTTTAAAAAATACTAATAGATACAGTAAATTTTACATGTAATTCAAAATATTTGATCAAGTTCGCCTCCCAAATTTTTTTTTTTTTTTTATTTTTGCAGTTTTTATATATAATTCGACATAATGTTGCAATTTTTCGCTCCCAACATACAATTCCTAACTTCCTCCCTGTCTTGGAAATAGTATATCAATATATAACAGTATCATATAGGGGATGCTTTAAAATCAAGGATAGTGATTATTGGATCAAAAAATTGGGATCAAGAAGGCATAATATCACATTAAATTCTAACAATCATTTTCATTTTATACTATTTGATCCTTTGTTTGATCCAAATTTTTTGATCCAACAATCATTATTGTAAAATCAAACCATCTAGTAAATTGGTCTGGCTGTGGTGTTAAAATACTAAAAAAAAACTCAGTAAATATTTAAAACAAATTTTGTCAGATTAAATATTCAACAGTTCAATTTTTTTTTAAGCGAATAAGTGTTATAATTTTATATACATGTTGTGTAAAACATATGTGACATTCCTTAAAGACAGATTTTAATTAGGAGAAAACACATAATAGATAGAATGTAATGCTTATCTAAAAGTCGGTAACATTTGTAAAAAAATATCAATATATACTAACATTTTTTTGTTCTACAGTATAGTTGTGCCACTAATAAACCTCGTGCCTGGTCATCTCAGAATTTTAACCAAGTCCAAACCTCAATTGTTACAACTCAAACAAGAGTTTTTTGTAAGTTAGACTATTAGGTATCTAACAAAAAAAAAATTCCATAAACAAAGTTTGAACTCAAGATTTTAAGTAAGTTTAAATGTCAATTCTCACTATTCAAACAAGAATTGTTGTAAGTTAGACTATTAGGGAAAAAATTTCACTATGGGGACGGTCCCTCGTAGATGCACTGTGAGGCATGAAGGCTGCATGACCCTACCCTGCTGCAGTGGGTCCCTATCTCAAATTATGTGAGAGGAGTGTGGGGGTCAGACTGCACGCGCGCACTCCATGCCAGACTTTTCCGACTATTAGGTGAAGAATCCAAATAATAATAATAATAATAATAATAATAATAATAATAATAATAATAAAAAGAAGAGAAACAAACGGTTGAAAATAGACTTGATAATACTAACTCAATCCCTCAAACACGAGGGGAGGATTGTCTAAGTATTATATATTGCAACTATGCACACAAACTAGTCGATGTGAGATATTTAACACGTTCTCTCATGGTCAGGGCTGAACATATGGGCCGTGAAAAATAATAGTGATCCAACATCGAATTATGTGACTCAACCCCTCAAAAGGTATCTAAAGAGGAGGAAAATTGCTCACACCTTATATATTGTAAATATTTACACAAACTAGTCAGTTTGACTAGAGATTTCTTGTAAAAACAGTAGCTCCGGCCGGTTCATAATGAAAAATGAAATGAGATTTTTAACAAAAACTTCATGGACAAGTCAATCAAGAAAAAGAATAGAGAAATGTGATTGTGGGTACCAAATACAAGCAAGAAAACTTTAAAACCTGCTCATGGGATTCCTTTCAACTGTTTGCCGGAAATTTATGGGGCCACAAACTCAAAAAGTTTCAAAGCTCCTTTTTTATGTTTGTGAATTGTGATAATAATGTCATAATGTGAAACCTGAAAAAGAACCATTAAACCCACTATCCTCTGCATTTATGGCCTTCGCTGGTATATCTTCCATCCTAATATTCTTATGTACAAAATGCGTTATCTAGATCCATAGGAATCTCACGTTTCAATCCGATAGAGAATTTGTAGGATTTAAATTAAAATATATGACCCTAACGGCTTGACTAAATAGGAGGACATTTCTTATCCCACTACAAAAACCACCCACATTCGAGTGTTGAAACTTCTACACTGTGACTGTACAGATTCGATCATGCGTCATTGTGCACAATTTACCATCCAAAACCAAGTGAGCTGCCCTTCCAGACTCCATCCTAATATCCACATCAATGTTGTGATTCTCAGCGATTATAATTCTTTTCAATAATGATCCTTTATATTTTTTAATACATATTTAAAATTATGATAAATGTTTTAATTTTAAAAAAATGCCACGTGTTATATACATTTTTCTTAAAGGAATACATAATTTTATGTCACAGTCCTAAATGTATATTATAACAATGGAAGAGATCATTATCTCCTACTTTATTTTCTTTAAATTACTATCAAAATTAATCTACATCATTCTCAAATTTACTCAAAAAGATTGGAAAAAAAAATATTTGTGACTTTGGATTGAGAATTATTAGAGTTGAAGTTATTAAAGTTTCAAGCAGTGAATTTGTGCAAGTGAAGTCAGTCGGGTGTGCATTCGGTAATTCGATTTGGTATCGGGATGAAATTCGGTTTTGTAATTTTTTTATTAAACCAAATCGAATCATAATAGTTTGAAAACCGAAATTACCAAACAAAAATAATTTCGGTTCAGTTCGGTATGGTTCCGTAAAAACCGAAATACAAATTCAAAATTTAGTGCAATATAATAATTCAAACTAACTCATGGCTACTTATCACTTTTAGATATCCCAACAAATATTGTGAAAATTTCATACCAAAAGCTAAAGCATAGTTAATATAGAGATAATACACACTATAAAAATATAACTGATGTCCATTTAAAATGATTAGTGCCTCAGCGCATATACATATCTTAATATAGTTGTTTACTAAACACTACCAAACATAAATTAAAGCCAACCACTCCGATCAAGTAATGAACTCATAACAAAGTTTGCATGCTCAACCCTAAAGGAAGGGACTGTATAGTAATTTCTTTAGAAATAAAACAATTAATATAATAAAATAATTTTGGTAATTCGGTTTCAAAAATAAAAAACAGAATACCAAACTTAAATTTTGAAAATTTCGATAAATCGAATCGAATATACCGAACCAATTAACAAATTTCAATTCGGATCGGTTTGGTATTTCGGTTATACCAAATAGTGAACACCCCTAGAAGTCGGTGGAACATCTCTGAATCTTCATTTTATCTGCGTTCTTTATTCTGGTTAGTGTAATGTGATTTTCTCTAGATTTATTTCCAACTATATTTTTTTAATTTTTCTCCTTAAACTTACTTCTTTTTTAAAAAAATTGAAAAATTAGTTTCAAACCGCCAACCCAATCCAGATTAGGAATGGCAATGGGGCAGATCGGATCGGATATCTGTCTGATCCGATCCGCTCCGGATCAAAATTTTATGATCCGCGATCCGCTCCGCACGGGGCTGATCTGATCCGCTCCGATCCGATCCGTTCAGTCCTATTTTTTTTAAAAAAAAAAAATCATTAATTTTACCATAAAAATCATTAATTTTTTTTTTTTTTAAAATTCATAAAAAAAGCCTCTAACAAGTATAATTAATAAATTTTATGCTAAATTAATTTTTAAACAAGTACAAATATTATATTAAAATGAAAATTAAACATAATTAAGCCTAATAATAACAATATTATAATAATTTAATATATATAGGGCAAAACGGGGCGGATCGGATCGGAGTAGACACAAATACCAAATTTGATTTGCCCCGTCCTCGGATCGAAGCAGATCTGCTCCAAAAGACGTTGGATCAGAGCGGGTCAATAGATCACAGATCAAATTACCATCCCTAATCCAGATCCGTTTCATTAATTAGATTCCGCCACGTCCCGGGGTCCCATATCGTTTCTCTGTAAATTGTCGTCTATCGCGTGCTTTTCTCTTTCAAATTTGATGATCTTTCTCTATTTATCACTGCGCACCCCATCACTCTGCGCGTGAGCACATCTAATTTAATAGTACTATATTTAAATAAATAGATAATTCTCTCTGTTTGTTTTTTAAATAGTACTCCCAAAAAAACATTTTTTATACTCCTCCATTCCCCCAGGGCCCTCACCACCTGATCCGACAGGTATTGTGGAGGATGTAAATCAAGGTGACCCAGCGGTTCGATTGGTGGGAGGCCTTGTCTTAGCCCACCCCAAGAAGCCATCCCCACATTGGAGGGTTGAAACTTCAACACTGCGGCTGCCAAGATTCGAACATGCGCCCTTGTACACAATCTACCACCCTCGAACCAACTGGGTTACCCTTGCGGATTACTCTTCCATTCCTTACTATAAGACTCTTATGACAAACAAACAAACAAACAACGACCAAGCCTTAATACTTAGCGAAAGAAAAAAAAAAGCGACAAAGCCTTAATCCCAAAAGATTGGGGTCGACTACATTTACCAAATAAAGAATCACGTAAGGTCATTCACATTAATATATTCTCTCAATTTTTTTCAATTCCAAACAAAACTCTCATCAAATTCTCATATTATGACATTAGCAAAAATTAAGAAAGTAAAAATTAAGATTTTATTTAGTCAAAATATCAATATGTCTCATTTAAATAAGACTTGTATACCACTAATTCTATTTAAAATGATAATATTGATAATTTGATTACCTTAATTTTCGCTATATAACTTGAAAGTCTTATATTAAAGAATGTAGGTTGTAACATTTCTGCACTAATGATACACTTTATCTATGTTTTAAAAAATTGCATTTTTGGTCCCTCAACGAATTGTTAAACACTCTATCGGAGCGTGTTGAAAAAAAAAAACAATAAGAAGTCGAGTTAAAGAGTTGAGTCTACCGACCTTTATTGCACACTTAGAATTTCTTCTCTCAAGGTGATTTACAACTTGAAAAAGATGACCTGACTAGTATATGTTATTTTAACTAACTCCTCGCGCATAAAGCTGAGACGAAGCCAACTAGACTTAACCTAAACTTTAGCATGTGTTATTGGGGACAAATCTTCGCGCACAAAGCTAAGTATAGGGATTGGATTCTACCCCCAAGTATACGTTATTGATTGAGAATCCCCGTAAAAAAGTTTGGTCGATTTGAAAAAGGCTAAGTATAAAAGGAATTACAATAATTTAAGTATAAAAAATTATAAGAAAGATGTTAAAACAGGATAAATGAAGATTAAAAAAAGGAGTTTTGAGAGTTGTATGTGATGTTTTTGATCTCCAACTTTGACTTCAATTTATATATTCTTCTTAGCAACTTCTATTGTAAATTTCTGCACATAACTGCCACGATCTTGTAAAATTATCATATTTCTCGAGTCGTGGCTGTCATGGAAAACGTAGGTTGGCAAAGCCTTTACGACTAAGAATAATAGATTCCGAATTAGACACTTCCTTGCCCCGATGATAATAACCTTTTTTCTTTCACAAAAGTTCATAAAAAGATACATATCCACTCTATCTTTAATTGAATGCACATATTTGTTCTTCACGAGAATTAAGAAGAGTAATTTGACAATGACTACTAAGTTTCCATGATATCCTTTTTTTTTTTTGTCAGAAAAAGTTTGGGTGGGTTCGGCTCCGGTCACCACCACGGGTCAGGGTAGGCCCTAGGGACCATAGGTCGCTTACAAGGGTACTTACATATCACCCACCAACACAACCCTCACGTCGGCAGCGAGAATCGAATACTTGACCTTTGTAAGGACGTGACAAATGCTTACCAGCTGAGCCAATTTGTGTTGGTCCATGATATCCTTAAATAGAAGGGAAAAAAAATCAACCACTTGTGAGTTGTTGGTGTACTGCCAACTCTGATGGACCTATTTGAGCCAAATTCCGCGATTTAACTCTCCCACTAGCTCTAAGGATGGAGAGATGGAACCCTTTAGAGTTATGGCTAAATCTTTTTTCTTAAATTGAAGAAAAAAAGGTTAGTTACAAAAGAGGACTCATATATTACTGAAGTTTGCATTCCTTAAATATTAGGAGGGTTAGTTATGAAAATTTAGAGAAACACTATATCAATTTTGGGACAAACTAAAAAAAAAAAAGAATGCAAAAATGTTTCATCTGATTAAGATTGAGTCCAATATGATATTTTTGGTCTCAAAATCAAACTAGTATCAAACCAAAAACTAGATTCTAGATGTCCTAATATTTAATAGGAAAATGATTTACTACTAGAATTTTGGGGATAGAAACCCCCCAAATTGAGGGTGTTAAATGACTATCTTACCCCCTACTGGTATAAGAGATTCACCCAACTATAAGGGCAAAAAGGTCCGAAAACTATTTTAGTCAATCTTTTAGCCAATAATTCTAGTAGCCTAGTAAGGTCCTATTTAATATTTCATACTCAAAACCAAACTCAATCCAAAATGAATTTTAACCTTTATCTGAATTTCAAATCAAACCAATCACATACTCCCTCCGTTTCCAATTATGTGTCGCCTAAATATACTTTATCATTTTTTAATTATCTGTCACCTCAAGAAATCATGAGAGTTTTAAATATATATATTTCCAAAATTACCCTTACCTTTCATTAATTCAGTCATCAACTAATTTTAATTGTCTCAGTATAAATATATTAATTGAAGAGTAAAAATATCTATCTATCTTTAAACTAATACTCCCTCCGTCACAAATTATCTGTCCACATTTCCTTTTTAGTGTGTCCCAAATTATTTGTCCACTTTCTAAATAAATGGTTCATTAATGATGATTTTTCCAATTCCACCCTTTACATTAAATATTGGAGAAAGAAAATAAAGAGAGAAAATGAGGTGAATTAAATTGGGAGTAACATTAAATAGGGTTATGTTTGACATTTTATCATATTTCACTCTAGAATTTGATGAAACCTTAATCTCCGTGCAAAATATAAAGTGGACAGATAATTTGGGACGGAGGGAGTATATTCCAATATTTTTTTTAATTCGAGTGCACGATCTTACAGTGACAAATAAATGAGAACGGAGGGAGTACCAGATTATCAATTTAAATAGAACGGTTGGGGGGTACGCGCAGAAAGTAAGAGCATAGTTAACTTTATATAAAAACGCAAAAAAGGAAAGAGGGAGGATGAAGTTAAAAGATACTGTGAGGACCGCCATAATCATCATTTCCACTTTCCATCCCAAGTTGAGTGCAACTTTCACAAGGCTTTACACTCTTCAAATCTTTCCTCTTTCCAACTCTCATCCTCCTCCACTTCCATCCCTTTCTTGTTTCTGCCATTAATCCAATTAAAATATTCCCATGTTTATAAGAACATCAGCAACTACTTTCTTTCTTCTTGTTCTTTGGCATTTGTAGTTTGATCCCATTTCTTCTCATATTTGAAATTTTCCAGGCCCAAGATCTGTTTAACTGGAAACAGGTGATTATTTTGAGGAGTTTTTTTTTGCTTTTAATAATGGGTTCTTGTTTTGGGTTCTAAAGGCAAAAGCTTTTTCAAAATTTGATCTTTGGGTATTTGTTTGATGTTTTAAAAGTAGTTATTTGATATTGTTCTAATTTCCCCTGTTATTAATTGCATTTTCTCTTTGGGTTGCAGTTCTTTTTTGTATTTTTGTTCTCACTAATTTATTGTGATCTCTGTAAAGCTTGAAAGTATGGAAGCAAGACAAATCTAAACCCAGATGAGAATTTAAATAAATTACTCAAAAGGCTTCAGTAGTAAGTTGAAATTTGAAATTCAGACAAAAAAGGGAAGATAGAATTGGGTTTTATTTATTTATTTATTTGGTTGAAGATTCAAGTAGTACAAGGCCTAATTTCTGTGTTATGGTTTTTTTTCTCTCTTGCATTCAAAGTTATTTTGCTTGATGTGCTCTAGTTTGAAAATTCTACTGAATTCTTTCATCATTTTCTGCTTTACTTTTTTGCTTTATGTTGTCCTCCATTTCAAGTGAGAAGTGTTCAAACTTTCCACATTACCAACTTTTTTACTTTCTGCCCTCTCTATTTTGCTTTTTATCTCTTCTTCGGCTGCTTTTGATTGGCCTCTTTGTGCTTGCGGTTATAGTGCTGAACACTGTTTTTACAATACATATTGAACACTTTTTTGACATGTGTTACGTTCTTTTGGACAGTTATTAAATCTCATGCAAACTGTGTTTTCATATACACTTATCCTCATTGCATCAAGTGTTTTCTCATTATGAACGCATATATTTAGGCATGTAACATCTGTCTTACGCAACAGGTGTTCCTAAAGAAAATCGTGAACCGTTGGATTTTTTTTTATCCAACGGCGTAGAACGGCCAAAATTGTCCTTGTGTACTAAAAAGACGTGTTATGCACCATTGACGTACTCCCTTGTGTCTAAATTCTCTCAACCTCCCTCCAAACTTGTTTTTTTCCTTCATTAGCTTTTGGCCTTTTGTGTGATTCCTCCATTTGACCTTAAAAATCAAGAAATTCATATATAAACTGTAGATAGATAGGTACGTTTGTCTCAAGAATGATCTCATAATTTAATGTTTGGTTTTTTCCCTCTTATCTTTTTCTTTTTGGTTTCTTGCTTTTAGTTCATTACATTTGGATCATAGGGAGAAACCATTAATTTTTAATTGCTAGTGTATGCAGTGGCGCCCCCCAAAATTTTCAGAAACGACGAATTTTCTATAGGAAAAAATTATTTTTGTGATATTTTCTTATAAATATTGTATTTCGCCCCCTATGACAAATTCCTGGCTCCGCCACTGAGTATATGGGCAAAAGTTCTCTAGTTTAAGAAATTTTCCTAACTGGGTTTGTATTTAGTGTCATTATTTTGTTTACCTTTTTGTTTCTGTTTGTGATTTTCTAGTTTGTTTCTTCAGTTTTCTTGCTTTTGCTATCTGGTCACTTCTATGCTAGATTAGAAAAACATTGGGGTTTTTCAACTTAAAATAATGGAGATTCCAATTAAAAGACAACTAGTCAAGACAGCAATTTTTTAATATCATATTGCTAGTTCACATGCAAAGCTTTCCTGACTTAGATGAAGTTCATGTTTATTACAGGCACGTCATCTTATATCAAATTGTTGAATAAACTATTGAGTTAATTATTGTTTTCTGAACTTGTTTAGCTGGTTCATTATCGAATCACGCTTATTTTGTTGCTATTGACATTTGACCAAGATAAGGCTGATTCAGTTTTTCCCCCCTCTCCATCAAGTTCCAACGTGCCAATTACAATCGAAGCTTGTGCACTTCTAATTTTATTTGCTTAATTGATTACAGAATACCACTCTCTTATAAGTCGAGAAATCGGTCTTGGGTTGTGCAAGAATCTAGTGTTGGATTTCAATTGATGGTCTTTTTCTGGTTTTGAGCAAAATGGGAGGTTGTGTCTCAACAAGTAGCCGAAGTACTTGCAGTAGCAGTAGCAATGTTGATAATTTTTCTCCCTCTTGTTTGGATATTATGTTTGGGCGAAAGAGATCGAGGAGAACATTTTCTGACCATACTACAACACTACAACATTTGTCATCGTTACCTAATCGGATTTTCACAAATGGGAGGAGTCGGAGTTCTTGTATATTTACTCAACAAGGCAGAAAAGGCATTAACCAAGATGCTATGGTTGTGTGGGAAGTAAGTATAACTTCTTCTTCTTTGTTTTTTCTATTGGAATGTGGTTGAATCATTACGAGTGTCAAATTTAATTATTTGGCAAATTTGTAGGATTTCATGGCAGATGATATGACCTTTTGTGGTGTCTTCGATGGTCACGGTCCACACGGCCACATGGTTGCTCGAAAAGTCAGGGATGCACTCCCTTTGAAGTTATTGTCATTTGTGCAATCTTGTGAATCTAAGCAAAATGGTTCTAGCCTTAGTTGTTGCAATGAGAATTCAAAATCTGATGTAGTTGAACCCGAAAAGAACAGCTCTCCAGAAGATCAAGTGGATTCATTGTGGCGAGAAGCTTTTCTTAAATCATATAAGGCTATGGATAAAGAATTAAGGTCCCATCCTAACCTGGATTCCTTTTGTAGCGGCAGCACTGCTATTACTATCGTAAAGCAGGTAGAAATACTGCAATTCTCATTGTCACTAGATTCCATTCCATTTTGTTTGCTTGTTTCATTTCATTGTCTTAGTTCTTGAACTTATTCTCCGTGGTTACAAGGGTTCAAACCTTTTTACAAGCTATATTGGTGATTCCCGGGCCATCCTGGGATCTAAGAATAGCAATGATGATATGATAGCAACCCAGTTGACTGTTGATCTAAAGCCTGATTTGCCAAGTATGTATCTCCTATGAGTTAATTGTATAGTTCTATGCATTTCATATGAACTGTCTTCTAAATTGGCTATTCCATTTTTTTAATAGGGGAAGCTGAAAGAATCAAGCGATGTAAAGGTAGAGTTTTTGCATTGCAAGACGAGCCTGAAGTGCAGCGAGTTTGGTTGCCATTCGATGACGCTCCTGGATTAGCTATGGCTCGAGCATTTGGGGATTTCTGTTTGAAGGAATATGGTGTGATCTCTATTCCTGAGTTTTCTCACAGGACTCTCACGGATAGGGATAAGTTCATTGTTCTTGCTTCCGATGGGGTATGTGTCCTATTTGACCTGTACATTTTATCAATTTGCGTAATTCCTTTTTTGTTTCGGTTCAAATAGTTGAGGTTTTTCTGGTTATTAGCTTTTGCTATTGTACTAAGTTTTTGAGGTTTCCCATTTGCCTGAATTTTTTTCTCGTTTATTTTGAAAAGGGAGGATACAGTAAACTACATAACTAATAACTATTACAACCAAGACATTGAAGGAAAATGACTCTTGCAGGTATATTGAAAAGGGAACTTATATAATGAATTGGCCTTGTCCATTCACAGAAGAAGGATTCTGATTTGCGTATGTCGTGTTATTCGGAAATAAATGTCTATTTGCAAGTAAAATTTAGTTCTCCTCTTAAAGAAGATTCTGTGCTTTAGGAGTTGTTTCATTTGCCTTGCCTTGTCCAGCAGCAGAAAGATTGCTTTTTAAAATTACCTATCCCGGTAAAGGGATTGGGGCTGCAGCCTTCATGGATTTCGGTTATCTTAGATTTTGCTGGTCTTTTAGGTCCTAATATGATCTTCTGAAAGACGAAGAATGTGTAGCTTAAGACCCTTAAACAGTAATCATTTTTGTAAAAATCTCTCCTTCACAGGTGTGTTCCTGGCCCGAAAGTCTTTCAAGCTAAATGAATCAGCAATATTTCTCATGCTCGCTTTGTGCACATTTTTTGCCGGACATAATCTTTTGGTTTGAAGTTAGATACTTATTTTATATGTCTACTTAATTGGGAAGAAACTTAGATAAGATTGGTGCTACTGACATCTCTTGATAAGAAAAACTTGAGTGTAATTTCTTCATAAATATTGCTCGGCAAAAAGTAAATGTGCTATTGATTTGTTCATGTTGTAATTCATGAAAACTGTGTTTTTAGAGACGGGAACTTTTTGTTGATTCTGGTGTTTGATAATTTCAGGTCTGGGACGTCCTGAGCAACGAAGAAGTGGTTGAAATAGTATCGTCAGCTCCAACACGGTCATCAGCTGCTAGAATCCTAGTTGACTCAGCTGCTCGTGAATGGAAATCCAAATATCCAACTTCAAAGATGGACGATTGTGCTGTTGTTTGCTTATTTTTGGATGGGAAAATGGATTCAGAATCTGACTACGATGAACAAGGTTTCTCTTCGGCTACTATACAAAGCAACCATTCTGGTAATGTCGCAGAATCAGATGATGGTCAGAACTCCGAGCCTTCTCTTCATAGAAACTTCACTGTGAGATCAGCTGAAGATAACGAAGCATATAAAAGAATTCCTATTGAAGTCGTAGAAAATAGTGAAACCGCGGTTTCTGAAGATCAGAATTGGTCAGGTTTGGAAGGTGTTACAAGGGTAAACTCTCTGGTTCAACTACCAAGATTTTCTGAAGAGAGGCCAAGGCCGTGATTTTCGAGTTTTATCTTTCGTACGGTTTTTTATCCTTTTTTTTTGTTATGAAATCATCTGGTTCGTCTCCAATCCGAGAGAAAAAAAGGACGAATTTTCTGGGATTTGAGACTACAACTCTTAGAGGGCATATGCAAATATTTTGCTGGCTGCATTTAACTTTGTTCATATGGTTCTCAAATTTCTTTGGTTTTATTACCAAACTGGAACTGTAAATATTGTTAAATCTGTTTCTTACAATTTCTTGCCAACAACATATTTGTGCTCAAAGTAATGATATATAAAGGCTTTTCAATTGCCATGTGAACTAGATAAAACTATGGGTGGGCATTAGGTGGATGGATGGTAGAGTTATTACATTTTTTTAAGTTGATAGAGACATATTTGATGATGATAAGATGGTCCTAACATGGTAAAGATGGTGATTGTGATGTCTTAAGAGAGGTCAAGTATGGTAGAGATATGTTTTATTTTTACTTTTTAACTTTGTTACCAGCTACGATTTTAAATAATAGGTGGTAATGGGATAATTCTGATATGGATCGAGCCACTCGGTAGAGCGCTTGATCCACTTTACTGTTTAGCAGTACACGTCGTTCTCCCGATTCATGGTTAAAATACAAAAAAGATAGTTCTGATATGGATACAATTAAAAGTAAAAAAATTGTACAAATTTGTCATATCACTATAAAATGAGGAGATAGACAATTTTTTATTTTTAACTGTATCCATATTAGAACTAATTTTTTTGTATTTTAACTGTGACTGAGAGGGAGGAGAGGGCGACGTAGGGCTAACGTACTTAGTTTGTGACTGACGCCTACCCATATCAGAATTTTCCGTGATAATGCATGTTATCGAAATTTACAGAACGAACTTGCTGTATGGGACAAGTGTCTCCACTATCCTTAAAGTTCTGGATCCTTCAGTGCAAATAATATGTCATTCCTTCATAACATGGATGTTTGAAATTGCCTTTTTTTTCTTGTTCACTTATTCTTTTTGTGGTAATTCTAAGAATGTTTGTGATTATTTTTTTTCACATTATGCAAGGATGTTTTTTGCATCCATATATTGATATAAAACTCAAATACTTTTTTTCTTTAAAATAGCAGCAACTATCTAAATGTGTGTATATGACTTGTATGTTTTGGAGAAGATTTAAATTTAGTTGAAAGTAGAGAATTATTAGCATTTTATCAATTAGGTCAATCTTGGTTGGGAATCACAACACGGTCTAAAACTCAACACAATATTTTTTGTCAAATACTATGATACAAAGACAGTTTATGTACTTTAGTATAGATTAAGGAAATGAGAGTCTTTGTTTCATAATAAAATTTATGTACTTGAGCATGAATTAAGGAAGGGAAAGATAAGACATATTTTTATATTATAACCTTAAGAAAATTAATTTATCCACTTGAATTTTAAAGCACCAACATATCTCCCATTTTCTCTATACCACAAGTCCACAATATCATCAAGTATAATTTTAAAAATATATTCTAAAATTTAAAATACGACATAAATTTTGTATTATAAACCCAGAGAAGTACAGTAAATTATTATTATTTTAAAAATTACTCATTAATCAATATATATATATATATATATATATATACACACACACACTACACGAGGTAAGAGCAAGAGGACCCCTAATTTTGCTGTGGTGACAGGTCGATATCCCACCCACCAGAAACAGTGGTTGTGGACATAACTAACCTTTATGAAACCACAAAATAAGATTTGGCATTAAAATTGTTGAAGCTCTCAAACCTAGTTGAAAACCACAAAATAGGCTGCGTCTATATTATAGAATGTTAAAAATATTAGTATATACTGAGTACTGCGTGACAGGTGTTACATTCTTATTCAAATGAGTATTCTCATTTCATGAATTAATACACGTCCGACAAATATTCTATAAATTATAACAGGTGTTTGTTTCAAAATAGATTAAAATTAACAAAAATATCCAATGTATATTTTATTTTTGACGTTCTGCACAATAACTAAACTCGTTGTCATTATATATCCCCCAGAATACCCAACCTGTCTGAGAAATGGACAAGACAGGAAGTATACAATTTTACATGACTCAAATGTTAGTGAACTCAACATAGTATTTTGCTGGTTTGCTCCTAGCTACTACAAGTTGGCCAAGTCCCTTGAGTGGTCCTTCATTTTTATTTTTATTTTCAAAAATAATAATATGTTTTTTACTGAAGATGTGAGTTTTATTTTTTTACCCTTTTTTATCTGCCCGTAAAGTTCACGAAGGAATTGTGTATAAAAAGAATCCCAAAACTATTAAATATTCTTTTCATTTGAAATTGTATTCTTTTAACTCGTTATGAATACAATTTGAAATTTCAATTATGTTTGAAAATAGTATGTGCAGTGAGAACACTTCATTTACCTCTTAAGCGAATAACGTAAATGATACTTCTACATCTAAAGTCACATACTCTCCTTTTTTACTCATTTTTCATTAACTGCATGGGCGAAGACAGGGGGCGGGGGTGGGGGGGACCGGCGCCTCCCTAAGATTTTTAAAAATACTACTCCCTCCATTCCCTATTAATTGTCGTTTAGGAGATATCTAGGTATCCAAATTAATTGTCGTTTAAGGTTCTTTTATTAGTTGTCAACAATTTATTCCAATTATACCCTAAATATTTTCCTTTCTTTTCTTTATGACGTAGAAGTGAGAGAGAGGGAGGGTGGGGTAATATTGGAAGTTTAGGTGGAAATGACAACTTCCTTAATTTTCTCAAATTGTCTAAAGAGTCTTATATTTAGGAATGGAGGGAGTACTATTTATCGAAATTTTATGTGTATTTTGGAAAAATTTATTAGTTTCGCCCTCCCAAGAATTTTTTTTTTGCCTTTTTTATTGCCTCCAAAGAATTTTATCAGTCCCCAAATACCAAATTTCTGACTTCGTCCCTGATTAACTGTATACGAAAACAAGGGGAAGGGAAGTGAAAATACTCTCCCTGCACTCAATTTAAGTTAAAAAATGCCAACGTCTATTAAACTATTCTATTTTATTTTTATTTTGACCTCAATTAAAAAATATCAAGTCTTAAGCATCAAACTATTCAGACGTATTTATCAGGGTCTCTTCTATTTATTTTCTTAATTAAATTATGACGGAAAATTAAAGGTAATTTAGACAAAACCATATTGTCTTTATTTTCTTAAGTGACGTTTCAGCCAGGACGGTTGTTACTAGAGATTCATCCATTTGAGTATTGGAATGCAAAGGAAAACTTTTGGTGCTTAAACATCTTTTGATCAAAGGGTGGAATTTTATTTTCCAGTGTAAATTGAATTCAAAAGCCATCCAATCCGTCATGATTTTACTGATAAAATGAACAAAAGGGACATCATTTTTTTTTTGCTGAATAAATATTGTTTCAATTAATCACAAATAGCCGAAGCCATTACAATCAAAGAAAACTCTGAAAATACAGAAATTAAAAGTTATACAATGTTTAGAAAACCATGATAACAGACAAAAACCACACCCAAGAAACTTAGATGGGTATGAATAAAACAAATACATAATCTTCGTCTTCGCAGCATCTTCCGCAGGATTCTTGAACCACAGATATAAGAGAAGATCAGTTTCAACATCATCCTTAGAATCGAAAATTTATAGGACCATTGGCGTATCAACCGTCCTACAAATTGTCTCGGGAAGATGTAGAAAGCTGATAAAGGGCTCAGATCAAGTCCGGGTTGAATGACTTCTCCTAAAAGCAGAGAAAAATAGTCTAGATCTGAGAAGATCTGAGACAAATCTAACCTTTGTGTCTTGAATCTTGAAGAAAAATACTTAGAAAAAAATTTCATATGATTTGTGCAGTACAAAATAGAGCTTATAAAAAGCTAACTAAAAGGGATCAATATTTGACCATCTGGCTGGGAGCCAATGGCCAAATCTGGCCAAAAGCTGAGGAAGCAGGAAGAACAGCAAGAAACGAGGGAGGAGAGAGAAGAGAGAGAAAAAAGGAAGAAAAAAAAAAGGACGAAAGGGACATCATTGATACATCTGAATAGTTGACGTTTTTTAATTAATAATAGTCAAAAACTAAAAAATGAAATAGGTTAGAGAAAGTGGACACTTTTTCACTCATCAAGATACTGTTTCTAGATAATTCACATTTTTTTATCCATAGTCATCTCAATTGGGTCATTTATAAGTGCGTGTTTGGTACGCTGGAATGAAAAGATTTTTCCCACTTCTATTTCCATTCCAGTGTTTGGTTGAAAGCAATTTGAAGTGGGAATGATCATTCCACACCAAAACCTATGGAATGGCCTTTCCAAGAGAATGTGGAATCATCAATAAATAGTAACTGACATTTATGCCCCTCTTTTAATTAATTATTACATTAATTTTACATAGCAATGTATTCGTATTTAGTCATAAATATTCTATTTCACTTAGTATAATTTCATAGATGGTAATTTTATAAATATTTCTTTTTCTTCATAGTAGTTTTAATCTATTTTAAATTTTAAAAGTAAATATATTTTTATTACTATGTTGACATTTTAATAAAAATTATGTTTCAACAATATATATATTTTGATATATAATGTCAATGTTATTCAAGTAAAATTTTGTAATGAATGTTTAGTTAGGTTTTATCACTAGTATATGCTAAAGGGGCATTTACATCATATTCTATTTAATTTCATTCCATTATGACATTAAAATATAGTTTTACCAAACACAGAAAAGGAATCGACATTCCATTATGACTTTGCCTTCCAAACACTGCAATGGAAAGAGGATTATGAGGTCATTCTGGGTGAAAAATGATTAGGGGTGGAAAATGTTGCTTGTCCCATTAATAAAAATTGACGTGTGTTATTTTATAATTGAAAAAACTATAACCTAAAAGAAATAGTAGAACCCTCAATGGAAAAATTAACACATAACAATTTCTTATCGATGGTACAAGGAACGAGAAACAGAATGAGAACAAACGGTTTTTTGCCTAAAAAATTATGATTGGCCAGTTGGTTTTTTTTTTTTTTTTTGCTGAATAAATTTTGTTTCCATTAATCACAAATAGCCGAGGCCATTACAATTAAAGAAAACTCTGAAAATACAGAAATTAAAAGTTATACAATGGTTTAGAAAACCATGATAACAGACAAAAGCCACACCCAAGAAACTTAGATGGGTATGAGATACTAAGATTAAAACTAGTAAAATAAAACAAATACATAATCTTCGTCTTCGAAGCATCTTCAGCAGGATTCTTGAACCACAGATATAAGAGAAGATCAGTGTCAACATCATTTTGTCCCTCTTATGCTTAAATCTTCATCTTCATGCAAAGTAACCAAGAAATCAGAAACTAGAGTGCTGCAAGGACGGTTCATTTATGAGCCTTTCAAGTTTGTTGATGAAAGGCTCTATCACTCATTATATTTTTCTCAACTTTTATTGTTCTTTACAAGAAAACTAGTCTCTTAACTCACCGCCAAATGCTGATTGAACATTTGATTCTGTGTCTCAATCTTCATCCTATAAAAGGGAACCTTTCAATCCAAAACATTCCAACACAATCTCCTCCGATTTCGATTTCTTATTGGAAAAAGAAAAAAATGGCATACAAAAACTTCTCAATCTTGGCTTTCCTTTTAGCCCTCAACATTTTATCCGGTTTTGCATTAGCAGGACGCGATATTGCTACCAAAACTTCCAAAACAGTTGACAGGAAACTGCCCAAGTCATTTATCCATGATGGCACTGTTCTTGTTCCGGGCTTGGGGCGCTTCTACGTGTTCCCGAGGCCAGGAACCAACTTCAATCCATTTACCTATAATCCGGTAACTGGTACCAGCGGAGGAACTGGTTTCTCTGTTCCCGGAGGTGGTGACAGTGGCAGTGGCAGTGGCAGTGGTAGTACCAGTGGTGGTAGTACCGGTGGTGGTACATCCTATGTTCCAGGTGGGGATGATACATTACTCCCCAACCCCGGCGTTGAGGTCCCAAACCCGAGTGGTAGTAGCAGCACTGCTCCGCCTGATAGTCCTTGAACACGCAGCTGAGAGAAAATAAGCATGAAAATGTTAGCTAGTGAAGTGTAGCACGTGTTGTGAGGGAGTCTTGTTGTAACTTCCCGTGGTGTTCTTTTATTGTTTTTCCTGAATAATAAAACCTGTTTTTCGTTCAATTGAGGACTGGTTGGTCTGTTCGCTTCTGAATACTTGCAAGTCCAAGAAAGTGATTCTTGCACAGAATATATAACATAACATGTGAAAATACCATACGTAAACACGAAACATGGTCTCTAGTACATAACATCTTCCAGACAACTTCAGATGAAACCCAAAAAGTTTATGTTATGGAATATATGCAAGGGTAAAAATGATATTCCTTCAGTTACTGAATCAGTTTGGATTGAAACTTACAAAGAATGTACAAGAAAATCAGAAAGTAATTTTTTTTATAATGCAACAAGAGAAGTTTTATCTTGGTAGGTGAGTAAGTTTAAAACTTACATTCAAGCCAATAAATACAATACATGTAGGAAAGAGAATTGACTTTTTGACATACGTGTATTGTATTCATTGGTTTTGATGTAACTTTTAAACTTACTTAGCAAAAATAAAATTTCTCATGCAACAAGAGTACCCTTCTGGTTTTGGTTTCAACAGATTAAAAGTTTATGCAAGCGTCGTTAGGGTCTAGTTGGACAATATTTCATTTCGGAAGGGGCCCACACAATTTCAGGTTCGGGACCCATATCTCCTCTAAAAAAAAATTAAAAATTAAAACTTTAACAAAACATTTTCCTTCAAAACCAAACACTAACCAACTAGACTAAATCACCTATGCCATGCCCATCAAGAAAGCCATGAGCAAATCAATCAATCATTAATCATATGGACATGGCCGTGTGTGCTGAAATAAATAAATTCTTAATAATAATAAAGGTATCAAAAGAACTCAAAGAAGTAGACAACTACTTGCTTAAAAGGGAAAAATATCCTTAGAAATTGAGTCAAATCACAAATAAATCAAAAGGAACATTCTTATACATATTACTAATTAAATGCATGTTACATCCCTAAGAGTCATATTCCAATAGAGTTCAACAATTGCAAACACAAAAGTCATTTTCTGAGAAACAATTCTAAATATAATTGAAGAATATGGGGGCAAGGCACGTTAACAAAAAATATCATGTCACCACCAAGAAAAGAATCCTAAACATAGACTTAAGAAATATGATCCATTTAAGTTCGACATAATTTCTAAATCCAAATCCTTGTCAGCATAGAGAGTAGTTGTATTATTGTTGTCTCAATTAATGTTTTATTCCATCTTATAAACATGGGAAGGAAAAAGGTCGCCCACCTAATAACTATCATATACTTTCTTGAACTTGGAAAACTGCATAAATTGAGGCTTAAATAAAGATAATTCCCTTCAACCTTTTTCATTCTAGTTGGATGAAACAGGAATACGCACCTGATGCTGTGCCATACCGAACGTCAAGAGTATGGTCTCCGAATCTGCATGCTTACCAGGGAATGAACCTCTTTCAGCGAAGCTCCTGTTTAGTAAAGGGGGAAGAGGAGGTGGGTGGGGGGGGAACGAAGAAAATAAGCCATTTCTGTGTTGATGATCTACAATGGGAATATGTTAAAGTATACTATTATTCAGTCTGCAAAGCTATCAAAGAGATTTTAAATGCACATTTCTATAAAATTTTGGAAATTCTTTCTCAAGGAACCATCAAAATAAGACTGTATAAATAGAGAAATCGGATACAAAATCAGAAAACGCAGCAAGTTAAAGGTTATTCCTCAATACAATGCTTTACAACGCCAATGCGATACACAAAATAAATTCCCGAGGTATCTGAAACTACATTAAAAGAAATAACTTCTCTAAGCATTGCCAAAGCAAAGGGTTCCTTCTCCAGCCACAGTCAGAAGAAAATTATGGACTCCCAGATTGTGTGTATTGGGTCAAATGTTCCTGCAGAGGTGGTTTTAAGATAATCAATATTCAAGCTAAAATTCGTTTTTCCTGTTCAAGTGCTTGTGTGTGCGCTTGTGCACGAGAGAGAAAAAGAGAGAGTTGACACTAAGACTAATCCTGTCAAATAAGAAATTTCAAAATGATAACCAAATCTTGATTCATACATGTGCAACTCAAGAAAGTTCTTTTGTTTTTCCCTTGATGGTCCAGAAAACTCTAAAAAGGATTCTAATTCAGTTAAATTCAACAGAAGAAATACGTCTCTCTGTTTAGATTTAATTTGAGCGATCGTTTTAATAAATAAATTTAACTTCACTGACAATTTTGAGGAGGTTCAAATAAGAAGTCGAGATAAAACCAGCTACAAGACACAACGAACAAATAAGCACATTATATACCAGATTGTAACACCCACATTATGATGTATCCAGATTCAAAAACAAAAAAAAACTGACAATCCATTTTTTTTCTCCTCGTTCTCAGCATTATTTGAGTTAACAAAATAGAAAAAGTTTCTTTGCTACCACAGTAATTTCTCATGTATTGAACCAAGTCATGCTGCATATACTTTTATCAGCAGCTGATCCCACTAAAGCTATAATAAAACCGTAAGCTAAGTTCCTGAAGTAACAGTCAAGTTTGACCCTGCATCCTAATTTATTGACAGTTTTGACTAAGAAATTGAAGGATTAAAACTTTTATATTTCTCAAAACACCTTCTGTTAAGAATGCTTTAATCGAATATCATCATAAATAAAGAATATTTATGAAACATCCTCATAAAAATAAACTTCTCTCATTTAATATTTATTTGAAAATCACAAAAGTTTCCTTGTTAACCACATCCCTTCAGAAATTTTATTTTTCCGCCAATTCCGGATTCTGGCATTCGCTGCTAATCTGAATTATGATAAGAAATCTGAAAAGCTGAACACGAAGTTTTGCAATGACGCGTCAGAAAGCACCATGTTGGATACCAAAGTCCCTCACTCTCCGCTAACCACACAAGATGTTAAAAGAATTTTGCATAATTATGGTGCAAAATCTCAAGCCTGCTCCCTTAACCTCCAAATAACGACACTCTTGGAGCTATACCCTTTGAATTAATTCAATTATAAGATCACTCCTCCAAGTGAAATATATTAGTGTGGGTGCATTAGAAGTCCGCAGCCAAACTTATTAATTAATAGCTACACTGGTTAATTAACCTTAAAAAATCTCCCTCCTCTTATAGAGAATATATCCCTGCTTTCTTTCAACAACATGTTCATAAATTTCTGATTAATGGACAATAGAAAAGTGTGATTATTCGGGGGAATAAAGAGAAAATAAAAGAAAAATAAAATTAGTTGAATGACATCGGTTTAGGTTTTGGGAGAGAATGGAGGGCTTGGATCGTGTCTTCTCAAATGGGTTTCACGTTATATATGCTGCCTCCTTCTCAATCAGAGTATACTCTGGAGAAAAATATTGGGTTAGGCTGTTAGGAGTAGTGCATAGCTAAGTAGTTGAATATCTTAGATTTCTAGTATAACTTAGTTATATGCATCTTCTAGCCTAATTCCATCCCCTCCCTTTTTCTTGGGATCAAGGACGAAGCTAGGAGCTTCTTTTGGGGGGCGAGGGGTAATTTTTACATAATTCTTGGGGGCCAGGGCTAATTTTCTTCGTAACCTTTTCAAAATTTTATAGGGTAAAAAATTACAAATTCAAAATTCTTTAGGGCGGCCGCCAGCCCTGTTCCCTAGCTTATTCATTGCTTGGGATAATCTGTAATTCATGTGGGTTTATCAATCTATTTCCAATTTCAGATTTGTTTCCGAGTTTGATTCAAAGAATTGGAGCTCGGGACCTAACAAAAATACCTTAAAATTTAAAGAGAAAATCCATTATCTTATAATAGTCATCTCTTCAATGGGCTATTATTATCACTAGTAATAATTATCCATGAAACTCACAATATAAAGATGCAAATTACTTAGCCCAAAAAAAAAGATGCAAATTCACTTTGGGTTAATGGGTACATGAAAAATACATAAAACAAAACAAAATCAATTCATAATCGAAAATCAAGAAACTGATCTAAGAATCAAATTACCTCTGGACTGGAATCACATTCCAACAAGTTTGAGGAGAAAGAAACAGAGAAAACCAAAGAATATAAGGAGGAAAAGGTAATCTAACAACACGAAGAAACGAGTGGATCCATGGTTTCTCTTCTTTGTCTTCTGCTGTTTTATGGGCTCTTCATATTCTTCAAGCTTTGCCATTCTTCTTCAAACTTAATGAATCTTGCAGATCAGAGGTTTTCTCTGGTATATATATAGGAAAAAATGGGAATTACAGTTTCGGTCCCTAATGTTTCTCAGTTTATTTTATTTTGGGACAAAAAGTGTCGCATATAATTGAACTTTTAGCGATTATCTTATTTTCGAGTTTGTTATTTTGAAATATTTAACTTTAGAATAAAAAGCAATTGGTTAGTTCATTTGCCAAAGGAAGTAAAATTAAAAATGCCCCAAATTGATGTAGTGAAATGCAAAAATAAGTACAAGTACCATAAAGTCATTTTGCTATTGTTTTTTTTAATAATACTCCCTCCGTTCCCAATTATCTGTCGCCTAGATATACTTTATCAGTTTTTTAATTATCTGTCACTTTATGAAACCAATCGAGTATTAAATGTATTTTTTCCAAACTTACCCTTGTCTTTAATTAATTCCGTCAACAATTAATTCGAATTGTTCCAACATAAATGTATTAATTGAAGGTTAAAAGTGTTTATCTATCTTTAAATTAATGTATCTCAATCATTTTGTTAATTCGAATGCTTGGTCCACGGAAGGAGTAAAACCTAACAAGTGGATTGCTAGTGCATTATTGGCAACATCTGGATCAAAGTGCACATGCCCTGGAACTTCATGATAGTAAAATACAATGACCATTAGAAAAAAACATGAACTTACATAAAAAGTCCCGAAATACCAATATAGAGGCGAAAGTGGAATAATTTTGAGTTATACCTTATGAGCACAAAATAAAACACATGATACATGTATAAAATACCCTCGAGTCCTATTATCTATGACCAAGAGTAGACTACTTGGTCTTCTCTCATCTAACTCTCTTGTGAATATTGATGGATTGAACATATAAATTAATGATGCTAAAGTATTTAAGTGCTTCAAGAGGAGTAGGAGTTTAGATAGGGACAAATATCCCTATTTATAGGCATAAAGACACCCTTTCATCATATGTCACTAAACTTAGGTCTCTTAATTCTTCCTTTGTATATCTTGTTGTTCTTCTGTTTACTAAAAAGAAAATTAAATTGAACAGAACAAAATAAGGAATTCGGATTTAATCCTGGACGAGGCAGTAGTACACCACTTGCCCTTAAACTCTATTTGCTCGCCTAATTACTTCAGGCCTACAAGAGCAACGAGTTCCCAAGGTACAACGCCCATACACTCTGCTTACCAGAAGCTTAGTAGCAGAACTTCAAACTTTTCTGTGTCAGAACTCTCTTAACTAGTATGTATGGAATGCAGAAATGTAGAAGGGAGAATAATTTCGCAGTCGTCAATTATGAGAGGGGGAGACTGCCTTTTATAGCAGTCGAAAAACTGCAAGTAGCACTCACTCCCTCACCTCGTAGTGGAGAACGTGGATAACTCCCACTTCCCGTAGTGGGGTAATATGGCAGTTCTCAAAACTGCTGGAGAAACTGTGGAAGGACCCATTTGCAGTTACTCAATACTTTAGGGACTATTACGGTAATTTTGTCCAAAAAGATATTACTGCCTTCCCGGCAGGGACACGCGCGACGCGACGAGACGGACGGACGGCGCGCGAGGGGTACCCCCTTACTCACTTGTTTAAGATCACTAGTCTAGCTAGTGCTTATAAACCAGTTTTAATCGATTCTCACAACCGATGTGGGATATACCATCACACCTCCATCCATAACCTCTCCACTTTAACCAAATTTTTCATTCACACCGAGAATTAGTTTCCTCACGTGTTATATATCATCGTGAAGCTTGCGCAACCCACTACGCGATGAATTCAAAACACTTTAAAACTAAGCGGTGGAACACACAATTAAATTTGATCAAATCAGTCCACTTTATTAATTAATTCTCCAACAATCCCCCACATGAATGATATTTGGTAGGAATGATGCACGTGTAACCTAAAATGCAATTTCGAGAGTTCAACGAGAAATCGCCGCTCGAGATAAAGTGGTTGTGAGCCTTGAACCTTCCCTAGTGAAATACCATCGAGTACACTTCGCTAACCAATGGGACGCGATGCCTCGAATCTGCTCGACTTTTCTATGTGTACCAAGACAACGATACTCACACAACGCTTTTCTACACAATTAGTCGGTTCTTTCGTTGTTGTCCATTTCGACCCTGGACTCGCATTGGAAATATTCATTGAATGCTCTAGAGATTTAGCCCTCAAGTAATCTCATGCAAGTGGCCCCTTCACATTCAATATAGGTGATCTCTTATTAGAAGTATCCCGACATACTCTACGTATTACGTATAAGGATCATTAAAAGTTTAACACTTATCCTTCGATGGACGAGTCTATCACTCTTTCATCACGGGGAATGGGTGGGGAATTCTTTTCCCGAGTGCTTCGCTCGACTCCCCCACAATTCGGGTTTTCCCGCTGAACATGCAAATTGGGTTTTCCAATTCAGGGTCGAGTTGCCATCATGAGTGGTAATCAATTTCACGGGCTTCAACCCCATTCCCCTCGATGAACTCTCTACTAAGTCTCTTGTTAGACCTTTCGTTAATGGGTCCGCTATGTTTTCTTTGGATCTCACAAAGTCCAAAGCAATAACGCCGATTTTTAACAGAGTTCTAACGGATTTATGTCTTCGACGTATATGTATAGACTTCCCATTATACACGTTATTTGTTGCTCTTCCAATAGCTGACAAACTATCACAATGTAAGCTAATTGGTTGCATTGGTTTTGAATACATTGAACGTCCCTCCAAAAAACTACGTAGCCAATCAGCCTCGGCTGCTGCTATATCCAAAGCTATGAACTCCGATTCCATAGTTGATCTTGCAATGCAGGTTTGTTTGCACGATTTCCAAGAAACCGCTGCACCTCCCATCACAAAAATGTATCCACTAGTGGACTTTATATTTTTAGAGTCTGAAATCCAATTTGCATCAGTGTACCCTTCAAGTACAGGTGGATATCTCGTATAATGTAACCCATAGTCAGCAGTGTATCGTAGATATCTAAGCACTCTAACTAATGCTTTCCAGTGCTCGTGACTGGGATTACTCGTATACCTCGCCGATCATAATCGAATTTGCGATATCGTGTCTAGTACAATCCATGAGGTACATTATACTCCCAATGATTCTAGAATACTCCAGTTGTCGCACACCTTCTCCGCGATTTTTGCAGAGATTTGAAAACATTTCCATATGTGTTCTAGCTATTACATAACTTCCTTTATCAAATTTGTCTAGAATCTTCTCAACATAGTGTTTTTGAGAAAGTGAATATCCATCTGCTGACTTGAATACCTTCATTCCAAGGATTAAATCAGCAGGACCCATGTCCTTCATATCGAAGTTTTGCGACAACATTTTCTTGGTAGTCTTGATGTTATCTTTGTTACCTATGATTAACATGTCATCCACGTAGAGACAGACTATTACATAGTCATCTTTGTTTCCTTTCACATAGACACACTTGTCACACTGATTTATTTGAAATCCATTCAAAAGCATTATGCTATCGAATTTCTCATGCCATTGTTTAGGTGATTGCTTTAATCCATATAATGATTTAACAAGTCTTCACACCAAGTGCTATTTACCTGGAACCACATACCCTTCAGGTTGTTCAATGTAAATCTCTTCTTCCAGTTCTCCGTTGAGGAAAGCTGTTTTTACATCCATTTGATGGATTTCCAAGTCAAACAAAGCAAAGAAAGGCTATGATTAACTCGATTGATGTTTTCCTCGACACGGGAGCATAAGTGTCGAAATAATCCACACCATGAGTTTGTCTAAACCCCTTTATTACAAGTCTTTCCTTGTATCTATCTATCGTACCATCTGGTCTAATTTTTTTTTTTTGAAAATCCACTTGTGGCCTAACGCTTTTGAACCAGTTGGTAGTTCCACAAGTTCCCATGTATGATTTTGAAGTATTGAATTTATCTCACTATCAATAGCTTCTTTCCAGAGGTCTGCATCAGGAGAAGACATTGCTTCTTTCTTTATAAGTCAAAGGGTCATCTTCTACTAGATAAGTCAGAAAATCTGGACCAAACGACTTTTCAATTCTAGCTCTCTTGCTACGCCTAGGCTCTTCAACTTTCTCTTGGAGTTCTTCTCCCCCCATATTTCTCATATCTCGATTGACTTTTGGGTCTAATCCAGAGCGATCAATATAAGGAAAGATTCCTTCAAAGAAAGAAGCATCCCTAGCCTCGATTATTGTATTTTCATGCATTTCAGAGTTAGCTGATTTGTGAACTAAGAATCTGTATGCACTACTGTCTTGAGCATACCCTATAAACATGCAATCTACCGTTTTCGGTCCTATCTTAGTCTTCTTAGGTGGTGGAATTGGGACCTTTGCTAGACATCCCCATACCTTTATAAATTTGTAAGAAGGTACGTGTCCTTTCCACAATTCATAAGGTGTTTTGTCTAGCATTTTATGCGGTAGTCTGTTTAAGATGTGATTTGCGGAAAGCAAAGCTTTCCCCCACAAATTCTGGGGTGAACCAGAACTAATTAACATGGCATTCATCATTTCTTTTAATGTTCTGTTTTTGCGCTCCGCAATTCCATTTTGTTCTGGAGTATATGGCGCAGTTGTTTCATGTATAATGCCACTTTCAGCACACAATTGAGTGAATGGATATTCATATTCTCCACCTCTGTCGCTCCTTAACCTTTTTATTTTCTTACCATGTTGGTTTTCAACTTCATTCTTATAATGAACAAACATGTTTATTGCTTCATCTTTACTTCCCATTAAGTAGACATAGCAAAATCTCGTGCAATCATCGATAAAAGTAATAAAATACTTCTTACCGCCTCTTGATTGTACATACTTTAGATCACATACATCAGTGTGTATTAAATCTAAAGGTTCCGAACTTCTCTTAATTGATCGGAAAGATGACTTAGATAACTTAGCTTCTACACAAGTCTCACACTTGTAGTTTTTATCAACAATAAATTTTGGCAATAGGTTTAATGAAATTAATTTTTGTATACTTTTAATATTCACATGATCTAATCTATCATGCCATAAATTAAAAGACTCAAACCAAATAAGCAACTTGTTTAAATTCATTAGCCTCTTGGGCAACATTCTTTCCAAAGCTGAGCTAGTAGAAGCCTCGATTACATTCACGCCCGTAGGCTCGCTCTCGGGAGTACAGTCATTACATTAACTTTAAACAGACTATCGCCTAAGTACCCCCTTTCCTACATACATTCCATTCTTTGTCGAATAAATTTGTTTGCCTCAAACACAAGCTCTGAATCCTTTATTGTTTAGCACAATCCCCGTAAATGAGATTCCTTCGAATGTCGAGCACATGGAGCACTTCAGGTGAGAGTCAGCTCCTTCCCAGAAGTCATCTTTAGGACAATACTGCCCTTTCCTTCAACTTTGGAGAATGTAGAGTTCCCCATGTAGCATACTTCATCCTTAACAGTTTCATACGTTTTGAACATCCATTTATTGATACATATATGGCGAGTGACCCCCGTGTCCACAAACCATTCCTTTGGATTTCCCCTATCATATTCACCTCTGAAATAACAGCAACTAAGTGCATGTCCTCCATTCCAAAGTTCAGCTTACCGGCCTCTGATACATGAGCTTGGCCATCCCTTTGGTACTTGTTCTTGTTCCCATTCCCATTAAACCTCTTGTTCTTGTTATAGTTATTAGTTTGATCGTCTACACGACTTCGACAGTCCTTTGCTTTGTGGTTTTGCTTACCACATACAAAGCAGCTTCCCGTGAACCTCTTGTTGGAGTTCGATGCCTTTGAATCGGGCCAGCGCTTTCTTTCCAGCAGCTTCGACAACATTTGCCTTTGAGACAGAAGTATAAGGCCTTTTTGTTGCCTTCCTCACATCCTGTTCAATTCTCAACTTCAAAATTAGATCCTCAAGTGTCATTTCATTCTTTTTATGCTTAAGGTAGTGCTTGAAGTCATCCTAAGAAGGGGGTAATTTCTCAATCATCAACGCCACCTGCAGCGAGTCGTTGATTCCCATGCCCTCAGCGGCAAGATCGTGATAAATCTTCTGCAGCTCTTCACTCTGCTCGAGGACAGATTTTCCATCGACCATTTTAAAGTCGTGGAAGCGAGCAGCAATGAACTTCTTAGCACCTGCATCATCTACTGTATATCCCACAATTCTTTTGCACTATCCTTTTGATAGTAAATTTGGTACAATGAATCATCTAAACTAGTAAGTATAGTATGACGACACATATAAGCATTACTAATCCAAGCATTATAAGCTATTACAGATTGAGGATCAGATTTATCCTCCACAGGAGTGTCCTCTTTTACATAGCGAATTAAATTCAGCGTAGTAAGATAGAACATCATATTTTCCTTCCACATTTTGAAATTGCAACCCCCTTTAAACTTCTCGGGTTGTGCAAACTGTCCAAACTGAATAGGACGAGAAGCCATTGGAGGCACAAAGACGAGCGACTTAGACATAGCAGACCTCAATACCGCTTTGTCCGACCAAACGATTCGATTAACTCCGTTTCCCGGAGTCTCGATTGAAAGGAGCAGTTCGAGTTCAATACCAGTGAGCGTTTGAATCATTTGCGACCATTTTTGTTTCTCTATATATTGCAAAACAAACAGTTAGTAGCAATATAAAACAAAAAACCATAAAGGAAAATAAATCGAATAAATACTCGATTTTCGAGTACTCATCGTTTAAGTTTCTGCTTTTTAATTTATTAAAGCGAACATGAAAAAACAAAGAAGTAGAGTTTAAGATTGTTGTTCTTCTGTTTACTAAAAAGAAAATTAAATTGAACAGAACAAAATAAGGAATTCGGATTTAATCCTGGACGAGGCAGTAGTACACCACTTGCCCTTAAACTCTATTTGCTCGCCTAATTACTTCAGGAGTGTCAGAACTCTCTTAACTAGTATGTATGGAATGCAGAAATGTAGAAGGGAGAATAATTTCGCAGTCGTCAATTATGAGAGGGGAGACTGCCTTTTATATCAGTCGGAAAACTGCAAGGTAGCCCTCACTCCCTCACCTCGTAGTGGAGAACGTGGGTAACTCCCACTTCCCGTAGTGGGGTAATATGGCAGTTCTCAAAACTGCTGGAGAAACCGTGGAAGGACCCATTTGTAGTTACTCAATACTTTAGGGACTATTACGGTAATTTTGTCCAAAAAGATATTACTGCCTTCCCGGCAGGGACACGCGCGACGCGACGCGGCGAGGCGAGACAGACGGACGGACGGCGCGCGAGGGGTACCCCCTTACTCACTTGTTTAAGATCACTAGTCTAGCTAGTGCTTATAAACCAGTTTTAATCGATTCTCACAACCGATGTGGGATATACCATCACACCTCCATCCATAACCTCTCCACTTTAACCAAATTTTTCATTCACACCGAGAATTAGTTTCCTCACGTGTTATATATCATCGCGAAGCTTGCGCAACCCACTACGCGATGAATTCAAAACACTTTAAAACTAAGCGGTGGAACACACAATTAAATTCGATCAAATCAGTTCACTTTATTAATTAATTCTCCAACATATCTTATGTAACTTATATATCTATCATCCCATGATCTCTAATGTCATGGATGTAGTGTAGATAATTGTCCTTAAAATTGATGTTACAACTTCGACCGTAACCCCTAACCCTTAGAGTCCATAACTTATGTGAATTATATAATTCCTTGGCAAGTGGTTATGAATGTTACAATTCTAACATTCTCCCACGGGGACAAATGACCACATACAGTTACAAAATAATATAAATTCAAAAGTGATCACAAATATTAATATATTTATCCTACTAAATTACTAACATGCATGGTTCATGGTGGTTATATACTATTAACATATATTTCCTTCCATACATCAGATTATAGAAACTCAATGAAGATAAATACAAACAAGAAAGAAATACACATAATTTTTTTATTAAATTGATAAGAAAATATGTCATTTGTAATATAATTAACTGATGATAAAAATATATGGTATTAAAAGAACATGTTTATTTGTCACTCTTACAATTATACTCGAGCATTAGTGAAATTTGAATTCAACAATGATTTCTTGACCTTTTATTTATTTTTTATTTTTTGTAATTTTATGATATATTGAAGATCCTATTCGTACAAAAAAGAATCATAACTAAGTACACATAAAAGCTATAAATTAATAATGTTGAGATCAGAATTTTTTACATTTTAAAAAGGTATCAATTAATATCTAAACGGATTTATGAATTTAAAGAGTATTATTTTTTCAATCCTATCTTGAAATCTAAATGTTCAATTTATGTAATTTAATATGTTCAATTTAGGTGATTTAAACTTTAGAACAAATTGAAATAACTATGAAAGTTATGAACCAAATTATAATTCGTCTATAGATTAAGGTGCTATCCGTTTCTCATGACAAGCCTTTTTTGGTAATTGTAACACTACTAACTTCATCTACTATGCTCGTGTCTTACTCCGCGCGTACTCTACACTTTTATCCCTGTCTTCCTAATTTACCCCTGGATCTCTTGGTGTGGTTTTTCGTGCTCTTCTGGGCGCGCGGGCGCGTGAAATTCTCAAACTGCCAAAGTACTTTGCTTTTATTCTGGTGTTTCTGGACCGTCGGATTGACAAAAAATTCTTGTTGTCTTAATTCCAAACCCTTGGATAGATAAAATTTTTGTTGTACGCTTCTGAGCCGTTTGATCTGAAGATTTGGGGGCACGTTTCGCAAATTACTATTTCTGAAGTTGCACCACACTGTCTTGAGAAAGATTTTTCTTCATCTGGGCATTTTTTTTCTTTCTTCTTCGTAGCTTTTGCCCGGGTCGATCTCTTTTTCTTCCTCCTGTAAGCCTCTTTTTGTTGTTCGATTCCATCGAAGGTTTGTTTTCTTGTCCCTTTTTTGTTTCAAGAAAAAAAAATTAGAACTTTTTTTTTAAGTTTCCAGAATCAAGATTCAATTTTTAGGTCTAACGCTGTTGCCATTTTCCTTTTTTTTCTGTTTTTTGTACTCTGTTTTTTTGCAGGTTTATTTGCTGGGTTTTGGAATTCATACGGTTGTGTCTCAAGGTTAACTATTTTCTATATTAAAAAAAAAGAAATTTCCTCGTTTTTTTTTTATTTTCTCTGGAGGGTTAATTGTTGCTTTATGTCAATTGGTTATGTTTATCAATTTTTATGATGTGGGAAGTTTTGAAGTAAGTTTAAATTCATAAACCCTCGTTGGAGATTAAATATTTCATCAATCTTTTGATTTCATTTCCTCTTTTAATTATTATTTTCAATTCCAATTTATTATGCATTAGAAAAATTCTAGACTTGCCTGCTGAACATCATTTGGAGCAATGATGGAGATTTTGAGCAGCAATTCGGTTAGTCGGATTTGCGACCAACTCCCCAGTGCTAGTTGTAGCTTTAATGTGTTTAATGTGTTTTTTGATGGAATATTGTGGACCTCTCTTGCAACCTTTGTTTAATGCTTATATTACTTGCTGTGAAATTTATTTATTTTTTACATCCTTTTTCACTTAATTTCATAGTTTACTTTGTGGTCAGGGAGAGGGAAAAGGAAGTGATGCAGTAATCGAGTATTTATTCTTGTTTTTCTTTTTGTTTGTAGAATTTCAGTAGAGCAACAATGAAGAATCATGAGCGTCTTGCGAATATTGCTTTAGCAGGTATTGCTTTTCTCTTCTGTCAGTTTCTTGGGCTTCTTATTTTGTTTATGGTTGAGGTCCTGAATAAAGGTTATTTGCCAAAAGTAGTAAAGAAGGGTTATAGAAGACTATTGTTTCCTTTTCATCTGATGTGAGAAATGGTCCGGTCCCCATTCTAACTAGAGTCACAAACTTAATTTGGAGTCCTAGATAATGTTCTGGCTACTCAGTATGCGATGAACCTACCTCATTTTTTTTTGTTTTTTAATAAAAAGAATTATACTTTTATGGTGAATTTTCCTTCAGGGAATGAAGTTGGATTGTTTTTTCTAATTTCCCCTGCTTTGCGATGCTTTCCCTTTTTTTTTCGTCGGTCTACTAGAAATTGACTTACTTCAGGTATGATCTTAAAGATGCTAAAAGAAACTCAAACCGCATGCTTCCCCCTGTGCAGAAGTGTTATCTCTCAGGATATTAACCTTCCACTGCTGTTGGAGTTCCGTTTTTTATTTACTTTCGCGTTTCTATCTTTTTAAGGCTGAGAGTTATAATTCACTTCTTTGAGAATGGAGATTTGTGTTATGCATAAATGCACACAATTTGTCAGTGCCTTGAGGAGAAAAACAGTGTTTACAGATCCCCCGTTTTCAATTATATAACTTCTGTTCAGGTTGCTTTCCTTATAAAGCTTTCACAAGACATCTTTCTTGGGAAATATGCTGGATAAGGTCTTCCGATTAATTTAAACTGATGAAGAATGGAGTTAGTGGCATTGCCAACTAGGAAGCATACTTCTTTACCTTTACAATTACTGCGATTGGACATTTGAGTAAATAACATTGTCTCCATGAAAATCTGACTAAAATCTTTTGCAATTTATCATTGTTTTCAGGCTTGTCTTTGGCGCCACTTTTTGTGAAGGTAGATCCAAATGTAAATGTCATTTTAACAGCTTGCCTTACAGTTTATGTCGGTTGCTACCGCTCTGTCAAGTCTACTCCGCCTTCGGTAAGTGAAGCTGCCATTTTGGAATTGCTACATTTTCATTTCTTCCTTTCGGACAGTGCTGGTGTGAACCAAATCGTATCATTTACAATATTACAGGAGACAATGTCCAATGAACATGCCATGCGATTTCCCTTAGTAGGGAGTGCTATGCTCTTGTCACTGTTCTTGCTCTTCAAGTTCCTATCAAAAGACTTGGTTAACGCTGTGTTGACTTGCTACTTTTTTGTACTTGGGATCGTCGCTCTTTCGTATGTGCTTTCCGTATGGACCATTCTACTTTATTTGTTCTGTACGGTATTCATGAAGTTCTGCCTCGTTACGAATTTTAATCTCATTTCACCATTTCTTGCTTGTAGAGCAACACTATTACCTGCAATAAAGCGCTTTCTACCGAAACATTGGAATGAGGATGTAATCACATGGCGTTTTCCAATCATCCGATGTATGTATTCCTTATTCTGTTTCTATTGATAGGTTTATTTCATCTTTGCGATGTTTATCTGTTTGATGGCTCATAGATATTCTGTCTCGGTATTGTTGAGTATGTAATCAATTTTCTCATTTGCTTGTTTATTAGTCTGGGTATTCTTGTTTGTTATACTATGCCTTTAGATTACTGTAGGAGTTAATTCAAAATGTTCAAGCTAAATTTTCTAAGTGAAAATGGTTTGGTCAGTAAAAAATAGTTGTTCTGATGGGGTGAACTATGAACACATTTATTTGTTCCCCATAGGTAATTTGTAATTTGTAAACCTGTCAATGATGTTTTTGTCAGTATGCTTTTTAACATGAAGTACTTATGTAGTAGTTGGTCTTGGTTACAGAAACATCCTTATAGGAGTCATTATCTGCTTATAAGGTGTTCTAAAGTCAATTTTTTTTATGTTTAGTATTCATGGATATCTAGTGAAATTCTCAAAGGATAGATTAGGGTTTTTTCTTTATTTTTATTTGTTACTAGTATTTTATGTGTGCGCCACCAATGCTCTGGATCTGAATGAAAGAAGCACGGTAATGTGCACATAAATAAAAATGGTTCTTGGGTCTGCCTTCTCTGGTGCCTTTTGGCTTTGATTTGGGGGCATGATTCTGTATCAAACGCGGCAATATAGGGGATCCATTGTTTCAGTGGTATTCTAGGAGCAACCACTTTGTGCATTTATTGCCAAAGGTTAGGTCTGTCTCCTATACATCCCCGCCCATACCCCCAATTATTGGGGACTTAATGGGTTATGTTATTGTTTGTTGTGTTATCATTAGTATTTTCCTTCTAGACCAAGAGCTGTTATGGTCCTACAATTGCTACAGTTGTGAGCCTGGTGATGGTTTCCATTTATTGGAGAAATTACTAATTGATTATAGCTGTTGGCTTCTCTTCCAGTTTTCTTTTGATCTGCTTGATGTTGTATTGCCTGTAGAATGATGTCTTCATTTACATGTTCTTTTTTTGCAGCTTTGGAGGTTGAGTTCACAAGGTCCCAAGTTGTTGCTGCAATTCCTGGGACCTTCTTCTGTGCTTGGTATGCTGCAAAAAAGCATTGGCTGTCTAACAACATATTGGGGCTTGCATTCTGCATTCAGGTTTGACAACACCTCCTTTCTACAAACATTTATTCCGTTACATCTTACATCCTTTTGCTGGCTAGGTTTGACTCTTGGGTGAGGGGAGAAGCTGAAGTAAAAAAGAAAAAGAACTCTTAAACCTATCTTATAAAGGGAAATTTTCATCAAACAAAAAGAACTGCTGATATAAAAGGTCAAACTTACCCTTCTAATAGTTGGAAGGCAAACAAATCGAATTTTTGAGTTGGACTGCATCAAGTGAACTTTTAAGAGTTCGAGGGTTACTGAGATTTTTTAGCCTATATGTGTATATCTATACACGTGTTTTAAACATTTAGAATGACACCACTTGCCTAATTGCAGGGGGTTGAAATGCTTTCACTTGGATCATTCAAGACTGGCGGCATTCTTTTGGTAAGGAAAGAATATCATAATATGCTTTATAGATGTACAACTCATGTGCCCTACCAACTTTATTTTGGTTCGGCTGCCAGTCTTCAAAATTACTTCTGTCATTCAATAAACGGTCACATTATAAATTGCAGGCTGGACTTTTTGTCTACGATATTTTCTGGGTATTTTTTACCCCTGTAATGGTTAGTGTGGCCAAGTCTTTTGATGCCCCTATTAAGGTGAGTACAAGAATCTTTTTGTATCCATTTGGCTTGACATATAAAATTTACGTACACTTGTTGCGTCATAAACTTTGTGCTAAGTGTGCCTAAATGCCCTTCAGCTTTTGTTCCCAACTGCTGACTCTTCACGTCCATTTTCGATGCTGGGACTTGGGGATATTGTGATTCCTGGTAGTGGCAATTTTATTTTTTATTGTCTAGTGAGTTCTATCTCCGATAAGAGTACTTGAAATGAGGTAACTAAAACTTATAACATTTTTTAAATTTGTCAGGCATTTTTGTTGCATTGGCATTGAGATTTGACGTGTCAAGAGGAAAGGGGATCCAATACTTCAAGAGTGCTTTTCTAGGATATGCTTTTGGTTTGATCTTAACAATCATTGTCATGAATTGGTTTCAAGCTGCACAGGTTGGTTTGTTAATTGTTATGTAAATAAATGCTTTTTGCGATACCATAGTTATCTTAATTTCTGCATTTGTCATAATAATCTTCTTTTTCTAGTTTCACACGTCTAACTTTTTTATTTTCGTATATCAATTGTGACTTATTTCAGCCTGCACTTTTATACATCGTTCCTTCTGTAATTGGATTTTTGGCTGTACATGTCATATGGAACGGGGACATCAAACCAGTACGTATACTTGTTATTTTCAGCTTGCTGTTTCGCTTGATTTGATGCGGATAAAAAAAAAGATGATTTTTAGCTTTGGCAAAGTTCCATTTTCTGGGCTACACTACACTCCCAGCCAAAGGACTTGGAAAGAAATCTTATTTCCTTCTTTATTTCCTGTTTCTTTCGCGAAGCAAATATTCTGGCTAAAAATATACAAGGAAATTTAAATATGCTTGAGAAAGAAAGGTGGTTCTTATGTTTCCACTTGAACTCTCTATAATACTGTATTTTTTCATTTGCAGTTTTTGGAGTTTGACGAGTCCAAATCTTCCGATTCTCAAGATGGCGATGAAAAATCAACCAAGAACGAAGATGAGAAATCAAAGAATGACGATGAAAAATCAACCGAAAATGGTGGTGAAACATCAGACAAGAAAGTAGATTAGATAATATAGTCTAGCAAAGAAAACTTAACCCCAGATGAGGAACTACAACGAGAACTGGTGATTCGTAGTTGGGTTGTTAATTTTGCTACAAAAAATTGTTGTATAAGATTTCGTTACTTATTAACTAGCATTCTCTTGGGCAAATATGATTGAAATTGCAGAAATATTTTTGTTTTTGGGCAAGTATTACAGAAATTGCAGAAAGATATTTCAACTGGATACTCTGCATTTTAATTCTAAGACTTGTTACAAACTGACTAGATATTTGATTGTTGAGAAAAATATTGTAATTTCTGATAAAACAATAACCATGTACATCATGTTTTGTAAGAAGACGATATTTGTGTATTCTACATCTTTCATGTATTATATACTGCCAGCACTATGCCAAGCTTTCAAGATAGTTTATCAGCAAATATACTGATATACTCTAATTTCCACTCTGTGTATTATCCCCTGTCCCATTGTTAAGAAGTTGTCACATATATATACATGACAATTTATTACCAACAGAACGAGGATGATACGCGAGTGGGACAGATGATCCTATACCTCTAACTTAAGGCCAAGAAAAAGTTTCTTGCTCTTGTCATCACAGAGACGGGACCTGAGAATTCAGCCATTTGTCACTTTAATCCTGCAACAGAAGAAGAGAAAATAGAGTTAGCAACCTTTCATCAAGGAGGTTCTGCATATTTATGCGCATATTTTTGTTAATTTTTCCAAGAAAGGATAGATAATGTTTCAGGCACCGTGCAATGTACATGATAAAGTTGAATATACGATATATCTGAATTCAGGTCATTACAGTATATACCTCAGATTTGGTTGACCAATTACTAGAATTAACTTCAGCTGAGGCTTCAGTGATCCGCGCTTCTGATTTCTCGTTTGAATACCTGGAAAGTTTGTTTAATCCGTATGTGAGGCTCTCATTGCTATAAATTAGAGAGGGAGAAAGAGTTCTGACTGGTGCATCAAGCCAAAGAGAGAAGATCACAAAAGTAAATCCAAGTATTTGGACTGGTTTTTTGGTTGAAAAAACGTCGTTCTGAGAATGAAAGAAGCAGAACCAGAGTGGAAAAGGTAGAAAAGCGTGCATTCTTTTTTTGCGTTTCGAAATCCAGTCCAAGTGGAATAGTTTCAACCTTATACTGTCAAGAAAGTACTGGAAATAAATTGGTGGTAAGAGTATAAGTACCTTGAGAGAATGGTGACCCAAATGAGTTCAATGCAATCCACCCAGAGAAGTCTTTGTTCCACGGGAATTACGCCATAGGTGATTAGATGTGCAAATGGCCAAAGCTTCCATCCTGCCTGTCATGACCATCAAATTTTTACTTCCTTTTATATATTAGATCAAGATTAGCAAACTCACTGATGCAATCGAAGGCATGGTAGCCCAGTGGGTAACATCCACTACCTGTGACCGAGAGGTCCAGGTTCGATACCCACCTCACACAATGATTTAATTGTCATTTATTTGGGTTCCCTTGTGTGGGTCTTATACTCCCCTCACGGGACACCCGCTCAATGGGACATCTACTACTCCCCACACGGGGCACCCGCTCAACGGGCTTCTACTACTCCTCCTCTGGTGAGGTCTTATAATAAATAATTGTAATAAACTGGACCATACTTATAAATGGTCTAGTTTAAAAAAAAAAAAAAAAAAACTAACTGATGCAATGTCCCGAATGATATATCAGAATATTATGAGTCTTTTATTGTTCTCGTCGTGATGACTCTGGACGGTGTACTATCAACAACTTTAGGCATTTCAGCCTAATTATTTATGTCCAACTCGGCGAAGGTCATGGTAGTTGATACAAGATCTCTAGGTACAAGCTAGAAATTACGAACTGAGTTTTATACCGTTATGATCTATGAACTCAATCTCTTAAACTCTTTTTGGTGTTATCTGTATGTCTACTTCAAACAGTTGGCACCCTGGAACAATCGATTCTATAATATTCTAAAGTCACAAATGCGTGGTAAAGATAGACAGCGGTTCCGGGTATTTGGGATTGGGAACATTAAAATCTTAAGGAAATAAGAAGTAAACAGATTGATATTCTTGTATGGAACATACTTTATCTTCCAGTTGGTAGGAAAACTTAAGTAGCAGAGGACCAAATTATGAAGCTTGGTTGATCCATTATATTACTTGGATGTACTTCGACAACTATCACACAAAGTACCATTTCATTTATATATCTCGTCTTATTACTAGAACTGAACGCACAACTGAGGTGAACCTCGGGACAATTAACTTAGCTGCCTTAAACCCACATAATTAGCACAAATTTTCATAGTTGCGTATGAATGAAATAATAAATGGGTGAAAAAAATTTATGTTACATGTGAAGTTAATGTGTATATACTAATTAGGACAAGTAACAAGTTCTCTCACTTTCAACCCTGCTCGCCCGGCTCTGGTTAAGGAGAAAAGGGCAGAGATATGAGGTTGTCAATACTTCACAATACTCGAATACAATGTTAACCGTTGAGGAAATGCAAATTCATGACTACACAAACAGATTACACAAAACAAGATCATTACGAAAAAATTGGTAGAGATTCTAGCATATAGGATCATGGAGAGTGTTTCTAACCGTCAACATGGGCCAGAACGTTGCTTTAAGTTCATCAAATATAGCAGACGGAGATTCAAAACGCAAGAAACCTAAGCAAGCAAAATAGATGCTATTCCAAACTGCTGCCCATACGGTTTGATCAAAAAGAACTTTTGCAGGAACCACCCACCAATCATTGAAAGGAAACAGAGCCTGCAAACAAATTGTCCAAATTTAAACTATGCAATTAAACATTCAAAAATCACTAGTAATTACACAAAAGAGAATAAAAATCTCACCTCACAAAAATGGTAATAGTAATGAGATAGGGATCCATGAAGTGAAAATCCAACAAGACCAGATCTAAACATTCGTTTTCGATCAAATTCAAGAAGTGGTTTCCCTTCATAACACTAAAATTCAAAACCAGATTAATAACAAATAACTAAACGGGAAGAAAAGTTCAAGATTAGTACATAAATAAACTAAAAAGCATGATTTATAGGGGATAAGAATATACTGACTTGTGCAATCCAATCTCCCAAAGAGTAGACAATCCCACTTATGACCATTTTAGCTAAAACTGGGTTGGATTTGAGAGCTTCTTCATAAGCAATCCAATTGTGCTCTGGGGCATATCTCAAAACTTCAAAAAGCGTCCATCCCTGACCAAAAAAATTCAAAATAATTAAAACTCCCATGATTTTTTTTCAAAAATTCACACATAAAAGACAATTTTTACATATACCCTTCTCTGTTTCAACAAATTCCTACTACCCTACAACAACAATAACATAACCCATTAAGGGGATGTATATGAGACAGACCTAACCTTTGGCAAAAAATGAACAAAGAGGATGCTCTCAAAATACCACTGAAACAAATGGACTGGAGAATGACCTAACATTTGGCAATGAATACACAAAGTGTCTACTCACAGAATACCACTGAAATAATAGTCATCTTTACCGTTGCTACAGAATCATGCCCTTGATTCCCCTCAAATCAAAGCCAAAAGGCATAAGGCAGACCCAATAACTATTTTGATTTATGTCTGAAAATTCAACAGTAAAAGTACCCTTGACGAGCTCAATACAAAAAGCAAATTAGATAATATAAAGAAAAAATCAACTAATTAAATTGAGAAATGAAAACCATTTTATAAGAAAAAAAAAGGACCTTCAATGGGATAATCTTGGACCCAAATTTACCCAAACAATAAAAAGTAGAGAAATCCAATCAAATAAGGGGAAAAGTTAAAGAATTTATAGAGAAAAAGGGAGGACTCACATGCCAATAATCATGATCAATTGTAAGTAACCTGGTGATGGCAAAAGTACCAGCACCAAGAACAATAGCTGCATTAAGAAACCTTTCATTATTATCCTTAACTTCTCCTCCATCATCATTACTTCCCTTCTCTAATTCATCATCTACTATAACAAAGTCACTATCTTCTTTCTTTGTCACAGCTTTGATATGCCAAACATGTCTACTGCCTTTTCTAGCTGAAAGATTTAAATTTGAGCTAGAACCCTGATTAGAAAGCAATTCAGAAGAAATTAAAGATAAGGAATTAGAGGAAAAGATGGAGACTTTGTTGGGGTATTGGTTGATGGGTAAAGGTGTAGAAAGAAGGTTCTTGAAAGTAGCCATGGTTGGTTGGGTTGGGTTTCTCTCTCTATGGACTGAAATGATCAGAAAATAAGAATGGGATTTGAAAAGGAAACTTGAATTCAATGTCCTATTCATCTACATAGTTCAAATTTCTGTCTCCAGCAAACAGCCACATGTTTTATTGGGGTTTTATCTACGACAATGCTAGGCTCCTCAAATTGATTGACAAAAATTATTTTTTTTACCTATTTATCCTTTTAAAAAATATAAAAGCCCTTCACATTTTTAAAAAAGAATTCAAGTTTTAAAAAAAAAAGTCTATACCATGTTTAATGCTTTAAACTGACTTTTTCAAGCAAAGTTAATGAACATTCTTCTTCATTTTTTCATTTTTTTTATTCATTCATCATCTTCTCACTCCCTCTTTTTCCCTCTCAATTTCACTATGAACAAATTACTGTTCATTTTATTAGTATTATTCAAAGGAAAATTCGTATATGGACCGGGTCCATATGGTTCAGATTTGACCACATCCCTGCATAATGATGAGAGAGAAGGAAATGCAGTAATGTGACCAAATTTGGATCGCATGGTCCAGTGAACCCGATCCATATCAGAAGTGTTCTTATTCAAAAGTAGTCGGAAATTACTGTTCATTTCGATTTAAAATGGATTATTATGGACGAAAAATATGTTAATTCCAGAACCATGGTTTAACTTTCATAGACTGCGGGGTCATATTTCAGTTTCACTATCATTAACAGGAGCACAAAGTCTACATTCTACAAAGTCAGTTTTCTCCGCTGCTTAATTTAAGCCACACAGAAAAAGTCGGTTCTATTCTATTGTTATCTTTTGTTATACTGCTAACTTATTTACAAAACATGCAACTCCAGACAACATCCCCCCAAACACGTCTCTGACATCATGGATTTTTCAGCAATGCAAATCTTATGGTAAGCGTAAAACAAATGGTGATATCACAATCCAGTTCAGAAAACAGCTTATAAAGGGTGCATGTTTAATACTTTTAGATGACTTTTTCAAGTAAAATTTAATGCTCTCTATGAAAGAGTATAGATACTAATGTCTCCTAGATACATTTTTCAAACCGATTACAGTGCGGAACATCAAATATTTGGTACCGTGCGAGATATTTGGTGGCCGTTAGATTAATAATCGGACGGTTGAGATCGTTTAGCTTTACACTTTTTCATGTTAAGTATTGAGACTCAAATGATATATGCCGTCAGTTTCTTAATCCAGCGGCCACCAAATATTTCACATGGTGCATACCATTTGGTGTTTCGCACTGTAGCCGGATTAGCATTTTCCATCCTTTTTCTTTCTTCTTTTCACGACTTCTTACACCAAATGCCACTATCACAATTTTGGTACATATTTATTCACCAATTGCACGTAAAATCCCTATATCTTTTGTTAAATGCTTACCCTAAGTCCCTCTAGGGTTGTGAATTGATTACCCTAAAGTCCCTATAAAATATTATTTTGATCCCAAATTTAATTTTTTAACAAATTGACCCCCGAGATCAATTTTTTTTATAAATTGAACCATTTCTTCTGAGGTATATATTTATTAAATTTACCCCAAATTTTTTATTTTGCAGCCAAATTAAAATTAATGTTTGTTAGAACACTAAATATTATAACACTTAGTCTAAAACATTATGTGTTCTGAAATTATTAACACTAAATACTATAACAATGAATAGATTACTTGTTAGTATAGAATTAGAATTTGTGTTTGTGTTTGTTATAGCACAATGACTTATAAAACACCGGTTAAAATGAAAAACGAATATATGCAATAGAAACAATGATCCTCAATATACTAAGTATTGTAAAGTTACTTAAACACATATTATGATTAGATTACTTGTTAATATATAACGTTTGGGATATGAAGAACGAATCACAACACTATAACAATGATTATCTATATTATAACATTATGTAGATCAGTGCTGGTTAGAACACGAAGTAACACATAGTCACTTCTAAAGTTAATTAAACATTATGTAGATTCAATTATTTGTTAACATGTAACACATGTTAAAGGAAGAACAAATCTAAATACTATAATAATTATTAGATTACTTATTAATATAAAATTAGAATTAGTGTTTGTTAGAACACAAAGTACTATAACATATAGTCTTATAAAACACCGCTTAAAAGGAAAATGAATATAATTACTATAACAATGATACTTAATATACTAAGTGATGTATAGTTACTTAAACAAATGTAATAATATATTTACAACGGTTTCATAGTAGTAATAATCTATAAACATTCATGGTTATTAACATTATAATATTATATAATTTAACTATTAACATTATAATATTACTTAAGTAAGATTTGAATGATTTACACTATTAATTAATCTATTAAAGTCGTGGTTATTAACATTATAATATTATATAATTTAACTATTAACATTATAATATTACTCAAGTAAGATTTGAATGACTTATACTTAAATAAATATGATAAAGAAGGTGTTAAACCAAATGATCTCAGCCGTTAGATTTTAGATCCGACGGTCCGTAATGGTTCTGTACGGTGCGGAATAAATAATATTTCGCACTGGATCTAACAACTCAAAAGTCCCCAACGTCTCCTCAACACAAATTCAACACAAATGGAGTTATTGTTCATCGTATTATCCAACAAACCAAGAATAGTCGAGTTTAACTGGGAGTTACTGTTGGAGAAAGGGTTGGTACCTAATAGAACAACCTATGACATCATTGCAGAGCAAATGAAGGAGAGGGGATTTGTTCCGGACATAGATGGGCATCTCCATACTGATTCAGTTAATGTTTAGCCCTTATTATTGAGGATTAAATGCACTTATGGAGTCATTAGGTCTGCAATTGGTAAATTGCCATCTGTTTTAGTAAAACGTTATGCATTGGTACCGAAACTTTTGAACTTCCTCTTCATTTATTACGTTGGGCCGCCCTGGAAACATTGATCATTATTTAGAGCTCTGAATTCCATTTGCGCGAGGTACACTTTTATTCCTTTGCCATCTGTATAGAGTTATTATTCATCGTCTTCTCTAACAAACCAAGAATAGTCGAGTTTAACCGGAGTTATTGTTCACCTAAGTTATTTAACCGGAGTTACTGTTCATATTCTTCTCCAAGAAAATTTTCTTGGCAACTCCTTTAGCATTTGCAGAGATTGAAAGTTGGAAGATGGGGAGTGATAAATGTTTTTTTGATATTGATTGATGTAGTAAAATAGGTTGTATATGTATATGTATAAGTAGAGTAGATCATTTAAAAAGAAAAAGAAAACTAAATTTAATCTTAACCACCCCCCCCCCTCCCCCCAAAGGGTCTGATAGTCATTTTACACGCTCAATTTGAGAATTTAGCCATTATGATATTTTTGAGGAAATATGCATTTTCCTTTATCTATAACAGGGGATTGGATTAAAATAAGGTTATAAACTAATGAAGCTGAATCAAGTAATTAGTGATTCGAATCTTCTAATACACTCGAGCATTTATTTTTAGAAAGTATTTAACTAAACAAGTTTTGTTTCAAATATAATTGTACAACCATTAAGTTATTACTTTAACATTTAGTATTGAGTCTTCAAAAAACCATACTGAATTCTTTCAAATTGGATAGGTTTTAATTTGGAGTCCCAACTATTTTAATTGAGAAAAAATCAATTGTTTGTAAAAAAAAATTTGCATGTGTTTCATATGTAAAATTTTGAGGTTTGGTCTCCAATGCTACTCTAATAAAATGTTACTCTCTCCATTCCATAATATAAGTCGTTTAGAACATATAACAAAAATTTAAGGAAAAAAATAAGGTACTTTGTTAGTTAAAATATCAATATTAGTTTTTTAAATAATACTTGTATACCAATTATTCTATTTAAGAGAGTAATATTGATATTTTGAGTAACAACGTATCTTACTTTTAACTTCCTTAATTTTCGATATATGTTTTAAACAATATTAAACAAAGAACTAAAGTAAGATACAATCAGGAAAACATCAAGAGGTTAGAAATCCTTTGTCCCATAACTCTGTCTTTTATCTGTGTCCCTCCTATAATATCAGGTCACCATAAGTTGTATGATATTCTAGTCAGAGACTTTCATTATGTGCATCCACTGGGTTTGAGATGATACAACTATCCAATGACTGAACTTCAACAACAGTTTGATTCGAATTAAATTCCTGCAATTTAACAGCTGCATCTTGAAATGCTTCTTCGACAACAACCCTTGCATCAATACGCGATTTACTTTGCATGACAAGATCATAAGCAAGTCTCATTATCCGATTTGAATATCTCATCTCCGACTCATGACCGCGATCTGGCTGCTCTATTCTTCTCCTAGCATCTTTTCTCCACCTTCTCAAGATGTACTTGTCGGGAATTTTATGTACGTTTTTCAAGCTAAAAACTCTCAAGGCATGAGAGCAAAGTATTCCCATAGTTTCAAACTTTTTGCAACTACACTTGATGTCCATACTTGTCATGTCAAAATCAACAATCCCGGCTTTTCCAGTTTCGTGTAAAACAACCTCAAACTGATGAACTGATTCGCTGCACCTTGTTTCCGACTTCAAGTCAGCTGCCCCCACGCCTTGTGTGAATTCATCCTCAAACAACTTGTAGATCTTGTTAGTGTAACATTTGGAAACTTGCTTGAGAATTTGGCTTGTCCTAATGGCCAGTGTAGGTATACCTTGAATACACCGAAAATCCTCTTCCCCTTCATTCATACGCCAGCTTTTTGCCATGTTCTCGAAAGAAATAACAAACTGGTATAAAGAAGCTGTTCTATCAGCAATCTTGTTCAATGCACGGTTTGTGCTCTCGCTCCTGGATGTTGGTTTTAATCCAGCATAAAATGCATCAGAAGCGAAAACCGTGCTCCACATGTGACGGTGATCATAAAGATCTTTCAGCCAATTATTTTCTATAGCACTAAAGTCCTTCATCATCTTCAACCATGTTTCTTCAAATTCTTCTTCTGATTGGCAACCATGCATGCACTTTTGAAATAATGCCCAAAATCCACGATTTGAATTAAGGCCACCTAAGTTAGAAGGGGCATTCTTGGTGATGTGAAACTGACAAAGTTGATGCCGAGAATTAGAGAAAACCTGAGGAATACAAGACATTATTTCTTGATCTTGATCAGAAAAAATTGTTTTTGGTTGTTTACCACCCATAGATTCCAAGAAAGTTTCAAACAACCAATTAAAAGTTGTGCTCGTCTCATCTGACAAAAATCCGCATCCAAAAATCACATTTTGTCCATGGTAGTTCACACCAACAAACGGTGCACAAGCTAAACTATACCTATTAACTCGGTAATTAGTATCAAACGTGACGACATCTCCAAATAGCTCATAATCAAGTCTACATCTCCCGTCCCTCCAGAAGATGTTCGCTATCTTACCATCAACATCAAGTTGAACATCCCAATAAAACAAACCTTCCGCATTTGCTTTACCCTTAAGATGATTAACAACCTTTTGTGCATCCCCCGCCTCAATTTTGGACCTTCTCGACAAATTCCTAGAATTATAAACATCAATCTCTGTGTTCCCCACATGTGGGGGATCTGCGCTAGTCTCGGCCACAGGAGGCCATGTACTTGTAGGTACTATTAGTGAAGCATTTAAATGTGACTCTATCGAACCACCCGTTGCTGCACAAACTGCTCGAACTGATCTAAGTAAGTGCCTTTGATCTGGATGGACCATCTCATGATTATGATGCTTCACAAATCTCTTTACTTTCCAATTATTTTCACGATCACAAGAGAACGCTATCATAGCAGGGCATCCCGTTCTTTCATCTCGTCTCGTGTATACGGATTTATTTTTGCTCTGTTTATCATCTTTAACCCCTTCTTTAGAGCAACGAAAAAGCTTTCCCCTCAATTGACTAGTTCCTTCAAAATAGTACGCCTTTCCTTTCGGCACACTGAAGCCTTTAGCATGAGCATAATCACAATACAATCTATAAGCTTCAAATTCATTACCCACAACCTGCTTCATAAGCCTACTTTCATAGTCAAGAATTCCATGATCCTCAAATGACCAGTTATGATTAACCCCTTTTGATCCCTTTTCAGGTTCCACGCCTTCATCTTCACTACTTCCAAGAGAAATCACATCTCCCCAGTTTTCTGGGACATTGTCCTTGGTTGACATTTCTGTCAAAAAAGATTCATTTTTTTCAAGAAAACAATAAATCTAATATTGCAATCAATTGTGCACATAAATGCTTTGGATACTGACTGGAAAAAAGCATGGTAATGTGCACATAAATCAAAATAGTTCTTGGGTATGCCTTCTCTGATGCCTTTTGGCTTTGACTTGAGAGCATGATTCTGTAGCAAAAGTGACCGTATAAGGGCTACTGTGAGTAGCCACTTTGTGCATTTTTTTACCAAGGTTATTTTTGTCTCCTGTCCATCTCCGCTCATACCCAATTAATTGGGATCTAATGAGTTATGTTTTTGTTTGTTTGTGTTGTATAGTCTTGCAATCAACTCAAGTAATTCTTTAAACATTACTACTACCATATACATCCCACAATAGGAAATTAAAGAAAAATTAGCATACCAACCAAAAAAATAATATGCAATAAAGCATTTAAAATTCACAAACTCATTTCTTTCTTGACTAATAAAGTAAAAATTCCCCATTTCATTAAAGCATAAAACTGAAAATGGCCCAAAGAAAAAATTGAGAAGAAGCACCTGAGAAATCCCAGTTCAGAAAAAGGGAGAATCTTTCTGACCTGATAAGCCTTTCTGATCTGATAGGCCTTTTCCCTCTTAATCAGAATTCCAATTGGTGAAAAATGGAAGAAATTGAAACATAATTGTGTAAAAAAAATTAAAAAAAATGGTGCGTGTATTTTGGATACTGAAACAAAATGCGGGACCCGCAAGTGAGACTACATTCAAGGGGCCCACGCATGGATAAGTTCGGGTGTAAAACGCCCGGTCCAGTATTTTTCGGGCTAAAAGTTTGAATGCGCGAGCGGGTATTTTGAAAGTATTACTTCAATTAGGACCCTTTCTAGCTTTCTTTTACTAATTACTACTATTAGTTTGGGTTAATTGTACTTTTGGTCCCTAATATGTATTCTTTTCTTTTTTGAATTTTTGTACAATATTCTTTTCTAAAACAAAAAAATTAAACCATAAAGAGGAGAATGTTTAACTACACTTAGATACTTTATATTAAGCATGTGACACCGACCAGATCAATTTTCTAGCCTTCCAATCCAACTAATCTTAATCTAATCCTTTTGATTTGCTTGTCTTCTATACCAATCACATCAGATTTTTATCTATTTCAGCAACGTCAGCTCTCAGCGGGAACCTCCATCAGCAACTGCAAGGCCGTCTAGAACAATATTGAGGCACTGTGCTATTTTATCAAAAGTAGGCCCCTAATTATTATTTTTAAAATATAAATTATAAAAACGGTCAAAATATAATGCGATCTTCAAATTTTCAAAATAAAAGCAAATATTAGTAGTCTTGATGATCCCAAATTACGAAAAAAAATATATAAAATATATATATATATATATATATATATATATATATATATATATATATATAACAAAAAAATTGGGGTCCCTAATTTTTGGAGGCCACTGTTCAGTAGGTCACTTTGAGCACCCACATCACCGGGCCTGAGCAACTGCACTACATCCCAATGAATTCGACTTCCATCATTATAGGACTTCCTAGGATTTTTATGAGATATTTTCAACGGTTTTTGGTGACGACGTATAGAATTGCACAAACTTTAAGGAAGACAAATAATTGATCTTTTATTGGAGAGTAACGTCAATTCCGGTTTCGAACGACTAGAATTCCACGTTGGCTTAACAAGATTATACCCATCACTCTCCTTCAATCTCTTACGAAACCGATAAATCAAACCACCCTCTTCTGCTTTTAACTTGTATTTGATACCTCTCGTTAAGAAATAAATCTCATCAATTCTAGCCTCACAATCAAATAATGAGAGCATGTAAATGACGTCACTATTTATGTGGTTTAGCCTTTAAGTCTACATCCACAAGTAAGGTGAGTACATAATTTTCACTATAATAGAGAAACAAGAATACAATGTAGATTCCTCCAACTCATTAACCTCCCATCGCCCTACTACTCGAAATAATATACATGACAAACATATATATATGAATAATAAACCTTTAAATATCTAATAAGACTAGCTATTCACGTAATTAGCAATCACTTAATTAGTAAAATCTCTAACTTACTAGGATTAGGAGTCAATATGAGCTAAAATCTAACAGCTAACTTAGATAACCCTCAATTTGAACTAGTAGCAAGAAAGCCGACAGATTTTGAAGCTCCTGCAGTCAACCTCAATTCCCTTCCAGCTACCTCAATTCATGATTGCAAGGGTAAGACTCATGTACCTTGTTCTAAGTCTACTGGTTATCCTTTTGGCAGCATGATTAGTCAAAGGTCCCAAGCAAGGCAAGTGAGCAATGCAAAAAAGAATGGTAATATACCCGTTTCCAAGACAATATGACATGCTTCTCCTTGCGGGAAAGCAAAAGTTAATGTCGACGGTTCTTGAACACCTTCTAATGCGTGGGATCAGACTTGTTATTTGTGATCACCACGACGTCCTAGTAGCTATGATGCGAAATGTAAGTGTCACATCCCGTCTCCGCAATGATAACATGACAGTGTCCCATTGGTAAATGAGACACCAAAGTCTATAAAACAGAGTTACTATTAAAGGAGTTTCATTTATGTAGAAAATGGACTTGGGCCTACCTCATTCCCTCAAAATGTACCTCAAGAGGGGGAGGATTGCCCAATCCTTATAAAGAACAAATTTGCTCACTAGCTAGTCGATGTGGGATTTCAACACACCCCCTCACGACCAGGGCTGGACATCTGGACCGTGAACAATAATGGGGCCCAACATCGAACTAGGTGGCTCTGATACCATGTAGAAAATGGACTTGGGCCTACCTCATTCCCTCAAAAGGTACCTCAAGAGGGGAGGATTGCCCAATCCTTATAAAGAACAAATTTGCTCACTAGCTAGTCGAGGTGAGATTTCAACAATTTATGTAATCCATGATAATCAAAGTGTGCTAGCGAAAATAAGTACTAAAAGAGAAATTACTAAGTTATTACAACTGAAATAAACTAATTAATTGTTCAAAAGGAAATAACATAAAGCAGTAAAAGTGTGCCAAGCTATCTCAGTTATTCATCACTCGTCAAAAGCCCCATCCCAAGTCACTTCTTCGTAATAGAGTTCCTCTTCATAATCACCTGCACAAATAGCGAATGGACTGAGCTTCGATGATCAGTATGATCCACATAATCCATGTACAATTTAACAAGTAAAGCAAACAAGGCACAAAATAGTTTTCCCATTCCCGGCACGTCCTCAAGGAAATGACAAACCTAGACAGGATGCACAATGCAAAAGTACAGAAAACATGCCTCAAAACAGTATACAGAATGCACAAGTTACGATATATATCGCAGAACAGAAAGAAGTTGAAAACAACTCAGCACAAGCCGCGAATGAAAGCCACGGACGAACCAATCGTCAGCAGAAAAGTGTCAGAAGTTGCGGACGATGGATCGTTTGCTGTTCAGATGTTCTCAGTAGTTGTGCGGACGAAGCAGCAGATGAAAGCAAGGAAGAATGTTTCGTCCGCGGACTGCAGAAACTCGATTTTCATGTACAATTTTGTATACAAAAACCCCATTTATGCACCAACTTTTCCCAAACCCAGAAATCATGTTTTTGACACCTAAACCAAGGAACAAATGAGACTAAAACAAGAATAAACACTTAGACAACAAATTAGCCAATCAACATTCTCTTATGTCATACACAACACTTCGGAAAAATTACGAGGACCGCTCTGCTCGTATACATAACAGAAATACAGATATTGTGACACTTACGAGAAATGGTTAACGCTAATATACACACACTTCCCACCTTACGAGTACCTATTCAAGACATAAACAACAATAACTATAATGACCCTAACATTGACCAAGTTAGTAAGGTTCAAGTACTTCTGGCACATGTTCAAACTTTTAAGCATTCATCATATGTTGCATCCTCGCCCATTACCATGGACTCCACAACATCGTTACAGTCCCAATGAAAACCTCATCAGGTTAACGCCCGCAAGACGCTCAGGATCTGCAATGTACACGCAGGATTCCTCGGCCACCGCCCTGTGACGACCCGTAATTTCGAGTGTCAATTTAAATGTTAGTATTATATTATTTTCTCACTTGATAGGGTTAAAAATGTATTTTAGAATAATTAGCAAGGGTAAAATGGTCCAAACAAGAAATTGGTAATTTTATTTAAAGACAAGGGCATAATAGTAATTGTATAATTAAGAAATAAAAGAAAATGAAATAAGTTCATACTTATCCAATAAGAAATAATTGCATCAAAAGTCCCTGAATTACATGTTATTTACATCGAATATTGTATTTACATAAGAAGTCCCTACAAAACAAGAAATTACAAAAAAGGGCTTCTCTACCCCTGTAAATAGAGGCCTTCCCTCACCATTTTCACTTGCACCTTTCCAAGGGAAACCCTCTCTTCTCTCCCGGTCCGTAGTTCTTGGCGAGTATGCTCTAAATTGTATCACAGTTGGTATTAGAGCATAAGATTCTGGAGTAGTGTGTCCAATAGGCTTGAAGCTGGCGTAAACAAACTATAAGACTTAGAGTCGATACGATTATTTTTAAGATTGACTTCTAGCCCTAAGTTTGGATATATCAATAAGCTGACGTGGAAGTCTTTGATATATTTAAGGTCAAAATAGGTGTAAGAACATAAGTTTCGATAATACCTTAAGAATTCTCTTAGGAAATACTTTAGGTTTTGACAATATTTTAAGGTTCCTTGAGAAAAATTAAAGCTTAGGTAAAATTATCTTGAGGTTCATTTAGAAACTCCTTAAAGATTAGAAAATCCCTTGAGATTTTTCCTAATAGACAACCTAAGATCAAGACTATTATAAGAATATCCCTGAAACTATTCTGGTCTCCATAGAAAGTTAAGACTTAGGAATGATCGTACTATGATTAGTAATTCGGTTAAAGTCTAAGATCACGAAGTGCCACAGTTTAAGAAACCTATTTTAGGTACCTTTACCAGATTTATTTGTGGGATAAATATCGAAGCTTGTATATGATATTATCGTCTACATTATATTAAGCTTAAACTAGACTTGTCTTTAAGAAAATTATTTCGGGTATATGCGATGGGCAAACAGGAAACAAAAGAATAAGAATTAGATATCGTATATATTTAGAAGAAAAATAAATGAAAGATTTCCTCATTATGCGTAAAGTGTAAGGGCAAAGAAATTTTGAGAAAAATAGGGAATTAGATATGCTCCCGGTATAATAAGTAATTTTCGAGGACGAAATTTTTTTAAGGAGGTGAGGATGTGACGACCCGTAATTTCGAGTGTCAATTTAAATGTTAGTATTATATTATTTTCTCACTTGATAGGGTTAAAAATGTATTTTAGAATAATTAGTTCTTGGCAAGTATGCTCTGAATTGAATCATAGCCCCGACCCCAGGTCTCCGCCACATGACACACAAGATCTCCTAGGCATCAACAGAATCCACATCGCAGGACCCGGTAATTCGCACCCAGTCGCAGGAACCTCGGCATCCGCCCAAGTGGCTTATCAGAATATGAGATCTCACGGGATCTTTTCAGATCACGCATTTCTCACAAGAACGAATAAATCCTGTCATCTACTCCATTCTAAGTACGAGCTCATTAAGGGGCGACGACTCGGTCGACCAGACCAAATCAGGACTGACGACTCAACCAAGTAGGACACCAATTAACTCGATATGCAAAACAATAATGATTAAACAAGTGAGCAATTATATGGCAATATCATACTCCAAATTGGGCAACAAGTAATCAAATACATCTTCAATTCACGTATTTCTACATATTCATAACTTCACAATATCCGAAAAGTAATACGAGTTCCAATTTGGTAAAATTACAATATTGTAAACCAGTTTATGCTTCAATAATCCAAGATTAAGATATACGAAACAATACCCAGCATCTATATACAAAAAGGGACAGGATCCATACCTTATATATTAAGAAAAGAAAGCAATAATTCACCAAGTATGAAGTGCAGAAAATCCCAAAAAACTAGCCTCTGTTCTCGGTGGATTATCTCCTAACCCCGAACTCGAAATGAAATTTCGCTTCCTCTACCTCGAAGTTCATCTCGCTGCGATCGATTTTGATATAAGGTTCACTCAAACCCGAGAAGGATTTCTCACTCAATTCTTCCCTCAAATTTTCAGATTTTTCCTCTATTTTCTTTTCTCTTCTTCTCTCTCTTTTCTTTCAAGTTGTAACCTCCCAAAATGGCTGGAGAAAAAAGCCATAACTCCCTCCAACGTTTAATTTTAATTATGTTTTAAGTCCCTCACATCTCACACATTGTGCACTCAAGTCCTCACACAACCCCCAAACATCAAATATGTCCATATACCACATAAACATGTTAAGTGACAAATAACAACTAATAATCAAATCATGCTAAACATTTTATCAAAGCAATAAATCATTTTATGACGTAATTAAATCACATAATCACCTAAGCAAAAGTCTCAGGTATTACAGTAAGCAACTCCTCTTCTTGGGAACATATAAAGACTTTGGCTATCTTGGAAGGGATTCGATTAGCGGAAAGATTTCGTTGTCCCTTTGTTATTGTACAGAGTGATTGTAAAGGTCTTGCAGATAATACTTGCGAGAATGAGAATGACATTTCGTCCATAAGAGACATATTGCATTCGGTTAGGGACCTCTTAACTAATCTAACTGCTTCTCTTAGTTTTGCCAAGCGAAAGTGCAACTTGTTGGCACACACTTTTGCTAACAAGCACTAGTTAGATATCCGATTAATATTTGGATACATAGTTAGCTATTCTTCTGTAATATTTTCTACTATTTTGACAAATAACAAATGAAATTAATTTTTTTCTCAAAAAAAATTCGAAATTCCCATCGCAATTAACTCAATCTAGTTGCATACAGAAAACGTCGATATTTTAAAAGTATTTTATAAGACTTTTTTTTTGTAAATAAAATTGTGGTTAGATTTTTTTTCACAAATTCCGACGCATGGTGTGGTGAAGGTCAAAGGTCTCCCCAAGAATGCGCGGCTACTAAGGATCGAACTTTCAATCTAGAGGTTCAAACAACCACTTTTTACCAATGCGACAGACAACCTTTGGGTAAGTACTCCATCTATTCCATTATATAATTCATTTTAGGTAGTTTTTAGGTTTTCATTATGCAAGTCATTCCATGTAGTTTTTCTTTCTCTCATGTTTTTATTTTCAATTATACCCTTTCTCTTTTTGGTGAATAAATTTATACCCTTATCTAACACTAAATATCTTCCACCTCTTAAGAGATTAAAAGGTAATATTGATACTTTGACTTAAAAGGTACTTAATTTTTATTTCCTTATTCTCTATGAAATTTGCTAAACGATTTAGATTATAGAATGTGATAATTAATTTTATAAGATGATGACGGGAGCAAAGTATTTCATAAGCACCAAGGACTGGAGCGCAATTTTCACTTCATATTTGCAAAAGGCGCCGGATCGACTCGGGTCAGTTTGGCCGGAACCGGTGGATCTACTCGGGCCGGATCTTGTATGAATAGGGAACGTTTTTTTTTGAAAAGATTATGAATAGAAAACATTAAAGATTGGATTTAACCTCAGTGATCATCAAAGGTGTCCTAACCCAGTGGGGCGGACACCTGCCCACGACCATAAGGTCGCGTGTTCGATATACTCCTCCTACGTGAGACAAGCTTTAAAATTTCTCTTTCTAGGACTACCATCCTCCTCTTGTGAAACACTTCTCTCCTTACATGGGGCAATCGCTCACTCGGGCTTAAAAAAAAAAAAAAAAACCTCAGTGATCAAAATCCCCAAAATGTTCATAATGAGAAAAACCCTAAAAAAATCATTTTCCACCATTATAACTCCATTCCTTAAACCCTACCACCTTCAAATCAATGTCAAGCCCAGATTTTTGCAACCAATTTCCACAAAACAATGGCCAAGATTACATTTTGCTTCAAATCTCAGGTGGGTTTTCTCTAATTCCACTCAATTCCCACCCCCAGAATGAGTTCAACCCTTCAATGATCTTTCAGACCTCGTTAAAGACCCAAAAAACCTCCAACCTTCTCCATGGGTTTCTCAAATTCTCAATCTTTTAGATAATTCACTAGAAATGGAGCAAAAATTTATCCACTTTTTATTGCAAGTTCTTGATCAAATTGTCTTCGGATTTTGTTTCATTTTTGTTGAAATCAGATAAGTTATCTGCGGAACCGATTCTTGCATTTCGATTTTTTATGTGGGCTGGTGAGCAAGAGGGTTATGCACATGCTCTTGAATGCTATGTTTTTCTAATTGAAGTTTTGTATGTTGCAAAGTGATTTTGATAGAATTAGGTCTGTTTTTTGGTGATTTTAAGAATAAATGATTTTTTTGTCAATGTGAATGCTGCTAACTCTTTGATTAGGAGTTTTAGTAATACTGGAATGGTTGAAGAGGTATTATGGATTTGGCGGCAAATGAAGGATAATGGAATTGAGCCGAGTTTATATACCTATAACTTTTTGATGAATGGTCTGGTGAATTCAATGTATATCGAGTCAGCTGAGGTTTTCGAGGTTATGGAAGGAGAAAAGGTTAAGCCGGATGTGGTCACATGTAATACAATGATAAAAGGATAGTGTAAATTAGGGAAGGTCCAGAAAGCTATGGAGAAATTTAGGGAGATGGAAGTAAGGAATGTAGAACCAGATAAGATCACTTATATGACCTTGATTCAAGCATCTATGCGGGCAGTGATTTCAGCACTTGTTTGAGACTTTATCATGAGATTCCACCACATGCTTATAGCTTAGCAATTGGAGGACTTTGTAAAGAAGGGAAGTGTTCTGAAGCGTTTACCCTTTTTGAAGACATGATTAGGAAATGTTGTAAACCTAATGTGGCGATTTACACGACTTTAATAGATTCATATGTTAAAAATGGGAAGCTTGAAGAAGCAAAGAGAATTTTTGACCGAATGCAGCAGGATGGATTTGCACCAGATGAGGTTACCTATGGGGTAATTGTTAATGGTTTATGCAAGAATGGGAGATTAGGGGAGGCAATGCAATGGCTTGAATATTGTCTAATCAACAATGTGCCTATTAATAGCATATTTTACTCGAGTCTCATTGATGGTCTTGGAAAACCAGGAAGAGTAGATGAGGCGGAAAAAGCTCTTCCATGATATGGTTGAACAGGGATGTGCTCGGGATTCTTATTGTTGTAATGTGCTTATTGATGCTTTGGCCAAGAACGGAAAAATTGATGAAGCTTTGGTGCTGTCTAAAAGAATGGAAGATGAGGGTTGTGATCAGACTGTCCATACCCTACACAATATTAATTACGGGATTGTTCAATGAGCAAAGCAACGAAGAGGCATTAAAAATATGGGGCACTGATAAGGGCATAACGCCCACAGCTGCTTCCTTTCGAGCTCTTTCAACTGGCCTGTGTCTTTCGGGCAAAGTGGCAAGAGCTTGTAAGATCCTGGATGAGCTGGCACCAGCAGGTGTTATCTTGGAAACAGCTTTTGAGGATATGATTAACGTTCTGTGCAAAGCAGGACGTATCGAGCAAGCTTGCAAGTTAGCTGATGGAATTGTTGATCGCGGTAGGGAAATACCCGGTAAAGTTCGTAGTACGTTAATCAATGCCTTGAGGAAAGCAGGAAATGCAGATTTGTCTATGAAGTTGATGCACAGCAAGATTGGGATTGGGTACAAAAGAACTCATAGTGTTAAAAGACAAGTCAGGCTTCTTCATATCCGAGTCCGGGAAGAAAGCAGTCAAAACTGCTCAAAGACAAAAAGTTTCGCCAAAGCCAACCCAACTACCACCCATTCGATTACCAGGAGTCAGAAAATTCGGTCAAGGCCAGTTGACACAAACAGAAAGAGACAAAACCCTCACTCTCGCAGCCCTTTTCCCAGCATAAACGACAACATTGCAGATCCATTGACCAAGCCACTCCCTCAACCTAAACATGAGAGTGAAGTTTCGGATTGAGGATTAAGGATCATGTATGATTGGACCTAGGAGTGAAGTTTCGGATTCTTAGTGGCAATTCCATAAGCTAACAGTTACTTCCTTGCATCTTATTATTGGCTAAAGTTGGGAACTTGGGTGAGAGGAGATAGGTAATCATCCTCTACTTCTGCAGTAACATTGGCGGCAACTTCCCAGCATTTTCTGCACTGATAATATATGATTCTTTCATGAAAATGCAGACAGGTGAGACAATGAGATTCTCAGGACTACCGCATTTCATTTTTTTCTTAGCTTCACGCCCATGAAATCTTTATTCTAGTTAATACCCATTGATTTTTTCAATTGATATACAGAGCCCTATCTGTTCCTAGCACTGCTAAACTATGTTACTCGGACACGGGTACAAGTGTCGGGTACGGGTATGTATTTAGGTGTCGGGTACTTAAACATCTATAATAAAGGGGGTACGGGGACACTTCTCCAAATTCGGAAACGGGTACGGGGATACGAAAATAAATTTTAATTCGTTAAAAAAACCGTCTTCCAACCTCTCATCCCCATCGTCTCCTCTCCACGACTCCACCAACCCTAAGTCATTCTGTCCTTTTTTCAAACCATTGTAGCCACAATAAAGATTCAAAACATGCCAAGTTCAAATTCCCAGGTCAGAGTCTTCTCTATTACATGTTTCCTTCCAATTATTGCTACAATTTTGTTCAAGCTCCAAACTCTAGCGCCGGCAGCCATGGTCAAAGTATCCCATTTGAAATTGACCATATCAGGTACGTTTGTCATACCAGTACCAGCATCGTACCCGGTCGACACCGGTATGACATGGCTAACTGGAGAGTCCGAGTAACATACCTCCTAAATATTGGAGGAACATACGGAAGGATGTGCATGTGCGAATCAAGGCCACGTGTCAACAAGTTCTGGGTAAAGTCCTTAATATTGTACTCAAGAAGTTGTGGTCAATGTTGTTAAAAACGTGACTTTTTTTTTATTGGGGGAGGGGATCTCTACGTCATGAGACCTCAGTCTTGACCATTAGACAAACGCTTTATTGGCGTAAAAAACGCGAGTTAACAACATTGCGATTCCACCGGTTCTTTCTACCACATTGTGATTTTATCTCCGATTCAACACGCTTTGATCGAGTAAAATCGTAAAATCGTGCAATTGTACATGTTAACTCGCGTTTTTAACAACATCGGCCACGAGTGTGTGTATATATATGTTTTTTTTTTTTTGCTAAGTGTGTGTATATATATGTTGTGGCTACTCCTGAGCACATAATATAAAACAATCATTGATGATGACATTCAAGAATATTTTCACATATTTTGTCAACTTACTTTAATTTGCATATGCTTTTCACAGATTTTCTGATTTCCCTGGAGTTCTTTCCTAATCATTACTCCCTCCATTCCTTATTAATTGTCGTTTAGGAGAAATCTAAGAGTCCAAATTAATTGTCGTTTAAGGTTCTTTTGTTAGGTGTCAACAATTCATTTCAATTATACCCTCAACATTTTCCTTTCTTTATAATATAGAAGTGAGAGAGAAAGAGAGGGAGGATGGGGTAGTATTGGAAGTTTAGGTGGAATGGACAACTTCCTTAATTTTTTTCAAATTGTCTAAAGAGTCTTATATTTAGGAATGGAGGGAGTACTATATTTGCAAATAAGAAAAATTTGAAACCAGGGAGGAAGACGAATGCAGAGGCATGCCGGTGCAGTAGTCAAAAGCAGACTAGAAACAATTTGCTGAACATTTCAAATATACTCAACAATACGGCTAAAGTTTGCTATGATACCACATGTTGAAAACTTAATAGATAGATACTAGCTCCATTCCTAAATACCTAAATATAAGACTTTCGGGATAACTTGCGAAAATTAAGGAAGCAAAATTCAAGGTGTTTTGTTAATTAAAATACTAATATTATTATCTTAAATAGAACTTGTATGCCACTAATTTTATTTAAGATAATAGTATTGATATTTTGTTAAAAAAAATATTAATATTTGCTTCCTTAATTTTTACTACTTGTCTTGAAAATCTTATATTTAGGAATGGAGGGAGTATAATTCAATATCTCTTGCAGCGGAAATAATAAGGATCGTACATTTAGGGTCTGCTTGGATTGTGTTTGGTCTAGTTTGAGACTCAAACTCATACCCAAACCAGCTTAGATTGAGTATGGGAATAAAACCTGAAGTATTAAATCATATAATCTGGTTTGAGACTGAAACCAAAATTTTAAACTCAAACACAATCCAATCACACCCTTAGTTATAATTGTTCAAGTAATTAAAAGGGTGGATTTCATTTTGGTCCCTAGAAATGGCTCGTAATGTCAAGTTTGTCCTTGTAATTTCATAAATGTCAACCTCGTCCCTATAAATGGTTCCCCAGTTTCAAAAAAGTCCTTATGTCGTTAACCAACTCTAGACTAATAGAGACTAAGTTAAAGTGAAGCGAAATGCAAAATTTTAAAACTTATGAGGTGTGTATGCAAACTGTATAAAACTTGTAGGGTGTGTGAAATTAAAATAATTTGCCTCCTTTCTTCCCCAAAAAGAACGATGATTTGTACTTTGTGTTGCAGCCCCTTTTGAACTTGAGCCATAGAACTTTGTGTTGCTAAATTCCTTCCCACATCACTAACTATATTTTAAATGACAAATTACAATTCTCACCACTTTTATATAGTTTATAAATCTAATCATCCAAATGTTTAGAACTTTACGTTACAATTAACATTAAAACCCAATTCATATTATCAAAAACAATATGACAGAAAATTTAAATTCAAGAAATAGTATTATTGATCACAATTAAAGTTGTAACTCAAATTACCATATAACGTTCTAAATATCATAATTCTCACAAATGAACTCTCATGTATCGAGAGACAACCCACAAATAACATCCAGATTTTGTCTAAAAAAATTAGGGTTTTTTTTTATTACCATAAATGGAGTTCAACGTCGCGGGATCAACACCAATTGTATTCTCTCGGAGGAACCATCCATTCACAGGCCTTCTCTTCATCACCGATCCGCTTCCATTTGCAGTAAGTTGGGACATTCTCTTTCTCGCTCACAATTTCTTTGTTATTCTGTTTCTCAAAAAAAAAACAAATCATCGTTCTGTTTGGGGGAAGAAATGAGGCAAATTATTTTAATTTCACACACACCCTACAAGTTTTATACAGTTTGCATATACACCCCACAAGTTTTAAAATTTTGCATTTCGCTTCACTTTAACTTAGTCTTTGTTAGTCTAGAGTTAGTTAACGACATAAGGACTTTTTTAGAACTGGGAGCCATTTCTAAGGATGATGTTGACATTTATGAAATTATAAGGACGAACTTGACATTACGGGCCATTTCAATCCGGCTCCTATGCGGAACAGCTTTTTTTCCGCACGTGCGGAACAATCCCAGCCGTCAGATGAGATTTTGAACGGTCCAGATCTGGAGAGAGAAAAGTTGCGGCTGACTTAAAAAATATTAAAAAAAAATTTCTCTCTCCAGATCTGGACCGTTAAAAAATCTCATCCGACGGCTGGGATGGTGTCCCGCACAGTCCGCACAGAAACTGTTCCACATAGTAGCCGGGGACCATTTCCAGAGACCAAAATGAAATTCAACCCTCTGCGAAATTTTTGTTGTCCGATTCAATTGATTGTTCCTAAATTAAATTGAACTCTCGAATACCTTAATCAATTCCTCCCGCCTTCCACTTCAAATTATGCATATGTAAGCCACTTTTTTTTTAATATAATCATTTCCTAAATTAATTTGTAATTTCTTTGTACATTTTCTTGTCCGGAGAGATGTCACTTTCTAGAAAAATTCTAATATATGACCGGCTTTTTAGGACTAGTCCCACAGCCTCTCATATGAATTGTGGCGGGGCTTACTTTATAGGTGGATTTCACTCCAACTTATGTGAGAGGACCGTGAGATCAATCTCAGAAAGGCAGAATCTATGCCAAAGTAATCAACTTTCGAGGCAATAGTACGCCATTTTTTTTTAGCATTTATCGCATTTTACGTCTCCTTTTGCGGTAAAAATCCGGCATCAAATGTCAATGTAAGCAATTGGATAGAATGTTACAATCCCTCCAATAATTCAATCCCGGACCTAGGTGAAAATCAGGTCTTATGTTTCACAATGGTTCCCTTCGGAAAAGAAAATTCAATTCTAACACCGTTTTTATGGAATTGGCTATAAAATTCTTCACATAAATTAAACGTAATTCACATATGCAAGTAGATTATACTCGATTTACGCGAGAAATCGTGAGTCGGTCTCACAAGAACGGATATAATTTCGAGGACTTCACCAAAGACGTAAAGAAGAAGACAATTTTATTTTTGAGAAATACAGAAAAGGTCACGTGACCTCTGAGAAACCTGCACGGGTCTCCTGTGGTCCTCACCCGCATGTGATATCTGCTCACGTTGACAAACCGTCTGCTTCACTCAATCGTATTGTATCTTTCTTACCTGCGGTCCCCATTAGCTGCCTGCCAATTCTAAAAATCTCAGCCGTTGAATAGATGCCTTGAGATTCTGATTCTTCTCATCTCACAGCAAAAAGCAAAGATTTTGGGGAAGATTTTCTCCACGATTCAGGCTTTTATTGGCTGACATCTTTCAGGTGATTTGCCAGAGTCACGGTGTGAATATTTTGCTGAAAATATGAACATTCCGCTTAAAAATGTAAAATTGAGAGAATATGGATGTGTTTAGTTATTTTCACAAGAGTTGGCTCTTTAGTGGATATATGAGTTCTAATTATTCTCGTATGACCCAGTAGGACGACAAGATTTGAACTATTTCCGATTAATTCAAAAAGAGCGCCCTTAAATTGACTTTCACCTTAATGTAAAAGAGTGTTAAAATATAAAGTTTTATATCGAGTGACTAATAAATATTCAAATCACTTATAAACTATGAGTTACATCACTTATTGTCAATTAGTTTTGAGAGGACACAGAGTCCAATGAGCTATTCTCAAAAAAATGTAACCATTAAGTTAATTGAAAATTGAATCAAAAAAGAAAATAAATTAAAATTGAATTATTTAGTAAAAATTAAAATTGATTTTTTTTAAAAAAAAATTAACTGAACATTATTTCAAAAAATTAAAAATCGCAAGAAAAATAAAGAAATGAAACTGGCTCATTTCTTTCTCTCTCCCCGAAGGAAAAAAAGGTCAAAAAACGTTCATATTCATCTTAAGAAGCTGGTCACCTTCCCTCCATTCCTTACCATTGCCACCACCTAAAATCTCTAGAACCCGCTCGCCGCCAACCCGAAAGCCCACATATATTTTCTTCTTCTCCGGTGCCAATTGGGCGAATAAAAAATCAGCATCCATGGTTTCTACTCAAGTCGCGACCATGGAGACATCACAGGCCTGCATATTCCGAGATGAAAGCCGGTCGATGATTCATCCTTCATGTGCGGCGATCTAACAACCCCTTTACCAATTGCCCCACACTAGCAAAAAAACTTCCAAAGCTCAAATTCTCATCCAGGGGACACCACAAAAATCCAATCCCAGATTCTGAAAATAACCCATCTATATTGCTTCTTCAAAAATTCAGTCGATTATTTCCCATGGTCCCTCACAATTACCAACTAGAAATACAACCCAAAAGAATTGATCTTTTATTATATAGGGGTGCTCAAAAGAGAAGCCACAGTCGCAACAATTCAGGGCTTTGCAATTCGTTTAAAAAACCAATCTTTTGAAGAAAACAAAGGAAGAAAAAACGGGAAATAATAACAATGGTATATGAATATTAGAAAATATATGGTGAAAGACCAAGATTGGGGTGCTCAAAATGAAGTCAGAACAATTCAGGGATTTGCAATTCAATTAACAGTACTACTGATCAGTGAGGGCAAAAATTAAAAACACCCAAATTGAAAAATGATCTAAAAAAGACTAAATAACATATTCCCATAAGAAATTACCACTTTTGATCATCTAGGTTGATATCAGAAACACAAAATTCTGATTCAAGAAAAATTGTGTTATTCTCATTCAATTCAAACAAACAATCTTTAATCAAATTCAATTGCCAAAATGATTCAAATTATGACCCATAAAAATCACCATCAATGACCCTAGTATGGAGGAATTGAAGAGAAGAAATGAAGTATTTGATGTCCAATTTAGGGTTTATACCTCTCAATTTTGGGAGAAAATGTAGATGGTGGGAAAAGAATGACTAAACAATGGAAGATGGAGTTATCTCTCTATTTGGACGTTTTTGCCCTTCGGGGAGAGAGAAAGAAATGAGCCCGTTATCACACGTCATCATTTTTGATGATTTATGGGTCTTTTTTGACCGGAATGATGAAATTGACAGTTCAAAAATAATTTGAGGATGAAAAAACTTAAAAAACATAAAAAGAATGAAAGTGGCAAAGTGTTAATACGTTGATAACCAAAGTGACAATTAAATCAAACAATTTATATGCAGGAAGAAGATATGGGCATTTTTATCTGTCAACTTAATAATATATTTTCTGATAGATTTTAATAGTAAGACTAAAAGTGCTCAATTTATGACATCGTAGACTATAGTGCTTCTATCCCTACCTTAGGGGGCTAAACTACAATTAACATTATTTTTTTCGTACTCTATAAATTGACCTCGTAATTTAAGGAGACTATGATCTCCGTCAGATCAAATCTTATGCTTCATTTTCGTGTCTTATATTAGGTCTTACTAATAACAAGTTGTTAAATATGAGTTTTCCTTTTCAAAAAAAAATCTAAAACCTACAAAAAATTGTGGAACTTGTGAAATGACACTTGTGAATTTGTGGCAGTCAATCAAAGGCCAAACAAGCTAACTAGGCCTATAAACGGATACGAAACCGTCTATTCCGATCCATATCTTTTAAAAAAAATTAATACCGAACCGAATCCGGATTCGAACGGATCTAGAATATATGGTTACCAAATCCGTCCATTCGGATCCGGATACAGATCAGTAAAATCAGTTTCAAAAAGTCAAATCCTATTTTTTGCTTTTCTATTTTGGCTGATTAAAACATATATGTTTAATCTAACAATCTTAGGGTGAATTTCATTTTGATCCTTATAAATGGCTCGCAGTGTCAAGTTCGTCCCTAAACTTTCATAAATGTCAACATCGTACCTGTAAATGGCTCGTAATGTCAAGTGCGTCCCTGTAAATGACTTGCAATTTCAAATTCATCCTTGAAATTACATAAATGTCAACCTAGTCCCTAGAAATGGCTCGTGGTGTTAAGTCCGTCCTTGAAGTTTCAGAAATGTCAACCTTCAACCAAGTGATGTTGCGATCTGTAGAAGTTTTTGTATATATATTTCGCAGTTTGTTTCTGGTTTCATTATAATCGATTCTGGATTTTCAATTTTCACTTAGTCTTTGTTAGCATATAGTTAGGCCTGCAAACGGTTACAAACGGATACGGAATTGTCTATTCCGGATCCATATCCATTTTTTATTTTTTCTACCATATCCGTATCCATATCCTAACGGATGATAAATATGTATTACCAGATCCGCTGATTTGGATACGAATACGGATATGGTAAAGTCCTCAAAAAGTCCAATCCTGAACTATACACTACACTACAATACAATACAATATAATATAAAAGTCCAAACCCGTCACAAATAATTATATAAAATATAATATAATACATAATCATACATGAGAAAAACAATGAATCAACAATTAGTAACAAATCAGCAATTAAAATAGATAAAAAAAAAATCCAAAATAGATATAATAGAAACTCATTAAAAATTCTGGCAACTTTCGGCTGCCACCCCCCACCTGTTTTCCTCAGTGCCTACCAATTCTAAAAAGAATTATTATTTAAAAACTTTAGAACTCGTAATCTTTTTTCGGTCATAATTCATATAGTAGTATTCAAGAATTATTCTCTTAGTAATTCTAAGTCTCAAAATATAGTTTATTCAAAGTCTCAAGAATCATTGTCTTGTGGAGGGGAAGCTTTTTTCCGAGATCCAAAGTCTCAAAAAATAGTTTATTCAGATATTAAGTTTATTTAGTTGTTTGGGATATTAAGTTTTTACTTTCCAGAAACAAAAACAAAAACAAAAAGATCAAGTAAACAAAAACGATAACCAACGGAACAAAAACATACCGGGGGAGAGAGAGAGAGAAGAAGACGGAATAAACGTCGGAGACGGGGGAATCGGAAACTGGGAAAGAGAGAGAGAGAGAGAGAGAGAGAGAGAGAGAGAGAAGACGGAAGAAACGCCGGAGAAGGAGGAATCAAAAACTGGGAAAGAGAGAGAGAAGAAGAGGCAGATGTGTTAGGGTTTGTTGTCATATATATTGTTTTACCTAAAACGGATTCGGATTTAACGGATACGGTTTTTTATATTTCATATTCGTAACCATTTTATTACTCTTATACGGATTCAGATTCGAATGCGGGTATATGGATCTGAAATTCTTACCATATCCTTAAAAAAAATACGGATTTGAATCGGATACGGATAAAAATCCGCTCCGTTTGCAGGCCTACATATAGTTAGTTAACAACATAAGGACTTTTTTTGAACAAGATGGCCATTTCTAGGGACAAGGTTAACATTTCTGAATTTCCAGTGACGAATTTGACATTGCGGGCCATTTTTGGGGACGAAGTTGACATTTCTCTAATTTCAGGGACGAACTTGAAACTGCGAGCCATTTACAAGAACCAAAATTAAATTCACTCAACAATCTTACATATCAGATGCTACTTCACCCCAATTATACTAAAATCCATAAATAATTCTATAAACTAAAATACAATCCATTAATAATTCTATGAATTAGAATACAATCCATAATCATAATACTTTTTAAAGTTCAAATAAAAATACGACTAGCAGTTGTGCCGGAGCAGCAGAGGTGTTTCAACGATGGCGGCAGCTCTCAACTATGATGAAAAGAGAAGTAAACGGTTGCAAATTTTGATGAAAAGATAAGAAAACGATTGAAAATGATATGTTTTATAACTTTTATTCATATACTTTCACATATGATGATAAAATTATGGTAAAAATCTTGGCTTAGATGTGAACTGATAAACGAATCCGGGTTTAACGAATTCGTTTTTTATATTTTAGACTCGAAACCGTTTTATTAATCTAATACGGATTCAAATTCGGATGTAGGTATATGGGTCTGGAGTTCTTACAGAAATTCGAACAATTTTTTCGAATTCAAATCGAATATGGGTCTAAACCGGCCTGTTTGCAGACCTAAAGCTAACTGCCAATAAAAAATCCTTAAAATACAGACTAAGGTAGGGAAGATACATATTAAGAGTTCTTACAAACCCAATTCAAGTACACCTTTTGTCTCTAATTAGCTATGTGTAATTCTAAGATTGTTTATATAATTTTTTTTAAAAAAAATCAAAAAAACCCTCATAAAAGGTTGATTTATAGATGGAGATGGATTAAAGGACTTGTATATGATAGGGTCACTCGGGTATTTAGCCGTCTTTATGCGACTGACCCCAAACCCTCATATGAATTGGGGCTATGAGGCCAGTCTAATAAGGGCGATTTTACCTTAAAATTTTCCGTAAATGATGGTAGTTGAGAAAGCCTTTTCCACTGGGCTCCCATGGAAAGCAAAATGAAGAGTTACGAAAAGAAGTTGCAGAAGAAAAGATAAGCGGTGAGACGAGGATGAGGTGGCATAATGAAGAAAATAATTTATGTGGAGGAACCATGATATATACTCTCTATGTCCCAAATTATCTGTCCACTTTGTATTTTGCACGGGAATTAAGGTTTCATCAAATTCTATAGTGGAATATGGTAAAATGTCAAATATTACCCTATTTATTATTACTCCTAATTTAATTCTACATTCTATTCTCTCTATATCCTTCTCTCTCTAACATTTAATGTAAGGGGTAGATTGAAAAAACCATCATTAATGAACACTTTATTTAGAAAGTGAATAAATAATTTGGGACAGATTAAAAAGAAAATGTGGACAGATAATTTGGGACGGAGGGAGTATATATATATATATACGCATTTAAACAGTGAGACTAAAAGTGCGAATTTTATAACACTGTGAACTAAAATGCTTTTATCCCTAACATAGGGAACTAAATTGCAATTAACTATATTTTTTCATACTCTGTAAATTGACGTTGTAATTTAAGTAGACAATGATTGTAATTTGTCGATTTCTAAGGAAGATGTTGAAATTGATTTTCTCATGCCTTAGTGGTTCAAGGATTGCGGTGGAGATGCTGTGAAGAAGAAGATTATGTATTTGTTTATCTTACTAATTTTTATATTAGTATCTCCTAACTACACAAGTTTTCTTGAGTGTGACTTTTAAATGTTATCATGATTTTTTAAATCATTGTATAACTTTTATTTTCTTGTAATTTCAGATTTTTCTTTGATTGTAATGGCCGCCTATTTTGTAATAAATGGAAAATTTCTTATTCAACCAAAAAAAAAAAAAAAAAATTAAGTAGACAATGAACCCCGGAGGATCAAATCTTATGTCTCTAGTTATTTCTCATGTCCTATGCCACCAATAACAAGTTATTATGTATCATTTTATCTTTCTAAAAAATATAAAAGCTAAAGAAAATAGCAAAACCTAGAGGAAAAGTGCAGTGCTTGATAAATTTTTTTTTTAAGCCTCAACAGAGGAGGAAAATTATTGTCCCATGAACGGGGAGATACATGAATCGAACACGTAACCTTCGCCCCATGTTAGGATAGTCTTACCCACTTGGGCTATCCGATTCCTATAAGCCTTACCCACTTGATAATTATTTATAAATGAGATAGAAAATATCAAATAAATTTCGAACAGCCCTAAAAAAAAATCATATATGGACATCATGTGTCTCGTTCCCTATCTCATTAATAAGAAATTATAATGTGATAATTTTTTCTTGAGAATTTTACTATTTATTTTAAATTATAATTTTTTAATTAAAAAATTAATACATGATAAATTTTTATTAATATGATAGGGAACGAAACACATATGCTTCTCACCGCTCAGAACATAGACGAACGGTTAAGATTTGAGGTGTGTGGAAACTGAGGAGAAGTCCTACTACAATGCAAATTCATTCGTGTGAAGCAAATTTTTATTACTTAATATTTTTCTGAGATTCGGATACTATTGAGAGAATCTCGAGCAAGTAAAGGTAAAAAAATCGTCATTTCACGTTTTGTGTCTCCTTTTATAATCCTACGAATAGATATTTATTACGTGTATATTTTTTATATGTGTTTTTCACTATTTTTTTTAGATTATAATTTTTTAATTAAAAATTTAATACATGTCATTTTCTTATTGGTGGAACAGGGAATGAGACACCGAATGAGGAAAGAAAATTCCTAACCCAAAGTAAATAACAGTCTGAATCTTACGTACAAAATGCATTAGCACAGATGTTGTTCTATGTCTTAAAAATACGATAAGTGTTCTGAGTTTCGGAATAATTTTTCATTTTAAATTAATTTTAATCGTCAAACTTTTAATTCAATAATTAAAAAAAATTTGTATGTGCAAAATTTATTCCGTTTCGCACATGTGGCGTATAAACACAACTTGAGGACTCCCATCCCAAAGCTCTCTCCTCTTTTAATTAAAAGAGCAAATAGCTTTTTCTGCCACAAAATTAGTTACGAGTCTATATGCTCATGCGAAATCATGTTTTTACGTGCTATATCTGCCACACTAACTAATTACTAAAGTCTTATATCTGCACAAATCGTTTTTACGTGCCTTTTTTGCTATGAAACATTTTATGAAAGTCTTAAAAAATGCCACAAAAAGAAAGAGGGAGGGTTTTTGTGCCTTTTTGTGGCGTTTTTAAGCATTTCATAAAAATGTTTAATGGCAAAAAAGGCATGGAAAAACAATTTGTGGCAGATATAAGACTTTCATAGCTAGTTTTTGTAGCAGATATAAGACGAAAAACATGATTTGTATGAAATATAAACGACTTATAGCTAGTTTTGTGGCATTTTTAGCTATTTGCTCTAATTAAAAAATAAATAAACCTATGGCTATTTCTTCATCAATCTCTCTCTCCTGCTCAGTGAGACTGAACAAGTTTTCTTAACTTTATTAGCACAAGGCCTTGAAAGTTACCCCTTCTTGAAACCACCACCATCATCATCTTCCTTTCCCCTTCTTCGATAACTGGAGCTTAAACTAATCCCATTTTCATCAACCAAGGCTTCACTAAAATTACAAAACAGCTTAGAACTGAAAGTTGTACAATTTGGAAGAAGAATTAGGCTCAGATTTCATCTGGGCTTGTTTTAATTCTTGATTTTGGTGCTTATTTGATGAGAGAAATACAGGGGTAGAAGAAATTTGGCGTTAATTTTGCTTCATTAATGGGAATTGATTATCGTGGTAGTAGGAGCTGGTCTCCAGGCGTAGTGCCGCCGCCGAGTGTGGCTCCGATTATAAGTAGAGGCGGAGGAGGAGGAGGAGATAGAGATGAACATTGGAGAAGTTTTGATAATTCAGTGAATGCAGTTTCTTTTGGTTTTGTTGCCACTGCTATTCTCATTTCTATGTTCCTTATTATGGCCATTTTCGAGAGGTTTCTCCGGCCGACATCGTCTGGCTCAGGTGGCCGTAACCGTTCGGATCTAGAGGCACAGAGAATCCATGGAAAACTCGATTACCCTTCACCCAAAGTATGATTTTCTTTCTCTTTCTCTCTAACTACATACTACCTCTCAAATTATCTGTCCAGTGTTTTGCATGAGAAATAAGTTTCTTACTGTAATTATGTTTAATTCTTATGCAATTTGACTGTTATTAGTTTAATTAGTGTGAATTATTTATTGCCAAAAGGATTTTTGCAAATGGGTCCTCTGACTTATTCCTTAATATAAGTCGTTTTGATTTTTAGCGAAAAAATAAGTAAGCAAAAAATGAAATACTTTTTAATCAAAATATCAATATTACTCTCTTAAATAGAATTAATGGTATACAAACCAGATGTAAGAGAGTAATATTGATATTTAGACTAACGAAGTACCTTGCTTTCGCTTATTTAATTTTCGCGACATGTCCTAACTATACCTAATACTATAAGAAGGGGGTGGGTTGTATGGAGAGATTCATCTTAATTTCGATTTCATTGTATGTGAAAAATGCACCAAAATCTTTAAAAAGTTGTGATAAATCAAGTTTTACTTCTTACTGCCTCCGTTATTAAATAATTGATACATTTCACCTTTTCACAGAACAAGAAAATGATTGGAAGATAATAATTATGAAGAAAAAAGTCCAAATTATCCATAATTATAATCATTAAAGTATGCTTTGATATGCATGGGTAAGTGTGGAATGGTTAGAAAAACTAAATATTAAATAAAGTTAACTAGGGGTAAAGTTGGAAGAAATATGACAAATATTTATCAAATATTGTAATGTATCAAATAATTTGGAACATACAAAAAAAGTTAAATGTACTAATTATTTAGGAACATATGTAGTAAAATGGTGGAACTTTCTTCTTCTTGCAAAGTAATGTGCAGGACTATGTCTAAATCAATCATATATAATTAAGGAAGGCTATTGTGGTTGGCTTAAACTTCGACTCAGAAGGATAGGTTCCGGGGTAGAAACCCCTTGCCCCGAAAAAAAAATATCATATCTACTATGTTGTATAAACAAAGAAATGAAATGGAAGCTTAAATTGTTTGAGTCTTGAATAACTGCAAATATCAGTATATTAAACTAACTTTATTGTGACGGTTAATTACTTTCATTTAGCGTAATTATAGCTATAAAAAAATGAAATTTGGCTTTGATTACGTTAATCATAGATGTTCTGGAATACACCATCTCAATTATGAATGGGACCTTTGAGTTAATTATCAAGAAAAAGTTTTTTGGTGTTGTCTGTATTAGTGATTTGATTTTGTTGGTTCTTGACACAGCTACATTGCCTCCTTTCTTAAACCTTTTAAAACAGTATTTTCTCTTAGAAATGACATCTTCTTTTTCCTCAGTAATTATAGGCTTTATCAGATGCAAAGCCAGAGCTGGAACCTCCTTTTTTTTTTTTATTCGTGGCTTAAAAGCCAAAAAACGACAATCAGACAACGATGTTGCCACCGGGGTCCCATATATTCTATCCTATATACCTTCATAAAGATTTCAATATCAGGCCTCCTAATGTAATCCCATGTTAACATGCCTTAGTTTGATGCAATTTAGTTGAAATTCAACCGACATTACATTCTTTCATTTCTTGGTGTTATTGATAAACTTTGCTTTTCTGAACATGGTTTTAACTTGTGAGCGAAATCCCACCATTTGCTAAGTTAATCTGAACACCAAGACATCTTTTTAGGACGAGATGCGAACTCTTTTTATTGTTTACGTTTGTTTGCTTTGTGCAATAATTTCTAATATGTTGGCCTACCATATCTTAGTTTAAATTATTCACTTAACATCCATTATCCCTTTGAAGATGAGTGGGATGACTTTTTTTTTTTTTTTGGTGTGGAATCCATTACAAGATACTGGCTTTGTATCCTAAATATTAAATTATAGTCCACTTTCACGCAACCTTATTCGATCTTTGAAACAAGAATTGCCCCTTTGATTTTGTTTCACCGTATCTACTTTCCTTTACAAGAAATATTGGTACTAATATTTACTATAGCTGGCTTCTTACTGATTTATACCATTACCATATATTATTAAAATCTTAGCATCGGCTTTCATGTCAATCATTTTGAAGTAAAGAATTGCTGGAAAATTTTGGGTGTAAAAGATTTTCCCTTCTGTCAAATAATGTATGTCTAGTTAACTACTTTTGTGGTTTTATCTTGAATATAATTGACCTATAATTTGACTGATCTGTATAACTTATATGCTCAGCGTTTATGGGATTTGCTCCTGTGACACAAGTAGGAGAAGACATTAGTTTAATGTTGTCTCTGTTTTTCCTTGTTCTTTTGAGATAAATGGGTCCCCTCTTCTCACAAGCATGTGATTTTGTACAAGATTTATATGTATGATCAACATCTTAGTTCTTAACTTATTCGTTAATAATTTTCTCATAATTGAATTATCCCAAAAAACATTTGATTTACCTCTTTCGTCCCCCCTCCCTCCTTCCCTTCTTGGTACTAGGCTTTCTTTTGATGTACACATAATAGACTTGTTAGATCATGTATGAAAATACCCACAATTTGGATAATCAAATCAAATCATGCTTTGCCTGTTTATCCGGCATCAATTAGCTCCAATAATGTTCATTTCACTATCAGGACCGACATTCTCATCTAATTAGGCAATATTGATGTTCTCATGAACCCTTGTGAGATGTGATTGAGAATGTTCAGATCATTACTAGTTCGATGTTTTTCCTTGAAACCATACGCGGTAGAGCCTCATTATTCGGGCCTTTTCTATTCGGCAGTTTCTGTACATATTACTATTCCTACCCTACTTGTTGCATTTCATAGGTAACATCTAACAAAACTTGATTTGAGTATCCCTTTATTCATGGATAGCCATTTTGGAACTTTTGCAGTTTAATTCAAACTCTTAGTTTATAATGCCTTAATAGTACAAAATCTGTTGTCAATTCATGTCTGCACCTTGTTCTCATAGTACACTCTCAGGTCTTTCATTCACGTGCGAAGCTGGAAAATTCCGCCTCTTGTTTTTTGTAAGGCTGAAAATAATGATTATTAAGACTACAGTAAAGCTAATTATGTATTTGCTGCATGATTTCCTGGAATTTTTTCATCGTCTTTCATATTTCTTGGTAACTGCAAAGAAATGGATTGGCCAAAATTGCCTCTTGACAGTCCCAAAATGTTATATATCTATTTTTCTAAAAGAGCTAGTTCATGACTAGGATTATTCTTGGTTGAGACCACCTTAATAGTACTGATTAGTTTCTACAAGCGAATGCTCGAAAAACAGTGAAATTTTCTTGTGCAGTTGGCATGACCATCTTTTAGCTGCGGATAGAAAATTTGTTACTGTGTTAATATATTCTTTTGCTATGTTGGAGATGTAAAACTCGACGACTGATATATAGTTATCATTGCTGCAGATGACTGTTTATGCTAGAGGGGTGTCAGTACTGATGCCCGGGGAGGAAATTCCGACCTTCATTGCTCATCCGGCTCCAACACCGTGCCCTCCGGAGTGTGTTTCACGGCCTCTACATAATCAAGATATGATTCCTGGTCTACCCTCAATCTCTCCTGTGCGGAGTCCTATCTTCCGTGAGTAAAAACGGAAGAATTTGAGAAAATACCTCGAGTCAATGGTCATTCGTCCCATAAGAAGTTGACTCGTGTCCCTCCTTGAAGTTCCACTTTTTTCAGACAGGTTGTATATTATCTTTAAAAAAGATAAAAATAATAAATAACACTTGGTAGGTTGATAAGGGTGGGACAGAAAATAAGACAGAAGATCCGGACTCCTCCCTTAGTTAGGCCAGGGATTCTTATGTCGTTTTCATTGAACTTGAAGCCTATATGTACCAGCACTTCAGCTTTGCCACAGTCCAGAAGGTTGAAAAGAGAAGTTGCTTCCATGTCTGTCTTTCTCTACCCTATAAAATATGAAATAGAATCAGTGGTATGCACCAATATTGGTGCACTTGAATTGGTTTTAGTCCGGTTTAAAACTCAATCCGAAATTAAATTTTCTTTGGATCGAGTATGGGTATAAAATGAAATCTTAAACTCAAACTTAATGCAATCCAACGAGACTAGTTCGAGATTAAGCAGTGGGGTCGGCTAGAATTTGGTTTTAGTTTCCGACTAATCTGATTATTGAAATCAGAAATCTCAAACTAACGGGGTACTCCAATCAGATCTTGGTCTCAGTGGACAATGGAACGAGTCTAAATTGCTCACGGGATAGGCAAAATATCCTTTTTTCATATTATTAACTTGTATAAGAAGGGCATGTTTGATGAATGCACGATCCAAAGATTAAATTTGAGGGTATTCAATTATAAATTTTAATTATAAATTTTTTTTATTCATGTAATATAAACTACAATGAATAAATTTTAGAGATAAATTGATACACTCAATGCGTGATATGACTATAATAAGAAAAGTCTCAGAAAGTGAAAGTGTCATAGAAAATCCGGTGTACATTGTTTCAGCAGGCAATAACTCAATAACTTAATAAATAATCAAATGTGAGTAGCTTCGTAGAGGAAGACTAATGTCATTAACGTGGTACTCTTAACTCCAAATAATGTCTATGATTTAAAATCTATACTCTAATAAACAAAATATAATAATAAGAAAAACAAAAGCTGAGTTAAAAGTAAACCATACACGGTAACTCCTATTAACACAAGTTGGCTAAATTGGTAAAAATTTAAGACGTTCTTACAAAGGTAATTCTCGATGCGTGGGAGAGAGTGGTCACTTCCCTAAAAATATTTAAAACGCTATAGTTTTATTGATAGATATTATTATTTTTAGATATATAATTAAAAAAAAATTAACTTCTGCAATTTTAAGAATATGTAAAATTTTAATTTCATCGCACAATATGAATCCTGGTTCGATTAATGGTTTGGATACGATGCTGGCTCCAGTGCGGAACGGGGTAATTTTGTAAGTGTGGAATTTCTTTCGTTCGTTGATTTAAAAATTTAACAGTTAAAATTAATTTTAAAAAAAATACATATTCTCAAACGTTATGTATGTATTGAAGAAAAAAAAAATTATTCCGCATAGAATTCAAACTAATTTGGATACACATTGGCAAATCCAATACAGATGAAAGATCAAAAGCACAAGCACCATGGAGATTGGCGACCCCTCCCTTAGACATTGCCAATGCCATTGTGGTAAAGCAGAGCAAATAATTATAGTTTGCTCATATCCCACTGCATTTTCATCCTAATTGGGGAACACAATAGGCTCATCCCAACACACTTCTCAATTTCTTCAAGGTGAATTCACCTCCATTGATTTCCAAATCAATTAGATCCAAAGAGGTGTCAGTCAACCTAAAGAAATTTTATTTTCGTCAGACCAATAAATATAATACAAGTAAGATAAAAAGTCAATTTATTTATTTATTTATTATTTTTTTTTTTGTAAATTGGCATTTTTATGTATTGTATTTATTGGTTTGAATGTAAGTATTAAACTTACTCACTAACCAAGATAAAACTATTCGTCAACCTAACTTATCAAGTTGCATACATTTAAAAAATATGTGAAATATACAAGTCAATTTTTAAACTTGATTTGAGACGAAATTCTGTTTGGATAAATAGACATTCTTTTTGCAAACAAATTCACTTTCTAAGTTTTCCAAACCAAAATTATGAGAAAATTTATAATCCAGTCTCTCTAGGTTTGAGATTTCTGATTCCGGTAGGAAATTAGTCTCAAACTCAAATTCAAACAAAATATTAATTATTATTTTTTGGTAAACAGAGACATAATAATATACTATTAGACAAGAGTACCCAAACAGTATCCGAATTATTACAGACAGATATGGAAAAGTAATCCATATGGGCATCCACACCATTAGTTGGCACACAAAAGGAGTGTAGAAAGGAAAGTAGATAAAGCAGCAGAATGGTGCAAAGCTTCAGCTTTGGCGAGGCAATCCGCACATGCGTTCGCCTCCCTATAGATGTGAGTGAGTCTAGTCTCCCATATTCTCCCCAATAATTCCCTGCAATCATACAGAAGATTAAATAAATGGTGAGTACAAACATCCGCATGTAACAGAAGGTGAATAATAACTTTGGCATCAAACTCTACTTCAAGTTGAGAAATATTAAAATTAATAGTCATATTAAGACTATCCCCAAGTGTCCTAAGTTCCGCCACATTATTTGAACATACTCCTACAAAAACCTCAAATTCAATCCCCATTATGATCCTGAATAATGGCCCCTGCACCCTCCACGTCACGGGTTACCGAAGGACGAACCATCCACATTCAGCTTTCTCCATCCCCGGGAAGGCCTCTTCCATGAGACCATAATGGTCTTCCTGTTATTAATACTTTGCCTACTTGAACCGAGAGCAACGAATTCCCCAGCAAATTCTAATTATTTATGCATTGAAATTTCATTTCCGAACTCAATTCAACGATAATTTGAGCCTTAATTTAAATTTTAAATTCACGTTAGACTCAATTCAAGTACACCATAATATATATGCATTAAACAAAATTTACAAAAGATAACTTTCCTAATTGGACAAATAAAAGTTTGACTGGATGCCCAATTGACTATAGGAAAATGAAGCATTCCAATGAAACAAGTGGATTTTCGAGGGATTCGCCATTTTCCGGCGATGCATTGTCGTTTTGCTTCTCAATTTCCCTGCTCCCAGGAACGAGGATGTCGTTTTGCTTCTCCACTTTATTACCACCTCCATCATTCTCAACTATCCTCGCCGGCGATCTTCCACCGGGTTTTCCACTCTCACCTAAACCTGGAATCTTGTACATCGTATTCCGGCGAGGGCCCACTTCGCCACGAGTCACCGGAGACCTCGATCGCCGAGCTGAACATTCTCCAGTGTCTCTCCGGATGCCGTTTGAGGGTCCGATATTCCTCCGTTGCGCCGTCATTGCCCTTCCCTGAACCAGCCTTGTTGACGTCACATGCACCCTTTTCTCCGGCGACGGAACCGCTCTCCTAGCCGGCGACCGCATATTCCTCTCCCTACCTCCGGCTAAATCTCCGGTGTTGGGACGTTTCCGACGATACCTCACCGGAGATCTCTGGTTCACTTCTTCTCCGTCGTCCCTCTTCTCCATCGCCGTCGTCGTCGTTGAGAAGCTCTCAGTGAAACTACAGAGCTCCGATTGTTCCGATACTTCAGAAACAATGTCTTCAGCTGGCTTAATCACAACCCTCTCTTCTTTGGATTTAGTCTCAGCCGTCGGCACATCAACCTTAAATTCTTGAATTTCCGGCGATTTGACATTCTTAAAATCTTGATTTCCCGGGGGTTTGACTAACCCATTGACTTTCTCCACCACCGGAGATGGGGGTTTTAGAATGGGTATCTCAGACAACACAACTTCTTTAACAGTTTCTTCTTCTACCGGCGGTGGCGAAAGCGATGGAGCTCCACCGGAGTTTTGAGATTTAGAGGGTGGATTTTTGCTTAGACAACAGCCCATTTGGTAATAATACAGAAATTATGACCTAAGAATAAAGAATGCATCTATTATAACTCGAGAACTTCTTTGGATTCTCTATTTGGACTGCGGTTTTGGGAGGCGTGTAGATAGACGAAGAGTGTAAAGATTGGAAAGAAAGTAGAAAAAGGGTGGTAGGGACTAGGGACAGGCTCATGAGCAGGGAAAGAGGGGTGTGGGGACTATTTGAGGGAGGGCAGGGTTGCTAGCAATGGCAGAATTTAAAGATGGGAATGGCACAATCAAGATTAACAAAATAAATTTATAAAAGTATATAAAATATTTTATTACAATTGTTCTCTACGTATTTTTATATTTTGATAATATTTTATAATTATCTCATTCACGATAATACTTGATACATCATTGATACCAACAAAATGCTTCAATACCCGTCTATTGTTCACATAACGAAATATTACTGACATTTGCTTCTTCATTGATAAGTTACGGGATTCATCAACAAGAATAGAAAATAATGCATCACCAATATCTTTGATAATCACCATATAGTAAAAATTTCACAATATTTCAAATTTCTACACGTAAGTTTGTTAATTTTTTAAAATAAACATTATAGTCCATTTACATATTTAAGCTAGTTAAAATTTTAACCAAACTTGTTAAGTAAGTGGTGTTATTCCTATAATTCACAAACCACAAAATCTAATTTTAATTCGAAAACTGACTCAAAATAGATACACTGAAAAATGAAAAACAAAACTAAAACTATAAAAAATAAATAATAAAAATTGTGGGAAAGGCTGGTGGCCCCACCTTAGGTCCGCCAATGGATGGGTGTATTTGGATTAAGTTTAGTTTGGGTTTGAAACTCAAGTGTTGAAAATTATCGACTAGTTTGTGTGCATATTTGTTCATTATATAACTTGGGCAATCATCCCACTTGAGATACCTTTTGAGGGATTCAGTTATACTCAAATCATCCCTAACATGGTATTAGAGCCACATAGTTCGATGTTGGACTCCTATTATTGTTCGTGGTCCAGATGTCCAGCCCTATTCGTGAGGTGTGTTGAAGATCCCACATCGACTAGTTTGTGTGAATATTTGCTCTTTATATGGCTTTAGCAATCCTCCCACTCTTGGAGTACATTTTGCGGGATTGAGTTATTCTCAAATTCACATCAAGTATTAAATCATAAAAAATTTGATTAGGGTTAAAATTAGTCTAAGACTAAGATAAAAAATCTCAAATTGAAATTCAATATAATTAGACCTGATATTTTCTCGAACGCTTTATGGTATCGCCATATTTTCTTTTAGTAATATGTTGGAGACGACTTATTAAAAAAAAAAACATTCACGTTATGGTATCTCATACATTATGTTAAATGATTATTGAGAAAAAAAATATGACCCGAATTAAACTTTTTATGCCAGCAAAAGATGGAAAATATAAACAAAGGACCTAAATTAGCGGGCAGTCTAGATGAGAATATGATCAAAATAGGCAGCCATGAAGACTGTCTTTCTCTCTTTTTGAACCTTTCCAACGGCTATGGAGTCCCCACAAAAACCTTCATTTCTTGTACACAAAAAGCGATACCCACGCTCCCAGGGTCCCCACCACCCGATTCGACAAGCATTGTGGAGGATGTAAATTAAGGTGACCTAGCAGTTCGATTGGTGGGAGACCTTGTCTTAGCCCACCGCAAGAAGCCACCCCCACATTGGAGGATTGAAACTTCCACACTGTGGCTGCCAAGATTTGAACATGCGCCCTAAAAAAAAAAAAAAACCTTCCTTTCTTTAGACCACATTCTCAAAGCTTTACCTTTATATCCCAATAATTTCAAATTGTTGGAAAGAAAATGAAATCCACGATAATCACACTATATAAAGTGTACAATTAATCAATAATTAAGCACACTATTTTGAAGGAAAATATAAGGCCAAATGGTGTATTTAGTCCTGAAATAATTTTCGCTTTGGCAAGGTTAGTCCCTAATGATTGTTTGCATTTTTTAGATCCTCAATCAATTTACTGGGAAAAAAAAAGGTCATTATCAAAATTTTGAAAAATTGAACGTTATTTCAATAATTAGTGATTAAGTGAACATATATTTCTTATAAACTAACAATCTACAAGACCATGGGCGTATCAACCGTCTAGTAAATTGTCTCGGAAAGATGTAGAAAATTGAAAAAGGGCCCAGAACAAGTATGAGTTTAGAGAATAGGGACCTACAAAGCTGCAAACGATCATTAGGGGTCTTGTCTGCCACTCGTAAATTGATTGAGGATCTAAAAAGTTGCAAACAATCATTAAGGGACCAACCTTACCAAGCGAAAATTGTTTTAGGACTAAATACATCAATTGACCAAAATATAATCGAGTAGATACTTACATCTATACTAATCACACGTTTGGTACATTGAAATGAAATGGAATCCCTTTCCAGACAGAATCTCTTTCCATATAAAGTGTACAATTAATTAATAATTAAGCACACTATTTTGAAGGAAAATGTAACCGAGTAGATACTTACATCTATATTGACCACACGTTAGGTACACTGGAATGGAATGTAATCCCTTTCCAAGTAGAATTTCTTACCATTCAGAATGACTTTGGAATCCTATTTCCATCCCAGTGTTTGGAATGTAAAGGCATAATGGAATGTCAATTCCTTTTCTGTGTTTGGTAAAACTATATTTTAATGTCAGAATGGAATGAGATTAAATACAATATGCCCTTTTAGTATATACTAACGATAAAACATAATTAAACATTCCTTACAAAATCTTACTTGAATAACATTGACATTATATATAATTAGGGCTAAACGAAAATTTCTGGGGGACTTTACAGGCTGAAATTAAATATTGGGGATTATACGGGCTAAACGAAAATTTTTGGGAGACTAAATAGGCTAATTTCCCATTTTTTTTATTAAAAAATTGCATTTCAAAAAATGTCGTGAGAAATACGATCACCCCGTAGTTCTGCCCCTGTTTTTTTTATTTTATTTTTTTGACGCCCGAAGGCGATTGCCCCCGAGGGAGAGAGAGCGGAGAGTACCCTAGATAGGGAGATTGTAGCATGTCCCATTCCTGGGGAAGGAAGATAGCCTCATAAGGAGGAGAAATTTATTAGCTCCACTTGGGGAGATATGAAAATCGAACACGGGACCTCTGGCTCGTGTTTGGATAGCCTTACCACTTGAGTTACCCGATTCCCATACTGTTTAAGATAATAATACACCTCTGAAAATACTAAAATCAAAATTTTGAATCAGTAGTCATTATGATAGATTATTTTTTTTTGGTGAAATAGTCATTATGATAGTTATTTATAACTAAAGTTTACAAGATCAAACTTGTTTAAGATAATAATTTACTAAATAAATAAATATATATTTAAGTGTTGACATACAAAAATACGTAGGCTGGTTGGGATCATTTAGGAGACCAAAAGATACTGGGCTGGTCAAGTATCAATAGGTCAGGAAAAATGGGCATGAAGCCGCTTTTTCCTAGTAAGGGATTGTTGCTGGTCTAGTGGTCAAGATTGATGTCTTATAACGTAGATGTAATGAGTTCGAATCCCTCCACGCCTCTTGAATCCCCATTTTTTATAATAAATAGGTTTTCCCTCCCCCAATAAATAAATAAATTTTTAAGGATGGCCATCTAGGGATGAAGACACAGGAGAAGAAAACTCTTAAACATTCGACATTAAATCGCTCTGAATGACTCAATCTCTTAATCTTAGCATGAGCATACGCTTAAAGGTTCAAAGGCGGGTCAGTTGAAGTAAGTCTGCTTGTCGAGTTGTTTCATTTTTAATTAATACTAAACTGTTTAAAATAAAAATAAAATCAATCCCAAAAAGTTCATATTTTGTCCACAAATTGACATTCAAGTTAGAGCAAAGTATTGACCAACTCATACAAACAGTTTTCTTGTCTTGTGATAATTTTTACTGACAGGAGCCAGTGAATGGACTTCAACAAATCACGGGAAAAAGTACACCTAAATTTGACCCCCACCATTCATGAAATAAAATAAAATAAAACAAAACATAGCATGAGTTTGAGGTAAGGGTTATGACCAACAATGTTCTGTTCAATCTTCATAATTCATTGAATGTTTCTTTCCTTCTTTGATGAAATGTTCCTGATATTTTTTTTTTGAAGCTCCGCTGGGCGATTGCCCTATGAAGGGGAGAGAGAACTGCCTCACAAGAGGAGGAGAAAGCCCTAAAAAGGAAGACATATTAAGCTTTTCCCATGTATGGGGAGGGTGTCGAACTCGTGACCGAGAGTCACGAGTCGAGACTTGCCCCACTGGGTTGCGGCCTCTTTGACATGAAATGTTCCTGATAAGGCAAAGAACAAGGAGATACATGGAAAAAGACAAAACCATGCTCTTTAAGAGTAGTTTTACCTGATAGATGAATAAGTTTAAAATTTGTACTCAGATCAATGACTGCAATACACATATAACAAAAAATCAATTCTTTTTCCTGTGAGTTTGCATTTTTTTGTATACGTGTATTATAATCATTGGTCAGAATATAACTTTTAAACTTACTCATCTACCAAGATAAACTACTCTGCTCTTTATAGTGCATGGTCAATTATAGTAAAATTTTGGCCTTTTATAGCTTAGTGGATAAACTCATCAGGAATATTGTTCTTCTTTACACTCCCAGTGTGGGGATTCAATTCCTGCAAGACCGGAATCAATCTCTCATTAATTGTTGGTATACGGCCAACTTTAATGGGTCATCTAAGGCATATTCACGATTTAACTCTTTTACTTAGCTCTAAAGACAGAACGGTCAAGTCAGGTCAGATAGGAGGGATTGGTTAAAATTAGAAGGTTTGTCAATTTTACTCCTAAAGTATAATGCAGTGGAGAAGAGACCATCGGGTTAGTCAAGTCGGGACGAGTCTGAATTGAATGTCTCATTATGACACTTATAGCAAGTGAAATTTCTTGTGGCAAGAATGCATCGAAAAACTATTAATGACAGAAATAAAACACAAAAATACTTTTGTGTTAGAAAAAAAACCGAAAAACTATTTATGACAAAAAACACACACGAAAATTTAAACCTTGTCTCAGGGTCTATTTGGAGAAAGTTTCTATACAAAACAATAAAAAAAATTCTTACTTAACCCCACATCTTCTTCTCTCGTAAACAATTAATTACCTACAAAAATATCCAGACAAGAAAAAAAAAATTCTCAAACAGAAACCTGATACAATCCTCTTATTGTAAAATTTACTTGTTGTAAGAATGAAATATAAAGAAAAACCTTATTTCTGAGAGAAATTTTACAGTGAAAGCATGTAAGCTGAAGGCATTCCACTCTTGGGTCCTATCTAGTGCTCACTTGTACTCCCTCCATTCCTAAATATAAGACTCTTTAGACAATTTGAGAAAATTAAGGAAGTTGTCATTTACACTTAAACTTCCAATATTACCCCCCACCCTCCCTCTCTCTCACTTCTATGTCATAAAGAAAGAAAAATGTTGAGGGCATAATTGGAATAAATTGTTGACAACTAATAAAAGAACATTAAACGACAATTAATTTGGATACCTAAATATCTCCTAAACGACAATTAATAGGGAATGGAGGGAGTACTTGATAGTGAAGAATTCTATTCAAGAATCATCCTTAAAAACATGTCAAAAAATAATAACATGAAGTGTGTAAATTGTAAATATTCACAGAAATGCTGAATGATAATTACACTCGAGCGAATAATGATTAGCAAGAGATTGTACACAAATGTAAATTCTCTCCCACTTCCACTTTGAGACGGCAAAATCCATCAGGATCCAAGAATGTAAATTCTAAAAGTTAAAAGAAATATGGACCTTTGGAATAACATAACAATCGTATTCGAGAAGCTGATGAGGCTAAGATGACGATGCAGCACGATCCCTCTCTATCATGGACTTGATGTAGAACTCACCAGCCTTGAATGAGGACCTAACCATAGGACCAGATGCTACATATCTAAATCCCTGTCGACAAATGAAAAGTTCAAATAAAGCATCAGTATTTTGGCGATTGACAAAACATCATGGTAAAGAAGAGCAAAAATCTACTAGTTCTTCAAGCTTCAAGGATCCTGGAGATAAGAAAACATCCCATTGGAAGAAAATTATTGTATGTCAAACGAATCACATTTTAAATTCAGCCCGACTATGATGTAGTTAATCATGAGAATAGTATACACAAGGGCGTACGGACATATGCAATAATTGCCACATGAGTAAGAAGAATGAAGGCCTAAATTAGAATGTGGCGTTGCATAAGATTTGAAATGTCTAGCTATGGCTAAAGCCCGTAAAAAAGGACTAGATTTTAGATTGACTATAAGAAAAAAACATCAGGCACCAATATTACCAGCAAAGCAACAATGCTTTTAGTACAGAGAGATTCCTAGTAACGAAGGACGGAAACTAACCATTTCCATGCCGAGGACTTGATACTTCTCAAAAGCCTCTGGAGTAATATATTCGGACACTGGCATATGGCGTTTTGATGGTCTCATATACTGGCCAAAAGTCATCACATCAACATCTGCTTCCCTGACCTTCTCCATTGTTTTCACCACTTGATCAGGAGTTTCTCCACACCCTAACATTATGGAAGTTTTGGTTAATGTCCCAGTAGGAGCTATATCCTTGGCAATCATTAGAACATCCAAGGATTGCTTAAAATTGGCACGCCGATCTCGGACAAAACTCTGAAGCTCCTCAACAGTTTCGATGTTGTGAGCAAAAACATCTAGTCCAGATGTTGCAACTTTCTCCACACAACTACGGTCTCCCCGAAAATCAGGAACTGCAAAAATGAAGTGGCATATTGTTCAACATACAAGAAAAACTAAATTGCAAAAAAAAAAAAACTAAGCCTCTTCATATTGGAGATGTAGCTGCAAACATGGTCTACAAGCATCACTTTTTTGTTAACTTTGGTTTCACTTCCCTTGATGGATAGCACCTCAGATATGCGAGGCTATATGAAAATGAAAGAAAGTTTACCCTCAAAACTAATGCAATATCTGGGGTTGGAAGTTGGATACTGAGGGGAAAAGAGTATGATATAATAGATTAAAATGGAGATAAAATTTTGTTTTTCTATTACTTATATTGTGACTCTTCCCTATGTATTTCGAACTTTCTTAAATAATTAGTTTTCAAGTGTGTAACTTCTATTCGAGTTCCTTCCTTTCAATTCTTCTTTGTTTTGAATAAAGAGTCAAGTGATTAACAATTACAAAAGAAATAGAAAAAAGGTTCTCTGCACCCACAAATATATAGAGAATCCACAAAAGTCAAAACAAAACAAGAAAGTGTGGGATGAGCAAGACCAGCTTCATAAAATTTTATTTAAGTATAAAGTTCTCAGATTAGATTCAGGACACGGAGAAGAACAAATCAACATATAGTGTCTCAAAATTATGAGAAGTAAAACCTCCTTTTGACAAAATCCATATAGGGAGTCTGAAACTAAAAACATGGGGGACATAGTAGACATGTAAAAACTAGGTTCTATTCGCATCAACCTCTTAGACAAATAGAAGGTCTGTGTGCTTATGTGCATAAGATAGACCTTTAGTTTCGAGCTTGATAGATAGATCAATTGGTTCAATTACTAAGCACATAGAAGTTCATACCCAGCGATTCTATGAGCATATTTGGCTTGAGAGCCTTCAGTTTCTGAACTGTCTCAGCAAAATGACCACTTCCTTGATCAGGTAGATCATCACGATCAACACTAGTAATAACCACGTAATCCAAACCCCATGAAGCAATTGCCTCAGCAACATTGTTAGGTTCATCTGGATCAGGAGGAGGTGGAGTTCGTGATGTCTTCACATTGCAAAATCTGAAAATTTTAATGGAAAAAGAAATCAACAGTAAAATGACTGCATGGAATTCTTAACCTTCAAATTTCAGTGACCAAAGTAAAGGAATTAATCACGGTTAAGATTCTTAGCTAAGACACCAAACTGAAGTTTTCTAGTTCAACAAATAAATATTGTTCTTTTCTTTCTGTTATTAATCCACAAAGAATGGCAAGAAAGAAAAATAGAAAAGAGGAAAATCAACAGGAATCCCGATAAGTTAGTATTTCATCTATGAATCAATCACAATCTGTCACTCGTCACCCTAAATCTGAATTCCCACAAAAAATTTATTCATTTTCTTCTCCTTTTACAACAAATAGTTCTGCATATTGGCCATCTTATCATAATACCCATGTTGCAACCGTTTCTAAATCCCAGAGTCATGGTTCAGTTTCTATCGGAGACTGATGCAGAAAAAATAGCCATATCCAGTTTAATCAAGCAATGGCATTCTTTCTTGAAATTAAAAAAACAACCCCCCCCCCCCCCCGATCAATAAGAAATATTCAAGAAATGCAAAGCTAAGAACAAGCTACAACAAAATAAGACAACTTCATATCCCAGTGAAAATGAGGAAATGAAACAACCAATTTCATTTTTTCCCCCATGATAATGAATATCCTAAGAAGATATTCTACGAAACGTAACTTGACCTTTCTCTTGACAGCAATTAGCAGGATCTCACCATTATTTCTGTTTGCATTTGCAGCTCTATTGAATTTGGCTAAAGCATAAATCTTTTTTTTTAACAGGTGGCCTGCTTTTTGAGACTTTGGGAATGAAGTTTTAGTGTTTTACCAATCAAATAGAATATGGACTAACACAACCCCCAAACTGTTAGGTTTATCAATGCACTCGCTGGAAACTCATGACAGCTTTCTCTCCATTCTAAATACCTTGAACTTAATGACTTGATCAGATATTGCGACCACTTTGGAAAAATAATTCTTCACCACAAAGCATTAGCTCAATAGTTTAGCAGAAAAAAGTATACATACATTTAACATATTGGAGAAGGGGAATGTGGACTGCATAGGAGAAAATATCAATGACATCTGCAACATTGAATTATATACATCATCTAAGTAAACTTTAGAAGAAAACATAGTGTCTCTTTACTGGCAGGGCTAGCGTTCATTCAATTCATTTTGAACTAATACATAAATAAAGTACCAGACACTAACTTTTCCAAACATTACGAAGCGCTAACCTAGAAAACCCAAATAAAAACACTCAAAACAGAATTCCTAGCTCCCTGTCTCTAGTTAACCGGAATCACCATATATCAACAAACTACTAAGAAAACATGATTAAACTGCCAATTTGATTAAACTATTTCTGTTCATTTCTTCATCCATTCGTCGTCACAAAACATTACTCTATCCATTCCATAATATAAGTTGTTTATGACATGTAACGAAAATTAAGGAAGCAACAAGCAAGATACTTTGTTAGTCAAACATATCAATATTACTATCTTAAATAGGACTTGCATACCACTAATTCTATTTAAGATACTAATATTGATATTTTGATTAACAGAGTGTCTTACTTTTAGCTTCCTTAATTTTGCTACATGTCCTACACAACTTATATCTTATATTATGGAATGGAGGGAGTATTAAACTGGCCAAATTGATTTTACTCTAAATTAATCTTATAAATACACTAACTTTACATAATAGCAAAGAAAGTAAGCCCAAATAAAATTCAAAACATAAATAAAAACAGTCTTTATACCTGCATCCTCTAGTACAAGTATCACCAAGAATCATAATAGTAGCCGTGGCAGTCCCGGTTTCACCACCAGACCAACACTCCCCTAAATTGGGACATTTAGCTTCTTCACAAACAGTATGAAGCTTCAATTCCCTCAACCTCTTCTTAATATGTGTATACTTTTCGCCTCCGGGAATTGACTCCTTCATCCATTTAGGCTTAGGTAACGGCTTCTTTTTAGTACCAACTTCCACAGAATACACATTTTCAGCCTGCAATTTGATGAAATCCCCCAAGGTTGGCGCCTCTTCTGCTAGTTTCCGGCGTAATCCTTCAAGGGTTTGAGCAAATTGAGGAGTCTGATGAGGTGGTGTTGGTGAAGAAGAATTGAGGGTGGAAAAGAATTGAGGGGTATTTCTTGGATTTCAATGAATTTGTGAAAAGGGTTGTTAAGCGGGAATTCATATTCCACCACTTGGGATTTCTTCAATTTCCTTAATCTTCCTCTCAATCTCTTACAATTTTTTGAGGGGATCTGAGGTTGTTCTTTGAGTTGTTTTCTGTGGATTTTTGGTGGCCTGGGAATTGGGATTGGCAGGAGGAGATGAAGAAGATGGCTACTAATTTAATTTTATTTTTTTTATATAAATATTTTGACTTTGTATTGGGCCTGATAATAAGTTTTGGGTTGGTTCATAGTTTGGACTTGCCAATTTCGGCCCAACAAAATTTGGGTATTCGGTTCGATTTTGTAATGTTTTATGAAAATTGAACCAAACTGAAATTTTATAAAAAATGAATATCAAAATTATTTCGGTATGGTTCGGTTTGTATTAAAATTTTACTTTTTTACTTGTGGATCTCAACTTAATAAAAATTAAACAAGATAAAATTATAATGCAAATAAAAATAAAAATAATAAGCTAAAAATTAAGAATAAAAATACAACTCTAAGTAATATTAAATACTAATAAGTATAATTCAAAATATTTTGAATAATATAACACTTATTAATGAAATTAAGTTCCCCCTACTTGAAACAATAATTGTCTGCCTCTGTCATTCTTATTTTTACCTTTATTTTCTCATGCTATAGAAGTGAGAGAGGGGTAATATTGGAACTTTTGGTGAAAAATGACAAGTTTCTTAATTTTTTTAAAAATTATCTAAAGAGTCTTTATATTTAGGAATGGAGGGAGTATATTGAAAGAAATTTCCAGAGAAGATATATAGGAATGACCAAAGGAGTATCTTCAATTAATTCATCATATTATTAAACACTCCCAAGTATTCTTATATATCTACTAAAATACAAAGAGTCCAAGTCAAATGTTGCAATGAACAATAAAAGCCTAAAAAGTATTACTACTTCATTTTCGTTTAGAATATTTAGCAAAAATCAAAGAAGTAAAAATTAAGGTACTTTATTTGTTAAAATATCAATATTACACTCTTAAATAGGACGGACTTGTATATCACTAATTCTATTTAAAAAAGTAATATTGATATTTTGATAACAAAATAACTTAATTTTTATATTTTGAATTTTAGTATATATTTTAAACGATTTATATTATGTAATGGAGGAACTACTTTATATTAAGTCACCTTATTTGTTCACACTACTTATGTTTATAAGTCATGGCTAATCAAGATTTTCTTGTCTTTTTTTTTTTTTTTGAGAAACAGCTTTTCTTTGTCATTTTGTAAATATGAAATCGAGATGATGATGATGATGACTGATGAGACCAGGAATCTATCAACCATTGGCTGTGATTGTACATCAGAGTTTGTTTTTGTTTTGAATTGAATATTTATTTTATTTTATAAAAGAATTACGAAAATAGACACTGGACATTTATTTATAAAATTCCCATATTTTTCAGACAAGATTTTTAATTTTTTTTTTTTTTACGGGGGCGGGGGAGGGATACAGGATTCGAACGCCGGACCGAAGCCCTGCGTTTAAGTGACCGTTTCCACTGGGCCATCGATTTTTAATTTGATTCCTATATAACACTATTTTTTAGGGCAAAAAATCGTCTGTCTCCATTCTGTGTCCCCTTCTGCGTCCCCACGAATAGATATTTGTCACGTGTATATTTTTTTCCTTGTGGATTCCACTATTTCTTTTAAGTTATAATTTTTTAATTAAAAATTTAATACATGTCATTTTCTTATTGGTGGGACAAGGAAAGGGACACCAAATGGTGATAGAAAATTCCTAGCCATTTTTTCGGGAGGGATTTTTTTTTACACGAAATTATCCACGGAATATTTTTTGGCATAGACGAATTCGCAGTAAAGATGGATTCTGAATCCCTTCTTGCCAAAAATATTCTTTTACAAAAAACATTGTCATGTGCAGATCTTTCTGTCATTCTGATAAAACTCTATTATTTACTTGTGTTAAAGATTTTTCTTATTTCTTTAAATGGTAATGTGCCAAAAATTGAAAATCTCATTGATAATACAAATTGTAAACACTCTTTAGATAAAGAAGCCAGGGGTGTTCATGGTTCGGTTTGGTTCGGTTTTATACATATTTCAAACCAAACCGAAATATTCAGTTTGGAAATTTTGAAACCAATCCAAACCATTTAAAATCTGAAACCGATGCATTCGGTTTGGTTTGGATTGGTTTCGTTGCTCGGTTTTGCGAGATACAAAAATATTGATTATAAAGTTTTAAAAAAAATTATTTAATTAGTTAATTGCTAAAAATATTTTTAAAAAAATATGCCTATTATTTTCTCAAGGTAAACACAATAAAGAAAACAAAATAATAAAACATAAATTCTTGATCTTGATCCTTGCACTTCAAACAAATTACTTCAAAATCATCCTACAAGAAAAAAGAATTACATAATTATTAGTTCAAAATAGTGAAATACAATAAAATATTTTGGTAAATCTAAAATCGCATACCAAATGATGACTTTTTAATCTCTTGGTTTAACACTTGAAGAACTTGCACTTGAAAATTCTAGAATGAGATACAAAAGTTAGCAATTATACTAGAAATCATTTTAAGGAAAAATATATTTTATTGCAAAAAAGTCCTTTAATATATATTATATTATATGTTATATATATTCGGTTTGGTTTATAATTTTTTTTAAACTAAACCAAAAAATCTGGTTTTAATTTAGCTCAAACCGAAACCAGTCCAATGCACCGCTCAAACCGAAAATTCGATTTGAATTGATTTGGATCGGTTTGGATCGGTCGGTTTCAATTTTTCTTGAACACCCCTAAAAGAAGCCGTGTCTATTTAGGATCAAGAAAAGTATTTGTCATTTCTTCCATCTCAAAATTTATTCTTTATAACAATATTAATCGTATCAAACTCTCGGCTAGTTGAGGGTATACAAATTGTCACGTAAAGAGTGATTGCAAAGAATTAGTACATCGGATTCATTTCATCCATATAAAATTTAATTTGTTTAAAATAAAATTGACCGAATTCATTAATTTGATGACGCTCCCTCTTTAGTTGGCCATATTATACATGAATTGCAGCGAAATCTTTAACTCTTTATTTTTAACTTTTAGTTATGTTTATAAGTTTTGTAACGTGTCAGCTTATTTTTTAATTAAATACTTTTTGAGAAGATTTAAGTTTTTCTAATTTTAAATGTAATTTTTTATGTCACTTGATATTTATTTATTTTCTTAGAAAATCACTTTCCACTAGCTGTTAAATTTGTACATGCTTCAAAAACATTTGGGATCCCAAAAAACAAAGGGAGTACTCATTTTTTTTGACTTATGGGACTTCAATTATTTACCTTTGGGGTTGGAATTTGTCCCCTTTCTCAGAGATTGCCCTCGAATTAATACAAGAGCCACATTATTGGGAGTAAACAAACAAAGAGAAAAGTAAAAGTTTATTTAAAAAAAAAAAAATACAAGAGCCACATTATTGGCAGTGAAGATAAAATTTTATGGCTAGAAATATTAGTCATATTACCATGAAAGATAAACTTTAAGAAAGGAAAAATAATTTATGCGCACGGCAATAATTGAACTACCAACCTTTAAGTTGAGGGATCTTAGTTCTTGTTAACTCTGATAAAGCTTCATTGGCAAGAAAAATAAAAGTTGACAGACATATGTATTATCACCATTAGAAATTTATAAAAAATTTAAGAAATATTTTATTGATTATTGCTTTACCATGATATGATTGTGGTTGATATTACAAAATGGATATATAAAACTATGATTAGAAAAAAGGGAAAATGACTTATATCGTCCTCAAATAATTGCTCAAGACACGATAAGGTCCCTAAAGTATTTCGACTTCCTATAAAGTCCTGAAACATTTTACGAGACTGATGAGTAGTCCTACCACCAGTTTGGTAGGTTGTTTCCGGCCAAATTCTCTCATGCACCGGGCACATGACACAGATTGAAGGGCATAAATGTCCAATAAATACACACGTGCTCAAGCCCAACCAACCTCACTATAAAAAGGAAAAATACCTAGAAACAACCTACCAAACTAGTGGTGGGACTATTCATCAGTTTCGTAAAATATTTCAGGACTTTATAGGAAGTCGAAATACTTTAAGAACCTTATCGTGTCTTGAGCAATTGTTTGAGGATGATATAAGTCATTTTCCCTAAAAAAAATGGAAAATGGATTGTGTGATCTTAAAATGTAAATTAACTTGAGCTTATAAATTCAGATAGATCCATTGGAAAATTCCCATCAAATATATTCCGTGATTGACGCCACGATGGGCGATTGCCCACATTGGGGAGAGAGAACACCCTAGATAAGGTAGAATAAAGCTTACCGCACGCAGGCGGAGAGTATCAAACCCGGAACCTCTCGGTCACGGGCCAGCCAATGCCCCACTGGACTATTGGCCTCTTCGATATATATTCCGTGATTAAGGACAGCTTTGATAACTTAAGTCCCCTTGAAAGATATAGAAAGAGACCAATGCCTTTTTCTTTCTTTTTTCGTAAAAATTAATAATATTCCCTCTCCCCGTTTCCTTCCTTTGTCCGTTGAAAAAGTGAGAAAAAATAAATCACTTTTTGAAAAGTGTCTTTTTTACATTCAATTATCTGCGCCAATGCATTAGAAACTTGTTCTATATGCACTATAAAAAAATTAACCAATTAAAATATACACATTTTCATATTTGTGATATACAAAAAACTCAAAGTTTTGTGAAACTTTTAAACAATTAAAGAAAAAAAAGAATTATTCCCGTGCAAAATACACAAGTGAATCCGGGAAGAAGTTGTATTCTCTCGTTCAACTTGAACGGAAACGGAAGATGTTATCCAATGCAAATTACACGGAAATATTGATATTCTCCCTTGAAGTTTGCATGAGAGTCTTTATAATATAACATCACATTAGTACAAATATACAATGTATTATACTGTAATGTAAAATAGATGTGAAATTTCATCTTACCTCAACAAAGTGAAATAGGGTAAAAAAAAGAGAAAAATTTCAAAGTATGAAATTAGTAAATGATTTGAAAATAAATCAAAAGCATATTCTTTCCATATGTTGGATTCTATAAGCTATTAATTAAATCACGAAACATGATTAAAAATCTCAAATCATGAAAGTAATTTAAAAAAAATAAAAAAATAAAAAATCCAAATCTCGCCCTCAATATTTAAAAAAGAAATCTCAACATGAATATGGCCACGCTAGCTATATCTCTCGTGGAAAAGACTCTGTTAGTAACATGGAAATTTCATAGAGTTGAGGGCTCGTGGGTGGGCTCCGCATTTAGAACACCACCATTCTGCTAAGTCAGTAAGGCACATTGTATTCTGTTCTTTCCTTTCATCCTTTGGTGCCTGTGAATTGTGAAAATTCATAACTACCCCTCCAAAAAAATAATATTCATGGTTAAATGAAAGGGAAATTATTAACGGCTAAACAAAATTAATTATAATTACCTAAAAATTCAAATTAAACATTATTCATTCTGTTGGTATAAAGGATTCACCCAATTATTTACCATTTTGCCACTAATTTAGCCAATTAATTGGCTAAATTTTAGCTCCCTAACAATGTCCTAAATCAAATAAGATGAAGAAAACAAAGTGCAGCTTAACAGAAACGTCTCAATCATGTTGGGGCCATATACTAAAATAATGTCTTATATAATTAAAAAAAAAGTAAACTTCCATATATAAATAACAAAAAAACAAATAATTATAATCGTATCATAATAATTGTTCTCTAAAACGTACTCAATAAGACGTTTCTTATTAAGTTACAAATTCAAATCATATTAGGGGAGTAAAGAATCACTATTAACCCACTTATTAAATTAAACATATTGCCCTCTCTAACAAAAATTAATTGGGCTTGACACATTTTACTTATTGATAAAAATCTAAATATAATTAATTAATAATACTATGAAGAGAACAATTAATTTGAAACAGATCAAAAAAAATATTAATATAATTAATTTGGGACGAACATAATATAGCACAAGAAAACATAAATAGGAGCTATTGAGAATTTGGGACAAAGAAGAAGCATGGAAGTTGGGTACTTGGAATTTAGTTCCAAAAAAAATCCCATTAAAGAAATCATAAGAACAAAAATAATGCACAGAAATTCTCAAAGATGAGCTGAGCTGTAACCTCTGGCTCGTAGCCCCATTTGCATCTTCTTCTTTTTTTTACCACCACGGCTCCTATGCGGAACACCTTTTGTTCCGTACGGTGCGGGACAAACTGTTAGCCCTTGGATTTTATACTTTTTGATCCAAGGGCTGTATCAAAATAGGGGATATTTTAGGGATAAACTTTGCGTGTTACTTTTTATTCCCGAGGAGGAGAGAGAAAAGTTGCGGCTGAACAAAAAACACATGTTATTCGTTAGAGTTCTCTAACCAAGAACATGTGTTTTTGTTCAGCCGCAACTTTTCTCTCTCCTCCTCGAGAATAGGGGTGTCAACGGGTTCGGGCCGGCCCGAACCCGGCTCACATAGCTCGAAAAAATGTGAGCGTGAGCTTAATTTTCAAGCTCGCTTCTTATGTGAGCTGAGCGTGAGCTTGACCCCGCTCAGCCCGAAAAAAGCTCGAACCCGAATAAGATTAATATAATTAATATATATATATATATATATAATAATAATAATAACAATACTAATTTAAAAAAAAGACTTATATACATTATAATTATAATTATAATGTGTAAATTAACTCAATAGTCTTTTTTTGGTAGAAAGGAGATTATATTAAAGAATGAGTCTTACAACAGGAGAGAGACATGACTTGAATACTCGATTCCTAAAAAGACATATTTTTTTATATAAGACTCCTTTTATTAGCATATCAAACAATTCTGAAACTTTTGCTTCTTTTTGTGTATTCTTGGTCAAATTTAGTTTTAAGGCTTATTGTATTATGCTATTCTTGAAACAGGATTTTCGTTTTTTCTCCGCTAATATACATGAGCTTGGGAAGCTCGTGAGCTAAGCTCGTTTATGAGCTTTTCCGGGCTGAGCGTGAGCGTGAGCTTTTCGATTTTTATGTGAGCTGAGCGTGAGCTATGCCAAGCTCAGCTCACATAGCTCGATTGACACCCCTACTCGGGAACCCAATTGATGTGACGGTTCCCGAGGAGAGAGAAAAGTTGCGGCTGAATAAGAACACATGTTCTTCGTTAGAGAACTTCTCTAACCAAGAACATGTGTTCTCTAACCAAGAACATGTGTTTTTGTTCAACCGCAACTTTTCTCTCTCCTCCTCGGTAACCCAATCGATGTGACGGTTGCGTGTTACTTTTTGTTGTTATTATTATCATTTATTTGTAAAATTACATGTGTACCCTTTCATTTTTATTTTTTTTATTGTCAGCCGCAACTTTTCTCTCTCCAGACCTGGACCGTTCAAAATTCCATCCGACGGCTAGGATTGTTCCGCACGTACGGAATTTTGGGCGTTTAGCACAGGAGCCGGGCTGTTTTTTTACCACCACACTCCCAATTTTAACCGGTGAAAATCGTATGTTCCCGTGTATATCCTTATTTTTATACTCAACTAATTAAATTTGTTAGATAGACTTTTTCTTCTTCTAATTATATATATAGATAATGAATTGTGATTTGTTAGATAAATGAATAAAGGCAGATGATTTTTTTGCCAATTTTAACAGTGGCGACTATTATTTACTTATAACATCTTTAAGTCCTAATTTGATTATAATTTTCCCAAAAGCAACCCCCACGCTCCCTTCTTCCTCACTCTCCTCTCCGCCTCTATCTATCTTCTGTTATCCTTTTTTTAAAAACTATCAATAATTTTTTAATTTTTAATCTCCCACTAAAATAATGATAATAATAATAATTTTCTAATTAATCCAATGGGGTAAGTATGATTTTTTCCTCTTCCTAAAAATATACCCGATTTCAATTAAAGTGGCTAGTAAGAGTAAAGTTTCAACCAACAAAAAATGAAAAGGAATGTATAAATACTAATTTTAATTCATATTTTTATTGTATAATGTGCTTTTTTTTTTTGAAAAATAATAATATCATTAATAGATATCAGGAGTTACATGAGCCTTTGATGTGAGGCAACAAGCCTTAGGAAAGATCTAGCTAAACAAATAGCCAGAACATCGCATGACGCGCGGACATAGAAAAAAAATTAGAGAATAGGTTCCAAGAGTTACAATATTCTATGAACGTGCAAATAGACTGAAAAACAAAAATAAACTCGAGGCCACGTGTAAACCAGAAGTCTTCCATACTTGTCATAATTCTTGATTGCAAACTTTCACAGCCCATAAAATTAGGAGGGGAGATCAATTGAAACCCGCGTAGGATAGCTGGTCAGCGACCATGTCAGATACGAACATAATGCCCGCTTCCAATCCTCCATTCAAAACCATGTTGCAACAAAACTCTATCTTGAGGGATGGTTCTCCAAGTTTGAGACTGTCACCTCAATTAATTGCTTACAAAAAACTCGAAATAAATTATATTATTAGGCAAGGAAAAAAATGCAACATTATCATGAGGACGACATGCGACTTTAGCACACTAGGCCTTGAATTATCAATAGTTGCTAAGTCCTGGACAATTCCGGACTAAGCGACTCATGGACTTTAGCAGGGCCGACTTGCGGCCTCCATCTTACCATGGTTTATGTCAGGAGCCCCCGTAGGATACATATCATGAAGATTAAACAAATCATCAACTACAAAATCAGTAAAGACATCACCAATCAATGGATGCATGTGCTTCCAATTTGGTGATAATGAAAAATCTTCGTAGAAAGAGAAAAACCTAGAAATATAAGTAGGTTTTCCGACACAGTCAGAGCCTCACAAAGGCGAAAGAGAAAGTATCCTACTTACTATTTATTGTATAATGTGCTTAAATTTTTTAAAAAATTGTTTCAAATATATTTTTATTCATTGTTTCATTCTTTTAAATTATTTGTCAATATTTCGAATTACATGCCAGCCTTATAAATTAATTGTAAATTTATTATTTAATCAAAATTTTACTCTTATTTACTTTAAAGATTTAATTCTTATTAAATACTTCTTCCGTTACAAATTAAATGTCTTTTTTTTTAAAAAAATTTTGTATACAAAATAAAATTTTAATTTCAGTAAAAGTAATAATAAATTGACCAAGCTCTTATGTTTCCTCTCAAGAACTGTTTTGTTAAAACAGAGAAAGGAAAGAGAATAATAATTTTTTGAGAACAAAATGTAATGCTTAAGGGTAAAAAAGAGAAAATTGCTATTTTTAGCAGATAACTATTTACTTACTTCGTTTTTTAGAACAAACTATTTATTAAGCGATAAATAGTATGGACTATTTACGGGCTGTCAAATGTGACCAATTAAGTATTCCGTTCAATTTTTCGGCTAAAAAATGTCACATGACAAGCACGTGACATATGAAGTAATGGCATAAATGTCCACCCAAATTCGGAAAAAGAGAAAATCGCTATTTATATCACATAACTATTTACTAACTTCAATTTTTAGCACAAACTATTTATTAAGCGATATATATAATGAACTATTTACGTGCTGTCAAATGTGACCAATTAAGGATTCCATTCAAATTTTCGGCTAAAAATGTCACGTGACAAGCACGTGACATCGGAAGCAAGGGCATAAATGTCCACCCAAATTCAAAAAAAAAAAAAAAACTCGACCCATTGTACCCGAATAACAATCGATTTACCCATCAACCCCTCATATAAATTAAAACACTTAACAAAAAATCTGATTGTATAACAAAACCCTAAAATTCCCTAACCCTTGAACTCCTATATCTGAACCATGGCTCAAATTTTCCAGAATTTCATCAAGTAAAACCATAATCATTTGTATTAGTTGGTAGATATTGTTGTGAAGATACACATCCGACCACCCGAGAAGGCAAAGCCGCAATATGGTAAAAAACATAATCTTTTATGAATAAATCTTCAATATAGTAGTGTATTTGCCTTTTAATATGTAAATAAAATATTTTTTTGGTGAGTCGTTCATTATTCTAGGGTTTTTTGTTCAGTTTTTTTAATATAAAAATTATTTTGTTCAATTGTTCAATATTCTAGGGTTTTTTGTTGAGTTTTTTTATTCTATTTGCCTGGAAATCTGTAAATAAAGTGTAGTCTTTTTTTAAAAGGGTTCAACAGAACCCCCCACATATTCCTTTTCACCTTTATCATCTACTATAACTTTACCATCATGATGGACATTAAGAGTGATGGCATTAACTTTACTTTGCCTTCTCGGGTGGTCGGATGTGCATCTTCACAACAATATCTACCATCCGATACAAATGATTATGTTTTTACTTGATGAAATGAAGTGACTTCTTCTGGAAAATTTGAGCGATGGTTGAGATATGGGAGTTTAAGGGTTAAGGAATTTTAGGGTTTTGTTATACAATCAGATTTTTTTTGTTAAGTGTTTTAATTTATATGTGGGGTTGATGGGTAAATCGATTGTTATTCTGATACAATGGGTCGGTTTTTTTCTTCGAATTTGGGTGGACATTTATGCCCTTTCTTGTCACGTGACATTTTTTAGCCGGAAAACTGAACGAAATCCTTAATTGGTCACATTTGACAGTCCGTAAATAGTTCATGCTATTTATCGCTTAATAAATAGTTTGTGCACTAAAAATTGAAGTTAGTAAATAGTTATGTGCTATAAATAACGATTTTATCTTTTTTCGAATTTGGGTGGACATTTATGCCCTTGCTTCCGATGTCACATGATATTTTTTAGCCGAAAAACTGAACGGAATCCTTAATTGGTCACATTTGATAGCCCATAAATAGTTCATAATACTTACCTCTTAATAAATAGTTTTTGCTAAAAATCGAAGTTAGTAAATAGTTATGTGCTATAAATAGTGATTTTCTCGGGTAAAAAATGGATAAGAAGAGTGTAATAAGACACACAAAATCACGCTCCTAAAATACGCGTGGGAGTAGTAAATTCATCTTCCTCATCAAAGTGACTCATAGGAGATATGTCATATGCATGTAAGACTTTCACCGAATAGCGACTATAGTACGGAATATACATTTTCAACCAGTGTTAATATTTTTAGACACATGTTACATTTTATATAATACAATATGTATTTTTTTAATTAACATTTATTTTAAATAATGTAATACATTTTTTTTGTAATAAGTGTTATAAAATTACAACACTTATTCTATTAAATTTTTTGAATAATCAAATTTTTAATCTGACAATAAAAATATTTTCAGTATATATTGAATTTTTTTGTGCTTAACCGCTTCCACTCAAAATATTTCTTTTTTTTTTTGCTAAATTTCCACTCAAAATATTTCAGCTCTTTTTCCAAGTCATTGCTTGCAGCTCGCATTTCACATGCTTTTGTTCTTTCTTTTTTTTTTTTGGAGAGAGGAAAGTGGAAGAGAGAGAAGTTGAAAGAATTCATTTGCTTAGCAGAGTCTCTCTCTGCAACTTTCTACATTAGCCTTTTTCCCATTCTTTTCCTTTGATTCTTTTCCAGCTCCTTCTCTTTGTAAGTTTGCAAAGGTAAAACCTCTGTTTCTTCTTCAAGATTCTTCATTTTATTCATCTGGGATTTCTTCTTCTTGCTGTAATTATCATGAAATACTTCTGTTTTACTTTAAAGTAATTATGCAGAGTCAATGTTCATTTCTTGTTCCCAATTTTTCTTGGGTTTTTTATATATACATTTGATGTTCAATTTGTGGAAAGTAATACATTTTCTTGATTGGGTTTTTGGTTTTGGGGAGAGTTAAGAACTTTTTTCTTCAATTATTAAGTTCATTGCCATTATTTTCTCTCTGATTTTTCTTTTTGTGGAATGATTTTCAGGTTGGGAAGTGTTTTATGTGTAGGTTATGCAAAATTTCTTTTTGGGGATTGAAGAAAAAGAAAGTAGATTGCTTTATCAATGGGTCAGATGAGATCTGCTGAATATTTCTTGGGACTTGAGATCTTTGTGTTGTTCTTGATTTCTATAATTGGAACTTCCTATGGAGCTACCACTCCTGCTGATGGTAAGAATCCCATCAACCTCTTCATCAACAATTTTGCTAAGACAACTTAGTACTATCTCGATTCCGTAATATAAGCGAAAATTAAGGAAGTAAAAAGTCAGTTAATTTGATAGTAAAAATATCAATATTATTCTCTTAAATATGACTTGTATACTACACATTTTATCGAAGAGAGTAATATCGATATTTTTGTTAAAAAAACACAATTTTTTATTTTTTATTTTTGCTAAATATCCTAAACGACCTAATATTATAGAGTGGAGGGAGTACTACACGAAAGGAATAATCTGATAACATTTCCATTATGTCTTTTCTTTTTGTGTTTTCCCCTTTTTTTTTTTTTTTTTGTGTGGCGAAATATGACATTTTAGTTTCCCAGTAGTTGAGTAAAGATTCAACTTAAATATCCCTTTTTGATTTTTTCAATTTGTGTTCATAAATGTTCTCTAACCTGCTTTATGCTTTTGATTATGCAATTTGTCTTTTTATGTTTTTGTTGGCTTAGTATAACAAAAATATTTATTTTTATTTATTTTGTCTTTATTATGATTATATGGTTACCTAGGTTCTGTCCAAGTGATTTATGTTTGCCAATTCGATTTGATTTTTGATATTGTTTCGTATTGGTGTAGTTGCTGCAATTAATATTTTATATATTGCAATTGGATCACCCCCTCTTCCTGGATGGGTTTCTAGCGCTGGAGACCCTTGCGGTGAAGCTTGGCAAGGCGTCGCTTGTGACAGTATGAACAACATAATTTCAATGTATATATCTTTTGCTTACTGCTTTAACTTCGGACTGTGGACAGTGTAAATTTATCTTACAGCCTTTCTGATTTAAATAGAACACTCAATGGTGCTAATTTGGGAGGAGACCTCGGTGAATATTTAGGAGCATTTAGTTCTATTACTTCAATGTAAGTGCTTACATCTTTAAAATTTTAATGTATATGCATGTTTTAGCTTGCAGTTTTTATTTATATCGCGATCTCTGATAATTTTTCATATTCAGAGACCTTAGCAACAATAACATTGGTGGTAGCGTCCCATCGAATCTACCAGTTACCATGCAGGCACTGTAAGGCCCTACATGTTCATTGAAACCAAAAACATTTTCGTTGTGCTTAATTTATATGTGCTTCAGTTAAGCTAAAGTTAGGTTGTTAATCAAGTTCAAAGTGCATGATAATGTTTACTTGTGGCAGTTTTCTTTCAGATAATAATTTAACCGGAAGCATTCCTAGTTCAATATCCACCCTGAACCAGTTGTCAGCTATGTAAGTTTATATGCCGAGATTTAGCTCGAGTAGTGTTGATTTTTAGGACACTGCTTTTCTAAGCTATATTTTCTTCATATTTCCAGGTCTCTAAATGACAACCAGTTAACTGGAGAAATTCCTGATTCATTTGAAGGGCTTACACTATTAGTCAACCTGTAAGACCCCATCTAGAAACTCTTTCTTTTGCATGACAAGATGCTAACATTCACGAGAATTGATTCCGCTATTTTATTTCTGCAGAGATCTGTCTAGCAACAACTTGAGCGGGAAACTTCCACCTTCAATGCAAAATTTGTCAGCACTGAGCACTATGTAAGTCAGAGTTTGCTATAGGTCGTCAGATTGTACCTATATTATCTTTATGTCTGAATTTACTTCTTGATGCAGGCATTTGCAGAACAATCAGCTCTCGGGAACATTGGATGTCTTGCAAGATCTACATCTCTTAAATTTGTAATCATATTGGATTGGGACTTAATTCTGAGTTTCTTTGGACTAATTAGCTTATGGTGTGCTTATCGTTCCCTGTTTATCTGTGCAGAAATGTAGAGAATAATCAATTTAATGGACCTATACCGGACAAATTGTTGAGTATCCCCAATTTTAGGTGAGTCCGCGATACTGAAAGTTCTAAATCCAGTTCTTTTGATTGGGAGGTCCTAAGGGTAACTCTAGTATGCTAACTTCAAGAAAATACATTCATTTTGGACCGACCTTCCTGTTTGTCAAGTTTTTACTTTCCTCCGTTAACATTTAGCTGAGGTAACCATTAAGATGAAAAAGGCGTGGCTAATATCAACTCCGATCTGCTAATGATGTTTAATTCTGCAGAAGTAATGGAAATCAATTCAACACTAGCAATGCTCCATTGTCTTCACCTCCATCCTCGCCAAGACCACCTCCGGCACCACCATTTTTTGGCGTGGTACCAACTTCTGCACCGACACCACCATCTTCTGGACGAAGTCCCGCTGGACGAATCCCTGCTGGACGAAGCCCTGGCAAGCAATCTGGAAAGCAAGCTGATGGACCATCTTTAGTGCAGGAATCAAATTCTAAATCAAAGAGAAATACCAAAAGGATTGTTGGTATAGCCATTGGCGGAGTGATGGCTTTCCTAATATTGTTGTTAGCACTACTCCTTTTGTTACCAAGGTGCTCCAGAAGAAGGCGAGATACACACAGAATTTCGGAACGGCATGAAGTAGCTCCGTATGTTGGTAATAGAGAAAATCCTCCAGACACCGGTGCCTTGGTCCTACCTGGCCATCGTGAAGAGAAAGGTACCACAAGTTCAATAGTTTGTCTTATTAGTGTTATATCTTGTGTGATCGACAGACTGAACCAGTGGATTGCCTGAAATTCCTTAAGCAGAGTCCCAGGTAGCAGTTGCAAAGCCAAGGGAAGAGCTTCAGACAGGACAACAAAAAATGGCTCCAGTTCCAAAGCCACGAATTGAGCAGCAGGCAAATGCACAAAAGATGAGAGCAATACCAAAGCGTAAAGACCATGAGATAGATATGAGCAGATTTGAGATTGATTTGATGCCTCCTCCTCCACCTCCGCCTCCTCCACTGCCAGACAAGGTGGTTGTTATACCTCTTGCCCCTGCTGAAGAAGCTGCTGCTGCTATGCCTTCTGCTCGGCCTCTTCCTCTTACTTCAGTGAAGTCATATACAATTGCGTCTCTTCAACAATACACCAATAGCTTTTCTCAAGACAATCTCATTGGAGCAGGAATGCTAGGAAGTGTCTATAGAGTCGAGCTTCCAAATGGAAAGGTAAGAGAGCATACTTTTAATTTCCTTCACTTTGAGTCACTCTACTTGCTAAGTGGTTTTTTAATCTAGTCCTGCACTATGGATGTGTTGATAGTATTCTTTATTTCGATGTGTTTCTAAAACCTGATCCCAGCTCAGCCTTTTTATGGCTATTTCGCTTCACCAGGTTCAAACTCCTTAAAACTGTGATTCAATGTGTTTTTTTTTTCCTTAAAAAATTTAATCTCCTAAATAACTGGATGGTTTTGGCTGTTATTTAGATCCATTGCTCTATCATAACAAAAACGAAGTGACTAAGTTTGTCGTTGAAGAGGTAGAATCCAAACGTGTTTGCTGATTTAAAACCTTGGCCATGTTCCCATTTCCCTTAAAGATATTTCGATCTCACCATTGAAGGGTATACCTTTTTTTTTCCTTTTCTTTTTGAGATGCAGACCATTTTCAGGAAAAAAGAAGAAAAATGAAGTAATGCAAAATGACCTTTACTAGCTTTGATAATTTCAAATGCCTCCCTAATGTGAAATCTTGTGTGTTACCTGGTAATATAACTAGTTGTTTACATGAATAACGGAAATTTCTTAGTCAGTGGGCCCTATTGTAGATCTCTTCAAATTCATATTTCCTTCGCATCTTCTGAAGTTTTCTTGATTGTGATTTTTTTTATGGTTGATTGTCACATTTGTTGCTTTCAACGTGTCTTGGGATGAATAATTTGTTTGTCCTCCTCCTCCTCTCTCTCTCTCTCTCTCTCTCTTTTTATTTTTAAATTCCACTTGAGCTTGTTGAACTGTTCATAAAAACCGGGAATTGGGTAAAAAAAAAAAGAAAAAAAGAAAGTCCTGTTGAATGAACCTTTATGGAACCTTTTTAGGAAACGGAAAAAACAATTACGAAAAGTTTAATAGAGAAGGCGTTATCCTCCACCCGTTGTTCCCAAGTGGCAAGAGGAAACAGATAGCACAAGCATTATTTCCTTAGATTTTTAATCTACCAATGCACTTTGTTATCTAATTTCTCTTTCTTGCATGCTTCTTGGAAAAGTACTCCCTTGGTCCTAAATTACTTGTCACAAAAGTAACTTTTTCCAGTCCCAATTAACTTGTCATTTTATGAATTCAAGATATAGCAGTTATTCATTTTCTTCCAACTTTTACCCCAACATTTATTACCTCAACAAATACAACATTAATTGTATTCAAAGTTTCAAAATGGATTTTTAGTCATTTGACTCAATAAATCAAACCCAACTAACATTTCCTTAATCTGAATGGAAGTTGTTTCTTGGACAAGTAATTTGGGACGGGGGGAAGTAATGCATATATGATAGAAAAAAAATGAGTCTAAGCAATTCAACCTCTCAATGCTTCTGTAGTTGCTTGCTGTCAAGAAACTGGACAAAAGAATTTCCAATCAACAGAAGGATGATGAATTTCTCGACTTGGTCAACAATCTTGACAGAATTCGTCATGCTAATGTTGTTGAACTCATGGGTTACTGCTCAGAGCATGGTCAAAGGCTTCTGGTCTACGAGTATTGCAGCAATGGGTCATTGCAGGAGGCTTTACACTCCGATGATGAATTCAGAAAGAAACTTTCTTGGAATATGCGCATTAGAATGGCTCTTGGATCTGCAAGAGCTCTAGAGTAAGTGAATTATGTTCTATAAAGTTTGTAAAACTCCAAGTCCCTTTCGGTCTATGTGAAATAATCAGAAATATAGTGGACGAATACAAGCTAAGAAAAAGCTCTCATGTACAGATGACTTGCATGTGCTTTTGTTTTTTCCATTGCCTGACTAATATTTTCTGTTTAAAATATTATTAACAGCTGTTTGTTTTGCCTGATTAGATATCTGCATGAGATCAGTGAGCCGCCTATCATCCACAGAAACTTCAAGTCTGCAAATGTTCTTCTTGATGATGAACTAGCAGTGCACGTCTCTGATTGTGGATTGGCATCTTTAATAACATCAGGTGCTGTGAGTCAGGTAAATTTTAACTTTCAGTATCTCAAAGTAATTTAGTTAGCTGCAAATTTTTCGGAAAGATACTAATAAGTTCGCCTTTTCCCCCCGTTTATTTTCAGTTGTCAGGTCAGCTCCTTACGACATATGGCTACGGTGCCCCTGAATTTGAGTCGGGAGTTTATACTTCCAAAAGTGATGTTTATAGTTTTGGGGTGGTGATGTTGGAACTCTTAACTGGAAGAATGTCTTATGACAGGTAAATATTCTTCTTCGTTATCCTATGCGTGCTTAATGCCCTTCTTTCCCTTCGACTAAATATCTTCTTAATATCATGTTTTAGATCAAGGAATCGAGGAGAACAATTTTTGGTTAGATGGGCAATCCCGCAACTTCATGACATTGATGCCTTAACCGGAATGGTTGATCCTGCTCTCAATGGCAGATATCCCCTTAAATCATTATCTCACTTTGCAGATATTATTTCACGCTGTGTTCAGGTACGTTGCTTTATGGTGATTTTCCTAGATTATTTCATATCAAATGAACTAGTGTCATTGCTGAAAAATTTAATATCTTTTAATACTTTTAAACAAGTTGAGTTTGTTTTGCAGGCGGAGCCAGAGTTTAGGCCTCCGATGTCTGAAGTTGTGCAGGACCTCATACAAATGATACGGAGGGAATCTTCGAACAGATCAGACGGGGACTGATTTAGAATAGACAAGACGGTCTTTATGAATTCTGCTCTCAGAAACAGCAACTCCAAATAGTTGATGGATATTGGAACTTAACTTGCAAAACCAACAAACCGAACAAATGATCTTGTGCCCCTGCTAACACCACATACAAATTCTTTCACCTTGCGAGAGCGCGTCTAATGGGAGGTTATGGAAGAGTTGAAGATCCCATTATTTGCCTGGTAATTCACTGATTCTTCGAGTCGGTTTCTTACCTTCATTGTAGCATCATGCATTTGAAGTATTAAGATTCCATGCCTGTCGTACCCCTATTGTTTGATATCAATCATTTGCATCAATTGTTCATTAGTGATGAATATTTTGATGGTTTATTAGTAATTTTGCCCCGAGTACAAAGGCAATTAATTTTTTGGAGAATTGATGATCTTGTAATGAAAAAGATAGAAAACCATGTACAATAATCAAAGATCTTTAGATTTGATTCAGTTCAGTAACTATTATTGGTGATAGAATTTTATTATTGCAGGAAATTCATATTAGGTTTAAACTTTTAGGCTTTCTGTAATCCAATTCATTGTTCATATTATACATGTTCAAATTCATGGTGTCCTTTATACAAAGTTGTGGAGTTACTGTAGGAACGAAACCAGGACTTGTATGTGGGGGCGAAAAACTGTAACAGAACTACATATAAAAACTGTAAAAAAAAAAAATGTTAGGGTGAATTTGATCAAATATTTTTAATTACATTTATAATTTACTATATCTAATATGATTTTTAAAATTTTTGTGCTTCCACCCGCCCTGTTTTCGTCCCTTGGTAGTTAGGGATTCTGTTATCAATGAGGCATCGTAAAATAAATATCAGATTTGAGGTCTCTCAACAATTACTCGTAATTTAAAACTCTTATCTAGTGCAGAGCGGCGATGATTGGTAGGATTGTATTACTTATTATATCAGTCAATATTAATGCATTATTTTTTAGGGTAAAAGGTGTCGACGCCACCTAAATTTTTCTTGGTTTTGGTTTTTAATCCTGAACTAAAAAACGTAAAGTCCTTAACCCTGAACTTTTATGAAGTGTTAATGTTTCCCTTTCCATCCAATTCCACCGATAAATCTAACGGAATTGTAATATGTGACTCTCACATGACTTAACTTAGGGGCAGTTTAAGAAAAAAATAGATTATGACCAAAAAATATATTCAAAATGGGATAAGAAAACGGCTAAAAGGTAATCAATTTGTTTTACTCTAAAAAGTTAGCGAACAATCTAAAATAAATAGCACTTTGTTCAAACATTTATCTTGACATTTTCTACTTAAAGAAAAATATATTGTTCTATTCCGTTATATATATATATATATATTCTTAACAAAATAGGTTTACCAAAAAAATATGAGGAAAATTTTGGCTTTTTTTTCTTATCCCATTTTGATTTTTTTAGGCCATGACCTATTTTTCCCAAAATGTTTATGGGTTAAATCATCTGAGAGTCTCATGTTACAATTCCGTTAGATTTATCGGTGGAATTGGATGGAAAGGGAAAAATTAACACTCCATAAAAGTTCAGGGTAAAGGACTTAGCGTTTTTTAGTTCAGGGTCAAAAACTAAAATCGAGAAACGTTTAGGGGGCGTGGACACTTTTTACCCTATTTTTTTAACATGAAGTAGAAAATTCGTGTTGATCTCAACTTTTTTTTCTTCTTCTTTTTTTCAGTATTATCAGACTGAAATAATTACTAATCACCCAAGGGAAATTACTCTGAACATGCATTTAGATTTGCTTTTTGTTTAAAAACTTTTGTACCGAAGATTAAAAAAAATAAGATAGAGTCCAAAATAAAAAAATTATAATGAAGAAGAGAAATTCGCTGCATATATATTTATCAATAAATTTCGCTTTGATGTTTGTATTTTTTATTTAAGTCATTTGTGACGTATCATAAACAATTTTCGAGCCGCTATTTTTGAAATCAGTGAATTTTAACTGATTTTTAACTATTTATTGTCACGTGTACAACACATGTGCTCGTAGTAAATTTATCAATTCAATCCTTCTCTCCAATTCAAGCAGTCCTCTAAGTCCATTACTACCTATTTCAAGTCACACCAAGTCCATATTTTTCTTCTTCAATACACATTTGAAGCCCTAATTCTCTCATCTCTCACCCCCGCTGCATTAAGGGAGATAGTAATAATCCTATTGAAGAACTTTAAGACTTATTCCGTAATTATTTTTACTGGCATCCATACATTTATGTATGAACCATTAATCCGATTGAGATCTTAATGACATTTTTACCCACCTATCAAGAATTTTTGCAACATGCAACATATTGTCGTTCTTTTTATACTTGACATATTCAAACTTCCAACATTTAGTTGAGAGACCTCAACTCTTACCACTTAAGCAACGTCTCATTGGTGGCTCGTTACACATTTAAGTGTTGTCTAGACATTATTTTTTTTATCTAATTACTTGCCACTTTAGAAAATATATAGACAACATTTAATATTATTTTTTCAAGTTTACCCCTATACTAGGAATAAATGCTTAAGAGTTAGTTGTAGTTACCAAGAATCGCAAATAATATATATTTATCATTTAATATAGACAATCCAATCATTTTTTTTTTAATCCAAGTGCAAGTCACATTTAAATATAAATGGAGAGAGTAATTATTAAAGTTCTCTACGATTTATACAATCTGTCAAACTGCGTAGCAGATGGGTATCATCTCAAGGCACATCTATATCCCTTCAAACAGCAGAATTGAGAGGTGGACAGATAACAATAATTTGATCACGTCTCTCTCACATAATTCTCCATAGTCTACTTATAAAAGTAGAGCAGCCATACATTCATTCCACTCCAAAGTAAATATAGGATGTGAAGTACCATTGTAAAAAATATGACACTTGACAACCATTTACAAATAGGATGGAGGATGAGATAATGTGACATAAGATTAGGGGTGTGCATCATGCTGTTATAATCGATGACGAAAATGAATTGAATTTAATATGATTTGGTATTTGGTTATTAATGCACGAAATTCATATTAGGTTTAAACTTTTATTGTTAATTGTTCATATTATACATGTTCAAATTCATGGTGTCCTTTATACAAAGTTGTGGAGTTACTGTAGGGACGAAGCCAGGACTTGTAGGTGGGGGCGAAAAACTGTAACAGTAACTACATAATGTTGGGGGCGAATTTGATCAAATATTCTTAACTATATATATAATTTACTATATCTAGTAGGGTTTTAAAAATTTCGGGGCCCCTGTTTTCGTCCCTTGGTAGTTGGGGATTCTGTTTTCAATAATGAGGCATCGTAAAAAAAGATAAGATTTGAGGTCTCTCAACAATTACTCGTTATTTAAAACTCTCATCATCTAGTGCATAGCGGTGATGATTGTTAGGATTGTATTAGTACTTATTATATCAGTCAATATTAATGCATTATTTTTTGGGTGAAAGGTGTCCACGCTTCCCTAAATTTTTCTTGATTTTTGTTTTTGACCCTAAATTAAAAAACGCAAAGTCCTTAACTCCTGAACTTTTATAATGTGTTAATGTTTCCCTTTCCATCCAATTCCACTATTAAATCTAACATGAAGATTTAACGGTGGAATTAGATGGAAAGAGAAAAATTAACACTTCATAAAAGTTCAGGGTTAAGAACTTTGCGTTTTTTAGTTAAGGGTCAAAAACTAAAATCGAGAAACGTTTAGGAGGCGTGGACACTTTTTACCCTATTTTTTAACGTGAAGTAGAAAATTCGTGTTGATCTCAACTTTTTTTTCTTCTTCTTCTTTTTTCAGTATTATCAGACTGAAATAATTACTCTGAACATGCATTTAGATTTGCTTTTTGTTTAAAAACTTTTGTACAGAAGATTAAAAAAAATAAGATAAGAGTCCAAAACAAAAAAATTTATATTGAAGAAGAGAAATTCGCTACATATATATTTATCAATAAATTTCGCTTTGATGTTTGTATTTTTTATTTAAGTCCTTTGTGACGTATCATGAACAATTTTCGAGCCGCTATTTCTGAAATTAGTGAATTTTGACTGATTTTCTACTATTTATTATCACGTGTACAACACATGTGCTCGTAGTAAATTTATCAATTCAATCCTTCTCTCCAATTCAAGCAGTCCTCTTCGGCCCATTCCAACCTATTTCAAGCCCCAAGTCACACCAAGTCCATATTTTTCTTCTTCAATACACATTTGAAGCCCTAATTCTCTCATCTCTCACCCCCCGCTGCATTAAGGGAGATAGTAATAATCCTATTGAAGAACTTTAAGACTCATTCCGTAATTTTTTTTACTGGCATTTGACCCATTAATCTGATTGAGATCTTAATGACACTTTTACCCACCTACCAAGAATTTTTGCAACATGCAACATATTGTCGTTCTTTTTATACTTGACATAATTCAAACTTCCAACATTTAGTTGAGAGACCTTAACTCTTACCACTTAAGCAACGTCTCATTGGTGGCTCGTTACACATTTAAGTGTTGTCTAGACATTATTTTTTTTTATCTAATTACTTGCCACTTTAGAAAATATATAGACAACATTTAATATTATTTTTTCAAGTTTACACCCCTATACTAGGAATAAATGCTTAAGAGTTAGTTGTAGTTACCAAGAATCGCAAATAATATATATTTATCATTTAATATAATATAGACAATCCAATCATTTTTTTTAATCCGAGTGCAAGTCACATTTAAATATAAATGGAGAGAGTAATTGTTAAAGTTCTCCACGACTTATACAATCTGTCAAACTGCGTAGCAAATGGGTGTGTCAATCTCAGGGCACATCTATATGCCTTCAAACGGCAGAATTGAGAGGTGGACAGATAACGATAATTTGATTACGTCTCTCTCACATAATTCTCCATAGTCTACTTATAAAAGTAGAGCAGCCATACATGCATTCCACTCCAAAGTAAATATAGAACGTGAGATCAAGTACCATTGTTGTCTATCTATCTATCATCGTTGTTCTTTTGTCATATTTTTGTGTTTCATCTCTTGTTCGTTTAGCTAATTATAGTATTTAACGGATAATTTTGAAGAACAGAGAATAAATTCTGAAAATATACAAAAAACCATGTTCTACTAATAGCAAATAGTCAAATGTTTGTTTTTCTTTTTAAATGTATAAAATCTAAAGAAAATAATAGAATTATAAACAAAAAAAAAATATATGATACTTAACAATCATTTACAAATAGGATGGAGGATGAGATAATGTGACATAAGATTAGGGGTGTGCATCATGCTGTTATAACCGATCACGGAAACTAATTGAATTTAATATGGTTTGGTATTTGGTTAATATGAATTTTTAAACATTTTTTTTCTTGTTTCAGTTTGGATTTGAAGATTCTTTAATTGAACTTAGCTGAATCGAACAATAATTGAATTATATTTATCTAATTATTTAAAGTCTAATTTTTTTTTTAGCCTCATCAGAGGAGGAGAATCGCCCTAGAAAGGGAGTATTTATTTGCCCTATGTAGGGGAGAGGTGTCGAACCCACGACCTTTTGTGGGCAGACCATAGCCCCAATGGGCTATGGACCTCTTGACATTTAAAGTCTAGTTAAGAGATACTAGGGACTATAGTTTATTATTGAGTTAATCACTATTTATGCCTCTTCAACTATTTTCAAAAGTAAGTTATGCCCTTTTTATTTTTGTGTGCCATTAATACCCTCAACTATTTGTAGGTGTAGAAAATACAAAAAAATTGAATCTGACGACCCACCGTGGCTCTGCACACGTGCATGTCCACATGGTCGAAATTGTAGGGGGGAAATAGCCAAAATTCCACAACTCCCTCTTCAACTTCATCTTTTACAAACTTCAAGTTCAAATCCTCAAATCTTCAAATTTAAATCTTCAAATCATTATAACCATGGCCAAAATAATTTTCAAATCACTATAACCATGGCCAATCTTCAAGTTCAAATTTTCAAATCACTATAACCATGGCCAATCTTCAAGTTCAAATTTTCAAATCACTATAACTATGGCCAAAATAACCACTGTTTCCAAGAGGTCATGTTTATAATGAAGGTCATCAAAGCGCGATAGTCAAATGTTTACTTACTATCCAATAAGTCACACATTCAAACCTTGGAAACACTCTTTATGAAAAAAATAACAGTAAGGTTGCGTACATCGGGACCTTATCCAAACTGTCACACCCCGTATCCAAGAGACAAGACACGACCGTGTGAATAGCCCATACTACTGACACAAGGTCTCTTACTTCTTAACCTCAAGCTTGTTAAAAACAAGTATATGGACTTAAAACTTCATCATTTATAACTTCAAAGGAAAATAATCTTTATAAGAGATAACCTTATACATTACATCGGAAACTAACTTCTAATGAACATTAAGAATAAACCTTTCATAACAAAACTCGAATCCATAAAGCACATAACATCATCATCAAAGGGCACTTCTCTCAATCTCGTACATCATTCTCATTATTGCTAACTTCACCTGAAAAACAGAGTGAGCTTCCAACTCAATAAGAAATTAAACTCCTCCCAGAATCAAGCAGTTTGAAAACACTTTTACTTATTGTTTCAAAACCATAAAGAGCACAAGTAACTTTCTCCGAAACATTAAACTTATGACCCAAATAACTTTTCATTCAAAAGGTAACAACATCATTCAGCAAGCACATTGCTTTGACTTTTAGCTTGAAAAATATATATTCGTTAGGAAAAATTCTTGACTGGAAAGAGTCCTTTACCACAAGGTACTTTACCGTTAAACGGTACTTTAGTCGATTAGGGGAAAATATTAACTCACAATAGTCCTTTAACCGACCACAATTTCTTTAACATTTAACTTTTCAAAATAGTATTTATATTCTTTGGCTCTTTCTCATAACACATCTAATTTGACTCATCGAGTCCTTCAACCGGGGTATACTTCGAACATTCGGCTTCGGTCGCGGGCGATGATTACTTAATTGAGTCATAAAACATACTTTACTTTTTAAAATAAAAGAATGATTATACTTTATATAATACTTCAAAATTTATTTACATAATAATATAATCACGTGCAGAGCAACCAAAACCATATGAAAATTCCAATTTTGAAAAGAGTCCAAATCCATATATATTCCAGAATGTAATCAATTTACATGAATTTTAGTCAGTAGACTTTTACAATTTCTAAAAGCACAACAAACGTCAAAACCCTTATTTTTTTAAGAAACGTAACAAACAGACCAAATTATGGTTCTGAAATTTCGTAATCTTAGCTATTCTTCACAATTAAATTGCGGAAATCATATAAAATATATTTAGCCTTTGAAATACAAATATCATTCATTCTTAAAAATAGCATGCTTGATTCCTATTTCTTATATAAAAATAAACGTTTCGAAACTCCATTCGGATCACCATAACATCCAAATATTCTTGTGAACATTAATTTATCTAAAAACAAGAAGGGGTTCAATTCCTTACCTTGTTGAATTCACAAATCAAAGAAAAGTATAGCATAAATTCGTAGTAGAAAAATCAGTGACGTTCAAACAGAGATATCTCTCGGCTCTGGACTCGGAATGCCTCCCCGTCAGCACTCACTCGTAGAAAATTTTGACACCTTCGGTTTGATATATTTCGGGTCGAAAACGGACATCATTAAGGCCTTCAAACACCAAAAAAACTCTCTGCCCAGTTTTTGTTCCTCTCTTCTTCATTTTTGTTCCTACCCTTTCCTTTTCCTTTCCCTTCCCCTTTTGTAACCCCAGCTGCAGTTTCAGAGTTAAGAGTCAGCCGTTTCAGAATTTAATTGCACAAGAGGTCCCTCAACTTTCCATAGTCAAACACTCAAGCTCTCAAACTTTCTAATTATATATGTAACCCATGAAACATGTTGTGAAAATAAAGTGCACATAACATGTAATCAAATTAAATATACATGACGACAAATAACAATCACATAAAATACGTAACCAGAAAATCGGGTTCTCACACAAACCCTGCTAAAACGGGAGCCTTGTGCACTGGGTACGACGACAAAAAAATATAAAAATGAAAAGCATAGTAGAAAATAACGGGCTCGTCTTCTTTCACTCCAATAGCCAGACTTCTGGCTTCTCACTACAAATTAATACAAGTCTACTTCTAATAAAAACTTTTGAAAAAGATGAAGTTGGGGAATTTTGACGATTTTGTCATTGTAATTTTGAACATGTGGACCGTACGTGTGCAAAGCCACCGTGGGTTATCGGATTTCGCCCATTTTAAATATTTTTGCCACCCCACAAATAGTTGGGGGACATTAATAGCACATAAAAATAAAAAAAAATCTTAATTTACTTTTAAAAATAGTTGAAGCGGCAATGATTATCTCTTTATTATTTTATATTTTATGTTAGTGCATCATAGTCTTCGAATTATATGTCTTCTTTTTATATATTGTGGACTTTTAATACTTGTATTTATTTTAACTCACATAAAACATGATGTACTTACTTATAACATGATTATTGTATTCAAAACGTTTATTTTGATTATAACTTAAATCGAAATAATTTCAATTTAAGTAAGTTTGATCTTAAGGCTAAATAACCCGCGAAAATCACTGTACAATAAAAGAAATTTCCCGGGAAAAGAAACGGATATTTTCCCATGTTAAAAGGAAATAAAAATTAAAAGATAATACTAAAAAGGTGAAGAGGGAATCTCGTTTCATGCAAAAGCCATCGAAACCGAAATCTGCAAAATTTCCGTATACCTTTTTCTCTTTTTTAATTTTTTGGAAGAGAATTATAATTTTTTTCTTGATAGTCATTTTCAAAATTCTTTCCGATTTGTCTCCCAAATCTCATGGCTGGTCGTTATGATTCCAATCCTTTTGAAGAAGAAGAAGTAAACCCATTCTCGGTATTATGCCTCCATTTTGGCTTTTTGAATCTTGTAATTTTCTTTAATGGCGATTTTGGTAATTGTTGATATTATTTTTATTGGATTTTTGTGTTTTTTGTTCTCAATTCTTGGAAATAATTGTTTTTATTTATATGGGATTTGGGAATTGTTTCGTCTTAGTTGATTTCATTCAGATCTATTTGTGATTTTGTGATTTCCGCATTATATCAGCTTTCTTGATTTTGGGGAGTGTTAGTTTTGCCTTATACGGGTTCATTATCAGTGGCAGATTCAGTATCTCAGAGTAGTGAGGCACTCGTCGATTCACCATATTTGTGTGGGATCACTTATGAATCTATCATGTAAATAGAGCAAAAACACACTCTATTTACTACAATTTTTAAATTTTTTAGGGGGCACGTGGACCCCGTTGACTGACTACTGCATCCGCCACCGGTCATTCTGGCAAGTGGTGACAGGAAATCATCAATGTTTGAGAAACTATGAGTGGAAATGTTCATGATTTGCAAATTGATCTGTTTTTACCATTGTATGTGTTGTTTTCCTTGTTATTATTGTGTGAAAGGAAGATGAACAAACGATAACGAATTTTAATGGGGAATTCGAACTTTATAATGGTAAACATTGTGGGTTTTGTTTGATTTTTTTTATTAGAAGTAGACTTGTATTAATTTGTAGTGAAAAGGCTAGAAGTCTCATTATTGGCGTGAAAGAAGAAGAGCACGTCATTTTCTACTATGCTTTTCATTTTTACATTTTTTGGCCGCCGTACCCAGTGCACTTCACCAGGATCTAGGGAATGTCCCGATCATGGTTGTCAAAATCGCGTTCTGGATCGTAAAATCGTCCTAAGGCCTACAACCGTGTTGGATCGTTGTAAAAATCGCTGTGGTGTTGGATCGTTCTGGATCGTCGATCCAGATCGTAAGATCGTAGGATCGAACGATCCATTACGATCCAACATTTTCTCTTTTTACAAACGGAACTGTGAAGAAGAAGAAGAAGAAAATGGGACGCTGTGACGGCGGCGGTGATGGAGTCGCGGCGGTGATGAAGAAAACGGAGAAAGAAAACGGTGATGGAGTCGCGGCGGTGATGAAGAAAACGGAGAAAGGAGACGATTCCACTGAGGTGGGGAGGAAGAGAAAAGGGGGAGAAGGAAGGAAGGATGGGGGAGGGGAGGGGAGGGGGGAGGAAAATGGCGGTGGGCCTGGTGGGGCTGAGGGGTCTTGCGGAGAAGAAAGAGAGAAGGGAGCGGCTGGGATGGGAGAAGGATGATAATATGATATACAAATTTTAGGGTTAGGGTTAGGGTGCTTAGGAGTATATATATAGTTAGGGCTAAAAGTGTAATTAAAATATTAGCATATAAAACCTTATAAAATAATTATATTGAAACAAGTCCTAAACTATTTACTTTGTATTTTCAGTATTTAATTGGATATTAAAATAAAATGAGATGTTTAAGGGAATGATTTAAAATAAAATATATTTGAGATATTAATTTTAAAATAAAATATTAATTTTTTAATAATTTTTTCGGATCTTCCGATCCGTGTTACGATCCTTGAGTTTACGATTCTTGAGACCCCTTCCGTTCCGAGTCAAAAATACGACTTTGACAACCTTGGTCCCGATGTACGCAGCCTTACCCTTATTTATGTTTTTTCATAAAGAGAATTTTTTCCAGGGTTCGAACCCGTGACCTAGCGAATAGCAAATAAACTCTTGAGTCTTGACCATCTCGCCATGCACGATCTTCATTATATTTTTTGGTATGAAGTACTTTTTAGCCCAGTCTCCGTAGATTTTGACCTTTTTAGGGAATGGTTGGATGAAACTGCAGTGTAATAACTGAAGATAATTTCATGAGCAAAGTGTCACATTCAGATTGTTAAATCTGCAGCTTGTGTGATACGAGCTGTTGGCCTTTTCTTTTCTGTTGTTGGGAAAAGATGTTTGATTCTTATCTTGTTATAACTTCGTTAACTTTTAGTTAACTTTTTGTTTGAAATTCTGATATACTTCATTCAATCAGCTGCTAATCATTTTGCTTGAAATAAGCCGAGAAATGAATCTTTGGCATGTATCTTTAACCTCCATTTGTTACTCAGTTGTTCTTACATTATACTGTCTTCTTTGTGATTTTATCATTCTCTCCTATTGAACGGTTACCTCTGTTTGTATTTGATCATATGATTCAACTTTAGGACGGAGCTCAAGTAAAGAGTCAATCAAACTATGGTGGTGGTGCATTTTATATGCCGGTGAGCTTATTCTTCTCTTGAAACATGCAATCCATCTCTTATGATCAGATTATGTTACTCCAACACCTTCTTTTTCTGTTGAGTTGAGTTGTATATTCTTATACTTCAGCTTTCTTAGTCTTATAACTGTTTAGATTATCTTCTATCGAATACTACCTACATGATGTCTATGAGACTTGAGTGCAAAAGCTCAAGAAAGTAGCTTAATTTGTTTATATGAAACGGAACCCTCAAACGAACCTTCTACAAACTTTTTTTTTTTAACCTTCTACAAACTTAAGCACAACCTGAAGTCTGATGCAAAACTATTCTAAGGTAGAAAATTTTCGGATTGGTTCGAATATCTAAACTAATTACGTTTCAAAAACCCAAGTAGTTCCAGAAAGGTCCGATCTCTGAACTTCGTGTCCTGTCAGTACCTTTCTAATAACAGGTCTTAAAAATAAATGGAACAGGAAGCTGAATAACTCCCAAGTTGATTAAAATATCAATTGATGCTGAGTTACATAAATAATGTCTAAATGAAATAAATCACTTGGGTATAGAATAAATAATACAGAAAGGGAAGACCTTCTAGATGAACAACAGATAACAGGATTAAGCGTGATAACAGATTGAGGATGGCAAGATTGATCAGGACAGAATCAAGAGACAAACTATATGCTTGGGTTAATTTCAATGATGAAGTCTAAGAAATTTGTTTCTTTGTTTGCCTATTTTACCATTGTTTATAGACAGGTAGCTAGTCATCTACTTGCCCATTTATGTTTTCTCTTCTTGCTGAGATTAGCAGAATCCTGGAAGTGTTCCTCCAGCAAACTCGAGGCTTTCTCCACTTCCTCATGAACCAGCTGACTATGATCGTGGTGCAACAGTCGATATTCCACTCGATAATACCAAGGTGCAGGATTTATCTCCATTTCCTGTGCAGTCCTGTTATCTCCGACCTCTGTGTCTTTGAACATTTGGGCTGATCCATTTCTGCTCTCTACATTTAGGATCTGAAAAAAAGGGAGAAAGAACTCCAAGCTAAAGAGGCTGAATTGAAGAAAAGAGAACAGGTACCATAATATTATGTTGTTTGACAGTTTCCGAAGGTTTGCTTAAGATGACCACCAGAGAAATTTATAGTTTACTTTTGTGCTAACTTTCCGATAGTATTAGTTCACTTGGTGAATTACAGTGTTGATTCTTTGTTTGGTTGTAAGATTTCCATTAGAAAATATTTGGACTGGTTTCAGCTTATATTTTCAAGGAATATGCCCATGGATACATACATGGCAAGAAGGATAACAAATGTTATGCATGGATCGGGTATGTCATGGCGAATTTTTCAAAAAAAAAAATGTCTTCCACTTTGAAAATTGATAATCTGAGATCCCGAACAAGTGTTTACATAAGCTTCTTCTCTCTGAAGAAATGATCCATCGAGACAATTAGTCACCGTTGAAATAGCCACATCTGAGTTCGCCGAATTTCAGAGATCTGGATGATCATATCTGCAATAAATTGTTGATTTTAAAAAATTGAAACCCTTTGTACATGATACTTCCCAAGATTGCTTCACTCTATCCTGGGAATTCGCAGGTTGAGACATGTATGTACTTTCTGGACTGGCAAGTTTATGTAGCTAACTTCTCCAGATCTGTGCATCAATGGTTTGCAGTGTTTAGCTATTAATCATGCGTAGGGGACAAAGTTCCTGTCTGTTGCAGAGCTACATTATGTAGTTTACACGGATAAACTAATGTTTGTTATATGTGTTATCCTATAAACGATTCCTCTGACTGTATTTAAATCTAAGTCTTACTATCTTTATGAATATTTGTAACTTGAGAGTGCCAAAAAAGCTTCATCTAGATCGCTGAGGCACTTCTCCAAACATCTCAGATATGGTTTTGATGCTTTTGATTTTTCAATCATTAGAATGAGAAGTAAATAATAAAATTTTGTTTTGTATAGGAACTGAAGAGGAGGGAAGATGCAATAGCTCGAGGTACTTTTTATCTTATATGTCTACCTGTATGGCAAAGTGGACGAGTTAAATTTACCACTAGATATCATTTAATTTGACTAATTTCTCTTTTGGCAGCTGGAATTGTTATTGAAGACAAGAATTGGCCACCATTTTTCCCCTTAATTCACCATGACATTGCAACTGAAATTCCTATCCATCTGCAGAGGATCCAGTATGTTGCATTCACCACATTGTTGGGTATGAGAAGAAAAGCCAAATTTACGGATTCTACATGATACTATCCTTTTGCATTGTGACCATTGTCTTTTCCTTTACTTTCTTTTTTATATTTGTACTATTAGTTTATTGTTCTATAAATACACACTTCATCTGATTATTATTAGTATTTTCGGTATGTACCTGAATGTGATGCACTCTCCCCCACTGTTGTTGTTCTTTATTTGTTGTACCCATCTATAAGATATTAAATCACTTTCTTTAGGAATGTCCTGCAATTCATACTCTCCATTGCAGTACTGTATGGCATTCAACAACTAATCAGTTTTAAGACGCTATGTAGGCTTGCTCAGAGCTTGTTGATTCTGAGTTAGTTCCCTTCACCTTTTGAATATGGCACTTGCATTCAATTACATCAATTCCTATAGATCAATTAGCCTTAGTTAAGCCTGAAGATTGAGAAAGTAGCATAGGGATTTCATTTTAAGCTTGAGGCTGCTTGGTTTTTCTAAATTACTTGGGTGTATATCTTGCTATTCTTTTCTGAGAATATCAGAAACTCCTACCGGCTACCTGTCCTTCCTAAAGATTATAGGCATACTCCTAGATGCTCCTAAGAAGAGTAGAGTTTGTATTTTAAGTACCATGATCCTTATCTGGCCTGAATTTATCAGGTAAATTTCTTCCTCTATTTGGTTTGCCAACACTTATCAAGTGTCCATCCATCTTTGAGGCTGAAGACACAGTAAGAAGACTTCGTAGTACCGCTTGGAACCTTTTCTGGATTGCATATGGCAAGTATAATAATACAGAGTTATTACCTATCAAACAAAACAACGGTAGAGACAATTTACGATAGTTATGGTAGTAATAGTAAGTCGCAGACATGTGAATGAGTAAACCTTGAAATTCCTACTTATAGAAAATATAGTTCTGTGCATTGTTCGTCCAATGCCTAAAAAGAATAGAATACTCCTGTAATGAGCAGTTAGCAGAAGCGGACTAGAAAAAGTAATTCATTTGAAATTACGATTCTCATGCGGTAGTAACAGTGATAAGGACTGGAATACTCTTTGCATCTAATGTTGTCGGGACTAATCAGTGACAAGAATTATTAACCTGCCATTTTGAGCTACTTTTGTCTCTGTTTTGCTTAATGCCTTTATTCAGTCTGCTCTCTCTCTCTCTCTCTCTCTCTCTCTCTCTCTCTCTCTGTTTATGACTCAAAAGATATTGATCTGGAAGTCGTTACAAACTTTCTTAGTTGTTGGAATTTTCCATTTGCAGGTTTATGTCTGTGTCTTCTTTGGAATATAGTGGCAGTTACCTTAGCTTGGATCAAAGGCGAAGGTTCAGAAAGAATTATTATTTACTTATTTGAGATATCAACATGGTTTCTCTTTAAACATGCTTTTAACTGTTATGTCTTGTAGGTCCTACAATCTGGTTTCTTGCTATTATCTACTTCATATCGGGTGTTCCAGGAGCCTATGTGGGTTGGTATCGTCCTCTCTATCGTGCAATGAGGTACATCAATATCTTTGTATTGAATTTCTTGCTTTCTGAAGTTTGTTTAATACACAAGTGTTTTGGTAAAGTCCAAAAGAGTGATTTCCTGCTACAGTGTATGCCTATACATTTTAAGTTTCTAAAAGGTGGGCATGGATTGGGACAATGGCTTAACAGAAATGCTATAGATATAGCATTTTGTTCAATATTTGCTACTTTTTGCCCTTCTTTTATCTGTTGATTATAATCTATATAATTACCGTTTCTCTCTGTGTTTATATAGGACTGATAGTGCTCTCAAATTTGGATGGTTTTTCTTGACCTATGTGGTATAAACTTTACTTTCTCCATTAGTTGACCTTCTACAGTTGAAGTTGCGAATTCGATTCACTTTCATGCTGTATTTCCTTTTCCTATACTCCAGATTCATATTGGCTTTTGTATCATTGCTGCTGTTGCACCTCCAATACTTTTCAAGGGGAAATCTTTGACGTAAGTATTTGTATGTTTATGTAAGTATATTTGGGTTATATTTTCACTATGACCTATATTTTGTATCGTATGAACATACTGATGGGTCAGAAGGAATGATTAAAAGGTAATGGGGATGATCCCATCCACTGTTCAACGTATCTGCTGGCCTAGCACTTTGTTTAGCTTAATTATTGCTTTTACCTTTTATTCTGCTACTTATGCTTGGCTCCTCTCTTCTGTTTTCAGTGGAGTCTTGCCTGCTATTGATCTCATAAGTTCAAATGCTATGGTTGGGGTAAGTCTGTTATGGCTATACTGCTGTTACTTAATGTACAACCAGCTAATTGCTGATAATGCTCATTTTAGTTAATACGTCTTGGAACACTTCATTATGAGCTAATTGGTGATAGTTCTCGTTATGTGCTATCATGACTTTCGTTTAATATTTGCATTTCCAATTTAGGAGAAGTGGTATTGCTGGTGTTAACATTGATGGTGGGTGCCCAGGGATGGGGCAGGAGGGGGTGGTGATGTTGGCAGCAGTAGTGTTGTTGCTGGTTGTGCTTTCTTTGTTGGCCTTTGTATCTAGGTCTTCTTTTAGGAGGAAATCCTGGGTCTGCATCTTTCAAGGAGTGTGGTGCAAAGGGTGAGTAAGCATCTAGACAGTTGAAAAGGGGCAATTTTGAATTGCCCTAATATTTCTGGCTGTCTAGTATTCCGGTGATATTGTCTTTGTTCAGGATGCCAGTGGAGATAGCTAATAGACTCGAAAGAAATATGAGATATTCTTCCGAGATTGGCGCGTGGCCCTTCACAAAGTTTCGTTTTTTATTTCTATAATATTGATAAGGGATGAGGGTTGAAGTTTATGACTTATGATCTTGGCCCCTCCAAAAGTATAAGCCACGGTCTACCGCTGGGGACTGTGGGTGGTTCCGAGATCATTTAGTTAGTTGGGTGTTATATTTATAAGCCTAAGTTCCTGGATGTTAGCGCTTGATAAAGCGTTTTCCTCATTGATAAATGGTTCTGCTGTTTCCTCTGGAGTTTGATTCCGTTTGGCATACAGTAACCAAGAGTAAGTTTTGGTTACAACTAAATGGATGGGATGCTGGAGTCAGTATCCATGTCACACATGAGTCCCCGGAAATTCATTTCTCAGTACCTCTTCTATTCTTCCAATAGTTCGTTATAAGGTTCAAGAGGAATCTATCTCTACTGCGTTGCTTGCATTCAAAATGGGCCAAATCCTTCTATTCTTTACACGATTATTTACATTTATCCTGAAATGTAACAGAGAGGGAATTAGATGAACTAATCCTTTTATTGAACCTTCTAGAATATGATGGACGATGATAAATTTTTCCTCTAAATCATTTCTTTCTCACTTATGGAATGATAATTGACCTCCACTTACTTTGGAGAAAGTAATCTGGAAGGCAAATGTTCCTCTAGAATAAAAGTGTTCACTTGGAGAGTAGTGATAGAATCAACATCAAAGATCCGTTGCAGGTGAGGTCTAGTAAAGCTCTTATTCCAGATATGAGTTTCATGTGTAAGTTGGCACCTGAAATAAAAACCAACTTTTCCTTTGCTGTGTCACAGCATGGAAATTCTCAGAGAATTTGCTTAGATCGGTGGATGAGAAGTGGTGTCTTAGTCTTGACCTGGTTCTAGAGTTAATGTAGACAAAAGTTTATGGTTTTGGTAAAAGACTAAGAGAGGGAGAATTCTGTTGAATGTGCTTGGTTTGCAATGTTTGTCCAATTTGGCTAGAAGAAATAATAGGATTTTCAAAGATCAGTATCTAAGTTGTGAGTTATTTTGGGTCAGTTTGAACCGACGGCTTAGTTTTTAAATAAGTCGATAGCTATCCTTGAACAGCTATTCAAACTAAATGAATAGTTATTCAATAACAACTATGGACTTATTTACCTACCGTTGGATTGAAAGTTACCGATTTAGATTGTGAGCACGGTGCTGACAAGAGTAGGTGCCAACGCCGTAACCAGATTGATTTTTCTATCATCTCTTTTGTTATATGGTGTTTTTTTGGGGACATAACAAAATTACAAAGAGGTTGGAAGGCTGGAATGTAGTTTTTGTTTTACTTTCTTAAGAATGCATAATCTTATTTCTTTTACTTCTTATTTCCATTAAAATTCTTTCGTTAAATCTTAAAACGAAATTCAGATAAAAGGCTGACTTTGAGATTTACTTGCAGATATTCTACTTTATGGGATTTGCATTTTTCGCAATTGAATCAGTGGTTAGCATATGGGTTATTCAGGTTAGTGTCATACATACTACTCCTATAGTTCCTTACCTCTCTTTGGTCTCATTTGAACATGATGGATTTGTTGCTTTACTATGTATTCTATTCTACAGCAAGTTTACATGTATTTCCGAGGCAGCGGAAAAGCTGCAGAGATGAGGAGGGAGGCTGCAAGAACGACCATGATGTCAGCATTGTGACACGATAACTGAGAAGACCGATGCTGCTTGCAACTTGGCATATTCCTTGAATTCTTTGATTGTCATATTCTCTTACACCCTCGCGTAGATATCTCACACCGGCTAGTTTGCTGCAATTCTTTTGCAAAATCTGTTCACTTTATACTTGATTTTACTGCGTACTCGAGGAATTTCCCCAGGTTTTCTGTATTTATTGAGTTCCTCGGTAGATGCTCATATCATCATATATATACCAATAGTAGTTATTCAGATTTTGTCCCTGATATTGCTAATTTGGAAAGCAGGATAATGCTCTTAGCCCTTGTATTGGTTTCCATTTTGGGATACTCACATGCTGTTGCAAAAACTGTTTTTTTTTGCTCTTATATTGATCATCATAATGATGCTTTATTTTCAGTGGAAATCTCATGGTTCCAAATGCATTGACAATGTAAGACATGAATGAAAACAGAACTACTACTACTTCTGTCCAGAATTTAATTTTCGTATTTCCTTTTTAGAATGTTTGAAATTAAATGTCTATTTTTTAGTATTACTCCCTCATTTTTTTTTAGGCAAAATGTGAATTCATTCATTATATGCTAAATGTGAAATTATTGAAAAAAATTAAAGTATTAAATAAAGTTGACTAAGAGTAAAGTTGGAAGAAACATGACAAATGTTTATTAAATTTTGAAATGTATCAAATAATTTGAAACATATAAAAATGTGAAATGTATCAATTATTTAGAAACGAGATAGTATATAGGTCCACATCAAAACTTCCATCCAAAACCCCTAAAGTTATATTAAAAAAAAAGTATTAATGATTCATGGAGGACTTAAAGTATGAGTAGGGATGTCAATGGGGCTGGGTGGGGGCGGAGTCTACGATCTCCAGTCCCGGTCCCGGCTTCGCCTCTTCCATCACATTCTCATCCCCGGCCCAATCCCGTCACTGGGGATGAATTGTGATCCCATCCCCAGTTCAAGTGGAGGCCCAACCCCAACTGAGGAAAAACGAGGATTTTTTCTCCCAATCTCGATTAGAAAAATTAGAGAATTTCAAAAAAAATCTTCCAATACAAAGTTGAAAATATAAGAGAAAAGCACTACTTATACCCATTAAGTATCTTTGAAAAGCAAGTTAAGACCCTTAATTTTTATAGGTGCCAAAATTGCACCTGATAATTTACGATGTGCTATTTCTAAACAAAATCGGCGGAATCCGGCAAGAGAAGGCGGAGTTCCACATGTGCAGCCTGCACATACGAAATATCAGGGGTAATTTCGTCCAACTAATTATTTCATTTACACATCCTTCTTCTCCAAAAAGAAAATGAAAAAAATGAAAAAATGAAAAAATGTAAAAAATGAAAAAATGAAAAAGAAAAGAGAAGCTCAGAAGCCCCACCGACACCCACCTTCCCCGGCGATCTCTTCCGCCATTTCAAACCCTAAGCCCACTGCCTCCCTCTACCCACCACCTTATTAACCCAATCCAATCCCAATCCCAATCCCTTCTATAATAATTCACCCAAACCCTCAAAACCTTACTACTCCACTTCCAAATCCAATCTCTTCTGATATTGGTAGGAGAAATTTGAAGGATATGGTGGTTCTATGAATGTGAGGAAGATTAATTGAAGAATCAACTTGAAGAAGAAGAAGAATCATCTCTAGTATAAACTTTCTTGCCAAACCCTAAATTCCAAACCTTTCACTTCAAGATCCAATTCAATGCCCCAATTCTCAGCAATTCGCATTTCTTATCCCTAAATGTACTGATCCCTCATGGAAATCACCTAAAAGTACCGACTTAACGGCAAATCCGTAGCCGATTCCACCCGCTTGAGACAAGATTTTGGCAAGAGGTACTCATTAGACTTGTATTTGAAGATATACGCAAGTTTAGATATGGTGTGAGATTAGGGATGACAATTTGATCCGTGGTCTGTTGACCCGCTCTGATCCAACGTCTTTTGGAGCAGATCTGCTCCGATCCGAGGACGGGGCAAATCAAATTTGGTATTTGTGTCTGCTCCGATCCGATCCGCCCTGATCCGCCCCGTTTTGCCCCATATATATTAAATTATTATAATATTGTTATTATTAGGCTTAATTATGTTTAATTTTCATTTTAATATAATATTTGTACTTGTTTAAAAATTGATTTAGCATAAAATTTATTAATTATACTTGTTGGAGACTTTTTTTTATGAATTTTAAAAAAAAAAATAATGATTTTTATGGTAAAATTAATGATTTTTTTTTATTAAAAAATAGGACTGAACGGATCGGATCGGAGCGGATCGAGATCAGCCCTCGTCGTGAGCGGATCGCGGATCATAAAATTTTGATCCGGAGCGGATCACGGATCGGATCGGATCGGAATTTGGATAATGCGGAGCGGATCGGATCAGACAGATATCCGATCCGATCTGCCCCATTGCCATCCCTATGTGAGATTGTGAATTTGCTGTTTTTTAGTTTAAGTTTTCCAATTGTTTGTATTTATTTTTGTAATTTGATTTTGAAAAGGAGAAAGTGGAAAAGATTAAAGTATTTTTTGCTAGAAGTCTTAGTTTAAGTGGTGGGATTTATGGTGGCGGCTCAGATTTTTTTTATTATTTTTTACCCTCTTGCTCTGGTTGTTCTTGTAATGGGTTTGGAAGTGGTGGAGGGGTTAATTCCGGTGGTGGAAGTAGTGGGATTTTTTGTTTGAGCTGTGAAATAAAATGAAAATTTTAATACCATGGGAAGGAGGGGTGAGTGGTGGTGGAGATGGCGGAGGAGAAGGTGGAGGGAGGGAGGGTTGAGTGGTGGAAGAGATGGCGTATGCATGGAGAGGTGAGTGGTGGAGGAGATGGTTGAGGGAGGGAGGGAGAGTGAGTGGTGGAGGAGATGACTCAGAGAAGTTTCTTGGTATGATACGGTCTGAGGGGTGAGTGGTGAGCGGTGGGACGAGGGGCAAGTTTCTGTGCAAAATTGGAGAAGAGTGGCGGGAAGAGGGAGGTCTTTTTTCTTTTCTTTTTTGGAGAAGAAGGATTTTGGAGAAGAAGATGAAAATTTGTCATGACTACTATACCCCTCAAAATGTGCATGTGCGAGCCGCACATGTGGAACGCCGTCCCCTCTCGCCGGATTCCGCCGATTTTGTCTAAAAATAGCACATCGTAAATTATCAGGTGCAATTTTAGCACCTATAAAAATTAAGGGTCATAACTTGTTTTTCAAAGATATTTAATGGGTATAAGTAGTGCTTTTGTCAAAATATAATATAGAATTTTAAAATAAAAAATTTAACATCCGTAAAACAAAATAACACTATCTAAAATGATACTAGTTTGCTCCTTAAACAATACTAGTTTGTAGATACAACTAATATGTTGTTCAACAACATAATATAAATCACTTAATGTCTAACAAAAAAAAAACATTTAAAATAAAGAAACTATACTAGTACCTGATGCAGCAGTATAATTGAAAAGATGATAGAATATGATTACAACTTACAATATATTTTAGGAGATAATATATTTTAGGAGATGGAGGAATCTATAGAGATAATTTGAGATTTTCCATGATCTTCTCCAATATTTTGGGTGTCTTTTCTTTTTTGTATAGATATTTTATTATCCTTCTATTTATTGTTTTAGTCAAGACATGTGGGCCGGTCCGGTCCGGGATACTACTCTTCCCGCCTCCCGCCCCGCCCCATTAGCAGGGTCAAATTTATCCCCATCTCCACCCCAACCCCAGCTTAAACCGGAAAATCCCCGACCCAACTGAATCGGACCTGTCCGGATCCCCAATTTAACCAACCCCATTGCCATCCCTAAGTATGAGTAGCCCACATGATGAATTGGTTGCCACACATTATCCAGTTCAACTACTTGGCCACCTATCAAAATTATAATTACTTCAGTGTATTTGAGTACAGATGGACCTGAAAGGTAGTTGTATGTAACTTGAACTTATTAAACATCTACATTATATTATTCTTCCCATCCCAAATTATCTGTCCAAATTTGCTTTCTAATCTGTCACAAATTAACTGTCCACTTCCTATATAAACGGCTCATTAATACCCACCTGATTCAAAATATAAGTCTTTTTAGATGTTTTCACACAAATTAAGATACTGATCATAATGACTTAAGTACCCCTAATTAATACTCTAAAGAACAAATAAATTAATAGAGAATTGCATGTGAACTACACATTTTGACCAAAATGAATATAGGGAGAAATTATGTAGAGGTAAATTAAACAACAAACACATTATTCTTGTAAAAAGACTTATATTTTGCAACAAAAAATAACTCCTAAAATGACTTATATTTTAAATCGGAGGGAGTAATGTTTTTTCCAATCATACTCTTATATTGAATGTTGGAGAGAGAGAGAAAATAGAATTAAATTTAGAGTAAAATTAAATATGGTAATATAAGACAATTTACCTAGGGATGGCAATGGGGACGGGTGAATTGGAGATCCGGACGGGCCAAAGATTCCCCGGTTTCAGTTGGGGGTGGGGTTGGGGATGAATTTTGGCCCCGCTAGCGGGAATAAATAGCCATTTTGGTCATCAACTTATTTTCGTCTAGCCACTTTAGTCATTTTTCACTTTTTTTCACTTTTTCCATCACCAATGTATTTACGAGCTGCCATTTTCATCATTCCGTCAAATAATTAGGTAAATTCCGTCCAATTTGATGACGTTGCCTAACAATGTTAGAACACCCTCTCTCCTTTGAGGGTAAACTTGGGAAAAAAGTATAACCCAACTAATCTGGACCAGCCCAAGTCAAAAGACCCAGAGCAGGCCGGATTGGGCTTCCTTGCCCGAAAACAGAAATAACCACTCGTCTTCATCTTCGTCGAGAAACTCGCCATCGGCCATCCATAACTTCAACACCGACCGGCTACGGATTCCTAGCGGCGTTGTGATGCCGAAGAGCACACTCTGTCATTCGTTCATAGATTCCGGCCATATATGATCATTTAAACCAAGAAATTATATGTCCCTATACCCATTTCTTCAAAGACAAACCATGTGAGTGAAATAAGAAACACAAGTAATGCTTCTTCAATAAAGAAACAGAAACATCAAGATTTCTAATTTTTTTGTCCATGCCGTTAAAATTTTGTGGGATTGAATTTCAGCATGCTTTCTTGAACGAGCTCTACTTTTGTGGGCATGTATCAATCCACTTGAACGGTCACTTGATAATGATGAGTTTTTGGGTTTTGATTTTATAAAATTATTTTTCTTCAATTCTGGCACTTTGAACAATACCATGGATGTCAGAAGCTTTTCATTGTCTGGAACATCGGCCACCACCTCGGAACAGATAGCTCCGGTCGATATGGGCCAAAACCCAACATTTCTAATTTTAATATGCCCATTGATGGTGGCTACTGTTCATTTGATTTTGAGATTGAGATGGTGAAGAGATGTAGTTTTACTCCTTTAATTTTGAGATTGAAAGAGTGAAGAGTTCTTCATTAACTGGTTGGCTTAGGGTTTGAATTAAATATCTTTATTTTCTTTATATATTAGGAGGTGGAATATGAATCCAACCTAAAACTACAAGTAATCCCTTGTAGGGATCTTCTATTACAATTGAGCCAATCCCTTATTAATTGATAAGGGATTGGACAGCTTTGCAACAGTTTGGTATAAACACCATATCTATCAATCCAGGAATCCAATGGAGCTGATTCCAATTGCATATTAAAGATAAGAGGCAGATCTACAACTTTCATGAAGATCACGAGATCAGATTCTGCCTTCTTAATATCCGAAATCGTCATACAAGTTGGCCCAACAAGCTGTCCAGAATTGGGACGAAATTAAAGGGCATTTTAGTCTTTGTACAATTAAAGTCTATGCTAGACTTTATTATTTTTAGCATATTATTTACATTATTTTCGTGTATAGCAAGTAGTATTGCTATAATAAAGGACATGTTGTCAATGTGTTAGTTAGTTGGTTATCTAGTTGTTAAGAGTTCCACATCTACTAGGACTCTTCTTGTTTAAGTGTTTTACTTGATAGGAAATTTTTTAATCAAGAGTCCTAATTCTTTAAGGACTCTTATTTGTTGTTGTTTGGAACCGAATTATTACTCTATATAATGGAGGGTTCGGCCAACATAATATTTAGATTAGTTGTTTTAATACAAGATATTTTTGGAACATGATGTGAGGTTTCTACCTTGTCATTCCTTCTTGAGTTACTGTATCAATAAGTTTAGTTTACGCTTATTGTGGTGTTTCAGCCTCCATTGATGATCAACCTTCTTGGAGTCGCGTTGATTATATTCCCCCGTTAAACTGATTTCGAGAAAGAGAAAGATCCAAAACCTTTTCGTTGTCGAATTCTTGGTACGTTGTACTCCCGGATCCGCATCATTAATGATCCTCTTGTTTACAGGGAATGGCTAAGAAATTTTATCAGTTAGTCACTCGAAGAAGAAGATGAATAGTCATATCACAACGGGTCGGGTCAAGGCCCTCCAAGTTGGGACTAATTTTCCCATTTTGCCTTTACAAGAGAGAGTGTGTTTCAAACCCGTTTGCCACGTCATTAGTTTGAATGGAAAATTCTCAATTATTTGATGGAATGATGAAAATAGCAGCCCGTAAATACATTGGTGACGAAAAAAGTCAAAAAAAAGTAAAAAATGACTAAAGTGGCTAGATGAAAATAAGTTGATGAGCAAATTGGCTATTTATTCCCGCTAGCGGGGGCGAGGCCGGAGGTGGGTGAAATAATATCCCCGCCCTCATCCCGACCCGCCTTGTATTGCCCGTCTAAAATACTAAATAGAAAGAGCATAAATACATAAAAAATAAAATAAACATCTAATTTGGATAAGATCGCGTGAATCAAATTCTTTCCGAGACATCTATATCATTTTTTTTCAAGATTCTATTTGGGGATTTCTATTAAAAAATCACTATTTTTTTCTAATCGAGGTTGAGCCTCCACTGGGACGAAAGTAGAAATTTGGTGGAAAAATTCCCCGCTTTTCCCCAGTTGGGGATGGGATGCCCATCCATCCCCAGTGATGGGGCTAGGCCTGGGATGAGGATACGATGGAAGATATGAGACTGGGGCTGGAGATCATGGTATCCGCCCCCACCGGCCCCATTGCCATCCCTAAATTTACCACAAGTTGAAGTTGTGAAAATTAGCTCGTGGGCCTATATATCCTCTAAAAACCAATTGGCAAGGAGAGGTGTTAAGCTCAATTGGTAAGGAGAAGTGTTAACCCAAGCTTTGTGTCAAGGGCAGTTTAATTATCTGGTTAGCAAGTTGGGTGTTCTTGATATCCACACTCCAACTTGAGGGGGAGTATTGGAAGTTGCTATGTTAGTGTTACCTAATTAATTAGGAAGTGCCTAATTGGTAGTTGATTAATTAGGACATTTACATAATTGGTTTCTACTCAATGTATAGTAATTACCTAAATAATTAGGAAGTGCCTAATTGGTAGTTGATTAATTAGGACATTTACATAATTGGTTTCTACTCAATGTATAGTAATTACCTAAATAGTATATTTGGTAATTAACTAATGTAGTGTAGGAACACATGTATAAATACTCATGTACTAATTCTTTATTTTGTGAGAGAGAAATACATAATTTCCCTTCAAATCTTTTATGGTATCAGAGCGGGCTCTTAGGTGGGATGATGAGCTCATAATACCAAAGTGGGTTCTAATAGCCACTGTACGATCCAAGAAGAGCGACGGGCCTTAAATTAACTCTCACCTCGATGTGAGGGAGAGTGTTAAAATATAAAGTCCCAAATAACATATAAGCTCATGTGTTAACACTTCTCCTTACCAATTGATTTTGCGAGAATATGAAGAACCATGAGATAATTTTCACAAAAAATTACTATAGAATTTAATTAAATATTAATTTTAGTGTAAAACACAGAGTGATCGAATAATTTAAAATAAATGTAGTATTAATTAAAACCCCAAGTCAAATGAAAAACTACTGCTCCCTCCGTTTTAATTTAGATGTTCTGAACCTTTTAATTCCACAACATAGACCTCTTTTTTCCTCTCAACTTCTTTTACTTCTAAAAAATTCCTCCATAAAAAAATAAACAATGGTCTGGTTCTGTTTTCTGGTTGATCAAACAAGAGAGGTAAGGAGGAGTAAACCGGCGGCCGGAATATGCGGGCAATGCGGAGGAGGAGCTCATGTAGCTGATATGAAGACTGCTACAAGGTTCTGTCACAGTGGCGGCTAATAGGGAGTTCAAAGTGATTGACCGCACAGGGCCTCCAAAAAATCGGGGCCTCAAAATTTTTTATTTTTTTTTTTTGTATATATATACAAAAAAAAAAACTTGGGGCCCCTAATTTTTTGCTAAGTATATATATAGCCAAAAATCCGGGGCTCCAATTTTTTTTTGTTTATATATATATAGTCAAAAATTCGGGGCCCCAAAATTTTTTTTTTAAGTTATATAGGGCCTTAATTTAAAATTTGGCACAGAGCCCCCAAAACGTTTGAGCCGCCTCTGTTCTGTCTTGTACCCTTTTATTGGAAGAATTGGAGGGCCATTATTTGCACATTTTGTGGTTCCATTCTCAAGTCTTTTAGATGATAATCTAAGGGACGAAGATTTTTTAATTTTTTATTAAATAAAATAAATTTTATATGTAGTTCAGAATATTTGATCAAATTCGTCCCCAACATTTTTTTCCCAGTTTTTATATGTAGTTTGACATACTGTTGCAGTTTTCACCCCCAAATCTTAAAGTTCTGGCTTCGTCTATGATAATTTTTGGCCTTCTTGAATGCCGATTTATCGGTATTCTTATGATCCTACTAATGCTGTTCTGAAGTTCAGATGATGAGTTTGCTGATGGATTTGATGATTTTTCATCATCAATACTCTCTCTCTCTCTCTCTCTCTCTCTATATATATATATATATATATATATAAAATGATTTGCTACTAGAATTTTTGGATAAGAATTGCATAAAATCCAAATTAACACTATTTACCCCTATTGGTATAAGGATTCACCCTCAATTTGGATTTTAGTCAATTTCTATCCAATAATTCTAGTAGCCTAGCAAGGCCCACATATATATATATATATATATATATATATATATATATATTATAGAAGAGGTACAAATTATTAAGTACTAACTTTACTAGTTGTTTATTAAGCTTTCTTCATGATTAGAGAGAAAGAGAAAAAATGTATCTCTCTGCATAATGCAGGAGGGAGACTAGAGATTTTCTGCTAATTAATTTGCTTTGTCTATTATATTCATTTTTTCAATGGATTTTATATGTTTGATATGGTTTCCTTTGCTTTTGAAAGTTCAATCTTGAATCAAATGGTTTTTGCACATGAGGAAAAGTTTATTTTTGTTTAGCAAATTTAGTGAAATAAATCCGTTCGTCTCAAATTGAATGTCTACTTCAATTTGGGACACTTTCTACTCATGACATTCAATTAAGAAAAGAAATGGTGAGATTTGACATTTAGTTATCGTGACGAAAGATTCATCTTCAATTATAGATGACAAAAGAACAAAAACTCTATTTAAATTTTGTAAGAAACTTGCTTAGAGATTAAGGTTGCGTAGCGAAATGGTCACATGGAGAAAGCAGTACAAAATTTAATTAGGCAAATATAATATAGTTGAGCATCATCAATTCAGTGTCACAATACAGCACACCGGTCCTAATTAATAGCACAGCAAGCGTATACAGAGTACCAAAAGGTTGCCGTCCGGAAGGCACCACCATTGGTTCCGAGGTGGTATATTTTGCATAAGAACGCATGATCGAATTTTGGCAGTCGCAGTGTGAAACTCTCCAACAATGTGGGGGTGATTTTTTGTGATGAGCTAAGACAAGTCCTCCCATCTGCTCGAATTACTGGATCACATTAATTTACATATCCTCTAAATTCTTTATCGGAGTAAAGAGTGGGGCATGTGAGCGTGGGTAACGTTTTCTATACACAAGTACCAAAGGTTGCCCCCTCCTATTCACTTTTCAGTCCAAACAACAGGGGAAGGCAACTCATGGTCCATGGCACTGGTCGGGCCTCTATAATCTAATATTTAATTACAAACTATACAAAACTACGATATTTACATACCTCGCAAGTAGGCATGTTCCCGTCAAAGTAGAACCAACAAGAACAAGTATAATTCCTAAAGTCGGCAATATCAGTCAAGATTCGAACTTATGACCTCAGTTTTACCAAACCAATTGGGAGTAAGATTGAAACCACTTGCTTATCACCGTTGTTGGTGGCATATCTTTTTCTTTGAACCCTAGGAAGTAGGGACTCCGTTCGGATATTTGTAGCACTTTCTAACCATACTTCCTGCAATTAATATTCTAAGAGGAATTAGCCTTTTCTGCCCATGCACTATTTACGGATTTCTAAGTTTGCCCACATTCTTTTTTTTTATCGCATTTTGCCCATAGACTATTTACTAGTGCCAAATGTGCCCAAAATCGGCGGAATCCGGCAACTATAAGGCGGCGACGAGGGGTAAAATGGTCCGAACAAAAAAACCATTATAGTTGCTTCAAATATAACCCCAAAACTATCTTATTGTATCAATTGAGTGCCTAAATTCTTGTCTTCTTTCCAAATTACCCCTCACTCTCTCTTTTTTATCCATTTAGCCCCTCCCCCACAATCCATCTCTCTTCAACCTCATCTTCTTCATCTAAAAAAAAGACCCACTACCAACTATTTTCAATATTAACATCAATCACTACCCTTGGTTTGTGAGTGTTCTTGAGTAATTTCAGTGTTTTAGTGAGTGTTCTACTGTTATTTACCGAATTCCTTGGAAAAATCTCAACAAAGAAGTGATTTTTTAGGGAATTTTGAAGGTTTCAAAGATATTCTGAAGCTGTCTCCAGTTTTGCAGCACTGCTGCCTCGGATTTTCGCCATTTCTGGATGATTTATGCTGTTTTGGAAGCTCATTTTTCACGGTGTTGTTCCTCTCTGAATTTCGCACAGCCCTATCTTGGCGGATTTCAGTATTCTTCTTGTTAAGTTGGGTGAATCGTGGAGATTATAAGTCTGCTGTTTTTTCTGGCAAAAACAGTGTCATCTCAGGTTTTTGCTTGGTTGTGGGTGATTTTGATGGAAATTAAAGCTCAAACTTTGCAGTAATATCCACCTTTGGACTGTGAACATTTCCATCTTGGCCGTTTATGGAATTTCTGCTCAGAATTCTTGGGCTTTTTAGTTAAACTTTGCTGCTGTCATGGACCATTATAGTTGGCACTAGTAATCTTGAGTTTTATGGGTGCTTTTATCTATTTGGGAAATAAGAGAGTGATAAGTTTGGAATTTTTGGCTTCTGTTCTTGCTTCAACTCACGTCCTTGGTGGGTTTTTGCTGTTTCAGTTGATGGGTATTGCTCATGTAGCATTTTTGGTGACTAATAATTTACCTAAAAATGCCATCTTTTGGTGGGTTTTTAGTTGACTTATTGGATTTTTGTTCACAGATTCAAGTATGGTGAAAATGACATTCTTGTTACAATGGATTTCTTTTTTCCGAGCTTCATGACTAATTCAAGGATGATTTATATTGGGTTAATGGCTGTGTATTTATGGTGGGTTTCTTTGAAACACCATAAATACATTTTTTTTTTGGTACCCTCATTTTCAGAACGGATCGGGATGTTTATTGGCATTTTTGGTCTATTGGGATATTGAAGAACACATCTATCTAAAAAAATCCATGATCGGTCATGGGTGAATTTTCGGATTTTTTTGGATGTTCTTCGAAGGTGTTCATGAAGAAGATAACAAATTATGCATTTGATCTTATTTTTGCTTTGGAGCCGCATACTTGGTGTTAGTGGGCCACTCTTCTTATTTTAAATATTTGTTTATTGTGAGTGGGGTTGGCAACTATAATGTTTTTTTTGTTCGGACCATTTTACCACTCGTCGCCGCCCTATAGTTGCTTTGGGATTCATCGATTTTGTGAGCATTTAGCATAATAAATAGTTTATGGGCAAAATGCGATAAAAAAAAAGAATGTGGGCAAACTTAGAAATCCGTAAATAGTGCATGGATAGAAAAGGCTAATTCCTCATATTCTAATGATAAAAAAATTATTTAAATATCCTAAATTCTTGCAAGAAAATTTTGAACATGTTAAAATAAGTATAAATAAGAGCATTACAAGAGGTGTTAAAAGAGAATTCGATATGCTTCAAAATTTTGTTAGTGAAAACTTCTTTGTATCTAGTTTGATTAGGCAACACTTTTATCACATTTTTTTTCAATATAAAATTTCTCTTCTAGTCCTATATTTTTTTCTCTCAAACTAAAGGTCGAACCAAACCAAATCCAGAAGTTTGTATAATTGTCATACTTTCTCGATAAGTTTTTGTCATTTTGTACATACATATCTAGTCTTTTTGTGACACTCAAGTTGATTTTATTACATCAAAGGTCCAATAGCCCAGTGGGGCATTGGACGGCCCGTGACCGAAAGGTCCCGGGTTCGATACCCTCCTCAAGCATGGGGTAAGCTTTTAATTGTCTTCCCTTCTCCTCTTCTGAGGTGTTCTTCTTCTCTTTGAGGTTGATTCTCTCCCCTTTAGAGTTTCGCCCTCGGCGTTCAAAAAAAAAGTTGATTTTATTACCTTATCGTATACGCCTCATCCATATGACCATATGAGATATGTATTAAATAATTGATTGATATATAATATAAATCTAAGTATTGTGTTGTCAAGTAAATAGTGGTGAATGTTATTAGATTCATGAGTCATGCTTTGAACCTGCGAATACGAAGCATGCTATTATTTTATTAGAATGTTCCGACCAGTCGAATTCAAACCCGTGGGAACTAAGTATTGTTTGGCTCGCCTAGCAAAGACGCTAGGACTTTAAGGAATGAATGTGAGCCCATCAAACATATACTATAACATAAAGCAAACAATAAGTCAATAACACCCTTCCAAGTAGGGCAAGTTCACCCCACTCCCCGGACTCGTGTATCCACTGCACGAACCTTTCCTTGTAGACCTATAATGGAGTATAGCCGGACGAGTAAGGGTAACAATAGCAATTTTAAAAACATGACATCTAAAATGAGCATTTGGCTACAATGTTGAACGACACCAAATTCAGCACCTGCTGAACACGTTTGGAGACTTGCCCCCCCTCCCCCCAGTTTTTTCCCAAAAAAAAACAAAAAAAATTATAATTTTAGTCTTGTTTTTGTAACACCTCGCCCGTGAACATTTTGAATCACTTTACGATTTAAAATTAGATTTTTTAATTCGTGAATTATAGGAATGACACCACTTCTAGACTACAAGTGGCTTTTGAAAATGAGGCATATTTATGCGATTCAAGATTTAAGTTGGAAAATTTTGATATTAATCACGGTTCATTAGACTATGTGGTGTGGACCGTGTGGTCAATATTCGTTCACATTAATTATAAGCCCTCCATGTTTCCTTCAACTTCATCTCTAATACCCCTAATATTTCTAAATGGCCTTTTATTTTGGTATAATCATACAAAAAAGGTCTTTGGGACCTTTATATTCAAGCTTGTTCTTTTTGGATTCAACAATCAAACATGATATATATTTTAATTTCCATAGTAAATTTTTATTTTTTCTTCTCGAGAGTCCTTCTCTTTGATGTGCCATGCACGTTAATGATAATGAAAACTTTGTAGCTTTGCCATTTTTTTTAAAGCCAGAGGACTTGGAGGTTTATGAAGCACTGATCAGTAGAGTGAAAAGGGTGAACAAAATGTGAATAACTCTAGTCTATATGATTTCATCAAAAAAAATTTTTTTGTCTCCGCCAATGTTTATATGCTCTTATGAATTTATTTTGTCAATGTTAATTGTGCCCCCCAAAGAAAAATTCCTGGCTCCGCCACTGAGCCGGTAGATGGAGGTCATTTATATCAAGTGGCTGTAAGGCATTCACATGTCTGTTGGGTTATCCACACCCAATCCAATCCCTCAAAACTGCTTACCCAGAAGATTTTCCACCTCAATCACGAGTTTATCCTTTATTTTCGGATCATGATAATCTTACCTAAAATTTATCCCAAATTCCTTATTTTTTTTCCATTTCATATTGGAATTTCTTTTTCTAAATTCATTAATTTTCTCCACTAAATATGATGAAAAGATTATTGCAAATTTCATCAAAATAAAGAAAAAAAAAGCTTGTTCTTGAAGACAAAGGAAGCAGAAAAAATTTATGTGACTCTGAACTTGTAGATCAATTCATTCCAGTTGTATAATCTTAATTATAATATTTTAAATTGTAGACTGATTACATCTATTATAAATTGTTTTATAGCTATTATATGCAAATCTAATAGCTATTATGAATTTGTCTTATAGTTATTATATGTAATGTTAATACCTTTTATGAATTTGTTTTATAGCTATTACTATTCTTAGATTATTTGAATTTAAAGGGAGCTTATGATGATAATATCAATTATCTTAGCGGATTTCTATGAGATTCTGAATCTGTGATCTCATTGTTAAGACCCACTCTTACATTTGTTAAAAAAACATCTAACGTCTTTTAGGACACATAATATCTACCACGATTCTCACCATCTTCCATAACTGTAAAAAAAAACTTACCAACGTAAAATGAATAATAAACCGTGATGGATGAATGTTATGGATGAAGGTTAAAATAGACAATACCTTGGATTAATGGAGAGTTATCGTTGAAGTCGTTGGATTACAGTTATGAAAGATGGTGAGAATCGTGGCAGCTGGTTTCAAAAGTTATCAAAAAAAAAATTGGGTGGCTGATTGAGAAGAAATAGGAATTTCAAGATTGAGAAGAAAGAGGAAGATATGAATTTGGGGGTGCCTATTTTCTCTGCATTGTTTGGATCAGTGTGGCAGCCCCAAAAGTGGCCATTAAAAGCTCCGCGTTTTCTGACCAATGAATGTAAAATATTTTCATCTAATGGCTGGTGTGTAATTCTGTAGGTGCTGAACACCTAGCCGAGTCGCTAAAATGATTGTCAGATAATTTACATAAATTATACAAGAAAAAAAGAAAGAATAACAGGACATTTTATTTTTGAGTGAAAATCGACCAAAGGTTTGTTGCATGGTGTAACTCTTTGTATCTTCCTATACTTTAAAAAAACAATTTCACTCTTTATATCGTTCGCAATAAAAATCACAAACCATTGTACATCTTGCAGGTGTAAGATTTTACAATGGAACACTTTTGATGAAGGAAATTTCAAGTGGCTTGCTTAGATTTTTTTTTTCCTGTTTTATTTACTCATTCCGTCTCAACTTGAATTTCTTATTTATGTTTTATTTTATCACAAAATGAATATTCGTTTTTTAAGAGTGAATATTCTTTCTCCGTTAACTCTCATAACTAATCTCTTATATTTAAGGTGTGCAAGTTCCATTGACTCACGCGTCATGCTGCTGGTATCAAATTAGTGAGGATATTATGATAACTCGTTTTTTTGTCAAACTACTTCTTTAAATAAAAAAAGTCAAATGTAAACATTCAATTTGAGTTCGTGTAGCTTATACTGGGGGGGAGGGAGGGATGCGGGGGGAGGGGGAGGGATGCTGGGATCGAACTCAGGACCTCGGTCCTGAATCCTACGGCCTTTTCCACTGGGCCAATGAAACCCTACTCCCCCAAGGTAGATTGCTTAGGTTCAAACCAATGTTTTGAAATTCGAAACGTACATCAATTCTGAAAAGTTATTGGGTTAAAGGTTAGTTGTCGGATTAGTGAGCGGACCGTTATCGAACCGTTTATCGATCCGTGATGTCATAAATATTAAAAATTAATTAATATATATTTTAATATTTTAATATCATATAATATATTAATTAGAAATGTAACTTCATTTAAAAGAATAATAATCAATAACAAAAATTCACTATTTTGACCAATTCATATACACCATTTATCGAAATAACCTATAAGTTACAAATTAGTTTGGTCAAATTAAATCTGAAGTCCAAGTACCTAAATTTATTTCTTACTACGTAATCTTAACCAAATTAGCCTAAACCACAACATATAAACTATTCAATTGTATTACAAATTTCTAAAAGTTATTCATTTTTACTAATTTCGAGACATAATCGCTTTTCTAAAACTTGCACTGGGTCACTCAGTTACCGGTCCGATCAGACGAGTCAATTGAGTTTTGAAAGTTTGACCCGGCCACTTTTCTAAAATTCGCACTAAGTCACTGAGTTACCGGTCCGATCAGACGGGTCATTGAATTTTTAAGGTTTGATTTAGACTGTTTTGATAATCGGGTTTTTGGTCCCACGACTGAGTCGGAATGAGTTTCAAAACCATGGTTGAAACAACAGCAGGGTGATTTGGTGATGTGATGCTGAGGGGAGTCTTCCTCCGCATGCTACTAGTAAATCTCAGTGGTTGCTTTTGTAGTTTCTTGTTTTGAGACAAATGATGCTTTTAATGCAGTCTGGATTTTACGCAGAATAGTTTTTTTTCCAGTATATATGGAGCGCTTCAAAATAAGTGTTTTGAGATTTAAAAACAGGTGTTTTAAGCTTAAAATAGGTGTTTCGAAATTTAAAAACAGGTATTTTGAAGAATATATTTTCTGAGTATCATAACAGTTGTTTTTTTTTAAATAAATCTTATCCGTCAAAATTTTAATCCAACAGACGAGAAATTTACCCCATTCCGCACTAGAGCTGTGGCACTTATAATGAAGACTTGTTTTAAACCACAATTGCAATTGATGAGAAAAATGGAAAAGGATGGGAAAAAATTAGGGTTGTGTTAGGCGGTTCAAGTATAGTTAATTGTAGCCAATTAATTAGAATAATAGAGTAAAATATCAGAAAATTCTTTCTAAAAATGTGGGTCAATAGTGTTTGGTTTTTACTTTGACAATTTTGCTCCCGCTTCTAACCAATTATAGCTAATTTTTGTTGAACCACTATTCATTTCCGATAAAAATGAAAATTAAGATAATTATGGTCTGGAACTCTCTAAGTTAGGGAAAAAACAGTTTTTGTTAATTGTTTATTTTTAATATATACAATTTTGAAGTGTGAAGTCAATATGTAATCGGTCTATATCACAATATTCCTATATATGGTGTCACCCGAACTCGGCTCACATAGTTCGAAAAAATGTGAGCGTGAGCCGAGCATGATCTTAATATTCAAGCTCGAATTGTATGTGAATTGAGAGTGAGCTTGACCCCGCTCAGCCCGAAAAAAGCTTGACCGAATAAGAATAATGTAATTAGATGGTTATTTTACAATAAAATATATTTAAATTCTTATTTATACTCATGGCAAGCAAGTTCTACAAATAAAATAAAATATTGAAGAGACATCCACTTGAAGCTTTAGTTTTATTTTGAACTAATAATTGTGTAGTTTTTGTATTTTTTTGCTTTTCTCGTGTAGGATAATTTTGCAGTAATTTGTTTGAAGTTCGAAAATTAAGATCCATAATTTATGTTTCATTAACTTGTTTTCTTTGTTGTGTTTAACTTGTGAAAACAATATACATATTTCTTTATATTTTTATTAGTTAAGTAATTATATAAAGATTTGTTTTGTTTTATTTTTACTTTATAATCGATATATTTTGTAGTTCATAAAAACCGAACAACCAAACCGATACAAACCGAATGCATCGGTTTGAGATTTTGAATGGTTTGGTTTGGTTTAAAAAATTTAAAAACGAATATTTCGGTTTGGTTTGAAAATTGTGCAAAACCAAACCAAATCGAACCATGAACACCCACTACTCATGACTTATGAGCTAAATTTATATTAGCAAAAAAAAAAACCAAACCAAACCAATATTTTTGCTAAGTGGTTACAATTTATCCAATTAATTGGCTAAATTGAGGAAAATTTGTAAATAACTCTTTAAAACTCATATGCCAACAGTGCGCTAATAATATTTAATTTGGGATTTTATACAATTTTAACTTAGCCATTAATCATTTTCTTTATAAATATTATATATATAAAATACTAAATTTCTAATTAAAAAAAAAGACCTATACATATTGTATTCTTGTCAATATTTAGTCTCTTGCCTCATTGTATTATATTATTATTGCTACAAGATTTTTGTTTTTGTTTTTGTTTTTTTTTGTAAGCAAAGCTCTATTTATAGTTATAATATTTTTATTAGAGTGGGAGCTTTAAACGGGTTGAATGTGGTCAAACTCACGCTAGACTCACATAAAGTTCAAGCTTGAATATTGAGTTCACGTTCGACTCACCTAAACTCACGCTCACATTTTTTCGGATTGTGTAAGCCGAGTTCGAACCGGTCCAAATCCGTTGACACCCATAGTTATTACTAGAGCAATTAAATGTTAATGGGGTAATTTTGAAATATGACTAACTTATGAGGGGGTTTAATGATATTAACAAGAAATATTAGTCCGACAAAGTTCTCCCAATGTCTAAAACCCTAGCAACCAAGGGTTTAAGAATTGGAAACTTTTTATTAGTACTTGAAAAAAGCCCAAAAAACCATTCAAACTCCGAAAATTCTGCGCCATCTTAATCATATATATATACACTCTGCTGCTACTATGTTTAATAATAGCCAGGGATTTTGCATTCAAACCCTAATTTCTTTGCTTCATTATGGGTTTTCCACGGAATTTCACCTCTGAAGAAGATCAAGAAAGTGAAATTAATCAGTCATTTCAAGAATTCAAGAAGGAAAACGACCCACTAGACCATTCATTGACGAACGCCGAAGATATTTCTGAATCATTTGTGGATTCTTTGCTTGATTTTGAGTTCTTGAGGGATTGGATGGCTTCGGATGATTTGGGTGAAAACCCGGTTCAATGTGGGTCAGAAAAGGTTCAATTAGATGCCAACGAGAGTTTAGAGATGAAATTTGATGAAGTTCTTGAGAAAAACAGAGTTGAAGAAGGTGGAGAGTTGGAGTCTTTGGGTGATATGAGTCAAGAAAATGGTGAGAATAGGAATTTTGATAAAGTTGAGGTTGAAGAGGAGTCAATTGGAGATGGGTGTGGAAAAGAGGAGGATTTGAGATGTTTGATTGAGAAGGAGATGGGGAAATTTAGTTTGGATGGGGTGTCAACTGGTTCTTTAATTGGTGGAACAGAGGGTTGTTCCTATGACATTGTGGGGAGTCTTGAATTGGAAAGCCTTGTCCAGGAAGGCGGCGTTGATCATGGTGTTCTTGCAAGTGATGGTGGAAATAGTGCTGAGATGGTGAGTATTGATAAGAGTGGAGAAAAAAGTGGAGAACAGGGAAGTGATAGAGATGAAAGTGATGATGATTCCGAGTCCGAGGATGAAAGTGAAAGTTCTTCTTCATCCTCATCTTCATCTAGTAGTGATGATGATGATGATGATGATGATGAGGAGGAAGAAAAGGATAAGAAGCCGAAAGCCAAAGGTGGGATGCAAGGGGGGAAACACGAAGAGGCAGGTGAGGAAGGGGAGATGGATATGGAAGAAGGTGAAATAGTGACATCTGATGTAGGTGAAATGGTTGCTTGGAGTGATGATGAAGATGGCGGTGGAGAAGATGTTCCAAAGGGACCAATCAGGTCCAAAAATGAGATCATAGTGAGTTCTTGTCTTATACTTTTAAGACTAATAACATTGTTTTGACATCTTTATTTGTTATAATTTTAACTTAAGTAAATTATTTGATATATTCAAATTTCTTGGCATGTATACCAGTTTTATTTCTTTAGACGGCTTATTTCAAGCAAGTGAACTACTGTGCAGTTGAGTATATAAGTAGGACAAGTGTCGTTCGTAGAAAGATTATAATTAAGTACCAAAAATTGTTTATTATCTTAATTTAGACCTACAAATATTTTTTAGAGCTTTTACTAACTACCAAATAAAATAAAACAATGACTTAAATTAAATAAGTAAGAAGGAAGATATTAAATAATGAGAGAAATGTTGATTAAGACATTGATCCAACTCGTTTTCCCTATGATTAGTTTAAAAGATTCCCTTTTTAGTGTGTCGAATTCCCTCAAAGTTTTTCCTAATTCATTATCGGTAGAATTTCCTTATCTAGGTTTTATTCAATTCCGTGCAATAAACTCCCTAATCTCAATTAACAAAAACACATACGTGAAATTGATTAATGAGACAACATTAACTATTTATGGAATTCCCAAGTTCAATCCCCGTAGTTATCTACTTTTGGAAACCGCTTAATAGAAACTAGAATCTATTCCTAGTTAGTTTTACTACGAGTTATTATTACTTAGTTCTTAATTAATTACTTCACCTTCCGGTCCTTCGCAATTAAATTATGAGATCATTTGTAAAGTGATCAAATCCATCCAAGCATTAAACACACCATAATAATAATTAATAAAATAGGGATTAAGGGAATATTGAACACAATATTAAGAGAAAAATAATAAACTAAATCATTGTTCCAACAAAGTTTTCACAAGCCTAATGAACCAGAAAATTTAGCCAATCATCATGTAGCAACCAACCATAGCAATTAATTTAGATACGAGAAAATTACGAATCAAGAAAATAATAAGAAGAGATAAGTTTTAGATTGATGAGGTGATGATGAAATTATATTACAACTTGATGTCGAAATTATATTACAACTTGGTGGCTAACCCTTTTCCTTCTCAACTTTTTGTTCTTGTAGCCCAAGGTCCAAAGTCCTTGTTTCCTTTTCCATATCAACTTGTATCCAATTAATATGATTTCCTACCAAATAAATTTAAGAAAATATAATATAATCCTAAAATAAATATTATTAATAATATGTTTCTATTTAGCATATAAAAATACCTAAAATATATATATATATATATATATATATATATATATATATATATATATATATATATATATATATCGAATCAAAATAAATAAATTAAGAAATTAATATCAAATTGACTCTAAAATATGAAAATATAATATTTCTTAGGTAAAAACTAAGTGAAAAGTAGTATAATTATGAGTTTATCAGTATACCAAAGAATCTTGTGGGGGTTTTTAGTTTATGACTGGTGAAGGTTTTCCGAGTATTGCATTTCATTAGACAATCAGCATCCATACAAGAAATCATTCTTTGGAAATATCATAGAAAGATTAATGTTAACTGATGCTATGATTAATCCAATAAGATGGTATTTTGTGATTAGCCGTGGCTTCTCCCTTTAGTATGAATTCACTACTAATCTACCGAAGGTCCGGTTGATACATATTAAAAATAAGAATCAATTTCTAAGTTCAGGGCTGCTAATTTATTTAGTTCTAGATTCATAACATTATCTTTTGTAATAAATTTGAGCTATTGTGCATAATTTACCAGTAGAAAGAGAATAGGAAAGACAAGAGTTTTGAACAGTGAAGAGAATAATGGTGATATGCTTGATGTTACATACATTGCCCTATTTATAGAACTCCTTTACATATTCTGATATCAGTTCCCTCAACCCCCTCCCCTCCCCTCCTTCAGCGGCGATCCTGGAGGCTGTACTATAACTTATTTCTCTTTTTGTTAATTCCGAAGCTTGCTATAGTTGTTTGTAGCATATCACAGTAATCTTTAATAACCATTTCTTACACAGGTTCTACCTCCAGTTCCTCCAGTGAATGTGACCTTACAACCACACCACCAGACGCTGCCAGTAGGAGCTGTTTTATCGGTAAGCTTTGTAGGGAAGCATATAACAATCTCATTCATAAGACTAATTGCCTTTCGATATATAATACGCTTTTAGCTGCTTATATTATTAACCTGATTTTTTTTGGCTTAATAATATGTTAATGTTGTGCCATCCAGATAATGGGCTCACAAGTCGTAGTAGAAGGGATTGAAAAACATAGACCTCTGTCTGACAGTTCAATATTGTGGTTAACTGATAGTAGATCCCCTCTAGGGATTGTTGATGAAATTTTTGGGCCAGTTAAGAATCCTTACTACATCATAAGATACAATTCAGAAACTGAAGTGCCCTCTGGTATCCAACCTGGCACAGCGGTATCTTTTGTCCAGGAATTCGCTGATCATATCCTCAATGACAAAAGCCTTTACCAGAAAGGCTATGATGCATCGGGTGCGAATGATGAAGAAGTATTTGACGAAGAAGAATTTTCAGATGATGAGAAGGAAGCAGAGTACAGGAAAATGATGAAAATGAAAAAGAGAGGCACAAATGATGAGAAAGTTGGAAACAAGAAAAATGACAAAAAGAAATTTAAAAATCAGCCTGGGAACTGGAAAACTGATCAGACTGCTCGTCCACAAGGATCCTCGTGGCAAGGGAACGTACCAGTTAATCACAACAAGCATCCTGTCCCTCCTGTTATGGCTCCGCCGGGTCAAGGCAATGTCCCAAGCTCTTCTGGCTTTGGACAGGGTTCGGCAGGTCAGCCTGGGATGAGGCCTCCATTTGATCAGATGGGAATGAATCCCGGTTTTAATAATCCGTCTGGTCCTGGTAATGGTATCCCATTTCAGCAGCCTCAAAACATGATGGGCTTTCCATGGATGCAACAGCTCCATCCTCGGCCAATGTATCAAATGCCTATGCAAAGCGGATTTCCATATCAGCAGCAAATCGGTGCTGGTTCAAACATTCCACCGAATATGGTTCTATCAGGGGCGCAACCAGGTTTTGGTGCTTTACCAGGATTTCTACCTTGTCCTGCATTGTTAAATCAAGGTATGTTTAACCAGCCATCATTTGGGATGATGGGTACACCGGCTCAACGCCCGCCCCTTCCTGTGAACATGGGAGAACAAGCAATGCCATCTAACAACATGCCTCAGACGGGGTTTAATCCGAACTTCCAACCAGATAATGCTGTATCAGGCAACTTCAACACATCCCCAGGTTTTAATCGCGGTAGACATTCGGGTGGTGGAGGTAGAAAACCACATAGAAGGGGTGGCGGTCGATTTGGTGGTGGGAGAGGCAGACATCAGTCTGGCTAGATTTTCCAAATTTTTGTTGTTTCTTTCTGTAGTTTCCTTCCGCCCCCCTCCCTCTTTGTGTGTAGCAACTTACTATAACTCTGATGGCTTGTTTTTGTTACTGATCAAGTGTATATCTGGTTCACCAGTCACCATTTAGATCATGGGATTTGTCCAAGACTTTTTGTGAACATTGATGTATGCTAAAGGGGGAAATGTTAGTTCCACATAACACGCGTTTGGTTGTCCGCACGTGCAGGATAATTTTTTATACATACAAATTTATTACTGTCTAAGAAAATTTACTATTCTGTAAAAAAGAAAAATTTACTAAAAAGAAAAGATGTATAGTAAATTTTATATTCGCAATATTTGATTAAATTCGTCCCCAAATATTTTTTTTTTTTTTTTTTGCAGTTTTTTATATATAGTTTGACATAATGTTGCATTTTTCGCCCCAAGCTAAAAGTCATGGTTTCGTCCCTGCATTGTTACACTGTCCTCATGAGGCTCACTACTCAAGTCCAGATCCTATGCGGAACAATATTTTTTCAGTATATGTGGATCGCATGAGGACATAGGTTCTGAGTCTCAAAACAGGTGTCCTAAATCAGAATAAGTGTCCCTTTTTAAATTAATTTTGACCGTTAAAATTTTAATTTGACGAACGAGTATAAATTCTTCACGTACGGAACTTATTCCGTTTCAAACTGGAGCTGCTGGGTCACTACTCAGCCGGACTCGTAATAAATTATATGTTGACCGTAAGCCTTATGTATATGAGCTTAGACAATGAGGTAAACATCATAATTTTAAGTGGCTGAACGTGGATTAAAATGAGGTCGACTCAGTGAAAATAAATAAATAAAGGTTTGGACCTTGGGAGCAGCAAATGAAGTTGTGCATAACACTAAAAAAATCAATATTTACTAAATATATTTTGATAACTGTTAAAACTTTTAAATATATGTTATATTTTATATAATATGTATTTTCTTATCACTAATACATATTTTAGGGTATGTAACACATATTTTAAACAATATAAAATCACACATGTTCGATTCAGACAAATTTGAACAATCAAATTTCTTATTTGATGACAAAAAGAATATTCAATATATATTATATTTTTAATGTTCAGCATCAAATCCGGAATAGGTAAGACCGTCAATTTACACCATTGCTCCATTGCGGAACGGGAAAAGTTCCGCACGTTCCGTTAGATTAAAATTTTGACGGTTAAAATTGATTTAAAAAAAAATACTTGTTCACACGAATAACTGTTTTTAAGTTAAAAATATATGTTCTGAGGTGTTCCGTATATAATGAAAAAGATCTATTCCGCATACGAGCCAAATTTGGAGGAGGGGCATACCTGGTAACAGGGGTAAGTGGTAAAATGTAGTTGACTTTAGTTGAAAGGTCTGATAAGAAAGTTTCGACGGCGAGAATATAATCAAATTGGGAATTTGAATCTCAGCCGTACAGAAGGTGATATCAGATATCTGATGGGAGGGTAATGTAAGTGCTGGCTATGCGCAAAAGTTAACATGCTGAGATATATCTTTGTTCAATGCATGCTTATTAATTATTAACTACGAATTTGATATTAAGTTTAAAAACATGATAAATGTTATTTTTTAAAGAATAATTAATTTATGTTAAAAATTAAAATTTATTAAACGAATTAAAATTAAAATAATTAATTTTTGAAGATTCCTTGGCTTTATTACACCATCCTAGACGAAGTGATGTGCAATCAGTATATTTACCCTAAATATTTACCGCAATGCAGGAAAAGGTAACTTTTTCTAGCAAAAAATTGTAAAAATTTACCATGAAGAAAAGAAAAATTTAAGCTAACAATCGCCTAATATGAAAGATTTATGATGGTCTACTTTTCTTTTCTACTTGGAAACAATTTTGATTTTGATTAGGCATTAAGATAAATGATCCGTGTTTCTTCTATTTTAACATGTGTATTTGCTCTTGAAGAAAAAATCTTAAAGTGAAATTTAATAAAACTTTATTTAAAATTATATGGTTCTGAATTACATAAAAGTTAAATTATTAATAAGAATATGCGTAATTCTACGTAAAACTTTGAGTTTGATTTGAAGACCAAAACAAATCAACTAGAGCCAAATGAACACGGTTTAATTCATTCATCTACTAGTATATATGTTTTTTTAAGTTATCAATATTTAATTTAATCTCATTATTAACTATCAACAACTTTTTTTAGTGAATTAAACAATCAACAACTTGTATCCACTAGTATGTCATATGTACTTCAAACAGGGACGAAGTCAAAAATTTGGCGTTAGGGGCGAAACTGCAACAGTATGTCAAACTACATATAAAAACGGTAAAAAAAAAATATCTTGGAAGGCGAAACTGATAAAATATTGAACTACATATAAAATTTATTATACCTAATAGTATTTTTAAAATTTTCATGCCCAGTAGCTGCCAACTTTTAAAGGAAAAATAAACTTCTATTAGCAACAACCAAAGGAAAAGATGATATCAAAGACTTTTATAGAACCAAAAAAAAAAAAACTTTGATGACCTACAATTTGCGTTGAGCGCTTTTATGATACTTAAAGCACTGAAGAAATCACAAGGTCTATAGCTCAGTGGGGCTATGGCCTGCCCACGATCGTGATGTCGTGGGTTCGATACCCTCCACATATATGTGGCATGCTTTAAATGTCTCTTTCTAGGGTTCTCTCTTCCTCTTGTGAGACACTTCTATCTCCCCTTTATGGAGCAACCGCCCAGCCAAATATTAAAAAAAACACTGAAGAAAAGTCTCCGATGCAGAGTAAAGGATGAAGATTTTGCTTGCTTAGTCAGATTTTATCATCAAGTGATACATCACTATTATTACTATCTAACTTGCGCTCGAGAAAAATTTCACCAATACTATGGAGTTTATCCAATCCCCAAGTTCTCTTCATTTGTTGTTGAATTCTTTGTTCAATTTCTCTATTTATAAGAGCCAAAATATATAGGAGAAAATCAAATTAATTATATATCCGTCTCCACATGACAAATTAGAAGAATGTCAAAGTAACTATACATTCTAAGGCACGAATGGATTTAATAGTATTTGTTATGAAAAGTTTGCCTTATATATTTCGCAAATATTAAACTATTTATGAAGAATACAAGCCCTAACGTGGAAGAGAAGTATTGTTAAATGCACCCGTTTTAAAGCTAATAATTAGTCGGTTATGGTGTATTTAGATTTGATTTTAGTCCGAGTATTTTGGTCTAAAGGATTGAAAAAGAGAGTTGTTTGTAAGAAGATATGCGAGACTCAAAGTGAAAACTTGTTATGAAAAAAGTGATAAGGTGGCACACTGCTTTTATTTAGATGAATTTTCAAAATTACAGTAGGAGGAGTAAGAAGACAATTATGATGATTTTATTTCTATCCGCTCGCGTAAGGGCAATAAAAAGGATACAAAAGCTCTTTTTGAGTCTCACACGACGACTATATATAAGACTTTTAAAAGATGTTAGCTTTAGATTTAAATGCTCATGTACGCCGCTTAACTGTTTTTCCTTTTTATTTTTATTGAATAAAATATATTTTATTTATTAAAAAAATTGATCCACGGTTCAAAGGAACGTATGACTTTATCATTCATTGACAATATTATTAGTTACTACCAATTCTATAACTAAATTAACTGTCCACTTTGTCAAATAGATGAATAGTAAGATTTTGATAAATTAGATGGTATAAGTAAAAGTCCAAAATATCATTCATTAATTCGATTTAAGATTTATGTGTCTCTCTCCCCCCAATCCTCTCTTCTCACACAAGATCCAACTACCTCTAAAGTTTGTATTGAAAAATGATAATTTTAATTAATTAAGAGTATTGAACGATGTGTTGAAAGAAGAGTATATCATTAATAAATATTTTATTTAGAAATTAATTTGGAATAAAGAAAAAGAAAAATATGAATAGTTATTTTGAGACGGATAGAGTATTAAATTTGTTCACAACGGAGGTTGAACCAAATCCGTCAAAGATAATTCTTGAAGAATTAGAAAATCTGAACACGTGTCAAATGTAATTCTTGTCTACTACATTTGGCCGGTAGGAATCCTCCGTTCTCATTCATGGTCTAATTATCTGCACAATTAATAAGAAATTGACATATGCTAACTTTTTAATTAAAAAATTTATAACCTAAAACAAATATTGAAACCTATAGGAGAAAAGTGATTACGTAACAATCATCTATTTGTTGGATAAGAAACGAGACACATATTAACAACAGCCGATTTGTTTTTGCTACATTTGGCCACCAATTTCTCGTCACATTAATCCTCAATAAAATACCAATCAAAATTCTTAAATGCCGGCTGCGCCACGGGAAAAAAATGATGGGAAGTTTGACGATCTACTAGGAGTCAGATTATGTGCAGAAACTTTCTGCTTATTTTCAACCACAGCTGTGTGCGATCCTGTTCTTATGTATTGAAATTTTTGCCGCAAAAGAACGCTATGTATGATGAACACGGAAGTAGGATTGTGTTTGTTTCTTGCAAATTTCTTCTTAAGAGTTTGAAAAAGTTTAATACAACAATGCTAATCATGTGTGTTATGAGTTTAGGCAGTGACGGCTCAAACGTTTTGGGGGCCCTGTGCTAAATTTTAAATTAAATCCCTATATAACCTAAAAAAAAAAATTTGGGGCCCCGGATTTTTGACTATATATATATATATAAACAAAAAAAAAATTGGGGCCCCCACATTTTTGGCTATATATATATATATACTTAATAAAAAATTAGGGGCCCCTAATTTGTATATATATATATATATACAAAAAAAAAATTTGAGGCCACGGATTTTTGGAGGCTCTGTGCGGTCGATCACTTTGAACTCCCTGTTAGCCGCCACTGAGTTTAGGGAGTATTGGATTGTTTTTTTTGTTAGAGAATTTCTGTCTCAGAGATTAAAAATGTGTTAGAGTAGATATGAGATAAAAAAAAATTTATTTATTTATTTATTAAAGAATGTGAAGAAATTGTGCCCAAAGACACCCGTCATCTTTCGAATTATAGTCTTAGCTGCTGCTACATTTCGAAGCACGTGAAAATTCAGAAGCAAAGCCAAGAATGAGTACCATAAGGATACATACATTTTTCTTTTTTTTAAATGGGGAATAGCGATTCGATCTCGCAATATGTTGGTCAAATGTCACACTATATTGTCAGCTACTCTGTCAGGGTGTTAACTGATGATACATTAGCAAATCAAATCAACCAATCTTTCTAGGGTAAAAAAAAATAACTATAGATGGAAGGGTGGTTTTAACGCATTAGCCGTCAGAATGCCACTGAAGAATTTGACAAAAAAATCTAGGGTCTGGAAATCCATTGGATTCTGATAGAAAAAGAAAAATAAGTTAGGTGGACAAATATGGAATTTAAACTAGTAGTACCTGCTAAATAACATTAAACTTGTCAAAGGCTTTGTAAGGTCAATACAATATTTGCGATTCAAAATGGTAGGCCAACTATCAAGTTGGATTATTTTTTGTGTTTTTAGGAAGAATCCGATGTATAACTATGGATATTGATCCTTTCCAATTAATTTAATTCCCGATGCAAAATAGATAGTGAATATATTACTCCTTCCGATTCAAAATATAAGTTTTTTAGGAGTTGTAAAATATAAGTCTTTTTATAAAAAGTGTAAATTTATTGACTAACTTACCCCTACATCATTTTCTCTCTGTTTTGATTTTGGCCAAAATGTGTAGTTCTCACTTTTCGTGTAATTAACTCTCTATTAATTTCTTTGGAGAATTAATTAGGGGTATTTTTGTCATTCCGATTAGTATCTTAATTTGTGTGAAAATTGCTAAAAATACTTATATTTTGAATCCGAGGGAGTATAAATTAGTGACATAATCTATGTACTATCTCATTACTCCCTCTGTTTCCAATTATCTGTCGCTTAGATATATTTTATGAGTTTCTAATTATCTGTCCCTTATTTTTTATTAATTCAGATAACAAATAATTTTAATTGTCTCAACATAAATGTATTAATTGAAAAGTAAAATGTCTATCAATCTTTAAACTAATATGTTTAAATTATTTTTTTAATACTAGTGTAATATTTTAGAGCGACAGAAGGAGGGAGATTAGTTACCAACCCAAACTTTACGTTGACAACTGAAAATATTTTTAGCGTTTTTCAGTGCTGGAAATGAGTCAAACCCAATATATATGACTACAATCATAGGGAAGTATTGTGGCAATACCTCTTTACATGGTAAGAAATTAAACCAAAAAGAACGTCATAAAGATAATTATTGTTTATGATAAAGATAAGTATTGTTTATGATAATGAAGTACGTAATGTATAATGTATATTTAGCCCAAAAAAGAGGGCGATATATAATGATTTTTGTTGTAAATGAATGACCAGTCAAGTCCAACTCATAGAGTGGGAGGCCCATAGCCTATGAACCAAAGAATTTTATCTCTATAAATAGAGACATTTGGTTAATTTCTATATAGACCTAATTCATATCACTCTCTAATTTCTCTTTTTACTTCTCTAATTTATAACACGTTATCAACACGAAACTCTCCCAATTTAAATTGTACACAAGTTTTAAGGTTTATTATATAATTTTTATATGTCTCATTTTTATATTGCGGCTTCAAATCAATTGGAGTACGCAATAGATCTAGCATTTGTATATATTGCTTTGCCGTTTTTGTTCTAATTGCTGATCATGTTTTTTATTTTGGCAATTAGTGCCTGATACCCCATTGTGCCATGAATTTAGCCTTTCTTGTGCTTCAATCAAGTAGGATTAATTTGTTACTGGGATCTTGCTTTGATAAAAAAAATAAAAAAATAAAAAAATAAAACCTAATCATGGCATGCCTGTACCATTCTATTGTTTGTTATATGCGTTAGGGGTGTTCAAGAAAAAGCGAAATTGACCAATCCAAACCGAATTTTCGGTTTGAGCGGTGCATTGGACTGGTTTCGGTTTGAGCTAAATTAAAACCGAATTTTTGGTTTGGTTTAAAAAAAATTATAAACCAAACTAAATATATATAATATATAATATAATATATATTAAAGGACTTTTTTGCAATAAAGTATATTTTTCCTTAAAATGATTTTTAGTATAATTGCTAACTTTTGTATCTCATTCTAGATTTTTCAAGTGCAAGTTCTTCAAGTGTTAAACCAAGAGATTTAAAAGTCATCATTTGGTATGCGATTTTAGATTTACCAAAAGATTTTATTGTATTTCACTATTTTGAACTAATAATTATGTAATTTTTGTGTTTTTCTTTTTTCTTGTAGGATGATTTTGAAGTAATTTATTTGAAGTGTAAGGATCAAGGCCAAGAATTTATATTTTATTATTTTGTTTTCTTTATTGTGTTTACCTTGAAAATAATAGGCATATTTTTTTAAAATATTTTTAGCAACTAACTAATTAAATAAAGTTTTTTTTAAACTTTATAATCAATATTTTTGTGTCTCGCAAAACCGAGCAACCAAACCAATCCAAACCAAACCGAATGCATCGGTTTGAGATTTTAAATGGTTTGGATTAGTTTCAAAATTTCCAAACCGAATATTTCAGTTTGGTTTGAAAAATGTATAAAACCGAACCAAACCGAACCATGAACACCCCTAATATGCGTTGATTTTCCGTATATATATTCGTAATCCTTGCTTGCCATATCAGATCATATACTATTTTTATGTTTTCTGAATGATTGATTCATATTGTCACACCCCGTCTCCGGAATGATGACATGGCAGTGCCCCATTGGTTAATGAAACACCTAAGCCACAGTCAGAGATTACTAATTAAGGCAGTTCAGTTATGAAATCCATAAGTAGTAATAAAAACACTAGCGGAAGCATTATTCTAAAAATGAAATGTTTCTAAGTTATTACATCTGAAGTAACCTACAAGTTCCAAAATAAATAACTATGAATTGAAATAACACGTGTGAACTAATCCAGTTAGGATCACTCTTCGTAGCCCCCTTTCCCAAGCATCAACAACATCATCATACCGCTCGTAATCACCTCGCATAAAGAAAGTGCGATGGACTGAGCTCTGGTGCTCAGTAGGGACCCAAAAACAGTAATAACAATAGCAATAGTTATGTCTATATATGTATATATATATATATATATATATATAGACATAACAGAACAGATATAACAGAATCAGATACAGATAATGCAGATGCCCGTTTCCCAAAATACCCCTATGTAAGTATATGCACACGACTCAATCCAAGTCTCACAAGACTCGAACTCAGGGGCAGTGGAAGTGAAGTGCGGTGCAAGACAAGACAGATCCGAATGCAATGGTGGACTCGCACCACCGTGGTTTCAGAAAAATGAGATGCAAACTTGTGCAAAAGTGCACTACACAATACCCAATCATCCCAACTCATATGCGACCAAATAGATTCCAAACAAATAGCAATTAAAGACCCAAAACAGATGTTCGACTATACTTATCAAATCTGACATCCCAGATCGGAATTCATGACATGAGCATCCCATACTACTCATGCACTACAAACCAATAGTTATGTCAGACAATCGAGTATAAAACAAGGACGAACACATATTATGCAACAATTAAGCAATTAACAACATTCTTTGCACCTAAACGATTCCATAACTGAGTGTACGACAAACACCACGCGTTGCCCATCCGGTACAACATACTCGTCTTAAATACTTAGAACATCGTTAAGGCTATGACACACAATCCCACCATATGAGCTCAGTTATTTATTCACTACTACTCAGCAATAACGGTAGTGGTCCCAGTTATAAACCAAACTATGACGGTTCAGTAAAACTCGTGGGTTCGGGTTGCCCCCCAAACGACGGGCACATATTTTAAGGTTCAATCCATTACATTGTCTCATCATCCCCCATCAGGGACTCCACAAAACCACTACCGTATCTAATGATTGGTCCCACTAGATGAAGACCCAGTACAGAACAGAGCAGAAGACCTCTCGGGGTCATATATCAGAACAGAGCAGAAGACCTCTCGGGTCATATATCAGAACAGAGCAGAGCAGAGCAGAAGTCGGAGGGAACCTGCTAACTAGTGATCCTAGATAAGAGCTCACAAGGGGGCGACGACTCGATCGACCAAACCAGTTAGGACAAACAATAACACCAATTAAGACGACCTTAATAGAGGCAAATACAAAAAGGACTCCCAACGGTCCCCAGTACAGAACAGATACAGAGCAGATACATAACAGATACAAATATAGTGCAACGACAGTTTATAACATTTTAGCAATTAATGAAAGCGATTGAAATTAAGATATAGACATGCTCAGGTCATCTAACAATTCAGGAATTCAATTAAGCCAACGAAAAACCCAACACGACAACAATTATTCCAAGGCAGTTCATGCTTTTCAATATAAAATACTATAAAAACATGTCAGAACAGTATATCAGTATTATCCATAATTCACAATTATAAGTTAATTATGACAATTTACATAAGGCAATAACAAGAGCGCAATAATCAATTTACGAATCAAATTATAATGAATTTAAATCATGCCCAAAACAGTTTATGCAATATCGAAAGTAGTAAACACAATTCGTGAATCTATTTCGTAAATTAAATAGTTTATCCGCTTTTACTGTGCAGTAATATGCGAGAATTAAATGACGTAGGGGTCCTTACCTCTTACGAACGCGATAAGACACAGAAATTCGTAATCAGTCCTGGCAGCTTACTCCGGGGGCGATAACTTTCTGCTGGAACCTCCGATTCATGATCCGTTTGCGCTCACTCGAAGGTCTTTCAATTCTCTTCAAAATTGATATATTGTGGGTCGAAAACCGAGGTCGATATCGTCCTCAATCGTCCTGTCGAAGTTCTGGACAGAATATATTTAATCGCACAAAAATCTGGTCCTGCCCTCCACTTCTGACCTATATTACGCAATATCTAACGGTTAAAATATCGATCCCTCTGGTCAGATTATAGCCCTATCAGTCTAGTTTCTAAATCAAAAAGAATTACTCCGATTGGAGTTCGGATGATACCTGTGCGAAGATTCTACCAAAAGTGCGGAGAAAATGAAATTCAGAAAAACAGTCCCGCTCCCGGTGCGATATCTTCCGTCTCCAAATTCAGAATGTGAATCCGTTTCCACGACCTCGTATCTTGTTTCGCCGTGATAAATTTACATATAAGGTTCGTCGAAAACCGATGAGAATTGCCCACTCAAAAGTCCTTTCCAAGTTGCTAAAAATCGCTCTCAAAATTCCTTTTTCTCTGGAACTCTCACGGCACAGCCGCTGCTTTCTTTTTGTATTGTTGTTTGGCACGTTTTCTGAGGTTGCCCTTTTCTTGTTTCTTGTTTTCTTGCGCCGAGAGGAGCCGCCTCCTCTCTCTCTCAGAAATAATGTTTTTTTGCTTCTATATTCTTTTTTTTTTCTTTCATTCCAATCCCCATTATCCCAGTAACCACGAAATCCCACGATTTCTCATTTTCTCATTTTATTATTTTATTCAATTCTTATTCCAAACAATTATCTAATTGAATTAAATATCTAGGTGAATCGCAATTAATTCCCTCAACTACGTTACGCGTACGGAATGACCCTTAATAAAACGTACACATAATAAAACATGTAATATGTTATAAAAATAATTTTACACGTAATCACATAATCATACGAAATAAATTATGTCTATACAGTTACTCGAGAAAAATAATTACACGTCAGAAATCACGTACGCAAAAGTTACGGGTTTTACACATATACTATTATATGTACTGTATTAACCATTTGTTCATATACTTTTCCACTAGATTTCAATGTAGTATATTTTTTCATTTTAAATATTGTATCTTGAGCTATTTTTTCTCTCTATATATTGTTGGCTTAAGATTTAGCCATGTTATTTCTTATTCATGTCTGATCGTATTACAATATAGAAAATCACATGCAATTGGATCATAAATATTATTATCAAGAATTTAAAATATCAATATTCCTGAAAAATATATTGAATGATTACTCCTGAAGTAGTAATAGTATAAATTAATAATATTAAATGTTCTTGAAGAACATCGTCTAATATTCCTGAAGAGTATTATTTATTCCTGAAAAATATATTATTACTACAAATTAATTAATTATTCCTTAAGAATATTATTATCCATTAATTATTTACTCTTAGAGAGTATATTATCCAAATATTGCCCTGAAGTAACAATTATTTATTCGTAATTTTTTCTTATGCTCCCGATTTTAATTGAATTCTACAAACCATTATATGACCGCTAGAAGATGGTTGTATCGAATTGTAGAGATAAATATACGACTACTAGAAGATGGTTGTATTGAATCCTATAAACAAATATATAACCACTAGAATATGGTTTATCAGATTATTGTTAAATAAACCACCAGAAGTTGTATGGTAAAACAAATTATTATTCTTTGTTCTTAAATGATATGTTGTAAAATAATACAAATTGTTTAAGATTAACCACCAGAATATGGTTACTTTATTATTTTGATAAATTCTTATTATTATTGTTAATATAAATTCTTATGCGATGAGTCATGGAGACTCATTAACAATAAAACTCTGAAAGTTTTATTTTTTAAAATTTTAAAAGAAACGTAGAAGACCAAAAGATATTTTTACCAAAAGTTTGAATTATGGCTAAAGTATCATGAAACAATGATATGTTTTTTTACAATTGGTTTTTAGAATTACTCCTGTAGTAGCGATAGATAAAGAAGATTATTGATATCATGTTTCATTGAGACGGAAACAAAAGATAGGTTATTAATAAAATATAAGAGAAACCCAATCAATTATTGGTATATCATTCCCTGAAGCGAATGTGGCTAAAATTTCATTGTCTGTGAGAGAGACAATTTGATTATACCATTATTGTAGAAGTACTACTCCTTATGTTGAAATTAGTATTAATGGTTATCACATGAAGTGGTAAAAAGAAAATGAGTAGTATATTATTTTGGACATTGCTAGGCTACTAGAATTATTGGATAGAAATTGGATAAAACCCAAATTGGGAGAGTGAATCCCTTATACCAGTAGGGGTGAATAGTGTTAATTTGGGTTTTATCCAATTCATATCCTAGAATTCTAGTAGCAAATCATTTTCCTATTATTTTATGTTTTGATGAACTCTTATTTGATAGTTTTGAATATGTATTAGGAATTTTTGGATTGTAATTTTATTTCAACTGTTTTGAATTTTTATTTATAAGAAATATATGTAGTTCTTGAAGAATTATATTCTTTTAGAAGCTCCAGAAGAGTTTGCATGTTGAAAAGTTCCAGCAGAACAAATTAATTAATAATTCAGAAGAGTTTGCATATTGAAGGGTTCCAGCAGAACTATTTTATTAATAACTCCAGACTATTTTATTAGTACAATCCTTCTTTTATAAAAGTTCCTGAATAACTATAACTAGTCGAACTGGTAGATGAAAATCTTCGAAAAGCTAAAGAATTAAAATTAGTTTCAATACTTTTAGTTGAAAGTATAAATTCCACAATATAAATAATATTGTACAATTCTAGCAGAAATAATCGATTAAAAGCTCCTGAAGGGCTGGTTGATTAAAAACTCTTGAAGATATCTATATAATCGATTATTATCTATAATTTTCTTATAAAGATTAATTTAGATAGTGGACAAATGCATTTTCAATCATTGCTATTGTTATTAGCAAATAAATTGCATTGAAGAGATTACTATTTATCTCTTACAAATTATATTGTACCGTAAATGTTTGCATTGAGATGCATTATTGATTAAGCCTGAAGCTTACTTGGTTAAAGAAATATATTAGTTGGCATGACTGATTAGACCATATCAGATCATTAAAAAATACGAAATCATAAGGAATTCGTGAAAACATTTTTTTTATGGAACCATAATTTTCTAAAATATTATTTGTATTTAGCTACATATTTCAAAGCAATTATATATTGTCTTAGTACTATATTGTGATTGAATATATTTTTGGGATGAATATTTTATTCGATGCATCGAAATATGTACATTGTTAATCCGCAACTTGAAGTTTGTGTTTTTATTGATAAATTAATGAGCTCATTCTCCCATAAATATAATTTGTTTCAAAAGGTACTAGTGATATTATATGTCATCTAGATTAAAAGTTGCATATCCTGAAGAATATGTTTATATAATAAATGGTCTTGTAGAATCATATATTGCTTTGAATTTATTAGATATATCTTTGTATTTTTTCCAACTATTAATTTCTTATTTCTCCTCTTTTTAATTGGTTTTTATTGTTGCAAACAACAAGATTTCCACCTCAAAATAAAATGTGCGCTCATTCTCCACCACAAGGTGTTGAGATTGGTCCTCATAAAAGGATAAATTATATGTTGGGCATCAATCCTGCTGATTGGTATATATGTTGTTGCAACATAAAGAAGGGGAAATATATAGCCGAACAAACTATTTCTATTTGTGTCTCTAGTTGATCCTCAAATAAATGAGTTTTGAACCAAAAGTTCAAAAAACGAATATTTAAAAATATTTTATAACCAAAATTCGGCTAAAAAATAAACTCCATGATATTTAATGTCCCTGAAGGACGAGCTATCCATAATATTTGAGACATTGAAATGTGGTAGCATTATGAGTTCCAATAATAAAATTTCTCGCAAATGGAGTAAATATTTATAGATGGTCAAGTTAAGAAGATTAAAATTCTAGAAGAATTTTTCCAAACATGAATATTATATCATTTCCAGAAGAAATTCAGGTACCTGAAAATTTGTGAGAATTATGAGATCTCAAATGTTTGGGAATTGATGGAACCATATACATAAAATTGTGCAAAAGTCGACATTACTTTTTATCGCAATAGAATGAGGATCTTTAATATAAAGTCTGCAGACTGAAAAATTAAAAGTGTAGAAATGATTGGTCAAAATAGACCATTGAGTTCACCTCAAATTGTGAAAAGCTTGTACGAAAATTTTAATACACTTGAAGTGTAAATGTATTCGTTACAGATATTATACACCTGAAGTGTAATCTTAGAAAGATATTCGTTTAGAATAACAAACAAATAAATTACTTTGAGGTGGATGCAAGTGTATTTGAATAGCGCACAAACACTTGATATAGAAACAATGTTACAATTTAGTAACAACATTTATAAGAAGTCTTTGAAGGACTTGATATGCCAGAAGCATATAAGTAATTCTTTCCGAAGAATATAAACATCAAGACTTAGTGATTAATGTTTTTTTTGAAAGCATTATGAAAAGATAACATATTTCCATGTATTTACAAATTAAAACATCCGGAAGATGTAATTTGTTGAAACTATGAACACTTATTCACTAAGATATAACCAATTGCAAATTAAATTATATGCATTGGTCCAATGATGTTAAAAAGGGAAGTAATTTGACATAAGATTAATGTTTCCTTAAGTAGGCGTATTTTTTTCCGCATGGTTTTTTTTTCCTAGTAAGGTTTTAACTAGGCATATTCTTTATGTTACGAATATCCAAGGGAAAGTGATGACATCAATGTTCAACAGATTCACTCAAGTGATAATGTAGAAGATTATTTATCAAACATTTACCAACATCAACATTCAGAAAGTTGATACATCAGATTGGAATGCGTCATCTGAAAGACATTCAATGATCAGGGGAGTAGTCATACTCTTTTTCCTTCGTTCAGGTTTTGTCCCACTGGGATTTTCCTAACAAGGTTTTAACGAGGCGGCAATTAAATACTCCAACATCAATTGTATTCATTTTCTTAGTTTGGTTTATTTTTTCCCACTGGTTTATTTATTTATTTTTTTCCAAATAAGTTTTTGTGAGGCAATTGTTGTATAGATTAGTCATTCAGGGGAAGTGTTGTAAATGAACGACCAGTCAGGCCCAATCCATAGAGTGGGAGGCACATAAGCCCATGAACCAAATGATTTTATCTCTATAAATAGAGACTTTTGATTCATTTCTATATAGACCTAATTCATTCCACTCTCTTATTTCTCTTCTTACTTCTCTATTTTATAACAATTTTTCTTTTTTCTTTTTTCTTTTTTCTTTTTTCGAGTGAATAGATAAGAAAGCTTTGTTTTAGATTTTTGAAGAAAACTGTTGGTGTGCCGAATGTCCACGTCTGCAAGTCAACTTTGGAGACGAGGAGAGTTTGAGTCTTCTTTGTGTCTAGATGAAAAATACAGTAGTAGTAAAATTTGTTGCTTCGACCTTCAAAACTACAAAATATTACTACTACTTTCTAGTTTTTAGGGCTTTGAAGTTTGTTTATGACTTTAGCTTTACATTTCTGCACTGAACCAAATCCTTGGCATGAGATAACTTGCAAGCGCCTGTTGTTCCCGAGATTTTTTAAAAAATACTATTCCCTCCATTTTTAAATATAAGATGCTTTAAACAATTTTGAAAGATTAAGGAACTTGTCATTTTACACTGAAAGTTTTCAATATTAGCCCTCTCTCTCACTTCTACAGCATAAAGAAAAGAAAGGAAAAAATAAGGATGACAGAGGCAATAAATAAAAGAAATATCGAGGGTATAAATGAAATAAATTGTTGACAACTAATAAAAGAGTATTAAACGATAATTAATTTGGATACATATATATCTCCTAAACGACAATTAAATAGGAATGGAGGGAGTACTAGGTATAGTAAATTTTATATGTAGTTCAGAATATTAGATCAGTTTCGCCCCCAAGATTTTGTATTTTTTTAACATTTTTATATATAGTTCGACCTACTATTGCAGTTTCGCCCCAACGCCAAATTCCTGGCTTCGTCCATGATCGAAAAGACTTGATCACCTCGTGTCATTTTGTGAATTTGGTCCAAAGTCTTCATTTTTATACCCAGACTTCTTGATTCATGCTCTTGCCTTGGGACTAATCCCATCCCATTGCTTTGCACCTAAACAAAAAGAAACTGCCAACTTTTGAGTATAAAAGCCCAGGGGTTTCATCATTTGGCAGGGGATCATAATTTTTATTCTCAAAAATCATTTCAGCAACTTGGAATCCAACTGCTGCAGACCAACGATGAATCCCTCACTAGATCATGTCTTCTCCAAGTGACAGCATTAAACACACAATGCATAATCGGATTCCCACTTTACTTGAAGTGCAGTTACAACGTTAATCAGAGCCAATCTAGAACAGAAAACAACGTTAGCTAGCTTCAAAATAGTGGTCCTTTTGGCTAGGATTTGAAAGAAAGTTGTATAGCACATGAAAAGAGCAGGGTAGGGGAGTGGGAATAAAAGCCACCAATATAAGTAAAGCCTTTATGGTGTATATGATTGTAAAATTTCTATATGGATCTGGTTTATATTACTATATCTTAATTTTGTGGTTAAAATTTTTGCACATCATTAAAGGATAAGTAGACTAGTGGTAAGACAAATTCTTTGAGTTGTTAATTGCGTCTCTTAATATCCTGCAAAGTATTCTGAACCACAAGATTTTTGAACGATCTCCATATGAAAGAATTATTAACTTTTTTTTGTGAAATGACATTAAAAAATATATACTTCAACTTCCTTATATGCTTTATTGGGGTTTGATTAGTTTTGGTTTGAGTTTGAGATTTTAGTCTCAGTCTCAAACTATTTTAAACTCAACCAAATTCTAAATGGTTTAATGTTACAAGTTTTATTTTTAGACTCCAAAGTTCGTTTGAGTTTGATTATCAAATGAGACTCAATATATCAATGGGGCAGTTAGCCGTAATAGGTGATAATAATAGTCGGCTCATTGAGCCATTAAAGATGGACAAAATCACATGGCCATTTATACTTTGTTCTATATGGAGGAATTTGTAGACTTCCATCTATAAAGACAAGTCATCCCCACCTTCAATTTCACCACACAAAATATGTCCATATTTTTTTTTTTGTAGAAAAGAGTTTGGGTGGGTTCGCCTCTGGTCACCACCATGAGTTAGGGCAGACCCTAGTAATCATATGTCGCTTACAAAGGTACATACAGATCACCCACCAACACATCCTTCACGTCGGTGGCGAGAATTGAATACTTGACGTGTCAAATCCTTACAAAATGAGCCAACTTGTGTTGGTTGTCCATATTCTTTTGCCTTGTTTATCATTGCAAAAACTTTCAATCAAATGGCAAACTTTTCATGGCCCTAAAAGTGAGTACTAATAATTCCCCTAACATTTCTTGATTAATTTTTTTTCCATATTTGGCTACCATAAGGAAATCTACACCACCCTTGTACCACATCACGTTACCCCCTCAAAGTGGAAAATCTTAAAAGAAACATTCAAGAAATACACTTTGTGTGTTGAAATGAAGCAAAATAGTTTCCAAAATCCCATATTGGCATTGCCCATTTAGTTAGTTCATTGAACATCAATTTTGGTTGTTGGACTAATGTTGATGAGGAATCTAAAAAAGCTTTAATAAATAATAAAAAAACAACAAAATAATTATTTAAATGCTTATTTTGTATAATAGCATTGGATAGGCTTTAGGTTGTCCATTATCAATCACGCCAATAAAGAGTATAGCCCTTACATGGGCTCAAGCATGCAGGAAATGGAAACAAATCCCTACCAAAAAATGTAGCTCAATCCCCATCCGCAAATAATCGTCGGTACCCGGATATTTTTCTATTCATCTGGTCAATCACTCACAATAATTCACTAATATGTATATATAAATAGAAAAGATGTTTACACAGCGAATTCTGAATATTTTTCTTGTTACCGTCCTAATGTTTTCAAATTTTATTTCCAAACTCACTCCAATGACAATTTGAACGTCAGTTTGAGTTTGATATTAAAGAAACTCAAGCCAAACACGATTAAGTACATCCTAGAATCACTATGTGTCATGTCTATAAATTTAAATTTGAACCACATTTTCGGAAAATTTTTAATATAGATCGGCTTGTTGGACTGGCCCCACAACTCTCTCACATGAATTGTGCCGGGACCTAAACTCCACTCCAATTTATGTGAGAAGACCGTAAAACCAGTACTACAAGGTCGGATCATGCCAAAGTGACTCACATTTCCGTTACTTATATGTATCTAACAAATTAGCATCTCAATTTCTCGTCTTCTATCCTATTTGATGTTTCGTTTCCTCTATATAAGGAACCAAATCTCCATAGAAATATCTTTAAACTTGGTTCCACCCTTAGTTTTCACCCCGCTTCCCCCCACCCCCCCCCCCCCCCACACCCCAATCTCAACCTCAACATCCAAAGTATGGCCGTGCTACGGTGATATACTTTTGTCCTATGGTTGATATTCCAATAGTACCCCTCCCCTCCCTCAGTAGGATGAAAAATTTCGATATAGCACTTGGCTTTACTAAAGTGGGGGACATAGACTACTGCAGCTCACAATCACCCACATCCCCTCTTTTCGATTAAAAAACAATAAAAACGCCTCAAACAATGTATGCAAGTGGGGGAATATTTTTATTATTTTAATCAAAATCATGATGCTACTGAATGTGACTGCAGTGATCTATATCCCCACTTATAGTGCTCTAGTCCCACGATGAATTGATCGATGAGGATAGTCTCTCTGCCCCACATCAATAGCAAAAATATCATGGAAACAGTGCCTAAACTCTCCTTTGAACCCTTACCATCTGTCCAGAGATCATAAAATAATCACCCAAAGTACAATTCTCAAAAACCTCGTCTTCTTTCCCCCATCTGCTTTCTACTAAACATTTTCCCCACGTCTCAAAAAACCCCATAAAATCCCAATCCTTTCAATTTTACCCCTCCCCAGAAGCTTTCTCCCGGTACTGTCTCAATGGATAACTCTCTCACAAATTTTATATTAGTCTCACGCGGGGTTCTATATAAACTCAGAGTTGAGTAATTTGTGTCTTCTTTTCTTCTTGACACCCAGTGAGACCGTACAAGAAGAAAGTTTTCCCAATGAAAATGGATGGAGTAGAGGAAATTCCAAGGTAGAGCCGTTATTATAAAACTAGCTACACAGCCCTCTCATATAAATTGGGATAGAATATACTTTGTAAGTAAGCTCCGCCCCAACTAATGTGAAAAAATTGTGGGGTCAGTTGCACAAGTACTCACTGGCAGAGCTTCATGAGGGCAGGAGGGGGCTACGGCCCCTCAAATTTTTTAGAAACGACTAATTTTTTATAGTAATTTTTTTTTTTGATATTTTCTTATAAATGTTGTATTTCGTCTCTCTAAAAAATTTTAATAAGAAATTCGCCTCTTATGATAAATTCCTAGTTCCGCCACTACAAGTAAATCTCCTGCTCGATTCACCCGGGTAGGGGTAGATCCGGGTTGTTTCTATTCTTTCTCCATAGTTCCCCAACCAGTCAGGAACGTCATGCAACTGTTAACAGAGACCTCCCATCCAATCCAATCCAATCTATGCTTTTTTATAATCTTTGAGAAATAAATAAAACTATTAAAAAATGAGGCAGTCTCAGCACTCAGCAGCAAAAAAAACCAGCTCTAGACAGCTCATTTTGCTATTTCGCAATTAATAATTACTCTTATTTCTCCCCACCCAAAAATCATATATTTCCAAATAAGTCCCCAAGAAGAACAGAGTACTACTACTGCTGAGTCCTAAACCTAATAAAAAAAACTCTTGCCCTTCACTTTCTCTCTCTTGCTTTCTCTCTCTCACACACAAACCTGCAGTGTCCGTCAATTCTAAAATTGGTTTAAACTTCACATGAATTGAACGGAGTCTACATTATCTAACTTACAGTCCCTCAAATGAATTGAGCGGAGCCAACCTATGTATGTAGGCCCGCTTAATTTATGTGAAGAAAATGTCCAAGCTCAATTTATGTGTAGTCAGCCCCACAAGTACGGTTATAGTATTGAATTTTCCGGGTCACGCACTATTTCTCATCTATATATATAACGGAATACACACCTCACGCTTCCCTCCCCTACTTTTCAACCCTTACCAGATCTCTCCGACTTATTCCATGGAGATGCGTGCTATCTGAGCAGATTTCCCCCCTTCCCCACCACCACCGCAACTCCAATCGACACCCTTTCTGTCTCCTTCTCTCTATCTCTCCGCATTGCTCATCCACTTATTATATCATAAAATATCGTTTATATATATGTATGACGCAACTCGCCAAAAACCCTTTTTGTTTTTTTTTCCAATTTTTTTGTTTTTGTTTTCTTACAGTTTCGGTTCGATTTTGATGTGGGTTTTTTTTTTTGCGATAACAGAGATGGAAAGTCCTAATGGTAGTGTGAATGTGATGAGCAATAATGGTGTTGCGGCGGTACTGTTTAGCGATGAAGAAGTTAAAGAGATAAGTGGGTTCAATCGAGGCGGCGGCGCTGCCGATGATTACGTAGAGGTGACGTGTGGTTGCACTAGCCATCGTTACGGTGATGCTGTGGGTCGACTTAGGGTTTACTCTTCTGGTTATCTCGAAATCACCTGTGAATGTACTCCTGGTTGTCCCGAAGGTCTCTCTCTTAAAAAAAAATCTGGCCTATTCTACCCTTTTAGGTCATATCTTTATGTGACATAATCATGGGTTTTCTCGGATGCATGTTTTTAACCCTTCCCTACGCATAAGGGGACTGTGCATTTTTTTTATATATATTGTGTATGATTATTTGAAGGTTGTGTCTGACGCAATGATCAAGTGTTTACTTGTTATCTGCTAGTTGCTCGGTAATGAGTTCGAACCCTATAAAAAGTCTCTTTGTTTGAGAAATAAGGGTAAGTCCGCGTACATTTGATATATTCTCCAGACCTTACTTATGCGTGAGACTTGTGCACTTGATACGACCTTATTGTGTATGATAATTTGCCTGAGAGAAAATAAGTTCTGCAGCGTCCTTCCAGTTCACCATCGTAGTACGTTTGCTTGTTGCAATTTTATTGACTGCGCGGATGAAAATGATAGTGGGAACGATGAAGAGTGTTATGAGACAACCTACATTGTTTTTTTGCTAACGTTATATCACTGGTTTGAAGTTGTTTTTTGTTGAAAGTTTGGATCTTTGATGCAGAGTTTGGTTGATCATATACATACAATGTGGAGCTGTTTTTTGCTCATTACTTTATCTTTATTTCTGTTGATTTTATTGTCTTGAAGATCATATATGTTCATTAGTATTGCGTATGTCGTTAACTCTTGATTCCTTCCCTGCAATTTTTGACAAATGAATGCTTTTTCTGAGAGCATGTTTTTCCATTGAAGTTTTTTTTTTGTATGCCTACTCTGGAAAAAAGGTTTTTTTTTTATCACTTTCGTCCAAGTTTTCTCGGTTTTCCTCTACCTCTGACATCCTTATTATTCCTCCACCCTTTAATTCTTGTAATACAAGCTCAACTCGGTCTTCTTTTTATGTGCGTGGACAGTGGAAATACATGTATTTTGTTGTATACTTGGTTTCGCTAGGCAGATATTTGATTTTATGGAGTGGGATTGCTAGGAAACGCTTCATTATCTTTGTCTTGGCAACTTGAATTGTTTTTTTTTGGTATTACAATGATGATGTAGGATTAAGAACTGAGCATTATTATCAGCTTAATTCAGGAATACAAATATGAGAGCTGGATTGAGTTAAGTTTGTCAAACTTAAGGAACTGGATCCTAATAAGAATACGGGTTGCTTATTATGGCTCAAATATCGATAAGAACTCTCATGTGATTATAGGTCAAATGCAACTTCAAGTTCCAAGCTTGTAACTAGATAATGATATTGGCATTTCTTATCTCCTATGGTAGATAATTTGTTGTCTAGTGATAAGTTAACCTATCCTGCTCTCTTTCATGAGCTATAGATGACCTAGTTTATTAGCATTTTGCCACTTCTTGCAAAACTTTGGTGTACATTTTGCATATATGTCTTAATCTTTTCATTCGGAATAATGGTTCATTTTAGTTTATCTTTTCAAATGAACTTCAAAGATAATAGCATTAGCTCATTTCATCTTGCGATAGGTGTCAGTTGTCTTCTCAACTTTGTAACATTCCTTATGTTTACATCTGTTTTTTTTTTTTTTGGTTATTAGACAAGATGACACCAGCTGCATTCGAGAAGCATTCTGGAAGGGAGACTTCCAGGAAATGGAAGAATAACATCTGGGTTATTGTTGATGGGGAGAAAGTGCCTCTGTACAAGACAATACTCCTCAAATATTACAACCAAGCATCGAAAAGCACCAATGGATCAAAAGGATCGCATAATGGTAAAGTTTCTCATCGTGATGAGTTTGTTAGGTGCTCAGAATGCAATAAAGCGCGTAGGTTCCGTCTGCGTGCCAAGGAGGAATGTCGAAGTTACCATGATGCTTTGGCCGATTCTTATTGGAGATGCTCTGACATGCCTTATGATAAGTATGTCTACCCCTCTACTCTATGATTGTAATAATTCACCATTATAGTGTCAAATTCTTGCTCTCCTCTAAAGATTGGATGCTACTAGTTGTTTAAAGTGCAATTAAGTTGGCATACATGTTGACTTAAGTTATTTTGATTTATAGTTACTGAAGATTGCCTTGATAATTGGTGCCTTGAGGTGTTCTGTTATTAATCTTAAACACTTTGTTTCTGCTGCTCCGTTTAAAAACTTGGGCTTCCATGCCTACTTCAATTGCATTTCAATTAGTTTGTCGAGTGTCCTATTTATTTATTTCAGAATTTACATAATTATGACAACCGAGGAAATCTCAAAGTAAGTTGTTGCTGAAATATGCATTCTCTCGATGGAGAAATGGGATATGTTTTCTAATGCATCTGTAATCTCTACAACAATTCTTATTTGACGGTTGTGTAAATGTTAAATTTTATGATATTGAGGGAAGAGGCATGGGAGAAGCAAATGACTAAGTAAACCACATAATGCATTCGACAAAAGTAAAGTTGGATGCAAAGTACTCCCTCCATTCCTAAATATAAGACTCTTTAGACAATTTGAGAAAATTAAGGAAGTTGTCCATTCCACCTAAACTTCCAATACTACCCCATCCTCCCTCTCTTTCTCTCTCACTTCTATATTATAAAGAAAGGAAAATGTTGAGGGTATAATTGAAATGAATTGTTGACACCTAACAAAAGAACCTTAAACGACAATTAATTTGGACTCCTAGATTTCTCCTAAACGACAATTAATAAGGAATGGAGGGAGTAATAGGTTGCTTCGAATCTTAAATCTCACATTATGATTCCCCTCTCATAATGCATTACAAGAATTCATCCATTTATAGAAATTGGAATTGGAAGGATTTATGGATTGAATGTCTCATTGCTGAAATTTCCTCATCAGGCGAAAGGTATTTTCTTAGTTTTAGAAACAGAATAAAGGAAGGTCTAACTTTCAGGATATGATGATCTTTAAAATTTTCTAGCTTCCCAAAGTTGAACCATCCAGAAATCTTCTACAGGTTTCTTATTTATTTTATTCAATGCCTTCTTAAATATTTTGGTTGTCTAACCTTGTTGTTCTGTGATAAAACACATGTAAAGTTTCCTAGGGAAGATTCATTAAGGTCGGCCATTTTTATTCGGATGATTTCCGAAGTTGTAACTAGTCAATTGGAGTGAATAATGGCTATGGGAGTACATTACATACATATTGCTTCAGGAATGAAATTTCTACTGCTCTTAAGCTTATCAGGCTACTTTCATTTTTCTTAATTTTCTTAAAATATACCCTTGGGGTGAAAAGTCTGTTTTCCCTTCTGCTTTTGCTTTAATTGGTATATTCTTGAAGTAATTGTTATACTGCTGATACTTTAGGTGGTTACTCAGTGAAAGATATGAACTTCGAACTGCTGTTCTTCTTTTGAACGCAGAATTAGCTTTTTTTTTCCATGGTAACTTAATTGTTCTGCATTTCTTGCTTCTCTGTTTGTTATAACGTGTCGAAATTCCACTTCTAAACTGCTCTTAGAAGAATCTAGTGCATGCCCTTTATCTCTATTGCAGTTAATTCTTTATGTTTTTTTCTAAATGAAAATAAGATCCTTGAATGAATACAATTTTTTCTATTCAGGATGACATGTGATGATGATGAAGAAAGAGCAAGTAGAAGGGTGTATCGTGGCTGCATTCGTTCTCCAACTTGCAAGGGCTGCACCTCCTGTGTGTGTTTTGGCTGTGAAACCTGTCGATTTTCCGACTGCAGTTGCCAGACTTGCTCTGATTTTACTAGCAATGCAAAGGAGGCTTAATTAAACTTACCTCTCACCCAATACATCCTTTTGTTAAAATGCTTAAATTCTTGTTTCATTTTGGATAGATGGTTCTTCATATCATTTTCTTGATTTGATCCCAACCGATTTTCACAGAAAACTTCTGTGACGTTTTCTTTATTAGATTTAACTTAATTCTCAATCTCGTGTAAGTTTTCTGTGTTGGCTAATTTATCTATTCACTCCCATGTGAAAGTATATTCTGTTTGATTTTATTATAAATTCATCAATGTGATTGTTGTATAATTCCTTTTCCTATTAAGGTCCTAGATTAATAATATTTTTTTAACGAATTTTTCACTAAGAACGTGCTGTATTTTCCAAACATTCTAGTCTTTCTCATACCCAACCAGCTGCTCTTTGTCAAACGCTTTCGGATATATAAGTCCTTGCTCACAAAAAATGAAACCACCAAATATTGGCCTAATTATGCCCGAAATGTAAAGACTTTCTGAAACAAGGGAAAGTCTGGCATCTGGGTCCGCCCCACACTCCTCTCACATAATTTTAGACAAGACTCACTTGCAGGGTAGGTTCCGCATGTCTCCATGTCTCACATGTACCCACAAGGACTGTCCCATTGCGAATTTTTCCCTGAAACTAAGGCTGATGCTCAAAAAACCCCCAAATGTTTTTTTTACAAATTAATGTGTCCAAACAACATTCGCCCTAAGAAGCTCACAAGATATGAATGACTATAATTTAAGGAACCCAATAATGGAAAAATTGAAAAGAGAGAATGAAATTAAAGTATGGGTCGAAATGATTAATCTAAAATAGAAAGAAATATATGAATAAACCTAGAGAAGACCAAATCCAAACCTAATAGCTCCAATATTCCACAAAGTATAAAATAAGGATTCCCACACAAATTGAATTACTTGCCAAGAAAAATCACTTGATACCGGACCAAGAAAGAGTATATCTTTTAGGTTAGATTGTAAGACTTTAATAAAAACTTCAATAGGAACACTCAAATTACTTCAGCTTTGGAGAAAAAGGAGGCTCTGCTGGGTTCTCTGAGAACGGTGGAAAATAGAGAGAGCTGATAGAGGGTTTTGAGACGGATTGCACCATAAAACGACGACGAATGATACCGAGTACGTGTCGGCAATTGACCGGAGAAGTGGGATTCCGTGGATCACCACCGTCATTTGGTCCGTGGATCCACCCGGTTGTCGCATGGGTCGGGTTAATTTGGATTTCTTCTCAGTAAAAATCCCAAAACAGACGCAAATTCTCATTGTTTCAATAATAAAAATGTTATTGTGGACAGATTTTCTCATTGTTTCGAGTCTTTGCTCAGTATATTAAGGAATAAAATGTAGGACAATTTGCACATTTAGTCCCCATATAATTTTATTCGTCGATTTAGACCCCTATTTTAATTTCATCATATTTAGTCCTCGTAATATTTGTTTTAACGGTTTTAGTCCCCATATAAATTTATTCGTCGATTTAGTCCCCGTATTTAAATTTCATCATATTTAATCCTTATACTTTTTATTTTAACATTATAGTCCACTGGAATTGTATTCGTCGATTTAGTCCTCTTATTTTAATTTCATTGTATGCAGTCCTCATATTTTTTTGTTTGACAGTTTAGTCCCCATAATTTAATTTCATCCTATTTTAGTCCTTGTAATTTGGATTAACTTATTTAAACCCATGTAATTTTTGTTTGAAGATTTTGTTTGATATATTCATTTAATCACTATTCAGTCCCCTTAATTTGTCTTCAGGTATTTCAACCACCCTTGCAATTTTTATTTTTTCGATTAAGTCCACACATATTCATTTTATTACAATTCAGTCCACTTAATTTGGTTAAACATATTTTGAACCCCCTGGATTTTTCCCTTCGTCGACTTAGTCCCACTCGTTTTAATTTTATCCCTATTTTAAGTCTTCAAAATTTGGATTCACTTATTTAAACCCCCTGGATTTTCATTTTTACTATTTAATCCACACATATTCATTTCATCAATATTCAGTCCCCTTATTTTTGCTTAACGTAGTTAAAGCCCTTGAATTTTCTATTTTACAATTTAATCCCCATATTTTAATTTAATATTATATTAGTCCCCCGAAAGTTGGCTTTAGTTATTCAACCCCTGGACTTGTCCTAATAATTTCATTTCATCACTATTCATTTTGGCTTAAGGTATTTTAACCCCCTGAAAGTTTTATTTTTTTCGATTATGTTCACACTTTATTCATTTAATCACTATTCAGTCCCCTTAATTTGGATTATCGTATTCAAACCCCCTAAAATTTTCCCTTTGACGATTTGTCACCATATTTTAATTTCATCTTATATTAGTCCCCCAAAACATGGATTTACTTATTCATAACCTTGGACTTTTCGTTTTCACGATTAAGTCCCAATATAATCATTTAATCACTATTCAGTCCCCCTAAATTGGCTTCATGTATTTCAACCCCTGAAAGTTTTAATTTCTTCGATTTAGTCAACACATAATCATTTCATCACTATTAAGTCCCCTTAATTTTGGCTTAACGTATTTAAACCCCTGGAATCTTCCCTTCTTCGATTTAGTACCAAAGTTTTAATTTCATCCTATTTTAGTCCCCGAAAGTTGGCTTTACTTGGAATTTTTTGTTTGACGATTTAGTCCACACATATTCATTTAATCACTATTCAGTCCCCTTAATTTCGCTTAACGTATTTTTCCCTTCTACTATTTAGTCCCCAAATTTTAATTTCATCTTATTTTAGTCCAAATATATTGATTTCATCACTATTTAGTCCCCATAATTTGGGTTCAGTTATTTAAACCCCTGAAAATTGCCAATCGATGATTTAGTCATCACATTTTAATTTAATCCTATTATAGTCCACCTAATTAGGCTTCACGTATTTAATCTCCCTGAAATTTTTCTTTTTCCGATTCAGCCCTCTAATTTTAATGATTTAGTCCCTCAAATGTTCCCTTTGATGATTTAGTCCCCACCTTTTAATTTCAACATATATTAGCCCCCCACAAGTTCACTTTACTTATTTAAACCCCTGGACTTTTTGTTTTGACCATTTAGTCTCAATATATTCATTTCATCAATATCCAGCCCTCGTAATTTAAATTCAGCTATTTCTACTCCTGAAAGATTTTGTTGTTTCCGATTTAGTCAACAAATATTCATTTAATCAATGTTTAGTCCCCCTATATTTGGCTTAACATATTTCAGCCCCTTGTAATTTTTCTTTCAACGATTTAATCCTCATATTTTAATTTCATCACTATTCAGTCCCCATAATTTGGCTTCAGGTATTTCAACCCATTGAAAGTTTTACCTTTTTCAATTTATTTCACACATTCATTTCATCACTATTCAACCCCCTGAAATTTGTTTTTCCGATTTAGTCCACACATTTTAATTTCATCAAGTTTGGCTTCACGTATTTCAACCCCCAAAAATGCTTTTTTCTATTTAGTCCTGATATTTCATTACTATTTCAACCAGTTGGAATTTTTTTAATCTTCAATTTAGTCCCCACATTTTAACTTTATAGTCCACATAATTTGGCTTCACGTATTTCAACCCCCTATAATTCTATTTTGGAAGATTTAGTCACTTGATATTCATTTCATCACTATTCAATCCCTGTAATTTTGATTCACGTATTAAAAACCCCTGAATTTTCCCTTCGTTGATTTATTAACCTCATTTTTTAATTTCTTCCTATTTTAGTACCCAAAAATTCGCTTCACGTATTTAAAACCTCTAGATTTTTTCTTTGTTGATTTAATCCCCGTATTTTAATTTCATTCTAGTTAAGTCCCCTGTAATTTGGCAAAGTATTTGAAGCCCTAGAATTTTAATTTCATCCTATTATAGTCCATGTAATTTGGCTTCACATATTTAAACCTCCTGGAATTTTGTTTTTGACGATTTAGTCCACACATTCATTTTATCACTATTCATTCCCCGTAATTTGACTTCACATATTTTAACCCCATAGAATTTTTGTTTTGACAATTTATTCCCCAAATATTCATTTCATCACATCCAGTCCCCGTAATTCAGGTTCACATATTTAAGCTACCTAGAATTTTCTTTATTTAGTCCCCATAATTATTTCCCCTATTTTGTCCGCTGGAATTTTTCCCTTCGCCTTTCCCTTTACCGATTTAGTTCCCACAATTTATTTTAATCCTATTTAGACCCGTAATATTTTCGCATGTTTAGTCCCCATATTTTAATTTCATAACTAATCAATATATGTGCAACGGAAAGAGTCCACGCCACCACTTACACGTCGGAATCCAGCTAATTTTGGCATACACGACACACATGCTCAACCAAACAAGGGAAAATAGTCTATTTATTTTTGTATCGTTGTTAGTTATGAAATTAACAGTTGTTTCTTATGCAGAATATAATTACACAAAAAAAAACTAATAAAAACTAGAAAAATTAGGTATCCATTTCCAAAAGCTAGAATCAGCTCAAACTAAAAGTTACTACTCAAGAACTTAGATATCACCTATACTCTTTTGTGGAAAGAAATTACTCAAATCATAAGAAACATTTGCAAAATAAAAGAACTAACTGAAAGATGACTGGGATGAATTAGGGAAGAAAAGATGAGTTTATGCAGATGTGATACTACCTCTAATTCTCTATTCCCTACCTACGATTTCATATATGATATTTTGTCTTAATATCTCATATGAAGTGTACATCTAAATGGCAAAACATCAAAATAAAACTATTGTTGGTTTTTTATTTGATGCAGAACTCCTAGAGCTAGATTTAATGAGATATGCATACATGCAACTGCTCATCAACTACTACTAAAAGTTTCACCTTTATACAACTACTATTTAAACTATACAGAGCTCACTCATTTAACTAACAATCATCATCCATCCCTGAAGAGAAACAGCCTTACACTAACACTTAAACACGTTAGCATACTTCACAGAGAATGAACGCTTTCTTGGATCCTACATATTAGGCTGAATTATGAACAGATTTCGGATTGGACGCTATACAGTCATCATTACCAAAAGAATCATATTAACCTGCAAATATAATACAAAGTTTCAGCACTTGCTGAAAATTGAGTAGATAAAGACCAATGACGTGCTCATTTTCCAGAATTGTAAATAAAATGATTAAGATAAAGCTCACAAGTTAACATACAGCAGATAGGAAACAGTAGAAATTGGTGGTCGAATTTTGGGAGAAAAATTGTGGGTAGGTGGCGTTGGTGGTCGGTGATGAATCTTTAAATGATGATAAGACCATCTTGGAAACTCAAAAATACTTTTGGGATCATCAAGCAGTGACGGATACAGGATTATAGAACACTAGGGGCACACGACACTAGTAAAGGTTTTGGAGAGTTTTTATTTTATTAGCGGGGTCACTAAAAAAAAATTGTGTATGAATCATCTATACATTTATCATCTAAATAGAGTAAAATATATCATAAACACTAAAAAAAAATCACTGGGGTCACGGTCATCAAGGAAGTATAAATACTGCATAAATAGAGTTTTGGCCGGAAACCACCATGGGTGGTGGGTGGTGCTGGGACTGGTTAGGAAGTGCAAAATAACATTCAAGACCAAATGGGAAGTACAAAAAGAATGAGGACCACTCGATTATTTGAGGACCAAACATGCCAATTTCCATATTTATATTACAGAACCTGTTTTCAGTTTCAACCAATCACAAGCCTTCCCAATCCTACGTGCAATTTTCTGAATTGTTTTGTTCATTAATTAGTTTAAAAAATATGATTGGTTGAGATAATTTTTTATTTATTAAATTAATGATATAACTTGACATGTTTGACTTATTCAAATTAAAATTGTTAATTTTTTTTTAATTTTTTCTATTCTATTTTATTCTTACTATTTTCAATAATATTCAATATCATACATTGAAAGTTTACGATTTTTTTTATGAAATTTGACAACATTATAAATAATGGGGCTGAGAATGGTTTTTTATTGAATGGATTGGTGTAATTGGTTTTTATTATTAAATGGAGTGTCAAATCCAATTTATTTTTCAATTGTTTATTCAAATAGTTAATTTTTTTTTAAAAAAATAAAATTAGTTCACCGAGTCATTTAGTTTTATAGTGAACATGATCACTAAACTTTTTTCTTTAAAAGAGTAAAATTTTAAAAAAAATTAACTTTTGTTGATCGAAATATGTGATTTTTAGAGTATCATTGTCTGGGTTGGAATTTACCCAATGAATTGGAGAGTCGGATTTTATTTAATTTTTAGATGGTTCAAGTAAGCAATTTGCTGCCCAAGAAAATTATTATCCCGACCTTGAGCTGTCATTGAAATAAACTCTTGAAAGAATAATCGTTAGACTTAAAAGTCATTTAAGGACATGAAAGAATAATCTATCTATATTTATATTACAGAACACGGCTGTTTCAACCGATCACAAGCCGTTACAATATCACGTGTAATTTTCTGAAAGTTTTTTTTTTCTTTAATTAGTTTAAAAACTATGATTGGTTGACATAATTTTTTATTTTTTAAATTAATAATATAGCTTGACATCTTTGACTTATTCAAATGAAATTGTTAATTTTATTATTTTTTTTAAATTTTATTTCTATTTTATTTTATTCTTTCTCTTTTCAATACTATTCGAGATCCCACATCGAAAGTTTATAAAGTTTTTGAAATTTGACAACATTATAAATAAGTGTGTTGATAATGGGTTTTTATTGAATGAATTGGTGGAGTTGGTTTTTAGTACATTGAATTGAGTGACAAATTCAATTTGCTATTCAATTTATTCATTCAAATAGTTAAAGTATTTCTTTTAAAGAAAATTAGTTCATCGAGTCATTTAGTTTTATATTGAATATCAATGTAGAGTATCAATTTTCACTTTTACGAAAGGTTCTTTACGGGTAAAGGCAGTGGCGAAAAGGGGATTCATTGGTTGTCTTGGGATAAAATATGCCAGTAAAAGTCTGTTAGAAAAAGTATTCAGGTTTTACTGAAATAATTATTTTTCTGGTTTTAATAACAGTGTATAAAAATTGAAGAATAGAAAATAAACACGGGCACTGCTTATTATTTTTTCTAAGAAAAATAAACCGGAGCAGAAGATCTTACTGTTTTATATTACAGAATTATACAGCAAAACAATAAGGAAAATAACAGAAATACTGATATATTATTTTCTCAGATTACAGAAAATAAACAAAGCAATAACAAGAAACTTATAACCTCAACCGGTATTTGGATAAATATCCTGGACGAGACAGTAGTCACACCACTTCCCCTTAAGTTCAATATGTCTTGCATTTATCATCTTCAGGCCTACTTGAACACTGAACTCCCAAGGTACAACGTCCAACTCAACTGTTTCTTTGAAGCGGAAGAAACAGAACCTTCGAATGTGTTAACAGCAGAACTCTCAGAAAATGTTGTGCAAAATGCAGAAAAACAAGAACAAGACAGAATGCAGAGAGAGAGAATTTCCAGATACTTCAAACTGCAGAAGTTCTCTGCCTTTTATAGGCACAAAATCAAATCAGTAACAGCCCAACCATAACTCAGCCATAATGCCGACTGTTACAGTTAACACCATTAATTCGAAATGAATTGCAGGACTGTAACAGTCCAGCAATAAAGTTGTGTTACTCTCCAGCAGTTACAGAATTCAAAACGAAATACAGAAGCAAAACATGGGCTGATCAGGCCCCGCATTCATGTACGCAGGTCGCGCCTGCACACAAGTTCGAGCTATTTTGGTATCGACAGAACTTCGATTTGCACTCCCCTGCGCAAGCGCACACGAGGTTCTCACATGGGCATAATATTAGTAATACAATCTAAACCCATGTGAACCACTTTAACTTATAAAGTGATTTTCACTTTCATGGGTTTCCTATGTGGGATGTGGGTTTAAAACCCATTTACCACATTTCAACCACCCCACTTTATACCAATTTATCATTCACACCAAGAATTGGGTTTGTCACATGTTGTATATCATCGCGAAGTTGTCGCAACCCACTTCGTTATAATCTCAATAACATTCAAAATCGAGCGGTGTAACATATAAATATATTGGCTAAAAAATATTCTCGCGACACTTTAATTACAATTAATTCTTTGAGAAATACCAAATTTTCCAACAAAGTCGCGAGGCGGACTGGGACTTTGGGATATGCACCAGTTTAATTTAGCGCTCCTCACTAAACAAGGTTGGCGTATTATTCAACATCCAGACTCACTCCTTGGCCGAATTCTTGGAGCGAAATACTATAGACATGGCTGCTTCCTTGATGCGACCTCGGGCTCAAGGTCTTCGACTGTATGGCAAGGACTTCTTAAGGGTCGATACCTGCTATGGCTGGGACTACAATGGCGGATTGGAAGCGGCGAGGCAGTAAATGTGGGGCGTGATCCTTGGTTGCCCATCCTATACTCATTCCGGCCTTCCAGAGTTAACGAACATATTTTCCCCGAGGCTAAGGTATGCGATTTCATTCTTCCATCACCTAAGCGTTGGAATGTAGACTTGATTCGTGCACATTTTTGGCCTTATGAAGCTGATACAATTATGGAAATTCCGCTTGGGGAGTCCACTTGTTTTGACTACCTCATTTGGCAGTTCACTTCTAACGATATCTACAACGTCAAATTGGGTTATCATGTAGCTATGGCAAACTTCGGAGGATAATTATTGGAAGGCACTTTGGCATCTCCTAGTCTCACCCCGTGTAAATCAGTTTCTTTGGAGGGCTTCTCTCGACAGCTTGGCTACGACGTCGAACCTGTCCAAACGGATCCACATCGGACTTGATTGCGTGTCTTATAAACATCCAGTTGAGACGGTCATGCATTGCCTTGTGCAATGTTCATATGGTCAATCAATTTGGTCTTACTGGGATTATAGCTCTCTGTGGCCCAAAATCCATTTGGATCTTTTAAAGAGCTATTTGGCTTCATAATACATCAACGACCAGTGGAAGAAATAGCCTTTTTTGTTCCATTTCATGGTATATTTGGAAGGAACGTCATGGTTTCATTTTTGGTTCATCTTGCCGGTCACCGGCCATGGTCATCAGCGATGCAGCAACGGCAGCTCGGGAGTATGGTCACCTGCATACTGTGTCCCAAACGTCCGCGTCAACAACCTTTCCCAAAGGTTTGGTATCTAGCTTCTGAGCCTTTGGTTAAAATCATTGTAGATGGTTCTTAGATCAATGATGTTTCGGCATATGGTTGCATAGCTCGGGATAATTTGGGTGTGCCTCTCTTAGCGGCTTGTGGTCAGCTACTCTTTTGAAGTAGTCTTACTCATTGCGAAGCATTAGCTGCTATTGAAGGACTCAAAGTGGCGACAATGTTGGGGCTTCGGTCATTCCACCTAGAGTGTGATAACCTGGAGGTTGTTTGCCATCTTCGCTGTCCGGATTGCGATTTTTCAGCTTTAGGAACTATTTTGATTATGCTAAGTCCATTCTTAATTTTTTTTGATATGGTATCTCTCTTTTTTGTCAAGCGAGAAGGTAATAGCGTAACTCATTGTTTGGCCCGTTTAGGCCATGGTTTTTCTACCATGTTGTGGGATAGACACTTTCCCTTTGATGTAATGTCTGCGATCTCTTTGGATCGTCTTTCTATTCATTAATGAAGTGCACCCATCTGAATTTCAAAAAAAAATACTATTTAATATATTTTCTTAACAATTAAATTTGTCTCCGTATATAACACAAATCATTAGGTTAGTTTTATTATAATATTAGTATAGATTTTCTTCTATCACGTGTTGACTTTAAAACCGAAATTTTGTCTAAATCTGAACCAAAAATACCACCCAAAGTCAAGAATGTAGTAAACTCAAGATTCAAGAACCTCCAAATTTCAGTATTTACCTCAGCGTAACAGCAAAGAAAGATTCCTCACTAATTTCGTCTTTGTGAATTCTTTTTTGTTTTAAACCTTCAACTTTATTATTATCCAAATACCCTTTAATAATGATAATTAGCCGAATCATTATCAATCTAAGTTTTTTTTTTCCTGAATAAATTGTGTTTTCATTAATCACAAATAGCCGATGCCATTACAATCAAAGAAAAATCTGAAAATACAGAAAGTAAAAGTTATACAATGATTTAAAAAATTACGATAATAGACAAAAGACACATCTAAGAAAACTTGGATGATTAGGAAAAACTACTAGAAAAATTAGCTAACTAAACAAATACATAATCTTCTCATTCAAAACATCTTCATCGCAATCCTTGAACCACGGGAACAGGAGAATATCACTTTCAACATCTTCCTTAGGGTCGACAATTTATAGAATCAGGTGCGTATCAACCGTCCTACAAATTGCATCGGGAAGATGTAAAGTTTATAAATTTCCCTAAAAAAAAAGTTGTGCAATCAATCCTTATTATTAAACAAATGGGGTGTTAATTTTTTTGCCCGCAAGTTAAGCAATCTGTACGGCCCCTCTTTTTTTCTCATTTAAATAAATTATTGATTCTTGATACATTTAGTTGTATAAATTACTAAATTAGCTTGCTTTTGTTCTAGTTCTTTAAGGTTGTAAAAAATTTGAAGAACATTAATTTCCTTATTTTGTCCTTCTTGCTATTGTTTGTTTGGTTTTCTTGACATATTTCTTGAAAAAGATTGAATCTTTGATCAATCCCTCATTTGGGGTTTCACTTTTTTCTTTTGTTTTAGTTTTGTGCCGACACCTCTCTCCTTTTTCCTCCCTTTTCTCCAAAGCTGAAGTAATTTGAGTGTTCCTATTGAAGTATTAAAGTCTTACAATCTAACCTAAAAGATATACTCTTTCTTGGTCCGGTATCAAGTGATTTTTATTGGCAAGTAATTCGATTTGTGTGGGAATCCTTATTTTATACTCTGTGGAATATTGGAGCTGTTAGGTTTGAATTTGGTCTTCTCTAGGTTTATTCATGTATTTATTTCTATTTTAGATTAATCATTTCGACCCATACTTTATTTCATTTTCTCTTTTCAATTTTCCCTTATTGGGTTCCTTAAATTTTAGTCATTCATAGCTTGTGAGCTTTTTTTTTGTAAGAAAAAATCAAATCCAGGGCGAATGTTGTTTGGACACATTAATTTGTAAAAAACATTGGGGGGTTTTGAGCTTCAGCTTTGTTTCAGAAAGTCTTTACATTTTGGGCATAATTAGGCCTATATTAATGTTTACTTATTGTAAGTGAAACTGGTGGTTTCATTTTTTGATATTCTTACTTCCTTTGAAGACGAAAAAGAGCTGTTGTTTTGATTTTTTGAGCTTGTGGGTATTATGTTATGTTGGAAAATTAAGGACTTATATATCCGAGAGCGTTTGATAAAGAGCAGCTGGTTAGTATGAGAAAGAATGGTGCTTCTCACTCGGGAAGGATTTTTAATGACAGAAGATGGAGAGTACCATTCTTTGTGAGTTTGCTTGTGTCTGTTGCTCTTTCTACGATAGCAATATTCGGGTTCTATGCACTGTCTTATGGCCAGGAGCAAGTGGAATTAGACATTATTTCATTTGATAAACCAGAGGATTCTATCGATTATTTTGTAGAATCTGATCTAAGGAGGTCATCTGAATCGAATGGGGATTATTATCCAGAACCACCAAGATTTGCTTACCTTATATCAGGCACAAAAGGCGATAGTCAAAGAATGATGAGGACATTGCAGGCGGTATATCATCCGAGAAATCAGTATATTCTGCATATGGATCTTGAGGCTCCGCCACGCGAAAGGTTGGACGTGACAATGTCGGTGAAAAATGATCCAACTTTTAGTGAAGTCGAAAATGTACGCGTAATGGCACAATCCAATTTGGTAACATATAAGGGGCCTACTATGTTTGCATCTACCCTCCATGCTATTGCGATATTATTGAAGGAGAGTAAGAACTGGGACTGGTTTATCAATCTCAGTGCTTCTGATTATCCTCTAGTGACTCAAGATGGTCAGTGCTATACTATCTCATCATATTGTTTATGTACATTTATTGTTCTTGTTAATATTATCTTAATTAGCTACATAAATTGCCTAGCCTTTCTCTGAAGGCGTGTGATTAATCATCTCTAGGTTCTTTCAATGTATCCCTGTCTATTAGTTTTCGAAATAGTTATATGCCTATGCTTCGGCAAGTGTTAGCATGATATAAATATGGAAGTTGATGATCATTTTGCTCAAAGTTGAAACGTGGAAGATTGAGCGTGCATGATCATAAATTATCAGTTCCCTACTAGTTTGCTGTTGGGTCTGAAGTGAGTTACCTTCTTGTATGAAATAAGGCGGTCCATCAGAATGTGATATCCAACTCTGGTGAAATTGTCTTGTCAAGTCAAGTAGTCAACATAGTATACGAATAGAAGAGCAAAGATCTATCTGCTCTTAAATATTTGTGAATTAATGTTTCAGAAATCCTTTCCATGGATTGAATGTTTCCGAGTCCATTTAACACTTTTGCGGGCATTATAATATAGTTAGAAACTACACAATGGCTACGGAAGATTAGTTCGAGATTGTATAAATTCCATCAGTTGTGTCCTGGCAACCTAGATCTGATATTGTGTAGCTTTGTTTGTATTCTAATAACATAATCTGTATATTAATGTGTTATTTACTGCAAAATATACTCAATACTTACTGAATATTTTAGTCTGATCACGGTGATTGTCATTATAGATTCATATTTCTATATGTGATCTCCAAATACTTGCAGGAAAATGAAAACTTATTTCCACCCTGACTCTGCAGATATGCTTTACGTTTTCTCTAATTTATCCCGGAATCTCAATTTCATAGAACATACAAGGCTCCACGGCTGGAAACTGTAAGTAAACTAACATCCATTAAATTACATGTTAATAAACTTGTCCGGCCCAAGGCTGGCTACCTTCAATTATTTTAGCATGAAGCCAATGTTCATCTCATTTTCATTGCCCTAATGTTTTCAGGAACCAAAGAGCAAAACCAATCATCATCGATCCAGGTCTCTACTTGCCCAAGAAATCTGATCTTTCTTTTACTTCTCAGCGGCGTTCACTACCTACCTCTTTTACATTGTTTACTGGTAAGACCACTCGGGATATGCTTACTGGTTGTTTTTATTCTAATAACATTAACCTGAAGTGATTTTGATTATGAAAGCACGTCAAGAAAATGCTTTGCTTCTTTTCACAGGCTCAGCTTGGGTAATTCTAACGCGTTCATTTGTGGAGTACTGCATCTGGGGATGGGACAACCTTCCGCGAACTCTCCTTATGTACTATACCAATTTCATCTCTTCTCCAGAAGGCTATTTTCATACGGTAATATGCAATACTGGAGAGTTCCGCAGCACTGCAATCAGCCACGACCTTCACTTCATTGCCTGGGACACTCCTCCTAAGCAGCATCCCAAGTCCCTGACAATTAAAGACTTCGAAAAAATGGTAAACAGCAGCGCCCCATTCGCCAGAAAGTTCCATAAAGACGATCCTGTACTCGACAAGATTGATAAAGAGCTACTTGGCAGGACTAATCGATTTGTACCAGGAGCATGGTGCATTGGCAGTCCCGAAGGCGAGTCTGATCCATGTACATTTCGAGGTGTGGATTCCGTTTTTAAGCCTGGCCCTGGTGCAAAGAGGTTGCAAGAACTCATGACAACACTCTTATCGGACGATTCTAGAAGTAAACAGTGCTCGGCCGAAAGCTGACCAAGAAAAATTGGAGTTTCTTCACAGCATTTCATCGATGGGAAAATCAAGATTCTGTGTTCTTGCAACTAGAAAATGTAAATTTGTTAGTGTTCTCTCAAAAGGGGAGATTTTGGAAAAAGGAAAAAAAGAAAATGTAAATTGTTGTTGTATTATATACTGATATTTGAATCATTATTAAGAAGAGTTCATACAGAATTTCGGAAAACATTTTGTTCTTTGCATTTCTCAAGGAACACAAGAAAATATAATGAATGAAACTAACAATATTTTGCCATTAAATCAATACCTCAATGGTTGACTCGGTTCTGAAACAGAACTATCGTGCTTTTACTTATTATAAATATTGTTCATTTTTAATAACTTTTAAGGTTAAAAAAAACACCATGTTTTATAAACATACAATAATTAAATAATACTTCCAGTAGATTTCTTAATCAGATTCATAGATGTGGGGATCATCTGGCCCAGTGGAAACAACCGTGGGACGCAGGGCTTCGGTCCTGCGTTCGATTCCTGCATCCCCATCCCTGTAAAATAAAAAAAAAATCAGATTCATAGATTGCCTCTACTGATTTAGATATTGATTTTATGTTCCATTTCCTTTGGTTGGTTTTGTTCAGACAGATCCCACATTGGGAAATTAGTAAAGAAAATACTAATTTTTTATTCTTGAATCTTGACAGTCAATAGCCGAGCTCAGTTGCGTGGGCTTGTGACCCAAGTGGGGGCAATCAGGTGTTGGGTCTTTGGACTGGTCCCAATTGTTGGGCTTGCCTTCTTCTTTCCTCTGGCCCGCCCATTCCAAGCTGGGAGTTGGGCTTTGTGACTTAGGTGAAGGCTTGAGTCACATGGCTCATAGAGAGGAGGGCACTGCGAGATGTGGTCAGTTCTAATTGGACCAACACCTTTTGATATTTTTTTTGCAGATTTCACAGAGCATAGAAAACAAGGGCTCTCTGTTTCTTATCTTTACTATTTCAGATTTTATATTAGGGTTTTCTTCCCCAATTCTGACTGACAGTTTTTTTTCCTTCCCCTCCCCCCACCCCACCCCACCCCCTTCTTCAGATAGAACATGATCAAGCAAATCAAGTATATTCTTTGTCAATCAAGTTGTGGTTTCAAAATTTGTCTTCAACATTCTAACCATTCCCAACTCTAAAATTCCGATATTCTTGTATTTATGCTCGTTATTTATTTGTATTGTTTTTAGAATGTTGAGGAAGATCCAATTTAAAGCTCTCTTTGGTTTCTTTCTCGAGAGTCTGTTAAATATCAAAGAAGAACAGCAATTTCCCTGAATTTGCTAATGTAGTTCGTAGAATTTGCAAGCCAATTACTACGAAATTCCATAATATAAGTCGTTCAGAACATTTAGCGAAAATTAAGGAAACAAACTACAATGTACTTTATTAGTCAAACTATCAATATTGCTCTATTAAATATAATTAATGTTATACAAGTCTTATTTAAGAGAATAATATTAATATTTTGATTAAAAAATACCTTTTTTTTTTCTCTTAATTTTCGCTACATGTCTAAAACAATTTATATTAAGGAATGGAGGGAGTAGTTTACATGAGCATAGTAGTTTACATGAGCAGAGCACATTCTTCTTACATTCTTGTTATGTTGTCATTTTCAATGAAACTTGCCACTGGCCGGCTGTGGAATTCTTCAGTTGTGGCATCTTATTATAATCATAAGAAATTCTGGGATCATTGCTTTCAAACTGAAGCAGCCATGCTCATTCAATATTCAATATATATTTTCATGTTTATAGATTAGCTATATTCAGTGGCGGAGGCAGACATTACAAATAGGGGAACAATTAACATTGATAAAACAAATTCATAAAAGCATATAAAATATTTCATTACAATTATTCCCTACGCGTTTTCATACTTTAATAATATTCTATAATTACATAATTCTCGATAGTATCAAACACATATTTCTCAACAAATTCAATTAAACTATCAATCAACCACTGATCTCCAATTCGATTGCGTAGATGACTCTTGACAAAAGTCATTGCAGAAAATACTCTCTCGATTGAAGCAGTAGCCACTGGTAGAATTAAAGTCAATGTCAAAAGCTTGTAAGCTAATGGGTAAACTTGATGTTTGTTTTCTGCAAATAACCCCTGTGAAAGCTCACTAAGACCCTGCAATCCTTGAAACTCTTCACGCATATGCATGCCAAGAATATATGTATCAAGTTGATCATCAAGTGCTAAGATATGTCCTGCATCAAAATCTAATAGATAGTATCCACATAGCCGAATCAATTTGTTTTTGTCAAAATCAGCAAATGATCTATTTTGGACACAAGCACGCAACGCAAATTAGTAAATCTCGAACATTAAATAAATATTGTAGTCTCTTACACACTTAAACTTGTTAAAATTTTAACCAAAATTGTTAAGATATAAGTGGTGTCATTCATATAATTCACGAACTAAATAATCTAATTTTAAATCATAAAGTGATTCAAAACGGGTATAATAAAAAATGTTCACGAACGAGATGTTATAAAAACAAAACTAAAACTACAAAAAAAAAAAAAAAAAATTGAAAAAAACTGGTGGGGCAAGCATATTCAATGCATTACTTGGGCATTTTCAATTTTTGATAGTACCGGAGGAACTTTTCTAGGCAATTTCCTCCAGAACGCGGTATTTCTAGTAGTATAAAAACCATTTTGGCTCGGTGTCAGGGCCGTCTCACAAATAATACGGGTTCTGTGCTAAATATAAAATGAGCCCTTTTAATAACAATAAAAACAAAGTAATCATATAAAATATAAAAATCAGTTATATAGACTATTCATTGAAAGTTTTGTTAGCGAAAGTAAAACAATTCATTTGAAAATTGAAATTCTCCTGGCATTCTTTGAAGCAAAATCATCAATCAACTCTTCGTATTTAATTTTCTCCAAAAAATTATTCTCGATTGCTATCACCGCCAACCCATTAAGTCTTTCCTGGGACATTGAAGAACGCAGGTAGGACTTCAACAACTTCATTTTTGAAAAGCTCCGTTCTGCAGATGCAACAGTAACATGAATAGTGTGAAGAATCTCACAAAAAAATAGAAATTTAATTAATTAATAAATGAGAATTGACTATTGAGGCAAGTAACTGGAAGACAAACACAGCAAATAATCACATAAGGAGCTTACCAAGAAATCAAGAATTTGCAAATTTTTGTATCCTTTGCAAAGAAAAATTTCGCCTGTTTGTATCCTTACCAAGAATTTTTCTGGTCTGTTTGACTGTTTGTATCCTTTGCAAAAAAAAAAAAAAATTATTTTTTTTAAAAGTGAGGCCCCTTTTAAAGTGGGGCCCTGTGCAATAAACCTATTTGCACTATGCTAAAGCCGGCCCTGCTCGGTGTTTCTGGCATTTGAAACCTTTTCATGCATATATGTAATATTGGAAATTTGCAGTTGAATTTCGGGCTCAGAAAGATTTGCTGAATTTCTTCAAGCTTGGCAAAAAGAGGTCAGTTTCTTGTCTATTATTGTTTGATGATTTGAGCTGGAGCTTGATGCATACTATGTTGATTTCTGTATATTTACTATTTGAATTACAAATAGTGTAAGTATGCTGTAGAGATGAAATTTTCTTGGTGAATCTCTAGCTGAAGTATCGATTTTGCATTGTGATCGAATAGATTCCAATTATGTTCTTTAAACTGTATAATGCTTTAATTGGCATCTAATTCTTCTTGTACTACTTTTACCAAGGAAACGTAGAATACTCTATGCACCTTAATATTGTCATGATTCTATAACCATATCAATTACTGGTTTGTTCCGGGGACCTTGTTGGATTTGATCATAATTCTCTGTGGAGGAGTAATTCTCAAAATACATTCATTGAATTGTTTTTCCTTTTTTTTTTTTGGTGCGGGGAAATGGAAATAAGATGCCAATTCTTCTGAACCTTTAAACTTGATTCCTCTGGTAGTTCATCGGACATTTCGTCATGGTACAACTTAAAATAGCTTTTCTTCATTTGATTTTCTCCGATGGTTCTTTTTTAGGGTGTATTTGTTGGGCACCAGAACACTCCAAACAACAAATTATAATAGAAACGAAAAGAAAGCAGAAAATAAACAATTTTAACGGGGTTTGGTCTCAACGCAGACCTACATCCACGACCCCGGAGGGTACAAACTTTCACTATGTAATTTTTGAACGGAATAAAAATTACAAACCCTCTTCTAAAACTCCAAGTCTAAACACTCACAAGACTCAAGGAATTTGTACAAATAAACTCAACACTATGTGGTTTTATTTATAAGGCCTCTTGCCTTTACACTTTTCTTTTCTAACCAATGTGGGATTGTGAGAAATATTACCTAACATATCCTCCATTTTTCTCAAATTCCCAAGTTTCAACAGAATCAGAAAACCTAACTTTCTTCTCAGTCTTCACGGTCTCCTTCTCTGTTCTTCCTCTAGCTTTACTTCTTTGCTTCTTCAATGAATGACCATCAAAATGGTATAAATTCTTCCCTTTCTTCCTGCCTCACATAACCAGACGGTTGCATCTATACACTTTGCAGAAATTCCCAATTCCAACATACTTTTAACCCTTTGATGCCAATTCACCCAATGAAATTATGTTGGCACTCGAATCAGGTCCAAATTTAACATCAGGAAGTACTTTTACCTCATCATTGTGGAATTTCAGGCGGACTAGTCCAATGCCCTCAACCTTCACCTTCGAGTTGTTGCCCACTTTGATGTAGCCAAAGTCTCCCATCTGCAAAGTATCAAACACGCCTCGGTCCTTGCAGATATGCACGTCAGCAGCATTATCCATAATCCAGTTTGAATGATTCTCAACAGTGTCATCCAAACATCTCGTCAAATATAAATCATCATAATCGTTGACCACATTTGTAGAGGAATCACATACCTTTTCTTTGCCTTTCATCTGTTCACGGAGATTTTTCAAATCATCCCTCATCTTTGGACAACGGCTTTGAAAATGACCAAGTTCCCCACAATAGAAGCACTCGACCTCGCTACAATCACCTCTCTGCCGAGATTTCCCTCTTCCTTGGTCACCTCTACTCTTGCTTCGATTCCTCCCTCTTCGAGAACTCTCTACAGCTAGTATTCGATCCTCCGCAGGGTAATCCTCATTCATCATCTATTGGTTCTCCTTCAAGGCTTTTGAAACCTCATTCAATTGCAGTGTGTTCTTTCCTGCCAACAGTGACTGCACCAACGATTTATAGGATTTCGGTAATTAAGACAATAACAACAACGCCTGTTCTTCATCCTTAATTTTTTCACCTGCATTCTCAAGTCGAGATACTAACTCATTAAATTTATTAGTGTGATCAATAAGATTACATATTTCCTCCATTTTGAGTGAATACAGATCCATCTTCATCTTCAATCGGTTAGTCAAAGTCTTCGAGGAATAATTATTCTCCAGAGTCTCCCACAACTTCTTTGGTGACGTCTCTCTCAACACCGTCATGTTGATTTGTGGAGCCAAAGCCAATCGAATTGTACTAACAGCCCTCTTCTTAATTGTAGCCCACTCAGAATATTTTATACCTTCTGGCTTTTCATCATCCAGAGCAGAATCAAGACCTTACTGCACTAAATAGTCTTGAATCATGCATTGCCATAAGGTAAAATCAATCTTTCCATCAAAGAGGATAGATGGAACATCACTCTTCATCGGCACAACGGTGTTTAAAGACTGCATAATTTAAACACTCTAACTTTAATTAAAATATCACCGCAATCTTAATTAAAGCAATACCGAAAACTTATCTGCAAACTAAATCAGCAACTTCTTTCGTCTCCTCCCAAGCCTGAACCTCGCGCTCTGAAACCAGTTGTTGGGCAGCGGAACACTCCAAACAACAAATTATAATGAAAACGAAAAGAAAGCAGAAAAATAACACTCCAAGAAAACAACAAAGAGATGACAGGTATGGAGCATTCACATCAACTCCCAAAAACAAAAAAAAATTCAAATATTTCCATGACTAGCTTAACAAAATTAACCAAATACACATTGTAAACTCTGATAATGTCAATTATTATTATTAGAAGATAATATGCGATATGAAGATAATATATGGAATGAATGAACTAAGATACCTCTAATCCACTCTACTCCTTTTATGGAATAGTGAATGATCTCTTTAAATTTAATGGTAGATCCAAATATAAGCTAGATCCAATCTCTTGGCGAAAAGCTCATAGTTTTAGAGAATAAATCATTCGTATCTCTACGTGATTTTAAGACCTAAAACCGCATAAAACTCTATGGTTTTCCCTAGCTTTTTATTCCTAACCACACAAGGAAATCGAATCTATCTCTAGTCAATTTTACGTTGTGTTGTTATTATCCTTGATCCAATTAAATCTAAAATTTCTCAGCCTCTAGAAGTAATTTAGGTTCATGCAATATTTACCAGAAAACTACAAGTATTAAGAACAAATAATAACAATTAACCAAATTAAAAGAAAGATATAATCTTTATTAGAAATCAAACATTAAGCATAAAAATTTCGACCTTCATAAGAAGTTTAGTTACGAAGAATTTAGTTAGACATGAACATGTTCCAACCCACAAAATAAATTAAATGAATTAAATAAAAACTATAAAGAGCCTGTTAATCGGCGGAGTCGAAATCAGAATTGAGTCTCTGTGAAGCAACCCCTTGATCCGTGCCTGCTGTTGTGCGCCTAACTTATTCTCCAAGCTTCTGCCGTGTCTAACTCAAGGAATTCTCCAATTCACAAGAACATTTTTAGGCGTATCACTAATTTAATATATATTCTCTCCCTATTAAGTTCAATGCAATTAGGAAAACTATCTGAAATATTGGTAAAATATAGACTTATCACCAATCCTTATGAACCCTTAAACTTAATTCCTCTGGTAGTTCATCGGACATTTCGTCATGGTACAACTTAAAATAGCTTTTCTTCATTTGATTTTCTCCGATGGTTCTTTTTTAGGGTGTAAAAAAAAAACAAATGCACCCATCTAACGTTTAGTTTCTTCATCTTACTTTTAACAAAATGGAATTTATGTTATGTGTTCTTTGTTACTGAAAAAGGCTATGGATATTGGCACATTGCTTGGAGCAATGCGATGCCTCTGTGCAAATAATTCTATACATGAACCTCTCTGCAAACAATGCAAGTATCTAAAGAATCCTAAATCAAAAGTAAAACTGTTGAAGAAAAAGTTGAATTTGCTCATAGCTCGAGGGAAGGATGTGGAGAATAAATTAAATGAGGAAAGGGTTTTACTAGGGAAGGATCCTAAAGCTGAAGTAAATCTATGAGTTGAAGATGTCAAAGTGATGGAATGTTCTATTAATTTAGTGGAACTGGGTGAAGATAAAAGGTGCTTAAGAGGATGTTTTCCCAATTACATGTCTAGAGTAAAGTTGGGGAAACTTGTTGAGAAGAAAATATATGCGATTGATGAGCTTCTATCGCAGAACGCAAAATTTTCAGAGAGTTCATTGGTTAGTGGAGTACAAAGAAGGGGTTGGATATTTCCAGAAACTACACTGATAGGAGAAAGTTCCAGGAGAGTGTTAGAGACGACTTGGGACTATCTGATGGATGGAAACACGGGCGTCATTGGTATTTATGGTATGGGAGGAGTTGGTAAAACTACTGCTGCCATAGAGATAAACAACAGACTGCTGAGAGAGAAGATACTGTTTGATAATGTAATTTGGGTGACGGCATCAAAGAATTCAAGTATTAAAAGATTACAGAAAGATATTGCAGACAAGGTTGATTTGAGGTTTGACGAATATGATGATGAAATGACAAGGGCAGCTAAATTGTTGGAGTTTCTGAGAAGAAAATCTAGGTTTCTGCTCATTATAGATGATTTGTGGGAAGGATTTCCATTGGAATCTATTGGAATTCCTAACCCTGCAAGAGAAAACACTTGCAAGATATTAATAACTACTCGGTCCTCAAGTGTTTGTCATCAAATGGAAACAGATAAAGAGATAGAATTTGGGAAGCTTTTAGAAGAGGAAGGATGGGAGTTGTTCAAACAAAAAGTTGGAGCAGAGGCGTCACACTCCCCCGACATTGAAGTTTATGCAAGATCCGTTGCAGGAGAATGCGGAGGTTTACCACTAGCAATTGTTACGGTCGGACGAGCTCTAAGGAAACAGACTGATCCTTCGAAGTGGAATGATGCCTTGGAAGAGTTGAGATATTCTGTGGTAAGATTTACTAACATGGAGAATGTGGTCTTCTCGCGTCTGAGGTTTAGCTATGAAAGACTGAGTGACCAGAGAACAAAGTCTTGTTTTCTTTACTGTGCTTTGTACCCAACGAATCATTTTATCGAGACGGACGAGCTAGTGAATTACTGGATGTGGGAAGGGTTGTTGGGGAACAATAGCTCAGTCAAAAGGATGCGACAATTAGGAAGGAGTATACTAAGGGAACTGAAAGATGCCAGCATGCTAGAAAGTGCCTATGTAAATAGTAGTGAGACCGAGTATGTAAAACTGCACGACTTGATAAGAGAAATGGCTATTGATCTTACAAGAGAAACATCAATGGTTCAGTCAGGACTTTACCTGGATCGACCCCCAGTGTGGAAAATTGGAGTTCACGGATGCATACGGTCTCACTAATGAGAAATGACTTGATCACCTTGGACTGTGTACCGGAGTGTCCTAATCTTGGCACGCTATTGCTGCAATATAATTCTCTTAAAGATATCCACCAAGATTTTTTTGGGCAGATGGGTATGCTCAGAATTCTTGATCTATCTTTTACTGGCATTAAAAAGCTCCCTGAATCGTTTTCCAACTTAAAGAATCTTCGTGTCCTCCTTTTACGTAGTTGTTGGAACTTGAAGTCCTTGCCAACACTAGAACATGTCACCTGCTTGATGGTTTTGGATCTTGCTTATACATCTATAAAATCCATACCACTGGGGATGGATAAGTTATGTAATCTCAGACACTTGGACCTTTCGTACACTTCAATTGAAAACCTTTCGCTTGATGTTTTAGTTCATTGTCCTGATCTGGAGAACCTATTTGTTATGGGTATGCCTCAGTTGATTCTTCCTCACCAAGTGCTGGAGCGCTTGAAACTAGCGACACTCGAAACTAATTTTGAAACTCTTGAAAGATTTGAAGTGTACATCAGATCCGGGCAATGGAGATATTTAGAGAGCTTTAAGTTTTGCATTGGTTTCCCCCCTTCTTTAGTTAATATGCAAAAAAATGGTATAGGACTTTTTGGGGTGCCCATTACTGAAACTGAAAGTTATTCTTGGCCATTGATGCACGAGTTGGTCATCCAAAAATGCACAAATCTTACCCACTTGCCTGAGTACGTTGCAGTTTCTTCAAGTGAATTAAGAAGTTGTAAAATACAATACTGTAATGACATGAAGTGGATCTTTTCTGGACAGAACAGATTTCCCAAGTTAGAGAGGTTAGGAATTGAGGGTTTGAGAAATTTGACGAAACTCTGCAAGGGAATCAGGACAATAGGCTTTCTCGTAAGTCTTAAGATATTGCATGTCAATGCTTGTGACAATCTGGAATCTCTAATTCCATCCGAGTTGGGGAAACAGCTAAAAAACCTTGAAGAAATTCAAGTTGAGAACTGCAAGAAGCTTGTGGCGATATTTGCAGCAGATGAAGAGGAGAAAGGAATTACTGAAGTATGCAACTCTGCTATGGTTCTCCCAGATTTGAAGAAGATGAAGTTGATTTGTTTACCAAAGCTGAAGAGCATCAGTTACAACTCTATCATTTGTGCTTCTTTATCCCGTGTTGAAGTTCGTGACTGCCAGATGCTACAGGGGCTACCACTTTTGGTTGGGCCATTATCGATTAATTCTTCTGTACAGCTAATTAATGGAGATGCAACTTGGTCGAATTACCCGCAGAGAAATCTAGATGATGAACACCAACAAGGCATTGCCAGCAGCAGCTCCTGAAAACTTCTTCATGTAGCCATCGCACTTCCGATCATTGTTCAGTACTGTATGTATATCCATTTTATCTATTTACTTTTGTATAATCTTATCTTGAAATCAAATCAGCACTAACATATTCATATTAACGAACATGTTAGTGCTGAATGTATAGTCAGAATTTTGATTTCCATATTAATGAACTAATGTATTCTTCTCTTCCAATTGCAGTGTCCCGAGCTACATTTCAATGGATTGCTTATGGTTTATTTATCTGGCGAGCTCATCACTGCCAGTTAAGGAAGAATTTCAAAGTTTCATTGCAGAATCGTTGTCGAGTACTAATCAAATTTGATCTTCAAAGAATATATTGCTTAGTTATTTGTCTGTGGTTTCTGTCCTGTGTGGTTTTTATGTGTTTGGAGTGATACAAATAAAAAAGTTTGCATTTGATATGTAGAGTCTAATTTCCTTCCCAGTTTGATATCATTTCCTGAATTCTTCATGTATGATGATATTATGATCATAAAAGTTCCTCTTGATCGATTGTTTTTTTCGTTGAATAAATAAGTTTTCCTTCACATCAGTAAGATTGTACTTGGAAAAAGAGAAGAAATTTTGAAGATTTGGTTGTTGAAAAAATGGATTCGTGGAGCGGAGGAGTTTTTGGAACAAAGAAGAAATTTGAAGATTTGATTTAAATGGAGCAAGGTGGAGGGTATAATTGGAAAAACAAAATGACAGCTAATGAAAGAGTTGTAAATGACTAATAATTTGGCTATATAAATCTATAATGAACACTTCTTATATGGACCGGGTCCACTAGACTATGCGATTCAGATTTGACCACATCACTGCATTTCCTTCTCTCTCCTCATTCTGCATTGATGTAGCCAAATTTGCACCACATGGACCCGGTCCATATCAGAATTTTCCATCTATAATATATAAAGTTAGGTCAAGTTGAGGTAGAAGCTTCATGATGTGACATGTGGCATATTATGAGATGTGGTCTAATCATAAGCTTCCATGTGGCAACTTTATCATTAACTGTCTTCCAAAAATAGTGTTTTATGAGCTATAGGGTGTGCTTGGACAAGGTTTGGCTTGAGACTGGTTTGGTTTGGTCTCACTTTTGGAGGGAAATGCCCAAAATTTGACCACTTAAAATAGGCGGGAAACATTCAAATTCAATTTTTTTTTTTCAAATAATCGTCCAAATCCAAATTTTGGCCTCAAAATTTTGGAATTTGAACATCTCCCGACAATTATAGAGGCCAAAATTTGGGATTGAACGATTATTTTAAGTGGTCAAATTTTGGGCATTTCCCTATTTTAATCTTCATCTTCATTCTAAAGTTACATATTTATAGATTATAGAAAAATTATGTAAAATAAATGAATTGAATTTAAGAAACTCTTACAATTCTCTATACATGGCAATTAAATGTATTCCATAAAGTAGACAGTTATAATACATCTAAATGCTTTGATATATTCATGTAGAAAACAAAAAGTTCAATGTTTTTTTAATGAAGTAGTTCATTGGGTTTTTTTTAATGAAGAAATTGAATGGGTTTTTTTAACGAAGAAGTTCAATGGTTTTCTTTTTTAATGAAGAAGTTCATTGGTTTTTCTTTAATGAAGAAGTTGAATGATTTTTTTTAAATGAAGAAGTTCAATGGTTTTTTTTTTAATGAAGAAGTTCAATGGTTTTAGATCACATTAAAAAGTCGGGAAAACCAAAAGTCATTTAAAGTACAATTTTAAGTTCACATCAACCACTTCCAAAGTCATTACTTCAGAAGAAAAAAAAACACAAACACAAAGGAAAATTGAAAAGCCATTGTATTTCTAAAATTGCAAAATACGGAAAAGTTATTCTTTCATTCTTTTATGTTTTCCTTACCACTTAAATTTTAATTCGAAACAATTTTGTTTGGTTGCAGGTTTCCACATTCATTCCAAAGACAACCATAAGAAGCAATAAATTACTGCAATACATGTAAAGTTGTTTTTCTTTATAAAAAAAATATCTTTAGTTGTGGATAATATTTTTTTCCAATGAATTTCAGAAGAAAGTTGTTCTCGGCAAGGCAATTGGTGATAAATCATACGTTTTGAACATCTCAATTTGATTTTTTTCTTTGATTGCAAGTTTCCAAAAAAATGGTTTCTATTTATCCCCAAGAAAAAAAGTACTTACTTTCCTGATGAACAACAAAGTGAGGGGAGCCGCGGTGGAGTGGCGATCCGGAAAAAAAAAGAAGCTTTCTTTTACGATGAAAAGAACAGTGAAGTGGAGTAGCGGTGGATTTAGCATAGATGGTTGATGGACAAAGGAGAAAGGGAAAAGGTGGATTTGTGGCAAATGGTAGGGAAAATTAACATAAAGAGGGTGATGACAAGGGGATCTGTGGCACCGACTTTAGAAAAGAAGCATCAAGAGGTTTGTGGCGGTGGGTTGACTGAGACGGAAGGCGACGACGGCGAGGTAGAGGGTTTGAAAATAGAGAGTTAGCAATGTGGATTTGTGGCTGAAGGGGAGCGGCGACGGTAACAGGAAGAGGAGAGGAAGAAAAAGAGATAAGAGACTAGGGTAAGGTGAATATTCTTAGTATTTTTTATTTTTAAGCTCTTTTAGTTTTATTATTTTTTAAACAAAATTACAACTTGTTGAATCCCTTGAAGATCCATATTATCCATTTTTTTATTTTTTTAAAGCAAGTTCAAGTTATTAAGATTTATCCAATGTCGGCTAGGCTGTACAAAAAAGTAATGATCAATTGATCTTTTTGATATTATTTTAATTACTCAATTCAGAATCACATTTTTTTTTTTATTATTAGTGTTAAATGTTTGTGCAGTACTATTTTTTCATTTGTTTTTAAAAATCATTGATTTTAATCTTTGTCAAAATAGTAGCATTAAAAAAATTATCAAAATGAAAATATGTTGTTTAATAATTATAATTATCATATTTGTTTCAGAGACTTTTTTTTATTTATTTATTGGGGAAGGATATCTATCTATTACAAGAAATGGGCGATTCAAGAAGCGGTGAGGGGATTCGAACTCGTGACCTCTACGTCATGAGGCCTCAGCCTTGGCCACTAGACCAATGCCTCATTAACTTATATGAGCATATTTAATCCTTCATCGGTGTAATTTTGTCAGGATTGTTTGTTTTAATAATTAAAAGTTTCATGACAATGAATCTCAGTGTAGTTACCTAAGTACTTATAACTTAAAATAATAAGTTAAAAAAATAATAATAATATAACAATTTTTTTAAACAATCTGCGCAACGCGCAGGCATAAGACCTAGTTTCTCCTAAATGACAATTAATAGGGAATGAAGAGAGTAGTATTTTTGAGGGTTTATGCTTAATTATATCGGGAATGAGTGTTGAACCCAAGTCTTGTCCCAAGTCGAAAGTTCTTGGTAACTGTGCTAGCGTTTCTTGCAGGAAAAGATAGATCAACTGGGGTTTACATGGCAACAGGTTCTGATAGACCAATCCAATATAAACTCCTTCATAGGTACGTTAATTTAGTCAACAATTTTTTCTGGAGGAAATCAAGAAAATAACCCTTAACTTGAACACATAAGGCGATACCCACGCCCACAGGCCCTCCACCTCCCGATTCGACAGGAATTGTGAAAGATGTTAATTAAGGTGACCTAGCGGTTCGACTGGTGGGAGTCCTTGTTTTAAACCACCGCAAGAAGCCACCCCCACATTGGAGGGTTGAAACTTCTACACTGCAACTACCAAGACTCGAACATGCGCCCTTGTACACAATCTGCCACTCTCGAACCAACTGGGCTACCCTTGCGGATAAATAGGGATGGCAATAGGGCGGATGGGGGTGGATTACTAAATCCCCAAACCTGCCCCGCGCTATTGATCTGTTGACCCGCCCCGCCCCGTGACCCGCAACGGGGCAACACTTATCGCTCCCACCCCGCCCCGTCCTATTTTTCAAAAGTCATATAATTATCATATATTTTCTTTTCCCAAGTATAATTACCATATATATATATATATATATATATATATATATATAATATTATTATTATTGTTTTCAAAGGGGTTAGAACGGGGTGTGAAAAACATCATATCCAAACCCGATCTGTTCTGTCCACGGGACCGCCCCGTCCCGCCCCGTTCTTAGTACGGAGCGGGTCAGATCTGCCACAAACATCATTAGGGCGGGACGGATCAGCGGGGCAGGGGCCAAATTGCCATCCTACGGATAAATAACCCTTATCTACATCTCAGCCCTCTTGTGATGCTAGCATCTCAACATAGTGCTGGACTCCGTCTGCCCCAATCTGGTTTGGCTCCAGCAGCATGCATACTATCTCGCTTGTATCTGAATTTGAATATGAAGGCAGACTAAACTTAAGTTAGATCCAAGCTAATTAAATTCAAAATTAGCCTCACTCGGTTAACCAATTTTTAGGAAGAGATGATAGAAGAAACTATTTTTTTCTTCTTTTTCTTCTTTTTATTTTTTCCTAACAGAAGTACAATGAGCTTGATTTTAAGCCCCCCAAAAAAAAACAATGAGCTTGATAGTCTGTGGAGAAGCCCCCAGAATCAAGCTTGACAGCTTGATTTTAAGCCCCCAGAATCATGTGAAACCATAATTGAGATTATCATTCAGCAAAAATAATAATAATTGAGATTATATATCCACAAGATTTCCCACAAAAAAAAAAAAGAAGAAGAAAAGAGATGACTAGTAAGACCATTGACATTCATTTTGATTCATCAATTTGAACAATCAAATATTTTTTCAGTTGTCGAATTAATTACTTGACAGACGTTCAACTTTTCATGATTCTACAAATATTCAATGTGTATATGTCCAAGTGTTTGATTTATAACAATTTTTTTAAATTTTTTTTATAAAATTTGAATTATTTGTGAAATTAGAATTATATCCACATCACTCCAAGAAAACAACATAGAGATGACAAGGATAGAGCATCTGCACCAACTCTGATAATGTCAATTATTATTATTATTAGATATTATATTTACTGCAATAAGTTGACCTAAATAATGCCAAAAGCTACTGATTAAGTGAAGCTTTCACAATTCTCACAGCCCTCCGAAAATTCATTACCAAATCTGAATGATTAATCAAACTATCAAAGCACAGTTAAATTGAGCACAACTATGAAATTAAATACAGCTTCAAGTTTAGCTGCAAATCCCACCTAAATACAACAACAATACCTCAATAATTTGAGTATGGGCGGAGATAGATATGAGACAATGGACAATAAATGCACAAAGTGGCTGCTCCCAAAATACCACTGAATGAGATGGATTGGAGACTGACATAACCTTTGACAATAAATGAACAAAGTGACTGCTCACAGAATACTATTCAAACAATAACCCCTGTACCGTCACGTTTTGTTACGGAATCCTGCCATCAAATCAAAGCCAGACCCAAGAACCTTGATTTATGTGCACATTACTATGCTTCTTCCATTCAACATCCCTGTAAATCCCACGTAAATAACATGCTAATAGATGTGTGTCAGGAGATAATTATTCTATTCACAATTCAAGTAAGTTTTCTACAGACTCGTGTGGGTCTGAAGCAATCTGCTGATAGATGTGCGTCGGCTTCATGAGGCAGCCTATGGAAGACGGATGTTTGCATTTCATTCAGTAACTGGGCATGTTGTGCCTTGAATTGTGTCTGAAATGATTCGACAAATTTGTCATTTCAGACAAAAAAAACCCCTCCTTGTTTAAATAAACACTAAATATAAAAATCATCTTAACTCTTATGGCATAATCACTCATGCCTACCATCAGAACCAAGTTCCCTCAGGTGATAAGAATTGAAAGTGATAATGTTCCGGGAATAGCAGGTCATATTAGGCATATTATTATCTCTTGGACAGAGTAAACTAATCCTAAAAAATCGTAATTAAGATGTCACAGGGAGATTATTTTCCTACATTTTCAAGATAATTTGTAAAATTATCTTTGTCAAAAATAAATTTTGGTCCAATGTATAGAATATATTTTCAAGAAATGGGATCATTGATACGAATTTTTCGAAAATGAAAATTTTGAACAATTTTGGCGGTGCTTGCGCATGTGCCCACAATATATCCTAGTCATATTGTTCTCAATTGCTTATAAACACGACTTGTAGTATTTTGCTTACAAAAATATCAATAATATATACTCAATTGCTTACTAATTTAACTCACATCTTAAAAAAAGCTCAGTATGTTTTTTATAGCAAAAAATTATAGGTCCCTATTTTGTATCATTTTCTCTATCCTCACGAATATATGTTTGTCACGTGTTTATTTTTTTTCTATGTTTTTAGTATTTTTTTATGTTATAATTTTTTAATTAAAAATTTACACTTGTCAATTTCTTATTAATGGGAATAGGGAATTGGACACTGAACGGGTATAGAAGAGGGAAAAAAATTATTTATTCTCATTTTATGTCCTGTTATCCATCCCCACCAATAAATGATTGACACGTGTTTACTTTTATCCTATGTGTTCCACTATTTCTTGTAAATTAATTAATTTTTAATTAAAAAATTGATACATATCAATTTCTTATTAATACTCCCTCCATTCCTAAATATAAGACTCTTTAGACAATTTGAGAAAATTAAGGAAGTTGTCATTTTCACCTAAACTTCCAATATTACCCCAACTTCCCTCTCTCTCACTAATACATCATAAAGAAAAGAAAGGAAAATGTTGAGGGTATAATTGAAATAAATTGTTGACAACTAATAAAAGAACCTTAAACGACAATTAATTTGGATACCTAGATATCTCCTAAACGATAATTAATAGGGAATGGAGGGAGTAGTATATAGAATAAAACACCGAATGAGGATAGAAGATTCCTACCGCTTTTATACAAAAATTTAGCCTAAAAGCCATGGTATTTTTTTTTCTTTTACACATCATAATCATAGGTAAATTGACATCACCCCAGTTCTTATTTTTTCTTCGACTACGGTTTGGAAGATTATTTATTCATACCTTTTCAGTGGTTTGCTTTCCCGCAAATTTAAGCTCTCTATTTTGGAATAAATAGTCGTTTAAGTTCGGGTGTGTTTGTTTTTATGGAATTGAAGCTTAGAAATTGGAATTGGTTTTCCAATTTCAATTTTTTTGTTTGGGTATCAATAAAATCAGAATTGTACGATGTCAAAAAATATCGTTAGGACAAAATTACAATAATACCCTTGAAACAAAACAACAATTTTCTAAAATATTTTCGTTGTAAAATGACGAAAATACACTTGTTGAAAATAATAGAAATGTCATTCATACCAAATGAAAATTAATAACCATGATGAAAATGAATAAATTACCACTCGTTTTAAAAAAATAATGAAAATTTTACTATATGGGTATTTTTGTAATTTTTTCACCTGGGAATCTCCAAGAGAATATTTCATCAAGAGAATATTGTTAGTAGTGCCCTAGGACCATTAGCATATGTTGTACGTTTTATATCTATTTGAGCATTTCATATGAATAGTTAATTTTGCTTATGAACATCAAATGCGTGATTTGATAGTAAAACTCATTTGCTTATGTAATTACTATTCTAGTTGTCCCTAGTTTTATGTAATATATTTTACAATGAAATAAAACTAGTATGATGTTTGATTGATGATTACGTTTTACTAATCATGTGTAATGAGTACAAATCATATCATAGATGCAATGTATTGAGATATATCGTATCGGACGTGATCCGTTAGAGAAGTAATACTTCATGGTCCTTAGTCATAAGTATTACTTCCTCAATACTATTTTAGAATCCTTAGACCTTATGTCTCCATTTGATTCTAGCATGAATGGAGCCACGTTTTGACTCGGTCGTACGTTGCTTTTAATCGAGTAATCAATACGATCGATGATCGGATGTAGTGTCCCTATCATGGCTTGAATGTGAGAGGCATTGTAAGGAATTTGTCCCTCTCTTATTGAGAGAGATATCACGTAGCTCTCGATAGGGAAAGAGCTGTTTAAATGCATGGCCAGTCTTTCAAATGTATTTAATAAAGTGGTTATTAAATATTTTTTGTTGGAACAGTCTACCTAGAGATCGAGCATAAATATAATTAAGCTTAATAAGGGTGACGTGTGAAACCCGTAACTTTTTCTTACGTGATATTTGACGTGTAATTAATTCTCGAGAGTAAATGTGTGACCATAATTAATTTCGTTTGATTACGTGTTCATTTAAATTTATAACATGTTACATGTTTCATTATGTGCACGTTTTATTGAGGGCCGTTTTATACACACATCGTAATTAGCGACTTAAATTGTGTTTCACTTAGGAAATTAATGGAAATTGAATTAAAAGAAAATGGATGGGCATCAGTTGAGGGGAATTAAACATAATAAAAGAATAGTAACTGCAGGCTTTTCATGGGTTGGGGGTTAAGGAATTTAGAAGGTTAATATAATATTATATATTATAAGGGAGCAGAGGATTTTATTCTAACAAAACATAAAGAAACAATAATAAAAGGGCAGCAGCCGTAGGATTCTTGGGGCAATGGGAGTCTCACAATTCGAGAGAGAGAGAGAGATAAGGTAGGCAGCAGTAGGTGCCGCATAAAAGAACATTGAGAATTTTGGTGAGTTTTCAGATTTCTGGGCAGAACTTTGAGAGATCATCGAGGGAGCGTTACTTCTCCGTTTTCATCCCACAATATATCGATTCGAAGATAATTGAATAAGCTTCGAGTGAGCGCAGACATCATATCATTCCGAGTCCCGAGCAGAAAGTTATAGCTCCGAGAGTAAGACTGGGCAGTGCTGTTTCGGAATTTCTGTTATTAAATTGTCTTCGTAAGAGGTAGGGACCCCTACGTCTTTTAATTAGCGCAATTAATCATGTATAATCAGTGAGTTATGTTGGGTTATATATTTGGTAGTGATTGGGCATCATATATTGCATGAATTGTTAAATTTATGAATCAATTTCATGAATTGATTTTTTTATCGCTTTGGAATATTTCGAAATTGCTATGAGTTGGTCTAATTCCTTTATAATCTGATTTTTGTATCGTTTTACTGTTTTATTAAACTTAACTTTAAATGATGTAAATGTGGTTAAGTGATAATGTGATTCGTGGGTTGTTAATTTCATATTTGATGAACTTGTCTAAACGATTATCGCTTGGGTCGTCCTAATTGGTTGTCGTCATTCAGTCCTTTTTGGTTTTGGTCGACCGAGTCGTCGCCTTCTATTTGAGCTCTTGTCTATGAACGATTGATTAGCAGGATTCATTCGAATATCGAGTCATATAAGAAGATCCTTTGTGGTCTAAGTGAACAGTGAAACATCCAGTGCCTTAACCCGATGAGGAGATCATTGGGATTGTAACGGTTTTGTGGAGTCCCTGGTGAGGGATGATGAGACAATACATAGAATGGATCCTTAAACCTTGGACCCTTAGTTTAGGGGGTCATACTGAACCCACGTGTTGAAACATCTTGGGCCGTCCTAGTTTGGACTATAACTGGGACCGTTACAGTCATTGTTGATTAATAAGTGAATAGATGATTGAGCTTGAATTGCGGGATTTAGTGTCATAGCGGTAGTGATGTTCCTAGTGTCTAAACGATGTAGTGATGGAGTGTATTGTGTTGGTAAAGCGTGGTGCTTTGCATACATTCGATTGTGAAAGCGTTTAGATGCGAAGAATGTGACTATTTAGCTTACTTGTTGCTTCAACTTGTATTTTGGGAATGTGTTATGTGCCTATTTGTGTTTATCAGGTCCCTACTGAGCACCAGAGCTCAGTCCATCCGCTTATTGTGCAGGTGATGACGAGTACATTGATGATGTTGATAGAGCTTGGGAAGGGGAACAAGAAGAGTGATACATAACTGGCTTTAGTTAGAGATTTACTTTTGTTATTCGTTTATTCGTAGAACTATTTCATTTATAGCATTGTTGGACCTTTTTCATTTGTAATACCTAGTTTTTCACTCATAGTAATTTAATTCCGCTACTTAACTCTTGTTTTTGGATTATATCATAAACGAATTTCCTTTTAGTAACTCTGTTTGTCGGCTTTGGTGTTTCATCAACCAATGAGACACTGTCATGTCATCGACCCTGGTTTCGGGGTGTGACATGACGACTACCATGCCTTATGCTTAATTAGGATATCGCGAGACAAAGGGATTAAATAGTGGATTGATATTAGGTTCTGTTGTATATTCATTCACTTTGGGTAGTCACAATTTCCTGCTAGGGACCGCTTGTGATTTATGAACTCACACTACTACTAAGTGTGTTTTCATTTCCATTGTGATATGAACCTACAGGGTCACACGCATAGACGAGCTAACGAGTTTCATGTCCAGATTCAATGAATCTAGAATGTGTCTAGGTTCATTGTATTTGACATTCACTTTTCTGAAAATGATAAAGCGTTATTATTCGAATTAGATATAAGGGGCATTTTCGGTATAGCTGGGATTACGTGGGAGTTATTATCCGATAAAGACTCCCACTACCAGCAGAAGTCTAGGGGACGTGGGAGTTAAAGACTCCCACTGCTGGGAGAGTTGGTAGGGACGTGGGAGTTGTTTTTGAAACAACCTCTCACGCCCTATATAAACCTCTCTTGGCCGAAACCCTAGGGTTAATTTTTTTTTTTCACATCAACCGCAATTAACTAAACACACCCGAAATTAGATTTCGGATTCTGCCTCTCCCTTTTCTCTCTAATTCCCGAAACTCAGAAAAACGAAGAGCTAGCAATCACTGTTCGTTTCGTCGCGTGGATACTGGTAGAAGGACATTCCGCAAAGGGAAATCAATTGGTGGCAACAACGCATCCAAGAAACAACATCTTCCATTCAAGAATCAGATTCTTGAACCCGAAAAGTAAGTTTCTGTCAATTATTCTCGATTCGTTTTGTATGAGCGGATCCTTCAGGGGAGGACTCATGGGTGTTTGGAACGAGTTTCCGCCCATGAATCCCTTCAAATATATCCAACTGTTTTGAGATCATCTCGTAAGTGTCTAATTGTGATTTAATTTTTTCACTTTATTTGCTTTTTCGTTCTTCGAATGAGTTTGGATTTGAATTATGTTTGGGTCTCTAATATACATGATTGTTTTGAGGATCCATGATTGTTGTTCGAATGACTTTTCTGGCTTGGTTTTTGATTTTTTTTTTTTTTTTTTGGTTGGGACAGATGAACCAATTTAGATGTTCTTTTCGTTTAATTTGCTTAATTTGTTCTTCTTCCAGTTTAGTTACAACAATGTGGAGAACCGAAATCATTTTGGTGTGTGGTGGTGGATGATGAAATATTTTTTCCTTTATTGCCCTTAGATGAGAGAGGGAGATGAAGCAAAATTAGTTCACGTTAGTATTTTTTACAGAACTTACCCAACTTTTTTACGGAAGGATAATTTTGGCAACCCTTAATTCATTAAGGATGAAAAAAGATAGATTTGTCTAAAAATGACAAAAGTGACTAAACGGAAATAACTTAAGGATTCAAACGGCTATTTATTCCTCTATGTATACTAAAGCTGCTTTTACAAAATCATTTTTTGGCAGCCTAAACAAATTAAATAAATAAAAGAAAACAATAAAAGAAAATCTCCCACAATCAAGGTATTTAAACTCTACTCCAACCTCAAATAAAGCTTTTTAGTATTGTTCTTAAAAGAACAATTTGTACTAAATAGCCACCAACTATTTATGTATTTCTCTTTCTAACCAAATACATTAATTTTAGTGGTTTTTAGCCATCAATAAATTACGACTTGCATGTCTTAGATCCGGTCAAGGATTCCGGCGGCCAATTTTTTTAAAAACTTTTTTGGCCTGAAAATATAAAAAGACCAATTTATCCCTTGTAGACCCGAACCCGGACCCGACATACACAAAACCGACCCAATGTCCTATTCAATCTTCATCTTCTTCGGCAACCAATAACGTTTTCCGGTCATCTTTTCCTGCGACAAAAAACATTCATCAATAAAAATGCCATTTTTTTCACAAAAGTATCAACAACAACCCATTTTCATCAAATGAAAATTTAATAAAACCAATTTTTATTTTCTTGATTTAGAGAGACCCATTTCAAAATTTCTTGAATACACTTTGATTTTTTTTTTTCAAATGAAAAGAAATCCAATTTTGGATTCCTTTATTCTCATTCTTGATACGGTACTATTCGGGAAGCTTGAAGAGGTTATTTGGATAAATGACCTCATAATTAACTCATATATTCCAAATACGAGCTTCCGAATAAAGCCTTTGTTCAGAGTATTTAAAGTAATTAATATAAAGGCGCAAGAAACAAAGAAACCTTCCAAGCATGGTTTTGAAACCCGGACCGGACCGCCCGGTCGGACCGGTCCGACCGTCGACCGGACCTCCGAGCGGTCCGGTTAGGTCCCAAAAACCGGAAGCTTCAAAAATCGATCTCCTTTGTTTGACTCGGTTGACCCGGCCGGTCCGACCGGCCGACCCGGAAACCGTTCCGGTTTTGACCAAACCGGCCGGGTCACGAAAAAGCCTTTTTTTTTTTTTTTAAAAAAATGTTTTAAAAAAAATTAAAAGGGAGAAATAGGATTTCATTTCGACCCATACTTTATTTCATTTTCTCTTTTCAATTTTCCCTTATTGGGTTCGTTAAATTTTAGTCATTCATAGCTTGTGTGGTTTTTTTTTTGGTAAGAAAAAATCAAATCCAGGGCGGATGTGGTTTGGACACATTAATTTGTAAAAAACATTGGGGGTTTGAGCTTCAGCTTTGTTTCAGAAATTCTTTACATTTCGGGCATAATTAGGCCTATATTAATGTTTACTTATTGTAAGTGAAACTGGTGGTTTCATTTTTTGATATTCTTACTTCCTTTGAAGACGAAAAAGAGCTGTTGTTTTGATTTTTTGAGCTTGTGGGTATTCTGTTATGTTGGAAAATTAAGGACTTATATATCCGAGAGCGTTTGATAAAGAGCAGCTGGTTAGTATGAGAAAGAATGGTGCTTCTCATTCGGGAAGGATTTTTAATGACAGAAGATGGAGAATATCATTCTTTGTGAGTTTGCTTGTGTCTGTTACTCTTTCTACGATAGCAATATTCGGGGTTCTATTCACTGTCTTATGGCCAAGAGCAAGTGGAATTAGACATTATTTCATTTGATAAACCAGAGGATTCGAGCGATTATTTTGTAGAATCGATCTAAGGAGGTCATCTCGAATCGAATGGGGATTATTATCCCGGAACCACCAAGATTTGCTTACCTTATATCGAGGCACAAAAGGCGATAGTCAAAGAATGATGAGGACATTGCAGGCGGTATATCATTCGAGAAATCAGTATATTCTGCATATGGATCTTGAGGCTCCGCCACGCGAAAGGTTGAACTTGACAATGTCGGTGAAAAATGATCCAACTTTTAGTGAAGTCGAAAATGTACGCGTAATGGCACAATCCAATTTGGTAACATATAAGGGGCCTACTATGTTTGCATCTACCCTCCAGTGCTATTGCGATATTATTGAAGGAGAGTAAGAAGCTGGGATTGGTTTATCAATCTCGGTGCTTTCGATTATCCTCTAGTGACTCAAGATGGTCGAGTGCTATACTATCTCATCATATTGTTTATGTACATTTATTGTTCTTGTTAATATTATCTTAATTAGCTACATAAATTGCCTAGCCTTTCTCTGAAGGCGTGTAATTAATCATCTCTAGGTTCTTTCAATGTATCCCTGTCTGTTAGTCTTCGAAATAGTTATATGCCTATGCTTCGGCATTACTGCGGTAAGTGTTAGCATGATATAAATATGGAAGTTGATGATCATTTTGCTCAAAGTTGAAACGTGGAAGATTGAGCGTGCATGATCATAAATTAGCAGTTCCCTACTAGTTTCTTTGTTTGGTGCAAGTGAGTTACCTTCTTGTATGAAATAAGACGGTCCATCAGAATGTGATATCCAACTCTGGTGAAATTGTCTTGTCAAGTAGTCAACATAGTATACGAATAGAAGAGCAAAGATCTATCTGCTCTTAAATATTTGTGAATTAATGTTTCAGAAATCCTTTCCATAGATTGAATGTTTCAGAGTCCATTTAACACTTTGTGGGCATTATAATATAGTTAGAAATTCATCTGTAGGACATATATATGAATGTATTTGATTTATACATCTGTTTAAAACCATAATGTCTGAAAAATTCAGCTCAAGATATCTGGGGAGAAAGTTTCTAGGTTACAACGGTTTCAGCTAACAAATTTTAACATGTTGAAAATATGAAAAATGTGGCCATTTCTTGTTCTGGTATGCTCCTTTGAAACTACACAATGGCTACGGAAGATTAGTTCGAGATCGAATAAATTCCATCAGTTGTGTCCTGGCAACCTAGATCTGATCTTGTGTAGCTTTGTTTGTATTCTAATAACATAATCTGTATATTAATGTGTTATTTACTGCAAAATATACTCAATACTTACTGAATATTTTAGTCTGATCACGGTGATTGTCATTAGAGATTCATATTTCTATATGTGATCTCCAAATACTTGCAAGAAAATGAAAACTTATTTCCACTACGACTCTGCGAGATATGCTTTACGTTTTCTCTAATTTATCCCGGAATCTCAATTTCATAGAACATACAAGGCTCCACTGACTGAAACCGTAAGTAAACTAACATCCATTAAATTACATGTTAATGAACTTGTCCCAGCCCCAAGTCTGTTTGCCTTCAATTATTTTAGCATGAAGCCCGATGTTCATCTCATTTTCATTGCCCTAATGTTTTCGGGGAACCAAAGAGCAAAACCAATCATCATCGATCCAGGTCTCTACTTGCCCAAGAAATCTGATCTTTCTTTTTACTTCTCGGCGTCGTTCACTTTGCCTACCTCTTTTACATTGTTTCTTGGTAAGACCACTCGGGATATGCTTACTTGGTTGTTTTTATTCTAATAACATTAACCTGAAGTGATTTTGATTATGAAAGCACGTCAAGAAAATGCTTTGCTTCTTTTCACGAGCTCGGCTAGGTAATTCTAACGCGTTCATTTGTGGAGTCATCGCATCCGGGGATGGGACAACCTTCCGCGAACTCTCCTTATGTACTATACCAATTTCATCTCTTCTCCCGGGAAGGCTATTTTCATACGGTAATATGCAATCATCGAAGAGTTCGCAGCGACCTGCAATCGGCCCACGACCTTCACTTCATTGCACGGGACACTCCTCCTAAGCGACATCCCAAGTCCCACGACAATTAAAGACTTCGAAAAAAATGGTAAACAAGCGAGCGCCCCATTCGCGGAAAGTTCCATAAAGACGATCCCGTACTCGACAAGATTGATAAAGAGCTACTTGGCGAGACTAATCGATTTGCACCGGGAGCATGGTGCATTGGCGATCTGAAGGCGAGTCCGATCCATGTACATTTCGAGGTGTGGATTCCGTTTTTAAGCTCGGCCTCAGTGCAAAGAGGTTGCAAGAACTCATGACAACACTCTTATCGGAAGATTCTAGAAGTAACCGAGTGCTCGGCGAAAGTCGACCAAGAAAAAGCTGGAGTTTCTGCACTGCATTTCATCGATGGGAAAATCAAGATTCTGTGTTCTTGCAACTAGAAAATGTAAAAAATTTAGTGTTCTCTCAAAAGGGGAGATTTTGGAAAAAGGAAAAAAGAAAATGTAAATTGTTGTTGTATTATATACTGATATTTGAATCATTATTAAGAAGAGTTCATACTGAATTTCGGAAAAGATTTTGTTCTTTGCATTTCTCAAGGAACACAAGAAAATATAATGAATGAAACTAACAATATTTTGCCATTAAATCAATACCTCAATGGTTGACTCGGTTCTTAAACAGAACTATCGCGCTTTTACTTATTATAAATATTGTTCATTTTTTTTATAACCTTTAAGGTTCAGAAAACACCATGTTTTATAAACATACAATAATTAAATAATACTTCCAGTAGACTTCTTAATCAGATTCATAGATTGCCTCTACTGATTTAGATATTGATTTTATGTTGCATTTCCTTTGGTTGGTTTTGTTCAGATAGATCCCACATTGGGAAATTAGTAAAGAAAATACTAATTTTTTATTCTTGAATCTTGACACTCCATCGCCGAGCTCAGTTGCGTGGGCTTGTGACCCAAGTGGGGGCAATAAGGTGTTTGTACGTTGGACTGGACTGGTCCCAATGGTTGGGCTTGCCTTTGGCTTTCCCCTGGCCCGCCCATTCCAAGCTGGGAGTTGGTCTTTGTGACTTTAGGTGAAGGCTTGGTTCACATGGCCCATAGAGAGGAGGGCACTGCGTTAGGCTGATTTCACAGAGCAGCGAAAACCTCTGTTCATGAAAAACCGAATCCAAACCCATAGTTTTAGATTCACATTAAGTTTTTTTTTTTTTTACTTTGAAATTAATAATAGTGTAATTTTTGTATTTTTTGTTTCTTTCTTCGTCGGATAATTTTTCACTAATTTGTTTGAATTTTAAGAATCTAATTTATATTTCATTAATTTGTTTGTTTATTTGTTTTGCGTTTAAACTTGTGGAAAAAATAGACATATTTCTTTATATTTTTAGTAGCTAATTATATAAAAAAATATTTTATTGTTACTTTATATTGAAATTTAAGAATAAAAAATTTATGTTTCATTATTTCGTTTTTGATTGTGTTTAACTTGTGAAAACAGTAGTATTATTTCTTTTATATTTTTAGCAGCTAAGTAATCGTATAAAAAAATTGTTTTATTTTTACTCTGTAATCAATATATTTTGTATCTCTCGAAACCGAAAAACCAAACCAAACCAAACCGATACAAACCGAATGCATCGGTTTGAGATTTTGAATGGTTTCAAAATTTTCAAACCGAATATTTCGATTTGGTTTCAAAAATACGTAAAACCGAACCAACTCGAACCATGAACACCCCTACTCCCTGCCGTGGAAGGATAACGGGCTAGTGCTGTTCAATAAAACCACAATCCTATTTTGAAACGGCTCTCTATTACATTTGTTTCTGTTCTTTTCTATTTTAAATCCAAATATACTATGTACCTAAGTATTAATTCGTTAAATTGAGAATAAAATTATAAAAATATCATTGAAACAATGTTTAATTTATATTTTTAGCAAATTTTACTTAATTAGAAAACATTATCCATCCAAATAATATTTTGAATCTTGAATCTAATATTCTTCTAAATAAACTTTGAAAAATTTGCTCTCGTCCTCTGCACATGATTATAATATCTTTACTATTTCAGATTTTATATTAGGGTTTTCTTCCCCAATTCTGACTGACAGGATTTCTTCCCCAATTCTGACTGACAGTTTTTTTTCCCTTTTTTTCCCCTTCAGATAGAACATGATCAAACAAATCAAGTATATTCTTTGTCAATCAAGTTGTGGTTTCAAAATTTGTCTTCAACATTCTAACCATTCCCAACTCTAAAATTCGGATATTCTTGTTTTTTTTCTTCCTGTATTTATGCTCTTTATTTATTTGTATTGTTTTTAGATGTTCAGGAAGATCCAATTTAAAGCTCTCTTTGGTTACTTTCTCGACAGTCTTGTTAAATGTCAAAGAAGAATAGCAATTTCCCTGAATTTGCTAATGTAGTTCGTAGAATTTGCAAGCCAATTACTACGAAATTCCATAATATAAGTCGTCAGGACGTGTAGCGAAAATTAAGGAAACAAACTACAATGTACTTTATTAGTCAAACTATCAATATTGCTCCATTTAATATAATTAATGTTATACAAGTCTTAGTTAAGAGAATAATATTAACATTTTGATTAAAAAATACCTTTTTTTTTTTTTAAATTTTCGTTACATGTCCAAAACAATTTATATTAAGGGATGGAGGGAGTAGTTTACATGAGCAGAGCACATTCTTCTTACATTCTTGTTATGTTGTCATTTTCAATGAAACTTGCCACTGGCCGGCTGTGGAATTCTTCAGTTGTGGCATCTTATTATAATCATAAGAAATTCTGGGATCATTGCTTTCAAACTGAAGCAACCATGCTCATTCAATGTTCAATATATATTCATCATTCATGTTTATAGATTAGATATATTCAATGCATTACTTGGGCATTTTCAATCTTTGATAGTACCTGAGGAACTTTTCTAGGCATTCTCCTCCAGAACGCGGTATTTCTAGTAGTATAAAAACCTTTTTGGCTCGGTGCTTCTGGCATTTGAAACCTTTTCATGTATATATGTAATATTGAAAATTTGCAGTTGAATTTCGGGCTCAGAAAGATTAGCTGAATTTCTGCAAGCTTGGCAAAAAGAGGTCAGTTTCTTTTCTATTATTGTTTGATGATTTGAGCTGGACCTTGAATCTGTTGATTTCTGTATATTTACTATTTGAATTACAAATAGTGTAAGTATGCTGTAGAGATGAAATTTTCTTGATCAATCTCTAGCTGAAGTATCGATTTTGCATTGTGATCGAATAGATTCAGGGGGGCTTCCAATTATGTTCTTTAACCTGTATTATGCTTTAATTGGCATCTAATTCTTCTTGTACTACTTTTACCAAGGAAACGTAGAATACTCTATGCACCTTATTATTGTAGAATACTCTACTTTTTTCTTAGTTGATTTCATCTTTATAAATTTAGAATACTCTATGCACCTTAATATTGTCATGATTCTATAACCATATCAATTACTGGTTTGTTCCGGGGGACCTTGTTGAATTTGATCATAATTCTATGTGGAGGAGTAACTCTCAAAATACATTCATTGAATTGTTCTTCCTATTTTTTGGCGCGGGGAAATGGAAATAAGATGCCAATTCTTCTGAACCTTTAAACTTGATTCCTCTGGTAGTTCATCGGACATTTCGTCATGGTACAACTTGAAATAGCTTTTCTTCATTTGATTTTCTCCGATGGTTCTTTTTTAGGGTGTATTTGTTGGGTAGCGGAACACTCCAAACAACAAATTATAATAGAAACGAAAAGAAAGCAGAAAAATAACACAAGAATTTTAACGGGATTCGCTCTCAACGCAGACCTACATCCACGACCCCGGAGGGTACAAACTTTCACTATGTAATTTTTTAACGGAAAAAAAATTACAAATCCTCTTCTAAAACTCCAAATCTAAACACTCACAAAACTCAAGGAATTTGTACAAATAAACTCGAGGTACCCTTGCTTTCAATTGAGAGAAGGCTTCGGAGTTTACTCCGTTCCTTCGCAGATCGAGAAAAGAAGGGAATGGAGTTTCTCCAAGGAGTATTCTCCCGTGGAGGTACGGGAATTTTCGAGGGCTCGAGCTTGTAAAACACAAGAGAGGGGGGGGGGGGGGTGAATTGGGTTTTAACTAATCTTGGCAACTTTTTACAAATGTGGCTCTTAGGCAACTTAGAAGAGCTAGCATGATCAATGTGATTCTTAGCAATGCTATTGTAAGTTTGAGCAAGAAGAATAAAAGCAATAGCAAAACCCAATAAACAAGACAAAGGATTTAGAGTGGTTCGATTCACTTAGAATCTACGTCCACTACCTTGAGCCGCACCCAAGGATTTTCAATAACTTCACTAAGAAGAATGCCCACACAAAGTAGGACTTTACACTAGTGGCTAACTCACAAAGAGTTTTACAACACAACCACTATACAAAGAAACTCACTAAGAGCTTGCCTACACTAAGTAGGACTTTTACAAGAATTACCCAATCACTTAGAAAGGGAATTGAATGTTTAGATACAAAGATTAATCACTCTTAATAGTGAGAATGTATACCTTTGAAGCTCAATCAATTTAGCTCTTTGAACATATGAAGTTCACTCTTTGTCTTGCTTTTGAAATAACACCTTTGAATGATTCAAATCATGGAAATGAAGTGTTTTTGCTTTGAAGGTGTTTTGGCTTGATGAGAGATCAATGAATATTTGATATGCAAGCCTTTTTAAAGTCTTAGAGTCATTCTAAAGCTTTGGAGTATATATACATTTCAAAATATGGCTGAAAATCGAGTCTCCAACGGTCAAAAAACGGCTAGTAGAAACAGAGTTCGGTTGACCGAAACAAGTCTCGGATGACCGAACTTGAGCAACTCGGTCGACCGAACCATCATCTCGGTCGACCGACCCAAGCTTAGGTCGACCGAACTTTGACAGAACAACTCTCAGTAAATCCTTCGGTTGATCCGAGAAAATCTCGGTTGACCGACTTTTCAGAGTATGAGAGATGATGTTTTGACCTTTGTTTTGAAATCTCTTGAAGTCTAAAAGGTTTTCCCAAATTGTAATAAATAAGAATACTTGGAAAACTTTTCTAAAGGACTTAACTTTGAAATCAAGGGCTTTTTGAATATAAGATCAATTTTGAAACTTTATCTTTTGAAAACGAGTTTATAAAACGTGCAAGACTTTAGTGTAGAGCTTATGTTCATGAGAGCTTTGGTTAGAGCTATATAAGATCAAGACTTATAATAACAAAGCTAATCTAACCAAACCTAAGCCTTCAATCTTCAATCTTGATGGATGAGCCTTGTATATCTTTGAATCTTGATATCAATGGCTTGATTGAAGTACTTATAGCTTCCATAAAGAGTTCCAATATTCTATCACAAATATTAAGATCATTAGACACAACATTAAAAGTTTGTCCAATATCAAAAACTGAGTTTGTTCGCCCTTAGGGCTTACAGAGCTCCCCGTCCCATCCAATCTCCTTCTGGATGAAGGCCTGCCATGACCCTGATAATGTCGACCTTGACCTCGAAGAGGTCTTCGGCTTCTATTTGGGCCAACACTAGGTGGTTATATTTATAAAGCCTCTTGCCTTTACAATTTTCTTTTCTAACCAATGTGGGATTGTGAGAAATATTACCTAACATATCCTCCCTTTTCTCAAATTCCCAAGTTTCAACAGAATCAGAAAACCTAATTTTCTTCTCAGTCTTCACGGTCTCCTTCTCTGTTCTTCCTCCAGCTTTACTTCTTTGCTTCTTCAAGGAATGACCATCAAAATGGTATAAATTCTTCCCTTTCTTCCTGCCTCGCATAACCAGACGTTGCCTCTATACACTTTGCAGAAATTCCCAATTCCAACATACTTGTAACCCTTTGATGTCAATTCACCCAACGAAATTATGTTGACACTCGAATCAGGTACAAATCTAACATCAGGAAGTATTTTTACCTCATCATTGTGGAATTTCAGGCGGACTCGTCCAACGCCTTCAACCTTCACCTTCGAGTTGTTGCCCACTTTGATGTATCCAAAGTCTCCCATCTACAAAGTATCAAACACGCCTCGGTCCTTGCAGATATGCACGTCAGCAGCATTATACATAATCCAGTTTAAATGATTCTCAACAATGTCATCCAACCATCTCGTCAAATATAAATCATCATAATCGTTGACCACATTTGTAGAGGAATCACATACCTTTGGTTTGCCTTTCATCTGTTCACGGAGATTTTTCAAATCATCACTCATCTTTGGACAACGGCTTTGAAAATGACCAAGTTCCCCACAATAGAAGCACTTGACCTCGCTACAATCACGTTTTTCCCTCTTCCTTGGTCACCTCTACTCTTGCTTCGATTCCTCCCTCTTCGAGAACTCTCTACAACTAGTATTCGATCCTCCTCAGGGTAATCCTCATTCATCATCTGTTGGTTCTCCTTCAAGGCTTTTGAAACCTCATTCAATTGCAGTGTGTTCTTTCCTGCCAACACAGTGATTGCACCAACGATTTATAGGATTTCGGTAATGAAGCCAATAACAGCAACACCTGTTCTTCATCCTTAATTTCTTCACATGCATTCTCCAGTCGAGATACTAACTCATTAAATTTATTAGTGTAATCAATAAGATTACCTCTTTCCTCCATTTTGAGTGAATACAGATCCATCTTCATCTTCAATCGGTTAGTCAAAGTCTTCGAGGAATAATTATTCTCTAGAGTCTCCCACAACTTATTTGGTGACGTCTTTCTCAACACCGTCATCTTGATTTGTGGAGCCAAAGCCAATCTAATTGTACTAACCGCCCTCTTCTTAATTGTAGCCCACTCAGAATCTTTCATACCTTCTGGCTTTTCAGAGCAGAATCAAGACCTTACTGCAACAACAAATTATAATGGAAACGAAAAGAAAGTAGAAAAATAACACAAGAATTTTAACGTGATTCGATCTCAACGCAGACCTACATCCACTACCCCGGAGGGAATAAACTTTCACTATGTAATTTTTGAACGGAATAAAAATTACAAACCCTCTTCTAAAACTCCAAGTCTAAACACTCACAAGACTCAAGGAATTTGTACAAATAAACTCAACACTAGGTGGGTCTATTTATAAGGCCTCTTGCCTTTACACTTTTTCTTTTCTAACCAATGTGGGATTGTGAGAAATATTACCTAACAGTATTTGGATTACAGTTTTTTTTTCTTCTTCTTGGAAAACGTTAAACCTGATTGTTTGTGAGAGGGAATGTGCAAAAAAAATTGGTTTGAGATGAAAAAACAAATACACCCATCTTACGTTTAGTTTCTTCATCTTACTTTTCACAAAATGGAATTTTAATTAATTTATGTTATGTTCTTTGTTACTGAAAAAGGCTATGGATATTGGCACAGTGCTAGGAGCAATGCGATGCCTCTGTGCTAATAATTCTATATATGAACCTCTCTGCAAACAATGCAAGTATCTAAAGAATCCTAAATCAAAAGTAAAACTGTTGAAGAAAAAGTTGAATTTGCTCATAGCTCGAGGGAAGGATGTGGAGAATAAATTAAATGAGGAAAGGGTTTTACTAGGGAAGGATCCTAAAGCTGAAGTAAATCTATGGGTTGAAGATGTCAAAATGATGGAATGTTCTATTAATTTGAAGATGTCAAAATGATGGAATGTTCTATTAATTTAGTGGAACTGGGTGAAGATAGAAGGTGCTTAAGGGGATGTTTTCCCAATTACATGTCTAGAGTAAAGTTGGGGAAACTTGTTGAGAAGAAAATATATGAGATTGATGAGCTTCTATCGCAGAATGCAAAATTTTCAGAGAGTTCATTGGTTAGTGGAGTCCAAAGAAGGGGTTGGATATTTCCAGAAACTACACTGATAGGAGAAAGTTCCAGGAGAGTGTTAGAGACGACTTGGGACTATCTGATGGATGGAAACATCGGCGTCATTGGTATTTATGGTATGGGAGGAGTTGGCAAAACTACTGCTGCCATAGAGATAAACAACAGACTGCTGAGAGCGAAGATACTCTTTGATAATGTAATCTGGGTGACGGCATCAAAGGATTCAAGTATTAAAAGATTACAGAAAGATATTGCAGACAAGGTTGATTTGAGATTTGACGAAAATGATGATGAAATGACAAGGGCAGCTAAATTGTTAGAGTTTCTGAGAAGAAAATCTAAGTTTCTGCTCATTATAGATGATTTGTGGGAAGGATTTCCATTAGAATCTATTGGAATTCCCAACCCTGCAAGAGAAAACATTTGCAAGATATTAATAACTACTCGTTCCTTAAGTGTTTGTCATCAAATGGAAACAGATAAAGAGATAGGAGTTGGGAAGCTTTTAGAAGAGGAAGGATGGGAGTTGTTCAAACAAAAAGTTGGAGCAGAGGTGTTACTCTCCCCCGACATTGAAGATTATGCAAGATCCATTGCAGGAGAATGCGGAGGTTTACCACTAGCAATTATTACAGTCGGACGAGCTCTAAGGAAAGAGACTGATCCTTCAAAGTGGGAGGATGCCTTGGGAGAGTGGAGATATTCTTCGGTAAGATTTACTAACATGGAGAAAGCGGTCTTCTCGCGTCTGAGGTTTAGCTATGAAAGACTGAACGACCGGATAACAAAGTCTTGTTTTCTTTACTGTGCATTGTACCCAACGAATCATTTTATCGAGACGGACGAGCTAGTAAATTACTGGATGTGGGAAGGGTTGTTGGGGAAAAATAGCTCAGTCAAAAGGATGCGACAATTAGGAAGGAGTATACTAAGGGAACTGAAAGATGCCAGCATGCTAGAAAGTGCCTACGTAAATAGTAGTGAGACCGAGTATGTAAAACTGCACGACTTGATAAGAGAAATGGCTATTGATCTTACAAGAGAAACATCAATGGTTCAGTCAGGACTTTACCTGGATCGACCCCCCAGTGTGGAAAATTGGAGTTCACAGATGCATACAGTCTCACTAATGAGAAATGACTTGATCACCTTGGACTGTGTACCGGAGTGTCCTAATCTTGGCACGCTATTGCTGCAATATAATTCTCTTAAAGAGATCCACCCAGATTTTTTTGGGCAGATGGGTATGCTCAGAAATCTTGATCTATCTTTTACTGGCATTATAAAGCTACCTGAATCGTTTTCCAACTTAAAGAAACTTTGTGTCCTCCTTTTACGTAGTTGTTGGAACTTGAAGGCCTTGCCAACACTAGAACATCTCACCTGCTTGATGGTTTTGGATCTTGCTTATACTTCTATAAAATCCATACCACTGGGGATGGATAAGTTATGTAATCTCAGACACTTGGACCTTTCGTACACTTCAATTGAAAACCTTTCGCTTCATGTTTTAGTTCATTATCCTGCTCTTGAGAACCTATTTGTTATGGGTATGCCTCAGTTGATTCTTCCTCACCAAGTGCTGGAGTGCTTGAACCTAGCAACACTTGAAACTAACTTTGAAACTCCTGAAAGATTTGAACTGTACATCAGATCCGGGCAATGGAGATATTTAGAGTGCTTTAAGTTTTGCATTGGTTTCCCCCCTTCTTTAGTTGATATGCAAAAAAATGGTATAGGACTTTTTGGGGTACCCATTACTGAAACTGAAAGTTATTCTTGGCCATTGATGCATGAGTTGGTCATCCAAAAATGCACAAATCTTACCCACTTGCCTGAGTACGTTGCAGTTTCTTCAAGTGAATTAAGAAGTTGTAAAATACAATACTGTAATGACATGAAGTGGATCTTTTCTGGACAGAACAGATTTCCCAAGTTAGAGAGGTTAGGAATTGAGGGTTTGAGAAATTTGACGAAACTCTGCAAGGGAATCAGGACAATAGGCTTTCTCGTAAGTCTTAAGTTATTGCATGTCAATGCTTGTGACAATCTGGAATCCCTAATTCCAACCGAGTTGGGGAAACAGCTAAAAAACCTTGAAGAAATTCAAGTTGAGAACTGCAAGAAGCTTGTGGTGATATTTGCAGCAGATGAAGAGGAGGAAGGAATTACTGAAGTATGCAACTCTGGTATGGTTCTCCCAGGTTTGAAGAAGATGAAGTTGACTTGTTTACCACAGCTGAAGAGCATCAGTTACAACTCTATCATTTGTGCTTCTTTATCTCTTGTTGAAGTTCGTTACTGCCAGAAGCTACAGGGGATACCACTTTTGGTTGGACCATCATCGATTATTTCTTCTGTAGAGCTAATTAATGGAAATGCAACTTGGTCGAAGAACCCGCAGAGAAATCAAGATGATGAACACCACCAAGGCATTGCCAGCAGCAGCTCCTGAAAACTTCTTCATGTAGCCATCACACTTCCGCTCATTGTTCAGTACTGTATGTATATCCATTTTATCTATTTGCTTTTGTATAATCTTATCTCGAAATCAAATCAGCACTAACATATTCATGTTAACGAACGTGTAAGTGCTGAATGTATAGTCAGATTTTGATTTCCATATTGACGAACTAATGTATTCTTCTCTTCCATTTGCAGTGTCCCGAGCTACATTTCAATGGATTGCTTATGGTTTATTTATCTCGCGAGCTCATCACTGCCAGTTAAGGAAGAATTTCAAAGTTTCATTGCAGAATCGTTGTCAAGTACTATATCAAATTGGATCTTCAAAGAATATATTACTTAGTTATTTGTCTGTGTGGTTTTTATGTGTTTGGAGTGATACAAATAAAAAAGTTTGCATTTGATATGTAGAGTCTAATTTCCTTCCTAGTTTGATATCATTTCCTGAATTCTTCATGTATGATGATATTATGATCATAAAAGTTCCTCTTGATCGATTGTTTTTTTTGCTGAATAAATAAGTATTCCTTCACATCAGTAAGATTGTACTTGGAAAAAGAGAAGAAATTTTGAAGATTTGGTTGTTGTAAAAATGGATTCATGAAGCGGAGAAGTTTTTGGAACAAAGAAGAAATTTGAAGATTTGATTTAAATGGAGCAAGGTATAATTGGAAAAACAAAATGACAGCTAATGAAAGAGTTGTAAATGACTAATAATTTGGCTACATAAATTTCTCCTAAACGATAATTAATAGGGAATGAAGAGAGTAGTGTTTTTGAGGGTTTATGCTTAATTATATCGGGAATGAGTGTTGAATCCAAGTCGAAAATTCTTGGCAACTGTGCTAGCGTTTCTTGCAGGAAAAGATAGATCAAGTGGTGTTTACATGGCAACAGGTTCTGATAGACCAATCCAATATAAACTCCTTCATACGTACGTTAATTTAGTCAAATAACCCTTATCTTGTACACATAAGGCTAGTACTGTCAAAGTGGGTCGAGGCCCGCGGGCGGGTCCGCACCGCAAATGAATAGACCGGGTATGGGCTTAGGAATTGCAAATCCGCAAAAATTGCGGGCTTTTTAAACCAAGTCCGCAAGGCCTGCAGCCCGTGCAAGGCGGATCAAGCGGTCCGCGGGTATTTAAAAAAATATATTAATTATAATATTGGCTGAGTTGAGGGGCTAAGAATGTAAATATATACAAATATATTACTCTTTCTTTGGTTTCAGTTTCAGCCCTAATTTTACATTCCAATATCCATATCGCAGCAGCAGCAGCCGACTTCCAGCCCTAATTCTCATCTCGATTTCTCCAGTCCGGTGACGGCGACTGCTCCAGTCCGGTGTCCGGTGATTCTCTCGGTTGTTTTGTCTTTTGTGTTCTTGATTTTTTTCCCGATTAAATTAAGAAAGGCAATCAGAAGTAAATGTAACTGAAATTAAGAAAGGCAATCACTGCCTGATGATTGTGATTCTCCATTAATTTGTGAGTTTCTAATATTGTGTCTATTTATGCGGAATGGAATGCGTGTTTTGGCTTTTAGGTAGCAAATTTTAAAGATTGTTTTGTGTTCTTGATTTGTTGCTACTGATTTCCAGATCCACCACCAAAGTGAATAATTACCTCTGTTTCTAATTTTATGAATTTTGTCTTAATGAAGTATGGAGAATCAAGATGCCATTGATATTGATGAAAGTGAAATTGAAAGTGATTTGCCAACCCAAAATACTTTGGAGAGTGAAAATCAGTCAAATGTCAAACCTCCTAAGAAGAAGTCCAGGGTACATTCAAATGTGTGGGAATATTTTGAAAACCTCGGTATAGTCAATGGAAAGCCGAGAGTAAAGTGTAATGGATGCGCAAAAGAGTTTTGTGCAGGAGTTGTCTTCTCCCTAAAAATGTACAAGCTGCAATATGTTTACGTAACTGGAACCACGGCTTTATCGTTGAAGGTAATTCATAACTCATAATATTTTTGTTGAAATTTAATGTTCCAAAACCATTTGCTTCACTTTCTAACTTGCACTTTGTTTCATGTATGAAGATGATGATGAGGATTGCACACCAAATGCAACCATGTCTAGGGCGGATTCAAATTCACACGAGGATGGTCTACAAGAAGCTGATTAACGTTGAAGTGGAATAGTTGATGTCTTTGATATGTTGTCTTTTTATTTAAATTTGGATGTTGGTTGTTTAAATTTGATTTTTTGTTATTTTGGATGCTAGAAGCCTAGAAGATGTTGGATGTCTTTGATGTCTTTGATTTGGATGTTTTTGATTTGGATGTCTTTTTATTTATTTGGATGTTGGCAGTTGCATTATACTTGGTAGTGGAATAGTTTGGAAAGGGCAGAAGCAAATTTTGGAAAAAAGAGTCTGGGCCCGCAAGCCCGCGGGCCTTCTGCGGTGCGGATCTGGGCTTATTATTCATGGATCCGCAAAAATTGGGCCCGCCCCGTTTTGACTTGAGCCCGCACGGGCCGGCCCGTTTCACAGTACTACATAAGGCGATACTCGTGCCCACAGGGCCTCCATCTCCCAATTCGAAAGGAATTGTGAAAGATGTTAATTAATGTGACCTAGTGGTTCGACTGGTATGAGTCCTTGTTTTAGCCCACCACAAGAAGCCACCCCCACATTGGAGGGTTGAAACTTCCACACTGCGGCTATCAAGATTCGAACATGCGCTCTTGTACACAATCTGCCACTCTCGAACCAACTGGGCTACCCTTACGGATAAATAGGGATGGCAATGGGACGGATCAGGGTGGATTTCTAAATACCCAAACCTGACCCGCACTATTGATCTGTTGACCCGCCCCGCTCCCACAACGGGGCAACACTTATTGCCCCATGCCCCGCCCCGTGCAAGTTGGGTCTGCCCCGTCATATTTTTCAAAAGTCAAATAATTAGCGCGCGCGCACACACACACACACACACACACACACATATATATATATATAATATTATTATTATTGTTTTCAAACGGGTTAGAACGGGGCGGGGCAAACATCATATACAAACCCGATCTGTTCTGTTCACCGGGCCGCCCCGCCTGCTCCGTTCTCATTATTGGGGCGGGGCGGATCAACAGAGAACGGGCCAAATTGCCATCCCTATGGATAAATAAACCTTATCTACATCTAAGCCCTCTTGTGCTGCTAGCATCTCAACATAGTGCTGGACTCCGTCTGCCCCAATCTGGTTTGGCTCCAGCAGCATGCATACTATCTCGCTTGTATCTGAATTTGAATATTAAGCCAGACTAAACTTAAGTTAGATCCAATCTAATTAAATTTAGCATCAACTTAGGATATTAGTTATTTATTGATTTATGCCATAAAAAAGTTATTTATTAATTTGTATCTCGAGAAAAAAAGTTATATTTCTGAATTCTTTTTTTAAAAGAACATAAAAATAAATATTAACCGTCAAATATTTTTTCAGTTGTTGAATTAATTACTTGACAGACGTTCGATTACATCAACTTTTCATGATTCTACAAATATTCAATGTGTATATGTCAAAGTGTTTGATTTATAACTATTTTTTCTAAATTTTATAAAATTTGAATTATTTGTGAAATGAGACTTGTTGTAATTGAGAATATATATCCAGTAACACTCCAAGAAAACAACAAAGAGATGACAGATATGGAGCATTCACATCAACTCCCAAAAAAAAAAAACTCTAAAAAACATAGAGATGACAAGGATAGAGCATCCGCACCAACTCTTCATCATTCAGAACATTTTCAATGTTTCCGTATCTTTTTTTTTGAAATCCGATTGGGCGGTTGCCCCATATAGGTGAGAGAGAAATGTCTCAGACGAGAAGGAAATAACTCTAGGAGGGGAGATTAAAGCCTGCCGCACTCAGGCGGAGGGTAGGTCGTGGGCAGACGCCTACCCCACTGGGTTAGAACACCTTTGATAATGTTTCCGTATCTGAGTATTTAGTTTTCAAATGAAACATTTTGAATTTTGTAAATGTTGAATTATGTCTGAGAAGAAATGTAATTTTTAAAATTGAAATTTTATATTCCATTAAAGGGAGATGTGGTTTTTAAATGTAAAATTTTATGTTCCTTCCCGTTTTATTAAAATTTTATAAGAGGAGAGATGTGATTCCTAAACTTGAAATATTTTTCAAATATTTCCATCACTAGCTTAACAAAAAATTAACCAAATGCACATTGTAAACTCTGATAATGTCAATTATTATTATTAGATATTAGATTTACTGCAATAAGTTGACCTAAATAATGCCAAAAGCTACTGATTAAGTGAAGCTTTCACAATTCTCACATCCCTCTGAAAATTCATTACCAAATCTGAATGATTAATCAAACTATCAAAGCACAGTTAAATTGAACACAACTATGAAATTAAATACAGCTTCAAGTTTAGCAGCAAATCCCACCTAAATACAACAACAATACCTCAATAATTTGAGTATGGGCGGAGATAGATATCAGACATTGGACAATAAATGCACAAAGTGACTGCTCCCAAAATACCACTGAATCAGATGGATTGGAGACTGACATAACCTTTGACAATGAATGAACAAAGTGACTACTCACAGAATACTATTGAAATAATAACCCCTATACCGTCACGTTTGTTACGGAATCATGCCATCAAATCAAAACCAGACCCAAGAACCTTGATTTATGTGCACATTACTATGCTTCTTCCATTCAACATCCAGAGCATTTATGCGCACTGTAAATCCCACGTAAATAACATATACAAATTTGGTGAAACAGCTTTCACAAGAATACAAGTAAAGAGGATACAAGGGATTCTGAATTTCAACACCAATTCTCCTTGTGAAATTGAAGTTAAAACATTGGTATTTTATGATCAAGATACAAAATGAATGAAATTGGACAAATTATTGATAATGCTATGAGTACTATCTTGAATGTGTAATGAAGAGGCGAAAAAATTATACTGAATGGCTGCACAATTTCAAGTATCTTTCAATTATATCTTCCTGTGAATGATCAGTATAATACCCTTTTCCCACAGCCAAATTCTCTTCCTTGGCTAGACGTTCGACTTCAAGCTGGACTCGACTACCGTCCACCTTACTCGGTTCTAATAAGTTGCAAGCCACCTCGATGACCCCATCACCGTGAGCAAGTGCCATAGATTGGACCGACGGAAGTCCACCTCCTCGTCCACTTACCTTCTTCGAGATCCTACGAACAGCTGCTATGTCGCTGGAGAAGACTGGAATGTTGTAGTTATCGACCCACCTTGTCGCGCCAATTGTGACGACGCCTTTCGCTTGGAATGTTGAATCAGGACCCTCATCGGGTTTGAGTTCAAAAATCCCGGCTTTGAGACCACCTATCCATTGGTTTCCACTGGAATTAGGCCTAAAATATCCCAGCTCCCTCCTGATTGAATCAAGAGATTTTCCTTCCTGGTTTGCTGCTCCATATACAAAGGTGGGAACTGCAAGCTACTTCAAATATAATCAGCAACATCAGAAGGTAGTTAACAGAAAAAAATAACCTATTAGCTGGATGGGTTATCAACGTGTTTTCTTGGTTACGTACTACAATTTGTATCCTTGTTTCCTTCACAGAAAGAAATAGCTGAACTTCTTGCTGCAATCATTTTACAATAAATTAAGAAGTTCCGGAGATACATTCGGATTCCTCTTCATAACTTTATAGATTTTGGCAGGAACCAAACACAGGGAAAAGATTGAGACTCGAATTCTGTAAATTAACAACCAAAATGTTGTACAATTTTGCCTAAATACTATACTCTGAAAGATGAAATAATTCCCAAAATAGTTCAGTAACTATATTTTCTAATATCCCTGTATTACTAACAGCCCAAAACAGTTCCTTATCCAAGAAATCTCTAGCTGAGTTCGGTAAACACTTTGGGTTTTCAGTCGCAGAAGGGTAACATATGGTGAACAAGAGCAAAATCCTGATAGATTATTATTCTATTCACAATTCAAGTAAGTTTTCTACAGACTCGTGTGGGTCTGAAGCAATCTGCTGATAGATGTGCGTCGGCTTCATGAGGCAGCCTATGGAAGACGGATGTTTGCATTTCATTCAATATCTGGGCATGTTGTGCCTTGAATTGTGTCTGAAATGATTCGACAAATTTGTCATTTCAGACAAAAAAAACCCTCCTTGTTTAAATAAACACTAAATATAAAAATCATCTCAACTCTTATGGCATAATCACTCATGCCTACCATCAGAACCAAGTTCCCTCAGGTGATAAGAATTGAAAGTGACAATGTTCCGGGAATAGCAGGTCATATTAGGCATATTATTATCTCTTGGACAGAGTAAACTAATCCTAAAAACTGTCTCGGAAATGCAATTGAAGGATTTTGAGCCCATGTATCTACTGCTGATAATAATAAGATGCCTGTGCTAGTCCTTCCAAATATGCAAATTATAGAACCCTCCTCCTCAACACCCCCCGCCCCACCCCAATTGTTTTTCGGAAAGAAGAGTTTCCAAACGTAATCCTGCTTCCGCCCTTGCAACCATCCAACTGGGCTGGTATTGAATGCAATAATATGGACAAGGATGATGATGATGATGCTAACAATTAAAAATAAAATCAAGAAGTCAACTAATAGGTTGCATATCAATGAACAAGCATTTCGCTTACAATGTCTGGATAAGGTTGTTTTTCTGAATACCACATAAATTTTGATATGGCAGACTCAAGCAAAATGCCAATCAATACCACTATCTCAATTCCATAAGATAATTCCAAAAAATCAAATCAACTAAAAATGCTTATACACCAAAAAATTATCCCAAAACCTTAAACAATTATTATCTACAAATATGCAAAATAACAATCTTGAACCCAAAAAAAAAGAAAGAGAGAGGAGAACAAACCTTGAAGGTTTGAGCCAACATGAGCAGCCAAAGACTTTGCAACATCAGCAACTTGTTCCAAAGAAGTAGTACTACCTAAGGGGTGAAAGCAAATATGGTCCACAACACCAAGCCTAGGATGACTTCCACAATGCAATTCAAAATCAATGGTTTCAAAAGCAGCCTTAACCATTGCAAAGACAGCACCTTTCAATGAATCAGAAGATGGGTTTGGATTAAACTTTGAAACAAGTGTATATCCAACTCTGTTATAAATCTTATCTTCAAATTTGTTGACAATTGGGGCTTCTGGAAATAACTTTGCAGATCTTTCAATGGCTTCAATTGCAGCCCTATTTCTACTTTCTGATATGTAAACTTTGCAGCAGGCAAGCATTAACTTTAACATTTTTTTTTTATTTCTCCCTTGTAAAAAATTCATCTGCAGGGAAAACAATATATGGATTCAGCCAAAAATTTGGCACCACAAAGAAATTTGTGGTCATAATTCATTTGGAGTTACTTTTCTAAGAAGCCCAATAGCTGAAATGTAGAACAAAAAATTGAATTTCATTTCAATGGCAGTATAATTTAATTATGCTAAGGATTTCATTGCCTATGAGAAACACGGAAATTCATTTCAGCATAGAACTACTAGAAAATCAATCACAGCCCAGATGAATTCAAGAAGGAAGGATGATGAATTCAAGAATTGCAAGATAAATAAAGCATTATTTCTAATAAATAATCGGATATCTAAATATTTCAAAAAGAGATAATCACTATTTATACCCATTATCTAACTTTGAAAAGCAAGTTATACCCTTTATCTTTTCTGCGTGCCATAAATAGTCAGCATAATTTTTGAGGTGCCATTTATACCCAAAATGAGGATTCACGTCGTGTCGTAGAAAGCAATAAATCGTCTCTCGGTTTTGCTGGGAGATGAAATCATTCCAGCGAGGAAGACGCAGATCGGATTTCACCGAGGTGTTTACTCACGCCTCTGAATCCTGTTGTCCGATTCGTCAGCTTATCATCCGATTTCGCCTAGTTTGGGTATAAATGGCACCTCAAAAATTATACTGGCTATTTATGGCACACAAAAAAGATAAAAGGTATAACTTGCTTTTCAAAGTTAGATAATGGGTATAAATAGTGATTATCTCTTTCAAAAAAAACAGAACCAGAATTTGAACAATTGAATTGAGGCTTTAAACTGGGCTGTTTGCCGGGGATACACAAAGCCCGCAAATCATTTCCGTGACATAATGTTTAGGTGAAAATCATCTGTCTTCAATCAATTAGAATTTACTATATAAATATTTTTTTCAATTATATATACACAGGGTAAATTGTGATTGGATGAGGATAGGTATGAGGACAGCGATTTTTTGCCATAACTATGTATGGAATTTTTTGGAATTTTAGATAGATAGGGAATTTTGTGACCTTTTACCAGATTTACCCATACAAAGTTATGTGATTCCATTGTTGCCCCAGAAAGTCTAATCTTTGACCTTTGACCGTGAGTTCACTAATGGAAATAGGAGAACTTGTCCCCGGGACATGTGTATTGCACGATGACACACCAAATCATCCGTAATATTCTATGTGATATTCCTAATTATAGTAATTTTCATATATAAATTTTGTCGATTTACCTTGGGGTTTGCCCATTTTAGTTTAGGTTATTTGAATAAAAAAATCGTAATTAAGATGTCACAGAGAGTGTCGCAAAGGATTCGAAACGGCACAATGGTCCACTGATAACTCGTAAATTTATCTATATTTTCTTCTACTTTAATAGTAATTTTGAGCTTCAAAAAGTATTTACATATCGAGTTTTGAGTTTAGAATGGTATAATCATCACTTCTTTGTGTTTGCATTTGTAGGGGCAAAATTGTCTTTTGAATGATAAAAGTGAACCGACTTGCAGAATAAGAAAGAAACTGCTGGAATTGAAGTTATGGCATTTACGGACTAGAAGAGTTCTGGTGTACTTCAACTACTTTAAAGAATCTTGAAAAGTTGTATTTTATGTCAACTACTTTAAAGGAGGGAGAGTTTTGATCTATGTCAATTACCTTAAGCTAGGAGATTTCTATTGCTATAAATACTCTTTAATAGTCTTAGGAATTCATTAAGTCATTATTAGATTATTCTAGGTTTTAATTTGTTATTGAATTTTTCTCTAGTATGAGCTAAATATTTATTCTAAGGCCATGATGTAGCTAGATTAATTTTATATATTATTCTTGTGATTTTGTTATTCGATGAGTGTTGTGAAATTAATTTCTTATTATTGTTCTTAATGCTTTTGTGTGATTAGCTACCACTCAAATTGTCTTTACATTAACTTGGAAGATTTGCGACAGTTGACCTTGTTAATTAGGTTAAATAATCTGAACATAAATTGCATGCAAGATAGACATATACTTGTATGGTTTGTGCGATCTTTATGATTTCATATGTTTAATGCATTTTTATGGGTTAAAATCAACATAGACATATAGTTGGTTTATTCATGAGAATAGGTTTGATAAGCCTTGAAAGAGGTTATTAGATATAATTGGAAATCGATCGATTAATAAAACTCACTCTAGAATAACATATCGTTAGGATAATATATTGGTTAATTTAGTGAATTCATGTGCCTTAGATCTTTCTCTTATCAAACTTCTTATTCAAGTTATTTGTTTATGTTAGTTAATTAATTTAGTTTAATTTAATCATCATCAACCGTCAGATTTATTTTAATTGCTTTTGATCATTGTAGAATTATTTACTTAGGAATTAATTAATCATTATTCTCTGTGGGATCGACCTTGACTACTACAACATCGACCTAGTATACTTGCTAGTATAGATTTTGTGTATCATCCACTCCCCTCACACATGACTTTTATTTTGGTCTCAATTATACAACATAGATCTATACATAAATATAAGGTGAGTTAGTTTTATGTGAGAATGAAGTGGATCAGTGTGCAATGCACATGCCCTAGAATTTTTTATGGTTTTTGTGGTCATTTTATAATTTTTAAAACTTCAATTACAAAAAATTTTGGTCAATTCGTAATTATTGAAAGGTTGATTTCAGGGTGAATTTCAAAGCTTTATAACTTTTGGGTCTTAAGTGATTCTTTTTTAAGGACTTAGGGTTTCAAAGTTTAGGGTCTAGTGATCGCATTTGCGATAGACAAGTTCCTGAAAAATTACGCTCCCCCATCAATGTCAATTTGGTCACAAACTTGTCGCCAAACTTTTGGCGATTCACTCACGCGACCAGCCTGCAGCCGGACCTTGTTTTCAATTGAATTATCAAACATGTATCTATTGTGATAACAGATTCAATGCTTTTATTTTGTTAAAATTAAGATGTTAAATTAAATTTGTTTGAGATGTTAAGAAAATTAAGTTATAAATTCCGAACTTAAGATAAAGCTCGACTCAAAAAGGTCGAGCACGAACTTTTCTAAATGTGTATTGAGTCGAGTTCGAGTTTGAGATTTTTGTTAAATCAAACTCGAGCTTGATAAGCCAAAACTTAACTCGAATCAACTCGTTTGCCACCCTTGGATGGGGCTCAAATAAGATACTAAAGTACAACTATACTATGACCGAATAAGCCATTTTCTTTGTTTGGAAAATTGACATAGTGGTTGTCAGGCCTTTTCTTTTCCATATTGTAAAGATATGAATTACTAAATTAATGACACATTAAATATAATACCAATCAAATTTATCTGCTACACACTATTAATTCATTGGATAAACTGATTCATTAAAATTTTAAATTGGCTAAAATGATTCATGGCTTAATTGTTAACCACTTTTAAGTCTCTTGTGAATTTTACACAAAGAAGTAGAAAATAAATTTAGAAAGTATTTATGCTATCTCCTTTCAAGACTATATACTCCAAATCCAAATAATAATGCTTTGTTATAGTTTAGAAGCAAGCATTTCCCTATTTGACTATTGATTCATTCTGCAAATGAAATTAGGATTGTAAGTAAAGTAAGACTTTTAAGCATTTTATGTGTTTTACAAGATATTATTAACATTTCAAAAATAAATTATTAAACCTTCTTCATCCCCATAAGGTCAATGAAGTAAATAATTTCTTAAAAGGCCAGAATATTGCTTAGACTTTAAGGAGGAGAAGAATATCAAAATGTATAATTCACCTTAATTTCATGATTTTTTTGCAATTTAAGATTTGATTGTTTATTCATTTTATTTATCTATGTATGTTAAACGTACATATTTCATCACTGATTATAATTTATAATACGCTTCTCTCTTTAATCGCAATTTGGTTGCAAACTTGCTGCCACATTTTTTGTGGTTCACTGCGACAAATGACCAACTTGCGACTGGACATTGTTTTCGACTAAATTTTCAGTCGCCAAGCCGTTACTTGCAAATATACCGACCAAAGAAATATTACTGATTGTATGATGATTGTAGTGATGGTTAAAGGAAGATTTGAGTTACCACCACGTCACACATTATGGTTACCTAGTTTCATTTAAATAAGCTTAGTTATGAATATCTTATGAATATAAATAGAGACGAAGACAGAAAGTTCTAGTTGGAGAACGAATGGTAAATTTGAACAAAAATATCGAAGAGCAAAAAGTAATTTTCTTAATAATATTTTTAAATGGTTAAAATTTTATAAAAAATAATAGTTCAAATTTAAAAAATTTAGTGACAGCCGCCGCCCTACCTGTTTTCGATAGGGCTCCTTTTGTATTGTTCATTAGCCAGTGTCTTTTATCCCTAGGTTCACTTTGTTTTAGATTCTCAGACAATTTTCCTGCTTATTGGCTAAGCACGTCGTAAGCTATCCCCTTGGAATTGGTTTAGCCGATGAAGGGACATGGCCGATTTTTATTTCTTTTGGTGAAAAGAATTATAAGAAAAAAGAACAGTAGTAGTAATATATTTAGTTCTACCATATTCTGATGTGAGAATGCCGATCCAATTTGCCTAGAAAAAGATTGAGAAAATAGAAAAAGAAAATAGTTATATCACATTCACAATGATCCCACTGAAATTTTTTGTTTAATCCTCAAATATAATGATTATTAGATTTATATTATTAAGTTAGTAAATTAGTGACCCCGCTAGAAATTTTGGTGACTCCAGACTCAAAACAATATCAGACACAGAAGACAACGACGTGTTAATTCAATTCTCTTGATTGTCGCGTGGGTTGCAATCAATTTCTTTATTATCTTTTATCTTTATTTGAAAGTTTTTTTATATTTTTTCTTCAAAAAATTTACTTGTCTCATACATAATATTATTTTTTTTCTTCAGAAATTCGTCAAAAATTATTACATTTACTAACTAATATTCACCTGGAGTTAGAGGTATTTTTGTCCCTTCAGTTGATTGTCAGATGTAGTTTTAACCTAAACCATCGTATTTTGTTAATTTGTTAAAACCGTCATAAAAAGTAGTTATTGATACAAATATTATAAATAATAATTTTTACTAGAAATATAAAATAATTTATTAGAAAAAAATCTTATAGAAAATGTGATGTCTTTTAAAATATTGCGAGGCGGTCGTCCTCCAAATCTGTCAATGTTCACGCCCTTCCCCTCCCCAATATTTTTTAAACGTCAGATTTTCTATATAAAAATTTTAGTTTATTTTTTAGTTTTATTCCTAAATGAGTATCCTACTGTCACTATAGAGTTTTAGGGTACTTGGCATGCCTTTTGTAAAGTTTATGCTAGCAATTAATTTTTCAAGTGTGTTTTCTTTATTTTTTTCCTTTGTATCCAAAAGATGCAAAGAAATTAAATGCAATAACGTAGTAACATCTGGACAAGTGGCATGCAACTACAAATCACAAGTTCGGTTGCTTACAGTCTTTTGACTCTATCCCTTCAAGGCAACCAAATTTTGACGTTTTCATATTTAATATCATGAGATGTATTGAAACACTACTTTTTGCTTTGTTAACACCATTTTTTCTCATTCTTGTAAAAACAACTTTTCTCTATAATTTTTTAATAATTAGGAAAATCTTGTGAATTATGGTTGTAATTTTAGAAGAATCATCTAAACCCAAACAATTAGATCTAAAAAACGAATAAAGTTGATCGAATTGCACATGGTTGATGGGTAGTCCGCGTGTCTTGGGCACGTAGTGAAGGAGTGTTTCGTGAACACCTGGATACACAGTGGGTGTCTTTCGCAGATACTTGCACACGCAGTGGATTCCGAACATGTTTCTGTCAATCCGTCCATGTTCATATTTTCAGCCATAATTACTTGCATATGAAGAACTTGAGGGTATGAACAAAGTAAAAATGTGTCAAAATAGTATCCCCTTAAATATCTCAAGCAAGTCTACTAAACCAATTTCATTTCACGTATTTAAGAAAAATTCTAATATAAGTTGTGGGATTGGCTTTGTGGTACTGACCCCACAACTCTCTCACATAAGTTGTGACTGGACCTACTTTACAAGTAGACTTCACACTAATTCACTTGAAGGACAGGACGGATCTATGCCAAAGTGACTCCGTATTTAATTCTTTATACACAAAGCGTAAGAAAAAAGTCGCCTGAATGAGCGGTTGTAGACACAATTCCCATGCACCATGTTCATTACCATCCTTGTTTCGTCCGCCACTTTCATATTAGGAGTATCATGCTTTTTTTTACTATATATATATATATATATAGAGAGAGAGAGAGAGAGAGAGAGAGAGAGAGAGAGAGAAAACCTAGAGTAAGGTCCATTTTTAGATGACAAGTTACACTGTAAAGTTCTAGAGAGAGAGAGAGGAATTGTAGTAGGAGTATCATATACTAGTTTCATATTGGGGTGGGGGGTGGGGAGAGAGAGAGAGAGAGATGGGGCTAATGAAGGGACAGGGCGGAGGATATGGAGGGAATGGGAGCAGAGGGAGACCATATGGTATGATGCTTTTGTTGGCATTTGGGGCAGCCATAATAGGTGTAATGCTTCTCCACAGCTTCAGAGAGAGGAGAATCTTCAACCTCCTTATCAAAGACAAAGACACTCATCTCATCTCCCTTCAGCTTCTCTTGCAGGTCTCTCTCTCTCTCTGCAACTTACTAGTACACTACATAATTTCTTTTTCCTCTGTATAAGGTTTATCAGGAGAAAAAAAAACATGCATACAATGTTTGTAATAAGGTACACCTATGATGCTCATAGTATAACCATCTCAATGGCAAAACATAAAAAATGGCATATTCTTGTTCACTGTTTGAGAGAGCCTAAACATTAAAATAGTGCAAGAAATTAACATCTCATCACTTACAAATGGAGAAAAAGATTTCGGTAAGTCAAGTTTATGTGAAATACCTTTTTCTTTTTTTGGCTCAAATCTAACCTAACGTTAAAACACTTTTTGAACATGTGTTGTATACTTAGATCGTTAAATTTTTTTATTCAACAACTTAGAACGACCAAATATATTTCTTACACTTTTTTTTTGGGAGGGAGGGAGGGAGGGGTCGAAGAGTTCAGTAATTTGGATGGCTCTGATTTTCCATCATTTTGATGGACCATTACACGTTACAATTTCCATTTGCCAAATATACATACAGAACTGTATCTTAACATTGTATGTTCCGACAGTAAATGAAACATGAAACTTCATAAAACACATGAAAATCAACAAAGTTAGGCAAAGAAACACGACATACGTTATATGTTTGGGAAAGCTGAAGTATATTAGACCTCCTAAAACACGAGTTCAACAACAATGGTAGCATCATGATATGATTTACATGTTATGGCAAGCTGATTAAGATCAAACTTCCAGCTCCAAACTGAACATGTTTAGAAGTTCATAACGCAGGTGTCAAGTCTGCGCCAGTGGCGCAACACTTCCGATTAAGAACAATAGGTCTCATGTTCGTCCATGATAATAGAATAATAATCATCATAATAATGCATGTGAAAGTGTAATATTTTTTTTTGCAATTTCATACCTTTGACCTAATACCGTTGATGGTACAATGTCTCAGAAGGAAAGAGATCACCTGAAAGAAGCTAAACAGAAACTCGGAGATATGAGAGCTACAATCCATACTCTTTGGGCCAAGAAAAGGGAACTTTATGGAAAGATCATGGAAATGCAGTCTACAGTAACTTCTCTTAGAGATGAGCAAAAGATGATTGAGTCAGCACTTGAAGAAAAGCAGAATGAGATCAAGATGCTGAGAGACAGAAATATACATGTCGAAAATGAAAAACCTGTCGAAAATGAAAATCCACAGGTTTCTTTGAGAGACAAAGAACCTGAAATTGAGACAGATGATCCCTCAAATGCCTCACAAATGAAAACAAGATCAACAGAAAGAGATGAAATAAATGTTAAACAACAGAGAGGAGATGATGCTGAGTTGAACATCTCCACTAACCAAGAAGTTGGAGAAAATTTAAAAGAACGTGCAGATAACAGTAGGGGAGACTCTGGAAACAAAAGATATGAAGAAGATGTGAAACAAGGTGAAGTAAGAAGAGAAAATGGAGGAAAAACTGCTGAAACCAGAAAAATGACTAAAGAACAATCGCAGAAGCAAGATAGATCTGAAGAAAGAAACACTGAAGAGAGGACTATCGAGCGTAAAGAAATGAAAGGTGATATATCCCAGGATGGAGGAGAGGGAAAGCAAACTGCGAAAACAGAAACTGTCGAGAATAATGATCGTGAAATGCAGAGGCCTAGAGATGAATTACATACTTCAGATAATAAAGTAACAGAATTCGCAGGCGCTGTGATGGACTCAAATGGTCAAGATGCTGAAAATAAAGAACTTGGAGCGGATTTGAAAGGCGGAATGAAGAAGTTAGAAATGCCAGATAATACCCAAATTGGAAGACATACGAGAAAAGGCAGAAGAAGCAACTTGAAGAGGGCAAAAGGAAGGAGATGGACAATTACGACCAGAAGTAAGGCTGGGAACTCTGAAAACAATGAAGTTGTTATGAGTGATAAGGGATCTCTTGGGAGCACATCAGCAGAGAAGCCGGACATAAATGAGTCTCAAAATAAGAGCTCGAGCATGACAAATGAAACTGCTAGAGAAGATCCTGCACCGAAGATACCTGATAATCTTAAAAAAGGTGAAGCTTCAGAACATGAAGATGTAGGAAAAGAAGCAAGAAATACAGCCAGTTATATACAGATGGAGGAAAGGGGGGCAACAAATGGTACTAGCGAAAAAACTGAAACGGCTCTTATTTTCCTGAACGATGGACCAAAAGACACGCCTGTCCAGACTGATGACAATAAAGCATCATCGGAAGGTGAACAGAGTGCACATGGAACTGACCTGCCAGAGGAACAGATCACTGGAATCCAGCAGCTGGCAGAGGAGATAGCTTTGCAGAAAGAAGATGATGTTTTTGGAAAAGGAGAAACTTTTGATATTGATGAAGAACCTAGTGATCCTGGGATAGGGGATCTTCAGGAGTCAGAAACAGAAACATCAAGAGAAACCAGATCCAACTCTGAAGGAGAAGGTGAAGAGAGAAAAGGAAACAATGACTAGCCGGAGATTTAGTTTAAGACTTTAAGTAGTCTAGCATATATTGCTCTTCCTAGAGGTGACATGCAGGAAACTTTCCTTGTTGATTTAGTTTTACAGTCAAGGCTTTTCAAAAAACATGAATTTGCTTTCTTGGTATATGACATCAAAGCAGAAGATGTAACACGCAGGGGAAAAAGGAAACCTACCATTTAGATGAGGATGCAGAAATAAATCAGTTCCAAAGTTATCATTGAGAAATATAGGTCCACCAAAAGAATCTTAAAAACAACAATTTCTGGTCTTCAAATCCACAACATTAGAGCTGATCAAACAAAGAACATCAAATGAAAAAAAGAACTCATATACAACATTACATCATTTGGCAAAGCTTGATTCTGTGGTTCAGCAGATCAGTAATCAAAAGCCAATACTAGTGAGCAATAAAACAAGGTAAATATCGGCAAATAGAAGCAAATGCACCAAAATCCATATGCTCTGCATTAGACATTTCATTCTGAAATACAATATGTCAAGAAGGTCAAATTCCAAATGGAGAATTGAAAAGAGGATAAGTACAAGTTTATTTTGCAGGGAAGAAGTTGTGCATAACATATCAATCGCAATACAATGTTGTCTTCTGAGTAACTCAAATAAATGAGTTGAAAACTTTTACCGTTAACTGAAACAGGTCACCAGAAATGTAAAGTTGGAATGAGTACATTATTAAATAGAATCGTCAGATGATGGTCTTGAAAGTCTCCACCCTACTGAGAAGCTTCAACCAAATTCTGCAAATGCAAGATTAAACCTTAAGGCTTAACGCTAAACGATGAGCACGCAAACAAAGAAAATGCTAGGGAAAATTAAATATCTAGCATTTGGAAATGCTCGCTTAACAATAAAACAATGATGAAGCACTCGTTTAGGTCAATTAGAAGCAGAGTAATTTTCATGTTAGCTATCAAATGCAGTACTTGCTGAAACACGTTTCTCTGGTTCCGTCTTGTTTCTCTTCATATGTATGCAAGAAGAAAAGAAAAGAGTCTAGAGCAAGATTCCCATTTGAAGCCTAATCATGGGTACTGCACTAAAATAGTGGTCCTGGCAGTAAAAACTTAAGGATAGGTGTCCAGATTTCAGCAGGGTGCTTCAAAATCAAAGCACAGAATTCAGATATACAGAAGTAGAATTAATTATTTGGCAAACGGACAGAAACGAGGTGTTTCCGCTGCTGATGAAGGCAATTATGGCTGTACATCAGGCACCTTTTCAATTAGCATTCAACTAGGTAATGGTAGTCCGGATGTCGCCAATGGGCCAAGATCAAACTAATAGCTCTTCCTCTTTCACTTACATGCATTTACCGATATGGGAAAGAGTATAATAGAAAATGAACATACAGGCTTATGATATGACAATGCTACTACAAACTTATGGCAGCACACAACAAAGAATTTCTTTGGTAAACAAAGTGGATGACCATGCATTGTAGTTAAAAAGCTTAAGTTTAATCAGAGTAAACAAATAAGTACCCCTTCATTGTTCTTCTTGCCTCTAGTGAAGAACTTATAGCCAGTTGTGATAAGCAGACCCCAGCCGGCCAAAGAAACAATCACAAACTGCAACAAGAGATATCATGAAAACAGATCTGAAAAAAAATTCTATACTGAAGAAAATACTGAAGCAAGACTGTGATGCAATTACAATGTAGATAAGCACTGGAAGACAACAACTAGACAAGTAAATTTCATAGAGAAAGATATCTCACCGTTTTCAGAAAAAGCAACAGTAATCAAAGAACACAACAAGATTAGAAGTCGATAAGAATACCATTTAGCTCTATGAACATGAAGTTAGAAGAATCACTACAACAAAAGGAAGTTCTTTGCTCAAGATGCTGAATCTTCTTCTAGTACTCATCGTAGGATCAATAAATCTTTGAAATCAGACAAAGTCTTATCTGAGGCACCACCCTTACAACCATTCTCACTAGAATACTTGATGCAAACTTTATACACATAGAAATAACAGTAACTCATACATGCTGAGGGAGTTCTGCACACAAGGTGATGTTCGTTCATGTATAAAATCCTTCAACTTCTTAGAAGAATGGAAAATATTTTAACTTCACGCAACCAAGTTTCATCAATTTTAGCTAGCGTAGCAGGCTATTCTGTGGACGATTCACCACATAATTCATTAAATGGTATTTGTTACCGTTCAGAGACGTCCCCATTTCATCCCAAGAACCAGCTCCTCAATCACTAACAGAAAAAATATCCTAAAACTAGGACCGAGAGTAATCATGACATGATCAATTTTATTATTTATTATATGCGCCATATAGATATTATTTCAATCTTTCCATGGTAAAACTCTAATTACTCAAAATGTCATATTTCAATAATTCCAACACAAAACCAATTTTTTCTTAAGGAACTCAAGGACCATACTCTATGTTACCTGGATTTGGGTACGGGTGTCGGATGCGGGTACATATCTAAGAGTCAGGTGCTTATACCTCTAATAGTAAGGACACGAGAACACTTCTAGGAACTCGTACACGAGTATGTGGACAAGAAAATAATTAGGAGCAAACAAGGAAATTAACAAATTAACTACTTTTGTAAAGGGAAATAGGCCTTAATTTGGGAAATAGGTCTCATACTCGCACCCATGTCGTATCGTGATGGACACACGGGTGCAGCAGCTGAAACAAAGAGTCCGGGTCACATAGCCGATACTCAGTATTCCAAAAATCAAATCTTATAAATAAGAAAACACTACAACAAGGGTAGTATGTGAAGAAGCATAAGATCAAAATATTGCAGATTAGCACAAATGTATCATAAGTACAAAATTTTACATATAGCCATAAAAATTCAAAATTAAAAAAATAATAATAATAATAAAGTCAAAGTAAACATACATGCTCTTCTTTCCAATTAGCTGGATTCTTCGGTTCCTGCCAACAATTCACCTTTGCCGTCCCATGGTGATCTGAAATGGAAGAAAAAAAACCTATATAACTAAAATTGAACACATAAATATAAACAAGAGAAATAGACTAGCGTGAAATTTGTACCGGCAGCGGAAGCGAGGCCTCGGCGCTGAACGAAGGAAGTGGCCGGAGATCCAGAAGTTGGATGAGAAGAAATCCGATTAATGGTTGAGATCCGGCGAGCCGCCATTGAAGCAAATGAAGAAGCCATTGAAGATTTCAAGTACTGAGAAAACTACTGCAGTTTGTTCTTTCTTTCCCCCAAATTGAAGAAGGTGATGAATCAGACAAGAGTATTTGATATTTTGATTCACGGTCGACGGCGACGTTTAGGGCAAAAACGCCAATTTCATCCTAAAAGATGTTTATAAGGACATTTAAGGTCCTAAATGAATAATTTTCACTATTAATATTCTACACGTATTTACGTACTGCTTATTAGATCCTTCCGTCCATTTTATTTTTTAGATATTTTATTTTTTTAGTTAATTTAAATTGAGTACTCAAAATTTTCTTGAGAGAAATATGTTGAAATGATCGAAATATCCTTAAAAAGTGTCTCACATGTGAGGCACATGACTGGCTTAACGATATATAGGCAGAAAAATGGACGGAAGAATCTAATCGGCAGTACATAAATACGTGTAGAATGTTAATTGTGAAAATTATTCATTTAGAATCTTAAACGCTATTAGAAACATCATTTAGGACGAAAATGACGTTTTTGCCCGATGCTTAGCCACTGTACTTGTTTTTTCAATTTTTTTAAGTGGAGTGCTAGCCTGCTAGGTATCCTATTGATTAGCTAAAATATTTTAAAATATTTTCTTTTAGGAAATATCTGATATGGGACCGGGGATCCCACGTATGGATCATGTGATCATGATTCTGCCACATCCCCGCAGTAATGAGGAGAGAAGGAAATGCAGCTGACGTGCGCAAATCTGACTGCGCATTGGTCCCAAATGGACTTGTCCCAATGTATGTAATAGACCTTTCTTTTTAATGTAAAACTTTGTTTAAGAATAATTTTTTTCTAGTAATATTTTTATTTGGTTCCGAATATCTTTTTATTGAGATTTTTTACAGTAGTAATTGGCTAATAGATTTATTATCCGTCAAGAGTATTCTTATTTTAACGAATTTTATTGTTGAATAACATATTAAATTAGGACAGAAATTTGAACACGTAATTATATTTATTTAACTCTTTTTAATGTTGGATAACAAATTAAGTTGTGATTGCAAGTGATTTGAACATGTATTTACGTATCAAATACATTATTTTTGCCAACACACGCTAAAGTAGTTGATAACGTGAGGTGACATTTGACCCGTATGTAGCGGGATCGAATCCCGTCCTCCAATTAAAAAAAAACAGTATCTTTGGAAAATTTCATCTCTATGTTTTCAAATTCTAGTTGGTTTAATTTATTTATGATCGTTAAATGCAATACTCATTCAACCACTGATTTGTTTATCAATTTTTCAAAAGTGAAAGAGAAATAAATGTTGAATTGAAAGCAAATCCTTATAAGTTATTTCTATCAAGTTAATCAATAAATCAAGATGAATGCTTGTTATGACTCTGTTAATTAGCTAGCTAAAATTTATCTTTATTAGCAATGTAATTTTTTTTCCAAATTATGGTTCTGCATTTAAAATTTTATTACTTTTCTACATAGGTGGAAATATTTACTAAAACAAAAATCAATATATAAGGAGAATATCATAACTGTTCAAAAAAAAAAAAAAAGAGGAGAATATCATAAAAAACACGATTTAAATGTCGTATTATTACTCTTAATCTACCAAAGAATTAAAACTAAAAATTGCAACATATGCTGCACTCTTTTACCCTATAACTAAATATGGAGATTAAAAAAGAAAAAGAAAAATAATTTCACTACTTTAATTTCTTCAAAAACTAATATGAATAAATTCACACAAGTATCAAGTAATTTATTACAAAAATGGGGAATTTTTACAAGGGAGAGAATGTGAGTAAGAACTATAGCAAGCAAAATCTGAAGAAAAATTTGTTAAAAACTGGCTCGTCTAATGGCTTTTTGGAAACTTCCAGTTTTTAATCTTCTACATGCATGAAAATCGTCTATTTCTGTGTATGTTCCCTATTCATATACCCAACTAATTAAAATTTGCTATGTTGAGATTTTTTTCCAATTATATATACATAAGACAAATTATGATTAGTTGGGTGAATAGAGATATACACGGGGACAGATAATTTTTTGCCCGCCCTTCTACATCTTCATGAATAGCAAATGTGACCAAATGGGGAAGAGAACTACAATTAAGAGACAAATGCCAAGAAGAATCGCGAGGCACGTGCATTTTCTTGAGCTTTTCTGATATTCTCTGGCTTCCTGGAGTTGTTCCGCACCTCGTCTAACGAATGAACTAGCATGTGCAACATGACTCTCTATATCATTCAATTGTTGTCCTTGTGCCTCAACAAGAGCAGCCATATCCAAGAAAATCTGATGAAGTTCGAGTAAATTCTTCTCGATTTCTTTAACAGCGTCGTGCCTTTCTTGAATTTCTGAAATTGTATCAAGAATCTGTCCTCGACCTTGTTCCTGAATTGCTTTTTGAAGAAATGTTTCACTTTCTCCACTTGAAATTAAATTCTCAATCAATTCTTCATTTGCTTTCTCTCCAGTTACTGTGAAATATCTTCTTCCAACTGTTTCTTTGTATTCAGCATTCATATTCGCCCTTAGGGCCTGAAAATCGTCCATCAAGTCTTTCAATTTCTTACCTAATCCGCTCACAACGGAAGTTCTTGTTCGATCAGTGGAAGACCCTGGACCGCAACCTGGAACTGCCCGATTAGTTGCATTTGATTTTTCGAGTGCTTCAAGCTTTCCTTTAATGATTTTAACTCTTTTGAGAACCTGAGAGACATCGGAATCCATCTTAGACCTTAATGCTTTCATGGTTTTGGCATTGTGAACGGTCTTGCTTTCCTCATTTGATTGTTGCAATTTCCTACAGAGATTCTCGACATCTTGCATATCTTTCTTGACGTTTTCTATATCATCGAAGAATCTCTCAAGATCTCCGGCCTCATTTGACCGCTGTACCACTCTCGATGTCATCCATCTGGACCTGATGTTTCAGGTCCTGATATTTTTTAAATGAATGAGAGAATAGATCATTCATCTTGGCTATTCTCTCAGTTCTAACCCCGATTTCTCTTTTTTCTTTGTTTATGTTTTTTTCGAACCTAAACAGGTTCGTCTAGAATGGATTTACCTTGTTCTAACCTTTTTTCTTCTCTCCCTAGATTAGCATTGGAAAGAAGAGAAGGAGAACAAGGTAAAGCCATCATCAAGATATAATTTGGATTCATTGTTTGGGTAAGATAGAAAGACTATTATTAGAGGCATGCAATAATTATTATATATCATCCAAACTAATCTGAGGTTATACAGTAAATGTGGAAAAAATTACTGGTAGCTTTCAACTTTTTATAATTGGTCTTTGTCTTGTCATGAAACAACATAAAAATCACATTGACTAGTCTATTGAAGTCGATAATTATATTAATTAGGAAAAAAATGTCAATTTCTGATAATGAAATATATGAATGGTGTAACCTATATGCCGTCCTTGAGAACAAACATATGGATGAATGAGAAATTGCTACTTTTCATTATTTGACATTTATTTAGTTTAGAATTTCCCTCAAGATGATCATCATGATATCAATACTTCATGATTCGCATGTGTCTAGTGTACTAGAGGACATTATATGGGGGATGGAAAGCGTTATAGTATACAAAACTAATTTTGATTACATGAGAGGCTTTTTTTTGTTGCATATTTGAAATTTACTATATGAAAATGGAGATTCCCAAATATTTTAACACGATCACAGTATTTTCCGTACCATATTTGAGAATTTGTGCAGGAGAGTTTAATTTATAAGAACAATAGGGGAAGAAACGAGGAAACCCAAATTATTATTGTCTAAAACATTCTAAAAGTTATTAAAATCTATATTAAGGATATAAACTTTATGTAGGATCACTTGAACTCTTTTCAGACATCTGTCTTAAAAGTAAAAAAAAATAGAGTAGAAATTATGCAGAGTTCTGCTGATCATATTATGTATTTCAGCTGCACAATATTACACTTCAAACTCCTTTCTTGAACCTGCAATGTATATAAATAAATAAATAAAAGTTAATCAGAAAAAAGGTGCGAAAAATTTACGAGTATAATGCATTGTGATTCTCTGCTAACTACGGTATAATTAGTCAATTATGAGGTTTTCATAGGTCTTTCTAACCTCTAATTCAGAAATGAACTTGAAAAGTTCCAAGCATTCTTCTAACAACAACTTTTCTTGAGTTACTATCTCTGCTAATTCTGCAAATGCCTCGGCTGTTTTGTCAGCCTGTACATATTCAGAACTACAATCACATATTTATTTCGAAAAGTAATAAAAGAAAATCCTCAAGATAAATTAAATGCGCTTTATTTACCACAGGACGGAAATTAGACAGCATCGACTTGAGGGCTGCAGTAACTTCTGATGCATTGCGAAGAGCCAAACTAGCTGATTCTGGTTCCGCCTACACACAGAAACGCGTTATCATAGTTTTTTCTTTCTATTTCGGGCTAAAATAAACACGACAACCTTAATAATACCATTATTTTTTCGCCTACCTTGGCTCCTTCGATCAAAGGTACTCTACAAACAACAGAATGCAAACAATCTTTGGTCATATTCACTGACGACAAGTGTTGTCTTTCCAAATCGCCCCACGCTTCCAATGATTTAATCTGTTCATCATCGTACATCATTCAAGAATTTAATCATTCATGTATTTCTAAGTAATTTAAATTGATAGTAATCGAGTGATTAAGTTTTACTGACTTGCGAATGAAGTATGTAATTAAATTTCATCTCGAGCTTCTCTTTCTCTAGAAGCACTTTCTTTTGTTTCACAGAATGCTGCAATTTTGTTATAGCATCCCATCCATATATTAAGTTTCTCTGCAAAATCACATAATTTTCAACAGCGATTAGATGGGGTCCAGTGTAACTTCATATAGTCGATAAACATCTTATGCAAAAATTATGATGCGCACAAAACTTAAATTCAAACGTAAATGATCCATTAAAAAAAGAACTATACAAACCTCAACTTGTTTATTGATATTTGCATTAACAATCTCAGCTTTAGCATTTGAATATCTCCACTGTACCAATGTGTTATGCAACATTCTTAGTTGATGAACGTTCTCCCCGGTACTTGGCCCCAAAGGCCACGTTCCATTCGAAGTCGATTTCTTGCCCTTCAACAATTCAAGTCCCATAGCAAGAAAATTTCCTACAACCTTAGTCCTTGAAGGACTTGTTGGAGGCTTATAATTCGATGATGGTCCCGAGCTAGACCTCCCCGGTGACAATCCTATTTTCGATGTCTCAATACCCGAATTAGCCCTCTTTATCGCGCTCTTGAGTGTAAACGGTGATCTATTAGGGGAGTTGTTGTCAGGTGATGATGCTATGATCTGCTTGTGAAGTGGACTAGAATCCGCGCTCCATCTTTGAGACCGCGATGATAAATCCTGCATATACTTCGATGGAACTTCAATTCCAGACATTCTTGAACTGACAGTTGGTGCCATATATGATAATGCCGCTGAGTTTTTCCCAATCATTGGAGAACCATAACTCGTGCCTGATTCCGACTCTACACTTAGATCTGATAAATAATCGGATTTTCGTCTAGTATCTCTTTTCCTAATTGCAATTTCATCAACTGAAAATCTTCCTGGAATTATATTATGATTATTATTATCATTGTACTCGTCACATTTCGGAGATTTTGAAGATGAGGAAGAGGCTGATGATTTTCGCGAAAACCTGAATTTCCCCGCGTATCGCATAGATTTACCAAACAGAGGTTTATGATTCTCCTTTGAATTAATAGTTTCTTTCTGATCATTTTCGAATCTCCCAAACTCTGTAGTACAACTTCTTTGCCTATTGAGAAACATTGGATTACTCGAATTTTCGCGATTTTTGTCATGTGCTGCAAGGTCTATCAGTCTCTCATTTCCTAAATGATCAGCCAGAGTTCCTTTATTAAGCATTGAACTAGGAGTTTGAATTGAATTTGATGATCCTGAAGATGGCCAAAGCCCCCGATTAGAACCCGAATTTTCGATGGTTTTTGGCTTTCTGGTATCAGTAGAAGATCTGGGTTTTTGCCTAAGTGGTGGAGAGTTATCATTGTTTGGTGAAAGAAGAAATCTTGAACTAACTTCTCGAGATTTAGGCTTCCTATGATGCTTCTTCATTGACTGATCAAACGCCATCGTTTTTCCTACTTCCTCGTTCTTCATTCTAAGTGTGTGTTGGAGTCCAGTGCAATCTAGGAAAAGAGATTTTGACGGTTCAACGTCCACGTTTTAAGTCGGTGATAGTTAATGTGATTGGACGCATATCTCTACTGTCTAATTTGAACTGGAGAATTAACTGGACGGGAGACTATCAAAATTCAAGGAGAGAAGAGGAAGAAAGATTTGTTGGAGAGATATGTGGGATATGAGGACTTTCAATTTGTTGTTGGTTGTTAGCGATATTGGCCGAGAAGAAAAACAAACTCCTAAATAGAAGCGGCAATTTGTAGATACCAAGCCGGCTTATTTGGTTAACCTATGATTAGGGGAAATTGAATTATATGACCGTTATTTTGGGACTGACCCTACATACTTCTCACATGAATCCAATTCAATTCATGTGAGAATTATGGGACCCGTCCAATTAATATGAGGAGAGCTGTGTGGTCAGTCCCACAAGTATGATCAGTTTGGAAAAGTTCCCTTGGACTTTCATTGCAAAATAATCTAATATTATGATAACAGGATAATACTCTGTCCGAAATCAAATGTCCGTTTTTTTCTTTCATGTAGTATAGAAAAAGAGACATTCAATTGTGGATAAAGAGAACAATATAATAGTGCGAATGTAGGTTTTCTAACTGTATCTTATACATGCAAAAGAATGGACATCTTATTTGAGTATCGATTTCAAACTTATTATTCGATAAACTTGTTTGTCCAGTTGAGCAAATACCTTTGCCTCTAGTTTAATGCGACATTAAGGAGATTGAATAGCATGGAGCAAATAAAAAGAAGTTTATGTGTAAACATGACCAAACAATATATTTATGAATATTTCAGGATTGTATTAAGCTTAGCCGGCATGTGTTTAGAGAATCCAAATTGAGATGGGTTACTAAGGACTTGCCAAGTGCCCATTGATGTAGGAGCTAAGTTTATGCATTACTATTGGTTTGATGTTGGTTGGGGGGGAGGGGGTGTTAGGAGACTTGCGATTCAAACACAAAAGCCAAATGACATTTGGCAATAAATAATGAATCATTAAATAAATAAATAGTTGTGGGAATCTTCCTTTCTGCTTTTCTTTTATCTACTATTACTACTCCCACCAAGTTGAATTTACATTACAGTTTCTAATTTAATTTATTTCAAAATAAATGTTCATTTTAAGATTTTTCTCTAAATGAATATATTTTCTTTCTAAACTCCATAACTGACTTCTTATAGTTAAAAAAAATACAAATTTTACTAACATATGCATATTTCTATGTTTAAGGATTTATGGTAAATTACTCATGGTGAAATTACTAGTCTTAATCCAATTTGGGGAGGAGGGATATTGTTTTTCTTGATACTTGTGGAAAGGAGGAATTTTTTCATCCCTAATTTCTTAAATCATGATTTTTGCACTCAACTATGCAAACTAGAGTGGACTTTTTCAATATGAAAACAAGAAACTAGCAACAAGTGCATTGTGTATCCAGTATTATCCAACAAAGGGCAAAATAACTAGTAGTTTAACTAACAAGAATTTGCTAATACCTATAGCTGAATCTTTTCTGATATGCAACTCTCGTCACTATAAATATGACAAAAGAATAAGTATAAATGTCGTTGTGTAAACAAGTCTCCCGCATCAGCAAACTCTGAGGAAGGTTCAAATGTACGCAGCCTTACCCTTATTTCTCATAAAGAGACTGATTCCAGGGTGACAAAAGAATACATATGATCATGAAATTTGGAACTGTCAGAATGAAATCCAATATAGAAATCATACAACAACTTGGGATATAAGTACAAAATATGAAGAGTATACTCACTGACCTTACTACATAACCATTTATATCTTCCTAGAGACAAAATTCTGTCTTCTACAAGTGCCAAATAAACTGAGTCAACGAACATTGCATTGTTGTAATAGAGTGTGAGCGTAATCGACGTACTTGTCCCATAACGGCTTGTACTTCTCCAAACCGATCTTCAACCATGGCTTAGAATTTCCGTTAAAATGCAGCACGGCCCCCTTCTCGATCACTTGAGGATCAATATTCGTGTAGCCCAAACCTAATATGTGCCAAGAAGGGTTTAATGGCTCTGTCAATCCGTAGAAGGTTAGTAATCCAGGTGGAAGTGTTCCGAGTTTCCATAAAGTTCGATCTACATTCTTTTCTTGCCAGTAATGATAGATTCCGGTAACATTCCTCTTCCTCCATTCAACCAAATCAAAGACGTTCATTCCAAATGCCCAACCACAAGCATCCGGATCAAAATGTGCACGTATGAGTGGATGGGAATAGTTTAAGTACTTGTGGTACCTGTGAAATGTCTCCATGCATGTCTCAACTGCACCGTTAACGTTTCCATTCAAATCAATTGTGAACAAAGGAGACAGATCCTTCTGAACTACTACATCGTCGTCCAAAAATACCACCTTCTTCAGAGCCGGAAAAACTTCAGGAATATAGAATCTGAGATGGTTAAGCATAGACAGATATTTGGGATTTCTGAACTTAATCGGGGTTCGTCCACCATCATTGCTTCCAGAAAAGTAGTAACTCTGAGTTGCAGAGTCTTGAAGCTGCTTGAGAACGGGAACATACGAAGCATTTAGCCAGCTGAAGTCTTCTATCTTCTGAACATCCACAGTCACTCCTCGGAAACTGTTTATGGTAAACCAAGCCTTCATTGCAGCATAGTTAACTTCGTCGGTTACAATGTGGAACACAACCGTATTAGGGTCTTTAGAATTTAAAGATGTGGAATTCACAACTACTGAGGTCGCAAGGACATTGTCAGAAAACACACAGAAATGATAAAGATCATTATCTGTTAGTTTCTCAGCTATTTGCCTTCTCTCGTCAAGTCCCTGTAGATTTGAGCTTTTGAACCATTCAGTCGTCAATCGAACACCGAGGCAATACAAACTCTTCGGCACTTCTTCAGCAGCAATTTGTCCAAACTTGGAACTCTTTTCACTAACAGAATTCATCTGCTCTTCAAGACCCTGGATTTTGGCTTTCAGTCTCATTATCATGGTGGCACTATCATAGTGAAATTGCTGGGCTTGGTAGAGCAAGAGGGCCATATCACGGATTGCAGATGCTGATTCTCCAGTTGTCAATGGAGTTCTTCTTAAAGCAGCATTAGAGAGAAGGACTTGAGAGTTGCGGATTTGAGCACTCAGTTCCCATGCATATTGGAGATTGTTGCTTTCTTTTGCAATTACAACAATTGCCTTGGCCAGAGAAATCTGATCACTGAGTTGTCTCACAACTGAATCAGGGCTTAACATTTCTTCGGTAATGTTGAGACCTTCCACCGCTATTTCATGTCTAAAAGGTTTCTGCACCTCAAAGAAACAAAATTTGTGCATTTAACTTATAAGACGAGAAAAGAAAAGAAGGATTAGTTTAATAATGCAAAATTACCATAAAAAAATATCAAGTAATTCTTCACTGAAGATCTATGGGCAAAAAGCATTAGTATATGCACATATAAAAGTTTCATATCAAGAAGTGTCATTTGCAGCAGAGCTTAAGATGCATGGAATATACAAACCAAGATAAACTCAAGCCAAAGATCCAGCAATCAGTTTTACCCATTTTTTCTTCTTTTTTTTAATTAATTAATTAATTAATAATAAAATTAATTTTTGTTATTATTATTTTAAGTTGTGGGGAATGATGGTGTCAAACCGGGGACCTATTGTTGTGAGTCGGAAATACTGCACCAATTGCACTAGCCTTCCTTGATAGTTATACCAAAAGAAAAAACCAATTTTTTTTTGTCGTGCCCAGTGCACAAGACTCCCGCATCAACAGGGTCGGGGTAAGGTCCCGATGTACGCAGTCTTACCTTTTTTTTATAAAGATGTTGTTTTCGGGGTTCGAACCCGTGACCTAGCGGATAACAAGTAAACACTTGACCATCGCGCCGATCACTACAAGTCCTTCTCTTCCAAACTAATCCTTCTTTTTTTTTCAAGTGTCTCTTCCAAACCTAATACAATCATTGCAAACACATAGAATCCTGTCAATTTTGACCATCCTGAGTCCTCCTGTGTCCGGTCGCAGCAATACAACTTGTACCTAATATTCTGTGGTAATATATCTCAGCCTAAGAAGCACAAAAGACGGTCACACAATACCACTGATAGATTGACATCGCATTGTTAAAAAATACTCGGGAAACACCAGGGACTCAGTATAGAATAGTATTATACTCGGATAAGTTTGAGTGGGCTTCATAATTTACCTACTGTTCAAATTTAAGGAAAGAAATACAAACTAATTTTAGTCATCAAATCTATGGAAAGAAATAACTTAGGTTATTACAACATTAAACTTTCATACTATAGCACGAAAGCATTTAGGAAAAATATTTTCAGAATACAATCAAAGTAAATGTTTATTATTTGGCTATTTGCTTTGAATACCACAAAGGTCCATATGCGCTGCCTCAAGTAAAGCAAAGAGATCACTGTTAAAGTGAAGATTGTAAACCTCTTGCATCAGGTTGATGCAAACCTTTTTAAGACGCAGTATCTTCAATGAATAGACATCTCTTTGCTGCTTCACTCAATCTACTCACAATCTTAAATTGAATAAACAGCGGTAATCCAGAAAAATTTGGAAATTACTCGAGTACATGAACTGACTATTCCCATTAATGAAATAGGAATCGAGGGTTAGATGTGTTTGCCCAGTGACAGAGACCTAGACCTACCCCGTACCTCTCAGACAATAGTATCATAGCTACATCTTTTAGAACGGAAGATGGGAACTAAAGTAAATATTAAGAAGGCAAAGTTCCATGATATTCAACCTTTTGATGGAACTGGAAGTGGGGCAAAGTGCCATCATATGGTGGCATCACCCATGTACATGTAAAGAAGTTCAGCACACTAGAAGAAACACTGCAACGCTATAAAGGTATAACCAGAATTATATCAAATGTTTATACCTAACAAAGAAATGGATCAAAATTCAGCAATTACTGCTCCCTTTTCTACTTCCTCCTTAAGAACCATTTTAACCTAGGTAGAGATCCACAGGGAGAGATACGTTTTCTCTAAAATCCTGTTCTTTAGTCGGTCCTGGAATCTAAGGACTTCAGTTTATCTTAACCCGAGTTTTTCAAACAAATATAAACATTCTTACTACAATCGCTTTCACTAATATTATTATACAACACAAACACATTGCCTCTGCCTACTATTACAGATCAATAAAAAACTAAGCACATTTAATTTCATTTATACATTAATATGGTAATACAACTTTCCCAGCCAAGTATATCTGACAATTAGAGAAAATATAATAAAAGTCTTCACCTAGCAATGAGGAATCACCTACACAATGTTGCCCTAGGGTACCTTGCCACAATGCCTACAAACATTTCCATGAACTATACAAATTCTAGACATTACGGGTTCGAACCCTGGAAACGGTCTCATTATGAAAAAATTAAGGGTAAGACTGCATACATCGAGACGTTACCCAAACCCGGCTGATGCGGGAGTCGTATGACCTTTTAAAAAAAAATACAAATTCTAGACATTATCTCACTAATTCAGGTCTTCTGTACTGAAATCCCTAATTTTTCTCCTAAAGCTCAAAGCAATTCATAATTCAATTCCTATGAAATTTAACAAAAAGAAAAAGGAAAACCATTCAAGAAAATGCCACAATGATCTAAAATAAACAAAATTAGAACCGATTAAACAAGTTTAACAGTAACGAACAAGAATCAAATGAACCCCATTAGCTTTAACCAAAAAAATTACCTTGGTATAAACCGATCTTGAACTGGGTTCATTCCTATCTCTGCTAAACCAAACAATAAACAGCAAAATTAGCAACCCACAAATCGTTAACCAGACTACATTCGGAAATCTTTTCCGTACGGGCCGTCGAAAATCCGACCCTCTGCGCCTCATTTTCAGATTTACACAAAAACACCGATCTAGATTTCAAGATTCAAGCTTTTTGTACAAAAGGGCAGCTGAATATAATTCATGTCCACTACATATTTATAATCTCAAGAAAGATTAAGGCAATTCTTGAAATGGGATTTCTGGGGTTTCACTGTAAGTGTGAATATGAAGAGAGATCCGAGGCCACGTTTTGGATATTTATTATAGCTGGAAAGCCTCCGAGCCATAAAAATAAACCAAGAAATTTAACCGTCTTTTTTGGAATCTTGAGCTCAAGTGCAAACTGCCCAGTTATGGTGAATTGAAACAGTAATTTAGAAATTTTTACCCAAGTGGAGTGAGATTAAGAATGGAGAATGATACAAGCTACAAAACGTTTGTTTTCTTGAGGCAAAATAGTAAATTAATAATTTCTATGGTAGATTATTAAATTAAGAAAAAAAATGGAAATAGAAGGCTGGCGCACCTCCTACCCACCCGTGCACTTTTTTTTTTTTTTTGTTTGCTTAATAAGAAATTTGTTATTAATAAAAAAATAGGCGAAGTTATTACCATTAAAAGAAAATCTAAAAATATAAGAAAGTAAAAGTAATATATAATAATTTAGAAAATCATGATAACAGATAAAAATCGCACCCAAGAAAACTTGGATGGTTAGGAAATACTAATATAAAAAATAGCAAACTAAACAAATACATAATCTTCTTCTTCGCAGCATTTTCATCGCAATCTTTGAACCACAGAGACAGGAGAATATCACTTTCAACATCTTTCGTAGGTATCGACAATTTATAGGACCATGGGCGTAACAAATTGCCTCGGGAAGATGTAGAAAGTTGATAAAGGGCCCAGATCAAATCTGGGTTGAACGAATCCTCCTAGAAACATAGAAAAAAAGTCTAGATCTATGAAGATCTGAGATAGATCTAACCTCTGAGTCTTGAATTTTGAAGAAAAATACTTTGAAAAAAGTTTCATATTATTCGTGGTACAAAATAGAGGTATAAAAACTGAGCAAAAGTACCAAGATTCGACCATTGGTCGGAGCCAATGACCAAATCTAGCCAGAGGCAGAGGAAAAAAAGAAGCAGCAGGAACGCAGGGGAAGAGAGAGAATAGAGGAAAAAAAGTTTTTTTACCCACCCGTGCACTTTGTTTTCTCACAAAATGACCGGATCCGTGTTAAAAGGCGTTTTCCTCATCGTGAGCGGATTAATTATCAGTGGCAGATTGGTGAATTTAGTCCTTAAATAGAGTGACGTTTGCGATTTTGATTTGTGTTCTAAATTTTTTTGTATTACAGTCTCTCAAACATATTGTGTTTGGTGGAGTTAATTTTTCCGTCCACACCTGCCATGGAACAGTTATGGAGCAAAAAAAAAAAAAAAAAAAACTCCAAAATGAGAAGGGTAATATGGAAAGTTAACCTGCATCATCACCACCCTTACCCCCGGCGTATCCCCACCACCCCCTTCTTCCCCGACGCCCATTCCCCTTCCCTGTAAATACGTATGCTTTTTCTCCCTTTCTTCTCAGATTTCGACGACGACGATGATGATGGTTAAACTTATTTTCTTTTGATCAGTGACGGATCCAGAAATATAATTCATTGGGGTCATTTGATACACACAACAATTCACTGGGGTCATTTATACATTTATTATCTAAATGCAGTAAAATATATCATATATAATTAAAAAAAATTGTCATTTGACCCCAGTGACAGGTAACTAGATCCGTCCCTACTTTTGATGATTCAATTTGGGCACTGTTTGGGTTCTTGGATTTCAAGAGATACGGTAGAAATTAAACAAAGTTTATCACTTTATTAATGTTGTATTAGTTTAATTGTTGTGATATTTATTAGTAGTAGTTGAAGTATTTATTATGTGTGGTTGGTTGTTGGTCAGTACCTTTGACGTTGGTTGGTCAAATATGGAAAATTCTGATATAGACCTGGGCTATATGTGGGGTTGTGGACCACTTGGTCCAGAATTAACCACATCACCTCTTTTGATTAAAAAAAAATTTCTTATAAGCGCCCAATTGTTTTTATTATTTTAATCAAACTCGTGATGCTACTGAATCATGACTAAGCTGGTCCCATTAGCCCACCTATGGCCCAGGTCCACGACAGAATCATTCGTCAAATATAGTTGGGGTATTTACATTTTGTATGTCAGAAGGCTTAGAAGAAAGCAAGCCTCAAGCTTCAAATTGCCAATTGTTGTATTTCTCTCTCCTAGCCGATTGGGTCAAGTAATACATACTGCCTTTGTTTATTTCTTTTGTTCATTTGGTCTCTCAAAAGCCTATTGGCTAATAGAATTCCCAAAAGCATTTTTGCTTCAAGAATCAAGAGTAGCCTCCTCCTTTCTAGTTGTTCCTAAGCTTCTGATTGGTCTGAAGCTTTTGTTCTTTTTGGTCTACTGACATTGCTGCTTAAGCCGATATGCTTAATTAAATTTCTTTCTGTTTTGTTTATTTCATAAATATATTATTGTGGGATCATTTTAAAAGTTTTTAGAGGCTATGATGGTATATTTTTTTCAATTAGGGCATTGCTTCACCATTTGATCGAGATTCAACAGATTCAAAAGGAGCACTAGGAACAAAATTAGCCACCACAAGTCTGATACATCTTACATGCCCATTCACCGCAGCAAAATGAAGAGCAGTCCTCCCACTAAGGTAATCTACTCGTGTGACCTGAAAAACCGAAGAGCATTAGGATATAAGAATAGCCTGTAAAAGTTTGTATGAAGATCCTCATATTAAACTAATTTCGCCAACAAGCAACCAACTTTGATACCTAAACTAAAAGAATTTCATCAAACTGTTTCCCCAATTCACTAGACCATAAAAAAGAGAAACCCAAATTAAGAGAAGGAAAACTCACATTGCATTTAAACAGAATCTGAAGGAGATGTTACGCCGTCGCCGGTTGAGTCTTCTCTGTATCATTTTTTCATGAAATTGTCATCTGGGTCTTGTCCAAAACTAGTATTCTCGGCGAACTGAGGATGAAAGCCACTCAATTGTTTCACCATCGGACTTGTGGCCTAATTCTCTAGTCCGGAATCTCCAATTTTAGCATTAAAATTAGCATCCAACAAGCAATTTGCACGGCGGTGGTATTGGGTGTTGGTGGTCGAATTTGATGGTGGTGGTATTGGGTGTTGGTGTCGGATTTGATTTGATGGGGGTGGTGGTCGAGAAGTTGCAGAATAGGGGAGGGATTCTTCCGGCAAGGCAATTCCGGCCAAGTGTGAAGAAAGCCAGGAGTGAATGATACTGAGTCTAGGGGTAAAATGGTCATTTTACAACAAATTTAAAAAAATAATTCAAAATTCATTTTTCCGTAACACATGTGGGCGGAAGGACTAACTCTACCAAACGCAATATGTTTGGGGACTGTAGTATAAAGAAATTTAGAACGGGAACCAAAATTGCGAAAGTCACTATAGGGACTAAATTTACCAATATGCCATTATCAGTCATAGTTCACAGATCATTTCGAAAAGATTCTATTGAGTTTCAAAATTGTTATTTTAAGAAAATAATATTTTTAGGTAGAATATATGTTTTCAAGAGAAAAAAGCTATTTTAAAACAATAATATATTTTTCTTTTAATTAAAATTAACGATGAAAATTTATCAGCATGTGCAGAGAAAAACTACCCCTCACTGGATTGAAAATGACCATCATGACTATCTGGTCATTTTCCCATGAATTGATCTATACTAATGACTTGTTTTTCAAGGATAATAGTATAAGTTCAATGTACATTAAATGGAATCCCCCCATTGACCAATAATTACAAATTAAATAATGATGGCTCGTGCAAAGGAAACTCAGAACCTGGGGGAGCTAGTGGTATTCTGAGAAATTCAAATGGTGAATAGATAGTTGGTTTCAGTATCAATCTGCCATTTACAACCAACAATGAAGCTGAGCTAATGGTTGTACTTTTTGGATTTCAGTTGGCAAAGGACAACAACATTACCACTCTTGAAGTTGATCTTGACTCTCAGTTTGTCCAAGACTTGATTAATGCTAATTGCAACATAAAATATTCTAATATTGTTAATGATTGCAAATGGCTAGTCACTCATTCTACAATGTGTAACTTCAATCACGTATATCGGCAGGTAGGGCTGTCAATGGGATCCAAAGATCCAAATCTAGACCCACATTTACTAGACTCAAATCAGATATAAGACATTATTTTTTGGATCCAGTCCTATATAGATTTGGGCCCATTACAAAAACTAATATGAATCTAATAAGATCCATATTGGACCCAATAGACTCAAGAGATCCAACAAACCCACAAAAGATCCATATTGGCCCATCATGCCCTCACATTCCACCATTCTTAAAGCTCTGTCTTCTTGTTAGAGTTGGCAAAGAAGAAAGAAGAAGGGGAATATTCGATATATGGTTAATCTAAAAATTAAGCTAATTTAAAGAGCTAGGCTCACATTAGCCTTGTTTTATGCCTTTTGTTCAAATATGATTTTTTTTTTTTTTTTTTTTGCGTTTATTTGGAGAAAAATTATATTATTTTATATAGGGGTGTGCATTCGATATATGGTTCGGTTTTCCGAAACAAAATTTCGGTATTCGATTCGCTTTTATAATATTTTATGAAAAATAAATTGAATCAAAATTATATGAAAACTAAATACCGAATACCGAAATTATATAGAAATCAAATATCGAATACCGAAATTTATGTCACCATTCATTATTTTTAATTTTTAATTTAAAAAAAAACTAACATTTTACAAGTTTTTATTGACGAAACTAAAAATAAAAACCAGACTAAAAAAAAAAATCTTTTTTAAAAATCAAAATCCCCACTTTTTTTTAACAAAAAAAGAAGTCAAAAAGCCTAATACATTTTTAAATTAAAATAAAAAACAAATCAAAATTACCTTCTTTTTTTTTATCGGAAAAGAATGGAGAAGAAAACGTGATTTCCTTTTTTTTTTTTTTTTTTATGCAAAACTTGATTTCATTTTAAATCTCCAAATCATAATGAACGTACAAGGCTTGATGGAAATTGCCATGATCACTTTTTAGGATTTGTTTATGGGTATACCCAGACCCATTGAGACTCAATATAGTTTGGGTCCAGACCTTAATTAAAAATGTCTATGCCCAATATAGTAAGACTTGGACTCAAATTTTTTATAGTGAGTCTAGGCCTGAATCCTAAATTATGGATCCAATAGGCCCAATTGACAACCCTATCGACAGGTCAACCAAGTAGCTGATTGTTTGGCCAAGCAGAGAAGCACCTTAGCTGATCATGACAGCCAAATTTTCCAATCCATTCCTGCGTTTCCTTACCCTTTTCGGCTATGTTATTGTAAAAAATTTCCCATCTAATATATTACTCTGTAATTCTACCCAAAAAAAAATCTTACTATTAGAGATGGTCAGAGGATTCAAGTTTTCTAAAAATCTATTCGTGTAATATGTGGATGTCTATCTTATATGGTGATCCTAATATGACATATTACTTGGTAATTCTACAAATCTATCAATTCAGATTTGGTAATTCTAAATTCGAATACGAATTAAGTTGATTTTTTGGATTATAAAAAACTTAATTCGAATTCGGAGTTCACTTGCACCCAATACTCACGGTTCAATATTCCTTTAGATGATAACGACGGAAAGGGCTGTAATATAAGCAAGCAAAGCAACGCAGCAAAATTAATAAAGGAAAGAAACAAGCAGTAGCAGAATTTTAGTAGTCTACTTTAAGATCTTATGGGAAATGATACATTGTTTGGCTGAAAAAAAAGCGCAACGGCTTCAGTGTGGAACGTGATAAATTTCGCAAGTGCTATCGAATTGAATTTTTTACAGTTAAAATTAATTTAAAACGGAACACTTATACTGAATCTGTTTTGAGACCCAGAACAAATATCCTCCGTATGCGTACTTCCAAAAGCTTATAAAGATGCCGTCATCATTAATTGCAGTTTGTTCTGTTCTTACATTTGGCAGTCTAAGAAAATTCAGACTCACAGTAAACATGAGAGCAATAGAAGATCCCGCACGGATGCTAATGACAGCATTCAGTTGCTGAACAATATGGTTTTGCATTTAATTGACAAAGACACTTCACTAGCAGCACTTATGGAATTCGTTTTCCCTAATTTCATCACTTACGGAGGCGGATATGTTTTAAAAATAATTGTATTCAACGCAAATATCGATTTTATATTTCTGATATTTCTATTTTTCGTTTGTTGTTTGCGATTACTGTAATTACTTATATTTTGTAATAGTTTTGCAACATTATTTCTATCAAATATTTGCATAATTCATCAACTAACTCTGACAGTAAGTGTTATGAATTTTAATTCGTAATACTTATTGTCGGCTCCAATTATTTAGGATTAAATCTGTATTGTTGTATTTGCATAATTCATCAACTATTCTTATATACTCTCTAACTTAACTATTTAATGTTCAAAGATCATGAGAGCGGAAACTCCAATCAGAAACATAACTTCATTCATTGTCCTTTGGCAATATGTTGCTTCTAAGGTTGGTCTACATCTTCAATTCGACGGGTTTGTCCATGCTAAAGAGCTCTTGAGTTTCTGGTGTTTATACGTTACGGGGTTACTCAATCCTAATATTGTCTTTGTGGGACTGACTTACAGTCTCTCACTCGAATTGAGCGAAAGTCACATCTGCAATTATGCCCCACCCAATTAATATAAGGAGTTATGAGGTTAATTTCACCAGAACGGTCTAATAATTGAATTTTCCTACGGCAAGGGAGATTAACATTTAATTTTAGTTCTTTCATCATATTGTCTACTGGATTTTATGGAAGTCTCGATGTTGGTGAGGGGAAATTAACACATTTCACAGCTTTACGAGTGGCTTTGACAATTAGTTTCGGACGTTGTTGGCTGCCTTGGGTCTGGACATTTCAATGTACTGCTTTATATCTTCTACTTGGGGGATTGCATTTGACTGACCATGGTTTGGTATAAAGGGCCAGCCATGACAGTTTTTTTTTTGGACAAACATTTATATCCAGAACGGAAGTGCCACTTCCGTCCTGGGCTGACGTGGCACATCCCAAACGCGCCTCGCCACGTCCCGTCTTTCTTTGCCCTAAATCAAACACCAGCCCTCTCTCTCTCTCTCTCTCTCTCTCTCTCTCTCTCTCTCTCTCTCGCGCGCGCGTTCCACTAGAAAAAAAACCTAAGTACTCCCCTTTGCCGCTGCGCTTGCCGCCCCCGCCGCAGTCGAGCCCAGGCTGCCGTCACCTTTCACAGCCACCATCAATTACCACCCCTTAAGCTCTCTCTCAATTTCAAAGGTATAAACCTTTTTTTTGAGGAAATTTAAATATAAATTATTGTGAATATTTGTTTAATTTGGAGGAATTAGTTTATAAATAATTGTGAATTTGTGAATTTGGTAAATTGTGATATATTTGTGTATTTTGGTATTTTGAGAATTTGATGATTTTTTGTAATTATCTTAAATTGATCTTATTTTTATAGAATTTATGTTAATTTTGGTGATATAACATGTGTTTTTTCTGATAAAATCTATTTCGATTGTTTTTTTTTTGTATACATGTGTACACCTGCTCATCTTCATCTTGGTCCTTTTGATAGAAGTGTTTTAGCCAAACAGCCATTACATAGATCATTAGGAATATGACACGGTGATGAGTCACTAAACACCCTTTTAAAAATGCATTAGAAGCGAAGGTCAGTCCTTAATTAACCTAATAGACCAATTAGACTTTGGGGGATGCTGTAGGATGGGACATATGAAGGTAGATCACGCTCTAGTGACTTCCTTAGTAGAGAGATGGCGCCCAGAGACCCATACATTTCACTTACGTAGCGGTGAGGCGACCATTACTTTAGAGGACGTAGGATGTCTTCTTGGACTACCTACTAGGGGCCACGTGGTGACGTGGGGTGCGTCATACAATATGTCCAATACTCAGTGGGCTGCTACTGTGTTCAATCTGTTAGGATTCTAACCCGCCCTGACGTCCATTAGAAGAAACACTCTTCAGCAATTTGAAGTTTATGCCCACTTTAGTGAGCCTCTAGGACATGATGTTACTCAGTTGGCGATAGAGCTGAGGGCTAGAGCATTGATATTCATTTTGATGGGTAGTGAGCCTCTAGGACATGATGTTACTCAGTTGGCGATAAGTCCGGGCCGCGAGAGAACATGCGTTATCTCCTCACCATCAGTGAGGTCGAGCATGACACGACTTCTTAGGCTAGCGGTGTCCTTGCGTATTTGTACCGCCAGACGTGCATCTCCTGCTGGTTGATTCGAAGGATGACCGGCTGTTGTTTGCTCATTCAGGTTTGTCTAAATTATATAAACTTTTATGTTTAATATGTAATTTGAATATTTAATAATCGATACTATTTCTTTTGACAAGTTGTGGGCTTGGGAGCATATTTCTTGTCTCCGTTCGGAGAACGGAGGGATCCCCGTTGATGGTGCTCCTTTCGGGACAGGATGGAATAGAGCACGGACTTTCTGCAACACGCCGAGAAACCAACTGTTGGTGTTTCGTGATCAGCTAGATTTGATCACCGAGACACAAAGGGTAAGTTAATTTCGATATTCTCGTAATTTATTTTTGACGGATTAAATAAATTGTTTTACAATAACTTGATTTTATTTTACAGTTTATGTGGAGACCGTACCCGGATGTGATAATTGCAGAGAGCGGCTCGAGATGAAGCCTTCATGTCAACCGTGTGTGCCCGAACGCCACTAATTTGCTTCGATGTAGTGGAGTACCATCTGCCTGACAGGGTTATGAGGCAATTTGAATTCCAGCAAAACAGGGTCAAGGCGATTACTATGCATCATGCTCAATTAACATAACAACTTATGAAAAATAATGAGCAAAACAGTAAAATGAACATTTCATATTCTGCCTGGGTTCGGTTGACCGGCCACCAAGCTCGGTCGACCGAAAAAGTATCGAGAGTACTCTGGGTCGACCAAACAGCACTTTCGGTCGATCGAAGACCAACTCGGATCGACCGAAGACCAACTCGGTTGATCCGAACCTAATACCATTTAGCTACTTGTCTTGCCTCTGGTCGACCGAAGATGAGTCCCTGGTCGATCAAGTGACAGAACCGAGAGTTTTTCCAGCTTTTGAATGACTTCAAAAATGGAAATTCTCAATGGATATACTTACAAAAAAGCTGGAAAAGCATGTCATACATGGTTTTAACAACATTTCTAGCAATCCTAAGGCATGCATAACATAGATTCAAAATCTATAAAAACACTATAGCACATTAAAGTCAATAGTGGTACTCGTAACTCGGGCTCGAGATACCACTCGTTAGAGGAATAACCGGTCATACACATAAGCGCAGCAGAAATAACTTTGACCCGCCTCTATCGAGATCTTTCACGAGTAAGTACCTACGACTATGGGATAGTGTTTTACCTTATATGGATGCTAGAATGGCTGAAACGCTTTCAGCGGTTTGTTGTAACGAATGGAACACCACGCTTGCGAGCTCAGTCTCTTCCGGTATCCACTCGATCTTCCGGGAGATGGTCTTCATCGCTTGGTGCTAGCCAACGCCTTGTAGAAGCTTTGAAGACACTCTTCAATGGATGGAGTATGAACGACCTTTTCAAGAACAAGAAACAAGCTTTCTAACTTCTTTTCTATTAGCAAAAATGCAAGAAAAAAAGTCCGTAAATTTGTCTTGTCTTTTTCTCTCTAAAACTCACTTTTTCTCTCTATTCTCTTAGCTTCAAAAAGCTGGAGAAAACTGATTAGAATGATAGGAAAAATCTGAATTTTTCCTCTAGTCTATCAAGAGAGAGTGGGGTGAGATAATGGGGGAAGTGGGAGATCATGGAGAGAATTACTCCTCCACTCTCTCCACCACTTCAACCACCATCAAGAGGGCTGAATGTCTAACATTCCAGCCATAAGGTCGGTCCAAACGGGTCGATCAGCCCAATCATATTGGTCGGCCCAACCCGATTAAGGGCCCAATCCAATCCCGGCCCGGCCCGGCCCAATCGAATTGGCGCACCTTAGATTAAATGTACTCCAACACTATCTACAGACAAAAAATGACCGTTAGATACACATCGTCGGGGCGGTAGATAGGACATTACATTTAGTTTCTTTTCTTTTATTTGTTTAATTTATGTTACATACAATTTGTTTTTTACGTTGTTCGTTTTTTATTAATAAAGCAACTTTTGTCCAAGTTATTTTTGTACACATTTTTTGGTAAATATTATGTTTTAGTGATTTTTTGGTTGAAAAATACCAACTGAAAAATTTGTAGGCAAAAAAACAAAACTCAAAGTGTTTCTGGCACAAAGTTTCTGCCAGGACAAAACGGAATTGCCACTTCCGTTCGGGAATTGGATGAAAAAAAACCAAGTGTTTTTTACCAAGCTACTAGGGGGCCGTCCTGGGGGGAGAACGAAAGTGGGACTTCCGTCCTGGGCTGACGTGGCGAGACGCGTCTGGGATGTGCCACGTCAGCCCAGGACGGAAGTCCCACTTCCGTTCTCTCCCTAGGACGGAAGTGGCACTTCTATTCTGGACATAAATATTTGTAAAAAAAAAAAAAACTGCCATGGTTGACCCTTTATGCCAAGCCATGGCCAGTCCAATGCAATCCCTTCCTACTTGGCTGTATCAGTGTTGAGTCCATTGTGTGATTTCGCGAATTCATATCTACCCTCATCTATGTTCATTCGTTATGTTGATGGTGTATCTCAGGGAAATTCAGGTGTCTCTGGTGCCTACAATCACGGCCTCAAGTTTAGCTTCCGAGTTACTTACAAATTGTTTGTCCACATATATGCCTCTATAAATGTTTCTACCATTTAGAATTCTCTATGTGAACATCTATACTAATTCTATATACATGTGACAAACTGTGAGTGATAAAGAACATGAATAGGGAGACATGCGATTTTTTTCCCTAGAATTCATACCCACAAATCTAGTGAAAGGATTTCAGATGGCAAAAAATCGCCTGTCTCCCCATTCATGTTCCTTATCACTCACAATTTGTCACGTGTATATAGAATTAATACAGATGCTCACATAGAGAATTCTAAATGGTAGAAACATTTATAGAGGCATATATGTGGACAAACAATTTCTAACCGAATTCTAGTAACTCGGAAGCTAAACTTGAGGGAACAATTTCGATATGGGACTCAGCCTACTGACTTTGATACATGGACCACTGATCACATTCAATATGTATCACGCTTTGATTAAAATAATAAAAACAGGTGGGGCCTTATGAGAATTTTTTATTTTTTTTAATCAAAAGAGGTGATGTGGTTGATTGTGGACCAAGTGGTCCATAACCCCACATATAGCCCAGGTCTATATCAGAATTTTTCAACTTGAGGCCGTGATTGCATGTATTGATTTGGCCAAGTCTCTTGGATATGATTCATTCTTAGTGCAAAGCGGCTCTAAATAGGCAAAAAAATCATATATCCACATTTTGTGTCTCATTTTTTGTCCCCGCGAATAAAAGTTTGATACGTGCTCACTTTTTCCCTACATGTTTCACTATTTTTTTAGGTTATTATTTTTTAATTAAAAAATAAAAAATTCACACATGTCAATTTCTTATTTGTGGGAAAGAGAATGGGACAACAAACGGGGACAGAAGATTCCTAGCCTTCTAAATACAGTAAAACCTCCTTAAATTGATACTTGGTAAATTAATAAACTATATAAGATAATATTTTTCTCCAGTCCCGATTTGAGCCAGTTGAAAAATTAACAAATTTCGATAAGATAATAAGATAAAATATTTTTTAAAAAAACATCTATGTAAATATAGGGTCCTATTAATATCATAAATTAATAATTATATAAACTTACATAAACATAACCAAGACAATTTACCAAAATATGATTCTAGCGTTGTTTATTTTTTCTTAAAATTGAAGTCTAGTTGGAGCTCATCTCTAACTTTCTTATTGCATAAAAAATTTATGGTGTTGTGTTCTCGAACTGCACCAAAAAATTGTGAAGAGTTCTAGACGTGTGATAACTCGTAAATTTATCTATGTTTTCTTCTACTTTAAATAGTAATTTTGAGCTTCAAAAAGTATTTATATATCGAGTTTTGAGTTTAGAATGATATAATCCTCACTTTTCTGTGTTTGCACTTGTAGGGGCAAAATAGTATTTTAAAGGATAAAAGTGAACTGACTTGCAGAATAAGAAAGAAGTCTGCTGGAATTGAAGATATGACATTTACGGACTAGAAGAGTTATGGTGTACTTCAACTACTTTAAAGAATCTTGAAGAGTTGCATTTTATGTCAACTACTTTAAAGGAGTGTGGAGAGTTTTAGTTTATGTCAGTTACCTTAAGCTAGGAGGTTTCTATTTCTATAAATACTCTTTAATAGTCTTAGGAAAAAAAATTCAGTCATCATTACATTACTTTCTAGATTTTAGTTTTTTCTCTAAAATTAACCCTCTTCAAGGGTAAATCGTTATATTTCTTTTTATTTACAAATTTCGTAGACAATATTGAAGCTTTGATGGTTGAAGTACTTTTGAAGATTATTTTGATTTCAAGTTCGAGACTTTATTCGAATTCAGGGATGTTTTCTTATATTCTCTCTTTTAATTTGTTATTGAATTTCTTCTCTAGTATGAACTAAATATTTATTCTAAGGCCATGATGTAGCTAGATTAATTTTATATATTATTCTTGTGATTTTGTTATTCGATGAGTGTTGTGGAATTAATTTCTTATTATTGTTCTTAATGCTTTTGTGTGATTAGCTACCACTCAAATTGTCGTTACATTAACTTGGAAGATTTGCGACAGTTGACCTTGTTAATTAGGTTAAATAATCTGAACATAAATTTCATGCAAGATAGACATATACTTGTATGGTTTGTGCGATCTTTATGATTTCATATGTTTAAGGCCTTTTTGTGGGTTAAAATCAACACAGATATATAGTTGGTTTATTCATGAGAATAGGTTTGATAAACCTTGAAAGAGGTTATTAGATTTAATTGGAAATCGATCGATTAATGATACTCACTCTAGAATAACATATCGTTAGGATAATATAGTGAATTCATGTGCCTTAGATCTTTCTCTTATCAAACTTCTTGTTCAAGTTATTTGTTTTATGCTAGTTAATTAATTTAGTTTAATCATCATCAACCATCGGATTTATTTTACTTGCTTTTGATCATTGTAGAATTATTTACTTAGGAATTAATTAATCATTATTCTCTGTGGGATCGACCTTGACTACTACAAAATCGACCTAGTACACTTGCTAGTATAGATTTTGCGCATCAACATGATAAGTGTTTCCTTACGCTAATTGGTTCCAAAGGTATTGTATTGTCTTCAACTTCATCTTTTAACATCAACATTAATTTTTTAAGATAGTAACCACAGTTTCTTCTAAACTCTGGACTTCTGAACATGTATCATTTTCACTGGGTAGTCCAATAGGCTATTGAGACCATTTTATTGTGATAGATGAGATCATTAATCATGACCTCAAGTTCATGAATGTCGTTTTCACTAGTGGGTTCATCTAAATTCTTTGAGACTTCATCCCCTGAACGAATTTTGTAGTGTCGAAAATAATTTGCGATTGTCTTTTGCTAAACATTAACTGTCCAAGCCGAGACTGCAAGATTGATAGGATCCAAAACTTTAATCTTACCTGGATCAAATTGTCCCAACTCATTGCCTTCTAAAATCCCACGTAAAATCTCCTACAATAGTGCATCTTGAAAGCTCATATTATTTGATCCGTCATTGTTGATTTCGTGACACCTTTTAGATGAGGAGTCATTGTTGTGTGTGGTTTCAAGAAATTTTATATCTTATTTATATATTATTTTCTATCACCATCATACATTGAATGCTTTTAGTAAAAATACAATGAATAATACTTAATTATTAAGAAACAATGAACATTATTTATTATTTTTCATTAATATTATATACAATGAATCTATGTAATTCAATTAATATGATACATGAATTTTTCTAATATACAATGTTTTTTTATGTAATTAAAATTTAACTTCAATAAAGTACAAAACTCTCTTTAAATTAATAAATATTAATTTACTCAGTTAATTAATATCTATATAAAATAATAAAATATCATGGTCCCAACAATATTAATTTATATAGATTTTGTTGTATGTGATTAAAGGTTAGGAATCTTTTGTCCCCGTTTGATATTTCATTTCATGCTATCAATAATAGGAAATTGATAGGTGATTTTTTAAATTAAAAAATTATAAGTTAAAATAAATAATGAAACCCGTAGAATAAAAGTAAAAATGTGGCAAACATCTATTCGTGTGACTGAAGAACACATAATGAGAACAGTGATTTTTTTGTTGTTGTTGTTGTCGTGGTTAAGGCCCTCAAGCGCCGTCAAATTTCATCAAGGAAAATAGATAGCTTATTCCTGACGTTCTTTGAATCGGCTCGGCTCGGCTCTAATGATGCATCTCATATTTATAGAGAAGCGAACTAAGTATCGGGCATTATCAATTTTTAGTTATTTTCCTCTCTACCGTATGATGTCCGATTTATATAATTTAGATCCACAAGGGGTTGTGTATCTTAGCTTCATTTAGTTGAGTTGTCTTGTATGATTTATAACACGTATGTACTGACCGTCTTGATGGTTTAGGTCATTTTTCATCTCAACCATATAATGTGTCCAGCTTGATGTTTTGTATGGTTTAGGTCAATTTAATAAATTATATTTGCGGTTTAAATTTATTATTATTATTTTATCAATTAATTAATAATTATCTAAATTAATAAACTCATTTTGTTCCAACACTATTAATTTCTAGCGATGTTATATATACAAAATATGATAACTTATTTGGTAACAATTTTGTAAGAAAACCTACTTAATATCCGACATCCTTTTCCTTTTATAATATATTAATGATGACATACTTGATTCAATTTTTTTTTCAAATTCTACTAATTAGTAATTAATTATGAGAATCCTAATGCACAATATTTAGTTTTTATATGTGAGAGGCGGCGACGGTGAGTGGTGGTGCGCTGTGCCGGATGAAGAAAGAAGAAGAAGAGTTTCTCCCGTTTTGTCTTTGTAGGAGAGATTTTCAATCTCTTATGCCACATCATCAAGTTGAACGAAAAATATCCAAGTTTTTTATGGAATTGTGAATTTGTCAGCCCCGTAAATACGTTGGGGACAAAGAAAATTTAAAACTACTAAAAGGGATGAAGATGGAGAAACGCAAATAAGTTTATATCTATGAAGATTAATTTACTTATATTAGGAATATAGCAACTTCAATAAAACATGTTTATAAAAAAAGATTCAAACCATTACATAATATAATTCTTAGGAGATTTTGAATCTCAGATCTAGAACTCCTATGCTTTCTTTATTTATTAGAAAGACCAAAAACAACAAAGCTACTTTCCAAAATACAAATCAATAAACTTAGTCTCATCAAGAACATGATCCAACAAATGATCAGGTAAGAGATCCTGAAAGATTACTTGAATCCTGCTGGGGAATGTCAGAGTCCATTTTTTTAACATAATTAATATTCTTAGCATCTTTCACATATTTGATAAGAGTCATTGTATCCATCTTCAATTTGTTTAGTTGCTCCAATGTGAGCTCCTCTATAGGAACTTCCCACCAATACTTCTCTCGTTGATTGATCTGTTCATCTATAATTTTACCGCGATTTTCTTCTTCTTTAAGTTTTTCTTCAAGATTCACTATTTTTTCATTCAACTTCTCCGAATTAGAAGTATTGTCGATTTGAATGTCCGCGGGCAGTGAACTAGAATTTTCGTTTGTTATATTTTCCATTTTTATTTTTCGGTGGCCTTTGATAGTTTTTGTGTTATTTTCTGCTTTTCCTTAGCCTAAAATCACTAAGGAAAAGTTAACATTTGAGAAGTTCACACTTTTTTTTCCTGAGGCAAAAGTGAAGAAATAAAAAGTCGGGTTCAAGAAGCAGAAGAAGGTTGTAATTTTGGTTGGAAGTCAAAATATATTTATAAGAGAAAAAAAGATAAGGTTAGGTGGATCAAATATGGCAAAACTCTTTGTGGGGATTGGTCCACGTCCCTCTCATGTAAATTGAGCGCTCAATACATGTGAGAGGGATATTAGGGTCAGCCCTACAAGTACGGTTCTAGAATTTTGTGAACCATAATTCTTCACATCATCGTTGGCACTTCTAAATGAAAACCACGGTCCTAAAATTGTGTGACCCATAATTCTTCATGTCATCGTTGGCACTTCTAAATGAAAACCACGGTCCTAGAATTGTGTGACCCATAATTCTTCACGTCATCAGCACTTCTAGATGAAAACCCTTTTAAGAATATCATTTATTTATTACCATATCTTCTTCAAGATAATTATTTGGACTTTTATGTGTATTAATTAAAAGGGTTTTACTCTAGAAGTGCCAACGATGACGTAAAGAATTATGGGTCACGAAATTCTAGGACCATCCTTATAGGGCTGACCCTAATATCCCTCTTACATGTATTGAGCGCTGAATTCATATCGTTGGCACTTCTAAATGAAAACCACGGTCCTAAAATTGTGTGACCCATAATTCTTCACGTCATCGTTGGCACCTCTAAATGAAAACCACGGTCCTCTTATGCCACGTCATCAAGTTGGCTGGAAAGTATCCAAGTTTTTACGGAATTATGAATTTAGCAGCCACGTAAATACATTGGGGACAAAGAAATTTTAAAATTGTTAAAAGGGCTGAAGATGAAAAAACGCAAATAAGTTTATATATATGAAGATTAATTTACTTATATTAGAAATATAGCAACTTCAATAAAACATGTTTATAAAAAAAGATTCAAACCATTACATTATATAATTCTTAGGAGATTTTGAATCTCAGATCTAGAACCCCTATGCTTTCTTTATTTATTAGAAAGACCAAAAACAACAAAGCTACTTTCCAAAATACAAATCAATAAACTTAGTCTCATCAAGAACATGATCCAACAAATGATCAGGCAAGAGATCCTTAAAGATTACTTCAATCCTGCTGGGGAATGTCAGAGTCCATTTTTTTAACATAATTAATATTCTTAGCATCTCTCACATGTTTGATAACACTCAATGTATCCATCTTCAATTTGTTTAGTTGCTCCAATGTGAGCTCCTCTATAGGAACTTCCCACCAGTACTTCTCTCGTTGATTGATCAGTTCATCTATAACCTTACCACGATTCTTTTCTTCTTTAAGTTTTTCTTCAAGAGTCACGATTTCTTCATTCAACTTCTTCGAATTAGAAGTATTGTCGATTTGAGGATTCGCGGGTAGTGAACTAGTATTTTCGTTTGTTATATTTTCCATTTTTATTTTTCGGCGGCCTTTGGTTGTTTTTGTGTAATTTTCTGCTTTTCCTTAGCTTAACTAAGGATAAGTTAAGTTCACACTTTTTTTCTGAGGCAAAAGTGAAGAAATAAAAAGTTGGGTTCAAGAAGCAGAAGAAGGTTGTAATTTTGGTTGGAAGTCAAAAGATATTTATAAGAGAAAAAAGATAAGGTTAGGTGGATCAAATATGGCAAAATTCTTTGTGAGATTGGGCCACGTCCCTCTCATATAAATTGAGCGCTCAATACATATGAGAGGGATATTAGGGTCAACCCTACAAGTATGGTCCTAGAATTTTGTGAACCATAATTCTTCATATCATCGTTGGCACTTCTGAATGAAAACCACGATCCTAAAATTGTATGACCCATAATTCTTCACGTCATCGTTGGCACTTCTAAATGAAAACCACGGTCCTAAAATTATGTGACCCATAATTCTTCACGTCATCAGCACTTCTAGATGAAAACCCTTTTAAGCATATCATTTATTTCTTACCATCTCTTCTTCAAGATAATTATTTGGACTTTTATATGTATTAATTAAAAGGGTTTTACTCTAGAAGTGCCAATGATGACGTAAAGAATTATGGGTCACAAAATTCTAGGACCATCCTTGTAGGGCTGGCCCTAATATCCCTCTTACATGTATTGAGCGCTCAATTCATATTAAGCATATTATTTATTTCTTACCATCTCTTCTTCAAGATAATTATCTGGACTTTTATGTGTATTAATTGTTTACCAAATTACTAATTAGGAGATTATTTTCTTACATTTTCAAGATAATTTGTAAAATTATCTTTGTCAAAAATAACTTTTGGTCCAATGTATAGAATATTTATTCTCATTTTATGTCCCGTTCTCTATCCCCACGAATAAATAATTGACACGTGTTTATTTTTATCTTACGTGTTCCACTATTTCTTGTAAATTAAAATCTTTTTAATTAAAAAATTGATACATATCAATTTCTTATTAATAGTATATAAAATAAAACACCGAATGAGGATAGAAGATTCCTACCGCTTTTATACAAAAAAATTTAGCCTAAAAGCCATGGTATTTTTTTTTTCTTTTACACGCCCCAGTTCTTATTTTTTCTTCGACAACGGATTGGAAGATTATTTATTCATACATTTTCATTGGTTTGCTTTCCCGCAAATTTAAGCTCTCTATTTTGGAATAAATAGTTGTTTTAAGTCCTTAAGTTATTTTCGTTTAGTAACTGTGATTTTTATTAGACAAATTTATCTTTTTTCATATCTAATAAATTTACGAGGTGCCAAAATCATCATTTCGTCAAAAAATTTAGTAAATTTCGTAAAAAATAGTAGCGTGGACTAACTTTGTTTCATCTTCCGCGCTTCATCTAAGAGGAATGCGCGAAAAAATATTTCATCATCCACCACCGCGCACGCACCAAAATGACACCACAAAGAAGAAACCTATTTTATCATCTTCTTCATCCTCCCTTTGCAACAATTAGTAATAAATTCAATATTTAATTTCCACTTCTAATTGGGTTCAATTCCATTGGTCAATTTATTCCAGAGTCTTCTTCCTTTATCCCTAAATTTAGTAATTTTTTCACCTGGGAATCTCCAAGAGAATATTTCATCAAGAGAATATATCCAACTGCTCTAAGATCTTCTCGTAAGTGTCTAATTGTGATTTAATTTTCTCAATTTATTTTCTTTTTCGTTCTTCGAATGAGTTTGGATTTGAATTATGTTTGGGTCTCTAATATACATGATTGTTGTTCGAATGACTTTTCTGGCTTGGTTTTTGATTGGTTGGGACAGATGAACCAATTTAGATGTTCTTTTCGTTTAATTTGCTTAATTTGTTCTTCTTCCAGTTTAGTTACAATAATGTTGAGAACCGAAATCATTTTGGTGTGTGGAGGGTGGTGCGTGGTGGTGGATGATGAAATATTTTTTCCTTTATTGCCCTTAGATGAGAAAGGAAGATGAAGCAAAATTAGTCCACGTTAGTATTTTCCTTTAATTTGCTTAATTTGTTCTTCTTCCAGTTTAGTTACAATAATGTTGAGAACCGAAATCATTTTGGTGTGTGGAGGGTGGTGCGTGGTGGTGGATGATGAAATATTTTTTCCTTTATTGCCCTTAGATGAGAAAGGAAGATGAAGCAAAATTAGTCCACGTTAGTATTTTTTACGGAACTTACACAACTTTTTTACGGAAGGATGATTTTGGAAACCCTTAATTCATTAAGGATGAAAAAAATAGATTTGTCTAAAAATGACAAAAATTGACTAAACGGAAATAACTTAAGGATTCAAACAACTATTTTTATTCCTCTATGTATTCAATTGGGATTTTAAAAGATTATTTTGAGATAAATAAGTCTTGTGGTATTCAATTAAGACTTTTAAGTAATCTAAATAAGTCATGTGGTATTCAATCAGGACTATTAGGATTTTTTAAAAGTGATTTTCAAATCCAGTGGTATTCAATCAGGACTTTTAACAAGTAACAAAAAGTCTTTTGGTATTAAAAAATTTCCAATTTTCGACGGATTTTTTTTTTAATTAGGAATTTGTGGGATTTTTTTTATTGAAAAGTATAAATACCAAACCCTTTAAAAAATCCCACCCTAACCCATAAGACTTTTTAGTGGATTTTCATGATTTGTTTATTTGTTACATTTTTCATTGACTCTTTTAACTTTGAATGTTTGCTTTTATTTTTATTGGTCCATTCCATCTGATATCGTTTATGTTATTGCTAATGCAAGTAGTGGTGAGCACCGAATTTGAATTCGCCAATTCGATCATTTGAATTCAGGGCAACTTTTTAGAACCAAAAAACGGATCCAATTTGGATTCGAATTCAAAATTACCGAATTGGCGAATTTGGAATTCGTTTTTTTGCCGAATTGACCGATTTCACAAGAAAATTCTAATTGAAACATCAAGAAAAAACCAAAATCAAAACAAACAATAAATTCAGAAAAAAATAATCGAAATAATAAATTAGTCATTGTTTAATTCAACCATATTTACACGAAAAATTAATAGCAAAACCGCCAAAATAACAATTTTTAGGGCCTATTTACTTTATATATTAACTATATAATAAAATTAAAAAATGAATTCGAATTCGGTCAGTCCAAATTCAATTATAGTCAAACCGATTTCGTCATATTTTTTACCAAATAGAATTGAGATGTAACCGAATTACCGAATTCACACTGAATTATCGAATTCAAATTGTCTAATTGAATTTGAATTCAGTCGGTAATTCGGTAAAAATCAAATTTGCTCGTGAGTGCCCACAACTAGCAATGGCAAGTGGGTTTGGCCCACCCGCGACCCGCCCCTCCCCGCCCCGTTTAACTCGGCCCAGTTTTGGACCCGTCTAAACCCGTTATAACCCACGAGTTAAGTGGGTTTTACAAACGGGGCGGGGTGGGTTGTACATTTAAGAAAAATCGACCCATCCCGCCTCGCCCCGTCACCCCAACCCGCTTAAACCCGCCCCATTTAAACCCATAATACCCGACCCCAACCCACTTAACCCATATTACCCAAACCCCTATAAATACCCACTCAAATCCCCTCAAACTCACACCAAACCCACACTATCATTTTCTACTCTATTTTTTAAATAGAAAATATGGACAACATTCCTCCTAATCCCTTTACTAGTGCTAGGACTAGGACTAGGAGGACTTCCAAAGTTTGGCAAGTATGGGTATTTAATGAGGAAGTTCTCAAAGCTAAATGTACGATATGTGGGTATGAAATTCGTCACGAACATGGTTGGGGGACGGGAACAATGGTTAGACACATAAAAAATAAACACCCGAATTGTTATGTTTAAATTGTAATTTTTAAATTGTTATGTAAGTGTTATTTTGTTATAAGTAAAACCAGACTTTTATCTTTTTTATTTTTACCAAAAAAAAAAATTAAAAAAAAAAACTCCCAACCCACTTAACCCACCAACCCGCCAAACTCGCCTAACTCGCCAAACCCAACCGACCCACCCAACCCACCGGGTTAACCCGTGACTCGGCCCACTTTTGACGGGTTTTTCAAACGGGGCGGGGTGGGTTTGTCATTTTCATTTTTGGACCCAACCCGCCTCGCCCCGTTGACTGGTCAACCCCGCTCCGCCTCGCCCCGCCACTATTCACCGACTCGCCCCGAACCCGCCGGGTTAACCCACTTGCCATTGCTACCCACAACTTTAACCAATTTACTTTTTATTGGCTTTATGTTTATGGCCTCATTCCATTATTTGAACCAAGTGTCCGTAACCTAGTAACTTTATACCTATCATAAAACCTTTGGGAAGGATAAATTGCACCATTATTTGTAAAGTTTGGGTTGTAAAGGTTGTTCCTAAAGAATTTGTGCATCATTGAACTAGACATTGTTCATCATCCAACTAACTTGGTTGGCTAGGATCGTACAAACAAAAAGTCTTTGTAATCCTTTCAAATCTTATAAATTCTTGTTATATAAATCTTTAAAATCCGAACATAAGAATCTTAAGTATACAAAATCTTTTAAAAAAAAATCTTATAAGTCATTACATTCTTTTAAAATCTTAGATAGTCTTTTAAAATTCACTGGACTTATTTATCAACAAATAGTCTTTTAAAATCCTAATTGAATACACCCCTTTAAAGCTGCTTTTACAAAATCATTTTCTGGCAGCCTAAACAAATTAAATAAATAAAATAAAACAATAAAAGAAAATCTCCCACAATCAAGGTATTTAAACTCTACTCCAACCTGAAATAAAGCTTTTTAGTATTGTTCTTAAAAGAGCAATTTGTACTCAATAGCCACCAACTATTTACGTATTTCTCTTTCTAACCAAATACATTAATTTTAGTTGTTTTTAGCAATCAACAAATTACGACTTGCATGTCTTACCTCCGATCAAGGATTCCGACCAATTTTTTTTAACTTTTTTGGCCTGAAAATATAAAAAGACCAATTTATCCCTTGTAGACCCGAACTCGGACTCGACATACATAAAACCGACCCAATGTCCTATTCAATCTTCATCTTCTCCGGTCATTTTCTTCGGCAACCAACAACGTTTTTCTGTCATCTTTTCCGGCGACAAAAAACATTCAACAATAAAAATGCCATTTTTTCACAAAAGTATCAACAGCAGTCCATTTTCATTTGATGAAAATTTAATAAAACCAATTTTTATTTTCTTGATTTAGAGAGACCCATTTCAAAATTTCTTGAATACACTTTGATTTTTATTTTTTTTTCAAATGAAAAGAAATCCAATTTGGATTCATTTATTCTCATTCTCATTCTATACCCATCTTCCTCTTGAAGTCTCCGAACAAAACCCTCATTAACTCACCATATTGCATTTCTCATAATTTGTCAGTTTGGTTTCCAAGATTTGTGTTAATTTAGGAGAAATTAAAAGGAAATTATTTCTCTGGAATGATTAATTTGGACGGAATAGTACACCGGAGCTATTATCTGTAGGTCGTAAATTGTTGATGGCTATAAACCACTAAAATAATTGGTGGACAATTAGTGCAAATTACTCTTCTTAAAATGCCTTTTTAATTTTTGTAAAAAATTATCTATGACAAATTGTAATTTGTTTCTTTTGGAAATATAAGTTAATTGGAGCATCATCAAAATCTTGCTAGGTGACGAGAGACCACCATCGATAATTTCGTTAGTAATAAGTGAATAAATTGAATGTTCTATAAACATGATTAATTCAATCGTTTTAATGTAATGATATATGTCAAAATAATACATTTACACCCCTAGAAAATACTACATACTTGAATTGATGAATACCAAAAAATATATTAAATAGTTTTATTTATACATTTTAGAAGAATACAAAAGTGTACAAATAAATCAAGTTGCATCTCGAGGAAATAAAGTTCAATATTTGAAACACAAACATTTTAAAACAAAGAAGTATGGTTCATAAAGGATCTCTGTGTAAATAGAATAAGAGATCATTTTCATTGTCTCTTCTCTCTCCCTTTTTTCTCTCTTTTCTTCCTCTTGAAACTTCCTTATTTCTTGGCTTCCATGACTAATGGTTGGATCTAACCATTCTCTACCCTTTTTTGGTGTCTTCACCCCTACTTTTGGCCACAAACAACGATGGACCTTCTCTAATGCGTTTTCATCAAGATTCAAGATTTGGGAGCGAGATCTTTTGTCGATCTTCTTAGATCGGCTAGTTGGTGGTGTTAAGATACAGTGGCGGCTATGAGGGTGTGCGAGGTGAGCGATCGCACAGGGCCTCCAAAAATCCGGGGCCCCAATTTTTTTTGTTTATATATATACTTAGCAAAAAATCCGGGCCCTAATTTTTTTTGTTTATATATATACTTAAAAAAAATCTGGGACCCCAATTTTTTTTTGTTTATATATATACTTAGCAAAAAATCCGGGCCCCAATTTTTTTTTTATATATATACTTAGTAAAAAATCCGGGGCCTCAAAATTTTTTTTTTTGTATATATATACTTAGAAAAAAATCCGGGGCCCCAATTTTTTTATTTATTTATATATATACTTAGCAAAAAATCCGAGGCCCCAATTTTTTTTTTTCACACAGGGCCTCGGATATGTTTGAGCCGCCCCTAGTAAGATATGGATACCCAATTCTGTTCTGGGCCCTTTCTTGAGTTTCCACCTCTTTTCTAGGCGATTCTTTATATCGTTGATAAACCCATGTTCTTTTGAATCGCTGTCTATGAAAGAGGTTGAAACCAAGTGCTTGCCTCTGGGGTTCGAAAATGGCGATGAAGATGTTGTGAAGAATACTATCCTTTGTTTTTTTGTTAAATTAGTAGTTTTAGTTGCTTCCCACCTCTTGGGGTGTGGGTTATTTTCCGTTACCTTGTGTAATTTTTTAAGAAGAGTTTAGGAACTTTTCAGCTTGTAATGGCCCCGGCCATTTTATTATTAATGGGTAATTTTTTATTCATAAAAAAAAAAAAAAAAAGGATCTCTGTGTTGACGAACAAAAGTTTTCGATTGGTCGCCCATTCTCTAAAGATTTCAAATTCCTTTGCCGAAAGAGGAAAGGTGGCGGCAAGAGGAACTTTGGCAACAACCTTTTTTAAGTCAATGAGAAGGATTTGATAGGAAGAAGGCATTCCCAAATTAGGTGAAGATTTCTTTTTTCTTTTCTTTTTCTTTATTGGGTCAACAGGGGTGAAAATCGCATGTCTTCATATATGTCTTCCACCATTCAAAATTTGTCATGTGGACATTTATTTCAATTTCATATACCTACGGCGAATTGTAAATGATCGAAGATAGACATGAAGTCATGTACGGGGATAGACGATTTTTTACTGATAAACACTTGATATGCATTAATATAAAAAACAAAGACATTTGGAATATTTCCCCCAGTCCCCCATCATTCAACACATGTGGGGGATAGAACCTGGAGAAATATAACCTACAAAAGAAGAATCCCTAGCCCATATGGCAAGATTATGGGGCACTGCTTTACAATTTCTAGGACTATAGCTAACAAACCAGTTGTGAAATTGGTTTAGACACTCCTTCCCTGTGTTGGTCAATGGTAAGCTCTTCCATTATTCCATGTATTTTAAGCCTTGAAAAGATCAGATCACTAGCAAGGTATCACCCTCAAAGATAACATTCACCCTCACTGTAAACTACTCCATCCTACTTGATGGAATTTCTATGAGGTCTCTCAGGCCCACCAAAGGTATCCGCCGAGGAGATAATCTTTCTCCCTTCTTTTTTCTCATCTACACGACATGATTATCATCACTTAACCGTTTTGCTGGGGAGCGTGGGCTTTTGACTAGATTTCATTTTGGAAGCGGTGCTTCTGTCACGCACCTACTTTTTGCAGATGACTCTCTCTTTTTCTCCAAGGCTGATGAGGTTTGTTTGAAAATATTTAAAGAGATACTGGAAGGTACGAAGCATGTTATGTACTGCTGATTAACTATTAAACATCCAACATGTTCTATAGTAAAGATTCCCCTAGAAAGATTAAAGATATAGCTTTCTCCATCCTTCAAATTCTGGAGGGTGATGGGAAAGCTAAGTACTTGGGGTTGCCTTACATGACAGGACGGTCTAAAAAAGAGGTTTTTTAATTTGTCGTGGATTAAGTCTATAAAAGGCTTAGCAGTTGGAAGGAGAAGACATTTCCTTTGCATCTAGAGTAGTAAAACCAGTAGTCTAGGAAATTTCCACGTATGTTATATCATGCTTTATTCTCCCTAAGTATATAATAGAGTGCATCTCAAGCATGATGCAAAATTTCTTACGTGGTGAAGATGAGAATCACAGGAAGATCAGAATCACACGAAAGTCAAGGAGGACTTGACTTTCGTGATCTAAAAGTTGTTAATAGAGCATTAGTGTCAAAGCAAGATTGGTGTATTATTCACCAGCCCTTTTCGCTTTGCTCAGGGGTACTGCAAGCGAAATACTTCCCTCTAGATATGTTTCTAACTGTATCGCTTAGGAGTTGTACCTCTATAATTTGGCAGGGTATCCTTAAATGTCGGAACTACTGCAAGCTAGATTACGATGGAGGATTGGTGATGGCTCGCGGGTTAATGTTTGGGGTGTTATTGGGCTAACCACTTCACATACTTTAAAACTCCTAAACCCGCTAGACATATATTTTTGTCTCAAAGAATGACGGTTGCCTCTAGATTCATAGATCATCAGAAAGGTACAGGGAATTTGGATTTGTTGGGACAATTCTTCTCCTCCTATGATCCTCTTTGTGATGCTTGGCCACCTGACCGCCTTGTTTGGGGTACGCAAAAAATGGACTTTACTCTATCAAGTCCGGATATCACCTCCAAATCGAGATCAAGAGTGATAAGAAGGAGAATAATCAAACCTCGAAGCCAAACGCTTTGGATCATTGGAAATGAGTCTGGAAAATACCCGTTTTGCCAAAGTTATATGTTTTTATTTGGAAGATATTCCAACATATTCTGTCTACTGTCAAGCCTTATCACAGGAAAGTACACACTATAAAACCACATTGTCCCATTTGTCACGAGGATGTCGAGATTGCAATGCATACACTTTTCTCGTGTCCAACATCCATGGAAGTCTAGAACCAAATAATTTTTTTATGTAGTCTTTATTGAAGAAAAATGAATTTCCCTTTTGTCTGGTGCTTATTATAGAAGATGGCGAAGAGGTTTCCACTCCCTTCGCTTATATTGTATGGCATATATGATGCAATCGGAATCAAACCGTTTTCGATGGGAAGCGGAAGACAGCAGAGAAATTGCAAATTTTGCTCAAATTGGTGCTGCAGAATTCAATAGTAATTTTGCATCATCCGTAGGGTCGGCCGGAGCGTGCCAACCTTTGCCAAATTATGACAAAATCATATACATGCTCAAATGGAAGGAAAAAATGTTTTCTCCTATGGATATAAGGGAACCTCCCGAGATTTTGCAACAATCATCTTTCTTTAAATGGAAGCCCCTGAGAATTGTTTTCCGTATATTGTGCATGAAATAATAACTCTGGTGGACTGGGAGTGATCATGGGCAACCATGAACATAGCTTTTTAGGAGGGGTTGCAAAATTTATCTCCAACTCGCTCACCCCTGAATATGTCGAGGCAAAGAAGAAGGTTGTAATTTTGGTTGGAAGTCAAAAGATATTTGTAATAGAAAAAAGAAAAGGTTAGGTGGAGCAAATATGGTAAAACTCTTTGTGGGACTGACCCACATCTCTTTCATATGAATTGAGCGAGGTCTACCTGCAAATGTGGGTTCCGCTCAATATATGTGAAACGAATGTGGGTTACCCCACAAGGACGGTCGTAGAATTATGTGACTCATAATTCTTTACGTCATCATTGGCACTTCTAGATGAAAACCCTTTTAAGCATATCATTTATTTTCTTACCATCTCTTCTTCAAGATAATTATCTGGACTTTTATGTATATTAATTGTTTACCAAACTTCAAGATGTGTGATGATTCACGTCGAATTTGCTGTGATGAAGAATTGGGTAAATAAGAGATTTCTAGGTTTAAATTTGGAGGAGAATATGGATTTTTGTTTCTCAAATAGGGTTGGGTTAGTTGTTTATGGGGGAAGATATATTTTGGATTTTAAAAATACCCCTCGATGAGAGAGGATGGGATCAACTTTTGGCCAGGTTGTCAAGTTTAACATTTTTTTCAAAATTTTTGACAAAATGACCAAATTGGCTGCCCGTAAGAACACTGGTGACAAAAAAAGTTAAACTTTTATAAAAATGATGAAAGTGGACAAGCGCAAATACGTTGATAACCTATTTGACTATTAATTCAAGAAAAATGATATCTTTTTTCTGTTTGATTAAAACTAACTATTGAGATTTATCAGTATAGACAGAGGAAAACACCCATCACCACTTTAGCCCGGATTGAAAATGACCATCATAACTATCTGGTCTTTTTTCCCTGATCATTTTACTGTAAAGAGTTGGTGATTCAAGTTTTCTAAAAATCTCTTTATCTTCTATTAAAGTTTTTAATTTTATATATATAATAAAAATTGATGTAATATGTGGATGTCCATTGTAATACCTCAAGAGGATGTGATAATCCTGTTATATTTGATTAGGCTCATAGCTATACGTGAAAATCTATCTCCTTATTAGTATATTGTGAAGTTTTATCTTATCTTTTACGGTACATGTACTATAATGCCAATATTAGAGGTTATAAAATGTCAAGTATGGATCAACGAATTAATTAATAAAATTTCTCACTTCCACTATCTTCTTCTTATCTCTACTTTACTTTGTTTAGTTTATGTGATATTATTATTTTTCATGTTTACGTCCAATTTTATAATACATAATATAGTAAATTCTCCATCTAAATCCTTCGCATCAGGTCAAAGACGTCGTAGCCCAGTGAAACAAGTCTTGATTCATGACCGAGAGGTCCCGAGTTTATACATGGGACAATTTTAATATGTCTTCCTTTCTAGGGCTTTCTCCTCCTCCTGTGAGACAATTCCCTCTCCCCCTTCATGAGGCAATCCTGGCTTCAAAAAAAAATCCTTCGCATCAGGTGGAAATTCAAGAGGGCATAGTGCTCTTGCTTATATCTTACTATGTCTATTTTATATAGTGATCCTATATTCTAACTTAAATGATTCTTACTCTTATTTTTCTTTCACCTTCTTAAATCACTCAAGTGATCAATATGAAAAATTCAATCAAAAGACCGTCATTGTAGAACTGATTCCACAACCCTCTCACATGAATTGGGCGGGACCTACCTGCAAATGTGGGCTCCGCTCAATTGATGTGAGGAGACTGTGAAGTCAGTCACACAAAGACGGTAATAGAATTGAGTTACCCATGTAATATTGCCTTGTGTGAGTTTGATCTTAATGCTTACATTGTTGATCCCCAAGTATAATATTGTGCCATTCGCAGTGAAAATGACACATGAAGATAATCTTACAAAAGATATTATTTTGGTACAGAGGTTTTTAGCCATTGCTACAGCTACATCCGGGGTTACAACCGGTGGAATATTCAGGATCTGAGAACAGTGGAAACATTTGTTGATTCATCATATTTTTGTTTGGGGATCACTTGTGAACGTATCATATGAAGCAAGAATACATTTTATTTACTACAAATTTTTTAGTTGGGAACTTAACTCCAAAGAATACCTGCGTGGATGACATGAATGATCTTATGATACAAAAATAAGCATCTGAAAACTAATTTCCCAGTAATGCTGTTGTGAAACATCGACCTCTCTCAAGTCACAAAGTGGACAGGTAATAATTGAAACTATCTATGCCTTGATACATTGTGTTTTTTAGTAAGATAATTAGTTATGTAATGTTATTTTTGGGTTTTATTTATTATGTTTGCTATTTGAGATCTAATTAATACTGTTTCTGGTTCGTATTGCTGTGCGTATTATTATTTTTTATAAAAGGGATTTAATTAAATTTCAAATTTATTTTTTTAAATTAAAAATAATTTAGTGACGGAATAGAGACCGAATAATCGGGTGCTATCTAAGCCATCGCTAACAAGTCAAAGTCAAACGTCAACAATGTTGACCATTCAATCGGCATTCCATCGCTATATGGCGACCCAATAATCGGTTGCCAAAATGTCCGTCGGTATTCGGTCGTTAAGGAGTCAAAGTCAACGTCAACAATGTTTACTATCAGGTCGGTATTCCGTCGCAATATGGCAACCCAATAATCGGTTGCTAAAACGTCCGTCGGTATTCCGTCGTTAAGGAGTCAAAGTCAACAATGTTGACTATTCGGTTGTTATTCCATCGCAATATGGCTACCCAATAATCGGTTGCTACAAGTTTGTCAGTATTCGGTCGTTAACGAGTCAAAGTCAAAAGTCAACAATGTTGACCAATCGGTCGGTATGCGGTCGCTATATTGCTACCCAATATTCAATCGCTAGGGAATCCGTCGGTATTCGGTCGTTAATAAGTCAAAGTCAAAAGTCAACAATGTTGAACGTTCGGTCGGTAATCCGTTGGTATATGGCGACCCAATGATCGGTCGCTAAAAATTCCGTCGGTATTCAGTCGTTAATTTGCTTAGCGACGAAAAATACACGACCACGTGATTCGGTCGGTAATTGGTAGCTAAAATAAGATTAGCGACGGATTTGTCCGTCACTGTTACACTGTTTTCTTGTAGTGATCGAAGTTTCTACTAGCATTGTATTAGCTATTGATCGGTGTTGATTTTTGTTTCTGGTTTGTTTTCATCTTGTTGGATTTTAGGGGTTTCTGATTGATTTTGTTGAATTCTTCATTTCTTGAAGGTTTCACTTCTTGATTCTTGATATTCTTGCAATATTCTGTAATGGCACAAGCTAAAATTACACATGTTAGTCCATCACGTCCTTTTTACGTTTCACCAAATGAAAATCCTGCATTTTGTTTGTTCAAAAACCTCTTAGTGGAGTCAATTACTACAGTTGGAGGAGAGTTGTTCGAAGAGTCCTCATCATGAAGAATAAACTGTGCTTCATTGAAGATGTGGCAAATGTGGTGATTCCTAAACCACGTGAACCATATTATGCAGTATGACCACTGTACATGACTACTTTGAATCAGATTATGTCATCAGGTATCTAAGAGGTCTGAATGAGGAATTTGGACACGTGAAGTCAAAGATCCTCGTGAAGAAGAAGATTCCCCTCATTGATGATGTTCTAAACTTTGCTATACAACAAGAAAGTCAAATTGCACATCTTGTACAAGGCAAAGAGGCGGGGATTGCATTAGTATGGCATGGGTTATGGAGAATGGTCATGACATGGCAGCCAAAAAGTTGGGAGGAACATTTTTGTCCAGAACGGAAGTGCCAAGACGGAAGTCCCACTTCCGTCCTGGCTGACGTGGCACTCTCCCCGACGTGCCTTGCCACGTTAGCCAGGACGGAAGTGGGACTTCCGTCTTGGACCCAGGACGAAAGTCCCACTTCCGTCCTCAACCTGCCGAAAAAAAATCCTACAAACCCTAATTTGATCCGTGACCTGAGGACGGAATTGCCACTTCCGTCCTCAAATTACAGAATAAAGAAGAAGAAGTTTGAGGAGAAGGAGAAGAAGATTTTTTTCCTTTTTTTCTGGTAGGAGAGAGAATTTCAACCCCCGTTATACCACGTCATCAGTTTGGACGGAAAATATCCTGGTTTTGTACAGAATGATGAATTTAGTAACTTGTATACATTAGGGCACAAACAAAGTTAAAAATTGCCAAAAAAGATGAAAGTGGTTAAACGCAGATAAGTTTATATCAATGAAGATTAATTTACTTATATTAGGATCATAGCTACTTCAATAAAAACATGTTTATAAAAAGATTCAAACTATTACATAATATAATTCTTAGAAGATTAATTTAAATTTCAGATCTAGAAGCCGTATGCTTTTTTATTAGAAAGGCCAACAACAACAAAGCTACTTTCCAAAACACAAATCAAGAAACTTAGTCTCATCAAGAACATGATCCGACAATTGATCAGGCAAGAGAGATTCATTACATGATCCTGAAAGATTACTTGAATCCTGTCGGAGAATGTCAGAGTCCATTTTTTTTAACATCCTTACTATTCTTAGCATCTCTCACATGTTTGATAACACTCAATGTATCCATCTTCAATTTGTTTAGTTGCTCCATTGTGAGATCATCTATAGGAACTTCCCACCAGTACATGTCTCGTTGATTGATTTGTTCATGTATAACTTTACCGCGAATCTTTTCTTCTTTAAGGTTTTCTTCAAGAGTCATGATTTCTTCATTCAACTTCTGCAAATTAGAAGTATTGTCGAGTTGAAGGTCTGCGGGCAGTGAACTAGAATTTTTGCATTTTTCAAGGATGAATTGGACATTAGGATAACCAAAATAAAAATGTTTATTTTTCGGGTTGAAATCTATGTCGGCGACATTTGCACCTGTAAAGGTACATAGTTCATGAAATTTTTTGAAAACACCTTTGTAACGCTTTGAAAAAATTTCTTGAAGATTTGTTTCGTTTGTTATCTTTTCCATTTTTTTTTCGACGGCCTCTGGTAGATTTTGATTTATTTTCTTCTATTCCTTAGCTTAAATTCACTAAGGAAAAAATAAACATTTGATGGAGTTCACTTTTTTTCTGAGGCAAAAGTGAGGAAATAAAGAAGGCTGGGTTCAAGAAACAGAAGAAGGTTGTAAATTTCGTTGGAAGTCAAAAGACATTTATAAGAGAAAAATAAAAGGTTAGGTGGAGCAAATATGGTGAAATTCTTTGTGGGACTAGCCCAAATCTCTATCATATAAATTGAGTGAAATGTACCTGTAGAAGTGGGCTACGCTCAATATATGTGAGAGGTATGTGGGGTTAACCCCACAAAAACAATCCTAGAATTGTGCGACATATAAATCTTTACGTCATCGTTGAAAACCCTTTTAAGCATATCATTTATTTTCTTACCATCTCTTCTTCAAGATAATTATCTAAACTTTTATGTGTAATAATTGTTTAACAAATTACTAATTAGGAGATTATTTTCCTTCATTTTCAAGATAATTACAAATTATCTGTGTCAAAAATAACTTATGGTCCAATGTGTAGAATATATTTTCAAGAAATGGGATAATTGATATGAATTTTCGAAAATGAAAATTTTGAACAATTTTTGTGGTGCTTAAGCATGTGACCACAATATATCCTAGTCATATTGTTCTCAACTGCTTATAAACACAACTTGTAGTATTTTGCTTAAAAAATATCAATAATATGTTCCCAATTGCTTACTGGTCCAACTCACATCTTCAAATAAGCCCAATATGCTTTTATAGCAAAAAATCATATATACTCATTTTGTGTCTCATTCTCTATCATACAAATAGATGTTTGTCACGTGTTCACTTTTTTTTCTATGTTTCTGGTATTTTTTTTAGGTTATAATTTTTAATTAATTAACACATACCAATTATTATTAATGGGAATAGGGAATTGGACATGGAACGGGTACATAAGATGGCAAAAAATCATTTATTCTCATTTTGTGTCCCGTTCTCTATTCCCACGAATAAATGATTGACATGTTATAAAATTTTTAGTTAAAAAATTAATATATGTCAATTTTTTATTAGTGATACAGATAATGAAACAGAATCGAAAATTTCTAACGACATAAGATTCCTTCCCACTTTTTATAGCCTAAATTTTAGCCTAAAAGCCATGATACGTTTTTTTCTTTTGCCATTTTTTTCTTCTCTTTTACACATCACAATTAGGGGTGTCACTCGAACCCGACTCACATTTCTCGAGAAAATGTGAGCGTGAAATGAGTGTGAGCCGAGTGTGAATTCAATATTCAATCTCAATTTTTATGTGAGTTGAGCGTGAGCTTGATACTTCTCAACTCGAAAAAAGCTCAAACCCAAATAAGAATATTAAAAAGAAGAATACTTATAAATTGACATTGATTGAAGAATTCCTTAAATTTAGTAAAGAAGAAGAAGTGATGCATTGTAAGAGTGAACTCGATGTTTCTTTGGAGGAAAAACTTTACCCAGCAAATAGTGTTAGTGTTGATGAAGACTTTATTATCTTGGATTATTTGAAAGCAAATGCTCCCAAATTCCCTATTTTGTCGAGATGTATTAGCAATCTTTATAAGTACGGTAGCATCTGAGAGTGCTTTTAGCACCGGGGGTCGTGTCTTGAATCAATTTCGCAGCTCACTACTTCCCTATACAATTTAATGATATGTTTGTGGTCAAGATTGGATTAGGAGCTCACCAAAAGGGAGTGATTATGAGTAAGAGTTTGATTATGCTTTTGTAGGTTATTTTTTAATTAAATTTTCTATTTTACTTGTCTAAATTATTTTTTCTTCATCACTGCTTCTTACTTTATTTACTTATATTTTCTTTTTCTTTTGTAGATTTGAATCACAATAAAAAGTGAAATATTGTAGAAGAATTCAATGGCATTGTCGAAATTTGATTTGGCACCAACAATGGAATTAAATCAATCTTTTGCAATTTGCAATTTCATCATTTGTTATAATTTTAAGTGTGTGTTCTTTTGTTTTTTATATAAGACTCATTTTATTAGTATAACAAACAATTTTGGAACGTTTGCTTCTCTTCTTCTTCTTTTTTTCCTATATAAGGCTTTTACAATTATGCGACTTCCGTTTCTTTTGTGTTAGTCTATATAAGGATTTTTGTCGACGTTGTATTTAGATTTTTTTACCTTTGACCTTTCTATGTATTTATCATTTGTTATCTTTTTATTAGTTTATTTTGCTTCAAAAATTAAATATCATTGTATTATGTATATTTGTATTCTTGTCAGAATTTAGTTTCAATACTCATTGTATTATATTATTCTTGGTACAAGATTTTTGTTTTTTTACTAATATAAATTTAGCTCGTGAGCTCAGCTCGAACTCACATTAAAATGTGAGCTGAGCGTGAGCTTAATGTTTGTGAACTTTTTCGGGCTGAGCATTCCAATTTTTATATGAGGTAAGCCAAACTCGACTCACATACCTCGATTGATACCCCTAATCACAATTCTAGGTAAAATGCCAATCACCCCAGTTCTTATTTCCTAGACTCCGGTTTGGAAGATTATTTATTCTTTCCCGCAAATTTAAGCTCTCTATGTAGAAATAAATAGTCGTTTGGGTCCTAAAGTTATTTCCGTTTAGCAATTGTTGCTCTTTTTAGACAAATTTAAAATTTTCATCCCTAATAAATTTACGGGGCTGCCAAAATCATTATTCCGTCAAAAAGTTTGATAAGTTCCGTAAAAAATGTTGTCGTGGACTAACTTTACTTCATCTTCCTCTCTCGTCTAAGGGTAATATGGAAAAAAACATTTCATCATCCACCACCACACAACAACCACCCACCACCACCACCAATGGCGAGCATAACCCCCAAATTTTTTTTGAAATTTGCATATTAGTACTAGTAATACATTTTTTGAAAAAATAAATGCTTATAATATAAAATGTATTAGTCTTCTCAAACATTTGAAATTTTATAAAAGTACTCTCTATGTCTCAAATCGAATGTCTATTTTCTATTTTAGTTCATTCCGTAATGAATATTCATTTTCTTAGAATTAATGTATTTTTTTTACGATGCCATAACTCTTCCATCCTCAAAAAATCTATGTCTTCCATTCATTCAATTGCTTATTTAATTCATAGAATTCTCATTGTTCTGTAATATTATAATTTGGCCATGATCTTTGGTGTTCTAATAGTGTAATTTGTTACTAATTTTTTAGTGTCTTAATAATGTAATTTGAATTGCAGAACAATAAGAAATATGTAGTTTTAAAACAAAAATCTGTCATTTTATTACTTAATATATTCGGTTAATTCGGTAATAAACCAAATTCTGATTCAAAATCGTTAATCATCAAATTAGTTTTTGAATTCAGTCAATTTGTTTTAATGAGAAAAACTGAATTCAAATATAATAGGACTTCAAATACATAAAAGTTTCTCTAAAATATACATATACTTAAACAAATAATATTTTTTTATAACTTTCGATACTATTTTGAAGTATGAACTGTAACACTAGCATTTGCATATTAGTCGGGGTTTTCTATTTTTTTTATTTTTATGTCAATTTTCTTAATTTCTGCATTTTTTTCAAAGATAAGTATCATTTTAACTTCAAATTTTTAGTAAAATATATCTTTCTACCACAAATATAGCGTCATACACTGTAAATAAATTTTTATTTGACCCCCAAGTTCAAATCATGTCTCCGCCATTAACCACCGCAAACCACCACCACATGCGCACCAAAATGACACTTCAAAGAATAAACTTATTTCATCATCTTATTCATCCTCTCTTTGCAACAATGAGTAATAAATTCAATATTTAATTTTCACTTCTAATTGGGTTCCATTCTATTGGTCAATTTATTCCAGAGTCTTATTCCTTAATCCCTAATTCACTAGCAAGGTATCACCCTCAAAGATAACATTCACCCTCATTGTGAACTACTCCTTCATACTTAATGGAATTTCTACAAGGTCCTTCAGGCCCACCAGGGGTATCTGCCAAGGAGACCATCTTTCTCCCTTCTTTTTTCTCATCTGCACGACATGATTATCCTCACTTATCCGTTCTACTAGGGAGTGTGGGCTCTTGACTGGATGATTACCCTTCTTTTTTCTCATCTACACGGCATGATTATCCTCACTTATCTGTTCTACTGGGGAGCGTGGGCTCTTGACTAAAAGAGGTTTTTTAGTTTGTCGTGGATAAAATCTTGAAAAAGGATTAGCAGTTCGAAGGAGAAGACTTTTCATTTCCATCTCGAGCAGTGCTTGTAAAACTAGTAGCCCAAACAATTCCCACATATGTTATATCATGCTTTATTTTTCCCAAGTATATAATAGAGTGCATCTCAAGCATGATGCAAACTTTCTTATGTGGTAGAGATGAGAATCATAGAAAGATCTGTTGACGAGTTTGGACTGAATTATGCAAGCCAAAGGCTCAATGAGGACTTGACTTTCGTGATCTAAAAACTTTTAATAGAGCATTAGTGACAAAGCAAGGTTGGTGTATTATTCACCTACCCTTTTCGCTTTGCTCAATGGTACTGCAAGCGAAATACTTCCCTCTTGATAGGTTTCTAATTGTATCGCTTAGGGATTGTACCTCTATAAGTTGGCAGGGTATCCTTAAAGGGCGAAAGCTGCTCCAAGCTCGATTACAATGGAGGATTGGTGATGGCTCAAGGGTTAATGTTTGGGGTGATAAGTGGTTAACCATTCCGCATACTTTAAAACTCCTAACCCCGCTAGACATAGATTTGTCTCAAAGAATGATGGTGTCTCTAGATCCATTGATCATCATAAAGGTACATGGAATATGGATTTGTTGAGACAATTCTTTTCCTCCAATGAGTTTGAGAAAATAATCAAAGCAATGTTCTGTGATGCTTGGCCACCTGACCGCCTAGTTTGGGATACACAAAATATGGACTTTACTCTATCAAGTCCGGATATCACCTCCAAGTCGACATCATGAGTGGTAAGCAGGAAAATAATTCAACCTCGAAGCCAAACTCTTTGGACCACTGGAAATGAGTCTGGAAAATACTCGCTTCGCCAAAGTTATACTCCATCCTATTCAAAATATAAGTCTTTTTAGGAGTTTTCAAATAAATTAAGATACTAATCTTAATGACTAAAATAACCCTAATTAATACTCCAATTACATTATATCTCTCCTCACAATCCACATCTCCAAAAAATGTTCCATCTCCCTCTTATAACTTTCATTTACTACATTTAATATTCATCTTAATCTTGATTGATTATTTATGGTTCCAAGTAGCCGCTTATCTAAGAATATACTCGTAGTATGAAAACATCCAAATCCATGGAGTAATAAATCACGGCCCAAAAAATTTAAGTTTTGGTGGCAAAATTAAAATTAAAATTTGGCCAAATAATCAAAACTTTTTTCATGGAGCCTGAACAATTTTTTTTTAAACACATGTATATTTAAAAAGAGTACTAACTAAAATTAGATGTACTCCACCTTTTTTATCAATGGATTCTAATGGTAATAATTCTAAATTTGACCTCAATCTTCCACCAACACGTGAAAGTAAGGAAGTTCTTTTTTTTATGAGACACACAATTCTAATATAGAAGATTCGATTTCGATGATTATAAGATTATCTTCAACAAATACGTTATTAATCGATTTAAATGTGAATCCAAGCCAAGAGCTTGAAGCTCCTTTACTAAAATTAGATATTGATGACTTGCTTCAAGAAAATCAAAGACCATGTACTTTTCTTTTAACCATTTCATATAAATAAACAAATGACACAGTTTTGCATTCTGGATCAATTATAATCACAGTGCAAAAATCATTATGGACGATATTCACACTGCATTTGATAAATGGAGTAAATACTTATGACACATCTGTCATTTTTCTTTGCATACAGATAACATATAGAAAAAGGAAAATTTTGCCCAAAAATTTTACTTTTCGACAAAAAATACTTATGGCACTCCGCAGATTTTGGTGATTTTAATATTAAGGAGTGCCAAATACTGTAAATGAGCTTATCATGCAGTTGAGAAGTCTTTTGATGAATACCCTATAAAAAAAATGAATCGTGTTTTTGTAACTTTACAATGGTGCATGAGGGAGGCCATGAAAGTTTGAGGATCCAATAACTACAAGATCCCACATCTGAACAAAGCTTCATTGGAAAAAGATGGTTTACTTCCTACAAAAATTACTTGTAATTCTTTTCTAGTTCAAAATGTTATGGAAATGTTAGAAGTTAATTGAAAATAATGCTTTGCAAATAGCCAGCAAGAAAAAACTTCAATTGTGGTTATGTGCTTGAGTATAAAAGTACAAGCAGTCAAGAAAAATCTTCAATTGTGGCCCAATTTTGCATGAATAAACATGTTTATGCTTTATTTTCAGCATAACATAGCTCTTGCAATAACACCACTTATTTATGAATCGTGAAACTTGAATGTTTCAACTTAATTCAGCATAACCTAGAGGTAAAAATACAGTTTTATAGTAGCAATCTAAAAAAAAATTGGGCAAAACAAGTTTCAACATCGTCACTATTTCTTCTTGAATCTCTTTATCAGGATGAATTTCTCCTTCATCAGAGTAAAGTTTGTTCAAATTGAATCCACGATCGACATCTAACTTCATGTCACTACTTGATGGAACGGCATCTAACTTCATGTCATTGCTTAGTGGAAGGTTCAAATAAAAAACGGGTTGAACATTCTTCGACTTTGTTTTGACTTACTTAACTGCTTCATCAACGAATGTCACATTATTTGGAGTCGACTGAGGAACCTCTTTGTTATCCATAATTTTGGAATAGTGATTTATGTCTCTTTGCATATATAAATGAATAATCTTGAGACTTGTTAATGGAGTAATAAAGAGTTACACATTAATAGATTTAAATATGAATTCAAGCCAAGAGTTTAAAGCCCCTTTACTAGAATTAGATATTGATGCCTAGCTTAAAAAAATCGTGGATCGGGTACTTTTCTTATAACCATTTCATATAAAAAAACATATGGAAATTTTGCATTATAGATTGATTATAATCACACTGCAAAAATCATTATGGATGATGTTAGAAGGTCAGTTCATTGGATTTGTGCATGAATTCCTTGAGAGAACAAAGAATAATCTTGAGACTAGATAATGGAGATATAAGTCCCAATAATAAAGAATTAATAGATAGATAGTTGTATGTGAATTAAACATTAAATGGTGTAGGGTAAATTAGTCTATAAATGCACAAATTTTGTAAAAAGACTTATATTTTGCACAAAAAAACAACCCCTAAAAAGACTTATATTTTGAATCGGAGGGAGTAAGTTTTTATTTGGAAGATATTCCAACATATTTTGCCTACTTGTCAAGTCTTATCACGACGAGTACACACTATAAAACCTCATTGTCCTACCTGTCACGAAGAGGTCGCGCTACAAGAAAACTGTGTTACAAAGACGGATATTTCTGTCGCTAAACTCTGTTTAGCAATCGATTAAAGACCGAAAGATGTAGTCATGTATTTTTCGTCGCAAAGCAAATTACCGTTATTATTTTTCTTCGGTATTCGGTCGTTCTATTCCGCCGGTATTCGGTTGTTACAGTACAAGAAACGAAGTCGTTTTGTGTCCCCCATTTATTAATATATAAAAATACACCGTTATTATTTCCGTCGGTAAACGGTCATTATATTCTGTCGGTATTCGTTCGTTATAATGTTCGTCGGTAATCGGCCATTCCATTCTGCCGGTATTCGGTCGTTACAGTACAAGAAATGACGTCGTTTTGTGTCCCTCATTTATTAATATATAAATATACACCGTTATTATTTCCGTCGATAAATGGTAGTTCTATTTCATCGGTATTCCGTCGTTATACCGTCGTTCAATTCTGTCGGTAAGTACGAATAAAATGTCGTCATTTTAATTTGGTCAACGTTACCGATATGGCCGACTGAGTGGCGACGGACTAACGACCGTTAATTTTTCGGTTTCTATTCGGTCGTTAGTCAGTCGTTAATGTTGTGACCTACAATTTTGGTCGCTAAATTTGGTCGTTATTTAACTGTTTTCTTGTAGTGAGATTGCAATGCATACACTTTTCTCGTGTCCAACGTCCATGGAAGTCTTGAACCAAACAAGTTTTGATATAAGTCTTTACTGAAGAAATGAATTTCCAGTTTGTTTGGTGCTTATTCTAGAAGATGGCGAAGAGGTTTCCTCTCTCTTTGCTTATATTGCATGGCATATATGATGCAATCAGAATCGAACTATTTTTTATGATAAGCAGAAGACAGCAAAGCTAGTTGCAAATTTTGCTCTAATTGGTGTTGCATAATTCAATAGTATTTTTGCATCATCCGTAGGGTCGGATGGAGCGTTTCAACCTTTGACAAATTATGACAAAATCATCTACATGCTCAAATGGAAGACGGAAATGTTTTCTCCTATGGATATAAGGGAACCTCCTAAGATTTTGCAACGATCATCTCTCTTTAAATAGAAGTCCCCTGAGAATTGTTTTCTAAAAATTAATGTAGATTGTGCATGAAATGATAACTCTGGTGGACTGGGAGTGATCATGTACAAGCATGCAGATAGATTTCTAGTAGGGGTTGCAAAATTTATCTCCAACTCGCCCAACCCTGAATATGTCGAGGCAAAGACACTTCTTGAAGAACTTCAGGTTGCAATAGCTCAAGAGTACCAACCATTTCCCATAGATAGTGACTGTAAAGTCCTAATTAATCGAGTCCATGAGGTAGAAGATGGTTTCCCCTCATAGGGCACATTATTAGTCAAATTAAAATGATGGAGAATAGTATAACTAATTTATCTTTTATCTACAAATCATGAAATATTCTTGTTGATATATTGTTAATTATGTAACGAGGATTATAGCCTCCACCCAATGGTTTGGAGACCTATTATATTTTCTACTACCGCATGTACTCTCTAATATCACATAATAATATATAAATATTTTGACGATTAAAAAATGTATGTGTCTTTTATATTGTATGAAATAGTAAGGAGAGGGAAGGATAATGGATTGGAGGAATCCCATTTCATTTTTCTTCTAGACTATCTAAAAAATGAAGAAATACAAATGTGAAAATCATGTGACTTTTATAGATAAATTTGAAATAGTATAGATAGCTATATACCCATAAGTTTCACTAATCATATTCTTCAAATGCATCCTGAATTGAATCTCTAGACCATAGTTATTTGTAGGCTCTAATATGTGTCTCAAGTTTATGTACTTTACTTTTGTTAAGAGTTTGGCTGAGTAATTATGACGCAGAGTTTATGAGTTTGAATTCCTATTTCTTTTAATAAATAGGTACCTCCCTCAATAAATAAATTAAAAATTAAAAAGAAAAGATTCATTTACTGAAGAAAAAAAAACACATACCATAACCATTTTCTTATTGGTTAAAATAGACAAGCATATATTAATCAAGAACCAAAAGGAACAAAGTTCACCCCATTACAAACCAATCTCGAACAAAAAGCCCCACGGGCATCCCCTGCCAAACATTGGCTAACAAAAAATGGAGAAGATTGAAATTTAATGAGAGTATAACCTAAACTATTTGCCCCAAACTTTGCAAGACAATCTGCCACATCATTAGCTTCCCGATATATATGTTCCAACTTAAACTACTTGATCTTAGCTAGCCGTTCCCTGCAATCAAAAATCAAATTATACAAAGGATGAGTATCATAAATATCCTTATTAATCAGCTGAATTACTAAAATCGCATCAATTTCAAGATCCAAAAGGTTACAATCATCCATCATGGCTTTAAACCCAAAAACCCTCTGATTATGAACAAGAAGCCCTCCCAACTTTTCAGACAGAACAAGGACATCATTAAAATCCCCCATTACCACCCACGGTAACTCATGGCTAATGGCTACCGTTCTCAGATGATCCCAAAAAATAGTTCTAATATAAAACACTAGACTAGCATAGATAGAACTAAGAAGCCATAAATCAGAAGAGTTATTTGCCTTTACCACTGCATGAATGGCCTGGATACTTTTTGCCACCACATTGACTTGAACCTCCGCTTCATTCCACAGTAGCCAAACCCCACCTCTAAATCCTTCCGGATATGCCTGTCAAAAATTAGTGAAAGGCAACCTTCCACAGATCTCCACTGCTCTATCTCCCACCTCCCTCCCCCCCACTCTGGATTCCAGCAAAGCAACAATCTGAGTTCTATGAACTCTGATGAGTTCCATCATATGGTCATGAAAGTCGGGGTGACCAGCTCTCATCACGTTCCAAATAATAACTTTACTCATTTCAGACAGTGTAGATTGAGCTCTCCGAACACCCTCCCTCGGGTTCCACCCCTCCGACATAGTAGCAAGGTTTTGCTGAATGAAAGTCGGTACGAAGTGTACCGAGTAATGATCCAACCCCTGATTCTCCAACTTTTCCACCACCATCCTGAAGCTGATCACTCCTTCTATTAAACGAATTAGGATTGGAGGGCTTCTTATGTTTACCATTTCCAATTTTAAAACTCTGAAGCTTAGTGTGTAAGAGCTCTTTACTACTGCCCAATATGCTTTCATTTCCAGATTTCTTTGATATGGGCTTCTTATTTTCGGTATTCTCTCACCCGGACGATTATTTATCGCAGTCCATATCGGATTCTCTCTCCGATTCAGATCCCTCATTGAGCTGTTGTAGACATGTTCCCTCTCTGATTCCGAAGTGCTCCTTGACAGTATGGGGTCCTCCCTCATTTCCTCCATATGGTTGTGGTTATGCATGTTCCTCAATTGTTCCATCCCGACTCTCCTGCTCTGATGTAGGTTTTCCCGAGAACGGGTCAGTGATATAATTACTTGTCTCTCGGTCTTCCCCTCGGGCCTACCCATCTCCTGCTTGGGCCTGCTTCCTGGGTCCGGAGAGTTGGTATTGGATTTGGGCTTCTTTGATAAAGAAGGTCCTGGTTCCTCCTGACCCATTCTAACATCCTGAATGGGTCCATATCCAATGTGAATGTTAGTGAGTTTGGGCTCGCCCACATGTCTATTGTACCCAATGGACAATTCCCAGTGGGCTCAGCCTGTTCGAGACATGGGCCAGACGACTCATGTCCCTTGCAATCATTTGTAACGCCCCTATCCACGTCTATCCTGATGGGCCCTCCGGTCTCAATCTTTATAGAGCTTCTTCCCTCTCCCCGTTTCTCCGATGATGATTCCAGCTTTTTTCCGGAGGTGTTATTTCCCTACTTAATCTTCTTCTTCTCTGCAATACTCTCCTTTCCGAACTCATCATGTCCCTTCTGTATTGCCAGATCGCTCTCATTTTCTCTGACATTTTGAGTAGTTTTTTAATTTACAGAGATAATAGAACAATCTACTGCTAACTTAGCCTTATAGATTTCTTCTATTTCCTTCTTACACACTTCCTATATTGATATGATAGCAAAGCATCCGAACCAGCGACTTTAGTATGGGGAAGCGGAAACGCCGCCACGTCTAATCGTTTCCCGTCCATGACTGTCGAGGAGCCTACAGGCCTAGCTACACCAATCCCATCATTAAATTGTTGATTATAATTAACTTCGAATTAAACCCTCATTTAACCAGAACTCATCTACTTCATTCCCCCTTAACCAGGTTCTTACTTTTGGAGAAGCTATTGATCTCCTCCTTAATCTTATCCCCATTCGTCACAATCACTTTAGCAACTTGTCCCTTCAGTTTCCAAACCTTATGATTATCCTTACCCTCTAAACCTTCAAAATGAGTCCCTGACTCTTTCCTCTTTCCCTTATCTAAATTATTATAATCAAGTTGTTTCCCCCAACTAAATCGACCCGTTTAGCTTTAAAAAAAAACTCGTTTTCCTTTTGGTTGAAACCACCTTATTCCATGGGCCAATATCATGCTTCCCCTCATTTGAGTCAATCCCCATCTCCTTCAAACTAATCTCCACCGCCTGTAGGGTATTGTTTTCATCCTCCACGTTCCGATTAGCCTTAACCTCCGGCTTCTTATTCGTACATACCTGAGCGGGATGTCCAACTAACCCACACATATAGAAAAATTCAATCACCTCATACTGAATTTGTTGATCATGGGTCAAGCCAATTCTGACATAAAGGATCAAAGGTCTGTAAAGATCCACCTGAATACACAATCTGGCAAATCTACCTCTCTCAAAATTAGAAGTCCTAGTATCGATTTTCAACAAAGTACCCAGATTACTACCAACATTTGCCAATATAGCCCTGTCATAGAAATCCACTGGTAATCCCGATAATCTTGCCCATTAATAAACCATGGACCTCCTAAAATTACTTTAGAGAAATCCTCATCTCTGTTAAACTTAGCAATGAAAAAGTTATTCCACGGTCAATTAATCCCATATCCCTCAGATTCTTCCAAATCTGTCTCACCTTAAAATTAATATAGCCATAGTTCAACCTTTTACCATAAGGTTTTATGATGATTCTATTCATCCAAGGGTCTGAGCTTATCTTCTCTAGATAGCTTAACTGTCGGCAGTTCATCATATGAGACCTCTTCATCATATTCCTCTTCCAGGTTATTAGACCACAACCATTTTTAATACGCTAGAGTTAGATGGTTCCAATGAGTGAGTATTTTTTTTGTTATCAGTATTATTATTATTATTGATGAAGAATAAGAAGAAGAAGAAGAAAATGGATGAGGAAGATTAAGACAAAATGATCAGACCATTTTCAATAAATACTTTTATTACAATTCTGTCTTTGAAACACTGGTTATATACAACATAGTTAGTTCGTACATTCTTTTAGGATCATAATGATAAGAGAAAAGTTTTATACTTAATGTAACTGACTCTTAATTTTAAAGACCACATGGCTATTTTTATGGAGAAAAATAAAAGAAATTCTGAAAATGACCGTTTTGCCCTTAACCTTCTTCAAGTATAATATTAGTAGGGAGAAAACAAAAACAAATCTTATAGGAGTTTAATGTGATTTCCTGTAACTTGAGGGACCATATAGGCAACTTTCCCTTTCCTTTTATAATCCTTTCCCAATTAAGCCGCCAAGCCAAAACAATCAAACAAGCCTCCTTACCCAATCCGGAGAGTGATGTATCCCATTATATAACTTTTATTTTTTATTTTTTTTTCCTTTTTTCATCTTTTGATTATAATAATTTCGATTATTTTATAATTAATGAATAATTTCTTATTTAGCATCAAACAACCCAAATTCCTCTCCCGGCTGCTCAGACACCTGAATCGCCGCTCTCCGCCGTTAACGTAAAATCCGGCACCGACTACCGTATCCCCAATTCAAAGTTATAGGGTTTCAATTTCCCTATCGAGCCCGAATCGAAATCATCAAACAATGTCAGACAATTTGCCTCAAGAATTTTTTATTGAATGTGACAATTTGCCTCCAGAACTCTTAATTGAAATCCTAATTAGGGTTCCCGTGAAATCCCTAGTTTGCTTCACCTTAGTCTCCAAATCATGGTATGCTCTGATCACAAGCCCTAGTTTTATTATCTCTCACCTTTATAGGATCCAGCACCAAGATGATCCAACAACCCTAATGCTGCTTAGAAGATATACTAATGATGATAAGAAAGAGAATTACACATTGCATCCTGACGACGAGGAGGAGGACGAAGACAATGGCGATGACTCATTTGCCCTGAAATTAACAGAGCTTTTTTTCCCATTCAAAAGCCTAATTGGATATTTCAGGATTGTTGGTAGCTGTGATGGGTTAGTTTGTTTATCTGATGATTTATTTGGAACTACTAAGCCTATAATTTTATGGAATCCTTCGATTCGAAAATCTGTATCTTCACCATCACCTACTATTAATCCTCCATTGCCTTACATGTTTGTGCTGGGATTTGGGGTTGATTCGCATAAGGATTATAAGGTAGTTAGGATTGTTTATCATAGACAAGGAGAATTTGATTACGTATTGGCCCCTGAGGTTGAGGTTTATAGCCTTAGTTTGGGATTTTGGAGGAGGATAACCAATGTTGGAGTTAGGTCTTACATTGCAGATTTTATGTGGTCACAGGCTTTTGCGAATGGGGTTGTGCATTGGATTTCATATCAACCGCGTGGGAAGAGTAGTAGCGGCTCGTTTTGTAGTTTGCTAATGACATTTGGTATAGACAATGAGAAATTCGATGAGATCACGCTGCCAGATGCATTGGCAAATAGTCTTGCAACGAATTTAGTTGTTACGACGTATAAGAATTCTCTTGCTGTGATCAAGTATCAAAGAGAGATGGATAGTTCATCTTGCAGCATTTGGGTTATGAAGGAATATGGAGTCGTAGAGTCCTGGATGAGAATGTATTCTATTGATTTAGTAGATGGGATGGATAAAGTGGTTGGATTTAGGAAAAATGGTGATATTTTGGTGTCGAAGGGAAGTAGCGAGTTGATTACATATGATCCCAAGACTTGTGATATTAAGGAGCTTGGAATACTGGGGAGCTCTCGATCATTTTATCTCGACAGTTTTCAAGAGACGCTAGTTTTACTCGACAGAGAAAATGTAGTTGTAGAAGAAGAAGAAGAAGAAGAAGAAGAGACTGATACTGTTCATACTTTGCATGATGAAGTTGATGCAGATCGTCATGATGAAGAGTCTGAGGCATTGGACAGGTATGCCTTTTTCATTTCCGTTGTCCAATTTGAATTTAGTTTACCTATCCACTAGCATCATTCTGATCTTACTGAATACATGGAATAATCAATTTGATATACGGAGGAGGTTGAGTTTGTGCGAGTTGACGTTCAGTCCACTGATATTCTAAGGGCGCCAATGTGTCAATTCCCTTTCACTCTCCCTGTTTTCCGTCTTCAAACTTTTCTAATTTACATTATCTGATCTTACAATTAATTCAAAAGAGAGACGTTGATATGATATTGAAGGAAATCATATTCCGTATTGTTGAGCCAAACTAGTCTTGGTAATACGATAAGATAGCACGTCAAATTAATTTTCTCTTGCTTTTTTCCTGTTTTCTATTCATGAAGGTTATTATGCCTCACTGGTAGATGTTTGTTTGGTGCTGCCGTACTGGTGTCAAGTAATCCCTTCTGTAAATTAATCCAACAGGAAATAGCATCTGAGCTAGGCCTAGACTCTTTGCTTCGAGAGGCCTGCTCTCTCTCTCTCTCTCTCTCTCTCTCTCTCTCTCTCTCAATTTGGTATCTAAAGAATGTAGAAAGGAGGTCATTCAGTCCATTGTAGTCAACACTATGATCTGTGATTGAAAAGACGGCCGGGGGGGGTGAATTTGTGGGAAGGAGTGAGTATGATAGGATAATCAATATCCCGTCAAGAGGTTAGTGGTTGCTATTGTTATAATGATTTGGTCTTATTTTCTGCTTTAGTTGCAATTGTAGGTTATTATTCATTTATAACGTCTTACAGAGAAAATTGGCACCATAGTGGTATGTTACTTCAGTTGGCTTATATCGCTCCATCAACTGCCTGATTTAATTTTGTACATCTAGTGAAAGGCTACACACTTAAATGTAGAAGTGAAAATTGGATGTGTCTAGTTAAGGTCATTCCCGCTCAATCATCATCATAAACCTTGGTGTCAAATTTTGAAATCTACTTGTTTTCTGGTCTTGAGCTTTTAGCTGAGTTTGAATTTGAATAGTTGTTTGAGCTCCCCTTTCTCAGGTCAGAATGTTTAATGAGCTTGTGCTTGGACCTTTGTGTAATAATTTGACAATCGTCTAGGGATCCCCAAAAAAAAAAAACCTAGGGATTCAAGTGCTCTGCTGATTGACTTTACGTTTCTCTTCACACTGCTTTCAATTGATTGTTAGAACATGATGTTTAAATCCTTTTAAATTTCCAGCATTGTTGGCATGCTTCTACCAGTAGCAGGAAACATTTTCTAATTCAAATGCTTTTCTTTTAAGTTTTCGAGTACCTCTGAAGATAAAAGTTAATTCATCACTCGTTTTGGTTCACTATCTAATGACTGTTTATGCAAAATAATAATCAGGATCGCAGATGCAATGGCACAGCTTGTGCATACCTGAGCGAAGCTTTAGCAGTTTTATCAATAGCGGCGCTAAAGCGGGTTATTGCGCGGAATACCAGTGCAGAGCGGTCATATGCTGCCTGCTACAAACCCATCAATAGCATCGTGCATCAGTGTTGCGGAAATATCGACCAATATTGCAGCTAAAATAGCACGAATAGCAGCGTAATAGTTGCGCGCTATTTAGAGAAGAGCTTAAAACCTCTTTTGTCCCTTTAGAATAGAAAAAACCTTATAAGTAAATTGGAAATTTTTTATTTAATGTCTTTTTTTACGTTTTTATCATGGATTTAACGACTTATTTTATGTTTTTATATTGTAACTTAATGATTTTGGCTATGGCTTTGTTTTTCTTGTTGGCTAGAATTTTTATTAATTATTTATATTAACTTTCATTTTTTTTTTTTGTTATGGCTTTATTAGGGTTGGCCGCTACGCGATACATTCGCACCACTGAGCTTTAGAAAAGCACAATGAAAGATCGTTTTTTATGATTGAATATAAATTGAGCATAAACATGATTGATAGTGGCATAGTTCACTTTCTCAATAAACTTTTTTTGCTGATTTTATTTTCATGCTTTTTTTAACTGAACGAAATTTTATCTTTGGATTATTTTCATGAGTTAATAAACATCAGTTTTCTCTTTTCTCTTTTCTCTTTTCTTTTTTTATTACTATGATTCTATAGTTTATCATTCATTGGCTCACTCAATTTTAGAACCCTTTTTGTGGGACTCACTCTACAGTAGCTCCTCATATGAATAAAGAGAAATCTACATCTAAAAGTAAGCCCCAATTATGTGAGAGGATTGAATGATTAGTCTCACAAGGTTTTAATTTTCCCATTGATTGGCAAGCAATATTTTGGTTCTGTTGTTTTTTTACTACTATCCTAGCTGAACTTCCGGAAATAAAGATAAATTTTGGGTTTGCCACTGTAATAATAGCGGATTCCTCATGGAGGTTTACCACTTAGGGCCAAGTTTGGAAAACACCTCCCCAAATTGGCCAACAAAAATATTTCAAAATAGTCTTTAATGGATTCAGCAAAAGGGGGAAAGTCTGGCATGGGGCGGCCCTTGTGGGTACGGCTCCACACTCCTCTCACATAAATTTAGACAGGACCCACCTGCAGCGTAGGTTCCGCAGATCCCCATGTCTCACAGGTACCCAAAAGGTCCGTCCCATAGGGAATTTCCCCCAGCAAAAGAACTCAAATTTATCACCAAGTACTCTCCACAAAAACCTCAATGTTGGCTAACTTGATATAATAGACAAATATTTATATTTCTCTATCCATGAACTATTTTCATGATGCACACTTTGGACAAATTAGTAAAAACACTTTTAAAAGGTGAAGTTAACAATTCATTTCTCATAGGGTCTAGGGGATATTTTTGTTCCTCGCCCCATTTTGCCCCATAATAACAAGAAAACCTCACGGCCAAGTGAAACCGGGACAAAAACACATCTAACTCAAGCGAAACACGAGTTGTTAGCGGTAAAAATAACCGTATTTTGATTAATTTATCAAAATTATCATCTCAAAAATAAATTAAGAATAGAATTGTTATAAATAACAATTTCAGCTAAAAATAAAACTCTGAAAATAGTTTTTAAATAAAAATAGCCAATTTTTCCTAACAAAAGCATAACAATACATTCACTGGATGAGTTCTTCAAGTATTTTCTGATTAATTTCTTCCGCATTCGAAAAATATGAGCTCTACATGTAATTTTATTGTTTTCTACACGTGATATGAGAGTAGGTTTAAAAACTGTCCATTTTGCAAGAAGCTTTGCCAGGTTGGGTTAACGAGTAAGAAAAAATTGAGAAGTTAAGGCGCCATGGGATGGGAGGCGGATCCTCAGCACTTTAATTATCAATATCGGATCCTTCGTTCTAACAATTGATGTTCAAACTAGAAAAAATAACTATTTTCAAAGAAAAGTAATTATTTCTAAATAATATAGTTATTCTGACAAAAAATGTATTTTCTCAGAGTTTTTCACCAGTATATGCTGAGGAAAAAGTCTCTCACACCATAACTGTGTTTGCAGAAGAGGGAAATAGAATATTGCTGTTTGCATTCAACTTGATTTTCCCTTTATATACTAAACTAATTGAACCCCTCAAGAAGACTAACCTAGGTAGCAAGTAGTTAGTACTTTCAACTCGTAACGATAAGTCTCGAGTTCAACACTCTACTCCGATATTATTTTTAAAAAAAAAAAATTGAAAGAAAAAACAAATTGAACCCGAATATTTTTGTATAAAACAAAAGAAAAAGAAGATAAAAAGTAAAAACCACAGCATATTACTTGCCAAAATTACACAACCCATGAGCATCAACCACCAAGAGCTGAAAACCGAGTCAATCACAGCGATAAAAAAAAAGTCTATAAACGTCAAAACATAGTTTATTTGAAAGAGAAAATAGTTTGTGCAATGTAAACCATTAGTGTGCAAGCATATCAAATACATGAATATACAACTAATTGAAGAGAGGTTGAAGATCAAGTAGTTGCTGGTTGCACCTTGTCTGAGTTTTGACATAGGACTTGCTGGAGATGAGGTTTATCTTTACCAGACTCTAACCGATTAGTCGAGTCCAGTAGCCAGCAGTTGTAAATCATCTCAGCCTTATAAATGACTATCAAATAAAGACTATAGCGTCTGGGTATAAAACAGAATAAAACCTATGCAACATCTGTAGCACTCCCACACCTTCGCTAAGAATCACTGATTTGTGGGCATAGCATTAGACTGACCATAGTTTGGCAGAAAAAGCCAACTATGACAGTCTTTTTTTTTGGGAAAAATATTTTTGTCTAGGACAGAAGTGAGGGGAAGACGAAAGTCCCATTTTCGTCCTGTACTGACGTGACACTTTCTAAACGCACCTTGACACGTCAGCCCAAGTTGAGAACTGTAGTGCCACTTCCGTCCTCAACTTGGCATATAAAACGGTTTCACATAGAGTGCATTTGTGGTAAAGTCTTCATAAGTCTTATGGTCTATTTATTTGTCTAAAAATAAAAAGCAAAGGTGATTGATCACTTTGGCCGTAGTAATGTCCATTAAGGCTTATACTTTGAAACGAAATTTAATGAATTAAGTAATTTTGGGAAAAAGAAGTGTTTAAAGAACTAATAAGTGTAATATTTTTATGTTATTCGAAATTAAATTTGTTGTAGCTGATATTTTTTTTGTTATTTTGGAAAAATATTAATAACTATGTGAGCATTACAACTTTGAACAATTAATTCTTTTAATACAAAAAAAAGGCGTGTCAAGCTATGGGAGACAATGGGTGAAAATCGTCTGTACAGGTAAATTATCATTTTTGTGCCCAAACATCCAGAATTTGACATGTAGACATTTCTTCTAATTATAGACACATGATGAATTGTGAATGGCTTGGTAGAAAAATGAGTACATACGTGGATACGGACAATTATTCGCCAAAGAAAATAGCATAATCAACATCGTCATTAAAGCTCAGAGCTAGAAATAAACCACATGAAGTAGTGAGAATAAACCTATTAAAAAGGAGGAATAAACCCCACAAAGACAGAAAGATCTCGTAGGGGGCATAAAAATAAAAATGATAATTTACACAGGTACAAACGATTTTCACCAATTTTTTCCCATAGTGTGACACCTTTTTTGTATTAAAAGAACTAGTTGTTCAAAGTTGTAACGTTCACATAGTTACTAATATTCTTCCAAAATAACTAAAAAAAAAATATCAACTCCAACAAATTTAATTTCGAATAACAAATAAAAATATTACATGTATTAGTTCTTTAAACTCTTCGTTTCTCCAAAATTACTTAATTCATTAAAATCTTTGTTCTTTAAAATCTTTTGAAATACAAATGAATTTAATACCAAATACAATCTAATACGTTACGAATAGGGATTGGCCTTTCAAAGCATAAGCCTTAAAGGACATTACTATGGCCAAAGTGATCAGTCATCTTTGCTTTTTTATTTTTTAGACAATAAATAGACCACAAGACTTGTGAAAACTTTACCACAAATGCACTCATATGCCAAGTTCCTCCCCAGAACGGAAGTGCCACTTCCGTCCTGAACAAAAATATTTTCCCAAAAAAAAAGACTGTCATGATTAGCCCTTTCTGCCAAATCATAGTCAGTCCAATGCAATCCCCTGATTCGTGGTAAATACACAGTGGAACTAAAAAGGGATAACTCGCTTAAAAAAGAGAGTAAACATAATAACACAATGATCTGAAATGGAAGTTTTAAACAACTTGACACTTGCAAATAACAATTGACAAGCAAATCTGCTCAACGTTGTTTACTACATCACAGGAAACACGTGTAATGGCGTGGATTCAACCCCTCAAACTCTGCAATGATTTACATTCATAACACCTAATAGAGTAAGAACAAACATAGGTACTTGTTTATTCTTTCATTGATATAGATTTCTATGATACGTATGCCAACCATCGCTAACATGTTACCTACTCATTTCCATATTTAGGAGTCGTGAATTTAGCGTAAAATAATTTCAAACCTGAAGCTTAACCTTCTTTTTACTTTAAGGAAACTAGACTAGTTATTATGCATTGGCGGTACCTACGTTTACTTAGTAGAACAAGATTTCAGTTTACAAGTTAGGTTACTACTTCCCTATACAAACCATTTTCTCAAGACTGAGAGACTCCATATCCGTTTTCCATTAATGACTCCTAGCCTAAGGTTCCTTCAAAAGGACCTTATAGTTCATCACCACCTAATGCTGAAACCATATTTAAGAGTTTATGATGTTTTTTGTTGATATTTTTACCCCTTAATCACACCACTTCTCCTTTGTGCCCATGAAACCAGGGCACTTTTCCCATACAAATAAAATTTAAAAACACCTTAAAATAAGGCTTAGGAGCCAGTTTCTTTCTTATGCAAATTTAGTCCAACACACACTTCATTTGCTCGGCATTTTCAACTTATATAGCTGGACATTTGCAGCCTTCCTCCAGTTTTATACCACCTTTTTGTGCCGGTCTTGCACTTTCAAGAACCTCAGAAACACACCAGAGTCACCCTATTTATCAAAAGTAACCTCATCTAAAATCAGTCCCCTAAAAAAACCTACCAAAAAGCAGAATTTTGTAAACTTGCAGCATAATCCTTAGCTGCTTATTCTGATTTCAATCCTGTTCCATCATTCACCATAACACCAGTTCTTATTACAGGAAATAAACCCCTGAAAAGTTCAAATCTGAAAATTCTTAAATAACCTAAAACAAAAACAAAACTAGAAAATACAGCATGCGTAGGCTCAATATATAGTCCTAGTTCTCAATCTGTTTCACTTATAGGTTAGTATAAAATCCTTCCAAGATCACTCCCTCGTTTTCAAGTTTAGTTCCCATTATTTCTTTATACAAAACGAGAAATTTTACTCAACACAGAGGAAGATTAACAAGACCACCTAAAATCATATCCTTTTACCTACTAAACATATAATAGAATTTTTCCATAAACTCAAGCCAATACTCACGATCAAAACGTGGCGAAGAGCTCGTACCTGGTAAGAAATTAAACAACAGGAAGCTGGAGCAGAATAGAAAAACGAAAGATAGTTATCTTTCCGTTTCTCTAGCTCTCTTTTTTTTTCCGCAGGAATGAAAGCTGAAGAAATAAGCAAGCCAAGTACTCAACTAAGCATCATGGCCAGCTAATAAAGCTGACTTACAGCAATAATATTTTTTAAGCTTTCAACCTTCTAAATACTTCTTAATTAGTGGTACCTTCGGAGTAATGTAATCTTTTCTCTCAATTTTCTTACTCTTAAGCCGTCAAGTTTCCTATCACGAGATCCATAGTGACATACTCATTGCTTCTATTCAAGGATAGACGATGGTTGAAGCTACCCTGATGACTTCTACTGCTATATGTTGAGAGATCTTCCTTTATGCTATTCCAGAAACTATATCTTTTTTTGAAATCCTGATACATCGACGGAAAATCTCTGGGCACAATACTTTGACTCTGTAAAACGTTATGGTCGTTTAAGAATCTTAAGTTCTATTGATTTGTTCACTCTTAACCTTTCGCAAGTCAAGGTCTCTTTCTTGAGCCACTCAGATGTATTGTTAAAGATCCAACAAAGTCACAATATTTGTAAATATGACCTTATTTTCCAAATTTTAAGTCTGCCAATCACTTCATTCTTGTAGTCCACTAAACTCCATACAAACAAATTATCATATTACCTGTTTACTTTCCTACCAAAGACGCCTTCCACAATATCAGCTTCTCTAGAATTGTATCTGAGCGATCTTCCTTTATGCTATTTCACAAACACTTTGTTTTTCTCAATCATGATACATCTTAGTTTCTCTTAGATGGCACAAAGATCTTTGGGCACACTACTTAGATTCTACAAGTACAGTGTTCTGGTCTTTTAGGAATCAGATGTCCTATTGATTTATCCTGTACAATCTTTCTTAATCCTTTGCAAGTCAAGGTCTCTTTCTTGAGCCTCTCAGATGTTATGTTGAAGATCCAATAACACCAAAATATTTGTAAATTTGATATTTTTTTCCTGAATAAGACACTCACATTTAATCATTTCTTCCAGTTTACTGACGTCCTCAGCTCCAGTGCGGAACGAGTTTTATTCCGCACATGTGAAACAAAATTAAACAAGTGTTATATGCCTTTGGGAAGTGTTCAATGCAACACCTGTTATGATTTTCAGAACACCTATTGATTGCACTGAACACATGTCCTAAAGGCATGGAATACCTGTTCAATTCAACAAGTATTATGAAAAAAATCATAACAGGTGTTGCACAACACCTGCCCCACGGGCATGAAACACCTGTTCAATTTTGTTCTGCATGTTCAAAATAAAACTCGTTACGCACCAGAGCCAGACGGTTTAAAAACAACATATCATGTTCTGCTAACGTTCCCACTAAGGGCGTCTATCCCAATATTGGCCTTTCCTTAATTGTATCAATAGGACACCTATCCTCCTCAAGAAACTTCATCCATCTTATCTTTATTCAAGCCTTTCGAAGAGAACAAGTACTTCAAACTTTTCAGAAGACTCAAACGTATGTTGTTCATCAAATCTATAAAAATATCCCTTAGGCATTGGTTAAACTAAATGAAGTTGCTTCAAAATGCCAATATCAAGTGTTAAATGCCTCCATACACACATTCTCTCTTATAGGGGGATCCAAACTGAATAGTCATCTCTTAAGATCCAACTTAGAATAGCATCCTGCCACTGGAAGCAGATGGAGCAATTTGTTTACAAGTGTTATTAGTGAATACTTATTTTTCATGGTAAGTGGTAACACATAATTCCTGATAATTGAAACACATTTGAAGTGTTCCGCCATCCTTGACAAACGTGTGAGCAAGATGATACACCTAGCCTAATGAATCTTTGTAGCACCAGCTGTTGCAATTGCTTCTTTAACTCACCTAACTCTAACGGCGACATCCAATAAGGTGTTTGGAGAATTGGCAGTCTCTACTCAATTGTACTGGTGGCCTTAGTTTTAAAAGGCGCGAGGCAAAGCGAGCGCATCATGGACGCAAGGCGCAATTCTTTACAAAAATACTTATATATTGGAGATGGTGATGAATCTTGACTCAGAACAAGGTATAGGCGAAGAGATTAGAAAAAATAAATAAAGAAGAGAAGAGAGATACAGCTTTTTGGATCGTGAGATTTTTTTTTTTTTAAATAGTTGTTTTTCTTTTCTTTTTTATTTAAAAGAGAGGGTCTAGTCAAAAGAGAGGGGTTTGGTCAACAGACCATTGATTTAAAAGAAAAAGAAAAGAAAATCAATGATCCAGATTTCCTCTCTTACAAAACCCTAGAGCCTCTTCTTCTCTATTCTCAAAAGAAAAGCCTAGAGCCTCTCTAAAAAAAACCTAGAGCAGCACCGCCCATCTCCTCTTCTCTTTTCTCAGAAAAAACCCTAGCAACCCATCTCTTCTTCTTCTTCTCTCTATTCAAGATCACCAGTAAAAAAAAAAAATCAGAGAAGAAGAAGAGAGAGACCGGAGAAGAAGAGAAATGTACCTGCGTCTCAGCCGCTCGCGCCTCCCGGACACTGCATCGCCTCAGCCCATGGATGCGAATTCATCATTGCCTCGTTGTGCCTCACGCCTAGGCGTGCCTGAGGCGCACTTTTTAATAACAAGCTGGTGGCTCTTAAGAAGTACGAAACTTGGCTATTTTCTTCCAATGAAACTGAGTGTAACACCTAGTCAGAGCATACCTAGAATCACATCCCATCCTTTAAAACTTTATGATGCTTTTTTTATGTTTTTTAAAGCTTGTGTCGCTGGACTATGTAATGTTTTTTGTGATCTTCTTCTTCTTCTTCTTCCAAGCCTTAATCCCAACATATTGGGGTCGGCTACATGAACCAATTGGTTCATGTCATGGGATGTGACTGAGTTTTACGCTGGTTGTCACGAGACCTACAGCAACCCTCCTCCTTTATCCGGGCTTGGGACCGGCAGTAAGTGTCAAGGACAAAAGTCCTTTATGGCAGTAATGTTTTTTGTGATACTTTTACTAATTCAATAACATCACTTCTCTATGTGCCCTTGAAACCAAGGCACTTTTCCCATACAAATACAGTTTAAAAGCACCTTGGAATCAGGCATATGAACCCAGTTATTTCTTATGCAAATTCATTCCAGCTCACTCTCCATTACATACCTCGACATTTGCAGCCTTCTTCCTTCAGCTTTATACCCCCTTTTTGTGCCGGTCTTAAACTTTCAAGAACCTCAGAAACATACCAGAGAGTCACCCTTAACAGAAGAGTAAGTTCATCTACAATCGGCCCTCTATGAATATACCAATAACCAAAAGTTTTGAACTTGCAGCATAATGCATTAGGGCCTTAGATGGTTTTTCCGATTCCAATCTTGCTCTTTCATTTACCATAACACCTGTTCTTATTTCAGCAAACAAACCCCTGAAACGTTCAGATATCACAATTCTTAAACAGCCTAAAGCCAAAAACAAAACTAGAACATACAGCCCGCGCAGATTCAGCATATAGACCTAGTTGTCAATTTGTTTCACTTATATGTTAGTATTAAATCCTTCCAAAATCATTTACTCGTTTTCAAACTTTAGCCTTGAAGCTTATATCAATTATTTCTTCATACCAAACCAGAAATTTTACAATATACAGAGACGGCTTGACAGACCACCGAACATCATCATTTGTCCCTACTATACATATAATAGAATTCTTCCATAAACTCAATGCAATACTCACGATCCAAGAGTGGTGAAGGCTGTACCTGATAAGAAATCCAACAGCAGGAAGCTGGTGCAGATTAAAAAACGGAAAGATTGTTTGCCTTGCTATTTCTCTAACTCTTGCTTTTCTCAGGTTGCTCTCTCTTGTTTCTGCTGGTATTGAATCTGAAGAAATTAGCAGCTCAAGACTGCTTTATACACGAACCTCTATACTTGCATAAGAATATATATAAAACTTTTAAGAGCTTCTACTAACTTGATCAACTACTGAAAACACAAAATTTCAGGGAAGTAAAGTTGCAACCCAGCTTGCTCTCAACTACTTGAGACAAAGAAAATGGGAAAGAAAAACAATTTAAATCAATTACGGTAACTCGTTCTCAGGATCGAACTCAACAAGAAAGAAAGATACTTTACAAAACATAAAAAGCCAACGGAACCACATAATATCAGCATCACTTCTTAAGGGTTTAATAATAATTCCATTAGAATAAAAGCATATCTGTAAGTCAGATTTTCAGAATAGTTCACGAAACTAAATTTTGTCAAAATTCTCAATGAAACAGAAAGGAAAAGGATCGCAAAATCGAAACATAAATCAAATCCTAAATTATCAGATCAGCGGAGATAAGCGGGGATCTTAATGCGAATAAAGAGCATACTCATCACATAAGCAATAACAACCGAAGCAATTCCAGCAGAAGCAAAGGAAACCTTGATACTCTTAGCCCGATTCCGATCGAGAGCGAGGTCCAGAAGCACAATACCAACACCACCAAGCACGAACATGAACCCAGAAGAAAGACCTTCAATAATGTACTGACCATTGACCCGACCCGGAAGGAAGACGACGGGTTTTACAGCACCGGTGAACCTGTCCTGAGTGGATCCGATGCCTGGAGGCTCAACGATGACATCGTAGACGATTCCTGATACAACGAGGAAGTAAGTGAGGAGGATTAGGGCGTAGACTGTCATTGGGGAAGGAAGAGTGAAAGACGGAAGCTTGAGACGGAGACGCGGTGGCCGGAGAAAGGAGTAAGGGAGGATGCGGAGGACGTGGAAGATTGGGTCCATTGTTGAAGCAGAGTCTGAAGCATCCATGGCGTAGGGTTTCGAAGGTGTTTGAGAAAATGTGTAGAGAGATTGGGGAGAAGAAGATGGACTGGATTATAGTGTAGACCCTATAGTGCAGTGACTTGTCTAGTTTTCTTTTATTCCTCATATACCCTTTTTGTTTGAGCAATTCACAATTTCTACCCGAAAACTATTTTCGAGTCTCTATTAGTCTAAAGGACCTTGCTAGGCTACTAGAATTATTGACTAAAACATTGACTAAAATATTTTTTCGGACTATTTTACCCTTTTCAACAGTAATTTCCCTTCCCAATTTAAAAAAAAAAAAATTCAAAAATCAAACTTAGAATTTAATGCAGCATAGTACTTTCACCCTATTTTATCTCTCTTTAACTCTCACCTATTCTACTATCATCTCTCTCCTTCTTCCTTCTTCCTTCTTCATTCTCATAAAGAAGCTCAAGAGTTGCCCAAATTTTATCAGAGAAGACGATGAACAGTTATTCCGATCAAACAGCTCCAGTGAATAGTAACTCCGATGAACAGTACTTTTTTTTTTTTTTACGAAAAACTTTTGCTTTTATAAAATTTCGTTACAAATATATTGGGTTTTTTTTGTTGTTTAACCTTGGAAACTTTTTTTTTTTGTTGTCAATATTCAGTCCATTTTTTTTTTTTTTTTATCAAAAATCATGAACCCAACAGAGCCCAAAAATCAAGAACTCAAACAAGAAGTTAAAATTAAAAAATGGTAAATTTTTTTTTTTAAAACGTGCAAAAGAAAGGAAGGGAAAAAAACTATACTTTTACTCCAGTCAAACTTGATTATGCTTGGTTTGTTGGAGAAGACGATGAATAGTAACTTCATTTGTCTTGAATTTGTGTTGCAGGGATGTTGATAATTTGAAATTGTTAGATCCAGTGCGGAATATTAATTGCTCTGCACCATGCAAAACCATTACGCACCGTTGGATCTAAAATCTAACGATTGAGATCATTTGGTTTAACAACTTCTTGTGTTCAGAACGCATGTTCTCGTATTCTGAACACTTGTTCTTGTGTTTTGAGAGTCCTAAACACATGTACTAGTCAGCATTGCCTGTAAAAAAAAATGTGTTCAGTAGACAAAAACAAGTGTTCTTGGTAAGAGAACATGTGTTCAGTAAGACAAAAACACGTGTTCATGTTAGCAGAACATGTGTTCTTGCAAGAGAACATGTGTTCAGATTAACGATATTTGTGAAAAACTTTTGTTTTTTATAAAATTTCGTTGCAAATATATTGGGTTTTTTTTGTCGGGTGCGGGGAAGAATTAATATATTTACTATAGCGACTCTAGTACAACTTGGTCTTTTGGAAGATTTATTTGTACAATTTGGCTCTTTGGAAGATTTATTTGTTCTTCAATGTTTCTTTGATGTAGAGGAAAAGCATATCAAATATTCCTCTGTACGAAATGAACAAAAAAATTGAACATTTATTTTCGGACATATTAGTTAGATTAAATAGTCAAATACCAAACAACAAATATTTTCTCTTTCTCATTTTTTTCTACTTTTTTTTCTGGTAAATATTTATTGAGATTGGGAAAGAAAATGTGAGATAGAGTATGAAAGAAGAAGAAAAATGGCAGCAAATGAGTGAATGAAGTGATTGAAAATTGTAGCCTATAAAAGAGTCTACCATATACATGTTTTAATGCTCCTATATAACTTTTTCAAGCAAAAGTTAATGCTTCTCTAAAAAAGTACAAGCACTTATGGTTCCCAACTACATTTTCTTCTTTGATGTATAGGAAAAGCATATCAAATATTCCTCTGCATCTGAAATGAACAAAAAAATTGAACATTTATTTTTCGGACATATTAGTTAGATTAAATAGTCAAATACCAAACAACAAATATTTTCTCTTTCTCATTTTTTTTCTACTTTTTTCGGTAAATATTTCTTGAGATTGGGAAAGAAAATGTGAGAGAGAGTATGAAAGAAGAAGAAAAATGGCGAGCAAATGAGTGAATGAAGTGATTGAAAATTGTAGCCTATAAAAGAGTCTACCCTATACATGTTTTAATGCTCCTATATAACTTTTTTCAAGTAAAAGTTAATGCTTCTCTAAAAAAAGTACAAGCACTTATGGTTCCCACTACATTTTCCAAACTCGTTATAGTATGAAACACCAACTATTTCATGACTGTGTGAAATATTTGGTGACCGTCGGATAAGAAAGCGGGACTGGTGAGATCATTTGACTTTACATTTTTCATGATAAATATTGAGACCAAAATGATCTCCCGACGTTAGTTTCTTCATCCGAGTGGCCATTAAATATTTTACGCGGTCTGCAGTAACATTCGGTGTTCCGCACTTTAGCCGGATTGGCATTTTCCATCACTATTTTCAAAATTCTTACAGCAAATGTCATTATCACACTTTCGGTACATATTTATTCACTAATTGCACGTAAAATCCCTATATCTTTTGTTAAATACTTACCCTAAATCCCTCTAGGGCTGTGAATTGATTACCCTAAAGTCCCTATAAAATATTATTTTGATCCCAAATTTTTTTTAACAAATTGACCTCGGGATCAATTTTTATAATTTATAAATTGAACCATTTATTCTGATGTATATTTTTTAATTTTAAAATTTTAACCCAATTTTTTTTATTTTGTAGCCAAATTAAAATTAGTGTTTGTTAGAACACTAAAACATTATGTGTTCTGAAATTATTAACACTAAATACTATAACGATTATTTGTTATAGTATAAAATTAGATTTTGTGTTTATTATAACACAATGACTTATAAAACACCGCTTAAAATGAAAATCGAATATATGCAATAGAACAATGATCCTCATTATACTAAGTATTGTAGAGTTACTTAAACACATATTATGATTAGATTACATTTTAATATATAACATTTGTGAAATTAAGAACGAATCACAACGCCATAAAAATGATTATCAATACTATAATATTATGTAGCTTAGTGTTAGTTAGAACATGAAGTAACACATAGTCACTTCTAGAGTTAATTAAACATTATGTAGATTCAATTACTTGTTAACATATAACACATGTTAAAGGAAGAACGTATAATCTTATAAAACACCGCTTAAAAGGAAAATGAATATAATTACTATAACAATGATACTTAATATACTAAGTAGTGTATAGTTACTTAACCAAATGTAATCATCTATTTACAACGATTTCATAATATTAATAATCTATAAACAGTCATGGTTATTATCATTATAATATTATATAATTTAACTATTAACATTATAATATTACTTAAGTAAGATTTGAGTGACTTATATGTTCTCACACCAAGAAGGCATTTGTCTTACGAAGAACACATGTTCTCTTGCCAATAACATGTGTTTTTATCTACTGAACACATGTTCTCTTATCAAAAACACATGTTTCTCTTAACAAGAACACGTGTTTTTGTCTACTGAACACACGTTCTCTTACCAAGAACACGTGTTTTTGTCTACTGAACACATTTTTTTTACAGGCAATGCTGACTAGTACATGTGTTTAGGACTCTCAAAACACAAGAACATGTGTTTAGAACACAAGAACAAGTGTTCAGAATACAAGAACATTCGTTCTGAACACAAGAAGTTGTTAAACCAAATGATCTCAGCCGTTAGATTTTAGATCCAACGGTGCGTAATAGTTTTGCATGGTGCAATTAATATTCTGCACTGGATTAACAATTCCAAATTCCCAACATCCCTGCAACGCAAATTCAAGACAAATGAAGTTACTATTCATCGTCTTCTCCAACAAACCAAGCATAATCGAGTTTGACTGGAGTAAAAGTATAGTTTTTTTTCCCTTCCTTTCTTTTGCATTTTTTCATTACCATTTTTTAATTTTAACTTCTCGTTTGGGTTCTTGATTTTTGATAAAAAAAAAGAATGAATCTTAACAAAAAAAAACAGTTTCCTAGGCTAAACAACAAAAAACCCAATATATTTGCAACGAAATTTTATAAAAGCAAAAGTTTTTCGCAAAAAGTTACTGTTCACCGGAGTTACTATTCACCGGAGCTGTTTGATCGGAATAACTGTTCATCTTCTTCTCTGAAAAAATTTGGGAAACTCTTGAGCTTCTTTATGAGAATGAAGAAGGAAGAAGGAGAGAGATGATATAGTAGAATAGGTTGGTAGAGTAGAGCATTTAAAAATAAAGATAAAATAAATTTAATCTTCCAAATCACTGAAAGGGTAAGATAGTCATTTGACACCCTCAATTTGGGGATTTAGGGTTTCTACCCAATATTTTCTAGGAGTAAATCATTTTCCTAGTCTAAAACCCACCATATTTTGATTAATTTTTCAAAATTTATCATCTCAAAAATAATAAATGGATGGATTTGTTCTAAATAAAAGTTTTGGATAGAAATATAAATCTAAAAAAAATTTGGATAGAAATAACATATTACTCTTTTTATTTTTAAGGGATTTTCGTATTTGTATATTTGATCTACGCTATTATATTAAATACACACTCATTCGGAATTGAGTGTGATATTATGTTTTAATACAAATTTAAAAAGTGAATTTAACTTTAATAAATTTATATCTCATCCTCGTTGATTAAGATATTAGTGGGGAGATCATGTGTTAGAGGAGTTAAATTAAGAATTTAAAAGAATGTTTGTTGTGAAAATGAAAATTGAACCTTCAATCTAAAATTGAGTATACTATAACAATTTTGTTTACAAAAACTAAAATGATACTCACATTCTTCTCGTAACTTTTTACACTCTCTTTTCTATTAAATATAAATGAAAAAACTCAAATATCATTAACTCGCTCTATTGAAGTACTATGTTTGAGTTAGATTAATTGAATATGAAGTATTAAAGTTTTTTCAATTAAAAGAAAAAATGATTATGGATGCAAATGGCTAAAAATGAAATGCACCAAAGATTATGATTTTTGCTTAATGATTTTCACTTTTCTGTTCACACACCCTCACAAAAGCTCTATATCTCTCTGCTCGCAAAAACTAGATTAAACTTTTGCATCAAAGATTTTGATTTTTTTTTTTAAGAAAAATCCGCTATTTGTAGCACATATTTATTTTCAAATTTTATTTTTTTACACAAACTTTAATTTAGGCTCAAAATAGTATGAACAATTGACGGGTATCTATTTCTCTCCAATTAGTAAATTTGGTGACTTTTCAGGCAAAAAACGCATGTGTCTTGCACATATCATCGGCTTAAAGGGTAAATTTGTCCAAATCTAAACTACCCACCCAGCAACTCGTAAATTACCCATTTCCCTTATCCACCTTCATCTTCATCTTCATTTTCATCATATTCTACCATAAAACCCCTAAAATTTCACCCTTTTTTATGCTACTATCATTATCATGTACACTCATTACTCCAACTTAAGTGTATGTATAATTTTTTTCTTTTAAATTTTATTGGGGAAGAAACCTATCTATTACCAAAAATAGTTAGATTTATTAAGCAAATAGTGAATTTGAATTGAGGATCTCTGATACATGGGACCTCAGCATTAAATCATTAGGTCAATGCCTCACTCTGGCTTATGTATAAAGAATTAAGTTCAAGTTATTTTTCTATTTTAAACCATTATATAATTATTTATTTATTTATTTATTTAATGTTTTGAATTAAATTTGATTTAAAACGGTTAATAACTATAATTTTAATCTTAATCAACGATAAGTAACTGTAACCTTAATCAATAATTATCTAACCGCGTCATGCCTAAATCAACATACCTTAACATAGACCAAACTCATATGAACTAAAACACCAGTAGTTTTTATTCACTTAAGCAAGATTAAAGATGGATGCCTCAAACACAGTGGCCGAGCCACAGTGGGGTCCCACCAGTTTTTTCCAAAAAAAAATAATAATAATATTTTTGTTTTGTTTTAGTTTTAGTTGTGTTTTTGTAACACCTCGTCTCGTGAACATTATTTATTGTGCCCATTTTGAATCACTTTACAATTTAAAATTAAATTATTTATTTTTTTAGTTTTAGTTTTGTTTTTGTAACACCTCGTCTCGTGAACATTGTTTATTGTACTCATTTTGAATCACTTTACGATTTAAAATTAAATTATTTAGTTTGTGAATTATAGGAATGACACCACTTATATTTTAACAATTTTGGTTAAAATGGTAACAAACTTAAGTGTGTAAGAGGCTAAAAAATAAAATTACTAATAAAAAAATACACAATGGGCTCTCTTGTAAACTATAAAAAGTTCACAATAAAAAGTCCATGATATGAAGCCAGATTACTTGGAGGTTTATGAAGCAGTGATCAGTAGAGTGAAAAGGGTGAACAAAATGTGAATAACTCTAGTCTATAAGATTTCATCAAAATTTGCTCCGCTAATATTTATATGCTTTTATGAATTTATTTTGTCAATGTTAATTGTGCCCCCAAAGAAAAATTCCTAGCTCCGCCAATGCTCAAACACCCCGTGAATGAAAATTATCCCACGTAAAGAAAATATAGTTTTTTTACTTAGCAATATATATATAAAAAAAAAATTTGTACATGTTAAAGATCCCACATTGGTTAGTTTGTGATCTTATTTGAAATTTATATGGTTTGGGCAATCCTCCCCTTCTTGAGTGGCTTTGCATTAGACTGACACTAATTTTACATAAAGCACAAAACATGGCATTGAAATTTTGGGGGCAACATTTTTTTCCGGAACGAAAGTCCCACTTCTGTCCCGGGCCGAAACAGAAGTCCCAATTCCATATAGGGAAGAGAAAACTGCTTCAGACGAGGAGTACATAGTCCTAGATCTAGAGAAGGAGATTAAAGCTTGTGTCGCACACAGGCGGAGGGTATCGAACCCACGACCGGCGCCTACCCCACTGAGTTAGGACACCTTTGATTGAGAATTTTCTTTAACGATAATACATTTACAAGCTCCTATGCGGGACAGCTTTTTGTTCCGCACGTGCGAGACAAGCTAGCAGCCGTCGGATGAGATTTTTTAACGATCCAGATATGGAGAGAGAATTTTTTGTTTTAATATTTTAAGTCCAACCGCAACTTTTCTCTCTCCAAATATGGCCGTTCAAAATCTCATCTGACGGCTGAGATTGTTCCGCTCGTGCAGAACAAGGGACTGCATTTACAAGTAATTGTCGGAAAAAATATGAAAGAAATAATGGAGCTGAGAGGCCCGAGACTATTGGGACAACCGCGCCTCCCAATTCTCCCATGGCTAATCCTTTCTCTTAATCCTTTCATAGCAAAGCCAAAGTCTCAATATAATTGTTATCCACATAGAGTGATTGCAACCAACCAAGGATCCCAAGATCCTTAATCAGTCTACTCTTAGGGTCATATGAAACCACAACTCCTCTCTTAAGATGGCAAGGAATTGGCTTATCATTCACAAGCATTTTCACTAAAACTTCACCATTCTTTCTAAAACCATTCACTTCATCCATCCCTTCTACTAAATCGACGTCATACATCTTCTTCCACGATCTCACAACTCCGTATTCTTTCATCACCCATATACTGCAAGATCTCGTAAGATCATTATACTTGATTATCGCGAGGCCATCCTCGTGAACATTAACATGAGTTCTTCCAGCATGAGCACAAGCTAGATCATTAGGCAGCATAATCTGCCTAAATTCCTCGTCTTTAAAATCGAATCCCAATATCAAATTTCCTAAACCATTCTTACTGTAAGCTATCCAATGGACAACCCCATCATAATAGGCAGATCTCCAATAACAAATTGGCTTACATTGTATATCATCAATTAGTTTTACATTTCCCCAACTTCTCTTGCCAAGTGAATAAACCTCAGCCTTAGCATTATCACCATATACAATTCTCAAAACTTTATAATCAAATTTCTTCAAATCAAAACCAAAACCAAGCACATAATCCCTTGATCTAGGATGAATATTTGGTAATGGTAAAATCAAACTTTTCTGAATAGAGGGATTAAATAAAATAATGGGTTTTTCAAGAAATGTACCAAATTGATCATCACATAGACAGATTAGTCCATTGCAGCTGTCAACTATTCGAAGAAACCTCGAATTCGCTCGGGATTTCAGTGGAAAAATGATTTCTTCTGCAGATTTGTGGGCAGAATATTGATCATCAGGATGCAGAGTGTAGTGTTCTTTCTTGTCATCTGAATTGAAGTGTCTGAGAAGCAAATAATTTGGCATGTTTTTTCTGTTCTGACTCTCCAAGTATTTGGAAATAAAATTGGATGTTTTGATAAGGGAATTCCATGACTTGGAGACTAAGGTGAACCTTATTAGAGTTTTGACTGGAAGTTTTGTAAAGATTTCAATCAAGATTTCGTCTGGGAAGTAATGTTGTGACATTGTTCTTGATCTTGAAGAATTGGGAGTTGGGATGTACAGGAATTGGGATCAAAGGGTGCTTTGACTTTGATTTTCTTGTTGATGATGATGAGCAAATTATTAAAAAAGATAAAGCAGCAAGTGGAGGAAGGAGATGGGTGGTGGGGGAAAGGCTAGTTGGTGTGTGGAAATGCGATAGGGACGATTCTAGGGGTGGGGAAGTCGCTCTCAAAATTTTTTAAAATCTAATAAATATAGTAAATTTTATATGTAGTTCGGAATATTTGACTAAATTTTCCCCCAACCTTTTTTTTGCAGTTTTATATTTAGTTCGACACTGTTGTAGTTTTTCGCCCTCTTAACATACAATTCATTGCTTCGTCCCTGCATGTGATGGGAGTTCATGCTTCACATAAAATATTCGCTTCATCAAGATCTTCTCTTAGTAAACTGTCACACCCATATTAGGTGATGATGACATCATCATATACGCTAATAAGATACCTAACCCATGCTAATTGTAACATAACGCTAAAGGTTTTCAATAAATAAACTTAAATTCACGTCTTAAATCATTCATAGAAGAAAGTGAGAAGATCAGTTTCGTGAAAACTGACTGGGGGCTTTCTAAGACCTCCTGCCAGGTCAATTTGGCCTGACTCGCAGCACGAGATGAAAATCAAATTCCGGGAAACTACACTTGACCACTAAATAACTCAATACATAATATAAAGGAATAAACGTCTAACACGAGTATGACCATTTTCATTTATATATTACAATAAAGTTATTCGTTACTCGTAATCTTCATCCCTGACCGCTTTCTCTAGATCATCCTCAAAAACATCTGGAAAAGAGTAAGGAATAAGCTACCTAGCCTATTAAAGGTTCAAACACCCTTTGCATGAAGCACCGTTTGACGGAAAATATGTTTTCCTGTTTCCCAAGACATTCTTGTACCTTAACTTGACCTCAACTTAAAACATCAGAAAATACATTTTAAAGAGGGTCGGAAAAGGTTTTAGAAGTATGAGTCGCTTTTAAAATGAGTTGGACATATTTGCAAAATTCACCAAATTAACCCTCTGACGATAGGTCCTGGCGAAACATCGTCTGCACCATTCGTCCGCCCATACAGACAAATGTGCAGACGAAGTTAATGAAGAACATTGATAACTTGTCTCAAGATCTAACAAGAAGTTTGAATTTTCGGATCTTTATCTTCTTGAATTTAGTTTAAAGGGAATAAAATCAACGCAACACTAAGTAGTTTGATTTTCAATGGGACTGAAACACCACAATAAGCGAAACTAGACTTATTGATTAGTAGCTCAAGAATGAATGAAAATCTAAATAGAAGTTCAATTCACAAGTATCTAAGACCTTAACCAAAATATCATATATCTAACTTAATTATAATGTAGCTGAAATATCTCTTTAAATAGATGAGATTTCGGCTAGAAAAATAGAGTCCTATGTGAATTAGGATTCTACAATAACAAGAATAGTAAATTATCTAATACTTGCTATAAAAGAAATAACTACCAAAGTAAATGGACCACATGTCCTTTATTAAAGTTAAATTCGAAATTAATAATAAAATGAATTAAAATAATAAAGTTGAAATTACAATTACAAACTTCCTAAAATTGTACTTTAACATTTTCCTTCCAATTTTGCACTTTGCCTTCAAAAGAGATTAGATGAATTTGATATTTATGTCTTGCATTCTTTGAAGGTTTCTTTGTCCTATGAACTTTTAGACTAAATGTTTTAAAAACTTGACTCATAGGCTTTCTTCGGGAACTTGGAATGAATGAGTTAAGAACTTGGTCATTTGGATGAATGATCTTAGGCAGCTTTAGATATGAGTCTTTTAGCTTCATGGATGGATGCTCATCAGAAGTACTTTGTCCGAGCACCTCGTCAGCATAAATTTAGCACTCCCAAAGTCCTTCGTCCGCGAGATAGCAGAAAACCCCAGTATTTCCTAGGACGAAGCTTCATCCACGCGATTCAGAAATACCATTTTCAAAATAATTTTTCAAAGAAAAACTCAATTTCTGCAATCAAAATATCACATTTCTCAGAATCTCGGATTTTACTATGACAAATCGAGCAACTTCACACTCTTTCTTTCCAAACACACATATTTTGTATTCGATGCTCCAAGCACCATTCTGTGCAGACACAATTCTCACACATCACATAATTCACACAATCGAGTTCAATTGTCTGTTCCAGACTCTCTAACATCTACTAACAGTCTATACTAATTAGTCCCGATAGGACGGGCCACAATTTTTATATCCTTAAGTCCGTATTTTACCCCGGACGATGAGGTCGATGTTTAAGGGTACATCTCGTTATGTAATCGCTCACCTTTGTGGGCTCCACAACTAATTATTTGCATCCCTACTTATTATTCCCGCTAGGGCCTGGACACACTTATCACACATTTCATCATATATGATCCTATCATATGGATAGAATTTGGGATATATCCTGTTAAATATTCATTCGCAGGCAAAAACTCAAGATTAGGTATAACTTTCAAAATTTACAGAATATCTAAATTAAATAATTTACTCAACCAACAAACAAAGAGACTAAAACAATAGCGTACATTTCATGCAAAACACAGATTACAACACTTCATTCAATTTTGATGCATTAAAAACATTGCATAAATCATTTCAACACAATTCACAAGTTGGCAGAAATTCCATGTTTTCATACTTTTAGAAGAAAATACAAGTGTGTAAGCACTTACCTTAACTGTTTAAATCTCGTCTAACAATTACTTCGATTCACTTTCTCCTACGTTGAATCCTCTTATTCTCCTCTTTCTTCTTCCAAATTTTCTAAAAATTTCTGACTGTTAGTTTCCTTTTTGTAACTTCCTAACCTCTAACTTTTTCCTAACATAACTTCTTAACTCCCTTGTAAAATATTTAACACTTAGATCCCTCTATTTCCATATTATATCAAAAAACACCACAAGTCATACATATATATATATATATATATATATATATATATATATATTAAGTAAACGCAAATATTACTTATTAATTAAAATGAAAAAGTTACGGGTATTACATAAACAATTATCTTTAACTCGCAATAATTGTCGAATGTTTACAAATAATGTATCAACGGTGTCATTATTTACAAGGTTAACGTTAAAAAGGGAACATAAGTTTATTCCAATTGTCAAATAAAGTATATACATATTTTCCATTGATAATTAAGGTACAAATTTCGGAATTCTAGCTAAATAATTCGATCTAAAAGCATAAAATAACTTAATTACCCTCAAATTTAGAAGAAAAACTTAATTTTGCCCCTTTTAAACCAAACGAATCAGAAATAGAAAAAAAATAGAAAAAAAATTGATGTAATTGTTACTGTTGTATTGCATAAAGAAGTTTTTCAAAATTGAAATTGTTTAAGTCGCATATGTATTTTATAATGTCACAATAAAAACTCAATGAATTAGATTTGATAGCAATTGAGAATGATATTTTGAAAAAAAGATCTATTATGAAGATTTTAATGACGATTTCGTTTCAAATAGTGTTTGAAAGATTATCATTTTTAAATGAAAATATTAATATTATGAGTGTTTGCACTCTTAAATTTTTTGTTTATTTCTTCAAAAAAAAAATTTTGTTTATAAATATGTTTTGATATTTTTTATAGTTTATACTCTATTAAAAAATTAGGAGTCTAACTTTTATAATTAATATAAGGCATCAATATTATTCGAGAGGGTCATGTTCATCCACTTCCCAAACCTATGCCTATAATTCTATTAATTACTAAATCCTCACACCACTGCACACACCAACTATAAATTCCCTAACCAACTCCCCTCATTCGCTGTTAATTTTGGAGGACTTTGAGGCTTACTTGGATTGCAAGGAACTGACCGTTTGATATCAATATTTAATTATTTTATTTTAATGAAAGTCTTTTATTTAGGGAAAATAAATCATAACTTACCCTAAACGCGGGAATTGATTGGTTGTGTTACATAGAAAAGATTGTGATAGAGCTCTTGATGATGTGTTGTTTGAAATAAACCTCATTCCAATGCAAGATCTTCTAACAAGTTAACTTCATCCTCAAGTTAACAATAACTAAGTTTATATTTGCCAATGAGGCATTGACGTAATGGTCAAGGCTGAGGCCTCATGAAGTAAAAGTCATGAGTTCGAATCCCTTCCCCGATTCTTGAAAATCCCCCATTTCTTATTACAGATAAGTCCCCTCCCCGAAAAAAAAATTTTAAGAAAAAAAACAAAGTTTATATTTACTAACCCTTCCTTTTTTTTTTTTTTTTTTTGAACGCCCGAGGGCGGAACCCCATAGGGGAGAGAACCAACCGCAAAGCGGAGAAGAACACCTCACAAGAGGAGAAGAGTACCCTAGAAGGGAGACAATTAAAACTTACCCATGTTTGGGGAGGGTATCGAACTCGGAACCTCTCGGTCACAGGCCGGCCAATGCCCCACTGGGCTATTAGACCTTTGATTACTAACCCTTCCTTAATAACAATAAAATCGTTTCTTTCCATTTACCGTTAATATACGATCCAATTACAACAGAATTACACCAACAATAAAAAGTTCCTAAAAAAATTAACAATAAAAAGGGGTTTCAGAAAAAAAAAATGTTTAATTTTCAACCTAGATTTCAGAGGCACAAATTCAATTTTTTGTTCGATTTCCAATTTAAAATTTTCTTTCTAATTCAATACTAATGATGAATTTACACCAATAGCGTGCGTGACTGTTTTAATATCGTATTAAAAACAAAAACAAAATGCTTGGTCAAACAAATTTGGGGTAAAAAGTCACAAAATCAGTAAAGTAACACCAGCTCCTATTTACTTAGCAAAAAAAAACACCAGCTCCTATTTCCATATAGATCTATTTTATACTCTCACTTTATAATTTATTCGAGCAAATTGCTCCACCAAGTAACGTCCATAAATTTTTTTTAAAAAAACTCCAAATTTCGATTTTTATTTTTTTTGGGGTTTATTTACAAAATAATAAACAATGACAACGAAAGTTAATATTTAAGAGTTACCTAATTAAATTAGGAAAATAACTAATCCAAGTTTAATTAATTAGGGCATATTCTATATTGGTTTCTTCCCAATATATAGTAATTGCCTAAATATTGTGTAGTGTGGAGTAATAAGTAGTAGACTAATATTGTGTAGACACATATGTATAAATACTCATGTACTAGTTCTTTATTTTGTAAGAGTGAAATATATAATTTCCCTTCAATTCTTTTATGATATCAGAGCAAAAACGATCTTGGAAAAAAGGAGCGAGGATTAGAAAAACTAGCCCCTGCACAAAAAACCATTGACAACGGATAATTTCCGTTGTAGTGAACTCCTTCTGCCTTTTTTCTTAAATTCCAAAAAAAATCATCAAAAATTATCTCCTATACCAATATGTCGGAGACAAGAAGTGTCATTGACACAACCGCGCATTGCGCAAGCTACTTAAGACTAGCGCAAGTCGCGGCCTATTCAGTGCAGCAAGGACCAACGCAAGACGCGTCATATTCGGTGCAGCAAACAACCACCACCTCTTTGAACAGAGTGCAATTGAGAGAATTGGTTAAAGAAATAGCTAGAATACTCTAAAAAAATAAAGTTGCGGTCTTTCACACCACTGGTAAAAATGTCGCCTTTTATTCTTTCCCATGGATTCCTAATAGCGGCGTCTCTCATCACATTACTTGCGAGAAAAATAAATTGGAGAACTTGCAAAATTTGGTAATTCCTATTAGCATGAGTTTTTCTGATGGGAAACGTATTTGGGCACAACAGTATGGTACAGTGACTCCAAACTCCAATATTCGTCTCGCTAAAGTATTGTATATGCCACAATTCTCGTACAATTTAATTTATATCTCTCAATTAAAACGGAAATTACAATGTTGTGTCACCTACTTTGATGAGTATTGTGTTGTGCAGGACCTGATCCAGAAGACGCTGATTGGAGAAGGTGAGCTAAGCGGGGGAATCTATAGTCTTAAAGCCGTGACTCACCAAAACGCAGTAATAGCGGCTGTCCGTTCAGAGGAAAACTGTAAGTTGCGGCACCAAAGACTCGGGCATAATCTTTTAGCACTTTATCTCATATTCATATTTTGTTAAAATCTTCAAACGATAAATCCATACCTTTTGATGTTTGTCATCTTGCGAAAGATTCCAGATTACCTTTTTCTCTTAGTCAAAATAAGGCGGATCGTCTTTTTGAATTAATACATTCTGATTTATGGGGAAATACCAAACGTCCACCTTAACTGTGTTACATTTTTTTTTTCCTGTTTGGTGGATTATTTGTCTATGTGTGTTTGGGTTTATCTCCTTAAGGAAAAAAGTGAAACAAAAATGGTCTTTATTAATTTTCACAACGTGGTCTCCACACAATTTAAATGAGTCATTAAAAGAGTTAGGAGTGATAATGAGACTAAATTTTTAAGTCTTAGAGATTATTTTTCCCAAACTGGAATCCTTCACGAAACATCTTGTGTCTACACTTCTCAAAAAAATGGGCGGGTAGAAAGGAAAAATAGGCAAATTTTAAATGTCGCACGAGCCCTTCGTTTTGAGGCTCATCTACCAATTTGTTTTTGGGGGAGTGTATTTAAACAGCGGGATATCTTGTCAATCACACCCTTACTAAAATCCTAAATAATAAAACTCCTTATGAAATTCTCTTTGGACGACCACCATACTTTCACCACCTTAGAGTTTTTGGTTCACTTTGTTATGCTCATAACACAAATCCCTCTAGAGATAAATTCACTGAACGATCTACCAAGTGTATTTTTGTTGGATACCAATGGGTCAAAAGTGTTGGAAAGTTTATGATCTTCACTCTAGGAAATTATTTGTTTTCCGAGATGTTCATTTTTATGAGGATATTTTTTCATTTTCCCCCGTTGTCTAAAAATCTCTCACCAAATACAGACAATCTCCCAGCAAACATCCCAAAAAATATCCCAAATGATTTTAACCATTCTGCCCAGCCAAGCCAAGCCTAGATCAGCCCAGAAAAATATTTTCCCAGCCCACCAAACCCTGATGATACGCCCAGGCTAGGCCAGCCGAAAAAAATCATCCTAGCTCACCAGCCCCAGCCGAAATCAATCAGCTTGGCCCAGTCGACATAAATCAGCCTAGCCCATCGCACCAAATGTTTGTTTCTGTGTATAGCTTGGGTATAACAGTAGCACATTCACCCAAATGTTTGTTTCTGTGTCAAAAAAAGTATGTCGTTAACATTCTAACAGAATGTGGTTTATCTGGTTTACGGCCATGTTTTACACCAATGGAGACACAACTCAATTTGACAATCGAGGATGATAGTGGAAAGTTAATCGGAGATTCAGGGCAATATAGGTGATTAGTGGGCGATTACTTTATCTCACCATAACGAGACCCGACATCACTTATGCGGTCCATAGTCTTAACCAGTTCATGCAAAATCCAAGGGAAAGACATTGAGATGCTGCAATTCGAGTTGTTCGTTATATCAAAAGCAATCCGGGAAGAGGAATTTTTCTGCCAAGAAACAATCCCAATGCAGGACTAGTGGCTTATTGTTATTCTGATTGGGTTGTTTGTCCAACAAATAGGAGGTCCGTTACGGTGTACTTTATTCAATTAGGAAACGTTCATATTTTTTTGCGATCCAAGAAGCAACAAGTTGTCTCTCAGTTGAAGCCGAATACAAAGCTATGACCAATGCAACAAATGAGCTAATTTGGCTAAGATAGCTGTTCAAATCTCTTGGAGTCACTTTAGGACCCTCTAAATTATATTGTGATAGTCCGTCAGCTCTCCAAATCGCGGTCAATCCAGTCTTCCATGAAAGAACTAAGCATATTGAGATCGATTGTCATTTTGTTCGAGAAAAAGTTCAAGACGGAACATTTGTTACTTGTCATGTTGGGAACAAATGAACAACTAGCCGATGTGTTAACAAAAGCTTTGAGTCAAGGGCAATTTAATTATCTGGTTAGCAAGTTGAGTGTTCTCGATATCCACACTCCAATTTGAGGGGAGTATTAGAATATGTAAGTTACTATTTAAGAGTTGCCTAATTAAATTAGGAAAATGACTAATCCAAGTTTAATTAATTAAGACATATTCTATATTGGTTTTTCCCGATGTATAATAATTACATAAATATTGTGTAGTGCGGAATAATTAGTAATTGACGAATATAATGTAGACACGTATGTATAATTACTTATGTAATATTTCTTTATTTTGTGAGTGTGAAATATATAATTTCTCATCAATTCTTTTACAACATTTATAATTTCGTACCAACTTCCCGGAGTCTTCTTACTTGACTTCCACACGTTACGTGTCACATATGTATTGGATAGTTGACTCCAATAGTACTAACACTATCATACGTCAATCCTATAAAAACCCTAATCATATAGGTAATTCTACAAGGGAAAGCGGATCAAATTTATTCACATAAATTTTTTTTTTTTTTTATTGATATAGATAAATTTAAACCAAATTATTCGTTGAATAAGAAACATATTAGGAAAAAAATCCATTATTATCCCCATTTTACCGTTTGACTTGCTTCCCACGATCGTCTCCTTCTTCCCTACAAAATCTCCATAACTGCAAATTTACGCAGAGCTCAGAAAATCTTTAAAATGTCGGATTTTCTTCCTCAAAAGGCCTTGATCAAAATTCTACTTTTACTTCCAGTAAAATCTCTTGTTCGATTCACTCTTGTTTGCAAGACATGGCAAGCTTTCATCACAAGTCCTGATTTTATCGCGATGCATATGAACAGATTTCAGTATTATCCGAATCTATTCCACAAAAATTTCTCCGAAACTTTTCTCATACGGTACTATTCGGTAACCCAACCGAAAGAAATTTACGAAATCCGCTCTGACGATAACCGATTTTCGATCACATCGTCATCGGGGTTCGATTTCCCACTGAAATCTAGAGAGGCATTTTATCAAACAGTTGGCGGGTGCAACGGAGTTCTCTGTTTATGCGACGATTCCTTCGGTAATTACTCATCGATCGTTTTGTGGAATCCTTCTATACGTAAACATGTTTTGTTGCCTTTGCCTATTATTGAACCGGAATCGAGACGATTTGTGCTTGGATTTGGATTTGATTTGCAGAGGAATGATTATAAAGTTGTTAGGGTTTTGTATTTTGATGATGAAGGGTTTTATCGGAAGCCAATTGATGCTGAGGTTTTTTCACTGAGAAACAAAAGTTGGACTAGAGGAGATTACTCTATTGCCCAACTGAAGAGTTTCATTAATGATATTGGAAAATCACAGGCTTTCGTCAATGGGATTATCCATTGGATGGCATATAAAAAGCTTAGTAATGGTACTTTACAGAATTCAATACTAAGTTTTGATTGCAGTGATGATGAATTCATAGAAACTTTGCTGCCAGAAGTTCTAGCAGATCCAATACTTAATCCAAATTTACATGCTATTGTTCATGAGGGCTGCCTTGGTATTGTTAGCTATAATAAATCTTCTTTCAAAATTTGGGAGATGAAATTTTATGGATTAACGGAGTCATGGTCTCAATTGTATTGCATTGATTGGAATCAATTATATCAAGTTCCTCTAGATAAAGGGATGGCTAAAGTGATAGGATTTAGGAACAGGGGTCATGAGCTTTTGATTACGATGGTCGATAAGGATAATAAGAATGTTACAGGGAGAACCTACAGCTGCCCTTACTACAGTGCATTTGGAAAGTTGGTTTCCTATAACCTGACGACAAAACAAGTTAGCCAGGTTTTGCTTTATGGGGTGCGGATAGATTTGTTTTGCGTTCTAGATTATGTTGATAGTTTGTCTTTGCTTGATCATTCTTCTTTTATCTGCCCCAAGGAGGAAAAAGCTCATGATGACGAGGGAGATTATTCTTATAAAGTCGAGGCTTCTTTCGATGATGAGGACGGAGAATTAGTGGATGTGGATGGTGAAGCAAGTGATGATAATGCTAATTCAGGTGAAGAATCTGATGGTTCTTGGGTTGTTGTGTCTGATGAGGAAGTTCATGTGGATTATTTCTAAGACAGCGATCAAGACGGCGTCTGAGTGATGATTGAGGCTGATGACGAGAAAATAAGCATTGTGTATGTTTTTAGCTAAAATTTGGACAAAATTTGTTTGCCTTTCTTAATATAAATCTTGAAGTACTTCTTACATTAATTTGGTGGTTTTCTTGTTGAATAGATTTCTACTTTCTGCTCTTATTTGTTATTCTTCTCCCAAGTTTGAGGAAATGGAAGGGGATTTAAAATCAGGTTACTTTGTTTGAATGAGATGTAAATGTGGAGGGGGAGCATTTCTTCCCCTCTCAAATTGTAGAGGTAATTAGGATAGACGATTTTGAAGAAGAGAAAAAGCATTAGTGAAAAGACTAGCAACATTTCTTTGTATGTGTGTGTGTGTTGTGTGAGGACACTTCTTAAGAGTTTAGTTTGATAGTTTTCGTTTTTCTTTAAATTGTTTGTGATAATATATATGTGGTAAAAAACTTGAAGTTGGATAATTTTTGTAGGGCAGCCATTGCGATGACGTTGTGCAGCAGACCAACCCATGCCTTCCACCTCGTACTAAATGTCACATAAAACATCTGACTGAAATAACTAACTGCCCTGAAGATTTTCAAGTTCTATACTTCTTTCCAAGACAGGAATACTATAGCCAAGGAAATTAGGTCTGTAACTTAGATGAGTTGATGTTGTAAACTTTTTGGTATTAGATGGTATTGGAAGTTGATAATTAGGTATTTCCTAATAATACCTAATTAATTAGGAAGTGTTTAATTAGTATTTAGGACATGTATTTAAATAGTTTTTATCTAATAGTGTGTAGTATGGTATAATTGGTAGTTAACTAATATAGTGTCGAAACACATGTATAAATAAATATGTATGTACTAGTCCTTTATTTTTGCAAGAGTGAAAAATATATTTTCTCTTCAATTCTTTTATGGTATATAGCAAAAACGATCCTGAGATAAAAAAGAGTGAGGTTAGAAAAAAAATTAGCCCCCATATAGCGCAGACAACCATTGAAAATGGATTATCTCCATTGCAGTGAACTCCTTCTGCCTTTTAATAAATTCCAAAAAAAACACCAATTTTTATCTCCTAAACCAATATATCAGAGACAAGCAGTGTCATTGACACAACAACGCATTGCGCGAGCTACTCAGGACCAGCGCAAGACGCGGTCTATTCAGTGTAGCAAGGACCAGCGCAAGACACATCCTATTTGGTGCAGCAAACAGCTACCACCTTTTTGAACAGAGGGCAATTGAGAGAATTAGCTTGGGAAATAGCTGGAATACTCCAAGAAAATAAAGTTGCGGCCTTCCACACCACTGGTAAAAATGTCGCCTTGTATTCTTTCCAATGGATTCTTGATAGCGTTGTCTCTCATCAGATTACTTGCGAGAAAAATAAATTGGAGAACTTGTAAAATCTAGTAATTCCTATAAGCATGAGTTTGCTTGATGAGAACGTATTTGGGCACAACAGTATGGTATAGTGCTAAACCCAAATATTCGTCTCGCTAAAGTATTGTATATGCCACAATTCTCGTGCAATTTGATTTCTATCTCTCAATTAACACGTGAATTACAATGTTGTGTCACCTACTTTGATGAGTATTGTATTGTGCAAGACCTAATCCGGAAGACGCTGATTGGGGAAGGTGAGTTGAGTGGGGGCATATATCGTCTCACAGGCGTGACTCACCAAAGTGAAATAATGACGATTGTCCGTTCAGAAGAAAGTTGTCAACTGTGGCACCGAAGACTCGGGCACCCATCTTTTGGTACTTTACTTAATATTCTTGTACCAATAAATCTTTCAAAAAATAATTTTATACCTTGTAATGTTTGTCATCTTGCCAAAGATTCTAGATTACCTTTTCCTCTTAGCCATAATAAAGAGAAATGTCATTTCGAACTAATGCACTGTGATTTATGGGGTAAATATCAAACGCCATCTTTAACGAGTGCGCATTATTTTGTTTGTTTGGTGGATGACTTTTCTAGTACTGTTTGGTTTTATCTCCTTAAGGAAAAATGTGAAACAGATAAGGTCTTTATTAATTTTCATAATATGGTCTCTACCCAGTTTCAATGAATTATTAAACGAGTTATGAGCGATAATGGTATCGAGTTCTTAAGTCTTAGAGACTATTTTTCTCAAATTGGTATCCTTCATGAAACATATTGTGTCTGCATTCCTCAACAAAACGGGCGGGTAGAAAGGAAAAATAGGCACATTCTAAATGTCGCACGAGCCATTCGTTTTGATGCCCATTTACCAATTCGTTTTTGGGGGGAGTGCATTTTAACAGCAGGATATCTTGTCAATCATACTCCTAGTAAAATCCTTAATAATAAAACTCTTTATTAAATTCTCATTGGACGACCACCATACTTTAACCACCTTAAAGTTTTTGGGTCACTTTGCTACGCTCATAACACAAATCCCTCTTTAAGTCCGGTTTCTCATCAGGATGTCTCGCTTCGACTGTCCACCCGAGACACTCAACTTTCTGTTCGACTTCGCGATTATGTTTGCAACACTGTTGTCCCCTCAGCTCACCCTTCTCAAACGACTTTTTTCAGGTATGGTCTATCCACTTCATAATTATTTATCTTATGATAAGTTTTCTGCTTCCCATAAATGTTACTTTGCTTCTCTGTCCTGTTATACCGAGCCTCGCAACTATGCAGAAGCCGCTCGTTCTCTTATGTGGTGGGATTTTATGGTAGTCGAAATGCGCGCCCTTGAGAGTAACAACACTCGGGTTTATGCACCATTGCCTCCTAGAAAGAAGCCCGTTTCCAACCGTTGAATCTATAAATTGAAGTTTTCGAGCTGATGGTTCTCTAGAACGCCCTAAATCTCGCGTGGTGGCTAAAGGTTATTCTCAGGTCGAGGAGGAGGATTTCACTTTGACTTTTGCTCCGGTTGCCAAAATGACCACAATTCGATGTCGTTTGGCTTTGGCGGCTTCAAAAAATTGGAGCATCTTCCAGTTAGACGTCAACAATGCATTTCTCCATGGTGATCTTGTAGATGATATTTATATGGAACCACCACCTGGTTTTCCTCCACCTAGGCCAAATATTTATTGTAAACTCAAGAAGTCCATATATGGGTTGAAACAAGCGGGAAGGAACTGGTTTGGCAAGCTCACCATAGAACTTTCCAAATTTGACTTTTGGCAGACTGCAACGGAACCTACCTTATTCATCTATCGTAGAGGTAATATCTTTGTTGTGATCCTTGTTTATGTTGACGGCATCATTCTCACAGGAAACGACCTCAAAACGTGCCAAGAAGTAAAAAAGTACTTGGATTTTAAATTTACAATCAAAGACCTTGGAGTTCTTAAGTACATCTTGGGCATAGAAGTAGCACATTCACCCAAAGGTGTATTTTTGTGTCAAAGAAAGTATGATGTTGACATTCTGACAGAATGTGGTCTGTTTGGTTCACGACCATGCTCTACACCAATGGAGACACAACTCAAGTTAACAGCGATTAGTGAGGTGATTACTTTATCTCACCATAACAAGGCCCGACATCACTTACGCATTCCATAATCTTAGCCAGTTCATGCAGAAACCAAGGGAAAGACATTGTGATTCAGTCATTCGAGTTGTTCGTTATATTAAGGGCAATTCGAGAAGAGGAATTTTTATGCCTATAAACAATCCCAATGCTGGACTAGTGGCTTATTGTGATTCTAATTGGGCTGTTTGTCCCACAACTAGGAGGTATTTTACATGGTACTTTGTTCAATTAGGAAACACTTATTTCTTGGCGATCCAAGAAGTAACAAGTTGTCTCTCGATCTTCAGTTGAAGTCGAATACAGGGCTATGACCAATGCAACAAGTGAGCTAGTTTGGCTAAGAGAGTTGTTCAAATCTCTTGGAGTCACTTTAGGACCAGCCAAATTATATTATGGCAGTCAGTCGGCGCCCCACATTGCGGCTAATCCAGTTTTTCATGAAAAAATTAAGCATATTGAGATCGATTGTCATTTCGTTCGAGAAAAGGTCCAGGATAGAATACTTGTTACTTGTCATGTGGGAACAAAATAGCAACTTGCTGATGTGTTAACCAAAGTTTTGAGTCAAATGCAATTTAATTATTTAGTTAGAAAGTTGGGTGTTCTCGATATCCACACTTCAACGTGGTATTACCTAATTAATTAGGAAGCGTCTAATTAGTATTTAGGACATGTACTTAAATAGTTTCAACATAATGTATAGTAGTTACCTAAATAGTGTGTAGTATGGTATAATTGGTAGTTAACTAATGTAGTGTAGGAACACATGTATAAATACCTATGTACTAGTCATTTATTTGGTAAGAGTGAAATATATATATTTTCCCTTCAATTCTTTTAGATGGAAATGGAAATTTTGATTAAATTTATTGTGAAGTTTCATAGAAGGAGATAGAGAAGCAAATTAAAAGTTCAGAAGCTGCATATTACATGAAGTTTTGATCACAATTACCTCGAGGGTTCTAATTAGGAGGAGACAAAAGAAGAAGAAGAAGAGGTTTTGTGTGAGAAAAGAAAGTTGGTAGAAATTCTTGTGTAATTACTCAGAAGTTGTAGTAGTAAAAAGAGTCAAGAGTCTCTCCCCCTAATGGTAATTTTGCAATATGAACACTTGACTTTCAAGAAAACTCGGAAGCTAACTAGTCTTTTGAACAAGGACACATTCTTCGTTTTGTATGCATGGAACCGATCCGATAACATCCCTACAGACATTGTGGTTTAAAATTAGCCACGTTATTATAGAATTATCTCTCTCCTCATTCTGTAATCATTTGGCCAATTCTACAACACATGATCCATATCAGAACTATCCTTTATTTTATTGCACATAAAGATTCTTCCTAAGTCAAGTGTGTCTGATTTTGCATTTACATACACACATTCTTTTAATTTTTGCAATAGGGATGTCTGAATCTAACATTGGTACAATTTTAGGTAGTGGCAAAGTAAATTGTCTTATACTTAGCAAAGTAAATTGTCTTAAATGCCATACAATTTTCACCTAGATAACACTTTTACTTTAAGAGCATGTCGGCGGTAAGGGAGGCGGCGGCGGCGGGGGGGCTAGGGTTAGGATTGAGGAAGATGAAGACATGGACTTGAGGTGTTATAATGGAGGTTAATTTTGGTGAATTGAAGATTTTTGTTTAAAAAAAAAAATCGCTATCATCCGCTAAATTCAAGGACGAAGACAGGGGCGGGTTTATAAAAATACTACTAGGTATAGTAAATTTTATATGTAGTTCGGAATATTTTATCAGTTACGCCCCCAAAATTTTTTTTTTTTACCATTTTATATGTAGTTCGACATACTGTTGCAGTTTCGTCCCAACGCCAAATTCCTGGCTTTCGTCCCTGACTAAATTGTTGATGGAAAGTCAACTTGGTCACCTTATTGCAAAGATTAAAAGAAAATTGCAAAATTGGACAAACTTCCATAACTTTTATAAAATTAACTCAGTAAGAGAGAGCGAAAAATAATTAATTGCAAAAATTACATTAAGTGCGATAATGAGAAAAATAATTAATTTATGAGAGCCATATTTTCTATGAGTATATAAAGATGAGCTGAGAGAAATTGCAATGGGTGAAACTGAAGAAGATTTTGAAATACAATGTGAGAATTTTGAGGATAGAGCATGATAAGTAAAAAAAAATTGATTAGACCAACTCAATAAAAATTGAGATAATCACTATTTATACCCATTATCTAACTTTGAAAAGCAAGTTATACCCTTTATCTTTTTTGAGTGACATAAATAGCCAGTATAATTTTTGAGGTGCCATTTATACCCAAAATGAGGATTCCGTCGTGTCGTAGAAGCAATAAATAGTCTCTCTGATTTGCCGGAGATGAAATCATTACAACTGAGGAAGACGCAGATCGGATTTCACCGAGGTGCTTACTCACGCCTTTGAATCCTGCTGTCCGATTCGTCAGCTTATCATCCGATTTCGCCTAGTTTGGGTATAAATGGCACCTCAAAAATTATACTGGCTATTTATGGCACACAAAAAAGATAAAGGGTATAACTTGCTTTTCAAAGTTAGATAATGGGTATAAATAGTGATTATCTCATAAAAATTCTACTTTTACTAAACCTTTACCACGTGTGTGCACGTGTATGTTCCTGATTGAGCTCACGGCTCCTATGCGGAACAGGGTTTTGTTCCGCATGTGCGGGACAAAATCCTGACCGTCAGATGATATTTTTAACGGTCCAGATCAAGAGAGAGAAAAGTTGCGGCTGATTAAAAAAATAATAAATTTTTTTTTAAGTCTCTCTCCTGATCTGGGCCGTTCAAAATCTCATCCGACGGTTCCAATTGTTCCGCACATGCGGAAAAAAAGCTGTTCCGCATAGGAACCGGACTGCCTAATTGAATAAAAATCATTTTTTTCCTTTTTCCTTTTTCTTTTTGTATTAAATAAGAGCATAGGTAAAAAAGGCAAAAAAATCGCATGTCCCGTTCCTCTCCCCATCCATTTTCCTAGCCAATCACAATTCACCATATGTATATATAATTAGAAAAAATATTTATATAATAAATTCTGATTGGTTGAAAACAGGAATGAGGACAGATGATTTTCACCCGTAAAAAAGTGTAGTAATTATGAGGTAAAAAATCCTCTGTCCCCGTTCCTGTCCCCATCCCTATCCCCAGCCAATCACAATTCACCCTGTATATATATAATTGGAAAAAATGTTTATATAGTAAGTTCAGATTGGTTGGGGACAGGGGATTTTCACCCTCATTCTGAAGCATATTTGAAACTACAAAAATATAATTAAAAATTAGGTCGTCATACTTTTACAAATTGTCACAAAAAATTAGGTCACCTGTAAAATACACAATAATGTACATTTGGGAAAAGTTTTGAGGAAACACTGATTATTAACATTTCTATGTGGGATAAAAATGATTCCGGTACACAATTTCAATGTCTGGGCAAAAACAACATACCACTCTATACAGACATCATTAAACCTCTAAATGTCTAATAAATAACACAAAAATAACCATCAATCTGGAAGCCCCTGTCCGAAAGCCCCCTTCAATCATCTGATAGCGAATCAAACTCATGCACTGTGAAGTTATCGAAATGTAAAGTTTTAACTTCACTTACCATTAAAAATGCCGTGAAGAACCAAATGGCATGAGAAGGTTCCGGTCCTCACACCAGGGGACGGATCTAATGCTTAAAACCATCTGTTTTCGTGGGACCTAATCTTTGGTAACCCATCTCCTGCCACGAATCTGAATCGCTCCAAAACTCTGATCACTGCTACTCTCCCCGCCACTTTCTGCGCTGGTGTATCCTGATTTTTTACGGTGCTTTTTCTTTCTTACAGTTGCAGTGTCACTCATGCTACCGTTTAAGAGGGGATCGTCTATCCCACGGATTACTTTGCGCGATGGTGATGAGGCAATGCAACTGTCATCCTTTGTTTTCCTCTCTTTATCATGTTTCTTGATGTTTTGAGAGATCTTATGCAATTTCTCATTGAATTTTGAAATTCCCTTCTCCATAGGTCCTACCGCTTGTGTTACTGTGAACTTCAAATCATTCACAATCTGCAACGAGTAAAAGTTTTGTCAGCAGAGAGAAGATGATTTACATTAATCCATGTGTAGATATTTGCTCAAACCACTGGGGACTAGGCATCTTTAATCAAGAAGTTCTTTGCATTCTGGCCAACTTATGGAAGAAGTTTTTCCAAAAGAAAATTAGTCAACATTTAGAAATAGCCGGGTAGACTATAACAAAATTCTAATCCTTTCTTTTTTTTCCTTTTTTTGGTGGTTGAAATAAAAGGGTACACTAAAGAATTGATGCTAGAAGGATGACGATGATAAACCTGATATTAGAATATTCTGAGAACCATGACGACTGCAAGTTAACTTTAGATGCATAGCAGCTTCTGCATTGATCAATGAGAAGAAGAAAACTTACACATTCACCACCGCCAATGAAAACATCCTTAACACTTTCTTTGATAGTCATTCCACTCCTCACATCAACTTCAGGTTGCGGAAGACGTACTTTTGTAAAACGCTCGCTGTCCCTAACCTCATCAGGATCAACAGGGCAATCAGCAGATACATAGTCTCCTAGGACTGCAACGCCTCCGCTGAAACGTTCTCCCATTAGTGCATATGGCTTTGCAGGGAAAACATAAAGGTGAACAACAGAAGCGACACCCATCTGTACTGGATGAACACAAATACCTGTTAAACCTCAATAGTTTACATGAGAAATTCAGGATCAACAAATTCACATTGTACAAACATAAGGCGGGAAGTATGAGATTTGCATATGCTTTGAAGAAATCATCAGTTACACAGTACTTTTGCTAAAGCATAAAATGAGCAACCAAAGTATTTGAATAACTTCAAAACATAAGTTGCTAGTAGCTGCCACTCTGTGACCAATAGTTATAAGATCTACGCAGAACTTGTGGAGAACTACATTAAGCATTTCAAGTGCAAATATATGGGTAATTTTCATGTTTAAACCTGTTGCAGAGGTTGTCTGTTAGGGGTCCCATTCTATTGCAGCACACATCTTACATTTGGACTCCAAATGTTACCCATATCAAAGTTGATGACCAAAAGAACCCAAATTAAGAACTATGAGTAACCTATGCATCTAAAAACTAGGAGATATACATTATATGTTTCATTATATTGTAGCATTGATAAGTAATTCTTGTTCGAAAAGTGTTACCTAGTATCAAACTTCTTTTCAGATTTGGACAATATTACATATCTTTTTCTGTGATAATTCAAATAAAACCAACTGGAGCAGATAATTTAGCATGAGCTAACGTTCTGAAGATGTGAGGTCCAAGGGCATCCAATGTAACTTTTAACTCAGATGTCTAAACAAGCAACTGGATAGGTAATCTAAGTAACTAAACAAAGTTCAACTTATAATAACATTCCAACAGAGCATGATCAAAGTTCAACATATAATAACATTCCAACAACGCATGAATATCCTTTCAATATTCCAATTCGCATCCTTACTTTACAGTACACATTTATATACCCGTTTAGGATGCAACATCCAAGAGCAGTAACCAGAAGAAGACATATGCTCTACCATATTCTATTTTGTAGAGCCATATCTTTAAAAAAAAAGGACTTTCTATCTTAGTACCACTTATCAATTAGGATAACTTTGACTAGTTTACTTAATCAATAATCAGCAAAGGTGCAACTCACTGCAAATTAAAGCAATTCATTTTGGCCTTGACAAGTTTCTTTCATCACATCACATATTTATTCAGTAAAAAGGAAAAGGAAAAGAGAACATTATTCTTCATTAGCTATAGTTTGACCAGGGCGTTACCAACCAGACTGATGCTCTAGTAAGCTCAAAAACTACCAAAGGTCATTTCCTTGGAATTTCAATCAGCAACAAGAATAAGTCCATTATATCACTCAGGAAACTACTAAAATAGAAGACAGTATATCAGGCAAACAAACCATTTGGTTTGTCAAAGCATTGATACTCAAATCATTGCCACAAATAGAGCCCACAAAGTAAATCACGGTCTCCAACATTAAGATGAGAAATTTCCATATATTCCTAATCGAAACCTGAGAGGACAATGGACAAGCACCCAGATATAGTTTCACTTCTTTCTACAAAAAAAAACACACACGACTTTAAAAGTGACCCCAAAATACAGAACTAAGGAACTACTGAATACAGCAAGAAACTATTGAGCAGATATGCTTCTTCCAATGTGATACTCAACATTTAGCTTCACAAGGACAGGTACATATAAAATTGAAGCCCACAACCAAAATACAATGAGGAAGCAGTTAGAGAAATGTATGGCACGTCCTTGCATAAACCATCAGAAAATAATGTGTTTCTAAGATCCATCAACACACAAGAGAGCAAGCATTACCATAAATCAGAAACTAATCCGGTAAGACAAATTACCTCAATACAAATTATGAAGTTCTGAATGCTTGATTGAAGCTGAAGAGCCTGAGCTATTGGACTTCGGAACAGGCCAAGATCATAGAACAGGGCAATAAAAATACCTTGCCACCATGTCAAGAACACAATTGACTTGAATGTCAGAAACTTGGCCAATGGATTAATATGTGCTAATTCACCTTTTGTTATTGTGTAAAATTGCACCAAACAGTACAAAGCCCATGACTGACTGAAATTTAAAACCACCGCCATGTAAATATACCTACAAGATAACAGGTAGGGTTTAAAACTCATTCGGTGCCACTTTGTAAGATTCTTACATGGTATTAACAACTGAATAAAGCTTCAAAAATAAGAAAAATCAGGAAGCAAAAAGGCACTGGAACCGACAAAGTAGGATTTGGTATGAACCACTCCAATCAATAAGGCAAAGAACTAACAGGGAAGCCGTACATATTAGACAAATATCATAGGCACAACGAAGATCTTAAAGCTGAAATTGACCAAACCCATAAAACAGCAATAATACAAAGAAATGATAGATAATAAGCATCTGAAAAACTAGATGAAGAATATTTCAGTCGTTATTAGCCAAGAAGTGAAATTTGAACTCAAAAAAAGAAGCAAAAGAAACATCTTCCCACTTACCCACAGTCCAATCTAAATTCTCCTTCACAATAGACATTAAATGCTTCGAGAATTACTGCCAGAATAGAAGTAAATGCTTTTATGATCATCTGCAAGAACAGGCAAGATACTATTCCATGAACTTCATCATCATTATTGCAGTAAATTTTGACAGAAAATACCACAACTTCCCAGTTGAGGAACACAAACTTACATATTGGACAATACCAAACTTGACTACTTGGTAAACCCAACGACCCAATTTCCAGGGCTTCAGAATGTAATTTAGTGGGAAGTGATGCTTTAACATTCCCCTTTCTGAGCTATGATCCAGCAGAGGTGTTCGAGAACTTGCACGTCCCTCCCTCTCCATGAATTCTATGGTCCTCTCCTCCCCACCTTACAAGAAGAAGCTATCAACTCAGATAATGTCATAAACTAGTTAACAGACAAACTTCATTTATGAATGCAATTCAATCTAATAACATTCAGGAGCTACCTTCTAAAATAAAAGGGAACAAAATTTGGCAATTGAACAGGCTAGCTATTATTAACATGGACAGCCAATGGAATTTGATATTCCAAAGGAAAAACAAAAAAGAAAGACTAGAAAGGTGAAAATAAACCTACCAATATATCTCAAATGATGACCACATGTCCAATAAAATATCAATACTAGAACAAGTAAGAAATGTACCTAAACATGCGACGAGATATCTCCCAAAGCAATACATCGCGAAGGACTCATAGCAATCACGAAGTATCTCAATGTCAACACTAATTGACGGGTTTATCAACGAGACAAACTGCAAAAGCAAGTAATCGCAGATCAAAGGTGAGACATTATTCGGATAGGCACATGTCATCATAATCCGTCCTGGTGAATTCATACAAATAAGTTGAAAGCTAATATCAAATAAACCCATCAAAGGAGTTCGGTTTTAGTGTCTAGAAGTCAACCTTAAGATTCCAAACATTTTAAAGGACCCAAGGGATCAAGTGAAAAGTATTGAAGATACATTTTGGAAACAATATTCTAGTTTATGCTCAGACATGAAATAATTGATCTGCTATCTGACTGCCCGTATAGAAGATGGTACATATGAAATAGTATAGAAAAGACTATTACTTTATGGAAATGAAAGAAACAAAAAGCTATTCAACAGGAATTTGAGTTCTTTTTTTAATCTGTGAAAACAAATTGCTCTAACACAATAGAAATTCTAACTTTATCATAACTCTCCAAAAGAATAGCAAACTCGGCTGATAACTACTATCTCCATTCCATAATATAAGTCGTTTAGGACATTTAGCGAAAATTAAGGAATCAATAAAAACTTTGTTAGTCAAAATATCAATATTACTCTCTTAAATAGGACTTTTATACCACTAATTCTATTTAAGAGAGTAATATTGATATTTTGTTTAAAAAACACCTTATTTTTTGCTTCATTAATTCAGGCTACATGTCCCAAATGAAATGGAGGGAGTAACACTTGGACACTAGCATTACAGAATACTACTTAGCTCAACCTACTAACAAAAACCCACAAGATTAAACTACAAATAAGCTAATAAATTTCACTATAAGCTAAAATAATTAACCAAAAAATACTTACCGATTCAAAAGCATAACAGGGCACCATCAATATAACCCCAATTAAAAACTTTTGCTCCTGCAAGTACAATAATCAACACAAAAAGCTTCAGAAACCCAATTTCCCACTAATCAAACACAAGAAAGAAAAGGCATAATAAAGAAATTAACCTCGGGATTCTTGTAAGCAGAGAGGTGTTCGAAGAGGAGGTAAACAGAGAGAATAAGAGTAACAAAAACAAAGACTCCGGCGATTATAGTAGCCCATGAGGGCGGAGAGTACGAGGAGGTGGATTTCAGCCAATTGGAGCAACAAGATTTCAGTATATTCTGCATTAGCTATGGAATCCGAGGTTTGAATTAGGGTTTTGTTCAATGGAAAAGGAGATTTTTTGAAGTGGAATTTTGAGATCAGAGTTTTCATGAATTGAAGTTAGAAGAAGTTGTTGAATTTTTGGAGATGATGATGATGTTAATATATGGGGGGCAAAAAGAGTTGAATTTTGGAAAGGTGGACACTCTCTGCTGGTGCGGGATAGGTTAGAAATGTACTTGCCCAGAAAAAGAAAAAGAAAAAAAGGAATATATATATATATATATATATAAAAATAAAAATAAATTCCAAAATGTATATATATTGTTTATTAACTAAAACATTTCTTTTTAAAAAGAGAGATATTAGCCCTTTTTGCCCTATCACTATTTACGAATTTCCGTTTTTGCCCAAATTGTATTTTGTGATCCCGGTTTGCCCTCGCACTATTTACGAGTGCCGAAAATGCCCAAAATGGGCGGATTCCGGCAATCTGAGTGTTCATTTGTCACGTGCAACCCGCATGGACGTTTTATAAGGGGTATTTTTGTCTGAAATCATAATTCATTTCAAATCATCCGACCCAAAGATAATTCCGACCCGAACCTGACCCATTTGATAGAAGTATATAAGTTGTAAAACCCGTATTGGGTCATAATTTTTACTTCTTCTTCGCGAAATTCCCAAAAGTTTCCCTCTGATGAAGTCCAACAGTCAGTAGACCATTTCTTCAACACATAAGCAAATTCCTAAATACCTTTATTTTTTTTTGAAGAGATGGTGTCGTTGAAGCTGAGGGCAGCGGAGGACAGACACAATCCAAACCCTAAATACCGTAATTTTTTTTTGTTTTGTTTTATGATGTATGTAAAGTTTGTAAGGATGTGTGTATAGTGTGTATAGTGGGTTGCAAGTTTCTGTTATTTTCAGTTTTGATTGTCCTGTAAATGTTATGAAATTTCTTTGTTTTTTTGTTGTACTCTTTTGCAGCACTTGAGTCTGGGTATTTCACTTTAAAAATATGCCATGGTGGTAAAATGGATGGATATACTACCGAGAGTCAATATGTGGGAGGGGGTTTTGATTTATTTGACTACTACAATGTGTATAATTTCAAATATGAGATGTTGCAAATGTGTCTGAGAATGTTGGGTTATAGGAGGTCATTTGATGCATGGTATCTTATATGTACCCATGGGGGAACTAGACTAATGTTGCCTATTTTAAGTGAGGGTGATATTTCAAGACTTGCTGAAAATGGATCTTTTAATGGTTTTGGAGAAGTATTTGTCCAAAATGCTTCTAAGAAAAAGATTCTTCCCAAATTTAGGAAAAACAAGTTGAATACATAAACTAGTGATGTGAAGGAAAGTGGATTAAAAAAAAACTGGCTGTTAGGAGACCTAAAACATTTTTTGGAAAGTCACCCACTAAGTGTAAGCAAAAAGATAAAGGAGTAGAAACTAAGATTAATGAGGTTGTGAATGGTTCATCCCCTGAGATAGAATTTAATTGGAATTTTGAGGATGATATGGCACATTGGGATTATGGTGAGGGGGTAGGGAATGCTGAAGTGGGTGAAGATGATGCAGTGGGTGAAGATGTTGTAGTGGCAGAAAATGTTGAGGTGGGTGCAAATGTAGATCTTGATGTGCTCACATCTCAATGCTGACGTGAAGTTGTAGTTCCTGATAATGGTAATGCTGATGTGGAAGTTGTAGTTCCTGATAATGGTAATTCTGATGTGGAAGTTGTAGTTCATGATAATGGTAATTCCAGGTTTGAGTGATGTTGAATGGCCTGATAGTGATCTAGATGTGGGTTTAAATGATGATGTTGAATTTGAAATTTGGAGATCTTTGAACAAGAGATATAGTTCAGGTTATAAGGCAAGCAATGAAAATGAGGGTGGTTTGGTGGATGAGCAGAATGCAAGCAATGAAAAGGATGTGCCTGACAATGCTGAAGTGGGTGAAGATGATGTAGTGCATGAAAATGCTGAAGTTGGTGGTATGAAAGACAGTTTACCAGAAGTGGAAATTCCTGGTATTGATGATGATCTAGAATACAATTCTGACTATTTACTTAGTGGGGATTCATCTTCAGAGTCAGAAGCTGAGGGTAATCCTTCCAAAAACAAAAAAATAAGGTATACTAAAACATTATGTCTAATTCTGTAATTCATAGCATGTATTCTAACTGTTTTTTTGCAATATTTTTTAATAGGGCACCTATATTCAGACCAGAAATTGATATGGAGAATCCAGTGTTTGAATGTGGGCAAATTTATACATCTAAACTGATTTTGAGTAAGGCATTGGAGCAGCACAAGTCAAAAGAGGCAAAACATATATACATCTTTAAGAGTGATAAGTCCAGGCTGTTTGCAAAATGTAGGGCTGAGGGATGTCCATGGGTATTGCATGCCTAAAGGTGGACTGGTACATCAGATTTCCAAATCAGAGTACTGAATAAGGATCATATTTGTGGGAGAAGTGGAAATAAGAAATTAGTGGGGCCTAAGTACCTAGTTGAGAGATATGTGGAACAATTTAGATCCAGCACTATGAGTGGGAGTTCAGGATTTCATAAGAACTGTCTGGAAGGATCTCAAGTATAACATATCTAGATTCACTGTGTTCAAAACAAAGAGGAAGGCCATGGAATTAATTGAAGGAACAGAGATTGACCAGTACGACATATTGTGGGATTATGTGGCAGAGTTGCAAAAGGCAGATCCTAGGAACACAATCGAGCTGGTGCCTAATTTGGATAACAATGGAAAAGAAAGATTTCATAGGTTGTATATGGGGTTAGGTCCTTTAAAAGAGGGGTTCAAATCAGCTTGCAGGAATGTTATTGGTGTAGATGGGTGTCATTTGAGAGGTCCACACCCTGGAGTGTTACTGACAGCAGTTGGAATTGACCCCAATAATTGTCTTTTGCCCATTGCATTTGTTGTTTGCGAGACTGAAAATACTGAAACCTGGGAGTGGTTTATTGATCTTCTAGTGAGGGATATACCTATAAATCATGATACCCTAACAATTATTTCTGACAGACAAAATGTGGGGCATCATTTTATTGTCATTTACCTATATTCAGTATAATACAAAGATCCCTAACTTTATTTTTTGCTGCTTGTAGGGTTTGATATCTGCAGTCCAGGAGCTACTGCCTAGAGCTGAGCATCGCTTTTTGTGTAAGACACTTACACAATAACTTTAAGAAAAAAATTCTTGGTCATGCATTAAAAGATTTGGTTTGGGCTTGTGCTAGATCCACCCATGTTAATAGTTATAAGGATTCCCTAGCTAAGATAAAGGCATTAGATGTTGATGCTTATCAGTGGTTAGTCATGAATACTAATCCCAAAAATTGGGTAAGGGCTTATTTTAGACACATTTCTAGGAGTGATTTGTTGCTTAATAACCTCTGTGAGAGTTTCAATAGTGTGATCATGGATGCTAGGACAAAGCCAATAATAACCTTGATTGAAACAATTAGGACCTATTTAATGGTAATGATGCAGTTAAAAAGAGAATGGATTGAAAAACAAAATACTTTAGTTTGTCCAAAAATTTGGAAATACATTGAGAGACTGAAGAACTTGGCTGCAAATTTTATACCAAGGGGTGCAGGTGATGGTAAATATCAAGCTGAACAGTCTAATGGAAGTAAGTTTTCTGTAGATTTAGTTAGGAGAGAGTGTTCCTGTAGAAAGTGGCAATTGTGTGGTATTCCATGTGTTCATGCAGTTAGTTGCATATTGAGTCAATGTCAAGACCCTCAAATCTATGTGGATCAATGTTATTATGTTAGTACATATAAGAGGGCATACTCTTCTATTGTTTCCCCAATTAGTGGCCAAGAATTGGAAAACAGCCAATGTTGCCTCCAATAAGGAGAAGACTAACTGGCAGGCCAAAAAGGATGAGAATGAAGGCTGTGTCTGAAACAGGGAGTTGTGGTGTTGAGGGAGGATGCGAAAATGCTTGTCTCGAGTGCTGCAGAACCCCATACCTCTCGCCCCTCCCTGGTTTGGAAAAATGGAAGAAAGGGCAAGGGCCCCTCAAATGCACAAGGTGTAAACAGAGTGGCCACAATGTTAGATTATGCCCATTGGTTGTTGGTGAAGGGGCTTTTGCTGACAATGTTGGAAAGCAAGTACTGCCTTCAAACATGAATAGGTGTAGCAAATGTCAACAGTTGGGCCACAACAAGAGAGGGTGTAAATCGAGGCAAATGAGGGTTGTCCATGAAGTTAATGATGTTATTGCTGAAGTAGGTCAAGCTCAACCAACTACTGAAAATACAGTCATTGATCAGGTATAAATCTTTACATTTCAATAACCTTTAATTACTTTAACTAATAATGTCTTTCAACTACATGTGTAGGTCACGGATACTCAAGCAAGTTCAGTCACTGATCCTGGTACTTCCTCTCAAACACATGAGGTACCAAGCATGAGGAAAAGGGCTGGAAGATTTGTTGTCAAGAGCAATTTACCAAGACTTGGGCAAGAATGAATTGTTTGAAGAATTCATTAAGACTAGAATTTTTTGTTTAATACTTTAATCTTTTGTAATGGTATATAGAGCCATTTGAAACTGTATGCAAGTTTTTGCTGCCTGGTAGTGGCTATTTTGTACTGGTGCAGTCATCTATGAAAAATAGTGTCATTTTGGTAAATTTTCATTAACAATGAACACAACTATTCAGCTGTTCAGTGTTTCCAAAGCAAAATGCCATAAACATTCAGTTTTATTGATGAAATAAGCACACACTGTTCGAAACAAGAACTACAATACACATTAACTAATTCTTCTTAAACACATCTATTACAATTTGCCAACTCTTTCAGCAACATGATTATGAGAAAGAACATGATAATGCATAAGAAGCTCGAAATCTGACACGAAATCTTCAATAAATCCGAACTTGATAGTTGGTCCGCACCTCTTTCATGGTTACATTCCACAATTTGATTTTGTACTTCGGACATTGGTGTCTCAATCCATTCGAAAAATCCACAAGTTCCAGACTAATAAACAATTGAAGACAACACCAATATCAAAAAAACAGGTAAATCAACGAAATTTATTTCAATACCCATTAAGTAAATCCAAATCTTACCCCGATTCTTTCACATGCAATGAATGGACGACCTGGGTTTTTCTTCGTTGCTGAAATTCGGGAAACTACGGGCATTGGGGGTTGGCATCGACATAATTTATTCGTTCTTCTTGAGATTGATGAACTATTTTGTGAAGCCATTTTTTAAGGGGACTTTGTTTGCCACTGGTTCAGCTTTTAGATTGAAGAAAATGGTGGTATGAAGGAAGAAGATGACTTAATGAGTGTTTTGGTAGGGAGTTTTTTATTATAGGACAATTATACCCCTGACCCAACGGCTCTTAAATAGATCCGCCTGAGATCTCTCACTCAGATTGCCGTAATCCGCACATTTTGGGCATTTTCGGCACTCGTAAATAGTGCGAGGGCAAACCGGGATCACAAAATACAATTTGGGCAAAAACTGAAAATTCGTAAATAGTGATAGGGCAAAAAGGGCTAATATCTCTTAAAAAGAAAAGGGAAAAAAATGTTCGGTATAATAGTTATTATTAGCAAAAATTATTATATGGACGAAGTGCAATATTTAAAAATAAATTTCATAAAAAAGATTAATATTTTTTTTTTTGACAAAAATACCAATTTCGTCCTAAATGTATTTTCTAAGGGAGTTTAAGGTCACGTTCGATTGATTTTCACCATTTTCATCCTATTCGTTTTTACGATCTGTCATTAAAGACTTTCGTCTAATTTTCTATCAAGATAACGTTAAGTTAGTCACGTACCTCACATGTGAGGCACATTTTAAAGTTATTTTAGACATTTCAACCTATTTTCTCACCAAAAAAAATTTGGGTATTCAATTATTAAAAATAAAAAACTATAAATACTCAATTTAAATTAACTATATATATATACCCTCACTCTTCCCCCACCGTCCATCTTCATCTACTTTCACCACCACCGTCAACCACCAGCAGCAGCAACAACCACCATTTTTGCTATAAGAAAAATAAACTCGTTCCTCCTCTCCATCTTTATCAGCCCCCACCCACCGCCACCTGCAACACCCACATCACCACTTCCGGCCACCACGAACCACCAGCCCGTACCACCATCACACCGACACTCTCACATAACACCGCCAATTTTTCAGACCACCTATATACCAGTAATTAGGTATTTCAGTATGTATTTCTTCTTCAAATGGTGCAATTCAATCCATAAACAATTTTTTTGGGCTAGAAAATGAGTAGAGCAACACTAACCCACTTAATATTTATATAAAAAACAAACAATCAATCAAGAATCTAACAATTTAGCCTACTAAAATAATTAGTCTTCTTGAAAGGCAAGATTGGTTGTTTCGGATGAAAATTTTATCTTTTTGGCAGCTAATGAAAGTAAAAGCTCAATAAAAACCCCAAAAAAGAACAAAATAATCAGAGCTCAAATTGTAGTGAAACACCAATTGGAGCTTTCTCTTACTAAAAATGGAATATTTACATAATCAAGATAAAAAAAATCTCTTAGCCACATTTAAGAGCCTATCCACGGATTAATTGCCATTTTGGTCATCAACATAGTTTCGCGCAGACAATTTCATCCTTTTTCTTTTTCTTTTTTTTAACTTTTTCGGTCATCAATTTATTTTCAAACAGCCACTTTCATCCCTTTTAACTTTTTTAGACTACTTTCATCCCCAATTTGCTTTTCACGAGTAGCCATTTTGGTCATCCAATTATTTTTCTAGCGACCATTTTGGTCATCAAATTATTTTTCTAGTAGCCCACTTTCATCCTTTTTAAAAAATACTTATTTAATGATGAAAGTGGCTTATAGAAAAATAATTTGATGACCAAAATGGTCTAATAATGATGACAAAATGGGCATTGTAAAGCGATTGAATGAAAGTGATAAAAAGTTAAAAGGGATGAAAATGGTTGTTTGAAAATAAATTGATGACCAAAAAAGTTTAAAAAAAAGAAAAAGGATGAAATTGATTGCGCGAAACTATGTTGATGACCAAAATGGCAATTAATTCGCCTATCCACTGTCTAAATTTGTTTTATTGTTTTTTGGAAAATCAACCTATTTAGTCCCCCAAAAAATTTTGTTTAGCCCGTATAGTCTCCAATGTTCAATTTTAGCCTGTAAAGTCCCCTAGAAATTTTAGTTCAGCCTGTAAAGTCCCCTAGAAATTTTTGTTTAGACCATATAGTCACCAATGTTTAATTTCAGCCTCTAAAGTCCCATACCTATTTACGGGGTGTATATAGAGGTTCCACCACCTCTTATGCGGAGGACTTAGGGAAAATGGGTTCCTCCAAATTAGGGAATTAGAATTTGGAGTTTCCTTTTTATGACCATTTTTATACTTATTTTTTGTATTTTGTAAATTTTATAGATTGAAACTGATAATTATTCCCCCGCTCATTAAGCACGTGGATGACATGAATTTGGGGCTGCCCTGATTCCGCCGCAGAAGAGGTGGTGGAACCTCTATATGCAGCCCGTAAATAGATAAGGAACTTTACAGGTTGAAATTAAATATTGGGGACTATACGGGCTAAACAAAAAAATTTGGGGGACTTTACAGGCTGAACGAAAATTTTTGGGGGACTTTACAGGCTGAAATTAAACATTGGGGACTATACAGGCTAAACGAAAATTACTGGGGAACTAAATAGGCTAATTTCCCTTCTTTTTTTTTTCCTTGTTTCTTCAATGCCCAAGTTTTTAATACAAATTCTTGAACAATTAGATAATTTCAGTTTCTTTTATGATATAATCTTCCAAAAGTTTGATGAGTTTTTGTTTTAATTTCGAATTGTGTTCTTATTTCTCAATGTTCAAGATTTTTGTTTCTTCTTCGAGCATAATTAATGGGTTAGGGGAATTCATGAACTTCAATTTTTGAAGGTGAAAGTAGCCATAGGAAATGGTGGTTGTTGCAGGTGGTGACTGTGGAGATGAAGGGTTTAGAGATATTTTTTTAGTTAATTTAAATTGAGTATTCATATTTATTTTGTTTAAAAATTGAGTACCTAAGTTTTTCTTGAGATAAATATGTTGAAATGTCTGAAATACCCTTAAACTGTGCCTCACATATGAGGCACATGGCTGACTTGATTATATCTTGACAGAAAATTGGACGAAAATACTTTAATGGCAGTTCATAAAAACAAGCAGGATGAAAATGGTGAAAATTAATCGAAAAAAAACCTTAAACTCCCTTAGAAAATACATTTAGGACGAAATTAACGTTTTTGCCTCATTTTTTTCTATAGAAATTTTCGTATTTCAAAAAATGTTGGGGTGATATCATCCCCGCCCCTAGTTCTGCCCCCAATTCAGTTCTCTACTTTAGAAATGGAACTGAGAGAAACGGAGCATGTGGAAGAAGATAATAGATATGGATCATAAGTATTAGAGGAACATGACATGAGGAGAGTTTAGGGTTACGTACTATTATAGCATGTTTGGTACAATGTAATAGAATGGAATGGAATATTTTCGCTTTCCACCTTGAATGAATTCGGAATCTTCTTCCCATTCCAGTGTTTGGAAGACAGAGGTAGAATGGAACATTGATTCCTCTTCTATTTTGGTGAATCTATTTTTCAATATCGGAATGGAATGGAATTAAATATAATATTACATAAATGCCTTAGTAGTATATAATGACGATAAGTCATTAATTACCTATATCATTTACAAAAATTCTACTTGAGTAGCATTGACATTATGTTTCAAACATATGTACAAATATATATCTTAATTATTAGAATATAATTTATATTAATAGGTTAACACTATCATAAAATTAGTTTTTTTTGGATTAAAATAAATAAATAAATACTACCTAAAAAAATAAAATATTTATGAAATTTCACCAACAGAAATAATTTTTTTTGTGACAAAGTACAAATAAGTTGTAGAGTAATTTAAACATTATAATTAATAAAATGAATGATATAATAGTAGCTTACTATTGATGGACGATTACAACTTTTTTAGAAAGGTCATTTCATATGTTTCAGTGTGGAAGGGTCTTTCCCACTTCTTACTTGAATGAGCTTTCCTGTGGAAAGATCTTTCCAACTTTAGTTTGACCAACCAAACACCGGAATGAAAAAAGACGTTGGAAATGTCATTCCATTCCCGCATATCAAATATGCTCTAATTTACTCCGTAGCTTTACGTGTGATAGACCTGATTCCCGTAGCTTTACATAGGGGTGTCAATCGAGCTATGTGAGCTGAGCTTGGCAAAGCTCACGCTCAGCTCACATAAAAATTGAAAAGCTCACGCTCACGCTCAGCCCGAAAAAGCTCATAAACCTTGAGCTCACGCTCAGCTCACATTTTAACGCGAGCTTGAGCTTAGCTCACGAGCTTCCCAAGCTCATTGATATAAGCGAAAAAAAACATCCTCAGTAATTTTCTAGACCAGTAAAAAAAACATATTTTACAAGTTGATTAGTGTGACAGTATCCTTAATAACAGACCAAGAAAATGCAATCAATAGCCAATCTTTAACAACCCTCGACAACATTCATAGTCAAAGCGAAGTCTTTCCAACAAGCAAGAAAACAGCCAAGTTCAAGGCAAATGCACATAATGAATTAGTCCCAAAAACCATGAAATCAAGATGGAAACTTGAAGACTCTTTCAAAACAGGAAACTCCACAAAAATCCAAGGAATTCTTCTACACCATCTCACTTTTTGTTGAGCTTCAAATCTACAAAAGAAAAAGGAAATATGAGTAAACAAAGTAAGAAATGGTTATGAATAAAAAATAATTTAGACAAGTAAAGACTAACCTGCAAAAGAAGAATCAAACTCTTCCTCATAATCAATCTCTTTTGTAGAACTCATAATCCAATCTTGACCACACACTAATCCTTCAACCGTATAGGGAAGTAGTGAGCTGCGAAATTGATTCAAGACTCGACCCCCTGTGCTAAACGCACTCTCAGATGCTACCGAACTTACAGGAATTGCTAATATATCTCTTGCCATCATAGACAAAATAGGAAATTTATGAGCATTTGCTTTCCAATAATCCAAGATATTAAATGTGTTGAATTCCATCTAGTGCAAACATCTAGAACCAACATTCTACCCCTAGAAATGCGCTCTTGTTCGGCATATTCAAGAAATGCAAACTTTCTTTTAGAAGATGCTTTCACATATTTCACAGCATTACGAACTCTATGAATGCAAATCTTAATCTCATCTAAACCATCTTGAACAATTAAATTCAAAACATGAGCCCAACAACGAACTTGCAAATTTTTACCCTCAAGCAATAATAAACCTCTAGAAGAATAATGATCTTGGAGATATCTTGTAACCACATCATTAGCAGAATGATTGTCCATTGTGATGGTGCAATTTTTTTCGACATTCCATTCCAACAAACAACTTATAATTATATCACTAAGATTCTCTCCAGTTGCTGTAACAGGAACCAAAACAAAGTTAATGATTCTTTTTTGCAACTTCCAATCTTTGTCAATGAAGTGAGCCGTAATAGCCATGAAAGGAAGATCTTGTTTTGAAGTCCAAGTATCTGTAGTTAAACATACTCTTGGGCTAGAAGTTAAAAATAGTTCCTTCAAAGTAATTTTTTCAGCTTCATACCTTTTCATGCAATGACTCCTAATGGTGTTTCTAGTGCAAAATTTGAACTTCATATTTAAACCCCGAACAAACTTTCGAAAACCAGGATCTTCAACCAAAGTAAATGGCAACTCCTTAATGATTATAAACTCAGCTAAATCTCTCATACTACGTTGTTGATCAAACTTCCACACAACCTTAGAAGAGGATTCAGAATTACCTTTTGGTTTGCCACTAAAATCAAGAAGAGTCTGGCCTTTTGGTTCAGATTCTTGTTGTTGTTTTCTCTTGTAGGCAGGGCAAAGGCCATCTTTGATGTGCCGATTCAAGTGGGTGGTTCCACCTTTACTAGAACATTTGAGCTTCTTTTTGCAATGATTGCATATACATTCATCTTGATTTACAGGATTTCTAGTAAAATGAGTCCAAGCAAAAGACCTTAACTTGAGTCGTCTCTTTCTTTTTGCGGGCTTTATTAGCTTCATGTTACGATTCTTGAGGCTTATCAACTTCTTGGAGATTACCATCAACATCCATGATAGTCATATCGATAATATCTTCATCTCCATTATTTGCATCTGACATCTAAAAAATACGACAAAATCATGTTCTCACCAGGGCTGATAAATCTCAAAAAATATATAATACTACACCGATTGAAAGAAAAAAGCACCAGATTTACAAACTCAACAGATTACAATTGCATCCAAATCTAAAAATTCGTAGATCTAAGTACAAAACTAAATATAATTCTCAAAATCTGAAAAGTATAAAAATGACGGTTACCGAAAATGGATTGGCTTCTGGCTGCTCTTCGTCAAACGGATTCGGATCGTCTCTCCGATTCATCCTCGTCTTACTGTATAGTCTTCAAAAATTCACCCAAAAAATTCAGAATCTCTTCTTACTTCTTCCCGCGCTGGTTGCTTCGGTTTGACGCGGGAGTTATGAGAGAGAGTGTCGGTGTGACGCGGGAGTTATGAGAGAGAGTGTTACTTTGGAGAGGAAGGAACCGGGTGAACGCTGTATCTAATTCACCAAAAAAAAAATCTGATGTATCTAGAAAAAAATTAGGATTGGTTTTGTTTTGTGCGTGACATGTGGAATTGAGAATGATTAGTGCTTTATTATTATTATTATTATTATTATTAATATTAATATTATTATATATATAATATTTTAATATATTATCTTATTCGGGTTCGAGCTTTTTTCGGGCTGAGCGGGGTCAAGCTCACTCTCGGCTCACATAAGAAGCGAGCTTGAATATTAAGCTCACGCTCACATTACTTCAGGTCATGCTCACATTTTTTCGAGCTATTTGAGCCGGGTTCGGGTCGGCCGTTGACACCCCTAGCTTTACATGTGATAGACCTGATTCATTCTCTTTAAAAAAAGAAAAAAAGAAAAAAAAAGTCAGTTGAAATCATTCTTGTCAAGGTCTCCTGGCAGGGGAGTCCCACGTTGGGACATGAGAAGAGTTTAAGGTTATATATAAATGTACATTACTTCATGTTCGAGTTATGGTTGGATACGATTAGTCACTATAACCACTTATGTTATGATTTTCCCCCCATGTGTTGCTTTAGGGTGTGTTTGAATTTAGAGTTTTATTTGAGAATTTTTATCTGTAAAAGTTTAAAGAGTGATTTTTTGTGAAAGGAAATGTGCGACCAAAATAAAATTATTAGACTCCTATTATTATATTATTTATTTATTTTTAATAAAAAAGCGCACAATAGTGTACTTTAATTTTTTTTCATTAACACGTATGAACCGTCTATTGTAAGAAACTAATCTCTTTGGAATATTTCTTTAGTCATATGCTACTGTAATTAAGTCCAATTATTGGAATTAAGTCTAGCTTAATCATCATAATTCCAACAACACATTAGTGAATAACTACTCTAATAAACTATGCACTTTAATTAGACATTTGATTCTAAGTGATTGACAATCCAAAATGATGTATGCAAGTATATTCTTGTTGCAAGTATCTAATGTCAGATAAAAATATTATTTATAGTAAAAGAATTAGAATCGTCAGTTATATATATCAGTTTTTCGGGTGATAAAAGGTCAGTCTTATGAGTCTTCTAGCTTTTAATATGAGGTTGATCGGAGGTTGGTTGATCCCTATGCTTAAAGCTCTAAGGTTACAACACCAAAATCTCCATATTTTCTCTTTTTCTTTCTTTCTTTTGTAATTGCTCCTTCCTAACATTCCAACAATAACTCCTATTAAAAACCATTCAATTCCCATCCACTTCCTAACATCAACACTTAGGTACTTCTATTTCATAATCTCACCAAAACGCTTTTAAATAAATAAAATCCTAACATAATACACATAAAAAATTAAATATAAAAAATCAAATAAGATAATGCAAAATATACAAGAAAAAAGTCACTGGTATCACGATTAATCATATTAATTTAGTTATAGATACTCCCTCAATTCCCATTTAATTGTCGTTTAGGAAATATATATGTATACAATTTAATTGTCATTTATATGTCTTTTATTAGTTGTCAACAATTTATTCCAATTATACTCTCAACATATCTTTTATTGGAAAAGTGAAAGAGAGAGAAGAAGGAAGATGTATTATTGAAATTGTGGTGGAAAGATTACTATTTGTTTGAGTTTCTTTATTTATTTGAAAATGTTATAAACGGTCAACAAAAGGCTTGCCCACGTGGGTAAGTCTTTGGCTTGGGACTGAAAGGTCCCAAGTTCGACATCTTCTCCCCGCACTATGGGGCAATAATAAATCTCCTCCTCCTGCGTGGCGCTGTTCTCTTCCTCCTCTCGCGAGGCTAAGCTCCCTCCCCCAGTGCATGGGAGACGCTACAATCTCCCCGATCTAGCAGACTTTCGCTCTTTCCCTCAGAGCAATCGCCTGGAGTCCAAAAAAAAATGTTATAAACGTCTTATATTGGGAAATTGAGGGAGTAATACTTTAACAATCAAAATGTAAATTAATTAATTAAAGGGGTTCAAACACTTGAAAAGGAAGAATGAGAAAGACTGTCACGGAGTTACATGGTGATTTGAGAATTCTTTCCCAAATTTCCTGCAATTATCCTCCAACTCAGTCTTCTCATTTCAGATTTCCTCAACTAAAGAGAGTAACTAAAGAAGATCTGAAGAGCTCAGAGTGATCGAATCGAATCGAATCGAAGAAGGTAGTCAGAATTTGATTCAAACAACAAACGAACTGTGATGAAACTCCTAAGGTTAACTTTCGCCATAGCTTTAGCCTCTGGATTCGCAGCTATTATTATTTACATCAATGGCCTCTCATTTCAAAGTACGCAATTTCAACTCCGAATTTCTCTTTTATTTAATAGTACTATAATGTTTGCATCTGTGCTCAATTAATTTTAATTTTAATTTTAATTTATTGAATTTTTTTCCGCTTCTCGAAGATTCGACAATTCATCTTTCGAATGAAGATCTCGATGCATTGCAAAATCTGCAAAGTACATTCCAGAAATGTGTGGTGAGTATTTCTAAAGTTGATTGAAGTAAATTAGGTTTCAATATTTTAATTAGTTAACATTGAGCAGTGATGCATTTTTTTTTTTTTTAAATCTACTGATAGTATCTGGCTAGTTTATTGAAGTTCTGATTTGATAATATGCTACAGTTTTTCTATGGAGGATGTGAAATTGACATGAAAAAATGGCACTTTCGAAACTAACCTTGTATCAGAGATATATAATTTGTTATAATTTCGACTATTCTATAATCTTAGCCACATTGCGTTAAAATGAAATTAAAGAGATTTTATTGGTCTCAGAATGTATAAATAACTTAGTTTTCCACTCAACTAGTTGTTTGTTGAAGCAGCAACTAGAGAGAATTTATGAACTTATTTGATGTCTTTACAGGGAATAGTAAATACTACAAAATTTCTATTATGTTGCCCGTTGTAAACTCTACTTAATTAGTTCTTGAAACTTGTCTTTATGTTTCTAAATCCAATTCAGCTAACAATTTTGTGACGTAACTTGGTAATGGAGTTAGTCACATCTCTCTTGTAAGTTTCTGTTGTCTTTTCTCTCATTTTCTTCATTTTTTTGGCCCGGGGTGGGGGGGGGGGGTCAGAGATGAGTATGAAGATGCACAAACATTCCAAGCACAAGATTCTCAATGAAAAAGCGGACTAATAGATCGATTTGACAGAGTCTATGCCGATTGCATGTTTTTTTTTGCAGCTTCATCAGTAAATTGCCCTCATTTACGCAATTATTCCCCCACCTAGGAGGACTATTTATTCTTTTTTCACAATATATGTATTAAGAACATCTGCCTAAGAGTGAATACCTTTCCGGACCACCCTATAGTGGGTTCGAGCTTTATGCTTCCTTGGATGTTGAATTGTGAATGTTGGTATGGGAACATGCCTGTTCGTGTGTGAAACAATACTACTGTCTGTAAATTGGACATCACAAACACACAAATTGTGAGCAGCGTTGACTCTCAATTTAAAGCCATTAGTATTTGGAGCCTCTGTAGATAATGTTTTGTTCTCATGAATGTAATTCAATAACCAAATAAAAGTTCTTTGTTGCTATAGATATGGAGTTGTACCAGGTAAGGCTATACCACTTGAATGCTGCTCGGACTTTGCGTTTATTCTTTGCTATGCTCAGAACCTAAAAGTTCTCTTTTCGGACAGCTTTAAAATCGAACATGGATTGAAATAGATATTTGATGTAAAAGGTTTTTTCCTGGTTGGTTGTGCTGGTCTCTTGTGGATCTTGATGATCTGGAGCTGTTTCTTAAAAACATTTAGGGTCTGTCCTCAAAGATCTAAGATAAGCTATTTTAGTTATTCTTGAAGGAAAATGTTATTTTGATCATCTTCTTTGCTCTTTTGCTCTTGTTTTAGCTTAGTAAAGCTGGAAAAATGGTGTTCAAAAAACAGCCTAGTTTTCAGAGAGTAGTTGAAAAATGGCTTTAAAATGGCAACTCCAAAACAAATCATGTAAGAGTTTTCCTGATGGCGTCTTTCAAGCAGCTTAAGAAAGGGTTAAAAGGCGGTTAGAAAAAAACTCGTAATAATAAGATGCTTGCAAGACAAGTTCCCATGACGAGCAAGATCAGTCATGATAAGATCATAGTGTAAGGTTGTTTTCCTGTATTGAAGTTTTTGGTACGCTGAAGAGTCGATCCTCATTAAGGATAAGTTTTATGAAAACTTTCTTTTTTCTTAATTCTAAACCACTGCATATATTCTTTTGACAATTCCTTCTTTGTGGGGTTTTTATTTCAGTTGCTCACATGACTATATTGTTCATGCAGAGTGCTAATGGATTAGGATTAGAAGCACTAAGTGGCAAGGATTATTGTGAAGTAACTCTGAGATTCCCTAGTGACACAGATTCAAAATGGGTATGCTTTCTTGTAAAAGCTAGTAATTATCTTTCTTTTGCCAGTATCCTGTTATACTTTCTAATGTATTTTTCTTGTCCTTATCAGTATGTTCCATATCATTTAGTTTTGGAGGATATTATATTCTAAATGATGCAGGATAGCTTAGGGTTATAGGTCTTTTTATGCAGTTACAATATTTCTGTTTATTAGAATCTAGGATCTTAGCATATTTTAGTTTCCATATTAGCTACTTGTCATATTCACTATTTCTTAAGTAGCAAGAATCTTTAATAGATAGTTTAGGGTAGTAGGGTTAGTCTATATATAATTCTTTTCTCCAACTTTGTAATGATCTTATATCTTATTTCTTATACAATAATAAAAAATAGCCTGCGGCTTTCCGTTCTTCTTTAAGAACCCAGGGTTTGCTAAATTAGCCCCTAAACCTGGTTTTCCCCTAAAAATCCATACCTTCGATATGAATCGAAGGGACTACCCCTCTCCCCGCATTACTAAACATGTTTACTTGCTGAATGCCTACACTAAACTTGTTTACTTTTTGTATTTATTTCTAGATAATATTACATATTTGTTTCTGAGTGGGTTGTTTGATTGACTTCTAAACAGAAAGATCCAAAAACAGGGGAACCTGAAGGCTTATCATTTGATTACAACTTATGTGAAGCTGTAGCGACATGGGAACAGGTGAGCAATCTTAGCATTGTTTTCCTAAGATAAAAGTTAATTTTTTCAAGATTTCCTCATCTAAGATGATTATGATAGCTCTTTAAAAATTGCAATTTATTTCGTTTGGGAGAAAATATAAACAGGAAAGCAGGGGAAGAAAGTCTTAGTGGGGTGTATCTTTGATATGTTAATGCACAATGATAAACCAAACCAATTGGTTTGACACAACAGAAGAAATTATACAAGTTAGCTACAAAAAGTGGAAAATAGAAGTTAACACTCCATTCTATGCCCTAAAAGAGATGTTTAGCTCAAGCTAAAATGTTAAAAGTTAAAACTAAAGTTCCATCTTTAGATTATATGTTTTTTTTCTGCTGTTTTGTATGTGCTTTAGACACAACTTTCATTTTGTGGAGTTCAGTAGTTTTGAGGCAACCCTCTATTATTACAAATTCCACGATACATAACAAATCCTCACACTTCATTATTAACTCTGGTTGTTTTCTGATGTAAAACAAACTGAAGCATAACTTTCATTATCCTATAGTTGAATAGTTACATGAAATTTCCTGCCTGTTTTACATTGGCTAGATTTTATGCATTTGACCTGAGAAGTCCTTTCTTTAGATTATCCTTCTAGATATTACTTGTTGAGTCTTTTTGTGTTTGTAATTTACCTGGTATTTAGTGAGATGACTTTCTCAGGTCAGGAATAGTACCACAATACTTACCAAGGAGTTCATTGATGCTTTACCAAATAGCTGGGAGGATTATGCCTGGCAGAGGATCAACAAGGGAATACTTCTGTAAGTATTTCTCTCCAATATGTAGGACTCTTACTGCTAAGATGGAGAAGATGATTAAATGACGATTATATGTTTGAATGAATTAAGATGTTGCCCAAATGTCATTCTCACTCCTATTTTTGGAATTACAATTCTTTTTACTGCGTCTTTATAAGATCATAGGAGACATTGTAGAGTATATTATATCATGATGAGTCCAAAGTTGTACCTGGTTATCAATTACTCCCTCCATTTTCTAATAGAGGTCTTTTTAGCCTCTTCATATCTTCTCCAAATATAACATGCTTACTATAGAGAGAAAGGTGAGGGGTTGGTGTTTAGGAATAAACTAAATTATTTAAGGGTAGATGAGTAAAACTGGCTCGTCTCCCCCTTCCTTAATCTATGCTAAACTCTCCCCTTCCTTAATCTATGCTAAACTACCTAGAAGGACTTCTATTAAGAAACCTAGGGAGTAGTATCTTTCTATTATTGGGCTATATTTACTCATAAGAAAAGGGGGTATCCTTGGCTTTTAATAAGTAACATTTCTTACTAATTCCTAGAGTCGATCTTTTGTATATGTGGACTTGTAAACACAGATCAACTTCTTACAGTAAAACGTCTGTTAAGTCACAATATGCATTTAGGTCTCAAATCAATATTGTGATTTTGTTTCCACTGTCTGAATATAAACTGATAATTCATCTTGCTGGATGTTGGTATCGCTTTTCTGCCTAGGCCAACCGTCATAGGAGAGTGATTCTAGAAAATTGCTGTGTTCCTCATCTCTCTCTGCTTTTCCAGAGAACATGTTTTCTGAAATCTCTAGTCTGTGAGGTGCATGTTGAAACTAATAATATTATCTTCAAAACTTTAAAGCTTGTCTCATAACTGTTTATTGCACATTATTTTGCTTGGTTGATTGGTAAATAGTTTATTTTTTTGGCAAGGTCATGCATATGACATTCATCTCTACAGGAATCGATGTGAGAATAGAACTCTCTGCATGGAAAAGCTTTCTCTGGTACTCCCAGAAAGACCACCTTATTTTCCAAAGCAGTATGACCGCTGTGCGGTTATTGGTAATTCAGGAGATCTCCTGAACACAAAATTTGGCAAGGAAATAGATAACTACGAAGTCGTGATCCGGGAGAATGGAGCACCAATCCAGGTTATACACCTCACAGTTGTGTACTAAATTGATGTTTATGCCTTGTAAGTTACTCAAATGACATGCTGATTAACCCCCCCCTTTCCCTCTTTCTGATCTGCAGAACTTTACGGAATATGTGGGCACCAAAAGTACATTTCGACTTCTTAATAGGGGCTCAGCAAAGGCACTTGACAAAGTTGCTGAGTTATATGGTATTTGTTTTTTTTCCTCTGTATCTTTTTCCCATCGGGTTAAATGCATACTCAAGTTTTTGATCTACAGATAGAGGAAAAGAGGTTTTGATCGTCAAGACAACGATACATGATATCATGAGCAAAATGATTCGGGTTTGTACATTGTTCACATATTGGCTCAGTTTGATTTCCTTATATCAACATTGTGTTGCAATTGCCATCAAAATATACTTGGTCAGTTTTAATTTTTCAATTTGTTTTGGAACATGAAAAGAAAATATCAATCTTCATAGAGCTAAGGTTCATAATTGTGGCAATCACATTTAATAAGCTCTTCTATGATAGTGCCTGTTGTTTTCAGTCTGACAATTAATCTATACACATCCGTAACATTTGCTATAGAAACTTTAATGCCATCTCCCTTGTCTAGATACAATATCCCCACCTCTCTGGCACAATATATGGATTTTGTAAAGGGTTGAGTTGTGAATTGTTGAAATTATTGAACCAATTAGATCTTGGTGGAGTTAGTGCTGTTCTTTATAGTCACTTTTACATGTTTATAGTCCGGATACATGGGACTAAGGCACTATTCTGCAGAGCAGAGCTCTGACTCTTTTCCTTAGTTATTTTTTTTTTCCCTTAGTTATTTAAGAAACTATATTTCCTTATGGTACGACTGTACAAGTTTCTCATGAGACTCCTTTTGTGTGATACCTCTGATACCAAGAAGGGGAATGGAGAAATGGTCCGGTAAAGGGGAGTCACATTTGACAATTTGGAACTTCTTTTGTTGTTGCACCTAGGCACGTGCTTCTTTTAATGAATAGATCTTCTGATTACCTTGCATTTTCAGTTGATGAAGAGTGAGGGATCAAGCTGTTCAATCATTTGGCTTCCATTTCCTTTGCATTTGCATGGGCACGCGGTCTTTTCTATTATTTTACGTAGCATGTCTTAGTTGCCTATGATATTTTTTACATCATGAAGGAACATGATCTAGAAGCATATACTTCTACATGCATACATCTGTAATGCTGATTTAGCCATTCTACAAGATGAGGGGGTTTGTGCCCTTTGGACCACAGCGCCTTGGTCAATTTTTAGGCACAATGATTCTGTTTGAGTAGTAGGATAGAAAAGATATAATAAGCATTCTTATTATTTTACCTATAAAAGCAGCTAATTACCTGTTCCGAGAGTATTGCTTTCCTTTGTTTTGTTCTGCAAGAATTTCCTGTTCTGGCCTTCAACTTCAGTTGATGCAATCACGATGCCTAAGTTCAGGAGAAAATTATCTGAAAGTGGGGATTTTCTCCTCAGCTAATTATCCCTAATCTGTATCCAATTTTTTGTTTTTGTCTTTCTATAGGACATTCCAATTCTCAACCCTGTATATCTCATGTTGGGTGCATCCTTTGGTTCAGCAGCAAAAGGAACTGGGCTGAAGGCTCTTGAATTTGCACTTTCTATCTGTGACACTGTCGATATGTATGGCTTTACTGTTGATCCAGGATATAAAGAATGGTACCGAAGCAGAGATCTTTTTCATTTGACATCTTTCTATGAACTTATTTTAGGAATGAACTGTTAAATGTCATTTATGGGTCGTGATAATGTTGTTGTAGGACTAGATATTTCTCGGAGTCTAGGAAAGGTCATACTCCTTTGCAAGGCAGGGCGTACTATCAAATGATGGAATGTCTAGGGGTAAGTTGTTTGGCTTCAGTCTTTTGATTCCAATTTATTTTCCTCAGTGATTGGATGTTTGTATCATCATGCTGATTTGGAGGCTCTTGATTCTTTTGCAAATGTGATGCAACTGTAAAACTTTTCTCTGTATATACAGTGAATTATACTGCAAAAAGATCAGGGTTTTCCTAAGAAATTTCTAGTGCGAAGCTCTTGGTGATGATGCAAGTCTCCAACTCCCTCCATATTTTCCTCAAGAGCACTTATAAATGTTGAGTGTTTATTATTCATAAGCTGAGATGTATTTTCGACATTACAAAGAAAATTGACATCGATTTCTTCTGCTCATTTTTCTTTCATGATTTTAATGCTTATAAATTCCTAAAATTGGCATTCCTTTTCTGTTTGATTTTAGCTTATCACAATCCACTCTCCAATGCGAGCGGAACCAAATCGCGCTGTGAAGTGGGTCCCAGATCACAAGTTAATTACAGCTGCTAGAATTGCATCAGAAAAGTTATTACGGTAATTAATTTTAGTTTTCCTTTCTTTGTTATGTTTATAGTTATGTCTTCATTTGGAACCATTTCTTTTATCTTGTTAGAACACCAATTAAGGAAAAGATGATAATAATTGATGAGAAAACATAAAATTCTAGTTCTACATAGTAAATGACTTTTCAATCTTTTCTCCCATAAGTTCTTTCCAAAAAGGTTGATACTTTATTTTGCTGTCTTTCTACCCCGAAAATATGGTTTACAGAGTGCAATCTCATATTCGTTTATTGTGTAATCTGATTGCAATCAACATAAAAGGAAGAGGGTGGGTTTGGAGGGAGCAAGTGTGTATATTATTCATATGAATCGTATCTTTTGTTTGCTCATATTGCAACCTCTCATTCATGCTGTCCCTGTGGTTTGCTTAACACAACTATTGCTACCTTTGTTGTGTTCAGGAATCAAGCCAGTAGTGGAAAGATTTTGAAAACTGCAAATTTTCAATTTTGAAAAAAAAAACGTTTTTCAAAAGAATCAGTAAACATATTAAGTTTTGCTCCCCAATTAAAAATATTTTATATAGTTCTTTCATATATGTTTCTGTACAACTCGCCCCTAACACAAAGTTGCTGGATTCTCCCTTGGTTCAACTCTGCAAGCTTTCCTTCTATATCATTTTGCAGCATTGTCTGTATTTGCATGTTTTACGGTCCAACATATTTCAGCACTCACGATTTAGCTTTCATTTGTATAGGAGGGTCGGAGCAGGATCTAAGGATCCTCTTGCTGCTTGTTCCATTGTCAAGAAACAACCGAAAAGAAAGCGTGCAAAGGTATCTAACCTCAGACGTGCAGCCGTTGAGCATAAAAAGTATGTTAAAGGAACAACTATGTATCCTTTGGAGCATAATCCAGGACATGGGCTACTTTGCACTGTGCCATCTGATTGACTGCATTGGTTTAAACTTTCAAGGTTTGAATGATTAGCTCGTCATGAAAATGTATAACCTACATCAGTCTTTAAACTTGTACTGCTGCTGATTATGCTGACAAATATTGTGTTGTTGCGCAGCGTTGATGAGCTGAATTTTTTGTGGTTAGGTTCACTAATTTGATTAGTTACTGATCTACACGTACTGAATCAGTTTTTTTTTTTAGGTAGCTTATAAGGCCAGTCATATTTGTGGTGGATATTCTTATCTGCTGGTTACTTGATCTTTTTTTATGGAAGAAGGGTACAAGTGTTGATCTTGGGTTGGAATTACCTCACAAACTATGATAGCCTTTGACGTATTTAGATGCCTTACTGATTTACTAATATTGTATTTGGAGTTGAGAAATTAGTTTGTTTTCTTCCTTGGGTGGCCAGTTATGAGAGTTTAGTGAGATAACATAACTATTTCGAAAAAATGGATATTCATTTTATGACAAATTGAAAATGAACATTTAATATGGGCGGATGGATTACTAGCTAACTACATTAGAATGAGAAATTTTAGTAAATTTATTATCCAAAGAGTGGTTCAAGTAAAAAGACTTTTTAATACTGAAATAAGTTCTTGTTTTGGAACGTTCATGGAGAATACTCTTTGGTCTTTTGAAGAAAAAGAGACAATTTTGTCATTAGACATTAATTTTGATTTATAACGTGATTTTTTTTTTTGGAGTTCTGTTTTGATATTGATATTGTGCTTTCAGTGTTGATCACTCAATTATTCTTTCTTTTTTCCCCCTTACTATACTGAAAGTCGTATAAAGTTATTTGACAATTGAAGCAATCAGTCAGGACATTAGTAATTGTGGTGGCTTCATGGTTTCCTAGTCAATATGAATATTTATTGAGACCTAAATGATTTCAGCCGTCAAATGTTTGATCCGACGTGCATAATGGTTCCGCACGGTACAGAACAATTGATATTCTGCACTGTAGCCGGCTCGGGTTGACTACTTATATTCGTCCTTCCTGGTCCTAAATGGCTAAAGTCATCATCTTCATTAAAGCTATCCGGAGGGATGTTTACTGTCATCCTGAAAACAAAATCCTTCATATTAGCTTTAATGCACAGTCCAACTACTACGAGGGTTAGCCTTCACACCCCTCTTCTTCATTTGTCTTGTAACTAGCTGGGCTTCTTCATTTCTTCCTGAAGAAGCATAAAGTTTTGCCATTAAAACATAATTAGCAGGATTCTCAGGCTCTATTTCAAATAATGCTTCACCAGCAATTTTACCAATCTCCACTTGTCCATAAATTCGACAAGCCCCAAGAAGGGCTCCCCAAGCTTTTGCAGTCACCTTCACTGGCATTCCTTTGATGACCTCATAGGCCTCATCCAATCTCCCTGCCCTGCTCAAAACATCAACTAAACAAGCATAGTGATCACTATTTGCATCCAAACCATAAAAGTTCTGCATACGAGTAAAATACACCCACGCTTCATCAGCTAGTCCAGCATGACTACAAGCTTTCAGTACAGACAAAAAAGTAATCCCATCGGGCTTCACATTCGCCATTTCCATTCGTGAAAAAGTTTCCAGTGCAATTCTAGCCTCGCCTTGAAGTGCATGGGCAGATATCAAACTACTCCAAGCAACCACATCCTTTACAGTCATACTCTGAAACACCAAACGAGCACTATTAAGACACCCACATTTGCCATAAGCTTCTACGAGTCCACTCCCTACTTGGGGGTCTATACTAATATAATTCCTAATTGAAAATGCGTGAATTTCTTTGATTAAATTCAATGCTCCAATGCCAGAACAAGAACGTAACAACGCAAGAACCGTAATCGAATTTGGCTCAAAACCCATCACTAGCATTCTCCTATAGAAAGCAATAGCCTTCAAGAATCCATCCTGTGTCTCCAACAACCCTGCTATAATCGAGTTAAAACTCGACACAGACGGCAAAACATCCATAACTTCAAACAATTCCAACGCCTTTGACACATTATTTGAATGCGCATAAAGCGAAATCATTGAATTCCAAACAACAGCATTTCGTACAGGAATTTCATCGAACAGTCTACGAGCATAAGAAATAGAGATACATTTACCATACATATGAACAAGACCGCAAGCCACAAATGGGTTTGAAATAAAAGATAATTTGTGGGCTAATGAGTGAATGGAAGTTCCCATATAAGGGCAGTTTAGGTGTGAGCAAGACTTGAGAGCCAGAGGGAAGACAAAGGGGTCAAGAGAAAGGCAAAGAGAAGAGTGGATTTCGTGAAAAAGAGTGAGAGATTCTTGGTGACGGACATGGTTGACAAGAGAAGCCAAACGCTTCGTCTGAGAGAGCAATCGGAGGTACGAAGAGGAAGACGCCATTTTTGGTCGGTTCTTTTGGCGGTCTTTGAAAGTTGATTTGAATCCCTTTTTAACAGAAAACATTTTTTATTTCACATTTGTTTTACTTTTAAATCAATTTTATTTAAACTAAATATTATATATTTAAATTCAATTCAAAAAACTAAATATTATCAAATTAACTATATAGCATATACACCGTGCATTGTGGTTCGGTTTTGAGATAATTTAAAACCGAATCAAATTTTTGTTTGAAAAATTCTCAAATCGCAATCAAACCAAAATAAATATAAACATCGTGTAATTGGTTTTTTTTTTTTAATACACTTGAGTCAAAATTGATGGAAATTCACAATTTAAAAAAAAAAAAAAAAAAAAAGGGGACTCGGGTCGGGTTAACCTAATCTGCTGGCCTTATATGGATTAAAAATACCCGAAATTCCGGACTATTGACCCACGAATTGAATGGGAACGGATCTCTCTGAAAACCTCTCACAATTCTCCTTCTTCTTCATTCTTAACCCCTAAAGAAGAAATCATGTCACTGAATCTCCCTTCACTCTTCTCCCCAACCCCACCACCTCTCAAACCCTTCAAAATCAAGTCAAATTCACAAAAATATCTTCTTCAAAGATTTCCAACCCCATTTTCCTCTTCTTTAATCATCAATAGAAAGCCCTTTAATCTTCAGCTGGCCCAGAATTTTTCTGGGAAGAATTTGAGGGTACCATTTTGTAATAGTAAATCAAGATTTTGTAATTTTGTTAGTTCTGAGAAGAATGGAGGAGGAGGAGGAAGTACAGAGAGTGATGATTTGGATAAAGCTGAAGAAGAGGCTCGTGGAAAGAGCACTATGCCTGATAGGTTCAGGCCCTTCACTAAAGAAGCTCCTGATCAACCTGTTAGGTGGCCTTGGTTCATAGGTAATTTCTTTACTTTTATTTCATTTTTTCATCTCAATTTTATATATACTTGTGTATCCCCTACATTACATAATAATAATATAAGTCGTGTAGATCATGTAGCATAATATAAGTCAGGTAGGACATTTAGCGAAAATTAAGTAAACAAAAAATTTAATATTTTTTAATCAAAATATCAATATTACGCTCTTAAATAGAATTAGTGGTACACTAAACACTAATTCTATTTAAGAGAGTAATATTGATATTTTGACTAACAAAATATCTTGTGTTTTTTGCTTCCTTAATTTTGTATACATGTCCTAAACGACTTAAATTATGTAATGGATGGAGTTAGCCTTACATAATGAGAGAGTTTCAAGCTTCTTGATAACCTTTTGAGGCATTTTGATTCAGTGAGTACTGATGGTAGTGCAATTTAAATATCATTCAGCCTTGGATATTTTCATGAATAGACCACATCAGGATTTTTATTATTGTTGTGAACTTCTGAAAATGGAAATTTCTGTTTACGTTTCGGTACTCTTGGAGGTTTGAAGTTGTTTGGGATCAACAGGAATGCCAATGCTTGTATTATGATCTGTTTCCCCACCCCCAAGTTTACTTGTCCTGCATGCTCCACTAATATCTACAGATTTCTTCCGTCACATTTGTGCTCATGTTGTTATTGCTTCTAATTTACTTCGTGAATTTCACATCATGTTGTATTGTTGCATATGATTTACCTGTGCTTTTCGGATTTGGAAGTATCACTTTTGCAGTTCGAGACATTGCCCGTTTAATATTGCCGCATATATAGATATCAGTTAATCAATGGTTTTCTTCTTAGCTTGCCTCCAAAAGTTGAACTCAAACTTCCAAGTCCTGTACGGAATTAGGTATTGTAAGTATATGTACATCACAGAATCTATGCTTACAGAAGAGCAAATATTTGAATTCTTTGGGCCAAACACTATATAGAAGCCTTTTCTAATCAAAATAAATTTCCTAGTCTATATGAGGAACTTTCTCGAAATGCCTTTCTTCTTTTTACTCTCAAAGAAGCACAGATTTATAGGTGCGACGAATATCTTACTTGGAGGTCCTCTGATAGCTGCAAAGCATTGATGGCATTATGATCTAATTTTTCATTTAGAAAGCTGCCTTTACATAGCAAGACTTCCATTCTGTCCTTTATCTAGAATAAGCATATAATGTAATGTTTAGCGAGCCAACCAAGGGGAAAGAATGAACGGCATAGGAATGGACAGTTTCCACAAATTTCAGGGATATTGGTTAGATGTTAGCCACATTGAGTAATTTGCAAGTTTTTCTTCAATTTTGCATAAGCTCCTTGCCAGTAATTTTTGTCAGTCAGTCATGTTCGAAATAGCTTAGGAAAATAAGTTTGTTGTGAGTTTATTTTCTTCTTAGGTATCATTGTCCTAGTACAAGTAGCATTAACTTGAATATACTGAGCACCATTAAATCCTTGCATAATCTTTCAATTTTGTTTAGTCTAGTATATTCTGGTCTACTTGTTGGATTCTCCTGGAGCTTTTAAGCGCTTTCGGCTCTCGAAGCAATCCCTTGGCAGCAATTGAGTTATTTCTCTGAAATATTTTATGAAACTCCTAGAATTTGATTCCCTCTCTTGACGTCATTCCCTAACTGCAGCAAAAACTCTCATTTGGCGTTTTCCTTATTTTAAGGAATTTTAAAAGAGCTTTCTTGCATTTTGATATTTTTAGACGGTGTGCTTCCACAGCAATAGTGTTAGTTTGAAGAAAATTGAAAAGGAAGAAGCTTTATGTCAAAAAGCGACTAAGCTTTCATCTCTCTAACTACCCTTTAGCAAAGTTTCTTCCATGCCTCTAAATTAGAGAATGTTCAGAGAGTCTTGTGCTCCAAAGAGCTAGCAACAGGGATCCCTAGACTTCTTGGTCAGCTTTGGAGAGGGAATCTTTAAACAACATAACAACAGTGAATTTCACAAACACAGGCACAATAGACATTCTCACTTTTCGAATTGAGAATTGTACTTGTAGTCGTATCACCGACTTCGTTAAAAATGTTGTAGGCTTTTACTTGAGAAAGAAGAAGAAAGTTGTAGGTATAAAGGACCTACTAATTTCTAGTAGTATTTGCATTCGCTAATTACCCCACCCTGTTGTTTAAGAAAAAAGTTTATTTCATATTCATTAATGAGATCATGCACATATTACATAATTTTTTTATGGCATGCAGCATTGGCTTTTGGAATTTATGCCTGGAGAACTGTTTTGTGGGAGGTTTCCAACTGGAAGAAGGCTGTGGCAGCTATCTTTCGATTCTTAGGATACACTTCAAAACTTCTATTAGCACTTGTATTCCATTTCATAGGTGATCCAGTTACATCTTTAATTAGAGGCGTCGAGACTACATTATACACCATACGGGCTTCCTACTCGTGGGTAATCGCATACGCTCCAATCCAAGAACTCACAACAATTATTATCCTATCATCTATCATACTAGCTATTTCTGAAGCTGCCGTCCCAGACTCAGTGAACAACCAGCCGTATCTTCTCACACTAGCTGGCTTAATTGGTTTTGCTGCTGTTAGGAGCTATATCACCGAGCTATTCTTTTGGCTATTACTTGTGGGATTGTTTAGCTTTAACCATTTTGTTAAGAAGAGAGATTATGTGTCTTCCGCTTTGCCTGTAGCAGCAGTTTTAGCTGCTGTCGGAGAGCCTTGGGTTAGAATCGCAGTGATGGTTTCATATCTGGCTTTAGCCATCATTCAGTACTCAAAGAAGTCTTCCAACAGCAAAGAAGATGAGGCTACTGGAATAGTGAAGAGAGTTCCAATTCCGCTTCTTTGGGCTGCTATGGCCATTGGTGTCCGTCTTGCGGCGAAATGGGCTGGATATCGACATCTAACATGGATGGTTGTTTGATTAACTTGGTGAGCTTCGTCAATCTAAAAGTCTCGAAGATGAAAAATCATGCATTTTAAATGTACGATTATGTGCTGAAATCATTCTATTCCAAGATAAATTTTTGTGCTTTACCTCTTTCTCCTGACAAATTTCTTGATTGCTGCCAAAGACTTCTATCTAAAAGAAAACAGAACTATGAGGCCTTTTGCATTGAACAGCGGTTCTACATTGAAGAACTCTTCCGTACTCCTTCGAGCCTAGAAAGCGGGAAACGTGGATTGGTAATTGTATGAAGTAGGATTTTGATTCTCGAGCCTCATTACAACCGGCCGGTTTTTGTTATTCGGGTGAGATTGGATAGAGTTTGTCTTGCTGATTTTTGAATTATTTGTAAGAATGTGAATTCCACTATTCCAGTATGAAACCTTGCAGCATTGTATTTTTGGAACAGGATGTTACTCAAATGAGTAAGTGGCATATAGTGGCCACCAACAATTTTACATTATCTTTTTAGTCACAAACTTTTTTTTTTTGAACATTTATAATCATCAACAATTTACACTAAATTAACCTAAAATTAGAAAACAAATGTTGGTTTCGGTAATCTCTTCTCTTTTTAGTCATGAATAACCTAAATTCAGTCCGGCTCTTGTGCGGAACAGCCAAAGTTCCGCACGTGCAGAACAATCCCAGCCATCGGATGAGATACGGTCCAGATCTGGAGAGAGAAAAGTTGCGGCTGACTAAAAAAATAAAAATAAAAATTTCTCTCTCCAAATCTGGACCGTTAAAAAATCTCATCCGACGGTTAAAAGCGTGTTTTGCACCGTACGAAACAAAAGGTGTCCCGCATAGGAGCCGGGAGCACCTAAATTAACCACTACCAATTTTCACTCTTCTCTTTTTAGTCATAAATTTTTATTTTATACGTTTATAACGATGAATAATTTACGGACTCCTAGACTTGCTAAATTTGACGACTTTCAAAAAATTAAGGGAAAAACTGTCATTCAAAACCATTATCTTCAATGGAATTGGTTTTTTGTTTTCCGCCATTGGTTAGTTTTGTGATCTCTGCAACTTTTCATTCACTATAGGGATTTTTCTGATATGGAGCATGTCCACATGAACCTTATGGTACAGAATTAGTCATATTATCACAGAATCTTCTCTTTCCTCATTCTGCAGTGATGTGGTCAATTCTGTGATCACATGGTCTGATGTACCTGATTCATATCAGAATTATCCCACTATAGAGCATACGCAATGTCCTTATTATTACTTACCAAAAAAAAAAATGTCCTTGTTAGTTTTAAAGTAAAATGTGTTCATACCCCCTAAACTATTCGAGTTTTTATTTTTATTTTTGATCCTTAATTTAAAAAGGTCAAATTTTGCCCCCTAAATTGTTCAGACGTGTCCAATTGAAACTGTTGGATGAAGCCCATTTTGACATTTCTACCAACTGCACTATCTTCCTTTGATACAAATTATTTTTTTAATACTTATTCCTCAAAAATAGAATTCACTTGTATCGAAGAAATTACTTGAACTTGCTTTTATTTTCAATAATATTCAAATATTTTAAAAAAATCTCTTTAAAAAAAAAAAAAAATAGATCACTTGATTGAGGGAATGATAAATAAAAAACATATAATAATGCGTGATGTTGCTAGTTAGCTCGTGTTTTCTCACTCTCTTGCCTATTGATGTATCTTTGCAGATATTTTATTCTAGCAATACACGATTTGTGGAAAAAAAAATGATAAATACCTACTGCAAAAGATATTTTGTACTTAATAAATAATTTTCGAAATTTTAAAAAGTATAAAAAGTCTAAATAAATACTCTGAATGTTGAATAAAAGAAATATGATAATGTGCATATAAATTAAAATGATTTTTGTATATGATTTCTCTGATGTCTTTTATTTTGATTTGAGAGTATAATTTCATAGCAGGCGTGACAGTATAGATGAAGTACCATTTCATTGTTATTTTTTGAACAACTATTTTATATATTTATTGTCAAATATTATATTCATCTCCTATCTATCTCCGCCCATAACAACTCAATTAGTGAGGATTTATATCTTAGGTTATTGTTGTTATTTAGAAAGTACTATAAACAATAGGGAAATGATTGTTAGCTAAGACCTATTGGCTAAAAATTGGCTAAATAGGGTCAAAATTGGTCAACGGGACAAAAATGCACCTGAGTACTTTTTAAATCGAAAAAAAAAAAATCTACCACTTAGAAGACTAAAATAATAGCCTTTACATGCCTACTACCCTAGGACAAAAGTTGAAACCTAGAATGTAAAAGTCAAAACCCATTCCCCAAATCACGTATTACCTATTCTTTCTACTTCCCTAAATTCTACACTGTAAATACCACCCAAAATTGTTCTTTCTCAGTTTCCTTACTTTTCTTACACTTCAAAAATTTTGCCCAAAACTATTCACTGCAATTTTTTTCTCCTTCCTTCACATTTTTTACACTTCAAAAATTTATTCCGACATTCTTCAAAATTATTTGTTAATTATGAGTTCAAATAATAATGAAGAAGGGAGCGATAATTTAATTATTTTGAGTGAAGCAATTCCTCTAGCTGTGGATGATTCCTGTAGCTATGCCCTATTTGATGTACATAACGGCGGCAACGGTGAAGACGAAGTCAGTGTTGCTCAACTGGAGAATGGAAGTACGGATTCTACCTCTATACAGATTGGCTCATTTTTTCCTACCCTAGAAGATTTATATCAAAAATATCTTGCATATGCCAAAGAAAGGGGTTTTAGTGTTGTTCATAAATGTGGTTCCAAAGGAAAAAATTTTGATATTCGGAAGTACACTACAATATGTTGTGATAGAGGACAGAACGGACACGAGCACAAGCGGACCAAGAGAATTGATTGTTCTGCACAGATCAGTGCAATTTTACGTTATAATGGAAAGTGGAAAGTTTAAAAAATTATTGAAATTCACAACCACGATTTGAATCCAGCAATGTCAAGGTTTATGAGGGGCCCACTGAAAAATTCCATCGGAAATTAAACGGAGATTGCAGTCTAATGATAAGGCTGGGATTAGACCATGTAAAAGTGCGAGGATGTTAGAAGTTGATGCAGGGGGTCCCGAAAATTTAACTTTTCAGACCAAGGATATCCGGAACTATATTGAGAAAACTCGGCGAGAAGGGTTGGGTAGGGGAGATGCAGATTGTATTTACCAAATGTTTACTAGAATGCAACGAAAAAATCCGAATTTTTTTAACTCTGTCCGAATTGACGAGGACGGCAGACTTGAAAGTGTATTTTGGGTGCACCCACATAGTAGAGCAGCGTATGAGCAATTTTCAGATGTTGTTAGTGTGGACTCCACTTATTTATTTAACAAATATAAGATTCCTTTTGTTTGTATGGTCGGAATTAATCATCACGGACAATCCATTTTGTTGGGTTCAGCTCTTATATCTAATGAAGATACTGCTACTTATAGGTGGGTTTTTAGTACATGGCTGGCTGCTATGGGTGGTAGACCTCCAATTGCTGTTATGAGTGACCAATGCGATAGTATTGGGAATGCTCTTGCTGCTGAGTTGTCAACATCAATTCGTAGGTATTGCATTTGGCATATACTTTCAAAATTACCTGAAAAGTTTAAGGGCGTCGAATACCATGGCCTAGTAAAAAAAGAGTTTAAAGTCGTTGTATACGAGAGTGTAAGTAAAGCCTTGTTTGTTAGGAATTGGGATTCATTTGTTGAAAAATTCAATTTGCATGATAATCCGTGGTTGTTGAAACTGTTTGCCGAACGGGAAATGTGGGTTCCAGTGTATCTAAATCACATTTTTTGGGCTGGTATGTATTCAACTCAGAGAAGCGAGGGTATGCGCGCTTTCTTTGATGGTTACGTGCACTCATCTAGCACTCTGAAGCAATTTGTGGAGTAATTTGAAATTGCGATGAAGTATAAGATTGAGAAGGAAGCTGCAGCAGATTTCAAGTCTAAGAACATTGTAGTGAATTGCATAACAAATTATAGGTGGGAGAGGCAATTTCAAATGGCATATACCAATGATTTGTTTGAAGAGTTTCAGTCGGAGATTAAAGGAATGTTGTATTGTCAATTAGTCTCGGATACAAATGGAACACATGAGGAGGAGGGCGATCAAAATTTTGATTTAAGTGAGGGCGGATATGAAAAATATTTGATCATTGAGACGTCGATGACAAACTTGCATTACATTAAAGAGTTTATTTACACGGTAATGTATAGGCCGGAAGGTTGTATACTGAAGTGTAATTGCAGAAAGTTTGAGTCAAAGGGTTTGTTGTGTGCACACATTCTCACAGTTTTGCGTTTGAAAAAAGTTGAAATTGTTCCGGATACATATTTCTTGAAGAGGTGGAGAAAATATGTGTTTCGGAGACATATTTTAATGTTTAACGACGATGGATACCCCTACCCAAGTCACACCGGAATACAAGAGATTCAAGGAATTTGAGTCTTTTTTCAATAGAAATGTTGAATTAGCTATATCATGTGCAACAAGATTTGAATTGATGAAAGTGTTCTCTGAGTACACTTATGAAGAACTTATGAAATAAAGTCAAGTTGTTCAACATCCATTTTCCAGAGACATTTAGAATTTTCCTTTAGGTGAGCATTCTGATCAAGTTATTGTTCAAAATCCTAGAGTTGCTAGGACACGTGGGTGTCCTCGAACAAATAGAATAAGGGGCCGAATAGAATATTTTAATAGGAGTCGGGGTCGGGGTCGGGGTCGGGGTCGGGGTAGGGGCGTTCTTGGAAACCGTGGACAAAGAGGTATGGGAGCCGGAGATGAACATTTGGGAATGGCAGAAGAACAAAATGTCGCAGTAGGAACCACTCAGGTATTTTAACACTAATTTTATTTATTTATTTATTTAAAATCTTAAGTCACCTACTAACATATTGTATTTTTTATTTTTTTAGGAATCACAATCATAAAGAACACCATGATGATGAACTGTTGGAGTTTTGCAATTGTAATTGATTCTAGACATTTTTTCCCTGCTTTAGTCGAATGTTAGAAATTTAATTTCTTGGGGTTTCTAAACCCCACGTGAACCTGTTTTTTTCTTTCGTCTGGCTCATTTAACTACTGTAACATTGTCCCATAGATATTGTGTTTTGAGATATTTGGGTGCACTTTGCATAAAAAAATAGGAAAAGTCAAAACAATATTAATGGGTGGGGCTTCCAACAAGGAGGACTTTTGACTTAAGAAGGTGTCGGACTTGTGGACTGCTGTCAATGTAAACTGCAAAAATTCAGATAAATTTTCATAATTTTATCTTGTTTATGAAAATTAAATTTGTATGATTAATTAATCCTAAAAAAAAAAAATCCATGTCATGAGTTCTTTTGTCACAAAAGAGTTTGTAGGGTTAAAAAGGCTAGGAAAAAATATACACGTAGTAAATATTTATTCGTAGGGATACAAAAAATAACACAAAACAGGAATAGAATATGTTTTTGCCGTTACAAAGGAAGCTTACTCGCCCATAAATTGTGGCTACCAAAGATTCGTGTATTTTTTGTCCACATGCCTATTTTCAACACAAAATCAGGAACCAAAGTATGGAAAAAGAAATATGAAATTACCCACTTATCCACAAGTCTTCCAAAAAAAATTTGGTAATTTTGTAACAGTAAAAATGGCTGGTTCAAGCACAAGTTTGGAATTCCCATATCCACATTAGATATTGGTGACAAAAATTGAAATAATCGGTCACGAACAAGGTCTTTACAAATTTTTTTCCGTGGAACCGCCGTTGATTTTTACAAAGTCACATTCCTTAATTATCCAGAAAATAGTGGCGATTACCACCTTTGTAAATTAAGAGTTCATCAAAATAGTTTTTTTTTTTTTAATGAAAAATTATTGTGTTTTTTTTTGGCTGAAGGATAAATTATTTTGTGTTCACATTGTAGTTTATTCAATGTGTTGAGTATTTATATCTGTATCAATATTGCAATTAATATTTTTTAATCAATAATTATGTAGTGTAATATTTATCAGAGAAAAAAAACCCATAAAGTAAACATTCATAAGAAAAATAGCAAAACATTACTGAAGCAGCTCCAAATTTTTTTTTACTAAAGTTACCGAAGCATTAATAAAACTTGGTTACAGATATTACAAGAGAATAGATCCATGGATTCCAAAACTACATACATCCATTAAGTAGAATTAGAATACACATTAATTAAAAGTAAAATACAAAAAATAATAAGGGTTGAACGCTTATTCTTTTCTTGAACAATTCTCTGAAGATTCTCCAGTTCTTCCTTCAACGTTGATAGTTCTGCTTGTAACCATTTCATTCCTCTTCCAGAATAAACTATAGATCTTTCGTATTCATCCTCAAGCCACCTAAAGAAATTACATCTGGCATTCATGTCCTAAAAAAAACCAAAAAACTATCAACAAAAATGAAAATTACTAAAATGATATCATACAAATATTCATTATTTACCTTAAAAAAAGGGCATCCAAAGTATTTTTTGCCTCTATTCTTTTCCGTTTGGGCAGTTATGAGTAGGGCTGGAAAATCACAGTGACATTGCAGAACATTGGACTGTCCGCGAGTCCTAAAGCCATTGTTGTTTAAAGATGAACTTGTCATTTTAAGGAGGATATGATGGAGTTTAGGCTATAGAAAAGGAAGTAAAATGTAAGGAAGTATAAGATTAAGAGAGAGAACAAAAAAGGAAGAAGTGAGAAACAATATGAAGAGATATTGATTGAGTTGGTTTTGTGTAGGCTTAAATTTATAAAGACCGTCGGATGTATTATGATCAACGGTTCAGATTACCCTCTAGGGTATATCCGGATCGATGACATGGCTATTGATATTTTGTACAATTTGCAACCCTAGGTCCATTACAATATAAAAATTGAAACCCTTTTAGTCCTAAAACTAATTACAAATAGATCCAAATATTATAAAAAAGGATTTTTAATAGCCCATTTGAAAGCTTTCATTATTACAACCGGACCCCTACATAATATAATATCGTTTCTTTACACTAATTTCAACTTATATACTAAATTTTCTTTGAATAACGATCAATTTTAGTGTATTAGTTTGCTTTATATAAGTTGATATGTATACTAATGTTGTTTAATTAGTACATTACTATATATATACTAACTAACGTTTGCTTGATAAGTTCGACATTATAAACGTTATGTGAAACATTCATATAGTGTTAGTATTGTTTGATACAAATGTTATGATTCACTATTTGGTTTATATAACACTCAATTGTAGTGTATTAGTTTGTTTTATATAAGTTGATATGTATACTAATGTTGTTTAATTAGTACATTGCTATATATATACTAACTAACGTTTGCTTGATAAGTTTGACACTATAAATATTATGTGAAACATTCACATAGTGTTAGTAATGTTTGATACAAATGTTATAATTCACTATTTGGCTTATATATAGGGGTGTCAACGGGTTCGGGCCGGCCCGAACCCGGCTCACATAGCTCGAAAAAATGTGAGCGTGAGCTGAGCTGAGGTTATGTGAGCGTGAGCTTAATATTCAAGCTCGCTTCTTATGTGAGCTGAGCGTGAGCTTGACCCCGCTCAGCCCGAGAAAAGCTCGAACCCGAATAAGATTAATAATATAATTAAAATATTATATATATATATATAAAATAATAATAATATTATTATAATATATTGATAAACTCAATACTCAATACCACAATTTAATTATTCTCTCCTTCACAAAACCCTATTCAGTATTCACCGAGACCGACTCATCATCTTCCATCACCATCATCAGTCATCCTTATTCTGTCTTCAACACGTTTACAAGGTAAACATTGGCTCTTTCTTTCTAATTGTACTATGCTACTGCATCAATGGACAATTCATCCAAATCCTATTCTATATTTATAAGTCTTTTAGAAAAGTTTTCCAAGTGTTCTTACTTGTTACCTTTTGGGAAAACCTTTTAGACTTCAAAAGATTTCAAAACGTGTGAAAAATCAGCTCAGAAGGTCGGTCAACCGAGCAGAAACTGAGAGCTAAACTGATCAGCTTCGGTCGACCAAGAGGAAGGTCGGTCGACCTAAGAGGGAGGTCGGTCGACCGACCATGGTTCGGATCATCCGAAGTTCAGCTTCGGTCCACCGAGGTGCACTGTTACTAGCCGTTATTTAACCGTTGCTGAGTCGATTTTTCAGCATATTTTCATATGTATAAGTACTCCAAAGCTAGAGAATTATTCTAAGGCTTGCATATCAAAGTTTCATTGATTTCTTATCAAGTCTAAACACCTTCAAAGCAAAAACACTTGATCTCCATGATCTAAATCATTCAAAGGTGTTCTTTCAAAAAGCAAGACAAAGAGTGTGCTTCATATGTTCAAGAGCTGAAATAGTTTGTGCTTCAAAGGTATACATTCTCACTTATAAGAGTGATCAACCTTGTTCTTTAAACATTCAATTCCCTCTCTAAGTGATTGGGTAATTCTTGTAAAAGTCCTACTTTGTGTGGGCAATTTGTAAAGTCCTATTTAGTGTGGGCAAGCTCTTAGTGAGTTTTTTTGTTGTGTGGTTGTGTTGTAAAACTCTTAGTGAGTTAGCCACATTTGTAAACATTCTTCTTAGTGAAGTTGTTTAAAATCCTTGGGTGCGGCTCAAGGTAGTGGACGTAGATTCTAAGTGAATCGAACCACTCTAAATCCTTTGTCTTGTTGATTGGGTTTTGCATTGCTTTTATTCTTCTTGCTCAAACTTCCAATAGCTTTGCAAAGAATCGAAAAAGTTTACAAGATTAGTTAAAACCCAATTCACCCCCTCCCCCTCTTGTGTTTTACATTTATGTCGTTTGGTCTCGTTTGCTTCTTTTTTTTGTATTCTTGTCCAAATTTAATTTTAAGGCTCATTGCATTATACTATTCTTGAGACAGGATTTTCGTTTTTTTCGCTGATATAAATGAGCTTGGGAAGCTCATGAGCTAAGCTCGAGCTCATGTTAAAATGTGAGCTGAGCGTGAGCTCAAGGTTTATGAGCTTTTCCAGGCTGAGCGTGAGCGTGAGCTTTTCAATTTTTATGTGAATTGAGCGTGAGCTATGCCAAGCTCAGCTCACGTAGCTCGATTGACACCCCTACTTATATAACGATAAATTATAGTGTATTAGTGTACTTTAAAATGAACTTATAAAAACTTAATATAATTAATAATGAACTTATAAAAACATAATATAATTAATAAAAATAAATGTCTTAAAAAAATTAAAATAAAAAGAAAATATAAGGGCTCTCCCTTACCAAAACAGAAAATTTAAATCAACTTAAAGGAACTAACAATGCCAGCCTAACCAAGTCACGCTTTTGTGAATTAACATAGAATAATAGGTATTAATATAGTCTGAGATGTAAAACTTTGAGAAGAATAAAAAACGCGTAGATTTTTTGATGCGTGTATTGAGTCAAATGAAATGAATCTGACACAAGAATTCCAGATATCGAGATGGTAGCTTGGAGAATTGTACTACATTTAATGAAGGTTGAAAAGGAAGCCTCTTGCGTGTCTTGGATATTGAAATGTCTAGTGAAAATTCGAATTGTGCTATATTTAATGAAGGTTGAAATTGAAGTCTTTTGCGTGTATTGGATATTGAAATGTCAGGTGGAAATTTTAGGATGTGACAGTGGCACATTTAATACGATGTATAATATACTACATTTGTTCCAAATTATTTGCAACGTTTCACCGACATCCCAAATTATTTGGCACGTTTTAAAAACTAATGAATCTTAACTATTATTTTTTCAGTATTACCCATAGCAGTCAAACTCGCGAGTTGACTCGTAGGATCGTACGATCCTACGAGTTTTAAGGGGTCTTCCGAGTTAGATCCTACGTAGGATCGGAAATCTGGTAGGATCGGTACGATCCTATGAGTCTACTCAAACTTTTTTTTTTTTTTTTTTGCTGAAACACTTTATATTTTTTCTGTATATTTTTTTTATCATTTCTTATACTCATAACTGATACTTTAAGATTTATACAAATTTATATATCTCAGGAGATATTTGAATCTTAATTAAAAATAAAAATTTGGCACATTTTACCAATTAAATTAACTCCGATTGACTTTTTTGCTGAATACTTAGTCATTAAAAATGAAGTTTCGCCATTTGAATCATGTTTCAATAACAGGTAAATTATTTGCTTTCAAATTATATATCACTTCTTGTTATTGCTAATTTTACAGAATCTTTTTACATTGCCTTTATTTAATTTTGTTAACTTCAAATTAAATTTAATAAACATGTTTAATTTTAGTACATGATGTTAATAACTTGAATGATTTTCTTTGAGTATTTGATTATCTTTTTTTCTTTAAAACACTTTAAATTTGTGATTGAAATGTGTTTCTAAGAGTACATATATATTTTCAAATAATTTTTTAAATTAAGTAGGATCTACGATCCTACGATTCAACGATCCTCATATGCCCTTCCGATCCTACGTAGGATCGCGAGTTTGACTGCCTTTACCCTCTAAAATTATTACTCAACTAACCACTAATAATATTTTCTAGTTATTAATTAAAGGATATTTTGAATATTAAACTAAAAAAAAAAAATGTTAACTGGTTTTTGCAAAGATTCAAACTTTTGAGATTTGAAAACACCAAAACTCTATATCACTATGCATGCCAGTTTGACAAACTAGAGCTATGGTTGACTTGGGGCTTTGCATGTATTGGAGCACGTTTCAAGAAAAATGACAGAAATGTCATCATTTCATCTTCTGCTTCAGCTATTTCAATCTTCTAAGTTTCTCTCACAGTATACAAACACTACCAACTCCGCCACCTACACCTCCGCCACCTACAACTCAACTCCAGCAAAAATCAAATCAATCCATCAAAAATATTTATGAAGCACCAAAACAATTAATTTTAGCTGGTTGTGGTTACATTATAGCTGCACTATAAATACAATGGCTAAGATTTTTCTACTTAGTAAAATATTACTAGCTAAAAACACAAACAAAAAAAATGGCATAATCATCCAAAAGATCCCGTACTTCCCCTTTCCCCTTCAACTTTCGTCTTCGACGACTCTACTATTACCGCCGACCGAGTAGAACTCAGGGCCACACTTTAAATGCTAGTGGAGGATTTTGGAGCGCGTCCTCTGAGAGCTAGTGTTAGGAGAAATCCTAGCCTTGTAAATGCCAATCGAATTCTGGAAGGCTTAGAGAGAGCTGAGGCGCTGGTTCATTCATGGAGTGCTACTACTGCTATTCCATCTCGGAATAGACGTTGGCCTGGCTGTTTTCCCACAGTAAGGAACACTTCTCCTTTTTTTTGGGTACGCCGGCTGCTTCATTTGTCACACCACCACTAGTAATTCGTGTCCCTCAACCCTGCCCTCCGCCTCTCCCTTCTTCTCAGACTATGAACTTTGCTTCCCTTCTCCAAGGTACGCCTAAATATCCAATCAATATCGATTCCGGGTCGGATTCTGGGGGGTGTTGCTTCACCCAATCTGACACTAAGCCTTTCGTCCGTCTCCTCAGGTTATGAGACTGGGGACGAGGCTAACTGGTAAGGAAGTGGACCGAAAGGTTAGGGGTTATGAGCTTATAAAGGTTTATTTTGTTTGCTGCTGCTGGTGGGGATTTCATAGCAAAGTTTACGTACTTGCTATCTGATTAAGACTTTTTGGGGCTTGATGCCCAGTTTCTAAGATTTTATTTTTCGGAGTTAGATGTTAACCCAGTTATGTCAACTTTTTTGTTTTGTTTATATTAGGCAAGTTTGTAGTAGTAGTAGTACTTTTTTTTTTTTGGCACAACTTTTACAAGTTGATGCTTTCAATGTTGTAATATCTAATGTTAATGAAAGTCTTGTCAACTTTTTTTGTTTTTGTTTATATTAGGTAGGTTCGTAGTAGTAGTAGTACTTTTTTTTTTGGCACAACTTTTACAAGTTGATGCTTTCAATGTTGTAATATCTAATGTTAATGAAAATGATCAAGTTATTGAATCCATCTTCTTAATTCCGTTATTTTTTTTGTTAAATTAATTATTTGTTGAATTATTTCGAGTTTAAATATCATAAAAGTGTTGTTCATAATTTTGAGCTACAAATCTTTTTCAGATTCTTCTGTAACACTTGTGAAAATTTTCTAGTTTCAGTCGTGTAGTTCCCAGAAATATACTAAAATTGATCAATCTATCTCTCATAGCAGTTTGAGCAGTGTTTGTATCATTATACTGATGAATTTTCCTCAGACGTGTTTTCTACCGTTTCAGTTTGTAATCCAACAGAACTTGACAAAAAAAATTGGTCAGAAGGATACTGCTATACCGGCTAAAATTGAGTTCCCTTTTTTTTTTTTTTTTATCTTCCTCTTGGTGATTCTTGAGAATTTTGCAGGAATGTAAATTCATTAATGTAGCAGAAGTTGTAAAAGTAAGAAACAAAAAAGCCTAATTTCTAGTAGGCAACTGTTTGAAGAGGTAGGGTGTTATTTGAAGGGATAGGTAAGGTACTGTTTATAAGGTTAGGTAGAGGGGCTATGCTACTGTTCGAATTAAAAATATAAAATATATAAAAATACACAAGGGTACTTTAGACATTTTGTTGTTGACAATTTAGGTTTTTAGCCAATATATTTATTAAGTCTTAGCTATGTAGCAGCTCCCCAAACAATAATCAGCAGGTTCAAAGAATTTTGAATGTAATGGGCTGGACTTGGTCCAAAAAAGTTCCTCAAAGCGCGAGGGCCAAACCCCACTAATTCTAGGGTTTAAACCTGAATCCTCTTTATAAACCCTAACCTTCTCCCTTCTTCTCCATTCCAGCCCCTCTTTCTCACACACACATCGCACTCTTTTTTCGCATATTATTAGATTAGAGAGAAAATACATCAATGGAATTCAATTTCTTGGTTAGCACGTAGCCTCCCGGGCTGCTCTGAATAATCAGATATGAAGATGATTGCCCCAAAGCTCGTGCTAGATTGCCGCCGTTCAGTGTTGCAGTTCGGCCGCTTTTGTACCTCAATTCCCACGGCTGGGTTGTGTCAAAGTAACGGCTATATTTCTTTAATTATTATTTAATTTTCTTATTTTTTTGCCTCAAACACCTTTAGCTGTTTTTCTTGTTGCTTTTGATAAAAGGTCTAGTCATTGAGGCATAAATTCTTTTTTTGCGGTGTCAACGTGGGGGAAAGGCAAATTTTTTTATCTATTGTTTTACCTCTAAGAACATTCGCTATATTTATTTGTGTATTTGTTTTTATTAGTTTTTTAATCTATTTTTTGGCTATGATTAAAATGGATTTTATCCGCGCTTCTGAGTGAATCTTTGATGCTAAATCTAAATATGGTTGAATTTCTTGATATGAGCCAAAATATTTTAAAAAAAAGATAATTAGTTTTAGATGTAGTTTTATCTGTGTGATTTCAAGTGTGGAAAATGGGTTTGTTTTCAATGATTATTTTCTTGGCTATGATGTTGAAAATTCAGCTTTAATGTCAGTTCTGCTTCAGAAAATTCATGATTGATAGAGCTGCTTATGTTTCTGAGCCATTCTTATAAATTAATTGGATTTTAAATTTTTAGAAAAATTAAATGTTTTGATAGAATATTGTAGATTTCTTGTTAGAGTTGTCGAAAATACTTTTTTATAAGCTGGATAGTATTTGAGTTTTGCTAATGCAGAGCATGAAATTATTTTTTAATACTGCTTAGCCTGGGATGATAAAGTCCATGTAAAATAAGGGGTATGTGGATCCTTGTCTCTGCTTTGCAGAGAGAACCTACTTGGTGAAGCTACTTCCAAATGAAAATACTGGGTTTTACTGAGGCACTTTGATTAGTATTCTAATTTTAATGTCTCTTACAATTAACATTTATTTAGGAAGGGATAATTATGGATTGTTTATTTTAGTTTCTTATTTAATTGATGACAGGTGCAGAATTGAAAAGATGATATTTTGTTTAACAAAGTACTTCGCTTTTTGCTTAATTTTTTCTAAATGTCATAAACGGCTAGTATTTAGACAAATGCATGGACTTTCATGGAGAATCGAGTTTAACTATACTCTTTCCCTTGGATTATTGGTGGGTTAGGGTCTGATAAACTCATAAAGTTTGTGTTGTACATCAGCTTCTCTCTTTCGTATCCACGGGATTGGAGTTAAATGACAGCACTAAATTTGAAATTTAATTATTTTGTATTTTTGCTTGATATGTATTGTCTAGGATGAAAAAATCCACTTAAATGAGGTGTAGATGACCCCAAGACCCTGTAACAAGGGTGAACCTACTTGGGGTTCCTACTACCTAGCATGAAATTACTGGATTTGTCTGAGACCATATTGTTTGTTTTAATCTTTATAGTGCTTAATTGTTATATTTTAATTCTTAAAATGTACCTGTTTATTGTTACTTGATCTTCCTTATTTCATGTTTTGATGGAGTGAATACTATTTTCTGTACTTTATGCAATCTAATTTAGATGTATCTATATTTTGTGATATTTTGAAGTAGAAGTCATGATTATTGTAATTATTGACAGTAATGTTGTTGTTTTAAATTATATGAATCTTGTTTTCTTACGGTTGAAATAAAAATTTGTCACTATTTTACCTATTTAATTTTGCTAATGCCTTGCATACTCAAATTATGTGTGAAACCCAAACATTGATTCAATAATTAAAATACTCCCAAACTAATATATACCAAGATATCCTGCCCTATGTAAAGAAATTGAATGTTATTGAACATAATTTGTGTGTTCTGTCATATTTCTTTCCTTGGCGAATTTTTACAGTAGTAGGCCTTGAGATTGATTGCTTGGGCATTGGAGCATGGCATCTTGTTGTTTTTCATTGTAAAGGGCGGGGCCTGCCCGATCAGAATTTCCGCCATTGTTGCCAGTTTGAAGATTTTGGACGCTGCTCTTCTTCTAGTTTAGTTTGCTGGAGTTGTCGGGGATTGGGGCTATCGTAGGCTATTTTAAGGGATTTTTCAGAGCGGTGAAGAGGGTAAATGTTGGGGAGGTTTGTTTTTACTGCTTTCACAGTTCATTTTGAGGGTTCTATCGTCTTAGTCTCCAACAATTTCAAACCAAATCAAATCCTTCATGAGTTGGTGCTTGAGTTTTCATTCGTAGACTCATTTCAAAGAATGAGGTTCTTGAGATATTTTTGTTTAATTACTTTTTTTTATGGGAAAGTTTGAATCTTTTTGAGTTTTTGGAGATGAGTTTATTTTTAATTTCAACTTGAAGTAAATGGGTTCTTAACAAGCTTAATATATAAGATGAATTGAACAAGGGGTTAGGGAAGAAAGGGATTGGAGAAGAAGATGAATTGGGGGAATGTATGGACGAATTTGCCCTTAAAAATTTAATCATGTGGGCTGCACGTCTGCATAGCCGTTTTGTCTCGTTGGATTGTACACATTTTGAATATTTTTACCATCTCGTAAATAGTTTAGGGTATAATGACACAAAAATCGTAGGGGCATAACTTAATTTTGAATATAGTTAAAAGAGTATAAATAAAGTTAATATTAGATATTAAATTTTATATTGGGGACCAAAAGGAACAATTAGCCGAAAAGATAACGATGCCTCTAATTTTGACGGCACGTCGGCAATGTGTGATTAAATTCTGGTGGCAATGTGTGATTAAATTTGACCAGAATTCGGGGTAAAAATTCTTCTGTTCCCGTTCCTCTCTCCAACCAATCACAATTCGCCATATGTATATATAATTATAAAAAATATTTATATAGTAAATTTTGATTAGTTATGATAGGGATGGGGACAAGGATTTTTACCTCGAATTCGCCACTTTAACTAAAAAGAAAAAACCATAAATAATTGTGGCTAGGCCTGCAAACGGTCGGATACGGATACGAAATTGTCTATTCCGTATCCATATCCATTTTTAATTTTTCTACCATATCCGTATCCATATCCTAGCGGATCCAAAATATGTATTACCAGATCCGCTGATTTGGATCCGAATACGGATATGGTAAAACCTGTTTCAAAAAGTCTAATTATACTATAATCCACAAATAATTCTACGAAATATAATATAATAAAATACATAATTACACATGTCCTTCCATACCTTTGAAGTTAATTTCTTTTCTTTCTTTGTATTGCTCATCTCAATCTCAGGCTCAACTTGTTGATATTTTATTGCATCAATATCCAAATCGAGCTCGACCACTTCACTAGGAGTATTTGTCATCCTACATGAGAAAGACAATGAATCAACAATTAGTAACAAATCAACAATTAAAATAGATAAAAAAATCCAAAATAGATATAATAGAAACTCATTAAAAAGAATTATTATTTAAAAACTTTAGAACTCGTAATCTTTTAAAGATCAAGTAAATGGAAAAAGATCAAGTAAACAAAAACGACAAGCAACGGAACAAAAACATACCGGGGGAGAGAGAGAGAGAGAGAGAATAAGACGGAAGAAAGAGAAAAAAAACTTACCTTTTAAGCGGAGAAGATGAACAACCGCTGGAAAAGAATCGAAACTCATCATCAGAGGAGTGGTAACGTCAGATCTGAGAAGAAAAATGAGGAACTGTGAAGAAGAGAAAAGAAAAATTAAATTAGAATAAAAGGAGAAAATGAAGAAGAACTAAAATAGAAAGAGAGAGAAGGGAGAAAGAAAGTCAACTTCACCGGAGAGTCGCGGCCGGCCGGAGGAGGAGGCTACCGGACCGGATGAAACGACGCCGAAGAAGGAGAGTGAGAGGAGGGGCGCCGATCAGGGGAGATATTTTAGGATTTATTACAAAAAAATTATATATATGAAGAAGATCGAGATGACCTAGAACTTCTTAGGACAAATTCGCATAATCAGTCCCTGAAGAACCTAAAATTTCTAGGTAGAAGTTTATTAATTTGCACAGTAGTCCCTCCTTCTGAGTCCTTCACCTATAAAAAACTTATAGTACAAAAAAATCATAAATCCTATAAATTCTGCAAAATATATTGTTTTAGGGAATATATATATATATATATATATATATATATATATATATATATATACACACATTATTTTACCTAAAACGGATTCGGATTTAACGGATACGATTTTTTATATTTCATATTCGTATCCATTTTATTACTCTTGTACGGATTCGGATTCGAATACGGGTATATGGATATGAAATGCTTACCATATCCTTAAAAAAAATACGGATTCAAATCGGATACGGATAAAAATCCGCTCCGTTTGCAGGCCTAATTGTGGCTAAAAAAAATACATTTTACTCTAATGTAGCATGGTGAATAAAAAATGAAAAATATTTGTTGTTAAAGCAAGCTGGCACTACATTTCTTGGTAATAATGTTTCAATCGATGACCTCACATGCGATGTTAGTTGTGCTTCTTTTCTTTGTTTGTGCACAAAAAGACGATACCCATGCGTCCAGCTTCTTTTCTTTGCTGAGCTCAACTATATCAGTTAGCAATAACCTAATCTGCATTTCAATTTTATTTCATAGGTTTTGGTGTAAAATGCCCTTTCCCACTTCTTCCTGGAATTGTCATTCCTGTTGAATGATGATTCCCACTTCAAATTGTCCAACCAAACGCCGGAATGGAAAGAGAAATGGGAAAGGTCTTTCCATTCCCGCGTACCAAACACGCACTGAGAGTATTCATTTGGTATTCGAAAGAAAATTTCGAAACTCGATTTGGTTTTGTAACATTTAATAAAATCGAATCGACTAAAATTTTATGAAAATCGAATAACATAAATTATTACGGTATGATTCGGTTCAATTCGGTTTATACCGAAATTTCATTTTTTCTTGTGGAGCTCAACTTAATACTCCCTTCGTTCCTATTTATCTGTCGCTTTAAGATAATGCACTCGAATTAAGAAAATAATTGTGATACATTAATTTAAAGATAAATAGACATTTTTAACCTTCAATTAATACATTTATGTTGGGATAATTCAAATTAGTTGTTGACTGAATTAATTAAAGATAAGGGTAAGTTTAGAAAAATACATTTAATGCTTTATTGGTTTCATAAAGTGACAGATAATTTAAAAATAAAAAAGTATGCTTAGACGACAGATAATTGAGAATAAAGGGAGTAAAAGTTAGACAAAAGATAAAATTATAATGCACAATTAAAATAAAAAATTAAGAATAATAATACAAATCTACAACAATAGCATAACTCATCAAGTCCCCAATAATTCGGGGTATGTGCGGAGATGAATAGTATACATACTTAGCATTTGGCAACAAATACAAAGAGTGGCTACTCCCAGAATGTCACTGAAACAAATGAATTGAAGACAACTCTAAATAATATTATTAATACTTTTAAGTATAATACATTTTTTTGAATAATAATAAAAAAAAAAATGGTCTATTCGGTATTTCGATTTTTAAAAATTAAAATCAAATATCAAACCGAATTATTTTTATTTTTTTAAAACTGAACCGAATAAATAGAACCATATAATAAAATTCAATTTGATTCGATTCGATAATTCAGTTTAACCGAAGAATGAACACCCCTTTCCAATAGCAACCTCAAAAAGGTATATTGGAGCATTTTGTTTTGGGAATTCAGAAAGCAACATCAAATTTTGGAACAAAGTCATCCATATGCTCTATTGGAGTGAATTGGAAAATTAAGAGTTTGTTATCTAGTTAGAACTTTTTTTTTAAGTTGCTAGTACTTTTTATAAAAGTAGTTTTTTTCTATATGCATTGACTTGTTCTTATTTACTGGAATTTTTTTAATAAATATTCTTTCACAATCCAATCGAGAAAGAAATAATAAATTAAAATATATTTATATAATTATTTTATATTTAACATATCTTATTTATGAAATTTTAGTAAAACAAAAAGTAATTTTAATATAAGCTACTCTAGAAAAGCACATATAGAGTATTTTTTTTCAAATCAATTTTTTGAACTTATTTTAAACTATAAGTTGAATGAATAAGCAATTGAAAATATTTCAATAATAATTTATTTTAAGCCGAAAAACTATACGTTAATATTTATAAGCTAAGAAAAATAAGCTTTGAAAAAGGTACATAAATGAACAAAGATAGTGATTATTGGATTAAAAATTTGGAATCAAATTTGAATCAAGAAAGTAAAAGGTCATATCAAATTCTAACCCTTATTTTTATTTTATACTATTTGATTTTTATTTAATTTCAATTTTTTAATTCAACAATCATTATTAGAAAAAGCGGCTAATGTGTCGCGACTTGAACATAACTCCAGTTTGAGCTACACCAGAAATAGTGTACTAACCCACAGTCATCCACAACGTTGTGGGTGTTCCAAGGGAGAAATTTTATTTTGGTAGGTGACTAAATTTGAAAGTTACATCCAAACCAATGAATGCAGTATATGTAGGAAAGATAATTGCTAAAAAGTCAATTCTCTTTTATACGTGTACTGTATTTATTGGTTTGAATGTAACTTTTAAATTTTGTCACATACCAAGATAAAACTACTCGTTCCAAGGATATTCATGAATATATATATATATATATATATATATATATATATATATATATATATATATTTTATAAATAAAATTTTATATTTTTAATATTCTAATTGCTCACCTAAATTTCGGTTCTAAGTTATAATCAGACTCATTTTGGAGTATTCGAAGTAAAATAATCTGGAAGAATGGCGGTTAGAGCCTAGTGGTTACTCAATATTTAAATTAGGGGTCAATTCATTATTTAAACATTTTAATGGGTCCTCCTTAAGGCAAAACATGTTTCAGTAAACAAATAGTAGTACAGCTGTAGGAAAGATAAGGACGCGTTCCCATTGGGTGGCCCATGCAGGGCGTGTTCAGGGGTGGGGATGCGCATGGGGACGTGGCTCACTTTCTCCTCTCACATAAATTCACATGAGGGATCAGCCCGAAAATATCTTACAGGTGGCGTCCCCGCAGAGAAATTATGTGAGAGGAAAGTGCCATGCCCCATAGGGACCGGTCCCACCTCAATTTTTCCGCCCAGGTGATAGCCTCGTGGTATTACCAGACAATTAAAAAAAAATCTTAATAAAAGAAAATAAATATTTTTACATTTCTTGTAATTTTCCCTTCTTTTTAATAAATAAAATAAAATGAATTCAATATTCATACACTTTTTAAAATTAATTTGAGCCAACTTATTATTGGAGTCTTTTTTTCATATTGAGAAAATTTTCAAAGTCTTTTTTTAGTATTAATTTCTTTTCACATATCATACTTAATCGAATAATAGTCTGCAAAGAATTAGCTCTATCAAATAAGCACCAACAATAGGGCAAATATAATTTCTGAAGTTCTACAAACGATCAACCAATATTTGAACTCATGGCCTCGGCTTTACCAAACCACTTGGGAGTAAGTTTGGAATCACTTGACCATCATCGTTGTTGTTGGTAGATATAAACCAAATTTGGTGTAACAGAAATTGGTCTTTATAAATTATATGAGCAACTCACTACTCCAAAGCGAGTTGGCTATTGCGGAGGATTTACTTACACCTCCACATTGTAGAACATCATGCATGGAGACCGTTAGATTCTTCTATCTAACAATTATTGTAATGTTCTGCAGTGCAAAATTGTAGATGATTTATCCTTTCACACAATAATTATTTCAATTCTAAAGAGTGAATATCGCTTTATAATCTACACATGAATGTATTTGCACATGACACATATGGCTAACTGACATTGATTTTTTTATTTGTATACAATCCAAACAAAAAATTATAAATTCTTAACGAGATTAATATGTCAATAATGTTTGGCTTCTAATAATTGGTTATAATTGGCTAAAAACCCAAATTAAACACTATTCACCCCGTTGGTATAAGGGATTCACCCAATTATTTACCATTTTGCCACCAATTTAGTGGCTAAATTTTAGCTCCCTAACAATGTCCATATGCATATATATAAAAGAAGAAGAAAATGAGACACTACAATAAAACAAATTTTTTTTTAACATTTAATCTAAAATTAGTGTATATAGTAGTATATGTTTCATGTTCGTAATATTATTTATTTTTTATTAAATTTTAAATTCTCAATAAAATTAAATTATAGAATTATCATGCGCTCGTTAGACCAACCCAATAAATAAGGATTTGGGGCAAACCAAAATTATTCAAGTCTCCTGGACAAAACCGCCACAGGGCTAGCTGAAATTTAATGTTGATGGTTCTTCCATTGGTAATCCGGGTAGGAACGGTAGTGATGGACTCATTAGAAATTATAATGGGAATTGGACAGGGGGATTCTAAAAAAATCTTGGTCATTGCACAAATAATGTGGCAGAGCTTTGGGCTTTAAAAGAAGGACTTATATTAGCCATCAACATCAATACTCATAGGCTCGTTATAGAAATGGATGCAAAAGTGGTGATTGAGCTTATTTCACATGCAGATATATCTACTCATCATTTATCCTCTCTTATATCTTATTGCAGGGCTTTGATCCGACAGGTGCCGGATATTAGCATTTTGCACATTTTCAGGGAAGCCAATGTTTGCGCAGATTGTCTTGCCAAAGCTGAAGGACTTGCTACATCCTTCGACTATGTTATTTCAATTCTCTCTCTCCTTTTGTTAGCCAATTAGTGGCAGGGGACGCCCGTGTGGCTACTTTTGATAGGACTATCTCCGAAACCTCTATCCATATCCATTATTTGTTAGCCTTTTAGGGATAGGATATGAACAAGTGATTTTGATAGATAGGCCGAATTGTAACAACTTTATACCTTACCCTACTGGTTAAGTTTTATTTTATATATTTATGCTAACTTACCAAAAAAATAAAAAATAAATAAGGATTTGACATGTGTTTACAAAGTTCAAGTTTTCAATTTCTCCAGTCGACGTGAGGGCTGTATTAGTGAGTGATTTGTAAGTACCATTGCAAGCTACTTATGGTCTTTAGGGTCTGTCCTGACCCGTGGTGGTGATCGGAGGCAAACCCACCCAATTTTTTTACTAAAAATAAATAAATAAAGCAACCTGCTCCCCAAAATCACGGAAAAATCCCCTATGAGATGATCCTTTTGGGTACCTGTGAGACATGTCTGCGGGACCTACCCTGCATATGAATCCTGTCTCAAATTATGTGAGAGGAATGTGGGACCATACGCACAAAGACCTCCCATGCCAGACTTTCCCCAAAATCACAGCTAAGTTTAAACAGATGGCATGCTAATATAGAGAGAAACAAAGACTTTTTTTTCTCACCCTTTCTGTCAGTGTACTGATTGATTCTACTGAAAGTAGTCTCTCAAATATTGAATTTGATCAGCAAAAGGAGCTAAAAAGATGAGGGTTCTTTCATATTTACAGAAAGCTTTCCATAGCCACTCTTATGTTTCTAAACTTTTGGTTATTTCTTCTGTCAGGTTTGTTTAGATCTCTTCAAACTCAACTGAATTTGGGGTTTATCCCAGTTTTTTGGATTCTGTATTTCAAAAAGAATTGTGGGTTTTTGATAAATACTTATTTTTCTGTTATATTTAGGCCAAATTTTGTCAGTGTAATTGCTTGGTTTCATTGTTTTGGGCTTCTTTTATTTGATTTTGTGTTCTTGGTTACTACAAGAATTGAGAAATTTGATATTCTTGCTCATAGATGGCCTATTAATTCTGGAATTCATTTGGTTTCTTTATTCGTGATGGGTTAAGGCCGATTAGCAAAAGTCATAGAACAAAATATACTCATCTAATGTACCCTGATAGATTGCTTTACTTGGGGATTTACTTTCTCAAACTAAATGTTTTTTCCCCTCATTATAATTGAAGTGTAATTTTTGTCTGTATCTGGTTTCTGTAGTGGTGGTGGTCTCATTGCATATGCAGAATCTAGTCCAGACAATGGAAAACAACTTGTTGAACAAACTAAGTGCGAATCAAAGAAGAAGAAAGTGGTAGTGCTTGGAACAGGATGGGCTGGTACTAGCTTCCTAAAGGATATAGATACCTCGTCTTATGATGTGCAACTCGTCTCTCCAAGGAACTACTTTGCCTTTACTCCTCTATTACCTAGTGTGACCTGTGGAACAGTTGAGGCTCGGAGTATCGTAGAGCCTGTGAGGAACATGATAAAGAAGGTAAAGAAAAACTTTGCCGATTATAAGCTCTTTATGCTTGTATTTTCCAAGAAATCTGTACATCATAGATAAAACCTTCCTGGTTAGGAATGTATTTTTATCATATTTACTCAACTAGTTAAGGGGTTAAAAGATTCTTTTCTCTTTTTTTTTTTATTTTTTTTTTTTATCCTAATTGGCTAATCAATGGAACTCTACTCATTGTTTTGTTTTGTTTTGTCTGGTAGAAAAGAGGGGAAATTCAATTTTGGGAAGCAGAATGCCTGAAGATTGATGCAGCTAATAAGAAGGTTTTCTGCAGGTCTGCAGTTGAGAACTTATTAGGAAAAAATGAATTCGAACTGGAGTATGATTATTTGGTTATAGCAGTTGGAGCTCAAGTAAATACTTTTAATACTCCCGGTGTCATGGAAAATTGCCACTTCCTGAAGGTAGAGCTTTCTCATTCATTTCAGCTAAGCAGCATCTTTAAAAAGTATCACAGTTGTAGGATGTTTTTCTCAATCCCTTAATGAACCAAACGATAAAAGCTAATTGCTTGTAGGGAGGATGATTATACAGTTCTATTTGTACTAGAATCGTATTCAAACATATTAGGAAATTCCGTGGAATGTCATGCAGGAAGTTGAAGATGCTCAAAGGATTCGGAGGACTGTAATTGATTGCTTTGAAAAAGCCATTCTTCCAGAGTTGACAGAAGAAGAACGAAGAGTCAATCTTCATTTTGTTATAGTGGGTGGGGGTCCAACTGGAGTGGAGTTTGCTGCAGAGCTGCACGACTTTGTCTATGAAGACCTGATTAATATATATCCTTCAGTTAAAGATTTGGTGAAAATAACAGTGGTCCAATCTGGGGATCACATTCTGAATTCGTAAGTTAAACCATGCTTGCTAAGTTAATTTATTACTCCCTCCGTCCCAAATTGAATGTCCATTTTGAATAGGAAAGCTGACATTAGATTTGGGATGGAGGGAGTATTAAGTTTATTTTGGAGTTAAGGTTTATCTACAGTGCTGATACTTCAACCCTTCTGTGTATTCTGCTTCCTTCTTCGTCTTCTTTTTATCTTTAATTTCCTTTTCCTCTTTTGTAAACTGAAGTTTCTGATATTCCTATCTTGACCTTCCTCCTGTTTCAAATTGTTGTTGAGTTCCAAGAGTAGGAACTGTTCAACATAACAGCATAACTTCAATGCAGCTCATTTTGGTTCACTTTTAAGAGTGTCCTCCACTAACATTCTTATAGTACAACATTGGTGTTTTCTTACTCTTTCTATTGTCTGTTCATGGTACTTCTTTTAAATTCCGATTTTGGCTTCTAAATCCTTTGTTAGTGTCACCCTAATCTGGCCAGGTATATTGCATCCTGTTATGCTCTGTTATGTTATTTGTTAAGTGTGCAAACAGTTCCGTGCATGCACATGTGTGCTTTTCTCATTTTTTTTTGTCGCCAGCAGGTGAGATAGCTTTAAGGCTTTGTAGAATACAAGAGGATATTCTATTAATGAAAGATGGCTATGTGAAGTAGAAAAATATTTCACCCAAAAAAACAATAAAAGTAGAAAACTATTTCGGTGATGTTCACAACTTCTTAGTATGCGAAAAGTATTTCTTGTAATTGACATGGTTGAACCATACAAATTAGACATTATTCTATGCTATCAAAGTTAGGTGACTTTGAATATCCAATAAGTTTCGAGTTCATAATTAGAAAACAAAATAATTAATCAATAACTTCCCCGTTGCAGTTAGCCTGCGTCACTCAATGAGTCAATTCAGCTCATGTATACATTCCTTGTGTGCCCTTGTGTAGTTGTTGCATTCACTGTACTTTGAGCTTGCAAGTTCGAATCTTGTAACTGCATTTTAAAATCCTTGCAATCTTGTTTTCATTTATCTGTAGGTTTGATGAAAGAATAAGTACATTTGCTGAAGAGAAATTTAGTCGTGATGGTATTGATGTTTTAACTGGACGTCGTGTAGTGAAAGTCACTGATAAAGAGATAAACATGAAATTGAAATCTACTGGAGAAGACGTTTCTGCACCTCATGGATTGGTTGTGTGGTCAACTGGAGTTGGGAGTCGTCCAGTTGTGAACGACTTTATGGAACAAATTAGTCAGGTATGATTGCACTTTGTTCTCTTGGTCTCGTTACATTACTTGGAAAGTGGTTAAGAAGTGTCTGGATACATACTAGAATTGTTTCAAGTGTATATAAGTTTTCCAAGTCGTGATTTCAATTTGGTCAATCAATTATGAAACTGATGCAGGGCAATAGACGTGTTTTAGCAACTGATGAATGGTTACGAGTAAAGGGATGTGACGATGTATATGCTCTTGGTGATTGTGCTACGGTGGATCAAAAGAAAATCAAGGTATACTTTCACTTTTCCCCTTTACCACATTCACAATGTTAGAAGAGGAGATATACTGAGTTCTCTAAAGTTGCTAGAAGAACATTTATTATGAATTTATGAATTATTATCTATAATAACTTGCTGAATTTAGAATATGCTTAAGGGCCTACTGTAGATTTCTGTTCTCAAACCATTAATTTCTCTTGCTTGTTTTCTACCAAGTATTCTATTTTCTTTCTCTAACTTTTTTTCTTTTTTCCTTTTACAATTCCATTATTCAGGAAGATATCTCAGAAATATTTAAAGCTGCAGACAAGGATAACTCTGGTACCCTCACTATTGATGAATTCGAAGATGTGATTGAGGACATCACCATTCGATACCCTCAAGTTGAACTTTATATCAAAAGCAAGCATCTGTTCGACATAACAGACCTGTTGAAAGACTCAGAGGGAAATGAAAGAGAAGAAATAGATATTGAAGAGTTTAAGTTAGCACTTTCTCATGTTGATACACAGACGAAGAGTCTTCCCGCCACTGCACAGGTGCTCGCTTTCATTCTCCACCATCATGTTCTTTCCCCAGTATCCCATCGAGCTTATTAATTTGATTCATCTTTTGGATGCCCCAGGTTGCTGCTCAACAAGGTGCATATCTTTCTCGGTGTTTTAATCTTAGAGATAAGTGCAGCGTTCAGCCAGAAGGTCCCTCGCCGCTTTAGAAGTGGTGGGCGACATGAATTTCGCCCTTTTCGGTAAGCTTAGCAACCAGCTTAACTTGCCCTGTTTTACTTTCTTTCCCAGCATAATTATCAATGAATGTCTAAATATACATCCAAAACTAGGAGATGCTTATATAGATCAGAAACTTTTAACATGGGGAGCCCTACCAGTTTTCATCTTCTGCCACATATTTCAGTTCATTCATTTATTTATATTTAGGTCTAAATGTTGATCACTCTGCTTCAATCTCTATTAGCAATTTTGTCAAAATTTTGATAGCCTTTTCTTAATTCTTTTTTCTCTTCAGATTTTATTATGGCTTTCTGAAGTCAAAAACTTGTTTCTGAACTTCAATTTTTTTTTAATTATAGTTTTGCCTTTTGTTACGGTATTTATTCTAGCAGATACTACGGTTGGTAGGAATTTGTTATGCTACCAAGTAATCGTGCTATATCAGAAGCTCAAGACCTACAGTTTTAAACCACATTTTCTTCTATATCTGTTCAAAATGTCGTCTCCCCATGTAGGTAGAACTACGGATTCGTATCTTGTTGTTTAAACACATGGTAAAGACACCATATACTACTCATAATTTAACACGGTGAAGATAAGGTTTTGATTTCCTTTTCCCCCGAGATTTTTGACATGTCAGTTTGTTGCATAACAGTTACAGGCATCTCGGACAATTTGCCCCTCTTGGTGGGGAGCAAGCTGCTGCAGAATTGCCCGGAGACTGGGTTTCCATGGGACGTAGCACACAGTGGCTTTGGTATTCCATTTATGCTAGGTAGGTAATCTATCCATCATCCGCCAGTAGCATGTTTTGCGTTTCTTGAACTGCATTTCTAAAATCTAGCTTGGATATAATTGTTTGTTATGTTCAGCAAGCAAGTTAGCTGGCGCACGAGGTTCTTAGTGGTCGGTGATTGGGGAAGGAGATTCATCTTCGGTAGAGATTCCAGTCGAATTTGATGTCAAAAGTGTTGTTATGTCCACTCTCACTTATCGAGAAACCAGTTTCTGCAAATTTTCTCCTTGAATTTTGTAAAACCCGTAACTTTTACTTACTTGAATTTCTGACGTGTAATTAATTTTTCACGATTAATTGTGTAGGCGTAATATTTCTCGTGTGATTACGTGTTCAGTTTATTCTATAACATGTTACGTGTTATTTTTTTCGTGTATTTATATTGAGGGCGTTTTACACGCGTAACGTTGTTGGGGAATTTAAATTGTGATTCACTTAGATAATTAATTTAATTAGATAATTGATTAATTGAATAAGGAATTAAGGAAAAAAAAAAGAACTTAAAATAAATAAAAACAAAATGGACTTTTGGGATTTCGTGGGTTACACTGGATTAAAAGACAAAATAAAAATAAAATAAATAAAAGCATAACGTGGGGAATTGGGAAGTCAGGGGAATGAATGGGCATAACGTGTGTATATGGGATCTTTATAGCGGGGATCAGTTTTAGGGATGGCAATGGGTAGGGTTGGGGAGGGTTTTGGCTATACCCACTACCCGACCCTAATCTTAAAAATATAACTCAAAACCCAACCCGACCCTTTGATGTATCAACTTATTGCCCGACCCTACCCTTTTTCCAAAAAACCCGATGGAGTACGGGTAGTACTCAGTGGGTTTTCTATCGATAGATAATTTTTATTTGTTCAGTAATACTAAATCATAAAGAAAATATACCAAAAAACAATAATGTGATTAAAATCTTCAATCGACCAAATGCACAAAAAAGCAACAGAAACAAGTGCACAAATGCACCAGAAATGAATGTGGCAGAGATAAGTTTGGCCATAGAACAATAAACTTTCAAATGGAAACAATTAAGTAAGAAATTTTTTGAAGGTTTTCAATTTTTATGGTGTAAAATATGGAGGAAGAAGATTGTAAAACCTAATAAAACTAAAGTAGCCTAACAGTCACATAACTTATGGCCTAGTAAATTGATATAAGTGATAAGTCATTGAATGGCCTAGTAAATTGATACGGTATAAAGTTTGAGACTTTTGGGCTTTGGCTTTTCAAATCTCTACCATCTTATGCTTTTCTTGCCATCTTATTTAAAATATAATTTATTTCCTTAGCTATAATATTTTAATGATAATATTTAATATATATATTATATATATACGGGTGGGGTACGGGTTGAGTTTACCACATACCCGCAACCCTACCCGTACCCGTACGGGTTTTAAATTTCCAAACCCATAACCCGACCTAATACCCGAAATCAACCAAAAAAACCCAACCCGTTAGGGTAGGATTTGTAAAACACAAGAGGGGGGGGGGTGAATTGGGTTTTAACTAATCTAGGCAACTTTTTCGATTCTTTGCAATACTATTGTAAGTTTGAACAAGATGAATAAAAGCAATGCAAAACCCAATCAACAAGACAAAGGATTTAGAGTGGTTCGATTCACTTAGAATCTACGTCCACTACCTTGAGCCGCACCCAAGGATTTCAAACAACTTCACTAAGAAGAATGTTTACAAATGTGGCTAACTCACTAAGAGTTTTACAACACAACCACACTACAAAGAAACTCACTAAGAGCTTGCCCACACAAAGTAGGTCTTTACAAATTGCCCACACAAAGTAGGACTTTTACAAGAATTACCCAATCACTTAGAAAGGGAATGAATTGTTTAAATACAAAGATTAATCACTCTTATAAGTGAGAATGTATACCTTTGAAGCACAAACAATTATAGCTCTTTGAACATATGAAGTCCACTCTTTGTCTTGCTTTTGAAAGAATACTCTTGAATGATTTAGATCATAGAGATGAAGAGTATTTTGCTTTGAAAGTGTTTAGACTTGATAAGATATCAATGTTTTATGTTTGTCAAAGTCTTAGAATAATTCTCTAGCTTTGGAGTATATATATATTTCAAATATGGCTGAAAAACGACTCTCCAACGGTCAAAAAACGGCTAGAAAATCGCAGAGTTCGGTTGACCGAAGTTCAACCTCGGATGACCGAAGCCATACTTCGGATCCACTTTCACCAACTCGGTCGACCGACCTATGCCTTAGGTCGACCGAAGCTCCATTTTGAAACTCTCAGTTTCTCGACGGTTCAACCGAACTTGAGCTCGGTTGACCGAACTTCCAAAGTGATTTTTCACACGTTTTGAAATCTTTTGAAGTCTTTTAAAGTCTAAAAAGGTTTTCCTAAAAGGTAACAAGTAACACAACATTGGAAAACTTTTCTAAAAGACTTATCTATGAAATCGAAGGCTTTTTGGATAAGAACACATGTAAAGATCATTTTGAAACTTAAGCCTTTTGAAAACGTGTTTATGAAATCATGTATGCAAGACTAGAGTGAGAAGCTTATGTTCATAAGAGCTTTGGTTAGAGCTTTAAAGATTACGACTAAAGACGACAAAGCTAAACTAACCAGACGGAACGAAATTTAGAGTTTCCAGCAGAAAGTTATCGCACTGCGAGTGAGGTCACAAAGATCTGCTATGAAATTTCAGTGTTTATCGCATCCGCAACAAGTAGGGACCCGCTTTCCTATGTGATTTCTGTTTTGTAATTATGAATAATATTGATATACCGTTCTGATATGTTTTTACTGTATTTTAGGATATTCTATTTCATGAACTGATATAGATTGACTATTAATTTAGTTGGGTAATTTGAGCATGCCTTGTACTCGCTTTCCTAATGCTATTATAAATTGCTATACTCGCATAAACCGCTCTCGAATCGCTTACATTACTGCTGAAATCGACTGTAATTGCCTCTTTGTTTAATCGCTTTTGAGTCTTATTTGGAGTCGTCTATTGGGAGTCATTATTGTTGTCCTAATTGGTTTGGTCGACCGAGTCGTCGCCCCCTATTGAGCTCGTATCTAGGATCGCTAGTCAGCAGGTTCGATCGCCTGCCCGTTTCGCTCTCTGTCTGCGTGACCTCAAGAGGTCTTCGCTCTGCTTCGTCCCCGTGGCCCATACTTAATGGGGCTAATCATTAGGTACGGTGGTGTTTTTGTGGAGTCCCTGGTTGGGGATGATGAGACAATGTAAGGATTGAACCTTAAAATTCGTGTCCCGTGGTTTGGGGGAGAATCCGAACCCACGAAGCTTTCATCGAAACCGTCATAGTTTGGTTGATAACTCGGGACCACCGCCGTTATTGCTGAGTAGTAGAGATTAGATATGTGAGCTCATGTGGTGGGAGTCGTGTCATAGTAGGTAGCTACGTTCTAAGTATCTAAGACGAGTATGTGATTGGGTGTACTGGATGGGCAACGCGTGGTGCTTGTCGTATACTCTAGCTATGGAATCGCTTTAGGTACGAAGAAGGTGGTTATTTGCTTAATTGTTGCATTCTATGTGTTCGTTCTTGTTTGGTCATTATATGTTGTTTGCTTGGAGTCTTTTTGGTTCCATATGAGTTGGGATGTTGGGTAACGTTTTGGTGCACTTTTGCACAAGTTTAAAACTCATTTTTTTGAAAACCGCAGCTGTGTAGTCCACTGTTCTGAACCCTCTGCTCGATCCGATATGTATCTGCATCTGCACCGCCTCGCACCGAGTTCTGAGTCTTGCGAGACTTGGATTGAGTCGTTTGTATATACTTCCATATGGGTATTTTGGGAAACGGGCATATGCATTTACCTGTATCTGTTTCTGTTGTCTATGTGTCTGTTCTGTCATTATTATCTATATTTCTGTTTTAGGTCCCTGCTGAGCACCAGAGCTCAGTCCAATATCCGGTTTTGTTTTTCAGGTTTTGTAGATGTTGATTATACCTGTTATGATGGAGCTTGGGATGGGGATTGCGAAGAGTGATCTTAACTGGATAGTTCACACCTGTTATCGCTTTTATAGTTATTTATTTTGAAACTTGTAGTTCTTTTCAGATGTAATAACTTAGACATATTTCCTTTTCAGAATAACGCTTCCGCTACTGTTTTATTACTATTTATGGATTTATCTAATGGATATCTTTTTAGTAACTCTGTTGTCGACTTTGGTGTTTCATTAACCAATGAGACACTGCCATGTCATCATTCCGAAACGGGGTGTGACATAAGTGGTATCAAAGCAGGTCGAACCTTAGGGATAAAATCGGTAATGAACATAGGATAACAAGAACATGTAATGTGAGGTGTGTGATGGGTAGAGACCATGGACTAGGATGCTTCCTTTTTACTTAATGCTTTATATTTTACTGCCATATGTTATATTACATGTATATGATAACCCTCTTATATATGTTATAACATGTTATGTGACTTTCTATATTATACCATGCTCTACTTGCCTATGTCTTACATGTTTAACTTGCTAATTGTTTTATCACATATCTTAATTGTTACTATACATTATGCTGCAGTATTCTATATGTTATACATGTTATAATGTTCTTTGTATTATGTATAACATGTCATGCTTTACTTGCCTTTGATTCACACGTTTAACTGCCAAGTGTTTAATCGCTTATCTTACCTTGTTCACGATATATCTGTGGGAGTTAAGATGGATTCAAGTCAAGGAAGCAGTGACGATTACGACTTACCTACCGCTTGCTTCCCTTTATCCACAACAACTTCTTCCTTATCATTTCCTTGTTCGGTGTTTATACTGATAGGAGTTTGGTTGTTTTAGAGTTTTATTTTTATTTTCTATTGTTGGACTTCTTCACAACATTTGTTGCATACTTGGTTTGAGGGATAAAAATTTCTTCTTTCCTTTATTCGATTTGTAATCCCAAGAAAAATGTTAATTAAGTTACCATACTCACCTTAAATTTAGTTTGCATTTTGTCGGTAAACTGTCAACCTTTTTCGTAACCTCTGATAGTTTATCCAAACATAATATCCTCAACTTGAGTTATCATGATTTGATTTCTTCAAATCTTAACGAACATTTTCTCATCAACTCCATCTCTTGTGTGTCCATGCTTCAACAAGAACTTTGTTAGTTTTCATACCAAGCTCTCGAGTGTTGCTTCAATTCACTAAGAGCACTTTTCAATTTGTATAATGATTTGAACAATCTAGTTTTCACATCATTTAGATTGTTCCATATCTACTTCTTCTTGTAACACCCCATTTGGGAAAGTACTATTGTCATTCCTCTGATAAAATTCGAAGTTCCCTGAAAATGTAACGTCAATATAAGTCTTATAGACTCAAGTCTTACTACATGATCAAACTTCTCATCAAATCCGCCTCATGTACTTGAGTGTAATCTTTGACTACCATTTTGGTTTTGTCTCTAATAATATTTCTTAACTCTTTGGGCTTGTTTCTAAACACCCATTCAAATGCAATGATGTTCACATCATCTACTCTTGTAACCAATTTCTGAACATTATTGTTTGAAACCGTTGAAGTTCTTCTTGCATCGACATGATCAATTTTTAATTATCTACCCCATCAGATGAATTTTTTTTTTTACTTACCCGGCTGGTACCCGTTTCGTCGGTTGCACCCCTAAACCTGAGTGATTATCAAAATTATCATCATGTTCACTCATTATATTGTAAGATTTTCTTGGCTCTTGTTTATTTGGATTTTGTCATCTCAACAAGTTCTCTCTCATCAAGTTTTGTGAGAAAATTTTCAACAAGATTTGTAGACAAATCTTGTATCGTTACATTGATAGTTTCATCTCTTTAGAGGTTCTTTTGATGCATACTTTTCGTTGGAATATCCCAAAAATGTTACTTCATCGGTTCTTTCTCAAAAGTGTTTTTTCTTCCACCTTATATTTGATGCCCTTCCTGTTTCCTCACGTTCGTTCTTTCAAATATTAGTTGCAGACACTTTTCTTGGGACCGAAATTACTATATTGATTGTATCACTTTTTGGCTAGAAATTGCAATTCTTCCATTTTGTGCACACCCTCTTGGTGTACACATGTTTTAATTTTATTTCATTCATTTTCCTTTTATGCCCTTAATGAAATTGTCGGTTCTTTTGTCCATGGTTATTTGTACTACACGTCTGCTGTACTTCAATTCTTTGGGAAGAAGTGAAATTTTATATTTTATTTGATTCAACTCTAGAACCCTTGTTGAGCTTTTGGCTATTTGTTTTGGTTCCACTTGGTTGACCTGTTAATTACAGATCATAAAAAAATCGACTTTTCCATTGTTTCCATTTCTTGATCTACCCTTTAGTTACTTCCAGCTCTCATTTTAGCCCCACGTAGGTAGTGATGGAGCATAAGAGAGGGCCCCCCAAGAATTTTCAATTTTTTCTATTACGGCCCCCCCTAAACTTCAATTCTGGCTCCACCACTGCACGTAGGGGAAGGTGTCGAACCCGTGACCTCACGGTCGTGGGCAGAGACCAGCCCCACTGGGATATGGCACTCTACAACGATTTCACGTGGGATTAAATCCTATAATATATGTAAAAAATAATAATATGGTTATGCATTATCATGGAGAAGCTTGAGTTTTTTTTTTGGTTTGATAACGGTACATGTTATTACATTTATTGCTATAGATATGTTAATGATATACTAATAATACAATTTTCAACTAAAGTTTATAAATTAGTTTTCTACAATTTTGAGTTGTGTATTTTTTGTGTGTGGAGAAAATGAAGATAAAAAGTTAATGAAATGGAAAATGATAATATTTTATTATTGGAAGAGGTATATGGAGAGGGAGAGAAGTGGCGAAAAATACAATAAAAAATTGTCAGATAAATATATGAAAAAATATTTTATATATCTCATTTATTCATTTTATAAGGAGTTTTTCTAATATCTTCGTTCGAATCCTCAGAAAAGAAATACAAATACCACCTCCTTGATGGTATTCTTTTTCCTGGATTCTGTGTTATCGAAACACTGAAATTAAAAAATTAGGATTTTGATTATTTTCCATACTCACGTAATTCCTTAACAATCAAACGATACCTAAGGGTTTATTGCTGTTTACTATTCATAAAGGGTCAGTTGCACTTTAGTCCACACACACATATATATATACCTCCAAAGATTCTAAGAAGTTAGTCAAAAGTTAACTAGTAAACTTCCGTTAAATAGGTCATTGAGGCATGGGTGTAGTGGCCAAGGCTGAGGTCTCATGACGGAGAGGTCATAAGTTTGAATCTCTCCCGCTTCTTGAATCCCCTATGTTTGCTCCCCCAATAAATAATTTTTTTTTTTTTAAAAAAAAAAAACTTTCGTTAAATATGTATTTAATGGCCATTATTTCCCACTTAACTTACAACTGAAAATGACATTATTTTTCTCGTTCAGTGTAAGTCAATAATACTCCCCCGATTCAAAATATAAGTTATTTTAGGAGTTTTCACACAAATTAAGAAGATTATTAAAATGACTAAAGTACCCATAATTAAAACTCCAAAGAACAAAAAAATTAATAGAGAGTTGCATAGGAACTACGCATTTCTTATTTTTGACAAAAATGAATATATGGAGAAAATGATGTAGGAGTAAATTAGCCAATAAACATACATTTCTTGTAAAAAAAACATTTATTTTGCAATAAAAAATAACGCATAAAAAACTTATATTTTGAATCGAGAGAGAGAGTAAATTTTAACCCCTCATTCCAATGCATAGACATATTTATTACAGATTTCGTAATCGTTTCATTTAAAGGAATTTAAAAATGGGTTAAACATTTATGACGACGTAAATGATATTTGCACTCCCAGTTTTATTTCTTTCACTCATTCTTAGGGATGACAATAAGACTGGGTGGGGGCGTATACCATGATCTCTAGTCTCAGCCCCGCCCCTTTCATCGCATCCCCATCTCTGGCCCAGCCACATGATGAATAGGGATCCCATCCCAACTCAGCGGAGGTTCAACATCGACTAGAAAAAAATAGTGATTTTTTTTTAACAAAAATCCAGAAATAAAACCTTGAAAAAATAATATAGAATGGTAAAATAAAATATTTAATGCCTGTAAAATGAAATAACATAATCTAAATTGATACTAGTTTGCTCACTAAACGATAATAGTTTGTAGACACCGCTCATTTGCTGCCCAACAACATAATATAGATCACTTTGCAAGACATGTGACCTCTTCCCAAGAACTAAAGATTGAGAAGGCGAAGAACTTGTTGGCCTATTTGGTTGCTTCTCATATTTTGACTTGTACTCATTAAACAAATCAATGCAAGATTTTTTAACTTTCTCAATCATATTAGGAGATTCAACTTCATCATATATTTTGGAAACACATAATTGACTAAACTCATCTTATATCGTGTATCTAACACTAATATCTAAATTCTAATTCCAATGAATTTAAAGAAAGACAAAGACAAAGACAAATACAAATACAAATATCTAAACATCATGATTGTACATGATGCGAGAAGGAGGGACTGCAGTAGGATGGAAGAGGCGATGAGCAATGAAGTTACTATAAGGTTTAGGAGAAGGAGGAGTCCTGGAGAGCGGTATTTTATTTCATTTTTTACGTTTATTTCATTTTTAAGGTATTTTATACTCTTTCTATTTAGTATTTTAGACTGGCCATGTGGACGGGCCGGTATGAGGACAGGGATATTATTTCCCCGCCTCCGCCTTCGCCCCCGTTAGAGGGGCCAAATTCATCCCCATCTCCATCCCCACCCCCAACTTAAACCGAATCCCGGCCCAACCGGGTTGTGCCGAGCCGGATCCCCAATTTAACCGGTTTCATTGTCATTCCTACTCATTCCCTCTTATTTTATAAATGAAAAGACTTTACTACTCTTAATTACGATTTTCTTGGGATGTTAACTTTGAGTTGAATTGATTGAGTTTCGATATTAAAGTATTTTCACTAATAAAATAAAAGGGTGAGGAAGTGGGAGCTCTAATAATATCATCGCTAATTAAAAATAAATAATATAATGACCATCTTACAAGTATATTTAACGAAAATTTGGCCAATGGGTATTAGTTTAATAGTCAAGACTGAGGCAAGTCATGAGTACTTTGATTCCCCTCCAGGTTTCTTTAATCCATATTTCTTATAATAGAGATGTCTCTTCCCCCAATAAAAAAAATATTTAACGAAAATTTACTATTTATCTATAAGAGTAAGAGTGAAGTGCAATAATTAAACCCAGAAAAGTTTTGCGCTTTGCGGAATTACAGCTATTTTCTCTCAAGACTCCACACAAATAGGAAAATGGGCATTTTCAAATTTTCGACATGCATCCTATTCCCGTGGTTTGACTAGTCAACTTTCTTGACCAATACTCCACCATGTAAAAATAAAAAGCAAAAAGAAAAGGCATTTCGCGGTACATATGAATCACGTATATGTAAACTAAAACTGCTAAAGCTTTGCCGCAGCAGCAAATCTCCTCATATATATATATATATAAGTATAACCCTAGAAATAGAGAAGACAAAGGGAAAAAGCTTTAGGGTTTTGTAAAGTAGAAGAAGAGCATGAGAGGATTTAGCTTTTTCCAGAGAGCTTCAAAGCTCTATGGCGACCATCCGCATCTCTCTAAACTTCTCATTGTCACCACTATCAGGTAATAATTCTGAGTTACTTCATGAATTTCTCGCCTTCTGTTTTATTTTGTTTCGGTTTGTTTGTTTATGATGTTTTTCTGGTTAATGTTTATGGAAACTTATGGTTGTGGAAGTTATAAGGTTTAAGTAGTACTATAGGCTACTTGTTGAGCAAGTTTTTTTGAATTTTTTGCCGTTAATGATATATTTTTTTTCTCGTTTTGGAGATTTATTTATGGTGCTAAAATGGAATCGAACAATAATATTTTGTCCTTGTGATATTTGTTTCTGGATCTGATTCAGATTTCATCACCATAAGCTCATAATTTAACAATGTTGAATTTCTAGCGACAATGCAGATTTCGTCCTTGTGTTTCTCATTAATTTTGATGCAAAAGTATTGACGAGTCCTTATTTAGTAGTCTGATTTCACGATAAACACCCAAATTTCTCGTTATAGTAGATCAATGTCAAATATATATGCACTCGATCTGCGTTCATCTACTTGAACAGAATGTTGATGTGTTTGTTGAAAAATTTTACATTCATTTTTTCCCCTTGTCATACAGCACAAAATCTTATAGTTTTGCTGATATAGCTGAAATTTTTCAAAATTACGTATTAGTATTCTTCTATTAATCAATTCTGTGTTGGAAGCTTATTGAGTTGTTTATGCTTTGGCAGTTCTTCTGAATTTTGGATCGGAGTATTGTCTTGGAATTGATACATATTTTATGCATAGATGAGAAAATTCTTTAACCTTGGGATTATTTTCTACTTGTTTGGATTCTGGATTGTGCAGTGGAGGGGGAATAGTGGCTTTCTCTGATGCCGGACCTTTCCAATCTGGATATGCTCATTCTGATGCTCCAAAAAAGAAAGTGGTAGTGCTGGGAACTGGTTGGGCTGCAACAAGCTTTCTTAAAAGCTTGAAAGATCCATCTTATAAAGTTCAAGTAATTTCACCACGAAACTATTTTGCATTCACTCCTTTGTTACCAAGCCTTACAAATGGCACAGTTGAAGCTCGCAGTATCGTGGAGCCAATCCGCAATATTTTCAGGAAGGTAATAACTGTTTCTAATATTATCTCCCTGTATTTTTCATTAGCTAAATCTTTATTTTGCATGTCTTTTCCGGAAATTCTGCATGCCTAAGTTACCATAAGATTTCGGATTCTATAAGATAGTTTTGTTGTGAAAATCAAGAATTATTATGATATTCTTCATGTTCATAGATATGGATGCCTCTACTATCTAACTGATGAACATACAGCACGAGCCAATATGCTTTGGCAGCTCAATATTCTCTCCATTTGATACAGAGAATTGAGCATTAGTATTACCTTGAACCAAACAGAAAGACAAGAAATTATTATATAGAAAATTAAGCCACTTAATTATATGCTCCAGAAATAGAAATTTCATTCTTCATTTTCACCATTATTCTTTAATCAACTAACTGGTCTTCTTTTGATTACTTGGAATTTTTTTAAGCATGTTTAATTATTATTCTGATACTTTTGTTTTCTTGTGTCAGAAAAAATATGAGGCTGAATATGAGGAAGCTGAATGCTACAAGATCGATGTTCAGAACAAAAAGGTATACTGCAGATCAGCTCAAAAGAGCAACTTGGGTGGTCAACAGGAATTTGAAGTGGACTATGATCACCTGGTAATAGCCATGGGTGCACGCCCTAATACTTTCAATACCCCCGGTGTTATGGAGAATGCTCACTTTTTGAAGGTACTTGATTAGTCACCTATATTGAATCTAGAGTGGTATTCAGGAACACAACAGTTTTAAGTATCTATTGTTATCATGTAGTATATCTGTCGGTATTTAAAGGAAATTAACTCGCATTGCCACAGGAAGTTGAAGATGCTCAAAGGATCCGTAGGAGTGTGATAGACTGCTTTGAGCGGGCAAGCCTTCCAAGTATAAGTGAAGAGGAGAAATCTAGGATTCTGCATTTTGTAGTAGTTGGAGGTGGCCCTGCAGGTGTGGAGTTTGCTGGGGAGCTTCACGATTTTGTGATAGAGGATGTCAAAAGACTCTATCCGCATCTTGAGAAACATGTGAAAATAACACTTATAGAGGCAACTGATCATATACTGAACATGTAAGGACTATGCTTTAAACTCCATGAATACAATACTTTCATCAGATTATTTTTGCATTGTATTGAAACAAGCATCCCATTAGTGTTTCCTTGATCATCTGATTGTTCCTAGTAAGCACTAAATATTAATAATGTCTTTTTTTCTTCAAAATAAGTCTATAAAGTACTTGTCCTTTGTAACTTTTAACTGCCATGATATTTGTTTACTACAAATTTAGTCAATATGTTTTGATATCCTCGGTTCTGTTTATTCATTTTACAGGTTTGATAAAAGAATTACAAAATTTGCTGAGGAAAAATTTCTTAAAGATGGAATTCAACTGAAAACTGGATCTATGGTGGTAAAGCTAACTGACAAGGCAATCTCTACTAAAGAAGTTAGCAGTGGTCAAATTATGGATATACCATTTGGAATGGTAGTATGGTCCACCGGTATTGGAACTCGCCCTGTTATTATGGAATTCATGAAGGATATCGGCCAGGTCTGATTTTCTTTCTCTCTTCAGTAATTCAGTTCTTGAATCTCAGTTTGTACTTCCTACTTTTGTGTTTACAATGACAAGTGATCAAGACTTTGCGTTGATTTCTGCATAATGTACACTAAGCTCAAATCAACTTCTGCTTTGTGGAACACAGACGAATAGAAGAGTTCTAGCAACTGATGAGTGGCTGCGAGTTGAAGGTTGCCAAGATGTATATGCCTTAGGTGACTGTGCCACAATTAATCAACGGAAAGTAGTGGTATGCAGAATTCTTCTGTTCAAATGGATCATAACAAGTTATTACCGAGAATATACTTGCTACTGAAACTTATTTTTTCATCTTTATCAGGAGGATATTGCAGTAATATTTAGTAAGGCGGATAAGAATAATTCTGGTACCCTCAAGATTGCTGATTTTAAAGAAGTCATGAAGGACATCTGTGATAGGTATCCTCAAGTACAGATTTATTTGAAGAAAAAACAACTAAAGAGTTTTGATCAACTACTAAGGAATGCAGAAGGGAATGAAGAAATTAACATTGAAAAATTCAAATCAGCACTTTCTGAAGTCGACACACAGATGAAAAATCTTCCTGCAACAGCACAGGTACATTCAGTAAAAAAAAATCTTGTTTTTGTTTGGAATACTTGTCTCAGCCTCATTTATCTATGATCTGCATTATTTCAGGTAGCTGCTCAACAAGGTACTTATCTTGCAGACTGTTTCAACCGGATGGAGCTCTGTGATAATAACCCTGAAGGTCCATTGAGGTTCAGAGCAACCGGAAGGCATCGATTTCATCCCTTCAGGTGATTGTTTTTCTAATGCTGAAATTTCTAAGGAATGCATATTCTTCAAAAAATATAAGTTAATTAGATGCAAAATCCACTCTGAAAATTAAGCAATAAAGTTTGTACTGCGGAAGCAGGTGAGGTAAATTTGGGTTTTATTGGCATGGTAGGAAAAGAGGTGAATCCCATATCCTCTGCCTTCCCATGAACTACATGTGACAGACATAATCTGAATTTGTCTTATATCTCATCTTCTCTCATATTTATAAAAAAACCATCACGTGCACAACTTCTCTTACAATTCCTCTTGTTCGGTGAGTTATATATTCTTTCTTTTAAAGGGAAAAAAAATGTCATGTGATAGCTTTATAATTTAACAGAGGACGGAACAGGAGATTAGGGCCCATAATCGCATTTGATATTTCACATGGTATATAGCATCTTGAGCGAATTGTATAATCATTCAGCACTTTTCGTCGTTGTTTCCCCTGTATAGGTATCGACATTTTGGGCAATTTGCACCATTGGGTGGTGAACAAACTGCTGCTCAACTTCCAGGAGACTGGGTTTCAATGGGACAAAGCACACAGTGGCTCTGGTACTCAGTTTATGCAAGGTAAAAAGTTTTCCTGTTTTTCTAAGATTCTTCTAATTTTGATTTGAAGCTTTTTCCTTCTAATCCAACATGCTCACTTTTCACGACTTCCAGCAAGCTGGTAAGTTGGCGTACAAGGATATTGGTCATCTCCGATTGGACAAGGCGTTTCATCTTTGGAAGAGATTCAAGTAGGATTTGAAGAATGGGATCGAGGAGATGAACCAACCAGATTTTCCTTTTCAACGCGTGCAGCTGAGATAAATTTTGCCATATTATGCATCAGTTTTGAGAATGCTACTATAGAATTTGGACCTTTTTACTTCCACTTGACTGAAGTTGTGGTTATAAAGAATCTACTCTCAAGGTTTGATGCTAAATGAGTTACCTTGCTTAAAACTTGAATGCATGAACCATAGCACAGATAAGCTTTAATTTGTGGCTCAAGTAAGGAGTTCTCTAATGATCTGCAAATTTTCTGCATTTGTATCTGCAACTAGATGAAGCATGACATGCTAGGGTTAAGCATGGGGTAAAACAAGACTAATCTGAGATGTTATGAAGCTAGAAAACCATATTGACCTACTCATAGCTTCTCTTATTGAATCTTGTGTGTACGTGTCTTCGAGTTTCAGACTATTTGCCATTACAATCATTTTAACCCCATATGCGGCACTCTTATACTGCTCCAAATTGTTTTAAGATTGTTTAAATTATATTCTATCTGTTCAGGATCGAGTTCCGAACGAAGCGAGTACTAATTACTAAACTCCACAGCCCAAAACAATAGAGGGAGTCACTGCTGTTCACATGCTTAGCAAAGTGAATAACTCAATTAACAACAAGATACACTAAACATTTCTGGAGTCGAACATTTGGAATACATACGATTTCCAGAATAGTACAACCTGAGAAAAAAAAAAAAAAAAAATCTAACCGCAGAAACATAAGTTTCATGTTACACTCAAGATTACAGATACCACTAGCCAGCCTTATGAGGCTTTAGACCAAAATTTCACAAATGATTTACACCTTTATTATCAATCAACTAAGCCTGCCTATGTATGTATTCACTAGAATTGCAGAAACTTACGTAGAGTTATCAACCTCAACCAAAATGAGCATGGTCTTACTAGAAGACTAAAGAATTCGTCCCTTTGCTCATATAATATGAACTTTTACCGTATAGAACAGATTCTTACTTACCAACATGGCATCAAAGACTGACATCACTGCAGATCCATATGCTAGAAGAATCCTTCTTCAAACGACATCATAAATCTCTAGCTACGTTTAGGATCCAACAAGCCTGAAAATAACACGACAAGAACAAGTCTTTAGTCCAGTAAGAAAATTAACCGAATCTCAAACCAGGTTAACTACTATTATGCTGTTTGTGAATATTATTAACCATGCACTCTTCCCTTGCTGGTTTTTACTAGAAATATTGTTAATCAAGAAGATGGTGGGTTTAAGTTATGACCAAAAAGATCTACCTCCGACAACTGCAGTTCCAGATATGTCCTGCAACATGAGGTTGAGCTGGACATTCCTCTCGATTCTTGAGACTCGACTTGAAGGAGATATATAATCTTTGAAAGCAAAATATTATCTCCTTTTCCTTTTAAAATCTCTTGGACCAACGAGATCAGAAAGACAAGCATCCATTTCCTCGGAAAATTTTGTAGCCAACTGAAATTTTCCCATCTTCTTTAAGTTACTAATTAATGATCGATAAACGTAAATTGAAGGGAGGATCCTTCTATGTTTCATCTCCTCGAAAAGCCTCAATGCTTCCTCAACATCTCCCGATCTTCCAAAGCTGTCGATCAATGCTGTGTATGTCCGCAAATCAGGTTCAGCTCCTCCCTTGCCCATTTCTTTGAAAAATGCCTTGCATAAATCAAGCCTACCAGCTTTCTGTAAGCTGTTTATCAATGTATTATAGGAAATAGTATCTGGACTGACATTGTTCTCTCTCATGGAAGAAAATTTAAGAAGTAAATCATCTACCCTACCACACCGACCAAGTATCGCTAGAATAGTGTTGTATGTTACCAAATCAGGTGTACACTTTATAACCTTCACATGATCAAATATCGTCAAGACTTTATCAACCTCCCTAAATTCACCGAACGCAAAAATGATCCTGTTCAGAACTGTAGTATTTCTGGGGAAGGTCAAGTCAGAGACTTCTCTAAGAAATTTGAGTAAGAAAACATCATCATTTTTATTTACTAAAGCTTCGGCAAGGATAAGAAATGGAGTTGAACTAATGGACTCACGGGTTGTCAATAAATCCTTGAAACTTTGAGAAAGCATGTCAAAATCGTTCTGTTCTGCTGCTGCTTTCAGAAGGCAAATATATGCATCAAGGCCTGGAAAGATGGACCTATTGCACAATGTTTGCATTAACCTATATGCAGCTGAAAGATCTCCACCACTACATAGTTTATCAATATATGTTGTGCATAGATTGTCACGTGAGACTGTTGAATCCTCCATTTGAGAAAGGATTTCATTCAAAATTTCATCTGACGAATCTCGAGGAGAGGCTTTTGATGCAATTGATTGACGATTTCCTCTGGAATTAACCAGAACTTGAAAGAATGGAAAAAACCATAATGCTCCTACTGGGATGGATTTAATACAATTCTGTATTAGAAAGTCAGCTATTAATTATAAACCAAAAGGATCTATTTACTTGTGCAAAGAAATGCTACATAATGTATTATGGAATCCACACAGTTTGAAAAATGGATTGGATTTTCTTAACTAGATACCAAAAGATCAAATAATAAACAGGAACATAACAGTATACGTCACCATCCCAATTGATCTTCACATTTAGGACCTCTAATACATGAAACCACCGATACTTATGAAATTAGTTGACAGCATCTCTCAATCCCATTCAGGGAATACCACCCCCAACCGAGGAGAACAGAAACAATAAGAGATTCCCATGCCAGCAGGTCAAACTGTCTAGTGAGTAATTTTTAGCCAAAGACCACCAGGTCAGAGTCTGCTTAAACTTCAAAATGATAAACCTTATTCACAAGCCCAAGTTCAGCAGGTCAAGCCGGATTTCGACTATGTGGATTTGAAATCTCTGGTTTTTGAATTAGGTTTCTTTGTTAGATTTAAATTATTATATTCATACATCACGAAGTGACCAAGGGAACTTTTTTTTGTCATAGTAACAAAAAGCAGTACCAATATCCTTACTAAAGTAACATGAACATCTCAAATCGAATACTCTGAGCAGAACCTAGCGAAAAGCTACACCACTATTTTCTTTAAGAAAGCTATTCTCAAGGGCCATATTTCTCTGGATTCAAGTTTTACCACTACCAAAGTTCGGGATATTATCATACATGGAAAAAAAATTCCAATAGCAGAAAAAGTTAAAACAAGCTAAACAAAAAATGGAACTACAATGACAGAAAGAACTAATTAAAACAAGATATTTATTATCCTTATTTTAACAACCCCGCCCCCACCCCACCCAAAAAAAAAAAAAAAACCATAAACATACTACAGCAACACTAAGAGAGACCCGGGTTCAAGTCCCGGCAACGGAACTCTTTTTTATAACTTGTAGTTATTTTTGGTTGTAGTAGGTGATTTTGCCAAGACCACGTGTTCTCTTGTACATGGCAGTGGTTCATTTTTGTACACTTAGGTAGAAGTATGTGCTTTGAGGCGAAAGATTCATAATGGATCATTCGTCAACATCTTGTTACCTACGGTGAACTATTTTTATAGTTCTCCATTTTGATCATTTATACATTTAGATTAAAAAAAAACCACTAACATAACCCATAAAGTCCTCAATAATTGGGGTATGGGGCGAGATTGATAGGAGACAGACAGAACATTTGGCAATAAATGCGCAAATGGTTGCTCCTAGCATACCACAGGAACAGATGGATCATCGTAAAGCGCAAGAAAAAATAATTTCTCATCAGCTAATCCCAGAAATGCAGGGTAATGAATCAACAGCCAATTAGTCCAATTTCTAACCTAATATAGCAAATTCCATACAAAAGTAATTATCTTTCCCCTGATTTTCCTTGCCTGAAAAAAGTGAAATAACCCACTAGAAAGAATTTTAAAAAAAAACTAGAAAACATTTTTTAAAAAAATTATACACGAGAAGAAAAAGAGTAACAAAGAATTAAATTTGGGACTTACAGAAAAAGGGCAACTTCTGATTCGACGCAGAGAAGAGAATGAATAAGGTTTGTGGCAATTGGAACAATAAAAATGGCTCAAAGCCATTGCAATTCTCAGATTGTTTCTGCATTTTGAAAAAGAATAAGCTATCATTTTTTTCTTGAATTTGTGGGTCTAAATCAGACCACAAATATTCTCCACTACCTGTTTAGGGTTTTGGGTTTTTGAGGAAAGCGGTTAAATATTCATTTTTGGAGGAAGTTGTGGAGTCGGGTTTAAATAACTCAAAATTTGGAGCATTGATATTTTATTATATCAGCGGTGGAGTTAAAAACTTCTGAAATTTTGTATAAAAGCCCTTTTAGTTTTGGAAAATTGTGTTTTAAGACCTTTTAGGTTTGGAAAATTATGTTTTACGCCCTTTTAGTTGTAACTTTTGTAGTTGCAATGGATTTTAGTTTTAGTTTTAGTTTTTTGTGTTCTTCCAAGTGGATCTTGGCTAATTCTCGATTTCATTTATTGATCATATAAAGCTTGGAAAACATGAGATTCCATTTGGATTGATTCATTTATATATTAATTTTTCTCCTTCGAATTACGTTTTGCTGTTTTCTACACTCAATTATCATATTATATCACTCTAATATTTACGATGGTTGAAAATAAACCGTCGCTACTTCTGTGGTGGTTTCCAGCCAAATTAAGCACATGTCGAGCATGTTGACAATAATCCGGGGAGGGGGGAATGAAATTTAGCGTGTCAAAATATTTGTGGATCAAAATAAATACGTCTCTTTATTTTTTTCGGGCTCAAACAGTAACAATCAAAGACTTTGGACATAGTGAGTTACGTGTGTATTTTCATTTTTGCCCCTGTATTATTGGTCACATGTCCAACACATGTCTAATTTGGCTGGAAACCACCACAAAAGTGATGACGGTTTTTTTTTTCCAGTCATACGTAAATACCATAGTGATATAATTAGTAGCCAAAAAAAATAATTGAGTGCCCAAAACAGTAAAGCGTAAATAGTTTAGTGATATAAATAGCTATTTACTCTAATTCATAAATCACTTAGGATGAGGCAAAAGACTACTTATCTCGTTTCTCAAGTTTAACATCCATCATTAGCCGAGATGATTAGAAACTGAGTAATATATCAGATGATAGACTGGCAAAAAGCAAGAAATCTCCATTTTCTTCTCTCTATACAAATGCGACTTCATGAACTTAAAAAAGGGAAAGAAAAAGGAACTTTTCCATTGGAGACATTGTAGAGAATCTGAATACTTTTAGGCTTTTGTAGGATTCAACAAAAGTAACATTCAAAAGCAGATTTAGAAATTTTACGACATTGACATGACAAAGATTCCATTCCTTTATAGTAGGATACAAATAAACACAGCAGATGTAACAATTTTATTCCAAATATACCATACGCAAAAAAAATAAGGGTAATAGTGCGTACCTTCCACAGACCCTGCTGATGCAAGCAGGAGCCTTGTATTACTTAGAAGGAAGCAAAAGAATGCTTATCTCAATACTAAACTTTCACTTGACTAAGAAATATTTCAAACTAGAATGAAAAAAAGGTAAATGATGGAGAAAGACCTCCATGGCTCCAATCATATTTCTTCTACCTTATCATCTTCTTGAAAATTGAGGGCTTGACAGAATGATGATGATGAGGACTCAACCTCTTCATCAATGTAGAAATATGATTTCTTTCCTATCAAATCAGCCACTCTTTTAGCAGGTCCAGAATCCCTAGGAGTCTCAATAAGGCGGCGGCACCCACCACCAGCAGTCCTAATTCTTGGAAGCAAATCAGGCACCAAAGAAATGGTCGGTGGGGAAGAACTTTCAGATTCTGAACTTCTATGAACTACAATCTCATTTGGGATTTCCCACCTCTTTTTCACCCTTCCCTCAGTACCTAAATTCTTGATTTCTGGCTGCGTGGGACGCGATTTTCCAGGCGATAAAGAACGTTTCTTGTCGTATCTCTTGCTTTCGTCTTGATCATTTTCAGGCAAAGACCTCTTTCTCATTGCTAATAATGCCTGATTTGAACTCTGATTATACCTACTTGCAACAACTTTACCTGGTCTCATTGGCTTCTTATTAGTAGCAGCAGCAGCCGATTTTTCGACATCTTTAAACAGCTTCTTTGGCTGTATGGAATTTATGATTGCATCTTCTTTCTTTAGAATCTTTCTTGATGCAACTGTTGTAGCAGCTTGTCTTGAAGATTGATGAATCTTGGCATTGTTGGCCTTTCTTGATTTTGGACTAAGGCTTAAGCTTTTCCTCCTTTCTTTAGTTACTTTCAATTCATCAATATTTTGAAGCTTCCAAAAACATGATTTTCTCCTATTTTGAGTAGATTGAATAGGAGTAGTAATAATAGCAGAATCTTGCTTACCAATTTGTCTCGATTTCGCCGCGGAAGCCAAAATCTCAGCAGGCCCTAAACTCATTCCTCTTCTTGCCCCTCCAACAATCTCTGATGGACCCATACTAAGCCCCCTTCTTTGGACTTTGGATTTGGCAGAAATTGACAAAGATTCAATCTTTTTCTTCTCCTCTGCATCTTTATCACTCTGTTTCTTCTCCATAAACTTTGCTGGAATAACTCTTCCTCTCTTTTCAACAGTTTCCACAATTTTCTCAGCTTTTTCAACCTTTAAAGCCTCCAATCTTGAAGATAGCCGACTGATTTCCTTCTCAATTTCCTCAATTTCTTGATCAATCTTCTTATCATCACGAATCTCTCCTTCATTCACAGACTTCAAAATTGATTTTTCCACAAAACCCAATTTGGAATTCGCCTTAATGGGATTGATTCTTGATTTTTCAATGACCCCATTTTGATGAATCGATTTGAGGGGCGCCGAAGACTTGACTGACAAAGAATTGTTCTCAAATAATGGATTCTGATTCTCTTTACTCGAAAAGGAATTCAATGATTCCGTTGAACTCATAAACTCCGGCTTGGAATTAGACCAAGAAGATTTCAAGATCGCTGATGAATCTTCTGATTCACCATTGTCGAAGGCCGCATTATCCCAAATCTGAATATCTGTTGAATTCATGCCTTCTCGGTATCGCAAAACACTCATTTTCTCAACTGGGTTCTCAAGATTTTGATCAATTCTTTTAAAAAAGAGAAAGAATTTCGAGTTTTTATATGGATTCTTGGAGGGTTTCCTGAAAGTAACAGAGGAAATGGCGTAGAATAATTGGGAAAATTTATCTGGGAGTTTTCGTTTTTTGAGTTTAACGACCGTTGGAGAAAAATGTAAACGTTGAGTATCCGCTCCCATCCGGGCCGTTGGATACTAAATGGCTATTGTAGACGCTCCGATTTTGATTTTAAGGTTAATGGGTCAATGTAGTGGGGAGCTTAATTAACATCTTGGCCCAACCTATGACTTTCTGGCCCATTCTGAGTTTTTTTTTTTTTCCTAAGTGGTTTTAATGTTTGTCATTTCTAAATATAAGACTTTCATTACATGTTATGAAAATTAAGGAAGAAAAAATTAAGATATTTTTATAATTAAAAAATACCAATTACTCTTTTAGTATTAATCATCTAAAAAAATAAAATGATCCCTTTTTTTTTTTTGACACCCAGCTGGGCGAAACCCCATAAGGGGAGACTAGCAACCTCTTAAGAGGAGAAGAGATTAACCCTAGAAAGGAAGTCAAATTAAAACATACCTCATACACGGGAAGGGTATCGAACCCGCGACCTCACGATCGTGGGTAGACTTTTTGCCCCATTGGGCTAAGGAACCTTTTGATAAAATGATCCCTTTCATAGGCTACTTCCTTATTCTTTGTACTTTATTTATTTATTTTATTTTATTTATGCAAAGCATATCAGCTTCTGTGGAAGTTGATGCTACAAGCCTCAAGTGCCCTAGATCAGGGACGATTCTAGGGGCGGGGAGACAGTCGCCCCCGAAAATTTTAAAAATACTACTTATTAAATATTATCTTTATTTCTAATTAATTGATACATTTCACTTGTTTGGATATATACATTTGAAAATTTGATAAATATTTGGCATTTTCTTCCAATTTTACCCTTAATCAACTTTACTTAGTACTTTAGTGTTTTCAACAATTTCACACTTACTCATGCACATCAAACCATACTTTAATTATGGGTATTTTAGTTTTTTTTTCTTTATAATTATTGACTTCTAATCATTTACTTGGTTTGTGTGAAAAGTTGAAATGTATCAATTAATTAGGAACTGATGTAATATAGTAATTTTTATATGTAGTTCGAAATATTTGATCAAGTTCTCTCCCATTTTTTATTTTTTTTTACAGTTTTAATATGTAGTTCGGAATACTATTGCAATTTTTCGTCTCCAACAGACAATTCCTAACTTCGTCCCAACCCTAGAAAACGAACCATATTCAGCGTGATATCTCAAAAGGAAAGGAAAAATTTCATGCTACGGATTCTTTAGAGCAATTTCAATTTGCTAGTACTATAGCTCGGGTAGCAAAAAAATTGCCGCAAACTCCACAAGAATGGGAAGTCTGGGCATTACAAGTTAAATATAGACGGCTCCTGGAATGCTGGAATTAGAAATGTTCGTGATGAGTCTGTTATGGTATGTGGTTTCAAATTTTTGGGTGTCACTGCAAGTGCGGAATAGATTGAAGCTTTAGCCATTACAGAAGGTCTTCGATTTGTAAATGACTTTGACTTTACCAATTTAGTTGTCGAGAATGATTGCAAGGTTATTGTAGACCGTTCTTATCAAATCGACGTTGATTTGTCGACCTATGGTCATATTTTAGATATGATTCGTAGTAACTTAAGAGATTATTTCTCTAGAATCTGCTAAGCTAACAGATCATGTGAAGTTATTGGCAAGTTTCGACCCAAGATCTATATTGGGGCCTCTGGTTGCTTCTAACCCGGGTCGATCCGAACCAATAATTATTGACATGTGCGAATTAGACATAATTAGTTTATATAAACTACTATAAAGTTTGACTCCTCGTGAGACTGTGTTTCTATAACCTTATTCAAATATAACCCTTATGGTAAGTATAGTCCGAATTGAATTGGTGACTATTATACTATTGAGATTTTATTTACTATAAATATCAAGTATCTTTTACTTATTTTATGATTCTGTTTACTTGCCTTATTGACATTGAGATTTCTCTATGTGTCTCTTTCTCTCTCAAACCTAATTTAAGCATCGAAAAGTGTGGTTGTGAACATCTCCACTACCCTTTTGATCGTTCTTGTCTTGTAGGTTACTTACTTTATTTGCAAGGTGTTGTAGCTTGCTGTGAGGGCGGAGTTCAGAGACCGAAGCCTGTTTGTAAAGGATGCGTCAGTTATGTCCTATACTTTGGCTCATCACCCTTGGAGGCCTAGAACCTCTTCTCAATGGGTGGAGGATTCTTCAGAATTCCTTCTCCCACATATCATCTCTAATATCAATTAACGATACTACGTTTTTCACTAAAAAAAGTGTAAAATTCTATATTTAAGACGTATATTGTTTTATGCAACATACCATACCATACCATAGAGTCTTGGTATAACAGTTCATGATATCTAAAATGACATCTCATTTTATTTTTTTGGCACCCCGTCCCTCATTTTTGAAATTCATCTTCTCTCTACCAATTCTTCTTTCCGATAACATGGCAATCTTTAATGAACAAGGAATTAGTCAAATTTTGAGATTAATTCTTACATTTCTTACTTTTATGCAAAATAAATTGAAATTTTCATTAAAAAAAGGATCTGATTTGAGAAAAAAAAAATCTGGAGAACACCCCGCACGTCCCCCCACGCCAACCCGCGACCCCCACCCGTGCCCTCTCAGCTCGCGACTCCCTTATCCCTATGGTCATGTTTCCAGACAATTTTCCGACTATGTTTTCGGCTATGTTGATATGTTGATGTGTTCCGGCCATATTCATGCTAATGTTCAGCCTCAAATTTTGGTTTCTTGCAAATGAGAAGGTTGAATATAAAAAAAAAAAAATAAACCAAGTGTCAATATAGTAATCCAAATAGTTTACTTAAATTTACAAGGAAATCAAATCATGCAACTTCAAAGAAGAAAAAGACAACGCAGGAATTATGGGGCATTGCATTAGACTGATATTGGTTGGGCAGAATGGTCATACTATAGCATTGATTTTTTTTTGGGGACAACATTTATATCCAAAGCGAAAGTGGATCCGTCTCAACCTCCAGAAAATTTTCAACATTTTGGCCATCTATTCATTTTTGGCCATCTAATTGATAAGAATATTTACCCATTCAAAATAACCAACCAATTGATAAGAATATTTAGACTAACAAGTAGGATTTCACAAGAAAAAAACCGAGTAATACGAGGTAATGTGCTAAAAAAAAAAAAAAAAACCAAAGTAAACTTAGCAGGGAAATTTCCATAAATAATGGCCACCAAAATGGATTGCACAAAAATTTCAAAAATTGATCAACATAAAAGCAGGCAACTTCACATTTGCGGAAACATGGATAGAAATTTTGGAATACATGTATTTATTTCTTTCAGAAAAGTACTACGTACTCTATTAGTCAAAATATAAATATTATTCTCTTAAATAGAACTAGTGGCATACATGTCATATTTAAGAGATTAATATTAATATTTTGACTAACAAAATAATTTTTTTTTGCTGATTTTCACGTACACATATACATACAAAGGACAACTAGTAATGAAACAAGTTGTTGAACTAGTGAATTTGATATAATAATTAGTGATGGAGTCAGATATGAAATTCTGTATAATTGAAATGGTTTTCTTTAGTTTTTTATCTTTTGTTGGTCTATATTTTGTTAAGTACTATAATTGCACAACTTGCAATGTCAGCGCACCCAATTTATCCCGTGAATAATGGATCTTCAACTTGCTGCATGCTTTAAATGGATGAATAGATGGCCAAAATGTTCGAAATTTTCTGGAGGTTGAGGACGAAAGTCCCCAGAACGGAAGTGGGACTACAGTCCTAAGCTGACGTGGCAAGGCGCGTCTAGGACGTGCCACATTAGCTCAGGACGGAAATGCCCACTTCCGTTCCGGACAGAAATGTTGTCCCAAAAAAAGTCAATGCTATGGTATGACCATTCTGCCCAACCAATGTTAGTCTAATGCAATGCCAGGAATTATGCGCATTAACTATACTTAAAATATTAAAATTGATAGAATAAATAGCTACTCTAATGAATTAAACAAATATTTTACTATCATAAGATGTACGTTTGTTTATAAGTGAATCTAATGTGTTTATTCAAAAGGATAATGCTCAAATCAAAATTACATAAACAAAGAAAATTATATTGAAACATTAAGAAGTTTACATGATAGAAAAAATTTCGATGACCAAGGCAAGAATCAGGAACGACTTTTATTTTTTATTGTCCGATATAATCTTCAATAATAACCGCACGTGAGAGCAAAACTTATTTTGGGAGGCAAAATTTTAATTTTTTTTTTTTAAAGTCGATACATTATTTTACACTGTAATATAAGAATATTTTAAAAATGTTGAGGGGCGGTCTGCATTCGATCCGTCACTGCCTCAAACTGATAATCCATCAAGGCAAAGCCATTGACCAACAAAGATAGTGGTACAATTGAGATTTGGATTCAAAGAACTGAAGAGCTCAGTTGTTAAGTTGAATTGCTGGGCAATAGTAAAGCAAGAATCACCACTTTGTGCTCCATATGTCTTGTCACATATCAGTACTGAGTTTCCATCTGTTGGGGCAAACAAGAATGTGTGAATTAATTTACTCTCTAAAATATATTTGTTTATCAATCAAGAAATTAGTTTCAATTACTCCCTTTGTTTAACTTCAATTTTTGTTATAAAAAAAAAGGCGATGAAGGTTAACTATAGTAGATAAATTGAGTTAACAGTATGTCAAGGAAAACTAGTATAATTGACAGATGACGAGTACTTCTGATTGAAAAAGTAGTTTTAAAATTCAACACCATCTGTTTTGTTAATAGAAAATTAAATAAAAATAAACTGTGGTTTAAGTAATCATGGATTACCCAACCCATTTTATAAAAACTTATAGGGGTGTATTCAATTCGGATTTTAACTGATTTTAAAAAGTCTATGGATTCTGGTAACTTTATGGATTTTTTTAATTCTATACAGACTCTATGCAGATTTATTATGATTTCTTTTGATTATAAAGTCTATAGATTATTTGAATAACACCCAAAAATAAATAAAAGATTGATTTGATGGTGTATTATACAGATACAATGGTGTTGAATTTTCAAAGTAAACATATGTTTATTAATCTTTTTATTTTGGAATCAAATAATTTTGTTAAATTTTTTAAAAGTTTGGTGGTAGGTCTTTTATTTTTTGGAGATCACGAACCTACGGCCATTTTTTTTTATTTATTTATTCAAATTTTGTATAATTTACTTATTGAGATTTTTTTCTTTGACTTAATTAAGTATGTTTTGTGATGGGTTTTCCTTGAATTATTTTTCCCCTTTGATTCTCTTTCAGGAAATGAACTACATGTTTGGAAAATAAAAATTTGTGGTTAGATAAAAAAAAATTGTTTGCTTTCTTTGCTTTCTGATGAAGGTGACCATGAAAAAAATTGTTAATGTTTACACAAGTTGTCCTATTTCTTGCTCTGTGCATGAGAGAAACTTATAATCCGGAGGAAAAACAAGAGATTTCTCAAAACAAATTTATGTCTATGGAATCCATCAAAATCCTCCATTTAATGAAATCTATAAGAATTAATAGAATTTTGAATACCTCTAGATTTCAATGAACTTTTTAAAATCCGAATGGAATACCTCTAAATTTTAATGGACTTTTTAAAATCTAAATTGAATACATATAGACTTTACAACTCCTTATAAATTCTATAGAATCAAGATTCAATACACCCCTCTTAAATTTTTATAGGAGCATATACAATGGCATCCATGCACAATTTCTTATTTTAGTTTTTCCTCTACAATACTCCTATTCCATTTAAGTTTTTACCTCTACAACACTATTAATACTTATCTTTTCCCTATCTAACTTTATTTATTTTTGATAGCTTCAAGTTAGACTTAAGGAACATGTATAATTTCAATGCGGAACTTTTAACAAATTTAAAGATATATGAGTATTTTACATTATGATAGCATGAAAATTAGCAATTACTTAATCATTGTGTTTTTGTTTATGTATATATAAGGAACACATTTCTAAGTGTCGTATAATTTATATTAGTTACTTTTAAAAAAAATATTTTTTTATATGTAAGTCTCTATTTAAGAATAACATCCCAATACTAATATTTTTGTTCAGTCCCCAAGAGATATCAGTATCGTGGTTTTACTATATATATATATATATATATATATATATATATATATATATATATATATATATATATATATATGAGAATTGAAAATTAGACTTGCCCCTAATTCCATTCTTAAAAACTACTCTAGAAAATGAAAGAATATTGCTCAAATCTTTTTAAAATGAATTTTGCTTTCTAAAGAAAGTATAACACCCTCCCTCACGTTCAACATTGACCATCTTAAACGTAAAGTTCAAAGGACTATACGTTGTGAGTGGCCCATTATTAGACCAATGATTCTAATATCATGTTGAAAATTGGGCTTCGACTTAACTTCATTCCCAAAAGATTTCCAAAGAAGGATTGCCCAAGTCAAGTTTTCAACAATTAAGGATGGACAAAAATGTTTTTAAAACAGCCCTAATATGAATTTACCATGCAATATCAAAATAACTGTTACCATTTAGAAGCCTGCTTTCAACCATGGAGACGATGAAGAGGAAGAAGAAGAGCATAAAAGCAAAGCTCACAAAGATGGTTTCCCCCTTGTTGTTAGCCATTTCTATCTTAACTTTGTTTTTATGTTCTTGAAACTGTTTTTTTTTTACTTCTATGATGTCTGTAACCAAAGTCGAGAATATGATATTTATAGAAGGAATGAAACTACAAAAAAAAAGGCACAACAATGCTTTCCGAGTCTCACAAGGCAACCGGCTGCCTATTTTATATATTCATTCTATTTCTATAATATAAATCGTTTAGAATATATAGCGAAATTAATAAAATAAAAAGTAAGGTATTTTGTTAGTAAAAATATGATGCAATCGCTTCGATCCACCCTTCGGTGAAAAACCGTAATACACCCTGAGGAGTTCCTACCAGCAGACTTCTCTCTTTACAGTCGAGCGGCTTTCACTCCTCCAGTTCGATTATTATTCTTGGCAAGTTTTGACCCCCGCCGGGATTGTTTTAAACAAAAAAAATCCTTATGGCTGGCGGAAAAGCCTTTCACAGTATTATTGAAATGCACTTTCAACAATAACCGAGTTCAACGAAGGAGTGATTCCGTTCCAGTCCATGTTGACGGCCATCTGTCGAGACATATCATTGGTCCGATCAGTCAGGAGAAGGTTTTCCCACCTATGCGCGAAACTGAGATCATTGATCATATTACTCTCTTAAATGTGACTTGTATATCACTAATTCTATTTAAGAGTAGTAATATTGATATTTTGACTAACAAAGTACCTTGTTTTTTGTTTATTTAATTTTTTATACATATCATAAACAACTTATATTATGAAATGTAGGGAGTAGTTTTATTTATTTATTATTATCCCTTGTGGAAAATAGTGAAATATGCAATAGAGTGTTAAACATGTATTCCTCGAAGCTGCAGGCATACAAAGAAAAGATTATCTACTATAAGATTGACAGAATATACTGAAAAAATATAATTTTTTTATATTGTTGTGATGGTATGGGCGAATCAAACTAGGAAATTTGGATTGAGTAACAAATTTGTTTATAAAAAAATATTTTACTACATATGGAAAATGTAGTAATCAGTAGAGATATAAAAAAAGACAAAAAGCAAAGAAGAGATTGGGGAAGAAAGGATTTCTCGCGATAAATAATAGTTTAATTAGTTAAAGTTAATTTTTAATGTCCCATTAGAAGAGTTAGTTTTTTTCTCAAGAGGATTAATAGTGGTTCTACATTTCTTTTTTTAGTGACTTTAACATTGACATATCGGTTGAAGGGAAGCGTCTTACAGCTTAATTAAAAGAGTTAATTCATAATTGTTTATAAAATTCAAACAGATAATTAGATTATTATCGTTTAGCAACTGAAACAAAAGAACTTAATCAAACTTAAAAGATTTTTTTTTTTTTGAAGTCTGATTGGGCTGTTGCCCCATATAGGGGGTGAGAGAACTGCCTCAGACGAGAAGGAGATAGTTCTAGAAAGGGAGATTAAAGCTTGCCGCACGCAGACGGAGGGTATCGAACCCACAACCTCATGGTCGTGAGTAGGCGTCTGCCCCACTGGGTTAGGACACCTTTGATAACTTAAAAGATTTAGGAATTAATATGTTATTGATGGACAAGTACATCGATGAACGCAAGCCTTGATACAATGCAATAGCCATATTCTAATCAGATAACCAACCTATACAAGGAAAATATATCAATCAGGAAATATACACAGACATACAATACCTATAACTAAGGAGCACATGTTTAATGTGCACACCTCAATGCAACTTTATTTTTAGTGTCCTCAATCGTGATTATAAATAATTGGAAAGAATTGAGATTTCTTTTTCTTTTTTAATAGGAAAATGATATAATTCAAATTCAAGCCTATGATCTAATAAGAAGTGATTTTACCAATAATAATGTTGTGATAAACAATTAAATTGCTTCCGTGTGGTGATTTTTTTTCTCTATATATTATTTGTATATATTGTTTTCGTTACCCTAACAAGTGGTATCGAGCAAGGTTCTAATCTTGAGAGGAGAGCCAAGTTCGAGAGACTGTGAGGAGAGAAAAGAAGCACTCATTGACCTTACTTCAAGGAAGTAAAGTTGTGGAAGAAGCACAAAAGAAAATTGGGAGTTTGACCTTATTTATTGGGATTGTAATTTGGGAATTCGAGAAAATTGAGAATTTGTTAGAAGATTCTCAAGATTTTAGTGGAGCTAAGTTTTCTTATACTGTTTTAGTTGTAATTTGGAAAATTAAAAAAAATGAGGATACGTCGGAGAGTCTCTCAATATCCGACATCGAGAGTTTTGGGAAGTAGGTAGCAAGGTTCTCTTTATAAACAAGAGCTTTTATGTTAGGATTTAATATTGTATGTCATTGGGTGCCACCAACACAGATGGTGAATTTAATGACTTTGGTTTGTGCGATAGTTTGTAATTTTTATTCCTTTAAATTTTTTTACACAATTACGAGGGTTTGTAATTTTGTTCTGTCCAAAAATTACATAGAGTAGTATGCCCTTTTTGGGGACTGTGAATTAGGTTTCACTTTTGAGATGTGACTGGACATAGGTATGTGTTGTGATTGAATCACATTAAAAATATGTGTGTTGTTTGTGTATTGACTATCTTTCTCCTTTTTCTTTTTACATTTTATTCGTGTGTGGTTTTGCTTCCGCTACCCGGGCGTGTCTGGGGTGGGGCGGCCCTATGGGACATGGCCCACCTCTCCTCTCACATAAATTCATGTAGGACCCGCCTAAAAATATCTTACAGGTGGGTCCTGCAGGAAATTATGTGAGAGGGGAGGTGGGCCATGTCCCATAGGACCGGTCCACCTTGAATTTTTCCCCGCTACCCCATTACTAAAGTAGCTATGGATATTACCCCCCAAAAAAGTATCTATAGATAATTTATATTGGATTTAAACTGATCAAATTACTAGTTATTTTGGTCATCAAATTATTTTGGAACAACCACTTTCATCCTTTTAAACTTCTTTTTAACTTTATTCATCCCCAAAGATTTTACAAGCAAGCATTTTTATCCTTCTGTCAAATAATTATCTAAAAGCCGTCAAAATTGATGATGTGTCCAAACGGCTCTCAGATTGCCTCTCTCCTGTAAGGGTAAAGATGGAATTCCAAAGTATACTAAGTGCCTCCCCCGTCATTCCCACTCATATCAGCCTCGTTCTCATTTTCCCTCCATAATTGAGAATAAGAAAACCCTAAAAACCTAAATTTTAGGATATTCTGAACATAGATAATTCCTCCATCTTTAATTCATCTAATTTCTTATGAAATGCAAAGTGAAACCCTATAGTCCATGAAGATTCCAGAAAGGAAAACTAAAAACAATGTTCCAAAAGGCAATGAAAATAAATTTCAAGATCTGAAGCTTGATTTTCACTCCAAGGAGGACCCATCTTCAAGCTGCAATTTTGTGGATCTACAATACCTAAAAAACTCTATGGACCGAAATTAACCATAGTAGGTGATTCAAGGTAAGAATGATTGTATTCCTATTGAAATTAAATACTCCCTATTTGTTAATAATTTTTTTTTCTTAATTTGGAATTTCCATCTTTACCCTTACAATAGAGAGGCAATCCGAGAGACGTTTGGAGATGTCATCGGTTTTGACGGCTTTTAGACAATTATTTGACGGAAGGATAAAAATGGCTGCTCATAAATTTTTTGGGGATGAAGAAAGTTAAAAATGATGAAAGTGGCTGCTCAAAAATAATTTGATGACAAAAAAGGCTAATAATTCAAACTGATCTCATGACAAAGGTCACTTACTCTAGCTAGGCAAAAAATCCTCTGTCCCCGTGTGTGTCCCCAACCAATCACAATTCACCATGTGTATATATAATTGAAAAAAATTATTATTAAATAAATTCTGATTGGTTGGGACAGGATTGGTGACTGGAATGGGGACAGACGATTTTCACCCTTCTAGCTAGAAGCTTGGTAAAGTTGGTGTTTACATATGAATTTATAGATCCAGAAATTGCGAATAAAATACATAAAAACTTATGCATGAAGAAGAAATTACAAACCATTAGATACTTACATTTGTGGATCAAATGCTTCATTATAGTACAAGATGCTGGTTCGTAAGTGAACCATTGACGTGCTTATTCAAAATTACATGAACAAAGAAACTGAAACTTTTGATAAACATAATAAATTTTATTCAAATGATCAAGAAAGATCTATCGCGAACTCTTTATTATTATTTTTTGATTTGTAATATTCCAAAAAATGATCAATTTTTTTTTTTGAAGTCCGGATGAGCGGTTGCAGAAGAGAAACACCTCATTATTAAGCTCAAATTTTAAGTCCACCAACGCAAAGCCATTCACCAACAAAGATTTTGTCACAATTGAGATTTGGATTGAAAGCAGTGAAGAGCTCAGTTGGTAATCTGAACTGACGCGCAATGCTAGAACAAGTATCACCATTTTCTGCCCCATATATCTTGGTACACAACACCACTGGCTTACGTGATGTTTTGGCAACTTCAATCTCAGCCACACCTTAAGGTAAAAAAACACAAATATTCATGAATTAACTCACAATTAATCTTTATTATGACTTTATCAATCAAGAAACTTAGAATTTGTCATTTCGATTTCTCTTTGTTATGTTAATTAGCTACTTAATTAAAAGTTGAATACTTATAAAACAATTTTAAAAAGAGATAATATGCATAAACAATTTCTAATTATCTACTTGTATATAGATTTTTATTTAAGCATTTTTTATACAAAACTCTTTTTCCGAACTGTTCTCTCGTGATCGATTAGTGGGTCGGATAAGGTTTGACGACCAATTATGTCATAATGGAGGGAAATGTCTTGAAACGACTAATTTATCCTTACACCCGTCGCGGATCTAAGGAGTAGGAGGGGGCAACCGCCCTTTCAACATTTTGAAAAATCTACTCTATTGCTCCACAAGCAAGAATTCCAGAATCTGCCATTGCTTACGATTCCAGTCACTCATACATGAGTCATGACCAAATCTTGTTAAAAACTACCGCATAATCACTAATTTGATAAAGAGAGACGCTCAGAATTAGTTTATTTATAAGAAAAGCTTAAGTAAAAGTTTATAAACAGAAATAGAAAAATCATTTTATGCACATATATAGTGATTTTCTCGTAGGAGACTTAAAAACTTAAAAACAATCTTGACGCGAATTTACCATGCAATATTTCAAAATCGAACTTACCATTAAGAACCCTACTACTTTCAACCATAGAGATAATGAAGAGGAAGAAGAGCACAAAAGCAAAGCTGAGAAAGAGGGTTGCCTTGTTGTTTGCCATTGCTATGTTAATATTAACTGTGTTTTTTGTGCTCTTGAAAATGTTTTCTTCTTCTTTGATGTCTTTTGCCAAAGCTGAGAATGTGGTATTTATACATGCAATTACTCTAATAAAACAAAGAAATAACAATGTTTTTCGACTCTCACAAAGTGCCTGCCAAAACATAGGCAACATAGTGACTCTTATTACTATTTAATTAAATTATGCATGTGTAAAATCAATGAAATATGCAATATATAATACGAAAGGAATAATTCTGTAATATCTTCTCTAATGGATTTCATGGTCCATGTTAGCACATGAATAAAGAAATGAAATTTACTGTTTATCTTCAATCATAAATTATTTTGAGCCTTAATCGAGTCTGAATTAAGCACTACGAAAATAGAATCCGCGGTCAAAGACAAAAAAGAAAAAAAAAGAAATAGAGGGCTAATTTCCCAAGAGAATAGAATTTTCACAAAAAAAAAAAAGGTTTTCTAATACTAGGCGTATTACTTGGTCCAGGCTATATCTGGACCAACATTGGCTGATGAGGAGTTGTGTACGACATATATTTCCCCTTGTTTTGAAGGCCTATTTGTTCGCTTCCCGCTCCTATGCGGGACAGCTTTGGTGCGGGATATGCGGGACACCATATTTGTCGTCGGATGAGATTTTTTAACGGCTCAGATCTGGAGAAATAAAGTTTTATTTATTTATTATTTTTTAAGTCAGTCGCAACTTTTCTCTCTCCAGATCTGGGCCGTTCAAACTTTCATCCGACTGCTGATATTGTTCCGCACGTGCGGATTTTTTCCTGTTCTGCATAGGAGCCGGACTGTATTTATTCAATATATGGAGAACGAATCCTAACAAGTGTTGAAATACGATTTTAACAGATGTTAAACGTGAGAGACGTCAATGTTCTCATTCAATGACCACAATTTGACCAATGTTTCAAGAAAAAAAGCATTTGGATTGATGTTTTGAAAGTGAATCCATTAAGAAAAAGCATTTGGATTGATTGTTGCCCAAAAATTAGTCATAGTTAGGGCTGTTAGCGAGCCGATTAAATCGCAAATCACTCATTAATCGGTTCGTTAAAATCGGCTCGCTAACTCGCCGACTGTTAACGAACCCTAGCTACGTATTCAGTAAAATGGCTCGTGAAATCGCTTTTAAATCGCTCGTTAATCGCCGTTAAACCGGGTTAATAATATTCTACAGTAAATCGTTTTAAATCTCTCGTTAATCGCTCGTTAAACTGGTTAATAATATTCTACCGATTTTAGCGAGTTAGCGAGCCGATTTTAGCGAGTTAGCGAGCCGATTTTAACGAACCGATTAACGAGCGATTTACGAAAGTTAACCGATTTTAGCGAAGTTAGCGAACCGATTAACGAGCGATTTGCGAAGTTAACCGGTTCGCCAACACTTTCTAGTTTTGTAATAGTATGATCCGATTAACGAAACGAATTACGATTTAATGCGAATTACGATTTTCGATCCGATTAGCGAACCGGTTTTTGCGCGATTTGATACGGTTCGATTAACGAACCGCAGTACGATTTTATTTCGAACCGACATTTACGAATTGAACAACCGAATCGGTTGACTAACGAACCGATTAACGATCGATTCGGTTTTCTTAACGATCCGAACCGATTTGGCCCAAAACCGGCTCGGTTCGGCTCGTTAACAGCCCTAGTCATAGTAGCCCCGTGTATTTATATCTTCGAAATAGGAATACCCAAATGTTTTTTTTGTGTTTTATTTTCAATTAAAGATACTCACCAAAAAAAAAAAAAAATTACTTAACAAACTCCAGTCAAAGAACAGGACGGAACCATTTAATTTCTTTCCAAATTGGGCCTTTTTTTAGCGGATCCCAGTTGGGCTTAGTTCTCTCGGAAAGGTAGTTCGGCCTGTTGAGAACGATATTATCCAATAACTTTAATAATCTCATTATTTATTTTCTGACTTGTATATTTTATTATCAATCTTTTCTGGAGACATTATTATTAGTGTCACTTATGAATTCTTTTTTTCTTTTTTTCTTTTTTTGAGATTTAGATTTTGTTTTTGGTCTTGACCATTCAGTGTCCAATCCTGATAAGCCTGACTAATTTGGACCGGGTATTGCAGAGGCCCGAAAAAGGGCGACCCTTCCAACATTAATAACTTCATACAAATGTTAGATCGCGGTTCGAATACAGTCATTCTTAAGGGAGGAGGAAAATATTTAGATTCTTATCCTTCATGTCTGTAAAGAAGAAATTGCTATTAATAATACTTCTTTTTGTTGCTACCTCCATTTCTAAATATAATTTTTTATTAAATTAAATATTATAAAAATTAATAAATCAAAAATTAAGATATTTTTGTAATCAAAATATAGATATTGTTTTTTTAAATAGAACCCACAACTACAGCGACCACACTCTTCAGTCCGATAAAAAATTTGGAGGATGTAAATCAACGTGATTTAGCAGCTCGAGCCGGTGAGAGTATTTGTCTTAACCCACAATAAGAAATTCTCACACTGTGTCCTTGTGTATAATCTTCCACGCCATAATCAACTGGGCTGCCTTGCGGACATAAGAAATGATTTCTAATCGAGCTACTGGAAGCAAGAATTGTTTTGTTTTTTTTTAATAACTGGAATTAAGAGTTCGCATCAAATGTACTTCTCTAATATCTTTCGTCTCAAATAAGTTTTTTTAGTAGAAATGTGAATTCATTTATTATCTGCTATCAGTAATAACACGAGGATAACACACGCACAATAGATCTATAAAAACAAAAGAAAAGTTGCACCAAGGATCTGGATGAAGAACCAGAGGTTAGACTATCATGGCAGAGAGGGAAAGTTTCACACGGGAGAGAACAACACTATGTTAATTTGAGAAAATTCTAATATAGGATTGGCCTTGTGAGACTAGCACCATGACCCTCTCACATGAGTTGCAGCAGAACCTACTTTGAAGGTACTCTATTTCAATTCATATGAGAGAACCGTAGACCAGTTTCACAGAGTCGGATCCATGGGAAAGTGACTCGTTAATTTGGAAATCCTTTTCACTTTGGATCAAGATGTGGAGTTAAAAAAAAAATATAGATATCAAATTAACACGGCATTGACTTCACTGTTTGTAAAGAGAACAAAGACTTCCCCGTTAATCCAAAAGTTCTGGCAATCAAGCTGAATGTTCAGGCTATTATCAACAAGCTTCAGATCCTTAAAAGATTTTCAAAATTCATTCAATTGATCATTCAATCCAATCTAACCTAAAATTTTCTTTTTTCCTTAAACAATGGCTCAAAATCTCCAATTTTTAGTTCCAAATCTCAAAGCAAAATGTTCAAATCATGAACAAGATATGCAAAGGAAATGAAAATTCAAACAGGATTAAAATCAAGAGACGAAATGACATACTTAATTTTCATTTTATACTTTTTTTATGCAGATAGGAGATACAAACTTTACAATATATTTACAATTGCATCGAGAGTTTTTCCGGCCTGTCGGTCCAACTCAACCGGCCATCATAATTCTCCGACTACAACTTATCCACCATCTCCACCGGCAACTATTTTTGCCGACGACTCACCGGCAACTTTTTTTTCAGCTCTGTCCCCAGCAGCTTAAGTACATAACTTGCCGGAGCGAATCGTCAGTTTGTTTCCTTCTCTCTTCTCCAATTTCATTACCTAGAAAATCTCCGACATCGGATCCGTTTAAACTGGACATCGGCCGGAGATCGGCGCCTTCGCCTGAGGAAGAAAACAATCGCTTTTTGTTATGATTGAGAGTCTTAAGGCCGGATCTCAATTTTTGACCTTGATCGCTGTGTCCGTTCACGACGGCGACGCTGGCTACCACCCATAAGCGGTTCAAGTAACTCATCTTTCTTTGTTCGGATGTCGTTATGAAAGAAGATTATAGTTCGTAGAAGTGGTTTTGATGCTGAAACACTGAGTGAGAGGAAATGTATTGGAGGGGTTCTATTTGTAGAAGGGAGACAAAGGCGGTTTGGTTCGACCGGGCGGTTTAATAGGTAAAGTGGCTGGCGCAGTTTTGGATACTGTAGTTGGGTTTTTCTGTGGACCTTTGCGGAGTCTATCGTGAGTACTCGCGATATTTTCAGTTGTATAATTTTGTAATATATACTCCCTCCCATTTCATACGAGTAGTTTTATCTTGGTAGGTTACTGACTTATAACTTACATCCAAACCAATCAGTACAGTACACGTAGGAAAGAGAAATGAATTTACATCAATTCTCTTTCCTATGTGTATTGCACTCATTGATTTGGATGTAACTTGTCAAACTTAATAGCCTACCAAAATAAAATTTATCATTTCATACTATCATAAAGTAGTGTTTGACACCTAAAACATCTGGGCAAACTGAGACAATTTGGAGACAAAAAAGACCAAGTTAGTGAGCAAAATGCGGGTCAGCAAAATGCCCATCCATCCCCAATAATGGAGTTGGACCGGGAATGGGGATGGGGATACGATAGAAGAGGCGGGATGAGCTGGAGATCATGGTATCCGCTCCCATTCGGCCCCATTGCCATCCTTAATGATAACTAATAGCCAACCAGAGTACATAAGAACACATCACGATATCAATAACTGCAATGACTCGAAAAATATGGCAGAAATGCAAAGTTATGACAATCATGGGCGAATTCCCAGGGTTAAATCATGGGCAAATTACCCATGACTACAATGACTCGATGTGGATCTTTGGTCAGAACTCGTCACTCAACTTTTTTTACAAGCATTTACCTTATACGTACGTCTTTAAATCTGTATAGCTTTATGGATTTAATTACTTGTAATTTTTTTTTTACTTAGCCTTTTGAGATCCGTCAAGTTTCCTGTGCAAGAAATGTTTTTCAATAAAGTATATTTAGATAAAATTTACTCCTTAAACTTACCTTTTTGCGTAAGAGTTAATTTTCAATGATGTTTAATGTAGTTTAGATCATCAATTGTAAGACTTATACTTAGCTTATACTTTACCTTTCTGCGTGAGAATTTGTCTCCAATAACACATATTAGACAAAGTCATCCTTTGAGATGTAATGCATTTTGTAAGAATGAGTTAAACAGGGTTCTAACAAGATCAGCTGGCTAACCTTTCAGCTCGACGCTTATTTGAGTTTTTTGTAACAACAAATAGTTTTAAGAGAAAAAGAAAAGGAACACTTTTCTTATTATAATATTTGCTATAAAACTTGAATTTTGTGTCTGAAACTACATTAGTTCAACTTTGAGTGGATTTTGAGTGGAATTTAGATACAAGAGGACTTTGATGCAGACGGTCAAACTTAAACTTTAAACTTAATTAGATGTTAAAATATGTTAAAGTATACTTATTTTTTGATTATATATTTAGGTTAATGAATCCCACTCACTAATAGACCTGTTTTTTACTATTTCATCATCAATAATCTAATATGTCTAATTTACATTCAAATTTTGGACAAGTTGAGTAATTTTATTTTTATTTTCGTTAAATAAATATTCCAATTCATTATTATCTACCTTTCTAATTATTTCATACATTTGAAATTTTTATACTTACAAAGAAAATAATTTTAAAAGAATTATTGCAAAAAGAAAATGTTTAAAACGATCATACTTAATAACAAAAAAATTATTATTACTTATTAATTGAATAACAAATTAGAGATAAGACTGAAAAATGACAATAAATATGTATTAATTTATGAAATATATCATTTAGTTTATAATATACAAAAAAAAATGAAATTTTATCAAAATAATTTGAACTTGATTAGTAGTAAAAAAGATTTTGAACTTTTTCGTTAAAGAACTCTATAAAGTATCGGATGCACGAGATATAGCACGAGAAATAGGTGATTGAGCAACGAGGAAAGTTCCGAAGTATAGAGCATGAGTAAGGAAGAGGGGACAGATGGCTATCCTATCTCTCTACCACTACCAATAGTTATCCAACAGGTTCTTCTTTCCTTACAGCTGATGACTGGGGCCCACAGTTGTCGCCATTACCTCGCTCGAATCAGTAGGAGCTACAGTAATGAATAATATGGCTAAGGTTGTCGTTTTCTGAGTAGGGGTCCAAAAGTTGACTAAACGACAAAGGTGGACACGTTTGGTGGGATAGGATAGGAATGATTAATTATGTCATGGAACAGGCCTACAAGTGGGGACATAGACCACTTAGTCCACATTCAGCCACATCACAGTTTTGATTAAAATAATAAAAATATTCCCCCACTTGGTGCATTGTTTGAGGCGTTTTTATTATTTTTTTAATCGAAAAGAGGGGATGTGGGTGATTGTGAATCAGTGGTCATGCTCCCCACTTCAGAAAGCCGTGCTCATATCGAAATTTTTCGATAGGAATGGGGATGGTAAGCACGTGTGGGCTATCTCACGTGAACGGAAGCTCATCAGCCAATAGCTTTTGCTGTAAAAATATTTTTGGATTGGATTTTTGCCTCCTTTTTTACTTTTTAGAAATTAGAGTAATTTGGACTTTACCAAATGCAGGTTAAACTAAAATTTCAGTTATTGCAGGTAAGGACCAAAAATGGAAGACTCTAAAATCCCAAGTCGAACCACGGATGTTGTGTTGATACCTTAACTCTTCTGTAGTGCTTCCTGCTTTCTTTTTTCTACTAAAAAATGATTGATCCAAATGACTCCGATTTACTCCTGGTGAATTTGTCAATTTAGTTATATCTTGCGAGAGACTTCTACATTCTTTTTTTTTCCCTTCTGGACAAATTACGCGAACACTCAAATACTGAAGCACACTCAAATATTTGGTGCCTACATTCTTTTAAGCAAGAATACTTGTTCTTCTATGTGACAACAACAAGAGTTCGTTATCTTTTAGAATACATGTTTCTCAAAGAGAGTGAGCATTCGTTCGGTAGTTTAGATAAGATAGGTAATCGCCCTAAATAAAATTTAATTGTCAAAACTCGCATTCAATAATTAACATTTATTTCCCACATTGTTGCCGGAATAATTTGATATTTTATCAAAAGTATTACCTTAAGAAAATACTTTTTATTAAATAATTATGTTCTATTCCTGTCTTCATGATAGAGTATTGACCCTTGTGCTTTGTGTCATTTTCTCATCTCAATGATAAAGAAAAAGATCAAATGAGAGACCTAATCCAATACCTTATCTTTTTACTACTCTGGTACTTTTCCATCTACTTTTAAGGGTTGAATACTCTGATGAGTACTCCCTCCACTCCTAAATATAACTCCTAAATATAAGACTCTTTAAACAATTTTAAAAATTTAAAAAACTTGTTATTTTTACCAAAAATTTCAATGTTACTCATCTCTCTCACTTCTATAGCATAAGAAAAGAAAGGAAAAAATAGGGATGGCAGAGGCGGCAAATAAAAAAAATGTTAAGGGTATAATTAGAATAAATTGTTAACAACTAATAAAAGAATCTTAAATGATAATTAGTTTGGATACCTATAAATCTCCTAAACGATAATTAATTGGAAAGTGAGGGAGTAGTAGTTTACAACAATAACAATGGAGTATAAGTAATTATACGAAAGTTACAACAATATTCTTATTGATTAAAAATGTTGTGGTAGGGTCAGGTATTAAGTAAGTTTATAAGGTTTAAAAAGAAATATATGATTAAGAAAATAGACAGAAAATGGTAAGAAAAAAGTTTATATATTAGTATTTTTTTTTCCCGAAAAAAGTAAGACATAAATTTTGTTGATATTCAATTTTAGATTTAATGCAACAATCTCAAAACTTTAAATAACGTACTCCCACTATTTTGTAAATAAAGGTATTTCTAACTAATTTAGCATATATTAGAAAAGTGAAGACATAATGAATTTTTACTATTACACCCTTAAGTCACAATCATTCATCTATTCTATAATCTATATTATTATAACTAATGATAATTTTAGAAAAATATCCTTAAAATTTGAAGAAAAAAAACACATATTTAATGAAAAAGTTGTAGAAGATGTTTTTATTTTTTTTTGAGGCCCAGTTGGGCGGATGCCCCATAAGGGGAGAGTTGCATCCAGGGACGAAACCAGGAATTTAGTGTTGGGGGCGAAACTGCTAAAATTCTTGGGGGGCAATAAAAAGGGCAAAAAAAAAAATTCTTGGGGGGGCGAAATTAATAAAATTTTCCAAATTACACATAAAATTTCAATAAATAGTAATATTTTTAAAAATTTCGGATCCGTCCCTGGTTGCATCTCACAAGAGGAGGAAGAGATAACCCTAGAAAATGAGACAATTTAAAGCATGCCCCATGCGTGGGGAGGGTATCGAACCCACAACCTCAAAGTCGTGGGCAGGCCGTTGCCCATTAAAAAGACATATTAACAACAAAAGACATGTAATGAATCAGAGGCGGCATATATCACAAATTATAATTAATTATTTTATTTCAAATGTTACATGCATATATCACAAATTCTAAAAATATTCTGGAAAAATACGAAAATAACTAAATATTTTTAATTGATATATATAACCTTTTTTTCCTTCCGTTTTCGATCTAAAGATTCTAAAAAAGCCTACGTCAAAGAACTTTAACACCGCATATATAGGACGTTATAACAACATTCTGGAACGTACTTTGTTGGGAGAAAATCGTCTGTCTCATATCTGACCTCTTCCCATGTCTCATCACTAAAAATGTGTCACATATCCACTTAGAAAATAAGAGATACGAAGAGAGAGAAATTAGGAACATGTTGCAATATAAGATGTGGTTGTGTTATGAATTAATAAAAATATGTCATACTTTTAGTGGTGAGACAGGAAATGGGATAGAATTTCAGAACAGACGATTTTATGCCACTTTGTTTCTTCTCATGAAACAACAGGCACAGATCGAAACTGCCCAAATGCAAATGCAATATAACCAACAAAAAGATGATCTATATATGCTTCCGCCGTACGTACTCAAAATGCTTGAAAAAACCAGCGGCCGTTACCAAACACCGCCGAGGGACGATGGGAAAGTACAACAAATTAAATCCTAGTTTGGAATTGGAACCGCAGCATATGGAAAACAAATATTTTATCCGAAATTTCTGCTCAACTAATAGATGATTGCAACGTACTTACTTTACTAATAAGAAATATTTCTTTTTAGAATAGTTATGTTATGTATCATATCCGTGGACTTTGTAGTCACCAATTAGCCACCATCATCTCAGAATGAAAAGAGAAAACTATGTGATGATGTGACTAATTCTGTTCCATAATGTTTTTATTGACATGATTCATATCCAAAAAAAATCTTTCTTTTAATTTATAAATTTCTTGATTAAAAATTTTTTAGTACATGCCAATTTTTTATTAATGATGAATTAGGACATGATATAGAGGATAAGCGGTAAGAATCGTCTGTCCCGATTTTGTGTCCCGTTCTCTATTCCATCAATAAGAAGTTAATTTTTTAATTAAAAAAACTATAACATAAAGGAAATAGTGAAATCATCATGGGAAAAATTAACACATGACAATTTCTTATTTGTGAGATAAGAAGCGAGTCACATTATTAAGACAAACAATTTTTTATCAAAAATAAGACAGAAGATTTTTACCGTAACATGACCTTTACTTATATGCACTATATGTATTCAGCCAAAAAGAAGTTGAATTTTGTACGCCATTACTTCAAGATCCATAGTATACGAGTGAGTTTTTGTACGGCTCTTTATTTTATTTGTTTGCTAAAAAAAAAAAACTTAGGAATTCAATTAATCAAATTAGAGAATAACCTTAGGAATCGTCTTTACTTTCTACTTTTACATTCTTACTTTTGCAATATGGAGCTTATAAGCTTTAACATGAATATACAATCGGGCTAAAACAAATGTTTAAATACATAATTATCTTATGAAAATGAAAAAGACATGCCCCAAGAAAAAGACTTTAATCTTATCATCTTCTTGGGATAGTCCAAGAAATCCTTAATAATTGTAAACTTCTTTCTTCTTTTATTAAATATTTACAGATGTTGAAAATGACCTATTCATGTCTTAATGGTACAGTACTGCGAATCGGTCAAGATTTGGATACCCCATTTTCACCCGTGGAGTCACTTTATTTATTTTTTTTAAACCCGGTTGGGCGGTTACCCTATAAAGGGGAGAAGAAGTGCCTCACAAGAGGAGAAGAGAACCCTAGAAAGGAAAATTTAAAGCATGCCACGTGTATGAGCAGCAATGGCAAGTGGGTTAACCCAACGAGTTCGGGGCGAGTCGGTGAACAGTGGCGAGGCGAGGCGGGGCGGGGTTGACCAGTCAACGGGGCGAGACGGGTTGGGTCCAAAAATGAATATGACAAACCCACCTCGCCCCGTTTGGAAAATCCATCAAAAGTGGGCCGAGTCACGGGTTAACCCGGTGGGTTGGGCGAGTTAGGCGAGTTTGGCGGGTTGGACGGGTTAAGCGGGTTGGGTGTTTTTTTTTTAATTTTTTTTCTTTGGTAAAAATAAATATAGATAAAAGTCATACCGGTTTTATTTATAACAAAATAACACTTACATATGAGGGGGACTTAGATGAAAACAACATAATAAAACAAACATTACAATTTAAAATGAAAAGTACAATAAAAATTACAATTTAAACATAACAACCCAGGTGCTTATTTGTTATGTGTCTAACCATTGTTCCCGTCCCCCAACCATGTTCTTGACGAATTTCGTACCCACACATCGTACATTTAGCTGTGAGACCTTCCTCATTAAATACCCATACTTGCCAAACTTTGGAAGTCCTCCTAGTCCTAGCACTAGTAGAGGGATTAGGAGGAATGTTGTCCATATTTTCTATTTAGAAAATAGAGTAGAAAATGATAGTGTGGGTTTGGTGTGAGTTGAGGGGATTTGAGTGAGTATTTATAGGGGATGGGGTAATATGGGTTAAGTGGGTTGGGGTGGGGTAATATGGGTTAAATGGTGCAAGTTTAAATGGGTTGGGGAAACGGGTGCGGGGCGGGTTGTGGGTTTTTGACGGGGCGAGGCGGGCTGGGTCGATTTTTCTTGGATGTACAACCCACCCCGCCTCGTTTGTAAAACCCACTTAACCCGTGGGTCATAACGGGTTTAGGCGGGTCCAAATGTGGGCCGAGTTAAACGGGGCGAGGCAGGGCGGGTCGCGGGTGGGCCAAACCCACTTGCCATTGCTATGTATGAGGAGGATATCGAACCCACAACATCATGGTCGTGGGCAGGCCATAACTCACTGAGCTATGTACCTTGTGATGTGGAATCACTTATGAGTCGTGAATAATTTGATCTGACGTTTCAAATAAAAATAATTATTATGGATCAAAATAACTATTTTTTATGTCTGCACACCTATTTTGATCCGGTGGTTATTTTTCTAAATTATAAAGAAAGAAAAAAAAATCATAAAAGTACAATTGGCGAGAGTGCATGTATTTTTAGCAGTCCGGCTCCTATGCGGGACAGCTTTGGTGCGGGATATACGGAACAATCTTAGTCGTCGGATGAGATTTTTTAACGGCTCAGATCTAGAGAGAAAAAAGTTGGGCTGACTTAAAAAATAATAAAAAAAACTTTTCTCTCTCTAGATTTGGACCATTAAAAAATCTCATCCGACGGCTGGAATGGTGTCCCGCATGTCCCACACCAAAGCTGTCCCGCATAGGAGCCGGGAGTTATTTTTAGTCAGCAATTTTTTTTTCTTTTAAGAAAACAAAGTGGTAGTACTTTGTTTGTTTTCATGAAACCACAGGCAGATTATAAGACTGTTTAAACGCAACAACCAACAAAAGGTCATCTATGCTTCTGCCGTACGGGCTGGAAAGCTTTCCTCTATAGCAAAAACCATAGGCCGTGGGCAAACACGGCTGAGGAACGATGGAAAAGTATGCAGTTACACTTGGGGTCTGATTGGATTAGATTTCAATCTGAGATTCTGAGTCTCGATTTTAGACTAATCTCAAATCAAAATCAAATTTTCTATAATTTACTTTTAAAATTTCATTCTCAAACTCCATCTAAAATGAGTTTGGATTTCATTTTGAATTTCAAAATCATGTCAGATTTAATAGGCAAATTGGTAAATTTAGTCCCCAAAGTTCAGCGACTTTCATGACTGACTCGTCCCCTCGTTTAATATTTCTTTAGATAAGGTCCCCAAACAATTTGCGTTTGGTGACCATGATCCTTCCGTCCAATTCTGTGACAGAAAAATTTATTTTTGATTTATTTGTTTAAAGTTGTTGTAAAATGTCTATTTTACCCCTTTCATCCTTCTCCTTCATCCAAACCTCCGCTGCCTCTCTTTCCTCCTCCACCTCCATCAACCAACACCACCCTACCACCTATCTCCACCACCAAAACGGCAACACTTCTCCCCACACCACCACCAACCACTCCCACTCATGGTGGGAATCCATTTCCAAAATATTTAAATTGATCTTTGAATTTTTTTTTATTTTTTGAAATTAAGAGCATTGAACAATCAATATGTTTTGGCTTCATTAGGATTCATTATCATGTTCACCTCTGTTGTTATGATCATTTACTTGAAACTTTTCTTTGTAATCAAATAATATACGGATCCTCTTTTGTAATCAAATAATTAGTGAAGAAGCAATATTTTCTTATACTTTGGTGCTCAAGTTTTCATGGTTCCAACTTTGTAGTATTTGAAAACCTCAGGAATTGAACTCTTCAACAATGCATTATAACTTCATATCTCCAGTGATCCTTTAGCTAACAATCCCTCTCTTCCTATAAATAAACAAAGTAAATCAATTAGCCCCAAAGAGTGATGACAAGAAAAAAAAAAAACAATAATTTTGTAGAGTTTGTACATAGTTTACCATTAACTATAAGCTTGAACTTGTCTGGGTTTATGGTCTTGAAATCTTGAATACGAGTCTTGTGAGAGAGCTCCATTTCCCATGACTTGATAGCGTTTTGAACTATCTCTTCTAGAGATCCTTTTGGCCATTCCTAAAAAAATCGGTTTGAAGAGGGTAAATTTGGCAAATTTGGCGATATTTTCTAGTTTAGATTATCCAATGAACTTGAGTGAGTTGTATTTGAGTGGAAATCGGTTTTCTGGAAAGATTTTTGTAGAATCCAAAACAATCGGCCAGATTCTTCATCTTCTCCGCCGCGATGCCGGCGACGAGCCCCTCACGTGGCTTCCGGATATTTGCCTCATTTAAACATCCATTACCAAAACCTTCTCTTCATTCATATCATAGGGTGCATTTAGATTCAACTCAATCCTAATATAAAAAAATTTCAAATTTAAAATGGCATAGGAAATGGGTTTCAAATTTTCAACAAATAAAAATGGAAATGGGTTTTAGAAGATGTGAGATTCAATAATCTCAAATTGGTATGATTTGTTTTATGAAATTTTGGATTGAATTTGAAATGGCCAAAATGCATGTTCTTCTTCTTCCATCTTGAAAAAAATTTGTGAATTTCTCTTTGTTTTTGGGTAGAGGTGGAGGAGATGGTGGGTTGAGGTGAAGGATTACCATTATACCCTTCCCATTATTGAATTTTTCTTTTTCTTTTCATGTTTTTTTAACTCTAATGGACAGAATTGGACGGAAGGACCATGGTCACCAAACGCAAATTGTTTGGGGACCTTAATACAAAGAAATATTAAACGGGGACCGTCGTCGCGAAAGTGCCGAACTTTGGGGACTAAATTTACCAATTTGCCGATTTAATACAAGTACATTCTTACTTTTTCGTCAAACTACACTCATTGATTGTAGTAAAAGTTAAATATTGATATTTAAATTGAGATAGAGGGAGTACGGTATATTTATAAGCGACAAGATAATAATTTTATGAAATTTTCATTGTATTTCACGGGTAATTTTGACAAATAAGTATGTAATTGTTCAAGGGTACTCTTTTGACAACTCGTTTTCGCATTTTTAATTCCTCTAATAGCTCATTTGCAAGAAATCAAATTTTGAGGATAAACATTAATATGAGCATGGTCGGAAACATAAATATATCCTAAAATTTGACTGGAAACATGAACAGAGAGTCCGGGGTTGGGGACGCGGTATTCGACCATTTTTTTTCTTTATTTCTACTTAAATCTGAACAATTTTTTGGCATTAAACAAGTAAGGGATAAGTAGTAATCTCAAACGGTAATAAATTCGTTGTTCTTGGAAGATTTGCCTTATTCTTGAAAGGATTTATGAAGATGAATTTTAGAGAGAGAAAATGAGTTTGTAGAGAGAAGACAAAATGAAAAAAATTTCGAAAATAAGTTCTACCTAGCAAAAACTCCTTATCTTATAAGCAAGACAATATGTATGTTTTTTTTCTTTAAAAGTCCTCATACATGAAGCATATTGTAAGATGTGAATATAATTTCAACTTTAATCTATGATATTTAACTAAGCATATTCTTAGTATCAATTAATAGGAAGAATATTGTTACGGATACACATCAGGGAGTATTACTCAAGGAGTCAATCACTATAATAATCAAAAGAGAAAATCACTCGATTAATTGATTGTAATTAATATTTCAATGTCAAGCGTGCATATGTCCTGTAAGAACAAGTGAAGAGAGAGATAATGTTTGTCAACTTCATTAACAGTTTCAATCAATTTCCTATTACATCGTATTATAGGTTATAAAAAATACTTCTTCCATTTCATAATATAAATTATTTAGTATATTTATCGATAAATAAGAAACAAAAATAAAGTGTTTTTTAATCAAAATATTAATATTAATCTCTCAAATATAATTAGTGATATACAAGTCAAATTTACGGGGATAATATTGATATTTTGACTTACAAAGTACATTATTTTTTTCAACCTTAATATTTGCTATATGTACTAAACCGCTTATATTATGAAATGAAGATGGCAAAACTTAAGCACTATCACATATGATTTTGCTCTTTTTCTTTTTGATATATAACTTATAAACAGTCCTTTATAAGTGGAGCTCATAGGATAAGATCTTCTTGTTCTTTTTTTCATCAACTTTATGAACCTAGAGTTCAAATTGAAAAAATTGAAAGAAAAAGAGAATATAAATCTGGCTTTATTGAGTACAATAATTGAAAAGAAAGCATCTATTCATGCCAACTTGCTAAGAATAAAGAATAGAAACACAATGATGATAATGATGGTTTGCAATATCTTCTCCTCAATATAAGTCATTTAATGTATCAAGTTGTTTCCAATTACAATATTTTTTTTCTTCATAAAAGTACACTTGAATAATTCACCTCCAAGGAAATATCTACTTTTATATGAATATTAAATATTCCAGAGACAATATAATAATTCACGTCTAATTAAGGTACCATTAAAATTATAATAAATGCTATTATTATTATTATTATTATTATTGAAGTGACTATTGAGTGTTATATCTTTACTCAGCTTTTGCCAAATCTAAAACAAATTCAAAACTCAAGCTACATCAAATTTCATCATTTCGTAAGTAAAAATCCCATTTGTTATCCCAGAAAAATCATTACAAATACCACAGATATCATAGTTGTTTTCACTTGAGATGAGGTTCCATCAACAAAAAACTTATACTGCTAAAGCAAATAATTATATGTGTTGGTGGGTAAGAGATTAAGGGATTAGAATATTAGTTCATAACAATGTTTTGAAACTCGGACCTCCGAGCGGTTCGGTTAGGTGCCAAAACTCGTACACGCTAAAAATCGCTCTAATTTCACTGGCCCGTTTTACCCGGCCGGTCGGACCGGTAGACCTGAAAACCAAAACGGTTTTGAAAAAATCGGCCGGGTAAAAAAATTTAGAATTAAGCTCTAACGGAGCATGATGGTGAAAGGTAGAGGAGGGGGCTGCTGCTGCTGTGTCGCCGGAGAAGGGAGGTAACGGCGGCGATGGAAGAGTCGCAGCGAAGAAGAAGAAAAATGAAGAAAGGGCGGCGGCCGAGAGGGCTCCAACAGCGGAGAGAAGAGAGGAAGAGGAAGAGAGCGGCGGCGGTGGTGAGCCGCGGCGGAAGAAGAAGAGGAGAGGGAGGCGCTGATTTCCGCTAAGAGGAGGAAATGAAGAAGGAATTTTAGGGTTTCTTCTCTTAGAGTTGGGCTTAAGAGGATATATATACTCAGGACTAAGAGTGCAATTAAAATATTAGCATATAAAATCCTATAAGATAATTATATTACAAATAAGTCCTAAACTATTTACTTTGTAATTATAACACTTTTGTATTTGTAATATTTTTAAATTTTACATTAATATTAATATCCAGGTTTATATCAACGCGATGTTTATTTGGAAAATTTTACATTAACTTTATTTTTTATTAATAAGTATATATTATATATTTTTTAATATTTATGACGTCACCGGGTTGATGAACGGGTCTATGACGGTCCGACCACCAGTCCGATCAGTGACCCGTGACCCAATAACTTTTGCGGGTCGATGTCCGGTCCGAATTTCAAAACATTGGTTCAGAATCTTAAAGATATCACTTTCTTGATCTCAATCAAGTTATTGATTAATTAAGAAATTGGAAACAGAAAATATCCCTATTAATTATACATAGTGGTAGACATAATTAATTGACCAAAGAACTCTCTGGTCCTTTTCAATAAGCACTCAATTATCTAGTCTCCAACAAACCACTTCTTGTTTATTGCCTTTCAGCTGTCAACTCAATAATGTAAGTATGTAACATATATTTTCCTTTGAGCAAATTGTCTATTTTAGACATCAACAATTTATACTTTTCTCTTAGAAAAATGATATTTGGCTAAGCTCAATTAGCTAAAAATCAGCTAAGTTAGTCAAATTTGGGTCAACCGGACAAAAATACCACTAAAGTCATTTTTTTTTAAAAAAAAATAGCCTCAAAAGTAAAAAAAATGTCTCAAAAGTCTTCACATCTTTTGAGACTTTGTTAGGGGCACCAGGCAGCAAAATAATGGGACAAAATTTGGACTGCGTCTACGATGTAGAACACTAAATGTTCTGCATCGTGCGGAACAAATGGTGGTCGTCGGATCAAGAATCTAAGGGATAAGATTATTTTGGTGAGATAATTAAAAAAAATATTTAACTCCCACAATCCCAAATTATCTCGGTCGTCAAATTCTGGATCCGACGATCACAATTTGTTTCGCACGGTGAAAAAATACCGGATTGCAAAAACTAAAGAAAGAAATATATTTAAGAGAAGTAATTATGGCCATTGATGAAGAACTCGTCAACGGTCAGAATTATTCTCTAGGGTTAATCTGGATTGATGACGGGCCAAAAATATTTGTCACTTAACAACCCTAAGTCCACATATTATACATATTTATATACCCTAAGTCCCTATAAAAATATTATTTACAACCATAAGTACATAAATTATATTACTTTTAGATCCCTAATGTTATAAAACTTTAAAAATTAAACTCGCATAGAATATATTTCCATTTCACAAATTCACCCACAAGTTTAATCTTTTAAATTCACAATTTGACTAAAAAATCATGGAATTAACTTTTAAGAAATTATAATTAGACCCCTAACTAATAACATATTCATAGTTATCATCATATAATGGAATATATATAACTTTGGAAGTTTACTAATAAGTGATTGACGTATATAGAAGTATAACCAACTTTGCATGTGTGTGGTTAGAGTTTCATAGTACTAATAAAAGTTAGATTACTTACAACGCTTTCATATTACTAATAGTCTACGTTGTTAGCTTGTTAAGAGTAATGTTATAACGTTAAAACATACTTAAAAATAATGTTGTACCATGAGAGTGTATAAGATGTCTCAATCACTATAAAACATTCTTCCAAATAACGAATCATTCCTAAATATATAAGACTTTCATTACATGTTGCATAAATCATGGAAGCAAAAATTAAATACTATTTATAAAAGACTTTATTTTTAATTTAATATTGATATAATATTAAATGTAAAAAAGAAGGTTTGAACCCTTGACCAATTGATAATTGTAGAACCAAGCAACTTGAGAATAGCTATCTACACCAAAAACTCGTTGTGTCAATAATACACATGTTTAATTATTTAATCCCACAGACCCCTAGATTTACTCCTTCCATGTCCGACCATCATAATCCATTACTGATTTTGAGTACAATGGATCATCTAATCCATATCCGGCCACAAAACCATGCCTCTAACGAACCATGAGAGTGTATAAGTTGTCTCAATCACTATAATTTCCAGTTAGATTAGATTTTAATTTCATGTTCTTTCTCTGTATTATATTATTTATTTAAGAATCAGGGCCATTTATTTTTTTTATTGTAAAGTTGCAATCTTTTCGTCTATTTTCTGCGTTATAATTCGATTCATTTGGCAATTGAATTTGAATAAAAAGATTGTTTGTTTGTTTGTTTGAACTGAATGAGAATACTCTCTATTGGTATGTGAAGATGGTTTTTTTGTTCTTGATGTTGTAAAGAGGAATTAATAAGAGTAAAAATTCTTAGTTCTTCTAGTTGTAGGTTGTAGCATTAGTGGATCATAACTCCCCATCTCCATATCCATATGGTGGTTATGGCTACCCACCAATCCCAAATCAACCATACCCCCCGCCTCACCCTTCCGCCCAATACCCTTCACCACCTTCTATGGTGTATCCTCCGCCTCCATATTCTCATAGACATTGCAACTTCATCTTTGAAGAAATCACCATCTTCTCCGATCATCTTCTCCAGCGCCACCTCCAAATGGGTTTCAATTTCAATCCAAATTCATAAAATAAACATACTAAATAATAATTTGAAATTATTGAAATTCACCACCACACCAAACAAGAATGGTCTTGTATGAATTTCTTTGTCTCCAATTTCTCAAATAGATTGAGTGTTCAAGCTTCCATTCAAACAGAAAGCAACAAATTTGTGGTGGTGGTTGTTGGTGGTGGTGGGGTGGGTGTAGGGTGTAAGGTGTCAAGTAGGCTTGAGCGATAGGGGTATATTAGACATTTAGAAATTTAAAAATATATATATTCATATATAGGCAGAGGGGTATATTAGACATTTAAACTCTCCAATTTGGGATTTTAGCCAATTAATTGGCTAAGTCTTAGCCACCTAGCACTTCCCTTTTGCTTATTAGACACAAGATTTTATTTGTGCCCGGCATGGACTCAAACCTTTTACGATTAGCCCGATATAAAAAAATTCCAAATTTCCGACCAAAAAGGCTCAGGTGACAAAAACTTTGTCGTTTTAGATTAATGGCAAAATCGTTCTAACACATCAGAAACAATTTAAAAACATATAAACTAGCATATGTTAGACTTTAACAATTTATCCTTTTCGTTTTTTAGACATAAGGTTTTATTTCTACGTAGCCTGGACTCAAACTTTTTACGATTAGCCCGATATAGAAAATTTCCAAATTTCATACCAAAAAGGCTCACGTGACAAAAACTATTGTCATTTAGAATAAGGCAACATCGTCCTAACACATCAGAAACAATTGAACGACAATGTAAATGACATGAAATTCATCTTCATTTCAATTGGGAATGTTGAAAGTCAACCAAGAAACATAAGATGCAACTAACCACCAAATCCCAATTTAGCTTCCATACATCAATGCTAACACTAACACAAACAAAACCATTCCAAATACAACGAAAAATGGAAACTCATATCCCTTCATCATCTTATCCTCCAAAATCTTCAATTTCTTATCTTTCAATCTCAATTCTTCTTTTAACAATTCAATTTCACCAACTTTATTCTCCAACTTTTTCAACACCCCTGTTACAGCACAACTGAATTGAGTCGAAGGGGGATTATCAATCCACTTGAAAAAGCCACATCCATTATCCTAGCCAAAATAAAACAAAATTCAACACAACAAAATTGCATAAAAAATTATGTGATTTAAAAGAAAAATTGAACATATATTTAGCTCATTTACTTACCCGAGATTGAAGACAACATATGAATCTCCTACTTGGGTTGTGTTCAGTTCTAGATGTATACATTACCACAACCCTTGGATATTTACACTCATCCTTAAATATAGCTCTATGACTACTTGAGCAAATAGCCCATGTTAGACCAAAGTTTTTGTCACATGAGCCTTTTTTATCAGAAATTTGGAAATTTTCTATATCGGGCTAATCTTAAGAAGTTTGACTCCAGGCCGCGCAGAAATAAAACTTTATGTCTAAAAAACGAAAAGCATAAATTGTTAAGGTCTAACATAGGCTATTTGCTCTGTTTTTAAATTGTTTCTGATGTTTTGTGATGATTTTTCCCTTAATTTGAACAACAACGTTTTTGTCACCTAAGCCTTTTTGGTAAAAAAATTAGAATTTTTCTATATCGGACTAATCATAAAAAGTTTGAGTCCATACCGGGCACAAATAAAACCTTATGTCTAAAAAACGAAAAGTATAAATTGTTAAGGTCTAAATTAGGCTATTTGCTCTTTTCCTTTTAAGGTTTTTCAATCCAAGTAAAAATATGTCAAAATAAGAATATTTTAATCCATTCATAAAAAAAAATATATATTTGAATCCGTAATTTCTTTTTTCTTTTTTTGCTTTTACGATCTGAACGAAAAAGAGATTGATGTTTTAATAATACTAAACTTAATCCGTCAATTCTGCTATTGTTTCTTTTCTTTTCCCCAAAAGAATAATCCGAACACTAAAAACTAAACTTATATCCTCTCCTTTTCACTCCTTCAATTTTCCTCGATCCAAAGTTAGCATATTCTATACATAAACTAAACTTGAAGAACGACATTAGTGAGACGATCAAATCATAACCAAAACCCAGATTAGGCCTTAATTAAAAAAAAATTAAATAAATTTTAGAACAAGAAAGACAAAATGTAGCTTTCCATGAATAATTCTAAACCTTCTCATGTGCTGGTAAATGCACCAGCTAATCTCTAAGGCAATTTTGAAGTGTTTAATTAACTCTGAAAAGCCAACACCGGCCAAAGTAGCCGAGAATGTCACGCGACATTCAACTTGCATGTTGCAGAATCGAATCTTTTCCCCAATTTAAATTCGGAGTTAAATATAAAGGAAATGTATGATTTTTACATCGAATCAAGTCCTTCAATCTGTTGCCGAGCAAGATATCTTTCCCTCCTTTCTTTCTACAAGAACAAACAGAAAAAATGCAATCAGGTAAACCAGTGCAGGTAGAAGCAAGTTTTGACAAGTTCAATTGGAAATGTTGGCTACTGATGTTAAAAGAACTAACCCATTCATCAATCACAAGCCCTTCTCCAAGAATTCTTGGACCAGTATCCTCGGGGGGCTTCTTCTGTACCTCGAGCTCAACTTCAGCTTCAACTAGTTGACGTTTCAGCTTTTCTAGAGCCTAGATAATCAAAACTTCCGATGAAATTTGCAGCGATTATGGAAAAAAACAAGCGGGGAGATTTGACTTTTGCACTAAGTTTATCTAAAATTTGATCCTCGTTGAAACCTACTTACAGGGCAAGGACGATCAGGCTCAAGGAAAACAACCTGCAGAATCTGTTCAACTGCAACGCGATCCTTTTGCTCATCAAACTGGACAAGTAATGAAGTCGGCGGTTTATTTCTAACAAATATAAAAGTATATCATAAGGAATTGAAGTAAAGATACTCTAGTTAACCACAAGTGTGATAAAATTAAGATAGATAGAAATTCGATATCAAAACTTCAAAGAAATAGAAGCAAATGCCGTAGCAGGTTACCATTGTTTGGTTTTCATAGTGAATAGCTAGAGAGGAGAAGTAGGGAAGTTTGATGAGATTCAATAATAAATAAAAAAATGCAATTTAGTTCACAATTCTGCATAGTTTTATTGTTCCAATGCCTCGAAATTACATGTTATGCGTGCTAATCACTAGTATATGTTTCTAAGTCCAACAATATTAGCAAAGTATAATCTGTTTTATTCCTAAAATGCCTGAAACAGGACAAGAAAATATTGACCGAGAAGCTGAGGAAGCCTTTATGAACAAAATTAAAGTGGTACTAGGAAATAAAGAAAGTGCTGCTTTGTGTAAATCTTCCAAAGTTTCCAAACTATAGCAAATATTCGATAAATTCTAATCATATGGCACAATCAGGCAAACAAGAAAACGACTTACAAGCTCTTGATATATTAAATGCAAGTATACGTTGAGAGTTCCATAAAAGAATAACCAACCAATGCCCTTCCCGCTCCTCCCCCGACCCAACATACATAAATAAATAAGCAGCTAATAGATGTATATCTTGAAAACGTGAAGTTTAAAACCAAACACCAACTCGCTCCAATTAAAGGAAACGAATAGCAAAGGTAAAAGCATCTTTAAAATTTACCAGCTCTGGAACGTAATCCATCGGTCCATTCACTTTCAAGCTCATGATCTTGAACTTTACCCTGCTCTTTAGACCAACTACTTTCTCATTGTTCTCAGGAGGCTCCACAAACTTGAAAACTGTTTAATTTTAGAGTACATTAAGATAATGGATGCAGAATAAAGTGATATTAGATCAATATTCAAATATGAGCTGCAAACGACAAATGCAGAAGATCGAGGGAGGGTGGCATTACCAGTTGCGATGAGACTTTTATCCGGAGCAAGGATAGCTCCTGGTGGACGCATGTAACAACTTTTTGGTGCTGTCGTTTGAAACTAAACACCGAAAAAATAACCATCAGATTAAATCATGTCAGTCATCATTATGACTTGATTAATCAAAAACTAAGTTGAATACATGAAATAGAGGGGACTTAAAATTTCTAAACTGACTGCCCCTTCCAAAATAAAAATCATTAAACAAAACTAGAGTTACAAGATCTGCTGTTGGATCATTTGCATAAGCGTTGCCATGTCCATATTTCAACTGATGATTGAAAGATTGTTCTATAGATATGCAGGAAACTATTCTATGAGAAATCACTGCAAAGTAGCTTAAAAATTCTTGCTATACACATTCTCTAGTGATAAATTGGATGCAAGTACTAATCTATGTCCTTCTCAGCCTACCCATTTCGTCCCACGTCCTATTTCTTGCTTTGAGCTCAGGCTTATTCTTTTTATGCATTTCTTAAATTAGAACGCGAAATATACAAAACATTTCAATCGAATTTGCTACTCTAAGCACAAAGCAGCAACATGCACGTAGTTATTCTACCAGTTCAAAGGGAAGATTTGAAGTGACTGCAAAAATGAAAATATATTAGGGATCATAAATTGCTAGCTTGGTCACAAAAGGAGAAATCCCTCGCCCCAGGGTCCCCCACCCTCGGTCCACAGAGATTGTGGAGGAGCTAAATCAAGGTAACCCAGCGACTCAACCAGGTGGTAGGATTTGTCTTATCCCACCGCAAGAAGCCACCCCCACGTTAGAGGGTTGAAACTTACACACTGCGGCTGCCAAGATTCGATCTTGCGTCATTGTTTACAATCTGCCATTTCGGAACCAACTGGGCTGTCCTTGCGGGCTCATAAATTGCTAGCTATATCAAGGATAAGTAAAGAGAGGAGACTCTTACCTTGAACGCGACATGAGTCTTGCTGATATTTTTAATCCTGATTGCGCTCTTAACTTGTTTTCCAGGTTCATCTAGACAAATTAACAAACACATAAAGAACACTATTAGTCAACGAACCCATATTCAAATTTCTCAAAAGAACAATGCCTCATTTACTTCTAAATTGTCAAGAAAAATCATCCAACAACGAAAATAATCTCAGCATTATGCAGAAATCACAGAATAAATCACCAAAGAAAAAACCCACCTAAAAACCTCAAAACCAAAATAAAATAAAATTAAACAGTTATTTAATTGATACATACATGGAAAATAGAGCTTGTTGGGAGGATCAAGACTTAGTTTACGCCGAGTAGGAAGAAAAGATTTAGCCACCGCGGAGGCGACCTTCATTGAAGAATGAGAGTTGGGTTGATCCTCACCACCACCGGCGGCGGCATTGCTAGGATGCCAGAAGGGCAATCTACAGATACTCCAAACCTTAATTTCAGACACTGATTTCTCATTTGCCACTGCCATTCTTCTTCCTCAACCTAAACAACCTAAAAGAAGAATTATTGGAATATTTAGTAACAGAGAATTCTGGGGTATGCTATGATCATAAAATTGATCACCATGTGTAATGATGGCAAGTGATGAAAAGACGAAAAAATGTAAGAAAAAGGAAAGGGAGGAGTTCATAATTAGCATGGAAGGTGGACATAGCTGGAACTTATGTTTTATTTCAGACAGGGTCTTACCCCTTCATTCCTATTTAATTTAATTGTCGTTTAGAAAAAATATATATGTATCCGAATTAATTATTATTTAAATATATTTTATTATGTGTCAACATATCTTTTATTGAAAAAATGAAAGAGAGGTAAAAAGGAAGGGGTATTATTAGAATTCTGTTGGAAAGATTATTATTTGTTTGAATTCTTTAATTTTCTCAAAGTGTCCTAAACGTCTTATATTGAGGAATTGAGGAGTATTATACATATAAAAAAATAAATAATAGAACTGTCACATTATACTCTGATAATTTTACATGTCAAATTGGCATTTGTATATCCCATAATATCAGTCCTTGCTAATATAGGGCATATTAAAAACGATTTATATTATTAAAGAATAGAGAGTAACAAATAATGATACCTTTCATTCTAAATTAGTTGTCTTCTGGTAATTTTAAGATGGTACTTATTCTTTGTTTGTAACGTTACTTTTATTAATTCAAGATACATAATTTTTATTGCATTCAGAATTTTGAAATAGTTTTTGAGGTCAGTCATTTGACTGTAGAAACACCTAGTATGAAACAAAGAGTACTATTATATGTTTTAAATTTTGTTTTTATGGTAATCGAAATCTGGGTATTTGACATGACTAATTTGATTGTGATTTAATAGGCAGTATGATTTGGTGGTAAGAAATCATGTAAGTCTACGACATTAGTAGCTCCCAAGATGTCTCGAACCTGTAACATTGTCCTGTACAAGCCGTAAAGTGTAGTAGGTGTGACAAACTAAACTATGACAGTTTAGATCTTATGTATCATAAAAGCTCTAATTGTATAAATTTTCATTCATAATATCCTTAAAAAAAGGATAAACTTACTTAGTGAAAGATATAATTAGCGTGTGTGATCACGTTATTAAAATTCTTACTCTCAGTGCCAAAGATCATCTCAAATTGTAGAAACTTTTATATTGTAATCACTCCATATAGTTAGTACATAAGCACTTGTGACAGAGAGGTTGTAGCCCAGTGGGGAACACCTCTACCTGGGATTGAGAGGTCCCAAGTTCGATACCGAGTCAGAGCGTCCAGCTTGCTAACACCCCTAACCCCCCCCAACAAAAAAAAAGCACTTGTGATTATATGAATAAATCATTATTGTAGAGCTATACCAAACTTTTGTTAAGTTTTTTTCTTCTTCTTCTTGTTCTTTTGCTTATACATTCTTATGGCCTGAAATTCAAAAAATCATGCTAAACTATGTGTGACTCCCGTGAGTTTAGGGCAATGATGTAGCAAGAATGATTGAGCATGCTTCCATGGTTAATCATGACATTTCTGTAGCTTAACAACTTTAAATGGGTGGCTTACCAAGTATGAGGCCTAGAGTGGGAAAATGGAATGGAGCTAGTTCAATGCGCTTGGTCTTATTTTCTCTCTATAAAAATTTAGTTCGGCCCTACTTATAGAACTAGAGTATAAATAGAATACGTACTACTACCTTTGTACTCTTACTAGAGAGAGATGTGGATCAGACCTGTAATACTCGAAACTTTTTACTTACGTGATTATGTGTTTTAATTACATCATAGCATGATTTACTGCTTTTATTAAAATGCTAGTGTGATTTAATTTCTTGATGTTATTGTCACACAACATGTTTATGTGTTATAAGACCTTAATTGATGTTTGGGGTTGTGTGAGGACTTGAGTGCACTTTGTGAGTAAGTGAGGGACCTAAAGTGTAAATAAAATTAAACGTTGGAGGAAGTTATGGCTGTTTTCTCCAGCCATATGGGGGTTACTAAAATTGAAAAGAGAGGAAGAGAAGAAGAAAAGAAAAAGAAGAGTAAAATATGAAATTTTGAGGGTAGAATTGAGTGAGAAATCCTTGTCGGATTTGAGTGAACTTTACACCAAAGTTAATCGCGTCGAAAAGAGTTTCGAGGTAGTGGAAACGGATTCACAATCCGAGTTCGGGACTAGGAGATATTCCACCGAGAGCAAGAAGTTATTTTTTGGGGGATTTTCTGCACTCACTCTCTTGGGTATTTTGGTTTAATTTCTAATTGAAGGTATGGATCCATCCCTTATTGTATCTAGATGTTGGATTTTTCTTTCCCTATGTCTGAATCTTCTTATTTTGGAGCATAAACTGCCTTGCTTCATTATAATCACTTAAATTATCAATTGTTAATGATTTGGACGTTATGGAAATTGTGATATACCATTGTTGATTGGAATGTGAGATGATGATATAATTGTGGATTATTTGCTGCCCTTTTTGCCTTTAGTATTTACTTGCTTAATCGATAACTTGGTATATATATGATTGCCTAATTGAATTAATTGGTGTCGTCTATTTTGTAGAGTTGAGTCATCGTAATTGGTTTTGGTCGACTGAGTCGTCGCCTCTTTTGAGCTTGTACCTAGGAATTACTAAACGACAGGATTCATTCAAAGTGATACGTGAATCGTGAAATGAATAGATCCCGTGAGATGTCGTGAAATGTGAAGTACTTCTTGGGCCTTCACCTGATGTGGTTGAACATTGGGACTGTAACGATTTTGTGGAGTCCAATGTGTTGGATGATGATACAATGTAGGATGAATCCTTCAAACTTGGACTCTTCCTTCAGGGGGTCATACTAAACCCATGTGATTAAGTTCTTGGACCTTCCTAACTAGGTTGACTGTTAAGGCTTACAGTTATTATCGTGAAGTTGTGAATAAGTATTGAGCTCTTATTGTGGGAAGTGTGTGTGCGCGCATATCTTAGCAATACGGATCCTCGTAGTGTCACATTTTGTGTACTTCCGTTCTGCCTTATGAGTGGTTCATGGTGCTCATAGCACATTCCAAGTGTAGTGTGTGATGTGAAGATGATGGTTATTTGGCTAAGTTGTTGCTTACTTGTTTATCTTGTTTTGGACTTTATTTGTTACTTGGTTTAAGTGTCAAAAATGTCATTTTCTGGGTTGGGAAGAATTGGTGCAGAAAAGGAGGATTTCAATCGATTTTCTGCAGCCCGCGGACGAAACATTCGTCTTTTCTTTTGTCCGCACAACTACTGGGAGCTACTGACTTCGTGCGAACGAATGTGCGGATGGACCTGCGGACGATACCTTTTTTTCGCGACTTCTAGCATTTTCCGTGTTGAGCTGTTTTCAACTTCTTCTTGTTATACACCTCGTGTATTGTAACATGTGTATACCGTGTACAGTTCTGAGGCATGTGTTAAATACTTTTGCATTGTATTTACTGTTTAGATTTGTTATTTCATTAAAGACGTGTCGGGAATGAGAAAACTATTTCGAGTCTTGCATGCTTTATATGCTATATGTGCAGTGGCATAGCATTGAAGGGGGCCCCCAAGAATTTTCAATTTTTTTTATATACTAGGTATATATATCCAACAGTTCAAAATAAAAGATATTTTTTTCTACTACGGCCCCCCCAAGAATTTTCAATTTTTTCTACTACGGCCCCCCCTAAACTTAAATCCTGGCTCCGCCACTGTATATGTGTACAGGGATTATGTGGATCATAATGAGCACCGAAACTCAATCCATTCGCTAACTTGTGCAGGTGAGTACAAGGAAGAACCATACTATGAAGATGAGACTTGAGATGGGACTCGCTGATGAGTGAAGTCTAATCCATTAGATTGATCACATTTATCGTTTTATAGTTATTCCCTTTGTATTTAATTCCGCTAGCACACTTGGACATATGGTTCATAAATGAATTTCCCTTTTGATAATAACTCTGTTATGTGGCTTTGCTGTCTCATATACCAATGAGATATTGTCATGTCATCATCCCTGATTTTGGGGTGTGACAAGACCCTTTGAGCCTATTCTTCCCTTGGCTACACTTACACGTCTAAAGGAGATAGTTGGAACGAGGGAGGGAAATTGCAGCATCTGACTTTTTTTTTTTTATAGTTATTTCATGTGAATTGCTTAAGGAACAATTCATTTAGGGCGTATAAAAGGAAATAAAATTATATATTTTGATATATCAAAGACCTAATCAATGATTCAATATTCGCGTTCGATTAACAAGATCAAATGGGACTCTTGTTAATCATATGGGGCCATAGTAGTATTAGAGAGCTCACTTCTCCAACCCGGGTTCATTAATATTCACAATAGCCAATCGCTACCAAACTAAATTATTAAAACAATAATAAAATTTCCCTGCAGAAAATTATTATTTAATTATGACTGAGTATTGGGCTTTCGTTTTTCATGGGCTCCCAGTAGTATTAAAGAGGCCCACTCTTTCAAATTAAAATGTCTAAAAGAAAGTTAATGGAAAACAATTCTACAGCAGGATTTTAATCCCAATCATTGTACTTTGAACATAAGTATTTTTAATAAGTACACTGAAATTTTGAAAAATATTTCTTTAAAACGTTTTATAAATACTATTACGTCTTATTTAATAAATTCTACGATGAAACATTAGTCCAATGGTTAATGTTAAAATCCCCTTTCTAGTTAAATCACTATATTTCTTCTAATAGATAGTTCTCCTATCTAATAAATAATTTAAAAGAACTTTTTTTATTAAAAAATAAATAAATTTATTTTTAATCAACAAAAATTATTTTCAAGCTATATACATAGTAGGAGTTATGGAAAAACAATTTCAGTTAAAAATAAAAGTTAAAGTGCCCATACAGAAAATTGTTAGTAGGATTAACAGTAAATATTGGGGTCTCGTTAGTCTACCATGGGGCTCTAATTACAGTCATAAGACAGGCACACTCCTTCAAATCAAAATGTCTGTAAAAACAAAAAATAATAACTGGAGAAAAAAACAATCTCCTCAAAGGATTTGAACTCGTAACCTCTACGTTATGAGACCTCAGACTTGGCCGATAGACGAATGTCTCATTGACAATCTCCTCCAAGGATTAGAACCAGGATTCAATATCCGCAAGGGTAGCCCAGTTGGTTCGAGGGTGGTAGATTGTGTACAAGGCCGCAGGTTCAAATCTTGGCAGCCGCAGTGTGGAAGTTTCAACCCTCCAATGAGGGGTGGCTTCTTGCGCTGGGCTAAGACAAGGCCTTTCACCAATCGAACCGCTGGGTCACCTTGATTTACATCATCCACAATGCCTGTCGGATCGGGTGGTGGGGGCCCTGAGAGCGTGGGTATCGCCTTTTTTGTGTACAAGAACCAGGATTCAATAATATTATGAATTGCCCATTGCTACAGCGGATTAGTTATGATTTGAATATTTCTTCCATGGCGAATTAGCCAATTTCGTCCTTGTGTATTTTTCTACTGCCATATTGATCGTATTCGATTAATTTCAAATTAAATAGTTATATATGTATTTACAACCAGCCAAATTGACAAATCGTAAATACATAAATAACTATTTAATTTGAAATTAATCGTGACGGTACGAAAATACATAAGAGACGAAATTGGTTAATTTGCATTTCTTCCATTGATTTTGATATTAATCAAAATGGTTTAGATTTACCGCCACTGAAGACACCAGAAAGATCTTCAAGTTTTGCCTGATCTATACATAAAAAAAATCAGAAACTGCAGGGGGGGCTCAATAGGGACCCCAGCAGCTCAAGTACATGACTTTCCTAAGAGACTCCTCAGAAGCCTTCAATTTTTCATCTTCAGCTAATCTTGAAACCATTGCAGAAGACTGAGAAGAGAGCTTCTTGGCCTGAGACAAAGACCTGAGATTGTTCTTGGCATGCTGGTGCAGTGATCTTATGGTGTAGTTCCATCTACAGAATCCTTGATCTTTTAGTGCCTCTATTGCTCCTACACTTGCTGCTATCATCCATGCTCTGCTTGTTGAACTCATTTTTTTAATGGACTTCTTCAAATCTTGTAAGTAAAAATTCTTGGAGATTCTTCTAATTAATTTCTGTTTATGAATGAAACTTACTTAGATGCTTGATAGGATAATGCTCTATGGGGTGGTTTGTTTATATAGGAGGTTCATTATCATATATTGGGCGGCGGAAGGAGGAAGCAGAATCAATCAAACTGTATTGCGAAAACAAGGGGCTTTGTTAGAGTTTCCCAGTGGTCTTCCATTGCACCAATAGACAACAGTAATAATATAACTTATTAAACCTACAATAATTAAGAGTATTAGCATAAATGAATAACAGACATATTTAAAATTTGACAATAAATGAATAAAGTTGTTAATCTCAAAATACCACTAAAACAGATTGAAGAATATGTTGAAGATCCCACGTCGACTAGTTTGTGAGAATATGTGCAATTTATATGGTTTGGGCAATCCTCTCCTCTTGAGGCGCTTTTGAGGGATTGAGTTAGACCCAAATCTATTTTTAACATGGTATCAAGTCACCTAATTCGATGTTGGACTTGGACCCCATTATTTTTCATGGTTCAGATGTCCAGCCCTGATCTATGAGAAGTGTGTTGAAGATCCCATATCGGCTAGTTTGTGAGTATAATTTTTAACTGACAAACATAATTTTTGACAATGAACGCATAAAGTGTCTACTCACAAATATAACTGAAACAACATTCCCTTTTACCATAATGTTTGTTATAGAATCATGTCTTAAAATTAAAAGCTAAAAAATTATTTATAAAGAAAAGCTCAAAAATTATTTTAATTTATATGAATATTATTATTCTTCTTTCATTACTATTTTTTTCGTGTAAAACACAAATGAAAAAAGAAAGGTTGTTTCGTTAGTATTGTTGAGTGATGATGTGCACATGGTTTTGTGTTGAGAAATACATTGCACCCAGAGAGTGGGATTTACTATTGGGACCTTTGGAATTAAAAAGTGGAATACTTATGCTGTTTCTTGGAAATCAGGCGGAGGGTGGGGACTCCATTATTTGTCTTCAATTGGCTGCTTCTTTGGCTTCATCATTTGTCTTATTCAGCACTCTGCGTGAGGACCGAGGATAAGTTATTATTTAGATAGTATTTAATTTTAAAATATAATATTTTTAATTTTGTAAAAAATAAATTATTGGTGAAATGAAATGTGAGTTACAAATATGAAATTTGTATTTGATTTCTGTTAAAAATGAATTTTGACCTAACTCAACCCCTCAAAAGGTATCTCAAGAGAGGAGAATTGTCAAATTCTTATAAAGAAATAGCTTGCTCACTATCTAGTCAATGTGAGATTCTTAACACATACCCTCACGGTCAGAGCTGGACATTTGGACCGTGAACAATAATAGGGGCACGACATCAAACTATGCGGCTCTGATACCATGTTAAAAATGGAATTAGACCTAACGCAATCTCTCAAAAGGTATCTCAAGAGGAGAGGATTGTCCAATTCTTATAAAGAAGGAACTTGTTCACTATCTAGTCAATGTGCGATTCTCAACATCGAGATGAACGCTACTTCCTCCATTTCTTAATATAAATTTTTTGGGATATTTGGCGAAAATTATAAGCAAAATTCAAGATATTTTGTTAATCAAAATACTAATATTATTATCATAAATAGAACTTGTTTGTCAATAATTCTATTTAATAGAGTAATATTGATATTTTGTTTAAAAAAACATTTTAATTTTTACTTCTTTAATTTTCGCTATCTGTCTTCAAAATTATATTTAGGAACGGAGTTAGTATCTAACTTAATCCTAAATATACATTATGTGGAATGTGGATAATGTATTGGGTTATGCTTCTAGTGTGAGATCCCCCATCTAATGAAAAATATGCATTTTCTTTTAATTTACATAAAAAAAATTAGATAATGTTTCTTGATGGAAATAGTATATCCTTTTATAGGCCCACTTGACTATTTTCTTTTCTAATTAATGTGTGACTTTGAGAATATTACCCAACATAAGGCCCTCCACAGAGCATAACCATTGACAATTAATTGTTTATTTTGGGAAGGCAGTTTCGTGCAGACTGCGCTCAGCAGACATTTCAGACGCGGTCATTGATCGATCATTGACACAACTTAGACAACATGTGAAGGGTAGGAGTCAGGTTGGGAGGCGGGGTGGGAGTCGGTCTCGCCGGGCTACCCAAGACCATTATGATACTATACAGCGCAGGGGGCCCGACGGAGATAGCAGTGCACCTCCTCCACCAAAGGATCATACTCAGACGGAAGCTCCGAGGGCTTCGTCTAAACCTGGTGTGAATGTCGACGCATGGGTTTTAGACCCATCAACTACAACTGGACTGGTAATGAAGATCAACATACTGGTGCGTCTACATCTAGATTGCAGGCTGATCGATTTGATGTGGGGCCCTCGTTCAGCCTTGGACTTGATTAGACACACACTCAGCAGGAGGATCCACCATTTCCGCCACAGTCACTTGAGGGACCTGTATTTATCGACCTCAAAGGCATTGAGTTCATAGAAAATGCAGAAGGTAGTGCGATAAAAACACGAGATGGGAACATGTACTATTTGAGGCCGAAGTCGAAAAGGAAGGATCCTTATACACCGGAGCAGCAGCTTAGAAGACGTTGATTTTATTATGTTTTGTTTATTTTACGTTACAATTCATTAGTCTTGTCGTACGTTTTTTACGTTGTTGAATATTATTATTGGTGTTAATGTTTTTCAAGTTTATTTCTACAATTTTTGAGTTAAATGATATTCACTTTTATTACGAGAATTTTAGAGTGTTGTCGATTTTGCATCTTGTTGTACAAATTGAAATTTAAATTTTTTAGGACAAATCAATATGGATCAATTTTTTTTGGACTGGCCATTGCCAATGGAATTGAATATTTGATAAAAAAAATTGAAGTGTTTTAGACATAGTCACTGCCAAGTGAAAACGGATTCCCCAAATATGTTCTTAGTTGAGATCGGATTTGCGGAATCCGTTCTCGACTGACGTGGTCATGCGCGTATAAAATTGCCACGTCAATCGAGGAATCTGTGCAAAAAAATAAACTGTCATGATTGTCCCATTATGTCAATTATGGCCAGTCCATATGTTTGCCCCATTTAATTGTTTCTCTCGAGTAACTAATCCTAATGGACATTAGCAGTTGATCTACCAAAATTTGGTGATCCATTGGCGTGACACATATGAAGACTTCATAGAGTCTCATGGAGGAACAAAGGAGCTTAACCAAATTACTTGGAAAATATGGCTAAAGTTATGATCTTTATATTTCCACTGCAAAACATTGATTCATATCTGTTATGTTTTCTAATACTAGTAAGATAGGATCAACAAGGGCATTGGCAGTTGTTTAATTTTTTTCACAGCGTACTTATCAATTCATCCTTAGATGTTTGATAAAATGCCCATATGAAGAAACCAATTAGAAGCTGATTTAGATTTCAGTTTTGTCTTCCATTTAATTCTATATTAATCAAAATGGTCTAAATTTACAGTCACTGTCTCACTGAAGATAACAGAAAGATCTTCGATTTTTGCCTGCTCTATACATAAAAAAAATAAAGAAGCTGCAAGGGCTCAATTGGGACCCCAGCAGCTCAAGTACATAACTTTCCTAAGAGACTCCTCAGAAGCCTTCAATTTTTCATCTTCAGCTAATCTTGAAACTATTGCAGAAGACTGAGGAGAGAGCTTCTTGGCCTTGGACAAAGACCTGAGATTGTTCTTGGTATGCTGGTGCAGTGATCTTATGGTGTAGTTCCATCTACAGAATCCTTGATCTTTTAGTGCCTCTATTGCTCCTACACTTGCTGCTACCATCCATGCTCTGCTTGTTGAACTCATTTTTAATGGACTTCTTGAAATCTTGTAAGTAAATTCTTGGAGATTCTTCTAATTTTTCTGTTTATGAATGAAACTTTGGGATGATGTTCTTTGGGGTGGTTTGTTTATATAGGATTTCATATTAAATAAATAAAATTGGGGTGGGGGGGCAGAATCAGTTGACTGGAATGCAAAAACAAGGGGCTTTGAAGTTTTCCAGTGGTCTTGGAGAATTGGTTTTCCTTTGAACCCATCAAATAGAAGGGAAAAAAAACAAGGGGCTTTGGAGTTTTCCTCTTATTTTCAATTTTTTTTTACTAATAATTATATACAAAGTAAGTGATTTTAAAAATGTTGAACGCCTTCAAAATAAGAGGCTCGCTTTCTGCATGTAACTTTAGACATGCTTCGAGCCTCTACAAAATTATATTGATGATGCGGGAGTCTTGTACATCTGGGTACGACCTTTTTTCATTTTGAAATTAAATAATGTTTGATTTTGAAATTTAACGTTTTCAGCTTTTAAAAAATGCATTTGGATTAGATTTTTTTAAGTTAAATGTTTGTAAGAGAGGAGGTGAGGCTAAAATTTGAATTGAAAGTGAAAATTTTAATTTTAAAATGAGATGCTAGTTTAAAATATTAAGGTTTGTGTTTCGTTTTGAAATAAAATACTGTCCAAGAGACCACTAAATATATATTGTGAGCAATCAGTGACGGATTCAGGAATTTAATTCACTGGGGTCACACAACAATTCATTAATATTTTTTAGCATAAGAAAAAACATATATATTATTTTAATTCAAAAATAAACTTATATTTTATAAAATGTAGGCAAAAAAACAAACCAGAAAATTGAAAAAACTTACATTCTATAGTTGACCTCGACGTTGTCTCATATTTTGAAATCGCTTAATGATAAGTTCGTTGTCAACATCTTTAAATACATCATTTTCAATGTAAGTAATCAGACTATCATGCATCCAATCATCTCCCATTCAATTGCGAAGTCTGTTCTTCACAATCTTCATTGCTGAAAATGCTCTTTCAACAGTTGTTGTAGCTACAGGTAAAACTAATGCCAGCTTAACTAATAAAAATGCCAATGGATATACAATATGTTTCCCTGTTCCAACTAGTTTCTCAACTAAGGTACCAATGCTCTTCAAAGTGCAAAATTCATCACAACTTTTCACATCAAGAATATAAGTCTCCAATTGATTATCAAGAATAACCAAATCGGTGGGGGAGAAATCTTGAGGGTAGAACTTAGCAAATTGAATCACTCTTTTCTTATCAAATGCAGAAAATGAATTTTCTGGAACCAAACATACCAAGCAAATAAGCAAATCAGTATTTGTCTCACCGAAACGGTCATCCATCTCTCGAAGTAACATGTCAACAACAGTATAAAGCAAACCAATACGATAATGATGCAAATTAGTAATATCTTGAAATCTTCGTCTAAGCAAATATGCTCTTCTTATGTTTTCTCTGTCATTAGGGTGATAACTTGACATTTTAGGGCGAGCTCCAGGATCTGTTGGGAGATTTTCAAAATTTGTCTCAACTCGATCTATTTTTGGACAATTTTCTATCTTACTATTTGACTGAGAATTGGATGTCTGCGTATCAAAAATTGATTTTCTTTTGATTTTTTTTCCATATCCTGTCATAAATTCATAAAATAAAACTATACAAAACTGGGAATCTCAAACATCAAACATAAACTAATAAGATAAAATAACATATATGAATTGAATTATTAAAAAAAAAGATGGAAGAATTTACCAAAGGAAGGCAATGGACAAACAGCTTCGCCAAGAAGGAAGGCAGTGAGAGACAAGACAAAAAAGAATAAAAGTTGTTTTTATTGGGAGCCATCAAAATATCTTCTAGATACAAAAATTATTTTTTATTTTTTAATCTTTGTAATATTTAATCTTTACAATATTTAAGGAGGTGGGTAGGGAATTGTTATTACCACGGTTCTAGTGCGGAAAGGTAAATTTTTCGTATTTGCGGAACGGATTCTCATTTGTTGAATTAAAATTTTGAGAATATTTATTTTATTAGTGGGGTCATTAAATTTTTTGTGTGAAATTATTTATACATTTATTTTCTAAATGGAGTAAAATATATCATATATAATTAAAAAAAATTTCACTGGGGTCATTTGACCCCAGTAGCTACCACTTGCATCCGTCACTTACAGTTCAATAGAACTCTAATAAATATTGTCATAGAGTAAAGTAACTCTCACTCCCAATTTGCAAAGAGACTAACTCCGCTATTTTACACTTTTACTCAATTTATTGGAACAAATGGAGCAATTAGTTCCACCAAGTAGTCCTTATATATATATCAAATGTCCAATAGCCCAGTGGGGCATTGGCCGTCCCATGACCGAGAGGTCCCGAGTTCGATACCCTTTCCAAACATTGGTAAGCTTTAATTGTCTCCCTTCTAAGGTACTCTTCTCCTCTTATGAGGTGTTCTTCTCTGTTTTGCGGTTGGTTCTCTCCCCTTTGGGGTTCCGCCCTCGGGCGTTCAAAAAAAAAAAGTAGTCCTTATATATAATCAAAGGTGTCCTAACCCAGTAGGGCAGGCACCTGCCCATGACCTTGAGGTCGTGGGTTCGATACCCTCCATCTGCGTGCGGCAAACTTTAATCTCCCTTTCTAGGGCAATATTCTCCTCGTCTGAGGCAGTTCTCTCTCCCTATATGGGGCAACCGCCCAATCGAGCTTCAAAAAAAAAAAAAAAAAAAGTAGTCCTTATAATAAACCATTACCATGGTTCTACATCTCTAAATGATCAATAGTTGTCTTCCTTGTCAGAATTTTATGCTTTTACTAATGAATTATTACATCAAGATGATAGAATCTATGCTTTCATTACTCATTATGAGGGTTATATTTCACAAACATTAGAACATTCACATAAATACTCTGAATGCTAATGAAAGAAGTATATTAATATACACAAACATAAATAGTTTTTTGATCTGTCTAATCTGATTCTTTTAACTTTAGTTTGAGAGTATGGTTCTATAGCAAACGTGATTGTATAAGAAATTACTGTTTCAGTGGTATTATGTGATCATTCATTTTGTGCATTTATTACCAAATGCTATGTCAGTCTTCAATCCATCTGTTTTAATAAATAGTATTTTGAAAGCAGTCGCTTTGTGATTTATTGTCAAAGTTTATGCTCTCTTATTCATCTTCGTCCACAACTTCAATTATTGAGGATTCAAAAAATTTCGGATCGGGAGGTGTCATCCACAACTTCAATTATTGAGGATTCAAAAAAAATTGGATCGGGAGGTGGGGCCCTGTGGGCGTGGGTATCGCCTTTTTGTGTAAGAGAACTTAAAATTTAGCTTCAATTATTGAGGACTTAAAATTTTTCGGATCGGGAGTTGGGAGTCCTGTGGGCGTGAGTATCGCCTTTTTGTATAGGATGACTTAAAATTTAACCTCAATTGTTGTGGTGTGTTACATAATCACTAGACCACATCTCCAACATAATTACTCATAACTAACAAAAACCAAAATATATAAGAAAATGCACTTTTTAATGTAGATTTGGAATTCTTTTGCAATTAATTTATATATCAAGCTAAAATGCTCTGAAAATTTACAACAATTTCTCTGCTACAACTATACATATGAATCAGAAACTGCAGGCAAGGGTTCAATTGGGACCCCAACAGCTCAAGTACATGACTTTCCTAAGAGACTCCTCAGAAGCCTTCAATTTTTCATCTTCAGCTAATCTTGAAACCATTGCAGAAGACTGAGAAGAGAGCTTCTTGGCCTGAGACAAAGACCTGAGATTGTTCTTGGCATGCTGGTGCAGTGATCTTATGGTGTAGTTCCATCTACAGAATCCTTGATCTTTTAATGCCTCCACTGCTCCTACACTTGCTGCTACAATCCATGCTCTGCTTGTTGAACTCATTTTTAATGAATTTCTTGAAATCTTAATCTAAGTAAAATAGCTTCTTTAATGCTTTCTGTTTTGGCTTTGAAAAGGTTTGATGAATTGAGAGCTATTGAGTTGTTGCTTATATACAAACTATGAACAAACAAAACTAGGGGCTAATGGTTTTTCCAGTGGTCTTGGAGACAATTGTTTTTTTTTAAGGTGTTGGTGGATTTGTTGGTTAGAATGACTATTATGCCCTTGAAGTTGGGTAGTAGGGAATCACTAATGTGAGGGGTGTTATTGGAATTTTAGTGTTGGGTAAACTCTTTTAAGTAATGATATTGCACACGGTTTTCCTTAGAGATGGTGGTATTTTGTACTCTTGTTGCGCTCTAAAAGATGATAAGAGGATAAGATGTTGGGATGACATGAAAACCAGCTGAATATTTTGTTTTATTTTTTGGGCATGTGGTATTAAGAATCTTTCAATAAATCAGCAGGCAATTTATGTTGTTTGTTTTTGTTAAGGCAACGGAAGTAAACACTAAAACACACAGATAATAATATGTTGAGAAAGAAGAAGAATAAATAAATTAACACAAAAAAATATTGGTCTTTTTAATGTGGTTCGATCTCGGAACAGATTTAGATTCGTAGTCTTAAAAAGAAAAATTTACTATGTAATTTTTTTATGTAAAATTACAAATCATATCAAAGTGTAAATTTTTTCGGGTATAAATTACAAATCAAACTCAAAAAATTCATATTTCAACACAAATAATATTAAACTATGAGGTCCTTATTTTTAAGATTTTCATCCCTCGCAATTTTCTATAATAACCAATGTGAGATATTAAGAGTATGAGACGTTGAGAGAATCTCAATATGTTTTACTTTTGTTTAGATTTTTTTCTTCTTTTTTTAGAAATAAGGCAAAGCTCATGTTACACTCAAATGTCTCAAATACTAATACTGAGTGGAAATATATTCTCCAATTATCTTCCAACCTAAAAAGGTTTCAGTCCGACTCCTATGCGAAATAGGAAAAATTCTGCACCGTGTGGAATAATTTGGGCCGTCGGATGATAATTTTAACGGCCTAGATTTGGAGAAAAAAAGTTACGGCTGGACTTAAAAAAATAAAAAAATAAAAACATTTCTCTCTCCAAATCTGGATTGTTCAAATTTATCATCCGACGTCCCAGATTGTTCTGTATAGTGCGGAACTTTTTCTGTTCCGCATAGGAGCCAAAGTGAAAAGGTTTTTACATAGTATGGGCACATTGTACGATAAGATATAATCTGTTATAATTGAGAACTTTTGCTCTAGAATGTAGTTTCTGATATTGTTTCTAGGTAAATTGGTGAAATGGGTCCCTAAACATAACACGGTTGATGATAATAGTCTCTGTTATACTTTTCTTTATATTTTAAACCTTAAACATATTTTATTTGTTGGAAACAATTCTTTCGTCATATTTTTTTCTTCTTCATCTAATTTCTACACCATTATCTTCTTTCTTCCTTTTCTTGAAAGATTGAAAAACGGGGACCGTCGCCGCGAAAGTGCTAAACTTTGGGGACTAAATTTACCAATTTGCCTAGAATCTATGCTTTCATTACTCATTATGAGGGTTATATTTCACAAACATTAGAACATTCACATAAATACTCTGAATGCTAATGAAAGAAGTATATTAATAATAGGAAAATGATTTTCGGCTAAGTTTAATTGGCTAAAAATCAGTTAAATTGGGTCAAAATTGGTCAACAGGACAATAATGCCCTTAAAGTACTTTTTAAAAAAAATAAAAACAAACCAAAAAAAAAGCCTGTAAAAGTCAAAAAAAAACCAAATAGTCTTTTGCTAGTTTTGAGGCTGTCAGGGGTAGTTAAGTTGTACTACAGATACGGTGTGGAACATTAAATGTTACATGCAGCTGCAGAACAAATGTTAGTCAGTCGGATTACAAATTTAACGGATGAGATTATTTGAGTGAGATAATTAAAAAATTAACTCTCACAATCTCAAATGATCTCAGTCGTCATATTCTTGATTCGACGGTCACAATTTGTTTCGCACGGTGAAAAACATAGTGAGTTGTAAAATCGAAGAAATAAACACATTCAGAGAAGTGATTGTGGCTATTGATGAAGAACTCGTCAACTGGTCCCGGATTATTCTCTAGGGTTAATCCGGATCGTCGACGTGGCAAAGCAAATTTGTCACTTAACAACCCTAATTCCACATATTATACAAATTTATATACCCTAAGTCCCTATAAAAATATTATTTGCGACCATAAGTACATAAATTATATTACTTTTAGGTCCCTAATGTTATAAAATTTTAAAAATTAAACTCACATAGTATATTTCCATTTCACAAATTGACCCATAAATTTCTAATTAAATCTTTTAAATTCACAAATTGACCCAAAAATCATAAATTAACTTTTTAGAAATTATAATTAGACCTCTAACTAATAACATATTCATTGTAATAATAACAGATTCATTAAATTAATTTTATTTTAACAATCCATAGTACTAATAAGTGATCGCCTTATATAAAACTATAACGAACATTACATGTTTACTCTAACAATTCATAGTACTAATTTTATATAACGAACCTTACATGTTTACTTTAACAATTCATAGTACTAATAAGTGATCGTCTTATATAAAACTATAACGAAAGTTACATGTTTACTTTAACAATTCATAATACTAATTTTATATAACGAATCTTACATGTTTACTTTAACAATTCATAGTACTAATAAGTGATCGCCTTATATAAAACTATAACGAACATTACATGCTTACTTTAACAATTCATAGTACTAATAAGTGATCGCCTTATATAAAACTATAACGAACATTACATGTTTACTTTAACAATTCATAGTACTAATTTTATATAACGAACCTTACATGTTTACTTTAACAATTCATAGTACTAATAAGTGATCATCTTATATAAAATTATAAGGTACCTTACATGTTTACTTTAGTTTTCATTTAAATTAGTTTTGATCTAGATATAAAATAATAGTATTTGTAGATTTTTTTTTTTTGCAGAACAATTATTTTTGCCTTGAAAACAAGTATTTTTTTCTTAAAACATGTGTTCGGCGAACAAATGTTTTTTTTAAAAATCAATCTACAGGTGTTTCTTTTTTTAAAATCAATCTTAGTCGTCAACATTTTAATTCAACGGATGCAAATCCGTTACGCAATGAAATCGTGGTGGTATTAAAAGACCACTGCCGCCTTCATCTCTACCGTCTCCGATGACCCAACACCACCACCAAACTTCATCTAAATATTTCTTCATCTCAAAACGAGAACGTTTACCCATCTAATTTGGAATAATAAACGGAAATCATCATAGCCTCAAATATTCTCATCAACCCATTTACCCACCCACCCACCCCATCCCCATCCCCCTACCACCCCCATCCCACCCAATCCGTACCCCCTTCTTCATCTTCCTTTTCCATCTCCCCTCCCCGTAACCCACCGCCGCCACCATCACCGCTCTATACTAAATTGTCATCCATATCACATCTAAGAGTGTTGAAGTGAGAACTTGATGCTCTGCCTTTACTGATTCCACAAGTACCCAGTTGGTGAATTAATTTGGTCTTTTTTCTTTGTAAGCATTTGATGCTCTTTCAATTCAAGGGGTACCATCAAATGCCCAATTTTTGGGGGACTGTTCTGATACCCTCTGCACATTTTTTATGTTACTAATTCTTGTTAAAAGGTACTAAGATCAGGTGGGTTTCCCTTTGAATTTTTAAATAGGATAACCATTTTTATTGAAAGAAAAAAAAAATTGCAACTTCATTTTTTAAGAAATCACCATTTTCCGGCGCCACCTTCAAATGGGTTTCATACTAAATAATAATTTGAAATTATTGAAATCCACCACCATACCAAACAAGAATGGTCCCCTATGAATTATTTGTCTCCATTTTTTCAAATAGATTGAGTGTTCAAGTTTCCATTAAAAAAGAAAGCAACAAATTTGAGATGGTGATTGTTGGTAGTGGAGGGGATTGTTGGTGGTGGTGTGGTGGGGTGGGTGTAGGCTAAATGGTGTAGAGTGTAGGGTGTAGGGTAGGCTAGAGAGAGATAGGGGTATATTAGACATTTAGACATTTAAAATTATAATATATATATATATATATATATATTCATATATATGCAGAAGGGTATATTAGATATTTTATCTTCTCAATTTGGGTTTTTAGCCAATTAATTGGCTAAGTCTTAGCCGCCTAGCACTACTCTTAATAATATACACAAACAGAAATAGTTCTTTTATCTGTCTAATCTGATTCTTTTAACTTTAGTTTGAGAGTATAATTCTATAATAAACGTGATTGTATAAGAAATTACTATTTCAGTGGTATTATGTGACCATTCATTTCGTACATTCATTACCAAAGGCTATATCAGTCTTCAATCCATCTGTTTTAATAAATAGTATTTTAGAAGCACTTACTTTGTGATTTATTGTCAAAGTTTATGCTCTCTTATTCATCTTCGTCCACAACTTCAATTATTGAGGACTTAAAAAATTTCAGATCAGGAGGTGGGGCCCTGTGAGCGTGGGTATCCTCTTTTTGTGTATGAGAGCTTAAAATTTAACTTCAATTATTGAGGACTTAAAAATTTTCGGATTGAGAAGTGGGGGCCCATGTGGGCGTGGGTATCGCCTTTTTGTGTAGAAGGACTTAAAATTTAACTTCAATTATTGAGGACTTAAAATTTTAATTATTCGAGATTTAACGAGTTATGTTATTGTTGTGGTGTGTTACATAATCACTAGACCACATCTCCAACATAATTACTCATAACTAACAAAAACCAAAATATATAAGAAAATGCACTTTTTAATGTAGATTTGGAATTCTTTTGCAATTAATTTATATATCAAGCTAAAATGCTCTGAAAATTTACAACAATTTCTCTGCTACAACTATACATATGAATCAGAAACTGCAGGCAAGGGTTCAATTGGGACCCCAACAGCTCAAGTACATGACTTTCCTAAGAGACTCCTCAGAAGCCTTCAATTTTTCATCTTCAGCTAATCTTGAAACCATTGCAGAAGACTGAGAAGAGAGCTTCTTGGCCTGAGACAAAGACCTGAGATTGTTCTTGGCATGCTGGTGCAGTGATCTTATGGTGTAGTTCCATCTACAGAATCCTTGATCTTTTAATGCCTCCACTGCTCCTACACTTGCTGCTACAATCCATGCTCTGCTTGTTGAACTCATTTTTAATGAATTTCTTGAAATCTTAATCTAAGTAAAATAGCTTCTTTAATGCTTTCTGTTTTGGCTTTGAAAAGGTTTGATGAATTGAGAGCTATTGAGTTGTTGCTTATATACAAACTATGAACAAACAAAACTAGGGGCTAATGGTTTTTCCAGTGGTCTTGGAGACAATTGTTTTTTTTTAAGGTGTTGGTGGATTTGTTGGTTAGAATGACTATTATGCCCTTGAAGTTGGGTAGTAGGGAATCACTAATGTGAGGGGTGTTATTGGAATTTTAGTGTTGGGTAAACTCTTTTAAGTAATGATATTGCACACGGTTTTCCTTAGAGATGGTGGTATTTTGTACTCTTGTTGCGCTCTAAAAGATGATAAGAGGATAAGATGTTGGGATGACATGAAAACCAGCTGAATATTTTGTTTTATTTTTTGGGCATGTGGTATTAAGAATCTTTCAATAAATCAGCAGGCAATTTATGTTGTTTGTTTTTGTTAAGGCAACGGAAGTAAACACTAAAACACACAGATAATAATATGTAGAGAAAGAAGAAGAATAAATAAATTAACACAAAAAAATATTGGTATTTTTAATGTGGTTCGATCTCGGAACAGATTTAGATTCGTAGTCTTAAAAAGAAAAATTCACTATGTAATTTTTTTATGTAAAATTACAAATCATATTAATGTGTAAATTTTTTCGGGTATAAATTACAAATCAAACTCAAAAAATTCATATTTCAACACAAATAATATTAAACTATGAGGTCCTTATTTTTAAGATTTTCACCCCTCGCAATTTTCTATAATAACCAATGTGAGATATTAAGAGTATGAGACATTGAGAGAATCTCAATATGTTTTACTTTTGTTTAGATTTTTTTCTTCTTTTTTTAGAAATAAGGCAAAGCTCATGTTACACTCAAATGTCTCAAATACTAATACTGAGTGGAAATATATTCTCCAATTATCTTCCAACCTAAAAAGGTTTCAGTCCGACTCCTATGCGAAATAGGAAAAATTCTGCACCGTGTGGAATAATCTGGGCCGTCAGATGATAATTTTAACGGCCTAGATTTGGAGAAAAAAAGTTACGGCTGGACTTAAAAAAATAAAAAAAATAAAAACTTTTCTCTCTCCAAATCTGGATTGTTCAAATTTATCATCCGACGTCCCAGATTGTTCTGTATAGTGCGGAACTTTTTCTGTTCCGCATAGGAGCCAAAGTGAAAAGGTTTTTACATAGTATGGGCACATTGTACGATAAGATATAATCTGTTATAATTGAGAACTTTTGCTCTAGAATGTAGTTTCTGATATTGTTTCTTGGCAAATTGGTGAAATGGGTCCCTAAACATAACACGGTTGATGATAATAGTCTCTGTTATGCTTTTTCTTTATATTTTAAACCTTAAATATATTGTATTTGTTGGAAACAATTCTTTCGTCATATTTTTTCTTCTTCATCTAATTTCTACACCATCATCTTCTTTCTTCCTTTTCTTGAAAGATTGAAAAACATATCAAAATTGCAAGTAAAAATTGAAAGACAAATGACATTCGCACAAATGCCAAGTAATATCAGGTGCAAATTGTTGGTTCCAAGCAACTTCAATCTCTTCATATTTATCAAATCTACATACCTGAAATCAATCAAGAAGAAGAAAAAAAAAAACCAAATCAAAATCTATTAATAACAACCCATAAAAAAAAACCCAAATCAAAATAAAAATCCAAATTAGATAGAAATTGCAAAATCTTAAGAAATTAAATTATTGACCATTATCACAATTCGTGTTATGTTTATGGACTAATTTCACCAATTTGATTTTTGCTAGGTGATTTTACAAAAAATAGCCCCAGTTCAAATCGTTTTATTTTTTTAAAAAATACAAAATTCTTTATTTTCATCATAGAGTATGACAGAAGAACTATTATCACCAAACGGAATATGTTTAAGGTTTAAAATACAAAAAAAAAAAAAAAAAAATAGAACAGAGACCATTATCTTATCACAAACCGTGCTATTTTTATTGACCATTATCAGTGTTATGTTTATGGACCAATTTCACCAATTTATTTTTTTCTGGGTGATTTTACAAAAATAGCTCCAGCTCAAATTGTTTTAAAAAAAAGATACAAACTTCTTTATTTTCGTCATAGAGTGTGACAGAAGAACCATTATCACCAAACGAAATATGTTTAAGGTTTAAAATACAAAAAAGAACAAAGACCATTATCACAAACTGTGCTATTTTTATTGACCAATTTCACTAATTTGCCTTGTTTCTTTCTACTTTTCCATTTGTATTTATGAGTAGAAACGGTACATTTGTCATTAATTTTCCAACGCAAATTAAATTGGACTCATAATTCTCTAAAAATAATTTACTTTTTCATTCATTGAAACAAAAATTCTCAAATAAAGAATCAATCGAAATACACCCTAACCTATTCACATTCATATGGAGAATAGAATAATAGTATTTGTAAGTAGAAAACTAATGAGAACTTATATATAAGAATGAATATAGTTTCTGATTGTTGTCTACTTTTACGTTTTTATTTATAAATAGAAACTTACCATTTCAGATTCAAATTTATATGTATTCATGATGTTCCTATTTCTCTATTCAAAGTGAATATTTGTGAATATAAATGTTTTAGATGCTGAATGAAAAAAGAATGATAATGCATATAAATCAAAATTTTGTTTGAATCTGTCTTCTCTAATTTCTTTTAACTTTGATTTGAAGACATAATTCTGTAATAAACGTGACAATATAGTTGACTATTGTTTCAGTAGTATTATATAAACAGCTGATCCTGATACATGTTAATCCATACTCTCTCCATTCCTTAATATATGTCGTTTAGAACACTTTGAAAAAATTAAGGAACTCAAACAAATAGTAATCTTTCCACCACAATTCCAATAATACCCATTCCTTCCCCCCTCTCTTTCACTTTTTCAATAAAAGATATATTGAGGGGTATAATTAAAATAAATTATTGACACCTAATAAAAGACACGTAAATGACAATTAATTTGGATAATATATATCTCATAAACGGCAATTAAATGGGAATGGAGGGAGTATTTTCTTAGACTATACTTCATTTGGACCCCTAGCAGAGCTCAGGTACTTTTGTTCAAATTTTCTTCGCACTGCTTTGCATTGTGATCAAATTCTTGAAATCAGCTCAGTAGGAGAAAGCTTCTTAGATTTGGACAAATATCTGAGATTGACAAGATTTTTTGTTGGATTAAGCTCTTCAATGTGCTGACATTGAAGAAGAAGAAAAACCAGTGGCCATGAATATTTTTATGAAAGGTCTGTTTTGCCATTCTACTTCTTCTTTGATAGCTCTAGAAATGAATGGTGTTATTGGAAAAACAATCAATTATGTTCTTTAATGAAATCACAAAGCATATATTGGAATCTTATCTACAAAATTCACAAACTAGTAGAAGAACAATCATTATTATGTTTAATAACAGAATAATGAAACAAGAATAGTTGGAAAATATTGAACAAATTTATCATTGATGCTTCTCCAAATATATAAAGCATACATTGAAATCATATCTACAATAATCCCTCTTTTTTTGGGGTCTGTCTCCTAATTAATTAATCAGGGAAAATTCTATTCATATGACCGTCTTGTGTGACTGACCCACAATCCCCAGACTCCGCTCAATTCATGTAAGAATATCGCAGAACCAGTCACGCAAGGACGATTCTTAATTTGGACCCCAACAGCTCAAAAACATGACTTTCCTGAATGATTCTTCAGATTGATTAGCCTTGTCATCAGTTCTTGAAATAAGAGAAGAAGCAGAAGAAGAGAACTTCTTGGCCTGAGAAAAAGATCTGAGATTGTTCTTGGCATGCTGATGAAGGGATTTGAAAGTATAATTCCATCTGCAAATACCTTGATCTTTCAATGCCTCTACTGCTCCAACACTAGCTGCAACAATTAAAGCTCTGCTACTATTGTAACTCATTCTTGATCTTTTGATGATTTGAGATGTCAAATGTTTTTTGTGAATTTGAAGTAGATTGATTGATGATGATGGATTATGATTGATGGTGAAGAAGTTTAGAAGTTTGGGGATTATATTATATAGAGGGGGAAGGAAGGTTGTGCACGTTGAATGGAAAACCAGAGGCTGGTTGACTGTGGTATTAGTGAATAACAGTGTGCAAGTTAGAAATGCCAATGGTTTTTGTCAACCCTGGTTTACTTCAAAACCACGTGTGTGTTTCTTAGGTTATAATGGACCTTGCTATGCTACTAGAATTATTGGCTAAAAGATTGACTAAAATAGTTTTTTGGACCTTTTTGCCCTTATAGTTGGTTGAATCCCTTATACCAGCAGGGGGTAAAATAGTCATTTAACACCCTCAATTTGGAGATTAAATCATTGAGGGTTAGCATAGTCATCTAGGAGTAAATCATTTTCCTATATTATATTCAGTGGTTTTCTTTGTACTTCTTACTAGGAAGAGAGACGAGGGAAAATACATCTTGTTGGATATTGAGGGTTAGCATAGTCATTCACCAAGTAGTGTAGTCTACTTATCATTGTCAAACGGACCGGTCTGATCTCATTTAAAGTCTAAATCCATGCAAATTTATTTTAAAAGGATCATATTGGATTTAGTCATTTTTTGTGGACTTCCAAATTTTAGGTTCATACTCAGTTCGCTTAAAATCAGTGGATTATAGATTGGTTTGAGTGTCCATAGATTTTGTTTTTTTTTTTTAAAAAAGAAAAAGAACTATTCATTCGTTCAAACTAAACATAGAAAATTCATATTCAAGTAATAATCTGATTTTTAAAACAAATAGTGAAATATATATATATATATATATATATATATATATTTTGTTGAATAAGAAATTTTTCATTAATCACAAAATAGCCGAGGCTATTACAATTAAAGGAAAATATGAAATTACAAGAAAATAAAAGTTATACAATGATAACAGACAAAAGCCACACTAAAAAAAAACTTGGGTGGTTAGGAAATACTAATATAAAAATTAGTAAGATAAATAAATACATAATCTTCTTCTTCGCAGCATCCCCATCGCAATCCTTGAACCACAGAGGTAGGAGAAAATCAATTTCAACATCTTCCTTAGGGATCGACAATTTATAGGACCATGAGCGTATCAAACTTCCTACAAATTGACTGGGAAGATGTAGAAAGTTGATAAAGGGCCCAGATCAAGTCCGGGTTGAATGATTTCTCCTAGGAAACGAGCCAATAAGTCTAGATCTGTGAAGATCTGAGACAAATCTAACCTCCTTGTCTTGAATCTTAAAAAAAAAACACTTTAAAAGAAGTCTCATATGATTTGTGGTACAAAATAGAGATATAAAAATCGAACAAAAGTGGATAACTAGCCAAGATTCGACCATTGACAGGAGTCAATGACCAAATCTGACCAGAGGCAAAGGGGAAAAAAAGAAGAGAGAGAGAGAAGAAATATATAGAAATTTATAAGTATAGAAATTTATCATTGTGATTGCAACAAAAACATTCAAGAAAATACTACATTACTCCATCTGTCCCAAATTATCTATTCACATTTCCTTTTTAATATTCCCAAATTAACTGTCCACTTTCTAAATAAAGGATTCATTAATGATGATTTTTTCATTTTTACCCTTTACAATAAATGTTGGAGAGAGGATAATAGAAATAGAAAAGAAAGTAGAATTAAATTGGAAGCAACATTAAACAAGGTCATGTTTGACATTTTACTATATTCTACTATAGAATTTGATGAAACCTTAATTCCCGTGCAAAATACAAAGTGGACAGATAATTTGGGACGGTGGGAGTATTATATATCCATATATGCATTTATATAACCTAGACTAAATTAAAAAATAAATAAAATCATGAGACTCATTATTTTTAGAATTAAGATTGTAGATATTATATATATATATATATATATAAATATATATTATTTGTTGTGGACCGGTCCAGGTTCGGTCCTAAGAGTCCGCATACATTTCTCGGACCCAAAAAACCCGATTTTAAACAGATTTGAAAAATAAAGTTCAAATCCTGTCCATTAATATTAAAATTAAATTTCTTTGATAATTTTATCTAAGATTACAATTTTTTTAGTAATCTCATTTCTTTAAAATTAAAAGAAAAATAAAGAAAAGTCCAAACTCAAAAAAAAAAAATATGTGAAATTTTTTCACATCATTAGAAAACTCAATACGAAATGTTTATTTCTCCAAAACAATATATATATTGTCATAATATTCAATCAATATTCTTCCTGTCATATTCAAACATAAATTAAAGAAAGCAAACAATTTCTTTTCTATCTAACCACAAATACCTATTTTCCAAACATTGATTTCATTTCCCTGAAAGAGAAAATCAAAGGGAAAAAAGAATTCAAACAAAACATACATTAATTAAGCCAAATAAAAATATCAGTAAGTAAATTATACAAACCTTAAACAAATAAATCAAAAAATGGCAGTAGTTTCGTGATGTCCAAACAAATCAAAGACTCACCACCAAACTTTTTAAATTTTTAACAAAATGATTTGATTCCAAAATAAAAAAAAAAAAATTGATAAACATATGTTTACTTTGAAAATTCAACGCCACTGGATCTGTATAATACACCACTAAATCAGATTTTTCTTTATTTTTGGTTGTTATTCAAATAATCTATAGACTTTATAAATCAAAAGAAATCATGATAAATCAATCTAATAGAATCTGTGTAGAGTCTGCATAAAGTTAAAACAATACATGCAGTCAACAAAATCCTTAGACTTTTGAAAATCAATTATTATTTTTTAAATCCGGATTGAATACACCCCCGTAATGTATTCGTATGCATGAATATTTATTTTTTCACGGCTATAAAATGACACTTCTTTTTTCATCTTAATTGACACTCGTGCATTTCAGAAGAATTTTTGAACCTATTCCACTCGATAGATTTGTGTGCGCCTTTCTCTCCGCCACCTGGGCGCGCTCCCCCGACTTGGCTAGAGTGCTGAACACCTTATTGTTCAATATCTACCGAACATAATAATAGTCATTGGATGAAGACTGATTACATTTATGAGCGAGAAACACGTGGATCATTTACTAGCCACATTTAGAGTTGTCACACTGGATAACTATTCATCTTCTCCCTCTTTCTTTTCCGTCAGCCGCCCAAAATTATACATAAAAATCATCAATTTGTAACCTTCCAAAAATTACAAAATCCCGCATATTTTATAGCTATTTCTATTCGATTTTTTCACAATTTCATACCAAATTGTCCCCAAAAATCAAATAGTCCAAGTTTCTACAGGTTATAAACATGTAGTAAACATCAACAACAAAATTTGTGGAAAATAAATCTTTCAAAAATGACAGCCAAGAATTAAATAGTGTTGTCTATTCGGGTTATAAACATTGGGTTGATATGAATAAAAATATTGTAGAAAATAAAGCCACATTAAAAAAAACCACAGATCTAAAGACCATTTTTGTTTATTATGCATTTTGCGTTGGTAAGCTTTTTTACCGTTGTAATTTGTTTCCTAAAAGTTATATATTATGTGTCTAACAAATGTTAGATGTTTTTCTAACCGTTGTAACAGTGGAGCTTACAACTATTAGACACACATCTTACAGCTGTACAAAGTGGATCTTACAGTTCTAAGATGTGTATCTAATAGCTGTAAGAAACATATTCTCTAACCATTGTAAGAAACCAAATTGTCCCCAAAAATCAAATAGCTCAAGTTTCTACAGGTTATAAACATGTGGTAGGCATCAACAACAAAATTTGTGGAAAATAAATTTTTCAAAAATGGCAGCCAAGAATCAAATAGTGTTAATCTATTCCGATTATAAACACTAGGTTGATATGAATAAAAATATTATAGAAAATAAAGCCACATTAAAAAACCCCACAGATATAAAGACCATTTTTGTTTATTATGCATTTTGTGTTGGTAAATTTTTTTACTGTTGTAATTTGTTTCCTAAAAGTTATATATTATGTGTCTAACAGATGTTAGATGTTTTTCTAACCGCTGTAAGAGTGGAGTTTACAACTATTAGACACGCATTTTACAATTGTACAAAATAGATCTTACAGCTGTAAGATGTGTATCTAATAGCTGTATGAAGCATATTCTCTAACAGTTGTAAGATACACAATTAACAGTGGTAAGAAAAACATAACTAATGCATGAGTGAAGATCTCGATCAACTTTGAAGTGAGCATGTAAAAATGTTTTGATCTGCAAATCACAGAATTAGCTAACATCAAAATTTGAACACACAATATAATATATAAGAAGTCTAAGGAAAGAAAAAACTTATAGATCAAGAAACTCCTTTAATAGCTTTTCCTGAGAGTCGAACACTACAATGTGGCTTGGTAAGGACCAAATTTTAGCAAAACTTTTAACGAAACCAACTGGATCCATCATGAATTGGTCCGACTCATCTAAAATTCCTTTCTCTTCACTGTTACACGGCTTGTTTAGTCATAAGAACAAAACTGAGAAAAATAAAATTTAGGAATTTTTTAGAATAATGAAGCTTCAAAAGAGGGGTAATCCGTGGCATGATAATCATCATGTCGAATTTGATGGATTAATCCGAAAGATTTGGGCCAAAATCGCGATTGGGGAAGAGATAAATATGAAATATGTGAAAATATCTAAACTGGGTGGGAAAGAAAGAATTGACAGAGGCACATTGGGTGTGGACAACGCCTATGACAGACGGATGTAAAACAGCCATCAGATTTAAAAACTCTTCATTCAATGACTGTACGTGTGTTCAACATGTGATGAAAAATACCCTGTTCAACATTGTAGCTAAAACCGCACCCCACACCCGCGGATTCCGGGTGCGGCACCCTTTCCACCCACAAAAAATTTTCCTGGGCCTCTTCAAATATATTTTTTTTTAATTTATTCACTTTGCTCTTACTAGTTGTTTGATTTATGTTTTTTGTATTATATATTTCGAATTAATATGTATTTAAATTTTAGAGAGAAAGTGAAATATGAAAACAAAGGGATGAGGGTATCAACAAAAAAATGGGTAAAAATAGTACCCCTTGTTTCTTTGTAACCGGTATATATACTTGACCCAATTAATGCGGTTGGTATCTGATAGGCAGTTAACTGGTAAAAAATTCGATAAAACATATATTATACTTGAGATGTTTCAACTTGAAACCTTACTTTGAATCAACCCGGAAAGATACAAGTGTCACTAACTAAACTAAAATCACTTGATCTATTATTCCCTTGAAGGATCGTTGATTTCCCAACATCAATAATTAATAAAAGGTAAATTTAGGAGGGTCCTTATTCATTCCAGCAGTTTTTAGATTTGATAACTTTATGAATCAAGTCGAAATGGATTCTATGTCAATTTCTAGTTTTTTTTACAATGAACTATTCCTTTTGTCTATAATGAACTTACTTCAACATCCCTCTCAATAATTTTTTTATTCACTTTTTCCCCATAAAACCAATGCCTCAAATCTTGTATAGAAAATATCTCTGTTGCACGCTCTCATATAATAGAGCGGATTAGGTTAGTCGTAGACTTAGGGGTGTATTCAATTAGGATTTTTAAAGACTATTTATGAATAAATAAGTTTAGTGAATTTTAAAAGACTATCTAAGATTTTAAAAGAATGTAATGACTTATAAGATATTTTTTTTAAGATTTTGTATACTCAGGGTTTTTATGTTCGGATTTTAAAGATTTATATCATAAGAATTTATAAGATTTGAAAGGATTACAATGACTTTTTATTTGTACGATGCTAACCAACCAACTTAGTTGGATGATGAACAATGTGTAGTTCAATGATGCACAAATTCTTCAGGAATAAACTTTACAACCCAAACTTTACAAATAATGGTGGAATTTATCCTTCCCAAAGGTTTTATGATAGGTATAAGGTTACTAGGTTGCGGACACTTGGTTCAAATAATGAAATGAAACCATAAATATAAAGCCAATAAAAGTCAATTGGTTAAAGTTGTGGTCAATAAAAGTCAATTGGTTACCGAATTCAAATTCAATTCGCAATTCGAATTCGATAATTCAGTGTAAATTCGGTAATTCGGTTACATCCCAATTTGATTTGGTAAAAAATGGGAAGAAATCGGTTTGACTAGGCCGAATTCGAATTCATTTTTTCATAATTTTTTAATTTTATTATATAGTTAATATATATAAAGTAAATAGACTCTAAAATTTGTTATTTTGGCGGTTTTGCTATTAATTTTTCGTATAAATATGGTTGAATTAAACGATGACTAATTTATTATTTCGATTATTTTTTTATGAATTTATTGTTTGTTTTGGTTTTGGTTTTTTCTTGATGTTCAATTTAGAGTTTTCTTGTGAAATCGGTCAATTCGGCAAAAAACGAATTCTGAATTCGGTAATTGTGAATTCAAATCCAAATTGGGTCCGTTTTTAGGTTTTAAAAAAGTTGAAAACCCCGAATTCAAATAACCGAATTGGCGAATTCGAATTCGGTACTCACCACTACTTTTATTAGCAATAACATAAACGGGATCAAATGAAATGGAACAATAAATAAAAGCAAACATTCAAAGTAACAAGAGTCAATGAAAAAAAATAACAAATAAACAAATCATGAAAATCCCACTAAAAAGTCTTATGGGTTAGGGTGGGATTTTTTTAAAGGGTTTGGTATTTATACTTTTCACTAAAAAATCCCACAAATTCCTAATTAAAAAAAATCCATCAAAGTTTGGAAGTTTTTGAATACCAAAATACTTTTTGTTACTTGTTTAAAGTCCTGATTGAATACCATTGGATTTGAAAATCATTTATAAAAAATCCTAATAGTTCTAATTGAATACCACATGACTTATTTAGATTACTTAAAAGTATTAATTGAATACCACAAAACTTATTTATTTTAAAATAATCTTTTAAAATCTCATTTAAATACACCCCCTAGACTTTAAAATAGATACAGAACCTGTCGTTGGTCTTAAACCAAAAGGTTAAATTAAGCGTTCAAAGATTCGTTCAAATGCTAAAGGTGTTCGGCTAGAAAACAATTATAAAATGCAAAAATTGTACTACCTCAATTCTTTAATATTTGTTTAGATATATAGCAAAAATTAAGGTAATTTATTAGTCAAAATATCAATATTACTCTCTTAAATAGAACTTGTAATAGAAATCGGATGGCCAAGTGGGTAAAGCTTTCTTTACTTGCGGCTTAGGTCCCAAGTTCGATTCATGTATCTCCTTTCTTAGGGCAATAATATTCTCTCTTCTTAGGGCAAGTCCTCCTCCTCTGGTGAGGCAATACCCTCCCCAGGCATGGGGTGCGCTACAATCTCCCTAGGGTACTCTCGCTGCTCTACCCTTCGGGGTTCCGCCCTTGGGCGTTCAAAAAAAAAAAAAAAAAAATAGAACTTGTATACCACTAATTGGGGGTGGAAGTGAGTTGAGCCAACTCATGAGTTGCTCACGATTCAATTCGAAATTCGGCTCGATGAGCTCAACTCATGAGCTAAATGAGCGATACATGAGCTAATATTTTTGGCTCATCTAGAATATGAGTCAAACTTGAGTTAGATAGAGTTCGACTCATTTGGCTCATGAGCTGTCTATATATATATATATATATATATATATATATATATATATATATACACGCACATCTTCACAAGGAAAAAAACCAAGAAACCCCTATAAAATAGTTTAAGCAATTATTTGTGGAGGAGATTGACTTCGAGACACTTATGTCATTGAGAAGAAATCCATGGGATATTACTACTTATCTTTCGTTACTGATTTATTAGTTTACAAAATACTTTTTTTTTTTACAATATTATAGTTTCATCTTTTCAAGTGAAAAAACATTTCACATAATTAAATTGCTTTTATAAGAAGGCTTCAGAGACTTTTACATTTAATTAATAAGGATTACAGTTTTTGATAGCATTGGTTGGTTTACATTGGTATAATTTTATATTTTTTTAAGATTTTTTGTTTTCTTTTTTAAACTTCTATTATATGCCATTGTGCTAAAAAAAAAAATCCACTACAAAAAAAATTACCTGTTATGACGAACCTTTCGTGACGAAGTCATTTTTCGTTACGAAAGGTATACTTTTCGTAACGAAATTCGGAATCGTTACGAAAAGTTGACCTTTGGTAACGAAAAAAATATTCGTTACTAACGAAAACACATTTTCGTCACGATAGGTATAACTTTTCGTCACTAAAGGTCACGGGTCGGCTCCAATGGATGAACTTGGGCACGGCTCGGTTCGGCTCCATGGCTTTAAATTTTAAATTTTTTGTAAAACTTTTAGTGACGAAATATTTCGTCACTAAAGGTCACATTTCCTAACGAAACTCGCTTGTTACTAAAGACCTTTAGTAACGAATATCCTTATTCGTTAGGAAAGACCTTTAGCGACGGGGCTCTCAGGACGAACTTGGTGACAAACGATATTCGTTACTAAAGGTCTTTAGTAACGAATTTTTTGACATTTCCTAACGAAAATTTTTGTTACTAAAGGTCTTTTTTTTTGTAGTGATCTCTTGGTTTATTTTGTATCAGTTGGATATTAAACTCATATTATAATCACTATTTTTTTCTAAAATATTTTTAGACAAATGAGTTGCGTTGCTGCTCGTGAGCTACTGATCAGTTGAGTTTGAGCTGAGAAAATCAGGTCACATCAAATATGAGGTGAGTTATGAGTTGAACAAAATTAGTGTGAGCTGAGCCTGAGCTATCACTAATTCTATTTAAGAATATATATTAATATTTTGACTAACAAATTATATTATTTTTTGCATCCTTAATTTTCGCTACATATTTTAAACTATTTATATTATGGAATGGAAGGAGTAACATTTATCAGATTATGAAAAGCTTTGAAACATCAAGACAGCAATGTCCAAATCAATCAACAAATCTGAGTTCAGTTAGGACCCCAACAACTCAAATACATTACAGTTCTCAGTGATGACTCTGCCTTCAACTTGTTCCTATCAGCCTCAGCAGCAGCCTTCTTCTTCATGACTTCTGAAAGTTGATTACTGCAAGCAAATTCAGCCACTTTTCTAATATTTTTACCACATTTTTTGTTTTCGTTTCCAATCTCTTTTGTTTCTTGATCTTGAATTTGCATCATGATTTTGATCAAAACTATTGGTAGTGGAAATTTTAAAAAGGATACGAGCAAGTAGTGTTCATGTTTGGAAGTATATATAGAGAGAGAGTTTGCTTCATGTGCATATTTATAGTAGAGAAAAGTGTACACAAAGATCATTATTAATTTTACAAAAAAAAGTTTACAAGGTTATTTTGTTTCAGAACCAAATACAAGAATTTATATTTAGGACGTACATCTCTTCTCACAGATATTAGATATACAACTATGGAGTCCCCTCTTAGCAGTTAATGATTGATTGGTTTAAAAAAATTAAAATAGAAAAATTGAATTTTACGAGATTTGAAATAATTTAGTTTTCAATTATAAATAATTTTATTCGAATTAAAATGAACTTCTGAAACACACGTTAGAGAAATCCTATAGTGTTTAATATCCTAAAGTAGGAAACGAAACATTAAACTTTAACAAAAGATTGCATTTGATTACATAAATCTAGGTGGACTGCTGGTTTTTACATATATTGGAGCAGTAGGCACTTGAGCACGTGAGGATCAAAGTCATTAAGAACGTTTCTTAATTTTATAAAACTAAAGTACAACTTTATCAAAGTATTTGGATAAGATCAACACATAATGTGTGTCAGATCATGAGTTTTTCTAGTTTTATTATCATTTTCTACTTTTTTTTTTCTAAATAAATTATATTTCCATTAATCACAAATAGCCGAAGCCATTACAATCAAAGTGAAAATCATGAAATACAGAAAAGTAATAGCTTATACAACGATTTAAAAAATCACGATAACAGACAAAAGACACACCCAAGAAAACTTGGATGGTAAGGAAAAACAACTAATAAAACTAGCAAAATAAACAAATACATAATCTTCTTCTTCAAAGCATCTTCATTGCAATCCTCGAAACACAGGGACAGGAGAATATCACTTTCAACATCTTCCTTAGGGGTCGACAATTTATAGGACCATGGGCGTATCAACCGTCCTATAAATTGTCTCGGGAAGATGTAAAAAGATGATAAAGGGCCCAGATCAAGTCCGGGTTGAACACATCCTCCTAGAAAAATAGAAAAAAAATCTAGATCTGCGAAGATCTGAGACTCATCTAACCACTGCGTCTTGAATCTTGAAGAAAAAAACTCTGAAAAAGGTTTCATATGATTCGTAGTACAAAATAGAGTAATATTAACGGAACAAAAGGACCAAGATTTGACCATTGGCCGGAGCCAATGGCCAAATCTGGCCGGCAGCAAGAGGCAGAAAAAACGCAGGAAGAAAAAAGGGAGAAGAGAGAGAAGAGAGAGAAAAATCTGCGTAAGTTGTTGTTACTAATAATATACAAAGACATTATTATCATTTTCTACTTACATATACATAGATTGGAAATGAGGGTCACTCGGGTATGAAGCCGTATTTGTGTGACTATCCCCATAACTTTTTCTATTTTGAAATTTTCCGGAAATGAGAGCATCAAGAAATCTAGAGAAAAAAGATAAAAGAAAAAGAAGGGAAAATGACATGGATCATACTCAAACTATTTAGTAAGACACGATAAGATTATACAATTTTTTGTACTTCTTGGTAGGTCCTTGAACAAATTTCGCGGCTATTAAGTAGTCCCACCATTATTATCCGTGGTGGTTTCCCGTCAAATTTTAGGGAAATTTGGCTATTTTTGGCCGAAAACCGCTGCGTTCAATGGTGGTAGGACGACTTAACAGATTCGAAATTTGTTCTGGGGATCTACCAGAAAGTAAAAAAATATGAACGATCTTATCATGTCTTGACAAATACTTTGAGGATGATGGTAGTCATTTTCGAAAAAGAAAGTACTGCTAAGGATGAAGGAAAAAAGTTCACACTTATTTTTGTTCAGTTTTCTTTAGTTTAGGTAATTTTGTATGTACAAAGTTGATTAGTATGGTTGATGAATAGCTAACATCTATAAGCCAGTTTGTATTTTCTTTGGACTATTGGGGTGCCCCTAAGCATGTAAACAGGTACAATTCAGACTGAATTTGAATTAATTTTTTCTCAAGACGTATCAAGCATTTTAAGTAAGGTTGTCAAAATTAGAATTTCGACTCGAAACAGAAAGGATTAAAAAACTCGTAAACACGAGGATCGTAGCAGGTATCAGAAGATCTTATAAAAATATTTAATGATAAATTTATGTCAATAATATTTTATCTAATGACAATGAATTCTAGCCAACCGCCAAACCGATTAGGGCTTATTTTCATACCAAATCAATGTCAAAATAATCGTCAGCGGTGAGAATAAAGAATGATTGAGGACTGATGAATTGGAACTAAACTCAAAATTAAATTTTTTTTTTCATTCAACCGGATTTATTTTAATTTAATTCCCCGAACCCGAACCTAAATCGACCCGGCTGATCATAGACAAAATCAGCGCCCACTAAATCGTCCGATCCAACGATTATACGAGTTAGATGGTCGATCCTTCCCGATCCTCTTCTCCGACAATTTGTATCGAATTTTTTCGTAAAATCGTCCAATTTAACCACCCGACTCGCAATTTTGACAAGAAACTTGATGTAAAGTAAAAGCGGTACAAATCCTAAATGCTCTGTTTTGAATATGGGATGCATTTCTATCTATTTGTGGATTTTGACTTTGTAATAATCAACTGTACTCGTATTTCATTTGAGTATTTTAAGACCCTTTTTTTGCATTTACCTATTAGATATTTATTTTTTCATGCAGTAAATAACTTTTAATCACTTGATTATTCATCTTGTCACAAAATACTCACCATACATATTTTATAAATAATTTAGTAGTTATAAATTGAAAAATGCCAAAAGATGTAGCTTTCTGATTATTTAATGCTTCATGATACTGTCCATACATTCTGATAAGTGGTTGCAAATTTATCCTGTATTTTTTTTTCTTTACCCATCATATTAGTACATGAAAAATGAAAGATCAAAAGATTACATTCACATCATCACATGCATGTTTTTCTTTAATCATTATTATTATTATTGGGATGAAAATTGCCGAACTGGCAATGGCGGAGGCAGAATTTAAATATAAGGGGAGCCGAATTAAAATTCGCTCACGGTATGAGATGATATATTTGAGGTAGAAAGATATATTTTTATTAGAAGACCTGAATTTAAACGATATTTATATTCGAAAAGAGATATAAACTAATTTAAAAAATTGACAAAAAAATGTAAAAGATAAAGAAAAATTGACTAATTTGCAGAGGCTATGTCATAGACCATACTTCAAAATAGCAGGAGAAAGTTATAAAAAAATTATTTGATTAAATGAATGTATATTTTTAGAGAATAGTTAATAGCTATTTTGGTCACTAAGCTATTTATGTTTTGCGATTTTGTCACTCAATTATTTTTGGCTAAATATATCATCATAGTATTTTCATTTGGAAAAAAATAAACCGCTATCATTAGTGTGTTAATAAAGTTTAATCAATTAAATTAAAAAGTTAGTGGTTGAACTATATGTTAGTAGTTAATAGAGCTTAATCTACTTAATTCGAAAATTTATGGGACAAATATACTAGTGAATTTTAATTCTATTAAACTATAGTTGACTACTAGTGAAAGTTCAAATCAAATTTTTTTCTATTTTAGAAAATGAGACATTTAATTTTGGAGATCAAAAAAATGAAAATTGTACATTCAAATCCGAATAGAGTGAGTAATAAACAGTACTATTATGAAAGTTAGTGGTGAAACTATTTGTTAGAGAATACTACTATTAAATTTTATATTATAAGGATTTATTTATACAAAAAATATATTCATAGTACTAATGTGCAAATTTTCAAAATTTTGGGGGGCCAATGATCCCCTCCTGCCCTCACTATCCTCCGCCATTGCGAATTGGGGGTTAAATCCTCTGTCTCCATCTCTGTCCCCAACCAATCAGAATTTATTATATAAATATCTTTTCCAATTATATATACGCATGGTGAATTGTGATTGGTTGGGGATAGGAATAGAAAAAGAAACGGGGACAGATGATTTTTTGCCGTGAATTGGAGACCTATTATTTCAAAGCATGGTTGTTAAGTCAATTATGATATAATTTCTTGACAAACCAATAAGCTATTAATTGTAATTCTATTTATACTGCATTGCAATAGAAATCTAGCACATAATATATTTCGATGAGTAGATCATTAAGTCAAAAAATATGCACATTATATTATATTTTATCATTTTGTATAAACAAAGTATTACTTCTTAATAACATTTTATCATTTTGTATAAACAAAGTATTACAAATGATAAAATGTTATTAAGAAATCACAAAAAAAAAATGAAAAGTAAAGATAGAGATACATAATTAATCTTACCAAGTTTATTTATTGAAAAATAAGTCTATCATTTGTAGCACTTCTAACTGAATCTTCTTTAGATTAAATAATACTAAATTAACTATATAATGTATGCATGTGGTGTGCTATTGTATGATTTAGTTTTTAAAAAAATCATATTGTGCAAAATTTTCTGAGTTAAAAATTTCTCAAACGACAATTATTTTAATTAAAAATCTTATAATTGTTGTGATATAGTTTAAAAAAAATTCAAACATAACAAAATTTGAAGTTTAAAAAAATTTCAGACCGAAATTAAACCATTTTAAAGTAAAAACTGCATAATCAATACGGTATGGTGTAGTTTGGTGAGATTTTGAGGTTACTTGAACACCTCTACCTACAAGTGTTGTTGAGACAATCTTGCATTTACTCACAACGTGGGGGTTCGATTTCTGCTAAATATATGAAATTAAATTCCTTGTATTGTGTATGAAAATTGGTGATAGAATTTTACTGAGACACATCCCGCGACATCCTCCAACCCGTTAGTTCCGATACTGAATATGTGTTGTTCAGCAAAATGTTAAACAAGTGTAAACCGTCGGATCAAAGATTTCAATGACTGAAATCAACCTTTACATTAATAATACCCGTTAGACAAACCCTGAATATGTGTTATAAATAAATAATCTCAATCCTTAGATTTTTAATTCGATAATTAACAAATGTCTGCACCGTTTTGTAAAAAAAAACTATCCAGCGCTAGAGTCGGAACCCCCATAGGTTTTGTCTCGATTAATACTAAAATCTAAAAGAAGAAAATAACAATAGAAAAAAGTAAAAAATCTGAAAGAGAGGTCAGCATCATTTCAACAATCCACATGGCACATCCTTGCTGGTACCCTCCTAAATCCGAACCAAAGTAAAAAACAGAGCATACCAGTCCGGCTCCTATGCGGAATAGGAAAATATCCGCACATGTAAAACAATTTCAGCTGTCGAATGATAATTTTAACGGTCCAGATCTGGAGAGAAAAAATTGCGGCTGACTTAAAAAATAATAAAAAAAACTTTTCTCTCTCCAGATTTGGGCCGTTAATAAATCTCATCTGACGGCTGAATTGGTGTCCCGCACGTCCCGCATCAAAGCTATCCCGTATAGGAGCCGGGAGCCAAACTGTGAAATAAAAACAAAAATAGGAAAAAGAAAAAAAAAACTGGATAATCCGGAAAAAAACTATCTATCCTTCAACCTCTCACTCTCTTTCTCTTCTTCTCTCTCCACAATTGCTTCCTCCTTCTGCAATGGAAAATCTGTAATCAAAATAATTTCATAGATTTATATATATTTATGAATAGATTTTTATAGATACATATATAAGTATTCATATAAAGCTTGAAGATTTGTAGAATTGTTTTTCCAATTTTTTCTTTGTTTGTTATAAGGTTGGATTTTTAATCTTCAAATGGCGGCTGTGACTTCAGTTTCAACATTCTCAGGAATAAACCAATCTTTTGATTGTTCTCGGAAAATTTCTTCTCGGAATTTGTCTTCGAATTTCGAAGTATTGAAGTTTCGTTCAAGCTGCTGCGGATTTGATTCTCGTACTGTTAATTCTAGAGCTTCAAGTAATAATCATACCGATAGAAAAGCTCTGAATTTCTCCGTTCAATGCTTGTCCGCCGATACAGGTCAATTTACTGAATTTAGCTTTTTTTTTAATGAAATTGCTGAATTTAGCTTTGATTTGTCTTAGTATTGATGAGATGCAGGATGATTGTACAAGAATTTGGATTTATTTTTTTTAATTCCATGAATACTGCTTATAATTCGTCAATTTGTTTTATATTGTTTCTGTTCATTCAAGTCTGTTAAGATAATTTCTGTGAATATTTAGAATGAGGATGAAGGAAAATCTGGCATTGAATTTCCATATTTTGATTTAATTAATGAAATTATTGTTTTTATTTGATTAATGAAATTAGAGTTCCAGATAGGTAGTGATGAAGTCTCACTATCTGCTAATTATTTTATGTTTCTGAATTGGAAATATTCATAATTTGACTGCTTAAGTTCAATCTTCAGCTTAAGGAGTGATTTTCAGATAGCTCAATTATAGCAATTTACTTGTTTCATTTGTTATTTATTAGGATGAACATTTCTTAGTTATCGCTGAGATCACACAACTCTGCTTTTTTTTTTTGAGCGCCCGAAGGGGAAGAGCGGAGAGTACCCTAGATAGGGAAGATTGAAGCATGCCCCATGCCTGGGGAGGAAAGATAAGCCTCATAAGGAGGAGAATTATTTGCCCCATTATGGGGAGATATAGGAATCGAACACGGGGTAGCCTTACCACTTGGGCTACCCGATTCCCATGATCACACAACTCTGCTAATAAAGGATACTAATTAATACTGTTATCATGGTCAATAGTTTATTTTTTAGTTGACTTGGAGATGAGTAGGATATTTTCATGTGTAATCAGAAGAGAAATTATGTTATTGTGTTTAATTTCATCTAGGTCTGCTATTGTTTCAGATGTCCCAACAGTGGCAGAGACAAAGATGAATTTCTTAAAGGCTTATAAAAGGCCGATTCCAAGTATCTACAACACTGTATTGCTGGAGTTGATTGTCCAACATCATCTAACGAAGTATAAGAGAACATACCGCTATGATGCTGTCTTTGCCCTTGGATTTGTGACTATATATGATAGACTCATGGAAGGGTACCCTAGTGATGAGGACCGTGAAGCCATTTTTCAAGCTTATGTAAAAGCTTTGAACGAGGTCCCTGAGAAATATAGGCAAGTATATAAAAAGAAAGGAATTTAGCTAATCTTGTATTCTTCAATCTGTAGTTTTAATTTGAATTTGCATACGCTGTGCTACTGCTACCATATTCTCAATGAGGTTATTGTAAAAGGTTAGCATATCGTGTTGTGTATAAAGAATAGGTATACTCTCTAAAGTTTCATTCTGGGACGTTGAAATTATACTAGTCTTCTATTATTTTCAGGAAAAGAATCGCTACTTCTAGGCATTTATCCATGGAAGTCTATGTTGTGTAACCTCTAAATAATGTGTTTTAAGAAAAAAATTTTACAATTTATTCCTATTGAAGTAATCTAATGAAGCCTTTTAGCTAATATGAGTGTGGAACTAAAGGTACCCGTCCACCAAGAATATCAACAGAAGCATGATCATACTAGTACCTTTTTTGTCATTGGTAAGTTTCGCTCTATCTCTAACCTTCACTGTTTGAAACATTTTTCTGCAGAGCTGATGCACAAAAATTGGAAGATTGGGCCCGTGCTCAGAATCCTAGTACATTAGTTGATTTTTCTTCCAGGGAAGGAGAAGTTGAAAGCATCTTAAAAGACATTGCGCAAAGAGCTGGAAGCAAACAAAGTTTCAGTTACAGTCGATTCTTTGCCATTGGTCTCTTCCGCCTTCTTGAGTTATCAAATGCTACTGAGCCCACAATCTTAGAAAAGGTATATGTAATTGCTCATAGTTATTATTCCCCCCTGAACAATGCATTGGTGTATATCGATGATGCATCTCTCTTACCCAAAGTCATTCCCCATGTCTTAAATACATTTCAAATGATTAATTCTCTTCCAGAAATTGTATGAATTGCTTCGTCTGGATAATGACTTGATGGCTTCCATGCATAGGAGACTTTTCATGGTCACTGCAAGTTTTCTAGGCATTAAGTATAATATCGTAATGTAGCCCTACTGAGGGAAGAAGGGGGAAGCTGATCAATATCGTCAATATAGAGCTCAATACTTTTAAATGCTTGAATTCTCAGAGCTCTTCTATCATCTTCAGAAGTGAAAAGATGGCTTGTGGAATGAGATGTTGTATTCACCTCGCTTAATATATTTTAGTTCATTCTGCAAAATAACTTGCCATGCTTGCATCAATTAGGTGAAAGTTGCGCCCAGTGTTCTGGATCAGAGAAGGGTTTTCTTTTGAAGCATTTTGCATTAGACGGAGGAATTCTGGTATTCAAGTTTCATTTACTGAGGAACTTCATAATATAATCTGGGATCAAATGCTATCTCAAAATATTAAAAAACTCTCCTTTTTTTTAAAAATTTTTCTCTGCAGTGTCCACATAAATGCAAAATGGCAAAGTATATGAAGTGTTTGCTACATTGAAGAAATATGAATTGAGATCATGATATGGTCATCGGCCATGTATTGATAACCATAAAATCCTGCAGTCCTATAATTTGGCCCAACTTTGTTTGGGAAAGAGCAAGTACATGCACAATGAATATCGCATGATTGTTTATCTAGTTAAAGTTTCTATTTCAACTTCGCTTAGATTAGTAAGTGGTATTAGTAGTTCACTTTCAGTGAAGAAGGATAATAGACAGAAGAACTTGGGCTGAAATGTTTTAGAAATGCTGGATTGTTTCCTCAAAATGACCTTTATTTTTCAAGAGTAGTACCAAGCTGTATCATTAAATCGAGTGGAACAATAAACACATTCTTCCTGGTTTGTGCTCTTGAACACTTAGTCTGTATGATAATTTGTTCTAACACTGTTGGTGAAGGATCCATTAGATGCAGCTACGGCAATATAAAGGGAAGTGTCACCCCAGTTTACCTTAACAAATCGTGCAGTTATTACATTTTTTATTCAGTTGATTGAAGAAAACATTCCCCAGAAAATCTGAGCCAGAAATTTCATTTGCACTATTTACTGTGGTACATCACAATATTATTTCAGTTTTGGGGGTTGGGGTTGTTCTGTGTGTGGGTGTAGTTCTTCCAAAACCATGAAGCATAATAAGTGACCGTGAAATTCCGCGGGGTATCCTTGGTGAGATTTCTGCACATCCATATCTTATTCAGTTATGCATAAACTTCTTTTACCCTTTCAGTTTGATATAGAATCATGCTTTGTTAATGAGTCAATAGAACTTCAGATAAAGTCAAGATCCTTTAGCATCTGCAATTATGATCGCTTTTATATAGGACTCTTGCATGATGAAATTTAGTAATGTCTGCTTCTGTTTGTATTTCAGCTATGTGCTGCACTGAATGTGGACAAGAAAAGCGTAGATCGTGACCTTGATGTTTATCGTAATTTGCTGTCTAAGCTTGTTCAAGCAAAAGAACTCTTGAAGGAGTATGTCGACAGGTAAGGATATTCTACTCCAAGTCTGAGCTCATCTATACATGTTTGCTGTCTGTTCCTTTTTTAACTGTATGTGTGGATGTAAAAAGCGAGCAAACAATACCATCACCCAGCTTTTTCTTCATTTTGCCTGATCTAAATTAGCCATTGTCAATCTTGTTCCATGCTTATGAAAGAATCTCAAATGGAGTCTTGATGATCGTTTCTATCATGATATTTATTTATTTTTGGTTATTTTTCTTGCTCGCAGGGAGAAGAAGAAAAGAGAAGAGAGGACCGAAACTCAGAAGGCCAGTGAAGCTGTTAAAAACATTCTGGCGGAGTCCAACATTTAGTCCGGTAGTTGAATGCATGTCCCCTTGCTTACTCCCTTCTGGTGCTTTTTCCCCTAGACGGTGATATAGAGTTTATGCTACTGACGTTATTGTTGAGTACTTATATTGCGATAAATATTAATGCTATAAGTTTATGTAACATACTTTTTTTCCCCTTTTTTGAAACAAAACATTTTCAGTTGTTTTGATTAATGTATGAAATATTGCTCAACTTAAATCTCTAGTTGCCATCTCAGAATCTTTTGTCTTCATGATGTAACTTATCTGTGGCCTCCTTATGTTTACCTTGCTGAGTCAGGCTATACCTATAGATGTTCTAAACTGTTTTAATTTGAAATCTTTCTAGTGCCTTTAAGCATTAATTTCTGCTTAATATATACATGCAGAAAATATATACTTGTGTTTAGCTTTTCAAAGATTTTGATTTCAGCTGCGGTGGTAACTGTCACACCCCGTAACTAGGGTCGATGACATGGCAATGTCTCATTGGTTAATAAAACACCAAAGCCGATAAACAGAGTTACTAAAAGGGAATTCAATTATGAAGTAATCCGAAATAAGAGTTCAACAGCGGAAACTAATTATTACAAATGAAATTGTTCAACAATACTAATAATGAAATTGTTCCAAGTAAAAATGAGTAAATGAAATAGACTAAGTTCTTTAATTGAAGTCGGTTATGAGTCACTCTTCATGGTCCCCTTCCCAAGCTTCAACAACATTATCAAATTACTAAGTATCAAATAGGACCAAACAATAACAACTAGTTAATATAACAATTAAGCTAAAAAATCACGCTCTTCATGTCCAAGCACTTATACAACCGAATGTAGGAAGGGCACCGTGCTCTGTCCAAACGGTACGAACGATTGTATACTTGCTTAGACACTACGAGTATAGCTACCGCCATGACACGACTTCCCACAATTCGAGCTCAGGTATCTAGTCACGATTATACGACAATAACTGTAACGGCCCTAACACTTTGCCTTGTTAGGAAGACCCCAAGAAGTTCATATGCAATGAGTTCAGTTTCACCCCCTGAACGTATGAGTTCACGCCTTAAGGACTCATCCTACATTGTATCATCATCCAAAACCTTAGACTCCACAAAACCGTTACAGTCCCAATGATTTTTCCTCATCAAGTGAAGGTCCATGAAGTACGCCACGCATGATCCCCGGGATCACCACATTCGCACATCATCGTGCTCACCTTAGTTTTAAAAGGCGTGAGGCGAACGTTCGAGGCGAGCGCCTCATGGACGCGAGGCGCAATTCTTTACAAAAATTCTTATATATTGGAGATGGTGATGAATCTTGATTCAGAACAAGGTATGGGTGAAAAGATTAGAAAAAAATAGAGAAGAGAAGAGAGATGACAACTATTATATGGGTAAAAAAAAGAAAAAGAAAAAAGAAATCATAAGAGTTCAAAATAAAAAACAATTTTTTTATCTAAAGAAATCATTAGTAGGTCCCTTGATTTAAAGGAAAAAGAAAAAAAAAATCAATGGTCCAGATCTTACTATCTAAAAAACCCTAACCCCTCATCTTCTAACCCTAGCAGCCGCAGTCAATCAATGGTACAGATTTGATCATTCTCTAAAAAAAACCCTAGCTGCAATAAAAACCCATCTCTTCTAACCCTAGCCGCACCCAGAAAAAGAAAAGAAGAGAACCAGAAAAAAGAAAAGCGAACCAGAAGGAGGAGGAGGAAGAAGAGAACCAGAAAAAAGAAAAAAAAAAGCGAACCAGAAGGAAGAGAAAGAAGAGAACCAGAAAAAGAAAAGAGGAGAACCAGAAGGAAGAAAAACGTACCTAGAGCTCGCTGCAACTCGCCTCAGGCCGCTTTGCCGCTCTACGCCTCACCGCCTCCCTCGCGCCTCAGCCTCGCCTCAGACCTCGGAGGCGTTTTCATGGTTGCCTCACCTTGCCTAGCGCCCGAGGCGCGCTTTTTTAAACTCAGGTGCTCACGTGTATACCTTTCGAACGAGTCCTGTCATTTAGTATGTTCTAGACACGAGCTCAAAATAGGGAGATGACTCGGTCGACCAAAACCACATAGGATTAGAGACAAGAGGACCAAATAGGACGACTCCTAGTATGAACCAAGAAAGACGACTAAAGCGATAAACATATAGGCAAGCTTATCAAATATCCAATTAACGATTCACAATACACGTATAACACTTACAATAACGAATCACGTCATTTCAAGTATAATAAAGCAGTAAATAAATTAGCGAATCAGATTATAGAGAATTTAATTCAAGACCAAAGCAGTTTATGCCATAACGAAAGCAATTAAACTCAATTCATGCAATTACTTCGTAATTGAACAGTTTATGCCATAATTAATCACCCAAACAGTCCCAAAATATAAACCCAACATTACCCATTGATTATACACGATTATTGACGATAATTAAATGGCGCAGGGAGTCCCTACCTCTTACGAAGACAAATAATAACAGAAAATCCGAAACAACAATACCCAGTTCTACTTGCGGAGCTATAACTTCCTGCTCGGGACTCGGAATGACGTTATGTCTGCGCTCACTCGAAGCTTATTCGATTATCTTAGAATCGGTATATTATAGGATGAAAATGGACAGATAACGCTCCCTCGGTGATCTCCTAAAGATTGCCCTGAAAACTCACAACTCTCAGAAATTCTCACTGCCTTGCGGCCTGGGATGCCGCTGCCCTTTTATTTATTTCTAAAAGTTGTACCCGAATCCCAAGAGACAAACCCACGTTTCTTTCGATTTTTTCTGAGATAGACCTGATCCACATGTACCATGTGGTACAGAATTGGTCACACCACTACAGAATGAGGAGAGAGACAATTCTGTAATAATATGACCAATTCTAAACCTAGAGAATAATTTTAATTTTGAATTATATAAAAAAAAAACATTTTGTACCTCTTCTACACTCATATCATCCAACATCATCCGGTAACTTCTGAGTCTGTTCATATTCTTTAAATCAACTTTCTCAGGCAAATATCTCGAGGCAAATGGTTGTGTGGCATTCCAATTAATGTTCAACCTATCCTGACTCAGAAATACCGGGAAATACTGAAACAAATTGACGTCGAGGTCATTTAAACAATATACTTTGTATTAATATTCAATATATAATGAATATATGTAATTCAATTAATACAAAGTATAATGTTTAAATGACCTCGACGTCAATTTGTTTCAGTATATTGTTTTAATTTTCGTCACTTGATTTACTAAAAATTAGACAAAGTATATAGATGTTGACTGTTATTTTTTTGTAACATTTATTTTGTAATAGTTTATATGACACTTTGTAGTAAAAATTTTAATTTTTTAAAAAATTGTAAAATTTTAAACTTGTAATTTTTTTGAAATTTTGATGAGTCATTACAAACCCTAAGTGTTAAAACCTAAATACAAAGAAAATACTTGGTATTTTATTTACACTTAATTTTTGTTGCAATATTCCTAAAAAAATATTTAAATTTTTCTGAAAAAAAAAATTTAAACTTGTGATTTTGTTTTTTAATTTTGATGGGTTATTACATACCGTAAGTGATAATATCAAAATACAAAGAAAATACTTGGAAATTTTTTTTGCACTTAATTTTTGTTGCAATATTCCTAAAAAAATATTTAGAATTTTCTGGAAAAAAGCGGTCCAAATTTTTTTTTTCTCCCAAAAAATTCTAAATATTTTAAACTTGTGATTTTTTTTTGAAATTTTGATGGGTTATTACATACCGTAAGTGATAATACCTAAATACCGTAAGTGATAATGGTTCAAAATTTTCTGGAAAAAGAAAAATTTGGCCACATGCCCTAAAAAAATTGCCGGAAAATTGCTTCCGGCGGCGGCAATTTTTCGACGGTGGCAGAAGTTTTCCGGCGGGCTGGCAAGCAAGGTGAACTGGGAGATTTTTTGGGAGGAGAGAGAAAAAAAAATTAAATGAGGAGAGGAGGGTGTGTACTACCAAAACTTGGGGTGCCCCTAGAGTGCCCATGTATTTATATATCTTATCCTTTATATTCCTTTTTTTATAATGCGGCTTAAAGGCTGCTATTTCTTTTTATATTTTGTGAATGTTATGTGAATCTTATGCCCCTGATCCCTATATATTATTATATTATATTTTCCTTTCCTATTATTTTATTAAATAAATCCCTAAATTATAATCCATTTCATTAATTTCCCATTATTATTATTATTAGGGCGACTTATAATTAAAATCCCCAAATTACGATATGCGTACAAATCGCCCACCAATAAAACATACACAAAATAAAACACGTAATATGTTGTAAAAATTAAATGGACAAGTAATCACATAATCGAGCAAAATAATTTTACGCCTACGCAATAAATCATTAAAAATTAATTATACGTAAATAACACGTAAGCAAAAGTCTCGAGTATCATAGTAACTTTTCTGGTGGTTTGATACATGGGCAATTTTATTTTTGTGAAACTCATTGTAAATTTTCTTTTTGCGTTATAGTTACTAATTAATATGTTTTTAAAATTAGAGAGAGAGAGAGAGAGAGAGAGAGAGTGGGTTGAGTGCATTCGAAAGGTTTGGTTAAATACGATTAATTGTTTCGATTTATATTCATTTTTCTTATGCTCTTTTAAAACCCAAATCAAATTATTTTAATCTCAAAATCGAATTTATTCGAATTGGAATTAGTCTGGATAAATTTATTTGGTTATAACGCTCAACAGAATTATTGATCGGGAATCGACCGTCTTTGTACATTAAGTTGGGAAATATTTTTAAATTTTGACTTCTAAACAAGTGCAGAAATAAGTTTTTACCAGGAGGATGGGAATTGGGAGGTGGTCCTGATTTGCGGTGGTGAGGTCTCGGTGGAACTGCGACCGTGTATTATGAGGAGTCAGCCGCTACTGCTCTGTAACGATGTTCCTCTAAAAGTTTACTATTGAATTTTTAGAATCAAAATCATGTTTTACCCTAACTGACTGACACATAAAGTTGTTTTTTAAAATAAACTAAAGTTAGTATTAGTTTTTTTTTTAAAAGAAAAATTCAGTATTAGTATATTTTGACAATAATTAAAAAATAATTAAGTTAATATTAATTCTGGTTTCAGTTTAGGTTGGTTAAAGAATTTTCAAATTCAAACCAAAATAAATAAATGTGGATACTAATACCCATATTAACCAAATCATATTAACAGAATATCAAATCAACCCATAAATTTAAATCGATTCGGTTTGACTATCGATTATTACTGACCAGTACACCTTACTTTATGAGCCTCTGAACTTTAGATTACACTAGGTTTGATCCCCGCGCGATGCACGGTTATATTTCTAATTTGTATCTCTTTTGATGATGTCGTACATGTTTTCTAGCTTGCATTTTACTTAGAGATATAACTGAAACTGAAAAACATGTTAATATGTCTCAAAATAAATTTAGATAAGATGTAATAATTCTACTTTTTTATTCATAAACTTGCTAATTCATTCTTTTTATCTAAGAACAAAACCATCATAAATATTATTTTTTTCTAGAAAACAAAATAGCCTTCATATTTTATAATTGTTCTACATATGATATAAAATATATATTCAAATGAAATAAATATAACAAAATACAAAAAATAATTCTCAAAGAAGCTTAGCCTACATTTTTTTGCCTTCTGTCACTAAAGAGCTACTTAGCACCCCCTTTTCCCGTCAATTTTTTTACGCCTACTCTCTAATTACTCCTCTTCAAGAAGCTTATTTTGGGAACCTTTAAGAGCCATTATACCTGCACACACAAAAATGTTCACCCTCTATAGCGTATTACATGTTATCCATCCTCATTCTCAAACAAATAAAAGTAAGAAAATAATTACACAGCAAACAAAACAAAAGCAAGGAAATAATTACGTAGAAAAAAAAGGTAAGAAAAGAATTGAATCAAATATCAAGATTTTCTATTACCCATGTTTTTCATTTGGCAAGCTCTCTGTCTTCAATCAACAAAAACATGTTCTGGAAATTGAGACACGTATTCTCTTAACTTGGTACTTGAAAAATAATTTGTCTATAAACAAAATTATTAGATGTTTGTTCATAAACATATAAATTAATATATCAAGTGAAAACATGAATTGCATTATTTAAAAAAATGAATTTCTTACCTATTAAAACCAAGAATACCACGACATATTTGCTCATATCATTTCTCTATTTATAAGAAGAAAAAACTCTTGAACTTTCCTAACCGACAAAACAATAACAATAATAATGACAATAAATAAAATATATAAACTCTTTGGTTTCCCGAGAAAGTCAAAAGTTATTTTCTTAGAGAAATTAAAAAAACATTTTTTGAAAGATTATTTTTTATTTAAATAGTCATTATAATTTGTTGTTTATAATATGAAAAGTCATTTCTTTGAAAAAAGAATGGTTTTTTGAAACCTATTTTTTTATATTACATTTTTAACTATTAAATTTTTTATTGTTATAGAATATCAGAAGAAACTAAAAAGGCACTTCATTGATTCATAAAAACCCAAAATTTTATATTAATGAATGAAGTTACAAAACTCTTCTACTTCATTCATTTATATAACTAATGAACTAAATAAATATAGTTGGTTAGAAGAAACTAAAAAGGCACTTCATTGATTCATAAAAACCCAAAATTTTATATTAATGAATGAAGTTACAAAACTCTTCTACTTCATTCATTAATATAACTAATGAACTAAATAAATATAATTACTACAAAACTTTCTACTTCATTCATTAATATAACGAATGAACTAAATAAATATAATTACTACAAAACTCTTCTACTTTATTCATTAATATAACTAATGAACTAAATAAATATAATTACTATAATAAAGTTACAAAAATCTTCTACTTCATTTATTAATAGAACTAATGAACTAAATAAATATAATTACTATAATAAAAGTTACAAAACTCTTCTACTTCATTCATTAATATGACTAATAAACTAAACAAATATAATTATTATAATAAAAGTTACAAAAGTCTTCTACTTCATTCATTAATATGACTAATAAACTAAACAAATATATTTATTATAATAAAAGTTACAAAACTCTTCTACTTCATTCATTAATATAACTAATGAACTTTAAGTTAAGTATGTTGGTTCATATTTCTTTTTTATATGAACTTGAAGAGTCTTGGGAGTTAAGTATACATGAGTTATAATTTATAATTTACTCTTTTAGAATTTCCTTGCATGAATGAGAACTCCAAAAGTCACTTGAAACATCATAACTAACAATAGTTAAAGTTTTTCCAATTCCAATTAACATTAATACATGCCTTTTAAAATTCCCTTACATGAATAAGAACTCCAAAAGTCACTTGAAACATCATAATTCATTATAGTTCAAACTTTTCCAATTCAATTAACATTAATACATGAGTTATATTTTTAGTTGTACGTTATAATTAATACTCATTTATAGTTTGTGTGTGTGTATATAGAGTTAAAATTTCTTATAGCTAAAATTTCTTACTTCATATTTTATCTCAATAGCAATTTAAAACTTTAGCTTAAGTTATTAGCTAATGGAGCACAACATCTTTTGCATTTTAGAGAGTTTACATTGCCACATGTAAGTTTCTAATTGGTCCACATCCCACAAAATGCCACATGTCACTCCCTCAAACTTCTACCTCAACTTTTCCTAACTTTATATATTATATATTTATTCACAAATCTTAAATAATAAAGAACATACAAGTCTTTCAAAAGATAAAAATGTAACAAATCATAATGTTTATTCAGCGATTATCTGTTCTGTTAGCTGCTATGCAAGCCCAAAGTGACATATAGAACCGGTCATCTCATTTTATGATGCACCAATTTTGTTTTAAAAAAATCCACTTAACATATTAAAAAAAAAATCACTATATCTCCACTCAATATTATGATTGTTCGCACTTTTGAAATTTGAGTCTATAATTATATTTTGATATTTTTTTATAATTTATACTTTTAAAAAAATTGGGGCCCAACTTTAGTAATTAACACAGAGGCTCAGTATTGTTCGAGAGGGGTATGCTTCTATGTACTAATGGAAGGGATGGATTATCTTCGCCGATGGCTATGGAATTGTCTATTTCGCCTTCAACAATAACGAAAATTGAAGTGGTGGAAAAAATTATTGAATTGGGTATTTGCTCTGCCGACCCAACCTAAACTAATAATTATCCGACCCACCATACCATTTTGTAAAATTGGTAAAAATTCTACAACTCAAATTTTAGTCTTGATCACCTTTATTTCTTAATTGAAATTTACCTTTTCAACCATTTAGATAAACTTTTGAATCCAAATATACGTCATAAGCAATATTGTTATAAATGTGAATTAACTCGTATAATTGCACGATTCTAATGAATTAAAACGTGTTGAGGGTAGAATCATAATTTAATAGAAACGGAAGTAAAAACGTTGAATCGTAAATGTAAAAATGTAAAATCAAAAACATTGATCATTAGTACAAAACCAAATGCTACACGAGCAGCCATGAAGCTCTTTTTCGGCAGTCCGACTCCTATGCAGACCAGAGTTTTTTCTTCATATGCGAAATATTTTTAAGTGAAAAAATAGGTATTCGCGGAATAAGTGTTCTCAAAATCAAAATAAGTATTTTTTTAAATCAATTTCAGCCGTAAAAAATTTAATCCAACGACTGAGAATTCATTCCGCACATGCAGAATAAAAACTCATTTCGCATTGGAGCCGTGGTGGTCTATCGGAAGGCGAGGGCTGCGGCTATCCTCCACACGTTGTGGGTTATACGCTTATACTCCTGCCTAATACAGTTATTTCTGAGGGTTTAATAGTCCCTTGGTTCTCCTCTGCTTCATGCAGCCTCTCAGGTCTTATATCTAAGGGTTAATCCTTTTTTTCTCCTCCATTATCCATGGCTGCCTTCCCATCATCCCTCCCGGACCTGCAATTATATCCAGTAAACATTTGTTCTTCTTTCCTTTTGGGATCCGGAAATTGTGGCTCCTTAGCTAATTTTAATTTTAATTTTAATTTTTTTTTAAAAAGTTTTCTTGTTTATGATGATTTAAATCAAAATTAGGATTTTTAATTTTTCCGTTGTTGAATCAAATGACCATTTGTTCTTTCGTAGATTCAGATTTTTGTTCCCCCTTCTGTGATTGTTGATATCTATTAGGTCTAATCTTTGAAAGGATTAATTAATGTAATCATATATAGATCATGTAAAATGTTAATTAATCTTTTGTTTGTCCCAATTACATAACGTAGAAAAGGCACATTCTTACTGTTATTATAGTTCATGTTTTGTTTTTCTGAATTTGGAGATGATTAGATTGTTTTGTTTTTTTTTGCTCATAGATGATTAGATTGTTTTGTTAATTGGAGAAATTAGATTCTATATAAAATGAATAGGAAAGTGAACATTCAATTACGGACAAAGGGAGTATGTAATTTTTTACTGGATTCGATCGACTCATGGAAGGTTACTCTAGTAGTGAGCCTGCCTTGGCCATTTTCAAGCTTATTGAAAAGCTCTCTAGATGTGTCATGGAGGAACATGATCAAGTCTAATTTATTTCAATCCAGTAAGTTTGTTGGTGGTTAATCTAGGAAACGAGGAGCGGAAAGCATTTAAAGGACATTGCTGCTTTGCCATTGATCTCTTACGCCTTCTGGTGTTTGGAAATGCTAGGGATAGAGCCACTTCATAAAAGGTAAATCTTTGAACAATTATTGCGATTTTCCATTTGTTAAGAGTGAAGATTATTATCACAGATAATGCTTTTGTTTTTCTGCAAATTTCGCAAGGAAGATAAGTACATGTTTGTGCTGTGAGATAGTTATCTGTCCTTATTTATCTTAGTTTCTCTACTGTTTGTTTATATTTGAACAAATTGTAAAGGTATATTTGAACAAATTGTAAAGGTTGTTACAAGTTTTAGTCATTTTTGTACACCAATTAGTTTCAGTTTCTCTTAGGATGTAACCTTGGAAATACCAGCAGTGCGTCCAATAGAAGAAACAAATTGCCCGGTGCTGAGATGTTAGGTGGGAGGGCCATTGCTCTATGAAGGTCGCCTTGATAGATTTTGAGGGAACCGTAGAGGTATAATTGAGCGGAGAAAGTAAAACATTGCTATTGAATTATGTAACTTTATCGTAGGTATATTTAGTTTGGAGTTCTGATTGAGGCAAAAATTAGCGAAAATCCAAATACACCAGACCTGTGTTATTGATTAAGTAATCCGATGCAGGTATTAGGAATACCACATGCTTCAGTTCTATATGATTTAAGTATTATAGAATAGTTAATCTAGTTGCATTCAGTGTTGTTAAGGCGTTAAGGCGCGCCAAGGCGCAAAGGCGAACGCCTTTCGAAAAAAGGCGCATCTTGAATAAATATTATTACAGATATATTAATAGCATGCAAATATAGGCAAAACATAATAATAAATAACCATAATGTAGTTCCCTCCAAAGAAGCTTTAAATGTCAACCTCATCTGGGATATTACAGAAACTTGTGCACTTCCAGCCCAGAAATATTTACATATCATACAACTGAAACACGAGCATTTATGTCTTAGAAGGATAATAACAAAGAAGCTTTACAACCGCAGCTATTATATACAGAGGAAAGGTCGAAAAGAAAAGGCACAAATATAAATCCACAGCATGGACCTCAGAAAAATCATCATACAGAGAAGAATTCGGTGCTTTCTTTGCCATGTTACAGTAGTATAAAATCTTCTCCTTATCTGCTGCATGTAGTACAATTATAACTCTAATTATGGCAGTGGAAATTTGAACAATGTTTATGCCTTTCTTTTGCGGAAATGCAATAATCTTGGGAGTCTCTTTAATCTTGATATCCATCGTTGTGAACCATCTTTTACCTTCATCTGTGAGAGAAAATTCAAAGAAGAGTTGGAAACATTTTCTTTGATCTCTTGATTCAATAGAATTATAACTTATATTACCTGTTTAGATATATGGGAGCGGCCACTTTGTGCATTTATTGTCAAATGTTAGGCATGTCTCTTATCCATCCCCGCCCATACCCCAATTATTGCGGACTTAATTAGTTATGTTATTGTTGTTTGTTGTATTACCTGTTTAGATACTAAAGGGAAGCCTTTGATTGGTAGGTGTGAGTAGAATTAATTGGATTCTTTGACTCCCTTGTTTTAGATACTTTCGACAGCTCGAAAGTATCATTTGCCTAATGATAAACATAGAAGATTCTCTTCATTTTTTTCATCTACTAGTTCTCATTTTGCCCATACCTTTAGTGTTGCTCCTCATTGACTATGAAACTTATCCTAGAACGATCTTTAAGAAAGAACAAAATGTGCCTAGTTTTACATTGTGTGTATGTTCCAAGATGAAGTAAACCTGAACTTCTTACACCCAATTGATGAATCAATAAAACTCATCATATGGAATTTAAGGTTGTAAGGTTTTAAGATTTGTGTGATGAAATTCAGTCATTAGTTTTCGTGTTAGTACTACAATTGTGTGCTGCAAAAGGAGGAAAGTTATGTTTTATCGCGATTTGTTTTCTGAGAAAGTCCTGCTTATCTTTCAGGAATTTCAGGGAGTTGAAGAAAGGAGAAGAGGAAGGCCAGAATCGAAAAGCCAATGAAGCTATTAAAGGATTCTTCCTAACTACAACCTTTTTGATATTTGATTACAATGTAATTCTTCATAATCTAATTCTTTACACCACCAATTTTTCTAAATTGTTTTGGTAGGTTCATCCAATCATCCTTAACCGAAAAAGCTTCCATTTCTAAAACTATACAAATTTACAAAACTAAGAATCAAAGATCATCCATTTGGTTCTATAATTTCCTAGGTGAGGCTACTCTTATGTCACAAACATGGAAAATCAGCAACACAATTCATGAAAAATGCTTGTTGTCTTTCCCTCCTAGACCCTTTATGTTTGCCAATAACTGTAAACCCAAAAAATAAAAAAATAAAATAAAAATTGATTAGGTTTCTGTCAAACTTGCAATGCTTCCAGTCTACATAGTATCCATCCCTATAGAAAACTACAAAAACAGCTAAAAGAATGGCCAAAACAGGTTGGAATGTTATATATAATGTAAATATTGAACAGAGAGATGTTTTTATTAAAACCATGGAAAATGTGTCACTTATTTAACCAGTTTATATCAACAAAATGCATTAAATTCTTGCAAATAAAAAAACAATAGGTTTCTTAAAAGATTATCAAAGAATTGTTTAGAGTATGGTCATATTGATTTGTTAATTAGCTATAAAAAGCTAAAAAAATAAATAAATGACGAGAAACGGAAGATACAAAAATAAAGCAGGAAAAGATGGTAAAACTTAATTAGCCTAACGGTTAGCTGAGATGTGAAATGTCAACCTCATCTGGGATTTTGAATGTGGCTGCTGCACCAAACTTTCGAAATTCTTCACTAATAGACTCGCCTGTATCGCTATCTCCATCATCATAATCATCACCGTGGTGACTTGAGGGATCGCGAATACTTCTAGATCTGCAATCAGGGGTAGCGAGCATCTTCACCTGGCGAAGATGAGATATTTCGACTACAACCGTATCATCATCAACCGGGAGGGGCTGCTTCCATGGTTCCCCGTCAATCCTCATAAATGTATGCTCAGCTGCACCCTTACGGAACTCAAATCGTACTCGGTGTGCCTATGAATAGATACAATATAAAACATTAAAAATCAAACATAAAAAACAGGAAAGATCCGTGAGAGCTAAACGAGTCCTGACCTGTGCTAGACGAGTACCATGCCCATTTGGCGCAAGCAAAACCATCCCATGCCAAGCATTTCTAAAGCCAACAATTTCGATCAGGCCATCATCCACATATGGTGGAGTCAGGTCTCTCTGTATATATAGATTGCAGTAGCATGAATACGTTAAATTACATAAACACAGAAAGAAGAAAAGGAGAAAGAAATTGAAGTGTTTGAAGGACACACACATCGCGGCGTTTAGTTGTGCTTGGTGTTCCCCAAGGGTTCAGTCCACCAGAGAAGCTTGGCAAATTTAAGCATATGATTGATCTGATACTGCATTTTCCGAAGAAAAGTAGAAGAAATGATCACAATAAGGATTTAAGGGACGGAATTTGTATAGTGTTATTAAAGATAAAGCGAAGACTACTGACAGCAGCTGCGTCAAATAATAAATTACTATTTTACCTGCGATGAATATGAAGGTCTTTCCATTCGCCATGCCTTTTCATGACCTTAATTTTTGCAAGTTGAGCTATGTTCCTGCATTAGGAAAAATATTAAAATTCAGAAAAATCTACGCAATAGAACATCTGAGAGGAAAAAAGTGAATAATGTTAAAGATCCACACTGGAATTATCATACAACACGCAGTTGAACATTGTGCTTCCCGTTTCATTACTGATAATCCCCATGAGATTAGGGATACTGGGAACAACAATAACAACCAACGCGAGAATATAATGCTTATTTCTTCAAGTATTTTCTTTTTGTTCTATTTTTTTTCATTTTTTTTTCCTTCAATGAATATTAATGAGCAATTTGCACATCTTAGAATAATTACTCACCTTGAAGAAGGATGAAAAAGCGAAGCACAAAACCATCCTTGAGATCCCACAATTTTTGCATATGTACTCTGAAATAGAGCAAGCACGATTGCATTTAATTTCAGGACTCCGGAAAGATATACTTCTATAGCATCATGAAATACTTCAGTTTCTAAAACATAGAAAAAGAACCCCCAGAGCAGCTGCTGAACAATGATACCTATTCATATAAATCCCATCCTTGTCTAAACCCCAAGTATATCCAATGGATTAATAGGTCGAGAATTTATCTTGATCGCTAAATGAACCATCAACTAAACATAAAAATTTCAATATACAACATAAAATAAAAGAAAAAGAGTATGATCATAAAACCTCTAATCAGAGAGGGGCTCAGAGTGGAAAGTGGAAACATTTCTTTCAATATTTTCAATTATCCGAAACCATGACCAAGTGAGCGTTTTGAAACTACCGGAACGTGTTGGGGGAGATACCCTGCTCTCTCTCTCTCAACTACGAGAAAAGTTCGAAGGCTTCTTATATTAATAACCCTTCTTCCCATTAAGCACAACTGCAACCCACATTACCAGTTATCGACTCATGGAAGTCTGCCTATAACACAATCAAGAAGTTTTTACACCTAAAATACGGCAACTGCGGAATGGTTTTTACCTGATTAACCAGCTGATTTTTAAACTTTTCGGGATGCAGCTTTCTCTCAGAATGAAATGCGTATGATACTTGAGCATCCATTCCTGGAAACATGATAGATGTTCAATAGAATATCAGAAGCCTTATGACGCTACAAGGGAAGAGGTATATGGAGATGAAATAAACTAAATAAAGATGTAGGAGAGAAACTACCATAAGTAATTATCAGTTTAATGTTCTGGAAAACATAATAAAAAAGAACAACCATCCTCCATCAACGCAGATAATAAAAGTGAAATGCATGTGATATTTTTCGGCATTATATAAATCCAATTTATAAAACCCCAAAAACTTCTATGGTTATGCTTAATGGAGCAATAAAAAATATACTATTTTGATGGTCTGCTCTGCTGTTTCAAATAAAGTAGATGAAATAGTATCTTACTTCCTGATCGCCTCCTAGATTAACCACAAAAATAGAACTAGATGTTAAATATCTCAAAGACAACCATCAATTTTTCTGTGTAAAAAAATACTCAAAATTGCATATTAGCACAAAATACCTCTAAAATGCGATAAAATGTGCTGCTGAACTCAGCTTAGGTTTTTCCTTACATCACACACAAGTAAGATCTCAGGATTCAAAAGAGGCTTTGTTTTATATTTAGCTCCGTAAAAAATGTTACGAGTATTTCATCAAACCATGACAAACAAGTCGTACAACAAGAAACAATTCTGATTATGTAAACCAAACAGAACACTGATAGCTTACCCATACTGAAGTAGTTCCAAAATCCTCCTCGGAATGTAAGGCAACCTTCCTGAGAATATTCCAAGATATGCATGAGATGGGGTGAAAAGAATCAAATTAGTTGGTTGGAAATGAAACACGTTTTGAAACGGAGAAGACAAATTAAAGTTCCGTAGAACTATGTTACCCAGACTCGGGTACGGGTGTCGGGTACATGCATGTATTTAGGTGTCAGGTGCTTAAACATCTCAAACAAAGTATCTTATCGGTGTTGACCAAATCCGGTAAGTATCCCATAGGACCCATACTCATACCCATGTCGTGTCGACATGGGTACGGCATGCATAAATGAAGGGTCCGGGTAACATAGCCTAGAATACTACTGAGATTTTGGAGTATGTATACTACACAAGAACGTTCTCGACCCACCACTAGCAAATTATGTAATTAATGTTAGTTTTGAGGTTAAGAAAACTATCTTACCACGTTGAGCTCGTCCGTCGAAGAAACTTGTTGGAATGCGTGTAACGAATGAGGCAACTCCAATGGAGCAATATGATCACAAGAACCTGGACTTGGTGTTCTCATCCTCATGAGAATGTGCCAACTGGATTTAAGTAAAAACAATAGAGAAGTTCACTGTTAGGAAACTAAAGAACTCCTCATATAGGATTACCATGGAACTATTTTCAAATGCAAGTGGATTTTTGAACTGAAACCTGTCAATCAGCATTTCCCTTGCCTTCCTTACTTGCTCCAAAAATAAGACTACGGACTGATGATCAGTCCCTGGATTTCTCTTCCCCTGCAAGATATGAAACACGTGAAACCAATTTTTTTTTTTTTTTGTTTTTGCCAAAATATTGACAACAACGGTAACAACTTGCATAAATAACAAATTAAGAAGAAAGGTGGGGGAGGTATTAGCAGCGGCAACATCAAGAAAGAAAGCAACAACGGACAAGTCACTGAAAGATCATTAGGATCTACGAGTTTTTCTTTTCCGTTTCAGGGACATATTCCACCAAGTTACAATGGGACACAAAGATTGCTGTACTTAAAAGTATACTGCAATGGTTTTCTCCTATAAGAATGTCAGCAAACAAATGTAAAGATATTGGATAGACATTCTAATGTGTGATCTACAGAAGCAGGAAATGGAATGTGGAAAAAGAAAAAAGAAAAAAAATAAAACCATAAATTATTGTTCGTTTAAACTAAATGCATGAGCAAATACAGTTCCGCATTAAAGGGGGGGAAAGGTAAGAATTTCCTACCCAACCAAATGCAAATGGAAGGTTGTTTCCAGTACCCAAAGGCACAGTTGCAATTGGTGGTGGCCGAGATAATTTGAGATCAGAAACAACTCCGAGAAGCCAGCCAGCTGTACCATCACCACCAGCAACCTAATAAGTCATGACCCTTTTAGATATTGAACAGAAAAAAAATCAAAAAACGAAGGATGCTTAGACAACCAATGTAAATAACTCACAATTATTCTCAAACTCTCCTCAATCTTGTAAGCCAATTTATCACCATTAAGCTTGAGCTTTTCAAGGTTGAGATATAGCCTTTGCAATACACTATCAGGTGCTTCTTCTCCTAAATCAATAACCTGTAATTTATTCACGACGGTGCATTTTAACGAGTGCCAATTTAGGTTTCTAAGGATGGTAAGAATTAAAACCTTCAAGTCCAAGATGAATAATCCATAAAATGCAAAAGTACCTGCTGCTTGTTTAGGAGTGAACGGTAAGTCACAAGAAGATTGCCGCCAAGTTGACCACCACTTTTAGAATTGATAAATACAAGTACTGGACAGGAAGGTATATCTTTACATTTCTCAGGTTGAGAGTTAAGTTCAAGTATATAGGTAGGAATGTAGAATTCCTTCAAGATATTATCAGACTCGAAATTTGAATTTTCCATCCTGTCAACCAAAATACATCTCAACAAGGAATCTACTAGTTTTGCTTTGCTTGCCAAGTTACAACAAATACCTGCGCGATATGAGGAAAACGATTTCTCATGATCTCCTTTAATTCAAGAATATCCGGGAATACTATTATTTCAAAATATTCATAGAACAGCAACGAAAAGCAGCAAACATAACTGCATACTAGTGCTATAGAATGTCTGATTCTCAAGGAACAGAAAATTAGGAGTTTCTTAATAAGATTAAAACCCAGAAAATCATGACAATCTTAGTTCTTATGCTGCGTTTCTTAGTCACCCCCCCCAACCCACCTACCTAAAAAAAATCCCACAATTCTTTTATATAGAATTTCCCAAAAGATGGACCTCTAATCAACGATCCTTGTCCACAAAAGGCAAAATCCCTCGGCCCAACCCCCGTTCCGACGGAGATAATGGAGGTGTTAAATTAAGGTAATCCAGCAGCCCCTAAGGTGGGAGGATTTTAACTTGGTGCCACAAGAAGCCACACATACATTGGAGGGTTGAAACTTCCACATTGCGTATGTTAAGATTTGATCATGCGCACTTGTCCACAATTTACCACCACGTAACCACTGAGCTTCCCTTGCGGACTCTAATCAATGATCCTAAGCCTCCGGCAAATGGTCACATAGTTCTATGCTATGTCTACTCCAGTAGTTAATGAAATACTAATCTTTTTTAATACAATTGAAGGAATTCCTAAATACAGAACAAGAAATATGCTTCCCCCTTATATCAAGATTCCCAATTCCCAAGTCAACGTCACTATTAAATGATCTGAGAAATCTTGATTTACCACATAATTACACCAAGAATTTCAATAACTGAGTAAATCAAATAATTATAATAAAAAATTTCACATTACAGTTACCAAGAACCATTCTTTCAGCAGAATTCAGCCCATAAACAAATATAAGAGAAAAACCCAAGATCAATTATCCACATTACAATGCAAAATTCACCAAATTCTATATTTCCAACTCACTTTTTCCACCCATAGACATTGACAAAAAGCAAAATTCAAGAAAACAAGAAACTGTACCTGAAGAACAAGAATTTGATTCCTTGTATTAACATTCAAGTAATCAAAACGGGATATGCAAAAGGGACAAAGAATACTCTAAAGAGAACTTCTGAAAATATAAAATTGGGATCTAAAAAAATGACGGAAGAATCAAAGAAAATATACAAAAGGGATGGGCTGGACATGCGATCCACTTATAACGCGTGTTGAATAAGATGAAGAAATTTGACCAATCAATACTTTTTTAAGGTTTCTTAAGCGTGTAACAAAAAACGGAAGGTTCCAAAGAGGAGCAGTTATTTAACTGATATTCAAGAAAATAATCATAAAAAGATTTGTCTTAGTTTGTGGAGGGTGTGGACTGGGGATGATGATTTGGTATGGAAAATTATTTATTTGGCTGCTTCAGTAGAGTTTATATTCAAGATCGTTTTGCCCTTTTTATCTTTTGTGGGATTCTTCAGATTCTAACTGCAGGGGATGGAGACTCGTTCGAGATGACCGAGGCCGAGGAAGATTTGTATAGGATGATAGTATTGCACAAAAGGCGTTATCCACTCCCAGAGGAGCCTACTCTCCAATCCAATAGAAAATTTAAAAAATATAAATTAAGGTGATCTTGAAATTTTTATGTTGTTTCTGTCAAAATTCGATTATGCATCATTATATACAATCTACCATCCTAAAATCAACTGGGATGCCCTTGCAGACATATAGGATGATAGTAAGATAGGTTGTGGTTCGTGTAGAATTTACTTTAATCCGTCGGATTAAAATTTTGACGGTCAAAATTGATTTAAAACGGACTACTGTCATGATTTTACGACACTTTTCATTTTTTTAAGGATATATGTCCTGAGAAATTTCGTATGTGCGAAATTTTTATTATTCCGCATAAGATCCGGACTGCGTTAGATGGGACCTAAAGAAACAGACAAGAGTAATACTTGTTGAGGGTGGAACGTCTTAAAGTCCACATAAGCAAAAGGAATTTTGTTACTGTTAGATTAAAAATATACAATCGAATTTTTTAAGTATAACATATGTTGCATTGAAATATATGTTACACCTCTCAAGACATGTGTTAATCATGAGAGAACACATATCACATATATATGTAACACCCGTTCAACCAACCTTCTGTGCAGAATATGTATTTTTTCGCACTTACGGAACAAATTTCAAACATTTGTTTTATGAATTTTTATCTTACGATTGAGAAGAGAGCAAATATTTATCCTTTGTACTATCTATGTTTCATAATAAGTCATTCTATTTAATTTAACATGGGAAACAAGGGACATTTTTATTGTTAATACCATTAAATAATTAGTATACTCTCAACACTGACTCCTCGATCTACTCTCTCTAGTAAAGGTAGTTGTAGAAAAAAAATCATCAAAAGTTAAAAAAGACTTATATTTTGTGAAGAGATGAGAATTTAAAAAAACTTCTATTATGAATTAGATGGAATAACACTTCGAAAAAAACACTTGCGACAAACAAAACTCATTAAACGATTGAAATTTGTTCCGCAAGTGCATTATAAACACCCGTGCAAAATAAACAACCATGACTTGTTAATTTAAGTAAATTACCTTTTACTTGAAAATGGTTATAATTACCATTTAATTAATCCTGAGGAGGTATTATATTCATGATTAATTTTAAACATTATTTCTCTTTTTGCAGGGCTGGTTAATTAATTTTCAATATTCATGTACATATATAGGAACGAAAGTAGGAATTTGGTGTTGGGGAGGGAGACAAACTGTAACAGTATGTTGAACTATATATAAAAATGGCAAAAAAAAAAAAAAAATCTTGGGGGTGAAACTAATAAAGTTTTGCGAATTGTGTATAAAATTTACCATACCTACTAGTATTTTTAAAAATCTCGGTTGGAGGGTGAAACTAATAAAGTTTTGCGAACTGTATATAAAATTTACTATAACTAATAGTATTTTTTTAAAATTTTGGGGGCGACTATCCCGCCCCTATCTTCATCCCTGTACATATATTAAAAGTATTCTAGTAGAGTTGGTTGATCTCGTGGGCTGCTATCGCTAGTGGAATTGGTAAGGGGTTTTGGTCATTTTATCCGATGATGCTTTCTTATGATGGTGGAATATTACCTAATTGGTGAATGAGTTGAATCATAACTAATCAATACATTGAAATGAAGAATCGTTTGTACTCCTTTTGATTAAAATTGAATGACTATTTACTTTTAGAGAATTAAATAAAAAATAAATATTCAATTCTGAAAGTAAAAAAATACTCTTTTCAGAGTTATTAGAATTGTCAATGATTTTTCATGTGAAAGCGTATTTTGATTTATAGATACCTAATGGCTAAAACTTAATAGGTCAAATAAATCAATAAATACATGAATAAATATATTTAAGGGTTGCTTGAGACGAGTAAATTTAAGGTGATAGTAAGGATGAGTATTTCTCTTCGTATGTGTTGATTGATTATCAACCGTCAAATTAGGTGATTCTTCAAGGATGAAGTTAGTGGCGGGCTGCCCAAAAACTTTTAAATTTATAATTTTACTCTTGTATAATTTTAAACATTTGAAAAAATTACTAAAAAAATTACCCACCCCAAAGAAACTTATAGCTTCCCTCCCAAATCTAACGGCTGGGTTTCAAAATAGCGTAAAAATAGTTACTTTTAAGATAAAATAGCTATATATAAAATAAAAAAAATGAGTTGTTGCGATGATAAATAATTAATTTTCACCACTAAATAAAATCAACTAATACTATTTATATTAATACGTGTGGAGGAAACCACCAACCAACACTATACTAAATATGCTTGAGAGCAACAGGGTTTCCTCCCTTCACCCACCGGATTGGCATGAGGAAGGAGAATTCTTTGAGTAGTTTTATCTTGGTAGGTGACTAAATTTTAACATATAATAATCACATAACACATAAAATCAATTAATTTGTTATCATATAATGGAAAAAAGTTCGGGTTATCACAAGCCTGAACCCATTGACACCCATATTGATAGCCGAAATAGCTTTAGCGTTTGTGAGGGAGGGTTGTTTGGCAAAGATAATAGCTTTGACGCTTCATTTCGTAATTTTTCCAACATTTGGAAAAGTACCAAAATAAATATGATGAGAAAATAATATAGGGGTAAATCAGTCAATAAATGCACAATTTTTTATAGAAAAAACTTATATTTTACAACAAATAACTTTTTAAAAAGACTTATATTTTGAATCGGAGGGAGTATATTGCTCCGAGCCATATTCATAATAATGACTAGGGAACTCACAACTGGCATGAATGGCGCAAGAGAATAATCCTATTAATACTGCATGTAATACTACATGTACAATGATTGAGCGTAAGTTACCGTGCTTGCTTGGATTGTGTTTAATTTGGTTTGAGACTCAAATTCAAACTCAAATTAACTTGGGATTGAATCTGAGAATAAAACTTGAAGTATTAAATACTCTAAACTGAGGACTTTTGCAAAAAGTTAATTTCAATTTTAATTAAACCGTGTCTCTCTTGACAATATAGGAATGGTAGGTCAGAAAATGTTAGAGGGAGAAATCTATTTAGCCAATGTGTAAAATGGTGGCGCCACCATACAACACAATAGCACGTTAACAATATTGCTCTGAGAGGCCAATGAGGCATTGATCTATTGACTAGAGCTAAAGTCTCATGACGTAGAGGTTATAAATTCAAATCTCCTCCCCGCTTTTTTTAACCTCCTCTATTTCTTGTAATAGACAGATTCCCTCCCCAATAAAAAAATAAAAAAAGACTCCCTCCGATTCAAAATATAAGTATTTTTAGGAGTTTTCACACAAATTAAGATTGTAATCATAATGACTAAAGTACCTTTAATTAATACTCCAAAGAACAAAAAATTTAATAGATAGTTGCATGACGACGAAGTCAGGAATTTGGCGTTGAGGACGAAAACTGCAACAGCATGTCGAACTACATATAAAAACTGCAATGTTGGGGGGCGAATTTGCTAAAATATTCCGAATTACATATAAAATTTACTATATCTAGTAGTATTTTTAGAAATCTCGGGGGGCAACTGCCACCCCCGCCCCTGTCTTCGTCCCTGTAAACTTTGGTTTGGTTTGAGAGTGAGACCAAAATCAAAACTCAAACTCAAATCCATACTCAATCCAATCACACTTGCACAAGCTAGCATTGGTCCTCTCTCTCACACACTAATAACCGTCTTCTTCTCGCTCCAAATTCTCTCTTTGTATCTAAATGGGATCGATGAAATTTCGAGTAACAATTTGGAAGGTTGAGAGGAACCAATTCATCTTAAAGATAAACAATTGATTTGTACGTACAATTCTAAAGATAAATATTTTTAGGGTAGTTTAAGTTATTGTATATGGTAGTTTAAATTTTAAATTTTTTAAAGTTCTTCTATTTTTTGTAAGATTTAAATTTTTGATATACTTAAATTATCATATTAGTCTATTTTATTTAAATTAACATGTACCTCCGAGAAAGCGTTAAACAAACCCAAAAAAAAATATTACACACTCAAATAAAGAAGATATGAATCACATTTAATATCCTTATAGAAGATATATTATCCTCAAATATGTGCTTACTCAAATATATAACAACTTCTTTTTTATGTGGGTGGGTAGCGATTATTAGATAAAAAAATATGAGATCAAACATGAATTAAGAAGGTATAAGGTTATATTAAATTTCAACAATTATATTAATTTTATATTTTTTCATTCATGTTTAATCCAATTTTTTTTATTCAACAATCATTTTTTTTTAAGCTTCATAGGAGGAGGGGGTGGACGCCCTAGGAAGGCATAATTATTTGGCCCCATATAGAGGAGAGTGTCGAGCCTGCGACCTCACAGTCGTGGACAAAGGCTAGCCCACTGGGCTGTGGCACTCTTGACCTTTCTTTGATTCATTAGTAGACCTAACTTTTCAAATCCCTTTCTTTGATTCATTAGTAGACCTAACTTTTCAATTAGAAAATGGAAGCAACTAGTTGAACGATTAGGACCACCATATTATTTTTTCAATATTAGATAAATCTTGCAACTTTGTGATTTCCTCAAACTCTCAGTCAATAAATATTGATACCAACCTTTTGTTAGATATGCCATAAATTTGGGCAAAATGTGGCCTAGTTAGTCCTTTATGTATACTTTTAACGTCATGTTTGTTTAATTTCAACTTTTAACGTCCTATTCGTTTTTACGACCTACCTTAAAAAGACATCCGTCCAATTTTCTGTGAAGTTGTCGTTTGCCTAGTCATTTGGTCAACATTTTTGTCTTATCCCCAGGGTTATTTCTATCATTTTACCTTACCCTCATCAGTAAAACCCCCTAAAAATACTAACAAATCGATTACTCCCCCATCTTTAACATTTTTCACTTATTTTCAGAGATTATTTGAAGAGCCCTTGTAGAAGATTCCTTCAAATGTCATCTTCAACACCATCTATCAATGTTCCAATTAGGTGTCCATGCGGGGATTACCTAGTCTTGAAGACATCGAAGACCTCTGCAAATTCAGGTAGACTATTTTGGGAATGCAAGAACTATGATGTAAGTAGAATGAAAGATCTTATTGTTTAATTTTGAATCGAATCTACATATATTTATTTAATTTGTTAGATGAATAGATTGATTGAATATATTTATTTAATTTGTTAGATGAATAGATTTATTTAATTTGTTAGATGAATAGTAAGTACAATGGAGTAATTGATTTGTTAGTGTTTTTATGGGTTTTTTTACTGATGAGGGTAAGGTAGAATGACAGAAATAACCCTGGGGATAAGACAAAAATGTTGACCAGATGACTAGGCAAACGAGCAACTTCACAAAAAATTGGACGGATGTCCTTTTAAGGCAAGTCGTAAAAACGAATAGGACGTTAAAAGTTGAAATTAAACAAACATGACGTTAAAAGAGAATCTTAAATACATAAAGGACTAATTAGACCATTTTGCTCATAAATTTGTTCACTTTGATTTCTGCTTTCAAATAATGTTGACTTTAAAATGGGTCCCTTCTTTGCTAGAAATTATCTTCTCAACCTTCCATCATTCATTTCATTTCCTCAAAAACTATAATTGGAATTTCCGTGTAACTCATATATTACTTGTGCAAATAGTGTTATCAAACACCTTCTTAAAACAGTCTAATATATTCAGGTCAAACAACAGAGGTCAAGTAAAGGATATGAACTTTTAATCATTTCATTATAAAAGGGGAGACAAGGAAAGAAAAAATATTTCAAGTTGTTCGTGGGAATCTTTCGTTTCATATTATGTCATTTTCTATCTTATTCATTATTCAAAGTCTTGGTCGAGTTCAAGTTGATTTAGTCGAGTCATAATTTCATCCGTGCCCACCGATACAAAAATAAGACACCATCACAATTGTTCAAAAAAACTCGGAAAATCATTTTCAACTCGGACTGAATCGGTGGCGAGTTAGAACGAGTTAACTCAACCCAGCCTTAATAATTGAACACAAATAAAAAATGAGTCAGAACAATTATTGGAAGAATATATGGAATCAATAAATTGGATTGACAAATTTGACAAGGGAAATTCCCCATATAAATACAAAGAGAAACCTAAACAAAGTAGGAAGTTATTTAACAATGTAACTCTAAATAAACAAGGAAAACAATTTACAATCTAATTCTAAGATACCTTAATGGACTAGAATAGGTAATTGCTGTAATCTTATTAACATAACAATTCTATTATTCTTAACACTTTCCCTCAAGTTGGAGTATGTAAATCAAGAACACCCAACTTGTAAACCAAATAATCGAATTGCTTCTGAGTTAAGGCTTTAGTAAGAATATCGGTCAATTGCTCATGTGTACCAATGTGATGAGTCACAAGATCCCCTTTATCAATCTTTTCACGAACAAAAAGACAATCGATTTCTATATGTTTGGTATGCTCGTGAAAAACTGGATTGGTGGCAATGTAAATGGCTGATTGATTATCACAAAAAAGTTTAGCTGGACCAAGTGACACTCCAAGGAATCTGAACAATTCACGAAGCCAAGTTAATTCACTAGTTGTATTTGCCATGGATCGATACTCTGCTTCTGCAGAAGAACGTGATACAACTTGTTGTTTCTTGAACTTCCAAGAGATATGTGCATTGCCAAGTTTGATAAAATATCTTGTAATGGACCTCCTCGTCATCGGACATACTTCCCAATCAGAGTCACAATAGGCAATTAAATTTAAATTAGGATTATTCTTGGGTAATAAAATTCCTCTGTCTGGATTGCCTTTGATAAATCGAACAACTCTGATTGCTACTTCCCAATGTCTGTAGGTTTTTGCATGAATTGACTTAGAATGTTGACAACATATGTGATGTCAAGCATTGTAATAGTCAAATAAATAAGTCTGCCAACTAGTCTTTTATAATCATGGGTTGCTAAAAACTTCACCATCTTTATCAGATAATTTATGTTGTAACTCAATTGGCGTGTGGCTGGGCTTTTCTCCAGATAAACCACATTCACTCAAAATGTCTAGAGCATACTTTCGCCGACTAAGAAATAATACCCGTGAAGAATGAGCAACTTCAATTCCCAACATAGACCAAGACAACCAAAATAATGTTTCCTTGCCTGTAGATAAAAAGAGAGCGCTCAACTGGTGATTGATTGAAACCAAATTTTTGCAAAGTGTTTGTTAACTTTGAAAACCAATTTATTCATGCCTGCTTCAAACCGTAGATGGATTTCTTAAGCTTACAATATAAATTTGGTTGAGGCAAATAAAGGCCAAATATGGATCCATATAGATTTCTTCCTTCAAATCACCATGGAGGAATGCGTCATTGACATCCATCTGATAAAGAAACCAGCCATGAGAAACTGCTAACACCAAAAGACAACGAACAGTGGTCATTTTTTCAACAGGAGCAAATATTTTGGTAAAATCCTCCCCCTCTACTTGAGAGTAACCTTTAGCAACAAATCGAGATTTGGATCGCTTAATGGATCCATCAGAGCAATATTTAAGACGATAAACCCAACAACTACCAACAGATTTTTTACCAGGAGGAAGGGGGTAAGGACCCAAGTATTGTTACTCTCAAGAGTGGCTAACTCTTGTCTCATCGATTCACGCCATTCCGGATACTGTATAGCTTGAAAATAATTTTTGGGTTCGAAACCGGAAGAGATAGAAGTTAAAAACAATTTATGTGAACGAGAGAAATTTTCATAAGTCAAAAAATTATTGAGAGGATAAGGAATACCTGAGGAAATTTTCACTATTGATGATGTTTGCGAGAGATCACCAGCTGCATAGCATTCAAAATCTTTCAAATGTCCGGGCTGCTTTGTTGGCCTCACGGATCGGCATGGTTTAGGCGAGACAAGTTGCAATGGTTCTGTGGAAGAAATATTTGGGCTGCCTATGGGATAAGTGACTGAAGGTTCTGGAGGGCCAAGGTCTATTTGAATGGGCTCGGCTGGATTGGACATAGGGCCAGACGGAATATGGTCTGAGGCAGGGGCCAACTGGGCTTCAGACGGAGTGGGCCGTAGCTGGATGGAGCTTTGCAAGATGGCCCGCGGGAAAGGAATGGGCGGATCCTGGACGGTGTCTGGGTTGGCCCGCAGGAAAGGAATGGGCTGATCCGGGAGTGGGCTTGGTTGTGGACACCCGGTTGGATCAGCTTCTGGGCTCAAGAAAACTATCTGTTGGGCCAAAGTCTGAAGGACCAGACTGAAAATCTGAGTTAGAAAACATAGGCTCAGCAAAATAATTTGAAGATTCATCATTCTTTAAGGGAAAAATATACTCGTAAAAATGAACGTCTCTGGATATAATAATTTTTTTGGAATGTTAATCAAAAACTTTCCATCCTTTTTGCCCCATTGGATAGCCTAAAAAAATACACTTGGTTGATCGTTCACTAAATTTATCTTTAGTACGAATACGAGTATAACAGAGAATCCAAAAATACAAAGGTGACTATATGAAGGTGTTTTCCCGAAAATAACTTTAAAGGGTGTTTTACCTTTGTGTAACATGATAGGAGTCCTATTTATAAGGTAGGTAGCAGTAAAGATACATTCTCCCAAAATTGAAGTGGCAGTCCAGACTCAAATCTTAAGACACGAGCTACATTTAAAATATGTCGGTTCTTTCTTTCAATACTCCCATTTTGCTGATGTGTGGCAGCACAAGATGTTTCATGAATTATCCCTTTATTTGAAAAATAGTCTCTTAGCCCAATAAATTCTAAACCATTATCACTCCTAACTCTTTGGATAAGCTCGTTAAATTGGGTTTGAACCATGTTATGGAAATCTATAAAGGCTTTCCTAGTATCCGTTTTGTCATGGAGTAAATAGACCCATATAGCACGCGAATCTACTATACATAAAAAATAATGGGCTCCTGTGAGAGAACGAGTAACATATTTCCCCCAAATATCACAATGAATTAATTCAAAATGCTTGGAAAATTTATTAGTACTGTTGGGAAAAGAGAAACGAATATGCTTTGCTTTATGACAAATATCACATGGATTAATAGGTTGACAACTACTAATTTTATTCTCTAAGGGTAAATTTTCTAAAGTTGAAAAAGAAGGATGACCGAGTCTCTGATGCCACAATTTAGAGGTACTTTGGCTATGGGATGCTCCAACAATTGCAGTTTGAGATGCTACGTCAATTAGCCAGATAAACTCCATCACAAACAACACCCTTAGCAAAAATCTTCCTTTGGATTGGGTCCTCTACAAAGCAAACACCACCAAAACACACAAAATAGCATTGTAATTGCTTTGTCAATTTCTGAAATGGATATAAGGTTGAATGTGAATGATGGAGTCTGAAGAACATTGTGAAGCACCATATCTGGACTAAATTTGACTGTGCCACATTGATTTACCATGAAAACAGTCCCATTAGGTAAACAAATATTAATGGGCGGATAAAAAAATTTAAATTTTCGATAATAGAGATATCAGAAGTTATATGATAACTAGCACCACTATCCAAAATCCATGGAAGCGTAAATTTCTTACCAAGCATAGCAAAATCCTTCTTACCCCCTTTGAGTAAATTAGCCACTACATAGGATATTTGTGATATTTGAGTCACCAAATTTGAATATGTAGACTGACCCATGAATGGGCCCAACACTTTATTTCTTGCAGAATAAGTTGTCCCCGTCACTAGGAAGCTCCCGCCGCCGCTGCTGAGATTAGGGCCACTGACCAAGTCTCCTAAACTCGCGGCTGGTCCGGTGAAGAGGAGTCCGCTGTCGGTGTCCTTCATCTGGGGGTTGCCTGAATCGGAAAAAGGGCCATAAATGTGATTGGCCATAGCCGACTAGAATGAACCAATTCGTCCGCCTCTGCTGCTGCGACCACTTTGGCCACCGCTGCCACATCTTCTCCCTTTGCCGCTAAATTCCGATGGCCTACCATATAAGTGCCAGCATGAATCTTTTGTGTGACCAGTCTTGCTACAAAAATCACAAACTGACCGAGAACTGTAGGGTTGACTTTGCGAATTTTGTGCAGCGAAGGCGGCACCTTCTATCTTGCTGGTTGTCTCGATTTTGTTCGTGCTCGAGTGATGATTCTCTCATCTCAACGCACTCGAGAACACTTTGTTTAAACTCGGCAACGAGTCCACATTCAAGATTTGGCTCATAGTTTTAAAATTCATATTCAAACCGAGTAAGAATTGAATAATTTTTTCTTCTTCTCGTTGACGAATCAAAGCGGCGGTTGTGTCTTCACATCCACATACCGGGAGCGGAATGTAACGATAAATTTGTTCCCACAACATCTCAAGCTTTCCAAAATATTCAGTTACACCCAGTGACCCTTATTTAAGAGTTTGAATTTGGTTGCGTAACTGAGAAATTTTGGGTCCGTTTTCTTGAGCGTAACGAGCCTTCAATATGGCATACATATCCTTAGGAGTTTTTGCATGAGTTAGCATGCTCCTAAATTTGGGTTCGACAGATGCCATTATCCATCATTTAACAAGCGAATTGCATCGATCCCAAGCTTGGGCCATGTTAGGATCAGAAGGGCGAGCTAAGGATCCTTCAAAAAATGTCATCTTGGTTTTAACTTGCAAACTATTTTCAAGGACGGATATCCATGAACTCAAATTATCTCCATCGAATAGAATGGGAGTAATTGACATGCTTGGATTGTCATTGGTGGGTATGTAATATGGGAAATTTGGATTGGTAAGAGACAATGTCTCTTGTTTATTTTTCTTGGTTGGAGTTGTGTCGGCCATGGCTAACAACACCTAAAAACAACATAAGGAGTGCTTTGGAAACCAAAGTTTTTCTGTTATGAATATGAGCGGTTATTTTAACCTAAGCTCTGATACCATGAAAGAATATATGGAATCAATAAATCTGATTGATTAATTTGACAAGGGAAATTCCCCATATAAATACAAAGAGAACCCTAAACAAAGTAGGAAGTTACTTAACAATGTAACTCTAAATAAACAAGAAAAACAATTTACAATCTAATTCTAATATACCTTAATGGACTAGAATAGGTAATTGCTATAATCCTATTAACATAACAATTCTATTATTCTTAACAGTTATCATTATCAAGGTTTTGGCTACTATAATCAGCAAAGACATGATCTAATCTATTATATATCAACCACAAGCCTACCCACTCCAACCATATTCACCACAGGTGTATCCATCACATATAGATGCGGACATAATCACTCTTTGCATATTCGTGATAATATTGATAAGTGATTTCCATATTCATACTATAATTACAAACGATCGGGAAGTGATGATGATTTTGAACCTGGATATTCATACTTTATCACCAGTCATAGAGCTTAGCAGGCATGGATGCCTGCAGGCTTTTCTCTCAAAAGCTTCGCAAGGAACTCTGCCCTCCTCAAGATTTACTATAGTACTATCTCCGTCCCAAATTATTTGCAACGTTTCTTAGAAAAAAAATTACTGTAAAAAAGGGGTGTTTCTTTACTCCGTTTTAGTAGAGAGAGGTAAAAAAGTCTTCTATCCCAAAAATATTCTCATATCATGTCCCCAACTACTTATAATACGGGCCGATCACCGGGTCCGAGACAAAAGAAGGTGCAAGAGTTGAGAAAGAAAATACTGGTGTTGCTGCCGAAGAAAGTCATGGGCTTGAGTAGTTTATGGGCTGTTTTAGTCCAAGTCTTGGTCTGGTGAAACTTCTGACCGGATAAGAGAAAAACTTCTGACCGGTATTAGTTGTTTATCGGGTTGATTTCTTTATCAGATGGATGTCAATAGTCCAAATTTGGAATTTTTCTCTTGTTTTCTAATATGTAAATAAATAATAGAAAAACTTAGCAAATAAATAAATAAGTACATAATTAATAGAAAAGATATATGAGCTCAGTTCATTTAACTTCACTTTTAATTTTTAAAATTTTGCTCATAATAAGATCACATATACTTATGAACTAATTTTTATGTGAAAGTATCAAATTTATTTTAAATGTATTCCAATGGTAATAACCAGATTTAAGTAAATTTATTTGAATGTCATGCTGTCGTCACGAAAAAAGTTAAATCATCAATTGAGCGGCCCACTACATCATAAAAGTTGAATAAATTATTTGGATATTTTTCAGGTAATGCTAGGTGGCTAAAATTTATCGTAGCAAAATTGTAAATAACTGGTTAAATTCCTAATGCCGACAGGAGGTGAATAGTATTTAATTTGGAGTTTTAGCCAATTTTATCTAATATTGCTTAGCCATTAATCATTTTCCATTTTGATATACCTCTAATGAAAAGAAATAAAATTTTCAAATTGGGTAGATCCAAGAAAGTTGTGAAGAATTAATGGAATGAGTTGAGAACAAACGATAGAAAATGCCAGGGAAATATTTACTTCTTACAAAAAAAAAAAATACTTGTTACCAAAAACGGAAAACAAAATTAACTTGTTGTCTCAACTAAAAAACGAAAAACAATTCCCACTCTTCGATCCACCATTTAAATGGGTGAAAATCATCTGTTCCCTTGTATATCCATATTCTTATACTCAACCAATAAGAATTTGTTAATTGAATATTTTTTTCAATTATATATACACATAGTGAATTGTGATTGATTAAATATAAGAATGGAGACATACACTAGAACATATGATTTTTTGCCCATCCAAACTGCCATATGTAAAATTTATGCAGGGCTTTGCATGGGCTTGGCCCAGTTTCTCCAGTTCAGTCAGAACATGGCACCCGGAAAAGTGGGACAAACATTTTTGTCCATAACGGAAGTCCCACTAGTCACGGGAGCCATAGCGAAGTGGGACTTCAGTTACAGGCTGACGTGGCGGCTTTTCCCACATGGCGAGCGAAGTCCCCACTCAGTTATGGGACCCGAGAGCAGTGGGACTTCCGTTATGGTCTCGACAAAAAATACCCTACGCAAACCCTAACTTTTGTCCCAGTGACTTTAAGGGACGGAATTCCCACTTCCGTCCTCAACCTCCAGACCAATTTGCGGCGTGTAGTCACTTCTCACTTTTGCTTTTTTGACCCAAAAAAATAATTTCCGAAACGGTTTTTGCAATTTCAGTGCGCATTTGTGACCGGTTTTCAGAGACTTGTCCATTTCGGGAGAAATTTTTACAATTTCCCACCACATCTATAAATACCCTCCAAACCTCTCCACAATTCTCAAACCCTTAAAAATCCTATCCTCCGTAATACTATCTTTGATATTATTTGTTAATTTTACAAAAACCGTATCCTCCGTAATGGCCAACTTTCCCGAATTTATGCAAAAAGAAATGCGTAAAAAATTCAGGGATGTTGATTTTACTAGAGAATGGCCAGTCGAATACGAGGAGGTTTTAATAGAAATATGTTATGATTTCAGTCTACAGGGTTACCCTCGAGAAAAACGTTGGTCTGATTGCTACAATGAAATTGTTTACGGAATTAATTTGCAGTGGCCAGGGGGACAATTCACAGTTGCGATGATCGACGTAGGCCTAGCAAAACTGCGTAGGCGGTTTTGCGATTTCGAAGCGCTCACCCACACATCATGGTTCAAGTACGACGGAAGGACGAACATTGTCGACTTGGGACGGTCTTTGAGGGCCTAGTGGGCGGAATACGTTACGGTAAGTTGCGTGTAATTAAGGCACACTGTATTAACTGTATATTTACATAACTAAATGTTTTTTTATATAACTCTAATTTAGGCTAATCCAAGGGCCAAGCGGTACAGAAGAAGTGGCGAATTTTTATTTATCCTTCTCTGCCATATTTTTGGGCATGAAGGAAGAGGATTTGTGGACGAAGCTGGACAATGTTCAACATCTCCTGAAGAGGTAACTGTGGAGGCTCCCCCTGAATACCCGATGCTCGGATGCATCGTCCGAGCAACATGATAGGGACTTGGAAAATGATTGAGCCTAAGTTTCGAAATAATTAGGGTTTGACTAACCTGGACTTTGTATTTTTTAATGTTCGATGTAAATTTATTTGTATGAAGTTAATGGAATTGTCAGTTTTTTGATTTTTGAAAGTTCCGAAATGAGCAATATTTAAAAAACATTGAAACTAATAATTATAATATGAACACGTATGGAAAAAATTAGTAGGACAAGGGGAGAGGTTTTTGAGGTGTTAGTTATAGATTTAGTATGAAATTCTAAAATTAAGATTTCGAATTGGACAGGTCTCCTAAAATTGGTCAGTAATGTGATCCGGTCGAGAAGTAATACTTCATGGTCTTAAGTCATAAGTATTACTTCCTCAATACTATTTTAGAATCCTTAGACCTTATGTCTTCATTGATTCTAGTATGAATGGAGCCACGTTTTGACTCGATCGGACGTTACTTGTAGCAGAGTAATCAATACGACTGATGATCGGATGTAGTGTCCTATCATAGCTTGAATATGAGAGACATTGTAAAGGGAATTTGTCCCTCTCTATTATTAGAGAGATATCCATGGGCCCCTCGATAGGGAAAAGATCATGTTTAAATGCATGGCGCGTGCTCAAATGTGTTTGATAAAGTGGTTATCAAATGCTATTTGTCGAAACAATCTACACGGAGATCGAGCATAAATATAATTAAGCTTAATAAGGGTGACGACTACCATGCCTTATGCTTAATTAGGATATCGCGAGACAAAGGGATTAAATAGTGGATTGATATTAGGTTCAGTTGTATATTCATTCACTTTGGGTAGTCACAGATGTCCTCGCTAGGGACCGCTAGTGATTTATGGACTCGCACTACTACTAAGTGTGTTTTCATTGCCATTGTGAGATGAACCTACAGGGGTCACACGCATAGACGAGCTAACGAAGCTTTATGTCAGATTCAATGAATCTAGAATATGTCTAGGTTCATTGTATCTGACATTTGTCTTTCTGGAAATAATAAAGTGTTTATTATTCGAATTAGAGATAGGAGTTAGAAAACCGTTTTCTCTCCTGCCTCTCTCTTTTCTCTCTAACTCCCGAAAATCAGAAAAGACGAAGAGCTAGCAATTGCTCGCCCGTTTAGTCGGCGTGGATACCGGTAGAGGGACTTTCCGCAAAGGAGATCAATCGGTAGCGACATCCGATCCAAGAAACGCCAACCTCCATTCAGAAGTAGCTTCTGAATCCAAAACCGTAAGTTTTTTTCTTGCTGTTTTCGAATTGTTTCATATGAGCGGATCCTTCAGGGGAGGATCCATGGGTGTTTGGAACGAGTTTCCGCCCATGAATCCCTTCACCCTGTACCAATAATTCGGTCATGGATTCTTTGGGTCCAATATCCGACATTGACGGCGTTCCGGAAACGGAAGACGACTTCGCCGACGATAGTGCCGGAGACCACGAGGACGACGGGGTCGAGGAAGACGCGAGAGGGGGTAGCGGAAGATGCCAACCCCAAAATCCAACAACAAACCGGTGGACTAATGATCGAAGAGGCGATGACAAGAGCTCGAACCGACTCCCTCTACTCTCGCTGCGGCCATTCCAGAATGGAATGTTCCATCGTACGGTAACTATGCAAATTTTGCCTGTTGGAATGATATGGGTTCCATGGAACCAGTACCTGGAATCACATACGGTGGACAAAAAATTAAAACATGGAATCCCAATATTCCCGAAATATGCTTGGGGATGCAATTCAAGGATAAACGCGAGGCAATGTTGGCTGTGAACGTGTGGCATGACAAGGTGGCATTAAGGGAATGGAAAAGAGAGAGGAGCAACAAACAATGGTTCGATGGGGTGTGTAGAAATTCAACCGAAATTGCCCGATGCAGTTGGTACGTTCGCATAAATCATAGCAGGGTGGATGGAATGTGGAAGGTTACAAAGCTTAACCAGGACCACTACTGCTTGATGGACCAGAACAAAAAACGCAACATGTCCTCCAGCTACATCGGGGTAAAAATTCTACACCTTGTTCAGGCTGATCCTGAAATATCTGTTAAATTGATTAGGGCCGCTTGTACCACTTTGATATGAATTTGACTTGTACCTATAGAAAAGCTTGGTATGCCCGCGAAATGCTATAGAAACACTTTTTGGTACTTGGCAATCAACTTTTCAGGTACTGCCGCATTATATCCGGGCACTAAATGATTCAAACCCGGGTATGATAGTCAAATTTCTCTACCACCCTCGAGAAACCGATAATGGGCCCAAGGTGTTCGAGTCATTATTCGGACTTTTAAACCGTTGGTTGACGGTTACCCAGTGGTGCTGACCCATAATTTCGATTGATGGGACACACCTTATGGGGAATTATAAAGGGACTCTCCCGGTTGCAAGCACTCCGGATGCTAACAACCAAATTTTACCCCTCGCTTTTGCGTTGGTCGATTCAGTAATCATCTTTGACTTGGGACGTGGTTCCTAGGCACTTGAGGGAACATGTTGTCAAAGACCTTCAAGTGTGTCTTATCGGCGATCGTCATGCCGGCATTCTTAGTGCCGTGGCAACCCTCCCCGGATGGCAACCCCCCAAAGGCGAGTGCACCGATATCGCCTTTAGGCATTACTGAGATCCAATTTCCACACTAATGCAAAAAACAAAGAATCGAAAGATTATGTGTGGATTCGTTGCAAGCCAACCGAAAAAAGGTTAAGTGCGATTTTTATCTAGAGCGTATAAAACAAAAAAAGATGAGGATGCGTTTAATCGAGTTAATGCAACGAACCCAAAGAGTTGTGGACTTTGGCATACGACGGGGAATGCGTTTTCGGTTGCATGACTACAAACATGTCGAGGCGCTTAATAGCGTTCTAAAGCGGTCTACAGCTACGCCTTTGAAAGCGCTCGTGGAGATGATATTTTTTAAACTTGTACATTATTTTGACAAACACCTAGCAAGACGCAAATGGTTGTACAACGCCTTTCCCCTAAGAGGATATGGGAGGCAGTATTTCGCGTACGAACAAAAGGCATCAACTCTTCTTGTAAACCGACACCACATGGACCAAGGTATCTATAGGGTCATGTCCCGACATAGAGGACCGAGCCAAGGTGGAAAAACGTACACGGTCAACTTATCAGTTCGTGGGTGTATCTGTGATAAGTGGGCCGCTTATTCAGTTCCATGCTCCCATGTCATTGCCGTGTCCAAATCGATAATGCAGGATGCTTCTCGATGAAGGGATTCATGGGCGGAAACTCGTTCCAAACACCCATGGATCCTCCCCTGAAGGATCCGCTCATATGAAACAATTCGAAAAACATCAAGAAACAGCAAGAAAAACTTACGGTTTTGGATTCAAGAAGTTACTTCTTGAATGGAGGATGATGTTTCTTGGATCGGATGTTGCTACCGATTGATCTCCGCTGCGGAAAGTCCCTCTACCAGTATCCACGCCGACGCAAGCGGGCAGCGATTGCTAGCTCTTCGTCTTTTCCCGATTTTCGGGAATTTAGAGAAAAAGGGAGAGGCGAAAACTATTTCGGCTTCTTGGGTATTTCGACTGAAAAGCATTGGGGTCTAGGGTTTCGGCAAGAGTTTATTATATAGGGTGTGAGAGTTTGTTCCCGAACTAACTCTCACGTCCCTCAACTCCTCTCGGCAATGGGAGTCCTTAACTCCCACGTCCCCTAGACTCTGCTGGTAGTGGGAGTCCTTATCGAATAATAACTCCCACGTAATCCCAACTATAGGGTAAAATACCGAAATTGCTCCCTATCTCTAATTCGAATAATAAACACTTTATTATTTTCGGAAAGACAAATGTCGATACAATGAACCTAGACACATTCTAGATTCATTGAATGCTAGACATAAAGCTCGTTAGCTCGTCTATGCGTGTGACCACTGTAGGTTCATCTCACAATGGCGATGAAAACACACTTAGTAGTAGTGTGAGTCCATAAATCACAAGCGGTCCCCTAGCGAGGACATTGTGACTACCCAAAGTGAATGAATATACAACGGAACCTAATATCAATCCACTATTTAATCCCTTTGTCTCGCGATATCCCTAATTAAGCATAAGGCATAGTGGTCGTCACCCTTATTAAGCTTAATTATATTTATGCTCGATCTCTAGGTAGATTTGTTTTGACAAATAGCATTTGATAACCACTTTATCAAATACATTTGAAGCACGGCCATGCATTTAAACAGTCTTTCCCTATCGAGGGGCCCATGGATATCTCTCTCTAATAATAGAGAGGGACAAATTCCTTACAATGTCTCTCATATTCAAGCTATGATAGGGACACTACATCCGATCATCGGTCAGTATTGATTACTCTGTTACATGTAACGTCCGAGTCGAGTCAAAACGTGGCTCCATTCATACTAGAATCAATGAAGACATAAGGTCTAAGGATTCTAAAATAGTATTGAGGAAGTAATACTTATGACTTAAGACCATGAATTATTACTTCTCGGCGGATCACGTCCCAATACAATGTATCCCTATATATTGCATCTATGATGTGATTTGTATCCATTACACATGATCAGTAAAACAAGATCATCAATCAACAATCATACTAGTTTTATTTCATAGTAATTAAGCATTACATAAAACTAGGGACTTCTAGAATAGTAATTACATAAGCTAATGAGTTTTACTATCAAATCACACATTTGATAATCAAAAGCAAAATTAACTATTCAATTACATGCTCAAAAGATAATAAAGACGCACAACATGTGCTAATGGTCCTAGGGCACTACTAACACTCGATTCATCCACCCTGTATATTCTCTCGAACATTATAGGAATACTTACAAGTCTATTTTATATCCTGTACCTGATCCCGTTCATTGGAGATCCCCCCCTTTTGATTTGACATATCACCCACCTAACATGAAAGGTACGCAGGTGCGTCGACCTCGAAGCGCGAGATACCAAATGCCTATGGACACGCAAAGCAGGGGGCACTCAAAGGGAAAAGAAGTGCGGCCACTTTGTAGCTGAGTCGGTCACAACCGGGAAGACTTGTCCCGTGTTAGCACATCTTCAAACAACCACCCTCCCACCCTCCACAAGTAATTGTATTTAAATTCTCCGAATTGTAATAGTTTAGAATTTATAAAATTGTTGTGAATGTGCTCGATTTTTTCCATTCAATTTCATCGAACATCTTACATTTCAATTACATATTATTAAAGTTGACGTAATAAATCGAAAAAAATCATCATTCCCGACCTGTAATCAAGGATATCGTAAGGGAAATCTGGATGAATTTTTACATGGTCACCGGGTGTAATCTAGAAAACACAACAAACTCATCCCACCCCAAAAAAATAGTAACGATCGCGACCTTCGTCTCTAGTCACTTGCAGTGTCAATTTATTACTGCAGTGAAGGTTGCGCGTGTGTAGTACTTCGGGGATTCCAAGCTGCATTCTAACACGCCATTGCATGTAATGCGTACATATCCACTGTACACGGGAAACAACATTACAACACATAAATGTAAAATGAGCGATTTTATTACTAAAATTTTAATATTACTTAACGTACTGGGTTTGGAAAGTCCCGAATATGTTTTGTAAATGTCTATTCGAAAACTCTGCCTAGGAAAAATGCCCCCGTCCGAGGGATACGATAATTCGCCCTTCGAGTAACCTATCCCGAGCCCTCCCCTAACATAAATATCTAATAGATTCCCCTGGAGATGGTGTAAAATGAACTTTATTTGTGGGGACGAAGATTGTTGTCACGCAAAAATTGTTGCAATCCTCCGTCTAGGTAGTAGGTGTCATCTATTTTGGTTACATAAGCGCACTATTGATTCCCATGGTCATCATTCGGGTACACACAACTAGCTAACCCGAGACCAGTTTGCTCCAACCAACTTGTGTACTTCGATGGAAGACGCTACAAATCCAAAATTATGAGTTAGATAGCTAAACACATTTCATACAATAAAACATTACTCATTACTAAATACAATACTACCATTTTTCCATCGGTTTGATTTCCAACCGCAATTCTAAATTGGTATCTGAAATACTCTTCCAGGCCGGGATTCATTTTGATATTCATTTTCAAAGCTAGTAATACGGAGGATAGGGTTTTTAAGGGTTTGAGAAGGTTGTATGTTGTGGAGAGGTTTGGAGGGGTATTTATAGATGTGTTTGGAAATTGTAAAATTAATTTTCTTATTGGACAAGTCTTTGAAAACCGGTCAAAAAAGCGCACGAAATTGCCAAAACCGTTCAGAAATTTTTTTTGGGTCAAAAAAGCAAAAGTGAGAAGTGACTACACGCTGCAAATTGGGTTTGGAAGTTGAGGGACGGGAGTGGCAATTCCGTCCTCAAAGTCACGGACAAAAGTTAGGGTTTTTCGTAGGGTATTTTTTGTCGGGGACCATAACGGAAGTCCCACTTCAGTCCCAGGGTCCATAGCGAAGTGGAACTTCAGTTCCGGACCAGCCCGGGACGAAGTGGAACTTCCGGTCTCGACCGTGGCATGCTCAGCGTGGGAAAAAGCTGCCACGTCGGCTGGGAAGGAAGTCCCACTTCCGTTGTGGGACCCGGGACGGAAGTGGGACTTCAGTTATGGACAAAAAAATGTTTGTCACACTTTTCAAGTCTAGTGTTATGGTGACTGGAGAGCTAGGGCAAGCCCCATGCAAAACCCAATTTATGCATGCATGCTGAAAAGGTTTATCGGTCCCCTTTTTTTTCAAGAAGCCTCATTGGCTGTAGAGATTCTAAAGACGAGGTTGATCGCATTATCGGTCCCCTTAGGTGCCTTTTTATTGAAATACAAATACAAGCATGACGCTTGAGCTGGAATACATCAAGATTATCACCACTCTCTTATGCGGAACAACTTTTATTTCGCATATGCAGGAAACAATCTCAATCGTTGGATTAAAATTTTAACGGCTAAAATTAATTTAAAAAATAAACACCTGTTCTAATTTTCGGAACACCTATTCGCGAACAGGTAAGAATACATGTTCTCAAGGTAAAAAAAACTGTTCCGCATGTGTAGAAAAAAAAGTGTTCTGCATAAAAGTCGGACTACAAAATTATGGTGGTATTGACAAAAAAAAAAAAATGAACAAAATAAGAGTTACCAAACACATGTTGGATTAAATAGTGCTAGTAATTGATGCTCTTAACAAGATATCTGGGATTCGAGCTATGGGAATAGTGATCGCATTATTGAAAGAGTCTCCCCTAATTGAATCCCAGAACTCGGCACAAATTAAACGATCCACAAAATACTAGTCGATCACCAGGTCCGAGGCAAGAAGGTGCAAGAGTTGCTGCCGAAGGAAGTCATGGGCTTGAGTAGTTTATGGGCTGTTTTAGTCCAAGTCCTGGTCAAACTTTGGGCCGGATAAGAGAAAACCTTGTACATAGTAGTTAGCCCAAATTAGGATTTTCCTCTTGTTTTCTAATATGTAAATAAATGATACAACAAACTTAGCTAATTAAGGATGAAAACGGTTTTATTGAGTCAGGTTTAGTAGATTTCGCAATACTAAGCAAAAAATTGAATATTTGTAAGAGGTGAGACCTTTTCCAATGAATCGGTTGGTTGCACCCTCCAATTTTTGGCTAGGAATCCTCAGTCTATATTTGGTGTTCCCTTCCCTGTCCCACCAATAAGAAAATGACATGTATTAAATTTTTAATTAAAAAATTATAACCTAAAAAAATAGTGAAACCCACAGGAAAAAAATATACACGTATCAAATATTTATTCGTGGGGACACAAAAGGGAACATAGAACGGGGACAAAAGATTTTTTGCCCCAATTTTCCAGTCAATTGACATTGGTTCGTCCTTTACCATGACTAGGAATCCTTTGTCCCCATTCGGTGTCCCTTTTCCTATCCTACCAATAAAAAATGACATGTATTAAATTTTTAATTAAAAAATTATAACCTAAAAGAAATGGTGGAATTCACTGGGAAAAAATATACACGTGACAAATATCTATTCGTGCGAACACAAAACGGAGACAAACTAATTTTCCAATTGAATATTTGTAAGAGGTAAGACATTTTCCAATGAATCGGTTGGTTGCACCTAGGCCTGCAAACGGTTATAAACGGAACCGGAATAGACTATTCCGGATCCATATCCATTTTTAGTTTTTCTACCATATTCGTATCCATATCCTAGCGGATCCAAAATATGTATTACCAGATCCGCTGATTTGGATCCGAATACGGATATGGTAAAACCCGTTTCACTAAGAGTATTTGTCATCCTGTAGGAGAAAGACAATGAATCAACAATTATGTTTCAGAATCTATAGTTTCTCTAATAAAAGAAAATTAGAGGTTATGAATAAATAAAATGAAAGAAGCCTAAAGCCTTTTCACCATATTGCAATTCGAACACCAAATACAAAAACATATCTTTGTAAACGAGAACCAACGGAAGAAAAATACTTTACACGCAACTGAATATACCTACGGTGGTGATGGTGACGGTGACGGGAAGGAGCAGCGGCGATGAGTAGGCGCCGGAGAAGGTAGAAGAGGTAACGGGGGAGAGAGAGAAGAAGAAGCTGTGATATTGAGGTTTGTTATTTTTTAACTCTTAAGAATGTATATATACAGGACTAAAATTGCAATATAAATAATTATCACATAAATCCTATAAAATACTTATATTACAAAAAAGTCCTAAATCCTATAAATCATGTAAAATATATTGTTTTAGGGAATATATATATTGTTTTACCTGAAACGGATTCGGGTTTAACGGATACGATTTTTTATATTTCATATTCGTAACCGTTTTATTACTCTTATACGGACTCGGATTCGGATGCGGGTATATGGGTTTAGAGTTCTTACCATATCCTAAAAATAAAATCGGATTCGAGTCGGATACGGATAAAAATCCGACCCGTTTGCAGGCCTAGTTGCACCCTCCAATTTTCCAATCAATTGACTTTGGTTGTTTTTAGTTCATTTTTCTCTTTGGTCCTTTTTATGCAATGTTACCTAGTTTGGCCTTGGAAAAAATTCCACAGTTTTTTAGGATGAAGTGCATTTACCCTTCAAACTCTTTTCATTTGAGTAAATAGGTTCTAGGACATGTGTAAAGGACATGTGTAAAGCGTTACTTTCCTGTTATATTAATTAAGTTTTGGCATCAACTTATAGAAGGGGATCTCGTATCTATTAGAAGGGGGCCTAATTTATATGAGAGATAAGTGAATCATAACGCATTGAAATATCTTAGGAAAAAAGTAATCCCTGTCATCTTGTACATTCAATTGCTCCATTCACCCTTTGAACTTTTAATTTATCAAATTTTATACATGTCGATTTTTTTAATATATTTTTTAACCATTTTTGTTGTTGTAAAAGTTACCAATTTTACCTTGTTTGAGATTATGTTAATTTCTTGCTGGTCCAATTAATCTGAAAGACTTCTATAGAATTTAACCACAATCTCCAACGTGTATATATTGGCTAGAAACATTTGGGCTTTTATGAATCGAACCACTGTCCTTCCTCTGATGTCATTCCATCTCTCCACACATGTATCTGCATGAAGCCGCAGCCATGGAACTAATCTCCTCATTACTTTAATTATTAAAATACGTATATATAAAATTAATCTTTATGTGTATTTGCAGACGTATGCTTGGCCATGCACGCTCGTAGGTGAAGAAATGGTATATAAAATTCTGAAGAAAAATGTCTGTTGTCCACATGTTGGGATCTAATAACTATTTATACATAAATCTCACACTTGATAAATCTAAAAAGTATATAAGTATGTGTTAAGTTTCATGATCGCTTTGAAATATTTATTTCAGCATATTTAGAATAGTTGTTAAGTAAATGGTAATTATGAATGTTGACAGGCTTGTTCAGAGCCACAATACGGGAACTAAATGTTACATTGAGGTGATCTCAAGACTCCAAGCCAGAATGATATATAAACATGAATCTGAATTCTATGATTATTTGTGTATGGTATATAAGCATGTGTGTAAGTATGTGTTCCGGTGACAAGAATAGCCGCAAACATTATACTCATTCCTTTCCAAAATATAAGTCGTACGTTTAGGACATTTGTAAAAAAAAAAAAAAACAAGGTACTTTGTTAATCAAAATATCAATATTACTCTTTTAAGTAGAATTAGTGGTATACAAGTTTAATTTAAAGAGAGTAATATTGATATTTTGACTAATAAAATATCTTGCCTTTTATTTCCTTAATTTTCGCTATATATCATAAATAACTTATAATACGAAATTGAGGGAGTAGAATGTGGACAATTGATTAAGATACATTTAATTGGTGTTGGGGAAGAGGAAAAAGGAAGCAAATGTATTGCGCTTGTTATTCAAAATTTGTTGGAACACCTCTCAACAATAATAATCTAACGACATTTTTAAATAACAACTGAACCGTGTAAAATTATATAAAACCTTAAGGGGTGACTAATGTCATGACGTGGTAACTATTTAGGGCAAACATTTGTTGAAGGATCTGACTAATAATTTCTTGAAGAGGTATAGTCATGTAAGCAAATCCAAGAATTTGATTTTTTTGGTGATGAATATTTCTGGGATTAAGTATTAATCAAGGCTTAGAGAAATCGTCACGGCTGCCGCAAAAAATTGAAAGAAAATAAATTATTTTTGGAAACAAGACATGGTAGCCAGGGACGATTACAGGAGGCGGGTGCAATCACCCCCGAAATTTTTAAAAATCATACTAAATATAGTAAATTTTATATGTAATCGGGAATATTTGTTCAAATTCGCCCCACAACATTTTTTTTTTTTTTTTTGCAGTTTTTATATGTAGTTCAGTATACTGTTGCAGTTTTTTGCCCCCAATCTAAAAGTCTTGACTTCGTCCTTATGGTAGTTGAAGAGATGAACAATTATTATTATTATTTTTTACATATATACATTAATAAGTGTACTTGGATTCTTTTTTGTCTTTATTTTTCATTTGTATAGTTCATATAATGAGATGTGACTAAAAAGAATATTAAGACTCGCATTATATAGGACTTTGATTGTAAGTGGTAGAGGGAGGTTGAGAAACATGAACGGAATTGATAAATGGTAGTCTAACTTTGCTATATTTCAATGAGACCTTAGTTAGAAACAACTGAGAAGAATGTATACATGTTAACAGTCACATAAAATTCTTTATTCAGTTAATATAGTCCTTCCTAAATAATTGGGAGCATGCTTTGTTGCTATTGTTGTATTTTTCATTTTTTGGGCAGCCAAGTTATTGTTGTGAAAGAAAATCCAGGGTTTATATGGATTAAACTCTTAGAAAATGTTAAAACCTTTTCCAAAAAAAGAAAAAAATCCAATTCTAAGTAGACCCAAGAGTAATTAAACCAAAGATGAAACTTAAGTAAAAAAAGGGGTGAAAATCCTCTGTCCCCATTTTTGGCCCCATACCTATCCCCAACCAATCAGAATTTAATATATAAATATTTTTTCTTATATATACACAGGGTAAATTGTGATTGGCCGAGGATAGGAACTGGGACAAAGGATTTTTTGCCGTAAAAAAGAACAGTTCCAAATAGTGCTAATCGGTATTGTCTTCCAATATCACACTGAATATATATATATATATATATATATATATATATATATATATATATATATATATATATATATATATGTATATATATATATATTCTAGTTATTTACTGAAAATATATTAATTTGATTGTTAACTCCTTAAGTATGGACCTAAATTAAAGTGCAGTTCTGGTGGTTGTGTGTCAAAACCTTGTTCCTTCTTAAACTAAAATACATCATATATTAACCTTCTAGAACAAGAAGTAATTAACATATATGAGATTGAGGTGAACATCCAAAACAATCCAAGCTAGGGGACAGAGAAGGGCTGTTTGACTTGTGAGCTAATCTCAGTAGAGATATAAACAAATATTAAAGTATTTGACCAAATCTTATTGTTGGCCAAATGTGGATGAAAATCAAGAACCCCCCATTTGAAATGAATTTCTTCAATTGATCCCAACATTCACCTTCTAGGCAGTACTGTTATCATTTCAAAAATATATTTATTCTGATTATGTCAATTAATCTCATTATAATTAAACATGAAGTGTAAAATGGTGGTAGCTTACCTCGTCCCTTAATTATAAAGTCAGGAGAGTTTGAGGTTGGTGCTTGCTTCTATTCATGAAGCACATTTCATGATTAACTGTTTATCTCTTCGTAGAATTTCCGCGGTGAGAGAGAGATTAATCACTGCTCCCGGTGGTATACACCTAGACCCAAAAAAAATTGATTATAACTTAAATTTTTTTTTTTAAAAAAAAATAATCAATTTGATTATAATTCAATTTCTAAATTTGGTTTGTTAAGTAACTAAACATCCACGTGGACAGCAATGTGTTTCATGGTATACAAGGATAAGGGAGGCCAGAGATGAGTTGACTTTATCATATCACAGATGAGAAAAGAGAGAACGTGGATGGTCATAAAATGGCTGACTTCAGGGCTCTTGAGGTGGAAATTCTGGCCTCTGTTAGAACTACACGTGTCTTAGGGGCTTTATTTTAGAGGAAACACAAATTATTTATTTTAGAAACTTAAGATCTGCTGTCAGAATATCCATGCAAATTATCAATTCCCTTTTCTCTTTTTTATACGAGTATAAATTAACATGTTACAATGTCATCAATCCCTTATTTATTATCATCACTAGATTTTATTTGAATAATCACATTTTTTAACATAATTTGTAGTAAATTAAAACTACGGACGAAAATAAATTACGTCTGGTACTTGGCTTGAAATCAATCATTCAAATTGTGTAGGCTTTAAAGTTTTTGTGGAAGACTGTAATGAAAATTTTAAATTTAACTTGGAGCCACATTCAATTCAAATGCAACCCGAACCTTTGCACATTAAATCTTTTTTGCTAAGTTTGTCCCATTAAATCTTACATATATTACTCCCTGTCCCAAATTATCCATTCACATTTTCTTTCAAAATTGTCCCAAATTATTTGTCTGCTTTCTAAATAAAGGGATCAATAATGATATTTTTACAATCATGCCCAATACATTAAATGTTGGAGAGAGAAAATAAGATAGAATTAATTTTGGTGTAAAATTAAATAGGGTCATGTTTGACCTTTTATCATATTCCAGTATAGAATTTGATGACACATTAATTGCCGTATAAAACACAAAGTTGACAAATAATTTGAGACGTTGGGAATACATATTTATGACTTTATAAGTTGAAGTAGCGACTTGATCTCTTTAATTAAGGAAGTTTCACTGTGGTTTCTTTTAAGCAGACTTGGACGGTCCATTCTCTCAATTTCTGATGGCTTCCTTTGAAAAAACAAATCTGTCATACCGATTATGACCATTTGTTGCACTTAATATACCAAACCTTGTCTCCAATACTTTGGACCCAAAGCTTTTCATCATATACTATACTTTTATTTTTTACACTTTTTCTTTTTCTTTTCAAGCATTGTTGGATATCATGACTTGTGCTGATGGTAAATTGATCAAGAAATTTGTGGTCACACGTTTAAATTCAAAAGAGTTTTCATTTTGGGATAGAAAAGCTAAGAAGCAAACCATGAATTAATAGAAGTATTTCCTTATAATTGGTAGGGGGATCTAACAACCATACCAACCAATCAGGCTTGTTTGAAGTAGTTAGTTGACATTTGTCATTTACCATCCAATCAGAAGTTTACTTTCAACAATTTTTTTTTTTTTTTTTTAAACTTCAACAAAACTAGTTTAAGAGAAAGGAGTTTGATGTCCTTATGTAAGTCTCTGGTTAGAGCTTTGCATATAAAGAAAATTATCTTGGAAGCTCTTACCAATGAAATTGTCTCACCTATGGTAATTTCATTAGTAAGGTTGTCAAGATCGCAAATTTAACTCGGAACGGAAGGGGTCTAAAAAATCGTAAACACGAGGATCGTAGCACGGATCGGAAGATCCGACAAAACTATTAAAATAATATTTCATGATAATTTATGTCAATAAGACATCATTTTATATGCAATTGAGCAAACAAATATATATAACAATGCTTCAACGGGAAAAAAATAAGAATACCAATATATCTAACAAACTGAAATTAAATCACATACAAACAAGTGATAAACTTCGGAAGCAAACCAACAATTCATAAGGTCTTTTACTCCAACAAATTTCATAACAACAAGTCTATCTTTCTAATGTTCTAATCTAGCAAACCATTCAAGGCGTTATTATTATCCTCCATTTAATCTCTACCTCAACTCACATCGATGATGAGCGATGAAGCTGGGAGTCTAAGACTTGAGAGAGTTGAAATGTTGACTTAAATACAAGTGGGTGTTTTTTTTTTATTTGAGATAACTCGTTACCGACCCAGTTAAAAATAGCAAGATTTATAAAAATAAAAAAGGCAAGATTGAATCGCACCGGATCGTACGATTTTACGATCTAGATCAATGAGCCTCTATGATTCAATCCTCCAGCGATTTTTAGTACGATTTAACTCGATTTATACCATTAAGATCGTAGAATCGTACGATTTTACGATCCAACTCGCGATTTTGACAACCTTGTTCATTAGACTAAAGTAAATTTTTAAATTTTGACTAATCACGCAGCTCTACATGTAATACTTTCATTAGTATTGTACAATGTACTCGAAATCATCCGATCATAGAGCAGACCGAAATAGTCGAAATAAGAAAAAATTACATCATGGTTATTCCATTTTTACCCCTCATTGAGTTCAACAGGGTGAGGTGTTTAGGGAAAGAAAGAAAGAAAGAAAGAGAAGGGCGGCACCAAATCATATTGACTTGCAATCTACTGTTTCCCTTTCTTCTCATCTATAAATATTGGGGTCATCTTCTCATTAGGCCCTACAAATTAACTTTTAGCACCAAAAGCTCATTTTGTCTTTCAAGAATAATCAAACTCTCTATTCTTCTTCTACTTCTTTTTCCAACACTTATTGAACTTCAAGTCATTATCTTCAATATCAACTACTAGAAAAACATATAAATGGGTAGATCACCATGTTGTGATAAAAATGGACTGAAGAAAGGTCCATGGACTCCTGAGGAAGATCTTAAACTTATGCAATATATTCAAGAACATGGACCGGGAAATTGGCGAACCCTCCCAAAGAATGCTGGTAAGATAAGCTCTTCTAGCTAGCTTCAAATTATATTATCATTTGATTTATACTTATATGCTTAATTGTTTTTTCTCTTAATATTCTTGATTTTTTTATGTACTATTTATTCAGGCCTTGAGAGATGTGGAAAAAGTTGTCGTCTTCGATGGACAAATTATTTAAGGCCTGATATTAAAAGAGGAAGATTCTCATTTGAAGAAGAAGAAACTATAATCCAACTTCATAGTGTTCTAGGGAACAAGTAAGGATATTACTTATTAAATTTTCACCTTCCTCAAAATTTTATGCCAACTTTTATATTTGAATTAATTTTCAACTCCAAAAATATACAATTTTTTCACAGGTGAAAATCGCCTGTCCCCTTGTATGTCTCCATTCATTTACCCAACCAATCATAATTTGTTATGTAGATATTTCTTCCAATTATATATACATATGATGAATTGTGAGTGGTTGGGTATAGGAATGAAAACATACATGGGGACAAGCAATTCTTTGCCTTTTTCACTTGCAGCCTCACATTACTTCTAACGAACAACTTTTACAAAAATCAAGACAAATATTTTTAAACAAAAATTCATTTCAAATTCAATCCGTACACTTAATATTTTTTATAGAAACCCTAATTTTGTTTTTTCTTATTTTTAGATGGTCAGCCATAGCTGCTCGTTTGCCCGGAAGGACAGACAACGAGATCAAGAATTATTGGAACACACATATTAGAAAGAGGCTGCTTAGGATGGGAATTGACCCGGTAACTCATAGTCCTCGGCTTGATCTTTCAGACCTTTCAGTACTTGTCAACTCAGCTCAGCTGAATCTTGCAAGCTTGCTAGGGCTACAAACCCTAGTAAATCCAGAAGTACTAAGGCTTGCTTCAACCTTATTAGCATCAAACAACAACGAAAACCCGGAAATCTTATTACAAAAATTGCAAGAAAATCAAATGTTGAATGATGCTCAAATCCAAAATCAAACCCAAATTTTCCATCCTAATAATAATGATGATCATCATCATTTCCAAAATCCACCTCAACCTTGTACTACTACTACTACTACTACTACTACTTCAAATGTTTCATGTTCTTCATATCTAAATCAAACTCCACCAATCCAAGAAACATTCCAAGATATGTTGATGACGGCTTCAAATGCAAATCTACTTTCAGCTCAAAACTATGGCTATATTAATGGCATATCGGATAATTCGGCTTTTCAAAGCCAGAATTTTAACTTTGATTCTGTTTTATCGACTCCTTTATCGGACTCGCCTTTGAATTCGTCGTCCACTTTTGTTAATAGCAGCAGCACTGAAGATGAGAGGGAAAGCTATTGTAGTAATTTGATGAAGTTTGAAATTCCAGCAAGTTTAGATTTTGATGATTTTATGTAAATATAGGGTTTTTTTTCCACTATGTAATATTTTTCGTTTCTTGATTTTTTTTTTTCTTTCTATTTTGGGTGTTTGTAATGAATGGAGCTGTTGCGATGTTTTTTTTTTGTTTGTTCCATTCAGATTGTAAGTTGGGAATTTTTAATAGCTTTTGTTAATGTTTATATGTGGAAATTTATCTTCCTCTTCTTCTTCTTCTTCTAGTTTGATAATGATTATCATGTCTAATTTCCATTCATGAAATATGGAATAAATATTTAATTATTGTCGTCTACATTACCTAAAAGTATGATCATATCGATTTAATTAGTTAAAAAAATTAAATTAAAATGACTGCTGCTTACAATTTTTCAAGTAGCAATGCAAAATGATTTAAAGGGAAAACAATAGATAACAGAAAATATATGAACTGTTGAAGGCATACAACTCACTAATAATAATAATAATAACAACAACAACAACAACAAAGGCATACAATAATGCTCCTCATATTTCATAATTTGCATGGGCTAAGATGTAATAAGAAAATGTTAGGGTTTTTTTTCTCTCACTATATATCATCCCACATGGAAATATTAGGAAAAATAATTGGAGGAATACTTTAAAAGTAGGAACCAGCTAATTTAGGATTTATGGGTACCAATTGTTCTCCGGTGGAAGAGTTTTTTCTCACTATCATCCCACATGGAAATTTTTATGTTTATTACGTTTATTCTCTCTTGCTCAGTTTATGGATAAGAACTTATTCTAACTAAGACATTAAATGGGTGTATTCAATCCATATATTAAAAAATTCTAAATGGTTTTCAAAAGATTATGGATTCTGCTGATTTTGTGGATTGTTTTAACTGTATTTATAAAGTCTATAGATTATTTGAATAACACTCAAAAATAAATAAACGACTAATACAATTGTGTTGAATTTCCAATCACAATATATGTTTATAATTTTTTTTTTATTTTGGAATCAAATCAGGTTGTTAAAATTCAAAAAGCTTGATGGTGAGTCTTTGATTTTTTGGAGATCACGAAATTGCTTCCCTTTTTGATTTATTTGCTCAAGGTTTGTATAATTTACTTACTAAGATTTTTTTTCTTTTGCTTAATTAAGTTATGTTTTGTGATGGGTTTTATTTGTTTAGATTATTGAAATTTTTCCTTTTCCCCCTTTGATTTTATCTTTTAGGAAAATTAAATCCATATTTGAAAAATAGAAATTTGTGGTTAGCTATGAAAGAAATTGTTTGTTTTCTTTAATTTATGTTTGAAAATGACGAGGAAGAAAATTGTTTGATATTATGACAATATATTGTTTTGGGGAAAATAAACATTTCATATTGAGTTTTCTAATGATGTGAAATTTTTCTTCATATTTTTTGAGTTTGGACATTCCTTTATTTTACTCTTACTTTTAAAGAAATTGAATCACTGCAAAATTTGTAATCTCAGATAAAATTATAAAAGACTTTTAATTTTAATATTTATGAGAGAAACTCAAAATCTGGAAGAAGAAAAAAAGAAAAAATTTCTCAATACAAATTTAGGAATAGAAATCCATCAAAATCCTCCATTTAATGAAATCTATGACAATATATAGAGTTTTGTATCATGACAGATTTCAACAGATAATTTATAATCTGAATTGAATACCTCTAGATTTAACTGAATTATTAAAATCATAATTGAATATCTCTAAATTTTAATAGACTTTTTGAAATCTGAATTGAATATTTGTAGATCTCAAAACTCCTTAAAAATCTGAATTGAATACACCCTATATTATTGTAAACTTTTAGTAAAATTTGAAACTCGATCAATACTCATATAGTCATATTCCTTTTATGGTTGATGATTAATTTCCTGTGTGCGGTCTCTCGTATCAAATTACTCAATATAAGAATTCTTTCCCCTCCGACACATATATGATGATACGTATAAAGTTTTGGGAGTAAAATGGAATTAACTCATAGTATAAAGAAATCATATGAACAAAAATTCTCCAGCAATTTTTAAAGGATAACCTGTTTTGAAAATATTTTTCAGCAACTGATGTTCCATGTATATAAAAAAAATTAAAAAGATTTTTTTTTATCCTAACGCGTGCTATTGGAGCACATGTTAATATGGTATATAGTAATTTAAACTTCTTATTCCCCTAGGGTTCCTCAATTTCTTATAGAATTTTAAATTATGATATATTTAAATTACTATATACGTGAGAAAGACACTTTTAATAAAGGTAAAAAATAAAATAAATTAAAAACATCCTGAAAATAAACGAGGGATAGCAAATATATTAACTTTGCATGATATTTTTCATCGTCTTTTTTAATCTTTGCTTGTTCTTGAGTTCTTGCATCTTAGTTACCTTAAACATTACGTAAAAAAAACACTTCAAGAATTCTTAAATTTTGAAATTGTCCCAAATTTTCAATTTCAAAAAGTGCAATTTTGTCTAGACATGCATTTTTTCCTCTTTCCTTTTTTTTTCTCGTTGGATAACCTGCCTTTTTCTCCTCATAATCATATAACGAAGACTCACCATTTCGGTGGAGAAGGCGATTTTATTGACCAAATATATTGAAAAAAAAAACAATAAGAATTTGCTGTCAATCAATTAACTATGGTCGGAGATTAATTTGGTGCCAATTCCATTACGATCATATTTCCAATCCAAAATAAGAAATCTGATACGAAATTAAAGGTTTGATTGCATTGAGTCAGAGATTCAGTTTGAATTTTAAATCAAAATTTGACTCAAAATGAGTTAGCGTTTGAGGTATTATATACAAACCAATCTTTAAGCCAATACTAGAACACCCTAAAAGGTTTTTCTGACAAAATGATGCAGCAAATTAGGTCCATAAAGTCTTGGACAGATATTCAAAAGTGTTATTGAATTTCATGTTTCCCTTCAATTAGAAGAGGAAAATGTGAAGAAAAAAAGAGAGAAAAAAAAAGTTTCTTTTTTTGTTTTGTTTTGACCTTACGATTTGACTGGTATGCATTATTATACATATATATTCTAAAGGGCCAAACTTTGCCAGCTCTTTCTTTTTTGTCTTCCTAATAGAACGCGTTTCGCAATGCCTATTTTTTTTTAAGTCCGATTGGACGGTTGCCCCATATAGGAAGAAAAAACTGTCTCAGACGAGGAGAAAATAAACCTAGAAAGGGAGATTAAAGTTTGTCGCACGCAAGCGGAGGGTATCGAACCCACGACGGCGCCTACCCCACTGGGCTAGGACACCTTTGATCGCAATTAGGACCACCATTTTTTCATCCAGTTCTAAATTGAGGACTTGAGGTAATATTACAACCTTAGATTGCCTGGAATACTGAATTATTTGCCATGTGAATCTTACAAATGAAAGTTTTAAATTTAATATGGGATGAATTCTAATTTACCTTGATCTAACCTTGTTTCCTAACAAAAAGAACCACGTGCTTCTGCGACATTTCTAAGATTTTTTGTCTCAATTTCTGATTAATCTCAAAACTAACATATTCTAGATAACTCGATGTTTGAAATTTTAAATTCACTCAATTTAAAAAAAAAAATAGGTCTTTAATTGAGTTTTAAATATTTATATGACAAACGTCCAACCATGGAAGATTTTCTTGAATTGTACATATTTTTCTTGTGTAAATGACATATTGTAGGCCAATCTTATCTCTAATTATACAAGTTTGTAGTGGATATGACGTTTTGGCCGCAATTCTGATAGTAGTGAAAGAGAAAAAATGAGGTATATACAGACAACCAATGCTAAGTGACGCATGTACTATTTGTGTTTTTCCATGGTTCAATATAGCGTGTAGAAATATAATTCACCCAAATAAAATGCATATGTAATGTATGTATATATAGTCAAATCATACGGGAAAAAAATTGAATTCGCATCGGATTCTATTCTCTCCGTACTATAATATAAGTCCCTGATAATATAGGATTTTCATATTACTATAACAGCTTATAAGAGGGAGTAATATATATTTTCCAATACCATCGACTTGGAAGGTGATGTATACAGTTTATAATTATTACTCGCTTATGTTTTAATTATCCGGATCTCTTTGTTGAAAAATAATCGTATGTATATGTGTATATATCTATTTATGTGCCCAATTACTCGCAATTCACCATAAATGAGAACATGTATAGAGACAGACAATTTTCAGCATCTCTTCGTTAGACAGGGATGATGTCACAATATTTACTTTGGAAGGTTGAGAATCTTACTCCCTCAATTCTTTAATATAAAACTTTTGACTTTTATCACGTATATCGAAAATTAAGAAAAGTAAGAAATAAGTTATTTTGTTAATAAAAAATATCAATATTACTCTCTTAAATAGAATTTGTATTCCACTTATTTTATTTAAGAGAGTAATATTTATATTTTAATTAAAAAAAATATCTTAATTTTTTCTTCTTTAATTTTCGTTACATGTCATTAAAGTCTTATATTAAGGAATGAAAATGGTATAATTTACAAAAAATAAATAAAACCAAATGATAAAAATCATTACAAATATTGACATATCATAATACTAAACAAAATAGTTCGCAATTTAGTCTTGCAAAATAAACTCTATGGATTCAAATTTAATATCACATAATAAACAAACTATACATTGCACTAAATTTGGGCATTCTAAGTTGTGCCCTTCGCACTTTTATGTGATCGAAATCATCTACAATGGACTTTGTATCAAGGCCTTTCACAATATCTTTCTCATTATAAGTGACTAAAGAACTTGATAGAAAGTCATCTCTTTTTTGTTTGTCAATTTTCTCTTGACAATTTGCCCTCCTCCCCCTCTCCCACCCCAAATAAAAATTCTGGTTTCATCCTCATTTTGATATGCTAAAAATTTCAAAAGATAAAATTTCAATATATCTTTTGATCTTATTAGACTACTTTTTGTTAAGCATAATCGAAATATGACCGCTCACTCTCTTGCTCATATTGGTCGCCATTATCCTAAGGGCGAACAAACTCAGTTTTTGATATTGGACAAACTTTTAATGTTGTGTCTAATGATCTTAATCTTTGTGATAGAATATCGGAACTCATTATGGAAGCTCTAAGTACTTCAATCAAGCCATTGGTATCAAGATTCAAGTTATATTCAAGGCTTATCTTTCAAGGTTGAAGATTGAAGACTTAGGTTTGGTTAGATTAGCTTTGCCGTTATTAGTCGTTATCTTATATAGCTCTAACCAATGCTCTCATGAACATAAGCTCTACACTCTAGTCTTGCATTCACACAAACACGTTTTCAAAAGGCTTAGTTTTCGAAATGATTCTTAAATGTGTTCGTATCTTAAAAGCCTTTGTTTTCTAAGTCTAAGTCCTTTAAAATGGTTTTCCAAGTGTTCTTACTTGTTACCTTTTGGGAAAACCTTTTAGACTTCAATAGACTTCAAAAGATTTCAAAATGTGTGAAAAATCAGCTCAGGGGTCGGATCATCCGAGCTTGCCTCGGATCAACCGAAGCAAGACAGTGAGTTGAACCATCTAGCTTCGGTCGACCAATGCACTGGGTCGGTCAACCGAGTTGGGGATAGGCTGATCCGAAGTTGCTTTTCGGTCAACCGAACTCTGTAAGTTTCTAGCCGTTTTTTTACCGTTGGAGAGTCGTTTTTCAGCCAAATTTGAAATGTATAAATACTCCAAAGCTAGAGAATCATTCTAAGGCTTGCATATCAAATATTCATTGATTTCTCATCAAGCCAAAACACTCACAAAGTAAATGCTCTTCATTTCTATGATCTAAATCATTCAAGAGCAATCTTTCAAAAGCAAGACAAAGAGTGGAATTCATATGTTCTAAAGAGCAACAATTCTTGTACTTCAAAGGTATTAATCTTTCACTTAGAAGAGTGAATATTCTTTGTATTAATCATTCTTATTCCCTTTCTTAGTGATTGGGTAATTGTTGTAAAAGTCCTACTTAGTGTGGGCAAGCTCTTAGTGAGTTTCTTTGTATTGTGGTTGTGTTTGTAAAACTCTTAGTGAGTTAGCCACAAGTGTAAAATCTTCTTAGTGAAGTTGTTGCAAATCCTTGGGTGCGGCTCAAGGTAGTGGATGTAGATTCTAAGTGAATCGAACCACTCTAAATCCTTTGTCTTGTTGTTGGGTTTTGCTTTCGGTTTTGTTCATCTTGCTTAAACTCTAACTTGCATTGAATAGATTCGAAAAAGTTAGCAAGATTAGTTAAAACCCAATTCACCCCCCTCCCCTCTTGTGTTTTACAGTTTTGAGTTGTGTTCGATGCTTCATCCCAAAGGGGTTGATGCTTACTGGGCTAGTTTAGTAGCTCAGTCCTTCCTATATTTTCTTTTGCAGATGTCCAGGCTGAAGGTATTGATGATGGGGATTGGATCGAGGAAGGTTATTGAGACTTTTTTAATAGATAGAACTGTTCCTTTCTTTTCAGTTAATGCTTTGTTTCCTTTGTAAGAACATTCGTTGTATTTGGAGTATTTTATTTATGTAAGAACCTTTCATTTTCCTTTTAAGTTTGAATTCTTTTAGGATTTTAGCATTTCGTTTGAGGATTCGGTGTTCCATCAGCGTATGTGACACTGTTCGATAATCCTCAGGTTACGGGGTGTGACAATTTATCTTTGGATTAAGGGCGAACCCATAATGAGAACTTAGATAAAGCGGGCCAAAATAGAATTTTAATAGAGTTTAAGGATACTTTAAAATTATTCAAGTAAATTTTTGGTGAATAAAAATTTAGAGAGGGGGAGGGGGAGGCCTAGTATAGATTCACCCCTGTCTGAATTGAAAGAAAAAGGTTATAATATGCTTGTTTCGAAGTGGTTTGGATTTTCTTTACATATTCTTTGATAAATAAAAATAATAAAAAAAGTTGGGATATCTAGAAAATAGGAAGTAAGATTGTCAAAATTGCGAGTTGGATTGTAGAATCGTAGGATTCTACGATCCTAAAGGTATAAATCGATTTAAATCGTACTAAAAATTGCTGGAAGATATGATCGTACAGGATCGACGATCTGGACCATAAGATCGTAGACTTGCACGATCATGTACGATTCAATCTTGCCTCTCTTCAATTGGGTCGGTACCGAGTTCTCTCAAATAAAAGAAATATTTGCTTGTATTCAATTGTTCGTTTGCTTTTGAAGTTTATCACTTGTTAGTTTTTAGTTTAATTTCAACTTTTTAGTTCTATTGGTATTTTAATTTTTCCCCGTTGAAGTATTGTTATATTGTTTTTTGCTTATTAGCATATATAATTGTACGAACATCAAGATTCGAGAAAACTAAGAACTGTGGGAATATTCGTTTATATCGTTCAGGATTATATATTACATTCTTTATCCTATTATATGTTTCATTGGTGGATAATTGTTATGTTCTTCACTTTTTTCTTAATGTTTTATTTTTTTTAAGCTAAATATATTTAGAAAATAAAATATAACATATGATAGCTTGATAATAATACGACACAGAGTGAAAGAAAAGATCCACCACATCCAAACACGCCTTGGAATCGAATTTAGCCATATTCATCAAAAATAAAAAAATAAAAAATAAAAATCGGATTTGGCCATAGCAAAAGCTTTAAAATGATTAAGGAAATTTTCAAGGGAAACTTTTTTTTTGAAGCCTGGATGGGCGGTTGCGGAGAGAGAAGCGCCTCACAAAAGGAGAAGATGACCCTAGAAAGGAAGACAATTAAAGCTTGTCACATTGTATGGGGAAGGTATCGAACTCACAATTTTATGGCTGTGAGCAGGTCCTTACCCCACTGGGCTAAAGAACCTTTGATAAACTAAAAATAGTAAATAAGGTTCTTGTGGGCCGCAAAAGGCACGGAAGGGAAAATGTGCTTGAACTGGGATTTGAGGATAACAGCGTCTCAAAATAGAAAAAATTCGATATAGACTGCAGAAATTTATATGTGGGGTTATGGATGACTCAGTCCATGATCAATCAGCATCAGCTGCTTTTGATTAAAAATAAATAAAAATGCCTCAAAAAACCCACCAAAAGGGGGAGTATTTTTATTATTTTAATCAAAACTGTGATGTGGCTGAATGTGGATGACCACTTAATAGTACAGGTCTACATCAGAATTGTTCCTTAAAATAAGTTCACTGGCCCAATATGGATGCATACTACTACTATATACCACAGCAAAGGTACACTTGGATTCATTTGGCTTGGGTTTTACCAAGTGGGCTTAGCTCAACTGGATTCGCATTAATCTTTAAAGACTTCCGTATGACAAGGTCATAAGTACCGTCACGCAGTAGCCGACTTTATATTGCATAATTATTATTATTTTTTTTTTTTGAATAAATTGCATAATTAAATTTATTCTACATATATTTCATCAAATTAGTTGAGCTGACAACTGAATGCAAGTTTACCAATTAGATTGGGATTTAGTTGGAAACTAGTTCATCTTTTAAATTTTTTTTTTTACTATGGATGAGTTTTTGAATAAGAAATTATCCATTAATCACAAAATAGCCGAGGTCATTACAATTAAAAGATAATCTGAAAATACAAGAAAATAAAAATTATACAATGGTTTAGCTAATCATGATAACAGATAAAAGCTCACACCCCGGGACTGGGTAAAAAACACTAATAATAGTAGAAAAAGTAAATACATAATAAAATTCTTCAGAGTATCTTCTTCGTAATCCTTGAACAACAGTGTCTCCGCAAGGGTGTCTCTATGGATGAGTTGATAGAAGAAAATTGAGTGAATGAATCAAAACTAACAAAAATCTTATATTGATTCATTTAACCGACTCTAATTATTTAGAATTAAAACTTTGTTGTTTTTACATTGATAAGTTATCAACCTATCGTAAGAGGCATGTGGAATTCAAATATAAACTTTTGGAAAAGGTAAAAACTTTTCCAAAAGTGAAACTCTATTAATAACTGAAACCTTAGTAAATCAGAGTAGCCATATCCACTTTCTTTTCAGGGGATTGTTTCTGCTCGAGAAAACCGTTATTTCTACTCAAAAAAATCATTTTCGAATTTCTATTTCTAATAAATAATTCCATTCATAATATTTTTTTCGGTGAAATATTTTCGTGATGATATTTTTGACAAATTAAAAAAAATACTGGTTTCAAGCTAAAAGTGCATTACAACAATCAATTTTTCTATCATAAAAGAGGAGGGCATCGAGTCAAGGGACAAAAATATTGTCTGAAACCACCTTGTTTTGATTAATTTGTGAAAATTATCATATCAAACAAATAGTTCATGCGTTGAATTGATCTATATAAAAGTTTTGGCTAGAAATACATATCTGAAAATAAGTTTTGAGTAAAATTATTGGATTTATCTGTTTGTTTGACAAAATATAATTATATGGATTTTAATTATTTGGAAAATTTTACAGTTTTGGAGGTAATTTATATTAAAATTACTTAATACTTCTTAGTGATTATATTTTGAAAAATATGATACTTTATTGAGATACAATCTATATTACTTTAACCAGTGTAGTTCCAAAAGTACTATTCCGAAAAAAAATATATATGTATACTTCTAACTAATGCACTTAAGTGATCAATATTTTGTACAATATAACTTATGTAAGTGATCATTAACATAAGTGATAGACTCATATAATCACCAGAATGAAAAGTCACTTTGGTGAGTAAAAAATTCCTTAACAAATATTAAAATGCAATTCCTCTAATCATTGGAGCAATTGGTCCCCACTTCTCATTCTGATTTTCTAAAGTGGAGTCTTTTAGTGAATCGTTGTTTATGGAAGAGATTGAAAGTAAGTATTTGCCTTCGTAGTTCAAGAATAAAGATAAAAATATTGCGAAAAAAACTGTCTCCTGTTTGTTTGTTAAATTAATATTATTAGTGTTTTTAATTTATTCTCACATAGCATCTCTTGTTTAACTTTTATTTTCTATCTTGTTTAGTTTTTTTTCTTCTCCAACTCTTCTCTTTTATTGTATTACGAAAAAAGTTTGTGAAATATTCTAATTTTAATGGCCCAACCATTTTGTTATCAATAATAACCCTTTATTCATCGAAAAAATATATATACATACTTTATATGTATATGGAGTGGTTGGTTTCATGGTGAAAAGCTGCAATTCTTCTTTGCAAAAAAAAGTTTGAGAAATACAAACAAGTTGTATATCCCTATCATGCAAACTTTCTATCCACATCACTTATGTGATTATCAAATAATTATTCTTCATGGGCAAGAATATTGCAGCGGTTCAAATTCTGTGATGACCGTTGAACCCCCGAGAGCTTTAGTTTGTAACCACTCATAAGTTCAATTCGCCCAGGACACCAACACTATACCTGCAAACGAATACGGATCTGTCTATTCCGAATCTATATTTGTTTTTAATTTTTTTTTACCAAATTCGGATCCGAATTCTAACGGATCCATAATATGTATTACCAGATCCGTCCATTTGTATTCTGATACGGATAAGGTAAAACCCTTTTCAAAAAGTCCAATCCTCCTATTTTTCACTCTACTATTTTGGTTGATTAAAAACATATATGTTTAATCTAACAATTATGTATATCAGATGCTACTTCACCCCAATTATAATACAATCCACAAATAATTCTATGAAATATAATACAATCCATAATTATAATGTTGTTCAAAGTTCAAATAAAAATACATAACCAGAAACTCGATCTCATTTCAATATAAATATTCAAAAGTCTCCTCAAAATAAAATAAATAATGCTTGAATAATTATGAATCCTCAAAACAGATTTAACTAAACCACTTGGACAAAATGAACTTGTAAAACTGATCCAAAGGTTAAAAACATTATATATATATATATATATATATATATATATATATATATATATATATATATATATATATATACACGTAGAAACATATTCGGGTCTAATGATCCAGTTTTTTTTTATTTCATACCCTGCAACCGTTTTATTACTCTTATATGAATTCGGATGCGTGTATATGGGTCTGGAGTTCTTACCAAATCCTAAACTTTTTTCGGATACGGGTTTAAACCCGACCCGTTTGCAGGCCTAACCAACACTATCTACAGTAATTTCATGGGGAAAACTAAAGCGTAGTTTAAAAAGAAATACTACATTCATTACTTAATATAAGATTTTCAAGATATGTAGCGGAAATTAAATAAGCAAAAATTAGATATTTTTAATCAAAATATCAATATTACTCTCTTAATTAATAAAATTAGTGTTATACAAGTGCTATTTAAGATACTAATATTGGTATTTTGACTAATAGTACCTTCATTCCTAAATATAAGACTTTCAGAACAAGTAGCGAAAATTTAAGAATCAAAATTTAAGATGTTTTTTTTAAACAAAATATCAAAATTACTCTTTTAAATAGAATTAGTGGCAACCTAATTCTATTTAAGATGATATTACTAATATTTTAATTAACAAAATATCTTCGAATTTTGCTTTATTAATTTTCGATACTTATTCTGAAAATCTTATATCAAAGAATAAAAAAATTAATATGTTTTATTTTTTACTTTTTTAATTTTTACTAAATCTCATAAAAGTTTTATATTAAAGAATGAAAAGAGTACCTGACTCGCTGATTTTTTTTTTTTTTTGGTTATTCCGAGAGGTACTCGGTGTCCACCACGTGGTGACTAATCCAAACTTGACTTGCGGTTTGGCCCGTAGCGTGACTGCTAATGAGGGAATGTCTGACCCATACTGCTATTTGAAATGGAGCCCTATCACCATAAAAAATTCCCATTAGAAACGTTTCCTTGAGAAAATTCAACACTTGTCAATAATGAGACATGTAACAACTTCAAACAGCTGTACAGAGCTCGGTTACTCGCTGATAATTTTGTCTCGCTCAAAAACAAAAAGCGGGTAGTATGGGTCCTTAAGAATTGAGTTTCACTCCTTTTTTATTAGAAGATCTTCAAAACCAGTTCGGCTCCTGTGCGGAACAGCTAGAGTTCCGCACGTGCGGGCCACACTGATGGCCGTTAATTTCACTTTTCAGATGGATCGACGGCTGCGATTTAAAAGAGGGTTAAAAGGTACATATGTAATTTGGTCAAATGGTGTATTTAATCCCAAAATAATTTTCGCTTGGCAAGATTGGTCCCTAATGATTGTTTGCAGCTTTTTAGATCCTCAATCAATTTTCGGGGTGGCATACATGGTCCCTAGTGATTGTTTGCAACTTTTTAGGTCCTTTTGTATTTGTTAGTCAATTGTACGGGGATATAATAGGAACTTCACGTATTTTTTAGATAATTAATACCACATATACTCAATTGTAAATATACTTAAATATAAATACCTAATTATAAAACTAAAAAATAAAACCCCACCCTCCTCCTTCTCCGGCCAACCTCCTGTTATTCACCGGCACAATTCCGGCACAATTGCTCATGATTTGGCAATCAGAAGCTGTCAAAAGCTTCCAAATCAGAAGCTATCAAAAGTTTTGGCAATAAAATGAAATTGCTCATTTGTGAGGTGTGTTTCTTTTATTTCTTGGGATTATTGCTGATTCTCTTAGTATTCTTTTTTTTCTTTTTCATTCCTACATTTTCTGGGTTATTGAAGTTTGGAAGCTCATATTTATGGGGTTCTTGATCTCATATTTATGGGGTTCTAAGGGAGGAGGCAGCAAGGAGGGAGGCGGGAGGAGGGGCAAGGAGGGAGCTGCAGACGGTGGCGGCAAGAAGGGAGTAGGGAGAAGAAGACGGTGGCGGCAAGGGGGAGGAGGAGGTGATGAGTTTTAAGGGGGTGTATTCAATGCAGAATCTATAGGATTTTTAAGGATTTTGAAAGTCTATAGGTATTCAATTTGGAGTTTAAAAAGTTCGATGAAATCTAGAGGTATTCGATTTAGATTTTAAAAAAGTCACATTAAAATCTGAGGTATTCAAAACTCTATAGATTTTCATCGATTTCATTAAAGGTAGGATTTTGATGGATTTCCTAGGCTTAAATGTGTATTGTGAAATCTCTTCTAATTCCTTAAGATTTTGATTTTCTCTCATTAATATTAAAATTAAATATATTTGATTACAATTTTTTTTAGTGATCTCATTTCTTTAAAATTATAAGAAAAATAAAGAAATATAATTTTTTTTAGCATCTTTAGAAAACTCAATATGAAATGTTTATTTTTCCCAAAAACAAGATTTATTGTCATAATATCCAAACAATTTTCTTCTTAATCATCTTCAAATAGAAATTAAAGAAAGTAAACAATTTCTTCTCTATTTAACAACAAATTTCTATTTTCAAACATGGATTTCATTTCCTCTTAAATAGAAAATCAAAGGGAAAAAAGAGTTGAAACAAAACTCATCACAAAACATATCTTAATTAAACTAAAGAAAAAAATATCAGTAAGTAAATTATACAAATCTTGAACAAATAAATCAAAAAAAGCCGCAGTTACGTGATCTAAACAAAAAAATCAAAGACAATCGCCAAAATTTTAAAAAATTTTAACAAAATGATTTAATTGAAAAAAAAAAAGGATTGATAAACATATGTTGACTTTGGATATTCAACACCGCTGGATCAGTATTTTATTTATTTCTTGGTGTTATTCAAATAATCTATAGACTTTATAAATCAAAAGAAATCCTGCTAAATCAATCTAATAGAATCTGATAGAGTATGCGTAGACTCTGCATAGAGTTAAAACAATCCATAAAGTCAGAAGAATCCATAGACTTTTGAAAATCAGTTAAAATCTGAATTGAATACACCCCCTTAGTTTTTTTTTTACAATTAGGTATTTATTTTTAAGTATATTTACAATTAAGTCCATATGGTATTAATTATCTAAAAAAATGTGAAGTTCCAATTTTGCCCACATCACTTGTTGACTAACATTCAATATTTCAAAAAAAGACAGAAGGACCAATTTCCAGCCCGTAATTTGATTGAGGATCTAAAAAGCTGCAAACAATCATTAGGGACCAACCTTGTCAAGCGAAAATTGTTTCAGGACTAAGTACACCAATTGGCCATGTAATTTCTCTTAATAAATAATAATAATAATAATAATAATAATAATAATAATAATAATAATAAGGGAAACACGCAACCGTCACATTGGTTGGGTTACCGAGGTGAGAGAAAACAGCAGAAAATTCAAAAAGACACATTTCTACAATAACACATAGTTTTTAGCAATAAACACATGTTATTGTATTTGTGAACACATTTTTGTGCAATGAACACATATTCTTGTATATTTGTGATTAATGAACATGTGTTTTTGTGCAGTGAACACATGTTCTTGATTATTGAAACATGTTTTTGTTTTGTGAACACATGTTATTTATTATTGAACACATTTCTGTTATTCTGAACACTTCAATTTGAAATAGGAGATATTGTAGGGATCATCATTTATCTTTTTTCAATTAAAAGTAAGAAAGAGAAAATGAGGAATTTAAAATTTCGTTTTCCCTTAAAAAAAAAAAAAAAAAAAAGTTTAAAGTTTATCCCTAAATATTTTTATTTTAATACAGCCGAATTAAAAATACAAAATTCAATGATTGACATCTTGACCCACATATATTGAGCAATTCTTATTCAGCATAGAAGCCGGAGTGCTTTCAAAACACATGATATCCCGGCCCACAAACCCCACCAGCCGGACCACTTTATACTATTTCACCAAATCTTCATACGTTCCCAGATATCAAACATTATCATTACAACTTTTCTCTTCACTTTTTTTGCTCAAATTCCAAAGTCTTTTACCTGTTTCCCACTCTGGCCTGTTCCGCACTGTGCAGAATAATTTTGACCGTTAAAATTATCATCTGATTATCTAAATTGTTCTGTACAGTACAGAATTTTCCCTGTTCCGCATAGGAGCCGGACTGCCTTTTTCCAGCCTCAACTTTAGCCTTGTTTTGTCTATTCTACTATGAGAATATTGGGCACTAATAATATATTAAACAAAATTACACATAATATAAGAAAGAAAAAGGTATCCAAAGTCCAAATCCGATTTTCAAAACCTAGAAAAAAATGATACTACTATAATAAAATTAGGTACCACTTCTTTCTAAGGCTAAGAATTTTTTATCCCCAATTTGTGTACACATGTATTTACTATCAATAAAAAATTAATATGTTTCAATTTTTTAATTAAAAAATTTACAATCTAAAAAAAATAGTGAAAATCGTAAGAAAAAAAATATTTTTATGTCTACGTGGCAATGGTAGGTACATACGATTTTTTTGCTCTCTCTAAGAGCCTTTTTGATGAAAAATAACTTTTTTAGTATTTACTTTGTCTTTCAAACAAATACTACTCTAATAACACCCTACTACTTTTTATCACTTCCATTGGGAAGGTAGGGAGTAGACCTAATCTTATAATTCTGATCTTATCTCTCAATCACTTAAACTTTGAGACCTTTCGTTTTGAATACAGTGACGTGACAAAAAAATTGTGAAGAGGAGGTAGAATTAGGATCAGAAGGTCATATTTATCAGGGATTGCATTAGAGTAACCTTGATTTAGTATAATGGTCATGACATGACATGTAAAAAAGTGGGAGCAACATTTTTGGCAAGAACGGAAGTCCCACTTCCGTTTTTGCTGATGTGGCACTCTCCCAGACGCGTCTTGCCACGTTAGTCCAAAGCGGAAGTCCCACTTCCGTTCTAGGAGGAACTTCCGTCCTCAACCTCCAGTAGAAGAATAAGACTTGGATCTCCAAAATGAATACTACTTTTGCCACTTATCAATTATCATACTTGGTTGTGGCTTCATTTTTTATTTATTTTTTGATGAATGTTGTGCCTTAATATTTTTTTTTTAAATTCAATCTTTAATATAAGTAGTTTAATACATATAGCGAAAATTAAGGAAACAAATAAATAAAGTATCTTGTTAGATAAAATATCAATATTAATATATTAAATAAGACTTATATACCACTAATGATATTTAAGAGATTAATATTAATATTTTTATTAAAAACACTTTATTTTTTATTTAATTAATTTCCGCACCAAAAAGGAAAAATAAGAATCTCTTATCCATTGAACAAGAAATTATAAATATGATTTGAACACTTAAAAAAATTCTAAATATTTGCTCCCACTTTTTTGCATGTCATGTCATGACCATTATACTAAATCAAGGTTACTCTAATGCAATCCCCCCATATTTATCTCCCATGTTTTCCTTCCACCAAAGTCAATAGTGTTATAATATTTTTCAACAATATCTCTTCCTGTTCTTTAATCTCAAGGATTAATGTGGGTCATTATTAGAATTAAGCCTATGTCTCAATGATTTTTTTGTTTGATAAATCTGTCTCAAAGATTAATAAGCATACTTGCCACTTAATAGACGCGGTTCGAATCCTACTTAAATAAATAAGTAAAAACGTGGGTCATCATAATTACAAGAACTTCAATTTTTTTTTATCTAAAAGTATTACTGAAATACAGTTTGAATTACGGGAAAAATGAGAGAAAATGGATTGGATTGCATTTTTGCTTGAATTGATTTTTTCTTTTGTGAAGGAAAAGGAAATACTTATTGAGGGTAGCCTCTCACTCGGGAAAGTCTGGCATGGGGCGGCCACTGCAGATCTGGCCTACACTCTCTCACATAATTTGAGACAGTGACCCACCTGCAGCTGTAAAGTCTCGTGACGCTCATATCTCTACAGTGCACTCACTCTGTCTTCGTCACTGCGTCTGGGCCCCTGTATACTTTTTTTTTCATGAATTAAATAATCATTTAATTAAAATAACAAAAATATATACGTAAAATCAACATCTTATCCTTCATTTACATAAACAATCGAAACACTATAGAGGCATTTTTCTCCTTTCCTCCGCTCTTATTTCCTTTTCTCATCCTCACCACTTTGCTATCAAGGGCGGATTCAATAATTCTTACTTAGGAAGCAATGTAACAGGCCTTTTCAAAGTATTGGAGAGGGGGCAGAATTTTTTGTATAGAAAATGCGATATTTTTAAACATGTTGCTTTCTCTCTCGCACCCCTTAAATCCCCCACCGATTTTTATCCTATCATATTCTCTAATCCAAATACAATAAGAACTCTTTATAGAAATACTTTATAAAGGAATAAAGTCAAATACAGACGAAGGGAGTACAATTTTGTTTCCGCCTCTTCTACAATCCTAACATTCATCTTCTTCACCGCATCCTGCCTAATCCTTACCAACCGCAGTATACAGAACCACCTAAAATGAGCAGTTTGCAAGATTAGAAGTGATCAATTTTAGAATGTCTCATAGTGTGATACCGCAATGAAGAATAAGAGAAAAATTATATATTGTATAAGATGTGGAGAAAAAAGTACTGTAATTTTATTTACTCTTCGAAAGTGATCATGTGACAATCATATAACTATTATTAATTAGGAGTCAACGATAAATGGATAAAAAAAATATTAAAAATAGGTAATTGATAAAAGTTTAAATGTGTCTATTTGAATTTTGTTATATGTAACTTAATTTTCACATAAATATGAAATTTTGTCTTTTTTAGGAATATTTATCTCTGCTCAACATATGTTTTCTGAGTTTTGGTATTCTCAAATATTAATCTAATCTTAAGATATCCCAAGCAGTCAGAATGAGAATGTTATATTTTGGATTATTATCAAAGAAAAAAAAATTATACAGAAACAAATTAAAATTCCCAACCATAAACCATATGATTTAAATTTTCATTTTTCAATGTCTTACTTATTGGTGGAAAATTATTTTAAGTTATCTCCAAAAAAATATATAAAACCCTAAAAGGAACAGCTACGGCATAGGCTGTCATGCAATATGAGACGAAAGAAAACAGACGCTTCAGTCATGCATATACCGCCGATCACGAGAGTTTGTCAGAATAATGTCGAATCCCCAAGATGCCCTTACTGTTCTCTGTGTCTAAACGTGCTTCCTAACGATGCCTTCTTCATACGATGTCTTTTACTTGAATTTGTATTTGTCAGGTTATAGTGCAGAATATTAAAAATTAATTATATATTAAATATTTTAGTTGGTGTTATAGATTTTTTTGACATATATTATATTATCACCTGATTAACATCTTGTAACATATGCATTACGTAACAAATGTTACAAAATTACAATATTTGTTTATTTTAAAAAAATATCCGATAACAAAAAATATATAATATGTAATGAATTTTTGTGTTTATCACTATAGCCAAACTGTTTGTATTTTTTTTCTTAAGTTCCATTTTCATATGAACCACATTCATTTCTTCATATAAGAATCTTATGATTTAGGATTCACCGTTGAAGATAAACAATCCAAAAAAAGTTGTTTATTTTCTCATCATGTGAAAATAAAGAAAATTTTAGACCACAAAATTTAATAGACCTGATCCATGACATAAGTATTATTTTCTTGCTTGATTAGAAAGTGTACTCTTGCTTGATTACTTGTACACAAAAATGCGATATCCACGCCCCAGGGCCCCCACCACCCGATCCGACAGGCATTGTGGAGGATGTAAATCAAGGTGACCCAACGGTTCGATTGGTGGGAAGTCTTGTCTTAGCCCACCGCAAAAAGTCACCCCACATTGGAGAGTTGAAACTTCCACACTGCGGTTGGGAAGATTCGAACCTGCGCCCTTGTACTTTTGCTTGATTACTGACTCTTCGTTAGTCTAGTTACATCAAAGTTGTGAAAATTGATGCTTCTAAAGGATTTTGTTTTTCTTATCACAATTTTTAGAAAAATACACTTCAACTAAATTTTTACTAAATATGAAGGACTAAACACCCATCAGATAATTATAAGGATTAGATAACTAAAAACAAGTCTAAGCTAAGGGAAAATGCCATAAATTTGTTCTGATTCTATATCTTATAGTACACTATCTAATACACCAATAATATTATTACACATGAAACGATATGATTGGTTCAAACCTCTAAACTCATTCTGGTTCAATGATGTTAATACACGTAGAATAATGTCATTAATGTAATAATGAATATATTAGAAAATATATTAAAATATACCGAATCAATTTTACTACTAGGACAATTCATGAAAGAGCCTAGCTAGGAATAGTTTTATCCATTTTCTTGGGTGAAAATCCTCTGTCCTCATTCCTTTCCCTATCCCTGTCCCCAACCAATTAGAATTGATTATATAAATATTTTTTCCAATTATATATACACATGATGATTTATGACTGGCTGGGAACAGGGATGAGAACAGAAACGGGGACAGAGAATTTTTTGCCCATTTTCTTGTGGTTTGCTTGTCTCTTTAGAGATTATTATTTTAGATGTAATATATATATATATATATATGTTTGTTTTCCCTTTGTGAATCAAAGTACAAGGAAACAATGTTGAAGGAGACAATGCAAAATATTGGCTTCAAATTCAAAAAGAAAAAGTGAGAGAAACAAGACTGAAATTCCATGTGCCCTTACAGAAGCTTTTCTTCTTGTCCACAAGAATCTATCTACATACATTTTTTTCCAGTACAAAATGGTGACTTGATGGACTTTTATTTTTTTCCAAATCTTGGAATAATTTCTTTAGTTGATGAAATTATGCGACTATTGAAATTTTATGTAAAGTCAAGTAAACAAGAAATAAATGTGAATATTTTTCCTACCAAATGAAGAAAGAAAAAGAAAGAACTAGGCATTTTCGGGAAGGAGAGGTGGACTGATCCATTGGTGTTTATTCTATTTCTTACTCACAATATTTATTTAACGGATCCTCAATTTACATGCATAGGGTATTACTAATAAATAATTTTATCGGTTTAACACATTGCCTTCTAATCTCAGCATATAATTACTTTTAGATGCTATTTATAAGTAATAACTTGACCATAATGTGACTAAACTTCAAAGTTGCGACATCTTGGCTAATATTTCTTTTGAAGATCGGACTCCCAAGGCTTTGTACCAGTTTCATCATCTACCTTCGGAAATTCGAGGCATGTGCAAACTTGATAGATTAGGAACTTCTTATATACGGCAAAATAGATCAATTGTATAGGTCCTTTTTCTTTTAATGTTCCCATGCTAGCATAATGACTCATTGTAACATCTTTGATCATACATATAAATGATCGAGACTGTACTTCTAGCGTCGTTCTAATACTTGTACGTAGTGGATTTGATTCCACCTAATTGGAAGTATTTGCCTCAGTCCCCCTCTATGTCTATTTTTGGCCATTTGGACTAATTAATATACGGGTATTAAAAAAAAATGTGACTAAACTTTGCAGATCCATCCCTAAAGTATCAAAGTAGCAACAATTATTGGTTCTTCTAGATAACATTCATCAATTATTCACTTACACATTGCTTTTATATGGTCATGATAAAGCAATTAGAAAATGCTTATTAAAAAGTTGGATCCCACACTTCGCACTTTTCCCACTTATCTTATTAAAGTGCATATACATAAAATATTCTCATTAAACTCCTCATTGGTCATATTTTTTTTATTAGTAATTAGATCATTAAAAAAACAGAAATCGAAAATGTTTTAAAAAATATTGCCCAAGATATAAAATAAAAATATACCCATTAGTCCCAACCCGAACTTAGTGACGGAATATGTGTTTTTTTATATTTGAAACAACATCTCGCTTGTTTATCTTTTATCTAATAGTTAAAGGCTGAGACTAGTAGTTCTTCCAAATCATTGTGACTAATATTGCACTGCATGACAAACGTTCATTTGATAAAAAAAAACTTAAACATTAAATTACCTTATTCAATGACTAAGAGATATCATTTTAGTACCGATATCGAGGAAATTGTTCTGACTAATCCGATTGAGATTTTGAATAGCACTTTAATCTACTTAGCAAAAATTGCTACAACATTCAACCTGTCGTCGTCTTTTCTGCATTTAGTAAGATTACACAAAAATCACATTAACAACTAAAAAATATTTCGCACGTGCATACAGATTATTTCGGGTATAATTGGAGTGTTTCTGATTTAAGTTTAATCTGACTTGAGACTCTCTACCCAAAAAGGCGATACCCACGCCCTCAGGGCCCTGTCACGGGTCGTCTCTCGAGGGTCTTAGACGCACCCGAGCGACCCGTAACAGCCCCACACTCTGATCAGACTGTCTTGAAACTCAAACCAGCTTTAGATTGATTCTAAAAATGAAACATGAAATATTAAATAATTTAAAATTTAATTTAAATTTAAGACTGATTTAAAACTGAAACAAAAAATTTAAACTCAATCCAATCCTACTTATTATATAAAAAATGTCACCCGCCCCACTAATCTTTTGAGTCTTGCTACTACTCATACAAAAACAAGAAACACACTACTTTTCACATCACCAACCAGCAATGGAGCAGGAATGAAAAAAAAGAAAAGGACTTCACACAACCGGACAATTCCTCACACACCCTTTCCCTTTCACCTCTCCATCTCTCTGTCCTCACGAATCTCTTCCCTTCCCCCACCCCACCCCCGCCCCCCTGTAGAAATAATTTGCCTGAACGTGGAGACCTTTCACCCCTTTTCTCGAGACAGATCTCTAGTCATGGCCATTGGCCACCTTCTTCTTCTAATCATCATCATTATATAGAAAGAAAGCCCAGTTAAAAAGGCTAAAAAGAAAAAACCCACAAACCAAGAACAGCAAAAGCAAATAGAAAATATGGAATCCCCAATGTCATTTTCAGCGTTTCTTCTCATGCTTATTATGGTCTTCCTTTTTGACCTATCCTTTGCCGGTCTGCTTTCCGAACCGGCGCAGCCACTAAATCCCGGAGATTACTCGTCTTCAAATACCGTTCCGGCATTTCCGGTTCAAACGCAAGCCCAAACATGCCGGCTTGACCTGTCAGCCGAGCTTTTCGGCGGAGTCAGCGCGGCTTGCGGGCATGACCTAGACAGGAGCCGATGCTGCCCTGTTCTGGCGGCGTGGCTATTCGCTGCTCATGCTCGGTCGGCTTTGCAGGTAAACACTTCATCGGCTTCGGCAATTCCGACGAGTTCAGACTTGCCGATGATGCCGGACGATTCTCAGAAATGTGTGAACTCGCTGCAGAGCTCACTGATTAGTCGTAATATTCATCTTCCACAACCTAATGCTTCTTGCGACGCCGTATTGTGCTTCTGTGGAATCCGTCTCCACCAGATCACGTCGCTGAGTTGTCCGGCGGCGTTTAATCTTACCGCTGGTAATAGGAATGCTACCCCCACCGCCGCCGTCAAGAATTTGGAGAAGAATTGCCGGAATTCGTCTTATGCTGGTTGCACTAGGTGTCTCGGTGCTCTCCAGAAGGTTAGTCTCGTAATTTCCTTTATATCACGGGCTTATAATGAGAAATGTCGTTAACCGTAACTGTTTTTCTGTTCTTTTTTTGAACGAATTTAGATTACAGTTTCATCATAAATGCTTATTCTCAATCATTAAAAAGGAGCAATAAATATCCGAAATTTCTTTAAAAAAAATAAATTTCTCATTTTCTGTCTTTTCGTCCCAAAATACCCTTAAAATTGAAATGATAATTCCTTTGATTGATTATCAGTTGTTATAAAAGGCTTCCTTCATGTCAAAGATTTTCCAAATGTTCAATGTTGTAATCAATTTTATTTTCTGTTTTCTAAGCAATTCCAAAGTCCCACTCAGTTAAAAAAAAATCGGGGAAAAGATTAAATGGAAAATTCTTGAGTGGTTGGGGTGGGGGGGGGGTTGGGTGATGAAGCTTTTGCACATTCGCTGTGATTGGATTGAATATCTGGCTGAGATTCTAATCTTAGTTTTCAAACTTAAACTAAAATTTTCATGGATTGCTTTATTTTAATTCTCGGACTCAGTGCAAGAGGTTTATTTCTATATTTGAGTCTCAACTTTAAATCAGATTCAATCCAAATACACATGGTAAATTGTAAAAGTATTCTGCTGCTGTATTTGGTTTTTTTTACTTTGGTGAAACATTTTTGACTACTTTTCTTTGCTTTTGGTGGTTACTTTTGATTGACATTGGAAATGCAAAATCACCACAAATGTTTGTAACAAAGATTAGTAGCCACTTTGAAAATTATCCATTTTTTGCCATCTTTTGGTACATTTTTCAACTTTGAAGCATAAATGATTATTTGTGGCACTAAATTATTTACGTATTTTTATTTAGGATACTAAATTATTTTTTTAATTAATTATATCACTCATCTATTTACGGGTGTCAAATAATATACAAACATCATTTTTTTTAGTATTTTCTGGCCAAAGTTAGCTCGTAACTTTCATGTGCAAATCATTGAAGGGTAAAATTGGAACTTCACAATAACTCATTGATCTGTGAGTTAAATATCCACGAATCACTAAGTTATTGTGATGTTCCAATTTTTCCCCTCAATAATCTGCACATGAAAGTAGCGTGGCAACTTTGACTGAAAAACACCCAAAAAATTGTGGTTGTATATTTTTTGACACCTGCAAATAGATGAGTAATATAATTAACTACAAAAATAGTTTAGTATCATATATAGAAATACGTAAATAGTTTAACGCTTCAAATAGCCATTTACTCTTGAAGCATATTTCCTTTGCATTTTCATCGGAAGTGTGGGATTAAATTCATTTTTTCACAGTTTACGGTTGATTTCCATGTCCTTTTGTGCCGGAGTATATATAGCTTATCTAAGGCATAACATAACATCATCTTATTCTTGTGGTCAAGTACAAACACTCCATTATTGTAGTCAAATTTTTTGTACCATTTATGTATGATAATAGTTGGTGGGATTGGGCTTGTGCTGGTGAGATTTTCTGTTTTCAACTTTTTGCAAATGTGAATGGTTTTCTAGAGCATAGAGGGGGGAGGGAAGAGAAAATCTTACAACAAAATCCTTTTTTTTTTTTACAGGACTAATCCAACTGAGGTCTAAAAGAACACTTTCACTGACCTATTAAATTATAATTGTTGCAATGTATAGTTCAGGGGATCACCTGATAATGAAATCAATTTTAAAGAGAACACTACTCAGTTGAGTGATTTGCTTCATCTGCTCTAATAAACTGCGGGTTATGAGATGTGATTAAGTTTTACGTTGATCGATCACGAATTTTATCGCAACATTTTTCCTTTATTTGGGATTGAAATCAGTAGTAAGTATCACAAACTAGAATCTATGATACTAGATAACGGTAACGATACTAGATAACGATAACGGTATTAAGTGTCACGAATTAAAAGCGAGGTAAAAAAATTAAAAATAGTGGGGAGGTCTTCATACAAATAGGAGTGGGAGAATTACTAACTTTGAGACAATTTTCCCCACCAATCATTTTGGTTTCAAGAGGTGGAAAAATCACAAAAGCATTTTCCTCTTTGTAAATTAAGAGACTAAATTACCCTTAAATATGTTTTGTTTTGCAGTTAAATGGAGAGGGCAAAGATGGAACTAAAAAGGTACAAGGAGAAGATAGTGATCGAGTGAGCAAAATGTTGACCAGGGACTGCCAGCTAATGGGGCTGACGTGGCTACTAGCCCGCAACAAAACTGCATATATACCAACGGTCTCCGCTGTTCTTCGCGCCATAATGTACAGTGCGCATCAACCGCACGATGCAAAATGCAGCCCTGATCAAGAAAACATGCCGTTAGCCGTTGATTCACTTCAGTTCGAGAAATCAGAGTTCTCATCCTCACCGTCAGTTTATTCCATTTCATCATGGGTTGCTATTAGCTTAATTCCATTTTTAACCCTAATTTTCTTGGGATCTTATTAGAGGAAAATGTAATTTGATTTGAAACCCCTACTTTTTTGTGCATGTGATGTGAGATGTCGCAGGGGATTCACGTGAAGCTAGTTGACAAACTTGGGACGTGGTCATTTTTGTCCTTTTGCTCCCACTGTAAATTCAGGACATTTTCACAAGGGAACTGGGTCCTTTTTGACGTGTAGTACGAGGACATCTTACATATTCACCATGCAGTGACTTTCTTGTTTCTTTTGGACATGCTAGCTACTCCATCAATTTAATAATATAAATTATTTAAGACATATAACAAAAAATAATAAAGTAAAATGTAACATACTTTCTTAGTTAAAAATATTGATATTAATCTTTTAAATATAATTTATATATAACTGATTCTACATATGAGAGTATATTGATATTTAATTTTAAATTTTTTTAACTTTTTACTTCTTTAATTTTCACTGCAAATTTTAAACGATTTATATTAACAAATGGAGAAAGTAGTATTGCACCGATAATGAGTCTACTAGGATAATGTTATTCCTAATTATTAGTCTAGTTGTATAATAAATGATGAAACATAAAATTTTAAGTTTGAATTTTTAATTCTATGATAAATAATTAATTTTTTATAAAATTTTAAATGTTTCGTATTAAAATCAAATTTAAAATAGGTTTTGTAAATTTTTCTTTAACTTAACAAATTAGGAATGTAAAATATATTTAATTATTTATTAATTATGCTGAATGGGAGTGATTATCGAAGCATGAATCTTTTTGGGTTTTTTTTCCTCACTAAACGATGAGAACCCTAAAGTTTTGAAACTTTTTGAGATTACTCAAAACTCGATGAAGGGGTTAGATTCTCCATAACTATAAGTATGTTGGTCGTATAGTTTTAGGAGAAAATTTGTTTTTGAAAATCAAAACTTAAAGTTATTTAATTTAAAATATCAATGAAACAGATCTAAAAACATTGAAAATTGGGATAAATAATAATTGAAGGTTTGGTTGATGAATAAAAGAGTCATAGGCACATGTTTTGGGGAGAGAATCACGGTTGAATGTTTGTTTCTTTGTTAATCGGTTTGCTTTGAGCAGGATCAACAAGTCATTTTTTATTAAATCTTGTGGGTAAAAATGTAAATTTGAACTTAAGTCATTCTTTTCTGAGGGGTTCTGTTCGACTGTTTTAATATTTTTTTAGTTGTTTTTGGCCTTTTGGCTAATAGAATACCTGTCTCAGTTGTTTTTGACATTAGACTTCTTAATCTTGTAATCTTGGAACAGGACACTACATATGCAGTTTTTTGAAAATTTTCGCCTTGATCAGGTGCGTTCTCTACTAATATTGCATATAATGTGATCAAGCCACCTAATCCGGGACGGTTTGTGGAAGTTTAGAGGGCCAACAAGAAGTTCTCTTATGCTTTGGCGGGCCAGGTTAGGGCGGCTTAAGACAAGTGAGTTGCTACATTCATGGGGTATAAGGGAAGATACTAGTTGTGAGATTTGTGGTGCTACTATTGAGTCTACTCTCCATTTCCTCCGAGACTGTTCTTCAGCGGTGTCGTTTTGGCGGTCGATCTTAAGGCCCAATCAATATCGTCCATTTTTTTATGCGGCGGATGTAGTTTGATGGCTTGACATGGGTATGGCAGGTGGATGGACACAATCCTTTGGTTCCTTGGATTGGAAACTCATTTTCGGTGAAACTTGTAATAGTCTATGGCGTTGACGTAATCAAACGCTTTACGATCATCATTATGTTTACCTACTAGTACACGCAAAAGTTAGTGTGATTATCTGTAGAGTTCGGTATTTTATGAATGCAACTACTAGTAATAATATGGTTCGTGTGGACCTTGTAAATTACCCTTTTGCATATTAATACAAAGATCCCATTTTGAGTTTTAAAAAAAATTGAGTTTTGGTTTGAAATTTTTTTGTCTTAATCTCCATACGAATCTTATGCATAATAGTTTTTTCCAATATATACGGAACGCAGGTGTTCTGAGGATTAGAACATGTGTTTTGATACTCAGAAAATGTGTTTCACGCGGTAAAAATCAGAACATGTATTCTAAGTTTAGAACAAGTGTTTGTTTTAAATCAATTTTAACCGTCAAAATTTTAATTCAACAAAGGAAAATTCTGCAAATGCGAAATTTACCCCGTTACGCACTGGAGCCGTGGCGGATCTCGGAGTACATCATAAAATTTTCACTGGGTGAATTGGATACATTTAAGTATGTTATTTCAAGACTTTAAAAATTATATCATTTTTAATGCAGGTTTAGACTAAGTCCGACAAATACACATGTAACTTAATGAATTTTTTTAATTGAACAGTTACAAATGATTTTTTTTTTTGAAAAAATGTATGTTTAATTATTCTGGGATTAAATACCAGCAATCATAAAGGGATTACAAGAATGGCTTAACGTTAATTCGTATAGCCGGCGTTCCTCGCATATCCAAAATTATTAAGCCCCGAACCTCTTATGGAAGCGAATCTAACTGATCATAAAAAATAGTAGACTTCGTATCACATCCCACATTTGCTAATGCATCGCCAACTTTGTTTGCTTCTCTATAAATGTGAATTATCGAAATGCCTTTGGCCAGGGACATAGCCAAACTGAAATAACCATCCAAGGTCCATGAAGACACCCTGCCTTTGTACATTCATTTGATCTATTTATGACTGTGTGAAATGTGAAAGATATATTCTCTCTCTAGAGAAAATCCTCTCTAGAGAAAATATGTCTCTCTTCTTGCTTTTATATGATTTTTGGAAAATAAACTAACTAACACTACCTTTTTTGGTAGGATTAGCTTAGTTTATTCTTGTTCTACTTGGTCTGTTCTTCGTTTGTTGCTTTAGTGGGTTCTTTTTTGATCCCTTGAAGCTATTAGATATTATAAGAGGGAGAGTGAGAGTAAAGATGGGATCTTTTCTGGTCCGATTCTTTGCTCTGGGTGTTTAATATTTCTATAACTTTATTGCTCTCCTTCCTTTTTGTGGTGTCGAGTCAAGATTTTTAAGAGATTTTATGGTGGTCTTTTGAAGAGAGTATTCTTGTTCTCTGCTGGGTTTTTTAGTTCATCGAAGGAGTTTATGGTTCTTATGGGTATAAATCTTCGATTTTAGTGGTTGTGTTGCTTATTTCTTCAAACACATTTGAAGAAAAGCAGCATGAAAAGCTTTGATTTTTAGTGGGTTTTTTGGTATTTAAAGTGAGTAAAGATTGGATCTTTGTTGCTGTCCATTCTCCATATATCCTTCTATCCGGTTTTTTTTTACTTGCTCTTATATATTTTGGCGATTAATCTTTCAAAAATACCATCTTTTGATGGGTTTTTATCAGATTCTTGGCTTCTCTTGGCGATTTGGTGGCGTTTAGTTCAGATCTCTCAAGAATTTATTTGCTGGGATTTTGATTGGATTTTATTACTCTTCATGCTCTATCCATATTTCTGTCCAATTTTCCTTGCTCTTGATGTTTAATCTTTCTGAAAACACCATTTTTTGGTGGCTTTTAGCTCTGTTTTCTGGTATATTGGGAGTTTGGAGAACACTTCTATCAAAAATCCATGATCGACCATGAGTGATTTTTCGGATTTATTTGATGTTCTTTGCGTGTTCTTCCTGAAGAAATGTTCTTTTCGTGAAGATATCCGCCATAGTTGATTGTTCTTGATATTATTCTTCATGAAGCTTTGGTGGATATTGCCTTCTATGATTTTGTGGCGTCTTGATCTACCAGTATTGTCTTTCTTATCATTTATCTTTAAAAGACTGGTGCTTTTGGGTTTTATTTCAAAGAAGGCGTTTGACGTGCTTCTTGCTTATGCTTGCGTTTTGTTGATCACGGTGACTGAAATGCTTCGATTTTTAGTGATCGCAAAATGCTTTCTATTACTGGTGATTGCAAGGTTGTTCATGTTTATCAAGAGAAAAATTCTATTACGGATGCCTTAGCAAACTTGGCTTGTGAAAACCGTTCATTTAGACGAAATGTTCATGTCTTATGTTCGAGTTTCTATGGTTTTGCATCATAGCATGGTTTTAATTGTAACATCCTTGTGCACACACTTGAATGTGCAAGGTTGCTTTGCTTTGCTATCTTAGATGTACTGGGTGGTTTTTCCACCTTTTGGGAGGTTTTGGTTTTAGTCCCCCTCCTTTTTTTTGGCCGACTTTGGCCCTATCAATAAAAAAATATTCTGTTAAAAACACCCTGCCTTTGTTCACTGCTGTAACCAATGCCAAAGAATCGGTTTGCATTTGATTTACCGTAATTCCCTGGTGAATCGTAAGTTTCATGCCATTCTCTAGTGCAACTATTTCTGCTTGAGTATTCGTCGCGTCTGGGCCTATATAGGTTGCAGTCGCGGCAATAAATTCACCTTCACCTTGCCGAATAACGAAGCCTACCCCTACCCCTGCCTCTCCCGGATTCCCTCGTGCAGCACCATCTATGTTGAGAATTATATCCGATTGTAATGATGATGGCTTCAACCATCGCACCACTTTTATCTGCACCAGATGGTTGTTCCTTGCTGGTCCATGGTGCAAATCAATATGCTTAGCCTTGCTTAGATTGTCCAGGTAGCAATCGAAGTCGCAAGCGAGACTATGAGTTGTCGCGGCTTGCCCTTCAAAGATGAATCGGCATCGCGCCTTCCATAGGTGCCAACAAACAGAGCTGGACAGGACCAATTTGGTCACTCGCTCGCTCCTCTGCCCTCCCAGCCACCAACCTTTGAGCATCATTTTTGGGTCCGTCGCGATGTGGTTCGGCATCAATACACCCATCCTAGCTGCTGCATGCAGTGACGGATGTAGGTGAGACCCAGTGGGGTCAATTGACCCCAATGGAATTTTTTTTTTTTTAAAAAAAAAATTATATATGATATATTTTACTCTATTTAGATAATAATTATATAAATAACCCCACACAAAAAATTTAATGACCCCACTAATAAAATAAACATTCTTAAAATTTTGATCAAATAGATAAAAATATGTTCCGCACTAGAGCAGTGGTGTTAACCATTCTTGTTGTTTCTAGAAGATATTTAACAAACAGTTTTAAATATTTTAAAGATTTAAAAATACTTTTTGTTTCTAGTCTTCTAGAAGATATTTAACAAGTTCCTCTCAATAAAAATAGTCTTGTCTCTCACCTCTCAAGTCTCAATTTCTTCCCGCTTCGCGGGATACTTAACAAGTTGCTCTCAATAAAAAATAGTCTTGTCTCTCAGCTCTCAAGTCTCAATTTCTTCCAACTTCGCGGGATATTTAACAAGTTGCTCTCAATAAAAAATAGTCTCGTATCTCAACTTTCAAGTCTCAATTCCTTCCCGCGAGACATCTCATTCTCATTCTCAATCATTTTTTTATGCTGCATATTGTTTGATAAAATACAAAAAAAAAACTTGGGGAGGGGGGTGCGAACTTGATAAAATACTCCAAACTACATATAAAATTTACTAAAATTTATCATATCTAGTAGTATTTTTAAAAATTTCGGGCGCCCTAAAATCGTCCCTGACCCCACTGATCTCAAGTCCTGGATCCGTCACTGGCTGCATGCCTCCATAATTGTTGCGCAAATGAGCACTGAATAAAAATCTATAATATATAAAGTTAGGAAAAGTTGAGGTAGAAGTTTGAGGGAGTGACATGTGGCATTTTGTGAGATGTGGACCAATTAGAAACTTACATGTAGCAATGTAAGCTCTCTAAAATGCAAAAGATGTTATGCTCCATTAGCTAATAACTTAAGCTAAAGTTTTAAATTGCTATTGAGATAAAATATGAAGTAAGAAATTTTAGCTATAAGAAATTTTAGCTCTATATATACACACACAAACTATAAATGAGTATTAATTATAACATACAACTAATGATATAACTCATGTATAAATGTTAATTGGAATTGGAAAAGTTTGAACTATAATGAATTATGATGTTTCAAGTGACTTTTGGAGTTCTTATTCATGTAAGGGAATTTTAAAAGGCATGTATTAATGTTAATTGGAATTGGAAAAACTTTAACTATTGTTAGTTATGATGTTTCAAGTGACTTTTGGAGTTCTCATTCATGCAAGGAAATTCTAAAAGAGTTAATTATAAATTATAACTCATGTATACTTAACTCCTAAGATTCTTCAAGTTCATATAAAAAAAAATATGAACCAACATTTTTTTTTTTTTGCTAAATAAATTCTGATTTCATTAATCACAAGTAGCCGAAGCCATTACAATCAATAGAAAATCTGAAAGTACAAAAAGTAAAAGTTATACTAATGATTTAAAAAAATCAAGATAACAGACAAAGACACATCCAAGAAAACTTGGATGGTTAGGAAAAAAAACTAGAAAAAACTAGAAAAATAAACAAATACATAATCTTCTTCTTCAAAGCATCTTCATCGCCATTCTTGAACCACGAGGGACGAGGAGAATATCACTTTCAACATCTTCCTAGGGAGTCGACAATTTATAGGACCATGGGCGTATCAACCGTCCCCTACAAATTGCCTCGGGAAGATGTAGAAAGTTGATAAAGGGCCCAGATCAAGTCCGGGTTGAAAGGATCCTCCTAGAAACATAGAAAAAAAGTCTAGATCTGTGAAGATCTGAGACTCATCTAACCACTGTGTCTTGAATCTTGAAGAAAAAAACTCTGAAAAATGTTTCATATGATTCGTGGTACAAAATAGGGTAATAATAACGGAACAAAAGGACCAAGATTTGACCATTGGCCGGAGCCAATGGCCAAATCTGGCCAGCAGTAGAGGGAAAGAAAGCCGCAGGAAGGAAGGGGGGAAGAGAGAGAAGAGAGAGAAAATGGGAAGGAGAAAGATACTGTTTGTACTTTCAAAACTTTCCTAAAATATGAACCAACACACTTAACTTAAAATTCATTAGTTATATTAATGAATGAAGTAGAAGAGTTTTGTAACTTTTATTATAATAATTATATTTGTTTAGTTCATTAGTCATATTAATGAACAAAGTAGAAGAGTTTTGTAACTTTTATTATAGTAATTATATTTATTTAGTTCATTAGTTATATTAATGAATGAAGTAGAAGAGTTTTGTAGTAATTATATTTATTTAGTTCATTAGTTATATTAATGAATGAAGTAGAAGAGTTTTGTAACTTCATTCATTAATATAAAATTTTGGGTTTTTATGAATCGATGAAGAGCCTTTTTAATTTCTTCTAACCAACTATATTTATTTAGTTCATTAGTTATATTAATGAATGAAGTAGAAGAGTTTTGTAACTTCATTCATTAATATAAAATTTTGGTTTTTATGAATCAATGAAGTGGCTTTTTAGTTTCTTCTAACCAACTATATAAATCAAAACCAATCATTCCCTCAATAACTTAAATATGAAAAAAGAAAAATTGGATTTGATCAACTAAAAAAGAAAGAGAAAATATCAGTTTCCAATACTTTATTATTTCCCTAATGAAAGACTCTTGATATTCTATAACAATAAAATCTTTAATAGTTAAAAATATAATATAAAAAATAGGTTTCAAAAAACCATTCGTTTTTCAAAGAAATGACTTTTCATATTATAAACAACAAACTATAATGACTATTTAAATAAAAAATAATCTTTCAAAAAATGATTTTTTAATTTCTCTAAGAAAGTGACTTTTGGCTTTCTCGAGAAACCAAAAAGTCTAAGAGTTTATATATTTTATTTATTGTCATTATTATTGTTATTTATTGTCGGTTAGGAAAGTTCAAGAGTTTTTTCTTCTTATAAATAGAGAAATGATATGAGCAAATATGTCATGGTCTTCTTGGTTTTAATAGGTAAGAAATTCATTTTTTTAAATAGTGCAATTCATGTTTTCACTTGATATATTAATTTATATGTTTATGAACAAACATCTAATAATTTTGTTTAGAGACAAATTATTTTTCAAGTACCAAGTTAAGAGAATATGTGTCTCAATTTCCAGAACATGTTTGATTGAAGACAGAGAGCTTGCCACCTGAAAAACATGAGTAATAAAAAATCTTGATACTTGATTCAATTCTTTTCTTGCCTTTTTTTTTCTACGTAATTATTTCCTTGCTTTTGTTTTGTTTGTTGTGTAATTATTTTCTTACTTTTATTTGTTTGAGAATGAGGATGGATAACATGTAATACGCTATAGAGGGTGAACATTTTTTTTGTGCAGGTATAATGACTCTTAAAGGTTCCCAAAATAAGCTTCTTGAAGAGGAGTAATTAGAGAATGGGTGCAAAAAAATTGACGGGAAAAGGGGGTGCTAAGTAGCTCTTTAGTGACAGAAGGCAAAAAAATGTAGGCTAAGCTTCTTTGAGGATTGTTTTTTGTATTTTGTTTTTTGTGTTTTAGAAAAAAATAATATTTATGATGGTTTTGTTCTTAGACAAAAAGAATGAATTAGCAAGTTTATGAATAAAAAAGTAGAATTATTACATCTTATCTAAATTTATTTTGAGACATATTCACATGTTTTTCAGTTTCAGTTATATCTCTAAGCAAAATGCAAGCTAGAAAACATGTACGACATCATCAAAAGAGATATAAATTAGAAATACAACCGCGCATCGCGCGGGGATCAAACCTAGTGTGTTGATATGAGTCCACTCCCCGCTTACAATAACACCAAGTGACAGTGTGAAATCCTTGTCGCCTTAAAACCTCCTCCAATGGCAAAAAATTGTTCAAATACTTCCATAGAAAAACAGATAATGTCAATGGCAGCTCCTTCGCCCAAACATATGTCATGATCTGTATGATTCAAATGTCCTCCATCTGGTAATTAAGTGTTGTCGTTTTATGGCCAAAACGACACAGTTCCAATTAAGGCTAAATAGGGTTAATTTTACCAATTAGAAATCAGATTGGGGGAAATGGATTTTGTCTTCTTGTGTTGATGGGCTTCTCTCGTTTGAAGAGAGGGGATAGTCACTGAGGACTGTTGATTTACTGCAATGATGTCAGAAGTGAAGAGCTGGAGGGGGAGGATCTATTTAGATAATCCAACCCTACTTATAAATAGAGAGAGGCTGCAAAGGAGAGGGGATTCAGAAAATATATGTTATCTTTGGCTGCTGCCATTATCGTCTTCCTCTGTGAGTGCTTGAACTCTTCTTTTCCCCCTTGAATTCATTCACTCTATTTCTCCCCCAAACTTTCCCCTTCTGTTACTGAATTGCTGGTTGGCTTTGCCTTCTCAGATTATTGCTCACAATAGTCTGGAATGGAGATTGCAACTAGTTCAAGTGTTTTCGCTGCTGTGATGCTTGCCTAGGATGATGGTAACCAGGAGCTGCTGTGAGCATCGACATTGAGTTTGAATTCAGCTTCTTTTCCTTATCTATTGTATTCTATTGTCCTGGTTCGAAGTAGTTAGTAGTGGATCAGTATTATTATGACAATAGTAGTAGAGTTAAGCCTTGTAATGGCATTTTGCTGAGTTCAGTGAACTTTTACTCATTATATATATCATATCATTTTGTTTGCTATTGATTGTTGGGGCTTGAGGCCACTTAGCTGCCTATTTGTTAGTTTTTCTTGTTACTGTGAGTGTTTGAGAGTTTGGGACATGACAAATTGGTATCAGAGCAGTTCCGAGCCTAGGGAATCCATGGGAGAGATGAGTTTCATCCTCACGGATTGTGTTGCCCGCTTGATACAAATGATGGAAGGTATCACTCCTTTTCAGTGTACCTCATCATTATCGGAGTACATTAGCCGATTTGAGAATTGGAGAAATACAGTCGTGAGAGCTGGGTCAAGTTTAGAATTGAAGAATTTTATTGATAAATTTATTGATGGATTAAATTCTGAGATGAGAAGTAGAGTCTATGTTTGGTCTCGATATTCTTTAAAAGAGAATGATTGTGTAACTTGGGAAGAATATATAGTATCATTCTTTGTAAGATTTCATTATTATTTGAGAAAGGAGAACATAACTAATGATGAGAAAGAGGGTAAGGTGAAGGTAACCTCCGAAGGAGCTGCTGTTGTGGAAGCCAATAATGTTGATGTGATGGTTTCAGGTGTTGCGGTTATTGGAGAGACAACAAAAAAGGGAGGTTGCGAGATATTGAAGAGGAGGTGTTTGCACTCTGATGAGTGAGGTTAATGTCACTACTAATGACTCTAAAATTTCCAATCTTGAAGATGCGAGATCTTTGCTTTGAGATATCCAATCATTCAAAAGTGGTTTCTGTGTTTATGAACCAAGAAAGGAAATTACACACCACAAGGCCTTGGGATTTTCTGGGACTTGAGAATAATATCATAATTCATTCAAGTTCCATATGGAAGAAGACAAGATTTGATGAGGACACCATTATTGGAAACTTTGATACTAGTGTCTGGCCTGAACCAAAAAGCTTTAGTGATGATGGATTGGGACCAATTACATCAAAGTGGAAAGAAATTTGCCAAAGTGATTTAGATTCAACTTTTCAGTGCAGCAGAAAACTAATCGGAGCGAGCTACTTCAACAAAGGATATGTTGCTGTCGTGAGGCATCTTAATCACTCGTACAATTCACAAGCTGAGGTTGTAGTCATTCAAGATTTATTCCAATCAAATTTTGAAGGAGCAAAGAATCTTGTGAAAAATGAGGTTCCAATTTCAGTTTGCTCAAGGTCAAGGGGTGAGTTACAATTCTGTTTAGATAACCTTGAATCAGAGAAATTTTATGGCTCTTTATTTGCTTATGCATTCTTTGCCATATATGTATTCGATCCCGGTAGAAATGTCATACATGTATTTGATTCCGGTGTAAAGAACAGTCAACAGAGTGAGGAAATTTGTTGTCAAGTGCCATCTGTTTCTAACTCTATTAAGGAATATGATATAACTTTACAGTTACCAGAGTTGAAGAAATTGTTACAAGAAAGAAGGAAAAATGGAAATGTTGGTGGGTTTGATCAAAAAGGGCCTGTAAATGCTTTCTTGGTTAGAAACAGGGACACAGGGATCCCTGAACTTTTTGACAATTGCGGTTTTGGCAGTAATCCAAAGTGCTGATCTTTTGTTGTGTGGTAGATTAGTTTCTAATGATGTTCTTGCTTTGATTAATCCTAATGCCAGACTTCTCTATATTGGCAAGACTGCTGAATACCATAGCAGAACTCAGGAAGAAATTCATGAGCTACTCTTCAGTTTTGCTGATAATGGGAACCAAGGGTTCTATGGGCATTTGAGGGCTGATAGAACATCTCAAGAACATGGGTATAGAAGTGGAATACTTTACATAAGGCAGAAGATGTATTTAGGATCAGGAAAAATGGTCATACATAAGAGTATGAGGAAGTTACTTTTCTGTTCAGTTAACTTGGAATCAGAGGTTGTGGCTGGTTTTTTATTTTCATATGGAGTCTATATCATCTATGTATTTGATCCTGGTGGGAAGAGCAGTCTACCAAGTGGGGGGAAATCTGGCCAGGTTCAGACAAGTTTTAAAGAAAAACAAAATTTGTTGCTATTGAAGTGGCTTAAAAATGTGCAATGTAAACTACTACTGAAAAATAGACAATTTGGCTGTTCGGAGTTCAAAAAGGCGCACAAGGTTAAAGGTCAACCATCATTTCAGAAAGGTGGTTCTTATGAGGCTGATGACATTGAAGATCTTGTGAAAGTTGGAGAAGCGGTGAAAAGTTATTCATATTTTGCAGCACGCTCAATGGCAGAAGGTAGCATTGATGTTGAGGAAGATGTCTTGTTTCAGTGGCGGACAGAACTTGAGCAACTCAGAGTAGCTGATCCCATGACTAATCAACCTTTAGTGGAAATGATAGAGGGCAACTTGAGTTGGATGGAAAAAAAAAAAAAAAAATCTTTACAGAAGCAGGAATTTCAGCATCACTATTCATGTTGGACTGGTGAAAAAAAAAAAAAAAAAAAAAGCGGTAACAGAGTTGGAATGCAGCAAGTGCCTCAGGGAGTTTGAAACATTCTCTACATTTGTGGTGCTTGAATCCAGTTGTTTTTCGAGACATTGCTGGTGTTTCGCTTTCAATGGTTTTAACATCCGAAACTGTCACCAATGAATTCATTTTCATCTGAACTCGGAGTTCAGTTTGAAACTTATCTGGAAGCTCCACATGTCATAGATGTTGAATAACAACTTTAGGCAACTGTGATTTCTAGAGGTCCAGGGAATCATCCACTAAATGCAAGCTACTGAGCAATGAAGCATACATTTTCCAGAATGAACCCCGCTCAAGAAAGAAGTCACTTGGGGGGATGCTTTCACGGAACAACGGTTTAGCGATTTCTAGACTTGAGGACAAGTCCGTTCTTAAGGGGGTGAAATGTCATGATCCGTATGATTCAAATGTCTTCCATCCCGGTAATTAAGTGTTGTCGTTTTATGGCCAAAAGCGACACGGTTCCAATTAAGGCTAAATAGGGTTAATTTTACCAATTAGAAATCGAGTTGGGGGAAATGGATTTTGTCTTCTTGTGTTGATGGGCTCTCTCGTTTGAAGAGAGGGGGATAGTCACCGAGGACTCGTTGATTTACTGCAATGATGTCAGAAGTGAAGAGCTGGAGGGGGAGGATCTATTTAGATAATCCAACCCTACTTATAAATAGAGAGAGGCTGCAAAGGAGAGGGGATTCAGAAAATATATGTTATCTTTGGCTGCTGCCATTATCGTCTTCCTCTGTGAGTGCTTGAACTCTTCTTTTCCCCCTTGAATTCATTCACTCTATTTCTCCCCCAAACTTTCCCCTTCAGTTACTGAATTGCTGGTTGGCTTTGCCTTCTCAGATTATTGCTCACAATAGTCCCGGAATGGAGATTGCAACTAGTTCAAGTGTTTTCATTTCTTGTGATGCTTGCCTAGGATGATGGTAACCGAGAGTCTGCTGTGAGCATTGACATTGAGTTTGAATTCAGACTTCTTTTCCTTATCTATTGTATTCTATTGTCTCGGTTCAAGTAGTTAGTAGTGGATCGAGTATTATTATGACAATAGTAGTGGAGTTAAGCCTTGTAATGGCATTTTGCTGAGTTCAGTGAACTTTTACTCATTATATATATCATATCATTTTGTTTGCTATTGATTGTTGGGGCTTGAGGCCACTTAGCTGCCTATTTGTTAGTTTTTCTTGTTACTGTGAGTGTTTGAGAGTTTGGGACATGACAACATATTGTCGGGACATGAGTGTACTTGCATCAGCGCGTAGGGTTGTAATGGCCGAGCTGAGTGTGAAATTACCATCCTTTTCAGGCATCCATACCCACTTGTCTGATCCTTGTTGTAGCTTTATCGGAGGGAGTAGGCGAATAACATTGGCAAAACAGCATCAGTTATGTTACCTTCCAGATTTCCGAGCCGAGATAAGTCTTAATGGGGGCCGTTTGTCCAACCATGGTTTATGAAGGGCTTTTAGTTAATTGCTTGTTCTGTTCCTATTACTATTATTTTCTATTTTTTTTTCCACAGGAATAAGTTAATCAATGTTAGGCTGCATAGAATCGAAGAAAAACTTACATTTTTTGTAACTTTGAAACACCACATTTTTCCAACTAAGAAGAACAATTTTATCCTTACCCCTCAAGAAAAAGGCAAATACATGCAAAAAATAGAGAAGTTTTACAAGTGCTTTTCTTCAAATGATTATCCTTTTAATGTAGGGACTAAATAATCGAAGGGAATTTTTCAGGGGTTTTAAAATCGTTAAGCCAAACTAAGGGGACTGAATAGTGATGAAATGAATGTGTGGACTAAAAAAAAAAAGTAAAATCTTTTTGGGGTTGAAATACTTGAAGACAAATTACAGGACTGAACAGTGAAAAACGAATATATTGTGTCTAAAATAGGGGGACTAAATCGTAGAAAGAAAAATTACAGGGGTTAAAATATGTTAGGACAAATTAAGGGGACTAAATTGTGATTAAATGAATATGTGTGGACTACATCGTCAAAACAAAAATTCCAGGGGGTTTAATTAAGTGAAGCCAATATTCGGGGACTAGAATGTGATGAAATTAAAACTTTTGAACTAAATAGGAAAAATAAAATATTTAGGGGTTTGAAATACCTGAAACCAAATTACGGGGACTGAATAGTGAAGAAATGAATATATTGGGACTAAATCGTGAAAACTAAAATTATGGGGGTCTAAATAAGTAAACGAACTTTCGAGGTGACTAAAGTACGATAAAATTAAATAAGGGGACTAAATCGACGAAAGGATAATTTCAGGGGCTTTAAATACGTTAAGCCAAATTAAGGGGACTGAATAGTCATTTAATTTAAAACTTTCAGGGGGTTGATTACCCGAAGCGAAATTATGGGGACTGAATATTGATGAAATGAATATTTGTGGACTAAATCGTCAAAACGAAAATTCCAGGGGTTGAAATAAGTAAAGCCAAATTATAGAAAATAAAATCTGGAGACCCCTATAATTTTTTATTTTCTGATTTAGTCCCTTAATGTTTATTTTAACCTATTTTAGTCTCAGAAAGTTGTATTCACTTATTTTGTACTCCCTTAAATTTTCGTTTTGACGATTAAGTCCACACATATTCATTTCTTCGATATTCAGTCCCCTTAGTTTAGCTTCATGTATTTAAAGCCCCTCAAATTTTTAATTTTATGATTTAGTCTCCACATTTTAATTTCATACTATTATAGTCCCCCAAAAGTTGGCTTTTTTATTCAAACCCTGGGCTTTTCGTTTTCACAATTTAGTCCCATTATATTCATTTTATCACTATTCAGTCCCCCATTATTTGGCTTCAGGTATTTCAACCTCCTGAAAGTTATAATATTTTCTATTTAGTCCCAATATATTCATTTTATTTCTATTCATGTCCCGTTATTTGACTTCACGTATTTAAACCGCCTGGAATTTTCATCTCATCGATTGAGTCTCACAATTTTATTTTATTTCAGGGGGTTGAAATACCTGAAGCCAAATAATGGGGACTTCATCTCATCGTATTTAAACCGCCTGGAATTTAAATTTTATTTTATTTCTCAAAAGCCTAGCTGGAGGCCCATTTTCACTATGAGTCTGCATTATTGATGCCTCTAAGAAATATCTCTGAGAAAATATTACAAAAATCAGTATTAACATTAGTCTAGACTAAAAAAAGTTAAAACCTTGCTTACATTTATTACTGGAAACAAATTAAGCTACTACATACCATATAACACATACTAAACAAAAATCAATATAATAATCTCTACCTCCCAGATTGAATGTCTATTTGTGAATAAGAAAAAACTCGGTTGCCTTGAATTTAATATCAACTTTTCTATTTATTTTGTATTAGAAGAATGTACATTCAATTCCAAATTGTGAGATTACTGAACTACTAATTTCACTCCATTCTAACCCTTTTAACATCTAAGTTCACCAGGGGATCATCTCCACAATAATCATACTTCCAATTCATCAATTATTGATGCAAAGATTCTTCTTTTTTTATTGCATTTACTAAATATAACCCAAAAAAAGAAAAGAAAACAACAAACTTTGTTAAACTGAACCCATATCAGCAACTGTAAATGCACAAAGTGTATGCTCTCATAATATCACTCTCATAATAACACTGAAACAGATGTATTAGAAACTGATCTAAACAATGAATGTGTAAAGTTGCTACTTACATAATACTACTGAAACAGTGTCCCCTATAAATAAGAAAAAATCGAAAAAACAAGAAGAGGGGAAAAAAGGCATTACCTTAACTGCAGATTTTGAGAAACTGAAACTAACCTCTGTACCCAGAAGAGAATGAGAGAAGAACTGAAAGGACAGGTAGATACGTGTTCAACTTCTTATATGTGGGAATTATGGAGATTCTTGGACTCTTTTTGCATGTGAAATACTTTGCGTTTTGATTCTAAACAAATCCAGGAATACGAGGAATCTAGGGTGTGCTTGGAGAAGGTCTGGTTTGAATTTGGTTTAGTCAGGAGTTTAACTTCAACATGAAGTTTGGCTAATTTTGATAAATTTCAAGATTTGGAAATTGTATTAGTACTCCGTATCAATTTTTTTCCATAGTAATTATTATTCGGTTCTTGGAATTATTAATCTTTGATATAATTTCCAATATAAATTTGGGAAAATTGAAGTGAAAACATACACTATATACAGGTACCAAATTTTAATTTTTTGGTGATATATACAGCTCATAGCTTCCAAGTTTAGCAAATAGGATTGTCATGCAATTGATTAGTTGAAACTGAAAACAAATTCTGTAATATAAATATAGTTAGATTGTTAGATAGTATGATAGAATAAAATGGAATTGGTATTTTATTTAGTTAATTAATTAATAGAATAAAAAACTATTATATGCCCAATAATTCTAAAAAGTACATAACAATAAAGAAATTTTTTTAAAAAAATGAGTTATTTAATTTTAGATTACAATTGTTTTCATCTTATTTCTTATTATCAATTGGAAGATATTTTAAGATTATTGGGAAAGTGGTTTAATATTTGAAGTTTATTAAGATAAATTAGTTTCTAATTAATTTAATTGATTTAAAATCTTCTAAACCAATCAAGTTTTTGTAATACCATTAAACCACAAAAAATTCTAGAAAATTCCACGTTGGATTTCCAAGTCTTTGATTGTTGAAATTGAAAACACGTTCTGTAATATAAATATAGATAGGTTGTTAGAAAGTATGATAGAATAAAAAATTATTATATGACCACGTTGGATTTCCAAGTCTTTGATTGCCTCATGCCCCCACAAAATAAAGGCCTCCAAGTTTTTTTTTTTAATAAAAACTCAAGATTTTTTTTAAAAACTTTCAATATAAGCTTCCGATAAAATTTTACCTCAAGCCCCATGTTCCATTCACACAGCCCTGTAAATAGGAAAAATTTAGTTGTGAACCTTATGGTCCTAAATTTCCCGATGGGCGAATAACAGTTGAGAAAGAGTTAAGCCAGCGTTTTATTTAAAAGGAAGTTTTTGTGGCCGATCCAATTCCATTTCACTTTCCAATTCATCATTGAAGATAAAAAAAGTTAAGAAAAAATTTCTCACTCTAATATGATCATATATTGAAATGTGACTACAAGGTCGACCAATAACATAACATAACTATTTCAATATAACATTCTTAATAAAAACCGAAGGTCTTGAAATTTATTCTCACCCTTAGTCACATGTTCATATCCAATTTTGTAATAATATAGGATTTATAAAAAAACATAATAAAAATAAGAACTGTGAAAAATTTCTAATTAAGTGAAATATAAACTAAAATATCTATGCGTGGTCATATAGAGCTAGTCGATAACAAAATTAATTAATATGGTACTCCCTCCATTCCTAAATATAAGACTCTTTAGACAATTTGAGAAAATTAAGGAAGTTGTCATTTCCACCTAAACTTCCAATATTACCCCACCTCTCCTCTCTCTTACTTCTACTTCTACTTCATAAAGAAAGGAAAATGTTGAGGGTATAATTGGAGTAAATTGTTGACAACTAATAAAACAACCTTAAACGACAATTAATTTGGATACCTACATATCTCCTAAACGACAATTAATAGGTAATGGATGGAGTATATAAAGCTAAAAGACCATATAATCAATTATGTTCTTCTTACCTAATAATCTCGTCATCCAAATGTATGAAATGTCCCCAGGGACGATTCTAGAAGGCGAGGGCAGTTGTCCCTCGAGATTTTTAAAAAATATTATTAGATATAATAATTTTTATATGTAGTTCAAAATTTTTTATCAAATTCACCTCCCAATTTTTTTTTACAGTTTTTATAGGTAAGTCGATATATTGTTGCAGTTTTTCGCTCCAAAAGACAATTCTTGTCTTCGTACCTGAATGTCCCGAAAAAAGGTATGAAATGTCCAAAGCCATATCACATATTTGACTATCTATCTATAAAACTTCTACCACCTTGGAATTTCCTGATCATCAGAACTTGCCAAAAACCCTCATTACTCCAAGTTTACAACCAACCACACCTGTTCTCTCTCAACTTCAATGTTGTTCTTAGCCAATAGTTTTCATCATCTAAATTTAGAAAAAGTCAATCACATATTTGACCACTTATATACTATAAAAACTCTACCACCTCACAACTTCCTCAATATCAAAACAGCAAAAAATCACATGTCTCCCGTATATATCTATATTCCTATATCTAACCAATCATAATTCACCTTATGTATATATAATTGGAACAAATGTACACGTAACAAATTCTAATTGGTTGGGTATAATAATAGGGACACACAGGAAAGATGTTTTTCACCCCAAAAAAATCCTCATTTATTCCAAGTCTTGGCAACTAGCAACCACCATCACCCCCCTTCTTCTCACTTCATTTAAAGTATCCCCAACCACTTCTCATTTCTTCTCAATCCTCATATACTCCTCTAATTCCTTTCCCCCATCTCCATTCCAACTTCAACACCACAACATCTATATTCTCCCATCTCTTGCCACCCCCAATTAATATTGCAATACAATGGGAAGTCTTAATGATGATAGTTTTCCTCTTTCTCCATCTTCACCGGTTGGTGAATTCAAGCCACTTGATCCAGAAGAATTCAGAAAGCAAGCCCACCAAATGGTTGATTTTATAGCAGATTACTACAAGAACATAGAGAACTACCCTGTTCTTAGCCAAGTTGAACCGGGATATCTCCGGAACCGTCTCCCGGAGACGCCACCATATCGGCCGGAACCGTTTCATAACATTCTTAAAGATATTCAAGAAAGTATAATCCCTGGAATGACTCATTGGTTGAGTCCTAACTTCTTTGCTTTCTTTCCGGCCACAGTCAGCTCCGCCGCTTTCGTCGGAGAAATGTTATGCACTTGTTTTAACTCTGTAGGGTTCAACTGGCTCGCCTCCCCGGCTGCAACCGAGCTCGAAATGGTTGTCATGGATTGGCTCGCTCACATCCTCAAACTTCCCAAGTCATTCATGTTTTCCGGCACCGGCGGCGGCGTTATCCAAGGAACCACCAGTGAATCCATCCTTTGCTCGGTCATCGCCGCCCGAGATCGAGCCCTAGAGAGGATAGGAGTCCATAATATTAGCAAGCTCGTCGTCTATGGCTCCGATCAAACTCATTCTACGTACACCAAAGCATGCAAGTTGGCCGGAATTTTCCCATGCAATATAAGAATAATTCCCACAACAGCCCATACAAATTTTTCTTTATCTTCACTTTTGCTACGTAAAGTTATAGAAGCCGACGTGGCAGCAGGGCTGGTCCCACTTTTCCTATGTGGCACGGTGGGGACCACTTCAACCACGGCTATCGACCCGGTGAGTCAACTAGCTGAGGTGTGCCAAGAGTACGGTTTGTGGTTCCACGTGGATGCAGCATATGGAGGTAGCGCATGTATTTGTCCAGAGTTTCGACCCTATTTAGATGGGGTTGAGCGGGTTGACTCATTGAGTTTGAGTCCACATAAGTGGTTGTTGAGTTACTTGGATTGTTGTTGCTTGTGGGTAAAAGAGCCTAATTTGATCGTCAGAGCCCTGAATACCAATCCAGAGTATTTGAGGAATAAACAGAGTGAGTTGGACTCGGTTGTAGATTACAAGGATTGGCAAGTGGGAACAGGACGACGATTCAAAGCACTTCGATTATGGCTAATTTTCCGTAGCTATGGCGTTGCAAACTTACAAAAGCATATTCGTTCTGATGTTCGAATGGCTAAAATGTTCGAACAATTTGTAAAATCAGACCCCAGATTTGAAGTTGTTGTACCACGAACATTTTCATTAGTTTGTTTTCGATTTAATCCCTTTAGAGATCGCGATGCAAGTTATACTGAACTCTTAAACAAAAAATTACTCGAAATTGTTAACTCAACTGGCCGGATTTACATGACTCATACTGTGGTTGGTGAGGTGTACATGCTTAGATTTGCAGTGGGGGCCACGCTTACAGAAGATCGCCACGTGTGTGCCGCATGGGAATTGATAAAAGAGTCAGCCGATGCTTTACTCGAGAGGAGTTATTGCATGGTTTGAGCTCGGGGGTTACTAATTTGGAATTGTGATGTTTAACATTTAATGTGGGATTGTTTTCTAGATCCTGGATAGTTAGAAATAAGCATGAATTGTACGTACCAGTACTTCTTCCTTCTTCGCAAATTAAATAATTTCATTTTCTTATTTTAGACTGAAGAATTGGTATCTAAAAACACGAAAGAGAAACAAGTTCTGATTTGGAGTATGTTGTTGATTGTATTTTATTATTATTTTTAATAAATACTTTATATCCCTTATTATTTGTCCGATAATAAGTATGTTATATGTAATATTAATAGAAATTAAATAAAGTTTAAGTCATTCTTATAGTTGTTTTAACTGCTATTTTAACTTTCCACAACAAAAAACTGCTATTTTAACTTCCAAAAAAAAGTGTTTCCTTTCTAATGTACATAGCAGAAAATCGATACACTATTCATTCTTCCCTTATAGACACCATTATAATTATTCTTATGATCAATTCAATACATTGAAACAATTTTGAAGTGATTTTTATTGGAAATACCAATAAATCATCTTTTTTCATAAATAATTCACAATAATTTTGTTTTAAAATCAAAATGTGAGCTCAGATAATAAAAAAAAATTTATCCAAACAAACTACTCCGTTTCTTTTCCCATTTAATTCCCAAAAGAATGAAAAAATTAAAATTTCCCTTTCACATAGTACTAAATTTGTTTTGTACTTATTAATGAAGTCAGCCTTGGCCTATACATATGACAAAAACAAATTGACTCTTTTGGTTATCTGTGTGTACTTATTGTCTTGCCCTAATTCGTTCTTCCTCCATTGTTTGATCAGTGGCCTCTTCCAGACTGTTGCTCTTTCCAACTGTCCTTCTTTCTGTGCTCCTTCCAACTGTCTTCTTACCAATTCATAACAACCTTATTAAATGAATGATCTATCCTATACGTATCCAAAATTACACCACAATATTTCTTTTTTTTTGGTGGGGGTTGCTAGGTTATGGAGCCTAAGTCTACAAGGATTAGGAAATAAGAAAGGAATAGGACTCTTCCATATATGAGTTATCCTAATGTTAAGTGGAATTGGATATTGAATCCAATTAGGAGTCGGGTTTTTCTTTTCCTATAAATAGCTCATCTATGTAACCTTAATATTGTATCTCATCACATAGTAATATCCTGGCTTGGTAGTGCCCCCAGACGTAGTCAATTCTTTGACGAACTGGGTAAACAATTTCTTGTGTCTTTCTTTATTGTTTTTCGATCTAGTTTTCTTTCCCAAATATTGTTGTTTATTTCCCAACAATTGGTATCAGAGCCAACAGAAATAAACATGATGGGTGAAGGGAAATTGCCGATCGAAAAATTTGACGGAGCAGATTTTGGGTTCTGGAAGATGCAGATTGAGGATTACCTATATGGTAAAGGTCTGTATCAACCTCTTGGTGAGAAACCGGAAGATATGAAAGACGATGATTGTAAGTTGTTGGACAGGAAGGCGATGAGCGTCGTGCGTTTGTCTTTATCCAGAAACATGGCGCTCAATACGGTCAAAGCAAAAACTACCAAGGAGATGTTGGAGACATTATCGGAGATATACGAGAAGCTATCAGCAGCAAACAAGGTTTTTCTTGATGCGACGTCTGTTTAACCTAAAGATGGCAGAAAGTACTGCGGTTTCCAATCACCTCAATGAGTTCAATGTGATAATAGCTCAATTGAGCTCAGTTGAGATTGATTTCGATGATGAGGTACGTGCCTTAATTTTGCTGTCTTCTCTACCAGAGAGTTGGGGTGGAACAGTTACTGCTGTTAGTGCTTCAGCAGAAAATGTGAAGCTTAGGTTTGATGAAGTCAGAGACCTGATTATGAGTGAAGAAATTCGCAGGAAAGAATCGGGTATAGCTTCGGGATCAGCCCTGAGTACAGAAAATAGGGGCAGATCAGAATCAAAGTCGAAATTCTACCCGAGGTAGATCAAAGTCGAGAGGCAGGAAGCCTAAGAGAGACAAGAGCACAATTAAATGTTTTAATTGTGGGCAATATGGGCACTACAAGAGAGAGTGCACAACACCGTCGAAGGAAGATAACAAATAAGCAATTGCAGCAGCGGAAGAAATCTCAGATGCATTAATTTTGAGTGTGAGCAGTCCATTGGAATCATGGGTTTTGGATTCTGGAGCATCGTTTCATTCTTGCAATAGTATTGATGTAATGGAACGTTACACTTCTGGAGATTTTGGTAAGGTTTATCTTGTTGATGATGAGCCTTTGCAAATCATGGGGAGGGGAGATGTTCGGATCAAAACATCTCATGGAACTGTATTGCAGCTGAGTAATGTCAGATATGTTCTAGGTTAAAGAGGAATTTGCTTTTTGTTGGACAATTGGATGATGACGGTTATTATTTTACATTCGGCAGTGGTTCTTGGAAGATAACCAAATGAGCTATGGTAGTAGCTCGAGGAAAGAAGGAAGATACGTTGTATTTGACGAATAACACTCATGAAAGTATTACTCTCGCAGGTGCAATTAGTGATACAGATTTACGGCATAGTCGTCTTGGCCACATGAGTGAGAAGGGGATGAAAGTGTTGTGTTCGAAGGGTAAACTGCCAGACCTCAAGACTGTTGAAGTCGGTTTATGTGAAGATTGTGTTTTCGGGAAACAGAAAAGGGTGAGTTTCTCGAAGGGTGGCAGAACTTTGAAAAGTCATTGTAAAACACAAGAGGGGGGTGAATTGGGTTTTAACTAATCTTGCTAACTTTTTCGAATACTAATCAAAGCAAGTGAGAACTTGAGCAAGATGAATGAAAGCTAAAGCAAAAACCCAATCAACAAGACAAAGGATTTAGAGTGGTTCGATTCACTTAGAATCTACATCCACTACCTTGAGCCGCACCCAAGGATTTCAACAAACTTCACTAAGAAGATGCCCACACAAAGTAGGACTTTTACAATTGCCCACACAAAGTAGGACTTTACAACCAAAGGATGCCCACACAAAGTAGGACTTACAATAATAACCCTATCACTAAGAAAGGGGAATTAAGAAAGGTTAAGTACAAGGTTGTTCACTCTTCTAAGTGAAAGATATAGTGCCTTTGAAGCACAAACAATTTAGCTCTTGAACATATGAGGTCCACTCTTTTGTCTTGCTTTTGAAAGAATACTCTTGAATGCTTTAGATCATAAGGATGAAGAGTATTTTGCTTTGAAAGTGTTTAGACTTGATAAGATATCAATGTTTTATGTTTTTCAAAGTCTTTTGTAAGTGTTTGAGTCATTCTAAAGCTTTGGAGTATTTATACCATTTGAAATCTCGCTGAAAAACGACTGCAGAGCGGTCAAATAACGGCTAGTAACGAGTGCACCTCGGTTGACCGAACACGAGCCCTCGGTGGGACCGAAGGAAAACTCGGTCGACCTACTTGGGACCTCGGTCGACCGACCTTGGTCATCTCGATCGACCGAACCGGATCTTGGTCGACCGAACCAAGACAACTCAACTCTCGAGTACTTTGTTCGGTTGATCCGAGAAAATCTCGGTCGTCAGACTTTCCCGAGCTTTCGGGAGAAGTTGATTAAACACTTGTTTTCAAATCATTTGAAGTCTAAAAGGTTTTCCCAAAAGGTAACACATAAGAACACTTGGAAAACTTTTCTAAAAGACTTATACTTGAAATCAAAGGCTTTTTGGATAAGAACACATTTGAAACTTTTGCCTTTTGAAAACTTGTTTATGAAATCAAGTATGCAAGACTAGAGTGAGAAGCTTATGTTCATAAGAGCTTTGGTTAGAGCTTTAAAGATTACGACTAATGACGACAAAGCTAAACTAACCAAACTAAGTCTTCAATCTTCAATCTTCATAGATGAGCCTTGAATAGTATGACTTTGAATCTTGAACATGGCTTGATTGAAGTACTTAGTGCTTCCTACAAGAGTTCCAATATTCTATCACAAAGATTAAGATCATTAGACACAACATCATAAGTTTGTCCAATATCAAAAACAGAGTTCGTTCGCCCTTAGGGCTTACAATCTCCCCCTTTTTGATTATGACAAACTTTGATGTAAAAGGATAGAATATAGACAATTTAAGTACATGGAAGCATGGCAAAAGGATCTAAGAACAAATAAGTACAAAGACTAATGCTTAGAAGATACCAATTGTATACGATACCAATTGTAAAGACAAATATATGCAAAGACATAAGCACTAGCATTATAAGTTCTTTTGCCATATAAACTAGGGACTCATAGAAGAGCCCTATTTCCCAACCATCCTCCTTGCCTCCTTCCTTCCATCAAAAGGCAAGTTTTGAGACATAAGATATATACAAACATATAAAAGCTCCCCCTCAAAACATGCCGGGTGAAAAGATACAATATAGATAGAAACATGTTAAGAAAACTTCCTTACATATCTTTTCCCTTTTTCTACATTCAAGCTAGAAGCATGTAAAGATAACTCCCTAAATTTCTCCCCCTTTGGCATAATCAAAAAGATTTCAAACACCAAAGAAAATAGACAGTTAAGAACATGGGAACATGCTAGTAAACACAGCTTGAATACATCCAACAACAAGAGTATGTAATAACCATAAAATTCTAGCACATCAACTACCGGCGGCTATTAAGTCCGCTTTGGTGGTGGAAAAGGGATACACATGCTTGTTGTGATGCTAAGACAAAAGAAATAAGGAATAACACTTTAAAGTACAATCTCCCCTTTTATCAAAACATACCATGTTAGCTATTTGAGATGGAAACAAGTTGAATACCAAAAGTAAAACATATAAACACATTGATATCAATTGTGAAACACATATGAGGATATAGCTAACACGAGTTGGTGGCAATACCTTAAATACATAAGTTAAGCATATGTATTGCAACCAAAAGATTTAGAGGAAGTATAAGATGACACTTCAAGTACATTCCTCCAATAAGTTAATGGTTAGCTAAATGAGTATAACAACTCTAGAAGCAAGCCTAACCAACAACTCTAATGAGATCACAAAGGATATGAAAACCAATTGTAAAGACTATGATCTCATGGTTATTTAAGAAGAACACATGTTAGAGTATGAACATGTATAACATGTGTAACTCCCAAAATAACTAACACATATTGGCTAAAGGATATGAAAGGAGAAAAACCAAGCCAACAAGTGTTAATATCTCTAAATGATGCAACATTTTAACATGATGATCAAGGATGATAAAGATCAAGCACATCATGTTAAACATATGTAAATGAGGATCAAGCACCAAAGAGATATGGTATGTGCATTCTTGAAGATATTGATACCAATTGTGATTGTGTTTGTACTTTAAGCAATTAAGATCTTATAAGTAGAACACAAGACACATTATCAAGATAAAAGAACCCATGCACATAAAAACAGAGAGTTTCAATAATCAAGTTTATGCTTTTAAATCATCATTCTTGTCAAGTTTGGAATGAACAATAAGCATATTGACAAGCAAAATATGATGTACATAAACCATAAGCAAAAATGCACAAACTCTCTTTGTCTTACAAAGACTAGAAGTATATCCTAAACTACTTGCACTAACAATCCACAAAGTGATCATGCAAGTTGAAAATTGAATGAGCAAATACTTCTTAGCCATTTAACTAAACTCATCATATAGGGAAGTTATAGCTCATAAGGATAAAAAAAAATCATAATGATCACTAATCAAAGGATGAGTTAAGCCTTGTACCTCAACGCTCTTTGAGCTTGGACTTCTTACCATTTTGGTAGATCTTATTTATCAACAAGTCCATTGAGGCCTTTTGTGTGATCACTTTCATTGATCATCACAATTTTGTAATCCTTAGCATTTGACTCTTTTCTTGGAGTCTTAGCTCACTTGTGCCATTCCTTGTAGTTCATATCTTCTTCTTGAAGGATAGAACTCTTTGTTACCTACAAGAAATTCTTGATGACAAATTTGGTACCTTTTTAAAGGTCCTTCATGATTAGCTCAATATCATCAAGTAACACATATATGCTTAAGGATCATGGTTATCAAAAACCAAAACAACTAGATAGATTCTTAAATGAATATGACATTAACAAAACAAGAATCAATCAAGTTGCATATGCTACATCTCATAGATACCTTAGCTCAATAGACATGAATAAACAAGAGCATGCTAAAGGTCATCTATATAATTATTGAATTCAAGCATGTGAGATGCAACATTTATATAAGAGCAAGCATGTATATATATCAAAAACACTTAACTCATTAATCAAAGTGTTATGAGAAGGTGATTTTGATACCTTTGCTTTCTTACCAAGTGATGAAGACATTGGATTGACACTTTGGCTCTTGTCATCACTTGATGCTTTGCTCTTATTATCTAACCAACTTGGTTCTCCAATTGATTGTCATTTGAGCTTTGAGAAACCAAGTGTTGAGGAGTGCTTTTGAATTTCTTCTTTTGGCACATCTCCTTCGATTTCTTCCCAATGCCACTTCTCTTTGAATCTATAACATTCAAGCTTTGTGGCATACATCTAACTTATAAGAACCTATGAGATCAAGGGAAGAGTAGCTTTTGGTACCCACTTTTGTTTGGGTCCATGGGGGTTAGTTAAAATACGCTTAACTTTCCAAATAGTTTTTACCCCTTTTTCAATCTTCTTCTTAACATGGCATCTAGCATTAGTATGACCATGTTTTCCACAATATGTGCAACAAATGTGTGGCTTAGAAGATTTGTGAACATGCTCATAATATCTATTTTGCCTATGTGAGGAACTAGCATGCACAAAGTTATTCTTAGGCAACTTAGAAAAGCTAGCATGATCAAAGTGATTAGCATTATAACCAAGACCATGTCTATCATGTGAAGCACGTTGCATAACAAGAATATGATCAAGCTTTTGTGTTCCTTTGGAGAACTTGTCAACTAGTGAAGTAAGCTCAACAACTTTGATTTTCAAACTATCAAATTCAACAAGTTGACATTCAAGAGATGACATTTTATCACATGCTTCTTTGTATTGTAATGAAGATGTTTTGCAAGTAGTAATGAGATTTTCATTTTCACATTTCAAGCATTTAACATCATCACACAATTTTTTCATTTTCATTAATCAACTTTGATCTTTCATCAAGCAAGGATTCAATTTTAAGCTTCATCTCTTTGTTTTGCTTTTGCACATTTTTTTTCATTTGCTCATACATATCATATAAAAGCTCATTAGGATCTTCCTCATCATCATCATCATTAGAGTATGAAGGGGAGGGAGAAAGATGTACCTCATTACCAAAAGCCATGAAGCAAACATTTGAGTTTTCCTCTCCTTCTTCATTTTCTCTCTCATCTTGATCCCATGTGCATAGCATGCCCTTTGCATTCTTTGATTTGAAGAATTTTTTTCTTTTTTGTCTTCCTTGAGGCCCTTTGCTTTGGCGGTTGGGCAATTTCCTAAGAGATGTTGATTGCTTCCACACTCATAGCATTCCATCCCATTAGGATTTAGTTCTCTTCTATTTTGATGGAATTTTCTTCCTTTCCCAGGAAAACATCTTTTTAATTCGTTTTACCATTAAATCCATAGTCTCATCATCTAGGTTGATGTCTTCCTCATCACTTGAGCAATTTGATTCCTCTAGATCAAGAAAAGATTTTAGAGCAATATTCATCTTGGACTTGTCAATACGCTCTTCCTTTTTTGTGAGTTAGCTCATATGTGAGAAGAGAACCAATAAGCTCCTCCGTAGGATATGTTTTCAAGTCCTTGGCTTCTTCAATGACTAGAGCTTTTCCTTCCCAACTGTTGGGAAGAGAGTTGAGAATCTTCCTATTTATTTCACCCAAAGTGTAATCTTTACCATATGACTTCAAACCATTTACCACATTGGTGAATCTTGTATTCATCTCATTGATTGATTCATTTGGCTCCATGGTGAATAGCTCAAACTCTCTAACTAGCAAATTCAACTTTGACTCTTTCACTTGATTTGTGCCTTCATGAGTAACTTCAAGCATTTTCCACATAGCATGAGCCGATTTGCTTCCACGAACACGGTTGTACTCATCCCGGATTCAAGGCACAACTTAGAATGTTCATTGCCATATAATTTCGAGTCATTTTCTTGGACTCAACTTCATTTAGCTCATTATCCGGTTTTGACATTAAAGTACCATCAACAATCTTCAATGGAATAAAAGGACCTTCTTCAAATATATGCCATAGAGAATAATCAATGGAGCACACATATATCTTGAATCGGTTTTTCCAAGCATTATAGTTGTTTCCATCAAAGAGTGGTGGTCTATTTGTAGAAGAACCCTCTTGGTAGGCTAAAGCGGAAATACCGGCCATGATCTTTGCTTCTAGTGGTTAAACTAAAATTGAAGACGAAGCTCTGATACCAATTGTAAAACACAAGAGGGGGGGTGAATTGGGTTTTAACTAATCTTGCTAACTTTTTCGAATACTAATCAAAGCAAGTGAGAACTTGAGCAAGATGAATGAAAGCTAAAGCAAAAACCCAATCAACAAGACAAAGGATTTAGAGTGGTTCGATTCACTTAGAATCTACATCCACTACCTTGAGCCGCACCCAAGGATTTCAACAAACTTCACTAAGAAGATGCCCACACAAAGTAGGACTTTTACAATTGCCCACACAAAGTAGGACTTTACAACCAAAGGATGCCCACACAAAGTAGGACTTACAATAATAACCCTATCACTAAGAAAGGGAATTAAGAAAGGTTAAGTACAAGGTTGTTCACTCTTCTAAGTGAAAGATATAGTACCTTTGAAGCACAAACAATTTAGCTCTTGAACATATGAGGTCCACTCTTTGTCTTGCTTTTGAAAGAATACTCTTGAATGCTTTAGATCATAAGGATGAAGAGTATTTTGCTTTGAAAGTGTTTAGACTTGATAAGATATCAATGTTTTATGTTTTTCAAAGTCTTTTGTAAGTGTTTGAGTCATTCTAAAGCTTTGGAGTATTTATACCATTTGAAATCTCGCTGAAAAACGACTCTGGAACGGTCAAATAACGGCTAGTAACAGTGCACCTCGGTTGACCGAACACAGGCCTCGGTGGACCGAAGGAAAACTCGGTCGACCTACTTGGGACCTCGGTCGACCGACCTTGGTCATCTCGGTCGACCGAACCAGATCTTGGTCGACCGAACCAAGACAGCTCAACTCTCAGTACTTTGTTCGGTTGATCCGAGAAAATCTCGGTCGTCCGACTTTCTGGGCTTTCAGAGAAGTTGATTAAACACTTGTTTTCAAATCATTTGAAGTCTAAAAGGTTTTCCCAAAAGGTAACACATAAGAACACTTGGAAAACTTTTCTAAAAGACTTATACTTGAAATCAAAGGCTTTTTGGATAAGAACACATTTGAAACTTTTGCCTTTTGAAAACTTGTTTATGAAATCAAGTATGCAAGACTAGAGTGAGAAGCTTATGTTCATAAGAGCTTTGGTTAGAGCTTTAAAGATTACGACTAATGACGACAAAGCTAAACTAACCAAACTAAGTCTTCAATCTTCAATCTTCATAGATGAGCCTTGAATAGTATGACTTTGAATCTTGAACATGGCTTGATTGAAGTACTTAGTGCTTCCTACAAGAGTTCCAATATTCTATCACAAAGATTAAGATCATTAGACACAACATCATAAGTTTGTCCAATATCAAAAACAGAGTCCGTTCGCCCTTAGGGCTTACAATAAGCTAGAGTTGGTACATAGTGACTTATGGGGACCAGCACTGGTGACATCTCTTGGTGGTGCGTCATATTACATGACCTTCATTGATGTCTCCACAAGAAAGGTATGGGTTTATTTTCTGAAAAATAAATCTGATGCTTTTAGTACCTTTAAAACATGGAAAGCCTTGAGATCCGACAATGGTGGAGAGTATGAGCTCGCCTTACCCGTGGATGTAGGTCAGTTGACCGAACCACGTAAATCATTGTGTCCCTCTTTATTGATTTGCTGATTGATATTTGCTTGTGGGCTAGAATTGGAAGGGGGTTAATTTCCTAACAACTGGTATCAGAGCGAGGTTCAGAACAGAAGAGGAGTTGTTTTGGTTCATCGGTTTCTCCAAAGATTGGAGGAGAGTGTTGGATATAATCGAAAGCGGATTCTTTCTATTGGTTAAGCCAATGTGGGAACGCAGCGCTGCTACACCAGAATTTGGCGTTACTCTCCGGTTAAAGATCGAGCAATTGTCAACTCAGAGTTCTGTGCAATTCTAGCCATCATCACCAGAAACCGTTAACACAGGTGGAAAGATTTTTATGTATGTCCTCCAAAGATGGAAGAGATCCGTCAGAGATAGTAGTAGAGATCCGTCAGAGATGGAAGAGAGATCCATTGGGGGTGGAGCACACTTGCCGATAGAGGTTTGGCAGAGAAGATGTGTTGCTGAAAGAGATAAAAATCTTGTGTGATTGGTGTACAAATCAAGCAAATAAGAAGGATTAAATCTAGACGATTGAATTGGAAGGGTGGAGGATTGATCCGGTATGTTTCGGGTGCATGGACCCAGAGGTGCATCGAGTGTCCTAAACCAGAATGGGTTTGGTGGACTTTGAACGTTGAGCTGTTTGTTCCGTTATTGGTGTTGCCGTATTTGACCGTTGATCAAAGTTGACTAAACTCATCTTAGTCAAATTCCCCTTAATTCAACGTGCTGATTCGAAGATTCAAGTGCAGAGCATGGGACATATGAGACGTGGAGCATTTGGGATGCGGAGCATACTAGTTGGAGATTGGGTGAATACGTGCCAGGGTGGAGATTGTTGGTTTTGGCCCATATTCACTGGATTACTAATTAGATATTAATTAGGATTAGAATTAGTAATTAGGTAGATTACTAATTAGGTGGATTCCTAATTGGATATTAATTAGGTTAAGAATTAGTAATTAGGTGTATAATTATGTGAACTCCTAATCCATTTAGCAATAGGTTTACTACTCCTATATATATATATATATATATATATATATATATATGTGTGTGTGTGTGTGTGTGTGTGTGTGTGTGTGTGTGCCTCTTATGTGGTTTGGAGTAGTAAGGTGAGGAGAGCTAATGGGTTGGAGGAATCTCCATTGTATTCTTGGTTCTCCATTATAATGAGAGTATGAGCTCGCCTTACCCGTGGATGTAGGTCAGTTGACCGAACCACGTAAATCATTGTGTCCCTCTTTATTGATTTGCTGATTGATATTTGCTTGTGGGCTAGAATTGGAAGGGGATTAATTTCCTAACAGGGGGAGGAGGAGGATAAAACTACACCACAATTATTAGACAAAAATATTACCACTAAGATTAGTGAACTTGAAGTTCTAGTGATTTCGCTTCATCGTGTACGAAATCTATTACTTTTTTTTGTTTTAAATTGAATATTTATTTGTTTGCTTGTACAAATTAAGTTGTATTAAAATCCTTGAGAATGAAAGATATTAATCGTACGACTTATATTTCAGTGAAACTTACATCTCTTAAATATAAGAGGTTAATTATGAGATTTTAATAGAAAAAATATTCATTCTAAAAATTATATACATTCGTTTTGAAACAAAAGATAGAAAGTAAACATTCAATTTAATTTGAAGGAGTGTGAAGTTTGAAATTTTTTGTTGTTACTGAAACAAGAGCACTCAGCGGTTCAAAAAAGACATGGACACAAAAGTTCCATTCTAATTTTTTCTTCTTTTCTCTACCATGACCTAGTTTTGTGTTTATAAGTAATTATTCATAATTTTTGCTTAAAATAATTTTTATTGATATATTTTCGATTACATATTAATTTAATTTATAACTTAAAATTAGGTAAAAGAAACTAACTATATAAATTCAAATAGAAAAATAAACCATCAATTTTTTTTTTGTTTCTTCTCATACTCATTTTCTCTCTCTCTCTCTCTCTCTCTCTCTCTCTCTCTCTCTCGCTCCCATACTTTATTAGAAGAATATTTATTCAAATTTCAACAATATTTTTCTAGAACACGAGGGACATTCTACCCCCAAATTTTGAAATGAATTAATTTTCTAGTGGAAATTTGTTTTATATATGCTTATACTTTTACAACATGTTTTTTTTTGGCCCCTTCACCAATGACTCGGTTAGGGTATTGAACACCTTAGTATTCAGCACCTGCTGAACGCCTTAATAAACTCTTGATTGGTAAGCTCCAGATATAAAGACCATAAAAAACGTGTTGTAATTACCTGCAAAATAAACGCGGAATACAGGATTAAAGGACAAATCAGGAAGATGAACCGTCCATGATCTTCAAACTTTATGGAACCTTACCCACGATCCTCACCTTCCTCCTGCTCAATAACTATTGCCCACGAACTGAACAGCACGATTTTCACCATTAAAACAATATCAATTTCTCCAATTATATAAATTGAAGGCGCAACCCCAATCTGAGATAAGAAATTGCAAAACCTAGAAAAAATTACGACGATTTTCCAATACCTAAATAGTTATTCTGGTTATCATCCATAACTATGGAGAAAAAAAACAAGTTGTTCAAATGTCCACTGACTATAAACATGTTGTAGACATTAACAATAAAATAATGGAAAATAAATCCACCTTCAAAAATCGATTACAAAGGCTTACAATGTTTGGATTTTTGGGATTCACCGAGATAAAATTATCGAAAATATCTAGGGATGCGTGTAGATTTTTTTGCTGAAAACTACGACATGGAGCAAAAATATATACTCTTCTCTGGTGGACGTAAGTTGTCCATTACAGCAGCGGATATTGAGCGAGTATATGTGGTAAAAAATAAGGAGAAAACACTGAATTTAGACTCACTGCTTGATGCACAATGGGCAAAGGAATACTGCCAAAACAGCTATAATGAAGAAAAATGTAAAGGTTGTAGGGAATATGCATTTCCTAATGATATGAATTGTTTACTCCTTTAATAATTGTGAATAATATCTATGTATTACATTCTTAATAGTTGTAGTGTATATAGTTTACAGTTTTTGAAAGAGTATAATGATGGAGACTGTGCAGGATAAACTGTAAAATGTTAGGTAAATAGTTGTAACATATGATGATTGTCACGCCCCGGACCCGGTTCTATAAGTCCGGATCCGAAAACCCGACATGACCGTATTCTCAAATCAAAATCCAAGAATACCAGGTCCTTACATTCAGAGAATCTATTTCCATAAAGTAATAATCACCCATTTAATTCAACTATCAAAATTCCTCAATAAATTTTAATACATTAAAGTAGAGAAAAATACTCTTAATGGAATTATCCTAAAGTTTTATTCCGTAAGTAATCCAAAGTTTCTTCTACACTCGGTCCCCGTCGTACGGTCTATCGTTCCCTTATGACTCATCATCTGTAAAAACAACAACGCAAGGAGTGAGCTACAACTCAGTAAGTATAGAAACACCTCCCGGGAAAATCCGGTTACATATATATAGTTTTCATAAAACAGACAGATTTTATAGAAGTATACTTTAACCAGAATCTTTTGACGGAAAAAGTATTTTCGGAAACTTTTAGAAATTCAGACAGATTTATCATATTTAACAGATTCAGAAAAGAAATAGAATTTACAGAGTGATACTTTGACCGGGGATCATAGGTTTACCGAAATAGAAATAGAAACTGATATATCAGCCCTAGACTTATACCCTCTAGGGAATGGGTCAGTACAGAGTCCTAGCTTCTACCCCTATGTGGGTCAGTACAGACAGTATTCCATGTCAACCCGCAAAGTATCAAATAGTAACAGAATATTTAGAACTCTTAATAATAAATGTGCCGAAACATATTTTCTTTCTTTTTTTAAAATCAAGACATTATTTTCAATCCTTTACCAAAAACTTTTCCAAAGAAAGTCTATTACAGTAGGAATTTAGAAAATATGTGCAAAGAAATCTAAATAGAACGTGTCAAATATTTAACTTTATCGGTACCTTGTGGAGACAAGACATTAACAAAAATAGTAAGAAGTCCATATAGATGTATATTTATTACAAGTAGTACTTTTCTTGAAAGCTTGAGCAATATGTGTATTTCCATAAATTTTCGACACCAATGAGATTGGTCCCGAAAAATAAGATAGAAGAATGGCACTGTGCAATTGTTAGACAATATACCATATTAGTTTTATGCTTGAAAAAAAATCTCCACCGGTACCAGACGGATGAATGCAGTCTACTAAGGGCAAATTTACAACAAATATATAGACATATAAAGAAGAAAGAATGAGAAGACAAAAGGTCCAAATATAATCTCTTTGGTTGGAGAAGAGATAAACTGTGGGCTGCCAAGGTAATAGAAAGAATAAACAAAAATAAAATAAAGTAACAAGGTTCCAAAACCAGAAGTACAAAAGACAAAAGCAAAGCCAATAGCCTTTGTATTCATCAAATATACAACGCTTAAAAGGATGACTTCAGCGTTGTGGACTAGTCGCGAACGAGTGATTCAAAATTCGGCAAAGAGGCAGAGATCATTGCACATTCAGTTTGTTTAGTATGAGAGTAAATTCCATAATAAAGAATATCGATTCATTGCTCAGTGAAATTAAAATTTGCCAAATACAGAAACGTTTACAAAAATAAACTCCTATCTTCTCGTATTTCATATAAAAATACAATCTTTTATAAAACAGAGGGAATCTATACTTACAGTGACCGATTCTTAATCGTCTGAAATCACATAATTCTCCACCAAAAATCCTAACAAAACAAACACCATCATATGATCAAACATTACCTAGACTATGAATTAATCTTACGAATCTAAGAATAACATTACCTTCGATTGATGTTTCAAGCTTCAAAGTCTCCTCAACTTCTGTCTCCGAAAATTTGTCTGCAGCCGTAGAGAAATATATCGTATGATTTGTGAGTAGGGTTTGGCTGAAAAATGTATTAAATACTAATAAATAATTGCAACTCTAGTCCTTGGTTATAGAATATATTAACCCTAAGCCCAATTTTTATAAGATTTGATTTCTCTAGTCCAAAGGTTATGAAACTTATTCGATCTAGTCCCTAGAAAAGGTACGGGTTTCACAATGATAATAGCTATAACACATGAATATAATAACTATTATGTAAAATGAAAAGTTGTAATGTAATCTACAATGGTAAGTTGTAGCATACATATATATTATGTTAGATGTTGGAACAATGAAAATTTTCAATTGTTATGTAAAAATTGTAACCTATTAGGATAATAACTATTACACATGTAAACAATAGCAATTAGATAAATACATAATAGTCATATTTGTTGAGGTAACAATCATTTGTAAACAATTTTATATTCTTTTGTACCACCTTATAATCTCCTTAAAACAGATTCATTATCTTGACTACGTGTCCGGCCAACACACTTCAAGACTTATGACAACATCAAAAAATTGAGACAATATCAAAATGTGTTGGTTAAAATGGAAAGCTTTCGGGAGATTGGGTTCTCAAATATGGATGAGGGGATTTATATAGGTGACAAGAAAGAAGATGAAGCAGTTTATAGTGAACTTGTACAAAAGAAAAAGAGGAAATCCTCTTATACACACAAACCAAAAGGTAAGGTTATAGCGACATTAAAGCGTACTTTGGAAGAACTATATAACCTGAAAAAGAAATATGAAGACAAGTTGTATCGTGTAAGAGGTGAAATAATTTTAATGAAGCAACAAGAACAAACAGAGCCAACAACAGAAACAACCCCTGTTGTATAAAGATTGGCCAACCCAATAACAATTACCTATTCAAGAAGGAGAGCGATGTCAATAGAAGATCAAGCAGAAAACATCACGCCAATTTCAGAAGAAGTTGTTGAAGATGAGTTGACAGCTAAGGACCCTGAGGTACATACAAAATAGCTATTTATTTCATTAATAATAGTTGTAATATATGTGTCGTATAACTATTATTAAATTCTAATATCTTTATTTGGGAATCTGTCTTTTCCATACTGTTTTGTTTGTAAAATAATTTTGTTCTATATTATATTAGATTGATTCTGAAGTTTAAGAAGGTGAAACCACACAAAAAGTAAAAAACCCAAATGGAAGAGGTATAAGGAAAGCAAAAATCTTTGTCGATTAAGAAAAAACGAACAAGTCTATATTTGTTTCTCCCTATTCAGTAGTAAAAAAGACAAAACTCTCTAGATTATCCTAAGTTGAGGATGTCCTTGTTGAGTATTCTTGTGGTGATGGAGTAGAGGATATGATATTCCTAAGGGATGGCCTCATCGCCCTAACCAGAAGAGACATGAGATCAATAAAAATCGGAAAAAGTAATGGAGAGTACGGTCATAGATGCTTATGCACGCATGTTAAACAGAAGGGGAAGACAGGGGAAGGCATTCAGACGCTTCTTCTTCACAGCAACACTAGCAAGTGTTGCAACTGGTTCAACCATGGATAGAGAGGGTATAATTAACTTCATTGATGATACATTCCTCAAAACCCTACCTTACCTGTCTAAGAACAATGAAGGAGAGCGATGGATACCCCTTGAAGTTGAAAGCGTAAGTTTCATGTCCTGTTATGTTATTTAACTTTTCTTACAGTTATTGAGGACACAAGTTATAGTTATAAACTACAACTGTCATAGCTATTACACTATTTCATTACTGTTTTAAAATTATTCACTAACATTCATTCAATGTGTGAAATATATATTTTTACATTCCAGTCTATAGCAATGATCACTACTGGCTGATCACAATTGACAACAAACGGGGTAGATGGTGGTGTTTAAGCAGCCTAAATGTGAAAAATCATGTTATCCATGCCAATTATAAACCGACTGCATATGTTGTTTTTACATTTCTTGATCCGTGGATGAGAGATGCTTTTCCTCGCAATAAGATATCTCTGTTTCTGCAAAGTTTGGAGTGGGGCTCAGTTCCAGAACAACAAAGCGATTGTCCTAACAGTTGTGGTATCTTCTTATAGTGAGTATGATGGAATACTGGGAAGGCCGCATCGCACTAAATTAGTTTAACACATGACCAACCGCCAAGTACGATGTTGTAAAGAGGAAAAACATTGCTTCACAACTGATGAATCAGCCAGAAAACGAAGTTCTAGAATGGAACAAATCACAAGCAATACATTTCCCTAGGAATTAGAAATTAATTATTGTAATGTTGTTTTTTATGAGATTCTGCAATGTGAATGATTTTTAATATATATTATTTTACCGTATTTTGGATTTTCTGTGATTAAAGTCTATAAATAATATGTGAAATGAAAAGAACATATCAAGTGTTATGTTCACAATAACACTTTATCATGAATATAATAACCATAAGTTATATGAACAATAGCTATTAATTTATATTAAAATCTAAGTAAAGTTGTCCCTTGTTGAAAATTGTAAAGCTAATAGTCGTAAGTTGTGAGCTAATAGTTGTAAGCTATGACACTAATAGCTATTACATATGATGTTTTGAATTGTAATCATTAACAATTCTAAAGTTTATTAACATCTAAAAAACTCCTAGAATACAGGTTCATTATCGTACTAAGGAAGAAAATAACTGGTAAAGTAATAGTTGTAATAGTACATAATAGTCTGTAAAGGGTTAATAACACATCCATAATAACCAATATTTACAATTATACACAAGCCAATTTCGAAGCCCATTACATGTGACTACTGCACATACCACATACTGTTGAACAAGAAATTGAAATTATTCAGCCATAAGAAGGAATAAGAAAAGAGGAAGAACGAAATTGAGCAATTGTCATTAATATATCTGTGCCTGTTTCGAATTGGATATGAAACATCATGATTTGTCACATAAAATCCCTATAGAATTAGTAACTGGATTGGATTCATTTGCAAGCAACTCAGTGAATGACAATTGTGATTTCCAATTCTCGATAATGAAATTCTCCAATGAAGGAAACCAAAAAAACTGAAAAAATAACAAAAGAGGAAGAACCAGACTGAGATTAAAAAATTTAGGGGTTTTTTGGAATATTGAATCTTCAAAATTGAGATAATGTTAGACATGATAATCATTATGCGAATTATTGTGATTATTGCGAGAATTCCGGGCCAAAATTGCGATTGGGGGAGATAATTATGGAATTTGCTATAAAATCACAACTGGGCGAGAAATGATGGATTTGAAGGCGAGCGGATTCAGTGTGGATGTTCGAATTGACAGCCGCATGCCTACCAGCCATTTGATCTAAACGTTGTTAATCCAATGGCTCTCTTCAACAGGTGCTGATTTTAGACCTGTTCAGCACCCTATCTTTTATGCTTCACCAAAGTTTCAAAATTATTTTATTATAACCCCTTAAAATATAATGTCCCTCTAAAGTCACATCATGGTCCGCTCCTAAGCACATAAATCTTGTTATGAAAATAGGAAGTATTCCTATCTCAAATTTTTAGTCAATCCGCACGCCTTTTCACCTTTTATTACTATGTCAATATAATACAATATGTGTTTCACACCTTTCCTTATTAAACCAAAACATTTGTTTTGGGTACATTATTAGGCCAATAAAATACAACGCGGCATCGCGCACTCGCACCCCCCCCCCACCCCCTATATTAAGCCAATATTAATGGTACAAATGCATGTATAGACTAAACATGTCTACAACCTTCCTCACCACCATCCCTAACCCTTGGTTGGTTCATATTTTTTTAATAAAAAAATGAACATTTAATTTTGAAAATGAATAAGTTTTATAGAAATGACCACCCGATGGTCTTCAAGACTTCAACCCTATTATCTCTTTAAAGAAGGCTATATAGGATTAGGGATGGCAATTTGACCCGTGATCCGTTGATTCGATCCGCCCCGATAGAATTTGGGGCAAATCAGATCTGATCCGTATATAAAACGGGGCAGATCAGATCCGATCCGCGAACGGAGCAGATCAAATTCGGATTTCACTCTTGATCCGATCCGCCCTGATCTGATCCGCCCCGATCCGCACATATATAATAATAAGAGGATTCTATATGCTAATAATTTAATTGCGCTTTTAATCCATATTATATATACTCTCTTAGAGAACCCTAAAAGAAAAATCCCCAAAATTTTTGCCCCTTCCCCCCCGTTTCTTCCTCCTCAGTCGCGGGTGACCTCCTCCGTCCCTATCTCTCGCCCACCACCACCACCACTTCAACAGGGATAGAAGTTATAGATCTCACCACGATCGAAGACGAAGAACCCGATTCAACCGCTGCTTTTCAAGTTCCACCACCTCCGTCCTATCTCTGCCCACCGCCACCACCACCGCCACCGCGATCGCGCCGTTATATACAGAAATAAATTATTTGCATGTGAAAGCAGCGATTTTCAGCGATGATATCTTTAACTTCCACCGAGTTAAACTACCTAGTTTTCCGCTGCTCATCTCATCTGCTTCTTCCTCTTTTTTTTTTTTATAATTTTTTACTATTTTTGTTTAACTACTTTTGAAGTGGATTAGTTGTGTAGTGAATTTCATATCTAATGAAATTATTAGTTAATTAAATTGAAAATGATGAGAAAAGAGGAATTAAGGTTTATGGTTCTAAGATTTAGGTGAATATTCTATGCTTCAAGTCATATAATTTTGCTTTGATAGTTTCTGATTTCTGGAAAGTAGTTGCTGGATGATCTAAGATTGTTCTGTTTATTTCTGAAATTAAATAGATAAGGATTAGAATATGATATGTGGTTGGGTTGAATTGGATTGCTTAAAGTTAACAAAATTTTTGACCCAATCATACAATTCATATCGGAAGAACTGGGTAATCAAGCAAATCTTTTGGTTTCCAATTTATTTCAGCAGCCACAGTTCAACTTACAGCAAGAAAAAAAAAATTAAAAAAAAAAAATAATTTTTCTAGCCGGATCGGATCGGATCCGATCTGCTTCGGACGGAGCAGATCACGGATCAACAAAATTTGATCCGGAGCGGATCACGGATCGGATCGGATCAGTCTCTTACAATCGCGGAGCAGATCAGATCGCGGACCGATCCGCCCCGATCTGCCCCGTTGCCATCCCTATATAGGATGAATATTGTTAAAAGTATATATAGGGATGAATCTTGGATTTTCCTTTGCATAACCATACATTGTTGGAAATGGAAAATCAGCCAAGCACATTATATATACTAACATCGAATGCAGCAAATCCCTCTTTTTGTTGATTTATCTTGTCTCAATTATTTCTTTATTAGCCTGATGTTTTTTGTCTACTCACATGGTTTTTTTTTTTGTTTTTTTGTTGAGAAAAGTCTACTCACATTGTTTATCTCTCTCTAATTTTTTTTTTTTTTTAATCTTTTACCAGAAATGAAAATGCCTTCATTTCAAACCACCTCTATTCACAGAGTATTAAACAGTGCCACTAATGAAAGTATAAGAAGGAAGGCACAAAGAATATTCCTCCAATGAGAGGAGTACGACTATAGTGCATAACACTTTTTTTTTGTTCAGTACATAATGAACAATTTTGGTCGTTTTGAGTCGTTGGATAAAAAAATTCAACGGTCCAAGAATTTTTTTGGGACACTTATTGTGATTTCTAAACACCTGCTACGTAAGACATATGTTACATGCCTAAGGACATTTGTTTATAACGAGAGAATACTTGTTGCAATTTTAGGACATGTGTCTGTAACGAGAGAACACATGTTGCATGAGATTTAACATCTGTCTAAAAGCATGTAACAACTATCCAAAACGCGTTTCATATGTACTAAAAAAAGAGCGTTCTACACTATACCCGGTGACAACGTTCTGCACTACATCCGTGAGCCAATGACAGGAAGCATAAAAGGACAGAGGAAGGAGAGATTTCAATAGTATAATGTGTCACCTTAATTTACACAAAAAGAAAACATGCACCATAATAACTTGGCAAAAGTATTTCTTCTACATACATGATTTAAATAATTGTATCGCAAAAGAAAAAGAAAATTGATAGATTGTTATTGCTGTATTACAATCTTACATCTTGTTTCTCCATTTCCATTGATAGACAATTTAAGCTCATTCTATGAAACAAGATGATATATATCTAAACAAAGACAAGGTGGCTATAGTGAACAAAGAAGGGAGGATATGAGAAAAATTTAAGCCCACCATGGAGCTTCACCAGTTCTGAAATTTGTTTCCACGCTTGGAACAATGACTACCTTTCCAGTGTCTAGATCAATATCAGCATGAACCAAGGCCAGGGACTGTTGCAGCAAGTATGACAGAGTCAGATCAAGCAAGAGATATATCAATTGATTTCACCAAGAGGGAAAGGGAATGTTCGGATCTTCTGTCCCATTATTAACAAATTGTCATGTGTCCGTTTTAAATAAAAAAAAACAAACTATAACCTTAAGAAAATGGTGAAACCCTTAAGGGAAAAGTGTGACACGTGACAGTTATTTACAAATGGGAAAGAGGGTAGAACGGAGAATGAGATAGGTGATCTTAAGGGAGACACATGGCATTTTTTTTTAAGATTGAAACAGAGTATGAGATAGGGAGTGTGACTGATGATGCCACGCGAATAAAACAAGGGTGTTTGTTATATTTCTGTTTGATCAAATACTTCGATTGGTTGTTTATCTTTCAAATATTGCACTATGTAGATTAGACACTATATTCAGTAGTGAAGTGATATAGGCATTCAAAGAACTTGAACTATAAAGAGTTGATTTCTTGATGATATTTTGGTTCGAACTCACCAGAGGTGCAGGTCCTCGGACAACCCTTCCTTGGTTGTTGTATTGAGATCCATGGCATGGGCACATGAACTTGTCCTCGGCCTTATTAAAAGGAACCACACAACCGAGGTGAGTGCAAACGGCGTTGATACCATAGGTCGCAAGAGTCCTGTCGTTCTCCACCACAAGGTATGTAGGATCTCCCTGAAATTCAATTAAAAGCATCAAAGTGAAAATGGTGATCTCCTACAAACCATGTTTTAGTTTGGATTAACAAATATTTTTCATTTAGTAAATGGAATCTTTTGAAAACCTCTACCATGAACCCGAGTCAAAACGATTCCTCATTTTCATCATCAGATTCGGTTTTATTGCACTGATTCGTTTAAACTTAATTTTCTAATTTTGAAAGAATTACTAGCATTTTCATGTCAGATATAGCTTTTAGAAGTCCGAATGAACGTCTCATCTATTTCTACTACTGCAACTTTGGAAATATATACACAAAAATATTTTATGGTGAAAGCATAATTGATATTAGCAATTGTTTACCATCATATTGAATCTGAAGATCAATTTATAGCAGGTCCTCTTATTGAGAACAATGCCAATTTGCTCATGGCATAGACGAGCTTCGTCCGGTTCTCCGCCATCCAAGGTACAAGACTGGGGTCTGCCGAATGGTGCTTAGCAGTGATCACTGCCCTTATGGACATCTCTGCCACTTCCGCCATACCCTCACTGACCAGGAGGAACTCATCAGATCCATGAACTTAAGGTCACTCAAGAATCTAAACCGGTAGATTTTGCTATCTAATTTCAGACAATATCCTACTTATGATGATTGACGATCTCAGTGAGTGTAGATGAATGTGCAAAGCTGTTTATAATCCTTAAAAATAAACAAAGTATCAGTGAATATTATATGGCACACAATGATTTTCTAGCCCACCAGCAAATATAAATAAGGAAAGTGATGGACACAACCATTTACGTGGTTCGGTCCATCTGAACTACATATTTTTGCAAAAATACAATGGAGATTTCTCCGACTCATTAGTCTCCCCTCGCCTTATTACCTAATTAATAATCCTGACCTAATTAGTAATCCTTAAACTAAGAGTTAATATGGGCAAAAACCCAACATAAATGCATATGAAGTAGTATTAGTCTAAACAGTAATTCAAGAAATGAATCAAAATTGTGCAAAACCAATTCTTAATTATCAACATAAAAAGTAGTCAAACCCACAAAAATCAGTGAGTTTATAAAGAAAAAGGGATTCCAAGAGTGCTCAAACTCTGAAAGCTTACTGGGTTTGAATTTGAATATGCAAAGAGAAGAAGCTTAAATGTCTTCTCTGGCGAGACCACTCTCATTTTCTCCGCTTCAGGCAATGAAGATCAAAGCTTCCAAAACCTAATCAGCAATGGACAAAGACTCAATTTTTACTCAAAAGTAATTTGCCAAACAATAGTTTATAATAGTGGTTGAGCTTTAATTTTCAAATCTTTTAATAATTTCAAAATTTTCTGCAGGTCTTGCCTTTCATGGACGTCTTGCGGTGGTCGGAGATGGTTTTATTGGTCGGAAAAAATGGCGGCGCTAAACGTTGAAGGCCGTATTAAATGTAATTTAGTTTACCATTTAGTCCCTGAAATTTCACCTTTTCCGATTCAGTCACAATATTTTCATTTTCATACTCTTTAGTCCATGTAATTTATTTTTCAATTTAATCCACCGAAGTTTTTCCCTCGCCGATTAAGTCTACATATTTTAGTTCTCTCCAAATTTAGTACCTGTACTATTCGCTTGCTCGATTTAATCTCCATATTTTAATTTTTTAATCCTCGAAATTTACATTTCCCGATACAGTCACAACATTTTAATTTTTATCCTTTTTAGTCCCCGTAATTTATTTTCAGACTAGTCCCTCGGAATTTTCCTTTTGGTGATTTACTCACCACATTATAAATTTATTCCTATTTAGTCCCCGATATTTTACCTTTTCCAATTCAATCATAAAGTTTTCATTTTCGTACTAATTAGTCCCCAGAATTTTATCTTTTCCGATTCAGTACAACATTTTTCGTCTTCATCCTATTTTTAGTCCAATTAAATTATTTTGCAATTTTGTCCGATTTAGTCTTTAATTTTATCTTTGATATTATTTAGTCCCCGGAGTTTTCATTTGGCCGATTACGTCACTACATTTTGATTTTCAATCTATTTAGTCCTCGGAATATTACCTTTGTCGATTTAGTCACAATATTTTCGTTTTATCCTCTTTAGTCCCTCATATTTTAATTTCCAGTTTGGTCTCTTGAATTTTTCTTATCGACAATTTAGTCACAACGTTTTTCTTTTCATCTACTTTAGTAACCGTTTTTTTTTACGAATTAGTCCCCCCATTTTCTCCTTCTCCGTTTTTGTCTCCACATTTTAATTTCATCCTATTTAGTCCCGAGAATTTTAACTTTTCCGATTTAGTCACAATATGTTTGTTTTCATCATATTTAGTCCCTGTAATTTATTTTACAGTTTAGTATCTGAGGTTTTCTACTTTGCCGATTTAGTCACACATTTTAGTTTTCATCCTATTTTGTCTCCGGAGTTTTCACTTATTCGATTTAGTCTCCATATTTTAATTTTATTTCTATTTAGTCTCTGAAATTTTATTTTTCCAGATTCAGTCAAAACATTTTTGTTTTCGTATTTTTTAGTCCTCATAATTTAGTTTTAGTTTAGTCCCTCGGATTGTTCCTTTTGACGATTTAGTCACTTTTTGTAATTTTCATACTATTTAGTCCCCAAAATTTACCTTTTCCGATTCAGTGACAACATTTTTATTTTGATCCTCTTTAATCCCCATAAATTGGCTTTAGCCATTTAATTAATTAAGTACATGAAAATTAATTATCAAATTTTGAAATGAATAATTTTCTAATGAAATTATTTTAAAAAGTACTATGAACTAAATGACCATTAAGTATTTCACTATTACGGGTTACAACTATAAACAAAGTTTTCTTCGAATTTGGCATAAACATTTTACGGGTCGCGGGTTTTGCGGCTAAAATTTTGGCAAATTTTTTTTTTAAAAAAACCCCTCACGTGAGGGGCATTTTAGTCCTTAAAATTTTGACTTCATTGTTGTCTTCCTCCGGAAGAAACCCAATACAAATCTCGAAGCAGCCATGCCCAAATAATCATATTTCTTCCCTCTTTCTAATCGCCGATCAAAGAAAATACCGCCGACTGCCACCAAATACACACAGCTTGAAGCCGCTCTCTCACTATTCATCATATTACTAATACTAAATTCCTCTCCCTTCTGCTCATCTCATCCCGTTGCCAAAGCACACCGGTTTGTATTTTTTTTTTATATTTTCTTATTTATGAAATTCTTCATCGCTACAGCTTCCAATTAGAGATTTTGTGTAAAGGATCAAATTAGAAGCAGAAATATGGCGGGGTTGCGGGTTAGTCTGATTTGGAAGGAATTATTAGAAGAAAAAAATTGTCTCATGATTTCCTCTTTTGATTATGGAGATGTCTTGTGATGGGAAAGTACAGAGAAATTGAATGGACAGCTTGATGAATGGGGCGGATGGCAAATGTAAAATCAAATCAATCATATCTCTTCCAGCTTTCTAATCGCCGAGAGGGTTCAAGATGATGTTAACGGGTCGGGTGGAGAGGGTTTGGGTTATGCTGGTTGGGGTAAATTGGTCTTTTTAAATTTTCAGCAAAAATATAAAGGTCCAGAATTTTGGTCGGTGCTAGAACCAGCCAAGACACCTCGTGACAAGGCAAAAAAAAAAAAATGACGCGATGGTCTTCAAAACTTCAACCCTATTATCTCTTTAAAGAAGTATATATATATATATATATATATATATATATATCACATTGATTTACACAAAAAGAAAACATGGGTTGCCCATTTGTACCATAATAACTTGGCAAAAGTATTTCCTCTACATACATGATTAAAATAATTGTATCACAAAAAGAAGAAAAAAAATTGATAGATTGCCATTTCTGCAGCAATCTTACATCTTGTTTCTCCATTTCCATTGATAGACAATTTAATTCTATGAAACAAGATGATATCTAAACAATGAAAATGTGGCTATAGTGAACAAGGAAGGGAGGAGATGAGAAGAGAAAATTTAAGCCCACCATGGAGCTTCACCAGTTCTGAAATCTGTTTCCACCCATGGAACAAAGACTACCTTGCCAGTGTCTGGATCAATATCAGCATGAGCCAAGGCCAGGGACTGTTGCAGCAAGTATGACAAAGTCAGATAAAGCAAGAGATAGATCAATTGAATTCACTAATAGGGAAAGGGAATGTTCGGATCTTCTGTCCCATTATTAACAAATTGTCATGTGTCCGTTTTTCTTTGCAAAAAAAACTATAACCTTAAGAAAATAACAGAACCCTTAAAGGAAAAGTGTGACACGTGACAGTTATTTATAAATGGAACAGAGAATGAGACAGGTGATCTTAAGGGAGACACGTGGCATTTTTTTAAGAATGAAACAGAAGATGAGATAGAGAGTGTGACCGGAGATGACACGCGAATAAAACTACTGTAGATTAGACACTATATTCAGTAGTGAAGTGATATAGGCATCAAAGAACTTGAACTATAAAGAGTTGCTTTCTTGATGATATTTTGGTTCGAACTCACCAGAGGCGCAGGTCCTCGGACAACCCTTCCTTGGTTGTTGTATTGAGATCCATGGCATGGGCACATGAACTTGTTCTCGGCCTTATTAAAAGGAACCACACAACCGAGGTGAGTGCAAACGGCGTTGATACCATAGGTCGCAAGAGTCCTGTCGTTCTCCACCACAAGGTATGTAGGATCTCCCTGAATTTAATTAAAAGCATCAAAGTGAAAATGGTGATTTCCTATTGCAACTTTGGAAATATATACACAAAAATATTTTAGCAATCGTTTCCACTTATCAGTGTTAATAGTATTTACCATCATATTGAATCTGAAGATCAATTTATAGCAGGTCCTCTTATTCGACAAAAGATTAAGAAACAAGTACCTTTAGTCCTTGGGAAAGGGTTCGGTCACCAGGACCGTGGGTTTTCAGCCACTCAGATGCAACAATGTCATTTCCCAAAGCATCCTTGGCAATGCTACCAGCAGAACCACCACCTGAACTGCTCCCATTTTCAAATGGATAAAAGAAGTAATGGATCAGTACACACAAGCAAAATGTGAACAAGTTGGATTTGGTGATAAAGATCATCTCGCCGGTCATTCTTTTTTTGGTTCAATTCTAATGAACATGTTTCAGAATAATTTGGCATATACCTTAAATCATTCTATCCTAATACAGCAGGAACACGCGAAAACAAAAATTCAGCAAGGTTCTGAGTTCTCTGTTTTATTGTTAACATTTTAGAACTTTCCTCGGTCCCATTTTATGCGGCATCAAACGTCCTAATTTAAGTGAAACTTCCTTAAGTGGACACCCTCCTTATAATTTGTGCCTCCCTATCATATACTACTGCAATATCTTTATATTTCACATAAATATATACTGGACAACATGTTTTCCCCTTTTTAACATAAATTCTATTACTTTTTCGACATATTGATATTATGCTTTCACCTTTCTCATAGAACACGTACAATGGTAATCGGTGTTTTCTATTATAACTTGATCAGTTCATCTCTGGTTTACTAAATCCTTTCTATTGAACAGGAAACTAAAGATTGCCCGTGGAGTTAATTTAAAATCTCAAATTTGTTCATATCAACATGAAATGAAATACAGCTGAAAACCACCTATTTCCCCAATATATCTCGTCTCCTTTGCAGTAAATCAGTTTCCATTTTACAGAACAGCATCAATCAAGAAAATGCAGAATACATACATACATGTAATTCCCTTTCTCAATTCATGGAACTAACTCAATTAACTGAATTCTTTATCAATTATGCTCTGTCTATCTAAATATTTAAGCAAACAAAAAAGATCAATCTCAAAAAATCACATCCATCAAAATCCATGTTGAAAAAGGACTTGGCGCTAACTCAATCCTCAAAAGGTACAGGGGAGGATTTCCTAACCATATAAGAAGCTAATAAGCACACGAACTAGTCGAGATGGATCTTTAACACACCCCTCACAACTAAGACTAGACATCTGGAGCGTGAAGAATAATAGGACTCAACATCGAACTAGGTGGCTCTGGTACCATTTTGAAAATGTATTTGGCCTAACTCGATCCCTTAAAAAGTACCTCTTGAGGGGAGGATTTTCTAAGCCATATAAGGAGTAAATATGCACACAAACTCGTCGATATGAGATCTTTGACAATCAATAATCCCAAAGAAATGGTGGGAATTAACTAAAAAAGAATTCAATAAAAGAAAAAAAAGGGAAAGAAAGGACATACCCAGGAGGGGCAAAGAAGGTGGCATAAGGAACCAACATGAAACCAGAAGGAAGTGAAAGAGCACCCAAAAGTAGCAAATTCAAGAGTTCCCTCTTTCCCATATCTGGCACCCTATCAGCAGGAACACTTGTAGCCATGCAAGACACTTTCATCTTCCTTCCCTTAATCCCCATTCCATGGCTACTTTTCATGGGTTTCATTAGCAGAGCCTGTGATGGCCCATACATTCCACTCTTGCTTGAACATAACTAAAATTCAAGAAAAATCCCCAAAAAAGATGATAAATTTGTTTAAAAGTTTACAATACACTATACTTTTCAACTTCAATCTTTAACTTAGTAATTCAAGAGAGGAAAACCCAAGTGAAAATGGTGAAAATTAAAGCTATAAGTTGAAGAAAAGATCATGAATTTTACCTGAGAAGGAGTGATGTGGGAGAGAGTAGAAGAAGCCATTGCTGTGAGAAAGCAAGATTTTTGTGAATAATCTGTGAAAAAATCTTGTATATGGAGTTTGGATTATGGTGTTGTGATGGATGATAATAGTAATTGCGACCACCACTTGGAAGATAAGGCAGTTTCTACTTCACCCACATATTTGCAACTTGGATATCAAGAGTAAGATTTATTTTTATTTTTTGGGAAATCAGCCTATATAGTCCCCCAGAAATTTTTATTTAGCCTGCATAGTCCCCAATGTTTAATTTCATCCTGTAAAGTCCCCCAAAAATTTTTGTTTAGCCTGTATAGTCCACAATATTTACTTTCAGCTTCTAAAGTCCCTTAAATATTTACGGGGTGCATATAGAGGTTCCATCACCTCTCATGCGGAGGACTTAGGGGCAAATGGGTTCCTCCAAATTAGGGCAATAGAATTTGGGGTTTCCTTTTTATAACCATTTTTATACTTATTTTTTGTATTTTGTAAAATTTATTGATTGAAACTGATATTTATTCCCCCCGCTAATTAAGCACGTGGATGACATGAATTTGGGGCTGCCCTGATTCCGCCGCAGAAGAGGTGGTGGAACCTCTATATACAGCCCGTAAATAGATAAGGAACTTTACAAGTTGAAATTAAACATTGGGGACTATACGGGCTAAACGCAAATTTTTTGGGGACTTTACAGGCTGAAATTAAACATTGGGGACTATACGGGCTAAAAAAATTTCTTGGGGACTTTACAGGCTGAACAAAAATTTCTGGGAGAGTTTACAGGCTGAAATTAAACATTGGGGACTATACGGGCTAAACGAAAATTATTGGGGGGGGGACTAAATAGACTAATTTCCCCCTTATTTTTTTTAAAGAAGTAATATCATATTAGAAATTACACAAGGGAGTTGGAATTCCGAGAGATCCTCTACCCTTTGAAATGAGGCGTTTTGAAATGAGACGCTAAGTCTCAGAGGATGTCTAGCCAACGAGTGAGGCGAGCATTATATGACTGGAGGGTATAGAAAAAATTAAAGAACATATTCCTTAAGATACGCATTACTATACCCTTATAAATAGACTATATAACCAAAAAAGCAAAATTGGGGTCACGTTCAAACCAGAGGCCTTCACAGTTGCTAGAGTTTTTGTTTGCACACTTTCAAAACACTTACAATTAGAAGGGGAGATCAGCTTGAAACTGCTCTTGGTAGTTTGGCAGCGACCACGCCAGATACGAACAAAATGTCCGCTCCTGGTCCTCCATTCGAAACCATGTTACATCAAATCTCTAATTTGAGGTATGCTTCTCCAAATTTGGGACGGTCGCCCCAATTGTTTGCTTACATTAAAACTTGAAGTAAATCCTAATTTAAAACATGAAGGAAAAAAAAAACCTAATACTACAATAATAGAGAATACGAAGTCTATCTACGACTTTATTATGAAAAGGAAATTACTATTAGAATAGTGAACCATTTTAAGACACACTAAGTCTTTAATTGTCCAAGTAATTGTTAAGTCTGGGACAAATACAAATCAGGCAATTCACGAGCCTTGGCGAGGCCGACCCGCGACCTCTGCCTTGTCATTGTCAAAATTCTTTTCTTAGTATTATTAAAGTTCGGGTGGGTTCGATTCATATTTAATCTCAACCATATACATTTTCAACTTGCCTCATGAGTGACTATAATTTCAGCGAATAAGGGAAGTGGATGTTAAAGACTGCTTTGAAGATCTCCAGACACAGCAATTTCACCACTTGCAAATACATAGTGTGAAATTTAGCTCATGGCTCACATATTCTCTCAAGACCAATTCAAGACCCGCCGCCCTTCTTGAGTCACGCGAGGACAGATGAAGGTCCGTCTCCCTTCTTGGGTCGTACGGGGACAATTAGAGTCCATTTTGAACATTATGAGTACACACATCCCGCCTAAGGGCCCGCTCTGATACCATGTAAAAATTAACTCATGAGCCTTCATATACTCTCAAAAAACAATTGGCAATGAGTGGTGTTAACCCATGAGCTTATAAGTTATTTGGATCTTTTTTAAACACTCTGTGTAACTTCATATTTCAACACATAGTCAGGCTAAACCTGTTGCTGCCCCTTCTAAAAGCCTTCACCCCGTTTAAGCAATTAACCTCAATCACAAAGTGATTCAATCCTATAATCGATCACCAAACTTGAAGAACCTTATATTACAAGGGTAAAGACTAACTTTGTGCCTCATATCATTATGTATCTAGTATTTTACCTCGACCTTAGATTACCATTTCAACTTATACAAAATGCTTTTGAAATATCAACTTGATTGGGTAAATTTGTTTGCTTCCAAACTATTTTCGATCTCTTTCATAAATTGTGTACAAGAAAATTGGCTGGAAATCATTGCTAGATCTATCAATTATCATTATTCATAAAGTCAACTAGGGATGCAATATAAGTCTATCTAGATTGGTTTTCTTTTTTAACTTCTTTAATTCTTTTGGGAAACTTAATTTTGAATATCATACTTTTTCTCTCAATGATTAGTTTATATACTTCACATTAAAGGCAAATAGGTAAATTTCATCCTTAAACAATATACAATTGGCGAGTAAGGTCCAATTGATTGTTTTTCGAATTTAAAATCCTTAACATAATTTAAAAAATGTTATAATGTCCTTCTATCCAAAATCCCACCAGTCAGCTATTAATTAAAAAAATTGGTCGGTTAAGTGCAAAAAGTTTCAGGGACATTTTTTAAACTCTACATTTAAAATAACCCTATATTATAACACATTAAAGTCGAAAAATTAATCAATTGGGATATTACTCACCAATTGTAAATTATTTAAGGATGAAATTGACCAATTTACCTAAAATAAATACTTTCAAAACTCTTGTAATTCACTTGGTTAAAAGATTTTTTTTTTTTATAAAAATACTTAAAGAAAAATACTAAATTAGTTCATAAAAAACTTTTTATTAAACGGAAATGTCTAGTGTTCTGAATTATTTCTTTAAGTCATTATTTTAAAATAAATAAATCAAGCAATAACACAAAAAAAGCTCCTAAAAACACCAAAAGGGCTTCCAACGAAAAAAAGAAAGAAAGAAAAAAAACGGATTCTCTCAAAAGAAAACAAAAAGGAATGAAATAGGGAATTTTTTTTATCTTGGTAGTCTACTAAGTTTATAAGTTACATCCAAACCAATGAGTGTAGTACACGTAGGAAAGAGAATTGATAAGTTCAATTCTCTTACCTACGTGTACTGTATTGATTGGCTTGGATGTAAGTTTTAAATTTAGTAGCCTACCAAGATAAAATTACTCAGAAATAGGAACGAAAAAGAAAATTGAACCCTGGTTGCTAAACTGAAAAATCCGCAACGAGTAGTCTTCGGTTGCTCTTGTCTACGATTCCAACAAAGTGCAAGGATAGCACTTTGTGAGTTATTGGTGGCTTGGTGCAGACAACTCTGGTGGATCACAAATTAAGTACATATTACAATTTAACTCCTGCGATTTAACTTTAATAATGGGAAGGTAAATGCTTAAGTTGGGACTCAATCATTTTAAAGAAGTAGAGAGAAGTATTATTTTGACACCTCTATTTTTATTTTTTTTGTTAACATATTCGTCTCCTCATTTTCATATTTCACATCTCTAAAATTAAAAAAATCAATCAATTTGTAACATATAACGCAAAAAACATGAATTAAAAAAAATAGTATAACTAAAATAAATTAATTAAAACAGAAAAAACTTGAAAAAAATAGTATTTGGAGAGCCTGTAAAACTTTATGCGCGTACGGAAAGACTGCATGCTTAGGTTTCGCAAGTGGGGAGGGAGGTCGCACACCCAGTTCTGGGGTAAATAATTGTTTATATACGTGTATGTACTTATTTTTATGCTCAATCACTCATAATTCACCATATTTATATATAATTAGAATAAATGTCTAAATTCTGAGTGATTGAACACAAAAATGAATACATACAATTTTCATCCAGTTATGGGTGTGGGGCCGAGTGCAAAATTTCCGTGGCTAAAGGGAGATGCGATTTTTGTATGAAATACAAGAAGTGTCACCTTCACAATTTAGCAATATGAAATCTATGCGGAATCGTTATTTTCAGAACGAGTGTTTTAAGACTTAAACCATTTGCCCATTTTAAATAAATTTTAATCGTCAAAATTTTCATTTAACGGATGAGGAAAATTTTGCAAGTGCGAAATTACACGGTTCCGAAAAAATGGAGCCACCGTCACAATGGGGTGATAAAATAGATTAATAATGATTGCTGGATCAAAAAATTTGGATCAAATGAACATAATTGTTAAGGAAAATGATTTACTCCTAGAATTTTGGGGATAAAAACCCTAAACCCCCAAATTGAGGGTGTTAAATGACTATCTTACCCCCTGCTGGTATAAGGGATTCACTCAACTATAAGGGCAAAAAGGTCCGAAAAACTATTTTAGTCAATCTTTTAGCCAATAATTCTAATAGCCTAGTAAGGTCCAATTGTTAATATGATATTATGCTTTCTTGATTTTGATTTGATTTCAATTTTTTTATCCAAATTTGTGAGATTAGAGAAGTGATGCTTCCACACGAAACCCTTTTACGAAGCAAATGCACGCAACTTTTCATAGTGAAGCAGGGTAGGTCCCGTAGGCCTTCATGTCTCACATGTACCCGCAATGACAGTCCCATTGCGAATTTTTCCCACAGCCCAAGCCGGAACCAAACCGGACGGTTCCACACATGAATTTTAAAAGGAAAATTCTGATATGGACCAGGTACATGTTCAGAATTGATCACATTATTATAAAGTTGTCTCACACTTCATTTTGTGATGATGTATTCAATTCTGCACCATATGCTTCAATTGATCTGATCCATATCTGAATTATCCATTTTAAAACGCTTTGCCACATTTCCATCATTCCTTCCCCCAATTCCTAGAATCAGAGAAAATCTCACCTCTCTCCGTCGTGATCTACACGTCTCTTTCTCTCTCATCCTTTCCTCTGTTCAGTGATCGATCGCCGGCGATTATTTTCCGACTATTATCTCGCCGGCGATTCCAATTCTTCGTCGTAAATTAATATTAGGTTGTTTTTTTCTAACTCGAACTTTGGATTCACAAATTCATTTCCTAGCTGATGAATATATGTAATGCGTAAAGTGATCGTCAAGAACATTAAATCCATCATATCAGCCTCAATAACTGGAAAGGAAACTGATCATTAAACGGTAAGGAGTATATATGTATGCTATTCTTTGATTTTTGTAGTAGTAACTCAATTGATAGTTTTGAACATTGATACATTTTTGTTTTCTAATTGTAATTGTAATTTGAATATTCGTATTCTGATTTTAATCGTAGCTGATTTGAGTTTTAATTCTTGTAATTTTGCAAAAGATATGATCGAAATTGATTTATGTTTTTATTCCATGTATTCTCTAGGAGATGTCAGGGGAACGTAACAAGGATAGTGGAGATATTGATGGCAAGGTCTCCAGCTCGGTTACAGAAACGGAGATGAGTAAAACAAAGAAGAAGAAGAAGAAAGGGATTTTCTCCAGAACGTGGAATGCAATATTTAGATCACATGGAGACGATTTTGAGAAAAGACTGCAGCATATATCTAAGGAGGAAGCTTCTGTTCTTACAAGAGTTAGAAACCGTTCTCAAAACTGGAGGAGGATCACTAGGCATTTTATTTTACTCTCTGTTCTTTTGGAGGTAAGTTTCGTCTATTTGATATTTCTATTAGGCACTTAGAATTCAGATGATTATGATTTCGAAGTTCGGAGTTTGCACTTTGCTTCTGATAGATAATGCTTTCTGTTTTGGAGTTTGCACTTTGCTTCTGATAGATCATGCTTTCTGTTAAGTTCAAGAACTATTGATGAGCATGTATTTCCCTAATCCAATGTAACGGCAGCTACTAGGATTGATTTGCTTGCATAATGAGATCTTCTGTAATTTTTGTATTATTTCAACTTGCTTTGATGTTCACCTAGCAGTTTTTTACTCTTACAAATGCTTATCCGATTTTGCTTTGAAAGGGTGGGTTGGGTGGGGGCGACATGAACTAATTTGAATCTTCAACATCTATTTCACCTGCAACAGAACTACCTTAAGTCTTCCTACCTCCTTAAAAACAGCTTCTTGGGAAGTGCTAATCTCTTTGCTCGTTGCTAATGCAATATCTTTTTCTTGATGCTTAGATATATTCTCCTGTCACTGTTGTGTTAGTGTTCATTAACTCCACACCAACTTGCCTTTGTCCTGGGGTTCTAGCAAATGCAACTATAGAAAGAAATTTGAAATTACAAATTTGTCATTAAATAGTATGTTGTGCTGTTCTCTATAGGTTTATTGCTCATCTTTTATATGATGGAGAATTTTCTCTCTATTTTCCCATCTTTGTTTAGGCATATGAATTATTTTGTTGCTAAATTACTTGCTTTTCTCTTCAATTTGCATTCTCTTCTAGTGTTCTTAAATTTGGAAGTTAAATTCAGCACACAACCTCTATGTTGCTCGAGCACAATGGATGCTGTTTCTTTCACCCTATGAATACCCTCACCCCTATTCTTTCCCATCTAAAGCGTTGGTGGCATTACTAAAGTCACGCTGCTGATGTGCAAACTAATTTTTAGGGCAGGTAAGTCCTTCATTGATGCATATTGAACGTTCCTAGAGCTGTACAGAGGTGCACCTTGCTTCTCCTTGATGCCAAATGATTAACCATGTATAGGAACACCTAAACTTTTGTTTGCAAATAAAGCAAATTAATTCTTCAAGTAGTTTATGTTGTTATCACGTCCCTTCTCTAGACAGCTTAGCAGTATATCATAGTTTGAAACTTCACCTTTATGCTTAAATATTGTCAAGTATTTTCTTGCTTGAACTTAACATTTGCAATAATGTAACTCTGGAAAAGTATATGGACAAGAATGATAAAACTGGTACGGTTCATTATGCGATAGTTGACTTGATGTTGGGTCCATGCAAGCATTTTTAAAAGCAATCACATAATGGATTTTTTTCCCTTTTTGTTCTCTACCTGTTATTGTAACATCAACTTCGGGGTTAGGTTAGGTTGATTGGTGGAAGGTCTTATAGATTTGTAACTATTGACCAGTACATAGCCTTTCTTTGCCGTCAATTAACTCTCAAGCAGAGCTGTTATTTGAACTAAATGTTCTTGAATGTAACTTGTTTGAGTTTCTTCGTGTTTGAATAATGCTTGGTCATTTAATAGTTAAGTCGAACTTGAACAGTTTGAACGACTAGTTTAACTAAATGAGCATCAGATGAAAGAATTCCTAATTTTGGATACATCAACAACAACAATAACATAACCCATTAAGTTACCAATAATTTGGGGTATGGGTGGGGGATGGATAGGAGACAAACCTAACATTTGACAATAAATACACAAAGTGGTTGCTAACAGAATATCACTGAAACAGATGGATTGGAGACTGACCTAACCTTTGGAATGAATGCACAAAGTGACCGCTCACAGAAGGCAATTGAAACAATAGTTCCCTATACCATCACGTTTGCTACGGAATCATGCCCGCAAATCAAAGCCAAAAGGCATCATAAAAGAAAAATCCAAGAACCATTTTAATTTTGGATACAAATGTTAAAAAAAAATAATACAAAATGAACACAAATTTAAGCTCGGATACAAAAGTATGGTTGATCAATTGATACTCATTTTGTTTGTGTTCGAATCCTGTCCTGGGTGGACTGTGACAAAAGAAGCTTTACCCTATTAAGAACCAAAACATAGCCTATTAATGCACTGAAACTTCAAATGTACTTTATACTGGGAACATGCACTCAGTCTATGCTTTTGATATTTATTTATGTTTGTTATTGCAAAAAGCTGCTGCAAGCATATATCTTGGCTTATAGGAATCCTGAAAAGGGATCTTAACAACAATGTCTTTCTTTGGAGGGATTCATGTAGTTGGCCTTATGGATTATTGGAAATACAAGTTACTTAAGCTTCATTGTTTTGCTTCTACCTCCACTTTCTCCTTGGAAGTAACCTGTTCGTTTTGGTAAAATACCAATTGCTACTGTCAGGTAATTGCAGTGGGTTATGCTATCATGACTACAAGAACTCCGGATTTGAACTGGAAGATGAGGGCATTGAGAGTTTTGCCAATGTTCCTTTTGCCTGGTCTATCTTTTCTTACCTACTTAACAGTGAATAGCCTCAACAAGATGTGTAAGTATTTCAAGTTCCCACCTAGTAATTGCTCTCGACTCTATTTTCCTCCTATTTTCTTCGATTGTTTATTTTTGTTCGCTTTTTCCTTTTGGGAAATTGGTTATACATACCCAGTGTTATCAATAGCGGAGCGGCCGTATGCCGCTGCAGACCCATCCATAGCGGAGCACATCAGTGTTGCGGGAATAGCGGCCGCTATTGCGGCGCTATTTGGATAAAAGCTTAAAACCCCATTTTTCCCTTTACAATTGTCAAAAACTTATGGGTAAATTGGGGATTTCTTGAATTTGATGGGTTTGGTTATGTTTTTATCTTGGATTTAATGACTTTTAGGTTATGTTTTTTATCTTGGTTTTAATGATTTTGGTTACGAATTTGTTTTCCTTGTTGTCTTAAATTTGTCTTAATTATTTATATTAAATTTCAAATAGCGCTGCTACCGCTATCCGCTATCCCGCTGTAGCATTTTTAGGGTCGGCAGCTACGCGACGCTATCTGGGATTGATAACACTGCATACCCCCAAACTAATTTTCTATTGCTCAAAATTCCCATTAACTTTGTTCTCAATTTTTATATCCTTCACCTATCTTCGTGCCTCCAAACTGTCTTAAAACAGCGTTTCCCGATGAGAAACGCATAAGCCAAAACTGCCACATTTTTCACCGGAAACTGTTGTGTTGAGACACTTTGAGATGCACGAAAAATAGTTGAAGGATATTAAAAGCAAACATAAAGTTTAAGTGTGTTTCCCACGGGAGAAAAATAAGTTGAGGGTATCTATGGCCATCATCCTTTCTTTTTTGCAGGGACGAAACTGGGTGAAAATGAATTTTTACTTAATTCTTGAGGGGCGAGAAGAACATTTTTTAGGGTGAAAAGAAGGAAGGGGGGGGGGGGGGGGATTCGTCATTGCTTCTTGGGTAGCTCTTGACTCGCTTCTATTAGAGCAGGGGCAGATATATCACTAAATCATGAGAAATTGGAATTTTGCAAAACTCAAGATTTTCAAATGTTGTGTGTTTAATAGTGTTCATGTTTCGTTAGAAAATACATTCTTCTATATTGCATTATTGCTTTCTATTACTGAACCATAGCTTTATACCATACATAATGTGAACTCATAATGTCGCTTTTCTTTCTGTATCTCAAAGGGATTGATATTTAATACAGGAGCATTATTACATAAATATTTCTGTTACTTCTTATGTTTTTGGTGTGGCTTGTTTTGTTTTGTTCTGATTGTTAGTTGTTTTATTTAAGGGCATTTTGGTCTTGCTGTCATTTTAGGGCTACACGGGGTTTATGTTTTCCTATAAATATCCCTTTATGGAATAAAGGCAGTAGCTTTTGGAAAAACAATTCTTACATCTATTTTGTGCGTTTGGTTTCCTTAACCATGAAGTAATCTCCAAACTAGGTGTTTCTTTAGTAGCTTTTTGTTTCCCTCTAAACTGCTACACCAGGAGTCAGAGAACTATATCTCTCTAAGAAGGTTGAAGAAAATAAATGCATAATGTCTTTTAATATGCGCATCTCAAGGGTATTCATCGATGTTTGATCTTCACAAAAAGCTACGACTTAAGGTTGTAATTGTTTGTCATGAATGAAAATTTTGAATACTTCATGTGCAGAAGATTATATTTGGATTTCAAGTTTCAAATTAAGGAAGCTGAAATTGGTTAAAACTTTTCCATAAGTTCCTGAGTTTCAGTTTTTCCTTGCCTCACTATAAAACAAATACAGCTAAAAAGGCAGAGAAACAAAGACTTGGAAGGAAATTAAAAAACAACTGTATTTTATTCATCAATCTTAAAAGACACTCCTGTTTATTGTGAGATATTATTTGCAACCAATTGAAGTCCTTCACTGTTTCTCTGTCAAATCATGATTCATGAATTGTACTACCGAAATTTTGGGTAATGATAAATACTTGATGAATCTTTCTTCTCGTGCTAGATATTATCCCCATACATTTTAAAAGATAAAATCTTTGTCGCTCCCAATCGATGGTAACTGGAAAGAAAGATTTCTTAAAGATACGATATACTATTGACGCAAGTATGTTTCAAGAATATACTATGAATTATTTTTAAAATTAGAATCTTCAGCACTTCTGAGATAACTCTTGGACTTCTGACAATGTTTTCTAGCTTGTTGCAATTAAGCAGGCCGTTCTATTTCTGGAAATTACTTTTGTAAACTGTTTGTATTACTTGTGCATTTTTTCTGGTTAAAATAATACAGCAGTTTGGTGAATGACGACCAAAATATACAAGTAGATTTGGGGGGGTAGTATTTTTTTATTCTTTTCCCTGTTTTTGAATGATGAGCAGGGATATAGGCGCTCTTGTTTGCAACATATGATAGAGAGGTGAAACCATAGTTATATCATATAGAGTAATTTTTATTTTTCAATTGTTGCTCATCTTGACATATGCACTCCTGACAGTTGATCGGAAGGACCAGAAAACCCTGGAGAGGCTTAGAGCAGAGAGGCAAGCTAAGATTGATGAACTCAAGGAGAAGACGAATTACTACATCACGCAACAGCTCATTCAGGTGATAAGGCAATGAAAGCAATGAAAGCACAAGCTTACATGCCCTCATGACTTATCTTTTCTCATATCTAGCTTGAATTGTTCGAGTTGGTTCTTTTTCTTTCATAGTTGTTTCTCAGCCATTCATTTATGGATTCATGCTGATTATGCATGCATTCTGTTACGCCTAAATGCAGAGGTACGACCCCGACCCTGCTGCTAAAGCTGCTGCTGCAACCATTCTTGCATCAAAGTTGGGAGCAGACTCTGGCCTGAAGGTCTATCTTGGAGATGATTCCAAGTCCACAACTCCTGCTGGGAAAAGCAATGATGTAGAGGTCCTGCCATCTAATGGACTTCGGAATAGGAAACAGTCGCATACTAGAAGAGTCAGCAATGCAGATAGTGCAGCATTGCATCCTCTCGAAGAGGAAATGCTTCGTCAGACAGCATTGGATGCTGCCGCTGATATTTCCCAGCATCAGCAGATGGTTGTTGAGCATCGCGATCCAACTACCTCTACTGCAAGTGATGGCGGATGGATAGCTCGAATTGCAGCTTTGCTTGTAGGAGAGGACCCGGCTCAATCGTATGCACTAATATGTGGCAACTGTCACATGCACAATGGTAACTAAGAATATTAATAATCAAAGTTTCATCAGATACATCTATGTTTAACATTCAAAGTTTCATCAGATACACATCTATGTTCAAAATGAATAAAGTCCCTTTAACTTTTCTTCTTCTAGGACTTGCCAGGAAGGAGGATTTCCCATTCATTACTTACTACTGTCCTCATTGCAATGCTCTAAATCAGCCAAAGCAACATGGTGAACAAGTTGCTGAATCCAATCCTCCCCGCATGAGTTCCTCGACAAGTGTGACTGATCTTGATCTGATGATGAATCCTCGTGTTTCAACAGTTGAGACAGTGCCTGGAGATGCTAGTGGGGTGACTACTGCTGCAAGGACATCAGAAGCCGCAGAGAAAGTTCTCTCTGATGCTTCGGGTAGTTAGTAGCAGCACGGTTTGTAGATGGATTCTCTCTTTGTTTTGCTTTCATAGTACCAGAGGTATAGTGAATTAGCATCCCTATTGTACACGGAAAAGCAGCTTTCGGATGCAAATATCAAGGTTTGGTGCATCATGAGGATTTCCAGTTCCGCTGAGTGTAGAGTGTAAGCAATGTAATCACTCTTTTTAGTTGCTTCGCGTGGTTTATATGGACTTGGCACAAGTATGCAGCTCATATGCGGTTCATTTTCCTTTTCTTTTACCGATTTCCTGCCTTATCAGCGTGAAATTTTGTTTGCTGATAAATATAATGTTTGCCACTAGTGTGTAAGGTATAAACGTGGCCTATTCCGTCCCAAAAAGTTGCTAGATGAGGCGACACAAGAGGTTTAAAGGTCGAATTGGGCAAGGTTTGTTTTGGAGATTTTATTTTTGAGTTTAGTAAAAGTGAATTGGTTGTGCGAGTAGAATTGGCGTGCATTGGAAAAATATTTTAAGTTTGAGATTTCAAAAGGCTGAATTATTTATAAGCATATAAGTGTGATCAATTCTGAAATTTGAGATTTGAAATGATGTCCAAATGCATATGGGTAGGTGATCAATTTTAAGGGTAATTGATAACTTATCAGTAACTTCATCTTGTTTTTGTCAAGGTTAGGTTTTTTTTTACACTCTTAGTCACCAATGAGTAATTTACTATACTAACCTTGAATAGAGGAGGTTAGTGGAGTTTGCATCTTTTAAATGGGAAGATAGTTATTGGTGTTTGCGTAGATAGTATATCCAAACCGAGAAAGTGGATGTTTATTTGGAACAAACTAAAATAGATGGAGAATATTCATTTTGGGACGGATGGAGTACAGATTTTGCGGAATGGACTGGTCTGGGGAGATGTGTGGGAGTAGCTTCAACGCTCACAAGAATGCATTCATGCCGTGAGAATGTACCGTCAACGTGTGATATTAACAAGAAAGAGGCCACATAGAGATATTTTATGGTGATTAAAATGCTCTCAACACAATTAACAGCAGAAAATGAATTCATTTATTTCGTGAAACACGAGTATATTTATTTAAATTTAAATGATACTCTTTTTTTTTTTTTTTAAATAAAATGATAGACTCATATTAATTTAATTAATAAAGTTTTAAGTTAAGGAAAATGCTTTACTACTAGAATTTTGGGGATAGATACCCTAAACCCCCAAATTGAGGGTGTTAAATGACTATCTTACCCCCTGCTGGTATAAGGGATTCACCCAACTGTAAGGGCAAAAAGCTCCAAAGATACTATTTTAGTCAATCTTTTAGCCAATAATTCTAGTAGCATAGGAAGGTCCTTAAGTTAATTCGATCCACTTAAATGAAATGTGTGTGCATGTAGTGTGTGAAAGACAAGTGTGCTGGCTATGGATTCCAAAAGACATAACATAAATAATGGATGTACAGTGGTACTAACTACATAGGATAGGTGTTTTGATGTGGTCGCAATAGAAGAAGGCCCACTGATCGGATCGGCAATCAAAATGATAACAGAAATACAATGATTGTGTTTTCTCATGGAGCAATGGCGTGATATTTGCACTCCACCAATCTCATGTTTTGCATCTCTTCATAGTCTCACTTCCTCTGGGTAAAAATCGTCTGTTCACATTTTCCTTCTTCCGTATCACAATTTTTTTTGTTTTTTTTCTTTTCTTTTTCCTAAAGTGCTCATTATTAGCGTAGGCCTTATTCCTAGAGTCTTGGTGAAGGAATAAGTCGTAGAATATGCATTAGTAGGTCAAAGGTCTCTAGTGGTGCGCTGACATCCCTCAAGTAAAAGTTGAACCTTCGTCTTGCTCTATTACTAACAAGACTTATCTCTAATTAATTTTCTATTAAATTGCGATGCGTACAAGATCTCTTATAGTTGTCTACTATTAAGATAATACAATGTCATTTTTGACCGGCTACTTGTGGTTCTAGAGCGAACTCGTATGTGATCGACATGTTACAATTTTATTGAAACTCTCTAATCAAAGTATAGATAGTTAAGACTGATATATAATGGACAAGCCGGAGATTTATGAAGAGTAGACAACGCATGTAGTTATCCTTTTTCATGTGACTATATGAGGGCAAAAAATTGTTTGACCCCATTCCTATATACAATCACTCACAATTCGTCATGTCATACCCCGTATCCTGGGGATGACTGGGCAGTGTGTCATCTACCAATAAGACACCGAACCCTCAAACATAAATACTAAATTCCCAAAATAACACTTCATTACATACTTAAAAGATCAAAATTCTTACGAAGTAATCATAAGTCTTACAAACCAAAGAAATAACATGGTCCAAAAGATAACGTGAACTATCTATTACATCAAACATATCAACCAAGCCTCTCATCGATCCATGACTCATCAACCTGATCCGCCACCTGCTTACCTGCAAAATGTTAATAAGGGATGAGCCATTAAACATGCTCAATAAGGTCCCAACACCCTTGGGATGAAGCACCGTTAGACTCTAAAAACATAATGTCGTTCACCCAAAAACCATGTGAAATCAATGCCATACTTTACTTTACTTGAAATCCACTTTAAAACACTTGAAAATACTTTACATAACCAGAAAACACCATACTTAAAATCAAAACTAAACAAAATAAGAGTTTACAAAAAACTGAAAGCTCCGGTCGACCTAACTGAAAGGTCGGTCGACCGATTTCCAGGCAGAAACATTTTCAAAAACTCCGGACGAAGGACAGAGCACTTCGGTCGACCTAAGATCATCCGAAGCACTCCGGTCGAGTGGCAAACCACACCGGTCAACCGACATCAACCACCAATCATCCACAATTAGCCGCAGTACTTTATTTGGGACGATCGGTTTAGTCTTGCGGTCAATCGAACCGATCTGCCGAGGTTCAATGCAGGGCAAAAATAGTACATTTCAACATTGTAAATACCTTTGAAATTCTCACAAGGTTCCAACCCACAAAAAATACTAACTTCACATAACATATATCTCCTAGCACATACAATATCTTCTACTATACTACTAGCTACTATACTTGTCACTTCTAACTTTTGCTATTCTGCTATATCTCAATCCATATTCTACAGGCTATCTCCCTAACCGGATGATCGGTTCTGATGGCCAGTAACCCCACGAGGTAGTACCCCATGGAGAAAATCCTAGTCTACTAGTCCATTCCTACAGGCTATCTCCCTCACCGGTTGATCCGTACTGGTGGCTTCTAACCTCACGAGGTACTACCTCATGATGATTGTGGCGGGCACACATGAATCCATACTACTACTAACTACTAGATACTGCTGAATCTACTAACATAAACATAACTGAAATCATAAAACATAGAACTACATAAACACATAGAAATATAATACTTCTAACTAAACATATATATCCCATAAGCACTTTCTATAATACTTCATCCATTTTATGCATTAAAATCAATGAATAAAATTGGACTTCTTTTTTGAAAATACATACTTTCATACTTTTGAATTGAAAAACAAGGGTGAAGGGTCCTTACCTTATCAATCTTAGAGTTAAACCTCAAAATGTACAAATGCAGGATTTTTCTAGATTAGTTGCCCTGACTTCCCAAGGCTATAACTCGAAGTACAGAACTCCAAATGCTATTCCGTCAAATCCCAATCGTAGCTCTATCAGTCATCTTCGAAATTCACTAAGAATCACTGAAAACCTACACCATATGCTATCTCAAAACTCAATTCTCTCATAGCCTCACAGTTCTCTTTCTTATGAAAATCCTGCAATAACTACTAAAACTAACACCCTTTCACAACCAACACAATTGCCCAAGACTTTATAACTTTACACTTAAGCCCCTCAACTTTCTAAACAGATCAATGTGCCCCTAAACAATTATGTACATAACATATAACACATTAAAACAATTAAACACATATAAATCATATAATTTCATGCAATTACTAAAGTAAAAAAGTGTCGGTATCACATAATTTGTTACGTACGTGTAGAATAAATTTTGGTTGTCAAATGAAAAATTTGAAGAATACTTGTTTTGATTGCAGAACACTTATTCCAGATCACCTATTTTGACTTCAGGTGTTTGAACCGTATCAGAACAAATATTTTGGGCCGGCATTCTGAAATATCTATTTGACAAATTTTATTTGTTTCTCACGTGCGGACAAATACCTGCATACGCACCAAAATCGGAATGTAGTTGTATAAACTTTCTCTTGCACCAATGCATGGGGAGAGTGTGTGTGCGCATGTATGACTGAGCGAATCTCTATATGCAGTGTTAGTAAAGATTGGAATATACAATTAAAGCTTCCAAAAACGAATAGATAATTAAAGAGGGGAAAGAACAGAACGTACGAGATGGGCAATCTCCCAACTACAAGAAAAAGAAAGGGGAAGGGAACACTCTTCAAAGGCATTTCGAAGTAATTAAAACTTTAAAGGCTGTTTGTCTTCTTGTCATTTCCCATTCCTTTTGGGTGCGTCTCTCCTCGTGTTTTAACATTTTTTATTTTTTTGTTTCCTTTTCTTATTACAATATGGGACTTAAAAAATATTATTATTCACGATTAGAATCCAATGAAGCATGCAATTGTTATTATGGTAACTTCAAAAGGCTGGTCATGACTTTTCATTATAGTGTAACCATGTACTTTTATCTCAGTTATTTGTTTTCTAAGATTTTTCTTATATGTAGTAGGTTCATATGGACGATCTGAAAAGTATCTCTCTCCTCATTTTGTAATGATGTGATCAGTTTTGCACCACATGGTCCAATGGACTTGATCCATATCAGAAATATATTTTTTTCTATGGTGAAAATCTTCTATCCCCATACATGTCCTCACCAATCAGAATTTGATATGTGGACATTTTTTTCAATTCCATATACACATGACAAATTGTGAGTGGTTGAAAACATGAATGAAGACATGCACGGGGAGAGACGATTATTTACCTTTTTTGTAGGTGTACTTGGATTTGATCAAGTTTGGGTATGGTGTAATTTGAAATCAGATCGACATATAAACACTTTTTAGATAGAGTATGCACATGAAATCTCAAGCATTGGATAATTTAGAAGTTGATTTTTGTTTGAAACTGTGACATAAATTTTAAAATAGACCCATTCTCATAAATGATTTTCTATGGTTTTTTTTCTTGTACAAAAATTATCTATTTCTTTTTTTGTATTATAATTAGAGAAAAACAATTGAAATGCGTCAACATAATGTCAATGAGACAGTAATTAAGACATGATTGAAGATAGATGATATCAGACCATACAAGAGGGTCATTATTTTCCTTAAGGTTTTAATTATCATATGCAAATATTATACATATATGATGGTTTTAATAAGGTTTAAACGGTATAACACTCCTAGGCATTGTTCTTTTCATAATGAACACATAAGCCAATAATATTGAACAGAGATTTTTCTCCCTCTTTAATATGATCCTTTTTAAAATTTTCTATTATTGCGAGATAATTGTTAAACACAGACCGATTCATTCTGATTATTCATAGTTAGAAATATAGAGTGTATCCTAGCAAAGCAACCAAAACCCCAAGATTTCTAACACATTTTTTTTTTTGTTTTCACTTGGCCCCTACTATGATAAGGGAGTAGTACATTTTAGCCCTGCTCAATCTTTGAATATTGGTGTACTATCTCCATCCAATTATAAGATATTGATTAGTTCAATAAGTACATATAGTTACTGAAGAAACAAAATAAGAAGTATATGTACGTGTATACACTTGTTTGTATATGTACTTATACCAAACAAAAAGTTCTCCATACTTGTACATATGCTTTTAGTACAAGCATGCCTTGATTCATTTGACCATGTAATAAACCTAAAAAAGTCAGATTTTGACCAATTTTTTCCCTTCCAATTGTCAAAGTGGAAGTCAGACTGTAACTTTCCAGCTTGCAAGTTTTGTTAAAAAAAAATAAAAAGAATGTTAATATTAATAATATTAATAAAGCAAGGATTGTTTTTTCATGTAAGCTTTATTGATGGAAAATTCAATCATAGAATTGTCCTTTTGGGATTGATCTCGCAGTCTCTATCTATCTGCAGATGTGCAACAACAACAACAACAACAACCAAGCCTTAATCTCAACAGATTGGGGTCGGCTACATGAACCAAAGTAAGAATCACGTAAGGTCATCCACATGGATGCATTCTATCTGCAGATGTGCATTCCACTTAATTAATATTAAGAATTATGAGACTAAGTCTTACAAAAAACGGTTTTAAAATCGATTAACCTTTTCTTTCTTGATGGTCATTATCTGTTGTCATGTGGGTTTCAGCTCAAGCAAAAAAGAGCAGGTCAAAATATTCAAAGGATTGTGAACTATGTCAAAAAGTAGGTGAATTTTTTGAAATGTGGGAACGATTATTCTTCATATTTTTAGACTTCTTGCTCTTGTGTTCCTACAAATTCAACTCTCTTCACTTATATTTTTCACTTAAAATAGTTTATCATTAGCTTTTATTTATTTTAAGGCGCAAGAAAATTTCATTCCTTATCTGTTCAAAAAAAAAAAAAGATAGCATAAATAATTATATAAACTAAAGAAATATTTTCAAAAAATGTTACTTTTCAAACTAAAATGACATTCTTACTTTTTAATAACATCAACAAGAAAAGGCTATTTTGAAGAGCATTCTAAAGAATTTCGAAATAACAGTTTTCTCAACTTATTTAAGCTATGATCAAAAGTGAACAAATATATATCCGAAAACAGTTCAAAGTTAGCTTATGGTTTAAAAAAAAATAAAAGGAAAAGGGACAAGCAGCTCGAAGATATCTTATTTAAATAACTTTTTTTTTGGGACCTCATCAGAGGAGGGAGCCCATGTTGGACGGAAATTATATATATAGAAGTCCCTCACAAAGGAGGTAAATTAGAAGACCGGCAGGCCGGTTGCCCCATGAGGAGAATATAAGTGCCTCACACAAGAGAGAACCCAAGAAAAGAAAATTAAAGCATTCTCCTTGTGTGAGGAGAGTATCGAACCCAAGGCATAGCCCAACTGGGCTATGGACCTTGTGATGTCTTATTTAAATAACTTAATACCATGCATATCCGCTTATAATTTTGAAGTATGTAATAACTAAACTTATACAAAATGTATTACATGAGTACGAATTCTTTTTTATTTTTTGGTACCACTAATTCAGAATAATACTCCCTCCATTCTTATTTAATTGTTGTTTAGGAGATTTATAGGTATCCAAATTAATTTTCGTTTAAAACTCTTTTATTAATTGTCAATAATTTATTCCAATTATAACCTCGACATTTCTTTTATTTGCGGCCTCTGCTATCCCTATTTTTTCCTTTCTTTTCTTATGCTATACAAGTGAGCGAGGGGTAATATTGGAACTTTCGGTGAAAATGACAAGTTCCTTAATTTTCTAAAATTGTCTAAAGAGTCTTATATTTAGGAATAGAGGGAGTATTAATATTTTGATTACAAAAACATTTACTTCCTTAATTTTTGCAACATGTAATGAAACTCTTATATTTAGGAATGGAGGTAGTAGTACATATGAACCCTCTACTTTTATTTATTTATTAGGAGGAGACCTATATATTATAAGAAACAATGAGATTTAATAAACGAAAAAAGAGATTCGAATTCATTACCTAAGCCTTAATCACTATGCTAATGACTCATTGACAAACCTTCTACTTAAATGAACCAACAAGGATTTTGGCTAGCCTTGAGTTCAAGATTTTTGCATAGCAAGGGGACGGTAAATAATCGTCTATATACTCATTCATGTGTGTAACCGTTCACAATTCATCATGTGTATATATAATTAAAAAAAATATTCATATATCAAATTCTCAATAGTAGGTCATAAGAATTAGAACATATACAAGTACATAATGACGATTTTCGCCCCAAGGGGACCATAAATGGTTAGGTTTCTAAAACTAGACGTGTGATAGATAAGGCATGCTACCATAACTTTTCTGTTTGGCAATGTATAAAAAGGTTTGCTAACTCTGTCTCTCTGTGTCTGTCCCTTCAAAATTATTGTTTATGGTACATCAATCAAGCCACCCTAGTTTGAGTTTATGTACTAGCAGCAATACTTGGCAATTTTTGCTTCACATGGCAATTTATTGGAAGAGTCTACTAGTACATGATTCATTTATGGATTGTGTAAAAATTAGAGGAATTGTTAGAAGGAAAACTCATGTTGGAGCAAATGCACAAAATTTTCAAACTTATTATAGTCTCTTTTTTCAAAATTATTATAGTATATTTTTCATGCACTAATTTAAAATTCTCAACACCGTTCGAATTGTAGTCTGGAGAAGCGTTCTTAGCGGCGGACTGCGCACAAGTCCCCTGGAATGGGACACCAAAAAGGGTGACAGTTACGTGCGGCGACCCTCTCTCACTGCGGGAGCAGCTCGAGCAAATCTTTGACAATTGACGGGTTTGGGACTGGGACCTCATGCCCAGCCCTTAGAGCCAATCCATTTTTTGAAGTTACGGATCCATTGTGCGCCCGAAGCCATTAGGCCGAAGACACGTCTACCTGGGCGTCACACATTGTAATACTTCACTCTCTAAAAATCCTGCCTCTACTCTTAGTTAACAATGTTTATAAGTTTGAAATGTACATATACTTATAAGTGTTTCCTAACAAGAGTCCTTCAGAAATTCTAACATCCTATTAGGGGAAGGGGAAAAAAAATCTTCCAAAATTTCAAACTGCTGGTGGATGGAGTTCTTGTTGCCTCATCTTCTAATGTACAACAGCTAAGCATTTAAGTGCTTAATGTTAGTAGTGCCCTAGGACCATTAGCATATGTTGTACGTTTTATATCTTTTTGAGCATTTCATATAAATAGTTAATTTTGCTTATGAATATCAAACGCGTGATTTGATAGTAAAACTCATTTGCTTATGTAATTACTATTCTAGTTGTCCCTAGTTTTATGTAATGCTTATTTACAATGAAATAAAACTAGAATGATGTATGATTGATGATCATGTTTTACTGGTCATGTGTAATGAATACAAATCATATCATAGATGCAATATATAGGGATACATTGTATTGGACGTGATCCGTTAGAGGAGTAATACTTCATGGTCCTTAGTCATAAGTATTACTTCCTCAATACTATTTTAGAATCCTTAGACCTTATGTCTCCATTGATTCTAGCATGAATGGATCCACGTTTTGACTCAGTCATACGTTGCTTTTAACCGAGTAATCAATACGACTGATGATCGGATGTAGTGTCCTATCATGGCTTGAATGTGAGAGGCATTGTAAGGAATTTGTCCCTCTCTTACTAGAGAGAGATATCCATGGGCCCCTCGATAGGGAAAGACTGTTTAAATGCATGGCCGTGCTCAAATGTATTTAATAAAGTGGTTATTAAATATTGTTTGTTGGAACAGTCTACCTAGAGATCGAGCATAAATACAATTAAGCTTAATAAGTGTGACGACTACCATGCCTTATGCTAAATTAGGATATCGCGAGGCAAAGGGATTAAATAGTGGATTGATATTAGGTTCCACCGTAAATTCATTCACTTTGGGTAGTCACAATGTCCTGCTAGGGACCGCTTGTGATTTATGAACACATACTACTACTAAGTGTGTTTTCATTGCCATTGTGAGATGAACCTACAGGGTCACACGCATAGACGAGCTAACGAGCTTCATGTCCAGATTCAATGAATCTAGAATGTGTCTAGGTTCATTGTATCTGACATTTATTTTTCTGAGAATAATAAAGCGTTATTATTCGAATTATAGATAAGGGGCATTTTCGGTATTTGATTAATAGCTGGGATTACGAGGGAGTTATTATCCGATAAAGACTCCCACTACCAGTAGAAGTCTAGGGGACGTGGGAGTTAAAGACTCCCACTACCGAGAGAAGTTGAGGATGTGAGAGTTGGTTATGGGAACAAACTCTCATACCCTATATAAACCACTCTTGGCCGAAACCCTAGTGTAAGAGATTTTCAGCCGAAATATCAAAACCCACAAGAAATCAGATTTCTTGTTATGCCTCATTTTCTCCCTAATTCCAGAAACTCAGAAAAAACGGAGAGCTAGCACTCGCTGCTCGTTTCGTCGCGTGGATACCGGTAGGGAGTAATTCCGCAAGGGAGGACTCAAGGTGATCATTGCATCCGAGCCATAAAGATAGCATCTTCCATTCAAGAATCCGATTCTTGAACTCAAAACGTAAGTCTTTTCTTGTAATTTTTCGATTCGTTTTGTATGAGCGGATCCTTCAGGGGAGGACTCATGGGTGTTTGAAACAAGTTTCCGCCCATGAATCCCTTCACTTAATGCAGCTTCAATATCAAACCAAGGTTAGAACCTTATTTACCCCTGCCATAAGCACTAAAAATGAAAGGAAAAAAAAACTGTTGAAACCTCCTTCCTTTAAGGGTCCCTTATCCAAAATAAAATCCTATTTTTTTTTCCCTAATGGTGTTTATGAAGAAAATCAATTTACTTCAGAATCTCAATCAGAAAGAGTTGGACAAAATAGTATGTGTCAAGCCCCGTGCCCGCCACGGAACACGACACATGGGTCTGATAGCATACATGACTACCTACTTGGCAATCGAACTCGCTATATCAAAATGGATATTTCGAGATGATTGTGAATATTAATAACCATTCTTATATACCGGTCATAACTTTTATTCTTATCTCATATGGGACTCTGGTTTACAGTATGAATCCAACAAAAATAGTCAAAAGAAATTGTGTTTATGTTTCTCAGGACATGCATGGTTTTTCATAAGCAATCATGTCTATGGATTATTCAAATGAAAATTTTGGCAATTAGTCCCCACATAGGGTTTTTCTTTTTTTTTTCCTTGTGATTTTCATTGGGAAAATTGGAAACTCAAATTGTTTATAGTACTGTCACAAAGTTTGAGATGAGTGTACAACAATAGAGCTGTACATGGTTGTTTTACATTGACAAATTCATGGTTGAAAATCTCTACCCCATCCTAGTATGCCCCCCCCACACACACACACGCACCTAAGCCCTCCATCCAAATTTTACAGTTTCTAAGATGATTAGATTATATATATATACACACTACCACATTAATCTAATCTTTTGAATATTTTTTCAATGTCTAAAAGTTGGCATTATAGAAAAACTAACAAAAAGGTGGTGATGAACTTTGAAACCTAACCTTGTGACTTAGTTCAAACTCAAGTCATCTTCCACATTGACTTTTGTGTATATATATATATATAAACCTTGCACTTGAAACAGTAATATATTAGCTATTATTCATGCATAGAATTACCTAAACCTTTTGTCCTATTTATGATTTCCTTGGAACAAGTGAGAAAAGAGCCATACACTCAAAGACACAAAACTAGGCTGTCACTGCCTATGGTTCAAAATATAATATTGTAATGTAATGTAATCCCTTTCCTTAATATAAAACTTTCAAAATATGTAGCGAAAATTAAGGAAGCAAAAAAATAAGATACTTTGTTAGTCAAAATATTAATATTACTCTCTTAAATATGACTTGTATACCACTAATTATATTTAAAAGAATAATATTAATATTTTATTTAAAAAAATATATCTTAATTTTTAATACATATCCTGAAAGTCTTATATTAAAGAAGAGAAAAGTACTACTTATACCCATTAAGTATCTTTGAAAAGCAAGTTATGACCCTTAATTTTTATAGGTGCCAAAATCGCACTCGATAATTTACGATGTCGCTATTTCTAGACAAAATTGGCGTGAATCCAGGGTGAGAGGGCGGCGTTCACATGTGCGTGCCCGCACATGTACATTTTGAGGGGTATAATAGTCAATTTTCCCATAATTCTCCACCACTCACCCACCACCATCCTCTCTTCATCTTCTTCCTCCACCACCCACCCGCCACCACTCACCCACCACCACTCTCTCTTCATCTTCTTCCCCCAAAATCTCCACCACCCTCTCTTCATCTTCTTCCTCCAAAATCAAAACACCCACCCACCACCACCCTCTCTTCATCTTCTTCCTCCAAAATCAAAACTTCCCCCAAAATCTCCACCACCCACCCGCCACCACTCACCCACCACCACCCTCTCTTCATCTTCTTCCCCCAAAATCTCCACCACCCTCTCTTCATCTTATTCCTCCAAAATCAAAACACCCACCCACCACCACCACCCTCTCTTCATCTTCTTCCTCCAAAATCAAAATTCCCCCAAAATCTCCACCACCCACCCGCCACCACTCACCCACCACCACCCTCTCTTCATTTTTTCATTTTTTTTAATTAAAAAAAAGTGAATAGACGAATTTGCCCCTGAAATATCGTGCATGTGAACCGCACATGTGGTTCGCCACCTGCCCTTGCCGGATTCCGCCGATTTTGTCTAGAAATAGCACATCGTAAATTATCAGGTGCAATTTTGGCACCTATAAAAATTAAAGGTCATAACTTGCTTTTCAAAGATACTTAATGGGTATAAGTAGTACTTTTCTCATTAAAGAATAGAGGTACTATTAAGATTTGGAGGTTATCATTTGAAAGAAAGGGGGAAATGGATTTTATAGACTTCTTTCATTTTGCTTTAGTTGCTTGTTTCAATGTGAATTGGAAATATTTCGAACTTTGTCTGTGTTTCTTCTTGTCCTGTAAAGGTAATAAATAACTTCTATAGGGATAGTTTCTACTAGCAATGTCAATATATTTGTCTCTTAAAAAATTGAGAAGATTTTATTTATTTCAATATCTATCGTTCTTAATATCAATAGGAACCAAAAATTTCTTTTGATTGTTTGTTCAAATAAATTGAATATTAAAATTGATGTTAGTGAGGAAGACTGGTGCATCCGGTGGAGGTGGAGAAGGGTGAGGGTGGCGGGGGAGGGGGGAGGGGGGAGGGGGCGGATGATGTTGGGGAAGGAGATGAGTTTAGAATATGAAGAAAATAAAAATTGGGAGTTATATTATTTACTATTCATATTCATATTTTTATTTTTTTTAGGGAGAGAAATTGAATGGAGTCCCCAATTTATCCCTGAAAAATAAGTCACATAACTTACTTGACGAGACTTTGACATAAAATTGGAAAGAAGTCATTTAACGTCAGGTCAAAAAAAACATACAGGACAATAAGAAACTACTTTTTTCCGAAAAGGTCAATCAACTGCCTATAAAAAGACACAAGGAAGAAGCAATGAACGCAAACTCAATCAATACAATACAAATTTAATCTTTAACATCTCATGTCTTTTTTAGGCTGAAAGGCACCCAACCAGGGGTACAATCCCACCGTTTAGTTAAGTTCTCTTCTAGAATTCGTTTCAGTTAGTTCTTAGATTCTCAATTATGAGATCATATTCTCTATTAGAATTAGGCGATTTCACTTATGTTACGAAGACACAGTCCATCATTGTTAATTTATATTTAATCAATGTGGGATTGGTTCTAAACTCGTATTATTATATCTTTATTCCTAAATTATTTTCTCAATTGTTTAGAATCCTCATCATGGAAGTTCAAAAATTCACATTTATTTTAAATCTTGCTTTTAATATAAATTGTTTTCGTTTTTCACAACAAAAATAAATGGCACGCTCAGACATTTTTAAATTGCACATAAATAATTTGAGTGATATTTACCTCTTCCCTTTTTGTGAATAATATTGACCTCTTCCTTAAATTGCACATAAATGATCCAAGAAATATTTATCAAATTAATTAGGGAACAAATATATTATATAAAATAAAATTCCATTTAAACACATCCAATCACCAAACCATCCCCAATATCCCTTCCCGATGATTGTATATACGAGTGAATAACTCAAGAACTCTCCCTACGCCTTCTTTTCTTTCTTTTAAGAACACTCACATTTTCTTCTCTTTCTACCATTAATATATAACTCTCCCTCTCTCACTCCCCCCCACCTATCTCCCCAGTTCCCACTTCACTTTCCTTCTCATATATAACTAAACTAAAGAAACAGACCAGAGAAATTTTTGCAAGAAATTAAAGCTTCAATGGAGTTTAATCTTGAAACCCCATTACCATTCCCCACTACTGAATCTCTAAATGAAAGATTTATTTCACTATTTGACATTGAATTTGATCATATGCCTTCTTCTTGTACTAAATGCCCCCAAAGAAGTGAAATTGTGTCATTAATCTTGCATTTTTCTCGAAATTTTGATCCTTTCTTATCTTACCTTGCCATCAATTATCTTGATCGATTCCTCTCTTCTCAACAACAACCCATTTTGGTATGTAATTAAATTTCGATTCAAAGATACGAGATTTATTCTTACAAGAAATGTTTTTTTTGTTGTTGAAATATTTTGTCACCATTAATGTAGGAAGAGAAGAAGCCATGGATCTCTAGACTTGTTGCAGTTTCTTGTCTTTCATTAGCAATGAAGATGAAGAAAACATACTCCTCTGTTTCTGATATCCAGGTTGGTAAAGTTTGCTTCCTTTTTTACTTTTATTTTTTAAATTTTGAGGCCTCCAACATTTTTAGAAATGACGAATTTTCTATATAAAAAAGTTATTTTTTTATGATATTTCCTAAATAAATATTGTATTTAGTCCCCGAAAAAATTTCAGTAAAAAATTTTACCCCTCAATGACAAATTGATGGCTACTCAATTAAGCAACATGCATTTTGAATGTCATACCACATTTTCAGGTCACTCAACCTTATAACCGTTATTTTGGGATTGGTCTCCTAGCCTTCACATGAATTGAGCGAAGCCTACATCTGCGAGTAGGTCCGCCTAATTCATTTGAAATTAATGTGAGGGGTTATAAAATCAGTCTCATAAGAAAGTCCTAGAATTAAATTTTTTCCACATTGCCAACTACTCATAATGGACGTTGGATTTTTTTAGTTGTTCCGTTAGTTATGGGTAAGAAATTCGATTTATCTAGAAAATGCAAAACTTGATAATGGGAATTTGTAATTATTATTTTTTTGGCAGCATGATGGTGGGATTATATTTGATTCAAGAACAATTGAAAGAATGGAATTGTTGATTCTTGGTGGTCTAAAATGGAGAATGAGGTCCATTACACCTTTCTGTTTCATCAAATTCTTCATCACACTATTCAAATTCAAAGACCTTTATTCAACAAATGCCCTCAAAGCAAGAGCTACTGAAATCATCTTCAAGGCTCAAAATGGTACTGCTACTATTACATTCATTGCATATTCTTTAAATTTAATCATAATCATAAATCCAAGATTCATAGTAACAAATAATTTTTATTTTTATTTTTTCTTGCAATGTAGATATCAAATTGTTACATTTTAAGCCATCAATTATCTCAGCCTCAGCACTACTCTCTGCTTCTCATGAATTGTTTCCATTACAATTCACATCCTTCCAAAATTCAATCTTGGACTGCTCATTTGTAAATAAGGTTAGAATCCCACAAATTATTTTCTCTTGTTTTAGTCCAAGAACTCTTCAAGAACCTTTGATTATGAACTGAAATGAAATATAATAAATGTGACAGGAAAATTTTGTAATGTGTTACAATGTGGTACAAGAAATAGTAATGGAAGGTTATGAATCAGTAATGGATATGGTTTCCAGCTCGAATATGCCGGCAAATGTGCTTGATTTGTTGTACTGCTCTAGCACATCAAGCTCAGACAATGAGTGGAGTCAGAGGAAGAAGAAGATGAATGAAGAAGCTAGTGAAACAGCTACCACACTTACGCTTGAGAAAGGCCTGAAACGCCGAAAGATTTGTGGCTTCTTTAGAAACACCTTTGTTACTGCTGGCTAAAGCTGATTTTAGTCAAGAAAGTCGAGAGCAGTTGTTATAAGACTTCTGACTCGGAATAATAGGATTTGGATTTGGAATAATAGGTCCTGATTTGGACATTCTTTTGTGTATTTTAAAAGAAAAAAGAAAAACAAGAAGCTGATTTTGAGTTAAAAGAGGAAAAAAGATATTAGTAGTAATTTGATGAAGTAGCTGAAACAATCGATGCTGCAGAAGCAGAAACAGCATTGGAGAGGGACGCAAGCTTTTGCCTCAAAGAACTCAACATGAAAAAGAGAGGCCAGTAAGATCGGGTACGGAATAATTGTTCAGCCCGTTCGTGCGGAGCGATTATGCACGTTAGATTAGTTAATTCGATGACTATGTTTTTTTAGCATTAGTCGCTATTTTTCCAAAAAAACTTAGCAGTCAAATCAACTCATCTAACGGGGAAAAAACTGTTCATTATGTACATACTGAACAGATATTCCGCATATAATCCAAAACCGGCTTCTTACTTGGTCACTAGTGGATGACAGTGATGGAAATAACCAAAGGGAAAAGGGTTGGAAGCCCTTTTGCTTTACTTATTTTCGTCATTAACTATTTATTACTCAAAAAAAAAAAGTTCAGTAAAAAAATAAATATTTGGCAGATGGCATGTTTTAATAATACTTTCTTAATCTGACACTAAATGTTCACTTTGTGATATTCAATTATAATCAAAGGAGTATCTCATGAGCTTGATTCTTTGCAGAATAAACAAAAGAATAATAATAACAATAATGAAAGTGGAACATAATCGAAGAAATAATAGGTTTCATTTAGTCTTTTTTTAATATACAATTTCTTAAATTTTCTGTCTTATTTTACTTTTGAGAAATAATTTATGTTTACAACTATTGAGATAAAATTTCAAATTAGTGATGGCTTTGTTGGAGTCTTTGACTACTTGTAAGAAAAAGGGCAGTAGGAAATGGAGCATTAAATACGAGGAGAGAATCACAAGGTCTATAGCACAGTCTGCCCACGATCATTAGGTCGTGGGTTTGATACCCTTCCCATGTATGGGGCAAACTTTAATTGTCTCATTTTTAGGGCTTTCTCCTCCTCTTGTGAGGCTGTTCTCTCTCCCCTTATGGGGTAATCACCAGTCGGGCTTAAAAAAAAATACGAGGAGAGAGAATGAAAAGAAAATTATAGGCGTTATTTTTCCGTATGTGTGTGCACATCGGATCCGCTGTTATATTTTTATGATACTCTGTGATATTATTTGTTAGAGTATTGTTCGTATTTAAAGTTTATCACTTTAATTACCTATAAAGTTTATTTATTTTAATTTAGATTATATGAATAATTTTTTTTCAGAATTAAAGTGTTAGTATCGGAACCGAAGTATATATGAGGGGTTGCACAAAGACTAATCTGGCTTTGAAGTGTAGGGTTGATGAATTGGAATGCCTTTTTGTTTACATCTACTCGATGAACACAATAAAAAGGGTATATTATGGGAAAATAATTAAATAATTTTGTTTTCTACTATTGCTAGCTTTATTTATGTTCTGGGCCCAAAATATTAAACGGTTAAGCTATTTTGTAAGTAGTACTACTAGCATTTCTGTTTTTGTAAAAAAATACATTATTTAATCCAACTTCCAAGAACAATGCTGAGGTTTGTTGCTTGTTTTTTTTTTTAGCCTCACCAGAGGAGGAGGACCGCCCTACAAAGGGAGTATTTATTTGCCTCATGTAGAAGAGAGGTGTCGAACCCTCGACCTCACGGGGCTATGTCCCTCTTGACGAGGTTTGTTGCTTTTGTGCTGAGACAAAATGAGAAAAATATTTGGCAGATCTTGGAGTTTTTTTTTATTTATTTATTTAAACTTTTTTTCATACATCAAAGAAAAGGGATACTTAATTTTTTAAATTATTACTTGATAAAAGATATTTTAAGCAATGAGTTTTATTTTTACAAAAAACTATATGAATATTGTTTTATCCTTTACAATTCCCCCTCCCCCAAAGAATATCACACTGTTAAAAAAGAGATGGAGGTAAGAGTAGGAGATGAATATTTCTCCTCATGAGCATCACTATTGAGACTTTGAGCCCACTAAAAAGTATTTTACTGCTTAAATTACTGACTTCATTTTCTATCATGTTGGTTTATACTTAAATTTATTATTATCATTACTTAAAATATAAAGAAACACAAAGATATAGTTTAGAAGAATTCAGTTGTTACAAAGGACCCGAGCCCTCTTCTCTCTCTTTTTTTTTCTCTCTATTTCTTCCTCTTAAAATTTCTTCATTTCTTGGCTTACATGACTAAATTCAATCATTCTTGGTTGTATCTAACCATCTTTTTTCCACTTTTAGTTTCTTCATCCCCTCATTTTGCTGTAAATCGTGATGAAATTTTTTCAAGGTATTCTGATTCAAGATTCAAGACTCAGATGCAAGTTCTACTTCAGAACCTTTCAGATTTGGAGTTTCCCTCTAAACCCGGAGTTGTTCTGGGCCCTTCCTCTCTTTTTTTTCATCTTTCCGAGACAATCTATAAAACGGTTAATACGCCCATGGTCTCGTAGATTGTTGATTTCTAAGAAAGGTGTTGGAACTGAGCTTGCTATTGCTGTTCAAGGATTTTGGAGAAGATGCTGCGAAGAATTTTATTATGTATTTATTTTTTCTACTGTTTGTAGTGTTTACCTAGTCCGGGGTGTGGACTTTTATCTGTTATCGTGGTGGTCTCCACCATTGTATACCTTTTATTTCCTTGTATTTTTTTTTTTTATCTTTTAATTTTAATGGCTTCGGCTATTTTATGATTAATGGATAATTTTTTATTTAGAAAAAAAAAAAAGAATTCATTTGTTACATGTGTCTTATATTTTGTAGGGTCGGTATTTCACGAGTGGTTATATTTAAAAATCATGGAAAATTATCATATGTAAACATATTATACAACAAAAAGTTTATCGCATTACTCTCTTTTTCAATATAATTTGCTAAATAAAATGATGGGCAAAATGCTAGAACTTTCTTAGGGTACCTTTGGTATCATTGATGAAGTTGTTTGGACATAAATATGATATGAAAGCTTTGTTAAGGAACCAAATAAATGTACATTTATATATGATTGTGATACTATAAGGATTTCATCATTTGACATAAACAGGATATTAAAGCTTTGTTGAGAAACAAATTAAATTTATACTTATATGACATTTGTGATACTAAGAATTTCATAGTTGATGGGTTGCACATATATAGTGCTAAACTATGTGCTAAACGTTTTAAATTTAATACATATCGAACACTTTTGACAAGTGTTATATGTTTTTAGATATGTGTTAAATCTTTTGTAGTATATATTCTCTCCTTATAAACACATATTTTAATGTTGCAATCTACTCCTTCCATTCCAAATTATCTGTCCACTTTGTATTTTGCACGGAAATTAAGAATTCACCAAATTCTATAGTGTGATATACTAAAATGTCAAACATGACCTGATTTAATTTTCCTCACAATTTAATTATACATTTTTTTCTCCCTCTCTCTATTCTTCTCTCTTCAACATTTAATGCAAGGGTATGATTGAAAAATTCATCATTATGGAGTAATTTATTTAGAAAGTAGATAGTTAATTTGAGATAGATTAAAAAGAAAACATGGACATATAATTTGTAACGGAGGGAGTATTTTATCATGATGAACACATTTCCTTAGATATATAACACATATCTTACGTAATAAGTGTCTGAAAATCAAAATATGTTTCCACGTAAAAATCTTGGACAATTGATTTTTTTATTCAACAGTCCAAAATGATTAAGATTATTCAGTATATATTAAATTTTGACTGTTTAGCAGACCGGTTTGCATGGTCCTATAAAATATGTTTTTGAGACTTCGCTATCTTATAAATTTGACCCCACTTGTGATATCTTTGTGGGCCGTAGATGAGAGTTCCCAACACAAATTGAATTTTGGACCACAGCTATAGATATGGTAGAATGTCCACTGCTTGTGTAATTAATGTGAAACTTACCATTCTGTTCCTTTTTACTGTGAAGCTGGCAGAAAAACCATCAGGCCCTGGTTGGGGGGGGGGGGGACGTGCAAGGGGGAGGGGGCAGGAGGTGTGGGAATCGATCCTGGGCCGAAACCAGGATGAAGACTACCTTTTCCACTGGGGCAGCTTGATTCCCCCATTCTGTTCCTTAAAATCACACAATTGAATGCTAGACTATTACATCGTTTGGGTTTAGTTTTGTTTAAAATAAAAAAAATTAAAATGAAGAAGCTAGAATTCGTTGTCAAAGAGGCTGGAGTTCAGTGGGCAAGCCTTGACTTGTGACCATGAGGTCCCAAATTCAACACCCTTCCCATACATGGGGCAAGCTTAATATGTCTCATTTTCTAGAACTTTCTCCTCCTCATCCTGTGAGGCAGTTCTCTCTCCCCTTCATGAGGCAATCGCCCAGTCGGGCTTCAAAAAAAAAAGAAGCTAAAATTCATTCAAAGATATTTTTTTTATAAGATGAGAATGTAAATCAAAAACTGATATTAATTTCCTTGAAAATAGTTATTGCATAGTCAAAAGTGATTATAGTTTAGCGGGTGATCTGCAAATCAGGTTCTTGAAATTACATTGTCTATTCAATTTTAACTGAATTAATTGTATCAAACATCAGAGTACAGATCACCAAAGTAGTAGAATTACCACCCAAATAATATTAGAATAACTTTATCTAGGTTTTTTTGTTTTGTTTTTTGGGTTAGCTTTTGAAACTTTAACTAAGATTCATTCATAAAACATCAGAAAAACTCAATCACCAAATGCTCTAAGAAGTCATCAGTGAATGAGAAACATCTACATTCTAATTAAATCAAGAACATAATACAATGTCTTATTTATGTATAAATATATAATTGTAAATATCTTTAATAATTTTTTTAACTAAACATTTAAATTTTCAAATACTCCCCATCCCAAAATAATGTTAACATTTAAACTTTTCACACAGATTAAGAAATTTCTAAAAACGAGTCAATGTCAAAAGACTACTATATTCTTATTAACTACTTCTTGAAAATTGAAAGAGTGATTAGAAGAAAATAAGAAGGGTAAAAATGGTAAAAGTTTATTTGATATTGCAAATGTTAACATTATTTTGGAAAAAAAATTTGAAGTTCAAATGTTAACATTGTTCTAGAATGTGAGGAGTAGTCATTTAGTCCGAAATTAAATATCTAATTTCTTATTCATTTTATATGAAAAAAATGGACAATTAATTTCGGATAGAAGGAGTACTAAAACCGGTGAAGCCTGACGAGAGAGACAGACATGGTCCGGCATGAAACAAACGTGGGCTTGATTCCCAAAATATCAAAACTCTAACCAAGTCATCGAGTTGAAGCCCATTAAGTTGGGGGAAATGTCGATCTAATTGTAGGCCCCATTGATGGTACTAGTTGGTCGTCACCAACTGCTTTTAAAATGGCTGTGGCTTTTACTTGGGCCTCCAAATGCGTTGTCTGGGGCATGGCTTCTGGTTTGTATTTTAGAACACTATTGGATTACAAGAATTGTATTACTATAAGAAGTTGGGTAAGCATCGAATTCGAATTCGCCAATTCAGTCATTTAAATTCGATTATTTCATTTTTTCATACCTTAAAAACCGACCGAATTTGAATTGATCGAATTGGTGAATTCGGTATCGACCGAATTGGCCGAATTGGAGGATGCATTTTTTGTTCAGATTTCTGTAAAAATTAAGTCCATTTCTGGTTCAATTTTGAGTAGAATGTGGTTAAGTGGAACACAATTCCTACCATGTTTTTATATAAAATCAAGCACAATTTACACCAATCCTAAAATCAGTCCAAATTTAGAACAAATGCATTCCTAAAATCAGTTCACATTCAGTCGGAATACAATCCAAAATCAATTCGATAGGGTTAGGGTAAAGGAAACAGGTTAGAATTTTTTTAATACTAAATTACTTATTATATATATATATATATATATATTTAATTATTTAATAATATTTAATTATTTAAAAATTCAATTCGAATTTGGTCCCACCGAATTCAAAATTAGTCCAACCGATTTCGTCCCAAATTCGACCAATTCGACCGAATTCAGGCCGAATTACCGAATTCGAATTATCAAATTGAATTCGAATTCGATCGGAATTCGGTAAAAATCGAATTTGCTCAACCCTACAAAAAGTTATAGATAGAAATACCCCCTTTGGAATTCAATGTTACATTTTCTAGTTTCTTGTAAAAAAAACAAAATATTCATTTTCAGATGGATAGAGTGGTTCTATAACATATACTCCCTCCATTCCCTATTAATTGTCGTTTAGGAGATATCTAGGTATCCAAATTAATTGTCGTTTAAGGTTCTTTTATTAGTTGTCTACAATTTATTCCAATTATACCCTTAATATTTTCCTTTCTTTTCTTTATGACGTAGAAGTGAGAGAGAGGGAGGGTGGGTGGGGTAATATTGGAAGTTTAGGTGGAAATGACAACTTTTTTAATTTTCTCAAATTGTCTAAAGAGTCTTATATTTAGGAATGGAGGGAGTACCCAAGAATATGTATGTTCTTTGAGAGACTCATAAGATTCTTCTCAAGAATATTTTGTTTATTAATTCAGCCAAAAAAAAATTTCTCCACTAAAAGAGGTTAAATTAGGACAACAACATTTTTAGGGGCAATATAAACATTTTAGATAGCCATCAACTTTTCATTCAATTTTTACGGATTCCGTTCAAATTGGGTACCCAATTGTCATGGTGATATGATTGGGTCCATAATTGTCAGACCCCAGAGTTCGGGTACTTGGATGGATTTAACCATTTTTTTAAAGAAAAACTTATTCTCTAATAAAAAATTTAACAGCGTGAAATAATCGAGGAACAAAAATTGGACCTTTTAAGCTATCAGAATTATTGGATAGAAATTGGCTAAAACCCAAATTGGGGGGTGAATCTCTTATACCAGCAGGGGTGAATTGTGTTAATTTGGATTTTAATCAATTCCTATCCAATAATTCTAGTAACAAATCATTTTTCATAAAAAAAATATTAAAAAAAAAGATAAAATGGTCAGTGTGAATCAAAACCCGTCTTTATCTTGAATCAAAGGTCTTGATCACGTGGGCAAACAAGAAAAACCCTAAATTCAATTCTCTTGAATTTCAAACTAAATGTAGTACTAGTTATATACACAAGGATTATTTAGAAAAAAACAAGGATTTATTACACTAAAAACAAGGATTTAGTATCTTAGGTCAGTTCGCATTCTCTGTATTGCTTCCTCTAAAATTCCCTCCTCTAACACTCCCTGTAATATTATATTTGAAGAAATTTCTATTTATATATTATAAATTAAAAAAGATAAATTTTAAGGGTGAAAAAATATAATTATAGTGTAAACCATGTATAATTAATGAATATCGAATGGAGTAACAGAGGATCTGATGTGGTCCTAAGTCATAAGAACGATACTCCCTCCATTCCTAAATATAAGTCTCTTTAGATAATTTGAGAAAATTAAGGAAGTTGTCATTTTCACCTAAACTTCCAATATTACCCCACCTTCCCTCTCTCTCACTAATACATCAAAAAGAAAAGAAAGGAAAATGTTGAGGGTATAATTGAAATAAATTGTTGACAACTAATAAAAGAACCTTAAACGACAATTAATTTGGATACCTAGATATCTCCTAAACGACAATTAATAGGGAATGGAGGGAGTACAATTTATTCCTCTTTGTCTGAAATTGATCACTAAAAGTCCTTTAGCTGTGTGAGTCAAATATTAACTCATACACCATCCGTCACGAAAAGAGAAATTTGCCCCTGACTACCCTAATTTTTGCAGAATTTTAAGACAGCCGGTAAAAGTAATAAATATTACATCAAGAAATTCTAGGTATTTTGTCCTTGGTGGACTGGACCATTACCTAAGACCTAGAGATTATAAAGTGGAGAACTGGGGGAGACATTACTTACCTAATTAATTATTCTGGTCTTCCTTACCGAGTAGATAAAACAATTTTGGTCCTTTTGTTTTGTGTTTTTTTTGCTAAGTAGTAACAATTTTGGTCTTCTTAAGTACTCTTTTGTCTTGTTATCCCAAGAATTTCAACATTCACGTATCAATTTCTCACTATGTGTGGAGGTAATTAGGGTTTTTATTTTTGAACAAAAGAAATATGAAATATCTTTTGGTATTCTTTTATTCCTTCGTTAAAAACGACATGTGTCTTATACTTCTAATCAAGATTCAAACTTCTTCCAAGACATAAATTCTATGTGCGTGCAGATAACGACTGCATGTCAAAATAAAATAAAAAAACTCAATTTAAATACAAACTTCACTTTTATCATGGGTTCAGCATTTTCTTTTGCAAAGGTCAACTATAAATAGAAAATTATAAGTAAATTTCAAGTTGAATTTGTAATCAAAACACATTCTTAATTTAGGTATCTTGGTCTCACAATGTCACAAATATGAACGGACAAAAATAATGTTGATCAATGGAGTTGTTTAGCATTCTCATGGATACATAAAATCTAACAAATGATTAAGACAGAAGATGGAACCTCTTGACCACAGCTATGGTTGTTCCAGTTACCGGCACCATATAGCAGTATATAAAAAATTAAAATTGAGAATTTCGCCCTTTTCCTCTAATGGACATGGGCTTACTAAGCCGTGATTAAATGGCAAATAATTATATGTACCCGTGTTATGTACCTATTTATCTGTCCAACCACTCACAAATTATCATGTGTATATATAATTAGAAAAAATGTTTACATGACAAATTTTGAGTGGTTGGACATAAAATTATGAACATACACGGGTACATGTAATTTTCACCCCAATTAAGTGCTCCCTTTTCTAAAAATTAATTTGCAAACCTAAATCTCATTTTAAACTTCTTCGTCAATCACCTCTCCATCTGTCTTAAGGTGAGTGATTTGGTTAGATTTCAATGGGCAAAAAATCGTCACTCCCCATACATGTATGTTTTCATTCTTGTATTCAATCACTTTCAATTCGACACATGTATATGAAATTAGAAAAATTATTCACACGACAAATTTTGAATGGTAGAGACATATATGAGGACAAACGATTTCTAACCTAGTTTTATGATAGATAATAAAATTGAGTGGAGTCTATTTGTGGAAAGAAGTTGAAATTTTGTTCATGTGAGGAAGCTCAAGCAACTGTAAGGTATACATAAATCCCTTCAATTGTATTTTCAGATGTATCATACATAAAAGTCCCAAACAACATATGCAATCACATAAAATTACACAATTATTATCCTTAAAAATAATTAAGTGAAAGATGATAAAATTTATATGTACTGTCTCAAAATTGGTTGAACAAATATTGACCATCATAGTCAAGGAATAGGTTGAAAGAAACTCCTTCCTCCACAGTGCTTTCATTGTATGGGAAAATTCAATAATAGGGCCGTCTTTGTGGGACTATATATCTTCACATAAATTGGACGGAATTTATCTGCAGATGTGGACTCCGCTCAATTCATGTGAAGGGATTGTGGGGTCTAATCCCAAAAGGACGGTCCTAGAATTGAGTAACTCATATTGTATGATGTATCCATAGAGAAGGGCTCATCCCAAAAACCACTCATAAATTCATCAGTACATACTTCACTTGAATTTGTACCACTTGTTGATGGTGAATTTAGGCCATTTGATGCATTTGAAAACATGGGTTCATTCCAAAAACTAGAAAAAGTCGATTCTTCCGAATCGATAAGTATGGAATTACAGCTTGTGGAAGGTGAAATAATTAGGTCGTTTGATCCATTTTCTGTTACCAAATCTTCAAGACCTAAAATTGTGGAAGAATAGGTTGTAGGAGATGAAATTTGGCTATGTGATGTAGATACCAAGGAAGACATTGAAGAATCTTGATCCTTTTGATCCATAACATGAATATTCTTGGATGTTATTTCATTCTTTTCAATTGAATTTGGATCTTGTTTCTTGAGCTTCTTCAGACGAGTGTGCCAGTAATTTTTTATTTCATTATCGGTTCTACCTGAGAGTTTTCCAGCTATGACTGACCATCTGCAGTTGCAAAACCTCAAATTAGTATAAACTCTCAAATATAGTTTGGGAAACTGAAAAATTGTCCAGACTAGTATTCAAATGTCCGATTTTTTTTTTTTTCCCATTCTATATAGAAAAGTGAATATTCAATTCTCGAATGAGGGAGCATACTTGTTCCCGATTTCTTGGTGGAGTTTAATTATCATTTCCTCCTCTTCTTTGCTATATGACCCCTTCTTCAAACCTGGCTTGAGATAGTTCAACCATCTCAGTCTACAACTCTTTCCACATCTCGCTAAACCTGAAACAAATTAAATCACTAATATATATTAACCAGCTCCTTAACTAGTAGCTTTAGCCAATCATGATCTACATTTGATTGCTAAATTGATCTACTTACGGCAAAAAAATCATCTGTCCCAATCCTGTACCCAACCAATCATAATTCACCATGTGTATATATAATTGGAAGAAATGTCCACACGACAAATTTTGATTAGTTGTGTACAGGAATATGAACATACACAGGACAAACGATTTTCACCCTTACTTACCGGCGAATTTCGGAAGCTGTTGCCAATTCCAGTGGCCATATCTTAGAATATAAGCTCTCAACTTATTGTCTTCTTCTTCACTCCATGCACCTTTTCTTAGTCCATTTTTGCATACTGAAGTACCTCTCACCATTTTACTTCTATCTCTTAAGACTTTTGGACTTTATCCTTTGTAAAGTACTTACTAGTAAATGAATCCAGCCTCTATTTATATTCTCCAAAAATCTCAATCTATTATCTATACAAACAACAACGTGTGAGATTGTCAGAATTTTTATTTTTTTATTTTGTAAGTTTTCATATATAATTCATTGATGAGACAAAATATAATAATGTAATCCAAAATTGGGGGGGGGGTCAGTTCTTCAGTAGGTGATGAGCAAATATACACGGTTTGTGAATTGGGATGGTCAACTACTATGAATTATAGGAAAGAGAAGTGATAGTTCTAACATAATTATTTAAACTCGCAAGTTAATATTAATTGGAATTAATTAATTTGATATTTATTGTTCCTTTTATTAGAATGAATAATCTTTTGCACATACATATATCCACTTGTAGGGCTGGTGGGGTGGGTTCCACAGTCATTTTTATATGAGTATTGATATAAACCTAGAATCATATGTATTATGTTAGAATGATGTCATAATCACCAGAACATCATGTGCTTTCGTTGATAAAAAATGGAGGCTTTCGATTTACTGAGGAAGTGTGTTTGTTTGAGAGACTTTCATGACATTAAGACACAAGTTAACACTCTTTTTCTATGAATAAAAACTATTTTTAGAAAAACTTTTGGCTCGTCTCGACTAACATGGCTTTAAGTTTTATAAAACAATTTGGTGACGAAACCTAGGTACTTTTTGTGACGAAAGACTTATAACTAATGCTCACTTTTTTTGACGAAATCTGGTCGTCACTAATATCTTCTGTGATGAAATAGGTGATTCGTCACGGAATATCTTTACCGACAAACAGTTCGTGACGGGAAAAAATTTCGTCACGAAAGGTCTTTCGTGAGAATAACTACCTTCGCGACGATAACTTTGCGCCACTAAAAGTCTTTTTCTAGTCTCTCTAGGACGAGCCCATGACTTTTAGTTTGGGGGCAAAAAACTATAAGAGTATGCCGAACTACATATAAAAACTGCAAAAAAAATGTTGGGGGCGCGAATTTAATTAAATATTCCAAACTACATATAAAATTTACTATATCTAATAGAATTTTTAAAAATTTCGGAAGCAACTGCCCATCACCCGCCTTGTCTTCGTCCCTGACTGTCTCTCATCCAAACTAGTATATCAAGTATGAACATTATACATTTATTTGTCAGGAAACACATGGTACTTATTAGTAGAAGTTATGATACATACACATATGTTACATGATACCTTGAATCAGAAAGGGAGTATTCAATTTTCTCTTGGTCAGTGAAGTGCAAAAATGGAAAAAGACGCAGTTTTACGAGCTTGGTAAATGGTTTATTTATTTTTATTTTATGTTAACTAAGGTTTATTTGTTAACTATGGTTTATTTATTTATTTATTTTTATTTATTTTATTAGTAGAAGTTAAGATACATACACATATGTTACATGATACCTTGAATCAGAAAGGGAGTATCAATTTTCTCTTGGTCAGTGAAGCGCAAATGGAAAAAGATGCAGTTTTACGAGCTTGGTAAATGGTTTATTTATTTTTATGTTAACTAAGGTTTATTTGTTAACTATGGTTTATTTATTTATTTTATTATTAGAAGTTAAGATACATACACATATGTTACATGATAGTACCTTGAATCAGAAAGGGAGTATTCAATTTTCTCTTGGTCAGTGAAGCGCAAATGGAAAAAGACGCAGTTTTACGAGCTTGGTAAATAGTTTATTTATTTTTATGTTAACTAAGGTTTATTTGTTAACTATGTTTATTTATTTATTTTATTAGTAGAAGTTAAGATACATACACATATGTTACATGATACCTTGAATCAGAAAGGGAGTATTCAATTTTCTCTTGGTCAGTGAAGCGCAAATGGAAAAAGACGCAGTTTTACGAGCTTGGTAAATGGTTTATTTATTTTTATGTTAACGAAGGTTTATTTGTTAACTATGGTTTATTTATTTATTTATATTTATTTTATTAGTAGAAGTTAAGATACATACACATATGTTACATGATACCTTGAATCAGAAATGGAGTATTCAATTTTCTCTTGGTCAGTGAAGCGCAAATGGAAAAAGACGCAATTTTACTAGCTTGGTAAATGGTTTATTTATTTTTATGTTAACTAAGGTTTATTTGTTAACTATGGTTTATTTATTTATTTTTATTTATTTTATTAGTAGAAGTTAAGATACGTACACATATGTTACATGATACCTTGAATTAGAAAGGGAGTATTCAATTTTCTCTTGGTCAGTGAAGCGCAAATGGAAAAAGACGCAGTTCTACGAGATTGGTAAATGGTTTATTTATTTTTATGTTAACTAAGGTTTATTTGTTAACTATGGTTTATTTATTTATTTTTATTTATTTTATTAGTAGAAGTTAAGATACATACACTGATACACATATGTTACATGATACCTTTTTTTTTTTTAGCGCCCGAAGGAGAAGAGCGGAGAGTACCCTAGATAGGGAAGATTGAAGCATGCCCCATGCCTGGGGAGGGATGATAAGCCTCATAAGGAGGAGAATTATTTGCCCCATTATGGGGAGATATAGGAATCGAACACGGGACCTCCGCCCCGTGTTCGGGTAGCCTTACCACTTGGGCTACCCGATTCCCATATGTTACATGATACCTTGAATCAGAAAAGGAGTATTCAATTTTCTCTTGGTCAGTGAAGCGCAAATGGAAAAAGACGCAGTTTTACGAGCTTGGTAAATGGTTTATTTATTTTTATGTTAACTAAAGTTAGACCAGTCACGTATACACATATTACTCGTAAAAGCAAGTCTCATATTTCACATCCGATTAGGTAATATTATATTTATTTTTTTGTTAGAAAAAGTTTTAAGTAGGACCAGAGTATACCACCAAGACACATAAAAAACTTATTAACTTAAAAAGTCGCCTACCAAGAAAGATATTTAGAAGCGAGATTCGAATCTAACTTTACAAGCTCTCAATGAGCATTATTAACTCAACCGATATTAATTAGTTGGGAGAGCTTGGTAAATGATGATCCCTCAATAATATGCTCAGCATGAAATTAAACATCAATTTTGTTATTGTGATTATCTTATTTCTTGGCCCTTCGAGGATTAAAAAACGCAACTAGATAAATCGGACAAATATATATATCTAAAATAACAGACAAGTGAGAAAGGAAAAGGGGACAGAACGCGACATTAGATCCAATTGTTATGGGAAGTTTAAATTATTCATTTTCAATTTAAAATGGTTTTGTTTGTAATTAATATACTCACTTTCTCAGCTGTCAGCAACATTTATAAATATTATCTATTCTCTTAATATATGATAGAACTTCCCCTGCTTGGCATATTGCTTCATTTGATATCTTATTCCCTGGTACATTTCAATTTTTTTTTGAAGTTGTGATCTTTATTATATTTTTGAATGATATAAAGTTGGACTATTATATCTTTATTCTCATATGTTTTAGTGGTATTTTGACAATAACCATTTTATATACTTATTGTCAAAGGTTAGACTTGTCTTCTATCATTTTCTTTCATATTCAAATTATTGGGGATTTAACAAGTTCTGTAATTGTCATTGTTATTGTGTATTTTTTTTTTTTTTTTGAGAAAAAAACAGATAATCATATATTGATATCAGAGATTACAAGTGGTAGGAGAAAATTCGGAGCATCTCCAAATCATTTAGATGAGGATTTGATCCCTCGTAGATAGTTTGGCCAATATATCAGCTGCATTGTTACAAGATCCTACAAAAATTATCTGTATAATGTTGGATTATAAATTTAGGTATACAATAATGTATTATTCCACAACCTACAAACGGTATTTATGCTTCACATGACTCACTTCCACTGTTCTACAAAAGACCAAGATAGTTTAATGTTTGAAAAAGCTTAAATAAATTGTCCATGAAAGTATTTATTGTGTCCTGAACTAAATGTTTACATTTTACTTGGACAGTTTCTTCATGATATTTTTTTTTGTGTGTGTGAAGATTTCGTACTTACTATTCTGGTCAGAAGTGTGCGTCAATTATGCTGGTCTCTTTCACTCATCTTACAAAATTGCAAGTTGATTATTTATGAAAAGAAAATTAAGTTTAGTGTGATCAGTTACTTCACGAGAATCATCGGATAGAAGCTGCAAAATATGTATAAGGGTTCATCATAGAAGGATATTAATTAGGCAAAATCGTAGATTTGATCCTTAAACATTTTACGACTTGCAAATTGGGTCCTTTTTGTTTTTTTTCCTTGTTGGGTACTTGAACATTTTACGACTTGTAAATTAGATCCTTCTGTGTGTTTTTGGGCTAGTCAATGGTTAGTTAACAAAAAACCCAATTTTTAACAAGGGTATTTTGGGTACTTCATTTACCCCTCCTCCCCTACCCATCTGAACTCTTCCCCTTTTTGTGGTTCTTGGAGAAATATGAGATTCTAAGTTTTTTCCTTAGGATGAGGAAGGCTTCGTGGGTTTTTAAATCCAAATATGAGATTCTAAGTTTTTTCCTTAGGATGAGGAAGGCTTCGTGGGTTTTTAAATCCAAAGAGGGGAAGAGTTCAGATGGGTAGGGGAGGAGGGATAAATGAAGTACCCAAAATACCCTTGTTAAAAATTGGGTTTTTTGTTTGACTAACCATTAACTAGCCCAAAAACACACAGAAAGACCTAATCTAGAAGTCATAAAATGTTCAAGTACCCAACAAGGAAAAAAAAAAATAAAAAGGACCCAACTTGCAAGTCGTAAAATGTTTAAGGATCAAATCTACGATTTTGCCTAATTAATATCATATGAACATGAATGATGCAAATGACTTAGAATTTTGTACGTCATCAAGTTAACGTCACATTGCACTTATAGAATATAATACTAGACCTGAAAATTTTCCAGAGTGATTATTTCCAACTTACAAGAAAAGATTCGTTCCAAAACATAAAAAAATAACTAAATTGAATAATTGATCATTATTGGTTTTTTTTTTTAAATGGATTCAAAGTCTTTAGACCACGTGGGTAAACATAGAAAACCGAAAATATGAAGCTTAATTTGTTTGATCATGTTCTTAATCTCGGTTAGAAATCGTCCGTTCCCACCGTTCTTAATTCGTCACAGGTACATTTTTGACAATTTTATATACATGTGACAAATTATAAATGTTTGTGGGGAGGCATGAAGACATGTACATAGACATGCGATTTTTTTCCTTTAATATCCGTGTAGAGATAATTTGAGAATTAAGGTTAAGGTGAAATTTATAAATAAGATATAATATAATAATTCTCTGTAATAGTTTGAGTACATTTTTATTGAGTGAAAATTGTCTGTACACGTGTATGCAGTGGCGGAGCCAGGAATTTTTCTTTGGGGGGGCCAAAATAAATTCATAAAAGCATATAAATATTACAAAAATTTTTTTTTGATGAAATCTTATAGACTAGAGTTATACACATTTTGTTCACTCTTTTCACTCTACTGGGGGCACAATTAACATTGACAAAATAAATTCATAAAAGCATATAAACATTGGCGGAGCCAAAACTTTTTTTTTGATGAAATCTTATAGACTAGAGTTATACACATTTTGTTCACCCTTTTCACTCTACTGATCAGTGAAAAAGGTCACGTATATAATTGTTTGGGTAATAATGGGTCTTGGTGGGTCTATTAGGTTTTAGTGGGTCTTTTGAATCCATTATTGGTTACTTTAATAATCTATGAGTCCAAATCTAATTAGATTTGGGTATCAAAAAATATATTTTCATGTACTTTGTAAAATGTCCAATCTTTTTTTTAAAAATATCTATCTTATTCTGAACCGTTGAATATATATATATATATATATCTAGTATATAAAAAATTTAAAAATTCTTGGGGGGGCCATTTAAAAAAAAAACCTCTTTTATTCTAAACCGTTGGATATATATACCTAGTATATAAAAAAATTGAAAATGGCCCCCCCTTGCCCCTTGTATGCTCCGCCATTGCGTGTATGTCTCTATTCATGTGTCCAACCAATCATAATTTGTTACATGGACATTTCTTTTAATTACATATACACAAGGTGAATTATAAATGGTTGGACACATAAATATGTAAATACACGTGTACAGACAATTATTTGTTTTTTATTGTGCCCAAAGTAATGTGTAAATCAGAAAATTGAAGTCTTACAAGTCAAGTGTCAAAGATGAATAGAGTGTTGATCAAATGGAATTGTTTATTATTCTTAGGGTTGCACAAAATCTAACATAAGATGACAGAAGGAAGATATATCTCCGAAGCTTCTTTAAAGTTTCTTTTAACTTATTGGTACCCCCAAAAAAAAAAGGTATCTTCAACTAAGTACGGCTTCATTAGTCATCAAAATTTCTCTGACTTATAGGAAACTATTATTTTAAAAATAAAAAATAAAAAACTAGCAAAAGAAGTTTTAATCATGGTTCTGGAATTGTAAAAGGAACCCGCACAGCACAGAGGTTTAGTGACATCTGAATATGACAATAGTTTGAATCGAATCGATTCGATTGTCAATGTGTTCACAAAAAATTAAATATAGAAGAAGGAGAAAAAAACAAAAGAAAAAAGACAACTAAGTTTTTTTTAGACTTAAAACTATATTACTTCATTGAAGATGATGAAAAAAAAATACACGGAGGGGACGAATTCTTCCCTCGAATATAAGATGGAAACAAATCCACTACTATATCGGAAATATGATTCCGTGTAGTCTACAAGAAGCCCATCGGGGGATTGGACATCATTATAAAACTATGGTCTTTTAAAAGTTTATATCTGGTTTCCATATGATGTTCAATAGAAATATTTTTAACTTTCTTTTTACTCTTACGTGAGCAAATATGAGTAAAATCTTCATAATCATTGTAATGTTGAGAATCTACTAAAGCCACCATGTCTGGGACATCAACATTTTATGGTTCAAGAGACTTGCTAAGGTCTTGCGCAATTGACATACTAGGTGTATTATCTGTGGGGTCCGAATCAAAGGTGCCAATCTTGCGATATGACTAGAGGCTTCTAACCCGACCACTTAGATAAAAACTGTTGTAGAGAGTACGCACATAAATTTGATGTGATGGTGGAAAATTCCATCACCCTGAGAAATTCTGGTCCTGCAATTTTGGGTCCGATTCCGTATGTGGGCTTAGAGGCCCAACATCAGAATCCTCATTCAGCTCTCCTGTAGGAATGAAGGGGGAATGCATGGGCCTGGCCCAGCTTTTCCATATAGGTCATGACATGGCACCCAAAATTGTGGGAGAAATATTTTTGTCTGAGACGGAAGTGGCGTCCCCCATCTAGCAGAAAAAACCCTACAAAAACCCTAACTTGGTCTCGTGACTTTGAGGACGGAATTGCCACTTCCGTCCTCAAGATGCAGGCAATTTGCAGCGTGTAGTCACTTGTCACTTCTGCTTTTTACCATGCAAAATTTCTGGAAAATTCCCAAACGGTTCTGGCAGTTTCGTTCGCATTCTTGACTGATTTTCAGAGATTTGTCCAATAAGAAAATTAATTTTACAATTTCCCACCACATCTATAAATACCCCTCCAAACCTCTCCACAATCTACCACCTTCTCAAACCCATAAAAACCCTATCCTCCTTAATACTAGCTTTTCAAAAATTTGTTTGTACAAAAACCCTATCCTAAATAATGGCCAACTTTCCCGAATTTATTCAAAAAGAAACGCGTAACAAATTCAGGGATGTTGATTTTACAAGAGAATGGCCAGCCGAATACGAGGAGGCTTTAATAGAAATTTGTTATGATTTTAGTATACAAGGTTACCCTGGTGAAAAACGTTGGTCCGATTGCTACAATGAAATTGTTTACGGAATTAATTCTTTGACCCGGGGACAATTCACAATTGCGATGATCGACGCAGGCCTAGCAAAACTGCGTAGGCGGTTTTGGGATTTCGAAGCACTCACCCACAAACCATGGTTCAAGTACGACGGAAGGACGAACATTGTTGACTTGGACGGTGCTGAGGCCCAGTGGGAGGAATACGTTGCGGTAAGTTGCATGTAATTACGACATACTGTATTAACTCTATGTTTTCATAACTAAATGTTTTGTTTATATAACTCTAATTTAGGCTAATCCAAGGGCTAAGCGGTACAGAAGGAGTGGCGAATTTTTCTTTATCCTTCTCTGCCATATTTTTGGGTACGAAGAAAGAGGATTTGTGGACGAAGCTGGACAATGTTCAAGATCTCCTGAAGAGGTAACTGTGAAGCCTCCCCCTGAATACCCGATGTCGGATGCATCGTTCAGCAACACTAGTTCTTGGAAAATGATTGAGCATAAGTTTCGAAAGAATTAGGGTTTGAATAACCGGGACTTTGTATTCTTATATGTTCGATGTAAATTTATTTGTATGAATTTAATGGAATTCTCAGTTTTTTGATATTTGAAAGTTCCGAAATGAGTAATATTTAAAAAACATTGAAAATAATAATTATAATATGAACACGTAGGGAAAAAATTTCTAGCATGAAGGGAGAAGTTTTGAGGTGTTATTTATAGATTTAGTGCGAAATTGTAAAATTAAGTTTTCGAATTGGACAAGTCTCTGAAAATCGGTGAGTAATGCAAACGAAACTGCAAGAACCGTTCGGGAATTTTCGACGAGGGGGCATGGACAAAAAAGCAAAAGTAAGAAGTGACCCGACACTGCAAGTAGCCAGCAATTTGAGGATTGAAGTGGTAATTCCGTCCTCAAATGCACGGGGGGGCCAAGTTAGGGTTTTTGGCACAAAACTTCTGCCGGTTGAGGACGGAAGTCCTGGGATCTTTGCCCATTTGCTGCCAAAATCTCTATAAAATTCAATACCCTCCCATCCATTTTTCATACCCCAAACAACATTCCACAATCAATTTGTTCTAAGCAAACCCATCCTTCCTCAACCCCATATTTCGTTTTGCTAAAAAATGGCACTAGAATGTCCGGTGAGATTGTATTTATATTTCGACCACAATATAGTGTACGAAAATGGTGGTTACCCCCGTTTCACGGAGCCAAGCGAAAGAAGTTTGGAAGTTATACAAAGGATTTCATTCCGACAACTTTGCCATAGAATATGTCGGCGCAAAAGAGTCGAGCTTTCTAGTGTCAATGTTCGGCTAATAATGATTCGTCCATTCTTTATGCCGACGTACAACATGGTGGCGTACGATGTTGTAAACCTTAACGAGGAAGAAGGTTTAGACACTTTGTGGGGAATCCAAACGGATTTCAAACTCCAAAATGTTGGTGCCTTGTTGGAACTTGTGCAGAGACATGCAGATAGCTTTGTAATGCCGACAACAGAATTTGCATCGGAGCCACAATTTGTTCCGGAACCATTTTTTCAGAGCCAAATCCATTACCAACTATGCCCCCACCGTCTACTTACGAACCCTATACCGATAATTCGGTCATGGATTCCTTGGGTCCAATATCCGACATTGACGGCGTTCCGGAAACGGAAGACGACTTCGCCTACGATAGTGCATGAGAACACGAGGACGACGGGGTCGAGGAAGACGCAGAGGGGGTAGCGGAAGATGCCAACCCCGAAATCCAACAACAAATCGCAGGACCGAGTACCGAAGAGATGGTCCAAGAGACTGAACCAACTCCATCTACCTCAGCCCCGGCCATTCCAGAATGGAATTTGCCGTCATACGGTAACTATGCTAATTTTGCCTGTTGGAATGATATGGGTTCCATGGAACCTATCCCTGAAATCACATACGGGAGAAAAAATTAAAACATGGAATCCCAATCTTCCCGAAATAAGCTTGGGGATGCAATTCAAGGATAAACGCGAGGCAATGTTGGCAGTTAACATGTGGCATGACAAGGTGGCATTAAGGGAATGGAAAAGAGAGAGGAGCAACAAACAATGGTTCAGCAGGGTGTGTAGAAATTCAACCGAAAATAGCCGATGCAGTTGGTACGTTCGCATAAACCGTAGCAGGGTGGATGGAATGTGGAAGGTTACCAAGCTTAACCAGGCCCACTACTGCTTGATGGACCAGAACAAAAAACGCAACATGTCCTCCAGCTACATCAGGGTAAAAATTCTACACATTGTTCAGGCAGATCCTGAAATATCTGTTAAATTGATTAGGGCTGCATGTGAAATTGATATGAGTTTGACTTGTACCTATAGAAAAGCTTGGTATGCCCGCCGAAATGCTATATAAACACTTTTCGGTACATGGAAATCAACTTTTCAGGAACTGCCCCATTATATGCGGGCACTAAATGATTCAAACCCGGGTACAATAGTCAAATTTCTTTACCACCCACGAGTAACCGCTAATGGGCACAAGGAGTTCAGGTCATTGTTCTGGACTTTTAAACTGTTGGTTGACGGTTACCCGTGGTGCCGGCCTATAATTTCAGTTGATGGGACACACATTAGGGGGGAATTATAAAGGGACACTCCTGGTTGCAAGCACTCTGGATGCTAACAACCAAATTTTACCCATTGCTTTTGCGTTGGTCTATTCAGAGGCAACTTCTACTTGGACATGGTTCCGTAGGAATTTAAGGGACCATGTTGTGAAAGACCTTCAAGTATGTCTTATCAGCGATCGTCATGCCGACATTCTTAGTGCCGTGGCAACTCTCCCCGGATGGCAACCCCCAATGGCAGTGCACCGATACTGCCTTAGGCATTACAGGTCCAATTTCCACACTCGTGCAAGAATTGAAAGATTATGTGTGGATTGCTGCAACCCAACCGAAAAAGGTTAAGTGCGATTTTTATCTGGAGCTTATCAAACAAAAAGATGAGGATGCATTTAACTGGTTAATGCAGCAACCCAAAGATTTGTGGACTTTGGCATACGACGGGGGAATGCGTTTTGGTTGCATGACTACAAACATGTCCGAGGCGCTTAATAGCGTTCTAAAGCAATCTAGAGCGCTGCCTTTGAAAGCGCTCGTGGAGATGATTTTTTTTAAACTTGTACATTATTTTGACACACACCGGCAAGACGCAAATGGTTGTCAAAAGCCTTTCCCTAAGAGGATATGGGAGCAGTATTTCGCGTACGAACAAAAAACAACAGGTCTGATTGTGCAACGACACCACAAGGACCAAGGTATCTATAGGGTCATGTCCCGACATAGAGGACAGGGCGAAGGTGGAAAAATATACACGGTCAACTTATCAGCTCGTGCGTGTACCTGTGATAAGTGGTCTACTTATTCAACTTCATGCTCCCATGTCATTGCCGTGTCCAAATCGATAATGAAGGATGCTTCTCAGTACATCCACCCTGTCTATTCTCTTGATCATTATAGGAATACTTACAAGTCCATTTTATATCTTGTACCTGATCCCGTTCATTGGAGACCTCCCCCTTTTGATATGACATATCACCCTCCTAACATGAAAGCTACGTAGGTAGGTCGACCTCAAAGGCGGAGATTTCAAATGCATATGGACACAGAGAACAGGGGCACTCAAAGGGAAAAGAAGTGCGGCCACTGTAAGCGAGTCGGTCACAACCGGAAGACTTGCCCCATGTTAGCACATCTTCAGCAACCACCCCTCCACAGTAATTGTATTTAAATTCTCCGAATTGTAATAGTTTAGAATTTATAAAATTGTTGTGAATGTGCTCGATTTTTTCCATTCAATATCCGATAATTGCTTACATTACAATTACATATTATTAAAGTTGACGTAATAAATCGAAAAAATCATCATTCCCGGCCCTGTAATCAAGGATATCGTAAGGGGCTAGGTGAATTTGTACATGGTCACCCAGGTGTAATCTTGAAAACACAACAAACTCATCCCACCCCAAAAAATAGTAACCGTCTCCGCTTTCGTCTCTAGTCACTTGCAGTGTCAATTTGTTACCGTGAAGATTGCGCATGTGTAGTACTTCGGGGATTCCAAGCTGCATTCTAACACGTCATTGCATGTACTGCCTACATATCCACTGTACACGGGAAACAACATTACAACACATAATTGTAAAATGAACGATTTTATTACTAAAATTTTAATATTACTGAACGTACCGGTTTGGAAAGTCCCGAATATGTTTTGTAAATGTCTATTCGAAAACTCTGTCGGAAAAATGCCCCGTCTGTGGGATACGATAATTCGCCCTTCAAGTAACCTATCCCGGGCCCTCTCTTAACATAAATATCTAATACATTCATTGGAGATGGTATAAAATGAACTTTATTTGTGGGACGAAGATTGTTGTCACGCAAAAATTGTTGCAATCCTTCGTCTAGGTAGTAGGTGTCATCTATTTTGGTTACATAGAAGCACCATTGATTCCCATGGTCATCCTTAGGTAGACACAACTAGCTAACCCGAGAGCAGTTTGCTCCAACCAACTTGTGTACATCGATGGAAGACGCTACAAATCGAAAATGATGAGTTAGATAGCTAAACACATTTCATACAAGAAAAAAGTACTCAATACTAAATAGAATACTACCATTTTTCCATCGGTTTGATTTCCGACCGCAATTCTATATAGGTGTCTAAAATACTCTTCCAGGGCGGGATCCATTTCGCTATTCATTTTGAAATAATATTACGAAGGATAGGGTTTTTGTAGAAATAAATCTGGAAAAAATGAATTGCGTAGAGGATATGGTTTTTATGGGTTTGAGAAGGTGGTAGATTGTGGAGAGGTTTTGAGGGGGTATTTATAGATGTAGTGGGAAATTCTAAAATTTATTTTCGAATTGGACAAGTCTCTGAAAATCGGTCAGAAATGCGCACGAAAGTGCCAAAACCGTTCAGAAATTTGGCATGGTCAAAAAAGCAAAAGTGAGAAGTGACTACACGCTGCAAATTGGCTGGAACATGAGGACGAAAGTGGCAATTCCGTCCTCAAAATCACGGGGCCAAGTTAGGGTTTGTAGGGTTTGTCTCTTTCGGGCGCCCAGAGGACGGAAGTTTCCGTCCTGGACAAAAATGTTTGTCCACCTTTTTCGGGTGCCATGTCATGACCGAATGAGAAAAGCTGGGCCAGGCCCATGCAATCCCCTAGGAATGACCATATCCTCCAAATGTTCTACATCAAGTTGGACCGGGTCACCCATACCCGAGGCCCCTCCATCCTGATCCACCACACCCGTTTTAGCTTGTGGGTCGCGAGTCGGAGTAGCCGCTCTGTCACGAACATCATTTTGTGCCGTAGCCACATGGTCGGCCACCTCCACCACTGGAATCACCAGAGGGGTGCAAGAACTAGGCATGGCTTTAAAGGGGGCTAAAGTGCCCTACGGAATAGGGCCTCCGAAAACTGGGAGCCCCAATTTTTTGTTACATATATATATATACATATATGTATATTTTGCTAAATAAATGTGAGATTTTTTTTTGTATTTTCTCCAGAATTTAGGATCATCAAGTAAATGTATGAATTCTCTCTCTCTCTTTTTTTTTTTTTTTTTTTTAAAATTACATGAAAAAATAGAATTAATATAATGTTAATCTATTAAAAACTAGATCAAATAGATGGAAAAAAAAACCCATGACTACTATTGTTTGCTTTGGTTTAGGAAATCCGAAAATTGTATTATATTTTGACATTTTTTTATAATTTATACTTTAAAAAAAAATTGGGGGCTAACTTTAATAACTAACACAGGGCCTCAATATTGTTCGAGACGGCCCTGGCAAGAACCGAACACCACTGGCTGGGTTCCAGTTCCCGATGAAGAAGATACTACGGGGCTTGGCCTGATCGGGTTGCTGTCCAACAACTCAAACATAAGGGACATATCCACCACCGTAATCACTGAAGGGGTGCAAGAACCAACCACCGCCGGCTGGGTTCCAGTCCCCGTGGAAGAAGATACCATGTGCTTGTTAGTAGTGCCCTAGGACCATTAGCACATGTTGTGCGTTTTATTATCTTTTGAGCATGTAATTGAATAGTTAATTTTGCTTTTGATTATCAAATGTGTGATTTGATAGTAAAACTCATTAGCTTATGTAATTACTATTCTAGAAGTCCCTAGTTTTATGTAATGCTTAATTACTATGAAATAAAACTAGTATGATTGTTGATTGATGATCTTGTTTTACTGATCATGTGTAATGGATACAAATCACATCATAGATGCAATATATAGGGATACATTGTATTGGGACGTGATCCGTCGAGAAGTAATACTTCATGGTCTTAAGTCATAAGTATTACTTCCCTCAATACTATTTTAGAATCCTTAGACCTTTTGTCTTCATTGATTCTAGTATGAATGGAGCCACGTTTTGACTCAGTCGGACGTTACTTGTAACAGAGTAATCAATACGACTGATGATCGGACGTAGTGTCCTATCATAGCTTGAATGTGAGAGACATTGTAAGGAATTTGTCCCTCTCTATTATTGAGAGAGATATCCATGGGCCCCTCGATAGGGAAAGATCTGTTTAAATGCATGGTCGTGCTCAAATGTATTTGATAAAGTGGTTATCAAATGCTATTTGTCGAAACAGATCTACACGGAGATCGAGCATAAATACAATTAAGCTTAATAAGGGTGACGACCACCATGCCTTATACTTAATTAGGATATCGCGAGACAAAGGGATTAAATAGTAGATTGATATTAGGTTCCGTTGTAAATTCATTCACTTTGGGTAGTCACAATGTCCTCGCTAGAGGGTCTGCTAGTGATTTATGAACTCACACTACTACTAAGTGTGTTTTCATTGCCACCGTGAGATGAACCTACGAGGTCACACGCATAGACGAGCTAACTGAGCTTCATGTCCAGATTCAATGAATCTAGAATGTGTCTAGGTTCATTGTATCCCGACATTCACCTTCTCGAGAATGATAAAGCGTTATCGTTCGAATTAGAGATAAGGGGCATTTTCGGTATAGCTGGGATTACGTGGGAGTCATTATCCGATAAAGACTCCCACTACCAGCAGAATTCTAGGGAACGTGGGAGTTAGAGACTCCCACTGCCGAGAGGAATTGGGGATGTGAGAGTTGGTTATGGGAACAAACACTCACACCCTATATAATTATCTCTTGGCCGAAACCCTAGGGTATGGATTTTTCAGCCGCAACCTTTGCCATTCTCTGAAATCTGATTTCAGTTTTGGTCTCTCTTTTTCTCTCTAATTTCCGAAAATCAGAAAAACGAAGAGCTAGCACTCGCCGCCCGTTTCGTCGCGTGGATACCGGTAGAGGGATATTCCGCAAAGGGAATTCCGTTTGGTGGCAGCAACACATCCAAGAAACATCATCCTCCATTCAAGAAGTAGCTTCTTGAATCCAAGAAACGTAAGTTTTTCCGCTGTTTTTCGATTCGTTTACGTATGAGCGGATCCTTCAGGGGAGGATCCATGGGTGTTTGGAACGAGTTTCCGCCCATGAATCCCTTCAGTGCTGGGCCTGGCCATGCTGCTTTCCAATAAAATAGGGGGCTCAATCAAAGTAAGGTTAGGGGCCTCACCAAGATCCGCCGCAATTGTTGTCCCCTGCTTCGCCACTGCCTCCTTTGGCACCTCCAGAGTCGCTGCATCTTCCGGCACCACCATACCCTTTCCAGAAGACTCCCCAATATCCAATACACGTGGAGCCTAAACCTGTACCAGGTTCGGCTGGAAAGTAATTGTCATTCTCGATTTTAGAGTCCGAGCGGCCTCCTGCGGCCCTCGTGATTCTTTTGTGTTACCGCGTGCCAAAATCTTGTTGCGCAGCGGAACACTCCAAATAACAAATTATAATGGAAACGAAAAGAAAGCAGAAAAATAACACAAGAATTTTAACGTGGTTCGGTCTCAATGCTGACATACATCCACGACCCCGGAGGGTTCAAACTTTCACTATGTAATTTTTGAACGGAATAAAAAATTACAAACCCTCTTCTAAAAATTAAAGTCTAAACACTCACAAGATTCAAGGAGTTGGTACAAATAAACTCAACACTAGGTGGGTCTATTTATAAGGCCTTTTGTCTTGACCTTTTTCTTTTCTAACCAATGTGGGATTAGAGAAACATTAACTAACATGTCATCCATTTTCTCAAATTTCCAAGTTACAACAGAATCAGAAAACCTAACTTTTTTCTCAATCTTCGCGGTCTTATTCTCTGTTCTTTCTCCAGCTTTACTTCCTTGCTTCTTCAAGGAATGACCATCAAGATGGTATAAATTCTTCCCTTTCTTCCTGCCTCGAATAATCAGACGGTTGCCTCTATACACTTTGCAGAATTCCCAATTCCAACCTACATGTAACCCTTTGATGCCAATTCACCCAACGAAATTATGTTGGCACTCGAATCAGGTACAAATCTAGCATTAGGAAGTACTTTTACCTCATCATTGTGGAATTTCAGGCGGACTCGTCCAACGCCCTCCACCTTCACCTTCGAGTTGTTGCCTACTTTGATGTAGCCAAAGTCTCCCATATACAAAGTATCAAACACGTCTCGGTCCTTGCAGATATGCACGTCAACAGCATTATCCATAATCCAGTTTGAATGATTCTCAACAGTGTCATCAAAACATCTCGTCAAATATAAATCATCATAATCGTTGACCACATTTGTAGAGGAATCGCATACCTTTGCCTTGCCTTTCATCTGTTCACGGAGATTTTTCAAATCATCCCTCATCTTTGGACTACGGCTTTGAAAATGACCAACTTCCCCACAATAGAAGCACTCGACCTCGCAACAATCACCTCTTTGTCGAGATTTCCCTCTTCCATGGTCACCTCTACTCTTGCTTCGATTACTCCCTCTTCGAGAACTCTCTACAACTAGTATTCGATCCTCCTCAGGGTAATCCTCATTCATCATATGTTGGTTCTCCTTCAAGTCTTTTGAAACCTCATTCAAATGCAGTGTGTTCTTTCCTGCCAACAGTGACTGCACCAACGATTTATAGGATTTCGGTAATGAAGCCAATAACAGCAATGCCTGTTCTTCATCCTTAATCTCTTCCCTTGCATTCTCAAATCGAGATACTAACTCATTAAATTTATTAGTGTGATCAATAAGATTACCTCTTTCTTCCATTTTGAGTGAGTACGGATCCATCTTCATCTTCAAACGGTTAGTCAAAGTCTTCGAGGAATAATTATTCTCCAGAGTCTCCCACAACTTCTTTGGTGACGTCTCTCTCAACACCGTCATCTTGATTTGTGGAGCCAAAGCCAATCGAATTGTACTAACCGCCCTCTTCTTAATTGTAGCCCACTCAGAATCTTTCATACCTTTTGCCTTTTCATCATCCAGAGCAGAATCAAGACCTTGCTGCACTAAATAGTCTTGAATCGTGCATTGCCATAAGGTAAAATCAATATTTCCATCAAAGAGTGGAGATGGAACATCGCTCTTCATCGGCACACCGGTGTTTAAAGACTCCATAATTTAAACACCGAAAACTTACCCGCAAACTAGATCTACAACTTCTTTCGTCTCCTCCCAAGCCTGAACCTTGCGCTATGATACCAGTTGTTGGGCAGCGGAATACTCCAAACAACAAATTATAATGGAAACGAAAAGAAAGCAGAAAAATAACACAAGAATTTTAATGTGGTTCAGTCTCAACGCAGATCTACATCCACGACCCCGGATGGTTCAAACTTTCACTATGTAATTTTTGAACGGAATAAAAAATTACAAACCCTCTTCTAAAACTCCAAGTCTAAACACTCACAAGATTCAAGGAGTTGGTACAAATAAACTCAACACAAGGTGGGTCTATTTATAAGGCCTTTTGTCTTGATCTTTTTCTTTTCTAACCAATGTGGGATTAGAGAAACATTACCTAACAAATCTTCACCGACACCGCTGCCTTTACTTCCTTAGATGGCCTAGCCGCATTCAGAGAACATGATTCCGGGCCATGCTCTATTTTCCAACTCCGGGAACAATATTCCGGAAGATCATCATAAACAATATTCTGCCAAAATCCTTTTACCGTTCTAGCGTGTGATATCCACACCCTAGATCAAATATCCTTTATCAAATCCATCTTTACGCACACCCTAGCGACATTGGGCCGCGAGGCTTGAGCCGTGGAGTGGCTTACCGTCTACTGAGGCTAAGGAGAACAAAACCGATTTGTTTAATAGATGAACAGGGAATCCCTAAAACCTGATCCAAACTGGAACATTTGATGGCTCTACCAGCGGATCAAAATCGTATGACCACTTGAAAACCCTCATCCGCAAGCCTCCAAAGGTCCAAACTCCCTGCCGCCATAACTGACAGTAGTCTTCCTCTTGATCGAATCGAATGAGCGCGCACGTGCCTAGAATCGAGCCAACCGATCCAATAGGCACCTGTGAATTGAAGCTTGGTAAATTCTTTGTGCAAATTCTCCACCAAAGGCGCACGTCTTGAAAACATGCCGATCAAGGCATGTTTCCAAGGTGCCTCAAGAACAGCGAGTTCTTCCTCCTCTATTGTGAACGCCGATTCACCCTTGTAAGAGCCGAGGAGTTTCGCCGGATAGTAGCAAGTGTAGTCGATGGCTTGATGAGATTCGCAAATGACTTTTTAGGCCACGCCTCCCCGGGAGGGGGCGGCGCAGCCATGAGAGCCGCCATGGTTCAAACAAGCAAGCTGTGTTTGCAAATCGGTAGTATGCTTAGTTGATTTCAGACAACTAAGTTTAAACAAGAAGATAAAAATTACTTACACCACCAAAGTCTATCATTTGCTGACACTTCATAGGGAAAGTTTGTTTTAAGGTGAATAAGTATATAAAAATAATAAGATTTTGTCCCATCTCTCTTTGACTTTTACAAATTGATTTTTTCATCTAAATATAACTTTTTCTTTCTAATTTTATCACCAATAAATATTTTGCACTTGATGAAACTACCATGAAAGCATTACTGGAATATGATAGAATTCCAATCCACGCCCGTTAAGTTTTATAATACGCTAATATACTACCTCAATTCTACATTAATATAAGTCATTTATTATGTATCGATAAAAATACAATAAAAAGATAAGCACGGAATAGAAACATATGATGCAATTGCACAAAAGGATAAAATTGTAGTGTCAAAATTGGTTGAACAGCTCAACATCATAATAATCAAAATATGAAGTGAAAGGAACTCCTTCATCCATTTGATTGTATGATGTATCTAAAAAGACTGCAGCAAAAACCTTTCGTGTCATTAATTAAATAGATATTAGACAAATGAATTAAATATATATCTACAAACATATTTAAAAATGATTTCGGAAAGGAGAAAAGAAAAGAGTAGAGTTCATGAGATTAGATTAGATCTCTTGACGATAGGTTGGTTGTCATCCATTTTAATTAATTCTCATTGCAGGTTCATGGTAAAGTTTTGAGTTCAAATAATTTCTCGGAAACGTAATACTGAAAGTATAACAGATTATTGGTACTAACTCACGACATATTAGTCGGGTTCAATCCTGAAAATAAAAGAAAATAAATAGATTCCCTTTTTCAATGTTTTTAAAGCCTTCAAGATGGAAAGAAGTCTGGATTATTCTAACCACTTTCTATTTTAAAAAAGAATGACTTATTTTCTTACAAGCCATTCTTTATAAAATAAAATAAAGGTAAGACTGTGTACGGAACCTTTCTCGAACTCTGTCAATACGGAAGTCTTATGCAGTGGGTACATCACTAATGGCTTATTTTCTGCCAAGTACCAATGAAAATTCTATTATCCATTTAGCATTAGCAAGTCAACAAACTTGCCAACTTTGTACAATTTCATTGGTTTCTGGCACTGATCCAGCTCATATATCTATATTTTAGGGCAAAAACATGTGCATCCATCTAGAGTTGGTTTACTGTTTTGCATTCACATGTTCATAATACTTTCAATAAACACATAGACATGTGTATAACAGATCTGTTGAAATCAATTCCACCTCGAATCTCAATGTGAGGGGAAAGTTAAAATATAAAATTTCAATATCGATTGCTTAAGAAATATCTAAGTCAATTATAAATTTATGGCTTAAAATAAAAGAAAATGTTACAAATGATTCAGAACATTATATTTTAACTTTCTTGAGGTCTTATTCTCGTTTGCACCTCTATTTAGGAGATGAAAATCATCTGTCTCCATTTTTATCCCCAACCAATTAAAATTTATTATATAAACATTTTTTAAATTATATACACACAGAATTAATTGTGATTGGTTAGGGAAGGAATAGGGACAGGAAAAGGGGACTGAGGATTTTTTGCCCTATTTAGGGGCTTATCTAATAAGTGTACATAATTTCAGACAGTTTGAACTAAATCAGAAACTGAATAAAAATTGCTTGTACCGTACATATAATCCAAACAACAATATGATTATTATTATCCCAAAAATACGTGAAAGAAGAACAACACTTGTAATCCCAACATTGGAAACATTCTAAAATTTTCCCTATATTACCACTTATATTATACTCTCTCCATTCTTTAATATAAGATTTTTAAGACAATGAACAAAAATTAAAGAAGTAAAATTCAAATTATTTTGTTAATCAGAATATTAATATTATTATCTTAAATAAAATTTATATGCCACTAATTCTATTTAAGAGAGCAATATTAATATTTTATTTAAAAAAACATCTTAATTTTTATTTTCTTAATTTTCGCTACTTGTTTTAAAAGTTTTATATTTAGGAATGGAGGTAGTACATCGGAGGAAGTAGTATTTAATTAATTATATGGAGTCAAAATTGGTTGAAAATATCAAAATCATAATCAAGAAATGAGGTGAAAGAAAGTTCTTCCTCCACGGGTGGTAGTAACTGATGTATACTTTCATTGTATGATGTTTCCCAGCGAAAGACATTATCTGTGGAATTAGAACAGCTTTCGGAGGGTGATACGAGGTTACTTGATGTATTTGAGAAAACGGTTTCAACCGAAAGGTTGTCAAATGATTTCTCCACATGCATGTCAATTTCAGCTGTAACCCAATCTTCCAGGACTAAAGATGATGATGAGGACAATGAAATTTGGTTGTACGATGTACTTGGGTTATAAAAAGGTTTAGTCCAAAAACTATCAAAAAACTTGGGAAATGATTCCTCGAAATTCAAGCTATTTTCGGATTCAATATTTTGATAAGTGGTTTTGGATAAAGATGTTGAAGAATCTTGCTGATTTTGGTCAATATTCTGGGACAATAGGTTAGTTTTTTCCGTTGGTTCTGGATCTTGTTTCCTTGCCTTCTTGAGATGAGCGTGCCAATAATTCTTTATTTCATTATCAGTTCTTCCAGGCAGTTTGACAGCTATAAGTGACCATCTGCAATGTCAAAATCCTCCAATTAGTAACGTTAGAAAATTAGGGAAAAATATTAGGAGTGGGACAAGTTCATCGAATACAGTTTTATCGATCCTCAGAAATATTTAGTCTAACCCTGCTTGTAAAAATAGCTCAGGCAATACCACCTCATCGCAGATCTAAACGAACTAATTTCATCCTTAGTTACTCGAAAATTTGGAAGCTTATCACTTCTAATGGTAGTGCGCCACCATCTCTCTCCCTACCTTCTACCTCAGGAAGTAGAGGGTGGAGCCAAGTACATTAGGACCTCCCCTCTAAGCAACGGAAAATTCTAATGTAGGAGCGACTTTGTGGGACCGGTCAGACATCCCTTTCACATGAGGCTCCACTCCAATTATATGAGAGGGGCGTGGGACCAGTCTCAAAAGGCCGGATCCATGCCAAAGTGACCCCTAAAGAACCCTCTCTGGCTTATCTAGTTTTGGAAGTAAAAATTTGAACTAGGAGGTAGTAGGGTTTTATTAGTACTCGTTTTACTAACTCTCACATAATATTTTTTGCGGGAGTTGGAATATGGATCTAACTTATTGATCCTGACTCCATGCTTCTCTTACAAAATGATAAGAATTTTTACTCGATGCTCCTATTTATTCAAATAGGGGACTCTGTAAAAAGTGAGAATGTATGAACCAGAACTAATTGGTCGGATCCACACTCTAATTTTTTTTATTTGACGCTAATTGTTTCCTCACCATACTCTACATGTATAACTAGGGGTCGCAAGATATTATGTGAGAGATAGCATCACTACTAATGGAGCCATCCCGCCTCCAAATTTCTCCAAATTCTAGCCTCCAAATGCAAGATAATTAGCTAACTTCATACTTATTTCCAAGTTCTTCATGTAGTTTAATTATCATTTCCTCCTCTTCTTTGCTATATGACCCCTTCTTCAAACCTGGCTTCAGGTAGTTCAACCATCTCAATCTGCAGCTCTTTCCACATCTTGCCAAACCTGAAAAAGTAACAAAAAACAAAAAAAAAATGTTTGATTAAATTGTAATAGTATTTTTTGATAATGTTTTAAAATCTACTAATATGCTGCTATAAGGTTACCATCCCCTTACCGGCGAATTTAGGGAGCTGTCGCCAATTCCAGTGGCCATATCTTAGAATATAAGCCTTCAACTTATTGTCTTCTTCTTGATTCCATGCACCTTTCCTAAGTCCATTTTTATCTATTGAAGGGTTTCTCACCATTTTTTAGTTACTAAGTCCCTCTTTTTTTTTTTTTGGCCTCTCAAACTTTGAATCTAATGATCCTAGTGAAGTAGTTAGTTATGACTGAATCTAGTGTTTATATATGTGAGCCCCAAAATCTTAATCCAAACAAACAAAACGTGTGAAAAGTTTTGGTCTGAGAACGTGTGTCAATTGTATTAATTTATTGTTTAAATTAAGAGCAAAGAAACACGGTTTAGGATAGTCAAATACTAAGTAGGAGGAAGGAGGACCGATAGTTCCACATAAATTTTTTACTCACAAGTGATGGACTTCAGTTCCAAGTTCATGGAATATAAACTTTGTACATGAGATTGATACCCACATCATGACTCACAAACATATTCATTTTTTATTTAGAAAAAAAAATTCATTTATTATTATTATTATTATTATTATTATTATTGTAATAGTTTTTTCACTACAACAAAAACAGTCTTTTGCGAAGTTTTTGTACCGACGCTTTTTTCAAACGTCGTTTTTTTTTTTTTCAAATAAATCCACCAGCGTGGTGGGGCGTTCCCCCGTATATATATAAAGCCCAAAGAATTCGGCAAAAAGAGGGAGGGGGATTTAAACCAAAACCTCCCCAAAGGTGTATAAAACACCCAAAATACAAAAAGATAGCAATGAAATGCAACCTCATGCATTTATGCATATGCACAAGGTTGTTACAATTAAAACTATGCTATGATGCGAAGCTCTAAAGATGAAGGGGGATTTAAACGAAAACCTCCCCAAAATGTGTAAACAACTTCCCTAAACAATTGCCACAGAGTCAAAACAGCCCCGTATTGAATTCCTGGCAAAACAGTAGAAACAGAGCATTTCTGCACTGGTACAGCTGAAAACAGGGGATTTCTGCACTGGTACACTGTCCGAAACAGGGGATTTCTGCACTATTTCAGCCGAAACAGTGCATTTTTGCACTGGTTTATCTCAAATTCTGCACTGATACACTATTTGAAACGGGGGAAATCTGCACTGGTACGCTGAACAAAAGCTCCAAATTACAAGACACGAACATATGGAGTACCAATTTTGTCTAAATGTATCAAAACGCGAATATCACTTGGCACTAAAGAAAAATAGTCAAAGGTAAGACTTGAACGTGTTGTACAAGCCAAGTTTGCTAAGGCGTCCGCAACAGAGTTAATCTCACAAAAAACATGAACAATCTTGCGATCCCCAAGAATTGATAGTACTTTGCGGAAAATAGAATCATATCTCCAAGAAGAAATATTACCTTTGTGTAAAGCACTAGCCAGAATTGATGAGTCCGTCTGAATCTGCGGGCGAGGTACTTCACACGCACGAGGCCATTTGTAAGCCCTGCGAACAAAGCTTCTATTTCTGCCTCAAAGCTCGTTTTGTTGTCACCAATGAATGTCGCGAAAGCTCGTATAAAAACACCATTAGAACGCCTAAGAATACCACCAATGCCGGAGATTCCTGGGTTCCCCTTTGAAGCTCCATCAATGTTCAGGATAGCCTCGTCTGCCTCGATGTTTCCGCCCCATCTTATCACCAAAATTTTCCTCGGCTGAAACGGAGCATTCCTTGGCATAATATTCTTGGCCTTCATCAGTGTACCTGTATAATCCCTGAACTGAGCCAAAATACTTGAAAGAGAAGCAGTCTTAGCCTCATTCACAAAGCGACACCTCGCTTTCCAAAGTAGCCAACAAGCCGAGCAAGCCATTGCCAAGATCAATTGAACACCCTTAGAAGGGCGAGCAAACCACCAAGTAGAAAGTAACTCCCGTAAGGTATTCACCCTAATGGCGTCATCAATTAAACCAACCTGAAGAGCGGCTTCATGCCATATCCTTCTAGCTAACGGACATTGAACAAATACATGATCATATGTCTCCATTGCCCCTAGACAAACACAACGAGAGGCCAAAGGGACCCCAAAACGCTTTCGATCCTCATCCAAAGCCAAAAAACGAAGTACCTTATCCCAAATACATTTTCTCGAATGTTGAGCAACTCCCAGATCCCTTAAACATGTTATTGCCGATGCAAGAGTGAAATTACCATGTTGAGCTTCCATCCAAATCAGCCTATCCTTCTCTTGAAGTGTCCCCTAACCGAATTTACGCGAGTTTTGCAATTATAGGCATAGTGAGGCAGCCGTGAAGGGCAGCCCTGTTCCATATTCCGTCGGCACAAAAAACCTTCACTTGGGAACGGCACAAATCTTCTGCCGGGTTCACCAGCCATCGGTTCAAAGAGCCTTCTAATGTAAAATTTTCATATACAAAGCTAGACTCCCCGCCCCTTAACAAGCAAGCAATGTGAGGTTCAACCATATTTTTAACTTGCATCATTCTCCTCCAACTCGGCGAACACCCCGCAACCACCAAACTCAATTTTACATGTATAAGATCCTTACAATACTTTTTGCGCAAAAATTCAGCCCACAGTGAATTCCATGTTCGAAATTTCCACCATAATTTCCATGAAAAGGCATCGTAGAAAGTTAATACCGAAATAACACCCACTCCATTACTTTCCACCTCTCTAGACATATTCTTCCAGGACATCCAATGTTTTTTCTCCACTCCATCTGTTTGTCCCCAGACGAAGCGTGAAAACATTCGCTCCAATGTAATCATTACAGAACGAGGAACATTACAAGTGGAAAGAATATGCATAGGAATAGAATTAAGAATAGAACGTACCAACACAATGCGTCCTCCCATACTTAAAAGATTCCTCTGCCAGCCTTCAATTCTTTCGGCAATAGTGTCAAGCATTGGTTGAAAATAAAGAACTTTCGAACGACTCGGAAATATCGGGCATCCAAGATACTTCATAGGAAAATCTCTTTCAATGAATCCAGTAATAGATTGGATCATAGTCTTAGATGCAATATTCGTTCGATTAGATGTATAGAAAGAACTCTTCCCAATGTTGATTCGCTGGCCCGAACTATCTTCATAATGGCGAAGGAAATCCATTAGACGTTGAATGTTTTTCTTTTGACCATTCGTAAAAATAACAATATCATCCGCGAAAGCAAGATGCGAAATAATAAGAGATTGCCTAGGAACATGATAAGGATCAATTATTCCGGATGCAGATAAATTATTTAGTCCCCGAGACAAGCACTCAGCCGCCAAAATAAACAGTAATGGTGAAAGAGGGTCACCCTGTTTCACTCCGCGCTTTGCGTTGCAGTATCCATAAGAAGCCCCATTTACCATCACCGAAAACCAATTAGAGTTCAAAACATTTTGTATCAGATTAATAAAATGATGACCAAAACCGAACCGGCACAAAATAAGAATGAGGAAAGAATGTGATACTTTGTCGAATGCCTTTTTCATATCAAGCTTAATGATTAGATTCCCCCCCCGGACCTTATTATTGATAGAATGCACCATTTCCATGGCTAGCAAAATATTATCAGAAATAGATCTACCCTTAATAAAGCCAGATTGATTAGAGCAAATAATTGAAGGCAATAGGGTACCAATTCTCGAAGCCATAACTTTCGTAATAACCTTATTAGCAAAGTTACATAGAGAAATAGGTCGAAACTCACCGAAGTTTGTGGGGCTTGGAACTTTCGGCAACAAAATTAAAGTAGTACTAGCAATAGCTTTGGGAAGGGGGATACCAGACCAAAAATCACATACCGCCAACAAAACATCATTCTTTATAATATCCCAACAGTCCTGAAAAAAACCACCAGAATAGACATCCGGACCAGCCGCACTATTACGGTCTAGAGAGAAGACCGTCTCATGTACCTCTGGTAAAGTATGTAACCTTGATAATTCCCGATTTGATTGTGAGTTTACCATGCAGGGAATGTAACTGAGTAAATCATCAGAGGGGGATACAATATCCTCGGCAGAAAAAATATTGGAGAAGTATTGCACAGCTTCACCACCGATTTCCTTGTCATATGTCAACCACAATCCAGAGTCAGATTGAATTTTCGAGATACTCATACATCGTCGTTTGTGCTTACAAATAGCATGAAAGTATCTAGTATTTGCATCTCCATCTTGTAACCACTTAATTCTTGATTTTTGTCTCCAAAACGTTTCCTCCGCCCTCAAATAAAATTGAAAAATCTCTTTCGCCTCATTCCATTCCTTCCACAGTCCCTCACTTGGACAAGCATCATAAGCCATTTCGGTTAACTTCACCTTATCCTCGGCTTCTTTGAGCTTTACCGGGACATAACCAAATTTCCCTTTATTCCATAAATGCAACTCCCGTTTCAAACGCTTTAATTTGCTAGACAGAACCATCATACCATTTCCTTCGACCCGACCCTCCCAGCAAGAGGCGACCAAAGGTTGGAAACTGGAGTGACTAGACCACATATTTTGATATCTGAAAGGCGCCGAAGAAATAGGTCCACCACGGGTTATTTTGACATAAAGAGGGCAATGATCTGAAACCGACCTGTGAAGATGCTCGAGAACAGTGTTGGAAAAAAAGTCGCTCCAGTGAGCATTAATCATAACTCTGTCCAACCTGCGTAGAAGAGGTGGTGGTGAACTTCTGCACCACGTAAAAGGGCTGCCAATGAAAGGAATATCCTGTAAACCACTATCTCCCGTAGCTTCAACAAATTCAGACATAGGAAGTGAAGCAGGAGTAGATCCCAAACTTTCTGAGGCATCTTTAACCACATTAAAATCGCCACCCACCAACCAAGGGACATCATACGAAGAGTTAAAGAGACGTAACTCATCCCATAATGTCATTCGTTCAGTGTAGGCGCATTTAGCATAAACAAAAGAGCAGTACAGAGGGTAACCCGCATAGTTGTTAATCAAAATAGTCAAAACTTGGTCAGTATTTCCCACAACATCAATATCAAGAATATCAGTCCAAAAAATCCAAATTTTACCAGATATATTACTAATACCATCATCAAATCCCAATCGACGAGTATAGAAAGGTAATTCATCATCCCCAATCATAGGTTCTAAAATGGCAAACATAGAGATGCGAAGATCAGTTTTAAGTTGTCGTACTCTAGCAATAGACTTAGGATTTCCAATTCCCCGTATGTTCCAAACAACAAAATTCATCACATTCATTAAAAGAGATAATGAGAGAATTAAGAGTTCCCGTTAATGGGAGGTACCTATGGATTTCTCCATCAATCGCGAAGATTTTTCGCTATGGATCCATGTTGCTTGCGACCACTACCGCGGGCTGCCTTCGCTGGAGTCTCCAAAGGTAAATTAATAGAGAAGAAGCTAGACGGAGGCACTGAAGCATCCAAGATAGTGACCGCAGACACATCATTATCATTATCATCCATTGATCCGGGTAGAGCCAAGCTTCCGTCCTCTTCCCCTTCAGACGGTTGCCCGGGCTCATCCGGGTACTCCGGGTCTTCGTCATCCGTTTCGGTTCCCACTTCAACTTCAGGTATCCGATCAGGGTCTTCAATCTCAGTGTCCAGTCCATCCGAACCTGCCACTAAACATCCCAAACCAATGGCATCACCTGTTGAAAGCAAAACAGCCCCGGCTTGAAATCTTGGCAAAACAGGGGAATTCTGCACTGGTACAGCTGAAACAGGGGATTTCAGCACTAGTACACTGACCAAAACAGGGGAATTTTGCACTGAAACTGCCGAAACAGGGGAATTCTGCACTGGGACAGCCGAATTCTGCACTGGTACTGCTGAAACAGGGAAATTCTGCACTGGTACAGCTGAAACAGATGAATTCTGCACTGGTGCAGCTGAAACAGGGGAATTCTGCACCGGTACAGCCAAAACAGGGGATTTCTGCACTTGTACACTGCCCGAAACAAGGGATTTCTGCACTGTAATAACCGAATTCTGCACAGGGATAGCAGTAACAGGAGAATTCTGCACCGAAACACTGCTCGAAATAGTTGAATTCTGCCCTGAAACCGGCACCATCAGTTGAGGCGGTAGAGTGATTTTGAAAGCTCGTAGTTCATCTAAAGCCGCTGTGTTATTAACTGAATTGCCGCCGGCCGAGTGATACACTCTTGGAATAAGAGTGGGTAATGTGTCACAGCCCACCCTTATGTCATCAAATCCGTTGGTGCTCAAAACTAGAGGCCAATCAAAAAAGGTTTTTTCAATACCTCGATACGGGGTTGCCGGAGATTTTTCATTATAAGAAATCGGAGTCGTCCCCAGGTTCTCTGATTCCAATACCTCTGAGTCCAAAATTACCACATGAGGGGATACATCTCCTACTATAATTGGAGATTTTGGTGGCGGTGCTTGTACAATCGCCGGAGGCGTTGCCTTGATCAACACGCCAACTGTTTTCCCTGCGGTCTCAGTTGAAGTCCCTGACGTACTTGGATCATTCCGTTTACCAACCTTGACCCATTGTTTCACTTGTGGTACCACAGTTGCCGTGGCTAAGGTTGTCTGTGGTTCAGTACATTTGGATCTCTGCGGTGCATTAATTTTAGCTTTCCCCTTGGGTATCGTCACCGCCGGAACCTGTTTTGTGACAATCTGCTTGGTGGTTGCCACTGGGGGAACGGATAAAACCGCTATACCACACTTCGATATATGATGACCAATTCGATTACATCCCAAACAATACACCGGAAGATCATCGTAGGAAATAGATTGCCAAAAACTTTTACCGGTTTTAGCATGTGTTACTCGAATACGATTAGGCAAATCCGACAATAGATCAAGTTCAACACAAACTTTGGCGATACTCGGACGAGAGGCGGCAGCCGTGGGGCCATCTAAAGCAAGAGGTTGGCCCACCGCTTTTGCAAGAGAGAAAAGCATAGATTTGTTATGTAAATGAATTGGTAAACCTTCAAAACCAATCCAAATAGGAACAATAAAGGGTTCTATATTCACATCGAAATCATACGTCCATTTGAATACCCTCATAGTGAGACCATAGAAATTCCAAATTCCTTGTCGCCAAAGCCGGCAATAATCTTCTTCAAGATCAAAACGAACCAAAACATGACGAGGGTCAATCCTTCCAATCCAAAAATTCCCCTTAAATCCAACCTTATGAAAGGATTTGCGTAAAGATTCTAGCGCCGGTGCATATTTATGGAATTTACCAACAAGAGCAAAACGCCAAGGTTGAATTAAAATATCATGAGCCTCCGCCGGGATAACTAGGTTTGGTTCACCTTTGAAGATCTCTAATTGAGAAATAGATAAGTTGATAGCTTCAGTTTGTGGTGCCTTGAGCAATTCCGCGAAACTTTTCTGTTTCCACGGAGAAGGGGGGCCCACGGCCGTCTACTTTTCAGCAGCCATGGCAGCCGTAGATGACAGAAAACAGATGAAAACCAGTTGCTCCAAAGCCAAATACACAGCAGCAAGATCAAGCCATAAATTGCGAAACTAATGGAAGAATGTGATCAACAAGCATAACAAAGCACAAAGGTCTAAAACCCTATAAAAAGAATCAAACTGAAGATACAGTACCTAATCCACAAATTGAACAAGTAACACAGCATAGAAGCAAGAGAAACTCTCAAAATCCCGCCAAGAAGCTGCACACAGTGAGGGTTTCTGCAGTTGACCGCGAGTTACTGTTCATCGCGGGAAGAAGAAGCATTTCCAGGTGGGTTTGATCTTTTTGTAAGGTTCTAATCCACAAATTGAACAAGTAACACAAAATAAAAGCAAGGTAAAATCTCAAAATCCCGCCAAGAAGCTGCACACAGTGAGGGCTGTTGACTGCGGGTTACTGTTCATCGCGGGAAGAAGATGACCGTGAGCTGACCTTACAAAAAGATCCAAACGTCGCTTAAAACCAAAAAGAGTACGTTAATGCAACACTTTTTGCAAACATCGCTACATTTGGATTTTATTCGACATTTCTTAGTGACGGTTATAGCAATTGTTGTTCATACCGACGTTTTGATGTTGATTAGCGACATTTACATTAAACGTTGTTATAAATTGTTACTTTTTGTGACTCATATAGCGACATTTATATACTATGTCGTTAGATCTTCTGATTTTTCAGACAAACGACGCTATATTTGAATTTTATACGACGTTTAATAGCGTCGGTTGATAAAATTGACATTTTGATGTTAGTTAGCGACATGTACATTAATTGTTGTTATAAATTGTTACTTTTTGCGACACATATAGCGACATTTATATAAAATGTCGTTAAATCATGTGACATTTCAAACAAACGTCGCTATATTTGGATTTTATACTACGAATATAGTAATTCTTATTCTTACCGACAATTTCATGTTAGTTTTTTTTTTTTTTGCTAAGTAACAACTTTATTTAAATTGAGAGAGGGGGGATTCGATCCCCCAACCTGCAAACTGGATGCTACGCCACATTGCCAACTACTCTGGCATGTTAGTTAGTGACATTAAATTGCATATAGTTATAAATTTTTACTTTTTGCGACTAATATATCGACATTTATATATTATATCATTAAATCTTGTGACATTTCTACACAAACACAAATATAGAGATTATATTTCTGAAATATATTTTTTAAAGAAACATTAAAGACATAAATTATAAATTTTTTAATGAGAGTGTATTAATTTTAATTTGATTCACAAAAATAAATTAAAAAACAGAAAGAAATTAAAATAAGTAAGTGTACAATTCCAAAATTCCATTATAATAAATATAATAAGAGGAGAAATAAATAACAAAGGATCAATTAGCTCAGCGGCACATTGCATGACATACATGCAGTAGGTCGCGGGTTTGATTCTCATCCCTGTGAGTAAGGGGAAATTTATTCTACATTATTCAGAGGTGGCTAGACTCGACGGCTCGGTTTGGGTTGTCTAGGCTGCGGATTCGGCTCCGATTATTCAAAGGTGGCTAGACTCGACCGCTCGGCTTGTCTAGGCTCCGACTCCGGCTCGAGTCTGCCAGTCTAGTTTCAAAATTTACGAATGTCGGAATAACTATTTATTCACGGTATTTACAAACGTCGCAATATGTGACATGTTGCGATTATTTACAAATGTCGGCAAAAATACCTTTTGAAACACTTTAAAATGACGCAACAAACGTCGTAATAGGTACCGGTACTTGTAACAAATGTCGTAAAAAACCATAACGACAAAGGCAAATGCGACGTTTAAGCGACATTTGTAATAAATGTTGGTATAGATCTATAACGACGTTTATTTTCCTTATTGTGACATATGACAAACGTCGCAATAGACAATTTTTGCTGTAATGTTTCTGTCTTAAAGGGTGCCTCATGAATCAAAATATAACTAGAAATCAAATGTCAAATTAAGTTTAATAAACTAACACTGTTAATTAGTTTAGGCACTCCCTCTTCGGTCATATATAAATGAAAAGACTCTAATATCTGTAACTGATTTTTTGAAATGCAAAGTTTGAGCTGGATTTGGTGTTTACTTTATTCGGACATTAATTTTTTTTTTTGAATTAATGAAAAAAGGAAAGAAAAGGAAGAGCGTAAAAAACTAAAAGAGTTTATTTTTTATTTTTATTTTTATTTTTTTTAAATAAATACTTTTTATTGAATTAAAATAATAAACCGACATGGAGAGGGACATTGTCTGTCCTCAAATAAAAAAGGTGAAAACAAATTCACTACAACTAAAAGAGTTTATTTATCAATGAAGATCTTGTCCTTGAGCATTTGCTTTGTTCTTGTTCAAATCACAGTTAGCTATTGGTGTTTTTAATTGGTGCTGCTAGTTTAAGATTAAAGATTATTGGGGTTTACAAGTTTCTTCTTCATTCCATTAGGTCAGTTTATTTATTTAACTTTTTACCAGTATTTGACTATTTTTTTTTTCTTTCTAAAAACAGAAAAAACAGTCAGTACCGTTCTTGTCTCGAAAAAGTTTATTCTACGAACAATTTTATTTTAAAGGTAACTATAAATTTAGGGTGAAAATCGTCTTTCTACTTGTATGTCCCTATTATTCTATTCCCAACCAATTAGAATTTGCTATGTGAATATTTTTTTCAATTATATTTTTTTTATTGTAAATTGTGATTAGTTGGGTACATGAATAGGTAAATACACGGAAAAATATAAATTTTTTCCATAAATTTATTTTAGAAAACTGTATTTATTTATTTTAATAAGTTATCAACCAGTATATAGCCACGTAGGTTTACGAGACCTTATTTTTTTTTTTTTTTATTTATGCAAAACCACACTATTTGAGGAAATTACTACCCTCTTCATTCTGTAACATATGTTATTTAGGACACTTCATAGAGTTTAAGGAAATTAAAAATAAGATACTTATTAAGTTGAAGTATCAATATTATCTTTTTATCTTTTAATAGATAGGAGATATTTTGAATCAAATGAGGATATATTTAAAAATAAAACATGAGAGAATGTAAAACTATCTAAAACGACTTATACAACGCAAACTTAATAACAATGTTTTGAAATCCGGTATGGATTGGCCGGCGGGCCGATTGGATCGCCGATCGGCATGCTTTGAGGTCCGGTTTGGGCCCAAAACCGGTAAGGATAAAAAAACACGATTCCTTTGTTCAACCCGATAAAACCCGGCGGTCGGACCTTCTAACCCGGAAACCGGAACGGGTTTAGTAGAATCGGTCGGGTCTAATATGTTGTATTTTTTTTTTTTTTTTTAAAAAAGAAAAAAATGGTTATTCTTGTTGAGATTGTTATTGTCTTGTTGGATTGCCTATGATTTATGTTTATTATTTAATCTTGTTTGGAGACTTTATTGGTTATTTAGCCTTTAAAGTTTTATTTTAAGGACCTATGAGTTGTAACTGAATTTACATAGCATTTTGTTAATTTTCGTATTTATAGTAAGCGGGTGTTTTAAGCTTTGAATTTTTGCATCCCATATTAGTTAGAAAATTTCACATTTATTTCATTTTAAATAATAATTATATATTATTTATTTATTTATAATATTTATGATGTCACTAGGTCAATTAACGGGTTGATAACGGTCCGCTCAATGACCCGTAACCTAGTTATTTTTTCGGGTCGATATCCAGTCCGAATTTCAACATCTTGCTTAATAATTGTCTCAAACGACTTACATAATGCAATGAAGGGAGAACATAAGTAGAGATACAAACAATGGCAGACACAAACTCTAAAGGCAGAAGGGGCACAATCAACATTGACAAAACAAATTTGTAGTCCCTTTACACACTTTAAGCTTGTTAAAATTTAACCAAAATTGTTAAGATATAAGTGGTGTTATTCCTATAATTTATGAGGCACAAAATCTAATTTCAAATAAAAAACTTAGTCAAAATGAATACAATAAAAAAATGCTTATAGAACGGGGCATTACAAAATCAAAGATAGAACTATAAAAAAAAATTAAAAAAATTAAAAAAAATCCCCACCATGCCCCAGTGTAGGCCCAATGGATACAAACCCCACCCCGTTACAAACCCCGAAATATAAACCTTACAATAAGGAGATGTAAAATCCTACACAAAACAAAAATCGACCCTCATCGATCTCTAGGCCGGGGGCCGCAACTCTTGCCAGTAAGACAATAACGTATTGGTGAAACCTTCAGTTTTAAAACTGGATTATCACATTCAAACGAAACTAAAATACTAATTTCTCCGTTCAAAATTGAATGTTTAAATTTGACGTACATATGACTAAGAGCAATTTACGATAATGTGTTTGCAATAATATCCGTAGAAATATGAGGACTCATATGCTAGTGGAGTTTGCATCCCTTAATAAATCAATTATGAGAGATATGGAGATAGTAAATTTATTTGAAGAAAGTATACATTTATTTTTTGTCAAACTAACATAAAAAGTAAACATTCAATCTGAGACAAACGATTTATTTTTTTATTTATCGAAGGCAACTACTTTATTATCCATAAAAATAAATATTAAAAGATAAACAAAGAATTAGACGGGCTTAGGAAAAATGATAAGCTACTAAGATAATCTTTGTAGTGATATATGTTATCGCTCTATGATACTCAATATGAGACTTATTTTTACTTTTACGCAAGTTTCATACAAATCAACCTCAATATTTTGAATCATGTGAATAGTCTAAAGTAACCTATCATGTTGCACCTGTAGTAAATGCAAAACATGAATATAACAAACGAAATAAACTTTGCCAAAGATTTTATTAAAATTGGGAACAAAGTTTCCAATTACTTTTTTTCCTTCTGTTCTTGTTTTGGCCCTCCATCTCTTGGCAACTTTCTAGGTGAGAGGTACTCTGATCCCCTCATCTCATATATAAGATAGGTATGAGAAGATGAAATACTATATAATCATGAGTTTAAGTGCTTACGCTCACTTGAATATTTATTTTGCATAAAGAGACTTAGGATATGTGAGTCGAGCTTGGCGTAGGCCACACATAACTCATATAAATATTGGAAAGTTTAATTTACGCTCAGTTTGAAAAAGCTCACAAACTTTGAGTTCACGCTCACGAGCTAGATTTATATTATCAAAAAAAAATATCTGGTATGACAAAGAATAGTACAATATATGAGCAATGAGATTGAATCCTAACAAGAATACATATATAAATAATACAATGATACTTAATTTATGTAGCAAGATAAACTAGTAAAAAGATAATCAAGATACACATAACAATGTCAAATGTTAAAGAATCCACATACAACATAGACAAAGAAACTATGAATTTTGCATCCAGTTTTAATAGGTCTTTTTTTTTTTTTCAATTTGAATTTAGTAATACATAATATTTACAATTATATTATTCTTATTTGGGTGCGAGCTTATAAAACAATTTTTAAAAATTGATATAAATGTAAGTAATATAATCATATCATTGGTAAAGTCATACAACAGAAATTAAACAAAATAACACTTATTCAAAATAATAAAGTAGCGCGATCGGTAACAAACTAATCTAATATGAAATTAATCATAAGTACAATAAATTGAAATTTCCTGATTATTTTTCTAAATGAAGATTAATATTTGAATATTAAACTTAGAATCTTAATTACTTTTTAAAAATTCGTTTCATAATTAAATATTTTAATTATCTCCCCAAAAGAAGCTTAATAGGTGAATTTGAACTTGATACCAGAATTAACTCACTAAAACAACCCTTTTATTTATTTTTATTTTTTTAAGAAATGGGGCCTAGAATAGGAACTATAGTGCCATTGTTTGTTTAGGAAAATACAAAGCGAGTTGATGGAGGACAAATCCACTTCGTATCCAAGTCAAATAATAACTATAAACAAGCGAACATAGAAAAGAGCCTTTAAGGAGTCCGATGTATACTGGCTCAGCTATGGTGCTGGTTTAGCACCTGCAGAATATAATCATTATCAAAGGATTAATTTGATGGAGATCTAACGGTCAGGAAAGCGCATTTGGCAAACAAAAAAAAAACGCGAAATACCCGAACAGAAGATAGAAACTGCTAAAACCCTTGGCGCCGTCTTCATCCATGACCTCCAAACTCCATTAATAGCGATTAATCCACCTTCACCACGAAATCCACTTTTCACCCCACAATAAATCCTGTGAATTTCGCCCCCAAATCGCGATTGTGATGGATCAAATCCTGCAAGATCAATCACAAATTGATTTCTGAACGGGAAGAGGGAGAAATCAAAAATTGAATCCAGTGTGGCACGTTCGGATGACAGCAAATGGCCTGATGGCATTCTGGATTCCTTCCTCTACCTCTATTACCACCCAAACCAGGTGGATATCCATACCTATTAAAAATGTTAATATAATTAAAAAAAAATGTTCATATGCAAAATTCTGAGTGATTGGTCACAGAAATATAAACATATACGCAAGTACAGGCGGCTTTCACCCATAAACGTGTGCCAATTGAAAATGTGTATGTACCTTAGTCGATGGATATGCCCAAATCTGTTGTGTAAGGGAACATTCAAAGAATTAATAGATGATCAATAAAATCCCCCCAATGATTGCAAGAGCAGCGAGAAGCAAGATGGAAGCCCAAGCGTTGGCGCACTCCATCAACTGCCAACAAGTCGTTAAACAGCTTCCAAAGAAACAGAGACAAGTGCAAAGGAAAGGAGGAGGACCAGATTGTGCGGCGAGACACTCGAGAAGCTCCTGTATTCCTTACTGCAGCAATGGCAGATTTCATAGTAAATTAGCCAGAGGGTTCTAATAGACAAATCAATATGTCTTTCACCACTGCCATGCCATTCTGCATCCCTTCCTCTACCTCTATTACCACCAAACCAGGTGGATATTCATACCTATTATAACATTTTTCCACTGAATGTCCTAATCCTCCACAATGAGTGCATGTCAGTGGCTTTCTTCCTGAGAATCTACCTCCTCCTCTATTAAAATTGCTGTTCCCAGCACTGACAAACATATTATCAAAACTTCCACTGTTCACATCTGTGTTGCTTGGATTAGCATTGTTAGATTCATGTACATGACTCTGTACATTTATGATCTGCATAGGTACTTGTGTGTTCTTGTAATTAAGCTGGTCCTCATGTTGTTTAGCTAAGTCAAATGCTTTCTCTATACCAGGCATAAGTTTAGTCATAAGGATATGTGATTTAACCTCAGCAAATTTTCCATTTAAACCTTTTAAAAACCTTATCACATAATCTGAGTCAAAATATTTTTGCACAACTGTTAATCCACCACAAATACATTTAGGTAGAGGTCTTAGCACTAATAGTTCATCCCAAAGACATTTCAACTGTGTATATAGTCATCCACGGACTGATTTCCTTGTTTTAAGGCATGTATTTCTTCCAATAAGTCTGTTAATAAAAAAGCATTACTATTAGGGGGGTGTATTCAACATAGATTCTATAGGAGTTTTAAAGTCCATAAGTATTCAATTTGGATTTTAAAAAGTCCAATGAAATTTAGAAGTATTCAATTTAGATTTTAAAAACTCCATTAAAATCTAGAGGTATTCAATTTAGATTTTAAAAAGTCCGTTAAAATCTAGAGGTATTCAAAACTCAAAAGATTCTCATAGATTTCATTAAAGGTAGGATTTTGATGGATTTCATAGGTTTAAATGTGTATGGTGAAATCTCTTCTTTTTTCTCAAGATTTTGATTTTCTCTCATTAATATTAAAATTAAAATGTCTTTGATAATTTTATCTTAAATTACAATTTTTTTAGTAATCTCATTTCTATAAAATTATAAGAAAAACAAAGAAATATTTCAAACTACAAAAAAATGAGATTTTTTTTAAGATCGTTAGAAAACTCAATATGTAATGTTTATTTCCCAGAAAGAAGTCATAATATCCAAACAATTTTCTTCTTGATCATCTTCAAATAGAAATTATAGAAAGCAAACAATTTATTCTCTATTTAACCACAAATTTCTATTTTTCAAACATGAATTTTATTTTCCTGAAAGAGAAAATCAAAGAGAAAAAAAAGTTCAAACAAAACTTATCACAAAACATATCTTAATTAAACCAAAGAAAAAAAATATCAGTAAGTAAACTATACAAACCTTGACAAATAAATCAAAAAAGACGCAGTTACGTGATCTAAAAAAAATCAAAGACTATCGTCAAACTTTTTAAATTTTTAACAAAATGATTTAATTCAACAAAAAAAAAAAAGATTGATAAACATATGTTGACTTTGGAAATTCAACACATTTGGATCTGTATAATACACCGATGAATCATTATTTTCTTTATTTTTTGGTGATATTCAAATAATCTATAGACTTTATAAATCAAACAAAATCCTGATAAATCAATCTAATAAAATCTGATAAACTCTGCGCAGACTCTGCATAGAGTTAAAACAATTCATAAAGTCATCCGAATCCATAGACTTTTGAAAATCAGTTAAAATCTTTTAAAATCCGGATTGAATACACCCCCCTTAGTATACATATTTTCAAGATTCATCCATAGCTGTATTGAAGAATTCCACACTCTGGGATATAGTAGGTGTCATAGTGTTGGTCATCCATGTTATAACAGTTTGATCAGCTCTTTCCCAAGCTGTGTAAATCATGTTGCCTTTCCTTGGTTGTGTAAAACCTGTTACTTCCTCTATAAAGCATACTTTATCCTTTATGACCAAAGCTCTTCTCATAACTCTCCTCCATTAATGATAATTCGAGCCTGTTAATGTCTTTTGAGTCAAAATCAGAGATGAATCAGTATGATGTAGAAAGAAATGATGTCTAGCATCAATATCAGTAGTATTGGCATTTGTCATTGAATTACAAATTGATTCAGGAAATCAGTTTGTATGAATGAATTCAGAATTGAGGAAAACCTAAAATTAGGTTTTCTAGAATCTGGAACAGAAAGAAAAACAATTGATTCCAACAATGAAATGAATTAAGAATTCATGAATTCTTCAATTGAAGAACAATGAAATCAAGAACAATCACAGAGTAATTGATCGCAACAATGATTATTGCTCTGATACCATTTCGAGGTTCTTGAGAGAGAACCAGAGAGAAAAGATCATTGATGATCTTATTATTAATGAACTTAGTATTACAAGGAAGAAGAAAGCAGTATATATACAAGCACAATCAACTAATTGCTAACTGCTTTGTTGATGTGTAAAGTGCAATAAAAAATATCTAAAGAAAACTGTTGTGATGCCGAATGGGTAAAATTTCGGCACCTAAAGAATAAAAAAAAAGTTCAATTATCAATTGACACGTGGAATAAAATAACCTGTTATTGCAAGTTATCAGTTTTTTTTTTTTTTAAAAAAAAAATTATTTAAATGGAATGGGCGAATGAAAGCTTGCCACGTCACCCAGTCAAGTGACCGATTACCTGTCAAACCGGTCAACACATTTTTGTTTACAATATTTTTTTTTCCACAAGTAACTTTTGTATTTTTAATATAAAATTAAAATAAATTTTGGTAAATTTTAATAAATAAATAGTAAATGTTGAATATTACTACTTTATTTTATAATGTTACCCTTCTTACTTTGAAAGTTACTATTTTTGTCATTAATATTTATATTCTATAAAATATAAAATAGTAAATTATTGCATCTAAATTTACTATTTTATAGAATATAAATATTCATGAGAAAAATAGTAACTTTCAAAGTAAAAAGGGTAAGATTATAAAATAAAGTAGTAATATTCAACATTTACTATTTATTTATTAAATTTAAATTTTATTTTAATTTTACCATTAAAAATACCAAAGTTACTTTTGAAAAAAAAAATCTTGTAAACAAAAGTGTGTTGACCGGTTTGACAGGTAACCGGTCACTTGACTGGGTGACGTGGCAAATTCTCATTCGTCCATTCCATTTAATTGATAACCTGCTATTGCAGGTTATTTTATTCCAAGTGTCAATTGATAATTGGTTTACCTTTATTCTTTAGTTGCCGAAATTTTACCCTTTCGGCACCACAGCACGTCTCATTTCTAAAATAGGGGTGTTCATGGTTCGATTTGGATCGGTTTTACACATTTTTCAAACCAAAGCGAAATATTTGGTTTGACATTTTTGAAACAAATTCAAACCATTCAAAATTCCAAACCGATGCATACGGTTTGTATCGGTTTGGTTGCTCGATTTTTGTGAGATACAAAATATATTAATTATAAAGTGAAAAAAAAAATCTTTATATAATTACTTAGTTGCTAAATATAAAGAAATATGTCTATTGTTTTCACAAGTTAAACACAATAAAAATACAAATTAATAAAATGTACATTCTTGATCTTAATTTTTAAACTTCAAAAACATTCAGCAAGAATGAAAAAAAAAAAGCAAAAACAATACAAAAAATACATCATTCTTATTGCAAAATCAAACAAAAGTTGCAGGCGAATCTAAAATCACATATCAATAATCTTTCAATCTCTTGTTGTAACACTTGAACAACTTGTTTGTCATGGATATAAAAAACTAGTTAAATATTTACTTCATCTCAAAATAATTTTAATATTTGGATTTTAATATTTGAAAGTTCAATTTTAATTTAATCCAACCTGAAATCAGTCTAATACACCGCTAAAATTGAAAAATCGATTTAAATTAGTTTGTATCGGTTTAGATTGGCCGATTTCGATTTTTCTTGAACACCCCTAATCTAAAACATGAAACTAAGCCATCTTAATACTACTGACTTTAACAGATTGAGCCATTTGGGTTATTGGCCTATCTCGAGTAATAAAAGGAAAAGAGGCCCAACACATTATACACCAGCTTACAACTAATTCATCCAACCCATTGCTATATAATTGGGTTTTTCATTTTGATAAAAAGCAGTAAGGATTTACCATAGGAAATGAAGACAAAGGTAATTTACTATTTTTTGAGACATAGATTTTCCTGGTTTCTTTGGTGGGAAATCATCTTCATCGTCTGACCAATGATCCAGACAATCTTGACACGAACAGATGTCATACTAAATGTGACCTTTTTCGTCCTTTCCCTGATTCTTCAACTTGTAGCATCCTCTTCTCTCGCATTTCCATGAACTGAGCAAATTCAATATATTATCATGAACAGCTACTTCTGCATCCTCCAAATGTGCTTCATTCTTCAAAAACATACCGAACAAGTATTCCCATATTATATTCCACCTGATCCTTGACGCCAGGGACGAAGTCAGGAATTTGACGTTGGGGCAAAACTGCAACAGTATGTCGAACTACATATAAAAACGGCAAAAAAAAAAAAACAATCTTGGGAGGCGAAACTGAAAAAATATTCCGAACTACATATAAAATTTACTATACCTAATAGTATTTTTAAAAATCTCTGGGAAGTCTTCGTCCCTGCTTGACACTAATCATTCTCTTCCAAACAGGCGAACAAGAGGGAGTCGAAACAGCTAGCGATACTTGCGCAAAGGAACTACAATACCGAGCCTCCAAGAAAAGAACGCCAAAAGGATGAGCATGTTCTGAATTTCCACCAAAGTTTGAAGAAAACCGCAATAACATATTCACAGCACGATGTGATGCCCAAACCGTAAGATGATTTGTCATTACAAAGGCGAGACCCAAGACATCCAATGCCTTCATTGATGCCCTTCTGATTGACACCATAGGAAACGAGCCAGGACTTGATCAATAGCGTCCAGTACAAGGACCGACGGACGTGAAGCAGTATTGAAGAGAGAACATGCTTGATGAGAATCCACAAACCTCTGATAGTAGCAAGATTTTGTTCCTTCCTATAAATAGAGGGCAACCGAGATGAGTTCAATGACGAAGACAGGGGGGGGGGGGCGGGAGGGGACCGGCGCCCCCCCAAAATTTTTAAAAATACTACTATTTATCGAAATTTTATGTGTATTTTAGAAAATTTTGGAAAATTTTATCAGTTTCGCCCCCCCAAGAATTTTTTGCAAGTTCGCCCCCTCAACACCAACTTCCTGGCTTCGTCCCTGGATGAGTTATAGGAAAGTCTCCATTTGTAAATCCTGCATTGGATCATATTGTAATGGGCAACTCAATCTTAGCATCGTCTTTACGTCCCACAGCCCCTCACCTGAATTGAGCGGAACTCACATCTGCAGGTAAGTTTCGCTCAATTCATGCGAAGAGTTGTAGGGCCAGTTCCAGAAAAAACGGTCTTATAATTAAATTTTCCTATTACAATGTTGGATTGTCGACTTCGATAAATGATAAAAACAACTCTTCTACTTATTGACCTTTTGTCCTGAGCTATTTTCATATTCAGAAGTTTCGCGGATTTTTGTGATGAAGTTTTTGTTGATTCACAAAGTGCCTTTAAATACTTGATAGATTGTTATCCCACTGTGCATAATCTCAATGGGTTTTAGTTACTACTTTGCTTATTCGATTACTTACCACTTCAACGGGAGTCGGGTTGGAGGGATCCAACTGTAAGCACAAAATCAGAGGGATCTGATTCGTGTATAGAAGGGAGTCTGTTAATCATCCACTAAGAAATTTACTATAATCTCGATCTAAGTGTATTTTTAAACTTATTCTATAAAAGTTTTACTGGAATTATTTTTGGGAGTGGCTCTGCAGACGTAGACTTACTTGATCGAACTGCGTTAAAATTTCTTATTATTTATTATACGCACTGTGATTGTTGAACTGGCTTTGAATTATGTGTTGACATATCACTTCCTAATAACTTAATCCAAGTAAATTCTTGGAGTAATCTCTTAAAGGACTCGCTATGATTGCCTCTATTGCCCAAATCCAGTAATCAACACGTCATATATTCTCTCAAAATTGAATAGGTCTGCAATTTTGAACAGAGTATCATACATTATTGAATTGCTGAGCAGAGATTGGATCTGCGAGCTTCATTACTAATTCAGAACATTGGGTTAAAAGAACAAAAAAAGTTTTTCGAGTAGCATTACCCTCTATTATTGAAATTCTTGCCTATAGCTTTATTCTTAAAATATATATATATATATATATAGAAGAAAATATTATTATTTTTTAAATAAAACCACCCAGTGTGGTGTTTTATTAGATAAAATATTCTTAAAATATTTACAAAGAAAAATGGATACATAAAAGCTGTAGTAGTTCCTACAAGAGCTTTCAATCCATTGACAAACCAAAGTCTGCACTATCATTCAAGTATGGAGAGAAAGAAATAAATCCTTCTCCCACATCAAAGAAGGATGAATGGCACGGGGTATTGTAAGATGTATCTAAAACAAATGGCTCATTCCAGAAACTCTCTATCAAATCAGACAATATCGCAGATGACTCAATGCTTGGCGATTCAACAGACGAAGAAAGTTCCACTTGCGAAATTTGATCATGAGGTCTTTGGTCCTCCTGCTGATGACTTGGTACTTTAGAAGATTGGCTGGCTTGTGTTGAAAGTCCAATTGGATTTTCTTTTGTTTGTTGAACTTTTTTTAATCGCTTCTTTAGATATGTATGCCAATAGTTCTTGACTTCATTGTCAGATCTTCCTGGTAATTTTGAGGCAATTGCTGACCATCTGCATATTGTTACATGCATTAATTAAAAATAAAATAAAAAAGAAAAGTGAACAAGACAGTTTCTAGTGGAAACATTTTGGTCAAAGTATATAAAGGTTGAATAAAATAAACCAACTCGTCATGCAGTCAACATACACTTAATACTTGTAGTAAAACTATTGCTGTCATACTTTTGTAAGTCTTTTCTTTGGTCTTCGTTACCAGTCCGGCTCCGATGCGGAATAGGGATTGTTCTGTACGTACGAAACAATTTCAGCTATCGGATGGGATTTTTAATGGCTCAGATCTGGAGAAAAAAATTACGACTGGACTTAAAATATTAAAAAAAATTCTCTTTTCAGATTTGGACTTTAAAAAATCTCATCCGACGGCTGGTAGCTTGTCCCGCACGTGCGGAACAAAAAGCTGTCCCGCATAGGAGCCGGGAGCCTTCGTTACAACATAAGTCAATTAACTCTGACAACCATCTGTGTTTTTTTTTTTTTTTTTTTTTTGACTCGCCATGTGAAACTGTACACTATGTAAATCTCGCCTTGTACATACTCTGAATCGGGTGAAAATCTTCTGTCCCCGTCCGTGTATGTTCATGTGTCCCTAACTAATCAGAATTTACTATATAAATATTTGTTTTAATTATATATACACATGGTGAATTGTGATTGGTTGGAGACACGGGGACATACACTAACGGAAAAGAGGATTTTTTGCCCTCCGAATCATATACAAGAATGCGAGTTGCACTAGCTTTGGCCTAGTTGTAATAAGGAATTAAGCAAAGGGTGTTATTGTGTTTTTCGTATTTATTGTCTTAAGACATGATACTAATTAAATAAGGACTATGCTTGTGAAATGATAATTTAGAAGTATTATAGTCATTTCTCACATTTCCTTATTGTATTTAGAGACATTTCTCACCGCAATTAATAGTAGATATGAGATTATAAATGATAAGGATATGGTTTTTTTAATTTGCTCAAAATGAAAGGATAAAATTATAATTAAGACAAAAGTGTAGGAGAAAAAATTTAATAAATCGAATTAAGAAAGGAAAAAAAAAAAAAAAAAAACCATGCAAACCAACTAGGGGAAGGTGGTGTTGGGCATGTAACTCTGGGTTATCTTAATCTTTACTAACAATATTGATGATGAAATTTCCACTAATAGTGTGGTCTTAAAAAAAATTAAGGAAAAGTGAGAGTGAACCGGTACATTAATTCTTGTCACACTTTTTACTCATAATATTTACTTAGCGAAACTTTAATTTATATGTAGAGAGTTGAATTTGTGTGCGTAATATAGAAACGAGAGCAATAGACTGATCCATCCCCATTTTCCCCCAACTATAGGTAATAGGAGGCTTATTGAAGTTTTTTCTTTTTACCTATTCCCAAGCTTTTCATGCAATTTGATAATGAGATCGTCTTCTTCTTTGGTGTAGTTCCCCTGTTTCACCCCTGGCCTAAGGTAATTCATCCATCTCAATCTGCAACTCTTCCCACATCTTGCCAAACCTGCAATATTTTCGCCATTATAAATTCTTCTAAAGAAAAACAAAAAACTCAATATATTTTATTCAAATGCTCGGGGATCCCTAAGTGTGGCAAAGTATAAGAAAAAGTACACTAATTCCATACAATCAGGACGATGATAGGGGGCGGTTACGAAGTCAGGAATTTGGCATTGGGGGAGAAAACTGCAACAGTACGTCGAATTACATATAAAAACTGTAAAAACAAATATTGTGGGCGAATTTGATAAAATATTTCGAACTACATATAAAATTTACTATATCTAGTAGTATTTTTAGAAATCTTGGGGGCGACTGCTACTCCCCTTGTCTTCGTCCCTGCAGGTGGGGGAAATCGCCACCCCCGAGATTTTTAAAAATCTTACTAGATATAATAAATTTTATATGTAGTTCGGAATATTTGATCAAATTCACCCCCAACATTTTTGCAGTTTTTATATATAGTTCGGCATATTGTTACAGTTTTTCGCCACTCCAACATACAAATCCTAACTTCATCCCTGCATATAATGTTTGTTCAAGTATTTCATGTCTTTGAATTAAATAGTTTATGTGAGTGTTAAATAGTGCCTTATAGACAAAGTAAGAACCAAAGTTCAATATGAAGGCCATAATTGACGTAACACTTCTGAGTTGAAACTATAAGAATAAATATCGATGTCTCTTCTTCCGATAATAATTCTTGTATTTTAGAAAGAAAAAAAAAAGAATAACAGTTGGCTAAGTAAAAAAGAATAACAGTTGCTCACCAGCAAACTTGGGTAGTTGCCTCCAATTCCAATGACCATATCTTTCAATGTAGGCTTTTAGCTTTCCATCTTCCTCTCTTGTCCATGTTCCTTTTTTCATTCCATTTTTATCAACTGAACAAGTTCTCACCATTTCCTCTCTGTCTCTCTCCAACCTTGATATACAAGCAACCTCTTTTTGAAGCTGATTGCTCTTATATAAACATTAAAAACTACTAATCTCTCTCTTTGGAAATGTTTTTGAGAAATTATATCATATAGTAAATACTATGGATTATATATAGTGGAACAAATGTATATAAAAATTTCATGCAAGTTTCTTAGAATTTACAAAGTTATATAAAAGAGAGACGTATGTCGGTGAAGTTCTTTGAAATTGTTTGTGAAACTTCCATAAAGTATCATAATTAAGAAAAACATGCACCCATGAGAATAATTTTTTTCTTTCTTATTATCATCATATATAGGGTGTACTTGAATTATGATTGGGTAAGGTCTGGATTTGGAATTGAAACTGGAACTCAGACTCTCCTTTTAATTGAGTTTAGAAATGAAACATGAAGTATTAAATTATGTTGAATTTGATTTAAATTCGAGACTAGTCTGAGGCCATAACCAAGAATCTCAGAACGAGACCAATTCAATCAGACACATAAACTCATGTTTGAAAAAATATTCTATGAAATTCGTCTATATTTTCTGTCGTAATTTCATTGATACATACTTTTAAAAAGGGACACTGTGCTTGTGGAAATCTTTTGAGTAATAGGAAATTATTAAGAATCTTCTGGTCCAAAGAGTTTGAAAACTGGTCCAGGATAGCAAGAATTTTCAAGACCAACTCGAACATAGGCAAAACAAACTAAAAAAGAGATTGAAGAAAAACAAGTCCACTCGATTCAACGGGTAAGTTTTCTGGAAAAGACGAGGCAACGTGAATTTAATTATTTACCAAAAGACTTTTAAAATTATTGCACAAATAATATAATCAAGAAAAACATAAACAGAAGAAAATTTTAGGAGCTGCAAATCGGAAACTTCATTTGTGAAACTCCAGTCCCATGTGGAAAAAGTATTATATGGGATAATAATGAAATATCTGACTAGTATATAAAGTGGGCCTAAATATATTCATTATCATCTCAAAATATTCTTTTTGACATAACAAATTCAGTTGCCAAGTAAAATGGTCGTGAATAGGGGTGGAAATGAGCTGAGCTGAGTTGAGCTAACACTAAATTTGCCCAGCTCATAGCTCAGCTCATATTTGATGTGAGCTTATTTTCTCAGCTCAAGCCCACCTCATCAGTAGCTCACGAGCAGCTCAACTCAGCTCATTTATCTACAAATATTTTTTAAAAAAATACGATGACAATTATAGTATGAGTTTAATATCCAACATATACAAAATAAATCAAGAGATTTTATTAGCACAATGACATATAATAGAATTTTATATCTTTCTACTAATTATACTATGTAAAGACTCCGGTAAAAAAAGTTTAACAAGATATAAAATTAAACAACAAAAGTCTAGCTACCAAATATTATAATCCTTATTAATAAATGTCAAAAGTCTCAAAAGGCTTCTTATATAACCAATTTGATTTTTGTGGCATGTTTTTTCACCTGAAAAGATAAAAATATAGTATTGTCATAAAAAAGAGTATTTTGTAAACTAACAATTAATTATTATCAGTAATAAACGACAAGGAATAATATACTTTGTGTTTCTCTTAATGTCATAAGTTACTCGAGCCAATCTCCTTCACAACTCAATGCTTAAACTGTTTTCGGGCAAAGAAGTTCGATATGAATCAATAACTCTTCCACTTTGAGAATATGGGAAGATTATAAGAGATTTATAATGTTCCCTTTGTTTATTTTCCTTATGAAGGTGTGTGACTACTTTTTTAAGGGGTATGTGAGGCTATTTTGTCATATATATATATATATATATATATATATATATATATATATATATATATATATATATATATATATATCTTTCAATTTTTGCGGCAGCCGTGGCGATTTCTCTAAGCCTTGATTAATACTTAATTCCAGAAATATTCATCACCAAAAAATCAAATTCTTGGATTTGCTTACATAACTATACCTCTTCAAGAAATTATTAGTCAGATCCTTCAACAAATGTTTGCCCTAAATAGTTACCACGTCATGACATTAGTCACCCCTTAAGGTTTTATATAATTTTACATGGTTCAGTTGTTATTTAAAAATGTCGTTAGATTATTATTGTTGAGAGGTGTTCCAACAAATTTTGAATAACAAGCGCAATACATTTGCTTCCTTTTTCCTCTTTATCTCCAAATTCCCCAACACCAATTATATGTATCTTAATCAATTGTCCACATTCTACTCCCTCAATTCCATAATATAAGTTATTTATGACATACAGCGAAAATTAAGGAAATAAAAGGCAAGATATTTTATTAGTCAAAATATCAATATTACTTTCTTTAAATTAAACTTGTATACCACTAATTCTACTTAAAAGAGTAATATTGATATTTTGACTAACAAAGTACCTTGCTTTTTTTTTTTACATACGACTTATATTTTGGAAAGGAATGAGTATAATGTTTGCAGCTATTCTTGTCACCGGAACACATACTTACACATATGCTTATATACCATACACAAATAATCATAGAATTTAGATTCATGTTTATATATCATTCTGGCTTGGAGTCTTGAGAGATCACCTCAATGTGACATTTAGTTCCCGTATTGTGGCTCTGAACAAGCCTGTCAACATTCATAATTACCATTTACTTAACAACTATTCTAAATATGCTAAAATAAATATTTCAAAGCGATCATGAAACTTAACACATACTTATATACTTTTTAGATTTATCAAGTGTGAGATTTATGTATAAATAGTTATTAGATCCCGACATGTGGACAACAGACATTTTTCTTCAGAATTTTATATACCATTTCTTCACCTACGAGCGTGCATGGCCAAGCATACGTCTGCAAATACACATAAAGATTAATTTTATATATACGTATTTTAATAATTAAAGTAATGAGGAGATTAGTTCCATGGCTGCGGCTTCATGCAGATACATGTGTGGAGAGATGGAATGACATCAGAGGAAGGACAGTGGTTCGTTTCATAAAAGCCCAGATGTTTCTAGCCAATATATACACGTTGGAGATTTTGGTGAAATTCTATAGAAGTCTTTCAGATTAATTGGACCAGCAAGAAATTAACGTAATCTCAAACAAGGTAAAAATTGGTAACTTCTACCAAAAAACAAAATTTGGTTAAAAAAATCGACCTGTTTAAAATTTGATAAATTAAAAGTTCAAAGGGTGAATGGAGCAATTGAGTGTATAAGATGACAAAGATAACTTTTCCTAGGACATGTACAATGCGTCTTCCACTTATTTCTCATATGAATTTCTTTCAATTATATATACATATAGCGAATTATGATTGATTGGGGTATAAGAATGAAGACATATACACATGGACAGATAAAATTTTGCGAGATCTACCCAATATGTTTTAGAGAAATGTTAAACCTAACTCAATAAACCGTTTCTATCCTTAATTAGCTAAGTTTTTTGCATAATTTATTTACATATTAGAAAGCAAGAGGAAGAATCCTAATTTGGGCTAACTACTATGTACATGGTTTTCTCTTATCCGGTCCAAAGTCAGGGACCAAGACATGGACTAAAACAGCCCATAAACTACTCAAGCCCATGACTTCCTTCGGCAGCAACACCAGACTTTTCTTTCTCAACTCTTACACCTTCTTTTGTCTCGGACCCGGTGATCGGCCCGTATTATAAATAGTCGGGGGATAGGTATGAGAATAGAGAAGTTTTATCTCAATAGGTGAGTAAGTTTAAAATTTACATAAGTCAATGAATACAATACACGTAGAAAGAGAATTGACTTTTAATTTGGCCTACATGTATTGTATCCATTGGCTTTAATGTAACTTTTAAACTTACTTACCTACCAAAATAAAATTTCTCATGAGAACATGTAAGGGATAAACGATTTTTTTTACCCCTCTCCACTAAAAACGGAGTAAATAAACACCATACTTTTACGCATCACAGCTCCAGTGAGGAACGAAAAATGTTCGGCACGTGCGGAACAGATTCTCATCCGTTGGATTAAAATTTTGACGGCTGAGATTGATTTAAAAAGAACAATTAATTATCATCAGTAATAAACGACAATGAATAATATACTTTGTGTTTCTCTTAATGTCATAAGTTACTCGAGCCAATCTCCTTCACAACTCAATGCTTAAACTGTTTTCGGGCAAAGAAGTTCGATATGAATCAATAACTCTTCCACTTTGAGAATATGAGAAGATTATAAGAGATTTATAATGTTCCCTTTGTAAAATTTTCCTTATGAAGGTGTGTGACTACTTTTTTAAGGGGTATGTGAGGCTATTTTTGGCTACTTTTTTAGATGAGCCAAAAATCTTCACTCATGTATCGCTCATTTAACTCATGAGCTGAGCTCGTCGAGTTGAATATCGAATCGAATCGTAAACTACTCACGAGGCGGCTCAACTCACTTTCAACCCTATTCGTGAATGCTGTCACCTTCTGGGCCTATAGGCACGTGTCGTGATATCATTAATCAAAAAGAGGCAGAAGCTCGAAGACAAATGAGGTGGCTAAACAGTCCGGCTCCAGTGCGGAACCCCCAAAGTTCCGCACCTGCGGAACCATCCTAGCCATCGGATGGAATTTTGAACGGTCCAAATCTGGAGAGAGAAAAGTTGCGGCTGACAATAAAAAATAATAATAATAAAAATGTTATATAATAAAAGGGTACATATGTAATTTTACAAATAAATGATTGGGTTACCGAGGAGGAGAGAGAAAAGTAGAGCAAAAACACATGTCTTCTTTAGAGACACATGTTTTGAGACAAAAACACATGTTCTTCTATAGAGAACACGTGTTTTTGTTTCACGACTTTCTCTCCTCCGGGAACAAAAAAGTAACACGCAATCATGCTACATCGATTGGGTTAGCGAGAGAGAGAGAGAAAAGTTGCAGTGCTGAACAGAAAACACATGTTCTTGGTTAGAGAACACGTGTTCTTTAACCAAGAACACGTGTTCTCTAACGAAGAACATGTGTTTTTGTTCAGCCGAAACTTTTCTCTCTCCTCGGAAACAAAAAGTAACACGCAAAGTTTATCCCTAAAATACCCCTATTTTGATACAGTCGTTGGATCAAAAGGTATAAAATTCAACGGCTGGGATCGTGGCCCGCACCGCACGGAATTTTGAGGGTCCGCATAGGAGCCGCGAGCGTGGCTAAAAGGCAGAAGCCACTGCCTTACAATTCTTACACAATACACAAAAGCACGACTTATATAAGGGAAAGTACAGTCCGGCTCCTATGCGGAACAGGGATTGTTCCGCGTCGTCGGATGAGATTTTGAACGGCCCAAATCTAGAAAGAGAAAAGTTGCGGTTGGACTTAAAATATTAAAAAAAAAGTTTCTCTCTTCAGATCTGAACAGTTAAAAAATCTAATCCGACGGCTGATAGTTTGTCCCGCACGTGCGGAACAAAAATATTCATGACTCCATTTTTAAGTAATAAAATATTCTTGTAAGTATTCTTCTTTTCTTCTCAAATTCTCACCATATCTTCTATATATCTTATACCATCTCTTTTGACTCCCTTTTACTTCTTTTTTTTTTTTTAAATTTTGAACTTTCTTCTCTATATTTTGTCTTTTACATTTGTTAGGAATCTTGTTTCTCTTGTATATATTTTATTCTCACCATATTTTTTTTATATTTTAAATTTTTTAACTTTCCTTCTGTAAAATGAAGATGACAACGTGTTTGTAAAGATATGCACTGCCAGACAATTATAATAATTTACACCACTTGTTCCAAATTGTTAACATAGATTAAATTATCTGTTTGTTCAACCAACACTTAGAACATCTAGTACAACAAACAATTAAAATCTACTAACAACTAAAATCAATATGTGTGTGTATATATATAGAAAAATGTAATGCAATGAATTAGTTTGTGGCACTTTTTTTTTTTTTTTTTTAAAAAAAAACTAGACAATTTATAAGTATGGTCTAGTTTATTACAATTATTATTATAAGACCTCACCAGAGGAGGAGAAGTAGAAGACCCCGTGAGGGGAGAAGTAGATGACCTCGTTGAGCGGATGTCGTAGAAGTCCCGTTGAGCGGGTGCCCCGTGAGGAGTAGTAGAAGTCCCGTTGAGTGGGTGTCGTAGAAGTCCCGTTGAGCGGGTGCCCCGTGAGGGGTGTATAAGACCTCACACAAGGGAACCCAAAGAAATGACAATTAAATCATTCCCCTTGTGTGAGGGAGGTATCGAACCTGGACCTCTCGGTCACAGGCAGTGGATGTTACCCACTGGGCTACCATGCCTTTGATAACACTTGCATTCCACTCCTTTGGTACTAATGCAGTGTCCAAAAATAAAAAATAACACTTGCGTGCGATTTACTTGATCCCCAAAAACTAGTTCCTAAATTGGATGTCTCAGTCGTATTAATCATTTAAATAACTTTCAAATTTGTCAGACGAATCCTACATAATGTAATATCAAAATTAAAATACATTCTATAATAAATATCAACAAAAAATAATTAAGAGAGTAATAATTATTTATTTAACCTTGAACTGGCATCCATGAATGTCTCAAATAATCACTTAAAGTTTCCGAAGTTTCATCTGAATGTAACTTGTAATTTGTCGAGCAAATCTCAACAAATGTCTTTCCTCCAGTTCAACAATTGGATGGTTATGCTCTTTTATAAAATGATTCACTCTCCATTCACTAGTCTTTGAACATGAGAATTGTATCATTATCGGGCATTCTGTTCTAATATCTCTAAGATTTAGACGGGGCATATTTGCTTCAGATTTTGGTTTTTCCATCTTTATGCCCTTCCTTTGAGCATAAAAACAACTTGGAACTTATTTGACTAGTTCCCTCAAAATACCTTTGTCTGCCGTTGTGAACACTAAAACCCTTTGCATGTGCATAGTTACAATAAAAATGAAATGCTTCACATTCATCTCGTATTGTAACACTCGGGCATTTTTTCTTCAATATCACTTATATAATCATCAATATCATCTTTTCCTTCTTTGAGTTTCACAACATTATCATCATCATCCAAACATATTACTTTATCTAAAAATTCAGCACCTCTATCGGAGGAATACATTCTTGCAAAAATAAAGAAAAAATACCCTATTTTCAATAATAATCTATAAATTCACATTATCACAAATAATCTATATATTCGCATATTTCAAAGATAACAACTTGAATTAGAACATAATAAATCAAAAGAATTGAAATTTTACCTCTGATTTTGGAAATCTGAAATTTTCTCTTCATATAGCTTCAATTACTTTTTTCTTTGTCCCCCTTTAAAAGTCTTTCTTTCAATACCTTTTTTAAAAGAAATGGGATTCTTCCATTTTTTAAAGAGGGGAGAAGAAGAGGAAAATAATTTTTTTTGGGAGGGGGTGGAAGAAGACAAAAGTGAGAGGAGAGAGAAAAGTAGGAAGTTGAAGAGATAAGTTGATAAATTGAGATAATATGAGATGATATGAGATATTGAGAGTGGTTTAAATGCTTGACATATTTTTTTATTATTACTTGTGGGACATGTCCCAATGCGACCTTCCCATGCCAGACTTTTCCCTTATATAAGGTCATCTGGCCAATACGGAAACCCCTAGTCAGAGACATTATAAAATGGGTAAATAATAAACTTGGCTTGAGCCCACATAAGGTTAATCTGATAATATAAACATAAAAGGCCCACAATACTAATTAACTAAAACAAATAATATTAACTTGGTTTATTTTTGTACATTGTCTCCCTTAAATCAAGTTCATTAAACTTAATCATGTTAAGTATCTTTTTCAACTTCGGGAACAATTCAGATTTCAATGGCTTTGTAAAAATGTCTACAATTAGTTATTTAGCTGGACAATAATTTGTTTGTCTCGAACCAACTAGTGGATGAAATGATACTTGATACGGATATGCTTGCTATGACCATGTAACACATGATTGTTTTGTCAAATCAATGTAAGATTTGTTATCACAAAGAATTGTAGTAGACTCAACATGTTGATGCTTCAGAAGGAAAACAAAAAAATTTACCTCAATCAAATTGCTCGAGTAGCACACTTTGTAACTATCATATACTCAATCAGTCAATCTCTGTTGTAGAAAGTTATAAAACCTATTGTTTCTTAGAAGATTAAGAAAATGCATCATAACCCAAATAAAATTAATAGCCAGAACTACTCTTGTACTTCACTATATCACCAGTCCAGTCCCCATTAGGATATCCAAAAGAGTAAAGTCATTACTACGCGAATAAAGAATATCATCATATTGATACCTTTAAAATATATCATAATCCTTTTTCCATCTTGCTAGTGAGACTGTTGAGATGACTCCTTAAATCTGCTAATCAATCTAACACTATAAGTCAAATCAAATCTCGTAGAAGTATCTCAAACTTTATTAACCAGTCTTATGCAATTAGTTACATCAAGTAATTCTCCAGTGCCATCTTTTAACAACTTCATTTTTTCTTCAACATGAGTCATAATAGGATTAGCAAAATTCATCTTAAAATTTTATAGAATATCACTTGCATGTTTTTTCGGAGAAATAAAAATTCCTCCATCAATCAGACAAACCTTCAAGCTAAGGAAATAAGACATCAACTCCCAATTTGTCATCTCAAAATGATTAATCATAGTCTCCCTAAATTCGAAAATCAATTGGGGGATTGTTTTAAATAAAGATAAGATCATCAACATATAAGCACACAATAAGAATATCACCAACAACATCAGACTTCACATATAAAGTGTGCTTATAAGCGCATCTCTCGAAACCATGACTGAGAAATAAGAATCAATCCGAGTGTGCCAAGTTCTAGGTGTTTGCTTTAACCCATACAATGCTTTCTACAATCCGTAAACTTTATCTTCATGGTCTTTTATGATATAATCTGCAGGTTGCTCACCATACACTTATGCATCTAACAATCCATTCAAGAATACAGATTTAACATCTATTTGATAAATATACCAAGAGTTGTGAGCATCAACAGAAATAATCACACGAATTGTATCAATTTAGCAACATGTGCAAATACCTCAAAATAATCAATGTCTGTTTGTTGCCTTCAACTACCAATATTGTTTAAGACGATCAATTACACCCATATATATATATATATATATATATATATATATATATATATATATATATATATATATATATAGTCTTATAGAATTATTTAACTCCAATGGCTTTCTTACCTGGCCGAAGTGAAGTCAACTTCTAATAATATTTTTTCTCAATGACATGGATCTCATCATTCATTACATGAATCCAGTGATTATCATCGGCACATCCTCAAAAGTTGTTGGATCACAATATGAAAATAAAGTAACATTCACAATATCTTTATTAAACAAAGCAGAACCAGTAGCATAGTCTTCATCCAAGAAAGTTCATGAGTCTCCTGATGATGATTATCATCAGCACATCCTCAAAAGTTGTTGGATCACAATATGAAAATAAAGTAACATTCACAATATCTTTATTAAACAAAGCAGAACTAGTAGCATAGTCTTTATCCAAGAAAGTTCATGAGTCTCCTGATGATGGTAGCATCATGATGGTGCATAGGTAGATTACACAAGAACTGACTGCTCAATTTGTTCTCTATCATGCCGAAAATATCTATTATTCACACAAGCCAGTGACCTTGATAAAAGTGATTGCATCATAATATATGGAGGTGAAACTAACACTGCAGAATGTTTACCAGACCATCTCTAGTATATTTCTCATTTAAAGTGACATATATATACTGATAATGACCTTCTTAGTATTATAATTGTACAACTTATATCCTTTAGTTTCATTAGTATAACAAAGGAAAATACATTTATCTGTCTTATCATCCAATTTCTTTCTAAAAGATCCAGAACATGAGCATAAACAATACAACAAAAAACTTTGAAATGACCATATTTGGCTCTTTGCCACTCCACAACTCTTGTGGAGTATTTCCATCATTGCTCCTTGTAGGATATCTGTTCAAAACATAAACAACACAAACAACAGTCTCTGCCCAAAATTCTTTAAGCATATTTTTAGCATTTATCATAGACCTTATCATATCTATCACTATTCTATTTTTCCTCTACGCCACTTTATTATGTTGAGAAGTATACTAGCTGTCATACGATGTCTAATCCCATTCTTTCTCAGAAAATCATCACAAATAAGAAATCTAGTTCCTTTGTCAGTTTTGAAAGTTTTAATAAGATAACTACTTTGTTTCTCCACATAAATTTTGAAATTTTTAAACACATCACAAGCATCGTATTTATTTTGCAGAAAGTACATACAAATATTCCTACTAAAATCATCAATTAAAATAATTAAATATTTTTTACAACCCATAGAAGAAACCTCAACTAAACACAAATCTGAATGAATCAGCTGTGATAGTGAATATGCTCTCCATGCACCATCCTTTGAAAAACAATCTATATTCCATTTCTTAACAATGCAAGCCTAACATTTTCTATAAACAAAACTCAGAGAAAGCATTCCAATGACTAGATTTATGAAAGACGAAGGCAGAAAATTTGATAAAAGTAAGCGGCAGTGACCGCGACAGACTCTATAACTTTTGTCAAAATAGTATATTGTATTGTAAAACTGAGAAAATCAGAGTATAATTAATTTGAAAGATATCACTCATATTTGAGCAAACATAACTGACTGAACAAAACAAATTCAAAATATAAAATGGACTCAGTACTTGGGTATCCTAAAAAAGTGAACCCACAGTTTATAGCAAAAAATAAAAAATAAAAAATAAAAAAAAATAAAACTAGTTTAATTCCTATGGTTTTACTTATGATAATTAATTAGGCCGTGCCGTTGAGGTAGTATTTCCCAAATGGTTTATAATCTCATCAAAGTTAGGTTAATAATAATATGTCATATATATTCAAAAATAATTTACGAAATTTTGATAAAAATGTTATTCAACTTTTAGTTAGATTAGTCAGATTAAATACCTAGATATCGGTATTAAAAGAAGCTGATTTGGCCATAAAAAATATAATATTGATTTAGAAAACACTTATTGCAAATTGGTTCTGCAGCAAAAATGAGCTCTTCAAAATCTAATTCGCCCAGATTGGGTATTACAATTAGCCAAAGTCCATATGTCTTGTGTTTCTCTCACCTAAGACACCGTTTGGAATGGAAAAATAGATGGAAATGCGAGGAGGGGAGAAAGAGAGATTGAGTTGATTGTGTTTTGATTTATTTTTCATAAAAGAAAGAAAAAGAACAGGAGAAAGAGTGAGGAATTAGCTCTAGTTATGAATGAGATTGGGGAAAGAAAATCATCTTTAATGAAAAGAATTGTATTGACTAAATTATTCTTATTATTTTATATTATCAACCTTTTCTGATTACTATTCTCTCTCGCCTCTGCGAGGCTCCGACTATGTCGGAAAACCTACCTAGATTTCTAGGTTTCTCTCCGCCGCCGCCGTCGGTGCGCGAGTCTTCTAACTAGGCGATGAGTCCTATCATTTGTCGGGTCTCTTATCGCTCAATATCACCAATTTTCAGCGGAGATTTGGATCACTATACCAATTCTATGACATTGGTATTTTGCAATCTTGCCAATATTGCAGCAACAAGCCACCAATTTGGAGTCGCCGGAAGAAAAACCATACGTCTTCTAACTCATTGTGTCGTCGAACTTGAAGCGACGATCCAGTAATGGGGAATGAGTCGGGAATGGGGGCTCAGGGGATGAATCAATATGAGATTGCTACCAAGAAAAATAGGGAAAGGAATTTGATGTGTTTGAGATGGATGGATAAGGAGGGGGAGTCTAATTTATGGGAGCCTTGGATATGGTGAATTTTTGGCGACGCCGACATCAAAGCCCAACTATTGTTGGGATTTTGAAAATACTTTTTATTTGGGTTCGAAGGTGGAGATGGCGGGGCTAGAGCCAATTCGGGCTGCAGAGTTAGAGTCAAGGCAAGGTATGACAGCGGAGAAGGTGGGAGTGTTATCGGAGAAGAAAACGGTGGCCATAACTCATCAGTTTCTGCTGAGGGCGCGGCGAGATATGAATGCTTAGCTGAGCCGGGACGTCTTTGTGACCCAAGGGTATACAGAAATGGGCCATGATTTTGGATCAAAATGTTCTCTCATTGGGCCTAGCCTCATTTGGGCAGCACAAGGCTAAGGCCAATGGCGGGGCTGTTTTGGGTCATTTTCAGTGAAACATGTGCAATGCAGGCTTTTGACAATGACAAGGCGGAGGTCGTGGGTCGACCCCGCCATGGTCCGTGAATTGCCTTATTTGGAATTTTCAGGGATTTAACAATTACTGGACAATTCAAGACTTAGTGTGCCTCAAAATGGTTCACTATTCTAATAGTAGTTTGTTTTTCATAATAAAGTGGTATGTATACTTCATATTCTATATTATGGCAGTATTAGGTATTTTTTCATGTTTTAAATTAGGTTTTACTTCAAGTTTTAATGTAAGCAAACAATGTGGGTGACCGTGTCAAATTTGTAGAAGCATCCCTCAAGGTAGAGATTTGATGCAACATGGTTTCGAATGGAGGATCGGGAGCGGGCATTTTGTTCGTATCTGGCGTGGTCGCTGGCAAACTACCAAGTGCAATTTTAAGCTGATCTCCTCTCCTAATATTAAGTGTTTTGAAAGTATGCAGATACGAACTCTAGCAACTGTGGAAGGCCTCTGGTTTGAATGTGACCCGATTTTACTTTTTTTGGTTATATAGTCTATTTATACGGGCATAGTAACGCGTATCTTAAGTAATATGTTATTTAGTTTTTCCTATGCCCTCCGGTCATGTAATGCTCTGGCTCACTTGTTGGCTAGACATTCTTTGAGACTTAGTGCATCATTTCAAAGGGTAGGGGATCTCTCGGAATTCCACCTCCCTCATGTAATTTCTGATATCGATTAATGATATTACATTTTCCTTCAAAAAAAAATTATTCTTATTTTGAAATACTTATATTCGCAAAATAAAGACAATTATGCAATGTAAGCTAATAATTTCCCGTGACTATCTATTAGAACGTCAAATTGACTAAATTATTTCTTTCCCTCCATTTCCCCCTCTATTCTATTATTTCATCTCCTCTTCTTTCCTTCTATCCGAGCGGTGCCAGAGAGTATGGTGTAGTAATAAGTCAAACGTATAATTTATTTTGTTTTTTTGACAAGAAATGGGATCGTATATTCATTGCCAAAGGGTATAACCCGAGTTACAAATGAAACGACCAAGAACAAATTCAAGGCTAAAAACTAGAGCAAAACTGCCAGAAATATTCCTACAGTTGCTCACCTATACCATATGCATCTGATCTATCCTCTAGGCTCATATGTACAAAAATCAGTCACTTTCAGAGTCTTATCTCTCCAAGACGTCATACATTCAAGACTTCTAGCCTTTATAGTACGGGCAATATGCATAAGCTCATGGCTCTCTATAATATCGTCGTGGAGCATTTTATTCCGCCAATACCAAACAACACTTAACGTTTCCCTAAAGAAGTAGGCCCGTTCTATCTGTTTATACTCTAGCCTCCGTACCTGAGTCCTGGTTTCCAGACAGTCACCAGCCACTCCTTGGACGACGTCGTCCTCCAAAACCGTCATTGATCTTGATCCAAAAGGATTTCTCTCCATACCTCCCTGCTAGGCGGGCAGTCCCTAATAGCGTGGAGTGTTGAATCCACACCATTCCCATACATTTGACTGAAAGGAGAAGGCACGCAATACTGATTAAATAACAACCCCTAGTGTAGGGATGGCAATTTGACCCGTGACCCGTGACCCGTCGACCCGCCCTGCCCCAACGTCTTTTGGGGCATACCCGCCCCGCCCCGCCCCGGGCCGTAGAGAGAAAGGGGCAGATCAGACCCACCCCGCGAACGGGGCAGATCAGGTATGGTTTTTGTGTCCGACCCTCCCCGCCCCCGCTGTTTTTGCAATCCCTCAATCCTAGCAAGACAAGACCTCTTGTGACACCCCACCCTTCCGCTAGGTGCCACGCAGCCGAGAAGGGTGTCGCGTGCCTCTCGGCACTCTAACCTAGAAAATCATAGAGTCTGGAATCTTAAACATCAATGTAAACTTGAATTTATTGCAGCGGAAATAAATCCTTATTCGAACGAACGGTTACATCAAGGATCAAAGTCTACTTAAGAATAAGTAGTAGAACTAGCCATCCGTACAAAGACAACCATCAACTGAATCTCTTGACTTGATCCAACCTGAAAAATATTGAAAACAAAAAGGTGTGAGCTCAAAAGAGCTCAGTGAGTTACCCCCGTGTGTGCGATCATGTGAGAATTTTCTTTTGATTAGTTCACCAAGTTCTGAAGGAGAAACATAAGAAAATTTCGGTGAATAATCTTTTGAATGATTTTTCACTTTTACATGCCAAATATGCAAATGACATATAGTTTCAAGACAATTCAATAAAGTAAAAGCGAAGCGATTTTCATAATATTTATTTTAAACAAACCAGAAGGGTACATCAGATGCCGTCCGGAAACCCCGTCGAGTACATCAGACTTTATCCGGAAACCCTCAACTCAAAGTAAAGGGTACATCATGCAGAAGCCCGGAAACCCTTTGTCATACCTGCCGTACACCTGATCATATTCTTTTCAACCTTATCCACTAGGTTCAAATGAGACATCCAAAGACTGGGGTGAAGGGATTCATGGGCGGAAACTCGTTCCAAACACCCATGGATTCTCCCCTGAAGGATCCGCTCATATGAAACAATTCGAAAAACAGCAAGAAAAACTTACGATTTTGGATTCAAGAAGCTACTTCTTGAATGGATGATGACGTTTCTTGGATCGGATGTTGCTACCGATTGATCTCCTCATGGAAAGCCCTCTACCCAGTATCCACGCGACTGAAACGGGCAGCGATTGCTAGCTCTTCGCCTTTTCTGATTTTCGGGAATTAGAGAGAAAAGGGAGAGGCTGAAACTGAAATCTAATTTCAGAGACTTAGTAATATTTCGGCTGAAAAAACATTACCTAGGGTTTCGGCCAAGAGTTCATTATATAGGGTGTGAGAGTTTGTTCCCATAACCAACTCTCACATCCTCAACTCCTTCTCGGCAGCTGGGAGTCTCTAACTCCCACGTCCCCTAGACTTTCACTGGTAGTGGGAGTCCTTATCTGATAATAACTCCCACGTAATCCCAGCCTATAGTAAAATACCGAAATTGCCCCCTATCTCTAATTCGAATAATAAACACTTTATTATTTTCAAAAAGACAAATGTCGATACAATGAACCTAGACACATTCTAGATTTATTGAATCTGGACATAAAGCTCGTTAGCTCTGCCTATGCGTGTGACCCCCGTAGGTTCATCTCACAATGTCAATGAAAACACACTTAGTAGTAGTATGTGTTCATAAATCACAAGCGGTCCCTAGCAGGGACATCGTGACTACCCAAAGTGAATGAATATACAACTGAACCTAATATCAATCCACTATTTAATCCCTTTGTCTCGCGATATCCTAATTAAGCATAAGGCATGGTGGTCGCCACCCTTATTAAGCTTAATTGTATTTATGCTCGATCTCCGGCAGATCTGCTTTCGACAAATAGCATTTGATAACCACTTTATCAAATACATTTGAGCACGGCCATGCATTTAAACAGCTCTTTCCCTATCGAGGGGCCTATGGATATCTCTCTCTAATAATAGAGAGGGACAAATTCCTTACAATGTCTCTCACATTCAAGCTATGATAGGACACTACATCCGATCTCGCCGTATTGATTACTCGCTACAAGTAACGTCCGACCGAGTCAAAACGTGGCTCCATTCATACTAGAATCAATGAAGACATAAGGTCTAAGGATTCTAAAATAGTATTGAGGAAGTAATACTTATGACTTAAGACCATGAAGTATTACTTCTCGACTGGATCACGTCCCAATACAATGTATCCCTATATATTGCATCTATGATGTGATTTGTATTCATTACACATGATCAGTAAAACAAGATCATCAATCAACAATCATACCAGTTTTATTTCATAGTAATTAAGCATTACATAAAACTAGGGACTACTAGAATAGTAATTACATAAGCTAATGAGTTTTACTATCAAATCACACATTTGATAATCAAAAGCAAAATTAACTATTCAATTACATGCTCAAAAGATAATAAAACGCACAACATGTGCTAATGGTCCTAGGGCACTACTAACATGGGGGTACCCGCCCAGCTTAGGGTCCCAGAACGATCGCCATAAGTTGACTCCCAACCCAGGCTAATCATCCTATATCAGAAGAAGAGCACCGTGGGCACTTCATGGCCAAATCCCTGGCCAGCCCCAAAGCTTTCCCCATCCCGTAGTTACCAAACAGACCCTGGATTCGAATCTGTCAAAGCTTAAGTCCTAACTCGCCGAGAAAGAAGCCCGGATACGGGTGACTAGCCACGCACTCCATGCGAATCTCGAAGAGCTGGACGACATCCCGAGGGATGCTCGTGGGGGTCGAACGGGGTTTTCATGACTTGAGTAACGAGAGTTTGAATGAACTGACGAAGTATAATTTTATTCATGCTCAAAAGAACCCGTTCTTCCCAACAAATCCAACAAATTCTTTTTCTTATCAAATTTTGCGTATAAACACATGTATCCAAAACAGACCATGATTTTCAAATGACTAATTGAAGTTCAAATACCTTTCTATAAATAGAAAGCTTTTCATAACGAGAACTTTTCAAAATAGTAAGTTTCTTTCCTTGGAAGGGTTACTAGGGAAAACGATTAGAAGAACGAACGCTTTGCTCAAATCAAAGCTTTCGTCGGAAGGAAACTTTGTTAAGACAAAAGTTTCCTGAAATAGTATCTCTTATATTTAGGAGTTTCCAAGTATATGAGTTTTCAAGAACAGTAAGCTTCTAGACTATGAGAATTTCAAGATCTCAGTGCTGATATACATTCCCAAAATTTATCGGAAAATAATCATTTACGTATAACAACTCAACCAAATGAAATGGTAGAATGAGTCATTTTATACAAGAAATGTGAAGGAATGAAAGGGCTATAAGAAATCTATGCCCTCGGCTCAAGTGGAATAAAAACATAAACAGGTATTAATTTGGATGAAATTGATGGGATAAGCAAATGATAAAGCAAGTGATATAGTCTGGTCAGGAGGAGAAACAATATATAGGTGAAAAAGAATAAAGAAGTGTTCAAAGGGTGAGTCAAGAGTAACACAGTATTTCATATAATCCAAAATAATCATTTCCATGCAACCATTCAAGTTTACATTGATGTTTAAGATTCCAGACTCTATGATTGCTAGGTTAGAGTGCCGAGAGGCACGCGACACCCTTCTCGGCTGCAGTGGCACCTAGCGGAAGGGTGGGGTGTCACACCTCTTCCACATTAAAGTATTACCGAAAACCTCCTTTCTCCTTTCTCCACCATCCCAAATCCCTTGTGATCTTCGAAAAGACTTGAGATAATTCTCTACTCCCAGCTCCCCAGATTGCACGCAAGAATTTCTCAAACCCCTCATGTATAATCTAAGATACTTGGAACCGAAAGATTTTTGGAGGTCAGCCCATTAGCTCATGTTTCCTACATTTTACCATAATAGGGTGATGGTCAGAGTAAGTTTTCGGTAGGTGATGCACCACCGTAGTCCAAAATTCCCCATGTCAAGCTGTATAACACCATGCACTATCAATCCGCTTAAGGACTAGCTAATTTCCCAACCGTCCATTACTCTAAGTTAAGCGGGGGTCCCTGGAACTCCAAATTTGTCATCCCACATTGATCTAACACGGCACAAGCCCGTCGTGGTCCACTCTGCCAATTTTCAGTTCCTCATTGTTTATCCGAATTGTTTAAGACCTAGTTAAAGTCCCCAACCATAAGCCATGGTACCTGAATGTACTGGTTTAGCAACCCCAGGTAGTCCCAAAAATATTCCCATACTGATGCCGTAGGGGATGCATACACGCATGATAACACCCACCGAACCCAGCCTACTTCAGATTAAGCATTTGGTTAGTAAATGAGAGTACATCAAGGTTAATGACCTAACTGTCCCAGAAGCACCAAATCCCACATGAGAACCCCCGTGCTTCCACTGCTACCAGATTTGTAAACCGAAAACCATTCAACACCCGCTTAGCTCGGTCACTATGCACTATTGGTTCCAAAAGAATTAAAACATCTGGATTTTGCCAAGAGAGTAAATCTCTCAATTGTCGACCAAACTCAGTCGATGCCGCACCACGGGAATTCCAACAACACACTTTTAGGCTTGCTATCATCAAATAACCATGTCTTCTTGAACCTTAAGGTCCTGTGAAACCCCATCCAAACCTAGCCTGGTTGGATATTCTTGACCCGCTTCATCAACTGGTACAGATTGACCAATTAAGACCCCACTAGCTCCCCTCAAATCGCAAATACCATGATCGGGTGGTTTCCCTTTACGATTGGAATCAATTTCAGAACCTACCATCTCCTCATCCCGTGTTTCCTTAGCCGAACTAGAGAATACAGGAGACGGGGCTTGTGTCTCTGAAGTCAGGGATGAAAAGTTGATTATCGTACTAGTAGACCCATTTCGACTTTAGCATGAGGTGAACCCCGCACCACTGGCCCAACCACTACCCCATTGTATTTTTGTTCCAAGTTTAGTCTCCCTGACCCATAGGCCGGCTAGCCTACAATGGATTTTTCTTGGGCCCTGACGGCCCACTCTTCTTGCGGCCCATTACGCTAAGCATTGCAGCCTCTCCCACTTGCTCAATAGCGCTAACTTTCTCTTTTAAAACTTGCACTGGAACCTCGGCCAAAGTCTCCTCATTAAATTTTTCAAAAACACTATATCTTGATCCCTTACCAAAAGGGATACCTTCATTATCCTTCCCCTTATTTTGAGCCCTTGATGGAGTAGACTTCCAAGAATTGGGTCAGATCTCCTTCCCCCAAAATTAGGCAAAAAATTAGGGGCACCAGCAACCTATCCTCCCGCTGTTCTAAATCGAAAACGGTCATCCACTACGGATGCCGGTAATCTTCGCCGGCGAACATTAGTGGCCATCATCCATGGTCCATACATCTAATCACTCTTTACCGGCTCTGTTTCTGTCCCAGGACCAGTTCTCACCTTCTCCATATTCACCGGCCCGCCAACCATAAATGATTCCTTGTTCTTCGAGATTTCGCCGGTCTATGCCCATATTGTCCACATTCAAAACATACCAAATGGAGCCCCCCTCATATTCCACCTGTTGCGTGCGGCCAAGAATCTAGAGCTTGGAGACCAAGGGTTTATCTAAGTCAACCTATACACATACCTGCGCAAATTTTCCCCGGGACACATCAAGCGAATTGAGATCCACCCTAGCCGCCTGTCCAATATGATTCCCCACTCTCATCAGCATGTTCGAATTGTAGAGGTAAAGTGGAAACCTTGGTAGCCTTATCCACACCACGGTAGTCTTGATTATCTCGGAATCTGACCGGAATAATGGCGACCAGTTAGCCACCATCAAATAGTGTCCCATAATGATCCATGGATTGGAGATAGTCCTGCTTATCAAATAACCGGACCGCAAAGTACCCATCTTCCATATCCACAATATCGCAACCAAGCGTCAGCTTCCACACATCATTAGCCCTCTGCATAAGTACCCTGAGACTAAAAGATTTTCCCAATAATTTGACCACAAGTGTCCGTCGCCATGGCTTCCACCATTCACTGAATTCATCTGGGTTCACGTCAACACAGGGCCAGGCTTGTTTGGCTCTATTTGGATTCCCAAAAACTCTCTCTAAAGGCAGCCAAAGTTGCCTCATCCATAGGATCCTCCTCTCCTTCGCCGGTGTACACAGTCCGGCGCGGCACTGGTCTCTTCAGCACGTCCGACGGCTTCTGAGTACTCCATTGATTAGTTACGCCATGGACCTCACTCGTTTCCACAGGAGTATCCCGAATAGAGTCCTCCAGAACGATCGGGACGCCTGGTTGATGTCGTTTATATTTTTTGTAGCTCCGGCGTAATTGATCTGCCTCCTCAGTTGAGAGCGTTTTCTCTCCTTCGCTTTGACATATTTTTTTCCAAACGTATAATTTCTACACAAACCAAAAAGAACTAGTTTTCCGGAAAATTCATCAACTAAAATTTGGACTTACCCAAATTAATTAAGTGATGTTTCATTGCTCAATTTACTGCGATGAATTCATATTATATTCCATTTCAAAAGCTTCGAGTTATTTTGGTTGTGCCATAGACAAAATTTCATTAATTAATTGTTGTTAGGACCTTGCTAGGCTACTAGAATTATTGGCTAAAAGATTAATTAAAATAGTTTTTTGGACCTTTTTACCCTTATAGTTGGGTGAATCCCTTATACCAGCAGGGGATAAGATAACCATTTAACACCCTCAATTTGGGGGTTTATGATTTCTATCCCCAAAATTCTAGGAGTAAATCATTTTCCTTGTTGTTATCCATCAATATAATAAGGGTTGTCTAACGCGTGCCCCTGACATATGTTAATTCAAATAAAATATAATATATATGTTAATTTAAGTTTATTAGAAAATTTTAAAATCCTATGAAAAAAAAGGAGAATTTTGAAAATTTATACTACTATATACAATAGCTTATTAATATTAAAATGGGTCTTAGGCACATGCTAAAAAAATGCATATATAAAATGAATTAGAAATATTTTAGGGAAAATGTGAGTTCAATAAGAGAGGAGATCTCTCTCTTTTGTTAGAGTGGAAATATCTATCCTATGCATGTTCTCAAATATGTACCCACTATTTATAATTTTTCATATAAATATTTAATCTAATTATATATATATACATAGTGAATTGTGAGTAATTTTTTATAGAAATGAGAACAAACACATGATAGACGTTGTTTTTGTCCTTTTGTTAGGTAATATATCTTTTGGTCTGGGCAAAGTAGATACACAAGATCTATCAGAATTATATATCCACCAACAAAAATATATATATATATATATATATATATATATATATATATATATATATATATATATATTAGCCTTATGGAGCCCTTACCACATGTGAAGTTTCTGATGGGCGGTTCGCTCATAAGGGAAAGAAAGAAGTCGTCTCAGTAAGAGGTAAGATAACCCTGTAAACAATTAAAGCTCGCCTCTACTGCATGTGAGAGTATCGAACCCACCACCTCATTGTCGTGGGCAATCTCTTACCCCACTGGGCTAAGGAACCTTTGATCCTTACAACATGGTTTGATGACAAATATATAAGCCAGAAACATAAAAGTACACAAAAGCAACTTCTAAAAGTTAAGGGACCATGGCAATCCTGGTCCTCACAAAATTTGTAGTTTTACATTTGTGCCCTCAACAAATTGATCAATCAACTATTGTTGATGACGCCTTTTGACACACATCAGATATTCATCAATAAACAACAATATCAACAGAAAACATCATCAAGTCAAATATTGTTTTTGGCTCCAACTTATTCAGTCGATCCTATAACCGTTCGTATAGGACTGGTCCCTCAAATCCTCATATGAATTAAGCGGAGTTCACATATGTAAGTAAGCCACACCCAATTTATATGAAGGACTGTGAGGTCAGTCCAACAAACACGGTACTATAATTAAATTTTCCTAGCATTATGTACAAAGAATTACATCGAGTTAGTTGACTTGGTGTTCCTTGATAGTAACACAGATTGTAAGCTTGTAACTTTCTATTTTTTTTCTTCCTTGAAGAGCCTCATATCTTCATTATCAGCTAAACTAATTGAGATGAAGTCTTAAGAGTATTCAGCTATTTTATTCGACTAATTTAGTTGGAATCGAATAATTACAGTGTTCAATTTCTAAAAATTGTAATTCTGCGACATTAGCTACTACTAAATGTCTCAAACCTTTGGCTTTGCGGTCTTGCTTAGAGAAATAATGCAGACTCAAGACATCTTAGAATGATTAATATTGCAAATTGCAAGCCCTTCTTATTAACAAGCTACGTATTCGGTCTCAATCGAATTTATTAAGTTAAATATACCAAGATATCGGTCACTCAAAAAAAATATAAATTCTTAATTGTATCAAAACATGGAGAATATTTGAGCATAACTCTTTCAACGTAACATCATAACATGTGTAAATGTTTACAACTTTATGATGGTTACCAAATCAAGCTACTATTAACATGTTCCTCATAAAATCCATAAGGGTAAAAAAAATTCTTCACTACTAAAAGGTGAAGGTGGATAATTTATGCTGCTAAAATTGTCCGTCAAAAATGGTTCCGTCCAAAAACTTCCACTCGGTTCATCAATTATTTGAGCTGCAAAATCATCGACAAAAGTTACCGTCTCTGCAGCACTGCTAGGTGTTCCAGAAGAAGATGACATTTCACTGGTTGATGGCAGTAATAAAATTTGAGAATTTTCACTGCTATCTGGTTCTGAGCTTTCACCTATTAATGGCTGCAGTGAAAATGCTGAACTTTCTAGGATTTCCTGAACAAAGGGAACTTCAGTAGATTTTTCGTCTTGCGTTGCAATTAATCGTCTCTTTCGATTTTTTTCGCGGGAAGAATTCGATTTGGAGCTTCGTTTTGATTCACCTGAATTTTGTTTTTGTTTTGACGTTTTCTTGAGTGTTGTATGCCAATGATTTTTTATCTCATTGTCTGATCTTCCCGGTAAATGAACTGCTATTGCTGACCATCTGCAAGTAATAATAATAACATATGTAAAAAAACATTTTGAAATATATATATATATATATATATATATATATATATATATATATATATATATATATAATTGTAAGAACATGGTGTTTTATTCAAAATTCACATGCAATTAATGTTGAAATTGCATGCAAAATTTGGAATTTTTTTATTCTAGTATTGCTCGGTTGACTCTAGACTCATTCCTTTCTTATATAATTTTAGTGATCCCTACTTGCACGAGTAAAATCAGTAAAAAGAATATAAGTTCACTATCAATTGAGCAAGTTTATCATATTTAAATTTTTTTTAGTTTCCAAGAACTACTATTTTGAAGGGAATAAAAGGCATGATTTAAATGTACCTATTACCGAGTGATTCATGCAATTTAATGATGAGTTCGTCTTCTTCTTTTGTATAATTTCCTCTTTTTAGGTTTGGCCTAAGGTAATTCATCCATCGAAGTCTGCAGCTTTTTCCACATCTTGATAAGCCTGTTACAAAGAATTTACAGTCGGTTAAAATATTCCAAAATTTATCTCAACTTGAAATCAACTCAAACTATATCAACCAACTGAAACACAAGAAAGTAGTTTGGAATTCACATATTTTCATTTCCTAATATATATTGCACTTAGAAGAAGTAATGATTAATTATGCTATAGACCTGCGCTATTTGTGGGGTTATAAACCACTTGGTCGACATTGAGCCACGTCAACCCCTTTTGAATTTTTCAAACCTTTTGGATTTAATAGTGCAAGTACATATGGGTGTTTTTTTTTTCTTTTTTAATAAAAGGGGTAACGTGGCTCAATGTGGATCAAATGGTTCATAACCCCACAAATAGCTCAGGTCTACAATAGAATTGATCAGAAATAATGGGGAATGAGAATTTCAGCCGTAGCTCAGTTAGTTAGAAGTATTTTTACGAGACATAGGGTTTTGGGTTATAATATATCCGTATTCTGAGAAATGTATCAAAATAAATGAATAAATGTCATTCAGATCTTCTATCTCATTATATATTTCATTTCTTGTTACAACATCGACCAGCTGCGATTGTCTAACTCTCTTTTTGAAAAACTATAATCTTAAATAAATGGAGAAATTATAGCAAAAAAGTGAAACGTATAATAACCATCTACAAATGAAACACTGAATAAGATGAGGAAAATTACCACAGAAAAGCTCAATTAAAGAAGAAAAAACTTAATGAATAATAATTTCCTACCAGCAAATTTTGGAAGTTGACGCCAATTCCAGCAACCATATCTGGTAACATAAGCAGTTAACTTCCGGTCTTCTTCCGGTGTCCAAGTCCCTTTTCTATTTCCAAATTTATCACAACAAGGAGTTCTCACCATCTTTTAATTCCCCTAAGTCTTGGAATAATATAATTGCAAACCGTTTAAATGATAATTACCTCAGTAATTAAGTATTTGACCTGTAATTCACAAGTTTAGGAAGATGGTCAAGTTGGCGACACCCTATAAAAGGACTCCTAATTCAAGATATTTGGGGTTGAACCCTGAAACTCAATCAAAAAAAGAAAAAAAAAGAAAAAGAGAGAGACTTGGAATTACACTTCAAGATTTTTAGTGTTTCCAAGAGGTGGTGGAGGAGAAATTTTAAATGACGAATCGATTTATATAGTAGAGCTTCACACTTGACTTGAAGTCAAGAGTTTATAAAACGTGTTTTGCGTGTTTACATAATCACACAAATCGTGAGGCCAGAAAAGGGAGTGTTCCAAGAAGGTTCTTTTCTTGTGTGATACTCCCTCAATTCCTAAATATAAGACTCTTTAGACAATTTGAGAAAATTAAGGAAGTTGTCATTTTCATCTAAACTTCCAATATTATCCCCCACCCTCCCTCTCTCTCACTTCTTTGTCATAAAGAAAGGAAAATGTTGAGGGTATAATTGAAATAAATTATTGACAACTAATAAAGCAACCTTAAACGACAATTAATTTGGATACCTAGATATCTCCTAAATGACAATTAATAGGGAATGGAGGGAGTATTTTGTGATTTTTCACATCTCTAAACTCTGTTGCTTGGGGGGGACCTTTCGGAGCTCCCGGCTCCTATGCGGGATAGCTTTGGTGCAGAACATGCGGGACACTATCCCAGTCGTCAAATGAGATTTTTTAACGGCTCAGATTTGGAGAGAAATATATTTTTTTTAAGTCAGCCGCAACTTTTCTCTCTCCAAATCTGGACCGCTAAAAAATCTCATCCGACGGCTGAGATTGTTTCGCATGTCCCGCACCAAAACTGTCCCGCATAGAAGCCGGAATGCCTTTCGGACCCCATTTGATTGGATTCTTTTGGGAGCTTAAAGGAAGTAGTGTTTATATTTTCACATTTGAGCATATTTGCGATATATAAGACTTGAGTAATTCTTCTTCTCTTGAGATACCTTTTGAGAGGTTGATTTAGGCCAAAGTCAATCCCTTTAGGTGATCCCTGCAATTCGTATTACTGTTTTCGCAGCGATCCATCAATAAAACATCCTTTAAAAAAATTATGCTCAAGTCAATTTTTAACATGATATTAGAGTCATCTAGTCTGATATTGGCTCTCATTCGTGTTCATGCTCCATATGTCCAGCCTTGAGTGGGAGGGATTGTGTTGAGAATCCCATATCGATTAGTTTGTGAGCATATTTGTAATATATAAGGTTTGGACAATCCTCTCCTCTTCAGGTACCTTTTAAGGGATTGAGTTAGACTCAATTCATTTTTAACAAACAATACAATTTTTATTCGAGAAAACAAATAAGAAAATAGAAACGAAGAGAGACAGCCTAGGTAGGGCTAATAATTTCTGACTTGTCCATGTGAAATAGTTTAGGTTTCTACTGTTAATGTACGAAGGAAAGCGAATAAGCGCCACGGGCAAAAGGAGAGGACCACAAACAGTTCACTCGTGAGGACATATTTGTGTGTGGGTGGGTTGGGGGGGGGGAGGGGACACGTTTGTGATACGCCTTATCATGTTTAATACGATAAGGTAGGATGGGAAATTTGAGTGTAGAGTTAGAACAATGGCTTGATTGTTATTTTTTTAAAAATTTTTTTTTGCTAAATAAGAATTTACTCATTAATCATAAAATAGATAAAGTCATTACAATCAAAAGACAAAATGAAAATATAAGAAAAATAAAAGCTATATAATGGTGTAAACACCATGATAACAGATAAAAGTCCACACCCCGGACTAGGTAAACAACACAAAAAACAGTAGAAAAATAAATGCATGATAAAATTCTTCGCAGCAGCTTCTCCGAGATCCTGGAACAATAGTAGGAAGCTCAGTTTCAACATCTTTCTTAGAAATCAACAATCTACGAGACCATGGGCGTATCAACCGTCTCATAGATTGTCTCTGGAAAAGATGAAGAAAACTGAGAAAGGGCACAGCACAACTCCGAGTTTAAAAAGAAACTTCAGATCTGGAAGGATTTGAAGTAGGTCTTGCATATGAGTCTTGAATCTTGAATAATAATGTCTTGAAAAAAATTTCATCACGATTTATGGCAAAAGAAAGGAATGAGGACACAAAAAGTGGAAGAAATATGGCTAGATCCAACCAAAAGCTCCGACTGAAAGTAGGAGCTTTTGGTTGGATTCAATGCAAAAGCCTAAAAAATGAAAAAGACTGAGAAGTGGATGAATAAAACAATGGCTTTATAAAGTTGTACACTAATAGACTAACCAAAATATGACACGTGGTATGGAAAGTGGGAGGTAGACCAGTTTATTGATTATGGTTCTAACTTTTAATTACATTATTTTCTAGGGATTCTAGATGTAAATTTAGGATTTTAGAAATAATATGATTAAAGCGTGAGATCTGAACGAACAATTCAGATCCACCCTCCACATTCTTGCGGCATGGTTTCATCCATACATGATTCATGCTATTTAATTCTGGTGCTGGAAAAAAAATTAATACGGCTAAACTAATTTTAACCAATTAAATAATTCAGTGATTGAGATTGATTCAACATGATTCTTGTTAGCACCATAACCAATATGAGATGCATCTAGGGATCATATATTAAGGGGTTCGGTATTAGCAATCTAGATTTCGATAGGGATGCATTAAGCATTTTCTTATTCCATACACCCATTTACGTATGGGTATGTCACAGTTTTCCCACAAAGAGACCCATCTCCGACCCATTTAGAAGGTGCACTGAATACTGCTACCGATTGACACACAATTTTGGCAGGTCCAACTGCCAATCTCCGACAGGTGGTTATAATCCTACATAAAATTTTATGTATCCTAAATCTATGTGTTTGGAAATTAGACACGAGAAAATTAAAAGAGATAAGATATAAGGATTTACGTGATTAAGTTAATATGCTTTATATTCATGACAGCAATTAAAGAGAGTTTTTTTTATTTTTCTTCAGAGTTGGAGTAAAATCATGTGCTCATTTTATCTGTGGTTGTAGGTTTAAAAGTCGAGCCACATAAATCGTTGTGTTCATGTACTTACTTTCCTTATTTACTAGTGCTCTAACCCCGTGCGATGCACGGTGGTAGATGAGTTGTTTTATAAATTATAAAAATTAACACAAAAAATTTTATATTCATGTGAGTGGAGATGATTCACTTACATATATGGAACGAAAGAAATTTTGTTTCAAATTTTCTAATTTTTTATATAATATATTTGAAGTTTGAAGTTTGAAGTTTTAAGACCCAGTTTTTGTTTAAACATTCAATTTTAAATAATAAAGCCGCAAAATGAAACAAAATTTGATGGAAAAATTTAGCTGAAATTTTTTAATCTTTTTTAATATAAATACTTTAAATTTGAAGTTTTAAGAATTCAAAGGAAACAAAGAAAAGAAAAAATCACTGTTTTTTTTTTAATTCACTGAATTATGAAAGAATCACCCTGCAAGGAAAAAAATATTGAATGAATCAAGTAAAAAAATTGAACCATAATTTTAAATTTTGAAGTTTTAAGAATAACAACAAAAAAAGAAGAAAAACGAATTTATTAATTATTAAATAATAATAATATATTAATCAAAGAATCACCAAGGAAAAAAAACATCACGATGAATTAAAAGAGAGAGAATAAACAGTTAAATTTCAAAAACGGAAATATTCATAATTATGTTAATTAAACTATATAATTTGACATTTCAAAAAAGGATATATCCATAATTATGTCAATTAAACCATATAATCAGACATTTCAAGAAAGGAAATATCCATAATTGTTTTAATTAAACCGTAAAATTTGACATTAAATGGGAAAATTAAAACTAAAGAAATCCCTATCTTCCTTTCTCATATTAGCCGTCTCTTTCCCTTTCTCTCCCAATATTTTTTCTCGTTTTCCCCCTTATTTTCTTCTCCATTCTTCTGCGACCAATATGTTCTTATATTTTCTAGTCGCTTTTCCTTCATCTTATTCTAGTTCTCACAGAGATCTCTACCCTTATTTTTTTTATGGTCATCTCCATTCTTTTCAAATCGATCTAGAATAATAGTTACCAAATAATCAAAAAAAAAAAAATATATATATATATATATATATATATATATATATATATATATATACCAAGAAAGCATAGAGAAGACACAAAAACATCATCGGTACATCATGAGAATAAAAGAAAAAAACACTTATCTTATGATTGTTCTATGGGATGGAAGATGAAAAAAGAGTAGGTGATATTTGATATTAGGTATTGTTAAAGAATCTTTGAGAACTATTGATTGCATGTGTAGTTTTTAAGTCTCTTCAAAAAACAATTTAATAAAAAATTATTGACAATTGATGTGCTCTTCCCTATATTTCTCCATCTTCTCTCGTCTCTCTCCAATTTTTACTTTTCCCTGAAAAAATTGTCATTAAAACTCAATAAACATGGAAGAGATAGAATCATTAGAAAAATTAGATTCTCACCTTGGATTGTCAATGGGTTGGAATTAGAGAAAGCGGTTGTAGTTTTATGAACAAAGAGATAGTTGAAGGATTTTTGGATTTATATGAATATAAATCGAATTTTTATTTTGTGTGTATATAAATCTGATGTATCTCAACTATGGGTTTTGTTTCTTCCTGAAATCAATATAAATTGAGGGGTTGCTTAAATTTTTCAGGTGGAGAAAGGTTGTGAAAGTACTTGACCCTTCGTATTCGCGTGGCTGGAATTTTTTTCGGGGGTGAAATTCCCGCAGCTTAAAATAAAGTGTCTATTCATCTACTCTTTCTAATTCATCTGGCTATGTAAAAACATTTTATACAGTTCTATTTTAAAGGCTATTTTGAAATTAAATTGCCCTTTTAAATGATTCTTCTTAACCTTTCAGTTGCTCTTATTGGGAAAAAACTTAAGTTCTTCCATATTCATGTAACTATTTTTTTCTTCTTCAATTTATTACCATTATCTATTTATTGTAATGAATAGATTGTGAAAATTGCAATCATCTATGATCATTTTTTCCCTAAACTTTTCATTAGAATTTGGGGGTTTTATTTATGTGGAATTAAAGTTACTTCTTCAAATAATATAGATGCCTTTTGGAATTCTAGTGTGTCATTTGAATAATAAAATAGTAGTATTTATATTTTCATTAAAAAACACATTAATTTTTGCTTTCTTAATTACGTAGAAACTGAAGTTCTTTCATATTTTTTTTTTTAAAAAAAATAATAATATCATTAAAAGTTCTTTCATATTCATAATGTTGTTTTGTTTTTCCTTCAATTTATTCTTTTTAAGTGAAGATAGTGTGAAAATTGATCATGACCATAGCTATACCTATCAATTAATTACATATAACTATAGTCTATTCAAAATATTCTAAAATTAATATCATTAACTAAAGTTATTTAATTGATCTCTTAAAATAGGTATATTTTTAAAACAACTATATTTAAAAAGAAGCAACAATAAATAAATATAATTACTATAATAAAAGTTACAAAACTCTTCTACTTCATTCATTAATATAATGAACTTTATAAAATATGTCCTTTCATTTGAATGGTAATGAATTTGGCATTTCAATTTAGAATAAACTAAAAAGTCACTTTATTGATTATTTCAGTTGCATGTTAGCATTATTTCAGTCATATTTTATGTTGTAAGCCGTTTAGAATTTCTATATACATATTATTTTCTTAGAATATGAAATCAAATTTATGATGAAAGACTTTTAAAATTCCTAACAATTGAAAACTATTGAACTTCTTGATTTAAAAAAACAAGAAATAAATATAATTACTATAATAAAAGTTACAAAACTCTTCAACTTCATTCATTAATATAACTAATGATCTTTATAAATATGTAGTTATAGCCATTAGCTCTAGAAATCTTCTCAAGTTTTTGTCTCCATAACAACTTAAAATTAGAGTTGAAGATTATAACTCATGAAGAAATAATTTTAAAGAGTAAATTAATGATAAAATTGCCACATGAAAGTTTCTAATTGGTCCACATCCCACAAAATGCCACATGTCACATCATGAAGCTTCTACCTCAACTTGGCCTAACTTTATATATTATAGATTTTCTTGTGTGTTAGAATTGGTGGGATTAATTTCCTAACAAGTGGTATCAGATATAAGGTTAAGAGTAAAAGATGAGTTTTTTTTTTTTTTTTTGCTAATCGCTTTTGCGAGATAGTGGAAAAGAGTGATGGGTATAATCAGAAGCGGGATATTTCGATTTGTTAAGCTAAAGTGAAGACGTAGTGTTTTGACACTGAAATTTGGTGTTACTCTTCGACGAAAGATTGACCAACTATCTTCCTTCAGTTATGTGCAATTCTACCTATTGTCATAAAAACAATTGACATCATTGAAAATATCACGTAAGAATAGGCAAGTCCTCCAAAGATGGAAGCCGAATTCATTTGGATGGAACACACTTGTCGGCGAAGGTTTCGGTTGTGAGTGGGTGTCGCTGAAAGAGATAAGTCTCATGTAGTTGGTATCCAAGACAAACAAATCAAAATGATTAGACTAAGATCGTTGGATTGGAATGGTGGAAGATTGATCCGTTGTGAATCGGGTGCATGGTCCTAGAGGTGTATCCGAGTGTCTTGAACCATTGAGTTGGTTGACTGGACTATGATTGTTGACCAGTTTGGTACTCTTCTCTTTTGGTGTTGATCAGGTTAATGTTGATCGAAGTTGATTAAATAAGACTTAGTCAATTTTTCCCTTAATTGGACATGCGGATTCTTGTTTTGATATTTGTTTCCTCAAATTCATATTCAGTAAGAAGATTTTAAGGTAGTCTAAATCTACGATGAACTATGATGTTAAGATAATTAACAGGGAAAGTAAGTGTAGCATTGTCATGACTGCAGATAAGACAAATTAGGTATCTCAGATATATGGTTTTGCAGGCTTGGTACGTATGTTTTCTTGGTTGCAGAGACGGTGGATGTGCGAAAGTCAATCGTATATCATGAGACTATTCTTTTTCAAACACGGAGCAGTGGATTTATGTTGTGAACAACTTGTGGGGACATTGTTGAGCTGTTAGTTAATAGTTGGAGAATGAGCGAATACGTTCTAAGGTGGAGATTATTGAGTTTTTGTTCCCTTAATCATTGCTAGTCCCGTTAGGTTAGAGTTACTAATAAAGCGAATACTAATTAGGATACCTCCTTATCCTATTGGCTAAACGTTTTTTTACTCTTATGTATAGATGTCTTCTATATTGTTTAAAGTGGTAAGGCGGGGAGGCTAATGAGTTGAATGAATCTCCATTTTATTCCTGTCTCTCCATTATAGTAAAACTATATTCTCATCTTACCCGTGGATGTAGGTTTAAAAGCCGAACCACGTAAATCACTATGTTCCCCCGTTGGCTTACGGTTATTAATTAGAATAACTCATAATCATTTTAGCTAATAATTTATTACGCTTATATATAAGTCTCTTATATATTGTTTAGAGTAGCAAGGCGAAGGAGATTAATGGGTTGAAGGAATCTCTATTGTATTCTTATTTCTCCATTATAGTAAAATTATGTGCTCGTCTTACTAGTGAATGCAAACTTAAAGATCGAGCCAAGTAAATCGTTGTATTCCTTTACTTGTTTTCTGTATTTATTTACTTGTGTGCTAGAATTGATGGGATTAACTTCCTAACACAATGAGTAATACAAAACAATACTAATGAATTTGGGCACTATTTTGTGGGTGAAAATCCACTGTCCCCATTTTTGTGTGTCCCCGTGTCCCCAACCAATCAGAATTTACTATATAAATATTTGTTTCAATTATATATACACATGGTAAATTGTGATTGGTTGGGGACACAGGGACACACACAAATGGGGACAGAGAATTTTTTGCCCTATTTTGTTACATTCTTCCATGCGAGATTTTCATTTAGGACCTTACATTTTCTTTTATAGACAATCGATTTGTTCAATTCCAATACCGCAATTGTCAAATCAAAACAAATGTTAGTTCTTCTATTTCAAAATAATATGTTTTGTTGTTATTTTATTTCTTCTCAGAATATTCCATACTTTGTAATTTTTAGGAATTATATTTTTCAAGATCATCATAATCTATAAATACAATTCACTCATTATGCATTTTTTTTAGTAGAATTAGTAATGAATGTAATACGAAAACTGTCCTTTAATTTTCTTATTCTTAATCGGTACAAAAATGATAAAAAAGACTTGATATTGTTTTGATTTTATATTGTAAAATAGGACACATGATATTCTCTTTGACACCATCTGTGACATTCATATAACCTAAATTAAAATAAGTAAATTTTATAGGTTAATCGATAAATTTTAAGTGTAAACATAACTATATAACATAAATTAAAATAGGTAAACACTATGGGTAAATCGATAAATTATAGATATAAAAATGACTAAAACTAAGAATGTCACAAAGAATGCGGATCTGAACTGTTACAGTAGAAAGAACAAAATGATTTCTAAAATAAATTAACACAATAAAAATTTCTCATTCAAATCACTAGAGGCATACATCAGACGGTTGTAAAGCCATTGACACTTGGTCTCTCTTGTCTCGCACTTTTCTTTTTCTATCTGACAGCTTTTATATATAAAAAACAAAAAATGTTAAGCCCCAATCCTAAGGTTTTCACCTCTCTATTCCGGGTGAAAATTCTCTGTCTCCATCCCTTTCTCCATCACTGTCCCCCAACCAATCAGAATTTATTATATAAATATTTTTTTCAATTATATATACACAGGGTGAATTGTGATTGGTTGGGGACAGGGATGGGGACAAGAACGGGGACAGAGGATTTTTTGCCCTCTATTGCTATAGCAAGTGGAAGAGTCACTACAACAAGAATAGTCTTTTGCAACGTTTTTTTTTGGAACGTCGCTTAAAACCAAAAATAGTAAGTTAAAAGTAACACTTTTTGCAAACTTCGCTATGTTTAGATTTTATACGACGTTTCGTAGTAATTGTTGTTCATACCGACGTTTTGATGTTGGTTAGCGATATTTACATTAAATGTTGTTATCAATTGTTACTTTTTGTGACTCGTATAGCGAGATTTATATACTATGTCGTTAGATCTTGTGACTTTTCAGATAAACATCGCTAAATTTGAATTTTATACGACGTTTTATAGCGTCGGTTATAATAATTGTTGATAAAATCGACATTTTGATGTTAGTTAGCGACGTGTACATTAAATGTTGTTATAAAGTGTTACTTTTTGTGACTCATATAGCGACATTTATATACAACATCGTTAAATAATGTGACATTTCATACAAACAATGTTATATTTGGATTTTATACGACATTTAATAACAGCAGTTATAGTAATATTTGTTCTTACCAACAATTTGATGTTAGTTAGTGACATTTACATTACATGTTATAAATTATTACTTTTTGTGACTCATATAACGGAATTTATATACTATGTTGTTAGATCTTGTGACATTTTCAGAAAAACACAAATACAGAGAATATATTTCTTAAAAGATTAAATACATTTAATTATTAAAATTTTAATGAGAGTGTATTAATTTTAATTTGATTCATAAAAAAATCAAAACACAAAGAGAAATTAAAATAAGTAAATGTACAAAATCTAAAATTCCACTATAATAAATATAAGGATAAACAAATAACAAATGATCATTTAGCTCAGTGTCCCATTGCACGACATACATGCAGTGGGTCGCGGGGTTCAATTCCATCTCTTTGAGTAGGGAGAAACTTTATTATACATTATTCAAATGTGGCTAGACTCTACGACTCATCATGTCTAGGCTCCGGCTCCGACTCCGACTAGGCTTGGGTCGGCTCGGCCAGCCTGGTTTCAAAATTTACGAATGTCGGAATAGATATCTTGTTGCGACTATTTAAAAACGTCAAAATAACTATTTATTCACCATATTTACAAATGTCGGAATAGACGACTTGTTGCAATTATTTACAAATGTCGGAATAGGTGGCGATTGTAACAAATGTCGGAAAAAAAACCATAACGACACAGATAAATGCGACGTTTACGCGGCATTTGTAATAAATGTTGGTATATATCTATATCGACTTTTTTGCCTTATTGCGACATGACAAACGTCATAATAGACATTTTTTTTGTTATAGTGAGTTAAATCTCGTGATGTGCCTTGTGATCCATAAGAGCTACATATACAACAACAATTTATAATGGGTTGATTCTTACACTTAGCAGAAATCAACCCCTAGCATATATGAGTGAAAGATGGACAAGCACAACACTAGTACTCCTGGTGGATTTGACAGTTGAGCTATGCTTGAGAGACTAATAGCTTTCATATAAGCTCCTATCTACAGTTAGATATGGTCTTGGCTCCAACCAGACAATCTTAGTCGAATCTCTTTATCTATGACTTTCATGTTGTTTGCAAATCTTAATGATCTTATTCCAATTTGTTTTTCTTCAATATTCAAGACGCAGAGATCAGAGTTGTTATGATATTTTCATATTCGACACATTTTACCTCTTCTCAGAGATTTCTGTCAACCTAAAATTTATCTGAGCGTTTATCAATTTTTTACAGCTTTCTGATGCAATTTTTTGATACGTCCTTAATTTAAGGAAGATGTTGAAACTGATTTTGTAGTTTAAGAATGACGAGGAATATGCTGCAAAGAAAATTGTATATTTCCCTTTTTACTAGTATTAATGTTGGAAAATTCTGATATGGAACAGATCTATGTGCACCTTGTGGTTCAAAACTAACTACATCATCTCTCTCCTCATTATGTGGTGATGTGGCCACTTTTGAACCACAGAGTCCAATAGATCCGATCCATATCAAAATTATCCATTAATGTTAGTGTCTCCACCCATCTTTTGGTTTGTGGATTTTTAAATGTTGTTTTTATGCAATGTTTCTTTATCTTATATAAGGTTATTCTTGATTGCAAGTCACATACCAGAATTATCCATTAATGTTAGTGTCTCCACCCACCTTTTGGTTTGTGGAGTTCTATATGTTGCTTTTTATGCAATGTTTCTTTATATTGATTGCAATGACTTGTGTCCCTTTTTTTTTTTATCATTAATAGGTAATCATAGTTTTTCAGCAAAAAAAATTGTCATTTCGCTTTTCTTGCTGCGAATTATGGACGATGTTGCCCCTGCAAATTTGTATGTGTACCGCATGTGTGTAAAGTCACAGTGAGTCATAGTATTCCGCCAATTTTGAATAGTTTGGCACTCCACAAATATTATTGAATACTAATAGCACACAAAAAGATAAAGATCATAACTTGTTTTTAAAAATTATTTGAGTGATATATATATATATATATATATATAATGCTTTTGTACTATCTTCCTCTTGTGGTTGTGATTTCAACTTTCGTCTTAAGCGAGATAGCAAGCTGTATGATTTTTGTTATTTTGTTTTATTTGTTCGTTTCCTCAAAGATCCTTGTAATTTTTCTGTTTCTCATAGCACTATATTTATTTATACCGTCGAATTAATGTTTTTGAATTGGAAGGAACCCTTTAATTTATATTGGGATATTATTATTGTTTATTTGTGATGTGAAATTTGTAAGTGCAAAAATATGATTAAGTAATAAAGTGATAAGATCGTCCCAATTAAGATTTTTTTATCTAATTGAAAAATTATCTTATTTATAATAAGGGTCAAACTCGCGAGTTTACTTGTATAATCGTACTATTGTACGAGTTGTAAGGTTTTAGATCCTAAGTAGGATGAATCAAGTATCTCCTCCAATATTTAATGACATCATGGTAACTTTTTTTTTTTTTAGACCTCACTTAAAGGAGGTGGACCTCACAGGAAGGAGGTGGAAATTATTTTCAGGCCCACTTATGGGGAGAGTGTCGAACCTGCGACCTCACGGTCGTGGGCAGAGGCCAGCCCCTTATGACACTCTTGACACATCATGAAAACTTATTCACCATCAAAAACTTATTTTCTTAATTCTTATGCAAGTTAAATTTGAACATTTTATTCGGAGCGAATGAAGTAACACTTTATTTAAACTTATTTCTTAATTTACCGAAACATGCAAACTTATCCATTAAAACTACAAAAATAATCTCACCCAAAATAATAATTTGATAATTTCAACTAAAATGTTTTTTTTTTTTAATATTTCTCAATTTCATGGTGACTTACTGGTCACATTTTTTTCTCAATAATCTCACCCACATTTTTTTTCCTTTTTTTTTTTTTGACGGGGACAGTCGGGAGGGGGTGAATATTATCAATTTCTCCTCTATGACAAAGAAGTGTAGAATTGAAGTTGAGCACGTGGTATATGGTTCGATATATCAATTTAGAGCCATTATTCCATTCTTCTCTGATAAAAACAAATACACTGAGGATGTCTCCTAACTTAATTGTACATCTTCGTGGCCCATGACTGAGAGCATCTTTCCATCCATCAACTTTTAGAATCATTAAACTTTGAAATAATACAACTGCACTATTGCAAAGAATTTGTTGTGTTGTCTATTTTTATTTCTTTCTTTTTGTTTTTTTTTTTTTTTTTCTTTCCATTTTCTTCTGGTTAGATGGGGTTCGAGTTGCTTTTGTAAGGTCGAACTCTCACTTGGAAGACTTTCGGAGCACTTTCAACATTATAATGTTATAAGTCACGAATATCAGTTGTGATACTCTTAAGAATTATCGGGATTCAAACTGCATTTATTGTATTTGTATAGAGTTTATTAATATAGGGAAGGTCACCTTCTTCTTATACCTCTACAGCACCAATCTAGATTAATTAGGTCTGTTAGACTTGGAGAATAGTGGAATATAGCAAAACAATAAAATTATGAGTAAAAGTCAAACATGTAATGTCGTTTTAACATTAGCAATCTACTTGCGAGGAATGTTAGCAAGTTATTTTTTTATTACTTTACAGTTTTTCTTGAGTTTTCTTGAATACTTTTTTAGATGGGAAGAATATAACTTTTTTTTTTTTCATTTTTAAAACTCAAAGTTTGTGAATGTATTGATTTGATAAGCAAAAAAAAAATTAATTTTGGAAACTCAACAGATATATCTAGCCAAAATTGTGAATCATAGAACAAGGCGGGTGAAAATCGTATGTACCCGTTTATGTATCCGTTCCTATGTCCAACTAATAAGAATTCGTCATGTGATCATTTTTTTAATTATATATATATGCTGAATTGTAATTAATTTGGCACAGAAATATATATACAGACGGGTACAGACGATAATTTGCCGAACAAGGCCTTACAATCCCCGTCTGGCCCTAGTGTTCGGCTGTCTCGTGTTGAATTTTTTCATTTTTTGTTGGTTTTATACCTCCTTTTTTAACAGTGTTACTTTTATTGCTTTGCGTAATTTATTTCTTTTCATCGAAACAAGTATTTTATTTTCTTTCCCAAAGATTTACTACTAATTGAGGAAGTACTTTTGGTAAAGTTCTTGGAAAGGAATCCATCTTTTAACTTCATTGATTTTTCTTGTTTCCTTTTTTAATTGAATATTCTTAAAAAACAAAATGTTCCGCTTTACCGTTGCAAAACTAAATTTAAAATCAATATAAGAGCAAAAAATCATATGTCCCAGTGTATTTTCCATTCCTGTACCTAACTAATCACAATTCGACACGCGTATATATAATTGAAAAAAATGTCCACATAGCGAATTTTTATTGGTTAGGTATAAGAATATGGATATAAACGGGTTCAGACGATTTTCACCCAAATATAAGTATACTATCTTTAGCTTCTTTCACCAGGGATGGTAATTTCTCTGCCTAGATTGTGGCTCTACGCACCTGATCAGTCGGGGCAGAAAATTCATGGTTAAAACGGGAATCGACCTGGGATGAATATTGTCTCTTGAATAGGGCGGGCCTAGGGACGGAAAGCATTATATCATTATCCCGGTCCCCGTCTAATTATAAAAATTATATTTTTTAAAATTTCTTTTATTAGACCTTATTACTTCAAATAAAAGTTAGTTAAAAATATTTATACAATCATTTATCTAACAAAAAAGTAAAAATAAAGATTTACTTAGATTTCGACCAATGCGGAAATGGGAATCAAATTTGTCCTAGTGAAAAATCAGCTCATGGGCCTCCATATCTTCTCAAAATCAATTGGCAGTGAGAGGTGTTAACCCATTAGCTTATGTGTTATTTGGATCTTCCTTAGTCACTCAACGTGGGATTTCATATTTCAGTAGTCCTCCATACAGGGATGGAGCCGGGATGAGAATGAAGAGGTGGGATCAGAGCCAGATTACTTTGTTCCTGCCTCCATCCACTCCGTTGTCATCCCTATCTTTCACCCTTTATCTCCCACAATTTCGTAATGTTTGAGCTACATTTAGAGCTAAATTACCTAAAGTTTGTCAATCAATACGGTACAAAAACCTAAAAAAGAGCAAAAGAAACACTTCTCGAATCTGAATACTACAATAATTTGAAGGATTATATGCATTGCAATTAATCATTTATCTCAAAGGCACTTGATAAACTTTGTTTGAGTTTGGCGCAACTGTTGTTAAAGTTTTAATCAATCAATTTTTAATATGATTTTACTTCTATTTTCTTTACCTCTTTTTAACATTGAATCTCTTCGGTACCACCAAAAAAAACATTATATCTATTAAATCTACAATCTAGTGCATAGAAAATGACGTGTTACAACATATCTATCAGAACTAGTTGTCTTTATAGTTTCTCTTCGCTTTTTTATAGAACTTGCTACTTCTTCTTTTTTTTTTTGAGGGAGGGTGAATGAACTTACTACAATAATATGGTAAAAAAATCATCAGTCCTCAAATATTTCTTAATGCCTATTCTCAATAACTCACAATTCGTCACATATTATGAAGTTAAAAAAATTGTTCACATGTCAAATTTTGAATGGTAGAACATATATGGGGACAAGTAATTTCTAGCCGGACGGCAAAATGAAAACAAAAGTTCCATAATTCATCTATCTATTCCATCCCCAATGGTTTTGAACGTCCGAGGGCGGAACCCCATGAGCGGAGAGAAATCAACCCTAGAAAAGGAGTCAAATTAAAACATACCGCACGCCGACAAAGGGTATCGAACCCACGACCTTAGGCGCCTGCCCCACTGGGCCACAACACCTTTTGATTATTCCATCCCCAATGTTAAGAAGTCCATATGTTAATGAAGGTTTCCGGGCAACCTGGTTAAAGGCACATTCAAGAAATATCTGGATATTTGACACGTGGTCTGAATAAGACCAAAGTTATTGAATGACGATGGAGCAAAGAGCTTGTTCGGTTTGCCCAATGATGTCATTACTCTGGTTGGACCCTCTCCTTTAGCTTTAATTAAGGTCAAAATTAAGTGGCTGTTGATTCCACACTATCTTCAATCGTTTTCAGTCTTTTTCCTTCGGGTTTTCTTCTTCCGAAATGATCAATAGTGATTCTTCACTTTTCATTCAGCGTGATTTGAATTTCCGACTTACCGGTTAAAAGTGAAATGTCTTAACGCTTGAGATGTGCTTCGTTGTCTTTTTCTCTTCGGTTTATTACATGAATTTCTTCCCCAAAAAAAAAAAAAAAAATGGATTTCTTTGTTTTTTGCTTACTAATCTGTTGTCACAGTCAGTAGTCTCCTTATGCTTACGCGGCATATTTATTTGAGGCAAGAAATAATGTTTGATTTTTCTATTGACGGGAAATTGATGCTTCTTTCATCCAATATTAGATATTCACATGTTTATTCTAGTTATCCTTCTACACAAAAAAGACGATACCTATGCTCACAGGGCCCCCGCCTCCTGAACCGATAAAAATTGTGCAGGATGTAAATCAAGGTGACCTGTGGCTCGATCAGTGGAAGGTCTTATCTTAGCCCACCGCAAGAAGCCACCCCCACATTGGAGGGTTGAAACTTTCACACTGCGGTTGCCAATATTCGAACCTGCGCCCTCCTAAGTCCTACTTAATTTGTCACCCCCGAACCAACTGGGCTACCCTTGCGGATTATTCTAGTTATTCTAACGCAATAAGAAATACTCTCTCCATTCCTATATATAAGATTTTTAGGACGAATAGAGAAAGTAAAGAAGAAAAAATTAAAATATTTTTTAAGCAAAATATCAATATTATTATCTTGAATAGAATTAGTGGCATACAAATTCTATTTTTAAGATAATAATATTAGTATTTTGATTAATAAAATACCTTGGATTTTGCTTTCTTAATTTTCGTTACGTGTCCTGAAAGCAGTGGCGGAGGATACAAGGGGCAGGGGGGGGGGGCCTGGCCCCCCCAAGAATTTTCAATTTTTTTATATACTAGGTATATATATCCAACTGTTCAGAAAAAAATAGATTTTTTTCTACTACGGCCCCCCCAAGAATTTTATGAAACACACCGAAATATACCATTTAGAAATTTTTACAATCGTTTGGTCCACCAATGTTGAAGATTAGTAGAAGAAATGAAGATCAAGCTGAAATTCTTTCAAGTTGCAAGCAGAAAGATCTATTTTTAAGAATCGGGGTAGAAAACTCATTCGATGAGCTGATGAAGAATCAAAAAAAAAATTCCGGGGGCAGAACCCCCCTCTTCCGCTAACCTAAGACTTTGTATATGTCGTTTAAATTCAATTTTTCTAATAAAATATATAATTATACCTCAAATATATCATTTTACACCGTAAGCAAAAATTTAGTTCGGCCCCCCTAAATTCAAATCCTAGCTCCGCCACTGCCTGAAAGTCTTATATTTATAAATGGAGGTAGTATTTAAATTATGTATAATAGACACAAGAGAATAAATGAAGAAAGCAGGTGAGATTGTCTAGTTTAATTCCCTTTTGATATGTCTAGTTATTATTAATTTTCTTTTTTCTTCTCTTTTCCTTTTTGACATGTCTATATTAATTCAATTTTGTATGTAAATAATCAATTATTAGAATATTATTAGTCATATGTCTAATTAATTAAGTTTAACTTTGGAGATCGTTAATTAATTAAATTAATTAAAACAATTAAGTGAAATAAGGAAGACAATGTAAGGGTTCGGAATTACCACCGAAAATTTTCTTTTATATATTGGTTTATTATACGGATAAGAATTTTTATTTATACAATATGATTTATTTAGTTCAATTGTGTTTATGAATCATTAAATAATTAAATAATTAGAAAAATATTAATTACTTTTTTTTTTACCTTTTCGAGTACAATTAGAAAATGTGTTTGCAGTATCTATAATTATTTAAGGGCATTATTAGAATATAAAAACTAAATAATTAAATAACCAAATCACTAAATGACCAAATCAACATTGACACTTCGAATATATGTATGTTGTATGATATGATGCTAAACATGTTGTAAATAGACCCAAAAAAAAAGGTGAAATGTCTTAAATTGTGAAACAAAAGGGCATGCATAATTTTGGAATTTAGTAAAAAATAATTGCTCTTAGGGGTGTGCATTCGGTATTCAGAACAAAATTTCGAAATTCGCTTCGGTTTTGTAACATTTTATGAAAACCAAATCGAACCAAAATTTAATGAAACCCGAATATCGAAATTATTTCGGTATGGTTTGGTTCGGTTCGGCTTGTACCAAAATTTCATTTTTCTTGTGAACAAAAGATAAAATTATAATGCACAATTAAAATAAAAATAAAAAACTAAAAATCAAGAATAAAAATACAACTCTACAACAATAACATAACTCATTAAGTCCCCAATAATTCAGGGTATGTGAGGGGATGAATAGAAAACAAACCTAACATTTGGCAATAAATGCACAAAATGGCTGCTCACAGGATGTCACTGAAACATATGGATTGAAGACAACTCTAAGTAATATTAATTATATTTATAAGTATAATACAATTTTTTTGAATAATAATTAAAAAATTAGTCTATTCGATATTTCGGTTTTTAAAAATTGAAAATCGAATACCAAACCGAATTATTTTGACTTTTTTAAAACCGAAACGAATAAACCAAAATAACGAATAAACCGAACCATATAATAAAATTCGATTTGATTTGGTTCGATATTTCGATTTAACCGAATAGTGAACACCTTTATTGCTCTAGTATAGTCCTTAATGCATCTCTAGGTACCTAAACTCCAAATTGTCGTACAAAAGCGTGTATTTTGATTCTCCTTTCAAACGAATTCAACATAGAATTTTCAATCCAAATTTTACTTTTCTCCCGCACATCTAATTCAAACTCAAATCCAACACCCTAATGTAACATATTTGTAAATTAAGACAATAGTTCAATTTGTAAAAAACAAAAAAGGTCAAATTACAATTAATACTACACAGGAGAAAGTATGTTGCAATATTAAACAAAACTTGTAAGTAATTATTATTGTTCTAGAAATTACTATGACATAAACGAACTTGCCCTATTATAATTTAGGCAAAACTAAAATCATGAACAATTTTGATTGAATATGACCCCCCAAAAAAAAAAATTGAAAACAAAAAGGATGGACAAGAAATTAATGCTTTTTTCCTTACGTCACACAAGAGGGCCAAGAAATTAATGGTAAGAATTACTCTATTGAAACTTCATTTTCTTTCTTTTTCCTTTACTAGTCAATGCTTTTTTTGGCATTAATGTATTTACTAAGAAACATGCTTTCATGGGTCCTCCGAACATGTATATTATTGGATGTGTTTCTTCGTGGCCATGCATGCACACCAAGGAAATTCTCTCCTATGCAGGGGCGGATTCAGGATTGAAATTTAGAGTGGTCCCTCAACAATTTAGGGGGGAAACCTACAAACTTCGTTGGATATTAAACAATTTAGGATTGAAATTTAGGGTGATCCCTCATCAATTTAGGGTGAAAATTAAACTTATTTATTTGATCTTGGGGAGGTCCTGGGCATACTTGGATCACCCCTTGGATCCGCCACTGCTCCTATGAGTCAAATAATTAGTTGATTTTTTCTCATTTTCTGTTTCTGTGGTTGGCTTATCCATTCAGACACTGTTTGAATTGAAAGAAAATGGAAGCAGGGACGATTTTAGGAGCGGAGACGAGCTTTTTAAAAATACTAATAGATATAATAATATATAATAATTTTTATATGTAGTTCGGAATTTTTTATCAAGTTCCCCCCGATATTTTTTTTGCAATTTTTATAGGTAGGTCGGCATAATATTACAGTTTTTGACGCCCTAAAAAAATACAATTCATGGCTTCGTCCCTGAATAGAAGGAAGGGAAGAAGAGTCGTGAAAGAAAAATGAAATGGAGAGGAAAGGGAATGAGAGGATTAGAAAATTATAGTATTTGGATAGTTAGTAAGAAGAAAATTAGAGGAAACTATTATTTTATATATTTAATTCTTATTTTGTGGAGATATAAATAGTTTAAATAAGGAAAATTTTCTTTTAAAAAAAAAGGTAAATTTAATTTGTATGAAAAGATTCATTAAAGTTATTATTTTTTCCTTCCGTTTCGGTCCACCTTTGGACAAAACAAAGTCATATTTTTAAACTAGAGCTAATCTCTCTCTCCGCTTCCTATTCATTTCCTTTCTATTATGAATAATCAAACCAAATACCAAAAATTTAATTTTGCTGTCTCTTTTCCTCTCCTCTCTTTACGCTTCCCTTAATATGAACGGTACGTGAGAAAAAACCAACTTCTCCTCACAATTTTCTAACCATGAAGTGCATGCTTCATTTTCTAAAATAAAGTCAATTGTACACAGGGGACGGCGAGAATTTGATGTTGGGCGTAAAGCCAGTAAAAAAATTCCAAAATTCTTGAGGGCGATAAAAAAGGCAAAAAAAAAGTTTTTGGGAGGGCGAAATTGATAAAATTTTCCAAAATACTACATCAAATTTCGATAAATAGTAATATTTTTAAAAAACTGCAAGTGCGCACTACACCCCTGTAATCGTCCCTGATTGTACATCTAATTTCGGTTACGCAATATTTATTAAAATTGCACACGTATATTATAAATTATGCAACATATAAATTTATAAGCTTTAAAAGATCGTAATATTCGATAATAAATATTATAATAGAAAATTGTATTTAATAGATTACAAAGATCCGGAGTAATTTAATTTGAGTTTTAAAAGAGTTATTTGTCTATAAAATGACAGAATAGATGTCAATTAACTTTTTCTTTTTCCTTTTTTAGAAAGTATAGATGCAAATTGAACTTGTATAAAACATTATTTGAAACTGTATTCACCACCCCACTGGCACTAAGAGGTTTGTTTTTATATCCAAATGCAAAATACTTTTTCATTGGTCAACTCAAAATAAAAAAGCATAGTATATTAGCAAACAATAATATTAGTTGATTGGTCTTCAATGTTTTTTTTCCCTATTTTTTGTAAGGGTAAGATTGGCAGTGGCGGAGCTTCATGGAGTCAAAAAAAAATTGAAAATTGCATATTAGTACTAAAAAAAATTTATATATAAATAACTTCTTATAATATAAAATGTTTTGGTCTTTTCTCAAAATTTTGAAATTTCATAATAGTACTCTCTCCATCTCAAAATGAATTTCTATATTCTATTTTACTTTATTTCGAAATTAATGTTCATTTTCTTAGAATTAATGTATTTTCTCGGTGGTACCATAATTATTCCATCCTCAAAAAATCTCCGTCCTCCATTCATTCAATTGTCTTTTTTATTCGTGGAATGCTCATTGTTCTGTAATATTGTAATTTGGGCATGATCTTTAGTGTTGTAATAGTGTAATTTGTGACCAGTTTTTTTTTAGTGCTTTAATAGTGAAATTTGGACAATAGAAACAGAAAAAAATTTGTAGTTTTAAAGTAAAAATATGTCATTTGATTACTTAATATATTCAAATTAATAGGACTTCAAATAAATAAAAGTTTTTTAATTAAATAAATAATAATTTTTTATAACTTTTTCATTATAATAATAATAATTTATAATTGTTATGAACTGTAACATTAACCTCTGCATATTAGTCATTTTTTCTCTTTTTATTTTTTTCATTTCTCTTAGTTTCTGCATTTTTTTTTTCAAGATAAGTATCATTTTAACTTCAAATATTTTAGTAAAATATATTTTTCTACTTCAAATATGTTGTCATACATTTTAAATAAATTTTAGTTCGGCCCCTAGTAAGTTTAAATCCGGACTCCGCCACTGAAGATTGGTCTTCAATATTATTATCCAATCTTTATTGGCTACCTTTATTTCGTTTTTATTTTTCTCCCGAAGACTTTACTTTTTCGCTTTTCTTTTTCTTTTTCTTTTTTGAATGTGGACTTACTTTTTGAATTAATGGTTTAATTATCTTTGTCTAATTGTTTAAGTTATCATAGTGAAAGGAAAAAAATAAGAAGTCTTGCGAACTAGTAGAGACTTATTATTAAAAGAACATTCAAATAATATCGACATATACAAGTTAGTTTGCTAGAATTTATACTGTGTATATTATATGTTGTACGTCTAAAAGAATGTACACTTATCTATAAACAAATGACCTACAAAAGTTAAAATTTCGTGCAAATAATTTTTAGTTTTTTTATTTATTTATTTTTTTGTAAAATAAAGTTTCAATTAATATTAACCATGATCAAAACAGCCAAGAGTGGCATTGTTTACTTCATTACAAACCAATCTCACAAAAACAGCCCCCACAGGCATCCCTGCCACTAATTGGCTAACAAAAGGGGGAGAAGATTGAAACATAATGAAATCGGACTCATTCATACTAGCTCCAACTCTAATAAGACAGTCTGCACACCCATTAGCTTCCCTGTAAATGTGATTGACTCTAACTTCCTCGAACTCTTCCAGCATTAATTGCCTTGCAATCAAGGATTAAAGTAGACAAAGGATGAGAATGATTTTTTTATTATTATTTAGCTTCATAAAAGCATAACGCTCTCCATCGGCTTTACCAAACTAAACCAGATTATGGTCTACACGTACGAGCTTTCTTTTGTTGAATTGATCTTACCTTAATGTTAGAGGTATTGAAATATAAATTCCAGCGTAAATTTCTTAAAGAAGGTCTATTTTAAGTTTATTAAAGTCCTTTTTTATTTTTCGGGTAGATTTATTAAAGTCTAAAATTGATTTTTGTAAAATAAAAAATACGAATGTTATAAACAATTAAAAAAAAAAAAGAGCGAAATTATATTTATGGATAGATTTACATCTGAAATTATTAAGTTTACAAATTTCTCTTGTGCCCATGACCCCATGATAAATATAATTTTTCTCCAGGTACATAAGTGAATATTATCGGCCCACTAAATAAAGGTCTTATACCACTGCTAATGATTGCTATTAAGGTCCAACATGGCGTTCCGGCCCGACTTGGAAACAAATCAGTGAATGATAAGAAAATAGTTTTTTCAGAAGAAGATGGAAGAGGCCCGGTCAAGATTCTTTGGTACCTACAATTTACATATTAATTCTATTGAACACTTTAGTTTTTTAAAAAGTTTTTTTAAGGAAAAATTAGTATTTATACATAAAACATCTATACAGTAATACTCTCGGAACAAGAGAAAAATATTACTATAGAAAGGTTATTTTTAAATAGGGACTTATATATAAAAATTATGATTTAAAAAAATAACTAATATACATTTTACGACTTCATATTTTAAAAAATATGAATTTAAAAGATATATAAGATTAATGAGTTAAAAAATAAATAAATGTACATACAACATTCATTTAAATTTGTATATATTAGATTTATAAGTTTCATGTACATAAATTAGGGGAAGGTCTGGCATGGGGCAAACTTTGTGGGTACGGCCCCACTCTCCTCTCACATAATTTGAGACAGAATCTACTTGTAGAGTGGGAACCGTAGATCTTCATGTCTCATAGGTACCCCCACAATGACTGTTCATAGGAATTTTTCCATAAATTAGATAGACAAGGAAAGTCCCATTACACAATCCTTACGTCACACAAGAGGGCCAAGAAATTAATGGTAAGAATTACTCTATTGAAACTTCATTCTCTTTCTTTTTCCTTTACTAGTCAATGCTCTTTTTGGCATCAATGTATTTACTAAGAAAAATGCTTTCATGGGTCCTCCGAACATTAGTGGCCATGAGGATGTGTTTCTCCGTGGCCATGCATGCACACCTGACACCAAGGAACTTCTCTCCAATGAGTCAAATAATTAGTTGATTTTTCTCATTTTCTGTTTCTGTGGTTGGCTTATCCATTCAGACACTGTTTGAATTGAAAGAAAATGGAAGCAGGGACGATTCGCGGGCGGGGGCGAGCTTTTTAAAAATATTATTAGATATAGTAATATATATTAATTTTTATATGTAGTTCGGAATTTTTTATTAAGTTCGCCCCTCAAAAAAAAAAATTACAATTTTTATAGATAGGTCGGCATACTATTGCAATTTTTGGCTTCGTCCCTGAATTGAAGGAATGGAAAAAGAGTCGTTAAAGAGAAAGAAATGGAGAGGAAAGGGAATGAGAGGATTAGAAAATTATAGTATTTGGATAGTTAGTAAGATGAAAATTAGAGGAAACTATTATTTTATATATTTAATTCTTATTTTGTGGAGATATAAATAGTTTAAATCAGGAAAATTTTCTTTGTAAAAAAAAGGTAAATTTAGTCTGTATGAAAAGATTCATTAAAGTTATTGTTTTTTCATTCCGTTTCGATCCACTTTTGGACGAAAAAAAAAAGACAAACAATTTTAAACTAGAGCTAATCTCTTTCTCCGTCTCCTATTCATTTCCTTTCTATTATGAAAAATCAAATTAAATACCAAAAAATTAATTTTGCTGTCTCTTTTCCTGTCCTCTCTTTACGGGCAGAAAATCCCTGTCCTCATTCGTGCATGTCTCCGTATCCCCAACCAATCACAATTCACCATGTGTATATATAATTGAAACAAATATTTATATAGTAAATTCTGATTGGTTAGGGACACAGGGACATACACGGACGGGGACATAGGATTTTCACCCCTCTTTACGTTTCCCTTAATATGAACGGTACGTGAGAAAAAAACCAACTTCTCCTCACAATTTTCTAACCATGAAGTGTATGCTTCATTTTTTTAAAATAAAGTCAATTGTACATTTAATTTCGGTTATGCAATATTTATTAAAATTGCACTTGTATATTATAAATTATGCAACATATAAATTTATCAGCTTTAAAAGATTGTAAGATTAGATATTAAATATTGTAACAGAAAATGATATTTGATATATTACAAAGATCCGGAGTAATTGAATTTGAGTTTAAGAAAAGTTATTTTAGAACACTAACAAAAGAAATCGAAATTATTATTTGTCTATAAAATGACAGAATAAATGTGAATTAACTTTTTCTTTTTCCTTTTTTAGAAAGTTTGGATGCAAATTGAACATTTATAGAACATTATTTTGAAACTGTATCACCGCCCCATGGCACTAAGAGGCTTGTTTTTATATCCAGAGAGTTAATAGTTATTTATGGCACTAAAATATTTATGAATTTCTTTTTATGATATTGAACTATTTTTTATCTAAATATATCACTCTTCTATTTGCGTTTATTAAAATATATACACTCACCAAATTTTGTGGTATTTTCCGGCCAAAAGACTGCACTTGACTTTCGCTTGAAAGGACCACACCCTGGAATACTGCTTTCACTTAAACACTATATCATTATTGAAAGGACCACACCCTGGAATACTGTTTTCCGTGCAATCTTTTGGCCGGAAAACACCCCAAAATTTGGTGGGTGTATATATTTTGATAAACACAAATAGATGAGTGATATATTTAAATAAAAAAATAGTTTAGTACCATAAAAAGAAATTCGTAAATAGTTTAGTGCCATAAATAGCTATTAACTCTATATCCAAATGCAAAATGGTTTTTCATTGGTCAACTCAAAATCAAAAGGCATAGTATATTGGCAAACAATAATATTAGTTGATTGGTCTTCAATGTTTTTTCCCTATTTTTTGTAAGGGTAAGATTGGTCTTCAATATTATTATCCAATCTTTATTGGCTACCTTTATTTCGTTTTTTATTTTTCTCCCGAAGACTTTACTTTTTCCCTTTTTTTCTTTCTTTTTTGACTGTGGACTTACTTTTTTAATTAGTGATTTTACTGATCTTGGTCTAATTGTTTAAGTCACTACAAGATGAAGACATTCAGTGACAACTATTTTGTGATCATGTACCATTTTGTCACAAATAAGAAATTTATTGTGATAAAATATTTTGTAGTCACTACTGTAGGTACTAATTGTGACAACTCCTATGTTTGTCACAATTGTAGTGTTAATGTCGATGATTTAAAGTCTTTCATAATTAAGTTTTCACCATTACAATATTAATAGTGTTGTAATTTCTTTTATAACTGAAGTTTTGCCACTAATAGCATATGCGCTCTGACGCCAATATATTTTGGAAGGGACGAAACTTAGTTGTGACAAAAAAATTATTTTGCTCACTAGTATTCCAATTTATTGTGACAAAAAGTGTTTTGTCACTCTACTTATGCCTTTTGTGATGAAAATTTGTGACACTAAAGTTCAATTAGTTAGTGTTAGTTGAATGTGGTCACAAATTAAAGGTTTATTGTGACAAAACATGGATTATCACTACTGTTTATATTAGTGATGATGACTTATTTGTTTGTTACTACAACTAATTGTGACTGTTATAATTTTCCACAATTAAACTGTCATTATTAATGTATTACTAGTGTCATATTTTTTGTTACTAGATTTTGTCACTAATATCATAAACACGTTGGCGTCATTGATCTTTTGGGCTTTGCATTAGACTAGCACTGATTTTGCATAAAGCACAAAACATGGCATTGAAAATTTGGGAGGTAATATTTTTGTCCGGAACGGAAGCCCCACTTCCGTCCCCGCTGACGTGGCATGAGGCGGGTTGGCTGACGTGGAAAATTTTGGAGACGGAAGTCCACTTCCGTTTCGGCCCGGGGACAGAACTGGAAAGTGGAACTTCCGTTCCCAAGCTCATTTTCAATCAATGTACTCTGCCATGTTTTGTTTTGTGCTTTATGCAAGACTGATGCTTTTGTTTGCTAGAAGGTTTATTTTTTTTATTTTTTTATTATTTATTATGAGAATGTTGATGGATGAATTGATTTTGATATTTGTATAGCTTAAATGTTTACAAATAGTCAGAGGCAAGAAGAGCGAACTGGAAAATATGGAACCCCCAGAGTCCAATATCTTCAGGTAAGTTAATTTTAACATAGACCATAATACAATAAAAGGATTTTTACTTTGAAATTTACTAAAATTATTAGGTAAAAGATTGATTAAAAATAGTTTTTTCGGACCTTTTTGCCCTTATAGTTGGGTGAATCTCTTATACTAGCAGGGGGTAAGATAGTCATTTAACACCCTCAATTTGGGGGTTTAGGGTTTCTATCCCCAAAATTCTAGGAGTAAATCATTTTCCTACAATAAAACATGTGGTCTAGATTCTTTTATCACGAGAGAGATAATTTTTCTGACGATATTGATGAATCTGTACCACACGGTTCATATTAGATTTTTCCTTCAGGTATGCTTATGTCTTTTATCAACTCATCTGACTCATAACTATAGGTCGGTTCGACGTTTCTCCTTGATAATAAAAAAATAAAAAATAAAATAAAAATTACTAGCAGTTGCTTGGATGAGTATTAGTTCAAAATATTAAATTCTAAAGTTGTAGTAATTAGGATACGCCCAGTTTATCTACCTGATGTGAGAAATGGGGTCACTCAATATTAGGATTGTCTTTGTGGGACTGATCTCACCTCCCTCTCACATTAATTGAGGACAATTCTGATCTATAGATAGGCCCCCAATCAATTCATGTGAGAGGATTGTGGGACAATCCACAAGGACAGTTCTATGATTAAATTTTCCTGAGAAATGCTTATAAAGTTTGAGAATGTGAGTGGTGATGGGAAATCAGATCTTTAATGCCTTGAATACACTCCCCTCATTCTTGATATCTTCTGAAAATAATTCAAACAATTTCAAAGCTGCAGCTGCATTCAATCTTGGAGATGTGTGGGAGAGGATAGAAGACCTTAGAAGTGGTGAAGGGTCAAATATTATTCCATCCTTTTCAAAATATAAATATAAAGTTTTTTTTTAGGGGAAAAAATAAATATAAGTTGAGAAAAAAGAATACATATATGGACCAGACAGTATTTATTAGATGAAGAAGATTGTCAATATTTCAATTTCAAGAGATTGTAAAAAATTTAAAAACCTAACAAAAAGAAAAAGGAAGGGAACGGAATAAACAGTACATTGATTGAAAATGGAAAAAAAAAAAAAAAAAACAAGGCAAAATTTTCCACGTCAGCGGGAGGGAATTGGGACTTCCGTTCCGGACAAAAATGTTACCCCCAAATTTTCAATGCCATGTTTTGTGCTTTATGCAAAATCAGTGACAGTCTAATGCAAACCCCTGATCTTTTGGTGGGTGGAAACTTTTTTATGACAACTTGTCTTTGCCATTAATATTTTTATTTGCTTTGACGAAAATTCCTTTTGTCATTCAAACATTTACTATTGTTGCCGATATTTTATGCCTAAAAAATGTCAATAAATTAGTTTAAATGAATTGTTTCCAAAAGAAAAGAAAAAGAACAACTACTATGGTCACTATTTTAAAAATCTTTAAAACGAGAAATTTTGACAAATATATTTTTTATTACAAAGAATTTTCACTGTTATCGATTTTATATTGAACAAAAGAAAATTACAAATGTTTCAATAATTTAAAAATTAAAAATCATAGATTATCATCCATCATCAATGTAATCAGTGGTGGAGGCAGGATTTGAATTTAGGGGGCAACTAAAGTTCACCCACGGTGTAAGACGGTATATTTGTGGTAGACGGCATAAACTAGTGAAGAAAAATGACAAAAAAATAAAGAAAATAAAGAAAATCCGACTAGTTTGCATGGGCCCTCTCCTCCTTCCGCCCGCTGGCCTATTGGGACAGCAGCCTTCGGGCTTTGCCTGCCCTTTAGTGTCACGGACTATACTTCAAAATAGCATGACAAATTTATAAAAAAAAAAAAAAAAAAAAATTATTATTGAATTAAATGTATGTATATTTTTAGAGAAATTTTTAGGTATTTGGAGCGCATTGTATATTTTAAGTTTGCTATATACAATTCATTATAAATATTTTTTTTGTCCGAAATTTAATATCTCATTTTATTATGCAAAAGTTAAGGGATGAATTTGAATTTGAATTAGTTTACAAATTTATCCTTCTCAATTAAAAACAATAGTGTGTTAATAAAATTTAATCAATTAAATTAAGAAAGTTAGTGGTGAAAATATGTGTTAGTGGAAGTTCAAATCAAAATTATTTCTATTTTAGAAAATGAAAATTGTACATTTAAATTCAAATAGAGTGAGTAATAAATAGCATTAGTATTATTAAAGTTAGTGGTGGAACTATGTGTTAGAGAGTACTATTATTAAATTTTAAATTTTTTAAGGAACCAAGACATTTTATATTTATAAAGATTTATTTATACAAAAAATATATCTTTAGCACTAATATGCAGTTTTCAAAAAATAGGGGGGGCGTGGCCCCTCCTGCTCTCATGAAGCTTCGCCACTGAATGTAATCGACTTCCTCATCTTAACTTCTAGAATTCAACTCATCATCAATAATAATAATGTGTTCATCATAATCAAATTAATTTTTTCTTCAATACTCATTGTATCAATATAACCGGATTTCCTTAAATGATTATTACATCCAAATCTGATCTATGTACATGCACCAAGTCATTATCATCCTCTATACACCAGGAATTTTTTTTAGGGCGAAATATTTCGTGACAAAGATATTTTCGTCACGAAAGGTCCACCTTTCCTTACGAAACTGATTTCGTCACAAAAAATATGTCATTTTCTAGAGAGAAAAAACATCAATTTGTCACAAAAATTAGTTTCTTCGTCCCGAAATGTCGACCAATTGTGACGAAGAATTTTTTTCGTCACGATAGGTATGAGTTTTGGTGAGGAAAATTTTATTTGTCGCGAAAAGTTTCGTCCTAAAAAGTATTTTTTTATCTTTTATAATATATAGTTGTATATGATATAATTATATTGTTCTTCTCCTCTCACGTTAAATGTATATTTCTTTTAAAATAAAAAAGAAAATTGGCATTGCAACAGAAACCGAGGGAAAGTATAAATATTTTTTGTTTTTGTAAGAAAAAATAATATAAATATACAGATATATATGCTATAATTTAGAATATAATTTTAATTTTTATATTTGTTTAGTAATACATTAAATTTATTACTAAAAATTAGTGTACATATACAATAATTTTATTCATATTTTGATAAAAATTTCATACACAAATACATAGATTATGTTTATGAAGTATATTTTGAAATAAAAATTAAATACATTTAATTATTTACAGTTTAATGAGAGTGTATAAATTTTAATTTGATTCATGAAGAAATGGAAATCTTTGAAAGAAGAAGAAATGGAAATCTAAACACAAAGAAAAATTTAAATAATTAAAGGTTCAAAATTAAAAACTCCATTATAATAAATATAATAGAATGAACAACAATTAACAAATGATCAGTTAGCCCAGTGGCCCACCGCACGACATACATGCGGGAGGTCGCGGGTTCAATTATCATCCTCTTGAGAAGGGAGAGACTTTATTCTACATTATCTAGATGTGACTTTGCGGCTCGGATCTGTCTCGACACTGTGGGGGGAGGGGTTCGGTCGGCTCAGACATAATAAAGAATTTGCTAGTGAATTTTTTTTTAATAATAAATTACAATTGTTTGTTAAAAAAATCGGTCGACAATATTTTAAAAATGACTAGTTACGAAGTAGTTGTAATTGATATGAGTAGTAAGTGTGACAACAATTTGGCCACTGTTAAAAAAGTATTTTAGTGTCACAACAATGTCGTCACTATAAATATAGACATGTGACGACTTAATTCGTTACAATTTAATTCTTTTTTGTGTAAAAACTATTGTCACACATATTTATATTTGTTGTGACCACCTTTTTGTCACTTATTGTAAACTTTTTTGTGTCGAGAATTTAATCACAGAAGCATTGAGTAATTGTGATCAATCACAAATTGTCGTCACAATTTCATTAGTGACAGAGGTATTTGTGACGGCAAGTGACGACTTTAAAAAATGGGCACAAACGATAATAGTGACCTAAAATCGACCTTACAGTAACGACGAAATATCATTTTCTTTGTGGTGAGTTATTATAGGGACAGGAAAAAAATAAGAAGTCTTGCGAACTAGTAAAGACTTATTATTAAAAGAACATTGAAATAATATCAACATATACAAGTTAGTTTGCTAGAGTTTATACTGAGTATATTATATGTTGTACGTCTAAAAGAATGTACACTTATCTATAAACAAATGACCTACAAAAGTTAAAATTTCATGCAAATAATTTCTAGTTTTTTATTTAGCTTCATAAAAGCATAACGCTCTCCATCGGCTTTCCCAAACTAAACCAGATTATGGTCTACACATACGAGCTTTCATTTCGTTGAATTGATCCTACCTTAATGTTAGGGGTATGGAAATATAAATTCCCGCGTAAATTTCTTAAAGAAGGTCTATTTTAAGTTTATTAAAGTCCTTTTTTCTTTTTTCGGGTAGATTTATTAAAGTCTAAAATTGATTTTTGTAAAATAAAAAATACTAATGTTATAAAAAAATTAAAAAAAAGAAGCGAAATTATATTTATGGATAGATTTACATCTGAAATTATTAAGTTTACAAATTTCTCTTGTGCCCATGACCACCATGGTAAATGGGTGTGTTGGGGGGTGCAGGATTCGAACGCGGACCGAAGTCCTGCGTTCAGTGGCCGTTTCCACTGGGCCGTTGAAGTCCTACAAAATATATATAATTTTTTTTCGGCCCACTAAATGAAGGTCTTATACCACTGCTAATGATTGCTATTAAGGTCCAACATGGCGTTCCGGCCCGAGTTGGAAACAAATCAGTGAATGATAAGAAAAGAGTTTCTTCAGAAGAAGATGGAAGAGGCCCGGTCAAGATTCTTTGGTACCTACAATTTACAGATTAATTCTATTGAACACTTTAGTTTTTTAAAAAGATTTTTTAAGGAAAAATTAGTATTTGCACATAAAAACAAATAAACTCAAATCACTGAAAGTATTCGTGTCGAATTACGCAAAATGAAAGAAACCAACCCCGGCCGATTGGAAATCAAGTCATTGTCACAGACAACTTTAGATAAGTATTTTATAACATCTTAAGTTTAATGTAACATATCTAAATAATTCTGGATATTTTATATAGATATATAAATATATTTAAAATTTAATGTTATTTTATTACTATATGGAGGTAAATTTCTTAATGATGCTTCTAAAATAAACATATAATATTAGAATGTATAGTTTATTCTTATTTATAAGTGGTCCCGAATTGGGACCGCAATTTTTTATTACTATAAAAATATTATTCTTATATAGTGTATTACTGTATAGATGTTTTACTATACTTAAGAATAAATAGTTCAAGGGAAAATATTCTTTTTATGGAAAGCTATGCATTTTTCACTATTATTAATTAAAATATTAGTTAAGATTTATTAGCACATGCTCGAGAAAACATTCCCTTAACACCTTAAGTGAACCAACGGAAAGCGAGTGCACTTTCACTTGGGGCCGTAGTACATTTAAATGATTTCTATTTGTAACTACAATAATGATTGTTGAATAAAAAAAATTGATCAAATAGTATAAAATAAAAATGATTGTTATAATTTAATGTGACTTTATGCCTTTTTAATCCAAATTTGATCTCAATTTTTTTTATCAAATAATCACTACTCTTGTAACTATAGATCAGTATGCTTCATTTTAAACCTTTTCATTTTTTACTCTAGAAATTTTCATTAGAATTGCACCGGACATGTAAAGAACTCGAGGTAAATAACAGAATTCGACAATAAATAAGAATATAACATTAATAACTTAGTGTAATCCGAAAAGGAGCCAAGAAGTTCTGATAAGGAACAGGTTCATTGGAGCTTGTGGTACAGAAATAACATCACAACAAATTGAGAAGAGAGATAATTATGTGATGACGTTACTAATTCTGAACCACAAGGTACATGTGAACATGTCCATATTAGAAAAATCCAAAAACAACTCCTAATCCTTGGTGGCAAGAATGCAGCAGAGTGTAGGCATTCTTTTGCACGGAATTATGCCTATGCTCTAGTGCAACTCGCATGGGAGTACATAATTGTTCCCTTGCATATTGCGCGGGAATAGTTTTTTCTTTTTTATTGAATAATTACGTGCAATTTATTATTGGAAAATTGTACGTTTGTCTAAATAAAAATTACACGGATTTAGGCTTGTAAACGGAACGGTTAATTATTCGGATTCGATCTGTATTCGAAGAAACGGTACATTATTAATATGGGTTCCGTTTAATTGAATATGTATCCATGTATATTTAGAAATAACTAAATGAATTTGAATATGGAATGTAGTGTACCGTATTCGCTAAATTGGATCCGTTTGATATTTTTATTTTTTGCCTTTAAATCATGTGATCATTCTAGTATTTTTTCTACTTTCATAGATTTTTCTTTGCAAATCTAGGTTTTGGATTGATTATCTTTTCTAAATTGTATTCTTTTAGAAATCTACTATAAAATATTACTCTCTCAGTCCCAAATTATCTATCCACATTTCCTTTTTAATTTATCCCAAATTAATTATCAACTTTCTAAATAAAGGGTACATTAATGATGATTTTTCCAATCTTACCCCTTACATTAAATGTTGGAGAGGGAAGAATAGAGAGAGAAAAGAAAGTAGAATTAAATTAGAAGCAACATTAAATAGGGTCATATTTGACATTTTACTATATTCTACTATGAAATTTGATGAAACATTAATCTCCATACAAAATGTAAAGTAGAAAAATAAATTGGGACGGAGGGAGTACTACTAACCTCTAAATATCGACATCCTCTTTAGGTATCATATTTAAAAAGGGATATATTTGATCCGGATTCAGATCCGAAAAAGGCGAATATGAACTTTCATAATTTAAATTCGGTCGGATCCGGATACAGATCTGGTAATAGATATAATAAAACGGATATGAAACACTTTATACCGAATTCGTTTAGATCCGTTTACATACCTACACATGTCTAACCTCGCTCACACTACATGGTAATATTTCTTTTTGGAATTTTTTGTAATTATTTAATATTTCCATGCAACTTGCACGGGGATAGTAGGTCGGTCCAAGTAAAATCACACTGCTCTAATCTCCTCCTCCGGACACGAGACTACAAATTAACCAAAAACAATGCAATTTCAGGTCGATTTGGGTGCAACTTTTGGTGCGGAGTTGCCACTCATCCCACCGGTCCTTGCAAAATGATCCCAAAAACTTGTTTTATTTTTTTTAAATGTAAAATACTTGGAATCTAGATACAAAATGTGTCTTTTATTTTATATACACTTCATTCAACTACTGAAAATGAGCACGTACTCCAATATATATATACATCCTCTAATTACTAGCAAATTATATTTACAGTTAGCAAATACTCCCTCCATTTCTAAATATAAGACTCTTTAGACAATTTGAGAAAATTAAGGAAGTTATCATTTTCCCCTAAACTTCCAATATTACCCCACATTCCCTCCCTCTCACTAATACATCATAAAGAAAAGAAAGGAAAATGTTGAGGGTATAATTGAAATAAATTGTTGACAATTAATAAAAGAACCTTAAACGACAATTAATTTAGATACCTAGATATCTCCTAAACGACAATTAATAGGGAATGAAGGGAGTAATAATTAGAGTAAAGAGCTATCCTATCTAGAGGAAAAATAGCCTATTTGGTCCTTTTTATTTTTTGAATTTGCCGATATAATCCCTTTCGTTTTATTTTGCAGTCTAGATTGATTTTACGACCTGCCATTAGAGGATTTTCATCCATATTTCTGTCTATTCTCCGTCAACACATGCATGTGCCTCACATGTGAGAAATTTTAAGGGTATTTCAGACATTTCAATCTATTTCTCACGAGAAAATTTAAGTACTCAATTGTTAAACAAAATAACTAACAATACCTGATTTAAACTAACATAAAATTTCTAAACTCAACTTCTCCATCTACAGGGGCGGCTAATAGAGAGTGTGAGGTGCTCGATCGCCAAAATTTTTGGGTCATATATATATATATGTGTGTGTGTGTGTGTCAATTTTTTTAAAAAAAAACTATGTAAATTTTTTTATTTTGGACTTACAAGCTCAATAGTCAATATGGTGATTTATATCATTTATTTTTTTCAACTAAACTAGAATCAACTCCGAAGAAAAATTATGATACAATTGTAATTTTTTTGGTTATATTTTTATGAAAGTTTATTTTTTGGGTTTATATAGGGCATTATTTCAAAGTTCAGAAAGGGCCCCAAAATTGATTGAGACGGCCTTGATCATCTACACTCTTCACCACCAATAAACCCAACTTTGAAATGGGTTTTGATAAGTGTATCAATTAACCAAATAATCTGCAATTTTTGTTACCATTTGAAATTAATCTTGTAAACTTTCTTAAACCATTTGAAATGGGTTTCTTGAATCTTGTTGAAATTCTTGAACCAATTAGCCAATTAACCATTTGAAATGAATAGTGTTAACTTTCTTGAACCATTTGAAATGGGTTTCTTGAATCTTGTTAAAATTCTTGAATCAATTAACCAATTGATCATTTGAAATGAATATTGTTAACTTTCTTGAACTAAATATTTCATGAAAAAAATTTGAAGGATTCTCAGCGGTGGTGGTTGGTAGGTGTGCTCGGTGGTCGCCAAAAATTGTAGAGATGATGGGGTTGATGTATAGTGGATGAGATGATGGTGATGGTGGTGGTGGTGGTGGTGGTGTTCATAGGAGATGATGGTGGTGGGGACTTCATGTTTTGGGGAAGATGTATAAAACAAATTATACTAGGTACCAAATGTTTTAATTTTTACAATTGAGTACATATGATTTTTTTTAGAGAAAAATGGAGTGAAGTTCCCAATTTACCCCTGGAAAATAAATCACGTGAAATGAATGTGACTGGGCAGTTGAAAGACAGACAGAAAATTGGTCGAAAGTCGTCTAATGCAGATAGTAAAATCATTATGGACTTTAAAAGTCAAAATAAAACGAATGGGACCTTATTGACAAACTCAAAATACAAAAAGGACAAAATACGCTATTTTCCGCTATCTAGATTACTCAACTATTTACACCTTGTTGTCTTGGGCATTCGATTATTTTTTGACTAATTATATCACCTCAGTATTTATGTGTGGCTGAAAATAAACCGTTGTCACTTTTGAGGTGATTTCCGGTCAAATTAAACACGTCCCGGGCATATGGTCAATAATCCAAGGGATAAATGGAAGTAACACTAAGCTCACTCCGTGCAAAGTCTTTGCTTTTACTATTTGAGCACTAAAAGTTAAAGAGGCCGATTTATTTTAACCCACGGATATTTTAACACACTAACAAATACTTGAGTGCCCAAAATAACAAAACGTAAATAGTTTAGTGATCTAAATATCTATTTACTCATAATAATGAAAAGAGGAAAAAGCTTATGAACAAATGAGAGTTCTGATATGGACAAGGTCCATTGGATCATGTGATTCAAAACTGGTCAGATCACTACAGAATGATGAGAAACAATTATGTGATGGCGTGGCTAATTCTGAACCACAAGGCATATGTGGACCTAGTCCATATCAGAAAAATCCCCGAACAAATCTGTCCAGCGCACCCCAAGTATTCAGCTTCAGTTCGATCCCTGTTGACTTCAACAAACTATATATCTGCTTATTTTCTTCTTCTGCATTGTAATCTGCTGCATTTCTTCTCTTTTTTCCTTTAATTTTGACACCGGCAATTTGGTGAGCAAATTCGGTTTTTACCGAATTCAGACCCAATTCAAATTCAATTTGGTAATTCGAATTCGGTAATTCGGCATAAATTCGGTAATTCTGTCACGACCGAATTTGGGACGAAATCGGTTAGACTAATTTTGAATTCGGTGTGATCGAATTCGAATTGACTTATTAAATAATTAAATATTATTATTATATAATTAAATATATATAAAATAAGTGAATTAGTAATAAAAAAATCCTAACCTGTTTCCTTTATCCTAACCCTATCGAATTGATTTTGGACTGCAGTTGGACTGATTTTGAACTGATTTTAGGACTGCACTTATATTGAAATTGGACTGATTTTAGGACTGTTGTAAATTGTGCTTGATTTTGTATAAAAACAAGGTAGGAATTGTGTTGTACTTAACCAGATTCTACTCAAAATTGGACCAAAAATGGACTTGATTTTTACAGGAATCTGAACAAAAAATACAACCTCCAATTCGGCTGATTTGGTCGAAACCGAATTCTGAATTCACCAATTGAATTCGGTCGGTTTTTTTAGGTATGAAAAAACCGAATTCAAATGACCGAATTGACGAATTCGAATTCGGTGCTCACCACTAATTTTGAGTTAGGCTAAAATAAAAACTCCAAAATGCTTATATTGAACCAATTTATTAGCATTTAGCCTATATATTTAAGCATTTCTAATAATAATTTTAATTATTTTTCCCTCTTCTTTTTAGGAGGCGAAATACAATATTTATAAAGAAATATCATAAAAAATAATTTTTTTCTATAGAAAATTCGTCGTTTCTGAAAATGTCCGCGGGCCCGAAATGCGACATATGAGTCTGACAGAGCGACCACCTACCTGGCCACCGAACTCACTATGCCAAAATGGATATCCCAAGATTGTAGTGGATACTTAGGCACATACATATATATATCAGTCAAACATTTCATTCTTATCTCATATGGGACTAGGGTTTACAACCTCGACGTTGGAGGGATTGAGCACTTTAGTTCAAAAGTTTTTAATTTAGTATCAACGGTCCATTGACATTCAGTCAACTGTTAAAAATTGGATGGCAGTTTGGTTGCGAGTGAAATATCTATAATATTTCTTTCTCTTGTTGTAAGATTACTATTGTGCCCATGAGACCTCATTTTTGGATTCAGTATATCTTCAATAAAAATGGTACCTAATTATAAAAAGAAAGAACTATGAGTATCTAACTATAATTTTTTCAAACTCAATATTTTTCTTTCTCTTGTAGCGGGAAGTGATTTGGTTGTTGGAAAAGGGACGGGGCGCGTCGACGCTGAAGGAAGGGAACCTAGTTTGAGGGTAGTAGAAGGATAAAATGGGGAATGGAGAAAAGGGACGGAAGGGAAATGGAGAGAGTTTAAAAGTTAGAGCATTATGGGAATGATGGAAAGCAAGTGTCGAAGGCTAAGGATGAAGATTGGAAAGGGATCTCGGTAGGGTAGCAATAAGAAGAAAAAGAAGATCGAGTTTTGTAAAATTTTAAATGGATAGTCATAATTTTTCTTTTGATAATCAGGTCCATACTATTTTTTTTGTTGAAAATATATCCCAAAATGAGAGGGATCCCATGGGCACAAATTGTAATGTCACAACAAAAGAAAGGGTGATTATAGACATTTCACTCATAATTGGAGTATGTTCATATCAGAACTTTTCTTTGTGCATATGACTTTGTGTGATACCCGGGGACCTTTCGCCTAAGTGATTTATGTGCTTATGTGTTTATTTCGTAATAACCTAATTAATAATTAATGCCATCAATTAATTGTTACGTGCTAGATGACTTTTATGTGTTATACACGTTGCCTTTACATTTAATGTGTGGGGCATGAGTGTAATTACGAGAAAAGAGAGGGACCTTAATTGTAAATATGTTAAAACTGAATCTCCACTAGGGCTGGGGTTTTGGGAAGTTTCCTTCACTTACAAGGAAACCATATACACGATTGAGAGAGAGGGAGAAGAGAGAATATTCTAGCAAAACTTCAAAAAGGCGATTGAGGGGGCTATCGGTGTCCCTTTTTGACGCACAAGTATATCGAAAAGTTCGTCTTCGAAAGGCCTTCGAGTGAGCGCAGATGAAATGCATTTAGAGTTTGCAGCAGAAAGTTATTGCACAGCGAACGGGACTGACAGTGCAGATTTTGAGAATTAGGTGATTTTCGGTTTCGTCTGAGGTAAGGACCCCACGTCTCTGTAATTTTCTATCCAAGAACGCGTACATACGATGGGTAATGTTGGGTTATTGATTTAGAACTGATTGGGCATTATATATTGCATAAATTGTTGAATTACGAGGCAATTGTATGATTTGAATTTTATTTCTTTAATTATTATGTAATTGTGTTGGGTTTGAAGAATTGCTTTACAATGTTATTTCTAAATTGTTTTGCTGTTTTATTATACTTGATTTTACGTGAATTGCTATTGGTAGTGATATTTGTGAATTATTAATTGGTAATTGATGAACTTGCTTATTTCTTTATTGATTTGGTCGTCTTAATTGGTTGTCGTCGTGGTAAGTCTATTTGGTTTAGTCGACCGAGTCGTCACCTTGTTTTTGAGCTCTTGTCTATGATCAATTGATTAGTAGGATTCGTTCGTCTTATAGTGTTGTGTAGATCCCAGGTGATATTGTGGAATATGAACTTCTTGGGCCTTAACCCGATGAGGAGATTATTAGGGACTGTAACGGCTTTGTGGAGTCCCTGGTGGGGATGATGATACAATGTAAAGAATGGATCCTTAAACTTTGGACCCTTAGTTCGGGGGGGTCATACTGAACCTACGTGTTGAACTTCTTGGCCGTCCTAGTTTGAACTATAACTAGGATTAGATGATTGAGCTCTAATTGTGGAAGTAGTGTCACAACGTTAGTGATGTTCCTAGTGTCTAAACGATGTTTTGATCGTGTGTACCATGTGGGCAAAAGGTGGTGTTTGTCGTACATTCGGTTGTGTAAACGTTTAGATGCGAAGAATATGGCTATATAGCTTATTTGTTGTTTCAACTTATTTGTTCTTGTTTTGGTCATATTTGATACTCCCTCCATCCCAAAATAAGGTTAACATTTGAATTTTTCAAATAGATTAAGAAATTCCTAAAATAATAAAAGTTAAAGCTAAAAGACTAATATATCCTCATTAACTACTTCTTGGAATTGAAATTTTAGTTAAAAGAAAAGTAAAAGGAGGGTAAAAATGGAAAAAGTTCATTAAATTTTCATTGATAGTCCAAATGTTAACATTATTTTGGGAAAAAATTGAAGTCCAAATGTTAACCTTATTTAGGGATGGAGGTAGTACTCGGTATTGAGTCTTTAAATTGGTATTTCGGGTTGGGAATGAGTTGGTGCAATTGTGAACAAGTTTTGCACTTGTTTTTTCGTCCGCGGAAAGACAGTAGCTATTGCCTTACCGGGGACGAAGCTGCGGACGAACCATTCGTCCGTGCCTTCAGTACGCATTCCACGGACTATACTGTGGACGATCCATTCGTCCGTGGCTTTCCTCTGTGGCCTGTGCAGATGGGTTTTGCGATTCGTTCCTTTCCGTGTGAGTGTCTAGTGTATTGTGGATACCATGCAGTGTAATTATTGTGATATTACAGTGTTGGGTGTGTTGTGTTTAGTGGTGTTTCGAAAGGGGTATTTTGGTAAATGGAAAATTGTGTCAGTGTCTATTTGTGCTTCATACTTGTGATTATTTGGTCCTTACTGAGCGCTGAAGTCCAGTCCATTCACTTTCTTTTTTATTTTGCAGATGATATAGGTGATGAACAATACTATGATGACGGTGCTTGGGAAGGGGAATATGAAGAGTGACTCACAACCGACTATATTTAGAGATCTTAGATCATTCTTTTATTTCATTTACACTTGGAACTATTTCCATTAAAGTTTTGTTGAACAATTTTCCTTGTAATACTTTATTCCGCTATTTAACTCTTAATACGGATTGCTTTATCATAATGGATTCCATTTAATAATCTCTATTTTGTGGCCTTTGGTGTCTTATTGATCAATGAGATATTATCATGTCACCATTCTGATTATGAGATGTGACACTTTGCTCACCGGAAACAAAAATGTAACAGCTAATAGTTGTCACATAGTTTTGGCAACAATAACTGCTGCAAACAAAGCCTGCAGACTTTTCAATTCTCTTAATAAGCCAAACCAATGCTTAACATTGTACTTTCAGCCCTTCGAGTTTTTACTTATTCGAGGACTTCATCAAGACCTTCTTTTTCGTGCCAACTGGATTAGTAACAGTGTGTTAATTATTTAAAAGATTAATAACATCTTAATGAAAAGGACACAAAGATATGATAATATAAGCAAGAAATAGAACAAACATTAAAAAAAGAGAAACGAGATTTTTATTAGTTGTTTTCTTTTAATTTAAAGTCCATTTTTTTTTTTTTTTTGAAGCCCAGCTGGGACGGTTGCCCATAAAGGGGAGAGAGAACTGCCTCACAGAAGGAGGAGATAGCCCTAGAAAAGAAGACATTTTAAAGCTTGCTCCATATATGGGGAGGGTGTTGAACTCGGGACCTCTCAGTCACGAGTCGAGCGTTGCCCACCGGGCCAGTGGCGGAGCTTACAAGGGGCAGCCCCCCAAGAATTTTCAATTTTTTTATATACTAGGTATATATATTTAACGGTTCAGAATAATAGAGCTAATTTTTTTAAATGGCCCCCCCAAGAATTTTTAATTTTTTTATATACTTGAGTGAAGGCCCAATTTTTTGAGTATTTCTGCGTTTCAGATTGATTTTTGATGATGATATTGATGATAAATTCTCTAATTTAATTAAACCCTAAGACCTAAATCTTTTTCGAGTCATTAAATTCATCCAATTTTTGCACCAAACAGTTTGTAACTGTGATGATATTAATGACTTCAAAAACTTCAATCAAATCTTCAAAAACCGGGGTAGAAAACTCATTTGATGAGCTGATGAAGAATCAAAAAAAAAAATTACGGGGGCGCTGCCCCCGGACCCCCCCTCTTCCGCTAACCTAAGACTTTATATATGTCGTTTAAATTCAATTTTTCTAGTAAAATATATAATTCCACTTCAAATATATCATTTTGCGCCGTAAGCAAATTTTTAGTTCAGCCCCCCCTAAATACAAATCCTGGCTCCGCCACTGCACCGCGCTGCAGAACTCCCTTAGAGAACAAAGGATAATGCCATCAAGAAAAATGTTCTAGTATGATGACAATTTCGAAAATCATTTTAGTCCTTCCAAAGTACAGTATTCATTGAAAGGTATATCCTTTATTTCATAAATAAGATCTTCTAAGTCAGGAATTGGATAGATGTTTAGTTTATAAACTTGTTTTGATTTTCTCAAAAATTGAATCGTTTATAAAAGGAGATGTATTGTCCAAATCAAGCAAAATCCAATTGTGTATATATGTGTGTGTGTTATAGCAAATGGAATTTGAGATGTGGAATCTGAGATTAAGAAAAAATACGAGGGTATTTTTCGTATTATAACCTTGAGAAATTTATATATTAATTTATCTCCGTTAAGTTTCAACTACCAACTAACGTGTCACTTTTTCTCTATATATTAAGGATAATTTTAGAAATATATCTTTAAAAGTTAAAAAATAAAATATATTTTTTAAAAAGAGTGAAAAACGTGAAAGAACTTGTATTGTGAAACGGAGCAAGTATATTGTTGCATGCCCTGGTGGTCCAAAACTATTTCTACAGAAAAACTTTATAATCTGCATAGAAATATCTTTCAGCCAAAATCTAGATTTTTTTTTTCTCTTAGAATTTCTTATATTTCATGATAATTATCTTGGGAATTATATCTTAACAGACTTAAGTAGCTATAGTACCAGCCATTTTTAAAAACACTTATTTTTATTTTTTATCTTTAGTATTTTTTTTTTAAGAAAACCCGTTGTAATATTAAGGTCCGCCTTCCAAAAAATTATTTAAAAATTTAACCACTACCCCAACATTAAATTCGTAGATCCACCCTGGTACCAGTACCTCCATTCCTAAATATAAAACTTTCATTATATGTTACAAAAAATAAGAAAAAATTAAAAAATTAAAATATTTTTGCAATTAAAATATTAATATTACTCTATTAAATAGTATTAATAGTATACAAATCATATTTAAAATAGTAATATTGATATGTTAATTAAAAAAATATTTTAATTTTTACTTCATTAATTTTCACAAATCATAAATATTTAAGAATGAAAATAGTACAGTGAAAAGAAAATACATGGGTTAATTTAATGCTGGTACTTTAAACCCTTAATAAATTCTGAAGTAACAAGACAAGTATAAATTCCTTGGCCACAAGTCAGTCGACAAACAAGTTATCCCTTCATTCGCAGCCCTTTCCATTCCCAGTCCGGCTCAGGTGCGGAACAGGCAAAATTCCGCACCTGCAGAACACTCCCAGCCGTCGAATGACATTTTAAACGGTCTAGATTTGGAGAGAGAAAAAGTTACGGCTGGACTTAAAATATTAAAAAATAACTTTTCTCTCTCCAAATCTGGGCCGTTAAAAAATTTCATCCGACGGCTAAGAATGTGTCCCGCATATGCTTAACAAAAGGACCTTCCGCATAGGAGCCGGGAGCTTCCATTACCACTTGCAACACTTTTCAGTAATTGCAGCCCCCTAGAGCATTTGGAATATGTAGGTAATGCTCAGTCACCAACTATTGCTGTTCTACTTAGCAAAAAAAAAAAAAAAAACTATTGCTGTTCTGATTTTAAAGGAACACTTGTTCTAATTTCGCGTGAACGGATATTCTTTTAGAAAAAACTTTTTAATACATCAAATCTTTTTTCTAAATGTACAAACTCGCTTTTTAGATAAATTTGCTGAATTCGCCCCTTGATAGTTACTTAAAGATTCCTCCTTTTTGACGCCCGGCGCGATTGCCCTCTAGGGGAAGAGCGGAGTACCCTGGATCGTGGGAGATTGTAGCGTGCCCCATGCCCTGGGAGGGAGTTTAGCCTCACCGCAGGAGGAAGAGAACGCCTCACTGCAGGAGGAGATTTATTAATGCCCCATAGTGCGGGGAGAAGGTGTCGAACTTGGGACCTTTCGGTCCCAAGCCAAAGACTTACCCACTTGGGCAAGCCTTTTGTTGACGATTCCTCCCTTTAGTTTACTCTTTAGATAATTTTTTCTTTAAGGTTTCATTTCAAGTAATTGATCAAATAGGTGACTACTAACTAATAATCATTTTCCTTCACGAATACTAATAACTAATAATCATTTCGTTTAGTTTGTGTAATATCTCCCCAAATGCCAAATGTGACTACTAGTATTCAAGAAATTGGAGGTAGAAATATGTCATCGTCATCTATTTAATAACTTCCTTAATCTATTTATAATAACCTTAAACAAGAAACTTATTTCAAACCGGACGAAGCAACACTTTCTTGGGTTAGTGTAGTAAAAGTAGAAGTAGTAAACTCGTATAAATTTCAAACTAATTCCAGTATTAGTATTTTCTTATTAAGCATATTATTTTAATTTAAGAATTTCAACCGTAACTAATTTGAAAAAAAATGTTGAGATTCGACATGGAAATGGTATAGAGGTATTAGTATTTTCTTATTAAGCATATCATTTTAATTTAAGAATTTCAACCGTAACTAATTTGAAAAAAAAATTTGATGAAATTCGACATGGAAATGGTATAGAGGGTTGTCTATTCAATGCTACAGCATAACCCCATTTTTAACAGATTTTATTTTATTGTTATTAATGGTATAAAGAAAATTTTACTTATCATCTTAAATGTGGTTCAAGAAGGATACCATACAACTTGTCCTGTCAAAATCACAGAAGTCTATCGCATTTATTTGGAAGAGCGTTTTCTGGGAACTGGCAAGCAAACTCACCCTCAAATCAATTGGCCTACGAACATCAAATTAACATCCGTTCCACTTTATTTGTTGCTTAAAGACAGTGCACTCGAATTAAAAAATAATTGAGAAACACTCTCTCCGTCACAAATTAATTGTCCACATTTTTTATTATGTTTGTCCCAAATTAACTGTCTACTTTCTAAATGAAGTATGTATTAAAGACAATTTTTTTCAATTTTATCATTTCTCCAATTCCCCCATTTGAATACTCTTAGTTAATTAAAATGATCACTTTCCAACACATATTTAAGAGGTAGTTGGAAATTTTTTCTATCTTAGACCTAAAACTCCTATGGCCTCTCGGCCTCTATAGACCCTGCCGTCTATGGTAACCCCGGTGGCGGAGCCGCCTGTCTGACCCAAGAAATCATTCGTTGATCTCGTTTCTGCACCCATTCAGCTAAAAACAACCTTACCCATCAAGGATTTAACATCTTATAAGGGTGAACCCGCCATAGTTATCAACTAAGATGACATGCTCTCGTTGGAAAACCCTTGGAAACAAGCTCTTGTTGGGAAATTTGCGTGACGCGGTAGAAATTCTAAAGCGGGAGTTCCAAAAATTGCAATTTAAGGGAGCGTTCTGGATTGGATGGTTAGATTCACGCCATGTGATTATCTGTTTTTCTAATGAAGAAGATTATTGTCGATTTTGGAGGAAGGGAATATGGATCTTCAATGGTTCGAGAATGCGTGTGTTCAAATGGACATATGATTTTGATCCGGCGGTAGAATCATCCATAGTTCCCGTTTGGATTTGCTTGGCTGGTTTGTCGATCCATTTATTTAATAAAAGTTACATTTTTCCTAATGCAAAGACAGTCGGGGATCCTCTTGTTCTTGATGAATCAACGACGAATGTTACAAGACCAGTGTTGCAAGGATTTGTGTATAAGTGGAATTAATGAATTCAATATGCACGCGAATATGGATTGCACAAGCAAGATCGGGGAAAGGATTTTGGCAAGGCATAGAATACGAAAACTTGCCTCACTACTGCGTGAAGGATGTTGGGGATTCCACTCAGCCCGCTCCGACCCGCGTTGAACCCCCTAACTTGGTTGGTCCAAAGACACCTAACCCATTAGCTTTGTTTGAAGAGACCAGCCCAGAAGAGTTGGGTCCCGGACAAACATCAGCACCGGTGCGTCCTATAATAAAGGACGTGCAACCCAAAACTTTTTCAACTAGCAAACTAAATGCACCAACGGCTCTCCCCCTTTTCAGATCGTCATGCATTATTTGTAAGTTTTCGAGATTTTAATAAACGTATTATTGCGCCCACTTTAAAAAGACATGTTTAAACAACTGTGCAAAAGGAAAGTGCGTCACTTGAAAATATCGAGATCCCGAACACGGGACCTTTCGACGCTTTGGCGGATTCTCAACTGGAAAATGAGTAAGACGATTTTACTCCTGTCCGCTCGTGTAAGGGTAAAAACCCCCTTAAAAACTCCTACATAACATCACATGGAGACTAGGTATAAACCCTTTAAAAGGCGTTAGATTTGATGATTGAGATTGTTTCCTTTGGAATTTCAAGCCTACTAGGAACTTAAGTCCGATGTAGTAGTGGATTTGTTTCAACATAAAATTTGAGGTAAGGTTATGTCACCCCTCTATGTATAAGTTTTTTGGTTTTGTTTCAATAAATATTATTTAAAAAAAAAAGAAAAAAAAAAAAGAGGTGGTTGTATGTTGTGTGAGAGGAAGGAGAGAGAAAAACATAAATTTGAAATGAGATTAATAAAATTAATGAGGAGTAGCTTAGACTTTTGCTTATACTTTACCATAAAAATCACCAAAACCTTAATACGTGTGCATTTGTCAAAGTGAATAGATAATCTGGAATAGATGGAATATTAATTTAAAGATGGATAGACATGTCTACCCTTCAATTAAGGTCTATTCTGTCATGGACCAGGTCCATTGGATCATGCGGTCCAGATTTGGCCACATCACTGCATTTCCTTCTCTCTCCTCATTCTGCAAGGATGTGGCCAAATCTGGACCACATGGTCCACATGAACCCGGTCCATATCAGATATTTTCTTCAATTAATACATTTATATTGGGACAATTAAAATTAGTTGTTGACTGAATTAATTAAAGATAAGGGTAAATCGGAAAAAAGTACATTTAATACTCTCTTAATTTCTTAAAGTGACAGATAATTAGAATCGATAAAAGTATATTTAGGCGACAACTAATTGGGAACGGAGAGAGTATTCATTAGATTATGCAACTTCTCAATCTCCCTAGCTACCATAACATAGGGAAAATGGAGTAGTTGAGTGCTTGAATATACCTTATTTTGGATGATACAAGTATATTTGGTTATTCAACATTACAAAAACAAGAGAGAGAAAAGAGAGAAGAGGTATAAGTAGTAGGTGCATAACATTTTAAAAAAAGTTAGAAATTAATAAGAGAGCAGTTCTTTCTACCGAAGGCGGACTGTTTGTTGGTTGTGTAAAACAGTTGATATTGAAACAATAGTTCTCAACGGGAGCTAATAGTTGTTATTGAAACCTTCGAATAGTTGCTCACTCTGATTGAGAACACCTATCGTACACATAATCAATTGTGTCTGCACGAGTAGAAGCTTTTTGCTAAATAGGAAATTATCCATTAATCATAAAATAAATCAAAACTATTACAATCAAAAAGATAAAAAATAAAATACAAGAAAATAAAAAGTTATACAAATGAGTGGAGACCACCATGATAACAGATAAAAGTCTACACCCCGGACTAGGTAAGCACTACAAACAGTAGAAAAAATAAATACATAATAAAATTCTTCGCAGCATCTTCTCCAAAATCCTTGAACAACAATAGCAAACTCAGTTCCAACTTTCTTAGAAATAAACAATCTACGAGATTATAGGCATATCATCCGTCCCATATATTGTCTCGGAAAGATGAAGAAAACTGAGGAAGGACCCAGAACAACTCCGAATTTAGAGGGAAACTCCAAATCTGGAAGGATCTGAAGTAGATCTTGCATCTGAGTATTGAATATTTAATCAGAATACCTTGAAAAAATTTCATCACGATTTACGATAAAAGGAGGGGATAAAGACACAAAAAGTAGAAGAAAGATGGCTAGATCCAACCATAGCCATGGAAACCAAGAAATGAAGAAACTTTAAGATGAAGATATAGAGAGAGAAGCTTTTGCATCACGAGTAGAAGCTTTTGCAGAGATATCAATGGTTTCATTTGACATATCATCCTTTTCCCCCCTCTTCTTCAATTAAATTCCTAAAGAATGTCCGGGTAATGGAAAAGAAAAATACTCCTTCGGTTCTAATTGTTCTAATTTGAAAAGAAAAAAAATAAAAAAGTAGATATTTAATAGAGGACCATCAACCCTTAGAAAAATTTCATCCATTCAAAAAGCTGTAGAAACTCAAAACTAATCCTGATTAATAAAACTAAAACATAATTGCAACTCTTAAGTAACATTAACATTACCACTGACAAAATCTTTTATCCTGTAATTATATTTTATTCTTTATTTCACTAATAACAAGTTACTAAATGCCAATTATTCTTTCAAAAAAAGAGAGAGAAAAACTCTAAGAGATACTTACAAAGGGTAGTGATAATACCAGAGCACAAATTCTACTACAAGAACAATTTATGTGTATGTGACCAAACTACCCCTCTATTATATCAATTAAAATTTTCAACTCATTTTCCTATTTTCCCTCACCCTTGATTTCTCTCATCTTCCCCAATCTTCTCTCTTCTTCCCCACATAATTTTTTTTCCTTCTCTCTCATTCTTTCCTTCTCTATTTGACTACAATCAAAAGAATTTAATTTAATCATCCAATCATCACACATTTTTATTTTAACAAAAAAAAACAAATTGATCATAATTACATTGAAGCCTAATTTAGAATAACATCAAATAGAAGATTGAGCAGTGGAGAAAATAGGAGAAAGTAAAAGAGAAGTTTAAAAAATGAGATCAAAAGTGCATAAAAAATTAATAGTGCAAAGAAAGAGGATGATGTATAGATTGACCCTTCAAAATCCATGAAGATGGAGATAGAGGTTTCATGAGTTGGGCGAGGATAGAGAAGGAGTGGGGGAGGGACATAAAAAAAAATTAAATGGGCATAAGAAAAAAGAGTGGAAAGATGAGAGAAATTAGGAGGTGAAAGTAAATAGGAAATAGTTGAAAGATTTAATTAATATGCTATAGGGGTAGTTTTGTTAAATGCTAATAAAATTGTTTTTGCAAGAAGATTTGTGCTCCGACATTATCATCCCCTACTTACAAATTATTCATAAATGAGAATGATAGTAAACATGAAATAAACTTTGTTTATAAATCCTATAAAATAGAAATCTAAACCAGATCCAATACTCCCTCCTTTTAAAATTAGATATCTGAGTTTTTTTTTTTTTTTTTGTCAGCACCATTCTCTCCCAGAGAATTTTAAGATATCTAAGTTTACTTTTTGGTTTGTTTCAAAATAGTTTTCATATTTCTTTGTAAAGTATGCATATATTGTCAATTCTTCAATCTTTACTCTTAACTCCAACCAACCGTTTAAATTTATTTTATTTTTCAAGAATTCATAGTTAAGTGTTAGGAAATAAATTGCAATAGTGGGAGAGAAAAAAGATCGAAAACGATAATGAAAGACACAGAAATTGCTAATTCAATTCGTTAAGAAATTGACTACGTACGTTTGGAGCTCTGTCATACCAAGATATTTTACTATGTTAAAATATAATAATGTTATGGTAACATAAGTTGATTATTTATAATAAGAGACGCAACCCTAATTTGATATTTCCTAATTAATTTAGTATTAAATCAATTTGGTATTTTCTAATTAAATATGTACAAATTAGGTATTTCCTAATGTAATTCTTATACAATAGTGCAATGTTAAATGTGTTGGACTACCGTTAACGTGGGCACGTTTTCGTACTTCAAACTTCATAACCCAACATTAAACAATCATCAATCAAAACACCAATCACCAATATTTGATTTAAATTTTAAAATATTAACCAATCATCTTTAAATTAAAAACATTTTAGATATCTATCTAAATTTATTATCAAATTTCCCAAACTTGTGCCAATGAGGTATTGGTCTAGTGGACAAAACAAAGACCTCATGAAGTAAATGCAATGCGATCGAATTTTTTCCCCGATTCTTGAATCCCTCTATTTTCTTGTAAGAGTAAATGGCACTAAACTATTTACGTATTTCTATTTATGGTACTAAACTATTTTTTTAGCTAATTATATCACTCATCTATTTTTTAGTGTCAAATAATATACAACCACCATTTTTTGGGTGTTTTCCAGCCAAATTTGGCATGTGACTTTCATGTGCAGATTATATAGGGGTAAAATTGGAATTTCGCAATAATCCAGTGATCCATGAGTTAAAGATTTGACCCGATTTTGAGTGCAAATTTTCTGTTTACGAGTTAAATATTTACCCCGCGGATCACTAGGTTATTGTGAAGTTCCAATTTTGCCCCTCAATAATTGGCACATGAAAGTCACATGCCAACTTTTGCCGGAAAACACCCCAAAAAATAGTGATTGTATATTATTTGATACCCGCAAATAGATGAGTGATATAATTAGCTAAAAAAAATAATTTAGTACCATAAATAGAAATTCGTAAATAGTTTAATAGCATAAATAGTTATTTACTCTTTCTTATAATAGATAGATCACCCTCCCAAATAAAGAAAAATTTCAAACCTTAATAATTATTACCTCCATTATTAAATATAAGACTTTTATCATACGTTCCGAAAATTTAAAAAGTAAAATTAAGATATTTGTATAAATACAAATTAAAACATCTAACTCGAAACAAATAGAGTATAAATATTCCTTCGTCCTAACTGAAACAATTAAAATATCGACATTTCCCTGCCGGCCTGTTCTACTAGGAAACACATGGTGCAACTCACCACTCTCCTATTTTACCCCTCAAAATTCTGACCCCCTTTCCTCTCTCCCTCTCTCTCTCTCTCTCTCTCCCTTTTTTTTTCCCTTCAATCAAAACCGCCATATTTATTTTTCTCGTCTTATATTTCAAACCTTGAAACCCTGAATTTCTGAAATCATTCAACAATGAAGAACAAGTTTGCACTTTGTTTTCGACCGGTGGGAATCGAAACAGAAGAATCTGACCACAAACTCCATGTTAATACTACTGATCTTCATCAACAAGATGTTGCAGTTTCCACCACAACAAGTCCCAAATTCTCTTGCCACCCTCGATGGAAAAATGGTTCAAAAAGACCACTTTCTCCGCTTCTTAAATCCCTCTTATTCGGAACTTCTTCATCGGTATGAAAATTCTCCATTTTAGCCCCTTTTCATTTTCTTTCGTTTTTTTTCTAATGAAAAATTATGAAGGAGGTGTGTGAGTGTGTGTGTCACACATTCGTAAATAGTTTTCAAATATTACGCACTTTTCTCTCAAATGCACAATTTTCTTTTTTAGATTCTGTTTTATTCGTAAATAGTTGTCAAATATTACACACTTTTTCTTCGAGTTCACAATTTTCTTTAGATTTTATATTTTGTTGAAAACAAAAACTTACAGTTAGCAACTTGTTATTAACGGTATAGGACATGAGACACATGAATACGCCAACTTTTTTGAATCGGGATGTTAATGGAGACCTATTGTTTCAAGTGGAAAGTTATACGCCAATTACGCTAATCTTTCTTGAAACATTTTTTTTCCTTTTTTTGATAATTTTCTTTTGGGTTTTTTCAGGGATTTAGAGTTGCTGATAATAAGCCAGTGAAAAAGAACAAGAAAGAAGCCATTAATATTCGACAAGTTTCTTCATCTAATTCATTTTCTTCAACTTCTTCTTCTTCTTCATTTGGAAGTGTAAGTGATCCTTCATCAGAAGAACCAATATTTGATCATGATCATGATTCAAAGTTAATGAAGAAAAGGGATTTAGAAAGAACAATTTCAAATTCATTTTATCAAAAGAAAAAACCAAAAACCATTACAATATTATTAAAGGACGACAAGACTTTTTCAAGTAAACAAGATTATTATTTAATTATTTATTTTATCATTTTGGCATTGTTTGCCACGGTTGTATGGGGCAAATATTTGGCTGTATTGTTTACATCGTTATGTTTATACATTATTCCGACCGCCTCGAATAACTGGTGGTGGCTGCCGGAAAACGCCGTGAAGTCGCCGGAGGAGATGGATACATCAAAGGAGAAAAAGAAAAGAGTCATAATGGAAGGACTGCTTCAGAGGAAATTACCAATTCAGACGGGCATTAAATTTATGAAGTGAAAGTGATTTGGAAATTTATGAATTTGTGACGTTTTTTTAATTATACCAGAATTGTATATGTAATTATTAGTGTACTTGTGTCTTGTTTGGTTTCGAGACTCCTGACTTTTTTTTTTGGATTGAGTACTGAGAATAAAATTTTGAGTACTAATTCATGAATAATTTAGTTTGACTTTAAGGCTAGTATAAGATTGTGAGATCAAAAATCTCAGATTAAGATCTAATTTAATTAAAACTATAATTATACTTCTAATTTTTACATCGGTGTAATTTATTAAAAGCCTTTTTTTGTTCAAAGTAGGAAATGAGTGATAAATTCATCTCATTTTCAACTATTTTCGGAAATTGGTGCATTGAAGGTATTTAACAACTCTTCTTTAATTAATGTGTACTTGTGTACTTTTACTTCTATAAGACGAACTTGAAATTGACACCAAGTTTATCTTTGAATTTAGAAAAGAAATCAATTACAAATCTTAAAGTATATATGGTTTGATTAAATCTTAATTTGAGATTTCTGACTTCTTTTTTTTTTTTTTTTTTTTTACGCCCGAAGGCGATTGCCCCCGAAGGGAAAGAGCGGAGAGTACCCTAGATAGGGAGATTGTAGCATGTCCCATGCCTGGGCAGGGAATTTAGCCTCACAGTGAGGAGAATTTATTTGCCCACAAGGGGAGATTTTTTACTTCAGTTTAAAATTAGTGCTTAAAATTTATTTTCAGATTAAATTAAAAGTGAATTTAGGTATTAGTATTAGTTTGAGTCTCAAATTCAGACCAAACTTAATACAAATACAATCATAGTATTCTGATTCCAATTCTGGATATAGATTATTGGAATTTTTAATACCACAATTGCCCATAGTTACTAGAAAGATGTGGAAATTTTGATGGTCAAATCATAGAGGTAGCTTCTACGTTCACAACTAAATAATCTACATTTCCATCCAACACGAATAAGGAAGTAATTTAATTTCGAACTAAAAGTAATACTTCCTCAATCTACTTTTCACATTTCTCAATTAATTGGTTTATCAGAGGTTCCTTACCCCAATAGGGCAAGGGTCTGTCCACGACCATAAGGTCTTGGGTTTGATATCCTCCCATGTAATGGGGCAAGTTTTAATTGTTTTTCTATTTAGGATTATCTTCTCCTCTTGTGAGGCGCTTCTCTCTCCCTTTATGAGACAACCGTCCATTCGGGCTTAAAAAAAAATAATAATAATTGGTTTAATGTGCAGAGATTAAGGAAATTGTGAATTTCAAATAAATACAAACTTTTTCTTTTTTTGAAAAACAAACGAATACAAATTTAAAAGATAAAAAAACACCCTTACATCCTCCGTCCACTTTTTCTTTTCTCTACCTCATTGGCAAAGAATCTCATGTCTTCATTCCGTGTCTTGTTTTTTATCACATCAATAAAAATTTGACATGTGTTAATTTTTACTCGAGTGCTTCACTATATCTTTAAGGTTATAATTTTTTAATTAAAAATTAACACATTACAATTTTTTTATTAAAAAAAAATAGATTATAGATTGAGTACATACGATTCTTATAACCGTCCGTACTTTGTGTTACAGAAGGACAAATGTGAATCATTGGAAGTACAAAACAACAACTAAAAATGAACAAGATAAAAACTTAGTTGAGACATGTAAGAGCGGACAAAGTAGAAGAGCTTAGTTCTACTCATTTCACTCTTGCCCCTGCAAACTCTTTAGAATATTAAGGTAAGAAGTTCGATTCATCCCGAAACAGGTCTATCCTAAAGCGGCTACAGCCTGATGATGACAAATTTCTCAGCACGAATCTCTCAATTGAATTAGTCAGATTCGTTTTGACATCAATCTAGACAGAGACTATATTACAGTAGTCTAGAGGGCTAAGGCAATCTCGTTTATTTTGCTAGACTGATTGCTATCGATATTTTGACAGTTTGATTAAATAATTTTCTTGTTTTCCCCTAGTCTAGGAGTAAAAACTAAGAAACAGACATAACTTAACATGAAACATGCTTGAAAAAATCTATGCCATTCATATATTTGTGAGACTTGGATTTTTTCATTTACATATTTTAAAATTATCTGGTCTTTTTCTTTACCTTCAAGGAAAAAAAAAGGTACCATTTCGTTCCCTATTTTCTATTTGGTAGGTTGAAAAGTGTAGATAATCATGTTTAATATTTCATATTCTACTTTATTCTTTTCACTATAAAGTTTTTTAGGGTATATCTGCATAGCTTTTTTGGCTGCAAACTTCCACAGTTTTGGCCAAAACTTCTTACCTACATGCTGCCCTACATAGGGTGGATCCAGGAATTCATGCTTAGGGTTAACGTAATACAGGGACGAAGCCAATACTTTTAGATTGTGTGGCAAAAAACTATAACAGTTTACCGAACTAAATAAAAAAATTACAAAAAAAATGTTGGGGGCAAATTTGATCAAATATTTTGAACTACACATAAAATTAACTATATCTATTAGGATTTTTAAAAATCTCGGGGCGGATCCTTGACATAGTAACTTTTTCAAAATATTAGGGTAAAAACAAAAAAAAATCATAGTAAATATGATGTTTTTCAGAATGTTGGGGGAGTTTGTCTATTTCTGCCTTTAGATTCACTGACACTAAAATACCAATATATTTGAGCAATTTAAAAGGCTAGTAAAGCAGTATTTTTATATGAGAACTTTATTTAAAGTATTATTATTACTACTACCAACTCACAATGGCAATGAACAGTACTCCCAGTTAAGGGTGTGGAGATTGGGAGGAATTGTTTTAATTATTAAACTTTAATATATTGATTAATGAAAGCAGTTGATAATGCAATAAATAAAGAAAGAGGTTATAGGTGTGGAAATGGGGAGATGCATCCTTTGGGGGTAGTTAAATCTCAACAGCTATCCTGTGATTTCCTTTATTATCCACTTTAAATACAAACTACCCTCGATTAGATCTGTCATTTCAAAGGATGATAAGGGAAGTATATATACTTCTTGAATATACTCAATTCTTTGAACAATTCTGATATAGACCTGGACCAAGTGATGTGGTTGATTGTGGACCAAGTGGTCCACAACCCCACATATAGCCCAGGTCTATATCAGAATTTTTCCAATTCTTTTAGGATAACTATCACGCGTCCCCAAGCTCCCGGGCTCGCTAGTGCGATTCATGGGCTAACACCACTCACAATCACTTATTGACAATTGAATTTGATTTGTCAAAATGGATATTCAGATGTGATAGTGAATATTTATCCACATTGTATGATAATTGAACTAGATATATCAAAATGGATATTCCGATGTGATAGTGAATAGTTACCCACCTCGTGTGCAGGATTTTATATGTTACTCCCATCATGTAACACTTAATTCCCACAGAATACTAGATGTGGCTCACACCTCGTACCGTATAGCATTTACTTCTCACACTTCTACCAGAGCTATCGTAGCATTTAGTTCCCACACGCCCTCCTGGTCACCGTAGCACTTAGTTCCCACTATTGTATCAACATACCATAATGCCACGCTCCATGCCTAGCAGGCACGAAACCGCAATATATGAATCTGACAGCACACACGAACACTCACTTAATAACCAAATTCGCTATAACAAAATGAATATCTCGAGGTAATAGTAAATATTTAGATACATGTTTATAGAGTATTAAAACCTTTTAAACATATCCTATATGTTTTGGGTATCACAATAACAATAAAAGAGTAGTGGATATCTGATTTATGCCATACTAACGAAAAGATTGGGTGGTAACTAGGGATTGCAATTTGACCCGTGATCCGTTGATCTGCTCCGCCCCGATAGAATTTGGGGCAAATCAGATCTGATCCGTATAGAATTTGGGACAGATCAGATCCGATCCGTGAACGGAGCAGATCAAATTCGGTTTTTACCCCTGCCCCGATCCGCTCCGATCCGTCCCGATCTGATCCGCACATTTATAGTAATAAGAGGATGTTATGTGCTAATAATTTAATTGCGTTTTTAGTCCTGATTATAAATATTGAAGAGAACCCTAGAAGTCAATTATTTTCTCTTTCTTCCTCCTCACCTGCGATTGCCTCCCCTCCCCTCCTCTTCTCCTTCTCCTTCTCCGGCGCCTCTATCCTTTTCTTCCCCTATTTTCATGGGTCTTGGCATTTCGAGTTTTTGGTCACGGGTTATACCCTTTATCTCTGTAAATCTGACGAATCTTGGTGTTGGGTTTTAAGTCAAACAAAGCTTTTAGGTCAGTGTATTTATGGTGGGTTCAAACACCATAAATACATTTCTTATGCAAAATATTGCACTTTTTTTTGTGTGGTATATGCTAGATCTAAAGATGGGATTTTTATTGCTCTACATGCTCCATCCATCTTTCTGTCCGTTTTTAATTGCTCTTGGCGATTTATCTTTCTGAAAACACCATTTTTGGTGGCTTTTAGTTCAGATTTCTCAAGAATCTTTGATGGGTTTTATTTCAAACAAGTCTTTTATGGTCAGTATTTTTTTTTCTTCTGTTTCTTGGGTTTTTTTGTTCAATGGAGGTCAGTAGCTTACTAGTTTTAGCTTTGATTTAGCTGGTTTTAGGAAAACCCACCCACTCAAATTCCAACATAGATTGATGAAATTTGTAACAAATATGCAAGAATTTTTGCAGAAATCACAATTATTCAAAGCTAAACAATTGATGCATGTTAAGATCTGATAAAAAATTAAAAAAAAATCTAAATGGAGCGGATCGGATCGGATCCGCTCCGGACAGATCGGATCACGGAGCAAAAAATAGTGATTTGGGACGGATCGCGGATCGGATCGGCATGGGGCAATGGCGGAGCAGATCAGATCGCGGACCGATCTGCCCCGTTGCCATCCCTAGTGGTAACCATCACAACAACAATCAAACCCTCATATTGATTTTTGGTTTGAAACTTGGGAGAATTACAAGTAAATTGTTGGTAAAAAAATATGTGGAGTTGAAATTAATTTTTATTTTTTTGCTAATGATGATGTCAAAAGTTGTATTCAAATACACCACTCTCAAATAAATGGATCAGCTACATGAAGTTAAAAAAATGATTACGTGTTATCTTACTAACTAACATCAAAATTTTAGCTCGATCTTTCTCTAGAAAATTACTACTCCCTCCATTCCTTAATATAGAACGTTTATGACACTTTAAAAAAATTAAGGAATTCAAACAAATAGTAATCTTTCCACCATAATTCCAATAATACCTCTTCCTTTCTCACTCTCTTTCACTTTTCCAATAAAAGATATGTTGAAAGTATAATTAGAATAAATTGCTGACACCTAATAAAAGACATGTAAATAACAATTAATTTTGATAAATATATATCTCCTAAACGACAATTAGATGGTAATAGAGAGAGTACTACAAATCTGCAGGAGCTCTGAAGACATTATTACTAAACAAAACGTCGATATATGAAACACATTAGTGGTACTTTTGATGAGGAGAATATAAATTTTGATTCTCCAGGATATAAACTCCTAAAACTAAATTAAAAAATGATTAGTGGACATAACTCGTAGTTCAGCATTTACATACTTCAATCTGTAGATTTCCTCCTTCTCCAGATTAGTGGCCAAGTCACATTGAAGATACAGCAATCTAATTACTAGTAGATCATCATAAACATAATAAGAACCACAAATAACTATCATAAGCATACAATTCTTTATTTTATTTTTTTCCATAGTGCTATAAGTATAAAATCAAATTATAAATGATTAAAATATGATCGCTTACATATTTTACAGAATTAGAACATATACACTAGGGAAATTGAAAAGCATACTGATTTCTACTTTAGAAATCTGATCCTTATGATGACGAGGTACTCGTGGAATTTGACGAAGAAGTTGAATCCTGTCCAATCCAGGGTCTAATATGCCGAGGATATCGCCTTCATCTAGCTACTCCTGATATCCATTCCGGAGCAATATATCCTCTTGTTCCTCTCATATAGTTGTTAAGACTCGACTAAAATCGCGTCCCATAAGTTTTGAAAGACCAAAATCTGCTACTTTTGGACATAATTCAGCATCTAGAAGAATGTTTTTCTGGCTTTATGTCACAATGAATGATCCAGTCCCTGCATTTCTCGTGGAGATAAGCCAAACCTCTCGCGGTTCTAGTAGAATTTTTTAAAAATCTCGGGGGCAACTGACCCCGCCCCTGTCTTGGATATTGAGAGAGATCCATCCTCAAGGATAAAGCAACAGTATCAGTAGGAAATGAACATCCAGTAAACAAATAAGTCAGATTTAGCAAGGAAAGGGAAAACAGAGATGTAATCTGCTCGAAAACAATAAAATTTGTATGACTTTTACATGATTGTCACACTTCCAACCATACCACAATAAGCAAACATATCCAGATTAGGGAGACAAGTAACAGTAAAATCAGAAGCGACGTTAACTAAGACCAGGACAAAAAGGGAAAACTCTGATAGATTCATCAAAGTTTGGATGATTCCATGTTTGATAAAGTAGTTGATGCCACTACATCAAAAGAAAATTACGAGAGGTGGTGTCTAAGAATGAAAGCTCTACTTGGATCCCAAGATGTTCGGGACATGGTGGAAAAGGGTTTTAACGAACCTGAAAATGAAGATATTTTGTATCAAAATGAGAAGGAGACTCTCTCCAAGGCTAGAAATAAAGATCAACATGCCGTCACTCTTATTCATCAAAGTTTGGATGATTACATGTTTGATAAAGTGGTTGATGCCACTACATCAAAAGAATTTTGGGAGATTTTGGCGAAATCTATCCAAGGTGTTGATAAAGTGAAGAAAATTAATCTTCAATCACTAAGGAGTGATTTTGAAGTCTTAAAGATGAAGGAGTCCGAATCAGTTTCGGATTATTGTTCAAAGGTGAAGGAAGTGGTAAATCAATTAAAGAGGTATGGAGACAAAGTAGAAGATGTTCGTGTTGTGGAGAAAATTCTTCGATCTTTTGATTATGTGACATGTTCCATTGAGGAATCAAAAGATCTAGACTCAATGACTATTGAAGAATTGGAAGCAAAAATAAATAAAAGACAAGATGAGCCGGTTGTGCATGCTCTCAAAATTAATGCTACCTCCAAGAATTAAGATGGAGAAATATCTCGTTTTAGGGGTCGTGGACGAGGTAAAAGTCGTGATTTTTTCCGAGGAGGAAGAGGAGATAACTTCATCAATAAGGAGAGATATCAACCAACTACAAGAGGGCGTGGAAGATCAAGAGGAAGAGGATGTGGTCATTATTCAAATCCAATTGAAAGAAGGTATGCCAAGTCTAAAGTTGAATGTTACACTTGTCATAAAATGGGTCATTATTCTTGGGAATGTAGAGATGCTAATAATGTTACAAAGAAGGTCATTCTAGTTGAAGAAAAGCAAGAAGTTGAAGTTGAGGAATCAACTTTACTTCCATCACTTGAAGAAAGTGATCATGGCAGCAAATTCTGGTATCTAGACAATGGTGTAAGTAATCACATGTGCGGAAACAATGAGGCCTTTCTTGAGTTTGATGAGAAAGTGAAAGGCAATGTCTCTTTTGGAGATTTTTCAAAGATTTCTATTGAAGGAAAATGTACGGTTCTCATCTCCTCTAAAGACGGGAAGCATAAGGTGATCAAAGATGTTTATCATGTGCCTAAATTGAAATGCAATATTTTGAGTTTAGGTCAACTTCTTCAAAATAATTATGAAATTCTCATGAAAAATAGAAGTCTTTGGCTTAGAGATCAAAATAATATTTTGGTTGCTAAGGTGCCTATGTCAAGAAACTGAATGTTTAAATTAAACATTCAGACAGTTGAAGCAAAATGCTCGAAGGTAAATTCTCAAGACGAAGCATGTCAATAGGTGCAACTTCTATTTTCTCTCGGATAATCTCATTTCTCACTCTATCCTTTCTGGTATGCCCACACATTCATCGCAACATACGCATCTCTGTTACACTCATGTTCTAGATATGACATATTTGGATAATTCAATATTAATGACGTATTTTAATACAGACAATACATGTGTTTTGAGGCTCAGAACAAGTGTTTATTTTAAATCAATCTTAACCGTCAAAATTTTAATTCAACGGACGAAAAAAGTTTCGCATTTGCAGAATTTACCCCATTTCACACTGGAGCCGTGGCGAACTATTTGTATCATCTTATCTTTCTTTCCTTTACCATCTTATTTAATTTCTTTCCCCTTTTACTAATTAAGCCAATTCATTTCTAAGAAAATCAGACATCATTCCTTTCACTAGTTATACTGCCTTCACATGTTGAAGTTCTAGAATTTCACTCCATTATTAGGTATGATACTACTAAATGATAAATTTCTAATTTCTAAAGTTCTAGATCAATCAGCTCATAATCCCATCTAAATTTCCATAAATCATACAGGAATTGGATAGCCCAAGTGGTAAGGCTACCCGGCCACGGAACGGAGGTCCTGTGGTCGATTCCGGTATCTCCCCTTGTGGAGCAAATAAAATTCTCCTCATTGTGAGGCTAAATTCCCTCCCCAGGCATGGGGCATGCTACAATCTCCCTATCTAGGGTACTCTCCGCTCTTCTCCTTCATGGCAATCGTCTTCGGGGGTCAAAAAAAAAAAAAAAAAATTCCATAAATCATGCACCACCACTATTGTTTTTTAAATAAATACTACAAAACCAATTAACTCTTTCACAAAAATTCCAACATTTTAATAAGACGCATTCCCACCTACATCTTCGATTTCGGCCCTCTTTCTCGCATTTCAATCAAAATTTTCATCATAAGAATTTTTTATTGTTAACTATATGCGTATTCATCTCGTATTATTCTAATGTTTCATGTATATAATATTAACTATAATGTTAAATAAAAGTGGAATATAGATATATATTCTTAACATATATTCTTCTCTCATCTTCTTATCTTTTTTTTAAATGGAATATAAATAGCAAGTGTTTTATATACATGTCTATTTATAGATATAAAATTAATTATTTTATAAAAAAATTGTACTATTTCTTAACATTCCATATGGTCTTGAAAAATTAATGACCTAAACTCTATAACAAACAAGACAACTACATAAAAACAATTCACCTCACACTTCACAAGTAAAGGCCTCAACTATGAATCCACACCAAAAAAACCACCAACGTTCTAAACCGGAAAGCCCGGTTCGCAACCTGCCACCGGTTCAAGTTAAGCCACCTCCATCACCTCGTTTCTCAGTCTCTCCGTGCGGCGGCCCCGCAACCCCAACCTCCGTCGCGAACCGCCGTATTGCAATCGCCGTTGACCTGAGCGACGAGAGCGCATTCGCCGTCAAATGGGCGATAAATAATTACCTCCGCCCTGGCGACGCCGTCATCCTCCTCCACGTTCAGCCGACGTCCATCCTCTACGGCGCCGATTGGGGCTCCAGTACTCCTCCCAACACCATTAATTCGCCATTTAGCGGTACGCCGACAACAATTTCAACACCGGAACGAGAAAAATTGGAAGATGATTTTGATAATTTAACGAATACGAAAACGACTAATTTGGCGCAACCGCTTATGGATGCACAGATTCCGTTCAAGATTCATATAGTGAAAGACCATGATTTGAAAGAAAGGCTGTGTTTGGAGGTTGAGAGATTGGGATTGAGTGCGGTGATAATGGGGAGCAGAGGATTTGGGGCTTCTAAGAGGAATAGTAAAGGGAGGCTTGGGAGTGTGAGTGATTATTGTGTTCATCATTGTATCTGTCCAGTGGTGGTGGTGAGATATCCTGAGGACGGCAGCGGTGGGAATCGCGGCGGCAGCGGAGAGAAGAAAGTGGAAAATGAGGGGGAGCTCCACCCTGTGCCGGAGGAGGAATATCATGATGCTGATGCTGATGATGAGCTCAAAGGTATCTATACTTTTTAGTTTTATGATAAGACAATATCGTTGATTTTCAAACGTTACATTTAAAATAGTTTTTTTTTGCTAGGTAACATTAACATTTTCAAACGTTACATTTAAAATAGTTATTCAAAATAGTTGTGAATTTATCCAGATTCATCTATTTAAATACGAGTTAATAATTATTTATAGTACTAAATTATTTACGAATTTCTCTTTATAGTACTAAACTATTTTTTTTTATCTAAATATGTCACTCAACTATTTACGTTTATCAAAAAATATACAACCATCCCATTTTTTGGGTGTTTTTAGTGACGATGTACGCGTGAGTTGCTTGAACATGAACAACGACGAAAAGGAAAAGAAATCTTGGAAACGTCGGGCGATAACTCGCTAATTTGTTGTTGCAAGGGCAAAGCGGTCTGCATCAAATTAAGCGAGTTATGGCCCGACGCTTTCCAATATTTCTTTTCATTTTCGCCTTTGTTCATGTTCTGAAGCAACTCACGTGACATCGCTGGTCGGAAAACACCCAAAAAATGGGTGGTTGTATATTTTTTGATAAACGTAAATAGTTGAGTGACATATTTAGATAAAAAAATAGTTTAGTACTATAAAGAGAAATTCATAAATAATTTAGTGCTATAAATAGCTATTAACTCATTTAAATACTTAATTGTCGAAAAATAAATCTGACGGCTGATATGCACGTGCTAAAGAAGAAAATTATCCATGCCCCAACTCTACTGCAGTTAGACGGGCAAATGTTTGTGGGTCGATCCACCCCGTGGGTTAAATGGGCGGACATGGCCTAGCATTTATATGCCCATATAATTGCGTGGACGGGACTGCTTAATCTTTTTTTAATATTTAAGAAATTATAACATCCAATTTATACATATAGTATTTCAACCCTCAAGTTGTACACCTACCTATCATCCCCATATCAAATAAATAATTGACAAATGCGAAAAAACATTTTAAGAATCAACCATAGAGGCGATTCAAAGTCTCTGTTGCAATTTAGATTTTTTATATTTTGAGATTGTGAATCTGTAAATTTTTTATGTCTTGTTACTTTTGAAGAATGAGTGTACTAATATATTTTTTAGATTTTAACTGCTTAGAGAAAGGGTTCTGATTAGTTGGGGACATGAATGGAGACATACACGGGAACAGAGGATTTTCACCCCTTTTTATCCAACCCTTGTAAAAAGTCTCCAATTCATTGGCTTTGAGTAGTTTTCTTGTGATATTATGGGTTGAAATTAGGCACCAATCTCCAATACAAAGTTCTCAATAGGCCCCACGTCTCCGCCAGAAACAAACCACTATTCCAATCTCCGTGATATAAATTCTCAAATGGAAAACCAATCCGAATACACCTCTCGGATAGCAAATAAACATTTGACCATCGCGCCAAACACGACCTTCTCGTCTTATTAGTCGCACTTTCTGCTAAAAATTCCCCATGGCATGTTCTTGATCTTCAAGTGTATGTTTCTCTCTTAATGTCTTATAGTAATACTTTTCTCTGGCTTTTGATCTTGAATGCAGTTGTCTCGACGCCAAATGGAAAAGACCGAAAAGGACTATAAGTAGTCTGAAAGGAGGGTATGTTTTGGGGATGATAAGTACTTCTTTACCTGTTTTTTTTTTTGTTTTCCTTTTTGATGGTTCTAAGAGTTTAAATCCTGTGTTAAAGGCAGACATCAACTTTTTTTATTTCCTAAGTTTGTTTTCTGCTCCAGACATCAACCTTTGTGTTGTGTCCTTCCACATATAATCAAATGTAAAAAAAAATAGAAATAAAATAACATTCTCCACATATCAGGGATCCTAAGAGGAAAGTTGTGCGCTTTTGATGAATTATTAATGCATTTGCAAATTCATTAATTGCTAAGTCAACTGTTAACCATTAAATGAATCCAAAAGCGGATTAGGATTACAAAAAGTTCCGCCCCTATCACAAAGGACTGAAGGAGGTAACAGTGTTGGATCAACACGTCCACTAACATTGTTTGACTTGGCCCAATGGGCGATATTATGTACCAAAACATTAATTGACCTATTTACAAAATCGGACTTTCCAATTCTTAAAAGTCCCAAGTAAATTTTTAGCCAGATTTATATGATCAGTACCGGTCCAATGGCACTCATTTGAATGGCCCATAAAGCTTCTAAGCACATTAAGGCAATCACCTTCGATGATCGAGAACTTGAAATTCAAATCTCTCAGCATCTCCATTGCTAAAGTAGCAGCTTGAGCTTCAGCCTCAAAAGGCGACATCGCCTTAAATCTATTGATCCAAACACCTAATATTTCTCCTATCTCATTTTTTATTAGGAAAGCACTAATTGCATTATCCTCTTTAATAAATCCAGCATCAAAATTTACTTTGATAAAAAAAAATTTGGGAGGGAGTTTCCATGATATGTCCCTCACATTTGTGCCTCTCTTTAACTTCCTACTAATAGAAGCATCCCAGTAGCTTGTTGATTTGAGCTCAATCTGTGCATGTACCTCTTCAAACTTCTTGATTTGTTTACCATGGAGGACCTCATTTCTGTACATCCAAAGCTGCTCCACAAAGACTGCAAGAAAATTAAGAAATTCAGGTCTCAAGCTATTTGCAATAGGAAAAGTATTAGAATTTATGCTTACTCCCCTGATAAATGTTAGCATACTCCAAGTTTGAAAATCTTCCATTTTGAGCTTCCATTTAGACTGTAGCCAGATGCCTTTGGTGAAGAGACAGCTGATGAATATGTGTTCCAATGTTTCCTCCTCCATATGACAGATTAAGCACTCCACTTCAGGAATTCTAAAAGAGCTATTTAATCTATTTCTGGTAGGCAAATCATTGCACACTATTTTCCAAAGCAGTTGTTTATGCCCGTTATGCAGCTCAGAATGCCAAAGTCTTTTCCAATTATCCCTATGAATAGGAGAAGCAACATTAAATCTCTCTATATTAATGAATCTATAAGCAGATTTGACACAAAATTTCCCTGGCGAAGAGGGCAACCAAACCATAGTATCTTGTTCCCTCGAGGGAATGATTTTGAGAATAGCATCAACTGTTCCCTGATTAAAAGAATGTAACACTAAATCCCTATTCCAAGTATTAGTATTCTGAACCATCAGGTCCCTAACCAAAGCAACTGAATTAGAAGTTCTTTGGTCCTGATATACCCTGCAACCATCCACCTCCAAGGGTCCTTCCATACCCTAGCACCAGTACCAACACCAATCTTAATACAAATACCCTTATCAAGAGTTGCAGTAGATTTCAAAATTCCAGCCCAAATCCATGAACAGTTACTATGAGTATCACCAACATCAAATAAATTTCTACCTTTTAGATATTTAGAACTCAACAATTGAACCCAAGGTTTTTCAGGATTATTTAACTAGACCAACCCAATTTAGCAATGCAAGCCCTATTCATATCAAAAAATTTCCTAAAACCTAAACCACCTGCCAATATAGAGTCCCAAGATAGTTTCTATTAATAGTAATCAAATTCCTCAAATTTTGATCTCTCTAAGTGCATCTCTGCAAGTTTAGCTTCACTGCATTTGATCTTCTTCTCTTGTTGACCCTCATGAGGCTACCACATCTAGTTCATTGTACCTCCTCAGCAATTATTCGTCTAGCACGCATTTGAAGACTTTATAAAAAAAATGTTCACATGACAAATTATAAATTGTGGGGACATGTATGGGATAGACGATTTTCCTCCATTTTTTCTTGGCTAAGAATGGATGAGATTCTAGCCATATATGCAGTGGTCTGGCGGAACCCCACCCCAACATTTTTAAAACAAACATTTTTATAATGTAAAGAAAATATCTCGCTCTTTCCCTGTCAAAGTATTAAATATTGCCCCTCCAAAATAAATGGTTCTCCTCCTAAGAGCAAATGTTGGTTCCATCCCTAACGACCGGGTCACTCTGGTATGGAGTTGTCATTGTGGGACTGACTCCACGTCCCTCTCACATAAGTTGGGCATCATCTACTTACAAGATAGGTCCCCGCCCCAACTCGTGTGAGAAAGTTGTGGGGCCAATCCCACAAAGACAACTCGATCATAGAATTTTCCCAAACGACCACTCCAAAAAAGACTAGGTCATCCAATGCAAAGTGATGAATTACTTGATCAACAAGCAACTAAATGTCTCACGTTCAGCTTATATATTCTTCCTGGCTCAGGGGATTGAAAACCTCGATCTAGCGAAAGCTCTCAGAACGTTTTTCACAATCTTCATTAGGAAAATTAAAAAAGTCGTAAAGGCCCAACAATTCAGCCTTTAAAGTACAAATAAATACAATTCAAAATCAACTTCTTAACACCAAAACCGGCGTTTTTCTGTAGAGATTTTCCTACAAATTAGGAGCTTTTTCCACAGAATTGTTAAAAGTAAAATAAATTAAATCATTTGTTATTATTTTTCATGTCTTATTGATGTGGTCGCCCCCGACATTTCAGCACTGTCACGTAAAAACTAAAAAGCGCTTTCGTATGTAACATTAACATTTTCAACTCATTACAATTTTTAAAATAAACGAAATACGACATTATAAAACTACAAAATATGCTTTCTTCGAGCATTGGTGGAGGCAAAATCGTCAATAATAGTATCAATATCTATATTTTTTAGTTTCTCCTTGGACTATTGGAGTAATGGACATGGATGGGCCATACGTGCAGATTTTGGATATTTAATGCGCTAACATATAAACAGGTTATACTTGAAAATTTTGGGTTGCACCACCTCCATATGGGCTCGGGCCGGCCCTGCTTATTGAAATATTCATTATTTATTACGTACAAATTACTTACGAAGTTATACACATCTACATTTGTAATACACACATTCCCTTGGTTTTCCGAGTTTGAAATAATCAAGAGTCCATGAACTTTTGAATCGCATCCTACTTCTAAATTTAATTTTTTCCAGATAAAGTTTTAGTTTGATCAGGGAAACCACATAAAATGAATATGCTAACGAAGGTTACAGATTCGATCAAGAGGAAGAAACTTATAATACCGTAGCCGCTTATTTTGGCCGATTGATCTTCCAATATGCTGTTCGTTAAACTTCTTCCTAGCTGCTTGACCTGTAGTAGGTATCTGGTTCACTGCCCTTTATGACCCTGACTTTACGACCTTTGTGAGCTTCTAAAATATCTTTCAGACCATGACCAATGCCCCAGTTGGTCCTATACATGTGACCCGCTATCAGGAAAAGAATTACAATAGCTAAATGATGATGTGCAATATCGGTCAACCATAGACCCCCAATTACTAGATCTAATCCTCCATGAAAAGTAAGAAATTCCGCGTATTTTGACCAATTCAAGGTGAAAAATGGGGTTGCTCCCTCGGCAAAACTGGGATAAAGTTGTTTTTTCTTTATAGCTGCTCGGAAACAAATACAAGATTCTATAAAGAAAAACAAGGTTCTAATTCCTGCGATAATGCCCACTCTAAAAATTCTTCACGGGCAGAAAATGTAATCAGAAATTGAAGAAAAAAGAAAATATAAGATAATTGCATTTTGAGACTGCAGAAATGTAGTTTCAATCCATACAAGTCCATAATGAAATCAGCAACAAATTATAGTGTTGGGTGAATCTGTGGCCAACATCTGATCAAAACTAGCAAAAAGCATAGAGAGCAACAAATTGGCCAATTATTACCAGTAAACAATCAAGAGAACGAAAGAGAAGTCGATTAAAACAGTCATAAAAGCCAATTATTACCGCTAAACAATAAAGAGAATGAAGGAGAAGTCGATTAAAACAGTCATGGCCAATGGCTAGATCTTCAAAACACTCCAAGGGTTCCCTCACTACGGGTTCGGCGCATTGACATCTCAGTTCTCAGGTTCAGAAGCCTGTTGTAATCATGCAACTGACTCTGCTGAGCAGCTGTCTTAGTTCCATTTGGTGGCAGTCGCGCATGCCTACCCTTGGATGGTTTTGATGTGGTTGTTACTTGACCTCTACGACCATGATTTGAAGAAGACGATAACTTTTGACTTGAAGTACTGTGGCTTGCCTTACGCATGACTTTGAGCTCCGGTTTGAGGGCACGTTCACTCTGATGGGCATTCATACCTAGTCGAGCTGACCTTTCAGCTGTGTCCTTCAGAGTCCCTGTTTTAATGGGTTGCCGGTTAAAGTAAGTTAGATGAGGTAGAAGACCTTGCAAGTATTTCTTCAGTTGTTCATCGCCAACATTCTTCTGGGCCGGGTTTCCTTCAAGGCTGATTGCTTGTAATGAAACGTAATTAGCTGCAAGCTGGCCTAGACACTTTGTGGTAGAGATTTTGTTGAACCGTAAATCCAGAACATACAGTTTTAGAAGCCGGTGAAGGCCCTCGACCTCACTAATTTTGTTTCCAGCCAGATAGAGCTCCTTCAAGGAGACACAAGAAGCAAGGCCTACGAAGCAAACACATAAAAATAATGCAGACGTAGAAAATAAGGAAATAAAGCAGAAGAAAATATGATGGGGTGCCTGAAATTTGTGTAATTGCATCAACCCAAAGAAGATCAAGTATGTAATACTCCCTCCAATCCCATTTAATTGTCGTTTAGGAGATATATATGTATCCAAATTAATTGCCATTTACATGTCTTTTATTAGGTGTCAATAATTTATTCCAATTATACCCTCAACATATCTTTTATTGGAAAAGTGAAAGAGAAGGAGAAGGAATGGGTATTATTAGAATTATGGCGGAAAGATTATTGTTTGTTTGAATTCCTTAATTTTTTCAAAGTGTCCTAAACGACTTATATTGAGGAATAGAGGGAGTAGTAAGTAATTATATGAAGCAAGCAAACAGTAAACAAACTAAGATCCAGAAAACAAAAGCAAAAACAGAAAAGATAAGATCTTGCAAATACAGGATGTTAAGCAAAATAGGGATTTTCAAGTTGAGTGAATTTTCTTTTTTGCAGAGCTGATATCAATGCAATAATTATTGCAAATTGTCATCCTACGCACAGTGAGCTCTAAAAATAGCATCCCACCAAGTTTGCTTCAAATTGTTTGTATATCAGTTAGATGAGGTGCATAAATCTTGAACAACATCGTGAATTCGTGAATGTCAGAATCTCTCTCTCTCTCTCTCTCTCTCTCTCTCACTCTCACCCACTATTTGGCTCGCAACTTATGTCAGGCTGCAGGTTCCTGTTTGTTGGAATTCAGACTTGGATGATCGATTAGATGACAGTGCTATTAACAGATATTGTTATGGTATTCACACATTGTCGAGCTGGTTAGTAAAAAACGAGAAAAATAAAAGAATGTTAAAATACTTCCTTGACCAAATGAATGTAGTTGAGGAAGGACTTAAGTGGTTCACTAGTTATGACTATTGAATTGATGGGGGCACACTAATTTCTAGTACTGCTACAATAACCAACCATTTCAAACATTATTTACCATTATGAGCACAATTTCAGACACTGTTTACCATTATGACCACAATTTCAGACATCGTTTACCATTATGACCACAATGAATTCCACTTGGAATCCTATGTCTTAAAAGGATTGCAAATCTGCAAAGTATGAGAACTAAAACTTGTAATCGCATACTAAAACGTTTGAGACTCCAAGAAGTTCTTGTATTTCCTAAATCAATGACCAGTGCTTTCAGGGCTTAAAACTCAGGGGTTGGTTTCTGCTTTTCCGCTATGTCAAGTATACCTCCCGCTATTTCTTGCTTAGTGGACAAATTTCATTATAATGGAAAGAAGCAAATCAAACTAGTATATCCAATATGTTCGTTAAGATCATCAAGAGGCCATACCATGTCCAATTCTCAGTAGTCTGTTGTAACTTAGGTCAAGAACCCGCAACCGTGTAAGTTCCCGTAAACCTTCAATAGTAGAGATGTTGTTCTTCGATAGGTTCAAGACATGGAGTCCTCTAGGGAGAGCACCAGCAGTAATTCTAACTGTGTTGGAGTGAGAATACAAATAATCACAAAAAATATACCAGAAAAGAGTGGAACTGAAAGGGGGTAACATTCAATAAAAAAAAACACAGGTAATTTGAAGCTGGCAAGAACCTAACCTATGGCATTCCCAGATAAGTTGAGTGATCTAAGGCTTGAAAAAGCAATGAGAAAGGGGATCACAACCAACCCGTGGTTTATCAGCTGAGCTGCTGTGGACATGGCAGGCAATGAAGAGAGATACTTCTTTACAGCTTCCATGCTAGGCTTATTAAACTTACCCTCCATCCTTATGGCAGGTGGAACATCCAAGACATTGCTACTTTTCGGTGAATCATGCCCTTCGGACGTAATTTCATTTGATTCTTCCAAGGGGCTGCAGTGTTGAAGATCTATCACCCACTCCTCTATGCGTTTTATCTTAAAATCCTTACTCGGTGATTCATCCCACTGGCAAGATGAAGAATATCTACAAGGGTTGCCTTCTTCATGCATTTCATCTGCCACAGGTACTATCCAGTCCTTTGAATCACCAACACAGTCATAGGCATCATAAGTCTCCTCAACAGGGTTTTCACAATTGTTTTTACCGTTACTTTTCCTTTCTTCATCATTTCTTGCCTGATGTTGCAATTCCTGTGTTCTAACTTCAAGAGTCAACATTTGCTCGTGTCTTGAATCAAGGACACTCAGACCCTCAGCAGATCTAGAGCGACGCAACAAGTATGAGAATCCAGAGGATTTGATGTTAGGCAAGGAATTTGATTTTACAATAGCAGGGGGAGTAGATGGTGTACGGAGACCAGATTCACCCGGACCAGATATGTGGCTATCAGAGTTGTCATGGCCTTCCTTTTCCATCAGTTGGACATCTCCATGCAAGAAGTCAGGATTTGATGCATCTGCGTTTATTTGACAAGCATATGAAGAGGGAGCTTCCTGGAACTGATGAGGTGTACTGGCCCCAGAACCCTTTCCTCCATTTGGATCTCGAGAACCAGAGTTATTACGTGATCCATCGCAAGATAATTGTTGATCAATCTCATCCTCTGAATAATCCTCACCAGAATCCCTCCCTTTCGTGTCTAAGCAACTTCCCAGGGACTGGCTTTTTTTCATATGAAGCACGGGCTTTGACGAAGACATACCAATTGCATTTTTTCCCCCATTATCTGATTTCCAGTCAGACCCAGCAGAGGAGTCTGCTGCATGATTAACTGCATCTGCTTCCAGCTTTAGGTGTGGTGAAGTTGTTGGTTGTGAATAATTGGAATTCTTTAGGGACTGATTTGGTGAACAATCTTCCAGTATGTTATGCATTGCTTCAGAAGATAAGCGAACAGTTTTCTGATCCAGAAGAGATGAGATTGAGAAATAAGCTTCCAGGTTTTCTGAAAGAAAGAAAAAACCTCAACAAAAATATATGTCAAAAGGCTTCATCCACTAACCTTTTGCTTATGGGAATGGACGTGAGTGTTGAAGCATGAAAAGCTAAACATCACTACACAATGGCCAGATACTCGAATTACATGGATACTATTTCTAACACAAGAATTACTTTCTAAACCCTACCATAGACAAGATAAGACTTAGCCATAGTCTAGGGATAAGCCTTCAGACACGCGGCACAACCTCCAAATGTGTGAAGATCTTGATCTTCTGAGAACACATAGTAATATCCACCCGTCTTTATTACTCCAGGCGTCCTTGTTACCCCACACCTGATTAGAGGTGCGAGAAAAGTTTGATGTCGTTGCAGCTGCCAGACTGAAAGAAAATCTCTTGAATGGAAGGTTTGTTGCTCTTATGCATAAGGGATGGCCTGCTCAATGAGAAAGAAAAAAAATCCAGCATTATAATCATTGTACCAGAAAGCAAGTTCAAATCTACATTATCTTTGCATTTCAAATAAATAAAGGTCAATTGGTATATATCTGGATTCATCTTTATTTCCAAATCAAGTTCCAAGATGGCAGAGTTGATGCATCACAAAAACAAAAAAATATAAACAAGCTTTGAAATCTAGAAAAGATAGGATACTATCCTTTCCTGACATTCAAAAACAGGTCAGCTTCTTATTCTCCTACTAAACATTACACTATTCCAAATTGTATGTACTGGGTTTACTTTAATCTCTACTTCAAAATTAAAAATCCCCACCTTGCACATTTCCCAGATTATTTGCATGTCAACGCAACAAACAACACCCAAACTTTGACATATTAGTTCTCAAAATGGGACAAGAACCAGACTTTCCAAAAGTTAAACTTAAGGTGTATTACTCAAAGCCCTTCTGCTTCCAGAATCAATTAATGGCAGTATATATCACAACAAAGAACCTAAGGTGGAGAAGTAGCAAGTGATTCTCATTTCACTGACCTCTAGTTTCTAATTTCAATTCCATCTCTACAGTTAAACTAGCAAAAATTACTGTAGTTATGAAATCCAACTTAGACTAACCATCTATATATGAGAAATCAAAACCTTTCAACTCCTACAAGCCTCCCACATCAGCAGGGTCTGGGAAAGGCCCGGATGTGCCCAACCTTACCCTTATTTTTTTCATATAGAGGCTGTTTCCGGGGTTCAAAACAGTGACCTAGCGGATAGCAAATAAACACTACATCATCACGCCAAGCATGACCTAAGCAATGTAAATACTTTAATGATGCAGACACTCCCATACCCCAAAATTACACCATAGTAGTTCAGATGAACCTTCACAAAGTAAAATACATCCAGCCAAATAATAATAAATCCAAATGGCAGTTTTGAAACAATCGGCTAATCAACATTATACAGAAATCATTATCCGATTGAATATTGATGTCAATAAAATTATACATAGAATTCGAGAAAATCAAAATTGCATTTAAAATTGATAACTTAGATCAGAATGAGTGTGAAAATTAACCCATGAACTTATATGTTATTTGAATCTTCCTTAGGCACTCGATGTGGGACTTCATATTTCAACACTCCCCCTCACATCGAGATGGGAGTCAATTAAGGCCCGCCGCCCTTCTTGGGTCGTACGGTGACCATTAGAGCCCACTTAGGCATTATGAGCCCATCATCCCGCCGCCTAAGGGCCCGCTCTGATACGTGAAAATTAGCTCATGGGCCTCCATATCCTCTCAAAACCAATTGGTAAAGAGAGGTGTTAACCCATGAACTTATATGTTATTTGAATCTTCCTTAGGCACTCGATGTGGGACTTCATATTTCAACAATGAGCATCTCAAATCCTCCAAAAAACAACTTAATCTCAAATTAACATAAATTAAGAAGGAAAAAAATCAGAGATCAAACCTCTTCCTATCCAGATTGTATTTCTGATTCTCCAAATTCTCTACTACAGTAAAATTGAAAGAACTCTTAACCTTCTCCGAGCTCATAAAATAATAAATTTAATGCATATAAATACCAATAATTAGCGGGAAAAAAACTTTAACAAAAAAAAACGTACCAGATAATGGAGAATTAATTCGAATGATTATCAGAAGAATATGAGATATATTTCTTGATTGGGAAAATTCGGGACCATGAGTTTGGGGATTTTGATTTTGCGTTTTTTTGCTTAGGAACCAAGGAAAGGAAGGTGAGTGGGTGTAGAACTCTTGGAAGCAATTTTAATGGCGTTAAATTAGGGAATCGGCAGATGTGTTTTAGTGGCTCTTATTTGAGGTGTAGGTTTTTACTTTTCACGGGAGGACGGCATCAACTGGATGAGATTGAGGTTGATACACCTGTCCAACTCAAGTGCGAAACGCTTTAAGTTTTTCATGTGCAGAAATAATTTTGATAGTCTGATAAAAAAATTTAACGGTTAATATATTTTTTTGCACGCACATGTTTAATTTTTTTTTTGGACACCTGTTACAATACTTATTATCAAGGGTAATATTTACTAAATAGCTCTAAATTATTTTTAAATTTTAAATGTTGGGCCAAAATAATAATTTTGGCGGAAATTAGTTATGAACAATTTACAGGTAGCGGAAGAGAACCTCCAGTGGATTTTCCGGGCAAAAAAAAAATCAAAATTGGCCCCCATTTTCATCCTCTCCACCGACACTGTCCCAATTCCCAAACTTTACATGCAAATAGCATAATCGTTTTTGGTTGAATTAAGAAAAGGAACTTCACATTCTTAGACCCTATGCAACACATGAAAATTTCTAAAAATTCTTGACTTTGTTCATGAAATCTCTTCCTCTCGCAACCCTTCTATTTCATCTTCCTCCGGCCGCAGTAGCGGAAGCAGGATTGAAATTTAAGGGTCCAGCCCCTGCTAGTCCGGTTCCTTTGCAGAACAGCTATTTTTCCGCACATGCGGAACACTCTTTTTACCTTGACACTAGACAGCTGTTCATTTTTTTTTAGAATTCTTTAAAAGAGAAGCAGTTTTCTAAAATTCAAGAGAGATCATGGCTTTCTTTGTTGGTTATCCCAGCCTACGTTGTGGTCACCGGGAACAATGGCCATGATGTGGTCATCGGGAACAAGTACAATGTAATTGTATGGGCGGCACTGATTGATTCATATGGGAAGTGTCGCCTAGTGGTGGGCGCTCGTGGTGGTGGTGGAAGATGGTGTTTGACTGGTGGTAGTTGGAGGGGATGAAAATGGTGGTTGTTTTTTTGGGACAATTATACCCCTCACGTGGCCGGTTAGGGGATTTTTTTTAATTTTGACCGGAAAAATTGCCGGAGGTCCTCTTCCGCTATCCGTAAATTGTTCATGACTAATTTCCGCCAAAATAATTATTTTGGCCCAATATTTAAAATTTAGAAATAATTTAGGGTCATTTAGTGCATATTTTCCCTTACGAACCTTGCTAGGCTACTAGAATTATTGGCTAAAACATTGACTAAAATATTTTTTCGGACCTTTTTGCCCTTATAATTGGGTGAATCTCTTATACCAATAGAGGATAAGATAGTCATTTAACACCCTCAATTTGGGGTTTTAGGGTTTCTATCCCCAAAATTCTAGTAGTAAAGCATTTTCCATTAACATATTATCAATGGACCAATACACGTTACACATTTTTCTAATAGGTATTCGATAGAAATATTTTGGCAAAATTTTCATCCAATGATTAAAATTTGTTCCGCGCGTATAGAATTTAAAACATTCGGTACTGAAGCTTAATAGTTGACCCCGGTGTCAGTTAACAATATTTAATTTTTAAGTTTAATTTCATTTTACTAACCTCAGTTAGATCTTTTTTTTTTTTGGACCGAAGCCCTGCGTTGAATAATCGTTTTCACTGGGCTATCGTGATGCCTGTAACCTCAGTTAGAACTTAGAAAGATATTGCATTTTAATCTCAAGTGTTATAAAATTAGCTAACGAGGCATTGGTGTAGTTTTCAAGGCTGAGGTCATGAATTTAAATCCCCTCTCCACTCCTTGAATTCTCTATTTTTTGTAATAGATAGGCCCTTCTTCCCAATAAATTAAAAAAAAAAAGTGTTATAAAATTATCCCTAGAATCCCATCGTTAATTTTCGTTGTTCTTGTTCCCTCTGTTTCATAATTGAGTTTCTTTCTACATACTTTAGCATAGATTAAAAAAGAGGGAGACCATAGAAATTTTTAATTTTTTTTTTTTTTTTGAATTTGTACAAATATATTTAGTGCCACTAAACTACACCATATTGTCCTTCAAGAAATACAAAGTTTGTTAGTTGTTACTTTTGTCGATGTAAATATAAATTCAATAATATACTCGATTTTCCTTGAAGGTTTGATAAAAGTTCGACATCTCTTTATTTTTCATCTGCATTAGAATCCCCCACTAAGAGTACACTTTCTATCATTACAAAGTTCTTGTATGTGATTATATGAATTCTATTTCTATCAAATCTCATTCTGCTATATCAAATACCTTATCATATGTAGATACATATAGCTCAAATGTCTCACATTTTCTCTTAAACCCTTCTTCAAATAGATACTAGTATTATATGAATTGAACTTTAATAACAAGAATTCAAGCTCTCCATATTTTTCTCCAAAATTATCTAAAGATATTCTCTCTTGCATTCTACTCAATTTCATTCCTAGAATCATATGAGATTCTTCTTAGTCAATGAATAACTTCAAACACATATTACGATTGGTGACTTGGGTTCCTGAACTTTTTATTATTATTTTAGATACTCAAACAATTTGCGTGTTGGTGGAATGAGTCACTCCGTTAAAAAATTAGCTAGTCAATAAAAATTTCAAAAACCATCCTCAATAGTACATGGGTATTTTCGGTATTCTCCACACTAAGTCACTAACCCACCCCTAATTGATAAAGAAGCGCAGTTCAAGTGGTAAGAGGCTTCACTTCCAACTAATTGGTCGGGAGTTCGAGTCATGTTAGAGGGAAAGTAAGGAAGCACTATTGATCCTCCTAAGAAAAACTCCACCCCTAATTTAATAAAATCTACTTATTGTGAAAAACTGAGTGCCAACTTTTTTTTCTTCTTTGAAAATACACCATAAATATCGCCTCAGAAGCAGTAACTTATTAGATCAGTTTTCCAATAACATTCTGCAATATAAATTAGCCGTTTACTCAAACAATTCAATATTTTTGCACCTGAAAAATGAAAAAAATACACATTCCAACAGATTCGAGTGGCAATAGTTCTTGATTTCCTAAACTACTTGTTTTCTCTTTTTTTTTGGGTTTTCTATAAAAGTTTTGGTGAAGGAAGATTTCCTCGGTCTAACTATATGTTTAACGATGTTATCGATTTATTAGTCTTGTACTACCTACGTCCCAAATTATTTGCAACGTTCCACCTTTTGATACATTTCAAATTATTTGCTACATTTAAAAAACTCAATGCATCTTTATCATTACTTTTCAGTCTTTACCCCTAATTTATTACTAAACTAACCACTAGTAATAACTTTTTCAATAATTAATTAAGGGGTATTTAGAACTTTTTTTCTCATATTAATTTCTCTACAATCATTTCCTTAATCTTGGTGAAAATGTGAAAAGTTACAAATAATTTGGGACGGAGGTAGTATTATTTATTATTTTTATTTGAAGAAGCAAATAATCGTATGTACTTGTGTATGTTCTCACTTATTTGCCCAAACACTCACAACAATTAATCATATGTATATATAATTAAAATATATATGCATATAGCGAATTCTGAACATAAAAATTGGAACATACACGGGTACATACCTTTTTCATCCATTTGAGGAATGTTCCTTTTCTCCTTTTATCCTTTTCTCTACACTTTAAGGTACTGTATATGTGGCTAAATTATTAAAGGACCTTGCTAAGCAAGCTACTAGAATTATTGGACAGAAATTGGCTAAAATTCAAATTGGGGGTAAATCCCTTATACCAATAGGGGGTGAATAATGTTAATTTGGGTTTTAGTCAATTCCTATCCAATAATTCTAGTAGCAAATCATTTTTCATTATTAAATTGACTGGTTTTACTATCCCTTTTCAATATAGTAATTTCCTTTTCAGTAAGCCGAATGAAAAGAACGATACAAGCCCATTCACCCTAAAGAGAACCCAATCATCCATGCCCAAGATGGGCTATTCTTTTTCTCTTTTTAATTTTCTGGGCTAAAAGGCCGTAATATTTGGACCGACTATTACAAGGCCACTTAGGGGGAAAATAAATTATCATAAGACTGACAATTGATATAATATTTTTTCCAAAAAAAGAAAAACCAAATGCTAATATCAAAGAAAAAACACCAGATTAGTCAAGTCAATTACTTGATGTCGGAGTTAGGCCTGCAAACGGATATGGAATTGTCTATTTTGGATCCATATCCGTTTTTAATTTTTGCTACCGAATCCTAACGAATCTATAATATGTATTACCAGATCCGCCAATTTGGATCCGGATCCAGATACGGATATGGTAAAACCCGTTTCAAAAAGTCAAATCCTCCTTTTTTTACTTTTCTATTTTGGTTGATTAAAAACGTACATGTTTAATCTAACAATCTTACATATCAGATTCTACTTCACCCCAATTATACTACAATCCACAAATAATTCAATGACTATTATGAAAGGAGAATGAAACGACGAAAGAACTATGTTATATAACTTTTATTCATATACTTTTATATGTGAGGATAAAATTAGGGTAAAATTCTAGCCTTAGATGTGAAATGATCTAAAGGTTAAAAAAATCATTTATATATAATCATATTTATTATTATTATTATTATTATTATATATATATATATATATATATATATATATATTTGCATAAACGGATTCGGGTCTAACGGATCCGATTTTTTATATTTTAGATTCGTAACCATTTTATTACTCTTATACGGATTTGGATTCGGATGCGGGTATATGGGTTTAGAGTTCTTACCAAATCCTAAAAAATTTGTCGGATACGGGTCTAAACCCGACCCGATTGCTGGCCTAGTCGGAGTACAGAATAATCCACAGTGCTTCTCAAAAGAAGAAGAAAGTATAAGAAAGTTTCTCCAAATTGAGGAATTTGTATTTCAAATTCAAATTCTATAAAATTGACAACACTGTGTTTATATAATTCGTTTACTGAATCTCATTAACCAATTAATACTATGCATCTATTTCGTAACTCCTATTTCGTATATCGATTCAGGATCCACCATGTGTATTTTGGGAACGAAATTTATTTTTACATTATAATAAATGAGTTTTCAAAAATGTTGGGGGCGATCATCAATCTCAACTCTTACCCCTTGAATTCGCCACTGTATTCAGGTGATTAGAAAGATACTATCAACCATATTATTTTGCAATATAAAGACTACAAATATAAATGAAATCTAAATATAAATATAGTCGCATGAATGTATTTGTAACTTCTAACATACTAAAATGCCACCTTATGACAGGATTTAATATGGCCAAATTCTTTTTTGGTTTTGAAGTTCGTCCTTATGTTATATATAAGTCAAAGAAGCGGCTAGTGTAGTTAATTTAATACTTTCGATTCGGAATAGTAAGTTAACATTCAACACCTCGTGCCGTGATTGTAATACATTTGTTTTTTCAAGTAAGCGTAATGCTTAGGTGCAAAAATCTGATCACTGCAATCCCAACACCCTGCTAGTACTCCAATATTCATGTTCTTATAAAAGGCCATGCTCATGAAAATTTCAAGGAATCTTATCCATTTCCTACCATTTTCATCCAAAAGTTTGTTTTCCTCCTCATCCATAAGATGGTATATAAGTTCCTCTAGCTAGCTTGGCTAAGAGTTTCATCTTGTTTTTCATTTAGTATCATAGAGAATTGAACTTGTTAATAATAAAAATACTCCATCCATTCAATAATATAAGTTGTTTAGGACATTTAACGAAAATTTAAAAAAGTAAAAAGTGAGGTACTTTGTTAATGAAAATATCAATATTACTTATTTAAATAGAATTAGTGATATACAAGTCAAGACATATAAGAGGGTAATATTGATATTTTAACTAATGGAGTATATTATTTTCTGAAAATTCTTATATGTACTAAGTCCATGTGTACCTTGCAGAACTCACCACATCATCACAGAATGAGGGAGAGAGATAACTTTGTGATTATATGATCATTTTTTAACCTCACGATACAATAAACCTGATTCATATCAGAATTAACCCTTATTTTTTATTTCACTAATTTCATTAAGTGTTCTAAAACACTTTTTTATGTAACGAATGTAGTACGAATTAAGATCATTAATAAATTAATTATATTTTCATCCAAAAGTTGGAAATCATTCAATTAAGAACATTACTGTTCACCCTCTGATTCATAGTTTCTTTGGATATGCTTTCGGTTGGAGACAATGACTCATCATAATGGATAACTGCAACATTAACCATGGAATTCTCTGACTTCTTTACCAAAGGAAAAAAAAAAGAGTACAATATCCTTTTTCTTTCATCTATATAAGAAATTATTCATTATTTACAAAATAAAAAATAAAAAACCAAAGCCATTCAATCCGGATCTTATGCGGAACAGTTTTTTTCAGTATATATAGAACGCCTCATAATAGGTGTTTTGATGTAAGGGTAAGATTGGAAAAATCATCATTAATGAACACTTTATTTTGAAAGTGAACAATTAATGTGAGACAAATTAAAAAGGAAATGTGAACAGATAATTTAGGTCGAAGGGAGTAGTAGTCACTACAAAGTAGGCCATTATGTTACTGGAGCGCACCAGTACTATTTCTATGTCTCCATTACCCCATTTCTCTCATTACCTTCATTGTTCTCTGAAGTGGTCATAATCCTTGCTAAGTGGTCATAATCCTTGGACATAAAGAAATTTTTAGTTATTTTTGTTGGCTATAAATAGCCAAGTGTAAGAAAAGTTTGAGATGGTCTTGAGAAAGAGTTTCTGTGAGCTTTTTAGTATAATTGGCTTACAATCGAACCATGTAAATCTGATATCTATATTTTATTCCTATCTTTCATCAACAATTCTCTTTTACTTATATTCTTACTAAATTCATTTTAGTTGGGATTTTCTCCCTAACAACAATAAAATGACATTTTAGTTGCTTCTTGATATTTCAAGATTTTTTTTAAAAAAAATTATTAGAAATTATGGGAACACAAGAAAGTAGAGAGTAAAGTTTGAACTCAAAACAAATTTTTTTTAAGTCCGATTCGACGGTTATCCCATATAGGGGAGAGAGAACTGCCTCAGACGAAGAGGAGATAGCCCTAGAAAGGAGATTAAAGATTGCTGCACACAGGCGGAGGATATCGAACCCACGACGCGCCTGTTTCACTGAATTAGGACACCTTTGATGAACTCAAAACATTGAGGTCTTAAAGTTTTGCAGCTACACTAATGCTTCAACGAGTATATTTCAAGAATTGACTATTATAATCTTTTTAAATTATGAATAAGATATTAGGTGTTTACGCTATTCTTTATTATTATTTTTTTTAGAAAGTTTACGCTATTCATTCATAGGAAAATTTAGAGATAACTTACACTTATTGCAAAATGCATTTGTGACAAACATGGTGAGCTAAATTGAGGAAGAAGACAAGAAAGTGATGAACCATTCCACATGAAGACTAAGCACGACATTATATCGATTCAAGATTGATATACTGTACCTTACATAGACCTCCTCCTCCTCAGCCCCTCTCTATCGAGAAGTTTCTATCTTAGTATGTGAGTAAGTTTAAAATTTATATTCAATCCAATAAATACAATATACGTAGAAAAAATAATTGACTTTTTTTGCCCACGTGTATTGTATTCATTGATTTGGATGTAACTTTTAAACTTACTCATCTACCAAAATAAAATTTCTCCTCTCTAACGGCCAAAAAAACCTTCGTCTCTATTTTATGTCCAGTCTTTATCCTTACAAATATGTGATTGTCACGTGTTTACTTTTCCTTACGGGTTCAATTATTTATGTTAGGTTATAAATTTGTTTATTAAAAAATTAACACATTAATTTTTTATTAATGAGACAGAGAATGTGACATCAAACGGTGATAGGAATCTCTAACATACAAAGTTCTTTAGTATTTTCTTCGAAAATATAAAAAGATACAAAAAAAATTCCTTTGGTTATCATATCACACACAAATATAATAAATATAGTCATTGCCCCCTAAAAAAAGAAGAAAAAAGAGTAAGCCATTCTCAAACTAATCTTAAACTCAGAAAACATTTTTCTAATATCCCAGTTGGTTTGAGGGTGGCAGTCTGACAGATTGTGTACAACTGCGTAAGTACGAATCTTGGCAGCTGCAGTGTGGAAATTTCAACTCTCCAATATATGGGTGGCTTCTTGCAGTGGGTAAGACAAGACTCCCCCCCCCCCCACCCCCACCCCACCCCACCCCACCCCACAAATTGAGTTGTTGGGTCATCTTGATTAACATCATCCACAATTTCTGTCGGATCGGGATGTAGGAATCCTGAGAACGTGAGTATCGCCTTTTGTGTACAAGAAAACATTTTCTAATCCCACATAATATCTTCATGGTGGTTAAGCAAACGAAATCTTTCATGGTGGTTAAGCAAACGAAATCTTTTACACTCTATGATATTTTAATTATATTTATATTTACACATAAAATTTATCGATTTTAACCTTTGAATTTATTTATTTAGTTTTAATTACAGTCATGTTTATATTTAAAACTTATCAATTTTATCTTAATATTCACATATTTAATTTAAATTATATGAATATAATAAAGAGTGTTACCGAATATACGAATTGGTGGTTGAGGAAGATTCAAAGCTAGCCACTCATTTGCATCCAATAAAAACCACAAACATATCTTCGTCACACAAAAGAATCAAAACCAATTGATTCCCATTTCTATCTTTGCTTTGCTTTTCTCTCAAGAAAATTATGGCCCTACACAAGATCTTTATATATATATATATTAAAAAATGTAGAATTTAATTCATTTTATTAATGAACAATGATCAAAAGACGAGGACGAGAGAAAGCTAACAAAACCTCCCTCAACCACAATTTTCCAAAGTTGTTCAATACGTGGTTAACTATATTAATCCTTGATTAGCTGCAAGTAAATAAAATCCAATTTATTCTCATTCTCTACTTTGCTTGTCTTTTAAGAATGAAATTTGTGGCCCTTAATTACTACTAATTCGAACCTTCTTACTCCCTCCATTCCTAAATATAAGGCTCTTTAGACAATTTTAAAAAATTAAAGAACTTGTCATTTTCATTGAAAATTCCAATATTACCCCTCTCTTTCACTTCTATAGCATAAGAAAAGAAAGGAAAAAATAGGGATGGCAGAGGCGCCAAATAAAAGAAATGTCGAGGGTATAATTGGAATAAATTGTTGACAACTAATAAAAGAACCTTAAATGACAATTAATTTGGATACCTATAAATCTCCTAAACGATAATTAAATGGGAATGGAGGTAGTACTATTTAGGGAAAACCAGTATTATGAACAGGTGTGGAGTGAACATTCTTTAGAACGCGATTGTTTTGTGAATTTTTTTTATAAATATATTTTCATCCTCAAATTTTTTAAAAATATATTTTATATATATCAGGGACGAAGACAGTGGTGGGTGCTAGTTGCCTCGAGATTTCTAAAAATACTATTAAATATAGTAAATTTTATATGTAATTCAGAATATTTTATGAAATTTGCCCCCAACATTTTTGCAGTTTTTATATGTAATTTGGCATATTGTTGAGTTTTCGCCCCCAATGTCAAATTCCTGACTTCACTCCTGATATATATGTAGCTAGTCCCCCAACTTGTAATCTTTAGATCCGTTCATAGTTTTGAATAAGATCTTTATAGAGAATAAGTTTTAGATAATTATACAATTGCGAACTTCATTTTATAAAATAACTATAATATTCTAAGGTTTGTGGTCTACAGATATTGAAAATAATAATAGCATGTGAAATAGTAGCAATGAACCAGCCTCAACCACAATTTTCCTATCTAGGTTGTTTAAAACGTACTTAAATATTTTAATAATGGATTAGCCGTAGGTTAAGGATAGTTATAATGACGTGACTTATTCTGTAATATAAGATTAATATAAACATGATCCATAACAGAATTTTCTGTAGATTAATTATTAACGTTCTATTAAAATGTGAAGTTGTACATAAAATGTGTCCCACTTCGATGTAAATATTGCCGGCCATAAAATTGCAGTTCGGCTCCTATGCGAAATAGGGAAACTTCCGCATCGTACAGAACAATCTGAGCCGTCGGATGATAGTTTTAATGGCCCATATTTGGAGACAGAAAAGTTGCGGCTGGACTTAAAAAATAAAAAAATAAAAACTTTTCTCTCCAAATTTGGAACGGTCAAAGCAATCATCCGACGAACCAAATTATTTCGCACGGTGCGAAACTTTTCCTGTTCCGCATAGGAGCCGGAGTGATAAAATTGTTGCTTAATTTATTGATGAATGTATGGGAAGAAAGAAGAAAGGCACAAGTGTATTCCCCATTTATTTATATATTATACTCTAAAACTCAATGTAATCCACATCTTTAGATATTTTTGAAGAGATTACTTTACTAATAAAACTAGAAATATCTGTGGAATCTAATCAATATATGCCACCATGTAATAGTCCTTAATATTTTTACTTAGCAAAAAAAAAAAATAGTACTTAATATTTTCCTTATCCATGCTAGATATGTTGCTTTTTCACTATTGATTTTGTAATACTTCTATCATATACCATTTTCATTGGAATTTTGTGTGGACAATATTCTGCCCAACAAAATTTATATGTATCGGCTATAGTGTAGAACGTTAAAATTCAGTATATACTAAATATTTTTTAGCAGATGTTACATATTTTTAGATAAGTGTTATATTTTATGTAATATGTGTTTTTTTCTGATTAACACCGGTTCTAAAAAATGTAATAGTTGTTTTATACAACAAATGTTAAAAAATCACCATTTAACGACAAAAAAAAGTTTAATATATTTAATTTTTTGTGTTTAGCGTCATAACAGGATGGACAGAAATCTCGTCCATACGAGATCCAGCCTTTTCTTTCTTCTTTTTCTTGGGGTAAAAGTCGAGCCTTTGTTGAATGACATTGGAAAAGTTGAACCATTAACTCAACTACAAATTCAGACCACTCAAATAAACCATAGTATTATTTTATGGGGAAATGATTAATGTCTATTGGTTATAAAATATTGTTGACTCCCTTTTAAATAAAAAACAAATATTCAAAAGAGAAGAATATATTTTTACGAAAAGAAGGAAAAGAAAAGATAAACCAATTCAAGAGAAAAATTTGTTGTGCAGTGTTGGAAAACCATAAAGCCAAGAATGGGATAGCATCCTCCACAATCGAGCCGTTAGGTCACTTGATTTACATCGTCCACAATTCTTGTCGGATCGGAAGGTGTGGATTTCGTGGGCGTAAATATTACTTTTTGTGTAAGAAAAATGGGATAGCATGGGGTGAATTTAGATGGCGTGTTTGTTCGCGATTTTTTATATAAAAATTCGTAAAGATACTTTGTTTCGGAATTTTCTCATCTCTAGTAGTCCTTATAAATTAATTTTCGTTTATCCTTTTTTTCATTATATTTTGTAGTTTCCAGCAAATAAACACCTGTGATAATAGCGAATGGATAATAAATAGAAGACAGAATACATTGCTTTATTTTTTAACTCGCATTCACTATTCAAAAATGTGCATAAAATTTATATGTTGTAAGGTATAGTTAAACTGTGGTTGACAATATGAAATTGCACATCTTACCAATCAAGAACAACAGGGACGAAGATAGGGGCGGGCAATCGCCACCGAAATTTTTAAAAAATAAGTAGGTTTAGTAAATTTTATATATAGTTCAAAATATTTTATTAATTTCGCCTCCCAAAATTTTTTTGTTGCCATTTTTATATTTAGTTCGAAATACTGTTGCAGTTTCACCCCCAACGTCAAATTATTGACTTCGTCGTTGAAGAACAACATGAAAACTTTTAAAATTGAAGACAGTGACTTTTTTTTCGAAAAATTGTGCTTGGATTGGGTCTGGTTTGGGTTTGGTCTGGTTTGAGACTCAAACTCAGACCCAAACCAGCTTTGGATTGAGTCTGTGATTTGGTCTGGGGATGATTTAACACTTCAGATTTCATTCCCAGACTCAATCCAAAGTTGATTTGAGTCTGGATTTGAGTCTCAAACCAAACCAAACCCAATCCATTGAACTCTTCGTTTCTCGTACATAAAATTATACTTCAATTCTAAATTCATAAATTCTCAAACAAAAAATTAATTCAAGTATACCCATGATAATGGGAATCGGGTAGCCCAAGTGGTAAGGTTACCCGAACACGGGGCGGAGGTCCCGTGTTCGATTCCTATATCTCCCCATAATGGCGCAAATAATTATCCTCCTTATGAGACTTATCTTCCCTCCTCAGGCATGGGGCATGCTTCAATCTTTCCTATCTAGGGTACTCTCCACTCTTCTCCTTCGGGGGCAATCGCCTTCGGGCATTCAAAAAAAAAAAAAAAAAAGTATACCCATGATAACTATTTCTTAACCTAAAAATCAAGTATTCAACCGTTATATATATATATATATAGTTTACAAAAATCTTTTTGTTACTAATATTCGTAAGATCTCCATGTTTCATTAGAAACTGAAAAAATATGTAGAGACATGGGGTTATGCAGTCTAGATCTTATGCGGAATGGAAAAAAATTTGCACATAAACAACGCCTAAGAATATATGTCTTAAAAAAACACAATAAGTATTGTAAAATTATAATAGATTTTTATTTTAAATTAATTATAATAATCAAAATTTTAATTTGATAGATAAAAATAAATTTTGCACGTATAAAATTAATCTCACATGTAACGTTGAAAAAGAGACAAAGTAGGTTAATTTTCATCCATTTGGGGATTGCTTCGTACATTGCGTGTCTTATTTGAACACCCCTCATTTCTGTCAGATTCTCTTGATGGGATGGCTTAAAATCAACCAACAATAACTCTGCTTTTCTCCTGCCTGCTTTTCTCCTTTATTATTATTATTATTATTATTATTATTATTATTATTGTTATTAGTTTCGTTTACCTTCCTAAGGAGACCGATGCCTTACTAATTGTGTGATTAATATGATATATTTGTGCGTATTTATCGAGTCAGATGCCGTATGGATTAGTGTTCTTAACCTTGGCACCAACTAATTAAAAAAAATTTATGGTATAATTGTCTTTCTGAAGTTAGTTCTACAGTCGTCTCATATGAGTTAGAGCGCGACTTACCTACACTTATAAATAGACACTGCACTCAATTTATGTGAGAAATATGTGGTAAAATTTTATAAGAGTAGCTCTATGCCAGAGTGACCTAGCTACCTAAGGTTAAAATGAAAAACTATTCCTCATTCAAAACTCAATTCCCTCAACCAAAGTACTTTTCTACTCTTTTTCCCCCCCTCCTTCTGCCCTTTCTCTTCCACTAATTTTACAAGGCTATTATTGTGCAGCGTCTTGCAAATTTGAAATTTACAAGTTTTTTTAGTTAAATATAAAACCACTTATTGAAATACTAAATAGGAGATAGTATAATTAAGAGTGCGTTTTAATTGATTTTCTTTTCAAAGTATCTTTCTAAAATAATGGGGAAAAAATTGTCCGTACAAAAAAAAAGGATATCTAAAATACAAGATAGGAAAATGTTAATTTTGATATGAACTATGATACACTGTTTAAATTTATCCACATCTAAATTTTTTTTTGTTTTGTTTATATAGATAAATTTGGACCACATGACATAATCTATATCAGAAAAAATAATAAGAAAATGCGTTAATTTTGCACCCAAATACACTAATCTACTAATAGTGGACTACTACCAGCAGGGACTCAGACGAGGTAGTCGCCCCCGAAATTATTAAAAATTCTATTATATATAATAAATTTTATATATAGTTCAAAATATTTAATAAAATTCGTCCCGTAATATTTTTTTTATAATTTTTATATATAATTTGACATATTATTTTAATTTTTTGCCCCAAACTTAAAAATTCTGATTTCGATACTGATTTGCAGGAATACAATTCCACACTTCTACACAACCCACAAGAACTATATGTTCATGCATCACTCATGTATAGTGCACGAGCTTTATATTGAGAGAACTGTTACACGTACCAAGGATTTGAGAGAAAGAAACTGTAGATATCCAAAATTAATACTCTAATTAATTTTTGAAAATAATATTTTTAATTTTTTAATAGTTAAAATATTTATAATGGGATTTGTGATTATCAAATTGCATTTTTCACGAAAACAAAATACAGTTAAAGTTTAACTCCACAACAATCCACTTAGGACGTTCTGCAGCCAAGTCAATTTGTTATTTTTGTCAATTTCCCTTGTAAAATTAATCACCATTCATTTAAAGTTTAATTTTTTTTGATTTTATAGCGTAAACACAATTATAATTAAAAATATAGACACGAGAGTATAACAAAGGATCCTGATCCAGGGTATTATCAAAGGTGCATTGAATTGCGTTTAATTCCAAATTCAAACTTTTCCACCTAATTTTTCTTTTTCTAAAAAAAAAAAAACAACCTTTGTAGAAAATAAAAGAAATACTCGAACTTGAGCTTTATCCAATCCTACCAAATTTTCTTCAAAACAATGAACTTGCCATTTCACTACTAAAAAGAAAAAGGAAAAATAAGAAAATTTCGAGTAAAATAAATAAAGCAAGATATTCCCAAGAATTCATCATGAAGCAGATATAACATAAGTGTAATTATACAAATCCATTTTTACTCTTCTAAAAAAAAATCCAATAAAATTATCTAGCACAAAAGAAATTTAAATATCAGTAATAACATATCACAAAATCTCTTCCAAATTAAATTCGACTGAAAGAGAAAAGACTACAAAATAACTTGCAACTGTTAGTACCAAACTTTCATGGAAATCAAACTAAGAAGAGTCTGAAAGATCACAATCCACGGCCGAGGGGTCGTCTTCAGTGAGCCTACAAAGCTTAGCAATCGCCACAGTGGATCTCATCTCTTGCTTGTGTAATTTCTTAACGGACTGGATTACGGCCCAGGATCCCGATCCGGGCATTTCGGCCCGAACATTTTCGGTTCTCCGTTTTTTCAGACTATTTTCCTTTACCGTTGATAATGAGTCAACTAAGCCGACTCTTTCTTCACCAGCTACGCAGTCGTCATCTGCCGGTGCCGCCGATACTGCCACCGTTGCCGGTGGTATATCTACATTTTCTTGAGGAGACCTCGAGGCAAAGTTTACCTGCGTTATGATCACATCGTAAAACTCATCTTTCAGCCAAACACACAAGCATAAAAAATAAAATAAAAAATTGTAGAAAACTAAAAGATTTATACATTATAGTGGAGATCTGCATTTTCACGCGTTCGTTTTCGTTGAGATTCTCTTAGATCGCACCGTGATGATACGGAAGAAGAAGAATATGATTCTTCATGTTCATCACAAATTGACGGCGAATTAGCCACCGGCGAAGCTGGTGGCGGTGATGAGGGAGACCACGGCACAACTTGATTATCTTCACAATCCGTACCTTCATCGTCATCATATTCCTCATCTTCCTCTTCTTCGTCATCGTCGAAGTCATCCGATTCCATATCCGTTTGAAGATCTTCTTCTTCATTTGCGGCTTCTTCACCGGTGTTGATTTTGTTGAAATTCTGAATACAGCTATCGCAAACGGAAACGGTCGGACCTAGATTCACGCCAGCCGCCGTCCACGGCGTCGCAGACTGGCAAACGTGGCAGAGGAGAGTCCTCGAATGCCTAGCTACAAGAAAATTTGCAGAGTGTACTTTATAATCACAACTCCAGCACAAACTTGCTCGGTCTGATTCACAGTGCATCCTTGCTATTCCTTTACAGAGCTCGCAATTCTTCATCTTCATTAGGTTTTTTTTCTTCTGCTCTCTAGAACTTGGAAATGGTGCAGAATAGGGAGAGAGGGAGAGATAGAAAAAAGAGGAGGAATGGAGAATGAAGATGAGTGGGGGAGAATAAGAGGGAGAAACTTGTAGTTGCTAATATAAACCGCCTTGATATTTTGGTTAAATAACGAAATTGCCACGCTTCTAGATTCTTCCATTCGGGAGTGGATGATAGGTAAAGTTGTAATTAAGCCGAGAAATAAAATATTCGCGTGTTAGCGAATTTCCTCCTTTGTTATTTTTTTTATTTTTTTTACGGGGGAGGGGACGTGGGAATCGAACGTAGGACCTCGGCACTGCGTCCTCGGCCGTTTTCCACTGTGGCCACAGACTCCCACCTTTGGTTTTTTTTTTTCCTAAGGGAGAAAAAATAAGGAACAAAAAATTACTTTCACCAAGACTAACAAATTACTAGAGTATAAAGATTAGTTTTTTTTTCCTTCTAAGAGTATAAAGAATAGTTGGTATTTAGAAGAGTTTGATTATGGAGTTTGTATCTCAAAAAATTTACCGTATTGCACTACAAAGATGAAGAATTTATCTCAATTGTTTATTTTTATTAAAAATCAGGACAAAACTATAAATAAAAGTATGAATTAACATAAAAAAAATTGAAATTATTGGGAATACAAACAATTGAAAGCTAAGTACCTCCATGTATAGATCAATGTAAAACTGACGTTCTTCATTATTATTCTTCTTTCTATAGTGAGGATCTTAATAATTAATGCGTTATTTTTTATGTATTAATACAAAGATAAAAAAGTTACCAACTAATCATATAAACAAGTAATAAATTTACTTTTACACATATGAAGTATGTATATGCACATATTGAAATATAAATAGGATGTCAACGATACAATACTTGTTTATAATAGAAGATTTATATTTTTCAAAAAGAAAATTATTTATAATTGAAATAAATATAGATATAACACCTCAGATTGTTCATCTAATAGTAAGTGAAGTTGTAGTAGTTAAATTCAGCTAATATTACTCTAAAATAATCACTCTTAAATAATAAAATCAATAATTTAACCATAAAAAAGAATTGCCACTATTAGAAATGGGGGCAAAGCTCATTGTAGAAGCATCTGTAATTCAAATACCGAAACTACCCTACTGAAACGGTGTGCTGGTAATGGAAAGTATTGTGGGGGTAAAGATGTCAATTAGTAGTTTGTTAACACGCCACTCGTCTGACCTACGTTTTGTGGTGAGGAGAAGTTCCAAGTGTTGGTACGTGAAGAAACAACCGCTTTTTTTCTGTGGTTCGTACAAGATATTTTGTTCAAGTCGATGACCTGGAATCCGTCGTGGCCCTTACCAATGCGGAGGAGATTCTGATTTGTTTACGTGGAGAAACTGGGACCCTTTAAGGGCGAAGCATTCTGTCGTGGACCTAGGGCAGCCAGTGGTCGTAGATGACCACTAGTCCATGATCAGTAGCATCACGGTTTGATTAAAATAATAAAAACAGGTGGGGCCTTATAAATTTTTTTTATTTTTTTTTAATCAAAAGAGGTGATGTGGTTAATTCTGGATCAAGTGGTCCACAACCCCACATATAACCCAGGTCTATATCAGAATTTTCCTTTAAGGGCATTTGGCCACGTGATGGTCACCTGCTGCTGACATGGCGGCATTTGCATCGGTTGGGGGATCTTTCTTTGGATCAGTTCTGTTGTGGGACGCGGATCGCTGAAAGTGGTTACGTTCAGTAGCATCGCGAACAGCCAAAGCTGATTTACGTTCAATAGCATCACAGTTTTAATTAAAATAATAAAAACACTCCCCCTTTTGGTGGGCCTTATGAGACATTTTATTTTTATTTTTTAATCAAATGAGGTGATGTGGTTGATTGTGGATCAAGTGGTCCACAACTCCATATATAGCTCAAGTCTATATCAGAATTTTTCCTTTCTTTGGGGTTTGGTTTTGATTGTTGGCGGTCCTCTAATTTTAGAAAAATTCTGATATAGACCCGGGCTATATGTGGGGTTGTGGATCACTTGATCCACAATCAACCACATCACCTGTTTGATTAAGGGCCTCAAAAAGCCCACCAAAAGGGGGAGTATTTTTATTATTTTAATCAAAACTGTGATGTGGCTGAATGTGAACCAAATGGTCCATGACGATTTGATAGTCCAGGTCTATATCAGAATTGTTCCTAATTTTAACACCCTTATTTTATTTTTTTAATACTTCCTACCTCATTTTAATTTTAATGGTTGTGGTTTTGATAATTTTAGCAACATGACATCTAAGTTTAACACCCTTATTTTTATTTTTTTAATACTTCCTACCTCATTTTCTTTTATATATTTCTCTATCACCCAAAATAGTTCTTCAATTTCACTGCCGCCCACAACCATTGATAGCCACAATCACTACACCTCTAACGATCGTATTCCAATTGACCTAAAAAATATTTCAACGATTTTTAAGAAATACAAACAAATATGAATAATCTATTTACTATGTAAATATTTTGAAAAAAATAAAAACTCAAAAACTTGGCTATATCTGATTCAATTTAATCAAACCTGACCAACCGGCCCTCCATCGCGTGTGACGAACTCGTGGCATCCAAGACCACCATGTGTGGCTGAGTATGCGTCAAACCAGTCCAACGTGTGTGGCTAGGCACGCGATCGACCTCCATGTCGCTAGTGACTGGACACGCAATGAACGGGCCAACCGCATACTGGTTAACACGCAACTTAGTCATACTGGTTTTTTAAGTCTTCTTTTAATCACACTAATTGATTGGTACAATTTTTACTATGTTATATGTGTCCAATTTATTTTATCTAATTAGGTTTTTATATTGTATGTTAGTGATTATTATGTAGAGCGTATTTTTTCACTATTATGATAATTCATTGAATATTTTCAATTAGTTAAGATATATTATTTTACTTGGATTAAATCTTAGTTTCATACATGATTTTTATTTTAAAATTCTTATTTCATTTATATTGGTTAGTTGGACTATGTAATAAAGATTTATTTCTTTTGGGTGTTGGATTAATAATTAAAAAAAATTATTATTATTTTAGACGGTGGATCGGACCAGTTATGTCTGATTAGCGAACGCGGGATTAGAGTGACTGATAGACTGGTTACTCGGTCAGCTAGATTGAGTTATCTGCAGCGTCGTGCTGCAAATCTTCCCAAGATGTATCATGACCTACCAGATTCTTCATTAGGCACCCCCCACTCCCACTATTTCTCCACCTTAAGGGAGTCCCCCACACATTGAAAGTGTTCCCCCATGCCCCTAGCCCAGTATGACCCTTCTTCAGTCACCCCATACCTTATTCGACTTCTTATTCTCTCCACCCATGATGAGTTACTAGTGGTAGCTCACAACCACTTCGATATTCCGTAGAGACCCCTTAGCTTACCTACATTAGAGGGTAGATAGATTTGAGGATTATGTTAGGGGACTGAGGGTGAGAAGACTATTTTAGAGGAGAACATTGATGACGGGGATGGTACTGTTGATGATAATGAGAATGAGACTATCCCACCTAAAGTCCAGTCCCCAAAACGAGGTGGTTTGTTCAAGAAGATCTTAAGGACCTTTAGAGGTAGTAGATCTTATAGTAGAAGCCAACACGCGTCTGATCGGCTCACCAAATCCTCAACATTAGATATTCCTCTCAGATCTACAATATTTGATAGCCTCATAAACCCTCAATATCAGACCGAACCCCTAGACACTCAACATCATATAGGGCCCATAGATATTATATTTCAGATAAGACTCCCTAGAGTACACATACTACTATTCATCGGGATGATAGTCTTTATATCCCAACCCCGACACCAACACCTGAGGGGAAAAGTAAAAGAAGAATGAGGGAGACCAGGTAGATTGAGAGCAGAGGACTCTAGCTCCCGGAGAACCTGTTAGTCTCTCTATGATTCCTTCATATTCAGGACATTTTGTTGATATTTAAAATGGATAAGAGCGGAAAATCCAAAAGTGCAAACTAGGAAAGATGCACTGGTGAGGAATGAACTACACTTAAGACTGGTCAGATTGAAGAGCCTTTGGTTAGTCAATCCGGGCTAGGACATATATGGCGGTGTATGTATATAGTGATTAGAAATATGCATTAATTGTTGCATTTGTGGAGTGTTGGAAGTCTGAAGTTAACTCATTTCACATGTCGTGGGATGAAATAACAATTACACTTCATGATTTCTTTCACCTCTTCAGTATTCCTGTTGCGGGTATAGTCGTCGATGACCCCAAGCAATGGTGATTTAGGATAGAATTTTTAGTGAAATTTTTTTTGGGAGAGAGGATTTTGGATGAGAAAGAAAATAAATAGAAAAATGAAGAAGGGGATGTTAAAAAAATTTGGGGTGTAAAAATAGTTTTTCCCAATAACTATTATTAGGCCTACAAATGGGCTGGGTTTGCACCCAAATCCTCCCGATTCAGTAATAATTTCAGACACATATCCATAGCAATTACAAAACGGATACAAATTCTAAATATCTAATACCGAATCAGGTAGAATCGGATTCATTTCACAAATATGTAGTAAAGAAATATGCAAATATATTATGTAAATATAATGATTTTTTTAACCATTGAATTATTTCACATCTAAGAATTACAACTCTACTCTAACTTTTAGTCTTAATTGTATAATCCTATTCCAAACAATTCTACTAACCGTTTCTTTCATTTCACTGTAAAAAAAAACTCAACTTTTCTTCAAACCATTTTTCTCTCTTTTCATCGGAGTGTGCGGTGAAGAAGAAGTCTCTAGAAGGAGACCTCACAAATTTCTGGGCAATTTTTTCAATTTTTCAAGAAAAAAGAGGTTAGATCTCGAAAAAAGGCACTGCTAATTTCATTAATTACTTTCACATTTCAGAATTTTGAATTGAAATTCAGAAAGATATTTTAATATTTTCAAGTTTTTTTTAAGTATTTTCATCTATTGTTTTATTAAGTTTATAATAAATAAATATGAGATTGAGTTCATTTTCTCCGAGAATCATGACTGCTCATGTGAAGGCCATTTGGGGTGTGCTTGTATTGGGTCTGATTGGGTTTGATCTGGTTTGAGACTCAAACTCAGACTTAAACCATCTTTGGATTGAACTGGAGATATTTAACACTTCAGATTTCATTCCCAAACTCAATCTAAAGCTGGTTTGGGTCTGTATTTGAGTGTCAAACCAGATTAAACCCAAACCATACCCAATCCAAGCACACCCTTAATGTGCTTCTGAATTCTTATATGAGCAAATAGCTTTTTTCGCCACAAAACTAGTTACGAGTGCTATATTTGCCATAAATCAATTTTTTGTGCTTTTTTTGCCATAAAATTAGTTGTGAGTTCTATATTTTCCACAAATCATTTTTTCGTCCCTTTTCTGCCATGAAACATTTTTACGAGTGCTAAAAATACCACAAAACGGCAGAGGGTGGTGGTGCTAAGGCGGAATTGGAGGGCAAAATAGGTAAGAGTAGGCTTGCAAACGGTTACAAACGGATACGGAATTGTCTATTCCGGATCCATATCCATTTTTTATTTTTTCTACCATATCCGTATCCATATCCTAACGGATAATAAATATGTATTACCAGATCCGCTGATTTGGATACGAATACGGATATGGTAAAGTCCTCAAAAAGTCCAATCCTGAACTATACAATACAATATAATATAAAAGTCCAAACCCGTCACAAATAATTATATAAAATATAATATAATACATCATCATACATGAGAAAGACAATGAATCAACAATTGGTAACAAATCAGCAATTAAAATAGATAAAAAAATCCAAAATAGATATAATAGAAACTCATTAAAAATTCTGGCAACTTTCGGCTGCCACCCCCCCACCCCCACCTGTTTTCTTTAGTGCCTACCGATTCTAAAAAGAATTATTATTTAAAAACTTTAGAACTCGTAATCTTTTTTCGGTCATAATTCATATAGTAGTATTCAAGAATTATTCTCTTAGTAATTCTAAGTCTCAAAATATAGTTTATTCAAAGTCTCAAGAATCATTGTCTTGTGGAGGGGAAGCTTTTTTCCGAGATCCAAAGTCTCAAAAAATAGTTTATTCAGATATTAAGTTTATTTAGTTGTTTGGGATATTAAGTTTTTACTTTCCAGAAACAAAAACAAAAACAAAAAGATCAAGTAAACAAAAACGATAACCAGCGGAACAAAAACATACCGGGGGAGAGAGAGAGAAGAAGATGGAATAAACGTCGGAGACGGGGGAATCGGAAACTGGGAAAGAGAGAGAGAGAGAGAAGAACACGGAAGAAACGCCGGAGAAGGAGGAATCAGAAACTGGGAAAGAGAGAGAGAGAGAAGAAGAGGCAGATGTGTTAGGGTTTGTTGTCTTAATAACCCTTAAGAATATATATATATATTGTTTTACCTAAAACGGATTCGGATTTAACGGATACGGTTTTTTATATTTCATATTCGTAACCATTTTATTACTCTTATACGGATTCGGATTCGAATGCGGGTATATGGATATGAAATTCTTACCATATCCTTATAAAAAATACGGATTCGAATCGGATACGGATAAAAATCCGCTCCGTTTGCAGGCCTAGGTAAGAGATTAAATTAATTTCAAATATACCCTAAGATCACATTTTTTATACACAATTGGGTACATAATTTTTTTCTTCCTAATCTTTGACCACGTATTCCCAAATTTACCAAGACCCACGCCACCACCCATCCGGTCACTCAATCCCCACCCCTAACCATCCAATTCTCCAAATAAACCATCAAATGTCATTATGGATCTGGAAAAAATACAGATATTAACTCCAAAGTTGAATTTTTAACAAAAATGGTAATTGACAAAAATGGTATGAATCCCTTGTTTTAATCTAGAAAAAATTAAGGAAAAAAATAGAATCACTAGTTAATATGAGCATAAAAATTCTGCGAAAAACATGTTTAAGCCGTCCCTGTCTAAGGGGTACATATCCTTCTACAAAACTGTCTGAAAACAACAAATTAATGAGGATCACATGACCATATTTAAGGTGTTCAAATCCATATACAAATATTTCCAAAACTATCCAAACAACATAATTAAAAACCAATCCTTTTACAAAGAGCTGAAGAAGAATTTGGCTTTCTAAAAATCTCAACCCTCCAGGAATAATAATACTAAATTCCTCAACAAATCCCACAAACCCCAAATATAAACCCCTAATCTTACCGTAATTGGGGTTCGGCTTGTCAAACTCTGATAGTGGCCGCAACTTCATCCTCGCCATGGTGCAGATTCTTGAAATTAACAAGATTTTCTCATATTTGAGGAAGATGATCACCATTTTATAGTGAAATTCGGTTTTTAAATTTTTTTATTAAGGTGTGTTTAGTTAGGTTTAGAATACTTTTTTTTTTTTAATACCCGTTAGGTTTAGAATACTGAAAGCCTACAAAGTACTAATTTGGGAATACGGGGTCAAAGATTAGGAAGAAAAAAATTATGTACCCAATTGTGTATAAAAAAATATGATCTTAGGGTATATTTGAAATTAATTTAATGTCTTACCTATTTTGCCCTCCAACTCCACCTTAGCACCACTACCCTCTGCCATTTTGTGGTATTTTTAGCACTCGTAAAAATGTTTCATGGCAGAAAAGGGACGAAAAAATGATTTGTGGAAAATATAGAACTCACAACTAATTTTATGGCAAAAAAAGCACAAAAAATTGATTTATGGCAAATATAGCACTCGTAACTAGTTTTGTGGCGGAAAAAGCTATTTGCTCTTCTTATATTGAAATGTAATCTAAGTTCTAGTTATTTATTATTGTTCAAATTTGAAACTTGGGAATGTATAATAATTATGGATTGTATTTTAATTTGTAGTTGTATTTATTATAGTATGAATTATTGAGTCGAAATAATATCTGATATTTTGGATTGTTAGATTAAATGGAGATATATTTTTATGTAGTCAAAATAGAAAAGAAGAATTTGTTTTTTAAAGGAGTTTATCAGATTCGTATACGGATACGAATGTACATATTTGGCAATATTTAATCTGAACCAGTCTGTATCCCGACACGGAAACCGTTACAAATTTTAAAATGAATAAAGATCCGTAATAAACAATTCCGTATCCATTTATACCCATTTGCATACCTAACTATTACACCTTGCAGGGGAGAGCAGCGCCGCGGGGGTATAGCGCATCTCCCCGAGGTTGAGGATGGATGAATCGTCTTCTCTCTTTGTAACAAACTGCGAAGGAATCAAGTGGGCTTAGGCCCAAAATTACCTTTGAAATGATTGGGCTCAGTTTTTGGATTCTAAGCCTCATCAGAAACAAATCTTTTTTTTTATTGATTTTCCATGAACGATTGTCTGATTGGTAAACAACGCATTAACACCCTTAACGTGAAAGATCTAAAGAGAAGTAGTTCATAGATTTATTTTATTCAACTATTTGAAACATAATTCCAAAACTTAGCCCAGATAAACAAATAAAAGAAAAATAACATGATAATTATAGATTTTAAGTGATCGGTTACCCGAATACTTAATTTGAGGGGATAACAAGTGAAGACCTAGCGTTGATGGATGTTCCCTAGCACCCTTTTTTTTTTAATGAATTTTGGTTGTTAATTATTAATTAAACAATGAAAAAAATTATATTTTCTTCTGGATAAATATTTTCATAAGTACTAGCTAATATAATAATTTTAATTTCAGTTGTCAACCGATCTAATGACTAAAAATCAATTGGCAACCAAAATTGCCAAGTGTGATGCTTTGAGAATCTTGAGCAACACAGTTCACAACCTGCTTTTCTTGCGCCATCTCCCTTCTCCCCTTTATATAACACCTTCCTTCCCAACTCTGCCTTGCAAACCAAGTTATTCTCGTTTTAATTTCTGTTACGGACATAAGTATCCCATCAAGATTATAATCACATAAGAAAATTACTAATAACTCGATTAATTGATTATAATTGATTATAATTTTGATGAACTCTTTGATTTATTACATTATGAGCATCCGTAACAATTTTCATACCAACGTTAGCAATATGTCTTCCGGAGTTTTAGTTATTTTCGACTTCGACAAGAGTAGATCATAGACAGTGATAATCGGGTTCTCCAAGAATTGGGTTTCACTGACATGCTCAATCAACTTCTTCCTACCATGCCATTGGAATTCAATGATGATAATTTCTTGTTCTAAATTTTCTTGATTTTTTTGGTATACATATATGGTTCATTTATCACTTCCATCTTCAATGTGTTTCCACGGTAGAAATTTTAAAGAGTTCAATTTTCATGAATTTTTCGTGATCAAGAATATGATCATTGTCCAATAAATTTGTACTTGTTTTTTCTTATTTTAGGACAAGATTATGGCGGAACTTCATTGAAGTTCCAGACATCATCTCACGGCTGCAATAATCCCTGTCCTCCTAACATGTGCAAGGTTTGTTAAAATTTCAAGATTCTTGAATTAATTTCATATTTTTTTTTTTACCTAAAGATTAATTTCTTGATATTGATTTGGATTTTTATTTTTAACAGGGTGAGATTCTTGAAAGAATTCAAGATTCTATAGCTAAAGAGGGAAAAAAATAAGGGTGGGTCATATACCTTGGTGATGGAAGTGGGATTAATACAAAATATTCACTTCCTTCAAGTTTAAAAATGCTAGCAGATTCAGTAGATGGGAGTTGGGAATACATGACTCATCCATACTTGATTGGGAAAAAAACATGATTTTCTTGACGTATGAGATCTCAGGCACCAGTGATCATTGGCCAAACTGAACAAGTAGATTTTCATTTGTGTCCTCAGCGGCCTCCAACTTGTTGGGCAGCGGAACACTCCAAACAACAAATTATAACAGAAATGAAAAGAAAGCAGAAAAATAACACAAGAATTTAATGTAGTTCGGTCTCAAAGCAGACCTACATCCACGGCCTCGGGGTATAAACTTTCACTATGTAATTTTTGAACGGAAGAAAAATTACAAACCCTCTTCTAGAACTCCAAGTCTACAAACACAAGACTCAAGGAGTTGGTACAAATAAACTCAACACTAGATGGGTCTATTTATAAGCCTCTTGTCTTGACCCTTTTATTTTCTAACCAATGTGGGATCTGAGAAATATTACCTAACATATCCTCTATTTTCTCAAATTCCCAAGTTACAACAGAATCAGAAAACCTAACTTTCTTCTCAGTCTTCGCGGTCTCCTTCGCTGTTCTTCCTCCAGCTTTACTTCCTTACTTCTTCAAGGAATGACCATCAAGGTGATATAAATTAATTCCCTTCCTTCCTTATTCGCATAACCAGACGGTTGCCTCTATATACTTTGCAGAACTTCCCAATTCTAACATACTTGTAACCCTTTGATGCCAATTCACCCAAAGAAATTATGTTGGCACTCGAATCAATTACAAATCTAACATAATGAAGTACTTTTACCCCATCATTGTGGAATTTCAGGCGGACTCGTCCAACGCCCTCAACTTTCACCTTCGAGTTGTTGCCCACTTTGATGCAGCCAAAGTCTCCCACCTGCAAAGTATCAAACATGTCTCTATCCTTGCAGATATGCACGTCAGCAGCATTATCCATAATCTAGTTTGAATGATTCTCAACAGTGTCATCCAAGCATCTCGTCAAATATAAATCATCATAATCGCTGACCACATTTGTAGAGGAATCACATACATTTGCCTTGTCTTTCATCTGTTCACGGAGATTTTTCAAATCCTCCCTCATCTTTGGACAACGGCTTTAGAAATGACCAAGTTCCCCATAATAGAAGCACTCGACCTCGCTTCAATCACCTCTCTGTCGAGATTTCCCTCTTCCTTGGTCACCTATACTCCTGCTTCGATTCCTCCCTCTTCGAGAACTCTCTATAGCTAGTATTCGATCCTCCTCGGGGTAATCCTCATTCATCATTTGTTGGTTCTCCTTCAAGGCTTTTGAAACCTCATTCAATTGCAGTGTGTTCTTTCTCGCTAGCAGTGGATCGCACTAACGATTTATAGGATTTCGGTAATGAAGCCAATAACAGCAACGCCTGTTCTTCATCCTTAATCTCTTCCCCTGTATTCTTAAGTCAAGATACTAACTCATTAAATTTATTAGTGTGATCAATAAGATTACATATTTCCTCCATTTTGAGTGATTACAAATCCATCTTCATCTTCAATAGGTTAGTCAAAGTCTTCGATGAATAATTATTCTCCAGAGTCTCCCACAACTTCTTTGGTGATGTCTCTGTCAACACCGTCATCTTGATTTGTGGAGCCAAAGCCAATCGAATTGTAATAACCACCATCTTCTTAATTGTAACCCACTCAGAATCTTTCATACATTCTAACTTTTCATCACCCAGAGCAGAATCAAGACCTTGCTGCACTAAATAGTCTTGAATCCATCAAAGAGGGGAGATGGAACATCGCTCTTCACCGGCACAACAGTGTTTAAATACTCCATAATTTAAACACTCTAACTTTAAAAATAACACCAAAATCTTAATTAAAGCAGCACCAGAAACTTACCCGCAAACTAAATATGCAACTTCTTTCGTCTCCTCCCAAGCCTGAACCTCGCGCTCTGATACCAGTTGTTAGGCAACGGAACACTCCAAACAACAAATTATAACAGAAACGAAAAGAAAGCAGAAAAACAACACAAGAATTTAACGTGGTTCGGTCTCAACGCATACTTACATCCACGACCCCGGAGTGTACAAACTTTCACTATGTAATTTTTTAACTGAAGAAAAATTACAAACCCTCTTCTAGAACTCCAAGGATACACACACAAGACTCAAGGAGTTGTTACAAATAAACTCAACACTAGGTGGGTCTATTTATAAGGCCTCTTGTCTTGACCCTCTTCTTTTCTAACCAATGTGGGATTTGAGAAATATTACCTAACACAACTTTAGTGTCAACTCTATTGTTCAAAGTCGCGGTATCGGTCGCCGACTCGGAGGCCACCGTTTCATATACTATTCGGTAGCTCGATTGATTTTAGGTGATACACGGTGTTTTTTTGGTATAGAGTGTTCAAACATTTATGAAAATTTTGTAAAAATAAACTAAAATATAAGCAATATAATGGTATCATTTATGGAGGTAAACAATCATATTCAAAGTAACAACTACATATTTAACAGACTAAAACAATACAATTACCAAAAAATATAAAAAATAACTTATATAACAAAATTATAAAGGATAATGTATTACATATGTCTAACTATCAATATCAAAATGGAATGTCAAACATGTTCAAAATCATCGTTCAATGTCCGATCCTCTGTGTTACAGTATGATTATGTGAATCAGTTATCAATATTACCACAAATAGGTAAAGAGTGACCGTGTCCCGCATCCATCTGTGATGGATACACCTGTGATGGATATGGTTTGTATCACATCCCGTAAATCTGTGGACACCGTGCCTATGAATGAAATAAATTACGTGTACACAGTTACTCGCGGAAATTAATTCCACGTCAGAAAAGTTACGAGTTTTACAGTTGGGGCGTGTCGGCTTGTGGTTGATAATAGATCATATAATTCCTTTGCTTATTACAGTAACTACAACTTCGATAATGACTACGGTAACCGGTAATGCTAGATGAACCATAACTATAAGTACCATGAGGTCCGAGTTAATTCGTTTTGACTCGTCGAGTTTTGCCGATTCAGTTTGAGCTGGGCCGAGTTGGAAGCGACTTAACAATTCTTTTGAAACAATTGTGATAGTGTGTCGTTTTTGTATCGGAAGGTATTGATTCAATTATAACTCGATTGAGACTTTGAACCATGGTCAACTCGTTAATAGTGCACACCTTACTAGATGAAGACGTAGAAGGGATTTGGTAGAGTTGAAGTTTCACTGCTAAGCATTGTAAGACATTTGCCATGATGGGACGATGAGCTGGATCTTGTTGCACACACACAAGTCCAATGTTTATGCACTTCAAAACTTCACTAGTACTGTAGCCGTTACAAAATTCCAATACCTCGCGTCTTGACATAATTCCCATACCTAGATGTAGAGTTTTATCAATAAAATGCAAAGAGCTAGCAAAATCCAAAATATAAAGAGTTAAGATGGTTGAGAAATTCACTCACATAACCTAACAGGCCAAGAACTTCTTCATAATCCTTAAGTTCCTTTTCCCATGTTGATTTTACCATCACTTTTGGTACGCTGTAATGAAATGGAATGAAATCCTCTCTAGACAGAATTGCTTTCCGTCCGGAATGAGTTCCAAATCCTCTTTTCATTCGAATGTTTGGAAAGCAAAGTTAGAATTGAATGTTAATTCATTTTATGTGTTTGACAAAATTATATTTTAATCTAAGAATGGAATGAAATTAAACACAATATGACATAAATGCTTTTTTAACATATACTAACAATAAAACATAATTAAGCATACCTTACAAAATATTTTGAATAACATTGACATTATACATCAAACATATATATATATATATATATATATATATATATATATATATATATATATATATATATAATCGGAAGTGTCATAGCCCAGTGGGGCTTGGCACTGCCCACGACCGTGAGGTCGTGGGTTCGATACCCAACCCCTACGTGGGGTTTAATAAATTCCGTCATTCTTTGGGCTCCTCCTCCTGTGAGTCCGCTTCCCTCTGTGAGGTAAAAAAAAATTATATATATATATATATATTGTTAAAATATAATTTTTATTAAAATTGTAACAAAGTCATAACAATAACTTTATTTTTAAATTAAAAAATAGATTAAAAACTATTAACAAGAAAAATAAATATTTAAAAATTATCATTTATGAAATTATATTAAGTAAAATAGAATATTTGTGACTAAGTATGAATACATTGCTATGTAAAATGAACGTAATAATTAATTAAAAGAATTATATACATGTCAGTTACTATTTATTAATGACTACAACTTCTCCTAGAAAGGTCATTTCATAGGTTTTAGTGTGGAATGAATTTTTCCACTTCTTCATGGAATGACATTTTCAACTTAAATTTGAAAAAAAAACTTAAATTTGTTAAAACAAGCATTGGAATGGAAGGAGATGTCATTCCAATCAACTCGCCAATGAGGCATTGATTTAGTGGCCAAAGCTGATATCTCATGATGTAGATGTCATGAGTTCGAATCCCCACCATACTTCTTGAATTCAATAGATAGGTCCCCTCCCAAAAAAAAAAAATTCTAATCACTCCAGCGTACCAACGTGCTGTAAGCTCACAATAAAAGTTAATTAATGGTCTAAAAGTTTAACCAAGTTAATTGATTCGAGATTAGAGTTTATATAGTTAACTTAAAGTTAATTAATAATAGTTGATGATATCAAATCTAAGGAGGACCCCTGGATTCCATATCTTGATGGTTTTAAGTTGCCTATGGATCAAAGGCAAATGGATTCCTGCATCATGGTTAAAGATCTTATGAACATTGCACATAATGGCTGGAACAGGGCTGTGGTGGAGCATTCTTTTGAACATATCACTGCCTCTGCCATTCTTAAAATCATTCCCTCCGGGGAACATGACTCTCTGATTTGGTTGCCCTCTACGACAGGGCAATTTACTGTGAAGTCTGCGTACCGAACAGTGAATCATGAGAGATTTTTGGGAGTCTCGCAAATTAATAGGAAAAACTGGAATAGGTTGTGGCAGTCAAATTTGCATAACAGACATAAACATTTTGTTTCGAAGATACTCAGTAATGCTCTCCTTGTTAGAGCTAGGCTTAAGTATTGTTTCCAAATTCCTGATGTTGTTTGCCTGTTATGTCAAAGTGAGGAGGAAACATTGGAACATCTATTTTTTAACTGTCCTTTCTCACAATCTTTATGGGCATTATCCAGATGGCAGATCACAATGGAAGGGATCCAAAACTGGAGCATATCGACATGGATTAAGGAAGTAACTTCTTCTTCTGGTAATTTTCAAATTCCATATGTTAAAAGAAGTGAGTTTTTCCATTTTTTTGCAGTCACTTTGGAGCAAATATGGACACATAGAAATGAAATACTTCATGGGAAACAAAGGAAAATGGTGGATGAAGTGCTGAAGCAGATTGAAGTTAAATCATTAACCTACTGGGAGGCTGCAATTGCTAGAACAATGAAGAGGAAGGCAGTTCAGATGATTACAACATGGAAATTGCCACCTAAGAATGTCTTAAAGGTCAACTTTGATGCAGGTTTTATCAGAGATGATGAAGCAGTTAGTTCCTTTCTTATCAGAGATGATAAAGGGGAAAATCTGGGAATGTGGATACATAGGTTCCAGGCCAGATCTCCCTTTGAAGCAGAAGCTCATGCAGCTCTTATAGCAATGGAAAAAATTCAGTCACTTCACTTGCTTAATGTTTTATTTGAAGGAGACTGTTTAAATGTCCTTAAAAGTCTTAAAGGACACTCTTCTGATTTGCATTGGACTGGTATTGATGTTATTAAATCAGGTAGAGCTTTATTGTTTAGGTTCAGGCATTGGGATGTTGTCTATGTTAATAGGAAGGCAAATTTCTATGCTCATAATCTAACTCTTTGGGCTAAAAGGAATCTTGTAATAGGACAGGTAGATCCATTTGCTATCCCACCATATGCTCTCTGTGATAGGGGAGACACTTTCTGTAACACAGATTCTGGTTTGGATTCATCAATAGACTAACTTTTACTTAGCAAAAAATAAAAAAAATAATCTAAACCTTAGATATAAAAAGAGGACAATTATCAATAATTAAAGAATCTATTGATAGTATTGGAAGAGGTGTAATAGAGGACGGGTTGTTGTCCATGTTGCTTTAATAAAAATAGATGGGAGATCATCTGTAGATCACTCAAAAATAAATAAATAATTAAATAAATAATTATTTTTTTTATTTCAAAGTTTTTTTTTTGGTACAAAAAAGTTTGGGTGAGTTCGACTTCAGTCACCACCACGGGTCAGAGCAGCCTCTAGGGATCATATGTCGGTTAAAAGGTATTTACAAATCACCCACTAATACAGCCCTCACGTTGACAATAGGAATTTAACAGTTAACCTTGGTAAGGACGTGCCAAATTCTTACCAACTGAGCTAACTTGTATTGATTTTATTCAAAGTTTAGATTAAAGTTAGGAGTGGACATTGACGTGTTGGTCTTGTACCTAATCTCACGCTACTCACACATTATTTACGTCACACCCACATTATTTGTTTTTTTTTTTTTTTGCTAAATAAAGATTTACTCATTAATCATAAAATAGTCAAGGTCATTACAATCAAAAGATAAAATGCAAATACAAGAAAAATAAAAGTTATACAATGGTGTAAATACCATGATAACAGATAAAAGTCCACACCCCGGACTAGGTAAACAACACAAAAAACAGTAAAAAAAATAAATACATGATAAAATTCTTCGCAGCAGCTTCTCCGAGATCTTGGAACAGCAGTAGCAAACTCAGTTTCATCAATACTTAGCAAAAAAAAAACTCATTTTCATCACCTTTCTTAGAAATCAACAATCTACGAGTCCATGGGCGTATCAACCGTCTCATAGATTGTCTCGGAAAGATGAAGAAAACTGAGAAATGGCCCAGAACAAGTCCAGGTTTAGAGATAAACTCCAGATCTGAAAGGATCTGAAGTATGTCTTGCATTTGAGTCTTGAATCTTGAATAATATTGCTTTGAAAAAATTTCATCAAGATTTACAACAAAAGAGAGGGGTGAACACACCAAAAGTGGAAGAAAGATGGCTAATCCAACCATTCTTGGTTGGATCTAGCCATGAAAGCCAAAAAATGAAGAAGCTTCAAGAGGAAGAAGAAGAGAAAAAGAGAGAAAAAGCCTCGATATACATACTGGGCCTGTAAATAATAATTCAGTTCGGATCTTATACGTAATAGTTTTTTTTTTTTTACTATATACGGAACGCTTTAGAACATATGTTCAGTAAGATAAAAATAGAACAGGTGTTCTGAGTATCAGAACATGTATTTTTTTTAAATCAATCTTAACTGTCAAAATTTTAATGCAACGGATGAGAAAAGTTCTTCACGTGTAGAATTTACCTCGTTCTGTACTGGAGCAATGTCGAGAATAATGATAGGAGTGGGAGTGGGAATGGCTACACACCAATGGACGGATCTCTTTCCCCTTTTTTTTTCGAGTTTAAACTCTATCATCTTCTACGACTAACAATGCCCAAGAAAATTGCAAAAGGATGTACCAGTTTTAAAATACTCCCTCCGAAAGTTCGTGTCAGAAATTCAGCTCAATAGTTATTGGTTGGTTGATTACTTAAGCAAGTTAGTTACTTAAGCAAGTTGGCAAATTACTTAAGCAAGTTGGCAATTTGATTAAGTAAGCAAGTTGGCAATTTGGTTAAGTAAGCAAGTTGACAATTTGATCAAGTAAGCAAGTTGGCAATTTGATGATCCACCATCTTTTGTGGAGATTGTCTCCAAAACTTTCTCTATAAAAGGAGCTCATACTTGAGCTAAAGAATAACACCAAAAATTGAGAGCAACAAGAGTTGTATGCTCTGGAGAAAAAAGAAAGAGGTTTTTTTTTCTCGGTGAGGTCACACTTGTTTTGAGTGTGGGAGATTAGTATTCCTTTTTAGGATACTTGAGTGGTAGAATTGTGAGGTATTGGAATTATATCCAGGGAGAGAAAATTTGAGTAAGTGTGAGATACTCAATGTTTTCTGTATTCAATTTACCACATAGTGAAATTCTTTTCGGAGACTGTCCTGCGGTTTTTCCCTCTAATTCAAAAAGGGTTTCCACGTTAAAAAATTCTTGGTGTCTTTGTTCTTCTTCTGTTCAGTACTTATATTTATACTGTTACTGTTAATTCCGCTGCGCGCATATCTGATAAAACCCCAACAACTGGTATCAGAGCCAAGTTGCACTAACCTTGGTAAGGTGAACTGTTTCTGGTCAAGGATAAAACACCTAGTCAAGGATAAAACACCTATTTTTGTAACAGTTACACCTGTTCTGCGCTGTTCAATTTATTCTCATTTGTTGGCTGATTAATATGTGGTTATTGTAGCTACTGGTTGTTTTTTTTTTCTGAACTGACATTTCAGAAAGATGATGGAAACCAGTGCTGGAACCATGTTGAAATTAAATTAATCGAATTACTCTATATGGAGGACGATGATAGAAGATTACCTCAATTGTAAAGATCAATATGAGCCAATTGAAGGTGATGGAGCCAAGCCGGAGAAGATGTCGGAAGAAGAATGGGAAAGGTTGAAAAAGAAAGCTCTCGGCACCAAAAGGCAAAATGTCGATCTTTCCATTTTCAATAATGTCTCCAAAGTAACTGATCCACATATTTTTTGGAAGAAACTGGAAAACATGTACCAGAAAAAGAATGCCCAAGGAAGAGTTTTCATTATGAGAAAATTAATGAAAATGAAGCTGAAAGAGGGACAGTCAGTTGCGAAGCATCTGAACGAATATGATGGCCTAGTAATACAACTATCATCGGCAGGACAAGTACTAGATGATGATATGCAGGTGATAATTCTTCTATGATCTCTTCTCGAGTCCTGGAATCCCCTAGTGGTCTCCTTAACCAACTCAACACCCGATGGGAAGGTGACATTGGAGACGGTAAAGAACAGGCTGCATAATGAAGAAATTTGGTCGAAAGATGCACGTGAGAATGAGTAGAGGCTCTTGTTATAGACAATAGAAGTCGAAGTCAAAATCGGGAACATAACAGATTCAAGTCCAGATGGGGATCAAAGTCCAAAAGCATAATTAAATGTTACAACTGCGAGAAACTTGGACATATGAAGAATGATTGCAGACTTCTCAATAAGAAGGAAAAGAAGCAGGCAGTCGACGATAGTACTGTTGCAGTGTCCACTAGCAATGATATAGTTAGCCTTATTGGAGAACTATGTTAAAATTTCCTTCTGGAGGGATTCATGGGCGGAAACTCGTTCCAAACACCCATGGATCCTCCCCTGAAGGATCCGCTCATACAAAACCGATTCGGTAAAACAGTAAAAACTTACGTTTCTTGGATTCAAGAAGCTACTTCTTGAATGGAGGATGACGTTTCTTGGATGCTAATCTTGCCACCAACGGAATTCCCTTTGCGAAATATCCCTCTACCGGTATCCATGCGACGAGACGGGCAGCGAGTGCTAGCTCTTCGTCTTTCTGAGTTTCGGAATTGTGAGAGAAAAAGGAGACCGAAAACTGAAATCAGATTTCAGAGAGTTGGTAATTTTTCGGCTGGAAAATTGATAGGCTAGGGTTTCGGCCAAGAGATCATTATATAAGGTATGAGAGTTTGTTCCCATAACTAACTCTCACATCCTCAACTCCTCTCGGCAGTGGGAGTCCTCAACTCCCACGTCCTCTAGACTTCTGCTGGTAGTGGGAGTCTTTATCGGATAATAACTCCCACGTAATTCCAGCTATACCGAAAATGCCCATTATCTCTAATTCGAATAATAACACTTTATTATTCTCAGAAAAGTGAATGTCAGATACAATGAACCTAGACACATTCTAGATTCATTGAATCTGGACATGAAGCTCGTTAGCTCGTCTATGCGTGTGACCCTATAGGTTCATATCACAATGGCAATCAAAACACACTTAGTAGTAGTGTGAGTTCATAAATCACAAGCGGTCCCTAGCAGGACATTGTGACTACCCAAAGTCAATGAATATACAACGGAACCTAATATCAATCTACTATTTAATCCCTTTGTCTCGCGATATCCTAATTAAGCATAAGGCATGGTGGTCGTCACCCTTATTAAGCTTAATTGTATTTATGCTCGATCTCCGTAGATCTGTTTCGACAAATAGCATTTGATAACCACTTTATCAAATACATTTGAGCACGGCCATGCATTTAAACAGTCTTTCCCTATCGAGGGGCCCATGGATATCTCTCTCTAATAGTAGAGATGGGACAAATTCCTTACAATGTCTCTCACATTCAAGCTATGATAGGACACTACATCCGATCATCGATCGTATTGATTACTCGTTACAAGTAACGTCCGACCGAGTCAAAAACGTGGCTCCATTCATACTAGAATCAATGAAGACATAAGGTCTAAGGATTCTAAAATAGTATTGAGGAAGTAATACTTATGACTTAAGACCATGAAGTATTACTTCTCTGACGGATCACGTCCAATACAATGTATCCCTATATATTGCATCTATGATGTGATTTGTATCCATTACACATGATCAGTAAAACAAGATCATCAATCAACAATCATACTAGTTTGATTTCATAGTAATTAAGCATTACATAAAACTAGGGACTTTTAGAATAGTAATTACATAAGCTAATGAGTTTTACTATCAAATCACACATTTGATAATCAAAAGCAAAATTAACTATTCAATTACATGCTCAAAAGATAATAAAACGCACAACATGTGCTAATGGTCATAGGGCACTACTAACACCTTATTCGTCTGCAGTTGGAAGTTTAATGTATGCAATGGTGTGTACCCGACCTGATATTGCTCAGGCAGTCGGAGTGGTTAGCAGGTTTCTCTCAAATTCAGGAAAAGATCATTGGGAAGTTGTCAAATAGATCTTAAAGTACCTACGACGTAGTTCCAAAATGTGCTTATGTTTTGCAGGAGGAAAACCTATTCTGAAAGGATATATAGATGCAGATATGGCTGGAGACCTGGATCGTAGGAAATCTACGTCAGGATACTTATTTACTTTTGCAGGGGAGCCATCTCATGGCAATCGAAATTGCAAAAGTGTGTTGCCTTATCAACAACTGAAGCTGAGTATATTGCTGCTGCTGAAGCAGGGAAAGAGATTCTCTGGTTGAAGAGATTCCTTCAACAATTGGGAATGAAGTAGAATGGTTCTGAAATTTTCTGTGATAGTCAAAGTGCTTTGGACTTGAGTAAGAATGCTATGTACCATTCACGTACAAAGCATATAGATATCAGATATCACTGGTTACTTGATGCTGTGGAGGAGAAGCTGTTCAAGTTGAAGAAGATTCACACGGATAAGAACGCTGATGATATGCTGACAAAACGCGTTCCTCGAGAAAAGTTCGAGCTGTGTGTCGGCTTGGCTGACATGGACTTCTGTTGATTATTACTGGAGTAATTCCCCTATTGGAGGTGAAGAGGGAGATTGTCAGAAATTCAGCTCAATAGTAATTGGTTGGTTGATTACTTAAGCAAGTTGGTTACTTAAGCAAGTTGGCAAATTACTTAAGCAAGTTGATTACTTAAGCAAGTTGGCAATTTGATTAAGTAAGCAAGTTGGCAATTTGGTTAAGTAAGTAAGTTGGCAATTTGATGATCCACCATCTTTTGTGGAAATTGTTTCCAAAACTTTCTCTATAAAAGGAGCTCATACTTGAGCTAAAGAATAACACCAAAAATTGAAAGCAACAAGAGTTGTATGCTCTGGAGAAAAAGAAAGAGGTTTTTTTTTTTCTCGGTGAGGTCACACCTGTTTTGAGTGTGGGAGATTAGTATTCCTTTTCAGGATACTTGAGTGGTAGAATTGTGAGGTACTGGAATTATATCCAGGGAGAGAAAAATTGAGTAAGTGAGAGATACTCAATATTTTCTGTATTCAATTTACCACATAGTGAAATACTTTTTCGAAGACTGTCCCGTGGTTTTTTCCCTCTAATTTAAAAAGGGTTTCCACTTTAACAAATTCTTGGTGTCTTTATTCTTCTTCTGTTCAGTACTTATTTTTATACTGTTACTGTTAATTCCGCTGCGCGCATATATGATAAAACCCCAACAGTTCGAAGGAGTCTAATGGGCAATTTGAAGGAGTATTTGAATAAAATTGCTCTTGATATGCTCGATGATGACGAAGATGATGAAGAGTTGTCAACATGCAGTTTCCGTGATCGAGGTGGCATTCAAGAATCTGATCGAAGGAATTCACTTAATTCCTCTCATTTACGGCCACGGGAAGACTATTGACAACTGCTTTGATTCCCACTACAAATTTGAGGTAATTTGGAGTGTATATGAACTTAGAATATTATACAATTGTTTTGTTTGTTTAGATTTGGATTTCTTTTGGTTGAATTTTAGTTTTTTTTTTTATGTTTCCAGTCATATTGATTGGATTTCTATGAGTTATGGAGATGCCAAATTTTCGACTTTGTTAGTTTGTTGTTTGAAACAAGTTGTTAAAAAACGCGAGTTAACGAGTCTATTGAACGAAAACATGTTGAATTGTGGGTAAAATTACAATCTGGTCAAAATAGTGTATAAACATTGAATCATAACCTAAAAACTGGACGTTTCTAACGAGTTTAACAACCCAAAATGACATCTTTTGACCAACACCACATAACAAATTAAACCCAAACAAGAACAACAAATGCTATAAATCATACTTTTCATATCTTAATAGTTATACATTAGAATTATACTACAAGCACCATGATTTACTCACACGGACCAGACATATATACTAATGTTAGAAATTTTTTTGGATTACTGAAAAAATTGTTTCTGCACTGTTTTATAACTTTTAACAGATATAATTAAAATAAATAGTACAGAAAGATAAATGCCTGAACAGAAAACACAGCTACTATTTTTATTGCAAAATAATAAAGAAAACAGTAAGGAAAAAATAAAAATCAGAACCTCAACCGGTTTTGGACGTGACAGCAGTGTACCGCTTCCCCTTAAGTTCAATATGCTCTCCTTTTACAGCTTCAGGCCTCTTGAACACTGAACTCTCAAGGTACAACGCCCAATATATATATATATTTTTTTTTGGGTTAGTGGTGGGGGGAGGGGGTTAGTAGTTTGGGTGCTGTGTCCCGGTGTCGAACTCAGGACCTCTCGGTCATGAGCGAAGGGGAGCGCCATTGGGCTACGACCTTCTTGACTACAACGCCCAATCCTTCTGTTTCTTTGAAGCAAGAGAAGCAGAACCTTCGAATCGAAGAGGTAACAACATAACTCTTGAACAGACTCCTTGATATGTAAATACATAAAAAACTTTCAGAATGCAGAGGGGAGAAGGAGATTTCGAGTGGTGTATTTCTGGCAGTGCAAAGCCTGCCTTTTATAGGCTCCCAAAATCCTATTCGAAGACCAAACTTCAAACCAGGATCAACCCGCGAGTTTTGGTCTGACATTTGTGTACGCACACAAGTTCAATCTATTTTGGTATTGACAGACCTTCGATTTGCACCCCCGCGCGGGCCTCACATGATTCTCACATGGGCATAATATTGGTAACACATTTTAGGGTAAGTCTGGCATGGGACGGACCCAATGGGTACGGCCCCACACTCCTCTTACATAAATTAGGGAAGTCGAATTCATCCTTTGTTTTTTCCTTTCCATTCACTCGGATTTCTTCCGTTTCATCGATTTTGTCCGGATCCTCCTTTTCTTCTGAAAAATGGGAAGAAAAAGGATCTTCTTCGGTTGATCCCTCTTGTTCCTGTTTAATCCCTTTCATTTCGGAAGTTGTTCCCTAATTTATGTGAGAGGAGTGTGGGGCCGTACCCATTGGGTCCGTCCCATGAAGAATTTTTCCCACATTTTAAACCCATGTGAACTACTTTTCCTTATAAAGTGAATTTCACTTCCATAGGTTTCCCATGTGGGATGTGGGTTTAAAAACCCATTTACCACATTTCAACAACCATACTTTACGCCAATTTATCATTCATACCATGAATTGGTTTTCTCACATGTTATATATCATCGCGAAACTTGCGTAACCCACTTCGTGATAATCTCAATAACATTCAAAATCGAGTGGTGTAACATATAATAATATTGGCTAAAAAATATTCTCACGACACTTTAATTACAACTAATTCTTTGAGAAAAGCCAATTTCTTCAACAATTAATTGTTAGACACTGCGAGTATTGTTCAAGTTATTACACGCAAATTCACACAACCGGACTCAATCATCTAAAACTAACTTTACAACAAACTACTATCGATCCCCAACTTTTCGTCAAAGTCAGGAAAGAAAAATTTGTTTGGGTGCTTTATCTTTTTTCACATGATTAGGGAAATCTGGAATTTTGACTTTAAAATTACTAGAATTCCTAATATTTTGGCAAAGGCTAATGGGACGTAAAAGCTTTTATCACTAAATTTCTAAAAAAATGTTAGGAGCTGTCACCATAGTTACTTTGCCCATTTATTATCAAATGTTAAATCAGTCTCCAAATCCATCCGTTTTAGTGTTATTGTGAGAGTCGTCATTTTGTACATTTATTTCAAAAAGTTATATTTGTCTCATATCACTCTCCCGTCACTACCCCAATTATTTAATATTTAATAGGTTATGTTATTGTTACATACACCAGGGACGAAGACAGGGGCTACCCTCGAGATTTTTAAAAATACTATTAGGTATATTAAATTTTATATGTAGCTTGAAAAAGGAGGAGGGTTGCGGTAGGTCTCGTGACAACCAGCGTAAAACTCAGTCACATCCCATGACATGAACCAAAATAAGAATTTCGTTGGGGCGTTCCCTACTCAGCGACGCACTACACTTCCTAGACCCGGGTGTGGTGATAAATGTGCAAGGGTTGCTAGGTCGTTGCCCGGAAGCAACGCGCCATGTCGGGGCCCGGATATGGTGTCAAATAGGCAAGGGTGTTCTAAGTCGGCACAGGTACAGGTAAAACGTTTAGTGCACAATGGAAGGATTCATTTTGCTTCTTGGAATATCGGATCGTTAACTAGAAGGTCAATCGAATTAGTAGAGGTTATGGTAAGAAGAAAGATCAACATTATGTGCCTCCAAGAAACTAAGTGGGTTGGCGGGAAAGGCAAAAGTCATAGAGCCTTGGGGATACAAGCTTTGGTATTCGGGTAAAGATAAGAATAGGAACGGTGTTGGAATAATTGTGGCTCGTGATTTCGTCAATGACGTGGTTGAAGTTCGTAGGAAAAGTGACCGAATTATGAGTGTTAAGATAATGATGGGTGGCGAGGTGGTTACCATTATTAGTGCATATGCGCCTCGGGTAGGGTTGTGTGATTACGTGAAGAAAGCAGTTTTGGGAGGACTTAGATGAGGTGGTCCAAAATATACTGCGCGAGCGAAAAACTTTTCATTGGAGGAGACTTGAATGGACATGTGGGTTCTAGTCGCGACGGATTTGAGAGTGTCCATGGAGGTCAAGGTTTCGGAGATAGAAATGAAAGTGGTAGGGAAATTTTGGACTTTTCCTTAGCTTACGATTTGTTTGTAGCGAATACCGGTTCAAGAAAAGAGATTCTCATTTGGTGACTTTTAGAAGTGGAGTAAATGCTAGTCGGATAGACTTTTTCCTAGTGAAGAGCATGTTTCGTAGTAGTTGTACTAATTGTAAGGTTATCCTCAGCGAGAGTGTAGCTACACAACATAGGTTATTGGTTCCGGATTTTCGTTTCGATGAAACGAGGTTAGAATGCATAAATTTAGGTCAGCTCCAAAAAATAAAGTGGTGGAAGTTACAAGGAGAAAATCAGAAAATCTTCGTTGATAGAGTTATTCAGGGAAGAGGATCGGTCGAAATCGAAATAGATCCGAATTTTATGTGGGAAAAAAATGGCGCAAGGCATTTTAAAGGTGGCTAGGGAAGTGCTTGGTGAATCAAGCGGAAATGTGCTATTCGGTAAGGATACATCGTGGTGGAATGGAGAGGTAAGAGAAGCTATAAAGAAGAAAAGAGAGTGTTATAAGACTTTGGGGAAGTATAGAAGTGATGGCAATTTTACGAAGTATAAGACGGCGTGTAGAGAAGCTAAGGCAGCCGTTAGAGAAGCGAGATCAAAAGTTTATAAGGATTTGTATAATAAATTGGACACTAAGGATGGTGAGAAAGGTATATATAGACTTGCTCGTTTAAGAGAGAAAAAGACGAGAGATATTGGTATGGTGAGGTGTGTTAAGGATGATAGTGAGAGAGTTTTGGTTAAGGATGAGGAAATCAAGGCGAGGTGGAGGACGTATTTTGATAGGTTATTTAATGGGAATCAAGTACAGAATATTGGAGACCTTTCTATCCCGATTGGAGAGGTGAACCATGATTTCATACGTAGAATTCAAAGGAAAGAAGTGCAAGAGGCCCTTAAAAGGATGAAACCAAAAGAAGGCGGTAGGGACACGATAGTATACCAATTGAGGTTTGGAAGTGTTTAGGAGAAATAGGTGTTGAGTGGTTGACTAACCTTTTTAATAAAATCCTTAGAGTTGAGAAGATGCCAATAGAGTGGAGGAAAAGTACTTTGGTGCCATTATATAAGAATAAAGGAGATGTTCAAGACTGTTCAAATTATCGTGGTATTAAGCTTATGAGTCATACTATGAAGTTGTGGGAAAGGGTAATTGAGCATAGATTGAGAAAAAATTGTGAGCATTTCGAGAGAACCAATTCGGTTTTATGCCGGGACGATCAACTATGGAAGCAATACATCTACTAAGGCAGTTGATTGAGCGTTATAGAGAGAGAATGAAGGACTTACATATGGTGTTCATAGATTTGGAAAAAGCTTACGATAAGGTTCCCCGAGAGGTAATTTGGTGGGCGATGGCTAAGAAAGGTATATCTCGGAAGTATATTGATCTTATTAAGGATATGTATGAGGGAGTCAGCACCAGTGTCAGAGTTTGTGGCGGGATAAGTGAAAAGTTTCCTATTACAATTGGGGTGCATCAAGGTTCGAGCACTTAGTCCTTTTCATGTACAATGGTTATGGATGAACTCGACCCGAGTGTATACAAGATCCGATGCACGTGGTGCATCGTTTGTTTCTTGATGATATAGTTTTGATTGATGAGACAAGAGCGGGTGTTAATGCCAAGTTGGATGTATGGAGACAAACCTTAGAATCTAAAGGTTTTAGGATTAGTAGAAGTAAAAGCGAGTATATGGAGTGTAAGTTTAGCACTAGCGAACGATAGAGCAAACCGTAGTAACCTTTGGGTGACAAAAATATCTCGAGAGAGTGAGTATTTTCGATACCTTGGTTCTATTATTCGAGAGGGACGGAGAGCTTGACGGAGATGTAGCGCATCGAGTTAAAGTCTGGTTGGTTGAAATGGAAGAAAGTGCGACGGGTGTTTTGTGTGATCGTAATGTACTGGCTGAGATTGAAAGGAAAGTTTTACTGAACCATTGTTAGACCAGGCATTATTATATGGTACGTAATGTTGGGCAACTAAGAGGTGTCATATTCGAAAAATGCATGTAGCGGAGATGCGTATGTTAAGATGGATGTGTGGGCATACGAGAATGGATAGAGTGAGGAATGAGACTATTCAGAAGAAGGTTGGTGTAGCACCTATTGAAGACAAGATGAGAGAGAACCGTTTGCGTTGGTTTGGGCACATTAGACGAAGGCCAAGTGATGCTCCGGTTAGGAGAATTGAAGGATTGTGTAATATAGATGGCGTAAGAAGTAGAGGGAGACCGAGGAAGACTTGGACGGAGGTGATAAAAGGGGATATGAATCTGCTAGAACTAGATGAGGGTTGTGTTTGGGATCGAAAGAAGTGGAGAGAATGCATCCATGTGGATGACCTTACGTGATTCTTACTTTGGTTCATGTAGCCGACCCCAATCTGTTGGGATTAAGGCTTGGTTGTTGTTGTTGTTGTTGTTGTTTCCGTTTTTATATGTAATTCGATATATTGTTGCAGTTTCGCCTCCTAACGTTAAATTCCTGACTTCCCTTGACATACACATTATTTACTAAAAAAATTATTTTTCAGTGGGTACGTGATTTCGGCGGCGGGACACTATATCCGCCGCTGCCACCATGGCAAATGTTCTTACGATGCTCAGCAGTGAAATTTTGACGCTACCAAATCATATTCAACCGGTTTTTTGGTCGTGAAGACGCCAGTCTAGACCACGAACTTCTTCATCTAATAAGCCGTGCTCTGTTAATGACCACCACGCTCTTATGCGGAACCGCTTTTATTCCACATATGCGGGCGGGAATTTCAGTCGTTGGATTAAAATTTTGACGGCTGAGATTGATTTGAAAAATGAACATCTGTTTTGATTTTCAAAACATTCAGAGCAGGTTAAAAAAATTGTTCCGCATGTGCGGAAAAAAGGTGTTCCGCATAGGAGCCGGACTGGTTAATGACTTGATACTTACTGAAGTAGAAGCATAAAAGTCTACTTCTCCAGTTTCGCAAATGATGACCAGTGCCTGAGATCTCATATACCTCAAGAACATCATGTTTTTTTCCTAATCAAATATACATGGATAATTCTGATATGGGACCAGAGTGCAGAGTAGGCGCTCAGTCACACTAGCCGTAATCTGTCCCACGTCGCCCTCCCTTTGCAATTTTTTTTCCTCGATCATGATTAAAATACAAAAAAGATAGTCCCGATATGGATACGGTTAAAAGTTAAAAAATTATACAAACTTGTCACATCACTATAAAATGAGGAAAGAGATTTTTTTTAACTTTTAACTGTATTCATATCAGGACTATTTTTTTTGTATTTTAACTGTGACTGAGGAAATTTTTTTTTTTTTTTTTTTTTTTTTTTGCAGAGGGAGAGCGACGCTGTCACCATGACCCAGTGGGACTGAGCGCTCTACCCCTACTTGTCCCATATCAATTTTCCAATATACATGGACAGAGCATATATACAGTGGCGGTGGCAGAAATTTGTCATAGGGGCGGATTTCTTATTGAAATTTTTTAGAGGGCGAAATACAACATTTATAAGAAAATATCACAAAAATAATTTTTTCCTATAGAAAATTTGTCGTTTTTGAAAATTTTGGGGGATACATATTGCATTTGCTCAAAAGAATTGTCCAATAGTCAAAGAAATTTGGGAAATTAGTCTATTTAGTCCCCCAGTAATTTTCTTTTAGCCCGTATAGTTCCCAATGTTTAATTTCAGTCTGTATAATCCCCCAAAAATTTCCGTTCAGCCTGTAAAGTCCCCCAAAAAATTTCGTTCAGCCCGTAAAGTCCCCAATGTTTAATTTCAACATGTAAAGTTCCTTATCTATTTACGGGTTGTATATAGAGGTTCCACCACCTATTCTGAGACGGAATTAGGGAAGCCCCAAATTCATGTCATCAACGTGCTTAATGAGCAGGGGAATAATTATCAGTTTCAATCTATAAAATTTACAAAATACAAAAAATCAGTATAAAAATGATTATAAAAAGGAAACCCCAAATTCTATTGCCCTAATTTGGAGGAACCCATTTTCCCTAAGTCCTCCGCATAAGAGGTGGTGGAACCTCTAGATGCACTCCGTAAATAGGTAAGAGACTTTACAGGCTGAAATTAAACATTGAGGACTATACGGGCTAAACGAAAATTTCTGGGGGACTAAATAGACTGATTTCCCAAGAAATTTTTAGGATTTTGATTTATACTTTGAATTAATGGTGAAAATTTTGTATTGAAGGGTGTGAAAAGGAAAAAAATCTTCTGTCCCCATTCCTGTCCACATCCAATAATAATTCACCCTGTGTATATGTAATTGAAAAAAAATGTTTATATAGTAAATTCTGATTGGTTGAGGACAGAGGATTTTCAGCTGTGTAAAAAGTAAAGAACCCTAAAACCGTATGTGCATTTGAAAAATAATAATAATAATAATAATAAAATGTCTCTAAAGGAGACTTTTTGTTGACTTGCCAGTCAACAATGAAAGTCGATGTTTGGATGTCCACTTTTAATCTGGGCCACCATTAACTTTCTGTTTCACATTTTTAAAAGGCCAAATGGTGTATTCAGTCCCGAAACTATTTTCACTTGTCAGACTTGATCCCTAATGATCGTTTGCAACTTTTTAGATTCTCATTCAATTTACGGGCAAACGAATACGTCATTCCGTCTATTTTTTCAAATTTTGGGTGTTAGTCAACTTGAAAGAGTTAAATGGATGAGGACAAAGTGGGAACTTCAATTTTTTTACTCTAATAAATCTCTACCCATTCCCTCCCAAACCCCATTATTCCTCTTCTTCTATCATCTTCTTCATTACCCATGTCCAAAGTTGCAGCAAATGACATGCCTAAAGAAAATCAATTGTCAAAAGTTATAGCCCTAATCTCTGGTTCTTCAGAGCTTTCACCAATTCTGCATAAAAATTAAATTTCTTTTCAGATTTCCTATATATTTTGCAATTCCAAGATCTTTAATAGATCTTACTGAGCTAATTCAATTTACATGTTTCTTCATCTCTATTTAACAAAAGAGGTATTTACATGCTTCACTCATCTCATTGAATGTAAAAAAAAGGAGAAACATGTCAACTTGAGCATCTTCGAGAGTGGAAAATGGCAATGCATATTCTGCTGCTCCAGGCACCAGATCAAGTTTGGACTCAATGTACACAAATAAGATATCAAAGGAATGTATAAAATCATTCCAATAATGTTTTGGAAGAAAAAAAATAATAGTTCAAATAAATATTTTTTTAAGAGTAAATATGTAAATCTCAAATATTGGGGTAGCCATACGCTGCCCATCTCTCCTCATTCACCCATGAAGGAAGGAGAAGAAAAAATACAAAATAAAAGAAAATAAAAGGGGTGAGCTGGGGAATTACCAATTATGCCCCGGTTCCCTTGACTCAATTTTGTTAACAACCGTTCAATTTCTCAAAAAATAGATGGAAGGACGTATTCGTTTGTCCGTAAATTGAACGGGGACCTAAAATGTTGCAAACGATCAATAGGGACCAAGTCTGCCAAGCTTAAATAGTTTCAGGACTAAATACACCATTTGACCTTTTTAAAAAGAAAAAAAATGACACTTTACAACTTATTATGATCCCATATCGGAACTTCAATTAACCAAATTGCAATAATTGATATAGACACAGAGAAGAGACAAGGCAAGAAGACCTTGACTAAAATGGAAGGGATTTCTTCTATAGATCAAGAGGGGACCATTACATTAATGGTATTGCTTAAACATAAATGGATTATGTTTCATTCATCTCATCTGAGGTCTCCACACATTTATTGTAAGAGCAGTAGAGTCTCAGCTCTGAAACCACATGAAAGTTTCCATGGATTTTTGTTTCATTTTCTTCACAATATTGTTGCTCTTCTGGAGCCATTTTAGATGTGTTTCTTTTGCTAGAGACACAATCACTGTCGACTATCCATTGTCCGATGTTGAGGTTAATGGAACTCTTGTATCAGCTGGGGAAAAATTTGAATTGGGCTTCTTTACTCCTGAAGGAAGCATTGATGAAGGAAGATACCTAGGAATATGGTATTATGGTAACTTTAGATCCTCAAGAACAGTTGTATGGATTGCTAATAGAGATAATCCGATACCGCGAAATGCTATGTCAGTCGCTCTTGCCATCAAAGATGGAAACCTTAAGGTGTTGGATGGACTAGGAAATCAGTACTTCTTTACTGATCTAGAAAGCTCTAAGGATGGTTACCGAACTGTGAAATTATTGGATACGGGTAATTTGGTGTTGATTGATGGTCCATCCCAATCCGGGGCTAATTATTTATGGCAGAGTTTTGCACAACCAACAGATACTTTTCTTCCAGGCATGTTGATGGATGATAATAACTTGAAGCTCACCTCATGGGTTGCCCCTGGCAATCCGAAAGAGGGAAACTACACATTCCAGAGGGATCAGGAGGATATTCAACAGTACCTGATTAAGAATAGGTCAAATGTTTACTGGAAATCTGATCAATCAGGCGGATTTCAACGTTCTATTGAAATGCCATTTTACGTTGCTGAGTTGCTATCTAATTTTAGCCAAAGCATGAATTATCAGTACAAAAGTTCAAATGCAAATAATAAGTCTACATATTATGGGGTACCATTTATGACAAATCAATCTGCTTACAATCATTCATCTAATCTACCTCTTTATGCCAATGCAAGGTTATTAATGAACTCTTCTGGAGAAATACAATTTTATACTCTTATTAATCAATCTGATTATTTATTATGGTCAGAACCACACGGGCCTTGCGGTGTTTATAACCCATGTGGAAATTTTGGTATCTGTAGCAACAGAAATGGGAGTTTTAGATGCGAGTGTTTGCCTGGATTTGAACCTAGTTCACCTGATAATTGGAACTCTGGAGAATTTTCAAATGGTTGTGCTAGGAAGTCACCTATATGCAATAAGAACACCAAGAGTGACGCGTTCTTGAACTTGAAATTAATGAAAGTGGGGACCAAATATTCAACCTTTGCCGGGGGTAAGAATGAGACAGAATGCAAACAAGAGTGCCTCAGTAATTGTCATTGCCAGGCTTACAATTATGTGGGACCTGATGGAAGAAGTGGAAGAAGAAATGCCGGTTCAAACTGTTCAATTTGGACTACGGAACTTAGTAATCTACAGAAGGATTATCGATATGATGGTACCAAAAACTTCGCAATTTATATAAGGGTAGCTGCTTCTGATATTGGTATGTTCCCTGCTTCGATTTTTCTTCCAGCAGCTAACTTTATTGATAACATTGTTTACAGTAATTAGATAAGTAATGATTTGTATTACAGAATCAACAACTAGAGATTGTCAGAGTTGTGGCCAAAATATACTACCCTACCCATTGAGTAGCGGATCAAATTGCGGTGATCCCTCATACCAAAGCTTCCACTGTGACAACTCCACAGGCCAACTTAAGTTCTTGGCATTGAACGGCACCTATGAAGTTTTTACCGTCAACAAGGATAAAAATTCATTTATTATCCGAGGCGATGGCATTGGAAATGCTTCTGATTGTAGTGCCGAAGATTCAGCAAGCAGGATATTGATGCTCAACCAATCATTGCCATTTGATGTTACTAATTGGTGTTACAATGATTCAGTTGAAGGCAAAAGGAAGATACAAATCAGCTGGAGACTACCACCAGAGCCGATATGCAACTCCTCGGACAACTGTGCACTAGATTGGCCTAATTCAGTTTGTAATGCTACTACAAATGGAAAAGGAAGGTGTCTTTGTATCCAAAAATATCAATGGGATGGCCGAGTTTTAAACTGCACTCCTGTAGTAGGTACTCTCAAGAAACGGTCTGAGCAGAGAAAGCATACAAATACAACAACGCTAATAGTTTCAATCACAGTGGTTGTTGTGGTTCTGTTGGTAGGCAGCATTACCTGCTTCTTCCGGAGGAGAATTTCGTTGAAAATAAAAGGTAGTCATATATGGAAAGAATAACCTTATTCAAGTTTTTTTTTCTTGATTTTATTAACTTTTGATGGAATTGTTGAATTAAATCGTATTGTTCCCTTTTAGAAACCATCCTAGGGAATCCAATGAGTTACCTGGATGACAGTGAAAGGCGAGCCAAAGACTTGGTTGTTGAAGATAATTGTAAGGCCATCGATGTTCCTTTCTTTAGCTTGGAAAGCATTCTAGCTGCTACAGACAATTTCTCAAATGCAAATAAGCTCGGACAAGGTGGATTTGGCCCCGTGTACAAGGTTATCAACTCAGTCATAAGTTCTAAATATGTTTTTTATGACTATGTCCACTTATTTGTGCTTCATAACATTACAAACTCAAACAACTATTACAGGGTTTGTTTACAGGTGGAAACGAAATTGCAGTGAAACGATTATCGAGTCATTCTGGACAAGGCGTCGATGAATTTCAGAATGAAGTTGTATTGATAGCCAAACTTCAACATCAAAATCTAGTTAGACTTTTGGGTTACTGCATCAAGGGAAATGAAAGACTTTTGCTTTATGAATACATGCCAAACAAAAGCTTGGACAATTTCATATTTGGTTAGTCAGTAAAATTCAGTATGTAATTTCAATTTTAACAAATAAATCATAGTAGTGACAAATACTTGTAATGAATTTTTTCTAAGATCAAGAACGTGGCATACAACTCGACTGGAAAGACAGGTTCAACATCATCTTGGGAATTAGTCGGGGGCTACTATATCTTCACCAAGATTCAAGGTTGAGGATTATCCATAGGGATTTGAAAACAAGCAACATTCTATTAGATGAAGAGCTCAACCCCAAAATCTCAGACTTTGGCTTGGCCAGAATTGTAGGGGGGAAAGCAACAGAAGCAAACACAAATAAGATAGTCGGAACCTAGTAAGTTTTTTCGCTAAAATTTATGGTGAAAATCTCTTTATTTTTTTCCTCCTGTTTACAAGATTAGCCTTTTTCTGCAGTGGTTATATGTCTCCAGAGTACGCGTTAGAAGGCTTATTCTCAATAAAGTCTGATATATTTAGTTTTGGAGTGATTTTACTTGAAATCATCAGTGGGAAGAGAAACATTGGATTTCATGAAGAAGGATCAAGTTTCTTAGGCTATGTGAGTGAATTTACCTTTAACTTCCTAGTCACTCTCCACTATATAATCTCTTATATAGCTCTTGACAGAAAGCTAGTTTTATTTTTCAGGCATGGAAATTGTGGCAAGAAACGAAATCAGTGGAGTTCATTGACGAAAAAATACTAGAATCTTGCAATAACCATACTAGTGAAGTTTTAAGATGCATAAACATTGGGTTGTTGTGTGTACAAGAAGATCCTGCAGACCGTCCAACCATAGCGGATGTGCTGATAATGCTCGGCAATGAAACTGCGCCTCTTCCACGTCCTAATCAACCAGCTTTTGTGTCAAGAAAGCGCGCTTATTCTAGTGTATCTGGTTCTTCGTCTAGCAAACCCGACCTCATCTCCATTAACGAACTGACAGTCTCCGTAGCAGAAGGCCGATGACCAGAGCAAATGCACATCAAAGGGCAACTATCATTTGCTTAGTAATGTGAAAGGGCAGCCTTTCCTAAATAAGCCTCTCCAGGCAGGGAGTTTTGTTCAATGTTCAAACTATAGGATTATATGATAGGATCAGATAGATTCACAATGTTTTAGAAACAATTTGTAATGGACAAGGTTCCTTATCTTTTGTATTACCCGTCTTCCACAAATCATAGGATGTATGTACAGCTATACATATTCCTTTTTGGGTAAAAAGTGCCCACACCCCCTAAATTATCTCAAATTTTAGTTTTTGACCCTCAACTAAAAAAGTGCTTGACCCTAAACTATTTTCCATTTTCTAATCCATTTTATTAAAGGTTAATTTATTTTTGTCCAATTTGCCCCCATTTTTTTATCATGTGAGTGTCACATGAGTACCTTTCGTTATTATTTAACGGAGAAATTGGACGGAAGGGGTACCATTGATACTTCAAAAAAGTTTAGGGTCAAGCACTTGACGTTTTTTAGTTGAGGGTCAAAAACCAAAATCCGAGATAGTTTAGGGGGCGTGGACACTTTTTACCCTTCATTTTATTGTATTAAGCAAGGTTGTTAAAAACGCGATTTTACGTAGACTCGGAAAAGGGGTGCAAAATCGTAAACTCGTGAATCGTAAAATCGTACCAAAAAGTTAAAATATGTATTATATATATAAATATTATTAAGTAACATATAAATCATATCATATGGTCCAAAAATATGAGAAAATACATAAAACAAGTTTTTTCAAAAGACAATAACAAAAGAAAGTTCACAATAAAGAACTTACAAGTCTTTCAAAATATAAAAACACGACAAAACATAGTTTTAACTTATAAGTCTTTCAAAAGATCAAAATAAAATAAAGCACATAATAAATATATGATCTAATGGAACAAGTCATTCAAAGACTTGAATTTCGAACCACCATCGCTATCATCATCCTCCATATCATTTTCGCCTTCATCAAACTCGTCATCATGAGGAATCTCTAAATCGTCAAAGGATGCATCGATAGCACTAGTAGTAGCATTACCTCCAAATTCAACATTGTCTTATTCTTCAAAATCCAACTCATAATTCTCATCAACAATCCAATCATCATCAGAATTTGTAGGTTATATTCATTGGTCAAAATCAAATTTGAATTAGGTTTTTCTCTCCAAATTAGGCGACCCGAGCCTAACTAACAATAAACTGACCTGACATACAATTTTGTAGACTCGGTAGAAACGTACGTTTTTACGATCTGATTCAACGATTCTACCCCGTTTCTACCAGATTGCGATTCTACTCCCGATTCAACACATTTTAATGAATTAACTCGCGATTTAAACAACATTGGTATTAAGTCATTCCTAACTCCTAGTGTCTGGGCAAATAATCGTCTACTCGGTGTGTTTCCAATATTATACCCAACCATTCACAATTCGCCACGTATATTTATAATTAGAAGAAATTTTCACATGACAAATTATGAAGGATAAGTACATGTACGAGGATAGACGATTTCCACCCTAGTGTCTGAATCTGCTAGCATTTTTTTTTTCGGTCGTAATAATGATATTTGTTATTGAGAGTAAAAGGGAGTCGTTATTTTGTATTAATCCCATTGTTGTTAAAATCGCGAGTCAACACGTAGAATCGTCGATTCTACGATTCTACGGAGGCAAAACGTGTTGAATCGGTGATAGAATCGCAATCTGGTAGAAACGGAGTAGAATCGTAGAATCGTATCGTAGAATCGTACGTTTCTACCGATTCTACCGATTCTACAAATTTCTTCTATCTCTTTTTGTTTTTCAGTTACTCGATGCAATGGATTGGCCACTGTTGGCTGGAGGCTTGCCTGATGAACCACCTTTTCTTTCATTTCATCCTCTGCATTGGAGGAATCGGCACCTGCAGTTTTGCCTTCCTCGGATATTCTGAAATTTCGCCTCTGAGCAGCCTGGGCAGCAGCAGTTGCAGCCATTATCTGAATATTATGCCTTGTAGCTTCTGGAAGGCTTTGAAGAAGAGCATGGTTTCGTGCCATGGAAGAAAAGTCAATGCCAGGACCGGTGCTAGCTCGAGGGCCAGAGGGGTATTGGGCAGGGTCTCATTTCGGGTTGCCCCATAGGGTGTGAAGGAGATTTGACATTTTTTCCCTTCACTCCGAGGGTCACATGTCTTTTTTTTGCCTGAAAAATGGCCGGATCCACTAATTGGACATTTATAGTGGCTCGTAAAAAGATGCGATTATAAATAACCTAATAAAAATATAAGTCTATTTATATAAATACGTAAATAGATGATGGTTACAAATAGGGGATTTCTCTTTTTATATTTTGAAAGACTTGTAAGTTTTTTTATCGTGAACTTTGTTACGTTATTGTCTTTTTGAAAACACTTGTGAAACTATGTTTTATGAATTTTCGCATATTGTTGAGACCATATGGTATGATTTATATGTGAATTATCGTTATTTATATATAAAATATATATTTTAATTTTTTCAGATACGATTTTACGATTTTTTTTACGATTCACGAGTTTACGATTTTTCACCCCTCCACCGAGTCTACGTAGAATCGCGAGTTTAACAACCTTGATTAATCCCTTCCCTAGTAGTAGGTACGCGGTGGATGAGTGGCCCCGCGGGCTCAGTCACATGGGGCTCAATTCCGGGCTTATTTCTTGTATTTTTTAATTTTTTTATTAGTTAAATACTGTGATATTTTATAATTTTATTTAAAAAAAAAAATCAATATTTCCTACTGATTAATTTAGAGCTGTCAAAATGGATCAAGGCCCCTGGACCGCTCCAATCCCTCCACAAATGGGGAGAATATGAACTAGGTAAATACTAGTCCATTAAAATGCGTTTTTTTTACCCGATCTGTTTAGCCCGCAGCCCGTGCGGACAGGACCAGACTGGATCACGGGCTAACCCACTTTTTACGCACTTATTTTATTTTCTATTATTTATATAGAAAATAATTTTCATGGTACCCAATCTTCAACAAATTGTTTACTGGTCATTACACTGTGCAAGGAGAATAAAGAAAGGAAATGAATAGTATGGCATTGGGCTGATTATTGATGAATATCGCGGTTTAGGGTTGATTGTTGAAGATGGTTTGTGAAACCCGTACCTTTTCTAGGGACTAGATCGAGTAAGTTTCATAACCTTTGGATTAGAGAAATCAAATCCTATAACGTTTGGGCGTAGGGTTAATATATTCTATAAACCAAGGACTATAGTTGCAACTATTTATTAGTATTTAATACATTTTCCAGTCAAACCCTACTCAGAAATCCTACGATATATTTCTCTACGACTACAGACACTCTTACGGAGACAGAACATGAGACAACTACGGTACCCGTTCCATCGATCGAAGGTAAGATCTTTCACCGTATCGTTAGTACGATTAGTGGGATTATAAGAGTATTGATGATTAGTCTCTGCGTTTTTGTTAGGTTTTGTTGATGAAGAGTTTTGCCTCCGAAAGTTTAAGAACGAATCAAAGGTAAGTATAGAACCCCCTCTTTTCTTGGTAAAGATTATATATTTGGTAGAAAAATTGGGAAAATTCTGATGTATTTTTCTTCTGTTTGAAATAATGATACAATCGATATATCATATACAATTTCCGAAATAAGAATCTGTTGCAGTAAACCTGTCATTGCGTAATCTACGATTTCCGAAAGAATTGCGAAGCCTCTGAAAACTGGATTTGAGTCGACTTGGTGTGAAATAGCCAATATTCTACATTCTTATTATCTCGAAAATCGTGAATTGGCTATTGCTAGAAGTAGACTGAGGCGTTTGAATCTTATTGAATCTCAAAGGTGAATGGACTTGGATGAAATCCGTGCAGATTATGACCATAACATTCCTTTCTTTATTTTTTTTGCCAAACCTACTCACGGGTATTTATAGCTTCCTTTGACGCATTATTAAAACAATATTTCTCAATATCTCCATATTGTGTAATGGTCTTTTTTCTTGATTAATTCTCTTGGACCATTAATTCTTGTATCAGATTCTCTTGAACCAGAGAGTATTTCATTGACCTTCTATCTACTGGCCCTATTGTATTTCTGTGGACGCAAGAAAAACCTTAGGAAATAACATGTTCCATCCGTCCTGAAGATGCTCATATTTTCTGCCAAAATTATGTTCTTTATCAGTGATAAGTTTTAGAAGTTAAAATCTAATATTTTTGGCTAAACATAAAAATATATTGTCCTGATTTGTTAAATGTTCTATTCTGAATTTAAATGGATACACTGAATATTTCTGATACTGTTTGATACTTTGCGGGTTGACATAGAATACTGTCTGTACTGACCCACCAAGGGGTAGAAGCTAGGACTCTGTACTGACCCATTCCCTAGAGGGTATAAGTCTAGGGCTGATATATCAGTTTCAGTTTCTGTTTCGGTAAACCTATGATCCCCGGTCAAAGTATCACTCTGTAAATTCTGTTTCTGTTAAAAAGTTCTGCAACTGTTAAATTATCTGAAAACTGTCTGAACTTCTGAAAGTTTCTGAAAATATTTTTCCTGTCAAAAAGGTTCTGTTTAAAGTATACTTCTATAAAATCTGATTGTTTTATGAAAACTATATATATGTAACCGGATTTTTCCTGGGAGGTATTTCTATACTTACTGAGTTGTAGCTCACTCCTTGCGTTGTTGTTTTTACAGATGATGAGTCATAAGGGAATGATAGACCGTACGACGGGGACTGAGTGTAGAAGCAACTTTGGATTACTTACGGAATAAAACTTTAGGATATTCCATTAAGAGTATTTTTTTTTTTTCTCTACTTTAATGTATTAAAATTTATTGAGGAATTTTGATAGTTGAATTAAATGGGTGATTATTACTTTATGGAAATAGATTCTCTGAATGTAAGGACCTGGTATTCTTGGATTTTGATTTGAGAATACGGTCATGTCGGGTTTTCGGATCCGGACTTATAGAACCGGGTCCGGGGCGTGACATGGTTCATTCCTATATATTATTTATGAATCTTGAAGGAAATTCTCATGTCGTCCGTAAACAATTGCTTATGAAATCCTTGAGTGCACAAGCAAATTGATTATATCTATTAATTTTAGTTTCATTTCGAGAAGTGTTTTTCACACAAACATGGTCCCTGGTTTTGCTTAAACTGCAATGGATGATGGGCACTGCCGTTAATGCTGTCGTCGGTATTGGCACTTAAAGTATGGTGACGGCGGTGGCGAAGTATCGACGGTGGCTTGGTTTATTTAATACTATAATATCCATTTATATTTTAAAAAATATATTAGAAAAGCCATTGGCCCGCAGACTTGTAGTGGGGCTCGAGTAGTTTTCTCTTGGTAGGCTACTAAGTTTAAAACTTACATCCAAATCAATCAATACAGTACACGCAGGAAAGAGAATTGAACTTACGTGTACTGCACTCGTTAATTTGGATGTAATTTATAAACTTAGTAGCCTACTAAGATAACAATTTTCGTGGCGCCTCAGGTATGGACTGGGGTGTTGATGATCCGCAATAAAATGGGTCAAGTCCGATTCGGCCCGTTTTGAGGCAAGCCCGCGCGGTGCGGGGATCCGGCGTTTGACAGTCTTACTAATTATATAACTTTGATTATTTGTACAAGTGGAAAGTTTGAACGAGCCCGACAATGACCTTGAAGAATTTCCTCCCACCAAGTATGATTAGCCTGATATTGAAGCTATATTTAGCATGTACGCTCCCTCGGTACAACTACCACAAACCGAGTAAAGAGTTCGCAATCTGCACTTAAAAAGTTTGTTGGGACATTTATTGGGAGTTTTGTATACGTGTGGGAGATGATACACACGATGATAGTTAATCAGATAGATGAAATCAAGAATGATATAGAGTCTTGTCGTCATTGGGATAAGAACTTAGAAAATGAGAGTTATCTGAGGGGGTGTGAAAGGAAATATTAGCAATTTGAGAATTTACATCATTATGGGAGAATATAGGAAGATCAAGAAACTTGTTAATCATGAGGTTTCTTGTGATTATCTGGCTAGAACAAATAATCGTATTCCAGGTGCATCTGAGTTGCAATCCATATTAGGGAGAAATGAGGATTAAAATATGAGTTAAGGACCTGCACCATTTTCAGAGTTCTTTTTTTTTTTTTTGGGGTGGGGGGAAGGGGGAAAAAGGGATCGAACTCAGGACCTCGGTCCTGCGTCCTACGACATTTTTCACTGGGCCAGTAGATTCCCACCCATTTTCAGAGTTCAGTATCAGTAAATTCTCCTCCTTCAAGATGATCATTTAAAGGGTCTGTTATAATCTGTTAGAATCATTTCTAATGTAACTGAATATGAACCTGATTCTTCTTTTTGATTAATATAAATCAGCCTTTTATTACCCCTAAAAAAAAATTGCTGTTATGCACCGACATATCATACTTTCATTGAACTTTCCCAAGGAATTTGGTTATTTTCTCAAAAAAATTAATAATATAAAAAGCCAATTTCTATATTCCAAAGGGTATTACCAAGTCCTCTTCTTCACTATTCCATGAAACTTCTCTTCAAATCTTTCCCTTAGCTTTTAATTTAAAAAAATAAAGGTATCCAAATAACGTGAAACCCATTCAATACTCACTCATAACGTGAGAAGTGAGAACTGATCTCAAACAATTTCTTTTTGGCCCCATATTTCACACCCGGTTTGATTCCGATTCTCTACGTCACTATATAAATTGTGTAACACATCTAATTATAAAAATATATTTCCTTTTCATATATCTTAACTAAATAAGATAAACATCTATGTTACTCGAACCCTTCATTTATGTCTGTTGTACCCGTGTCAAAACGACACGAAATAAGTATGGGTATGACATACTTACCGTATCTGTTCAACACCGATCTGACACTTTGTTTTAAATGTTTAAATACCTGAAACTTAAATATATATTCAACACTCGTACCCGAGTCCGAATAACCTTAAACTCGATTTTTTTTAAAGTTTTAATAATACTACAATTAAGAATATTACCGAATGGGATAAGTGTGATTTCGCACCTCGCTACAGCCACAATTTCAAGACATTTCCTCCCAATTTCCATAGCCTTCAAATTTCAACCTCCTCACGTTTGGCGAAGACCGAAAGAAGCAGCCTTTTTTTCTCTTGATGGCTTCCAAGTTCCCACCCTAAGTCTCCTTTCAAGCCAACAGTATCCATTCCCATCATGTGAACAAATTTATTAAATTAATTCACAAATCACAAAATAATTAATAAAAGTTTAAACAAATAGACAATGTTGTTGAAAACATTATCTTAAGAAAGATCCTCCTGCCATGAAGGAGCAAGTCTAGGAAACAGCGAATATTATTATGAAATTAAAATATTATTTTAGAAAATTAAATGGATTTATTGCAGTTTATTATCAATCGATTTTGGAATAATTTTACTATAGTCCCCTATTTTTATTTTATTTTTAAAAAAGACTCATAGGAGTCAGGGACGAAGACAGGGGGCTATTTATCAAAATTTTATGTGTATTTGGAAAATTTTATCAGTTTCGCCCCCCAAGAATTTTTTTTGTCACTTTTATCGCCCCCAAGAATTTTTTGCAATTTCGCCCCCCCAATACCAAATTCCTGGCTTCGTCCCTGATAGGAGTCTTAAGACTGTCGCTAAACTGTTAAAGTAGTAAATTTTATACAAATGACCAAAATGTTACAACTAGAAATAATATTATTATTCATGTCAGTGTAAATCTCTAATTAATTTTAACCTTTCTTCTATGAATAATTTATCAAGTCTATAATAAAATATGCCTATACATTAAAGTGATGTTTGAAATTAACTATAGACTTACAATGACATGAATGATAATGCCATTCTCAGTTTAACCGAGATCATTTGTAACACTCTTTACACTACTCCCTATAACCTTCCTAATTATAGTATTTTTTTAATGCTTAAAATTTATCAGCTGTTCAGATATTGTGTAACACTCTAATAATGTAATGTTTTATTTGTATATCCTATACTCTAATTGATAAACCCTAAGGGTTAAAAATATTACTACCTCTATTCCTAAATATAAAACTTTCATTATATATTGCGAAAAATAAGAAAATAAAAATTAAGATGTTTTTGTAATTAAAATATTAATATTATATTTAAGAGAATAATATTAATATTTTAATTACAAATACATCTTAATTTTCGTAACATATAATGAACGTCTTATATTTAGGAATGGAGGGAGTGTAGGAATGTTACAGGAGACTAAACTACAACTATCCCTAACTTAGCGGGGCATTAAATGGAAAATAACCAAAAATTAAATAATGTTATAAAATGACTATATTAACCTTGACATTGTGCAACTCTAGTAGGCTTCTTCTTAGAAAGAGAGAGGCAATTTCAGTGTCCAAGAACCAAAGCCGACCAGCAATAACTGTCTGTACATTGGTTGTCATCCTTTGCCGACTCCTACCCCCCCCTACCCCGCCCAATCCCCAATTCAATCCTGCTATAAAATCCTTATGTTCCCCCAAATCCCTTTTCAATCCACACCTTTTTCTTCATCAAATCATAGCAAATATCTTCTTCTTCTTCTAATTAATCATTAACAATGGCTGGTACAACAAAAAAGGCCAATGGTGGGGAATTTCAAGATATGTTGCCAATAATGGCTGATAAGCTTGGAGGAGAAGGTCTAATAAGAGAGCTATGTAATGGGTTTAGGCTATTAATGGATAAAGATAAAGGGGTAATCACATTTGAGAGTTTGAAGAAGAATTCAGCAATTCTTGGGCTTCAAGATTTGAGAGATGATGAGCTATTGAGTATGCTTAAAGAAGGTGATGTTAATGGAGATGGAGCTCTTGATCAGATGGAATTTTGTGTTCTTATGTTCAGATTAAGCCCTGATTTAATGTCTGAATCTGAAGCTTTGCTTGATTATGCTCTGCAACAAGAATTTCAAGACTCCTGCTGATTATTTTGTGGGAAATCAAGAATGGCAGGAAGACCACGACGTCGTTTCTGCTGGCTTTGGAAAAAGTTTGATTTTTTTTTTTAATATTTGTGAGAAGTTGTTGATTTTTACATTAGAGAAAACCTGTCTATATATACATAAACAAATTTTACTTTTCTCTTTTTATTAGTAAATTTTTATTTTAACTATTTTTATATATAAATTATTTTTAAATTACTGTTTTTGTCAAAGTAGTGTAAAACTGGTGATTTCCAATCACTTTTGAATATGTGCAAAATATGTGATTAAAAGTGTCAGGAAATCACAAGTTTCACATTAATTTTACAACATCAGTAATTTTGAAATAGTTTATATACATAAAAAATAAAAATAAAAATTTACTAACAAAAAAAAGAGAAAATTATTTTTATATATAGTGGGCTTTTCTCTTTTACATTATTTGAGGAAAAGTTATGAGAAAAGATATTCACAATCCTTTCCCTCTTATTTTATATATGAAAAGACTAATATCCTCAGTTATATATATATATATATATATAGTGAATTATTAAATTGGAGTATTATGATCTTTCACTAATCAAATAGGTGGGAGAGGAGTGAAAGAAAATTAAAAGAGGAGTATAAATATCACATTTGAATAATATACTCGTATTTTTATCTAATTTGGCTAATTTTGTATTGCAATGGAAATTTGTAAGTATAGCCAATAATAGTGGAAAGATGGAAGGAATTTTTTTTGGTTAAAAAAGAAATATATATATATATATATATATATATATATATATATATATATATATATATATATATATATATATATAAACAAATCCCTAACCCGTAGGGTAGCAGTGCAAAGCTTATTACAATTGTGCCTATCTATCAATATCTCTTGTCAATAACCTGCTCTATAAGACTAACAAAAAGATGACTATGGATAGAAATATCATAAATAGTCATAGCAAAAGAAGCCCTACGGGCATCCCGGCCACTACGTGGCTAACAAAAGGGGTAAATAGTGGAAAATAACAAAATTAGAGGATGTAGAGAGTCCTCCAGCTTTGGCTAGCCCATCAGCACAAGCGTAGGGCTCCCTGTAAATGTGAGAAATGCTAGTCTCCGGCAACAACCTGAGTAATGCCCTGCAATCAGAAATAAGAGAAGATAAACGGTGAATAGAAACATCTGCATGTTGGACAAGTTGAATCACCACTTTAGCATCCATTTCAATAGCTAATTTATGTGAATTGATACCGATTGCCAGTTTTAGCCCGTCTTTAAGTGCCCATAGCTCAGCTACATTAATAGTACATGTACCGATATTCCTGTGAAATCCCATCTCATCCAGTCACCATTATTGTTCCTGATCAGACCCCTGCTACCCCCTTGCCCGGGTTACCAATAGAGAAGCCGTCAATATTAAGTTTTAACCAGTCATTTGGTGGCCATCGAAATTTGTCTAGTTCTCTTAGCACTTCTGGCACTCGCGCCCAAAACATAGAATTCGGTAGCTTTTGAATAGTATCCATGATGGGTTCATTGCAGGGCTTCCCCTGGGAGAAGAGATGGTGATTTTTATAGATCCATAAACCCCAGAACCCATAAATGAACAAGCATCCCTAAGGTACATTGTTGAAGACAGAAGTTTTAGTGCAATTAGCACCCTTCTGTAACCACTCCTCAAAGCTGATATTACTGATACCAGGGATATGATGATGCAAGTCTAGTCTCTGCCACAGTTGTTGAGCTCTCCTACAATCTCTCAGTAAATGCTCAATAGTTTCTGGAAGGAGTTGATATTGGGTGTGGGGAAATATTCTTCCTGTGAAGACGCTCTTTAGTAGCTAGCCGATTGTGGAAGCATTGCCAAAGAAACATTTTGATTCTCTGATTACAGTTTGCAGCCCAAATCCAATCCCAATTCTTTCCTAAAGTTCTGTCATCCTGAGTGTCTTGGGGTATCATGTAGTGAGTGTCCTTAGCATTGAAATTTTTATCTGCTGACCTTTTCCATTCCCTCATATTAGGGATGTGAGATCTATCCGGTCTAGGCACTACTCTAATGCAATCAACAAGTTGCTTTGATAGTTCGAAAGATAGTTTACTGAGATTCCAATTACCAAGTCATTAAAGATGTACTTAATCGTTTTTTCATCTTCATCCTTGTTAAGAGGGCCCGAAATGAGGGACATAAGGGGTCACATACCAGTCCAGTCATCATGCCAAATTCAAACAATGTTGCCACTTCCCGGAATTCAAGCAGACGAGTTGTGGAATAGTTTGATAAATTTGTAAGGGCTTTCAGGTTGATAGAGCCTGGATTCTTTTTCAATTGCACCAAAGCCCTGGAGTCGTCTTTGATGTATTTATTTTTTAGCACAGAAGCCCAAAACCTGAATTACCCCTGCTTGATCTCCAATTAAGCTTGGCTAAACCAACTTGATTGATATGCTTGGCCTTCCTAATCCCCAAACCTCTTTGTTTTTTTTTGTTTCGCGACTCTGTCCCATTTAACAAGATGAAGTTTTTTTTTTTGAAGAAGAGCTTCCCCATAGAAATGATTTGTTTTCTTCATCAATCTTATCACAGGTGGAGATAAGGATAGGTAAGCATTGAGAGTAGTAAGATAAGATTTGAGAAGATGAAGACTGGATGATAGTACGCCTAGGCTTTTTAACTGACAAGATCTTATTGGTTTTTCTATTCTGAATACAAACAACTTTTAAGAATTTAAAGTTAAGATCATCCCACATAAGTCAGTCCTTCCTGGATTTAATAGCCCACAAATGCTTGATAAGGAAAGAAGAATGATGAGTTTCTAAGGCAAGTTGGGTGCCTTTGATACGCGCCAAAAGTTTTCTCTCTTTTTTTTTTTTTTTTAACATTACCGAAAACGTTAATATTCCAATCAGAAACGTTATCTTTGAAAAGAGTGGCTCCAAGAAAAAAAATTATCGTCTTTACCAAACCAGGCATCCCGAACGATAAATGTTAGATAGGGATGAGTGAGTTAAATTGGTTCGAAACAGAAAGGTTTGATGGTAGGGGTGGTTATATTAGGCTGAAGCTGGAGCAGGACTGGGGAGTGGTCAAACCTAGTGCGTACAAGATTGTAAACAGTAGCCTCCTGAAAAAGGTCTCTCCAGATAGTATTAGTGACTGCTCTATCATTTCTTTGGAAAATAAGTTGACTGCTATCTTGTTTGTTGGTCCAAGTGAAACGTGATCCCTCATGACCGAGGTCCAAAAGATTACAGTCATCAAGCATGCTCCTAAAGGCCGAGACTCGGGTTTGATTTGGAGGAAGACCTCCAAATTTTTCAGATTGATACAATACATCGTTGCAATCACCCATTAAAAGCCAAGGAAGATTATTACAAGCAGATAAGTAACGCAAGTGATCCCAAAAAACTAGTCTAGTGTTATAGTTCGGACTAGCATAAATAGAAGATAAAAGCCATAAATGAGGTGAACTGCTAACCTTAGCCACCACATGAATGGACTGGATGTTTTTTTGCAACAAGAGTAATATCCACTTCCGCATTGTTCCATAATAGCCAGACACCTCCTCGTAATCTATCAAGGCCTGCACGCTCAGAGTGGGGAACGGTAGGCGGGAACAAATTTCCTCAGCTCGAGGGCCACTTATCTTGGTTTCAAGTAGAGCAACAACCGTATGATGGTGGGTATTGATTAATTCCATCATATTGTGTGAAAATCTAGGTGCTCGGCACCCCTCACATTCCAAGTTAATAATTTAAACATTGGGGATAAGTATTGGTCATCAACCTGTGGTGCACGAAGCTGCTCATGGACTGGCCGCACATGATTCCGGCCCGATGCTGGACTCAACTCCACTCCCTGAACCATTTGGTTGTGGTCCACGCGCCTAGAAGTTAGCGGAAAGTGGACTCAACTCCACTACCTTAACCATGTTCCTCTAGGGCTGATGTTCCTCCTGGGTCCTCAAAGGGCTTGAGGATTGGTATGGATGGTGGGCCGCCTGGGCTGATGGGTTACTGGTTTGAAGGGCTGCTGTGGCAGTGTCTAGGTTCAAGATTTGGGTTCGGCCCACTTCTGGAATCATATGCAACTTGTAAAGCCAATACATTTGGTTTTCTTCGAGATATATTATTATTCGCAATTTTGGGATTCTTCTTGTTAGTTGGACTGAGATTGGATTGGTGCTTATGTTTTGAATTACCACTTTTAAAGAAAGAGTGCTTAAAATGTAAGAGCTTGTTAGCGGCTTTTGTCTTCCTTGATGATTTTTACACTCTTGGCGTCTTATTCCGCTAGATTCCTCTGGGAGAAATGTCGGAGTATGACTCGGTGTCCATGTCTCATTCGGAGTCTGAGTTCTCGGTGCAAAACATGTTGCCCCCATAAGAAAATTCGCTCTGTTTGCCCGAATCGAGAATAGAGTGTTCTGGTGTTGTAAATCTTTGGAGGTGGGTCAGGTTGGACATCACCCAACCCATTAATTGTGTTGGGTCCAAATCCAGTGTGAGTCACTGTGTCTGGGTTGGACCACAAATTTATCTGGCCCAAATGTGATTCCTGCATCTGGCCCAGTAGGTTTTGGTTGTTATTCTGGGTTAATTGGGCTGCTGATTTGATCTGTAATGAGCCCATCCATGACCATTTTGTTGGGCCTAGAGGAGTCAGAGGAGTAAGATTTTGGACCGGGTTCCATGCTAGATAGGATCTGTTTTGCGGGCCCACTGGTGGAATCTGGCCTCTGTTGAGATTGGGCATTTGAAGAGATGGGCTTGGGATTTGTCTTCTGTTAGGGTTGGGCCTGGGAAAGAATGAATTTCGAAATAGTGGGTTTCTGTGGGTTGATGGGGTCCTGTTTAGATAAGCTCTAGGAAGAGGTCTTCTTCTTAATGGGGGCTTGTTGGGAGGCGGGTATCTGACTCTTCCCTGATTCCCGTCCTAGTGGCGACGAGAATGGTTGATGTGCGGTGGAATGATTGACGGAGGTAGAAGAGGAGTTATTTCTAAGGTTAGTTTTATCAGAGAATTGTTCTCTATTTAAAGATGAAAATCTATTTGAGATGGGTATAGAGTCAAATTCATCATGATTACCTACTTGGAGATTTTCTACTACTGATTACTTTTTCATCTTATTTGCCGCTCTAGAAACTTGAGCCATCACTTCACCCATCCCATTCGTCGCGGTTTCAACGGTAGTCATCAAGGCCAGGTTCACCGGTTCAGTCGGTGGCTCAGTCGCATTTAATGCTGAGTTGGACACCTATTTTGACTGTCTCCTTGAGGGTCTGATTTGACCCCTGCGACATCAGTCTCAGCTCCGATGTCCTTCATTCGCCAAACCGGAGACCTCGCAGGTGCCGGAGCTCCATGGTCGCCCTTAGCGCCAGGTCAGTATATTGCTGGTTTTTTACCAATTTTTCTGGCAATTGCTGCTGTCTCCGGCGGTTGACTCTGTGAGAAACTAAGTTCCAAGGCCCAAGTGATAGATTATCCTGACTGCTTTCTTTTGATGGTTGTTCCTCCATAGTTGTGTCTAAAATAACACCTTATGTACTGATAGCAGTTTCAATGTTTTCTGGGATTTTACATATATTTGATTTTTCTGTGGAGCTTGGGCAATTTTTTGGTTCATGACCAATCAATCCACAATCAAAACAAAATTTCACTCCCTCATATTGCACCTGCTGCACATGTTTTTCCCAATTTTTACAAAAGGTACAAGTGGCTGTTTGAGATCTATCTGAATGCATAACCTTGCATACCTGCCCCTCTCTACATTTGATGTCTTCGTGTCGATTTTAAGAAGAGTACCAAGCGGATTAACTACTTTTGACAATATAGGCCTATCGTAGAAATCAACTGGGAGTGAAGGTAGTCTGGCCCAAATCGCTGTGGTGGTTGCAGATTCTTTGTACGGGTTGAATTCTGGTTGCCACAATCTAGAAGTGATGTATTGTCCATTGATGAAGCAAGGTCCACCAGTGATGACCCTTGCAAAATCTTCTTCCATTCCGAATTTTGCAATAAAGTAGTTGTTTCCAAGATTAATAAGTCTTAACTCCTCCATAGGATTCCATAGTCTTCTCACTTTGTGATCAATGAAACTGTAGCTAGGAAAATTATGAGAAAACATATTCACACTCATTTCCTTCTTATTTTATATATGAAAAGATTAATATCTTCAATTATAATTTTTTTGGAGTCTTGGATTTATTAAGTTTGAGTAGTATGATCTTTCACTAATCAAATGAACGGGTGAGGAGTGTAAAAAACTAAATGAGGACTGCAAATATCACGTCTAAATAACGTACTCATACTTTTATCTCAATTTGACTAATTTTGTATTGCAACGGAAATGTGCAAGTATAGACAATAATAGTGGAAAGATGGAAGGAACATTTGGTTCTTGGGTAAAAAGAGTTCACGCCCCCTAAATTATTTCGTTTTTTGATTTTTGACCCTCAAATAAAAATGGTCAAATTTTACCCCCTAAACGTGTTTGACCTTCCATCCATATTCTCCGTTACATCATAACGGAAGTCCAAAAAATGGGGGCATTTTTGAGCAATTTGTATAAGATCCTAAAATTTTTGTTTTTATAAAAAAAAAATAACCTATTATTCTGACGATAAAGAAGAAGTCGCCGGTGAGAACAGTGACAGAAAAATATGGAAGCCGGGTACCACTCCTCTTCTCCAACCACCAACTGTAAATTTCAACCTCTAAAAAAAATCTTAAAAGGCTCTTTTTTCCCTTAAATTTAATTCTATTTATTATGAATGATATGATTTTCCCAAAATGCACTCATTTTTTGGACTTCCGTTATGATTTAACAGAGAATATGGATGGAAGGTCAAAAACCAAAAAGCGAAATAGTTTAGGGGGTAAAACTTGACCGTTTTTAGTTGAGGGTCAAAAACCAAAAAACAGAATAATTTAGGAGGCGTCAGCGCTTTTTACCCTTGGTTCTTTATTATCACTAGCTTTAACAAATTATACTTGTACAAATCCTATATTATTCATCATAATTAAAGATCTCTTATTTTATTTTGCCCCAAAGATGGTAATTAGCATTTCTCTATGACTTAGTATTTCATTTGTAGATAAACTCAATAAAGTCATTGTAACTTATGGTTTTTATGTGTCGAACCACTACCATTCTGCTTGATACATCTTGGATTGATTTTTGTTTTTAAGTCAACCATATTTAATCTTAGTTGAGGGTACAATTGACCTTAATCATACAAAAGTAGGACTTATAATACAAAATAAAATAAAATAAAAAAATAAACAAACTTAATTCTCAGTCAATCCAAGTATAGACTGATTGTTAATTGAATTTAGGTCTCATTTTGTCTAGAGATATTAAATTTTATAACTCAAGCTCCTTATAGAGAAAGTAATAGATAAGTAATTTGTGTGGATACTGGATTAGAAATACAAAGAAAATTCCTAACACACATATACACTTTTTCCAGTAGATTTATATATGAACTTTATTATGTAAAAAGTGTACCATTGTATATAGGTACAAAAATATGTATTATACCAACTAGACATCAATCTAATGATCAGAGGAAGACCTAAGTCTCTATGTGTGAGACACTTATATTCACTTCTTGGGGTAACCGGTTTACCGGTCTTCTAATTTACCTCCTCTGTGAGGCACTTATATTCCCCTCACACAAAGGGGCATGATTTAATTTCCAATTCTTTGGTTCTCTTTGTATGAGGCACTTATATTCCCCTCTTGGGGCAACCGGTCTTCTAATTTACCTCCTCTGTGAGGCACTTATATTCTCCTCTTGGGGCAATCGGCTTGTCGGTCTTCTATCCGCCCTACTTGGGCTCCCTCCTCTGGTTAGGGCGACCTCCTCTGGTGAGGTCCAAAAAATAAATTAAAAAAAGGAAGAAAAAAGGGGCAGACCTCAGTGAAAGATAGGGGTCTTGGCCACCCATTTTTTTTAAACTGATGGTATTAAGGGTTCTTATGTACTCGTTCTTTAATTTTGCCTAAATTTTCCTCTGTTCCTTCTCAAATTTTTTTGTTATTTTTTTTATAGTAACATATATTATAATTTAACTCCCAACTTACATGTTAAAATATTGACTAAAATTTTTTCTTAACCAAAACTTTGGAGTTCGACCCATTTTAGTGTAAAAAAATAACAATTCAATATGTTTGCAAGAATTATATATCCTATTGATATTCTTTTTTATACTTTCGAGTGCACCTGCAATATTGTATGATATACACACATCTGGTCGCCTCCACCTTTTACAGTCACTCGTTAAATTCTCCCAACGTGGGCGAAATTTCTGGGGGCTTTGATGCAGGAACGATGTCAGAAATTTGATGTTCAGGGAGCGAATACAGTAATAGTTTACCGAATTATATATAAAAATTACAAAAAAGAAAAAAAAATGTTAGGGGGACAAATTTGATAAAATATTCCGAACTACATATAAAATTTACTATATGTAATAGTATTTTTAAAATTTTTGGGAGGCGATTGCCACCCACTCGTCTTCTCCCTGCTTTGATGGGCATTGGGCTTGATGCAATGAATTCCAACACAAAAAAATGAACATAGATCCGTATTTGATGGTGCCCCTTAATAATACACTTGTCCTGGGATTCCTTAATTCGGATAATGGAATCTTTTGTGGGCCTTGGATTTTCTCAGTGAGCTAATGTTCGGGTAAATTCGATTAATTTGTCCAGAATAATTTGCCATTTCAAAATAATATGGAGTTATATTTTACAGAATGAGGCAAATTGAACTCCGAACATTGCAATAGGCAAGCCCTTGAGTGGAACCATCTGGATGAGGCTCACACTTTAAGGGAAAATTCAATTTTAGAACTGCATTTATAAGAGTGGTCTTACAATCCCCTAACATAAGTTGGACGAGGTCAACACTACTCTCGCTTCTCGTCTCCCATTCCTCTCCCCTATGATTTTATTCTATTACCGCCTTTGTAAGAATGATCTTACAATCCCTTCACATATTAGTGTAAAATTTTAAAGAAAATTTACAATTACATACTGAATTCTTACCGTTTGCCAAAAAAAGTTGGATAACATAAAACACCACCCTTGAACCCCGAGTACCTTTCCAACCTACAATACGTGAAACCCTAATGCTCATATAAATTTGACACCTTGCCCACAACATGCCATAAGGGGAATCAAGCAAGGTACGCATCAACCTATTGCGCCACCGCCTCTTACCCCCACTTTTACTTTTATATTATTGAAAAAAAAAATTAGTAGTATTTCAAATTTAATAAATTTAACACAAAATTAAAACTAACAAAAAAAATTAGTACAAGAGTCTTTTGGATAAGAGTGTCACTTCCCAAAATATATTTTCTCATTTGTTTGAAACTAAATATGACCTTTTTATGAAAAATAAATAAATAAAGTGTACGTTCGATTTTGACCCAAATAAAGTGTACGTTCGATTTTGACCCAAATAAATAGCAAGTTTGACGTAATTGATCAGAAGATATCTTCAGCTGGTACCACAAGGTAAGGATTTGTCGTGGGAAAAATTTAATAAAGCAGGAATATTAGGTAAAACACTAAAGGATGTGTGCCCAAGTCGTAGGTGCCACAATTGACCACTTTCCTCTGAACGAGCCACCACCATTATTTTGCCCTGGTGATTCACGCATTTGAGGCGATAAATGCCTCCACTTAGCTCACCTTCCCCAATCAGCGTCTTCTGTATGAGGTCCTGCACAACACAATATTCATCAAAGTAAGTGACACAACATTGTAATTCGCGGGCCAATTGAGAAACGAAGACTAAGTTACACGAAAATTGAGGCATATATAAGACTGTAGTGAGACGAATCTTGGAATTTAGGGTCACTGTACCAAACTGACTAGCCCAAATACGTTTTCCATGTGGTAGACTTATGCTAACAGGTAAGTCGAGACTTTGCAAATTTTCCAATTTATTTTTTTCACAAGTAATATGATGAGAGGCACCACTATCAAGTATCCAAGGCAATGATAAAAAAGTAACGTTTTTACCATTGGTGTGAAAGGCCGTTGCTTTATTATCTTGGAGTATACCAGCTAGTTCTAGATCCAATTCCCGTAATTGGCTGCGATCCAGAGAAGTGGTAGCAATTTGTTGACTTGAAGGAGCCGCGCATTGTTGACTTGGGTGAGGCGCGCATTGCGCGGATGCTCGTTGTGTGGCTGCTGCTGATTAATAGGATATAGGCCATTTTCCACATTCTGCTTGTAATGTGGGACAGGATCCTCCGCTGCTGCGTGATAGGCCGAGCCTACGGTACGACCACCACGACCCCGACCTCTGTTATTTAGGCCCCCTCTGCCTCGGGATCCGCTATTCGGCCTTCCATGAAGACTCCAACAATCATTTTTCTCGTGTTCGGCCTTGCCACAATGTTCACAAATAACACGATTAAATTTATAATTAAAAGAAGTGTTAAAAGCCGAACCTTCTATAGACGATCCATCAGTTTCTGACACAGAGAAAAAATGATTTTCTTTACGAATCGCTGCATTAAACACTTTGTCTACCGGTGGTAGTGGATCGATATTTAATTGTTGACTCCGTATTGTACCAAAACGTGAATTGAGCCCAAGAAGGAATTGACGGACTCGCTCATCCTGACGTTGTCGGGTAAGCATTGTGATGGTCTCCTCACAACCACAATTTGGAAGAGGCACATAGCGCTCCAATTCATTCCAAAGAGTCTCAAGTCTTCCATAGTACTCTGTCACACTCATGGCACCTTGACGTAGCAACTGAAGTTTCTGACGCAACTGGTAGATTCGGGGTCCGTTATCTTGTGCGTATCTCGTTTTGAGGATCGCAAACATGTCCTTCGAGGTCTTGGCTTGTATCAGCATGCCCCGGAATTTTGTTTCAACAGAAGCCATAATCCATCCTTTGATGAACGAACTACAACGATCCCAATGTCCAGCCATAACAGGATCTGTTGGTCTAACAAAGGACCCATTGACAAAACCTAGCTTGCCTTTGGCTTGCAATGAATTCTCTAACCCGAAAACCCAATCCCCGTAGTTGTTCCCGTCAAATAGGATTGGGGTGATAGCAATACTAGGGTTATCCGATGTTGAGATGTAGTATGGAGAGCTTGGATCGCTGATCGGAACAACATATTTTGTTTCGCCCGAGGTATTTGACTGATCCTTGCTCATGTTTTTTTTAGGATTGTTATTTGTTATCGCTCTGAAGGGAAATTATATATTTTTCTCTTATAAAATAAAGAAGTAGTATATGAGTATTTATACATGCGAGTCTACACTATATTAGTCAACTACTAATTACTCAACACTACACAATATTTAGGCAACTAATATACATTAGGAAGAAACTAATATAGAATATATCCTAATTAAGTAAATTTGGATTAGGCATTTACCTAATTAATTAGGTAACTCCTAAATAGTAACTTATGTATTCTAATACTCCCCCTCAAGTTGGAGTGTGGATATCGAGAACACCCAACTTGCTAACCAGATAATTAAATTGCCCTTGACTCAAAGCTTTGGTTAACACATCGGTTGTTCCTTTGTTCACACATGACAAGTAACAAGTGTTCCGTCTTGCACATTTTCTCGAACAAAATGACAATCAATCTCGATATGCTTAGCTATTTCATGGAAGACAGATTAGCTGCGGTGTAGCGCTGACTAACTGTCACAATACAATTTAGTCGGGTCCCAAATTGACCCCAAGAGATTTGAACAATTCCCTTAACCAAAATAGCTCACTTGTTGCATTTTCCATAGCTCTGTATTCTGCTTCAGCTGAAGATCGAGAGACAACTTGTTGTTTCTTGGATCGCCAAGAAATATGAGCGTTTCCTAATTGAATAAAATACCCCGTAGCGGACCTCCTAGTTGTTGGACAAACAACCCAATCAGAATCACAATAAGCCACTAGTCCTGCATTGAGATTGTTTCTAGGTAGAAAAATTCCTCTTCCAGGATTGCCCTTGATATAGCGAACAACTCGAATTGCAGCATCCCAATGTCTTTCCCTTGGATTTTGTATGAACTAGCTAAGATTATGGATCGCATACGTGATGTCGGGCCTTGTGATGGTAAGATAAAGTAATCGCCCCACTAATCGTCTATATTGCCTTGAATCTCTTATTAATTTTCCAATATCATGCTCGGTTGTCAACTTGAGTTGCGTCTCCATTGGTGTAGAACATGGTTGTGAACCAGATAAACCACATTCTGTTAGAATGTCAACGGCATACTTTCTTTGACACAGAAATAAACCTTTGGGTGAATGTGCTACTTCTATGCCCAAGAAGTACTTGAGAACTCCAAGGTCTTTGATTGTAAATTTAAAGTTCAAGTACCCTTTTACTTTTTGACATGTTTTGAGGTCGTTTCCTGTGAGAATAATGTCATCAACGTAAACTAAGATCACAATAAAAATATTACTTCTTCGATAGGTGAATAAGGTAGGTTTTGTTACAGCCTGCCTAATCCAAATTTGGAAAGCTCTGTGGTGAGCTTTCCAAACCTGTTTCTTCCTTCTTGTTTCAACCCATATATGGACTTCTTAAGCTTGCAATAAAGATTTGGCCTAGGTGGCGGAAATCCAGGTGGTGATTCCATGTAAATATCCTCTGCAAGATCACCATGAAAGAATGCATTGTTGACATCTAATTGGAAGATGCTCCAATTTTTGGAAACTGCCAAAGCCAAAAGACATCTAACTGTGGTCATTTTGGCAACATGAGCAAAAGTCTCAGTGAAATCCTCCCCCTCGACCTGAGAGTAACCTTTAGCCACCACGCGGGGTTTAGGGCGTTCCAGAGAACCATCAGCTCGAAACTTAAATTTATAGACCTAATGGTTGGAAACGGGCTTCTTTCCAGGAGGCAATGGTGCATAAACCCAAGTGTTGTTACTCTCAAGGGCGCGCATTTCGGCTGCCATATAATCCCGCCACATAGGAGAACGAGCGGCTTCTGCATAACTGTGAGGTTCGGTATAACGGGACAGAGAAGCCAAGTAACATTTATGGAAAGTAGAAAAATTCTCATAAGACAAATAATTATGAAGTGGATAGACCATACCTGAATAAGACGTTTGAGAAAGGTGAGCCGAGGGAGTAACGGTGTTGCAAACATAATCGCGAAGTCGAACAGAGGGTTGAGTGTCTCGTGTGGACCTTCGAAGCGGGACATCCGGACTTAAAGGAGGTGAGCTATTTGCAGAAGCTTCCCCTGAACGATGCAAATGTTCAAACGAATTTGGGGGTATATTATTAGAAAGGCTACTGGGAGGGATAGAAGAACTTTGGCTGATTTGAGGGTTGGGCTCGCAATTTAGGCCAAGAATGTTGCTGAATTTGCGGAGCCCAAGAAAAGGAAGGAAATCTCGGGGCGGGCTACAAGATCCGCGAGAGGCAGACACTAGGCTAAGCGGCGCAGTGGTAGGTTGGGTGGGGTGGACTCGCAGGCCAAAGGCCCAGATGAAAGTGGCGCGGGTTCTCGGGTCGGTGGAGGACCCGGATTAACCGACCCGCGCATTTTGGAGGCGGAACAGGCTGGACTGTGCTCTAGCTGTGTAGGGACTGAACTGGGCCGAGAGCTAGCTGGGTTGTCTTGAGCAACTGAATCGGTCGGGCTAGGCTCTATCGGATTGGGCCCTACTCGAATGGGCTGAATTTCTGTTGGAATTTGGCTTTCTGGACTAGGCTCAAATGGCTGGGATATATTGGCTGTCTCGGCTGAAGGAAAGTTTTGTGAAATATTTTCCAGTGAGTTTTGTTCCTTTTCTGGAAGATTTTTTGACAATTTTGAGAATGGAAAAATATCCTCATAAAAGTGAACATCGCGAGAGACAAATTTTTTTCTAGACTGAAGATCATAGACTGTCCAACCCTTTTGTCCCATTGGATATCCTATAAAAATACATTTAGTGGACCGTTCGGTGAATTTATCTCTTGTGGGATTGGTATTATGGGTGTAACAAAGAGAACCAAAAACCCGAAGATGGTCAAATTTTGGTGGTTTTCCTAATAAATTTTCTAAAGGTGTCTTATTATTTAAGAGTTTACTAGGAGTTCGATTGACAAGATACCCTGCGGTTAGTATGCATTCCCCCCAAAAGCGAATTGGTAGATGGGCTTCAAAACGAAGGGCTCGTGCGACATTTAGAATGTGCCTATTCTTTCTTTCTACCCGTCCGTTTTGTTGAGGAGTGTAGACACAAGATGTTTCGTGAAGGATTCCAGTTTGGGAAAAATAATCTCTAAAACTTAAAAATTCGGTTCCATTATCACTCCCAACTCTTTTGATGACTCCTTTAAATTGTGTGGAGACCATGTTATGGAAATTAATAAAGACCCTTTTTGTCTCACTTTTTTCCTTAAGGAGATAAACCCAAACACACCTAGAAAAATCATCCACCAAACAGAAGAAATAATGCGCTCCAGTTAAAGAGGGTGTTTGGTATTTTCCCCATAAATCACAATGTATTAATTCAAAAGGACGTTCTGCCTTATTTTGACTAAGAGGAAAAGGTAATCTGGAATCTTTGGCAAGATGACAAACATCACAAGGTATAGATTTATTTTTTGAGAGATTTATTGGAACAGGAATATTAAGTAAAGTACCAAAAGATGGATGCCCGAGTCTTCGGTGCCACAATTGACAACTTTCTTCTGAACGGATAGCCGTGATTATTTCGCTTTGGTGAGTCACGTCTTTGAGACGATAGATGCCTCCACTTAGCTCACCTTCCCCAATCAGCGTCTTCCGGATTTGGTCCTGCACTACACAATACTCATCAAAGTAGGTGACACAACATTGTAACTCCTGTGTTAATTGAGAGATAGAAATCAAATTGCACGAGAATTGTGGCATATACAATACTTTAGCGAGACGAATATTGGGATTTAGAGTCACTGTACCATACTGTTGTGCCCAAATACGCTTACCATCAGGTAAACTCATGCTAATAGGAATTACTAGATTTTGCAAGTTCTCCAATCTATTTTCCTCGCAAGTAATGTGATGAGAGGCACCGCTATCAAGAATCCATGGGAAAGAATAAAAGGCGACATTTTTACCAGTGGTGTGAAAGGCCGCAACTTTATTTTCCTAGATTATTCCAGCTATTTCCTGAGCCATTTCTCTTAATTGCACTTTGTCCAAAGAGGTGATAGCTGTTTGCTGCACCGAATAGGCCGCACCGTGTGCTGGTCCTTGCTGCACTAAATAGGTTGCGTCTTGCGCTGGTCCTGAGTAGTTCGCGCAATGCGCTGTGGTGTCAATGCACTGCTCGTCTCCGACATATTGGCCTAGGAGATAAACTTTATTTTTTTTTTGTAACCTCACTTTTTCTTTTCTCAGGATCTTTTTTGCTCTGATACCAAAAAGAATTTTAAGGGAAATTATATATTTTTCTCTTATAAAATAAAGAAGTAGTACATGAGTATTTATACATACGAGTCTACACTATATTAGTCAACTACTAATTACTCAACACTACACAATATTTAGGCAACTAATATACATTAGGAAGAAACTAATATAGAATATATCCTAATTAAGTAAATTTGGATTAGGCATTTACCTAATTAATTAGATAACTCCTACATAGTAACTTCCATATTCTAATATGTTTAATTATTTAGGACTTGTGCTATATTAGTTTCTCCTAATGTATAGTAGTTGCCTAAATAATTAAACATGTATTAGGTACTTCCTAATTAATTAGGTAACTCCCTAATAAGATCTTCCAATACATTTTTCTTGCAATTTCTTGAGATTTTCTTTGTGTTCAGTGTACCATCTAGCATATGTGAAGGAAGAACTTGAACAAAAGGTTTGTTTCTACCTTCAATTAAGGCAGTACTGTACTTGGTGCAGCACTTCTGACTCATAATAATAGGTCGTGGTTAAACACGCTTTCCCCAATTGTAACAAAAAAAAAAGGATTTTTTTCAATAAATAAATAAATCAACATAAGGTTTGAAACTTACTATCATTTCAGCACTTCGATCATTGCCAATTTTCAATATAAGTGTCTGAGCAAATGGTGAACTTCTGAATAAATGTGATAAACCTGAAAGATTACGTTTTATTGAAGATAGTACGTAGCTCCAATTATTCTAGCCTACCGAATGGCTGCCAGAGACCTCCAAGAAGATAATTCTTTGAAAGTATCTAAAAATAAATGTTAAAGGATCTTAAAACAAAAAAAATATTTTGATTGAATTAATTAGTATGATACAAGCCTTTGGGTTTTATATAGGAATTGAATTGAATGTGCAATATTTGTGCACTTAAAGAAAATACAATGCTTAAAGTTAAGTTATTTGATCTTTTGAATGTATATTTTTAGGGAAATGATATGCGCGCTCCAAATTTAGTTTTTTACACACTTCTCATCTTATTTTATAAATAAAATGACCATAATACTCTTAGATATACTTGTATTAGAGTGTTAACTTTGAACTGAATTATTGAACCATTGTTTTTCTTAGCTTTATCACATATTTTCAAAATTATATATGCATCAGGCTTGTGTCGCAGAAGGGCACTTACGACATTTAATCCGGTACAAATCGTAAAAATTCCATATGAATAAATCTTGAATCCCTCCACAACAAATATGAAGATGCTTCAATCTGATACAAGTGTCTAAACTCAAACTCATAAGCATAGGAAATGATGATTCATCTAAATTCAAGAGAGACAGCTGATTATATAATATCACTCTAGAGAGTGACAATGAAAAAAGTAACATAAAATCGTGTTTCAAACCATTTAAACGAGAAAAACTCAAATAACTAGCACGAAATCCAAGAATCCTAATATCAGAATGCTTATCATGATTAGTCAATACCTGATTTACCCAATCTACCCCTCTATTCATCCAAGAATAAATTCCTTTTCGTCCATGTGAATTACTATTATTATTGGTAATGCTACTAAAATCAAAATCAGGAAAAGATAGCCAAATTTGCTTCCACCGTTTCGATAAAGCAATAGTTTGTGCAATTAATCTAATTATTATTAAAGAAGTACGTACTAAAAGTATATTAGTGATTTATAATTATTGGACCAAAAACATCATGTGATGTGTTGAATTATAAACACTCCAATTGTTTAAACATTAATAGAAAAAATTCCAAGATTATTGGAAGCAATTTCAAAGTCACGTACTTTGAAAATGATTTTTATAGTGTTTAAAACAATTGAACACACCACGTGGTTTTTTTAACACAATTGACGGTTTATGTTTATTTAACGTAATTAAAAGATCCAATATTTATTTTTCACAAATTCGTAATTAGTTCAAAGTACTTTTTTGGAATTAACTCTATGATTAATGTTTTTTATTCATGTGATCAAATGACATTATACTATTTTCTATTTTTTCCTACTTCCTTAAATTTCATCCTCACATATTTTGTCTGTCATCCGCCATTGCTGAAAGTGTGAAAGACTTGGTGAATCAAGTGACAATTTTCGGACTGTAACATTATGTGATAATTACCAAGGCAACTTGGTTTCTTTTGATAAAGGATGGCCTGAATTTTCAACCCAAAACGGACATCCAAATTGGGGATGCTATGCAGTTTAGTTACCCCAACAATGGTAATTTTCATGCACTATATTTGCACACACCCTATCGGACTACATGCACCCTTACCCCTCATTTGCAAAATTTTCTTTCTCTCCATCTCTCTCAAAATTTACACCAAAACACAAATTTAAGTATATTTTCCAAGAACTATAAACTAATTATGAACTTAAAATAAAAAATAAAAAAAAACATAATAATGGATTAAAATTAAAAGAAAACATTATTTTGATTGAATTAATTATTGTAATATAAGCCTTTTGGGTTTTATTTAGGAATAGAATTGATTGTGCAATATTTGTGCACTAAAAGAAAACCACAAGGCTTAAAGTTAAGTTATCTGATCTTTTCAATGTATATTTTAGGGAAATGATATTCGCACTTCAAATTTAACTTCTTACACCCTCTCATTTTATTTATAAATAAAATGACCATAATACTCTTAGATATACTTGTATTGGAGTGTTAATTTTGAGCTGAATTGTTGAACCATTGTTCTTCTTAGCTTTATCACATATTTCCAAAATTATATATGCATAAGGCTTGTGTCTCAGAAGGGCACTTGCGACATTTAATCCAGTACAAATCGTAAAAATTCCATATAGATAAATCTTGAATTTCTCCACTACAAATATGAAGATGCTTCAATCCGGTACAAGTCTCTAAACTGGAACTCAAAAGCATAGGAAATGATGATTCATCTAAATTCAGGAAAGACGGATGATCATATAATATCACTCTAGAGAGTGACATTGAAAGAAGTGACCTAAAACCATGTTTTAAACCATTTAAACGAGAGAAGCTCAAACAATTAGCACGAAATCTAAGAACCCTAATATTGAAGGCTTATCACCATTAGACAATACATGATTTACCGAATCTGCCCCTCTATTCATCCAAGAATAAATTTCTTTTCCACCGTGTGAGTTACTATTATTATTGGAAACAATTAATAGAATTTTTTCGAAACATTAATAGAATTTTTTCCCAAGATTATTGGAAACAATTTCAAAGTCACGTACATTGAAAAAGGGTTTTTTCTAGTGTTTAAAACAATTGAGTACACCACGTGGTTTTTATTGATAAATATTTTTTAACACAGTTGACGGTTTAATGTCTATTTGACGTAATTAAAAGTTCCAATATTTATTTGTCAGAAATTCGTAACTAGTTCAAAGTACTTTCTTGAAATTAGATCTATGATTAATGTTTTTTATTCATGTGTCAAATGACCTTATACTATTTTCAATTTTTTCTACTTTCTTAAATTTCATCCTCGCATATTTTGTCTGTCATCCACCGTTGCAGGAAGTGTGAAAGATTTAGTGAATCAAAAAATTAGGCTGGAGGGATTCAAATGACAATTTTTGGACTGTAACATTATGTGATAATTACCAAGGCAACTTGATTTCTTTTGATAAAGGATGGTCTGAATTTTCAACCCAAAACGGACATCCAAATTGGGGATGCTATGCAGTTTAATTACCCCAACAATGGTAATTTTTATGCACTATATTTGCACACCCCCTATCGCAATGGATGCACCCTTACCCCTCATTTGAGCAATTTTATTTCTCAATAAATTCTCTCAAAATTTACACCAAAACACAAATTTAAGTATATTTTCCAAGAACTATAAACTAATTATGAACTTAAAATGTAAAAACAAACAAAATAATGCATTAAAAATTAAAAGAAAATAATTTATTTAAAGGATATCACTCGCTTGCAGACACGCGGGTACAAGTTGGAGCCACATGCAACTGGGCAAGTGTGTGTATTTTTTTTTTTTTTTTTTTTTTTTGCATTTTCTTTTATTATTCTTGCATTTTCTTGTATTGTTTCGCAATGTTGACAAATCTTTCAATTTTGTACAATTTGACTAGAATTCTGAGACAAACTTGTAGCAAGAGAAATACATTCAAAATGAGTGGAGTGGGGATGTGCACTTAAACCGATATGGTCGTGCAAATAGTTCGCCCCAGTAATTTTTAGTTCCAATTTTCGGAAGAGATAAGCATAAAGGCGCGAAAATGTTATTGTAAAAAAAAATGATTTGAAGGAGATCACAGTTCAAGAATTTCACTTTAAATTATCAAACCAACAAATATTGGAATATGCATTTCAAACCATGAGATTGAAGGTGGAGAGAAAAACCAAGAAGGGTTGGATGAGAGTGGTATTGGGTGTGCATCTGGTATTTGGCACAAAATTCGGTTTTACTCTTTTATTTTAAATCACTGAACCGATATCGAAATTGTTTTGACACGATTTGGTTTGGCTTAGATTGTACCGAAGTTTTTAGATTATTTTTCTTTGTGGGCTTATCCTACCCAATTAAAATAAATTTATATAGCCCAACTAAATAAAAATTGTGCAAAAAAGAGAGATATGATGGACAATTAAACTAGACAAAAATAAATTTAAAACTAATAATAAAAATGCATCTCTGTGTAGTGCTAATAACAATAATAGGTATAATAAAAGTTATTTCTTAGGTTCCTTTCAGTTTTATTAGAAATACTGTAAATATATTATGCACATTTAGTGCAAAAGATATACCTAAAAAATTATATATATTTTTCATCAATGTTAAGTATCAGCTCTCTATTAATAACTTTTTATTGATGCCCTGAATTAGATAAGTTTTTTGTGATTATTCTTAAAATAGGCACAACGTACGAGTCAATGTATATTTTGAAGAACCATGCTGGTTGGGCATGCGTTGTGCTTTTGCGTAGAACGCATTGTGCCGTGCACTGTTAACTTGTTTCATTTTGGAAGAAAACAACAAAGATTTCATATTTTGTACAAATGTGATTTCTTATGATCAGGGGAGGATTCAAGGGGTGGTCAAAGTATGTCCAGTACCACTTAAGATCAAAGAAACAAGTTTAATTTTCACCCTAAATTGTTGAGGGACCACCCTAAATTTCAATCCTAAATTGTCTAATATGCAACGAAATTTGTAGGTTCCCCCTAAATTGTTGAGGGACCACCATAAATTTCAATCATGGATCCGCCCCTGCTTATGATGCTCTACCTCGGACACAAATAATTGTCATTCTTTGAACTTTTTTATTGTCCAAAATTATTTGGTCATTTTGTGAAAACAAATGAATACCCAATACTTTGAGTTGTTCTCATTTGCTGGGGAAAAAACAAATTGCAGAAAAATTAAATAGATTTTTTTATACAATCAAATTAAGGGAGAAATAAGAAATGAAAATATATTATATGATTATTTTGTGTTAATATATCTAATATTATGATTTTTAAGTAAAGTAGTTTCATCACTAATTATTTTAAACAACCACCAACAGTGGTGCTTTTCCAAATTAGCATTTTGACTTATTTTAAGTTAGACCCAATAAGAAATTGACAACACACCACCAATAATTTATTTTGAGTCATAAGTTATATGAAGAGTTTTTTAAGCAATCGAGAACACTCCTTTGGAATTAAAAAAAGAATTTAAAATTTTGAGAATTCAACCTAGCGAGTAAATTTCTATTGAATTTTTTGTTTGAAAATTAAGATTTCACGAATTGAAAATTAAATTTTCGGTGATAGAAGAATAAAACCCAAATTTAAAAAAAAAAAAGGTTAATTTTATAAAGTTCACCAAAGTTTGCACGATTTTGGGTGCAATTACATGCCCGAATCCAAAACTTGTCATAACGGAATTTAGTAGTTTTTTTATTTATTTTTTTAAAAATGTTTTTACTTATTACTTGAAATACCTTTCATAGCAAACCCTAAAATTCTAACCTATCAAATCCCTAGAAGATCTTCATCTCCTTCAACCAAATTGGCTCCATTGACCCATTATGTTTTTGTTTTTCTGCTGCATCCTTGTATTTCTTTTACTACTTGATTTTCAATTTTATTTTTTATTTAATTAATGCTAAGTGGCTCAAATATTACATTAGATTTTAATTGAATTGAACGAAGTTAAAATTGTCTATACAATAATAAAATATTATTGGTCTGCTCCTACTATATTTTACGTTGTATTATTTTTTATATAATAATAAAATATTCTTGAACTGCCTAGCCCTGCACTATTTTTACTTTTTTTCCCTCTTCACATGTACAAAACTGTCATCTAAATCTTCCAGCATTCATGTAAATGAGTTGCCCCATCAGTTGAATTACCAAGTGGTGATGAAGAGGGTAAGACATTCATAATTCTTCAAGATCCTAAGGGGAAAGAATGGAAGGCTACTTATGTCGCCAAAGTTAGTGTTCGTTCTATGCTGAAAATGGCATTGAGTCTGGCGATTATTTGTTCACTAGTGTGGTTGATGCATCTCGGAACAAGTATAAGTTCGAAATTTTTTAGGGCAGGAACGTGATTACTTTTTTTTTTTTAAAGAAATGAATCGTGCTTTATAGAAATTTGATATTTTAGACAATTTTGAATCTTTGCAGATTCAAATTAGTACAATATTGAGTTTCAAAACTTCTATGTTATTTTGAGTAGCTACGTTGTCAAATATTTGATGTTTTATACAAATATAAGCAAATGGATGACATTTAGAGGAACGTTTTTCAGTCGCTTCAACCTTTATTAATAAAAAAAGGAAAAAAAACATATTTTGCAAAATATTCTATTTGCCTGTGTAAAGGATGAGAATTTTGTCAGTACTGAAATTATGCCAATTTTTCCCATACAAAAATATTCTATTTGCCTGTGTAAAGGATGAGAATTTTGTCAGTATGAAATTATGCCAATTTTTCCCATACATTGAATAGGTCGAAACTCAAATTTCAATAGTACGTGGATTGAGTTTGGTTTGGGTTTAATTTGACTTCAAATCTTCAAGTTAATATTAGTTTTTCTTTTGTGAGAAAATATACAAGTTTCACACATATGAAAAGTTCAAATTTTAGTACAAAACAAGCCCAATTCAAGAAACCCTTTTGGGGTGGTATTTGCTAGGTCTTCCTCTAGTAGGTTAACCCTAGTAGGTTAACCCAACCCATGCCCCCAAAACAAAAGGAAAAAAAGAGACCAAATATTGATGTATTACAATATATATTATTGATGATGAGTCGTTTCGTTATATATTAGCCATCTTAGATGCATATCTGGTGGTACAAATGCACTTCTAGGGATTTGATAGATTAAAATTTTAGGCCATATTAGTCGTTTCGTTATATATTATGGCCAAATATTGATGTATTACAATATATATTATTGACGATGAGTCGTTTCGTTACTTATTGCGCATTTGTACCGCCAGATGTGCATATTCTGCATGGTTGATTTTCAAGACATGACCGGCTGTTGTTTGCTCATTCAGGTTTGTTTAATTTATATAACGTTTTATGTTTAATATGTAATTTGAATATTTAATAATCGATGATGTTTGTTTTGACCAGTTGTGGGCGTGGGAGCGCGTTTCTTGTTTCCTTTCGGGAAACCGAGGCGAGATTCCAAATGAGATCCCCGTTGATGGTAGACCTTACGGGGCAAGATGGAATACAACCCGGAGTTTCCGAAACGCGCCGAGAAACCAATTGTTGGTGTTTCGTGATCAACCAGATTTGATCATCGAGACACAATGGGTAAGTTAATTTCGATATTCTCGTAAAATTTTTATTTTAATTAAATAAATTGTTTTACATTAACTTGATTTTATTTTTGCAGTTTATGTGGAGACCGTACCCTGATGCAGTAATTGCAGAGAGAGTGACTAGGGATTGGGACTTCGTGTCAACTGTGCAAGCCCGAACGCCACTCATTTGCTTCGAGATGGTGGAGTACCTCCTGCCTGACAAGGTTGCGAGACAATTTGGCTTCCACCAAGTGGTACCAATGCCAGCAAGGACAGAGGGTATTGTCGAAGGTCAGGACCTCCACACGGTGAAGGTGGGCCCAAATAAGAATTGGGAAACGTACACCGCCAATACATTAATTTGTGGGACCTCCGCGTCGATGAACTGGCTGACGCTGCTCCCGCTCTCGGTAATGTTATTGCACCAACCCACGAGTACATGGATTGGTACGATAATATTACCGTTCACCATCTCACAAACCCAAGAAATAGGGATCACAGGCGACTCTCGATGGGTTTGCAACCTAACTCTACAGCTGGAGATATTTTGGTAAATTTTATTCGTTTTGTTGTCAACATAAATATTTTTATTTTGAATTTACTAATTTTAATATTTATGTTACAGACGGAATCAAACAGGATGATACTAGCTGAATTCGAGAAGCCTGGGACTAGAAATGTGAGCCAGTATAGAAGTCTCATCACCTGAGCTACCAAAACCCTCAAAGACGCCTTGGATGCGGCTGGTAAGGTAGTTTGCAGATCGCGCGCTACCGACATATCAGAAGCTTTCATTCAGCAACCGGCGATACAATCGAGGCAGGCTGTTGAAGGTAGGGCTGTGCGTGGGAGGCCGGGTACTCATCGGAATCGGCAGGCTACTCAGGAGCATCATGCCGAGATACAGCGCATTAGGCAACGCGGCGGGACCGTCTCAACTGCCGGAAGGTCAGACTCAGTTTCAGTTTCAGACTCAGGCTGATATACCCTCCGAATGGCAATAGCAATTTTCGAGCATCAACACTCTTTCTCCTGGTAGTCAAATGGGGGGCATACTGGTGCGGGTCCCTCTACATCGGGACGGCAGAAGTTTTTTTTGGTGCGTCGCCCTCGTATAGCCTACGCCTGGACCAGACGCAGACGCAGCAGCAGCAGCACACTACACTGCTCCAGCCAGATTCACCTGAGGAGCCGATTCATATCAACCACGAAGGCGCTGAACTCATCAAAACAGAGCATGGTAGTGCCCTGCGAACCAGAGACGGTCACACATACTATCTACGGAAAAACCCGAAAACGACCGTTAGATACAAACCGTCGGGGCAGTAGATAAGATTTAGTTTCTTTTGCTTACATTTGTTTAATTGTTGTTAAATACAATTTGTTTAATTTATGTTATATACGATTTGTTTATTTTTTACGTTATTCGTTTTTTATTAATAAAGCAATTTTTGTTAAAGTAATTTTCGTACACTTTTTTTGGGTAAATATTATGTTTTAGTGATTTTTTTTTTTTTTTTTTTGTAAAATACCAACTCAAAATTTTTTAGGCAAAAAACAAAATACTAAGTGTTTCAGGCACAAAATTTCTGTCAGGCCACTTCCGTTCTGGAATGAATAAAAACACCAAGTTTTTTGACAAACTTTTTGGAGGTTACTTCCGTCCTCTGGGGAGGACATAAGTCCCACTTCTGTCCTCGGCTAACGTGGCAAGGCGCGTCTGGGGGGAGGACATAAGTCTCACTTCCGTCCTGCCCTCGGAATTTTCGTCCTGGACAGAAATATTATCCCAAAATTAATTCATGTCATGATATGACCATTCTGCTCAACCAATATCATTCTAATGCAATGTCCTAAAATATGCATCAATCAAATTGCACCATGTATTGCAATATTATGACCATGTATTGCAATATTATAACATTAAAGAAAATTCAATGACTATAATTTCAATTGTGTACTAGTCATTATATTACAAGATTTAGAGTCTTCGAAAATAACATTATGTGATTAATAAATATTTTTAAAAAAAAGATTTTCAAATAGAAGTTGATCGAAATAAGTTATAAAGAAAATAATTTATTATTTATATCAAGATATATATTATGAAAACGTCCTTATTCAGAAGAAAAAAAACATACCATGAAACTGTGATGTCCAGTTGTCTACTACCATATTCGACTCTTGCAGCGGTAGTTTGTTCTTTGTACTATTGTATTAGCAATATTTCGGACGAAAGAACCTAAATTTATGGATGTGCAAAGCATGTGCATTGATGCGAAATTTGCAAGTGCACAAATATCAACAAGTAATAAAGTAGTAAGTACAAGATCGTTCCCAACGAGAATTGTTTATCTAACTGGAAAATTATATTACTTATAACCTAACTTAAACCAAAATAAGGAGGAATTAATTAATTAAAACTAATAATGAAAAAACAATTAAAATAAAGTAAACATGCATTTAAAAGAGAATAAAAAATATGTAACGAATGGACTAAGACACCTCTAATCCAGTCTACTCCTTTTATAGAAAACAAATGATTCCTTAATTTAAGTCTCAACTAGGTTAGTGGTAGAAATTCCCGAATATAAGCTAGACACAATCTCTTGGCGAAAAGCTCCTAGCCTTAGAGAATAAATCAGTCGTATCTCTACGTGATTTTAAGACCTAAAACCGCATAAAACTCCGTGGACTTTCCCTAGCTTTTGTTTCCTACTCGCTAGAAACCACACAAGGAAATCGAATCTATCTCTAGTCAATTTTACGTCATGTTGTTATTATCCGTGATCCAATTAATTATATAACTTCTCAGCCTCTACAAATAATTTAGATTCATGCAATAGTTGATCAGAAAATCGCAAGCATTAAGAACAAATAATAACAATTAACCATATTTTCGAGATTACATTAATTAATAAAAATCAAATATATCCATAAAAGTTTCGACCTTCAAAAGAAGGTCTTAGTCTAAACAAAATCTAGCTAAAAATAAACATAAATAAAAATAATGAAAGAAATAGCCTGATGACAAAACGATCCACGAGTTCCAAGCTCGTCTCCGTGCTCTGCCCCAAGGATAGTCTTCTGTTTATGTCCAGGGGATAGCCGAGAATGACCTTGAATGATGTCCAGGGAATTGAATGGTATGTACAGAGATGCTCCTTTTAGCTACTGGCCGTGTGCCCTTATATAGGCAAAGGAAGACTAGATTGATACCCACTCCAAATATGATGTTAATTCCAAGCAGAGTTACTATCGCCGAGCTTCTTTGATTCCTTATGTATATCAACTACCAAAACATGTCCAGCAAGTTTAATTGCCTTTTGATTCTTCAATTCTGATTAGGATTCTTTTAATTTGCAATTATAGTAATCTTCAAATTCTATTCCTTTTCGAATTCAACTTTTGGTAAGTAACAAATTTTTATCTCTTCAATCTTCTATTTTAAGTTGGACTCGATGGCAATTTAGCACATGCCAAATATAATTCCTTTTTTTTCCCTTTAATGTCTAAAATGCCCTTAACCTGTATCAAATATTAGCAAATTAGTGAATAAAATTAATAAGAATATTTTTATGCATATTCACTCATAAAGACTAATTTAATATATTATTTCCTCTCAATTAAGCTCAAAACAAATATGAAAATAATCCAAAATAATAGTAAAATATAGGCTCATCATGCATCATTCTCCATTCTTTTTTTTTTTGGTTAATTAGCAAATATATTAAAAAACAATAAAAACCCTAACCCGGAGGATAGGATACAAAGATAATACAATAAGACCTATCTAATTAAACCTCTTGGCCATATCCTGCCACTATAAGGCTACCAAAATGTTGGATATGGATAGAGGTATTGGAAATAAACTTAACAAAAGTAGCCCCACGGGCATCCCCTGCCACTATGTGGCTGAAAGAAGGGGAAAGAGAGTTGGAAATAACAATAACAGAGGATGTAGCAAATCCTCCAGCTTTTTCAAGACCATTGACACAATCATTGGCCTTTCTGTAAAAGTGCGACATACTAGTATCCGGCACCCGACGGATCAAAGTCCTTAATAACTGCATAACGGAAAACAAGTATACTATTGGGGAACATCCCCATTTTCCCCTGCATTTGAAAGAACATCACCCTTTCTACCATGCTGATTATGGATGGATTGTTTCTTATATTTTCCAACTCCAATTTTAAAAGAAGATCGCTTAGTATGTAGAAGCTCCATACCAATAATTCTTCTTTTAAGTTTATCCGATTTGCTTCGCTTAGATGTCTCTGCCGATTTGTTGGAGTTCGAGATGTTGTGATGTTCCGTTCCAAGTTGGTATGCCTCAATGTCCATCTCTGACTCTCCCTCGGAATAGTCGGAGTCAAAATCACCATCTGATTGTTCCGGCTGTTCTCCGGGCTGCTGAGTACCGGATCCGTTCTGAGATTGGGTGGATTTATTCGTTGGAGGCCAGCATCTCTTCGAGAGTTTTCCCTGTCGTTCCCTTTAATTGGGTTGCCCCTTCTTCCTCTAACTTCCTTAGCTTAATACTGATTTCCTTAGCCATGGCAGCCGCAGATAGTGCCGGAACTTCTTTGGCCAGATCGCGAGCTACTTCTTTTGGAATATTTTTATTGGTACCAGCAGTGTCCAATTTTATAGTTGTGAATCTATTGTGAGTCACAATAGCCATGGCATCCGGAGTTACTTTTCTTGGCTGCACACAAATATATTTGTTAGGGGTAATGATTTCCACCGCCATTTTCCCTCTGTCAAGCGTCCTCGATTTTTGAGGCATCACATCTCCTTTTATTTTTTCCGCCTCAGAGCAGGTTGTTACTGTAGCTAATTTGACTGATTTGTGGGATGCTGACTTTGACCCCCAGGCGTCCTCGATTTTTGAGGCATCACATCTCCTCGGAATAATTTGACTGATTTGTGGGATGCTGACTTTTTCTTCATGGTATCAGAGCAAAACTTGTAGAGTTTTGCATTCTCTTTTAGTAGCAATTTTTTCTCCCTCTTCTCACACACACACAAAGAACTCTCGTCGTCGGCAATCTCTCTACAATCAACAATCACTCATTCACATATGACTGCTATTGGTTTCTACACTATGCCGGTGGTGACTGTCGAGATCGATGATACTTCTTTTGTTCTTCCTGCGCAAGTGAACGACAGTGGGATTCCTATTTCTAACAATGGAGGAAGGATGACTGCTGGTTCTAGCTTTCAATCCCCACAATTTGATGTTTCTGCACTTCAGTCTCCATACATTTCAATTATGTAATTCAGTCCTCACAATCTTTTGATTCTTCAATTCACTCATCAAGTTTCGCTGCTCATGCATTTCATACCTCACATGTTTCTGGTAATAATAATTCGTACTTTATGCATTGGATTATTGATTCTACAGCTAGTCATCATATATCATGTTCCTTAAAATTATTTACACCTTCGTCCTTTACCACATACCCCAATTCGTCTACCAACTGGTTCCTTTACTTATGATTTCTCACGTTATACTCTAACTTTATTCTCTCTAATGTATTATTTATCCCTCATTCTCTTTTAGTTTATTATCCATGGGGCAACTACTTCAGTGTCCCATTTTGTATGTCTTTTTTCATTCTAACTTCGTCATGTTCAAAATCATGTGAAGCTGGAAATCATCGGTTTTGCTAGGATGGATAATTGATTATATATATTACACCTTGAACATCCCTCTCATGTTTCATTTGTTTGATATGTTATGTATAATTCTAATTTTCCATCTATAAGCAATGGTGCAAACTTTTCTAGCACACCTCAATGGCATTATCACCTTAGTCGCCTTTCTTTTCCCAGATTAAAACTGACACAACATCTGTATTTTAAAATAAAATTTACACACAATGTTAATAATTGAAATTGTTTTTTATAGACTATAGAATATCATTTAATTTAGCTAATGAAACAAAAAGAAATCGCAGAAACGGACTTGGAAATGAGCCCATGTGATTGAGCACGAGGAGCATCTTTCCATCGCGAACCCGACCATATGCGGAGCACTGTTCCATCGCGTGTCAAGGTGTACGCGAATGGCCCTTCCACCGTGTGCCCAGAACACGCGATCTTCCCCTCCACCACGTGTTCTGGACACGCTGGTTGCCTTTTTTTTAATTATTCTTCCAGCAAGTTTTTCATGTTCATACTGAGTTAAAAATATTAATAAAAGTAAACATATTTGAAATTGTACCTCTAATTCAATGTCATTCAAGTACGTTGAACTATGATCATCGCTCATACGAACAATTACAGAAAAAACTACGTATATTTAGAAAGACAAGGTATACCTAGAGAGAGAAATGTTAAAATGAAGGGTGTTAACGAAATAAATAGGGAGTGTAAACAACTGTTATTACGTTGTTAAAATAAGTGGGACTCACAAGAGGAGAGGAGGGTAGAGGGTAAAATTCTAAAGTGTACGGGGTGGTGAGTTACTGTTATTACATTGTGAAAATAAGTGGGACTCACAAGAGGAGGGTAGAGGGTAAAATTCTGAAGGGTACGGAGTGGTGAGGTATTACCTAAAATACCCTTCTAACTTTTTGCCAAAAATTGGTCAAAACTGCGACTTCACAGTTGACCGACAGAAAAATAGACGAAAGGATGTTAATATACTTATATAAAATGTTTTAGAGACCTTAAACTGACAAAAACAACTATTTGGAACCCTGCATACCAATTGTAAATTATTTGAAGACGAAATCGTTAAAGGCAAATTGACTCTCCGGGTCCACAAATAATTTTACTTTGGTGATTTTTGTCCAAAATCTATTTTTTTACAAAACTAGGTATCAAAACAATTTATGTTTGGCGGAGAAAATCCTTCCGTCCAAAATCTCATCAGTCAATTGTTTACTTAAAATTTGAATTTGGTCAAACAAAAACTATCAAGGATATTTTTGAGATTTTACATTAAACCTCCCAATACCTCCCCTACCCTACCCCCCTTCTTCATCTCCCTCAGCCACTCCGCCAGTTGAACCCCTGCGACCTGTCGCCGCCACTTCCACCGCCAAACACAGCCACAAGCTTCTGGCACTGGGGTTAATTGAATTTTTTTATCCAACTCCCCCAATTTCATTCCCCCCCCACCCCACCCCCACCCCACCCACCCACACATGAAGGTCCTTCCTGCTACACGATTGTCAGTCCCGATCAACCAAAAATCCAGATCTTGTTATCAACATCTTCCTGCACACATGATGGAAAAACCAATTCCTACCATTAACACCACATCGATAAATGTAGAATTTAACTACGTAACCAAATATAAATGTACAATCCACCGATAATAAGTAAAGCAGTATAATCAATCCAAACCACAACATGGTAAAGAATAAAGCAATCTACAATATACTAGAAGTCGGTCAGATGGAGACCCAAACCTGGGGAGGTGTAGTAGACTCGGTAGCTGGGTCCTCGTGCTCGTGCTCGTCCTCATCCGAGTCACTATCACATAAGCGGGCAAAATCCTCCTCTGGGAACTTAAAGTTAATCAATTCAAAGATTCTTCGCTGTATCTCAACCATCGTCTTTAGCGTGTCAACATCCGAGTCACTATCATATAAGCTTCCACAAATTTTCGGGAACTTCAAGTTATTCATCTCGAAGAGTTTTCGCTGCTTCTCAAGCATCCTATACATCCTCTTCTTAAACATGTTCTGTTTAACATCAGCTCGGACCTTTTCCTTGATGCTCTTTTTCAGCGATTCCAATGAGGTGGACGAAAGGACCGTCTGACTCAAGCTTCCAGGAGCGAGGCTCTTGGACCAGAGACTAGAACTTCCACCTTTGAAACATTCTGCCAATGTATCGACCCACAGTTGCCCGTAATTGGTACAAATAACTACTGGACGACATTGTTTAGGAATTAGAACAATCTTTTCTAAGACCCTAGTATGTTCCGCCACGAGTACCAACATTAAATGTTCAGGGTTCGTCTTTCTATAATTTTTCATTATAATTTCTCTGAGACTCAGAATTGGAATATCCAACCAAAAAGGCACTGCCTGAAAGTCCTTACAGAAGCTTGCCTGAAAAGAAGTAAAAGAAAATAAATTAAGTGCAGAAACAAAGATTATTTAGCTTATAATCCAATCACAGGACAAAGGCCAAAAAAATCTGCTTACATCTTCTGCAGTCGTCGGGCAAGCATAATTGAGGACAAGCGTCTCAAGAGCAGGAGAACGTTTAAGCACTTCCCATAGTCCAAGGTAATCATGAACAGTATACCCAGTTTCGAGCTCCAAGTGTTTCAGCTTAGTCAACTCAAAGGATTCAGTGGGCTTCAGCTTTGAAGATATAAACTTCGGACATGAAAAGGTCATATTTATTAGAGCAGTTATTTGATATCTTCATTTTGTCAAAAAATACACTACTCAAGGCCTTCTGAATCAAACCATATAAACCAAGTTACAAGGAAATCAGTTCACTGAGGTATGTTCTTCCATCGACATTAAATTTCAAAAGATTGCAAACAAATGAATGTATAGCCATCGAAATCATATTAGACAACTTGTAATGGATTAATTTTGCTATCAGGAAAATCAAATAAACATAGGAGAAATAGCAAAGAAGCTCATTCATACGTAAATGAGAGACTACACAGCAATCACAAAGACTAGTTTACCCAGAAATAAGACAAAGGCATTCACCTTTGCCCCTTTGCTTTTGTTTCTAGATAGCAGGTTTTGTATTTTACTTTTATTAAATACTAAGGATGAGAAAGTTTCTCCAAAAATAACAAGAAGGGGAGGATGAATAATTGGATTACCACCTCCTCTTCCAAAGTGAATATGTTTTGCCTTATGAAATTCGATGACATGGCAGCTTCAAGTACAATAGCATTTTAATACCATATGATTATAGTGCTTGAAGTCCCCACAAGAAGGGAGAACAACAGCAGGTGGCAAGAGCGGTTATATACAATTTGTTAATCCTTCAAATAGGTTCTCTAATGCTTATGATCACTCTCTTAATGATGGTGATCTGAGTGTTTTTTTTTTCTACATCTTTGTGTGCAAGACCCATCCCCATACCTAACCTGTGCAGGATAAATTAGAAAAACGGTTCGCGAGGAAAAAACCAGAATTGAACTAATTTATGAAATTAAAGGCTTAGTTTCTTGCTGGAAACAAAGAAACCTGCGGTAAAGAATAGAAGATGGTACACCCTTAGCGCCACACTAAGAGAAACCCTAGACATTAGACCTAGGAACCGTAAGGCATCGCACCTTATGCTTTGATTACGTCCCACAGTCAGATTACAGAATCACTCTGTAAACTCTTTTCATCGCATAACTATCGTCCCCCTTATTGAGTAGAGAACTCCTATGTTTATAGACTAAAAGGAACAAATCCTAAACAGACTATAAAAAAGACTCTCAAGGACTGACTCCAAATAAGATATAATTAGGACTTCTAAACCAACTCAGTTTAGAGATCCAAGACAGAAACTTGTAGACTTCCAAAATACTGCTGTAATTTAATCCTACCAGGAACACCTACAGTTTTAGGACACTTTTTGACAAAAAGCTAGACTGCAATAACATAAAAATCCCAAAACTTTTTGACTAAGCTGAATTGCAGAACTTGACTCCTCTTCCTGTTCTGCATTACAATCCCAAAAGGAAGCTAACTCATTTCACCTCTAGTCCTGAACTTTGATGAAAACATTCTTCATCTTCTGCTACTCAATTAGAAACCTTCCATCTACTCACTCTCATCCTCAAAAACACCATTTCTAAGAACTGCTTTTACCTCATTTCTTTCTTTATACTTTATTTTGAGGTGGACATTGCAAATGCAATCTAACATCCATTAACTCCATGGAAGAAGGAAAAAAAACTCCATGCCTAAGGGATTTTTTTAGTTTAGCATTCTTCTAAATAAGTTTTCTTGCCTCTTTGCAAACATGAAGTTCCAGAAAACATAGCCAGTGGAATTATGCATTAAGAAAGAAATTGCATGATATTTAATTTAATAAAAAACTACCAGTGAGAGCTTCAGTTTTTCGTTAATATACATTATGTTTTAACTCTTTGCATCATAGAGTTAGCCTCTCCATTTCCAATCTTCTTTGCATGAATAATTTGTTGTTTGTTGAATTTAATGAATGGAACTAACTTGCAATGGAAAAACTAAATGAAGACAACGAAAGTTTCTTTTGCAAAGGGATGTCTATATTCTATGTAACTACAAACCCATGAAATTTAGCCACAATCACTGCATCAAACGGACATACCATAATCTATTTATGGTGCTCCACAATCCATTAATTTTCCCACTCGTTTTCTGTAACCTCAAACGAACATCTGTCTTGGAATCCATAGACAATGAAATTCCAATACATCATGGTCATTGTAAACCTCAAGAGTACGAATCTAGTTCATCTACCAACAAGACCATATAATAATCAACCAAATCAAACCCATCAGATTAGTTCCAGCAATGAGGCAAAATTAAGAACTAAATATTTAAATTGTGCAGATGAAACTCAATACTTAATTTGACATTTCAGGACTTATTTATCATGATCATCTTCAGATCGTTTACTCATCAAAACGATAAACTCCGCCATGGGTATATGTACAAACCTTTCAATAGGTAATCAACCACGGTAATATGTAAACATGTAGAAATCAAATATTGTTCATAGGAGGACTGATTTGACAAGAAATTCAGAAAATCCGAAAATATATTACCTTACTCCACATGTTGAGAACAGTAAGGCGCTTGACATCACTAAATAAAAGCATGACATTGCTCCAGCACTCAAGAGCAAACTCATCTATGCAATAAAAAGTGCAATCAACTTCAACCAGAGATGACAAGTTCCTGACTTCATATTTCTTCACATAGAAACGATGAAATCTTATTGAACACAACTGAGGTGCACATATCTCCAATGATGGTTCTGATTCTACTTCTTCCACTGCCAAAGGAGGAGGAAAGTAGCAGCTCAATTCTAACTCCTTAAGCTTCTCTGATAAAATTTTGAATTTCTTTACACCTCGAAATTTACTCAAATCCAGCTTCTCAAGATTCACACACTTGGAAATCACATCAGCTAGCATCTCATCCGACATAAAAACCTCCACAAGTGACACTGATTGAAGAGACTCGAAACGACCAGCATTACTTATAGGCATGATTAATCTACTCGTTCGCAGCGCCAAAACCCTAACAGAGCTATTATTGAGATCGAGGAAATGAAAATCATAGTACTGACCTTCGTAGTCGCTACTAGTATAATAGCCATGACCGTCGCCAAATTCATACCGACGGTTGCCGCCATTTTCGCCGTTTCTAATGGCAACACCGAAATCGAGCTTGAGATTAACAACTCCACAATTGAGAGAATATCGAATCCACGATGTAATCTGATTTCGGAAACGGTTGTTGCTATCAATATAGTGGAAGAGCAAGCTGAATTTCTCCAATGGTTTGGTATTGGAGCGATGAAGAAGGGCCAGAGAGATGAAGTTTGCAAAGGTACCGGGTATCGTTGAAGGTGTATCGTCGTCGTGCCATGGGAATTCTTTGATTTTGAATTTGAGACGGGGCATGGAATGCCAAAGGTTTCGCCATTTCCGAGAGATGAGGCTGGTGGTGACAGCGTCGATTAGCGGGAGGAAGTTGAGAATTTGGAGGAGGACGGTGTCTGGAAGGTTTTCCAGCAACGGCGAAGGTGAATTCTTTTGCTTCGCGTTCAGCTGCTCCGCCATGGGAGGAGGAGCTACGGGGTTGATTCCGATTGAACAAGGTTGTGGTGAGGGAAAAGCTGGGAAATGGGATTAGGGCCAACGGGTTTGGTTACTCCGCCATCCCTTCCTTAATATAGGAGCACCTGCGGAAATTAAGAAAGAAAAAAATAAAAATAAAAATAATTAATATTAATATTAATATTTTAAATAAAATTGTAGTTCTATATAATTTATATTTAAAAGAGTATTATTGATATTTTGATTAACAATATACCTTATTTTTTACTTCTTTAATTTTTTATATATGTTCTAAAAATCTTATATTAATTAATTGAGGGAGTATTTATTATCGGGAATTTTTTTACTATTTCTTTTCTTTTCTTTTATTGGGAAACTCTCAAGTGAATAATGGTTGAAGGTCACATTGTGTTTGATATATTTTATGTGGTTCTATTCACAAGTGCACAAAAAATAAATATCATTGAATTTTAATTTAATGATTAAGTTATATGGTTCTATTCACAAATGTAGAAAAGAGTTAATATTTATAATACTTTTGTAGTTATGTATATGTCACTATGGCATATTTGGCTTTTGGTGACACTGAATAAATGCCCCGAAAAGTTGTTTAAGTGCCACAAAACTACTTTTCTGGCACTTGTGCGGCACTTTTTGAAAGTGCCTCCACAAGTGGTGTCGTTTTTTCCCGTGGAACTAATGAAGTGTCATAAATAAATTGGCGGCACAACTTGTGTTACTTTTTAAATGCCACAAACACATTGAAAATATGACATATTTTGCGGCACTTTTTGGTAAATGCCGCGAAAATAATTTAATATTTTTAAATAAAAATATTTTATTTAAAAAGAAAAAATATAAAAAGAGAATCCTTAAGCATTATCCATACTCACCCATCATCTATAATTTAATATTTGTGTTTGATGGGATTCGAACACTTGATTAACGCTCTAACCAATGAACCACGGTGATTTTTGTTTTAATTTAAACCAAATTTGTTTATATAACATAACAATAAATTTTATTTAATTACTTTTAAGTTTGATATTTATATTTATTAATGTATATTAACAACAACCAATTAAAAATAAAACTTTTTTAAAACAAAAACTGCGTAGAATTAAAATACTAAATGAAAATCATGTACAAATTTTAATCTTAACATCATACAAATTATAGAATACGTTATAAACTAATAAGTTTATTTACTATATTTTCTAGTTTTATATATATATATATATATATATATATTATTGTTAATATAATATTTTTAAAATTTGATAACATGAAATTCAATAACTAAATATTTTTCATTTCTTATGTAAAACTTGAAAATGTTATAAAATTGATATAAGAAATGTAGAATGTACAATATATGAAATTTCGTGCAATGTGAGTTTTTTTTTTTTTTTTTTTTTGTATTTCATCTAAAATATATTTTTAATAATTTTAAAATGAAAAAATTAATTAATTTCATAGTCAATTAATTATAATTATTTATTATCATTAATAAAAATATATCTTATTAACTTTTGAAATTGAAACACTCAAATAGTAATATCAATATTTTTTATTTAAATTACTTTTAATATAAATTTTATTTATAATGTTTCATTTACATTTATGAAATTAATTGGTTAATTATCTTATGGAATATTATGTTATGTGGCACTTTTTCTGTACATGCCACAAATTTTAAGATACTAGTTTAAAAATGCCACTGAAATATGGCATTTTGATAGATTGTCATAAATTTTGTGGCACTATATGTGGCAATTGAACAAATATCACAATATTTGGTGGCACAGGTTAAAAACTGCCACAAAAATGTGACATTCTCAAAATTGTCATAATTATGTGGCACTTCATGAGGTAATTGAAAAAAATGTCATATATTTTGTGGCACTTTATGTGGCAATTGAACAAACGCAACAATATTTTGTGGCAATTGTTAAAAAGTGCCACGAAAATGTGACATTTTTCTCGACATTGCCATAACTATGTGGCACATCATGAGGCAATTGAAAAAATGCCATAAATTTTGTAGCACTTATTATAAAATGTTACAAAATTATGGCATTTTCACATAAATGCCGTAAATAAATGACATATATCATAAGTGCCACAAGCTAAGTGCCACCAAAGCCCAATTTTGCCATAGTATGTGATTCTCTGTGACACTCTATATGATACTATATTTATATGCCTAAATTTAAATAGGTAAACCTTAAAAGTAAATTAATAAATTATATGTGGGAACATTACTACAATTAGAAATGTTAAAGAGAGTGTCACATACGATCTAAACCGATAATGATTGTGTTCTTAAAGAGTGTCATAGAGAGTATTACCTAGGGATGGCAATGAGGCAGATCGGGGCGGGTATCTCAATACCCAACACTGCCCCGCGTAAGTGACCCAACGGATCTGACCCCCGCCCCGACCTACTTTTTTTTTATATATAAAAAATCACTAATATTAGAATTGCACTTAAATATAATTAAATAATAATATTATTATATATATATATATAGGAAGAATGGGGCAAACCACACATGAAATCCATCACCGATCTGCCCTGTTTGAGGGGCAGGTTTGATCTGTCCCATTCTCTTCACGGGGTGGATCTGATCTGCCCCTAAAGACACTGGGGCATGTCGGATCAACGGGTCAGGAGTCAAATTGCATCCATAATATTACAAGTAGTTTCATTGTTGATTTGAACTAAAAAGTTTTTGTAATAAATATTTATTATAAAAAAATATAATATCTAATAATATTCTATCTATTTAAACATATATTTGATAATCTTCGCGAGGTTTTTAACCGAATATCTATATATTTACGGTCGGTTCATTTAAAATTTCGAGCCCTAAGATTTGGTTAGAATTCAAGCTCAATCTTGGAAAAATCAAACTCAAGTCGAGCCCAAACAATTTGATAATGGCTTGAAAATTTTAATGTAATGATTGAGAAGAGAGTTAACACTTGTAACACTGCTTGTAATCATGGGCACGGAATCGTCTGTGACATTCCCCGTGAGACTCTCTGTGACTTTCGTATAAACAAAACTAAAATAGGTAAATCCTAGAGGTAAATCGATAAATTTTAAGTGTGAACATTATTATAATTAGGAATGTCAAAAAGACTGTCACAATGTGTCACGGACGATCTGAACTGCTAATGATGGTGTGTTCTTAAGAAGTGTTATAAGCAGTGTCACAATTGATTTGAACTGAAAAGTTTTCATAAATAAATTTATTAACAGACAAAAAAATATATTTTTTTTGAAAAAGGAATAATATCAACAAACAAAAATATAATATATTATAATATTGTATCTATTCAAATATATATTTCGATAATGTTCGCGAGTTTTTGAACCGAACATCTATATATTCACGCTCGATTCGTTTAATAGTTCGAGCCCTAAGATTTGGCTAGATTCAAGTTCAACCTCAGAAAAATCAAACTCGAGTAGAGCCCAAACAATTCGATAAGGGTTTGATTCAACTGCCGGCTTAGACTGAACATTTTGATGTCCAGTCTGATTTTTTCCAAATTTTAATATTTTTTTTGTCGACGCAAATTTAAAATAATAATAAATGGCTTTTCACCATTTACAACAACAAATTAAGGATGCATGTGTCACTAATTTCTCATATTTGTTTTCACAAAACCTTAACTTTTGTCCTACATCTTCTCTATCAAATAATTCACTTTTATAATTTCTAAACAAAATATATCAAACAAAAATCCATTTCAAATACAATATAAGTTCCTGGGGTTTAGCTATTCGAGATAACAAAATCAAGATTTAGAACCAATATGTATTTTCTACGTATAGTTTTGTGTATACATTTAGATTAATACCACTTTTTATTTTTTGCAAAATAACTATTATTTTAAACCTACATCCCACATGAGATAAGTAAGAAAATATTATGTCATATAATATATATACTAGTAAAAAAACCCGTGCTATGCACGTGACATACATTTTTCCTATAAATTTATACTTCTAATAAATATAAGTTTAAAAAAACCCGTGCTATGCACGTGACATACATTTTACATTTTATATTGGTAGGTGAGTAAGTTTAAAAGTTACATACAAGCTAATAAATATAATATACATAGGCCAAAAAATCAATTATCTTTCCTATAAATTTATACTTCTGGCCTACGTGTATTAAATTCATTGTTTGAATATAAGTTTTAAACTTACTCACCTACCAAGATAAAACTTCTCAAATTCCTGATTCTGTTAACATTCAAGTTGCAAAGGTCAGCACTTTAATTTTTCCATTAAGTTTATAGGGCTAAAAAAAGAGAAAAATTCCCTATATATACATAAACAAATTTTGCTTTTCTCTTTTTGTCAGTAAACTTTTATTTTAACTCTTTTTGTACATAAACTATTTTTGAACTACTACTTTTGTCAAAATAGTGTAAAACTAGTAATTTTCAGTCACTTTTGAACACGTGTTTTGTATATGCTTGTCAGTAATAATGGTATTTTTGTCAATTTAAATCTTTAACACTAGGGATATTTGCAAAACAGGTGATTAATAGTTCACGCTAATTTGACAAAAGTATTAGTTCGAAAATAGTTTATGTATAGAAAGAGTTAAAATAAATTTACTAAAAAAAAGAAAATAAAAAATTGTTTATGATATAAAGAGAGCTTTTCTCGGTAAACAAATTAAATCATTCTAAAATAACTTAATCGAGTTACGAATCGAATTTTGAAACACACTTACGTTTTGGTTAAGTTTAAAGTGATGTTACTTTTATATCCTGTATTTTCAGTAACATACTCGACATATATTTAACTTGGCCGGAAACCATAGCGAAAAGTGGTGCTGTTTATTTTTATTCAGACGCAAATAATAAGGTTAATATATTTAGCCACAAAAATAGTTAAGTAACAAAAACTGTAAAGGCGCAAATAGTTTAGTGGCCAACATAACTATTAACTCTCTTCCATTATATGGATTTTCTTCCCATTTTGTTATCTGATTGTTATAATTCTTGTGTGGTTTCATGTTATTATGATTGTTTCTTCTTTATTTATTTTCATTAGATGTTACATTGTTGCTAGAATATGATTTCCAGTTTGAAGCACTTTGTCATACCGATAGTTCTTTTTGTATTATCGTTCCACTCTGCTATTTGCCGCCTTATCTATTAGTTCGAATCTTGTACCTACTGAATACTCCCTCCATTCCTAAATATAAGACTCTTTAGAAAATTTGAAAAAATTAAGGAAGTTGTCATTTTTACCAAAATTTCCAATATTACCCAACCCTCCATCTCTTTCACTTATATGTCATAAAGAAAAGAAAGGAATATGTAGAGGGTATAATTGGAATAAATTGTTGACAACTAATAAAAGAACCTTAAACGACAAATAATTTGGATACCTAGATATCTCCTAAACGACAATTAATAGGGAATGGAGGGAGTACAATATATGACAGGGGCGGATTCAAAATTGAAATTTAGGGTAGTCCCTCAACAATTTAGGGGAACCTACAAATTTCGTTGCATATTAGACAATTTATGATTGAAATTTAGGGTGGTCCCTCAACAATTTAAGGTGGAAATTAAATTTATTTCTTTGATCTTGGATGGTCCTGGGCATACTTTGACCACCCCTTGGATCCGCCCTGATATATGATATCTATAGATCCATGACTCCTAAAACCCCTCTGTCTTTATAAAGTTATACTAATTCATTTTCTCATCATTCAGTATGTAATAGAAATGTGAAATGTCACTAACTCTTTACTAAACCATTATATAAACTCTCGAATAATCATTATGAGACAATGCATTCGAATTAAAAAGTTAATTAAAATACATTAATTTAAAGATATATAGACACTTTTACCCTTTAATTAATACATTTATGATGAGGCAATTTAAATTAATTAATGACTGAATTGTTAAAGATAAAGTTAAGGCTGGAAAAAATACATTTTATACTCTCTAAATTTTTTAAAGTGACAGATAATTAAAAACTCAATAAAGTATGTTTAGGCAACAGATAATTGAGAACGCAAGAAGTAAAAGTGTAGTGTTTATGTTAGAAATATTTTATATAAATAAATAATAAATCATTAAATCAGAATAATAATTTACAGAAATATAAAATAGAAATGGGATAAAGAAATCAAGCCTGGGAGTTGTGACAAAATCACTGTCCTAAAGATGTGAAGACCTCCCTACGTGCGGGTGATAGCGGTCGATCATGACTCCAAGATAAAACCCATTTTCTTAGTCTCCCTCAATGAGCACGTTCACTGGAAGACTTCTCATGAACTAATCCAATCTAGTTGCCCAAATATAAAATTGACAAGATAGTGATGCTAACATGGAGGACTGGACTATAAGGATTAAAGAAGTCAAAGAATTGGACATGAATAAGTAATATAAAATATAGGGACCTTCTTGAAAACATTGAGTTGAATTACTCATATTTTGGCTATAGTAAAAGATTCATTTGCGGCATACATAGATGATGAAATAATTTCTCATTTTATAGTAGTAACATAGTCTTTAATCAATCATTATGCTATTAAGATTTTAGGAGTTACAAATCATTAACATCAATGAGAAATTTATTACAATTAAAATGAGAGTTGCAAATGATTTAAATGAATGTTTGAATATTGGGAGTTACAAAATATTTGAAATAATATTTTTGATAATAATTTTTTAAGTTTTGAAACTTATTTCATATAGATCCCCCCACAAGTTTTAAAACTTCAAAAAATAATTTTCCCCCACAAGTTTTAAATTTCAAGAAACATCTTTATAATAAATTTGAAGAATAAAATTTTATTTTATAGCAGTGCCACAAAAGGTCTAATTTTCAAAACAAAAATTTCTCGCATAAAATTGACCTTCAAAATAAATGTCCTCCACAAGATTTAACACTTCAAAACTTTTAGTGAAGTATAAAATTTAATTTTATAACAACACCACACATGCTTCAAAACAAATTATTCCCCCACAAAGGTTTACCTTTAAAAAAATTTCCGCCATAAGGATTAAAAACTTCAGAAAATAATTTATTCCCACAAAGTTTTAAAATTTCAAAAATAAATATTTGGGCAACATTATACTATGCAATAGGTATGGGTGTCTTCCGGACTTGAACCCACACTTAGTGTAAATAGTCTTACCTTAAGAGAACCATAATGGACTAGGCCTTGAATTAGGTCTCTTTGACAAACTTCAACTAGTTACACACATAGTATTGATCGAATATTTAGTTCAATATTCGGGTAGCGCGGTTAATGGCCATGCGCTCTAATCTTGATTCTCGTGAGAGTCTCTAGAGATTGCCCAATCCCATAGCCACGGCCTCATGGCAACTCTCACTTAGGTGAGTCCTCCAAGGGTATGTGTGACCTCTACCCCGCGAAAATATCCGCCTCGGTCTCATTAAGGGTTAAAACCCATCCTTAATATAACACTCATAGCATCTCACCTTAGGGATGGGAAGGAGTTGTATCATGTACAGTCTCCTAATATTTGATACTATATAATGAGTCACGCAGTACGGGTTGTTTCTACCCATTGAACCTTCTCCATGGGATCACCACTCACAAAGGTTGGGTTACTCCCGGAGGTGACTCCCTTGTGGGCTTAAACCCATCCCCCTCGATGATTCACCTAACCCTTTTCTCGGTAGGCGTTTCAATAATTTATGTTTCATAATTTTTCTCGGGTGATACTTTCACAAAGTATCAACTCATTTCTCTTTTGCTTCATGAAGCTCAGTGCTGACGTTTCTCCGATTAGAGTTTGCTATACTTTGTACCTGACTATATATCTGCTCATCAATTCGTCAGTAAGAGAATGATAAATAATAAATATATTTGAAAAATTCAACATATAAATTTTTACAACCATAGTTAGTGTCATTTAAGCTACAACACATTGTACTTCAAGGAATACAAAGTTTGTTACTCTACTTGATGTAAAAAATAAATTTAATAATAGATTCGAGTTCCTTGAGTGTTTGACATCTCTTTATCCTCCAACTATGTTAGGAATTCTCTATATACACTTGAGTACTTCTTCAATCATTCCATATAACTTATCTCGAATTATGAAAATAGTATCACTACTCATAGTGTAAGAAATATCACCACTAGTAGTATTAATAACTATTTAAAAATTATAATCAAAGGAGCTACACGTTCTATTTTTCTTTGGATAGACTATGACTCCAATATCAAGAATCCAATATTTCTCCATATTTTCTCCAAAGCAATTTATCTAAAAATATTCTCTCTTGCAGTCTACTCAATTCCATTCCTAGAATATGTGATTCTCCTTAGTCAAAGTATAACTTCATCAAACTTTTCATATCATATCTTCAACACTTGTTCTAATCTCTATATGAAGATTTTAGCATCTTGTAGGCTTAATATATCATCTATTAACCTTAAACTTTTCGAGTTGTTCCATATAATTTTATTCTTCTAAATCTTCATATAAGAAATCAATCCATACAAACTCGGAACTTGAAATATTTTCTTAAAAATCTACGTATAACATAATCTAAGGTAACATATTATTTAAGACCCATATATTTATCCTTGAAAGTCTTCTTCACATATTCGCCAAAAAAATAAAATATATTGATATCTTATTTGAACTCTACAAAACTTTATTCCTAGAAATGAAATGAGCAATTCTCCACTATCAAAAGGATAACCTTATCAAACTTAGCATGTCATTGCTTATAATTTCATTTGAGCAATACAAAAGACTTCAATAACTTACATTTTTATGCTCTAATTCATTAAACTTAAAATATTAGTAGTTTCATATATCTCCAAAAAAACAAAGTAGTACTGTATATACAACTTTCAAATTTTAACCTTTACTTGACTATCCACTTACATAAATATTCACCACTAATAGTCTCTTCCTATGGACATCAAAAATACCTTAAAATAAGTTTAAAAATGGTCTCCAAACATCTATCCATCACTATGTTCCTTCTCTTAATTTCTCTATATATTAGACCATTAGCAAAAGAAATATTACCACATATATGAATTTCATCACTAAATAGTCTAATAATTAAGTATTTCCTCAAAAATATAATTTCAAATTCTCCAATAATTAATTCATCCACAATTTTATTATCTTAATATTCTTAAGATAAAACATTTATTCACAGTACGATACCAACCATATATATTCACATTTGCATGAGTAATTTTTAATTTATATTCCTCAACTTCGATTTTGGTATCACTACTTTCTCAACTACTCCACACTTCAAGAAAATCAAACTTAGATGCTAATAATTATTCCTCTAAGAGATTCTCTACGACCTTAGAGTTATTTTCAACATAGCATCTTTATATGCCAAAATTTCATATTTAAAAAAAATTTCTCTAAAGACCCCCACATTCTAGGAAATCAATGTAAATACTATTTCTTCCTTATGAGAGAAATTGAACTTAAACGTACTCGACTTCTTAATGTATAGGAAAATATTTATTAATACGCTAACGGTGTAAAAGATATCCTCTATTTTCCAGCAACAACTTCAAAAACTATCATTTTCCTTATTCACCAAAAAGCTTAATTCATATTTGTTTTTAACTCAATATTGTTTCTAATTACTAACAATATCGCGCCTTGACCGATAAAGCGACGGATGCATTTTATAAACTCGAGCAACATCAAGAAGCGATTCAAGCTTATGTCTTTGATGGTAAATCACTATTTTCTTATTTGCATTTAATTAGGCACTGTTAAATTTATGTTTCGAGTTATCAAGGCAAGTTTTCCAAATCTGGAGCATCTTTGTATTTTCCATTTCACTATCCTAGTAATTTTTAGACAGTAAGCAAATGCTCCAAATGTAAAGCGATAAATTCAAGATCATATATTGTACTAAATTACATGTCACACAATTATATACCAAGTATATCATAATAAAACGCCATCAAAACACAACACTATGTATTACGTGCTCTCGAGCAAAAGAACAAAGAATCCAAAAAAAAAAATACAAAATACGTATGAGTAGTTACAAATGGCCCAAAGCATATTACTTTTAGTTGATAAGTAAGGAACCTTTTTACATACTGATGTATTTTTCCACTAATAAGATCAATAATCATGACAATACAATCTGCTGCAATAATATTATAAAGATCAATTCATTCACCACATAAAATATTGATTAGAAACTTTAATTCTTTGTTATTTTCTCAAATTTAGGTTAATCAAAGAAATATTAACAAAGTTTTTGTTTTAAGCTTTAAACCAAGCCTTATTAAAGAGAAATTTTATTTCTTCTTGAGAAACAACAAGTTAAAGAAATCAATTTGTTCTTAGAAAATGTGCAAGACTCATGTCTTCTTTTTTCTCACAAAACAACAAATTTCACATGGGAAAGCAAACATCTTCATTATCTAAAGATATTATTATTCAGTCAATCAAGAATTTCCAGGCAGTAACATTATTATGCCATCACACCAAAGTATGCATCAATGTATTTCAAAATCAATTTACCATAAAATCTCCCTTGAACTCTACTTCAATCTGATATTAGTAATTATTAAATTATTTCAACCAACCTTATTCAGGTACTTTAGTGCGCACTACAGTAGCTCCTTCACCCATCTTCTAATTTATGCAACTAAGCGACAAATGAATTTTTTTTTAAAAAAAAATATATAATGGTAGACCATATTATTTCTATTACTTGGTAGTCCTATTTTAAAAGTAGACTTGATCATAAATCTCAATTATCAAAATGAACTAGAAAATAGGTAAGTGCACAATATCATAAATCTCAAATTCTTCACATCTTTAGATTGTTAGAAATATTTTATATAAATAAATAATAAATCATTAAATCAGAATAATAATTTACGAAATATAAAATAGAAATGGGATAAAGAAATCAAGCACAGGAGTTGTGACAAAATCACTTTGTCCTAAAGATGTGAAGACCTCCCTACGTGCGGGTGATAGCGGTCGATCACGACTCCAAGATAAAACCCATTTTCTTAGTCTCCCTCAATGAGCACGTTCAGCTGGAAGACTTCTCATGAACTAATCCAATCTAGTTGCCCAAATATAAAATTGACAAGATAGTGATGCTAACATGGAGGACTGGGACTATAAGGATTAAAGAAGTCAAAGAATTGGACATGAATAAGTAATATAAAATATAGGGACCTTCTTGAAAACATTGAGTTGAATTACTCATATTTTGGCTATAGTAAAAGATTACTGCGGCATACATAGATGATGAAATAATTTCTCATTTTATAGTAGTAACATAGTCTTTAATCAATCATTATGCTATTAAGATTTTAGGAGTTACAAATCATTAACATCAATGAGAAATTTATTACAATTAAAATGGGAGTTGCAAATGATTTAAATGAATGTTTGAATATTGGGAGTTACAAAATATTTGAAATAATATTTTTGATAATAATTTTTTAAGTTTTGAAACTTATTTCATAACAGTTTAACCTTTTGAGCTGCACTTCATTCTCGAAATGAGATTATCTTGATTATTCAAATTCTGAATCACGTCAGCCAAGGGGAACCTATGGAAGGAGTTGCCTGGCAAGGTGGTAGTAATTCTCCAGCCGTTTGGGGATTGTGATGAATAAGGCAGTGTATGGTGGCGGCAGAATCAACATTATTTAAGGAGGGGTGGTGATTATTGGATAAAAAATTTATGATCAAATAAAGATCAAGAAGACATAATATCATATCAAATTATAATAATCATTTTAATTTTATACTCTTTGATCCTTATTTGATCCAATAATGATTATTGATTTAGGAAAGTATGAGGAAAAATGAAAATTAAATTTGTCATTTTTTAAATGAATGAATTTCTCATAGAACCGATTTTATTCTTATTTTTTAATGATTTTCATTTACTCTTTCAAATGACTTTAAAATACTATTGTACCCTTGACACTAAGTTTTTCATAGATGCCGTTACACGTTCCATCCATTTTGTCCCTTAATTGACACACTTTAAAGTTTGGTTCCTCAATTGCCAAAACCCACTAAATTTAGGTACTAAAATGAATTTAACCCTAAATAATTTTGAAATTGCTATAAATATGGTAAATAATAATTGCGAGTCAGTTACCATTTGAGTGTCTGTTGACTAAAATAGTCCGGAATAGGTTTTTTCAGTATGTGTGGAACATTTTTTTTTACAAAACATGTGTTTTCTCTTAAAAATAGGTGTTCGGTGAACATGCATTTTTTTTAAAAAATAGGTATTTTTTTAAATCAATCTTATTCGTCAAAATGTTAATCCAACGAATGAGAATATGTTCTGCACTGAAACCGTAGTGTGACTAAAAATGGAAGAAAAGCCATTTAATTAAATTTTGCTTCGGTTGAAAATATATTCCTCTGGCAATATCACACTAATCATAATTTTGTAGTGGTGGCGGCAGTCTAAGAACTCTTACAAAACGTTGAAATTGCAGGAGAAAACCACTGGCAGCCGGCTTACGAAGTGTTCCGTACCTTTTTATAAGCAGGAATTATAGCCGTTAGGTAAACAATCCTCCAAAATTTAATTAAAAACAAAAAGCAACAAAACAATTCTTTTCAGTTATTTTCAGCAACAAAAAAGCCCATAATAGTAATATTATTATTATATAAATGCCACCCCTTTCTCAACAAATTTCCATCTCTCTTTCATTTTGGGGCAATTTTTTTTTTCTTCCGATCGAAATCCCCTTCTCACTGTGGCAATCAGATCTCATAAACCCTTCTCACTAATTTTTTACTTCATGTTTTTTCTCAAATTCACTCTCACCATCTGTTTCTTGGGTTCTTTTTTGAAATATTAATTTAAGAATTTACGGGTTTTTTAATGTTTAAGAGAGTAAGAAGGGATTCAAAAGGTGGTGGGGAAAGGAAATTTTTTTGGGCTCTTAATTTTTGGAAGAAAAGTGGTGAGAGGGCTAAGAGGAAGTGTCGGTGGGGAGGCAAATGCGCCGCTTCTTGTTTTGATTTTTTACCTGATTGAATTGGTGAATATGGTTTCTTGTAAGATTTTCTGAACTTTCTTGAATCAATCTGACCGGTATTAGAAACGGAAGATAATTTGTAAAAAAAATTAAGCAGTTTCTTGGAATATTTGGCGAAGCTTCCGAGGAGGATTGGTGAAAGATGCAGCAAGATCAGCGCAAGAAGGTTTTTTTTTTTTTTTTTTTTTTCTTCTTTTTTGTTTCTGCTCTAAAATTGATACATGGGTATTGGTTTTGTTAATTTTTAGCAGCAAAAAACAATTGTAAAAAAAAAAAGGAAAAAAATAAGAGGTATTGATGATTTGTGTTATTTAGTGTTTGAAATTTGTCCTCCAATGAAGGAGAAACTAGTAAAAATGAAAGTGTGTTGTTACCTTTTTTAATATGAGTCAGTCTTTCCCTTTTTTGTGGTATCATCTTTTTGAAAATTGTGGTACTCCTGAAAGCATAAGAATTTGGGATTTGCCTAAGTTGTCCGTTCTAAGCCATTTTATCACATGGTTTTTCAGAATCCGAAGGATACAGAATTTTTCACAGAGTATGGTGATGCCAATAGATACAAAATTCTTGAAGTAATCCGAAGGATACCGATTTTTCCTTTACCAGATGTTGTGTGCACTGAAATATATGCATACAGGTATTGCATGACATGTTCTCATTGTATATTAATCAAGCGAATAAAATTTTACACAGAAGTCGTTAGTTGATCCTTCCTGACTGAAAAATCCTCTTTGCAGGCTATCCTGTAAAAAAAACTTTGCTATTGAGTCATTGTATTTATTAATCCCCTCTATGAAAGTTATGATTGCTAGATTTGCTCTTATTTGTACTCTTCAATTGCAGCAAATGTGTATCATCATCGAGATCTTAAGCCAATGAACATCTTGGCCAATGCCAATTGCAAACTCAAAATATGTGACTTCGGATTAGCAAGAGTCGCATTCAGTTATACCCCAACAACGGTATTTTGGAAGGTATGATACTTGTTATATTACTGTTATCGGGTTTATTTATTAGTATTTCAACTCTTTCCTTCTAGTGTGTGCCATTTTGTGTTATATGCTTCACATTTTTGCTTTTATTTGGTGAATAGTACTGCTATAGTCCTTTGACCTTTCCTTTATGGTACGATGCAGGATTATGTTGCTACAAGATGGTATAGGGCTCCTGTACTATGTGGATCTTTTTTCTGGAAGGTAATGCTCATCTGATTGCACCTGTCTTTTAATGTGTCTCAATACTTGGGTTCCATCTTGCTGTCGTTTAGTTATATTCATTTGGTGACGAATTGATCTAAATGTGGCGACTCATTTTTGTTCGCCCCATACTTGCTTGATGTTGTGTCTTGTATTGTACGATTAATTTTGTGGTGAAATTATCTATGGTGCAATTTCTCTAGTTACAGTTCACCCTCTCTTGGTAGACATACGTATGCATTTTGTTTCGCTCCTCAGCAAAACATTTGTCCATTTTGTACTTGCTATTTTCTTGTTAGCTCAATTGAGCAATTTTGACCTGTTGGTCTTTTGGTTTCTCAAGATATTTTGTTATAATAGGGGTATTATTGTTTGTATGTGTTTGGAAGGGGAATCGAACTCTGAGTCTGTTAAATAACACTTCGGATCTGCGCCCGGGTTGGTTCACGGGTCAGAGACTTAGTAGAAATATTAGTGAATTTGGCATTTGAATTCATTTAGATATTTTGGGAATTCATTTTCATATTTGTCTAGGGTTTTCTCTCCCCTTTGTCATTCCATTTCTCTGTAAATTTTGAGCTTTTACAGTTCGTTAATGGTGGAATTGGAGTTCTCTCTCTCTCTCTCTCTCTCTCTCTCTCTTGCTGGAATTCCTATATCTTCTAAGAATGTGAATTCCTTAGATATAACAAATTTGGTATTAGAGCTCTCGATCTTCAGAGCGATGGTCACCACGCGTAACCAGTCCGGTGAGGTGCATTCGACAACGGTGCCGCCGCTGTTGCCGTCGCCGGAGGCCTCTAAATTTCGAATTCCAGTCGAACATCAAAGCAGAAGACTTAGTTGATGTCGAGAGTTCGATTATTCAAATCGACTCTCAGTTCGACGAATTCAGGCATGCTATGACTTCGATGAGTTCAGAAATCTCATCTATTAAGAGAGATTCTGAAGAGAAGTTCAATAAATTGATGGAGCAGTTAGGTAAAATTAGTCAGAATTTTAAGGAAAAGGTGACTGTTGGTGAGAATTCTAGACTTCCAGTGAATTCACCACAATTTAGTCACCTTAGGACTGACTATGGGTTTAGCTATGATAATGGAGCTAACCTGAGACCTAATCCTGCTGATGAGCCTAGGTTTGATCAGTGTTGTCAATCGCGGATGTCGGTAATCCAAAAAAATGCCATAACGTTATAGCGGACGCTATAACGACTTATAGCGGATACAATAAAATAATGCAAAATATATATAAAACAATAAATTAACTGTAATGGTGCCAGAATGGGTTGAAGAGATCAGGTTAAGCTATGACAATGATAATGAGTTAGAGGATGTCATAACTATGTTCTACTGGCCTCATATGCAAGAGTATATTCAGGCTAGGATTAAGGAGTGTGAGGTGTGTCAAAGGTGCAAGCATAAAAATGTACCTTATCCAGGAATAGTTCAGCCTTTGGAATTTCCTGACAAAGCTCTTTGAACACATTTCTATGGATTTCAATGAGGAAAAGACTCCATTTTGGTAGTAGGGGATAAATTCACTAAGTTTGGACACTTTATTGGACTGGTACACCTTTTTACTGCTAAGGATGTAGCTGAGGAATTTTTGGATAAGATGTTTAAACTGCATGGGATGCCTGTCAGTATTATCAGTGACAAATAAGGTCTTTACCAGTTTATTCTGGAAAGAACTATTCTCTAATTTGGGGGTCAAGCTGAGGATGAGTTCAACATACCACCCTCAGTCTCAGTCCGAGAGGGTGAACCAATGTGTTGAAATGTACCTTAGGTGTTTTGCTTCCAGCAGACCCAAAATGTGGCATAAGTTTCTGGCAATGGCTGCTTGGTGGTACAATTCCAATGTCCACACAATCATTAAGATGTCTCCTTTTGAGGCATTGTATGGCTTGTGCCTCAAGGATTTGGTGAGGGATTGGTAGTGGAGGAAGTGAAGCATGGGGAAATTTCCAGGCTGCTGGAAGAAAGACAGAGGCTTAACAGTATCCTTAAGGACCATTTGGTCACTGCTGCCAACAGAATGAAGCAGTAGCAGAATAAGTCCAGAATAGAGAGGCAATTAGACATCGGAGATATGGTGTATGTCAAGTTGCAGCCTTACAGGCAGCAATCTCTGGTGAGTAGGAAGAACCAGAAGCTGGCTACCAAATATTTTGGGCCTTATAAAGTCTTTAAAAGACATGGCACAACAGTGGCTTATGAATTGGAGTTACCATCTAATTCCAGAATACATCCAATATTCTATGTAAGCCAACTGAAACTCAAGTTGGGGGATGATCATGTAGTACAACTTGGTTTGCCTGAGGTCAATGCAGATGGTCGAGTGTTGATTGAACCATAAGCTATTGTGGATAGAAGACTGATGAAGTCTCAATAGACCTGTGGTTCAATGGTTGGTTACATGGAGCAATTTACCTCAGGAGGATGCCACCTGGGAAACTGCAGAGGAATTCCTGAAGAAGTGGCCAAAATTTGCTTGGTCTTCTTGATCATAGCTTGGGAACAAGGTGTGTTTTAAGGAGAAGGTGTGTTTTAAGAAAGGGGGGAGGGGGTTGTATGTGCTTGTAAGGGGAATCGATCCCTGGGTATGTAACACTTCGGGTCTGCTCCCGGGTCAGAGACTTGGTATAAATAGTAGTGAATTGGGCATTTGAATTCATTCATATATTTTGGGAATTCATTTTCATCTTTGTCTAGGGTTTTCTCTCCCCTTCGTCATTCCATTTCTCTGTAAATTCTGAGCTTGTACAGCTCGTTAATGGTGGAATTGGAGTTTTGTTCTTTCTCTCTTCTCTAATCTCTCTCTATTTCTTGCTGGAATTGCTATATCTTCTGAGAATTCACTTCGAATTCCTTAGATATAACATCTTTTCCCTATGACAGGAGATGAATTTGAGGATAAAGTAAGTGAAGTGACTATTCTTTATTAGTTAATGTTTCTGGCAATGTGGAAATATTAATGGATTTGTTTCTGTATGTATTCTATGTGTGTTAAGTAATGTGTAGACTAAAAAGTTCTTGTTCAGGGAGGAATATTGAACTCTCCTGGAAGTTGAAATTTCTGATCTTCATGATAGAATACGCTTTAAATACGTTTGAAAACTCTGATCTTCAGGTAACCCAGTTTGGGTCTTGTGATCATTTTGAAGATGTGGCGAGCTTTTTTTTCCTCTTCTTTTAATTTGATAACTTGTCTGATAAGTCATGGTTTTGATTTGCAGTACACACCCGCAATCGATAATATTTGAGTATTGGCTGCATTTTTGCTGAAGTACTTACTGGGAAACCATTGTTCCCTGGTAAGAGTATTGTTCATCAGTTGGAGCTAATTACTGATCTTCTTGGGACACCACCAGCCGATACACTTACCTGAACTCTCAAAATAAAGCCATTTGAAAAGATGTATTTAAAGTGTATTCTATCATGGATGCAGGTACGGAATGAGAAGGCCAGAAAATATTTAGCATATATGTGGAAAAAGTGGACTGTTCCTTTTACTGAGAAATTCTCAAATACAGATCCTTTGGCTCTTCAGCTCTTACAAAGATTGCTACTAGCATTTGATCCCAATGACCGGCCCACTGCTGAAGTGGCATTGACTGATCCTTACTTCAAAAGGCTAGCCAAAGTTGAGAGAGAACCGTCATCTCAGCCAATCTCAAAGCTGGAGTTTGAGTTTGAGAGGCGAAGGGTAACAAAGGAGGATATAAGGGAACTAATATTTCGGGAGATATTAGAATACCACCCTCAACTGCTGAAGGGTGGTATTAGACTACATGGTTGGAAATGATGGAGCAAATTTTCTCTATCCCAGGTTCTAAAGTTTCTTCATGAATGTACTTTGATATATTTTTCTCCCTTCTTTTTGGATGGTTAATAATGCGATCCGGTTCTTTACTTATGCAGTGCAATTGGTCAATTTCGTAAACAGTTTGCGTATCTTGAAGAAAACAGTGGTAAAAGTGGCCCTGTTATTCTCCCGAGAGAAAGCACATCTCTCTTCCGCGGTAAGATATTCTATGATCTTGGAGTAGCAGAAGTTGAATTTCTGTGCATGTTTTATATGATCCTTTCTGCCTTGTGTGCATGTTATATGCTCTTTCGCAGTTCTGGGGCGCCTTTGTTTTAATCATGCTTGCTTTTAACTGCAGGTCTACAGTTAATTCAAGTATCATTCCTACTAGAACAAATATAAATCAGTCTGCTTTTGATAATCGGCGATGCTCAGAAGAAGTTTCTACTAGTTTTAGAGTGGCAGACTGTGTGTGGGAATGCTTCAAAGGTTCTACGGCAGCAGGTCCGTTGTTACTTGATTTCTGTGAGCATTAAACTTCTTTGGTTCATCAAGTAGAAATTCTCATTCTCTCTCTCTCTCATATAAGTAGACATGCTTGATAGATTACTCTTGCATATACAGACATACCAAAGTAAATGGGCCAATTAGTGAATTTGGACCGATGACTTCTACACAAAGCACACTTTGAATATGAAATATTATATATATCATGTGAATTTTGATAAATATAATAATAATAAATAAACAGAAATAAAATAATTAAATTAAAAATTGGAAAACTCTAATGTCTAATCATCATAATATTTTGAATCTCAAAAGAAATCTTATGCCTAATCAACTTTCTCTGTATTTCCTTTGTAATTTCCTATACATGTTTTATCTAAAAATTGCAATCCTCTTACCTTACCCCTCTCTGCACTATCTAAAAAAAGTTGTAATCACCTTTAATTCAACATGGAATTTGTGATCCAATTTTTTTCACTCCCTATAAAAAGCATTTTCTTTTTTTGCTAAATTTTCCTTTTTTTGTTTTTACAATAATTTTTTTTTGCTAACTTTTGTTTTTCTTATGGATAAAGAATCCTCCTGAGTCTTCAACATAATTGGCAAACACAAAGTACTTAAATAAATCATTAACAACAAACATCACAATAAATGCTTGATATATATTAATTTTAAAAAATTAGTACATTTTAGAAGCCTGCTACACGAAATTAACCAAAACTAAAAAGAAAATTAATAGATTGCAGAAGACTACTACACCAAATTGACCAAACTAAACGGAAAATTAAAAAGGGAAATTAAATACAATTGGACTTAATTATCGGGACTTAATTACTACACCTTTCATCATTCATAAAAGGAATTTGTCAATAACCCATCGGCTCCAAAGAACCCAGTGGCCAAATAATTGTCATGTCACTTTTAAAACCAGAATTTCTTCATCCGGGTTCTTCAAACATGCCAAGCAGCAAGGCAAACATTATTCCCAAAAAAACTTCTTCCTTAACCTGCCAAAATCATACCAGAAATATCCAACATCCTTAAAAAAAAAAAACTTCTTCAACACAAACAAAACTTGGAAAAAGAAGACGACTTCATATTCATACTTTAAAAAATCAGATTTTTTTTTACGGTAGTTCTCATGTATAAACAAACACCTACAAATTTAGTGTGTTTTGAGGAAGAAGATGATGGTATTAGGGTAGTGTTACTGTTTGAATTCTTTGGTTCTAGTGGAAAGATTGGAGGGATATCTCTGATGGGATGAATATATCTCACACTTGCCTTATCAAACTCGAAATTTGGGGGAATGAATTGACACTGGTAGAGTAGCCATGATTACTCCTACTCCAGAAACAACATCATTGCCTTAAACCCTAAAGTCAACATCTCGAGTTTCGAGTTGTTTCTTGATATATCCGTCTATTATATCTCACACTTGCCTTATCAAACTCGAAATTTGGGGGAATGAATTGACACTGGTAGAGTAGCCATGATTACTCCTACTCCAGAAACAACATCATTGCCTTAAACCCTAAAGTCAACATCTCGAGTTTCGAGTTGTTTCTTGATATATCCGTCTATTATACAAGTTACATATATTTCACACATTTTTTCTTGCAAAGTTAAGTAGTTGAAATGGATAGTTTGTTAATTTTAGTAGTAAAAATCTAGTAATCATATACTATCAAGCATGGAAGTCAAACTCGCGAGTTGACTCGTAGGATCGTACGATTCTACGAGTTTTAAGGGACCTTACGTGTAGGGGTGTGCGTTCGGTATCGGTACGAAATTTCGGGATGAAATTCGGTTTCGTAATTTTTTTATTAAACCAAAATTACCAAACCAAAATAATTTCAGTACGGTTCCGTAAAAATCGAAATAACAAATTCAAATTTTAGTGCAATATAATAATTCAAACCAACTCATGACTACTTATCATTTTTAGATATCCCAACAAATATTGTGAAAATTTTATACCAAAAGCTAAAACACAGTTAATATAGAGGGAATACACACTATAAAAACATAAATGATGTCCATTTAAAATGATTAGTGACTCAACGAAGATACATATCTTAACATAGTTGTTCACTAAACACTGCCAAACATAAATTAAAACTAGCAACTCCCATCAAGTAATGGAAGAGACTGTATAGAGAAATAAAACAATTAATATAATAAAATATATTTTGAAATAATTTTGGTAATTCAGTTTCAAAAATGAAAAATCGAATACCAAACCTAAATTTTGAAAATTCAGATAAACTGTACCGAATAATTCGAGTATATCGAAATACCGAACCAATTAACAAATTTCAGTTCGGATCGGTTCGGTATTTCGGTTATACCAAATAGTGAACACCCCTACTTACGTGTTAGATCCTACGTAGGATCGGAGTAAACCCGTGGGATCGGACTCGGGAATGTAGTACGATCCTACGAGTCAACTCCAAGTTAGCTATTTTCTCTTCCGAGTCGAGTTTTAACTCAACCCGACCCGAATGTTTTTTAAAAAAAAATTCATTTTTAGATAATTATATTCAACTCCGTAGCTTATTCAATCTTCTCAAACCTCTCAAATCTTCAACCGCCGACCAATTTTTTCTCTTCATCGATCAATATCAATTACTTTTTTTGTCTCTATTTTTTTTTTTTGTCTCCGAGCTCTTCCTACGCCGTTGCCAAGAACAACAAAAAGGTAAATTCGAAACCCTAAACTCTAATTTGATAAAATAAGTTATTTAGTCAAATAATCAATGTTTGCATTAATGTTATTGAATTTAGATTGCTCCAATCGGCCGAGGCCCGAGTAGATTTTTTTTCTATTTTTTTGGGTAAAAGATTGATAGTAGAAATTAAGTTTCATAATTTTGAGACACGTAATATAATATCATTTTCCTATGACTCTTTCATGTGATGAATATTTGTTTAATACTAGAAAATATCATAAAATTCTGTAAAATTTCAGATTTAATCTAAAAGAATTATGAGAGTACTGAATTAATTAATATTTTTTAAATTAAGTAGGATATACGATCCGAGTTACGATTCTACGATCCTACGATCTTTCTACACCATTTTGATCCTACGTAGAAACTCGAGTTTGACTGTCTTGCTATCAAGTGTCGTTAACACAATGGTGAATATAAATTTACAAATAAATTGTTAGTAGTGCCCTAGTACCATAAGCATATGTTGTACGTGTTTATATTTTGAACATGTCATTTGAATAGTTAATTTTGCTTTTGAACATCAAATATGTGATTTGATAGTATACACTCATTAGCTTATATAATTAATATTCTAATTGTCCCTAGTTTTATGTAATGTTATACACAAGAAATAAAATTAGTATATTGTTTATTGATGATCATGTTTTACTGGTAATGGATACAAATAATATCATAGATACATATTAGGATATATTGTATCGGGTGTGATCCGAAAGAGAAGTAATACTTCAGGTTCTTTTAGTCATAAGTATTACTTCCTCAATGCTATTTGGGATCCTTAGACCTTATGTCTCCATCGTTTCCGGCATGAATGGAGCTACGTTTTGACTCAGTCGAACGTTAGTTTTAATCGAGTAATTAATACAACTGGTGATCGGATTTAATATCCCATCATGGCTTGAATGTGAGAGTCATTGTAAGGGATTTGTCCCTCTTATTGGAGAGATATAGGGCCCTCGATACGGAAGACTGTTTAAATGCATGGCCGTGTTCAAAAGTATTTAATAAAGTGGTTATTAAATATTATTTGTTGGAACAGTCTACTTGGAGATCAAGCAAAAGTATAATTAAGTTTTATGAGAGTGATAACTACTATGTCTTATGCTTAATTGGGATATCGCGACACAAATAGATTAAATTGTGGATCGTTCCACCTATCTTTCATTCACCCTGGATAGTCACAATGCCTTGTTAGAGACCGCTTGTGATTTATGAACGCATAACACTATTATGTATGTTTTCATTACCATTGTGACATGAACGTACATGGTCACACGCATAGACGAGTTAATAAGATTTATGTCCAGATTCAATGAATCTAGAAGTGTCGAGGTTCATTGTATCTGACATTTATTTTTCTGAGAATAATAAAACGTTATTATTCGAATTAGAGTTAAGGATGTGCAATTTCGATTTTTGGCTTTTGCTGGGATTACGTAGGAGTTATTATGCGATGAAAACTCCCACTATCAGAAAAGTTACGTGGAAGTTGGTTTTCGCAACAAACTCTCACGCTCTATATCTCTTTTGGGCGAAACCTTAGCATAATTCTTCTGAGTAGCAAAATAAAGAACCACAAAATAAAAATCTGCCATCCCTTCTCTCTAGAGTTTCCAGAACTCACAAAAATACAGAGCTAGCGCTCGTTGCTCGTATCGTTGCGTGGATACCGGTAGAGAGCAATTTCGCGAGGGACAACTTTTGGTGGTTGCAACGCATCATCTGAAACCAGAAACCAAACCCGAAAAATGTAAGTCTTTTTTGTTCTTTTTCGATTCCCATAGTATGAACGGATCCTTTTGGCCAAAAAGTTTCGGGGATGATTTATGGGTGTTTAGAACGATCTCTTCATAAATTGAGTCTTAATCTAAATTAACACATTATTAAATAATGATATATTCATTAAACACTTCTAACTTAACGTTTGCAATTTTTTTTTTCTTTATATAAGTCATTCACTTACATATTAGACAATTACTTATTATATAAATTGTTTACTAACGTATAAGACGATTACTTATTAGAGCGATCATCAAATTATAATGAATATTGTTGTATAGCTATCTAGTATAACTTATAATAATTAATCAAGTATAATAAGTAATCTAGTATAACAAGTAGTTCATTACTATAAAAAGATGATTGATCAACTTATAACAACTAGAAATGAAGAAACTAGTAATGAATGATTTATCAAATAAAAAGATGATTGATCAACTTATATCAACATATAATGAAGAATCTAGTAATGAATAATTGATCAAACATAACATTTATAATTTTTTTATCTACATAATTCAATCAATTATTAACCTTTTGAAACTCTTATTTAGTTTCATATTACTGCAAACACACTTCTATATAAGTCAGTGAATAACATTAATGGTACTTAATACTCTAATCATTATGTAATACAACTTAATTTTGATAGTTCAATATTTGGGGTTAATTCGTAAACTATAATAAAATATAAGGGTCCATATGAAATTTAACTTAATACTGCACATGGGTTGATTTTTAATATTTTAAAATGCGTGGTCCAAAATGTAATATTTATGTAGTACTTATTGTTGCAAATTCAAATGGTATAGGGACTTAGGGTTCACAAATTGTGTAAAGTATGAGTACTTAGGGTAAAATAAACAAGAAAGAAAGTTATGTATGTCACCTCATCGATATACCATAGTACTTAATCTAGACCGTTGGTAGAGAAATATCTAACGGTCTAAAATGGAATACTTTACATTTATCAATTATCAATTGTTATCACCAAGCCTACAGTGCAGACCAATATTGTTCTACACACTGCCGAACTTATGATGGTTGACGGATCAATAAGCTGACGGTTGGGATCTTTATGGTCTCAACACCTGTTATGAAAAATATTTAAATGCAAATTATCACAGCTGTCAGATTATTAATGCAATGGTCCTAACATGTTCTGAGGGGTACATAACAATAATTGTTCTCAATGTATCTGAACCGCTCTTTTACACCAATATAACTCAACGACTACTTCAACCTCATTTCGACATCTCCAACATCTCCAACATCAATGATATGATGGTTGATTTTTGTCATTTCCAAAAGTCATCTTTTCCATTTGTCATGTTAATTGAATTTTTTTCTTTCTTTCTTTTTCTTTACGTAATCCCCAGCTACTCTATTGTCATGTCATTTCTTTTTCCCCCTTTTATTTGCCATGTCAGCCAACATTTTAGTTTTTTTTAAAGTAGCTCTCAATACCCACAAGGGTATAAATGGCATTTTTTTCTCCTTAGCCATTTTTTAGCCAAAACTGCTTAGCTCCTAAGCATTTTCCAAAAAACAAATAAGGCATCAACGAAGGGCAGCGATACTGTTTGAACTATTTTTCAATATTCTTTCAATCTTTTTTTCTTTCTCCTCTTTTGCTTCCTCCTTTTTTCAGTTTCTATCTCCTCCTGTGAATTTATGGTTTTGACTCAATAATCTTTAACTATATATGACTGGATTTTCATTGATGGGTTGTGAAAAGATTAGAGATATGATTTTTTGGGTTACTGGTTCTATGAGTGATTTGAGAAATTATTTGTTTTAATCTTCAGAGAAAGATGAATCAAGGGTTGTTTATGCTTTTAAGAGTAAATTGGAGATGGCCATAATTTACCCAGGGAATATTTTTTAGTTTCTGGAAAACATATTGGATTGCTGCTGTGATTGAATCATGGAATGATCATAATTCTGAACCTGAGGTGGATTATAAATAGTGATCACTTCTATATGTTTTGCCCACAATATGTGGCAGGTGGTATTGACAGAGCAATTCATCTCCTGCCAGAGCAAGTTTTTGTTAAAGGACTATCTACCTCTCTTGGTCAACTTGCCATTTCCTTAATGGGTAATGATTAAGAGCTTAACAGTTTTGATTAAAATTGGCTAAGGGAAAAAAAATACCATTTATACCATAATGGGTAGAGCTACTTTTAAAAAAAACTAAAATGATGGCTGACATGACAAATAAAAGGGGAAAAGGAAATGACATGGCAATGGAGTAGCTGAGATTATGAAAAGAAAGAAAAAAATTTCAATTGACAAGATAAATAGAAAATGTGACTTTGGAACTGGCAAAAGTCAACCATCACATCATTGATGTCGGAGATGTCAGAATGATGTTGAGTTGTTCATTTATTGGTGTAAAAGAGCGTTCCGACTACAGTGAGAACACTTATTGTTATGTACCTCGCAAGACATGTTAGGACCGTTGTGTTAATAATCCGACGACTAAGGTCATTTGCATTTAAACATTTTCATAATATGTGAAGAGACCATAATGATCTCAACCGTCAGCTTATTGATCTGTCGACCATCATAAGTTCGGCAGTGTGCGAAACAATATTGGTCCTCATTGTAGGCTTGGTGATAACAATTGATAATTGGTAAATGTGAAGCCGATTCATTTTAGACCGTTAGATTTTTTCTCTACCGACGGTCTAGATTAACTACTAGGGTATATCAGGATTGATGAGGTGGCATACATAACTTTCTTGTTTTTTTTTTCTAAAGTAGGATCGATAGTGGTTCCCCACTTTCCCTCCAACATGACTCGAACTCCCGACCTATCGGTTGAGAAGTGAAACGTCTTACCATCTGAGCTGCGCTTCGTTGTCAACTTTCTTGTTTAATTTTACCCTAAGTACTCATACTTTACACAATTTGTGAACTCTAAGTCCCTATACCATTTGAATTTGCAACAATAAGTACTATAAATATATTACATTTTGGACCCCCACATTTTAAAATATTGAAAACCAACCCATGTGCTGTATATAGACCCTTATATTTTATTATAGTTTACGAATTGACCCCAAATATTAAAAAGTAAATTTTAAGTGTCCTAATTAAGTTTTATTACAAAATGATTAGAGTATTAAGTATAATTAATGTTATTCAATGACTTGTATAGAAGTGTGTTTGTAGCATATGAAACTAAATAAGAGTTTCAAAAGGTTAATAATTGATTGAATTTTGTAGATAGAAACTAAACGATTATTACAAACGTCATGTTTGATAAATCAATCTTTATAAGTTATAATAGATTGCTTGTTATACAACAATATACATTATAATTTGATGATCGCTCTAATAAGTAATCGTCTTATACGTCAGTAAACAACTTATATAATAAATAATTGTCTAATATGTAAGTGAATGACTTATGTATGAGTGTAACGACACTAGATAGTATATGATTAGAGTTTCAAAATGAGACTATTTGATTGGACTATGTAGATATAAAGTAAAAAAAACATACAAACGCTAAGTTAGAAGTATTTAATAAATAAATTATTATTTAATAATGTGCTAATTTAAATTATAAGATTCATTTTTTATTTTTATTTTTGTAAATTTATATTCACCATTACAAGTTTACACTTGATAGTATATAAATGTCGTACGTGCTTAAGGCTCCCGCATCAGTTGGGTTTGGGAAAGGTCCGAATGTACGCAGTATTTCTCTTATTATTAATAAAGACACTTGATAATATATGATTACTAGATTTTTACTAACAAAATTAAGAAAAATAACCGACTGTATTATTTATTAAACTAAAAAAATTAATCAATCAAAGCTTGCATTAGGTTAAAAATTAAAAAAATTAAAGAGACAATTAAGATGTTTAAAACACACAAAAACATCAAGAAGAGGAGAGAGAGAATCAATCTTGAGACCTCCTATCAATTCAAATCCCTATAGTACGTTAACAAACCATCCATTCCAATTTGCTTAACTTTCGAGAATATATATATATATATATATATATATATATATATATATATATATATATATATATATATATATATATATATATATATAGGTAATTCCTCCTCTTATAGAGGATCTGATAGGATTCTAGCTCAATATGAAAACATGAAGTTAATAGCTTCTGATATTTCTGGTTTATCTAGAAAAGATGAAGAAGAATTAAATCAATTTAGAGCATGGAAAAAAGCTCAAGAACAAGGTAATACTAGTACTAGCAGTTCTACTGGGAAAACAAAAAGAAGAATTAATGGTTAAAAACCAAGAAGAAAGAGTTATAGTACTCTTAAATGAAGAGGATAAGAAATGGGAGGATAAGAGTTTGAAGAATTAAATCTTTCTAGTGCAGAAATTATTGCTAAGCATATGAAAAAGTTGGAACAAGCTTTAAAGGAAAAAGCTTATATGGAACAGGAAAAAAGTTCAGTTAAAAGTGATAGTTCGATGATATCTTCTAATATGTATAAGGAGTTAGAAGACTCTCAGGACCCATATGATATGGAGATAAATATTGAAGATATTTTGACAAGTACCCAAGAGTTGCTTACAGCTTGACTAGAAGGTTCTGGTAAAGCCAAGGGAAAAGACGTTGGAAAAGAAAATGATAAGTAGGAATCTGCTTTTGAGTGGATTCACTATTTACTTTATATAAAAGTAAAGACATCTTATCTACTTTCTCAAAAGTAGTCTTGATATTATTTTCAAAATCTTCAAAAGCAGATTCCTACTTATCCTTTTCTTTCCCAACGTCTTTTCCCTTGGCTTTAGAAATAACTTTTCCTGAAAATTGGATAATAGAAAGGGCCATGAGACCTCAACCAGTGATACAGACAACAAATTTATTAAATGTAGTTCAAACTCCAGAAGGTTCAGTGACCTTAAATTTTGGTAATAATAATAGATTACAGGGTAATATCTCTAGACTTAGTTCAGTAAGATCTTTTATTTCTCATTTTGATCCAGAAATACCTAGTGCATCTAGGTTATCTACTTCTTATATTAGAGAAGATGTAAGAGATGAGAGTAGTAATGACTCTATCAAGGATAATAGGATTGATGGATTAAAATTGCATGATGATAATATATTAAAGGGATATACTAATAAGAAAGATCCAAAGACTTTGTCTCAGGTTAGTTATAATTTAGGTAATGGATAGTAAACTTAAAATTGATTTTAATTTTGGCTCAGAAGCCAGAAAAACAATTAAAAATGAATTTGGATTGCCTAAATGGGAGGCTTTTAGGAATTGGTTTTTTGGGAATTTTGATAAGATTCAATGAATTTCAAAAAGAATTTTATGATTTTTGTCAATTACATAATGAAATAATATATTTTGTTCCTTGGTTTTATTCTACCTATATAGATTATATTAATGAAATAGAAAGAAATTATAAATTATTGAATGGTAGTATTGTAAAAGATGTTTATCCTCCTTTAAAATCTTTTAAACTGGAAAATTGTAATTTTTTAGCTTTGTCAAAATTATTTGAAGATGATACTCTTAGTATTACTATTAAACATGTTAATTCTTTAATAGAACAACAGAATTATGCTAATCTTTATTTGAGTATATTAGGAGAACAAATGGTTTCTTTACACAAGAAAATTAATAATGTTATACTATTAATGAATAATAACAGTTAAACCTGAAACTATTGAACCTATTAAGGTAGAGACTAATTTACAAAGTCCTTCAGAAATCACTAATTTTAAATTAAAAAAATCTTCTCCATGGGAGAAAGATGTTATTGAAAAATTATCAGAAATATTAAGAAAAATAGAAAAATTGAGTATAAATACTTTAGATGATGATAATATTAATCCTTTTTATCAGGATTCAGACTCCGATATATATATATATATCTGCAACAAAGTAGAAGCTTTGCACAAGCAGCTGTCTTACCTAGTCCAGTACACTACAGAGTGGTCCCCACAAATGTCCTGTTTTTAACAGTTGATTTATTAGCAATAACATGCTTGTTTCTATTCATAAGGAGAGAACAAAAGGGTTTATGTTGAATTACATATGCCTAAATGGGAGGCTTTTAGGAATTGATTTTTTGGGAATTTTGATAAGATTCAACTAAATGAATTTCAAAAAGAATTTTATGATTTTTGTCAATTACATAATGAAATAATATATTTTGTTCCTTGGTTTTATTCTACCTATATTAAAGATTATATTAATGTAATAGAAAGAAATTATAAATTATTGAATGGTAGTATTGTAAAAGATATTTATCCTCCTTTAAAATCTTTTAAACTGGAAAATTGTAATTTTTTAGCTTTGTCAAAATTATTTGAAGATGATACTCTTAGTATTACTATTAAACATGTTAATTCTTTAATAGAACAACAGAATTATGCTAATCTTTATTTGAGTATATTAGGAGAACAAATGGTTTCTTTACACAAGAAAATTAATAATGTTATACTATTAATGAATAATACTATAACAGTTAAACCTGAAACTATTGAACCTATTAAGGTAGAGACTAATTTACAAAGTCCTCCAGAAATCACTAATTTTAAATTAAAAAAATCTTCTCCATGGGAGAAAGATGTTATTGAAAAATTATCAGAAATATTAAGAAGAAAAATAGAAAAATTGAGTATAAATACTTTAGATGATGATAATATTAATCCTTTTTATCAGGATTCAGACTCGATATATATATATATATATATATATATATATATATATATATATATATATATATATATCTGCAACAAAGTAGAAGCTTTGCACAAGCAGCTGTCTTACCTAGTCCAGTACACTACAGAGTGGTCCCCACAAATGTCTTGTTTTTAACAGTTGATTTATTAGCAATAACATGCTTGTTTCTATTCATAAGGAGAGAACAAAAGGGTTTATGTTGAATTACATATGTTCTAGATGAATTATTCAAACAATCCATGGCTCTGATACCACAACTAGGCCGGATCTTCAACAACTAGCATATATAGGAAAAGATTACTGGACACTGTGAACCATAAATTTTACATGATTAATTAACCGTCATGAAAGTCATTTCAGAACTCAACAGCCACTACACAAATGCCCTAAACGCCTAAGACGGGCTAAACAGTAGTTCGGCTTCAGACTTCTGAAATAACCCAGCCAGTTAATTATTTATAATAACAGCTCTCCATACTATAACGCTAGATTTTTTAAGTACCATTCTTATCTAGATAGTTTCACCATGGTTCTTCAATTAATTCACTAGTTAAGACATAATTCAACATAAAAGATTTAGTATATAAGGCTCATCCTTAATATGAATAATAAAATAAAAAAGTAAAAATAAAAGTACAGAAAATTAAAAGAGTTAATAACTATTTATAGCACTAAACTATTTACGAATTTCTCTTTATAGTACTAAACTATTTTTTTATCTAAATATGTCACTAAACTATTTACGTTTATCAAAAAATATACAACCACCCATTTTTTGGGTGTTTTCCGGCCAGCGATGTCACGTGAGTTGCTTCAGAACATGAACAAAGGCGAAAAGGAAAAGAAATATTGGAATCGTCGGGCCATAACTGCTTAATTTGACAGACCCGTTTGCCCTTGCAACAACAAAATAAGCAGTTATCGCCCGACGTTTCCAAGATTTCTTTTCCTTTTCGACGATGTTCATGTTCCAAAGCAACTCACGTGACATCGCTGGCCGGAAAACACCCAAAAAAATGGGTGGTTGTATATTTTTTGATAAACGTAAATAGTTGAGTGACATATTTAGATAAAAAAATAGTTTAGTACTATAAAGAGAAATTCGTAAATAGTTTAGTGCTATAAATAGCTATTAACTCAAAATTAAAATGGCCTTCAAGATGTACAAAAGATGCGTGGATATTATTAAAGAGATTTTACAAGAGAGTTGGGAAAGTGGTAAAGAAAAGCGTACCTAACTTCTAAAGATATCCCTCCTTATATAGACATTTGGATGTGGGCGGACTTCAAAGCAAGATTAAAATCTATACTATTACAATAGTGATAACACTATTTGCTTTTTAAAAGATACAATCAATCAGATATCATCTTATCTTACTTTCTATAAAGTAAACAAAATATTCGTTCTTCTCAATTATTTTCCCGCTTAATCTTCAATTATTTTCCCGCTTCATTCTGAGAATTCTTGAGATATTTCTCAGATATTACCTCTCTGGCTTCTTCAAACAAATCTTCAACAGTTATCTCAATATTATTGGGATCCTATGCATCTTGTAACATTTCAAATTGGTTTTGACTATTTGACTTCATAGAGGTATCACTCTTCTGTGAAATTATTTCGCTGTCATAGATATATTTTCCAAATTCTTCATATACTTTGCAATTATCTCTGCTTTCGAAAGATTCTCCATATCAATTTCTTCCAGAGGAGATTCCTGTTGATCTACTGATTTCTTTTTAATTCGGCTTCAATCCTTAATTCATTATATAATCAATTTTTTCTTGAAGCAAATTAATAGTACTAATACATTTCAATTGTTTGGTTTGGAGATCCTGTTGCATCATGGTTTCCCAAAACCTTGTATATGAACATGTTTTAAAACATAATAAATTATCCTCAGTATAAACAAGAGCTGGAGAGTTTCGCCCTATCCATGGGATTGAAAATTCAACAAAGAAATGTATCTGGGTAATACCAGGAATAGGACGATCAGAAACCTTAGGAAGATTGGAAGTAACTTATCTCCATTCATCATAATATTCCTTGAATACCAATGGAAGAATTTCCTCTGTAGTACCATGAAATTGCCACCATTTTATAAACCATATTGGCAGGGAATGATTATAAATCTCTGAACAAGTTTTGATAAACCAAGTATGACTTCGTCTACCATTTTCATATGATAATACCTTATCAAAGGCTTGGATATAATCCCCAATAGTTACATTTAATTGGAGTTTCTTTATAAAAGAAAGATTTCTCTCTGAAGGGTGAAATTCCCCATTCTTCAATTGATATAATCTGTTTGATAATAATTTTGGAGAAATTATAAATTTCCTTATTCGCACTAGTATAATGCTGAAATTCACACCCACTGTTTGAGAGTATAATCTCATAACAATGCTGAGTCTTGTAAGTCTCTGCGGTATAACCATATGTACTGAGATATCTCTCAAATACTGGCCAAGGCTGATTCTCCCATTTAATATCATCATTAGAAAGTAAGAGTATAACTCTCTCTTCCTAATTTTTAATCATATTTTCTTCTTTCTGTTTACCTTCCTCTACAATACGAGCAAATGAAGGAGCTATAGAAGAACCGGAAGCAGTATTATCTCCCTTTTGCAATTTTTTTCATTGAAGATATTTTTTATAATCATCTTCTTCTTTGTCGGATATACCTGAAATATTTGAAGCTATAAGCTTTTTAGATCCAGGATGTACCAGATAATATTCTGCAGGATTCGGGAGGAATAAGGGAGCCATTGTTGCAGGATTCTGCAGAAGCCACTCTGATTTGTGGATGAAGGTAACATTGCTTTGCAATTTTTTTGGGTGGAAATTATATGAATTGATTAATTGATTTAAGGGTTGTTTATTAAAGTTCTTTTTTATTGGAAGCAACAACAAACTGGGAAGTTCAAGATTGTGGCTAAGAGATCGTTAATTCTGACATGAAACATGTGATTCAGATTCATCCACATCAAGAGAGAGTTCTCTTCTCATGAGTATGAATTTGGACTGGACCCATGGTCCATAACAGAATTCTTCTGAAGGGATAGCAAGATTTTGGGGGTGATGACCGAGTTTTTAGATTTCTTTCATTTAGATCAATCTTTTTTTTTGAAGTCCGGCTGGACTATTGCCCTATGAAAAGGAGAGAGAACTGCCTCAAAGGAGGAGAAAAAAGCCCTAGAAATGAAGACATATTAAGCTTGCCCCATGTATGGGGAGGATGTCGAATTCGGGAGCTCTTGGTCACGAGTCGAGACTTGCCCCACTGGGCTACGGCCTCTTTGACTCATTTAGATCATTCAGGACTTGAATCTTTGTAGGTTAATTTTTTAATGTTCTTGAAGTTCATTATATCAAGGAATGTTGAAACTTCATTTATTTTTTACCTTTTAATTGGGTTAGTTTTACATGTAATGTTGAAGACAGTTTTTCTCATCATGTTATAAATCCTGAGTTCGAATTATATCTTCGTTCCCCCATGTATAAAAAAAAAAAAACACCAAAACTGATTCCAGCACTTTAGGAAGCAACAACGTTTCTTACTTTGCCAAAGCACGAATAGAACAACTCGAGAACCGCCACCAAGCTGCAGAATAATTATGCAAGTGTAACGAGTCAGGATGATGAAAAACGATAAGAGACGAAATGACAACTACAAAGTCTTCAAATACTGCACTACAAGAATCCATGAGATGTACAAAAAAAGGATACCCAGATTTACTGCTACGAAATGATAAGATACGAAATGCACTTTGTTGTCCAACAAGAACACGTTTGAATGGTGACTTCTGCTAGCTTCTTTTCCCTTCATCAATTAGCATTCATGAGGACTGTTCCTCTTCTATTTGGATGGGCGGAATGTTGCGCCTCCAGACTCCAGCTAAGGCGCTACCAAAGATGGAATGACAAACACTTGAAACTGCACAAGGCACTGCGGTTAAAGGATTCCCAAAGTGCTTTGTCGCAAGAACTACTCCCAGCACCGAATTCTGAAACAAGGGGAAGTAAAAGCACGTCAATGGCTAAAACCAGTTTCAAGAAGAAGCCCGGAATTGAGTCCTGGCTGCAGATCTTAAGCGAAGAACCAATAGCACAAAGGAGAAAAATGACAAGCAATTACTCAAACCGTACCTGCATGCCAACCTCGATAGAAATGGTTCTTGATGATGAAATATCAATCCCTAGCACCCTAGAGAGCACATAACCAAAGAAAAATCCAGATGCATGAAGAAGCGCTGCAGCTAAAACAACTTGGTGACCAGACATGAGAATGGTGGAAGAACTCTGAGCGATTGCATTCCCACAAAGAACTGCGACAGTTAATACAGCAATAGGTGGCATCACGGGGGAAACAATTTTAACGATGCTTTGGAAGTATTGATTCATAAATGCCCCAACCAGGACCGGAAGAAGCACAACCTGCATAAAAGGTGGTTCAGAACGACGAGAAAATAACTAGTACAAGAAGCAATTACCAATTTGTGAAGAGATGGATCACCTGCACGGTTGACATGAATAGTCCAACTGCATCTACTGCTACGTATTGGCCTGCAAGTTTGTGGGTAAGGAAAGGGGTCATGACCTGCAACAAGAGTCAATAGATGAGCGAAACTTCTAACAGGGTTGTGGATTTCTGTAGCCATTATATTAAGACTCCAGAGTAACTATAGTAGCTAATAATCCACACCATTTGGTTTCTCTTCGGATGCAATTTAAATAAGGAAAAAACTTCCAGCTATAAAAAATAGTATGCCATAGTGAGCCTTTCTATTCTTTGGAAACGTGTAGCTAAGCAGAGGAATTATATGTTTTGCATTACGTTCAAAACAGTAAGGTCAAAAGTTTCCAAAGAAAATGGAAAATAAAAGTTTTTAGACTTGGAGAAACAAGCTACTTATGGACAAAGCAAAGTAAAGAAACCAACCACGGCTGACAGGGTGCTAGCAGCAGTCATCAGCACTGATAGAGCCACATTTCCTCTGATAATGATACAGTCGTTAGGATCGCCAACCACAATATTCACACTGAGAAAATTTGAACATAAAAAATCGTTACATACCGTGCAATGTAAGTGACAATATTACTCGCTGTCCCTGGTAAACAAAACGGGAAAAAAATACAAGAAGTAAGTCAGCACACAAGAATACAGACACAAGGTGATACATACTGAAACACGCAAGCAAACGCATACCTCCTGGACAGCAGCCAACCAAAATTAAGCCAGCTGCATAATGAGACGGCAAATTTAAGAGCTTGCTGACGAAAAATCCTGACAGTGGCATCACCTACAACCAGTAGATTTTTCAGCTTTTCATTAGGGAATGCAGAGAAAAACTACTTAAAGATGTTACTCTATCTGAAAAGACCGACTTCACAGATTTCAGAGGTTAATAAGAGATAAAGACAATACGAGTAAGCAGCTGCACTGTGAGCACCACAAAACCAAGCAACCAATCATGCTGGATAAGTGTGTAACTCGATAAAATCTACTTAAAGTTCTCTCCCTCAAAGTGCTCCTTGGCAGGTACCTAAGTGCGAAACAAAGCATACTTCCAAGAAGCTAGGGCGCTGCCAAAAATTTCTTCCACGAAGTTGAGAAATACTCCCTCCTTTCCAAATTGAATATCCACATTTGACTTGCACAAGAATTGAATATCTTTACGTCATAAGCTAAATATTCAATCTAAATGTCTGTAATCAGTAATCATCCTCTTAAGAAAATATTCTGTAATCGATTGAGTCCATACATACACTTTGGATGCTGCTATTGGAATAACCCAAGTAGCTGTATTTTTTATTTCTATGAATCCGCTCATTTCATAAGTATTTGACCATGTTGCAGCAGTTGCTATATAAGTTGCCAACGAGTATGGACCCATACTATATTTCATATTTACAAATGCACATCTATTAGACAACTCAAGAAAAGTTCTCCACCGAATTATAAGAGTTTCGACAAGAAGCTCTTACAGAAATGTTATGCGGCATGAATAACACATCAGATATGGTTTCCTACTGTTCCCTTATTTCATTCACGAACTTTAAATCGATTGATTGAATTGATGTTCCATATTAAGCTCTGGCCAACTAGGTTCAACTCAATGATACCCTTTTCAGCTTTCAGGAGTGGATACAGGAATAATGTTGGTCTATATCTTAGTTTTAAAAGGCGCGAGGTGAACCGAGGCGATGAGGCGCGAGGCGAACGTTCGAGGCGCACTTTTTTTGTAAAAATTGTCATAAATTAAATTTATATAGACTCTATATTCAGGTGAATCTTCAATTACAGCATTGATTGAATCAACATTGATCAAATTTCAATGTAATAATAAGATCATTAAAAAAACTGAAATTCAAATGTGTCCAGAAATCAACATTTATGGACTCATTAACAATGATAGTTCTGATATGGACAATGTCCACATGGACCTCGTGGTCCAGAATTAAACTTATCATTACAAAATGAAGAAAGAGACAATGTTGTGATGATGTGGTTAATCCTGGACCACGAGGTGGTACATGTGGACCTGGTCTATATCAGAATTTTCTCATTAACAAATGCAAGCTTGTATTTTTCTAAACAGGCGGCATTGCGAAAACAGAAAGACTGCAAGCTTTAAATAAAGAAATTTGTATAATAATCCGAAATCAACCAAAAGCAAACAATATACTGAATAAATTGACAAACTAAGATAAAAAGAAATACCGAGTATTGAAGTAAGAAACCAGTGAACAATTCCTTAGGCATGGCCAAAGCACCCCTAAGATCATCAAAGGTTAGGGTCATGCCCATACCAAGCATAGTAAGGGTGATGCCCATAATAGTCCAACTGGGCTTAACCCAATCATAAGCAGTAGGCCTAACCAACCCCAACAAACAACCTAAAGCTACCCATAAAGGAAAAGCCGTAGAAATGGCCTCTCCAGCAGCCTCGATCCAACCCTTTTTTGAGCTTATGGCGGCATTGTCTGATGATGAATTAGCAAAAAGATTTGATCTTTTCAATCTACTTGGGATTAGTGAAATGGGTTTTGCGAGTTTAAAGGATTCTTGGGGTTGAACGAATTGGAGGGTTGGGATTGAATTCGAGTTGTTTGAGAAATGGAGTGATTTTGTTGTGAGTTTTCTTGAACTGGGAATTTTCTTGGGGTTGAAAAGTCTGATACTGTTTGGTATTCTTGAATAAGAGATTGTTGGTACGTGATTTAAGGTCAATGAAGATTGCATCTTTTCTCCAAATATGTACTGAGAATCTGTATTCTGCAGTCCTCTTTCAGACTCAAGACACCCAAGTCACAGTTGGAGTAGAAACCAGCAGACTACAGCATAAACTGATTGAGGTGTTAAAACTTAGGGCAAAATCGCCTCAAACGTCCTCGCACTATTTCATTTTAACCTCAGTAGCCCATGTGTAGTAGGGTGAAAATGAGTTGTGTCTTGCTCATAAATAACTCATGTTTTGATTCGATATTTGCCTCAAGGAGCTGAACTCACAAGCCAATTGAGATATACATGAATCAAGATGTCTCGTTGTTGTGAGAAAACACGGTAGATGCTTCGTTATGGTGAGAAAACATATAAAGTGGTATTGAAAAAAATTAATTGCGATTGTGATAAATATTTAACTTACTCTATGTCTTACTCACATGTCATTGCAGTTTGAAGAATCATCCGGGAAGATGCATCAAAGTATATTCCGATTTTTTTATTCATTGCAGTACTACACGAAGAGATACGAGTCCATCCGCTTTCAGTATTGGATGAGAGTTTTTGGAGACTAACGTCATTCGTTATGGTCCATTACCCACCCAACATGAAAGGTCCTAGACCAAGGCAAAATGCATATGGACAAGGAGAACAATGCTCAACTACGACCCCGCGCCGAAAGTGTTGGCAATGCCACCAAATTGGGCACAATTGGAAGACTTGTCCTAATAATCAAATTGCAAGGACTAGTAGCTCCCGTTGATTGAATTTACTTTTTTGGTGTTAATTCGGATTTGTTGCCACTTTGTAGTATCATATTTAACAATATTATATATTTTTTGACCACTTTAATGAAATCATTATTTTGGTTTCAGCCATTGGTATATATGTCACTTTATTAAAAAAAAAAAAAACTTTTCCAATGCCTTGCGCACTTTAAGAATTTCATCAAGTTTAAGAATGTTTTTGTAAGTTAGTCTAATTTTAAAGCAAGTCTATACATTTGTTTTTTAAAAAAAAAAAAAAAAAAAATAGGGTAAGATGGAGTTTGTTACGTAAAAGTTAAAGTCAGGAAGAACGGATTACGTGAATCGCTGGAGAGGCTCCTTTCCAATGAGCAAGATCTCTAAAGATCCTATAGTTCTTATCTAACGGTCGTAATTGTATGTTAGATGATGAAGTGGTTATCTAATTCAACTTTTTTTCTTCTTTTCTTTCTTGCCCTTTTCTCTTCTTCTCTCTCTCTCTCTCTCTCTCTCTCTCTACATCTCTTTCCCAACTTCCTGGTCACTGCAATAATTATTTTTTTCCATAGGATCCTAATTTCAGATTAGAGATCTACTTTCTATTATTTGTATAACTCAATCTTAATACATCTCTCGTCGATTCTTATTGTCCTGGAATTAAGATTGTCTTCTGCCCTTACGTACTAGATACTGAAGAAAAGGGTGGTACTTAGTGGAGGGAAGAAGGAACCGGGAGAGACGTGAGGATAAAGTCATTAACTTAAAGGGTGATAAAGTCATTAACTTAAAGGGTGATAAAGTCATTTGTGAGTTTCTGTTATCATAATTTAACCAATGTTAACTATAGGGATAATTTTGTAGTTACTCTATTATAGAAAGCAAAAAATCGTCTGTATCCAACTTGTTTACTTATATGTGTATCCACCACTCAAAATTCGCCACGTTGATAAATAAAATATCTTTTCTTTACCAGTTCCATTATTTATAAATTTCTTAATTAAAAAATTGACACGTGTCAATTTTTTATTAATGGTACATACATGAGTACACAAGTTTGGGATAGATGATTCTTAACCATTATAGAAGGGTTGATTCGTAGTTTGGACATACTTGAAGGTCATTTACGTAATTATATGATTGTCTAAAAGATGTGTCACTTACTGTGTCTGACAATAAATCTCATCAATTCAATATCAGATATACATGATTCTGAACATTTTCAATCTAATGGCAGAACTTTGATCTTTTATTCAAGGAACCAAAATTCTGTTATTACAAAAGTGATCAATTCCTCCTCATGGAGAGCCCTGAAAATTTCCATCCTCACACAAGGTTAAGCAACTTTCTAACCTTTGGGCAAAATAAGACTACCAGATACATAGGTCAAGAAAAAGGATGCTAATTTAGACTAGCGCAATCCACAACTCCGACTCGGAACCATAGGTCCTGGTATGGTCAAGGAAAGGAAGAACTGTACTGGAAATAGCAATTTGAACTTCATCTCATTATCTGTTTCTTTGCACACCAGCCTCCTGACTAATCCATTGTTCAACTTCAAGCTAATTTTGGGCGCCATGGATCCTTCTCAGACAAAACTACATGTGAATAAATATAGCAGAAGTAAATTGATTAGTGAATGTGCTGAAAAAATGGAAAAAATAAAAATAAACAATCAAGTTCCATGTTGCAAGCCACAAGGCAATGTTTCCAAAAACCATACAACAAAGCCTTAGGTCAAGTAATTGGGGTTGGCTACATGAATCAAAGAAAAGAATACGGGTGGTGGTCAAAATGAATACATTATAACCATTTCTTTCTATCCTAGATCATACTCTTATCCAAATCCAACAAAGTTATATCACCCTTTATCCCATCCAAAAACTGAGTGTTGCAAAACATGAAACTTTAATATAAAACCCATAAATTTCATTACGGTTCCTAAGTTCCTCAAGTAGGCGACTGACGTGTGAAATAAAGGTAACATGAAAACATAAAAAGATAGGCTGAGGAAAAAAAATGCCCACCTGGCATTCATACATCTTTGTGAAATGGTGGCAGTCCTTGATGTTTCCAAGTTTGTTGTCCCAACCTAGAGAAAAAGAACATTAATAAACATAAATGAGAAATGCTCAAGAGTTTTCCCAGTACATAAAACAAAATGTATACTCAAGAAGAATACAGGGAATCATGTGGAACCAAATATTAGTTCGTTCTGGTTTTTGGTGATTGCCAAAAGTGAATAACACCACAAAAGATCAGCCGAAAAGCTAAACAAGTAGAATGTTAGTTGTTGATAGCATTATACTACTTCATGTCAAAACCTTTGTTCAAGAGTAATAGAAACAAGTCCTAATAGGAAGTCTGAAACATAAGATAAATCAATTACACAATATGAATATACTAAGGTTAAACTTTCTTAAAGTCAATATTTCCAACCTAAACGCAACTTAGCCTAGGAACTAGAGAGGCATTACAATAAAAATAGAAACTCATATTCACCAATAGGCGACTATTGAATCTGATAGAGAATCTATAATGTTAGGCTCCAAATTCTAGTGCATTCGTTTTCTTTTTTCTGTTTCCCAAAAAACTATCAGAATATACATGTCCCAGGGTAGGGAAGAAGTACTCGACGTGCTATACTTACTTGCAAAGCACATAAAGGCAGCAACACAAATAAGGCACAAACGGAACTCAAAACTTCATATTGGAATCTAATCAACAATCATACTATCATATACTTGGACTTAAAACATGCCATAGATGGATAACTAATGTTTAATTATGCATGAACTCTTTCTAAATCTTAACCGCTACAAAAAATTAGACAAAAACAAGCTTCCAGTATGTTTCTATAACCACTACTAAACAAGCAAGTTTGCTATCAAGTGAAATCTCCCAACATAAATAATAAATGACCTCTCAGCTAACCATTAATGCTTCACCAAGAAGAGGCCAACAACTAATTGGCTTCTGAAGTACCACAAATGGGCATATTACTAGCCTCCATTCAAGTGAAATTCTCATCTTCCAGATAAATAACCGTAGGTACGTTAATAAAAGGCAACATAAAAAACTAAGAAATAAGGAATATTACCATGTGCTTGATACCCTAACTAAAGCTCTTCCTACTTCCTAGCAGCAAAGAATTCAGAAGATAATATGTGAAACACCAATAGGCAAAATAAAGTGCATCCACATTTAGGCTAAACTTAAGAATCTAAAGAAGTATCTCATGGGAAATTGTGGAAACGATATGACCTATGACCAGATTACAAAACTAGAGCAGAGAACCAAAGTTTGATAATTGTTCCAAAATTGCTTCATGCTATGTGCCTGAGCTCATAAAAAGAGTACAACTTCAAGTTTATTCTTAAAGAGCACAACCAATAGGAAGAACTGGAGAATGGTATGTGCTCAGAGGCATTTACATTACTTACTTGAAAGAGAAATCCATCCTGCAGCTGCAATGCCGATCACGTCTTTTCGAGAGTAGGAATAATTCCATTAAGGTTCTCTAACAGCTGGCTGGTGTGCAATCTAATGAATGTAATATGAAATACATTCTTCTTGCAATCTAACTACATCTCCTATGCTAGAAAGAAAGAGATTGCAATTCTATCCCGCTCAAGCAATATCGGCACCAAAACAAAAAGGGTAAGTTATTCTCATCCCTGTCTTATCTTTTATAGGTACTGTCCAACAACTTAGAAGCAATAATATTTGCTATTACAACAAATAGGGAAAAGGGCATACAAAGAAGTACATCTTTCAGCAAACTTGCAGGTTAATCCCTCCCTCAACTTTGCTCTTGTCGTTAGTTCAAATAAGCTCACCCTTCTCATAACTGCCCACACTTGTGCAACCAACCTCTATAGACATTGCCAACCATTTGCTTCTCTACTGTCCGAGTTTCTCATCAAGAATGGATGATCCACAGAATTCAGTCACTTTGATAATGAAAATAAACATAAAGCAGGAAGACACATGATAGAGTCTGCTTCAGTTCTTTATTTTAGCTAGTTATCAGTGTTGTAAATCCAGATAACGTCGCGTAGCGGCCGACCCTAAAAATGCTATAGCGGGATAGCGGATAGTAGTAATGGCGCTATTTGAAATTTAATATAAATAATTAAGAAAAATTCAAGACAACAAGGAAAACAAAGTCGTAACCAAAATCATTAAAACCAAGATAAAAAACCTAACCCAAATCATTAAATCCAAGATAAAAACATAACCAAAGCCATTAAATTCAAGAAATCCCCAATTTACCCATAAGTTTTGACAATTGTAAAGGGCAAAAAGGGGGTTTTTAAGATCTTATCCAAATAGCACCGCTATTCCCGCTATTTTAGTCGCAATAGCGGCCGCTATCCCGCAACACTGATAAGCTCCGCTATGGATGGGTCTGTAGCGGCATATGGCCGCTCCGCTCCGCTATTCCACAATAGCCCACTATAGCACCGCTATTGATAACACTGCTAGGTATATGCGCAAATACATGTATTGATAGACTACCAGAACCTGCTTGTGCATTATAGATATGCTTTTACAGGTTAAAATATCAATCCATGTACATGAAGAGTACTTTTGTGAGCTAAATGATCTGAAGAAATCGGCTGGTAAGGAGAATTATTCTATGTTGTATCTTAAAAGGACAAGTTACTTGGAAAAGAATTGTTAATTGAAGTTGGCCAACTGATTCCTTAACATTACAACCAGGATACTTGACATTGAATCCATGCTAACCAGCCACTCATTTTCTAAAAGTGCATGGTTAAGAAATATAAGAAGGAAGAACTTCGATGAGCCATGCGCTGTTCAGTATATAATTCACCACAACTAAAGTCTGAGAAGTGCAAAAAAACAAAACAAAACACACAAAAAACATTTTGTTCATATGGGCCTTTAATTTCCATTAATATCGGGGCAGGGTGTTGAACCCGAACATATCATTCCAAGTCGGAAGTGCTGTGGCAGCTGCACTAACCTTCCTTAACCAGATGTGCCTTTACTTGATATATCATCAGTCACTTAAAACTTCAAAGTAAAAGAACAAATGTAGTTTCAATCTTGAAAGTGCATAACTGTGTTCACTTCATAATTTACAAGAAGTTATCCCAAAGGCAACTCAATAAGAGGCTGAGTTTTTCTAAGGACCATTCACCCAAAAAACAGTTCTCTCAGGACCAGTGGGCCAAATTTTTTGGAACAACAGCAAACAGTAAATGAGCTGCCAGCAGGGTAAGGCAAACAGTATAGAAATCCCCCCCCCCCCCCCCCCAATTCTACAAGGTCAGCTGCAGGAAAGAAACTGCTTTTCTAACTTACCAGTTTTTGGAGTGAGTGTTCAAAAATCAAAACTATAGGTGAATTAAAACTTAAGGCAAGCATCTCTAGTTCCAAAAATGAATTAGTTACAAACTGATATGTATGTAATTATAAAAAATATATTTGTAGTTTATCACGAGAAGCATAAAGGTTGCTATGTAAACTTTGCAGCAAGTTAGATTGGAAGCTTGGCTTGTCCATTTCTGTGAAATCTCCATGGTTCAATTCCTCACAGAAACTAGAGAAATAACCAATTTGAACCTAGCTTTACTAACCAACTATATGGCATTTTCTTAGCTTAGCAGTTCATATTACATATCCAGACTGATTCATCAATCTCTGCCAGAAATATTTTAGGGTTAACATGATAATATGAATTCCAGTATCTGTATCCTAGAAACACAAATCACATATGCTAAAATTTCGCCTACAATTCTAGTAAAGTGAAAGCATGAAAATTGACAAGCTCATCACTAAAGCTAGGCAAAAGCTTTTTTCCACCTCAACATGTTGACCACTAATGACCAAACCACAAAAAAAATAGCTTTCCAGGAGAAGTCCTGCATTCAAGAAACCTTCAGTTTGGACAAAGAAAAAGTGGGTCCCTGGCTTGCATGCCGAAGGGAGTGAAAAGCAACGAGATATATTCCCCCACCAATATGCATTTTAAACCAAAGTAGGAGCTATTATACTAGATAATGTGAAACAAAATTTCCAATTTGTTTCCACTTCCACAGCAGCGATACTACAAGTCCAACTAAGTAAAGAAATCATAACTTATTTCAGCTGCACAATCATTCAAAGCTAACCTAGAAGTCCTAATAACTAAAGAAAGCCTGGAAAGTTCCAATGCAATAATGAAACACGTTAATATATCATAATACTTCTAGATTCTAAACACCAGAACAATACAATTCACTCCATGGATCACCATATTCAAACCGGTAAAAAAATAATTGCAAGGGTAAGATCAAATCAAGGAAGTTATGATGCATTCACAAGCAACAAAATATTACTCTAATGTAGCATTAGAATCACAGATAATGTCTAGCTTTGCATTACGAACAACACAGCTTCAAAATTACTTTAAAAGTATCTGTCAAATGACCCGAAATTCCATAATCAATCTAAGATCCAATCTGTAGTACCAGAAGCCAGTAAATAAGAGGTCTCAGACTAGCATGAAGCAGTTTATCTTGGTCCTTGAGCTCGCTGCATCTCATAAGCACCCCAAGCCCCAGGTCCAGGTCCAGGTCCATATTGAGGATAGCCTTCAGCAGCAGCTTGCATCTGAATAGAATATTTTGAGATTTAAACTCAACTTGCCCGGAAAATCCAAGTTTCAGCAAGTATACTACTTAATAAATAAAACATAAAAATATGAAAACTTACAGGATGCATGGGATTCATGGGATTCATGCCATAATTTGGAGGATAAGGATTTCCAGCATAGCTAGTTTCAGGATTGCCATAATTGGCATTATAACCTGGACCTGCAAAAATATATATCAAATAAAGAAAAGTGCAACTTTAAATGCCCCTCTAATCATCAACGGCAAGTTATCAAAATGACTGGGTCACTGGGGGTTGAAAAAAGTACAAAATAAAGAGCAAATAATAGATGTGGCTGAAGCATTTTTACTGATAACTATGCGATTGAAGTTTTTGAGTCATCCAAACTACCGTTCCAACTTTCAACTACACTTAAACAGGGTTTGGTTATATAATGGTGTGCATTTCCACCTGATATGAATAAAAATTTAAGTGATCCTCCATCGGCCACCCACCATTCTTTTCTTGACACCCCCCCCATGTTTGAAAAAATCCTAGCTGTGTGCAAAGGGAGTAGTGAACACATCAATCTAAAGATTTTGATGAACCAGGAAGGAAAGAAAATTTCCTGCATGCTACAAAGAAGCCTCTGATTACATCAGTGTTATCAATCCGAATAGGGGCCAACCCCGAAAAGCTATAGCGGGAGCGGAGCTATTTGAAATTCTAGGAAAATAAGTAACAAATATTCAAGACAACAAGGAAAAGAAAGTCATAACCAAAGTCATTAAATCCAAATAAAAACATAACCAAAGTCATTAAATCCTTTTTTTTTTTTTTGGAGAAGTGCTGCTGAAATCTGAAGATACTCCTGAAGTTTAAGGTTTTTTTGTTGGAAATCGTCAATTTACCCATACGTTTTTTTTACTATTGTTAAGGGGAGAAAAGGGTTTTTAGCTCTGATCCAAATATTCCCGCTATTTTGCAACGCTTATGCGCGACGCTATGGAGGTGTCTATAGCGGCATAGGGCGGCTCCTCGCAGCTATTCCGCTATAGCGCCGCCAGTAATAACACTAGATTATATTATTTCGTAAGAAAGAGCATTCCTCCTCTTGGACTGGAGTATATTTGTTATCGGTAGGATCAAAGTTATACCCGCATGGCCGCATAATATCGAATATAAACGAAAACTAAGCCCCTAACCTTTGATCCATTTTCTTCCAGAGCAACATGGTAATAACAAAAACATGTACCTGGATTCCCAACCACAGTAGAAGTACGAGCTCTCTTCTCTGCGTTAGCCATCTCAGCACGAAGTTTCTCCAGTTCCCTTGCCATTGACACTAATTTCTTCTCCATTGCCTGACCATGCTCATAGTTCTCAGCATAACCCTTTTTCTCATACTCAATGGCAGCCCTAAAAGTTAATAAGAGAACATTAAATTTACCAATTCAGAAAACCAAATACGTGAGAGAAGGAACAAAAGAAAAAAGATAATTACCTAGCTCGCTGCAGTTCTTGTTTCAGACCTTCAATCTCCGCTCTTATTGCTGGAACCTGATGCAGATCTGCAGTCATTCTAGCTAAATCTTCAGTCATAGCTTGAGTCTGACATGTAAGCTCTTGCCTGGCACCAGTTAGCTCTTTAATATCCGAGCGTACTTGCATAAGCTCACCTCTCATAGCATCCACTGCAGGTAGTTCCATTTCCATTTTAACAGATTTCTCATAAAGTTCCCTCATCTGTGTATCTTTCTCCGCATGCAATGAACCAGCATACTTATGTGTCCTCTGAAGCTCAAACTGTCCAGCTTCTAATTCCTGCCTGAGAGCCACATGTGTTGCAGCCAACCTTTGATTGTCAACAAGTAGTGCTTGAATGTCATCATGCTGGGCAGCCAACCGCTCCTCAATAATAGCAGGGTGTGGAGGGAGTTGTCTAGGGTCCATGCCATGTGGAGGTTCTCTCATTTCTTCCAACAAGGCAGGGTGAGGAGCTTGGCCGAGGCCTCTCGGAAATGGAGGAGGTTCATGAACAGGTGGAGGCATACCGCCATGTAGAGTGCCTTTCATTAGAAAAGGAGGTCCACGATTTCTTCCCGACATTGCAGTTTTTTCTTGAATGAATGCCTTCTAAGAAAACCTAATCAATTGGATGGAAGTTTTATTACATTTTTCCTTTGTTTCGCAGTGTATGAATGAACTGGCATTGCCTTCAACAACAACAACAACATTATAACCCATAAAGTCCCCAATAATGGGACGGGGATGGATAGAAGGCAGACTTAACCTTTGACAATAAATGCACAAAATGACTGCTCCCATAATACAACTGAAACAGATGGATTGGATACTGACCTAACATTTGGCAATGAATGCACAAAGTGGTTGCTCACAAAATACCACTGAAAAAGTAGTCTCCTATATCGTCACATTTGCTACGGAATCATGCCCTCAAATCAAATCCAAAAGGCATCAGAGAAGAGGCATGCCCAAGAACCATTTTAATTTATGTACATATTAACATGCTTCTTTCATTCAACATCCAAATCATTTATATGAACTGGTGGCATTGCCTTCAAAAAGAAAAAAAAAAATTGCAAAATCTGCATTGGACTGTGGAATTGGTACTTTTACTACACTTCTTCAATTACAATTCAGTATTCAGTATCCAGTCAAAAAGTTAAAACTACTAAAGGAATATGCAGTTGAAATTCCTCTCTCCCCCTACCTTCATCTTCCATTCACCAATACTGTGTTTTACAAAATGACCATACAACAACAACAACAACAATAGCATAACCCATTAAGTCCCCAATAATTGAGGGTATGGGCGGGGATGGACGGGATACAGACCTAACCTTTGTCAAACAAAGTGGCTGATCCCAGAATACCACTGAAACAAATGTATTGGAGACTAACCACACCTTTGGCAACAAGTGCACAAAGTGGTTGCTCATATAATACACATGTAACAATGGTCCCCTATGCCGTCGCGTTTGCTACAGAATCATGCCCTCAAATCAAAGCCAAAAGGCATCAGAGAAGGCAGACCCAAGAACCATTTTGATTTATGTGCACATCACCATTTTGCTGTTTTACAAAATGACCATCAATTTCCAAATTTTACAAGAACCCATTAGCAAAAAAGCTCAAGAATCCAATAAAGCTAGAAAAAAACAGCAACAAATTGATGAACAATAAACCCAAATTGCAACTAGAGAAGGAGCAACACACATGCCACACTATATCTTCAAAGTAACAGATAAAATGAACATAAGCAGTCAATTTTAAAGATACCAAATTAATCATCCCAAAATTTTAATTACTAAACAGTTACATATCGCCAAATATTCAAGAAAACAAGTCAAATATTAATAATAAAAAAAAAGCACACACATAATAGGCATCCATATCAAATTAACTATAGCAATTTGAGTAGTAAAAAGTAAGAAATGATGCTAACCTAATCCCAGCTTGAAAGCTTCGATTATTGAGGTTTTGAGAGACAAAAGGTTTTCAGGTCCGAAGGCCGATTATAGAATTGTCTTTGTCCCAAACCGTAACCTGTCTTTCTATTCGCCGGACGACCAAATGAGTAAGAAAATAAAAAGAGGTTGGTCTTGACCGAGCCGATTCGGATCATTTGAGCCAGTTCACGTGACTCTATCACATTTTAAAATGGAAACTTTTATATATATAAATTAAAATGGGTAAATTCTAGGAGTAATTTGAATTTTTTTAAATGTGAACGTAATTATAATAAGAAATGTCACACACAATATTACAGGACTGTCACAAGAAGATCTTGTGTGCAATTTGGCCACAATATTTATAGCGTTTTATAAGTACATTAATTATATATCGTTAGCGTCGTATTGTTTGATATAACGATGTCCTAAATTAAAAGTGGTCTCGCAAAATTATTCATAAATAATAGATTCTCTTGTTCATGAATAGTTTTGATAGTTACCGTAAATTGGATCATCGAATAGATGATACAACGACTTTCCTTTAATATGTAGGGAGATACTAAACGCATCAAATCTCTGACGCATAATTATTAACCACATAATTAAAAAAAATCCTCTTTAAACCCACTATATGTATTTTCTCTCTTTAAAAAATGACAACCTTTTAGAAAAATACTTCTATTTCAAGTTTTTGTATCAAAAAAGAATTAAATGTACCTCCTCGGTAGAAGACGATTTTGAGATAAAATATCTTCCAAACACATTATTTGGTTGAAAGCTCAATTTTTTCTAGAAAAAAAAAAAAAAAAAAAAAAGAACGATTGTCAAAAAATTAAAAAAGTACCACAACTAGATTTTACAAGGGGCTGTTTAACCAGTCTTGCCGAGAAGGAGCAAGACTCGTGAGATAGAGACTTGTCGCAAGCAAGGGTCACCGTCATGAGCCTTGCTCCTTGCCGGCAAAACTTGTTAGACAAGCCTGGAAAAATCTAGGCAAGAGTTGTTTTTCTTTTTAATTTGAGTTAAAAATGCTATTGATAATATTTTACGACGAAATTAAATTTCTATTTTTTGGTAAATTATTTTAGTAGGATTTGTTTGATTTAAATAGTTATGTTACATATTTATTTAAGGGAAATTAGCCTGTTTAGTCCCCCATGAATTTTCGGTTAGCCTGTAAAGTCCTCAATGTTTAATTTCAGCATGTAAAGTCCCCCAGGAATTTTTTGTCAGCCTGTAAAGTCCCTTACCTATTTAATTTCAGCCTGTAAAGTCCCTTATCTATTTACAGGTTGCATATAGAGGTTCCACCGCCTTTTCTGCGGTGGAATCAGGGCAACCCAAATTCATGTCATCCCCGTGCTTAATGAGTGGGGGAATAATGGTCAGTTTCAATCTATAAAATTTACAAAATACAAAAAATATAGGACTAGGTAAGGGATTTTACAAGCTGAACGAAAATTCCTGGGGGACTTTACAGGCTGAATAAAAATTCCTGGGGGACTTTACAGGCTAAACGAAAATTCCTGGAGGACTAACTAGGCTGAAATTAAACGCTGGGGACTATACAGGCTAACCGAAAATTCCTGGGGGACTAAACAGGCTGATTTCTCTTTATTTAATATTTGTTTACGGTAGTTTAATTTATTTATTCCCATAGCATAATTACTTTATGTAGTTAGTTTAGCTAATTAATTTGAAGTACATCATTTAAGCACTTAAAGATGATAATAATACAAAATACATAATTATTAATATTAACTAATTAAACTATTTAAGTAACAAAAATATGACATTAATAATACATAAATAAAAATTAACAAAGAAACACTACCTAATTAAATAAACTAGTAATTATAATAAATCAACAAACTAACAAACTAAACTAAAATTAACTAAATGTTTAATATGATAAATATAACTAATTGAGTAATAAGAGTAAAAATTGCAAACAACACATAAATATTAATGGAAAATGCTATGTGGATCAACTTGATCCGGATTAAAGGGATAATTGAGTAATTTTATACTAAAACATATTACACTATTACAATTTTTCTTTAATTTTTTTACACTTAGATTTCAATATGAAAGTTTAAAATTTGAATGGGAGATCTCACTAATTAAAGAGTTATTTTTCCTCTCTCCCTCTTTGGTAATGAAGCATTGCGCTTATTTAAGTTTGTCTCTTATGTCATCGCCTCCATTCATAAAAAAAAAAAAAGTTCATTGACAAAGCCTTTTCGTTATTCAGAACGAACAAAATTAGGAGACGAAAATATTAAATAGTCAACAATTACAGTCAACTATTGAGAAGCGACTATTAAAAAATTGAGGACCGACTTTATCAAATTTAATTTCTAACTGTAAAAAAAATTAATCTCTTGAAACATTCAAAGGATTGGTGTACTAAGTGAGCAAATATTCTCTTGTTTGATTTCTTGTTTTGTTATATTGTTCTGATAATGGATATGTTGGTTCGTAATCTCAACATCAATTACATTATTCTGACTTTTCAATATGAGATCGATTGTGTAATTTGAGTGATTAAATGTAAAAGTCGACTGTCATTGTGATTAATAGTATACTACAAATTTACATTAGTCGATTATTCTATGAAAGGTTATTCTTTTTTTTTCTACGATTTGTGAATGAATATCTTATCTTTTAATTGTTATTTCTGAGAATTAATTGCAAAAAACGTTAATCTAAGAAAGATATTAGAGTGTTACTAAAAGAAGAAAGGGAGATATTGAAGGAAAAGAGTGATTTCTATGAAAGAAGCATTTTAAAAAGAACAAAATCAGATTTCTCTTCAAATGGTATTTCTCTTGATATCATTCTCGTCTTAGATTACCCGACTGGCTTAACTACTGGCTCCTAACACCATTCTTGGTTCGACCGACCCGCTTGGCCTGACTCCTGATACCATTCTCGTCGCAGCTGATCCGACTAACTTGACTACCAGCTCCTGACACCATTCTCAATCCAACCGAGACAATAGTTTGACTAGTTGACATGCTTTTTGCTCGGCTGCCTGTTTTTCTCTTGAGACTCGTTTGAATATAGGTCGGTCCGCCCGTTTTCATGTCTCCTGGATGGTCCCAACCAGCCGAAATTTTTCGGGTGTTAACAATTATCATCAAAACATATACTGTCAATATAACTATTTATAATTTGGGATAGTTTAACGCATGCCTCAGGCGCATGTTAATTCATATAAAAGTAAGTTATACATATATAGCTATTTAATTATATATAAAAAAAAATCCTATAAAAAATAGGATAAACATAAGAGAACAGGAAACTTATGCTACCATATAAAGTAACTCAATCTATATTAACATCTATGCAGGATATACATTAGAAAAATCCTTATAATTTTTAGAACGTGCAAACAAAAGGGAAAATTATACTTTTTTAAGGTTCACTTGAAACGTTAAATTTCTCTCACGTACTTGTTTGGGAACCGATAAAAAACTCTTTTTTTTTTCATTCTATGTCCCGTTCTATAAAAATAAACATGTTTTAATGAAGATACGTGCATATTTACCAACTATCGCATTACTACTGCATACAATGATGTTGGCATCATATAGGACAATGAATAGCTAAAATTCTATATAACATAGGAATATATAGTTTTAAATTTTCATGGGCGGTATTTGGACAAACTCGAATACTCTAAATCCCATAGACAAGAAGTTTTACTTTCAAGGGGGAAAATGTTTTGGCATTTTGTTTTTTTTTTTTATCAGAAGAGGGGATTCATTAATTCAAATTAAGATCACAAACGGTCCTAGCATAACAAGTCCCTTGGACATCAAAATTCGCTAGTTGACTAATAAAAGAGGGAGTGTCGTGATACATAAGAAGGGAAATAGTAAACAAAGTTTCTCCGAAATGCACCGGCACAGTTGTTCGCTTCCCTGAAAACATGCTTGACTTGGACTTCATGGAAATGCTCTAAAAGCTGCCTACAATCAAGAATAATATTATAGTAAAGGTGATCATTCACATCAAGTAAGACATCAATGATGAAGTTAACAACTATATATCTTAGCATCAAGTTCCACACGCAGGTGAGTAATTCCTAACAAAGAAGCTTGAGAAAGGTCATCCCTTGAGTATAATAGAGGAAATTGCATTCATATTGGTGGTAATTCCTAACAAATAAGCTTGTTTTGGCATTCTTTTGGTGAGGAAGAAATTGTGTTTCATATTGGTGATCTAATACTCATGTTAGCTTATCCCCTTCAACAGAATGGAAGATAATAAAGTAAGTACATATTTTTGGACGCCCTCATGATACGGTAGTCCGCTATAAAAACGGTAAAAGATACTGACTGTGGCCGAACCTCAAAGAAAAAGAATCTTGAACACCTCTAGAGCAACTTAGAAGAGATTGATTTGTAATGTTTATCATTTTTATGGAATTGTTGAAAATTACATTGATACTTTTGTGGAATGTATTACATTGAAAATTTTGGCTTTTGAAATGATGGAATGGAATTGTTGTTTTATTGTCTTTGATTTGGAGTTTTTGTAATGTTAAAATGTAATTGGATGTCTTATTGTTGAATTGTACATATTTTGGGTGATGTTGCAATTGTTGGCCAAAAAAAAAAAAACCTTTATGCACTTGAATTGAAATTTTTTTTGGCAGAAAATCGAGGACGGATTACATTTACCAAATCCGTCCTCAATCCAAGGGTTAAGGGTTTCTTAGGGTTATTCAAAACGAATTTGACAAATTCGTTCTTGTAAAATAAAAAAATGCCCAAAAATATTAATATCATGTTTGACCCGTTATAGAAAAACTAAGACATTCTAAGGCCATCCCTATTTTCCCCTTTGATCTCACTACTTGAAGCTCTTATATATAAGGAGAAGTTTTATCTTCGTAGGTGAGTAAGTTTAAAAGTTAAATCCAAACCAATGAATACAATACACGTAGATCAACAAGTCAATTCTCTTTCCTACGTGTATTGTATTCATTGCTTGAATGTAAATTTTAAATTTATTCACCTACGGACATATAACTTCTTCTTATATATTGCCTTAGTGTTGCCCTACTGCTTTGTTTGGTGCATTCTACCCATTTTTAGTCCAGGTATTCTTTGTCCATTTAGTTGCTAGTTCATTATTATCAAACATATTATCTCGTCTTTCCGAAAATCACTACAAGAAGTATTTTACAATATAAAAAAAATATATTTATTTATTTATTTTCATTGTTTTACAACTTATTTTTAATTTCTCCTCATCGTTGATATGGAAAATTGCATTTATGATTTATTATCCCGTGAAAAGCTTTGATTAGCTTTCAAGACTCAAAACGGTGAGTAATTGCCAACGGCTACAAAATAATTCAAGAGTGGTGGCCCACATGCCATGGCCCTGTCGGTGATTTTCACATTAAACTTTCAGAACCAACATTACATAACTTCTATTTTCCATTTAATTTATCACCAAAATTCCTTTCACAAACTAATAAAAATTCCACAACAAATGGATACTTTATGGAATTTTGAAGATAAACTAAAGCTATCAACTCCAGAAGCTATTGCATTTCTTGCATGCACTGCAGTTTTAATCACAGGTATTTGCATTGCCACAGCACTAAGGAGGAAGAAATTGTCGTCGGTTCATCAAGAGCCGCCGTGCAAGGAGGAGGAGCCGGAGGAAGTGAAGTGGCGGCCCCGACCGGAGCATCCGCGGAGTTGGGGTGGGATGAAAAAGGTGCTAATGAGGTCAGTGAGGTGGAGTGGGGTGATCAAGTGGGAAGAGAGACACAGAGAGAAGCCTACACCTTTGCTAGTGAGTAGTGCAATTGTAGGATGGCAAAGTCATAATTCAACTTCTCCAGTTTGGCAAAGGCCTATTCTTATGGGTGAAAAATGTGAGTTGCCAAGGTTTAGTGGACTGATACTCTATGATGAAAGAGGGAGACCACTAGATCAACGTGACCCGGGAACCATAAACTATCAGGTAAATCAATATCAGAAGCCTGGTTCCCGTTGTGAGATTCTCTGGTTTAATCTTATTTATCATAATATCAGAAGTAGCTAAAAATGTTGTATTATCAAGATTGACCTTATATATACAATCAACAAATAAAAAAGTTATATACAAATAAAACATGCATTGATTCATAGCAAAGCAATTGACATGGCTAAACTGAATTACTCACTGTATGCTTTTAGGGTGTTGAGGAGGAATCAGTTGCTGCCATTGGAACCACTCTGAGGGACTTGCTATAGCAGATTTCAACTATCACTTCTATGGACGGGTTCGAGATTTACAGAGATGATATATGCATAACAATTGAATTGTAATGTACTATCTACATGTTCCGCCCGTCTAAGACCTGAAATCAAGAAATGAAAGATGATATATGTACAACCTTCTGTTTTTGTAGTATTTTCCAAGATTTTGCTTTGCATGATATCTAAATGATAAAACTTTCATCACCAGAACAGAAAAATAATTGTTACATATGTTTTGTCTTATGATAAGTGAAAGTTGTATAAAACTAATGATGCTCATACTGACAGTTTGAAGACAAGGCCATGAAGCAGAGAGGTTAAACAATTTTACCGTAAAATATGCAGTTATTAGCCCTTCAATAGAAAAGATTAACCGGTGTCTTCAATTAAGTTGTCAGGCTTCTATCTTTTTCACCAACAATAGGAATTCAGTGGCAGCTTTCATAAACTAGAGGATAATCGAAGTGGCTAGATTATATAGCAGTACTGGGAACACATAGCAAACTTGAGATCTAAACTTATGTTAAATGAATAACAAGAAAAGAAGAGTGAGGCAAAAAGTCGTGAGATGTTTCTCCTGCGGCACATTCTAAATCATTATTGAATAATTTGAGCTAACGTTGTAGTTAAAACTGTGGTTTTACGTGTATTTTTCTCCCATTCCACTCCTCAAAGAACCTTAGTTCTCTGGTCTTTTTCAGTATTTTCCTTTCAAAAACTGTTGTTAGCTATTCAAGCACTCAACTACATAGTGAAAAGACAAAATAGTTATAATATTAACAGTAATGGCAAGTGCCGTGGTGCTGGACAATCGTTCATGGCAAATAATATAGAATGGAGCCTCAACATATAGGTGTCAAACTATAATATATATATATATATATATATATATATATATATATATATATATATATATATCATTGGAAGTATTTCCAAATCAAACAAATGTTAATGTACTTTTCAACTTGCAATGGTCTCGTGCATATTTATACACACGAAGAATAAAATACATGGCATCTCAGACCATCTATATCTAAACACTGTAAAAGTGGACAAAAGCAGCATGAGACCAAAGAGCCAAGCAAACCAGGATATATCACAGATAGACATAAAGGTCGTTCAACTGACTCCCGAGCCACAACACGTGGCTAGGTTTTGGTTGTGAGAAAATGTTGGAGAACCGCATATCAGATCATGTTTAGGCAAAATCCTGAAACATATTGTTCCTAGTCCATTCCAAGTTTTTGGCCTCTCAAACGGTGCATAGTCAATCCAAATTATCAACCTTAACTTATGTATATACTTGTATCCTAGGACGGTAATGGAACTGCAACCTAAACAGATTTTAACAGATGCCACTCAGACGTATACAAAGATATTCCTAAAGCAGCTAGAAGAAATCAACTCTGCTAGAGAGAACTTAAACCAGCCGATACACCGAATGGCAGGAAGGATAATTAACATGAATACTTCTGGGCGTGCAAATGAAACATTGTCAAATTTCATATGAAGAAGTGATGTGGAGTAAGAGAAAGGAAATTCTATGAAGTAGACTCCACATACCTTATTAGTACATCTGTTCATGAATAAGACTCGATCAAAGGTTCTTCAGAATCTTGTCTGGATGCCCTTTTGTAATACGAATACATCACCAGTTGAATAATTCCTAAAATGGCTCCCATCCCATTTGGAGCCTGTAATATAATTCAGAAGTATATAACGGCACAGGACAAAAGTAAATCTTTTCAAAAGCCATTATCCAAAGAAGCTCAAATGTAGAAGTCCGTGCAACTCACATACACAAAGGGATCAAAATTAAGGATTCCGTACAAACAGAAAAATGTGCTCATCAGGAAGGTGGACAGGGATAGGTAAAATGGCATAAATTCGACACTCCTTGTTCGGATCACAAGATTCTGCCATAAAAAAACAGAATTATCAGTATAGATGAAAAAAACTTAAAGAGACTAAGCAAATTCATGAAAAATATATACATACAATTACAAGCAACGGGGAACCAAACATCGAAATGAGGGAAGCACAACTCAGACACCCAATGCTGATGCGCCGGACTTCAGGATTAACTATAAGCCAACTGGCAAGCAGGATAACTGCAAACAGGCTGATAACACCAATTACAAGTCCAACCATCTTCAGCTGCAACCAATATTAATTCCAAGTTATACAACCGAATAATCGACACAATAATTTTCTTTTCGCTTCTTCTCCCCCCGGCTGTAAAAGTAGTAATTCTTGGTAAATACAGACCATGACAACTTAAAGGAATCGTTTGATTGCTAATAAAAATGTTAGAAAGGATTTTACTAACCTTTTTTTCTTTTTCAGCATATATTATAAAGATTATAATGTAAGCCATTTGGAAGACTGCTCCAACAGAATTGACCGAAGTAACCAATATATTATCAACAGATACAAAAGGTGAGCCATACCAAGAACAGATCAAACAGTTCAAGAGCGCGTATATGTATGGTGACCCAGAGAACTGTTCAGTTGTCTGGTTTCTAATAATCCTTCGAAATGTCGGTCTGAAATCAAAATTTTAAAATTAAAATTAGATTCCGGGCTAACAAATATGTTACTAACATTTTGGGACAATCATCAGTCCATTTTTTCTTGTAAAAAAAATGATGATTATCTATCCAAAAAATTAATGAAATTCTAAGGGAAAAAAAAAACTTACATTGGAGACACAAATAAACCCAAGGCAAAGATGTTTCCTGCAAATAAGCAGCAAGTATATGAACTCTTTGAGTCTGTATTTTTGTGTTTTTTTCCTAATAAATGAAATGGAGCAAAAACTTAAGCTCCAAAATAATGGCAAATTTTAACACAATAATTTACCACAATCGGCAAGATATGTTTCAGACAAGAATCAAGATAATGATAAAAATGGACTTTGAGACTAATTCAATCCCTACAAGGATTGCTCAATCCTTAAAAAGAACAACCTTGTTCACTAGCTAGTGGATACGAGATTCTCAACGGAAAATGAAAATAGAAAAATATCACCATCCTCAGCATATATTAATCCGAATTATACAAAAATCACTGGAATTGCGGAAAAACAAAAAGGGGCAATTTTTCTCAAACATTTACTAATTTATAATATCTCCCAGAATCTTTTCCTATTTAGGTTGAAGTACGAATAAATTAAATACATGATAGAAAAATAGAGGTAAAAAAGTAACCAGCAATTCCAGCTGCATTTTTCCAAGTTTCAAGAGATTGAGGAGAAACCATCAATTAGTATTTTTTTTCTCTATAATCTTGAAAGCTTAAGATTCTAGAAATTTATTCCAAAACCAAACCACACAAAGGAAGAAAAATCAACAAGAAGAAGCAACTCCCTCCCCTCCCTTTATCAGTTAGTTTGGGGCTGTTGTGGAGTTTCTTCTTTTCGTTTTTCCTCTTGTGGCTTTGCAACTTGCCATCTTTTTCTGTATACTTTTGCACGCGCTTTCTGTTTCTTCTCCGTTTACGACAAGTCGTCATGTTGTATTATTCCTTAATACTTTCCGTCCAAATTACCAAAAATAGCCAGTGGGCAAGAGTCTGCCCACGACTATGAGGTCGTGAATTCGATACCATCCTTATAGCAAATTTTAATTGTCTCCCTTTCTAGGGACATTTCTCCTCTTGTGAGGCGCTTCTCTCTCCCCTTAAAAGACAACCGTCCATCCGGACTTAAAAAAAAACACTAGACAAATTAATTTTAGTAGTTTAATCGTTTGGTCGTACTTTTTATTAAACTGTCTTTTCGGAAAAACAATAATTTGACACATGTTGATAAAAAGATATGACGACTCAAATCTAATCTACATCCATGGTGCTTATGAAAGGGCATGGTTGCATATGTCCATAAAATCGTTGTTTTGGAATAATTTATACTCTTGGCCTTCTGGTCAAGAGATTTAACGATTTAAATTTATTTGCACATGTTGATAAAAAGACGTGTCCGTATATTAACAAGAGATCCAAAATCGACTTTGACACAGAAAATAAGTCGTCATGGTATGTTAACTATGTTCTAAAATTCTAATATTATTCTAGTTTCAAATTACTTGTCTACAAATTAAGGTTTTTACACCGATTAAGAAAATATTAATTCGGCTTCATTTATTTAGTAAATTATAAAAGTTGGAATATAGTTTACGTTATGATTGTCAAATTAATAAAATTCATATAAAGTGTGTGAAGGTAGTAGTTTAGTTGATAAACATTTTTTATCCGTTCAAAAACTCAGGTGAACATATATTTCTCCTCTTTCTCACCTCTTCCAGAAAAAAAAAAAACAAAAGAAATAAGAATAAATTTGAAATAAACTTAGGAAAGAATTAATAAATGTTGTGTTAAATTCATGAAATCATAAGTATTTTTTTTATTACAAATCATATATATCTAATAAAGTCGGGGCAGGAGCAAGTGGATGCGACATGTGGCGTTTTGTAGGTTTAGCTCCAATGAAAAGTTTACATTTGTCAATCAAACCATTTATTAGTTCCTAAGATGTTGTAAAGTTTTAAATTGCTATTGGGATAAAATATGAAGTAAGAAATTTTAGCTATATATACTCACAAACTATCAAGAAAGAGTATTATAACATTAGAAAAACATACAACTAATGACATAACTCGTGTATTCATGTTAATTGGAATTGAAAAAGTTTGAACTATGATTAATTATGATGTTCCAAGTGACTTTTGGAGTCATTCATGCAAGACAATTCTAAAATTCTTAATTCTTAATTATAACTCATGTATTAATGTTAATTGGAATTGAAAAAGTTTGAACTATAATCAAGTATGATGTTTCAAGTGACTTTGGAGCTCACATTCATGCAATGGAATTCTAAAAGACTTAATTATAAATTATAACTCATGTATTCATGTTAATTGGAATTGGAAAAGCTTGAAATATAATTAGTTATGATGTTTCAAGTGACTTCTGCATTTCACATTCATGCATAAACGTGTGTCTTATATAGAGACTTGCATGATCAACATGAACAAATTGATGGTTTTACATTCTTTTGATTCATTTTGCTGCATATTTTGATTCTTTGTTTATATACATTAGTTATTTGCATATAAACAATCATTTTTTTTTTATTATTATTATTTTCCTTTTTCTTGCGTGTATACCTCTATTTATGTTAAATATTTACTCATTTTTAATATTTTAATCAATTGCTTATGAATCTTTTTTTTATATAGGAGTTGATGTCTACTGAAAGGGAAGGGAAAATTAAGAATAACTGAGAGTAGAAAGAGTGGGGCGTGGTAGGGGAGTAAGTACAAAGAAACAAGAAGAAAGGATTGTGCAGCGATCTGGAACGGCATAAATGGTGAAGAAGACATAAATGTTTTGTTGGGGAGTTTTATTTATTTTTTCTTTATTTTGGATTTTCTCTAAATTGTAAAAAATTATAAAGAATCATGTTTCAATAACATATTCGATACTTGTCTTTCGTTATGTCTTTTATTTGGATAAGTTCTTATTTATTTTAGGTACCAAAAAAACTTCTTTACCGTTTAAAGTAGATCAGAACTCACACATTGCGGGATTACACACTAGTGATAAGTATTTTTGAAATATGAAAATATTAGTTTCGTAACAAGTAATTTTGACACGACAAACTAATTTTTTTATTTAATAAGGAAGAATTTTACAACGATACCTTTGAGAATATAAAAAGATCTATGTCTTTTGGCTCTGAGTTAAACCCGAATATTGGTCTAATAAGGTGAGCTATGTTGCCTCTAAAATTTTAGTTGGTGTTGAACTAAGAAGTTGAGTCGGCCGATCTTTATTGAACATTTCAAATTGCTTTTCTCAAAGTAAGTTACAGTTCAGAAAAAGGGTGACTTGACCTAGAATGCATTATTGAAGATGATTCCTCGCACAGAAAGATGTACATAAGCCTATCATAGTAACTCTAACTTGTAGTATCCGTTATTGATGGCAAATCCTAACGTAGAAAGCTAAGCATATGAATGAATTATACCTAAGTATGTGTTATTAGATGAGAATCCTCAGCAAAAAACTTAGTTGATCCGGAAAGTTACATTAATTTAGGTGAAGAAAACTGTAAAGAAAGTTGATAAATATAAGATAAAAGATTATGAAAGTCAGGTTTGACTTTCTACTGAAGGACATTTCTATCTTCAACTCTTCTTCTATTTATAACTAGTGACGAAGCCACATACGCTTCAGTGACAAAGAAAATTAGTAATAGTTACTTGTAAAATGCTCCTTTTATAAATAGGGGTGAGCAAATTCGGTAAAAACCGATTTACTGACCGAATTCGATTTGAATTTGGTAAATCGAAATCGGTAATTCGGATGAATTCGGTATAATCCGAATTCGAAAACTTCGAATTAGATTCGAATTCGGTATATGGTTTTAGTGAATTCGGTAATACCGAATTCGAATTCAAAAAATATTTTAATAAATAATAGTAAAATAAATACACTATATATATACTCTCTTATTGACCTAACCCTAATATAACCTAACCTAACTTCTACTTACTTGCCCGCCGCTTCTTCACAGCCTCCTCCACTCCAGCCCTCTTTTCCATTTTCCACGAAAAACTCTCTCGGCTCTCCCTCTCCCTCTCCGGCTCTCTCTCTCGGCTCTCCCTCTCCTCTCGGCCTCGGCCTCGGTCTCTCGGCATCTCGGTCTCTCCCAGTCCCAAAATCCCAGCTCTAAACTTCCAAAATCCCAGATCTGTAGATTATCGAGACTCGGGGTATGAAAATTGTTCATTTTTCGTTTTATTTTTTTGCTGATGTATTTTTGTTGTTAAAGTCTCATCATATTTCGGTTTTTTTTGTTGCTGATTTTGCTAAAATAGCAGCTCTAAACTTCCAAAATTCCAGATCTGTACATTATCGAGACTCGGGGTATGAAATTTGTTCATTTTTCGTTTTATTTTTTTGCTGATGTATTTTTGTTGTTAAAGTCTCATCATATTTCGGTTTTTTTTTGTTGCTGATATTTTTTTTTTGCTAAAATCGCAGCTCTAAACTTCCAAAATCCCAAATCTGTACAATATCGAGACTCGGGGTATGAAATTTGTTCATTTTTCGTTTTATTTTGTTGCTGATGTATTTTTGTTGTTAAAGTCTCATCATATTTCGGTTTTTTTTGTTGCTGATATTTTTTTACTATGCACTGCAGATTGGTTTAGAACATCACATGAAGAAATAAACATAGAAGAGTCTTTGGAAGAACTTGAAGCTTTTGAATCTGGTATGCTTTTAAAATTCTTTAGTTATTTTCATTACTTCTTTACTTACATTCAAACAAAAAGATACTTTAAAAAATTGTTTTCTTATTGCAAAAATTCTCAAAGCTGGTGATGAATCAACCACAGTTGACCTTTGAAGTAAAGTGCAGAAGATGTTGGAAGAAGTTGGATATTGTCTTTTGAACTTGCATCATGAATGATTTATGTGTTTGGACTTAAAACATGAATCATTCATGTATTTTGGACTTTAATTTTGTAAATTGGACTTTAAACTCTAACTTGATTACATGTATGTAATTTGGACTGATATTTTGAACTTAAGATATGGATCATTACTGGATTTTGAAAATGAATTAAAGGTAAAAAAAATTCTTAACTTTTCAAATCGGTAATTCGGTAAAAATACCGAATTCCGAATTCATACCGAATTGAATTGAATTGAAATCGGTAATTCGGTTCGAAATAGGTCGGTATTTTCAAAAATGAAATTACCGAAAAAACCGATTTCAAATTACCGATTTACCGATTTTGAAATCGATGCTCACCCCTAATGTAGACAGACCCCAATATTTTTTTGTAGTGTTCTTAGAGAGTTTAAAAACTCATAAACATCCAATAAAACTCTATCCCATTTTAATTAGTTATCGCAAATGCCAATTTTTTTTATTCAATTTTAGTTGTTTATCAACAATTTCAATAATATTTTTACTTAGTATTTCCTCTAATACTCTTATGTATTTTTTATAGTTTTAAGTTAGACTTAAGAAATATGTGTATTTTCAATGACACGCTCATAAAATTGTTCACAATTGCATAAATTTAATGATTTCTTAATACTTGTGTTTTTTTTTTAATTGAGACAACTAGAATAGTACATATGAGTAACTTAAAAAAAAGAACTAAATACAAAACCGAAAAAATTGGCATAATTATTCTTTCTTAAATATATTTCATCGACAAGTGCCCCCACCATTTGAAGGTCATGGCTCTGCAAATGTTTATAACAATTTAGTTCCCTTGAAAAAAAAAATGTTCATTTCTTTGTAAACCGCATATAATTATCATTATCTTGCATCTTATGCATTGTTCCGCGAGTTATGACAGTAATAAAGGTCGTTGGGTGTTCATCCATGCTCTGCCGACTATTAGTTATAATCTATTTACTTTATGAACTAGTTCCCAACTAATTTTTTCCTGTCCAGTTAACTTATCTCTAAATATCCTCCACATTTTCCATAATATGTTCCATTAATTGATAGTGGAGGTTGAAAGGACGTTGTGGCGTAAGATTAGGTCAAGACTGACTGTTAAACCATGTAAGACTGTGTTAGCAAGCTTTTCAAGGAAGCGGTTGAGCGAGCTGACCTGGCTCAGATGAGGGTATGCCAGAAAGTGTTGCCACAATACACTCGGTTGAAGCTAGCTCGACCGGACATCGTTTTCACACTTGAAACGCCTTTACCCAAGATGGTTTACACATAGAAAAATGGTGATCGATCAAGTTTTCGATTTTGGAAAACAACTCCTCATGCAGAAGCCTGTCCGAAGCTAATTAGCGATCTTAACGCTAAGTATGCATTATCGGGAAAGTTCCTCACGCAGAAAGTCTAATCTAAAATGTTGGAATCTACTAAAGTATGTGTCATTGGATAAGAATCTTCACGTAGAAAGCTTGGTTGATTCCAAAAAAAACTAAGTCTAAGTTAACTCTATGGAACGCTTTAAGGAAAGCATAAAAAAGTGTAAAATGAAGATAAAAATGAGATTTTTTTTTTATTGTTTAGTGGCGTCTAATTCTTCCTTTTGATCTTCTATTCATAGTTGTCTATGAAAACAACTTCCCGCCATGAATTATGTCCATTTCGGCCATTATTTGATGAAGTGGACATGTCCCCTGTGTCGTAATCGTAATTGGGAACATGAGCGAACTCCTCGTGTTTCGGCCGAATGGAGATTGCATGTCTTCCATGTTTTCGGACTGTATGATTGTCTTTTGGAACACTTTCCCCATTTGTGTCGTCTTGTCGCTTCCTGGATGGTCTTTGCTAGCTGAGATTTTTTGTGTGCCAATAGGCGGTACATATCTTCTGTCTCATTTTATGTGTTATTAATAAGAAGTTGTCATCCATCAATTTCATTTTGTTAAAAAATATATAACCTAAAAGAAATTGTGTAACTTTTTGACATGACAATCATCAACATCAACGAGTGGCATAACAAATGAGAAAGGAATTCAAAGTAAAAGGCATTTTCAATTTCGAAACTATGATTAATACATTTAATAACAAGAGTTCTCTAAGTAGAAATTTCTTTTTAGTATGGTCTCAATTCCCATCATGGGAAATGGTCAAATCGGATAAAACTGCCTAGCCAAAAATGAAAAATGAGAGAATCAAACATCTATACGCAATGGGAATCGGGTACCCCAAGTGGTAAGGCTACCCGAACACGGGGCGGAGGTCCCATGTTCGATTCCTATATCTCCCCATAATGGGGCAAATAATTTCTCCTCCTTATGATGCTTATCTTCCCTCCCCAGGCATGGGGCATGCTTCAATCTTCCCTAACTAGGGTACTCCCCGATCTTCTCCTTCGGGGGCAATCGCCTTCGGGCGCTAAAAAAAAAAAAACATCTATACGCCAAAACTAGGGCTCCCGGCTCCTATGCGGGACAATATTTTGTTCCGCATGTGCGGGACAAGCTATCAGCCGTCGGATGAGATTTTTTAACGGTTCAGATCAGGAGAGAAAAATTATTATTTTTTAATATTTTAAGTCCAGCCGCAACTTTGTTCTCTCCAGATCTGGGCCGTTCAAAATCCCATCCAACGGTTGAAATTGTTCCGCACGTTGTTCCGCATAGGAGCCGGACTGAAAACTAGGATGGGATTTGGAATAATTGAGACTATTCTTGGCAGAAGATGATATCCAGTTGCTTGGGGTACCTCAAAAGGTCTTCCAAATACTAATAGGCACCATGTCTTTTTTGCACAACAATAAATTGATACTTAAAGGGGTGAAGAGATTTTTAAAAATACTACTATTTATCGAAATTTTATGTGAATTTTTTTTGCCTTTTTTATTGCCCTTAAGAATTTTATCAATTTCGCCCCCCCAACACCAAATTCCTGGCTTCGTCTCTGAATACTTAGATGAATGAAAATTTCAGAGGGGAATAATACTGACAGAAGGCCCTGAAGTAGCTACTTCAGGGCCTTGGTCCTTGAGTTATAATTCTCTATATTTTTTCGTACTGGTAATTAATATAAGTTTCATTTTCAAAAAAAAAAAAAGAAGTTATAATGCCGAGTCATTATATAAAAGTGTACAAATTACATTCCAAATCTTAAGAACAATAGATTTTAAACAGTTTTTCCCCTCTGAATGCAGATTTTAAACAGTTGCACTATTATAACATGATTGAAATGGTCTTAGATTGTGATTACTTTGTTACATACTGGTGGTTATTGACTTATTGTTGATTGGTGGTTACATATATTCTTCATTGAAATATAACTAAATAATCAAGCTTCCTTTATAACAACAAGAGTTTAGTGTTGTTCCAATGAATCATTTCTTATAGATTATAAATAATGTTTTTCTTTTTCTTTTTGAAGAGATACATAATGTTGTTAGTATATAATTGTTTTTTTTTTTGTCTGAAATTGAAATCTTCTTATATTTTATTCATTTTATATATAGAAAATAAGATATTCTTTTTATTCAATAAATATGTTACACGTTACGAACTGTGATTGCCCACACTCCACGGAATAGAAAGAAGAATGGGGAACGTGCAACAATTCCTAAATCCTGGCTGTTTTGCCTTTTTTGCTTCTGGATCCCTCTAGGCTTTAGCTGGCAATAGTTCATGGTCTCCCATAAAGCCCACATTCTACCCTTCAAATGTCAGCTTTTGAATCACTTGATTCAACCGATGTTTTAAGTAAACTATATTCTTTGAGTAACTAAGCAGTTCAACCTAGATTTAATGGTCGAGGAAAGATGAGTACATCTTCCTCGATAGGCTAAACCGCTATAGAGAGATATCTACACACACAATGAAATGCATATTCTGCACTATATCCGAACTGATATTCTCACTTGTGTAGGGAAAACTTGGTCATAGAATTGACTCATTGCATTTTGGTTCAACTCCTCTAACATAAATCTAATTTTGATCACACATGTTGAAGTTGAGATGGCCGAGTTGGTCTAAGGCGCCAGATTAAGGTTCTGGTCCGAAAGGGCGTGGGTTCAAATCCCACTCTCAACAAATTATAGTGTATAATTTTTTGTTTACTTGCTATCCTACTAGATCACGAGTTCAAACCTAAGAAATGGGTTTTTTATGAAAAAATAAGTGTACGACTGCATACATTAGAACCTTCCCCATACATGTTAATGCGAGAGTTTTATAGAAGCATAGTTTATATCTGAATACAAAGTAGCTGATTTTATGTGAGTGTAGAGCAAAATACAACAAGATTGACATACGAAAAATTTATTTAATTTCTAAAAAATATAGAGATTTCTAAATATATTGGGGCGTTACCTCGCCCCTTGTATTCGTCACTGAACCACAAGTCATTTGATTCGTACTGAACGTGCGAAACGTATGTAATTCCACATGTAAGGTTGTGTGAGAGCTGTAAAATAATTAACTAGACAATTGAGATTTAAAGAGAAAATTAATTCACAATTGTTAAAAAATAATTATTAGTTTTCATCCATTTAAATTTCTTATTAATAATTTAACCGTTGTTCCACACACGCTAAAGTTACTTCGGCCCAAATTGCAAGCGTCGGTCCATTCCCGTACCGGTGATTGAACCTAACTTCCATACACGTACTCATTCTCCTCGCCGCTCAAAGCACCAAACCTCGATTTCATCCACACAGACTTCCTAATTTACGACAAATAATTGTCTGTATTTTTATATATTTTTATTTTTATTTTCAACCATTCACAATTTACTATGTACATATATAATTAGAAAAATGTCTATATGACGAATTTTGAGTGATTGAACTGATATATGAATGAAAATATACATAAGTACAGACGATTTTCACCCCTACCTGCCCGAGAGTCAAACGACAATAATTGCATGGCCCGGCCCGCCAGAACCCGAAACCCGGAAACAAAAAAACGCGTGACATAATCCTAAAATTCATCACCTCTGCATGACCATTTCCGTCATTTCACATGCTCCCGCTTTCATCACCAGTAACCGCTCTCCCCACTAACTCTCTCTCTCTCTCTACAGCGAAATTTGCATTTCCATATTTGACAGAAGCTTTCATTGCATGTATCTATTTGTGCGTGTATATATAGAGAGAGAAGAAAGGGTTGCTTGACTACCCTTCCTCTCTTGTCGCTCTAATCACTGGATCGCTTTCTCTCTCTATCTCTTAAATTTCTCTCTCCTCCCATCTTCATTGGCCTGATTGATCTTGATCTTGATCTGGATTCAAATTTGTAAGTTTTTTTCTAAAAATCGAATTCTGTCCTTTTAGTTTTTGATTTTGTTTTTAAGTTCAATTTTTACCATGTTTCGTAGATCTGTTGAAATGTGTTCATTTGCGTTGCTTTTATGTGATTTTGATCATGATCTGTTGCTATTCGCATTGATTTATTGATCTAGATCTTATGTTTGTATATATGTACTTTTTGTTTCTGTATATGTGTTGCTGTCTAGGGTTTCTGGATGTTTGTTTGTTAATTGGTGATGTGTAATTTGCGAAGCTTCGTTTCTGGTCTTAATAGGAGATTGAAATGCTATGTATGGTTTAGTGGAACTTTTTTTTTTTTTTTGGGGGGATCTTACAGTGGTAGATATTTTTTCTCCGAAAGGTGTAGATTTGAACTCGATTGCTGCTATCTCGTGTAATTATAAATAATTGTTGATCTGGATTAATTGTTGTCATTGGCATTTCGTTGGATTTCCTTTTTTGCACTCGGTTATCAGTTTTATCTCTTCACTGAATGGTTTATGTTGCTCTTGAAGCATTTATGTACTTGTTTACCAGTGATGCTTTCAGAAAAACTATCAGTTATGCTTTTGAGTAGTGTTGATATTTTATACATTGTCTATCCGTTAGTTTTCTTGATCTACTGAAGTTGACATTTGTTATTTGGTCATTTGCACTCGAGGAGTGTTATCTGATTTCCGAAAACCGTGGATCAAGGAGCTTCTTACATCATATGGATGTTCTAATTAGTTTGTTCAGCTATTGATTAGTAATTGGGTGTCCCTCATTTTTTACATTTGTACAGCACTTAATGGCAGCATATGTAACGGGGAATATTCCTTTTTATCCCTACGTGTTCTTAGCGGTGGTTGGTGTTTTTCTTTTCTAGTGTTAGTGAAGTAGGTCATTGAACACTTGAGCTGAAGAACTTGATCATTAATTACTGAAAATTGTCTATCACGTCTGGTTTCAAAGGACGACTTGTACTTTTCTGACTGCTTACTGGTAGTTGTATAGCTTTGACTTTATGTACCTAATAGATTTTTTGGAATTGACTTTGTAGAGGCAACTAAAATGGCAACTCACACACCAAAGAATATTCTTATTACTGGAGCTGCTGGATTTATTGCATCTCATGTTGCAAACCGGCTAATCCGGAACTACCCTGAATACAAGATTGTTGTCCTCGACAAGCTTGACTACTGCTCAAATCTGAAGAACCTCCTTCCTTCCACTTCATCCCCTAACTTCAAGTTTGTCAAGGGGGATATTGCTAGTGCTGATCTTGTCAACTACCTTCTTATTACTGAGTCAATTGACACAATAATGCACTTTGCTGCGCAGACCCATGTTGATAACTCATTTGGTAATAGCTTTGAGTTCACCAAGAACAACATTTATGGGACACACGTGCTATTGGAGGCCTGCAAAGTGACTGGTCAGATAAAAAGGTTTATCCATGTAAGCACAGATGAGGTGTATGGAGAGACAGATGAAGATGCTGTTGTTGGAAATCATGAAGCCTCACAACTCCTTCCGACAAACCCATATTCAGCCACTAAAGCTGGAGCTGAAATGCTTGTTATGGCATATGGTAGGTCCTATGGATTACCTGTAATAACTACTCGAGGGAACAATGTTTATGGTCCCAATCAGTTTCCTGAAAAGTTGATCCCGAAGTTTATCCTTCTGGCCATGAGAGGGAAGACTCTTCCTATTCATGGGGATGGTTCTAATGTGCGCAGCTATCTCTATTGTGAGGATGTTGCAGAAGCATTTGAAGTTATTCTTCATAGAGGAGAAGTTGGTCATGTTTACAATATTGGTACAAAGAGGGAAAGAGGAGTAATTGATGTTGCCAAAGATATATGCAAACTTTTTAACATGGATCCTAAAACTAGCATTGAGTTTGTGGAGAATAGGCCATTTAATGATCAGAGATATTTCCTAGATGATGAGAAGCTGAAGAAGTTGGGCTGGTCAGAGAGGACAATATGGGAAGAAGGTCTAAAAAAGACTATGGAGTGGTACACCAAAAATCCTGATTGGTGGGGTGATGTTTCTGGAGCATTGCTTCCTCATCCCAGAATGTTGATGATGCCTGGTGGGACAGAAAAGCTTCTTGATGGATCTGATAAGTATGACTCCGGATCTTCTGAGTTCTCAGCGAAATCTAAACAGAACTATCTGGTCGTCACACCTGCTAAGAGCTCACCTAAGCCATCCTTGAAATTCCTGATCTATGGTAGGACTGGGTGGATTGGTGGTCTGCTGGGGAAATTGTGTGAGAAACAGGGGATTCCATATGAGTATGGAAGGGGGCGGCTGGAGGACCGCTCACAACTTCTGGTTGACATCCAAATTGTTAAGCCCACCCATGTTTTCAATGCTGCTGGCGTGACTGGTAGACCCAATGTTGATTGGTGTGAATCACACAAGACTGAAACAATTCGTACAAATGTTGCTGGGACTCTGACTTTAGCAGATATCTGCAGAGAGCATGGTCTCCTGATGATGAATTTTGCAACGGGATGTATATTTGAATATGATGCTGCTCATCCCGAAGGGTCTGGTATCGGGTATAAGGAGGAAGACACCCCTAATTTCACTGGATCTTTCTATTCAAAGACCAAGGCCATGGTAACTTAAATTCTTTTCCTTGATAATGACTGTTTCTTTAACAATCTGTCCACATTGGATGGGTTTTTCATGTATATGACTTTTTTTATTTTACCAGGTTGAGGAGCTATTGAAGGAGTACGGCAATGTTTGCACCCTACGGGTTCGTATGCCAATATCTTCAGACCTCAGCAACCCACGAAATTTCATCACCAAGATTAGCCGTTACAATAAGGTGGTTAACATTCCCAACAGCATGACCGTCCTGGACGAACTTCTACCTATTTCCATTGAGATGGCAAAACGAAACCTGGGGGGCATTTGGAACTTCACAAATCCTGGGGTTGTTAGCCATAATGAGATTCTTGAGATGTACAAGAAATACATCGACCCAAAATTTAAATGGGCCAACTTCACGCTGGAGGAACAAGCAAAGGTGATTGTCGCCCCCCGAAGCAATAATGAGATGGATGCCTCCAAACTGAAGAAAGAGTTCCCCGAATTGCTATCGATCAAGGAGTCATTGGTAAAGTATGTCTTTGAACCTAACAAGAAAACATCTGCTTGAATAATCCTTTAGGGAGTAAGTCTATGGGGCTATATGTTGCAATTTTGTACCAGGCTATATGATCACGTGTGTTAGTCAATACTTTTACCTCAAGTTCATTCTTTTCTATTATGTTAGAATCTGGATAGTCATTAGAGTATTATTGATGCCCCAAGTTTTAGCTAGATCAGTTATTTTGAGGATGAACGCACATTGCTCATAATAGGTTTGTCACATCTGTTGTTCCAGTATGCAGGATTGTAAAATTCAGAACATGTTATATGAATTTTATTCAATGTTCATTTGTTTTCTTTACACGTTTGTCAAGTTGTGTCCTCAACACTTGGATTTGGAAGGATTACGGTCAACTGTTCTTAGTTGATGTGATTTTGTATTGTAGTATCAAGTGGGATTGTAATTCGGGTAGTGTTTGGTTTGAAAACAACAGTATTGAGTCTCATAAAAGTTGAAATGTTTATGAGAAAATACAAATTTTATATTTTATATTTCGTTTTGGGACGGAATATCATCCCATATCACCGGCTACAAACGCCTGCGGCAATTGTTTCAACATATTCCAGGTCTTTGTGGGCTTCAATCCAGCATTGAGTGGGCTTCAGTTATTTAGGCCATTCCCTGCTCAGAGAAAGAAACGAGGTTCCCAACAGTTATTGTCGCATTTGGGCTTTGCGTGGGCCTGGCCCATCTTTTTCATTTCGGTCATGACATGGCACTGAAAAGTTTGGGAGAAACATTTTTGTCCAGAACGGAAGTGGGAGTTCCGTCCTGGGTGACGTGGCGATTTTTCCCGCGCGCGTTGCCACGTGTCCAGGACGGAACTCCCACTTCCGTGATGCCCCCAGGACGGAAGTGGAACTTCCGTTCTGGAGTGGCACTGTGTTTGTCACACTAACGCTTAGTTTTTTTTTTTTTTTGAGGTCTATGTTTTTCAATGGTTATTTTTCTCAGGTGTTTGTATTACAATAACCAAAACAATATTTCCAAAACACATTGCTTACTAAATTTGGCGAAAGAAAATGAATAAATTGTATATTAATATAAAAACAAACAACAGAATAATCGGATTAATATTTTACATCGGAAAAAAATTAACATTCTTCGTAACTACAATGAACGAAACGTAAGCAACGTAAATGAAAACCTATCTAGGGCGGCGGCGGTGTGTATCGAACGGTGAGTCTCGGGTCCGGTCGCAGGAAGTAAATGCGGCCATCTCTCACACGCACGGCGCTACCAAAATTGGTTGTGATGACTTCCGCGCCTTCGTGGTCGATAAATATCTGCTCCTCGAGGTTTAGCGGCATCGGCAACGGAGTCTGATGCTGCGTCTCAGGAATGTGCAGGCTGTACGAAGGCGACCCTCCCGAGTAGTAGCCCGGCTGTGCAGATGTAGAGGGCCCTACACCAGGATCCCCTCCCGTCTGAATACCCACTGAATAAGTACCGGGTGATGCAATTTGGTATTCAAAAAGGGAGGGTACGTCAGCCTGACTTGGAAACTGTGCCGGATCTGTCGCCGGTGGAGCCGGCTCCGGTGGCACGCCGCACTGTCGTTGTCGCCTCGCCGCCAAGTCCTCCCGTGCGGCATCCCGGTGCCTCCGCGTACCTTGCCTTCTCCTTCGGGACCGGGCAGGAACAAGCTCCCTCGGCTGCGTCACCGGTTCCAGAACAACAGACTCTGCCACATCCGCAGCTCGCGATCTGCAGGTCAGGGACTTCCCTGCCGCCACGAACGCCTCTTTGGTTGTCTTTGAAACCCAGGAGACGAGGGACCTGTAGTGGCCGATTGAGTTGGAGGTCGGCTTATCGAGCTCCGTGATTATGAGTCTGTTGGCATCCGCCTGCAACATCAAATCTCGTGTCAGTATATTATAAACAAGGAAAAACCATGTACACAAACAAAAAGCAAAAACGTACAATAATGTCCTCGGAAGGCGCGATGGGTTGAATGCCCATCGGGAGTGGACCGGCATCCCTGTTGCGTGGGTTTGTAAAGAGGTGCACGGTAATGCGATTGTACCAATCCATATACTTACGGGTTGGTAAGATCACATTACCGGGGACCGGGACAGCGTTCGCCAGTGTATCCACTCGCTCATCCCACATCTCTATGTAGTCTTCGTGCTTTTTCTCCCAGTTCATATTAGGTCCCGCCGTGTGGGTGCGGACGTCCTGGCCCTCTGTCGTACCCTCCGCCACCGATGGGGTTGGTATCACCTGCTGGAACCCGAATTGCCTAGCAACCCGGTCCGGCATGTGAAACTCAACCAACTCGAAACACACGAGTGGCGTACGGGACCGACAGGTGGACAGGAAGCCCTCATCGCGAGAGGCCCGGACGACAATAACCCAATCGGGGTACGGCCTCCACATGAACTGTAAAAAAAAATTGTACATTAGCATAAATTAATTGCGCAAATTAAAAAAAATAATACGAAAAATACGATAAACCTTACCCCCTGAGCGTCCGTCAGTCGGTCAAGCTGGTCGCGAAACACAGTCAGTTGAGATTTCAGCGCGTTCTTGAAACTCCGGGCGGTATTCCAACGCGCCCCATACGCTCAGCCGTCCGCGGGAATTTCATTCATAATCTCTCCCCGGTTCGCCGGCCGGAGAAATGATATGCGCTCCTACGCCCACAACTGGTACAAACAAACACGGATTAATCATCAAATATTTAAAAAAATGTAGGGAAACAATAAAAACGCATTAAAAATTACACAAACCTGGATCAACAGGCAACAGCCAGCTATGTCCTTAGAGACGCCTGTGCAGAGATGCACATCTGGCGGTACAGGTATGACAGGACGCCGCTGGCCCAGGAATGATGGTCTTGGGCGAGGTCTCCGTCGCTGATGAGCAAGAGATAACGCATGTTCCCGCGCGACCCGAATTTATCCGGGAAAAGGAAAGCGGCGATGCAGAGGAAAATCAGGGCCCGGGCCCTCTGATCAACCGCGAGTTCCGTGGCATCTGAGCCCGAGGGGCTCATAAATGTGGCGTACACCTCTGCCAGCTCGATGGCGTTACTCCTAATTGACCCGGCGGGGGGCGGAATCCTAGGCTCTCGTGGACGCGGTTAATCCACTATCGCTTGGTCATGTTGTAGTCCTCGTTCCACGTAACCACGTTACCCCGGGTGGGCAGCCCTAGGAGGCATCCTACGTCCTCTAGTGTGATGGTGACCTCACCTCATCGCAGATGGAAGGAGTGCGTCTCGGGGTGCCACCGCTCTACTAATGCGGTGACCAGTGCGTGATCTATCTTAATCTTACCTATCCTACAACAACCCCCGAAACCTATACGGTCAATGAGCTCTCGCACTCTCGGGTTGCCCTCGCGTTGGTAGGCCTCAAAAAAACTCCCGTCATAGCTAACGACCTTCAAACCTCTGTCTAGGCCTACATCCCCGCCCCAAGTCCTAAGTGAGGTGTGTTTGTTTAACACACTGGGATCGTACGGACTGGGCATAAGGTGGGCCGGAAAAGCCATCTATAATAAAAACAGGGGGATTTTATCAATAAAATATGCGTAAAATAACAATTCGCACTTAAATCATAAGGATATCAAATTCACAAAAATTGCAATTAAAATACATAAATATCAAATTCACAAAAATTGCAATTAAAATAAATAAATATCAAATTCACAAAATTGTAATTAAAATACATAAATATCAAATTTTCACAAAAATTGCAATTAAAATACATGGATATCAAATTCACAAAAATTGCAATTAAACTACAAATATATATCAAATTCACAAAATTGCAATTAAAATACATAAATATCAAATTCACAAAAATTGCAATTAAAATACATAAATATATTAAATTAACAAAAATACATAAATATCACATTCACAAAAATACATAAATATCAAATTTACAAAAATTAAATACATTTTTAATCGGCAATTGAATTTTAATACTATGGAAAAAAAATTAAATAAATTAAAACAAAAAAATAATACCTCCAAATTTAAAAAATTTGGGAGGGAGAGAGAGTGGTGGTGGGGAAGATTGACAGTGGCGGCGGCGGTGGGAGGGAGGGATGGAGTTGTAGCGAGCCGGAGGGAGGGGGAGGGGGAGGTTTTTTTTTGGGATCTTTTTGCTTGCAAATCGCGGTGAGGGGAGGAAGAAGAAGGGTTTTTAAACGGGAGGCTGGGAACGGAAGTCCCACTTCCGTCCTGGGGCCATAACGGAAGTGGTAGTTCCGTCCTGGACACGTGGCAACGCGCGTGGGAAAAAATGCCACGTCACCCAGGACGGAACTCCCACTTCCGTTATGCAGGACGAAAGTGGGACTTCCATTCTGGACAAAAATATTTCTCCTGCTTTTTTGGGGGCCATGTCATGCCCTTTATGAATTTTTTGGGCCATACTAATGCCATTCCCGTCGCATTTTTGCGAGCCATGTGAAGAACATGTCTTGTTTTCTTCTTCTCTCCTGTCTTGGAGTCTTGCAGTCCGGCTTATATAGAGTTTGGATCCTAAGACTTGGTGAGTGATGGTAAGATTGGGGAAGAGTTTGATATTTATGGGTTTGCTAATCTTATCAATGACAAAGTGGTTTCCATTAGCCACGGTAAAGATCTTAGAATAGGGATTCCATAACTCTGCAGGGAGGATATCAGGGTTCATGACAGTGGCAGCTGCACCGGTATCCAACAAGGCTATCACGGGAGTAGCCAAAGACACGTGAGATATGATCTGTACATGGACAAGAGGGTATAGACCTGTGAAGGACATGATGGAAGTGTTTATAGGACTGCCGACTGATATAGCAAAGAGATGATCAAAATAGCCTGGATGAGAATCAGAAGGATTATCACTTGTGACAATGGGTGATTCTGTTCTGGAAATATTGATGTCAACATTTTCTTTTCCCAAAAAATGTTCTTTGAGTACTGTGATAACTTCATCAGGAGAACTTAGTTGAAAGAACTGTTGCTGTCTTTCTTCTTCTACAGAGTTCCAAAACAGTAGTAATCTACCTTTAGTTAGTGTACTAACACGACCTCGACGTCAATGCTAGATTTAACAATTGAGAAAGAAGTGAGTAGTTAATGATTTAATTTGAATAACTATTTGCCCATTTATAACTCAATCGTCAGATCAATTTGATTATCTGATCTGATGACTAACAATAAATTGATCTAGTCTGATGACTAATAATATATCAGTAAGTTATGACCTAGGTTGTTCAGCACTCAGTAGATCCCAAAATGGAGTCTTGGAGATTGGAAATTAACGGTCCAAATACAATATCATGTCCCATGGGGGCTTGAAGATTCAAGTAATTAATCAGTGCTACTCCATGATTCACCTGCAAAGTGAAACCAGAAGAAAGAACCCCAAGAATCACCCTACAGAGAGAGTTGCCTCAACATTTTGCTGCGGCTTCCTTGATGACTCGAGCAGTCCCAAGACTTGAAATATTTCAACGTACACCAAAGCTGCAACTACAATTGCGTTCCGGAAAGAGCTTTTTACAGGGACGACAAAGAAAATCGTTAGAAGTACAACACCACATGATACCTTAATACGACTTGTTGCAAGGATTGATATGGCTTTTACAGGAGGGGGAGTTGAGAGACAGGAACACAGATGTACTAATAAGTTTATATTATAAAACCCTCAATATCTTTGGAATTCTACAGAGGTTGAAATTATTGAACTTTCTATAAGATACAAAGAGGTTGGGTAAAATGGAGATTTTACATAATGATAAATATCTCAAATCGAAGGTCGAGAGATCTCGAGAGTGTGTCCAGCAAGTTCCTGCAGAAAATCGACCACATTATCTGATGTACTAAGGAGATATCTAGCATTTGTACGAGTACGACCAACAGCACAGGAGAAGTAATTTTCTTTTTTGAGATCGAGCACATTCCAAGAGGTTGTTTCAGGGGATGAGCGCCGCCCATTCCCAGAGTTTTGGATAGGTTTCTGAGACTTGCCGTGAGGTGATTTTGAGTTGCTTCTGCCGTTTGAAAGCTTTGTAGTTGCCCGCCGATCTTCATGAAATCTTGCCCCATCAGTTGGCCTGATCTTTGGAATGCTCATGGTAGTATCACAGGGAAGTTCCGGCTCAAAAAATGAGTAGACATCTTCATCCTGAACAAGTAAGCAACAACCAAGGCATTAAAGCAGCAGATAGGCAGTAACATCAAGCCGGAACATTACTAGTATCAAAGAGACATTCACCACGAACCACAACCACACAAAGACATACACAGACTACTACAATAGAAGATAGAAAACGATCAAGAAACGTGAAGCCATAAACAGGGACAGTCACGCGTGAAAAAGCAAAGCTTTGAACGGGAGCTAGATCTATATACTATGACATCATTATACACTCAAAAGGATTACCAATGCGACTAAAATTCGGAGGGGAAACTGTTCATATTTCGGTTAAACTCTTGATACTAGACTTAATTATTGAATAATTGAAGAGAGACTAGTGATTGAAAAAGAAAGAAAAAGCTCACTTGGTGATTGGGGGTACTCCGCTGCTCTGTTTGTAACCAACAAATTGTTTATAAACAATAAGCCAAATTTCACGAGACTGGCTGACATATTAACTCCTATGGCAGAAATACGTGGCAAGAAATTATGGCCACGGAAATAACTTTTCCTTTCTAATTAACTACGCATTAATTACATGTATCCCTTTTATGGTTCCCGTGATATTCTTCACTCTTATTTTTATTCTCTAGCATTTTAATTTTGAAGGCTGTGTTTCGCTCTCGGACTGAATTACCACTAGGAACTTCAGTAGATTTCCTCCTATGAAACCTGAAACATTTCAAGCCTGCACTACAGGTCTTTACCCTATCAGAATCAAAAGCATCTTCTCCTTACCTTCTTATTATGTCATGCTCCAAACTTAAAAATAGTTCACCTCACGGTTTGAAGGCGCAAGTGTACTAACTAATTCAGCGATAAACACAAAGATAAACCTCATAATCTGAGGAATTGGTTTTTATTTGATAGCATACATCAAAAACCATTACAGCTGTCATTATCTAAGACCAACACCCATCATAAGAACAAGGTAGCCCACGGATTCCACATTCAAACATAGCAGAAGAAATAGAAAAAATACAGCATCGTGCATTCCAAAAGGAAAATTTGTTGGAATTAACCAAATTCTTTCGATCCAAAGTGGATAGCGAGGGAATCAATCATCCACATGATAGAAGGAAATCACAAAAGGAGTATTTTGCTTCCATTTTGAAAGGATTAAGAAGCACCGAAGTAATGCCTAAACCTAATGATTTAAAACAAATATAAAGGAACCCAGAACAAGGAGACACCATTTTAATCGTCTGAGAAAGATTGGATATAATACAAGGTTCATAAATTTACCTTTTGTAGAAAATGACCTATGCATAACACATAATCAATTGGAGCAGTAATGGCTTTACTATGTACTATCTCTCCCAAAATACGATCAATTGCAGCTCCCTGCATTCCGAAAGCAGATATCGTGGGCAGATAGAAAGATGGAGTAAGCATTATGTGTTTGTCAGAACATGATACAGAAACAAATTGAAACATTTTACTCAAAATCAATGATACTCACCTTAGTAACTCCAACAGCTCGTACCTCAACGGACCTGCTTCCTTGGACAACGTCAACAGATGCATTTGAGATTGGGCCAGTCCAGAGATGCTGAAGCATATCTCTTGCTTGCAATCTTCCAAATTCAACATCTAATATAGAAGAAAGACAAGGAGGAAAGAGTAAACAGACAGATAAAGTTTGATGTTTCAATTAAATCATCTTATAAGCAACATTAGATATAGAACATGATACCTGCATACTTATAGTTCCATACTAGCGAAGTTTCACGAGGTTCAAAGTGAGAGCGCGGCGTCCTTTCGGTGAAATACTCAAAAACATGCTGACAATTAGTCAAAAGAAAATGAGTTCAGAAGCCAGAAGATGCTAAATTACAGATATAATGGAGCTGATATACCTTCACACTGTCAACCCAATCCATATTTAAATGTTCAGGCATTGTCGTCATCCATTCTCCCTTTGTAGATCGCAGAAACATCCCATTCTCTGCTGCTAACCACATGTTGTACTCACCAAAGTTCTGCAAAGATTCTTATGTGAGAAAGAGGAGATAGGTGTACAGAAAGACAGAAAAATCTAGATGGAGTACATCATCCAAGACGCTTCTATCACTTCCACTGAGGACGACAATTGTGGTCTTTGGATCGTCACAAAGCACCGTTAGCAGTCCTTTCAGCTCAGGATGCAGTTTGAGTTCCATTTCTTTTATTTGATCTCCACCTCGCCTTCCGGGAGTATCAACTGGCTCAGTTAGTGCCGAATTGAAACCCTATTATTTCATATGTGGGCAAGACAAGTATTAAAAATTCAGTTACTTGCTAAATTTGCATATCACAAGAACAGAAAAGGTAAAAGAAAGAAAAATAGTACGCAAAAGAGCTCAAAATATGAGCGGCCTTTTCCCATCCATATTCAAAATATGAGCTCAACTTGGGACTCAAGGTCCTGCTTTAAAGAAGGTATTACTTGGGATTTCCTACCAAACTCTGGTGGTGCACATTTTATATCCCTTTGTGTTTTTAGGCGATAAATAAACGAAGTAAACTTTTTTGGGTTGACTTTGTGATTATTGAGGGTCCATTTTGTTCCTGTGAGAAGAGAAATTATGTATATATATATATATATATACAGTTTTGCGGTCGTCTACTTCAGATATCTTCTGATTGTTCATCTTTCCAGCCTTAAAGCTTTTGCAATCATATCCTACAAGTTATTTTTCGGGAAAATAACCTGAATGGTCCTCAAAGTATTTACCAATACAAGCTAAGGTCCCTAAAGTATTTCGACTTCCCATAAGGTCCTGAAACTATTTACGCAGCTTTTAAGTAATCCTACCACCGCTTTGGATGGTGGTTTCCGGCCAAGCATCATCAGGCCCAGGGGCAAAATCGTCCCAAAAAAATCAGACTTGCTGAAACTTCTCAAAACCTCAATTAAGTATTCAAACTGAACCAAATAACAGAAATCAAAGAGCAATTAACAAAGTCAACAAAGAAAAAGCTCCTCAAAAGAACACATAAATTAAACCCATTCTTCCAAAACCCAAAACTCCAAATTACACGAACTTTTCCAAACTCATCAGCCAAATCTGGAGCAGAAACAACAGTATAGGCAGCAAATCATCAAATTGATCAAAACCCATTTCTTAATTCATGATTTCTTTCTCAAAAACCAAATCAATCAAACCCACAACTCCAAATTACACATTTTTTTCCCAAAAACTCATTACCCAAAGCTGAAGCTGAAAAACAATAGGTGCAGCAAATCATCAAATTAGCCGAAACCCATTTGTAATAGCTTTAAAGATGCGGAATACATTTTTTGGGACGATTTTGCCCCTAGGCCTAATGATGCTTGGCCGGAAACCACCGTCCAAAGTGGTGGTAGGATTACTTAAAAGCTGCGTAAATAGTTTCAGGACCTTATGGGAAGTCAAAATACTTTGGGGACCTTAGCTTGTATTAGTAAATACTTTGAGGACCATTCAGGTCATTTTCCCTTATTTTTCTCATCATTATATGATTCTTAACATTGTTGTATTTTAACAAGCAACTGCCAGTCCTTTTTGGAAAATAATTAAGATGAAAAATCTCAAAAAATCGATACACTACAAGAAATAAGAATGTACTTTATAACTCGAGGTAACTGCAGAATATTGTCAAGTAAGCACTTAATAGCATATAGAAAGAATTACAACAAGTCATCTCAATTCAATGGCATGCTAATTCATGTGAATTAAGTCTCCTTCCATATATTGTATCCAAGACAATCCTTCAAAGTATCACAACTCACACCCAAGATGCATCCAATGATTTTACAACTTTATTTTGCTAGTATTTAAGTTGCAAATGGATTAAATGAATATTTCAGGTAAACGTCAGGAGTACAGGGAGTGGAAAGAAACAATTCTTCTACCAAGGTCTACGTACTGCAAAGACAACTCAATTATCAATGAAGAATTTTTTTGCCATGGAAAACGACAAACTTCAATTTTTTTTTTACCCCTTACTTTCTGGAGAACAAAGATTAAATAGGCAGATGCAGAGCAACCGTCAGGTAAGAAGAAATAGCCAAATAGTGATTACCAGAATGAGTAATCGGTTATTAGACTGCAAGAAGCGCTTGACTGCTTCGTCAGTGTCCAGCGATGGTGGAACTCTTCTTATCCTTTGTTGAGCCTCAATTACAGTGTCATTTAGCTCACTGCAAACAATAGTTGAAAGATGCTCAAACTCTTGCTAATCAATTTATGCAGATATAAAGTATTTCTAAATGCTGACACTTCTAGTGGTACGTCTAAACAACAGATCAAGTTCGGTAACTGCGTAAGCATAGATGTCATCTTGTTTAACACTACAATAAAACCTTCTAATACACATACTTATACAACCACTTGCTAGGAATATGACGCCCTCATGCTTACACCACTGTTCAAAAGGATATTGCTTTTTCGAGGTTTTATTTAATTTACTTTCTTTCTCATTTGTCCTATTACATGTGAATTACAAGCCGAGAGGAAGCTTGGCGCACTCATAAGATTCTCCTTGCAAGTAAAAATCAATGGGTGCAATTCCTGTCCCTATATGTTCATGACATGTCTACTAAGCATTCTTAGACTCACAGATGGTAGATGCCTCGTATGGTTTGTTATCTTGTATATGTTAAACTTGGAACTACATACGAAATAGACTGGCATACTTATAAAAATGTTGAGATGTAACTAGCAATAAATCATCTAAATGATCAGAGTAAAAGAAAATAACATAACATAAAAGAAAAGAAAAATGATATTAAGTACATGAACAACCTGTTACGGAAAGCTACTTACTACTTAGTAAGATGAAACAGATAATGCAACATGCAGTAAATAAAATTCTTAGAGAAGTAATTTTCACAGCAGTGCGAGGAGCTAGGTAAATTGGCTTAATCTAAGTGTCAGTGTCCAGTAGAAGTACAGCGGGTGATAGTGATTAATCTGGTTTAGATCTAACATACTGTTTGTGGGAGCTATCGAGTGTGGTGATTGTGACAAATCTGAAAGTTATTGTCAATAGAATGTGTTCAAGTGAAAAGAAGACAAACAAGGTGTGACAGTGTCCAATAGAAGTAGAGCGGGTGATAATGATTTGTAATGGTGGCCAAGATGAATCTAATTAACGTATTTCCCACACACAAAAAAAAGGATATAAACCAGGAAAATTATTTTCTAACATGGAATATTCTGACATCCAATAAAATCGAGCACTAGGCAATCCTTTAATTAGTTTAGCAGTTAACCTCAATGATAAAAGCAGTAACTAACAAATAAGAAACGTTAATCAGCATATCTGATCCTAGATTCAAGAATTGTAATGTAATTTGTTAAAAGAATCCATTTCATCTTGCAGAATTCTATGTTCGTCCAATATCAGAAATTTCCCCCCAACCTCAGTAGTTGATCCATATTCGTGATCATGCACATAACCTAAACATGAATATAAAAATGACAGCATGAACGATCAACATTTCAATTTTTCACGAGCACCAATACAAAGATTTCGTCTCCAAAGTACTTTTTTAAACACTTTTAACGATGAAACGAGTTTCTCCAAAAGAGTGATATCCAATTGACCATTCTCCATATAAACTCCATTTTACCTCATACCATCGTAAACTCAAATACTACCACAGGAACAGGATTGACAGAGTTGAGAGTACCTAACAGATCACTGCTGAGAATGGTCCGTGTTAATTCCTGTTTCACGCATTCCTAAAGGTAGGACCAAGGGCACAAATGAATGTAGTTAGGGCAAGGTTGGACAATAAGAACGTCTTCCATCTAAGAAGATCTCAACTGGAGACCACGCCCTTACCATCATCTATTTCCTTTCTTGGGGTTGACAGAGTATTAGGAATCCAAAATGTTCTCCACTCTATTCTCTACATAACTTGTGAAGATGAAAATATTCCAGCATTTGCAATTTTTAGATCTTATTCAGATTTTGATTATTTAGACTACAGATGAAAGTTAGGAAGAGTTAAGAGTATGAAATGCAAGTAACGAAGAAACAAGTGAAACTAGTCCAATTGCAGCTTTGAGTAGATCAAGTAGGAAAGACGTGGAAGCTTCAACAATTACCAACTCAGGGAGTATTCAAAAGGTGAGGAATTTCAAAGTTGAAAATTTCTAGTAAGTGATTACTTTGGAATAGATTATAGGAGGGTGGGAAATTAATTTTGAACATTCAAAGTTTGATGAAAGTACAAAACTTCTGGAATGGAACTGTTCGTAGGAAGGAATCACATGTAGTGTTGGACGGTGATAGGAAGTCTTGAGCCAAAACTGTTGGGTTTTGGCTCATATTCACTGGATTACTAATTAGATATTAATTAGTATGAGAATTAGTAATTAGGTATTCATCAAACAAAAAAAATTACTAATTAGGTGGACTCCTAGTTGTTTTAGCTAAAGGTTTACTACTCTATATATATATATATATATATATATATATATATATATATATATATATATATATATATATATATATATATATATATATATATATATAGGAGTAGTAAGGTGAGGGAGAGATGATGGGTTGGAGGACTCTCCATTGTATTCTTGCATCTCCATTATAATGAGAGTATGTGCTCGCCTTACCCGTGGATGTAGTTCAGATTGACTGAACCACGTAAATCATTGTGTTCCTTTATCGTTTTCCTTGTTGAGATTTGCTTGGACAGCTAGAATTGGGAGAAGATTAATTTCCTAACAACTGGTATCAAAGCGTGGTTCAGAACAGAAGATGAGTTGTTTGGTTCATTGGTTTCTCTACAGATTGGAGGAGAGTGTTGGATATAATCGAAAACGGAATCTTTCGATTGGTTAAGCTAAGGTGGAAACGTAGATCTGCTACACTAGAATTTGGCGTTACTCTCTAGTGAAAGATCGACCAATTGTCAACTCAGAGTTCTGTGCAATTCTAGTCATCGTCACCAGAAATCGTTAACACATGTGCAAAGATTTTTATGCATGTCCTCCGAAGATGGTAGAGATCCGTCAGAGATGGAAGAGAGATCCACTGGGGATGGAGTATACTTGCCGAGAATGGTTCCAGTTGAGAATATGTGTTGCTAACAGAGATAAAAATCTGGTGTGGTTGGTGTACAAGTCAAGCAATTGAAAAATGATTAAATCTAGACGGTTGAATTGGAAGGGTGGAGGATTGATCCGGTATGTTTCGGGTGCATGGACCCAGAGGTGCATCGGGTGTCCTAAACCAGAGTGGGTTTGGTGGACTTTGAACGTTGAGTAGTTTGTTCCGTTATTGGTGTTGCCGTATTTGACTGTTGATCAAAGTTGACTAAACGTAGCTTAGTCAATTCCCCTTCATTCAACGTGCTGATTTGAAGGTTCAAGTGCAGATTGTTCGATTTTGGCCCATATTCACTGCATTACTATATATATATTAATTAGGATGAGAATTAGTAATTAAGTAAATTACTAATTAGTTGGACTCCTAACTGGATACTAATTAGGTGAATTACTAATTATGTGAACTCCTAGTCCTTTTAGCTAAAAGTTTACTACTCCTATATATCTTATATATTGTTTGGAGTAGTAATGCGATGGAGAGTTAATGGGTTGGAGGAATCTCCATTGTATTCTTGTATCTCCATTATAAAGGGAGTATATGCTCGCCTTACCCATGGATGTAGGTCAGATTCACCAAACCACGTAAATCATTGTGTCCCTTATTACTTTCTTTGTTGATATTTGCTTGTGGGCTAGGATTGGAGAGGATCTATTTCCTAACAAAAACATATTGGTTTCTCAGGGTTAGAGGAAACAAAATCAAAGATTTAACCTTCCTAAGTAAGATTTAGTCTTATTTCAGTTAGGCTTGGTTGCAGCAAAGTAATCACCATTAATGGTGGTTGCTATAGTATCTTTTCCCATAAGCAAATGTATGATAGCTGACAAGCTAGAACTCGCTCAAAATTTAATGCAATAATATTAGCCACCTTTGCCGGTGGATGAGTAGCAATATCACATAGTATCACATAATAATACAGTGTTGGTACTCTAAATTTTTGGTACAAGAACTAAATATTTTATGAAATCCATGTATAGTGATGTTAAATATGGATGAGGAAGGGAATCATGTGAGACGATGAAACCAAACATGTATTTTAATCTGAGAAAAAGTTAAGGCTTATATGCTGTTCCAGTTTCAGCGTTTATTTACATATAGCTAAACTGAAACTAATGTGTTTAAGATGGTTGAGATAGATCTAACTTCATGAACTTTTGAAAATAAGAAAAGATACTTCACAAACCTAACAAAAGTTTCAGCCCATTCCTGAGCAGTATGAGTCGTCACATGTGAAAAGTTATGTCGATGACGTTTCTCTCTTTCCTCATCTGACATATTCAGAGCTTGACCAATTGCGCCAGCTACTTCAGTAATATTCCAAGGATTTACAAGGATTGCTCCAGCACCCAAAGATTGTGCAGCACCGGCAAACTACAAGCAGATGTAATATATAACTAATTTCCGGGAAATATCAAATTTCATATGCATCATGGGTGATGAACGAGAATTGTTCATCTATCAAATGGTGCAAGCACACATGCAGTGTATACAAGAAAAAGGTTCAGAGAGATAGCCTCTTCTATGTCATTCTAGGGGAAAATGAAGTGAAATTAGAAGGAAGTCCTATTGTGTAGCATCCAAAACAGGAAGACCATTTATATAAAAATATGTTATGGAATCTTGGTAACTGAACGTTACTGAAATTGCCACCCACCAGGAGACGTACATCGGGTTAAGACTCGGTATAAGTTGAGACAAAACCAGAAGTCAAAATCAAATTATAGCACAATAACAACTTAAAGAGTTGCAACTTCAACACCTCAACACCCAAGTGTGTGCCTAGCACTTGTTTCAGCATCCACATCTTCGACAACAATAGTGATGAAACTAAGATAGTACTCTTCCTATTCAAATAGGTTAAAAAAAAAAATTAAAAAAAAAGACACTAGCGACAGACTGTTAATTACCAAAGTTTAATACAGGAGGAAGTAAGAAAAACAAACAAAACTGCAGTAGACTTGTCCAAATTAAACATCCATTCAAATATCAATACTGGGAACTATAGTAGCAACAAACAAGACTTAGGAAAAGGACAAGAAGACTTGAGAGAAATGGGCGCCTATACGGCATAACAGGTAACATGTTAGACAAAGTACTTTCCAGATAAAAGAGGTTGAATGATTGCAAGCCCTTCTTAAGGAGCATGTTATGCTCAAGAATTTAGCAGAAATTCAATTGTGAGACAGGTCAAGAGAATCCTTCTTTCTTTTCTTTTTTTTTTGGAGGGGTGGGAAAGCTGCCGCTGGGTGCCAGCACATTAATTGTCATGACAGAGCCAAATGAAGTAGAGATACAATGTGATTCACTGTTTCTAGTTTGAATAATACAATGGCGGCTTGATTATATTATTTACAACATCAGATGGCTTCTTCAGAGCTTGGATTATCAGGTTTTTCATATGTATCGTGAGGTTAACAAGGTGGCGGATTGTTTAGTCAATGAAGGCTGTCAAGGGGTTGGCTCTTCTTTTTACAACTGTTTTCAAGATCTCCATTTGGAGGCTAGAGGCTTGCTCAACTTAGATCAATTGGAGTACTCCTTCAATTAGAATTGTATAACCTAATTCCTATTTCCGTGAGGTTTGGTTTGGCCCTCCTCTTTGATTTTCAATATACTAGGTAGGGTGCTCTGCACGTTTTATGAATTCACGTTCTTTTATCCGGAGGTATTATTATTATTTTTCAAATACGTTCGGATTTTTTCTCTTCTAAAACACAAAATGGACACGGTCGATATTTTTGTCTCTGTTGTTGCTTGTGCTTACATGGACACAAAATGACTAATGAAGATGCGAGCATAAAACAGACAAAGACCATGCTTCAAATCTAAATCTCATCATCCAAAATTCTGAAAAAGAGAGATCAATCAGATTTTAGGAAAGATCTTTCTTTTTACGCCATTTTGAGTAAGAAGCTATGATTCACCTGCTAGTTTGCTTCTAACATAGAAAGGATAACAGTACACAGGAGAGTTCAACTTTTTATTAGGGACCTAGCTCATTTTCTTCTTTTTTTAGAGCCAATGCAAAGAGGCATAAAATAGCAGAAATCATGGAGCTTACCTGAATGCAATGTGTTGATTCTCATCTTTCTTTAGTTAAATCATCATAAAAAACTTCATAGCACCAGAAAATATAAGCTAAAACATGCCGCTAAGTATATCACTTACTTCACTGAGAATGAGAACCCCCTTCTTGGAATCTTGGCATGCCACAAACTCATAGCTAACAAGATTCATTCCATCCCGCAAGGAAGTGACTAGTGCTACATCTGATTATCAGAATACAAGTACAAATATCACGAAAGCTAGCAAGACTTGAGGAAAGATTTTTTTGGATATAAGAAGAAATGTTATTTATGAATTTGGAGGCAGATTAGATAAGCAGAAAACAACCCATCAAGTAAATACCTAGAGCGTTACCGTTTTGCGCGTTCATGATTTCTTATTAAAGATATAATCAACAAAGAATAAGTCCACAGAAGTCTTTGAAATACTTGATGAATCCTTATCATATGCGAAACATGTTTCCAAAAGGCCCTAATGTCTACCAAAGCATAGACAATACATGGTCAATTGTGCTACATTAGCAGTGAACTTGGTTGCTCATTGATTGCATGGCATCCATATATTTAGGTTTAGGTAAGTTAAATTTGCATCTCTCTTAGAAAAATAACAATCAATTAGCAGAAGATAAAACAAGTACTGAAGGACATATACAAATACACATTTTAAGGTCTAAAACATCAAGTACCACAGATAAAAGAACCGAAGAAATTTTGATCCACAAATAAACAAAACAATAAAAGAAATATCAGATACAAAAAATTAGTACCCGTAACAGCATATAGAGCACAGAGCTTGAAAAAGTCCAAAGAACAGTCCTGCAAATACAATTTTGCTTAGAGATTCAATTTATATGAATAATTTGAAATAATCTTCAAGCAGAAATGCAAATGGCAATTGGCTTCTGATTATCACTATACGAAAATGTGTGGAGGAAATAATAAATATCAGTTCCTTACCAAGAATTACGAAGAAGATTGTAAAAGGTCCAAAGTAAAAATATAGAGATGGACCCCGAGACTCAGATTTAGATGCCAAGGACTTTTGCATGAAATTTACAGCAGAGAATGCTGCCTAGCAATCAAAATCTAGGGTAATATTGAAAAGCACTGGACGGGTTTTCAATATCCTAAAACTAAATAGGAGAACAAGAGAGATAGAGAAAAGGTGACTAGGATTTATAGATGTGTCAATACCCTGATCTAAGGAAGATAATAGTTATCTAGAATCCTAAATCAACTTATGCCGTTCCAGATGCTAAGTTTCCATCATTCTGGAGTACCTAAAATAAGAGAATCGAACAACTCATAGTTAATTGTAAAAGGGTTCTTCATATACCCGACGTGATATCCTATGACTCAACTAGCTAAGATTGAGAAAAAGGCTAACCAGATGGTGAATTGGCACAGCACCTAGAGTTCCAAATCTTCCATTGATGCGTCCAACAATTTCATGAACCTGGCTTGTAAGCTTTTGATCTGTGGTTCCCAAGAGAGGACCAGTTAACATGACATCTTATAATAAAGGAGAGGCATATAAAGTTTACACTGCCAGTAACAGAGAAGAGGAAGGACAAGACAAAGCATGTTAGAAAGCATACATTCAGGTACATCTGTTCTTGTTGGCACAGCAATTTGGAGTAAAACCACTTTCTCGCGCCAATATGAATTTTCTTCTAGAAACTGTTCAAATGCCAAGATCTTTTGTGGAATTCCTTTAATCATATCGAGCCGATCGACCCCAAGCATAATCTGCTCAAGGACAGGTACTTCATAAAATTAGTCAAACCAAAAATTAACCGCGTGTAAAACGTAAATGCAAATGAAAGTATTGGAAGTTGAACTACTTATGAAAGTATAAAGAAAACAAATCAATTATTTATTTACTCTAACAGAGATGACAGGTAAAGGACTCCATGGATAATAGACCTAAAATCTGGACGCGGCAAGCAAATAACAGCTAAGTAATTAGTCAGCTAAACTTATGCAAAGAAACCTCAAACCTCTCGACGGGACTAAGGCTATTAAAAGCAGAAAGCTTCTGATGGAATTAACTTACAAAGACTATAGAAGCATAGAAGGGGCCAGCATGGGTATATATATTTAATATATCTACGGTCAAACCTATGCAAGAGTGAACCTAGAGCTAGAATCAACTTGCATCAAGGTTAAGCTTAATCAAACTTACAGACAGGAAAACATTCAGCACATTTTGGATTTTTGGAAATAGACAAAAAGTTACTCGTATTTTCATGTACTTCCTGCCATCCAAATCTAAAATTAATTTAAAGAACATATACATCAGATCTGAGGAGAGTGAAATTACAGTGGTATAGTTGGGTATTTTTCATTGTTTCCGTGAACTAATTTCTTTTATCTTAGATATATTTATATTTAATGAATGTGGTAGTACTGTAATATCAGATGACCTGTTGGTAGACTTCGCTAAATAGACAGGAGAAAAGTGGTTATGTGATGTACGTTTCGTCGTACATTTGGACTGTGTGTTTCTATGATTATGTTTATCCATTTAGCGTTCAAGTACACAAAAGTCCAAAGAGAAGGAGACATGATACTGGCGATCAACAAGTGCAGCTCCATATGAGAAATTAATTAATCAAAGGCTGAATAAAATAAAAAGGAAATGGAGAAAATATAATGCTAGAACCAAACACTAAAATGAGGAAAACCAGGAAGGACTATCCATGGGAAAGAAAACAGAGACCAATGGGGTACCTTCCTTCCGGAAAATCTTTCTTGTAGTTCTTTGATGTGTTCCTGGACTTTATGAAGTTCAAGTGCTCTAATGAACCGCTCTGAATCTATCCCGATAGGAAACTGAAAAACAGAGAAACATAACAGAATTCAGAATGACATAGATGCAACGGCTTAAACTGAGTGTGTAATTTTGTCGCAGCCAAGTTCAACTATAGCACATGCAGAGGAAATCAACTGTCAAGGGAAACACTATGAATCAATACCGCAGCTACACGAGTAAGCCTCCCCTGATCCTCCACTCCTTCAGGGGTTCCTTCTAGTCCAAGTATACGAGTACAAGCACTAACAAAATGCCTTGCATAATCATAGGTATGGAAGCTGGAAAACAGATCAAGCTTCTAGTCAGTTTGTAGGTTCTATGCACCAAATTTTGTATGTAACAAGCCTTAAATGAAATATGTGGCTTCTAAGGCAAACAATCACAGAAATGGTGTCATTCAGCAGATGCCAGCCATATGTGGTTAAGGAAAATAACTGCATGCCCTGAAGAAGACAGAATACTAGTTCACTAAATAATGTAATAAATATTCTTCACATCTCTGCAAAACAGAAGCCACAGTACATATACACAGAATTAACTGCGCTTAATGAAACATCAGAACTATTGAAAAACCTTTTATATTGCACGTTTTCTATGTGGTGCATGCACAATTGCACATATGCAAAAGCTAACGGCAGAAATTACCAGTATTCCACAAAAAAAGAAAATTAGTTCAAAAGATTTATACTCTGGAAACCCACTCCGCTAACACAACTCACAAAATGATATTTCGAAAAAATATCTTAATTCAACCACATTAATTCACAGTTCTAGCACTTACATGGCCTCTATCAGCAGAGCAAACCCCAAATGAAGTGGTCATGGTCATTGGAAAGGGTTTTCAAAGTAAATTCTAAAGTCTCTAGTTAATTACTACACAATACTGAAATTTAGGTGGTCATGTTTAGTTTCTCTAGGGATTGTATTGAGCAAAACTGCTTCAACCAAAAAGGAGGGATGGAAATCCTCGAGGTGTCCGTAGGCTTACTTTTGCCCCCATTAAGCTTGTACACCTTGCTAAATCATGTACAATAATCAGTAGAAACTTACCTAAAGGTTCAATGCATCGAAGAAACACGTACAGTTAGTTGGATCAATTCAAGGGCCTCAGTTAAAGAAATAGAAAATGAGACCTCAAATGATTTTTTTTTTTAAATATAAAATGAGGTATAACAAGAGCTAATGTTACAACTCAACGGAAAAATACACAGGTAGAGTACGGGCTTCATTGCTGTCCATATCCTCGGCAACAGTCGCAATAATACACATGTAGAATAAAACTCATCATGATTCTGATAGGATCGCCAACCACAATGCTGACTGATTTTTTTATATGTTAGAATCCACAAAAGGGCCACAATCAAATCTTCTTAAGAGTCGCCACTTCTGCTGCTGAACCTCCCCATAATATTACAGCTGGTACTTTCTTCTTTATAGGGAACTAACTTAATAAAAATCCACTCAACTATGCAAATGGCCAAACACAATCATTTGTCACTAAAATATTGTCTCTGCTACTCAAATTCACAGGAATAAATTCACAGGAATGAGCATAAGGGTGTTTTTGGTTTCAACTTCTGAATAAAAGTTTCTACTTCAGGTCCCACGCCTTCTCTCGCAAACAATTAGCTTTTACGAACCCCAGGGTGAAAAATCTCGAACAAAAATCCAATCATAATATACCCTAAAAATCTCAGCGGCTAACATTTTTAGTCTCAAGCCTGTGAAAATTCCAAAAAAAAAAAAACTTCCCTTGCACATTCCCTTTCGGAAACCTCCAAAGAGGTCATACAGAAATGGACCAAAACCTGGCACAGAAAAATGTACAACTTTCCAACTTAACCTTTCTGGATAACATGCAATCATTTAACTGCTATAAAATCACTACACAGTACTCAGTACATGATGTGAGAATCAAAGTTGGAGTATGTATATCAATGTCAACAGATATGTGTGAGTGTAATCTCGTTATCCTGACACAAAACTGTGCATCTAATTTCCTAGGCAGCTTCTTCAAAGAAATAATCTAAATAGGAAACTGACAAATAAGTATACTACGAGACCAAAGACTGATTCACACAGATATACAGACATGTAGAGACAGAACATAACTTCAAGGTAGGAAATCTGCTGATTTCATCTGTCTGTTCAAGAATAGAAACGTATTACCCCCCCCAACCCACCCACCCACCCCAGAAAAGGAAAAAAAAACAAGGTGAACTTGGGATAACTTGGGGGAATGAGTTGATATATCAGCCAAAAAGAATCCCTGCAAGTATGATGCCTTTGACAGCTAAACAGGTTTAAAATTTGATAAAGATAGCTGGGAGTATCCTTCAAAGGGAACAAGATTCCATTTCTTTACTGCATGACCGACACAAATTCTAGATGCAAATTTCATGTTAAAGAGCTAAGTGTTTTTTTTCCTTCCTCGAGGTGGCCTATAGTGCAATCATTAGCATAGGTAATAATCATACGATAAGCTGTGGAAGTGAAGTGTCATCTCTTTTCATTTTAATGATTCATTTATACATTCACCCAAGAAAAAAAGGGTCCCGACTCCTATCAAACTGCCTGCCATTGATGGTGAAATGGCTATAACCTTTTTTATTTTTCCTTTTCGTGGAAATGTAATGGCTATAACCATCTAAGCAAAAGTAATGAAACTCCGCATAAACAACCATAGGTGTAGAAGACAGATCCCTACCCGACCAGGTCAGCAGAAAGAACAGCATGTAGCAGCTCAGAGCGAGACGGCAAGGTCCTGTGGATTTCAGAAGATGGAAAAGGTGTATGCAGAAACCATCCAACTTTTATATTTCTATTGTATTCTTTCAGGCATTTTGGAAGGAACATGAGATGATAATCATGACACCAAACAACATCACCCTCTTCATAATGCTGGTGAACGACGTCTGCAAACATTTTATTTGCTTTCTTGTATGCAGCAAACTGGGATTGAAAACTTCGGGTGGTTGCCAAACGATCTTCCTGTGGAAGACCAAGATAATGGAAAAGAGGCCACAAAATATTGTTGCAATACCCATTATAGTACTGGTGAACAAGCTCCTCATCCAGAAACACTGGGATACACCTCTGTAGTACAGACAGAGAAAGAAATTCAGATAATCTCGTCCAAAGGGCTTGATCTCTATTTCAAGATCCATGAAGACTAGAAAATGTATTCACTTGAACTCGATGGAAAAAAGTGCATGAAAACGTAATGCAACAACAAAGCCTTTGATTTTCACCTTCTCAGCCAATGCTCTTGTAAGAGCCCTTTGCCCAGCTTCATCCGGGACATTAACGCCAGCCCAACCAATCCATCTTGCTTCAAATTCCTTAACACCTTATGAAAATTCAAAGTTATAGTAATTAAAGTTCAACTGTTCTCAATAAAGAAACTCGTAGGAATGATCAGAACAGAATGTCAAAAACATACCTGAAAACATGAATGGGAATGTTCAAGGAAAAGTAAGAAGAAAAAAGTTTAAAAAGAATGCTTACCCAGTAATGCGCTCACCAGACCACCTGCACTTATATCCAGTGACCAAGACTCCTCACCTTTCCTAACTGCAGAGACTGGTAGCCGATTAGCCACCACCAAGAGTCGTTGTCTGACAGGCTGACTTTGTGCAGCCAAGGAATCTCGCAGATACTGTTCCATTGAAGCTCCTGAGCTACCACCATCTCCCTGGCGCAAATCACACTCAGAGAGCTGAGTACCTCTGTTGCCATCAGCAGAATCATTTAAATGAGAAGCCCTGCTGCTTCTCCTTAATTCTCTTTCCCTCAAGAGCCTCTGTATTCTATTGGGGAAGGTAGAATTTCCGTTGTACTTGTTTCCAGGCATGTGTGCAGTATCCCCGGAAACAACTGTCCAACCTTTTGATTAAAAAATAAATAAATTAAGACGTGACAGAGCAGAACTCCCCCTAAAATATTATATACTAGGATGAATTTAATACCCAATTAGCTAAAAAGAAACGTAATTTTCCAATTTACAGCAGTGCGTCCTTTTTAATACTCTTTGAAGTGTCAATACAAACAGATACCAGCACTCTTAGTAAATAATTAAGTTGAGAGAACAACAACAATTATTCACCAAAAAAAAAAAGTTGAGAGAACAACAAGCATAAAGAAAGGGATAACAAAGAGAACGGGATCCACAGAATTAAGTGAGCTAAAATGGGGTCTACAATTGAATTCTCTAATAATGTGTCCAAGATTTTTTTTAATTAAACACGTTTTTTACAAAATTCATACAAGTATGCCAACTTCAGTTCAAGAAAACAAGAGAAAGTAACAGAAATAACAGATTACCAGAAGCAAAATACCAATACCAAGAGGTTTTGTTCATCCAGTCTAAAGTTCAACAACTAAGGTCGAAGAATAAACTCATTGCATGCAAGAAATTAGAGACCAAAGTATGTCGAAATCATCAACAAATATACAGTAAATTCACACACAAAATCAGCGAAAAATCAAAATCCCATCTCAAAACAGAAGAAAAACAAGCAAAAAATTAATCAAAACTTAACTTTAGAAATAAGAAAATCAATGCCGATTTCCGAACGAAGTGGGTTCTCACCTGAATTGCAGCAAACTTCAAGAACTCAGAATTGATAAACCCAACAATTTGAAGCGGTGAATGAGTACGAAAGCAAAATGAAAATCGGCGAATTTAAGAGCGGAAAAGACGGAAAAGGTGGGAAAAGATTCTTCCAGGTGGCAAACAATTATCATAGAGAGAGAGAAAAAGAGAATCGACAGATAAAGCATTCCAGCCATGCAGATGGAACCAGGAAATTTTTTTTATCAGCACCACAAGAATTTGTTAGAAATATTTCTGTGCTTTTAGTTTTTAGCCCTTAAAAGATGGACTCCACTGCCTCTTATCTTATTCTCTGCTTTTGTAATGTACTATTAGCATGCAATTAAGATGGGTATTACCGTAAGGTGATGCAGATAGGCATACAGCAGCTGGCTGTTAAAAGTCTATTAGCTCAATCGGGGTAAATTTGTCAATTACTATAAAAACTTTATACCAATAGAGAAATTAGTATTTTTTTTTTTTTTTTTTTTTTTTTTTTTAGGGTGGGGGTGGGGGGGACGGGGGAAGGGGGAGTGCGGGAATCGACCCAGGACCGAAATCCTGAGCCTCTGTGCCTTTTCCACTGTGGCAACTGATTCCCACAATAGAGAAATTAGTATAACTTTACTATTTTAAAAACATAATTAATCAAAGGTCCAATAGCCCAGTGGGGTATTGGCCGGCCCGTGACCGAGAGGTCTCGTATTCGATACCCTCCCCAAGCATGAGGTAAGCTTTAATTGTCTCCCTTCTAGGGTTCTCTTCTCCTCTTCTGAGGTGTTCTTCTCCTCTTTAAGGTTGATTCTCTCTCCTTTGGGGTTTCGCCCTCGGCGTTCAAACATAATTACCCTTATTTTGGGTCAATTGATTGACTCAATTTCAGCCAATAACCATTTTCAGTGGCAGATATTTGATATGTTTGTACTAGAGTTTTCCTCTTTTCTCAAAATGAAAATTTCTTCTTGGTCTCACACTTCCCAAGTCCCCCTTACAAATAAGGCAAAATATATTAAAGATATGGTCTTTGTGGTGCAGATTTTTTCATTGAAAATAAACATTTAAAAGAACTGTTTTTATCTTGATATATCAATTCTGAACCACAAGATACATATCTAAAGTGTTATGAAAGATTTATAATTTGATTTGGTCTATGCTACCTTGGTGGAAAAATTAATACTTACCAATGGGACAAGCTTTTATTTTTCTTTTTAAGTATCTCGAATCAGAGGATTGCTTTATTCTTCGAGGGAATGAAGCACAAGTTTTTACACTCACGTCCTTTATTTAAAATAAAAATAAAAAATTAGTACTCAAACTTAATAAATTCAAAATAGTACAAATATCATTTTCCTTGTCGAAATCTCCTTGTCATTCAAAACCTTTGAAAACAAGACTCGTACAGTAAACTTTTGGCAAAGTTTGGTGTTTGAAAAGATTAGAAAATCAAATACAATTTAGTTGGTTTGACCAATTTTCAATCATAATCACATTATTGCATTTGTGTATTGCGTTTATTCCGAAAATTAATACGAATTTTTACTTTGAGTACACATGTATTCTTATAAACAATTTATTTTTTTTCAATTTCCGAGCAAAAAAAATCATTTTAAAAGCCAATCCAAATTCAAATACTATATTTAAAGAAAATGTTTCAGTGAAGTAGTAGTATTTTTAAAAGTTTCAAAAAAGAACCAAAGTAACTCTAAATTGTGCATGAACTCCATCTGCATGATATTCATGTCTTTCTCCAATTCTTGTTAAACACATTTCTTTTTTCTCGCTATTTTGTTCAAAACAAAAAAAATTGGAAAATTGGTCGTTTATTGTCCCTAAACAATTTATGAATCAGGCATAAGGTCCCTAACAATGTTTTCTATACATTAAAATCTTCAAACAATTTACGATTGGTGTCTAAGGTCCTTCCGTCAAAAAAATATATTAAGTCAACTGTCAATTCAAAATTTTAATCCAGTCAATCGATATATTTAAAGGGCATTTTTGGTACATCACATTGATGAGGGCTAGGTGTTCTTTGCAATTTCCTAATTGATCTTGATTTTCTTAATGTTTTTTACCTGTAGATGGGTGGTGGGGATGCGTCGGGGAAGAAGGATGAGGGTTAGGTGGGGCTGGGTGCATTTCGGGAGAGTGGGGTGGGGGATGGAGTCACGGAATACCTATTTTACCCCTGCAAGTTTGAACTTTTGACTCGTTTTTTTTTCAAAATTGTGTTGACCCGTCACTTTTTTTACAGAAGAACCTTACACACCAATCGTAAATTGTTTGAGGATTTTAATGTACAGAAAATATCGTTAGGGACCTTATACCTGATTCATAAATTGTTTAGGGACAATAACGACCAATTTGCCAAAAAAAAAAAAAAAAGTGGGGAAAAAGTACTTTAGCTTCTATTCTTCTTCCTTTTTTTGGGAGGTAAAAATGCTGAAGCAAATGAGAATAAACGGAGAGTTGGAAATAGACACTCCAATTAAAAATAGTGAAAAAAAATATTTTTGAATGAAAAGTTGTATAAAATATCTATTTAAACATTTGCATAATTCAGTGAGAAAAATTGGAATAATTTAGTCAGAAAATTTGAAGAGAATTTTGAATCTAGAAAAAAAGGGGAATGATTAACTTACAAAAAGTTCATAAGGGAGAGCTGGATTTGTTGATCAGAAAATAGGTTCAAACACATATTTGTCATAGAGGACGTCCCAACACATATAGGTCGATGTTTTTTTTTTTTTTTGGGAGGGGAAATAGGAATCGATCACGGGATCTCGTCCAAGGAAAGAGCAACCTCAACCATTGGGTTACTCACTGATTCCTATGGGTCGTTGTTACATATTAACATCTCTATAATAAAGGGCAAAAAATCCTCTGTCAGTTTATGTAGTAATCAGATGTCTCAACCAATCACAATTCACCATGCAGTATATATAATTGAAACAAATATTTATATAGTAAATTCTGATTGGTTGGGGACACGGGAACACACACAAATGGGGACAGAGGATTTTCACCCATAATAAAGATAGTGGCATTTCTTTCAAAAAAAATATAATTTATTATCTCGTTATATGTAACTGAAATTAGCTTATGGACAAATAAATATTATATAGAGATGGAACATTAAAAAAAATACCTAAATATACAAATTTCAATTAAATAAATTTTAGAGTGCAAGGAAATCCTCCAACAACAATGATTGTTAACCTTATATATATATATTATATGTCAAATATGCACTTTCATGCAATAGCAATTGCATGTCAAATTCATTATCATCTCTTACTTGGCCAAAAAAAAATAAAAAAATCATTATCATCTCAAGTTGCTTTATTACGCCCAAAAAAATCAATTTATGGAAAATCGTGTATGAATAAAACTTACAACTAAAAATAGTTCTTTTTTGGTAAAAAAAATCAAATAGCTTTTTTTTTATTTATCGAGAAAAAAAATAGCTTTGCTAAAAAATAATCTGCCTGCACAAGTCATTTCTTGAATACTCCCACCGAAGATGCACCCCCTTTAGTTAGTAAAAAAACTACACACATTTTGGTAAAAAGAAAAATACATTTTCTTTTACTTGCATAGTTTAAAAAAAATTAAAGTAAGAATCAAAATTTCAAAATATTTGATGGACTAGAATTGTAATTCAAACAAAATACTCATAACAACTCATCCAGCCATGAAAACTCAACGCTACTCAGGGCGTGACAATGGATTCTTATATCGAACAGGTTCATTGAACTTTGTGTTTGTGTGGTCACCATATTATTATAAAATAAGAAGAAAGACAATTTTGTTATTATGCGTTAAATTTTAAATCACGAGATCCACGTAGACATGATGGATATCATAATTTTCCATTGTCAAATGCTTACGGAATATGCATTCAACTAATACCAACTGAGCAGCGCGCGCGCACACACACCTATTTAGATACAGTAATAATTCAGATGCATCTAAGCTCAATTTACGAGAGACAAATCCAAACTTCTGCAAAAACTCCAATCAGCTACTCCAGAAACTCAATTTCAAAAAATTCAAAAAATCAGAAACTCACGAACAATCTAGACTAAACGTTAAAACGTCAGAAAATTTGAAGTTCGTATTAGAAACATAGATAGAGAGAGAGAGAGAGAGAGAGAGAGAGAGAAACTGTGGTTACCTGTATAACAGAATCGATGGGCGGAAACGTTTGAAATTTCGCCTCTGATTTGAGAAAATGTGAGCTAATGATCAGCGACGATGGAGAAAGAGATTAGACAGAGAAAATGGATGAGATTTTGGGATGATTGTTTGATGATCAATTGCGCGTAGATGATAGCTTTGCAAAGTGGGACATAGTCACTGCATTCACATTCAGTCATCATCACGCTTTTGATTAAAATAATAAAAATATTCCCCACTGCAGTGCATTGTTTGGAGCGTTTTTATTGCTTTTTTAATCAAAAGAGGATGTGGGTGATTGTGAATCAAGTTTATCTACGTCTCCCACTTCAGAGGTCGAGCCTATATCGTAATTTTTCTTGTTTGATTTTGTAATGGAGAAGAAGACGAAGAGTTATCGAGAAGAAAGGACTGGAAATGCAGAAAGGTGCTTCACGTGCTTTGTGTATATAATGATCAATTTCATCATGGATCGAGGGCCTCTGAAGTTGGGGACATAGACCACTGGCCCATCACATTCAAATTTATCATCACGCTTTTGATTAAAATAATAAAAAATATTCCCCACTTTAGTGCATTGTTTGACGCGTTTTTATTGTTTTTTAATCAAAAGAGGGGATGTGGATGATTGTGGACCAAGTGGTCTATATCCCCACTTGTAGGCCAGGTCTATATCAGAATTTTTCGTATATAATTAGTGTGTGTTTTTTGGGGGGTATGACGTAATTTCGGAGATATGTATGAATGAAGACAGAGCATTTCGCCCATCACTGACCGTACATGGCATTTGGATCTTACTTAAACACTCGATGTGGGACTTCATATTTCAATAACACTCCCCCTCACATTGAGGTGGGAGTCAATTTAAGGCCCGTCGCCCTTCTTGGGTCGTACGGTGATCATTAGAACCCATTTTGGGCATTATGAGCTCATTATCCCGCCTAAGAACCCGCTCTGATACCATGTGAAAACCTCATCATCGTCCATGTTTCTAAGGACTCTAATGTCGCCCATCAGAGCAAGAAGGCAAGGTTTTGAAACATGGACGGCACATTGACTCGAAAAAATTATTGGATTACGAGTCACTGATCGGACCAGTAAGCAGATAGTCATCGACCCGTTAATTGACACAGTAGCGTCATAAATATTATAAATAAATAAATAATATATAATTATTATTTAAAATTAAATAAATGAGAATTTTTTCATGTAATATGGTATGCACAAATTCAAAGCTTAAAACATCAGTTTAATATAAATTTGAAAATTAACAAAATGCTACGTAAATTCAGTCACAACTCATATGTCATTTAATAAAACTCTAACTAACCAACAAAGTTCCAAATAAGATTAAATAATAAATGTAAATCATAACCAATACAACAAGACAATAACAATCTCAACTAGAATAACCAATTTTTTCTTTTTTTTTAAAACAATTACAACATATTAGACCCAGTCGGTTCTACTAAACTCGTTCAGGTTTCTGGGTTAGACGGTCCGAACGCCGAATTTTACCGTGTTGAACAAAGGAAGCGTGTTTTTTTATCTCTACCAGTTTTGGGGGTCAAACCGGACTGCAAAACATGATGGTCCAAGTTAGGTTTCAAAACCTTGCAAAAAGGGGAAAATGGATTCTAAGGTGGGGGTGGCGTGGGATGGTTGAGGTAGTGCGTGACAACCCTACCCTCTCGGGCCGGGAATGTCGCGTGTCTCTTCACTGGGTTCTGTCTTTTATAATATAAAGTAAAAAGGGATTACAATGAAATCCAATACAATACAATAGAATCCCTATATACAGATTTCTAATCCCAAGTTTTCGCTGCGCACTCTGATACCCAAAATCTCGCACCAACTTCAGATACCTGTGGAGGGGAAAATATTTTGGAAAACGTGAGTCGAAGCTCAGCGAGGGCCGTGCAAGTGGTGCCGGTGTCTTTAAAATCATTTTCTTTGGAAAATACTTTTATATCAAAAATAGCTTGCACAATGAGAAAATCATATATATACTCTTATAATAAGGGGCCTGATTTCTGGAACAATTGTTCAAGATTGTCGAGATCATATTGACAATGGCATTCCAATAACATTAAATCACATTTCATACGGGCCTCGATCTAGACATTTATAGACAGGATTCTGGAGGTGACTCCTACCCTTTGGTGTAGCACGCAATTCCTTCGATTATATTCATTTAGGCCCGACTCAATATATTCGCAGTCTTGTAATGCCATGTCAATAATCTCAGGACAGATCTCGTTCAAGGTTCAGTAAAAACATTTCATTTCCAATAACATTAACAATAAGGCCCCAATTTCAGACAACGTTTCATGGTGTAATGCAAATGTATCCAATGCATATCATGAGTGCAATGAACAATTCATGAGCACACGATACATATATATAATTTTGTAGAAAGGGTTAGGACCACTCACCTGACTAGTTGACTTTCTTCAAATTCCAAATATATCCTAGAACAGGACTTCAAATAATAGATCAAATCTTCCAATAAACAACGCTAGAATTTGGCTCCTCAAATGTAGAGATTACAAAATCTTATGTTATAAAGAAGGAAATGATGAAGGTGATAAGAAATGGAATGAAATGAGAAATATGGAAATATGAGCTATTTATAGAAGAATGGAAGCTGCTGAGCAGCTGCTTTAATTAAGCAGCTGCAAAGCAGAAGTTGCTGAGCAGCTGCTTCCCTTAAGCAGCTGCAAGTCAAAAGCTACTAAGCAGTTCAAGTAGCTGCAAATCAAAAGCTACTATCAAAAGTTGTTGTGCAGTGCAAGCAACTGCAAGTCAAAAACTGTTGCGTAGTTTCTTTTATAGCAGTTGCGCAGTTCTAATCCATATTTTGAGATTTTTGTACACATAAGGTGCTTGAGAGACGGGTTGTTACATAATGGGTTTGTAAACGTGTTTTTTCTGCACATGTTGATACGTCTGATGAATTAATTTGAAAAAATTTATATAAATTAGAAAATAACTATTTTAGAGTATATTTAAAGGTAAATTGGTCATTTTTGTCCCTAAACAATTTATAGTCTGACGTAAGGTCCAAAAACAATAATTCTGGACAATAAAATCCTTAAACAATTCCGTCCAAAAAAATGTTAGTAAACTGTTACATAACAAATTCAATAGGGTAAACGAAAATAGGTTAAGGTCATTTTAGGTGCATTATGTTAAACAATTGTCAAATTGGTAGATTTTGTCCCTAAACAATTTATAGACAGGCGTAAGGTTTCAAAACAATAATTGTGGACATTACTTTCCTTAAACAATTTTCATTTTGTATGTAAGGTCCTTCCGTTAAAAAACTAACGGGTCAAAGGAAAATTGAAAAAAAAAAGTTGAGTAAACTAAAAAGTTTCTGGGATAGTATAGATATTTTTATATTAAAATTTAAAAACACATTCACCCATTGAAAATGCACTACCAACCCCAATCTCCAACCCCAACCCCAACCCCAACCCCTACCCCTACCCCTACCCACCTCTCTTCTGAAAATATATAGTCTGATTAGTTTGAGTTTGGTTTGAGAGAGAATTTGGAAAGTGAATATTTTGGGAGACATGAAATGGATGGGGGACTTTAATTAGTGCAATGCAAATGAGGCCAAGAGTGAAGTGGGATTCTTCTGCTTTGCTTTTTAATAATTTAAGAATGGTTCTGGATTAAACAAGAGGTGGGGAAAGAGAATTTATTCTCTTGTTTTTCCTTGGGTTTTTTTTCAAAATATATAGTCCGGAAACTTTGTAGAGGAGTGGCCTATAAAAACATTGTACCTATCTTCATTCTAGTCTAGTCCTAGCCTCTTTGTATATTGGTTTGCATTTATGTATATAAAAAAAATTGATTTGGTCTTGTGTGTTACTGATGACAATTCCTCACACAAAAAGTTGAGCTAGAGTTAGGGATGGCAATTTAACTCGTGCCCCGTTGCCCCGACCTGCTCCGACCCGACCCGCAAAAGGGTCGGGTCGGGGCGACACTACCCTCTAAACGGGTCAGGTCGGGTTTGGATAGGATCTTTGTCCCGACCCGCCCGTTTGACCCATTTAGACCCCTAATAATATATATATATATATATATATATATATATATATATATATATATATTTATATATAATTTTTTTTAATATATGGTAATTATACTTAGGAAAAGAAAATATATGCTAATTATTTTACTTTTGAAAAATAGGACGGGGCAAACGGGGCGGGGCGTGGGGCGAGATGTTGCCCCGTTTGCGGGTCACGGGTCGGGTCGGGCCGGGAAAATAACCTAAACGGGTCAGGGCGGATCGGTGAAAAACGTGAAAATCCACCCCGACCCGACCCATTGCCATCCCTAGCTAGAGTCAAATGAATTACTCTAAACTATAGAATGCGGTATTGAACAAGAATTATTACGCTGAAAGCTAAACATCGAGGGTGAATTTTACTTAAGTATGTATTAATAGATAAGAATCCTCATGCAGAAAACTTAGTTGATCCAGAAACTCTAAGTCTAAAATGGAATTAGTAAGTGTGAAAATTGTAATAAAAAAAAAAAAAAATTTATAAAACAATACAAAATGAAGATAACAATCGCACTTTGAGAGTTGATTGTGATGATCTTGATCTTGACATTCTTCTTTGTATTCTATTTATAGTCGTGCATTGAAATGTCTTCTTGTCTAAAATTTGTCCATGACGGTCATGATTCTTGTAAACATGGACATGTTCCTTGTCATGGACGTTATGGAGAACGTGGGCTAACTTCATATATCTTGGTCGGCTAACAGTGACAAATCAAATACCCAAGGATAATGGGGCACCCATCGGTGAATATATATACTTTTATCTTTAAAAAATTTGCAATTTTTTTCCTTTTGTAATGAAAATTTAGAAGAAAAAAAAATTACTTGATTTTTATTACTCTCCCTTCCCAAATTTAATGTCCATTTTCCAATACAAAATAAACAGGAAAATGAACATTCAACTTTGTACGAAGGGAGTAACTTTTAAAATTCATTAGGGTCACTTACAAGAATTAGTGAGATCACTTGTGCAATTTTACCTTTCTTAAAAGTAAACTATAAAAAAAAATGCATATAACTTATAGAAAAAAATTAGTGCGGCCACATGCCCTCACTGAAATGGTTGGGGTTCTGCCACTGCCAGTGACGGATCCAAAGAAGGGTGAGTGGGCCCCACTCAAAAAAAAATTCTTTAATTATATATGATATATTTTACTCTATTTAGATAATAAATGTATAAATGACCCCAGTGAATTGTTATGTATGTCAAATGACCCCAGTAATTTTTTTAATTATATATGATATATTTTACTCCATTTAGATAATAAATGTATAAATGACCACAGTCAATTGTTGTGTATATCAAATGACCCCAGTGAAATTTTTTTTTAGATCCGTCACTGGCCACCGCCCTTTGGGAGTTGCACATTTTCCGCTTATTAGGAGCTGTGTGGTTGTTATTTAGTCCTAAAAATCCTTTCTAGTTGTGTGACACTTCCCCCATACCATATGAAAGTCGTGATAGTTAGGGGAGATAGAGCATATGATTGAGTCAAAGATGGTGCAAACCCGATCTCTACTTATTTAGGAGGTTTTTGTTTGGCCATCTCGCTCGGTAAATGTTCCGACTTGCTGGATTCCTGATTCTCGTTCCCCTTCTCTCTGTTTCCTATTTCCTTTTATGGGCCAACTTCTCATTCCGGCCAGCTAATTCATCTATTGATACTCGTTTGGAGCTCGGCTGATTCACTAGTTTTCCTATCCTGAGTGGTCTCGGTTAGTCGATGTTTTTTAAGTGTCAATGGTAGATAAGCATTCAACTCTTGCATTCAAGGCTGACATCCCATTATGTAGAGTTTATGAGTTTGAATTTTCTTTTCATTTTTAAATATCCCAATTCTTTTAATAGACAATTTTTTCTACCTCGATTAAAAATATAAAAATAAAATTTCAACTCTTACGTAACAAATCATTTTAGATTTTGATTGTCGTTACTCAGGAGTTTCGTATCACTCTCCACCAATTAATTAGTAACAATTGTTGTTATATTCAATGAAGGATCTAAAGAGATATGAGTAACAACCGGCCCTTAAAATTTTAAAAACACATATTTTTATTCTTAATTAGTATTTGTTTTTTCCAAAACAACTCCTTTGAATCACCCCCTCCCCCTTTCCCCACAACAAAATTTATTGAAAAAATTAACCTCATATCACTCCCAATACTAAATTCTTGGATCCACATCTCTGATTATATGAAAATAGATACCCTAAAGTGATACTTAGAAAAATTCTTTATTATGTATTTAATATTCACACTTCATACATATCATATATATAGTAAAGATCAGAAGTTTGTTACTACTCCAGTACTCCCTCCGTTTTTATCACAAGTGTTGTTCTACTAGATTTTGCACAAACCAATATCTCTTACAATAAGCAAACCTTTACTACAGGGACGAAGACATGAATTGTATTTTGTGGGGCGAAAAATTGTAACAGTATACCGACCTACCTATAAAAACTGGAGAAAAAAAAATTGGGGGGAGGGGCCAACTTGATAAAAAATTCCTAACTACATATTAAAATTACTATATATTACTATATCTACTAGTATTTTTAAAAATATCGGGGAGCGACTGCCCCACACCCTAGAATCGTCCTGCTTTACTAATTGTTATCTCAAATACACCCTTAAAGGATTAAGCTTACTTTTCATAACTAATAAAAATCATGTAAGGTTTGTTTTAAAAGTAATTATTACCAATGCTTGTATCAATACATCCATTATTACTACATTTTGAGTTTATAGATCATAAAATCTTCATTAAAGGATTGGATGAGTCCAAAGAAGAAAAAAAAATTAATGATTAAGACTTAAGCATGGAGGGGTCAAATTTTCAACTCTCCTCGGGACTTCGTCGCCAACCAATGGTTAATGGACAAGAGGGAAACCCTTTTTCCCAGAATTGTATAGTTTGATATACACTAGTTTCATTGGATTATATGGTTTAAAACTGTCAACCTCACTATAGAATGAGAATAGAGATAATTTTGTAATGACGTGTCTTATTCTGGATCACAAAATTCACGTGGATTTTTACATTTGGTTATGATTGTTCCTCTTCTGTTTTATGTTTTCGTCTTTTCCTTTCTTGCTTCTCAGTTGTACCTTCATCATCTACGGATGTACACTTTATTAATAATGATATTCCCATTCACCAAATTTTTTATTTTGCTTCCGTACATAAAAGATTTGACTTTGTTTTGCGGAATTGTCTCATGAGATCCCACTCAGTGAGTGGACCATATTTTGGTATCAATTTTTTATGATATATTACTCTCTTCGTCTTAAACTGTATATAAAAATTATTATTTTAATTTATTTAAAATTAAGTTTTATTTTTATTTTTAAAACGGACATATTTTATCCCTAAACTACTATAACTAACCTCTTATATTTAAAGAATTTAATATTCACTAACACTCGAGTCTCAACACTAATCTCTTTAATTAAGGATTTTATGATAATTTGTTTATAATTAAACTAATCTCCTTAATTTTGTGTAAAATTAAATATAAGGAGGAAGTATAGGAATGTGTTTGGCTGTCATTGGTTTCAGCTTACAATTACCAAATACTACTTCTAATGGAGATTATTTGCTTGCACTTCGTTTTGGTCTACTCTTGGCTAAAGAACATGGCATTGCACAAATCCAGATTGGACTAGACTCACAAATTATCCTACATCTACTTCAGGAAAACTCTAATATTAAGTATGCTAACTTAATTTGTGATTGCAGATCTCTAATTTCTCATTTCTCACCATGCAATAATGCTCAGATATATCGAGAGGGGAATCGAGTGGCTAATGCAATAGCTAAATTTGTAACTTCTCTTCCTTGGAACAACAACCAAATTTTTCGGACTATTCCTGATTTTGCATGAACAATGGCCGAGTGACAAGAGAGGGAAGTATTTTCCAAGATCAAAAGTTTCTTAATTTTCAGTTATTTGGATATTAAGTGTTTTTTTGTTTCCTTTATTTTTCGTTTCCTTTCTGAACTTTAATATTTGTATTATGTTTCATTTCAATAATATATCTTCTACTTACCAAAAAAAATGTGTTTTCTGTCATGTGAGTTTGTGCAATATAAAAAAGAGAAAGTACAAATTGAGGTCCTAAAATGTAAATTTGCCCACACACTTTGTTGTCTGCCTTTATATTTGTTGATCTATGGTATCATTCGTGCAACAAATGACAAAGAAAGGTGGATATTATATATGTGCAGGTACGAAGTTAGAAATTTGGTATTGGGGGTGAAATTAATAAAAAAATTTGAATTACATATAAAATTTACTATACCTACAAATATTTTTAAAAGTCTTATCTGTCTTCGCCCATGTATACGTGCCTTTACAGAAAGCATGTCTTTTCACTTTTGTCATAACCACTTGCAACCATTTGAGATTCCAATCTCCTTTACTATTCCACAATAATAATAATAAAAAAAAGGATGATGCATTTCTTTTCTTTTTTTTTTTGGATGAATTGATGCATTGCTTCTTTATGCTGTTAAAATATATTTTTTCCTCTTTGAACTATTATTTATTTCATATAAAAGCTTACTAGTTAAGTTACGAATTTTTTAAATAGAATAGCACAATTGATAGAGCACTCCCGAATTAAAACCACAAATTTTGAATTTGGCATACTTCTCAAAACTTAAAAAGAATTGCCCTAAATAAGTTACATAACTTGAACGCTTCTCTTTCTTATCAACGGCTAGAAATCGTCTATCCTCATACATGTTCTCACCACTTAAATTTTATTATGTATACATTTTTTTCAAATTTTATATACATATAGTGAATTGTGAGTGGTTGAGAATATGAACGGAGATATATGGGAACAAACGATTTTTTACCCTTATCAGCCTCAAAGAGAAAAGAATAATGTGTATTTCCCTTTATTTCGAATTAAGTCATATAAAAAATTTCCGTATTTTTTACGTTCTCTTCGCATCACTTGCTGTCTTACTGTATGCATTTAGTTAAAATAACTAATTTCCATAACAGGTTATCAATACTAATAATTATGTCTTACTGTATGCATTTAGTTAAATTAGGACATTCAATTTTAAATCAGTGAAAATCTGCAAAGTTATTATACAAAAGGGGGTAAATTCAGCATAAAAGTTTTTTTTTTCTGAAGGTGCATAAAAGTTTAGTCATAAAGAAAAATGGGGGAAAATTATGTGTCCACATCTTATGTACTCATGTCTGTCTAACCATTCAAAATTCGCGACGTCGTGGATATCCGCTCCAATTTTACTTTTTCAATTGTTATTATTCTAAAAATAGAATGAATGGTCGAGACAAGTATAAAAATACCAATTGATAACATACGAAAAATCATCTTATGGAGATTTATAAAACAGGAAAATGACATAATGGCTCTATGTAGGGGTGTTCATGGTTCGATTTGGTTCGGTTTTATACATTTTTCAAACCAAACCGAAATATTCGGTTTGAAAATTTTGAAACCAATCCAAACCATTTAAAATCTCAAACCGATGCATTCGGTTTGGTTTGGATTGGTTTGGTTGCTCGGTTTTGCGAGACACAAAAATATTGATTATAAAGTTTTAAAAAAACTTTATTTAATTAGTTAATTGCTAAAAATATTTTTTTTAAAAAAAATATGCCTATTATTTTCTAAAGGTAAACTCAATAAAGAAAACAAAATAATAAAACATAAATTCTTGGTCTTGCACTTTAAACAAATTACTTCAAAATCATCCTACAAGAAAAAAGAAAAACACAAAAATTACATAATTATTAGTTCAAAAATAGTGAAATACAATAAAATCTTTTGGTAAATCTAAAATCGTATACCAAATGATGACTTTTTAATCTCTTGGTTTAACACTTGAAAATTCTAGAATCAGATACAAAAGTTAGCAATTATACTAGAAATCATTTTAAGGAAAAATATATTTTATTGCAAAAAAGTCCTTTAATATATATTATATTGTATATTATATATATTCGGTTTGGTTCGGTTTGGTTTATAATTTTTTTTAAACCAAACCAAAAATTCGGTTTTAATTTAGCACAAACCGAAACCAGTCCAACGCACCGCTCAAACCGAAAATTCGGTTTGGATCGGTTTCGATTGGTCGGTTTCGATTTTTCTTGAACACCCTAGCTCTATGCATGTATTAAGTTAAAAAAGATGCCTTCAGAAAGTGCAACTTTGAATATTCTTATATACAAATATTACAATTACTTTTTGGTACAATTTTGACTGCACAAACAAAAGAAATTTTTTTTACCATACTTGGATCAAATAGTATATGCAATTGGATATGCTGATCTGAATCATCAAATGCAACTTGGAGGTTTGATCCAATCCTGTCCAAGAGGCAGTTTTGGATATTTTCTCTTTAATTCTATTTGATTAAAAACAGGCACCCAAAAAGGAAAAAATAAGCAAGTCATATTTAAGACAGTAATATTGATATTTTGACTAAAAAAATACCTTATTTATTGTTTATATTTTTTTTATTATATGTGCTAAGCGATTTATATTATAGAATTGAGATAATATCATATAGCGAGATCCCTGATTAATCATGTGATACTAGTTCAATTTCTTTTTTATTTTAATAAAATAGTTTTTTTAGTTGGGCTATAACGCTTTGCACTAGAGTCTTGTCGTTATCTTTAATTTTAAACATAATAATCTGAAGGGGTAGTTATGGCAATTTGATGTGACCTTTTGATTCTCCTTTTACCAGCTGCTCACCATGAGCTCTCTCTACGGGACTCGAAAATTCGCAGCGGTGCGAGTAGCGATCTCAGTAGTTGGATTTTATCTTGTTTGATCCAACGATTGTATCAAAATAGGGGGTATTTTAGGGATAAACTTTGCTTGTTACTTTTTTGTTCAGGAGAGAGAAAAATTGCGGGTGAACAAACAGCGTGTTCTTCGTTAGAGAACACATGTTCTTGGTTAAAGAACATGTGTTCTTGGATTAAAGAACATGCGTTCTCTAACGAAGAAACATGTGTTTTTGTTCGGCCCGCAACTTTTCTCTCTCCTCCTGAGAACCCTAATCGATGTGACGGTTGCGTGTTACTTTTTGTTCAGGAGGAGAGAGAAAAGTTGTGGTGAAACAACAGCATGTTCTTCTTTAGAGAACACATGTTTTTGTTAGAAGCACATGTTCTCTAACCAAAAACATGTGTTCTCTAAAGAAGAACATGCGTTTTGTTCAATGCAACTTTTCTCTCTCCTCCCTGTAATCCAAACATTTATTTGTAAAATTACATATGTACCCTTTTATTATATAACATTTATTTTTTTTATTATTTTTTATTGTCAGTCGTAACTTTTCTCTCCGGGATTTGGGACTGGTTCAAAATTTCATCCAAGCGGGCTAGGAGGGTTCGCGAGTGCTGGAATTTTGAGGGTTAAACACTGAGCCGGACTGCCAGCTGCTATAATGGAGAATAAATAAATGTCACTATCACTTTTTGATATGTGCTATAAATTTTTAGATAAGTAATACATCTTAAGTAATAGATGTTATTTTCTGATTAAGTAAGTCATAAATCATATAATGTCTATTTGACACAATAAATATTACAAAATCACAATATATTTCTTCTTTAAAAAAAATTGAATAGTTAAATTTTTAATTCTACTATAAAAAATGTTCATTATATACAAAATTTGCATGGCCAAGCAAAAATGACTTATTTTCATGCAAACCACAACTTTTTACACCCTAAAAAGGGAAGTGATGAAAACTAGGCACAGAAAAAGGACGTATTAGAAGAATCTTTCATGCATGCACATTTTTTAGAAAAATTCTGATATAGACCTGGCCTACAAGTGGGAACATAGACCACTTAATCCACAATCAACCACATCCCCTCTTTTGATTAAAAAAATAATAAAAACGCCTTAAACAATGTACCAAAAGGGGGAATATTTTTATTATTTTAATCAAAGCGTGATGTGGTGAATGTGGGACTACAGTGGTCAATGTCACACTAGTAGTAGAGTCCCATGACTGAAGCGATCCATTTTTTAATTCTCACTTCTTAAAAAATAAAGGAAATAACTAGAATCATCATCACTGTTTTAGGGAAAATTCTGATTAGACCTGGGCTATATGTGGGGTTGTGGATTACTTGGTCTAGAATTAACCACATCACCTCTTTTGATTAAAAAAAAAATCTTATAAGGCCCCACCTATTTTTATTATTTTAATCAAAACTGTGATGTGGGTGAACGTGGACCAAGTGACCACTTGGTGGCCCAGGTCCACGACAGAATGCTTCCTGTTTTAGAGATAAAAAAGTAGGGTTTTCAATGTATTTTGTGTGACAAATTTATGGATTTTTCTGATATGGACCATGTTTAAATGGACCTTTTTGTCCAGAATTAACCACGTCATGACAAAATTGTCTATTTCCTCATTATGTAGTGATGTGACAAGTTATGCACTATATGGTTCAATGAACCTAATCCATATCAGAACTATCCCAAATTTATCTTGGTGGAATGATTATATTATGTTTTCTATGGTGCGCAACAAGAAAATCCGACCACGTCCATGAAGCCATTCAAATTTCAGAACCCATGGGGAACAAGAATAAGATACTGCCTGTCCACATATAGATTAAGAAATGATTTTTTTGCCCATCAACATATATTCTGTCTGTCGAGAGTAATTTTAAAAATACATCATTAAAAGATAGAAAATAACATATATTTTCAATAGAGATTGAAAATTTAAAAGAACTTATAAAATGAAACACTGGGAGTAACATTTGTGATGTTTGACAGAGGAGATTATTCTCCCTATCTCAAATTAAGTGTTATTATACTTTTATGTAGATTAAGGAACCTTTAAAGAAAAAAAAAATTAATATATCCTCTTTTACTCTTTTTTAGGAAACTAGAGAAGTGGTTACAAAAGAGTAAAAATGAAAAAAAAACGTATAAGTCTATTGTTGATATTACAAATGTAATATTTATTTTTAAAAAAATAAAAAGAGCAAATGTTACTTTTATTCTAAATCTGAGCGAGTTTACAGAGACAGATGCACAGTGTGTCGAGTGGGGTCACATGACTCCACTGGAATTTTTTGTTTAATTTTAATTATATACTCATGCATAATGATTAAGTCTATGTTATTAAATTAGTAAATTAGTGACACCGCTAGAAAGTTTGGTGACCCCAGACTCAAACAATACCAAACGCATAAGACAATGACGTGGTGATTCAATTCCCTTGACTATCGTGTGGTTCCAATCAATTTATTTACTATTTTTTCTATTTATTTGAATGTTTTTTCTTCAAAAATTTTACTTGTCTCACACATTATGTGATTGAGAAATCCGTCAAAAAATATTTACATTTACTAACTAATAATCACCGGAGTTAGAGGTATTTTTGTCCCTCAATTTTAGCCTAAACCATCGTATTTTGTTAATTTGTTAAAACCGTCATAAAAAAGTAATTTATTGATACCAATATTATAAATAATGGGTTTTACTAGAAATATAAAATAGTTTATTGTGAAAAAATTCTCATATAAATGTAAAGTTTTTAAAATATCGTGGGGCGGACGCCCTCCAAATCCGCCAATGTGCACGCCCTCTTCCCTCCCAACATTTCTGAAACGTCGAATTTTTTATGGGAAAGTTTAGTTTATTTCTTGGTTTTGTTTGTAGATGAGTGACCCCACTGTCACTACATCCTGGATCCGTCACTGCGAGAATACATTGTCACGAAAAATATTTAAAGAGAAGTTAGTCAGCTAATGGGCTTGGTAAGCTTTTCGTCTAAAAATTGCTGCAAATACATTGGAATAATAGGAAGGAAAATGATTTACTCCTAAAATTTTGAGGATAGAAACCCTAAATCCCTAAATTGAGAGTGTTAAATGACTATCTCACCCCCTGATGGTATAAGGGATTCACCCAACTATAAGGGTAAAAAGGTCCGAAAAACTATTTTAGTCAATCTTTTAGCCAATAATTCTAGTAGCCTGACAAGGTCCAGGAAGGAAAAGTAAATAATGTATTCAGGAAGCGTGAATAATTTCAGTTAGAAGATATGTAACCAAAGACCTTAAATTAGAAGGCCAATAAATAAGAAAAGGGTAGATTATTGCGAAGCATTAGAAACTTTTATTAAGGAGGGAAAAGGTGTCTGGGCTATGGCCTGCCCACGACTGTGAGGTCGTTGGTTCGATACTCTCCTTATGCATGGGGTAAGCTGTAATTGTCTCCCTTTCTAGGGCTTTCTCCTCCTCTGATGTTGTTATCTCTCCTCTTATCGGACAATCGCCAAAACGGACTTCAAAAAAAAAAAAAAGAGGGAAAAGGTGATCATATAAGGGCTACTAAAGTGTTTTTTTTCTTTCATTTTTTGGTCAGACGAAGGCTACTCGAGATTTTGATTTTCCAAAGAACGCAACGAATTTTCAAAATTTTCGCTTCGCCTGCCCCTCTGATTCGAGTCCAAGGAGCTGGTAACCCTGTTTAGAGCTCATTTGTAAAAGTTTGACGGCGGAACAAACTGAATTAATAATTCATAAATTAGTAAATCGTAAAATGAATACATATATTGATTAGTCTGGTAAATAATATAATTGTGCTTACTGGGCGAATTGCTATGTTAATAACCCTAAGCTAACCAGCGGGAGTGGGTAAAATATATTTAAAATAGACCCAAAGTTTTGGAGCTATCCCACTAAGTTGAGCTTTATTTGAAATAAAACTTATTGGGTGTACGAGTATAAGCCATAAGGGCAGTAGAAGAATAGAAGCGCATGATCGATTCTTGATAGACGCAGTGTGAAAGTTTTAACTCTCTAATATGGGGATGGCTTCTTGTGGGTAACAAGTTAAAAGTCCTTCCTTCTGGTCGGGTTGCTGTGTCGTCTTGATTTACATCCTCCAACTATGCTGTCGGATCGGAGTGTGGTGGCGTGGTTATCGCCTTTTTGTATAGAGTAGAAGAATAGAAGAATAGACTGTCCCGGATTAAGTAAATAAAAAATAAGGTACTTTTTAAATTAAAGTACCAATATTACCATTATTATCTTTTATTACATGGAAGATATTTTGAGTCAACTAAATGTATAATTGAAATAAAAGTATGAGAGAATGAAAATTTATCTAAAATGACCTACATAATATAAACTTAAAAATTACCTATAATGACTTACATAAATGGAATGGAGATAGTACTTTGTATTTGATTTTAGTTTGAGGAACTTCATCTCAAATTTTGTCAACATGATCCTAATCGTATGATGAATAATAACATCATTATTTTTCATGAGATTATGCACCATTTAAATAACAAAAAAATGGAGGATGGGGTTGATGGCTTTAAAAATTGACATGGCTAAAGCCTATGATAAAGTGGAATGAGATTTTCTGATTCGTATTCTATATATGCATGGTTTTAGTAATAAATTCATTAGGATTATCCATAATTGCATTTCTACTGCTTCTTATTCTCTGCTTATTATTGGATCTTCTTACATACAATTTTACCCCTGGTAGAGGTTTGAGACAAGGGGATCCAATGTCCCCGACTCTCTTTACTTTGTATTTTGATGTGTTGTCTAGGATTATTACTAGAGCTGAGATGAATGGTAATATTCATGGTATTAAGGTCTCTAAGAAGTCCTTCCATTTCCTATCTCATGTTTGTGGATGACCTTACTATATTCTGTCGTGCTAATTCTAATGATGCTGATTCTGTTCAAAAAAAATTCACTACTTTCTGTAATTGGTCTGGTCAATCTGTTAACTTTGACAAGTCTTTGATAGCAAAAAGGTGCATGTTGACATGAAAAATCATATTGGTATTTTGCTTGGGACGCCTTGAATGCAATCACTCTTCCAAATACAATGGTCTTCCTTTTTGTAAAATTAAATCGAAAAAACTTGCATTCCATTATGTCATTGATAATATGAGGACTAGGTTATCTGGTTGGAAAATGCACAATTTGTCTCAGGCTGGGAGGTATGTGCTTATCAAATCTGTAACCCAGTATCTTCCCTTGCATGGTATGCTTTCCTTTATTATACCTACCTCTATTTGTAATAAATTGGATGCTTTAACTAGAGATTTTTTTTTGGGGGGAGGGGGGTTTAAGGAAAAAAAAGTGATCACCGTCTCTACCTTAAAGCATGGGATGCTATTTGTAAACCTAAATTTTGGGGGATGAGGTTTAGAAAATTCAAGGACTTCAATGTTGCCCTTCATGGTAAGCTAACCTGGCAGGTCTTGAATAATGGTAATAAACCTTGGGTGCAACTAGCTAGTTAGATCCAAGTATCTTAGAAGTAAGCATTTACTTGATCAAGATTCTTGTCCTTCTGGTTCCTCTTGGATATGGAAAAGGTTGTGGGAGGAAAGGAATGTTATTAAGAATGGTATTTGCTACCAGATTGGTAATGGGTCAGATATTAAAATTTGGGAGGATCCATGGACTCCAAGTATTACTTCTTTTAAACCCCCTTTAAATATTCATCATTTTGATTCCCCTATTTATGTTTTTGACCTTATTGATCATGACTTTCACAAATGGAAATATTAACTTAGTAAATAATATCTTCCCAGATTTTATTTCTAAAGAAATTTTCAAAATTAAAATACCTCATTCAGAGGAAATTGACAAGCTGGTTTGGGCTCCCTCATCAACAGGGGATTACACTCTCAAATCATCTTACATTTTCAATAATCAACACAAATGTGTTGGTCCTAATATGAATGATCAGGTTTGGAAATTGCTTTGGGATTATAATAGGCATGGTAGGCATAAACTGTTTTTGTGGAAATGTCTGAATAACTTGATGCCTACCAGTAAAAGGCTGCAACCAATTTTTAAAAGGGAAAATCCTTGTCCCTTTTGTGATTCTGGTATTGAATCAGCTGAACATTTATTTTTAAACTACCCCATATCTAAATTCATATGGTTTAATTCTAAGTGGAACTTTAAACAGAACCTTTCAAACTTTGGACCATTTATGATTGGATTTCGAAAATTCTACTTAAAACTGATAATGGTTTCTCTTTATTGCAGGTTGACAAAGAAAGATTCCTCAATTTTGCAGTTGTAAAAAGGGAGACAATCTGTTATATGATAAACAAATTGCTACACAATCAAGAGATTCCTGATTTGCAGTCCATTACAAACCTGATTGAAGATAAAGCTGCCTTATATTGGAAGGCAAATCTGTTAAAGAGACCCAGTTACACTAAATTAGATAGCTTAATTTGGAATGTACCCCCCAAAGGCCTTTGTAAAATAAACTTTGATGCAAACTGGGACTGTAATTCCCCTTCTTTTTTTTGCTTGCGTATTGACAAATGATGAAGGCAGAATCCTAGGAGCTTGGACCAAAAAGTCCGAGGAAATATCACCTTTTGTGGCTGAATCTGAAGCAACAAATTTTTGTTTTGAAATAGGTGAAGACATTGATTGCCATAAGTTAATCATCGAGGGTGATGCTCCTTTTGCGATCCAGTCATTTATGGGAAATCAGAGTTTGCAAAGTTGGCATAGCAAATCATCCACATTAAGTGGTAGGCAGTATTTGAATAGACGTGGGAATCGGAAGATGCCTTTGTTCTAAGAAGCTGTAACACTTTTGCACATATTTTGGTTAGATGGGCCAAATGTAATAACTTTGTAGGCTATTTTCCCCCCAAACTCTATCCCCTTCACTGTTGGGCATAATTGTACTAGTTTAGACTCAGATCAAGGTACAAACTCAATAGGAGTAATGCCTATTTATGATGTCAATTCTGACTTAATTAATGAAAGTAGAGATATTATTCATCAAAAAAAAAAAAAAAAAATAGTCCAAGGCGCCTATGGTACAATTTGATCGCCTAACACCCCACAATTAAGAAAGTTCCAATTTTTTTTTTTTGAATAATTTACAAATAAAGTAATTTTTTTTACTTTTTTAAAGGAATAAGTTAAGTAAGAAGTTAAAAAAAATGTTTAATATGTTTATAAATAAAATATATATTTTTAGAAAGGAATAAATAAACGTTTTGATATTGTAGAGTCACCCAAAAAAAGATCGATATATTATATATTCAATGACGGTTAATTATACTTAGCAAAAAAAAAATGACGGTTAATTATAATTAGTATTCATCAAACATAATAAAAGTGAGTCAATTCACTAAAAATAATTATCATATTAAGAATTAAGAAAGATTAGTAAAATCTCTATAAATTAATATTGTTGTGACCATGATATTTTATTATTTTATAGAGATATTAATTAACTGATAAATTAATATTTATTAATTAAAAGAGAGTTAAGTAATTTATTGAAGTTAAATTTTGATTACATCAAAAAGCATTGCATCTTAGAAAAATTTATGTATCATATTAATTGAATTACACAGATTCATTGTACATAATATTAATGAAAACTAATAAATAATGTTCATTGTTTCTTAATAATTAAGTATTATTCATTGATGTGGGAAGCCTTGCCCCAGTGGAAATGGTAGGCGTTCCCAGGGGGTATGCACTGGGTTCGATTCCCACATATCCCCCTCCCTCCCCCCGTAGTATTATTCATTGTATTTTTACTAAAAACATTCAATGTATGATGGTGATAGAAAATACTATATAAACAAGATAGAAAATTTCTTGAAACCACACCCAACAAAAGAAATTGTGGCTACTATCCATGAAAATAATGTTGATGATGAAGTTGAAGACGATAAAGTACCTTTGGAACTAGTTACGCGTAAGGAAGCACTTATCGCGTCTAGAACTCTTCACAAATTTTTGGTGTAATTCAAGAACACAACACCAATTTTTTTGGATGCAATAAGAAAAGTTAGAGATGAGCTCCAACTAGACTTCAATCTTAAGAAAAAACAAATAACACTAGAATCATATTTCAGCAAATTGTCTTAGTTATGTTTGTGCAAGTTTATATAATTATTAATTTATGATATTAATGTGACCCTATATTTACATAAGAGTTTTTGGAAAATATATTATCTTATTATCTTATCAAAATTTGTTAATTTTTCAACTTACCAAGTCGGGACCGGAGAAAAATATTATCTTAGAGAGTTTATTAATTTACCGAGTATCAATTTAAAAAGGTTTTACTGTAGTTAACTTAACACTTCTAACTTCAAACGAGACTCCGAGCTGTCCTTGGAAAAAAACAAAAAATCAGGCCTTCAAAAAATTTCACCTAAGGCCCTAAATTCTCTAAATACGATCCTGAAATTAATATAGGAAATAAGATGTAAAACCCAGATGAAAATTTTGTATTTTAATTTGAAATACAAATGAATTCAAATACACCCCAAGTTTTAAATATTGGCTTCATGTGCATGCCACCATTTGCTTTGCACTTGGAACTTATATAAAGGACACTATTCCATTCCCTACTAACAGAGTTTTTTTTTTTTTTAAGTCCGATTGGGCAGTTGCCCTATATAGGGGAGAAAGAATTGCCTTAGACGAGGAGAAGATAGCCCTAGAAAGGGAGATTAAAGCTTACCGCACGCACACGGAGGGTATCGAACTCACGACCTCAAGGTCGTGGGCAGGCGTCTGCCCCACTGGGGTAGGACACCTTTGATCTAACAGAACTTTTTAATAGACCCAATTTCACAGTTTATGTACTTATAAAATATTGTATTCTTCTTTACCTTAAAAGAAAAAAAACTGTAATCTTCTAACGAAGATATTATAAACTTTAATGTAGTAATTCATGAAAATGTGGCATACCATAAATGTAGTAGACATCACATTATTTCTCAGGAAAATTTCAATATGGACCAGATTCATGTGGACCTTGTGGTCTAGAACTGACAACATCATCACAAAGTTGTCTTTCTTCTCATTATGTAGTGATGTGACCAATTTTAAACCATAAGGTCCAATGTATCAAAATTATCCTATTTCTTATAAGTCTAAATCCGGCCCTTCCAGACTCCACTAGATTAACTTAGCACAAAAAAAAGACTCCACTAGATTAAAGTTTAGTTCACTCAAATTTAACCCTGTCGGGCAGGCTGCACCCCTGTAGTATGTCCAAAGTTAAGATGCTGATGAATATTTTTCTCTCCGCATGTTGATTCATTATTAGCTGGCTATTTTCAATGGAAGAATAGCTATTTTCGACCGATAAATTGAAAATTAATGGTTGAAATTGCATTAGCACCGTTACCGGTTCTCTCTAGTATACCCCAGGGGAAAGGAAGTATGTAATTGATCATAGAAATCAATTAACTAAAAGAATATTACAGAGTGAGAAGAGAAAGAAAACACACAAGATCTTGTTCCTAGCTCAATGGTGGAAAAAAACATAAAATTTTGGCCAATGGGGAAGTATACTTTTATGGTTTTAGAGGGAACTACAACTGTTTCACAGGAGAAGAAAAGAAGAAAAAGAATAAGAAGAAATAAGGGGACTACGAGCGTACAAACCGGTGTTACAGAGAGGGGCAAAAGAGAGCTACGATATGAAAAGAACATAAGGAAGCAGCAGTGGTTAAGAACTATCAGAATGAAAGAACTAGTGCATGCCATTTTCTATGTCCTGGTTAGTATGCACCAGGACAGGAACCAACTGCGAGTTCAAAGATCCTAGGACTGGTCATGATACTAAGGGTGTCTATCTAATTTGGTCATTTCCTAGCAAAAGTTGCTATCTTTACTCGAGGGTGACTATCTAATCAACTATCTCTGTATTGAAGAGGGCTAGAGAAACCATACAAGTTAAAACGGGAACATACTAAGCATTATTTAAAGGAAGATATACGAATCAAAACTTTCATAGCAGAATTATGTGGCGAACACAGAAATAACTGGTAGCTGACACTAAGGCAAGAGAGTTCCTCGAAATATTATTTGGTACACAAATTTTACGTTTACAAGAAGTCCCCATCTAGAAACAGCATGTAGTAAGATGTTTGAAATAAGAATCTAATAAAACCTATACTAGCAACTAGAATCAAAGTTAAAAGAAAAGGAAAGGCTCAAATTCCTGTCAGCTTACTTGATCATCTTTCTACAACCTTGAAGAAAATGAAAGTACACATATCAATTGTAACAGATTCACAATACCTGAGCAGACGTTGTAATAGATTCACCCAGTTATCATTACCTCAAGTTGTTTCAACAGCAACTGATAAAGCAGAATTGCTCATGGATATTATGGTTTCTGGCACAAAGAGTGGAAAACCATTTTCAAAACCTAGATTCCAAGAAAATAACTAGAAATAAACAAAAATAGGTACCTTCTGGTTCCACACGTAACCAATCTTGACCACACAATAGAGCTTCCCGAGCATCTGGATTGAGAGAACTTCTGTCATGATCAAGCACTCTGCCTCTGTTGTTAAACACCATATCTCGTCCAAGTGTAGAAACAGGTATTCCAAGTACATCACGAGCCATCATGGATAATATGGGGTACCTTGGTGTGTGGACTTTCCACCAATTCAAAATGTTGAAGTCATAGTTACGTGGAAAAACCGGTTCTTCCAAGTACTTATCAAGGTCTGATGCCGAGCTCTGAACTTGCGAAGTTTCATTAAGGAATTTGTCAAATCCTCTTAGTCTATCCCTACTCCCATTACTTGTACTTGGCAAGAAGCCATCAGGTAAAGAAGAATCTTGATCAACAGAAGATGAGCTCATCGCATACTCATTAAAAAGTTCCCTAATACCATCAGAAACCTCCTTGATGCATTCAGGAGAATCCTTATTATAAATTTGGGGATAGTAATACTCCACCACCTTCATCTTGAACCTGGGATCTAATATTGTAGCTATCGCCACAGCCAAACTGCACTTTTTCCAGTATTTGTCAAACTTTGTTTTTATCTTCATTGCAGTCGAACTTAAAAAATCATCTGGACTTTTGCTCCATTCAATTAATTGGATGTGAACATCACATAGCAGAGGAAAGTATATATTTGCAGTCGGATATTTGCTTTCTATAAAATCGTTGGTAACTTCAACAAAAAGTTTCAAGTAACTAGTAACAGCAATTGCCCGATCCCACTCTGTTTCAGACAGTGCCATTGTGTAGGAAGGATCATGCTCTTGGAGGAGAGAAAATGCACCTCTGTATTCCACTGCTGCTTCAAGCATTGAATAGGTTGAATTCCACTGCATTGAGCAGTCAAGAAGTAGAGGTCTCTGAGCATTGATACCAACCTGCTGAGCAACTTCATTAAATTTCCCCCGTGTTGTTTGTGAACTTCTTACATGCCTTACACTTTCCCGGATTTTATCTATCACATCTCGAAAAGCCTCTACGACATCTTCCAGAATAGATCTAAGAACATATGCTGCACAGCGTACATCAAACAATTCCCCATTTTTCAGAAGAGGTTTGTTTTGTGATAACCAGTCCTTAATCCTGAAGACCATATCATCATAGGCAGAAAGATCATCAAATGTCATGGAAAACAATTTCCGGTCGATAGCCCAGTCGGTAAGACATTTAATCACAACTTCGGAGAAAACGTCATCAGTTTGAGAAGGATCCAAAGTAATGAAATTCAGCATCTTTTTTTGTAGCTTCCAATCCCCGTCGATATAGTAAGCCGTCAAACACATATACCTTGCATTTTCAGATGAAAACCACATTTCAACAGCGAGATTAATTCTGCTGTGAAGGTTGTGTATCATTTCATAGACCTTCTGTTTCTCTTTACAATAAATTGTCAGACAATCTAGCTCAACAGCATTGTTGTTTGAAACCTCAAAAAGTGGTTGCAGATTCTTTGCGAATATATTGAACCCGACATGCTCAACCATGGCAAGTGGATAACCATGCAGCATTATCATTCGAGCAAGATCCAGCCTACTACGTTCTTGATCAAATTTAACACTTCCAAGGTTGATGGAATGACTGATTTCTTCTGTTTTGGGCCCTTGATCAATTCTATAAGTCGTAGGGCCAACAATTTCATCCTTTCTAGCCCCGTCTTCATAGGTGAGGCTTGTAAGGGTAACACTGGTGTCATTTTTCTTTCTCTTTACTGAAAGTATCTGAGAAACATCATAATTGGATCTCTTCAGGCACCGTAGTAGATGATTCCTCAGATGAGTTGTTCCACTGTTACTCGAACCACTAAGCTTCTTTTTGCAGTGCACACAAACTGCAAAACAAATCTCCCCCTTTTTTACTCTTTCAAAATGATTCCATACGATAGATGTCAACCTCTTTGTCTTTTTAGCAGGGATCTCATTTGTTATTTCCATAACATTGACTTGTGACTGCGAAATTTCTATCTGAACTGGAAAAAAAAACAGAAACAAAGCAACAGTTATAGCTCCCTTGCAAAAAGCTTCACCGTGCATAAAAAACTTATCAAACAAATAAAAGAGTACAACATCTACCATGAAGCTCAACTGAATCTCCTGAAATTGGTGCTAGCACCATAAGGCAATGAATGTTGGAACATCCCAACGAAAAATGAAGGCCCAATAATCCTATCATGCAACTCATGTCATGCTTATGGTGCTTTTGCCTTTTACTTCAGCACCCTTAACACCCCCCACCCCCCACCACCCACACACACACCAAAAAAGAGGTTGTACCCAGTGCACAAGGCCCCCACATTAGCAGGGTTTGTAGAAAGCCCCGATGTACGCACCATTACCCTTATTTTTATAAAGAGGCTGTTTCTGAGGTTTGAACGCGTGACCTATTAGATAGTAAGTAAACACTATATCATCGCGCTAAGCAAAGACTTTCCCCACCACCACAAAAAAACAAAGAAAACACAAGACTAAATGCATTAAGTTCACCTCACCTGACAAGCTTGAAAACACACTTATACAACATACTCTAGCAACTCTTTCAGTTTGGAACTTCAACAAATTAATTTGTTCAAATTTACCAAAATTTCCATTATTGGCCTAAAATTTCCAGGATCAGAACAGAATAGTATTGAAACCATATGACCTCACAAAAAAAATTACCCCCAAAAATATAATAAAAAATGATTTCTTTGACCAAAAAAGGAAAGGTATATACATTTTTTTTTTCATTTCTACAGAAAAAACACACAAATAAAATTGAATCGAAATGCAAAAATAAAAAAATTTGAAGAAACAAACAAACAAAATCAAAATTCGAAGGGAAGCTAAGAAACTAGCAGAAATTCAACAATTTATTCCAACAATTTATTATTATTATTCCCTATGTGAAGCACAAATCAGCTATAATTTCAGTAAGGAATACTAATTTGGGTTGGATCATACATGGATAGAGAAATTTCCGGTGGCGTGCTCGTAAATTTCTCGAAGTTATCGGAGATGGATCCGACGGGAGGATCCGAAAGAGGTAGCTCCTGGTAGATAAGGTGATCCGAGAAGGAAGATCTGTGAGATTTTGGGTACACCCGATTGCTATTTTGGTAAAGCGGATCGGTCAACGAGGAGGATGGTTTGTATTGTTTGGGTGAAGTAAACCCGGGTTTGGGTCCGGTTAGAAGTGTAACCGTGGGTTAAGTTGTTTCTGTATTTGGATATTCGGCATTGACAACAACGGACAAAGTATGGTTGGCTAGTTTTTCTAATAGTTTTTCCTAACCATTCAAGTTTTTTTTGGATGTGTCTTTTGTCTGTTATCGTAATTTTTTAAATCATTGTATAACTTTTACTTTCTGTATTTTCAGATTTTCCTTTGATTGTAATGGCGCCATTTATTTGTGATTAATGGAAACACGATTTATTCGATAAAAAAAAACAACGGACAAAGTCAGGAGCTTTTTTTTTGAGTAATTGTCAATAACAGTCCTCAATCTATTTTGATAATAAAAATATAACCCCCAATTTATTTTTCCTAATAATTTATATCCTTTATATTATTTTCAATATATGATTTTGGTGAGTCCCGAGGTGGAACATAAGTTGTAATTCTTAATTTCGTATATCCAAATCTACATAAGTTACATCATCGACCGGTATAAAGATAGCTAAATCATCCTAACAAAGCGCAGAGGAAAAATATATTAGAATGACCCTGAAAGAGGGGAGAAGTAGAAGGGAAAAGAAAGTAAAGGGTGGATAGGGTTTATGGGGATATTGATGAAGATAAGTGAAGGGGTTGTTGGATTACGATGTTCAGGGATTATTGGTGACTTTTCTGTAGTTAAAAAGGACTAAAAAAAAATTAAAAGCAAAAATATGATTATAGAAGAAGGATTTAGGAATATTTTTGTCTCTTTTTTATAAAATTAATGTTGATGGAGTCTCAATAATAATTTTTGGACTGCCAATATCACATCTTTTTTTAAAATATATTTTATCTTAAAATTGAATGTCTACCACTTATTCGAATTAGAAAGAGGAATTATGATTCCTCCCCCTTTAAAAAAAAGAAACATAATTTCTCCCTAAAAACATCACGCATTAAAAAAATTGCATATCAACCTCGTTATTCCTTCTGTCTCATATTAGTCGTTCTAAATCGAATTTCAAGTGAATTAAGAAAAATGTTAGTTGCAATAGTTATTTGAGCTAAAAGACTAAAACCATATCTCAAAGTTTTAAATACAAGTGTTATGTTATTTGAATTAATAAATATAAGGGTAATATTGAAAAAACGTATAGTTTTTTCTTGAAACAATTAATTTCTTACAAGAAAAATAAAATTTTTAAAATAATTAATTTGGATTAGAATAGGCTTATTCCAGTTCTGGTGTGGACGCCTTAAGTCCGTTCATGTAGAACAAAATTCGATTCTCAGTGGGTAAAATCAATTACTATAATTTTTATAACACGTGTACTAAACACGTGTCTAAAAGTACGAAGGCATAAAATACGTGTTCAATTTTTCTGTTCCGCACCGGAGCAGTGGTGGAAGGAATATTAAATGAGGGTAAGATGGTAACTTGAAGTATGGGAAAGGAATATAAAACGCCCGTTTATAACTCTCCAACTTCTAATTTCCCTTTTTCAAAAAAAAAAAAAAAAACTTCTAATTCCCCAACCGAGAGCAATTTTGCCCGCCATTAACAAACCCGCAGTGATCTCCACATTTGCTGATTTATCAGCGAAAACTTGTTGAAAGGAACCGAGAATGGTGAGGAGACGATTATTGCTGCTATTGAAGCCGTTGGACGCCTACCCACCTTGCGGTCCTTGCCAATCCAATGGTGTTTCTCGTTTCACTAACTCAAAAGTACGTAATCTTTAAGACTGACTGGAAATTTTCATCAAAAAGGAGGGGAAAATGGAATTGAATCGACCTAATTTCTGATATTTTATTATTTGTTTCTATCAATTCATTGATGTAAAATGAGTATTTGCAGACCAAATGTTTGATTAAATGTCGAAGACAGCGCCACTGAAACCAGAATTTATGTTTTCGAGTTAGTTTTAGGTTTAGCGCTGCAATGTTGTTATTTTTTGAGTGGAAATTAGGTTGATAGTATTTCTATTAGAAATTATGAAATTTTATTTTGGGGTTTCTTGTTCCCCCTGAACATTGTTCTTTTGAAAGCAGAATTTGTTAATTATCTGTGTTAAATTGATTGGAGAATGTAAATATGTGCTTAATCCTTCTGCCGCGCTATAAAATGGTTTTATAATATACTAGTAATCAAATTGTATTTTGTTTCAGCCCTAGAAGTCCTCCTAATATGGGGCATTGGATTTGGGCAAGTGGCGGATCCAGGACCTGAGAACAGTGGGGCACCCGGTCATTCATTAATTTGTGTTGGGTCACTTATAAATTTATCCTCTAAATGGAGAAAAAAATATACCCTATTTACTAATTTATTTATTTTTTCATTGGGGGCATGTGACCCCGCTGCCCGATCCACGCTGATTGGGGCGGTCTGTGACATTTTATCATGTGAAATTGTTAACTGGAAAAAGGAATTTACTTAGAGTGCACATGAACTTCTTCATAAACATGTGATAAAGAGATACTGGATCTTTATCTGGGGATCCATAACTGTGACAAAGATGATTGATAAGTAGAAAGAGTATTTTGTTTATTTTTCTTCTTTTCATTAGTTCTTTTTGTTTCCCTTGTCCACTTGACCTTTAGTGTGTGACAACTTATCTTCTGGTGTTCTGGATGTATGGTTCTCTTCCATTATCTTCCTATAGATCCTTAGTAATTAGAAAGCACAAGGAGCAGTAGTGACGAAATTATTTCTGTTTAAATTTAAGAAAGAAGGTTTAACTCGGTCTATGTTTGTACATTGTCTGCAATTGCTTAGACGCAAATCGATCAAGGATTTTCCTGTGCCTTAGTGGTGTTTACTTGGCTTGCTGCTTTATTTTCCAGCATAAACTTGCCATTAGATGCTAATAATGAACTTCTATGTTCTTATTTCCCCCTTTCTTCCGAAGATGTCACAGGTATTGAGTTATATAGAGAGTAGGCGCTCTGTTCACAAGGATGCAATAAACTTTTGTCAGAATATTTTGAAGAAAAAGCTTGTGAATTGGGAAACTGTTTTCTGGAGTAATATATCAGAACCGGTTCGTGATGTTGATCTTGTTGTTACTATAGGAGGTGATGGTACACTGCTACGAGCAAGCCATTACATGGATAACTCAATTCCAGTTCTAGGTGTAAATTCTGACCCAACTAAAGCTGAAGAGGTTAGCTTACTTAAATAAAGTGATATGGTGAATGGTTTTCATGCCAATTAAATGTTAAATGCGTGTACCAGAAATTGCTAAATCCTTAACTATCTCATTTTGTTATTTGATTCAGGTGGAAGCACTTAGTGAGAAATTTGACGCAACAAGGAGCACTGGATATCTTTGTGCTGCAACCACTAAAAACTTTGAACAAGTGAGATTGCGTTATCATCTCTCTCTACCCTGCTATGTCGAAATTATAACTATAATAGTATTAGTTAATAGGAGAAGGAATTCAATATTTTGGCTGCTAAAAGCTAAATAGTATATCTCGAAGCCCTTCTAGTGGGCATGTACTGTTATTAATTTGTAACCTTCACTATTAGTTCTATCAAAATCAAGCATCACTAATATTTGTTCATTTTATTTTCTTAGTTATGGGGAACTGGGGAAATATTGAGTCTCTATAGTGTGTTCAGGCAATTTTGATCATTGTCCCTGAATTGCTAATTTGCTTTTTTATAGTTTTGAAAATCACATTGCATGGTATCAGCTGTCAAAATATTACGTGCAAGCAGAATAATTGGATTTTTCTCTTCCCAATAAATTCCTGGATCTCAGCTTTTTACTACAGTGAAAGTCTTGCTTAACTGCTGTCTGGCGTACTTATAACATTTTTTATCTCCACGTTTTATCTTAAAATGCATGTGCCGTGTGCTAGATGCAAAGAGATGTTTCAATGGCATCCCTAACCTTGTTCTTGAGCATGAACTTTTTTCTTGTAGATATTAGATGAGATCCTCGAGGATCGCACTCGGCCTTCTGAAGTTGCAAGGATGTCAATAAGTATCAATTCTGAACAGCTCTCAACTTTTGCTCTTAATGATGTGTTAATTGCAGATCCATGTCCTGCTGCAGTCTCAAGATTGTCCTTCAGGTAAAGAATAGCCGTTTGAGTATCAAGAATATCATATTCTGATATTATGCGTCTTTTTTAAGTATCAGAAAAATCAGTCATTTTTCTCTCTGTCAATAGAATCTGTAAACAAGGCGAACACTTGTCTCCATTAGTGCACAGTAGATCCAGTGGCCTTAGAGTATCAACAGCAGCTGGATCAACGGCTGCAATGCAGTCAGCGGGTGGACATGCAATGCCGATTCTTTCCAAAGATCTTCAATATATGGTGAGGGAGCCTATTTCTCCAGGAGCTAACTCAGGCTTGATGCACGGATTTGTAAAGTCGAACGAATCAATGGAAATTAAATGGTTATCACATGAAGGGTTTATCTATGTAGATGGATCTCAAGTTGTCTTTGCTGTTCAATTTGGAGATACAATTGGACTGTCTTCTACAGCTCCGGCACTGAAAATGTTTTTACCTTTCCATTTGCAACAGATCATGCAAAATAACAGTCGGATATAAGTAGAAAACTGATGAATAATGTACTTTTGGTTTATATGTAAAAATCTCAACATCTAATTTTAGAAAGTTGATATTCGACATGTTGCTACAAGTTCCCTTTTTTGATTATCACATACTACTTTTTCTTCTGGTCGCTCTTCATTGAACTTAAATGATTCTCTCTAGTCTCTACTTAGTTCCTAATCGCAAGTATTAAATGTTACTAAGCCATAGGAAGAATTGAGTGCATTATACGCCTAAAAAGACCAAATCTATTTGCAGAAAAATATACACAGATTTAGTTTCAGTCCTAAATATGACAGATTCGTAAATCCACAAAAATCCGTGTCCATTCTGCTATTAAGACGAGGGATTTCAGAACAAAAAATGATGCTCCTTCCAGAGTCAGCACCTTGTTCTTTTTTCCTCGTGGACAAGCTGAGAGTTGATAGCAAGTTAGGGTTGAAAGCTCACTCCTCTCTACAACCTGAAAAACAAAAAGATTCACGGTATTTCAGATTCGAGTCAAGACAGAAGCTGCCCAAATCTACCAGACTATTTTCAACCTACGTGAACATCCGGTTTCGAGAGAGCTGAGGCCGCTTTATGGGTGAAAGGATGAGATTCCTTAGGGTCATTGAGGGGTTGCTAGCTCCAGCTGCTGGCCCAACACCAAAACCAGAGCGACCACCTACCCTTCTGTTTCCTGCATCAACTGGAAGTCCTGCTTGTTTTACAGGCGATCCGCTGGAGATGTCGAAGGGGCCAGAGTTACAACTGTTCTGTCTGGCTGGTGGCCATATCTCCTCCCTGGGCCCTGGAGTTTCAGGAGTGAGAACCGACCAATCTGCAACAAATAAGTCAACTGATATTTGTTGAAAAATACATAAACAGGACTAGTCATTAGGTGATTCTATATGTTGTCCTAGAGATAAGATGTGCCTGTCCTACTTGATTAAGATATCAAAGGCAAAAACTAATTAGAACCAAGCAAAATGATATCAATCACTTTAAACAGAATAACTCTACCTTTTCTCACAGATTCTCTGTTATCCATCATATTCCCGGGGTTCGAGAACAAATCATGCTCAGCCCTCGAAAAGAAATTATTTGCCGATTGAATAGCTGATCGTTTTACCGACTCATATTCGCTTCTCAACTGGTCATACATCTCATCAAGCTTTCTTTTCTGTCTGATATTGGAAATAATAGGACCAGAAGTTCTTTAACATACAAAGTACCATTGACCACATTACGGAGGTATCAACATAAGCATAACAATATATAGAATGACCTGGATTTTTCTGCAAATTTTTCCTGGAGTTCTTGCTTGTCTTTTGACAAGCTTTCAATTTCTTGTTCCAGCATCTGGCACCTCTTGGCCATTTTCTGATATGCACCATGCACTTGCTCCAGTTTTTCTGCAAATTTTTCTTGCATCGTCTCACATTTCTGTCGGCATTGAGCTACTATTCTATTCATTTTAAATTGCATCTCCAATTCCTTTTGCCCGATGCTGAACATCACACTTCTGTATGCACTCTTCATCACTAGTTGTATTTCAAGGAAATCAAATAGTTATCCTGATAAAATATTTTCTCTCAGAAAGGGGCCAAAATAAAGGAACATGGGGATAAACAAGCTTTTTACTTCATGTTATACATCTGAACAGCACAAAGATTAATTTCCAATTAAGTGCTCTGCAAGAGAAACTAGATTTTTCTGCCAATAAATGAATTGTAGGGTTTAATAAATTAAGAGCTAAACCATTGGGCGAAAACAATAGAATCACTAAAAGTTTTTACTTAAAAACTTCGTCATAATTGGAATCTTGTATAGACGAAATATGTGAAATAAATTCTTTAGGATACGTATCTGGGGGTTTATCCCAACCATTGCCATCTGCAGCAAAGAGCATGAAACAATTACTAGTTCATACCCGATGGGAGTCATACATAAGCACTAAAAGTTTTAGGACCGCAATGCTTACGTTTATCCACTCATCACTTGGATTCATATCCAGTGGCTTCATAAGACTGTCAAACGAAATTTTAAACTTAGTTATCCAGTCGAGGAATGCAATACTCCACATAGCAATAGTTAATGAGCTGATGCTACCAAAATATATGTTAGCACAAACTTCAAGTTTCATATTCATGAGTTAATCTCAGTTCAATGCAGTCAGCAGCTGGTCTAGAGATGCGAACTTTGAAAAAGAAAAATTAAAAGTTTTGAAATGCTTTATCAATGCGTATGTAGGTAATGTAGCAAAGGTGCAATATTATCAGCAATTCAGAAGTCACTTACCTTTTAGAGAGCACCTGATCACAGATGGGGCAAGCAGCATCACCATTGAGAATCTTGTTCGCATCTTCTGGGCCTTTGGATATTGTTAAGGAAAACTAGTATTGGCTTTACAAGTTTGATATGATTTGAAGGAACATAATTACAGATATTGCAGAAAGACCATTTATGTTAATTGGATTTGGATACAAAGGAGGTGGCCACAAGTGGTGGCCAGAGCCTTCCCCTCCAATTCTCGCCAGCATGCATTGCATCTCATATCAAGATTCTGAAATGGTGTACTCGAAGCAACTGTACATTAGGGGAAAATCCTGGTCATGATGATAAAACTTAGTAGGTGCTTTATTTTTATTTTCAGGTTTCAGAATTTCTGCTAACAGATCCATGTCAAAATGGAAAGAGGTAGCAAGAACAAGGCAATTGGAACACTACAACATGGATATGAGGCTTCAAGTCCAGATTTCGAATTAATAAGTGATCCAGATATGGAATTTATTTCTTTCTACCGTCACCTTCTTTCTCTCTGTTTGTTATGAAAGTTGGTGGAAACTTTCACGGACACTGAACGCAAAGAAGAAAACAAACTGGAAGAAACTAGCTTTCCTAGCAATCTTTAAAGTCCAGGATTCATCTAAAAACATATCGAGTTTCTGAACCAAGCACAAAGTTAAAATTCAAGGTACCAAGTTGGTTGCACACTGGAAAATATATGCCTATAGATTTTCAAGAAAATGTGAACCACTTGTATCACAAATGGGGAGGGGAAAGGGAAGCTTAAAATCCTTAGCAAAAGAGAAGCATTATCAAATCTACTTAGGTCACTGCAATTGATGTAGATAAGCAAAAGTTTTAACACATTATGCATGTCAAAAAAAAAATTAACTAATGCTCATAAAAATTAACATATTCTGTACCTCATTACAGCTCCATGTCATTCCGATCACATTTAAGATCAAGGTCAACAAGTGATCAAGTTAAAGTTCATAAACTAATAATCAAACCAAGGCAGAAGACAAGATTCAACCATTTTCTTTATGCTATGGTAAAAAAAAAAAAATTCATAGGCAACTGAAGCATGATTATCAGGCCTTAAAGGAGATATAATTGCTCAATTTCTAGCAAGTTTTCATCTGCTTACTGAGTTCTCGATCTCTCAAATATAAACTAATGCATCTGTACACAATACATAAAATACCAATCCAATAAATTCAAATTGATACCAAATATGAAGTCAATTAATAAACACATTCAATTTTTTAAAATTCAAATTCAATATACTAAAGTAACCTATCAAATTTGGTTCAACAAACACAAAATTCACAGCTTATGTGCAACTAGAACAACAGAAAACTCAGAAAAACCAAAATATACATCCGCCATAGAATAAGAACAAATTAAACTAATCGAATGCCCTAAATCATACTCTCTGTCAACCTGCATCAATCCGTGGCATATTCAACTGTTTCTCTGTTCAACGATCATTAATATTCCGAAGAACTATTTAATGTGTTAGAAAAAACAAAATTATAAATGAAATTGATCTCGAAGCTCGATATTTTAAAATTCCGTTCTTTGGCTCGGACTAATTAAATTTCAGTAAACCGATTAAGAAATTTAGAACGACATAAAACGAAATATCAGTCAATGAGACATCAAATTTTTCGCCAAAACATAGAATATTTTGTGGAAGACTAACCTTGAGGATTGGAAAAATCGAATCGGAAGGTGCTTATGTTTGTTCTTCGTCAGATCTCTTTCGGTGCGGAGATGAAGTTTGAAGTGGAAGCTCTCGCGCCAAAGGTCCAGTTTGCCGTTATAAATGAGAGTGAAGACCCAGCGAAAAAGGAAAGATATTTATAAGTGCTCATAAGTCATGACCATTTAAGTTGTGACCAGCATGTGGGAACAAGATGCCCCAGTGGAAAACGGCACTCATCCCAGGGGTAACACCCTGTGATCGATTCCCACATCCCCGCCCGTAAAAAGATGTTGTGACCAGCCTCTTATTCGAAGACACGTTTCAAAGAAACATATGAAAGTATTTGCCTAGCAGCTCCCGATCGTGTCATTCAATCTTATAACTGTGCTTGTACACTAACTCCACAGTTCCCTCATATAATTTGATCGAAGCCTACATTTACAGTTGTGCCCCAAACAATTCATATGAGGAGACTGTGTACAATCCCACAAAAGACAATACTAATATTGAATTTCTCCCATCTATAAGAATGTAGTAATTACATTACATTGCCCTCAAATATTACCGCTCCGTGCAAATGCTTGTGAAGAACAAAACATCTTGGGTGTCAGATTACAAATTTGTCGAATGATATGTTTTGGGTCATCAAGCTCACTACATATATCACGACTTTCAGGAAAAAAATTAAGCTATCAAATTTTTAATCGGTTAAAATTTGTTACGAACAAAAGACGTTTGGAATTAGAGTCGGGTTGTCTTTCCAATTGTTACTCTAATATCTTTATGATTCACTAAGAGCATATTGTATGCTCTCTTTTTTCAATTTTTAGTGAAATCATTTTGTGTACTGAATAGATGAGAAGACCCTTTTTCACCAAAGAAAGAGAGAAGGGAATGACATGATAAGAAAGGATATACTCCTAATAAGGATTGGTCCGATAACAAATTTTACCTATATATATTGGACAATGATTAAAAAACTCAAATACTCCCTTTATAGTCTTTTAATCATTTTTTTGCATAGATAAAAAGAGAAAACTTCCCATATATACATAAATATTTATTTATTTTTTTGTCAGTAAACTTTTATTTTAATTTTTTTTGTATATAAACTATTTTTGAACCAATGTTTTTGTCAAATTATCTTAAAATTAGTTATTTTCAGTCACTTTTGAACACATGTTCTGTATATGTTTGTTAGTCTTAATGGTATTTTCGTCAATTTAAGTTATTAATACTAAGGATACGTGTAGAACAAATGATTCAAAGTGGGAGAAAACCACCAGTTTCACACTAATTTGACAAAAACAGTGGTTCAAAAATAGTTTATATACAGAAAGAGCTAAAATAAAAGTTTATTGACAAAATGAGTGTCAGCCCGAAAGGCAAAGTGATCAATCTTGTTTTGATGATAACAAACCATTGATAGTTCTAATGTTAGTGTGAGCATGTTCTTAATGATAGGATCCTTATCACTCACACCAACATTGATGAAAATGGTAAGTTAGCTTCTTGTGTAAACCAAGGTATGATTATTACACACAAGAAAGGTACACTTTGCAAGATTCCATAGCACAAGCATGAAGTCAATACACATGATATGGAAGTACTTGCAAAGTCAATGAAAAATGAAGATCAACAAGTCAAGAGCTACTCAATCCTACAAGTAAAGAATCAAGTGGTAGACTCATTGACAAGAAGAAGTGTGAATTCCATTACACTACATCAAGAATGCAAGAAGTAATTCAACACTCAAAGAAGATGTTGATCAAAGGCTTCAAGTCCAACCTACAAGATCAAGAGGTTGTAGCCCAGTAGGGAAACACCTCTGTCTGGGATTGAGAGGTCTCATGTTCGACATCTTTGAGGGCAAAGCGCTAGGATTGCTAACCACCCCCCCACCAAAAGAAAGTCCAACCTACAAGAAGAGTCAATTTGAAGACTTGAAAACCTTAGGAAGATTAGTCTAAGCTTATAGGTAACCCTTTGTGACTAATCTTTCCTTTGAGAATACTAGGATATAAGAATGTTTAAAGCTCAACATTGCATGTTTTCAAAACCTCATGTTTACATTACGATTAATGAATTTACGATTTTGCACACCTCTTATGTTTCTACGTAAAATCACGTTTTTAACAACCTTGCAAAAACAGTACCCATATTCTCAAATTCCAATAATTTCTTTCTCTTTCTAAAAATTTCTAATTTTTTTGTTGATTGAAATTTGCGCAAGAGATTCTTGGTTAGTGTGTGTATTATATATAGATACATAGAGAGAGAGAGAGGCGAGAAATCAAGAAGTAGAAGAAAAAAGGGGGATGGGGTCATGGTCAGTGGGTGGTGGGTGGTGGGGCATACTGTAGGTGGGTGGGTGGTTTCATAGAGAGGAGCAGTGAAGACCGGTAGTGGCGGAGCGACAACTACTGCCACTGGCGACCATAAAGAATAATGAAGGAGAAGAAAAAATTTGAAATTAGATGGGCAAACGAAAGGACCTACACCAAAATCCGTAAATTGTATAGGGATTTTGGACCTCACCAGAGGAGGGAGTTCAAGTACGGCGGATAGAAGGCCGTGAGTCGGTTACTCCCAAGAGGAAAATATAAGTGCTTCACGAGAGGAAGCGAAATTAGAAAGACAGGTTGGCCAAGAGGGAATATAAGTGTCTCACACAAAGAGAACCAAAGAATTGGAAATTAAATCATGCCTCTTTGTGTGAGGAGGGTATCAAACCCACAACCCATGAGGTTGTGGGTAGGCCATAGCCCCACTGGGCTATGGACCTTGTGATAAATTGTATAGGGATTCTAATTCCAATAATAAATTATTTGAGACCAAACTTGACAATCACAACATGTTTTGGGACTAAATAGACAAAATTGGCTACTAAATGATTAATTAAATACCCAAATTGTCCTCAATTAAACAAACCCCAATTCCAATAAAACTGTTGACTTATTATTCACTGACACAGAATGGACAGAATGATCTAATCCAAAATCTATAAATTGCATAGGGACCCTAATTTCAAGAATTAATTATTTTGGACCAAACTTGCCAATCACAACAAGTTTCGGGACAAAAGTAGTCCAATTTACCTTTTTTTTACCTATTATACATGTAACTGATATCATTAACATAATAGAGAATAAGATAATTGTATTTATAAGTGAGGCTAAATTTGTAAAATAATTTTAGAATTGATAAAAGTCCCAGTAGTTTTTTTTTTTTTTTTAGGATAAAGACATTCATTCAGAGATTAAATATGTCTGAGTGGCAGATAGTACATGAGGTGAGGCACCACTATTCCAGAACATAGAATATGACAAGGTTAAATCCAATTGAACTAAGAGGTGAGTCAGCACATTGTCTTTGCGTCCTCTAAAAAATAAAGCGGTGTTTTAAAGACATTGTATTAGAAACTACGCATTTTGAAAATGAAAAAAAAAATATTAAAGACATTGTATTTTGAAACTAAAGAAGTATTTTAGCAATTAAGTAAATAACTCGCGGTTTAAAAATATCCTAGCATTTTACAATTAATGAATCATAATCAACTTAACATTAACATATTTAAATACTTAATACCTTTTCCATAAAATTTGTTAAATAATTGGGTGTCCCAGTATTAGCTGAATTTGATTGAGAAAACCAACCCTACATTTTCCTCAGTTATTTTTACCTCAAATGAAGTAGAAAGTCAAGAGGTTCATAGCCCAGTGGAGTTATGTCATGCCCGTGATCGTGAGGTCTCGGGTTCGACACCCTCCCGATATATGGAGCAATAAATTCTCCATTTCTAGGGCAGTCTTTCTCCTCCTTGTGGGGAAAAAAATGAAGTAGACAAAAAAAAAAGGGTATTGCCCCGTTGGCAAAAGAGAGCATCTATTCTAGACCTCCTTTATTATTTTTGTTTTTGTTTTACTCCTATTTAATTCTGGCCCTCATTTCCCAGCCAAGTTGTTTAAATTTGTGGCTGATAAATAAATACTACTCCCTCCATTCCTTATTAATTGTAGGGGGTGTCAATCGAAAGCTATGTGAGTGAGCTTGGCATAGCTCACGCTCAACTCACATAAAAATTCAAAAGCTCACGCTCACGCTCGGCCGGGAAAAGCTCATAAACCTTGAGCTCACGCTCGGCTCACATTTTAACACGAGCTCGAGCTTAGCTCACGAGCTTCCCAAGCTCACTTATATTAGCGAAGAAAAGCGAAAATTGCATCTCAAGAATAGCATAATACAATGAGCCTTAAAACTAAATTTGGACTGAATACACAAAAAAGAAGCAAAAGTTTCGAATTGTTTGATATGCTTAATAAAAGGAGTCTTATATAAAAAAAACAAAAAAAACAAAAAAACAAGAGAATCCATGCACTTAAAATTTTAACAAATGATAAATTTGTAAATTTCAAAAGATTGATTTAATTCCATTGTCGGTGGCAATTCCAATTTTGACAATCCCATTGAATTCTTCTACACCATCTCACTTTTTTGTTGTGATTCATCCCAATGTATTTTTGTACCAGTGTTTTCCCATGCTGTCTTTTCTTGTTTTCTCTCTTCCTTTAATTTTTGTACCTGTTTCTCTCCTGTTTTAAGACTCCTTCTTTAATATAATCTCATTTCTACCCAAAAAAAAAGATTATTGAGTTAATCCACACATTATAATTATAATTATAATGTATATAAGTTTTTTTTAAATTAGTATTATTATTATATATATATAATATTTTAATTATATTAATCTTATTCGGGTTCGAGCTTTTTTCGGGCTGAGCGGGGTCAAGCTCACGCTCAGCTCACATAAGAAGCGAGCTTGAATATTAAGCTCAAGCTCTGCTCACGCTCACATTACCTCAGCTCACGCTCACATTTTTTCGAGCTATGTGAGCCGGGTTCGGGCCGGCCCGAACCCGTTGACACCCCTAATTAATTGTCATTTAGGAGATATCTAGGTATCCAAATTAATTGTCGTTTAAGGTTCTTTTATTAGTTGTCAACAATTTATTCCAATTATACCCTCTACATATTCCTTTCGTTTCTTTATGACGTATAAGTGAAAGAGATGGAGGGTTGGGTAATATTGGAAGTTTAGGTAAAAATGACAACTTCCTTAATTTTCTCAAATTGTCTAAAGAGTCTTATATTTAGGAATGGAGGGAGTACTAAAATAGCCCCCCTAGGGCACCACCCTCACGAGTAGGGATGGCAATGGGGCAGATCGGGTCGGATATCTGTATGATCCGTTCCGTTCCGAACTGTATAACTTCCGCTCCGTGATCCGCCCCGGATCAAAATTTTATGCTCCGCGATCCGCTCCGCACAGGGCAAATCTGATCCGCTCCGCCAGTCCTATTTTTTTTTATTTAAAAAATCATTAATATTACCATAAAAATCATTAATTTTTTTTAAATTCATAAAAATAGAGCCTCCAACAAGTATAATTAATAAATTTTATACTAAATTAATTTTCAAACAAGTACAAATAGTATATTAAAATGAAAATTAAACATAATTACGCTTAATAATAACAATATTATAATAATATAATATATATGGGGCAAAACGGGGCGGAGCGGAGCGGATCAGACACAAATACCAAATTCGATTTGCCCCGTTCGCGGGGCTGAGCAGATCTGCTCCGTTTTCTATACGGGGCAGAGCGGATCAACGGATCACGGATCAAATTGTCATCCCTACTCATGAGTGAAGTGCATCAGGTCGGTCCCTAACCCCCTCCCCACAAGTCTATCTGCACCTATAGTACAGAATAAAAAAGTGTCAGTATATATTGATATTTTTTCAAAAACTATCATAATTTTTTTTATAAGTGTTACATCTTAATGTAATATGTATTCTCTCATTATTAACACATGTCTTAAATCATGTAACACATATTTTACACAACAGATATTATAAAATCAAATAGGCGTTCGCATAAAAACAATCTGCACCTTTAAATTTTTTCTCTGACGACAAAAAATATTTAGTATTTATTAAACTTTTAAAATCTTATATATAAGATAATAAAGTTGGGGGAAATTAGCATGTTTAGTACCCCCAGGGAATTTTCGGTTAGCCTGTATAGTCCCTAATATTTAATTTCAGCCTAGTTAGTCCCCCAGGAATTTTCGTTCAACTTGTAAAGTCCCCAATATTTAATTTCAGCCTGTAAACTCCCCCAGGAATTTTCGTTCCTGTAAACTCCCCCAGGAATTTTCGTTCAGCTTGTAAAGTCCCTTACCTAGTCCCAGATTTTTTGTATTTTATAAATTTTATAGATTGAAACTGACCATTATTCCCCCTCTCATTAAGCACGGGGATGACATGAATTTGGGGTTGCCTTGATTCCGCCGCAAAAGAGGCGGTGAAACCTCTATATGCAACCTGTAAATAGATAAGGGACTTTACAGGCTGACCGAAAATTCCTGGGGGACTTTACAGGCTGAAATTAAACATCGAGGGACTTTACTGAGCGAACGAAAATTCTGTGGACTAAACATCGTTTGATTTCCCTAAAGTTAGGAAAGAGGCTTGATGAGACGACAAGTGACATGATGTGTGATGTGGCCCAATCATAAACGTACACGTGGCAACTTTGACATTAATATTCTCTTTAAAATATGTTGCCTCTTTTTTTTTTCTTTTTTTTTTTTGCTAAATAAAGATTTATCCATTAATCATAAAATAACCAAGGTCATTACAATCAAAAGATAAAACGCAAATACAAGAAAAATCAAAGTTATACAATGGTGTAAACACCATGATAACAGATAAAAGTCCACACCCCGGACCAGGTAAACAACACAAAAAACATAAAAAAAATAAATACATGATAAAATTCTTCGCAACGGCTTCTCCGAGATCTTGGAACAGTAGTAGCAAGCTCAGTTTCATCACCTTTCTTAGAAATCAACAATCTACGAGACCATGGGCGTATCAACCGTCCCATAGATTGTCTCGGAAAGATGAAGAAAACTGAGAAAGGGCCCAGAACAACTCCGGGTATAGAGATAAACTCCAGATCTGGAAAGATCTGAAATTGGTCTTGCATCTAAGTCTTGAATCTTGAATAATACTGCTTTGAAAAAATTCCATCAAGATTTACGGCAAAAGAAGAGGGTGAACACACTAAAAGTGGAAGAAATATGACTAGATCTAACCAAGTCATGGAAGCCAAAAAATGAATAAGTTTCAAGAGGAAGAAGAAGAAGAAGAAGAGAGAGAGAGGTACTCCTACTAAATATTTATTTACTAAAATATGTTGCATTTACCTATACCATTTAGTTACAATCTTTAGTTACTATAGAAGAGAAAATCGATGTATATGTACACTAATTATTTATGTTTTTTACGCTTATTTATTGTCCCTTAAAAGCCTGATTTTTTTTGTAATGGATTATGGGTTTTGTTCATTGATGATGATGAAGTTGATGAACAAATTGAAATGTTCTTCTTCAAACTTCTAATCTTTTGTTACCCTTTTGTATTTTGACCTTCTTCTCCTCTCTAATTCCTTTATTTTGAACTGGTCTGAGCTTCTTTTGGTTCCAGTTTCTAATGGCTATTGTTGATGGCGGAGGAGTCTCTAAGACTTCGGCGGTTGTCGGGGTAAGTGAAGATGAAGTGAGGCGGTGGAAGCTTCTAGGGTCATTTTTATAAAAACATGTGGGTCGAACAAGAGCAAGTCGGTTCGGTTCTTTTAACTGGGTATCCGTTTTATATTATAAACGAACTATTTTTCCCTCGCCATCGGAGTTATGTGCAAGGCACATGACTCATTTAGCCAGATTTGTCACCTGATTTGTTATTTTGACAAATATAGAAGTCCAGTAAAAAGTTCATGTATATTTAGGGCTTAATTTTAAGTTGTTGCAAATGTATATCAATTTTCTCTACTATGGAAATAAAGGGATTTTGCATTAGACTAACATGGGTTTAGCAGAATGGTCATAACATGGCAGCCAAAAAATTGGGAGAAACATTTTTTGCCAGAACGGTTCTGTTCTGGGGCCAAGACGGAAGTCCCACTTCCGCCTTGGCTGACATGGCGCTCACCCATACGCGCCTTGCCACGTCAGCTAAGACGGAAGTTTGCCCCAGAACGGAAGTCCCACTTCCGTTATGAAGTCCCCCAACAATTCCTCTTCTCCATTTACTCGACCCTCTCTTAGCAAAATCCCAAGGCAAAAAACCTTTGATTCTCCCGCAACCACCCCTCCACCCCCACTGCCACCTCGCCGCCACCAATCAACTCCACCTTGCTCTCTATCTCTCTCTCATCTCTCAAACTTAAAGGTATAAAGCTTTAATTTTGAGCAATTTAACATTTATGTTTTGAATTGAACTTTAAATTGTTGTGAATTTGGTAATTTAGAGTAATTTGTTGAATTTGGTAACTTTTTTGTGTTTGGGAATTTTGGGAATTTATGAAATTAGGGCATTTAGGAATTTTTAGGGTTTGTGAATTGTGAATTGTTAATTTGTGAAGACATACTTAGGGCATTTGTGATTTTGGGGCAATTTAACTTTATGTTTTGAATTGAACTTTAAATTTACTAATTATGTTTATAAATTGTTGTGAATTTGATAATTTAGAGTAATTTGTTGAATTTGGTAACTTTTTTGTGTTTGTGAATTTTGTGAATTTAGGAAATTAGGGAATTTAGGAATTTTTAGGGTTTGTGAATTGTTAATTTGTGAAGACATACTTAAGACATTTGTGATTTTGGTAATATAACATGTGTTTTTTCTGATAAATTGTATGTTTATTGTTTTTTTGTATAGATGTCTATTCCTGTTCATCTTCTGCCTGGTCCATATGATGCTAGTGTTTTAAACAAACAGACTTCCCATAGATCATTAAGAATATGGGGCGGGGATGTTCAACTAAACACTTCACTGAAAATTATTAGAAGCGACGGTAAGTTTTTTTAGGCGTACCAAAATGAAACCAACCAGCGAGTGATTGCCTTGATAGACCAAATAGGATTTGGTGGTTGTTGTAGAATAGGAAAAATGATGGTAGATCACGCTTTAGTTACTGCATTAGTAGAGAGATGGCACCCTGAGACCCATACTTTTTGTCACACCCCGTCTCCAGGGCGATGACATGGCAGTGTCTCATTGGTCGATGAGACACCCAAGCCTACGATACAGAGTTACTGAAAAGACAATTCATTATGCATTAAATCCAAAGTAAAGGTTTAACAGCAGAAATCTAAATACATAACTGAAAATGAATCTACTTATTACATTATTGGAATAATTCTAAGCGTTCTTACAGAAATAACTAAAAAGGAAATAAAGTCTAGCAGCTACTTAGATTAGGATCATCCCTCAAATGGCCCCTCCCTGGGTATCATCATCATGAACAAGGTCAACATCTACATCACCCGCACAAGAAAAGCGGATGGGATCGAGCTCCCGGTGCTCAGTAGGGACCCAAAACAGTAATATAGATACTAAAGAATGAACAGAAACAGAACAGTAGAAACAGATACAGATAATGCATATGCCCGCTTCCCAAAATGCCCCTATGGAAGTATATGCAAACGACTCAATCCAAGTCTCACAAGACTCAGAGATCAATGCAGGGAAGTTCGATGACAGATGCAGATGATCCGAATGCAAGCAGAGGATTTGCAACGAGCAATGTGGACCGCACTCATCGCGATTTCCAGAATAATGAGATGCAAACTTATGCAAAAATGCACTAAACAATACCCACCATCCCCAACTCATATGATACCAAATAGACTCCAAGCAAACAGCAATTAAAGACCCAAAACAAATGTTCGACTATACTTATCAAATCTGACATCCCATATCGGAATTCATGACATGAGCATCCCATACTACTCATGCACTACAACCAATAGTTATGTCAGACAATCGAGTATAAAACAACAATTAAGCAATTAACAACATTCTTTGCACCTAAACGATTCCATAACCGAGTGCACGACAAGCACCACGCGTTGCCCATCCGGTACACCCAATCATATACTCGTCTTAAATACTTAGAACATCGCTAAGGCTATGACACAACTCCCAACATATGAGCTTACTCGTCTAGTCACTCATACTCAGCAATAACGATAGTGGTCCCAGTTATCAACCAAACTAGGAAGGTTTAGTATCAACACGTGGGTTCGGATTTTCCCCCGAACGAAAGGACCCGGGTTTAAGGATCCATCCATTACATTGTATCATCATCCCCAACCAGAGACTCCACAAAACCACTACCGTATCTGATGATTTGCCCCATCAGATGCGGACCTCGAAACTCGTAAGGTCACTTGGACCGCATAACAAATCGGGAAGAAGGCGGGACAGATCCTCGCTAACTCACATTTGCCCTAGACGCAGCTTTCAATAGAGAGCGACGACTTCGGTCGACCAAACCAATTAGGACAACAACAAAGACTCCAAATAGGCGACTCTAAATCGGACCAAAAACAATTAATCACGAGCAATTACAAAACAGAGACAAAACAATACAAAAAACAGCTTTTATGTGAGAATAGCAATTAACGAAAGCGATTGAAATTCATATATAGGCATGCTCAAATCATCCAACAATTCAATAATTCAAATACCATAATTCATGCTTGTATAAAAATTATGCATGCATATAATAATTATGAGTAGAATTTTTATATTAAATATAAAATATAACAATGATGTAAACAGATGGGTGAACTTGTCTGTAGGTAAGTAGACAACAAAACCGAAAACAAGCATCTAAATACATTAATTTATTCAAAGATAATAAAACATTAAAAAATACATATATGCAATATAATATTATCTACAATAACATCAAATTTCATCTCTCACAGTTTATGAAATCAAATAATCCCAAATACAAGAAATAACACCATACATGTAAATTCAACAAGAATTTATACAATTATTTTGTAAATTGAAAAGTTTATTCGCTTTTACTGTGCAGAAATAAATGCAAAAATTAAATAACGTAGGGGTCCCTACCGTTACGATGATAACACGAGGAAAAATAATTCAGAAAAATCAGCCTAGCAGCTGATGAAAATCTGGACAGAAACTGGTCACTAAAATCTTTATATTCCGATCGCACACAATTCCTGAGGCCGTGGAGAGAGAAAGAGAGAGCGCGCCTCGGGGAAGAGACTGCCGCCGCAGCTTTCAATTTCTTTTCTTGTTGTTTTGCTTCACGGTTCCCGAGGTAAGCCTAGGTCTTTTTTTCTTTTCTTTGCTTTCCACGAAGTAGTAAATAAATAGCTACTGTTTATTTTCTTTTTTTTTTTCTTTTAAAAACCAAATCTAAATTATTCTCTATATTAAATATCTTTCCTTTAATTCATTTTATATCCTATATAATTATTATGGTGATTTTTCATATCCAATTAAATTCCTAATTAATTCCAATCCATTATCTAAGTGAAACACAATTTAAGTCACTTAATACAATACGTGTGTAAAACGTCCATCCATAAAATGTTCACAAAAGTAACATAATATAAGCACAAAATTATACAATTAAATCACTTAATCACATAAATCAAATTGGGCAAAAATCCCGGGTATCACACTTTTCACCTACGTTGCGGTGAGGCGACCATTACACTAGAGGGCGTTGGATGCCTTCTAGGACTACCTACTAGGGGTCATGTAGTGTCATGGCACGAGGATTACAACATGACTAAAAATAAGTGGATTGACCGCGTGTTCGACCTTCTAGGATTCCGACCCCCCCTCCCGGCTTCAATTATGGGTAACACCATCGAACTGTTAGTTGTTTATGCCCACATTAATGTGCCCCTAGGCGATGATGCTACTGAGTTGGCGATAGAGCAGAGGGCTAAGGCTTTGATTTTCCTCATGATGTCCACTTTTTTTCCCCAGTAAGTCGGGGGCCCGGGGGAACATGTGATATCTTCTCACCGTGAGTGATGGCATCCTCGAGCAAGACCAGATTTCTTGGACTAGCGGTGTCCTTGCACAGTTGTACCGCCAGATGTGCACCTCTTCACGGGCTGATTCCAAGGACATGGCCGGTTGTTGCTTGCTAATTCAGGTTTGTCTAAATTTTATACAGGTTTTTTTTTAATATGTAATTCGAATATTTAATAATCGATTCTAATTTTTTTTACCAGTTGTGGGTGTGGGAGCGAATTTCATGTCTCCGTCCTGCGAACCGAGGTCCGATTCTCCATGATATTCCCGCTGACGGTAGAGCTTACGGGTCACGGTGGAATACATGCCGAGTTTCGTCAACGCGCCGAAATCGCAGCCGACGGTGTTTCGTGATCAGCTTGATATGCTGACGGACGCACAAAGGGTAAGTTAATTTCGGTAATCTCATATTTTTTTTTAATTTAAATTAAATGAACTATTTTACATTCACTTGAATTTATTTTTGCAGTTTATGTGGAGACCGTACCCTGATTGGGTAATTGCAGAGATAGCGGCTCGGGATGAAGGCTTCCTGATAACCTGTCGAGCCCGTACGCCGCTTGTGTGCTTCGAGATTGTTGACTACCACCTGCCTGACACGGTTGCGAGGCAATTTGGCTTCCAGTAGGTGGTACTAATGGAGGCAAGGACGGAGGGAACTACCGAGGGTTTTGACCTCCACACATGCAAGGCGGGTCCGAAGAGGAATTGGGAAGCCCAGCACCGCATATACATAGATTTGTGGGACGCCCGCGTCGATGCACTAGCGGGCGCTGCTCCCGTTCCCGGTAATGTTATTGCACCAACCCGTGAGTACATGGATTGGTACAATCTCATTACCGTGCACCTCATGACAAACCCACAAAATAGTGATCCCGGGCCACTGCCGATGGGCATTCAACCCATCACTACATCTGAGGCTATTTTTGTAAGTTTTATTCGTTTTGTTGTCAACATTATACTTTTTATTTTAAATATATACTAATTCGAATATTTATGTTACAGGAGGAGTCTAACAGAGTGATTCTTGAAGAATTCGAGAAGACTGGATCTTGAACTAATAATCAGTACAAGAATCTCTTCGCCTGGGCGGTCAAAACAATAAAAGATGCCTTCGTAGCTACTGGGAAGACGATTTCATGCAAATCGCGCGCTGCCGATGTTGTAGATGTTGCAGTTCTGCAATCGATCACACAGCCACGGGAGCATGTTCCAAGTAGAGGCTGCGGTTGGGAGACAGGGTACTCGCCGGGATCGGCAAGCCAGTCAGGAGGACCTTGCCGCCCAGGGCGACTTGGCAACGTGGCGGTGCGCCGGAACCGGCTCAACCGTAGGAAGATCTGACTCAGGCTCCTCAGACGCAGTTCCCGTCTCAGCCTCAGACTCAGTTCCCCACTCAGGCCGATGTACCCACCACCCTATGTCAATACCAATTTTCGAGCATCGGTACTTATTCTCCTGGTATTGAGACGGGGGGGCATCCTGGAGCGGGGTCGTCTGCATCGGGACAGCCGGGTTTCTATTTGGTGCGTCGCCATCCTTTAGCCTCGACCTAACTCAGACGCAGCAACACACTCCACTGTTCCAGCCATATTTCCCTGAAGAGCCGATATTTATCAACCCCGAAGGGGTTGAATTCATCGCCACGGACCAGGGTAGTGCTCTGCGAACGAGAGATGGCCACACTTACTTTCTCCGAAAAGAGCGGAGAAGGCCCGATAGATACACACCATCGGGCCCTTAGATAGCATTTACTTTGTTTTGCTTACATTAGTCGTTTTATTTTTTGTACATACAATTTGACATATTTATGTTATAAACGATGTGTTCGTTTTTTACCGTGTTCGTTTTTTAATTAATAAAGTCGGCTTTTCCATAGTAATTTTCGTACTCAAATTTTGGTTAATATTCAGTTTTAGTGATTTTTTATGTTGTAATAATATCAACTCAAAAAATTGCAGCCCAAAAAAAACAAGTTTTTTGCCAAAACTCTCTGCCAGGGACTTCCGTTCTGGGGCCAAGACGTCTTGGCTCGACGTGGCAAGGCACGTCTGGGTGAGCGCCACGTCAACCAAAACGGAAGTCCCCCCACTTCCGTTCTGGCCGAAAATGTTTCTCCCAATTTTTTGGCTGCCATGTTATGACCATTCTGCTAAACCAATGTTAGTCTAATGCAAAACCCGAAATAAAGTATCTATCTCATGATTAATGTCATAACTTACTACATCAATAAATAGCTATAATTTGCATGATGAAAGTTACAACTATTCTACTAATTCATTATGGAAGAAAACTTCAGCTAATCATATATATTATAGGGCTTTGCCTTGGAGTGGCCATGTTTTGGCATAAAGGGTCAACCATGGCATTGTTTTTTTTAACCAACATTTCTAGGGTAGGACGGATTTGGCAAATCCGTTCTGAATCTGCCCTAAATCAATTGCAGCAGGCTCTTCTCCTTCTCCTCTTGCGATTCAAAAGAAGAAAAAAACAAGTAAAGAAAAAAAATTCCTCCCCACAAAAGAACTCCATCCCCATCATCCACCCGTGCCGCCTACCGCCGTCGCCATCACCCCTCATCACCTTCCATAATATTTTTTCTTAAACCTCAATTAAAAAAAAGGTATAAATTGAATTATTTTTTTTAATTTTGAAATTTTTAGTTTTATTAATTTAATTAAATGTATGTATGTAATTGGTGATTTATGTTATATTTTTGTTGATTTTGGGAATATTGGTTAAATTCTAATTAAATTTGTGGAATTTTGTTAAAATTATCATATTGTTTGGAATTTGGGTAATATTTGGTGATTTGAATGTGATTTTTTTGGGAATTTATGAAATTTTTGTTTATTTGGGAATTTATGTTAATTTGAATTTGAATTATGTTAGTCTTATGTTGTTTAGTGGGAATACATGTTAATTTGATGTTTTTTTTTTTTGAATACATTGTGTTTCCATTAATCACAAATAGCCGAGGCAATTACAATCAAAGGAAAATCTGAAAATACAGAAATTAAAAGTTATACAATTATTTAAAAAATCACGATAACAGACAAAAGACACACCCAAGAAAACTTGGATGGTTAGGAAAAACTACTAGAAAAAACTAGCCAACTAAACAAATACATAATCTTCTCCTTCAAAGCATCTTCATCACAATCCTTGAACCACAGGGACAGGAGAATATCACTTTCAACATCTTCCTTAGGGGTCACCAATTTATAGGACCATGGGTGTATCAACCGTCCTACAAATTGCCTCGGGAAGATGTAAAAATTTGATAAAGGGCCCAAATCAAGTCCAGGTTGAACAAATCCTCCTAGAAACATAGAAAAAAAAATCTAGATCTGTGAAGATCTGAGACTCATCTAACCAGTAACCACTGCGTCTTGAATCTTAAAGAAAAAAACTTTGAAAAAGGTTTCATATGATTCGTGGTACAAAATAGAGTTATAAAAACTGAACAAAAGGACCAAGATTTGACCATTGGTCGGAGCTAATGGCCAAATCTGGCCAGTAGCATTGGGGAAAAAAATGCAGAAAGAGCAGGGGGAAGAGAGATCATGTTAAATTTGATGATAAAGAATGCATGTGTGTTTTTCTGATAAAATTTATGTTTTTTTTTGTTTTTTTGCATCGATGTCTACACCTGCTCATCTTCAACCGGGTCCTTTAGATAGGAGTGTTTTAACCAAATAGCCACATCATTGATCGTTAGGAATATGGCACGGTGAGGACGCACTAAACACCCCTTTAAAATGTATTAGAAGTGACAGTCAGTTTTATGACTTGTATAAGAGAGAAACAAACTCTGCCCTAATTAACCTAATAGACGAATTAGGTTTTGGGGGAGTTTCTAGGATATGACATATCAATGCAGATCACGCTCTAGTGACTTCCTTAGTAGAGAGATGGCACCCAGAGACCCATACATTTCACTTACGTACAGGGGAGGCGACCATCACTCTGGAGGACGTATGTTGTCTTTTTGGACTACATACTAGGGGACACGTTGTGTCGTGGGGTGAGGAATACAATATGACCAAAACACAGTAGTCTGGTATTGTATTCAGACTATTAGGTTTCCAAGAGGGCTAGGGCTTTGATTTTCTACTTAATGGGTAGTTTACTTTTTTTCGATAAGTCTGCCTACCGAGCGAACATGCGTTATCTGCTAGTACTCGATGATCTCGAGCATGATATGACTTCGTGGGCTAGCAGTGTCCTTGCTTATTTGTACCGGCAGATGTGCATCTCCTGTATGACTGATTCGAATGACATGTCCGGCTGTTGTTTGCTCATTCAGGTATGTATAAATTCTATAAACTTTTATGCTTAATATTTAATTTGAATATTTAATAATCAATACTATTTCTTTTTACCAGTTGTGGGCGTGAGAGCACATTTCTTGTCTCCTTTCCGGAGAACCGAGGCGAAGTTCCATATGATATTCCCATCGCGGGTGCTGCTTTCGTCTATCTTGCCCAGACTTTCCGCAATACTCCGAAAAACCAATTGTTGGTGTCTCGTGATCAACTAGATTTGATGAACGAGACACAATGGGTAAGTTAATTTCAATTTTCTCGTAATTTTTTTATTTAATTAAATAACTAGTTTTCCATTAACTTAATGTTATTTTACAGTTTATGTGGAAACCGTACCAGGACACGGTTATTGCAGAGAGAACGGCTTGAGATGCCGACTTCCTGTTAATCGTACGTGCCCGGGAACGTCAAATTGGATGATGCTGGCGGAATTTGAGAGATCTGAGACTACATCCCAAGCTGTAAACCAGTACAAAAAACTGATCACCTGGGCGACCAAAGCAATCAAAGATGCCTTCGATGCGGCGGGAAGGCAATTTCATGCAGACCGCGATCTACCGACATTTCAAGAGAATTCCATTGAGCGATTGTTGACACAACCGAGATAGCCTGTTGAAGGTATGAGTCACCGTGGGAGGCCGGGTGGTCGTCGGACTCGGCAGGCTACTCAGGAGATTAATGAGAGGATACTGCGCACTCAGCCCCGCGGAGATACGAGAATGCCTCTACCACCCAAGAGTCAGACACAGGATCAGACTCAGACTGGAGAACGCATAGATGCGGCTGAGGTACCCTCCGCATATGTTATCATTTCCTGAGCAACATCAGTCTTTCAGCGGGTAATCAATTGGGGGGATATTGGTGCGGGGACCTCTACATCGGGACATCCGAATGTTTTTTTTTGTTCGACGCCCCCTTTCAGTTTAGGCATCGACTAGACATAAAACGCAGCTGCAGACTCCATTGCTCGAGCCAGATTCACCTAATGAGCCGATACGTATCGACCTCAAAGGCGCTGAAGTCATAGTAACGGAGCACGGTAGTGCCCTCGGAACGAGAGACGCCCACACGTACTATCTACGGAAGAACCCAAAAAAGATTGTTATATACACACCGTCGGGTTGGTAGATATGACATTATATTTAGTTTGTTTTGTTTAATTTATGTTATATAAGATTTGTTTTTAAGTTATTCTTTTTTATTAATAAAGCAACTTTTGTCCAAGTAAATTTGTACACATTTTTTTGTTAATATTCTGTTTTAGTGATTTTGGTTGTTGTAAAATAAGAACTGTAAAATATTTAGGCAAAAAACAAAAATCAAAGTGTTTCTGGCACAAAACTTCTGCCAAGCCATAACGGATTTTGGAAATCCGTTATGGAGTTGATTGGAAAAAAAAACTAAGTGTTTTGAACAATTATACTAGGGTGGGCCAAATCCGTTCTCGGGGAGGCTGACGTGGCAGTGCATCTGGAATGTGCCACGTCAGTCGAGAACGAATTTCCCAAATCCGTTATCCCCCGTTCTGGCAAAAAATGTTGGTTAAAAAAAAACAATGTCATGGTTGGCCCTTTATGTCAAACCATGACCACTCCAAGGCAAAGCCTCTAGATTATACTTTATACCATAACTTATTTCAACAACAAATAGTAATAATTACTATGATATGAGTTACATGAATTCTTTTACTACATCTAAATATTTTGAAATATTCATGTAACTCTTCAATTTTATAAATATGTAGCCATAATCATTAGCTATAGAAAACTACTACAATAGACTATTAAAATATTTGAAAATTTATACTCTAGGCGGAGATTTGAAAAGACACATATATGAATTTTAACCACTGTGGAGTATGAATAGACAAGAATATTAAAAGACATTCTTTACAGCCTTTTTACTCCAAACATGATTTCTATTTATGTTCTTTAAGGGAAAAAAACCCTAAATTAAAATAAATTGAACAAGCATAAAATTCTAGAAGAATGTAGAAGAAACCTAAAGAAGATGATGAAAATTGACACAAGTAGAGATAGAGGCTCCCGGCTCCTATGCGGGACAGCTTTTTGTTCCAAATGTGCGGGACAAGCTATCAGCCTTCGGATGATACTTTTTAACGGTCCAGATCTGGAGAGAGAATTTTTTTTTTTTTTGTAATATTTTAAGTCTAGCCGCAACTTTTCACTCTCCAGATCTGGACCGTTCAAAATTCCATCCGACGGCTGAGATTGTTCCGCACAATCCCTGTTCCGCATAGGAGCCGGACTGGAGATAGAGGGCCATTAGAAGAATGGGAAATAAAATAAATTAAGAAGAGGAAGAAGAATGTAAGAGTATGAAGTGACAGAAAGGGTGGAAATACATATTCAAAAGGTATGCACGTTTTTTATTTTTCTTAAAAGTTGGCTTTTAAATCTGAAAATAGATTTTTAAGAGTCTTTAAAAAAAAATTATAAAACGGGTTTGCATAATAAAGAGATTTGTTTCCTTTTTTTTTCTTCCAATTTTTGGTAAATAGTTTGAGTCCTAACTTTCTGAATTTAATTTGATTAAGATTTGCATAATAAATGGATTTGTTTCCTTATTTCTTCTTTTTTTTGGTAAATTGTTTAAGACATAATTTTCTGAATTTAATTTAATTAAGTTTTTGCATAATAAATAGATTTGTTTCCTTTTTTGCTTCTGTTTTTGTGGTAAATGATTTAAGCTTTATATTTTTCAATTTAATTTGATTAAGGTTTGCATAATAAATAGATTTTTTCCTTTTTTGCTTCTCTTTTTGTGGTGAATGATTTAAGGTTTAAAATTTAAAATTTAATTTGATTAATTGGCAATTAGAATGAAAACAAATCAAATTATTACTTTTTGTCCTACCAAATTTACATCAGAGTCATCAAAGGTTCCTTAGTCCAGTGGGGTAAGGGTCTGCCCACGACCTCACGGTCGTGGGTTCGATACCCTCTCCGCGCATGGAGCATACTTTAATTTGACTCCCTTCTACGGTTACCCTCTACTCCTCTGGTGAGGCAGTTCTATCTCCCCACTCATGAGGCATCGCCCAACGGGCGTCAAAAAAAAAATAATTTACATCAAAGTCGTTATTATTCTTTTCCCCCAGGTATTTGCACTTTTGACTTCCTGACAAGAAAAGAAGATTTACAAGTTGTGTAGATCTATACAAAATAAAAGAAAAAAATGCGATGAAAATTTAAACAATTGGTAATATTTTTTGTCCTTTATGTATATTTTAAATACCACATCTTGATTTCTTTACCATTTACACTCTTGCTCCTTTAATATACTTTAAATACTATCTTTTAATTTCTATACCATTTTTAGTAATGAACCCTTTTAAAGATATGAATTATAAAATTAATTAAAGAATGACATTAATTATCATTTACCACTAGCAAATCTTTGTTAGATGATATGTTCAAATACAAAAATTCATATTATTTATCGTATTTTAAATAATAAAAAATTGTATACATCACGCGCGCAACGTGCGAGTATTTTTGCACTAGTTCAATAACATATCGGACTGGACCATAAATCAATGAACCTTTTATACTCTTCTCTCTCTCGCTTTTTTTTTTTTTTACGAGACTTTTTATACTCTTTTTATTTCTAGTTTTACATTTTCTCCAAATGAAATTTAAAATAAAACTAATTAAAATGCATCTGAAACCTATACTACCTCCTCCTGAGGATTGAGCCAGTGCATTTCCCTAGTTAAAAGGCATAATTGAAAGTTGTGTGTAATTTAGATCTTAAAAAAAGTGCGACATATTGTTTTTAACGAATAAAAAATATTAAAGTGAATGGAATCATTATAAGAAATTTCGACTTTAGAAAAATTCTCTCTCGCGGTTTCTCTCTGCGCTCCAACTATGTCGGACACTCTCCCTAATATTCTAGAGTTTTCTCCATCGGTGTTGTGCGATGTCGTTGCCGCTACAACAACGGAGGGCCACCAATCTAGTACAGTCAGAAGTGATAATCTGACGTCGCTGGCTCACTCGTTGGGCTGTGGGACCAGAATTGTTGGTGTATTCCTGCAATCGAAGGCGATCCAATTTGACGGCGGTAGTGATATACTCTATGGTAAGACTACTCGGATCTCTAATGGGGTAAGAGTGTAGAGGTTATGGTGGTGATTTTTTCTGATGGGGATAAGATAATGGTGGCGGCACATATGGCCGATCGCCTGCAAAGTTTGAATGTGAAGAAGCCAACTATTTTTGATGGCGTGGTTGACTGGTTGTCTCGACTCAAACCTCCAAAAGGTCACCCGGATTCTGACTCTTTTGGGCTGCAAAATATGACAGAGAAAATGAGGATTGAGAGCCGGTCGGGAAGGTTGGCTAAGAGGCATGTCGGTTTGTCGCCGACACTGTTGAAAATGGTCGGCCGCCGCAGTGGGATCCCTGGCTGGAGATGGTGGGCTGCGGGTTGTAGAGATGGTCACGATGTTGATCTGGAGGCGAGAGAGGTGAGGAGGGTGATGGTAGAAGGTGTGCGGAGTTGATGAAGAAGACCGGCGACGACGGGTGTCTGACATGGGGGCTACGACTTGCAAAAGTTTTGGCTGAGGCGAGTCGGGTCTCGGACATATGTCTAAGCAACAAATGGGCCAGGATATTGGGCCATGAGGTCATGATGATGTTCTTGGGTGTAGATATGAGACAGGCCCAGAATGGATGTATCTGGACCAGGCTGTTGGACCAGTTTTTCCAACTGTGGATCTGGTCCGAATAGGGCTAGCTTATGGGTTGTTTTGGGTTCTCTTGGTTGGGTTGCTTGAACATAATATTATTGTTGGTTATGTTTTGTATGATAGAGGAAAAATCATTTTGCATATTCCAACAGGACATCATGCTGTTTTTTCTCCGATTCAGTCTGTAATGTTAGTTACAAACGGAGAACCAGATGCAAACTCCCCAATTTGGGTGCATAAGCTTGATAATGATGAAAATGCATAGGTCGCAAGTTGGCCATGTCAAAACTCATGAGTTGACTAATCTGGAATTGTCCGAAACATAACAAATTCAAGACTTAGCGTGCGTCATAATGACACGTTTTTCTTATAGTTTTTTCCTTTTTTATAATAAAGTCGTTTGCAAACTTCATGATCTATGTCATGTGTAACAACCCGTCTTTCAAGCACCTCATGTGTACAAAAATCTCAAAATATAGATTAGAACTGCGTCGCTGCTATAAAAAGCAGTTGCTCAGCGACTTTTTGACTTGCAGTATGCTTCCCTGAATCGCATACAGACTTACGCTTTACAAACTCGCTTAATTAAAGTAGCTGCTCAGCAGCTTCCATTTTTCTATAAATAGTTCATATTTCCTGATTTCATTTTCATTCAAAAATCTCTCATCTTCTTCATTTCCTTCTTTATACCATATGAATTTGTAATCTCTACATTTGTGCCAAATTCTAGTGTTATTTATTGGAAGGTATGATCTATTAATAAATTATGGCGAAGTTCTGTTCTATGATATATTTGGAATTTGAAGAAAGTCAACTAGTCAGGTGAGTGGTCCTAACCCTTTATACAAAATTATATATGTATCGTGTGCTCATGAATTGTTCATTGCACTCATGGTCTGGATCCACTCATGATATGCATTGGATACATTTGCATTACACCATGAAACGTTTTCTGAAATTGGGGCCTTATTGTTAATGTTATTGGAAATGAAATGTTTTTACTGAACCTTGAACGAGATCTGTCTTGAGATTATTGACATGACATTACGAGACTGCGAATATATTGAGTCGGGCCTAAATGAATATAATCAAAGGAACTGCGTGCTACACCAAAGTGTGGGAGCCACCTCCAGAATTCTGATGATAAATGTCTAGATCGAGGCCCGTATGAAATGTGATTTAATGTTATTGGAATGACATTGTCAATCTGATCTCGATAGTCTTGGACAATTGTTCCAGAATAAGGCCCGTATGGTTTTCTCATTGTGCGAGCTATTTTTGATATAAAAAGTATTTTTTCAAAGAATGGGGGCGACCGTCTCAAACTTGGAGAAGCATCCCCAAGACAGAGATTTGTTGCAGCATGGTTTCGAATGGAGGATAGGGAGCGGACGTTCTGTTCGTATCTGGCGTGGTCGTTGGCTAACTACCCAATGCAGTTTTCAGCTGATCTCTCTTCCTAATTTTACGTGTTTTTTAAAGTTTGCAGACAAGAATTCTGACGATTGTGGAAGACCTCTTAGTTGAGCTTGACTCTGATTTTGCTTTTTTAGTTTTAGTGTCTGTTTGTAAGAGCATAGTAATGCGTATCTTACGAAATATATTCTTTATAATTTTCTATGCCCACAGGTCTAGTAATGTTCTGCCTTACTTGCTGGCTGGACATTCTTTGAGGCTTGACGCCTCATTTCAAAGGATAAGGGATCTCTCGAAATTCCACCTCCCTCGTGTAACTTCTGATATCGATTAATGTTATGTCATTTTCCTTAAAAAAATGGAATCATTATAATCAATAATAGGCTTGCAAACGGGCCGGATTTTTATCTGTATCCGACTCGATTCCGAATATTTTTTTAGGATTTGGTAAGAACTCCAGACCCATATACCCGCATCCGAATCCGAATCCGTATAAGAGTAACAAAATAATAACGGATCCGAAATATAAAAAATCGTATCCGTTAGATCCGAATCCGTTTCTTATAAATTTTAGTCTCCTATTTATTTGCTTACCGCTAGTACTTTTGAGCCATACAACTTCAGTAATATCTTTCTTATAAATTTTATCTCCTATTTATTTTATTTGATATTTTTAGTGCTTATATGACGAAATCTGGTGAAATTATCGCCCCTCATGTGATAAAATTCGGCGGTGTTCTGCTGTTGGAGAACAAAATCGTCAAAAGAAAATAAATGTGGAATAAAATCATTGTAAAAATAAACTAAGGTTCTACAAATTAAATAGTTGATGAATTATTTTTTATTTGCTGTAAAATACTTCTCTGATTTCTATGAAATTAATATAAACTCGACTTATATATTTTTATAGAGTCTAACTCTTATTTGAGAGAAAAATTGATTCAAAAATTTTTCATAATATTACACAAGTTGATAGTACAAATCTGATGGGGAACAAATGATTTTCTAAACATGCGGACAAAATTTTGACTATTGTTCTCGTCCAACAATTGAGAAAAAAGGACGAATACAAGTTTTTTTTTAATAGTATTGACAACTAGTCATTACTTATAACAGGTATATTTGAATTGATTATTTATTTAAAAATGTTTTTATAAGATGAATTTGTTTAAAAAAGAAAAAACGTGAGACTCAAAATTAAAATTTTTGATTGAATATTATGTGAAGAGTGATGCAGAGTATTGGACGATTGTATTTTATATATGAAGAGAAGTAAACATATATTCTGTATTGAATCAAAATCGCATAAGAACAATTAAAAAATTATCTAGATTTTAAGATTTTTACGATGCATCTCTCGACCAATTTCGGTGGCCATCCAATGCCCATACCGGATTTGAACTCGTAAGATCCATGGACCCCAACAAGTTCCAAACAAGGCGCGTGCAACTCATAAGAATAAAAAAAATATCCTTCGCCAGCTCAGCGTGTTTAATTCCGTACACTCCCACTATTAAATTGGGAATCTTCTATCCTCGCCCAATGTCTCACACCACGGCTCCTATGCGGAGCTAACTTTGTCATGGGAACATACTGGAATGAACTATGTCAGTTAAATTAAAATTTTAGCAGTTTAAGATTGATTAAAAAATGAGCAATTTGTTCATTTTTTGAAGCAACTGATCTTAGTTGAAACAGTGTTCTCAAAGTCAAAAAAAAGTGTCGCGTGATGCTAGAAAAAATAGTGCATTTCGCATAGGGAATCGGACTAAATGTCTCATCTCATATACCACTAAAAAAATTTAACATATTTTATCTCACGTCTTAAATTATTTGCAATGTTTAACTTTTTAATAAATCCCAAATTGTTTATCATTTTTAAGAAATTAATGCATTTTTATTGTTAATTTTCTAATTATACCCTTAAGTTATTACTCAATTAACCACTAATAATAAATTATTAGTCACTAACTAGGAGTAATTTAGACTCTCTTCCTCATGATTAATGTCTTCTAATAATTGTCTAGGTCTGTGTAAAAAGATGAAACGTTGCAAAAAATTTGGGACGGATATAATACTAATTTTTTAATTAAAAAATTTATAATCTACAAAAATATTGTAACCCGTAGAGAAAAATGTGAACACGTGACACTTATTTATTCATGGACCGTGCTTAGAAAACGAGATAAGACAAATGATTTTTTTTTGCCTATTAAACCCCTTACAAAATCTGCTTTCAAAAAATATCAAACCCAAACCCACAAACTTTCACCATTTACCTAAAAACCTCTGTTTCCTCTGTTTTTTTTTCCTTCTCTCGTTTTTTTTTCTTCAAAAAATTTGTTGAATTTTGGTGGTGAGTTTTGTTTTGAAATTTTGAATTGAGAGGTGTAGGATGAAGATTCAGTGTAACGTTTGTGAGGCGGCGGAGGCGGCGGTTCTTTGCTGTGCGGATGAGGCGGCGCTGTGCTGGGATTGTGATAAGAAAGTTCATGCTGCTAATAAGCTTGCTAGTAAACATCAAAGAGTTCCTCTTTCTACTTCCTCTTCTCAGATGCCAAAGTGTGATATCTGCCAGGTTTTATTTTTATTTTTTTACTTTTTTTTAATTTTTTTAATTTAGCTGCTTTTGGTTGGAGATGTGATAGAAGGTTGTATAATCTGTGATAAATTGGTAAATTAATTGGTTGTTCTGGAAATATCTTGGGGTAAAACTATGGGTTCACTTGAGTTTTGGACGGAAATTAAGATTTCGTCAAATTTTATGGTAAAATGTCAAACATGATTCTAATTAATTTTAGTTTTGCTCTGAATTTAATTCTACATTTGTTCTCTCTCCAACATTAAATGCAAAGGGTAGTATTGGTAAAAACATCGTTAACTAACTGTCTCATTTCTTGTTTGTTCTTGCAGAGATGATATTAGCATGGATATAGATAGATTAAGATTAGCATTATTAGTATAGAATTCTAGAGATTTTCCACTGCTACAATTAAGAAGGAAACTGGAATTGGAGATGGGAATTATGGTTCCCACTTCCCAAACTGCATCTTCATGAGATTTTATGTATCTTAATTCTTTCCGCATCCGCGCGTTGTTGCGTCATGGAATTTTTTAGCATTAAACACTAACAAATCCTTATCGAATTTGAAGGGTTAAAGAATTTCATCTTTGATCTGGACTATACACTCTTCAAAATTGTTACTCGGGTCAATTTTTTATTTATCTGATTTCTGGGTGTTCCGTTCCCATTTCTGGGAGTCTGGAAAATATATTTTATCACAATCTTGATGATTAAGGAAAATGTTTATGAGCGTGCATATCTGTTTACAGGAGACGGTTGGTTACTTCTTCTGCCTAGAGGATCGAGCATTGTTATGTCGGAAATGTGATGTTGCCATCCACACAGCTAATACCCATGTTTCTGCTCACCAGAGATTCCTGCTTACCGGAGTTAGAGTGGGACTGGAAGCTACAGAACCTGGTGCATCAGCATCCTCAGGGAAGACTCAATCCAGCGAGAAGAACTCGGAACCAGAATTTCATTCTCTTTTGAGGAAGAGTGCCCCGGTGTCATCAGATGCCCAATGTAATAATGTACTACCTACACAAGTTGGTGGTCTTGCAGATTTTATGGCAACAAAGAGTCCGATGACTGGAGGGTCCACCACTGGAGGTATTTCTCAATGGCAATTGGATGAGTTTCTTGGAATAAATGACTTCAATCAGAATTACTATTACCCAGATAATGGTTCATCTAAGGTATGTCATTAGGTCTTAAATCAGATTTTGTGTAGCGTCATAGCATTTCATTGATGTTGTAGGGCCATGTATCTAGTTAATAGAGTGGTATGAAGATCCATGTGTTAATCTGAAAACCGCTCTCTCTGAGAAAAATAATTAATTGTAACAAATTGGTCTTGTCTTTGTATCAAGGATAAAGGAATTAGGAATCAGGAAATATGTGTCTGCGTGTGCCTATGGTTTGTTGCGCTGATCTGTTGTATGGAGGAGTGGTGATAATTTTTTCTTCATTATAATAAGTGTTTAAAATGTGGTGTTTTGATAAATAAAAAAAATTCCACGGGAGGCCCATGAAACTATTCCCCCCTTCCCTCTCTTGCATGCAGTTGTAGTTTAGAATGTGAATGTCGTCATAGTGAATGCATGGCATTTTTGCATTCATCTTCGTGATGTTTCGTAAGCCCTAGAGGCAAGAGCAACGGTGGTCTAGTGGTTTTTGGGTGATTTTAGGACTCCCTTATGTCCGGCGGAAAAAAAAAATCCACTCTAGATGTTTTGTGGTGCTCTTTTATCCTTGGACTATATATTTTGAGAATTGTGTTATCAGATTCCCCTAATTCTCAATTGAATGAGTTCCAACAACACCCTGTCGAAGGTCTGAATTATGTTCAATTAGAACCTTTGGAGGGTTTTTCTACAAGTTTCATGCACTTTTGTTTTCTTCTCTTTATAAAGTAGTTCTATAGTTACGCTAGCCTTTATCCGTTGTAAAGGTATGTAGGCATAGTCATTGCAGGCACTAAATCTTTACATTGTTTCCAATAATTCTCCCAGGCTGATTGTGGGAAGCTTGGAAGTCCTATCCTAAGAGCTGCTGAAGAAGAGCTAGACGGTGATGATTGTTTAGGTCAGGTGCCAGAGATTTCCTGGGCAGTGCCAGAAATTCCTTCTCCGCCTACTGCCTCCGGTCTTCATTGGCCAAAGGTGTACCAGAGCCTACCCGACTCAGCAGTCTTCGTCCCTGATATGTATACGTCGTCTTTGCTACACTTCGCTCATCATCAATCACAAGGTTCTGATCTGAAAAGGAGAAGGCAATTCTGATCTGTTGCTCTCAAACTTCAGGTTTTTTAGGTCCAAAAGGTGGGGAAATTCCATATTTTTTAGACCGCGTTTGCTAGTATTCAAGATTACCTGTAGTTTAGATGCTCTTGAGTTGAAAAGACTAATATCAAGTAATTGTTTATGCTTTTAATTTCATGTTTGTGTGTAAATATAGTGGTCCCTTCAGTGTGTGAAAGAGAGAATGCCAAAATAACACACAAGCTGCTGTAATCTTTAATGTCAAATGAATGCTTCCATTAAAGAATGCATAAATGAATGTGGGTACCCTTTTACCCACATGTTGAATGTGGGTACCCTTTTACCATATTTCTCCAGAGTTGTTGGAGATGCAAGTTGGATGTAGCTTCAGTACTTCTACTAGTGGATTCAATTTGTAGCATTTTGTATTTGAATTAGGATGATGTGAACGCCCGAGGGCGGAACCCCAAAGGGTAGAGCAGCGAGAGTACCCTAGAAAGGGAGATTGTAGCGCACCCCATGCCTGGGGAGGGTATTGCCTCACCAGAGGAGGAATTGCCCTAAGAAGGGAGAATATTATTGCCCTAAGAAGGGAGATACAGGAATCGAACTTGGGACCTAAGCCCCAAGTGAAGAAAGCGTTACCCACTTGGCCATCCGATTCCTATGAATTAGGATGATGTTTGAGACTTGATTATCGTAGTGTATGTGTCACACCCCGTCTCCGGGACGATGACATGGCAATGTCTCATTGGTCGATGAGGCACCAAAGCCTACGATAGAGAGTTGCTAACATTTTCATTTATTTATGATATAATCCAAAATATGAGTTAAGCAGCGGAATTAAATTGCCAAGCTTGAAATACTAAGTATTACAAATGAAATTGTTCAACAATGATATAAAGAAATACTCTTAAGTATAAATGAAAAATGAAAAAATTTAAGTTATTTAATTGAAGCTGGTTATGAGTCACTCTACATTGTCCCCTTCCCAAGCATCAACAATATCATCATATTGCTCATCATCTCCTGCACAGTAAAAGCGAATGGACTGAGCTTCGGTGCTCAGTAGGGACCGATAATCACAAGTATCAAATAGGACCAAACAAGAACAAACAAGTTAAAATAACAAGTAAACGAGATAACCATGCTCTTCATGTCCAATCACTTACACAACCGAAAGTACGACAAACGACATGCTCTGCCCATATGGTACACACGATTACACACTTAGACACTTACGAGTATAGCTACTGTTGTGACACGACTTCCCACCATTCGAGCTCAGGTATCTATTCACGACTCTACGACAATAATTGTAACGACCTTAGTTATAATCCAAACTAGGAGGGTTCAAATAGGTCATCACATGGGTTCAGTTTCACTCCCTGAACGACGAATTCACACTTTAAGGACTCATTTTGCATTGTATCGTCATCCAAAACCTTGGACTCCACAAAACCGTTGCAATCCCAATGATAGTCCACATCAGGGTAAGGCTCACGTAGGAAGACCCTCGGGATCCCCACCAAGGACATCCGCATGACCACCCTCGGAATCTCCCCATAATCATATCGCATGACCCTCGAAATCTGCACACATTCACATCGCAAGACCATCGGGATCCGCACCAAGGACACCCGCAAGACCACCTTCGGAATCTTGCTAATCGAACGAGTCCTGTCACTGAGTAGATCTTAGACACGAGCTCAAAATAGGGCGACGACTCGGTCGACCAAACCACATAGGACTAAAAACAACATGACCAAATAGGACGACTCAAAGTATTTAATCAATTAAGACGACCAAAACGATAAAACAATTAGGCAAGTTCATCAATTGATCAATTATCAATTCACGAATAACCTATGTTACTCAGACACGGGTACGGGTGTCGGGTACGAGTATGTATTTAGGTGCCGGGTACTTAAACATCTAAAATAAAGGATACGGGGACACTTCTCCAAATTCGGACACGGGCACGGGGATACGGAAATAAATTTTAATTCATAATAATAAATAAATAGGATTCTACAATAAATAAATTTTAATAATATCAAAATATTCAAAACAAAGATAATTAATATTGCTAAAGATAAAAGATCCATTCCATTATAGTTTAAAATATCCAAAATAAATAAAACTAATATTGCAACAATAAAATACAAAACGGTAAAATGAAAATTTATATCTCCTACTCCTCATTTTCCTTCAAATTGTCATCATCAAACGTCATTACTTCCAATTCAGGGTCATTGAGGGAAAGATCAGCCAATTGATTCATGTTTCCATCAATATCAAAGTTATCTCCACCTGCATAATAATAAAATATTATAAATCTTCTAAACATATTATGTAATACAAAACTTTTATATATATATATATATATATATATATATATATATATAAAGATCTTGAATGATTTATAATTTGAATTTAAAATTAAATAAAATCACAAAAAATCTCTCACTAATTTTTTCTCATGTGCTAATTTATAATTTAAAAATTTTGAAATATCAAAATTCAAACTTACAACTGTTTCCCACTATTATCTCCCACATTCTAATTAATACATTAAAAAAATAAAAATATACAGCTGTCTTCCAGTTACAACCATTAATAAAAGAAGAAAAAAGTGTCTTCAGCCTTTCTTCCCCACCGTCTCATCTCCAACCCTAGTTCATTCTCTTCCGTTTTCTAACAATTGCAGCCCCATTAAATATTCAAAACATACCAATTTCAAATCCCATGTCAGAATCTTCCCTGTTACATGTTCCTTTCAATTGTTGCTGCAATTTGGTTCAAACTCCAAACTCCGCCCAAATTCACAACTCCGGCAGCCATGGTCAAAGTACCCATTTGGAATTGACCATGTCCGGTACGTTTGCCATACCAGTACCAGCGTCATACCCGGCCGACACGGGTACGACATAGGTAAGTGGAGAGTCCGAGTAACATAGCGAATAACTATAAAGGTATACAATTAGATATATAACAAATTTACATAAACGGTGAAAATATTTCAGATTATATCTCATTAGGTAACATAACAATTCCAAGATAGATATTCAATTCCAAAATAGTTTATACAAAATCGAAAGCAATAAACACCATTCATGCAAATATTTTGTAAATAGAATAGTTTATTCGCTTTTACTGTGCAGTAATTAATGCGAGATTTAAATGACGTAGGGGTGTCCCTACCTTATCAAAAGCAATTAAAATACTCAAACCTGAAGTCAGAATATTTTCCAGAAATCTGCCCCGTTCCTGGTGCAATATCTTTCCGCTTCGAACTCCGAATCGACTCCGGTTTGCGCTCACACGCCGTCGTTTCGATATATTGTGCGTCGAAAACAGTAGAGAAACACTCACTCAATGACCTTTCAAAATTCAGGACAGAATAGATTTTCTAAAAAAAAAAATATTTTCTTTTATTACTCACTGTGCCGCTAGAGCACTTGATATGCCTTCCTCCTTTTTATTCCCCTTGCGCCTGAGAGTAGGGGTGGAAATGAGTTGAGCCGGCTCGTGAGTAGCTCACGATTCGATTTGATATTCAGCTCAACGAGCTCAGCTCATAAGCTAAATGAGCGATACATGAGCCCAGATTTTTGGCTCATCTAAAATATGAGTCGAGCTTGAGCCAAGTAGAGTTCGACTCATTTGTCTCATGAGTTGCTCAATATATATATATATATATATATATATATATATATAACATGGAGTGAAAGTGTAACAAATGAAGTAACCCATAAAAGTTTCTATACAACAAAGCTCTAATTTGCACATAACATTTTATAACATTAAGTATCTTTGTAAAAAATTGAAGTAGCACATAAAAAACCCGCACATGACATCTTCTGAAGTCAAGGCAAAACAAATAACCAAAACCCTACAAATTTTTGGAGTATTGATATATTATAATTAGTAGAGACATATTAAACTTCTATTATATGTTATTGTGCTAAGAAAATCTCTTGATTTATTTTGTATTGGTTTGATATTAAACTCATATTATAAGTCATCGTTTTAAAAAAAAATTGTAGATAAATGAGTTGAAATTTGCTCGTGAACTACTCGATGAGTTGAGCTTGAGCTGAGAAAATTAGCTCACATCAAATATGAAAGTGAAAGTATGAAATGTGAAGCGAAAATTAGTGTGAAAGTGAGCTCAAACTAAACTTGACTCACATCTCAATTCATTTCACTTCCCTACCTGAGAGCACTGCTCTTTATATATACATATTGATTGTGCACGTGTTCCAAAGTCCTCAATCCCATTATCCCATGCTATGCTTCCCATATTATTTTAAGTTTATTTTAATTTAATTCCCTTTCTCACTTTACTTGTAGCACACGAGCACATCTCCTATTTCTCACCCCATGATCCGTCTTTTTTTTTGGCACGACCCCATGACCCATGAGATTTTATTTCCTATATTTATTTTATTTATTTAAGTAACTTTCTTACTCCCAATTAAATTCCTAAGTAATCCAATTCCAATTAACTTATTCGTCTAAGTGAATTACTACTAGGTTCCTCAAATACGATATAAGTATGAAACGCTCCTCAATAAAACGTACAAAAAATGTAACACGCAACATGTTATAAAAATTAATAGCCGCGTAAACACATAGTCGTACAAAATAAATTACCACTACACACTAAGTCACACAAAAATAAATTTCACGTAAAATAATACGTAAGCAAAAGTTACGAGTATTACAGTATGAAAGTTGATTGCCCAAAAATGCCCCCATTTTTTGGACTTCCGTTATGATGTAACGGAGAATATGGATGGAAGGTCAAAAATCAAAATCCGAAATAGTTTAGGGGGCAACACTTGACCCTTTTTAGTTGAGGGTCAAAAACAAAAAATCGGAATAGTTTAGGGGGCATGAGCGCTTTTTACCCTATATAATTTTGCATAAAAAAATTACAAAATCTTCGCAAAACTCAACTCACTGTCTAAGTTGGTGCAGGGCCGGCTATTTACATGTCCAAAAAGTGACATGTAGAACAGGCCTCTCATTTTGAGGGTCTCAAAAATTTTAAAATCACTTAATATTTATGTTACTTTGATTCGAGTATAGGCGTCAGACGCGGACATGAGTGCATAGATACAGAAATAATTAGGGGCATAATTATGATTCGCACTCTTAAAACTTGGGTTTATAATTATTTTTTGACACTTTTTTATAATTTATATTTTTTAAAAAAATCATTAGGGCCTAACTTTTGTTATTATTTATTTATTAGAGGAGGGGACTTATCTATTACAAAAAAGTATGGGGATTTAAGATCGAACTCATGACTTCTACGTTATAAGAGCCTCAACGTTGGTATTATTGCCTAACTTTAATAATTAGTACAGAGTTCAATATACTTAGAGACGGCCCTGAGTTGGTGTTTGACGTTTCGGTGCAAATAATCCTAATACATGACGTTTTATTTGTAAAAGCTTTCTCTCTTACTCCTTTTACCCAAAAAAATAAAAAAATCATGTGATATATTGAGAGAATCATAACATTAGCCCTATCTATTAAAAATCATGTATCGTGACTAATTTGAAATTTCACTTTAAGCATTATGGTATCATCATCCCTGCTGAGCACTTTCACGATACTTATGTGAAAATTAACTCATGTGCCTCCATATCCTCTCAAAATCAATTGGCAAGGAGAAGTGTTAACCCATGAGCTTATATGTTATTTGGATCTTCCTTAACCACTCAATGTAGGACTTCATATTTCAACATCTGTTTCCGACGGTGGTACATGATGATGATGACCTGACCTGAATAGCAAACCAGGACCTTGTATTCCGGGTCACATAGCCCTTCCCCTTTAGATCTCATCTTTTTGAATTTATCATGAGCTTTAAAGTAAAAACACTGGTACTCTCTGCTATTCGTCCTGAATCTCACTTTGATTCTTTAATGGCAGAGGTTGAAAGATGATTCCCCTCGGATCTGTTGAATTAAGGTCCCCTGATCCCTGGAATACATTTTCCATAAACGGAAATTTGAAGGACCACTGCATCTATGGATACTGCACATCACACGTATTCTCCTTTTCCACGACAAACTCGACATATCTGTATTGTTTATTTTCCTTTTTATTTTGTTTTTTTTACAAACAAATTAAAAAATATATTGTAATGTTCTTACAGGCTACTATTATTACTCCTATAATAATGTTAGTAATATCTGTTTTTTTGTGAACTAGAAATGGTGAGATTAATTTCATAACAAGTGTTATCAAAGCTAAAGTTCATAACAAACGAGGAGTGTTTTGGTTTGCCAGTTTCGCGAGATAGCGAAAGAGAGTGATGTGTATAATCGGAAGTGAAATATTTTGATTGGTTAAATCAAAGTGAAAACACAATGTTTTGACATCGGAATTTGGTGTTACTCTCAGCGAAAGACTGTGCAATTGTCTTTCTAGAAGTCTGTGCGGTTCTGGCAGTGATCACTTGTTGAAATATAAAGTCTCACATTGAGTGCCTAAGGAAAATCCAAATAACATATAAGCTCATGTGTTAACACCTCTCTTTGCCAATTGGTTTTGATATGATATGGAGTCAGCTGAGCTAATTTTTTACATGAGTATCGGAGCAGTGCCCTAGACGGGATGATGAGCTCATAATGCCCAAAGTGGGCTCTAATGGTCACCGTACTGACCCAAGAAGGGCGGCGGGCGCTTAAATTGACTCCCACCTCGATGTGAGGGAGTGTTGAAATATGAAGTCCCGCATCGAGTGCCTAAGGAAGATCCAAATAACATATAAGCTCATGGGTTAACACCTCTCCTTGCCAATTGGTTTTGATATGATATGGAGGTCCATGAGCTAATTTTCACATGGTATCGGAGCAGGCCCTTAGGCGGGATGATGAGCTCATAATGCCCAAAGTGGGCTCTAATGGTCACCGTACGACCCAAGAAGGGGCGGCGGGCCTTAAATTGACTCCCACCTCGATGTGAGGGGGAGTGTTGAAATATGAAGTCCCACATCGAGTGCCTAAGGGAGATCCAAATAACATATAAGTTCATGGGTTAACACCTCCCCTAGCCAATTGGTTTTGAGAGGATATGGAGGCCCATGAGCTAATTTTTACGTCACTGAAAATTGTTGACACAATTGGCAATAACTCGTAAAACCCTAGGAAGTCCTCCTCTTTGATAGAAGCCAGATTCATTGGAGGTGGAGCACGATTGACGTCAGAGGTTTTGGCTTAGAGTGGGCGTTGTTGAAAGAGATAAAATCTTATGCAAAACAAGCAAATAACAATGATTAAATAAAGAACATTGGATTTGAAGGATTCGAGTGGCCTGAAGCATTGAATTGGTTGACTGGACTTTGACCGGTGGTTGACCAGTTTCGTTTTTTTGTAGTGATGGTCGGGTTTAACCGTTGATCGAAGTTGATTAAACTATGACTTAGTCAATTCTCCCATAATTCGACGTGTTGATTCCATTTTAATGGTTGTATAGCACGGGTTTATATTCTATTATATATGCATATCGAACTCTGAAAACTTGAGTCTGACTCATTTATTCTTTAAGCGAGCTCAAAACGAGCTTCTCACGAACGGATCGCGGATAGCTTGGATCGTTTGTAGCCAAATGCCATCATCTAGTTAACTACTGAAATAGAAGATCAGCACTCTATCAAACAACTTAAGCATTTATTTGGTTGTGTAAAGTGAAAGGAGATGATGAAGGAAAGTAAATTAGGAAGTAGATGACTCATTTTACTTCGTTTGGTTGAGGTGTTTGAAGGAGGGGAACCCCCCCCCCTCCCCGCTCTACATCAGTAAAATAGCCCATCCACTTTTGGAGGGATTCAGATGTTTATCAAATAAGACAAAATAGCCCTCAATTTTTTCATTTTTCCTCCCATCCAATTCATCGTCCCCACTAAAATATGGGGTATAATATTCAATTTGCAAAAAGCTGTATAATTAAATAAGATATTTTTTTTTTCAATTTACTTCTCTTTCAACCCTACCAAACACCATTTATTTCACTCCCCTCCTCTTCTGCTAACCAAATGTGGACGGCTCAGCCATTGGTAACTCGGGCAGGGGTGGTGGAGGGGGACTAACTAGGAACGTAGACGGAGAATGGGTTTCGGGATTCCATAGGAGCATTGGTACATGTACAAACAATGTGGCTGAACTTTGGGCACTTAGAGACGGCCTTAAGCTAGCTATCAGTATTGATGCTCAAAAGCTAACTATTGAAATGGACGCCAAAGTAGTGATTGACCTTATTTTGCATGCCGATCTTTCTACTCACCCTTTATCATCGCTTATTTCTGATTGCAAGGCACTACTTCGGCGTCTACCGGAGTTTAGTCTCTCTCATATCTACAGAGAAGTCAACGCTTGTGCTAATTGGCTCGCTAAAGCTGGAGGACGTCTACCATCCTCTGATTTCTTTATCTTTCACTCTTTACCCCATTTGTCAGCCACCTAGTGGCGGGGATGCCCGTGGGGTTTTTTTTGCTAGGACTATTTCAGATTCCTCCATCCATATCCATCCTTTTGTTAGCCTTATAATGGCAGGACATGTACAGGAAATATTATTAGATAGGCCTAATTGTAACAACTTTGTTCCTTACCCTACGGGCTAGGGAGCCTGTTTTTTATTTTTTTTTAATATATTGTTCTTTAAACAACAACAATAAAACAAAGCCTAAATGGAAATTTCAACTATAAAACTTCACTACAGTCTACATATGCTAGGTCAAATTCCAAACTTAGAGAAAAGAAACAATCAGGCAGTATCAGAATACAACATATTACTGGTCCAACAACAACCTCAACAACAACAATAATAATAATAATAAATACGACATAAAAGCTCTTGAAACATTTGCCTTAAAATTTACAACATATACACTGTTGGAAATGGAGTGTATTATGAATGAGAAAATAGTTTCTCAAGTGGTTGGAAAATAAAAGTTAAGCCAGAGGGTGCAAATACAAGGTTCGTCGAAATCAAAATAGCTTGAACTTGTGTGCGGGCGTGACCTACGTACACGAATGCCGGACCAAAATTCACGGGACTGATCAACCCATGTTTTGCTACAGGTTTTATTATTTTTTCCAATCAACAGAGATACATGTACAACTAAATTCATTGGATAGTCTGGTTCATTGTATTAGGATGAGCCAACTTTAATTTCGACCTTTGAACTTGAGAGATACATGTATAGTTGAATTCATTGTATAATCTGGTTCATTACTTGAATGAGGACGAACAGACTTTAATTGTGTATTAAATAGAGATCTTTGAATTCAGTACAATGTATTCTATTGAATGTATCTGCTCACTCCTATCAACCTATAAATAGAGGCTCTTTCCAATGACTCTATACACAACCTCTCATACTTCGAAAATACTACTGATTTTCAAAAGCTCTCTAAAACACTTTGTTTTTGTAAAACTTCTGGTATTCATCAACAATCCTAGTTCTAGTTCGCCGGTGGAGTTGTTTACCATGCCGTTGTATCATGGAAGACAGACGCTTCACAAAACTGCAGTACTTATCCGGGAGGAGACGAATCTGTTTTAAGAAAATTGTGTCGAACACAAGCCTCGGTTTATCTTTCTGTTATTAACACCTATTTTCCCTTAGTAAACACCTCTTTATTGTTTACTAGCAATTTTTGTAAACACTTGTTTTTCTTTAGTAAACACATGTTTATTGTTCACTAACAGTTGTTGAGTTTGTATCTTTCAGTTGTTATATAGGTTATATCCAAGTATTGCCAACATACAAAACTATGATTAAAATGTTAACTACATAAAACATCCCTCTGTCAAAGAATACATTTTTATGATTTCTATAACTAGCAAAAGTCCACGAATTAACCTCTGCTGAATCTCAAGGGCTTCCTATGGAAATCTCACCAAGCTTGAGCTACCTATATTCCTCAGGTTTTCCTTCAAAAGGCATTCATCTAAATGTCGCATTTTCTGTATGCTGAAATTCCTCGAATACCTACTGCAAAGGAATCAAATATTTGCCTAAGCTACCATGTCGCGATATTCTAAATGTAAAAAAGGGCTGTTCTGGCAAAATTATGTATGTTAACTTTGGAGTATGATTTGCTGCATTAGGATTGCCAACACGCTGCCTATCGAGATGTTGATGATATTCACTATGTCATTGTTGAGCTGCACATCACGATTAGAAAGAAAATGAGATGAGGTTTAACATAGATCACATACGCATAGCTAACAAGTAATGTGCGCGAAATTTCTAAAAACGCATCACCTACCCATCTGAATCCTTCTTTTTCCTGAAGGGATGCACCGATTACACTTTCTCCAAGATTCGCGATCTGGGAAGATACTATGCATATAATAGCCTCAGGTATCTTTATCTGTCATAGGGTAAAGTTCTTGGTGAGAGGGTTTAGAAGTTCCTGATGAAACATACAAGAATCGTACCAGATTTATCGATGAAACACGTGATACTCAGTTCTCCCTATACATAATCAAACAGGTAAAATAGATCGTCATTAGACCTTGGACCATCCTAATGAGCACTCGTCTATTCAGTCACTGTCTCACCGATACTGGACATGAAAATCCTCTTCACTTCTCTCACATCATTAATGAACTCGATATCTAGGTTATATTCATAAGGAATCAAGGCCAAGAACGAAGATACACAAGAATAGGAAAATAAAAGATAGAGAAAATGATAAAGGCTGCTGCCAAAACAAGAACAACATATAAGTAACAGAAATAAAGTTAAAATTACATACTTCTCCCATTATACAACCCACTGAAGCAAGAAGAACTGAAGCTAGAAGTCCAGCCAGTGTTCCTTCAACACTCACAGCACCTTCCGTCCCCCTAGGTACCACTTTAAATGTAGTGACTAAATATCTGCATAGAACTTTAGGACTTAGAACGAAAAAATAATTATTGCTTAATATATTGCGCCATTTGGGCTTCAAAACACCCAAAAATTATTAAGATAATCAAGGCAGTAAGAAAATTAAGATTGCTAAAAGAAGACACAAACTTTGTCTGTATAGTGAGGTTATTTCAGTTTTCTATCAATTAATAGTTCTGCTTTTGAGTTTACACAAATCTTAGAATGAAAATGCATGAAAATCAGTAGAGAACTACGAAAGGATGCCTATCTCAATTGCAAACTGCATGAAATACGCCCACAGGAGTGTCCGATTAGCTGTTCCTGAAGGATTCATAGGCAGAAACTCGTTCTAAACACCCCCTGAAAGATCCGCTTATACCATAGGAATCGAAAACATACGAAAAAGGACTTACGTTTTTCGGTTAAAGATTCTGTTTTGGGCTGCTTAGTTGCAACCACCAAAGCCCTCCCTTGCGGAATTACTCTCTACCGGTATCCACGCGACGAAACGAGTAGCACTGCTATCTCTTTGTTTTCTGGATTTCAGGAATTTAGAGAGAAAAGGAGGCAGAAATCTGATTTCTGTAATTTTGGTTTTGCGGCTCAATTTAGTCTAACCTAGGTTTTTGGCCAAAGGAGGTTTATATAGGATGTGAGAGTTTGTTCCCATAACCAACTCACACGTCCTCAACCTCTTCTGGCAGTTGGAGTCTTTTAACTCCCATGTCCTTTAAATCTCTGCAGGTAGTGGGAGTCTTTATTGCATAATAACTCCCACATAATCCCAGCTATAACAAAATACCGAAAATACCCCTCCTTATCTCTAATTCGAATAACAACCTTTTATTATATTCTCAGAAAAACAAATGTCAGATACAATGAAACTAGACACATTCTAGATTTATTGAATCTGGACATGAAACTCGTTAACTCGTCTATGTGTGTGACTCTATAGGTTCATATCACAATGGCAATGAAAACACACCTAGTAGTACTATGTGTTCATAAATCCCTAGCAGGACATTGTGACTACCCAGAGTGAATGAATGTACGATGGAACCTAATATCAATCCACTATTTAATCCCTTTGTCTCGCGATATCCAAATTAAGCACAAGGCATGGTAGTTTTTTTTTTTGGTTTAAAGAGAAATATATAAAAGCAAAACTCCCTAGCCCGTAGGGATAGGGACAAAGTTGTTACAAGAAGTTCTATCTATTGATACCTCATGTCCATATCCTGCCACTATAAGGCTAACAAAAGGTTGAATATGGATTGAGGTATCTGAAATAGTCCTATTACAAAAAGCCCCACGGGCATCCCCCGCCACTAAGTGGCTAACAAATGAGGGTAAAGAGTCAAAAGTAGAATAAACAGAAGATGAAAGACGTCCTCCAGCTTTTGCAAGCCAATCAGCACAAGCATTGGCTTCCCTGTAGATATGCGACATACTAAATTCCGGTATCAGCCGGAGAAGTGCCCTGCAATCAGAAATTAGCGTAGAAGAAGGGTGAGTACTAACATCAGCATTGGAAATAAGATCAATTACGACTTTAGCATCTAGCTCAATCGCTAGTTTCTGAGCGTGAATATTGATAGCAAGTTTGAGCCCGTCTCTAAGAGCCCATAATTCAGCCGTATTATTAGTACAGTTACCCAATTTTCGGTAAAACCCCGAAATCCAGTGGTCGTCGCTGTTTCTAATGAGTCCTCCTTCCCCCTCTTCCCGGGTTACCTATAGACGAACCATCTACATTAAGCTTGAGCCATCCAATGGGTGGCTTAGTCCAGGAAACCGAGATAGTTCTTGATTGGCTAGCAGTCCTTGCATCCGCCCCCAATGCATGAAATTCGGTGGATTTAGATATAGTGTCCAGAAATGGCGGTTTCACAACTTTTCCCGGAGCGAATAATTTATTTTTTCTATTAATCCATAATAGCCAACATCCATAAGTGAAAATAGTCCCCCACGGTACATTATTGAAATTAGAGATGACTGTCGATTGAGCACATCCCTTGAGCCAGGCCTCAAAAACAATTTCATGGGAGGCCTTGACATTCTGCATTAGTTTAAGCCGTTGCCAGAGTTCTCGAGCTGGAGCACAGTCTCTGAGAAGATGCTGAATCGTTTCGGGGAAAAACCTGCATTGAGGGCAAGTAGAGTCCACGGTGATGTGTTTCCTAAAAAGATGTTCTTTTGTTGCTAGCTTGTCCAAGGCATGGTAGTTGTCACCATTATAAAGCTTAATTGTATTTATGCTCGATCTCCAAGTAGACTGTTCCAACAAACAGTATTTAATAACCACTTTATTAAATATATTTGAGCACGACAATGCATTTAAAAAGTCTTCCCTATCGAGGGGCCCATGGATATCTCTCTCTAATAAGAGAGGGACAAATCCCTTACAATGCCTCTCACATTCAAGCCATGATAGGATACTACATCCGATCATTAGTCGTATTGATTACTCGATTAAAAGTAACGTCCTACTGAGTCAAAACGTAGCTCCATTCATGCTGGAAACAATGGAGACATAAGGTTTAAGGATTCCAAATAGTATTGAGGAAGTAATACTTATGACTAAAGGACCATAAAGCATTACTTCTCTAACGGATCGCGTCCGATACAATATATCCCAATATATATTGAATCTATGATATGATTTGTATTCATTACACAAGACCAGTAAAACATAATCATCAATCAAACATCATACTAGTTTTATTTCATTGTAAAAAACATTACATAAACTAGGGAGAATTAGAATAGTAATTGCATAAACTAATGAGTTTTATTATCAAATCACGCATTTGATGTTCAAAAGAAAAATTAACTATTCAAATGAAATGCTCAAAAACATATAAAATGTACAACATATGTTAATGGTCCTAGGGCACTACTAACAGTTCCCCTATATGACGATCACAACCTTTGGATTGTAATACACAGTGTTGTCAATCGCGGATGGCGGATCATGGCGGCAAGCAAAAAAAACGCCATAACGGTATAGCGGGCGCTATAACGCCTAATAGCGGACACATGACGGACACAATAAAATAATTCAAATTATATATAATACAATGCATAATCTAAATAAAAATCACAAAAATAACAACATGAATCAAACCAATAACTCAAAAATCATTAATCAACCATTAATTAGTATATCTTGTAAGTCATAACACATAAAATAACATGGCAGATACTGGAAGAATAAAGAGTCAGAAGATAAAAAAAAATTCCACAACTAAAATATCTGATGGCAAATATGTAATAAAAGAGCCCAAACCAACGGACACAAGGGAATATGCGACTTTGATCTCCCACTTGGTACAATAAAATAATAGAAAAAAGCCACCTCAGCCTTCCACTAACGACAAAGCGGACCAAGCACATGAGAGACAAAATCAAAATAACGCATTTACTTCTCTTCCATTAAAGAACAAGGATGAACAAAGCAAGAACTCACCAAAATCCCCAAAAATTAATACGTTATGGGATGAAGAAAAAATTAAGACAAACCTTTTCTCATAGCTGCCACGTGTCTGAGAGAGAAGTTATTTGTCTCAATTTATTCCCAAAAAGACACCAACCAGAAGAGAAGCCTTAAATAAAAACCCATTAACAGAACCACCCATTCACCCTATTAAATCCAACAAAGTTTGAATTTTGTATGGTTAGAATCGAAAAAAAAAAAGACGTACAGGTATAGACGGCAAGAGAAGAGAAGAAAAAGTCAGAAAAAAATATGAAAAGCCTGCCATAACCGCCATGAACCGCCATAACGTAACCGCCATAACGCCCGCGAAAAGCTGAAAGGCGGACACCGCCATATTAGAGGATATAGCGCATTGCGTATTGCGGTGGGTCAAAATTCCGCAACGCCATGGCGCCGCCATGGCCGCCATTTGATAACACTGGTAAAACACTTCTGTTTCTTTCTCTTTTCCAGAAGGGGTTGTAACAAACGTTCTTTTTGGTCTGGAATAGATCTATATAGATATTTCAACCAGGTCGCGATGCACGCTTAAAGGCCTAAAGGCCTAATTTCTGATACTTGTGCTTAGAGTTCAAAACCAAAGACTTAACAAAGAAATAAATCAAATGAAGCACAATGAAATTTCAGGAACTAACAACGGATGCATATTGCAATTTCATTTTATCAATTTCTAATATGAAGGCAAGCAAGAAGGTATAATACAATAGATCAAAAGAAATGAGACAAGCATTAGAGAAAGAGTACTGACGTAGTTTTGCCATATGCTTTCCCTATTTCACTTGATACCGTGTCACTCAACTTTGTACAGAAGCTGGCAACAAAACCAAGCTCCCAAAGCCTAGAAAATGCATCCCCTCCAACCCCATAAATTGTTAGAAAAGCGCACACACAGCCTGCTGCACTAGAACCAATCACGCTTCCAGGTCCTCTCCTTCCCTTCCTCTTTTCTGCAACCCCTTGAGCCTCCTTTTGAGCCATTTTCACCTTTGTTGCTGCTGTGCCCTAAAAAATGTAAAATTCAACCCACATCTCTGTCGTCCGAAAACATAATAATTCGGTCATCTGAATCCTTAAACAACAAATTCTCCTCTTTACTTTCCAAATTTTTTTACCGTGATCAGTACAGATACTACTACCAATTAGACAACTTTTTGTCAAAAAGAAGTAATTAGACAGAGGTAAATGCATCATCAGAAGTATAGAAGTCAATTGATTTACCATCCAATTTGTTATTTGCTTTCCAAGTACTGCTCTAAACTAAAAATATCAATACAAAAGGTAAAAAATCATGAACACGGTCTGTGTGATCATGTTTCAAAGTCTCGACCGAGTCATAACTGTATCAGTGGCCTCCGAGACAAAAACGAGACACCGTCACAACTTTTCAAAAATTTCCCAGATCAGTTTTAACTCGGCCCGACTTGGACGAGTTAAATAGGTTATTACTTTGAATATGATTGTTTATCTCCATAAATAATACCATTATATTGCTTATATTTTTGTTTATTTTTACCAAAAAAAACATTTTTTTAACACTCCATACCGAAAAAATAGAATATCAACTGAGTCGTATCTGTAAAGGTGGCCACCGAATCGGCCACTCATACCACGACTTTGAACCATGGGCTTGATAAATGAAACACAGAAGCAGCAAAACAATGTTGTTGGATTTCTTCATCAAACACATAATACTGCAAATTACTAGAATTCAGAGACAATTATAACCTTCTACTCATTTGAAGAATGCAAAAGATCCCCAAATATCCATTATTTTACGCCACCAATTACTACATTTAGAATCAGAAATCAAGAAAAGATTAAAAAAAAAATTTACTCACAATTACAAAATATGCAGCTACAAGAAGGAACCCAGATGGGCCAAAAGCGCGCCAAGTGAGGGAACCAAGCAAGAAAGCAGAGAAAATCCCAGAAATCGACAAACCAGAGACCAAAATCGGAGTTCCCAGAACAAAAATTATAAGATTGCTAAGAATAGCAGATTGCCAAGTGGGTGGTGAAGATTGAACAATTTGAATAGCCTTCTGGACTAAGCCTAGATCAGTGGCTGCTGCTGCAGATGTGGTGGTGATTGGCATGATTTTATGTGGTTTTTGGTTTGGATTTGAAGTGAAAGAAAAGGGTTTTAGAGGATTTTCATTGCTTGTGAATCTAGGAATTTTGGGTGTTTGAGGATGGAGAAATGGTGGTGGGGGTGATGAGAAACTTAACAGAGTTGCCAAAGAATTTGCCATTTTTAAGACTTGGATTTGACTAACTGGTCATGGTCATGGTCATGGTCATGGACAATGAAATAAAAAATAAATTCCTCAAATATAAAATAAAATATGAAAATGAAAATTTATTTGTTAATTTTTCACTTTTATGAATAAAGGATTAACTATTAATAATAAAATGACCGAGACCATTACAACCTGAAAAGCTTCCCAACTCTTTCTCTAATATAATAAAATAGGGGAATTGAGGAAGGAAGAAAGTCAAATAAGACAGAAAAAATAAGTTACATAAGGTAACAGATAAAAACCACATCTCAAATAACCTAGGTAGGGATGGCAATTTGACCCGTGACCCGTCGACCCGCCCTGCCCCGACCTTTTTTGGGGCAGCCCCGCCCCGCCCCGCCCCGTAGAGAGAACGGGGCAGATCGGGGCATGGTATTTGTGTCCGCCCCGCCCCGCCCCGCATATTATATATAATATTAACTCGACCCTAGTTCATCCCACTCTGATCCCAGACCCCATCCTATCATATATACTAAATACTAACCCATCCCATCCCACCCTGACTCCATCCCACCCGAGTCCCAGCCCCGCCCGCCCCGTAGAAGAACAGGGCGGATCGAGCATGGTATTTGTGTCCGCCCGCCCGCCCGCATATTATATATAATATTAACTCGACTCTACTCATCCCACCCTGATCCCAACCCATCCTATCATATATACTAAATACTAACCTGATCCATCCCACCCTGACCCAGTCCCATCCCGCCCATTGACCCCATCCTATCATATATACTAAATACTAACCCTAAAATACTAAATCATACCCAGCCCCGCCCCCTCATTCTCTTTTCTTCTCTTTCTCTCAAACTGAAGCTTCTTCTTCTCTTTCTCTCAAACTGAAGCTTCTTCTTCTCTTTTCAAGAGAATTCTTCTTCATTTTTCTTTTCCCCCTCTCTTCTTCTTCTTCTTCTCTTTTCTTTTTTTTTTAACAGAAGGAACACCCCAATCGCAAAAAAAGGTTTGATTTTTTTTTTGAATCTTTGAAAAAAAAAGAAGAAAAATATTTGATTTTTGTTTCAATCTTTGATAAAGAAGAAGAAAAATGGAAAAAAGTGGTAATATTAGTGATCTTTGTTTGAAACTTTGAAAAATAAGAAGAAAAAATGGAGGGTTAAGGTTAATTTACCATGAATTTCTTATGAGAATTCCATTAAAACCCATAAAGATCAAAGCAGAAGAGAACAAAGGCAAAAAAAGAAAAAAAAAAATGAATGGGGCGGGGCGGGGCTCGGGTCAAAAAAATCTGATCCGCGACGGATCACGGGGTGGGGCGGGGCGGGGTTTCATAGTCGCGGGGCAGGTATGGTATTTGAGATACCCGCCCCGATCTGCCCCATTGCCATTCCTAGGTAGGAAGCAACTAAAACAACTACTAATAATAATTTAACTAATAAACAAAAGATAGTCTTCTCCGCAACATTTTCATCTTCATTCTCAAACCCCAGAGGCAAGCACTTGGTTTCAACCTCTTTCGTAGTTGGCGATTCAGAAGAACATTTGCGTATCAACTATCTACAAAATCGCCTAGAAAAGAGGTGAAAACACAAGAAAGGGCCCAAATCAAAACTGGGTATCCAAATCTTACCACCAACTAGTCGATCTAAGAAGATAGATAAAAGATCTCGCCCCCAAGTCTTGAATTCAGATGAAAAACGCAAAAGAGAAAATCTATTTATGTTTTTTGCCAAAAGGAGAGATGAGGACACAAAAAGAGAGTGAGGAATGGCAAGATCCGACCAAGATTCAATCGGTGGTCGGAGTTTTTGGCCGGATCTAGCCATTAGAGAATGGAAGAGAAGAAGAGACCAAGGAGAGGAAAAATTTTAGGGAGAGAATTTTTATTGGGGGATGGGTTTTTTTTTTTTTTTTTTAATTTTTCACTTTGATGGTACTAACTTATTTCTGTTGGCACATTTGGGGAAATAGGACAATATTCTTTAAAGAGGGTGATTCCACTTTCTTTTTTTTGAGCCCTTAGCAGCGATGCTTTCGGGTTTGAAAAGCGGAGAATACCCTAGATAGGGAAGATTGAAGCATGCCCATGCAGGGGAGGGAATTGCCTCACCGGAGGAGGAAGAGAACGCCTCACCAGAAGAGGAGATATATTATTGCTCGTATTGCAGGGGAGCAGGGTGTCGAACTTGGGGACCTTCCCGGTCCGGCCCCAAGGCTACCGCACCTGAGCTAAACCTTTTGTTGACAGTGATTCCACTTGAGGAAGGGATTTTGATCTGGTATTTGATAGCTAAAAACATAAACAAATAGTCTCTATTATTATTATTATTATTATTATTATTATTATTATTATTATTTAATTAGAGGAGAAGAAAAATGTTAAATCTGAGTCGAAAGACAAAATGGTCTCGAGTTAAGATGTATTTTGAATTTTGATGCATTTTCTTCATATCTTACTTGAGTCAAACATGTTTTTATTTTGGATCACATAACTCTTCTCTTAAATAATTCATATTTAATTTTTTTAGTATAAATAATTAAATATCATTTTGATTTGATTTTAGAATATTGAAGAGGGTGGTAAAATGTACAGAGAGTTAGGACCGACATACTTTTAGTTTAAGGTGGAGAAAGGGTGGAAATAATACAATTAACCATTAAAATCATTTAAAGATTACAAGAAGTGTCATTCTTATCATTTAAAGACACTGGAGATTATGGACATAAAACCGGATACATTGTTTTGCTATGTTATGAGTGAATATAATACTGACTTTTATTAGATTGAGTCTCAATATGAGATCTAGTTACAATTTTATACTAGTTTTGAACTTATATCAAATTCTACATTATTTAATAGCTGTGGTTTAATTTTTAAACTCAATTCAAATACGATTTGTATTTCAATTTGAATTTTAAACACACGACATACTCAATCCAAGTACCCTACATATACTTTTATAATATCCACAGCAATTTTCATGAAATAAAATAAAATTTACCCCCAACTAATAAGGGCAAAAAATCTTATGTCCCCGTTCTGTACTCCTTTTCAGTCCTCACGAATAAATATTTGTCACGCGTATATTTTTTTCCTGTGTGTTTCACTATTTTTGTTAGGTTATAAAATTTTAATTAAAAATTAATATATGTTAATTTCATATTATGGAGAAAGGGAAGGGGACATCGAATAGGGACAACGGATTCCTAGCCACTAATAATAATTGGTAAAATTGTAAAAACAAGAAGAAAAAAGAAAAAGAGAAAATTAGTCCAGGGGCCAAAATTCCAGAACACACTATCTATCTATCTTATCCTCTCTGCTTATAAAATTGCATTATCTATCATCCCACGCTGCTTCTTTTGCTGTTAGAGAGAAGAAGAAATGGCTATTCAGTGTTGTTCATCTTCACTTTTTGTGGCGTCCCCTTCCCCAAAACCCTTCTCTTTTTCCTCTTTCAAGAAAACCCCTTTTCTCGGATTTTCAGTTTCTTCTGCTTCTTCATCAAAGCCATCTCTCGTCAGAACAAATTGGGCACCACCTGTTCGTTGCCAAACCAAAGCTGCTGTCCACATTCCTCTTGAACAGAGATGGATGTTTGAAGAATCTGAAATCAATGGCCCTGTAAGAAAATGCCTCCAATTCTTTTATATTTTCTCGCATTTTGGAAAAAAGTTTTTACCTTTTTAACTATTGAAATTCTGTGGTGTAATCTGGTTTCTTTCTGAGTAAAGACTCGTAATTGAAGGCAGAAGACTTCAATTTGAAATGGGTTTAGGCTTGATTGAGGTCTTAGGCTCTTATCATGTAGGGCTCTGATGTGGGCTGTCTTTTGCTGCTTAAAAAGTTTGTACATGGTGAATGAGGCTCCCGCATCAGTAGGGTCTGGGAAAAGTCCGTATGTACTCAGCATTACCCTTATTTTCTTCCACAAGGAGTGTTTCCCGTGTTCGAACTCGTGACCTAACGGATAGCAAGTAAACACTTGACTATCACGCCAAACACAACTTTATGTCTTTTGCTGTTTGAATTTTGAAAATACTTCTGAATGGTGTTGTTTTCTAATGGCTGGGGATATTGCTGAATTTGAGAAAACTCACCGAAAAAGAGTGACAAAAATTTGAGTTTGTAGATGAGATTGATATTATACATGTAGATAATGGATACGGACTTTTTAAAGACCAGTTAAAAAATCTGTGATTCCTAAAGTTTGCATTTTGTTTGTGAAATCGCCTATTTTGGATCTAAATATATAGATGTGCAAGAGGGTTGTAATTGTTTTTGCCCCAGTTGACACTTGAAACTGCAAAAGAAAGTAGTTGTTTTTGGACATCCTTATATAGTGTCACTAATCAGATTTATATGCTAGTTTTGAAGTATCTGATAGGGCAATAGGCTTAGCTGATGACATAGCCAAATTGACTTTCATGTTTCATAGTATACTTATGTGAATGTGTTGTTGATGGGTGACTTCTACTATTTATTTCACCCATATGTAAAAGGCCTTAGCGCTCTAGTTATGTTAATGTACAGTTGATTTATGTATCAAGCAGCAAAAAAAAAAAGTATTCTCTTTATCGTAAAGAGTAGTATTAAGTAACATGGTTGATAAGGTAGCTTAGCTTCTCAAGAATAAGTAGCAAACCAGTTTATAATTCATGGGCATTTTAGAAGGATTGCGATTTAGCATGTATTATTCAAAGGCTTTATGAGTCATCTGGCTATGTCTTTCATCCTCACTTAGAATAGACTTTTTTCCTAAAGTTAGTTTAGCTTTTTCTTGCCAATGCCTGATGTGAGTATTTTATTTAGTTCGTTAGAGAAGAAAGTCATTAGCTCAGATATCTGTTTGATATGTGGATTCTTGAATTGGATTAATAGATATCCTATTTTTTATTGCGGAAAGTGAAGGGGAATCTTTCTTACTTCACTTTGTTTAATTTATCAAGTGAGATATTGTTTTGCCGAGGTAGTTTTGCTTTACTAGAGGCTAATCACTTCTCATCTATTGAATTTATTTGTCCTAACAAGAGTAAGCATGTAAAACTATGTGCCCGTTCCTTATGCCTAGTGCTTTAATGAAACAAACGTTTACCATTTTGCAAATAAGTTTATTGCTGACGGATTGCCTGAAGATGCTTTACCTTGCTTCTTAATGATTTTAGCACCTTTAGTGTCAGGAGATATTGTAGTGACATTATAGAGTTTTCAAGGGAACTCTCTCTCTCTCTCTCTCTCTGGAAGGGAGCATAACCTGTTATATTTGTCAAATGATTAGCCATTTAAGGGAACGTGTTGAACTTTATACTTTCTGAGCATGAACTAGAAGAAAAAACATATTACATGATTTTTCACTTCAAATTCACTAGATCTGTTCTATATTTATTATTATATTTTTTACTACTTTTTCGCTTCATTACGTATGTCTCCTTTTATTCTGTGTCCTAAATTTATGCTCAAGGTGGAGAATAGATGTACTGTCTAAATTTTTTTAATTTTTCTGCAATGTTCTTGTTCATTTCTTGCAATTTTAGTTATTTCTTGGACATTAATGACTTATTTTGGTTTAATGGATTATGAATCCTGCACATAGTTACATCCAAATGCTTGTATATTTTCACGTATTGAAGTATTTAGACAACCATTTACTGTTATTCTACATTTCCAGGATATTTGGAACACGACATGGTATCCTAAAGCTGCAGATCATGTAAACACTGATAAACCTTGGTATATTGTCGATGCAACTGACTTAGTTCTTGGAAGGATGGCATCAACTATAGCTATTCATATTAGAGGAAAGAATCTAGCAACCTATACCCCCAGTGTGGACATGGGAGCTTTTGTCATAGTGGTATGTTATTTTGTTCAATGTACCATTTTTTCCTTCTATATTTCTATTTCTTACTCTTTTACTCCTGATTTTGTATCCTTCTGGAATTTCGTTATGCATAATAGAGATTTTTAGTTTACTAGTTTATATGAAAAAATATATATATATATTTGGTGTGTGCACATCCATTGTTGCTACCCGTATGCCAAAATGTATATCTAATTGTTTTATGTAGAAATGAGTTCCTTTATTCCTTCATAAGCCTCTTGTATTGGGGTTGTCCATAAAACCTTTGTAACACAAAATATATAAGTTAGACGTTGTGGCTCAAAAGTATATAACAGGCGTTGCTTATCGGACAACTTTGCCTTGAGTCCTGAATTCCTGATAGAGAACGAGAGAAGAAGAGGACTGTTTTAGCTGTTCTTATATTGTAGCCATGATCACTTTTGGGGTCGTCTCTAGTAGAAAATGATTCATTCTACGACTGCTAGGTTCTTTATGTAGCCAGTTTCTAAACGATGCCATGTAGGTTTTGATTCTGTATACTTGCTCGAATCTTGATGGGCTATATGTAGCTGTAATAGTTAATACCCCGTTATAGACTTATAGTTAGTATGTAGTTTGGATAATAAGTTGATGAACTACATCTAGAAGTTGGACTTTGCAGTAGGAGACTATGCTTTACCTCGAAAACCTTGCTTTTGTGTCGTAAATGGTCTACTCTACCCTTATCTAAAATTTTGAGCATTTACGTTTCTCTCTTGGACACCGAAGGTCAATGCTGAGAAAGTAGCAGTATCTGGAAAGAAGAGGACACAAAAGCTCTATAGAAGGCACTCCGGAAGACCAGGTGGGATGACAGTGGAAACCTTCGATCAGCTTCAGAAAAGAATTCCTGAAAGAATCATTGAGCATGCAGTCCGTGGCATGCTTCCCAAAGGACGTGTAAGTTTGCACTTATTCTTTATTTTGTGTTTCATCTTCTCATGAACCTAAGTAAATCCTGCAGGCGCTCAACTAATGGCGTTTTCTCGTGAACCTAACTTTTAAAGTTTCGCTACCATATTGAGTTGCAATTCCTACCCATTTGTTTTTTTTTCAATAATAACTTGTATATGTATTATTCAAAAGCAACCGAGTCTGTTGTCATAAAAATCATGATATTATTACAGCAAACATGCATTAACCTGTTTTCTTTATGTCAATATATACAGAAATCGTTTTATTTGCAACCAGACATCTTACGCCATTTAAAATGTTAATGCAGCTTGGGCGAGCATTATTCAACCATCTAAAGGTGTACAAAGGTCCAGACCATCCTCACGAGGCACAGCAACCCATCGACTTACCCATAAGGGACAAGAGGATACGGAAACAGACCTAAGCTTATGCCGAATTCAATCAGGAGATTCACCAACAGTCTTGTCTTCTTCGGTATTTACATTTTCTTCTTTTGTGTTGTTTAATAACAATTTATCCGGTTAAATATTTAGCCCCCTTTTTTTGGGTTGATTTAAGAAGTTGCATTTCCTCTCTTTCATTCAAAGAAATACATCTAATCCTGAAGCAAAATTGAGTAGAAAATTTCATTCCAAGCATCTGGAGCACACACCAATGGCTGCAATCAAGGCTTCCGTCCGCGTAGTTTTAAGGATGTCCATCATTTCTTAATCGAGTAAGCAATGCGATGTCCAGTAGATTCGCAGGCTTCATCATTTTACTCACTACATTCTTGATCACTGCTTCTCCTGGATAGTGCTGTCCTGGGTAATTTGATTCCTCTATTGCTTTTGCTTGCCCTGCGCAGTCCTTTATTGCTGCTTCACCCCTAGGCATGCAAACGAGTCGGATTTAGACCAGTATTCGGAAAAAAGTGATTCGGATTCGGTAAGAACTCCAGACTCATATGTCCGTATCTGAATCCGAATTCGTATAAGAGTAATAAAATGGTTACGGGTCTGAAATATAAAAAATTGGATCCGTTTTCGCATATATATATATATATATATATATATATATATATATATATATATATATATATTATGTATGGTAATAAATATATATACATATTATATATAAAAATGATTTTTTTTAACCTTTAGATCAATTCACATCTAAGATTAGATTTTTTATCCTCATATATAAAAGTATATGAATAAAAGTTATAAAACATATCGTTCTTCAGTTGTTTTTGGAAGTTGTTAATTTTTATTTGTATTTTAAACTTAGTATGATTATAGATTGTATTCTAATTCGTAGAATTATTTGTGGATTGTAGTATAATGTGGGTGAAATAGCATCTGATTAGTAAGATTGTTAGATTAAACATGTATATTTTTTAATCAGTCAAAATAGAAAAGCAAAAAAAAAAAAAAAAATTGAATTTCTTGAAACGGGTTTTACCGGATCCGTATCCGGATTTGAATGAACGGATTTGGTAACGCATATTATGTATTTGTTCGGACCTGGATTCAGATTCGGTAGAAAAAGTTAAAAAAACGGATCTGGGTCTGGAATAGACAATTTTGTATCCGTTTGCAGCTTGCTCACTCCATTCATTCCCAACAAAAATCAAAAGTAGGTTAAGAAACGCGCATTCTTTTAAGTACATTATACATTGTCAAGTATACTGATAAAATTGTTTCATACAACAATATCATTGAACTAAGGAAACTTGAGGGGTATAAACTAGTCATTTTAATACATGTAGAACGATTTCACTAGTATATTAGAGAATGTAGGCATTGGATCCCGTATGGAAAGGGTATTTTGTTCGTATTTACGAAACACGATCTCAACTTTGGAACTTGTTCTGATCCGACGGTTGGGTTTCTTAAGTGGGACAGTTCATAATTATTCAAAAGAATCACTATTCATTATTTTCTTAATTGTTAGATAAAAAATTAACAGTACAAATCGTATTTTGTATTTGCGACTATAACACTTATTCCACACCAAAAGATTTACTTGAAGATGATGGCTGTAACTTGCTACTAATGAACAGCAGAAAATCCTTGGAAAACACACTAGTTTTGGAGCCCAAGGCTATGTTATAGGCAACCATGGGATCTATTTCCTTGACTAGATTTTGGCCAACTTGGAAGTAGTCCCATCTGCGAGGAGAAATTTTATTTTGGTAGGTGAGTAAGTTTAAAAGTTACATCGAAACCAATGAATACAATACATGTAGGTCATAAAATCAATTATCTTTCTTACGTGTATTGTATTCATTGGCTTGAACATAAGTTTAAACTTACTCACATATGACTTCTCATCTTCGACACGATCAAATTAGGAAACTCATGTATTATTCTGATATATGTCTCGTATTTTTACTTTTTAATGAATATATTTATCTTAGATAATATATTTAGGTTTAATAATTAAAGTTAATCCTAGGACATATTTTAACTACAATTAATATATTAACCTTAGTTATTTTGTTAGACTTAGGTTTGTCTCATTCTCACATTTACAGAAGTTATGACTCACGATGTCACACGACTATCACAATAGGACATCACAATAGGAGAGTTTTTATTGCGACTCCTCACATTGCCGACGCGATTCCCCCGGCCCTCCACCGCTCTACTCCACCCTATTGAGTCTTGTCTTTATAGTTGGGTACGTGGGGAAAGCAATGGTTTTGTGAGTTTGAATATTTTGCAAATCCTAGCAACTTCTTTACATCACAAAGAGTGGAGATGTGGATTGATGACAATCTACTGGGGATAAATATTGACATAAGTTATTTAGAGTCGCGGTTCATAAATTGTTATGGTGGCGAAAATATTTATTGTTTGAAGATGATTTTCAACTTCCATTATTACAACATAGCGTAGGTACTATACTTTATACTGTAGATGATACCAATAATGCTCCTGAGGTGTCATGGGGACCTTTTGTTAATTATTTTTCATTAGTGATAAATGCAGATCCCCTTTTAACCCAAAAAAAAAAACGGAATATGTTTTTCTTAGTATATGTTGAATCATTATTAGTCGTCAAATCTTTCATCATGATCCAACGATTAAATTTAAAGTAACTTTTAAAATAGTTGTAATATTATCTTTAGTGAAAGAATAATTATTTTCAAACGTTGAATAAAAAAATTAATAATTAAAACCGCACAAACACTATACTAAGAAAAACATTTAGTAGCACCGTAATAAAATACTCAATTAGTGATTGGGAAAAAAAAATGCTGAGAAAATCTGAAATAAAAGGAAAAAAATGTCACATTTTTTATTTTGCATTTGTAACAAGGAATGCATACAAAAGTTGATTCCAAGTATCAGGAACACCAGGAAGGCACCAATGACTACAATCATTTCCCATTTTGCCCCCACTGCCATAAATTGAAGGGTGTCCATCTTTCCTTAGCTGTGAAAGCCTTGTTATATCTATAAAAGTAACCGGCATGGACATTTGAGCCACCACCTCTCTCACCACCTCCACGGCCGCCGCCATTGATCCGCCAGGGTATTCGGACTTGCTAACCGGTTGAGTTTCTCCGGTGCAACTCGTCCCGGTTGAAGCATTCCATTCCATACCACTAAAATATGGAAGATAGAAGTTATAATTAGTTAGGGTAAAAAGCGTTCACGCCCCCTAAACTATTCCCTTTTTTGGTTTTTGACCCTCAACTAAAAAGGGTCAAGTTTTACCCCTAAACTATTTCGATTTTTGGTTTTTGACCTTTCATCCATATTCTCCGTTACATCATAACGGAAGTCCAAAAAATGGGGGCATTTTTGGGCAATCTGTATAAGATCCTAAAATTTTTGTTTTTTATAAAAAAAAAAACCTATTATTCTGACGAGAAAGAATAAGTCGCTGGTGAGAACAGTGACAGAAAAAGCCAGAAGCCGGGTACCACTCCTCTTCTCTAACCACCAACTGTAAATTCCAACCTATAAAAAAAATCTTAAAAGACCCTTTTTTCCCTTAAATTTAATTCTATTTATTATGAATGATATGATTTTCCCAAAATGCCCCCATTTTTTGGACTTCCGTTATGATGTAACGGAGAATATGGATGAAAGGTCAAAAACCAAAAACCGAAACAGTTTAGGGGATAAAATTTGACCTTTTTTAGTTGAGGATCAAAAACCAAAAAACGAATAGTTTAGGAGGAGTCAGCGCTTTTTTACCCTAATTAGTTATTATTAAAATGATATACGAGTCAGATATTCAACAATTATGGAAACGTAACATAAGACACTGAATTTACTCATAATGGGTCGGAGAAATCCCTTGAAAGAAAACTCGGGTTTGGGACGGGTCCACTTTAGAGTCCACCCATTTGGCCCAAGTTTTAAGGCCCTTCTCAAATGCAACCAGACGATCCATATTCTTGTACAGCTGGTTTCCTTCTTGAATATAATCCCATCTGAAATCCAAAACAAATCAATTTCACTGACAATTAATGTTCTTTAAGGTTTGTACATCATCAAATGTGTCCTATCCCAATGGGCAGGCAAACTTTAATTTCCTTTCTAAGGTTATCTTCTCCTTATTTGAGTCAGTTATCTCTCCCTTATATCGCCCAATCGAGCTTAAAAAAAAAAAAAAAAAAAAAAGTCTGTACATCCATGAATTATTTGGATGAAATTAATACAATAAGTTTTAAAATAAAAATAAAAAAAATCTTACGGTTGCATCCTTCCTTTATGAAGCCACCAATGCCATGTATTAAAAATGAGCATGTCAAATCCTTTCCATGCTTCACCATTTTTAATCGAATCGAGCTCGAGAACTCTGCCAATTTTTGTTTCCACCAAATCCACCAGAAATGCATTTCGTGATAGCATCAAAGAAACATTATATTCCTGCAAATTTCACAAGTACGTTTACTATGAGTTAGATACTTTGACTTTTAAATTATTATTTAAACTGCAAGTGTTCTTGTTTTCTAAAAAGGTATATAAGAACAACTAAGTATTAATTCCAAAAGTTTGGGTCGGCTATATGAACTAAAGAAACAATTACGTAAGGTCATCTACATGGATGCATTTTCTAGCAAATTATTATCCTCTTTTATCACTTCCGTCCAATTCTTTCTCGGTCTCCCTCTCCCTCTTACGATCTTAATATTACATAATCCTTCAATTCTCCTAAGTGGAGAATCATTTGACCTTCTTTTAATGTGCCCAGACCAGCGTAAACAGTTATCTCTCATCTTGCTTTCAATATGCGCTACATCATAGTATCATTCCCCACACCCACTGGCGGACGCAGACTTTAAAGGCAGGAGGGGCACACTCAACATTGACAAAACAAATTTATAAAAGTATATACGCGTTTTCATACTTTGATAATATTCTATAATTACATCATTCTCGATAATACTTGATACATGACTGACACCAACAAAAGGCTCTAATACCTGCCCATTCTTCACATAACGAAATACTATCAACATTTGCTCATTCATTGATATATCACGGGATTCATGAACAAGAATAGAAAACAAATCACCAATATCTTTGATAATCACCATATAGTAAAAATTTCACAAGATTTCAAATTTTTACACTTATGTTTGTTAATTTTTTTTTAATAAATATCATAGTCTCATTACACACTTAAGCTTGTTAAAATTTTAACCAAACTTGTTAAGATATAAGTAGTGTTATTCCTATAATCCACGAACCACAAAATCTAATTTTAAATCGAAAACTGACTAAAAATTACAATAAAAAATGTTCACGGTACGGGGTGTTATAGAAATAAAACTAAAACTATATTAAAAAAAATTGGGGGGAACCCACTATGCCCCACCTTAGGTCCGCCAATGCCCACACTATCAATTCTTGTATGTCTACACATCCATCGTAACATACGTATCTCCGCTATATACATTTTTTTTTAATATGACATTTATTAGTTGTCCAACATTCTGTACCAAATAACATTGTCGGTCTAACATTTTCTAAAAGGTATGTGCCTGAAACTTTTTAGACTGTACATCTGCAAGTGACTCAATGACTAATACAATGTTGTAAAATTAGACTTTAACCTGATTCACTCATCAAAAGCTATAGAGGGAAATGATTGCCCAAGTTCTATGAAAACAAATTTGCAAATGTATGGCTAGTAAACTCATCAAGAAGAACAAAAGTAAAGCCAATTTTGTGAAGTAGTCCCTCCTCCATTTCATAATATAAGTCGTTTACGACTTGTAACACAAATTAACAAAGCAAAAAAATAAGATACTTTATCAGTCAAAATATCATTATTACTTTCTTAAATAGGACTTGTATACCACTAATTCTATTTATAAGAGTAATATTGATAGTTTGACTAATAAAACAACTTACTTGTTGCTTTCTTAATTTTCTACAAATCTTAAACGACTTATATTATCGAACGAAGAAAGTATACTAAAAGTGTATTTAAAAAAAAAAGGCATGATGGGTTTTGGAGATTTTATTTTATATATGCTTCAAGAAAGCTCACCGGAAAAGTAAAAGTGGAAAGGTTGCCCATCTTCTGGATGGTGAATTTTGATTGAGGAATGGTTGACTGCAACATGCAGGTGAGGGATTGCCATTGATTGAGACTTAATGAGTCACCTATGAACATTATCTTTTTTCCCTTAAATTTCCTCAAGAATTTCACCCCATCAAATCTGTCTCAACATCACAATATACTTTTGTTAATCACAAGTCAAAGAACGTTAGCTCAGCTAACGCAATACTTTTGACTTGAAACAACATATTCCAAGTTCGACACCCTTATCTCGACGATATATGGAAAAAAAATCATGTTACCAAATACATTCATCACAAAAAAATGTTATACAAATATGGAAATATGCATAAAATATTTGTTTTGATACTTACTTTGGCAATTCACACCCCATAGGTTTCCATTTGTACTTGAGATAGAGTTGGTCAGGCCTGCCATTTGCTTGGCAATCAAATGGCTTCTCAACGAATAAGCAGTTTGATGCTTTATATAGAGGATAATTTGCATCATAAATCCAATTCCCATGGAAAAAATCACATGATCCCCTTGATTGTGAACCCTTTAAGTGATGAACATGTTCTAGCAGCATCGCGTTAGAGTAGTACTGACAAAAACATATGACTATTAAGAAAAAAACAGAAATAGAACTCGAAAAATAGCCGTTCTCATAACCCATCATAGAGGAAATGAGAAATTAGGAGCAGGCTAAAGACTACTACTACAATGAGAGATAAGGTAGAGACATTGAAGATTATATATGCTTTTTTGATGAAATTATATAAGAACTAGAAAGATTACATTTTAGCCTAGTTGGTTAGCTTGAGGTTTATTTTGGGGGGAAATGGAATTTTTAATTAATGCCACTTGTCTTTACACCTTCTTTTAGGTGGCTTTGGTGCTAAAAGGACCCATTCATGATTCCTCTAGTTACAATCCCATCCTTCTAAGTCAAGCTCCTTCTCTATGTTCCAATTGCTGGTCATCATCTCTCAACAAATATTTCTTCAATACATTTCGCCATAAATCCAGCATTTTTGTATAATTGGTAAGCGAACTACTAATGTTAGATTAAGTTAAGTTACGTTTCGATTTTGACGCCATACTAAAAATGCTCTGAGTCAGACATTTCTTGAATAAGACTAAAATTCTATAAATACAACTTGAACAAAATCCGTCATAAATTCAAGTCTGGACTCAATTAGAATCTACTTAAGAGTGAATGACTCTTTTTGGACTTAAACAATTTTTCCTTTTCTCTTTTTAGACATATACGTTTTTTTTGTACTTTCACAGACTTAAACAATTTACGGGATTGCCGTTATAGATTTTTTTGACATTTCCGGCCAAAAATATGTGCCGGTCTTCCTAGGGGTAAAAATGTCAATTAACATATTAAACATCTGACCCACTTTTAATTCATGATACCCGACCCAACCCCATCTCTCTTCTTCAACCTCCAAAAGAAGCTCCATATACTTCACCAAAATTCCAACCCCCTCAGATGACGACGACGACGGCGCCTCCTCGTAACACCACCACAACTTCTTCTTACTGGTGCTACCGTCGCACCAGATTTGTTCGTGTCTGGTTGTGGCATATACCTACTAGTTGATGCTGGGCTTTTTGAAATTAAGTTTCTTCCCTTTAACTCTCTTTTCCTTTTTCTCTCTTTTTCCTCTTGATGTTTTCTTCATTTTTTAGCTACCATGGATAGATCCAAACAAAAGCTCAGATTTTTAGTCGGATCTTGGTCGGATCTAGCCATCCTTCTTCCACTTTTTGTGTCTTCATCCCCTACTTTTGCCGTAAATCGTGATGGAATTTTTTCAAGGCATTATTATTCAAGATTCAAGACTCAGATGCAAGACATACTTCAGATCCTTTCAGATATGGAGTTTCTCTCTAAACCCGGAGTTGTTCTGTGCCATTTCTCAGTTTTCTTCATCTTTCCGAGACAATCTATGGGACGGTTGATACGCCCATGATCTCGTAGATTGTTGATTTCTAAGGAAGGTGTTGAAACCGAAACTGCATACTATTGCTCAGCGATTTTTGGAGAAGTTCGCTGCGAACAATTTTATCAGCGTATTTATTTTTTTCTACTTGGTTTTTGTGTTGTTTATCTAATCCGGGGTGTGGACTTTTATCTGTTATCATGGTTGTCTACACCAATGTATAACTTTTATTTTTCTTGTATTTTCGTTTTATCTTTTGATTGTAATAGTTTTGGCTATTTTATAATTAATGGGTAAATTCTTATTTAACAAAAAAAAAAATGCTGGGCTTTGTATGCCCCAAGGAGTTTAACATTTTAACATTATGTAAACATTGAAAAATTATGAATAATCATAGAACTCAGGTCGCATAACATGTACGCTCATCTTGCTCTATTTCACCTCTCATCTTAAAAAAAAAGTTGGGGTCTAAAGATTTGATGAATAAAGTGATAAAGACTCTGTTTTTTTTAGTTATTGGTCTTTAATTGGGGGTGACAAGAACATTGGATGTAATAATATATCTAAAATAAGGCTAAAAAAGTGGATAAGAATGAAAGAAATTTATCCTATGAATTAGCTGGATTGGGATTGGGATTGGGATTGGAACAGAAAGTCTGGAAGCTCAGAAGTGTGGGATTTTGTAAGTTTGTTTGGAATTGGAAGTTTTTGTATTGAAAATCGAAACGGAAACAAAAGCAGAAGATGGTGCTGTTATTGAAGGATCTTTTTTTTCTTCCTGAAATTGTGATGAGAAGAATTCAAAGGCGGTGGCGGTGGCCGGTGACGGGAAGAGATTGGGACCACTGTGTGGGCTTTTTCAGAATAACTGCAAGTGATGGCCTGAGGTTTTTGAATTTGATTGGACGATGGCCGGTGGGCAGTGGCGACTGGGTGGGGTGAGATTGGGATTGGGTTGGGTTGGGTGGAGTGAGGTTGGGTCGGTTACCATGAATTAAAAGTGGGTTAGATATTTTAATATGTTAATTGACATTTTTATCCTTAGGTAGACCAACACGTGCATATTTTTGCCCAAAAATGTCAAAAAAATCAATAACGGTAATCCCGTAAATTATTTAAGTCTATAAAAATATAATTGTTAAAGTTCAAAAAAAGGTATTCACTCTTTGCTTAATAACAAATGAGTTTTGCTCTCCCAATTTCCACATCATACGTATTGCCATAAATCCAGCAGCTTTATATATGTAATTGTTAAACAAACTGCAAATGCCAAAATCAAGTTACTTGTTAGATTTTGACGCCACAGTAAAAATCCACCGAATCAAACTTTCACTGAATAAGAGTCAAATTTATAAGTACGACTCGAGTAAAATCGGTCATAATTTGAACTCAATTAGAATTTAGTAATAATAAATGAGTTTTTCTCTGCCAATTTCCACATCAATGACAAATTCACAACAAAATTTGCTTTCATAGACAAACTACTCCCTCCGTTCCACAATATAGAACATTTAGAAAACTTTGAAAAAATTAAGAAACTCAAACAAGTAGTAATATTTTCACCACAATTCCAATAATACATCTTTTTCACTTTTCCAATAAAAGATATGTTAAGGGTATAATTGAAATAAATTGTTGACACTTAATAAAATATATGTAAATGACAATTAATTTGGATACATATATATCTCATAAACGACAATTTAATGGGAATAGATGAGTACTACTTAGTAATCAAACAATGCAATATAAAGTAACCCCACTACTTCTTGAAATGAATTATATTATAATACTACTAATAATGAAATCGGCTAATGTAGCCTAATGCTTCAGCCAACAAGTCTAAAGAATTAAGACATGAAAATGAATCCTTAAACAATAAGATTATAGAGTAATTCATTCCAAGTATCTGGGACTCCAGGTAAGCACCAATGGCTGCAGTCCATTCCAGTGGGTCCACCAAGGCCATAGATAGAAGGATGTCCATCTTTACGCAGTAGAGAAAGGTTGGTTATATCCAGCAATTTCACAGGCTTCTTTATTGTGTTCAACACTCTCTTCAGCACTGTTAAAGCTGGCGGCAAACCTCCCGGATACGTCGACCCGAACACCGGAAGTTTCTGCCCCAGGCAGCTCTTTGCTTTTGGATCATTCCATAAGGTGCCACTGAAAATTGTTTTGGCAAAGAATTTAAGGTTGTCCCAGATCAAGAATTTCATCAAAAGAAATACTTTAGCGACCAATGTCTTGCTCATCGCAAAAGAATAGTACTACCCTCTCATTCCAACTTGCTATTTTAATTTGTCTTTAAATGAATGTTCACTTTGTTAAAATTGATACTTTTTTTGTTTGCGGACTCTCATAACTAATCTCCTGAGTTGCAAACCCACTAATATAAGAGTACAAATATATTAACTTCCACACGCTGAAACAACTCTTCTTAATTTTTTATGTGAGTCGCAGCATATGGATATTCAATTTAGGATGGAGGGATACTCCCTCCATTTCATACCACATGTCTTTTTAGATACTTTAGTATTGATTATGGAAGAGGGAGACAAGGCATTTTTCTTATTACAAGTTACAACCACACACATATCTCCCTTTTTATTTGTACTATAATATGGGTAAAAGTAATTTTAGAAATATATATTCAAAAGTTAAAAAAACGACATATATCTTGAGAAGAGAAGGAAAAGCTGCAAATTATTTTATTATAAAGCGGAGAAAGTACTAGATTTTGTTTTATGAATGTGGCACGGCCTCGTGCCTGCAACACGACTAATGAAGCTAACAACATATATATATATATATATAACTATTTTTTTTTTTTTTACCATTTTGCTATATTAAAATAAATATATTTAAGTTTAAAATAGATTTCATATTCATGTACGTCTCAATGACATTTAAATATTTTAGAAGCGGAATAAGGTATTACAAAAATATGTTTTACATATGGGAAAAAAGTATTTCAATGATGTTGAGGAACTCACTTGTAATGTGATGGAGAAATTCCTTGAAAGAAAACAGTGGTTTTGGCAGGATCAATGTTATCATCCACCCACTTAGCCCATGTATTGAGTGCCTTCTCAAATGCAACCACTCGATCCATGTCTTTGTACGTTCTGTTTCCAAATCGAATACAATCCCATCTGAAAAAATGAACAAAAAAATATATATTCAAGAATTAAAAAGTAAGTCCACTTTTTTTTTTTGAAATTAATAATCTAATAATCGAGTATTTAATTATTCGTAAAAAAATAAAGAAAAAAAACATACGGTTGTCCTTGTCCTCTGCGGCCCCACCAATGCCAAGTGTTGAAAATGATCATATCAACTCCTTTCCAAAGTTTTCCATTCTCAATTGAGTCTAGTTTCAATACCCTTCTTCCAGATTCTTCCCTCACAACATCCACCAAATACACATTTCGATTAAGCATCACTTTTACTCCAAATTCCTGCATTATCCTATATTAATTCCATATATCAAACAATGGGGAAAAAGTAAAAAGGATAATTTTGAAATGTAACAAGTACTTTGAATCGTGATGGAGAGAGAGACAACTCTATGATGATGTAGTCAGTTATAGACTGCAAAGTTCACATGTTCACGCGGTTTCTATTTGAGAATTTTGTTCGATTTTCCTTTCATTTTTTTTTTTTAAAGTGAATCATTGAAAGAAGATGTTACCCAAAAGTGAAAATTCTTTTACTAGATTTTGTAGTGAAACCTAGGCTAATACACCCTAAATTAGATAAAGGGTCAATTTTTCTTCTTCTTCTTTTTTTTCCATTTTGAAATAGTCGGTGTGATTTGTTTGGGGTCTGATTTTAATTTGAGACTCAAATTGAGATCCACTCTCCTTGAATGAGTTTGGGAATGAAACTTTAAGCACTAATTCATGAAAAATTTAATTTGAGTTTGAGACTAATCTGAAATAAAAAATTTAGACTGAAACTCAATACAATCACACCTAATGTAAATCCAAAAACTATAAAGAGGGGTTTGGCTGGTAATATGGGTGAAGCATTTTTGCATGTGGATGTGGTACCCAACTATCACAAGCAAATAAGCTGACAAACCACATATTTTGGACTATCTTTCATGTTAGATTCTGAATCCTACATACTTTTAGGAACACATATATTTAAGGTAAATTTCTTATTTGTCTATGACGATATTGTTTCTAATGTAGTAATTTAGTGACCACAAAAATGATGTTTATTTCGCGTATACAAATAAATTGATTAGAACACTTTGTGGTTGGTTATTACCTTTTTCCCCTTTGTTCCCTTAAACTTTTTCTAATATTATCATATTTCTCCCTCACACTTAATTACATAAAGAGAATACTCAATCAATTATATAATATAAGTCGTTTAGAACAAATAACACAAATTAATGAAATAAAAGGGAAGGTACTCCGTTAGTCAAAATATCAATATTACTTTCTAAAATAGGACTTGTACAAAACTAATTTTATTTAAGAGAGTAATACTGATATTTTGATTAAGAAAGTATTTTATTTTTTGTCTCCTTAATTTTCGCTACGTATCCTAACCAACTTATATTATGGAAGTGAGGTGGTATTTATTAAGGTTATCTTGGGAATTTTAAAACATAAGTTTTATTATTTTTAGAATTCTTCGAATTTTAAATATACTTTTTTCGGGGAATTTTTTTTATATAAGTTTAAAACAAATTATATATACATATGAAAAGGAGGGAGTAGGAATTACCGTAAAGGTAAAAATTGATAGATCGCCAATGCTGGTTTCATGGTACTTGTTTCCTCTTACCGAAGTATAGAGCAAACATATCAATGACTCCCTTTGGTTTCGGCTAAGAGAATCCCCTACGAACATTATACTTTTGCCTTTGAATTTCTTCAAGAACGCAAGACCGTCGAATCTACATCAACATAAAACAAAATTAACTGTCATTATTTTGTGTCAATATTTTGAAGGGCAGTGATTATTAAATTAAAAATTTAGGATCAAATTTGGATAAAAAATGTATAAAGTCGCATTAAATTTTAACAATTATTTTTCATTTTATACTATTTGATCCTTGTTTGATTCAAATTTTTTGATTCAACAATTATTATTGTATTTTGAATCATTAGAGAGGATAAAAAAATTACCCAGACATTCTACCTTGTGAATAGTAAATTACTCTACTATTCCATTTGGCATCTCACGTGCACCACAGTGGCCAGTGGGAATCCTATAAGAATATCACCGACAGCTGATAACTCAAGTTTCAGGAAATTATTACTATAATCTAATTCAGTTTTACTTTTGTTTGTGCTTTTGAGGGACATGAATTATACTCTTCGTTTAGAATATATAATAAAATTTCAGAAAATAAAAAAATAATGTGTTTGTTTAATTAAAATATTAATATTAACACTTAATTAAATGATATAAGTTGTTTAAGACATGTAATAAAATTTAAGGAAGTAAAGATAAAATATTTTGTTAGTCAAACAATCAATATTACTCTCTTAAATAGAATTAGTGGTATACAAATACTATTTAAAATAGTAATATTAATATTTTGACTAACCAAATACTTTGTTATAAACTTCATTAATCTTCGATACATGTCTAAAACGATTTATATTATTGAATGAAAGGAATACTCTATTAAATATAATTAGTATTATACAAATTCTATTTAAAGACAATAATATTAATATTTTGATTAACAAAATACTTTATATTTGTTATATATTTTAAACGACTAAGGTAATACTACCTTCATTCATAAATATAAACTTTCATTACATATTACGAAAATTAAAGAAGTAAAAGTTAAAATGTTTTTGTTAGTTAAAATATCAATATTACTCTCTTAAACAGAAATTAGTAGTACACAAGTTGATTTAAAAAAGTAATATTAATATTTTAATTAAAAAAATATGTTAATTTTTTATTTATTAATTTTCACAAAATGTAATATTTAGGATTAGGAATGGAGGGAGTAATAAACTTGAGGAAATTCAAACTAGGGCCTGAATAATCAAATTAGCCAACGACAGATAGACAGACATGGGTTTTTCATGTAGTCACCGACATTCGTCCCACCTTATGATTGCTACCTCCTAATTTTTAATCATCTCACGCGTCAACATATAATGAACAAAAATGTTACAAAATCTAAAGTTCACATGCACCCCATTTCTTATCACTCCGTCTCCTATGTTGAACAAGATTTGTTCAGTATATGCAAGTTAAGTTGTCAGCTATTGAATTTTATACTTTTAATCCAATGACTGTATCAAAGCAAGGGTATTTAAGAATAACTTTTAGCTCTTTTTTTTTGCGGAAAAACGAAATTTTAAATTCCCCATTTTTTTAAAAATATGTGTTCAATAATCATAAATATGTGTTCACAGAACAAAAATATGTGTTCAATAATCAAGAACATGTGTTCACTGCACAAAAACACATGTTCATTAATCACAAATATACAAGAACATGTATTCACTGCACAAAAATATGTGTTTAGTTTTTGTGTTTATTGCACAAAAACACATGTTCATTAATCACAAATATACAAGAACATGTATTCACAATATATAAGAACATGTGTTTATTGCACAAAAATATGTGTTCTTGTATAAATGTGTTTTTTGCATTTTTTGCCGTTTTCTCTCACCTTGGTAACCCAACCGATGTGATGGTTGCGTGTTTCCTTTTATTATTATTTATTATTTATTAAGGAAAATTACATATGAAAATTACATATGTACCATTTTTACCCTCTTTTAAATCGCAGCCGTCAATCCATCTGAAAAATAAAATTAACGGTCTTCGATGTGGCCCGCACGTGCGGAACTTTGGCTGTTCCGCACAGGAGCCGGACTGATTTCTTATGGCACTGAGTGCACCACCACTCTCTCCTTTCTTCCATAATTTTAATGGGATATTCTGATAGCCCCTCAATTGGATCAATTGAAGATAATATTGGGTTTGCTTGGATTGGGTTTGGTTTGGGTTTGGTTTGGAATTTGGTCTCAAACCTAGTCCCAAACCATCTTTGGATTGAGTTTGGGTTTGAGTTTGGGTTTGGGTTTGGGCGGGAAAGGCTAAAAAACGGGCGGGAACTATTCAAATTCAAATTTTTTTCTTCAAATAATTGTTAAATTCAAAAATTTTAGCTCTTAAATTAGCGGGAAATGTTCAAATTCTAAATTTGTGAAGTCATAATTTGAAATTGGACGATTATTTGAAAAAAAAAAATTTGAATTGTTCCCGCTCGTTTTTTAGCCTTTCCCGCCCAAACCCAAACCCAAACTCAATCCAAAGCTGGTTTGGGACTAGGTTTGAGACCAAATCCCAAACCAAACCCAAACCAAACCCAATACAAGTAAGCCCATTATTGAAACCAAAATAAAGTATTAATTTTGAATTAATTTAATTATTTAACTCAATTTAAACTGTCTAACGCTACTTAATTTTAATCTCAATTAACACGACATTTCTAGTTCAAAGAAACTAATTTTAAAAGTTTGACGTCACATTCATTAATAATATTATTATTATATAAATAGGAAAAGAAAGCACACCACTGTACTTATTATCAGTGATGCTGTTCCAAGAAACCAGAAAAAACCAGTGGTTTAATTTTAGGATAGTTCTGATATAAATCAGGATTATGTGATTAAAAATTAACCACATTATTACAAAATAAATAAAAAAATGACTATTTTTAGATCACAAAGTCTATATGGATCCGGTTAAAAAATCCTTAATTTTAAGCTTAGTTGGCCACGGAATTTTTATTTTTTATTTAAAAAAAAAAAAAAAAAAGCATTGAATGAGGAAGGAAATATGGTGCTTGTACTGAATTTGCAGTTCTCATCAGAAATCCCTTTTTCTGTTGAAAGCAACAAAACGTGACATAGTATCAAGAAATCATGGCAACCCTAAACCACACACAAGATTTCAAGGTTGGGACATGTTATGTCTAATCTCCACGCGCTTATAGTGCAAAACAATCACTTTTTTAGAGTGTACAGACATTGACAGCAGTCGAATTTTTCATCTCACCATTAAAATTTGAAAAGATAATTTTTTTTAACTGCTTTTATTTTTTTATTAAGAAAAAAAAACACATATTTATCTCATACTTCATCCAGCTAGAATAACAGTTGTTCTGAACTATAACTATTTTTGTATAATCTCACAAATAATTCAATTATTACGAAATAGATAACACAAAACAATTAAAAATTAATAAACGATCTTACTGTTTTTTTACTTTTTACCCCCTTTTATTAGTCAATTAGTGGTCAGAATGTCCGTGGGATTTCTTTTGCTAGGACTATAGGTAATACCTCGATCCATACCCAACCTTTTATTAGCCATATAATGTCAGGGCATGAACGAGAGGTATCACATGATAGGGTCGTTTATAACAACTTTATTCCCCTACCCTACGGGCTAGTGAAGTATTATATATATATATATATATATATATATATATATATATATATATATATATATATATATATATATATATATATTTCTGTTCTTACCCAGGTAAGGGGAGTGAGTACCTTGATAAATTGCAGTCACGGGGTTGCCATCGGAATCTGGGGTAGAGGTGGTCAGGTCGGCCATTTTTAAAGCAGTTGAACTCGTGCTGAATGAATGGACAAGTTGTTGAATTGTAAAGTGGATATGAAGAATCTAATACCCAATGTCCCTGGAACAAGTTACAATATGAACTCCCTCTCCCTGCATTTGTTAATTTCTCAAGCCCAAGAAGAAGAGGAATCAATAAAATGGTGAAACAGGTTTGGACAGCCCGAACCATGTTTCAGAAGGGCAGAGGATTCTCTCTCTATCTTTCTCCTACAGCTATCCTCTGGACATGGCTGAGCTTTTCAGCTTATTGGATCTATATATATAAGTACAGATATACAACTTGAGTTTTTCCACTTTTATTTTTTTATTTTTTTTTATTTTTTTAATACATCATAGCTTCACCAATAACATAATTTTTATTTTTAAAGACGGGCGGTGGTTCAATTAGATAATTTTAAATAGTATGTGTCACAGTTCATGCTCGCGGGTTCGAATTGGACTCATGAGCTTTATAACTCTCATTATTATTTACTTGACAACCCAATTTGTTATACCAAAATGAATATCTCGAGGTAAACGAGAGTACTTATATTTACATTATATACAACACTCTTATCTTTTCGATGAGGAAAGTGACCATATATATGTCGTGGGTGCTTTTGGTTACGGTGCTGATGAAGGACCATTTTTAGCAGGTTCAACATGGCCTGATGGTTATTGGATCTACGTCTTTTTTATCTAGTAGCTGTCAAGCCGTATGTTGTCAACCAAACGCGCCACACTTGATTCAATTTTTGATTTCCCCCATAAGGAGTTCGGTGCGTAATCGATATTCTCTGATTTTTTATGTTACATGTTTTTGTTCATGATAGTATGTTCATGATTTTCTTCATTACATCATTTTCTTCATGATTTTTTTCATTACACCATTGTTAAACCATTTTAGGATTGAAGGTCTAATAGCTATTATTCACTAGTATTATAGTTATGTGTTATAATTCTGAATATTTACTATTCATTAGTTTTATATCTTTAGTGATATTGTTTATTAGTCTTTTGTTGACAAATATTGCATATTTTTTACAGATAATCAAGGATTTTCCTGGTGTGTCATCAGAAAATTACCATTATGGGATGATGTTTTTTATAAGAAGCTTGATTTCACTACTGTAAGATACCCCATCCAAAAAGACTCAGAGAGAGAAATCCAATATTATTCGAAGACGTTTCATAGTTGATTGCTTCTTGTCTAATTTAATAAAATTTTAATAGTGACATTCTTTTCATTTTATAGTTTTAATAAGTATTTTTGGATTATAGTTGTAACAATTGTAATTAGTTTTCAATCTTAGATAATAGCTATTGTGTACATATATCATAGATATTGTGTATGTATATTATAGCTATTACGTACATGACTTACGGTTATTCCCTTCTTTCTTTTACCTCTTTTATGGGTTCACCTTCCTCAACTGCAGCATCAATATCTAATATAATATAAAACTAAATTTTGTTACAAACAAATAAGTATGAAAAAGACAGAGTTTCCAAATTAATATATTTACTAGTGTAAATAGCTATTTTCATAGTGATTAATAACTATTAAATCAAGGTGTCGTAGTTTTCAGCCCCCTCTATGATGGAGAAAATTAAAGAATTTGAAAAAAAATCCCAATATGAGAAGGAGAAAATTAAGGAATTTTAAAAAAATCTCAATCTGAGATGAAAGGAAGGAAATATAACTATAATTTCGGACAAAAATCACGATTGTGATGGAGAAAATCAAGGCAAATCTCAATCTGAGATGAAATTATGGAAATAGAACGATAATTCCGGACAAAAATCACGATTGTGATGGAGAAAATCAAGGCAAATCTCAATCTGAGATGAAATTATGGAAATAGAACGATAATTCCGGACAAAAATCACGATTGTGATGGAGAAAATAAAGGGAAATCTCAATCTGAGATGAAAATAAAGAAATATAAAGATAATTTCGGACAAAAATCAAATCCTCAAATTGCGTTTGTGAATGATCAAATCCTACAAAATCAATCACGATTTCATGCTGAAGGTGGGTTAATCGCCATTAATGGATCGTTTTAAGCTTTTCTAGGCTTTGCAATTTTTTACTCAAGTTCGTGTTCATTTTTCTTTTTATATGATTCCAAAATTCTGTGATTCATTAATGGTGGTGAACGTATGCGGCGGTTAGTGGGTAATAGTTATTGAGGAAGGTGAAGACGAATTTTGTGGTGAACGTTTTGTTATCACCATAAATGCTGAAGAAATCGTGGGTGAGGAAGACAAATTGTTCTGTTCGTGAGTATTGTGGTGTTTTTTATCGTGTGTGGCGCGCGATTTTTTTGTCTCTCGCAAGACGTGCGTTTTCCTGGTCTTTGAATCTTACGCTTAAAGATCTTATAGTCCTAACCTTGTTCTTCAGGTGCTAGAACTTTGATGCATTCACTACCATAGCCAAGTCGGTCATGGGTTGGATTCGTCAAGTATTAGATTATGGAACTTGATACTGAGCAAACCTATGTAATCTAAATATTATATCTCGACATGATAAATACATGTCTTGATAGTGCTTAGACGTAGTCAGTTCCTTAACAAAATGGGTTAACAATTACTTATGTTTTTTTTATCGTTTTTCAATGTCATTATGGAACTTGAGGTACTGAGCAAAAAACTCATACTGCACATATGGGTGTTCATGAAAAAACAAAACCGACCAAACCAAATCGATCCAAACCAATCCAAACAGATTTTTCGATTTGAGCGAGTGCATTGGATTGCTTTCAGTTAGAACTAAATTAAAACCGAACTTTCGGTTTGGTTTAATTTTTTTTATAATCCAAACCGAACCAAACCGAATATATATGTATATTAAATAACTCTTTTGCAATAAAAGATATTGAACTTCTTATTTATAATATGATAAGCAAGCTCTTCAATTGCTAAAGTAAGATATTGAACATTCATATGTTGTGTGTGGTTTTAAATCAATCTGAAGTTTTTGTTTTACTTTGAAATTAATAATGGTGTAATTTTTGTATTTTTTTCTCGTAGAATAATTTTTTAGTAATTTGTTTGAAGTTCAAGATTCAAGATTAAGAAATTATATTTCATTAATTTGTTTTTTTTTGTTTGTATTTAACTTGTGATAAACAATAGATATATTTCTTTATATTTTTAGTAGTTAGGTAACTATATAAAAACATTGTTTTATTTTTACTTTATAATATTAAAGTTCAAGAATCAAGAATCAAGAATTTATGTTTCATTATTTTGTTTTTTATTGTGTTTAACTTGTGAAAACAATAGTCTTATTTCTTTTATATTTTTAGCAGCTAAGTAGTTATATAATTTTTTTTTTTGTACTTTATAATCAATATATTTTGTATCTCTCGAAAACAGAACAACCAAATCAAACCGATATAAACCGAATACATCAGTTTTAGATTTTGAATGGTTTGGATTGGTTTCAAAATTTTAAAACCGAATATTTCGATTTTGTTTAAAAAATGTGTAAAACCAAACCAACTCCGAACTATGAACACCCCTAACTGCACATATGTAATTTAAATATTATATCTCAACATAATAAAAAAAAATTGGCTTGGTAGTGTCCGATACATAATCAACTCCTTAACAAACTGAGTTAACAATTACTTGTGCTTTTTTATCGTTTTTTCGATGTCGTTTTCTTTTCTCATCATTACTGTTTACTTCATAACATCGAAGTGCCCACAAGATCCAAATTGGGTTATTAGAGCCAGTAATATTTGAAGAAACATTTCATGTAGTGATAAGAAAGTTTTTTACAATGAAATGCATATCCAATAATGCATTAATTGTCTCGATATTAGTGTGAGCAAATTCGATTTTTATCGAATTCGAAATTAATTTGATAATTTGAATTCGGTAATTCGAATTCAAATTGGTCGAACTTGAGACGAAATTCGATTGGACTAATTTTGAATTTGGTGAGTCTGAATTTGAATTGAATTTTTAAATAATTAATTAATTATTATTATTATTATAATAATAATTATTATTATAAATAATAAGTAAATTAGTAATTTAGTTAATAAAAAAATCCAAACTTGTTTCCTTTACCCTAACTCTTTTCGAATTGATTTTGGACTGATTTTGAACTGATTTTAGGACTTTTGTAAATTGTGCTTGATTTTGTATAAAGAAAAATTTGAGTCCTGGGTCCAAAAACAATTTACTTTTTTGAAGAATGATCCAAAAACTATGTTTTTACCAGATACCATCCAAAAACAATTTATAGTTGTTGGACTTCATCCTTCCGTCAAAAAAAGACTCAGTCAACTGTCAAATTCAAATTTAAGGTCAGTCAACTTTTAAAGCAAGAGGGGCATTTTAGGTACTTTTGTTTATACCCATTTCTAAGAACCCGACCCATCATTCTTTGACCCGACCCGACCCAGAGTATTAACCCTTATCTTCTTCCTCACTTTTCCAGCTTTCCCCACATACCACTGATCTCCGACGCCGCCACCACCACCACTCTTCTCCTCTCCAAAATCCGACCACCATCCACCTACCCCAACCGAAACTCCTTCCTTACCCAGAACCATGTACCACCACCACCGAGCATCTTCGCCCCAGTTCTCATTTCTTATGTCTCCGCTCCTCTGCCCACTACCAAACCCAACAATACCTCAATTTCTCTTTTCTATAGCAATATATAACCAAGCAAATCGAGTTAAGAAAAAAAAAATTTGCAGGCATTAACATTATGCAAATAGAAGGAAAAAATCTAAAGAAAATAAAAGAATCAATCCAAACTGGCAAAAACCAGTACTTGAATTAAGTTCATTCAACTTCAAGAACAGTGAAACTTGAATTGACTTCAAACTATCAATCCAATCACAAGAACAAGAATAAGAACTGGAAACTTACAAATTATATCAACCTATATGGAACATATGCGGATAACAAAGTGATAAAAATTGAAAGAAAAAAAAAAGAAAATCCCAGTAGAAGGAATGAACCAGTACCAATAGCAGTAAGTTCATTGACACCAATTCCATGAGAATTCAGATGCCTTTTTAATCCCAAGAATCCCAATATTCTTTTCATTGATTTCTTGTATGAATTTTCGAAAATCGACTATTTCAATAGCACTCAAATTTTGAAAATCCAAAAAATCCGCAAATCGATTTCTTGCAAGAATTTTCATGCGAAGCACCTAATTTTTGGTACATGGTTCTGGGTAAGGAAGGAGTTTCGGTTGGGGTAGGTGGGTGGTGGTCGGATTTTGGAGAGAAGAAGAGTGGTGGTGGCGGCGTCGGAGATCAGTGGTATGTGGGGAAAGCTAGAAAATTGAGGAAGAAGATAAGGGTTAATACTCTGGGTCGGGTCGGGTCGGGTCAAAGAATGATGGGTCGGGTTCTTAGAAATGGGTATAAACTAAAGTACCTAAAATGCCCCTCTTGCTTTAAAAGTTGACTGACCTTAAATTTGAATTTGACAGTTGACTGAGTTCTTTTTTGACGGAAGGATGAAGTCCACCAACTATAAATTGTTTTTGGATGGTATCTGGTAAAAATATAGTTTTTGGACCATTCTTCAAAAAAGTAAATTGTTTTTGGACCCAGGACGCAAATTTTCCTTGTATAAAAAAATGGTAGGAATTGTGTTGTACTTAACCATATTCTACTCAAAATTTGACTAGAAATATACTTGATTTTTGCAAAAATCTGAAGAAAAAAAAATGAACTCTCCAATTCGGTCGAAACCGAATTCCGAATGCACCAATTCGGTTTCAAATTTGGCAAATTTTTTGATGTACGTAAAATGAAAAAATCGAAGTCAAATGATCGAATTGATGAATTCGAATTCGGTGCTCACTCCAACTCGATATAACAATAATTGAACCCTCCTAATCGGGTCAGCATCGCCATAGAGTGAAGTCACAGACAGCCTGTCATTCTCCAATCTGGTACTTGGGTTGGTAATGGATACCTAAAAGAGGAATAGTTTTATATTAGTAGGCTATTAACTTTAAAACTTACATCGAAGTCAATTAATACAGTACATGTAGGAAAGAAAATTGAACTTATATCAATTCTCTTTCCTACGTGTACTGCACTAATTAGTTTGGATGTAATTTATAAATTTAAAAAGATACTCCCTCCATTCCTTATTAATTGTCGTTTAGGAGAAATCTAGGAGTCCAAATTAATTGTTGTTTAAGGTTCTTTTGTTAGGTGTTAACAATTCATTTCAATTATACCCTTAACATTTTCCTTTCTTTATAATATAGGAGTGTGAGAGAAAGAGAGGGAGGATGGGGTAGTATTGAAAGTTTAGGTGGAATGGACAACTTCCCTAATTTTCTCAAATTGTCTAAAGAGTCTTATATTTAGGAATGGAGGGAGTAAAATTTTTCCCTAAAGAGCACCGAAATGTCTCTTTCTATTGAATGTTGTTCTTAACCTACTTGTAGGTAGATAAAGTCATTCTCTCTTCCCAAGCAACTTGCTAGAATCCATTGCTCCTTTTGCTTAAAGAAAAAAGAAAAGAAAAAAACACAGTTGGGGACATTAGGCCATTAACCCTTTCAATGGGCGTGTCTCAGGGGTGAGCGTCTATGGGACGCGTGCCATCTTCTCTCTCACATAAATTCACGTAGGGACTCGCTCAAAAATATCTTACAAGTGCGGCCCTCGCAGAATTTATGCTGAGAGGAAGTGGCCATGCCCCATAGTGACCAGCCCACCTCAATTTTTCCCCTTTTCAATGATTGCAAATCTTCTACTACGTCCAATCCTTAAAATAAGACTTTTATTATGTATTGTAAAAATTAAACCAAAAATTTATATATTTTTTAATTAAAATATTAATATTAGTCTCTTAAGTAAATTAGAATTATACAAGTCATATTTAAAAGAATAATATTTTGTATTTTAATTTTCACAACACGTAATAAAAGTCTTAATGGAAGGAGTAGTAATTAATTTGATTGACTGTTATAATTTTATTTTATTTTTTTAAAAAAAACTCCCATCTAAATCAGTTATTGTTTTTCAAAAGAAAATCATGATACGTTTGGTTCAAACCAACGTTTGGTTCAAACCATTTGTTTGTCCTTGTTTCACCTGTTAAGTAAATGAGGTGAAAATCATGATTCCGTATGTATGTCCCTAATTCTATATTCAACCAATCAAAATTTGTAATGCTGATATTTCTTTCAATTATATATATACATGATAAATTATGATTGATTTGATAAAAAAAATGAGGACATAGATGGGTGATTTTTTGCCTAGTAAATGGCTTCTTTAATGCGGGTGCGTAAGAAGAAAATCCCTTTTTTCCTCGTTTAAAAAAGTGATTGAACCTCAACTATAAAGGTATTACCATCAAAGGTGTCCTAGCCTAGTGGGGCAGGCCCTGCCCACGACCTTGAGGTCGTGAGTTCGATACCCTCTGTCTGCATGCGGCAATCTTTAATCTTCCTTTCTAGGGCTATCTTCTCCTCGTCTGAGGCAGTTCTCTCTCCCGTATATGGGGCAACAGCCCAATCGAGCTTCAAAAAGTCTTACCTCTACTCTTTACAATTAGTGAGTAAATTATAAAAATGTATTTTTAATAGAAATTTATCAAAGTTGTCGGTATACCGCTACTATACAAATGATTTAATTTAATGTCTTTGATAAAAATGTAACCCTCCCTCAGTTAGTAGAAGTCTGTTACAACATTATTTGTTGACGGGTCTCCCATCAAACTATACCTCGAATATTTCCCATGTTTTCATAGAATAGGTGATGAAGAATTGAAATGAAGACATTTTTAAATAATAACTTGTCCGCTTTCAATGCGAAATTTAGAGCGATTTTGTTTGAAATTTTTGTATTGAAATGTGGGAAGAATAAATTATTTGTGAAAGAAGATATTTAGTTCAAGTAAATTTTTGTGTTGAAAATTGTCAAGAGCAGTTCACAAATGCACCCCAATTTTATTTACATACAATGAAGTGATTAGTTGAAATCCTCTCCTTTAGGGCCCGGTGGAGAACACAGAGGGAGGAAGGTGGCGGCCTATCCTAACATTTTCATAAAAGAAAATTTTTTATATTTCCTAAAATTTTCTTTTAAATATTATATCCCTCTCCAAATTTTTACATTTTTGTATAAAATTTGCCTACAATGACAAATAATTAACTTTGCCCTTAGTAGGACCCCCACTCAAAAAGTCCACACACAGTGGCGGAGCTTACAAGGGGCAGGGGGCCAAGAATTTTCAATTTTTTTTATATACTAGGTATATATATTTAACAATCTGAATAATAGAAATTTATTTTTTTTAAATGCACTCCCAAATTTTTTTTAATTTTTTTATATACTTGAGTGAAGGCCCAATTTTTTGAGTGATTTCTGCGTTTCAGATTGATTTTTGATGATGATATTGATGATAAATTCTCTAATTTAATTAAACCCTAAGACCTAAATCTTTTTCGGGTCATTAAATTCAGCCAATTTTTGCACCAAACAGTTTGTAACTGTGATGATATTAATGACTTCAAAAACTTTAATCAAATATTCAAAAATTGGGGTAGAAAACTCATTTGATGAGTTGATGAAGAATCGATGCTATAGGGCGCCGCCCTCGACTCCCCGCCTAGTTAACAAAGCTAAGCGGGGACCACCGCCTGTGTTCCGCTGACCTAAGACTTTGTTTATGTATTCGTTACTGTATTTTAATTCTTGATTTTCTTACTCTTGGGACCAAAGGAATAAGGTTGATCTACGTATTTTCGAAGTATAATTCAGTGATAATAATCCATGCAAAAAATAGTCAGATTTTTCTTCATTTTATAATTTTTTTTGTCATTTTTTTTTAAAAATTAGTTTATTTTTCTTTTCGAATATAAGTGTCGTTTAAATTAAATTTCCTAATAAAATATATAATTCTACCTCAAATATATCATTTTACGCTGTAGTGAAATTTTAGCTCTACTTCTAAATTCAAATCCTGGCTCCGCCACTGTCCACACATGTATAGATATGTGCAGTTGAGAACTACATATAAGCGGGTCCCGTATAATGGTTTCAGCTATTTTATAATTAATAAATAATTTTTTATTCAGAACAAAAAATTGTCTGTCTCATATATGTCCCTAATTCTATATTCAATAATTATAATTCGCTATATATATATATATATATATATATATTTTTTTTAATACATACACACGTTGGGTTATAATTGATTTGATACAAGAATTAAAAAATATACGAGGACGGGCGATTTTTTGCCCATATAAGCGCACATAGGTCACTTTCGCTAAAACTATTTGACTTTCTTACACCCGACAATTCAGACAAATTTCGCCTCCCCCAGCTGCAGAAATTCTGCACGCGGCTCCAGTCCCCTCCCCTACCCGTCGAAATTTTGCTTGGGGCTCTCCAAATACCTCTTTTTTTTGCAATTTTTTAAATTAATAATAATTGTTGAATTAAAATTTTGGGATCAAATAAAAATTAAAGAGTATAAACTAAAAATGACAGTTATAATTTAATATAATTTTATACCTTCTTAATTCTTATTTGATCCTAAATTTTTTATTCAATAATCACTACCATTTTTTAAATTTATTCATTTTAGTTATAATAGTTGTTTGATTCATGTTTCTTGTGTCCTATGTTTTGAATGATATGTTTTTAAATTTGGGTAATGCTAGGTGACTAATACTTACTCAATAGTGGTAAAATTGTAAATAATTGGTTGAATCTCTTATATCAATAGAGGATGAATAGTATTTAATTGTAGTTCTAACCAATTTTACTTAGCCATTAATCATTTTCCCTTAAATTTTAGAGAAAAAAGTGTTAATAGTGAAATTTTGAAATATGAAAATGAGAGAATACGTGTTAACAAAGGGGGAAAAAAGTGTCAAAATAGTGACCAGCAATTACCTGAAAATGACAAGTTTGTTTAATGCACTTGTATTGTATCTTTCCATAAAATATTTGTTTAGGACATATAAAAAAAATTAAAAAAGTATAAAATACGATACTTTTTAGTCAAAACATCTTATCACTCTCTTAATTAAGATTTTATACTACGAATTTTATTAATATTTTGATTAAAAAATACTTTATTTTTTAACTATATATATATATATTTTTAAATTTATATTATGAAATTAACGGAGAAGCTTCGAATACCCCTTGATTAAAAAATCATCTTAACAAATCGAGCTATTTCCTTGTTAGAAGGAAGTCCATGCTTTTGTGTCTGCACCTTCTATAGATATACTACCTCCGTCCCAAATTATTTACAACATTTCACATTTTCACCAAGATTAAGTAAATAATTGAAAAACAATTAATATGAGAAAAAAGTTCAAAATACCCCTCAATTAATGAGGGGAAAGTTATTATTACTGGTTAGTTGAATAATAAATTAGGGGTAAGACTGTAAAAGTAATAGTAAAGATGCATTGATTTTTTAAACGTGGCAAATAATTTAGGATGTTTTCAAAAGGTAAAACATTGCAAATAATTTGGGACGGAGGTAGTAGTATATAATAAGGTTTGGCCGTTGGCGGTTATTAATTACAGATATTAAAAGTAAAACATATTTAAAAATGAAAATGATACTACCTCCATTACTAAATATTCCTAAATATAAGCATTTCATTAAATGTTACAAAAATTAAGAAAAAATATAAATTAATATATTTTTGTAATAAAAATATCAATATTACTCTCTTATACTTGTATATTATTTAAAAGAGTAATATTGATATTTTGATTACGTAAACATATTAATTTATGTTTTTTTAATTTTCGCAAAATATAATGAAAATTTTATATTTAGAAATGGAGAGAGTACTTATTATTACCAAAACAAGTAAATTCTAGAACATAAAAGAATATAAGACATTATTGTAATGAATCTTAAAACCCAATAATATATATTTTTTTATTATAAGAAAAAATAAAAGTTCAGCACACAAATGGAATAACAGCTTTTCTAATTATAGGGTAGTCCTCCCCAAATTTCTCCAGGTACCATTTGTGATTTGAAATAGCCCTAGGAACCAAATTAGAACAAGTATACAAGAAAAACCCAAGCCCGGCCCATGACCAAGTCATCAAGGCCCAACCCGCCCATTCTATTATCTCCCCCAAGTAATTAGGGCAACTCACCACCTCGAACATTCCACCTCTAGGTATCTTATATCCGCCGCCGCCATTCGTTTTCAAACCCAATAATACATTATCTGACATCACATTAACCGCCATTCCGACCGCAAAAACCGCCAGTCCACCGGCGAACCGCCACCAGAACCAGTTATCGCCGTCGTAGTCGGCGTAATGCGTCACCCACCGTCCCTGCAAATAAGCGTTCAATAGATTGAAAACAAAAGCCATTGACGCGATACTAATAGGAAAATCGTTCGGTGTTTTGCGGCGGGGAGTTCGGAGAAAGATCCGAATCGGGTAGAGGACGGTCCGGTGGAAGTAGTGGGTTATGTAGATAGAAAGGAGGATTAGGGCTTTTGGATTAGAGTGATTTTGGCCTAATGGAAAGAGGAGGGCGGTGAGCCAGAGAGTTGGGCTCTCCATTAAGAACCAAGCCAAAGGTGCGGGGATTGTGGGTCCCCATCCCGGACGGCGGTGTTTTCCGTAAGGGGCGGTGAGATAGCGGAGGCCGATGACGGTGGCCGGTGAGATAAAAAAGAGAAAGACGAGGTTGTAATTGAATAGATCCAGATCGGAGGCCATTTTTCTTAGTTCGTCTCCTTATTACTATTATTTTAAATCTTTTTATTGGGTAAGGGAGACTGGGAATCAACTATTTGACTTTTGTTTTAAATCTTTTATTGAGTAGGGGAGAGACCGACTGTATATGGTAGGACCGTAATGCTATATTAGCATTTGTTAGCAATTCAAAACATTCCTCTTCTTTGGGATAGGGATAGGATATTATCAGAGCGGCTAGTGATACATAACTAAGACTTAGTCAATATGTTAGTTAAAATTTTTAAAAATTCTTGAATTGAAAATTTTAATACCGAATTTTCTCTTACTAATTTTTAAGATTTTTTTGGGTCTAATATCATATAAAATATTAATTTAAAGACTAATATTATATTAAAATATTTTCTCCCTCCATTCTATGGCCTACTACTAGGGGTGAGCATCGATTTCGAAATCGGTAATTCGGTAGTTTGAAATCGGTTTTTTTGGTATTTTTTTTTTTGAAAATACCGACCTATTTCGAATTCGATTCCGATTTACCGAATTCGAATTCACTGAATTGGCGAATTCGGAATTCAGTTTCTACCGATTTGACCGATTTGGAGGTTTTTTTTTTCCTATTAAATATTATTGGCTATTGAATATTATTTTATATATAATTAGCTAATATAAATATATATATATATATATATATTTAAATAATATTATAATACGAAATTGAATTCGAATTCGGTAAAACCGAATTCACTAAAATCATCGAATTCACTAAAATCATATACCGAATTCGAACCGGATTCGAAGTTTTTGAATTCGGTATGTACCGAATTACCGAATTCGATTTACCAAATTCAAATTGAATTCGGTCGGTAAATCGATTTTTACCGAATTTGCTCACCCCTACCTACTACTACAAAAAACTTCACCCACTCCAACATTGACCAACTTCATTAATCACTTCATCTTGTAAACATCAACTCCAACTTCAACTCCAATTCCAACTTCATCAAACTCCATGATTTACAACCAATGAAATAAGTGTTCAATCTCACAACCCAATGAAATCACAATTTCACTGAAACTCCATGATTTACAATAAGTGTTCATCTTCCACGCTTTTCAAGAAACCATCGAGGAAGATGGGAGTGTTTCCAGAAAAAATCGTAAAATATTATGTCGAGGAAGGTGATGCAGAATCGTAAACTCGTAAATCGTAAAATAAATCGTAAAATTGTACCAAAAAGTTAAAATATATAATTTATACATAAATAATAATAAGTAACATATTGTTATAAAAAAAAATAAGTAACATATAAATCATATCATATGGTCCAGAAATATGAGAAACATCTATAAAATATAATTTTCACAAGTTTTTTCAAAAGATAATAACGCAACAAAATTCACAATAAAGAGTTTGCAAATCTTTCAAAATATAAAAACATGACAAAACATAGGTTTACTTATGAGTATTTCAAAAGATCAAAATAAAATAAAGCACATAATAAATATATGATCTAATCGAGCAAGTCATTCAAATACTTGAATTTCAAACTATCACCATCACTATCATAATCATCCATATCATTTTCCGCCTTCATCAAACTCATCATAATGAGGAAACTCTAAATCGTCAAAAGATGCATCGATATCACAAGTAGTAGCATCATCTCCAAATTCAACATTGTCTTCTTTTCCAAATCCAACTCAAAATTCTCACCAGCCATCCATCATCAGAATTCTTAGGTTGTAATCAGTGGCGGAGCCACAGTGGGGTCTGGCGGGGCAAGTGCCCCACCAGTTAAAAAAAAAAAAATTAGTTTTAGTTTTGTTTTTGTAACACCTCGTCTTGTGAACATTGTTTATTGTACCCATTTTGAATCACTTTACGATTTAAAATTAAATTATTTAGTTTGTGAATTATAAGAATGACACCACTTATATTTTAACAATTTTGGTTAAAATGGTAACAAACTTAAGTGTGTAAGAGACTAAAAAATAAAATTACTAATAAAAAATCCACAATGGACTCTCTTGTAAACTATAAAAAGTTCACAATATGAAGCCAGAGGACTTGGAAGTTTATGAAGCGCTGATCAGTAGAGTGAAAATGGTGAAAAAATGTGAATAACTCTAGTCTATAAGATTTCATCAAAAAATTTTTTTTAGCTCCGCCAATATTTATATGCTTTTACGAATGTATTTTGTAAATGTTAATTGTGCCCCCCAAAGAAAAATTCCTGGCTCCGCCAATGGTTATAATCATTTGACAAAATTAAATTTGAATTAGGTTTTACTCTCCAAATTAGGTTACACGACCCGCCATGCTATTTTGTAGACTCGGTAGAAACGTACGTTTTTATAACCCGATTCAACGATTCTACCCCGTTTCTTCCAGATTGCGATTCTATTCCTGATTCAATACGTTTTGCTTCCATAGAATTGTAGTATCCTGCGATTTTACGAGTTAACAACATTGTATGGTAGGACTGTAATGATATACGATTTCGGCGCCAATTTAGGGTTAATTTAATACTCCCCCCATTCCTCAATATAGGTCGTTTAAGACCCTTTGAAAAAAATTAAATACCCCTTCCTTTCTCCTTCTCTTTCACTTTTCCAATAAGAGATATGTTAATGGTATAATTGGAATAAATTATTGATACCTAATAAAAGATATTTAAATGAAAATTAATTTGGATACATATATATCTCCTAAACGACAATTAAATAGAAATTAAGGGAGTAATTTTTTATTTAAAATGTTAGACAGTAAGTTATGTTTTATGTGGATAGTCATCCAATTGGGATTAAAAAAAAATCTGTTGGAATGTAATTTTGATTTCAGGAGAGAAAAAAATTAAAAAAATAGAATTCTGTTGGGATTGAAAATTTTAAGATATTTGTTTGGGTTAAAAAATGTGGTTTTTTATTATCATTTTGACGATTGATACCCAGTGAAGTCTCACATGTATATACCCATTATTTTTTGTGCCATAGGTTATCTCTATTGCAAATTGGCTCTATGAGTTCAAAAATAATTTTACTTTGGTGATTTTTATCAAAAATCTATTTTTTTACAAAATTAAGTATCAAAACAATTTATGTTTAGTGGTAAGTCCTTCCGTCCAAAATTTCTTCAGTCAACTGTTACTTAAATTTTGAATCTGATTAACCCTAAAATTATCAAGGGTATTTTTGAGATTTTACATTAACCCCACGCCCTCCTCTACCCGACCCCCTCTTTCCACCCCACCATTCTTCTCCGGCAACCAAAAAATATACCCACCCCACCGGCCGGCCAAAATACATACTCACCCCACTACCACTTCCGCAGTCCAATCCAACCCCGCCAATTCATCTCCATATCCACAACTCACTCCACCACATCACCTTCGCCGACCACCACCATCCCTGCAAATGAAAGCAAATACTCCATTTTTGTTCAGCTTCTTGTATCAACAAACTATTTTTAAATCAAGCTATATTTTACAAAATCCAGTTCTTAGAAAGAGAAACAAAGTTCTTTTTCTTGTAAATCTAAAGAAGACAAACTATGGTTAAGCAATTGAAGGAGACAAGCTGGTGGCCTTTTCATTTTAAAAAAAAAAAAAATCAAAACCATTTTCATTGATGAACACACCAACAATTAATTAATCAAAACTAAAATTAAAGAAAAATATAAATTACCTGATGAATTAAGGAAAAAATATCATAAATTACCTCCTTAATTCATCACTAAAGATGGTTTTAAAACTTCAATTTTATTTTTTTTTAAAAACTAGACCATTTATAAGTATGGTCCAGTTTATTACAATTATTTATTATAAGACCTCACCAGAGGAGGAGTAGTAGAAGCCCGTTGAGCGGGTGCCCCGTGTGGGGAGTAGTAGAAGCCCTTTTTTTGAGCGGGTGCCCCGTGAGGGGAGTATAAGACCCACACAAGGGAATCCAAAGAAATGACAATTAAATCATTCCTCTTGTGTGAGGTGGGTATCGAACCTGGACATCTCAATCACAGGCAGTGGATGTTACCCACTGGACTACCATGCCTTCGATAAACTTCAAATTAATATCATAATATCAACAACTAATTTGAAGGACTGGACGGAAGGAGGGCGGAGGGAGTGGGGGTGGTTAATCATTACTTGGGCCTTGCAATTATTGCAATTATCTTTTTCTTCCATCGATGATTCTTGCGAGGAAGAAGGAAGGAGGGGTGGGGGTGGAGGGAGGGGTCGAATAGGGGTAGGGTGGATGGAGGGATCGGGTAGGGGTTGGGGTTAGGGTTAGGGGTTAATGTAAAATCTCAAAAATACCCTTGATAATTTTAGGATTGACCAGATTCAAAATTTAATTAACAGTTGACTGAAGGAATTTTGGACGAAAAGACCTACCTCACCAAATATAAATTGTTTTGATACCTAGTTTTATAAAAAAATAAATTTTGGACAAAAATCACCAAAGTAAAATTGTTTTTGGACCCGTAGAGCCAATTTGCCTTATCTCTATTTATTGAATTTAATAATAAACCGCTATCACTTTTTGGGATAGTTTCTGACTCAATTAGGCATGTGCTAAACATGTGATTTAAAATAGAGGAGTAGAAAAATAAAAGAATTTTAAAATGTCAAGGAGGTCGTAGCTCAGTGGGGCAAGCCTTTACCCGTGATCAAGAGGTCCCGGATTCGACACCCTCTTCCTAAGTGGAGCAATAAAAATTCTCCTCCTCTGGTGAGGGAGAATTTAAGGTTACTGACAAAAAAAAATTTAAAATTACTCTAACTTACTAAATTTGAGTTACATCCACAATTAAGTTATATGTTAAAAGAGAGTTAAGTAGTTTTAGATTTATTTTTATTTTCCGACAGCTTTATTTTCTGTAACTTGCTCGACACATATTTAACTTGATCGGAAGCCACTATGAAAAGTGGTAACGCTTTATTTGTAGCCAAACGCAAATACTAGGGTTATATATTTAGCCAAAAAAATAGTTGAGTAACAAAAACCGTAAAATATAAATAATTTAATGACCAAAATAGCTATTAGCTCTTTAAACATATAATTTAGAGTTAACTACATTTACTTTTCTTGAGGTTTGACCAAACTACTAATAAACCCCCTGCAATTTTCTTAAACTACATTCTCCTCTTGACTAGAGTAACATCTAACCAATTAATCCCTACAGTTAAAAAGTAAACAACATTTGTAACTATTCAAAATTTCAATACCAAAATTACCCTTAATTTAAAACTTGACTAATTTATCATATTTAAATAAATAAAGTCAGAGGGATTAGGTCAATTCTCCAAACTTCAAAGAACCTTAGTCCTAATTCTTCCCCAGCAAATGGGACGTCAAAACCACAAAAGAATTCTTCTCTGCAATTTTTTCTTCCACCTATTGAATAAGACAAAGTTGATATGTAAACTTGACAAAGTGATTAGGAAGAAAAAATTAAGGGCCTTTTTTTAATCAAACCATTTATCAGAAATTCATTAAATGATTTATGCTATTACGGGTTTCCATCTTCATTCCAAAAGTATGGAAATCGTTATTGCCATCTAACAATTAAAATGTCAGTCCCCACCAGATGATGGCTGGATGCGTGAATTTATTGTTGAAAGCACAATTAATATTGATAAAATAAATTCATGAGAGCATATAAAATATTTCATTACAATTGTTTCCTACGCGTTTTCATACTTTGATAATATTCTATAATTACATCATTTTCGATAGTATCAAACACATCTTTCTCAACAAATGCAATTAAACTATCATTCAACCACTGACCTCCAATTCAATTGCGTAGACGATTCTTGACAAAAGTCATCTTTCAGGCGCATTCTTCAAAGCTACCCCTTTAATTTCAGTATTATGATCACATAACCAGTGCAAAAGCTCAAGAAAATTACCTTGATTACTCGACTCTTCAGATTCATCATGTCCACGGAAGGCCAAACCTTGTCGTAAGAGATAGCGAACACAATCAATAGACGCGTTCAACCGAATTCGATAATCATTTTGAGTTTGATTCGATTGCTTAACAATACAAGATTGGATATTGTGTCCCTGATCCTTGAAAGATTCATACTTGATTCGAGCCTGATTGTGTGCACTACTTGATTTTGCAACGTGCTTTCTAATGAGTTCTTTCTTTTTCCAGTTTGAGAACCCATTGTTAACAAATGAACAACATCCATCACTGAAAAGATAACAGGATAAACAAAATACGACATTTTTGCCATACTATACTCCAACCAACTAGAATTCTCATTATACCATGACATACAAAATCGCCCATCTTTCGTACCAATTTTTGTGGCTGGAAATACATGGTTTCTAGGTTGACAAGTACATCTCTGAATATATGTCCACCGAATTAAATCTCGAACGTTAACATCATAATTTTGTATTGGGATTCTCAATCCAGGATCCGAAGGCAATTGTTCAATATCAAATTCAAATCTTTCATCTCTAACGTTTCCCACATTAGTTTCAAGTAAATCCTTTTCAACATCCATTTTTGTATCAATTTCAATAAGATTTTCATCTCCAATCTCAACCCTTTTATCTCTAACACCTCTTTCACTAGTTTTGTTCCGAACAAAGCAGAAATTTACGTTTAATAACGAATTTATCCATAAATGTGCACAAAAAATGTACATATATTAGGAAATAGCAAATTAGCAATCATATGTATTTCACAAAAAATGTACATAAATAATGAAGATTAAAGAAGTATTAAAAAAGTTACCTATTTAATTCAAATAATGAATGATGATTGAGGATAACAGAAACCCTAATGAGAGTTTTAGGAACAAATCGCCATTGCTTAACTTGAGAATTGATGCTTCCAAAAAACTGTGGACTTTTGCGAAAAAAATGTTAGGAAGCAGTAGCCTGCTTCTTGTAGAATAGATATTTTTTGATGAAATATTATATTATATTTATACTCTTTTTTTTTGTTTTGTTTTGTAGATTATAAGTAATTTGGGGACTTTTTATTAGTAATTTTGTTTATAGTCTACATGAGAGTCCTTAGTGGACTTTTTATTAGTATTTTTTTTAGTCTCTTACACACTTAAGTTTTTTATCATTTTAACCAAAATTGTTAAAATATAAGTGATGTCATTTTTATAATTTACGAACTAAATAATTTAATTTTAAATCGTGAAGTGATTCAAAATGGGTAAAATAAACAATGTTCACGGGACGAGCGCCTTACAAAAACAAAACAAAACTATAAAAATAAATTTTTTTTTTGCCCCACTAGGCCCCACTGTGTCTCTGCCAGTGCCCACCAGTAAAGGTAGTTTGAATTGCCAGTGACACTTGCGCTTCCGAAATTTCCGGTGATAATCATTTTTATTTAAATCTTAATTATTTTTTTATTTAAATCATAGGATCTAATAATCATTTCGGTTCTTTGTTACAGTTGATAAACAGAGCTTTCAATTGGGGGATGTATTTTAAGTAAATGTCACGGAGACAGTGATAGGGATAAAATTAATCCCAATCATTTATATTGTTTTCAAGTGGAGTCAAGTAACCCACTGGTTTTTTTTAGACCTCACAGAAAGAAGGTGAAAATTATTTAGCCCCATGTAAGAGGAGGGTGTCGAACCCGTGACCTCACGGTCGTGGACAAAGACCAGACCCACTGACCTATGACACTCTTGACAATCCACTGGGTTACATGTGGCTCCGCCACGATTATCTAATGTGATTTAGATTGTCGTATAATTTGTAAGAAAGATTACACACTTTCAAGTAATTAATCATAGCATGTTACTACTTTTATATTTAAAAAATGATTTTTTTTTCTAACGTGTGCTTCAGAGACGCATGTTAATTTAGATAAAATTGGTTATATATAGAAACTAAAATTATATTAAATCTCGTGAAATTTAACTTTTCGATTTTAGGAGATTTTAAACCAATCAAAATGAAGGAGAAGTTATATTTATGAATGATCGATTGATTTAAAATCTTCTAAAAATCGGAAAGTTGGATTTTAAGAGATTTTAGATAACTTCTATTTTGATAGGGAAAATGACCTATATAATTTAAACTATTATCGAACACAAAATTAGGCCCTGAAAATATTTCGACTTCTTGATAGGTCCTGTAATAAAAATTGTGTCTTTTAAATGGTACCACCATCAGTTTGACTGGTTGTTTCCGCCAAAAAATTGTCACGCTCCGGTCACGTGACTAAATACGAAAGGCATAATTATCCATTCCCATAACACGTGGCCAGCCCACCCCTACATAAAAAGAAAAAAGACCTATCAAACATCCTCTTCCCCCATCTTCACTCTAAAATATCAGCAAGAAAAAATGGAGACAGGCCATTCATCACAAGAGAAGCACAATGTGCTTTGTCACCATGGAAAGTGTATAATTAAAACCAGTTGGACGAATTTAAACACAAAAAGAAAGTATTGGAAGTGTGCTAGAGTTGGGGTGAGTTAAAGACCCAAATTTTTTTCCAATTTTTTTTCTATTAATTTGGTTTAATTCATGTTAATGTGTGTATTTGTTTGTGTTTTTTTAACATAGACTCCCCAAGATTATGGCTTCTTTGAATGACATGACCTTCCAATGAGTGACAACAACACTAGGGTTGTTCGTTGGTCATTGAAAGAGATAAGGAAGGTTGAGATTGAAAATGCTCAATTGAAGAGGAATGAAAAGTTCTTATGGGCAACAATTGTGGTTTCATGGTTCATTTTTCTGGTTTGTAAATTATGGTGATTGAGGAAGAGATGAATAGTGTAATTTGGTTTGTGGATGATGATGATGAATGTTGTACTGGTATTCTATTTTGTTTTGTTTATTTTGGGTTGTAGACTAGCATATAATTGGTGTATTATTATTTTGTGGTTAATGCATGATTATGAAGTATTTTGTTATCCTAATGGTGAATATTTTTGAGAATCTTACACAATTTTGACATAACTTAAGGCAGAAATGTAATACCGAAAATGCAATTATCTATTATCTGAAATCTAACATAATATTATTACCAGAATTTCATACATAAACCATCAAAAAAATAGTCTGAAATTGTTTTTCAATTATACAAAAGCCTAACAACATATATCCACCAAAATATCACCATTACAAAGCAAAAAAACTTACATACCATTAGTCTAAAATCCCCAAAAAGACAAGTAAGACAAAAAAAATCGCAGACAGTTTCAAAACCAAAAAAAAATAGAGATCAGGTCTTCCTAAGAGTTCTTTTGAGCCTTCCTCTCTCTGATGGGCAGTTTCTCTTGTTGTGGCCCGTGTTTAAACAAATTGAACACTTTGGCTGTTTCAGACCCCAGAAACCGCAAAAAATGACAACTTAATGAGTATAAAAGCTGAAACTTAACAAACTTAAAGACATTCTGGAATCACAATACTTGAGAAGCTTGAGTTGGCTTGGATGCGCTGACATCTTCAGGAATATCAGAATTAATTGGTTGTTTATTTTTCTCAACTGCATTTTTTGGACAAGACCTTTTGTTGTGTCCTAATTCTTGGCAGTTTTTTTTGCATATATTCATGTTGGAAGGAATAAACGGTAAGTTACTTCCATCATCTTGACCATGTGGAAGTTTTCACTAGACACTTTATTTTGTTGTGTCCTGATTGATGGCACATACTACATTTTTTTTACCCAATCCAGCCATACTCAGTTTTTTTTATTACCATTATTAAAATATTTTTCATTCACCATTTTCCCTTCTTCTTGCCTTTTTGGGGGTCTTCCTGGAAGCTTCAGCTTTGGAGGGGCATGCAATTCAGGTTGTCCACTAATAGGCCAATTGTTTGGACCATTAATGAGATAAATGATTAGACTATAAGACTGCAAATAAACAACCTTGCTGTAACACTCATCCACAAAATCCTCCAAATTGTGTCCCATCATTCCAAGTGTTGCAGCAGCATGCACACAGGGAATGCCACTCAGTTCCCATCTTTTGCATGTACATATCTTCATTTCCATGTCAACTACAAATTGCTCTAAATTCATATTGGTAACTTGATAGATTGAGTCTCCCGTAAATGTTGCAGTTTGATACCTTGAATCTTCATTCACCTTGTCCAAAATTTTGAGGAATATTGCACAAATGAGTGTTTTTCTTGTTCATCCAATCATTTAATTCCTTTAGTCTCATAATCAAATACATTCTTTTCTCTCTAGTATGCCAAGTATTGGCTTCTCCATTGCTTCAATCAACTTGACATTAAAATTCTCACAATGGTTGTTTAACAAGACATCACATTTAATTTCTAGGTTTGAAGTAGCATCGGACCCAATGCTTTGATAATTCATTGACCATGAGCCAATTGTAAGTAGCTTCATCTTCTCCCTTCAATTCTTCCATATCTCTCAATAACTTGGCTTCATAGATTGCATGTGCACGTGTCTATAATAACAGTTTTAGGCCTTCTCCTAGATAAATCAACTTGAAGTTATTTCGTATGTGTCTAACACAATATCTATGGTGAACTCTTGGTACTTCTTTTGCCACAACTTGAATTAAGCCCTTGCAAATGTGAAAAATGGTAGTTAGCGAATGATTAAACATAACAGTCACCTTATAGTAATTGTAAATTAACTAACCTTTTTCCTATAAGACATGAATGCCAATGTTCCCCCTTGTTAATCCCCAAATCCTGTGATAACAAGTGGACAAACCACTTATAGGTTTCATTGTTCTCCCTTTTAACCACTGCATATGCAATTGGGTAGATTCCATTGTTCCCATCTATACCAACTGGTGTTAAGAGTATCCCAAAATGTGGACCCTTTAAGAAACAACCATCAAGGCCAATTATCCTCCTACATCATTCCAAAACACATATTTTCAAACTAGCAAAACAGACATATTCTATTAAATATTCTGTTACCACTTTATGTTTCCTCATGTGATAACAACTCTATTGTAGAATCAGGATTACTTCTTCTAAGTTCCTCAGCATAATTTTCTAGCCTCATGTACTGGTCCTTATATTTTCCCTCCAATAATTTTTTTGCATAACATCTAGCCTTCCATATCACATTCCTTGTGATTTCAACTTGTACCTCTTTTCGAACTCTTTTCTTGAACTTCCTAGAACTAAATGATTTGTTGTTTTTGAATTCATCCAAATACAATCTAGCTATCACTCGAATATGATATTTGTTTTATAGATATCGGTAATACCGATTTCAAATAAGTCAATACGGTCGGTATTACCAAATTCGTATTAAAATATTATTTAATTATATATAATTATTTATATTAGATATTTTTAATTTTTAAAGAATATTTTTAATAACCATAGCTGTTAAAAATATATATTTAATAATCGTATATATATATATATATATATACACGGTTCCAGTTATAGTTATTCTAACTCTCCTTTTGCTAGAATAGTGGAAGAAACCAAAGAGAAAGAAGAGTTAATTATTAAAAATCATGAAGAAAGAGTTATACTCTTGTTAAGTGATAAATAAGTTGCATATACATAAAGATAATATTATTACAGGACATTCTGATAAAAAGAATGTAGAGACCATGTCTAAAATGAGTTATAGTTTTAATGGATAAGACACCAATCATTGATTTTAGTCCTGGTTCGAAAGCTAGGCAAGAAATTAAAACAGAATTTAATCTACCTAGATGGAAAGCATCCAGGAGTTGATTTTTTGAGAATTTTAATAAAATCCAGCAAGAAGCTTTGCAATGCCCTAATCCCTAATCTTCAAAAGCGCCGCTTAAGCCCTTATTTCTCTCCAAATAAGAAACCCGCAATGTCACCATTGTAAGCCCTAAGGGCTAACAAACTCAGTTTTTGATAATGGACAAACATTTGATGTTGTGTATAATGCTCTTAATCTTTGTGATAGAATATCAGAACTTTTAATGGAAACTCTAAGTACTTCAATCAAGCTGTGATCAAGATTCAAAGCTATATACTTGAAGGCACATCTCATCTAGCTTGAAGATTGAAGACTTAGGTTTGGTTAGGATAGCTTTGTTTCTATAGTCTTTATCTTATAAGCTCTAACCAATGCTCTAATGAACTTAAGCGTACAACACTCTAGTCTTGCATGCATCATAAACACGTTTTCAAATTAAAGGTTAAGTTTCAAAATGATCCTTATATGTTCTTATTTCAAAAGCTTTTGATTTCAAAGTATAAGTCCTTTAAAACGGTTTTCCAAATGTTCTTACTTGTTACCTTTTGGGAAAACCTTTTAGACTTCAAAAGATTTCAAAACAAGTGAAAAATAAACATCTCTCAAGCTCAGGAAAGTCGGATCATCCGAGATTTTCTCGGATCAGCCGGACTAGAAACAGAGAGTGGGGTTTTTGGGATCAATAGGTTCGGTCGACCTATGTTAAGTTCGGTCGACCTAAGTGAAGGTCGGATCATCCGAGCTTTTCTCGGTTCAACCTAACAACACTATTACTAGCCGTTATATGACCGTTGCAGAGTCGTTTTTTCAGCATATTTTGAAATGTATAAAAGCTCTAATGCTTTAGAATGACTCAAAGGCTTGCACATCAAATATACATTGATTTCTTATCAAGTCTAAAACACTTTCAAAGTAAATGCTCTTCATCTCTATGATCTAAATCATTCAAAAGTGATTTTTCTAAAACAAGACAAAGAGTGTGCATCTTATGTTCTAAGAGCTGATTATTCTTGTACTTCAAAGGTATCTATCTCTCACTTAGAAGAGTGAACAATCTTTCTCTTAAACCATCTCATTCCCTTTCTTAGTGATAGGGTTATTCTTGTATAAGTCCTACTTAGTGTGGGCAAGCTCTCTTATTGAGTTGGTGTATTGTGGTTGTGTTGTAAAACTCTTAGTGAGTTATCCACAAGTGTAATAATCTTTTTAGTGAAGTTGTTGAAAATCCTTGGGTAAGGCTCAAGGTAGTGGATGTAGATTCTAAGTGAATCGAACCACTATAAATCCTTTGTCTTGTGGTTAGCTTTCGTTTTGTTTTTATTCATCTTGCTCAAACTTACACTAGCCTTGCTTAGATTCGAAAAAGTTTACAAGTTTGAATTAAAAACCCAATTCACCCCCATTGCGTTTTTCAATTGGTATCAGAGCCTCGTTTTCACCTTTAGCTTAATCGCTTGAAGTAAAGATTATGGCCGGAAATTCCGCCTTAGCTTTCTTAGAGGGGTCTTCCACCAATAGACCACCACTCTTTGATGGAAACAACTATAATGCTTGGAAAAACCGATTCAAGATATATGTGTGTTCCATAGATTATTCTTTATGGCATATATTTGAAGAAGGTCCATATGTACCTATGAAAGTAGTGGATGGTGATCAAATTCCAAAGTCGGACCATGAGCTAAATGAAGTTGAGTCCAAGAAAATGACTCGAAATTATAAGGCAATGTACATTCTTAGTTGTGCCTTGAATCCAGATGAATACAACTGTGTCCGTGGAAGCAAATCTCTCCAAGTTTGAAGAAAACACCATTCGTTTTCCTTGTAGAAGCTTCGAAGAATAAACTTGTTGTTGAACTTCAGATTTCCATTGAGTTGTTGTGAATTGAGTAGTTTGATGATCTCTCTGGCTCTGATTCAGAAAAATCTTCTTCTTCCTTTTGTTATTACTCCTAGATATCGATGATCTGGATGAGTTAAGTTATTCCAAATCACTCCTGACATTATCTTCTTCAAAACTGAAAATTAATTACTGAGATTTTTCAATCAAATAAGACGGTGACATCATCTTCTTGTCAATTCGGTAAACCGACCGAATTTCGAATTCACTCCAAATTGAATTTGAATTCGATAAATCAATCGATTTCATACTACCTATTTACCGAATTCAAATTTGGTAGATCAGAATTCGGTTCGAAATAGGTATGTATTTTCAAAAATATAATTACCGAAAAAATCAATTTCATACTACCAATTTACCTAATTCGAATTCGATGCTCACCCTTCGATGCTCACCCTTACATATTCAGTAGAATCAGGATCATGAAATACTACTTCTTCAACTTCAATGTCTTTCCTTTCAACTTCAGGCACCTTAATATTGTCAAATCCAAATTCAGTGTACTGGTCAACATTGACATCATCATCACTCTGAACATCATTGTCTATCCACACTTTGTCGGACCTATCCAACCCATTTTCTAGTTCATCCTGAAAATCTGCCTCATCATCAACATGGTCTATCTCAAGTGTTTCATAAAAAAGGTGGATCCACACGTGTTTCATCAAATGGGGGTGGTTCCACATGTGTTTCATCTAATGAATGTGGCCTGAGTGTTGAATGCATTACCGGCCCCTTTACTTTTCTCTGTTTTTTCTGTTGGCCGAGTGTTGAATGCCTTTTTTCTGAATCACCCTTCTCCAACTCTGTTTTTTAGGCACATCACCCTCTCTCAGTTTTTAACTACAACTTTACTACCTCCAACAACCTCCCATTTTCCTAAGTCAATACCCTTCAAATGACTAGGGTTTTTCTTCACTGCAACATGCTTCTGCCTAGATTTAGGACTTTATGTATGGTTTCAGGATTCCCATCATCTTCATCATATTAAAAGTGACCTGCAGAGTTTATGATTGATTGAGAATTGTCCTTAACTTGTATATTTTATAAATCACAAACAACTGCTTCTATTTGTTTAAAGACCATTGGTGTGTTATCCACCAAAGACTGAAAAACTATTTCTACTAATCCAATATCTTCACCATATTTTACCAATTTCTCAACATTTTCATCACACAATAGCATAGACCACTTTTTTCCCCTTTTTAGTTGTAGACTACATGTAATTTACATCCTAGTTTGAAGGCCTTCCCATCCAAGTAAAACAAGAACATTTTTTGCCATGTTGCATTTCTCAAATAATTGAACAGCACCACCGTGATAATTGGTCCCCACAATCTTACCAGCATAATATGCCTTCATAGTAAACTCGGCATCATTGATTCCTAAATGCCAAGTAACTATATCAATTAAGTTTTGCTAATGCAGTTTTCAAACCATTAAAGAAACATATTAAAGGATTATGACCCAACATTAAAAGTAAACTAATGAGCAAAACTTAATGGAACACAAACACTTCAATTAATAAGGGACCACAAGAACAGTACACTAAAGAGACAAACCCATGTATATAGACAATATTATACAACAGAAACTTGAAAAAACGTGTTGGACATACCGTTTGGAGTATTTCACAATTCGAATTTGTCTTCTTCTTCACCATCTACAACAACGCGATTAATGTATTAAACTTAATTTAGATTGGAAACCTTTGATTTGTTACACAGATTTCTGGAAAAATATGCTTGGCTGTAGAGGTTTTACGCGATGCTTTTTTTTTTTTTATCTTCCCTTTCACACGTGCGATATACGGTGAGTGGGGTGATATTTTGCTGGAAACAATCAGTCAAACTGGTGGTGGGACCATTTAAAAGACACACATTTTGTTCCCAAACCTATCAAGAAGTTGAAAATTAACTATATCTTCGATAATAGTTTAAGAATTATATAGTTCATTTTTTCCAATTTTCATACCTAGCTAATTTTATCAAATTAACATACATGGCCACTATAGGGCCACCCCTATTTTTTGTTGTTCACACCCCCCTCCTCATTTAATTTTTTTTCTCTCCTCCCAAAAAAATCTCCCAACTTACTTTGCACGCCCACCGAAAACTTACGCACATGCCACGGAAGCAATTTTTCCCAGCAATTTTTAGGGCATGCGGTCAATCAAATATAATTTTTTTTTGCAAAATACAAATAAAATACTTGAAAATTTTTTTTGCACTTAATTTTTTTTGCAATATTCCTAAAAAATTATTTAGAATTTTCTGAAAAAAAAATATATATATATTTTAAGGCAGCGTCATGACGTCAAGCGAGTGCACTACGTCACCACTCGTTGATCGTAGGCGGTGATATGGCGGCCCAAACCCTGCTGACGTCAAGACGTACGACACAAAAATTTTTTTTCCAGAAAATTCTAAATATTTTTTTAGGAATATTGCAAAAAAAAATTTCAAGTATTTTATTTGTATTTTGATATTATCACTTACGGTATTCATTAACCATCAAAATTAGAAAAAAAAAAAACACAAGTTTAAATTTTTTTTTCCCTAGAAAATTCTATATATTTTTTTAGGAATATTGCAACAAAAATTAAGTGTAAATAAAATACCAAGTATTTTCTTTGTATTTAGGTTTTAACACTTAGGGTTTGTAATGACTCATCAAAATTTCAAAAAAATTACAAGTTTAAAAATTTACAATTTTTAAAAAATTAAAATTTTTACTAGAAAGTGTCATATAAACTATTACAAAATAAATGTTACAAAAAAATAACAGTCAACATCTATATACTTGGTCTAATTTTTAGTAAATCAAGTGACGAAAATTAAAACAATATACTGAAACAAATTGACGTCGAGTATACTGTTTTAATTTTCGTCACTTGATTTACTAAAAATTAGACCAAGTATATAGATGTTGACTGTTATTTTTTTGTAACATTTATTTTGTAATAGTTTATATGACACTTTCTAGTAAAAATTTTAATTTTTTAAAAATTGTAAATTTTTAAACTTGTAATTTTTTTGAAATTTTGATGAGTCATTACAAACCCTAAGTGTTAAAACCTAAATACAAAGAAAATACTTGGTATTTTATTTGCACATAATTTTTGTTGAAACACCCCTAAAAAAATATTTAGGATTTTCCAAAAAAAATTTGAGAATTGGGGTAGGGTGGGGTAGGATAGGGCGCCTGCGCTGGGGTAGGCGGGTAGGGGAGAGGCCGCGTGCCCCCTCACAGGCGGTGGGGGTAGGGTGGGGTCAAAAAATTCAATTTTTTTTAGAAAATTCTAAATATTATTTTGGGAATATTGCATAAAAAAAATTGCAGAAATTTTTTTTTTTTTTGCTCCAAAATTTTTAAAATTGATATTTTTTGGTAGATCTACTCCAATAAGTTCAAAAATGAAAAAAAAAAAAAAAATTGGCCAGAATCCGGTGATCGGAGTTGCGGTTGGTGTTCCGGTGGCGGCAGGGGGCGGCGGCAGCAATTTTATATGGAGAGAAGTTGAGAGCATTTAATGGGAGAGAGAAAAAAAAAAATTAAATGCGGGGGGGTGTGAACAACATAAAGGGGGGTGGATGGGTAGTGTGACCCTTAACATATGTCTTCGAGACACATTAGAAAACGTATAAAAAAAACTGAAAGTTTGGGATAATTGTCAATTTGATGCTTTTAGTTTTAGTTTTTGACGATACAATTTTTGATTTTTATTATTCGAGTGCCTAATCGAAGATGGCACTGGAAGCCGAAATAGAACTACAAGCTTTCGGAGAAAAATCTGATGTTTTAAAAAAGTGTTCCATTTCTCATTTCACCAAGGATTGATGGTTATGTATTCATTTTTTTTAGGGTTTTATTATTTCTGTTATGTTATAGATTTTTAATTAAAAAATTGGCACATGACAGTTCTATATTAATAGGAGAAAGATTTGACATAAAATCTGATAGAAGATCCTTACTGGTGGGTTACTTATGGTAAATGTAACTAGTCCTAATAGGTAACTACTATATACTCTTGAGATTTTATCTACTAAATACTAGATATCTGTTACTGCATTGATTCTTTCTGATTACTTGCACTTTAGACATTGACCTTCTTCTCTGTGTCTCTCTCTCTCTCTAAAACGCTAATTTTATGCATCAAAGTGTGGTTGTGAACATCCCCATGACTTACTATTTTTCTCATCAAGACCTGTTTACTTTCTTAAAGGACGGGCTGAATATCAGAGATTTGGAGCCCGATTGTCTAGTACGCAGCACTTACCAAAGACTTTTTATTGGGAATAACTCTTCGTAGATAATATATAAATTTTTGGAATTATGATTAAAGTTAATATTTTCATATTCATTAAATATGTTTTAAAGAAAAACAAGGAGGGGAGAAGGGGTAGCAAGGTTTCGAGTAATTAATAATTTGGTGAAAAGGATTTTGAAGAATTAATATGACTAGAAATTTCTGTTTATTATTTGGAATATTTCAATGTAATATTTTCTTTCTAGTATATATAAACTAAAATAAAAAAGAACTAAGGAAAAATGAGATTGTAAAATAACAAATTCCAAGTATCTGGGACTCCAGCAAGGCACCAATGTGTACAATCGGATCCAGTGCTTGATACTCCATAAAATGAAGGATGTCCATCTATTCGCAATTGTGAAAGTACTGTTATGTCCAGTAATTTTACTTCACTTCTCATTTTGCTCAATACTTTCTTCTGCACATCTAATGGCGGTGGTGGCCCCACTCCATATGATGACCCCGGCAGCGGTACCTTCTGCGACGAACAATTCAGGCCGGGTTCATTCCACTCCGACCCACTGTTTTTTTTTTTTTGACAAAAGAAAGCGATTATTAAGAGATAATATACACCGAGTATTTAGGGGCGGATCCATGACTACATGTTTGGGGGATGAAAATATAACATATGTTATTATAAAATATTTTATAAAACAAATTAAGGTGACTGAAGTAAAATTATAGAGAAAGTATAAAGAGGAACTACATTGAAAATCCTAAATAATTCTTGAAGTATAAAAATAAAAAAAATAAAAAAAAGGATCCCCAGCCCTACATAAATCCGTCTTCTAAATTCATTTTTGCTCGAAAATGTTCTTTCTAATGTAATCATTACTCCCTCCATTCCTAAATATAAGTCGTTTAGGACACAGGTAAAAAATTAAGAAATTCAAATAAAAAGTAATATTTTCACCACAATTCCAATAATACCCCCTTTCTTCTCCTCTCTCTCTCTTCACTTTTCTAATAAAAGATAGGTTGAGAGTATAATTGGAATAAATTGTCGACACCTAACAAAATACATGTAAATAACAATTAATTTGGATACATATAACTCGTAAATGACAATTAAATGAGAATAGAGTGAGTACTATTTTAGCAAATGTTCAAATTTAATGTAAAAGAAAGAATGTCCTTCAAGAAAAAAATCTCAAATTTCTTTTTCTTAAATTTCCGTCCTACATTCATCTTATTGCAATATTTTTAGTTTTCACACGGCAGACTTAACAGTGGCCCCACTGAATTCTCATTCGTCTTATTACATTACGTATGGTAAGTCCATCGAATTCCATTACATGGGGACAAAAACATTAAAATACGAACTAAAAACATTGGGAAAAAACAGTTAGAACTAAATTGCAACTGTCAGTACATTCTAAAGATTATTTTCGGATATTGCTGATTAAAAAGCCTGATAAATGGAATCTCCCTTCCTTAATATAATATTTCTATTATATTTTGCGAAATTTAATAAAGTAAAAAAAAAAGATAATTTATTAGTTAAAATAGAAATATTATTCTCTTAAATATGACTTGTATACCACTAATTTTACTTAAAAGAGTAATATTTATATTTTGATTAAAACATATTTTATTTTTTATTTTCTTAATTTTCGTAACATTTAATGAAAGTCGTATATTAAGGAGTGTGGTAGTAATATAAAAAAGAGTACTTACTTGTAGTGTGATGGTGAAGCCCCCAAAAACAAAACTTGGGTTTTTGCATGGTCTACTTTGGTATCTACCCAAGTTGCCCACGTGTTGAGTCCAATCTCAAGAGCAGCCATTCGATCCATGTCTTTTATGATATTTTCTCCTATTTGGATATACTTCCATCTACATATAATAAATAAAATTATAAGTTATGAAATTCATCTAAAAGAAAAAATAAAATAAAATAATAGGTATACTTGGATTGAGTTCCATTTGTGTTTGGAACTCAATCTGACACCCCAAATCTCTCCGGACTGAGTATTGGGGATGAAACCTAAGCAATAAATCATGAAAAAATTGGTTTTAGATTGAAATTAGCCTGAAAATGATATCAATAATCTCAGACTAAGACACAATCAATCTGACACCCCAAATATCTCCGGACTGAGTATTGAGGGTGAAACCTAAAGAATAAATCATGAAAAATTTGATTTTAGATTGAAATTAGTCTGAAAATGAGATTAACAATTTCAGACTAAAACACAATCAATCTGACCATGTAGAAGCTAGTTAGAAAGGGTTTTGAATGAACTAACGGTTGTTGAGCTCCTTTATAGGTCCACCAATGCCATGTGTTAAAGACTAGCATGTCGTTGTTTGCCCACAACTTTGCATTAGGAGAAATTGTGTCTAACTTCAATACTACGCCCATATTTGTTGATTCAAGATCCACCAGAAATGCATTTCTATCCAGCAATAGTTTGAAATCATAGTCCTGCAATAATAATAATAATTATTGATAGATAACGAAGTGTCACTCAAGCGATAAAATGCTTCACTTCTAGAGCTAGCCGGTAGGTCGGGAGTTCAAGCCACGTTAGAGAAAAAGTGGGGTAACTATTGATCCTCCTAGGAGAGGTATTTTTATTATTTAAAATAACGCTCATTAATTTTGAGCTTGATTACAAAAATAAGTCGCATCATAAAATTAAAAATATATATTGATGTTATGCAATCATATATCCTGCGATAGATTTCATCAAAAAAAAATAAAAAAAAATTCCTGCGATAGTATTCATTCTAAAAGAAATAAAGAACTATGAGGGGAAGAGACAAGGAAGGGAAAGAGAAATATTATTGGATATAAATTGAAGATTCTATATTTTTGTCTTATAAAAAAAAATTATGTCGTTATCCTCTCACAATGATGTAAATTTTATTACATTTCCGTTCTTTTTATATGTATTGGCCTAATTTATTTAGTTTTAATTTGAAATTTCTAATTCCGTCTATATTACGATGCCAAATAGTGTAGTAGACATCCACCATTAAAGAAGACTATTCCAGCTCAAATATGACAAAGCTCGAATGTTGTTTTCCAACATGGTTTGTCACATCTTTTTTCGTTTTCTCAATCATTGAGGTCCATAGTAGTATTTAATTATAACTTTGTATTAAAATAAACTTTACACAATATGCTCTTTGAAAAGTATAATCCAATAGTTTTTAAAAAAAAATAAATAAAAGAAAATTACGTACTGTCCATTAACATTAGCCAGCCAATTGTCGAAATCAAATTTAACTTTCATGCAATTAAATACTTAACCAAAATAGTTCCACATTTTACTTTATGATATTAATTTCATCATGAATTTTTCAACCTATTGATGTTGAGATTTTATCTTTTTTATATAGCTTAAATTTGATAAAAACATATTATATATGTTCATTTAAGTATATTAAAAAATTATATCATAAATAAAAATAAAATACTTTAAAAGAATAAAAAACATAATTAAAAAAAAAAATACGAGTTTCTATTTTTGGGTATTGCATTTAAGCACAAATATTTATGGATATTAAAAAGGATAATCAAAGGTTCCTTAGCCCAGTGGGGCAAGGGTCTACCCACGACTATGAGGTCGTGGGTTCGATACCCTCCCTATACATGGGGTAAGCTTTAATTGTCTCCCTTTCTAGGGCTCTCTTCTCCTCTTATGAGGTAGTTTCTCTCACGCATGGTCAGATGGCCCAAAGTGGACTCGAATAAAAAAAATGGATAGAGCTTACCCAAAATGTCAAAGTAGAGAGCATCCCTTCTCTTATCATAGTATAGTTGGTCCCAGGAACAGCATCATACAACATACATGTTAGTGACATGTATTGGTCTCTTGTTAAAGAATCTCCCACCAACATTATACTTTTTCCTCTATATTTTTCCAAGAATTCTTTCCCATTGAAGCTGAAGAAAATCCAACAAAAAATAGGAAAAATAAAGTCAATTCACTATCTAATAAATTAAAATAAATTTAGGAGAATTATGTAAAATCATATTTTATTCTTTAATCTTTGGTCTTTTTCTTTCTTAATTTGTTGGTTTATATGATCAGTTTATAATAGTCAAATCCTGACTCTCATGCTGCCCATGGGAGGAGTTCAATCTGAATTGCGAAATATGGATTTTTTCTTTATATGCGAAACACTTATTTGGTATAAAAATTTCTTCAGCCAAAAAAAAAAAAGCACGATTCCAAATCGGTAGATTTTAATTTGATGTGACACTTCAAACACAATACTTTTCTTATTTATTTATTTTTAAAGAAAAAAAAACAGGATTAAGAAACTATCCATATCATTAGAAATTTAAGTTCTTTATAATTGATGTTCAATCCGTTTCAAAATATAAGGTCTTTCATATACTATGAAAGAAGAAACAAAATTATTATTTTTAATTATATCACTAACATAAAATAAATGAAAGAAAATATATTTATCGGTGATAGTAACTTGAGAAAAATAACTATTGAAATTGATAATCAGAAGATTAGGGAATACCATATATCATCTTTGAAATATTTGTTAGAGGAGTTTATTTTGGATTAAAGTCTTCATAAAAAAAAAAGTAAAATCTTCACATGTTGAATAATGAGTTAGGTAGTACTTGCTAGGCATGCATATGCTATGTCTACTTCTAAGTATCGTTTTTTAATGCTCAAGATTTATGCAAAAAAAATATTTGTATTAAAGTATTAATTAAGTGTCACAAAAAATTTGAACCGCTAATAAATAAAAACAAAGAATATTTACACAAGTAATTAATAATCGACAGATCCATTACATGTCACCGTACACAATACAGTGATCTCTAGTAAAATGATGCATTCGATAATATAATAATAACTTACAAATCACTGAAAATTTATTTCCAAAATAACTTATTCATAGATAATGTCTATTCATACTGCGTGCTGACTATATAAAACTATATTTCACATTTTTCAAATTTAAATATCGAACATTTTAAACATAATTCTACTTCAAATTTAAAAATCGAATATGGTAAAAGATCAAAGAGAAAATAAAAAAATAAAAAAATAAAAAAACATTTCTACGTATTTAAGGTAGGGGGTCACAAATTTTGGTGACGATACATAGAACAAGTAGTAGCTCAAATACAGACAATCAATCTCCTGACAGCTATGAAATTGCGGCTCTCGCCCAAAAAATACCAGATAGGATTTAATTATTAGATTTAAATAAGGAATTAAAACATCATTTTTTATACAACAAAATCTAATCTTTTATGCAAGATTTTAAATGTTTGGAATCTTCTATCCTAGTTCGGTATCCCATTTACTGTTCCACCAATAAAAAATTCACAGTTATTAATTTTTTATAACCTAAAAGAAAATTAGTGGAAACTAAATCCGTGACAATCATCATATTTGTTGAGAGAGAACGAGACTCAAAACGGAGAATATGATTTTTTGCCGATTTTAAAGGAGAAGAAAACATAGAAGGTTCTAAATTGAGTATGATTTGAATTTGAGACTAAAACTGAAATCTGAACTCTCTTTAGATTGAATCCGGGAATGAAACCTCAAGCATTAATTCATAAAGAATTTAGGTTGGGTTTAAAATTAATTTGAGACTGATATCAGAAATCTCAAACTATCACTCAATTCAATCGTACCCCTATAATCCATGCAAGAAAATTGAAAATGTGTAATTATTATTGTACCTTGCTAAGTTGCAGCCAAGGGGTTGCCACCGGTAGTTGAGGTAGAGTTTATCCGTCCGGCCGTTTCTCAGGCAATTGAATTCTTTCTCAATGAAGGGACAAAGGGTAGAATCGTAAAGAGGATATGAAGGATCCATTACCCAACTCCCATGGAAGATGTTGCAGGAGGCATTGGCTTGCTGGTGAGGAAGAATAAGAAGGAGGGCAAAAAGGGCAATCATTAACATGGTTGGTTAATGGTGGAAATGATATTGGGAAGCCAATGTTTGATTATCTCAGAAAGGCTTTCTTCATATATTTTTTTCTTTTGTTTCCCTCTTTTATGTTTTCATAATTTGTGAGTGTAGGTGAGTTTATATACTGGGTGAGGTGGGTTGGGGTTGCATACGGTGATGTTTTTATTTTCTCTGCTAAATAAGAAATTATCCATTTATTCTACGTGTATTGTATTTCGTGAGGGAATTAAGATAGTAACACACACACACATATATATATTGGGTACGGTGATTTTTTTTTTTTACTAAATAAGAAATTATCCATTAATAATAAAATAGCCGAAGCCATATTGGTTAGTAATTGCTAAATAAGAAATTATCCATTACTATCTCTGTTCCCTCACGAAATACAATACACATAGAATAAATGAATAATTTCTTATTTAACAATTACTAACCAATATGACTTCATGTATTTTATTATTAATGGATAATTTTTATTTAACAAAAAAAATCATCGCACCCTATATATATATATATATATATATATATATATATATATATATATATATATATATCCCCACAATGTTTGGCATCTTTTGACTTATTTCATATCTCATTCTCGGTTACATTTGTAGATAGTATTGAGTGACACTTTTTTCACACATTTCATAATTATTTTATAAATTTTCATATGTTAAAAAGAAAAAACTAACACTCGACACTTAAAGTGTAACTCAAAATTGTGACAGAAGTAGTCCAATATACAAAAGTTTGTCCAATCAGAATGAGCTTAATTATGGGTCACTCAATCCTAGGTCCGTCTTTATAGGACTTATCCCACAACCCCTCATATGAATTGAGCAGAGCCATATCTTCAGGTAAATTCCACCCAATTAATATGAGAGACTTGTGAGTCCAGTCCCAAAAGGACGATTGTAGAATTGAATTTTCCCTTAATTGGTTTCTCATAATCATGGTTTCTATCGAATTCAAATTCTGCGCATGGGGTAAAATTCTAGTTGGTGTTTTGTCCCGTAAGATGTTCGACTGTAAAAACGAATCCTACTAGTCGTGGAAAGTAAATCGAACATGAACTCATTCATCTATTTTAAGTTTTATTTATTTATTTATTATTTTATAAAAAAAAAGGTGGTATATATATATATTTGGAGAAGTTGTTAGCTAGAAATAGTTTTATTTTGGTTTGGTTGCTTGGAGGAAGTAATTAGATGTTAATTTTTTATTACTCTGGCAAAGGCAAAAAGGGTTAAGGGTTATTGATTATAGGAACAAAATTCATCTACGAAAAAAAACAGTTAAGAAAAGCAATAACTGTAACTTTATTGGATACAATATCAGGTAAGGCTTTATTGACAGTTAGTAACAGAACTGACCAAGAGGAAAAATAATTTAATTATAATTTTTTTTTTTTTTTTGAAGAAAACAGATAATCATATATTGATATCAGAGAATTTAATTATAATTGAATTGGATTTTTCTTTTTTCTTTTTTGAGGAAAAAAATTAAATAATTCCATTGAGCATCAGAAATAATAAGAGGGTTGAATACATCAGGCGCCACCAATCCAATAAGTTGAATTGGTTAATAATCGATAAAGACACATTAAAGAACCTTTTTGAAGTCTAATTGGGCGGTTGGGGGCTCAGACGAGGAGGAGATAGTCTTAGAAAATGAGATTAAAGCTTGCCGCACGCAGACGGAGGATATCGAACCCACGACCTCAAGGTCGTGGGCAGGCGCCTGCCCCACTGGGCTAGGACACCTTTGATCTCATTAAAGAACTGGTAACAAGACTCAACCAAGAAAAAAACAGTTAAAGATATTAATTGTTTGAATATCTTTTTTAGATAATACGAAAAATTTCACTTTAAATTCATCATCTCAGGATTTATTTATATTGTTTTAATGTCTTTCTTAAGGTAAAATAGAATATTCGCTTATACAAATCTTAGGATGTAGAAATGCCAATCAAACAAAAAATTGGCCCCCAATTGGTAAGAAATATCTGTATCTAAATTGTATTTATGTTTATAATCCATTCTTTTTTTTTTTTTTTTGTCGCCCGAGGGCAATTGCCCCCGAAGGGGAAGAGCGGAGAATACCCTAGATAGAGAGATTGTAGCATGCCCTAAGCCGGGGAGGAAACTTAGCCTCACAAGGAGGAGAATTTATTTACCCCATAAGGGGAAATACGGGAATCGACCACGGGACCTCCGTCCCGTGGCCGGGTAGCCTTACCACTTGGGCTACCCGATTCCCATGAGAAGACGGATCCCCTAATCTATCAAAAGATTTGTGTTGTTTCCAAGATAATATAAAAAGACTTGTCATCTGAAATTTTATTCTTACTTTTTTTTTCCTCTTGATAAAATCTTGGGTAAAAAGTACTCACGCCCCATAAATTATCTCAGATTTTGGTTTTGCCCTCAATTTAAAAATGGTAAGTGCTTGACCCTAAACTTTTTTGAAGTATCAATGGTACCCCTTCCATCCAATTTCTCCGTTAAATAATAATGAAATGTGTCCATGTGACACTCACATGATAACAAATAGGGTAAATTAGAAAAAAATAAATTAACCTTTAAAAAAATGAATTCGAAAATCGAGGTTCGCCATAAATCTTTATCTAATTTCTTCTTCATGTCTAGTGAAATCTCACTTTTTTCTGAAATGAAAATCTTCCAAATTCCTCAGGAACAACTTAAGCAATTTTTTTTTTTTGCTAAATAACTTAAGCGTGACTTCCATGAAATTATGTTAAACTCCATGAAAGTTGTAATTAATTATACTGAGGGTTTTTAACATAGTTTTAAGCAAAGAAGACATTCAATGTCTTCATCATATCTCATAACAACCTAAGCATGCCTTCCATAATTTTTTTTGCCATAAATTGAAAATACTATTCACTAATTTATCTTTTTAAAGATTAATTCATTTTAAAGATTAATTTATTTTTGCCCAATTTACCTTATTTGTTATCATGTGAGTGTCACATGGACATATTCCGTTATTATTTAACGGAGAAATTGGATGGAAGGGGCGCCATTGATACTTCAAAAAAGTTTAGGGTCAAGCACTTGCCATTTTTTAGTTGAGGGTCAAAAACCAAAATCTGAGATAGTTTATGGGGTATAGACACGTTTTACCCTAAAATCTTTATCCGAAATTAAATATTCACTTCAATTTTTATAAAAAAAAAAAATTAAACATTTAACTTGAGACGAATGATGTAGTTTTAAATAGATAGCTACAAATTGTGAGCTGAATTAGTGCTTAAATATGCCACTAATGATTTGGTAGTAGTTCATACTCTGTTTTAGACTTAAATCTAGAGCGTGAAAAATAATATTTCTTGTTGGTACATGAAAGTTACGTTCAAACCCTTATAATTTCAATATATGTTAATCTTTTTCTTTTTTTCACACGTTGATAGTTTAACACTTTTAACTCACTGCATTTTGATCTTATTATAAGAAAACCAAGTAATTTAGTGATTTAATAGTGTTCCACGAGATTTCAACGCTTCGTTTATTTTTATCCAACTACTACTATTCATGTGTACTAGCACGTGATAGAAATTCGGTGTAATATAAAACAAGAACACTAGAATGAAATATCAGTAGAAATTTAAGAAAAAATTATCTTATGAATTCACCAGCTATAAGCAATTACTTGCATAAGTAAAGAAGCAAAAGAAAGAATTGAAAAACAAAAAAAAATCACTTTTTCTCAATGGCACTAAAAACTTGCTCCCAACTACACCTACACAATTTAAGATTTTTTTTTAATTGTATAATTTTTATTTTCTTGTAATATCAGATTTTCCTTTAATTGTAATGACCTCGGTTATTTTGTGATTAATGAAAAATTTCTTATTCAAAACTACACCTACACAATTTAAGATGCTATGTCTATATATTTTTTAGAACAAAAAAATATGATATTGTTAACTAATATCAGAGATTACAAGGGGAATTCCGGAGCATCCTTAACCCATTGAAAAGATGCTCTAAGCCTCAACGAGAGTGTCTAGCCAAATGATGAGCTAGAGCCTGGGACATTACATTACCAACATAGCAAACTTTAGAGAACAAACTCCTTAAGGAGCTACAGATCACATATAAGATGTGACCAGTCAGTGAAAGATCGGTATCTAACTAATAGAAACAATCAACTAAATCTTTACAATCAGATTCAATTACAAAATTATTAAAACTTAAATTGCCCACAAAGTGAAAGCCCTCTACAATTGCTTAAGCTTCAGTTTGTTCCTGTCGTGCTGAGACACCTAAAAATTTGGATATGCAAATCATGACGACCCCAGATTCGTCTCTCACAATGAAACCAACACTATCAAGCCCCGCAAGCCATGAGCCATGAACATTTAATTTGAAATGTCTCGTAGTAAGAGCAAACCATTTACTTTGAGTCCAAGTCAAGTTATTCAAATCATCAAGAATAGAAGCGGTTGGGACTCGGCTGATTCGACTCAGTGGCTTCGGCGCAACTCTCTTTCAAATGAAGAGAGGTGTGTTTTCTGCCAGAAGGGACGCAACTCTAATGATTTCAGACGGAGAGTTAATTATTTACCTCATTATTACATCATGTAATTTTTATTACCTTTATTTGTTACTCCTGGAAATGAGTAAAAATTAATGCTAACGGTTTATATTATTTGTAATTTATATTTTTCAATTCATTTTTGTTACTGTTTTGTTTATATTTCATTTTCAATTTATTTGTAACATTATGGTCTGCTAATCTTAATGTTTATTTAATGGTCTTGTGGGATTTTTCTTTTGAATATGTTTATTTTGAGCTGAACCTTAATACTTTTCATGTTTTCATAGTATTTACAACATATCATTAAGTTCTGGTATTTTGTAACTCATGAATTAGGGAACAATTAATTGCTATTTGATTTCTAACTTTTGTGAATAGAGAAGTGTGACTAAAGACTTTATTCCACTTTAAGCTAGAAAGGGTATACTACTAATATTTTCTCAAAGAAATATTTTGATTTTATGATGTCAAAAATGAACGAAAGCAAATATATAGTCGCTCTTCTCCATATCTAAGAAGAGAGATCAATACTAGTGGCACATCCAATCATTAACTTAGTGAAATAAGGGTGAAAATCCTCTGTCCCCATTCCTGTCTCCATCTCTGTCTCCAACCCATCAGAATTTATTATATAAATATTTTTTCCAATTATATATATGGTGAATTGCGATTGGTTGGAGAAAGGGATGGGGACAGAGAATTTATTTGCCGTGAAATAATAACCAGGTTAACAATCCATGTATATGTTTCCTTTCCTCCACATTGAATAGAAGATACGTGGCACAATTTCTTTCCCTACTGGAAAGTGTATATATATATATATATATATATATATATATATATATATATATATATATATATATATATATATATATATATAATAAATCTATTTCCTAAATAACAAGATTGTAAAATATTTCATTCCAAATATCAGGGACTCCAGCAACACACCAATGCAAGCAGTCCATTCCACTTCTTCCATTTGCCCCATACAAGGAAGGATGTCCATCTTTCCTGAATTGAGAAATATGTGTTATATCAAGCAATGTAACAGGCTTCTTGATTGTGGCCAATACACTCTTCTGCAGTCCTAATGCTGGTGGCAACCCCACCTTATAAGTCGAGTCGAGTACCACTTCAGTCTCCGCGGAGCAGTCTTTCACCTCTGGTTCAGACCAATCGCTGTCACTGTTTATTTTTCCGACAGAAATATTACATTAACAAAAACTGATCTAGAAGTATAATATTAAATATAATACATGCATGTTGCAATAAATTTAATATTAAGATCTAGATCCCCCACCCCTTTTTTATTGAAACATTATCTTTACCCGGTGTATACTATATGCTATTAATTTATTTATTTTCAAAAAAAAAAATGTTATATGCCATTATTTTGGCCTTTAAAAATTTAAAAGTTTTGGTCCGTCTCTGATTTTGCCGGAGAAAAATACATTAGAAAACATACTTGTAATGTTGTGACGAAACCCCTTGAAAGAAAACCCTAGCTTTTGTAGGATCAATAGCGTCATCCGCCCAACGAGCCCATGTCTTGAGACCTGTCTCGAAAGCTAAGGTCCGATTTAAGTCTTTGTATACTTTATCTCCTAATTGTACATAATCCCACCTGCAAAAAAAACAAGGGTAAAAAATAATTTGATTTTTACTGGTAGTAAAATATAGTGATTTCTTAATAATAATAATTTAAAGAGTAAATTTAAGATGACTAACGGTTGTTTAGGTCCATAGGTATACCACCATTGAAATGTGTTAAAGATGAGAAAACTTACTTGCATGAGTGATTTATTATTATTGTTGGCCTGATGTCTAACTCATAACCTATTGCTCAGAGTCTGGAGTGCTAAGCAAACTATTCTAGCGTTTTTCGACACATGAGCATGGACTAAGCTAGAAATTGTGTTGTTTTTATTTACGTAATGTTGTGGGCAGGAAAAATTTCATTTAAATGTGTCGTTTTTTTCAAAATGTTGGAGACTGTCACCCAAAAAATTCAATCCTAGCCAGTCTTTTTGAGACTACCCCACTACCCTCTCAAATGAATTGGGCGGGGTTACCCTGCAGACGTAGGCTTCACTCAATTCATGTGAGGGTACTATGAGACCAGTTTCACAATGACGATCTAAAATTGAGTGACCTTAACTGAGTGACATTTTGCAAAAAAATTAAAAGATAAAGTAGCCGTGAACGTAACAAAAAGGATGTTGAGAGTGACATTTGAAATAAACATTTTTTCTTCAGATTTAATTATTCAAGAATATGACATATAGTTTGCTATAAGATGATGATAAGTGTATGATTAGTACACGAAAAATTTCGATATAGGCACATGCTACTAAAGTGGGGGACATAGGCACACTGGCCCACAATCAACCACATCCCCTCTTTTGATTAAAAAAGCAATAAAAAGCGCCCAAACAATGCACTCAAAAGTGAAATATTTTTTATTATTTTAATCAAAAGTCGTGATGCGCTGATATGTGACTAAAGTGGTCTATGCCCACTGATAAGCCTCAGTGCATGACAGAATTGATCTACTTTAGTACACGTCATTTGGTGTGGTCTCTATCTTTCCTCATTTTCTTCCAAAACTTATCTGGCAGGTCAGCAAATTTTGCAACTGGATAACTTCATAACAGAAAATAATTATACTAAATACAATAACGACAGGCAGATAATAACTTTGTTGATAGAACATTTTTTTTGTTAGATCGGTAAAATTTCCTTCCAATTGGATTTTTGTTTGAGACTTTTGTTTTTGGTACCATAAAAGTTACAAATTCAAATATTTTGTATGAGATAAAATGTGAGATCTAAAATGAAAAATTTTATATTGATTTTGTAGCGAAGTCTACTAATTAAAAAGAAATTATATTTTATTATTAAACAAAAATGATAATGCAGTTTGACAATGAAAATTTCTTTAAAGATAGTGGGTAGAAAACATGCATTAAGCAGGTAATATAATTAAAGGTGTCACTAGCCAGGTGAAAGTAGGGTCTCGCTCACGACCTCGAGGTCGTGGGTTCGATACTCTCCCGCCTGCGTGCGGCGAGTCTTTAATCTCCCTTTCTAGAGCTTTATCTTCTCTCGACTCGGCGCAGTTTCTCTCTCCCCTATATTGAGGCAACCGCCCAATCGAGCTTACAAGTAATATATATATACACATGGTGTGAAAAGATTCTAAGGATCCCAATCCACCATTTCTGCCCAATCAAGACATTATTTGGAGTGGAGTAAAATTGGACTCAACTCTTTGCAAAAGTGTATAAGATGCCTTGCCTATATCATTACCCCTTTAATTAGGCACATATGTTTAAAGTTGAAATAGATTTGATATCCAAAATTTCATCTTTTATTTTTTTTTACGTATTGGAAAAGAATTCTTTCCACTTTATTTAGTTTAAAATGCATTATCAGATCATTTTCTTCAGATATTGATTCATAAGGTTACACCCTCTTTTATATGTCACGGAATGAGATAAGTCAACTTACCACAAAAGTGACGGTAGAGATATCATCAACTATAGTCGTGTTGTATCTGATTTCACCAGGTACTGACGAATATAACAGACACAATAATGACTGATACATATCTCTTGATAAAGAATCTCCAATGATCATTATGCTCTTTCCTTTTAATCTCTCTAAGAAGTCCGGACCATCAAATCTAGAAAAGGCAATTTTCTTCCACTTTTAGACAAACCATAATTTCTATAATAATATACTACAATAGTGAATTTAATAAATTTTACATAATTGCAGAACGTAGAACTCTCAATAATCTTTTCAACAGTTTTAAATTTAAAATGAAAAATAGAGTTTTCAGAAGTTTAAGAAATGGTCGTCATCTTGCCTCTTAATAGATCCGTTATAAAGAGAACTATCATTCAGTACTTGTTATCCAAAATGAATGAAACCCTCCAAACATGAAAGGTTCAAATATGGGTCGAACTCAAACTCGGAGATTTCCAATGCCTATGGACAGAGAGAACCAATGACATTCAAGACCGAAAAAGTGCGGCAACTGTAAATTGATTGGTCACAACCGGAAGACTTGCCCGAACAATGCTATTCCAAACTAATTGTATTTTAATTTTTTAATATTTTAGAATTTATCAATTTTCACTTTTCTTAGTTTGTTTGCAATCTTATCATATTGTTTTAAGTTCTTTTTTTTATTCAATAAAAAAACATTACAAAAATTACAATGAATTATTAAAGTTATTCTCCAAAATTCTCAATAACCAGCCAGCATGGGCCTATAATCAAGGATATCGTAAGGGGCTGGATGTATTTGTACATGGTCACCGGGGTGCAATCTCGAAAACACAACAAACTCAGACCACCCCAAACAATAGTAATCTTTTCTGCCTTCGCCTTTAGTCACACAGAGTGTCAATTTGTTCCCGTGATTATTTCGCAAGTGTAGTACTTTAGGGATTCCAAGTTGCATTCTAACGCGCCATTGCATATAGTTTCGACCTATCCATTTTACACAGAAAAATAAATTACAACAAAAAACTTTAAGAGGAAGGAATCTTTTCTCAAAATTTTAATATTAACAAACGTACCGGTTTTGAAAATCCTGAGTAGTTTTTGTCAATGTCTATCCGAAAACTCTGCCTAAAAAAAGCTCCATCGAAGGGATATTATAATTCGCCCTTCAGGTAACCGATCCCGGGCCTTATCAATAACCCACCCTTAAAATAAATATCTAGTAGGTTAATTGGCGAAAGGATAAAATTAACTGTATCTGTCAGCCGAAGATTGTTGTCACGCAAAAAATCTTGTAAACCACCGTCTAGGTAGTACTTGTCATCTATTTTGGTTACATAAACATACCATTGATTACCAATGACGTCCTTCAGATAGAAACAACTTGGTACCTTGAGACCAGTTCGCTCCAACCAATTTTTGTACATTGACGGTATACGCTACATAATAGAATGGGTGTTAGATTACTCAACACATTAAAACCAAAAAAATACACATTAAAAATTAAGATATTATAATTTTTCTATTGGTTTGATTGTCAACAACAATTTTAAAATGATGTATGAAATACTCTTCCAGGGCTGGATCCATTTCGCTATTCATTTTAAAATGCTAAGTTTTGAGAGTAACTATCTAAGTTTGGAAGGAAATTTGAAAAGAAATATGGAAATTGATATGATTTTAGAAGGAGAAGATTGTATGTATATATAGAGGGTTAAAGGTAGATTTGGTTGGCATATCCACTGCCAATTGAGAACGGATTTTCGAAATCTGTTCTCAATTTAGGCTAGTCTAGGGTTTCAATCGCTTTTGAGGGTTGTTATGGTTAATATGAGAACGGATTCTCCAAATTCATTCTGAGAAAAATCTGTTCTAGCCAAAAATATTGTTCCATTATTCCAAACCATAGCCAATCCAAGGCAAAGCCCCTGGAATTAGCTAGAAGCATAAATATGAGTTCAAACCTAAAGATGTGGTGGAAATTAAGAATTTATAATGCGAAGAGGAATGAGTTATATGAAATAAAAGTCAATGCTCTTAGAGCAAGAAGCATATTCAAAATGTCACAAAAAAATAGAATTCCTATAAGGATAAATAACATGCTAAAGTAATAAAGTGCTCAATTCCTATAAGCCCATGTAGTTTTTCCTAAAAGACAATGAAGTACCTGTTTTGAAACTTCAAATAGAAACTACTAATATATAATAAGATTGAACAAAACTCAATAGAGTAAGAGGAGGAGGAGAATTGTATTACTTGTGTGTATCATCTCAACAAATATACATGCCTATTTATAGGCTAGGAAATTCATAACATATCATGAATGTCATGTCTCTTGAAAAGCCAAGAGTCTTTTAGTCATTCAATATATTAATGGAGATGTTATAGAAATGCAAAGGGACATCCATAATATTCATAATACTAATGGAGATGTTATGGAAATGCAAAGAGACATCCACAATATTCATAATACTCCCCCTTGGATGTCCATTATTTGAACAATTTCCATAATGCGCATGAGATGTTGCCTCGTTAAAAACCTTACCAGGAAAACCCAGTGGGAAAAACCATGGTTAAGGGAAAAAGAGTACAGCGCGCATTTACTCCCCCTCATGATTACATCAATTGATATATTTGAGTCGACGCATGCCAATATTGTGAACTAATTTCTCAAATGTAACAGTTGGGAGCGCCTTAGTAAACAAATCTGCCAAATTTTCGCTTGAACGAATTTGTAGAACACTTATATCGCCATTTCTCTGAAGTTCATGAGTGAAGAAAAACTTTGGTGAGATATGTTTTGTTCTATCACCTTTGATGTATCCATCTTTGAGTTGTGCAATGCATGCTGCATTATCCTCATACAAAACTATCGGAGCTTCTTTTCCAGATGATAGACCACAATCTTCTCGTATGTGCTGAATTACAGATTTTAACCAGACACATTCACTACTAGCCTCATGGATTGCCAAAATTTCAGCATGATTAGAAGATGTTGCTACAATAGTTTGTTTCATAGAACGCCAAGAAATAGCAGTTCCACCATATGTGAATACATATCCAGTTTGTGATCGAACATTATGAGGATCAGATAAGTACCCTGCATCTGCAAAACCAATTAAATTTTCTTTGGATAGGTTAGTAAAGAACAAACCTTTATCTTTTGTACCTTGTAGGTAACGAAGTACATGCTTAATTCCGTTCCAATGCCTTTGGGTAGGACATGAACTAAACCTTGCCAATAGGTTGACAAAAAATGATATGTCGGGTCGTGTATGTCTAGCAAGATACATTAGTGCTCCAATTGCACTCAAGTATGGCACTTCAGGACCAAGAATTTCTTCATCATTTTCCCGAGGACGGAAAGGGTCTTTGTTCACATCAAGTGACCTTACAACCATTGGGGTGCTCAATGGATGTGCTTTGTCCATGTAAAATCTTTTAAGTACCTTTTCTGTGTACGTTTCTTGATGTACAAGTATCCCGTTCTTTATGTGCTCAATTTGCAACCCTAGACAAAATTTTGTCTTTCCAAGGTCTTTCATCTCAAATTCTTTTTTCAAGTATGCCATTGTTGCCAAAATCTCTTTAGGAGTTCCAATGATATTTAAATCATCAACATATATTGCAATTATTACAAATCCTGCCCCAAATCTCTTTATAAAAATGCATGGGCAAATTGGATCATTCTTGTAACCTTCTCTTAATAAGTACTCACTAAGGCGATTATACCACGTGCGCCCAGATTGCTTCAATCCATAAAGAGATCTATTTAATTTAATGGAGTAATGTTCTCGAGAACTTGATTTTGCTGCTTCTGGCAGTTTAAATCCTTCTGGGAGTTTCATATAAATGTTGTTTTCCAGTGGGTCATACAAATAGGCTGTGACTACATCCATTAGGTGTAAGTCAAGTCCTTCTCTTATCGCCAGACTCATTAAGAATCTAAAAGTAGTTGCATCCACCACAGGAGAATATGTCTCTTCATAATCAATACCAGGTCTCTGTGAGAACCCTTGTGCAACTAATCGTGCTTTATATATCAAAATCTCTCCCTTTTCAATTTTCTTTCGCACAAAAACCCATTTATATCCCACTGGTTTTACACCCTCAGGTGTGTGGACTACAGGTCCAAATACTTCTCTTTTTATAAGAGATTTCAATTCTGCCTCAATTGTCTCTTTCCATTTAGGCCAATCAGTTCTATGTCAACATTCTTCAATAGATTTTGGTTCATGATCCTCATTATTATTCATAATATCAAGCGCTACATTGCATGCAAAATTATCATCGACGTCGATTTGCTTTCGGTTCCATTTTATTCCAGACATGACATAATTTGTTGAGATCTCTTCATTTTCAGGTACCTGAATCTCTTCTTTTGTCATGTTTAAATTCTCTTATGGAGATCCTTCCAAAGTTATTGCTTCCTCGATTTGGCCATTACCAATTATTGCTCCTTTTCTTTTTCGAGGATTCTTATCTTTGGAACCGATTGGTCTACCACGTTTCAATCGTGCGTTAGACTCGCTAGCAGCTTGAGTTTGTCCTTCTGGGACATCAATTTTAATTGGAGCATTTATAGCTGAGATATGTGACTTAGTTACTCTTTTCGGGTCAGTAAATGCATCTGGGCAATTGATTTGCTAAATTTTGTAAATGAATTATCTTTTGAACTTCTAGTTCACATTGTTTAGTACGAGGATCAAACTGAGGCAATAATAATTCATTCCAAGTAATTTCTTTTCCCAGCTCTTTATTTTCTCCCCCTAATGTTGGAAAAACTGACTCGTTAAAATGACAATCAGCAAAATGAGCCGTAAACAAATCCCCCGTAGATGGTTCTAAATATTTAATTATTGACGAGGACTCATATCCAACATATATTCCCAACCTCCTTTGAGGACCCATCTTAGATCGCTGTGGTGGAGCAATCGGCACATATACTGCACATCCAAAAACTTTTATTTGGGAAATATTTGGTTCCTGACCAAAAACCATTTGTGATGGGGAGAACTTATGATAACTTGTTGGCCTTATGCGAATTAGTGATTCTGCATGTAATATAGCTTGTCCCCAAGCAGAAATGGGCAGTTTGGACTTCATAAGCAAAGATCTAGCAATCAATTGAAGGCGTTTAATTAACGATTCTGCAAGACCGTTTTGTGTATGAACATGTGCTACAGGATGTTCAACATTTATTCCAATGGACATGCAATAATCATTGAAGGCTTGAGAAGTGAATTCACCAGCATTATCCAGACGAATATTCTTGATATGAAAATCTGGAAAATGTGTTCGCAATCTTATCAATTGAGCAAGTAACCTCGCAAACGCCAGGTTGCGGGTTGATAACAAGGATACATGTGACCATCTAGTCGATGCATCAATTAAAACCATAAAATATCTGAATGGTCCACATGGAGGATGGATTGGCCCACATATATCTCCTTGTATACGTTCTAGAAAATTAATAGATTCAAAATTTATCTTGACCGGTGATGGCCGAATAATCATCTTTCCTTGCGAGCAAGCGACACATGAAAAATTCTTAGAAATGATCTGTTGGCTCTTCAATGAATGTCCACATGAATTTTCCATTATTTTTCGCATCATTATAGAACCGGGATGGCCCAGCCGGTTATGCCAAACTATGAAGTTATCAGTAAACTTCTGGTTTACTATAGCATTCGACTCAATTGCATTAATTTTTGTGTAATACAAACCAGTGGAGAATGCAGGCAATTTCTCCAAAGTGCATTTAGTGCCTTGGGATATGCTCGTAATTTGAAGGTATTCATCATCTCCTTCATTGGTTGTCTCAATGTGATATCCATTATGACGAATATCCTTAAAACTCAACAAATTTCTTTGAGATTTTGGAGAGTATAATGCATCAATTATTTCAAGTTTCGTTCCCCAAGGTAACAATATATGTGCTCTTCCGGAGCCTTCTATAATTTTTGTACTACCCGATATTGTACTCACACTAGTCTTTTTCATTATCAATCGAGAAAAATATTTCTTATCTTTAAGTATCGTATGAGTAGTTGCACTGTCTGCCAGACATAAATCTTCACCATTTGTTGTTAACTGAACTGGAGAGATATTCATATTCTTCACAAATAAAAATAAATGTCACAAGAAATATTCAAAATAAGAGGTCTTTATATATTATATAATATTGCATACTACGGTCATAAAGTTTAGAATGTAAAAGATAAAACATGAATATATATTTATAAGCTAAAAATGATCATAAAGCATTTAATGATTAGTTATTCTCTTCAGGGGTGGTGAAGAAATCAGCAACTTTCAAGTGAGTTGTATTAGCCTGTGTATTGTCATTTTCACTCACAAAATTTGTTTCTACTTTTCCTTTTTGTTTCAATGTTTGCTGATAAAGCTCAACAAGATGTTTTGGTGTACGACACAAACGAGACCAGTGACCTTTTCCACCACAACGATAACATACGTTGGACTCATGGTCTGTTTTATCTTTCTCATATCTGTTACCATCTTTGTAGTCCCACTTCTGGTGGGAATATATTTTCTTGAAATGACCACCTTGACCTCTACCATATCCACGTCCTCGGCCATAACCTCGGCTATGTCCTTGACCACGTCCTCGACCAAAATCACGACCACGACCACTGTTGATGGTATAATCTTTATCTTTTATTTCCTTCCTGTTATAGGATGTCACATTCGCTTCAGGGAATGGAGCAGAACCAGTTGGTCGAGATTCGTGATTTTTTATTAATAGCTCGTTATTTTGCTCAGCTACAAGGAGACAAGATATCAGTTGAGAATATTTCGTAAAACCCTTTTCACGATATTGTGTCTGCAGGAGCAAATTGTTTGCATGAAATGTGGAGAATGTTTTTTCTAACATCTCTGCATCAGTTATTTTCTCTCCACATAACTGCAATTGTGAAGTAATTCTAAACATAGCTGAATTATATTCGCTTACAGATTTAAAATCTTGTAGCCTTAAATGTATCCAATTATAACGAGCATTAGGAAGTATCATAGTTTTCTGGTGATCATATATTTCTTTTAGATTACTCCAAAGGACTTGTGGGTCTTTAACAGTCAAATATTCAGCCTTAAGTCCCTCATGAAGGTGATGGCGAAGAAAAATCATAGCTTTGGCCTTATCTTGACTTGTGGTCGTATTTTCTTCTTTAATGGAATCGCCAAGCCCTTTTGCATCTAGGTGAATTTCAGCATCTAACACCCAAGATAAATAGTTCTTTCCAGTAATATCAAGAGCCACAAATTCAAGTTTTGCAAGGTTCGACATTATTAACTATACAAGGAATATATCCAATTAGTAGAAAATTTACAAAATTATATATTGCTAAATGAATATAAAATATGCATAGCAGAAATATAACAATTGTTACATCAATATATAACAACTATAAGTATTTAATTTCTAAGTTATGGACTACCAAATCACTAGAGTTAGATGCAACCAGATTTATATTTCACAATATTTTCCAATGCATCAGTAATTTTAAAAATTAGCATTCACTGTGGGGAAAAATTGTTGATTATAATTTGTTCAACATCAGGCGCAACACATTAGTCAAAGGCAAAAAGTTATTTCAATTGGTGGAGAAATACTTCAAAACGTATAGATTAGAAATCAAATTTAGCAAGTACAAGGATGATACTAAAACAGTAGTTATGCTAAAATGGTGATGGTACTATGGTCCTATTCTATGAATATTGCAGTAAATAATTCACTGATTATAATTTTTTTTTTCTTTCCCATCTCTAACACATAAACTTTAAATATTCTAAGATATAATGTGATTGGAGGATTATATTTCCAATTTTACCAATTTTATCAATATCTTGAAATCCTAAGAACTGCTTAAAGCTCTTTTCTTTACTAAAATCTTTAGCAATCATAATATATTTTACCATGAAAAAAAAAAAATCTTTTCTGCTTCAGGACATTTATAAGAGCATTCAGTCAAAGCCCTAGACATGCCAATTCCAGCAGATCTTATGACCTTTATCTGGAGGAGAAGGCAGTAACGAAATATTTCATAAAAAAATTGAAATCATACTCCTGCAAACTAAAGCATTACTGAATAGGTTCAAGGATTACACATATAGCTTAAGACCATGAAAATAGCAGAATAAATATTCAATATTTCTATTGCAATAATAACGATAATACCATAAAATGGTGATAATACTCATGACTTATTTTTACTTGTTTAATCTCTCAAAATCAGTAATACAAATAATAAAATGTACCTTAATCTTTTGGCTTATTAGAATAGCGTAGCGGTAGAGTCTCGTGCTGATAACGTGTTTTGAAACTTCAAATAGAAACTACTAATATATAATAAGATTGAACAAAACTCAATAGAGTAAGAGGATGAGGAGAATTGTATTACTTGTGTGTATCATCTCAACAAATATACATGCCTATTTATAGGCTAGGAAATTCATAACATATCATGAATGTCATGTCTCTTGAAAAGCCAAGAGTCTTTTAGTCATTCAATATATTAATGGAGATGTTATAGAAATGCAAAGGGACATCCATAATATTCATAATATTAATGGAGATGTTATGGAAATGCAAAGAGACATCCACAATATTCATAATAATACCTCATTTGTTTGGATAATCATTATACCCTCTTTTGCTGTGAACGGAAGTAAGGCAGTCAAACTCGGGATTCTACGTAGGATCGGAAGAGCATATAAGGATCGTAGAATCGTAACTCGGATCGTAAATTCTACTTAAATTTAAAAATTATTTGAAAATATATATGTACTCATAGAACAATATTTTAATCACAAATTCTAAATACAAAGCACGATTTCTTCACACCAATTATCTTAATTGAAATTAAATTGAGAAACATACAAGTACAAAGTAGGAAATCCGACATAAACCAAATCATATTCTCCAAGTTCAAGTACGATACAAAAGTATATTAAAGAAAAAATAATAATTCGATATTAAACTTTCTATTCAAAATGCATAAGTGTACTTAAATGTGTCCTCTCCATTTATTGGCTTTATAGAATATAATGGTGCACAAGCTCATTTTATTTGTTTTAAGCATTGGAGTTTAGACTCTAGATTGCAAGTCTTATGAACACCTTGATCGGCAATAGGTATCTTGGACTTTATATTGAACTTTCTAGGATATCATAGATGGAGATTCACATATGTATTAAAAAGAACATTTCAAGATAATTGCCAGCCTTGCCAATTGGTCCGTGAACAAATTGAGCAACTTCATAATTCGGAACTAAATAAAGCTGATTCTAAATTTCTAACATTGATTATTTGATTCAATTTTAATAACTTAATCGATCAAATTAGAGTTTAGGGTTTCAATTTAATTTATCTTTTCAACTTCGTTATTCCAGAATCCAGTCGATGGTGGAGAAGAAACTCGAACAGAAAAATCTTTGATGCAAAATGGAAATTGGAGTCGAGGCTTGAGTTGAGAAGATTGAAATTTTAAGAAGCCACAAGAAAGTGCATAGTGTAGAGTTTGAGACTGTGTTTAGAAGAAAAAGATAAAGATTTTTTTTACGGTCTTGTTCTAAAATAAAGCATCAATTATTTATATAAAAAAAAATGGGTCGGATCGAAAAGGAAGATAGTTGACTCGTAAGATCGTACGATCCTACGTTCATCGATCCCGATCACATGAGTTTACACCGATCCTACACAAGATCTAACTCGTAAGGTCCCTTAAACGATCCTACGAGTTAACTCGCGAGATTGACTGCCATGAACGACATGCTTGGGTTTTTGAATATGATTGTCCCAAAAGATGAGGTACCTAAACTGTCTTTTGGAAAAAAAATTACAAATACTTTTACAGACTTAACCCTAAGAAAATTAAATCAGGCCCAACGCTAATCAAATACTACCTTCGTTCCTTAATACAATATTTTCATTACATGTTGCAAAAATTAAAATATTTTTTTAATCAAAATATCAATATTACTCTCTTAAATAAAATTAGTGATATACAAATCATATTTAAAAATAATAATATTTGTAGTTTAACTGGCAAAATATCTTTTTTTTCGCTTAATTTTCGCAACATGTAATGAAAGTCTTATATTGAAGGAACGGTGGGGAGTACTAATGAGCAAAATACAAGAAAAATAGATAGGATTATGGAAGAAGAACAAAAAGCAACCATTCTCACAGCATGAGGAATTTCAGTGAACTGAGGTTAGCAATTTCAATGAAATGGAATCAATGTTAAAGAAAACAGCTAAAGATTATGAAGGAAGAGCCATTTTTTTCATAATACAGAATAGTTGTATCAGTCATTCTGTTGCAGCATCTAAAGCATGGAATTTGCTGCTTGATAATAAGTCACTCTACAAGAGGAAACTAATATTGGAATGAAACAGAAAAACAGTTTATGTTTATGATCTAACTTTAGCAAGACGGGCTCGTATTTCTTCTAAGCAATGAATAGGTGTTTCGATTGTACCTCTTCTTTCTCGGCCTGAGCAGGTTGCTTCAACCTCTCCTTCCTGACTGCTTCAGGAAGCTTGTGCAGCAGTCTCACCGGCAATTGCAGTTAAGACCTTATCAACTTCTTCTTCCATGTCTTCTGAATCAAGGGCAGAGTCAACGGCGTCATTCACAAACTCTTCAATAACACCAGCCTGAAAGAACATAATTGGAAATCAACCTTCAGCAACATGACACGAGATAGTTATTTACAAAAAATGAGACAATGTAGAGGCCTAAAATAGTTCTCAGTCGATGCTTTTTGACAATCTAAGAAGCCGCCGAAATTTATCATAACTTATCATACAAGTCAAGTTATGAAAATTGGAGAAGTATGTTGATTATAAAAGCTTAGCTGGCACCATATGTTAGACAAACATGGTGAAAGAAAATGGAACGCATTGCAGATTTCCAGGAAAAAAAAAACTATGTAATGATGAAAACACCTAATTTACAAATGCACTAAAGGGCTTAATAATCATGATTTTTAGTTGAACCAGTGGGAGGGAAAAAGCACTCCCTCTGTCCGGAATTGAGTGTCCACTTTTCTATAGGAAAGTGAACATTCAATTCCAGATCCAGACGAGGGAGCATTGGATAGGACTTAGGAGTAATGGCAAGAGAAATGTGGTTTACACATTGAGAGCTACACATTTTTAATCTCTGAGATTCCATTTGCAGGAGCCAAAGCATAAGGAGTTAATAGGAAGCAAGGTTTTCTGAAAAAAAAGGTACTTGAAAATAAGTTCATAGAGACTACTAACTAGCATCCGCCCGTAAGTATTCAAATGGAGAGTAATCTTCACAAGTGATGAAAATAATCCCTTTCAGAAATACATGTGCAAAACACAACTCTGCAGATTGAGCAGGATCATACCAACACTTTCACCGAGGTGCATCATCGATATTGAGAGTTCATTTGGGCCTTGTTCTCGTAGAGACGATTAACAGTGTTTTTCTAGATCTTACAAGCTCTTTAGCAAGTGCCTGAGAGTAGTATACAAGAGTTAAGTCGGAATAAAACTCCATGACCTTCGTGTAGTATTAACTATACAGCAACAAGAAACAATCACCATTTCTCTCGGTGACAAGCTCACATAGACTGCTTTAAATAGAGTTTAACGAACTCAATTGTATTAACAAACTGCATATTGAGAAGATTAATCTACCTATGTATTGAATCAGCAAAAACTTTCAAGACGAATTTCCAGAAAACCAACAAATATCCCAACATCAAGTTTTACAAGTTATCTAATAACCAGTTGGAACTGAAATGAGAAAAAAAAGGAAAGAGATCATCTTTTAAGCATGTTGAGATCCAGAAATACGCATTTTTTTTTGGGAGTGACAATGAAACAACCTATATATATCTACAAATAAACTGGAACGTATATTCGTTCTTTTTTTCAGGATTGTCATTAGTCATTACGGATCTCTTTCACTCGAAATCCCCTCTGCCCAATCACCACCATGAACGGAACACTATGCTTTCAGATACATTTTTTCTATTCCAACACAATATCCCAGATTGACATTTGAAGTTTTCATCAATCATCCATTATAGACACAAGTGAACAAAATGTACTAGGATCCCACCAGATAATCCACTAAGTTGGTCCATTGGCATAGAGTTCAGTTGGATAGAAAGATCAAATATTTAAGCATGCACTGCTTTAAGAAGTCAAGAGTAAAAATTGAAACTTGGTGCAATTTCATTGGAACTCTCTTGTGATATGCAATCAAAACTGACTAGATCAGGTAAAAGAACAAGAACCCATGTCAAAATACAACAAGAAGTAACCCTTAATCCCAAAAGATTGGGGTCGGCTACATGAACCAAAGAAATAATTACGTAAGGCCATCCACATGAATACATTCTCTCCATTTCTTTCAATCCAAAACAAAACTCTCGTCTAAATCTAGCATATTCATATCCCTTTTATCACTTTCGTCTAAGTCTTCATCGGTGTCCCTCTACCTATTACGACCTTAATATTACCTAATCCTTCAATTCTCCTAACAAGAACCCATGTCATACTACCAGAAGGAAAAAAAAGCTTCAATAGTCACAATCTAAATAACAAGAAGACTAACTTAGCAGAACCATGTCATTTCTCTTGGCTGCTTCTTTAATTTGCCTTCTGCACATTCTTCTCTCTCTCTCTCTCTCTATCTAAACAAAAATAATCCCAACAAATTAAAAAAAAACCCACAAATGTTTTCCACAAAATTTCAAAAAAATTAAAATCAAGAATCAAAAGAATAATAAACCCATGATCAAAATTACCTCGAATTTTGGCGATCGATGCTACGAACCTCCTGGCGAAGCCGGCGCTGCCAATCTCTCAATAACTGTTACGGATTCGGCTTTGGCTTCAAAATATTCATTACCTTCTCCATATATATTTTTTTCCTCTGTAAGGAACCCTTAAAAAAGAAGATCCTTAATTCCAATACAAAAGATCGAATTAAGTAATGGAAAATGTTGTGACTAAATCGGCAAAGCAAAAACTCCGGGGACTAGATACGATTGAAAACTGAAATTTGGTGACTAAATCGGGTGAGATGAAAACTCCGGGGACTACATAGGATGCAAACTAAAATTTTGGGACTAAATCGTAAAAATAAGAAAAATTCAGGGACTCAATAGGATGACAACTACAGTTTGGTGACTAAATCGGATAAGAGGAACACTCTGGGGACTACATAGGATTAATAATAAAATATAGTGACTAAATCGGCAAAGGAAAAACTTTCGGGACTAATAGGATGAAAACTACAATTTGTTAACTAAATCGGCAAAGAGCAAAACTATGGGGACAAAATAGCATGAAAACTAAAATATGGTGACTAAATCGTCAAAGTGGAAAATTATGGGGACTAAATAGAATGAAAATTAAACTACGGAACCTAAATCGGAAAAGTTAAAAACTATGGGGACTAAAAATAATTAAAACTAAACTATGGGGACTAAATATGAAAATTCGAAAAATGGGGACTAAATAGCATGAAAACAAAAATATGGTCAGTAAATAGGAAAGAAGAAAAATATGGGGACTAAATAGAATGAAAAATAAAATATGATGACTAAATTAGCAAAGGCAAAAATTTGGGGATTAAATTAAATGAAAACTAAAATATGATGACTAAATCGGAACAGGCAAAACTATGGGAACCTAAGAGATTAAAACTAAAGTATGTTGACTGAATCGGATGAGAGGAAAACATCGAAAATGGTTAAATTTTAAAATCGTCCTAAGAATAGGGAGCTTGTGCCAATTACATCCTTATAATTGAATTTGTGTCTAAAGAGTCCCTGAAAAAGGGGCTCCCGTCTCAATACAACCACCACCGTAATGCCTCCACCACGCTATCACTTCCCCCAACGTTTTCCCATGATAAGAATGACGTCCAACTCCAGTGTTTACAAAATGTTCCGCACAGTACGAAACAAATATTAGCCGTCAGATCAAGCATCGGCACTCCAGCTCCTATGCGGAACACTTTTTTTTGTGCACATGCGGAACAGTTTTTTTGCCTTGAGAACTTAAGAACACCTATTTCAGAACAGGTGTTCATTTTTCAAATCAATCTCAGCCATCAAAATTTTAATCCAACGGCTGAGATTCTGCTCCGCGTGTGCGGAATAAAAGGTGTTCTGCATAGGAGCCGTGGTGTTTCAGCATTTGACGGTTGATATCATTTTACTTAAAATATTATAAATAATGGTATTTTAAGTTAAATGATTTTAACCGTCCGATTCTTGCACATATCCCCAGTGTTAAAAAGATTTAAATTGACAAAAATACATTTAAGACTAGCAAACATGTACATAACACAGGTTAAAAAATGATATAAAACTACCAATTTTACATTAATATTATAAAAGTAATAATTCGAAAATAGTTTATGTACAAAAATAGTTAAAATAAAAATTTACTTGCAAAAAGAAAAAAATAAAAATTATTTATGCATATATAGAGTAGTTTTCTCTGATTACTTTACAAAAGCAAAAAAAATTATTGCACAATTTATTATATAATTTTAATGCAAAATACTCACAACCAATCTCGCCATGTACAGTGACGGTAGCTTAACTACTGGAACCCACTACATAAACGAACCAAAAAAAAATAAAAAAAGTTAGTAAAAATATAAAAACCATTACCATAACCATATGATGATTCTAAATAGGCCCAAAAAAAAAAAAAATTCAATGAACTAATTTTTCAAAAAAAATAAAATAAAACTTTTTAAATCGGAGGTATCCGGTTGCCACCAGAACTTGATATAATCGGAGTCCGGCCGGCCATTTTTAATACAGTGATATTCTTTAGTGAATCGTAAAGCGAATACGAAGTTTTGAAAAACCAACTTCCTTGTGTGTAATTGCAGTTAATTTTGTACATTGGCGGTTTCGTAAATGTGGTAATATTGAAGTAAAATAATTAGAAGAATAGTGAAAATAGACATTGAGGAGAAAATAAAACTCTCAGAAAAGGAAGAAAAAATATGTTTTGTTTTCTTCACAATATTTCTTCTTTTGATGTGTCTATATATATAGAGTAGCTTGTAAACGGGCCGTTTTAAATCCGTATCTGAGCTTGCTACTACTGTTTAAGAATTTTGGAGAAAATGCTGCGAAGAATTTTATTATGTATTTATTTTTTCTAATGTTTGTAGTGTTTATCTAGTCTGGAGTGTGGACTTTTATCTGTTATCATTGTGGTCTCCACTATTGTATAACTTTTATTTTCTTTTATTTTCTTTTTATCTTTTGATTGTAATGGCTTCGGCTATTTTATGATTAATGGATAATTTATTATTTAGTAATATATATATATATATAGGGTGTGCTTGTACAAGGTTTGGCTTGAGACTGGTTTGGTTTGGTCTCACTTTTGGAGGGAAATGCCCAAAATTTGACCACTTAAAATAGGCGGGAAACATTCAAATTCAAATTTTTTTCTTCAAATAATCGTTCAATTCTAAATTTTTTTTCTCTAAAATTGTCGGGAGATGTTCAAATTCCAAAATTTTGAGGCCAATTTTTGAATTTGGACGATTATTTGAAAAAAAAAATTTGAATTTGAATGTTTCCCGCCTATTTTAAGTGGTCAAATTTTGGGCATTTCCCTCCAAAAGTGAGACCAAACCAAACCAGTCTCAAGCCAAACCTTGTCCAAGCACACCCGCCTGTCCTCATTTATGTTCTCATTCTTGTACATAACCAATCATAATTCGTCATACGTATATATGATTAGAAAAAATGTCTACATGGCGATTTCTGAGTGGTTGAGTACATGAATAAGACACACACATGTACAAATGATTTTCACCCTTTTTAATCCGCCAAAATAGAAAAAAAAAAAAAGGAGGATTGGACTTTTTAAACGGGTTTTACCGGATTCATATTCGTATCCGAATGGACGGATCTAGTAAAACATATTATGGATACATTCGGATCCGGATTTGGATTCGGTATTAAAAATTAAAAATGAATTTAGATCTGGAATAGACAGTTTTGTATACGTTTATATCCGTTTGCAGACCTAGTATAGAGTGTGATGGAGAGGGAATATGGAAGTTTATATATTAAAGAAAAAACTAGTAATTATTTTTATGAGAAAAATATAATATGGGAAAGTGATTTTAAGTAGCATTTTTTTAAGTGTAATTGATCTGTTGGGTTTAAGGAAATTTTGTGTAATTATAAGTAACACATATATCTTTGCTTTTTATGGAAACGTCAAATGGTGTATTTCCGGAATTAAGCAATTTAATATAGGTTAATATCTTTCAACAATTATAGGTTAGTTAATATGGCGATTTTCCTTTTTCTTTTTTCGTAAATAGTAAATATGGTGAATTTTTTTTCCTTTACCAAGGGTGATTATAGTGCTAGAGCGATTATCCTTTTGAAAGAGCAAATTTTATTGAAATGACAATATTATCCCTTGATTAGATTAAGAAACAATATATTATTAATTTTTTGTCCTTTTTTTTTTTTTTTTGAAAATAATCAAATCCCTCAATTGTCTTATCTACATCTCTTTTCCTCATATATGTTACTATTGTTCTTATGAAATCAATGGGAGGGAAAAAGTTATCATTAGAGAGATCATATATGAGAAACAAAGAAATTGGAAGAGGGAAATAGACTCTGATATCGATTAAGCTACTCCTTTCATTCCTGTTAAGACTACTTCTTCTTTCTTCTTAGTCTTGGTCCCAAGAATTAGAATATTTTTTATGAGTATAACATAATTGTAAGAAAAAAAAATTATTTTAAATGGAAAAGTTGAATTATAAATTAAGGAAGCCATGAGTGTAAATTGAAGCAAATCAGCCGACTAAGAAGACAATTGAAGTTTTGTATGGACTGTAAAAATGAAAGAAAATTAATGATATATTGTTTCTTAATCTAAGGGGCAATATTGTCATTTGAATAAATTTTCTTTTGCAAAAAAAGAATTGATCTTGCAATATCATTACCTTTGGTAAATACTAGTAAATATGTTGAATTTGATTTTTTGGTAGATAGTAAAATATGGTGAATGATATCCAATAGGGGTGAGCATCGACACTACCACAAACGCGGCCCAGAAGCTGTTCGTCTTCAATCTCCAGAAACCTCAAAGAACTCCAAAAAAATTCAAAATTTTGATGATGGGTGATGATAAAAGAGTTTATATAACCTTGTTCCCCATGATATGAATAAGCAAAAAACCACATTTCTTACTCTCGATCCGTTCTCAAATCGATGCCAATCTGTTATGACTTGGAAGTATTAATAGGAAGATTTAGTAGGAGGAGGGAATCGATCATTTAGTCTTGTTAAATAAATAATTCGCGGATCATGGGTCCGGGTCAATGTAATTGGGTCAGGGTTTGACTTGCTATAAATAGGAGGAGACTAGCTATTTTGGGGTATTCTGAATTTCAGTGCTAAAGTAGTTAATTGTAGTTAATTGTCTCTTCTTTCCCCAATTTCTCTGTAACCGTCTCCATAACTTAGAGTTGAGCTCATCTAGGGTTTCAATCTACAATCTTCTTCTCATTCTTGATCTTCTTTCTCTCTTCCCCTATCTTTTTGTGTTCTTCATTTCTTTCTGTTATCATAGACACAACATTTGGTATCAGAGCAGTGATCTTTGGACTGCGATGGTGACTACTCGGAATCAACTCGGCGATGTTCATTCGTCAATGGCACCACCTTTGCTACCAACGCCGGAGTTACCGGAATATTTGATACCTGTGGAACAACAATCAAGGAGGTTAGTTGATGTTGAGAGTTCCATTACTAAACTGAATGTACAATTTGATGAATTTAGGCAGGCCTTTACTACTTTGAGTTCTGATTTCTCTTCTATGAAAAAGGACTCTGATGATAAATTCAGAATTATAATGGAACAAATGACTATTATAAATCAGAATAACAGAGATAGACCTAACCAAGGAGAAAGTAGTAAGATGCCTAATAATTCACCCCCAATCAAATAATTAAGAACTGATTATGGTCATGGATTTGATGAATTCCAAATTGTGACTGCTGGAAGAGGTGTTGAACCTAGATTTGACTTTGGCAATGGAGGAAGGGGAAATTAAATTGCCAAAGTTGGATTTTCCAAAATTTGATGGCACTGAGACTAGAGAATGGGTGATACAAGCTGATTATTATTTTCGAGTTCATAGGATTCCTGAGAACTTGAAATTGGAGATAGCTATGACATACTTTAGAGGTGAGGCTTGTTTGTGGGGGTATAGTCACATAATGGAATTTGGTACACAAGACTGGGTAGGATTTGTGAGGGCTCTTTATGATAGGTTTGATGTTAAGTCTATATCTGGAGTAGTTGAGGAGTTCTCCAAACTGAAGCAAATGTTCAAAACTATATGAGAAAGTTTGAGGCCCTGAAAGCCATCTTTGTAACCACTAGTACCAGGGCAACACCTGAGTATTTCACTGAATTGTTCATTAGTGGATTGAAGGATGATATAAGGGGTGTGGTGAATATACATAGACCAAGATCATTGATAGAGGCTTTCAAATTGGCCATTGAGCAAGAGATGAACCTGACTTACACTTCAAAAACACAGCATAAAACTATTTTCTCAAGTTATTCACAAAAGCCTGCACAGACTCACAACCAAACTGTTTCAACTTCCCCAAAACCTAGCTACTCTACTGCATCAGTGGCTAAGTTTCCCTATAAGGAACCTATCAAATTTAAGAGGGTGAGTAGTGAAGAGATGCAAAGAATGAGGGAAATGAATCTTTGCTTTAAGTGTGGAGAAAAATATTCACCACAACATAGATGTGCATTAGCTAAGGTGAATATGTTGTACATTGGTGATTCTTCTGGGGAGGACAGATGCTGAACTACAATCTTACAACCACAGTTGGAGAGCAGTGAAGTGATATTAGGGGAGGAAATAGCTAAATTGGCACACATTTCACTTTGTGCAATGAAAGTCACTACTGGGGGTCAAATTTTTAGAATACCTGGTATGATAGCCAAAAACCAACACATATCCATACTTGTGGATCCTGGAAGTACCCACAGCTTCCTTGATCCTAAAATGGCTAAGCATTTGGGATTACCAATTGAGCAGACTAAACCACTGTTAGTCATACTTGGGAATGGAGAAAAAATGTGGTATGGTAATTACTACAAGGGAGTTAGGTGGAAAATCAAAGGACATGAGTTTTGTCAATATTTACACTTACTTCCTTTGGGTGGCAGTAATATGTTGTTGGGAGGAGATTGGTTGGAAAAGTACAGTCCCATCACTTTAGACTATAAAGCTCAAGCAATCAGATTTAGGAATCATGGGAAAGAGATAGTTGTTGATAGTGGAATAGAGGTTCCTTGCCTTAAACCTGTGACAACAAAGAAATTACACAAGTGTTGGGAAGGAGTTGAAGAGGTGTGGATGGGACAATTGTGTTGTGCAATACAAGGTGTTGACAACATACATTGTCCAGATTCTATCCAGCTTATCCTTCAAGACTTCACTGAGGTGTTTGACATGCCAAAAGGTTTACCTCCAGGAAGAGAACATGAGCACCAGATATTATTGAAGGAGGGATCTCAGCCAGTTAAACTGAGATCATAGAGGGTTCCATATTCACATAAATCTGAAATAGAGAAACAGGTTAGAGAAATGTTACAAGATGAAATTATCAAGACAAGCAACAGTCCATTCTCTTCTCCTATAATTCTAGTGAAGAAGAATGATGGAACTTGGAGATTCTGTGTTGATTATAGGCAGCTGAATTCTATTACAATTAAAGACAAGTTTCTAATTCCAATGGTAGATGATTTACTGGAGAGCTACATGGAGCAAAGTTCTTTTTCAAAATTGACTTGAGATCTGGTTATTTCCAAATCAGAATGAGGGAGGGGGTGTACACAAGACTACATTTAGCACCCATTTTGGCCATTTTGAATTCAAAGTAATGCCATTTGGGTTGACTAATGCTCCAACAACATTTCAGTCATTGATGAACAAAATTTTTGGGCCTTTCTTGAGGAAATTTGTCTTAGTCTTCTTTGATGACATATTAATCTATAGCCCTGATCTGTCATCTCATGAAGCTCATTTGAGGGAGGTGTTGAAGGTCCTTAAAGACAATCAACTGTATGGGAAGCTCAGCAAATGTTCATTTGCTCAACAAGAAGTAGAATACTTGGGACATTTGATAACTGGAGAAGGAGTAAAAGCAGATCCCAAGAAGATTAAGGATATGATTGAGTGGCCTATTCCATCCACTGTCAAACAGTTTAGGGGATTTTTGGGATTATCTGGCTATTATAGGAGATTTATAAAAAGCTATGGAGTAATAAGCAAACCACTCACTTCTTTGCTTAAAAAGAATGGGTTTTGTTGGAATTCTGATGCTGAAAAGGCTTTCTTGGATCTGAAAAAGGCACTCAGTGAACCACCTGCTCTGGCATTGCCAGATTTTACCAAATTTTTTGTTATTGAGGCAGATGCCTGTGATGTGGGTATGGGTGCAGTGCTGATGCAAGAGGGGAGGCCAATAGCCTATTTCAATAAGTCTTTAGGTCCCAAATGTGTTGAAATGTCAACATATGAAAAAGAGCTCATGGCTCTATCTACTGCAATACTTAAATGAAAATATTACATGGAAGGACATTCTTTTGTGATCAAGACTGATCACCAAAGTTTGAAATATCTCATGGAGCAAAAGATTTCCACTGTTGCTCAACAGAAGTGGATATCTAAGTTGTTAGGTTTTGACTTTGTTATTCAATATAAAAATTGAGCTGAAAATATAGTTGTTGATGCATTATCTAGAAGGATGGAGTGCAATGCTATATCTTGTGTAAGTCCTGATTGGGTGGAAGAAGTGAAATCTAGCTATGAAGAAGATGAGTATTCAGTAGATATCATAGCTCAGTTCATGCTGGGAAAACAAGTGAAATGGTTTTCCTATGAGAAAGATGTTAGTAGTGCCCTGGGACCATTAGCATATGTTGTACGTTTTATATCTTTTGAGCATGTAATTGAATAGTTAATTTTTCTTTTGAACATCAAATGCGTGATTTGATAGTAAAACTCATTAGCTTATGCAATTACTATTCTAGTTGTCCCTAGTTTTATGTAATGTTCTTTACAATGAAATAAAACTAGTATGATGTATGATTGATGATCATGTTTTACTAATCATGTGTAATGGATACAAATCATATCATAGATGCAATATATAGGGATACATTGTATTGGATCGTCAGAGAAGGAATACTTCATTGTCCTTAGTCATAAGTATTACTTCATCAATACTATTTTAGAATCCTTAGACCTTATGTCTCCATTGATTCTAGCATGAATGGAGCCACGTTTTGACTCAGTCGGACGTTACTTTTAATCGAGTAATCAATACGACTGATGATCGGATGTAGTGTCCTATCATGGCTTGAATATGAGAGGCATTGTAAGGAATTTGTCCTCTCATTATTAGAGAGAGATATCCATGGGCCCTCGATAGGGAAAGACTGTCTAAATGCATGCCCGTGCTCAAATGTATTTGATAAAGTGGTTATCAAATACTATTTGTTGGAACAGTTTACCCGGAGATCGAGCATAAATACAATTAAGCTTAATAAGGGTGACGACCACCATGCCTTATGCTTAATTAGGATATCGCGAGACAAATGGATTAAATAGTGGATTGATATTTGGTTCCACCGTAAATTCATTCACTTTGGGTAGTCACAATGTCCTGCTAGGGACCACTTGTGATTTATGAACACATACTACTACTAAGTATGTTTTCATTACCATTGTGATATGAACCTACATGGTCACACGCATAGACGAGCTAACGAGCTTCATGTCCAGATTCAATGAATCTAGAATGTGTCTAGGTTCATTGTATTTGACATTTATTTTTCTGAGAATAATAAAGCGTTATTATTCGAATTAGAGATAATGAGCATTTTCAGTATAACTGGGATTACGTGGGAGTTATTATCCGATAAAGACTCCCACTTACCGGCAAAGTCTAGAGGGACGTGGGAGTTATAGACTCCCAGCTGCCAAAAGAGGTGGATATGACATGGGAGTTGTGCTTGAAACAACCTCTCACTCCCTATATAAACTTCTCTTGGCCGAAACCCTAGGTGTTAATGCTTTTTAGCTGAAATACCAAAAGGACCTAGAAAATCAGATTTTCTATTCTGTCTCTCCCTTTTTCTCTCTAATTCCCGAAACTCAGAAAAACGAAGAGTTAGCAATCACTGTTCGTTTCGTCGCGTGGATACCGGTAGAGGGACATTCCGCAAAGGGAAATCCACTGGTGGCAGCAACGTATCCAAGAAACAGTATATTTCATTCAAGAATCAGATTCTTGAACCCCAAAGTAAGTTTCTGTCTAGATTTTTTTTCGATTCCTATGGTATGAGCGGATCCTTCGGGGGAGGACTCATGGGTGTTTAGAAAGAGTTTCTGCCCATTAATCCTTTCAAAAGAGTTACTGAGGTATAATGAGAAGGTGTACATAGGGCAGCATGGTCCTTGTAGGGACACTCTGATTGATGTTATGCATGCATCTAAGTTGGGAGGTCATTCTGGTGTTCTTGCTACTTATAACAGATTGAAGAAAGTGTTTTATTGGCCCTATATGAAAGAACAAATTCAAGAAAAAGTGAAGCATTGTGAAATATGCCAGATGTGTAAGCATGAAACAGTTGCTTACCCTGGCTTACTGCAGCCATTGGAGATTCCTAGCAAGCCCTTCACCCATATCAGCATGGATTTCATTGAAGGTTTACCTAAATCTGAAGGTAAATACTCTATACTGGTTGTGGTGGATAGATTCACTAAATTCAATCACTTCATTGGACTAGCACATCCTTTTACAGCTAAGAATGTAGCAGAGGAGTTTATGGATAAGGTTTTCAAGATGCATGGGTTACCAGTTTGCATAGTAAGTGATAGAGATAAAGTTTTTACAAGCCTGTTCTGGAAGGACTTGTTCTCAGCTTTGGGAGTTAAACTCAATCTCAGCTCAGCCTATCATCCTCAATCAGATGGCCAAACTGAGAGAGTTAATCAATGCTTGAAGATGTATTTGAGGTGTTTACTTTCAACAAACCTCATAAGTGGCATAAGTTCTTACGCTTAACAGTTTGGTGGTATAATTCTTGTGTTCATTCTGCCATCAAAACGTCTCCTTTTGAGGCATTATATGGTTACAAATCACAAGGCTTTGGAGAAAATCTGTTGTTGCATGTCAGTCAGCATGAGGATGTCACTAGGATCCTTGGTGAGAGACAACAATTAAATACCACTCTTAAAGATCATCTTTAGAAGGCTGCTAATAGGATGAAGCAACAAGAAGATCAACACAGGACTGAAAGAGAATTTTGTGTTGGTGATTTAGTGTTTGTGAAGCTGCAACCCTATAAGCAACACTCCTTGGTGCTTAGAAAGAACAAAAAACTTTCACCCAAATATTTTGTTCCTTACAAGGTTGTCAAGAGGATTGGGAGTGTGGCTTATCAGTTGGATTTACCTCTTAACTCTAAGATCCATCCTGTAATCCACATCAGCCAGCTGAAGCTGAGAGTGGGTGATGATCAGGTGATACAAGTGGGAGATCACGAGTTCAATTCTCATATTTTGAGAAGGGAAATACTTTATTCTAAATTATTCAAAAGTGTCTTGACTTGACTGATAAGGGAGAGACTGTATTCTACATTATTTAATGGTGGCTCGGCTCTACGGGAGGAGGGAGGAGGCTCGGCGTAAACTCGGGTGACACTATTTAAAAAATAATTTGTTACGAAGTAGTTTTCACTAATTTGAATAGTATGCATGATAAAAATTTGGTCACTGTTAACTAGTATTATAGTGTCAACGGTGTCGTCACTATAAATATTGTGACGACTTAATTCGTCACAATTTAATTTTTTTTTGTGTCAAAACTATTGTTGCACATATTTATATTTGTTGTGACCATTTTTGTCACTTATTGTAAAGTTTTTGGTGTCGAGAATTTAGTCACAGAAGCATTGAGTAATTGTGACCAATCATATCCTCTTCTCTCTTGGAAAACCTTGTAACGAAACCATTCTTGATACTATCTCGAGATTCACCGAATTCTTCGATTTGGGAGCAAGCACAAGAAGTGTCAAGAGAACAAGACAAGTTGCATGTTCTCGGACGAAGCCTGCAGACGGATGGTTAAAGCTTAATATTGACGGATCTTTGGTGGGAAATCCCGGGAGGGGCGGTTGCGGAGGACTAATCAGGAACAACGGTGGGGAATGGGTTAGAGGGTTCTACAGGAGTATTGGCACTTGTACTAACAATATTGCTGAACTATGAGCTCTTAAAGACGGACTAAACCTGGCTAGCAGTATCGATGCACTTAAACTAGATATTGAAATGGACGGTAAAGTGGTGATTCAATTAATTCAACATGCGAATGTTTTCTCTCACCCTTTATCTTCGCTTATTTCTGATTGTAGGGCATTACTCAGGCGACTTCCAGAGACTAGGATCTCACACATCTATAGAGAGGCCAACGCTTGTGCAAATGCTCTCACCAAAGCCGGAGGACTCTCTGCATCCTCTGATATTGTTATTTTCTACTCTTTAGCCCCTTTTGTTAGCAAACTAGTGGCGGGGGATGCCCGTGGGGCTACTTTTGATAGGACTATTTCTGACACCTCTATCCATACCCATCCTTTTGTTAGCCTTATAGTGGCAGAGTATGGACAATATGTATTAATAGATATGCCTAATTGTAACAACTTTGTGCCCTACCCTACGGGTTAGGGAGTTTTTATTTATATATTTCTCTTTAACCCAAAAAAAAAAAAAAAAATAGATTGCTCTTTGGACAATTATTTCTTTAATGCTACGATAATAGATCAACTTGGACAATGATCGCTTTGTCTCTTTTACATTCTGTATATAAATTTAAAAACAAATTAAACGACATATAGAGACTGAGAAATGGGTAACAAATTAACAAATGGAAGTCTTTCAATCAATAGTAAAAGTTGGAATCCTGTTAAGCAAAATAGGCAAGTTCTACATAAGAGTGTTCTTTTACGAATTGGGTTTGATAAACTATTTCAGAAATTTAAAACTCTATGAAAACTAGAAACTTTCAGGAACGCGTTCCAAAAATCTGTACCGATAAATATAAAAATAAGGTAATATTTTTTGGTTAAATAAAATTTGTTAAAATTGACTAAAAATATAAAATAAACAATATTTATCTTATTATTTTTGTGTTGAATAAGAAATTATTCATTAATCATAAAATAGAATAGTTAAGGCCATTACAATCAAAAGATAATCTGAAAATAAAATTTATATAATAGTTTAGACAACCATCATAACAGATAAAAATTCACGCCCCGAAACTGGGTAAAAAACACTAATAATAATAGAAAAATTAAATGCATAAAAAAGTTATTCACATATCTTCTTCACAATTCTTGAACAACAGTAGCAAGAGAATCTCGTTTTCAACATCTTCCTATAAATCAAGAATCTACAAAACCATGGGCGTATCAACCGTCTAATAGATTATCTCGAAAAGATGTAGAAAGTTTAGAAAGGGTCTAGAACAAGTTCGGGTTAAGAGAATCCTCCAAGGAGGATCAAAAGAAACTCTAGATCTGTAAGGATTTTGAGTAGATCTTGAATCTGTGTCTTAAATCTTGAAAAATAATGTATTGAAAAAACTTTATTACGATTAATGACAAAATGAGGAGAGTGAAGACACAAAAATTTAAGAAATAATGACCAGATCTGACCGGAAGCCGGTGATTTTGGTTGGATCTAGCCATGTAAGAAAATAAATTATGAGAAACCAAAAAAGAAGAAGAGAGGAAATAATATGGAAAAAATTATTATTTTGCTATGCCTTATTACAATATTTATCTCATTAGGATAAATGATTTTATGATTTTTTATAATTTTAATCGATTTAATAAATTAATTTTTTAAATGTTTAACTACTTAGCATTATCCAAATAAATAGAGTAGTTTTATCTTGATTAGTGAGTAAGTTTAAAATTTACATCCAGATTGATAAGTACAATACACGTAGACCAAAAATATCAATTTACAATAAAAAGAATTGATTTTTTATCTTATTTATATTATATTTATTGGTTCGAATATAAGTTTTAAACTTATTAACTAAGATAAAATTTCTCAAACATATATGGTTGATACAAAGTGATCCAAAATATTGCAACCAGCCCCCATTTCTTTCTTGCCGGTGGTTAATAAGTTCTGTGGGGCAGACTTATCGTAGCCGTACCATTGCCCATTATAGTTTAGATAGAGGCCCACAAAGTCATGGCGGGCTCGACAGACATAGGCCGCCATCACTGACCAAAAAATTACTAGGCTTATGAATCTTTCAACTAGAGTAAGAAATATAATGAGAGAAAAAAAACTGTCTCAACCCGAAGTGACCCATCTTCCTATTTCTATAGTTAGTTTAGAATTTAAATCATTTTAGTTGGATCCACGTAGCACTTTTGTACACTAGCAGTTCAACTCAAAAGGAGCCGACACCCACATCTAAAACGAATCGAATTCTCACTCTCTGTACAAATATAAAATTAGCACAATATTACGCTTAATGGTTTTACAATTGAATTGTGCTCGGGGACTCAAGTAGACTAGTATAGTAGTAGTATTGTTTAGGAGAAAGGGTGAATTCAACACTTGTGTTCGCCTATGATTCCAAGGGCATATTCATGGCAAGACTTAATGTTGCATACTCAATTTGTCCCACAAATATTTTAATTGGATTAGTCGGAGACCCTCAAGATAGCTGTTCACAAAAAATAAAAATAAAATAAAAACAAAAATTTAAAAACAAAACCCTTCAAGTAAAAGTTTGTGGCAAGTGAGATCCTTTAATCTCATTTTCTTCAAATGAGTCCTTGAACTCCAAAGTTCATTTTAAAGTAATCACTATTCACTACATCTTCATATCTTCATTTGGTTATGGAAAATTGCCGCCTAAGGTCCAAAAACCATTTACAATTTTTACGAAAGGTACAAAAACAATTTACAATTAGTGGAATCTATCATTCCGTAAAAAATTGAGCTGGTCCACTGTCAATTTGAAATTTGAAGTTAGTCAACTATCAAAATATGAGGGGCATTTTCGGAATTTTGTAATAAAACACACTTCCCATAACCCGACCCACATCAGACCCGACCCGACCCATCATAATGCCCGCTGAGATCAATGGCGAAAATGTTGCCGCCGGAGCTTCAATACCGGTCATTTCTCCCCTACATCTCCACATCCATGAGTGCTCCTTCATTCCCCACTTCCTTTAATGGCCCCGACGACAACCCTAACCCTAGTCCCACTGCTTCTTCAATTTTTGTTCATAAAAAAAGAAAGAATTCACATGCTTCTCCATCGGCTAAATTCAACAACTGTGTCAATGGTATTTGGCAATTTTATCTGTTTATCTTCATAAAAATCCGATCTTTGATGTTTTCACCATAAATGCAATCCAATTGTTCCTTTGTTTTATTTTTACTTTTGGTTCATGCGAATCAACATATGAATGGCTCCTATTTTATCTGTTTAAGTGTTTCACTTGGATCTCTCTGTATGAGTTCTTCAAATCCACAATAGGAATCACGAAATATCTTTATTTTTCAGAAAAATCCAAAAATCAACAACCAAAATATAAAGATAAGATAATGAATTTCTTTTCTGTTGTTGTTTACAGGAACATCAATCTTTAGGACTGGACAAACGGCTATGCCTTTACTGGGTTTGCTTGGTGCTGGAACTGCTATTGCCATTGCTATTTCTTCTAGTTTGTGGGGGAAAATACATTCCTTTTCTCATCCAGAGTAAAAATTTCTCTTCAAAAGGTATTCTCTTGATAGGAATCATATTTTTTTCTTGCAGGTATTGCAATTGATCTCTACTCATATTTTTTTTTTTAAATTAATATTATGGAATAACCTTAATGAGAAATATATATACTAGAAAGATATCAATGCCTATACAATCCTTTTTTATGACTAATTAAGATGCTGCTTGAGTTTAAATAGATTGGCGATGATGGTACCAATGATGGCCGCTGGCATAGAATGAATGAAGTGTGACTAGGGTCAGGTTGGCGTCGGGGCCATTGAAGGAAGTGGGAAGGAAGGAGCACTCACGGAGGTGGAGATGTAGGGGTGAAATGGCCGGGATTGAAGCTTCGGCGGCAGCATTTTCGCCGTTGATCTCAGCGCGCAATATGATGGGTCGCAGGTCATGATGGGTCGGGTATGGTCTAATGTGGGTCGGGTTATGGGAAGTGTGTTTTATTACCAAATTCTGAAAATGCCCCTCATATTTTGATAGTTGACTAACTTCAAATTGACAGTTGACCAACTCAATTTTTGACGGAAGGATGGACTCCACCAATTGTAAATTGTTTTTGGATACAACTGTATAAAAACATTCTTTTTGGACCTTTCGTAAAAATCGTAAATAGTTTTTGGACATGGGTCGCCAATTTTCCTTTAGTTATTAAACTATTTTCTCCTCTCGCTTCAACTAATAAGTCTAATCATTCGGGGAAAATATAAAGTTTTTCATGCTTAAAAAAATAAAGAACGGGATTATTACAAATTGAATAAGTCTGTGTAATCACCGCACCACGTGTGATAAATAAGAAAAGATGAAGTGTTATATAACATGGAAAATTTTTTATCTTGGTAGGATATAAGTTACATCAAAGTCAATGAATACAGTACATGTAGAAAAGAGAATTGATGTAAGTTCAATTCTCTTTTCTACATGTACTGTATTGATTGGTTTGGATGTAAGTTTTAAACTTAGTAACCTACCAAGATAAAACTACTCTATAACATGAGCTCAAATATTTATTGCGAATTTAATTATCAAGTAAGTAATCGTATATTGTCAGCCCATAATTGTGCTCTCGGGCACGCAGACACAAATCTGACATTTTATGGTATAAGAAAAGTAGTATGATGGAATTTTCCATAAAAAAGTGTCTTACAATAGGAAAATTCTGATATAGACCTGGGCTATATGTGGGGTTGTGGATCACTTGATCCAGAATTAACCACATCACCTCTTTTGATTAAAAAAAAAAAAAATTCTTATAAGGCCTCACTTATTTTTATTATTTTAATCAAAACTGTGATGTGGCTGAATGTGGACCAAGTGGTCTATGGTGGCCCAGGCCCACGACAAAATCAATCTTTACAATAATCAATCTTCTTCCACCAAAACTTAGCAAAAAAAAAAAATTCTTCTTCCACCAAATCCATTTGCTTTTACCATTTCATTCAAGTCCCGCCTCCGTATATAACCACCCTCCAACTCCTCCCAAACACTTCTTCAAACTTTCAGAAAATTCCCCTCTTCTTCTTCTTCTTCTTCCTCCTTCCTTCTTGTTCTTTAATTCTTGTTCTCTTCTACTTATAGTAACTGCCTATTTTGCATATAAACAATTATACTTATACACAAAAAACAGCATTTCTAGTTTTGTTTTCCTTCTTGGAGTTTAAGTTGTAATTTTCAGGAAAAAAAAAAAAGGAAATTGCAGAGTTTAATAATGGAGTCTGATCTGGGCTCAGTGGCTATAATAAAAAGAAGATGTTTTCATGGAGTTTTTTCGATAATTCTGTACCTGCTTCTGTGTTTAAACTGCTTCAACAATCTCAGATGCTTCGCTCAACTCTTGCCTCAAGAAGAAGGTATATAAACCCCAAATCTCTGCTTCATGTTTTTACAAAAAAAAAAAAATTTACTGCCTCAATTTTTTTTACATGTTGCGAAAATTAAGTTGGCAAAAAATAATATATATTTTTTTATTATCAAAATATCAATATTACTCTCTTAAATAAAATTAGTGGTATACAAATTATATTGCTTTTTGCTTACTTAATTTTCGCTACATATTCTAAACAACTGATTTATGGAATGGGGGTAGTAATTTTTATTTTTTTTTGTTCAATTTCTTTTACTGGATTAAATGGGTTTTGTTCCAGGAAGAAATCTGATGAACTATGTGTCTTGATTTTGCTAATTTGATTGCTGTGATTCATTTGGAGAAATTTATTGCAGTTTCTTCATTTGAACCAACCCTGTTTAAACAAAAAATATCTCAACTTGCCATTTTTTTCTCTCTTAAAATTTTGAATTTTATTCTTGAAACTCTACTGGGGAAGCTCAAATTTTGAAATCTATGTTCAAAGAAAAAAAAAAACTGTAGCTTGGTTTTGTCTGCCATTCTGAACATTGTTTTTTAAACTTTAGTGGAAAACCTAAATTTTACTAATGTAAGAGGTGAAATCCCAAATCTCCGTACCCAATAATTGAATTTTAATTTTTTTTTAATTTTTTTTAAGTTTTTATAGTAACGGAAGGTCTCGTATCTTATAAAAGTTGAATTGTTTGTGATAGCGTGTGTTGCAAATCTTAAAATTTTGAGTCCAAAATTCATTTTTCTTGTTCAATAACAGCGAAGTTTTCCTGTTTTCTTACCCCACAAATACCTTGAGCAGCCTCAATTATTGTTCAACATAGGAATTGTTCTTATCCACGCCATGAACTTTGTTTTTGTCAAAGAAATATCTTTAAATCAATTTTAAAATGGAGCCGGGAAGAACTCCCTTTGTCTCCACATGTTGGAGAAATTAAATGGGTGTATTCAATACAGATTTTAAAAGATTTTAACTGATTTTCAAAAGTTTATAGATTCGGCTGACTTTATAGATTAATTTATCAATATTTCTTTTAATTTATAAAGTCTATAAATTATTTGAATAACATCAAAAAATAAAGAAAAGATTGATTCAGTGGTGTATTATACCGATACAGCGGTGTTGAATTTCCAAAAGTAAACATATGTTTATCAATACTTTTTTTTTGGAATTAAATCATTTTGTTAAAAATTTAAAAAGTTTGGTGATGATCTTTGTTTTTTTTTTTAGATCACGTAATTGCGTTTTGTTTTGTGATGAGTTTTGTTTGAACTCTTTTTTCCCATTGATTTTCTCTTTCAGGGAAATGAAATTCATATTTGAAAAATAGAATTTTTTTTGTTAAATAGAAAAGAAATTGTTTGCTTTCTTTAATTCCTATTTGAAGGTGATCAAGAAGAAAATTGTTTGGATATTATGACAATATATTTTGTTTTTGAGAAATAAACATTTCATATTGAGTTTTCTAACGATGTTAAAAAAATTCTCATTTTTTTTTAGTTTGGATATTTCTTTATTTTATTTTTTATAATTTTAAAGAAATGAGATCACTAAAAAAATTGTAATATAAGATAAAATTATCAAAGACATTTAATTTTGATGTTTATGAGAGAAAATCAAAATCTTGAGAAAAAATAAGAGATTTCACAATACACATTTAAACCTAGGAAAATCCATCAAAATCCTACATTTAATGAAATCTATGAGAATCTATAGAGTTTTGAATACCTCTAGATTTTAATGGACTTTTTAAAATTTAAATTGAATACTTATAAATTTTAAAACTCCTTAAAAATCTTATAGAATCTAGATTGAATACACCCATAAATGTGACTGTAAGGGGGCGGAGTCGGTGGTGGATGCTCATAATAGAGCGTTATCCAAATAAAATAAAATAAATTAACAGTCACTGTAGCAGTAAGAACAGTATAGTATCCATCAGCATCGGTCCCCACTGGTGGACCGTCTCGGCCCTTACTGCATGTCTGGTCAACTTCACCACATAAATAATGTAGCTGAAATAGTTTAGATGTCAATACTTAATTTAGAAGAAAGATTTAGCACTAGGAGCATAAAGAAATGATTTTTGTATTAAATTATCTCAAGAAGAAGATATTTTTTTTTTTTCTGAATAAATTTAGTTTCCATTAATCACAAATAGTCGAAGCTATTACAATTAAAGAAAAATCTGAAAATACAGAAAGTAAAAGTTATACAATGATTTAAAAAATCACGATAACAGACTAAAGACACACCCAAGAAAACTTGTATGGTTATGAAAAACAACTACAAAAATTAGCCAACTAAACAAATACATAATCTTCTCCTCCAAAGTATCTTCATCGCAATCCTTGATCCACAGGGATAGGAGAATATCACTTTCAATATTTTCCTTAGGGGTCGACAATTTATAGGACTATGAGCTTATCAACCGTCCTACAAATTGTCTCGGAAAAATGTAAAAAGTTGATAAAGGGCGCAGATTTAGTCCGGGTTGAACAAATCCTCCTAGAAACATAGAAAAAAAGTCTAGATCTGTCAAGATCTGAGACTTATCTAATCACTGTGTTTTGAATTTTGAAGAAAAAAATTTTGAAAAAAGTTTCATATGATTCGTACTACAAAATAGAGTAATATAAACGGAATAAAAGGACCAAGATTTGAATGGCCAAATCTGGCCAGCAGCAGGGGGAGAAAAAACGAGCATACCATCTTTGATATATTCTGTTAGGAAGAATTGGTTTGTATCAAGAAAACTGCACCATTTTGACTTTTCTTATTGCATATTCAGATCTGGTCAGAGACAGAGTAGCAGACCATTACAATAACAGCTACCACTTGTTTTGGTCAACTTGCCTATTAATTTCTTTTGCATGTGTATTGAGAAACCGTGTCGATTGGTGTCTACTTGGACAAGCTTCTTAATGAAATTTTATCGAATTTAAGTCGATTTAAAATCCGACCGCGATTTTGACAACCTTGTCCAAGACAATTAATTAACACATTGAGTTTGGGGGCGCTGAGAATTTAAACAAAAAGTAACTAAAAGCCTAGAACATGGGCAGCAGCTGACCTTGCTCCCTGCGCCCCTTGGTTCCGACTATGGTATGATATGTTAATTTAACAAGGGATAAAACTTTACTTTGAGTAACTTAAGAGTAGCAGTAACACACATTAGGCCTTAACTTCTAACCATGGTTTTGTTTTGCAGTACAAGTCCTTCAAATAATATCTTCGAAGCTAAAGAATGAACATTGGAATGTTAGACGGACCTCTTGTACCGTGCCTGACGATTTCAATGTTACAAAATCTGGTGAAATGGTTAGCAGTGTGACCTGCAATTGCTCCTTCGTTAGCAATACCACATGCCATGTCACAAAAATGTACCTTCCTTCCTCAACCTTACCATTATATTTTATCGATGATTTTTGTTTAGTCATGCGGTCGTTTACTATTTTTTATCCCAATTTTTTAGCAACTTACTGCAACTAAAAAATTGGCATTGCCCCTTTTGTTTGTAATTCTGCTTTCTGAATATTCCTATGAACTCCGTATAATGAGTGATAACCGGAAAACCGCTTATGATGGATGTATGCTTCTTGATAATAAACTTGTGAACAATACAGATAGAGTCAGCTGGAGTTTCCATTCAGTATATACTATAGTAACGGGGATGCTAAATTGAGTTTATATTTTGCTTGCACTAATTGAAGATTATTAACTGGTATACCTTTATGCAAAGAAGTAGATAATTCCTTTTGAGGGAGTAGGATTTAATAAATAAATTTACTGCTTTGATATGCTTTTGAAAGAGTAATGCATATGGTTTGTTCTTTCTCTTAGGTTGTTCATGTAGGACTTGCTTAGACTTTATATCTGATTCTTTTACGATTTGTTTTCTTTTGGTATGGGTGGCGTAGAGCGCTGAAGAAGCTCAATATGACGGGGACTTTGCCTGCAGAGTTTGGCAATCTTAGTTTTCTGCAGGAAATGTAAGTTAGAAAGTACATCATGTAGATGTATTGCGCAATTTATATCATCTTATAATTGATTTGATCTGCTAAGGTTCCTTTGATTCTTTTTCTGTACTATGTCTACCTTGAAATTATATCATCTTATAAATTGATTTAATCAAGCATAACCACCGCAAGCTTATATCAGAACTACAGAAAATGCGACGATTTTGCTTTTCTATTTCATGGTAACGTGTATTTCTTCCCATGTGCTGAAACTTTCATAGTTAATAACGGCGTTTCATATCAGTTATCAGTTTTCCTTTGATATCTTTCCGTGAGTTTGTTAGCCTATGTTATACTTCAAGTAGACGTTGTTTGGGCATACTTTGATTATGAAATAACTCTTTTGTAGTGAAATGTTATTTACACTACTTATTTTTCCAGTGATCTGTCACGTAATTATCTCAATGGATCAATTCCCGCCACCTTTGGTCAGCTTTCTCTCACTAATTTGTAAGTCAACTTTTGTTCTCCAGAGCTCAGTTTATCATTATTTTTCTTTCAACTCTTGATATGCTAACAAGTTGATCTACTTCAGGTCACTTCTAGGGAACCGTATTGGTGGTAATATTCCAAAAGAAATAGGTGATATTTCAACACTGACAGTTCTGTAAGTTGAAAGAATTGCATGTATTATCTATTATTTACGTCATCGGGGAGACCTAATTAGGAGTTGTTTATACAGTAATCTGGAAGATAATCTGCTTGAAGGACCTCTTCCCGAGAACCTTGGAAGCTTGAGCAATTTGCAGAAACTGTAAGACCATTCCATCATACTTTTCATTATGATCATTAAATAATTTGCATGTGATGATGAATTTTATTTTATTATATTCTTGGTTAATGATTTTAAGTAGTTGAACTTGGACGTTTTACTATATTGCTCATGTATTCTGTAATCTAGACTAACTGAGTGGATGCATGAATAATTAGTCGCGGAAAAAAGTTTCCGCCCCTAGCTTGAAAGACAATTACAGACCAAACCATTCCAAATTTCTTTCAAATAAATGAACTTGTTAACAAATATTTTGAGTCATAGATATTAATATTTTCTTGTAACGACTCGTATCCCTAATACGTTGGTATTTCTTTTCTAACTTGTGTTGTAAATTTTGCTGCAGCCAGCTTTCTGCCAATTATTTTACAGGGTCAATACCGGAGAGTTTTGGCAAGCTTCGGAACTTGACAGAATTGTAAGTGCCATATGAAAATCAAGAAGATTTCGTTTTCTGTGGATCCTTGTCTAGTGCAGAAAGACAAAAAGGAAAAGAATTTAAAGAACAAATTATTCTCTCACAACTTATCTCTAGCAGCATATATTCGCTAGTGTAGTTGAAAATTAATAAATTGATTATGGGCAGATTGAAATACTTTTAACCTTAATAAGACACACTTCATATCCTTATTTTCTTGAAAAGCATAACATATTGAGATGAGTTGCCTACAACTTTCTTTCCTTTTGAATGCAAAATTCGAAAAAGCGCTTCCTTTTCAAGATTTTTTTAGCTCTATGTACTGTTTGCAGTCGGATAGATGGAAGCAGGATTTCTGGAAGGATACCTGATTTCATTGGCAACTGGACCAAACTGGACAGACTGTAAATATCTTTTCTGAGAATTTTTCGCCTCCCTTTTTAGACTGTTCATTTTGTCCTTTTAGACAATGTTAACCTATTGGCATCTCAATTCTTACCAAATTTCTTTCAGAGATTTGCAAGGCACACTATTGGAGGGACCGATTCCTTCTGCAATATCAGAAATGAAAAACTTAACTGAATTGTGAGGCGTCCATTATATTTTTTCCTATTAATAATAGGCGTCAAAAGAAAAAAGGCTATCGGATCTCAAATTTTGACAGCATGTTTTTTTATTGTCAGGAGAATACATGGTTTGAATGCATCAAGTATGAGATTTCCCAATTTGCAAAACCTGACGAACATAGAAAGGATGTGAGAAAGATATAAGCTGTACATTGAAAAAAGAAATTTAATTCTGTTGGCTGTTATCTTACTTTCTTCCAAGTACTTATTTCATTCTTTTGGTGCAGAATTTTGAGAAATTGCTCAATTGTTGGTCCTATCCCAGAATATATAGGAACAATGAGTAGTCTGAAAACTCTGTGAGTTTGTTACCTTTGAGCATATCCTTCTTATCTCTTATTTTCCTCATTGACATTCCTTTACGTTGGCGACCAAGAGTCGTTAGATAGGAACGGATGATGCGCGGGATATAATCATTCCGATCCTTTCTATTTGTTCTGTGCTGTCTGGTTTACTTTATTCGCTATCCTAATGATATATGTGCAATGCCATTCTTTTATGTTTTTGGATAATATGACTGATGATCACAAGAATTTTGCATTTGCAGCGACCTCGCCTTAAACAATTTAAGTGGGCCAATCCCCAACACTTTTGGTCAGCTCGACTTCGATCATATGTACGTTTTAATCAAAAACAAATTTTATGTTCAATAATGAAACTTTCTACCTATGCTCATAACTTCAGTAATTTTGTATTTTACCAAGAAGCTAAAATGAACGTAATTTTTTTGCAGGTTTCTTGGACATAATTCATTAACCGGAGAGCTACCCGGCTGGTTAGTGGACAGCAATAAAGACATGTACGTACTTGTTTTCTCTACCTTTTCATATTTCACTTGATTTCATGGACACATAAATACACGGATATCTGTGTTCTCACACCACGCGTGTGCATATATATAGTTTCTCAAATATCTTGTGATAATGGTTACTGCAGTGATGTATCATACAATAATTTTACGCCCTCATCTAATACTGTCTGCCGATCATCCACTGTGTAAGTGTTTTCTTTATTTTTCTTCTTTTTGTTCGGCTAACTTGAATGTTAGTGATTTTAATTTTAGATACCATTGTACTTCAACAGGAACTTGGTGTCAAGCTATTCGACTTCAACAACCAACTCGTGAGTTTTCAAATACCGATTCTCTAGTTTCTTGCCTTTTGCTTGTCGATGTATCAGTTTTTTTGTTTACTAATTTGATGTGATTTTGTTGAAATAATATGCATGACTTGGGCCTTAATAATGCAGAATTCCTTGGTGTCTAAAAAAGGATCTTCCATGTTCTCAAAAAGCCAGCCGTAAGAGTGCAGACCTACCAACTTATGCTGCTATAGATATGTATTTTTAGCTTATCTCTTACCTTTGATACTTGATCCCTTTTCATATGCAGGCTATTCACTGTTCATAAATTGTGGAGGAGATCTAACCAATTTTGAGGGAAATGAATACGACAGAGATTTACAAAGTGAGGGTCCCTCGTATTTTTACAGCTCCCAGGAGGAATGGGCTTATAGCAGCACAGGAGTGTTCATGGGAAAGGCAAATTCTAATTATGTCATCAACGCTCCTGCCCTGAATGTTAGTGGTGCCGACATCTATAAAACAGCTCGTACTGCCCCTTCATCACTAAAGTATTATGGCCTTTGTCTGAGAAAGGGTAGCTACAGAGTGCGCCTTCATTTTGCTGAAATAATGTACACTGATAACATGACATTTAGCAGCCTCGGGAAACGCTTATTTGATGTATCTATTCAAGTGAGCAGAATTAGTAATCTTTGATGATTATTCATCGTTAGTATAACAACATGCTCATATCTAACATTTTACTTTGTATAGGGAAATGTTGTCCTGAGTGACTTCAATATCGTGGAGCATGCTGGAGGTGTTGGAAAAGAAACTACAAAAGATTTTAAGGATGTGTTGGTTAATGGTACCACTCTGGAGATCCATCTTTACTGGACAGGAAAAGGGACTACGGCAATTCCTGATAGAGGCGTTTATGGACCTCTAATATCTGCAATTTCAGTGACACCAAGTTAGTCCACACCCCCCCCAATCGACATCTTACTTCTAGTTCTGGTATAATTATTGTGAGATTAATTGTTATTTCCTTCTCTTGTAGACTTTGATCCGGGTACAGGAAGGCTCTCTGTGGGAGCTATTATTGGCATTGTAGCTGCTGCATGTGTTGTGGTTTCGTTGATTGTAGCTGCAGTCTGGATGAAATACTTTCGAAGGAAAAACAATGAAGATAAAGGTGAGATACAATTTCTGCCACAATTTAATGTATATGGACTAATGAATATAAGCGAATATGGAACCCTTAGTTATAGGAGGTAAATTGCAGCAGCGACGGTTTCTTAATATGCCATTGCTAAATGAGTTTTTGTTTTTATATTGCAGAACTTCAAGGCCTGCATTTACAAACAGGTTTCTTTACTTTGAGACAAATCAAAGCATCGACAAATAACTTTGATCCGGCTAATAAAATTGGAGAGGGAGGATTTGGGCCAGTTTTCAAGGTCGTTACTGGCAATTACAAGTTTACCTTTACTCGGACTCGGTCATGGCTAATATCTCATTTCTCTAACTGTTCTGATATCTTTTTTTTTACAGGGTAAACTGTCTGATGGTTCAGCTATTGCTGTCAAACAGCTCTCATCAAAGTCAAAGCAAGGGAATCGTGAATTCGTCACTGAAATTGGTATGATATCTGCCTTACAACATCCAAACCTGGTGAAGCTTTTTGGCTGTTGTATAGAAGGAAACCAGTTATTGCTAATATACGAATACATGGAAAACAACTCCCTTGCTCGAGCACTCTTTGGTGAGTATTGCAACGCCGTCTTTTTACCATGATGTAGTATTTTGTTATGTATAATGCATTGTTCCCTTATGCTTGTTTTCACCTTTGGTCTTTCATTATTAGGTCACGAGGAGCAGAAGCTACATCTAGACTGGTCAACAAGGTTTAAGATATGCTTAGACATAGCCAGAGGATTAGCATACCTTCATGAAGAATCGCGGTTGAAAATTGTCCATCGAGACATAAAAGCTACCAATGTGCTGCTTGATAAGGATCTTAATGCTAAGATATCAGATTTTGGTTTGGCCAAACTCGATGAAGAAGAAAACACGCATATTAGCACAAGAATTGCAGGAACAATGTAAGTGTACTGTCTTGGCCCTTTTTTTTGTTTTCTGTCATATGATGTCGTCTTGCTATAAGAGTAGAAAATTCTTAACAGAAACAACAGAATAATTCTTGCCAAGCTTTTCCGTACAGACTCCTGGATACTAACTCTCGTGTTTGAAAGTAATTTACTTTGAAATATTTATACGCCCTTAATCTACTAATCAAAGTGGTTGATATCAGTTGTGAAGTTCCTCAACGTATAAATAATTCTCTTTATGATTTGTAATATATTTTACTTTTTGTGCAGAGGTTATATGGCGCCTGAATATGCTATGAGAGGGTACCTAACCGACAAAGCAGACGTTTACAGTTTTGGAGTTGTTGCATTGGAGATTGTAAGTGGGAAAAGTAACACAAATTACAGGCCTAAAGAGGAGTTTGTGTATCTTCTTGATTGGGTAAGTTCCCATTCACCGCGGTTAATCTTTCCAACTTACAGCTCTCTACTACATTCCTAATGCATTCGCGTTTTTGCCTTGGATGGAATATTAACATTTCTTTGATTTTCGCATGGGAAAAATTGAAGGCGTACGTCCTGCAAGAACAAGGCAATCTTCTAGAACTGGTCGATCCAAGTCTTGGCACAAAGTTTTCTAAAGAAGAAGCAAGGAGGATGCTAAATCTGGCTCTATTGTGCACCAACCCGTCTCCTACGCTTAGGCCATCGATGTCTTCAGCAGTGAAGATGCTTGAAGGCAAAATCCCAGTTCAAGCGCCATTAATCAAGCGAACTGCGCCTAATGATGACATGAGATTTAGAGCATTTGAGAGATTATCTCAAGACAGCCAATATCATATTTCTACAAGCTCTCAAGAAAGTCATAATGTTCCAGGTGTTTCAATGGATGGACCTTGGATTGATTCATCAATGTCTTTCCCCAGTAAAGATGATGAATTTGACAAATCTTCATCTAGCAAGCTTCTTCCTGATTCTGAGTTATCCATTCTCGTCGATTGAATAAATATACGAGTTGGAATAATTTTTTTGTTGGTCTGCGATATTGTGCCAATTTGTAAATGGCATCTGCATTTGTGAAATACTAGTTAGAGTTAATGTGTGATGTACGTTGATAAAAAAATTTCATTTTCTAATTGAAGATGTTTGATTTTTTTTCTTCTTCCTCTATTACAAACTTATTTTGTTTAGGGGGCCAACTTATTAATTTTTTTTCTCAATCAATAATCAATATTTGTATCAAATTCTATTTTTTGAAGGGCCCAACTTATTTTGTTTTCCAATCCAATACCAATACCAATATTTGTATTATTTTTTTTTTGTTGGGGGGCGTGGCGAGAACAAACTTTTTTCTTGTACTATAAAATAGCAGACCACAGAGGCTCTCCACTTTTGACTCTTTAAACTCTTCGATCCATTTACGATCTAACATCTATTTATACAATTGATATCGTGTTTTGTCTTTAGAGCGTTTGATTTAATAGATATTTTCTTTTTATAATAATAAAACTTTTGTATGATATTCCTATTTAATTCAACTTTATTTGGAAATCATTAATTAATTAGGATATTATTAATTAGATGCTTTTTTATCGTCTATTAAATATTAAATTTAGTTCAAATTTGTTTGGAAATTATTAACTAATGCGAACACTATTAGATACCTATATTTAGTTAGATTTTTTTTTGTTAAATCGTCTATTAATTAGATACCTAAATTTAGTTTAACTTTAGTTGTAAATCACTAATTAATTAGAATACTACTATTAGTTAGATGACCTTTTTATCGGCTATTTATTATATTCCTAAATTTAGTTTAATTGTTTTAAAAATTATTAATTAATGTAAAACATTATTAATTATTAATTAATATAAAACATTATTAATTATCATTTTTTTTAATTACATTAGGTTTTTAGCGAATTATACATTAAGAATTATTTATAGGTAGAAAACCTATCTTATAAAGAAAGATGAAACTATCTCAAGACTTTTATACTACTCTAACATGTAACATAATTACATGTGAAGGGACAAAATAAAGAAAGATCAAGACTATCAAAGGTCCAATAGCTACTTGGCAAAAAGGTCCAATAGCCCAGTGGGGCATTGGTCGGCCCGTGACCGAGAGGTTTCGGGTTCGATACCCTCCTCAAGCATGGGGTAAGCTTTACTTGTCTCCCTTATGGGGTTCTCTTCTCCTCTTTGATGTTGGTTCTCTCCCCTTTGGGGTTCCGCCCTCGGACGTTCAAAAAAAAAATCAGACTATCTTAAAACTTTTATACTACTCTAATCCGTAACATACAGTAATATCATAATTATATTTTGATTGCTCAATTACTAACTATTATTTTCAATTTGTGATTCAAAATCAGTTTTTAAATTGTTAATGTCTGCTTCTTTTTATATCATGGGCTATTTAATTCAATTTTGTTTGGATTATCAAGAAATTAGTAACTATTATTTAGATGGTTAATTTAGTTCAACTTTGATTGAAAAATCGTTGTTTTTGTTAAAGTATAATTAATAGTGATTCTCCACTTTTCCTCCGACATGACTTAAAATTCGTTAATTGATTAGAATACTTTTGAAAGAACCTTATTGTCACTGCAAGCAATAGATTTCGACAACTAATAATGTTCATAAAAAATAAATTATAAAGTGATTGTTTTTTTTTATGCAAATTATAAAGTGAAATTATCATCTTACAATAACATAAAACAACAGAATTTGTGAATTTTTATTTAAAATTTTGTCTACAAAATCTTGTAAATAATGCAAAAAAATGCAATTACTACATCTATAATAACTTTTCTTGGAGATGTTAATGAGAATTTGGTCTAGCAATTAAGATTGAGACTTCTAAACGTAAAGATTTTGAGTTCAAATCCAGCTCACTGCTTCTTTTGTTCCCTACCCATTCTAAAATAAAATTTTCAAAAAGTAAAAAAAAAAAAAAAAAATCTTTTTGCTAAAAAAAAATCTTATTGAAGTCTCAATTATTGTGTTGGTGGTGAGATATGTTATATGACTTCTAAATTTCGTATGACAACAAGTATTTTGTAGATCATTTGTATCATATTAGGTGATCACAATGTTCCATTTGGATTTGCCATTCTGTATAAGTTTCCTTTTATATAATGATTTTTTTATTATATTAATAATAAATTTTCTTTATTATAATTTGACTTTGTTTAGGAATTATTATATAATTATGATAATATTAATTAACTCTTTTAATCTTTTAAAAGTAAATTTAGATAATAATTTTTTGCAATATTTGTAAATATTAAAGGATATTATTGATATTTAAAAACTAAATCATTAAATCACCAAATTAACATTGACACTTTAATATATGTATAATATGATAAAATAATGACAGATCATTTATATTTATTTATTTATTCCCCTCAAAATGTGTATACACATATATTCTTCCTTGTTCATCTCTCAGAAAAGGAAATATCTTATATGGGACCGGGGATCCCATGTGACTATATAAGTATGATTTTAGCCACATCCCCTCGTAAAATGAGGAGAGAGAAGGAAATGCAGTGATGTGGCCAAATCTGCACCGCATGGTCCATGACAGAATAGACCCTCAGAAAATCAAGGTGCTTGAATCTGGGCTTTCCAAGACATCTGGGAATGTGTGCCAATCAATATCGTCTGATAAGTGGTACATTTGCAAAATACATGATGTACGTACTTTTTTTTTTTTAACATTTCTTAAATTATGTATGTATATAAATGAATCTTTTAAATCTAATATACATAATGTATATTTGTTTTTTTTTAAAACTCATGAATCTTATATATCTTTTAAATTCATATTTTAAAAATATGAAGGGACACATTTTCAAGCGTCGATTGATGTATATTAGTTATTTTTTTAAATTATAATTTTTATATGTAAGTCTCTATTTAAGAATAACCTCCCTATAATAATATTTTTCTCCGGTCTCGAGAGTATTACTGTATAGAGGTTTTACTTTATAAGACTTTCGGGACAAGTAGCGAAAGTTAAGAAAGTAAAAATTAATTAATTTTTTTTAAAACAAAATATCAATATTACTCTCTTAAATAAAATTAGTGACATACAAATTCTATTTAAGATAGTAATAATAATATTTTGATTAACAAAATACCTCGAATTTTGCTTCCTTCATTTCCACTACTTTTCCTGAAAGTCTTATATTAAGGAATGGAGGGAGTATATGATATTAAACTGGCATATTCATGTCTACTTTAAAATATTCATTTTGGCATAATAAAAACGATTGTCAAATAAGTAATCACGAGTATCAAATCAATAGAGTCACGGAGTCGTATTCTTGAATTTGTGGACACAGGGTGTGACAATTTAGTTACTACTTGTAGTACTATATTGAAAGAGCTATGGCTCAACATTTCTATCCCATGAGCCACTGCCCTGCTGTGGAGGAGGTATGGGATAAAATGAAAGCAGTCAATGTTGAAATGTGTGTCAAGAAATATCAAAAGTTATCCTTAATTCCGAATATGGAAAGTCCATCAGAGAATCCCAACCATCAAATATGGAAAATACCAAATCTATTTCACTGGACAATTGATAAAAAAGAATCCACCAATCAGAATTCTTGAAATGTCTATTTCATCAGCACCCCAAGAAAAAAAATAATAACCATCTCATCATTTTTTTATTGAGCAACTAATTATTTATGCCACAAAAGTAGTTTTGTGTTTTAATTTTGTCACAAATAATTTTTTAATGTCTTTTCTGTCGTAAAAGTAGTTATGTGTGCTATTTTTGCCACAAAAAAAAATGGCGTGTTATAAGTGTCATAATGTGACCTATCAAATTCAAATTCGACACGATAGTCTCTTCTACACCGTATTCTAATTCAGATGTAAAATTGATAACTCATCCAATTTGGTTTAATGGTCGGATCGGGCCGAGTTTTAGATGGATATATCATATTATGGCACTTATAGTACGCAAAATTTCTTGCAGCAAAAACAGCGCACAAAATTATTATTGTGGTAAAAAAGGCACCAAAAAATTATTTGATGACAGAAATAGCACACGAAACTACTTTTGTGGCAGAAATAGATATTTGCTCTTTTTTATTTAACTATAAAGTGGACTTCTTACCATCAATTCCCAGTCTCAATCTTTCTTTCATCTATACTGTTCCATTCCTCTGGTTTTCTTGATCCAAACTTTAGAGGAAAAAATCATCAATGGATGGCTCAAAAATTCAAGAAAACATTGATGAAAATAATGGGATGTTGGAATTTGAATATGTTAATGAACATGATGGACTAGAGTCACAAAATTCTTTAATCAACTTACTGAAATGTTCTTTACTTCTTGGAGCTGACAAGGCTTTGATGGCTCGAAAATCGCCAGGATCATCGGTTAGCTACCAAGACTATGGTCCATCAGAAAGAAGAAGGAAAGAAAATTCTCCTATAATCCAATATGATGAGAAGGTACTGGACATTATACCTTTCCTGATGCTTATGGGGCTTAAATTAGCCGGTTTCCAGATAAGTTTACTATTGAGATTTGTCACATTACCTTATTCCATATTCAAATTTTGGTTAACAATCCTAATCTTCCCATTTCAAACTATGACTTTAGCAAGAGATCATATAAAGAAAAAGCTATTCAGAATGTGGAAAAACTCTTGCTCGACCGCGATATCCTTAATCTTTGACAGGTTCAAGATTCAGAAATCATTGATGAAATTGGCTATAAGATTTTGTTGGGCATCTTTTTGTTCAATCTATGTTTGTTTAGTCCTGTTTGGATTGTTCTTAATGGGATTCGTCATTGGTGGGATTATTATGAGGCATTTGGTTGTAGTAGAACCAATTCAGACAACAGAGAACCTTAATTTTGATTATACCAAGACTAGTCCAGTTGCTTTTGTTCCTTTTGCTAAGCCTGTTGGTGGGGGGAGGTCCATTCCTTACAATCGTAAACTTCGGCTTACTGTGTCTCTAACAATGCCTGAATCAGAATACAACAGGAATCTTGGGATTTTCCAGGTATGTTGTCAAGGAATAGGCGAGAAATTGGATATTATATATATTTGTACGAAAAAAGATTTCATTTTGTCATTTTCGCATACAAACTATTTCCGCGCATGTAATGCAGGTAAGAGTAGAATGTCTGTCAGCAGATGGTAAGGTGACAGCAAGTTCAAGCTATCCAACAATGCTAAAATTTAAGAGTCAACCAATAAGATTTGTCGAAACCATGATTAAGAGTGTTACTCTCCTAACTGGATTTCAGTCAGAAGTTCAAAATCTGAAAATACGAGAAATTGATTTCACAGAAGGTTATGATGATGAGCCACCAACAGCTTGTTTTAAGGTGATAATTGAGCAGAGAGCAGAATATGAACCTGGCTTCGGTATCCCTGAAATATACGTTGCTTCACTTGGTATCGAATCTGAGCTTCCTAAGTTGAAGAAAATAATTTGGAATTGGAGAAGAACCCTTTTTGTATGGATCAGCATTTCTTCATTCTTGGCTGAGTTATCGGTTGCCCTGATCTGTTTTCGGACAATTAGTTTCCCTGGAAGAAGAACATTGCTGGTATTAGGTACTAAGGCAAAGTCTCATAGGAATAAAATTTGATGGAACAAAAGAATATGAGACAATGATGGCATATTCACATTGTTACCATATGTATTAAATCAACATTCTTCATGTGGATCTTTAATTTCATTGAATAATAAGAAATGCATTTAGAACATTTTTTTGGCTAAATCATTTAGAACAACATCAATTACATATTCACAGTTGCTATCAAATTGCCCATAAAGATTATGTACATTTAGCTGCAAAACATCCACAGTACTGACTGATACTAGTTCCATCTCTCTGGGAAGCTTTCCTCTTTCATTCGGCGTTTTCAGGGGAAAGATGTGTGGTTCAGACGGAAGAACATGGGAATGGTTAATTTTGTACAGAACTAATAAGTATTCTCAAAACTCGATTCCGCTGTTTAATTGAACAGAGAAGGTAGGCCTGCCAATATTGTCCAGAGGAGTTTCAACTTTTACAACCACACCTGAGCTCCCAATGTTTCCGTTCCATTTAGACCTCCCAAGCTGCATTCAGGAATATATGTCAAATATCAATAATGTTGAAATGGGACTCCGTGGAAATGAGAAATATGCAACAAAATATAGAGCAACGTACAGAAGTAGCCTTACCGCTATTGATGCAAATGCAGATGGACGGGACATAATCTCATATCCACATATCAGGCTTAATTCGTCCTTCACAGTGTGAGTAAGTTCTGCCCGCACCCCAGGATTGTTTCCACCAAATGTGGGGCATAAACTGGCCATAGTTACAAGAAAGGTAAACAAAGGGAACTATGAGAGCAGTTAAATATGGGATTAAATGAACTAAATATGGGGGTAAAATCCAAATAAGGGTGCAATAGACTTTCAGAAAAACACTTTGATTCAGGTTATTCCCCTATTTACATGCACGCTCCGTGCACCCACATGCAGATGACATAAGCACAAACAGAAAGTGAAAAGTGACTTTCTAGTACTAGTAACACCAACATTGCAAATGACCAAAGTTCTTAACACTTATATGAAGTTCTGAACATGAAAATGTTTGATTTTTTTGTCCCCGCTTAGCATTTTGGGAGAATCAGTGAAACATATTGACAAACAACATATAAAGAAGCAATTGATATTACCTAAACTGGACGGTAGGTCTGACCATGAGACCGGATCTCTTCCAAGCTAACGACTGCGTCATGCCCAGTGTGAATGACTTGTCAGGCCACTGAACCATTGGAGTGAGGCATGTTCCCCACTTGTTCTACATAGAGAAAACATAATATTTCTCAACTTCCCATAGGTAAGACGGAATAGAATTTAGAAAGAAACTCAACAACTCACAAAAAAGAGAAGAAAAAAAAATCTCATTCAGTCATCTCAACAACCAAACTCACCTTACAAGAGAAACTGAACTTCATCTCTCCTGGGTGTTGACCCTGGGCTTGAAGTAGACCTCCACAGAAGGGCAGAAAAGCACTTGTGGAAATACCCTCACCAGCTACATAGGTAATTTGGCCATTCGGGAACTGTAGATCCATTAAGGACTAGAGAGAGAGAGAGGAGGGGGAGCAACGAAAAAGTTATAAACTAGGCCATGGCAAGAAATTTAGTTATTCTTGGAAATATCAGAAGCAGTATCTTGCTGAATGACTTATCTAACATTCATATGGCATCTTTCTTACAGGGTGCTAATTTAGTCTATAAAGCAATGAGTGCAAGTTTGACGGCATAATGGGATAGGAAAAGCATAAGAAACTAAAAGAAGAGAATCAAATGCAATCTCACAGGAAGCTTTCCTCTATTGTCTCAGTATTGTAAAGCTCTCATGATATCTCACTGTTTTTAAAAATCGGACGCTTGTTACTCTTCCGAAGAACTCCCCGCTCCCTCAGTTTACCAAGTAGTTCAACAAGAAAACAGTACACAACTTCAAAAAGAAAAGTTATTTGGACCGAGTTTTTGTTGAAATAAGTTGTTTTGAAAATTAAAAAAAAAGAATGAATAGGTTTGAGAGAGGATAGGTGGGGCCCAGGGTGAGAAAGGTAGGGGGAAAAAAGTGCATTGTTTTGCCTAATGAGATCCAGTCCAAATCCACCCCATCAACCTTCCCTGTCAAGAGCAATGTTACCTAGTTCGTAGTACGCTAGGGTACGAGGACGTGGTATGCTAGTTTTGCCGGTACGCAATACGCGGGGTAGGCTTAGTTAGGACGCTTTTTCGGTGAGTGAGACACCAAAAAGTAGTACACAATACATTAAGAAGCGGTTCGCTAAAAAATATTTAATATATACTGACAATTAGAGTATCATGAAATTTCAAATTGTATATCCAACTAGAATAACACAATAAAATGTATAAGCAAAGCATATAAGATCCAATAGAGAAGCATCAACAACAATAACATAAGTAAAAGACACTAATCGTGTAAGTTCTCTCTCCTTTTCCTCATCTTCTCTTAACTGAAACGGAAAGCTCCTCACAGAGTACTGGTGCGAGAACGTGCCATGTTTGGGTATAAAAGTACTGGTAAGCGATACGCCGGGGGGGAAAGGTATCGGGTAACACTAATCAAGAGAGCCATAATTGAGTGAAAATTAAATCAGACTTACACAGGCCAGAGGATTTAGACAAATCATCGACATTAACAGCCACCTCCTATGCTTAGACCACATTGCCGGACAAAGGGAATGCATTCCATTCTGACAATGATCAGGAAACAATGTAACTTAATTTGTATCCAAATAATATTAAAATGCTTAAAGAAACAGAAAAGAAAATTAACAGGGGAGGATAATCACAAATATTACTTATCAAACATGATTACAAAAAGGCTAAGAAACAAAAGAAGAAGCATAAGATAACATAACTTATATCTGATCACCCTGCAGAATAATCATGCTATAATAGCAACCAAATGTAATAGTAGATACTTCTTAATTTTTCTCCACTAAGACAGCTGTCAATTTATGAGAAAATAATGGTTCAGCATCAACATCAAAGTGTCACACAAGCTCCATCACAGTTGATACTCCGAGCATGAGTAACACATTATAGCAGATTAACAAGGTTTCCACAAATAGAAGTCCATCAATTTCAGATACACCACACATTATTAATTTCTGTCCATAGTAGGGCCAGAAGAAAAGAGAGGCCTAAATCAATCTTACAACAGTGTAACTAATGAAAAATATGGTAACTTGTAATCCAATGAGGGTTTAGCTACCAACCAGTGGTAAATAAAATTCTTATACTTAAGCACATAGTGTAGGTATACAGTAGCACAAGCCTTTATACAGTTGAGTTTAAGTTCCACTAAAAGTCGAATAGCTGTGAAGTAAAAAGAAACTCAGTTCAAGTTAGAGAACTTCAACACTTCAAAATAGAAAGGTAACATCACCCAAAATTTAATTTCACATTTGACAATTATTGAAATGAAAGTTTGCAGGCTCAGAAACCAGCAAGAAGTTATTAAATTGAATAATGCTTTGCACTCAATTTCTAAACCATATGCTGGCAGCTAGTACACCAACAGCCACAGGAAATGCATAAGACAATGCTCACTTTAAATTATACATCAATCGTAATTTTCATTAAGAAACTTTTTGGAAGACCTGCAAGCTTAACTCAATTTTTTTCCTAACAAACCAGACTGTCAAAGACAGTTGATAACAAGTGAATGGAATACTGATCTTACCTTCCTATCATAGCCATACCACAGTAAATGCTGCTTGGACAAATGGACAGGTAACAGAAGTGTCGAATCACGGACAAAAAGAACTGGACCAAGTTGAACGAGAAACAAGGAAGAACTTGCATTCCCTGATGTGGAACTACCCTGTGAGGCCTCAACCCTCCACAAGTCTCCCCTTGCCACCAAAGAACTTTCAATATTTCGCGTTCTACTCTCGTATGTTGTTGTAAAATTAATGGTTCCCTGCATGTAACAGCTTGGTACTCAAGATCAGCTAATAAGAGAAATTAAAAAACCTGTCTAGATTACAGTCAGAAAGTAAGTTATACAGATTACATAATCAACATCTTATATTAATATCCTTCCACGATGCCCCGCTGAAATATGAGACAGAAATTTGAATACAATTCAATCTTATAAAAAAATATTATCCTGACTCTTGATCATATAGACCGACCATCACAATCAGCTAAGTTGTCGTACTGATCACCATTGTTGAACATGTTCACATGCCAAGCTCTATGTTGTTTTGATTCATCACAAGAAGAACATTGTAGTAAACACAGTTTTTTTTGCTAATCCAAAAATTTGCACAATTTCCAATAGCATGAGAGAATTCAGTGTATAAACAGATTCTGAACTTACCTGTGATCTACCAAAAAGTTTTGATGCCTTCAAATTAAATCCTGAAGCTTCTTCATCAACTGATTCATCTGAAACCTTTTCATTGTCTACGAATCCATAGTCCCTAAACCTTTCGGCTAATGATCCCAAGTCCTCCTGTAAAGTAATACCAATATCATTCCTCTGGCGGTTAACCTCAGAGCGCACCGACACTGCAACAGTCTCTTCATGTCGAAATGGAAGTGGTATCCTCCTGAAAAATTGATGTACCATACCATTTACAAAAGCTCCAAAGTCAACACCAGCCTGGCCAATCCTATTCCCAATATCAAAAATGGCTGAAACCCCATTAATACTTGAGTTATCGACTGAAAGCCCAAAATCCCTTACTGGGAAATCAATGTCAAATAGGTTTGGTTTGTGAGAAATGGGCCATGGAAAAGATGGAGGAGTAATGTGAGATTGAATCAAGCCAGTAAAACCCTGAGCTAACTTATCAGCCAAGTCTTGGCCATGCCTCTGCACTTCTTCCCATGCTTCAAATGATCTCTCAACGGACATCATTCCCCCCACACAAAATTCAAACTTTAGCAATCTATACAACCAAGCACTTGAAGAACCAAATCATCAAATAAACCCTAATCTTTACTTTCTGATTTTCTTATACTAATTTCCTCAATCTCCAATATATTCATATATCTAAAACATATACTGGGATTTAATTCAATGAATTCAACCCAAAAATAGAGAAGTCCAAGGCGCAAACCTGGGCAATCGAGTTCAATTCAAAGACAGAAAACTCAATCGAAGTGGGAAAAAATCCCGAATCGGAAAAGATGGAAGCTAGGGTTCTTGAGAAGAAGGGAGACGCAGCTTCCGTACGAGAACCGTCAACGTGAAGGTGAAGATAAGAGCTGACTGTGGGGAGTCGATTTTGGATTTTCGCTATAAAAACTTTTTCTTTTTTCTTTTTTCTTTTTTCTTTTTTATGAGAATTGTGTGTGTTTTCCATTTTTCACTTTTAAAAAAAAAAAAAAAAAATGCGTCTTTTTATACTCTAATCAAGTTTCGAAAAATCTTAAGTGAATACACCTTAATTAAACTCATTTGTCATTCGTGCAGGCTACTATGGCTCGAAAAAGAAACTCCATTTTGGAAAAATTCTGATATAGACCTGGCCTACAAGTGGGGACATAAACCACTTGTTCCACAATTAACCACATCCCCTCTTTTGATTAAAAAATAATAAAAATGCCTCAAACAATGCACCAAAAGGGGAAATATTTTTATTATTTTAATTAAAAATGTGATGTGGCTGAATGTGGACCAAGTGGTCCATGTCCACTTGGTAGGCCAGGTCCATGATAGAACTGCCATTTTGACTTAAATTTTCAACGGTCAAATAATATAAAATATATACATATATATTATGAAATAAATTAAAGAAAATAATTATGATAACCATTACAAAGTGTGTATTTGAATGTATATTCGTATTAAAAAAATTATTATCTTGAGCGGAGAAAGTAAGTGTGGTCATCTCTCGTTCGCAGAGCACTACCCTGGTTCGTTGCGATGAGTTCTACCACTTCGGGGTTGATAAATATCGGCTCTTCAGGGGAATCTGGCTGGAGCAGTGGAGTGTACTGCTGCGTCTGAGTCAGGTCGAGGCTAAACGATGGTGACGCACCAGAATAGAAACCCAGTTGTCCTGATGTAGAGGACCCCCCGCTCCAGGATGCCCCGTCTCAATACCCGGAGAATAAGTACCGATGCTCGAAAATTGGTATTAAAATAGGGTGGGTACATCGGCCTGAGTGGGGAACTGAGTATGAGGCTGAGACGGGAACTGAGTCTAAGGAGCCTGAGTCGGATCTTCCTGCAGTTGAGCCGATTTCGGTGCACCGCCACGTTGCCGAAGTTGCTGGGTGGCAAGGTCTTCTTGACTGTCTTGTCGATCCCGGCGAGTACCCTGTCTCCCAACCGCAACCCTACCTGGAACATGCTCCCTCGATTGTGTGACCGGTTGCAGAACTGCAGCATCTACTACATCGGCAGCGGGCGATCTACAAGAAACCGTCTTCCCAGCCATTACGAAGGCATCTTTTATTGTTTTGGCAGCCCAAGCGATGAGAGTTTTGTACTGATTATTAGTTCGAGATCCAGGCTTCTCGAATTCGTCAAGCATCACTCTGGTAGACTCCTCCTGTAACATAAATATTCGAATTAGTATATTTAAAATAAAAAGAATAATGTTGATAACAAAACGAATAAAACTTACAAATATAGCCTCAGATGTAGCGATGGGTTGAATGCCCATCCATCGGCAGTAGCCTGGGATCCCTATTTTGTGGGTTTGTCATAAGGTGCACGGTAATGAGATTGCACCAATCCATGTACTCACGGGTTGGTGCAATAACATTACCGGGAACGAGAGCAGCGCCCGCCAGTGCATCGACGCGGGCATCCCACAAATCTATGTATGTGCGATGCTGGGCTTCCCAATTCCGTTTCGGACCCGCCTTGCATTTGTGGAGATCAAAACCCTCGGTAGTTCCCTCCGTCCCCGCCTCGATTGGTACCATATGTTGGAAGCCAAATTGCCTCGCAACCTTGTCAGATAGGTGGTACTCAACAATCTCGAAGCAAACAAGTGGCGTACGGGCTCGATAGGTCATCAGTAAGTTTTCATCCCGAGCCGCTCTCTCGGCAATTACCCAATCAGGGTACAGTCTCCACATAAACTGCAAAAATAAATTCAATTTAATGTAAAACAATTTATTTAATTTAAATTAAAAAAATACGAGATTACCGAAATTAACTTACCCATTGTGCGTCCGTCAGCATATCTAGCTGATCACGAAACACCGTCAGCTGCGATTTCGGCGCGTTAACAAAACTCCGGCCTGTATTCCACCATGACCCGTAAGCTCTACCGTCAGCGGGAATATCATGGAGAACCGGGCGTCGGTTCGCAGGACGAAGACATGAAATTCGCTCCCACGCCCACAACTGGTAAAAAAAACAACATCGATTATTAAATATTCGAATTACATATTAAAAAAAAACCTCTATAAAATTTAGACAAACCTGAATTAGCAAGCAACAGCGGGCCATGCCCTTGGAATCAACCAGTGAAGAGGTGCACATCTGGAGGTACAAATGTGCAAGGACACCGCTAGCCCAAGAAGTCTGGCATTGCTCGAGGATACCATCACTGGCGGTGAGAAGATAACGCATGTTCCCCCGGGCCCCGACTTATTGGGAAAAAGAAAAGTGGACATCAAGAGGAAAATCAAAGCCCTAGCCCTCTACTCTATCGCCAACTCAGTAGCATCATCGCCTAGGAGCACATTAATGTGGGCATAAACCTCTAACAGTTCGATGGTGTTACCCAAAATTGAAGTCGATGGGGGTCGGAATCCTTGGAGGTCGAACACGCGGGGTCAATCCACTGATTTTGGTACGCCTCAAAAAACTTACCGTCGTTTCTAATAATCTTTAGTGAAGTGTTTATTTGAACATCCCCGCCCCATATTCTTAAAGATCTATGAGAAGTTTGTTTGTTTAAAACACTAGCATCATATGGACCAGACAGAAGATGAGCAGGAACAGACATCTATACAAAAACAATAAACATACAATTTATCAGAAAAAAACACATGTTATATTACCAAAATCACAAATGCCCTAAGTATGTCTTCACAAATTAACAATTCACAAACCCTAAAAATTCCTAAATGCCCTAATTTCATAAATTTCCAAAATTCACAAACACAAAAAAGTTACCAAATTCAACAAATTAGTCTAAATTACCAAATTCACAACAATTTATAAACATAATTAGTAGATTTAAAGTTCAATTCAAAACATAAAGTTAAATTGCCCCAAAATCACAAATGTCCTAAGTATGTCTTCACAAATTAACAATTCACAATTCACAAACCCTAAATTCCTAAATGGCCTAATTTCATAAATTCGCAAAATTCACAAACACAAAAAAGTTACCAAATTCACAACAATTTATAAACATAATTAGTAGATTTAAAGTTCAATTCAAAACATAAAGTTAAATTGCTAAAAAAAAAATTAAAGCTTTATACCTTTGAGATTGAGAGATGAGACTGAGACTGAGAGCAAGGTGGTGGAGATTGGTTGCGGAAGCAGCAGCGGCGAAGGCGGCAGTCGGGGTGGGTGGTTGCGGGAGGGGGAGGGTATTTTGTCTTAGGAATTTTTTTTTGCTGAATTGGGTCACGTGAAAGGGAGAGAAGAGACTGAAGGGATTTTAATCTGCCAGGTGACTTCCGTCTTGGCCCCCACATCTGTTCTGGACAAAAAAGTTTCTCCCAAAATTTTAACTGCCAAGTTATGACCATTCTGCTAAACCATGGTTAGTCTAATGAAAAAACCCAAAAGGAGGTACTATATTGATTAGGGAAATGATTAATGCCTCAAGGCTATTGGTTATCAGTGGCTATAAAATAAAATTGACTTATTATTTTTTAAAGAATACATTAAATTCTTTCATATTTATGTTATAATAGGTTATAAAATACTCTTAACTCCTTATTTTTATAAAGGATTTCACCTTATTTTATACTTTTACCCCAAATTATAATTAATTATAACCAATTATAGACAATTAATTGTCAATATTCTATCTACCTAGCACTACCCGGTTGATTATACCCAAAGAAAGAAAAAATGAAATTACAATTTTAAGGTCCCCGAGAATCAAGATTGGCCAGACTATTTTTTTTTTCCAACCATTTTCCATAGCCAAAGTTACTACCATCAAAGTCAATACCACTATTCAAATGAATAAATTCCTTAGTTTGTTTGGATCGTTACAAGTTAGTACTTTCAGGATTCAATTTTGTAGAACTAATTTTACTCGTATTCCAACTTTATTCAAGTGACATTCCTTTCCTTTATTATTTCTCAAACAATTCAGTAATTTTCAGTTAGTTCTCTTTAAAAACTCGTGGACTCTATCAAAGTATGTGAGAACCCGCATTTAATTTATATTCCATTCTATTTTTCCTACTTTATTCTACAAAATAATCCTTCTATTCCAAATTAATTGTACCGATTTCCTTTTTGTTTTGTCCTAAATTAATTGTTCTCTTTCTAAATCAAGTAACTATTTGCGTCAAGTTTTTCAATTTTACCCTTAGCTCCGACCTCCTATTTAATGCTCCGAGTTAACTGAATTAAGAGTTTCCAATACAAGTCAAGGGGTGGTTGGTTAGTTGAAAAATATTAATGAGATGATTGACTAGTTAAAAAATTACTCCCTCAATTCCAAAATAATATTAACATTTCATTTTTTTCACATAGATTAAGAAATTCCTAAAAACAATAAGAATCAAAGCCAAAAGACTAATATATCCTCATTAGCCACTTCTTGAAAATTGAAATTGTAGTTAAAAGAAAAGTAAGAAGAGGGTAAATGTGATACCCCCGGGACTTTTAGAATTATAATTTTGCATGTAAGTGTTCATTACTTGATATAGCATTATATAATGTGATATGTAATGTGGTTATGTGATTAAATGTTACTACCTCCGTTCCTAAATAATTAATACATTTCACATTTTCACACAGACCAAGGAAATGATTAAAAGTCAATAATTACGAAGGAAAAAATCCAAATTACCACTAATTAAAGTATAGTTTGATGTGCATGGGTAAGTGTGGAATGGTTGGAAACACTAAAGTATTAAGTAAAGTTGACTAAGGGTAAAATTGGAAGAAACATGTCAAATGTTTATCAAAATTTGAAATGTATCAATTAATTTGGAACATCCAAAAAAGTGAAATGTTTCAATTAATTAGGAGCGGAGGTAGTACATTGCAACATGCTTTATGTGTTATATTTGGTACGTCTAGTGTGAGGGGCGTTTTGGTCATGATTGTAAGTTAAGAGAGTTAAGTGTAGGCTTTGGAAACTTTAAGGGCTAGAGTGTAATGGAGTTGAATGGTTTTGGAAAGGGAGTTATGGCTGGGAAATTTGAAAGGAAAAAGTAACGGTTGGTAAGAAAGAGGGAAGAAGAAAGAGTGCAGATTTTCTGTGTGTTGTGAGGATTTCTGACCGATTGACATAGCTACCGGAGTCAGAATTGAGTGATTCCAATTGGATTTCGAAGCTAACTGATAAGGCTACGTAGGAGACTTGACTAATTTTGATTTGGAGTTCTGTAGGGAGATAAATCATTGTTTGAACATGTTGTTTCTACCATATTTTGAGTTTTTCTGTTTTTGAATTTTTTGGCATAAGTTGAATCAGTAAGGATCATTCACCTTTGATTTTCGGTCCCTAAAACATCATGGAATTCTTACTTACAGAATTAATTGAATTGCTTGGATTTGGTATTCAATCATGTTTTCATTCTATTAAAAATGATGAAGTGTTGATGTAAATTGCGTAATTATGATTATGTTTGCTTTCGCTGTGTTATTGCATTTGTAATTTATTTTGTTATCATTTTGTTGGAGTCCTTATGTGTTTGATTCCCAATTAGAGCTCTGGCCTGTTGTTAATCCTAGTCTAGGACATTCTCAAACATAATCAGTTAAAGTGCCCGGGAGCACTATCAGTCAGTTCAATATCAGACTCGATTCCTAACGAGAATAATGAGTATGACTGTTAACAGCCGTTGTGGAGTTCACAAGAGTGAGAGATTACATAACAAGAAGTGCCCTTAAAATTCAGGTCCTGTCGTTCGGAGAGTACTAATATCCGAATTCATGTTAATATCAATGAATAGTTAAGGGTTGTTAATAGAGGCTTAGAATGATTGCCAGATTTTGAGCACAATTGTGTGAAGATTATGTGTTTTATTGCTTAGGTTATATCCGTTAGTTTGACACGAGAATTCCGTTTGAAGTGCATTGGCAGTCATGGTGCTCGTAGCACGAATTTTCGTTTTGTTTGTGTCAGATTTGTTGGATATAAAGTGAGTATGTTAGTTGTTTGAATTGCATTTGTTTTGATATATGTGTGGAATCAGGTTTCTGGGTTAAAAACAAGCTTGTGCAGAAAGTGAATTTTCGCAGAATTGCATTCGTCCGCGCAACTATTGGGAGCAATTTCTTGGCGGACGATACATATGATGATTCATTCGCTCGCAGGTTCTGGCTGTTGGAGTACATTTAATCTAAGGCCGACCAACTCATTTGGACCGACCGGGCTTCGGGCCGGGATTGGATTGGGCCCTTAATCGGGTTGGGTCGACCAATATGATTGGGCCGACCAACTCATTTGGACCGACCGGGATTCGGGCCGGGCCGGGATTGGATTTGGCCCTTAATTGGGTTGGGCCGACCAACCCATTTGGACCGACCTTATGGCTGGAAAAATTGGACACAATTTTTCAGCTCATGTCTCTTATCTAGAGGTTGAAGTGGTGGAGAAAGTGGATGAGTGGTTTTCCTCCATGATCTCCCACTTTCCCCTTTATCTCTCCCCACTCTCTCTTGATAGACTAAGGGAAAATACTGATTTTCCTAGGGGATTCAAGTCAGATTGTTCTCCAGCTTTTGAAGCTTAGAGAGAGAGAGAAAAGTGAGTTTTAGAGAAAAAAGAAAAGATAGATTTCTAGACTTGTTTTCTAGCTTTTTGCTAATAGGAAAGAAGTTAGAAATCCCTGTATCTTGTTCTTCCGAAAAGGTCCGAAATACATACTCCATTGAAGAGTGTCTTCAAAGCTTCTACAAGGCGTTGGCTAGCACCAAGCGGTAGAAGACCATCCCCGGAAGATCGAGTGGATACTCGGGAGAGACGAGCTCGCATTGTGGTGTTCCGTTCGTGACAACATACCGCTGAAAGCGTTTCAGCCATTCTAGCATCAATATAAGGTAAAACACTATCCCATAGTCGTAGGTTCTTACTCGTGGAAGATCCCTGGTAGAGGCGGGTCAAGTTTTATTCCAGCTGCGCACTTGTTTGTGACCGGTTATTCCTCTAACAGGTGGTATCGAGCCACTCACGAGTACCCTATAGACTTAATGTGCTATAGTATTAGAATATAGATTTTGAATCTATGTTTTGCATGCCTTAGGATTGCTAGATATGTTGTATATGATGTATGACTTGTTTTTCATCATTTTGAATGTATGAAAATAGAGATTTTCCAGCTTTTGAAGTCATTCAAAAGGCTGGAAAAACTCTCGATTTCTAGCACTTCGGTCGATCGGGACTCGATTACGGTCGACCGAGGCAAGACAAACGATAGCTACGATACTTGGTTCGGATCAGCGAGTTGGTCTTGGTCGATCCGGAGTTGGTCTTCGGTCGACCGAAGTACTGTTCGGTCAACCGAGTACTCTCGATACTTTGTCCAGTCGACCGAAGCTTTATGGCCGGGTCAACCGAACCCGACTGGGAATATGAAATGTTCTATTTGTTGGTTGCTCATTATTTTTCATAAATTGTTATGTTAATTGAGCATGATGCATAGTAGTCGCCTTTACCCTGTTGGTGTATTTTATAATACGATCTGCGTATCGTGCCTATTTTATTATTCAAAAGTTGTAATTTTCATCTCATTAAATCCCCTCGAATGTAACTCGAGGTTTCCTTAGAATTTTGTAATTCTAGATTAGGAGAAGGTACAGCGATGAAGATATGGAGGCAACCAACTGAAGGTCAAGACGGTGTAGAATAGAATGCTTTTCTTTTCACACCTTAGATTGACTTCACGGTTTTTCCATTGGCTTGGAAAAACCGAATAGGATATGGCGATTACTATTGCATTTTACTTTTATGTATTGGATGCATATGTATATAAGCATAAACTGTTTTATTTATGCTTTTCTGGTGAGATTGTTAAAAACAAAAACCCCTCAATGAAATATTAATTAGTGCCTTCCTAAGTTTGGCCCTCGTCAAGGCCTAGATCGACATTAGTATGGGACATGCCAAAGCTGTGCATACGTGTCTATCCGGGTGAGGCGCGAAGGATAAGTTGTGATATCTGCCGGCTAAAACTTAGGGTCCTAGTTAACTGGATTATCTCAATAAATGGATTGAGGATCTAGAGGCAAAAGAGTTGAGAAAAGTGTATAATGATACGCTTGAATAAATGTTATTCACTCAACTAACCAAGAATTACATAATGTGATGTAATTGGCAAACGTTGCCTACCTAAATAACTAAGTTTTGGGCGATCGACCAAAGTCGACTCGAACGAGGTGAAATATGGATCTTGGCCCGCTAGAAAGTTAACGAACTTTCCGAGTTGATATTGAGGGTTATTCACTCGAAGAAAATAGTGGGAGAAATCATTAAAAAGATAAAGACCTAATAATGATTTTAATCGGTACTTACTTTTGTATATGCATATTTTTGTTGTAGAAAAAATGGCAAATTCAAACTAAACACTATCATCTGCGTTTCGTCCCTTGAGAAGGACAAATTAGAGGGAGTTAACTTCCTCGATCTGGTTCAGAACTTGAGAATCGTTCTCAAGCATGAAAGAAAGTTGTATGTCCCTGGAACGACTTATTCCTCGCTACACTGAGAGGCTCGTGCTACGGCAGCTGAAAGAAATCGCTTATCGAAGCATGTTAGTGATGCTTTAGATGTGTCTAGCCTCATGCTTGTCACCATGAACTCCGAGCTTCATAAGCAACATGAGGACATGGGGGGCTTATGAGATCGCTGGCTCACCCGAAGCAAGCTGTATCGAGGGGCAAGCACGCCGAGAGAGATTCGATGTATTGAAATCTCTTTTTCGAGTGCAAAATGTCCGAGGGAATGCCGGTAGGAGCTCACGTTCTTAAAATGATAGGTTATGTTCGTAACCTTGAAAAAGCTGGGATTTCCTTTGGGACAAGAGCTGTCGACCGATTTGATCTTGCAATCGTTGCTCGAGTCATTCAGATCGATTCATTCGAATTATCACATGAATGAAATTGACAAGCCATTGCTCGAGTTGTTGAACATCGCTGAGGACTCGCGAGAAAGAAATAGGCAAGTCCAAGCCCAACACCATACTGATGGTGCAAAAGGGCAAAGGCAAAGGTTTTGTGAGATCCAAAGGCAAACCGAAAGGTAAGCCCAAGGGCAAGCAAACCACATTCAACAATGCACTGAAACCTAAGGGTGGTGTAGCCAAGGACTCTATCTGTCATCATTGTGGTGAGAAGGGTCACTGAAAAAGGAACTGCAAAAGCTATCTTGCAGGGAAAAGGCTGGAAAAAGAGAAAGCAATTGTTGTTTCGGGCTCAGGTATTTATGTTATAGATATTAATATGATTGATATCAATTTAAATATAACTACTTCTTGGGTATTTGATACCGGATGTGGTTCTCACATTTGTACTAATGTGCAGGGACTGCAAAGGAGTAGAGAGTTGGCAAAGGGTGAAGTGGAACTACGAGTAGGCAACGGAGCACGTGTTGCAACCTCTAGTCTGTAGGGACTTGTACTTTTACTTTGCCTTCAGGGCTTGTTTTGGGTTTAGAAAACTATTTCTATGTACCTAGTTTAATTAAGAATATTATTTCGGTTTCTTGTTTGGACAAGAAAGGTTTTGAGATTTCGATCAAAAACCAACGATTGTCGTTATTTACGGATAATATGTTTTATGCAAGTGCCTCTTTGATTAATGGTCTATATGTTTTAAATCTTGATATGCCAATTTTAAATATAAATACCAAAAGGACTAAGAATAATGATTCTAATCCGACATACTCTCGGGCATTGTCGCTTAGGCCACATAAACGAAGATCGCATATCCAAACTCCATAAAGATGGGCTATTGGAATCATTAGACTTCGAGTCTTATGATCGATGCGAATCTTGTTTGTTGGGTAAGATGACGACATTACCTTTCACTAAGCTAGGTGAGAGAGCCGATGCTTTATTAGGACTAATACATAGTGATGTATGTGGCCCCTTTTAATATACATGCAAGGGGTGGTTACCTCTACTTCATTACTTTTACTTGATGACTTAGGTAGGTATGGATATGTGTTCTTGATGAAACACAAATCCGAAGCATTTGCTAAGTTTAAAGAGTTTAAACTAGAAGTAGAAAACCAACTTGGCAAGAGTATTAAGATTCTTCGATCCGATCGAGAGGAGAATACTTGAGTCAAGAATTCTGTGACTATCTAAAAGCTTGTGGAATCGTTTCACAACTTTCTCCTCCAGCCTACTCCACAATGGAATGGTGTATTCGAAAGGAGGAACAGAACCTTATTAGATATGGTTCGTTCTATGATGAGTCACACGAGCCTCGCCCAATTCCTTTTGGGGACACGCACTAGAGACAATGAGCTTTAACACTTAACAGCGTTCCATCTAAATCGGTTGCAAAGACGCCATACGAGTTATGGGATCGGGAAGCATCCCGGTTTGTCTTTCCTCAAGATTTGGGGCTGTGAAGCTTTTGTAAAACGCTCGACTTCCCGATAAGTTGGCTCCAAAATCCGAAAAGTGCATATTTGTAGGTTATCCTAAGGAAACTAAAGGGATACTACTTTTATATCCCTAACGAGAACAATGTGTTTGTTGCTGCATGACGAGTCTTTCTAGAAAAAGAATTTGTTTCTAGAAACACAAGTGGGAGTAGCGTAGAACTTCTTGAAGTTCCGGACTCTCAAACTAGCACTAATGATGAGATGGAAATTGAACAGACTCCACAAGTTGTTGTGCAGCAGAGTGCCACAAAGCAGATTTAGTGCGGCCAGCACTGATTCAAGAAACACAAGAATTGCGTAGATGCTGGTAGAGTTCAGTCGTCCACCTCCCGGAAAAATTTGGATTTTTCATAATGAGAACATAGTGATGTTATGTTTGTGGATCAAGACGAACCTTCAACCTACAAACATGCAATTAATAGCCTAGAGTTCGTCTGGTAGAGTTCGTCGTCCACCTCCGGAAAAATTTGGATTTTTCATAACAGAACATAGTGATGTTATGTTTGTGGATCAAGATGAACCTTCAACCTACAAACAGGCAATTAATAGCCTAGATTCTGAGAAATGGCTTGAGGCCATGAGATCTGAAATGGACTCCATGTACACAAACCAAGTCTGGAACTTGGTTGATCCATCTGAAGGGGTAACTCCCATAGGGTGCAAATGGGTTTTTAAGATTAAAACCGACATGGAAGGGAATGTACAAACGTACAAGGGGCGACTTGTCGCGAAAGGTTTCAAACAAATTCATGGTATTGACTATGACGAGACATTTTCCCCTGTAGTTATGTTCAAGTCCATTCGGATTTTGCTTGCTATTGCAGCTTACTATGACTATGAAATCTGGCAAATGGATGTCAAAACCGCTTTCCTTAATGGAAAACTTGAAGAGGATGTGTATATGACACGACTGAAGGTTTTGTCACTCCGGAGAATGCTTTGGGAAAAGTATGTAAGCTTCAGAGATCCATTTATGAACTCAAGCAGGCTTCTCGAAGCTGGAACATCCGATTTAATGATGCCGTCCGTGAGTTTGGTTTCATTAGAAATGAGGATGAGCCTTGTGTTTACAAGAAGGTTAGTGGGAGCTCAATCATATTCCTGGTTTTGTATGTAGATGACATACTACTTATTGGAAACGACATACCAACCTTAAAAGTCCCGTGAAGGCTTGGTTGAGTACGTGTTTCTCTATGAAAGACTTAGGCGATGCCAGCTATATTCAGGGGAGTCAAGATCTATAGAGATAGATCCGGGGAGACTCATTGGCCTAAGTCAGAGTACATATATAGACAAGGTGCTAAAGCGGTTTAGCATGCAAGAGTCTAAGAAGGGCCTTTGTCTTATGGCACATGGTACTGTTCTGTCGAACAAACAGTGTTCTAAAACGCCTGCCGAATTAGAACGCATGAACGAGATCCCTTATGCTTCGCCATAGGATCCATCATGTACGCCATGTTATGTACTCGCCCTGGATGTCTCGCTTTGCCTTAAGCGTTACGAGCGGATACCGATCTAATTATGGTGAACGCCATCGGATCTCAGTCAAGAATATCCTCAAGTACTTACGAAGGACTAAGGACACATTCTTGATTTATGGAGGGGCGGATGAGCTCGTTGTAAGTGGTTACACCGATGATAGTTTCCAAACCGACATAGATGATCTCCGATCGCAATCGGGATATGTGTTTAATTTGAATGGAGGTCTTTGTGAGTGGCGCGAGTTCAAAGCAATCAACCATAGCGTGATTCTACAACGAGGTCGAGTACATAGCAGCTTGTGAAGCGACTGAGGAAGCGATTTGGATCGGGAAATTTATTTCCGACCCTCGATGTGGTTCCTAGTATTGCGAACCCGATAGACCTCTATTGTGACAACAATGGGGGCTATTTCACAATCTAGGGAACCTAGATCTCACCGAAGGTCCAAACATGTACTACGGCGATTTCACCTAATCCGCGAGATTATAGAGAGAGGTGATGCGCATATATGTAGAGTTGATTCGGTAGACAATGTCGCCGATCCACTGACGAAGCCACTGTCGCAGCAGCAGCATGATCGTCACACTAGCTCCATGGGTATCCGATATCTGGAGGGCTGATCTTTAGAGACAAAGTCATTAGTATGCCCTAAAGACCATTTATTGTAATTTGGGTCTTTAGTGCAAGTGGGAGATTATTTATTGTAATTGTACCGTATTTTATGTAATTTTCATTTTGATGAATAAAAGGCATTAATTCCAGTATTATTCATTATGTTTCTGCGTTCTTAACAACATAAATAAATAATATGTCCTTAGAATAGTATTCATAATTGTTATGAGATACTATTCTGAATCGTCCCTAGTCGAACATTATTATGGAATCTTCGAGGACAATGATAATGCGTAAGACTAGTATGTGCAGTGATTGATATAAGATATCGGATCGTCACATGTGTATATATGATTAGAGAATCATTATACTGGACAGACTCGACATGAGAAACACACCATGGGTTGTTATATAATAGTCAACGGTGTTTCTCAAATTTTTTTGACTGGGTTGTATATGAGATCCTTCGACTTGAGGTCTCACAAGAGTTCTTGCATGGCTAGTGTTATGCTTTGATAATGTTAAACGCTATCCGTAACAGGGTGAGCAATAAAGGCATTTATTGGGTATATCACGAATCTTGTTCGGGATGAGTGGGATGCGAAAAGGATTTGTCCCTCCTATATAGCAGGGAGAGATATCTTGGGCCCCCTTGATGGAGTCCCAGCTAATTCATGGCCATGAACAAATGAATCAGTATATGATATTGATGTTATTTGATTAGTCTACTCGCGAATCAAGAAACTAAAAGATTGGACAATACAAGTGTGACTTTTCCATGACTTGTGTTCAATCTAGATATCAAGGACAAAAGGATTTAACTACAAATGTCAAATGTTGTGATTATGATAAATCACCAGATATTTATGAATTGGGGGTAATGATGCGTTGCTAGATACCTCTCATTACCTGTGATATATGATGTCACGGCCAACATCATAGATACCTCTTGGGTCGCACTCATAGATCAACTGGATTGGGTTTGTTGGAGTACATTTAATCTAAGGCCGACCAACTCATTTGGACCGACCGGGCTTCGGACCGGGCCGGGATTGGATTGGGCCCTTAATCGGGTTGGGTCGACCAATATGATTGGGCCGACCAACCCATTTGGACCGACCTTATGGCTGGAAAAATTGGACACAATTTTTCAGCTCATGTCTCTTATCTAGAGGTTGAAGTGGTGGAGAAAGTGGAGGAGTGGTTTTCCTCCATGATCTCCCACTTTCCCCTTTATCTCTCCCCACTCTCTCTTGATAGACTAAGGGAAAATACTGATTTTCCTAGGGGATTCAAGTCAGATTGTTCTCCAGCTTTTGAAGTTTAGAGAGAAGAGAGAAAAGTGAGTTTTAGAGAGAAAAAGAAAAGATAGATTTCTAGACTTGTTTTCTAGCTTTTTGCTAATAGGAAAGAAGTTAGAAATCCTGTATCTTGTTCTTCTGAAAAGGTCTGAAATACATACTCCATTGAAGAGTGTCTTCAAAGCTTCTACAAGGCGTTGGCTAGCACCAAGCAGTAGAAGACCATCCCCGGAAGATCGAGTGGATACTGGGAGAGACGGAGCCTGCATTGTGGTGTTCCGTTCGTGACAACATACCGCTGAAAGCGTTTCAGCCATTCTAGCATCAATATAAGGTAAAACACTATCCCATAGTCGTAGGTTCTTACTCGTGGAAGATCCTGGTAGATGCGGGTCAAGTTTTATTCCGCTGCGCACTTGTTTGTGACCCGGTTATTCCTCTAACACTGGCAACATTCTGCGAACGATACCACAGACAAAGCATTCATCCGCATCTTGGATTGTTTTTCTGTTTTGTTCCATTTTCCGTTCTAATTCCGTTTCAAATCAGTTTAATATTGTTTTAAACTTTTTTTCAAGCTATTTCAATTCCGTCTATACTTTAAATGCTTTGGGTTTCGGGAAAACGTTTTCGAATCTATTTGATACTTCATCTCCAGGGTGATCGATGCTTACTGGGTTTTTAGCTCACACTTATTTGTTGAATGCTTTGCAGATGAATATAATAATGGTGTCATAGGCAAGACCTATGAGGAAGAGTACTTTGAGGATGATGTTTGATTTAGTTAACTCTCTTGTAATAGCGAACTCGTGAACTTGTTAATGTTTAGTGTTTCTTTTGAACTTGGTTATTTCCGTTATGATGTAATAACTTATGGATGATGTAACTTTCCCTTTTAAGATATGAATAATGTTGAAGTTTCCTTTTAGTCATTTGGGTTCGGTGTTTCATTGACTTGGAACACTGCCATGTCATCACTTGGAGACGGGGTGTGACGTAAGTGGTATCAAAGCAGGTCGAACCTTGGGCTTTAACTTGGTTAGATTAAGAATGGAATGAACATAGGATCTGATTGAGAGTAGAGCCTTGGAATAGAAAATAAGTGTTTGTTTATTGCTTTATATGTATTGCTCACATGTCTTATGTGCTTATAATTGTATATCAACATGAATTGTAACTATGTGATCTACCATGCTATTTACCTGTCTAACTTGTTATCTTTCCATACTTGTTTAATTACCGCTTTTTATATATGAACTGTCCCGGGTACTAGATAGATCTGAATCAAGAGAATATCAATGAGCTTAACATGCCACTTACGGCATATGCACGAAGGGCCAACCGTAGGCCTAACGTGGGTACTTCAACTGAACAACAACAACCACAGTTTCCACCACCTCCACCACCACAGAGTCAGAATGAAGGGGCTGGGTTTGTGACGCCTCCACCTCCGCCACCATTTAATGCTCATCCACACGTAGGTTCTGGGACATAAATGACTACTGCCCTGACTATATTGGAACAGATATTGCAAGCCCAACACCAACAGAACTATCATCAACAACAAAACTTTCAGAACCAAAAGCAACAAAATCAGAACATAAATCAAATTTCGGGTTCCAAAGGGGACAGAGGAACAACAATGACTCGGGGGCCTACTTTGAGAGAATGAAACATATGAGGGTGGCTTCTTTTGATGGTACGGTGAGACCGGATCGGGCTGAGGTATGGTTAGACGACATTGAACAACACCTGGACATTTTGGGGGTGCCCGATAATGTCAAGACGAATGTGGTGATTGGTTTTCTCATGGCGGAAGCTTTTGAATGGTGGAAAGGCGTCGGGCCTCTCTATAGACAAGGGGTGCAGCCTATCATTTGGGAGAGATTCGAGAAGGATTTTCTGGACCATTATTTCCCCGACATCTTCAGGTTGGAGCGTCAAAACCAGTTCTTCGAACTCAAACAGACATAAGGTATGGGGAGATTTGAGTATGCTAACAAGTTCACAGCTTTGGGAATGTATGCAATGGAAACCATCCAAGATCCGGTTACCCGAACTCAGAGGTTCGTGATGGGTCTTCTTTCTCGTATTATGAGCAGGCTCTATATGGTGTTCGTCTTGCCTCATATATGGACGCGTATCAGAGAAGCTTAGACATTGAGGCTGAGTTCGTGAGGGAAGATTTGGTAAGAGATCCTACTCCACCATGACTCAAGGACAATCCTAACGTCCTAACACTACTACGCTTATGGTTGCTCGCAAGATGTATACATCCACATCGGGTCAGACTAACTATGCTAGGCCACATGTGAGGACTGGGCGAATGCAATTCGGATTGGGGGACCAACAGTGGCACCAAGTCCACCCCAGCCAGCTAATACAACTTTGTGCTACATGTGGTAGAAGACATCCGGGTGAATGTCGTTGGAAGACCGGGGATTGTTTAAGATGTGGTAAGTCATGCCATCAGATTGGGCAGTGTACCGAGCCAGAGAGAGTGTATGGTTAAGCAGCTGCAGCAGCACCGAGAGCGGGTAACACCAAGCCAAGACCCAATGCAAGAGTGTTCGTCTTGACTCATCAAGAGGCGGGATCACTTCAGATATGGTTAATTTCGAAATGGAGGGAGTATTAAATAGGGATATTCTAAACATTTACTCATAATCATATACTCCCTCCGATTCAAAATATAAGTCTTTTTAAGAGTTTTCACACAAATTAAGATACTATTCAAAATGTTTAAAGTACCCCTAATTAATACTCCAAAAACAAAGAAATTAATAGAGAGTTGCATGGAAACTACAAATTTTGACCAAAATGTATATAGGGAGAAAATGATGTTGAGGTAAATTAGACAATAAATGCACAAATCTTGTAAAAAGACCTATATTTTGCAATAAAAAATAACTTCTAAAAAGACTTATATTTTGAATTGGAGGGAGTAATTACTAAAATTTCAATACTCACGCAATAGTTAATTATGACGATTAATTTGAGAAGGAAGTTTATTACACAGTCAAATCTATTTTTCATCGACAAATTCATTGTCTACCGACAAGGACCGCGAAAAACTGGGAAACAAAACAACAAAAGTAAATAAGTATTTTTCCTTTTCCTTTCGAAACAGCTAACATATAATCAGAGTATAAGGATCAGGTGTGCGTTTAAGGAGCTTCTAAGAAAAAATTTAAATAGAAAAGTGTATATACCCCCCAAAAGGTGCAAACTATAAATACTGGGAAGTCGTTTAGAACACATATCACAAAATAAGCAAAGAAGAAAATAAATTTGTTTTTAATAAAAATGTCAATATTACTCTCTTAAATATAATGAAGGATATATAAGTTTTATTTAAGAGAGTAATATTGATATTTTGACTAACAAAGTATATTATTTTTTGTATTTTTAATTTTTATTACATGTGCTAAACAATTTATATTATGAAATAGATCAGAGTATTACATTAGTTAGACATAAAACTACCACCATGTCCTGAGCCTAGAACTATCACCTAAGAGGCAATCCTGACAAACTTTGGCTGTTTCGGCTCTCTATTGGATAAAGTTTATCCCCAAATCAAATTCAAAATTTCATATACGTGTACATAATTAATTAAGTCTCAATAATTGATTTGAAGAATTCAAAATAATATAATTATCACGTGACTCCTACTGCCAAAGGATATGATGATGTAAAGTTATTCGTCAACAACCTTGTGGTCTTTCTATTGTGACTTACAAGAGTATAATAATATCATAACTTATTCAATTTTCAATAATTATGGATAGAGAATAAATAGGAGATAAATTTAACATTTGTCAATAAATTCTTAATGTGTATAATGCAAAAATACCACTAAAATAAATAGATCGGAGACTTTCATAACTTTTGACAATGAATGTATATAGTGATTTATTAGAGGTTAAAAGTTAGGGTAATTTAATAGATGAAGCTAAAGTCTAAAATGATACTACCTCCTTTTCCAAATAATTTATATATATCACTGTTTTGGATGTTTCAAATTAATTAATACATTTTCAAAATTCATAAACTTTTGGCATTATTTTTCCAATTTTACTCTTAGTCAACTTTACTTAATGTAGTTTTATTTATCCAACAATTCCACATTTATCAATTCACATCAAACAATGAATTTTTTTAATGACTCTAAATACCAATTCTATAAGTAGTACTACTAATACCACGATTTTCAGCTTCTTCTTTCTCTACTTCATATTAACCATTTTGTTTCAATGAAAAATCAAGCTTTTCATTGTTAAGATCTAAAAGGAGAGAAGATATTTGATTATTTTGTGTTTCTTCCATTTACTTTTAGGGAGAAGCTTAATCATCATTATAGCTAATCTCATTATATAATTTTATTTTTGGTGGGAAAAACACATTGAATTTTTTTGTGAAATTTTAAGCGGACAAATTTGAATGAAATTATTAGTAGTACTCAGGTAAGATGTTGAATGGAAAAGTTCAAATGCATTGTGTTTCAAACATTTAAACTTGGGATGATACTTGGACTTGGAAGATTTAGGATTAATTAATTACAGTGATTTCTTAAATTACGGGTAATTTGAACTTTTTCTTCATAATTATTGGCTTCTAATAATCCTTGGCCGGTGTGAAAAGGTGAAATGTATCAATTATTTTGATAATTCTGATATGGACCATTCCATTGGACCTTGTAGTACAGAACTGTCCATATCACTACATGATGAGAAGAGAAGCAACTCTGTGATGATGTGGTCAGTTATACACCACGAGATCCACATGCAGATGGTCCATATCAGAAATTTCCCAATTATTTAGGGAAGGGGTAGTACTACTAGTACTTGAGAGCTATTGAAATTCATCATAATTCACAAATTGTTTTCCAATGGTAATATAATAAAGAAGAGGTACCCATCCTTTCACAATTTTAGTCTTCCAAGAACAGACTGAAACAACAAGGGATCAAATGAGGGAGGTAAAACCATCCATCCCTGATCCCACCACTGCAATAATTCTATAGCACTTGAAAGAACATATATGATTAAAACAAGTTCAAATTAAGGAAACTCAGCAATCTCTAGATTGATCCATTCTCAAACACTGGGAAACAACATTAATTTCTAGTCTAGGACACATGATTCTTCATCTTTGTTTTGCTCATGATTTCTTTACCTGCAATTTCAACATTTAAAGATTATAAACTAAAAAATGCGTAGTTTTTTAATGGTTTGTTGTTTAATAATTTCATCACTAGCTCGAGAGCGAACGAACCTGGCCTTGGAGCTCCCAAGAGTAAGCTCAAGATCATCCAATCCTGAATCTTCATGAATCCTTTCTCCTTCCCATGGCTTGACTAAACCTCCTTTGATGCTACCAAATGCAAATTCATCCGATATCACTTCGGCCATGGGGACATCAGCATTTTGATCCGAGCCTGGAGGTATAGCAGGTGAGCAAGTCCCACTTTGCCCTGGAGTACACATGAGAGAACCGTTGCGTCCTAAATTCCCGAATTTGAACCCAAATGGATTTGGAGAGACGAGACTAAAAGTTGGAGATGTCGGTCCACGTGATCCAGCAAACCATTCTGAATCAGGAATCATCGGACGTCCAGGGCTAGGGGGCGTAGATAACGGGAGGAAGGAATGATGAGATCCGCCCCAAAAGGCCCGAGTAGAGGAATCATCCCGGTCAGCTTTTAACCGAGGGGGTGAGCTCAAGGGAGGGGTGACAGGAGCACTAATAGAGCCACCATGGTATAGATGATGAAACTTGGAGGATGAGGCCGATGATGATGCTGATGACAGGTTTTTAAGCCAGGGGATTAGCGAATTTCCATCGGCATTAAGGTTAGCGTAAGAAGAAGAGGCTGGACTTGGGAAAGAGGAGGATGCAGGGCTTGGGTTGTATGAGGTTCCAGGACTTGGTTGATAAGAGGAGCATGGACTTGCTGTTGCTGATCCACCCATGATATCCATTCGGTCCACCGGCTTGCATCCCTGTGATAATCAACAAATAATAATCAAGATAAGTTTAACCAGAGGCCTTTGAGAGATTGGTCTAGCAGCTCGATAATGATTAACAACGCTATTTTTATTTTCTTTTGTTTCCATTTAAGACCAATTGATATCTGTGTCCGTTTTATAGTCCCTAGGTCTTTGTGCATACTGGATCAGAACAAAGATTACAAAATTGAATTGTGATGCCGGTCCAGTCTATACAACAATAAAAGCCCTACATTTTTTCTTGGAGAGTTCAGATTTCAGAATGTTAGGACTAAAAAGAGAATCTCGACAAATGATTTAACTGCATTTCTCAATTCATATTATTGGACATTTATACTTCAAATAGCAAAGGGTTTAGAAAACTTCTCAAGAACAGGATACTAAAAGCAAGCACAAAACTTGCAACTAAAAGGAAGAGATTCTTTAATGCTCAATTAGTAGTCCAAGAAAATATTCCCTAAAACATGAAGCTAATCTAATGTATCCTCCAGAACATAGTTCTTTCCATTAACTTATCATAGATGATTCAATAACAACAATAACATAATTCATTAAGTCCCTAATAATTGGGGTGTGAGCGGGAAGAGATAAGAGACAGACCTAACATTTGACAATAAATACACAAACAGGTGCTCCAGAATATCCGTGAAACAAATGAATTTTAGAATAACCTAACTTTTGGCAATAAATGCGTAAAGTGGATGTTCACATAATACCACTGAAAGAGTAACACAGTCCAGCTAGTAAAAAAGGTGAAAATTTTGAGTCATTCACGAGAATAGAAAGAGAGCTAAAGTCAGAAACTCCATTTGGGACATTTTTGGCCACTTCCTTAAAGTTTTTAAAAGAGCTTCTGTTTACAAGCGAAGAGAGTAAAGGACACCAGACAACAAAGGCAAAAAGAGCATCAAATGCACAGAAAACCCATCTTCTTGGATTAATTTCGAGGTCTAAAATGAGAATCCCAAGATTGAAAGATGGAATTTATTAAGGAATTCCAAAGGGCAAATTTGTCTTTAATTCCATACCAATACATTTTCAGACTTCAAACAAAGTCCAGTCTGTGAATCTTAAAATTCCTTGACAAAAAGAAGAAAGGAACTAGATAGATAAAGGGTCTGATAGGAATGAATCTCAAAGTCAGGACTTGAATGTTGGAGGGCGAAAAACTGCACCAGTATACCAAATTACATATAAAAACACTGTAAAAAAAATGTTGGAAGTAAATTTGATCAAATATTTCGAATTACATATAAAATTTATTATATTTAGTATAATTTTTAAAAATTTCGTGGGCGACCGCCCCCACCCGCCTCTGTCTTTGTACCTAGTCTCACTCTGAGATTCCTTGACACAGTCTCATACCAGTCTCGAAACCAAATCAAATTCTCATGATTTAACACTATTTCATTCTCAGACTCAATTTAAATAGAGTTTGAGCCTCAACTTAGTTTCAAACTCAAATCAGACCCAATCCAAATACACCCAAAATTAAAAACAAAAGTGCCCAGTTTTCTTTACAGCGTGCAGATTGTAGACAAGATCCAATTTTTCTTTTGCTGAGTATTGCGGTTAAAAAAAGCTGAAAAAAAGAACACGAAGAATCTAATTCCCTCTAAGACGGTTAAAAAAAAAAACTGAAAAAGTGGAAAGAGAAATTATCCCCAATCTTCCAAGAGTCGTCAGAACATGTCTAAAAAAAGCCGTTAGTTTCTTTTCCGGTATATGATGTAGCTAACGTGAACAGTTTCCGGCAACCTCACTTTAGCGTAAAACTAAAACAACTAAAAAGTAAAAACAACAACCCACTAAAATACGCCGCAATAGTTAAGAGATCGTACACATTAGCAACATCATCATCATCATCCTCTTTCCGCGTTCTTAAAAGTTAAAAACAGCGCCTGCCGGGGGAATTTACACTTTAAAGTTGCTAATGTGCACCGGAAGCAAGGCGCACGTTACCCCAAAACAATTGAGGCAGAAATATTCTTAAAAAGAAAAAAACGAACAAGAAATCTCTGAGTGACGATCGAATTAAAAAAAATTGAAAAATCTAAGAGTGGCGATCGAATTAAAAAAAGCAAAATATGCACGCAAATTAGTCTATATAGAATCTTTTAGTAATTAAAAAGAGAGTGGGCGGCGGTGAGGAGGAGGAGTGCGTACTTTCCGGTAGGTGGTGCCGTCGGGCTCAACAGACCAGCCGGCTTCATTGCAAAGAGCTTTGAGGACTTCATTATTATCGCAGTGCTTGGGGAGCTTGTAATTTCCGTACATTCTCAGACCGGCGAAAATATTCGCCGCAATCGCTCTTCTCCTCCTTTCCCTCCTCTTGTTGTTCTCCCTCTCCTTCCACGTCGGCAGTCTCGTCCCCGATGTCATTATTTTACCGGCTAAATTAATTAAACCTTAATTTTCTTCAAGGGAAATGGGAAAATTTAGAAGAAGAAGAAGATGATGAGAGAACTACCATAGTATATGCATGTTAAGAGTGAGAGTTAAATACTTAAAAAGTACTGTTCTGGAAGTCTATAGTGAGGAATCGTTCGCACGCATTAATTTGGTATGTATTCGATCTTTTGAGACTGACCTCGCGACTGTGGAACCAGTTTTATAAGACCGGTCTTAGAATTTTTCGTTTGTAGGGATGTATACATGTCAAGTGGGTGGGTGTGGGTGTGGGTGATTGACGAAAATGCCCTTTACTGCGATCATTTTTTTGGGTAGAAAGGGCCGAAAAGTAAAAGTGGGATGGAGAGAGTAGACCATGTCTTTTGGTGCTTTGATTTTCTTTCTTTTTGACTACTTAGTTATGGTTTTGTTTTCAAAATTTCACACGTCTTTTTGCCTTTATTTTAAGCTGTTTAGTCTGACCAACTTGGTATTTTTTCTTTTCTTAACTGCATTCACAAGGATAAAAAAAAAATTAAATGTTGGGAGAAAAAAAATAAAGTTAAAGTTGTTTACTAGCACTGCCAAATGAATTTGAAGTCTGCGAAGCAATTCGGGATGCGAAGCAAATGGGTTCATTTTATATTGACTCAATTTGAACTTCAAATTTCAAGTCCATTTAAATTCGGATATTTTGAATACGAGTCCATTTGAACGTGGACTTTTTAGACCAGTCCACAAAAAATAATATATATTTTTTAAAAAAATAACTTTAATACTACTATAAAACTAATGAGTCTCATGGATTTTTTCATCTGTTCTAGATATATATATATATATATATATATATATATATATATATATATATATATATATATATATATATATATCATCTTGAAACTTTTTTTTTTTTTTTATAATTACAATGTTAGATTTCTATACTTGCAAATTTATATCTATTTCAATATTTGTTTTAAAAATTAGAGTATTACTTGAATATAAATGTTCTATATTTATTTATTTTTTTTTTTTTGAGCGCCCGAAGGCGATTGCCCCCGAAGGGGAAGAGCGGAGAGTACCCTAGATAGGGAAGATTGAAGCATGCCCCATGCTTGGGGAGGGAAGATAAGCCTCATAAGGAGGAGAAATTATTTGCCCCATTATGGGGAGATATAGGAATCGAACACTGGACCTCCGTCCCGTGTTCGGGTAGCCTTACCACTTGGGCTACCCGATTCCCATAATGTTCTATATTTAGTTTGGATGAATGTATAATTTTTTTTCAAAAAATAATTATAAATAAAAGGTCCATGAACCCGCAGACCAGTTCATAGTTTGTGGATTTTAAGCGGACTGGGTGGCTATGAACATAGCGCTTGATAGTCCGCAAAAAATGGACTATGTCCGATCTTGTCCATTTAAAGTAAGTCTACACGGAGTTGGACCCGGACCAGACTAAACCGGGCCGTTTGGCAATGCGAGTATTGTTATATATTTACTATGGGTGTTTAAGAAAACATAAATTGGTCGATCTAAATCAATCCAAACCGATTATTCGGTTTGAGCAGTGCATTAGATTAGTTTTGGTTTGCATTAAATTAAAACCAAAGTTTCAATTTGGTTTAAAAATAATTATAATCAGTGGCAGAGTCAGGAATTTTTCTTTGGGGGCACAATTAACATTGACAAAATAAATTCATAAAAGTATATAAATATTTGCGGAGCCAAACAATTTTTTTCTTTATGAAATCTTATAGACTAGAGTTATTCACTTTTTGTTCAACCTTTTCACTCTACTGATCAGTGCTTCATAAACCTCCAAATCCTCTGGCTTCATATTGTGGACTTTTTATTGTGAACTTTTTATAGTTTACAAGAGAGCCCATTGTTGATTTTTTATTAGTAATTTTATTTTTTAGTCTCTTACACACTTAAGTTTGTTACCAAATCAAGAGGAAAATTGTTAAAATATAAGTGGTGTCATTCCTATAATTCACAAATTAAGTTTGTTACAATTTTAACCAAAATTGTTAAGATATAAGTGGTGTAATTCCTATAATTCACGAACTAAAAAATCTAATTTTAAATCGTAAAGTGATTCAAAATGTTCACGGGACGAGATGTTATAAAAACAAAAACTAAAATTAAAAAAAAATGGAAAAAATTGCCCCAGGCCCCCACGTAGCTCCGCCAGTGATTATAATCCAAATCAAACCAAATACACACACAAATATATCTATCTATATATATATTAGATAAGTCTTTTTCGATTTATATATATATATATATATATATATATATATATATATATATATATATATATCATGCCACATGTCATTTTCTAGGATTTTATATTTTTAATTAGTTATAAACCTTTTAATTGGTGCAAAAAAGTTGAACTATTTTATTTAATTGGAGGAGGCAGGATTCGATCCCGCAACGTGCAGGTAAAATGCTACACCACATTGCCAGCTACTCTGGAAGGTATTTAACAACAATTTTATTTAATTTTTTCAATGGAATGCTAATTTAAGTAAAATTTTCCACGATCTTAAACAAATATAAACTAACAGTATTTTTGGTTTGATATAATAATCTAAATTAAATATACTATAGATATGTTTTCCTGTAGCTTTATTATAGACATTTTTTCCTATAATTTTGTTTATGGTTGGTCTAGATGGTTGACGTCAATGATAGAGGGGACGGAGGTCGGGTAGTAGTAGAACGAGTTCAAAAGTGGTCGAAGATGAAGTTGAGAGTGAGAGCGAGGAATAATTCTTAGGATTTAAATGGCTTTTCATGTCGGTATATTTTTTCTTTTCTGATGTGAGAAATTTTAGGAGATAGTTATAATTGATTTTCATATTACAATCTTATGCCTTTTTCTTTTCTTTTTTTTCTTTTTCAGATTAAAGAAAATTATGAGATAGTTGGAATATTGTAATAAATTTCGTAAGAAAAAATTGTTTCGTTTGAACTTTTACATTGCAATAATTTTTACATTAATCTATAAGCTACTTACCGATCGTACTGTTTTTTTAAGTGAAAAATTAAAAGTTATTATCGGATCCAATCAAGAATAATAAAGATATTATCGGATACACAATCTAGCATAATCTAAGTAAGACATCCGAGCCGGCTTCAGTACGAAACATCAATTGTTGTACAACGTGCGGAACAATTATGGGGCCGTCGGATCAAACATTTGACAGGTAAGATCATTTGAGTCTCAATAATTATTATAAAGAAGGTATTAAACAAAATGATCCAGTTGTCAGATTTTAGATTCGACAGCCCGTAATAGTTCCGCACAAACCTATGTTTCAGGAGGTTGTGTAGTCAAACTTGCTTTGTCATCCCATAGATTGCTCTAAAATGGAAAAAATTTAAATAAATATTTACCTGAGAAGGAATATCGTGAGAAACAAACCCCTTCACATTAGAACTATGGATAATCTGGCCATCTGAGATAATTCACTCTTACGGACAAATTCAGTTCAAATAAAAGAAGAAAATAAATGGAAGTCATTCAAAAAATATATAACATGATAAAAAATAAAATTACCTGAAAATATTCATCTTCTTTACAAACTTACAAATTGAATCTATAACAATTTATGCATTTTCGGTTCTAAACAGTAGAAGTCTTGGTAAATCGAGAGTAAACTGATAAAAGAAAGAAGCATATAAACAAAGAAGGAAAAACATGAAGAAAGAAGAAAGCGATGCTTACTAGTTTGTTTATTTGAGAGGAAATTTAGCAAAGTGATATTATGATGATATGTTAGGTGTTTCTGAGAGGGTGTGTATTGCAGAAGTGGTTACATATGTATGAGGATTTGTAGGGGATAACCGAGTAGTGGATTAGAATTGAAAGTTATTACGATAATTATTAACTTTTAATTGATTTAAGGAAAATTGGTCATTATTGTCCCTAAACAATTTACAGATTGTACGCAAAATCCTTAAAAATTAATTATGAACGTTAAAATCACTAAGCAATTTATCATTGGTACATAAGGTCCTTCCGTAAAAAAAATAGTTAGTTAACTGTGAATTTAAATTTTTGATCACGTCAACAGAAATATTTTAGGGGTATAATCGGTAATCATAGTTAACTTACCCACTAATCCCTTATCCTTGGAGCCCCCACCCCGCCACACACATACACCCACATTCGTCTATTTTCATCTTGAACACCACCTTCATCACCGACCACCACCATCACCACCATTACCGACCACCACCCCACATCTTCTTCACCCGTCATCACAAAATTGCCATCAGATTCTGCAAATTCATAAAATTTCAGTAAAGTTGCGAAGAAGTATACTAAAATAAAAAAATATTTTAGAGCTAAATTACTTTCATCATGTCACCTGGCACAAAGAACGCACAAAAAATAATTTTAACAGTCTCTAAGACAATAATCCGTAATTAAAATCACTAACCAAGTTTAGAAGATAAAATTGTCAATTATAAATTCATGAATTGTGTCATAAATATCCATAAAAAAGAATAACATCAATGCAAGAAAGACTAATCGGCTGTGATATTAAACTGGACTTCAATACAAAATGATATTAAAAATCCCAAAATCCAGTGCAACTCTTTAAATGACCATAACACCTAGAAGACCGACTTTAACGCCACCAACAGTGTAGATTGTGTGAATCGAATGTTAAATAGGTCATTTACATGTATTGACTATTAATCAGATATTGGATAAGCGAACATTTCTTTTTGAATAAAAGAAGGCAAACTCACCTCCAACTTATTGGTGCACGAACATTCTTGTTGAGGAACAATAATGTCACTCAAACAAAAAAGGGAAACAAAAAAAAAAAAAATTAGTCTCTACCAATTTCTCGCTATCTCCTTCTTCCCCAACATTTTTACCACTTCCTCTACCTACTCCGCCTGCAATTCCCTACATAGTAACAAAAAAGGAAATAGAGATCACTTGACAAAGAATTTTTTTAGTAAATCTAATTCATTGATCCATGCATATTAACAAAAAATGGTTAGAGAAAAAATAACAATTCCCCGGATCAGATCGCTACTTATGTGAGAAAAAACCCAAAAGGAATGGTGATCAATAAAAGAAAATAAATAACTACTTTTATTTCAATTAAATGCAATTGATAGTCCATAATTAATTTTTATGCAATATGATCCCTGCAAAACTAAAGGAAAATATATAGTAAAACCATCTTTATGCACTTGTGTGCGGAGTAGTGCATTCTGAAATAACTTTAACGTACCATTCCATAATTTTCTTAGATCTGAAAAAGAAAGAAAATAAAACGGTATAAGTATTAAGTCAAAATCCTTTGTAACATCTCATAAATATTTTACTTTCTAAAAAACAAAAATAGAAAAAATTATTTACAACAGAGAGCTTGGTCTTAGAGTTTACAAAGATAGAACTTTTGCTAACACTTTAAACTCTTCACCAACAAAATTTGATAAAAGTAACTTACATAGTTTTAGACCATCAATAAAATATACTCCCTCCATTCCTAAATATAAGACTCTTTAGACAATTTTAAAAAATTAAGGAACTTGTCATTTTCACCGAAAGGTCCAATATTACCCCTATCTCACTTCTATAGAATAAGAAAAGAAAGGAAAAAATAGGGATGGTAGAGGCGACAAATAAAAGAAATGTCGAGGGTATAATTGGAATAAATTGTTGACAACTAATAAAAGAGCATTAAACGATAGTTAATTTGGATACATACAGATCTCCTAAGAGACAATTAAATGGGAAGGGAGGGAGTATATATTATGTGTATAATCGTGAGGTAATGTAGGCTTAGATGTACTAAACAATTCATACAAACATGAACAAAAAATAGATAATCAATATTGATGTGAGAAAATTTCACTTAAAAAAACAGTATGGTCGGTAAGTAGCTTATAGATTAATGTAGAAATTATTGCAATGTAAAAGTTTAAATGAAACAATTTTTCCTTACGAAATTTATTACAATATTCCAACTATCTCATAATTTTCTTTAATCTGAAAAAGAAAAAAAGAAAACAAAAAAGGCATAAAATTGTAATATGAAAATCATTACAACCATCTCCTAAATTTTCTCACATCAGAAAATAAAAAAATATACCAACATGAAAAGCCATTTAAATCCTAAGAATTGTTCCTCGCTCTCACTCTCAGCTTCATCTTCGACCACTTTCGAACTCGTTCTACCACTACTCGACCTCCGTCCCCTCTATCACTGACGTCAACCATCTATACCAACCATAAACATAACTAAAGGAAAAAATGTCTATAATAAAGCTACAAGAAAACATATCTATAGTATATTTAATTTAGATTATTATATTAAGCCAAAAATACTGTTAGTTTATATTTGTTTAAGATCGTGGAAAATTTTACTTAAATTAGCATTCCATTAAAAAAATTAAATAAAATTGTTGTCAAATACCTGCCAGAGTAGCTGGCAATGTGGTGTAGCATTTGACCAGCATGTTTGCGGGATCGAATCATGCCTCCTCCAAATAAATAAAATGGTTCAATTTTTTTGCACCAATCAAAATTTTTATAACTACTTAAAAATATAAAATCCTAGAAAATGACACGTGGCACGATATATATACAAATCTGAAAAGGGCTTCTGTAATATAGATAGATACTAGCCTAATAACCCGTGCTATGCCGCCAATTCCATTTTACTATATAATTAAGAATATATGAAAATCAAATGACTTTGTGAGCTAATTTTGTTTTTTGAAAAAAAAAAAATTTGACGGTTGGAATTAAAAATTTGAAAAGAAAATTGAGTTTGCCACTGAATTTAATGGGTTAAATACCAACCCACCAATTCATTCAATTGAAAAGCATTATCAACCCCTCTATTTATAATGTTGTCAAACTCCACAAATTTCGTACATTTTCAATTTGGAATCTTGAATAATATTGAAAAGGAAAAAGAAAGATCTAGAAAATTAGAATAGAAGAAAAGAAAATTCATAAATATATTAAATTATAAAATTTAATTTGAATAAGTTAAAGATGTCCATTAGTATTTAAAAAAAAATTATAAAAAAATTGGAAATTAGATTGAGGACCCGACCCGAGAACTCTATAGTGCTAAAAAACAGCAAATGTATTTGCTGATATCATATATAAGTTTTATACACATAAATTTTCTTTTATAGTCTTGTCATTTATCAAGTTATAAAAATAATAACTGTTTTTTTAGGTGAGAGCCTTTATTGTTGTTAATTTTCTTACCTGGCTTTAGATTCATATTTTTTATTTTTTATTTTATTAAAAAATAAAATTTCTACAAATTAAATACTTTAGTTTTAGAGAGTTTAGAAGAAGATTCACTTGATTTTTGCAGAATAAACGAAGCGAGTTGGTTTTTTTTCATTTTTAAATATCCATATTTTTTTTTCAAAATATATTATTCAAATAAAAATGATGCATAAGAATAGAAAAAAGCAAATAATGAACATTGCATAAGTCTAAACTAAATCGAACTTCATTGTAAGTTCAATCGGAATTTAGAGGACCCGGTAATCCGAATTACCCGTTATTTGTTAAAACTTTAACCATTTATATTTGTATAAATAAAAAATATAAGAAATAAAAGTGTGTTTCCCTAATTTGATAAGCTGAAATGTCAGCCAAATTTCCCATCAAAACAACATGTGAAAGTACTTTCTTTTTGTATTGTCAAACCAACAAAACAATCTAACTTTTCAATGTGGGCATGCATTTACTCCTTTTATAAGAGTTCTTAGTCTTCTCCTTTTTATTTTATTAAAAAAAATACAAAACTCTCGAAAATTAAACGTAGAATTTTAGAGAATGTGATTGGTTAAAAACAAAAACACATTATATAATATAAATATAGTTAGATTAGATTAGATATATTAGATAGTCTAATAACATGTGTTATTCTCGGGATTCCATTTTATCATATAATTAAGAGTATATGAAAACAATGGTTCTGCAAGATTTTTTTTTTAAGTTTCGACTTTTTAAATGAAAAACAATAATAAGCAGGTTTTCTTGTAGGTTATACCAAAAATAAAATGGCTCTGTTAGCTAAATTTTTATTTTTTTAAAATAAATAAATTTGACTATTGGAATGAAAAAGTTGAAAAGCAAATTGAGTTTGCCACTTAATTTAATGGGCTAAATATCAACCCATCAATTCATTCAATTGAAAAAACATGTTCAACCCCTTTATTTATAATGTTGTCAAACCCCAAAAATTTCGTACACTTTCAATGTGGGATCTTGAATAATATTGAAAAAGAAAAAGAAAAATCTAGAAAATTAGAATAGAAGAAAAGACATAAATATATTAAAAACCATAACTTTAGATTAATATTTTTTACTTATTTTTATTTTATTAAAAATTAAAATTTCTACAAATTAATACTTTAGTTTTAGAGAGTTTAGAAAGATATTCACTTGTTTCCAGTATAAACGAAGCGAATTGATTTTTATTCATTTTAAAATATCCATATTTATTTATTTTTCAAAAGATATTATGAAAATAAAAATGCTGCATAAGAATAAAAAACTAAAAAAAAGAACATTACGTAAATCTAAGCTAAATCGAACTTGATTGTAAGCTCGTTCGGAATTCAGAGAATATGACCATTTAAATTACCCGTTATTTGTTAAAACTTTAACTATTTATATTTATATAAATAAAAAATATAAGAAGCAAATAAGTGTGCTTTCCTAATTTGATAGGGTAAAATGTCAGTCCAATTTATCACTCAAAACATGTGAAAATACTCTCTTTTATAGTATTCTCAAACTCAAACAAAAATCTAACTTTTGAATGTGGGATACTCTTATGAGCAAATCAAAAGTTTACAATAAAATTTGACCAACCAATAGAAATTTTATAAAATAATTAATTGAACCAAAATTAATGGAAATTACACGTAAAATTTAGAAGAATGTGATGAGTTTTGAATTTTGAAATTAAGGAACATAATATAATTAATGTAGATTATTATATCATACAAAAAATACTGTTAGTTTTGATTTGGTAGAGATCGTGGAAAAGTTTACTTGAATTAGCATTCCATTGAAAGAATTAAATAAAATAGTTGTTAAATACCTGCTAGAGTAGCTGGTAATGTGGTGTAGCATTTGAACTACTGGCTTGGGATCGAATCCCTCCACCCCCAATTTAAGTAAAATAGTTTATTTTTTTGTACCAATCAAAAGTTTTATAACTAATTAAAAACATAAAATCCTAGAAAATGACACATGACATTATATATATACAAATATGAAAAGGTGTTTTGTGTGACACCCCTACCCTCTCGGGCCGGGACTGCCGCGTGCCTCTCGGCATTGGGTTCTATCTTTTACAATACAAAAGGAACTACAATGAAATTCAATACAATACAAAAAAAGAATCCCTATATACAGATTTCTAATCCCAAGCTTTCGCTGCGCACTCTGATACCAAAATATTGCAACACCTTCATATACTTGTGGAGGGGGAAAACATTTTGGAAAACGTGAGCCGAAGCTCAGCGAGGGCCGTGCTAGTGGTGCCAGTGTCTGTAAAAATCATTTTCTTTGGAAAAATACTTTTATATCAAAAATAGCTCGCACAATGAGAAAACCATATATATACTCTTATAATAAGGGGCCTGATTTCTGGAAAAATTGTTCAAGACTGTCGAGATCAGATTGACAATGGTATTCCAATAACATTAAATCACATTTCATACGGGCCTCGATCTAGACATTTATCGACAGGATTCTGGAGGTGGCTCCCACCCTTTGGTATAGCACACAGTTCCTTCGATTATATTCATTTAGGCCCGACTCAATATATTCGCAGTCTCGTAATACCATGTCAATAATCTCAGGACAGATCTCGTTCAAGGTTCAGTAAAAACATTTCATTTCCAATAATATTAAGGGAAATTGGCGAAATAAGTACTCAAACAATATGCGTTTGGCGATAATGGTCCCCGTTTTATTTTTTTTTGTTTTTAGGAACATAAACAATTTGCGTTTGGCTAAAATGGTCCTTCCGTCCATCCCAGTTAATGTCAACTGTTAGTCAACCAAAAAATAAATGAAAAATAGCAAAATTAAAGGGTATTTTGGGGAAAAAACTGTTTTATTTTTGGGAAATTGGCGAAATAAGTACTCAAACAATATGCGATTGGTGATAATGGTCCCCATCTTCATCCTCCCTCCCTTCATCTCATTCTCTTCTTTCTCCTTCCCTTTCCACCACCCTTCCCCCGCCAACCGCACCACCACCCTTCCACCACCAATTCCTTGTATTACCCCTTTATCTCCATGCCCAAAATCTTCACAAAAAAAAACCCTATTGAATTCACCCAATAAAAAGAGCACTATTTTATGGGTTTGTTTTACTTGAAAGAAGGAGATGGTGGAGATGGAGGTTTGGTAGTGGTGGCAACGGGGAAGGGGATGAGGAGGGGTGGATGATGTTTGGTGGGTAGAGATGAAGGTTTGGAGGGTGGAGATGGTGGTTCTTGGAAGAAGGAGATGGGGGTTTGGTGGGGGTGGAGAAGGTGGAGAATGTGGTTTTACTTGAAAGAAGGAGATGGTGGAGATGGAGGTTTGGTAGTGGTGGTGGTGGTGGTGGCAGCGGGGAAGTGGAGGAGGAGGGGTGGATGATGTTTGGTGGATAGAAATGAAGGTTTGGAGGGTGGAGATGGTGGTTCTACTTGGAAGAAGGAGATGGGGGTTTGGTGGGAGGTGGAGAAGGTGATTTTACTTGAAAGAAGGAGATGGTGGAGATGGAGGTTTGGTAGTGGTGGTGGTGGTGGCAGCGGGTGGTGGTGGTGGCAGTGGTGGTGGTGGTGGTAGTGGTGGTGGAGGTTTGGTAATGGTAGTGGTGGTTCTATTTTTTAGGGTGAAATTCCCAAATTAGCCCCGGTTCCTAAAAAGGGTTTTTAAAAAAAAAAAATTTAATTTTTACCGTAACTGGGATGGACGGAAGGACCATTTTAGCCAAACGCAAATTGTTTATGTTCCTAAAAACAAAAAAAAATAAAAACGGGGACCATTATCGCCAAACGCATATTGTTTGAGTACTTATTTCGCCAATTTCCCTAATATTAACAATAAGACCCCAATTTCAGAAAACCATTTCATGATGACAAATAAATAAAATCAGTGCATGTCATGAGTGGATCCAGACCATGAGTGCAATGAACAATTAATGAGCACACAATACATATATATAATTTTACAAAAAGGGTTAGGACCACTCACCTGACTAGTTGACTTTCTTCAAATTCCAAATATATCCTAGAACAGAACTTCGCCATAATTTATTAATAGATCATACCTTCCAATAAACAACACTAGAATTTGGCACATATGTAGAAATTACAAAATCATATGGTATAAAGAAGGAAATGAAGAAGTTGAGAGATTTTTGAATGAAAATGAAATCAGGAAATATGAACTATTTATAGAAGAATGGAAGCTGTTGAGCAGCTACTTTAATTAAGCAACTGCAAAGCAAAAGCTGTTGTGCAGTTCAAGCAGCTGCAAATCAAAAGTTGTTGAGCAAATTTGCAAGTCAAAAGTTCTTTCGAGCAAGCTGCTTTTATAGCATGTGCCCTAGCTTCTAATCCATATTTTGAGATTTTTGTACACATGAGGTGCTTGAGAGACGGGTTGTTACACTTTGTAACATACACACACACACACACAGCTTAAATACCCGTGCTTTGCACGGGATTTTGTTTTATCATATAATTAAGAGTATATGAAAATCAAATGGCTCTTTGATTTTATTTTTTTTTTCTAAAAAAAAAAATTGACTATTGGAATGAAAATTTTGAAAAGCAAATTGAATTTGGCATTAAATTTAATGGGCTAAATATCAACCTACCAATTCATTCAATTGAAAAGCATGCTCAACCCCTTTATTTATAATGTTGTCAAACTCCAATTTTTTTGTACATTTTCAATGTGGGATCTTGAATAATATTGAAAAGGAAAAAGGAAAATTTAGAAAATTAGAATAGAAGAAAAGAAAAACATAAATATATTAAATTATACAATTTAATTTGAATAAGTTAAAGATGTCAATCAATACATAAAAAATTTGGAAATTAGATTAAGGACCTGAAAACTGTATAATGCTGAAAATGCCTTTGATGATATCATATACTCCCTCCGAAAATATAAGTTTTTTTAAAAGTTTTAACACAAATTAAGATATTAATACAGATGACTAAAGTACCCCTAATTAATACTCCAAAAGAACAAATAAATTAATGAAGAGTTGCATGGGAACTACACATTTTGACAAAAATGAATATATGGAGAAAATAATGTAAGGGTAAATTAGCCAAAAAAATGTACAATTCTTGTAAAAAAACCTATATTTTGCAAAAAAAATTAACTCTAAAAAAAACTTCTATTTTGAATCGGAGGGAGTATAAATTTTATACACATTAATTTTCTTTTATAGTCTTGTCATTTGTCAAGTTTTAACAATAATAACTTCTTTTTTTTACGTGAGAGTCTTTATTGTTGTTAATTCTCTTATGTGACTTTAGATTAATATTTTTTACTTATTTATTTTATTAAAAATTAAAATTTCTACAAATTAATACTTTAGTTTAAGAGAGTTTAGAAGAAGATTCACTTGATTTTTGCAGTATAAAAAAAGCGAATTGATTTTTTTTTCATTTTTAAATACCTATATTTATTTATTTTTAAAAAGATATTATGAAAATAAAAATGTTGCATAAGAATAAAAAATAAAAAATGAACATTGCATAAGTTTAAGCTAAATCGAACTTGATTGTAAGGTCAATCAGAATTCAGAGGACCCGGTAATCTGAATTACACGTTATTTGTTAAAACTTTAACTATTTATATTTATATAAATAAAAAAATATATGAAGTAAATAAGTGGGCTTCCTAATTTGATGGGCTGAAATGACATGTCAATGTACTCTCTTTTATAATATTATCAAACTCAAAAAACAATGTAACTTTTCAATGTGTGATACTCTTATAAGACAATCAAGAGTTTACAACCAAAGTAAAATAACCAATCAAAATTTTATAAAATAATCAATTGAACCAAAATTCATTGAAATTACACGTAGGATTTAGAATAACGTGATTGACTGAAACTGAAAACAGGCTCGGTAATATATATATATATATATATATATATTCGGTTTGGTTTGGTTTGGATTATAAAAGAATTTAAATCAAACCGAAAGTTCGGTTTTAATTTAGTCCAAACCGAAACCAGTTCAATGCACCGTTCAAACCGAAAAATCGGTTTGGTCAGTTTCGCTTTTTCATGAACACCCTTAAGTGCTATATAAAAAAAGATTGAAGAGCCCTCCGTCTGTTGGTATATGATTTTAGATTCACTTGAAACTCTGTTTTATTTTGAACTAATAAATGTGTAATTTTTTATATATTTTTTTTTCATTATAGGATAATTATGCAGTAATTTGTTTGAAGTTTAAGTATAAGAACAAATAATTCATGTTTTCATTAATTTGTTTACTTTATTTTTTTTTTTAAACTTGTGAAAACTATAGACATAAGTTTTTATATTTTTAGCAACTAAGCAAAAAATTTGTTTTATTTTTACTTTATAACCAATATATTTTGTATCTCACAAAAATTGAACAACCAAATCAAGCTGATTCAAACCGAACGTATCAGTTTGAGATTTTGAATTGGTTTAAAAAAATTTAAACCGAATATTTTGAATTAGTTTAAAAAATGTGTAAAACCGAATCAAATCTAACAATGAGCTACCTTATATTTACCATAAAACTGTGTATGTTATTTAAGATCATATTTTCACGCATTTTTTGTTTACAGGGCCAATAATAGTTGAGAAGTACATGTTTATTATACTTTTTTTGGTCCATTTTGATGATCTCTTTCCCGAATTTAACGTAATTAATCACGTCAATAACATTTAGATGTCGAAAAAAATAAAGGGAGATGATATTCACACTCTTTTAACTTTTTGCACTATTTCTTTTTTTATTTCATTAGTAAAATACATTAATACTTAAACTTAACACATTCAACAATTCAAGAACACTATAAATAAAGATATTAAAATCTGTTCATTTATAAAACAAAGAGATGAGAATACAAGAAATTAAATTAAGAGTGCGAGCATAATTTTTTTTAAATAATAATAAAAGAAATGAAGATTTAAATGAGACAATGAGTGCTGATTTAACTACGTCTTTATGGGGCTGACACACAAAATGTCATTCTCATGTTCATGATGAGTATTAGTAGAGCTTAGCCCGTTAGCCGAGTAAAGGTTTTCTGAAAAAAATATGAAAAAACAAAGAAAAAGCAGCAATGATTAATTTGATGTAAAAGGGCATTTTAGGCATCCGATGAACTCTCTTTTTTTTTTTTAATATACAAGACACAAAAAGCAAAATTTGGCAAAATAAAAAGAAAAGAAAAAGCACGGAAGAGGTCGTCGACACATAGATAAGTGGATGATGGGGACCACTTGCCTGAAGGCGTGACTTGCTGACTTCATGTGACGTAACTACACCACTTGGCACCATTTGCTGTCCTTGCTCGTAACCGTCTTCCTCATCTTCAATCGAGTATATGTATAGTAATGTCATTTATTCTTTAGTTGTGATATTTTAATTGGGTGAGTGTTTGTGTTGATTTGTTGTTGAACACGAAAGACAAAATATGAAATAGCTGGGCTTTCAATGTGATTCCTGCTACTTTTTTACTTACGTGTCTATATTACAAGTTTATAATTTGGTGTCAATTATATGTTTTAACATTTTTATATGTTATTTGTGGTAATCTAGATGTTGAGAGCGTATTTGATAGGTTGAAGAGATGGAGGACTTAAGAGGATTTGTTAGTAAGTTAAGGGCCTTTTTGTTAGGAGAACTAATGTGAGTTAATGGAGGAGTTAGTGCAGGAATTAGGGGTGGTTATTGCTGGATTTATTTTGAGAAAGAAAAGAGAAAATATGGCAGCTTGACAGTCTGTGGGAGATTGAGCATTTGGAGGGCTAACGTTGCTGGATTTGGGCGCACAATATATCAATCTTGTAGAGAATTGAAAGAGCTATGAGTGGGCGCTGACAGATTGAGGTTTCGAGGTTCGTACAAAAAGTTATAGCGTTCGGAAGTAGGTTCGTACAAGGGGGAGATCCTTACCTCAAAAGTTATAGCGTTCAGGAATTATTGTTCTTCGTAGGAGATTTGTAAGCTTTTGAGGTAAGGATCTCCCCCTTGTTATTTTCAGTCCTAAAAGCATGAAAACAGTATTTTTAAGTTGTGTAATTGTTTATAAAAGGTTTACACATGTTTTCAATTGCATAAAATGGATGAAGCGTTGAATTGTTGTAATTCTATGTGAGCGATCGTTGAATTTGCTATGTTATTGTTCTGTAATTGAATTGTATTTATGGTTGTCCATATTTGTATTGTTGGGTTGCTGGTTTTATTATATGGTTAAGGTCGTCTTTTTGGTATCGTCGACATGGCTATTGTTGGTTGTGTCGCCTCAATCTTGAGCTTTTGTCTAAGAACGACTTTGGCAGGAGTCATTCGAATATTCTGGTCTGTCTGGAGGCTTCTCCAGTAGGACGATAATTATGGGCTACTAACGGTTGTTGTGGAGTTCACTTTGGTGGACAATGACATAACTGAATGATTCCTTAAATACACTTCTGACTGGACCCGTTGTTTAGGAGGTCATATTGAACCCATTAGTACCTACTGTACTTTTTCCTAGTTTAGCTATAAGTCAGGGATCGTTAATAGTTTTGCTTAAAGTTATTTATAGATGATTAAGCTCGATTGTGGGATTGTGTGTCATAGCTGAAATCATACTCGTAGTGTCTGACAAAATGTATTTTGTCTGGTCTGTTATAAGTAATTCATGGTGCTTGTAGAACGATTATGTTGTATAAGTGTTAATATATGAAGAGTATGGTTTATAGCTTTGGTGCTTATGTTTTGGTCTTATTTGCTATGTGGTGTTGGTCTATAATGTGTCATTTCGGGGTTGGAAAAAAGGGATTTCAGAAATGATGTTTTCCTTCACAATTTTGTACTATTTTTGGTCTGCACTGAATTTCCGGTACGGACCATGTGTCAGTCGTCCAGAGTAAACTACTGGGACTAGTCGGACGAGGGGAAAGCCTTACCTCGGTCGACCGGACCTTGTGTAGGTCATCCGGGTTTTTTGATTTAGCTACTGCCTCGATTTCGGTTGACCTTCTGGCTTTGTTGGTCGACCGGACTGAGGATAGTGTCTTGATTAGACTCTGGGAGACTTCTTCGGTTTGCTTCGCTGGTCGACCGAAACTTTGTTTTCAGTTAGTCTGGTTTCTGTTTTATTTCGTTTTCAGAGTTCAGTCTGTCAGTGGTTCTGAGTATTTTGCATATGTATTTCTAAACGTTTTAAAGTATTTCAAGTCAATCCTTGCATTGATTTCACACGTGTTTTGGGAAAGTTAGGAATTGTTTTGAGTTGTGTTCGATGCTTCATCCCAATGAGGTTGATGCTTACTGGGCTAGGTTAGTAGCTTAGTCCTTCATATATTTTTCTTTTGCAGATGTCCAGGTTGATGGTATCAATGATGGGATTGGATCGAGGAAGATTTTTGAGGCTTTTGTAATAGATAGAACATTTTCCTTCTTTTCAGTTTGTACTTTGCTTCAAGAACATTCGTTGTATTTGAGTATTTAATTTGGCAAATAATCCTCTGTCCCCAATTCCTGTCCCCATCCCTGTCCCAGCCAATCACAATCCACCCTGTGTATATATAATTGGAAAAACTATTATATAGCAAATTTTGATTGACTGGGACAGGGATGGGGACAGGAATTGGGGACAGAGGATTTTCACCCATTTAATTTATGTAAGAACCTTTCAGTTTCCTTTTAAATTTGAATTCTTTTGGGATTTTAGCATTTTCGTATGAGGGTTCGGTGTCCCATCGACGTATGTGGCACTGCCCGGTATCCTCAGGTTACAAGGTGTGACATTTAGTCATCATTGTACATTCTTTTTGTTTGGCGATTTTTTTTTTTTTTCCATATTTTAGTAATTTTTTTAATATTTTATCCAAAATATAAACAATTTAATATCTCCAAAGCAATATAATTAGTATAAATTTGTAATCATCGTATTATTATTATATTAAGAAATTTTATTAGTGCAATAGATAATATATATCATAGGTGTAAAAAAATTAAAACCACACTAAACACACTCTTAAGATTCTTTTAAAAAAAAACGTACTCTTAAGGTTATTTTAGTTGTTTCTTAAAAAAGTTTATTTTATTTGTCAGTTTTTATTTAAAATTATTAGCAAAACAGTAATTGTTATTATTAAATAGTTATTAATTTGTTTGATTAACCATTTAAAAGTATGTATTCTTGCCACATAAGAAATAACTTGATAGTTGATTGTTTGACTTATAACTGAAGAGACTCATAATAAAATTCCAGCAGTTCAAAGAAAAGGTATATATTAGTCTGGAAGTTTATTTGTGAGTTTTTATTACATATTTTTTTCTTAAAGAATAAAAATAATTGTGTATGAATAGAGACGCGAGATTTTTTTTTTTTTTTTGCTAAGTAGAGGATTAATCATTTGAAACATCCAAAACCGGATAAGTGTTACAAACAGTGCCTCCCCTATCATACAGAATAAAATGTGGAATGGCTAAATGGTCTAAATACCTAGTTACATCGTTAGATTTTGCCCAATAAGCTAAATTATGAGAATGAAAGTTAGCTAACCTATTTACATATTGAACATTCCATAATTTAGAAATAGCAAGTATACCTCTTCCAACCTTGACCAAATCTGATCCGGTCCAGTGAATATCCGAAGTATAACCATTAAGACCTTTGATGACATTGAGGCAGTCACATTCAAGCACAGCCTTTTGAATCTTTTAAGTCTGCATTATGCCCAAAGCCAATAAAGCTGCTTGAGCTTCTGCTTCGAATGGAGTTCTCGCCTGAAATCTATGAATCCAAACACCTCGAATATACCCTATATCGTCTATGATAATGGTGGCACTGACCGCTTTATCCTCTTTAATGAATCCCGCATCGAAATTAATCTTCAAAACATTTTTTGCAGGCATTTTCCACATGATTTCCTTTTGCTTGACCCCTCTTTTCATCAGCCTGCCTTGTGCTGCTCCCCAATAGTTCCTTGCTTTAAGCTCTATTTGACCAATCGTCTCTTCCCATTTCCTCATTTGTTTCCCATGAAGTACTTCATTCCTTAGAATCCAAGTTTGTTCCAAAGTAACTACAAGAAAGTTTAAGAATTCAGATTTCATGTCACTAGAAATAAAAATATTAGAAGGCTTACTTACCTCATGTAGCCATCTTGAAATATTCCAATCATGAAAGCCTTCCAATTTGAGATGATATTTCGATGAAAACCAAATAAACTTGGAAAATGGACACGTAATAAAGAGATGTTCAAGTGTCTCTTCTTCTCATTGACATAACAAACAACTCTCTTCTTGAATCTTGAAACAAAATTTCATCCTCCCCTAGTTGGTAACACATTGTTGATAATCTTCCACAAAAAATGAATATGCCTACTGTGCAAGTTCAAATGCCATAATTCTTTCCAATAATTTTTATTAGTATAAGACAAACCCCCAAACCTATCATGGTTCACTGTTCTATAAGAAGTTTTAACAGTAAGTTGCCCTGTCGAAGAGGGCAACCAAACCAATGAGTAGGGGTGTCCACTATTCGGTTAAATCGAAATACCAAACTGAATTATATTATATGGTTCGGTTTATTTGGTATTATTTATTGCCAAAGTTTTATGACAACCGAATTACCGAAATACCGAATAAACCAAAATACCAAATAAACCGAATAAATAGAACGAATAAATCAAAATAATTCGCTTTGGTATTCGGTTTTCAAATTTTAAATACCGAATTACCGAAATATCTAATAGACCAATTATTATTATTAAAAAAAGTATTATACTTATACGTATTATTAATATTAATATTATTTAGATCTGTCTTCAATCCATCTGTTTTAGTGACATTCGGGGAGTAGACACTTTGTACATTTATTGCCAAATGTTACCGCAAATACCTGAATGATTAGGGACTTAATGAGTTATGTTATTGTTGTAAAGTTGTATTTTTATTCTTAATTTTTAATTTATTGTTTGTATTTTAATTGTGCATTATGATTTTATCATTGTCTATTTTTTATTAAGTTGAACTCCACAAGAAAAATAAAATAAAATTTCGGTACAAACCGAACTGTACCTAAACATACTGAAATAATTTCGGTATTCGGTATACGGTTTTCATAAAATTTTGGTTCGGTTCAATTTTCATAAAACGTTAAAAACCGAAACGAATTCCGAAATTTTGTTCCGAATACCGAATGCACACCCCTACCAATGAGTCATGTTCCCTAGAGGGAATAATTTTCAAAATAGCTGTAGCAGTCACTTGATCAAAAGAAGCCTGAATCAAATCCTTGTTCCACTCATTTTGTTCCAAGTTAAAAAGTTCCTTAACCAAGATCAAGGAATCATCCCTTCTAAGATTCAAAGGCATTCTGAAACCATCTAAACTTGGGATTCAAACATCCTCCCAGATTCTGGTAACGAATTTTTTTCCTACATTGATACAATAACCTTTTCTCAATGTGCCAATAGTCTTCACAATACCAGACCAAATCCAGGAAGCACTACTATCATTTCTGTCAATATTGAGGAGGTTCCCACCTCTAAGATGCTTAGATTTCATCAATTTCACCCAAGTTTTATCGGAATTCCTCATGATATCCCACCCCAATTTAGACAAACAAGCAATGTTCATATCAGAAGCCCTTATAATACCCAAACCTCCTGCCATCTTAGGAGTGCAAATAGCATCCCAGGACTTCAAATAAAGGTGCCTACCACTGTTTTCCTTAAAAACCCACCAAAAATTCCTAATCAGATTATCAAGTTTCTAACACAAAGAAACATGAAGCATGAAATTATGCATAATGTGGATAGGCAAAGATTGAGCAATTGTCTTAATTAAAAAAAGTTTACCTGCTTGAGATAATGCACTTATTTTCCAGCTAGACAGTTTCCTCATAAGTTTTTCAATCACATGAAATAAAGCCTCTTGCTTAGAATTACCTTTACAAAATGGACTGCCCAGATAATTACTCATATGATCACATTCCTTCATCCCCAGCAAAGTACTGATCTCTTCTTTCCCATGAGCTCCCACATTCTTACTAAAATGGACAACAAATTTGTCGAAATTGATGCTCTGATCTGACCATGAACAGAAGAGATTAATGCAATCCATAACCTCATATGCTTCTTCCAAATTTGCCCCTTATTGAAAAAATATTGAACAGCTTCCACGACCGACTTCCCTACAATGTGCCAATAATTCTTGAAAAAACAAGGAGTCATCCCATCAGGACCAGGACTCTTACCTGACTTCATCTGAAAAATATTTTCCTTGATATCCTCATAAGAGGAATTATGCATAACTCCCTATTTAACTCCTCATTAATTGATGGCTGTATCAAATCCTACAAATCATCTGGAAATAAAAGATTAGTAGATTCAAATAAATTGGCATAAAAGTTAAGAAAACACTCCCCTATTTCATCTCTGTCAGACAACAAGTTATCAGTGGGTGAAATGAGGAAATCAATAGTGTTATGTCTTCTATGGATTATGGTTGAAAGGTGAAAGAAATGAGTATTGGCATCTCCTTCTTCCAACCACACAGTTTTGGCTTTATTCCACCAAAGTAGTTGTTCCGTCTTGAGAACTTCATCCAATTCTTTATGAGCATCTTTTTCCCTTGCCACGATCAACACTGTTTGGGGTAAATTTTGAAGTTTCTCAATCTCAAATTTCAGATTATTGATAGAAGTCTGAACATGACCAGACACAACCTTATTCCAGATTTTAATGGTTGACTTAACACCTTTGACCTTAGAACATAATTGAAAGAGAGGAGAACCCAAAAGAGAGACAGAACATGACTGATTAATAACAACAGAATAAGAAGGTTCCCTAATCCACATGGACTCAAACCTAAAAGGTTTAGGGTGAAGAGGTCTAACAGGTAAAGTATCAAGAATGATAGGACAGTGATCAGAAGCTAAAGCAGTTAAATGATGAATAAAAGTTTTAGGAAAAAGAAGACGCCAAGATGCATTAATCAGACCCCTATCTAGTCTGACCCTAATGTTACCAAAACCCCATATTTGTTGCTCCAAGTAAAAGAGTTACCAGAGAACTCCATATCAATCAATTTACAGTGGTCACAAAGTTATCAATTTTGTTGATAATCAATCAATAGAGACGTGAGATTGAAAATGAAAATTTTACACAAAAAAAAGTATAAGGTATTGTAAATTATGGTGGCACGTGGCGGAGGTCCACGCACGTGTTGAAAGACCATCAATCTGTTTGGTTGCTCCGGTTACTGCAGCGTGGGGGCAATGGTGCACTTCACCGAACCACCACTGCCATTTTCACGTGACATCCTCATGCTTTATCACCCCATATATTATTAGTTTTATTCTATAGGAAAATATTTTTTGTTTAAAATTAATTGGTTAAAATTTATTAAAAATTTAAATTCTTTTTAAATTTTTAAAATTTTAACGGGTTAATTACAATAATGTAACGGAATATTAAAAAATTTGTCACAATTTAAATAATTTACCTAATTTATTTTAACCACCTTATATTGTCCTATTCTATAACAATCCTTTCTTTTATGTGTTTCTTTTCTTTTTCTCTCTCTATTTTCTATAGTAAATTCGGATTTAAATTGAATTATAGCTTAGAAATAACATTTCTATTTGACTTCGGTGTATATATATACAAAATTATCTCCCCTCCTTTCTCAAAATTATTATATATAATTTAGCTTCCGCTCCTTACATAAAAGGTCTAGCTCCGTCCTTACAGCTACAGGTGGTGGGGCTAAAAGTGCAAAGTGATATGCCGGCCACCAAGAAGGCATTTTTGCCTTTCGTGTGTTTCTTGATCATCATCATATCATATTTTGACAATCACCGGCACCGAAAACACCACTTTCTTTGACCAATCTCACCACCATGTATTTAATAGGTTCACCTCAGCTGCATAACGTTTTAAATTTTGTACTTGCAGAATAATTTTTTTTTTAATATCGACTATAAAATTTGATAATTGATCACTCAATCAACTCTTTTAGTAAAAAATTTAACATGTGTTTTCATGCGTTTGATGTTTGTTTTGTTTAACAGGTGTTCGGAAGAGTTGAATACATATTTTTTAAAACAATTTCAAAAGTTAAATTTTACATATTTTAAAATTTGTTCCACAGCATGACGATATTTAATATGTTTTTATCCATTGACCTTCTTTAAATCTTTCTTACTTATATATCCAAGAAAAACAAATCTTGAAAATCTTTCTTCTCTTGTATAGTATAGCTGCTGGATTTTGAATTCGAACGGAACGGTGTTCTTGCCATATTCATAGGTAGATGAGTAGATTCGACGACTAAAACTGTTTTGTCAGACAGTTTTGTTCCTCGCGATTTTTAAGAAAAAGTTTTCTCAACGGTAAATTATATTTTAATAGTCGATTAGACGCGTTTAAAAATGTGTGAAATAACACATGTTCCGCTAAGTACAGTGTATCTGCTGATGATAACATATAGGAGCTTCCCAACAATTGGAAGGACCCGGTCATCTTATGGGGACCCCAATTTCGAATACGTAGTCCCTCAGATGCTTCTCTCTTCCACATCTACGCCCAAGGGTTCCCCAACTTCCAATCCGATAGGAATTGTGAAGGATGTTAATCAAGTTGACCTAGCAACTCGACTGGTGGGAGGCCTTGTCTTAGCCCACCGCAAGAAGCCACCCCCACATTAGAGAGTTGAAACTTCCACATTGCGGCTGTCAAAATTTGAACCTTCGCTCTCCTACACTATTTGCGCTTCTCTAATCATTCTTCAATACGTTTGAACCGTTTTGGACTCACTATAGTATCAATATGCTTGTTGGAATCCAAATTCAAAATTTTCATATTAGTTCCATTTCTATTTTTGGAAATTGTACAGTTATTTTTTATAAAAATTGAAACAAATATCTTAATCAGAAACTCAATTCAAAGCTACGTATATATTTTTTAATTATTAGTTTTAAAGTAAAACAAAAACTTTTGGTAAACCTAAAACCACATACAACATATGACTATTCAATTTATTACTTTAGCACTTAAAGAACTTTTTTGTCATGGCATAACTAAGAAGTTCAATATGTTTTATTACAAAATAATTCTTTAATACATATATATATATATATATATATATATATATATATATATATATATATAGGGTTTGGATTATAAAAAAAATTAAACCAAACCAAAAATTCGGTTTTAATTTAATCCAAACCGAAACCAGTCCAATGCACCGCTCAAACCGAAAATTCGGTTTGAATTGATTTGTATCGGTTTGGTTTTGTGAGTTTCGCTTTTTCATGAACATAAGTAGTTATCGAGTATATTTAGAGAGCATCTCAGCATAAAGGCAGCGTCAAAATTCACTTTTACATGAAATCTGAAACAAAATTCTCAAGGTAAAAAAACAAAAGTCTATCCAATTTCACCTTAACACAGATACGGACTACCAAAAACAAGAAAACCGAAAAACACTAAGCCAACAAAAGCGATAATGCTGATTAATCGATCAGAAAATAAATGTCCCAAATGTTTGAAGTTACCTCTAGTTTTCCCACTTCCTGCAGCAAAAGCTTCTTCACTGTCATCTCACCCTGCAAATTTTGCAAGGAAAGCAGTTCTTCGAAGCGTCCTGCAGTGCCGCTAGATGATATAAGAAGCTTATACCCTGGCTAATTATCCAATTTGCAGGAACTCGGCATCAATAACGAATAACGTTAAAGATAAATATCCTACACAATTAAACTGTCCTCCCCAGGTTTCAAGTAACATATAATAGACGTCAGACGGTAAAATGCTAAAGTAGCAGACTAAAGGAAGAAGCAATGTTAATAACTACCACTACTGAACAACTATCTGCAAGATCAACATATACGCCAAGTCATGATAAGAGAACCATGAAATACACTAGACAAAATTTTCTCACCGGAAAAAAGACGTCCCTTTAGAACTATATTTCGGAAGAGTACAGGGAACTGGACCTAGAAAGCTGAAGAGTTCAATACTCTGCAATAAAATCCTATACCATCAAACGCGTGAGAGAATGGAATTAATGAATATATTTGTTGGTAATGGGGCTACTTTTGATGATATTCTGCAAACAAATTATCAGCTTGGCTAATAACTCTGTGCACAACCATTTTGGAAGAACTAGTAGTCTTCAGACCAAGCATACGGAATGGTGCAATATGTTAAATACGCGATATAATATTCAACCATCAGAGTGTAGCTCCCAGAAGCCTGATGTAGATGATGACTTTAGAAGGCCTTATGACAAAGTTCCGCTTAGATTCATGGCCTCCTTCAACAATCGGCTAACAGAAGCCTTTACCTCATCAGGTATCACCAACTTTGGAGTTACTGATTCCATGGCATACAGAGTAATAATCCTCATTACAACATCCAAATGCAAATTTTGCGTATCACTTTTCCATACACTCTGATTAACAAACTTGCATGATTCTTTTAAGGAGCATTTGCTACAAACCTGAGGCAAGCACATGATGCCTATTATGATTGAACCAAGAGAAACTAAAATAATTAAAAGGTAAAAAGTCTCCACACCCCCTAAACTATCCCATTTTTTGGTTTTTGATCCTCAATTAAAAAAGGTCAAGTTTTGCTCCCTAAACTATTTAGACGTATCAATCTTGCCCCTTCCGTCCATTTTCTCCGTTACATTATGATGGAAGGTAAAATAAATGGGGATATTTTGGACAAATATTTCAGACATTAAAAATTCATAAAAAATGAAAAAAAAACTGAAAAAAACACACCATATTCTCATATGCCCTACCATGCCGCCGCCGACTCTTTCTTCTCTATCTTGCAGCACCATCCCGACTCTTTCTTCTTCAAAAAGAGTTCGACTTGCATATTGCGAACATTTTATGATTACAACGAAATTTAAGCATTCTTACAAAATCCTGCACATTTTTTTTCCTCTTAATTCCCAATGTGTATATCTGAATCTCTATTTAGGTGTGTATATAGTACTAATTGAGTCAAATATTATCCAAGAAATTAAATGTTCTTGAATAAGGTTGAGATTTTTTGGGGATGAAATTTGCGTCTTTGTAAAGATTTTACGTTTTTTGAGTTCTCGATTGCGACCCACCCATTCTGATGAAGTTGACAGTCAAATTACCACATCAATTGCCAAAGAATAAATCGGTTGCCGGAATAGTGATTTAGAATTAGCACCAACGCGATAGGAAAGGAGGAGGATTTTAGGATTTTTTTTTTTAAAATTCCATTATTTTTGTGAATTTTTTGATGTCTAATATGATTATTCATACAAAAAAAAATATGATTTGTCCAAAATACCCCCATTTTTTTACCTTCCATCAAAATGTAACAGAGAAAATGGACGGAAGGGGCAAGATTGATACGTCTGAATAGTTTAGGGGGCAAAACTTGACCTTTTTTAATTGAGGGTCAAAAACAAAAAAACGGAATAGTTTAGGGGGGTGTGGACACTTTTTACCCATAATTAAATCCTATCTAAGAGTAGCAAAAGAAAGAAAATGCAGACCATATTGAAAAATTAAAAAAGAACTTACAGTGTCTTCCTGAATTCTAAAGTATCTACGCAATCTTTTAGCAGCAAACACAGTCTTTTTCCCCACAGAAGGACAACCGAAAAGGGCCACCCTTTTCAAATCACTGCCTGACAACCATCTGGGAAATCACGCGAGATGAACAATATGAAGAAGCAAGCTAAGAAACAATGCGAAACTACAAATCCTGGAAAGATTATGGATGAAGCCCTGAGAAGCAAGAAACTTGAAACTTTGTCTAATAATGTTGATGGACATAAAACAAGCTATACAAAAGCACCCATTTCAACAATTCAGAGGGCGCTAGCTTATTTTTTTTCACTTTTCAGTCGTGACGTAGAATAAAAAGATGCTATTCCAGGTTTGCACACTACTGGAGAATTAGAAAGAAAATTTCAACCGGTCATTTAGCAAGAATTCGTAAAAGCACTTAGATGTTAATCAAATAAAATAATTGCCATAGAATTAGTCTTCCCTTACCATTTTCACGTGCAAATTTCTCTAACGGAAAACAATCATCTGTGAAAAGAAGCCAAAAGGCCCAAAACTACTGAGGAAAACGTTATTATTTTTTGTTTTGTCTCTAAAAGGAACGAGTGAACATTAGGGTGCTGGAATTGGCTTCTTTAGGCGTGTCAATGTAAGTCTTCATTTCATTAAGGTTTCTGCTCGAAAATGCAAAGGATGAATCTTTTTGCATTCACTTCACAACACTATGGAATTATGACTTTAAATTAGCTAAACGAACCAGAACTTCATTAGCCAATACATAAAGTTAAAGAACACAGAAGATTGAAGCAGAGATAAACCATATATTGGCAAATTCAGCAAAGGGGCTAATTACTAAATTGCCTTCCGAAGGAGTATATTTGAAACTACAAGAATGTCAAATACACATATTCAGAAACAGGGAACATGCATTAGATATGGAGCTCAGTTGTAAATGCAGTACCTAGTAAAAGGACTACAACAATACAACAACAATAACATAAGCCATTACGTCCCCAATAATTGGGAGTATGGGCAGGGATGGATAGGAGACAAATCTAACATTTGACAATAAATGCACGAAGTGGTTGTTCACATAATACCACCGAAACAATAAATTGTAGACTGACTTAACTTTGGCAATGAATGCACAAAGCGAGTGAGAAAATTTAATTCTAAGACCGTCATGATGGGACTGGCTCCACGACCACTCACCTGAATTGGATGGGGCCTACATGTAGATGTGGGCTCCACCAATTCATGTGAGGGGTGAGGGGTTGTGGGAGTATTAGTATTGAGTGACCTCCACACAATAGCCGCTCACATAATACCAATTAAACATTAGTCACCTTCACTTTTGCTAGGGAAAAAAATTCAGCATCTGTAATATGAACAAACAATAAAAAAAAACCTTACTTTGAAATCTCCTGGTTATCTTTACCAAACTGCACAGCTGCGAACTTGAGAAAATCACGGCCATAACTATTCTCAAAACAGGTAACATCAAACTTATTCGTTGGCAAGAAATTTGCAGCCTTAAAATAGCCTCTTTTATACAAATGATGAGCAAATAATTGCATATCATTAGAAAGCTCTTTGTAAACCTCTCTATTATCCATTGTCAATGGTACTGATGATTCTTTGTAAGATTCCTTTGGTTTCGCCCCAAACAATGCCGATAAACTCCCTGTTCCACACTCCATTTTCGAAGTTTCTACATCTTTTCTAGCTTCCTCCTTCTTATCCTTTTCATCCTTTCGGTTGGCCTTCAATTTCCCCAATTCGGCCTCCAATTTCATCAATCTTTTCTTTAACTCTGCATTCTCACCATCAATTTCACTCTCAATTTCTTCGAACTTCTTCTCTGATAGTCCAACGGCCTCTTTGAAGTAAACATCCAGCGGTTTTTTCGATTTCCCAACCTTTTCCTCAACATTTTTTGGTTCTGGTTCTATAAATACAGAGAAAATCGAAAAGGGTCTCCGAGAGATTGAAGAAAAAAAGAAAGAATGAATATGATTTGAAGAGATTATTGATTTAGGAGTGTTCTTGAGTAAAATCATTTCGGCTTGTGTCCTTTGAGCTGTTGTTTTGGAAGGGTTTTTGCTCAGGAGGAGAAGACCATTTGCCAAAGAAGAGAGGAACAAGAGGCCCAATGGGTTTTAGAAGATGGCCCATCTTGGGGATATATTATTATGATCCCACATAGAAATCTCGGGCTTTGCATGGGCCCGCTCCAGTTTTCTATTTCAGTCATGACATGTCACCCGAAATTGGTGGACAAACATTTATGTCCAGAACGGAAGTCTCACTTCCGTCCTGGGTGACGTGGCAGTTTTTCCCACGCGCATTGCCACGTGTACAGGACGGAACTCCCACTTCCGTTATGGCCCCAGGACGGAAGTGGGACTTCCGTTATGGCCTCCCAGTTTAAAAAAAAAAAACCCTTCTACTTCCTCCCCTCACCGCGAATTGCAAGCAAAAAGCTCCCCCAAAAAAATCTCCCCCTCCCCCTCCTTCCGCTGCAACTCCCCCCTCCCTCCCTCCCGCCGCCGCCGCCGCTCCGGAGTGTTGCCACCTTCAATCTTCCCCACCACCACTCTCTCTCTCTCCCAAATTTTTTAAATTTGGAGGTATAATATTTTTTGTTTTAATTTATTTAATTTTTTTTATCTATAGTTTTAAAATTCAATTGCCAATTAAAAATGTATTTATTTTTTGTAAATTTGATAGTTAAGTATTTTTGTGAATTTGATATTTTTGTATTGTTGTAAATTTGATATTTATGATATTTTTATTGCAATTTTTGAGAAATTGATATTTATGTATTTTAATTGCAATGTTGTGAATTTGATATATATTTGTATTTTAATTGCAATTTTTGTGAATTTGATATCGTTATGTATTTTAATTGCAATTATGTGAATTTGATATCCTTATGTATTTTAATTGCAATTTTGTGAATTTGATCCTTATGTATTTTAATTGCAATTTTGTGAATTTGATATTTATGTATTTTAATTGCAATTTTTGTGAATTTGATATCCTTATGATTTAAGTGCGAATTGTTATTTTACGCATATTTTATTGATAAAATCCCACTGTTTTTATTATAAATGGCTTTTCCGGCCCACCTTATGTCCGGTCCGTACGATCCCAGTGTGTTGAACAAACACACCTCATATAGATCACTTAGGATTTGGGGCGGGGATGTAGTCCTAGACAGAGGTTTGAAGGTCATTAGCTATGACGAGAGTTTTTTTGAGGCATACCGACGCGAGGGCAACCGGAGAGTGCTAGATCTCATTGACCTTGTTGTCGGATAGGTAAGATAAAGATAGACCATGCACTGGTCACCGCATTAGTAGAGCGATGGCGCACCGAGACCCACTCATTCCATCTGCGATGCGGTGAGGTCACCATCACCCTAGAGGACGTAGAATGCCTCCTAGGACTGCCCACCGGGGGCCACGTGGTGACGTGGAACGAGGACTACAACATGACCAAGCGTCAGTGGATTGAGCGGCGTCCTGTCCTACCTCTACCGCCAGATGTGCATCTCTGCACAGGCCGTCTCTAAGAACATAGCTGACTGTTGCCTTTTGATCCAAGTTAGTGTAATTTTTAATGCGTTGTTATTGTTTCCCTGCATTTTTTTAAATATTTGATGATTAATCCGTGTTTGTTTGTACCAGTTGTGGGCGTGGGAGCGCATATCATTTCTCTGGCCGGCGAACCGGGGAGAGATTATGAATGAACCTCCCGCGGACGGCCGAGCGTTGGAATACCGCTTGGAATTTCAAGAACACGCCGAAATCTCAGCTGACGGTGTTTCGCGACCAGCTTGACCGACTGACGGATGCTCAGGGGGTAAGGTTTATCGTATTTTTCATATGTTTTTTTTTATTTGCGCAATTAATTTATGCTAATGTACAAATTTTTTTAACAGTTCATGTGGAGGCTGTACCCCGACTGGGTTATTGTCGTCCGGGTCTCTCGCGATGAGGGCTTCCTGTCCACCTGCCGAGCCCGTACGCCACTCGTGTGTTTCGAGTTGGTTGAGTTTCACATGCCGGACCGGGTTGCTAGGCAATTTCGGGTTCCAGCAGGTGATACCAACCCCATCGGTGGCGGAGGGTACGACAGAAGGCGAGGACGTCCACACCAACATTATGGGACCTAATATGAACTGGGATAACAAGCACAAAATATACATAGCCATGTGGGATGCCCGAGCGGATGCACTGGCGAATGCTGTCCCGGTCCCCGGTAATGTGATCTTACCAACCCGTGAGTACATGGATTGGTACAATCGCATTACCGTGCATTCCTTACAAACCCACGCAACAGGGATGCCGGTCCACTCCCGATGGGCATTCAACCCATCGCGCCTTCCGAGGACATTATTGTAAGATTTTTATTTTTGTTTGTCTACATTGCTTTTCATTGTTTATAATATACTGACACAAGATTTGATGTTGCAGGCGGATGCCAACAGACTCATACTCACGGAGCTCGATAAGCCGGCCTCCAACTCAATCGGCCACTACAGGTCCCTCGTCTCCTGGGCTTCAAAGACAATCAAAGAGGCGTTCGTGGCGGCCGGGAAGTCCCTGACCTGCAGATCGAGAGCTGCGGATATGGCGAAGTCTCGCATGCTGCAGAGCCGTGACGCAGCCCTAGGGGAGCTGTTACGCCCGATCCCAAAGGGGAAGGCAAGGTACGCGGAGGCAACGGGATGCCGCGCGGGAGGACTTGGCGGCGAGGCGACAACGACAGTGCGGCTGGCCACCGGAGTCGGCTGCACCGGCGACAGATCCCAGCACGATCTCCTGCATGCACACGGTTTCCCAGTCAGACCGACGTAACCCCCCTCCCCCCCCCCGTTTTGAGTACCAATTTGCATCACCCGGTACTTATTCAGCGAGTATTCAGACGGGAGGGGATCCTGGTGCCGGGCCCTCTACATATGCACAGCCGGGCTTCTACTCGGGAGGGTCGCCTTCGTACATCCTGCACATCACTGAGACGCAGCAGCAGACTCCGTTGCCGATGCCGCTAAACCCCGAGGAGCAGATATTTATCGACCACGAAGGCGCGGAGGTCATCACAACCAATTTTGGTAGCGCCGTGCGTGTGAGAGATGGCCGCATTTACTTCCTGCGACCGGACCCGAGACTCACCGTTCGATACACACATTCGGCGCCGTAGATAGGTTTTCATTTACGTTGTTTACGTTTCGTTCATTGTAGTTACGAAGAATGTTAATTTTTTTCCGTTGTAAAATATTATTCCGATTATTCTGTTGCTTGTTTTTATATTAATATACGATTTATTCATTTTCTTGCTCAATTTTTAGTAAGCATTGTGTTTTGGAAATATTGTTTTGGTTGTTGTAATACAAACACCTCAGAAAAATAACCTTTGAAAACCGCCGACCTCAGAAAAAAACTAAGTGTTTTTTAGGCAAACACACTGCCCCACATCACCCAGGACGGAACTCCCAGTTCCGTTATGGCCCCAGGACGGAAGTGGGACTTCCGTTCTGGACATAAATGTTTGTCCACCAATTTCGGGTGCCATGTCATGACTGAAATAGAAAAACTGGGCCAGACCCATGCAAAGCCCAGAAATCTCACCATAAAAATACCCATAATATAAGTTAATATCTATCGATAGTATCTTGCTACGAAGCATCCCAAATTAATTGGGCCCATTATCCTCAAAAAGAGGTTTCATTCTACAAATCTGATACATGCAATCTCTTGCGTGATCAACTAAACTTATCTAGATCGCCAAACGGTATCGTTTGACTTAATTTTTTTAAAAGAAACAAAGTGGCAATGACAGAAAATGACAAACTTTTATCAACCAAAATAAGGCTTTTAGTATTCTCAACTTTTCAGATTAGCTAATGATAATCGAAGAGGCCAATAGCCCATTGGGGCATTAGTCGGCCCGTGACCGAGAGGTCCCGGGTTCGATACCCTCCGCCTGTATGTGGTAAGCTTTATTCTCCCTTATCTAGGGTGTTCTCTCTCCTCAATGTGGGGCTGTTCTCTCTCCCCAATGTGGAGCAATCGCCCATCGTGGCGTCAAAAAAAAAAATTAACTAATGATATTGCCAGAGCGATACAACTCCTGCCAGAGCAATTTCCTCTAAAATTCCATTTATACCCATCACTCTCTTTTTGCTACCTGATTTTTTGGTCTTCTTCATCAGCCTTCCCTCTGTTCTTTCTAGTTCTTATAAGTCATGGAAGCAAATCTAAATTTCAGCCTCATATCCCAAACAAAAATAAATCGATGCAATCATGAAGAATAATTGGGATTGATGAGATCAGACACAAAACTTTTAATTGGCAATTGCATTACACAATGTTATGTCCCTACCTTAGACAACACACTTTCTCATTCCAACAGTCCCGCCAAGCAGTTATAAACACAATAAACTGAAGCTAAAACATTGATTATATATAGATATATGATGATGATGATGTTCAAGATACTGATCACATTCATAGAAAAATAATCCTCTCAATCCATCTAACATCAACTAACATTAACTACTACTAACTCTCAAAACATAAGAAATGGGTACGTGATACCAATCACTGATATACATGGATTGATAAGGATGACATAAATAACTCAAAACACTGATTGCAAGAATACTACTAATCAGCTAATGTGAACTACCATTAATTGAACATCAAACTATCTAATGACAGAATAAGGAAATCAAACTAGATAGGGTTCTAGAATCAAACTCAGTGCTATTCTACATTAACGACTACCATTCCACTAGTAATTAAGGTTATAGGGAGCCATCAACCCTCTCAATAGATACTTAACAAACTGGTGATTGCGCAGAACTGTCAATAGCTCCGATGGAAAGAAATAAAGAGGAGATGCAAACCATATTTCTACTACGGGTTCAATTTAGCTCCGCTTATGGGTTCCAATCTCTGTCACGAGTAAGAAATCAACCATCGTCAAAGGGGAAACAAAAATAGGGATAAGGACAGTGATAGAATCAGAGAAAAATATCGGATTAAGAGATAGAAGTGATCATATTTGAAGGAACTCACATAAAAGGTTAAAGGTAGTATCCCACAAGTTTATATCATGAATGCTCTATTCAACTTGCTACTCTTCTATTTATAGCTAGGGTTCTCTCCCAAAAATAGATCCCACCCCTCCAATTAAGCAGCTTTTGACATAGTGTATAAGGATTAACAGTGATCCTTGGAGATTCCCTTCCAACAAATGAGGACACAACCACAATAAAATTCCCCTGCAATTTTACCATTTCTAGACTTGAACAAGATAATGCTATATATAGTATGCAAAATGATGTTGTTTCGGCTTAGGTAAAACAATAAATGCAACGATGTCGTTTGAGAGTGACACTGCCTCAATAAATAATCCTAATTTCTCTTCATTCAATTTTCCCTCCACCCCCAAATATGAATTAAATTCTCCATATCCACACCAGATCTTACATTAACCCACTTCCAGATTTCACCATGATTTCTAAAAGTTTTCATCGTTTTCTGAAACAAAAAGAAAGAAAATTTCAGCAATCCCATCTTCGCTTTAACCCCACCACCACGATCTGAAACTCATTGACAAATACTTTTAACCATCCAAAGCATTTTGACAAATTGCAGATTGAGATTCTCTTCGTCTTCAGTTGGAAAATTACCTTTTAATTGAAAATTTCTGTGTCTCCAGCATATGTTAAAGTACATCACTCGCCGAAGCACAACATCATCTCGTTTCCTACTCGCCTCTGATATCCATTCACGAGGGGACCTGCAAAATTGCAGCCGATTATACTTGATAGTGGATAGAGACACGATGGGTAAGGAAGATGGGAGAAGGAAAAAAAATGATAAGTTGACTTAGAGGGGTAGAATGGTCTCTTAACAGTAAATTGTTCTTACTCTTGACATGAGGTGAATTTCTTTGGCAATATCGTCACCCTACCACCCCTTTAGATTCGGGACAGCTCCTATGCTGAACCCCCAAAATTTCGTACGTGCGGAACCATCCTAGCCGTCGGATGGAATTTTGAACGGTCCAGATCTGGAGAGAGAAAAGTTGCGGCTGACAATAAAAAAATGTTATATAATGAAAGGGTACATATGTAATTTTACAAATAAATGATTGGGTTACCGAGGAGGAGAGAGAATTCTCTAACCAAGAATATGTGTTCTCTAACGAAGAACACGTGTTTTTGTTCAGCCGCAACTTTTCTCTCTCCTCCTCGGGAACCCAATCGATGTGACGGTTGAACAAAAACACATGTTCTTGGTTAGAGAACATGTCCAAGAACATGTGTTCTCTAACCAAGAACATGTGTTTTTGTTCAGCCACAACTTTTCTCTCTCCTCGGGAACAAAAAGTAACACGCAAAGTTTATCCCTAAAATATCCCTATTTTGATACAGCCGTTGGATAAAAAAGTATAAAATCCAACGACTGGGATTGTGTCCCACACCGTACGGATTTTGGCGGTTCCGCATAGGAGCCGCGACGCTTTAGATTAGAAAAGACTTCCTCATAGCCAATAACAACTATCCGCCAATCGTCGACTTACACGTAGACTCACGCGAAATCAATGACTCAAATAGAGTTCGCTAGGTGCCTTTCCGGCCTTGTCATTTCTCCACCTCTCCAACGACTTAACAAAGAAGGCCACACCTAAACAACCTCCCAATTCCATGCCAAGTCCACACCAAAACCTCCAGCTGTCCATTTCCAGCTGCTTCAACACTCACCTCATCTCAATCACCATCCTCGCCGTCGCCGCCGACTATGTCTCCTCCGCCGTCAATATCCATTAGCTCCGCCGACAACTCTCCCTCTTCCACTCGCAATCTCCCTCCGATCACTGCTCCTGCTGCCGCTTCTTCTTCTTCTTCTTCATCAAACATGTTCAACTTTAATTACCTATGGATTCCTCTTTTGATTACTCTATCCAAGGATCTTACTACTACTACTGCTGCGGCTGCTTTAGCTGATAGAGATAATTCTGACGATTCGAATTTGTTGTTACCGAGTCAGAATCACTCTGTTCTTCATCGCGGATCGAGTTGTCCTGCCGTTGATCCGAAGCTAAACTACCGTCCAGTTATCGGAATTCTTAGTCATCCCGGCGATGGTGCCTCCGGCCGCCTAAATAACGCGACTAATGCTTCGTATATTGCTGCTTCGTATGTTAAGTTTGTTGAATCAGCTGGAGCTAGAGTCATTCCCCTTATCTATAATGAACCATCGGAGATTCTATACAAGGTAATCTACCATCAATTAATATCATCAAATTCTATGGTATATTCTACAATATAATATGATAAAATGTCAAATATAACTCTATTTAATTTACTCCCAATTAATGCTACTTTTCTCTCTCTATTCTTCTCTCTCCAAGATTCAATGTATGATTGGAAAAATCATCATTAATGAACCATTTATATAGAAAGTGCACAGATTTAAAATGATACGTGAACATATAATTTGGGGAGAGAATAATTCTTAATATGACTTCGTTTGAGTTTAAAGCTGATGAAAGCTTTATGCTTTACACGTTTATCTAAATTTGGAATATGGATTTGGCATTGATGTTATTGGTTGGTTCATGCCTTTAAGGAGAAGTGAACAGTTTTTGATTAATTATAGTATTGGACTGAGCAGAGAGATGAGGTATTTTTTAAATCAAAATATCAATATTACTCTCTTAAATAGAATTAGTGGTATACAAGTTCTATTTAAGAGAGTAATATTGATATTTTGACTAACAAAATACCTTATTTCTTCTTCCTTAATTTCGTTAATATTCTAAACGACTTATATTATGGAATGGAGGTAGTAGTATCTTTTTTGTTGTTATTTCAGTAAATTCTTATTATGCCTGTTTTTTGGCAATTAATCATTGTTTCCTGGGGTGCTGCTGATCAAATTATTGTAACGGGTAGATTCAAAATGAAAGTAGCTGTTATTTGATTACATTTTCTTAAATGTCAATAGTAAAAAATTCTATAGGCAGGCTCTTGAATCTTAGCACTTCGTAGCTCTATGCTTGCTGTCCGTCTTTCAGATTATATCTCTTAACATGCAGAGTTTTGAGGCTCTTGTCCTCATGGGCATTCCCGTGCTTTTTGTAAAAGGTAATTGGTTACTTTTGAGATTGAATTATTGAGCCTTTTCTTTGTTTGAAGTATCAAAGGCTGTTAAAGAAGGCTTCATTATGCTTTCTAATGAGAGACAACTATCCCTAATGTAGAGATGTTCACTGAAGTCTTATTCTAAGTTGTAAATACTTTCTTTCTCTGAGTCCTTTTAAATAATAATTTCCCTTATTGTGCAGAAACTCAATCTAGTCAATGGGGTTCTGTTCACTGGTGGGTGGGCTAAAAATGGTCTTTATTTCGACATGGTAGAGGCTGTTTTCAAGGTAAATGAAACTTTTCTTTTTTGTTGAATCTAACAGAAAATAATATCACCTCTCCTTTCTTCAGCATGTACTCTTCCAAGTTGATGCATATGAACTTCTGAATCCTTCATAGTTCATTAAACATGTGGATTTCCTTAAATTTGCCCCTCTGAATCATGCTCCTATGTTCGAGGACTTGGTTAGTTAACAGAATTGCTAGGGCACCTCAGTTGCTACAATATGTCATGTATACTTCTGTACCTATAAGATAGGGGCTAAAACATTTAATGAAGTTATACCTCCAAATAATGATATTTTCTAATCTTCCTAGAATATTCTTTGGCTCTCTTCAGCTTTTGTTAACTCTGTTCTTTTGGCATGCTTGAGATATCCCGTGTAGTTATAGCTATAGACAGCGAAGCTCAACTGAAACAGGGTGGTATATTGAACCGGCTCTTGTCCACATTACTTGTGTGGTTGTATTTTATCAAATGTGATGCAAAAAGAAGCTGATCACTGAAAGTTCCATTATGGTCTGAATTTTGTTTTCTTGTTTCTTATCAAATTTTCTGGTTTGAGTTGATTTATTCTTTCTTCTGTTTTATGCAGAAAGCTTTGGAGAAAAATGATGAAGGGGATCATTTCCCGGTGCTCGCCATCTGCTTAGGCTTTGAACTTTTAACTATGATCGTTAGTAAGGTAACTAAATGCGTTTGTTATGAAATTATTAAACCTTCTGATTGATGATGCTTTTCTGATTAAAGGTTTAATGGTGTAAACTGGAAAAGTTTTATCTTGGTCCAGGAGCAACTTACATCATCCTAAAATAATAAAATAAGTTGCTCCTGGACCAATAAGTGCAATACACGTGGAACAAAATGTCAACTCATGCCAAATCTCTTTCTTGTGAGTTGGCTTTTAATGACCCACGTGTATTGCATCCATTGGTCTAGAAATAACTTTTAGGATGATGATAAGCTGCTCCGGGACCAAGATTGGCATTTTCTGCTCCTTTTATATACAAACACCTCTCAGGCACCACCAGCCTCTAATACAAGTTAAAATAACAAAAATGAAAAAGAAAAAAAAAAACTCAAAAGAAGGTAAGAAGGGAGTAGCAATTTCATCTGTTGCGTCTCACTTTTAACTTCAAAACAACTTCTGTGCCACCCACATCCAGGCATAAAAAGAATTTGATCATTCAGATGAAATAGAAAAGGAACCATCATGCTTAAACAGCCTCATTCATTTTGCTGATTTTGGTTTTTACTTGAACCTCCCATCTCTTGCCCGCTCAATCAGGGACGAAGCCAGGAATTTGATGTTGGGGGGGCGAAACTGGTAAAAAAATTCCAAAATTCTTGGGGGCTATAAAAAAGGCAAAAAAAAAATTCTTGAGGGGGCGAAATTGATAAAATTTTCCAAAATACACATAAAATTTCGATAAATATTAGTATTTTTAAAAATCTCGGGGGGGCGCCGGCCCCCTCCCGCCCCCCCTGTAATCGTCCCTGCGCTCAATGGTGCTTGTGTTCTAATAGATTGGTTACCACATAATGTTAAGAGTTGTAGAGTTGTTTTTAGTCCCCTTTGGTTTAATTACTTGGGCAAACAAATTCATGTGCTGAAGTTAATGGAGAAGAATCTCTACATGCTTACTCCCTGTACTGCAGAAAATAGTTGAGTTTGGTCGATTATCCTATGGACACATAGGTTGATTAATATGGGCTATCACCAGTTATTCTGAAGATCAGTTTACCACAATATGGTGTTTTGAATTTGACCACTTCTATTTTTTGTGTTAATAACAGGACAAAAATATTCTTGAACCATTCAGTGGTTCTGATCAAGCGTCCACACTTCAGTTCGTGGAAAACACAAATATTCAAGGAACTGTATTTCAAAGGTACCAATTGTCACAATTTTCTGAGAATAATTCCAACAAAAGAAGTCCAACTTTTTTTTTAATAATAAACGCTGGAATTATTGTCTTCTATGTTTTAATATACTTTACGCGTTAAATCATGTTACAGTATATTTTGCTTTGCAACTCACTGTGATTTTCTCTATTAGTTGAATTCTTTTCGACAAAGTTAATTGTCTAACTTGAATGCCATGCAAAATGAAGGGTTTTGCATCTTTCACCTTTTCAAGTTGTGTGGTCATGTATAGCAAAAAATAATATTGAAAATCTTTCCTTTAGTATTGGTTGGTAATTATGCCGAATTAATGAAGAAAGGAGGGGGGGGGGCACTGGTAAGTAACTATTCATTCTTTGTTGAAGCTAATTTTGTTTTTTGTATTTGACCTTTTCTTGTACTTGTAATTGTGACCATAAAGATTGGATCTGTTTTGCTGTCGAGGATGAGAAATATTAAGAAGAAATGGTGTTCAGGGTATTTGGTTCTATATTGGTAACATTGTTTCTTGTGAAGTGGAGGATCTTAGTATTTAGAATTAGGAATATGCTTAATAGAATATGTATGGTAACATACACCAAAATATGGTGTCCTTTAGTTAAGGATTTTATTAAGACTAAAGTAGGGAGTTGCACCTTTGTTCTTTTCTGCAAAGCCTTTGATCATTTAGGCTGGTGTATGTTTACTAATTGTTACTGAAGATAATGAGTAATATTCTCTATATTCTTATGCAGATTTCCTACAGATTTATTGAGGAAGCTAAGTACAGATTGCCTCGTGATGCAAAATCATCATGTATGTGGATGAGCTGTAAATGTTTTACTTGCACCTAGCATGTAATGTGTACCAGAAACGAGCAAAAGATACAGTTGCAAACTACACATAAACCTGCGAGGCACCTTTCTCTATTGTTAACTCTTGTGATATTCCTGGACCGAGTAGCATTTTAGCTTTAAACTTGCAAATTTTAGGCCAAATTTGGATGGATTTTTTATTTGAGTAAAAAGTTTACTTTTTTTTTGGTTTTGTGGGGTATAGGGTGATTTTTGTGAGAGAAACAGTGGGACCCACAACAGAAGAAAGTTGGAGAATTTTGGATAAAAAAACTGATCCAAATTGGGCCTTATTTTCTGTCATCAGTTACTTGAATGCAAGGAAATATAATATAAATTCTTCAGACTGTCTTGTATTATTCAGCCAACAAAATATAGATGAATAATTGTTACTTTCCCATTTTCAACAGTGGGGAATATCACCGGAAACGTTTCAGAAGGCTACTGATTTATGTAGCTTTTTCAAGATTCTAACAACGAGTGTGGATGAAGATAATGAGGTAGCATCTGAATGATCTATGTTATATCATTATGTTTCACTGGTGCAGGAGTGTCTCTTACATGGGTTTTTTGTTCTTTCCTTCTTGCTAGGTCTACGTCTCTACGGTCCAAGCAAAAAGCTATCCTGTGACTGCTACCCAGTGGCATCCGGAGGTAATTTACTGATGGATAATGTTTGTGTTATCAAATAGAAGGCTTTAAAACGTTTCTAAGTTTTTTATATCTTTTGATTGTCTGGTTGGTGAAGGATTTGGTTCTGTGAGATTCTTATTTATTTATATATTTTTGGTTGATAGTATAGGTTGGGGGAGAATGTATGTTTAGTACAGGGGAACTTATAGAATTTGAAAAACTAGATGGCATAATTTGTTTTTAGCCGTTGAAATTAAATGTTCTTCTTCTATTTATCAGCTGTTGCTCTTCAATAATAATGCAGCTATCTTCAGATGGCTACAAAACATTAAAGCAACATGTTAGGAGATTACTCCCAAAATAGCCACTGAGCTGATTTTCATGTTCATCTGTCTTTGTAATTGAGCAATCAAATTTTCATGCGTATCTTTATTATATGAATTGTTTTGACGGTATTTTTGCAAACATATATTTGATGTTTCCTCCTTAAGTTGCAATCTGAATAGTTATGTTTCTTTAAGATTCCAATGCAACTTGTAGATTATCTCTAGTTTCTGACCTTTGGCTATTGCAGAAAAATGCTTTCGAGTGGGGCTTATCAAGGATCCCGCACTCAGAAGATGCAATCCAAGTAACTCAGCACGTTGCAAATTATTTTGTCAGGTACGAATTGCTTCAACCGATGTAGCCATACTACAGAATTCTAGTAGTGAGTTTGGTATGCTAGTAGTTGGGGGTAATTCTTCACTTGGGACTTTTTTGGAATGAATTTCTGGAATCTTTTTAAGATCTATTGATGCAATGGATGCATAAGATTTCTTCAGTATGTTAACATGGGGGAACTACTTGGACCGGATTTCCTTTTAAAAAGTTTACTTCTTTTTCCCCCAAAGAAATCAACCTGGGAACCCATGGCTCCAGTAGAGGATGGAAAATTTTCAAATAAAAAACTGATCCAAGTAGAGCCTTTGCTGTAACAGGGAAAGATGAGTATTATGAATCTATATGTATCTTAATCACTTGGCTGTGTTTTTAAGTCGTGTCCAATTGTTTCGACTTCTAAGTACGAATTTCGTGTCATTGCAGTGAGGCTAGGAAGTCATTAAACAGACCACCAATTCGAAAGGTTCTTGACAACCTCATCTATAATTACAGTCCCACATACTGTGGGAAGGCAGGGTGAGTTGATAGGCTCTAACACGGTTAGGGAAATAGTTTCATATTTTCATTACCATCATCATTTCTCGTATTTTTACGGATATGGTTAACCTAACTTGCTTTGATCTTCTTCCCAATTTGCAGGAGAGGATATGATGAGGTTTACATTTTCACCTAGCTTTTAGCATGTGAACTTGCTGGAGCATTTGTTTGTTGTAAATATGAAAGTGAAATTATAATATCAAAATGAAAGCCAATGTTATTATTGAAATGGTAAAGAAATACATTCTATTTGGATTAAACTACATAAAGTAGAGTGGGCTTTAAACATCTTTCAGAACATTATGGCTTTCAATCTAATTAAGTGTATTCGCTTTCCTCTGAATATAAATATAATCTTTACAAAAAAAAAAAAAAAAACCATAACAGATGTTAGCTTAGCTTTGTATTTTCCATAGAGATCATAGTGTTGGGGAGCTTAGATTGAGTTCTTGGGCAATCTCAGAAATATGAAGAGGTTCAATTGAGTTGGCTATATCTCTATATCTGCTGGAACCGGTGATACCACTTTGCAGTTTTCTTGATTTCTTCCCCATAATTTTTATTCTATTATTTTTCAGTTTCTTACAGATTGCAAAAAAAAAAAAATTGAATCTTGAAATGATATTTTTGTGGGGTTTCTTCAGAATCGAAAGTATTCGACTCTGGTTAACAAAAGGATTATAAAATCATAGGGAAATTTGTGCCCCATGTCCAAAAACAATTAACCTTTTTGACGTTAGGTCCAAAAATAATATTTTTACACTGGTCAATCCAAAAACAATTTATAATTGGTGGTGTCCATCCTTCCGTCAAAAAGTGGCCTGGTCAACTGTCAATTTAAATTTTGAAGTTAGTCAACTATGGTTGTCTGATGGGTATTTTTGGAATTTTGCAATGATAGACCCGGACCCATTTTAAACCCAACACCACCCGACCCATTTTGACCCGACCCGAACTCAAAATGAAACCCAGTAAAACCGTAGCCTCATGAAATATCGGAATCAAGGAAATATCTGATATGGACCGGGTCCATGTGGATCATGTGGTTCAGATTTGGCCACATCCCTGCAGAATGAGGAGGGAGAAGGAAATGCAGTGATGTGGCCAAATCTGAACCGTATGGTCCAATGGACCTGGTCCATGACAGAATAGACCCGGAATCAATTCGGAACAAAATCTAAGAGTAATTATCCAGAAATCCTCAAAAAATAAATTGAACCATAGAATAACACAGTAATACCACAAAAATTCAAAATCAAAGCAAAGGAATAACTCACGCAGAAGAGGAAGGGCCAAGCAAATGATTCTCAGATAGCGGCTGAAAGGAAAATCTTCCAAGCGATCTCAAAGCGCATTGGCCATGAGAATTTCTCCAGCAATTGTTGACAATCATTGTAGCCATGAACACCAAGAAATGGAGAATCACAAACAGAGAAATCACCCAAATGTTGTCGCCTCTTTGCTTAATAGGTCTGAAAAAGGGAAAAAGAACTTTCAACTGATCTTCACCCGTACTGATTTCCACAGTGTAGAAAAGCATAAAAACAAAGATTAAATGGGAGAAAGAACTCCTTTTGTATTGAATGAATTAACTTCTACAATACATCACATATATATACTAATCCTAACTAAATGATAAAGGAAGGAAATATATAATAAATCAATTACAATAAATTACAATCAATCACAATCAATTAATCGAGTGATTTTCTTCTGTGATTATTATCTTGATTGATTCCTTGATTTGCTCCATGATGAGTATCCGTAACACGCCCCCTCAAACTGGACTTGGGAGAAAATATGTCAATGAGACCAAGAGATTGGATGAGAAAGTTGAATCGAGGGGAGGCAAGATTTTTTGTGAAAATGTCACTAACCGAGAGTGGGTTGAAATGGGTAAAGGTTTAACAAGGCGGTTTGCGTTTTTCACGAACTATGTGACAATCAATTTCGATGTGTTTGGTTCTTTCGTGAAAGGCGGGATTGGTTGTAAGGTATAAAGCGCTTTGGTTGTCGCAGAATAACGGGATAGCATGAGAATGAGGTATGAGCAGGTCATGGAGGAGGTACTTTAGCCATTGTAACTCACAAGTGGTGGTGGCAAGAGCTCGATATTCTGCCTCAGATGAGCTTCGAGAAACGGTGAGTTGTTTTTTAGATTTCCAAGAAACAAGAGAGGAACCAAGAAAGACACAATAACCAGTGGTAGAGCGCACGGTGTCGAAGCAATCGGCCCAGATCGGGAATCGGAGAAAGCACTAAGATGTAATGGTGACGAGGAAGAGAAAAAAAAGACCTTTGGTCAGGGGAGCCCTTCGAGATCACCGTAAGATACGGTGAGCGACCTTGAGATGTAATTCGAGTGGGATGATCTAGAAAGCCGGGAAAGTTGTTGGGACGGCATGAGAAATATCCCAGTCGGGTATGAGTAAGGTATAAAAGCTTGCCAATAAGACTCCGATAGAGATTGTTGTCGGAAATGAGGGGCGAATCATCCTTAGAACAGTGGTAGGAGGAATCCATAGGAGTAATGGCAGGTTTGCAACCAAGAAAGCCATGTTGCTCAAGTAGGTCCAATGTATATTTTCTTTGGCAAATGTTGAGACCGGCTTTAGAGCGAGCAATCTCCATACCAAGAAAATATTTGACAGGACCAAGGTCTTTGATTTTGAAGGTATTATCCAAGAATTGCTTGACCGAGGAGATGTCGTCATAATTGTTCCCAGCGAGGATAACATCATCAACATAAACAAGAAGAGCCGTGAATTGAGAACCTTTGCGGCGAATGAAAAGACTAGGGTCACTTACGGCTTGAGAGAAACCCTGTGAAACTAGCTCCGTGGTCAATTTGTGATTCCATTGCCGGCCAGCCTGTTTGAGACCATATAAAGATTTTCGGAGCTTGCAGACGAGTCCAGGCTGGGGAGTAGAAAAACCAGGAGGTAGCCGCATATAAATGTCCTCATTAAGATCACCATGCAGATATGCATTGTTAATATCAGGTTGCTCTAAAAACCATCCTTTGGCAGAGGCAATAGCAAGAAGAATTCGAACGGTGGTCATTTTTGCGACTGGAGAGAATGTCTCAATGTAATCAATGCCAGGTTGCTGTGTGAAACCTTGGACAACAACACGAGACTTAGGTCTTTCAATAGAACCATCAGAATTAAATTTTAACCGGTAAACCCATTTGTTTCCTAGGGGCTTAACATTAGGAGGAAGAGGAACAAGTGTCCATGTGTTGTTAGCCTCCAAAGCATCAATTTCCGCTTGCATGGACTGCCGCCACTCTGCATGCTTGACAGCCTGACTATAGCACTTAGGTACAAAGTGAGTAGAAACAGATAATGCAAAAGATTTATGATCTGGAGATAGAGAATGATAATCATGAACATTTTCTAGAGAGTGAGGAGTAGATTTCTTTGTATTAGAAATAGTGGGAGGAGATGAAGCTTGGACAAGAGAACAATAATAATCGTTCAGGTATGAAGGAGTACGCGAGATCCTAGAGGATTTTCTAGAAGAATGAGGGGGAAGGGGAGGAGGAGGAGAATGAGGCGGGATCGTGGAATTAGGAGGAGTAGGAGGGGTTGGATTGATGATGGGAGTATGAGTGGGATGTGATGATGGAGGTTCAAAAGGAAGATCATTAATGAAGGGAATTGGTAAGGGAATATTATTTGTAGGAGAACTGAGTAGGGATTGTTGTGAATAAGGAAATATGTTTTCGTGAAAAGTAACATTTCTAGATATAAAAATGGACCGTGAGTGAAGGTCAATGAGAGTGTATCCTTTGGTTTGAGCGGGATACCCTAAGAAAATAGAGGGACGACTACGGGAATCGAATTTTGATCGATGAGTAGAAAGGGTTGAGGCATATGCTAAGCAACCAAAGACGCGGAGATGGGAGTATGATGGTGGTTTATTGTATAAAAATTGTGTGAGGAGTTTGGTCCCCGCAGTAAAGGTGTAGGGGGTAATGTTTATAAGGTAAACAGCGTGGGTGACAAAGTATCCCCAGTAAACAGAAGGCAGGTGTGATTGGAATTTAAGGGCACGAGCAATGTTTAGGATGTGCCGATGTTTTCTTTCTACAATTCCATTTCTGTCGGGGAGTTTCTACGCAAAGAGGTTTGGTGAATCATTCCTTTAGAAGTAAAGAATTCGGGCATTTGAAATTCGAGTCCATTATCCGAACGCACTACTTTAACGACCTTTTGGAATTGAGTAAGTACATATTGGCAAAATTGTTGGGTAAGAGGTCGAGCCTCGGACTTTGTTTTTCATCGGGATAAATCCAAGTGAAACGACTCGAAATCATCTACGATGGTGAGGAAATATAAGTGACCATGAACCAGTGTGAATTTTATATGGTCCCCAAATATCTACGTGTATTAAATCAAAACATGCTTGAGAAGTGGATTTACTAAGGGGAAATGGAGGCTTGGATTGCTTAGACATGGGACAAATGGAGCAATGTTCATTGTGTGTAACTTTTATTTTAGAATCCAAATGTTGTGCCATTTTTAATCTGGGAAAAGAGAGGTGACCAAGACGATAATGCCATAGAGATGTACTAGAGAAGTTTGCACCATTACTTATAGATAGGGAATTAGAATTAGGCATGATGTTAGAGACAAAAGGAACATTAGAGGAATGATCAGGGTGCAATAAATATAATCCATTAACCATTTCAGCTGAACCAATTGTTTTCAGCTTCATATGATCTTGAATATGACAAAAGTTGTACCGAAAATAGACAGATAAATTGGGGTCCTGAAGTAGTTGTCCTAGAGATAACAAATTAAAGGAGAATGAGGGGACAAATAATACATTCGAAAGAATAAGATTAGAGTTTAAAGTAATGGAACCTACATGAGTAGCATAAGTAAAGGAACCAAATGGGCGGGATCGAATGGGGGGTACGGGGTAAAGGGTGATAAGATGTAAAAAAAGTTAATGAACATGCGATATGGTGAGTAGCTCCAGAATCAATAATCCAATGCATTAAAGGTGGTAAACACTTGTTACCTGAATTAAAAAATGAAGCAGCATCTGGCGGCAGAGAAACAGCATTTATTGAAACTCGTGGTGACTCATTGTGACCACCAAATCGGAATGTGTAACCACCATTATTGCCATTATCGGGTGCTAGAATTGAAGAAGACATCATGACTCAAAAAAAACTTGATAGGAAAGAAACAGCTTCTATAAGCCGGATAATCAAAAGAGTATGAGAATAAAAGTGCGGAAAACCTCAAAAGGTTCGCTCTGATACCATGTAGAAAAGCATAAAAACAAAGATTAATGGGAGAAAGAACTCCTTTTGTATTGAATGAATTAACTTCTACAATACATCACATATATATACTAATCCTAACTAAATGATAAAGGAAGGAAATATATAATAAATCAATTACAATAAATTACAATCAATCACAATCAATTAATCGAGTGATTTTCTTCTGTGATTATTATCTTGATTGATTCCTTGATTTGCTCCATGATGAGTATCCGTAACACACAGACAATCTCGGCGGTTGGTATGTCAGTGGTGGTGGTGGTGGTGGTAGTGAAATCGACGGCGACGGCGGTGGTGTTGGCCTGATTTCGATGAATTTTTGGTGTTTGTTGGTGGTTTCCATAGCCAGAGATGGCTGGTTGCTTGACGAGGGGTGAAAATCCTCTGTCCCGTCCGTGTATGTCCCCGTGTCCATAACCAGTCAGAATTTACTATATAAATATTTATTTCAATTATATATACACATAGTGAATTGTGATTGGTTGGGGACACGGGAACAGATGATTTTTTGCCCTTGACGAGGAAGCTGTAGCCATGGTATCAGTGTGTGAGAAACAGACTCTCTCACTAAAACCGTTATCTAGGCGGGAAACGGGTCAAATTGAGTTCGGGTTGGGTGGTGTTGGGTTTAAAATGGGTCGGATCTATCATTGCAAAATTCCAAAAATACCCATCAGACAACTATAGTTGACTAACTTCAAAATTTAAATTGACAATTGACCAGACCACTTTTTTTACCGAAGGATGAACACCACCAATTATAAATTGTTTTTAGATTGACAAGTGTAAAAACATTATTTTTGAACCTAACGTCAAAAAGGTAAATTGTTTTTGGACCTGGGGCGCAAATTTTCCTAAAATCATACAGAGAGCTTTGTTGTCAATTTCTGGGCAGAAAAAGTGGAGATGCGGGGTATCGATCCCCGTACCTCTCGCATGCTAAGCGAGCGCTCTACCATCTGAGCTACATCCCCTTTGAGGATTGTTAGCCGTGAAAGTATTTTATATTATAAAATATAGATAGTAGTTACTAATAAATAACCCTCTCCATTCCATAATACAAGTCATTTAGAACATGTAGCGAAAATAAAGGAAGTAAAAAATAAAGTATTTTGTTAGTCAAAATATCAATATTACCATTTTTAAGTCCTGCTATTTAAAATATTTTTTTAATAAAAAAAGTCACTTTATTTTGAGGTGCTTTTGATTGTTCTTTTACTTGTGATGAAAAAAAAGAATGTTCTTGAGAAGCTACTAACAAGCACTTAATAATGACAATTCAGCAAAAAGTTTCTGATGATAATGGCTAATGCAGGAAAAAAAATGCATTAAAAACATCCTAAGATATACACAAATTGGAAACTCATCTTTAAAGAATTTAACCTAATTGGAAACTCAAAGTCTATACAGAGGACATATTTTTTTCAAACAAAATGAAAATTATTTCATTAATCCTCATCAACAACAGCAGCAGCAGCAGCAGCAGCCTGTTGATTCTCTTGGGTATGTTTCTGTGCTCTGTACATTTCAGCTACCTGCACATACATAATACATAAACTACAACATCATTTGCATAAGGATACGGGACGAGGACTAATGATATATTCTCCAAACATTTTGCATCTTAAAGAGTAAGGAGAAACGTTATTTTTACCATTTCAGATGTCGAGGCATCCTCTGGACTTTTATCTTCTCGTACCCGAAGTAAACGAGGAAATCGTAGAGAAACTCCCTTCAGATACGAGACGAAAGAAACAAAGATAAAACCATATGCTTATTCGAAGATTAAAAAAAAAAAGTAAAAAACTTCTTAAGCTAATTAATCAACATTAGTACCTTATCAGGATCCACGATACCAATGGCAGCGCGGTGAACAGGGCTGATGGTCAGATCCGCAGTTTTAACCTCCCAAACCTAAGAAGATATATAATTTGAACGAATAATCTTATAGATGATTCAATTAAAAAAAAACAAAAGGAAATAGAGGGAAAAAACCATATCGAACTTAAAAGCGGAAAAAAATGTGAAAAAGTTGTTAAAATAAGAGCTAGTACCTCAGTTGGTTCAAACCATACATCTGGAGTGAGACTGTCCGAACACCGATAGTAAGGCTGAAGATTGCATGAAAGAATAAATGTAACTGAAAATTGAACTCCAAGACTTATGTCTTAAATTTTGAAAAAAAAAGAGCATAAAACATTGGGCGGCGGGTGGTGAAAGACCTTTGGGTTGGGAATAACTCTAGAGCGGAGACTCACAGAACGTTCTTCAAGCATGACTTCAGAAAATCCAGTACCTAACCATCATTACAAAAGTTTCCAGTCACAAAAACATTTGAGAGCATTCTACATTGGTTGTTGATTTTATGGTGAAACCCATCGACTCGTCACAAGAAAAAAGTAAACAACTTACCAATTTTACAAATGCTCTGGAATTCCTCGTCATTGGGATCATAACAAGCCAGGAGAAAAGCGCCATAAACACCTAAAACATGGCATGGATCAATTACAGATATGGGAAAGAAGAGGGAATAGCATAAATCACTCGCTCTATAAAACTTAAGGTGAAAATGTCGACAGAGTTGAAATACTATTCTGCAGTAAATTCCGATCATGAGAGGATTACCAGTACGCTTTCCCCTGCCATGGAAAGCAGCAATGGGTACCAAATCAAGTGAATCACCAACACTGCAGGAATAAATGCTGAAAGAGTTGGTATACAATAATAAGCTTTAATCAAGTCACATGCAAAGATCAAAGCAGCCCCCTTTAACCCTTACCTTTCCATGTAATCTTTTTTCAACTTCAGCCAATTAAGTGACCGCTTAGAAGGCTCATAGGTAGCATCTTTAGTTAATGTTTTGATGATCAGCCCCTCACAGCTGCAAAATAGGATGAATAAGACAACCGAAATGATGAAAACTCTGATAACAGAATACCAATTCCGCACAAAAATCACCACAGTAAAATGGATAGTGCTATTTGGCTAAAGTCTGGGCCAATTAATTGGCTCAATAGGGGGGGGGGGTGGCAAGAATAACTTTACTCTTTTGAGAACATAATTACCCCTATTTTTGTGCCAATTAATTGACTCAATTTGAGGGCCAATAACCATTTTTGTAATAAATATAGCCTCAAATCACAACAGTTGTTGAAAAGAAAAGAAGACGTAGTACAAACAACTTTGTCCATAGAATACCAACAGGGCCAACTTTTGGGATGAAAACATTAAAAAGAAAAAAAGTATACTGGATCTCAAACTTAAGCAAAAACTCAAGTACCTGGAATCAACAGATGCTTCGAGAAATTTCTGTATTTCCTCAAGATCATTTGATGTTATTGCTACAGCAAATTGAAACAATCCCGGTTCTTCCTCGAATGACTTGTAAAGGTGCTAGATAAAGCCACAGTTGTGCAATCATGAGTGGATGAATATTGCGTGCCAAAAGAATTAAGTTTCTTAATAATCATCAATGTAGATGACAACTTGAAGTTTCTTAATATTGCTGTAGTTCATATTGAACCTTCTGATTGAATGCTATGATGGCAAATGAGAATCAATAACTAGCCAAATGGATATAAGAGTGGAAGCATGGGATTTAGTGATTGTGATTGTGAAATGGGAAAGGGAAGTTCCAATGCACAGAGTGAAGTTATATGGGAGGAGAAGCTTAAGATTTGGGGAGCTGTTGCTAGTGATACAATATCATCAATCATGAATGTGTAAGATATATTCACAATTAAGGCGCTTGATTGCCATGCTATAGGTTAGGAATCCCACTAAATTTCTATAAACTCCATGAAATTGAATGAAAAAGCAAGCATACAAATATAAGCCTGCACCTGTTCCCTTCATCTTCTACTTGGATAGCTCTGTTAAAGGTTAACAGCAAATCGGCAGTGTAACCCTGATCCTAACCTGTACCCTCTGTGATAGGGTAGACTAGGATAAGTGTACAATGTTTCGTTGGGTAGGGATAAGAATCCAAGTTTACACCCTGTACAATTTAGGATAGGGTATAGGGGAGACATTATGGTGCCGGGTGTACCCTCTTGATCCAGTCGGGGTTAATTACCCTTAATTACCTTTTAAATAAAGGAAAAGTGAGTTATAACTTCTTCCTTTTTAAAAGAAAAGAAGGATAATAACCATTATTTTGAACCAAGGACCTCCATTTGACCTCTGAAGTGACTGACCAAATGAAGAAGTTCAAGCTGATGCAAGTCTAGTCTAAGATAGTCCATCATGCGTGGCATACGCCAGTTATTTCGTTATTTCCTCGACTCATTCATTTTTTAAATCTTATGTAAAAGAGAATATATGGGCATCTTTGTAGAAAAAACAGAAAATTATTGAATGACATAAATTAGTAAAATATAGTGGTTTTATCTATACATCTGTTGGTTGGATTTTGTTTCCTGCATCCATTTAACAAGAAAAAACTAATATAAAATAACAGCATCCGGGTTGATCTTGTACTCCATCCCTACACAACCTACCCATGTTCACCCCAGGACAACAGTCTTAACACAGAAAGCACAGAAATATAGTTTTTAGATCAGTTTCGGAGGAGTTAGAATACCTGTCTACGAATATCAAGTTGCTCTTGTAAAAGAGTTTGGCCATTAAGGTACAAAATATCGAAGGCAAATATGCAAACGTCAACCTTTATTTCATTCATGACAACATTTTTGCGGGCACGTGTGCTGAGGATCTGCAAAGATTCACATGTATATTAGTCTTGAGTTCATAGAACAATTTTACAACTTTATCATAATATGTTTACATAGTTATTGAACTGTTCAGGAATGTTAATAAAAACAAAAAATACGCAGAAAGAAAGTGACAAAGCTATCTAGCAGATGCATCTAGCACCCCCACGAAGATAAGATAGTTTTTCGAAAGAGGGTAAACCATATTTGAAAAAGTTACTCAACAAATGAAAAATAATCAGAGGTGGTCCATAAATAAACTTAGTAATCAAGAAAAGCAGATAAGGCTTGTAACCTATACTATTCTAGTCAAACATTTAGTTATCTAGAAGTTGTTTCCTAGACAAAAGTTTACAGATAACAACCACAGTTTTAAATCAATAAAACAATAGTATAGGTTACAAGCCTTATCTGCTCATACTTCCACAAATGTCAAACCCACAAATGTAACATGCAAACTGATTTTTACTACCTAGAATTTACAAGCATCAAGAAGGAACACCCTGACTCAACTGAAAACATAACAATTGAGATTTCAAACACAATAGCCATAAAGTTTGCAAGTAAAAGACCTGGTTATAGCAAGATATTACCGAGAACGCCAAAATATTCGCAACTGTAAGATATTACGGCGATTTACGCCAGCAAGAAATGATTGTGTAATGCAACTGAGGTAATAATTCACCTGGAAGGGCAAAATCTTTTTTTTCTCACGATCGTATGCAGCAATTTCACAGTCGAGAACAAATGAAGTTACAGATGGCTGTTTCAGTCTGCAAAAGAGTTAACATCTTAGTAGACCAATGATATGAATTTCATGTCAGGACATGAAAGTAGCATAAACAACACTTCAAACCCGCGTATATAATGCTTGTCATTAATTTTCAGTAACAATAGTGTAAACTTTTTGCATTCATAAGAAGAGAATGAGTTTACATCTTAGTAGACCACTAACATGAATTTTATGTCAGGACATAAAAGTAGCATAAACAACCTTTCAATCCTTAGAATATACTCCCTCCGTTCCCAATTATCTGTCGCTTTAAGACAGTGCACCCGGATTAAGAAAATGATTGGGATATATAAATGTAAGGATAAGTAGACATTTTTACCCTCAATTAACACTAACCTAAAAATTTATTTCAAAGATAAAAAAGTGAAGTATCCCATAATCAGCACAATTTACTACACGAACAGTTATTGCTCTTGTTCATTCTACTGGTATGCACTACAATCATTTTGGTTTGCCAAAAAATTGAAATCATTCCTTCTACAACAAATCCATGGTTTCTCAAGCTAATGAAATCATTCGTTTGGCGCTATAGGTTTAGAATCCAAAATATTGGTGGCTATTTTTGTATCCATTTTCTTTGCTGTCAAAGAATTGGAATAAAAAAGTTTGGGATCTATTTCTTTCATCATTCTCTTTTGGAGTAGAATAATCAAAATGAAATTTAAAATAAGGAGCAGATGAGTTTATATTGCAAATTAGTAGAACACATGTAATTAATTCAATCTCTTGAATGGAGTAGTGTTAACATGGGTAAATACATTTGCATTGGAATAATTAAAATTAGTGGTTGACCAAATTAATGAAAGATAAGGGTATTTTTGGAAAATATACATTTAATACTCTCTTGATTTTTGAAAGTGACAGATAATAAAAAAACTGATAAAGTATGTCTAGGTGACAGATAATTGGGAACGGAGGGAGTAATGCTTTACGGTACATTAATGATCAATAATAATAGTGTAATTTTTGCATCCATAAGAAGAGAAAATTAAGGACTTAACTTGCAGCAAAGCGGCTCTTTCTTTTGTTGGATTTTGAATCTCAAGTCATAGATACCATGATGCAAATATAAAATAATAAAAGTGCTCAGACAAAAAGATTACCTTGATATGGCAGCTACAACATCAGGAAATTTTCCAGTATTTCTTTCTGCATTTCGACTATAAATCTCAACTGAATTATCCTCCAGGTAATGAATCTGAAGGCAATTGGATATGAGAAAAGAACACATCTTCAAGTGCAAAAACGTTAAGCGATACATATTGAATTTTGTTTGTCATTACCTGAGCACGTTCCCCATCATACTTGTACTCACAGGTGAATTCCATATCCTGAAACTTATCCAATATTTCAGATACTCCTTTAGTTGGCTTTGCTAGCATAGGTCCAACAGGAACACCAGGCCCAAAGTTACATGTCTTCGGAAGATCCCAAACACTGCCACTAAGAAGGGCAGAGACTATCTTATCGTATACTGGAATTACTGAGTAAGTTTGTTTCACAATTTTTGCAGCCTGGTGCACAGAAAAATAAGTTTAATAATACTACCAAAACTCTAAACAACTAATCTCCTGCAAATTATACAGGGAGTATAAGTACACAACATAAGCATATAATACAAGCATGCTAAATACATAAAACTTTCCTAGGTCCCGAAGCAATTCAATATACCTCTTCTAAACGAGAACCCATATTTGTAGAAGGCAAAGATTGCTTCTCAGCATACACTGCAGCATGACCCAAAGCAGCTAAAAGAGTTTGTTCAGCTAAACCAATTCGCAGTTTTGTCTGCACAAAATTCAAATGAATTTCATGAGAAATGAAAGTAGAATGCAACACGAAACCATCTGGATACCAACCTGGAGTAGACGAATTAAGTATTGCGGTTCACAATCTGTAGCTGCAACTAGTAGTTTCTTGATGTGGTTCTTTTTCTTATCTTGACTGTCCTTACCAGATTCCTGCATAAAGGCATCCCGACATAACAATTCTTCAATTGCAGAACTAATACTTAACAGTCGTGCATAAAGAAGTGTTCTCCCAGTCAAAATTTTGTAACAAGAGATAACAAGAAGAAATCATTGGATGCATAAACTTTATACAGAAGGACATTTGTTCTGAGAATAATTGCATATGCTATAAAGAAAAGTTCACTGTTACATTTCTTAACATATTCTTTTCCTGCAACTGCACAAAAATATATCGTCAAAAAGGCGGGGAGATCGCCAGAGCAACAGAATTTAACAATACACTTTTATCCCTAATCAAAAGAATTCATCGACTACCACGCGACTCGGTTCTACATCATGAAGAGCAATCCTGTAGTCACTATCACCCTTAATCAAGAGAATTTGTTTATTATGTCACTCCTCTTTCCACCCTATCTCTCTTGACCCCAAGTTCAGATAATATTTCGAGCCGCATGTCCATTGACTTTGGGAAGAACAAACATATTAAGTATGGATAGGTGGCAGCAACTTCTTTAAGTGAATTAACAATCTACTTTACATACTAAAATATAGTAAGTTTTAAGTCATAGAAAAAGATAATCTTAAAAAATAAAAATAAATCAAAGAAGAAAGGAATAAACAACATTTAAGTACCGTAGCAATTGCATGAAATGTATCGAAAACTTTTGAAATAGTTAATGCTTCTGGTTTACACATCAAACGCTGAGATGACCTGCATGCTTTTGCAACAAGCCCTAGATCTCCAAGTTCCTGCCAGAACAAAATTTCGCCTAAACTTAGTAAAACTGCAAAAAGTTTACTTCATTTACCTTCTTAGTGAAACTGTAACTACAATAGTGTGAAAATTTGATGATTAAAATTGAGACCGGACACTTTCAGCCTTGAATATATTACATGTAAAAGAAGTTTCAAACATCATCTCCGGGCTTTAACAACGTTGTAATTCAAAGAAAATAAACTTAAGAATTACACATTCTTTGAAGGCATACAGAATCAAACATTCGAATACTGTTCTTATTAAATAGCACAAGAAAATGAAAATTCTCTGCATCTAGATTCACCTGATACTTGCTTTTGATGTGTGTTACTTTAGCCCCAAAAGTCTCCGCGAGTGCTTTGATAATAGAAGCATCCCCAATGCCGAGTTCCAATCCTTGGTGAGCCGGCGCAATCTTATTAGCCAAAAGATACACCACTTTAACAAGATCCTCAGGGGTAGTCTCAATCACAGTCCTCAACAAATTACACACAATCTCCGTGATAGCAATCCGCCCAGACTCCTCCGAAATGGCATCAAGACCCTTAGCCACAAACATAAACGGCACCTTCTCACTTTCCCGCCAAAATGCAGCTTCCCAGGGGTCAAAATTCGCCGCCTTCTTCTTGACTTGAGAAATACTTTCAGCAGGAGTAATTGTAATCCTAGGTTTCTTAACCACAGCCAACGACTCATTATTTCCAGTTGAATTAACGTTTACCAAATCCTCAATCGGAGTAATTTCTTGAACAGGATTTGAATTGGGGTTTATCTGATTGGTGGGTTCTTCTTGGGTTTTGGGTTTCTTGGGAGACGATGATTCTTCTTGGGTGGGTTTTTTCTTGAGACGGCGGGGCATTAGAAAGTCGAAAGCGCTCCTTTCTTCGGGGTTGGGGTTGGGATTGGAAGAAGACATCGATGGTTCTGGTGGATCTGATTATTGAAGAAGTGAAAATGAATGGTTTTACTACAGAGGAGGAGAAGGAGAAGCTGAGGAAAGAAGAAGAAGAAGAAGAAGAAGAAGAAGAAGAAGAAGAAGAAGAAGAAGAGAAAATGGAGGTGGGTTTGAGAGTGAAGAACAACAACATTCACAGTCCGTTAGGTAGTTATTCCGGTGGCGGGAGGGAGGTTGGGTTTGGCGGGAATTATCACAGAGGTACAATTTTCTTGTTTCGAGCAAATTCATCAATTAGTTTATTTTCATTTCCACACCAAAAAAATATAATTATTTTAGGGCTACGAGATTTGGGGCGCCTATCAGCCTGCACCTGGTGACTAATCTCAATGTTTATTCCCACCTGACTCGTCGCGGAGCAACCGAACACCATAGACACTATGTCAAACAAATAAATGTGGCACCAGTTGGGTTGAGCTCTCCCGATACTACCAGTGACGGATATAGAAATACAAAACATTGGGCACACGACAATTCATTAATATCTTTTAGCATAAGGTGGTGAACGGTGGGTAGTGGTTATTTAACTTCTAGAATTTTGAGAATTGGTAAAGGTTTTAAAGATTTTTTTGTTTTATTGGGGTCATTAAAAATTTTCATATGGGGTCATTTATACATTTATCATCTAAATTGAGTAAAATATATCATATATAATAATTTAATTTTATTCCACTGAGTGCTACAACATTACATTCGTCACTGGGTACTACCTTTCAAGTGGTACCACAATCAAGAGTACGCGTTCCACGCCAGCAGAAGAGACTCTATCATAGGTGTTTTGTCATGTACGGTACAATTCAATGACGCATCAGACTATCAAAAGATTTTTCGAAGCGTATCCAAATCAACGCTGATTTTAATCACATTTCACAATCAAAATGATCAATGCAAGAGCCATCAAACAAGTTTAGATTCAAGCTCAATACAAATTATTCACCTTTCTACTTGTCAAAATATGCAAACATATAGTTTATGAAATATATCATGACAATGCACATAAATTTCAAAAAATTATGCCATCTTTATACATCAAAGTATTTTTTGAAACTTACATATTTTAAACGAACATGTGAAAAGTAATTAACCAAAAATCACATTTTTCCTAATAAAAAAACCACTCCGATACAATTTTAACGCACGCTTTAAACAACCATGGAAAACCTCCCCAATTTAAAGTAACAAATAAATAACTAAATTCTCAAGAATAATGAATTTTCATTTGTGAAAATAAAATAATTTTCAGCATCGTAAATATAATCTCGACTTACGAACTCACTTGAAAGCAGTAGCTAATCAAACTTTCACGTAAATCGTAAACTTCCTACAAACCGAAGTGTCTTAACGATTTGATCATATTTTATACATTTCTAATTTTAAAACATTAGAAGAAAAGGACTTTCACCATTTCACCAAAACAAAATCTAATCTCCAATTAAATTATAATTTTTTAACAAAATTTTGTTAGATCTAATGATTTGAATTAAAACCAAAATCTCATATCTTTACAAAAACTAATATTTTCCTCTTGTTAGAAAAATACATTTAATTTAAGAATTAAATTAAAAAATGAGTTCTAAGCTAGAGATTTGCCTTAGCTTCACGGAAATCCCAAAACAAACATGAAAATTCCCACAACTATTGCAGCTTGAATTCTCTTGGCAAAGAGGAAAATAAAAGAAATATGGGGCATGTTGTATAGAGTGATAAGAATCAAATAGTCTATCAAGCGGTACGAATCTTCTATTCCTGTTCAGTGTCGCATTCTTTATCCCCATTAATAAAAAATTGATATGTAGTAATTTTTTAATTAAAAAATTTATAAACTAAAAAAATACTAAAACTTATAGGGAAAGTAAACATGTGGTAATCATCTATTCATGTGGGCATAGAACGGGATAATAGGGACATAGCCTTGTTTGCCCTTCCAAGGTGGGAGAATTCTGTTGTATTAGGTGGCCAGAAATCTTATGTTTCCGTTCGGTGTTCTATTCCTTGTTCCTATTAATAAAAAAAATTGACACGTGTTAATTTTTTAATTAAAAAAATTATAATCTAAAATAAATAGTGAAACTCGTAAAAAAAAAATGAACACATAACAAAAATTTATTCGTAGGATATAGATCGAGACACGTGAAGGATTTTTTGCTGTATTAGGTTGCTAAAATAGATGAAAAGGAAAAGGATGAGAAATAAAGTACTTTGAGATCTTGTAAATGAAACAATGGAAAATAATGAAGAATTGGATTAGTAGCATACTTGGCCATTGGTAGATTTCATCACTCGGATCTCTAATACACTCTTGCACCACCTGTAAAATTGTGCCACGTGTCATATCAATCGGGACGAAGTCAAGAATTTGGTGTTGAGGGGCGAAACTGATAAAATTCTTGGAGGGTAATAAAAAAGGCAAAAAAAAAATTCTTGGGGGCGAAATTGATAATTTTTTTTCAAAATACACATAAAATTTCGATAAATAGTACTCCCTCCATTCCCTATTAATTATCGTTTAGGAGATATCTAGGTATCCAAATTAATTGTCGTTTAAGTTCTTTTATTAGTTGTCAACAATTTATTCCAATTATACCCTCAACATTTTCCTTTCTTTATGACAAAGAAGTGAGAGAGAGGGAGGGTGGGAGATATTATTGAAAGTTTAGGTGAAAATAACATCTTCCTTAATTTTCTCAAATTGTCTAAAGAGTCTTATATTTAGGAATGGAGGGAGTAGTATTTTTAAAAAATTTGACGGACTCGCCCATGATATCAATTTAGCTCTTCAAAACCTTCTTCCCTTCCAGCTCCGTCAGTACTAACGTGAATCCAACCCTCTCTCCCCCCAAAAATCTTACAAGGTTGGTACTAACGAAGGTGGAACCGTGGAAGGAAACAAGGTTTTTAAGTGTTAAACTGATATGACACGTAGCGTAGTCTTACAAGTGATGCAAAAAGTGTTAAATAATGTTTTAAAAAGTTTTGAACGAGACTATTGAGATGGTTCTAGGAACGGGTTCATTAGACATTGTATTAACTGCATTATCACATTGTAAATGGAGTGTTTTTCTCAACTTTTTATCCTCAAAGGAGAACTCTCCCTTGTGTTGCATTGAGATATATGGATCGGGTTCAAATTGGATTTTTTTCTCAAAGAGAGGTGTATAAAAGATTTTTCCGTGGTAAAAAAAAAAGAAGATAAAACGAGTGAAGGTTAGTATTCGGATTTTTTGAGTTTCTTTTTGTTTAGAAAATACAATTCAAAATGAAGAATATTCAAATTAGATACAAATTCAAATTAAACATTATTTACCTCTCTTGATATAAGGAATTTAATGGCATTTTTTTCAATTTAGTCCCAATTTAATTAATAATTGGCTAAATTATTAGCCACCTATAGCATTACCCTAATTAAAAACAGTCTTACAATTTGCAAAAAAAAAAACAAGGTCACATCAAGCTTCCTTGAGCAAATCATCTGCTAATTCCTTGATCAATTCCCAAACGGCACGGACGTGGTGTTCTTCCGTTAAGGATGTTCCAACAGCCAACCTTAGCATATAAATGCCTCCCACAATAGTGTGAGTCATGTAGACTCGGCCAGTTGAGTTAAGCATATCGTTCAGCTTTTTATTCAAGATCTCTACGCCTGAGTCTGAACCTTGTATGGGTTTCAACCTAAAGCAAACAAGTGAAAATTTCCGCGGTACAACCACTTCAAACCTTGGATCTGATCTTACAAATCCCTCGAACATCTTTGCCATTGCAACATCTGATCGAATATGGGTTTGGAGGTTCGCAACGCCATAGCTACGCAAGATGAGCCATAGCTTGAGTGATCGGAATTTGCGACCGGTTGCGATTTGCCAGTTCTTGAAATCCACCACTTTATCTAAATCGCTTTGTTTGTTTTTTAAGTACTCGGGGTTTGTAGTAAGAGCCCTGAGCAATAAGTGAGGTTTCTTGACCCACAAGCAAGTGGAATCCAAGTACGCAAGCAACCATTTATGAGGACTGAGACTCAGTGAGTCAACTCGTTCGATCCCATCCAAATAGTGTCTAAACTCGGGGCATATACATGCACTCCCTGCATAAGCTGCATCTACATGCATCCAGATATCAAACTCGTTCGCGATTTCAGATAAGCTACTCACTGGGTCAATGGCCGTGGTAGAAGTGGTCCCTAGTGTTGCGCACAGGAAAAGCCGGGATTAAACCAGCATCCACGTCAGCTTGAACCATTTCACGTAGCACTTGAGGGTCAATGGCGAAGTCAGTTTGGACCGTCGTAGGTACTAATCTAATGTTGTCTGGGAAAATTCCAGCTAATTTACATGTTTTTGGGAACATGGTATGGGTTTGATCAGATCCATAACAAACCAGCTTCCCGACGCTATCGGGTCCTAGATCTTCTAGTACTCTCTCACGTGCAGCAATTATAGTACAAAGAATGGACTCACTAGTGGTGTTCTGGATAACGCCGCCACCAGTGCCTGAAAACATGAAAGACTTAGGAAGATTGAGCATTTGAGCCAACCAATCCATAACGATCATCTCGAGTTCTGTGGCAGCTGGAGAGGAAACCCAAGTGAACCCTACCGAGTTCAATGCAGTGGACAACATCTCTCCTAAAAAACCGGCTGTACTGACAGTGGCTGGAAAGAATGCATAGAAGTTAGGACTCATCCAATGAGTCATTCCGGGTATTATATCTTTCTGAATGTCACTCATAATTTTATCGAGTGACTCAGGAAGATAAGGAGCCGTCTCCGGAACGCGTTTCTGGAGATAGCCAGGCTCGACTTGGCTAAGAACTGGATAGTTTTCGACATTCTTGTAGTAATCAGCTATGAAATCAACCATTAGATGGGCTTGTTTTCGGAACTCTTCAGCTTCAAGAGGTTTGAACTCTCCAACAGAAGAGCCATTGGAAAGGGCAACATCATTTGTTGAATCAATGCTTCCCATTGGGAGAACGAAAAACTTCAAATAATTAGGAATTGGAAGTGATGAATCAGAAATAGAGAAGTCAGTGCAAAAACTTTGTTAAGAATTGTTTACTATATATACTGGTCTCCAGGGCAGAAAAAGATTCTGTCTAATTCCGTCTCGTTCTCTATCCCGCAAATAAATGATTGTCACGTGTTCACTTTTTACTTATATGTTCTACTATTTATTTAAGGTTATAAATATTTTAATTAAAAATTAACGCATGCCAATTTCTTTTTAGTGGGGACAGAAAATGAAATATGAATAGAAGATTTCAATCTGGCCTCAAAATGTGACGGAGCCAAAATTTAATATTGGGGATTGAACATGACTGCTGCATATTATTATGATCAACTCCATAACACTAGGTTACTTAATTTTATGATCGTCATTGTGGGATTGGCCACACAGCTTCTCATATTAATTGAGCGGAGCTTACATATACAGATAAGCCTCGCTCAATTAATGTGAAGGGATAATGGAGACGGTCCTAAAAAACGATTCTAGAATTGAATTTTTTCATAAAATATGCATGCATCAGTCATTTTTTTATTATTATTTTTTTTTTTGAAGAAATATGCAGCAGTCATAAGAGACTAGAATTATTTTCGGGTAAAAATTGGAAAAACACGTGATATAATACATCTTTATGTGGGGTTGTTGAAGATAATAGCAATATTTTTTCAAGGCAATATATATATTAGTCACAGCCAGGCACTGCCGACGGAGGACCATGCCCTTAATTGCGGAGCCAAAAATTTATTATATGGACGAATTTCTTACTGAAATTTTTTAGGGAGCGAAATATAACATTTATAAAAAAATATCACAAAAATAATTTTTTCCTATAAAAAATTTCTCGTTTCTGAAAATTTCCCAGTAGTGGAGGCGGTCACTCAAAATTTTTAACCGAGTATGATAGTGGTCGAATACCCAACAAAAAAAAATCTTATCCCCTTTGTCAAAAAATAAAATAAAAAAAGACTATAACTAACCAATTGTTATTCATTTTACGTTATTAGTTTCATTTTAATATTTTATTGTTTGTCAAAAATAAAAGTTTCATTTTATGGTTCTAATTTATTCGCTGTGGAACTGGAGTGTTATGCTTAATGACTGTGCATTAAGGTGAAAATCCTCTGTCCCCATTCCTCTTCCCATCCCTAAGTGCACATTCAAATTAATTATGAGATTTTGGGATAGATTTATTTAGTTATGACATAAAACTAGTGTGCTTTATGTTACATATTTCCTCTATAATTCATTTTCATTGCTAAATATTTCGGTCCAATAATCTGATGCTTTTTCTATTTCTTTTTATTTTCCTATTAAAATGAATACATTATTCACTCTTTCCTTGGGGAAATTAAAATAAGCTATAGTGGGAAGTTATAAATTCAAACGGATATGGTGATATGAGTATTTACCATTTTAGAAGTTGTCCAAATATTTTGAAACTTTAAACACATTCTATTACGATATGATAATTCTTTTCACCTTACTAATATGATAGAAAACATGGGAAAAAGATCCTCCCGTCTCATTTTCTGTCCTGTGTTTTTTGAGTGTTACGTTGATACCCTCAAAGGATTTCACTATTATTTTCAAGTTTAAAATTTTTAAAATAAAATAAAATAACATTTAACATATTATTTTTAGTAGAACAAGAGATGAAATACAAATATAAGATAATTTTTTTTTCTTCAGAAAACATTTGAGTAGAAGGCCAATATATATATAACAATCCCGGACACTCCATTGGGGTATGTTCCTAAAGACAAAAAAATCATGCTACTTGTTTTTTATTTTATTGATTTCCCTCTCTTCTGTCGTGGGGTTATAATGTAGAAAATAAAAAATTCAGTACATATTAAATACATTTTGATATGTATTACATTCTATGTAATAAATGTTCTTTTTTGATTAACATCTAACATTTATTTTACGCAATAAATATTATAAAATTACAATATTTATTCGTTCCAAAAAAATTTGAACACTTAAATTATTTATTTAATGTCCCTATCCCTAACCCTATCCCTTTCCCTAACCCATTAGTCTTCACTAGTATGCCACTGATCAGCACAGTCAAGACAAAGCACTCCAAACAAGATTCACCCACCAATTTGAATTGTTTTTCCTATGGTAAACTAAGGTGTGCTAAACCATCCAATCCCGTTTGTCTTTGTCCCCATTATTTCATTTATGTGTAGCAGACGTTTCTTGAACTTCTTCAATTTCTTGCAATATAATATTCTTATACAAAGTCTTAAACGTAATAAACCTATATGCTGATTAGAAATATGAGTCACTGCACGTGAAGCCATGTAAAATTTCAGTGAAATAAAGTGGAAAAAAAACAAATTTCCAATTCAATCCTGAGGATCTTTATCTCAATGTCTTTAAGCTTAGTGAAAGAGTTAAATCTCGAAATATATTTTAGTTATATGATATATCAAATTTCATGTACATCAATAATTTACAAAAGACTGATTTTAACACTTGATAAGAATCGATACTCTCACTTTATAAGTGAAAGTAAGACTAACACAATATTATGATCATGGTAAATTTAACGGTTGAGCTATACCCGATGAGTAAATGAAGAAGAATGCACTCTATGTTATTCTCTCAATTCCTATTTATCTGTTGCTTTAAGACATTGCGCACGAATTAAGAAAATGATTGTGATATATTAGTTTAAAAATATATGACATTTTTACCCTTCAATTAATACATTTATGTTGGGACAATAAAAACTAGTTGTTGACTAAATTAATCAAAGTACGAAAAATACATTTAATACTCTTTTAATATTTTAAGTAAAAGATAATTAGAAACCGATAAACTATATATAGGCGACATATAATTGGGAATGAGGGAATACATCTCAACCAATCGGATGCATTTGGAGCATTTTCTATGGCAAGGTTCAACGAAACTAGAGAGGGTAATATAATAGCAACTCTTTTGTTAAATTGATCTAGTTATACTTTTCAATATGTAATAGAGCTTTAATACTTCATATGTTTCACAATATAATATCTTATGATCATTTCACATAAATAAGAGAAAAATGAGTAATATCATATCAAATAGAAATGAGAAATTGTACTTATATTAGTTGAAGGTAACTTCACAAAAAAATAATTCTTGATGCTTTTAAAAGGACTAAACATTTTAAGAAATATCAAAAATATAAAATGTTTTATATTATAAAATGGAAGAAGCATTATTTTAAAAAAGATTATGGTGAAGAAATTAACTGGACTAGGTTTGATTATTTACTAGTTATAATTTAGAATCTCGTTTTCTTATATTAGAAATCAAGAATTTCTCAGTATATATATATATATATATATATATATATATATATATATATATATATATATATATTGTAGAAAGAAATTATAAATTAACAAATGGTAATATAGTAAAGGATGTTAATCCTCCATTAACAGAATTCAAAGTAAAAAATTGTGATTTTCTAGCTTTATCAAAACTATTTGAAGATGATACTTTAAATATTACTGTTAAACAGATTAATTTGTTAATACAACAAAATAATTTTGCTAATCTAAATCTGAATATATTAGGAGAACAGATTGTTTCTTTACATAAGAAAGTTGATAGGGTGATAACACTAATGAATAGCCAAATAACAGTGGTTAAACCAGAAACAATTGAACCCTTAAAGGTAGAGACTAATTTACAGAGTCCTCCTGAAATTAAAGACTTTAAGTCAAGAAAATCTTCTGTATGGGAGACAGGAATAACAGAACAATTAGCTGAAATCCTTAGAGGACAAATGGCTAATTTAAGTTTAAATACTTTAGGTGATGATATTAACCCTTTTGGTGAATCTTCTGAATCAGAAGATAATAATAATATTAATGTAATATTACAAGATTCTGATGAATCTGATGATAATATAAATACAGTAGAAAGAATAAATGATGTAGTAAATGAGAAATGGGCTACTAAGCCTATTCAAAAAAGGTATTATTATACTAAACCATCGCCTATGGATACTCTTCAAGAAGAAGATCATTTTGAGCTTAATAATAGTTATGGAGGGAAATATATCTATGAATGGAATATAGATAATTTTACCCAAAATCAAATTTTTAGTCATATGCATAGAATGCTTATGTACTCTACTATATGTAAAAATGAAGGTAATAGTGACCTTAATATTGCAAAAATGATAATTGCAGGATTTACAGGCCAACTAAAAGGTTGGTGGGATAATTATTTAAAACCTGAATCTAGAAAAGGTATTTTAAGAACAGTAAAACTGGAAAATGGTGAAACTAAAGAAAATGTGGTTTATACACTGGTAGTCCAAATAATTGAACATTTTACAGGGACATTCTCTGAAAATTATGATACTATTAGAACATTATTACAAAATCTTAGGTGTAAAACACTTACTGATTTTAGATGGTATAAGGATACTTTTCTTAACAGAGTTTTACAATTACCAGAGAGTGATAGTACTCATTGGAAGGCCAAATTTATAGATGGATTACCTCATTTATTTGCGGAAAGAATTAGGAAATCTTTAAAAGGTAATAAACCGACAATTCCTTACCATGAATATACTTATGGGAAGTTAATAGGAACTTGTACTCAAGAAGGATTAAATCTTTGTAATGAAATAAAATTAAATCAGCAATTGAAAAATCAAAGAATTGTTGAAAGAAAACAATTAGGTGAATTTTGTGGTCAATTTGGTATGGATATGCCTGCTTATAAGCATAAAGGTAAAAACAAAATTGTTGATAAACCTCCTTATTATAGGAAAAAGAAAAGAAAATATTGTAAAAAGAAATTAGAAGAAAAAAGTCGATAAAAAAAAGAAAAGAGAAATCCTCTAAAAAAATATAAGAATTATAATAAGAATAAAGACAAGATAATTGTCCGTAATAAATGTAAAAAAGTCGGACATATTGCAAAAAAATTGTTGGACTAAAAAGAGATTAAAAATATGGAATTTGACGATGAAGTCAAAGATAGATTATGCAAATTACTGCTAGATTCTACTGATAGTTCAGAACAAAGTGATGATAATCTGGATATAATAGAAAATGACTATTATACTAGTTCTTCAAGTGAATATGAATGTCAACCTTGTCAGATAGGACAAGCATGTATTAAACCTTCTAAAAAGGATGAACAACTTTATAAGATGATATCACAATTTCAAGATACAAATCATGAAATTAATGTTTTAGAATCTGATCATTGGATAGAATTGTTAAAAACAATTAAGGATCCAGAATTGAGATTAAAAATGATAGATCAGATGGGTAATACCCCAAGCACTTCAAAAAGTAAAAACAATAAAGAAGAAAGTGAGAAAGAAGAATTTCTAAACATTCTAGAGTTTGTAACTTTACAAAAATGGCATATAAAAATTACTTTGTTAATAGGTAATTATTATTCTCAAGAATTTACTGCTTTAATTGATAGTGGAGCAGATTTAAATATAATACAAGAAGGGGTTATACCTACTAGATATTTTGAAAAAACCACCCATAATATCAAACATGCAGGTGGAGAAAGAATGGATATTAAATATAAATTATCTAAATCATTGGTTTGTAATGATGGAAAATGTATACCATTAAGTTTTTTATTAACTAAAAATAAATTATCAGTTCATGTGATATTAGGACAACCTTTTATAAATAAAATCTATCCTTTCAAATGGATAGATAAAGAAAAAATAGTGGCAACTTATAAAGATGAGCCTATTACATTTAAGTTTATAACTAGACCTTTTACTAAGGTATTAAATAACTTGTATAATGAAATTATACAAAAAGAAAAACAATTAGGTTTTCTTAAATATGAAGTTAATATGCTTACTATGGATGAAAAATTAGAAAATCCTAAATTAAAGGAAAAGATAGTTAATATAACTAATCAGTTTGCGTTAGAAATTTGTAATGACCATCCTAATGCTTTTTAGGATAGAAAAAAGCATATGGTAAGTTTTCCTTATGAAGAAGGATTTAACGAGGAAGATATTCCTACAAAGGCTAGGCCTTGTCAAATGAATTCTGAATATTTAGCTTTATGTAAAAAAGAAATTGAATCTTTATTAGAAAGAAAGATTATAGGACCATCCAATTCTCCTTGGTCTTGCACTGCATTTTATGTTAATAAACATTCAGAAATTGAAAGAGGAGTACCAAGATTGGTGATTAATTATAAACCTTTGAATAAGGTGTTAAAATGGGGAAGATACCCTATTCCTAACAAGAAGGATTTGTTAGATAGATTATATGATGCTTTAATATTTTCTAAATTTGATTTAAAATCAGGATATTGGCAAATACAAATAGATCCAATGGATAGGTATAAAACTGCCTTTAATGTACCTTTTGGTCAATATGAGTGGTATGTTATGCCATTTGGATTAAAAAATGCTCCCTCTGATTTTCAAAGAATTATGAATGATATTTTCATGAATTACAGTGACTTTATAATTGTTTATATTGATGATATTCTAGTATTTTCTAAAACAATAGAGGATCATTTTAAGCATTTAGAGATATTTAAGAAATTGGTAATAACTAATGGATTAGTTATTTCTAAACCAAAAATGGTTTTATTTCAGACTAAGATAAGATTCTTAGGTCATAATATTGAAAAAGGTGTAATAATACCTATAAACAGAAGTATAGAATTTGGATCAAAGTTTCCAGATATAATAACTGATAAAACCCAATTACAGAGATTTTTAGGAAGTTTAAATTACATCCTACCTTATTACAAGAATTTAGCAGAAGATACTGCAATTTTATATGATAGACTAAAAAAGACTCCTAAGCCATGGACTGATAGTCATACTAAAATTGTACAAAAAATAAAGGAAAAAGTAAAAACTTTGCCTTGTCTTATGATCTCTAATCCTAATTGGGATAAGATTATAGAAACCGATGCCTCTGATATAGGGTATGGTGGGATTTTGAAACAGGTCAATCCTGAAAATAAACAAGAGAATTTGGTTAGATTTCATTCAGGAAAATGGAATCCTAGTCAAAAAAATTATGCTACTATTGCTAAGGAAATCCTAGCCATAGTTAAATGTGTCTTAAAATTTCAAGATGATTTATATAATCAAAAATTTATTATAAAAACAGACTGTCAATCAGCTAAATATATGTTTAACAAAGATTTTAAACATGATGTTTCTAAACAAATGTTTGCAAGATGGCAAGCTAATTTAGCACCTTTTGATTTTGAAATAATATATAAGAAAGGAGAAGATAATAGTCTTCCATCCTTTTTAACTAGAGAATATTTATGATTTATCATTTGAATCCAATAATTGAAGAAATGTATTTGGATCAAAAATCAATTGATTTCATTAATAATGAATTAAAAAATTATTTTACTTATGATAAATTTACTCCAGGTAATATTGATTTAAGATGTTATTAATTATGTGAAGAACCATTTGAAGATATTATGCAAATGGACATGGAAACATTTCAAGAAATCAAGAATCTTGATACAGAAATATTTTCTGAACAAATACAATTAGATAATAATAATGAAGTATATGATCATATTCAGCATCATAATGATGATTTTGGATATATAAATTTATTTGATGATCCTTATAGTATTTACTATAATAATATATTTAATGAAGACTTGAATAATGCAGCCATGTCTGGTTACAGAGGAAGTTCCTCTTATAGAGGAAGAGGTGGACGTGGAAGAGGATCTGATAGAGTCCTTATTCAACATGGTAACAAGAAGTTAATAGCTTCTGATATTTCTGGTTTATCCAGACAAGAAAATGAAGAACTGGAACAATTAAGGGCTTGGAAAAAAGCTCAAGAGGGTGATACCGGTGCTGGCAGTTCTACTGCTCCTTCATTCGCTCGAATACTTGAAGAAGGAAAGCAAAAAGATGAGCTCATGGTTAAAAACCAAGAGGAAAGAGTTATTTTACTCCTGAAATATGAGGATAAAAAATGGGAAAATAGTCCCTGGACTCTCTATGAGAGATATCTTAATAATCTGGGTTATCCAGCAGAGGTTTATAAATCTCAACAGTTCTATGAGATGATACTCTTCAATCATGGTTGTGAATTTAATCACTTCACAGGTACTAACAAAGAGATTTATAATTTCTCTAAAATTATTATTAAGAAGATTATATCAATTGAAGAATGGGGAATATCACCATTCAGAGAAAAAGTGGTCTTTATAAAAGATATCCAAGTTCGTTGTAACTATTGGGATTATATCCAAGCTTTTGATAAAGTATTTTTATATGAAAATGGCAAGAAAAGTCATACTTGGTTTATCAAGATCTGTTCAGAAGTTTATAACTCTCAAATTCCAAATTGGTTTATAGATTGGTGGCAATTTTATGGAGCCTCTGAAGAAATTCTTCCATTATTGTTTAAGGAATATTATCAGGAATGGTGTGAAGTCACGCCAAGAAGATCTGAATTTATAATTCCAAATTACTATCAAATGTGTTTCTTTATGGAATTCTCAATCCCTTATATTTGGAGGAATGAACCTCAAATTGGTTTTAATAAAAACAACTTATTATGTTTAAAAAGATGTTCATACACGAGGTTTTGGGATACAATGATTAAGGAAGATTCCCATACTAAACAATTAAATTGTCATGATACCTTGGAGTTAATAAAACAAAGGTTGCATGTTTATAACGAGAAAAAATTTAAAGAAGATCAGCAGATGAAATTCGGGGAAGAAGCTATTCTTTCTAAGGCAGAAATAATTGCTAGGCATATGCAAAAATTAGAGCAAGCTCTAAAAGAAAAAGATTATATGGAACAAGAAGCTGGTTCTAATAAAAGTGATAGCTCGATGATCTCTTCTAATAGATACAAAGAGTTGGAAGATTTCCAAGATTCACAAGATCCTAATGAAGAGGATTCGTTGAACATCAAGGATGTGCTGGCAAGTGCCCAAGAATTATTATTGACAAGATTGGAATCTGCTAAAAGCAAGGGGAAAGAAAAGGAATGAGCGGGAAAATCTACTTTAAGGAAAAGGTTAAAACACCTTAACCGACATGATAAGATTCCTTTTACTTTAATAAAGAGGCTTTGATAAAGCAATAGAATAATGTAAATTACTGTTCATTTCAGTAGTTTTGATTTAGTTTGAAGTCCACATTAGTCTATAAAAGGCGGATGATTTCTCATTATAAAGTACCGCTTTTCTTACTCTCTTCTTTACTTTGTAAAAATTCAATATCAATAAGAATTCTCCAAGTTTGCTGTACATAAGGCTTCAACTTTAATTTCTGTAAGTTTTTATTTTGTTTTTAATTTTGTTTAAGTTTTATTTTATTAATGAGCCTTATAGGCTAAATTCTCTTATGTTGGATTATGGCTGATTAATGAATCTGTTGAAACTCCATGATGAAGATGTCTTAGGACTAGAGGTTTCTGATAAATCTGGCGTTATGGTTAGAATATGATTAAGTATGAAGGTTGATTTCAGAAAGTAATGGCCGAACTACTGTTAAGCCTGTGTTGCCCGTTAAGCCGTTGAGAGGATAAAGGCGTTAGGGCGTTTAGGGCGCTGTGTAGTGGCTGTTGAGTTCTGAAATGGCTTCTCATGCTAAGGCATAATCTGTAAAACCCTCCATGTATGCTGGTAGCTTAAAGATCCTGACCCCCTGATGGTATCAGAGCCATGGAATTTTGATTAGTTCATTATGAAGTTCATAATTCAACATAAGAATTAATGAATATGTCTTATAAGCTCAAAGGAATTTTGACTCATAAGTCTAATGTTAAAAACAGTGTTACTAAAGAATCTGAGATACCTCAGAATTTAGAATTGTTAAACAGATGGACTATTCCTAAGGTTGAACCTAGGACAATTTACCAGTTAGGTACTTTTGAAAAACTAGGTTTAAAACAAATTGTTAAGACAACAGAGGAATCTATTTCCTTAGATAATGAAGAAATGATAATTCATTTATTAAATGAAAATGATATGAGAACTTATAGGTATTCAGATCATAAATTTATCCATATAGGATTGGTACAGGTAGCATTTAAACCTTTAACTTTAGAAGGTTTACCTGAAAGTTTCATAGCAGCTTTAAGAGATGGTAGAAATTTAGATTGGAAAAAATCAATCATGGGTGTTCTACAATCCAGTCTGGCACATGGACCAGTTTATTTTAATGTTTATCCTAATTTACAGCTTTCATTAACTGATAGTAACATTTTGGATGCTTTAACATTAAATGTTAAAACTCATGGTTATAATTATGCTTCAGGATCTGAAGTGATTTGTATATGTTACAGGATTTATTTTAAGCCTTTATATACTTTAAATCCTCACTGCAAATTAGCTGATAAGAAATTAAATGAAACTGTTATAATTGAAACCAATTTTAGTAGATCTAATATAACTACTAGAAGATCTATTAAGTGGGATGAGATAACTTTCCCTGAGAATTGGCAAATAGAAAGAGCTATGACACCTCAGCCTGTTATACAGACAAATTTATTAAATGTAGTTCAGACCCCAGAAGGATCTGTAACTTTAAATTTTGGAAACAATAATAGGTTAAAGGATATATCTAGACCAACAACATCAAAATCTTATAGATCTTTTATATCTCCATTAGATCTAGATATCCCTGGACCTTCAAGAATTTTCGAAGAAAATCTTGGACCATCTAGGTTATCTACCTCTTATATAAAAGAGGATAAGAAAAATGATAGTAGCAATGAATCTGTCAAAGATAATAAGATTGATGGATTAAGATTACATGATGACCATATATTAAGAGCCTTTAATAATAAGAAGGATGTAGAGACTCTGTCTCAAATGAGTTATAATTTAGGTAATGGATAGCAAACCTAAAATAGACTTTACTGCTGGCTCAATAGCCAGAAAAATTATAAGTAATGAATTTAAATTACCCAGATGGGAAGCATTTAGAAAATGGTTCTTCACATAAATTTATATATATATATATATATATATATATATATATATACACACACTAGCAAATGACCCGTGCTATGCACGGAAATACTGAATTTCAAATTATTAATTTAATGGTTGTACAATTGTATTTAGAACAAAAACTCGTTAACTGTAATGCAACTTTTATTGAGTAACTCAAAAATATAAGGGTGAACACCGAAGAATTATTGGATAAAACAATATTGGATCAAATAATATATAATCAAAATAATTAAACATAATCCTATACTATTTCGATTAATGTTTCATCCAATGTTTTGGTACAATAATCACTACACTACTACTATTACATATTAATCACCAAATCTTTTAAGAAAAAATGAAGAGACTACGTATTGTGACTTTATTTTTCTTATGGAGTCATTTAATTCATGAAGTTTTTTCAACACTGTGTGCTCCACATTTTGAGATAATGCATCTTCTTCTACGAGAGTGAGTAATTTTCTGCTCAAATTTTTTTCGCTAGACTTGCATTGCTGTAAGATCCATTTTATTGTGCTTTGATTGGGTCTGGTTTGGGTTTGGTTTGGTTTGAGACTCAAACCCAGACCCAAACCAGCTTTGGATTGAGTCTGGGAATGAAATCTGAAGTGTTAAATCATCCCCAGACTCAATCCAAAGTTGGTTTGGGTCTGAGTTTGAGTCTCAAAACTAGATCAAACCCAAACCAAACCCAATCCAATGTTTTTATTCCCTGAAATATAAAATCAGTCTAATAATATATAATAATAAATTATTTAAAGGGAATTTATTAACAATAATGTTTATTGGATAAAAACTTATTCAAAATAGATATAAATAATAATTAAACGTCAAAAGTCATGAACATCAAATGGATGAAGAGATGAGTAAATATTAGAATAAAATATTCTCATAAATTCCCATAAGTTCATAGAAACTTCCCAATAAATTCCCTCAAATAAGTTCCTCATAAACTTTATAATTTTTTGCAAAATTGGTCATTTTTTAAGGGCAATCTTTTAAGAAAACCCTGTTGGGCATGGCTTAAAAACTTTGTTGGGCATGACTTAAAAACTTAATTCTTAGAACTAAACTAACAAATCAAGTTTAAATTAAGTTTTGGCTTAAGACTTCTAGGACATACGTAAATCAATACATATAACAGAAAAGGTTACCAAGAAAATTAGGATTCTTTGTACCCAGCAATCAAATAAATCGAAACATTTAAAAGAAAATTCATAATAAAAAATTAAAAGTGCCTAGCAATGATCAATAGATTCAGCTATCATAAATCAATGCAAAAAAACAAAATTTTACTAATGATATAAAAGAAATTTAGAAAAATAACACAAGGGTAATAAACAATATGATGATACACAGTTATCAGAAACTCGAATATTATTTAGGCTATATACTTAAACAAATACAATATTGCTTCAATCTTGAATTTAATGTTTCACTTTGACTTAAAATAAAAATTAATAAAAGTTTTTTACTTTTAATAAAATTTTCTTCTAACATTATTAGTTAAGGAAATTTAATCTCCTTAAATTACGCTTAAACTAAGGAATGTTAGTAGTGGAAGTTTATATGAAAAAATATTATTATTTTAGGAAATGAGTAATTTAATTCTAGTGATTCTGAAAAGAAAAAAAACTCATAATAGACATATTTTACTCGACAATTACTCATTATGTATACTTTATTCGACAAAAACTCATTATGTATACTTTATTCGACAAAAACTCAAAAACAATAAGGTCGGTAAGTAGCTTATAGATTAATGTAAAAATTATTGCAATATAAAAGTTCAAATGAAACAAATTTTTTCTTACGGAATTTATTACAATATTCCAACTATCTCATAATTTTCTATAATTTGAAAAATTGGGGGGGGGGGGGGGGGAAGGCATAAGATTGTAATATGAAAATCAATTTATAACCATCTCTTAAATTTTCTCACATCAGAAAAGAAAAAATATACAAACACGAAAAGTCATTAAATCTTGAGAATTGTTCCTCGCTCTCACTCTCACTCTCAACTTCATCTTCGACCAATTTCGAACTCGTTCTACCACTACTCAACCTCCGTCCCCTTTATCACTGACGTCAACCATAAACAAAACTATAGGAAAAAAAGTTTATAATAAAGCTACAGGAAATCATGTATATAGTATATTTAATGTAGATTATTATATCAAAACAAAAATACTGAAATTTTACTTAAATTAGCATTCCATTAAAAGAATTAAAGAAAATAGTTGTCAAATGGTCGTCAGAGTAGCTGGCAATGTGGTATAGCATTTGACGTGCATGTTGCGTGTTCGAATCCTGCCTCCTCCAAATTGAATAAAATAGTTCAAATTTTTTGCACCAATCAAAAGTTTTCTAACTAATTAAAAATATAAAAAATCCTAGAAAATGACACGTGGCATGATATATGTACAAATCTGAAAAGGGCTTCTGTAATATATATATACTAGCAAATGACCCGTGCTATGCACGGAAATACTGAATTTTAAATTATTAATTTAATGGCTGTACAATTGTATTTAGAACAAAAACTCGTTAACTGTAATATGAATTTTATTGAGTAACTCACAAATATAAGGGTGAGCACCGAAGGATTATTGGATAAAAAATATTGGATCAAATAATATATAATCAAAATAATTAAACATAGTCCTATACTATTTCGATTAATGTTTCATCCAATGTTTTGGTCCAATAATCACTACACTACTACTATTAAATATTAATCACCTAATCTTTTAAGAAAAAATGAAGAGACTACGTATTTTGACTTCATTTTTCTTATGGAGCCATCTAATTCATGAAGTTTTTTCAACATTGTGTGCTCCACATTTTGAGATAATGCATCTTCTTCTATGAGAGCGAGCAATTTTCTGCTCAAGTTTTTTCCGACAAACTTGCATTGTTGTAAGATCCATTTTAGTAAATGTTTTTATTCCCTGAAAGATAAAATCAGTCTAATAGTATATAATAAATTATTTAAAGGAAATTTATTAATAATAATGTTTATTGGATAAAAAATGGATCAAAATAGAAATAAATAATAATTAAACGTCAAAAGTATTGAACATAAAACGGATGAAGAGATGAGTAAATATTAGAATAAAATATTCTCATAAATTCCCATAAGTTCACAGTAAATTCCCTCAAATAAGTTCCTCATAAACTTTATAATTTTTTACAAAATTGGTCATTTTTTAAGGGCAATCTTTTAAGAAAACTCTGTTGGGCATGGCTTAAAAACTCTGTTGGGCATGACTTAAAAACTTAATTCTTAGAACCAAAATAACAAATCAAGTCTAAATTAAGGTTTTGCTTAAGACTTCTAGGACATACGTAAATCAATACATATTACAGAAAATGTTACCAAGAATTAGGATTCTTTGTACCCAGCAATCAAATAAATCGAAACATTTAAAAGAAAAATCAAAATAAAAAATTAAAAGTGGCTAGCAATGATCAATAGATTCAGCTATCATAATTCAATGCAAAAAAGCAAAAATTCTACTAATAATATAAAAGAAATTTAGAAAAATAACACAAGGGTCATAAGCAATATGATGATACATAGTTATCAGAAACTCGAATATTATTTAGGTTATATACTTTAACAAATACAATATTGCTTCAATCTTGAATTTAATATTTCACTTTGACTTAAAATGAAAATTAATAAAAGTATTTTACTTTTAATAAAGTTGTCTTCTAACATTATTAGTTAAGGAAATTAAATCCTCTTAAATTACGCTTAAACTAAGGAAGGTTAGTAGTGGAAGTTTATATGAAAAAATATTATTATTTTAGAAAATGAGTAATTTAATTCTAGTCATTCTAAAAAGAAAAAAAAAACTCATAATAGACATACTTTACTCAACAAAAACTCATTATGTATACTTTATTCGACAAAAACTCATTATGTATACTTTATTCTACAAAAACTCAAAAACATTATGGTCGGTAAGTAGCTTATAGATTAATGTAAAAATTATTGCAATATTCCAACTATCTCATAATTTACTTAAATTAGCATTCCATTAAAAGAATTAAAGAAAATAATTGTCAAATAGCCGCCAGAGTAGCTGGCAATGTGGTATGGCATTTGATCTGCATGTTGTGGGTTTGAATCCTTCCTCCTCCAAATTGAATAAAATAGTTCGAATTTTTTGCACCAATCAAAAGTTTTATAACTAATTAAAAATATAAAAAATCCTAAAAAATGACACGTGGCATGATATATATACAAATCGAAAAGGGCTTTCGTAATATATATATATATATATATATATATATATATATATATATATATATATATATATATATATATATATATATATATACTTCTCAATATATTAGTAATATATGGGTCCCAAAAAAATGGGAGATCGATCGGTCTATTAATCCCAGCCCTACACCCACTCACATAACATGATCCCCCTATGCAGATTGAAGGCTCCAATGGGTAAATATTGTAAATGAGAAGTGAAGTTAGTATCAATAAACTAGTCCACCTTCCGCCTTTCCTACACCCCACTTCGACTTCTATAAATCCCTAAGGGTGTGTTTGTTTCTAAGAATTGGTTTTGGAATTGGAATTCCAATTCTATGAATTCCATGGAATTACAAGAAATTGGAATACTAAGGTTTTCCAATTTTATGGAATTTCAAGAATTGGAATCGTAAAAAATTCCAAATAATTGAATTCCTTTGTTTGGTAAAACTACGTAATTGATGTGGAATTCAATTCTAATTCTAATTTATTTGTTCGAAACACCAAAAAATCACATAATTAAAAATAAAATGCATCTAGTGTGAAAAGGCTAATATTCTCATGATACAAATAGCCAAAGTACATTTGAAGTAAAATGACAAAAATACCCTTGTTAAAAGAATTCTCGATGTAAAATAACGGAAATATTTTGTTGGAAAATTAAAAGAACATTCATAGTGCTAAATAAAATCTTTATAGTATAAATTGGAAAAATTACCGTTGAAAAACGAAAATATTTTTGATGTAAAATGACGAAAATACCCCTAGTAGAAAAGGATGAAATTTTTTCGGATATAAAAAATGATGAAAATTCCCTACTAAAGTTAAAAATATACCATTTTGAGTAATATGAAGAAAATATTTATGGTCCAATTTTATAAAAAATGCATTCGTTACAAAATGACAAAAATACCCTTGTTAAAATGTAATTAGCTCATTGTGCATAATAACGAATATGTACTTGATAAAAAATGAATAAATCACAAAATGATGAAAATACTCTGATGAAAATGAAGAAAATAACCTTTGCCCATTGGCTTATAATGGAGAAAGTGCCCATTTTTCAAAAAGACAAAAATACCCTTATTGTAAAAAATTTATTTTTTAAAACGAGTGGTAATTTATTCATTTTCATTTGGTATGAATCACATTTCTATTATTTCTCAACAAGTGTATTTTCGTCATTTTACACTAACAATATTTTAGGCATTTAAAGTAAACGAATTTTTTATAAGGCTAATTTTGTCATTTTTTGTTGAGAGAATTTTTTTCATTTTATTCAAAGTTAATTTTGTCATTTTGCACAAGAGGCATTTTCCCATTTTTTTATGGGAGCGTTGTCTTTTTGCATTAAGGGCATTTTTGTCATTTTATGCCAAAGTATATTCGTCATTTTCATCAAAAAAAATTTGAGTAAGTTTTAATCAAATGAATTTTAAGCTATTTGAACCAAAGGATTTTTTTTTTTTTTCATTTGGCGCGAAAGTATTTTTCATCATTTTGAGCTGAGGGTATTTTTCGTCAAGAGTATTTTTCGTAATTTTTTATCATGGATGTTTTGGTGATTTTATGTCATGTATGTTTGTGATTTTTTTAATAAAAAAATTGTTGTTTTGTGCCAAGGGTATTATTATAATTTTGCACTAACGGTATTTTTCGACATCGTACAAATAGTATTTTGTCATTTAAATGAATAATATTAGCTATTTTAAATTAAGGGTACTTTAGTCATTTTGTAATAGGAGTGTTTTGTCATTTTACAATAAGGGTACTTTGATCATTATATATATATATATATATATATATATATATATATATATATATATATATATATATATATATATGAGAGAGAAAATAACTTGTATGCATGATATATTTATAACCTACAATAAATCTTATGGAATTGGAATTCAAATTCTTTGATTATAAAATGGAATTGAGGGAGTTTCCAATTCCAAAATTTTGTTAAAAGCCAAACAAGAGGATTTCAATTCCAATTCCAATTCCAAAGCTCCAATTCCATTGAAACAAACACAACCCTAAGCATCGGCTCATAAAAATTAGGGAGATTAGCCTGTTTGGTCCTCAAAGTATTTACGAAATTATCGTTTCGTCCTCAAAGTTTTTTCACTTCTCCATTAGTCCTTATTGTTTTTACGCGCTTTATATATGGTCCTACCACCGCGAACCTGGGCTGATTCCGACCAATAACGAGCACGTGCGTGTCACGTGAGTTTGCTAGAGGGGCAAATTTGTCCAAAAAAATACATCCCCAATCCCACCAGTCTTCTCCTACCTCCACTACCTCCCCCTCCACCACCACCACCACCACCGCCTCCTCTACCAAGTCCTCCACCTACACCACCTCCTACACCTCCAGCTGCTCAAAACCCTCTACCATGGCCTCCTCCAAGTCCACCACCACCTCCAGGCCGCCTCCCTCCACCTCCCTCCACCACCACCACCACCGCCTCCTCCACCTCCCCCATTCACCTCCACCTCCCCCTCACCACCACCACTCCTACACCTCCAGATGCTCCAAACCCTCCACCATGGCCTCCTCCAAGACCACCCTCCTCCACCTCTACCGCCACCTCCTCCCCCTTCCTCCACCAAGTCATCCAAACCCCCGCACCATCTACACCTCAAAGTATTGGTCTGTTTGGTCCTCAAAGTAATTTAGAGCTTCCTAAATAGTCCTCATTGTAATTGCGCGCTTCCTATGTGGAGGACTTGGTGGATGAGGCGGCAGCGGTGGTGGTGGAGGGAGGTGAGGAGGCGGCCTTGGTGGAGGCCATGGTGGTGGATTCGGTGTAGGTGGAGGAGCGAGAGGAGGTCTTGGAGTGGTGGTGGACTTGGAGGAGGGGTGGTGGTGGAGGGGGAGGTGGAGGAGGCGGCCTTGGAGGTGGTGGTGGACTTGGAGGAGGCCATGGTAGAGGGGTTTGAGCAGCTGGAGGTGTAGGAGGTGGTGTAGGTGGAGGACATGGTAGAGGAGGCGGTGGTGGTGGTGGTGGAGGGGGAGGTGGTGGAGGTAGGAGAAGACTGGTGGGATTGGGGATGTATTTTTTTGGACAAATTTGCCCATCTAGCAAACTCACGTGACACGCACGTGCTCGTTATTGGTCGGAATCCGCCCGGTTCGCAGTGGTAGGACCATATATGAAGCGCGTAAAAACAATAAGGACTAATTGAGAAGTGAAAAAAATTTGAGGACGAAACGATAATTTCGTAAATACTTTGAGGACCAAACCGGCTAAACTCTCTAAAAATTATTGTATTACGGTTTACTGATCACATGACTTCCAAATAAGCACGTGGCAGTGAATACTTTAATTTGGGCCTGAGATGGGGGAAAGGCAAACTACGGGACTCTTCTTAATGACCTTTGCGTAATGGCGGGAAATTGAGGGCCTTCCCTAACCCCTCTCAGAGCAAAAGTATTTATCAGTTTCCCTCGTTTTCGGGCAGTCGGTTCGACCAGTTTTCCCAGCAGACCCGAATATGGCGGAAATCGAAACCATAGGTATCATAGACGAGATTCAAGCCCTCGTCTCCGACAGACTTCATGTGGTAACAACACCTCTATCCAATTCTTTCCATTATCGGTAGTATATACTTTTAATTTGACAATTTTTTCGACTCATTATAGTTAAATTAACACAAGATTTCGATGGGTTCTTGAGGGATATGATCTTTGTGTGTGTGTGTGTGTGTTATTTCGATCTGGTTTGCAATTTGATTATCATTTAATTCTGTTCAAGAATTTAGCCTTATGTACTTTGGAGGTAATATTAATGAAACAAGAATTAACTACATTGTGAATTTTTTTTCCCTTTTGGTAGACTGGACAATTTTATGATTAAGCTAAGGTGTTTTTCTTTGATTAATTTTGCTCAAATTATTCTAGGTTACTTAAATTTGTTTAGTCTTTCAACTGCTGCTACATACCTTAAAATAAGACTTTTAGGACATGTAACGAAAATTTAGATGTTTTTTCAATCTAAATATCAATATTACTCTCTTAAATAAATTAGTGGTATACAAGTCCTACATAGGGATGGCAATTTGATACGTGATCCGTTGATCCGCTCTGCCCCAATGTCTTTTGGAGCAGATCTGCTCCGCCCCGCGAACGGGGCAAATCGAATTTGGTATTTGTGTCTGATCCGCTCCGCCCCGCTCCGCCCCGTTTTGCCCCATATATATTATATTATTATAATATTGTTATTATTAAGCCGAATTATGTTTAATTTTTCATTTTAATATACTATTTGTACTTGTTTGAAAATTAATTTAGTATAAAATTTATTAATTATACTTGTTGGAGGCTCTATTTTTATGAATTTAAAAAAAATTAATGATTTTTATGGTAAAATTAATGATTTTTTTTTAAAAAAAAAAATAGGACTGGCGGAGCGGATCAGATTTGCCCCGTGCGGAGCGGATTGCGGAGCATAAAATTTTGATCCGGGGCGAATCACGGAGCGGAAGTTATACAGTTCGGAGCGGATCGGATCATACAGATATCCGACCCGATCTGCCCCATTGCCATCCCTAGTCCTATACAAGAGAGTAATATTGGTATTTTGACTAACAAAGTACATTGCTTTTTACTTCCTTAATTTTCACTACATGTCCTGAAAGTCTTATATTAAGGAATGGAGGGAGTACAATACAACTTACTAAACTGGCTTGGCAATTGTAATTTTGTAATTTTGATTTCATAGGATAATACTATGAGTTGAAAATGTTTGTTTCAGAATTACATATTATGAGAAGGGTTTTTGTGAATGGTCTAGTAAACCAGTCTCTTTTCTGTAACTAATTGACAAATAAAAAGAGTAAAACTTTGTTTGTTGGAGCCCTTCAAGAATCGAGGCTTTAACATCATGAAGTATATATTCTCCTTTTCTTGGTGGTTACTGTGCTTTTTCCTTGTGGTGTATATGTTGCTTATTCAAGTGTGCGAAATTTTGATAATTGCATTTTGACGTTGGTGGGGTGTATTTGTTAGGTATCATACAAATGGCTGAGTCGGAATTTTTTGGTATCATCCAATGTTGCGAAGAAGTAAGAGAAGTTTTGTGATATGGAAATAAAATCCTAGATTTATCCTCTTTAGCTAACTTCAGTTTTTTATTGCTTTCCTCAGACTGCTTCAAGAGTTTGTCGAGCAGCATGGTACTGGTTTAGAAGTAATTTATTCTTTATCTGGCTGGCTGAAGAATAATCCTTCGACATACCACATAAGGCTTGTCCCCCAGTCCAAACTTGCAGGTTTTTGTTCTGAATATTTTTAGATTCTGTTTATGGAGTTATAACTTCAGACTAATTATTTCTTATTTTATTATGTGCCAAAGAGATTTGTCCAAGTTCTTCCAAACTTAGGATAGACTAGCTAGTTTTCATCTTGTTACAGAAAGCTCTGTGCATTATACATTATTACTAATGTTTGTTCCTTGCTGCATTTGAATAATTGGAACTTTGAGTTTTTACATCTCACTATATGACTTTTAAGATTTGTGTCCTCGGATGTAGACAAGCATGAACAAAGGCGAGGCTGCAAGAATTATAGACAATTCTGCTTGTGTTACTTGGTGCTTGCTGCTGACCATGGATGCTAGGAAATTAAATTCATTTTAGGGGATCAAGTGCAATGAATATAAAGAATGGCCTTATAGCCAGACGCCTCGTGAAAGTTGCATGAATACTTCTACTCCTCGACTCTCCCAATGTTTCTAAGATCCCATTCCTGGGTGATGATGTATATTACTCGAATCTGATTTCCATCTACAAGCTTTTAAGACATGCCATTTTGTCCACAATGTTGTAGTTGGATAATAATAGTCCTAGAGGTCATGCCCGCAGGGACAGCGGTAGCAATTGGTTGCAGGGGTGCATAGAACGGTTGGGAATTTGATTATGATTAATCTCTTCCAAATAGCTAACCACAAGTGCTTTGTCCATGGACTACCCATGAATGAGACTCTTTGGATGTTAAAATTTTATACTTTTCTGATCCAGTAACGACGTATCAGGAGTCTTACTTGCATAAAATGTGATTGGTACGAGATTTGTTGTGGAAACTAAATTCTGGAACCTGTGAGCTGCCTCAATTTAATACTATCCAGGATTAATTGCATGTCGATCAATATTCATTTAATTTAACTTAGCATGTTATTCTTTTCCTGCTGAGTGTTGGATGAATCAAGCTGTGTGAACAAATAACAGGAGATGCAACAATTTTCTTCTATTTTCCCTATTCTTTGAGCTTTCCTTCTACTCTTGGGATTTCTGTTCTTACATAATTAACTTTTTATCATTTTCTTTTATGTGCAGAAGCCAAAGAAGAATTTGATAACAGTTACTCTCTCCAAGTCTACAGTGTGCAAGCTTGCCTCCCTAAAGATCCAGCAGTCCTTTGGAATGCTGAATATGTCCAAGCAGAAGAACTCTTTAAGCAGCCGCCTGCAGTTGATAATTGTTTTCGCGATAATAGGTAATCCGACAAAAATGCCTTCCGTCCCGCTACGCTTCTTCCTTCCCACTGTAAAGGGAATCAAAGGATACCCGTTCGTAAGCTTTCCCAAAGCTTCCTTCACTCACTAACAATCCTAATCCACTTAGTCGATTAGCTGCTGGTCGTTCACTTAGCTTAGTGTTAGGGTTTTGAGGCTAGCCCCTTGTTCCCTTAGTGCTTAGACCTTAGCCTACTAGCTAATCGATTAACTACAATCCCACTTCAAAACAAGAAATCTCAATACTCTTCCAGGTGATGGACCCAAAGCAAGCTTCATCCATATAACCTTAAGAGGGATACGTGGGAGTAGAGATGTCTTGCCCGCAAGATTATTCTGTTTATATTACTTCTTTTAGATTTGAGTGTGTCAATGTCCTATGTTTTTAGATGTATAAAATGAGATGCAGAGTTGTACTCTCATGATTATGCTCTGGAATGAATATATAGACAAGTAATCAGGTCTGTGTATTTGCTAAATGCTTGAGTTAACTTTCTCTGTTTCTCGCTTGTTAAATTAGATTCTGTGGAGTTTCAAATTCCTTTGTCAAGAGAAATACTGAAGCAAATGATGCAAGCACCTCTACAACTCAGGTGAAAATTACTGGAGTCCTAGGGCAATCTAAAAGCACCTCTGCACAAAAGAGTCCTAGTCTTCTGCAGCCTGTGCAGAAAAAGGTTCAGCAATCAAGCCCAAGTATTAGTCCCGCGGTCTGATGTGGTCAAAGATGTTAAAAATGGCAATCATAGCACAGGAACTCATGAAAAAAATAAGCCTAGTGAGGATAAAGGAAAAGATCCTCAACCTCCTGTTAACAAAAAGAAAGGTCCAAATGATAAGAACTCTTCTGGAACTGGCGGTTCATTGGCTAATATGTGGGGTCGTGCATCTGCAAAACCAAAAAGCGAACCTGCCGCAGAAAAAGCTGGCAATAGTGTACCTAATTCTGCTGGTTTGTTTCTTTACTTCCATTCAGTTATAAAATAAAAAAGCTGTGGATTTCTTCCAATAGTAGTTGCAGGCTGCTATTTACATATAAAGGGTTTAACTTTTCATATATTATTAGCCAGTGCAGATGCACAGATATGTGCTGCTGAAGAACTAGGAGATGATAATAGTGATGAGGATGTCACCATTAAGCGTGCACCTAATGGAGAAGGTTCTAGAAAGAGGAGGGTAGTTTTTCAACTATTCAGATGAAGAAGATGACTTGACAGAGCCAATTACTCTAGCATCTCCAGATCATCCAAAAATGGAACCGGTGCTAGGTTCAAAACGGAGTTCAAACTCTTTGGACCTAGGGAAGAACAAGTTGAGACTTGATGAAGCGAAGGAACAGGGGCCAAATGTCAAGGAGAGAAAAGAAGCTGCAACAAAAATTAATCAGGCATTGAAGGAAGAATATTCAACTCTCAGCAAACCCATCAACATGAAGACATCCTCTTTGGAAAGAAATGTTAGCAATGTTTCTGCAGGCGGCACAAATTTAAAGGATAAAGCAACTGATGCTGCTCCAAAGTCGCCTAAAAGGAGAAAGGTGTTAAAGACACGGATTGATGAGCGTGGAAGACAAGGTAAAATTAGAGATATGGCCTTCTTCTATTTCTGCCCGTAAATGTCATTACCTCTGTTGCAATTTTTTTTGGTTTTTAACATGCTGAATGAGGTTTTCATGACGTTAAGAATGACAAAAGACAGTGATGATATCAGCTCTTTATAGAGGATGTTCACTCATTGTCTCTTGAACATTTAGGGAACAGATTTTCTCACTAGAAGCCATGTTACAGGGATTTTATTATTATTGATTTATACTTTATTTTTGTTTCATAAGATTCACTTATGACTGCAGTTACCGAGGTTGTTTGGGAGGGCGCGGAGACAGAGACAAAGCCTAATAGCCAAGCAGTGAAGAAAGTTGATGACAAAACTACAGCAAATGCTTCCAACAGGTAAAATGGGTATACGAGATTTACCTTTTTGTACTCCTTAAAATCACTTTAGTTTGAGACTACTGAAAACTTAACCTGAATAATAGTCTTCTTGTAGTATTATGTTAAAATGAGGTAGGTCGTTGATATATCTGGTGATTGATGTGCTGTTCGTAGATAACTCACCAGTAAGTATGATAGAATGCATCCCATCTGAGTTAATTATGAATGGATTATGCAATTATTTGACATAGTGGTTGGAAATAACCGTCCGTGGTGGCCACGTAACTCATACAACTTGGGACTCTTTCATGATATTAAAGTTATGACCCTAATATAATGGCATTGGAGGTTTTCTTGGCAAGAAACGCGTGTGTTAGAAATGCCAGTTGCCAGTTGCCAATTCCCATATGTAAGTTGGAACCTAAAGTTCTTGTTTAAATTTGATTAGTATATATTCAAAGAACACGTCATGTCATATATGCTTCATTCTGGCTTTCAATGATATTTAAACCTCCATAATTTGCTCTCGTAAACAACTCTTTGTTTTTGTCTTTGCTTTAGACCATCGGTTAAGAAGTCTCCTGCTGTGGGAACCAATGCTCCAGCAAACCAAGCAGGCAAAGCTGGAAACAAGAAAGCCGGGAATAAAGACCCTAAACAAGGAAACATTCTGTCCTTTTTCAAAAAGGTTTAGACGAATATTTACTAATCTGCTATCATGATTTGCAGTGCTGTCTTATACTGGCCCTTTATCAATGTAAAATTACACCATTGTTGAATATAACTTATGGTCGCTTTCTTGTATGATTAGCTTTTTTCCATAGGTTTTTGTTTTTTTTTGAGTCCTTGTAAAGAAGACCAGAGCTAATTTTCATTGCATTCCGGGAAATGGTACTTCTCTATTTATCTTCAACCCAAACTTTTGCAATTGTTCCACTGGTTCCCCAAGTTGTTAGTGTTTTTAAAAGAAGAAATTTCAAAACATAAATGTTTCTTTGATAATATGAACTTTTCTAACATCTAAAAGGAAACAATATACATGATGTACACCAAAATGAACGAATTGGAGAACTGATATTCTTCATCCTTTTAACTGTTTTGTATCAAGTTGGTAGGCTCACTCAGAACATACTTTGGTAGTTCATATTTGGCACCTGCAACAAAGGTTTTAAGAATCAAATTCTGTAATGAAGTTAGTAAGATTAACAAATAGAATACAGAAATGCATGTGTCCTAGAGCAGCAGTTATCTGTCAAAAGGGATGAAAATGATATCAATAATGATTGTTGGATAAAAAAATTGGGATCAAACAAGGATCAAAGAGTATAAAATGAAAATGATTGTTAGAATTTAATACGACATTATGCCTTCTTGATCCAAATTTGATCCCAAATTTTTTGATCCAATAATCACTACCCAAATGATATAAGAACCTCTTTCATCATAGCACACTGTCAAATCAGCATTCTGTACGATGACCCCGGCACTGTCTACAATTGCCTGAGCAAGGCTTATATCAGCTTCAGCTGTAGCTCGAAGTGCATCCCAGATTTCTGAATATCCAAGAAGTACACGAGTTAGCAAAATTTTAGAGTGGTTTAGATTCAAGGACTATAATACACTTTATGCAACACAAACAGAGAGCATTGTCCCTTAGGGGTCATTTAAGATTACCTTTCCTTCCACCATAGTGAGGAGCAGTGTCCCAAAACTCTTCACGTAGTTGCACCAGCTGACTTTTTGTTATAGGCTGAGGATGCTTCCAAGGCTTTGGCTTCCTAATCTTTTTAATGCTTCCTGTAATGGCCAAGAGCACACTGGTAAATTCAGCACTTAAGCTCAGATATAATGCGCAAGAAGTTGAAGAAACAAATTCAGGGTTGAAATATATCAAGTTGTTCATGAATTTTGTTGTTTCAGAATCGTCCCTTAGTGTTGTTAAGGCGATGAGGCGCACAAAGGCGCAAAGGGGTTTTGGAGCCTAGACCTTTGTTAAAAATGCACACTTTAAATATTATATATATATATATATATATATATATATATATATATATATATATATAACAAACAAATATAGTAGTAACAGATATTCACATGGGTTGTTTGCCATTTGCAATGTATATAAATGAAGCTCAAGTTCTGATTCATACATAATTAAATAAAATAATAACAATAAAAAGCCAGCCAAAATCTAAAAAAAAAAAAATGGCGAGAGCAAACCCACATATGAAGAGAAGGGAGAGAGAAAAGAAAGAAGAGAAGAGTTATTTGTGGTAATTTCATCTTCTTCATCATGCTCCTCAAACAAACCTAGGTGTAATAGAAACATCTGAAGATGATGGTGGCCTTAAAGTAGATTATAAAGGTCGAGAGCTAGAAGCACTAGCTTATTTAGACCTAGATGAGTATCGTGGTTCATCTACTTGGCTGTCCTAGAGACCTCAGCCTAAGTCAAATCAAAATCTTCAAATACTCGCTCATCATTTTATAACTCTCCAAGCAACCATTCATTAGAACCGTCAATATCATCCAAATGATTAATTATACAAAGGCGCGCCTAGAGCCTTTTCTTGAAGGCGCGCCTGAGATTTTGAGGCGATATCCCTCGAGCCTCGAACCTGAGGCGTGAGCCTTAACAACACTCCCTTCACCTCCTTTTGAACTCAAATTCATGATCTCCTCTTAGCAGAGAAATCACATAAGAATGAAGAGATCAACGCTTCACATACCAGGTATGTTGAAACTTACGGGAACTCTAGGACTCGGCCAAAACCAAGCAACAAGAGTGTCAAAAAGAACTCTAACAGGTATCTTAATTACATTTTCAGGGAACTTAATTCATGGGAGACCAAGCAAATTGCATGAAATGTGACAGAGTTGGAACTTTGAAGGAAAACTCTAATAAGCCTAGTGAACTTCTTTGAGATATCCCCAAATGAATATTTGTTAACATCTTTCCAATTCAGAACTCTATCACTTACTCTTCCATTGTTTCAAGAAGTATTATTAAAAAAGAAAAATTTTGAAATCACTTTAGTTCCATTTCTACGCGCAGCCACTTAGTGCATTTATTTCCAAAGGTTAGTTCTGTATCCTATCCATCCCCACCCATACCCCCAACTATTGGGGACTTAATGGGATTACATTATTGTTGTTGTGTTAGTTCCATTTTATGTAATTCCAATCCAAGATGATACTAACCTAGCCAAGATAAAATCCAAATATGCTCAACAGCAATTTCCAAAATTAAATCTTTACCGCCGGAGTCAACCATTCTATATCAGTAGACAGTTAAAAAAAAACAGAATCACAGAGTTTTTCTTTTGTGCATATAATCAAACACCTGATCTGCACAATTCGGAAAAAGAAAACGCAGAGTCTCAACCAATTAAAGCAACTTCAAAGATTATACAAACATGAACACTAGTTCGAATCCAACCCAGAAAAAGCAGCAAATAGACATACTGACATATATGTGGACATATGTGAAAGAACTAAAAACAAAAAAAAACAAAACAGAGGAAAACGGAAGCAAAACTCACCATCCCCTTTGTTCTGCGATGATCCAGCACAACCCATGGTAATTCACTGTTGAAGAATCAAAATAAGAGTCCCAAAGAAAGAAAAAAATCAGCTAAAATTGAAACTAAGCGGTGAAGAATGCATGAAAGAAAGGGAAAGGAGGAAGTGTATAAAGTCAAATTGGGGTTTTGGGTTACTTTAATTACAGGTTCTTTTGGTTTGCTTTTTGTGGTATTGAATTCATTAATGGTTTATGGTAGTAGCATCAAATTTGTTGCTATCCCATGAATTCATATGAAATTTTTTGGAAAAGAAAGTAAAGGAAAAAAGTGTGGTATTGAGTACAGTTTAGTGAGGTGGTAGTTGGCTGTCATGTTCGATTCTCGTGAGCAGAGAATAGTAAAGGTTCTTAATAAGGTCATTATAGTTTATTAAGTTTTTTATCATTCAAGTCAATCAATACAATACACGTAGACTAAAAGTGTAAATTTATAGGGAAGAAAATTAATTTTTTGGCCTACGTGTATTGTATTCATTGCCTTGAATATAAGTTTTAAACCTACTCACTTACCAAAATAAATAAAATTTCTCATTAGAGAGTATGAGCAAATAATTTAGTGGGAGACTTGTGTATAAATGTTGTTATGAGTTTATAATAGTCCTATCTTTGTTCAAAGAGTGAAGGTTGGTTTTTTGTCAAGTGAATTAAATTGAAATTCATCTATAACAGTACTATCTCTATTACTTGATATAAGACTTTTCAAAACACATAGCAAAAATCAAGAATATGTTTTTTAATCAAAATATCAATATCAAGGGATGACAATGGGGCCAGGTGGGGGCAAGTCTACGATCTCCAGTCTCGGGCCCGCTTCTTTCATCACATCCCATCCCCGACCCAAATCCGTCACTGGGGATGAATCGTGATCCCATCCCCAGCTCAAGTGGAGACCCAGCCCCAACTGGGGAAAGTGGGGATTTTTTTCTCTCAATCTCGACTAGAACAAATTAGAGAATTTCAACAAAAATCTCCCATTACAACCTTGAAAAAATAATATAGAATTTTAAAAATAAAAAAATTATATAGATATTTTAGGAGATGCATAGAATGGAAGGGATAATGAGTGATGAGCCGATGAGGATGAAAATTGAAAAGAGAGTAGGATTACAATAAATTCTAGGAGATGGAGGAGTCTATGGAGAGAATTTGAGATTTTCCGATATCTTCTCTAATATTTTAGGTGTCTTTCATTTTTGTATAGATATTTTATTATCTTAGACAAGACATGTGGGCCGAACATGGCCGAGATATTACTTCTCCGCCTCCGGCCCCACCCCGTTAGCGGGGCCAAATTTATCTCCCATCTCCACCCCACCCCCAGCTTAAACTGGGGAATCCCCGGCCAACCTGGGCAGGGCCGGTCCGGATCCCCAATTTAACCGGCCCCATTGCCATCCCTAATAAATATTACACTTTTAAATAAAACTAGTAGTATACAAGTCTTATTTAAAAGAAGAGATAATCACTATTTATGTCTCCTGAGATATGTTTCAAAAGCAACTGTTACCCCCAGAAATATATCGTGTTATAAATGTCTCCAACAATTTATGGGGTGCCATTTATGCTCAAAATTGGCGGAATTTGACGTTCCACGTGTGCGGCCCCAGGCACATATGAAATATCAGGGGTAATTTCGTCCAACCAAAATTCTAATTAAAAAAAACACACATACACACAAGAATTCCCTCTCTCAGCCATCCCCTCTACCACCATCCACAAAATTACTCTCCGCCATCTCCACCACCACTGTCACCTCTCTCCACCACTCACCCCTCCCTTGCTCTGCCATCTCCACCACCACTGTCACCCCTCTATCCCTCCGCTATCTTCTTCTTCCTTGTACACTACAAACCCACCCAACCCTCTTTCTCACACTGATACCAATCCCCTAAATTCCAAATCAAAATTTCCAAATCCCAAATTCTAAATCAAATTTCCCCCGTCCATAAATCTATTTCGCGTTTCATACTTCAAGAATAGAGCCAATTTACAAACAGAGGACCTTAGTTCCCTCCTTTACTACATTTTGAATGGTTTCTATTCTAACCCAAAGTCTGAAGAACAAAATCCGATTCAAAAAATAAAGAATTACTCCACTACCAAATCATGTGAATCCCTACTCTAAACAGTTTTTGCTATGTTTGTCACCGCACAAATTAGCATCAATCCAATCTTCAACCCCAGATCTACTAAGACCAAGCAACCCCTTCCAAGTATCCTGGGCCCAAGGAATATCCCGAACGGTATGGAGAGAATTTTAACCACGGGGAGGTGGGACCCTTGGGATGACACTCAATTCTTTTTATAATAAGGTTAGTCAAATGAGCTTTGTTTTCCATGAAAATGGTTCTCCCTCTTTTCGCCTTTTACAATTCAATAATCACCTTTATGAAAATTAGTATCTAGTCCATAGTTTAGTTTAGGAGTAGCTCAATGGTGTCACTCCCCGTGACCTATGGATGACTGGGCAATGCGTCATCTATCAATGAGACACCGAACCCTCAAACAGAAATACTAAATTCCCAAAAATAAATTCATTACAATACTTAAAAGATCACAAAGTCTTACAAGGAAAAGCATGAGTTCTTACAAATCCATAAAAAGACAACAAGTCCCAAAAGATAACACAAACTATATATTACATCAAGTTCAACCAAGTCTTTCATCAATTCATGGCTCATCAACCTGATCTGCCACCTGTTTACCTGCAAAATGTTAATAAGGGACGAGCCACTAAACTGGCTCAGTAAGGTCCCAACACCCTTAAGATGAAGCACATTTAGACTACAAATATATTCTCGTTCACCCAAAACCATGAAAACCATTCATACTCTTCTTGACTTGACACTTTAAAACACTTGTAAACACTTGCAAAATGTTTTACATAATCAGAAATCACAATACTTGAAAACATAACTGAACAAAATCAGAGTTTATCAAAATTGAAAAAGCTGGTAGACCTAGCTGACTGACCGGCCGATCGACCGATATCGAGGCAGAAATATTTTTGAAAGTCCGGACGATGGACATAGCACTTCGGTCGACCTAAGGTCGTCCGAAGTCCTCCGGTCGAGTGGCAAACCACACCGGTCGACCGACATCGACCACCAGTCATCCACAATTAGCCCTCGTACTTACTTTGGACGATCGATTTAGTCTTTCGATATGCCGAGGTTCAGTGCAGGCAAAAACAATACATTTTCGAAAACAGAAAACTCATTTCTGAAATTCCCAAATGTTCCAACCCCAAAATCTGATTGCACATATCACATAACACTTAAACACATACAATACTCTACTACATACTACTTCTAATAACTTGCCACTTCTATCGGCAGAGCTTAATAACTGTTTTTATACTCATAGGGCCTTGGTCGTCTAAGTTTGCTATAATTGTCTCTACCTAGAGGCTTCAGCCCTCGCCAGACCTCGGAATGACGGGTTCTAATATTCTATTCTACTATTCTGTCACGCATGACCTCAGTCAACGGCATCCTGCAAGGCTTCAGCCTTATGATAATAGTGGCGGGGTACACTTGAACTACATACTACTAATAATACTACTAACTTCTGATAACTTCTGAATCTACTAACATAACATGACTGAAAAATCCATATAAAACATAAACTGCATAAACACATAAGAACATAAGAACATAAGACTTCAACTAAACATAGAGTTCATATAAGCATCTTCTACAATACCCCATCCATTTTATGCAATAAAACAAGGATAATGCTTTTCGGCTAAGCAAAATTGGATATAATTGGCTAAAAACCCAAATTAAACACTATTCACCCCTGTTGGTATAAATGATTCACCCACTTATTTACCATTTTGCCACCAATTTAGCCAATTAATTGGATAAATTTTAGCTCCCTAGCATTGTCCATAAAAAAATATAGGAAATCATGACATCAATTCTTAAAATACTTCTTTCATGCTTTTGAATTGAAAAATAAGGGTGAAAGGTCCTTACATTATCAATCTTAGAGCAAAAACCTCAAAATACACAAAAAGTAGAAAATCCAGATTCAAAGCACTGACTTCCCAAGGTTATAACTCGAAATCCATAACTCCAAATGCTATTCTGTCAACTCCTACGCGTAGCTCTATCAGTCTTCTTCACAACACACTAACAATCTCAGAAAATGGACATCTTATGCTATCTCAAAAGTGCATTGTCTCACAGCCTACTCAATCTGCTCTCTTATTTTTCCTTTCCTCTATTCTCTCTTCTAATTTTAACCTCTTCTAACCCCTCAAAACTCCATAAATAACCCCTTAAAACCACCTCTAACCTCTTTACAAAAACACCCCTTCAACTTCTTAATATCTACACTCTAGTCCCCCAACTAACCAACACACTATAACTCCCCTCACAATTAATGTACACAACAAATGACATATGAAAGTCAATTAATACACAAAAGTAACACATAAGCATGCTAGAGACGTAAGCACGAAAAGTTCATGGTTTCACAAATGTATTTTTGAAATTTAATATCTACATATTCCAGTAAGAGTTTGTATGCTTCTCCAATGTTTAAAACATTTGAAAAGTTCTCAGTACTTGTAAGGGAGAGAAATTTTGTCAGCTTAGAACAAGTTGGAAGTTAACATGATAATGAGACGCTATTACTATTTGGTAGTATCTTCAACATCTAATTTGCAGCGAAGCGAATTTAAATATGTAGATAAGAGACACTTTAATGTAATCTTCACAATTTTCTGAAGTTTTCTTATTAAAAGAAAAGGAAAAGAATTTAGTTCTTTCTTTGTCTTCGGTCCTTTTATAATTTTTATGTAATATATAAGCAGTGGCGGAGTCAGGAATTTTTCTTTGGGGGGCACAATTAACATTGACAAAATAAATTCATAAAAGCATATAAACATTGGCGGAGGCAAAAAAATTTTTTGATGAAATTTTATAGACTAGAGTTATACACATTTTGTTCACCCTTTTCTAGTTGTAAATATTATTTATTAAAGAAATATTATAGTCTCTTACACTCTTAAGCTTGTTACAATTTTAACCAAATTTAATAAGATATAAGTGGTGTCATTCCTATAATTTACGAATTACATAATCAAATTTTAAATCGTAAATTGATTCAAAAATGAGTACAATAAACAATGTTCACGGGACGAGATGTTACAAAAACAAAACTAAAACTATAATTTGGAAAAAAATGGCCCTTGGCTCCGCCAGTGCGAGAGAACCGTTCTTTTATTGCTTGAGGGACCAACTGGGATGGGGGACAATATAGTTTTTTCACTCTACTGATCAGTGCTTCATAAACTTAAAAAAAAATTACATCGAGAAAAATTTTGCCCTTGGCTCCGCCAGTGCGAGAGAACCGTTCTTTTATTGCTTGAGGGACCAACTGGGATGGGGGACAATATAGTTGTTTCACTCTACTGATCAGTGCTTCATAAACTTAAAAAAAAATTACATCGAGAAAAATTTTCCAACTTAAATCTTGAATCCCATAAATTTGCCTCATTTTCATTGAAGAAGCATTAAAGGGTTACCTAGAGTTATACACACTTTTGTTCACCCTTTTCTAATAGTAATTTTTTTTATTAAATAAATATTATAGTCTCTTACACACTTAAACTTGTTACAATAAACAATGTTCACCGGACAAAGTATTACAAAAACAAAACTATAACTATAAAAAATAAAAAATAAAAAATAAATTTTTTTGGAAAAAACTGGTGGGGCACACCGTGCCTCCGCCAATGTATATAAGTATGTAATTGTAATACCCGTAACTTTTTTTACTCTAGTATATTAGAATTATTTGTCTTCAATTATTTAATTTCTTGTTATCTTTGTGTTCTGGGTGTTTTGGATTGTGTTCTAGAAGTTCAGGGACCTAAGTAGCTATATCTTTCGGTTAAGAAGTTAGATGGAGTTAGAGATTAGAGGTTAGGAAGTTTTTAGAGCGGATTTTTTTTTTTTTTTTTGGTGCATGGGAGTTGGGGATGCTTAGTTCTGGAGTTTTTGGAGAGAGAAAAATAATGGAGGAAAAAAAGAGAAAAAAAGAAAGAAATAAAAAATAGAACTCCTAGGATGTTGTTCTTGTGCAGCGATCTTAGGACTTCCGGCATAATGGTCATTTGTACTCCGATCGGGCTCAAATTTTAAGTGGAGATAGAAGACATCTAAGACTACAATCTGAACGGTGGATATTGGATTACAACGGTTGGTTTATGAGTTCTAGGTATCGGAACAGTGTGTTGTTTTCCGGGAAAAAAATGAAGTGTTTGATGAGTCCGAATTTAACCTTTTAAGGTAATATTCTTACATTTTTGTATTTTCTATCCAAAATCATGAAAATGAAATTTCTATCAAGTTATGAAATTGTGATGAAATGTTTTCTGCACTGTTTTAAATACATCACAATTAGATGAAGTGTTGTAATATGTTAATTGTATGTTACTGATTTCAAATATATGCGTTTCATACTTGAATATATGTTTCGATTGGGTTATTTGGTAAAGTATGAAAGTTGTACATTCCTCAATCTTGAGTTCTTGTCTGTGAATGGATCTATAACATGATGTGTTCCAATTTTATATCGCTTGAACCCGAAAGTTCGCTGAAATGTGTGATGTGAGTGAAACTGTGGTCCGGACCCTCGCGGGACTAAAAGGTTAGGGGCTGCTAATAGTTAATTGTGGAGCTCCCCAATTTGAGCAATGACATAATAGAACGCATCCTTAAACTCGGCCTCGTAGTACGGGGTAAAATATCCGGACCCATGGATAGGACTAGTCAGGCCCACCCATAACAGGACTACCAAATAGGGGGTTGTTAGCGGTAGTTATAGAGTTTGTAACATACAATTTAGCTCAGTTGTGTGAATTATTAGTTGTGTACGTGTGTGTGTGTGTGTGTGTGTGTGTGTGAAACGAATGGTGCTCGGAGCACCGGATTTGAGAAAAGTGTGAAGTGTTTAGAAGTGTGTGAAAGTGTTTGAAGTTTGTCTGTTTGAGTTGTCAAAATCTGGTATTGTGGGAAATGGAATGTTTGATTGCAGAAAATGGCTTTTCTTTTGAAATTTTGTACTAAAAATGGTCATTTATAAATCTTGCGGATGAATGCTTCATCCTAGGTTTCGTCCGCAGAGATACAGGCTTTCTGTCATCTCACGGATGAAGGGCGCGAACGAATGCTTCGTCCTAGGGGAGCTGACGAATGTTTTCGTCCTCGGCTCCGTCCTAGGGGCGTGGATGAAGGGTGTGGACGAATGTTTCGTCTTCAGCTTCGTCCTAGGCTCCACCCCCAGCTTCATCCTGGGCTTCATCATGGGCTGTTTGGGAACTTGTGTAGTATTCCAAAGTCACTTTTAAACCTTTCCTTACTTCTAAAACTTGTTCCGAACTTCTTAAATTGTATTTTGCATTTGTTTCGAGTTGAAGTTAAGTTAAAGTATGAAAATATTTTTGGGAAAATGAGAAAATGTTTTTTAGTCAAACGATCACTCATCCCAATGTTGTTTAAACCTTACTGTGCTAGTATAGTAGCTCATTGCATGTGTTTATGATGATGATTTAGATGAAGCGGTTGTGGTCGACAATATTGAGTAGATAGTTTTTTCTTGTAATAGATATATGAAGCTTTGTAGTAACCCATGTTTAGACTTTTACTTTATTTTTTGTTGTTATAAGAACGATGTATGTTATGTTTTAAGTTTTTAATCGAAGTTATTTGAAGTTATAGTTTTATTTTGTACGGGTTCAGTGTCTCATCAGCGTATGAGGTGCTTTCAAGTTACCTCCAAATTACGGGATGCGACAGTAACTTGCAGTTTGTAAGAATTATATCGGAGGAGGGGAAAAGAGGTTCAGTAAAAGAAATGGTTATGACAAGTAGACTTAACTTAGCTAGCCTACCTTCGATCTCCTTTGAGTTACTCAGGAAGCAACCTAATATTCATTTGTTAGGTTAATGTTGTTTAAATCTCAACCAAATTAGCCACCTAGTCAATACTATTTACTAGGGTACTGGTCAACCTAAAAAAGATTATCAGCATTAAACACACACACACGAAGCCAGGAATTTGGCGTTGGGGATGGGCGAAACTGCAACAATATGTCGAACTACATATAAAAATGAAAAAAAAAATATATTTAGGGGGACGAAACTGATAAAATATTCCGAACTACATACAAAATTTACTATACATAGTAGTATTTTTAAAAATACCGGGGCAATTGCCCCTGTCTTCGTCCCTGTCTCACACACACACACACACAGATATATATATATATATATATATATATATATATATATATATATATATATATATATATAGGGTATAAAAGTGTTCACGCCCCCTAAACTATTCATTTTTTTGGTTTTTGACCCTCAACTAAAAACGGTCAAGTTTTACCCCCTAAACTATTTCGGTTTTTGTTTTTTGACCTTCCATCCATATTCTCTGTGACATCATAACGGAATTCCAAAAAATGGGGGCATTTTTGAGCAATCTGTATAAGATCCTAAAATTTTTTGTTTTTATATAAATAAAAAAAACTATTATTCTGACGAGAAAGAAGAAGTCGTCGGTGAGAACAGTGACAGAAGAAGCCGGAAGCCGGGTACCACTCCTCTTCTCCAACCACCAACTGTAAATTCCAACCTCTAAAAGAAATCTTAAAAGGCCATTTTTTCCCTTAAATTTAATTCTATTTATTATGAATGATATGATTTTTCCCAAAATGCCCCCATTTTTTGGACTTCCGTTATGATGTAACGGAGAATATGGATGGAAGGTCAAAAACTAAAAACCGAAATAGTTTAGGGGGTAAAACTTGACCATTTTTAGTTGAGGGTCAAAAACCAAAAAACAGAATAATTTAGGGGCGTCGTAGCATATATATATATATATATATATATATATATATATATATATATATATATATATATTGTGACAACCCTACTCTCTCGGGTCGGGAATGCGTGCCTCTCGGCACTGGTTTTATCTTTTACAATATAATATCAAAATGGGATTACAATGAAATAAATTACAAGACAATGCTAGAATCCCAATATACAGATTTCCAATCCCAAAGCTTTCACTGCGCCACTCTGATATCAAAATCTCGACCAACTTCTGATACTTGTAGAGGGGGGAACATTTTGAAAGCGTGAGCTTCGGCTCAGTGAGGGCCGTGCAAGTGGTGCCAGTGTCTGTAAAATCGTTTTCTTTGGAAATTACTGTTATATCGAAAATAGCTCGCACAATGTGAAAACAATATATATACACGTATAATAAGAGGCATAATTTTGGAACAATTGTTCAAGACTGTCGAGATCATATTGACAATGGCACTCCAATAATATTAAATCACAATTCATACGGCCCCGATCTGAACATTTATCGACAGGATTCTGAAGGTGGCTCACACCCTTTGGTGTAGCACGCAGCTCCTTCGATTCTATTAATTTAGGCCCGACTCAATATATTCGCAGTCTCGTAATGCCATGTCAATCATCTTAGAACAGATCTCGTTCAAGTAAAACATTTCATTTCCAATAACATTAACAATAAGGCCCCAATTTCAGAAAAATATTTTATAGTGTCACAATGCATGTCATGAGTGGATCCAGACCATAAGTGCAATGAACAATTAATGAGCACACACACACACACACACACATATATATAATTTTACAAAAGGGTTAGGACCACTCACCTGATCAAAATGCCAACAATCTGATCCAAATCCTTAGAAACCATAAGATCCTAATGAAATTCTAGGATTTGATAGAGATGTGTTGTTCTCGGATGTCAATGAAGTCCGCAAGAAGCAAAAATACAATATATTGAAGCAAAGGAAATGAAAATGGCTATGATTGAATAAAACTAGAGAGATATGAGCTCTCTGCTACATAATGGAAATGAGAGGAATTAAAAATCATGGTTTTGAAACCCGGACCGAAACGGCCGGTAGGACCTCCGAGCGGTCCGGTTAGGTGCCAAAACCCGTTTTCGTCAAAAATTGCCCTAATTTCACTGACTCGGTGGACCCGGCCGGTCGGACCGTCCGAACCGAAAATCGAAACGGTTTTGGGAAAACCGGCCGGGTCACAAAATACATTTTTTTTTCTGTATAAAAAAAGGGAAAAAGAAGAAAAAATAGAGAGGGCGGTGGCGGGGCGGTTCACGGTGGAGGAGAGGAGAAGGAAAAAAAAAGAAGAGAAGAGGGGAACCGGAGAAGGAGAAGGAAGGCGCCGGAGAAAAGAGGAAAGAGGAGAAGAGGGATGGGGGGCGCCGGAGAAGGAGAAGGAGAAGAGGGGAACCGGAGAAGGAGAATGAGGGCGCCGGAGAAAAGAGGAGAAGAGGGAATGGGGGAGGCGCTGGAGAAAAGAGGTGGAGAAGGAAATGAGGGTTTTCTACCTTTAGGGTTTGGATAAGAGACTTTATATATTTAGGACTGAAATGGCAATTAAAATATTATCACATAAACCCTAAAAAATAATTATAGTACAAACCAGTCCTAAAAAGTCTATTTTCAACATTTAGTTGGACATTAAAATTAAAGGAGATATTTAAGGGAATAATTAAGATAAAATATATTTGAACTAGCTTTACATTAACAACATTTTTTATTAATAAGTATATATTATATATTTTTTAATATTTATGACGTCACCGGGTTGATGAACGGGTCAATGACGGTCCGACCAGTGACCCGTGATCCAGTAACTTTTCCGGGTCGATGTCCGATCCGAGTTTCAAAACATTGTTAAAAATGATTTAGGATGAAAGGTTGTAGTAGCTACTCCTTTATATAGGAAATGTAAATTAACCCCTTTTAATTCTTGGAGCTCAAGACTCTTGCTGCCCAAGTATAATTTTATTTAATTATTTTTTTTTTCTTGCAGGGAACTCATTCTTGAAGGCCAAGTAAATTTAATATATTTTTTTTTGAGATAAAAAATTACTATTATATCAATGACTCCTAATAAATTACCAACTTATGGGACGGGTTGTTATATATATATATATATATACTCCCTCCGTCCCAAATTATCTGTCCACATTTCCTTTTTAATATGTCCCAAATTATTTGTCCACTTTCTAAATAAAGGTTCATTAATGGTGATTTTTCCAATACTACCCCTTACATTAAATGTTGGAGAGAGAAAAATATAAAGAGAAGAGAATGTAGAATTAAATTATGACTAACATTAAATAAGGTCATGTTTGACATTTTACCATATTCTACTATAGAATTTGATGAAACCTTAATCTCCGTGCAAAACACAAAGTGGACAGATAATTTGGGACGGAGGGAGTAATACTCACTAGAGAGCTAGAGTCATTGCAGGATAATTAAAATATGGCGAGATACCTCTTTTTCTTTGCTAACACTTTCCTTTCCCTAAAAAAAAACTCTTTACAAAATTTCTTTCTAAAATTTCCAAGAACAAATAAAATTTTCTGATTTTTGTATGAAATTATAGAAGAATCATAATTTTGGAAGAAATTGGACAAATTTGACTATAGTTGAGAACCACAAAAAAAAATTCATGCGATGAGGGGCGTACCGCATGACCTGGGCATGTAGTGGAGGAGTATTCCACATGTGTATGGGCACGCGGTAGGGGGTATTCCGCATGTGTCTAGGCATGCAGTTGGGATTCTGATTATATTTCTGACGTGTTCTGACCATGTTCATGTTCCCGACAATAATCATATTTTCGACCATATTTCTTTACAAATGAGGAATTTGAGGTGTCAACAAAATAAAAATAGGGTGCACAAATAATCGTGCCCAATTAAAATTGCTTCTAAGCACGAGCAGCACATGAACCCAACCTTTTGATATCTCAAGAGGCAAATATATGAGGGAAAAAGAATGAAATAAAAGTGAAATAGAATGCTCATTTTTCTTCTGTATTTAACTAGAAAAAGGAAATAATGACAATACCCCCCTCCTGTTCGGATTCTCTGTATGTGACATCTCCCGACATCTAAATTATGAATTAAATTAAAATTAAAATAGATAAACTTTATAGGTGAATTGATAAACTCTATGCGAATTTGATTATAATTAAAAATTTCGTCGAAAACATGATAGAGATTGTCACAAACTATCCCATATGGCCCCCTCCAACTATCAAAATAACCCTTAAATGTAGACTGTAATCCTTTTGTTTAAGCTTTGAAATACCTGATAATTTTTAGGATCTATTCTTCTTTTATCCAGTTTTATTTTATTTTATTTTATATAAAAATAAATAAGAAAAAATGGACATTCATGAGTACAATGATTTTTGTTAATTTTTCTAGGAACATTTTATAAAAGATTTCAAGACAAATATAAAAACAGGAGAAAGTTTATCTCCTATGCTTCTTTTGCCTCCTTTTAGATAACAGCAAATACCAGTTGCACTAAAGTCCATTTCCACTGCTAATATACAGGTGAAGTCTTTAATAGAAATCTTGAACATTAACATATTAGCCCTTGATTCTTGAAACAAAATCAAGCTACAACAACATTCTAGAAAGTTCCATAACAACATTCTTAAATGACTAATTTATAAAAGCACAGTAACCGGTTATTTCGCCTTCTCTAACTCTTGTTTTAGTCGGGGGAGGGAAGGAAATAGGAGAATAGCGTGATCCCGGCTCAGCAACCTACTCAAAATCGGAATGAATCCCCATACTTGCTTCTCATATTGTATTGATCATACTTTGAATTATCATAGTTAGTTGGCTTACTTTCAACGGGTTTTGGCTCCATCCCGGATGTTCCATAAACAACCTCTCCGCTTTTATCCCTTTGTCGATGCTTTGTTCTTTCTTTCTGGCTTTTCGGCCTCACCTGAGCATATGCAGGGACCTCACTTGATCCATAGTATTCTGTGTATTCCTGTCTTCTAGAAGATCGGTGCTGCTTGGAGAGTGAGGGATCTTTTAAACTGCTTGATCTGATCTTAGGCGGCTTGACCTCGGAAAATTTATCACTAGCATTTGGTGGATAAACATGTCTAGTTTCCGAAATAGGAACTGGAGCTCTTTGCTTCTGAGCTACCGGGGCCTCAGCTTCATCTTCAGGCATGATCAAAGAATCTTTCAACGGAGTGAGGCCGTTCTTTTTGCCACTCTGTCTGAACTGGAAGGGGACGAGTGAAAGTAGCTTGCGACTTGATGCTTCAAATGCAAACTTTGACAGATCCCCAACAAGCTGTCCGAAAGATGGCCATCCTGCTTCTTGGTCTTCTTTCAAAGGTTCCACTACTGTTGCAGGTTTTTCCTTTAATTGTTCTTCTTGATCAGCACTACCGACTTGTCCTTGCTGCAACCGAAAGTACTGCCAAGTTAGCATATAAAATTACAAATGGGGAAAAGAACTTTCTCAAGCCTTTGCCAGTTAGAAAAACATTTCATGCTACCAGCAAAACTGTTCATTGCATGAATACCAAAAACTAATGGTTTTAGAGAACAAGTGGTCCAAAAAGTGTTAACAACATAATATTTTCACCCGTGTAGGCTAAAACTAAATAAAAAATATCAAGCGAGAACTATACCATTCTGGGGAAGACTGACGAGCCAAATCCCTGTTGAAGCATACATGCTATATATCCAACTAAGACAGCACCAATGACCATCAAAATATCTGTCACAAGAACCATAAACATTAAGGCGACCCTTTGCTTTTCTGAGACGAAGTATAATCAAAAGCACCGATTAAACCTTTAGCATATCGCAAACAATCTATTAAGGAGCCAAGATACTCCAAGAAATCTTTAATAGCAGAACATTCATTTTCATAGCTAAAGACAAAGGAAACTGAATCCAGTTGGATTATAAATGAGGCATTGGTCTATCTGCAAATTACTCCCCTAAGTAGCACCAATCTGGGTGCTGGACCTTCTCCCTATGGATTTCAAAAGGCTCAACAGAAGAACTATAGTATTGCCATTGTCAATGACTCTTGAAGAGCAAAATAAGAATATTCGAGGAGGAAACATTCATCAATTTATAGATGGTTAAAATTGGAGAACATAATCAAACATGAGAGAATAATGCATCGGAACTGAAAGCAAGATCAGTAGCGCACATTAAAACTTATACACGGAAAATATAAGCATGTTTTGGATACTGCAAACATTATAAGAAGACGGAACTAAAAGCATTGTATACTGAGCCAACATCAGAACTGAATGAGCTGTTCACAGCAAATCATAACAAAGTTCATGGGATATTGACCTGTGGTTGAAACTGAGCTGTTCTCGTAATCACAGTCTTCTTGGTTAAGAGAAATTTGGCGAAGGGCAGCATTTCCTCTGTCAATAACTAGTAATGAACAGGTAGGTCGAACATAAATAACGTCAAAGTCAGATGAAAATTTAGCATCTTCACTCGGGCCATCCCTATATCCTGCGACATTTGATTTTCCTCCCGCAATAGTAGTCACACCTGCAATCAATTTAAATCTTTTAATTCTCAGAGTTAAGTCATGGATCCTATCTTCTCTCCAAAAACCACAGTATAGTAACCTTCTAACGCTCTTCTAGCATCATTGATTCATTTCAAATGTTATTTTCTTGCTTGTGCAATAACTAACTGCAAAATATTAAAATGAAGTAGACACGAGATAAATTGCTAAACTAAATATTAAAGGCTATTGTAGGCAATCAAGTCTATGAGCTATGAGATACTAAGTCATCAATTATAGAAACCTGAATCTCCTATCTTTCTGATGGCAAAATTTGTTGTATCAGCAACATATACATTTCCTTTATCATCCATGGTAACGCCTTTCGGATGATTAAAACGTGCATCACTGGGTTTTCCATCCACATGCCCGGTGTAACCTTGAAATGACCCAGCAACCAATCTTGCCCTGCTATCTGCATCATTTTCCCATTACAACATAATAAGAATAAAGAAAATAAAAAACCCGGTATCCTCCATCAATCAGAAAAGAATGAAAAGATTGTTTCCTGGCTATGGATATTGAATTTGATGGCAACTTCCTAATCATAATTGTCAAAATATTTATTCCCATCACATTAATAAATCACTCTACGAATGAAGACTTTATGATTTCTCCCGTTATGATTTCTTCCGTTATGATTTCTTCTTGAGCTGGTTTAGCCTAAGTTACTACATGCTCCTGATTGTAATGAATGATTAGGAGTAAGGGAACTTTTCAAATTACCAAAATCTGAAGGTGTCAATTGGCTACCGATTTGAAAACTAGAAAAAGAAAAGGAAGTATTTACATTGGGACAGCGGGGGAGTAATTCGAATTATATTGCTCTTATCTGCATCCACAGCAAATAGTTCCCCCTCTTGCGAGACACGGATTTTATATGGCATTACCCCAAGTTCGTTGCCTCGCACAATAGTTTCTACTATGTAACCATCTTCAAATTGAAGCAGCACATCACCATCTGCAGAAGTACAATGAAGAGGCTTATAAGCATTATACATCCAACACAAATGAAAATTAACTAAATAAAACTCCCTTATCACATAGCTAGCCCTCTTATTAACTGAACACCCCCGGACTAACAAGTACTATTTTCAACTTACAATAACCTCCAAAAAGATTTTGTTCTATACAACTTTGTTCCGTAATTTAGCAATGGAATCTCAGGGCTTCGAATTCACATGATCACATCCAAGCTCGTTTCTTGATTTCCTTTCTGAGTAGTACTAGGGAGCTAAACACTTGGGCAATTGATTGGCTAAATTGGGGTAAAATGGTAAAAACACAGTGAAACCCTTTAATACCAACAGAGGAATAATGTTTAATTTGAGTTTTTAGCAAATTTTAACCGCTTAGCCGAAAAGCATTTCCCTTTTTTTATTTGCAATTTCATAGCCTATTCGTGTCAAATTCATTTCAAATGAAATAAAATAACAAAGAAATCCTGGTCCATTTGAGAAGAACAAAATTACCAGATTGGGGTGCTTTAGAGGAAGGCCTTGTCCATTTGAGCAAAGAAGAAACATGTTTTATCAATGGCCCTGAATATTTAACCCAAGAAATTCAATTATAAAAAAAACATTGAAATTTCAACAATTTGAACAAAAAGAAAGGAGGAAAAATTTGAAAGAACAGAGCCAAGAACAACATACCTGCTGGGGTAGCAGCATCAACTTGAAATTGAACATAGGCTACCAACAGAATTGAAAAACTAACAAGAAAAATTGAACCCCTTATTCCTCCCTCAGACACCATTACTAGAGCTCACTTACCCCTATGTTAAATGTTTGTGGATCGGAAGAATGAGCAAATGGGGGTTCCCAATGGCGGAAGACAAATCATTAAAATGAGTTTATATGTCTAAGAAAACTCACAAGATTTGTACTCTGTTCTTGGTGGAGACTTTGGTCGAACTTCAAATGGGGTTCACTTCTCTCCAACTGAGTTGAGTTCACTGTGCTGTTTGGCAGACAGCTTTTTTCACACACCCCATGCTTGTCCCATTTGCTAGTTATTTACTCCATCCGTCACAAATTACCTGTACATATTTCTTTCTTAATCTGTATCAAATTATTTATCTACTTTATAATTAAATAATTTATTAATGATTATTTTTTCAATCTTACGTGTTACATTAAATGTTGGAAAGATAAGAATATAGAGATAAGAGAAGGCAAATTAAATTGTGTACTAAAATTAAATAGGGTAATTTTGACATTTTACCATATCCTACTATAGAATTTGATGAAACCTTAATCCCCGTCCAAAATACAAAAGTGGACAAGATAATTTGGGACGGAGGGAGTATAGGAAACAAAAGTATGTCCCTAATTTGTGTCTTATTCCAACTATTTACAATTCGCTAAATGAATATGAATAATATTACTGAATAAATGAAATTAGAAAAGATGTTCATGTCATAAATTTTGAATGGTTGAAACATAAACGATAATATCGGTTTGGGATAAAAGATTTTTCACATATTTATGTAAACTGCACTTTTGTCTCGATGTTTTAACCCTTCACACGAATTCACAATTCGCCACGTGAATATAAATAATGATGGTTGAAGATTTGAAATAAGAAGGGATATTATTGAAACATGAAGTCCCACATAGAATAATTAAGAAAGATTCAAGTCACTTCTAACCTCGTGGTTAACACATCTCATTGTTAATTGGTTTTTAGAGGAAATGGATGTCCATGAGCTAATTTTCATAAATATTTAATGACGAATTATGAGTGGCTGATACATGAATGAAAACATCACTTTGGAACATACAATTTTTTTTTATGGAAATGTAAGCTACACTTTTGTCTATTTTTCCCCCTTTTTGATGGAAATGTTAAGCTTTTTTTTTTTCTCTTTCTTTTGAACAGTGATGGAAATGACTTTTGAAGATTAATTTGGGGTTTCTTTAAAAGTTAGCTTTTCACAGGATGCATTTAACGGAGCAGAAAAATTGAGGGACGAATTTTGGACAGAAACACTAACGTATTTGACAGGAAACACCTTGACCTATATAATATAAGGGCATATTAGTCTTTTAATTTACTTCATTTAAAACAAAAATAAAATTATTGTACATAATAGAAATTCATTTTATATTTTTAAGGAATATATAAACAACGAATTAAAGAAAGAAAGAAAAAATAAGATCAAATAACTATTTCTGCACAAAAGTAGTTTCATGTACTATTTTTATCACAAATAGTTTTTTGTGTATTTTCTGCCATAAATAATTTTTTGGTGCTTTTTCTGCCACAAATTTTGTTTGCGTGTTATAAGTGATATAATACGACCTATAAAATTCAGATTTGACCCGACCCGACCTGACAATTAACCCTACAGTCTCTTTTTCAATGCATTCTAATTCAGGGGTAAAATTGACAAACTATCCATTTCGGTTTAATGATCAGGTCGGAGTCTGAATTAGATATGTCGCATTATGACACTTATAGCACGAAAAAAAAATTGTGACAGAAAATTTCACCAAAAAATAATTTGTGGCAGAAATAGCATACAAAACTATTTTCATGACAAAAAAAACACTGAAAAATTATTTGTGACAGAAATAACACGTAAGTATTTTTATGGCAGAAATAACTATTTGCTCAAAAAAAAATTAATCAACTTCATTGTCCACATAGCCTTGGGTGCAAGGTGGCCAAAACTAAACTAGAGGACTAGCAACTTCAGTTGATGGCAAACCCTCGTGATGGGGAGACTTAGCCGAGGAGGCGAGGAAGACTAGAGAAGAGACAGTGGAGACCAGCAAAGGGAGGGAGGAATTTCTTCGTTCAATCTCACATAACTCGAAAAAATGTGAGCGTGTGCTCAATATTTAAACTCGAATTTTATGTGAGCTAAGCGTGAGTTCGACCCCACTCAACCCGAAAAAAGTTTGAACACGAACACGAATAATATAATTAAAATATTTTATATATATATATATAAAATACTAATTAAAAAGAAGGAGACCTACAAAATCCGCTTCTCTTGTTTTAGTCTATATAAGGATTTTTGTCTACGTTGTATATAGATTCTTTAACCTTTGACATTGCTATGTATTTACTATTTATCTTTTGTTATTTTTTTATTAGTTTATTTTGCTTTAAGAATTAAGTATCATTGTATTATTATGTATATTTTTATTCTTGTCAGAATTTAGTTTCAATACTCATTATATTATATTATTCTTTATACAGGATTTTTGGTTTTTTGCTAATATAAATTTAGCTCGTGAGCTCAGCTCGAGCTCACATTAAAATGTGAGTTGAGCATGAGCTCAATGTTTGTGAGCTTTTTCGGGCTGAGCTTTCCAATTTTTATGTGAGCTGAGCACATAGCTTGATTGACACCCCTAGTTAAAGATCCCATATTGACTAGTTTGTATAAATATTTGCTCCTTATATGACTTGGGCAACCTACCCAACTTCTTTAAAAGGGGTTAAGTGGCCACTATGGCATATTTGACCTTTCGTGGCACTTAGGTCATGGCACTTATTGTAAATGCCACTAATGTATGACACTTATGTTGAAATGCCATATTTTGATGGCACTTTTTAATATGTGCCATAAAATTTGTGGCATTTGAAAAATTGCAGCAAAAAAATGCCATGAATTTATGACACTATGTAAAGATGCCTTAAAAAAAAAGCGAAACCACTTGTGGGGGCACTTAGAAAAAGTGTCACACAAGTGCCACAAAACCTACTTTATGGCACTTGAGTAGCTTTTCGTGGCATTTTTTCAATGCCACGAAAGGTCAAATATGCCATAGTGAGGGATGGCAACTTGACCCGTGACCCGTTGACCGGCCCTGCCCCGTAGAGAGAATGGGGCAAATCAGACCGACCCCGCGAACGGGGCAGATCGGGCATGGATTCTATGTGCGCCCTAATCCGCCCCCGCCCCACCTATCCATGTTATATTATTATAGATAAAGAAAAGAGTTATAGATAAAACCTAATCCTAATAAATTGCTTTCAAGTCCGCCGCTCCAAACTCTCTCTCTCTCTCTATTTCTCTCACTTTCTTCTTCAGATTCTTCTCACTCTCTTCTTCTCCTCTCTTCGAGATTCAATAGCAGTTTTAGCACTACTTTGCTGTTTTCTTGAACAAATGGAAGAAAAAGATTTGATTTTTGTTTACTTTTAGTACTACTTTGTTGTTTTCTTGACCAAATGGAAGACAAAGATTTGATTTTTGTTTAGTTTTAGTGACCAAATGGAAGAAAAATATTTGATTTTTGTTTAGTCTTAGTACGACTTTGCTGTTTTCTTGACCAAATGGAAGACAAAGATTTGATTTTTGTTTAGTTCTTTGAAAAAGAAAAAGAAAAATGGAAGAAATAAGGCTTGATAATGAAAAATGTCATTTGATGCAAACTGTACATAATTAATATGTGAAGCAATAATATGGACAAATCTTCTCTACCAAAACTGAGCTCGGAGGCATGCATAGAAACTGCTGAATTGAGGATATTACTAATTCATGGTGACCCGCCTCGCTCGGGGCAGAAATAACTGATCCGAGAGGATCACGGGGCGGGGCAAGCAGGCTTTAATAGTCGCGGGGCAGGTATGGTATTTGAGATATCCGCCTCGATCTACCCAGGGGCTGATCCAGGATTGTATTTTAGGGTGGTCCCTCAATAATTTAAAATACAATCCAAAACGATTATCGGCAAAAGTATACCAATATTACATAACCAAACGATTGTTTAAATTACAACTCAAAAGTAAATGTCTAATTCTAATTCAGGGCAATTGCATCCTCCTCTTGGTCATTGCTTGAAAACGTTTGATGATATCCATATCATTGATTGTGCTAAACACTTCTTTCTCCACATATGTAACTAAGCAATCATTGAGCCATGGATTCGCCATTTTGTTTCTCTTCTCATTCTTCACATATTTCAATCCTGAAAACACCATTTCAACAGTTGCTGTAGCCACTGGTAATGTCAAAGCTAGCTTTACAAGTCGGTACACAAATCTAAAAGTCTTGTGCTTTTTTGTTCGGACAAGAGTCATAGAAAGATCTGAGATCCCCTTCAAATTGGAAAAAATTATCATCCATCTTGACACTCGAATATAATTCTCAAGTTGGCCGGGACAATTCCTTATCAGTAACATCCTCAAAGCCATTTGGATACAGTCTTGCCAATCTCACAAGTGATTTAGTGTCAAAAGCTTCAAATGAAGAGCAAGGACTCAAACATGTGATACATTGCAACAATTTAGAATTTTCAGGAGTAAACTGGTCATTCAATTCTTTCAATATCAAATCTATGACATGAATAAAGCAATCATTTTTTAAATGGTGCAATGTTGACATAAAAGGTGCAAGACGAGCGGATTTATTATACCTCACGTACTGTGAATCCATGTCGGGCACTGTGATCTCAAGGTTACTACAAGATGATACAACATTTTCATAAAATTCTTCCCATCCTCCTTCTCTCATTTCCTGAAACCTTTTCTTGTTGATTTTGACAAGTTCCATGGCATTCACAATATCTTGGTCACCCCTCTGTAATGCTTCAGACAAATCATTTGTCACTGATAAAACATCCACCATCAAGTGCAACATAAAAACAAAACGAAACGTCTTCATAATCAATAACAAACTTTGAGGTTCACCCTGTGAATCCCTATCATCTTTCAAATGTTCAAACACTTCGATAATTGGAGTAAACAAATCTTTCAACCTACAAAGAGTTCGAAAGTGAGAACCTCAATGTGTATCACCCGCTCATGCAATAGACAATTCTTGATTTAACCCGGTACCAGTTTCCACCAAATCTTGATCAATTAGATTTGCAAAATGAGCAACTTGTTTGGTATGAAGCAAAGCTTGTCGTTTGTTGGATGACCGTAAAAAACAAACAATTCGAGACACTTCAAGAAATAAGAGCCAATTGAAGTTGATGAGCAAAGCAATGCACATAGTATGCTTGCGGATTTTCCTTTTGAATCAAAGTTTTCAAACCTCCAAATTTACCTCTCATATTACTTGCTCCATCATACCCTTGTCCCCGAATTTTTGATATACACAATCCAAACCCGGACAACAAAGTATCAAGAGCATCTTTAAGTGATTTTGCACTTGTATTTGGAACATGGACAATGCCAATAAATCTTTCTACAACAAATCCTTTCTCATCAATATAGCGAATAACGACAGCCATTTGTTCTTTGGTAGATATATCACCAGATTCATCAACAAGCACACAAAAAGTTTCATCTCCAATTTCTTTAACAATTTTGTTGATTGTTTCAATAGCACAAGCATTTGCAAGTTGTTTTTGAACAATAGGATAAGTCATCTTACAATTTCCACCACCACTTGCTATTGCATCAGCTATTTTCTCACTATTTCTCCCCAAGGCTTCTACAAACTCCCGGAAATGGCCCTTATATACAGAATTCTCCCCTTCATTATGCGTCCTAAAGGCCAACCCGCCTTTAACAAGATATTTTACAGCTTCAAGGGATGCTTTCAAGCGAATAAGATAATCTTGTTCTTCTTTTGCACAATATTTTGTGTAACAATGCTCAATACTTTGATTTTTCTTCAAAAGATCCTCACATTGTTTCACACAATTTTTATGATGACTATTGGGTTTTTGACCAACATGTAAATTTAACTTTTGCTTTTGATTCCAACATTGAAAGCCTTTCTTCACAAATTCCGATCTACTAGAACCATTGTAAAACAAGTAGCAAGGCAAACAAAATACAGCATTTCTTTTCTCACTATATTCCAACCAATCAAATTCATCATACCAAGATTCTACAAAAGAACGGTTCTTACCTCCAATAACTTTAATTGGATAGTTGCCCATCTTTGGTTTAGTGGGGCCTTTTGCAAGGTAAGCTCTTCTTATTTCATCTTGATCATTTGGATGATAATCAAGGATTTGAGTTCTTTTGTAAGGATCGGCCTCCAAATAGGCTCCCTTATTAAAAGCCACATTCTGAGATTGAAGTGGTGGTTCAACATCGGACTCCAAATGTTCTACTCTAGGTGGGAGCTCACTTGAAGATGGAACTTCATTCATAGTAGAAGTAGACTCTAAGTATCTTGATTTTGGCACAAAAAATCTCAACATCCTTTACAAACAACAAAACAAGTGAATTTCATTAACAAAACATTGGCTCAATCAAAACATAATTGACTCAATTCTTCATCTAAATTGACTAAATCATGCCCTAAATTAACATAGAAAGATTATCAAAATTACATATCCTACAACAAAATTGAATCACAAGAATAAACTATCATTAAATAAAATCAAGGAAGAGGGAAATAATTTACCTTATTGGCTGATCCTTAGAGTAGAATTGGACAATGGAGTCTTGGAAAAGAGGGTTTTATTTCTCTTCTTTTTTGGATTGTTAGATGGAGAATTTGGGATAAGAATAAGAGAGAGGAGAAACAGGGCTGCCTGCTTTTAGGCTTCTATTTTCATTAAAAAAAATATATATATTATATTAAAATTTTGGGTGGTCCCAGGCATACAGGGACCACCGTCTGGATCCGCCCCTGGATCTACCTCATTGCCATCCCTAGGTTAAGACAAGGTGGTCATTTACATCATGTCCCTTTTGTTCTTTGCATTGAATATATATCAAGGAGGCTCATGAAGGCACTCATTTGAACAAAATTCAACTTCCACTCAAAGTGTGAACCATTTGGCATCACCCGTCTAACTTTTATCCATGAGCTTCTACACTTTGCTAGAGGTGATCCCACATCGGTTTCCTCCTCGTAGAGTTTCAAGAGGACTTTACATCATCTCGGGCTCAAAGGCAAATTCCCTCAATTCCTAAGTTTTTAATGGATGTATTCATAGCTAGGTATTCATGGCGAGAAATTTTATCTTGGTTAGTGAGCAGAGGTGTCAATCGAGCTATGTGAGCCGAGCTTGGCTTAGCTCACGCTCAACTCAAATAAAAATTGGAAAGTTTAGCTCACGCTCAGCCCGAAAAATCTCACAAGCATTGAGTTCACGCTCAGCTCACATTTTAATGTGAGCTCAAGCTGTAGCAAGATAAACAAATAAAAATATAACCAAAGGTAGAGTTTGAGAGAGAGAGAAAAGAAACAATGGGCTTTGAAATTAGTTTTTATAGGTCTTTTTAATTAGAAATTTAGTATTATATATATAATATTTATAATTATGTTATTCTTATTCGGGTGCGAGCTTTTATCGGATTGAGCATGGTCAAACTCACACTCAGGTCACATAAAATTCGAGCTTGAATATTAAGCTCACGCTCACATTTTTTTGAGTTATGCCCGAACCCGTTGACACCCCTATTAGTGAGTAAGTTTAAAACTTATATGCAGACCAATAAATGCAATACAAGTAGGATAAAAAGTCAATTCTCTTTCATGTGAATTGGCACTTTTGGCCTACGTGTATTGCACTTATTGGTTTGGATGTAACTTTTAAACTTACTCACTGCCCAAGATAAAACTACTCATTGATGGCCTTCATTTGGAGATGATACTTAGGCGCAGACAATTTTAGCATGGTTCTCTCTCTCTCTCTTTCTCTCTCTCTTTATGTCACGCCTCGTGCCCGCAGGTTCAAAACGCGATTCATGTGACTGGCAGCACTTAAAATTATCTACTTGATAATCGAACTCGCTATGCCAAAATAGAGAGGCTAAAGACAAGTTGTTGTTCCTTTCCTCTTAGGGGTGTCGTTGGCAACAGAGAGGCTAAAGACAAGTTTCTATAGACCATTCAGATGAACATGTCCACAGTAGCTTGTGTACTTCCTATGGATGGAAAGGAACAAGAGGATCCTCGAGTGAGTTTTGAAATACTCGAGATGAGTGAATTAGGTGTTTAAATTATTTTCACTATTTTTCACAAACTATGGAATGATGATAACAATGAGGCATGTGTATGATGCTTGATAGATGAAGATCTAAAATGTAAAACACAACAACAATAAACACAGTATGTATGGTGATATAGTGGTTCGATTCACACAAAATCTGCATTTATTACCTTGAGCATCACCTAAGGATTTTTCAAAACTCCACTAGTCGATTAGGAACTACTCAATATCTCGGACGCTCGCTCAAAATGAATAAGAAAGTACATATTTAATTTGAGACATGTGGAGTAATAAATACTAGAATGTTTATTTAGCTAGTAACTAACTTATAAAAATTCAGAAAAATATCTATGAATGCCACTAAGCTGTCTTCATTTTGCTTAAAATATACATAATCTTCAATTTTGTTTCCTAAACATATATCAACTATTTTCTTTTATGAAATTATACTATCTACCACAATTTTCAGTGAAAAATGCACCAACTTCACCGTGATACCACCGATCATCCCACATACAAACCGCCATGGTGAGGGTATAGTTAAATAAACGAAAATAATTAATATATATAAAAGAAAAAAGCAAAAAAAAAATTATGTATATTGCACGAAACAAAAATAGTTAAGGGACTTTCACATTTTTTTTTCCGAGTTGATGGACTTTTATACTTAGTTTCCTTAATCTCTGTTTGGATTGTAGGAAAGGGAAGACGATAGAAGGAAATGACACATATGGATTATGCATTCATTGGGATTGTTTTTCCACAAAGGATAGAAAATGATTGGAAAGTGAATATGGTGGTTTATTCAAGTATTAAAATTTAGTCTTCTCTCCATCAAAAAGTTGGCGGAAATGATGGAATTGTAGGGGTGCCAACAATGCAGAATTTAGAGCAACTATGAGAGACTTGATTTCGTATCATAAGCATAGTCTTCTTGTCTTAACAGAAACAAAACTAAATACTTCGGCGGTGGAAGAACTAATGATTACTATGGATTTTATTGGCTGTGAATCTGTTGAAGCTGCAGGTCAATCCAGAGGAATTGCGGTGTTCTGGAACCCAAACATAGAGGTAGAAGTTAGAGAAAAAACCAATCAAGAAATACATTTATTGTACACTGTAAGATCTCCTCATATCTCCTTTTTACTTTCAGCCTATTTATTCAAGTTGTACTTTATCTTACAAAAGGATTCTATGGGATAATCTAAGATCTATATCAAAATCTCATAATTACCTATGGTTAGTGTTGGGAGACTTCAATGAGGTCACTAATAGTACTGAAAATTTTGGGGGAAACCCTATTAACCATTCTAGGGTTTCTGAATTTATGTCCATCAATGATTGTAAATAATTAGACCTAGGATTTGAAGGACCACCTTATACCTGGTCAAATAAAAGAAACTCAAATAAAAATTAATTCTAGAAAGATTGGACCGTTGTTTAGCTACCTCAGACTGGTTAAAAGCCTTCCCAGATGCTTGGGTTCAACATCTTCCTGCGATCACCTCGGACCATTGCCTAATTTTGCTTTCAACAGATTTATATACGTTTACCAAACCACCATTTCGTTTTGAGACGATGTGGTTATCTCATCCATCTTTCCAATCAGTTGTTCAACAAAGTTGGATTAATTATTTCTAAAAATTCAGATTCTAGTACTAAATTAGGATAAAAATGTGTTTGGAAATATTTTCTATCGAAAAAAATTAATCCTTTCAAGACTCCATGGAATTGAAAAATTCTTGAGTAACAAGTTTAGTTCATATCTTCTTCAATTACAAGCTGAACTTCAGCAGAAATATTTGAACATTTTAGAAGATAAACAGGATTTTTGGCAATTAAAATCTCGGATAAACTGGTTACAAGATGGTGATGAGAACACAATTTTTTTCCATATATCCACATTAAATCGTAGAAGGAAAAACAAAATTTATCTCCTTAAGGACATAGGTGGAAATTGGCATTCAAGTCCTATTCAAATTAAAGAAACAATATCTAATCATTTTAGGATTTTATTCACCACAGAACACTCTAGTTCCTCTCTAAATTTGAATCTTAACCTTCATGCTATTAATCCTCTTAATATTCCTTATGTTTTTAATAATTCTATTACTAATCCACCTACAGAATCAAAAGTTTTAGAAATCATTAGGTCTTTCAAACTCTACAAATCCCCTGGACCTGATGGTCTACATCCAATATTTTTCCAGAAATATTGGAATTTTACAACAACAAAAAAATTATCTCTCTAATTACTAACTTCTTTAGTACGGGACATCTACCTTCAAGTCTAAACAAGACATATATTTGCTTATTACCAAAAATAAAATAAAAAATCAGAACTTATCACACATTACTGTCCTATTAGTTTATGTAATACTATTTATAAAACTATTACAAAACTAATTGTTACACGTATTCGTAAGGGACTTTCTGAAATTATTAGTCCGCATCAAAGTAGTTTCTTGCCTAATCGACGAGGCTCAAACAATGCAAGTATAGCTCAGGAAGTATTATTTTCATTTAAACATAAAAAAGGGAAAATAGCTAATGTGGCCATTAAGTTAGATATTGAAAAAGTGTTTGATCGCTTGGAATGGTCATTTATCAATCATATGTTACACTTTTTCATTTTTCTCATCATCTTATTCAGCTTATAATGACTTGTATAACATCAGTTTCTTCAGCGATTTTAATTAATGGAAGTCCGACATCATTCTTTTACCCTAGTAGAGGTATTAAACAAGGAAATCCCCTATCTCCTTACCTATTTATTCTAAGTATAAATCATGCAGTAGCAAACTCATTATGGAACCCAATCAAACTCTCCCGTCATTGTCCTCATTTAACGCATCTGATGTTTGCAGATGATGTTATCCTTTTAGCAAAAGCTACCTAAAAAAACCTAGTAACAATTCTTAACATTCTAAATGATTTGTGTGACAAATCTAGACATAAAATCAACTTTTCTAAATCTAGAATTATTTTTTTCAAGGAATATCAATCCAGAATCAGCTCAGAATATATGCCAAACATTACAAATTACCAGATCTAATGACTTTGAAAAAATATTTAGGTTTTCCTTATTCTTCGAAGCCGCAACTTCTAATTTATCATTGATAAATATGAAAAATAAATTATCCAACTGGAAAACCAAATTCTTAACGTACCCAGGAAGATGTACCTTGATTAAATCAACACTTTCAAGATCTCCCAGCACATGTAATGCAACTATATAAACTCCCTTCCTCAACAACCAAACAAATTGATTCGATATGTCATAATTTTCTATGGGGAACTACACTAGAAAAGAAAAAATTACTTCTCCTTTCATGGAAAAAAGTATTCTTTCCCTATTCTGAGGGAAGTCTTCAACTTAGGAATGCTAAACACCAAAACCTCGCCTTACTAGCTGGACTTGCGTGGCGCTGTTTTATTACAAATAAGAATGACTATTGTGCCCAAATCACAAAATTTTGTTACATTCCTTACAAGTATGACCTTAATTATATTAACCTTCAGTATTCACCATCACCATTATGGAAAAGTATACTAGTCGGGTGGGATGTTTGTAAACCCAACTTAAAATGGAAAGTGGGAAATGGACAATCAATCTTTGTTTTTAATGATAGTTGGACTCTACTTGAGCCTCTAAGATCATATTTTATTGGTCCTTTACAAAAATAGAATACTAATCTTAATGTGCACAATATCATTAGGAATAATTGTTTAGACCTTCAGGAATCTCTTTCTCACTTTCAAATTCATTCAAACAAACCATACAATCCACACCTATTCCCTACTATTTAACAAACCAAGATCAACCATATTGGGTCTTAACACATGATGATAACTTTTCGGTTTTAACTGCATATTCGTCCCTACAAAAACAAATACTTAATGATATTACCAACAAATCATGAAAATGGATTTGGAAATTAAACTCCCTACTGAAAATAAAATTCTTCATCTGGCCTTTGTTATCATGACCGCATCCCCCCATTCAAGTTTACTTCATAAATGTAAAATCGTTTCTAATGAAACTTGTAGAGTTTGCAATCAATATAATGAAGATACTAGCCACATATTAAGACATTGTAAACAAGCCCAAATGTTTTGAAATTGTATTTGTAAGAATCTCAACATTAATGTTGTGACTTTAATTAAAAATACATGTTCACTGCAAAATTTGATTAAATCAAACTGTACAACATCATTAACTCATCACCTAGGGGGCATTCCTTGGGCAACAACATTTTCCTATGCATGTTGGTCATTATGGTTGAATAGAAACTGCCATATTTTCAAAAAAAAAAAAAAAATCATCATTAGTTAGTTGTAAAGAAACCATGGAAAGAAGTATATAATAATTTATAATACTGATTTTAAGTATCAACACATTTAGATCAAATAAGTTTTTGTCAACTAGAAACCACCTCCATTTAAATTCCTTGCATTAAACACTGATAGCTCCTGTAATCAAATTACTAATACTGGTGGGGTGGTGGTGTTATCCAAGACTACAACGGTGATTGGATAATTGGTTTTAGTTTCCATTTATCCCACACCAATTCAAACAAAGCTGAACTGCTTGCCTTACACTTTAACCTAAGTTTAGCACAACAAAAAGGAATCACTCATATACAAATAGGCCTTGATTCTCAATTTGTTTTAGGGTTACTAACTAATGATAACAATATTAAATATTGTTTTTTTGATTGCACATTACTAATGACACAATTTCAACAATGCAACATCAAGCACATTTCGAGACTGGAGAATCAAGTAGCTGATATAATGGCAAAGCATGAAACTTTACTGCCTTGTAATTCATGTCATATTTTCCAGAAATTCCACAATTTGCTCAACTTCAATGGCAGAATGACAAGACATGCAAAAAATTTGCAAAAATGCCAAAAAATTTCCTCTGATGTTCGGCTATAGTATTTCGGCTATGTATTAGATAAAATTAGGTTGTGTATATTTTCTTCCTTTCTGTAATTCCCAATTTTATATTAATAAAATATCTCCTTCTACCAAAAAAAAACTTATCCCTCTATATAAATAATACTAATTTATAGGGGTGTTCATGGTTCAGATTGGTTCGGTTTTGCACATTTTTTAAACCAAACTGAAATATTCGGTTTGTAAAATTTGAAACCAATCAAAACAATTCAAAATCTCAAACCGATGCATTCGTTTTGGTTTGGTTGTTCGGTTTTCGGGATATACAAAACATATTAATTATAAATTAAAAATTAAGCAATTTTTTATATAATTATTTAGCAGCTAAAAAAAAAAAATTAGACTATTATTTTCACAAGTTAAACACAATAAAAAAAATAATGAAATATAAATGATTGATTCTTATACTTCAACATAAAGTAAAAATAAAATAATTTTTTTATATAATTATCTAGCTACTAAAAATATAAAGAAATATGTCTATTGTTTTTTCACAAGTTAAACACACCAAAAATAAATTGTTGATCTTGAAACAAATTGCTAAAAAATTATCTACGAGAAAAAAGAAAAAATACAAAAAATCACCATTATTAGTTTCAAGTAAAACAAAAACTTCAGGTGAATCTAAAACTATATACAACAGATGACTCTTGAATCTCATATTTTAGCACTTGAAGAGCTTGCTTGTCATGTTATATAAATAAGAAGTTCAATATATATTTTATTACAAAAGAGTTCTTTAATTTTATATATATTCTTTAATATATTATATATATTCGGTTTGGATTATAAAAAAATTTAAACCAAACCGAAAGTTCGCTTTTAGTTTAGTCCAAACCGAAACCAGTCCAATGCACCGCTCAAACCAAAAAATCAGGATTTGTTTGGTTTGATCGGTTTCAATTTTTCTTGAACACCCCTACTAATTTATCTCTTTCCCTCTCCTCTCCCTCCGATTATTCTCTTTCCCTCTCATTCTTATTTTCTTCAATCCAAAAGGGTAAAATATCTTACCCATAGACCATATTATACAATTTTTTTATTTTTTGGGGCCTGGAATGAGACAAAAAAATTGGGGAGAAATTACAATAAAGTACCTGGGGTTAAGAGCAATTAAAAAAAAAGATAAGGGTGCAACTTTTAGTTATAATCATGAACACATGTAACTCTCTGATTGGATGAACACGTGTATAGAGTGTTAACTAACTGCTACGTAGGAAAACTCTTTTTTATAACGCCGGAGTTGACGCCACAAGAAGGAAAAATCTTTCTCATATAGATCTCAGAAGAAGCAAAGAATAACAGATCAAAACACGCCATTTCCAGGAGGCTAAATCGGTACCATTTCTTTCTATTATCGTTTTCAATTTTCCTGTTGCTTTTTTAGTAAAATTTGATGCCTGATTATTTGGATTGTTTTTTTTTTTTTTTTGTATTATTCTTCCTGAGCAAATGAAAATTTAAGATTTGAGATGAATCCGCGATTATTTCATGGTTCGATTGTCGATTTTACGTAAATCGTGTTTTCGTTTTCAATTTTTTTTCGATCTTGCCGTTCACTCGATTAGGACTTGTATACTGTAAGAGAGTAATATTTATATTTTGATTAAAAAATATGTTAATGTTCGCTTTCACTACATGTCCTGAAAGTCTTATATCAAGGAATTGAGGTAGCAATAAATCAATTAGGAATTGAACATGGAATATAATTAATTAGGAAATTATCTCTGTGTGTGTTATAGTATAAAGATGTTTTTATTATTTATTATCTCCTGTGATGTCTTAATATCAATTTGAAATTTGCATTTGAGATATCATTTTCCGGTTAAGGAGATAGGTCTTCTTTGAGTATTGAATTTCGAGAAGTTAATTGATTGCATTCCACTAATGGTTAAATGAATTCAGGATTTGTTATATTGCTTATTGATATGTTTGTTGGTTCCAACAATTTAATGCAATAGGTTCAGTTGATTAATTTTGGTCAGAAAAGATGGGGGGAGGATTCAGGGTGTTGCACCTCGTCAGACCTTTTCTCTCGTTTCTGCCCGAAGTTCAGAGTGCTGACAGGAAAATCCCATTCAGAGAGAAGGTCATCTACACTGTGATCGCCCTTTTCGTATTCCTGGTGTGCAGTCAGCTTCCCTTGTATGGTATACACTCCACTACAGGAGCGGATCCATTTTACTGGATGCGTGTTATCATGGCCTCAAATCGTGGAACAGTCATGGAGCTTGGTATTACACCTATTGTTACGTCGGGACTGGTTATGCAGCTACTGGCTGGCTCTAAAATAATTGAAGTAGATAACAACGTACGTGAGGATCGTGCTTTGCTGTAAGTATTCTGGGAGCCTAATAGCTTTTATTCTATTTCGAATTTGTATTTTCAAAATTCCCAGTGTATGTTTGCATGCATGTCCTGCACTTGCTGTTTTCCTACAGCTCTTATGAAAGCCAAGGAGGATCTCTTTCTTTTCTCCTTATTGCTTAGTGGATTTACTTACAATAGTTTTTTGAATGTATGGTTTTCAGAAACGGTGCACAGAAGCTGTTGGGCATACTTATTGCTGTTGGTGAGGCAGTTGCTTATGTTCTCTCAGGGATGTATGGAAGCGTCAGCCAACTTGGAGTCGGGAACGCAATTCTTATTATTCTTCAACTCTTCTTTGCTGGTATAATCGTAATTTGCCTAGATGAACTGCTCCAGAAAGGGTATGGTCTAGGCTCTGGAATTTCACTTTTCATTGCAACTAATATCTGGTAAGCTTTCTTATATCGCCTTACTTTTTCTACGAGTTGATTTTAGTACTGGTTTATGAAATGTTTTGCTTTCTGGTTGCTTCAACAGTGAGAACATTATTTGGAAGGCATTTAGCCCTACCACAATCAACAGTGGCCGTGGAGCTGAATTTGAAGGAGCTGTCATTGCTTTGTTCCATTTGCTTATAACACGGACAGACAAAGTTCGGGCGCTTCGAGAGGCATTCTATCGACAGAATCTTCCAAACGTGACAAACTTGCTTGCCACAGTCTTGATCTTTCTTATAGTCATCTACTTCCAGGGCTTCCGTGTGGTTTTGCCTGTGAGGTCAAAGAATGCCCGTGGACAGCAGGGTTCATATCCAATTAAGCTCTTCTACACTTCCAACATGCCGATTATCTTGCAATCCGCTCTTGTCTCCAACCTTTACTTTATTTCTCAGGTTTTTGAACCACTGTTCGCAACTGAATAAGTCGAGTTGGATAGGTGCATTTGAAACGTCAGTTAATAACTTCGTATTGTTTGTATGCCCACAGCTGCTATATAGAAGGTACAGCGGGAATTTCCTTGTGAACCTTTTGGGCATGTGGAAGGAATCCGAATACTCTGGTCAATCTGTCCCAGTTGGGGGTATCGCCTACTATATTACTGCACCCTCGAGGTAGAGGAATCATGAGAACCAATTCTCATTCATGCTTGTTGTCTTGTTCTTTTCATTTGACTTGTAGATGGTAGTTAGGTTGCTAATCATTTTTGTTGTTATCCTTTACTAATACTGTTTATGTTTGATTTTGCAGTATAGCAGATATGGCAGCCCATCCGTTTCATGCACTATTTTATATGGTCTTTATGCTCTCAGCGTGTGCTTTATTCTCAAAAACCTGGATTGAAGTTTCAGGATCCTCTGCCAGAGATGTTGCCAAGCAACTTAAGGTAGGATCTTGTGCAACTTCAAACTTTCTGATTTGCTTTAGGATTGTTACTGTATTATTTTTTTAAACACCACTGAGCATAACAAAGAAAAGGATTTCTTTAGTGATGCAATTTCAGAAGGTTTGAAATTATTTTCAATTGTGACTTAGTGCCCGTATCAATATTCTTATGGGCTTTTCGGAAGGCTTGAATTTTTTTTTTTTCCGATTTTTTTTCTCAGTTTTGAATTAGTGCCAGTATCAATGCAGACTTGAACTTAGATTTTCTTCCACCTCTTTAAATCAGGGAGAGTAAGAAATATGCAACAGGTCTGTTCTGTTGAGAGTTGGTTTGTGATGTTTTTGTTCAGTAGCTAGTTATTTTCTGTTCATGTCAATAGTGAACTACCAGGCCACTTCTGCATTTTCTAGAAATTAACGTTTAATAAATAGATTTTGTGCCTTCCTTTAGATTTACTGCTGTCCTTTTTCTTTTCTTCATGCTGCTATCACTAGATTAGGTGTTAGTTTTTTATGAGACATGGGTGCATCTAGAAGTTGCCAGGACAATCCTCAAATGATGTTTTTCTTCATCCTTGATGCGTAGTAAAATATCCCTGTAGTACAGCAGTTCTGACCCGAGTTCATCTTACCTTATTCCTGCATACCTGAATGAGGTCATTCAGGTCTCAACTTGTTGATCTGTTCAATTGACTTAGAACACACATGATGTCAACAATTCAGGCCAATTAAGAACTAAACCAACCCTGTTCCTTTCCCCGACCCCAGCGGCCCCTGAAAGAGGAAGGGGATGGCGAGTAGCATCTAATAGTTAACTTGAGGCCGTTGGACTAGTTTGTCTTCTATGTGATGGACCAGGAGAAACCAATCTTCTTCAGGGGACCTAATGAGGTTAAGAAAACAACTAAAAGAAATATTCATTTTTGACATTATTGGTGACTTATATTTACCCAAAAAGAGAGATTACTTCTGAATCACAAATGCCTAAGCACGGGAATTGAGCCTATCTGATAAAATATTTTTAAAATGCAGGAACAACAAATGGTGATGCCGGGACATAGGGAATCAAATCTACAGAAGGAGCTGAACCGCTACATACCCACGGCAGCAGCCTTTGGTGGTATGTGTATTGGAGCACTCACTGTGTTGGCTGACTTCATGGGGGCAATTGGTTCAGGTACTGGGATTTTACTGGCTGTGACTATTATTTACCAGTACTTTGAGACATTCGAAAAGGAGAAGGCCAGTGAACTTGGGTTCTTTGGTTTTTAAGCTTTAAAGACATCGGATTGAGCCATGGTTGTAGTTCTTGCCTAACACCACAAGGTTCAAGTTTGAGAACGTAGAATGTAGTCCGAGTAAAAATACACTTTTTTTTTCCGTAAGAGAGGAGTTGATCAACAATGTAGTGTTGAACATATTTGCCAATGTAAACCTTTCCCTAAGGACTAGTTTTTTTCAAAAGCTCTGTTTATTCTGTCATTTTTATTTAGCAGCTACTTTTCATCCAAAATGGAGCAGCCCCTTACCCCAATTTGAATTTTCCACATGATCGATTATTAGGATGATAAATTATGTTTGATCTATTTTCTTTGTTAAGCAGATATATGGTACGGAGGCATTTGGGCACACCACATTTTCACATTCTTCACTACATAATTTTTTTGTGTCTCTTTTATCTTCTTTGAAAAATAATTCACTTTTCTAATTAACTTTGGAAGGTGTCTTCCCCCTAACATGATAAGATTTGGCGATGGAATAGGATATAAAGTGGATTTACATACTCTGTACTGTCAAAACGGACTAGGGTCCACGGACCGGCTCAATCCGTTTGCTATTTGGGCGGGTATCGATTACGGAGATGCCAATGTTAAAAGGGACTTGGGTCCGCAGATCGGCTCAGTCCGTTTGCTATTCCAATCCGTTAAGACGTGTACTTTTTTTTTGCTTAGAGTGAGATAAAAGTAGTATAGTCAAACGGGCTGGCCCGTGCGGGGCGAATCAAGCGGATCGCAGGTAGTCCACATATATATTTTTTTTTATAAAAAATAATATTATATATTTTAATAGTTATGAATTATTATGTAATCTTTTACATTTTAGATCTTTTATTGAACTTTTGTGAAATAGGATGAATCATTAATTAATTTTTTTAAAATCTAATTGTTAATTACTTTAGTGTTAATTTTGCATTAATATACTTTTTTCATATATTTTTTCAAAATCTGGAGTGTTAATTGCACCTCCCTTTAAAATATTATGCTTTGCTAAAAGGTACTCCCTCCATTCCATATTAATTGTCGTTTAGGAGATATCTAGGTATCCAAATTAATTGTCGTTTAAGGTTGTTTTATTAGTTGTAAACAATTTATTCCAATTATACCCTCAACATTTTCCTTTCTTTATGACAAAGAAGTGAGAGAGAGGGAGGGTGGAGGATAATATTGGAAGTTTAGGTGAAAATGACAACTTCCTTAATTTTCTCAAATTGTCTAAAGAGTCTTATATTTAGGAATGGAGGGAGTACAATTTATAATGCACATTATTTGTAAGAGAAACTTCAAAATATTATCTAAAAGTTCTAGGAATATGCATAGCATTTATCTTAAAACTTTAATAATATCATTCTTTCCAAAAGCTCTGCTTTTTTCATCAATTGACAACATGAGATGAGCAAATTCTTTGTCTAAGAACCAAAAAAATTTAGGATTCCATTCACATCTTTTTAACTTTATAAACCTTTTAATTAAAGAATGCGGCCAAGAATGTGCAAGACATAAACATGTGAAAAACAAGATGGGTACACCTAAAAAATATCCTACTTTCTAACCCACCACTTATTCCAAAGAATTTGAATATTCTATTTTAATTATACCAAAATTATTAATTCATCATGATCTCAAATGCATCCCTCCCGATTAGCAGCAGGATGGAACATTAATTTTCCATTTACATGCAAAATCTTATTTTTTACGGAGTAAATTAATAATTTAATATAGCATTATAGCTATCTCAACTATTTATTTTTGTCAGCTTTACATGTTAGCGCGTCATATTCGTTTTGCGCAAGATCCAAAACGTAAACTAATATTTCCTCGGTTTTTGGAAGTTGTCTTTATGACTACTTAATGTACCCTAGATAAACTCCACGGAAGGTTTTGGTGATCGACAAACTCCATGTTGTTTGAGTAAGAGTTCTTAATTCTACCAATTGATAGAAGAGTTGGTACTATTTTATCTATTGGACATGAATTGTCTGAAGTCTCTAAAGTGATGCATTTGTATTGAATTTTTGTTAGAGAATTATATTGCAGTGATTAAATTAGTAAATTTTTTTTGAGAGAGAAATGAAGTTGAAATTGAAAATTTTCGCATGAAGAATATGCTAAAAGTTGCGTACAAATGCGATCTAGTTTCAAGCAAAAAAAAGAAAAGAAAAAAAGAATCCAGTTTAAAAAATCCCTAATAAAATTCAATTTCAAAAAAATAAGAAAATTTAAAATATTTTTATTTTTGTCACCAACCAGTCCTTTATACTATATGACAATTGAATCCAAGGTTAGATGGCTAAGGCAAATTGGAAACTCCACTCATTTAATGATCAAATTATGTTTGGACCAAGTCTGTCTATCCACCAGAAAACACCACCTTTCTTCGATGCATACATCTGTGTGATCCCGCGTTATTTCAGCCGATTTCTTGAAATGACTATTTCATCCCCACCATAATATTTAATTTCCAAATCAAACTTATCACCCTCTATTTAAATTATAGAGTTTTTATTCAAGGAATTTTATATAAAAAAATAGTAAAACTTGGATTTTATTCCAAAGATATGATGTTAGAGCTCGCTTACACTAAGTATACCATCAGTGGGAACTTTGCTTTCTGGTTGGGAAGTAAAAGTGAAATTTCATTTTCAAGTTAGATTTCTAAATCTAGTCAAATGACACTATAATCTTGTGGAGATTGTGATCGGCTTTGTCTGAGATTGGCTTTTAATTCGGGTTAATTGTACTTTACAGGATAAAATTTCAACTAATGCACTAGGAGTTCATTTTGTTCAATTTCCACTATAATAACAGCAAATGACTTTGTTGTCCTCGTGTATATTTTTTTTATTTCACTACCTTGAGAAATGCCTCAAGGAAAAAATATGCAATTGAGAAAGTGAAATGCTTCAATTTAATAGTGATATGCAAAAATATGCACAAGGGCAACAAAGTCATTTTACTATCATTTCTAACCGAAGTTCAACAAAATGAACTTATGATGCTTTAATTGAAAGTACACTATACCGAGTGGTTTTTGAAGGGAAGCAGAAATCAGCAGAGGAAGTGACAAGTTTCGCTTTGGTTTGTGCGACGGAATACAAGTGATGTATTTGCCTCATCGTTAGGACAAGACAATGCTCGACAACGTCTACCAAATTGCGATCAAATAAGGTATATGTTCATTGGTAAATCAAAACTATTTGATCCCTATCAGGCAAATGAGGATATAAAGTTAATTGTATATCCATTTATCACGCTATCAATGTCTCTAATTAAGTTGGAAGCCACATTATAACGTTTTTTTGAAGCTGAATGTTGACGACTCTTTGAATAGTAGTGTTGGTGGTGTTGATGCTATGACAAGGAACCATGAATGAGTTTTTGTGGGGGGTTTTCCAAACTTGCCCTTAACTAGCTCAACCTTGAGTATACTGAAGCAAAAGCGCTTTTTGAAGGCCTCAAATTTACAATGAGTAGATAATACCAACATTACTTTATTGAGAGTGACTGCAATCTCTAGTTAATAAGATCCACCATGTAAATGAAGATTTACCTTAAATATGACATATATTTAGTCAAATTACGAACATTTTGGGGAATTAGTATAACAAATTTATCTTTTGTCCACATATCATATAATATTTTTGTAGATATTTTGACATTATATATTGTGATGACTCGATCTTAATCTCAATAGTTTAGAGATCTACCGATTTTTCTTTACCACATGTAATCTCTGATATAATTTACTTTTTTTTTTAAAAATAAAAATAAATTGGAGGGGTAAAACAGAAAAAAGAATGAAGAAGGGAACTTTGAATCACAGGGGTGGGGACAACGTTTTTTAAATTCCCAATGCTATCGCAATACTTAGATGTCGGACAAGTCCTCAATCTTTGAGAAAAAAAATTATCTATCCCTATTTATATTCGTACCTAATCAATTATAATTCGCCATATGCATAAATAATTAGAAAAAAATATTCACTAACAAATTTTGATTGGTTAGATAAAAGAACATGGATATACACGAGCATACACGATTTTCACCATACCTATGTCTATTTTCGTCCTTTTAAATTTTTTTTTATATCTCTCTCTCTCTCTCAACAACAGAAAGATAAAACCATTTTTCTGCAAATCTCAATACACAGAACAGAAGAAGCTCTCTCATAATAAACCTCCCCAAAACCATAAATTCCAACCCCTTAATTATTTCCTCTTTAAAAAAAACCCACCATTAAATACTCAATTATTATTAGCCCAATCAAAAAAACAATCCCAGCTGGTCAATACTCAGATATTACCCCACCAAGCTTCTTTCTTTCTAGACTGCAAGGTTTGTTTTTTTCCAGAAACTTCCCATAAATTTCTCGTCTTTTTTCCTTTTTCATCAATTTCTTACTCTTGTTTCATTCTATACCTAATTAAAAACCATTTTTATCTAATTTTTTTTTGGGGAAAATGAATCGAAAAAATCATCCTCTCTCCGGGTTTCTATCTTTTAACTGATTCTATTTGATTTCAGATTCTTGTCGGAACCAAATTTTAGCCTTAGAAACACCATTTTTTCTCTATCAGGTATGTCATTTTTACTATTTAATGCTCCAGTTCTTGAGACCTGAGATTTGAACAGTGAGGAGGTGGAGATAGAAAAATCTCCGGCATCTTCTCTGAAATTGTGTGTTCTTTTGGGGGGAGAAGGTAACGGTAAATTGCTTTTAAGGGTTTAATTTAACGGCGTTGATTATTCCTTAAAAAAGGGAAATTATTTGTTTCTATGTGCACCCGCATCTAGAGAATCACACGTATTCCTATACTTCGTGTATATGACGATTGTACTAGTTTTTTTCTTAGTCTTGGGTGTTAATATTCTCCTGTAGTCGGCTCCATAATAAGTCCCTATGAGGCCTTTTGTCACGTGCTGTGCTCGTGTGTGTGATCACATGGATGGAATGTGTGGGTTCCACTATGGGCAGGTTGTCTTGGGATTGGTGTTTTTGACCGTTGATAGATTCTTTAGGGGCTCGGATCTTGATGAGCCACCCCACAATTTAGGTCTATTCTGTCATGGATCAGGTTCACTGGACCATGCGATCCAGATTTGTCCACATCATTGTATTTCCTTCTCTCTCCTCATTTTGCAGGGATGTGGTCAAATCTGGACCACATGGTCCACATGAACCTGGTCCATATCAGATATTTCCCACAATTTAAGGCCGTTGATTTGACACCACTGAGTATTGTTCATGAGGAAGAGAGGGTACCCCATGTTATTTTCTAGCAGATTAGGATATATGACGCGTGATTAATGACGTCCCGGCTCTTATGCGGGACAGTTTTGGTGCGGAATATGCGAGATACTATTTCAGCCGTCGGATGAGATTTTTTAACGGTCCAGATTTGGAGAGAGAAATATATTTTTTTATTATTTTTTAAGTTAGCCGCAAATTTTTTTCTCTCCAGATCTGGACCGTTCAAACTATCATCCGACAGTTGAGATTGTTCCGCACGTGAGGTTTTTTTCCTGTTCCACATAGGAACCGGACTGGATTAATGAGTTTCACAGGTCAGGATTCTACTGTGGTCCCATCCCCTATGTGTTGACACGTGTAATTTCACTAGGCTGAGTCAGTTATTCACCGGGACTATAACTTTTCACTTTTCAGTCATATGGTCCCAATTAGAGAAAGTGGCCTAAGACATCCTCTAACTATTTTCATAGGAAATTTTTTATCTTGATAGACTATTAAATTTATAAGTTATATCTAAATCAATGAATGCAGTATACATATAAAAGATAATTGATGTTCAATTCTTTTTTCTACGTGTACTGTATTAATTAGTTTGTATGTAATTTTTAAATTTAGTAGCCTACCAAAATAAAACTACTCTTTTCATAGTCCTTGTTTAGTTTTAACAGCATAAAGAATCTCAACAAAATTTTGCGCAACAATAAGATTGCTAAACACTTCCGCGATGGAATCAGATCAATTTTAGTACGTGTCATGCACATGCTCTAATATGTAGGGGAAAATAATGTAATTGCGCTATATTTCTCAAAATATTTAAAAAATTCTTTTGTTTCGATTTTTGTTTTGTTTTTTTTTATTGCGTACTAATCGCTTGCCTACTAGCTTGACCTATCAGTTAATATCGGATCAATTTGGATTGAGTGTTTGTTTTGGGTTTGAGTTTTAGCGGGAGAAGTTAAAGAATTGGCGGGAAAAATTCAAATTTTTTTTTTTTCAAATAATAGTTCAATTCCAAATTTTGACCTCAAAAAATTTAGAATTTGATTTTCTCTCGCCAAGTTTAGAGGCTGAAATTTGAACTTGAAGATTATTTGAAGAAAAAAATTTGAATTTGAATTTCTCCCGCTAAAACTCAAAATCAAACTAAAACTAAAACCCAATCCAAGTTGAGCCATCATATCATCTTGGTCAATGGTTCGATTTATTTGCTTGTGTATCTGCACTTATTTGATGTAGCAGCTTTAGTTTTGCAATAGTCTTTTCAATAATTTTGTGGGGAAGTCTGGATTTCCACTCAACTTTATATAGTGGATAATTTTTTTTACTGGATATGCCTTCTAAACCGAAGAAATTATTACTGCAGAGACTGAAAAATATTTGCTCGAACATTATACTTTTCGACATTTTAGTTTTGGTTATTTGTACAATAAAAAGTGTGAGGCATCGTCTTCTTTCGTGAATTCCCTATCCAAATCAGTATGGATTCCGCGGTTTCAATGCGCAGACGTTAATCGGAATATGTTATTTTGCTATTTCATTTATATTGTAGATTTTTCTGATTTGCTTTCATGTGTCGACTTTGTTGCCCTCTTCTAGAAGTGACATGAATTGCTGATTCATTAAATTGCTCTAAAGATTTGCAAAAGATCTTTTTTGGTCTGAGAGAGAAGAGTTGTTGCCTTGTATGTTTCCTCATTGGCCATCTATGAGTTGTGGTTGTGTGATCTGTTATATTTTTTTCTCAATGCTTATACGGCTAATTTATGGTTAGGTGGTGCAAGAAAGGACAACAGAATTGTTCCTCCAGGATGTTTAGGAGGCAAACAACAATAATAATAATAATAATAATAATAATAATAATAACAATGGGATATAAAAGATATTCTTAAGGTAGGAAGAGAACCTTAAAATATTCATGGTCAAACGTTGCTCTATGATCGAAAATCTGGGGAACCAATGGTTAGTATAATGACATCATATAGATAGAGATTTTCTATTTTTCCAATTTGGATCTGTTTCTATTCTTAGACTTTTTAGATATTCCTTTTTTTTTATGAGCTTGTTTTATTCTTTATTTACTTGTTTGTCCATTTCTTTAAACTATGTACCTATCCTTTGATGGTGGGGGGGAAGGGATGGTTGGGGGGGGTATCTTGGTAGACCCCACATTGTTTTTTATTATGGACATAAACTTTCAACTTTGAACTCTTGGATGTCTTTTGAGTATCTTAGGATCTATGTTATTCTCCTTCTTGTTCTTCCTCTGTGCTTCTGTTCATCTTTCTTACCTTTTGATCCACTTCATAATTTTGTCAAAAAATGAGAAAATCAGAGGCACATAAAGGGTGCAAAACAAAAAAGAAATTCCTTACGCTTTGAAGTCCTCGTTTTGTGAGCTAAAGCACGCTCCTTTTTTCTTTTTATTGGAACACCCTCATCATTTTTTTTATTTAGTCATGATCATCATAATATTCCTATTCTCCCTTTTTACCGTGTGGTGTTCTTATTGTTGAATGAAGGCTTCACATCCAAGAATAGTTTATTTTTCGATATAGTGTCTCATCACCATTTTTCTATTCTTTGACTCAGATGGATTCAGTTAACCGGGCTGCCGTGACCCCAAATAAGAGCAAAAGTAGATTGGCGCGCACGTTTGCTAAAGTTTTACACATTCGGGCTGTGACAGGGATAGCTCCAGATGATGGTATCCAGAAGGTTAAATCTGGTGAAATTGTCAAGGATAATCTGGTAAAAAAGACGCGTATGCAGTCCTTCGAAGATGCGGATGAGAAGTTACGCAACAGAGCTGCAAAAGAAGCTTTTCTTGCCAAGCTCTTTGCCAGTTTATCAGCTGTAAAAGCAGCATATGCTCAATTGCAATTTGCTCAGTCGCCGTATGATCCCGATGGGATTCAATCTGCCGATGAGATGGTAGTTTCAGAGTTCAAAAATTTCTCAGAACTAAAGCAGTGTTATTTGAAGAAACAATTGGATGAGGCTTCCCCTGAGACCACTCGGATTTTGGCTGAAATTCAGGAGCAGAAAAGTCTGATCAAAACATATGAAATCACAGCGAAGAAATTGGATTCTCAGGCTAAGTTGAAGGATTCTGATATAACATTTCTGAAAGAAAAGTTGGAGGAAGCCAGTAAAGAGAACAAGTTACTGGAAAGAAGATTGAATGCAAGCGGGCAATTATCGGGTCTAGACAATCTTCACTTATCTAGCTTAAAGCCTAGCCATTTTATCACATTTCTTCGACAAACAGTTAAATCAATCCGGAGCTTTGTTCGGTTACTTGTAAGCGAGATGGAATCTGCAGGGTGGGATTTAGACGCAGTAGCAAATTCGATTGAACCTGATGTTATTTTCTGGAAATCAAGCCATAAATTTTATGCCTTTGAATCCTTCGTTTGCAGAGATATGTTTGATGGTTTCGATCATCCAGAATTCTCCGTTTCAAATGAATCTTTTCCCGAGCAAAAGCAAATCCAACGCCTATTCTTCGACAGATTCATGGAATTGAAGTCGGTGAAACCAATGGACTACCTAGCTTGGAAGCCTAAATCACCATTCGCCAAATTTTGTCGCGCTAAATACTTGAGGCTCATTCATCCTAAGCTGGAAACATCTCTCTTTGGCAACATTGATCAAAGAAATCTGGTAAATGCAGGGGAATTCCCAGAGACATCCTTCTTCATTACGTTCGTAGAAATGACAAAGCGCGTCTGGCTGCTTCACTGCCTGGCCTTTTCGTTCAACCCGGAAGTCTCAATCTTCCAAGCAAGCAAAAGAAGTCGTTTCTCGGATGTTTACATGGAAAGCTTAAGCGATGAAGCGTTTTCTTCATCCAATGGCTCGCCAGAAAGCGATCCCTCGGGTGGCGTTTACAGTGGTTCCAGGGTTTAGGATAGGCAAAACTGCAGTTCAATGTCAGGTATATCTTTGTTAACCATATGCAGGAACCCACCCCCTATCAATCAAGTGGAGGATCCCACAACATGAAAGAAATGAACTGGAGGACACCGGCTTTTTCGCGATATTTTAAATTTGGATTGTTAAATCATAATGATGATGATAGGTATGGCCTGCTTGCTGTTGATTATGTGCTTTTTGGTGCTCTTATAATTTCAAAGGAAAAGCGCGTTATGTGACCGATCTTTTTATGTTTTGTAGTATAATATGTATAAATATGCAGCCCAGAAAAACATTCCTGGATTTTTGTTTCTTTTAGACAAGTTGGCAGAGGGATTTTTTTAGCTGTATATTATAGGGGCAAAAAATCCTCTGTCCCCGTATGTGTCCCCGTGTGTGTCCCCAAACAATCATAATTTACCATGTGTTAAAATTGGAAAAAATGCTTTATATAGTAAATTCTGATTGGTTGGGGACAGGAATGGGGACAGACGATTTTCACCCATATTATAGTATTCCTCTTCCTAGGATGGATGTTTATTTTTGCTAGTTTTATTTAATTAATGAAGAATTTAGTATTTGTTTTACTTATATGATTATATCCCTTGTTTCACTAGTATTATGAGAGCAGTCACTTTATATATATTTATTTGTATATTTATTGTCAAATGTTAGGTCTATCTCTTATCCTTTTCATACCCCCAATTATTGGAGACTTAAATGAGTTATGTTGTTGTATATGATTATATCACTTGTTGGTTCCATTGGAATTTATATAGCTCCTCAAGCTAGATATATATTATGCTGTCAATTTTTATCATGTATTGTAACTGCTTCCATGATAAATAACTTTATTACTTGTACATCTAAAGTTTAATGTTTATATTTGACTTTGTACAAAAATTAATGAGACTAGTTTGATCATAGTTAAGTTATTATGAAGTCTTATTTTAATTAAAGAGTTCACTGGTGGTACACATGAGTTGTGTTGTTGAATCCCTTAAATATAAGGGTTGGTTGTGAGAGTTTATAGATAAAATATGTTTATTTTAAGAAATTGGACATTTATTTTATTTCAAATTAAAATAGTAATGTGAACATTTAATTTGTTACATATGAAATAATTTGAAACTTCTCAAGATAGTTCTTCAAAATTGTGGAAAACTATCATTTTCTTAAATAATTGAGACAATCAAAGTCTTGAAAATTTTGGAAAAGGACTTGCTTTAAAAACAAGGGCACCATGTATCTTGAAAATGGTATGCCGAACTATATCTTTTACACTCTGTAACTGGTAGGTGATCGTCAGCGCTGCCTCATCTATTAATGAAACACTGAATGCAAAACAAAACAACTGAAATCCAAAATAAATTCAATAACTTAAAAGGAAACTTAATATCTTACATTATACTTAAAGACTTCAAAGGTAAAATACATATTCTTACATCAAACTGAAATATAAATGTTCAACTGAAAAGTACTAAACTATCTATTACAAGATTCCTCAACAGTATCTTCCATGTCCATCTACAAAATAGTAAATGGTGAGTTACTACACTAGCCTAGTAAGGTTCCAACACCCTTAGGATGAAGTATCGCTAGACTCAAAAATATTTTTCCATTTAACATAAAATACATATGAAAATAATGGTAACTTGAAATACCCTTGCAAAACACTTTATAAAAATTATAACATACTTGACTTGAAAATGTAACAAACGAAAATCAAAACGAACCAGAATTGAACCTCGGACGAAGTCTCGGACGATATGATTTCTTACCTTTTGTGTATGATTCTGAAATAATTTTCGAGCCTCTTCCTTAATTCCATCACCATTTTTTTCAGTAATTTTCGACCAATAACACAAGCCCCACACATGTGCCCAATGAGATATCTCGAGTGACCCTCCGCCGCTAAAGCAACTGGTTCTTTTTCCACCTCAATAAGAGTAGGGGGACAAGCCCCAAATCGGTCCAACTGACTCCCTGCTTTCAGAGAAAATTAAACAAGCCTTTCGCCAGCCTTTTTTGACATTTTTCTTGGACAAAAATGGGATACGGCCCCCCTTCCTGTTCCAATTTTGGTCTAATATAAATTGCCTACTGACTGTGGGCTGACAAGTTACCTCAATGAGGTATTGGTTTAATGGTCAAAACTGAAGCTTCATAACGTAGAAGTTATGAGTTCAAATCCGCTCCACACTTTTTGAATCCCCTATTTTTTGTAATAGATAATCCCTTCCCCAATAAATAAATATTTTAAAAAAAAAGTTATTCCTATGAGGTTTTGCAATTTGCATGACGGTTCAGTTTATGGTGTTATAGGTTGTTTTTTTGTATATATAGTGAGACTCGTTATATTAATTGTTAGATAATTCTAATTAAAAGTTATTTTGGAATTAATAATTAATTAGGATCGTCAATCAAAATGATCCAACAACTCTAATCATATATGTACAGCATTAGAAATAACTCATAAGCATATTAGCCCCTTCCATTTGCATGAGGTTTTGGGTTTTCCATTTGAACCAAGTTAAACCACCAAATCAAAAGGAGGGAAAAAGGTCATTATCACTACTGGTGAGGTGGGTACTACTGTATCAAGAAAAACATATAGTCAAGCAAAGATGATTTGGTAAATCTTGGACATTAATAGCAGATGTGAACACCAAAACCTCACAACAGGTGTCCTCAGTCTCAGAATAGGTGTTTCAGTACTATAAAAAAAGGACAGGTATTTTGAGATTCAAAATATGTGTTTGTTTTAAAATAAATCTTAACTGTTAAAAGTTTAATTTAACGGACGAGAAAATTTTTGCACATGTGTAATTACCCCGTTCCGCACTGGCACCAGATCAAGGCAAAGAAAATTTGGTAAATCTTGGACATTTTTTTTTGAAACTCGACTGGGTGGTTGCCTCATGTAGGAAAGAGAGGTGCCTCACAGGATGAGGATGGAACCCTAGAAAGGGAAATTTTAAAACTTGCCTCACGTTGGAGGAGAGTATCGAATCAGCAACCTTACGGTTGTGGGCGTCCACCCCACTGAGTTAAGACACATTTGATGTAAATCTTGGACATTAATAATAGATTGTGAACATCAAAAACCTGGACACTTGTGACATAAATGTAGTCCATGTCGATTCATTGTGAAACACGTTTTATGATTTCCAACACGTCATTTGAGCAAGACTCCTTTGTTTCCCTATATTATCTAGACCTTGTTAGGCTATTAGAATTATTGGATAAAAATTGGCTAAAATTTAAATTGGGAGGTGAATTCCTTATACCAATAGGGGTGAATAGTGTTAATTTGATTTTATCCAATTTCTATCCAAAAATTCTAGTAGCAAATCATTTTCCTATTATCTATTCACTCTATATTTTAAAGAGAATTAAAGTTTGATCAAATTTTATAGTAATATATTATAAATTATCAAATATGATCCTATTTAATTTTATTCTCAATTTAATTCTCTATTCTTTTCGTTCTCTATTCTTCTCTCTAACATTTAATGTGGAGGGTAAAATTGAAAAATTATTATTAATAATTTTTATTTTATTTAAAAAGTTAACAGTTAATTTGAGACAGATTAATAAAAAAATGTGGACAAATAATTTGGAACGAAATGAATAATACTTAAAAAAGAAGGTCAATTGATATATTTAGTCCTGAAACAATTTTTGTTTGACAAGGTTGGTCCCTAATGATTGTTTGCAACTTTTTAGATCCTCAATCAAATTATGGACCGGGAATTGATCCTTCCGACTTTTGTTTGAAATATTGAATGTTAGTTGACAAGTGATGTGGGTAAAATTGAGACTTCACATTTTTTTAGATAATTAATACCATATGGACTCAATTGTAAATATACTTAAAAATAAATACCTAATTGTAAAAATTGAAACTTTTTCTCCCTCCTCCCTCTTTCTCCCTCATTGCCGCCTCATCCCTTCTTCTCCCTCCTTGCCGCCTTCTCCCTTCTCCCTCCTCCCTTCTTCTCCCTCCTCCCTCCCCCATTCTTCTCCCTCCTTGCCGCCTCCTCATTTCTTCTGCCTTCGCCCTTCTTCTGCCTTCTCCCTCCTCCGCCGCTGCCTTGGCCGGAATTGTGCAAGTGGTATTGGCCGAAATTGGATGATATTGGCCTGAATTGTGAATGATGGGTTTTATTTTTTAGTTTTATAATTAGGTATTTATATTTAAGTATATTTACAATTGAGTACAAGTGGGATTAATTATCTAAAAAATATGTGAAATTCCTATTATACCCCTTGACTAGCAAATACAAAGGGACCTAGAAAGGTGCAAATAATTGTTAGGGACCAACCTTGCCAAACGAAAATTGTTTGAGGATCTAAAAAGTTGCAAACAATCATTAGGGACCAACTTTACCAAGCGAAAATTGTTTTAGGACAAAATACACTATTTGGCCAAAAAAGAATAAACGGTGAAAACACAAACCGAACCTGTCCCATTTTGTGATTCATATTAAAAAGAAAAACGAGCCCAATTTTTTTTATTTATTATTATTATTATTTTTTTTGCAACAAACTAAATAATCTTAGTTTTCTCATAAAACACTTGTAGTTGCAGCGGTGTGCTGGCTTTACTTATGGTGCAACATTTGTAATTGGTGGTACGATAAAATATAATTTATGTTATTTTCATCATTTTGGGGGTTGTTTTTAGTGTGTCTTAACACGTTTTAATCAATTTTTTAAGGGTTAATAGCACTTTATTATCATTAAGTTAGCTGAGTTTAGCACTTTTAGTCCATAAAATTTTAATTAATGTACTAGTCCGTTAAATTCCATTAAAAATGACAACAAAATGACTTTGTTTTTTTCTTTTTGCTGAATAAGAAATTATTCATTAATTATAAAATAGCCAAGGCCATTACAATAAAAAGATAATCTGAAAATACAAGAAAATAAAAGTTATACAATGGTTTAGACAACCATGATAACATATAAAAGCCCATACCCCTGGACTGGGTAAAAAACACTAATAATAGTAGAAAAAGTAAATATATAATAAAATTCTTCACAACATCTTCTTCGTAATCCTTGAACAACAGTAGCAAGAGAAGCTCAGTTTTAACATCTTTCTTAGAAATCAGCAATCTACAAGACCATGAGCATATCAACCGTTTAGTAGATTGTCTCGGAAAGATGTATAAAACTGAGAAAGGGCCCAGAACAAGTCCGAGTTCAGAGAATCCTCCAAGTAGGATCGAAAGAAACTCCAAATCTATAAGGATCTGAAGTAGATCTTGCATCTGAGTCTTAAATCTTGAAAAAGAATGCCTTGAGAAAACTTCATCACAATTTATGGCAAAATGAGGGGATGAAGATACAAAAAGTGAAGGAAGGATGGCTAGATCCAACCAAGATCCGACCGAAAGTCGGATATTTTGGTTGGATCTAGCAATGGAAGGAGAAAAATGAAGAAAACCAAGAAGAAGAAGAGAAGAAATAGTAAAGAGATAAAGAAGAAAATGATGTTTTGGAAATTAAGAAAATGACTTTGTTCATATTCTTGCATTTCACTACTATCAATTTAGAGAATCCCTTCAATGCATAAATTAATTCATTCACATTTTCAGAGGAACAAAGATAAAAATAAAAAGGTTCATCAAGTACTTTTTTTGTTCTTTAGTCTCTTTCACCGCCTGCTTCTTTAGAAACTCTAACTACTATCATCATAGTTTCCAATACACTTTATAGAATAGCATACAAAACTAGTATCGCAAAAAAAAATATAGTTGTCACAAAATAAAATACAGGGACATTAATGTCATTTTTTACTCAAAATATATGCAATCTACTTTTTTAACGGTCAACTAACGGTAAATTGACATATAGTGCATTAATAGAAACAACAAGGACTAAACTGTCACACACCCTAACTTTATAATAGTAAAGTGCAATTAACCATTGAAAAATGTTATATTTATAAGTTAATTACTATTACCTCCCTTGATGTTTGCCCAAACTACGAATACGCCCTACAAATTTAGTAGAACTACACGTTCCTCCTTTGACCAGATAAAGGTTAAAGAAATTCACCCTTGTGGTTTAATTATTTTTTAAAATTATTTATTAGGGGAAGGGACCTATCTATTACAAGCAATGAGGATTTAAGAAGCGGGGAGGAGATTAGAACTGATATACCCTTCTTTCGAATTAATTATCACTTTGGTCATCAACGTATTAACGCTCAACCAGTTTCATCATTTTTCAATTTTTTTTTATCTATTTTCATCACCAAACTTTTTACGAACCGCCAGATTCATCATTCCATCCATAAAAGCCACAAAAATCATCAAATATGACGATGTATGCTAACGGCCTCAGTTCTTTGTCTCTATCCACAAGGGCATTTTGGGAAGATTATATTGTATCTCACTTAACTCTCCATTTTAACGCTATATTGAATTAAAATCCCAAAATTTTCAAAATATCCCAATTCTGCAAAAGTCGATTTAGAAACTAGGGTTTCAGACCCTAAAAAAACCATTGATTTCCTCTTTGTAATAGCAAGAAGCAACAATCACAATCACTGAAAATTGAACTTTAGCTACTCAATTTGAAGATGATACATAGGCAACCCCAGGATAACCCTCTGAAATATTGTAAGTTCATCGATTTATTCCTAAAAACTGTATTTTTTTTGGATTTTTTCGAAATATGAAGCGAGTTTTTTGAACGAATTTTGAGTATGCAATATATATAGTTTATGGCAGCTTATTTAAAGTAGATATGGGTCTGAAACCCTAGTTTCTAAATTGACTTTTGCAGATTTGGGATATTTTGACAATTTTGGAATTTTAATTCAATATAGCGTTAAAATGGAGAGTTAAGTGAGATGCAATATAATATTACCAAAATGCCCTTGTGGATAGAGACAAAGAACTGAGACCGTAACATACATAATCACGATTTTTGTGGCTTTTATAGACGGAATGATGAATCTGGCGGTTTGTAAAAAGTTTGGTGATGAAAATAGATAAAAAATTTGAAAAAGATGAAACTGACTGAGCGTTAATACGTTGATATCCAAAGTGACAATTAATTCCCCTTCTTTCATAATCTCATACCCTTTGTACATTTGATCTCTGTATCGGAATATCTTTCATCTGAATTCAACGTTCCAATTATTCTTTCTACAATAAATTGTAATACTCTTTATTGTTCGTCTTTTATTCTCCACTGATCTCCTTGCCTTCAAATACCTAATACTCCCATCACTTGTGGAAGAGAGACCTCAATCCCATTGAAATTTTCTTGTATATGCTCCAGGTTCACTATCATGAAATATCTTACTGTTGTTTTATTTTTGGGGGCAAAGGACTTAAATTTACATACAAAAAATAAAGATTAAACTAATTGTGTAAGAGAAGGCGATGGAACACCGGCAACGGCGCCGAGAGAAAAGGAAAGACAATGGAGGAGGTGGCATGGCCCGGTTAACGTGTCGACCGAGTCATGGAGAAAAATTGCAGAGAATCGGGTGGTCGGTAGCTAGTGGAGATTGTAAAATCGAAAATTTTAGGTTAAATGAGAAGAATGTAGTTGCATAATACCTCAAGGTTTTATTTGTAGTTTGGACGAATACATGGCAAATGGGAGGTAAATATAATTCACCCTATATTTATTAAATGTGAAAAAGTATTTAAAATAAAAAATATCTTCAAAGATCCATTAATAAAATGTAAAAGAAGTTGGAGTGCAAAACATTTAAGTCATCTTTTACCTGTATTAAATGAAAGTCAGTTTATTATATGTAGATTGTAATTTAATGTTACGTACTTGCTTTTTTTAAGGAAAAAAGTAACTTATTCATACTTCAAGGTCAGTTATTTGTGTCTGTTCCCACAGAAAACTCAGCCGACCTCATATTCACATAGAGAATTCATTTTCACAAGATGATCTACACTTGGAAAAAGGGTGACTCAGCTAAATATATGTTATTGGGCAAATATCCTCACACATGAAGCCTGTCCAGAGTCAGATGGATAACCTTCAACTAAGTATGCGTTATTGGGAAAATTCCCTCACACATGAAGTCTAATATAAGGGTTGTATTCTAATCTAAGTATGTGTTATTGGACAAATATCCTTACGCAAAAAGCCAAGTTGATGCCAAATTGCTAAGGAAAATGGAAACTAAATTGAATTTAAAGTAGAAACCTGTAAAGAAAGCACCTAAATAAAAGGTAAAGACTATGAAAAAAGCATGTTTGATATCTTCTTCTATTTATAGATTCCTTCTTCCTTTTAAACATGTCTATTTCCTTGTAAAATGCCAACTACCGCCATGATCTTAATGCGCTTCCTTGCTCCACGAGTTATGGTAGCAGTGGAGGTAGTGGAGAGTTCATCCATTCCTGGCTGGTTTTTAGTTGTCATCCATCTTCTCTCGGAACAGGTTTCCACATGTTTTTTTGTTTGTCTGTCTAACTTATTCCTAAATATCCTTCACATTCTCTTTCATTTGCTCCATTACTTGACAGTGGATGTTAATGGGACATTGTGACATAAGAGTAGGTCAAGACTGATTGTTAAAAATCACTCCACATGCTTTTAGAAGCGTTCAAAGCCATATCAGACTCGGCCAGTCAGCTTTCTCGACAGTTGGTTGGGCACGTTGGTCTGAAGGTTCTTGACAACATTCTCGGTCCGACCGACCCGTTTAGATTGGAACTGATACCATTCTCGTCTAGAATGACCCGACTGGCTTGACTACTGGAATATGCCGCCATTCTAGGTCCAAGCCGATTCGCTTGTCCGAACTCCTGATACCATTCTTGTCTAGGCTAATCAGACTAGCTTGACTACCGACTCCAGACACCATTCAGAAGAAATCGAATTTATCAGAAGAAAATTACGATGAAATGAAATCACAAGTATAACAAAAATTGCTGACAAAGCAAAACCTATAATCAGAAACTCAAAATTGAACAAAATCGAAAGTCAATTTTGAAGTAACAAATGGAATCAAACGAAAATTGAGCTATTATAAACACCAATTGAGCTTCAAAGAAGCAATAAAAGTGAAGAAATCGAAGTGCCTAAATAAAATTGACATAGCTTATGGTCTAAGCCGCTTTGATACCATGAAAGATGAACAATGGGAAATTTATCTCATTGAAATCTGGAATGAGCTCAATGTTATATTTATTGACAAATGATGAAGATAACTCTGCCTTTTGTGCCAAGCTTGTCATTCTTCTCTTTTTAAATAAGGGAAAAGAAAAAATATCTAATCATATTCTATACAAAAGTCAAAAGGGCTAATGGGACTAACTAACTATTATCTACACATTTACAAATCCCCAAATGCTAGATATAAACCAGTCCTTGTATTTAACTCCTTTAAGCCCATTTTCTTTCTTCAGTTTCTTGATTTGCATTTGTGCACAATAGCTTCTGCATAAACCATAATCTCCAACCCCGAGCTCTGGGCAGCTGGTTGGAGCTGCTTAAACTGACGCCGTTGACGAGGGTTCAATTCCCTTTGGTGGAATTCGACTCTTACGGGATTTCCCCCGGCTGAGAGTACCGTTTAAGAGTAGAATGGGCTAGGCTCTCCCTCATTGAGCGGTAACGTTGCGGGACAACCGTGAGGCTGAGTTCGCATGTAGTCACCACGTTGTCGTGGATACCGGATGCCCCAAACGGGTAGACAAAAAAAAAACCCATAATCTACATTGCTCTTCTTTTGTGAGCTCTCAGCTTGATTACCCTTTTTTTGTTCACAATTCAACATGCATTGTCCAAGATTCAACTTGTAGTCATATCTATGTTGCTGTTTATGACGAATTCGATCCACCCTTAGAGTCGGACTTCTTATTGGGAGAAAACCTTTTTTCATTCATACTTAAAATTCAAATATGAACTTACTAAAGTGACATCAAACTTTTTTTATTTAGAGAGATTTTTCTTGATCCAAAATCGGAGTTTTAGATTTTTGACTTGAACTAGATATTACTTATAAGTAGGCTCACTTTAGATCATTAATTCAATGAATTTATACGCTCATATGAAATCTTTTGGAATTTATGCATTATCGTTATAAGATTGATGTATTTCATTCAAATATTGAATCTCATCTCTTTAAGCTTTTTAGTAGTATGATCTCAAATATATGCTCATTTTTTTGTATAGTTAGCAATAATAGGATATGATGTGAACCTGACACAGAGGGAGTAATATACATTGGAAAAAAAAAGTTGATATTTTCCTAGTTGGGCATACTAGTGCATCCTACACTAGTCTATGAATAATCAATTCTTAGAAGGGTTTATGAAGAGTTTATTGTAGTTTACTGTACGTAGTATAGCGTAATTAGATTTTAATTTACTGTATCTAAAAAGAGATATCAGGAGATTCAAGGCTGTTAATTAACAATTAAAGTAGCAAATTAGTGTTAAATATGCCTGAAAATGATTAATATGTTTTTCACTTATAATTATCAATGGCACTGTTATTCCGTCGACTTAAATATGCAAATTGGTGTATTTGTTCATTTACGTTTTAACGTGCTAATATGGCCCTGTTTGTTTAATCTTGACAAATATAGTATTGCACGTATTTTTTACCATCCAACAAAGAACTTCCGTCCACTGTTTGACAAAACCTTGTTAATAGGTCACGTGAGGAAATTTTTAAGGAACATTTTAAGAACTTCAAATGCATTTCTACAAAAAGGAAAAAAAAAGAGATTATTGATACATAATTGTCAAAGAACAAATTAAAAATACCAAATCGTAATTAACCAAAAAAATAACAAACCCCAAACCCGTCCTCTTATCCCAAGCCTTTTTCTCTCCCACCCCATCACCACCGTCTCCCCACTTCCAGTCGCCACCTTAATATTTGTACATTATTAAAAAAAAAATTATTTACATTAATGAATATTTATGAGTATTGCTTGGAAAAGTATGTGTGGTTTCAGCAATGACATCCTGATAAATGGACAAAGGTTAAAGTAAAGAAAACGTTTCAATAGATTCAAGAAACTTCTTAAGGTAGGGAGAAATATTTTTTGAAGGAGTAGTATTTGGAACACCAGAAAATCTTCATACTTTGGGTAAGATTCTTGTTCCTCAGTAATAGTAACCAATAATTCTAACAAACCCATATGAAAAAATCACTCCAAAATCCAAGCTTTCTCAAATATACATACAAATTTATGTATATACATTTTTCTATTGACATTGGGGTTTGAATGTGAAGGATCAGAAATTAAGATAAATTTTCTTTCTATGATTAAATAGTGAATAACTTTCAAAAAATATCCCTAGAAAGTACTCACGTGAGAGCCACATGATTGTTTTGACGGATTTCATATAAAAATGAACGGAAATTCTCCGTTGGCAGTAAAAAATACGTGTGGAATTATATTTATCAAAAAGTAAGCAAAAATGATCATATTGGCAGATCGAAAAAACGTTAAGGACGAAATAAGCAAATTTTCCCTCAAAAGGGCCATCAAGTAAAGTTTCATCTTTTTTTGCTCTTTTTCTGGGTATTGTCTAAGACACAAAATTAATAGTTGTATCTATCCAAACTGCGATCATGATATAAGGATTGGATGGCCAAGTGGGTAAGGCCATCACACTTGGGGCTTAGGTCCCAAGTTCAATCCCTATATCTCACACAAGGGAACAATTTAATTGTCATTTCTTTGAGCTCCCTTGTGTGGATCTTATACTCCCCTCTTGGGGCACCTGCTCAACGGGCTTATACGACACCCGCTCAACACGGGACTTCTACGACACCCGCTCAACGGGACTTCTACTACTCCCCTCACGGGGCACCCGCTCAGCCGGGCTTCTACTACTCCTCCTCTGGTGAGGTCGACCTCTGTAAAACACAAGAGGGGGGGTGAATTGGGTTTTAACTAATCTTGGCAACTTTTTCGAATCTTTGCAATGCTAGTGAAAGTATAAGCAAGATGAACAAAGGCTAAAGCAAAACCCAATCAACAAGACAAAGGATTTATAGTGGTTCGATTCACTTAGAATCTACCTCCACTACCTTGAGCCGCACCCAAGGATTTCAAACACTTCACTAAGAAGATGCCCACACAAAGTAGGACTTTACACTAGTGGCTAACTCACAAAGAGTTTTACACACAACCACTATACAAGAAAACTCACTAAGAGCTTGCCCACACTAAGTAGGTCTTTTACAAGATTACCCTATCACTAAGAAAGGGAATGAAAAGGTTTAAGAACAATACAATTAAGTTCACTCTTCTAAGTGAAAGATTAATACCTTTGAAGCACAACAATTTATAGCTCTTTGAACATATGAAGTTCACTCTTTGTCTTGCTTTTGAAAGAATACTCTTGAATGCTTTAGATCATAAGGATGAAGAGTATTTTGCTTTGAAAGTATTTAGACTTGATAAGATATCAATGTTTTATGTTTGTCAAAGTCTTGGAATAATTCTCTAGCTTTGGAGTATATATATATTTCAAATATGGCTGAAAAACGACTCTCCAACGGTCAAAAAACGGCTAGAAAATCGCAGAGTTCGGTTGACCGAAGTTTAACCTCGGATGACCGAAGCCATACTTCGGATCCACTTTCACCAACTCGGTCGACCGACCTATGCCTTAGGTCGACCGAAGCTCCATTTTGAAACTCTCAGTTTCTCGACGGTTCAACCGAACTTGAGCTCGGTTGACCGAACTTCCAAAGTGATTTTTCACACGTTTTGAAATCTTTTGAAGTCTTTTAAAGTCTAAAAAGGTTTTCCTAAAAGGTAACAAGTAACACAACATTGGAAAACTTTTCTAAAAGACTTATCTATGAAATCGAAGGCTTTTTGGATAAGAACACATGTAAAGATCATTTTGAAACTTAAGCCTTTTGAAAACGTGTTTATGAAATCATGTATGCAAGACTAGAGTGAGAAGCTTATGTTCATAAGAGCTTTGGTTAGAGCTTTAAAGATTACGACTAATGACGACAAAGCTAAACTAACCAAACTAAGTCTTCAATCTTCAATCTTCATAGATGAGCCTTGAATAGTATGACTTTGAATCTTGAACATGGCTTGATTGAAGTACTTAGAGCTTCCTACAAGATTTCCAATATTCTATCACAAAGATTAAGATCATTAGACACAACATCAAATGTTTGTCCAATATCAAAAACAGAGTTCGTTCGCCCTTAGGGCTTACAATCTCCCCCTTTTTGATTATGACAAACTTTGATGTAATAAGATAGAATATGGACAATGTAAGTACATGGAAGCATGGCAAAAGGATCTAAGAACAAATAAGTACAAAGACTAATGCTTAGAAGATACCAATTGTATACGATACCAATTGTAAAGACAAAAATATGCAAAGACATAAGCACTAGCATTATAAGTTCTTTTGCCATATAAACTAGGGACTCATAGAAGAGCCCTATTTCCCAACCATCCTCCTTGCCTCCTTCCTTCCATCTAAAAGCAAGTTTTGAGACAAATGATATATACAAACATATAGAAGCTCCCCCTCAAAACATGCCGGGTGAAAAGATACAATATATATAGAAACATGTTAAGAAAACTTCCTACATATCTTTTCCCTTTTTCTACATTCAAGCTAGAAGCATGTAAAGATAACTCCCTAAATTTCTCCCCCTTTGGCATAATCAAAAAGATTTCAAACACCAAAGAAAATATGACAGTTAAGAACATGGGAACATGCTAATAAACACAGCTTGAATTCATCCAACAACAAGAGTATGTAATATCCATAAAATTCTAGCACATCAACTACCGGCGGCTATTAAATCCGCTTTGGTGGTGGAAAAGGGATACACATGCTTGTTGTGAAGCTAAGACAAAAGGAGATAAGGAATAAAATTTAAAAGAACAATCTCCCCTTTTATCAAACATACCATGTTAGCTATTTGAGATGGAAACAAGTTGAATACCAATTGTAATAGTCATAAACACATTGATACCAATTGTGAAATACATTTGAAAATATAGCTAACAAGAGTTGGAAGCAATACCATAAAAACATAAGTAAAGCATATGTATTGCAACCAAAAGATTTAGAGGAAGTATAAGATGACACTTCAAGTACATCCCTCTAATAAGTTAATGGTTAGCTAAATGAGTATTACAACTCTAGAAGCTAGACTAACCAAAAACTCTAATGAGATCACACAGGATATGAATACCAATTGTAAAGAATATGATCTCATGTTTATTTAAGGAGAACACATGTTAGAATATGAACTTGTATAACATGTGTGACTCCCAAAATAACTCACACATATTGGCTAAATGATATGAAAGATGAAAAACCAAGCCAACAAGTGTTAAAATCTCTAAATGATGCAACAGTTTAACATGATTTCAAGGATGATAAAAATCAAGCACATCATGTTAAGCATATAGAAATGAAGATCAAGCACCAAAGAGATAAGGTATGTGCATTCTTGTGTAAGTCTAGAGATATAAGTTTAGCCCAAAACACAATATCAAGATAAAAGAACAAATGCACATAAACAAGAAAGTTTAAATAGACAAGTTTATGCTTTTAAACCATCATTCTTGACAAGTTTGGAATACACTTTTAGCATGTTGACAAGCAAAACATGATGTACATAAACCATAATCCAATAAGTACAAACTCTCTAGTCAACTACTTAACTCATCAAATAATAGCCCATAAAGAAAAAAAAATATAATGACCACTACTAAAGGATGAGTTAAGCCTTGTACCTCAATGCTCCTAGAGCTTAGACTTCTTACCATATTGGTAGATCTTCTTTATTAGCAAGTCTATTGAGGCCTTTTGTGTGATCCTTGGCATTTGACTCTTTTCTTGGAGTCTTAGCTCACTTGTGCCATTCCTTGTAGTTCATATCTTCTTCATGAAGCTTAGAACTCTTTGTCACCTACAAGGAATCCTTGAGAACAAATATGGTACCTTTTCAAAGGTCCTTTATGATTAGCTCAAAATCTCAAGTAACACAAACATGCATAAGGATCAAAAAACCAAAGACAACTAGAATGATTCTTAAATGAATATGACAAGACAAAACAAGAATCAATCAAGTTGCATATGCTACATCTCATAGACACCTTAGCTAATGTAAGCATGGATAGTCAAGAGCATGCTAAAGGTTATCTATTTGAATATAAAAATCAAGAATGTGAGATGCACCATATATATAAGAGCAAGCATGTATATATATCAAAAACACTTAAACTCATTAATCAAAGTGTTATGAGAAGGTGATTTTGATACCTTTGCTTTCTTACCAAGTGATGAAGATATTGATTGACACTTTGGCTATTGTCATCACTTGATGCTTTGCTCTTTGTAACTAACCAACTTGGTTCTCCAATTGATCAACATTTGAGCTTTGAGAATCCAAGTGTTAAGGAGTGCTCTTGAATTTCTTCCATTTGCACGTCTCCTTTGACTTTCTCCCCAATGCCACTTTTCTTCGAATCTATAACATTTAAGCTTTGTGGCATGCATCTAACTTATAGGAACCTATAAGATCAAGGGAAGAGTAGCTTTTGGTACCCACTTTTGTTTGGGTCCATGGGGGTTAGTTAAAATACGTTTAACTTTCCAAATAGTTTTTACCCCTTTTTCAATCTTCTTCTTCACATGGCATCTAACACTAGAGTGACCATGTTTTCCACAATAAGTGCAACAAGTGTGTGGCTTCGAAGATTTGTGAACATGCTCATAATATCTATTTTGCCTATGTGAGGAACTAGCATGCACAAAGTTATTCTTAGGCAACTTAGAAAAGCTAGCATGATCAAAGTGATTAGCATTATAACCAAGACCATGTCTATCATGTGAAGCACGTTGCATATCAAGAATATGATCAAGCTTTTGTGTTCCTTTGGAGAACTTGTCAACTAGTGAAGTAAGCTCAACAACTTTGATTTTCAAACTATCAAATTCAACAAGTTGACATTCAAGAGATGACATTTTATCACATGCTTCTTTGTATTGTAATGAAGATGTTTTGCAAGTAGTAATAAGATTTTCATTTTCACATTTCAAGCATTTAACATCATCACACAATTTTTCATTTTCATTAATCAACTTTGATCTTTCATCAAGCAAGGATTCAATTTTAAGCTTCATCTCTTTGTTTTGCTTTGCACATTTTTTCATTTGCTCATACATATCATATAAAAAGCTCATTAGGATCATCCTCATCATCATCATCATTAGAACATGAAGGGGAGGGAGAAAGATGTACCTCATTACCAAAAGCCATGAAGCAAACATTTGAGTTTTCCTCTCCTTCTTCATTTTCTCTCTCATCTTGATCCCATGTGCATAGCATGCCCTTTGCATTCTTTGATTTTAAGAATTTTTTCTTTTTGTCTTCCTTGAGGCCCTTTGCTTTGGCGGTTGGGCAATTTCCTAAGAGATGTTGATTGCTTCCACACTCATAGCATTCCATCCCATTAGGATTTAGTTCTCTTCTATTTTGATGGAATTTTCTTCCTTTCCGGGAAAACATCTTTTTCATTCGCTTTTACCATTAAATCCATAGTCTCATCATCTAGGTTGATGTCTTCCTCATCACTTGAGCAATTTGATTCCTCTAGATCAAGAAAAGATTTTAGAGCAATACCCATCTTGGACTTGTCAATACGCTCTTCCTTTTTGTGAGTTAGCTCATATGTGAGAAGAGAACCAATAAGCTCCTCCGTAGGATATGTTTTCAAGTCCTTGGCTTCTTCAATGACTAGAGCTTTTCCTTCCCAACTTTTGGGAAGTGAGTTGAGAATCTTCCTATTTATTTCACCCAAAGTGTAATCTTTACCATATGACCTCAAACCATTTACCACATTGGTGAATCTTGTATTCATCTCATTGATTGATTCATTTTGCTCCATGGTGAATAGCTCAAACTCTCTAACTAGCAAATTCAACTTTGACTCTTTCACTTGATTTGTGCCTTCATGAGTAACTTCAAGCATTTTCCACATAGCATGAGCCGATTTGCTTCCACGAACACGGTTGTACTCATCCGGATTCAAGGCACAACTTAGAATGTTCATTGCCATATAATTTCGAGTCATTTTCTTGGACTCAACTTCATTTAGCTCATTATCCGGTTTTTGACATTAAAGTACCATCAACAATCTTCAATGGAATAAAAGGACCTTCTTCAAATATATGCCATAGAGAATAATCAATGGAGCACACATATATCTTGAATCGGTTTTTCCAAGCATTATAGTTGTTTCCATCAAAGAGTGGTGGTCTATTTGTAGAAGAACCCTCTTGGTAGGCTAAAGCGGAAATACCGGCCATGATCTTTGCTTCTAGTGGTTAAACTAAAATTGAAGACGAAGCTCTGATACCAATTGTAAAACACAAGAGGGGGGTGAATTGGGTTTTTAACTAATCTTGGCAACTTTTTTCGAATCTTTGCAATGCTAGTGAAAGTATAAGCAAGATGAACAAAGGCTAAAGCAAAACCCAATCAACAAGACAAAGGATTTATAGTGGTTCGATTCACTTAGAATCTACCTCCACTACCTTGAGCCGCACCCAAGGATTTCAAACACTTCACTAAGAAGATGCCCACACAAAGTAGGACTTTACACTAGTGGCTAACTCACAAAGAGTTTTACACACAACCACTATACAAGAAAACTCACTAAGAGCTTGCCCACACTAAGTAGGTCTTTTACAAGATTACCCTATCACTAAGAAAGGGAATGAAAAGGTTTAAGAACAATACAATTAAGTTCACTCTTCTAAGTGAAAGATTAATACCTTTGAAGCACAACAATTTATAGCTCTTTGAACATATGAAGTTCACTCTTTGTCTTGCTTTTGAAAGAATACTCTTGAATGCTTTAGATCATAAGGATGAAGAGTATTTTGCTTTGAAAGTATTTAGACTTGATAAGATATCAATGTTTTATGTTTGTCAAAGTCTTGGAATAATTCTCTAGCTTTGGAGTATATATATATTTCAAATATGGCTGAAAAACGACTCTCCAACTGGCCAAAAACGGCTAGAAAATCGCAGAGTTCGGTTGACCGAGTTCAACCTCGGATGACCGAAGCCATACTGGATCCACTTTCACCAACTCGGTCGACCGACCTATGCCTTAGGTCGACCGAAGCTCCATTTTGAAACTCTCGCTTTCTGACGGTTCAACCGAACTTGAGCTCGCTGACCGAACTTCCAAAGTGATTTTTCACACGTTTTGAAATCTTTTGAAGTCTTTTAAAGTCTAAAAAGGTTTTCCTAAAAGGTAACAAGTAACACAACATTGGAAAACTTTTCTAAAAGACTTATCTATGAAATCGAAGGCTTTTTGGATAAGAACACATGTAAAGATCATTTTGAAACTTAAGCCTTTTGAAAACGTGTTTATGAAATCATGTATGCAAGACTAGAGTGAGAAGCTTATGTTCATAAGAGCTTTGGTTAGAGCTTTAAAGATTACGACTAATGACGACAAAGCTAAACTAACCAAACTAAGTCTTCAATCTTCAATCTTCATAGATGAGCCTTGAATAGTATGACTTTGAATCTTGAACATGGCTTGATTGAAGTACTTAGAGCTTCCTACAAGATTTCCAATATTCTATCACAAAGATTAAGATCATTAGACACAACATCAAATGTTTGTCCAATATCAAAAACAGAGTTCGCTCGCCTCTGTGGCTTACAACCTCCTCCCGGAGAGGTCTAATAATAAATAATTGTAATAAACTAGACCATACTTAAAATGGTCTAGTTTTTTTTAAAAAAAAAAAGAAAAAAAACTCATGATCATGATACCCCTCATTCCAGATCGGGTACTAACTCTAAATTGCGATCATGATAGCCCATTCCAGAACTGATTACAGACTCCAAAATCCAAATTGAGATCACGATGTCCCTTTCCCGTATTGGATACAAACTCCAAACTGCGATCATAATGGCCAATTCTAGAATTGAGTACAGATTCCAAACTACGATCACGATGGCCAGAAATATAAGTTAATGTTTCTTATTTGGATTGCTCTCCAAATAAGGAACTTGTGTCTTTTGAATCTCCAACAACTTCCTTGCTTCTCAGAATTTTGCTAAACAGATCAACATAAGAACCAAAATAAGCAAACTTGTACTCAAGGAAGCCATGCAGTAAAAGACAAGAGCATAGAAAAAAAGTAAAGTGGAGAAGAGTTCTCTAAGTGGGGTTATAAGAATTGGTTGCAATGTTATTGACAAGATTACTTGGGAGTGACATGCTTTATATACATGAACAAAAGTTAGGTAGAGACATAAGCAATGAGATTTTGAAAATTGTCCAATTTACTTTTAAGAAAACAAACTTTTTTTTTTTTTTTTACAAAAACCTTTAATTACTAATTTTTTTCCACCAGAAATAATGTTAATTTTTTTATGTAGTTTATATATGTTTTTGTAGATAATATATCCTTAAAGAAGGTAGAATAATGAGCTTCAATAATAATTTATCTACTATTTCAATAATTTCATATTATTAAGATCAATTACCTATATGCACTACTATTAGACCGAATGCACAATTCTATAACTGACTTTCGAACATACATTATATTTATATTTATATTTATATGCACACCTATTCTCCTTTTGTAGGGGAGAAATGTCTACTATAACTTCTTTTGTCATTAAATGAATAGGAGTTACAAAAGTTAAATGTGGAGGTTACAAAAATTTATTTAAGAAGTTACAAATAATTTGAATGAACGTTTGAATCTTGGGAGTTAAAAAATATTTGAAATAATTATTTAATAATTAATTTTGAAGTTTAAAGCTTTAAAAAATAATGGATAACTTTCAAAAATAAAAAATAAAAAATCCCTAGAAAGTACTCACGTGTGAGGCACATGATGGCTCATTCCATGACTGGGTGCAGACTCCAAACTGCGATCACGATGGCCAATTCTAGGATTGGGTACAAACTCCAAACTGCGATCACGATGGCCCTTCCAGGATTGGGTATAGGCTCCAAGCTGCGATTAAGATGGCTAGAAATATAAGTCAAGTGTTTCTAATTTGGATTGCCCTCCAAATAAGGAACTTGTGTATTTTGAATCTCCAACAACTTCTTTGCTCCTGAGAATTTTGCCAAACAGATCAACATAAGAACCAAAATGAGCAAACTTGTTTTCAAGGAAGCCATGTAGTTAAATGACAAGAGCAGAGAAAAAAGTAGAGTATAGAAGAGTTCTCTAAGTGGTTGTTAGAATTGGTTGCAATGAGATTGATAAGATTACTTGGGAGTGACATGCTTTATATACATGTACAAAAGTTAGGTAGAGACATAAGGAATGAGATTTTGAAAATTGCCCAATTTACTTTTAGAAAAACAAAATTTTTTATTTACAAAAACCTTTAAATATTAATTTTTACCCACCAAAAATAATGGTAATTTTTTTTATATGTTTCTGCATTGCTTCGTCATTTAATATAAATCTAAAAGTTTAAGTTGGCTGGCTGGGCCAAAAAGTTTGAAATTGAAAAGGAATATTTTACGTGTATGCTACTTTCTAATGTCTTTGGGAGTTGTACACCGAATTAGTTTTGAATCGTAAAATGGACACAAATACATATTGGGTCTCAGAACTTATATAAAACATCGACCCAGATTGAAACTAGGTGTTCTTAATAAGCCAAATGTGTATTTGGCAAGTTAGTCTAGGCACAAGAGAATTTGGATTGACACTACAAGAAAACTGTGTAACAGGGACGGACATTTCCATCGCTAAACTCAGATTAACGACCGAATGACGTGGTCGTGTATTTTTCGTCGCTAAGCAAATTACCGACCGAAAAGTTAGCGATCGAATATTCGGTCGCTATTTACCGACCGAATGGTCAACATTGTTGACTTTTGACTTTGACTATTTAACGACCAAATACCGACGGAAAGGTTAGCGACCGAATATTATGTCACTATTTACCGACTGAATGGTCAACATTGTTGACTTTTGACTTTGACTATTTAACGACTGAATAGCGACGGAAAGGTTAGCGCCCGATATTTCGTCGCTAAATTTTTTGTATCCAAAAAAATAAATCTGAAATTTAATTAAATTCCTATTATAAAAAACAGCAATACGCACAGAAATACAAACCATAAACAATATTAATAAGATCTCAAATAGCAAAAATAATCAATAAACCCCAAAATAACATTACAAAACCAATTATCTTACTAGAAAACACAAGTTTACACTTCTCATTTACATTACAACACTCACAATCAAAGTGTGCACTTCTCATTACATTACAACACTCACAATCAAAGTTCACACTTTGAATTACAACACTCACAATCAAAGTGTGTACTTCTCATTTACATTACATTACATCACTCACACACTTTGAATTATCAATAAACTCACAATCAAAGTGTGCACTTCTTATTTACATTACAACACTTACAATCAAAGTTTACACTTCTTATAAACTCCTTGATGTCATTTATATGTATATCCTTGGAAATGCATGAGCTGCAATATGAAAATTGAAGAATCAAATTATTTAATGGCAATGAAATTACCACTTTGAATTATGTTAAAAAGTTATACAATACGACAATTAATTTATGGTAATAAAGTACTAAAAAATAAACCAACAAATATTACTCACCTTCAATATGTGGAATTCCAAGAAACGAGAAAAAGATTAATCATTCTAAATCATCCTCCGACATAAATTCATCATATTCTTCAGAATTGTCATCACCCGACATAATTTCATCATCATCATCATCATCTTCATCAACACGGCTCGTACCAGCCACAAGTACAACTTCAATTTCCCCTGACCGGTGTGCAAGTTGACTAACTTCAGTAACACTTGGATCAATGTGACTCCATTATAAACATAATATTTGCATATATCGTCTTAATATTAAATGCATATTAACAAGAATCTTATGTTTGATGATTTTCAACTTTAATTTTCAAGTAATTATTAACGTGTGATAATGGCATCTTGAAATGTGTGCGAATTTTATTGTGCAATAGAACTAATATGAATATTCTTGTTATGTTCGATTATCAATTATTTACTTATTGGAACTAAAATGATATAATTAGCATACATTTCAATAATACACCAAGAAAACAACACTGGATGTTAAAAAAATCCAATAATCTTAAATCAACAAAATCTTTGGCTTGAACCCATGTACATTATCACAAAAAAAAAAACTACTATATAAACAGTAGAATTACATACCTTTTGAGTAAAAAAAAACCAGCAAATCTCTTGAAAAAGTTGAGATTTTTTTTTTTTTAATTTGCTACTAAGTATCATTCAAGGTTATCCCCTTCTTTCACTGAAAAACAAAGAAACACGCCCCAAAAAAAAAATTGCAAGAAATTATGAGAATTGCAAAAAATTATTGAAAACCCATATATTAAAATCCAAGCAGAAATCAGTATTGTCTGCCCTCCATTTTTGTTTTAATCTTCTCAAAATAGATGTACTTATTCCAATTGTTAAGAAAAAAAAGCTAGAAAATGCAAGATTCTCACCTAAACCCTAAAAAACCCAACTGAAATAGGAGGTGGTGGCGACGCCTTGGAGGTGTCAGAGGTGGTGGCGACGTCTTGGAGGTGCCGAAGATGGTGGCGATGGAAGGAGGGAGGGGTTTCACGGTGGATTTGGGGGAAAATCGCCGGAAGAGGTGGAGGTCGCGGCTGGACAGAATGAAGAAATGGGGAGAGGTTTATTGCCTTAGATATTTATAGAGAAATAAAACGCACAAAACGACGTCGTTTAGGCATTTAATAATAGCGACCCAGTTGGCAAATTCGGTCGCCCTATAGAATTCTTAACACTGTTATAGTTTTTAAAAAAATGAACCCGCGAACTGACAAAACGCCGTTGTTTAGGCATTTAATAATAGCGACCGAGTTGGCAATTCGATTTAAAAAAAAAAATAATAGAATGCTTAACACTCGTACAGTTTTCAAAAAAATTGAGCCCACGAACTAGCAAAACGACGTCGTTTAGGCATTTAATAATAGCGACCGAATTTGCCATGGCCGTCGCTATTCGGTCGCTATTATATTCATGGATTCTGTTTTTTTTATAAAATAGCGGGGTTTTTAAGGATATATAGAAATATTTTGCCTAATAGTAACTAAAATAGGCAAAATGTTTCTATATATCCTTAAAAACCCCGCTATTTTATAAAAAACGGAATCCGGGAAAATAATAGTGACCGAATAGCGACGGCCTTGGGAAATTCCGTCGCTATTCGGTCGCCCAACCCTAACTCTAATTCCGTCGCTATTCGGTCGTTAAGTTCGGTCGTTACTCCGTCGGTAGTCGGCCGTTAACGTACATAAAGCGATGTCGTTTTGTGCCCTTCATTTATTATTATACAAATATACACCGTTATGTATTCCGTTGGTATTCGCTCGTTAACTTTCGTTGGTATTCGGTCGTTATATATTCCGTTGGTAAACGGTCGTTAATATCCGTCGGTAGTCGGTCGTTAAGGGTGAACAAAACGACGGCATTTCAATTTGGTCAACGGGACCGATGTGGCCAACGGAGGGGCGACGGAATAATGACCGTTTAGTTTTCAGTTTCTAGTCGGTCGGTATTCCGTCGTTAAATTTGTGACCTAAAATTTCGGTCGATAAATTCGGTCACTATTTAACTGTTTTCTTGTAGTGTGATTTGAAGTATCGTAACCTTATGTGGACCACGATGCAATTTATTAAGATTACGAGAGAGATATTATATATTGCCACATATTCCAATTTCATCACTACATGGTCGGTCTATTAGAAAATATATCCTTAAAGAACGTAAAATAATGAGCTTCAATAATAATTTATCTACTATTTCACTAATTTCATATTCTTATGGTCAACTACCTATATGCACTACTATTAGATCGAATGCATAATTCCATCACTGATTTTCGAACATACATTCTATTTATATTTATATTTATATGCACACATATTTTACTTTATCACATTTATATTTTTAAGGATTTTGGTTATTATTTTTGGTACAATTTTTACTTTACGAGCATGATTAAAACTCTTATATGCAAAATATTTATCGCAATCTAAATAAATAAAGACCTTACTACGTGTGGGTGATAGCGGTCAGTTATGACTTCAAGAAAAACTCATTTTCTTTTGTTGTCTCCACAATGTGTACGTTCACTGGAAGATTTCTCACGAACTAATTAAATCAAGTTATCCTAGTAAAAGTAAACAAAAACACTAGAAAAAATACATTTAGAAGATGGTCATAGTTTTCGGTAAGCTTAAAAGTAGTCATTTCTCAAAGTCTCAATCTCCTTTTATAGGGGAGAAATGTCTTATATAACTTCTTTTGACATTAAATAAATAGGAGTTACAAAACTTAAATGTGGAGGCTACAAGAATTTATTTTAGGAGGTACAAATAATTTGAATTAACGTTGGAATCTTGGGAGTTACAAAATATTTGAAATAATAATTTAATAATTAATGTTGAAGTTTTGAAGCTTTATTTACAATAAAAGAAACCCTTATTAAAAGGTCTCTAAACTTATTCAACGTGGATCGATTTTTGTTGATCATCAAGTCAAAATTTGACGAAAATTGATTTTTTTTCTTGAATTAGAAATTATTTATTAGGATGCACATTTTCGATCATTACTTGAATTAATTTATAGGCTCACATAGAAATATTTTTAATTTATGCATTATCTTTATAAGATTGATGTATTTCATTCAAATATTGAATCTAATCTTCTTAAGATTTTACTAGTTTCTTCTAAAAAAAAATATATATATATATATATGCCCATTTTTTTTAAAAGTTTTAACCAAATGATATGATTGGTGTATACTATTAGCTTCTGCTAAGCAAAGAACTCCAACAAAGATAACAAACCATTCTAGTTTATGCACCTTATCGAGTTAAAATAACATATGTTAAAATTTTCTTGTTTGAATAAATAACAGAAAAACTCATTTTACTTTATGTATTTATAAATTCATATATTAATCTAAACTTAATTTTCATTTTTCTAAAGGGAAGAAAATCTCGAAACCGTCAAGAATAGATAATCAACATTCATTGTTATCCCAGTTGTAAGTTTTGATATTTTTATTTGGTTTACAAACTTGCATAATGATATAAAATTCGCTGCTTTTAGCATACATTTAATAATAAATTTTTCTGGCTCTCTAAAGCAGAAAGAACTATGATTTTTTTTTGGGGAAAATGTAAATAACTTGACAACATCAATGGCCGATTCCAGGACTGGGTACAGACTCCAAACTGTGATCCTGATGACCCACTCCAGAAGTGGGTAAAGATTCGAAACGACGATAAAGATTGCCTATTCCAGGACTGGGTACAGACTCCAAACCGCGATCAAGATGGCCAGGAATATGAGTCAAGTGTTTATTGTTATGAGTTGTTGCATGCATGCCTTTTTCGCTCGAGGTCGAGGATGTGAAGAGGCTCTTGGAAAGGGCATTTGGTATTAGATTACCCTCCAGGTAAGGGACTTGTGTCTTTTGAATCTCCATCAGCTTCCTTGCTTCTGAGAATTGTGTGATCAACATAAGAACCAAAATAATCAAACTTGTTCTCGAGGAAGCCATGCAGTTAAATTATAAGAGCAAACAAAAGAGTAGGAGTAGAGGAGAGTTCTCTAAGTGGGGTTATAAGATTGGTTGCAAAGGGATTGATAAGATTATTTGGGAGTGACATGCTTTATATAAATGCACAAAAAATTCCATAAGGTCAAGAAGTTTGAAATTGTAAGAGGAATATTTTGCTTGTAAGTTTCTTCCTATGTCTTTGGGAATGCCTCGTGGAAGTTGGGTAGGTATGGATGAACTAAGCCGCCGGCCAATGGGCAGATTCTGAAAGGGTCTTTTGCTTCCTTTAGTTTCAATTATTTGGTACATGTTCATTTACTTGGTTGATGCCTATATATTGAAAAGGGTCCAGTTTGCATAGTGCACAGTGCTTACCACCATTAGTTGATTTCACTTTTTCCTCCAAGCAGTGGCGAGTCAGTGATTCGAATTTAGAAAAAGTAACTAAAATTTCTCTTTACGTGTAAAATGATATATTTGAGGTAGAATTATATATTTTTTTAGAAAAATTGAATTTAAACGACATACACAAAGGACTGCAGAACTGAGATCTTGGCAATATAAAAAAAAATTACAATTTGGATTGACTTTTTGTATAGTTAAACGACAAATTGGATCTTGTGGAGAGAATCGTTCTCATAACCGTGCTGAGGGGATAAATTTTGTCCGCTCTGGAATGCAGGAATATATAATTATATATCATGTGATAAAGCAAGTGAAAGTATAAAAATTTCAAGCAAAAGAAAAAGGAAAAAGAAAAAAGCTAGGAGCAGGGAATTCTACTAAGCTTGAGGTCCTCATTGTTAGATCTAACCAATAGTACTAAAATCCTCAACATGAGATTTCTTGGCTATCAAAAGGAGGTTTAGGAGTCAACAAAAGGCTTGCCCAAGTGGGTAAGTCTTTGGCTTGGGACCGAAAGGTCCCAAGTTCGACACCCTCGTGAGGCGTTCTCCTCCTCCTCTGGTGAGGCAATACTCTCCCCAGGCATGGGGCATGCTACAATAGACCGATCTAGGGTACTATCCGCTGTAATTCGCCCATTAGTGGCTTCAAAAAAGGTGGTTTAGGACGCATCACTTAATGATTGTACTCATACAATACTATGAAGGATATTTGCTCATGTGTCATATGATTAGTTGTTCAGACCAAAATTTGAGTTTGGCCTTAGACTAGCCATGGTTTAGTGGGTCAACCATATCATTTTTTTTTTGCAACATTTTTGGCAAGAACGGATTCCCCAAATCCGTTCTCGCTTGAGAACGGATTTGGGGAATTCGTTCTGGGCTGACGTGGCAAGATTCAGTGAGAACGAATTTGGGGAATCCGTTGTCATTTAAACCCTAATGCTTTCCAGAAACCCTAAAACACGGTACAAATCCTAGACTACCCTGACTTGAGAACGGATTTCACAAATCCGTTCTCAAATAAGACACTTTTGCAGTGTCTAGTCTTTTCTCATCACCTTTTGAATAATTGAAGACTTAAATGAGAACGGATTTGGCAAATCCGTTCTCATTTCCAGACCAATTTTCAGAGAGTTGTCAAATTCGGAATAATTTTAAAAATTTTAGCCGTATTTTTTTTAATATAAAAAAATCAAGTTTTGAGTGTTTTGGATATTTCACACATCATTTCTATCTATAAATAACCTCACCACTCCTTACAAAGTTTAAATATTTGAAATTTTATTCTCCCATTTATAGGCCTTCAAATCTCCCAAACAAATAGTTTTTTTTTAATCTCTCAAAATTTTCACTTAAATGGACAACTCAAATTTTTTTTTCCAAAAGATATGGTTCAAAAATTTAGGGTGATCGATTTTTCTAAGGAATGGCCGTTAGAATACAAAGTGGTGCCGACCTATAATTTCAATGGATGGTACACATCTGAGGGGGAACTATACAAGGGTTCTTATGGGTGCAAGCACTTTAGATGCTAACAATCAAATTTTACCCATTGCATTTGCCTTGGTTGAATTAGAGACAACTTCTACATGGTCTTGGTTCCTTGGAAATCTAAGGGATTATGTTGTTAAAGATATATAAGTTTGCTTGATTAGTGATCGTCATCCTGGAATTCTTAATGCGGTAGCTAACGTATACAGATGGCAACCACCAAAGGTTGTTAATAGATTTTGCTTTAGGCATTATAAGTCAAATTTCCACACTCATGCCAAGAATAAAGAGCTGAAAGATCTTTTGTGGGTTGCTGCTACACAAAAGAAGAAAATTAAGTGTGATCTTTGTCTTGATATTATAAAACACAAGGATAAAAATGCATTTGACTGGTTGATGCAACACCCAAAAGAGTTGTGGACTTTGGCCTACGATGGGGGGAAAACGCTTCAGATGCAAGACGACTAACATGTCTGAAGCGCTTAACAGTGTGTTGAAAAAGTAAGGGCGCCTTTGAAAGCTCCAGTGGAGATGATTTTTTGCAAACTTGTTCATTATTTTGACTTCCATAGGGAAGACGTTAAAAGACATCACAAAGACTTGGGAATCTATAGGGTTTTATCTCGACATAGAGGACCTGGTGAAGGGGGAAAAATATACACAGTCAATTTAACTGTCCGTGAATGTAATTATGATAAATGGTTGACATTTACAAATCCCTGCACACATGTCATTGCAGTGTTCAAATCAGCTAGGGAAGATTCTTCCAAGTATATCCACCATGTGATTCTCTAGAGTACTACATGAATACCTACAAGCCCATTTTTTTTCCTGTACTTGATCCTACATATTGGAGGCCAACTCCTTTCGATTTGATCCCTTACCCTCCAAATATGAAAGGTACAAAGGTGGGTCAACCTCAAACTCGGAGATTTCCAATGCCTATGGACAAGAGAACCAGGGACATCCCAGACCGAAGAAATGCGGAAGCTGTAAACAAATTGGTCAAACCGAAAAACTTGCCCGAACAAAAGTACCCAAAATTAATTGTATTTTAAATGTTTACAATGTAATATTTGAGAATTTATCAATTATCACTTTTCTTTGTTTGTTTGGAATCTTATCAATTAATTAATTTTTTTTCATTCAATAAAAAAACATTACAAAAATTACAAGGAATTATTAAACTTATTCTCCAAAATTCTCAAAACCAGCCAGCCCGACCCTATAATCAAGGATATCGTAAGGGGTTGGATGAATTTTTACATGGTCACCGGGGTTCAATCTCGAAAACTCAACAAATTCATACCACCCCTAAATATAGTAATCATTTCCATCTCTGTCTTTCGCCACACAGAGTGACAATTTGTTCCCCTACATATTTCGCAGGTGTAGTACTTCAGGTATTCCAAGCTGCTATCTATACGCATCATTGAATGTAGTTACGACTATCCACTGTACACATAAAACAATTTACAAATAAAAAGTTTAAGATGAAGAATCCGTTCTCAATATTTTAATATTAACAAACGTACCGATTTTGAAAATTTGGAGTAGTTTTTATTACTGTCTATCCGAAAACTCTGCCGATCGGAGGGATACGATAATTCGCCCTTCAAGTAACCAATCTCGGGCCTTATCAATAACCCTCCCTTAAAATATATATCTAGTATTTTCATTGTTGAAGGGATAAAATGAATTGTATCTGTGAGCCGAAGATTGTTATCACGCAAAAATTATTGTAAACCGCCGTCTAAGTAGTACTTGTCATCTATTTTGGTTACATAAACACACCATTGATTACCAATGACGTCCCTCAGATAGTAACAACTTGGAACCCCGAGACCAGTTCGCTCCAACCAATTTGTGTACATTGATGGTATACGCTACATAATAGAATATGTGTAAGATAACTCAACACATTGAACAAATATAAAATACACATTTAAAACATAAGATATTACCAATTTTCTATTAGTTTGGTTGCCAACAACAATTTTAAAATGGTGTCTGAAATACTCTTCCAGTGTTGGATTAATTTCGCTATTCATTTTGAATACTAAGTTTTGAGAGTAATTGTGTCAAGGTTGGAAGGAAATTTGGAAGAAAAATATGATTTTAGAAGGAGAAGTTGATATGTATATATAGAGGGTTAAAGGTAGATTTGATGGACATATCCTCTGCCATTTGAGAACGGATTTGTGAAATCCGTTCTCAAGTCAGGGTAGTCTAGGGTTTGTAGCGCATTTTAGGGTTTTTGGAAATCATTAGGGTTCCGTTCTCAAGTGAGAACGAATTTGTGTAATCCGTTATGTTCCCATGTGGACAAACATGTTGGGAGTCTGTCCACGTGGGCACAGAACGGATCACTTGTCAAATTTCCACACTCATGCCAAGAATAAAGAGCTGAAAGATCTTTTGTGGGTTGCTGCTACACAAAAGAAGAAAATTAAGTGTGATCTTTGTCTTGATATTATAAAACACAAGGATAAAAATGCATTTGACTGGTTGATGCATGGCTAGTCTAAGGCCGAGCCTCCCAAAATTTTAGGAAGTAGAAAGAGATCTAAGCTGCAGATTGCGGTCATGGACAGATCTCTGCCTTCTAGGCTTCGAGCGCTCTAGCCTCTAATCTATCACAATGTCTATACCGTTCACGGAGTTAATGGAAGGCCTAATCCCGAAACAATTGTTCTAAACATTATTTTAAAACTTGTTTCAGTAAATTCCTAGGGGGAAATGCATAATTTATGTTGTATGGGACTATGTTTATTCTTAATATCAAAAAAGGAAAAAAAGAGAAAAAGAAAAACAGCAAAAGAGGCACTATGTTTATTCTTAATATCAAAAAGGAAAAAAAAATGAATAGACAAGAATGTATCAGGTTTGGATAATGTGCCTAAAGATCAAAACAAGTGGTTGAGCAGCGCAAACCCAAACAATTCACAGCCTAATCTATGAACCAAAAACTTAGATTCAAGAATGACTCCCAGTTCAAAAATTCAGTTTCTATGGCGCCAGAAATAATAGGGAAGCATCTTATTTAACTACATCATTGATTCATTAAATTCTTTGAAGAGAAATTTGTTTAGAAATGGTCATTAATATGCAGAACTGGCCAAGTATTGTTCGAATAATATATTCTTGGTATATTTGATATGCCCCCTATAAATCAAGAGTTGAGGCCTAATGTCGAAGCGTCTGTTCTCACGCAGAGGGAAACTGTAACATCGGGTATGGTAATAGGTACGCTTGTTCTTAAATATATATATCTGTTGTGTACTAATTGCATATCATGTTATGTTTCCTTTTGTGATTCATGTATTGTTATATACTACAATACTTGTTGTATGTATGCCTATAGAGCCTTTGCATCTAGTGGAGGAGTGTTAGAATTCATGATGTACAGAGTGCAAGTTTCGATGACGAAACTTTTGTAAGTGGGAAAATATGTGATACCCGTAACTTTTCGCTTACGTGTAATTAAATTTTATCTGACTAATTGCATTGACGTGATTTATTCGTGTTAATTAGGTGATTACATATCCATTTAATTTTTATAACATATTATGTGTTATATTTTGTGTACGTTTTTGTTGAGGGGCGTTTCGCACTCGTATCATAGTTGGGGGATTAAGTTGTAATTCACTCAGAATAGTTTAATTAGTCGTGTAAATAGTAATTGGAATTGGAATTGGAATTGAATTAAGAATTTAAATAGTATTGGAATCATTAGCATAATAAAATAAAAATAAGGAAGGTCTTTATTTGATTCCTCCTACCACTGCTCCAAGGATGATTCACCACTCATTTCCGACAATAATATCTACCGGAGTCTTATTGGCAAGCTTTTATACATTACTCATACACGACCAGATATTTCTCTCCCCGTTCAACAACTTTCCCAATTTCTAGATCATCCCACCAAATTACATCTCAAGACTGCTCACCGTATCCTACGGTATCTGAAGGGCTCTCCAGCCAAAAGTCTTTTTTTCACTTCCTCATCATCATTACAACGTAGTGCTTTCTTTAATTCTGATTGGGCCGGCTGTTTCGACACCAGACGCTCTACCACTGGTTATTGTGTCTTTCTTGGTTCATCTCTTGTCTCTTGGAAATCTAAAAAAATAACTCACCGTTTCTCAAAGCTCCTCTGAGGCAGAATATCGAGCTCTTGCCACCACCACTTGTGAGTTACAATGGCTAAAGTACTTCCTCAATGACCTACTTATACCGCATTCCCATGCTATACCATTATTCTGCGACAACCAAAGTGATTTATACCTCACAACCAATCTCGCCTTTCACGAAATAACCAAACACATCGTAATTGATTGCCACATAGTCCGTGAAAAAGCGCAAACTGGCCTTGTTAAACCTTTACCCATTTCGACCCACTCTCAATTGGCTGACATTTTCACCAAAAATCTTGCCTCTCCTTGATTCACTTTTCTTATCCAATCCCTTGGTCTCATTGACATCTTTTCTCTCAAGTCCACTTTGAAGGTGCATGTTACAGATACTAATGGAGCCAATCAATGAGTCAATCAAGGAACCAATCAAGACCATAATCAAGGGAGCAAATCTCTCATTTAATTGATTGTAATTAGTATAGATTTATTCTCTTCCATTTTATTCATATGTAAAGATGTATATATATAGGTGATGTATTGTAAACATTTCACAATCAATAAAAGACATTCTTTATTTCACATAATTTCTCCACTATTCATATTTCTTCATGATATGCGCTTTATGGATGTAGTTACTGCATATGTATATGGTTCGCTTGATAGTAACATATACATGAAAGTCCCTGAAGGATTTAAAGTGCCAGAAGCATATGAGAATTGTCCCAAGAATATGTTTTCAATCAAATTGCAAAGATCATTATACAAATTAAAACAATCTGGACGGATGTGGTATAACCGTCTTAGCGAATATCTGTTAAAGGAAATATGATTATCGCAGTTTATGTTGATGATTTAAATTTAATTGGGACTTTTGAAGAGCTTACCAAAACTACATAATACTTGAAAAATGAGTTTGAGATGAAAGATTTAGGAAAGACGAAATTTTGTCTTGGTTTACAAATTGAACATTTCCCTGAAGGATTATTTGTTTATCAATCCACATATACAGAAAATGTTTTAAAGCGATTTTATATGAACGATGTGCATCAATTGGTATCACCTATGGTTGTTAGGTCGCTTGAAATTGATAAAGATCCATTTAGCCCACTTGAAGATGGGGAAAAGATGCTTGGTCCCGAGGTACCATATCTTAGTGCAATTGGCGCATTGACTTACCTTGCTAATTGTACTCGACCTGATATAGCTTTTTCTATAAATCTTTTGGAAGATATAGTTTTGCACCTACTCAAAGATATTGGAATGACATTAAGCATATCCTTCGATACCTAAAAGGTACAATAGATATGGGGCTATATTATTTACAAAAGCCTAAATGTTCTTTAATATGATATGCAGACACATGATACCTCTCTGATCCACATAGAGGCAAATCACAAACAGGCTACTTGTTTACATGTGGAGGGACTGCAATATCATGGAGATCTGTTAAGCAAACTCTAACAGCTACATCCTCAAACCACTCAGAAATCATTGCAATCCATGAGGCAAGTAGAGAATGTGTATGGTTGAGGAACATGATGCACCAAATTCAATCATCCTGTAGATTAACTTCAATAAAAAAGGGTCCAACCATACTATATGAAGATAATGCAGCTTTGTATTGCACAACTCAAAGGAGGCTACATCAAAGGAGATAGAACAAAGCATATTTCTCCAAAGTTCTTCTACACGCACGAGCTTCAGAAAAGTGGCGACATCGAAGTTCAACAAATTCGCTCAAGTGATAATGTGGTAGATTTATTCACCAAAGCTTTACCAACATCAACATTCAGAAAGTTGATACATAAGATTGGAATGTGTCGTCTTAAAAACATTTAATGATCAGGGGGGTAGTCGTACTCTTTTTCATTTGTTCAGGTTTTGCCCCACTGGGTTTTCCTGACAAGATTTTAACGGGGCGGCACTTAAAATACTTCAACATCAATTGTACTCATTTTTTAGTTTGGTTAGTTTTTTTCCCACTGTTTTTTCCCAAACAAGTTTTTGTGAGACAATTGTTGTATAGATTAGTCATGCAAGGAGGAGTGTTGTAAATAATGAATGACTCTTAGAGGCCCATAAAGCCCTAGGGTGTGAAGTGTGAGGCACATGAAACCAACGGGTTTAACCTCTATAAATAGAGGTTTTTGGTTCATATCATAATACACATAATATTCTATTCTCTCAAAATATATTCTTCTTTCTCTATACTTATAACAAAAATGACTTTGTTCATATTCTTGCATTTCACTACTATCAATTTAGGGAATCCCTTCAATACATAAATTAATTCATTCACATTTTTTATTTTTAAATCTAAAATTTTAAGAGGGACAAAAATAAAAACAAAAAGTTTCATCAAGTACTTTTTTGTTCTTTAGTCTCTTTCACCGCCTGCTTCTTTAGAAACTCTAACTACTATCATCCTAGTTTTCAATACATTGTATAGAGTAGCATACAAAACTAGTACCGCGTCTCCCTCAATTGCAAGGGTATGATAGGTGTCAACAATGATAGAGGAAGGATATGAAAAGCTAAAGATGGTAATCACGCGGTTTTGAGCTTCAACAAATGGAGGGACAGAGTTTCAGTGAGGGAGAAAGTGTTAATCACGGCCATGAAAGATGTTTAGATTGTAGTCAGTGGAAAGTGTGATTGACGATGACAATACCGATGTGACGTAGAAGAAAAATTGATGAAGGATAGAGTTTGAGTTTAGTTTTCTATCTTTGGTGATAACTTTTTGGAATAACTGGTTTAAGAGCTATTTTGTTGGGAAATAAAGAAAAGAAAAAAATATAGTTGTCACATAATAAAATACATGGACACTAATGTCATTTTGTACTCAAAATAGATGTCATCCAATGACGATAAATGGACCTATAGTGCATTAATAGAAACAACAAGGATTAAAGTGCAACACACCCTAACTTTATAATAGTAAAGTGCAATTAACCATTGAAAAATATTATATTTATAAGTTAATTACTATTACCTCCCTTGATGTTTGTCCAAACTACGAATACACCTCCAAATTTAGTAGAACTACACGTTCCTCCTTTAACCAAATAAAGGTTTAAGAAATTCACCCTTGTGGTTTAATTATGTTAAGAAATCAACATATATCAACATTAATAAAATCTCAAACCCCTAATATACCCTTAGTGCGTGTTTGGTACGCGGGAATGGAAAGGAATTGAAAGGTCTTTCCCACTTCTCTTTCCATTCCTGCGTTTGGTTGGACAAATTGAAGTGGGAATGATCATTCCATGGGAATGACGATTCCAGGAAGAAGTGGGAAAGGGCATTCCACTCCAAAACCTATGGAATGGCCTTTCCAGGAGAAGTTGGAATCATCAATAACTAGTGACTGACATTTATACCCCTCTTTTAATTAATTATTACATTCATTTTATATAGCAACGTATTCATATTTAGTCATAAATATTCTATTTCACTTAGTATAATTTCATAGATGATAATTTTATAAATACTTTTTTTTTCTTGGTAGTAGTTTTAATCTATTTTTAAATTTAAAAGTAAAAATATTTTTATTACTATGTTGACATTTTAATAAAAATTATGTTTCAACATATATATATATATATATATATATATATATATATATATATATATATATATATATATATATATAATGTCAATGTTATTCAATAAGATTTTGTAATGAATGTTTAATTAGGTTTTATCACTAGTATATGCTAAAAGGGCATTTAGGTCATATTATGTTTAATTCCATTCCATTCTGGCATTAAAATATAGTTTTACCAAACACAGAAAAGGAATCGACAATCCATTCTGGCTTTGGCTTCCAAACACTGGAATGGAAAGAGGATTCCGAAGTCATCCTGGGTGGAAACCGATTCTGCCTGGAAAGGGATTACATTCCAGCGTACCAAACGTGCTCGTTATTTCATAATCTCATACCCCTTGTACAATTGATCTCTGTATCAGAATATCTTTCACCCAAATTCAACGTTTCAATTATTCTTGCAACAATCAATTGTAATCCTTTTTATTGTTCGTCGTTTATTCTCCACTGATCTCCTTGCCTTCAAATACCTAATACTTCTATCACTTGTGAAACATAGACCTCAATCCCATTGAAATTTTCTAGTATATGCTCCAGGTTCAGAATCATGAAATATCTTAGTTTGTTTTATTTTTGGTGGCAAAGGAATTATATTTACATACAAAATAAAAAAAAATGTTGTTTTTAATTTTTTGTTTTATTTTGTTATATATACAAAATAAATTTTATTTTTATTTTGTTTTATTTTTTTCACTTGGAAAAAGGATGACTCAGCCAAATATGTGTTGTTGGGCAATTATCCTTACGCACGAAGCCTGTCCGGAGTCAGATGGATAACCTTAAGCAAAACATGCGTTATTGGAAAAATTTTTCTCATGCAGGAAGTTTTATCTAAGGATTGTATTCTAGTTTAAGTATGTGTTATTGGACAAATATCCTTACGTAAACAACCAAACTGATTCCAAATTGCTAAGGAAAATGGAAACTAAATTGAATTTAAAGTGGAAATCTGTAAAGAAAGCATGTAAATAAAAGGTAAAGACTATGAAAAAAACATGATTGATGTCTTCTTCTATTTATAGGTGTTTCATTCCCTTGAAAACATGTATATTTCCATGTAAAATGCCAACTACTGCCATTATCTTAATGTTCTTCCTTGCTCCACAAGTTACGATAGTAGTGGAGGTAGTGGGGAGTTCATCCATGTCCTGACTGGTTTTTAGATGTCATCCATCTTCTTTAGGAACAAGTTTTCACACGTTTTTTGATTGTATGTCTAACTTATCCCTAAATATCATTCACATTCTCCTTCAATTGCTTCATTACTTGATATTGGATGTTAATGAGACATTATGACATAAGACTAGATCAAGACTGACTGTTAAAGATCACTCCACGTGCTTTTAGAAACGTTCAAAGTCATATCAGACTCAACCATCCATCTTTCTCGACAATTGTTTGGGCACGCTGGTCTGACTCTAGGTTCTTGACAACATTCTCGGTCCGGCCGACCCGTTTGGATTAGCTCATGATACCATTTTCATCTCGAATGATCCGACTAACTTGACTACTAGAATATGACACCATTCTATGTTCGACCGACTCACTTGTACTACTTCTGATATCATTCTCGTCTCAGCTAACCAGACTAGCTTGACTATCAGCTTCTGGCACTATTCAGAAGAAATCGAATTTATCATAAGAAAGTTATGATGAAATGAAATCACAAATATAACAAAAATTGTTGACAAAGCAAAACCTAGAATCAAAAACTCAAAATTGAACAAAATCGAAAGTCAATTTTGAAATAACATTGAAATCTGGATTGAGATCAATGCTCTATTTATATACAAAGTCAAGCTGGTCATTCTTCTCTTTTTAATTAAAGGAAAGAAAAAATATCTAATCATATTTTACACAAAAGTCAAAAGGGCTAATGGGCCTAACTAACTATTATCTACACATTTACAAAGCCCAAAATGCTAGATATAAACTAGTCCTTGTATTTAACTCTTTAAGCCCATTTTCTTTCTTCAATTTATTGATTTGCATTTGTGCACAATAGCTTCTGCATAAACCATAATCTCCAGCCCTGAGCTCTGGGCAGCTGGTTGGAGCTGCTTAAACTGACGCCGTTAACGAGGGTTCAATTTCCTTTGGTGGAATTCGACTCTTGCGGGATTTCCCCCGGTTAAGAGTACCGTTTAAGAGCAGCATGGGCTAGGTTCTCCCCCATTGAGCGGTAACATTGCGGGACAACCGTGAGGCCGAGTTCGTTATCGATGGATACCGAATGCCCCAAAAGAGTAGGCCAAAAAAAAAATCCATAATCTACATTGCTCTTCTCTTGTGAGCTCTCAGCTTGATTACCCTTTTTTTTGTTCACAATTCAACAGGTATTGTCCAAAGATTCAACTTGTAGTCATATCCATGTTGTTGTTTATGACGAATTCGATCCACCCTTAGAGTCGGACTTCTTATTGGGAGAAAACTATTTTTCATACTTAAAATTCAGATATGAACATACTAAAAGTGACATCAAACTTCTTTTATTTAGATAGATTTTTCTTGATCCAAAATCGGAGTTTTAGATTTTTGACTTGAACTAGATATTACTTATAAGTAGGCTCACTTTAGATCATTAATTCAATGAATTTATACGCTCATACGAAATCTTTTGAATTTATGCATTATCGTATAAGATTTATGTATTTCATTCAAATATTGAATCTCACCTCTTTAAGCTTTTTAGTAGTATGATCTCAAATATATGCTCATTTTTTTTTTTTGTATAGTTAGCAATAATAGGATATGATTTGAACCTGACACAGGGAGTAATATACAATGGGAAAAAAAAATAGTTGATATTTTCCTAATGGCCATACTAGTGCATCCTACACTGAATAAATTGTCATTTTGGTCATCAACATATCGCGCAGCCAATTTCATCCTTTTTGTTTTTTTTATAACTTTTTTGGTCATCAATTTATTTTCAAACAGTCATTTTCATCCCTTTTAACTTTTTTAAGCCACTTTCATCACCAATCATTTCTGATAGCATCATTTTGGTCAACAAATTATTTTCTAGCAGCCACTTTCATCATTAAATAAGTATTTTTAAAAAGGATGAAAGTGGCTGTTTGAAAATAAATTGATGACCAAAATGGCTGCTAGAAAAACAGTTGGGGATAAAAGTGGCTGTTTGAAAATAAATTGATGACCAAAAAACGTTTAAAAAAAAAAAAGAAAAAGGATGAAATTGGCTGCGCGAAAACTATGTTGATGACCAAAATGACAATTAATTCATCCTACACTAGTCTATGAATAGTCAATTCTTAGAAGGGTTTATTGTAGTTTACTGCACGTAGTATAGCGCAGTTGAACTTTAATTTACTATATCTAAAAAGAGATATTAGGAGATTCAAGGATTTTAATTAAAAATTAAAGTAGTAAATTAGTGTTAAATATGCTTAAAAATGACTAATATGTTTCTCACTTATAATTATCAATGACATTGTTATTCCATGGACTTAAATATGCAAATTGGTCAATTTGGCTCTTTACGTTTTAACCTGCTAATATGATCATGTTTGTTTAATTTTTACAAATATAGTATTGTACGTATTTTTGACCAGTCAACAAAGTACTTCCGTCCATTGTTTAACAAAACTTTGTTAATAGGTCACGTGTCTCTCACGTGAGAGGAACTTTTTAAGGAACGTTTTATTAACTTCAAAAGCATTTCTACAAAAAGGAAAGAAAAAAAAAGAGATTATGGATACCTAATTGTCAAAGAACAAATTACAAGTACCAAATCGTAATTAACCAAAAAAATAACAAACCCCAAACCCATCCTCTGGAAAAATTCACTGTTGGTACTTGTGAGACATTGAGATTTGTAGGGTAGGCCAGACCAATTGGATCCGCCCCATGCCCGATCTTCCCCTATCCTCTCACCCTAATTCTTCTTCTCCCCCACCTCTGCACCACCGTCACCCCACTTCCAGTCGCCACATTAATATTTAAAAAAAGGACCTTGCTAAGCTACTAGAATTATTGGATAGAAATTGGCTAAAACCCAAATTGAGGGTGAATCCCTTATACCAGCAGGGGGTTAATAGTGTTAATTTGGATTTTATCCAATTTCTATCCAAAAATTCTAGTAGCAAATCATTTTCCTTAAAAAAATTTGTTTACATTATTGAATATTTATGAGTATTGTTTGGAAAAGTATGTGTGGTTTCAGCAATGACATCCTGATAAATGGACAAAGGTTAAAGTAAAGAAAACGTTTCAACAGATTCAAGAAACTTCTTAAGGTAGGGAGAAATATTTTTTGAAGGAGGAGTATTTGGAACACCAGAAAACCTTCATACTTCCGGTAAGATTCTTGTTCCTCAGTAATAGTATCCAATAATTCTAACAAACCCATATGAAAAAATCACTCCAAAATCCAAGCTTTCTCAAATATACATACAAATTTATGTATATACATTTTTCTATTGACATTGGGGTTTGAAGGTGATGGATCAGAAATTAAGATAAATTTTCTTTCTATGATTAAATAGTGAATAACTTTCAAAACATATCCCTAGAAAGTACTCACGTGAGAGCCGCATGATTGTTTTGACGGATTTCATATAAAAATGAACGGAAATTCTCCGTTGGCAGTAAAAAGTAAGTGTAGAATTATATTTATCAAAAGTAAGCAAAAATGATCATTTTGGAAGGTCGAAAAAACGTAAAGGACGAAATAAGCAAATTTTCCCTCAAAAGGGCCATCAAGTAAAGTTTCATCTTTTTTGCTCTTTTTCTGGGTATTGTCTAAGACACAAAATTAATAGTTGTATCTATCCAAACTGCGATCATGGTGCCCCATTCCAGGACTGGGTACTGACTCTAAATTGCGATTATGATGGCCCATTCCAGAACTGATTACACACTCCAAAATCCAAATTGCGATCACGATGTCCCATTCCCGTATTGGATACAAACTCCAAACTGCAATCATAATGGCCAATTCCAGGATTGAGTACAGACTCCAAACTACGATCATGATGGCCCATTCCAAGACTATGCACATGCTCTAAGATGCGATAAAGATGGCCAGAAATATAAGTCAATATTTCTTATTTGGATTGCTCTCCAAATAAGGAACTTGTGTCTTTGAATCTCCAACAGCTTCCTTGCATCTTAGAATTTTGCTAAACATATCAACATAAGAACCAAAATAAGCAAACTTGTACTCAAGGAAGCCATGAAGAGAAAAAAAAATAGAGTAGAGAAGAGTTCTCTAAGCGGGGTTATAACTTATAAGAATTCGTTGCAATGTGATTGATAAGATTACTTGGGAGTGACATGCTTTATATACATGTACAAAAGTTAAGTAGAGACATAAGCAATGAGATTTTGAAAATTGTCCAATTTACTTTTAGGAAAACAATAATTTTTTTTTACAAAAACCTTTAAATACTAATTTGTTTCTACCAGAAACAATGGTAATTTTTTTTTTATGTAGTTTATATATGTTGTTGTAGATATCTTTAAAGAAGGTAGAATAATGAGCTTCAATAATAATTTATCTACTATTTCGCTAATTTCATATTCTTAAGATCAACTACCTATATGCACTACTATTAGACCGAATGCACAATTCCATAACTGACTTTCGAACATACATTCTATTTATATTTATATTTATATGCACACCTATTTTGCTTTATCACCTATATGCACACCTAACAGGGAAATGTCCGTCCCTGTTACACTATTTTCTTGTAATGTTTGTAAGGATTTTGGTTATTATTTGTATTTTACTTTACGAGCATGATTAAAACTCTTATATGCAGAATATTTATAACAATCAAAATACATAAAGACCTCCCTATATGTGGGTGATAACGGTCAGTTACGACTTCAAGAAAAACTCATTTTCTTTTGTTGTCTCCACAATGAGTACGTTCACTGAAAGATTTCCCACGAACTAATTCAATCGAGTTATCCAAGTAATAGTAAATAAAACATTAGAAAAATAAATTATTTTACATTAACTTGATTTTATTTTACAGCTTATGTGGAGACCGTACGCTGATGCGGTAATTGCACTAAGAGTAGCTTTTCATGAAGACTTCCTGTCAGCCGTGCGAGCCCGAACGCCACTCATTTGTTTCGACGTAGTGGAGTAGCCCTGCGAACCAGAGACGGTCACACATACCATGTACGTACGAACCCGAAAACGGCCGTTAGATACACACCGTCGGGGCGGTAGATAGGATTTAGTTTTTTTGCTTTAATTTGTTTAATTGTTGTTACAAACAATTTGTTTTTTAATAAAGAAAATTTTGACCTAGTACTTTTTGTACTCATTTTTTTGGTAAATATTCAGTTTTAGTGATTTATTTTGTTGTAAAATACCAACTGAAAACTTTGTAGGGAAAAAAAATAAAGTGTTTTAGGCACAAAGTTTCTGCCAAGCCAGAACGGAAGTGCCACTTTCGTTTTGGAATTGGATGAAAAATAAACTAAGTGTTTTTTACCAACCTACTGGAGGTTGAGGACGGAAGTGCCGAGAACGGAAGTGGGACTTCCGTCCTGGGTTGACATGGCGAGGCGCGTCTGGCATTTGCCACGTCAGCCCGGGACGGATGTCCCACTTCCGTTCTCCCCCCAAGACGGAAGTGGCACTTCCTTTCTGGCCAAAAATGTTTCCCCCAAAAAAAAAAGACTGCTATGGTCGGCCTTTTCTGCCAAACCATGGTCAGTCCAATGCAATACCTGAAAAATATGATAGTATTTAGAAGATTTTTAGAGTTTTCGGTATGCTTAAAATTAGTCATTTCTCAAAGTCTCAATCTCATTTTATAGGGGAGAAATGTCTTCTATAACTTCTTTTGCCATTAAATAAATAGGAGTTACAAAACTTAAATGTGGAGGTTACAAAACTTAGGAGTTACAAATAATTTGAATGAACGTTTGAATCTTGGGAGTTACAAAATATTTGAAATAATAATTTAATAATTAATTTTGAAGTTTAAAGCTTTATTTAATAAAAAAAAACCTTATTAAAAGGTCTCCAAACTTATTCAACGTGGATCGATTTTTGTTTATCCATCAAGTCAAAGTTTTATGAAACTTGATTTTTTACTTAACTAGAAATTATTTTTTAGGATGCACATTTTCGATCATTAATTGAATTAATTTATGGAAAATTCTGATATGGACCGGGTCCATATGGAACATGTGGTCCTGATTTGGCCACATCCCTGCAGAATGAGGAGAGAGAAGAAAATGCAGTGATGTGGCCAAATCTGAACCGCATGGTCCAGTGGACCCGGTTCATATCAGAAGTGTTCTTAATTTATACGCTCACAAAGAAATATTATTAATTTATGCATTATCGTTATAAGATTGATGTATTTCATTCAAATATTGAATCTAATCTTCTTAAGAATATATTAGTTTCATCTAAAATATATATGCCCTTTTTTTTAAAAAAAAGTTATAAACCATGTGATATGATTGGTGTATACTAGTAGCTGCTAAGTAATGTATACTAGTAGCTTATCTTAAGCAAAAGAACTCCAAGAACAAAGATAACAAGTCATTCTAGTTTATGCACCTTATCGAGTTAAAATAACATATTTTAAAATTTTCTTCTTTGAATAAATAACAGAAAAACACATTTTACTTTCTGCATTTATAAATCCATATATTAATGTTAACATAATTTCCATTTTTCTGAAGGGAAAAAAATCTCGAAACAGTCAAGAATAGATAATCAACATTCACTGTTATCCCAGTTGTAAGTTATGTTATTTTTATTTGGTTTACAAACTCGCATAATAATATAAAATTCGATGCTTTAGCATACATTTAGTCATAAAGTTTTCTGATTCTCTAAAACAGAAAGAACTATGCTTTTTCTGGAAAAATGTAAATAACTTGACAACTTCAATCAAGGTTTTAAAACTCGGACCGGATCGGACGGTCGGACCGGTCGGACCGTCGACCGGACCTCCGAGCGGTCCGGTTAGGTGCTAAAACCCGTTTTCGTCAAAAACCGCTCTGATTTCACTGACCCGGTGGACCCGGCCGGTCGGACCGTTCAAACCGTAAACCGGAACGGTTTTGGAAAAACCGGCCGGGTCACAAAATGCATTTTTTTTATTAAAAAAATAAAGAAGAAGAAAAAAAGAGAGGGGCGGTGGCGGGCGGTGGCTGGGCAGAGGAGAGGAGAAGGAAAAAAAAAGAGAAGAGAAGGTGGCGAGGCGGTTCACGGCAGAGGAGAGGAGAAGGGAAAAAAAAAGAGAAGAGAAGGACGCCGGAGAAGGAGAAGAGGGGGAAAGGGGAAAGGCCGCTGGAGAAGGAGAAGGTCGGTTCATGGCAGAGGAGAAGGGAAAAAAAAAGAAGAGAAGAGAAGGAGAGCCGGAGAAGGAGAAGAGGGGAAAGGGGCGCCGGAGAAGGAGAAGGAGAAGGAGAAGAGGGATGCGCGAGGGGGGGGGCTGGAGAAAAGAGGAGAAGAGGGTTGGGGGGGAGCTGGAAAGAAGAAGGAGAAGAGGGAAATGTAGGGTTTTTTTCTTCTAGGGTTGCATTAGGAGACTTTATATAGGTAGGACTAAAATAGCAATTACAATATTATCATATAAACCTTAAAAAATAATTATAGTACAAACAAGTCCTAAAAAAAATCTATTTTCAACATTTAGTTGGATATTAAAATTAAAGGAGATATTTTTTATTAATAAGTATATATTATATATTTTTTAATATTTATGACGTCACCGGGTTGATGAACGGGTCAATGACGGTCCGACCAGTGACCCGTGACCCAGTAACTTTTCCGGGTCGATGTCCGGTCCGGGTTTCAAAACATTGACTTCAATGGCCGTTTCTAGGACTCGGTACAAACTCCAAATTGCGATCACGATGGCCCATTCCAGGACTGGGAACATATTCCAAACTGTGATGATGATTCCTAATTCCAAGACTGGGTACAGACCTCAAACTGCGATCACGATGACCATTCCAGGACTGGGTACATACTCTAAACTGCGATGACGATGCCCCATTCCAGGACTGGGTACAAACTCTAAATTGCGATCATTATGCAAACTTGTTCTCAAGGAAGCCATGTAGTTAAACGACAATAGCAGAGAAAGAAGTAGAGTAGAGTAGAGTTCTCTAAGTGGGGTTATAAGAATTGGTTGCAATGCGATTGATAAGACTACTTGGGAGTGACATTCTTTATATACATGTACAAAAGTTAGGTAGAGACATAAAGATTTTGAAAATTGCCTAATTACTTTTAGGAAAACAAAATTTTTTATTTACAAAGCCCTTTATATATTAATTTTTGCCAACAAAAAAATAATGGTAATTTTTTATGTGTTTTATATATGTTTCTGTATTGCTCATCCCTTAATATAAAATCCAAAAGTTTAAGTTGGTTGGCTGGGCCAAGAAGTTTTAAATTGGATAAGGAATATTTTGCGTGTACGCTACTTCCTAATGTCTTTGGGAGTTGTAGACCGGATTAGTTTTGAATCGTAAAATGGACACAGATACATGTTGGGAATCAGAACTTATGTAAAACACTGACCCATATTGAAACTAGGTGTTCTTAATAAACCGAATGTGTATTTGGGCAAGTTAGTCTAGGCACAAGAGAATTTGGATGGATTTGAAGTATCGTAACCCTATGAGGACCACGATGCAATTTATGAAGATTACGAGAGAGATATTATATATTGCCACATATTCCAATTTCATCACTACGTGGTCGGTCTATTAGATAATATATCCTTAAAGAACGTAGAATAATGAGCTTCAATAATAATTTGTCTACTATTTCACTAATTTCATATTCTTAAGATCAACTACCTATATGCACTAATATTAGACCGAATGCAAAATTCCATCACTGATTTTCGAACATACATTCTATTTATATTTATATTTATATGCACACCTATTTTACTTTATTACATTTATATTTTAAAGGATTTTGGTTATTATTTTTGGTACAATTTTTACTTTACGAGCAAGATTAAAACTCTTATATGCAGAATATTTATAACAATCTAAATAAATAAAGACTTTCTTACATGTGGGTGATAGCGGTCAGTTACGACTTCAAGAAAAACTCATTTTCTTTTGTGGTCTCCACAATGAGTACGTTCACTGAAAGATTTCTCACGAACTAATTCAATCGAATTATCCAAGTAATAGTAATCAAAAATATTAAAAAAAATATGATAGCATTTAGAAGATGGTCAGAGTTTCCGGTATGCTTAAAAGTAGTCATTTCTCAAAGTCTCAATCTCCTTTTATATGGGAGAAATGTCTTTTATAACTTCTTTTGTCATTAAATAAATAGGAGTTACAAAACTTAAATGTGGAAGTTACAAGAATTTATTTTAGGAGTTACAAATAATTTGAATTAACGTTGGAATCTTGGGAGTTACAAAATATTTGAAATAATAATTTAATAATTAATGTTGAAGTTTTTAAGCTTTATTTACAATAAAAGAAACCCTTATTAAAAGGTCTCCAAACTTTTTCAACGTGGATCGATTTTTGTTGATCATGAAGTCAAAGTTTTACGAAAATTAATTTTTTTCTAGATGATCAACAAAAATTATTTATTAGGATGCACATTTTTTATCATTAATTGAATTAATTTATACGCTGACATATAAATATTTTTAATTTATGCATTATCGTTATAAGATTGATGTATTTCATTCAAATATTGAATCTAATCTTCTTAAGATTTTACTAGTTTCATCTCAAATATATATATAAGCCCAATTTTTTTTTTTTTTTTTTTTTTAAAGTTTTAACCAAATGATATGATTGGTGTATACTATTAGCTTCTGCTAACAATAAGAACTCCATGAACAAAGATAACAAACCATTCTAGTTTATGCACCTTATCGAGTTAAAATAACATATGTTAAAATTTTCTTCTTTGAATAAATAACAGAAAAACTCATTTACTTTATGCATTTATAAATCCATATATTAATCTAAACTTAATTTTCATTTTTCTAAAGGGAAGAAAATCTCGAAACCGTCAAGAATAGATAATCATCATTCACTGTTATCCCTGTTGTAAGTTATGATATTTTTATTTGGTTTACAAACTCGCATAATGATATAAAATTCACTGCTTTGGCATACATTTAGTCATAATTTTTTTTGGCTCTCTCAAACAGAATGAACTATGATTTTTTTAGGGGAAAATGTAAATAACTTAGACAATTTCAATGGCCGATTCCAGGACTAGGTACAGACTCCAAACCGCGATAAAGATGGCCAGGAATATGAGTCAAGTGTTTATTGTTATGAGTTGTTGCATGCATGCCTTTTTCGCTCGAGGTCGAGAAAGTGAAGAAGCTCTTGGAAAGGGCATTTGGTACTGGATTGCCCTCCAGGTAAGGGACTTGTGTCTTTTGAATCTCCATCAGTTTCCTTGCTTCTGAGAATTGTGTGATCAACATAAGAACTAAAATAATCAAACTTGTTCTCGAGGAAGCCATGCAGTTAAATTACAAGAGCAGACAAAAGAGTAGGAGTATAGGAGAGTTCTCTAAGTGGGGTTATAAGATTGATAAGATTACTTGAGAGTGGCATGCTTTATATACATGCACCAAAAAAATCTATAAGGTTAAGTTGGTTGGCTGGGTCAAGAAGTTTGAAATTGGAAGTGGAATATTTTGCTTGTAAGTTTCTTCCTATGTCTTTTGGAATGCCTCGTGGAAGTTGGGTAGGTATGGATGAACTAAGCCGCCGGCCAATGGGCAGATTCTGACATGGTCTTTTGCTTCTTTTAGTTTCAATTATTTGGTACATGTTCATTTCACCTGGTTGATGCCTATATATTGAAAAGGGTCCAATTTGCATAGTGCACAGTGCTTACCACCATTAGTAGTTGATTTCACTTCCTCCTCCAAGGAACCAAAAGGCAGTCCAAATATTTGCTCACCAGAACATCTCTATGTTAGTAACATAATGTTACAAATATTTGAATTTTGGATAATAAATTTGTCACCAAAACATCTACCATACAAATACTTTTAATGATTTAGAACTGCTAAAGTAAAGCAGACAAAAGTAAGCTAAAGATAAATCTATCTCTATAACACAAAGTCTTAAACAGTATTCAATTAACACAAAGTATAGTCAATAAGGAAAAAACTTTAATGTATGAGAGACGGTTGACATTTCAATTCTTTATTCAGGAAAACCACGCAATAGAGACTAAGACGGTTGGCATTTCAATTCTATAATTCCATGCATGATGCTGATTTGGCCATACATATCCCTCGTAGCCCAGGTTGTTAAAATCGCGATTCTACGTAGAATCGGTGGAGGGGTGGAAAATCGCAAAATCGTGAATCGTAAAATAAATCGTAAAATCGTACCGAAAAATTAAAATATATATTTTATATATAAATAACAATAAATAACATATAAATCATACTATATGGTCTAACAAATACGAAAATCTATAAAATATAGTTTCACAAGTTTTTTCAAAAGACAATTACGTAACAAAGTTCACAATAAAAAACTTACAAGTCTTTCAAAATATAAAAACGCGACAAAACATAATTCATCCTCAAAATATCCAAAAATTAGATTAAGTTATACGCTCTATAAACCCTAGAAACTCAGTTAATCCAGACAGAAGGGGAAAAAAAACCTTATTAGCATCAACAGAACATTTTTTTTTATCAATTAACACCGTATAAACTAAAAATCCACATCTAAAATTAATAAATTCAATTAATATCCAAATTATATCTGCTTATACTTTTTCCCAAATCCTCAAAGGATTAGGTTTTGCTGAAATGGGTCAAAAATTGGTGGAATCGGTAGAATCGTAAACTCGTACGATTTTACGACCCGATTTTACAATTCTACTCCGATTCTACCAGATTTCGATTTTACTTCCGATTCAACTCGTTTTACTTCCGTAGAATCGTAAAATCGTACGATTTTACGAGTTAACTTGCGATTTTAACAACATTGCTCGTAGCTGCTCATGCTGCTTTTGATATAGTTACAGATCAAAATATTAAATACATATTTTGGGGGCTAAAGTATAATTATATAATAAGGACTGCAGAACTGAGATCTTGGCACTATAAAAAAAAAATTACAATTTGGATTGACTTTTTGTATAGTTAAACCGTGCTGAGGGGATAAATTTTGTCCGCTCTGGAATGCAGGAATATATAATTATATATCATGTGATAAAGCAAGTGAAAGTATAAAAATTTCAAGCAAAAGAAAAAGGAAAAAGAAAAAAGCTAGGAGCAGGGAATTCTACTAAGCTTGTGGTCCTCATTGTTAGATCTAACCAATAGTACTAAAATCCTCAACATGAGATTTCTTGACTATCAAAAGGAGGTTTAGGACGCATTACTTAATGATTGTACTCATACGATACCATGAAGGATATTTGCTCATATGTCATATGATTAGTTGTTCAGACCAAAATTTGGGTTTGGCCTTTGACTAGCCATGGTTTGGCATAATGGGCCAACCAATATAGTCTTTGGCAACATTTTTGGCAAAAACGAATTTGGGGAATTCGTTCTGGGCTGACGTGGAAAGACTCAGTTTGAATAGATTTGGAGAATCCGTTGTCATTTAAACCCTAATGCTTTCCAGAAACCCTAAAATGCGATACAAATCCCAAACTACCCTGACTTGAGAACGAATTTCACAAATCCGTTCTCAAATGAGACACTTTTACAGTTTCTAGTCTTTTCTCATCACCTTTTGAATATTTGAAGACTTAAATGAGAACGGAAATCCGTTCTCATTTTTGACCAATTTTTAGAGAGTTGTCAAATCCGGAATAATTTTAAAAAATTTATCCGGATTTTTGTAAAAAAAAAATCAATTTTTGAGTGTTTTGGATATTTCACATATCATTTCTATCTATAAATAACATCACCACACCTTACAAAATTTAAATATTTGAAATTTTATTCTCCCATTTGAAGGCCTTCAAATCTCCCAAACAGATAGTTTTTTTTAACCTCTCAAAATTTCCACTTAAATGGACAACTCAAACAAATTTCCAAAAGAAACGGTTCAAAAATTTAGAATACGAATCGGTGTTATTATATATATGTTTTCAGTTTAATTTAGATGGTAAGTATGATGAAAATATTTGGTAGGATTTGTACAAAGAAATTGTTGACGCCATGAACTACGTCACTAGCGGCTATTTTACAAAGGAAATGCTCGATGCATATTTATCAAAATTTCCCATAAGGTTTTGGGATTTTGAGGCACTTGTGATGAAGCCATGGTTCAAATACGATAGCATGACAAACACGGTTGATTTCGAGGGGCGGAAGACAAGTGGGTGGAATATGTGAAGATAACATACATTTAATTATGTAAATATATTATAACAACAATTTTATTTAAATTATAGTTAAAATGATTATTTGTCTGCATTAGGCTAATCCAAGGGCAAAGCGGTATAGGAAGAAAGGCGAGCCCTGATTTTGCATTCTAGGTATTATGGTCGTGCATGAAGGAATCCGAAATCCCCATCACTGGCTAGCATGGTACGCTTGTCAAGATACAGCTGTAAGAGAGGCTGCAAGTTCGGTGGACGAAACCGATGACTGTTCAAAAACACCAGAAGAGCTAACTATTCAGTGTCCATCCGAGTACCCGATGTCGGAGGGATCGTGCAACGATAGTTCCATGTGGGAACGAATTGTACCCAAATTTCGTAAACATAAGGGTACGAAGAAGAACTCAAAACCCGTGTCCGAAGAAAAAGAAAGCTTTGGAAATTCTTCTGCTTGTTCCAACTCCGCCTCCTACCCAATGAGGCCAACTTAGAAGGATGCTTTGAATGATGCATGAAGTAGTTGTTATTTCTTGTTTGTTGTTTTTATTTTCCAATTGTTTTATGCAATTTTTTATTTTCTAGGTATTAAATTAAATAAAAGTGTTTTTATTTCGTGTGAAAATCCTTCGTTCATGAACTCAAAAATTACAAAATGCATAATATTAAAAACACTTGAACCACACTAGAACGAAAATGACTACAGTTTTGTAAGTTGTTTTCCTTCAAATATGGGGTGAAAATGTTGCAAAAATCTGGAACACCCCCTGCCATTTGAGAGCGGATTTGTGGAATCCATTCTCAAATGGCAGGGTTTTTCTAGTGTAAGGTAAATTTTCAGTATGTTGTCACATTAAAATAAAATAAATTTTCAAGTGGTGCCGGCCTATAATTTCAATGGATGGTACATATCTGAGGGGGAACTATATAGGGGTACTTATGGGTGCAAGCACTTTATATGCTAACAATCAAATTTTACCCATTGCATTTGCCTTGGTTGAATCAGAGGCAACTTCTACATGGTCTTGGTTCCTTAGAAATCTAAGGGATCATGTTGTTAAAGATATAGAAGTTTGCTTGATTAGTAACCGTCATCCTGCAATTCTTAATGCGGTAGCTAACGTAGACGGATGGCAACCACCAAATGCAGTTAATCGATTTTGCCTTAGGCATTATAGGTCAAATTTCCACACCCATGCCAAGAATAAAGAGCTGAAAGATATTTTGTGGGTTGCTGCTACACAAAAGAAGAAAATTAAGTGTGATATTTATCTTGGCATTATAAAACACAAGGCTCAAAATGCATTTGACCGGTTGATGCAACACCCAAAAGAATTGTGGACTTTGGCCTGCGATGGGGGGAAAGCGCTTCAGATGCATGACGACTAACATGTTTGAAGCGCTTAACAGTGTGTTAAAAAAGTAAGGGCGCTGCCTTTGAAAGCTCCAGTGGAGATAATATTTTGCAAACTTGTTCAATATTTCGACTTCTATAGGGAAGACTCTAAAAACTGCAAAATACCATTCACTAAGATAATATGAGATCGGTATCGGGCTTATGAAGGCAAAGACTGACTGTAGAAAGACATCACAAAGACTTGGGAATCTATAAGGTTTTGTCTCGACATAGAGGACCTGGTGAAGGGGGAAAATATACACAGTCAATTTATCTGCCCGTGAATGTAATTGTGATGAATGGTCGACATTTACAACTCCATATACACATGTCATTGTAGTGTCCATATCATTCAGGGAAGACGCTTCCAAGTATATCCACCATGTGTATTCACTAGAGTACTACAGGAATACCTACAAGTCCATTTTATTTCCTGTACTTGATCCTACATATTGGAGGTCATCTCATTTCGATTTGATCCATTACCCTCCAAATATGAAAGGTACAAAGGTGGGTCGACCTCAAACTAGGAGATTTTCAATGCCTATGGATAAGAGAACTTGGGACAGCCCATACTGAAGAAATGCGGAAGCTGCAAACAAATTGGTCACAACCGAAAAACTTGTCTGAACAAATGTACTCAAAATTAATTGTATTTTAAATGTTTACAATGTAATATTTGAGAATTTATCAATTATCACTTTTCTTTGTTTGTTTGCAATCTTATCAATTAATTAATTTTTTTTTCATTCAATAAAAAAATATTACAAAAATTACAAGGAATTATTAAACTTATTCTCCAAAATTCTCAAAACCAACCAGCCCGACCCTATAATCAAGGATATCGTAAGGGGCTGGATGGATTTGTACATGGTCACCGGGGTTCAATCTCAAAAACTCAACAAATTCATACCACCACTAAAAATAGTAATCGTTTCCGTCTCCGTCTTTTGCCACGCGGAGTGACAATTTGTTCCCGTGCATATTTCACAGGTGTAGTACTTCAGGTATTCCAAGGTGCTATCTAACACGCCATTGAATGTAGTTACGACCTATCCACTGTACGCATAAAAGTATAAAACAAATCACAATAAAAAACTTTAAGATGAGGAATCCGTTCTCAATATTTTAATATTAACAAAAGTACCGGTTTTGAACATTCTAAGTAGTTTTTGTCACTGTCTATCCGAAAACTCTGCCGATAAAAAGCTCCGTCGGAGGGATACGATAATTCGCCCTTCAAGTAACCGATCCCGGGCCTTATCAATAACCCTTCCTTAAAATATATATCTAGTATTTTCATTAGCGAAGGGATAAAATGAACTGTATCTGTGAGCCGAAGTTGTTATCACGCAAAAATTCTTATAAACTGCCGTCTAAGTAGTACTTGTCATATATTTTGGTTGTATAAACTCACCATTGATTATCAATGACGTCCTTCAGATAGAAACAACTTGGTACCCAGAGACCAGTTCGCTCCAACCAATTTGTGTACATTGATGGTATACGCTACATAATAGAATATGTGTAAGATAACTCAACACATTTAACAAATATAAAATACACATTTAAAACATAATATATTACCATTTTTCTATTAATTTGGTTGCCAACAACAATTTTAAAATGGTGTCTGAAATACTCTTCCAGTGTTAGATTAATTTCGCTATTCATTTCGAATGTTAAGTTTTGAGAGTAATTGTGTCAAGGTTGGAAGGAAATTTGGGAGAAAGATGGAAATTGATATGATTTTAGAAGGTGAAGTTGATATGTATATATAGAGGGTTAAAGGTAGATTTGATAGACATATCCTCTGCCATTTGAGAACGGATTTCAATTGTGAAATCCGTTCTCAAGTCAGGGTAGTCTAGGGTTTGAAGCGCATTTTAGGGTTTTTGGAAATCATTAGGGTTCCGTTCTCAAGTGAGAACGAATTTGTGTAATCCGTTATGTTCCCACGTGGACACACTTGTTGGGAGTCTGTCCACGTGGGCACAGAAGAATATTATTATTCATTAATTATTTACTACTGGAGAGTATATTATAATTTAAAATTACTTGAAGAATCTTGAAATATTGTTCTTGAAGTAACAATTATTTACAATAATATTATAATTCATAAACTTTTATTATGCTACTGAGGTAGCATTTTTGTTTTGAAAATAATTGGTTATGTTAGTATAATCCCTGAAGGATAATATGTCCTAATGACATTATTTATTATTTTTGTAGATTTACACACGTCAAATATATTTTTGTAAATGGTTATGGATTTTAATCGAATCATACGGACAAATATACGACCGCTAGAAGATGGTTGTATCAAATCATGTAGACAAATTACGACCACTAGAAGATGATTGTTATAACAAATATATTTCGTAATTGTGCTACGACCACACCAAAAGATGGTTAAAGCAAGAAAATTATCGTATTTTATGTCTTTATCTTATGTGTATATGTTATTGTAAATTTTGATGTAATGAGTTTCAGAGACATTATTAACAATAGAACCCTGAAGGTTTTTATAACTCTAAAAGGAAGATAATAACACCAGAAGATGTTTTACCAAAAACATGACTTATTGTTAAAATATCATAAAATAATTATATAATCTTAAGAATTCCCCCGCGATGAAATCTTTATAATAGTGTCTTTTTCTCAAATGATCAATATGCTCCGACATAAGCAATATTGAGATAATTTTAATTATATTGATTTCAGGTCTCCTTGAGACGAAATAAAACAAATAAGTCATTGATGAAATTAACAAATGATTATCACCAGAAGTGATAACATGATAAGAAATATTTTTCTTTCTCTTGTAGAGAATCTATGTATGAGAGATAATTTTGAGATAAATAAAGACATATGTTGGCCCTCAATTTTGAGGGACATGTTTATATTTCGGAAAAAAGTGCAAGCCTCGATTATGTTCGTGCAGTAACAATTATTGAGGAAATAAATTCCAAAAATTGTTATTCTCACATCTCCATTGGTATAAGTAAGAGAATTATACATTAATTTTCGTGAAATCAATTAAAAATGATTATCACCCGAAGTGGTAACAATGAAAATGAATAGTATCTTATTTTATGTTTTGATGAATTTTTATTTAATAGTTTTGGAGATGTATTAGGAATTTTTGGATTGTAATTTTATTTCAATTGTTTTGAATTTTTATTTATAAGAATATATGTAGTTCTTTAAGAATTATATTCTTTTAGAAGCTCCAAAAGAGTTTGCATGTTGAAAAGTTCCAGCAGAACAAATTAATTAATAATCCAGAAAAGTTTGCATATTGAAGGGTTCTAGTAGAACTATTTTATTAATAACTCCAGACTAGTTAGTTCATCAAGAAAAAATTGAAACAACCCTTATTTTATAAAAGTTCCTGAAGAACTATAACTTTTCGAACTGGTAGATGAAAAACTTCGAAAAGCAAAAGGAATAAAAGCAGTTTCAATGATTTTAGTTGAAATTATAAATGTCTACAATATAAATAATATTATACAATTCCAGCTGAACTAGTCGATTAAAAGCTCCCGAAGAGTTGGTTAATTAAAGACTCTTGAAAAGATCTATATGTAATCGATTATTAGTTATAATTTTCTTGTCAAGATTAATTTAGATAGTGGACGAATGCATTTTCAATCATTACTATCATTATTAACAAATAAATTTGCATTGAAGAGATTGATGTTTATCTCTTATAAATTATATTGCTCTGGAAGTGTTTGCATTGAGATGCATTATTGATTAAGCCCGAAACTTACTAGGTTAAAGAAATATATTAGTTGGCATGACTGATTAGACCATCTCAGATCATTCAAAAATACGAAATCATAAGGAATTCGTGAAAATATTTTTTATGGAACCAAAAGTTTCTAAAATATATTTGTATTTAGCTATATCAAAGCAATTATATTTGTCTTAGTACTATGAATATTGTGATTGAATATATTATTGGGATAAATATTTTATTCGATGCATCGAAATATGTATATTGTTAATCCGCAACTTGAAGTTTGTGTTTTTCTTGATAAATTAATGAGCTCATATCTTTAAATTCTCCCATAAATATAATTTATCTCAAAAGGTACTAGTGATATTATATGTCATCTAGATTAAAAGTTGCATATCCTGAAGAATATGTTCATATAATAAATGGTCGTGTAGAATCATATATTGCTTTGAATTTATTAGATATTTCTTTGTATTTTTCCAACTATTAATTTCTTATTTCTCCTTTTTTTTTAATTGGTTTTATTTTTTCAAACAACAATATTTCCAGCTCAAAATAAAATGTGCGCTCATTCTCCACCACAAGGTGTTGAGATTGGTCCTCAAAAGAGGATAAATTATATGTTGATTATCAATCCTGCTGATTGGTATATATGTTGTTGCAACATAAAGAAGGGGAAATATATAGCCGAACAAACTATTTCTATTCGTGTCTCTTGTTGATCCTCAAATAAATGAGTTTTGAACCTGAAGTTCAAAAGACGAATATTCAGAAATATTTATAACAAAAATTCGGCTAGAAAAAACTCCATGAATTTAATGTCCCCGAAGGACAAGCTACCCATAATATTAAATTTGAGACATTGAAATGTGGTAGCATTATGAGTTCTAATAATAAAACTTCTCGTAAATGGAGTAAATATTTAGAGATGGTCAAGTCGAGAAGCTTGAAATTCTAGAAGAATTTTCTCAAACATGAATATTATTTCTAGAAGAAATTCAGGTACCTGAAAATTTGTCAAAATTATGAGATCTCAAATGTTTGGGAATTGATGGAACCATATACATAAAATTGTGCAAAAGTCGACATTATTTATGCGCGCAATAGAATGAGGATCTTTAATATAAAGTCTGCATACTGAAAAAAAATTGAAATTGTAGAGATGATTGGTCAAAATAGACCATTGAGTTCACCTCAAATTGCGAAAAGCCGGTACGAAAATTTTAATACACTTGAAGTGTAAATGTATTCATTAAAGATATTATACACCTGAAGTGTAATCTTAGAAAGATATTCGTTTAGAATAACGAACAAATAAATTACTTTGAAGGTGGATGCAAGTGTATTTGAATAGCGCACAAACACTTGATATATACACAATGTTGCATTTTTGTAACAACATTTATAGGAAGTCTTTGAAGGACTTGATATGCCAGAAGCATATAAGTAATTCTTCCCGAAAAATATAAACATCAAGACTTAGCGATTAATGCTTTTTGAAAGCATTATGGAAAGATAACATATTTCCATGTATAATAGTTTGCTTGCAACATTTATCTTATTTTATTATTATCTTTAGTATTTTGGTGAAATAATTTATCCCACATCAGGGGAGAGAACAATGAATGATGTGAGAATATCATTGTTAAACATCTTAATTCATATAGAAGCTCTAACGGACTTGAAGTTCAATAGAGAAAATTTGAAACAAGTTGCAAATTGAATTTTCATAATATAGATGCTATTATTTTTCAAAAGGAATTTTTTTTTATCGATTATAAGTTCAAGACACACCTTATGTGTGATTGAGCTCTTCCTTATGAAAGTAATTATCAAAATATTCCTTCTGAAGAGCTTAGAAAAAGCAAGTAAATATTGAAAATTTTGGAAAAACCTAGTATTTACAAATTAAAACACCCGGAAGATGTAATTTGTTGATCTTATGAACACTTATTCACTAAGATATAACCAATTGCAATTTTGAAGGTTGAACTTGAAGATCTATATGCATTGCTTCAATGATGTTTAAAAGGGAAATAATTTGACATAAGATTAATGTACTCTTTTTCCTTAACTAGGCGTATTTTTTCCCACAGGTTTTTTTTTTCTTTTCATAGTAAGGTTTTAACGAGGGATATTCTTCATGTTATGTATATCTAAGGGAAAGTGACGACGTCGGTGTTTAACGGATTCACTCAAGTGATAATGTAGAAGATTATTTATCAAAGCGTTTCCAACATCAACATTCAGAAAGTTGATACATCGGATTGGAATGCGTCATCTTAAAGACATTCAATTATCAGGGGGAGTAGCCGTACTCTTTTTGCTTCGTTCAGGTTTTGTCCCACTGGGTTTTCCTGACAAGGTTTTAACGAGGCGGCAATTAAATACTCCAACATCAATTGTACTCATTTTCTTAGTTTGGTTTAATTTTTTCCCACTGGGTTTTTTTTCAAAATAAGTTTTTGTGAGACAATTGTTGTATAGATTAGTCATTCAAGGGGGAGTGTTGTAAATGAATGACCAGTCAGGCCCAATCCATAGAGTTGGAGGCCCATAGGCCCATGAACCAAATGATTTTATCTCTATAAATAGATACATACCGAATTCATTCCACTCTCTAATTTCTATTCTTCATTCTTTATTCTCATAACAGTAATTTTTTTTTATGTATTTTATATATGTTTCTGTATTGCTCGTCCCTTAATATAAAATCCAAAAGTTTAAGTTGGCTGGCTTGGCCAAGAAGTTTGAAATTGAAAAGGAATATTTTGCGTGTACGCTACTTCCTAATGTCTTTGGGAGTTTTGAATCGTAAAATGAACACATATACATGTTGGGTCTCAGAACTTATGTAAAACACCGACCCAGATTGAAACTAGGTGTTCTTAATAAGCCAAATGTGTATTTGGCTAGTTAGTCTAGGCACAAGAGAATTTGGATGGATTTGAAGTATCGTAACCCTATGAGGACCACGATGCAATTTATGAAGATTACGAGAGAGATATAATATATTGCCACATATTCCAATTTCATCACTACATGGTCGGTCTATTAGATAATATATCCTTAAAGAAGGTAGAATAATAATTTTCAATAATAATTTATCTACTATTTCACTAATTTTATATTCTTAAGGTCAACTACCTATATGCACTACTATTAGACCGAATGCACAATTTCCCCATGTATACCCATATTCCTGTCCCCAACCAATCAGAATTCGCTATGTGAATTTTATTTCAATTATATATACACATGGCGAATTGTGATTGGTTGGATACATAAATGGGAACATAAATGGGGACAGATCATTTTTTACCTATTTAGAAGATGGTCAAATTTTCCGTTGTGCATAAAATTAGTCATTTCGCAAAGTCTCAATCTCCTTTTATAAGGGAGAAATGTCTTCTATAACTTCTTTTGTAATTAAATAAATAGGAGTTACAAAACTTAAATGTGGAGGTTACAAAAATTTATTTTAGGAGTTACAAATAATTTGGATTAACGTTGGAATCTTGGGAGTTACAAAATATTTGAAATAATAATTTAATAATTAATGTTGAAGTTTTGAAGCTTTATTTATAATAAAAGAAACCCTTATTAAAAGGTCTTCAAACTTATTCATCGTGCATCGATTTTTGTTGATCATCAAGTCAAAGTTTTATTAGGATTTTTGTTGATCATCAATTTTATTAGGAAAATTGATTTTTTTAACTAGAAATTATTTATTAGGATGCACATTTTCGATCATTAATTAAATTATTTTATACGCTCACATAGAAATATTTTTAATTTATGCATTATCGTTATAAGATTTATGTATTTCATTCAAATATTGAATCTAATCTTTTTAAGATTTTACTAGTTTCATCTCAAATATATATACACTAGTGTATGACCCGTGCTATGCAGGGAACAAATTTAATTGTTTAGAAAATATTAAATAGCATAAAAGTGAAATATAATACTCTACATTGATATTTTTGTTTTGTTTTTCAAACCTAACTATATATAAGAGGAAAAAAAAACAAATATAAGAATTTTGTATTTATATGCAAAATAACAAAACAAAAACTAGTAAGAGAGGAATATTTTTTCAATGATTTCTCAAGGTCGGCGTTATAAGTTTTCTTGAAAAAATTAACGGTTTAAATGAACCATTCAAAAACAAATAAACTACTTCTCTCCAATTTCTTGAAAAAAGTTTTGTGAGAAGTTCGCATGCGGGGTCAACATAAAACTAAATGGTTCGGTAAACTAATTTTCTTTGAAAAAAACTTTGACTATTGGTATAAAAAAGTAAAAAAGCAAATTAGATTTTTCACTCAATTTACTAGATTAAAAAGTAAATCAACAAAGTCATTGATTAAAAATAATACCCACTACCTTTATTTATAATGTCGTCAAATTTCAAAAACTTTATACAATTTCGATGTGCGGTCTTGAATAATATTGGAAAAAAAAAGATTTGAATAGGAAAAATATTAAAATATATAATTTAATTTGAATTAGTCGAATATGAACTATCTGAAAAGCAAATAAAGCCCACTTCTCAAATTCAATAAGGAAATTCCAATTCAGTTAATGATGTGATAAGAATTAAATGGCTCGATTAACTAAAGTTTATTTTTTAAATTTTTTACCCTTTAAATGAAAAAGTGTGGTGAGCATATTTGCTTGTGGGTTCAGCAGAAAACTAAATGGTTAGGTGAACCAATTTTCTTTGAAAACAAAAACTTTTACTGTTGGAGTGCAAAAATATAAAAGCAAGTTAGGTTTGTCACCAAACTTTATGGACTAAAAAACAACTCAACCAATTAATTCAATTAAAAATCATGCTCAAACCCTTTATTTACAATGTTGTCAAATTTAAAAAACTTCATACACTTTCGATGTGCGGTTTTGAATAATATTAAAAAAATAAAATTAGAATATAAAAATTAAAAAAAAAACCATTAAAAATACTAAAATATATAATCTAATTTGAATAAGTCTAATATGAACCTTCTAAAAAGAAAATAAAGTCCGTATTTCCAATTCATTGGGCAAATTTCAATTCAGTTAATGATACGATAAACATTAAATGTTCGATCAACTAAAATTTATTTTTTAAAATTTTGACTCTTTTAAAGAAAAAAGGTTTAGTGAGGAGACTCGCCTTTGAGTTTAACTGAAAACTAGATGGTTTGTTACACTAATCTAATTTTTATCGTATTTGAATTTTAATACAGATGGGAAGTAGAATTTAACTAAAACTACTAATCAATAAACCAATGTGAGATTAATAAAACAAAAAATTAAAAGTGAGGAGTTGATTATGAATTTGCAAGGAACATGATAAGAGGGCTAGAAATACGGGAGTCCGTGCTAGTGGAGTAATTAATATTTTCTTGATTTATTTCAAACATTTAAAATCTTCTTAACCAATCACAACATTTGAAATTAATTAGAAAACTCTTTAATCTAGAAAAATTAGATTAGATTGGGAGTTTAAAACTGAAAATTGTGTTCAAGATTATGAGAAAAAATTTAGGATGGTAGAGATATTTGGGTATGTAATTTGATATTTAAATTTGTTTTAAGATAATAATTATTTTTTAATTAATTTAATTAATCAAAATTCATCTCAACCAATCAATTTTTGTATAATAATTAAGAGTTAGAAATTTGTAGAAATTTGGGTTAGAGTTTTGAAGATTTCTGATTGGTTAAAACTTGTAAACATGTTCTTTAATATAAATCTAGATTGATTATGGAAAATATTTTAAACCAATGAAATTTTTTTATAAAGTGATAAAAGAAGTGGTTAAGAGTATGAGATAAGTTTTAAGTTTTGAAATTAAATAAGATAATACATTTAATGTGGATTATTATATCATACCAAAAATACTGTTAGTTTAGATTTGTTACAGATCGTGCAAAAGTTTACTTAAATTAACATTCCATTAAAAGAATTAAAGAAAATAGTTGTCAAATACTTGCCAGAGTAGCTGGCAATGTGGTGTAGCATTTGACCTGCATGTTGGGGGATCGAATCCCCCATCTCCCAATTTAAATAAAATAATTCAACTTTTTTGCACCAATCAAAATTTTTATAACTAATTAAAAACATAAAATCCTATAAAATGACATGTGGCATTATATAAGTAAAAATATGAAAAGGTGCTCTGTAATATATATATACTAGCAAAAATACCCGTGCTATGCACGGAAACGTAATGTTTAATGAAAGAAAAAATGTCAAAGTAATTTTGTAACTCAAAACATGTCAAAGTACACTCTTTTATTGTATTCTTAAACTCAAAAAATTATGTAACTTTTCAATGTGGGATACTCTTATAAGCAAATTAAGAATTTACAACCAAAGTAAAATTTAACCAACCAATCAAAATTTTATAAAATAATTAATTGAACAAAAATTCATGGAAATTACACGTAGGATTTAGAAGGATGTGATTGGCTGAAACTGAAAACAGACTCTGTAATATAAATATAGATAGATACTCCTTCCGATTCAAAATATAAGTCTTTTTAGGAGTTTTCACACAAATTAAGATACTAATCAATATGACTAAAGTACACCTAATTAATACTCCAAAAGAACAAATAAATTAAAGAAGAGTTGCATGAGAACTATACATTTTGACAAATATGAATATATGGAGAAAATAATGTAAGGGTAAATTAGCCGATAAATGCAACATTCTTGTAAAAAAGACCTATATTTTGCAACAAAAAATAACTCTTAAAAAAACTTCTATTTTGAAACGGAGGAAGTATAAATTTTATGCACATTAATTTTCTTTTATAGTCTTGTCATTTGTCAAATTTTAAAAATAATAATTATTTTTTTTATGTGGGAGTTTTTATTGTTGTTAATTCTCTTATTTGACTTTAGATTAATATTTTTAACTTTTATTATAAATTAAAATTTCTAAAAATTAATACTTTAGTTTTAGAGAGTTTAGAAAAAAGATTCACTTGATTTTTGCAGTATAAACGAAGCGAATTGATTTTTTTTAAAATATCCATATTTATTTATTTTTAAAAATATATTATAAAAATAAAAATTCTCCATTAGAATAAAAAAAAATTAACATTGCATAAGTCTGAGCTAAATTGAACTTGATTATAAGCTCAATCGGAATTCAGAGGACCCGGTCATCTAAATTACCCGTTATTTGTTAAAACTTTAACTATTTATATTTATATAAATAAAAAATATAAGAAGCAAATAAGTGGGCTTCCTTAATTTGATGGGCTAAAATTTCAGCCCAATTTTGTAACTCAAAACATGTCAAAGTACCATATTTTATATTATTTTCAAACTCAAAAAACAATGTAACTTTTCAATGTGGGATACTCTTATAAGACAATTAAGAGTTTACAACCAACATAAAATTTAAATTAGCATTCCATTAAAAGAATTAAAGAAAATAGTTGTCAAATACCTGCCAGAGTAGTTAGCAATGTGGCGTAGCATCCGGCTTGCAGGTCGGGGGGTCGAATCCCCCCTCTCCCAATTTAAATAAAATAGCTTAACATTTTTGCACCAATAAAAGTTGATATTTAATTTTTATTAAGATAAGTTAATTTTCAATTAATTTAATTAACCTAAATATTCTCACCCAATAAAAATTAGTAAATTAATTAAAAAATGTGAAAATCTAAGAAAATAGTATTGAAGAAACATATAGATACAAATATACGTATCTATAACATGCTTTGTAATATATATATATATATATATATATATATATATATATATATTATAAATTAAAATTTCTACAAATTAATACTTTAGTTTTAGAGAGTTTAGAAAAATATTCACTTGATTTTTGCAGTATAAACGAAGCGAATTGATTTTTTTTTTAAATATCCATTTTTATTTATTTTTAAAAATATATTATGAAAATAAAAATTCTCCATTAGAATAAAAAAAATTAACATTGCAGCTAAATCGAACTTGATTATAAACTCAATCAGAATTCAGAGGACCCGGTAATATGAATTACCCGTTATTTGTTAAAACTTTAACTATTAATATTTATATAAATAAAAAATATAAGAAGCAAATAAGCGGGCTTCCTTAATTTGATGGGCTAAAATGTCGACCAAATTTTCTAACTCAAAACATGTCAAAGTACCATCATTTATAGTATTGTCAAACTCAAAAAACAATGTAACTTTTCAATGTGGGATACTCTTATAAGACAATTAAGAGTTTACAACCAAAATAAAATTTAAATTAGCATTCCATTAAAAGAATTAAAGAATGTAGTTGTCAAATACCTGCCAGAATAGTTGGCAATGTGGTGTAGCATTCGGCTTGCAGGTCGGGGGATCGAATCCCCCTCTCCCAATTTAAATAAAATAGTTTAAAATTTTTTGCACAATTAAAGTTGATATTTAATTTTTATTAAGATAAGTTAATTTTCAATTAATTTATTTAACCTAAATATTCTCAACCAATAAAAATTAGTAAATTAATTAAAAAAATGTGAAAATCTTAGAAAATAGTATTGAAGAAATATATAGATACAAATATACGTATCTATAACATGCTCTGTAATATATATAGATAGATACTAGCAAAATACCCGTGCTATTCACAGGTGAGAGATCACAAAACAAAAAAAAAATACATATTGTTCATTTTCAATTAATGTGAACAATATATTTATGGTATGTATTCTACATTGAAAACATATAGAAAAATTAATGACTTGTGTCTACTCCACAATCAACTTTTAAGGAACCTTTGCCTATACAAATACAACCTCAAAAAACAAAATATGTAGGTAGGAAAGTGACTATTCAATCTAGGTAGAAGAGTGACTATTCAATTTAGGATTTAGGGCGAATGGAGTATTAAAAATATTGATGTGAACCTTTTTTAGTACAAATCATATCATGCGAAGGAGACAGACAATAATTGTTTCTTGGTTTAAGAGATTGTAGATGCCAATAAAAGAAACATACTCTAGTACTAAAATTTCCCTTCTCCTCCCCAAGCAAAAATAAAATTGAAATAGATCACTGCAAGGAATAAAAATCAAAAAATATATTCCTTTTAGGGAAAGAGAAGTGAAAGAGAAGCATATGCATGAACATTTCCGCATATTTCTTTTGGAGGTGAGAAGTGAAAGAGAAGTATATGCATATGATATAATATAATTTTGAGGAACATGGGAGGCAATTGAAACAGAGATGAGGGATTTTGAGGCGAGAGGTAGTGATTTGAACGAACTTGTAATGGAAAAACAATAAAGAAACATAAAATCATTTAAAAAACTAATAAATAAATTAAGAAAAATAAAACAAAAGGCGGTATTAAATCATTAAAAGGGAAAATGAAGGAGAGAAGTAGAGAAGAAAGATACCTTATTAAGTTATTAGACTCATACTCATCATTTATTTATTCATAGAGGATTTTATTGTTATTGGTAAAAATAAATACAAAATTAATAATAATTTTTTAATACAATTACACTACGGGAGAAAAATATTATATTATTTATTGCTTTGTGAAACACAATTAGTGGGTCGAACCTGCAATGCAAACAATGAAGAAACATTAATACGTAAAAAATAATTGAAGAAATTATGAAAAATAAAATAAAAATGTATAAAACCATTAAAAGGGAAAATAAAGATGGAATCTAAGAAGAAAAACAAAGAAAGGTGACGGAAATGGGAAAAAAAACGAAGAAATAATATTGGGGAAGCTTGTGAGTTTTGGTGGAAACATCATACATGTGATTTATAAAAGGAGATGAAAAAGAATTTTAAAAGTAGAAGAAGAGTTGATATCTGAGTCTCAATCTCTTGAGATTTTCCTACACAAGATAATAATTTCCCAAATTTTGAAACTAATTTATGAAGATAACAATTTAAAGATTGTTGGAATATGGATGGGGTCATGGAGATCATAAAGTTTTCCTATTTTTAGGAATATATATAATTAAAGGTGGTTATTTCCTTAACAAAATCTAATAATATATTAAATTATCTTTATTTTTTCAAAAAATGCTTATGTTTAGGAGGAAGAAACGATTGATTAGGAAAATTGTGAATTTTACAAACAACTAGTTGATAATTATAATCCTTAAATGACTGGATTATTTTTAGAAGAGCAAATAGCTTTTTCTGCCACAAAATTAGTTACGAGTGCTATATCTGCCACAAATCACGTTTTCGTGCTATATCTGCCTCAAAACTAGTTACAAGAGCTATATTTGTCACAAATTATTTTTTCGTGCTTTTTTTACCATGTAACATTTTATGAGTGCTAAAAATGCCACAAAAAAGAGGGAGGGTGAAGGGAAAAATATGTAAGAGATCAAATTAATTTCAATTAGACCCTAAAATCAAAATTTTATATAATATTGGGTACCTAATTTTATTTTATTTTTAATACTTGACCCTTCTTCCCAAATTTACCAAAACCCTCACCGCTACCTTCTTCTTTCTTCTCTTCCCACATCGAGCTACCACCACCTCCCATCCCGTTACCCAATCCCTGCCCCCACCCATACCAAAGAGTACCAAATCTGGCAAAAAATGACTGCTTGAAGACTTGGAGAGGCGTGGTGAAGGTGATAGCCTAGCAAAAATGTCTAAGAACAATTAGATATTCTTAGGAAATTGGTCTGCATTTTGCATATTGCTTTGCGAGAGTCCTTTTTGTTCAAGAATTATGATGGTTTCAGATGCAAAGCATCTATGTTAGGTTAATTATGTACTGCAAATTAATCTACATTTTGTTTAGTACTTTGACTGGTATGTATTTTGTTTAAATTTTTTTGATGGTTTTAGTAGCAAAGCACTTGGTTAATCATGTAGTGAAAATTGATTAGCATTTTGCTTATTGCTTTGACTTATATGTATTTTGTCAAACAGTTTCTAAAGGTTAGAGGAGCAAAGCATTTGTGAAATTTGTTATATGTGCCTGAACTATAGATCTAGAAGTGATTTCATCATATGGATTGCTATTCTTGGTTAATTTTCATGGGGTATGGGTGGGGGTTAGGGATTGGGTGGCGGCGCCGGCTCGAGGTGGGAGGAGAAGGAAGAAGAAGGCGGTGGAGGCTTTGATAAATTTGGGAAGAAGGGTCAATTATTTAAAAAATAATTTGTGTACCCAATTAAATATAAAAATGTGATTTTAGGGTCTATTTGAAATTAATTTTATCTCTTACATATTTTTCCCTTCACCCTCCCTCGTTTTGTGGCATTTTTAGTACTCATAAAATGTTTCATGGCAAAAAAGGCACGGGAAAACGATTTGTGGCAAATATAGCACTTGTAACTAGTTTTGTGGCAGAAAAAACACGAAAACATGATTTGTGGCAGATATAGCACTCGTAACTAGTTTTGTGGCAGAAAAAGCTATTTACTCTTTTTAGAAAATCATAATAACTTAAATCAATTTAAATCTTTGACATAATAGGAGATTTCATGGGATAAATGAAGATCTTAAATTTTTTTGAAGTAAAAAAAATGATTGAAATACTCTAAATTAAATAGTCGTATAACTTTTTAAAATGTATTAAATTCCAATTTTATCGAATTAAAGAGGTAAAAATCATAAAAATTTAGAATGGATGATTTAGAGACTTGAGAATAAAATAGTAATATTTTTATAATATTTATATATAGATAAATTGTCTAACCGGGAGAAGTGACCATTTACGTTCCAAATCAATCTAAATATTCAATAGAGAAAAAAAAATTGTGAATTAATTAAAAAATTTAAATAATTAAAAACTAAAAATATTGTTAAAAGAATTTAAATGATCAACATAATCTTATAAATTTAAAGAACAGTAAATCTTTAATCTTTAAAAATTATTTCAAAAACCTCCCTGAAACAATCATAATTTTATAACTTATTTAAAAGTTTTAAATTCCAAAAAAATAAGATTAGAATTTTTGGTGTTCTAGAGTTGTAAAAAAAAAATGTATTATGTAATAGATATAATTTAAGATTAGTAAAGAAAAATTAGGATTATAAAGATAACTGAGTAAGTAGTTTTTATTTGAATATTATTAAGATAAGAGTTAATTTTCAATTAATTTAACTAATCTAAATTATCTCAACCAATCAAAATTAGTTAACTAATTAAAAAACTCAAAATTCCCAGAAAATTCGATTAGAGTTTTGAAGCATTGTGATTGGTTGAAACTCAAAAAGTTTAATTAAATTAGCATTCCATTAAAAGAATTAAATAAAATAGTTTTCAAATATCTGCCAGAGTGGCTGGCATTGTGGTGTAGCATGTAATCTGCAGGTCGTGGGATCGAATCCCCCTTCCCCCAGTTTAAATACAATTAATCATTTTTTTTTGCACCAATCAAAATTTTTATAACTAATTAAAATATAAATTCCTAGAAAATGACATGTGGCATGATATAGATACAAAAAGTACAAAGAGCTTATGTAATATATACTAGCAAATGACCCGTGCTATGCACGGAAATACTGAATTTCAAATTATTAATTTAATGGCTGTACAATTGTATTAGAACAAAAACTCGTTAACTGTAATATGAATTTTATTGAGTAACTCACAAATATAAGGGTGAGCACCGAAGGATTTTTGGATAAAAAATATTAGATCAAATAATATATAATCAAAATAATTAAACACAGTCCTATACTATTTCGATTAATGTTTCATCCAATGTTTTGGTCCAATAATCACTACACTACTACTACTATTAAATATTAATCACCTAATCTTTTAAGAAAAAATGAAGAGACTACGTATTTTGACTTCATTTTTCTTATGGAGCCATCTAATTCATGAAGTTTTTTCAACATTGTGTGCTCCACATTTTGAGATAATGCATCTTCTTCTATGAGAGCAAGGAATTTTTTGCTCAAGTTTTTTTCGACAAACTTGCATTGTTGTAAGATCCATTTTATTAAATGTTTTTATTCCCTCAAAGATAAAATCAGTCTAATAGTATATAATAAATTATTTAAAGGGAATTTATTAATAATAATGTTTATTGGATAAAAAATGGATCAAAATAGATATAAATAATAATTAAACGTCAAAAGTATTGAACATAAAACGGATGAAGAGATGAGTAAATATTAGAATAAAATATTCTCATAAATTTCCATAAGTTCACAGAAACTTCCCAATAAATTTCCTCAAATAAGTTCCTCATAAACTTTATAATTTTTGCAAAATTGGTCATTTTTGAAGGGCAATCTTTTAAGAAAACTCTGTTGGGCATGACTTAAAAACTTAATTCTTAGAACCAAAATAAAAAATCAAGTCTAAATTAAGGTTTTGCTTAAGACTTCTAGGACATACGTAAATCAATACATATAACAGAAAATGTTAGCAAGAATTAGGATTCTTTGTACCCAGCAATCAAATAAATCGAAACATTTAAAAGAAAAATCAAAATAAAAAATTAAAAGTGGCTAGCAAATGATCAATAGATTCAGCTATCATAAATCAATGCAAAAAAGCAAAAATTCTACTAATAATATAAAAGAAATTTAGAAAAATAACACAAGGGTCATAAGCAATATGATGATACATAGTTATCAGAAACTCGAATATTATTTAGGCTATAACTTTAACAAATACAATATTGCTTCAATCTTGAATTTAATATTTCACTTTGACTTAAAATGAAAATTAATAAAAATATTTTACTTTTAATAAAGTTGTCTTCTAACATTATTAGTTAAGGAAATTTAATCCCCTTAAATTACACTTAAACTAAGGAAGGTTAGTAGTGGAAGTTTATATGAAAAAATATTATTATTTTAGAAAATAAGTAATTTAATTCTAGTCATTCTAAAAAGAAAAAAAAAACTCATAATAGACATACTTTACTCAACAAAAACTCATTATGCATACTTTATTCGACAAAAACTCATTCTGTATACTTTATTCGAAAAAAACTCAAAAATATTATGGTCGGTAAGTAGCTTATAGATTAATGTAAAAATTATTGCAATATAAAAGTTCAAACGAAACAAATTTTTTCTTACGGAATTTATTACAATATTCCAACTATCTCATAATTTACTTAAATTAGCATTCCATTAAAAGAATTAAAGAAAATAGTTGTCAAATAGCCGCTAGAGTAGCTGGCAATGTGGTATGGCATTTGATCTGCATGTTGCGAGTTCGAATCCTTCCTCCTCCGAATTGAATAAAATAGTTCAAATTTTTGCACCAATCAAAAGTTTTATAACTAATTAAAAATATAAAAATTCCTAGAAAATAACATGTGGCATGATATATATACAAATCTGAAAAGAGATTCTGTAATATATATATATATATACTAGATAATTACCCGTGCTATGCACGGAGCTTCATTTTACCAAAGCATTCACACTATATGAAAATAATGCTAAATTTAAGTGGAGAAAACAAAACAAAAACATGTGTTATTAAATTCCAATCCGATTGAAAAGTCAATATCTCGTGGTATTAAACTGATCGTACTGAGCGATCGAATCATTTAGATTGGGAATCAAGGGTTTTACAGGGAACTAAACGACCCAATCAGACCAATTTATTATTATTATTTTACGTTTTGATTGTTCGTGAGTGAAAAAACTGAAAAAGTAAATAAAGATTGCCCAATTTTTTTAGTGACCGGTATCCGGATATTGACGTGACTAATTTGGTTGGCTCTATTTGCAATTTACTTATTGACAGGAAATCCTAATAGTGAAAGAACAAAATATAAGAATATTGCTTCCCTTTTTCTTTTAGTTCCCTGTAAAACAATGCACGGAGCTTCATTTTACCAAAGCATTCACACTATATGAAAATAATGCTAAATTTAAGTGGAGAAAACAAAACAAAAACATGTGTTATTAAATTTCAATCCGATTGAAAAGTCAATATCTCGTTGTATTAAACTGATCGTACTGAGCGATCGAATCATTTAGATTGGGAATCAAGGGTTTTACAGGGAACTAAACGACCCAATCAAACCAATTTATTATTATTATTTTACGTTTTGATTGTTCGTGAGTGAAAAAACTGAAAAAGTAAATAAAGATTGCCCAATTTTTTTAGTGACCGGTATCCGGATATTGACGTGACTAATTTGGTTGGCTCTATTTGCAATTTACTTATTGACAGGAAATCCTAATAGTGAAAGAACAAAATATAAGAATATTGCTTCCCTTTTTTTCTTTTATGTTATAATTTCCGAAGTTTAGTTATAATTATTGTAGTTATAATTCTTTTATTTCATTTTTTTTCAAAAAAAAATGAATAAAATATCACATTGGCTGCCTCATATGACAACATAATGTTGTTTTCATGGATATCCATTAAACCAATAGATACTTCATATGTGTCAATACTATGGAAAAGACTTTACAATATATCTATTAATAAGTAGATGTGAGTATTCTAATTGGAAAACGTATTACATTCCACAAATATCCATACATAGATGAGGGGTAGGCCAAAAGAAAAAAAGAAACCAAACTAACCCTTGCGAAAACTATCAGTTGGGGTGAATATATACTAATGATTCCATCCAATTTTTTGTATTTCACATGCAAATCAAGTCATGTACCAGAATATAAAATAATAATAAATTCGGGAAATGAGAATAGAAAATAACTTGTGAAAAGTTCATAGAAAATTTATCCAATGTTAAAAAAATCTTTATGATAATAGAACTCCTAAAGAATTCATATGATATGAAAATGTATCTGATGATGACAAATTATGATTAAGTTGATGACTTTCTTTTGTTACCATGATCAAAGTGAGGTCCTTCCAATACTCTGGTGCTTGTTGTCCCACATTTCCTCCTCTCCTATTATATCCTCGAGAAAGAGCAAATATATCATTCATCTATTCTTTTTCCCTATTAAACTTATAATTAGAGAGTTAGAAATATGTCTCTATGTCTTGCGTTGGAGAAAAGGCTTTTGAAATGCCTCATCTTTCTTCTCCTGGGAAAACATTATATCATGGAAAGAACTCATACGTTGCTCTTCGTAATTTAACTGCAATCCAGGAAAAAAGCATAAAGAATCAAGAGCCAGAAGAAGAATATAGAAAACTTTAGCATGATCAATACAAAAAAATAGAGTTAAAAAAAGAAAAAAATAACTATTTGATATAGCTATCTAAAAGAGCAAGTTGAGTAGGGGACATAGAGCAATGCCAATAAAGTATTGATCAATACCAGGAAAAAAACTAAAACAAAACATGTATGTAAGTAGTCAATGAGAAGAACAAACTAACCATGTTGTCGTATCTCACTATGTCCATCTGGAAAAAAATTGTTAAAATACTATTTTAATTAGACAAAGATTTTCTACTTTTAATTTGTTGTTAGCTGTAAAAAAAATAAGCAGGAAACTTGTTGATAAACAATTATTCTAAGTTGGTTATCAAAATTAAGTATAAAAATCAAATTTAATATAATAAAAATCCATAAAAATAGAAAATATAGAGGAAAATAATGTTTCAGTTTTTCTTGATCTCCTATGCAACTACTGTGATTCCTGCAAGATTAAAAGCTTTGTTACATATCTACAAATATGAAAAACAAAAATCAAATTAATGAAACATATAGAATAAAAATATGAGAATTATGATCACGGAGATTATGAAAATAAGCAAACTATAAAAGTAAATGTCAATAATATGACACTTAATTTAAAAGAAAATTAGAATTTTTATGTGATTTGTACCTCTTTCATTGATGAAGGTTATTATGGAATATTTATTTTTTCAAAGAGTATCAAATATGCTCATGAACAGATCGATTATTGATGACTGATAAGTATGCAAAAGAAAAAATATAGGGTAAATATAGGGTATTGTGTGTGTATGAGTGGTGTTTTAGTGCTTTTAGGATTAGGTTTCTAAGAGATAACAATAGAAGAAGTGGTGATTAAATAGAAGAGAGGGGGTTTTTAATTTTGAAACTAATGTGAAAGATAACATGTTTATTATGTTTACTTCATTATGGAGAAATAGTTTGAACCAATGAAAATTTTATAAAAGAATTTAAAGTGTTATAATTAAGCTTTGGTGGTGTATATCTGATAAAATTATTTGATATTTGAATTTTATTAAGTTAATAATTAATTTTCAATTAATTTAACTAATCTGAAAAATTTCAACCAATCAAATTATTAAACTAATTAAAAAAAGCTCAAAACTCGCAGAAAATTATATTAGAGTTTTGGAGGCTTGTGATGGGTTGAAACTGAAAACAAACTCTGTAATATAAAGATAGATAGATATACTAGCAAAATACTCGTGCTATGCACAAAAAATATATTGATAGCGGACTAAATTAAAAGAACAATTTACAAAAAATAATGAGGCATCATCGAAAGAATTAATAATGAAAATATCATTCTCAATAAAATGTCTTATGGCAAAAGGATCAAATTCTATTGGCTAATTAAAGTGAACAAAGTCAAGAAATTACTTTCCAAAATAAAATTGTTATAGTGAATCTTGATTGACCTTCTCAATCATTCGGGAAAAAAAAAAAACTATCCTTGCTTATCCTACGCTTATATAATTAGGGAGTTGTCCACTTTAAGGAGTACAATTCATCAATAGTAAGTTTTGTTAATGTACAACAATGTGACTATTTTTTTCTTTTATGACATTAAATCATCCACTAACTTTAATATTGTCAACGAAAATTTAACTTTTTAGGTGTAATATATGATAAGATTGTGAAAATTTCGCTTTGCCTGCTTTATTGAATCAATTTAGCTAAAAAAATTTCAACATCTCGACTTATGTTTTAGCCCTTTTTTTCCATGTTTTAAAATAACCAACAATGGGAAAAAAGAAGTAGAATTTCCAAAAAATAAACATTTACACTCTAGCAAATATATATTTGAGGAACATGCTTCGTCATGGTCAACTCTAATAATTCAAGCATGGCTAAAGTCTTTGAAACTCTGTAACTTAAAGTTAGAAGTTATGTATGTATGCATATATGTCTTTTACATATACAAATATACTTGTGATTAATACATAGCTATATGAGTGACGTAGTGTATGTTATACAAATAAAAGACAAAATGTAGCAAATGAACTATAATTAAAAGTACAACATTAAGAGATTAAGAGAAGGGAATTTTTTGTGCATTTGACATTTTTTTTGTTTCATTAATATCACATATGCGATAATCATTTTAATTTTATGGTGAACAAATTAGTGGGCTCATTTTATTTACATGTCAGATTTAATATTAGAAATAGTGCTTTCTACTATTCGGTATTATAAAGCGACAAATACAAACAAATGAAATACAATATCTATCATCAATGCTAATGAAAACTTAGTTTAAAACCTTGTATATGTGAGAATCTCAAGAACAAAGTCCAGAGAAAACCTTCGCAATATATCGATTGTGCCTTTGTAGTTAAGATGATACAATAACGTTTTACTATCACAATACGAAGCCGTACATGAAGTAGAAAAATAGGAGAGAAGAGATGGAAGAATCCACCACTAAGACAACATGTATATCACATGGCTTTTAAGCAGAAATAAAATAGCTATAAAATGGATTAGTGGAAAATCAATATAGAAGTACAATGTTCCATTGAAAATGAAAATAAAAAACAAATAAATAAAATAAAATATTACTTTAAACGCAAGAGATGATCCCCGAAAATCCTTCCCCCGCAAACATAGTTTAAGATTAAATAAGTTATAAAATAAACATGAGAGTAAAAAAATTGGAACAAATATGAGAAGAAATTAAAAAATCAAAAAAATTTCGAGAGTAAACATGAAACAAAAGTATTTAAAGAAAAAAATAAAACTTCAAATAAAACAACACATTATTTATTTTGTCTACACATTGCTTAGTTCATTCAACATATAGAAAATGTGGGTCTTTTATTATCCCATCCAACACCTCTACAATGAAAGAGAGTGCTAATTAACATAGACTTGTTTGCCAAAATTTATGGTTAGCAGAATTTTGAAGCACTTGAGTTAAAAATTTTGAAGCAGTTTTAACCTGTTTCAAAGTAGGCTATGAAGACTTCTTCTTTTCATATACTCTTAAAATTTTGAAGCAGTTTTATCGCTTGATTTTTGCAGTATAAACGAAGAGAAATGATTTTTTTTTTAAATATCCATATTTATTTATTTTTAAAAATATATTATGAAAATAAAAATGCTACACAAGAATAAAAAACAAAAAACGAACATTGCATAAGCCTAAGCTAAATCGAACTTGATTGTAAGTACAATCGGAATTCAGAGGACCCGGTAATCTGAATTACCCGTAATTGGTTAAAACTTTACTATTTATATAAATAAAAATAATAATAAGCAAATAAGTGGGTTTCCCTAATTTGATGGGTTGAAATGTCAGCCCAATTTCTCACTCAAAACATGTCAAAGTACTCTCCTTTATAGTATTGCCAAACTCAAAAAACAATGTAACTTTTTAATGTGGGATAATCTTATAAGCCAATCAAGAGTTTACAACCAAAGTAAAGTTTAACCAACCAATCAAAATTTTATAAAATAATTAATTGAACCAAAATTAATGGAAATTACACGTATGATTTAGAAGAATGTGATTGGCTGAAACTGAAAACAGGCTCTATAATATAAGTATATTAGCCTAATAACCCTGCTATGCACGGAATTGTGTTTTACAAAAATGAATATATAGAGAAAATAATGTAAGGGTAAATTAGCCAATAAATGAACAATTCTTGTAAAAAGACCTATATTTTGCAACAAAAAATAACTCTTAAAAAACTTCTATTTTGAATTGGAGGGAGTATAAATTTCATACACATTAATTTTCTTTTATAGTCTTGCCATTTGTCAAGTTTTAAAAATAATAACTATTTTTTTTATGTGAGAGTCTTTATTGTTGTTAATTCTCTTATGACAAGAGTAGAATAATCAAATTTATTCTCGAGGACGCCATGCAATCAATGTTTCTTACTTGGATTGCTCTCCAAATAAGAAATTTGTGTCTTTTGAATCTCCAACGGCTTCCTTGCTTCTCAGAATTTTGCAAAACAGATCAACATAAGAACCAAAATAAACTAACTTGTACTCAAGGAAGCCATGCAGTTAAAGGACAAGAGCAGAGAAAAAAAGCAGAGTAGAGAAGAGTTCTCTAAGTGGGGTTATAAGAATTGGCTGCAATGTGATTGATAAGATTACTTGGGAGTGACATTATATACATGCACAAAAGTTAGGTAAAGACATAAGCAATGAGATTTTGAAAATTGTCCAATTTACTTTTAGGAAAACAAAATTTTTTATTTACAAAAACCTTTAAATACTAATTTTTTCCCACCAGAAATAATGGTAGTTTTTTTTATTTAGTTTATATATGTTTTTGTAGATAATATATCCTTAAAGAATGTAGAATAATGAGATTCAATAATAATTTATCTACTATTTCACTAATTTCATATTCTTAAGATCAACTATCTATTGCACTACTATTAGACCGAATGCACAATTTAATAACTAACTTTCGAACATTCATTCTATTTATATTTATATTTATATGCAAACCTATATTGCTTTATCACATTTATATTTGAAAGGATTTTGGTTTTTTTTTTAATTTTTTTTTACTTTACAAGCATGATTAAAACTATTATATGCAGAATATTTATAACAAGAGAAAACAGCCCCACTCATCCCCCAACTTATTTGTATTGGCCTCGTGAATCCTTTTTTAATTTTTTCAACAAAAATAATCCCTTTACATTTCACGTTTCGCCCAGAGAGTCCAAACCACCAAATTCACGGTGGTTTCCGGCGGAAACCTTGCACGGTACTTGCAGCACCCATTTAAAGAAGGGTATTTGTGTCATTTCATATTTAAATTAAATTAAAAACAAAACTCTTCTTCTCCAAACAACACAACTCCCATCATCGGCGAAATTCTCCCGCCGCCTCCGGCCACCACCATCACAACCACTACCATCTCTGCTAAATCTCATGCCCTCTCCAACTTCTCCCTTCTTCATCAGATTTCAATAACTAAAAAAATTATTTCTCTTTCTTTTCCCAATTAATCATATTCATAGAGAGAAAAGAGGGCTTTGATTCAGAAAAAATGCGGGGTTTTGTAGTTTTTCCCCCTCCCCCAATTGTTTTTTGCTCCGAACTGAATTACCCAGCACCCCGACCCTCAATCCTAAAAGCTCCAGCATTTGTTTGGCCCTTTAATCCCAAATTCACCCAAATCTTTTGTTAGACAAGAAAGAAAATTCATCATGCATCGTCTACCAAATTCCAGAAAATAGAAAAGGGGTGGGAGTAATTAAAATTGGGGTCGGGGCAGGGGTGGTCTCGAGCAAGGAGAGGGGTCTGTGGTAGTGGTTTCCAGAGATCGAGAGACGAGGATGGTAGAAATCGAGATGGTGACGGTGACGACAATGATGGTGTTGATGATAGATGAAAATGGTGACGGGAATTATAAAATAGAAAATAAAAATAAAAGAGGGAGAGAGAACAAAACAGGGGCCAGAGTGGTGGTGGCGACCGGCGAGTGAAAAGGAAACCGGGGGTCTGCGTTGGGTAGCAGAGAAGGTAAAGGTAAAGACGGATGGGGACGGTGAATGGCCGGCGGGGGCGGATGGGTGAATGAGAGAGAGAGGTTGTTTGGTGAAGAAGTGTGGGTTTTACTTTTTATTTATTTTTTAAATGTTTTTTAGGGAAATTTAAGAAATGTCAATTATACCCTCATTAATTAGAGCATGTGCTGAAGTTTACCGGAAACCACCGCAAAATGGGTGGTTAGGACTCTCTGGGCGGAACGTAATATGTAAAGGGATTCTTTTTGCTAAAAAATTAAATAAGGATTCACGAGGCTAATAGAAATAAGTTGGGGGACGAGTAGGGCTGTTTTCTCTTATAACAATCTAAATACATAAAGACCTCTCTACGTGTGGGTGATAGCGGTCAGTTACGACTTCAAGATAAAACTCATTTTCTTTTGTTGTCTCCACAATTAGCACGTTCACTGGAAGATTTCTCACGAACTAATTCAATCAAGTTGTCCAATTAATAGTAAACAAAAACATTAAAAAAATATGATATTATTCAGAAGATTGTCAGAGTTTCCAGTATGCTTAAAATTAGTCATTTCTCAAAGTCTCAATCTCCTTTTGTAGGGGAGAAATGTCTTCTATAACTTCTTTTATCATTAAATAAATAGGAGTTACAAAACTTAAATGTGGAGGTTAAAAAATTTTATTTTAGGGGTTACAAATAATTTGAATGAACTTTTGAATCTTGGGAGTTATAAAATATTTGAAATAATAATTTAATAATTAATTTTGAAGTTTAAAGCTTTATTTTTAAAAGAGAGAATCACTATTTATACTCATTATCTAACTTTGAAAAGCAAGTTATACCCTTTATCTTTTTTGCGTGCCATAAATAGCCAGTATAATTTTCGAGGTGCCATTTATACCCAAAATGGGCGGAGTCCGATAAATAGCAAGCGTGTGGCTAGCACGTGCGAAGTTTTGAGGGCATTTTTGTCCAACCCACCCCACCCTCCCTCTTGGTCTCCACCGTTCACCCCACCACCCACCACTCCGCCATCTCCTCCGTCGCAGCCACCGCCATCTCCGCTTGGGACTTTTTGGAGAATAATTTAACTAAAACTACCATCTTTTGGTAGGTTTAGTGTAGATTATTTATGTTTGTTTGGTATTTACGTTTTTTTGTTAAGAGAAAGCCTCACAGAAATTTTTTTTGACGGTTTCTCTTTGAAAAAAGGGTTTCTGCCATTTTTTTTCCTGCCATTTTTGGCTATTTTTGAAGACTTGGAAGCTCTAATCAAGGATTTAACTTCTATATGATGTTGGGATGGGGTTCCAAAGGTTGAATTTGGAGGTATTTGCTGGGGTTTTTGTGATTTTAGGACAAAAATCAAGGGTTTCTGGCAGCTCTGTGCTTCGTGCACTTTATTGCGATTTCCCGTTGATTTGGTAAGAGATTTTTGCTCAAACTTTACAGTAAGATTCGCACTTTAACTGTGAACAAGAACATTTTTGCTCAATTTTTCTTGAATGGGCTATTCTTCTCTTTGGAAATGTTACCCAGCTGCGAGGGTGGAAATGGCTGAGTGGTGGAGGGTGGGGTGAGTGGGTGGCGGACTTTGGAAATGTTACCCAGCAAGAGGGTGGAGATGGCGGTGGCTGCGACAGTAGAGATGGCGGAGTGGTGGGGGTGGGGTGAACGGTGGAGACCAAGAGGGAGGGTGGGGTGGGTTGGACAAAAAATGCCCTCAAAACTTCGCACGTGCTAGCCACACGCTTGCTATTTACCGGACTCCACCCATTTTGGGTATAAATGGCACCTCGAAAATTATACTGGCTATTTATGGCACGCAAAAAAGATAAAGGGTATAACTTGCTTTTCAAAGTTAGATAATGGGTATAAATAGTGATTCTATCTTTTTAAAAAAAAATCCTTATTAAAAGGTCTCCAAACTTATTCAACGTGGATAGATTTTTGTTGATCCATCAAGTCAAAGTTTTATGAAAATTGATTTTTACTTGAACTATAAATTATTTATTATGATGCACATTTTCGATCATTAATTGAATTAATTTATACGCTCACAAAGAAATATTATTAATTTATGCATTATCGTTATAAGATTTATGTATTTCATTCAAATATTGACTCTAATCTTCTTAAGATTTTACTAGTTTCATCTCAAATATATATGCCCATTTTTTTTAAAAAGTTATAAACCATATGATATGATTCGTGTATACTAGTAGGTTCTCTTAAGCCAAAGAACTCCAAGAACAGAGATAACAAATCATTCTAGTTTATGCACTTTATCGAGTTAAAATAACGTATTTTAAAATTTTCGTCTTTGAATAAATAACTGAAAAAACTCATTTTACTTTCTGCATTTATAAATCCATATATTAATCTAGACATAATTTCCATTTTTCTAAAGGGAATAAAATCTCGAAACAGTCAAGAATAGATAATCAACATTCACTGTTATCCCAGTTGTAAGTTATGATATTTTTATTTGGTTTACAAAATCGCATAATGATATAAAATTCGTTGCTTTAGCACACATTTAATCATAAAGTTTTCTGGTTCACTAAAACAGAAAGAACTATGCTTTTCTGGAAAAATGTAAATAACTTGACAACTTCAATGGCCGTTTCAAGGACTAGGTATAGACTCCATACTGCGGTCACGATGGCCCATTCCAGGACTGGGTCCAGACCTCAAACTGCGATGACGATTCCCAATTCCAGGACTGGGTACAGACCTCAAACTACGATCACGATGGCCCATTCCAGGACTGGATACAGACTCCAAACCGTGATCACGATGCCCCATTCCAAGACTAGGTACAGACCTCAAACTGCGATCACGATGGCCCATTCCAGGACTGGGTACAGGCTCCAAGTTGTGATTAAAATGGCTAGAAATATAAGTCAAGTGTTTCTTATTTGGATTGCCCTCCAAATAAGGAACTTGTGTCTTTTCAATCTCCAACAGCTTCCTTGCTCTTGAGAATTTTGCCAAACAGATCAACATTAGAACCAAAATAAGCAAACTTGCTTTCAAGGAAGCCATGTAGTTAAACGACAAGAGCAGAGAAAAAAGTAGAGTAGAGAAGAGTTCTCTAAGTGGGGTTATTAGAATTGGTTGCAATGAGATTGATAAGATTACTTGGGAGTGACATGCTTTATATACATGTACAAAAGTTAGGTAGAGACATAAGCAATGAGATTTTGAAAATTGCCCAATTTACTTTTAGGAAAATAAAATTTTTTATTTACAAAAACCTTTAAATATTAATTTTTGCCCACCAGAAATTATGGTAATTTTTTTATGTATTTTATATATGTTTCTGTATTGCTCGTCCCTTAATATAAAATCAAAAAGTTTAAGTTGGTTGGCTGGGCCAAGAAGTTTGAAATTGAAAAGGAATATTTTGCGTGTACGCTACTTCCTAATGTCTTTGGGAGTTGTATACCGGATTAGTTTTGAATCGTAAAATGGACACATATACATGTTGGGTCTCAGAACTTATGTAAAACACCGACCCAGATTGAAAACTATGTGTTCTTAATAAGCCAAATGTGTATTTGGCAAGTTAGTCTAGGCACAAGAGAATTTGGATGGATTTGAAGTATCGTAACCCTATGAGGACCACGATGCAATTTATGAAGATTACGAGAGAGATATTATATATTGCCACATATTCCAATTTCATCACTACATGGTCGGTCGGTAATATATCCTTAAAGTAGGTAGAATAATGAGCTTCAATAATAATTTATCTACTATTTCACTAATTTCATATTCTTAAGATCAAATACCTATATGCACTACTATTAGACCGAATGCACAATTTCCCCGTGTATATCCATATTTCTGTCTCCAACAAATCAGAATTCGCTATATGAATTTTATTTCAATTATATATACACATGGCGAATTGTGATTGGTTGGGTACAGAAATGGGAACATAAACGGGGACAGATGATTTTTTGCCTCTTTAGAAGATGATCAAAGTTTACGTTATGCATAAAAGTAGAAATTTCTCAATGTCTCAATCTCCTTTTATAGGGGAGAAATGTCTTCTATAACTTCTTATGTCATTAAATAAATAGGAGTTACAAAACTTAAATGTGGAGGTTACAAGAATTTATTTTATACTACAAGAAAACAGTTAAATAGAGACCGCATGTAGCGACCGAAATTTTAGGTAACAAATATAACGACCGAATACCGATCGACTAGACACCGAAAAATAAACGGTCGTTATTCCATCAGCCTTCAGTCGGCCACATCGAAACCGTTGACCAAATTGAAACGCCATCGTTTTGCTCACCATTACCGACCGACCACCAACGTATGTTAACAACCGAATACCGACGGAATTAATGACGGCGTCAAAACGACGTCATTTTGATGTTTTATTTCTTTTAAAAAATTAAGGTTTAAAATTAATTAAAACGACATCGTGTTGTTCAACGTTAACAACTGAAAACCGACGGAAGTTAACGACCGAATACCGACGGAGTTAATAACGGCGTCAAAACAATGTCGTTCTGATGTTTTATTTCTTTTAAAAAATTAAGGTTTAAAATTAATTAAAACGACATCGTGTTGTTCAAAGTTAACGACGGATGAGTTGAAGCAAGTAATTGAGGTTCAACTTGCTGGACTACCTGACCAAAAAATTATTCTTTTCAAATGCGACTGGTTTGATTCTACTCCAAATCGAGGTTTAAGAGTGCATCCTCAATATAAACTTGTAGAAATTCATAGGAAAAGAACCTACCAGGGTTACGATCCATTTGTATTTGCTTCCCAATGTCAACAAGTCTACTACACACCTTATCCGGGTAGTAAGACAACATCTAGGGCTGATTGGTTGGCTGTATGTCGCTCCAAACCACGTCTATTTGACGCTCCCGGTGTTCCGTCACCGTATCGGGACGAAGTATGCGAGGAGGAGACCAGTCGCATTGATCCAACTATTACTGAAGTTGGTCAACTTGCACACCGGTCAGGGGAAATTGAAGTTGTACTTGTGGCCGGTACGAGCCGTGGTTATGAAAATGATGACGATGATGATGATGAAATTATGTCGGGTGATGACAATTCTGAAGAAGATGATGAATTTATGTCGGATGATGATTTAGAATGATTAAGATTTTCTCGCTTGTGGAATTCCACATATTGAAGGTGAGTAATATTTGTTGGTTTTTTTTGTACTTTATTACCATAAATTTATTGTCATATTGTATAACTTTTTAACATAATTCAAAGTAGTAATTTTATTGTCATAATAATTTGATTCTTGAATTTTGCAGATTGCAACTCATGCATTTCCAAGGATATACATATGAATGACATCAAGGAGTTTATGAGAAGTGCACACTTTGATTGTGAGTTTTGATAATTAAAATAAATTACTTTGAATGTGAGTGTTGTAATGTAATGTGCACACTTTGATTGTGAGTTTTGATAATTCAAAGTGTGCACTTTGATTGTGAGCATTGTACTGTAATGTGCACACTTTGATTGTGAGTGTTGTAATTCGAAGTTTGCACTTTGATTGTGAGTATTTAATGTAATGAGAAGTGCGCATTTTGATTGTGAGTGTTGTAATATAAATTTGTGTTTTTAGTAAGATATTTGGTTATGTAATGTTATTTTTGGGTTTATTGATTATTTTTGCTATTTGAGATCTTGTTAAAACTATTTCTGATCTTATTTTTGCTATTTGGTTATTTCTGTGTTTTATAATAGGGATTTAATTAAATATAATATTTATTTTTTTTAAATAAAAAACAATTCAGCGACGTCCAAAAACCGTTGGTATTCAGTCGTTCCAAGTTCAAAGTCAAACGTCAACATTGTTGACTAAACCATCGGTATTCGGTCGCTATATGGTGACCCGAGTTTCCGTTGCTAAATAACCGTCGGTATTCCGTCGTTTATAGGCACAAGTCAAACATCAACAATGTTGACCATTCCGTCGCTGATCGGTCTCTATATTTCCGTCGATATTCGGTTGCTAAAAGTCCTGTCGGTATTAGGTCGTTAACAGGTCAAGTCAAACGTCAACAATGTTGACTATGTCGTCGCTAGTCGGTCGCTATATGGCGACATATAATTCGGTTGCTAAACAAGCCGTCGGTATTCGGGCGTTACCTGGTTAAAGTCAAAAGTCAACCATGTATTCTAGTCCGTCGCTATTCGGTCGCTAAATGGTGACCCCACTGACGGTTGCTAAATACGTAGTCGGTATTCGGTCGGAATATTTGTTAGCAACGAAATTTACACGAGCACATATTTCGGTCGTTAATCGGTCGCTAAACCTTAATTGGCGACGGAATAGCGACGGAAGTGTCCGTCCCTGTTACACAGTTTTCTTGTAGTGTTAGGAGTTACACATAATTTGAATTAACGTTGGAATCTTGGGAGTTAAAAAATATTTGAAATGATAATTTAATAATTAATGGTGAAGTTTTGAAGCTTTATTTATAATAAAAGAAACCCTTATTAAAAGGTCTCTAAAATATAATGATAAAAGAAGGGGTTAAGAGTAGGAGATGAGTTTTGTATTTTGAAATTATGGAAGATAATATATTTGATGTAGATTATTATATCTTACCAAAAATACTATTAGTTTAGATTTGTTAGTGATCGTGGAAAAGTTTACTTAAATTAGCATTCCATTTAAAAATTAAATAAAATAGTTGTCAAATACCTGCTAGAGTAGCTGGCAATGTGGTGTATTATTTGACTTGTATGTTGTGGGATCAAATTCCTCCTCCCCAATTTAAATAAAATAGTTTGTATTTTTTGCACATATATATACTAGCAAAAAACCTGTGTTATGCACAGGACATACATTATTTCTTAAAAAATGCATATGCAAGGAAAAAGAGTTTTTGTAATGATAGCAAAAATAAATTTTTTGACTATAAGTTTGATTATTACATTTTAACCTTTTAATTATCAATATGTAGAACTCTAAATGCATTTGCTTAGTTAATACTACTCATTTTTCGTTTAATCTATTAATATAATGAAAAAAAATCAGAAATCTATCAAAATTTTGCATTTAATGATTGAATATGGCGCATTCAATAAAACAACACATTATTTGTTTTGTCTACACATTGCTTAGTTAATTCAACAGATAGAAAATCTGGGCTCTTTTATTATCCCATCCAACACCTCTACAATGAAAGAGAGTGCTAATTAACATAGACTTGTTTGCCAAAATATATGGTTAGCAGAATTTTGAAGCACTTGAGTTTAAAATTTTGAAGCAGTTTTAATCTGTTTCAAAGTAGGCTATGAAGATTTCTTCTTTTCATATACTCTTAAAATTTTGAAGCAGTTTTATCGCTTGATTTTTGCAGTATAAACGAAGAGAAATGATTTTTTTTTTCATTTTTAAATATCCATATTTATTTATTTTTAAAAATATATTATGAAAATAAAAATGCTGCACAAGAATAAAAAACAAAAAATGAACATTGCATAAGTCTAAGCTAAATCGAACTTGATTGTAAGCACAATCGAAATTTATAGGACCCGGTAATCTGAATTACCCGTTATTTATTAAATATTTACTATTTATATTTATATAAATAAAAATAATAATAAGAAGCAAATAAGTGTGCTTCCCTAATTTGATGGGCTGAAATATCAGCCCAATTTCTCACTCAAATAATGTCAAAGTACTCTCTTCTATAGTATTGCCAAACTCAAAAAACAATGTAACTTTTCAATGTGGGATACTCTTATAAGTCAATCAAGAGTTTACAACCAAAGTAAAATTTAACCAACCAATCAAAATTTTATAAAATAATTAATTGAACCAAAATTTATGGAAATTACACGTAGGATTTAGATGAATGTGATTGGCTGAAACTGAAAACAAGCCCTGTAATATAAATATACTTGCATAAAACCTGTGCTATGCATGAAACATTTTAAAATTGTCTCTTTCTTTGACTCAACTGATCGTTCCTTATTTTTCAGTGAAAAAATAAAGACATTTCTTTTTCTTTCTTTCTTTCTTTTTTTTTAAACATTGGGATCAACAAAAAAAAATTGTTTACAAATAAATTATGTACATCATATACTTTTTTTTATTTTATGAAAATGTACATCGTATACTGTATTACATTCCATATGAAACTCCTAATTATAATATCGTTCATACTCATAATTTATCCTCTCATTTTTGTATGAACGAAATTTCCCATAATTGGAGTGTTACAGGTAGAAGTGTTCATACGGTATACAGTTCGCTTTTTGGAACAAAATTTCAGTATACGGTTCGGTTTTTGGAACAAAATTTCGGTATTCGGATCGGTTTTAGAATGTTTCATTAAAATCAAACCGAATCGAAATTACATGGAAACTAAATACTAAATACCAAAATTATTTCGGTATGGTTCGGTTTGTACCAAAATTTTGTTTTTATTCTTGTGGAGCTCAACTTAACAAAAATTAGACAAAAGATAAAGTTATACTGCACAATTAAAATAAAAAATAATAAACTAAAAGTTAATAAAAATACAATATATGTAATATTAATAATACTAATAAGTATAATACAAATTGTTTTGAATAATAATAAAGAAATTGGTCTATTTGGTATTTCGATTTCTAATAATTGAAAACTGAATATCAAACCGAATTATTTTGACTTTTTCAAAACTAATCGAACAAACTGAATTATCGAATAAATCAAACCGTATAGTAAAATTTAATTTGGTTCAATCCGATACGTGCCATTTGATAATAATAAGATAGAGATAGGATGAAATATATAAACTCTCACTAAGTCTTGATTTGATCAATTCCACAAAAAATCGAAAATATTCATTTTTTTCTTTTGGACACATCGGTAGGGCAGGGCCCAGGAGTTAAGTTAAATATCCATACGTTTGTTTAATTTAAATATCCATCTAAAATGTATGCTTAAGGTACATTTATTTAGAAAATGTAAAGAAATTAATAAATAATTATGAAAAAAACTTATAATGCATAAGATGAATCAACCATCTGTAAAAACTTCAAATATTTTTTTACCTTCTTATCTCATCTACTAAATGTTTAAAAATAAAGGAAATATTTTTTATGCGTTAAAATTTTCAGAGGAATAAAATTGATATGTCTAACGGTTTTAAGACATTAAAAATTTTCAATGAAGACCTCTAGAACTAATTTTAGAAGCGATTTTTTAAATAAAAATTAGTGTGAAATCATCAAGATCTAAGAAAGGCCAGAAAATGAAAGCACTCACTTTAGCTTAATGAAGAAAATGAATTTTATATTTTATGTTACTTGTTTTTAATTGTCTATTTTTCTTATTTATTTATAGATTTCCATTGTCTATTCAGGAGTGCAAAAAGTCACAAACATTCATATTTATCGTTTTAGATGTATATGAGTTAGCAATAAAATTTAACCTTTGAAGTTGAGAGTATATTATTGGAAAAAAATATATTTTTTGTCCAAAATAATGTGTCAAATTTAATTTAGAGATCCAAAAACAATTAATGGAGTATTAATGTTTCCTCATTGTAAGATTTTGATATTAATTTGTAAAAGATTTTTTATTTAAAAAAAAATAATTCATTCACAGCTTCCACAATAAGAAAATCCATAGACAATAGTAACATAAGCGTAAAAGATTTCCAAATACATGTTCAACTCCAAAGCTCCTCATTTGCATCATGTGCATGTCATTTCTCAAAGGTCTAAAAAAATAAAAATATTCTTCATGATTCATTAAAAAGCTCTTCCATGGAAAGTGAAAGGCAACGAAGGTGCATGCACTTTTATGACATGGTAACTAGGTAAGAGTTAATATACTTTTAGAACTTAGAAAAAAAAAATTACAATCAGTGAGCAGTGCAAATAAATTATTCAAAAAAAAAGAAGAAAACAATAAATAAAATAAAATAAGTAAATATTCATGAAACGTCTTACTTTGGATGTTTGGATACATTGAATAAATCTGTCTTTAAAATTCTGAAAATGTGAAAATCAAGAACAAATTATATTCCAGTAAGAATAAAAGCATACAAATTTATTCATACAATCAAAATTATAAAATAAAATTACAAATTTAAGAAAATTTAAAAGAAAACAGTTACTATTATTGAAGAACACAAATTATAAGAAAATTACTACAATAATACATATGAGACTAAAATGGAATAGAAAAAGGGGAAGAAATTATCACTGAGAAAGTTAGACTTCTTAATTTTCGAGTCTTTAATCATTGATGGGGCTATGTATTTATAGAGGGTGAATATAAATAGGAAAGAAGATTGAACATAAACCGAACAATTCATAAGATAAAGTTCTATATAATTTAAATCTCATTATTATCTCAAGCATTATCTTAAACAATATCTTAAATTCAAATTCAATGTTTACCTTAAGAATGAGTTACCCTTTATCATAAGCAAACAAACATTTTGAAATTAAATGATAAAAATCATAATGAAGATAATAATAGTAATCTTGAAAAATCTTTGAAATCTAATTATCCTAATATTTTATCTCCAGGTTATTTTAATTCAAATAAAAAAGAATGACTTTATGAATAATCATATACCATAAAAAAAAGTGAACAAATATATAAAACATATGCGGGTCCTAAAGAAATGCAAATAAATAAATAAAGACCATCACATTAACATTTTAACATCGATGAAAAATCTTAAAATCACCTCTTAATCTAAACAATATTGATCAGTGATAGAGAAGGGTTTTGATATAGCCGTGGAAGCATAATTAAAACCTATAAAAGTGACAAAGACATGTGTTATCATTAAATATTTGGTGATAAAGTAGCACATTGAGCTATAAATTGAGACGTGGTTAAATTTGAATCTAATTAAGATAAGAATTAGTTTTTACATAAATTAGTATTCCATTAAAAGAATTAAAGAAAATAATTGTCAAATACCTGCTAGAGTAGCTGGTAATGTGGTATAGCATTCGACCTGTATGTCGTGGGATCGAATCCCCCGTGCCCCATTTTAAATAAAATAGAATGATGCGGATTTGAGAGGTACAAAATACCAAGAATTCGACAACGAAAAGGTTTCAGATCTTTCTCTATCTCGAAATCAGTTTAACGGGGAATATAATCAACGCGACTCCAAGAAGGTTGATCATCAATGGAGGCTGAAACACCACAATAAGCGTAAACTAAATTTATTGATACAGTAACTCAAAAGGAATGACAAGGTAAAAACCTCACATTATGTTCCAAAACTATCTTGTATTAAAACAACTTTTATATATATATATATATATATATATATATATATATATATATATATATATATATATATTCCCATTTTTTTAAAAAGTTTTAACCATATGATATGATTGGTGTATACTAGTAGCTTCTGCTAAGCAAAAGAACTCCATGAACAAAGATAACAAACCATTCTAGTTTATGCACCTTATCGAGTTAAAATAACATATGTTAAAATTTTCTTCTTTGAATAAATAACAGAAAAACTCATTTTACTTTATGCATTTATAAATCCATATATTAATCTAAACTTAATTTTCATTTTTCTAAAGGGAAGAAAATCTCGAAACCGTCAAGAATAGATAATCAACATTCACTGTTATCCCAATTGCAAGTTATGATATTTTTTATTTGGTTTACAAACTCGCATAATGATATAAAATTCGCTGCTTTAGCATACATTTAGCCATAAATTATTCCGGTTCTCTAAAACATAAATAACTATGATTTTTTTTTGGGAAACTGTAAATAACCCTGACAACTTCAATGGACGATTCCAGGACTGGGTACAGACTCCAAACTGTGATCATGATGGCCCACTCCAGGATTGGGTACAGATTCGAAACGGCGATAAAGATTGCCCATTCCAAGACTGGGTACAGACTCCAGACCGCGATCAAGATGGCCAGGAATATGAGTCAAGTGTTTATTGTTATGAGTTGTTGCATGCATGCCTTTTTCGCTCGAGGTCAAGGATGTGAAGAAGCTCTTGGAAAGGGCATTTGGTACTGAATTGCCATCCAGGTAAGGGACTTGTGTCTTTTGAATCTCCATCAGCTTCCTTGCTTCTGAGAATTGTGTAATCAACATAAGAACCGAAATAATCAAATTTATTCTCGAGGACGCCATGCAGTTAAATGACAAGAGTAGAATAATCAAATTTATTCTCGAGGACGCCATGCAATCAATGTTTCTTATTTGGATTGCTCTCCAAATAAGAAACTTGTGTCTTTTGAATCTCCAACAACTTCCTTGCTTCTCAGAATTTTGCTAAACAGATCAACATAAGAACCAAAATAAGCTAACTTGTACTCAAGGAAGCCATGCAGTTAAAGGACAAGAGCAGAGAAAAAAAAGTAGAGTAGAGAAGAGTTCTCTAAGTGGGGTTATAAGAATTGGTTGCAATGTGATTGATAAGATTACTTGGGAGTGACATGCTTTATATACATGCACAAAAGTTAGGTAGAGACATAAGCAATGAGATTTTGAAAATTGTCCAATTTACTTTTAGGAAAACAAAAAATTTTATTTACAACACCAGAAATAATGGTAGTTTATATATGTTTTTGTAGATAATATATCCTTAAAGTAGGTAGAATAATGAGTTTCAATAATAATTTATCTACTATTTCAAAATTTTCATATTCTTAAGATCAACTACCTATTGCACTACTATTTGACCGAATGCACAATTTCATAACTAACTTTCGAACATTCATTCTATTTATATTTATATTTATATGCACACCTATTTTTCTTTATCACATTTATATTTGTAAGGATTTTGGTTTTTTTTTAAATTTTTTTACTTTACGAGCATGATTAAAACTATTATATGCAGAATATTTATAACAATCTAAATACATAAAGACCTCTCTACGTGTGGGTGATAGTGGTCAGTTACGACTTCTAGATAAAACTCATTTTCTTTTGTTGTCTTCACAATGAGCACGTTCACTGGAAGATTTCTCACGAACTAATTTAATCAAGTTGTCCAAGTAATAGTAAACAAAAACATTAAAAAAATATGATAGTATTTAGAAGATTGTCAGAGTTTCCGGTATACTTAAAATTAGTCATTTCTCAAAGTCTCAATCTCCTTTTATAGGGGAGAAATGTCTTCTATAACTTCTTTTATCATTAAATAAATAGGAGTTACAAAACTTAAATGTAGAGGTTACAAAATTTTATTTTAGGAGTTACAAATAATTTGAATGAACGTTTGAATCTTGGGAGTTACAAAATATTTGAAATAATAATTTAATAATTAATTTTGAAGTTTAAAGCTTTATTTATTTTTTTTTAAATCCTTATTAAAAGGTCTTTGTTGATCCATCAAGTCAAAGTTTTATGAAAATTAAATTTTTACTTGAACTATAAATTATTTATTATGATGCACATTTTCAATCATTAATTTATACGTTCACAAAGAAATATTATTAATTTATGCATTATCGTTATAAGATTTATGTATTTCATTCAAATATTGAATCTAATATTCTTAAGAATTTACTAGTTTCATCTCAAATATATATATGCCCATTTTTTTTTAAAAGTTATAAACCATATGATATGATTGGTGTATACTAGTAGGTTCTCTTAAGCCAAATAACTCCAAGAACAGAGATAACAAATCATTCTAGTTTATGCAACTTATCGAGTTAAAATAACATATTTTAAAATTTTCGTCTTTGAATAAATAACAGAAAAACTCATTTTAATTTCTACATTTATAAATCCATATATTAATCTAAACTTAATTTCCATTTTTCTAAAGGGAAAAAAATCTCGAAACAGTCAAGAATAGATAATCAACATTCACTGTTATCCCAGTTGTAAGTTATGATATTTTTATTTGGTTTACAAACTCGCATAATGATATAAAATTCGCTGTTTTAGCATACATTTAATCATAAAGTTTTCTGGTTCACTAAAACAGAAAGAACTATGCTTCAATGGCCGTTTCCAAGATTGGGTACAGATTCCAGGCTGAGATGACGATTCACAATTCCAGGACTGGGTACAGACCTCAAACTGCGATGACGATTCCCAATTCCAGGACTGGGTACAGACCTCAAACTGCGATCACGATGGCCCATTCCAGGACTGGGTACAGGCTCCAAGTTGTGATTAAAATGGCTAGAAATATAAGTCACGTGTTTCTTATTTGGATTGCCCTCCCAATAAGGAACTTGTGTCTTTTCAATCTCCAACAGCTTCCTTGCTCCTGAGAATTTTGCCAAACAGATTAACATTAGAACCAAAATAAGCAAACTTGCTTTCAAGGAAGCCATGTAGTTAAACGACAAGAGCAGAGAAAAAAGTAGAGTAGAGAAGAGTTCTTTAAGTGGGGTTATTAGAATTGGTTGCAATGAGATTGATAAGATTACTTGGGAGTGACATGCTTTATATACATGTACAAATGTTAGGTCGAGACAAAAGCAATGAGATTTTGAAAATTGCCCAATTTACTTTTAGGAAAATAAAATTTTTTATTTACAAAAACCTTTAAATATTATTTTTTGCCCATCAGAAATAATGGTAATTTTTTATGTATTTTATATATGTTTCTGTATTGCTCGTCCCTTAATATAAAATCCAAAAGTTTAAGTTGGCTGGCTGGACCAAGAAGTTTGAAATTAAAAAGGAATATTTTGCGTGTACGCTATTTCCTAATGTCTTTAGGAATTGTAGACCGGATTAGTTCTGAATTGTAAAATGGACACATATACAGGTTGGATCTCAGAACTTATATAAAACACCGACCAGATTGAAACTAGGTGTTCTTAATAAGCCAAATGTGTATTTGGCAAGTTAGTCTAGGCAAAAGAAAATTTTGATGGATTTGAAGTATCGTAACCCTATGAGGACCACGATTCAATTTATGAAGATTACGAGAGAGATATTATATATTGCCACATATTCCAATTTCGTCACTACATGGTCGGTCTATTAGATAATATATCCTTAAAGTAGGTAGAATAATGAGTTTCAATAATATGTTTAATTTTCTCTTTAATATACTAATTGTACTGACTAGAGAATTCTCTTGAGAGAGAATTACTCTCCTCTCTAAGGATTACTCTAAGGGCCCCTCTTTAGAAAAATCTTTGAGCATCTTCCACAAAAAATTATCAAGAAGGATACTCATTCATCATACAATATCAAGATCATTTCATTATCAATAGTATAAGGAAATTTCTGTTTTTATCAACAACAATACAAGGGAACATCTCTTTAGCTACACGTTTTCTGGATCACTCTATGGAAACTTTGAACCATTCTCTCCAAATTTCAAGGGATTTGGTGCTGGGATTACTAAAATCCCTCCATTTCTCTAGGAGAAGGCCATATTGTAAACGGCTTCTCATAGTTTTCACTGCTCACTCCAACATTGAGAAATCCTTATTCAAACTTGCTGTCTTTGTTTCTCCGCAACTAAACTCACCCATGGAGCACGTTTCCGATATCGTTTCTCGATTGAAAAACTTCACCCTTCGCGGGATTGAGAAGGAAACCACTGTTTTCGAAGAGGATGATGTCCAAGGAGGAACCGAAGCAACTTTGGTCGGCCGTTTCATTCGTGTTAGCGATCATCTGCCGAGGTGCTTTACTACCATGCTTGAACGCTCATGGAAATGTGAGACAACCTAACAAAAAATTGCAAATAACACTTACCGTTTTTTCGTCCCAAGTGAAAAAGATGTTGACAATGTGGTCAATAACGGGCCTTGGTGCTTTGATAACGTCATGTTGGTAACCAAAAAAATTCCATTTTTCAAACCTGTTACTGAATCAAACTTCACCAAGAACCCTTTCTGGGTACAATTAATTTTCAAGACAGGGATAGTACTAACAAAGGAGATGGGAATTCGAATCGCAAAAACCTTGGAAAATTGTACCACTATGGAACTACTGGAGACAGCGGAGGGAATTTGGTTTTACCGTTTCCGCATTAATATTGATATAACAGAGCCGCTCCACCGAGCTTTCATAGGAAAAGCGCCTAACATCGGAACTTTTGAAGGAATTTTCAGGTATGAACGATTATCAAGTTTTTGCAACCATTGTGGTATGCTAGACCATGTCCCTATTTACCTGTCCGGAATTGCCACAGGGAGTTCGATCTATTAATTGCAGCAATTTCAGTTATGAAGTAACTTTGAAAGCAACCCAGCTCCCAAATTCAAAGCCAAATCATACTGTTCATTTTAAAGATATCATACCTATGGTATCGATGGATGAAAACGCCATTATACCATTTGTGGAAAATCTGGGCTGCACTGATACGGAAACTAACAATGGTAGACTAGAAATTGGGGCAGTGACGGAGGAAGAAGATAGAAAAGGGAAAGGGAGAGTGGTTGGGAATGAAGAGAGGCAACCAGTGAAGCGGAGGTTAGGTTTCGGGGAGGGGGAGAAACTAATGGGAGCGGCTATGACGGCTGATAGGCGGCAGAATGAGCGGAGAAGGGGCGGGCATATTAATCACCCGGATCGGGTCAGGAATGGTAATGAGAATGCAAGAACAAGGGGAGGACATGTGTCTCTTGGAGAAACTTCAGGTGTGGGGAAGACCAACCGGAAAATAAATGCATCCGGTAGTACAAGTGGCTCGCCGGTCTCAAAAAAGCAAGACCAAGACCGGCAGGATCCTACTTAGCGGCGACAGGCTACAAGTCAGTCTATGGCTGACGGACAGAACAAGAGAAATGAGGTAACAGGTAAGGGCTTGGAAAAAAATAAAATTGTAAACCCTAAGGGAGAACGAACTTAGTTTTTGATAATGAACAAACATTTGATGTTGTGTCTAACGATCTTAATCTTTGTGATAGAATATCGGAACTCATAATGGAAGCTCTAAGTACTTCAATCAAGCTATGATCAAGATTCAAAGTTATACTTATAGGCGCATCTCGTCGAGATTGAAGATTGAAGACTTAGGTTTGGTTAGGATAGCTTTGTCTTTATAAGTCGTTATCTTATAAGCTCTAACCAATGCTCTTATGAACATAAACGTACATCACTCTAGTCTTGCATGCTCATAAACACGTTTTCAAAAGGCTAAGTTTCAAAAGGATTCTTATATGTGTTCTTATCTTAAAAGCCTTTGATTTCAAAGTCTAAGTCCTTTAAAATGGTTTTCCAAATGTTCTTACTTGTTACCTTTTGGGAAAACCTTTTAGACTTCAAAAGATTTCAAAACTAGTGAAAAATCAACATCTCTCATACTCAGAAAAGTCGGATCATCCGAGCTTTGTTCGGATCGACCGAACCGAAACAGAGAGTTGTAGACTTTGGAGTTTGGGCATCTCGGTCGACCGACCTCTTGGACGGGTCTGTTAGAGGAATAACCGGGTCAAAATCAGTTATGCAGCGGAAATAAACTGACCCGCCTCTAATAGGATCTATCACGAGTAAGAACCTAAGACTACGGGATAGTATTATACCTTTAGAAGTGCTAGGATAGCTGAAACGGTTTCAGTATCACGAACGGAACGCCACCAACGCAGGCTCCGTCTCTCCCAGTATCCACTCGATCTTCCGGGGATGGTCTTCTACTGCTTGGTGCTAACCAACGCCTTGTAGAAGTCTTGAAGACACTCTTCAAGATGGAGTATGTATGTATGACCTTTTAGAAGAACAAGAAACAGTTTTCTTACTTCTTTTCTATTAGCCTAAGCTAGAAAACAAGTATGTGAAAAGCTGTCTTTTCTTTTCTTACTAAATGTTCTCTCTTTTTCTCTCTTCTCTAAGCTTCCAAAAGCTGGAAAAAAAACTGACTTAGAATGCTAGGAAAAATCAGTATTTTCCCTAGTCATCCAAAGGTTTGAGGGGAGAGTGAAAGGGGGAAGTGGGAGATCATGGAGGAAACCACTCCTCCACTTTCTCCACCACTTCAACCACCTTACTAAGAGATAAAAGCTGGGAAATAAAGGTTCTATTTCCAGCCATAAGGTCGGTCCAAATAGGTTGGTCGGCCCAACCCGATTAAGGGCCCAATCCAATCCCGGCCCAATCAAATTGGCGCACCTTAGATTAAATGTACTCCAACAGGGTCATCCAACCCTATGCTCGGTCAACCGAGGTGTTTTGTTCGGTCAACCGAACTCTGTAAAAACTAGCCGTTATTTGACCGTTGCAGAGTCGTTTTTAGCATATTTTGAAATGTATAAATACTCCAAAGCTAGAGAATGACTCTAAGGCTTGCACATACAATATACATTGATTTCTTATCAAGTCTACAACACCTTCAAAGTAAATGCTCTTCATCTTTATGATCTAAATCATTCAAGAGTGATCTTTCTAAAGCAAGACAAAGAGTGTGCATCAAATGTTCTAGGAGCTTATTATTCTTGTACTTCAAGGTATATATTTCTCACTTAGAAGAGTGAACAATCTTTCTCTTTTAACCTTCTCATTCCCTTTCTTAGTGATAGGGTTATTCTTGTATAAGTCCTACTTTGTGTGGGCAATTTACTCTTAGTGAGTTTTTGTATTGTGGTTGTTTTGTAAAACTCTTTGTGAGTTGTCCACAAGTGTAATATCCTTCTTAGTGAAGTTGTTGAAAATCCTTGGGTGCGGCTCAAGGTAGTGGATGTAGATTCTAAGTGAATCGAACCACTATAAATCCTTTGTCCTGTGATTGGGTTTCATTTTGCTTTTGTTCATCTTGCTCAAACTTACACTAGCCTTGCTTAGATTCGAAAAGTTTACAAGATTAGTTAAAACCCAATTCACCCCCCTCTTGTGTTTTACAAAAATAAAAAAGAAATTCTACTCGTGGGCCAATAAGCCAAAATGGAGCTTCTTCAGCTAGCGGGCTGACTGGTAATTCTGGCCCATCAATGTTATTTGGAATCGAGGACATACCTGGGACACAAGTTCAGGCCCAAAGCTATTTCAAAATAAAAAGGAGTTCGGACCTATACCAACCGAGACTGATATTGGGCTGGAAATTGTTTCTGGCCCAGTCGATGCATATCCACTTAATATTGGGCTGATAAATGAAGGACCGTTAGATTTTGATGTAAGCGGTGATCTTTTTCAATTTGGACTTAATGATTTTGAAGCTAAAACTGAAGAGTCCGATTTTTCACCAAACTGGAAGCATAAATCTTCGCAGATAAATGATGACTTTGATGGTCTATATATGGCCGATGATTTACTTTCTTTAGAAGAACTTTTTTCGGGGGCTCCTGCCGATAATCAGGGTAAGGCGGCGGTCGTCAAGCGGCCCCACCATGGCCCATGAGTTACCTCGCTTGGAATTGTCGAGGAATTAATAATTCCAAGACAATTCAGTAATTAGTGCGCTTATGTCAAGTGCACAATCCAGCTATCGTTTTTTTATCTGAAACAAAATCCTTGGCTCGTTCAATGGATTTTGTTCGTAATAAATTAGGTTTTTCTTTTCATTTTCTTGTAAGCCGAAAAGGCCCAAGTGGTGGATTATGTTTGTTTTGGAACTCCTCAATAAAGCTGGATATTTTATCTTATTCTGATGGGCATATAGACTCTTGTATAACGTCTATTGAAAAAAAATCAAAAATGGCGCTTTACAGGTTTTTACGGGAATCCAGAAGCAGCAATGCGCGTTCACTCATGAGAACTTCTTAAAAGACTTTCTTCTTTATATGATTTCCCATGGCTATGTATTGGCGATTTTAATGAAATCCTAAGTCATGAAGAAAAAACTAATTTTTTTCAACGAAGTCAAAAACAAATCAACAATTTTCGTGATGCAATAGCTATTTGTGGCTTAAATGACTTAGGATATGTTGGTAGCCCATTCACTTGGTGTAACTTTCGTGATAATGCTGGCGAAGTTTTTGTTCGCCTTCATAAGGGGACTTTGCCACTTCTTCATGGAAAAATCTTTTTCCACAAATGACCATTCAGCATCTAGCCACCAAAGATAGTGACCATCTTCCTATTTTACTTGGTTTACCTCCAAGAAATAAGCGGAAAAAGAAAGCTAACAATAAACCAAGGCCCCCTCGTTTTGAACCCCTTTGGTTCAAGGAACCAGAATTCTTAGAATATGCCAATCAAATATGGGCATCCCCTTATGAAGTCACAGCTGAAGGACTTAGTTGGGGTCTCTCAAATTTTCGTGACAATCTATTAGAATGAAGCAGAAAGGTCGTGGGTGATCTAGAGAAAAAACTCTCCTTTAAGCAAAATGAATTAGAAGCACTTCAAAAAATTTGTGGACTTCCACAATATTCTCTTACTAAGGAGCTTGAAATCTCACAAGAATTGGAGAAAATCCAAGAGCTTCACGAAAGCTACTGGAAAGCTCGAAGCCGAGCAACTTGGTTAGCTGAAGGAGATCGTAGCACAGCTTACTTCCACAATAAAGCATCACAGCGAAAGGAGAAAAACTACATTGAGGAAATAATGGGTCCTGATGGCTCACTCAAGACACAGGATGAAGAGATTGAGGAAGTAGCTATTGATTATTTTGAAAACCTGTTTTTAGCAAATTCTAGCGGAGCAAGTCTCGCGCCTCATCTGCTCACCAACAAACAAAGCCCCAGTGAAATTGATGCTCTTGAGCGACCTTTCACTCAGGACGATATAATGAGAGTGCTTAAGCAAATGCATCCACACAAAGCACCATGCCCAGATGGAATGCATGTCCTCTTTTTGCAAAAACTATGGCATATACTAGAAGATTCAGTGACTAGTTTAGTCCTGGGGTTTTAAATAACGGCAATAGTGTAGCAGTTATAAATTCCACGCACATTGCTCTTATCCCCAAGATTAAAAAGCCTATTTCCATGACGCATTTTTGGCCTATCAGTCTATGCAATGTCCTCTACAAGCTCATATCGAAAGTTTTAACCAACCGACTCAAGCCCGTTATGAATTCCATAATCGACGAAGCCCATAGCGCTTTTTAGAAAAAAAAAGACTCATAACGGATAATGCTATTGTCGCTTTTGAAGTATTCCACAGCCTCCAAACTGTCCAACCTAATAACTCTCACCAGCTAGCCCTCAAGCTTGATATGAGCAAACCTTTCGATCGAGTGGAATGAAATTATCTTGAAATGGTAATGACGTGCATGGATTTTCCACCAAAAATCCTTTCTCTTATAATGAATTGTATCAGAACAGTGCGCTACTCCATTTTGCTAAATGGAATACCAACAAGATATTTCACACCAACTAGGGGCATTAAGCAGGGAGGCCCCATGTCCCTTTTCCTATTCCTCATCTGCATAGCAGGACTCTCTGCGCTTGTACACTCCGCAGAAGAACGGGGGCTCCGAACAAGATTTTAATTTGGCATGAGTACCTCTGTCACACACTTGTTATTTGCAGATGATTCTCTCTTTTTTGCTAAGGCGGAATTTTTTTGTCTAAAACAACTAAAAGAGATATTGGAAACTTATGAAGTATTCTCTGGTCAATTAAATAATTATGACAACTCCAACCTGTTATATAGTAAAGGCCCTCCCGATGACACAAAGGAGTTTGCTTTCTCTATTCTACAGATTCCTGAAGGAGATGGAAAAGGTAAGTACATTGGTCTGCCTTATAGTATAGGACGATAAAAAAGAAGCCTTTCAGTTTGTTGTGGACAAAGTCTGGAAAAAATTGTGCAGCTTGAAAGAAAAAACACTATCTTTTGCGGCTCGGGTAGTATTGATTAAATCTGTGATTCAGGCAATTCCAACGTACGTAATGTCTTGTTTCATTTTGATTAAATCTACAATTGACTCCATCACAAGCATGATGAGAACTTTCCTCTGGGGAGGAGATGAAAAGCACTAGAAAAATCTGTTGGAAAGCCTAGACAGCACTCTGCAAGCCAAAAGATCAAGGAGGACTTGGGTTTCGGGACCTAGAAGATTTTAACAAAGCTTTGGTAGCAAAGCAAGGCTGGCGTATTGTACATCAACATTTTTCTCTATGCTCCAAAGTATTACAAGCAAAGTATTTCCCCTTGATAGATTCCTATCAATTCCACTTAGAGGGAGAACCTCAATAGTGTGGCAAGGAATTCTCAAAGGAAGGGACCTTCTTAAAGCTGGTTTAACATGGAGGATTGGAAATGGTTCAAGGGTAAATGTCTGGGGGAACAATGGTTAACCACCCCAAATACCTTTAAACTCATCGCCCCGATTAATATAGATCTGTTCAAAAAAATGATGCCAGTCTCTAGCCTCATTGATCACCAAAGAGGTACATGGGATATGAATATGATTAATGAGTTCTTCTCATCTTATGAGAGAGATGAAATTCTTAAGGTACCACTTTGTGACACTTGGCCGCCTGACTGTCTTGTATGGGGATACACAAAAAACGGACTATACTCTGTCAAGTCCGGATATCACCTACAAGTCGATATCAGCAGTGGAAAATCAAATAGCCCTTCCACCTCTAAGAATAAGGCTGAGAACCACTGTAAGGGTATTTGGAATTTATCTATTCCCCCAAAGCTGCAAGTTTTTATTTGGAAGATCTTCCAAGGAATCTTACCAACTTGTAAAAACTTGTCAAAACGGATGCATACCATAAACTCACAATGCCCTATTTGTCAAGAAGAGGTTGAAACTGAGGCGCATGCCCTTTTTACATGCCCAGCAGCTTTGGAAGTATGGCACCACACTAGTTTTGACATCCAAGCCATAATTAAAAATGATATCTTCCCATATAGTCTATACCTGTCCTGGAAGTTCACAGGGACTACTCTTCTACTTTCGCTTACATTGCATAAGACTGTCTTTGAAGGCACTCAGAGAACTCCAGAGGAAATAACAAATCTTGCTATGATCAATGCTGCTGAATATCGTAATATTCACCTGTCATCCTCAGGGTCATCAGGCGTTCGTCAGCCCTTAACCAACTCTGACAGAATAAAATACATGATAAAGGGGCAAGCACCACTGTATGCGCCATCCGAAAAAGAAAATATACAAACAGCTGCAAAACAACCATCAAATTTTAAATGGGAGCCCCTCGCTAAAGCTCAACGTTGATGGAGCTTGGTTTAATCATGAGGGAGGTTTAGGTATTATCATACGTAATCATGAATGTAGGATTATAGCAGGAGTAACAAAGTTTATTTCTCAATCTTCCAGTCCTGAATACACAGAAGTGATAGCTCTATTGGAGGGGATTCGATTCGCTTTAGCTCAAGGACATTCTGCCATCGTCATTGAAAGTGATTGTCAATCACTTGTCAACCAAATCCATCAATTTGAGGAAGATCTTTCCCTATTAGGTCACATTGTTAGTCAAATAAAGAATCTGTTAGGGGGAAGAGTAGCCAATTTAGTTTTTATAGATCCTGTAATCATACTGCTGATAAGTTGGCAAAATACGCAATGAAGCTTAGAGCTTCAAGTCAATGGTTTGGAGACCCATCGGGATTTCTCCTACCAAATGTACTCCATGATATTGGTTAATGATAATTAAGTATTTACTGTTCAAAAAAAAAAATGAGTTTCAATAATAATTTATCTACTATTTCACTAATTTCATATTCTTGAGATCAAATACCTATATGCACTACTATTAGACCGAATGCACAATTTCCCTGTGTATATACATATTCCTATCCCCAACCAATCAGAATTCGATATGTGAATTTTATTTCAATTATATATACACATGGCAAAATTGTGATTGGTTGGATATCGAAATGGGAACATAAACGGGGACAGATGATTTTTTGCCTATTTAGAAGATGGACAAAGTTTCTGTTATGCTTATAAGTATTCATTTCTCAAAGTCTCAATCTCCTTTTATAGGGGAGAAATGTCTTCTATAACTTCTTTTGCCATTAAATAAATAGGAGTTACTTAACTTAAATGTGGAGGTTACAAAAATTTTATTTTATGAGTTACACATAATTTGAATTAACGTTCGAATATTGGCAGTTAAAAAATATTTGAAATAATAATTTAATAATTAATGGTGAAGCTTTGAAGCTTTATTTATAATAAAAGAAACCCTTATTAAAATGTCTCTAAAATATAATGATAAAAGAAAGGGTTAAGAATAGGAGATGATTTTTCAAATTTGAAATTTTGGAAGATAATATATTTGATGTAGATTATTATATCATACAAAAAATACTGTTAGTTTAGATTTGTTAGTAATCGTGGAAAAGTTTACTTAAATTAGCATTCCATTAAAAAAATTAAATAAAATAGTTGTCAATTACCTGCTAGAGTAGCTGGCAATGCGGTGTATTATTTGACTTGTATGTTGTGGGGATCGAATCTCTCCTCCCAATTTAAATAAAATATTTCATATTTTTTGCACATATATATACTAGCAAAAAACCCGTGATATGCATGGAACATACATTATTTTTTTAAAAATGCATATGTAAGGAAAAAAAAGTTTTTGTAATGATAGCAAAAATAAATTTTTTGACTATAAGTTTGATTATTACCTTTTAACCTTTTAATTATCAATATGTAGAACTCTGTGCATTTGCTTAGTTAATACTACTCATCGTTTAATCTATTAATATAATGGAAAAAAACAGAAATCTATCAAAAAATTATTTTATTTTCCATTTAATGATTGAATATGACGCATTCAATAAAACAACACATTATTTATTTTGTCTACACATTGCTTAGTTCATTCAACAGATAGAAAATCTGGGTCTTTTATTATCCCATCCAACACCCCTACAATGAGAGAGAGTGCTAATTAACATTGACTTGTTTGTCAAAATTTATGGTTAGTAGAATTTTGAAGCTGTTTTATCGCTTGATTTTTGCAGTATAAACGAAACAAATTGTTTTTTTCATTTTTAAATATCCCTATTTATTTATTTTTAAAAATATATTATGAAAATAAAAATGTTGCATAAGAATAAAAAATAAAAAATGAACATAAATGTCTTCTATAACTTCTTTTGTCATTAAATAAATAGGAGTTACTTAACTTAAATGTGGAGGTTACAAGAATTTATTTTAGGAGTCACAAATAATTTGAATTAACGTTGGAATCTTGGGAGTTAAAAAATATTTGAAATAATAATTTAATAATTAATGGTGAAGTTTTATAGTTTTATTTATAATAAAAGAAACCCTTATTAATAGGTCTCCAAACTTATTCAACGTGGATCGATTTTTGTTGATCATCAAGTCAAAGTTTTACGAAAATTGATTTTTTTCTTGAACTGTAAATTATTTATTTGGATGCACATTTTCGGTCATTAATTAAATTAATTTATACGCTCACATCGAAATATTCATTATGGTTATAAGATTGATGTACAGACTCCAAACCGCGATCAAGATGGCTAGGAATATGAGTCAAGTGTTTATTGTTATGAGTTGTTGCATGCATGCCTTTTTCGCTCGAGGTCGAGGATGTGAAAAAGCTCTTGGAAAGGGCATTTGGTACTGGATTTCCCTCCTGGTAAGGGACTTGTGTCTTTTGAATCTCCATCAGCTTTCTTGCTTATGAGAATTGTGTAATCAACATAAGAACCAAAATAATCAAATTTATTCTCGAAAAAGCCATGCAGTTAAATGACAAGAGTAGACAAAACAAAAGAATAGGAGTAGAAGAGAGTTCTCTAAGTGGGGTTTTAAGATTGATAAGATTACTTGGGAGTGACATGCTTTGTATACATGCACAAAAAAATCCATAAGGTCAAGAAGTTTGAAATTGGAAAAGGAATATTTTGCTTGTAAGTTTCTTCCTATGTCTTTGGGAATGCCTCGTGGAAGTTGGGTAGGTATGGATGAACTAAGCCGCCGGCCAATGGGCAGATTCTGAAAGGGTCTTTTGCTTCCTTTAGTTTCAATTATTTGGTACTTGTTCATTTCACCTGGTTGATGCCTATATATTGAAAAGGGTCCAATTTGCCTAGTGCACAGTGCTTACCACCATTAGTTGATTTCACTTCCTCCTCCAAGGAACCAAAAGGCAGTCCGGTTACGGATCTGATGGCTGATGGCTGAGATAAATGTTTAGGATCAAACGATCAGATGATCTCACTAAAACCACAAGTTTATACTTCTTATTTACATTACAACACTCACAATCAAAGTGTACACACTGAATTACAACACTCACAATATCAAAAAGATCTACAAACCAAAAACAATATCAAAAAGATCTCAAATAGCAAACATAATCAATACAACCCAACAATAACATTACATAACCACTGATCTCACTAAAACCACAAGTTTACATTTCTTACATTACAACACTCACAATCAAAGTGTACACTTTGAATTACAACACTCAAAATTAACACGTTAAATACGTCAATTAATTTATGGTAATAAATTACTAAAAATAAAACAACAAATATTTCTCACCTTCAATATGTGGAATTCCAAAAAGCTAGTTGTGAATCGAGAAAGAGATTAATACTACGAGAAAAAATGGATTAATAAAAGAAAAGTTAAGAATTAAAGTACAACCAGAAATACATAACGAAATTAATCATTGTATTGTTGCTATTCATAATCATCCTCCGACATAAATTCATCAGGTTCTTTAGAATTGTCATCACCCGACATAATTTCATCATCATCTTCATCTTTATCTCCATCTTCATCAACACGTCTCGTATCGGCCACAAGTACAACTTCAATTTCCCCTGACCGGTGTGCAAGTTGACCAACTTGAGTAATATTTGGATCAATGCGACTGGTCTCCTCCTCGCCTACTTCCTCCTGATACGGTACCGGAACACCAGGAACGTCAAATATACGTGGTTTGGAACGACAAACAGCCAACCAATCAGCCCTAGATGTTGTCTTACTACCCGGATAAGGTGTGTAGTAGACTTGTTTACATTGGGAAGCAAATAAAAATTGATCGTAACCCTTATACATTCTTTTCCTATGGATTTCTACAAGTTTATATTGAGGATGCACACCCTCAAACCTCGATTTGGAGTAGAATCAAACAAGTCGCATTTAAAAAGAATTATTTTTTTGATGAGGTACTCCAGCAAGTTCAACCTCAATGACTTGCTTTAACTCTCCGTAATAATCTCCTTTAACCCATAACCCGTTGTTTGTCGTTCATTTTCCATCGCTGTGGGCTTTTGTGTGAAATCTAAAACCGTTAACAATGTAACCGGTGTATGACATAACTTTCCTTGACGGACCCAATGACAGATTTTTCAACAACATTTCACAATGTTGCGGAAGGCTATGTATCTGTTGAGAACAACAAAAAGTTAAATTAGTCTAGCTTAGGCATTCTTAAGACAAGTACATTTCTACACAATACCAACTTACATGAGTTCCAAACCATTTGGAAAAATCATTATAAACCCGGCTTTGAAGTTCTTACTAAAGACATGGTTCGCCCTCTTCACAATTCATTAAGATATAATTCATTGCTGTTTTATAATCTTTATCACATAATAAAATCTTTTCTTGTTTTCTAAATGATCTTCCCGGTAAGTTGCAAATTGATAATACATCAGGTTCACTTGTCTCGTCATCACCATCATTTCGCCCAATGACACCACAACTAGAGAAACAAGCTAGTTGATACAGTAACTCAAAGAATATGAAATTCTACCGGAAATTCATAAACAAGTATCAAAGGAATAACCTTAATCAAAATATCAATATATCAAGTCTAAGTAAAAGGTGGCCGAAATTACTCTTTAAGTAGAGGGATTTCGGTTCCAACTTGAACAAGGAAAAAGGAAATAAGAGTCCTTAAAGAATTAGGACTCTTGAATAACAACTTGCTATCAAGTAACTACCTAAACAAGATAATAGGCACATGTTCCTATTATCTTGGCGGCTAAAATAAAACTAACTACCAAATCTATGAAGAGTCCTAGTTGCATTAGGACTCTTATTAACCAACTAACTAACACATGGACAACATGTCCGTTATTATAGCAACTACTTGCTATACACGAAATTATAGTAATTAAATATGCTGAAAATAATTAAAGTCTAGTATAGACTTTAATTGTACACAAAAAGACTAAAATGCCCTTAAAATTCGTCCTCATTCTGGACAGCTTGTTGGGCCAAGTTGCACGACTATTTCGGATATCAAGAAGGCAGAATCTGATCTTGTGATCTTCATAGAAGTTGTAGATCTGCCTCTTATCTTTAATATGCAATTGGAATAAGCAATGTTTTGAAACCCGGACCGGACATCGACCCGGAAAAGTTACTGGGTCACGGGTCACTGGTCGGACCAGTGGTCGAACCGTCATTGACCCGTTCATCAACCCGGTGACGTCATAAATATTAAAAAATATATAATATATACTTATTAATAAAAATATGTCCTTTAATTTTAATATCCAACTAAATGTTGAAAATAGATTTTTTTTAGGACTTGTTTGTACTATAATTATTTTTTAAGGTTTATATGATAATATTGTAATTGCTATTTTAGTCCTACCTATATAAAGTCTCCTAATCCAACCCTAGAAGAAAAAAACCCTACATTTCCCTCTTCTCCTTCTTCTCTCCAACGCCCCCCAACCCTCTTCTCCTCTTTTCTCCAGCCCGCCCCACTGCGCGCATCCCTCTTCTCCTTCTCCTTCTCCGGCGCCCCTTTCCCCTCTTCTCATTCTCCGGCTCTCCTTCTCTTCTCTTCTTTTTTTTTTTTCCTTCTCCTCTGCCAAGAACCGCCCTTCTCCTTCTCCGGCGGCCTTTCCCCTTTCCCCCTCTTCTCCTTCTCCAGCGTCCTTCTCTTCTCTTCTCTTTTTTTTTTCCCTTCTCCTCTCCTCTGTCGTGAACCGCCTCGCCACCTTCTCTTCTCTTTTTTTTTCCTTCTCCTCTCCTCTGCCCAGCCACCGCCCGCCACCGCCCCTCTCTTTTTTTCTTCTTCTTTATTTTTTTAATACAGAAAAATTAAAAAAAAAGCATTTTGTGACCCGGCCGGTTTTCCCAAAACCGTTCCGGTTTACGGTTTGAACGGTCCGACCGGCCGGGTCCACCGGGTCAGTGAAATCAGAGCGGTTTTTGACGAAAACGGGTTTTAGCACCTAACCGGACCGCTCGGAGGTCCGGTCGACGGTCCGACCGGTCCGACCGTCCGGTCCGATCCGGGTTTTAAAACCTTGGGAATAAGCTTCATTGGATACCTATATCGAAAGATATGATCATTATACCAAACAGTAGCAAAGCTGTCCATTCCTTGTACACTTGTGATACTTAAGAGGTTGACTTGGGCAACATTCCTAGATGTAATTTAGAGTCCTCTTTGTATCGTAACACACGTTCCCTTGAGTTGGGCAGCCCTAAGGTTGGTACCGTATCAGGTTATAACTTTCGTTTTCACGTGGGTTCGAAATAATAGCTAAAGAATGTAGCAGCTTCTTCGACTAAGTATGCATTGCAAATTGACCCCTCACCTCTGGCCTTGTTTTTTATCTTCTTTTTTAAGATGGTGAAGGTACCTAATTAAAGCATAAGTAGTAAATCACATTGTAAATACGTACATGAAAAATAAAAATGAAGTTGAGATCATAAAGACATTGGTTGTTAGCTCTCGAACGGGTACATCCACCTAAACTGTATCGGGCCACCAACCTTGGCTTCGTACGAATGGTGAACCGGCAAGTGTTCCATCACATCAAAAAATTCCGGAGAAAATATTCTCTCTAACTTGCACAATAAAATAGCAATAGTGTCCTCCAATTCTTGCATATGCGCCACACTCAACTTTGGGCAACACAAATCTCTATAGAACGGGCTACGTTCAGCCAAGGGTCCCCAAACACTTGCCGATAGTACTTTTCTAAGTGCTATATGGATAAGTCTCTCCATGACTACATGAGAATTGTGACTTTTCATTCCAGACATTTTCAACTCTTTTATGTAAACACATCGCGCCAAATTCTATGCATATCCATCTGGGAGCTTTAATTCTTTAACCCACTGCAAAACCATCTCTTTTTGTGCCTTGGTAAGAGTGAAACATGCCTTCGGGTTCGTTGCTTTACCTCGGCCATCGTGTTTAATATTCAATTCCTATCTTTCAACATCCGCTCTAGCCTTAACATTGTCCTTAGTTTTACCCTTCACGTCCAACACGGTGTTAAAAATATCAAACACATTTTTTTCCATTATGCATGACATCAATGTTGTGTATTATCAGACGTGTCCTCCAATAAGGTAAGTCCCAAAATATGCTACGTTTGGCCCAACTGTGATCCCGACCCCTGCCTTGCCCTTTATCAATCTCTTCAGATGTATCGGTAATTTTTGGATAATCTCTAACTCTAAACCATATTTCTTCACCAGTTAGGCGAGATGGAAGGTCTGCTATCTCCTGTCGCCGGTCCTTTCGTAATCCCTTTGCATCTCTTCTAAATGGATGATCAGGTGATAAGAAGCATCTGTGGCAATCGAACCACAATTGTTTCCCCCAGAATGCAAATGGAACGCTTGTGTTTCCTCCATACTATATGGACAAGCATGAATGCCAGCTGTAAGCCATCCACTCAACATTCCATATACTGGGAAATCACTAATTATCCAAAGTAATGAAGCCCTCAATTTAAAATTTTGCTTTTTGGAGATGTCATAAGTTTATGCACCTTGACCCACAGCTGATTCAATTCATCGATTAGAGGCTGCAAGTACACATCAATCTTGTGTTTTGGATTTTGGGGTCCAGGTACAATGATAGTTAAGAACATTACATTGTTCTTCATACACATCCAAGGGGGGAGATTATAAGGTGTTAGAATAACTGGCCAAGAAGAATATTGCTTCCCTGACATGCCGAAAGGTGCAAAACCATATGTACATAACCCAAGCCTTACATTCCGAGGTTCCCCTGCAAAATCGGTGTGTGTTCTATCAAAATGTTGTCAAGCTTCCCCATCCCGTGGGTGATTAATTTTCCCTCTTCTCTCTCACTGTCTGAGTGCCATGTCATGTGTTTTGCTGTTTTCTTAGATGCATACAATATTTGCAATCTCGGAGTAATTGGAAAATAATACATTTTTTTGCAAGCAATCTCTTTTTTTCGTGTATTTTTTGATTTCTTTTTCTTAATATACATAGCATGGCCACAAAACTTGCATTCTCTACTCTCAACATTATCTTTCCAGTACAACATACAACCATTAAAACAAACATCTATCTTTTGCACCAGTAATCCAAGGCCTTTAACCAATTTATTCATTTGGTAAAAGTCGTCTAAAGCATTATTTTGTGGAGGACGCGCCTCTTTCATCAACTGCGCAAATTTATCTATAGTAGTTTCAGATAAGTTATCTTCGGACTTAATACTCAACATTCTAGCAGTCATTGATAGCTGTGAATGGTTTGTACAACCTTTGTACAGTTGTCTATCAACAGCCTTCAACATGTCATAGAACATTTCTGCCTTTAGATTGGGAGGTTCTTCAACGTCCCTATTTTTCGGCTCATTAAAAATTGGTCCGGCAGCATCAACAACCATCTCTCGATAATTGTTGTGTGTCGTATGTCTTCTAGAAGAAATAATCACTATTTATGCCCCTCAGTTATCTTTCAAAACAACTGTTACCCCTCAGGATTATATCGAGCCATTTGTATCCCCAACAATTTACGGGGTGCCATTTATGCCCAAAAGTGGCGGCGTCCGGCGAAAACGGGCGGCGTTGCACATGTGCGAACCGCACAAGCATATTTTCAGGGGCAATTTCGTCCATTCATATTTTTAATTAAAAACAAAAACAAACCCTCCCCCATTCCTCCCCATTCCTCCCCACCCCTCTCCCACCACTACCAATTTCAAGAACAACCACCTATCCCCACCACCACCAAAGCCGTCTCCGCCTCCCTCCACCACCAATTTCTTCACTTAAACTCCATTTCACAGAAGCATCTAAACATCACAAAGAACAACAAGGAAAATGAGCTAAGAACATGAAGAGAGAAAAAATAAAAATACCCAGCAATGGTGAGTGGCGGAGAGAGGGAGGTAGGGAAGGAGGATTCCGCCATTTTTGGGCATAAATGGCATCCCGTAAATTGTTGGGGGACACAAATGGCACAATATATAATCCTGAGGGGTAACAGTTGCTTTTGAAAGTAAACCCAGGGCATAAATAGTGATTATCTCAAGAGAAACGAATTGGTTTTCTTTTTCAGTTTTTTCTTTTTTCTTTTTGGAGAAGAATGATGAGAAGAAGAATGTGATGGAGGAGATGGCGGAGGGAGGGAATGGTGAGTGGCGGGGGAGGGAATGAGGGGGGAGGGGTGAGTGGCGGGGGAGAGAGGGAGAGGGGGGTGAGTGATGGAAAAGATGGCGGAGGAAGGAAGGGTGAGTGGCGGGGGAGGGAGGGAGTGAGGGGTGAGTGGTGGAGGAGATGGCGGAGGGAGGGAGGGAGGGGGTGAGTGGTGGAGGAGATGGCGGAGGGGTGAGTGGTGGAGGGAGGGGTGAGTGGTAGAGGGGATGGTGGAGGTGGCGGCAATGGAGAAGAAAGATGGGCATCTCTTCTCTTTTCTTTTTCTTTTTTCTTTTTTGGAGAAGAAGGACTAAGAATGAAGATGGAATGATGATTTTGCCCCTCTGATTTCGCATGTGCGGTCCACACATGTGCAGCGCCGCCCCTTTTCGCCGGACGCCGCCACTTTTGGGCATAAATGGCACCCCGTAAATTGTTGGGGATACAAATGGCTCGATATAATCCTGAGGGGTAACAGTTGCTTTCGAAAGATAACTGAGGGGCATAAATAGTGATTATCTCCTTCTAGAATTATCCACGTCATGATAGGTTTCATGAATAAACGGAATTTGAGGCATATGAAAGAATGCCTCACCGTGACATGTCCAATTAAAATAGTTAGACACAAATCCGTTCATAACAAGATGATACTTGACCATATCAGGTACATGAAAATCCTTATTTTTACAACCCGTACAAGGACACCTAATCCCATCATTTTGTACATTAGCAGACATACTAATAGCGAAATTCACAAATTGTTTCACCCCCACTATAAATTCTAGACTATGACGGGGTCCACCATTAGATGACGAATCCATATACATCCAACTACGGTCCTCCATTATAAACACAATATCTGCATATATCAAGTCTTCATAAATAAATGCATAATAACTTTGAACCTTATGGTTGATGATTTTGAACTTTTTTTTATGTACTATGTTATTAATGGCATCTTATGTGAATTTTTTTACAATGAAAAAGGCTTCCGAACATTCTAGCACAATGTAATTTACAATGAAAGTTTATAATGAAAGTTTACAATGAAATTTTATAATGAAAGTTTATAATGAAATTTTACAATGATAAAGAATAATGTCAAGGTTAAAGTGTAAGAAACACCACAAGTATAATCCAAGTAAAGAAACCTTGGTCCATCATAAATCAAGTATATTCTAAGCATATTTTAATAATCATTGATGCACATAAACAAATTGAATCCTTAATTTCGAAAATAAAAAAAGAATAAATGGATACGAAAATAAACCTAGATGCAATACTTCACAGTGGTGGTGGAGCACCTAACTCAGAGCGGTGGTGGAGGGCCGGCGGTGGTGGACGTGGGAGTTCCGGCGGAGGTGGAGGATGGGAGGTGGAGGCGGGGGGGGGAGGGTTTCACGGAAGAGAGTTTCGCTGGAGCGAAGTGGGTTTCACATGCTAGGTGTTCTGTTTTAAAACAATTTAAAATCAGGACTACGTCGTTTCATATTAAACATTAGCGACCAATTACCGACCGCTTTAAATTTTTCGTCGGCATTCGGCCGCTCCATAAAAGGACACGTAATCGTTTTGCCTTTGTTATATACCAAACGAGCACCGACCGAATCCCGACTGTATAGACCAAATTGGTCGCACAATAGTTATCTACCAACCGAATATCGACCGTATAGACCACATCGGTCACCATTCGGTCGCCTAGATTAAAAAAAATTATAAATCCGAGAACCGGCATCGTTCAGAATGCGAGTACGAACTAATATGATTTTTTTAGTAATTATTTGTTCATTAATAGTCAATTATTAAAATTTTAACTCTATCAATTAAGATTCACGTGAATGTGCTACTTTAATTGTTTTGCTTCGTGTGTATATAGGTTTATTGTGAATATGTATAAGTTTGACAATTGAAGTTAATGTGTGTGTGTGTGTGTGTGTGTGTGTGTGTGTATTATTAATAGTAACTAAAACAGTCATAATGTATCTATATTAAACCCCGCTAAAAAAATGGAATCCAGGAAAATATACCAACCGAATCCCGACCTGTATAGACCAAATCGATCGCCATTCGGTCGCACAATAGTTATCTACCGACTGAATACCGACCGTATAGACCACATCGGTCGCCATTCGGTCACCTTGATTAAAAATAATTATAAATCAAAGAACCGGCAATGTTCAGAATGCGAGTACGAACTAATATAAAAAAATTCGTAATTATTTGTTTATTAATAGTCAATTATTAAAGTTTTAACTCCGTCAATTAATGATTCACGTGAATGTACTACTTTAGTTGTTCTGTTTCGTGTGTATATAGGTTTATTGTGAATATGTATAAGTTTGACAATTGAAGTTAATGTGTGTGTGTATATATGTGTGTGTGTGTGTGTGTATTAGTTATAGTAACTAAAACAGTCATAATGTATCTATATTAAACCCCGCTAAAAAAATGGAATCCGAGAAAATATACCGACCGAATCCCGACTGTATAGACCAAATCGGTCTCTATTCGGTCGCCAAACCCTAACCCTATACCCTAATATGGTCGCTAGGCCGTCGTTTCTATTAAGTAATCCAAACAGACAGTTTGTTAAACACTGCATACACCTTGCCACAATTCAACAGAAAACAGGCTCAAATACATTCAATACAAGCAGAAAACTTAACTAGTTCACCATTACACAAATAACATAAGTAATACATTAGTGATAATGCAAAAATAAACATACAATAGTGATATCGCAAAAACAACTATACAATAGTTCAATATTATACCAAAAAAACATAACAAAAGTTCAATAATATACAAAAAAATCTACAATATCTATTGATGGCCCAACACATCATCTACAGCTAAGGGATCATCGTCATAATCTGAATCTAACTCATCGTTATCTAAATTGCTCAATCTAGCTTCTAACTCAGCGGGACTTAATATAGCGTCCTTATTTGAAAACATATCAAATAAGGTACTAGCTAATGCTTTATTTCTCTTCTTTTCACTTCGCGCATATTCTCCGTCTTTATCTTCAAATTTCTTTTTCCAATTTTCGTTCTGTTCAGTTCTGTTATTTTTTGTTCCATTTCTGAATATTAGACCGACTGGCTACCTCCCCTCATTGACTTAACCACCTCGGAGAAGGAATCAAGTCCTTGAACTCGTCCCTTTTTTATCCCACCCATTGCCTCAGCAGAGAGTGCAATCTGAGTCAGCAAATCAGGAGGAGGTTGTCCTGCTTGAGTAGCTTGGGTTGCGGCGTTGTCATAAAACAGAATGGAACACTCCCTGTCAAATAAAATGTAAGGTTACAGATAAATACAAAATCTAAAAAAAGGAGAACTAGTATTGAAATACTTACATATAGGTCTTTAGAATCGTCATCAACATATTGCCCTTTCTTCGGGCCGACATAGTGTTGATGACACCAATCGTAGCTATCTGGGAATGGGATTTAATGTCCCACCTCCTTTTCTTGTTTACAAAAAGCATTAAACTTTAAATACATAAATAAAACACAAAATTTTAATGAATTTGAAAAATAATACAATTACAAGTCTCTGGTGATGCTCAATGTGGCTAAGGGAACCACCCGTATGCTTCATTGGGCCTTTGCCGCCCCTCCCCTCCTCCGGTTTATTGATGCCTGTTTAGACTTGGCTTTAAATTCCGAAGTTGCCCAATACGTTTGAAGTCTGGTCCAATCGGTGTCAGAAACCCATCTAGGCTGATTTTCCTTTTTTCGATGGTCACTCATGATACCGCTGAGTCTCCTCTTGAGTATCGTGCGCCAACCTCTCTTGATCCCCTCCTCATGCTTCGGAGCCCATCAATAACTTTTATGTTTTTTGAAATAATGTTAGATAATTAAAAATTAATAGACTTACCGTAAACTCTTCCCACCACATATAGGCGTAGACTCTATGGGCGGTGTCTGCCGCAGATGTATCCCGAGATACTTGTACATCAGCAGACTATGACGGAGGTATCATACTGATCACATGGGCAGATGTCGCTGTCGACTGCGAACCAGATGATGAACCTGGCTGGGAGGTAAGGGCGTAGCAGATGCGGGAGTCTGATTAAACGGTAAGCACGATAAGATGTTTTTCTTTGGAGGCATCTCTGAAATATAGATTAAGCAGATTAAGAAGTAGCAAAATACCGATATTGCTGACTTTCCATTACATATTAAATCGAAAATAGCTTCAAATTCTTTGGAAAAGCATAACTTTCCATGCATTTTCTTTATGTTTTGGAATGTACAAGTGTCATAAATAAAACTCCTTTGTATGTTAAGAGAGCAGAAAAATAGCCCTCTTATTAGCTTTGTTGTATCACTTCAAGAAAACTATGAATTCATCTGCCAAAGTGTAATTTCACATGATTAACAAAGGTGAATACATGCTAAAGTGTAATTAAACATGAGCCAAGATTGTTTAACCATGTTAAATCATTGTACTGGCCTTATTTTTATAATGTTGGATATCACAAGAAACAATGGGCTTCAAAATGCTACTTACGTTGAGATCTTTATCAGAAAACTTGCCAACAAAAATCTGAATAACAGATGAGTTGTAGCTGCTATTCGACAAAAGATGAAAAGTGCATAGACAAATGTTATTTAGACAAGAGCAACAAAAATATGAAGCACACAGTGATAATGCTATCAAAAATCTGTTCTCGATTGCATAACTTATGAGAACATATTTTTTTAGCATTATCACTAGTCAGTTAAAAATATCAATGAGTTATGCGATATGGTCATAGAGAATAACATGATTAAGCATAGCGTAAAACTAGATGATGTCACAGTGTGGCTTAAAAGAGGAAGGCAAGTGATTGAGTACTAGCTTGTAATTGAGAAGTTTATAATTCAAAAATTACAGATTTAAAATTAAACAAAAAACAGAAAAGGAACTAGACAAAAATAGGACATAAAACAAGTGTATAATGTAGAAATTATCGGGGATTTATCTTTACCAAAATAGACAAATTGTTCATTATTTTCAACCATAATGAAAATCAGTTTAGACTTAAACTATTCAGTCAAATTTACACTTCAAATATCTATTTTTTTGCGGGGGTTAAAATAAGCAAAGCAGAGCCTTTTTTTTTTGGGTTAAAAGAAGCAAAGCAGACTTGATCATTGATGCTTGCATTTTTTGTCTCAGGAGCGTATTCTAGTTGCATCACTTTAGATTGGTTATTATAGTCATAAGCCAATGTTTAATTCTTCATAAAAGTAGCTCAAAAGCTATGTCAAAATTATATGAAATTCAGGTAACAATAGAAGATCAAACTCAGAGATTAAAGAAAAATAATAATTACCCTCAACAATAGAAGAAACCAGTTAATCGGAGGTGACCGGAGATGGCGTCGGGAATGTGCAACTTCGATTTTTTTTTGCTAAGTTTTTTAAAATTAGGGATTTGACTGCGAAATGAAAATTAGGGATTTGGTTCGAGTGCATCAAGGATGGGGCTTCTTGATAGGATGGTGAAAGGAGGTGGTGGCGGGCTGGAAAAGGGCGGCAGAGTGCGGGGTGGTGATTTCACGGTGGGGGTGGGGGTTTCGCAGTGGGAGAGACGAAGGGATGAATTGGGTGAAATGCTTAGGTTATTTGAAGATTAAACGAACAAAACGACGTCATTTTCAACGTTCGGTCGGTAATCGGTCGTTAACGTCCGTCGTTAAAGTAAACAAAACGACGTCATTTTATGTCCTTCATTTATAACTATATAAATATACAACGTTGTGTAGTCCAGTCGGTAATCGGTCGTTCAAGTCAGTCGTTAGTCCGTCGTTCAATTTTTTTCCACCAGAAATAATGTTAATTTTTTTTATGTAGTTTGTATATGTTTTGTAGATAATATATCCTTAAAGAGGGTAAAATAATGAGCTTCAATAATAATTTATCTACTATTTCACTAATTTCATATTCTTAAGATCAACTACCTATATGCAATACTATTAGACCGAATGCACAATTCCATAACTGACTTTCGAACATACATTATATTTATATGCACACCTATTCTCCTTTTATAGGGGAGAAATGTCTTCTATAACTTCTTTGTCATTAAATAAATAGGAGTTACAAAAGTTAAATGCGGAGGTTACAAAAATTTATTTTAGGAGTCACAAATAATTTGAATGAACGTTTGAATCTTGGGAGTTAAAAAATATTTGAAATAATAATTTAATAATTAATTTTGAAGTTTAAAGCTTTAAAATATAATGGATAACTTTCAAAAAAAATATCCCTAGAAAGTACTCACGTGTGAAGCACTCGATGGCTCATTCCATGACTGGGTACAGACTCTAAACTGCAATCACGATGGCCAATTTCAGGATTGGGTACAGACTCCAAACTGCGATCACGATGGCACATTCCAGGAGTGGGTACAGGCTCCAAGCTACGATTAAGATGGCTATAAATATAAGTCAAGTGTTTCTTATTTGGATTGCCCTCCAAATAAGGAACTTGTGTCTTTTGAATCTCCAACGAGCTCTTGAGAATTTTACCAAACAGATCAACATAAGAACCAAAATAAGCAAACTTTTTTTCAAGGAAGCCATGTAGTTAAATGACAAGAGCAGAGAAAAAAATAGAGTAGAGAAGAGTTATTAGAATTGGTTGCAATGATATTGATAAGATTACTTGGGAGTGACATACCTTATATAATGTACAAAAGTTAGGTAGAGATATAAGCAATGAGATTTTGAAAATTTCCCAATTTACTTTTAGGAAAACAAAATTTTTTATTTACAAGAACCTTTAAATATTAATTTTTGCCCACAAAAAATAATGGTAATTTTTTATATGTATTTTGTATATATTTCTGTTTTGCTCGTCATTTAATATAAAATCCAAAAGTTTAAGTTGGCTGGCTGGGCCAAGAAGTTTGAATATTTTGCGTGTACGCTACATCCTAATGTCTTTGGGAGTTGTAGACCGCATTAGTTTTGAATTGTAAAATGAGAAATGTCTTTTATAACTTCTTTTGTCATTAAATAAATAGGAGTTACAAAACTTAAATGTGTAGGTTACAAGAGTTTATTTTAGGAGTTACAAATAATTTGAATTAACGTTGGAATCTTGGGAGTTACAAAATATTTGAAATAATAATTTAATAATTAATGTTGAAGTTTTGAAGCTTTATTTACAATAAAAGATACGCTTATTAAAAGTTCTCCAAACTTATTCAATGTGGATCGATTTTTCTTGATCATCAATTCAAAGTTTTACGAAAATTGATTTTTTTTCATGAACTAGAAATTATTTATTAGGATGCACATTTTTTATTATTAATTGAATTAATTTATACGCTCACATAGAAATATTTTTAATTTATGCATTATCGTTATAAGATTGATTATTTCATTCAAATATTGAATCTAATCTTCTTAAGATTTTACTAGTTTCATCTCAATATATATATATATATATATATATGTGTGTGTGTGTGTGCGCGCGCGCGCCCATTTTTTTTTTAAAGTTTTAACCAAATGATATGATTGGTGTATACTATTAGCTTCTGCTAAGCAAAAGAACTGCATGAACAAAGATAACAAACCATTATAGTTTATGCACCTTATCGAGTTAAAATAACATATGTAAATTGATATATTAATGTAAACTTAATTTTATTTTTCTAAAGGGAAGAAAATCTCGAAACCGTCAAGAATAGATAATCAACATTCACTGTTATCCCAGTTGTAAGTTATGATATTTTTATTTGGTTTACAAACTCGCATAATGATATAAAATTCACTGCTTTAGCATACATCTAGTCATAAATTTTTCTGGCTCTCTAAAACAGAAAGAACTATGATTTTTTTGGGGAAAATATAAATAACTTGGATAACTTCAATGTCTGATTCCAGGACTGGGTACAGACTCCAAGTTGTGATCATAATGACCCACTTCAGGACTGGGTACAGATTCGAAACGGCGATAAAGATTGCCCATTCCAGGACTGGGTACAGACTCCAAACCGCGATCAAGATGACCAGGAATATGAGTCAAGTGTTTATTGTTATGAGTTGTTGCATGCATGCCTTTTTCGCTCGAGGTCGAGAATGTGAAGAAGCTCTTGGAAAGGGCATTTGGTACTGGATTGCCCTCCAGGTAAGGGACTTGTGTCTTTTGAATTTCCATCAGCTTCCTTGCTTCTGAAAATTGTGTGATCAATATAAGAACTAAAATAATCAAACTTGTTCTCGAGGAAGCCATGCAGCTAAATTATAGGAGAGTTCTCTAAGTGGGGTTATAAGATTGATAAGATTACTTGGGAGTGACATGCTTTATATACATGCAAAAAAAAATCCATAAGGGTTAAGTTGGTTGAAATTGGAAAAGGAATATTTTGCTTGCAAGTTTCTTCCTATGTCTTTGGGAATGCCTCGTGGAAGTTGGGTAGGTATGGATGAACTAAGCCGCCGGCCAATGGGCAGATTCTGAAAGGGTCTTTTGCTTCCTTTAGTTTCAATTTGCATAGTGCACAGTGCTTACCACCATTAATTGATTTCACTTCCTCCTCCAAGGAACCAAAAGGCAGTCCGGTTACGGATCTGATGGCTGATGGCTGAGATAACTGTTTAAGATCAAATGATCAGATGATCGAGTTTGGTTTAAGAGATTGCTGAAAGAATGACTAACAACACTTGAACCAAAAAGGTAAAAGGTGTCCACACCTCCTGAACTTTTATCGATTTTGATTTTTGATCCTAAATTAAAAGATGCAAAATCCTTAACGCTAAATTCTTATGAAGTATTAATGTTGCCTCTTACATCAAATATCGTTGTTAAATATAGATTGAATAAAGCCATATGACCAAACTCAAGAGCATTTAGAAAAAAAAATGTTTTGACCCTCAATAAAAGGCTACAATAGGATAAAAAACAAGTCTTCCACATGCAGTTATTCTATTTTTCTTCTGTTTTTTTACATCGTTGCAATTTGCAGTTTATTTTAAGGTCAAGACATTGTTTTTCCAAAATTCTCCCAACTTTGGTTATATGAGAGGCATGTGGTCTCATTCTGTCTAAATTTAACTGTGAAAAAGGATGGAATGGAAAACATTACTAATCCAGAAAAGTTTAGGGTAAAAAAATTGACATTTTTTAGTTGTGGGTCAAAAACCAAAATCGAAAAAAGTTTAATGAATGTGTACACTTTTTACTCAACCAAAAATGCCAAAAGGGTCCAAGCCTGGTGGTAACAAAGTCGCCTTCATGACCAAGAACCTTCAAATCAATCGCAGCCTACAAACCGTCGTGGCTCCAGTGCGGACCTTCAAAATTTCGTACGGTGCGGGCCACGATCCCAGCCGTTGGATTTTATCCTTTTTTATCCAACGACTGTATCAAAATAGGGGTATTTTAGGGATAAACTTTGCGTGTTACTTTTTGTTCCCTACTCTAATAAAAAACATGTGTTCTCTAACCAAGAACATGTGTTTTTGTTCCGCCGCAACTTTTCTCTCTCCTCCTCGGTAACCCAATCGATGTGACGGTTGCGTGTTACTTTTTGTTCCCGAGGAGGAGAGAGAAAGTTGACTAACAAACACATGTTATTCTTTAGAGAACACATGTTTTTGGTTAGAGATCTAACCAAAAACATGTGTTCTCTAAAGAAGAACATGTGTTTTTTGTTCAGCCGCAACTTTTCTCTCTCCTCCTCGGTAATCCAATCATTTATTTGTAAAATTACATATGTACCCTTTTATTATATAACATTTTATTATTATTATTTTTTTATTGTCAGCTGCAATTTTTCTCTCTCCAGATCTGAACCATTCAAAATTTCATCCGACGGCTAAGATGGTTCCGCAGGTGCGGAACTTTGGGGGTTCCGCACTGGAGCCGGACTGCCTACAAACAGTGCACAATAATTTGCTCACTATAACATCTCTAAGTACAAATATTTGAATTTTGAATAATAAATTTGTCACCAGAACATCTACCATACAAATACTTTTAATGATTTAGAACTGCTAAAGTAATTAGAATAAAGTAGTGCACGAGATTTGGCAATTAGCTGACAAACTAAAGCAGACAAAAGTAAGTTAAAGTCAAATCTATCACTATAACACAAAGTCTTAATTAGTATTTAATTACCCTAAAGTATAATCAATAAGGAAAGAACTTTAATGTATGAGAGACGGTTGACATTTCAATTCTTTATTCAGGAAAACCGCACAATAGAGACTAATGTGGGTGCATTTCATTCGCATTTTAAAAAAATTTAGTTGATTTTCAAAAATCTATTAATTCTGCTGACCGCATGAATAATTTTAATTTTATACAGACTCTACATAAATTTATCCGATTATATTAGATTAATTTATTATGATTTCTTTTGATTTATAAAGTCTATATATTATTTGCATAACAACCAATTTATTCAATTGTATATTTAGTTTTCTAATGATGTGAAAATTTTCCTCATATTTTTTGTTGAGTTTGGATATTTCTTTATTTTTCTTTTAATTTTAAAGAAATGGGATTGCTAAAAAATTTGTAATCTGTCAAGAGGTTCATAGCCCAGTGGGATTATGGCCTTCCCACGACCGTGAGGCGGGGTTTTTTCTTCTTCTTCTTTTGGCTCTCAAATCTCAACTATGAAAATTAATCTATATCCAAAATCAAAAAAAAAAACCAAGTAGGCATGCCCGGTTGCAACCCGTCCATACTCGCATTGCCCGTTACCCGAACGGATATGCCCATTAATACCCGCATTTAAATGGGCATGGAATTCATAACCCCGTACCCGCCCATTAAGCTCACGCGGGCATACCCGCCCATTTTGACTGGTCTAGCTAAGACTGCTATAATTCCGTGCTTATAGCTGCTCAGGCTTTTGTTATAGTTATAGATCAAATTATTAAATACATATTTTTGGGGCTAGAGTATAATTATATAACAAGGACTGCAGAACTGAGATCTTGGCAATATAAAAACATTACAATTTGGATTGACTTTTTGTATAGTTGAACGACAAATTGGGTCTTGTGTAGAGAATCTTTTGTTAGCACAATCGCTGCAAATAAAGACAAGTCAGTATTTTCGGGAAAGAAGGGAAACAACAAAACCGAGGATTGCGTTCAACGCAATTTCCTTAAAACATATTCGCCAACTCCCAGTTATGTGCTAGAGTTCGAATGGCGTCCGTCTCCCAGGATACAACGGCTTAAAATGAAGTTTGTTCTGCACAAGAACAGCCTCAACACAACCGAACAGAACAAGAAAACAAATGATGAACTAGAAGAAAAAAAACGAAGTAAAAAGAGAGGAATAATAAAAATTACATAAGCTCTGTAATTTTGGGGCAGACACAAAGGAGGATGCAATCCCCCTTTTATAGATAGAGCTTGAAAGCTGAATTAAAATCCGTAATGAAATGGCTGTTACACAGAATAAATTCTGGGTAATAAACCCCTAGCTGTTACAGAATAAATTCCCTTAACAGTTACAAAAAAATTTTGAATGTGGAAATAAAACCAGTAGCAAAAAACGCGGGTTGATCAGGCCCGTGATTTTTGTTCCGACATTCGTGTGCGCAGGTCGCGCCCGCACACCAGTCAAGCCATTTTTTGTCCGGACAGGCCTTGGATTTGCACCCTCCCCCATGCGCGGGTGTGCGCGAGGTTATGACATAGAGCATAACCTTGCAAAGTTCTTTGAACCTTTATGGAGCATTTTCTAATATGCTTCCAACTTCCCATCCAAAGCAATGTGGGACTCTTCCACTCAAATTTCTCATTCAACTTAGCCATTCTATACAAGCTTTTTCCAACATCTTTCTCCTACACAAAAGACGATATCCACACTCACAGGGCCCCACCTCCCGATCCGACAGAAATTGTGGAGGATGTAAATCAAGGTGACCCAGCGGCTCAATTGGTATGATGCATTTTTTTAGCCCACCGCAAGAAGACACCCCCATATTGGAGGGTTGAAACTTCTACACTGCGGATTTCAAGATTCGAACCCGCGCCTTCCTACACAATCTGTCATCCTCGAACCAACTGAGATACCATTGCGGATTGAAGAGAATCTTTCTCATAACCGTGTTGAGGGGGATAAACAAGCATGTGATACCTTATTACTTTAATACAAATATGATAAATGACTCAAATTTTCTGACACAATGAAGAAAAAAAATACAATAAGACGTTTGTACCCTTCCCTTTCAAACTTAACCAAAATCAAATTTTTTCAATAGATTCAAATTTCAAATTTCAGCCTAATTAAACAACTTTTGTTGAAAATGTATAAATTTTTAATTGGAATTAATTATACACAACTAACTATTCATAATTCAAAAAATTAATCCAAATGATTTTGGCATATTGTCTCCAAAAAACATCATTTTACTTAATTTTTTTCCAACCACATTGACTAAATCTTTAATCTTGATAAATTATTTCAAGCTTGAATGAACACTAATCTAGCATTTTCTTCAAGTTTGTTAGAACAATAACCATTTCCCCAAATCACATTAGATGACCCGATCCACCATCTCCACTCTCCAGCCCCCCTGCCTCACCTCACCCTATCATTTCGACCATGACCACCATCTCTACCATTTCCATCTTCTTCTCTCCATCATCACCACATTCTCCATGGAAGAGTCTATTAATGAAAGTTTTGTGCCAACAACAAAAATAATTTAGCAGAACCCAATTCCTATTTACTCATAAACTATGCAAAGAATCAATCACAACAGGGACGAAGACAGAGGGGGGCGGGAGGGGGCAGTCGCCCCCAATATTTTTAAAAATATTAATAGATATAGTAAATTTTAAAATGTAGTTTGGAATATTTTATCAGTTTCTCCCCAAGATTGTTTTTTGCCGCTTTTATATGTAGTTCGACATACTGTTGCAGTTTCACCCCAAAGCCAAATTCTGGCTTCATCCCTGAATCACAACTCAATTTTCCGGGGATCTGTACATTTTTGGAAGAAGAAAATTTCTCTATTACTATTACCAGCAAAGTTGCAGAAATCCCATCCCCACCATGATTAGCAATCAAAAAATAATCCCTCCATTTATCAAAGAGTTCTTGAATAACACTTGGCAATAACTAGTGAAGACAAATAAAAAACCAAGGCAAAAAAAATCGATTCTCATGTATCAAAATTCGGTCTGGGATTTTTTAAAAGTAAATAAAAATTAAATTTCAAAATCTGATTTTTATCCGGGGAGGTGGAAAAGGGAATAATCAAAGATATTCCATAGAACAACAAAAAAACGAATGGAGAAATCTAGTTTGATTTGGATCAGAAGCTTTTGGATGGTGGTTATGGTTGATAGGCCTGCAAACGGGTCGGATTTTTATCCGTATCCGACTCGAATCCGATTTTATTTTTAGGATATGGTAAGAATTCTAAACCCATATACCCGCATCCGAATCCGAGTCCGTATAAGAGTAATAAAACGGTTACGAATATGAAATATAAAAAATCGTATCCGTTAAACCCGAATCCGTTTCAGGTAAAACAATATATATATTCCCTAAAACAATATATTTTACATGATTTATAGGATTTATGACTTTTTTGTAATATAAGTATTTTATAGGATTTATGTGATAATTATTTATATTGCAATTTTAGTCCTGTATATATACATTCTTAAGGGTTAAGAGATAACAAACCCTAACATCACAGCCTCTTCTTCTCTCTCTCCCGTTACCTCTTCTACCTTCTCTGGCGCCGTTCCATTTCTTTCCTTTCTTCCCTCTTCTTCTCTCTCTCTCTCCCCGTTTCCTCTTCTACCTTCTCCGGCGCCTACTCCTTCCCGTCACCGTCACCGTCACCGCCGCAAGTATATTCAGTTGCGTGTTAAGTATTTTTCTTCCGTTAGTTCTCGTTTACAAAAATATGTTTTTGTATTTGGTGTTCGAATTGCAGTATGAGATAATCTTTACAAGTTCAAGTGGTTTACAAGTTCAAGAATCGTAGCATTTTGTCCAAGTGGTTTAGTTGGATTTGTTTTGAGGATTCCTAGTTATTCAAACGTTGTATATTTTGAACTTTAAACAACAATATGATTATGTATTGTATTATATTATATTTTGTAGAATTATTTGTGGATTATAGTATAATTGGACTTTTTGAAACGGGTTTTACCATATTCGTATTCGGATCCAAATCAGCGGATCTGGTAATACATATTTTGGATCCGCTAGGATATGGATACGGATATGGTAGAAATAATTAAAAATGGATATGGATCCGGAATAGACAATTCCGTATCCGTTTGTAACCGTTTGCAGGCCTAATGGTTGAGATGAGAAGACCCGACCCGAATTGAATTGTTAGGAGAAGACTCGACCAGAGAACCAACAAAATGAAGCTTTTTTATGGTAGCAATTTGGAGGGATTTGATATATGGGTTTAGTTATGAGCATCAGAAATAGTTCGAGTTTCCAATGGATTTTCATGAATTGATTGGTTGTGACTTCTTGGTCTAATTTTGTGATATACTTTGTTGATAATAATTGGATATAACCTGTATAACAACTTAAAGATGCAAACTCAACAATTGTTAGTGAACAGATATTTACTAAACAAAAGCAGGTGTTTATAGAAAACTGTTAGTAAAAAATGAAAATGTGCTCACAGAAAACTGTTAGTCAACAATGAACAGGTGTTCACTAAGGAAGAACAAGTGTTCATAATAGAAAGATAAACTGAAGTTTGTGTTCGACACAATTTTCTTAAAACAGCTTCGCCTCCTCCCTTATAATTGCTGGAGTTTCGTGAAGCGTTTGTCTCCCAAGATACAACGGTAACGTATAACTTGTTTGCATAAAAAAATAATTCCACCGACGAACTACTGTTAGCCTTGAGGGCAAACGAACTCGTTTTTGATGATGGACAAACACTTGATGTTTGCGTCTAATGTTTTCATCTATGTGATAGAATATTGGAACTCAATATGGAAGCTCTAAGTACTTCAATCAAGCCTTGATCAAGCTTCAAAGATTTCATTCAAGACACATTCGTCAAGCTTGAAGATTGAAGACTTAGGTTGGTTAGATTAGCTTTGTTGAAAATGGTATTTATCCTTAAGCTCTAACCAACGCTCTCTTGAACATAAGCGTTTCACTCTAGTCTTGCATACATGATTTCATAAACACGTTTTCAAAAGGCAAAAGTTTCAAATGTGTTCTTATCCAAAAAGCCTTTGATTTCAAGTATAAGTCTTTTAGAAAAGTTTTCCAAGTATTCTTATTTGTTATCTTTTAGGAAAACCTTTTTAGACTTTAAAAGACTTCAAAAGATTTCAAAACGTGTGAAAAATCACTTTGGAAGTTCGGTCAACCGAGCTCAAGTTCGGTTGAACCGTCGAGAAACTGAGAGTTTTGAAATATGGCTTCGGTCGACCATGAGGCAGTTCGGTCGACCTAAGCATGGGGTCGGTCGACCGACCCTGTGTGAGGTTGAACCGAAGTTCGGTTCGGTCATCCGAAGTGGTCGTTCGGTCAACCGAACTCTGTTTCTACTAGCCGTTTTTTTGACCGTTGGAGACTCGATTTTCAGCCTATTTTGAAATGTATTTATACTCCAAAGCTAGAGAAACATTCCAAGGCTTGCACAACAAAGTTATATTGATTTCTTATCAAGCCAAAACACTTTCAAAGTAAAATGCACTTCATTGCAAAATCTAAATGATTCAAAAGTGCATTTCATAAAAGCAAGACAAAGAGTGTGCTTCTTATGTTCAAAGAGCCAACAATTGATGAGCTTCAAATGTATGTATCTTTCACTTAGAAGAGTGAACAACTTTGTTCTCTAAACCCTTCATCTTATCCCCTTTCTTAGTGATAGGGTTATTGTTGTTTAAGTCCTACTTTGTGTGGGCAATTGTTTATAGTGGTTGTTTGTAAAACTCTTTGTGAGTTAGCCACTAGTGTAAAGTCCTACTTTGTGTGGGCACATTCTTCTTAGTGAAGTTGGCAAAATCCTTGGGTGCGGCTCAAGGTAGTGGAGGTAGATTCTTAGTGAATCGAACCACTCTAAATCTCTTGTCTTGTGATTTGCATTGGGTTTTGCTTTAGCTTTTGTTAAACTTGCACTTACCTAGAAAAGATTGGAAATAGTTTGCAAGTTTTATATAAACCCAATTCACCCCCCCCCCTCTTGGGTTTCCTCAATTGGTATCAGAGCCTCGTCTTCATCTCTAGCTTAATAGCTTGAAGAAAAGATTAATGGCCGATTATTCCGCATTAGCGTACCAAGAGGGATCTTCCATCGATAGACCACCACTTCTTGTTGAAGATAATTTTGAAGATTGGAAAGACCGATTCAAGATATATGTATGCTCCATAGATTTTTCGTTATGGCATATATTTGAAGAAGGTCCATATGTACCGATGAAAGTAGTGGAAGGTGTTCAAACTCCAAAGATGGACAATGAGCTAAATGAAGACGAGTCCATGAAAATGACTCAAAATTATAAGGCTATGAACATTCTAAGTTGTGCCTTAAGTCCGGAGGAGTACAACCATGTCCTTGGAAGCAAATCCGCCCACTCTATGTGGAAAACGCTTGAAGATACTCATGAAGGATTAAGCTCTTCAAGTGATGACGGTGATGATGAAAACGCCAACTTATGCTTCATGGCAATTGATAATGAGGTACATTCTTCTCCCTCAATTTCATATTCTTGTGATGATGATGATAATGTTGAGGATGATCCAAATGAGCTTTTAATTGATGTGTATGATCAATTGAGAAAATGTGCCAAGCAAAACAAAGATATGAAGCATAAAATTGAATCTTTGCTTGTTGATAATGCTAAGTTGGTTGTTGACAATAAGAAGTTGTGTGATGATGTTAATTGCTTGAAATGTGAAAATGATGATCTTATTACTACTTGCAATACATCTTCATTACAATACTTAGAAGCTTGTGATAAATTGTCATCTTTAGAAAACAAGCTTGTTGAATTTGATCTTTTGGAAAACAAAGTTAAAAACCTTACCCTTCTTGTTGAAAACTTTTCAAAGGGTAAGAAGAATCTTGATCAAATTCTTGGTATGCAACGTACTTCACATGATAAACATGGTCTTGGTTATAATGCTAATCACAATGATCATGCTAGCTCCTCTAAGTTGCATAAGAATCACTTTGACATGCAATGTGCTTCACATGATAAAAATGGCCTTGTTTATATTGCAAATCATGTTGATTATGCTAGCTCTTCTTATATTTCTAAGAATGTTGTTGTAAATGCTAGTATGTCACATAGGCCAAGTAGTTATCCTTTGCATGCTCACCAATCTTCCAAGCCACACATTCATTGCACATATTGTGGAAAACATGGTCACACTTGTGATAGATGCCATGTAAAGAGGAAGATTGAAAAAGGGGGTAAAAACCGTTTGGAGAATCAAACGTGCTTTGACTAACCCCAATGGACCCAAACAAAAATGGGTACCAAAAGCTACTCTTCCCTTGATCTTATAGGATCTTATAAGTTAGATGTATGCCACCAAGCTTCAATGGACTTGATTAAAAAAAAGAAGTGGCATTGGGGAGAAGTAAAAGGAGATGTGCCAAAAGAAGAAATTCAAAAGCACTCCTCAACACTTGGTTTCTCAAAGCTCAAATTACAATCAATTGGAAAACCAAGTTGGTTAGATAATAAGACCAAAGCATCAAGTGATGACAAGAGCCAAAGTGTCAATCCAATGTCTTCATCACTTGGTAAGAAAGCAAAGGTATCAAATCACTTTATCTTAACACTTTAGTTAATGTGTTTAAGTGTTTTTGGTATATATATTTTTATATGCTTGCTCTTATACATGTTGCATCTCCAATTCTTGATTTTTATATACAAATAGATAACCTTTAGCACGCTCTTGTTTATTCATGCTTATGTTTAGCTAAGGTATCTATGATGAGATGTAGCATATGCAACTTGATTGATTCTTGTTTTGTTATGTCATATTCATTTAAGAATCCATCTAGTTGTATTGGTTTTTGATAACCTTGATCCTTATGCATATTTGTGTTACTTGAGATTTTGAGCTAATCTTGATGGACCTTTGAAAAGGTACCAAATTAGTTCTCAAGAATTCCTTGTAGGTAACAAAGAGTTCTAAAACTTCAAGAAGAAGATATGAACTACAAGGAAGGCACAAATGAGCTAAGACTCCAAGAAAAGAGTCAAATGCCAAGGATCACACGAGATGCCTCAATGGACTTGATTGACAAAGAAGATCTACCAAAATGGTAAGAAGTCCAAGCTCAAAGAGCATTGAGGTACAAGGCTTAACTCATCCCTTATTAGTGGTCATTATGTGTTTTTGATTCTTATGGGCTATTATTTGATGAGTTAAGTAGTTGACTAGAGAGTTGGTGCTTATTGGATTATGGTTTATGTACATCATGTTTTGCTTGTCAACATGCTAAAAGTGTATTCCAAACTTGACAAGAATGATGGCTTAAAAGCATAAACTTGTCTATTTAAACTCTCTTGTTTATGTGCATGGGTTCTTTTATCTTGATAATGTGTTTTTGTGCTATCTCTAGACCTTATTATGCTTAGAGTACAAACACTATCACAATTGGTATCTAGATCTTCTAGAATGCACATATTATATCTCTTTGGTGCTTGAACTTCATTTACATATGCTTAACATGATGCGCTTGATTTTTATCGTTTTTGAGTATCATGTTAAGAAGTTGCATCATTAAGAGATATAGGGGGAGTCTTCATATGTTTTTATCTTATACCCCCCTTATATGTGATGTATTCTCAATTTTTTCATATTTTACATCATCACATCACTTATTGGCTTGGTTTTCAACTTTCTTATCTTATAGCCAATTTGTGTTAGTTATTTTGGGAGTTATACATGTTATACATGTTCATATTCTACATGTGTTTTCCCTAAATAACTATGAGATCATATACTTTGTTATTGGTATTATTCTTTTGTGATCTCATTTAAGCTTTTGGTTAGTCTTGCTTCTAGAGTGTTATACTCATTTAGCTAACCATTAACTTATTAGAGGAATGTACTACAATTGGTATCTTACACTTCCTCTAAATTTTTTTTGGTTGTGATACATATGCTTAACTTTTATGTTTTAACAATTAGTATCACATCCCACTCTTGTTAGCTATATTTTCAATTTGTTTTTCATCTTAAAGAGCTAACATGTTTTGTTTGATAAACGGGGAGATTGTTCTTTAAGGTTTATTCCTCATCTCCTTTGTTTTAGCTTAGGTTGATATTTTTTTTGAGCCATATATGACCATCTTTTGATTTATGTGTTATTATGGACTCCTCTTTGTTTAGAAATCAACCAAGCTTATTCTTGATCAATCCTTTCTCAAAATGATTTATGATCTTTAAGATTGATCTTTTAAACCATTACGGATTCTCATTTGTTTTTAAAAGTTTTTCTTCAATTGATATCAGTTTTGTTTTCAATTGGTATTAAATTTTTTTTTCAATTGGTATCATTTTTTTTATGGGGAGAATTCGTATGTTTCATCAAGCTTCTCCAATATTAATCTTTACTTTTCGCTAAATGCTTCTCTTATTGGCGCTCTGATAGCCCTTTTTGATGTTGACAAAAAGAGGGAGAATTTTTAGTGTTGCAAATGTGCCATGAGAAGTATTTTACAAAAAGGAGAAAGCTTAGAACTTGCAAAATGGGAGAGATAAGGGATTCTTTAATATAGGGGGAGTAGAATTGTTTTGAGAAAACTTCTACTTGTCTGGATCCTTAATATCCTTATCTCATGCATACATTTGGTATCTTATTTTTGCATATTATTCCCATTTGCATCAATGTTTTGTCATCATCAAAAAGGGGGAGATTGTTAGCCCTAAGGGCAAAGTTACTCTATGATGTTTTTGATGATAACAAACCATTGAGAGTTCTAATGTTTGTGTGAGCAATGTTCTTTATAATAGGATCCTTAGCACTCACATCAACATTGATGAATATGGTAAGTTAGCTTCTTGTGTAAACTAAGGTATGTATATTACACACAAGAATGCTATTTGATGGAAGGAAGGAGGCAAGGAGGTTGGTTGGGTAAAAGGGCTCTTCAAAGAGTCCCTTATGAATATGGCAAAAGAAGTAATCCTACTAATGCTTTTAGCTTCCATAATTACTTGGTTTATATTCTAAGCATTAGTCGTTGCACTTACTTGTTCTTATATCCTTTTGCCATGCTTCCTTGTTCTTAATATTGTCCATATCCTATCTAATTACATCAAAGTTTGACATAATCAAAAAGGGGGAGATTGTTAGCCTTGAGGGCAAACGAACTCGTTTTTGATGATGGACAAACACTTGATGTTTGCGTCTAATGTTTTCATCTATGTGATAGAATATTGGAACTCAATATGGAAGCTCTAAGTACTTCAATCAAGCCTTGATCAAGCTTCAAAGATTTCATTCAAGACACATTCGTCAAGCTTGAAGATTGAAGACTTAGGTTGGTTAGATTAGCTTTGTTGAAAATGGTATTTATCCTTAAGCTCTAACCAACGCTCTCTTGAACATAAGCGTTTCACTCTAGTCTTGCATACATGATTTCATAAACACGTTTTCAAAAGGCAAAAGTTTCAAATGTGTTCTTATCCAAAAAGCCTTTGATTTCAAGTATAAGTCTTTTAGAAAAGTTTTCCAAGTATTCTTATTTGTTATCTTTTAGGAAAACCTTTTTAGACTTTAAAAGACTTCAAAAGATTTCAAAACGTGTGAAAAATCACTTTGGAAGTTCGGTCAACCGAGCTCAAGTTCGGTTGAACCGTCGAGAAACCCGAGAGTTTTGAAATATGGCTTCGGGTCGACCATGAGGCGGTTCGGTCGACCTAAGCATGAGGGTCGGTCGACCGACCTCGTGTGAGGTTGAACCGAAGTTCGGTTCGGTCATCCGAAGTGGTCGTTCGGTCAACCGAACTCGCTTTCTACTAGCCGTTTTTTGACCCGTTGGAGACTCGATTTTCAGCCTATTTTGAAATGTATTTATACTCCAAAGCTAGAGAAACATTCCAAGGCTTGCACAACAAAGTTATATTGATTTCTTATCAAGCCAAAACACTTTCAAAGTAAAATGCACTTCATTGCAAAATCTAAATGATTCAAAAGTGCATTTCATAAAAGCAAGACAAAGAGTGTGCTTCTTATGTTCAAAGAGCCAACAATTGATGAGCTTCAAATGTATGTATCTTTCACTTAGAAGAGTGAACAACTTTGTTCTCTAAACCCTTCATCTTATCCCCTTTCTTAGTGATAGGGTTATTGTTGTTTAAGTCCTACTTTGTGTGGGCAATTGTTTATAGTGGTTGTTTGTAAAACTCTTTGTGAGTTAGCCACTAGTGTAAAGTCCTACTTTGTGTGGGCACATTCTTCTTAGTGAAGTTGGCAAAATCCTTGGGTGCGGCTCAAGGTAGTGGAGGTAGATTCTTAGTGAATCGAACCACTCTAAATCTCTTGTCTTGTGATTTGCATTGGGTTTTGCTTTAGCTTTTGTTAAACTTGCACTTACCTAGAAAAGATTGGAAATAGTTTGCAAGTTTTATATAAACCCAATTCACCCCCCCCCCCCCTCTTGGGTTTCCTCAACTACAACAAGGACTGTTGACGAATACCAGAATTTTACAAAGCATATTGTTTTTTTCAGAAAGCTTATGAGAATGAGTAGTGTTTTCAAAGTATAAGAAGTTGTGTTTTGAATCATTGGAAAGAGCCTCTATTTATAGGCTGATAGGAGTGATTTCTTGAATTCAAAAATCTCTATTTAATACACAATTAAAGTGTGTTCATCCTCACCAAGACTATCCAATGAATTCAATTGTACATGTATATCTCAAGTTCAAAGGTCGCAATTAAAGTCTGTTCATCCTCATCCAATGAACCAACTATATCAGTGTCAAAACGTGGGTTGATCAGGCCCGTGCGTTTTGATCCGGCATTTCAAACACTTGAGAAACTATTTTCTCATTCAAATTACACTCCATTTCCAACATATTTGTCATTTCTTTGGTGAAGGTAGTGATGTTGATTATGGTGGAGAAGATGAACATGGTGGTGGTAGTGATGTTGGAGTCGGGTCGGGTCATTATATTTTGTTGTTATAAAGGGTATATTAAAGGGATAATTTTGATATGCACCAGTTTCATTGGACCTTGCGGTTCAGAACTGACCACATCATCACAAAATTATCTCTACTCATTCTGTGGTGATGTGGTCAATTCTGAACCGCAAGGTCCGCATGGATCTAGTCCATATCAAAATTTTCCATATTAAAGTGTATAAACAATTTTTTCCCACTCAGATCGGTACGATCTTGTCATGTGACCGATTTTGATCGGATGATACCATTTTTTTTTATATTAGGGCTCTTGTAAATTATTAAAGTCTAAGTATAGTTAAAAATAATTTTTTTTATCAAAAATACAAAAAACAATACTGGTTAAAATATAAAATAGATCATTCACTCTATTATATTTAATTCATATGTCGAAATTGAATCCGCTCTCTTAATTCTTAAAATAAAAATAAAAGCATTTGTTCGGTTGATTGGATGCCTACTTTTCCTGACGAATCTTCTATAATATTTTATTATTTGTATATTCTAACTAAGAATCGATGATTCGACCGTTAATCGTGTCTCAAGTCACTAATTAGTTGTTTTAGGGATAAAAATGTCATTTTACAATAAGGATCGAAATTAAGAGAATAATGTAAGTAATTATTTCAATTGAATTTATAAAATGTCGTTATAGAGTTTAATAATAAAGACAATGGCTAAGAATCAAGAATCGTTGATTTGATCGTTAGTCATGTCTCAATTTACCAATTTAATCATTTTAGAGGCACAATTGATATTAGGTTCCACCGTAAATTCATTCACTTTGGGTAGTCACAATGTCCTGCTAGGGACTGCTTGTGACCTATGAACTCACACTACTAATAAGTGTGTTTCCATTGCCATTGTGATATGAACCTACAGGGTCACACGCATAGACGAGTCAACGAGAATGTGTCTAGGTTCATTGTATCTGACATTTATTTTTTCTGAGAATAATAAAACGTTATTATTAGAAATAGAGATAGGGGCAATTTCGGTATTTAACTATAGCTGGGATTACGTGGGAGTTATTATCCGATAAAGACTCCCACTACCAGCAGAGGTCTAGGGGACGTGGGAGTAAAATACTCCCACTGCTAGAAGAGGTGGAGCGGACGTGAGAGTTGTTCTGGAAACAACCTCTCACTCCCTATATAAACCTCTCTTGGCCGAAACCCTAGGTGGAGACAATTTCAGCCGAAATACCAAAACCATCAGAAATCAGATTTCTTGTTCTGTCTCTCCCTTTCTCTCTAATTCACGAATCTCAGAAAAACGAAGAGCTAGCACTCGCTGCCCGTTTCGTCGCGTGGATACCAGTAGGGAGTAATTCCGCAAGGGATGACTCAAGGTGATCATTGCATCCGAGCCTTAAAGACAGAATCTTTCATTCAAGAATCGGATTCTTGAGCCAACAAATGTAAGTCCTTTTCTTTGTAATTTTCGATTCGTTTTGTATGAGCGGATCCTCCAGGAGAGGATTCATGGGTGTTTGGAACGAGTTTCCGCCCATGAATCCCTTCAGATATCATTCCAACAAGAAAAATTAGTATAATTACCATATGATGACAAATTCCAATGCGGAATAACGGAGGTAGTTGGTGTTGGTTCAGGCTCTTGGACTGTCTCGTCATTACTTGGTTCAAAATTTTCTTAGGGGATTTCAGGGATAACATTTTCTTCTCCAGTCTCTGGATCATCCTGAAATGCGTCATCCTCGTGGTATTCAGCACTAGCATATCTGTTAGTAGTGCCCTAGGACCATTAGCATATGTTGTACATTTTATCTTTTTGAGCATTTCATATGGATGGTTAATTTTGCTTATGAAAATCAAATGCGTGATTTGATAGTAAAACTCATTTGCTTATGTAATTACTATTCTAGTTGTCCCTAGTTTTATGTAATCTATTTTACAATGCAATAAAACTAGTATGATGTTTGATTGATGATTATGTTTTATTAATCATGTGTAATGAGTACAAATCATATCATAGATGCAATGTATTGAGATATATCGTATCGGACGTGATCCGTTAGAGAAGTAATACTTCATGGTCCTTAGTCATAAGTATTACTTCCTCAATACTATTTTAGAATCCTTAGACCTTATGTCTCCATTGATTCTAGCATGAATGGAGCCACGTTTTAACTCAGTCGTACGTTGCTTTTAATCGAGTAATCAATACGACTGATGATCGGATGTAGTGTCCTATCATGGCTTGAATATGAGAGGCATTGTAAGGAATTTGTCCCTCTCTTATTAGAGAGAGATATACATGGGCCCTTAGATAGGGAAAGACTGTTTAAATGCATGGCCGTGCTCAAATGTATTTAATAAAGTGGTTATTAAATATTATTTGTTAGAACAGTCTACCTAGAGATCGAGCATAAATACAATTAAGCTTAATAAGGGTGACGACTATCATGCCTTATGCTTAATTAGGATATCGCGAGACAAAAGGATTAAATAGTTGATTGATATTAGGTTCCGTTGTATATTCATTCACTTCGGGTAGTCACAATGTCCTGCTAGGGACCACTTGCGATTTATGAACTCACACTACTACTAAGTGTGTTTTCATTGCCATTGTGATATGAACCTACAGGGTCACACGCATAGACGAGCTAACGAGCTTTATGTCCAGATTCAATGAATCTAGAATGTGTCTAGGTTCATTGTATCTAACATTCACTTTCTTGAGAATAATAAAGCGTTATTATTCGAATTAGAGATAAGGGGCATTTTTGGTATAGCTGGGATTACATGGGAGTTATTATCCGATAAAGACTCCCACTACCAGTAGAAGTCTAGAGGACGTGGGAGTTTAAGACTCCCACTGCTGAGAGAGGTGGAGGACGTGAGAGTTGGTTATGGGAACAAACTCTTACACCGTATATAATCATCTCTCAGCCGAAACCCTATCTTAGACTTGCTTCAGCCGCAATTAACCAAACACACCCGAAATCAGATTTCGAATTCTGCCTCTCCATTTTCTCTCTAATTCCCGAAACTCAGAAAAACGAAGAGCTAGCAATCACTGTTCGTTTCGTCGCGTGGATACCGGTAGAGGGACATTCCGCAAAGGGAAATCAATTGGTGGCAGCAACATATCCAAGAAACAGCATCTTCCATTCAAGAATCAGATTCTTGAACCCAAAATGTAAGTCTTTTTCTTGCTGTTTTCGATTCGTTTTGTATGAGCGGATCCTTCAGGGGGAGGACTCATAGGTGTTTGGAACGAGTTTCCGCCCATGAATCCCTTCAATATCCCCCCCCCCATCATCTTTAGTTTTCAATACACCGTCAATGTCTGATATTGAACCCAAGGAATACATTACCGAATTATCATTGACTATTGTAGGTGGATCGGAAAATGCCAACTGTGTAACATTACTTACATGTGAAGCATTCGGCACAGTCGGTTCGTAACTAGACGGTGGGGGGAATACTTGGTATGTGATTTGACTCTTAAAAATAAACTTCCGAACCAAATTGTGATTGTTTAGAAAAATCAGTTGTTGGCATTACAAAATTATCTACATGTCTCTGCACAGGTTCTAACAATGCACCAACATGAATCCCTTATAGTTTGAAATCCGTTTGGATTCCCCATAAATTGTCAAGATCTTCTTCGTCGTTGAGATGTACGACATCATAAACCACCATGTCGTAGGTCGGCATAAAAAATGGACGAATCATTATTAGAAGAATAGTGACACTAGAAAGATCGACTATTTTGCACCGACATATTCGGTGGCAAAGTTGTCGAAATGAATTTGTTTTATCAATTCCATACTTCTTTCACTTGGCTCTGCGAAACGCGGAAAACCACTGACCGGTGTTTTCAAACACTCACCGGCTTCGTCCACAGAACTTGCAACCTCTCTTTTAGCAGCGTACCTTGCTTGCCCTGGGGATATCTTACTCTTTCTGGCCCAAAAATAATGCCTAGAAGGAAAATTCAGGGTTCGCCTTTCAGGGTGTACTGCATAACCATTGGATTAACCTAATGCAGAGTTAAAATAACTATAAATATAAGTTAATAAAAACTAATATTATAATATTTTGACATAATTACATGTAAGTTACCTTCACATATTCCACCCACTTGGCTTCAGCACCATTAAAATCTATCGTGTTTGTCCTGCTGTCGTATTTGAACCATGGTTGGTGCAAAAGTGCCTCAAAATCCCAAAACTTCCTGCGAAGTTTTGCTAAGTATGCACCGATCATTTCCGTTGTGAAACAGCTGCCGGTGACATAGTTCAAGGCGTTCACAATTTCTTTGTACAAATCGGACCAATTTTTTTCATCATTTTTACCCTCTAAATTAAATTCAAAAAAAAAAAATTTAATAACGCATGTTCGTATTCTAAATTCCATTCTTTAGTAAATTCAACATCCCTGAATTTGGTAACCATTTATTTTTGAATAAAATTTGGAAACTTTACCATTTATGTAGAATTTTGGAGAGGTTAAGGAAAATTATTTGTTTGAGAGTTTTGAATGCCTTCAAATAGGAGAATAAAATTGAAAATTTGTGTAGAGTGTAGCGAGGTTATTTATAGATATAAATGGTGTGTAAAAATATTCAAAATTTGGATTCTTTTGAAATTATTTTGAAATTATTACGGAATTGACAAGTCTCTGAAAATTGGTCAGAAATGCCAAATCCGTTCTCATTTTCAGTCTTCAATTATTCAAAATGTGGGTTGAGAAAAGACTAGACACTGCAAAAGTGCTGCAATTTGAGAACGAATTTTCGATTTGAGAAATCCGTTCCCAAGTCACGGGAGTCTAGGGTTTGTACCCTTTTTTTTTGGTGGGTTTCAGGAAATTATTAGGAATAATATCCGTTCTCCAAATTCCCCAAATCCGTTATGGGGGGAGAAAGGATTTGGAAAATCCGTTCTTGTAAAAAATGTTGGTAAAAAAAAAAAAAAAACTACCATGTTTGGCCCATTATGCCAAACCATGGTCAGTCAAGCCCAAAATCCTCAACATGAGATTTCTTGGCTATCAAACGGATATTTAGGACGCATCACTTGATGATTGTACTCATACAATACTATGAAGGATATTTGCTCATTTGTCATATGATTAGTTGTTCAGACCAAAATTTCAAGAATTAGAAAGAGATCTAAGCTGCAGATTGCGGTCATGGACAGATCTCTGCCTTCTAGACTTCAAGCGCTCTAGCCTCAAATCTATCACGTCTATACCGTTCACGGAGTTAATGGAAGACCTAATACCGAAAAAATTGTTCTAAACATTATTTTAAAACTTGTTTCAGTAAATTCCTAGGGGAAAATGCGTAATTTATGTTGTATGGGAACAGGAAAAAAAGAAGAAGAAAACATACTCTAACGAACTACTAGATTTGTACCTACACTTCTATCAGCAAAGAGTGAAATATTAGATTATGCAAGACATTTAGAGAAGAACACATGCACAAGCACATCCGACTCCGAGATTAGCAGAAGAAGTGCAGGTAATCCAAAGCAGCCAAACCAAACAAGTTTTTTACGGTCTAAGAGGTTGGGAAGAAAGGCAGAAGCAGAGGCCAAACCAGAAAAATAGCAAAAGAGGCACTATGTTTATTCTTAATATCAAAGAAGAAGAAAAACGAATAGACAAGAATGCATCAGGTTTGGATAATGTGCATGAAATCTTCAATAATTTGAGAGAAAGACTCTAATGCAAAGAAGAGGCCATGCTTCAATATGATGGCCGCAAACTGTATGTAGGTCAAATAATCAAAATCTCTCTTTTTATACACACAGCAAATTAATGCACCCAAGTTCCATTACTAATTTATAGCATGGCGGAAAAAAATACTAAGGGGATAAAGAAAACTAGCAATATGTAAAGAAGCATTACATTGACATGAATCGTAGACCAATCAATATCTGCAATGAAGCCTGGATAAATATGTGTGAAACACGAATGTAAAACAAAGTTCTAGGTTTGATAAGCCGTGAAAGAGGTTATTAGATATAATTGGAAACCGATCGATTAATGAGTTAACTCACTCTAGAATAACATATCGTTAGGATAATATATTGGTTAATTTAGTGAATTTATGTGCCTTAAATCTTTCTCTTATCAAACTTCTTGTTCAAGTTATTTGTTTCATGTTAGTTAATTAATTTAGTTTAATTAAATCATCATCAACCATCGGATTTATTTTACATGCTTTTGACCATTGTAGAATTATTTACTTAGGAATTAATTAATCATTATTCTCTGTGGGATCGACCTTGACTACTACAATATCGACCTAGTATACTTGCTAGTATAGATTTTGCGTATCATTAATCATAACTATTTTAAATTATTTTATTGTAAAGTTTTCATAATATAATGATGCACCACCTGTTTTTGCTCAAGCCCATATATTCAGAAAGATCAGTAGACAGCCATTGGTTAGCATTGTGTTATGTTATCCATCCCCTGCCCATACCCCCCAATTATTGGGGATTTAATGGATTATGTTATTGTTGTATTGTAAAGTTTTCATAATCTAAACTCAAGAAACCATTATGCATCAGGCAAGCCTCGGCCTCAAGTGCTATGGAATTAAAGTTTCTACATTGTTGCTTCTTAGTTTGTTAGCATCCTTCACGAAGTCCTCAAATGTTGAATGTGAATGGAAACACCATCTCCATCCAGCTATCATAAAAATGTAATAGTTGTGAATTGAAGTTGAGCGTTTTGACTTGTTCGTGCAGCTTGATAATAAATCAACTGGAAACTGTTGCACCATAATAGCGGTGGCTACTCTGGGCACCTCAGATGATGGAAGGAAAAGCATAAACAGAATTTCACAAAGAACAAGATATGAATCTGCTTGTCCTGCTTACCGTACATTTCCAAATTTAGTAGGGAAACCTCTAAATAAAAGAAGGAAATGAACAGAATCACATCACATCAAAACTCCCTTGCCGGTCAAATTCATAAAACCATCGATCTGATATTCAAAGGAAAAAAAAAGACAAAATGTGAAGTATTTTTTAGTATCATGCAGATTCAATCACAAAGAAAAGCTTACCGACAGCAAAGAAATATGCATTAAATTTTCCCTATTGAAATTTAATTGATGACCTCAAATTCAATAATAAGTATTTCATGCGTATCTGGTGAAGATGTGAACTTTTCCGGAACAATAAGTCCTATCGAATCCCAACAATTGCAACAGCCAGTGCCGCTCTTGAATTCCCCTAATCCTCAAAGTCAAATAATTGAAGGCATGGCCCAATACGGTGGAGGGGTAAGAAAGGAGCGGGTCCAGTATATGGCATGCTTCCAAGCCTCCATCGCTTGTTCTTGACCCGTCGAGTCCTGTAACAGCAATGAACTGATACCTGCAGCCTTCTTTTGTATGTGCCACCTCAATGCTCACATTGGTGGGAACTACAGAAGTATTGGGATGGATTAAGTCTCCATTGTCTTTCAGATTCTCCGTAGAAATCTTTTTCCTTCCCTTATGCGAAAAGGATTGTAACACTGTTCTTTGATTTAGAGATCCAGAGAGAAAGCCAAGAGCCATTGTTTTTCTCGCTGCTCCAAACCGTCACTTAGTGGTTACCCGAAATTTCTACAGGGAGTCTCAGGTGAGGGGTCAAGCGTCCCTCTGCGTTGAACTCATGATTAATATTCAATATATAAAGCCTCATGACACCTAAAGACACAAATTGATGGCACACTACCTTACTCACAAATAAGATCAAGGACTGGTCATGAAGTCACAAAAGTGAAACTTTATATGCTAACAACCCTCTGGAAGAATGTGACAGTGAAACAACATTGTGAGCAGCCATTTCTATAGGGTTGAACAACAATCATCTTTTCCCACACTCAGAGTATCAAGAAAAGCAGATGTGATTGATAGATTATCTTTGTTGCACACCAAAGAAGTCACCATCCTCCAGGTAGCTATATCAGTATAATTTCCTTTAGCTAGAATATTCAAAACCATCCATAACAACTCTGTATCCCCAAGTTGAATTATCCCCTCAACAAATTTACATATACTTGAAGAGCGAGGGAGATGGTTTTTGAAGACCATTTCATCCAAGATAAAAGCTGCTTCTTTGAACAGCGTCCCATCACAAAACCCATCAAAAAGTGTCCTGAAAGTAATTACATCTGGCAAGCACTTTCTTCTTGGCATATCTTCAAATAATTCATTGGCCTCTCTTTGTTTTCCTTCCATGCAAAGCCCCCCAATAATAATATTATAACTAATCACATCTGGCTTGCATCCCTTTTCCTCCATCTGATTCAGTATACTTAATGCAGAATCAAAATCCTTCTGCAAACAATGTCCATGAATCATCGCATTATAGGTCACAACATCAGTTTCGCAGCCATTTGTTCTCATTTCTTCTAACAATCCGAAGACGTCACCCTGTTTACCAGCCTTGAAAAGTGCACTGATCAAAGTGGCATAAACGGCTGAATCCAATTCCACTTTCTTTTGCAACATTTCCTCTTTAAGTTTGATAGCAGAATCCACCTCATTACGTTTGCAAAGCCCTTTAATCAACGCAACATAAACAAATGCATTAGGCCTGATTCTAAACTCTCTCTCCATCATTTTCTTCAATTTAAAAGCTTCATCTAACTCTGAGTTAGCACATAGCCCACGAATCAATGTCCCAAACGTAACCACATTTGGCCAAACCCTTCTCTTCTGCATTTCATCAAACACATTCCATGCACTATCCAAATCCCCAACGACACAGCAAGCATTTATCAGTATATTATACGTACATATATCCGGGCACGCGTATTTATCAATACCTTTAACAACTTCCATCATCGCATCAAATTTACGACAAATTAACAAACAGTTTAACAAACTATTCACGGATTTTATTGTTCTTCGGCAGCGAAAAGATGGAATTTGATCAAACACTTGGTGGGCATTCCTGTGCAGACGTGCTCTGCCATAAAACAAGATAATGTTACAAAAAATAACTTCTTTTGGCATAATTCGAGTGTCATTCCTTAATTTCTGAATGATAATATCCATTTCGTCGAACATTTTGGCTCTGCCCAGCTTGCAGATGATAAGGTCGTAGGAGAGAGGAGAGTAGCGGAAGGGCTTGGAGCTTGGGTTAGGATAATCTCGATTAGGATTAAGGAAGAGTTGGAAGGCAAGCTTAGGATCTTTTTGGAGGCGGAGCAACGATGATAGTCGAAATGGTGAGATTCTTTCGAGCTTTCCCATTGAAATGCAAAAATGGTCACTGAAGTTGTCTTTTTGCTTAAACAATGTTTGATTTTCGCTTTTTGCTTTTTGGACATAAACTTTGTTTTCCATCTATGTAGACTTAGGGGTGGATTCAATTAAGATTTTAAAAGACTATTTATTAATAAATAAGTCCAGTGAATTTTAAAAGAATGTAATGAATTATAAGATTTTTTTTTAAAGATTTTGTATACTTAGATTCTTATGTTCGGATTTGAAAGATTTATATCACAAAGAATTTATAAGATTTGAAAGAATTATAAGACTTTTTATTTGTACAATCTTAACCAACCAACTTAGTTGGATGATGAACAATGTCCAATTCAATGATGCACAAATTCTTCAGGAACAACCTTTACGACCCAAACTTTTCAAATAATGGTAGAATTGGAATTTATCTTTCCCAAAGGTTTTATAATAGTTATAAAGTTATTAGGTTGTGGACACTTGGTTCAAATAATGGAATGAGACCATAAATATAAAGCCAGTAAAAGTAAATTGGTTAAAGTTGTGCACTCACGAGCAAATTTGATTTTTACCGAATTACCGACCGAATTCAAATTCAATTCTACAATTTGAATTCGATAATTCAGTGTGAATTCGGTAATTCGGTTACATCCCAATTCGATTTGGTAAAAAATAGGACGAAATCGGTTTGACTATAATTGAATTCGGCCTGACCGAATTCGAATTCATTTTTTAATAATTTTTAATTTTATTATATAGTTAATGTATAAAGTAATAGACCCTAAAAATTGTTATTTTGGCGTTTTTCTATTAATTTTTCGTGTAAATATGATTGAATTAAACAATGACTAATTTATTATTTCGATTATTTTTTTCTGAATTTATTGTTTGTTTTGATTTTGGTTTTTCTTGATGTTCAATTAGAGTTTTCTTGTGAAATCGGTCAATTCGACAAAAAATGAATTCCAAATTCGCCAATTCGAATTCGGTAATTCTGAATTCGAATCCAAATTGGGTCCGTTTTTAGGTTCTAAAAAGTTGCCCCGAATTCAAATAACCGAATTGGCGAATTCGAATTCGATGCTCACCACTACTTGCATTAGCAATAACATAAATGAGATCAAATTGAATGGAACAATAAAAATAAAAGCAAACATTCAAAGTTACAAGAGTCAATGAAAAAGATAACAAATAAATAAATCATGAAAATCTACTAAAAAGTCTTATGGGTTAGGGTGGGATTTTTTAAAGGATTTTGAAGGGATTCATGGGCGGAAACTCGTTCCAAACACCCATGGATCCTCCCCTGAAGGATCCGCTCATATGAAACGGATCGAAAATAAGCGGTAAAAACTTACATTTTTACAGATTCAAGAAGCCACTTCTTGAATGGAGGATGATGTTTCTTGGATGCTAATCGCCACCAATTGATTTCCTCTGCGGAAAGTCCCTCTACCAGGTATCCACGCTGACTAAAGCAGGGCGACGATTGCTAGCTCTTCGCTTTTTCCCGGGTTTCGGGGAATTAGAGAGAAAAGGAGAGGCGAAACAATTTCGACTTCTTGGGTATTTCTGGGTGAAAGCATTGTAGTCTGTGGTTTCGACCAAGAGTTTATTATATAGGGTGTGAGAGTTTGTTCCCAGAACTAACTCTCACGTCCCTCAACTCCTCTCGGCATGGGAGTCCTCAACTCCCACGTCCCCTTAGACTTTCTGCTGGTAGTGGGAGTCCTTATCGGATAATAACTCCCACGTAATCCCGACTATAGGTAAAATACCGAAATTGCCCCTATCTCTAATTCGAATAATAAACACTTTATTATTTCCGAGAAGACAAATGTCGGATACAATGAACCTAGACACATTCTAGATTCATTGACTCGAACATAAAGCTCTCGTTAGACTGCGTCTATGCGTGTGACCCGTAGGGTTCATCTCACAATGGCAATGAAAACACACTTAGTAGTAGCGTGAGTCCATAAATCACAAGCGGTCTCTAGCGAGACATTGTGACTACCCAAAGTGAATGAATATACAACGGAACCTAATAACGATCCACTATTTAATCCCCTTTGTCTCGCGATATCCTAATTAAGCATAAGGCATGGTGGTCGTCACCCTTATTAAGCTTAATTGTATTTATGCTCGATCTCCGGGTAGACTGTTTCGACAAATAGCATTTGATAACCACTTTATCAAATACATTTGAGCACTGACCATGCATTTAAAGCAGTCTTTCCCTATCGAGGGGCCCCATGGATATCTCTCTAATAATAGAGAGGGACAAATTCCTTACAATGTCTCTCACATTCGAGCTGATGATAGGACACTACGTCCGATCATCGATCGTATTGATTACTCTGTTACAAGTAACGTCCCGATCGAGTCAAAACGTGGCTCCATTCATACTAGAATCAATGAAGACATAAGGTCTAAGGATTCTAAAATAGTATTGAGGAAGTAATACTTATGACTTAAGACCATGAAGTATTACTTCTTTGACGGATCACGTCCAATACAATGTATCCCTATATATTGCATCTATGATGTGATTTGTATCCATTACACATGATCAGTAAAACAAGATCATCAATCAACAATCATACTAGTTCTAGGGACTACTAGAATAGTAATTACATAAGCTAATGAGTTTCACTATCAAATCACACATTTGATAATCAGAAGCGAAATTAACTATTCAATTACTTGCTCAAAAAGATAACAAAATGCACAACATGTGCTAATGGTCCTAGGGCACTACTAACAGATTTGATATTTATATTTTTCACTAAAAAATCCCACAAATTCCTAATTAAAAAAAATCCATCGAAGTTTGGAAGTTTTTGAATACCAAAACACTTTTTGTTACTTGTTAAAAGTCCTGATTGAATACCATTGGATTTGAAAATCACTTTTAAAAAATCCTAATAGTCCTGATTGAATACCACATGACTTATTTAGATTACTTAAAAGTCTTAATTGAATACCACAATACTTATTTATCTCAAACTAGTCTTTTAAAATCTCAATTGAATACACGTATTCAATGTAGAATCTATATGATTTGTAAGGATTTTGAAAGTCTATAAGTATTCAATTTGGATTTTAAAAAGTTCAATGAAATCTAGAGGTATTCAATTTAGATTTTAAAAAGTCTATTCAAATCTATATGTATTCAATTTAGATTTTAAAAAGTCCATTAAAATCTGAAGATATTCAAAACTCTATAGATTTCATTAAAGGTAGGATTTTGATGGATTTTCTAGACTTAAATGTGTATTGTGAAATCTTTTCTAATTCCTTAAGATTTTGATTTTCTCTCATTAATATTAAAATTAAACGTATTTGATTACAATTTTTTGTAGTGATCTCAATTCTTTAAAATTATAAAAAAAATAAAGAAATATCCAAACTAAAAAAATGAGATTTTTTTAACATCGTTAGAAAATTCAATATGAAATGTTTATTTCCCAAAAACAAGATTTATTGTCATAATATCCAAACAATTTTCTTCTTAATCATCTTCAAATAGAAATTAAAGAAAGAAAACAATTTCTTCTCTATTTAACAACAAATTTCTATTTTCAATCATGTATTTCATTTCCTCTTAAATAGAAAATCAAAGGGAAAAAAGAATTGAACAAAACCCATCACAAAACATATCTTAATTAAACTAAAGAAAAAAAATACCAGTAAGTAAATTATAAAAACCTTAAACAAGTAAATCAAAAAAAAACATATGTTGACTTTGGATAATTTAATCAAAAACATAATTTAACTAAAAAAAAAAATCAAAGACAATCACCAAACTTTTAAAATTTTAAACAAAATAATTTAATTCATAAAAAAAGGATTGATAAACATATGTTGACTTTGGATATTCAACACCACTGGATCTGTATAATACACCACTGACTCAATATTTTCTTTATTTTTTTTGTGTTATTCAAATAATCTATAGACTTTATAAATCAAAATAAATCCTGATAAATCAATGTAATAGAATCTGATAGAATCTGCGTAGACTCTGCATAGAGTTAAAACAATTCATAAGTCAGCAGAATCCATAGACTTTTGAAAATCAGTTAAAATCTTTTAAAATTCGGATTGAATACACCCCCTTAAACAATTTATGGGCACCCCGATATAGATTTTTTCCCAATTTCCGATAAAAAAACTCACCGACATGCAAAACTGTATCGTTTTGACAGGGGAAAAAAATGTCATTTCATCTTTATAAATCAGGTAATCCACTTTAAAACATACACGCTCCAACAAATTCCACTATAACTTCATCTTCCATCTAAAAAAAATTCAAAATTAGACCCACCCTCTCCTTATCTTTCTCATTCCAAAACATAGAAAATTTTCATTATCATCCCAGGAAGTAATATTGTTCTTATGAGTTCGTTTTCTTCAAGCTCTAGTAGGCAAAGACCAAGATTGGTGGATGATTGTAGATGCTCAAAGGTTGTGGCTTTGTACACATCTCGGACCGAAAACAATCCTGAGAGGCGATTCATCTGTTGTCTTCAATCTCGTGTGAGTATTCTTTAGACATTGTTGATTGATTGCTAAATTTAAGGTTGATTGCTGCTTTTAATTTACTTAAATTTGTAGGGTGATGGTTGTGGGTTTTTCTAATGGATTGATAATCCATCTTCAAATAATTCGAATTGTGTTATTCCTGGAATTTTCGCAAGGTTGGAGTCCAAAGAATCTGAACTAGAGTTGTTGAAAGAAGAAATGCGGTAAATGATGAGAAATTGAAGAATTTAGAGGAGAAGATGAAGATTGGATCTGGGTTTGGTAGAAATATTGTAATTGTAATCCTCATAATCCTTGTATTCATTTCACTATAATATTGTAATGGCTTGGATGAGTTGAAGTTGCACAGCCTCAAAGCTGAACTTTCAAAGCATTTCCAACAAAGTGCTTTCTAAAATTTTGATGTAAATGTCGAACAAAAAATCTGTGTTCTGCCTGTGGCAGCTCTAATTCAACTACTTCAATCAATCCATGTACAATATAAGGCAAAAAAATCAGTCAATTGTACATGAAAATCCAATAATATGATGTAAAAAACAAAAAAAAAATAAAGTACCTTATGTCTATCTGATATCGGTGTCCATTTTTTCTTGTTCTTCAAATCCAAGATTAGCCTTCAACACTTTTATAAGCCATATCCATGTCTCATTTGTTTCAGATTCTGCTACTGCTATGGCAATATGATACAAATAGTTATTAGGATCCACTCCGACTGCAGTCAGCAAAACACTTGAATGTGAACCTCTCAAGTGACATCCATCAACTCCAGTTACTTTCCTACATCCTTTCAAAAACCCCTTTTAAGTGCCCCGAAACACATGTAGAAACTTTTCCCTCACCATATTCTTTATTAGGCCTATCAGGGTGAAGAAATCTACCACTATGATTTACCTTTAAGGTAAATTTATTGGATTTAGGATCTGAAAATGAAAACACATATATAAACAAGTAAATTTACACATTTCAGAACAATAAAATATTAAAGTTATACATATAAACGAGAGGGACCACAAACCCAAATAAATTATTCTGTTTTTTGCACAGATCCAGAAAACCCTAATATTTTAAAGCAGTTTAAAGGGGACCACAAACCCTAAATTAATAGTAAACGTTATAATATTCATCATTTATAGTACCAATATTCATTATATGTCTAATTTTAATTTCAAAATCAATTAAAAAAATCAAGAACAAGCAAAAAGATTAAAATACATACCATATTGTGGTCTCTCCTTCACTTTTTTCTGGTCCCATATCCTCATTTTCACCTTTATTGTTGATACTAACAAGAGTTTGAACTATTTTCAGAGAATTTTTTTTTTTTTTTAATGTTCTTCTGAGGAAGATGATTAGGTTATGCTCTTGAGAATAGGAATGGGTAGGTTGGAACGATTAAACAAATTAAAATGATGGTTTTTTATTTGACTGCTAACTCGTGCAATCATTGGTATTCGGGTGGATTTTATTTTATGGGTCGGGTAGTGCTTTTTCCCTTTATTGTTTGGACAAATTTATCCCCGTAAAAAAAGTCACAGTCTGTCACGTGACTTTTTTTTGTCGGAAATTTGAAAAAAAAATTTATATCGGGGTGCCCGTAAATTGTTTTAAGTCTACAAAAGGTCAAAAATAAAGTTTAGGTCCAAAATGAGAAAAAAAATTGTTTAAGTTTAAAATATGCTAATTACTCAAAAGGCTAAAGTAAAAATTTAACTGGTTATCATGCTCGCTGAAAAAAGAAGAAGAAAGGGGTAAGTAAAGGGCTTTGCATGGGCCTGGCCCAGTTTTTCTATTTCAGTCATGACATGGCACCCGAAATTGGTGGACAAACATTTTTGTCCAGAACGGAAGTCCCACTTCCGTCCTGGGGCCATAACAGAAGTGGGAGTTCCGTCTCCCGGGAGACGTGGCAGCTTTTTCCCACACGCGCTGCCACGTGTCCGGGACTGAACTCCCACTTCGCATGGCCCTGTGACGAAAGCTGGGACTTCCGCTTCCCAGCCTGGGCAGCATGTGTTTGCTTCAACAACACTTAGTTTTTTTTTCCTGAGGTCTGCGGTTTTCAAAGGTTATTTTTCTGAGGTGTTTGTATTACAACAACCAAAACAATATTTCCAAAACACAATGCTTACTAAAATTTGAGCAAGAAAATGAATAAATTGTATATTAATATAAAAACAAACAACAGAATAATCGGAATAATATTTTACAACGGAAAAAAATTAACATTCTTCGTAACTACAATGAACGAAACGTAAACAACGTAAATGAAAACCTATCTACGGTGCCGAAGGTGTGTATGGAATGGTGAGTCTCGGGGCCGGTCGCAGGAAGTAAATGCGGCCATCTCTCACACGCACGGCGCTACCAAAATTGGTTGTGATGACCTCGCGCCTTCGTGGTCGATAAATATCTGCTCCTCGGGGTTTAGCGGCATCGGCAACGGAGTCTGCTGCTGCGTCTCAGTGATGTGCAGGTTGTACGAAGCCGACCCTCCCGAGTAAAAGCCCGGCTATGCAGATGTAGAGGGCCCGGCACCAGGATCCCCACCCATCTGAATACCCGCTGAAAAAGTACTGGGAGATGCAAATTGGTATTAAAAAAGGGTGGGTAAGTCGGTCTGACTGGGAAACTGTGTCTGTGTCGGAGACTGTGCCGGATCTGTCGCTGGTGCAGCCGGCTTCGGTGGCCCGCCGCGCTGTCGTTGTCGCCTCGCCGCCAAGTCCTCCCGCGCGGCATCCCTTTGCCTCCGCGTACCTTGCCTTCCCCTTTGCGACCGGGCCGGAACAGGCTCCCTCGGCTGCGTCACCGGTTCCAAAACGGCTGACTCTGTCACATCCGCAGCTCTCGATCTACAGGTCAGGGACTTCCCGGCCGCCATGAACGCCTCTTTGATTGTCTTTGAAGCCCAGGAGACAAGGGACCTGTAGTGGCCGATTGAGTTGGAGGCCGGCTTATCGAGCTCTGTGATTTTGAGTCTGTTGGCATCCGCCTGCAACATCAATTCTTGTGTCAGTATATTAAAAACAAGGAAAAGCAATGTAGACAAACAAAAATAAAAATCTTACAATAATGTCCTCGGAAGGCGTGATGGGTTGAATGCCCATCGGGAGTGGACCCGCATCCCTGTTGCGTGGGTTTTTAAGGAGGTGCACGGTAATACGATTGTACCAATCCATGTACTCACGGGTTGGTAAGATCACATTACCGGGGACCGGGACAGCGTTCACCAGTGCATCCGCTCGGGCATCCCACATGGCTATGTAGGCTTTGTGCTTGTTATCCCAGTTCATAGTAGGTCCCGCCGTGTTGGTGTGGACGTCCTGGCCCTCTGTCGCACCCTCCGCCACCGATGGGGTTGGTATCACCTGCTGGAACCCGAATTGCCTAGCAACCCAGTCCGATATGTGAAACTCAACCAACTTGAAACACACGAGTGGCGTACGGGGCCGGTAGGTGGACAGGAAGCCCTCATCGCGAGAGACCCGAACGGCAATAACCCAGTCGGTGTACGGCCTCCACATGAGCTGTCAAAAAAAATTGTACATTAGCATAAATTAATTGCGCAAATAAAAAAAAAAACATACGAAAAATACGATAAACCTTACCCCACGAGCGTCCGTCGATCGGTCAAATGTGTCGTCGCTAAACACCGTCAATCGAGATTTCGGCGTGTTCTTGAAACTCCGGCGGTATTCCAACGCGCCCGTACGCTCGGCCGTCCGCGGGAGGTTCATTCATAATCTCTCCCCGGTTCGCCGGCCGGAGAAATGATATGCGCTCCCACGGCCACAACTGGTACAAACAAACACAGATTAATCATCAAATATTTAAAAAATGCAGGGAAACAAAAAAAACGCATTAAAAATTACACAAACCTGGATCAAAAGGCAACAGCCAGCTATGTCCTTAGAGACGGCCTGTGCAGAGATGCACATCTGGCGGTAGAGGTAGGACAGGACGCCGCTGGCCCAGGAATGCTGGTCGTGGGCGAGGTCTCCGTCGTTGATGAGCAAGAGATAGCGCATGTTCCCTCGCGACCCAGATTTATCCGGGAAAAGGAAAGCGGCCATGCAGAGGAAAATCAGGGCCTGGGCCCGCTGGTCAACCGCGACCTCCGTGGCATCCTCGCCTAGGGGCTCGGAAATGTGGGCGTACACCTCCCGCAAGCTCGATGAGCAGTCACTCTAATTGACCCTGTGAGGGCGAAATCCTAGGATCTCGTGGACTCGCTCAATCCACTGACACTTGGTCATCTTGCAGTCCTCGTTCCACGTCACCACGTGGGCTGCCAGGTGGCGACTCCCAGAGGCATCCTACGTCCCTACAGGGTGATGGTGACCTCACCGCATCGCGAGATGGAAGGAGCTGGGTCTCGGGGCGCCACCGCTCTACTAATGCGGTGACCAGGGCGCGTGGTCTATCTTTATCTTACCTATCCGACAACAACCCCGAAACCTATACGGTCAATGAGATCTAGCACTCTGGGGTTGCCCTCGCGTCGGTATGCCTAAAAAAAACTCCTGTCATAGCTAATGACCTTCAAACCTCTGTCTATGACTACATCCCCGCCCCAAATCCTAAGTGATCTATGGGAGGTGTGTTTGTTCAACACATCTGGGATCGTACTGATCGGCATAAGGTGGTCCTGAAAAGCCATCTATAATAAAAACAGTGGGATTTTATCAATAAAATATGCGTAAAATAACAATTCGCACTTAGATCATAAGGATATCAATTCACAAAAATTGCAATTAAAATACATAAATATCAAATTCACAAAATTGCAATTAAAATACATAAGGATATCAAATTCACAAAAATTGCAATTAAAATACATAAATATCAAATTCACAACATTGCAATTAAAATACATAAATATCAAATTCACAAAAATACATAAATATCAAATTTACAAAGAATAAATACGTTTTTAATCGGCAATTGAATTTTAAAACTATAGATAAAAAAAATTAAAACAAAAAAAATTATACCTCCAAATTTAAAAAATTTGGGAGAGAGAGAGAGTGGTGGTGGGGAAGATTGAAGGTGGCAACACTCTGGACGGCGCCAGCGGCGGCGGCGTCGTCGGCGGGAGGGACTTGCAATGGAGGGAGGGGGAGGGGGAGTTTTTTTTGTGTGGAGAATTTGATATGCAAATCGCGGTGGGAGGGACTTGCAATGGAGGGTGAGGGGGAGTTTTTTTGTGTGGAGAATTTGATATGCAAATCGCGGTGGGGGAAGAGAGGGATTTTTTTTTAACCGAGAGGCGAACGGAAGTCCCACTTCGCTGAGGGCCATAACGGAGTGGGAGTTCCGTCCCCGGGTGACGTGGCAGTGGGAGTTCCGTCTCGGGACACGCGGCAACGCTGGCGTGGGAAAAACGCTCACGCCACCCAGAGCTGAACTCCCACTTCCGTTATGGCTCGGGGACGAAGTGGGGACTCTCCGTTTACGGACAAAAATGTTTGTCCACCAATTTCGGGTGTAATGTCATGACTGAAATAGAAAAACTGGGTCAGGCCCATGCAAAGCTCCGGTAAGTAAATGTTAGGCCCATATGCTTACTCTAGGCCCATAAAGTCATAGCACGGCTCACCTCGCATCAGATTTATGAAGAACAGAATACAAACGAGGCCTCCCGCCCTTTTATAACCCCAAAAATTCAATATTTTCTTCTTGTTCCACAATTCAAATCCCTAACCAGTGGAAGAAGGAATCCACCATTTTCAGAATTTAGTAAGCATATTAGTAATAATGAAGGAAGAAGAAATAGAGAGGCTGAGGGGAGTGGTGAGGGACTGTGTAAGCAAGCATTTGTACTCATCGGCGATTTTTTTCGCCGATAAAGTGGCTGCCATAACGGCGGACCCCGCCGATATTTACATGCAGGCCCAAGCACTTTAACTTGGCCGCCATTATCGACGAGCTTTTCATCTATTAAAGCCTCCCAAATTGTCCTCCGTGACCTCCGATTTAGATACCTCGCCGCCAAATGTCTCGTAACTATTTTATTATGCCTCTAAATCTATATGATTTGTTTAGGTTAATTTCATTTTTTTAGTTTGAAAATTATTCAGTTTGGGATTTTTTTTTAAATTTTTTTGCAATCCTGACGGTATAGGATGGTATAGGGGACTACTGTTTTAGTAGTATTCTATGAGAAATCACTTTGTGCATTCATTGTCATATTTTAGGTCAGTGTCCAATACATCTGTTTCAGTGATGTTCTGGGAGCAACTATTTTGTGCTTTTATTGCCAAATGTTAGGTTTATCTCCGATCTATCTCCGCTCATACCCCCAATTATTGGGGACTTAATGAGTTAAGTTATTGTTGTTGTTGTGTTTTGGATTTAATATGAATTTGTTTTGGTAGTTTGCTTGAGAGGCTGAGGACTGCGAGCTGCTGTGAAGAGATAAAACCTAGTTAGAGAGTTTAATCTTATATCTAGAGTTTGACATTTTTGCTGCTTTGTACCAGTTGAAAAAGATTTAATCTTTCTCAATTTTCACCTATATTATGAAGCGACTGAGGGATTATAAGTATGTATGAGTCACGAGCGTGTGGGTTGATTATTGTGCTGTTTTCTAATGTTAGTGGTGCTATTGAACTCCCTGCTGGATTTTCTTGTTACTTGCTTGCTTTCCCCTATAATTACTTTATGTAATGTTGTTTTTGTTTTACGAATTTTTAAGCAAGAAATTTATTTCTGAGTTGGTATCTTTTGCTTGATATTTTCCGTTTTTGGATTATCAGGAGGAACTGAAGGAGTGGGATCAGTGCTTGCTGATGCTTGGTGATGCACAAGTTGATGAACAAGGAAATATTACTGACATAAGGGATTTCAATATTATGTATTTCGATAAAGATGGTGAAGATCAGGAAATCAATGTAAGTTTCTGAGGGTGCAACGAACACAGATTGAATAAATTGCTATAAACCTGGATGGAGTAGGGATTTTTATGTTATACTTTACTCATATTTCTGGAACTTCTACTTAAGTTCTTTCAAGGGAGTAAAACTTTTACTCCAGTAGAAGGAAGCAGCTGCTCCAAATATCTGTTAGAAGAAGAATGGAAAAAGAAAAAAATCCATCATAACTAGCTCGTCCAACAAGTTAAATTATATGGTCAAGATCCTTAGTTTAAAGCAAAGTGTATGCTTGATCTGTTGAAAGTTGATATAGTTTTGGGAGAAATAAATAATCGACATTTGGAACAAAGGTTCTTTATTTTTTGCATGAAAGCAAAGGGCCGTGTTAACTTTAGGTGTGAAGCTATTGTTTCAAAACTTTTAAGAGAATACAGGCTACTGCGAAGTAGTTGACATCCTCTCATTAATTATTGGAGTTGCATACTAGACTATCAACGCAAATTAGTTAAAGGTCTTCTAGTTTTGTAGCTTTGCACATGACTTAGGAGCCATGGCCCTGTTATTTCCGTTTATCAGATATATTGTCTTCAGTAAAAGCTGTTTTTCATAGTTGTTAGACTTTGGTTTTAGCTGTGTGCATCTTAAGATCTGCTATTAAAATGCCTTGCACTTAAGAAAGGAGCAAATATCAAACATTCTAAAATACTGTTCCTCATACCTGATGACTTTCAGGTTCTGTTTTCACTTCTGGCTGTTTATACTATGCTAAAGTGAGCTGAATTACATGTTCACGTATATGATGCGAAGCATATCTTGTTGCGATCCCCTTTATCCTTGGACAGACTTTTTTTCATTACTTTTCCATCAACTTATCTTCCCACGTGTTTCAACATCACTAATTGTGAAGTAGAGAAAGTAGATATTATTTTGTAGGTATTTTGCTTTAAAAGTGGGTGTTGCAAATGATGATACTATCCTTCTAAGTTCTAACCTTCTACTAATATGTACATTGTGCAGATTTTGTCAGCAATTTGCTTCTTGAGAGGCAAGGCATATGAAGCACAAGAAAATCGTGTCCAGGCTCGGTTGTGGTGAGTTACCTTGTGAGTGTTTCTACTGCCGACCTTTATGCTTAATATAGTAAGACTATTTGGAGACAGACATTATTTTTTGATATTTTGTTTCAACGAATGGTGCTCCTTTTCCCTATTCGTTTCTTTCCTTCCACTTGTTTCTTTTGTTATTCCCGTTGGTTCTAGTGATGGTCTCTGACATTTTCTGCTCTTTATGTAATTCTCGAGGTACAAAGCTGCCATAAAATCTGATCCTTTATGTTATGAGGTATGCACTTTTTATGGTAATTTTTGTAGTATTATTTTCAATATGTGGTTGTCTCCTTAAAGATGTTAAGAGAATTGTTCTTAAGGTCTGTAAGGAACTAAAACAGGACCTGAGGAGGAACAGCAAGCTGGAATATTAATGCTTGGCGCTTTGGCCTTTTAACTTACACAATTTTTAACCTTGATAAGTGTCTACGTTACAGAGCTCTGAGGCTGTTAATGACTTTGCCTTATAGTATTTATAATCCTTGCTTATGGAAAAAAGAAGACTGGAAGCACATAAGGAAGAGGGTTGGGTTGGGCTTGTATTATTGTAGATTGCTAAATGAAGGTTACGACTGTATGAAAGAAACATATTTTTCACCTGATATAGATAATAGATCCAGCTGGGTCAACATCATCCTGTCTGCCTTTCTCCTTATATTGAACCACATTCAAATACATAAAATAATTGATATATTACCTGCCTGCTCTTCTGCTCATAGCTTATTTTGTATTCTGCCTCTAGCCTCACTAATTTTATTTTTCTTTTAGGCATTGGAATGTCTTACAGAAAATCATATGCTCACTTGTGAAGAAGGTTAGAACCCTTCAAACTTTTCAATTTCTCTTAAAATAACACTATGATTTGGAAAAAGCTTTGGAGGTGTATGAAAGAGGGAAGCAAGCATGTATATATTATAAATAGATTGTTTGGTGTTCTGCGTGATAGATCGTTTGATTTGATCCCTCCAATATGCTATTTCAGTTGGAGGACATATAGACTGTAATGACGCTCTTACGTAAATCTCTTGGACATGATTTATTTTAGCAAAGTTTTGAGTATTTTATTATTAAATACTTGCTCCTTATCAAAATAATTGTCATCTTTGTATTTTGCAGGGGGAATTAAAGTTTCACTAAATTCATAGTAAAAAATGACAAAATATCAGTTAAAAAAATATCATTAACGAATTCCTTACTTAGAAAGTGAACAAATCATTACGGAGATACCAAAAAGGAAATGAGGACAATTATTTTGGGATGGAGGGAGTATTACCTCAGGTTCATTTTTTTTTCCTTTGGATAATCTTAACTTTCATATATTCATTTAAATGTTTTATCTGATTCTTACAGTTTTAAATTCTTAGTCCTACAGAGAGAAAGCCAAAAGAGTCATCATATTTACAATAAAATGATTAAAAATATTTCCAGGAAAAAATTCTTATTATTACTACAATAATATTGCTCATGAATGTGAAAGGCAAAAAGAATGTACAAATTTAAAGGTGACAAGAGCTATAAAACCTTATTTTCATGTTTCAACTTTCAATGCAGCCAAATGATTAGAAGTCTTACCAATGCATATATTTTTCTGACTAAAAACAAAGTTAAAAATGTTACTCCCTCCGTCCCAAATTGAATGTTCACATTTGACTTTCACCAAATAGTTTGACTTAAGTTGAATTACCATAATATCCTCAATCATTGTTACTAATGGTAGAACCCATAAGTAAGTGGAGTTTGCATCCCTAATTATAGGAGGTTAGTTATGGTAGTTAAATGAGTAAGTGTATCCATTTTGAGAAAGTGGACATTCGTTTTGGGACAAACTAAAATAAAAATAGGACATTCAATTTGGGACGGAGGGAGTATTTACTTATCCTAAGGTTGGTTTGCATCATACCTACTATCTCTCCTTTTTATTTCCTTATGCAATATTTTACTCTGTTTTGGGTGCTCGCATGGGTTCTTTTCATTCATTACAGCGTGCCCTCTGCATTGGCCTATTTGTTATTGTAAAAAAAAGTGCATTTAGCTTATTATTTTGTCCATTACTTACAGAGGAAAATCTAATCTCATCGTTGCAATTTGCTCCTGAAGATGGTTGGCTTTCCTCATTTTACACATGTTTGATAAAGAAGGTACGACTGCCTTCTGGACTGGATTCTAATCTTTCTAAATCTTGTACATTGGTCTCCGTTATGCAGTCATATATGATATATCTTCCTATTGTTTTTTCCGTGTAATAAGCATTTACTACTTGTTTGACCTTGTCCAGAATGATAAAGAAAATGTGGTGGAAGCCAAATTTAGAGAGCTTGAACAGGAAGACTTTAATTCAAACTCCTTGGGAAAATCCTTCATTTGTACACTAAGAAACAACATCGATCTTTTGACATGCAAAGCTGAGTACTTTCATCAGTGTGGTGAATATCAGAAATGCTTTCAATTAACATCAGTGTAAGTTGGTTATTTTGATTGAACTCAAAAGTATATAATAATCTCATAAATATGATCTACTTGATTGAGATTTCAGTTTGTGCATGATGTAAATCAGTTTACTCGAGAACGATCCTTTCCACCTCAAGTGTATGCTAGTACATTTAGCTGCTGCAATGGAGCTTGGGCAAGCAAATGAACTATATCTTATGGCATGCAATTTAGTCAGGGACTATCCCCAAAAGTGAGAATGCATACATTTGTCATTTGATTCAGAAATTATTCTCTGTTTTTCTAGTGAAACTTGAGAATAACTTGTTATCTATCTTTGCTTCTTTCGGGAAATTGTCACACCCAGAAAACTAGGTGATGACATGGTAGTGTCTCGTATGCCAGGCATAGAACCTACAACAGAGAGGATTTTATTTATTTTATCATATTATATAAAGGAATACTAACAGACTAACATTAACCTCAAAATTAAATATAACCAACATAAGTGAAATGTAGGTCTTACTAAATGTTATTACAACATATGAAACATAAATAAAGAGTACTAATCTATTACATCCAGTTATGATCACTCATCCAAGTCCCCATCCCAAGCTTCCACATACTCAGCATCAAGTACCTGTTCATTTGCAAGTAAGAAAAAATAAAAGCACGAGCTGCGAAGCCCAGTAAGCATCAACACCCTTAGGATGAAACATCAAATGAGACAGTATTTTTCCCAATTCCCAAATCAATATTGAAAACCAAGAAACCTCACCAATAACCTTTTAGAAATCACTAGAAGGAACCAAGACATCAGAAAATGTAAAAGTCCAAACTACCATCACTCCAGGTCGACCTGGCACTCCCACCGGTCGACCTAATGGTTTGAGAAAACAAGACAAACACATTGTCTAAAGTTCGGTAGAACGACACCACTAGCCGGTAGACCGACACCATCAGCTGGTCGACCTGCTCAAACTATCACATCGTCCGTTTGCTCTTAGTAGTTTGATCGGACGACAAGATAAGGCTACGTGAAGGAAATGTGCATTTCTGCACAATTCGGATTCCAACCCCAAAATAACCAGTTTTAATCCATGTGAACATATAAATGACAACTATAAACATAAAAAACACACAAGACATAAACCGTATTCGTTAAATCCAACATTAGCACATCGGAAATGTGACACAAGCTCCAAGCATTACTTATCCCAACATATGGGCATACACAACATTGGATTCTTCGAATACGACTCATGCTATGACTCAACAATTCACACGGAATAGCTCAATTGTAAAGTCACAACTCTAAACAATTACTACAACGGTCCCCAACTTTAAGCCTAGATGGTAAGGCCTTAAAATGCACACATGGGTTCAGTTTCTCCCCGAACAAAGGGCTCACATTTTAAAGAATCCCTTCACATTGCGTCGTTGCCCACCACTGCAGACTCCACAAAGACCGTCATAGTCCCTAACATTTCTCCCGGTTAGGAACGGTCTCACATTATAAACACACGTCGAGAACTCCCGGGTTCAACGACAACACAACACACACACATGCACTTGAAAGAATACTGCAATGAAGTCGATCCTAAACAACAGCTCAACCGGTGACGACTCTATAGAACACATAGCATTTAAGACCCCTAAAACAGTAAAATCAACAATATATGATCATGATGAAATGCAACAACACACGCAGTTATATTCAATGCATAACATGAAGGGATTCATGGGCAGAAACTCGTTCTAAACACCCATGAGTCCTCCCCTGAAGGATCCGCTCATTAAAAAACGAATCGAAAAATCGGGAAAAGACTTACGTTTTCGGCTTAAAGGTTGTATCTTTCGGCTCTCAGCATCAACCACCTTGAGTCCTCCCTTGCGGAAATACTCACTACCGGTATCCACGCGACGAAACAGGCAACGAGTGCTAGCTCTTAGTTCTTCTGAGTTTTGGATTCTAGAGAGAAAAGGAGGCTGCCAGACCAGAAATCTAATTTCGGTTTTTGGGTATTTTGCGGCTGATTCGATTTACACCTAGGGTTTCAGCCAAGAGAGGTTTATATAGGGTGTAAGAAGTTGTTTTAAAAACAACTCCCACGTCCTTACCACCTCTCTCGGCAGTGGGAGTCTTTAACTCCCATGACCCCTAGACTTCTGCTGGTAGTGGGAGTCTTTATCGGATAATAACTCCCACGTAATCCCAGCACGAACCAAATACCTAAAATGCCCTTCCTTAATCTCTAATTCGAATAATAACGCTTTATTATTCTCAGAACAATAAATGTCAGATACAATGAACCTAGAGACATTCTAGATTCATTGAATCTGGACATGAAGCTCGTTAGCTCGTCTATGTGTGTGACCCTGTAGGTTCATATTGCAATGGCAATGAAAACACACTTAGTAGTAGTATGTGTTCATAAATCACAAGTGGTCCTTAGTAGGACATTGTGACTACCCAAAGTGAATGATTTTACGGTGGAACCTAATATCAATCCACTATTTAATCCCTTTGTCTCGCGATGTCCTAATTAAGCATAAGAAATGCTAGTCGTCACCCTTATTAAGTTTAATTGTATTTATGCTTGATCTCTGGGTAGACTGTTCCAACAAATAGTATTTAATAACCACTTTATCAAATACATTGAGCACGGCCATGCATTTAGATAGTCTTCCCTATCGAGGGGCCCATGGATATCTCTCTCTAATAATAGAGAGGGAAAAATTCTTACAATGTCTCTCACATTCAAGCCATGATAGGACGTTACGTCCGATCATCAGTCATATTGATTACTCGATTAAAAGTAACGTCCGACTGAGTCAAAACGTGGCTCCATTCATGCTAGAATCAATGGAGACATAAGGTCTAAGGATTCTAAAATAGTATTGAGGAAGTAATACTTATGACTAAGGACCATGAAGTATTACTTCTCTAACGGATCACGTCCAATACAATGTATATATTGCATCTATGATATGATTTGTATCGATTACACATGATCATCAATCATACATCATACTAGTTTTATTTCATTGTAAAGAACATTACATAAAACTAGGGACAACTAGAATAGTAATTGCATAATCTAATGAGTTTTACTATCAAATCACATATTTGATGTTAAAAAGCAAAATTAACTATTCAGAGACATGCTCAAAAGAAATAAAACGTACAACATATGCTAATGGTCCTAGGGCACTACTAACATAAAATACAAGTATGAATAATTTTGACATTTCATCCTATGCAATAAAACATGCTGTAAATCCCTTAAACACACATTTTCCAGAAGTTTAAAGACAACATTTCATGAGTTTTTGGACAGTAAAAATCAAGGGTGAAGATCCTTACTTGAAATTCTTAACAAGCAAATCACAACCAGAATTCAGCACACAAGCAGTAATTTCAAATACGAAAATCCGTTTGTTGGGATCTCGAAATCTACTCACGTTTCTTCGCACGGGTAGCCTTATCAGTAAGCTTCAATGCGCAACAAGAATCACTCAAATCCAAGCCCGATTATTACTTCAATTATGAATTCTACCAAAAGTTTTATGTTTTTACTCGAACTGCCACAACCCTGTATCCCGAAGTCGATATCTCTCAATCCGACCGATAGAATGCAACCTCCTTCGGTAAGAATATAGTTTAAGGAGTCTAGTAACTATGGTTAAAGTTTGGGAATGATCAGAGGTCTGTAACTCTGTCTGCCAAGGTATTTACTCACGCTGCCTAGATTTCCAAAGAATGATTTCTTCTCTTTTCTTTCTTTCTCTCTACTTTTTCCTATCTTCCCTTCTAACCTCTCTAACTCTCATTCTAAATTATCCAGCAAAAACCACCCCAAATAAACCACTCAACTCCCTTCACAAAACAACCCCCACAAGTTTCTAACTCATACACTTAAGTCCCCACACTTACAAACTAGGTTAAGGCGCCCCTCAACACAAAACGTATAACAAATAACATGTAATAGACATATAACACATGAAATCAAGTAGACATGTTAAACACGTAAGTTCAAAAAGTTCGGGTTATCACAGAAATGCTCTTATTTTAGCATGAGAAAAGGCAGTAATTTAGGTTTCTGCTTTTTGCATCAGTTTGTTTTCTGGCTTTGATAAATGTGAAAATTAGCTCATGGGCCTCCATATCCTCTCAAAACCAATTGGCAAGGAGAGGTGTTAACCCATGAGCTTATAAGTTATTCGGATCTTCCTTAGGCACTCGATGTTGGTCTTTATATTTCAACACTCCCCCTCACATCGAGGTGGAGTCAAATTCAGCCCGGCGCCCTACTTGGGCCAAACGGGGACAAAGAGCCCACACATCCCGCCTAAGGGCCTGCTCTGATATCATGTGAAAATTAGCTCATGGGCCTCCATATCCTCTCAAAACCAATTGGCAAGGAGAGGTGTTAACCCATGAGCTTATAAGTTATTCGGATCTTCCTTAGGCACTCGATGTTGGACTTTTTATTTCAACAATAAATGGTTAAACATTGATGCATGATGTTTTGGACATATACCAGAATACATAAAAAAACAACTAGTTCATCTGGTTCTCTTCTGTTGGTTCAACAGGCCAGGCACATAATGCAGAGCATGAGAGTTTCATTTACTTTGTGTGAAGTTCATAATCAGACAATTCTGATTTCTCACCTGAATTTGGAATGGCATGTTGTGGAAAAAGATGTTGGAATTTTTTTTCCCCCTTCATCTGGCTACTTGTATATCTGGTCAAATTAACCTTACCTAGTCTTTGTGCAGGGCCCTGTCATGGTTTGCTGTTGGTTGCTACTACTATTGCATCAAGAAGTTTGATCAATCACGTCGGTATTTTAGGTACTTACCACCTACCATTTAGCCGTTTAAGCCAGATTTCGTGAGAAATACAACCATGTTTATGTTGTTTCCTATTCTGGACTAAGAATTTTCCAATCAATTTAATTTATGTTTCAGATATGTTTGCTTTTGCCAAGTTCAAAAGGTCTGTCTGTATGTTTTGTTTTGAAACATGTAAGAAAGTATTATTATTGATATATCAGGCCAGTTTCCACAAAATATGGGCACTCATACAAAATTTACCCAAAGTTGTACAAGAAAATTAGTGAATTGGTCTAGAAAGGAAAAATAGCCTAGTCAAGTTTCCTTGTTAATAGATATGGTAAAATTTGCTTTGTTCCAGTGATGATATGTTTTCTTATTTTATATTTTTGGGTTGCCTTTAGAGGGCCTACACAAGTCTTGAAATTGATTCACTGAAATGGGATGTGGTAGATCGGATTGCTTTTGGAATTTCTTTGTTGTCATATTTCCTTATTTCTCTATTGAATGAGCAATTAGCTAAATGAACTGTGGGGTCAAATATACATTGCTCGTACAATTACAAAATAATAATGCGGTATTCCAGGGCATTGGTTTGATTTTGGGGCTGGAAGTCAAATATCCTTTTATATGCCTACAAGTCTAGACAACAATCTGTCAAAATCTGCCAAAGATCTTTTCACGCTTGCTGATTTTCTTTTAAACACTCCAACATCGTTTGGTTGATTACTTGTGAACTCTGTTATTTCGGCAGCAAGGCGACAAGTTTAGATGGCACATTTGCTCCAGCCTGGATAGGTTATGGCAATGCTTATGCAGCTAAAGAAGAGGGAGACCATGCTATGTCAGCTTATCGTACAGCTGCTCGTTTATTTCCTGGGTAATTTCCTATTTATTCAATGGATTTGTTGCCATTCTACTTAACTGAGCGAATCATTCCCATGTGCAACTTCTGTTCACTGATAAACTTTAGTTTGTTTATGTATTTGCATTATTTGTTCAGCAGTAGGGTGAGAAAAGTACAATGAGATCTTAGTTGTACACTTGAGGTTGCATTGTAGTTTGTCATTTTAGAAGGGAGGTTAAATGGAATTCATCCATAGTAAATCATAAACTATGAATGAAATTATCTGAGTTTACTTGGCGCATTTGTTTTGAACAATTGTTTATTTCTTTCACAGGAAATCTTCTTATATTTGGAAAAGTAAATTTACTTTTGCAAGGTTGTAGACAAATCTTTAGAATGTGATAGTCATTTAAAATATCATTTACAAAAAGGGTGACTTCTATTTCAATATCTAACCACTGAAACCTCTCATTTGCTATTTCTTTAAGTGGGGACGGGGAGTGGAGGAGTGAGAAAGACATATTGGAATCACATTGAACAATCGTAAAGCCTTCAATTCTTGTAAAATTTCCCTTGGATCTTGTTGCACTTCTCGCTGACTATTTTGAAATAGAAAATTATTTTAAAGGTTGAATGTCGCTTTTATCTTATCCCAGGTGCCATCTTCCTACTCTATATATTGGAATGGAATACATGCGAACCCACAGTTTCAAACTGGCTGAGCAGGTATATATCGTTTTTATCTCGGCCCTAATTTTGGTCTTGAAATTTTTTCCGGAAATGACAAGGATCTTCAAACTTATTTGCTTATGTTGATACAGAAATGCAAGTTAGCATATTTGTCATTATCATTACCATGTGATTTTGTTTTTGCGAAGATGATCCACATGCTGTACCTTTTCCTTCAAGCACATGCTTCATGTTCATCTTTTGATAAGAATTTTCCTTCAGTTTTTTATGCAAGCAAAGGCTATCTGTCCTTCAGATCCACTTGTATATAACGAACTTGGAGTGGTTGCCTATCATATGAAGGAGTAAGGACCTTACCCATGTTTTGCAGATATTTCTTTATGTCTTTTGGTTTTGTTTCTATTTTCTCCTGATAATTTTGAATGTGTCACAATTGATATCTGAGTAGTTTATTTTAGTTGAAGTTGATCTTTAACATCAACAATATTGCTCTGTAGCTTCCTGGGCTTTCTAAACTTCAGTAATCTTGAATTTTTCTCAAGGTTTGTGAAGGGCAATTCCTAACACCCTACTGTAGATGAGAAAGTTAGTTTTAGTTATTGAATGTTCAAAAAAGATCCTAAGCGGCCAGAAATTTTCGCCTCGTTTGCTCCACTGCTGCTTTAACTGAGTGAGTCCTTCGGTGCTGAGGTAGGTTCAGTTTATCAGCTGTGCTCCAATTAATGCAAAAAGATAAATTGACAAAGAAGCAAATTAGCTAGGCATAGGTATTAGGGATAGAGATGCAGGAGTTGAGCACTTTGCTGTATGTGTGATCAGAGAATGACTAGTGGTTATTTAAACTACAACATTTACATAGAGGATTTGATACTATGTATAAAAAGCTGACATCATTTTGGGACCATTGAAATAGTGTAAGATGCAATACTAAGAGTATGGTGCCCATCTCCTAAGAACCTAATTTTTGTGCATGGCTTATTATCCTGTTGATTCGTATCTTTCTTTTCCATCTCTTGCAGGTATAAAAGAGCAGTCTGGTGGTTTGAGAAGACATTGTTGCACATAGCATCCTCTCCGAGTGAGATGTGGGAGCCGACTCTTGCCAATCTTGCTCATGCTTTAAGAAAACTAAAGTATGTCTCTTTTACTTCTATGTTCTTTTGTGTATTTAAGGCGTGCCATGTGATAATTTATCTTGGTTGCTATATTACTTATGATACTTTTTGTTATTATTGATGTTTTACGTGTATGATATTTGTTATATCATTGAAAAAATATCCTTTTTTTTTTCTCGAGCGGATGTAAATGAACATTTAATAGTAAGCGGTAAAGATGTGTGTTTTGTGTGGCTAATGCAAATCTAATGTCATTTGTATCAGGAGGTACAATGAGGCAATTGCATATTATGAGAAAGCTCTTGCTTTATCTACAAGTAGTTTGAGTACTTATGCAGGTCTTGCATACACATGTCACCTGCAGGTGGGGAAATTTTCCAAAGATGTATATAATGATTGATTGTTTGGAATTAGTATTTCGTTTCCTACATTTTGATCTAACGTAACTTCTTGTGCAGAATAATTTTACGGCTGCAATTGATTACTATCACAAGGTACTGCCTTGATAATTAATATTAAATGTTCCTTTATTGTGGTGAAATTAATTCTTATTCGACAAATCCTTTTGTTCTGGTAAATTCATGAAAAGCTGTACTTATAGATGAAGGTTTTCTTGTGATTGTTCTCATATTTTTAACACCGTTCTCATCGAATTCCAATCCGCGTTCCAAACAGGCATTATGGCTCAATCCAAAAGATCAATTCTGCACAAATATGTTGACTTTGGCACTTGTGGATGAAACTCGACTTGGCATACACCCCAAAACTGAATCACATCACAATGAGATGTTTATATAGTGGTTGTACAGGCAATAAAATTTTGCTGTTATTGTAATTTATTTGCATTCACTGATACCATCTGGGGTGTTATATATATATATATACCAGCAATCTGTCTGTTGTACCAAGTTAAGAGAATTAATCAATCAATAGGTTTTAGCTTCATTAGGGGTCCATTATACATGTTTGTCTTTGTTGTTCTGCTAGATAAGCAACTTCTTGATAAGATTTTTGTAATCAAATAATATATGGATCCTCTTGGAGGGAGAGGAGGGGAGGGGGGGGCTGCTTTCGGCTCCATTTCAGATCTCGAATTCCAACTCAAATTAGCAAAGCAGCAATAGTTTCTCATACTTGGTGCTCAAATTCTCACGGTTCCAACTTTGCTAGTAATTATTACCATGTTCTTGACACTGCTATTGTTGTTTCATTATTTATTCTTCATTAACTTGTCTTATTGTTGGGTTTTTTTTTTTTTGGGAATAAATGCTTGTAGGAGATGTGAACATGGAAGGCTGGTTGATTTTGAATTATATATTGAAACATATTAGAAAAATAAGAGGGGTTAGTAACAAATCCAGGGGGAATATGAAATGTGTGCTTCTTCAAATCATCCTTCAGAAGATGGAATGAAGATTCTTATAATATTTCTCTACTTGTGAAAGGGGCATCCTGCAGGGGCTGTCTCTGAAGTATGGTCGCCGGAGACTGGTTGTCCTTTAAGAAGTCCGGCAAAAAGCTCGGCGGGGTCATAGTGAATCTCCACGTCTTCTGCCCTTAGATATTCATCAACCTATAAAGATCAATCAATTTTATTTCATTATCATCCATAATCTGAAGTTTTAAGCTGTGTCTTTCATCTTCATTGACTGTTTAATTTTGACCTCTATCTATGTCATCACACATTCAAACGTCATATTCACCAAAAAGGGTAGATTCAATATGGATGAACAAAAAGCATTTGTTAGTTGTTACAATTATTCCAGTCAGGCTCCTGTGCGGAATAGTCAAAGTTCCGCACGTGCGGACCACGACGAAGGCAGTTGATTTCATTTTTCAGATGGATCGATGACTGCGATTTTAAAGAGGGTTAAGAGGGTACATATGTAATTTTCCGTAATAATAATAATAATAAAAGGGAAACTCGCAATCGTCACATTGGTTGGGTTACCGAGGTGAGAGAAAACGGCAGAAAAGGCAAAAATGTACCTTTCTACAAGAACACATGTTTTTTGTGCAATGAACACATGTTCTTGTATATTGTGAACACATATTTTTGTGCAGTGAACACATGTTCTTGTATATTTGTGATTAATGAACATGTGTTTTTGTGCAGTGAACACATGTTCTTGATTATTGAACACATGTTTTTGTTCTGTGAACACGTGTTCTTGATTAGTGAACACATATTCTTGATTATTGAACACATGTTTTTTTTTTCTATGAATACATTTTCTGTTATTCTGAACACTTCAATTTGAAATGAGAGATATTGTAGGGATCCTCATTTATCTTCTTCCAATTAAAAGTAAGAAATAGAAAATGGAGAATTTAAAATTTCGTTTTCTCGCCAAAAAAAAAAAAAAAAGAACTCAAAGTTTATCCCTAAATACCCCTGTTTTGATACAGCCGTTGGATCAAAAGTACAAAAATCAATGACTGACAACTTGGCCCGCATATACTGAACACTTCTTGTTCAGCATAGGAGCCGGAGTGCAATTATTCAGTCTTGGTTTTGACTTTGATGGACCCAAACTTCATGTTATACTCCTACTTCTCATTTTTATTTACCTTTTTACGGCAAAAAATCCTCTGTCCCCATTCCTATCCCTAACCAATCACAATTCATCCTGTGTATATATAATTGGAACAAATATTTATAGAGTAAATTCTGATTGGTTGGGGACAGGAATGGGGACAGAGGATTTTCACCCCCTTTTTACTACTTCGAAAGTGAAAATGACATGTTTAATCCCTAAAGTACTTTTGGGAATCATGGCTTACAAGATGTGAGTTTCAGTGTAGAGCATGACAAAGATTGGTCGGAAACTATTGTGGGAGGTTGTGCTGAGACCATCTTAGAAGCTTACAAATATTTTTGGGTTTATTCAGGAAGTAAAAATACTTTGAAGAGCAAGAGATAATTTTTGAAATACTTCAGGGATCAAACATGTCTTTTTCCCATTTTAAAATATCTCAAAATATTTTATACTTCTTTTATAATTACAAGTACATTTTTTCTTAAGTTCCAAACTTACACATATCTCATTAATTCACTAAACACTACATTTAATGCAGTTTATATCTTCAATGGGGGTTATTTTGGACGTTTCAACGGGTGAATTTTTCTGGACAATTATGCCCTTTCTTCCGATGTCACGTGCTTGTCAGGCGGCATTTTTTAGCTTGAAAATTGAACGGAATCCTTAATTGGTCACATTTAACAATCCATAAATAGTCCATGCTATTTATCGCTTAATAAATAGTTATGTGTTATAAATAACGATTTTCTCTAATAGATTATTGGTTTGATAACGGTGTTGACGCCCTTGTTTCTTGAATGGTTTTCTAGTCATTAGATTGTCATACACAAAATATTTTCGTAAATAGCTTTTTTTATTGTGCTTGAGGTTTCATTTTCAGAATTTATCCAAAGAGAGTCTAAGTCTCAGTTTGAGTTACAAACCCAGACTAAACCTAATCCAAGTACACTCGTAATGTCTGCAACATAATTACATCCCGTAATACGAAAACACAAAACAAACTTGAACAAGTACATCTGTAATGTCTACAACATAATTATATCCCGTAATACGGAAACACAAAACAACCTTGAACAGCTGAAAAGTGATTCATCAACTCTCTAAATTGTTTGACTAGGATCTGGTACTTGGGATGAGCAACCTGCGGCCTGCATAGAATTGGATACCAGCAATGAACAAGTTAATTTTAAGCTTCATTGTTCAATTGATTACACGTTTCATGCTCATAAACATATACTTCTGACTTATCATAAATCTCAATTTCCGCATTCAAATTTCTCCTCCGCGGGTATATGTGGGACAGTATTGAAGATGAAGGTGTGATGCATGATCATAAAGAAAGCGATATTAGTATATATTCTTTGCAGCCACAGTAGTAAGTTTCCAAGCAAAAGAATAAAAGCATTGCTTTAGCCATGGGCGAAGACGGGGCCCTCCCGCCTCCCAGAATTTCATCTGGGATGAGAGCCGAGAGAAGAATGCACCACTTGAAGCAGTATCCGATGGGAAATACTGTGAGCGGTCTAAACTCCTCCGCTTCCTAGTTAGGTTGCGAAGGTTGCTTAAAGCCGGCTGATAGGCGAAAGAGTTACTATTTCATTCCATACTAATGAACACGCGTAGCTGAGAGTACTAAAATATCTTTATATACGATATTATGAGTGTGCCGTGGGGCGAAAGCTCGATCCGCCCCTATGTTAGGCGGCCATAATATTTTGTTACGTTTTACCGCTGTTACGCCAGAAATAAAAGGTTTCACACGAGCAACTTTGATCCGTTGAGCGACGGCCCTTCCACTCGGCACCGTCGGATCACTAAGGCCGACTTTCCTCCCTGCTCGACGGGTGGGTCTTGCAGTCAAGCTCCCTTCTGCCTTTGCACTCGAGGGCCAATCTCCGTCCGGCCCGAGAAAACGTTTGGAAAATTTTATCAGTTTCGCCCTCCCCAAGAATATTTTTGCCATTTTTATCACTCGACCTCTATAGTTCAACATACTGTTGCAGTTTCGCCCCCAACACCAAATTCCTGGCTTCGTCCCTGCTCACCCTGCCTTCACAATGACTTCTTGGATTGAGCATCCAAGTTAACTTCCATTGATACCAATCTCAGTTTTCAGTCCCTTATATCCATGTTCCCTTTATTTGAACTCAAAAGAATTGGTTTCCGTTATTTTATTGCTCTGCATTGCTTTCGAAAGCTCCTTTTCCTCGCAGACCATTAAAAGAAATGGCCGAAGAAGACACATGCAGCAACCTACCATTCAGAATCTGGATACTCTATTTTTTTCTCCTTTTGGGGCTTCTTGCGTTCTTCATATGGTTAGGCATTCGTCCCAAAAGCCCTAACTACACCGTTACTGACTTCTCTATTCAGAATGGCAGCATACCTTTTGCCATAGAAATCAATAATCCAAACAAAGAATCTCAGATTTACTTCTCCAACATCAACATCACTATTTACAACAATCAGGAATTCCAGGGATCAACATTAATCTCATCTTTCTTCCAAGGCAAAGAAGAGACGAGTCCAAGAAATGGATAAAAAAGTCAGGAAGGCATTGGAGGTTCAAATAGCAACTAGTGATTACCCTGGTGACTAAGATTAGATATCGAACATGGGGTATTAAGAGCCCACGTCAAAAGGTTCACCAGAAAGGTGAATTGCCAGTCGGACCAGATGGTAAAATGCCAGGCAAGAACAAACTGAAGAACGGTGCCAAGAAATGGAGAATCAGGCTGTACGCACATCTTCTTTAGTCATTAAAGATATCCGTGTGTAACATAAACAGAGATATTTCCTCTGAACTTAGAGCACAGAAACAACTGTTCTGATTTTATTCAAGGTCTGTGCACATTGCCAAGAAGAAAGTGTCCTTAGTGTCCAATTGGACGAAGTATTGATGAACCTAATAATCAAAGCACTCACGAAATGAAACTCAAACAAGGATAGAATATACCTCGCCATAAATTGTTTCTTTTCTTAAACTCACATTTTCAAGAGTTAGTTAAATTTCCTTGTCCAGGGTTCGATTCCACATGGCAACCCGTCTTCGCCATTTAGCAATTGGCATCTGCAAAAATCAATGTGTTTTCACAATCATTCAGCATTGAGAAATTGAAAGTTCTTAGGGTCAACATCTAGCAGTAGGTAAAGACTCCCACTACCAGAAGAGGTTGATAGGACGTGGGAGTTGTTTTCGGAACAAACTCTCTCACAGCTATGTAATCCTCTTTTGGCCGAAACCCTAAACGATTCTGGCTTGAGCCGTAATAAACCAAAATACCCCGAAATCAGATTTCTTGTTTTTTCCCTTCTCTTCTCTCTAGATTTCCGAAACTCAGAAACGAAGAGCTAGCACTCGCTACTCGTTTCGTCGCTTGGATACCGGTAGAGAGCAATTACGCAAGGAAAGACTATTGGTGGCAGTAGCACAAATCCGAAAAACAGAATCTTTAGCGGAAAAACGTAAGTACTTTAAGTACTATTATATTGAATCACATTCCATTCCAATATTAAATAATAATTTTTCCAAACACGTGAAAAGAATCGTCATTCCATTCTAGCTTTGTCTTCCAATCAATGGAATGGAAAGAGGATTCCAAAACTATTCTGGGTGGAAAGGGATTCCATTCCATTCCATTCCATTACGGCGTACCAAACGCGCTATAAGAGTATAAAAACACAGTGACTTCCTATCTTTCATCATTTTCATTCCTAAAAAATTTGGAGTCTTTTATTCTCTTACTCTTTACTCTACGCTTAGTCTAAACAAATTGCTGAAGTAATTCTGGTAAACAAATAAAAAAAAGAAACGATAGATCTCTTTGAATTCTAATAAGCACAACACAACCTGTCTTTCATACTGAGGTAGAGCCACTACAACTTCATCTCTTCTCAAATCCCATGCAATTATCAATCCCATCCCATTCTCTAATATTTTAGCTATATAAATTGCATGTTCCATCTTTCTAATTTCTATATCTTTAATTTATTTATTTATTTTTTTTTGTTGAGAAAATGTCATTGTATATAATCAGCAGTATATAATTAATGCAAAACGGCCTACTATGTCAATTGTACACGAAAGATTGCAGAATTATGCATCGTAGTCAAAGTTAAGATTTAAAAAATAACATTATCTCATGTTTAATAAGTTTAACTAAACCTCTTTGATGAAACATATATTCTTGAAGAGGTCCCAGAACACACGGTTTCCTTTAAGTTGCGTAGAGGAGCAAAATTCTCCACAATTGTGGTCGTCTATAATTGTTATCATAAAATATTATGGGCGTCGTGTTAAAAAAGCAAAGTTGGCAGACTTTGTATTCACAATTGGAATTATTTCTCTCAAGATTATTTACACTTGGAAAATGGTTATCTAACTTAGTATGTGTTATTGAGCACAATACTGGATCGCAAAAAAGCTGGGCCAGAACCAATATGACAACCCTACATTATACTATGTGTTATTTGATAAAAATCCTCATGCCGAAAACTAAGCATTGGGGATGTATTTTACATAAGTATGCATTATTGGATGAGAATCGATCCTCATGCAGAAAGCTTAACTGATACATGAAATTGCCAATGAGGCATTGATTTAGTGGCCAAGGCCGATGACTTATGACGTAGAGGTTATGAGTTTGAATCCCCTTTCCGCTTCTTGAATAGTAAAATCATGTAAGAAGAATAGTAAAATACAATGAGTCATGCGACTAAATTCTAACAAGAATAATAATATACATAAACAATGATACTTAATTCATTTATCAAGATAAACTAATACAAATATAATCAAAGATAAACACATAACAATGTCAAATGTTATAGAATTCACATATAATTTAGACAAAAAGAAACGATGTCATTTACAACCAGTTTTTACAGTTCATTTTTTAATTGGAAATTTAATATTATATATAATATTTATAATTATATTATTTTTATTCGGGTTTGAGCTTTAATCTAGCTGAGCGTGATCAAATCCACGCTCGGCTCAAATAAATTTGAGCTTGAATAGTAAGCTTACACTCGTCTCACGCTCAACTCACTTAAGCTAAGTAGCTAACGCTCACATTTTTTCGAGTTATGTGAGCCAGTCCTAACCCATTGACACCCCTACATAGTTCTGTCTCGGCTTGGTTTCTCAAATTTGCTCCTCACAACCATAATTCTTGGTTACTATCATGGCCGTGATGAGAACGTGAACTAACTCCTTATGTTGTGGTCGGTTGGTGGTTGCATGTCTTCCCTTTTTTAGGACTGTTTGGTGTTACTTGACACTAAAAAATCGCCTGGCCGGTTCCCATTTTCCATGCAAAAATCATGGTAGTTAAAAAATGTGTAACTGGTTTCTGTCATCCATGAATCTCTGTTTGGATATCTCAGATGATCAGTGATTTTTGGGCCGATTGGCCAAACTCTCGTTTCATGGCCGGCTGTCTAGGCCACTTTAACTGGGCCTTGAGACCCATTTGAATCTTGATTGGTCTGTTTGTTTACCTGTCTCCTAATTAGTTTTGATCGGCCCAAATATTCCAAATAGCTATTTTCAATTATCGGATGTTATCCGCTTGGCCCAGAACAATGTCGTGAAAGTAACATGCAAAACTCACGAATGAGATATTGTTCCTTTATAAAAAAAGTTGAAAAATGACATCCATTTTCCAATTCATTTTTAATAGTTCCGTGACAGACTGGCTACCTTGGATTTTTGGATAACAATCTTTAACAAACTACCCTAACATTTCTTGATAAACTAGCTCTACTTAGATTTTTGGACCCCTGAAGTATAGATTTTCATGAAAAATCCAAACCGATCCAAACCAATTCAAATCGATTTTTTAGTTTGAGCGGTGCATTGGACTGGTTTCAGTTTGGACTAAATTAAAATCGAACTTTCGGTTTGGTTTACTTTTTTTTATAATCCAAACCGAATATATATATATATATATATATATTAAAGAACTCTTTTGTAATAAAACATATTGAACATTTTATTTATACCATGACAAGCAAGCTCTTCAAGTATTAAAGTAAGAGATTGAAGAGTCATGTGTTGTACGTGGTTAAGATTAATCTGAAGTTTTTGTTTTACTTTGAAACTAATAATGGCGTAATTTTTGTATTGTTTTGCTTTTTTCCTTGCTGGATAATTTTTCAGTAATTTGTTTGAATTTCAAGAATAAGGATCAAGAATTTATGTTTTATTGTGTTTAATTTTTGAAAAATAATAGACATATTTATTTATATTTTTAGTAACTAGGTAATTATATAAAAAAAATTGTATTATTTTTACTTTATATTGAAATTCAAGAATCGAGAATTTATGTTTCATTATTTTATTTTTTTATAGTGTTTAACTTGTGAAAACAATAGTTTTATTTCTTTTGTATTTTTAGCAGCTGAGTTATTACACAAAAAAAAATTGTTTTATTTTTACTTTATAATCAATATATTTTGTATCTCCCGAAAATCGAAAAACCAAACCAAAACCAAAACAAACCGAATGCATCGGTTTGAGATTTTGAATGGTTTGGACTGGTTTCAAAAATTTCAAACCTAATATTTCGGTTTGGTTTAAAAAATGTGTAAATCGAACCAACCCGAACCATGAACACCCCCTACTGAAGTAAATAAACTTGAGCTTTTAGTAAGGTCTAAAATTAAACACAACTACATTCGTTCCTAATTAATTGATACGTTTCACATTTTCACACAAATTATGGAAATGATTAGAAATCAATAATTATAAAGAAAAAAAAGTCTAAATTACCTCTAATTAAAATAAGGTAAAATTCGAAAAAATATGCCAAATGTTTATCAAATTTTGAAAAATATCAATTAATTTGAAAATAAGAACGGAGGTAGTATAATTCAATAAATACAATTCAGAGTTAACCCCTTGAAAAAAAAAAAAAGAAATCACTTTTGGCCGCAACAAAGGTGTCTATCTCCAACTGTGGTAACATCTTGCATAAAATATTGGAAAAATTCCCAATAGACGGTTCTTATAGGTCGCACTGAGGCATGTGAAGGTCATGGGGCCTCACCACTGCAGTGGGTCGCGTGCTCAAATTATGTGAGAGAAGTGTGGGGACTCACAAGAGCCGCCCATGCCAGACTTTCCCTAAAATATCCTACGACATTTTCATGGGTAAAAATCGAATTTATGAAGAAAAAAAGTTTGAAAAAAGAACTAAAAACCTTAGAACAACGAGTAAGCCCTAAACATTTTAATATACTTTTTCACACATACCAAACCAGCAAATTGGCCCAAATTAAAGATCTATAGTTAAATCGATGGGCAGTGGGATGGGCTTAAATCACTATAATAAACCAACCCAAATGTGAAAATGAACATGAAAATCAGAAAACAAATTTTTGGTAGAGAAAAAGATGAATATAGCAGCTGGGGAGGGTGGCGGTGGCGGTGGCAAGCTGGTTCGTTTTCTTTACTTCGTCAGCGCCGGAAGTTAGTACATCTATCTCAAACTAATCTTTGAATCTTGATTTTGATTTAGTCTCCCTTTTCGTAATATGAATATGTATCGAAAATTAAGGAAATCAGGTAATTAGTCAGAATATAGATATTACTCTCTTGAATACAACTTGTATACTATCAATTCCAGTTAAGAGAGTAATACTGATATTTTGACTTACAGACTATTTTGTTTTTTTTTCCCTTAATTCTCGATACATTCTAAACGACTTATATATTATAGGAAAGGAATGGAGGTAGTACATTTTAGTGAATTTTTTTTGTTTAATTTGAATTGTTATGTTTCTGGTTTGGGGTTGCAGTTGTATGCACTGCAGCTATTAACAAATGGAAGGATTGGGAAAAGAAGGCTAATATGATGAGTAAACAACAACAGGAGGAGAGTGGTCAGTTATTGGATAATTCAGCATCAACCTCAATTTTGGTACAAAAAGCCCTTGATTAAGACTTTGAAGTTAGTCTAATGCTTTAAAGATTGGGTCTAATTTTTTTTTTCTTTCCCCTTCTAATGATGAATTTGTAATATTTGGATTAGATTATTATTTCTTTCTTTTTGGGGTTTATTTTAATAAAGTTCTTGGTTTGATTATAAATTTCAAGTTAGACATGACCATTAATTGTTTTGGTTATCATAATCAGCAAACATAAATTGTTACAAACATGTTATACAATGTATCACAAACTGTGTGAGAAAATTCATACATATAAAAAAGACTAAATTAGTTTGGTTCATGTGATAGAATGTGATTGAATTTTACGCTAGTTGTCACGAGACCTACCTCAACTCTCCTCCTTTATCCGGGGTTGGGACCTGCAATAAGTGTTACGAGCTAAAGATGGATGTATGAGTATACGATAATGGATAGAGTGAGGAATAAAACTATGCCGAATAAGGTAGATGTAACACCTATTGAAGACAAGATGAGAGAGGAACGTTTGCACTTAGGAGAATTGAAGGATTATTTAATATTGAGGTCGTAAGATGCATAGGGAGATTGAGAAAGACTTGGATTGAAGTGATTAAAGGGGATATGAATTTGCTAGATTTAGATGAGAGTTTTGTTTTGGATTGAAAGAAATTGAGAGAATGCATACATCTGGATGACTTACGTAATTCTTTGTTTGGTTCATGTAACCGACCCCCAATTTTTTGGGAATTAAGGTTTGATTGTTGTTGAAATATAATGAAAGATTTGAGGAGAATATGAATGAAGAGTGGCACTGAAACTATGAAATTCCCATCTCTTGCTTTCTCTATTAAAGCACTATGTATTGGATGAGAATTGTAGCTGCTTCATGATTCTGCTTATAGCTTCATCTGTCAAATTCAAGCATAAGTGAAATTTGATAAAAAAAAATGAATAAGGAAACTAATGATTAGACGACTTCACTATGATCATTTTCCATCTTTCTGAATGATTCTTCATTCCCGGAAGCGTCTAGTAGCAGTATTTTGAACCTTTCTATGCATAACTCTCCATTAACTCTAATTTGAAATACAGAAATAAAGAGGGAGATAGAATTTTTTTTCGTAACAATTATTGATATTTTTCTGGCTGTGAGGATTTATTTATCAGGTTTTCTGCTGTTTTCCAGCTTCTAGTTGTCACGGCTAACTCTTGGGAAAAAGAAAGAAATAAAGATTTAACATCAGCTGATTGATTATACGCTGCACTAACCAGTGTATGCTTTTTGCTGCCAAGAAATAGTTTCCTGCAATGTATTCTGAGAAATCTTTTATATATATACAAAACTATTTTTGTTTTTTCTCTAAGGGTGTGTTTGTTTCTTGCAATTGGTTTTGGAATTTGAATTCCAATTCTATGGAATTCAATGGAATTACAAGAAATTACATGAAAGTAGAATTCTTATGGATTTCAAAGAATTGGAATTCTAAGAAATTCCAATTCCAAATCCAAATAATTGAATTCCTTTGTTTGGTAAAAGTATGGAATTGATGTGGAATTCAATCCAAATTCTACTTTATTTATTTGAAACCTAAAAAAAAAATAACATAATTAAAAATAAAATGTCTCTAGTGTCAAAATGATAATATTTTCCAAATACAAATAGTCAAAGTACATATGAAGTAAAATTAGGGATGGCAATGGGCAGATCGGATCGGATATCTGTCTGATCCGATCCGCTCCGCATTATCCAAATTCCGATCCAATCCGATCCGTGATCCGCTCCGGATCAAAATTTTATGATCCGCGATCCGCTCCGCACGGGGTGATCTGATCCGCTCCGATCCGATCCGTTCAGTACTATTTTTTTTTATAAAAAAAATCATTAATTTTACCATAAAAATCATTATTTTTTTTTTTAAAATTCATAAAAAAAGCCTCCAACAAGTATAATTAATAAATTTTATGCTAAATCAATTTTTAAACAAGTACAAATATTATATTAAAATGAAAATTAAACATAATTAAGCCTAATAATAACAATATTATAATAATTTAATATATATGGGGGGCAAAACGGGCGGATCGGATCGGAGCGGACACAAATACCAAATTTGATTTGCCCCGTCCCTCGGATCGGAGCAGATCTCGCTCCCAGTATTCTATACAGGGCAGATCGGATCTGCTCCAAAAGACGTTGGATCAGAGCGGGTCAACAGATCACGGATCAAATTGCCATCCCTAAGTAAAATGATAAAAATACTCTTGTTTTAATACGATGGAAATGCTTTTGGTGCAAAATTAAAATTAAAAATATATTCATAGTACTGAAGAAAATCTTTCTAGTATGAAATGGAGAAAATACCGTTAAAAGCGAAAATATATTTGACGAAAAATGACAAAAATACCCTAGTAGAAAATGACGAAAATTTTCCGGACACACAAAACGATGAAAATTCCATATTAAAGTTAAAAATATAGAAGAAAATTTTCATATATGATCCAATTCTTTTAAAAAATGCATTCATTACAAAATGACAAAAATGACCTTGTTAAAGTGGAATTTGCTCATTGTGCATAATAACGAATATGTACTCTATGAAAGATGAATAAATTACAAAATGATTAAAATAATTTGCGGAAATGAAGAAAATACCATTGCCCCTTGATTTACAATGATGAAAATGCCCATTTTCCAAAATGACGAAAATACCCTTATTGTAAAATTTTCTTTTTTTTAAGCGAGTGGTATTTTTATCATTTTCAACATGGTTATTCTTTTTCATTTGGTTAGAATGACATTTTTATTATTTCTATACAAGTGTATTTTCGTCATTTTACACTGATTATATTTTATGCATTTCAAGTAAACGAATTTTTTTGTCATTTTGTACAAAGGGCAATTTTGTCATTTTATCATAAAAGTATTTTTTTTCATTTTATTCAAAGTTAGTTTTTTTCATTTTGCACAAGAGGTATTTCCCCGTTTTTTATGGGAGCATTTTCGTCTTTTTGTATTAAGGGCATTTTCGTCATTTTACCACCAATGTATTTTCGTCATTTTTCATAAAGGGTATTTGGGTTCATCATAGGAATTTTCATCTATTTGAGCCAAAGGTAATTTTTTTTCATTTTGCGCGAAGGTATTTTTCATCACTTTGCGCTGAGGGTATTTTTGTCATTTTGCGCCAAGAGTATTTTCATAATTTATCACCATGGGTGTATTGGTGATTTTATGTTATATATGTTTGTAATTTTTTTTAAAACGTTGTTTTGTGCTAAGGGTATTTTTGTAATTTTGCACTAAGTATTTTTCGACATCGTATAAATAGTATTTTTGTCATTTAAGCGAACAACATTACCTATTTTAAATTAAGGGTACTATAGTCATTTTGTAATATGGGTATTTTGTCATTTTACACTAAGGGTATTTTGGTCATTTTATATATATTTATTTATGAGAGAAAAAATAACTTGTATGTATGATATATTTATAACAGAGAGTAAATCTTGTGGAATTGAAATTGAAATTCTTTGATAATAGAATGGAATTGATTTTGTGGAAATGAGGGGGTTGTAATCGGAATTCCAAATCCAAAATTTTATGGAGAGCCAAACAAGAAAATTGGAATTGGAAAACCAATTCCAATTCCATGGAAACAAACACACCCTAAATAGCATAAGAGAAAACTGCTATATATATATGTATATCAAGTATTTCTGCTTTTCTATAAATATATTTAACAATAAAATAGAGCATTTTAGCTCAAACTATTCACGGGTCTGCTGTTTGTGTCAAATTAAGGAATCAAGCCACTTTTCAGGGCAAAGACAGTACGTGCATAGCACATGTCATCGGACTTGAGGGTATAATTGTCTCCAAAAAAAAAGCGTATTTAAAATATAGTAAAAACTGCTATATATACATCAACTATTTCTACTTTTCTATAAATAGCTTTAACAATAAAATAAAGCATTTTTAGCTCAAAATATTTACGGGTCTGCTGTTTATGTCAAATTAAGGAATTAGAACACTTTTCAGGCCAAAGACAATATGTGCATGGCACATGCCATCGAACTTAAAGGTATAATTGTCCAAAAAAAATTCGTATTTAAAATACAAAATAAAAAATCTAACTACTCATTTTCTTCAAAGAGACCTGCCCCGCCCCCTTTCTCTTAGCATGTCGCCGCCCACCATCACCATAACCAGCACCAATCCCAACCATCCCACAAGACCAATTCCTTAATTTGTTTCAACGTCGTTGTTCGATGCTCTTGTTTCTCAAATGAAAGTCAAATCCCCCAATTGACTGAACTCCCAACTTTCCCTTCAATTGTCCAACAAATTAGGGTTAGGGGTTTTATCTTACTTATGCAAAAGCCCTTCAATACCTCAATTTTTTAAAATACCTCAATTTGTATATGTTTCCTTTTTGCTTTGGTTTCGTTTCTCTGTCTTTACACTACAAAGGTTTCCTCAACATATATCAGTTTTCTCTATATTTTAAATACGATTTTTTTGGGGGACAATTATACCCTCATGTCCGATGGCATGTGTTATGCACGTGCAGTCTTTGGCCAGAAAAGTGGCATGATTCCTTAATTTGACACAAACAGCAGATCCATAAATAGTTTGAGCTAAAAATGCTCTATTTTATTGTTAAAGTTATTTATAGAAAAGTAGAAATATATATATATATATATATATATATATATATATATATATATATATATATATATATATATATATATATATAGCAGTTTCCTCAAAAGCATAATCTTTAATTTAAAATTAAAGTTGTGACATAAATGACTTAAATTAAAGTTTATACTATTTAGAGAAAAACAAAAATAGTTGATGTATATATAGCGGATTTCTCTTGTATTCTTGCCCTATCTTCTTTTTTGTTAAAAGATTTTACATCAGTTGATATTCTACATTAACCTGTTTCTGCGATTTTGTTGGCAAAAAAAATTGATTGTTCTTTGAGATGGTATATGAGACTACTATTTCACTGGTATTGTGTGAGCACTCACTTTGTAAATTTGTTGTTAAATGTTAGTTCAGTCTTCAATTCATCTATTTCAGTGGTATTATGGGAGGAGCCACTTTCTGTATTTATTATCAAATATTAGGTTTGCCTTCTATTAATCCCTGTTCATACTCTTTACTATTGGGGAATTAATGTGTTATGTTATTGTTACGTTGCTTTGAGATAAGAAGCACACGACACGGGTATATTTGCATTGTTTCCGTGCCTGCACTTCTTTGTCTCAAAAGTTTTTTTTTGTAAAATAAAAGTTTGGGTGGGTTCGACTCCGGTCACCATCACGGGTCAGGGGAAGGCCCTTAGGGACCATAGGTCGCTTACAGATCGCCTACCAACATAGCTCTCACGTCGGCAGCGGGAATTGAACACTTGACTTTTGTAAGGACATGTCAAATCTTTACCAACTGAGCTTACTTGTGTTTGAAAGAGATCTTACTTGTGTTGGTTTTTGTTAAAAGATTTAACATCAGTAGATATTCTGTATTAACCTATTTCTGGTTTTTGGTTACCAAAAATAGACTTTTGTTTTTCCAAGATATGAAGCACATGAGCCCTTGCTTCCTTGCCTGGGCTTCTTTCTGTTAAAAATATTCTGCAGTACTGACCTTTTATTTATTTATTTATTGCTGATTTTCTGCAGTACTAACATAACATGTTTCAGCTTTTTTTTATTGCCAAAAATAGATTTGTGTTCTTCAAGATATGAAGCACATGAGGAAGGTAGCTTTGATTGTTTCCTTTCCGAGCTTCTTGGCTCTTAATTTCAGAGCTCAATTAATCCCATGACCTACTCCTACGGCAATGGATGCACTACACTTATTGCAGTCTTAGGCTATGTGTCTATAACGAGAGAGCACATGTTGTATGTGATTTAACACATATTCAAAAAACATGCAATACTTATCCAGAAAGTGTTTTATGTGTACTGAAAACAAATTTATATCTTTCCATATTTTTTAAATCTGCTAAAATTTGGAAGAACCCTCTCATTTTTTTTAGACCTCACAGGGGGAGGTGGACCTCACAGGAAGGAGGTGGAAATTATTTAGCCCCACGTAGAGGGAGGGTGTCGAACCCGCGACCTCACGGTCGGGGGGCAGAGGCCAGTTCCAATGGGCTATGACACCCTTGACAGAACCCTCTTATTTGATAATTGGATAAGTTTGATAAATAATTATCTACAAGTTATATTCAATTCTGGAGTTGCAGCAGCCCAATTAGTGAAATATGTTCCTGTCAATTGTCATCTCTCAAAAAATGTTTTAATAACATTCTCATCCCTATGTGATAAGCATGTCTGCAAAAATCTGCTTTCTAAACTTTGTTACTGTAAAAGTGTATAGTACTAGCTCAATTTGTTACAAGTCATTTAACTGGTGCATTGGATCATTTGTGTCACTCCCTGCAACATTCCCTAAAAATATTTCATACCTTAATTATATTTTTTCAATCCTAGAATTTAATTTTCTAGTTTAGAATATATTATGAGTGAAAATAACTGCAAATTATATTTGGGCAAATTTGTCATTTTAGTCCCTAAACAATTTATACACATGTATAAAGTTCCAAAATAATAATTATAAAAAATAAATCCCTAAACAATTTATTTTTGATATATAAGGTCATTCCGTCCAAAAAGTTACGGTCAACATAAATTTGAAGAAAAGATAGAGTCAAAACAAAATTTGAAAGGGTAATATGGTACTTTGCATCCTCTACCCACACCTATTCTTCACCCCTACCCCTTCTTCCCGACGCACCCCCTACCCCTTCCCCCAAAATGCAGAAATCATGCCAATTTTTCCCCTTTTTTTGGTTTCAAATCATATTCCAGAAACCAATATATACAATAAAACAATAATCATAACCTAACGTTAGTCTCAATTATTTGAGTTCGCTACATGAATGGAAGATAAATGAAAGAATTGCTTGTAATAGGTGTTAAAATGGATTTGGATTTAACTCAATCTCTCAAAAGGATGTGTGATTCTCAATACATCTCATCACGCTCAGGGTTAGACATCTGAAGCGTGAACATCAATGGGGCCCAACATCGAATTAGATGACTTTGATAGCATGTTAAAAATTGACTTGAGTCTAACTCAATCCATCAAAATATACTTCAAGAGAGGGAGGATTGTCCAATCCTTATAAATAACAAACTTGCTCACAACTAGTCGATGTGGGATTCTCAACATCAACATTAATATTCAAGGCCATATATTCATCTATATTCAACATTATCATACCATACTTTATCATTTCCGTCCAAATTTTCCTAAGATCTCTCTTTACCTCTTAAACCTCGTTATTCCTCCAGACTCCAGACTTTCAGATATTCTAATAAGGGTATTATTCGGTCTTCTTTTTATATGTTAAAATTAATGCTAACAGATTATTTTTCTCATATCATTTTTAATGGAATGTCACTTTTATTTTCTTTCAGATAATTAATCTCATTTCTCACTCTACAGATCTTCGCATGTTCACATATCCGGAGTTCGCCTTGGACTAGCCCACAAATTGTATAATGGGCCAACCATGACATCCAAAATATTTGGGAAAAACTTTTTTGGCGGCAAATCCATCATGAACTGATGTGGACAGAATCCAACATGTCTGTCCACGTCAGTGTAGGACAGATTTGGCAAATACGTCCTAGATTGAGGACGAATTTGCCAATTGATTAAATTCCTTATTTTTTGTTTTTTAAAAAAGTACATTAACATAATAATATAAAAAATAAATAACAACCACATTTATTTCAAATTTCCTTCATAATATCCTCCATGATTTCTTCTCATAACCACCACACTATTTTCCCCCACACTTTCACCACATAATTTTGGTCTAGCAAAATTCACTCTAGCAGAATCTTGGTAAATATAATTGAATTGATTAAATTCCTTGTTTTTTGTTTTTTAAAAAGTACATTACCATAATAATATAAAAAATAATTAACAACCACATTTATTTTAAATTTCCCTTCATAATCTCCTGCATGATTTCTTCTCATAACCACCACTCTACTGCTACCACACTTTCACCATATCTAGCAAATTTCACTCTACCAAAATCTTGATAAATATAATTGAATTGATTAAATTCCTTATTTTTTATTTTTTAAAAAGTACATTACCATAATAATATAAAAAATAATTAGCAACTACATTTATTTCAAATTTCTTCATAATCGCCTCCATGATTTCTTCTCATAACCACCACTCTATTTCTCCCCCACTTCCACCTTTTTTTAGCTGCATTATTTCAAAAACCTACCTTGACCACTTAGAAAATCATCAAAAATCTTAAATTACACTCCATTAAGGTATTAGGAATTGTTAATTTCTAAGAAAAATATTGAAAACGGATTTGCCAAATCTGTTCTAGCCAAAAAAGTTTTCCCCAATTTTTTGGATAAAATGGTTAGCCCATTATATAATTTGTGGGCTAGTCTAAGGCAATTCCCACACATATCCACCGCTACATATGTATCTCCACTAAGTTATTTTTCTGAACATGAAACATTCTCATTGGCCAGCAAATCATTTTCTTCCAGCTCACAGCTAAAATGCGAAACACCTTTTGTTCGTTCCCTTTTGTTTTGCATGTACGAAACAAAATCTCGATCGTCAGATACGGGATTTGATGACTCTCAGAGAAGCAAAAGCAGTTGTTCTTCTCTTGAAGATGAATGATCACGTGTTTTTCTCTTGAGAAACAGAACAACTGTCCAAGGTTGGCCTGCTTCTTTCATTCTTGTTTCATGAACAACATAAAAAGGGTAATTTTCACCTTGCATTTCAATTTTTCACCACCTCAACCCCAACCACCAAGATGGGAACTTTACTAAGCTGTTTTCAAGATTGGATGAAACAAAAGCAAGAAGTCTTGGAGGAGCTTCTTCATACTCTCACAAAGAGCCCTTCTGATAATGGAGATCTATGCCTTACATTTGGTTCACATCGGTTTAGATTAGTTTGGTCTGATTTAGTCGGTTTCGTGAGATTAGGGCTAGCTAGGCCACTAAGGAACTGGAGGTGTGATGTGAGAGCGGAACTCTCTGAAAGTAGGGAATTTATGGCTAGTTTGACAACACTCAGAAAATGCAAAGAAGTTGAGTATGTTTGCTAAAGTGTTATGCAATTTGTTGTTTCGTCTAAAGAATCACCTTTTAATATATGATATAAATTTTGTTCGTACTGGATTGAAATTTTCTTTTTTAAATCAAACCGAAAATGCAATTTCAATTTAGTTTAAGTCGAAACTAATTCAAAATTGACTTAGTTTGTAATGATCAAATCGAAAAATCATTTCGAATTGGTTGATTTTGGATTTTTCTAAACACACTAATTATATACCCCTAAGGTGTGCTAATATCCATACTACATTGATAGGAGATCTCATCAACTAAATAGTGTATTTTTACACCATTAAATGTATTTAATACTTATACTTTATGGTGCACCAACTACTGATCAAAACAGTTTAAATATTCAATTGTTACGTCTCCAAATATATTTTTCTGGACTTTCATACAAACTATCTAGACAATTCCTTCGGACATAGTTCAATTACCAAATTTATCATAACTATTGGTGTGCTAGTCTTGTCTTCACTCAGGGTGAAAATTCGATTCCTACCAAGTGTAGAAATTAGCCCCTTATGAATTGTTAATGTACATGCAACTCTAACTAATCTTATCTGAGACGCCTCCCTCGTTTGAACTCTTTCACTAACCTTAAGAACATATAGATAGAATTGTGGGCTTGACTTTAGACTAGCATTGCTTTTACATATTGGGCCACCATGACATTGATTTATGGGGTTGAATATTTTTTGGCATCAACGGATTTGCCAAATCCTTTCTCATTTCAGAATGGATTTGGCAAATCTGTTATGTGCTGACGTGGCCAAACTCCCAACAAATTTGCCATGTCAGAACATAACGGATTTGCCAAATCCGTTCTGAAATGAGAACGGATTTAGCAAATCCGTCTTGAAATAAAACATTTTTGCAGTGTTAGGTCTTTTCTCAACAACTCTTTGAATAATTGAGTACTGGATTGAGAAAGGAATTGATGGCTGAATTGATTACCAACGACGTCTTTCAGATAGAAACAATGTGGAACTCCGAGACTAGTTACCTCCAACCAATTTGTGTACATTGAAAGTATACGCTACACAATGTAATTTAGGGTAAAATAAGTCGTCACATGTAATAAATATAAATAACACATTTGAAACACAAAATATTACCATTCTTCTATTAGTTTGGTTGCCAACAACAATTTTAAACTTGTGTCTGAAATACTCTTCCAGAGTTGGATCAATTTCTCTATTCATCGCGAATGCTAATGTTTTGAGAGTAATTTGGTAAAATGTTGCAAGGAATTTTGGGAGAAAGAGAAAAATTTATAAGATTTTAGAAGGAAAAGTTGGTATGTATAAATAGAGGGTTAATTGTCGTTTTTTTCTAGAGTTTATATCGTATTTTAGGGTTTCTAGAATGCATTAGGGTTTCAATCCAAATCTGTTATCAATTCAGAACGGATTTGACATGCCAAAAAAGTGTTACCCCAAAATTTCATGTCATTATTGACCCATTATACCAAGTCATAACTAGTCTAAGGTCAATCCCTAGAATTGTTAAGGTTGGAGATCAATCAAGTTTTTCACTATCTAGACAAGCTTGTATTTCATACGAATAAGCTAGCTACTTCTTAACTCAAAGGGAAACCCCATTTCCTTGTCCACTTTTGACAAAACGTAGTTACTTCCTTGAGGGTCACTCAATTCTAAAATTGTGTTTGTAGGATTGATTCCATTACTCCTCATATGAATTAAATGGAGTCCACATTTGCAGGTAGATCTCGTTCAATTCATATTGGGTGTCTCCTAGGATTGAATTTTCCCTTCCTTGACGTGCTCATTTTTTCCTAATTTGGAGAACTCTTGCTATAGCTCAGAACATGCAGAATCTCCCAAGAAGCCGCAAATTTTATTGAAAATAATGCGTCATGTTCTTTATTTATAGTTCGTGAAATCTGCGATACTCGCTTTCTCCATAAAAACAATTTCCTAATTTTAGGAAAAAAACACACTCCACAAGTCCAATATACACAATAAAGAATATGTAGAAAAGTGATGAAGATTGAATGGGAGAAAGAATTCATTTATATTGATGATTTAAACTTAAAAATATACCATCTATATATACTAATTCTATTTATGTGAGAAAGTAAATAAATATAAAATTAATTAATTACAATCAATTAATCGAGTGATTTTCTAATATGACTATGATCTTGATTGACTCCTTAATTTACTCCATGCTAAGTATTCGTAACACGCCCCTCACCTTGGACTTGGGAGAAAATATGTCAATGAGACCGAAATATTGGATAATAAAGGTGAATCTAGGAGAGTAAGGAGGTTCACTATTCGGTTAAACCAAAATATTGAGCCGAACTAAACCGAATTTCACTATACAGTTTGGTTTATTTGGTATTTCAATTTATTCAATTCGGTTTTGAAAAAGTAAAAAATAATTCGGTTCGGTATTAGGTTTTCAATTTTACAAACCGAAATACCAAATATACCGTTTTTTATTATTATTCAAAATAATTTGTATTATACTTATTGATATTATTAATATTACTTAGGGTTGTATTTTTACTCTTAATTTTTAGGTTATTGTTTTTATTTTAATTGTGCATTGTAATTTTATCTTTTGTCTAATTTTTATTAAGTTGACCTCCACAAGAAAAAATAAAATTCGGTACAAACCGAACCGAAATAATTTTAGTATTCGGTTTTGATAAAATTTTGATACGGTTCGGTTTTCATAAAACATTACAAAATTGAACCGAATACAAAAATTTTGTTCCAAATACCGAATGCATAAGAATTTTGGTGAAAATGTCAGCCATTTGAGTGTGAGTCGAAATGGGTAACGTTTAACAAGGCCAATTTGCGTTTTTTCACTGACTATGTGGCAATCAATTTCAAAGTGTTTGGTTCTTTCGTGGAATGCAGGATTATTTTGAGGTATAAAGTGTTTTGGTTGTCGCAAAATATTGGTATATCATGGGAATGCGGTATAAGTAAGTCATATTGATCAGGAGGTACTTTAACCATTGTAGCTCACAAGTGGTGGTGGAAAGAGTAGGCCCGTCTCGAACAATTCTGAGGCCCTGTGCTAATTATTAAAGTTAGGTCCTTCAAATTTTCTTTTTTTTAAATATAAATTATAAAAAATGTCAAAACATAATTATAGACTCAAGTTTCAATAGTGCAAACAATTATAATATCAAGTGGAGATATAATGAATTTTTTTTTTAATATGTTAAGTGATTTTTTTTAAAAATTTGGGACCCCATATAAAGAGAGATCCGTAAGTGATACAAAAGAATACTGAATTTTTTTCATAAATATACACACATATTTATATAGGTAACAAAAAAAATAGCGTATGTCACTTTGTGCCCCTAGTGAGCCGGGCCTGGGAAAGAGTTTGGTATTTTACCACGGAGGAGTTTTGAGAAACGATGCGTTGTTTTTTAGACTTCCAATAGATAAGAGTGGAACCAAGAAAAACACAAGATGTAGAGAAGTTTTACACATTATTTTTTTTACCTAGACCTAGACCCCATCCACTTTCTAATGGCCACATTTGATATTTGAAGAGTGAAGACATGACCGGAAAAATATGTAGAGAAAATAACTGCCACACAGTCGTTGATTAAGCGAAAACTGCCAACTATCAACTGACCTCGACCCAAGAACAAACCCACGTTCTTAATGTCCATCACACCTCGATGAACATAACTAACTTGCAAGATCATGGCAGTCATGGGCAAGAACAGAGGCGAGAAGGATGTCCAACAACACATATAAGTTGAAGCCGAATAAGAAAATCAAAGACATCACGATCAACACTGAAAATGCTTTTTATCTTCATTTATGTCGTTTTTACAGCTTTCTTAAATTTATAGCTTTCCGCACTTCAATTCATGTAATTCTTTTTAGACTTAGACATTTCGAATTTGTAAAGCTTTATGTGTGAGGATTCTCATCTAATAACACATACTTAAGTAGAATTCATCTTCTATACTTGGTTTTTTGTGTGAGGATTCTCATCGAATAACACATATTATACTTTAGGGTTAGTCTGATTTACTTTAGACCAGCTTTCTGCATGAGGAATGACTTCCAATAACGCACACTAGACTGATTCACTCTTTTTCTGTGAAACCCGTAATTTTTGCTTACGTGATATTTGGCGTATAATTTAAATTATCGCGTTTAACTTGATAAGCGTGATTTATTAATTGTAATCATGTGAATGTGTTACAACATGTTACATGTTATTTTTGTGTGTACGTTTTATTAAGTGGCACTCCGCATGCGTATGGTAATTAAGGAACTTAAATTTGCAATTCACTTAGATTAGTAATTTAATTTAACGTAGTAATTTAATGGGATTAGAAAATTACATAATAAATAGTAAATAAATAATAAATATAATAAGGAGGGAATTAATATAGGATAAGAAAAATAAAATAAAAGGTAAAAGGAAGTTGAGGCTTTTCGTGGACATCAGGTAGCAGATATGAAAAGAATAGAAAAAGAAAGAAAACTTAAAAACTGTTTGTTAGGGATGAAGGAATGGGTAAGGTTGGATTGATTAAATAGAAAATCAAAGGGCATCAGTTGAGGGGAATTAAATCTAATAAATAGAATAGTAATTGCAGGCATTTCAAGGGTTTGGGGAAGATGGAGAGAGGCCAGCTTCGTAGGCTTTGAGGAGTCAGGAGTTAGTATATATATACAAGGGCACCAGGGGAAATTATTCATTTACCAAGAATCTTAAACAATAGAAAAAAAATATATAATAGGCAGCCTAAGCCGCGTGAGAAAGCATTTCGTGGGTTTTCTTTATTTCTTGGGAGTCGTACCCAACCAGTAGATACAAGAGAAGAGAGAAAGGGGCTGACGTTTAGCCGCAAGAAATTTGGGGAAATCAGTGAATTTTTGCAAGTTTAGAGAATCTGTCCAGAACACTGAGGGAGCGTTACCTGTTCGTTTTCAGTCTATAATATATCGATTCGAAGGTATTCGAATAAGCTTCGAGTAAGCGCAGACGAAACATCATTCTGAGTCCTGAGCTGGAAGTTATAGCTCCAAGAGTAAGACTGGGCAGTGCTATTTTGGTTTTCTGTTATCTTTTGTCTTCGTAAGAGGTAGGGATCCTGTCCTTATATTATTTTCTGTCCGGTATTGTAAATATATGTTGGGTAATGTTTCGTAATTATTTAATTATTGATTTTACGAGAATTAATGCATGAACTGTTGATTTACTAATTTAATTGCACGTTTTGTATTTATCGTTTTGTTAATTGGTTTTCTATCTTTTGTTGATTATTTATCTATGATATAACATGAATCGATTTAACCTTTAATTGTTATTGTTGATATGTCCATAAACTGTTATTGTATAAATATTTAGCATGCCTATTTGATTATCGTTTTGGTTGTCGTCGTTTAGTCCTTCTTGGTTTTGGTCGACCGAGTCGTCACCCTATTTTGAGCTCATGTCTAGGATCTACTCAATGACAGGACTCGTTCGATTGGAGGATATGATACGATATGAAATTGGAGAGATTCTGAGGGGTCATGCGATGTGTCCTTGATCCCGAGGGTCTTTCTACGTGAGCCTTAACCTGATGTGGACTATCATTGGTACTGCAACGGTTTTGTGGAGTCCAAGGTGTTGGATGATGGTGCAATGTAGAATGAGTCCTTAAAGTTTGCATCCGTCGTTCAGGGAGTGAAACTGAACCCATGCAATGAACTATTTGAGCCCTCCTAGTTTGGACTATAACTAGGACCGTTGCAGTTATTGTCATAAAGTCGTGATTAGATACCTGAGCTCGAATGGTGGGAAGTCATGTCATAGAAGTAGCTGTAGCTGTGCTCGTAGTGTCTAAGCAAGTGTGTAATCGTGTGTACCGTATGGGCAGAGCATGGTGCTTGTCGTGCATTCGGTTGTGTAAGTGCTTGGACATGAAGAGTATGGTTATCTCGCTTACTTATTGTTTTAACTTGTTTATTCATCGTTTTGGTCATATTTAAGACTTGATTTTGAGTCATATAACTTGTATTTTGGTTTGGGAAACGGGAATGTGTTTATACTTGTGTTTATCGGTCCCTACTGAGCATCGGAGCTCAGTCCATCCGCTTATTGTGCAGGTGATATCGTGTACATTGATGATGTTGATAGAGCTTGGGAAGGGGAACATGAAGAGTGATCCATAACCGGCTTTAGTTAGAGATTTAGTTCTTTTATTCGCTTATTTGTAGAACTATTTCATTTATAGCATTGTTGGACCTTTTTCATTTGTAATACTTAGTAGTTCACCCATAGTAATTTAATTCTGCTACTTAACTCCTGTTTTTGGATTATATCATAAATAAATTTCCTTTTAGTAACTCTATTTGTCGGCTTTGGTGTTTTATCAACCAATGAGACACTGCCATGTCATGGTTACGGGGTGTGACATTTTCAAGTTCTAAACTATTTTGAGATAAGGAATTTTGTGTGTGCAATAAAGATCGGAGACTGAATTCATTAACTTGATGCTTGACTGAGTTTTTTGAAGTAAGACATACCAATATGTGAACACTCAGAAAACCGTAACAATGGAAATGATCCAATTCTGAGAAAGTAAAACACATGCCGATTATCTGGGATAAAAGATGGGAGAGAAAAAGAGACAATTGTTCCTAAATATTATCGATATCCATATAAAATAAATTTAAAGGAAAAAAAATGCTTGGGCAGAATTAAATCAAGTTTCTCACTAAGATTTACTCTTAATTTTTTTTTAACAAATGAATTGTATGTAAACGAAATACCCTCATAACATCCAAAAATATTAGTATATATTATTTAATATTTTTTTGATCGAATATATTATTAATACATCATCAATTTTGTTGTACATGCAATATTATAACTTAGGTCTTCTAATCTTTGGCACTTATATTCCCCCTACATGGGTCTTATAATTTTCCTCCTATGTGAGGCACTTATATTCTCCCTCATAGGGCAACCGGCCTGCCGGTCTTCTAATCTATCTCCTTTGTGAGGCACTTATATTCCCCCTCATGGGGCAACCGATCTGCCGGTCTTTTAATTTACCTCCTCTAGTGAGGCCCCACTTAGGTCTTCTAATTATTACACCATCTGATACATCCATTCGTGCATTTTCAAGATTATATTTGCTTACAACATTTGAAGCGTTTGGCTCTACATGTAGTGTGCATTTGATCAATACGTTATCTTAAGTAAAAACAAAAAGTTGGCCTATCAATTTTTTACAAATAAATCAGTATTTATAAAAATTATTATACTCTTTATTTCTACACAACTATTAAAAATACATTCAAAATACACGACCCACCAAATAAATATTGCTAGTAAGAAGTGAAATCAAAATTAATATATTGGATCATCCTCATTTTTCTCCATTGCAGGTGCCTTTTTGACAAACAACACAGTGACGCGAAGACATATGAGGATAGAATTGTGGCGGAAAGGCGGAATAAGAAGATGGATGGACTTTGCGAGAGAGTGAAATAGAAGAAGAAATGACAGAATGGGAGAAAGGGAAGATCGAGATGGTTAAGGTAGGGTTTAGTTTTTTTTTTTTACCCAGTTTTTTCCCTTAATGAAATCGGGTTTTTTTTTTTTTTTTTTTAATTATCAAATCAATTTTTATTTATTATTATCTCAAAGTGTATAAAATTTCGGTGGGTACTACTACTGGGTACCTATTGTTCTTTTTATTTATTTATCTTTTACTTTTTCAAGTTAAAAGATGACCATATTGTGTGTTATTTAAGGTTCCTTAGCCCAGTGGGGAAAGGGCCTGTTGTGAGTTGTGGGTTCGATACCCACCTCACACATGAGGAATGATTTAATTGTCATTTCTTTGGGTTCCCTTGTGTGGGTCTTATACTCCCCTTCATGGGGCACCCGCTCAACGGGCTTCTACGACACCCGCTCAACGGGACTTCTACTACTCCCTCTCACGGGGCACCCGCTCAGTCGGGCTTCTACTACTCCTCCTCTGGTGAGGTCCAATAAAATAATTGTAATAGAAAAGAAAAAAAAAATTATTGTGTGTTATTTGTTTTTTCCTTCAGAAAAATGTACTATCATTTATTATTTAATTTTTTTATGACTTTATAATTCAATAAAATGTTGAATATTTACAAGAATTATGCGTATAGTTTGTATTGTTCTCATTAATATTTCACTTAATATATATTAAAAGGTATGAGAAAAAATTATCTCATCATATATATGTATAAAACAAAACTGAAAACATGATTATGTTGTCTTTCAAAAAAAAATGAGATCATCTTTGTTTTAAGAAGAAATAAATCAATATACAATTTTTTAAAACAATTCGCGCAAAGTGCAGGATACGACCGAGTTATAAATTAATACACTACAACAAAAAATGATATAGATCTATACCAATATTTTTTATAAATGTCGCATTTATCTGTATCATTATGGTTTCTTACAAGCGTTGGTACATATCTATTACGACGTTTATTGCGTCATTTCCAAGTGTATCAAAAGGTCTTTTTGTCGTTCTCGCATGTATGTCGTGCGGTGGGCCCAGTGGCAGAGTCAGGATTTGAACTTATCGGGGGACGAACTAAAATTTATTTACAATGTATAACAGTATATTTGGAGTAGAAAAATATATTTTACTAAAAGATTTGAAGTTAAAATGATACTTATCTTTTAAAAAAAAAAATGCAGAAACTAAGGAAGAAAAATGACAAAAATAAAAAGAAAAAAAAATTACTAATATGCAAAGGTTAATGTTACAGTTCATAACAATTATAAATTATTATTATTATAAAGAGAAAGTTATAAAAAATTATTATTTATTTAATTAAAGGTATATTTTAGAAAAACTTTCATTTATTTGAAGTCCTATTAATTTGAATATATTAAGTAATCAAATGACATATTTTTACTTTAAAACCACAAATTTCTTTCTATTTCTACTGTCCAAATTACACTATTAAAGCACTAAAAAAACTGGTTCCAAATTACGCTATTACAACACCAAAGATCATGCCCAAATTACAATATTACAGAACAATGAGCATTCCACGAATAAAATAGATAATTGAATGAATGGAGACGGAGATTTTTTAAGGATGGAAGAATTATGGTACCACCGAGAAAATACATTCATTCTAAGAAAATGAACATTAATTTCGAAATAAACTAAAATAGAAAATAAAAATTCATTTTGAGACGGAGAGAGTACTATTATGAAATTTCAAAATTTTTAGAAAAGACCAAAATATTTTATATTATAAGGACTTATTTATACAAACCGCCACTGGGTGGGCCGCTATGTTAACTGGTCATTTGTTATTTTCTGTTCCTCCTATTATATTTATTATAATGAATTTTTGGATTTTGTACATTTACTAATTTTAATTTTTCTTTGTGTTTTGATTTTTTTCATGAATCAAATTAAAATTAATACGCTCTCATTAAATTTTGAATACTTAAATGTCTTTATTCTACATGATATAAATGTCTCTTTAAGAGTTGCAAAAGTAACCATTTATAATAACGTTTAATGTAAATATCGCTAACTAACATTAAAATGTCGTATGAACATCGTTATTACAACCGTCGTTAGAAAATAGCGACATTTGTATGAAATGTCACATGATCTAACTATATATTATATAAATGTCGCTAGATAAGTCACAAAAAGTAAAATTTGTAGCAACATTTGATGTAAATATCGCTAACGAAAATCAAAATGTTGATTTCACTATGGCAAAACTAGGCTTTGGTGGCATTTAGCTTGTGGCACTTATGATAAATGCCATTTATTTACGGCATTTATGTGAAAATGCCATATTTTTGTGACACTTTATAAGAAGTGCCACAAAATTTATGGCATTTTTTCAATTGCCTCATGAAGTGCCACATAATTATGTCAATTTTGAGAAAATGTCATATTTTCGTGGCACTATTGTGGCATTTGTTCAATTGCCACATAAAGTGCCACAAAATTTATGACAATATATCAAAATGTCATATTTTAGTAGCATTTTTAAACTAGTACCTTAAAATTTGTGGCATTTAAAGTAAAAGTGTCACATAATATCCTATTAGATATTTAACCAGTTAATTTCATAAATGTAAATGAAACATTATAAATGGAATTTATATTAAAAGTAATTTAAAGAAAAAAATATTGATATTACTATTTGAGGGTTTCAATTTTAAAAGTTAATAAAATATATGTTTATTAATGATAATAAATAATTATAATTAATGGACTATGAAATTAAATAATTTTTTTTATTTTTAAAATTATTAAACAAAATCTTTTATATGAAATCCAAAAAAACTCACATTGCACGACATTTCATATATTGTATATTCTACATTTCTTATATCTATTTTATAACATTTTCAAGTTTTATAAAAGAAATGGTAAATAATTAGTTATTGAATTTTATTTTATCAAATTTAAAAAATATTATATTAACAATAATATATATAACTAGAAAATATAGTAAATAAACTTAGTATTTTATAACTTATTCTATAATTCGTATGATGTTTAAGATTAAAAGTTGTATCTAGTTTTCATTTAGTATAAATATATATTTATATTTTTAATCGGTTGTTGTTAATATACATTAATAAATATAAATATAAATATCAAATTTAAAAGTAATTAAATAAAATTTATTATTATGTTTATATAAACAAAATTGGTTAAAATTACAACAAAAGTCCTTGTGGTGCATTGGTTAGAGCGTTAGTGTTTGCACTGAGATGTCAAGTGTTCAAATCACACTAAATGCAAATATTAAATTGTAGATAATGTGTGATTATGGATAATGTTTAAAAATCTCCCTCCAGTCTTTATTTTTATTTTTAAATAAAATAATTTGTATTTAAAAATATTAAATTATTTTCGCGGCATTTACCAAAAAGTGCCGCAAAATATGTCATATTTCAAATGTGTTTGTGGCATTTAAAAAGTGTACAAGTTGTACCATCAATTTATTTATAGCACTTCATTTGTGCCACGAAAAAAACGACACCACTTGTGGGGGCACTTTTTGAAAGTGCCGCACAAGTGCCACGAAAGTAGTTTTGTGGTACTTAAACAACTTTTCGTGGCATTTATCCAATGCCACCAAAAGCCAAATATGCCATAGTGTTTGAACATAAATTATTATAACCCTTGATATGAAACGTCGTATAAAATTCAATTATAGCAATATTTGTCTGAAAATGTCACAAGATCTAACGATATAGCATATAAATGTCGCTATATGAGTCACGGAAGTAACAATTTATAACAACATTTAATGTAAATGTTGCTAAATAACCTCAAAATATCGGTATGAACAACAATTGTTATAACCATCGTTATGAAACATCGTATAAAATTCAGACATAGCGACGTTTGCAAAAAGTGTTGCTTTAACTTACTCTGTTCGATTTTAAGTGACGTTGTAAAAAAAATGTTGGTATAAAAACGTCGCGATATGGTGTTTTTGTTGTAGTCATATATGAGAAGATAATAGACTATTGTGCAACACACATGTCATGTCTGAGTAACAAATTTTCCCTTTACGGCCAGTAACAAGCATAAAAAACCCAATAATCCTTTTCTAATTTCATGAGAGGGAAGAAATCGGCTTGCACACTGGAACAACCAATTTCACTACAAAATAAAAAAAAATACTTTTAGTGACACATAATTTTTGTGACGAAATTTATTTTCTTCGTCACCTATCTACCGTCGGTAAAGGTCTTTCGTCACGAAAAGTATATAGGTTCGTCACCAAAAAAATTTTCTAAAAATTTAAAAAATTAAAGCCATGTGGAGGCCAAGCCGAGCTCCCGTTCACCCACCGGAGCCAAGCCCCTTTTTTTCAATAATATAGAATAAAGTATACCCCTTTTCAAAGAGATGAGAATTGAACTCAAGACCTAACACATGTATGTCGCGGTTGGCCGCCGTGCTACGTTGATCTTTTGTTACTTATTGTTCATATTATATTTATTATAATGAAGTTTTGGATTTTGAACATTTACTTATTTTATTTTATCTTTGTGTTTTTATTTCTTTTTTTTAAAAATAAAAATAAAATTAATAGAGATTTTCATCAATGTATTTGTGTATTAAATTGTTATTAAAATATGAATAAAATTATTCTTGGATACTATTTTTTAGTAATACCTTTAATATAAAGACTAAACAAATATAAAAATTAAAATTATATTCTAAATTATAGCATACTTATACATATATATTTATAAAATAAAAAATTATTTTTAAGACGAAACTTTTCGTCATGTTTCGTCACGAAAGATTCACCTTTCGTGACGAAGAACGGTTTCCTCCCCAAAAGTCATACTTATCGTGATGAAAATTGTTCTCCGTCATGAATGGTCGACCTTTCGTGATGAAACGACGACTTTTTGTGACGAAGTGCGCATTTCGTCACGAAAAGTGTACATTTTCGTGACGAAACTGTATTTCGTCACGAAATGTGAACCTTTCGTGACGAAAATATCTTCATCACGAAAATTTTTTTGTCATAACAGACATTTTTTTTTGTAGTGTTTGATGAGCAGCCGATTTGAAACCATGAACAACCTGTAATATTTTTTCAAGTCGGCAACTTTTCCATCACCCACAAACATTTTTAAACGGATCACTCAATTCTAATATCGTTATTGTGAAACTGATGCTAGAATTCTTTACATTATTTGAACGAAATTCACATATAGATAGATCCACACAATTCATATGAAAAAGACTTAAAGATCAGTCTCACATGTACTAAAATTGAATTTTCCTTTACAAACCCCTTCACAAAGAAAGACCCCTCCCTCTTCTCTCCTCCTCAGCCTCCCTCACAACTCTGAACTTTTTGCCTTTCATAAATAAACCAAACACAAAAATGCCCTTTAAACGGTTTTACGACGAATGGTTTGAGCAGCTCCACCACCTCCTCCACCAGCTCAACCAAACACCACGGCCGCCGGCAAACGACGAGCAAAACGGGCAGCTGAGTCAACTCGTTCAAAAGGCCATGTCACACTACAACGAGTACTACCGAGTCAAGTCACTCGCTATCAAACAAGACGTTCTCTCCGTATTTGCAGCGCCGTGGTCAACCACCCTTGAACGTTCCCTCCACTGGATTGCAGGGTGGCGCCCCACCACCGCTTTCCACCTTATTTATACAGAAGCTAGTATCCGATTTGAATCTCAGATCATCGATATCTTACGTGGACTCCGTAACGGTGACCTTGGTGATCTGTCACCTGGCCAATTCCGCCGTGTCAGTGAGCTTCAGTGCGAGACCGTCCGTCAAGAGAACGCTATCACCGATGAATTGTGTCAATGGCAGGCATGCAATTAATTTAATCCTTAATTAACTTGTTATTAACCTCACTTTTATATTAATGTATGTTCTTAATTATTTGATACATTTACATTTTTTACACATATTAAGTTTTATTTATTTATTGGGGAGGGGACTTATCTATTACAAGAAATATGAAGATTAAAAAAGCGATGAGGGGATTCGAACTCATATCCTCTATATCATGAGGCCTCATGACCTAATCATATTAAGTAATTAATTATGAAGTATAATGTTTAAAATGATCTTGACTAGAAAGTTATTATTATTATTGGTTAGTTGAGTAATAATTTAAAGGAAGTTTGAAAAAATAACAATAAATATACATTGATCTCTGAAATATATTAATTAATTTAGAATATATAAATAAATAAAAAAAGTGAAATGTATCAAATAATTTGAAATGGAACTGGACTTGTGCATTAAAAAAAATTGCTCTCTGTTTAAATTAATTATCTGTGTCACGTTAGAACATAGAGTACCTAGTCAAGTCATTAAGAAGCAATATGTTGCAATTTTACTCTTAAAAAAAATTATTAACCTAAAAGAAGTGGTGGAAGTAGAGTAAAACAATAAACTGAATATATGAAAATCATCTATTAGTGTAATAGAGAAAATATATAGGAATTCATAATTAAATATATTTTTTCTAGATCTTCTAGTACATTAATGAATTGTTCCACATACATTTAACAAATTGTTTTGAGCCAAATTAAATTTATGGCTTTAGACTAATAACATCATTCTACATGGCTTATTGCCATTTTATTAATTGTATTAGAAGATATATTGCAGAATTTTTAAAAGTGCGAAAACATATATACATTGAATAAATAATTTGGATGGTGCCAACATATATTAGAAGATTTAGATAGTTTTAAACGTATTAAGACTAAAAAAAACATTGTAAATAAAAATATAATTATTTTATTTTATTTTAATTTCCTTTATTTGGAATTAGAATTGATTAATTTGTTTTGTTTTGAGATATGTATAATTAGGATGGGGCAAGTGAGCTACTTGAAGTGTGTAGCAATTTGGAGGAGAAGATGGAAATTTTGAGGAGAATAGTGGAAAAGGCAGATCAACTACGACTCAAGACAATTGAGGTTGTGGTGGAGATGTTAACGCCGCGGCAGGCCGTCGAATTCTTCATTGCGGCGGCGGAACTTCAATTTGGCATTCGTGGTTGGGGTGTCAACTATGATCGTCGAAGAGGGTAATAATGGTAATTTGGAAAATGGCGAGGTACTAATGGTTTTGGTTTCACTTTCTCTTGCATGTAATGTTTTCTTAATCTTAGTACTGTCTGATTTGCTGAATTCTAGAAACTTCAGAGAAAAATAATATGGATCCATGCTGAAAATGTACTTATAATTGGAGAATATTACTATCTCCATTTCATGATAATATAAGTCGTTTATCACATGTGGAGAAAATTAAGAAAGAAGAAAATATAAGGGTATTTTATCAATCAAAATATCAATATTACTCATTTAGATATGATCGGTATATTACTAATTTTATTTAAGAGCGTAATATTAATATTTTAATTAATAAAGTATTTGATTTTTTTTTATTTTTAATATATATTTTAAACAACTTATATTATGAGACTAATAAGAGAAAAATAAAGGACTTGTAATTGTTTTTTAATGCTTAATTTTGATCTTATCTTGGACTCAATTTTCTGTAATATTCTATGTTTAATTAAGGATCATTAGTCGTCTTTAATAAGTTGTGTCTTCCAAGGAATTTCTGAGTTGTAGAATTGGAAATATTTTTGAGAAATTTGGGATGAAAATTACGTGTCAAGTAACGGTGTTATGCATGCATGCATGGCAACACCTGTTAACCAATGAGTGCTTACGTGACATGGCAAGGCTGCCAATGGTGACCACCGACTCAATAGATGGGATCAACTGCACATCCATCAGCTTTTCGTCTTGCATTTAGAGATAAATTTGAGTTGTTTATGACAATTTGGCCAGTGGTCCGCTGATTCGCCCAGTCTAAGTTGTGTTTGGGGCAGGTCAAACTCATCCCGTCCCGTACCAATTATGGTTCTTTTTTAGATATTTAATTTTTAAAATGTTTTTCCCTTTTGTTAATTAGCATTAATCTTCATCGACATATTTTTCATCGCTAAAATGGACTATTTGGTCTTTTTTGTTTTTTAAGTTTATCGATAAAATCTCTTTCGTTTAATTTTTTTTTTTTAAGGCACATAATGAATTTACGAACTACCATTAGAAGACTTTCGTCTATATTTTTATCTATTTTATGTTTGTCCAGTCATTCAGTCAAAGCGCCCAACTTAACCCGGGGGTATTTTTATCTTTTCAAAAACAATAACCACACTTTTACCCAATAACAAATGCAACTTGTTACCCGTTGAAATTTTATTTTTACTTCCAATTATATTTTTATATAATAATTATGACTATATTTTTAAATTAGTTACTCCGCTATAAATTTTGGTGACCCCCATTTTCAAACAATACTAAATGTAGAAGACAATGACATGGTGATTCAATTCTCTTTGTTGTCGTGTGGGTTCAATCGCTTTCTTTATTAATTTTTCTCTATATTTTAAATTTTTTTCTTCTAAAATTTTTATTGTCTCACACATAATGTAGCATTTTTTTTTGAGAAATTCGTTCAAAAAAATTTGTATTAAGTAACTAATTTTCACCGGAGTTATAGGTATTTTTGTCCATTCACTTCATTGTCTCCTATTTTAATTTTAGTTTAAAATCATCGTGTTTGTTAATTTATCAAAAGCTTCATAAAAAATATTAATTGATAGAAATATTTATAAATAAATGTTTCTATTAAAAATATAAATAGATTATTAATAAAAAAATATTATAGAAAATGTGACCTTTTTAAAAAATATTGTAGGGGCGATCACCCTCCAAAATTAGGGACCCCTTCTCTAACATTTTCAAAAACATCGAATTTTTTATATAAAAAATTATTTTATTTTCTATCTTCGTTTCTAAACAAGTGATCCCACTATTTTTAAATTCTAGATCCGTCACTGTTTATACCCAGCAGCTGAGACTCTTTTCACTCCCACGTCGTAATTTGCAGGTTTTTTCTATTAGAAAATATATGTTAATTACTTAGGCTTCCCTATTCTTTTTTTCTTTTCTTATAGGGGTGGAATTTTGTATCAACAAATTTCAAGGTATAATTTTTTTTTATTTTCATGTATTTGCTTCACTCGTTTTTTTTATTGCAAGGGTTTTTTAAAAAGATTTTTTATTTCAAAATATATTCAGATTCTTTAAAGTTTTGGAAAACGTGTTAATTCATAGTACTTACAGTGCATCAGGTTTTTTATTGATGCGACAACGAAGTCGCATCTCAAACGGTAATACGTTTTTACTTCCAATTGGTAGTTTATAAGTTCGAGTCATACTGAAAAAAAGTGTGAAATTATTATTGACCCTCCTCTAAAAAAGATTTTTATTGATGCAAATCATTCAAAAATATTGATGCAACCAAGAAGAATGATAATATTCTATATTTGATTGATCGGAAGATTTATATGTTAGATGATCAATCAGACAATCATCTGATTAGGATGACACTTATGAGAGTCTACATATATTAGTTTTCTTTCTAATAAAAAATGAGACCTTTATAAATTTACAAGAGTACAAATGTTACACATTCCAACGAGTGCTAAGGCGTTTTACTTTTAACTGTTAGGTTGAAAGTTCGAGTCATATTGAAAAAGAAGTGAGAAATTACTATTGGTCCTCCTACATTGTGAGAGGATTTTTCAAAATAAAAAAAAACGTTCGTAGATGAACAATCGCTGAAACTTGAGTCTTTTATCAAAATGGCTATCTTTTCGAAGGAATGATATCACATGACATTGTTTTTTTATGGAGATATTTTTTGATATCAACGAATTTTCAGAATCTGTTTTCCCATCTCATTTTTTAATTTGTTTTTAAGAATTTTGTAAAAGTCTCATGATATATGTTTTTTTTTTTGTTAACGTATTTTTTATTGTTATGCCTTGATAGATTTTTAAAGGGTTGGTTAAAGTTTTTAGGTTTCGTAGAGTTTTTAAGGTTAGAACTAGTTTATTGAAGAAAAATTAAACACATTGAAGATATTTAAAAAGACATAAACCCTTATAATAATAAAAAAAATTATACGAAATAATACAATTTATTGATATGCTTGGAATAATACATCAATTTGATTTAAGCCAATACAAGTATACAACTAAAGAAGTTATCGGAAGCTACTTTCTGACGGACATTGAATTATGTTGATGTGCAAATTTTACCGTTGTGGCCAAACTTGTGGTACTGTCCACACTTTTTTGACATTTTTAAGAATTGTTTTCTATGTTCATTCCATTTTGAATTTTCTAATTTGATTTCTGTCTGGAATGAAAAAGAACCCTGGTTGGAAATTCTCAATCTTCTTTTCTTCACTCATTTGTCTCATTACATGTTCTCTTCCCTGCCCCTTGTAGTTATTGCGAGGATTTAAATTTTAAAAAAAGAAAAAATAACTTTTTTAGTAACTTATTATTAGTGAGATAGAAAACGAGACAATAAAATGAAAAAGTCCCATGTTAGGAGGCTGAAATAGTCAGCGAACCTCGGAAAATCTGCTTCATCTTGCATTGACTCACCATTTGTTTTTCTTTAGAAGATTTGTTTCACATAATCTTTTTTCTTTCTTTTTTTTTTTTGGAAGAAATGCTTCACACCATCATACTTACTTCTATCTTTCCTTTATCGATTAATTGTTTTCCCAAGTAGAAAAAGAAATAGGCCAACTATGACAAAAACTTCTAATAAGTTTTCTTCTATCGGAAATAATACTCACTCTATCCCAGATTAATTCAATTTGGAATGAAATGACTATATATACTTTCACCCTTTTGAAATTTTTCCAAAAAGAAAAAATTGTAGGTCCGCTTGAAAGGCAAAAAAAAAAAAGGGAAATTGACCTATTTAGTCCCCCAAAACATTTCGTCCGTAGAGTTCTCAATGTTTAATTTCAGCCTGTAAAGTCCCCAAAAATTTTCATTTAGCCCTATAGTTCCCAATATTTAATTTCAGCCTGTAAAGTCCCTTATCTATTTACGGACTACATATAGAGGTTCCACCACCTCTTCTGCGGCAGATGTCATCCACGTGCTTAATGAGCGGGGCATAATGGTCAGTTTCAATCTGTAAAATTTACAAAATATAAAAAATCAGTATAAAAAATGGTTATAAAAATGAAACCTCAAATTCTATTGCCCTAATTTGGAGAAACCATTTGCCCTAAGTTCGCCGCAAGGTGGTAGAACCTCTATATGCATCCCGTAAATAAATAAGGGACTTTACAGGTTGAAATTAAACATTGAGGATTATACGGGTGAATTGAAAATTTCTGGAAGATTAAATAGACTGATTTCCCAAAAAAATATATTATTTTAGACGAACCCTGTCTGGAAGATTAAATAGACTGATTTTCCAAAAAAAAAATATTATTTTAGACGAACGATTAGTTATAACTGCATTTTAAGGCGCTGAGCTGCTGATTATCTTGATTACCTTAACTCAAGGACGGATTTGGAGGAGGGCGAGCAATGGCGGAGGCTCCCCCAAGAATTTTCAATTTTTTTATATACTAGGTATATATATCCAACGGTTTAGAATAAGAGAGGTTTTTTTTTTAAATGGCCCCCCCAAGATTTTTTTAAATTTTTTTATATACTATATATATATATATATATATATATATATATATATATATATATATATATATATATATATATATTCAACTGTTCAGAATAAGATAGATATTTTTTAAAAAAAAAGATCGGACATTTTACAAAGTACATGAAAATATATTTTTTGATACCCAAATCTAATTAGATTTGGACTCATAGATTATTAAAGTAACCAATAATGGATTCAAAAGACCCACTAAAACCTAATAGACCCACCAAGACCCATTATTACCCAAACAATTATATACGTGACCTTTTTTACTGATCAGTAGAGTGAAAAGGGTGAACAAAATGTGTATAACTCTTGTCTATAAGATTTCATAAAAAAAAAGTTTTGGCTCCGCCAATGTTTATATGCTTTTATGAATTTATTTTGTCAATGTTAATTGTGCCCCCAGTAGAGTCAAAAGAGTGAACAAAATGTGTATAACTCTAGTCTATAAGATTTCATCAAAAAAAAAATTTTGGCTCCGCCAATATTTATATGCTTTTATGAATTTATTTTGGCCCCCCCAAAGAAAAATTCCTGGCTCCGCCACTGAGGGCGAGGCGGCGACGGCCCCACAATTTTTAAAATAATAATTTTTACCCTTTTAAATATTTGCAATTTTGAAAAGATTACTAAATATTATGCAAAATCATGCCTCTGACCTTCCCATACAAGAAGTTTTTGACATCGTCCTTTTTTTTAACTGCCTTAACATTCTGATTATTTCTTCCATCCTAAACTTGTTGCCATTAACATAATTCTAAAGAGGAAAAATCAAACAAAATTCTAGCATTTGGGTTCCTCTGAAAATTGAAGAGAAGATCAAGTTGGATTGAGGTTTATTGAGCAGAAGATGAAGAAGAAGAAAAATATGAAGGCATACTGGACTTTAGAATAAAAATAGAGTCTTTTGGATCATTTTATATATTCTGTACAGATTAGTAGTCTAGCCCAATAAGCTTAATTGTACAGCATATTAGATTAGATATTACTAGTTTCTTATTAAATAGAAATTATAGCTGGACAATTAGAAACATTTAGGCAGTTACTAAAATTCTTGTATATATAGCTGAATGTTTCAGCTAATTTTCATTCACTGAATTATACGACAATAATGACGTAACTCATTAAGTCCTGAAAATTCATTTGCAGACAAGCTCTATTTTATTGAGCGTATTGTTGATTTCTAAATCTGGAGATAGGTTATTTCGAGTTTGGGAGTAAGTGGATCAAATGTATCTCACTTGGATTTCTAAAATTGTTGATAAGACAATTGAGCAAAGTGTGAAAATGTTTAATTGATATGGTAGTTTTGAAGGATTTAGAAAAACGCTATTAAAAAAAGTGATGCTTACTGACTTTCAAGTCTGTTGGAGAAAATAAAGTCTCAATTACTAAGTCATGTATTGCACCATTAAAGATTATGTGGGATGAATTGTTTCTTAGAGATTCTCAAGAGCAAGTAGTCAAACTCGCGAGTTGACTCGTAGTATCGTACGATTCTACAAATTTTAAAGGGTTTTATGTGTTAGATACTACGTAGGATCGGTGTAAACTAGATGGATCGAACTCGGGAACGTAGGATCATACGATCCTACGAGTCAACCCCGAGTTAGCTATTTTCTCTTTCGGGCCGAATTTTTATTTAAAAAAAACTCACTTTCATTTTAGAAGAGTGAATCGCCTATTTTGGACTTTAACTATTTTTTCTTTTCGAGTTTTACACTTAAACTTTGTTTTCGACTCTTCCTAGACTTAAACAATTTACGGCTATCCCGATATAGATAAATTGGTAAATTCCGACAATTTTATCATTATATTTGTCCTGAAATTTTAAAAAGACCAATATACCCTTTTAACAACAAAATAAATAAATAATCGACCCAACCCAACCAGATCCAACCCGACCCATTTTTCATGCCTCCTCCTCATTCTTCTCTACTTTCTCCTTCTACAACCATCTTCATCTTCTTCACCCTAACCATCATCTTCGTCAAGCCCTCAGTGCCGATTGATGTGTATGTTTTTGCACTCTTCAATGAGAATTTGAAGCCCGATCCATTTTTGTTGTTCTGCTCCTCTTAGTAACATCTTTATTATGTACTTGAAAGCCGGAGAATCTCCATACTTGTCTGGGAAATTGAAGACGAGAAGAGAAGAAAAGCCCGAAGATTGTAAAAATGGATTTTAAAAATGAAGATGAAGATTATGGTAGGAGGAATAGGGTGGGTCGGGTTCAAGTTTTCCAGTCAATGGGTTTTAAAAATAGACCGAAGATTGTAAAAATGAGTTTTAAAAATGGGAAATAATTTAGAGTGATGCTAGGCGGCTAAGCTCATTTGACTAAAAATCGGTTAAATTGGGCCAAAATTGGTCAATGGGACTATACTGCCCCTGAAGTGACTTTTAAATATGAAAAAAAAAAAAAAAATTGGGATCAAAAGGACAATAATGGCCTGGTGTGTCTAGTGAAACCGAGAAAAAAAAAAATAATAAGCCCATTGATTTTTGTGTCTACTACCAAAGTCAACATGAGCTATAAAGAGCTTCCATTACATAACAAAGTTTATCTCCATCCTTTGCAAAAAATTTGCTCCTTCCTTTACATCTTTGCAGCTCAAAAATTTATTTTGTTCTCCATCTTATTCTTTTCAATTTATTTACGCTGCAAATTTTTTGGTTTTTGCCCTTTCACTTTCATGAACATCTGTATAGTTAAAAAAAATTGATCCATAAGCTTCAAATATTTTTTGGTAAATATGAGTTCGGCATTTAATGGCGAAAGGTGCGAGGATTTAGTTGTTTGTGGTGAGCATGCAGCAATTCCTCTAGCTATGAATATTTTGATGTGCATACTACAACTAGAGAAGATGAATTTGGTGGTGAACAAATACAAGTTGAAATTACGGATTCAGGTGAAAAAATAAAAATTGGTTCATTTTTTCCTAGCCTAGATGATCTATTTCTAAGTTATCTCGACTACGCAAAAAAAGGGGTTTTAGTATTGTTCACAAATGTGGATCCAAAGGAAAAAATTCTGATATTAGAAAGTAAACTACAATATGTTGCGATAGAGGTCGGAACGGATACGATCTCAAGCGTACCAAGAGAATTGATTGTCTTGTACAGCTTAGTGCAATTTTACGCTTTAATGGAATGTGGGAAGTTTAAAAAATAATTGATACTCACAATCACAATCTAAATCCGGCAATGTCGAGATTCATGAGGGCTCATCGAAAAATTTCGTCGGAAGTTAAACGGAGATTGAAGTTGATGCCGGGGGTCCAGAAAATTTACCTTTCCAAATCAAGGGTGTGCAGAACTATATTGACAAAAATAGGAGAGAATGATTAGGTAAGGGGAATACAGATTGTATTTACCAAATGTTTGCGAGAATGCAAAGGAAAAATCCGATTTTTTTTCACTCTGTGCGAATTGACGAGGAGATTAGAGTTGACAGTGTATTTTGGGTTCACCCACACAGTAGAGCAGCGTATGAGCAATTTTGTGATGTTGTTAGTATAGATTCCACTTATTTAGTTAACCGATATAAGATACCGTTTGTTTGTATTGTCGGAATTAATCATCATGGACAATCCATTTTGTTGGGTTCAGCACTTATATCTCAAGAAGATACTGCTACATATAGGTGGTTTTTTAGGACATGGTTAGATGCTATGGGGGAGACCACCCGTTGCTGTTATGAGTGATTAGTGTGATAGTATTGGGAATGCCCTTGTTGTTGAGTTGCCAACAACCATTCGTAGGTATTGCATCTGGCATATACTATCAAAATTGCCTGAAAAGTTCAAGGGGGTTGAATATCATGCCCTTGTCAAAAAAGAGTTTAAAACCGTTGTTTACGAGAGTGTTAGTAAAGCCATTTTTGTTAGGAATTGGGAATCGTTTCTTGCAAAATATAATTTGCACGGAAATCAATGGTTGTTAAAATTGTTTGCCGAAAAAGAAATGTGGGTTCCTGTCTATCTCAATCATAATTTTTTTGCTGGAATGTATTCAAATCAAAGGAGCGAGGGTATGCACGCTTTCTTTGATGGTTACGTGCACTCATCAAGCACTCTGAAGCAATTTGTGGAGCAATTTGAAATTGCAATAAAAAATAAGATTGAGAAGGAAGCTGCAGCAGAGTTCAAGTCCAAGAATATTATGGTAAATTGCATTTCAGGGTATAGGTGGGAAAGTCAATTTCATAAAGTATATACCAATGATTTGTTTGAAGAGTTTCAGTCGGAGATTAAAAGAATGTTGAATTGTCAATTGGTCACGAAGACAAATGAACCACAGGCGGAGGGTGATCAAGATTTCGATTTAAGTGAGGGAGGATATGAAAAATGTCAGGTAATTGAGACTTCATTGACAACTTTTCATTATATTAAAGAATTTATTTCCACAGTGATGTATAGGCCAGAAGGATGTATACTGAAGTGCAATTGCAGAAAGTTTGAGTCAAAAGGTTGTTGTGTGCATACATTCTCAGAGTTTTGTGTCTGAAAAAATTTGATATTGTTCCTGAACAATATTTGTTGAAGAGGTGGTGAAAAGATGTGTTTTGAAGACATATTTTAATATTTAACGATGATGGATATCCTCAAGTAACACCGTAGTACAAAAGGTTCAAACAATTGGAGTTGCTTTTTAATAAAAATGTTGAATTATCTATATCTTGTGCATCAAGATTTGAATTGATGAAATTGTTCTTGGAGTACACTTATGAAGAGCTGAGGAAATCCAGTGAAGTTGATAATCATTTTCCCGAAGACATTTCAAATTCTCTCTCAGGTGAGCATTCTTTAGAAGTTACAGTACAAAATCCTATAGTGACGCGGACACGCGGGCTTCCTTGGACAAACAGATTAAGGGGACGAATAGAAAATTTTAATCGGGGTTGGGGTCGTGGGTGAGGCGTTCGTGGGAACCGCGGTCAAAGAGGTGGTCGGTCCGGCGGTGAAGAAAATTTAATACATTCAGAAGCACCTGTGGTGGCATTACCTTACAACACAAGTATTACACTTACCTTAATTTTGTCTTGTTTTAATATATTTTACTTTAAACAACATACTAACATAATTTGTTTTTTTAATTGTAGGAATCCCAAGCATAAACAACATCATGGTGGTGAACCGTTTGAATTTTCTATGAAGCTTTTTTTTTTTCAACTGTAATTGATTATTGGACAAGTTTTCTCATTTCACTTTATTTCAATTTTCAGACATTAAATTTCTTGTGGTTTCGAGATGTTGGAAACCACGTCATGTTTTGTCCTTTTTGGGATTGGACCATTGATATGGGTGGGTAGTGGGTATTAATATAGGGTTAGGTTGTCTTACATTTCCATAGTGTTTTTAGTCTGAAATTGCAGTGAATCACGTCATTGTCCGAGTATCTTCCCTTCATCTTCTCCGGTAAAATTTTCGGTTTGATTTTTTCTTCTCCGGTATTCTTTAAGTTATTTTTGCACTACGGTAACCTTCATTTCTAATGTTTAATTTATTAATTTATTATTTTTTAATGTCTAATTATTTATTTTCATCTTTATAACAGTTCGATTCAAATGGCAAGGGCCAACAACAATTTTGTCTTCCCTTATCCAAATTACAATATTGGTGATAAGATTGAAATCATCGAATATGAAGAGGGACTCTATAGTTCATTTTACCTGCTTCCATCACTGCGAAACTTCCTAACAACAAATATATCGTCCGTTACTCCGCCCTAAAAAATGAAGAAAAATCAGGCCCTTTGGAGGAGTCTCTGGCGTTCAATTGGATCCGTCCCCGTCCACCACCCGTTCCACTAGAGACCTTCTGGAAAAAGAAAGAAGTTGATGTCAACACTTGAGGCGGTTGGTGGCATGGGTATGTTAAAAAGTGCAAATCAGAAGATTTTTACAAAATTTCCTTCCCCGGGTACCCGAACCAAGATGGCGATTACCACGTTTCAAAAATAAGAGTTCACCATACTTTTTGTTGTGTAAACGGAAATTGGTTGTTTGATCTTGGTTATGATGTATGAAAAAATAATTTTAGTTTAATTTTTAATTTCATTTTAATGTGTTTTGATACTTGTTCGATCATTTTACTCAGATTTTTTTTAGACTGTACTAGTAAATCTTCTTCTTTCATACTCTTGATATCAAATTGATTCATTTGGGTAATTTCCAATAAAATAAAAAATATTAATTCATTTGACTGGCCTGTGGGATTTGATAAGTCAAAAATGTCAAGTTCTAGCAGCAGTTTTGGATTCACTCATTTCAAGGTTGGTGGATCGGGTATATTTCAAGGTGTAAATCCGAATATACATATACAGTCTCATTTCCATCCTATCCAAATGAAACTCAAGATTTTCACATATCTAAATTAAGAGTTCGCCAAAAGTATTTAAATGTGAACGGAAATGGGATATTTGAAATTGTTGAAGGATTGTAGGACGGCTAAGATTGTTTGATATTTATTATGTTTTTAAATTAAATTATTATGCCTAATTTGTTTATGTTTCTGGTAGAAAATATTATTGTTTTTTTTATATGAAAACCAACATAATCATTAACATTAGTCTAATCTAGATTAAATTTACATTATAATTCAATGGCCAATAAATGCACCTTGGCTGAGGCAATATACGATTCAGTAGCAAAATTAATCATCTTCAAATTTGGTAGAAAATAATATTGTTGTTCTTGTTGAAGGTTGTCTTTATTTTCATTAGTTCTTCCAGATCAAGAAACACAATGGATGTGAGCAGGCATACCAAAAACAGACAACGATATAAAATAATAAAACAGTACTAGGATAAACATTAAGAAAAGAAAAGATAAACACTAGTTTATGATTGATCCAAGAACAGAAAACACATCATTAACTAGTTAAACAAAAATAATAATAATATAAAACGATTCAGTACCAAAATACACAAAAGTACTAGAAAAACATAAAACAGAACACGGCAAATGACATCTTTACTGATCCAACTTGAAATTCCATGGCAGTTCACGTATGTTTGCGAATCACTGTCATGGAATAATCCCCAATTTGGCCCGGATAAAAGGGTATAAGATATAAAACCAGACAAAGTTTTATACAATTTAAGAAGAAGCAATGGAATGGAATAGAGAAGTATAGAATGGAATAGAGTTCGATACAGTGTTTAATACTTTTGCATCCACAATGTGCAATACAAATTTTGTTCTGTCGGATCAGACATCCCACGCCTACAATAATTTGGGTATAAATGTCTATTTATTAAACAGTTTTGATGCAAATTATCTGAACCGTTAATTTATTGATCCTAAGACTAATAATAGTTAAGGACTGAATCCGAATTTGAATAAAGAATAGAGAGAGAAAGACAGTTGGTTTTGTTTGGGAGTTACAGTTAATGGTCGTTGGATGTTGTTGATATCAACGGTCCGGATAAACCTCTAGGGTATATCCGGATCGATGACATGGCTATAAATGCTATGTATAAATTGCAACCCTAGGTCCAGTAAAATAAGGAAATTGAAACCCTTTAATCCTAAAAGTAATTACAACTATGTACAAATGTACAACTTGTAGAAATTTTAAGACCCTAGTTTTAAGTTTTTTTTATTGCAATCAGACCCCTATATATTATAGTATAGTTTGATTGCACTATAATTACTTCAATTAAATACTAAATTCGACTTTTATTTCAATCAATTATAGTGTATTAATAGTTTAACTAATACTATGTTGATGGTAATTATACGATTCATAATGGCGTACTAATATTGTTTTATTATTACACTAAGTCGACGATGGAAACGTTATGTTAAACATTCATATAACTTTAGATTTATAATGGTGTACTATTATTGTTTGATTATTACACTAAGTCGGCGAATGAAACGTTATGTTAAACATTCATATAGCTAATACTATGTTGATATTAATTGTACGATTCATAATGGTGTACTAATATTGTTTGATTATTACACTAAGTCGACGATGGAAACATTATGTTAAACATTCATATAACTACGATTTATAATGGTGTACTATTATTGTTTGATTATTACACTAAATCGACGAAGGAAACGTTATGTTAAACATTCATATAACTTTAGATTTATAATGGTGTACTATTATTGTTTGATTATTACACTAAATTGACGAAGGAAACGTTATGTTAAACATTGATATAACTAATACTATGTTTATTAGTACAATATTGAAACGTTAGCTCAAATCATTCATATAACTAATACTTATAAACATATGAATATTACAATCCATTATAATGTATGTTTTATTAGAACACCAAGTTAGATATTGTAAAAGTTATATTAAACATAAACCAATTAATTTTTCATTAAAAAATAAATAAATTAACCAACTAAATTTTCTAAAAACAAAAACAAAATAAATTTGGTTGGGGGAAAGATTTGATCCATGGTTTATAAATGAACAAACAATAACTTAAGAAGAATGCTCATGCCAAATTAACAAAATGTTATAATTGCTAGGTTGACACACTTAAATATTTATTGTTTGAATAGTATAGAAATGCCAATACACTTCCAAGAAGCATTTAATATGAGTTTAATGGAGAGACTTGGCGTGTATTGGGGCAATAAATAACCCGACAACGAGTATTGGATAGCAATGGTAAGTGAGCTTTGACGCTACGCATGCCGAGGTACTGCAATCAAAGTATCAAAGTATGCTGCACAACACTCTATTTAATGCACCTTACTTATTAAATTATGGCTGTTGAAGTAATCTATCGGACGGCTCCGATTATTTTTTTAACATTTATAAACAAATATTTTAATTCAATAAATTTTAAATAATCACAGACGTTAATTTTTTAATCCTACGGCCTAAACCGGACTTGTATGACACCTTTTTCGCATAATTTCGTTTTACAATTACATGTTTAAGAAATCATTTATTATGTTTCATAATCAAATTATCAATATTACTATTATTTTTAAATAAAATTAGTGATATATAATTTTTTTATTAAAATCAAAATCTTTTCAAAAAAACACATCAGTATAATAGAAAAATAATAATTTAAAATATATATATTTTCTCTAAGAAAGCTATAGAAAGTTCATTTTCCATTTTTCCTACGCATTGTGCCATGTAGAAGACAAATGAAGAAGTGCACCCTGAGAAGCATTTAATAGGGTTGATTGGGTTCTTCTTGGGGGTGGAGCGTGCATTGGGATAACAAACGGACAAGATCTTTTGCGTGCATTGGGAGTGCAAATGTGTTAATTGCGTGTATTGGGAGTGCAAATATGTTAAATGACATGACCACCCGTAGAGATTGTGCAATGTGCATAATACCATTTAAAATGCAACTTGCATATTATCAAAAGGCTCAGATTGTTCCATTGAGAAAATAAATAAACAGATATTGTAATACAATAAATTCTAAATAATAACAGTCGTAAGATTTATAATCCTACGTCCTATTTTACAAAATCTTGATTAAACTGTAAATAATAATAACAGTCGTAAATTTTTATTTTTTTTATTTTTTTGCTAAGTAAAGAAAGTAAAAGTTCAGTGTAAATAATTACTCTGTTGCATCATTTCCAATGATTTTAGTAGCTTTAACGGGAATAGTGAGTATTTCTCCATACTATGGAGAGGATGAATTAATACACATTGTAGAGGCATAAACTACTATAATCATTACTATTTTCATTCCCCATCATCAAAAGTAATGATTCCTATTTTGAGCCACACCCCTACTGGTCAAAGATGACGCTGCATATTGCATATTTCTTATGATCTCTCTCAATCTCTCTAACAGAAAACAAAGATCACCGCTCCGCCACGTACTTCCACTACTCCGGCAACATCAAATCAGTCTTTCGAGTATTTACTCCATTAAATTTAGCTGGTGTGAGGTTGGTTTGAAGGCTTTACTATAAATAAATAATTGGCTAAGATGGTGTTACTTAGCAAAAATCAACAACCTCAAACAAATCTCTTAAAATGGCTACTACAAAAAGATCAAGGATTTCACCTTCCCCAAATTTCGGTGGAGATGATTCTCCGGTTAGCATGGATAGAGTTGAACTTAGAGCAACTCTAGAAATGTTAGCGGATGCATAATTTTTTTGATGGTGGTGGTTGGTTTTTGTTTGGGTGGTGGTTTTTGATGTAAAGCCGGTTTTAGTGGTGTCCTCTAGGTAGTTATTTTTTTAACTTTTTTCGACTAGCTCTTAGTACTGTAATTCTGGTAGTTAGTACTGCTTTGGTTTGTAAATGGGTTTGAATTTTCAATTCCATTTTTTTTTACGCCCTTTGGGCTACGCCCCATGAGCGGGGACATGGAGCTGCCTCACCAGAGGAGGAGAGAGTAACCCTAGAAAGGCAGTCAAATTAAAACATGCCCCATGCGCGGGGAGAGTATCGAACCCACGACCTCACGATCGTGGGCAGGCCCTTGCTCCCACTGGGCTAAGGAACCTTTGATAAATTTTTTTTCAATTCCATTTAAGTTGTAATATGAATGAATGAAATTATTAATCAAGTATTCTATGTTGTTTACATCGTTGTGAGATCAATGAATTGTTAAGACTTGTTATTTTTGGTTCCTAATTTTTTTATACTCAGCTTACAAGGAAAAATTATTCCAAAAATGTCTAAATGTTTAGACTGATCTTAATCTGCAAATTTTTTACAGAAATAAAAATAGTTTCTAATTTTTTTAGACTCAACTTACAAGTCAAAATTATTCCAGAAATGTCTTGATGTTTAGACTGATCTTAATCATGCAAATATTTTACAGAAATAATAATGAACTTATTCTTCAATTTTATTCTAGAAAGAGTCTTAATGATCATATTCTGCAAAAAAATTTCAGGAAGAATACTGAACTTATTAGCAGAAGTGCAAAACTTTTCCACAAAAACAATTTCAGTTTCATGTGTCTTAATACATTTTAAAAGACTTGCAAATCTTAAAGATATGTTGTTTTTTAGCCATGATTTCATTCTCATTTTAAAAGTTTTTAGCCATTTTTGTAACCTCATTTTTAAGAGTTTCTTGAGGTGCTCATAGGTTTTGTTTCGTTTCAGACCATTGATGAAGTTTTTTTTTTTTTGGTAAGTTACCATTTTGATGAAGTTGTTGAACTACAAATTTACAGTAAACCAGCTTTGGTGATGATGAGGGTGTAGCCTGTAGGGTGTAGAGTGTAGGGTACGATAGAGGGAAATGGGTAAATTGGCCATTTATACATTTAAAAATATAAATATAATAAATATATTCATATACAGATAGAGGGATATATTAGACATTTTATATTCTCAATTTGGGTTTTTAGCCAATCAATCGGCTAAGTCTTAGCCGAAAATCATTTTCCAATAATTTATGGGTTGGGTAGGGTTTTTTGTTTTTTGTGTGCGGACATATTTACCCCCAACTAAAACTTCATGTTTCAGTCACGTGACTTTTTTTAGTCAAAATTTTGAATTTTTTACTATATCGGGGCACCCGTAAATTGTTTAAGTCTAGGAAGAGTCGAAAACAAAGTTTAAGTATAAACCCCGGAAAGAAAAAATAGTTAAAGTCTAAAATAGGCTATTCACTCTTTTAGATATAAAAAAATCTCTATCAACTCAAACTATGTGTTCAATCTTCCGTGGCTTATTCAATCTTCTCAAGCCTCTCCAAGCTTCAACTGCAGACCATTTTTTTTTTTTTTTTTTTATCGATAGCAATTTTTTTTTTCCTATATTTTTTTTGTCACCGAACTCTTCCTCTGCCATCGCCTGTAACTACGAAAAAGATCATTCGAAACCCTAAACTATAATTTGATCGATTAAGTTATTGAATCAATGTTAGAATCAATGTTATTGAATTTAGATTGCTCCAATTGTCCAAGATCCGAGTATATTTTTTTGGATAAAATTTTTGATAGTAGAAATTGAGTTTCAGAATTATGAGACACGAAACATAATATCATTTACCTATGCATCTTTCATGTTATGAATATTTGTTTAATACTAGCAAATATCATAAGATTCTGAAAAATTCCAGATTTCACCTTGAAGAATTAGGGGAATACTGGATTAATTAGTATTTTTTAAATTATGTAGGATCTAGGATCATTCTACACCATTCCTATCCTACGTAGACTCTCGAGTTTGACTAGCTTGTTCAAGAGATCAAATAGATTTATGTTTCTTTATTCTCTTTCAGTTTTAATTTAGAAGATATTAGAGAAGTGAGCATATGTTGGAGTTTCTCAGAAATTCCACATTGGATGTGATGGAAACTACATAGAAAATAACTCCTTATAAATAAGGATTTCTTGGATTATTATTTGTGTGAGTCGCATTGGGAACCACCAATTCAGATGATGAGTTTACTTAGTTTGGTTTGCGAGAGGTTTGTAATTTATATTCTATTTAAAAATTAAATTACATAGTGAAATTTTTTACCTACTGTATTATTCTTTCCTTTCGCTCCACATTATTCGTGTATTTGCTTCTGATACCCCAACATTGTTTATGTTACGGCTTTTACCTACATGTACTTGTGGTGATTTGCGTGTTATCAATCAGTATTAATGAATCTGACTATGCTTTATTATGTTTTTTAAAAGTTTGAATGATAATTTTAGGTGTGTTCGTGTTTTTATCAATATTCGAAAATCGATTATGAATTAGTTTTACCAGTATAAACTGTTGAAACAGGAAGAAAGTGAAGGGAATAAAGGCTTGGACCATTCCGTGAATATGATTGAACTAGGGCTGCAAGAATTGGAAGATTGAAACATGATAGGTTAGTCTTTACTTTATTGTAGGGTCAACTAATTATTGTACACATGTCATTCTCTGATAGGTTAGTATTTACTTTCCTTTTGTGTATAAATAGAAGCCCACGTGCTTCTTTTTTCTTTAATGAAAAATATCAGAAAATATCTCAAAGCAGTTTTCTCTTCCTTTCTTTCTCCATTCTTTATTTTGTAATATGGTATCAGAGCATCAAGAGATCTTCCGCTAACTCTTGATTCTGTGGTTTGATTTTGTTTCTTCTTAGAATCGAAGGATTCTCTTCATCTTGCTCTTCTTTTGGTCAATTTTGATTTTGTTTTTTGACAAAGTTTTGCAATTCGAGATTAGTTGAATAATTTCAGTAATTTTCAATTTTTTCTGTGAAATTCAGCTTAATTCTTGACAATCAGTTGAGATTCTTGTCATCTTTGTTGATTGTACTGTATTGATAAACTTGATTAGCCATGAACAATTCTGCATCTCTTGAAATTACTCCATCTGAGATTATGTGTATCCTGGTGAAAATCTTGGTTTGATTCTTGTTCATAGTCCTCTTCTTGGTCCAAATTATCATAATTGGCGTCGAGCAATGAGAAGAGCTCTGATAATCAAGAATAAACTACGCTTTATTGAAACAGTGCAAGGAGTGCACATTCCTGCACCAAATGATAGGTGGTATGGTGCTTGGTTGCAGGTTGATCAGACTATAGTTACATGGATTACTAATTTTGTTACTAGTATCATTGCACAAAGTGTCCTCTCCTACAAGAATGCAGCTGTTGTTTGGGAAAACCTTGAGAAAAGTTATGCCAAATCTAATGCCTATAGACTATCAGATTTACTTAAGGAATTTCATAGTTTAAAGCAAGGTACAATGTCAGTATATGAATACTATGCTCATCTAAAAGTACTTTAGGATGACTTCCTTGTTTTACGACCTTTACCTTATTGTACTTGTGGGGGATTGGATGTTATACAAGAGTATTATGATAATGACTATGTCATTAGATTTCTTAAAGGACTTAATGAGAATTTTAGAAGTGTTAAGTCCAAGGTTTTAATGAAGAAAAAAGTGCCAATTATTGATGATGTACTTAACTTTGCATGTCAACAAGAAGGTCAATTACTCAATTCTACACCTAAAAATGATGTTCAGATCATGTATAGTCAATGACCAACTTATGATTTTAGTAACACTGAGAATGAAGGAAGTAACTTACTGCAGTAAATGTCATGAATGGTTATGGTTTCAAGAAGAAAAATGAGTTTGTCTGTACTTTTTGCAATTATCAAGGACACACAATAGATAAATGCTATAAAAAACATGGTTATCCACTTGGTCACATATTGTATAAAGGGAAGTCCAACACAGGAAATTACTCTAATAATGGTTACATGAGTGGAGGATATAACAAACAGCAAAATCCAAGCAACCAGTATGGAAATCAAGGGAATCCTAGAGTCTTCAATGGTAACTATAAAAGTATTAAAAACGCTTCCCTTTTTTTTTTTTTCTCTTTTTTCTCTCTCTTTCTCTCTTCCTGCTGTGAGCTTTTTCCCCTTTTTCCTGCTGCCTCTGGCAAGATTTGGCCATTAGCTCCGCCAATGGTCGAATCTTGGGCCGCTTATCTACTTTTGTTCACTTTTGGTGTCTTCACCCTCTGCTGTAAATCATGATAGAGTTTTTTCAATGCATTTTTATTCAAGATTCAAGACTCAGATGCAAGATCAACTTCAGATCCTTCAAGATCTGAAGTTTCCCTCTATAACCGGAGTTGTTCTGGGCCCTTCCTCAGTTTTCTTCATCTTTCCGAGACAATCTATGGGACGGTTGATACGCCCATGGTCTCGTAGATTGTTGATTTCTAAGAAAGGTGTTGGAACTGAGCTTGCTACTGCTGTTCAAGGATTTTGGAGAAGATGTTGCGAAGAATTTTATTATGTATTTATTTTTTTTCTACTTTTTGTAGTGTTTACCCGGTCCAGGGTGTGGACTTTTATCTGTTATCATGGTGGTCAACACCATTGTATAACTTTTATTTTTCATGCATGTTCTTTTTATCCTTTGATTGTAATGGCTTCGGCTTTTTTTATAATTAATGGATAATTCTTATTTAGCAAAAAAAAAACTATAAAAGTATTAATCACATTGCTGGGCATTCCTTTCCTGGCAATGAATCTGCAAATGTGCAAAGCACCACAGAAGTTCTGGCTTTACTCAAGAACAGAAACAGGAGTTGATGGAATTGTTCAAAAGTATGGAAGTCAGTGGTGGTGCAAACAATTCAACAAACAATCCTATATCATTCTCACCTATGATGTACCAGATCAATGCCAATCATGGAGACTTTAATTCTACAACAGGTAATTCTGAAATCGGTAATTCTAAAATTGCTAAAGGCTCTCATTGAATTTTGGACTCTGGTTCTACTAATCATGTTATATGTTCCCCCACTCATGTATAGTTCATGTGCACCATTGCATAACATTTTTGTCAAACTTCCTAATCATTTGTCTATACTAGTCACACACAAAGTCACTGCATTTGTCTTCCTTCTTAGTTCTTCAAAATGTACTTTGTGTACCTGTTTTTCATGTCAATATTATTTCAATCTCTCAATTAACTAAGCAGAATACTTGCCTTGTTTCTTGTGGTGCTGATCAATGCACTATTCAGGGCCTTCCTTCCTTGAGGAGGCTTGGGACAGCTGATGTCTGACATGGTTTATATATTCTGAATATGTCAAGCATTGTTCACAGCCAGCTTGATGTACCTGCTTCTATTTCTTATGTTTACTGTACTCAGTCTATTGTTCTTCCAAATAAAGAGGTAGATAATCTTTTGTGGCATTATATGTTAGGCCACTTATCCTCTCCTAGATTGAAACTCATACAGAGTATTCCTAATTCTTGTAATAAGTCTGATTGTCATTGCAGTATATGTCCTATTGCTAAGCAGCACAAACTTAGTTTTCCAATAAGAACATCTATTGTAAAGAAAGCTTTTGATTTAGTTTATGTAGACATTTGGGGACCTTATAAAGAAAGTATTGTGTATGATCATAAATACTTTCTTACCATAGTAGATGATTTCAACAAATTTATGGATCTTCTTGTTAAAAACAAAATCAAAAACTTATTCTACCATCCAATCATTTCATAGTTTCATTTCCACTCAGTTTAATAGTCCTATCAAGATTATTAGGTCTGATAATGGACAATAATTTGTAATGTCAGATTTTTATTCAAAGAATGGCATTATCCACCAAACTTCTTGTGTTGCAACTCCACAACAAAATGGAATTGTAGAGAGAAAGTATCAACATATAATGAATGTTGCTGGAGCTATCAGATTCCAATCTAATATTCCTATACAATACTTGGGCTTTTGTGTCAAACATGCCATTTATTTGATCAACATTTTACCCTCACATGTTATCTCAAATATGTGTCCTTATGAAAAATTATATGGTGTTGCACCATCTTACCTTAATCGTCTTTAGATGTTTGAGTTATATCTGTACCTTGGATCAGGGGAGAACTAAATTTGATCCAATGGGCAAGAAAGCTGTTTACATAGGACAATCCAGTACTTCCAAAGGTTTTATACTGTTAGACTTAGAAACACATGAAGTGTTTGTCTCTAGAGATGTTATATTATTGGAGCACTTCTTTCCATTTTCCATAGATAATTCTTCTTTTACTCAAGTTGATAGTCCTTCTATTCATTCTCTATCTTCTTTCACTCATAATGTTGCTTCTATATTACATGTACCTTATTTATCTTCTCATTCTAATTCTGAGTCATCTGAAAATAGTCATATTCCTCATAATGATGTCACATCTTCTTCTGAACCTCTTTGAAGATCTACCAGATCCACAAAGACACCTGCTTACTTTTCTGATTATGTTTGTCATTCCTTAAGTAATCCAACTCACACTCAAATTGCTTCTACATCTTTACCAGCTCAGTCTTCAGTACATACTCTTGATAAAGTTCTCTCATATGACATGATCAAACCTGGACACAAAACTCTTGTTATGTCTTTAGATGTTTTTGCAGAACCAACCAGTTTTAAGGATGCATGTTAAGGAGCAGGTTTGGAGAGAAGCTATGCTGGCAAAATTGAATGTTTTAGAAGCTAATAATACTTGGATCCTAGTTGATTTGCCTGAAGGGAAGGTACCTATTGACTGTAAGTAAGTGTATAAAGTAAAGTTCTACTCCGATGGCACAATAAAAAGGTACAAGGCCAAGCTTGTGGCCAAAGTTTACATTCAGCAGCCAGAAGTTTATTACTTAGACACTTTCTTTCATGTGGCTAAAATGAGTTCAATTAGGACTTTACTTGTTGTTGTTGTTGCAAGGGGATGGATTGTTCATCAACTTGATATAAATAATGTTTTTCTTCATGAAGAAATTTATATGAAGTTGCCTCCTAGTTATGGGAATGGTAAAGTCCCCTTTATGGCTTGAAACAAGCAAGCAGGGAGTGGAATGACAAACTCAACAAAGCCTCGTCAAGATTGATTTTAGGCAATCCTGGCATGACTATAGCCTCTTTGTCAAAAGCAATGGAAGGGAAGAAATTCTTACATGATGAATTCAAGATAAAAGATTTGGGAGACTTAAAATATTTCCTAGGCATTGAAGTAGCAAGGAATCATTCTAATATGAACTTATACCAAAGGAAATACACACTTGACTTGCTGAAAGAAAAATGTTTCTTGACCAGCAAGCCTATATCTACTCCCATGGACTCTAAAGCTAAATATGCACATAAGGATTCTTATCATTTTGCAGATGTAACACAGTATATGAGGGTGATAGGTAAGCTTTTTTACCTTACTGTCACTAGGCCAGATATTTCACATAGTGTGCAGCAATTGAGTCAATTCCTTAATCAACCTACTGTGTTACATTACAAGGCAATTCACAGAATTCTAAGGTATCTAAAAGGTACTCCAAGACGAGGTTTGTTCTTTCATGCTGACAGCAACTTAGAACTTAAAGGATTCTGTGATAGTGATTGGGCAGGTTGTTCTGAAACTAGAAAATCAGTGACAGGGTTTTGCATGTTCTTGGGGAAGTCATTGATTTCATGGAAATCAAAGAAGCAACAAACAGTTTCCATAAGTTCAGCTTAAACTTGAATATAGGGCTATGGTCACTTGTGAAGTCCATTTGCTGGGAGATTTAGGAATTAAGCAAGTGAAACTAGTACCTCTTTTTTGTGACAGTGCTAGTGCTATTTACATAGCTGAAAACCCTGTCTTCCATGAGAGCACAAAGCATGTAGAGATTGATTTTCATGTAGTTAGAGAGAAATACCAGCAAGGACTTTTGAAACCTATGCCAGTTCATACATACAATCAGCTTGCTGATATCTTCACCAAATCCTTGGGCACTGATAGATTCAGGATGTTGATAAAGAGGTTGGAAATGATGAATTTATACCAAGCATCAGCTTGTGGGATGATGTTCAAACAGTAAGAAAGTGAAGAGGATAAAGGGTTGGATCATTATGTGAATATGATTGAACTAGGGCTGCAAGAATTGGAAGATTGCAACATGATGTAGTTGGAAGTGTATTATGCAGGAATGCAAGCTGATCCTTGGTTGTGTTGATGTTGCTTTACAGTTAGGAATGAAGGGAATTAGTTAATTCCTAATTATGTAATTAGTTAGGATCAGTTAGCATGTAATGGTATGGTCAACTAATTATTGTACACATGTCATTATCTAATAGGTTAGTCTTTACTTTTCTTTTGTGTATAAATAGAAACCCACGTGCTTCTTTTTTTTTTAATGAAAAATATCAGAAAATATCTCAAAGCAGTTTTCTCTACCTTTCCTTCTTCATTCTATTAGTTAATTCCTAATTATGTAATTAGTTAGAATCAATTAGCATGTAATGGTAGGATCAACTAATTATTGTACACATGTCATTCTCTGATAGGTTAATCTTTACTTTCCTTTTGTATATAAATAAAAGCCCACATGCTTCTTCTTAATGAAAAATATCAGAAAATATCTGAAAGCAGTTTACGCTTCCTTTCCTTCTCCATTCTTCATTTTGTAATATAAAAATTGATCAAGAATTGAAATGTTTCGTTGAGGTGGAGAATACTAGAAACATGAATAAATCTGAGGTCGTCTTGGTGATGATGTTACCAAGCAACTAATTGCTTTTAGGGAAATTTTCGTTCAAGCTGGTCATAGTATAAAATTGACTTTTAAATTAAATGCCTGGCCGACATTGATTTTGGTTTATGAAGGCTTACGATCTTCTGCCAGCTACAACGCATTCTAATTTGTTTACCTCCTTATAGAGTTAAAGTGATAAAAACGGCAAAAAAATTCTTGGGGGCAATAAAAACGGCAAAAAAATTCTTGGGGGCAATAAAAACGGCAAAAAATAATTTTGGGGGCGAAACTAATAAAATTTTCCAAAATATATATAAAATTTTGATAAATAGTAGTATTTTTAAAAATCCCGGGGACACTTCACCCATGTCTCCTTACATTTCATAATATAAATCGTTTGTGATATACAATTAAAATTAAAGAAGCAAACATAAAGGTAATTTATTAGTCTAAATATTAATATTATACTTTTAAATATAATTTATAAACCGCTAATTCTATTTAAAAGAGTAATATTAATATTTTAACTAACAAAATAATTTCTTTTTTTTATTTTGTTAATTTTTACTACATGTCGTTAACAGTTTATTAAGATAGTATTATCCTAGAAGACAATGTGCCCCCTTCTCACCATCAATGTCAATAAAAGTGATAAGTTTCAATTGTAATCTAGTCGATTAGAATTTAGAAATAATAAAAGTCTTCATCTTTTTTGTGGTTTGAAATTGATATGGTCAAGTGCAGGGACAATGAGGTGGGTGGGGCGAAGACTATTGTCTTCAGCTCTGACCTCGTTTCCTCCATTACAGGGACGAAGTCAGGAATTTGATGTTGGGGGCGAAATTGTAACAGTATGTAGAACTACAGAGCTCAAGTGATAAAAACGGCAAAAAAAATCTTGGAGGGGCAAAAATGATAAAATTTTCTAAAATACATATAAAATTTCGATAAATAGTAGTATTTTTAAAAATCTTGGGGGCGCCGGCCCCCTCCCGGCCCCTGTCTTCGCCCATGCTCCATTATTCACATTTTCGGCTCAGCTTCACTATTAGGGATGGATGAGGATCCCATCCTCGGATAAGGCGGAGTCCATTCTCAACTTCAGAAAAGCGAGGATAATTTTTTCCAAATTATGGCTTTAGGCCCGTTCCGACAAGAGAAAATCATTGAACTTTTGACAAACAAAACTGTCAAATATACACCACCTTTAAAAAAAACACAGAATTGTAAACAAAAAATATTTAATGCATGTTAAATGAAATACACTATCTAAAAAGATAATAGTTTGCTCCCTACAAATGATTGTGTTCCTAAAGGCTTACAAGAGGGATGAGTAATAATTAGCCACTTTGATCATTAACCTTTTTTCGCCTAGCCACTTTGGTCAAAATTCAAGTTTTTTTAAACTAATTTCATCATTAAACATTTTTCGGCCTGCCATTTTGGTAAAAAATGATTTTTTTTAACTTTTTTCATCACTAAAGTTTTTTTGGCCTGCCATTTTGGTCACTAAAGTTTTTTCGGTCTGCCATTTTGGTCAAAATTTTTAGTGACCAAAATGGTAGAATGAAAAAACTTTAGTGACCAAAATGGCAGATCGAAAAAACTTTAGTGATGGAAAAAGTTAAAAAATTCATTTTTGACCAAAATGGCAGGCCGAAAAATGTTTAATGATGAAATAAGTTTAAAAACTTGAATTTTGACCGAAGTGGCTAGGCGAAAAAACGTTGATGATCAAAGTGGCTAATAATTCAGGAATGAGTCTACAAAAGTTTGATAATTTCCGATGTCTTTCCAATTGAAGTCTTTTTTTTTATGTGTTTTCCTATTTGTAATTAGTATTTTATGCGGGACAGTCGCGGGGTCGGGACAGACCAAATTGTGGCCGGGGATATCGTCTCTCTCACCCTCCGACCCCAACCGGATAGTGTGGGCAAAATTCATTCTCACTTCCGACATTAACTAGAGAATCCCTTTCTTAATTGGGTTGGGTCAAATTGAGTCTCTGATTCAATGGTGTACATTGTCATCACTAGTTAGAGGCTAGTATCAAAGGTGTCCCTGAAAGACAGATGGGAGGGCGGCCAGTGCGGTCGCGCACGACCTCGAGCGTCGTGGGTTCGATGCTGCTTCGTCGCATGCGTGCGCAGTCTTTTAATCTCCCTTTCTAGGGCTATCTCCTGCTCGTCTGAGGCAATTTTCTCTTCCCTATATTGGACAACCGCCCAATCAGGCTTAAAAAAAAAGTTAGAGGCTAGTTTTGGAATCAAGTTGTAATTTGGTTTAAATTTAAACAAAAAAAAATTATGTAAGAAAAAAAAAGTTTGGATTAAATGAAAATGAAAATGAGGGGGGTCCAACGGTAGGAAAAAGTCAATCAAACCCCAGAATTCCTCGCACGTTTTCTATTTATTAAATTCGCCCCTGGACTTCCACTTAACCAAACTGAGTCAAACTAGAGCTACTTCGCCGTTCCCTACCATTAGGCCTGCAAACGGTCGGATACGGATACGGAATTGTCTATTCCGTATCCATATCCATTTTTATTTTTTTCATACCATATCCCAGTATCCATATCCTAACGGATCCAAAAATATGTATTACTGGGATCCGCTGATTTGGATACGAATACTGGATACTGAGAAACCCGCTTTCAAAAAAGTCTAATTATACTATAATCCACAAATAATTCTACGAAATATTATATAATACAATACATAATTATATTGTTGTTTAAAGTTCAAAATATACAACGCTTGAACAAAATGCTACTTGGACAAAATCCTACTAAACTACTTGGATCCAACAAGCTGCAGCGGAAGAAACGCCGGAGAAGGGAAAATCGGAAACTCGGACAGAGAGAGAAGAAGACAGAAGAAACGCCGAAGAAGGAGGAATCAGAAACTGGGAAAGAGAGAGAGAGAGAGAGAGAGAGAGGCGGATGTGTTAGGGTTTATTGTCTTAATAACCCTTAAGAATATATATATATATATATATATATATAAAGGACTAAAATGGCAATATAAATAATTAGCATATAAATCCTATAAAAAACTTATATTACAAAAAAATCCTAAATCCTATAAATTCTGCAAAATATATTGTTTTAGGGAATATAATATATATATATATATATATATATATATATATATATATATATATATATATTGTTTTACCTAAAACGATTCTGATTTAACTGATACGATTTTTTTAGATTTCATATTCGTAACCATTTTATTACTCTTATACTGATTCGGATTCGAATGCGGGTATATGGATCTGAAATGCTTACCATATCCTTAAAAAAAATACGGATTCGAATCGGATACGGATAAAAATCCGCTCCGTTTGCAGGCCTACCTACCATCACCATACTTAAATTAATTTATAAAACCAATCATTTATTTATTTGTTACATATTTTTTAAAAGGAAATGAAACCCACGGCAACAACAACCGAGCTAGTCAATTTGTCTTTTGTCAACAAAGTCTGTAATAATTCTGATAATAGGTTGTCAAATTATAAAATGCGGACTAGTGTATCAACTCAATGATTTGGGGATTCACATAATTCTCTTCTACTAAATATAATATATAATATCACTTAATGATATACAATGAATTTTGTTGTTAAAAAAACCTCGTTTATCAAACGCCGAACAAGTTTTCGTTATTCACATTTAAATACAATTTCAGTTGAAATTTTAAATAAAATGAACAGTTATTGACAATAAGCAGTGTAGCAGTTGCAAAGCCTGTCATTCACTTTCGACTCATCAATCCCACGACATGCTCACATTCAAATACAATCTCAGTTGAAGTTTTAAATAAAATGAACAGATATTGACAATAAGCAGTGGAGTAGTTGCAAAGCCTCTCATTCACTTTCAACTCATCAATCCCACGGCAATATCACGGGTTTGAGTTACCCATAATGTACATTCAGTGTGCTATACTTTCATGTTTTTCCTGCAAGTTCTTAATCATATTAGTCGGGTCAAGATACTCAAATACCGTTCAGTGATCGTCTTAGTCATTTTGGGATTATGTGCTAAACTTTATAATAAGACCCTATATAACTGAAAAAAATATACTTTCATGTAAAATAATGAAAATTGATTCTGATTTAGTTCAACTTATTGACTATTGCGCCCGGGAGACTCAAATCCAAAAAAATTACATAGGTTCTCTTTTTAATAGAAAAAAAAATAAACACACACACACATATATATATATATATATATATATATAACAAAAAAATTGAAGTCTCAATTTTGGATGCCCTGTACTGTGAAGCATTATGCACTAGGCGTGCTTATGGTTCGGTTTGATTCAATTTTACACATTTTTCAAACAAAACCGAAATATTCGGTTTGAAAATTTTGAAACCAATCAAAACCAGTCAAAATCTCAAACAGGTGTATTCAGTTTGTATTAGTTTGGTTTGGATTGGTTTGGTCAGTTTTTGTGAGATACAAATATATATATTTTTTGCTAAATAAGAAATTATCCATTAATCATAATATAGCCGAAGCCATAACAATCAAAAGATAAAAAGAAAATAAAAGTTATACAATGATGTAGACCACCATGATAACGGATAAAAGCCCACACCACGGACTGGAAAAACACTAAAAACAGTAGAAAAATAAATACATAATAAAATTCTTCGCAGCATCTTCTCCAAAATTCTTGAACAGCAGTAGCAAGCTCAGTTTCAACACCTTTCTTAGAAATCAACAATCTACGAGACCATGGGCGTATCAACCGTCACATAGATTGTCTCGAAAAGATGAAGAAAACTAAAGAGATACAAATATATTGATTATAAACTAAAAATAAAACAAAATTTCTTTATATAATTACTTAACTACTAAAAATGTAAAGAAATATGTATTGTTCTCACAAGTTAAACACAATAAAGAAAACAAATTAATGAGACATAAATTATTGATCTTATTTCTTGAACTTCAAACAAATTACTTCTTCCTCCATTTCATAATATAAGTCGTTTAGGAGATATAACGAAAATTAAGGAAGCAAAAAATAAAGTATTTTATTAGTCAAAATATCAATATTACTCTATTAAATAAAATTAGTGGTATGCAAGTCCTACTTAAGAGAGTAATATTGATATTTTGACTAACAAATTACCATACTTTTTTGCTTCCTTAATTTTCATTACATGTTCAAAATGACTTATATTATGGAATGGAGGGAGTACAAAATTATCCTACAAGGACAAAAATTACGCCATTATTAGTTAAAAAAAAAAGTAAAATTACATGCCAACTGATGGCCTTTTAATCTCTTATTTTAGCATTTGAAGAATTTTCTTGTCATGGTATAAATAATAAGTTAAATATGTTTTATTAGAAAAGAGTCATTTAATATATATATATATATATATTCGGTTGGTATTGTAATTTTTCTTAAAGTAAACAGAAAGTTCATATTTAATTTAGTACAAACTGAAATCAGTCCAATGCACCGCTCAAACCGAAAAATCATTTTGGATTGGTTTGGATCAGTCGATTTCGATTTTTCCTAAACACCATATTATGCACTCTCTTCTAGCCGCCCCTACTTGTCACAAAAGAAAAAAACTGTTATTCTTCGGAAAAAACTAAACAATTGTTCAGTTTATCGAAGAATAACTATTCATCTTTCCTTAACAATACCCGTCGGCCCCCCAATGCATAGCTCAATTGACAAATCCACCATTTGCAGTGTTATTTACCTTGCTTCACTCATAGGGTGATGATTCAATTCCTGTCAAGTGAATGAATTAGCCACTTATGAGCAGTTGGTGTACAGACAGCTCTGGTGAGTCCAAGTTGAGTCATATCGTGTAATTTAACTCCTCCACTAACTTTATCGGCAAAAAATGGGGACTCTTAAGGTTGAAGCTCAATTTTTTTTTTTTTTTTACTAGTGTGGATTTAACTCCTCCACTAGCTTTACGTACCCCCTTGGCTCCCCACTCCTTCACCCGTTAGCGAACCCACCACTCCTGAGTCTGACAAGTTAACCCTCTTCGGATATTCTGTTGGGAACACTGAACAATCGGTCAAACGACTAGGGATGGCAATTTGACCCGTGATCCGTTGATCCGATCCGTCCCGATAGGATTTGGGGCAAATCAGATCTGATCCGTATAGAATTTGGGGCAGATCAGATCCGATCCGCGAACGGAGCAGATCAAATTCGAATTTCACTGCTGCCCCGATCCGATCCGTACATTTATAATAATAAGAGGATTTTATGTGCTAATAATTTAATTGCGTTTTTAGTCCACATTATATATACTCTCTTCAACAACCCTAGAACAAAAATTCCCAAATTCCACCCGTTTCTCTCAAAAATCCCCAAATTCTAACGCCATTCCCGGCCCCCCCCCCGTTTCTCCGTCGGTGGTCCTCCGTCTTCGGCTCCTCGGTCCGGGCTCCTCCACCGCGGGTCAGCAGTCTTCTCGGTCCGGGCCCCTCCACCGCGGGTCGGCTGGGTTTGGAGCTCACCTAGGGTTTCTGGGGCAATTTTCACGGGTCAACCAATATTTTTGGCGTGATACTCCATTTGAAAAGGTATAACCGTGTCTATCATCTATGGGACCCTTTTAAATTTATTTGGGTATTATGCTTTGAAAAAGAACCCTTTATTTCGTTTTCATAGCATATTATTATGGCTTAGAAATGGTGAATTAATTTGAATTTGATGGTAGTTTCAACTTTGTTATTATGGCTTGAGTTTGAATTTGTTGTGCAGTGGTGTTTTTTGGGTATTATAGACACTTTGGAATCCGAAGGACATTCAACTCGCCCAAGCGAATTACAATGTCAACCCGTAAGCGAACATAATTCTCAAAACCCAGGTCCCGATTTTGAATTTTCATTTCCACTAGAAGTAGATGAATTTGAAGCATCATCACCTGAATGTCCTATTACGGCTACTGTTACGAATAATGAAAGTAAAGAAGAAATTAAAAAAAGTGGAAAATCTGGAAGAATCTACTCTAAGTGGTGGTCGTATTATGAGCAAGAGGTTGTAAATGGGTTAAAAAAAGCCCGATGCAAATATTGTAATTTTTTGATGGGTGGTGACCCAAAGGACGGAACTACTGCTTTAAAGAATCATTACAATAGGTGTCGTAAAAGAAAAAATTATGACGCAAGGCAAAAGCAATTGAAAGGCAAATACCAAAAGGATAACCAATGCCAGCTTTCTTCTAATTTCCAATTTGATCAAGATGCCTCACGTGTTGAACTTGCACGAATGATTATACTGCATGAGTATCCTCTATCAATAGTAGAACATTTCGGTTTTAGAAACTTTTGTACAAGTTTGAATCCTTGCTTTAAGATGATTTCGCGGAACACGGCGAAAAGTGATTGTTTCAAGATATATGACATTGAAAAAAAGGAAGCAATGCTTATTTTGGAGAAAAATGAAGGTAGAGTTGCGTTAACAACTGATATGTGGTCATCTTCTCATCAGCCAAGAGGATTTATGGCTGTCACAGCACATTACATTGATAGCAGTTGGATCTTACAAAGTCGTATAATTAGGTAACAACTTATTTAAGGTTGTAACACTGATTTTTATTACCTCATGACTGATTTTCATTTATTTACTTGTGCAGTTTTATTTACCTACCGAGTCCACATACGGCTGAAGTTCTTTGTGATGCTCTAGTTCATTGCTTGATGGATTGGAATATCGATCGTAAGTTGTCCACCATCACTGTTGATAATTGCACAACCAATGATGCAATGATTGCGTTAATTTTAAACAAAATTGCATCAAACAATCTCTTACTTGGTGGTAGATTTTTTCATATGCGATGTGCTGCGCATATACTAAATTTGATTGTGAAGGATGGCATGCAAGTCATTGATGCGGCAACTGAAAAAATAAGGAGTAGTGTTGCTTATTGGTCTTGCACAGCTAAGCGATTTGAGAAGTTTGAGGAAACGGCGCGCCAACTTCGTATTCCAATTGGTAAGGTACTCGCACTTGATTGCAAAACTCGTTGGAATTCGACATATTTAATGCTCCAAATTGCTTTAGACTACAAATGTGTTTTTTCCCGTTTGAAGCAACGTGATCCTAAATATACATGTTTGCCTAGTGAGCATGATTGGAATATGACTAGAGAAATAGCTAGTAGGCTTAAAATTTTTTATAATGCAACTGAGGTGTTCTCTGGTACCAAATACCCTACGGCAAATATGTTCTTCCCCAATATTTGTGTGATTAAAGTTGCTTTAAAGCAATGGTTATCTTGTGGTGTTAAGGTTGTTGAGTCCATGGCTGAGATTATGATGAAAAAATTTGATAAGTATTGGACCGGTGTGCATGGAATTATGAGTGTTGCAGCTATTCTAGATCCTCGATATAAAGCTACTTTGTTGGAGTTTTATTTGAAGAAAATTTATATCGAACAAACTGTTGTTGACAATGAAGTTCATCAAATAATTCTTCTATGTCTTGAGTTGGTAGAAGAATATGAGAGCATAGAGCAAGTAAAAGGAGACAGTATTCCAATGGTTTGCAAATCGAGAATAATGTTGATAGTGTTGAATGGAGTGATTTTACCGAGTTTGAAACATTTGCTTCTCAAAAGAAAAGAAAATATCCTTCAAGGTCAGAACTGGATGAATATTTAGAAGATGATATTTTACCCCGTACTCCAGACTTTGATGTTTTAGCATGGTGGAAGTCGAATAGGGGTAAATATCCTATTCTCCATAAGATTGCAAAGGATATTTTATCTATTCCAGTTTCAACAGTTGCTTCGGAGTCCGCTTTTAGTGCAAGTGGTAGATTGATTAGCACGCATCGCAGTCGACTCCACCCAAAAACTATCGAGGTCTTAATGTGTTCACAAAGTTGGTTGTTAAAAGGTATTATGTATCCACAATAAAATATATTCGTTGCTTATACTTGTAAATGATCACTAATCTTTACTATTTCAGGTAATCCATCGAAGGAAATTGCGCACTCAACAATCCTTTATGATTCCGAAGATAATGATAACAATGTGCTTGTGGTATGTTATCTTTCATTATGTTTAATTATCTTTCGTATACTATTTAAAATGTAATAATTGTTGTTCAAATTTTCCTTCTTGTTATAGGTTTAGTTTGTGCCAATCAAGACTCAAGAAGTTTATCTCAAATTTGATGAATTCTCAAAACTACTTGGACCTAGAAGAAGCTCGTTCCGACTTTTGTAGTTCATTTTGGAAGGATTTCTAAATTTGCCATGGTGTAATCATATTTTGTATTACACTATTTTTCTTTTGTTCAACAACCTTAACTTGTGGATTTTATTTGGTATTTATTATTGTAATTTTTTTGTTTTATTTGGTATTTATTTACTTGGATTTTTGCAAAGGTGATAAGGTTTTTAATTTGCACTAGAAAAAATAGATAGTTCTCCTTATTAGAGAAGGAAATGGGGAAAAACAAGATTTTGGCTTCCATTTTTACAAAACCAGCTCTACACACAGTGACAAACTACAGTAGAAAAAAAATTAAAAAAAAATCAGCCGATCGGATCGGATTGGATCCGCTCCCGGGACGGAGCAGATCACGGATCAACAAAATCTGATCCGAGCCAGATCACGGATCGGATCGGATCGGCATGGGGCAATTGCGGATCAGATCAGATCGCGGACCGATCTGCCCCGTTGCCATCCCTACAAACGACCCACCAAGCGAAGACGAAAATCTAGAGCACTTGATCTCACAAAACATATTAGAGGAAGACAATCCACTAGAACGAAACACATACGCGGAGACGGAGCAGCTTATGATGATGAACATGCATTTCACCGACTATGACTAAGTGGAGGTGATTGGTCAAGCCGGTGGAATAACTGTTCTTCGGAACCCCAATGTGGAAGTTGAAATTACAGGTCGTACGTCCCAGGCAATTCACATGCTAGTAGCAATCCCATCTATTGAAGACTGACTACCAATTTCTAAATGTAATTTATTTCTGTAATTTTATTTCTTTATTTCCGGATCACTCTACTTGGACAAGGTTTGGTTTGGGATTTGATCTTAAAATTGGTGGAAAAATACAAGTTTTGACATAGAAAATTGGCGGGAGAATTTCAAATTCAAATTTTTTCGTTTAAATATTCGTTGAAATTAAATTTTTTGAAAGAAATAAATTGAATTTCAATTGGCTCCAGTCAATTTTTTTATTAATTCAAATTATTAATATATCTCCACTTTGACCAAAAAAAAGCAATTCCTCTTCTCATTGGCCTGTCATATTCGCAAGAGTTACTTTCTCAGTAAGTTTAGCAACACCCATGCTCTGAAACTTTCCCAAAATAAAAATATAATATAATAATCGATAAATAAATACATTTTCCTCCAGGATTTCTCATTCCGCCTCCCTTTCTTCTATTTTTCACATGTTTTCTGCCTCGATGAATCAATAACGAAGAGAAAAAATATTTAAAAAAAATGTCACTTAGAAGAAATTTTCTTTCTCGAAGAATAAGGAATGGATCCTTTTCGTTTTCCTGTGGATCGCTCAAGGATTCAAGAAGAACCCTAGAATTTGCTGATAATGGAGGAAGCAATAATTATTTTTATAGTAAAAATGCGATTTCCAGTCGTGACGACGACGGAGACGATGATCTGCTGCAAAACGGCGTCGTTTCGAGCGGCGGAACGGCGTTATCTCCGTCGCAGTGGTCGAATATGCTGCCGGAGATCTTAGGAGAGATTATAGAAAGAGTTGAGGCTACCGAGGATAAGTGGCCGGATCGGCAGAGCGTGGTTTATTGTGGATGCGTTTGTAAGCAGTGGAGAGAGATTACTAAGGAGGTCGTGGCGGCGGCTTCTTCTTCTCATAATAATCATGGTCCAGCTGCGAAAATTACGTTCCCTTCTTGTCTCAAGAAGGTTGAAAGATTTTGTTTTTTAATCATATTTGGGCGTTTAATTTGGAAAGGTTTCCAGTATTCTTGCTGTGAATGGGTTGTTTTGTTTTGTGAGTTTATTACTGCCTTAATGGGTGAATTTGTCTTTTTGTGGTGGTTAATTTTGCAATTTTGCTGTTTGATTTTGCATTAATTGGATTTATTTTTCTAAGCCCTTCACTGTTAATTAAAACTATCTGTATTTTACTGTTGATTGGTTGCCTCTTTTAAGTCTTTTATAAGGTAATGCTTTGAGAAATTTGATTTTGTGTATCTTTTCATTTACATATTTTCTAGCAGCAATTTATTTAGCAGAATTCATGAATGCTGGAACTTTGACACTTTGTATTTAATAGTTACTTTAATATTCACTGGCTTTCAAATTTTGTTCACTAATTGGTAAAATCAAGTTGAAACTAGAGTAAATCAAACTAGACTAAATTATCCAGGATTGTTAATTTACTGGATATTTTCGTATGCGCATGTCGCTTTGATGGTCAGCTGAAATATTGATGAACCCTGTATTTCCTTACTGGTGAATGATGATTATGGTCCTTTTGCCGCATAAAAGAAATTTTAGTTCGATGCTGTGTGTAGTCTGATATTTTGTTCATTCTGCAGCCAGGACCACGGGACGTTCCACTTCAATGTCTTATAAAACGTGACAAGAAGAATGGAATGTTTCACCTTTATCTTGCTCTTTCACCATGTAAGTAAGTTTGTCTTAAATTTATAGAGAAGCATTTTCTGGAGGAAAAATCTATATGTGAAATTTAGTGCTTACTTTTGATTGTTAAACTTGTTTGACTAACATCTTTCATGTTGAAAATGTCAATATCTTGGAACCTACTGGATATTTTCCCTCTATTAATCAAAATTGCTATCTTTTGGTGGTAGTTGAGTCAACTTGACTTGGTAGGATCTAGTATCACGTCTCTATGTTGCAGAAGAAGCATTGATTTATGTGCTTCTGTTCATATTTTGTTTACTTGTTCATTTGTGGAACTTTTTTTTTCCCTTTTTCCTTTTAGCTCGTTCATTCATTTTGGGAAGAAGTAACCTCTGGATGTGTCTTGTTCTGGTACTCATTAATTGACATTTTCTCTTAGGTGTAATTGACATCTGTCATTGATGTGTTTACCTTTGGAAAATCATTTGAGAAGATCCTTATGAAACTGTTTCTTACAATCACTATTTGTGATTTCATGAAGCAGTAGTTAATATTGTTCTTTGGGCTGGATGATGCTTATGCATATTTTGATCAGTCATGTTGTGTTTGACCAGTTGATGCAAGGTGATAACGTTGAGAAGAAGAAGGGAATAACCAAAGCCTAAGCTTGGTTTGATGAGAGCAAAAACCCTGTGATGTACAATATTGGAGAATAGAATTATATATAGACTAACCCTACTACCCTAAACTATTATAGATTCCTGCTGCTTAAGATTATTGAGAATATGGCAGGTTGCTAATATGGAAACAAAAATATGCTAAGATCCTAAATTCTAATAAACAGAAATATGGTAACTTCCTAAAAAGACCTATAGCCCGAAGCTATCCTGGATCACCAGCCTCTGTTAGATTTGAGACCTGATGTATGGGAAACTATTGATGCATTAATGTGATACTATATAGTTTGAATAATCTAAGTTTTAAAACTTTTGCTCCCTAGAAGACAAGGTCACCTATTCTTCTCAACCGGCATTCTCACGCATGAACTCAAATCTAAACCCTTTCAAGCCATTTTAGGTGGAATAGTGCCCAGTGTGGGCCAGATTTTGTCCTGTAACATTCTTAGGGTGTGATTGCATTAGTTACTGGCCTTTGGTGGTTTTACAATTTTGTCCGAAGTGATCCAGGGCTGTTACTATAATTGAATCAAAAGACTATCATCCTTTAACTAGAAAACAGATATGTAAATATTATTGCATGATGATGAAAGTGACCATATTTCATGGCTCATCTAGTACACGCATATCCATTCTATGTGGACTTTTCAAGTTCTCTTGTTTTTTTAATTTGGTTTGAAATTCTTTATATTATGCCATCCGTTATTTGAATCCGTTTGTTGTTTTGGTTGTGGCAGCATCCATGGATAGGGGAAAGTTCCTGTTGGCAGCTCGGAGGTATAGAAATGGTGCTCACACCGAGTATATAATATCTCTTGATGCTGATGATTTTTCTCAAGGAAGCAATGCCTATGTTGGAAAATTGAGGTATGTTTTTTTGGGTTGATGTATTCACATCTGAGTGGTCTATTAGATCGACACTTTAAGTTTCTTTACGTCTTGCACACTTCTAATTTAGTAGTAGCTTTGACTGGCAAACTTCAAGAACGATGACATTATTGTATTTCCCAGTTACTTGACATTGAGGTAAACTATTTTAAGAAGTAAAACCTTTCCAAAGTTCTTCGTTGTATTTTTAGATTGATGGAGAAAAAATGAGTCATTCAAGGTGTCAAGAGGCAGGATCCAGCTGTAAAAAATTTACAGATATCATTTCCATGTGACAATGACATTATTTGATCAGTACAGATTTCACTAAACTTCTCAATTATCACATCTTTGCAGGTCAGATTTCCTTGGCACCAATTTTACCATTTATGACAGCCAACCACCACATAGTGGAGCAAAGCCGTCAAGCAGCAGAGCCAGCCGTCGTTTTGCTAGCAAACAGATAAGTCCCCAGGTTCCAGCTGGGAATTTTGAAATTGGAGAATTATCTTATAAATTTAACCTCCTCAAATCAAGAGGTCCAAGGAGGATGGTTTGTGCCGTTCAGTGCCCATGGTCAGATGAAACTGCCATTGATAAGCCAAAGAATGATCCAAAAATGAAGAATCCTCACACTGCTATTTCTGGTTACACTGTTCTGAGGAACAAAGCCCCTAGATGGCACGAGCACTTACAGTGCTGGTGCTTAAATTTCCACGGTAGGGTGACAGTAGCATCGGTGAAGAATTTTCAACTGGTTGCAACCATTGATCAAAGCCAACCAGGGGGTAAAGGTGATGAGGAAACAGTTCTTCTCCAGTTTGGCAAGGTGGGAGATGATCTTTTTACAATGGATTACCGGCAGCCATTATCGGCTTTCCAGGCGTTTGCCATTTGTTTGACCAGTTTCGGCACTAAACTTGCCTGCGAGTAAAATATGAAGTATTGTATATCCATGTAACTTCTTTAATAAATGTTTAAGCTGAGATTTTCCTTTTCTTTTCCCGTTCACTTTTTTCCATAATACCACCGGACTATTGTGGTTTGGTTGGAAAATGATGCTGTTCATAATGTACTATCGTAGAAGTGGTTGGTGTTAGTCAAGCTTGAATATAAATTGTTTTAATTCTCCCAAGGGGTATTTTGCATTCATGTACGGGCCAGATTAGCAACATAGGGGATTGCATTGGCATGGCCCAGTTTTTGTATAATGGTCATGACATGGTACTCAAATTTTGGGGACAAACATTTGTGTCCAGGACGGAAGTCCTGGCTGACGTGGTCAACTCCCAGACACGTCTTGCCACGTCAGCCAGACTTCCATCCTGACCTCCCAGACTTCAAAAAAAAACTATTTTCTTCTCCCTCAAATCGTGAATCCCCAAACTCCCAAAGCAAAACCCATCCCCAATCCTGCCGCCCGAGACCCCCCTTCCCCCTACCTCCAACGACCCCCTGCCGCTGCCGCCTTCGCAGCCACCAACCAACTCCACCTTTCTCTCTCATCTCTTAAACTAAAAGGTATAAAATCTTAATTTATTTGTTTTGAAAATTTTTTGAGCAAATTAACATATATGTTTTCAATTGAACTTTAAATTGTTGTGATTTTGGTTATTTAGAGTAATTTGTTCCCTATTTGGAGTTTTATATGTGTGAATTTTTGTTTGATTTTGTGAATTTAGATCAATTACAAAATTACGGCAATTATCAATTTAGGGCAATTATCAATTTGGGGGATTTTATGAATGTGGGTTTTTTGTGAATTGAATATTTTTGTGAATTGATGATTTTTTGTGAATTGTTAATTTGTAACTTTTTACTTGGGGGAATTTTAAATTTGGTGATAACATGTGTAGTTTCTAATGAATTGTATGTTATTGATTTTTTGTATAGATGTCTGTTACTGCACATCTTCTGCCTGGTCCTTATGATGCTAGTGTTTTAAACAAACACGCATCGCATAGAGCTCTTAGAATATGGGGCGGGGATGTAGAACTTAATCGTAGTTTGAAAAGTATTAGTTTCGACGGCAATTTTTTTTATGCCTACCAAAACGAGGCCAATCAAAGAGTGATTCAGCTTATCGACCACATAGGTTTCGGGGGTTGCTGTAGGATAAGCAAAATAAAGATAGACCACGCTTTGATCACCGCATTAGTAGAGCGGTGGCGCCCAGAGATACATTCTTTTCACCTCCGATGTGGTGAGGTCACTATTACCCTAGAGGACGTATGATGCCTTCTAGGACTGCCCACCGGGGGCCACGTGGTGAGTTGGCCTGAGGACTACAACCTCAGAAAAACTCAATGGATTGAGCGCGTGCACGCGAGCTTAGGATTTCGACCCCCACCCGTAGAGGTGTATGCCCACATCAGTGAGGCCCTAGGCGATGATGCTACTGAAGTGGAGGTAGAACAGCGAGTCAGGGCTCTGATTTTCCTACTAATGTCCACTTTCCTCTTTCCAAACAAATCCGGGTCGCGGGGGAACATGCGGTATCTCCTACTAATCAGCGACGGAATCCTAGTTGAGGACCAGCATTCCTGGGCTAGCGGTGTCCTTGCACATTTGTACCGCCAGATGTGCACCTCTGCTCAGGCCGTCTGGAAGGACATAGCTGGATGTTGCCTATTAATTCAGGTTTGTGTAAATTTTTATACATTTTTATTGCTAGCATGTATTTTTATTATTTGCAGACTATTCCATGTTTTTTTTGTACCAGTGGTGGGCGTGTGAGCGAATATCGTGTCTCTGCGGCCCCATTCTATATGATATTCCCGCTGACGGGAAAGCTTATGGGTCGCGGTGGAATACGGGCCGGAGTTTTCGCGACGCACCCAAATCGCAGCTGACGGTGTTTCGAGATCAGCTGGATCTGCTGACGGGCGCCCAAGGGTAAGTATATTTCGGTAATTTCATATTTTATGTTGAAATTATATCATTTGTTTTACACTAAGTCCATTTTTTTTATGCAGTTTATGTGGAGGTCGTACCCTGATTGGGTAATTGTCGAAAGGGCGGCCCGGGATGAAGGCTTCCAGGCGACCTGTCGAGCACGCACGCATCTCGTTTGCTTCGAGATGGTTGAGTGCCACATGCCTAACAGGGTTGCCAGGCAATTCGGGTTCCAGCAGGGGATACCGATCCCGGCGGAGGCAGAGGGAACTAAAGCGGGTGTTGACCTTCACTCGTTCAAAGCGGGACCGACAAAGAATTGGGAAACCGAACACACCACCTACATAGCTATGTGGGAAGAGCATGTGGATGCACTGGCGGACGCTGCTCCCATTCCCGGTAATGTTATTGTACCTACAGTGGTACAATCGCATTACCGTCCACCTTCTGACCAATCCCCAAAATAGGGATCCCAGTCCACTCCCGAGGGGCATTCAACCCATCGCTACGTCTGAGGCAATTTTTGTAAGTTTCATTCTTTCCATTGTTAACATTTTTATTTTTATTTAAAGTATACTAATATGAATATCTATGTTGCAGGAGGAATCAAACCGACTGATGCTCGAAGAATTCGAGAAGCTTGCCTCCCGAACCAACAATCAGTACAAGACTCTCATCTCTTGGGCGGCCAAGACAATAAATGGTGCATTCGTGCAGTTGGAAAGAGTGTTTCGTGTCGATCCCGTGCAGTCGATGTAGCAGAAGCTGCTGTTATGCAACCGGTTACACAGTCGAGGGAGCATTCCCGGGAAGATCTTAGATTGGGAGGCAAGATACTCGGAGGAACCGGCAAGCCACCTAGGAGGACTTTGCAGCGAGGCGTCTTCGGCAGCGTGGCGGGGCACCGGACCCGGCTCAACCTGAGGAAGATCCGACTCAGTATCCGGCCCAGACTCAGTTCCCCAGTCCAGCCGACATACCCACCCGTTTTGAATACCAATATCCGAGCATGGGTACATATTCCCAGGGTATTCAGACGGGGGGCATCCGGGTGTAGGGCCCTCTACATCGGCACAGCCGGGATTATTTTCGTGTAGGTCGCCTTCGTATAGCCTCCACATCCCTCATACGCAGCATCAGACTCCGTTGCCCTTGTCGTTTTACCCCGAGGAGCCGATATTTATCGCATCGCAACTGATCTTGGTAGCGCCGTGCGAGCGAGAGATGGCCGTATTTACTATCTGCGACAAGACCCGAGAAGCCCCGATCGATACACACATTCGGGGCCGTAGATAGCATTTCATTTAATTTGTTTACGTTTCATTCATTGTTGTTACGAACTATTTAACATTTTTTCGTTATAAAATATTTTTTCGATTATTCCGTTGTTCGTTTTATATTAATATACAGTGTGTTTTGGGCATTTTTTATATTGTTAGAAAACCAACACAGGAAAAAAAAACCTACAAAAACTGCAGCCTACTACAAAAAACTAAGGGGGGTGTATTTAATCCGGATTTTAAAATATTTTAACTGATTTTCAAAAGTCTATGGATTATGCTGACTTTATGGATTGTTTTAACTCTATGCAGAGTCTGCGCAGATTCTATCAGATTTTATTAGATTGATTTATCAGGATTTCTTTTGATTTATAAAGTCTATAGATTATTTGAATAGCACCAAAAAATAAAGAAAAAAATGATTCATTGGTGTATTATACAGATCCAAATGTGTTGAATTTCCAAAGTCAACATATGTTTATCAATCCTTTTTTTTTTTTTTTTTGGAATTAAATCATTTTGATAAAAATTTAAAAAGTTTGACGATAGTCTTTGATTTTTTCTAGATCACGTAACTGCGGCTTTTTTGATTTATTTGTTCAAGGTTTGTATAATTTACTTCCTGATATTTTTTTTCTTTGGTTTAATTAAGATATGTTTTGCGATAAGTTTTGTTTGAACTTTTTTTTCTCTTTGATTTTCTCTTTCAGGAAAATGAAATTCATGTTTGAAAAATAGAAATTTGTGGTTAAATAGAGAATAAATTGTTTTCTTTCTTTAATTTCTATTTTGAAGAAGATCAAGAAGAAAATTGTTTGGATATTATGACTTCTTTTTGGGAAATAAACATTTCATATTGAATTTTCTAACGATCTTAAAAAAAATCTCATTTTTTTTGTAGTTTGAAATATTTCTTTGTTTTTCTTATAATTTTATAGAAATGAGATTACTAAAAAAATTGTAATTTAAGATAAAATTATCAAAGACATTTTAATTTTAATATTAATGAGAGAAAATCAAAATCTTGAGAAAAAAGAAGAGATTTCACCATACATATTTAAACCTATGAAATCCATCAAAATCCTACCTTTAATGAAATCTATGAGAATCTATAGAGTTTTGAATACCTCTAGATTTTAATGGACTTTTTAAAATCTAAATTGAATACCTCTAGATTTTAATGGACTTTTTAAAATCTAAATTGAATACCTCTAAATTTCATTGGACTTTTTAAAATCCAAATTGAATACCTATGGACTTTAAAACTCCTTAAAAATCCTATAGAATCTATGTTGAATACACCCCCTAAGTGTTTTTGGCACCGAACTTCTGTTCCGTTCTCAACTGGCGGAAAAAAACCCTACAAACCCTAATTTGACCCGTGACCTGAGGACGAAATTACCACTTCCGTCCTCAAATTACAGGCTTTTTGCAGTGTCTAGGCGTTTTTTTACTTTTGCTTTTTTGACCATGCATTATTGAACGGAAATATCTGAACGGTTTTGGCACTTTCGTTCACATTTCTGACCGATTTTCAGAGACTTGTCCAATTCAAAAATTCAAATTTTTAATCTTTGAATTTCCCATTACATCAACGGTTTAAAAGTCCAGAACAATGCCTTGAACACCTTAGGGCCATTACCAGTTTCTCGTAGATGGTAAATAAATTTGACTATAGCACTCGGGTTAGAATCATGTAGTGCCCGCATATACTGTGGCAGTACTTGGAAAGTTGATTTCCAAGTACCAAAAAGTGTTTCTATAGCATGTCGGCGGGCATACCAAGCTTTTCTATAGGTACAAGTCAAACTCATATTATTTTCACAAGCAGCCCTAATCAATTTAATAGAAATTTCAGGATCAGCCTGTACAAGGTATATAATTTTTATCCCAATGTAGCTGGAGGAGGACATGTTGCGTTTTTTGTTCTGGTTCATCAAGCAGTAGTGGCCCTAGTTAAGCTTGGTAACCTTCCATATTCCATCCACCCTGCTCTGGTTAACACGAATGTACCAATTGCATCGGCTTTTTTCGGTTGAGTTTCTACACACCCCGCTGAACCATTGTCTATTGCTCCTGTCTCTTTTCCACACCCTCAAGGCCACCTTGTCATGCCACACGTTAACTGCCAACATTGCCTCACGTTTATCCTTGAACTGCATCATCCCCAAACATATTTCGAGAAAATTGGGATTCCATATTTTAATTATTTTCCCCCGTATGTCAGTTCAGGGACAAGTTCCATGGAACCCATATCATTCCAACAGTCAAAATTTAGCATAGTTATCGTATGATGGCAAATTCCATTCTGGAATTGCTGGGGCGGAGGTAGATGGAGTTGGTTCATGCTCTTAGATCGTCTCTTCATTACTTGGTCCAGCGGTTTGTTGTTGGATTTCAGGGATGGCATCTTCCGCTACCGCCTATGCATCTTCCTCGACCCCAGTCATCCTCGTGTTCTCCAGCACTATCGTCGGCGAAGTCGTCTTTCGTTTCCGGAACACCGTCAATGTCTGATATTGGACCCAAGGAATCCATGACTTGAATTATTTGTACAGGGTTCGTAACTAGACGGTGGGGGCATATTTGGTATGGGGTTTGACTCCGAAAAATATGGTTCAGGAACAAATTGTGCCTGTGGCGAAAATTATGTTGTCGGGAAAATTCTATTGTCTCTGCACAGGTTCTAACAAAGCACCAACATGAATCACTTGTAGTTTGAAATCCGTTTGGATTCCCCACAAATTCTCTAAATCTTCTTCGTCGTTAAGGTGTACAACATCGTACATCACCATGTTGTACGTCGGCATGAAGAATGGACGAATCATTATTAGTCGAATAGTGACACTAGAAAGATCTACTCATTTGCGCCGACATATTCTGTGGCAAAGTTGTCGGGATGAAAGTTTTTGTATAACTTCCATACTTCTTTCGCTTGGCTCTGCAAAACGGTGATAACCACCATTTTCGTACACTACATTTGTGGTCGAAATGTAAATACAATATCATCGGACATTCAAGTGCCATTGTTTTTTACACAAAATATGGGTTTGCTTGGAGCAAATTGATTGGAGGATGTTGTTTGAGGTAAGAAAAATGGAGGGAAGGTTATTGGATTTTATAGAGATTTTGGTAGTGAATAGATAGGATTTTCTATCCCTAAAAAATCATGCCACAAATGTCTGGGGGAAAATATTTCTGCCCTTGAGGACGGAAGTCAAGTAGCAGAAATTTTTTCCCTGGATGTCCACATTATTATTATTATTATTTTTAGTGTGTTTTCATTTTTTTTTTTTTTAATATTACTCATTTCAGAACTTTCAAATATCATAAAACTAAGAATTACATTCGATTCATAGAAACAAAATTACATTGAACATATAAAAATTCAAAGTCCCGATTATTCAAACCCTAATTCTTTCGAAATTTATGTTCAAACATTTTCCATGAAGAAGTGTTGCTGCACGATGCATCCACATCAGGTAGTCGGGGGGAGCCTCCACAGTTATCTCTTCCGGTGATCTTGAACACTGACCGGCTTCGTCCACAAATCCTCTTCCTTCGTACCAAAAAATATGGCAGATAAGGATAAAGAAAAATTCGCCTTTCCTTCTGTACCGCTTAACCCTTGGATTAGCCTAATGCAGAGTTATATAAACCAAACATGTAAGTTATGAAACATTGAATCATTACAGTGTGCCGTAATTACATGCAACTTACTGCAACGTATTCCTCCCACTGGGCCTCAGCACCATCCAAATCAACAATGTTGGTCCTAACGTCGTACTTGAACCATGGTTTGCAATTAAGTGCTTCAAAATCCCAAAATCGCCTGCGCAGTTTTGCTACACCTGCGTCGATCATTTCTATTGTGAATTGTTCGCCGGTGACGGAGTTCATTCCGTAGACAATTTCGTTGTACCAATCGGACCAACGTTTTTCACCATGGTAACCCAGTGTACTAAAATCGTAACAAATTTCTATTAATACCTGCTTGTATTCTGCAGGCCATTCTCTAGTAAAATCAACATCCCTGAATTTGTTACACATTTCTTTTTGAATAAATTTTGGAAAGTTTGCCATTAGGAAAGATAGGGTTTTTGTGGAAATAAATTTGGAAAAAAGGAATTGTGAAGAGGATAAGGAAATTTTAGGTTTGAGAGTTGAGAATGTTGTAGATTGTGGAGAGGTTTTGAAGGGTTATTTATAGATGTAATGGGAAATTCAAAATTAAAAAATTTGAATTTTTGAATTGGACAAGTCTCTGAAAATCGGTCAGAAATGTGAACGAAAGTGCTAAAACCGTTCAATAATGCATGGTCAAAAAAGCAATAGTGAGAAAAGGCTAGACACTGCAAAAAGCCTGTAATTTGAGGACGGAAGTGGCAATTCCGTCCTCAGGTCACGGGTCAAATTAGGGTTTGTAGGGTTTTTTTCGGCCAGTTGAAAACGGAAGTGGGACTTACGTTCTGGGTCCAGGACGGAAGTGTGGCTGACGTGGCATGGCGCGTCGGGGAGACTGCCACGTCAGCCATGACGGAAGTCCCACTTCCTTCCTGGTGGACTTCCGTTCTGGACAAAAATGTTCCTCCCCAATTTTTAGCTGCCATGTCATGACCAATCTCCATAACCCATGCCATACTAATGCAATGCCCCCAGATTAGCTGATTATTTCGTTACATTTTTTTTTTTTGGGTGAAATATGCTAATATATAAGATAAAAAGCCTTAACCCGGAGGGTAAGGAATAAACTTGTTACAAAAGGCTCTATCTAGTAATACCTCCTGCTCATGCTCCGCCCCTATATGCCTCACAAAAGGTTGGGTATGTGCAGGGGTATCACGAACAGTCCTAACAAAACAAACCCCACCTGCAGTCAGAAATGAAAGAAGATAAATGGTGAGTCGAAACATCAGCAGATAGAATAAGTTGAATGACCAATTTAGCATCCATCTCAATAGCTAATTTCTGGGTGTTGATTTTGATTGCTAGTTTGAGGCCCCACAATTCAGCTACATTGTTCGTGCAGTTACCAAGGTACTTGCTAAATCCCGAAACCCATTCGCCCCTGTTATTCCTAATCAAACCACTGCATCCGCTATGACCAGGATTACCAATGGAAGATCCATCAATATTGAGTTTATACCAATCATGACCCGATTTGCCCCACGCAATAGAGATGTCTTTCATAACATTAGCCCCCTTATGACCCCTACCTAGCGCGAAAAATTTGGTTGCTTTTGTTATGGTATCATTAAAGGGGTTGCTACAAGGTTTGCACGGCGAAAAAAGATTTTGATTCCTAAGATTCCACAGAAACCAACACCCAAAAGAGAAGATACATCCCAACGGGACCTTGTCGAACGGTGAAATCTTAGTAGAGCTAGCACATTTTTTCAACCACAATTCAAACTCGATACCCTGAATACATTGAAGGTGATGATGATCAAGATTAAGGTTGTGCCAAAGACGCCTAGCGTTCCCACAATTACGGAGTAAATGCTCAGTATTTTTAGGAAGTGTACCGCATTGAGGGCACGTTGGTAGAGGGATGATATGTTTCCTATGGAGATGATCTCTAGTGGCCAGTCGGTTGTGCGAGCAGAGCCATACAAACATTTTTATTCTTTGATTGCAGTTAGCAGACCAAATACAATTCCACTGTTTGTTGTTAGCGATATCCTCACTGTTTTTTGTGGATGAGAAAATGAGTGGTTTTAGAGTTTAAATCACCGTCTGCCGAGGAACTACATCTCCTGCGATCTGGGATATTCAAGTGGTCCGATCTCGGAATTGCCCTGATATATTCAACAATGTTATCGGGTAATTGAACAGAAAGATTATTGATATTCCAGTTACCTTGATTGCCATAGATACTGGCAATCTTGATATTTTCTTAGCCTCTCAGAAGTGGCCCCGTAATGAGGAATTTGAGTGGCCACAGTCCGGTCCAATTATCTTGCAAAATTCCTGATGGTGTTACCATTGCCCGGAATCCACGCCTAAGATTGATGAAAAAGGTCAATACCAGTCCTGAGAGCTTTCAGGTTGATTGAACCTTGACCTTTTTTGAGTTGAAGCTCAACTTCTAACCTATTCTTGATGTATTTGTTTTTCAGCATTGTAGCCAAAACTTTGAATTTGCTCTTATCTAATCTCCATATAAATTTGGCAAGGCCCACTTGATTAACATGCCTTGCCTTCCTGATACCCAAATCTCCCTGATTTTTTGGCCTAGCCACCCTATCCCATTTAACCAGATGGATTTTTTTTTTTAGAAGATGAACCTCCCCAGAGGAAAGTTCTATTCTCTTTGTCTATTTTATCACAAATAGTGATTGGAATAGGTAAGCATTGAGAATAGTATGATATGATTCGAGTTGTGGATGATTGGATAATAGTGCGCCTACCAGCTATGGACAACAAATTAGCTTTCCAACACGAAAGTTTCTGTCTAACTTTATCTAGAATGAATTGATAATCGGAGTTTTTAGGTCTATTCTAGAATATTGGGAACCCCAGATATTTACCCAAGTTATTAGTATGAAGAATTTGAAGGAGACTCTCAATATCTTTAATTCTATCCTCAGGAAGATTGTTGGAAGTAGTGAATTTAGGTTTGGACAGATTGATTCTTTGGCCAGACTTGCGACTGAAGTCGTCAAGGACCCTCCTCATCTCAATTATAGAATCTGTGTCAACTAAAAGCCAAATAGGATGACGTCATCTACGAAGAGAGAATGAGAAATTAAAGGACCCTGTTTCCCAACCTTGATGGGTTTCCACTCCTTAAGCCTGACCGTGTTCGATGCTGGTGGAGAGATATTCCATGCAGATGACAAAGATGTAAGGAGATAAAGGGTCGCCCTATCGGATACCTCTTGATTGATGGAACCACTCAGTTGGTTCCCCATTGAAGAGAATAGCCATTTTTTAGGAGCAGACACAGTTCAAGATGAGTTTGATCAGTGAGTTGGGGAATTTGAAAAATTCTAAAGATTCTTTGATGAAATCCCACTCCAGACGGTCGAAATCTTTCTCAAGATCAATTTTGATAGCTATAGCTCCATGTTTTGTTTTTGTTTGTCTGATACTGTAGATAGCTTCCTGAACAATCAGAACATTATCAGCACATCTTCTACCGGGAATGAAGCTACCTTGATTCGGAGAGATGAGAGTGGGAAGGAAAGGCCTAATTCTATTCACAAGGATTTTTTAGATAAGTTTGTAAATAGTGTTGCAAAGGCTGATGGGTCGAAGTTGTCCTACAGATTCAGGACTGGACACTTTCAGGATAAGACAGAGGTAAGTAGCGTTAGCATCATCAACGAAATGTTTTCCTTTACAAAAATTGATAGTAAAATTGTAAATCGAAACTTTAAGAGTATACCAATATCACCTTTCTCTGTACGTCATTTACAAGTGACGGAACATCAAATGGAAGATTATAACTCTGGTGTTTACAAATTAGACAGATTACAACACCAATATCCCATTCCTCCAAAAACAAAAATTTGGATGTAAAAATATAAGGAGCAACTAATCGCATTTGGCTATAGAGAGTTGTGTGCAAGATATTCCGGTGGGTAGGTCACTACGAGAGCACTATAATATATTCCATGAGAGTCTATTTTGACTCCTGCAAATTGCTATCAAACTTCCTTTGGTCAAGCAGGAACTAGTGAAATCTTGAATAGACAATCAATTGACATTATGCTTCAACCCAGTGTCTGTTTCTGTTTACTTAAATCCAGGGCGAGCTTTGAGTAAACAACTCTTTATGGACAATAAGCGAGAGAGCAGCATACAAGCTCTGACTACAATAAAGTCGTCGGCCTCAACTGTTGATGAGACCTAAACATTATGAACTTGCATTTCCTTGCAATTCATAGGAGACTCAATTACTGATGAGACCCAATCAATAAGTAACAAACCCTAAACAAGAAGGGATCAAATTCACAGGCAAATATAATAGATATAGAGTAGGGATTATTTAGCATATATCAATAACAAAGACCCAGTCTAAGATTCGATTAGAAACAATCAAAATTCACAAAGGAGAGACACATCCAACAGCCCGGGTATCTCGAGGCAAGCATACAACGGTTACAAGGGGAGAACTACAAGTTAAAAGTAGAGAAGTTCATTTACACCACCACTTTTAAGACTTGGAAAGACATCATGACGCAGCAGAACCTTGGCTTCCCCCCTAATAGTTTTATTTATTTCCCCTGAGTTTCACACCAAGAGCCCTCTCAAGTTTAGAGATAATCTGCTGGTTGGGTATTGCCTTTCCTGATTCATACTCCTGGATTATTTGGGGCTTCTCATTTATCAACTGCAGCAAAAGAAAGAAAGCTAAGAATGTATGCAAGAAATAACACTGGATGAAAACTTAAAGCACCATAATATTTTAGTTGTTGAGGCTGGTCACAGCAAGTTTCAAATTGTCACACTAGATTATATAAGTTTGTTCTGGATGTACTGCCTGTTTACGTGCCTCTTTGCAAAACTAGAAGATATACGCATGTGTAAACATTTGCGGTTATTTTCCTCTTTTCATTTCTTAATTGCCCTTTTTTGTTCTTTTTTTTGGGTTTCTTCTGGGGTGAGGGGATGGAGGAATGTATGTTAGAGGATGGACCTGAGCAAGTTGAGCCTGATTGAGCTTTTTGTCCTGTCGAGCTTGCATGATGGCTTTCTTCAGCTCAGTTGGCACCTTTTGATCTGGAATAAACAGGAAATGAAAGGACAAAAGTATGCTACAGATTAGAGACTCCTTAAAGATCTGATATTGTCTTACAAACAAATATATATCAAACCAAGGTTAGAGATGAGAAAATTAGCATTACACAATCTTCAATGTTGAAATTATGAAGGATCAAATGCTATGTGCACAATCAGAAAGATCTACTCAGATTGCAAAAGGTAAATGAAGTTAAAACACATAATACTCAAAATGAAATTAAAATCCAAAGATATAGAAATAAAGTTAGAACTCACGAGCCAAATTCTCAGTTTCTTCATCGAGCTTCCTGGTATTCAAAGTTGTGCTGCTAGAAGCAGCCTTGTTTGTGCCAGCATTAGCTGCATTAAGGTAAGAAATCTGTGAGCTGAAACTGCAAAGAGGTTGTATTCATCATGCACAAAGCAATCATTATCAAATTAGCGCTCACACTTTCCCAACAAATGATCTTCAATTAATCAGATGCCAATCAAATTATAATATCCAACTACAGAGCAGAGAGTACATATACAGATTAACAAAGTTGTTCTTGGATACAGATGAAAGGAAATATGCATAGACACACACAAGTCAACAAACAGATAAGAAGGATTAAAGCTGATAAGAATGAATTCTACTTTTTAAGGAAAAGTAAAAAGTAAATTTGCGACGGAATCATCTTGAATTCATCATGCACAAATCGAACCTTATCCAAATTAGTGCTCAAAATTTTACAATAAACGACCTCCAATAATCAGACATAAATCAAATTACACTATACAACTTCAGAAATTTATTTCAAACAAAAGTTAACCTAGGGAGAACGTATAATCCACAGTCCACACAGAAAGAATTCCTAACTGATGCTTAATGTATACGGATTATGAAATTGTTTCTGAATACAGACTAACGGAGATATGCATAGAGACACAAGGGAACAAATATAAATGAAGGATTAATGCTGAAAATAATGAATTCTACTTTTCGTAAAAAATGAAAATGAAAAATTGCGAACAGAATCATCAACAAAACCTAGATAGAAAAGAATCAATCGAAACAAGCAGAGAGGAAGATATACATAGATAACAGAGTACGTAAAGCATAAAGTGAAGATTTATACCTTTCCTGACGGTCTCGATCTCGGCGCCGGAACGACGAGCAGCGTTGACAGCTTTCTCATCCTTGCGAGCAGCGGCGGTCGGGAGCTTTCTTGCGGATGACCACCGGTTCCCAGTCCTGAGTAATTCCGGCCATCTTATGCTAAAATCTTAGACCTAAAAAGCAGTTTCTATGGAGGTTCCTCGTTGGATGCGTCTCTGAGATACTTGTGGGAAAGATATAATAACCCTTCTCTTCTTCACTTTTCATTTTATATACGGTTGACCGTAGGGCGTGTTTGGATGCCTTTTTTCTTTTCTTTTTTCTCTTTAAATTTTGGGCTGAATCAGAAAGCCCTCATCCAATGTCCATTTTTTCTAGAGGTTAGCGCTTTTACTTTTTTTTTCGAAATACCTGGGCTTAAGAATGGAGAATCACCCTGAGATAGTGAAGATCGAAAGATGCCCCCATATCCTGGGAGGGAATTGCCTCACCGAGAGGAGGAAGAGAACGCCTCACTGTAGGAGAAGATATATTATCGCCCCCATCAGTACGAGGAGCGAGGTGTCGAACTTGGGACCTTCCGGTCCCCATGCCCAAAGCGCTACCCACCTAGCCAAACCTTTTGTTGACTGTTAGGGCTTTTACTTGAGCAGATAAACATGACACTTGTAATTAATTAAGTAGAAAAAAAAAAGTATCTGCTAAAAAAAAAGTATCTGCTAAAAGCAGATACTTTTTTTTTTCTACTTAATTAATTACAAGTGTCATGTTTGTCATAATTTATTTTTTGAAGCTCTTTCTACCATAAAAATACCATAATATGGCAGAAGATGGCTATGGCGGAATTGAAAAGTAAAATATTTTATACGTTAAAATAAATTCTAAATAACCCATAAATTCACTTTTCAGTCTCACTTCACCACTAGACCAATGCCTCAAGGTAAGGAAGCCAGTCCAGATCCTATGCGGAACAATTTTTTTTAGTATGTAAGAAATGTTTGAGGCTCAAAACAGGTGTTAATTTTAAATAAATCTTAACCGTCAAAATTTTAACCTAATGGACAAAGAAAGTTCCGCACGAGCAGAAATTTATCCCGTTCTGCACTGTAGCCATGGCACAAGGAAGCAACCCTGTTAGTAGAAGCTTCATCCAGAATTGCATCACAATTATTAATTCAATAATATAACTACTATACATGTCAAGAGGAGAATGTAACACTTGCAAAATCATAATAAAGATCCTTCAATTCCCCAAGTGAAATGCTTCAGCTTGAAATCTTGGCTACTTCAAAGTAGCAAGAAATAAACTGCAGGCTGGCGAAGACCGTCATGAACTTGCCAACATTTTCCCAGAGAATAAGAAAATAAACTCAAGTTTTTTTAATTAAATGAGATAACCTCAACTGTTACTACATCATTTACAACAGTTCAACTACTAACCGTCCACCATGAACGCGATAAACCAGCCGCCTGTGGGCTCTCCTCTCTAATCAGGAAGAAATTCTAATGTACTACATCACCTTGCCTTCAGCATTTCTTTCCAACACAAACTATATATTCCCGTGTCAACTTGAGCCGTCATTTTTCACAAAGGTCATCAGGTACGACATCTTTTCCCTCATCTCCAACAACTGCATCCTCTTTGGGAATTCCCTGCAAGATGTACGTTTTCAGTTATATACTTATATTATAAAGAAGATCAAACAAATAAATTATCCAATTTCCTATAAAAACTAGTATTTTGTGTAGTTCTTGGGTAAAAAACTCGCATGTCAAAGGAAAATATTGTCCATGCATAGGGATTCCCTGTACTTCGCCTTTTTAACTATAAGCAAAAACCTAGTGGATGAGAAGCTGCAATTGTGAGATTCAAGAAGGGTAATGTGTTTGCATCTATACCCCCAATACTCAGAGCTGTTCCCTAATCACAATGATGTACCCTCACCATTATACCAAGTCTTGCATTTTCTTTTGGCACCGTCTATTTTGATCATTCCAAGCAGAGAAGCAAGAATATTTTTGGGCCAAGTCCAATTAATTCATAAAGTGATCAGAATCGGATCGTCGAATACTGCAGACTTAGTTTTGTAGTTCTAAGGTATATAGTTCATTGCTATAGCTCCTCATCAGAAAAGTTAAAGGCCTACCTCCTTTCAAATTAAACTTTGTCAAATGAGACCTGGTTCTACATCAACTTACTTGATCTTGGTATCAGATTGTGGAAAAGATCCCGGTAGATTGCCAAATTGGGGATAAAGCAGCCATAAACTAATTTCCTTGTCCTATAAAGTATCTTTTAGTATTCATTCATCAATCTTTCTTTTCAAATTATCTTGTCTCTGTTTCTATCAGGTCGGGCTAGGTTGGCATAAATTCACCAATGCTTGCAAATTGTTCACTTATTTATTTTCTCATGAATAAACCCCTCTTGAAAATACTTCCCAAGCATATAGAATTTGATTGATGTTGCAAAAAAAACTTCATTCAGTTTGAAATGCAAAATAAATGGCTGCCTATGATAGTTCTAATCATATGTGTACTTGGCATAGTTCATTTACTAGATTGTAGGTAAATGATGAAATATTTCTAAGTAGACGATAAAATAACTGCCCCTACAGAATGCACATGGAGCATGTAATTGACTAACTGGTAAGGTTATGGAATTAGTGAAGAAAAGTCGATCCCATATGAAATCCAAGGACATACATATGAGAAGATAACTGTATCATTTGGTATTTTCTTCGACCAGCTGGAAATTTAAATACGGACATCATCAAATTAAGTGAGATCTTTCATCAGGCACTAAAAGAAATTGTGTACCTCGACTGCGGGGAGTTAGGGGGGTGGAAAACAAAAAGGGCAGGCTGTTTAATAATAACACCACCTTCGCGGCTGGGCTTTGCGACATCACAAGATGAAAAGTTGAGCATTTGGCATGGCAGTAATATTAGTCACTCAATTAATTCTAGAGATGGATGTGTAAAGCGGCTAATAAATACTTAGACTGCTTCATCAAGTCACTTTAACCCATAACAAATCATGCTATACACGTCTCAAGGTCAATCTAAAAATAAGATGTTTTATAGTGAAATAGCTAAGATGAAAATTCTTATAAATAAACATATGGTAATGAGTAGTAAAGGAACTTAATAAACTCACGGGTTTGGACAAAACAAATTAGAAAAGTGGAAGCTAAACTTAGAGAAGTCCAAATCTAGAAAAGAAAGGGGTACTCAAGAGAAGCTTTTTATAATACAAGCAATAATGATGATATCCCACAATTTAGTTTAGTAGTACAGATTATAATTCATGATTTTAGTCCATGAACTAGATGTTCAATCTCAACATCAGGATACTACTGGTTCAGATATGTAGCGAGCAAACTCAGAGCAGTCAACGTCAGACAACGTGTCCTAGTACACAATCATTGTTATTCTGGTGTGCTATTAATGCCTTTTTCTAAACTAAACTGCACAAGATTCAATTATCAACTAAGAAGAGAAAATTGCCCGCATGCAATTTCTTGGTACATTCTAATGCTAGAGAATTATCTCTATCGGACAGCAAAACAAAATCCCATTAACATAGTGATAGCTCATGGAATTCATAAATTCATAGCAACAATTACAAGAAAATAAAAACAACAACCTCCAAATAATCTCTCAATCACAAATACGCAAAACAACACTAACCACGTCACTTGGTTGCCCCGATTCATTATCCTCCACCACTTCTGGTGCCAACAGGTTACAATCTTCGCCACCTAGAAATGTGTCAGCTGCAGCCAAGGACTTCTGTTTTGCACAAAGCAACAAGTCAAATTAAACTCACATATTCCTCAAGCAATGTAGGCAATATTAATAAGCCAAGTCATCTACACAACAAACCTAAAACACAATTGATTCATCATCACATGACAAAGTTTCATCTCTCCCAGTGTCTTACAGTTCTTTTAAATATATGTACAGTTTTGGAGCCTTGTTTGTTTCAGGAAAAAGAAGAAAATGAAGAACAAATAACGCATATAACCATTGTTCTAAAGACCTCATTGAGTGAATATATAAATTGATAACCATGTGCATACTTTTTCTCTTGGCACCATCTATCCTGATCATGCCAAGCAGAGAGGGAAGAATATTTTTAGGCCAAGTCTATTAATGCATAAAGCCATCATAGAATACTATACATGCCTGGTTTAGTAGTTCTAAGGTATGGTTCATTGCTATGGCTCCTTATTGGAAGCGTCGAAGTCCTATCCGCCTATCAAGTTAAATGTTTGGAACGAGACATAGTTCTACATCAACTTAGTGAGGTGTATATGAATTGATACGGGGAGAACAAACTTTGGCAGGGCTCCAAGGCTGCTTACTGGAGCTTTGTATCAGATTATGGAGAAGCCATCAACCCAGTGTGAAAACTGCGGGTGAGGCGGCATACACTTGTTTCCTCATCCTACAAAGTATCTTTTAGTATTCATCTATTCTATCTTACTTCCTTTTCAAATTTTCCTGTCTCCATTTCTAGCAGGTTGTGCTAGGTCGGAATTAATAAATATACTGCACCAGATACCTGAAAATAGATAGAACAATCTCCAAACAATCTCTCAATTACAAATATGCGGAATAAAACTAACCACGCCACTTGGTTGCCCCAAGTCTTTATCCTCCACTACTTTAGGAGCTGATAGGTTACCATCTTCATCAGATTTAAATGTGTCAGCTTTAGCCAAAGGCCTCTGCATTACATAATGCAACAAGTCAAAATAAAATCACATATTACTAAAGCAGTACAAGCAATATCAAGAAGTCAAGTCATCTACACATAACGAACCTCAGAAACCATTGATTCATCATTACTTGGCAAAGTTTTATTACTAGTGGACGCCTTTTCCTGAAGTTCACCACTTTCACCAATATCTACTGATTTTTCAGCATTACTGCTCGAAGCCTTTTCCTGCATATTCAACTGAATAAGCCTCTTTTTCCATCAACTGAATACGCCTCACTTGTAACTACATCAAATGCACATTGATTAAAAAACAGAGGATGATTAAATATACAGCACAAAACTAACCATGCCACTTGATTGCCCAGAGTCTTTATCCTCCACTACTTTAGGATCCAACATGTTATAATCTTCGTCACCTCTGAATGTCTCAGCAGCTGTAGCCATAGACTTCTGCTTCGCATAATGCAACAAGTCAAATTAAAAGTACATTTTCCTCAAGCAGTCTATAAATGTTAAGAAGCCAAGTCATCTACAGATAACAGATAGCTAACCTCAGAAACAGTTGGTTCATCGTTCCGAAGCAGAGTTTCATTACTAGTGGACGCCTTTTCCTGAAGTTCGCCAATTTTACCAATATCTACTGGTTTTTCAGCATTACTGCTGGACGCCTTTTCCTGCAGATTTAACTGAATAAGCCTGACAAATAACTTCATGAAACGCAGATTGATTAAATAACAGAGGATCTTTACCTGTGTTTCGCCCTCATTTGCACATGAATTACTTGAGGATACACCCACATTCTCAGCCAATTGCGAAACAATGGCGGGAAGTTGATCAATATCCCAACCAAGAACCTTACAAACAGCCTTCCCATATGCCCTGTGAGTGAACCTCTTCTTCGTTCTAGCTACTGAAATTGAATGCTGAATAAGGGCAACACCATCTTTAAACCTTTTCCTTGGTTTCATTATCCCCAATCCAGAGCAAACTAAACAACTAAACTCCCCATTCTTATAATTCTTTTCATAGTACTCCCTCAATTCCCTGTCCTCCTCAAATACCTTCACGAAAAACCTATACTCTTCGCTCAAATCATCATCATCACTTTCACTATCTTCCCCAATCTCTCCTCCGCATCCTCCTCATCTTCATCATCATTGTTACTGGGCCTAAAAAATTCTTTAGTAACTTTAATAGCCTTAAACTGTGCCTTATTAGCAACAAACCAGCCCTGTTCTTCAGTGGAATGATAAATGGGTTGTGAGTTAGGCCAGCCGGAGGTGGGTGGCGGATTGTCGGAAGCCGGCTCAACGGGCCACTCTTTCTCTGGTTGTTCAGATGGCCAAAGGGCTTGTGAATTCCATACAGAAGTAGATACTAAATTGCTGGAACTGGGCTCAATGTGCCATTCTTTCTCTGGTTGTTCAGATGGCCAAAGGGCTTGTGGATTCCATACAGAGGTGGATGCAAAATTGCTGGGGAAAATGGGGTTAGAAGGCCATTCTTTGCCAGAATCTTGAATTGGGTTAGTCCATTTTCTTTTTTTTCTCAAGTTATCTCTTTGAAATGATCTGGGTTGAAGCCATTCTCTATTGAATTGAGTAGGGTTTGAGAGGTGATGATGAAGAGGAGGGTGAATTGAGGAGAATGATGATCTAGGAGGAGGAGGAGGAGGGCCTTGGTGCCAGAGAGAATGAAGGTAAATTACCTCCTCTCTCAGTCTTTGTTCATCATATGGGTCCATGAGAACAAGAGAATTAGGGACGCCGGCCTCTGGTGGCGGCGCTTATATTTTTCCGACGAACGTTCTACAACCTTCCTCCTGAGGAGGAATACTTATTCTGTTGTGTATATGTAGTTAGGAGAGGTGGAATAAATGAAAAAATTAGGTTAATATGCGACTTTAGTCTTATATATATATATATATATTTAAGTTGTAAGACTGGATCATATATTATTCTTTCTTTTTCCTTATATAAAAACGTTTTATATGTTTTTTCGACATTCAAACTCATAGTAAATCACCACTTGTGAGGTAGTTTGTGGTCAGGATGTTCGCATGCACATATAATGAGTGTTTCCTGAAGGTTAAAAAAAATTCATGTAAAAACTAACTAAAAACAATATTGATGCATTTTATATGATAGATAAAGAAGGACGTTCACATGTTTTCATATGTTTTTCAGTATTTTTATTTTTACTTTACGTCTTTGCAATTTTTAAATATTTTAGAGGCAAATCTTATAATGTTTCAAATACTAACAACATTCTATTTTTTTTCAAGGATTGATACTAGTTGTTAGTACCCTTGTATAAAGTAACATGCAAAACTAAATTTGACGGCAGTCACGTGGAATGAGTTGCGTAAATGGAGAGAGAGAGTATTAACTGTGATTATGAGAGATGTTTAAATTGTAGTTAGTGAAAATCGTAATTGAGGGTGGAAGCATTGGTATGGCGTGTGAGAAATATTGATGAAGATTATGGTTTGAGTTTAGGTTTTTATTGTTGAGGGTAAATTTTTTTGAAATAGCCAGTTTGAGAGTAATTTTGTGAAAAATAAAGAGAGATAAAAGATGGCAAAACAAGAGATAATGGCATTAATGCCATTTACATTAGAAATATTGAACATATTGACTGGCTGTCAATGAACATATAGTGCATTAATAGAAACAATAACTAAATTGCTACCGTCGTTGCTATTAGAACTTAATGGTAGTAATGTGAAATTAACTCATGACTGTTTATATTTAAATTTGTGCTCAGTTTCAAAAAATCATTAGTATTTATTTATCTACTGCCTGTCTCTCTGTCCTATTGTCCATCCAAAATGCAGACCCAAAACCTCTCAGTACCTAAAACCCTAAACCCTTCTCCTCTCTTCTTCCCCATTCAACCTTCATCCTTCTCCCAATTCCTCAACCCTTTTCGCCAGAATCTGACCACTCCATTCCACCACTCCCGTAAAACTCCAAAGCCCCTCACAATAAGCTCCCGCCGGAATGACCTCAGAGCATTTGCAGGACGGAGTAAAGGGAATCCAGGGGGCACCTCCTCTGGTCGAATCGAGGGAAACTCAGATATCAGGCGACAGGCCAAGCGAAACGCTCGCCGGAAAAGCAAGAAATTGGCGGAGAGCCTCTTTTACAGGCTGAAAAATCCTCATGGAAATTATCCGAATAATTTCACTGAAGAAGAGCTTCAAATGATTGGTTTGGGATATGATAGGATGGTTAGGTTCATGGAGCAAGATGATCCCAATCTTAAGCATCCTTATGACTGGTACAAGTATGGCCAATTTGGGCCTTATTCCTGGCGCGGGGTGGTTTTAGGCGAGCCGATTAGAGGGCGACTTTCTGATGAAGGTGTAACTATGATTGGATGTGTTCGTGATCAAGAAGAGTGGGAGAAGATTGAGCAGTTTGAAATGGCTCGAGATTTTCAGACAAGACTAGATGAAATGAATAAAAATGTGGGCTTTAGATACTTTTGGGTGTTTGTTAGGCATCCGAAATGGAGGGTTTCGGAATTTCCCTGGCAACAATGGACTTTGGTTAGTGAAGTAGCTCTGGAAGCTGGTAATCAGAGGTTAGACAAGTGGAATTTGATGGGGAGGCTTGGGAACAAGTCGAGGGCTATGATCACACAATGTGCAGCATGGATGAGGCCTGATATAATCTATGTCAAGAGGCCAGTATATCAATGTAGGTTTGAGCCTCAAGACGATTTTTTCCGGGCATTGACACCGTTTCTTGATCCAGAAACAGAGCAGGACTTTTTGTTTGAGTTGGAGAATGATGATGGGAGGGTGGAGTTTTGTACTTATTTTGCAGGCTTGTGTAAGCTTGTGAAGGTGAATCCAAAAGCATTTGTAGATGATGTGGTGAAGGGATATGAGAAATTGAGCAAACGAGAAGAAGTCCAAGTGTTTGGAGTTCTTGTTAACCAACCATCCGGTGCCACTGTTGCATCCCTATACAAAAGAATGGAAGTTGAAGTTGGAAGAAATGGAGTTGGGTTGTGATGCCCCGGATGAGGATGATGAGGATCGCGCTAATAGCGAGGGGAGTGAGATAGTCGACTGGATTGAAGATGATGGGAATGATGATAACGGTGGGGAATGAGTTAGATGATGAAGAAGATGATAATTTGGTTGTGGATGCTGGAGATGATGAGTTGGGATTCAAGGAAGACGAGGATTCAAGCCCAGAAGAAGATGCTAAGTATTGGGAAGAGGAGTTCAAGAAAGCCATAACTAGTAATGAAGAAATGGAAAAGTTTGCAAAGAAGAGTATTGAGAGAAGTAGTAAATTCTATGAAAAGGGATTAAGAGAAATGGAAGAAACAGAAAAGGGAAGGAGTAGAGAAGAAGATGGGGATGAAATGGCAATGAGGAATAGAAGAGCGAAAGTTAGTCCCCAGGAATGGAAGAATCTTGGATATGGTCCATTCAGGAAGAGGGTTAAGAAGAGTAAAATCCCTCCCGGTTTGTTCTTACGAGCTGCTGTTAGACTATTTACTTACAGAAACCTTGTTAAGGAGATTGTTCTCACCAGACATGCCATCCTAGAAGGTGAGATTGGTAGGAAGAAATGAGGCATTGTCCTTTTGCTTTCACTTTTAGTTCATCGGTGATTGTTACATTTGATGAAGATGCCTGAAGCGTCAATGGTACTATCGATCAGAACTCTATTGAGTTTCATGTATTTGAAAGATTATTTCTGTCAGGAACCAGTTTGCCGATGATTTCCAGTTTTATTGAGATTTCTACTTGTGTATTTACCACTGTTTGCAATCAACTGGAATGGTTTGTCTCAGAAAAGAGAGCCGCGTTCTCAATGAACAACTAGTTATGATCCTAGAATCCAAATAAGAGAAGAATTACATAGATGAGCCAGTTTTCAATGAGCAGTTCTTTAGAAAACTTCCCACCTTGGAACATCTGCTAACATCATCTGAAGTCATACTTGATCAAGTTGGTGAAACTTTTGCACAGTTGAACTACCCGAAATCTAGATTTATTCTTTCAATAAGTGAAGTACTCCTCTGGAACATGAAATTTCAAACCAATGGTCTGCGACAACACCACAAGAAACAGAGTTTGTGAATAATAAAATCTTGAGCAGCAAATTAAAACATGCAGGCTGATTCATGATGTATGTGGAAAAGAATCGAAAGGTGACTCGAGAATCTAACATTAAACAGAAGCTTCTTTTCAGTGACATTCAACTCACAAAATCTTTTCATAAATGAAGCATCCAATCACAAACAACCAAGATACTTGGAGATATTAAAAATCAAAAAGCAAATCAATTGGTTACCTCTGCGAATTTGATGTCAGCATTACTTTGATCATTTGGTCTCCCAGCTGCATCACCAACGTAAAAGGATCTGCATGTACACAATGATTTTTCAAACTATTCATAAAAAGTGGCAGTATAATACAATTTAGCGTCAAAGTAGCAATTCAAAAGCCCAAAATATAAATAAAATTGTGGAAGGCTTACTTGTCCATGTCAATTTGAAGACCAGAATTGAACAGCCTCTCCATGATATGCCACATCCCAGGGTTTGGTTTGCGAAACAGATCCTCAGTTTGACCAGTACTTGGTCCACAAGCAATAAAAACCTGATTAAGGTTAGATGGGGATAAGTTTCACACTTCTCAAGAATGCTTGAATAAGAAAGAACTTGTTTCTATTGCACATTGACCTATTTATTAGGAGTATGCAAGTATTCTATACTGTTGATACTGCTTTCCAGAAATGTTAATACATAAACACTGAAGTAATCTGCTGATAAAAAATACACTCAACTATGTATATGCCTATAGTACTACACAGAGATAAGATGCAGTAGGCTGAGCTTCTCCCGGAAAGGTTAGCTAAATATATAGTTACCGACTACGGAGATGACAGGCAAAATTCACCTGAATTGGGACCTTCACTTCCTTAATGAAATTCTCAAGTCGCCCAATCTTGGAGTCCACAGCCACTTGCCTCTTTTTCTTCCAGCGTTCAATGTTAGATTCATTGGTAAAAATCACCTGTTAACAATGACAGTCAAGAAAATTCAACAGGGAAAAGAGATAAAATGGCAACTACAAGATTAAATCAACCTGATATATTTCTATACTAAGTCATCCAAATGGCTGGCAGCATTCAACATCTAGTAACTAAGAAGAATATAAGTTAACACGAACAAAATACAAACCAGCTTGTAACCACTTGTATATAATTCCTGCAGCTTCTCAGGTATTGACGGATACATAAGGGACCATGCATCTGCGCCGATCCTAAGAGTTAAAAAAGAAAAAACAAGAAAAAAAAAGGAGTTCTATTTCAGAAACCAAGAGAAAGCTCCAAAGCATGTCTTACAACTCAAAATTTTGGCATAAACTTCGAGTGGTATAGTAACATACATAACATCAACTCGCCTTTTGGTACTAGTGCTACTTTATTTGTGTCAACTAATGAGTCGTTCAGCCAGAAGCAAAGACAATTTCCAATAGCATGGAGAAACGGAACCAAGATGTGACACCCGTTTAATCAAAATAATCCAGATTCACAGTTAATGTTCACATCCATGGTGAAATGAATCCCTGGTCCAACTTTCATATATATTTTTTTTAAATAAAAAAATCTTAGGTTTAAGTTATGAAATGACAAAAGATAGTAGTTTAAGAAAAAAGAATCTCCAGAATACAAAAATGTTCCTAAATTATCCTCTTTAGCAAATTTTCCCTACATATAACAATTCCTAAAGCAAGTGCTTGTAATTTCAAGTCATCCCACTGATAGATCAGATAATCACATGGCAATATAGAGCCAAGTGATTGTGTATTATGAATATTCTACCTTTTAGTAATAAACCAAAGGAAACACACTTCAGCCTCACACTTCAGAAAAGTCAAAATGATGGAACGAAGACATACCTTCTCACAGATGTGTTAACAAGGCATCCATCAAAATCAAAGGCAGCAATTTTTTTGTGAATCATGAAGGCCATCAACCTAAAAGTTAAGTTCTATTAGAAAACTTCTTAACACCAAATACATGGTAAGAAAGTTAAGGAACTTCAGAAAGAAATATTTGTTTAAGCAACAAATGGAATTGGCATCTCAAGAAAATAAATAAATTAATTTGATAAAGCAGGCAAACAAGAAACAAACATTAGAAACATGCTGAAGCTAGAAAAATATGATTATTCTAAGCGTTCATCTTAGAATTTCCAATAAAAAATAGTTACGTAAGAAAAATATATAACGTTATACATGTTACACGCTTCTTAGATGATGAGAAAAAAATTAAATTTTCCATTTTCAGGATCCATACATACACGCTCAAGAAATATGACCGTCTCGAATGCCTTCCAATGAGGTAACAGGGTGGCATCCTGAATCCAAAATAACCAAATAAAAATTAAATCAAGAAACTTTTATACCGTTGATATGACCAAGCAAAATATATCAATATCAATTGAAATGACAGAAAGTAGGTAGACCCAAACCCCAATAAACAAGTTGCCTAATAATGAAGCATACCTTATATTTGTTCTTGAATTCAGATGTAGGGAATGATACCTCCAGTTCATCTGTCTCAGCAGACAAAGATGGCTATAGGTGTTGCCAAAGGGAAAGAAAATATACTCAATTTTCAACTAAACTGAGTAACAGATATCAACAAATAGCAAAATAGAGCAACAGAAGAAATCACATGACAATGAAGTGAACAGCTGCCACATTATCTAAGACATGGTGCCCAGAAATTAACGCAATGCAAACAGCTTAACCTTTGAGGTTAGATAAATAATTGAAATCTCTAACTAATAAAACATCAGCAAAGAAATATTGGACTGCTCCAACGGAGACAACAATTTTGTAGCTTGTGGTCACTGGACTGTTCTCCCAACTATTCAATCTTTGTGCAACTATTTAATTTAAGGGAAAATATTAGGAAATAAGCAGAAGTTGCTTGAATCATGAAGGCCTTGCAGATCTCCAGGAAGAGATTCCTTGCAAAGTAACAATTGATCATCATATATTACTAGAAAGCTAAAATTTTAATGAATAGTCTCTGGCAAATTTAATGTTTCCTTTGTTACCAACATATTCAAATATTTCTGCAAGACACTAATCACAGGTTACATGATTGAACAAACACACATATCCAAAACACAGGTGCACTCTCCAAGTCCATTTTATAAAACTAATACATGTGGATATATCATCTTGAACATGATCATACACAAAGACTTTTTAGTTATCATCACATGTCAATCCAACATCCAATAGGTTCCGGTGCAAACTTCATTGTATCCTCAATTCTGTTGAACACTAACAAGCTAAAGATGCAAACTGCAAAATGCTCGTGAGTCGTGACTACAAAGACTAATCAGGTATATCAATAAGATAACTCAGGCTCATCTCTCTCATAATTAGTAGAAAATAGATTAAGGAACTCTTCAATACTCTTCAAATATGTCTACATTCAAATATTTCTGCAAGACACTAATCACAGGTTACATGATTGAACAAACACACATATCCAAAACACAGTTGCACTCTCCAAGTCCATTTTATAAAACTAATACATCTGGATATATCATCTTGAACATGATCACACACAAGACTTGTTAGTTATCATCACATTTCAATCCAACATCCAATAGGTTCCAGTGCAAACTTCATTGTATCCTCAATTCTGTTGAACACTAACAAGCTAAAGATGCAAAACTGCAAAATGCTCGTGAGTCGTGACTACAAAGACTAATCAGGTATATCAATAAAACAACTCAGGCTCATCTCTCTCATTAGTAGAAAATAGATTAAGGAACACTTCAAAAGTGCAACGCTTTACCTTCTTCTTCTTTATTTTTCTGTTGTCTTGCTCATTGTCCTCATTGTCATCTCTTTGATGGACCTGCTGAAGGTTGAAAAGGATTGTTAGGCCTTGCAAAAGTTGGAAGAATAAATATTGATGTAACATATCATCGCACAGGCCAAAATTTGTTCTCTACAAGCTTCTCGTACTTTCCTATCTATAGTTCAATTTCAGGGTATTCTTCTCAACATAATTCATATGTACCTTGTTTAGAGACTCATTTTCCTCCATCAATCTCTTTAATTCCTCTTGATCATCACTCTGTATAGCTCAAAATGACCAAATAAATATATACTCTAGATAAACCAAGAAATAAATACAACAGACATATCAATTAAAATGACCAAAATTCTCTAAATAGGAACAGCTTTCCATCAGGTTGCACCATCATCAACAATAATAAAATTCATTGTTTTCCACCATTTTGAGCATTCAGCAATTTGAGCATTCAGCAACAAGATTTAGTCTCAGATATAATTAATCCTTTATAAACTTAATAAATAACAGTACTTGGATCAACTATGCATACATTTATTTTCTCTACATACCCATTGATAAAACAGTAATCACAAAATAAAAATTAGTAGCAATTCAAGCAACATTTAACAGAAATGCTAGCATACTCCTATTAGAGTCAGTTATTGCTACTACAATAATAACATTATGAGTTAATAGTTATTTTGGTCACTATTTATTTATGCTTTGCGGTTTTTGTCACTTAACTATTTTTTGGCTAGATATATCACCTTAGTATTTGCGTTTGGCTAAAAATAAATTGCCACCACTTTTACGACGTGGTTCGTAGCCAAACTTAGATATGTGCCGAGCATGCTACTCGAATATACGGGAGTAGAAAAGTAAAATCACTCTAACCTTACTTAACTCCCTCTTAACTCAAAACTGGTCAAAATCCGATCAGTAACGTGGATTAAGTGAATTGTGAATGATTTTTACTTTCGTAACTCTCTATTTTCAGTCACATCACATGCTCAACACATATCTAACTATTCAGGAAACCATTACAAAAGTAGTGACAGTGTTTAGCCAACTGTAAATACTAAAGTGATATATTTAGCCAAAAAATTATTTAGTACAAAAAGTGCAAAACGTGTATAGTTTAGTGAATGAAAATAGCTAGTACTATCTCCGTTCCTAATTAATGGATACATTTCACCTTTTCACACATACTAAGGAAATGATTAGAAGTCAATAATTACAAAGAAAAAATGTCTAAATTACCCCATAATTAAAGTATGGTTTGATGTGTATGGGTAAGTGATTGTTGGAAACACTAAAGTATTAAGTAAAGTGACTAAGGGTAAAATTGGAAGAAACCTGCCAAATGTTTTATCAAATTTTAAAATGTATCAATTAATTTGGAACATTTAAAAAAGTGAAATGTATCAATTAATTAGGACTATGTTTTTTTTTTTTATATAGTTTTAGCTTTGTTTTGGTAACATCGCGTCCCCTGAGCACTTTTTAATTATTCATTTTGAGTCCGTTTTCGATTTGAGATTAGATTTTGTGGTTAGTGAAATATAGGAATAACACCACCACGATTTTGAGTTAAAATTTTAACAAGCTTAAGTGTGTAAAGAGACTATGAGTTTATTTTGTTAATCTTGATTGTGCCCCTCCTCTCTTTAAAGTCTGCTTACACCAATGGTAGGTAGTAACTCATAACATTATTTCACTCATCTATATCACGCTAATTTCTTTCCACCACGAATTTGAAGAAAATTTATCCAATCTTCTAAAACCAAAAAACTCTCAAACAGTATTTCTATCACAGAATTTTCTGTTAATTTATATAAATACTAATTTGAAGAACTGATCAAACAAATGTACGCCTAAAACGAAGGGAAGAGATAGAGAGAGACGAATTCATTGTACTTTGAGAGCTGAAAATCCATTGATAGAGTCGAGCGTAGCAACAGAGTTGGATTTCAAAGGAAAGCATTGCAAGTGATGCCATTTCGTCATATCGAATCCTCTAGAATCTCTGCTAACCAAACCGATCCTCAAAGCGCTTGCAGAAATAGTCTTCGAGCATTGCTTGCATGACGACCTATCAGATTTAGCGTACTCTGCAACTATCTTCGATGAGGATGAAGAAGATGATTTTGCCGCCATTTTTTAGGCAAAACGAATTGAAAGAGCAACAGAGTTAGGGTTACGAGAAATTATTAAGAAATTGAAGCAAATGAGACTTCTTCGCATTCAGCCATTAATGAACCGAAGCAGAGGTTTTTCAAAAACCGTTTTTGGTTCCCTTTTTGACGAAACTCTGAAGAAAAAGACCAAGGTAAACTATTACGCTTCCCAAGTCTCTTGACGCTTTATATAGTTTTTCTGCAGTCCGGCTCCTGTGCGGAACGCCCAAAGTTCTGCACCTGCGGAACCATCCTAGCCGTCGGATGGAATTTTGAGCGAGTCAGGATCACGAAGAGAGAAAAGTTGCATGTGACAATAAAAAAATAATAAAAAAAACAAATGTTATATAATGAAAGAGTACATATGTAATTTTACAAATAAATGATTGGAGTTCAGAGAGGAGAGAGAAAAGTTGCGGGTGAACAAAAACACGTGTTCTTCGTTAGAGAACACATGTTCTCGAGAGAACATGTGTTCTCTAACGAGCAACATGTGTTTTTGTTCGACGCAACTTTTCTCCCTCCCTCCTCGAGAACAAAAAGTAACTGCGCAACCGATCACATCGATTGGGTTACAGGAGGAGAGAGAAAAGTTGCGGGTGAACAAAAACACGTGTTCTTCGTTAGAGAACACATGTTCTCGAACATGTGTTCTCAACGAAGAACATGTGTTTTTTTTTCAACCGCAACTTTTCTCTCTCGAGAACAAAAAGTAACACGCAAAGTTTATCCCTAAAATACCCCCTATTTTGATACGATCGTTGGATCAAAAAGTATAAAATCAAGCTAGTGGGATCGTGGCGCAGCGTCACGAAATTTTTCGAGTCCCGATAGGGAGTCGCGACGGGTCTGCTATGCTTTTGCAGTATCGCTCGACTCTTTTTCCTTGGCCACTTGGGCTTGGGTCCCGCATAGTCTAAGCTTCGGGTTGAATTCTAAACGGGTCTTGAAATAAATATTTGTATCAAATAAACCCCTCAAGTTTTCTTGGCTTGTCCTTGAAGTTTCATTTGTCTAAAAAAGCTTCTCTCTAATATGTAACAAATTTTATTGCATTTGGTTTGAAGGATTTAATACTCAAGTAAGTTAGGTGGATTTGAAATTGAAGAACTTAGGTAAATGGTTTAGAACCTTATCTATCTATTGGGAGACACTAGAAAATCTTTAGAATTCTACAACCGTATAAGTAGAATTCTTTAGATACATGATATTTGGAAATTTAGGATGAGATACATAATATTTGGAATATTTAGGATGCTTTCTTCTATTATTACACTAATTATATCATACACTAATTATATTTCTTAATTAAAAAGTAATTAGCTTAGAGTATTTACCCACACAATTCTTGTATATAAAATATTACTAACAAAAAGAAAAATAGTGACAAAATAATAATTTGATAAATTTGAGTATAAGGTACAATCCCCATATACTTCTCGAATTGAGAATAAGATCTGTTGATTATTCTCGTCGCTTTGACCAGAGAGGCAGAGATATTTGAAATTTGATCCCATATTGGGTGGCAGAACTTTCTCTAATTTTGTTAAGAAAGACCCAAAACTTCTAGCCTTGAATTTGAAGGCTAGTGTTGATTTGGGGGATTTGAGGAAAGATGGAGAAGGGTGATACTTTAGAGTTTCGATAATTATTCCAATTGAACCTTTTGTGTTATTTTTTCAAGTGTCTAACCACTATTTATAGACTTAGAGTGAAATGTGAATAAGATCATACTTGAACATTTGAATTTTATATTCCTATTTAATTTAATATAATTTAAAAAATATAAATAATTTGTTTGGACAACGAGTGAAGTTGGCAATAATATTTATCAGCCGACTTTTTAAATTTTTATTAAACGAGGTCTAAAACTTTACAACTTGTCGGGATTTTAATTGATCTAGATATTTGAACTTTGAAGGACCAAATAATAATAATCGAAAATTAATTTAATAAATTTTCAATGTCTGCCGAGTAATCTTAGGTGAATTACTTGAAAACAAAGAATGAACACTCATTTGGCACATGCCCATCTTCTTCCATTTTCCCTCCAAAAATAGCAAAAACTAATCTATAATAATCTTGTTTTTTAATGTTAAGGGTAATAAAAAATTCTATATTTTTCCCTTCTGATTATTTGTACTTCATTAATTAACTTAGAGGAGGAAATAATAGCTCATGAATTTCTTATTTTTCCCATTACAATTAAGAAAACCAGGTCTTTTTTTTTAAGAATGAATTTTAAAAGATTTATTTGTGACAAATAAAACTGAAGGGGAGTTAATAACTATTTATAGCACTAAACTATTTACTAATTTCTCTTTATAGTACTAAACTATTTTTTTATCTAAATATGTCACTCAACTATTTACGTTTATCAAAAAATATACAACCACCCATTTTTTGGGTGTTTTCCGGCCAGCGTTGTCACGTGAGTTGCTTCAGAACATGAACAATGACGAAAAGGAAAAGAAATATTGGAAACGTCAGGCGATAACTGCTTAATTTGTTGTTGCAAGAGCAAACGGGTCTGTCAAATTAAGCAATTATGGCCCGACGTTTCCAATATTTCTTTCCTTTTAGCCTTTGTTTATGTTCTCAAGCAACTCACGTGACATCGTCGGCGAAACACCCCAAAAATGGGTGATTATATTTTTTGGGTAAGCGTAAATAATTGAGTGACATATTTAGATAAAGCGTAAATAGTTGAATGACATATTTAGATAAAAAAATAGTTTAGTACTATAAAGAGAAATTCGTAAATAGTTTAGTGCTGTAAATATCTATTAACTCAACTGAAGGGGCTCATTTGATACAAACCCCTATTTCTAGGGACTTTACTTTGATTGAGAATTCACCCGCTATAATAATATTATTTCAAAAATATTAATATTGTTCTTTTAAATAAAATTTGTATATCACCGATTATATCAATTATATTCAAGAGAATAATATTGATATTTTAATTAAAAAATATTTATTTTTTATTGTTAGCTACATATAAAAAAACTGAGTAATTAAAGTATGGAGTAATTAGTAAACTTCCATAATAAACAACTGAAATTCCATCATCGTCCTTTTGACTTCCCCCTGGCGCCACCGCACCAGAATGTCCCGGCGGTCGCACACGGCGGAGATGGGCAGCGTAGCCTGCGAAGAATTAATCGAAGTCGGGGCAGGTAGAGAAGGATGGCTGGTGGATAATCCTAACCTTTCAACCGCTCTGGATACCAATTCTCTGGCCCTTGCGAATCGCTCTATAGTAATTGTTCTGCACTGGTCACCCGGGTCTGATCCGACTAGTCACCGTCTCAAGATCCGACCCGATCTCTCTCCGATTGAAGCTGAGTACATTTCTGCTATTGAGTGGTTAGCCTATGATGATTTCACTGTCCTTGCTGTTGGGACTTCTTGTGGCTTCTTTTTTATTTACTCTCTTCAAGGCGATCTCATTCACAAACAGGTAATTTTCATCATTTTAGGTATAAATCCATTATCTAATAGTTGGAATTTTGAGCTAAAAAACGATTGGTTAGCAAAGAAGCTTCTTTTTGACGAAGTTGTGTTAAATTTTGGGTACATTTTGTGGTTTCGTGGATGAATTCAATAGCAGAGTGGAGGAAAATAGGTCAAGTTTTGCTGCAATTCACAATTTTGTTTTCTGGAATTTGATGCATTAGAAGTTCTTTGTGGATATGTTAAAGAGTAGAGTTGATGAATTTTTGAATTGTTAATGATAATTGGGAGAAAATAAGGGTAAGACTGCTTACATCGGGACCTTGTCAGACCCAGCTGATGCGGGAGCTGTCACGGGCCATCTCTCAAGGGTCTTAGACGCTATATTCGAGCGACCCGTGACAGAGCCTTGTGCACTGGGTAGGAATTTTTATTTTATTTTTTTTATTTGGGATAAAGAGTGGAAAGGAATGGTCCACATGGAGTAACATGAATATGGAGAGCGATACCGAACCGTGACAATCCAATTGATAAAGAGTTTATGTTAATGAGGAATTGAGTTTTTCTGTTGGATATCATTTTGTTGAGGTGTTTTCTTTGAGCTTGTGATTTCTGCGTGCATTTCGTTTCCTGATCATCCAGAGGTTCCCCGTTATATTGAGAATTTAAATAGGAGAGAAATCATAACTAAATGTTGTCTTTGCAGCTTGTAAATAATGGAAAGATTATCAAGTTTAGAGTCCGTGGAACTAAGAAAGATTTGGTGCAAGATGCATCACAGGAGGAGGTTTGTGTTGTTATGCGGACTACAATCGCTCGTTTTGATGGATCTGATATTCAGGTATATGCAGTGTAATATATGGTTTTCATCCAAGAGAAGGTTAATGGCTTTCTTAGTTCAATAAAGTTAAAGATTGAAGCCAGTTGTACGTAGAGTAACTTGGCTTGCTAAAGTGTGATGTGAACGTATGGACCAAAGAATTTACTCCTTGCTAATTTGTCTTTCCTTTTACTATTAGCAACACTACCATCCTCCAGTACCATTCATGACTGGTCGCTCCGTGAATTTTTCTCGATCATACTACCACCAGAACCATCCTCTACCATCTATTGTCACATTTATAGTACTGCAGCTATCCTTTTACGTGAATAATGTCTTAAGCTACCATTATGACTATGTGAGCAGTTACACCTTCTGACACTGCTTTCCACCTTCACGGTCACTTGCTGTGATCTTCTTACTTTACGATCTCTGATATAATCCCCAACTCGATCATTCCTCTTATCTCCTTATCCTCCTCTCTAGCACTTAGATAAGATGCAAATTGAAGCATTAACTATATAGGCACCTAACTCCTTCAGAAATATAAAAACTTCAAGAAGGTCGGTGAAACAGCAAAAGCATATAGGTTATTAAAGGCAATGAAAAGGTCTTTGACACTTCTTGTCTTCAACTTGTGAAGCGTCATCAACTATTCTCTTTTTTTGAGTATCCAATAGTTTTCTTTATCTTCTTTTGTATGTATTTAATGTATCTAAGGGTTGGATATATGCAGAATATGCTGCAGCGCTGGTTTCAAGAAAGGCACTCTCGTCTTTGGGATGGAACTTCAATGAGGCGAGATTCAGAGGATTCTGGGACCTCCTTCGGTAGGCTTCCTTACCAACTGTGGAATGTTAACAAGTATGGATCATGTGCTGATGCTGCTATTACGGGCATCATGCCCCCTCCTTTAGTTGAACTACAGGTACTCTCTTGTGATCCTTGTAAATTTAGATCTGTTTTATTTTCCCTTATTCTTGTTTCCAGTTCAATTAGCCTTCCTGGCAGACTAGAACTTTTATCTTACATATTTGATGCATTCACTCTTGTGATGCAAATTGTGTAATGAAGTCATTCAACTCTTATCTCGATTAAACATTGCAAAAAACTCACTGGGGGGAAAATAGCCTTGACACTTATGAAGTTATTCTTGTATTGATGAACGATGGGGAACTTTCTGAAAAGTTGTATTTGAATTCAGCTGGTTTTATTGTTGGGCAGTCAAGTCAACGGTATTATTGTGCTGTCACAATTGGAAATGATGCAGTGATTTCGGCGTACAGGTTAGTCTCGTTAGTGTTAATTCTGCAGTCAGTTAATGTTATTTTGCTTTGGTTTGGAACTGCAACACAGTGATTTCTTAGATTTACTGCATTGTTAGTATGTTTTCCCCTGAAAATCCTTTCTCTTTCGTCCTTATCGTGCTTCATTCTGAAGACTTTCAGAGGACAGAAACAGATCAATAGTAGGAGCCATTCTGTCAAAAGTTGTGCCTGTCACATTTTCAACTATAAGCTCTATCTCAAAAATGATTTGGAGGAGTAATTCATCACCAAAGAAGCAAGAGGCAAAGCCTCAACCATTTTCCCGAGGTTAGATAGTAGCTTCTAAGTATTAGAATGTATTTCTAATTGACTTTCTATGTACTTTGTGATTGCGTCTTTTTTTTTTTTGGGTGAATAATTGCCTCTTCTTTTACATGACGTTGTATGGGCTTTCTTTTTGTTTGTTACTCTTCTTTATTTTATGGCATCTTCTTTCGAACATTCAATGTTAAATGCTTTTGGCCGTTCCGTGGTTTGTCAAATTTATTTGGTCCTTGTTTATCTGAACTAGAAAGAATTGTTTTGAATGTTTCTTGCCCCCAAAGTATCCTTTCTTCTTCCTCTATTCCTCAGCAGAGAGGTCAAAAAAGAAAAAAAGAAAAGAAAGGAAAGAAATGTCTTTAATAGCTCCCTTAGCTTTCAGTTCAAGATTTTACTTGCTCCAGTTGCCATGCTGTTTTCTGTTGTACCTGTATATGTTTCTGGAGAACATTCTTACTGAAGCTTTCTTTACCTGCCATCTAGGAGTTTGATCTGCCTTAATTGTTGTCTGAATGCTTGTTCACCTCATTCCATGAACTACTGAATTTTGCAGCTTCTCCATTGACCTGTTTGAGGGATCAGCCGAGAAAGGGAGAGAAGCTTACATTATCGCCAAGTGGTACTTTGGCAGCAATAACTGATTCACTTGGTCGTATTTTGCTCCTGGACACACAGGCTTTGGTCGTAGTACGATTATGGAAGGTTTGTTTGCAGAACTTAAGTAGTTGAATTCTCTTTTATCTTAATTATCTTATTGTGTGTGATTGATATTCCTTTCAGGGATATCGTGATGCAAGTTGCCTCTTTGTCGAGTTGCTGGCGAATAAAGGGTCTTCAATGAAAAGGTCTGCTGGTTATGAGTACAAGAAGAGTGATTACTGTCTTTGTTTAGCCATCCATGCTCCTCGAAAAGGAATAGTTGAGGTATTTCACCTTGGATTCCACTATTTACGATTGCGTCTCTCTCTCTCTCTCTCTCTCTCTCTCTCTCTCACACACACACACACACACACACACACTAATGGATAGCATAGTTAGGCATTTCTTTTCCACTTTAAGATAGTAGCAAATTCAAGGCCTTTGGTACTGCAAGCTTTAAGCATTGTGCACTATTAAAAATTTGATCTTTTTCGTTCTCTGTCTATTAGTTGCTAACAAGATTTTATGATGTCATTTCAAGTTGTTCTTAAAGAATAATGAACTTTATGCCGGATGCCTGTTTAATCTTCAAAGAGCAATGAGCATGTGGAGATTGTTTCTTTTCTTCTTTATTCCTCGAAACAATCTGATAGTGTGGCAAAATAGTTACAAATTTCTCGGCTTAGTTATTAATTTGGATCCTTCATTTCAGGTTTGGCAGATGAGAACTGGACCTCGTCTACTTACCATCCCATGCGCGAAAGGTAGCAAAATATTGCAACCCACATACAGATTCGGATCATCAACGACATCTTCATCTTCTTACGTCCCCTTAGAAGTTTTCTTTTTAAATGGTGATTCTGGACAATTGTCAGTTTTAAATCGAACTCTCAACTGACTGTTCCTTTTGCAAATTCCATATTTATGTTGATTCACTACAGTATATTCAAATACATTTTCATTCTGTATTTGTCAATTGCCAACGCCCTAATGTTTATCTTATATACCACATGAAATGTAGAGATGTGGATATTCAATCGTGGATGAAATACTTTTAAAAGTTAATTGCATTAAACTATAATGAATTCGGGGGCTTGCACTTTAATTTAAATTTCGCAAATAATGCATTGGTAGTTTATTGGTCATTGGTCAATTGTTGCAATTTAGATTGTTTGCAAGAGTATGTGAGTTAAGAAGTCAAAATTTCAAGTTAGAAAGTGGTGCCTAAGGTTTAGCTTTATGTCATGAGTTTGAATTCATTCCTTTTAAAATTTCTTATAATAAATAAGTTTTCTTTCAAATTAATAAAAAAATTAAAAATCGTTTTTTTAAATTTTATCTTTCTTCTCAGAAATAACCCCAAGTAAAGAATATTTCAAACCCTATCTTTCAATTTATCCTGATTCCATATCCAAAAGAAGATTTGTTAATGAGATACTTTGCAATTCGAATTTTATGCGAAACAAGTTTTTTTTAATAAATACGAAACACTGCAAGACGTGTTTTGAGCCTTAGGACATGTGTTCTTCTGAGATTAAAAAATACAATAGGTATTTTGGATTCAAAACATGTGTCCGTTTTAAATCAATTTTAATTATAAAATTTTTAATCCAACGAAAGTAAGAAAATTTTTGAAGTTACGGAATTATCTCGTTCCGCATTGAAATCGCTGGTCGTATTAAACTGAGCCACTCCTGCCCATTTTGTATACAGCAACACTTGGATCTTGTGATTCTTGTCGATGCAGCTACCTCTAAAGTTTAGTTTTCATCGGAGAGTTGTCCGTATTTCATCATTTCTTGCTCTTTGAAATTCTTTCTATTGATAAAAGTAATTGATGAAATATGAAATCTCACGTCGAGTGTTTAAAGAATACCCAAATAACTTTTAAGTTTATGGGTTAATTCATCTCATTATCAATTGGTTTTGAGTGGATATGGAGGCCAATGACCTAATTTTCATGTCATATCAGAGCGGGACCTTAGGCTGGATGTGTGAGCTTATAATGCCTAGTGAGCTATATTTGTCCCCAGTGACCCAAGAAGGGCAACGAGACTTTAAGTTGACTCCCACCTCAATGTGAGGGGAGTGTTGAAATATAAAGTCTCACATTGATTTTTTTAGAGGATATAAATGTTCATAAACTAATTTTCATAGTAATTAGTGATTCTGAATCTTAAGGGGTCGTATTCAATTAGGATTTTAAAAGATTATTTTGGGATAAATAAATCTTGTGGTATTTCAATTAAATTTTTTAGGTAATCTAAATAAGTCTAGTGGTATTCAATCAGGACTATTAAGATATTTTACAAACGGTGTCCAAATATAGTGGTATTCAATCAGTGATTCTAAATAAGTAACAAAAAGTCTCTTGTTATTTAAAAAACTTGCTAATTATAATGGATTTTTTTAATTAAGAATTTATGGGATTTTTTAGTGGGAAATATAAATACTAAACCCTATACAAAATCTCACACGAACTCATGAGACTTTTCACGTGAGATTTTATTTCGAAAGCATATGCTAGCTTTGATTCTCTCTAATTTTCTATTGGACAAATTGACAATCACCAACAGCTCGAGATTGATGTTCATACACTTACCTCCTATATCGATTGCAGATATCTATGAATAGATTATAACAAAATGAAATCAATTCTTCACATTTGAAGAAAAAACTCAGGCATTTGTTTTTAAAATTTTGTTAAAAATCCGATTACGTCACCAAGGAAGGAAGCAGAATTTGAAAATAAACGAATCAAAATTCACAAATAGATACTGAATTATCAACATGCAACTGTTAATTAACACAAATACCCGAGGAAACGCAAAATTTCAGCAGGATTCTCATGTTATTGTTGATGCAAGTGACTACAACTTTAAGCAATTGACTTTCATTGGCTTTATATGACCCCATTACATTATTTGAACCAAGTGTCCACAGCGTAGAAACCTTATACCTATCATACAACCTCTGAGAAGATAAATTCCACCATCATTTGGAAAGCTTGGGTTGTAAAGTTTGTTCCTGAAGAATTCGTGTATTATTGAACTAGACATTACTCATCATCCAACTCAGTTGGTTGGTTAGCATCGTACAAATAAAAAGTCCTTGTGTTCCCTCCGAATCTTATAAATTTTTATGATATAAATTTTAAAATTCGAACATAAAAAATCCTGAATATAAAAAATCTTTAAAAAAATCTTATAAATCATTACATTCTTAAATAGTCTTTCAAAATTCACTGAATTTATTTATTCATAAATAATTTTTTAAAATTCTAATTGAATACATTCCTTAATTGATTTTGATTTCGGATCTTGAATTGAAAGACTATTATGCAAACAATTTAATTTGAGATCTTGAAGGATTCTTCAACTATTTGCAGCCTCCTCTATAACCAATGCATCTGGACAACAATCATCTCTATTAGTATGGCCACATAATCATTAGATAAAAACATCATTTTCTAATTGCTAATTACAGCTTTGATTATACTGTAATTCTTCCAAAACTATTTTACTCCAATTAAGTTACTTCCTCGAACAAAAAAAAAAAAAATAGAAATAAAAGATAAAATTAAATTAAAAATTAAAATTAAATAGATTCATATATCATATACTCCCTCTGTCCCAAATTATCTGTCCACTTTGTGTTTTGCACGGAGATTAAGGTTTAGTCAAATTCTATAGTGAAATATGGTAAAATCTCAAACATGACCCTATTTAATATTAGTCATAATTTAATTCTATCTTCTCTTCTCTTTATATTCTTCTCTCTAGAACATTTAATGTAAGGGGTAGTATTGGAAAAATCACCATTAATGAATCATTTATTTAGAAAATGGACAAATAATTTGGAACAGATTAAAAAGGAAATGTGGACAGATAATTTGGGACGGAGGGAATATGACTTATGAAATTTGACGAAATTTTAATTTTCGTGCCAAATATAAAATAGATCAAAATTTGCAACTTCAAAAGTGTCTTCTGAAGGATCCATCTACTGGGAGTATCAACTGAGTTTATGGCTTTCTCTTCATCTACTTTGTTCTTCCTCTTCCTCCTCCTCCTCCACCTACCAGTCTTCTCCACCGCAAACCTCCACAGACCACCATCTCTTTTCAGATCAGAACTCGTCTCCGGTGATGAATCCATCAACCAAATTCCTCCAACAACCTATTTTGAAGTCACAAAGCCCATAAATCTTCCAAAGACAAAACCTTGTTCATACACCATTCTACAGCATGATTTTGGTTCCACATATGGGAAGCCACCAGTTCTTGTCCATTATACCCCTCCTTCAAATTGCCCATCTCAGAATTTCCATAAAATTGTTCTTGAATGGAAATCTACTTGCAAAGGTAGGCAATTTGATCGTATTTTTGGAGTTTGGTTAGGTGGGGTTGAGATTTTCAGAAGCTGTACCGCTGAGCCTAGGGCTACTGGGATTATTTGGACTGTTGAGAAAGACATTACTAGGTATTCTTCTTTGCTTATGACTAATCAAACTTTTGCTGTTTATATGGGTAATATTGTGGATACTACTTATACTGGTATATACCATGTCAATATCACTTTACATTTTTACCCTTCTCAAGAAAAGTTTAGTTTTGGAAATTTGGATAATTCTTTCACTGGGTTTGATTCTGAGGCTGATTTGATATTGCCCATTTCTAGAAATTTGCCATTGAATGATGGGTTGTGGTTTGAAATTCAGAATTCTACTGATTTGGAGTTTAAGGAATTCAAGATCCCTCAAAATGTGTATAGGGCAGTTTTGGAAGTTTATGTTTCATTTCATGAGAATGATGAATTTTGGTATACAAATGTTCCTAATGAGTATAATGCTGTTAATAATATTAGTTTACCTGGAAATGGACCTTTTAGGGAGGTTGTTGTTACTTTAGATGATACTCTGGTTGGGGCAGTTTGGCCTTTTACTGTGGTTTATACTGGTGGTATCAATCCTTTGTTGTGGAGACCCATTACTGGAATTGGTTCTTTTGATTTACCTTCTTATGATATTGAGATTACTCCATTTTTGGGTAAAATTTTAGATGGAAAGACTCATACGTTCGGGTTTAGAGTTACGAATGCTTTGAATGTATGGTACATTGATGCAAATTTGCATCTTTGGTTGGACCCAAAGAGCGAAAAGACCCAAGGCAAGTTGATAAACTACGTTATCTCGCCCCTCAAGATTTCTTTAGTATCGAACTTTTCGGGTTTTGATGGGTCATTTATCACTAATGTAACTAGGTCTATAGAATCAAATGGTTGGGTGAAATCTTCATATGGGACAGTCATCACCAGGGCGACTCAAGGGTTCAACTATAGCAACTATATGATTATGGGGAATGAGGGCAACAAGCAGATTATAAATCAGACCATTGATTTTGATGATAAAGTCTATGCTAAGTTGCCATCTTCTTCCATTCACTCCCTTAAATCCGTCAAAAAATTCCCTCTTTACTTGCATACCGACAGTGTGGATCAAGGGAATGATTCGTATACTTCTGTATCAAACATATCTTTTGGATTCAACGAGAAGAAGGTAAGGACTTCTGATTCAGGATTGTCGATCAGCTCTTTAAAAAATTTGCAGAATGGACAAGGTTCGATGCTAGTTAAGGGAAATTTGGTGATCCGTGGACTCGGGAGTACGCAGCAGACATACAACTATCATGATGATACGTTCTGCTATTTCCGGAATATAAGCAGCTCAAATTACACCGTTCTTCACGATAAAGTGAGCAGTATTTGCAGGAAAAGAGTCAAAAGACCAAGATTGCATTTGCCCTCTGTGTTTGGCCTTGGTAGAATGTGATATACTCTTTCCATCCAAGTTCGATAAGGGTAGTGAATGATTTTTTATTTTCTTTTTTCTTCGTAAGTTGCTTAAATATTTCAATCCTCTCGAGAAATGATCGAGAAATTCAGAGAGGGATTCTGTGTTTATTGTAGAGATATTAATCCGCATAATCTCTACTGTTTTTGTTGTTCATTTCATGAATGCCATGGTTCAGACTTTTCTATCGGATTTTGCATACACTCTCTGTGAAACTCCATCCCACATGGGAGTAAGTGAAGATAAAGTGGTATATACGGGTGAAAATCGTCTATCCCTGCGTATGTTTCCATTCCTATGTCCAACCATTTATGATTCCGTCATGTGTACATTTCTTCTAATTATATATACTCGATGATTTGTGAGTGGTTGAACACACATGAATGAATACAGACGAATATTCATTTTGGAATAGCGAGTTCGGTTGTCAAATACATGGTCGTTGGTACTGCAAGGTGACATGTGCCCAAGGGCCTGGGGTCACTTTTACATGGAGGCGTCATGTTGGGTAGCCCCACGTCACTCTCACATGAATTGGGGTAGGCCTACTTACAAGGTAGGCCCGACCTAAATCATGTGAGAGGCCTGTGAGGCTATTCCCAGACAGGCTAAATTTCCCAAGGGCCTACGACAGACACTTAAGCTTCAAGTGCCCAAATCGACGATACCCAATCTATCGAGAAAGGAGATTTGGGAATCAGTTCTAAACAACAGACTCCTGTGGATCCCTATTTAGTTTACCATGGATTTTCAGAAAGCTAAATTGATTTTTTTGACCTAAATGAATGAACTTTCAGTGAATTCATTAATGAGGTTTATGGTCCTTGTTGTATGCCAAAGAAGATAACAAAATTTATTCTTTCTTTTGGTATGGAATGGATCTAGTGGACTGAGTTCTTTTGACAAATAATTTTTTATCTTTTGGTATGGAACCAAGGAAGGACATCGGCGGTGGTGGTGATTCTAGATTTTGGAGGTGAGGAAAGAGCAACAAATATTAAAAGAAAAATAAATAAATGGCAGGTTGACTATGCAGGGGTATAGTAGTCTTTCAACAGAAAATTGCCTTGGCAGGAGGGATCTAACCTTGAAAATATCACTAGCCTTTGAATATAAGGAGCTTTGTCTCCTGCCTGAGGCTTTGTGCTTTTTGTATATCTTGCAAATTTCTTATTGGTTAATACACGAGATCTCGCTTTGACCAAAAAAAATATAATCGTATTTGAATAGATTAGTGATTACTAGCAGCGGATGGAGCCAAGAGGGCGGAGGAGCGACCGCCACCCAATATTTTGAAAAATGATACATTTTTAATAGAATTTTTTTCGACCCCCAAAGAATGATATATTGCTCCTAAGGTGTATATTTTTGCTCCGCCCTTGAGTAACCCTTTATTATTAGAGATTGCGGGAATTTAAAGGTTTATAATCCAAGCTATTATTAAAGTAGTAAGAAAGATAAAAGCTACATTTGCGACTTTTTTTTTAAAAGTATTACGATTTACGAGTAGTCTTTTTGGAACTTTTTTTTTTTAATAATATTTATTAATTGGATTTTTTTTCTTTTTTATAATCAATGACTTATTTTGTTCAACTTTACTAATGAATAAACTTATTAATTAATTTATGGACAATTTTTCTTTTATAATAGATGGCCACTTATTTGGTAGTAATAACTTTTGTTTTTTAGAAATTTACTTATTAACTAATTTATGTGATTCTTTTTTATAATATATGACGACTTATTTGGCAACAAATTTATTTATTAATTAATTTTACACAATAATATAAAAAATAACCATATTAAATTCATACGCATTAATTATTACAAAATAAGTAATAACATATAATGTTAATTACTCAAATTGTTCAATATGTCTTATCTTATTTATCCCAAATAATGAATTATTAATAATATAATATTGTTAATGTGATACCCGTGACTTTTTGCTTACGTGTTAGTGATGTGTAATTAATTTTTCACGACTTGTTACGCTGGTTAGAATTTATGTTATGCGATTACGTGATTATGAGTCTATTTATTTTTATAACATGTTACATGTTACTTTTGGGTACGTTTTGTGATGGGCGTTTTGTTCACGTATCGTAGTTGGAATTTATTTGTGTTTCACCTAGATGATTAATTTAATTACATAATTAATTAGTACTCCCTCCATTCCCTATTAATTGTCGTTTAGGAGATATCTAGGTATCCAAATTAATTGTCGTTTAAGGTTCTTTTATTAGTTGTCAATAATTTATTCCAATTATACCCTCTACATATTCCTTTCTTTTCTTTATGACATATAAGTGAAAGAGAGGGAGGGTTGGGTAATATTGGAAGTTTAGGTAAAAATGACAACTTCCTTAATTTTCTCAAATTGTCTAAAGAGTCTTATATTTAGGAATGGAGGGAGTAATATTTTTGGGATTAGAAGAATCACCATAATAATTATATAGGAAATTAATTTAAGGAAAGGTATTTTATATAGGAAATAATTTTGAATTGGATTTAAAAAATAAATAAAAGAAAAAGAAATTAAAAGAGGCAGCAAATCGGGGGATTCGAGGGTTACTGCATTGGGAGTCGTGCTCAATCAAAACAAACAGAGAAAATATCGGCAATAGCCGCGGGGGAACAAAAAGGATTTTTGGGATTTTAATATTTTGTGCAACTTCGACAAGACTTTTGAGTGGGTAATTCTCATCGGTTTTCGACGAACCTTATACGTAAATCGATCACAGCGAGATAATCTACGCGTGGGCACAGACAAAATTCGATTTGGAATTCGGAGTGGAAAGATATTGCACCGGGAGTGGGACTATTTTTCTGAATTTCGTGTTCTGCACAGTTTTCGGTAGAATCGTCGTACAGGTAACATCCGAACTCCAATTGGAGTAATTCCTTTTGATATAGAAACTAGAATGATAGGTCTATAATCTGACCAGAGGGATCGACATTTTAACCGTTAGATTTTCCGTAATGTATGTCAGAAATAGAGGGCAGAACCATATTTTTCCAGTTATTGGACGTTTAGTGCTTTTTCTAAGGATTCGAGGTAGGGACATTTACGTCATTTAATTCTCGCATATAATTATGTATAATATTGATTGATTAATTATTGCACAGTAAAAGCGGATAAATTATTGACGTTACAAAATAGTTGCACGGATTGTGTTTATTGCTTTCGATATTGTATAAACTGTTTTGGGCATGATTTAAATTCATTATAATTTGATTTGTAAATTGATTATTGCGCTCTTGTTATTACCTTATGTAAATTGTCATAATTAACTGATAATTGTGAATTTTGGATTAATTGGGTTTATATTGAACTTGCATAAATGTTACCGCTTTGGTAGTCATATTTTGGAGTCATTGATTTTAGTCATATTTGGTTTGGTCGACCGAGTCGTCGCCCTCTATTGAGCTGCGTCTAGGAACGAATAATTAGCAGGATCTGTCTGCCTTCTGTTCTGATCTGCTCTGCGACCCAAGAGGTCTTCTGCTCTGCGACCCAAGAGGTCTTCTGCTCTGTCCTGTTCGGGGTCCGCATCTGATGGGGCAAATCATCAGATACGGTAGTGGTTTTGTGGAGTCTCTGGTTGGGGATGATGATGCAATGTAATGGATGGATCCTTAAACTCGGGTCCTTTCGTTCGGGGGAAAATCCGAACCCACGTGTTGATACTGAACCTTCCTAGTTTGGTTGATAACTGGGATCACTATCGCTATTTCTAAGTATGAGTGACTAGACGAGTAAGCTCATGTGGTGGGATTGTGTGTCATAGCCTTAGCGATGTTCTAAGTATTTAAGACGAGTATGTGATTGAGTATACCGGATGGGCAACGCGTGGTACTTGTCGTACACTCGGTAATGGAATCGTTTAGGTGCGAAGAATGTTGTTAATTGCTTAATTGTTGCATTATATGTGTTCGTCCTTGTTTGAGTCTTTAATTGTTGTTTGCTTGGAGTCTATTTGGTCGCATATGAGTTGGGATAATTGGGTATTGTTTAGTGCACTTTTGCACAAGTTTACATCTCATTTTTTCTGGAAACCGCAGTGGTGCAATCCACTGTTTTGTTCTGAACCATCTGTTCTGTTCGGATCTGTATTGTACTGTACTGTACTTCCCGACACTGAGTTCTGAGTCTTGTGAGACTTACATTGAGTCGTGTGCATATACTTCCATAGTGGTATTTTGGGAAACGGGCATCTGCATTATCTGTATCTGATTCTGTTGTATCTGTTCTGTTATGTCTATATATATTGATATTGTTATTACTGTTTTTAGGTCCCTACTGAGCACCAGAGCTCAGTCCATCCGCTTTTTACTGTGCAGGTGATGTAGATGTTGAACTTGTTCATGATAATGATACCTGGGAGGGGCCATTCGAGGAGTGATCATAATCTACGTAGCTAGTAGACTTTATTTCCTTTTCAGTTATTTCTTTTAGAACGCTTAGACTTATTCCAATAATGTAATAAGTAGATTCATTTTCAGTTATGTATTTAGATTTCTGCTGTTAAACCTTTACATTGGATTTAATGCATAATTAATTGCCTTTTTAGTAACTCTGTATCGTAGGCTTGGGTGTCTCATCGACCAATGAGACACTGCCATGTCATCATTCCGGAGACGGTGTGTGACAGTTAATAACCCAAATAATGAAGGTAACGGTTTCAACTATAGATAGCATATATATAATACCTATATTGTTATGAAACTAAGATAACTGTTGATGTTCATTATCTGATATATTAAAGAGATAATACAATTTATATAGCCAAGAATTATTCATATAATGAAAAACCCGACACATAGAATTATCTATAATATAATTGATTGGTTCACGGCACAGCGAAGCCAAAATTGGTGCTCTATATGACCGACATAAGACTTGACTTTAGATATTACGGAGGTTCAGTGAGCACCATATCGAATCTCCCTACCATTTGTTTCTCTTCCAATTTGGCCAATATAAGTTCACATGGTACTAGCATCTTATTAGGAGTTTTCCAAAGAAATAACTTAGTAGCCACATTATCAGCGCTCAGGGTGATTTTAGGTGTGACCTATTTCCTTTCGCTATATAATCGTGCAATTTATGAGAATTTAAAACATGGTTTTCTTCATAAATTCTCCAATTCAAATGGCAGCGAATTTTTCATATTTATACATTTTCGTGTAGGAGGGGCGACCGCTCGTTAAACTACCAAAGAAACAAGGATAAATCAACGTGATCATGACATTGTTGTTAGATAATTTGAATTAGTCTTTGTGTTAGTCATTAGTTGGTTAATAAAGTCTTAGTCTCTAGGAAGATCTATTCTTTAGGAAGGATATAATTTGTTTATTTTCACCACATGTTAGCTATTTAAGTGTGGTTTGTTACTTCTTGCTTGCTATTTATAGCTCACATTTCCTAGTGAATAAATCATTCATTTCCAGCTATTCCTTGTGTTATCAAAGTTTCGAAAAAAACTAATATTTGGTATCAGAGCTGTGCAAGGGGCCAAATTGAGTGTGTGAGTTAAACAGTGAAAGAACTAAATGTCTATCTCAGAGAAGTTTTTGCAACCATCCATTCAGAAGTTCGATGGCCATTATGATTTTTGGTTAATGACGATGGAAAATTTTCTGAGGATCAAGGAGATGTGGATCCTGGTGAGCGTAGGAATCCCTACAGCGGCAGTTGGGACAACATCAGCGAGTGAAGCGTCGAGGAAGACGGTGGAAGAGGCCAAGCTTGAGGAACTAAAGGTCAAGAAATTCATGTTTCAGGCAATTGATAGAGAAATCCTGGAAACAATTCTTGACAAGAGCACGTCAAAGGCAATTTGGGACTCAATGAAACAGAAGTTTCAAGGATCCACGAAGGTGAAAAGGGCAAAACTTCAGGCATTGAGAAGGGAATTTGAGTTGCTTGCCATGAAAGAAGGAGAAAAGGTAGACAACTTCTTGGGGAGAACATTGGCTGTGGCGAACAAGATGAAGACAAATGGTGAGACAATGAAGCAAAGTACAGTAGTTGGTAAGATACTTAGATCATTGACTATGAAATTTAATTATGTCGTTTGTTCAATAGATGAGTCAAATGATTTACGTACTTTGAGCATTGGTACTTTGAGCATTGATGAATTGCATGAGAGTCTGCTCATCCATGAACAAAGGATGCGGGGATACCAAGAGGAAGAACATGTGTTAAAAGTGGCTCAGGATGATAAGTCAAGCAGAGGAAGGGGTCGAAGCAAGTTTAGAGGAGGACGTGGCAGAGGTAGAGGGAGAAACATCTAAACAAAACATTCATTGAATGTTTCAAATGCCACAAATTGGGACACTTTCAATACGAGTGTCCTGACTGGGAAAAGAATGCTAATTATGCTGAATTGGAAGAAGATGAAGAGCTCTTACTGATGTCATATGTAGAGCTTCATCAAGCAAAGAGAGAAGAAATATGGTTCCTTGATTCAGGCTGCAGTAATCACATGACGGGGAACAAAGAATGGTTCTCATATTTGGAAAAAGATTTCAGCCGGACAGTGAAGCTTGGCAATGATACGAGAATGGCGGTAGCAGCAAAAGGAAGTATAAGGGTGCATTACCTGGGTTATGCCAACTGGGTTATGCCATTTTAATTCGAGAAAAAGGGTTAGCCATTTTAATTCGAGATGGAACTTGTAAAGTGCTTCATCCTAGGAGAGGATTGATTATGCAAACTGATATGAGTGGGAATAAAATGTTTTATCTGTTAGCATCCATGCCACAAAAAACTTTTATGTGATTACAAACTGAAGATGTGTCGGATAAAGAAGCTCACATGTGGCACTGTCGATTTGGGCACTTGAACCACAAGGGACTGAGAACATTGTCTTACAAAAATATGGTGGTTGGCTTACCCTCTCTGAAATATCCTAAGGAGATATGCACTACTTGCTTAACTGGGAAACAACACAGAGAATCCATACCAAGGAGGAGTCTGTGGAGGGCATCAAAACAACTTCAGCTAGTGCATTCAGATATATGTGGTCCTATCAAACTAGTTTCACACAGTGACAAGAGGTACATCCTAAGTTTTATCGATGACTTTACCCGTAAAACTTGAATTTATTTCTTAAATAAAAAGTCAGAAGCTTTTGTTACATTTAAAAATTATAAAGCTAGTGTTGAGAAGGAGACATGCGCATTCATAACTTGCTTGAGGACAGATAGGGGTGGTGAGTTCACCTCGCATGAGTTTGGAGAATTTTGTAGATCACAGGGGCATCAACATGCAATTGAAGGCAGCCTATACACCTCAGCAGAACGGAGTTACCGAGAGAAAGAATAGGAAGATTATGAATGATGTTCGATCCATGTTAAATGAAAAAGAAGTCCCCAAAGCGTTCTGGTCTGAGACTGCGAGATGGTGTGTGCATATTCGGAATCGGAGTCCAACGGCAACGGTTGAAAATAAGACCCCATAAGAGGCATGAAGCAGTGAGAAACCAGTGGTGGAATAATTCCAATTTTTCAGATGTGTAGCACATGTTCATATACCAGATCAAAAGAGGAGCAAATTAGATGATAAAAGCAGAAGATGTGTCTTTCTAGAAGTCAGCGATGAGTCCAAGGCGTGGAGATTATATGATCCAGACTCAAAGAAAATCATCGTGAGCAAGGATGTTGTATTTGAAGAAGAAAAATGTTGGGACTGGGGCAGATCTGATGAAGAAATAAAGGGAGATATACTAGAATGGGGAGATGAAGATGAAGGTAATGGAATGGATGACCAGAATGAAGAAGAAATCAGTGGGACAAGTCCAAATAATTCAAGCAGCAGTTCCGACAATTCAAACAACTCGAGTAGCAGGTCTATTAAATCGTGTAGCCCGACAAATTCACCTCCAAATGAGCCAAACTCCGATGATGGCGAATCGGCTGAAGGGAGGGGCATGCGAGAAAGAAGAGCATCAGGTTGGATGGCAGATTATGAAACAAGGGAAGGATTTTCTGAAGAAGAAAGCTTGAATGCAATGATTATGGCAACTGAAAATGACCCGACCTCATTTGAAGAAGCAGTGAAAAACAAAAATTGGAAGGAAGCAACGTCATCAGAAATTGAAGCCATTTAAAGGAACCAAACTTGGGAGCTTACTGTGTCGCCTAAAGGAATCAAACCTATTGGAGTCAAGTGGGTGTTCAAAACTAAGCTTAACGAAGATGGGGATGTAGTGAAATTCAAAGCAAGGCTGGTAGCAAAAGGGTATGCGCAACGCCATGGAGTAGAATATACTAAAGTGTTTGCTCCGGTGGTGAGACTCGACACCATCCGTGTAATCCTTGCAATAGCTGCACAATTTAGTTGGGAGGTTTTTCAACTTGACGTCAAGAGCGCTTTTATTCATGGAGAGTTCAAGGAGGAAGTATTTGTGCAGCAACCTGAGGGGTTTATAAAGAAAGGAGAAGAAGAGAGTTTATAAGCTGAAAAATGCGCTATATGGCCTTGAACAGGCGCCGCGAGCTTGGTACAGTAGAATCGAAGCTTATTTCATACGAGAAAATTTTGAAAGATGTCCCAGCAAGCATACACTGTTCACAAAGTCAAAATGAGGTAAACTATTAATTGTCAACCTTTATGTTGATGACTTAATTTTTACTGGGAATGATAGGAGCATGTGCGATGAGTTTAAAAATTCAATGATGTTGGTGTTTGATATGTCTGACTTGGGAATGATAAAGCATTTTCTTGGAGTAGAAGTGAAACAATGTCCAAGTGAAATTTTTATTTGTCAGAGAAGATATGCAAGAGAAGTATTAGCAAGATTTGGTATGGAGGACAGTAATGCTGTAAAGAATCCAATAGTACCAGGTACAAAGTTGCGAAAAAATGTAGGTGGCGTTAGAGTTGATGAAACTCTATTCAAGCAGTTGGTTGGAAGCCTCATATATTTGACTGTGACTAGACCTGACTTGATGTATGGTGTTAGTTTGATAAACAGGTTCATGTCTAGTCCTACTATGTCACACTGGCTTGCGGCAAAGAGAATTTTAAGGTATTTAAGAGGTACAACTAATTTGGAAATTTTCTACAAGAAATGAGGAAGCAGCTTAAAACTCATGGCCTTTACCGATAGTGGTTACCGGTGACTTAGACGATCGAAGAAGCAACTTGAAACTCATAGCCTTTACCGATAGTGATTATGCCGGTGACTTAGACGATCTAAGAAGTACTTATGGGTTTTGCATTTATGTTAGGGTCAGGAGCCATTCTTGGGCCTCAAGGATGCAACTTCCCTAAGTTGATTTGGGGGCATAGCCCGTTACAGAAGCCCCCCTCTTATCAGTTTCTTTAGTCTTTAGGGAGCTAACTTTGCTAAACTACAAAAAATAAAGCTCACACTAAGGCATTTTTTTTTGGCGTGACCCTAATATTGTTTTTGAATCATATAAGCATCATAGATGGCACGTCTAAAAATAAACTTACATATTCACACACACACATATTCCCAGCAACAATCATATATTGATCGTTTAGTACTTTTTCTGTTTTTTTGTGTTGTTTTTGTTGTAAGAAAATCCACAATAGAAAGAAGTAGTAGTTTTTTTAAAAAAAATTTAAAAACTTATCCAAATTTGCCGTTTACACTTTTTTTGGTGTCTCGAATTTTCGGATGACGGTTCTGGCTCTCTTTGACCTATTTGGTAGGTGAGATAAAATTTAAAGAAACACTTGTCAGTGTGAGATTTATCGAGGTTCAGTTAAGTGACTAGATGGAATGAGATAATTCTGATATAGATCAGGTTGGATGTGGCCAGTTTTGAAACATAAGGTCCACATGGACCTGCTCATATCAGAATTCTCCGATGTAATGTCATTTTAACTATGGTTCGGCCCACTTGATGAATAATAAAAAAAGAAGTCTAGCCCAATTCAGCAATCTTTATTTTATTTTATTTTTGCAGCCCACGATTAAAATAAGCTTAATATAATTATTTCTTCGGGTGGAGAAGGAAATACTCCTGGCGGGAGAAGAAGCTCAACAAAGAGGTACTTTTCTTTTTTTTTTTTTTTTGTTTTTTTTGTTTTTTTTACGCACAACAAAGAGGTACTTTACCTTCTCCTTCCTATTCACATCATCCCAATTGCCTTCACTTTTTAATTTCATTTTTATATTTTAATTTCGATATAATTCATCTCATGAACGACGGATTCTGATATCTGTATGTTAATTTCTCATTATTAAAAATATATTTATATATTTCTTGATTTGTTCTCCATATTTGATTCACCATTTATTTTCAATAAATCTCAGTAAAATTGTTATCTTCCTGTGGGTTTTCATTTCCTGTAGGGCTAAACTCGTGACCTTCAGTTTCTAGGAAGAGTGTATTTGAATTAATTTGTAATTCCTGTTAGGGTTGTTAAAATTGACTCCGCCAGTGAGTGTTATAACCTTTAGTTCGTGATACTTACTGACGGTCCCGCCTGTAAGTGTCATTAACTTTAGTCTGCGATATTTACTGCCGGTAAGGTTCGTGATGACCAGCCTAAAACTTAGTCACATTTCATGACATATTAGTTAAAATTGAAATGTTTGTTTTGTGAGACGAAAATTGAGATGTCAGTGAAAATTGAATCGAACTGAATTGTTTGTGAGGGGAGACGTGATATCTAAAGTGAAAATTTTGTACTAGTTTTCGCGATGAAATGAAAACCAAATTCACATGATATGAATGACAAAAGTATAGGAACACTAAGCCAAATTTGGTATGTGCCTAACTCTAAACCAATTACTCATTTTGACAAGTGGGCTTTAGCTTAACTGGTCTCACATTCGATCGATAAAGTGAAATGTTTAGTTTGCAAGAGAAGTGAGATGCCATTGAAATTGAATTGAATTATTTGTGGAGGAGAAACGAGACCAAAGTGAAAATCGAATTGAATTTTTTATGACTATAGTAACTCTAAACCAATTACTCATATTGGCTGCTGTATGTAGTTTCTTTATTGCGAAAATTAAACTTTCAAGATTGGATCTATATGTATTTGTATGATTCACGTGAACTTCCAAGGATGAGTTGTCAATTTTTTTTAGTTTTCTTAGTTTATGTCAATCTCTCTGTGTGCGTTTTTTTTTTTTTAATTTGCGAAGTTAATGCACCTAGGAACCTATCTTGAATTTGCAGGTTGACTATGAAGAAGGGAAATTTTGATGTTAAGGATCGAATTTCACAATTTCCAGAAGAAATTTTGCAACGTATCTTGTATTTCCTTCAGGTTAAAGATGCATTATGTACATCCCTTGTATCAAAGAGCTGGTACAATGCATGTAAAATGCTGCCGTCTTTGGATTTTAGTGAAAACTTTTTCCCAGAATCATCAAATTATGATCCAGAAAGCATAATTATGTTGGAAAAAAATGGATCTGGTTCGTCTCATTCTGGAAAGCAGGTTGAGACACGGAGGTCGCTTACAAAAATTGCGGCTTCTATTACCTTTCGATGTACATGGCTTACCAGCTTTAGAAGGTCACTTGAACAGCTTGATACCAATGGTAGGTTCTATTATAAATGAGGATATGAAAGAGTTGGCATTTTCAGTTGGGTATGTGATTGACCCACTAGGTACTTTTCCTGAAGCTGTCTATGCCGCAAAGTCATTAACGAAGCTTTCTATAGGCGGATTCAAGATGGATTTTCCTTCGACTGGCATGAAGTTTTTATCTCTTAAGGAGTTGACTTTAGATAATAATCATCTGAACAATGAGCTGCTCCAACTTCTTATCACCTCGATTCCTAATATAGAGTTGTTGGAGTTTTGGGCCTGTTCTGGTTTTGACCTTCTGCAAATTAAAGGATTGCTTCAACTCAAAAAGCTTGATGTATGCGGCTGCATTGATAACTCTGTGAAGATTGAGATTGATGCTCCAAATCTTCAGCAACTCTGTCTTTACAGTTTACCTGTGTTTAATGTGACTGCTTGCAAAAGCTTGAAAATCATAAGCTTAAATCATGTTCCCGTATCAAAGTTGGATGATGAGTTTTTTTCCAATTTTCCCATCCTTGAAACTCTTGAGCTGTGGAGTTGTGAAACATTGGAGAGTCTAAGGATCTCAACCAATCACCTTAAAAATCTGTTTCTAGAAGATTGCGAGAACTTGCTTCAGGTTGAAATTGATGCCCCTAATCTATCTTCCTTCACTTATAGTGGCAGCGTATCATTGAGGTTCTCCCTGAAAGCTTTGGCAGTCCAGGACATCTGTTTCAAGCCGGTGGTGGATTCTGAGAATATTCAATGGCAAAAGGAGCTGACACAATTTCTTAGGAACTTTAATCATTCCAATGCCGTGAAGTTATCTCTGGAGGGCAAAACATGGGTGAGTCTTTGCTTTCTCTACCCTAAATTGAATGTCTCCTTTACTTTTCAAGATTCGACACAGGAATATTTGATATCTTCAAATAATGGTGACCATGTTGTCTGCTTTGCAGTTGCACATTGAAGAAGAAGTGAGAGATAGTATTCATTCTCCACTTTACAGTCTCAAACACATGAGTGTATCTTTTCGGTGTCGTGGAGTCCATAGTTCATTTGAAAACTTGTTGGATACTCTGCTCTGGATGGCTCCTCGTTTGGAAACTCTAACCTTTTCCTTGTCTGATTTCAAGATAGAAGTAGAGGTAACCTTTCTGAAAGTGCAATACTTCCCTCTGTTTTCAAACTTAAACATGCATTTGCTGCTTTTTTGGAGTTTGAAATATTGGCTCGCATTTGAGGCACCACCTGAAGGTTGTGCTTGGCGCGATGGTCAAATGTTTACTTGCTATCCTCTATATCACGGGTTCGAACCCCGGAAACAGCCTCTTTGTGAAAAATAAGGGTAAGGCTGCGTACATTGATGCGGGAGCCTTGTGCACTGGGAACGACCTTTTTTCTTTATATATTTGAGGCACCACCTATCAGTCCTATGGTAAACGTTATATTACTGAAAACAGTTCTGTGCGATAGCCGATAAGTAATTTCCTTTTTGGATCTGTAGAAAATCTTGATTTCCTTTTATGTGTTTGGGATTTCAGTTTATGTATTGGAAGCACAAGGATGAGGTGCAGTACCCCTGTTGCAGATTTCTTCCGATCAAGTGTTGGCGTTGCAGCTTGAAGAGAGTCAGAGTTTGGCGTGAAGATCGTGGTGACCAATCTGCTTCTCTTTCAGAAGGAGAATCTTTTGAAGTTGTTGAACGCGTGTTCAAGGACTACTTCCGTAAGAATGCAGAGATCTTAGAAGACTCCATTCACGTTGGATCGAAATGAGAAAATCTCCACTTTTTAATCTGCAAATTTGATTTTGATATCGTTTTGTTTTGGATGGCATTTGCTCAATGATGGCCATGGAACCTTCTGACTAATGTTTGAAGACTGGGTTTTCATGTGTTTTGGCTGGTTGGACATCACAGAATGTTCGATAGTATCATTTATGTACTATTTAGTATAACTATTTGTCCGAATAGACCAATTATTATTATTATTATTATTCGTTATTTCGGTTTAACCGAATAGTGAACACCCTAGTTACGAGGATACAATACCATTAGTTTCAAGACACTTTGAATAATTTGTTTCAAGTTAAACACATTCCTAATTTTCTGTGCTAAATTAGTTCAGTCCAACCTCGTTTAATTATCACATTTAGACTTCGCTTCAAGTATGTTTGGTTCTTACTCTTCGTTTTAAATTAATTTTTTTATTTCTTTTTTTTGTCTGTTTCAATTGAGTGTCCTAGTAATTTTTTTTGTCGGTCAAGAATTAATTGGGCTCTTTCAAACAAGGTAAATATTTATGTTAAGTTTTCCAATTTACTCTTATTTCTAATTTTCTATTTAATACTCTCAGTTAATTAAATTTACAGTTTTTGGTTATAATTGAAAATTATTCAAAATCTGATTTGCTAGTTAAATATAAATAGCATTTTAGATTTTTGTTGATGTTCTACTTCTACCATATAATTTACCAAAACCTTAATATTTGCACATTAGTCAATTAGGACGACTAATTTAGGACTGATGGCGTATTTAAAGACTTTTTTTGTAGATCAATTTTGATGACCTAATTAAATTTCTTCCATCAACTAAATTCTCTAACCCAAATAAATATGGGCTCTTGATTAAATTAAAAAAATAAATAAAACGGAGCACTCCATCAACTCCTACTATGTAGTTTGAAGATAATTTTTTCTGATTGAATGCTAAATTGATTAAATAAGACGTACGAGTATTTATATTTCAAGGACGAATTTGTCAAAACTCTACTATACTTTAAGAGCTCAATGGTGGACTAGCCATTCAAGACACAACCAAGTCTAGTGTGCAACCAAAGACTGACATTTTTCAGTTTGATGGACCGTTTGGTGATTGCTCATTCGGTTCGAATTATTCGCCAATTTGGTCATCAATTTATTTACGCGCAGCCAGTTTCATCATTTTTAAACAATTTTTAACTTTTTGTATCCTCAATAATTTTACGTGCAACCAATTTCATCAATCCGTTAAATAATTGTGAAAATGTCATCAATTTTGATGACGTGACATAATAGAACTCTCAAATTCTCCCTCTTGCAAGAGCAATTTTGGATTTTTTTTATAACTAACACTCCCATTTCTTCATTTCCCTACCTTCTCCCCTCATTGGCATAATAAGGGACATACATAACATAGCCCACTACCAGAAGAGAGTCACGGTTTGAAAAGTTCAAAGAAGAAGAAAAATGCAAAAGAACATGAGATTCATCTCATTCAAACGAAAAACACTCGATTTTGCTTATAGATATCATATGTGTCACACCCTGTAATCAGGGTCGATGATATAGCAGTGTCTACTGGTTAATGAAACACCAAAACTGACAAACAAAGTTACTAAAAGAAATTCAATTATGAAATAATCTGAAATAATATTTCAACAGCGGAAACTATTTATTACAATTGAAATTGTTCAACAATACTAATAATGAAATAAATTAAATTCTTTAATTGAAACAGGTTATGAATCACTCTTCATAATCCCCAACCCAGATGCCATCATCTTCGTAGTGTTGCTCATCACCTAAATTATCTGCACAGTAAAAGTGGATGGATTGAGCTTCGGTGCTCAGTAGGGACCAATAAAAAGAACGAACAAGTATGAAACAACAAATAAGCTAAGTAGCCATATTCGTCGCATCTAAACGCTTACATAACCGAGTGCACAACAAACACCACACATTGCTTATACACTACACTCGATTACAACACCGTTTAAACACTAAGAACATGACTACCGCTATGACACACAATCCCGCCACATGAGCTGACTCATCTATTCACTCCCAATCAACAATAACGGTAATGGCCCTAGCTATTATCCGAGCTAGGACGACTCAGAAAATGCAGGCGCGGGTTTGGTACGGTCCCCCAAACGACGGGCCCAGGGTTTAAGGATCCATTTTTTTATTGTGTCATCACCCACCACAGTGGACTCAACAAAGCCATTACCGTCCCAATGATAACCTCATCGGGTGAGGGTTCAAAGACGCGTATATCAGAAGACCTCTCGGGTCACAGAATCAGTATCAGAATGCAGTAGCGAACGAATCCTGCTAATTAGTCGTTCCTAGACAAGAGCTCAGTAGGGGCGACGACTCGGTCGACCAAACCACATATGACTAAAATCAACGACTCCTAAATAAAACGACCAAAGCGGTAACATTTATGCAAGTTCATTATAAACCCAATTAATCTAAGATTCACAATTATCAGATAATTATGACAATTTACATAAAGCAATAACAAGAATGCATTAATCAATATATGAATCAGATTATAATGAATTTAAATCATGCCCAGAAAAATTTATACAATATCGAAAGCAATAAACATAATTCGTGCAACTATTTCGTAAATTGAATAGTTTATCCGCTTTTACTGTGTAATAATTAATCACCCAATATTATACATAATTATATGCGAGAATTAAGTGACGTAAAGGTCCCTACCTCTTACGAAGACAATTGATAATAGAATATCCGAGACAGCACTGCCCAGTCCTACTCGCGGAGCTATAACTTTCTGCTCAGGACTCGGAATGGCGTGCCGTCTGCTCTCACTCAAACCTTATTCGATTATCTTCGAATCAGTATATTATAGACTGAAAACGGACAAATAATGCTCCCTCAGTGATCTTTCAAAGTTATGGACAGAAATTTAAAACTCATAAAATTTTCCCCTCTTCCTGGTGCGATATCTTCCAACTCCGAATTCGAAATGTGAATCCGCTTCCATGCCTTTGCAGCTTGTTTCGCCGTGATCAATTTACGTATAAGGTTCGTCGAAATCCGATAATAATTACTCATTCAAAAATTCACTCGAAGTTGCTGGATATATTAAACTCAAACAAAAAATCCTTTTCCTTTCCTATTACTAGCCTAACGAAGTACCATACATACATATACATATATATATATATATATATATATATATATATATATATATATATATATATACTGTTTTCTTTTTCTTCCCAAAGTTCACGAAATAACCTGTACATATATACTATTTTCTAATGAAAACGGACGATGCTCTCCATTAGCCTTTCCTTTAACTTCAAGTCATTAACTCATACCCTTTTAAATACTTTAACCCCCGAAATGCCTTTTCCATTTCTTTTAACTTAATTCCATTTATTCCATCCCTGATCTCAAGCGTCCATTTCTTTACTTTATTATTTATTAAAGGGTTAAAGGCACTAAATGGCCACCTGCTATTTTACTATTTCGGGTTAGGGCCTAAAACAATTATTTCCGCTACATTTAGCCATGAAACTTTTACGGGCTACACATTTTAGCAAACAGACGAAATTCCGTCATATTTGACTTTCAAAGCCACGAGTCCGGGACGTCAGGGGTAAAAACGTCTTCACAGAAAAGAACGGATCCGCTGATGAATCCGAATCGTCTAACCAAGGCGAACCGTTCGATGTATCCGACCTGAATTTAACACCCTATTTAAACCTCTCATACGAGATTAGGGTTTCAGTTTTTTAAATCCCTATGTGTTAATCCAAATTCTCTCTAGAAAACTCTCTAAATTCCCAGAAATTTTTCCTTAATCTGTAAAGTTTAACTGTAATACTAACCAAAATAAGTAATAATCCATAAACAAATCGTGCAAATGAAGCTGAGAGACAGAGAGAAGTGGTCAGAAAACCCTAAATATGGTAACTTTTTAGTTGACCCTCTTTTTTAACATTATTTGTGTGAAAAGTTTTCATTTTTTTAATGTATTCTTTTGATTAAAGCTGGATTTATAATAGAGTTTGTCGAATATGCTGAGTTGTGGTCCCAAAAAAAAATTGGAATTTTTCTGTGTTTGGTATGCATGAAAGTTGTTAAAGTTTCAAATTTTATGCTTGTGGTCCCGGTGAATTAATAGCCATTTTAGTCACCAACGTATTTGTGCTTAGCTAGTTTTATCCTTTTTAGCAAAGTTTAACTTTTTTCATCCCCAAAGAATTTACGGGCCTATTGGTCCTTCGGTCCAAAACTTTGAAAAAAACTGTTAAATTGATGACGTGGCTTAACGGTGGAGAAGTTTTCTCTCTCCTCCAAGGGTATTTCTGGAAACCCACAAAATTATCCCATTATCCCACCTCCTTCCTCCTTCCTCCGCCTAATCCCATAACTCCACCCCACCCCACCACCACCATTAAGATTCCTCCTCCACTTCTCATTCTTTCCCTTTTCATCCCCGACCACCCCTTTAATCTTTTCTCCCCTCAAAATCATCAAATGTATTACTTGATTGCTTTCTTTTAATGATGTGAGAACCGAAATTATCAATGGAAGTCTCAAAAGAAACATGGGTTTTGCAACTAAAAATGGGTTTTGTTACCTATGATGATTTGAAACATGGGTTTTGCAACTAAAAATGGGTTTTATCAATGGAAATAGAAATGAGCACATTATGAATTATGTCTTCTTAATTTTTCTGCAACTAAAAATGGGTTTGTTACCTATGATGATTATTTTGGTGATGATTTTTAAAGATTTTTTTAAGACCCATTTGAAGATGGTGACCGGCGGTGGAATGGGAACCGATTAATGGTGGATTGCCTCAACATATGATTGGTGATTGATTCACTTAGTTTTCGATTTCTCCATTCAATTTATTGCTTGGGAATTATAGATTTCTATGCTAATTTGAGTATTTTTAGGGTTTGAATTGGAGAAAAACTAGGGCTTTTGGATAATATAAGATTTGAAGTTGGAGATGGTGGGTTGAAGAAGAAGAGCTAAGGGTGTAGATGCAAAATACCAGAAATACCCTTGGAGGAGAGAGAAAACTTCTCCACCGTTAAGCCACGTCATCAATTTAACAGTTTTTTTCAAAGTTTTGGACGGAAGGACCAATATGGCTGCCCGTAAATTCTTTGGGGATGAAAAAAGTTAAACTTTGCTAAAAAGGATAAAACTGGCTAAGCGCAAATACGTTGGTGACTAAAATGGCTATTAATTTCCACCATGGTCCCGGTTTATACTTTAAAGATTCCCCTATTCTATTGAAAGTTTTTGGTAATTTGTTGTCCTTTTCTAGAAAAGAAGTAATTTATTTAGGATTCTGTTTTGCTGTCATAGTCGTAGTTATATATTAGGGTTTTCTGCCATGTTGGTTGCTGACTTATGATTAAATGCATGCTGAGGTGTATTTCGTATTTTTTGGTTTTTTTATTTTTTGTAGGAGAAGGGGCTCAAAAATTTACACTAAGAGTCAAACATGGAGGTAAATTTTGGGGGGGAACTCTAGCTAGAACAGTAGCAAGTCAGTATGCTGGGGGGATATAGATTACTTTGACTTTTGCAGGGTTGGGAATTTTGGTTTGACTGATTTACATATGATTTGTAATGTGTTGGGTTATAAAAAAGTTAACCAATGTTGGTACATCATGGATGAAACAAATGAGAACCCATTTCTGACCCTAGTCCATTCTGATACTGATTTGAAAATTTTGGCTGAAATGTCTGAGTCTAAGGGTATGGGGGAAATTTATCTTGTGATTGATCCCAAAATGAAATGGTCTATTCGCAAGCTAGACAGTTCTTCGAAGAAAAACAGTGGGAATAAGGGTAGTGCTAGGGTTAGCGGTAAGTCTGCTATTAAAAGAAAACCAAACATTTCAAGAGATCTTATTAATGACTTTACTGAGGTTTTTGTTGGTTCTGATGTTACCCCTATGACTAAAAAAGGGAAACAAACCTTAGGAAAGAAACAAATTGAAGATTCCTATTTTCAAGGTAGTTACCTTGTTGATATTGAACCAAATGAATTGAACATGGTTGGTGAAAACAATGGTTTTAATGCACAACAAACAGATTATGATGATCCTGATTATGAGGAGTCATCTGAGTATTCTTCTTTTGCTGAGTCTGAATGGGAAATTAGTGATGATGAGTTCATAGTTGATGCACCAATGCTAGGAAAAGATAGGTATGTTTCTGATAGCCATGTGTACCAGTTTGAGGATGATGAATTTGTTGTTAATTCTGGAGTGATGTTTCCATATGATGGAGATTCAGAAGACTGTGATTCTTCTGAATTGGAGAGTAACTCTGATAGTGAAAAAGAGGATGGGCTAGCTGATTGTGAGAGATTTAGGCCAGAAATAGATATGTTGAACCCAAAGTTCAAAGTGGGGATGATTTTCAGCAGAAAAACAGTCCTTAAAGAAGATGTGAAGAATCACAAAGTAAAAATGGGTAAGTTTATCAAAGTAAAAAGAAGCAATAGAGAGAGAGTCTTGGTTACATGCTTTGGTCCAAAGCGTAAATGGATGCTATATGCATCTCCTATTCCTGAAACCAGTGATTGGCAAATAAAAACCCTACATGCAAGGCATAGATGTAAAAGATCACATAGTGCTGCTTTAGTAAGACCCAAGTACTTGGCCAGGAGGTACTTGGACCTTTTCGGACAAACAAATGGAGTAAAAATAAGTGACTTTGTGAATAAAGTTTGGAAGGAGCTGCAGTATAACATTTTAGATAATACTGCATACAGGACCAAGAAAAGGGCAATGCAGATTATTCAAGGAAAGTTACTTAAAAACATATGAACCAATTGAGAATTATGTGAGTGAGGTATACCATGTAAGCACTTACTTAAAAACATATGAACCAATTGTCAGACCAATTAGTGGACCTATTTTCTGGCCCAAAACTGGTTTACCCCCATTGTTGCCACCTACCAAAATGAGACTTCTTGGGAGACCTAAAAAACTAAGGAAGAGGGATCCCCTAGAGAAAACTGAAAATGGGGCTGAAAAGACAATTAAGCTGTCAAGGATTGGGAAAATTTCAAAATGTACTCGATGTTTGGAAAAGGGACATAATGCTAGAAAATGTCCTTCGAGCAAGTGGTTCTGGGAAAGGTAAGAATAAAACAAGCAAGGCAAGGGCTGTAGTACATGAAGATGTTTTTAGTGATGATGCTTTTGAAGAGGTATTCAATATTACTGTTCTCTTATGAATGAAAATTGTGATTTAGTGTATAAATGTTAATTCTTTTTGCATTATTTGTAGGAAGAGAACCTACTTGAAGAACAAATCTTGATGGAGGAAGCAATGGCTGCTGCAGTTATGGATGAACAACAATCCCAAATCACACAGGAACCATTTAGGCAGTCCCAAAGGCTAAAGGAGAAGTCACGGGCAAAGGATGTCTAGGAGGACTTTTTTAAGTGTGATTTGTGGAATTTGTTTTTGGGTATTTTGAGGCAGTATGTTGGCCTTTATTTTAGATGAAGTAGAACTTCAATAAACAATTAAATTTTTGTGTCTATTTTGCTCAGCTTGATTTATTATGTGCAAGTATGCTTAAATGCTGGGCAGAAAACGTTGGCAAATTAATGGTATTATATGTAAGTTACTTGGATATATATAACATTATCCTTTTTTTGGCAAATGTCGTGTATTACTTTAAAATTAAGTTGTATAATTTGTGTATTTGCATCTAACGATTTGCATCTAAATGAGCTCAAATGAACAACAAATAACATTTTAACACACTCTTTAAAACACAAAGTCAACCAAACATTTTTTATTAGAACTTTGAACACTGGGAACATCAACTTCAGTCATCTACTTGGTACAACACATATTACAACAACTTAGAATGTAACCAAACAAAAACACAAGGAAAATACACAAACAGTAGGAAAACTTAGAAATTGATGATTTCCGATGCAGCTTCACTGCAAGATCAGTCTTCAAATTGACGTTTTCTGCTTCCAAAATGTCCAATTTTTTTAGCAACCCAGAAATCATCTCACTAGCTTGCTTATTTTTTGGGTGATCAATCCATTTAAAAAAGCCACAACCACCATCCTACAAATTTCTTAGTACATCAATTAAGGGATAATCCATAACCAATTTAGGAAAAACAAGATTTAAAACTAAAGAAATAGCTTACCCTAGATTTTGTGCAATTCACGAATCGCCGTCCGGGATTCTCTTCGGTCCATGAAGTGTGCATTCCAACAATCTTAGGACAACCACACCCAATATCATCTCTTGATTTGCAATAGTTATACCTACAAGAAGAAGACCTAGATGACATTATTTTAGAAGAATAATGAAATGGGGTTTTTTTTTTGTAGGAACCTCTAACTCAAAATTGAAGAATGTGTTAAACTTGAACTTGACAATGAATTCATAATTGAATAAGGATGCCAATGAATTGAATGAAATCAGAGAGTAATTTGAGCTAAAAATTTCTAAATGGTTCAAGAGAAATAAGGAAGAAGAAGCTTATATTGAAGGAGATGGGTTAAAATCCGTCCTTTTCTGTGAAGACGTTTTTACCCCTGACGTCGTCGGGACGTCAGGGCTTTGAAAGTCGAATTTGACGAAATTTCGTCTGTTTGCTAAAATGTGTAGCCCATAAAAGTTTCATGGCTAAATGTAGCGGAAATAATTGTTTTAGGCCCTAACCCAGAAATAGTGAAATAGCAGGTGGCCGTTTAGTGTCTTTAGCCCTTTATTAAATCCAAACCCAAATTATTTCCTATATGAAATATCTTTTATTTTATTTTTTTTTATATAATTATAATGGTGATTCTCCTAAATTCAATAAAATTCCCAATTAAGTCCAATTAATAATCTAATTAAATTACTAATCTAAGTGAATCGCGATTAAATCCTCAAACCTCGATACTTGTGCGTAACGCCCCTCAATAAAAACGTACACAAAATAACATGTAACTTGTTATAAAAACTAAATGGACACATAATTACACGAAAATTATTACACCTACACAGTTAGTCGCGCAAAATTAATTACACGTCTAATATCACGTCAGCAAAAAAAATTACGGGTTTCACGATATGGGTTTTTGAATTCTCCCCTTAAGAATTTTAACCGACGTGACCCGACGTTTTCGCTTTGAAAGAGATCGGAGTTTTGGATTCACAAACCCAAATTCCTTCCCAGTTGTAAGTTTTTCTGCACTGGTGACAATAGTCAGGAAGGAAGTAGAATGACCTAGTCGAAGTCCAACAGAGTGTCAATAATAAAGATGTAGGGCGAAGGAGCTACGTGCCAACTGTCAGTTGAGACGGAAAAATATAATCCCAGGGCATTAGGATTTGGTTTTCACATCTCTTTTGACTAAGTCCTAGGCTTTACCCACTTCCAACCGCCACTATCTTCATGAGGGAAGTTAGGATTTGTCCATTAGGAATTTTAGGCTCTAGTAAAGGAGGCAAACCACCATACAAAAGGGGGAGACGTGCAACCACTAATCAACCAAGACAAGTGGATCAATCTGAGCAAAACCCCCTGATCAATTTGAAGAAAGAGCCGAAATTAAATAAAAATAATTTTAAAAAATATAAAAAACAGAAATTAAAAGAGCAGAAGAATAAAGAGAATTTTACCTTAAGATAGAGGGCTGACATTATGGAGATTAAGTTATTTGTAGAAGTTGGGTAATGGAGATGATGAATAGAGAAGAAGAGAAAAAGAATAAGAGAAGAAGTTGGGTATGGAGAAAGAGAGAGGCGACGAGCGAGAGAGAGAGAGAAATAGAAGACGGTTGGGTTTTAAAAAAACAACATACGAGGTATATGGGTAATACAGGAAATACACAAGCCCTTTCATGGTTATGGTGATTAAGAACAACGCATGCGGAGCTGAAGTTTTTTGTTTAAAAAAACGCATGGAGCTTATGTGTTGCGCCTACTTTCAAAACATCCGCAAAAAATATGTCTAGTTCAATGTATTTATTTGTACAAAAAAAGTGCTCAATCTGAGCAAAACCCCCTCATTTTACGTTGCTTGTTTTTTCTTTCATCTCATTCCTTTTCCGTTCCCAACCATCAGATAACCCCCAACTAGGCATGTCAATTAGACCCAAAGACTCAGACTTAGCCCAAACACAACAAAACTGATATGGGCCCAGTCCCAACTTTTCTATACCTAGATTCAATTGGGTCTCTCTTTCTATACCCAGATCTAATTAGGTCTACTGAGTCCAAAATTAATTAGAGACCCAATAGACCTACCAAGACCTAAAGCTCCAACGCCCCATCTCTCTTCTGTCACCGAAGACCGGTATAACTAATTCTCTTCCATATCTTTCTTCCATGTGTTAATTGAATAAAGCTAAAGTATTGAGGATACTGTAGAATTCCAATCCATAAAATGATATCTAAAAAAATTTGCATAAATACATCCAACAAAAGCCAAAGATACCAGCTTTATTGTTTATATCAATTCAAAAGAGATTTTTCTTTCATGAGCTTCGATAAGTTTTGAAGGGAATTCAATTATGAGATTTTTTCATTTTTAGACCCAATTAGGTCTAATTGACATGCCTACACCCAACCATTTGCCGTCCTTATTCCAAAATGTTAAAAGAGCTAATCCATTTTTTATTTGAAGATGTAAATCCTTATCCTTGTCTCATCATCATCCCTTGAATCTCTCGAACCGTTTCTCTTTTCCCTCTTATGCAGATTCTTGATTAATAGGAGATCTATGTTTCTCTAAATGGCGGCGACAACAATAATATTTGGACTATTGTATTTTTTATTTGACTGTCTAAAGCTTTAAACAATGAAGGTTGGAGTCAAAGCTTTAACATCAAACGTACAGATGGAAAGTATTTGGGATTTCCATTACACCACTCTTCTTTAAAAGCTACACACTTTCAATTCATATTGGATAATTTACGTAGCAAACTCTTATCTTGGAAAACTAAATTCCTTTCTTACTCTGGCATAATCACTCTCATTAAATCAGTGCTTTCTACCATTCCTACTCACTTGATGCAAGTATTCCATCTACCTGCAAAAATTAGTCAAAATATCGATTCAATTAGCCATAATTTTTTATGGGGATCAACTCCAGAAAAGCATAAACTTCATTTAATAAATTGGTTCACTATCTGTTCTCCTTACAATCAAGGTGGTTTACAAATTCGCAAAACATATCATCATAATTTAGTTCTTCTAGCTAGTTTAGCATGACACTGTTTTTGTAAGTCAGAAGAATTAACTTTGGGCAAAAGTTCGAACAAAACATTTAAAAATTAATGCCTCACAATCCGGGACTTCAAATTTAACTCATTATGCACATTCTCCTATATAAAAAAAATATAATTAAAGGATGGTCTGTTTGTAAAACACACCTTAGATGTAAAATAGGCAGTGGAGATAACATCTCTCTATGACATAATAACTGGACTTCATTAGGTACATTACGCTCGTTAATTGAAGGACCATTAACTAAAAATGAAGAAAATCTATATGTTAAGGACATCTGGCTCAATGATCAACTAAAAATTGATAATTTGTCTTTCATTTTCCCAGAGGATATTAAATCTTTAATTCATTCAACTGCCCTACCAATATATTCAAAACCCATTGATCAAGCAATTTGAACATTATCATTCTCAGGCAAATTTAGTGTTCATTCTGCCTATCTAGAAATTTCTTATTCACAAGTATCAATACAAAAACATAATTTAAATTGGTTATGGAAGCTTAAAATACTGCCGAAAATTCAATTTTTTTTTATGACTATGCATTCATGATCGTCTACCTCATGCTAATCTTCTATGTAAAAGGAATATTATCCCTCATGAATTTTGTTGGCAATGCACAATTATCCCGGAAAATTCAGAACACATTTTGAAGGAATGCGTAAACACTCGTCATTTTTGGTATCACATGGCTAGTATAGTTGATATTAATATTCGTACTCTCATATTTACTTCTTGTGATTTCATAACTTGGCTAAAATTAAACCTCACATCTAATCTCACCCACAGTTCTAACATTCCTTGGAATATTACTTTTTCTTTTGCATGTCGGCAATTATGGATTGAAAGAAATAATAAAATTTTCAAAACTTTTATGCTGACGTTATACCAATTAACATTCTTAACAAAAGTCTATGCAAATAATTTATTCAATCTTCCAAAAAAAACAAACAACACTTTACTGTACATGGGAACCTCCTCAATCGAACTTCTTCAAACTTAACATTGATGGCTCTTATCTAACAAAAAACTCAAAAGGAGGTGGCAGAGGTATTTTTCGAGATTGCAATGGAAATTGGTTCTTGGGTTTCAGTATACATCTCAAAGAAACAACAAATAATGAAGCTGAATTATTAGTACTTTGGAAAGGCTTATCTCTAGCCAATCAGTATGATTATTTAAATATCGAAATTAATATAGATTCTGAAATCATCCTAAGAATGATCGAAAGTAATTGACAATATTCTACATTCCAATATTGTATGTGACTACAGATTCCTGTTATCCAAACTTCAGAGATATACACTGAAACACACATTCGGGGAATCGAATCAAGTGGCTGATGCATTAGCTAAGTATGAAAGCTCTCATCCATGGATTGATAATCAAATATTCGAGTATTATTCCAGATTTTGCTCAGAAGGCATGGTTACAAAACAAGGAGGGGAGAAAGTTTCCTAGAATAACTAGTAGTTAATTTCTATGTATTTCCTTTATGTACTTTTCCTTCTATGTACTGCTTTTTCTATTAATAAAATCTTCTAAATCACCAAAAAAAAGAGAATGATTTTTTTTTGAAGTCCGATTGGGCGGTTGCCCCATATAGGGGAGAGAGAACTGCTTTAGACGAGGAGAAAATAATCCTAGAAAGAGAGATTAAAGTTTGCCGCACGCAGGCGGAGGCTATTGAACTCACGAGACGCTTACCCCACTGGGCTATGACACATTTTGATAAAAAAAAAGAAGGTTGGAGTCGGAAAAATGTTAAGTTGACTTGTGGGACCCTTTCCCTATAGTAAGGGGCACAATTGACATTTGAGCAAAATTTGCTCCGGCAATAATCTCTTCTACTATTATCCAGTGCAGCGAGGTCCCACACAAATGGCGTCTTTCAGTTTGAAAATCAACCGTCATAAAATCATCAGTAAGAAATAGGGGAGAGGCAGTCCAGGCAGGATAAGGAAGCAAAGAGAGTAGAGAAGATGATGGGTTTATCTACATTTACCAGGTCTCTCCATCTCTTCCTTTTACTTGTTTTTAATGAAAATTTCAGGATTTTGGTGAAATTGACAGTTCAATTTTGCATTTATGTAGCTGTTGTAATCTGGGTTTGGGCTGGAAATCGTCTAGCTTGTTTCTGCAATTTGGGTTATTGTCTTCAGACGGAGTTGTTACATCCCACATCGCCTAGGAGAAGGAGTGTGAAGGGCCTTATAAGCTTGGGCAAACCTCCACCTTCCAAGCCGGTTTTCAGGGTGTGAGTTAGGCTCATACATAACAAATGGTATCAGAGCTCGGCCTAGGTGTGGATGTGATCCTTAAGGTGTGGCTGTGTAAGGCCCACGTGTTCCGGGCTCAGTGGCTACTGGGCTCACTACGGTGTGAGACCCAGCGTGGGCGCTGGTTCGGAAGCGTGGTGGTTGTTACATCCCACATCGCCTAGGAGAAGGAGTGTGAAGGGCCTTATAAGCTTGGGCAAACCTCCACCTTCCAAGCCGGTTTTCAGGGTGTGAGTTAGGCCCATACATAACAGGAGTTTCTTTTTCTCCTATAAAACAATTCTCCTACAGTAAATTCCCATGGGCATCTTCTCCTCCTCCTCCTCCTCCTTCTGGTACTTATCTTCCCTTCTAGTTCCTAAAGTTCTTATCTTTTTTTTTTTTTATTTAATTTTTTTTTAAGTATGAATGTAATTTCATTAGTATTTGGGGCATTTGATGGCTTATATGTATCTATTTGGTGATTCAACTCAAAATTACAATGTGGGAATTATACTGCATTTAAATTGTTGTAATTCTTTTTCTCCTTTTACTATCTTGCTTTGTATTTTGAGGAAACAAAGACAAGGTCGTGCTTTACGCGATGATCAAGTGTTTACAAGCATGTTTGTTTGCTCGATCATGGATTCTGAACTCTTGGAGAAATTAAATTAAATTGGCTTGTTATTTTAAAGTTGTAACTCATTATCTTTCTCTCGTGCGCATAAATGCTCTGAATGCTGAATGAAGGAAGAATGATAATGTACAGATAAATCAAAATGGTTCTTGGGTTTGCCTTCTCTGTGCCTTTTGCCTTTGATTTGAGGGCATGATTCCGTAGAAAACATGATGGTATAGGGGATTACTGTTTCAGTGTTATTGTGTGTGCAACCACTTTGTGCATTCATTGACAATGGTTAGGTAAGTTTCCAATCCATTTGTTTTAGTGGCATTCTGAGAGCGAGAGCAGTCCCTTTGTGCATTTATTGCCAAATGTTAGGTTTGTCTCCTATCGATCCCCCAATTATTGGGGACTTTATGAGTTATGGTATTGTTGTTGTTGTTTACTCGTTATCTTTATATTTGGATTCAATTGCTTGGTGTATAGCTTACAACTATCACAGCTTGTTGAACTTGTTGGAAGGGTGATATCAACAACTAAATAAAATTAGTAGTTAGCTATAGTAACCCCATTCGACAAGACTAAGATATTGGGATTGAGAAGACCACATATTCTCTGCTGTTTGCCTGTATAACATCTCACCCCCCCCACACCCTTCTTCCCCAGATTTTCCTGAAGTCTGATAAAAGACAATATGGGCTAAGGTGAGGAAGTCTCTCCTTTCCAAGTCTCCAACTATAAAACATATCCTTGTAGTACTCCGATTTTCAAAGAAATGAATGCCGTACTAACTAAAAGTGATCTGTGCTCTTTCATGCTAGCTCTATTAATTTTGGATTTACTTCGATTTGTTTTTAGTGATTTTTTTGGTAATTATGGGTGAAGAAAAATTGTACATGCAGAAACAGAAAAGGAGAAGGTTGCTCAAACTAAACTTTTAAGAATTCATTCTTGGAGGTTAAACTGTGAATGGTGTTGGCAAATTTCAGTTCTCTAAACTGAATTTGATGCTTATATATTCCATGTGCTTAAGTGCAGAAATCTGCAATAGTTACAGTTTAAGGTTTTAGAGTCTGGTCGGTCTTCTGTAAATTTTTAGATTTTCGTCCTTTTAAAGCCCGGAAGTGGTTTCATCAACTGGAAAGAGAAAATTCTCAATTTTCAGTCATCCTATTCCGTCAGACCAATGAACTGATCTTTTAGTCACTTCTTTGAATTATCTTGTCATCTTCTTGGTCAGGCAGGATGAGTGTTTGCATTGCTCTCATGTGTCACAGTATAGGATCATTTCCAGATATGCTATGTAGCAGAAGCACTTTTGCATTTGGTTCCTCTTCGGTCTCTTTGATCATTAAGATTCAGTTGGATCTAAAACATTTGTGTTCTGTCTGAATCATTGCAAATTAGAGCACTGGTACTATATGGGGTTATTGAACATTTGTTATCTGATAAAAGGAAGCGCTTACAATTCCAACGTAGTTTAACATGTAATTATTTTTAATCCCTCTTCACTTGTCATGACTCTAAGTTGTATTCGTAGTTGTTATTGATCTTAAGGGTGCATGTTCATTAAGGGAATTCATTTACAATTATACCTCACAGTTACGGTAATTTCAACTTAGTGCTTCTCGTTATTTTAGCTTCAATAAAATAAATTATACCTCACAGGATTTTCGTTTTCTTCGCTAATATAAGTGAGCTTGGGAAGCTCGTGAGCTAAGCTCAAGCTCGTGTTAAAATGTGAGCTGAGCGTGAGCGTGAGCTTTTGAATTTTTATGTGAGCTGAGCGTGAGCTATGCCAAGCTCAGCTCACATAGCTCGATTGACACCCCTATGAATTACAATAGATCTGAATGAAAAACAAAAATAGATAATAAAAGCATCGTCTATTTTTTTTTTCTTCTTTTTCTTCTTCTTCTCTCTCTCTCTCTCTCATATATATATATATATATATATATATATATATATATATATATATATATATATATAATGGGAGAAAGAAAAACATTTGACTGATAAAAACTCAAAACAGACTTAAGATTGTCTGAACCGTCTCATTTGGTTAAATGTTTTTGGCATAAGATGTATATGGTGGATGGAGACCCATACAATAAACACTCCTTTCCTTTTTGGTAGCACATGTATATGTTAAGGACTTTCATTGGGCTTGGGAGACAAGTTAAAGGTTTCAGCTCAGTGCAATTATATAAATGTTCCCATGTTTTCGAGATTCAACACATAATTTTCAAATTCTTATGATCCAGATCCTCTTTTAGTAAAGGCCGCAAGAGGAGATCCTGTGAGTCGTCCTCCTGCATGGATGATGCGTCAAGCAGGAAGGTATATGGTAGTTTACCGAAAGCTTGCTCAGAAACACCCATCCTTCAGAGAGAGGTCAGAGAAAACTGATCTCATTGTGGAAATTTCTTTGCAGCCCTGGGAAGCTTTCCGCCCGGATGGAGTTATTATTTTCTCCGACATACTTACCCCTCTGCCTGCATTTGGTGTTCCCTTTGATATAGATGATGCACGGGGTCCTGTTATTCAGTCTCCCCTCCGCTATGAGGAGGACTTGAAAGCCTTGCATCCAATTGACTTTGAGAAATTACAATTTGTTGGGGAATCCTTAATTTTTTTACGTAGAGAGGTATATCTTATTGCGATCACAGGACAACTATAGTGGCCTTGCATTAGTTTTCTTAGAATAGCTAACATTCTTTTTTAGGTTGGAGAGCAAGCTGCAGTTTTAGGTTTCTCAATAATGCGATCACAGGACAACTATAGTGGCCTTGCATTAGTTTTCTTAGAATAGCTAACATTCTTTTTTAGGTTGGAGAGCAAGCTGCAGTTTTAGGTTTTGTTGGAGCTCCATGGACTATTGCAACATATATTATTGAAGGGGGCACAACCCGCACATACACAAAGATAAAGAGCATGTGCCATACAGCACCACATATATTAAGGGCTCTTCTCTCTCATTTAGCTGAATACATTGTTTACCAAGTGCAGTCTGGAGCTCATTGTGTTCAGATATTCGATTCGTGGGGTGGACAACTTCCACCTCATATGTGGGATTTCTGGTCAAAGCCTTATATCGACCAGGTAACTTCATATAATTGTCTAGTTAAAGGAATTTACTTGCTAATTTGATAACTTTATGCACCTTCAGTTGCTTGGGTATGATGAACTGGAGAAGTGAGCAAAAACAGCATTTTGATAAGCTTGTTATACTTTCTTTCCTCCAATAGAAACTAAATAGCTCTTTAAATTTGAGAAGGCCGTCTGTGCTCCAATATTTTGACTATTGTTGCTTTATATGGTAAAAAATGAATATTTAGCTTCTTCCTGGATTTTAGTCTATCATGTCATGTATCATAACTTTAACCCTAGCTTTCTTGCCTACAGATAGTAAACAAAGTGAGGATAAAGTGTCCTCAAACGCCTCTTGTTTTATATATTAACGGAAATGGTGGACTTCTGGAACGGATGAAATTAACTGGAGTCGATGTAATTGGGCTTAACTGGACCATTGATATGGAAGATGGAAGAAAACGCTTGGGAAGCGATATCAGCATACAGGGAAATGTAGATCCTGCCTTTTTATTTGGCCCTCTTCCTGCTTTGGCTGATGAAATTAAAAGGTCAGTAGTATTAAATGACCTCTATTGATTTTATACTTTTAAGATAATATCTACCTCCTTTATAGTCTAAATTCTGCTAGTTCATTACCCCCCCTCCTCCTCTTGAATTTTTGGGTGTGTCGAATGTCACATTGTGAGTTTATCCCTTGAAGTACTTTTTGGCAGCTTATCTGAATGTATTTGGTAGAATCTTATCGGTGCCCGATTGGATTTGCCGGCGAATATGTCCGGCATTGTTGCCTTGTAGAAAGTTTGCTGGTTTGAGTGGTTTGTTATGTGGGTTCAATCCGAGTTAAGCTGCTCAGTGCTCAAGCATGTCGCAAACACAAATTTCTAAATCATAAGACTTATTTATTTAAAATACCACTAACTTTTCTTTTTTTGATAAAAAAAAATTGGACAGACATAAAATGTTGGGTAAAAAAGAATAGGGCTCTCTAGTGCATGTCTTAGTCGCGCTCTTTTGCAGAAATTTGAGGTAGTTTCTTGTGAATTCATTTCTGTGGGTTTTATTGAAGTTAAGACTATCTATTTTGGCAGGGTTGTTAAGTGTGCAGGACCTAGAGGTCACATTCTCAATCTAGGTCATGGTGTTCTTGTTGGTACACCCGAGGAAGCCGTTGCTCATTTCTTTGATGTTGCAAGAAACTTAAAGATTGATACACTTAACCGATGATCATTTGGAAGCGCCGAAAACTCGAGTTGGAAAATAAGAAAAACAAGCAGGTGAAAGCTCTATTTATAAACTGGCTATTAGTTCAGCTATAAATTCATATTCCCAGGCTACAAATTCTAAGTTGTATTATCTTTATCTTCCAGATATGCTTGCTTGGTCCGAGGCGATCGTAAAACAACAAGGTCATCTATCTCTATTCACTTGGATCAACTGCCTCTTCCTTTTTTCTTGGTTAAATTATAATAGTTCCTCTTCTTTTGGCCGCGATATTCTTTTGTTGCTGAGCTAAATCTGGTTATTCAATTTTATGAACATAATCATCTGTCGAAGAAGCAGTTTAGATTCATAAACTGCTGTCCTGATCTGGAAAAAAGCACGTAAATGCAAAAATCTTTTTTTTTTTTGGGCACTTGATATCTTGATTCTTTGTTTGAATTAGGAATTATGCTAGTACTATTACCCTATGTTATCCAGACCCTTCGTTTATTCTTACCGTACCCGTGTCGTCACAATACGACATGGGTATGAGTATGTGATACTTATTGGATCTGGTCAACACCGATCAGACACTTTGTTAATTATAGATGTTTAAGTACCCGACACCTAAATACATATTCGTAGTTGAAAACAGTACCCGAGTCCGGGTAACGTAGCTATTACCTTCCTTTGGAAAGCAATAGAGATAATATAATTTTCCAGTGACCAAAAGAAGATTATTCTAATACAAAGCCAGCTTTACACTCAAGGTTTGGGGACCTAGTGTGTAGCTAAGGTACTTTTGAAAAGTTAAAGGTACCTAGTAATTTTTGCCTTTCTACTTTCTATGTTGATTGTGCACCTTACCCATAATTATTACAAAAACTAAAATTGAAAATTAACCAAAGAATTAATTTTAGTAATTTTTGCCTTTCTACTTTCTATGTTATGGGTAAGGTTAAAGTAATTAATTCTTTGGTTAATTTTCAATTTTAATTTTTGTAATAATTATGGGTAAGGTGCACAATCAACATCAAGAAAAAGTTGGAAGATCTTGTAAAGTTAATATATAAGGTCCAAGATTAGATTTTGAAGGATTTCTTTTGGAGAATCTTGTTATTTTATAATTAGTACAAAAAGCTTTTGATCTCATTCGGTATACTCTCCCTGTTTGAATTTGAATGTCAATTTTAAATTAAGCTAAAATGTAAAGAATGTCTTTGATTTAAGATACATTTGAAAGTATGTATTAAAAATTTAGTTAAAATTTAGAAATTAGACATTCAATTCTGGATATCCCAAAAAAGCTAAATGAGACATTCAAATCTGGACGGAATGAGTATTTTTTAATCTATAGCTAAAAATAATTTGAGAACTACATTAATTTCAAGATATTCTAATATTTAAATTGTCCAATTAAAAAGGGGAAAATATGACAGCTCAAGATATTCTAATATTTCTCAGTGATGCAAGTTAGAGAAGAAGTTAAGGGAGGACAATTTTGTTAAAGCAATATACAATTCATTTTGTTGTATGAGATGGAGTATCATTTTTACCCAAAATCAAAATTTTTTTTTTTTTTTTTCATTTTTAAGCTGATGCTTCAAATATATTTGTTCCTCCACAAATGTGATACATGTGAAACACCAAACATTATGCTTCATGAATTTAATGCATTGAAGCTTCCATTAAAAAAATGTGGAAAGACACCAAACTATGGAAGAACTAGTACACAACTTTTTTCAAATTCCCAATATCAATGTGATTTTACTATTAATAACAAATAAATTCAATTCATGTAGTCAGTAACGTGTGTTTTTTAAATTCATTACTTAAATTATTGACGTGACTTCACTTATAAAGTTCAAATCAACTTATTTAGACTGTAACAGACACATCAAATTTCACTACAGATGTCCGCTTAAATTACTACCGTTAGGTGGACCAATCTTACAATAGTTGAGGGGAGAATTATGCAAAAAGTTGAGGAGGGAGAAACACACCATCATTTTATGTCTCAATTATTATGACAACTTGATTCAAATCTATTCAGGACCTATCTTCCATTATTACCAATCAGAAAAGTCCAAAAATAATATTCTATAGTAACAACAACAACAACATAGATCAAATGTGTTCTAAAAAAACCCGATCTCTGGGCAGAGCTTAAATTGATGCCGATAACGAGAGTTCGATTTCCTCTGCTTAAATTGGCGCCATTAACGAGGGTTCGATTCTCTTTGTCGGTGGATACCGGATGCCCCAAACGGGTAGATAAAAAAAATGTGTTCTAAAAAAAAAAAAAAACATAGATCAAATGCACTACAGCTTCTTGCCCATGAGAATTACAATGAAATCAACAGGGTTCTAATATTAAGTCCACTTGTCACGTTACTAAGTTTATCTTGATTGAATTAGTTGGATTGATACGAACACCGATCTATCCATAAGGTTTTTAGTGAAACAAATAATATGAAGACTGCCCTCAAAATTTTTAAAAATACTAATAGGTATAATAAATTTTATATGTAGATCAGAATATTTTATCAGTTTCGCCCCTCAAGATTTTTTTTTTTTGTTGTCATTTTTATATGTAGTTCGACATACTGTTGCAGTTTCGCCCCAACGTTAAATTCCTGATTTCGTCCCTAAAGATGCCGATTAAGTATTCTTGATTATATTTTTATCAACAACGAAAATACCATGGATTTTGATGAACTTAGTTGGCCAGTGGAGCTCGGCTATGAAGATTTTGGAGTAGGAATTTTGACTAGGTTCATATTAATTATGTTGAGTTTATTGAACTGCTTTTACATATTTTTTTCTGATCAATAACAATTATTACCAAGTAAAAGATCGTTGCATGAAAGAAACTTAAATTTGTGGGGAAAGAACTTACATGAAATTCATCCCTCCAATTGGATTCTTAAATTAATTTAATTAACTAACAATCTTAGAGAAATGTTAGTACAAGAATTTTTTTAAAAAAATTCCAAAATTCCAAAAATTTAATAATGATTTCATGATACTCCCACTGTTTCACATATAATGAAGGAAATGTGGTGGTGCCGAAAAACTATATTTTCGGCACCTAAAGATTAATGATAAACTAATAGATTTGAGACATGTGGAAAAAATGACATGTAATAGTAAGTTTTTAGGTTTTTTTATTTTTTTAAGAAAATTAAAATAATGACATGGACGAATGAGAGTTTGTCACGTCATCCCAATCTAGTGATCACCTATCAAACCGGTCAAACACATCTTTGTTAACCAGATTTTTTTTATTATTAGTAACTTTGGTATTTATAATGGTAAAATTAAAACAAAATTTGGTAAATTTTAATAAATAACTAGTAAATATTGAATATTACTACTTTATTTTATAATCTTACCAATTTTTATTTGAAACTTACTACTTTTATTATGAATATTTATATTATATAAGTAAATTTACATGGAATAATGGTGAATTTCATGATATAAATAGTAATTTATTTTATAATAATGGTAAATGTGCTGAAAAATAAAAATTACTATTTAAAAAATAAAATTTATCACATTAAGTTCTAATATTACCATTTTTATCTCAGTTGTAATAAATTGATAAAATGGTAAGTTTAGTGAAAAATTCAGTAATTTTATTTAACATTGTTTGTAATTTTTGTTAAAAAATTAGAAACTTTTGTAAAGAATAAAAATCACTATATAAATATTCAAATTCAAACAAAACTTACCATTTTAGTTTGAATTTTATTATTTTGTAAATTTTACCAATAATTTGGTGTTTTTTAAAAATAAAATTATAAATTTTATTAACTAATTGGGGTAGAAATCTTTTGGTAAAGACGGATTTGCGAAATCCGTAACGTGGATCATTTTCTTAACTCCCAGTGGCAAGTCAACAAGGATCTAGGAACAAAACTCTTTTTTGGAACCCAGTCCAATTATGGTGCAAAATCCAGTAGTATAACATTCTTCATTTAGCAAAACTCTATCCATTAAGAAATTGGATGAAAAAATGTACATAACTAATTGTATACTAGTGTAGTTGGCTTTTTCCTTTAGAACATAAGTTATAAGAATTGTTGTAGTGGTTCAATTCTTTTATGTTGCATTTTTCGTTTTATGAGATAAATTAATAAAATGTTTATTTCAGTTTTGCTAAATAATAACAGGTTAAATATACTCATAAATAATTTATAATACTTTGGTTTAAATATTTGCGAATACTATGTATTTTAATTACAAGATAGCCAACAAACACCCAAATTAGTGTATGCTACCAGTTTGTGAAGAGCATAATGGGCAAAAAATAACTGAAGAAAAATTTGTGATAATAGTGTAGAAATCAACATAATTGGACATAAAATAATAATGCTTGTATTAATTGATTTTCGAATTACAATAGATACATCTAACAAACAAATTTTGTTTAAAAAATGGCTGCTTTTGATAATACATCATAAAGAGAAATAAATACAGTAGCTATATTTTATGTAGTATATAAATTAGGAAACAAAGTAATTAACTAAGATCATATATATTAGAAAAAGATAGATTGGTGAATTTCGTCCTTTAACAATATGCGATTGGTGATTTTGGTCCCTGTTTTAATTTTTTTTTTTGGTTTTTAGAACCATAAACAATTTGCGTTTGGTGATAGCAGTCCTTCCGTTGACAACTGTGACAGAAATAATTAATTTTGTTTTTTTTAAAAAACTCTTCAAGACACTGGGGTTAATATAGACTATGGACCAAAACCACCAATCGCAAATTGTTAAGGGACGAAATTCACCAATTTGCCTAAAATTACTCCAAATCTCCTTCTTTCCCACCCAATTGCCCAACTCTCTCCCTATTCTTTTCACCCCTTACCGGCCACGACCGTTCTTTCTCTCTCTTCGGTTGCTGGAATCTTCAAGTGGCTCTACCAAGTGCGCTGCCACACAAGAACGCAGCCCCAACCTGTTCATCCATCGCATGCAGTGCCATCTAATGCGGTTGTATAAAAGGGTGAGTTACACCAGATTGGACCTTCTTCATAAAAAAAAACGTTGAAGAAGATAACATCAACACATGTGGTTGTACTAGCAACGTAACTACACCTGATTGGGGGATAATTTTTTTTTTTTTTTATGATATTTGAGTTTCTCAAAATTAGGTGACTATAATAGTTGTGGATGGAAGGACCGTTATCACCAAACGCAAATTGTTTAAGGTTCTAAAAACAAAAACATATAGACCAGGGACCAAAACTACCAATAGCAAATTGTTAAAGGACGAAATTCACCAATTTGCCAAGATTTTTTCCCCCAAAATACCCTTCAATTTTGGTGTTTTTCATTTAAATTTTTGTTGACTAATGGTTGACTATAAGAGTTGTGGACGGAAGGACCGTAGTCCGTAATCACCAATCGCATATTGTTAAAGGACGAAATTCACCAATCTGCCTTAGAAAAAATTAATTTAATAGATTATTACTACTACGAAATTGTTGTATGTATATCCTAACGTTACAAGTAATCTATAATACGTTTGTTTAACTAATTATACATTACTTATAGTATTTTCAAAACGGGTATGCCCGCTCATCCCATCTCGCCCCGTCCCGCCTCGCTCCGTCACGGGCATGGGCGGACATGCCTTGTTTTTAATGGGCCATCAAAAGGGATGCCTGTTACGAGATATTTTTTAAGAATCATAATATTTTTCTTTTTTTAATGATGATAAAATTAGTGCTTGTTAGACCACTAAATATTTTAACACTTAGTCTAAACATTATGTAGTATAAATTAAAAAAACACTAAATACTATAACAATAATTAGGTTACTTGTTAGTATAACACAAAGTACTATAACGCAGCAACTTACAAAATACCGGTTAAAAGGAAAACGAATATATGCAATAAAAATAATGATCCTCAATATACTAAGTATTATATAGTTACTTAAACATTATTTAGATTATATTATTTGTTAAAATATGACACATGTTAAAGGAAGCACGAATCTAAATACTATAACAATGATTAGATTACTTGTTAATATAAAATTAGAATTAGTGTTTATTAGAATACAAAAAATTATAATACAAAGTCTTATAAAACACTGTTTAAAAAGAAAACGAATATATTTTCTATAACAATGACACTCAATATACTAAGTAATTAGAGCTGTCAAAATGCGTATATGCCCACGGGCATGCCGGTCCCTGTGAGATTAATAGGAGGATATGAGCTAAGAATTCCATGCCCATTTAAATGTGGGTATTAACAGGCATACCTGTTCGGACAACGAGCCATGCGGGTATGGGTGTGTTGCAACTGGGTATGCCCGCTTTGTTTATTTTTAATTTTCATTTATTAATGTGTATCAAATGGTTTCGTTTTGATAGAGATTAATAAGACTCTACAGTCTTTTCCAAACTGAATAAGAGTACTATATTTAAACTATCTTATTTTTTTATCTTCTTTAGTTGGCATCGGGTCATGAAATTGTGAATTTCAACGTTAAATATGCCATTTTCTCCAATTCTGACATGTATATTAAAAAAGAGCGGATACATGTCCTTTTGATGGCATATTGAAAAAGTAGGTACAAACATCTCTTTTGATGTCCCATTAAAAAATCAGGGGTACGGACATCTCTTTTGATGGCCCATTAAAAAAGCTGGCATGTCCGCCCTTGCCCCTGACGGAGCGGGGCGGGGTGGGATGGGCGTGCATACCCGTTTTGACAATACTATAAGTAATGTATAAATATTTATGAGAGCAAAATTCAAAAATATTAAACATGTTATTAATTTCTCTAATAAAAAATTAAGCAAAATAACGAAAAAATGCTACCTAAGAGAATTGAACCACTACAATAATTCCAATAACGTATGTTCTAAAAGAAAGCCAACTACACCAGTATACAATTTTGTAATGTACATTTTTTTCATCCAATTTTGTAATGGATAGATCTTTGTTAAATGAAGGATGTTATACTACTGGGATTTTGCACCATAGTTGGACTGAGTTCCAAAAAAGAGTTTTGTTCCTAGATTCTTGTTGACTTGCCATTGGGATTTAAGAAAATGATCCACGTTAGTAATAGACGAATTTTGCGAATCCGCCTTTGCCAAAAAAATTCTCCCCCAATTAGTTAATAAAATTTATAATTTTATTTTAAAAAACTACCAAATTACTGGTAAAATTTACAAAATAATAAAATTCAAGCTAAAATGGTAAGTTTTGTTTGAATTTAGATATTTATATAGTGATTTTTATTCTTTACGAAAGTTTCTAATTTTTTTAACCAAAGTTACAAACAATGTAAATAAAAGAACTAATGGCTATTCATGCCCCTTACATATGCCCAAATCCAGCGGAATCCGGTGAGAGAGGGCGGAGTTGCACACATGCCACTCACACAAGCACATTTTTAGGGGTATAAACGTCCAATGGCCCGATGTTTAATGGGTTGCTTATAACTCATCTAATGACCCGACCCATACCCTATAAGTTAGTAAAATTCACTTTTTTTACCATCTCTCATATCTCTGTTCTTGGTCAATTCGTCTAGAAAAGATGGGATTCTTGCAAATTTCTGATTTTAGGGCTTGTTGATGAATTTCAGTATGTATAACATGCTCCTCCAATCACCAATATATTCATCATCTTGTTTCTGTGTGAAATGATAGGTTTGTTGCAGTTAAATTCGTTAGAATTAAACACGTAATCATATTCCCAATCAGGGACACTAACATAATTTAATTATCAATAACAATTAAATCGGCAAGGTGAAATAAATCCAAAACAGTAAACCAGCAAGAAATAGAAAAATAACACTGTATCAGTTTATAATACAGAAACATGAAATTTAGAAAAATACATGTACCAGAAGATAGAAATTCCAGATACGTGAAAATCAAATCGTATCTGGCAACCAATCGAATCACCAGTTGAAACTGGTTTGCCTTCAAGAGAATATTCGCCCCACTTACCTGGTGCGAAAGGGACCAGCGAAACTCCTTGCAGGATAAGACGGTCCAGATCTGCCACGGCGCACACCGAATTCGATCACCTCGAAAGCTCCTCAGTTCGCCAGATAAATCACCGAATAAAATTATTATTACTATGAGAAAAAGATTTAAAAGGAAAACGACAAAGACTGAAAGTCTTAACTTTTTCTTTTTTAGTTCTCAAAAGAAAATAAAAGAAAGGCAATAATAAAAAGCCATTTTCTTTTTATTTCTTTATTTTTTTCTCATATTGGAAAAACATTAAGAGTAGTGTATTTATATAGGAAAACGAGCCTTGTTATTTCAAAATATTCCGATGTGGGATTCATATTAAAATATGAGTTCTCACATCTTGAAACTCCAACTTCCAATATAATTAACAATGGATTCCCACCACATAAGTGGCTTCTACCAAAGTTATAATTTACTCTCTGCCATGCCAAGAACAAAACGTAATTGTTGTTTCAAGCTAATTCTTCATAGACGCAAAATTATTGAGTCTCAAAGTAGCCACTTCCAACAATGCCCCACAAATCCATAGTATATTAGTATCCGAGATTAACATCAATTTACTTTCAATGACGGTACCTTCCGGTTTGAACCACCACCTAAGTATCCAACTTATGCCCCTACAGGAACAGATGGACTAGAGCCATGAATCTGAACCTTGGATGTAACGGCGTCCATTGGTAACAACAAATTAAAAAGGCTATGGAGACAATCTTTAGGGTTCACACGTTATGGCCATGTGTCTGATCCTGTCTCATAAGTGTATTCACAGAAAAACCTGTTCTCTTCGTTGCGGCCTCACAACAACACTCACATAGTTGGCAATCTCCAAGGATGCACTGCTAACATCCTGTCTAAAAAGACTCGATTCCATTCAGAGTATAAGAACTCTTACTAGATTTACAGCTACGCATATTTTAGGCTTACATGGGAATAGACTCACAAATACATAAGTATTAATTAGTATATAAGGTGCCCGATTCACTCAACCAGCTTGTTTATACCATATTCAACTGCCTTGTGGGATCTCCACTTGGTCGGTCGGGTTGCCACTGAAGCTGAATCATTGATGGGTTTTCAGTCACATCCCCAACCAGGATTTAAGGAACAGAGTAGTTTATAATCCTTTTGTTAGAGGGTCTAATATATTATCTTTGGATCCAACAAAATCAACAGACATCACCCTATCAGACACTATTTTTCTTATAGACTTGAGTCTAACTTGGATGTGTCTCTTTGTCTTTTGGTTATACTTGATACTCTTTATCTTAGCAATTGTATTTTGACTATCACAATGCACATATATAGCAGGAATGGGCTTGCTGACCATTGGCAAAGAAGACAGAAGTCCATACAACCACTCAACTTCCGTTCCAGTAGTATCCAAGGCACATAACTCAGCCTCAAAAGTGGACCGAGTTATCAAAGTCTGTTTACAAGACTTCCAGGCGACAGCACTGTCGCCTAAGGTAAAAACATATCCAGTGCAACCATTGCATCTAGAGTTCTTGGCTATCCAGCTTGCATCACTGTACCCCTCAAGTACTTCAGGGAATTTATCATAATGCAGCCCAAGGGAAATAGTTCCATTCAAGTACCTAAGTACCCTATCCAAGGCCTCCCAATGAGTCCGATTAGGACGACTTGTATATCTAGCCAACTTAGACACATAAAATGAGATATTTGGTCTAGTTCCATTTGCAAGATATTGTAAGCTGCCTATTATCCGAGAATACCTTAATTGAGACACAAGAACACCACTTTCATTCTTGAATAAAGCTACAGAAGGGTCACTTGGAGTTTTAGCAGTTTTGCAATTCTGATAACCATATCTCTCGAGAATGTTCTTCTCAACATAGTGAGACTGAGAAATGGTTATCCCTTCAGTTGAACGAATCAACTTCAGGCCAAGAATCACACTTGCTTATCCCATATCCTTCATTTCAAACTTACTATTCAAGAATGACTTAGTCTCATTAATAATCTCAATATTTGACCCAAACAAAAAGATATCATCTATATATAGACATACAACAATAATAGAATCACCTTTAACCTTGTAGTAAACACACTTGTCATTCTCATTCGTAGTGAAGCCAAACGATAACATAGTTTTATCAAAATTTTCATGCCATTTTAAAGGTGCTTGTTTTAGTCCATATAAGGATTTAACAAGTTTACAGACCTTTTGCTCATTTCCTTTGGCTACAAACCCTTCAGGCTGTTCCATATAAATCTCTTCTTGAAGATCTCCATGAATACAAGCAGTTTTCAAATCCATTTGATGGATGATGAAACCACGTATGGAAGACAATGATATAAGCACATGGATTGTAGTCAACCGAGCAACAGGGGAATAAGTATCAAAGTAATCAATCCCCTCTTTTTTGTCTAAACCCTTTGAGAACTAATCTGGCCTTATACTTATCAATGGTACCATCTAAGTTAGATTTATTCTAAAGACTAATTTGCATCCAATAGTCGTACACCCAGGAGGGAGAACAACTAATTCCCATGTCCCATTAGAGACAATAGAATCCATCTCACTTTTGATAGAAGCTTTCCAATGCTTAGCCTCAGAAGAGGCCATAGCATCCTTGAAAGTTAAAGGTACGTCCTCAACATTGTAAGTGACATAATCACTTCCAAAGTCCTTGACTACCCTTACTCTCTTGCTCCTTCTAGGTTCATCCAAATACACTGTTTGAGGATTGGAACTACTAGGATCTGCCCTCACATCTGTCATCCTTTCCACATGATCAGGAATAGAACTAGATGCTAAGCTCGAGCCTAAAGTAGAATCTTGAGGCAAACCATTTTTCATGGGAAACACATCCTTAAAGAATGCAGCATCACGGTATTCCACTATTGTGTTAACTTCTACGCCAGAAATTTCAAACTTGATTACTAAAACTCTCATAGCATAGCTAGTTTCCACATAACCAATAAAGATAGCATCAACAGTTTTAGGACCCAACTTCTTCCTTTTGTGTTCAGGGATTAGTACTTTTACAAGACAACCCCACACACGCAAGTACTTTATGTTAGGTTTTCTTCCTTTCCAGACTTCAAAAGAAGTTACCTCTTTATGTTTAAGAGGGACTCTATTCAGAATATGGCAAGCCGTATTCAAAGTCTCTCCCCACATATACTTAGGTAATCCAGAAGTCAAAAGAAGACTGTTAATCATATCTTTAAAAGTTCTATTTTTTCGTTCAGCAATTCCATTTGACTGGGGTGAGTAAGGGTCTGTCATCTTATGAATTATGCCATTACTTTGGCAATATTCAACAAATAGATTAGACACATACTCTCCACCTCTATCAGATCTTAACCTTTTAATTTTCTTGCCAGTTTGTCATTCTGCTTCATTTTTAAATATGAGAAATTTATTAAGTGATTCATCCTTATGTTTAAGTAGATAAACATAGCAATATTTTTCTTTTGATCCTTAGTTAACAACCTATTGAACACACAAATATCAGTTTGAACCAAGTCAAGCAACTATGAATCCCTTTCAATTGAATGAAAATGTTTCCTTGTTATTTTAGCTTCTACACACATTGAACATTTGTTTTTCTATCAATGTCATGTTTAGGAATCAGATTTAAATTCATCATTCTCTTAATAGAATCTAAATTTAAATGTCCAAGTCTATTATGCCAAATTTCAGTAGATTCAATTGAATGCACATCAGGAATATCAGATTTCTCAACATAAAGAGCTTTATTTGATTCGAAAAATTCATAGGTAAAATGTTCAACTCTTAATTTAAACAAACCATCAGACGAATAGTCTTTGGCAATGAATGTACCATAGTGTAACATCACTACTCTATTACATTTGAAATTAAGTTCATAACCCTTTGATACTAAACATGAACCACTAATAAGGTTTCTTCGAATTATTGGAACATGATGCACCCTTTGAAGAGTAAGAATGCGCCTTGAAGGAAACTTCAAGTCCACGCGTCCTATCCCAATCACATTGGCTGCACTTGAGTTTCCCATCCTTACAGTTTTACATCTAACTGGCTGGTAAGACACAAAAAGCTTTTTATCAGCACAAAACGTGCACATTTGCTCCAGTATCAACCAACCATTCAAGTGGCTCAAACATGATAGTTAGAATTAAGGAGTCAACAGAAACATACCTATCATCAACAGTAGTACCAGTCTCACCAATTTTAGCTTCAATAGTGCAAACCTCGGCGAGGTGTGCACTCAAATCAGCATCCACTTGATTGATTTCTTCAACTACCATGTTGACATGTGCCTCAGAATTGGATCCATGTTTGACCTTAGACTTCTTGGACGGACAATCCTGAGCCCAGTGTCCAACTTGACCACAATTCCAGCAAGGTTTGTTTGTTTGTTTGTTTTATTTTAGCCTTGCCTTTCGTCTCGATTACATTCTTTGACTTGTTATTAACCTCCACATTCTTCTGATTACTCTTTTTCTTTCTAGATGTTACTACGTGAACATTAGACTCAACATGTGCAGTGTGATTTTGACTCCTATGTTCATCTTCTAACGATATATTCAACATCAAATCATGTAGAGATATTTTCCATTTCTTGTGTTTGAGTGTCATACCAAACTCCTCCCAAGACTTAGGAAATTTCTCTATTATTGACATAACTTGAAATTTCTCAGGAAGCTTCATATTCGATTCAGAGAGGGAGTGAATAATCAATTGCAGATCATGAGTTTGTTCAGTTACAGACTTGCCCTCATCCATCTTATACTTCAAGAATTTAGAAACATGATACCTCTCAAGACCTTGGTCATCAGTATTATATTTCTTATTTATCTCATCCCAGATAGCTTTTGCTGTGTAAGAATCAGAAGAGAATGCATAAAAAAGGACATCTATCAGAGCTGACAGGATCGCCCCTCTACAAACCTCGTTTTGTTATTTCCAAGCTGCAATTTCAGCACCTCGAATGTTAGTAGGAGTTGATACATGCTTGTCTTTCTCAACCGCATTCATTAAACCCCTTATTGACAACCAGATTTTCATACGCTGTGGCCAGCGTTTGAAGTACTGCCCAAGACCAAATTTGTCTGGCATACCTGCCATGTCAATCATGAGTTTGAACTTAACGGATTGAGATGAATTTGCCATTGCAATCAGTTATTGATAATGAAATATTCTCTTGAAAATTGTTAGAAATAATATGTTTGTTGCAGTTAAATTCGTTAGAATTAAACACGTAATCCTATTCCCAATCAGGGACACGAATAGAATTTAATTATCAATAACAATTAAATGGGCAAGGTGAAATAAATCCAAAACAGTAAACCAGCCAGAAATATAAAAATAACACTGTATCAATTTATAATACAGAAACAGGAAATTTAGAAAAATACTTGTATCAGAAGATAGAAATTCCAGATACGTGAAAACCAAATCGTATTTGGTAACGAACCGAATCACCAGTTGAAACTGGTTTTCCTTCAAGAGAATATTCGCCCCACTTACCGATGTGAAAAGGACCAACGAAACTCCTTGCAGAATAAGACGGTCCAGATCTGCAACGGCGCACACCGAATTCGATCACCTCGAAAGCTCCTCAGTTCGCCCGAGAAATCACCGAATAAAATTATTATTACTATAAGAAAAAGATTTAAAAGGAAAAAGACAAAGACTAAAAGTCTTAGCTTTTTCTTTTTTTTATTCTCAAAAGAAAATAAAAGAAAGACAATAATAAAAAGCCATTTTTTTTATTTCTTTATTTTTTCTCATATTGGAAAAACATTAAGAGTAGTGTATTTATATAGGAAAAGGAGCCTTGTTATTTCCAAATAATTAACAATGGATTTCCACCACATAAGTGGCTTCTAACAAAGTTATAATTAACTCTTTGCCATGCCAAGAACAAAACATAATTATTGTTTCAACCTAATTCTTCATAGAGGCAAAATGATTGAGTCTCAAAGTAGCCACTTCCAACAGTTTCTCCCAATTCCAAATCTAAAAAATCCTTCTAATTTCTGCTGACAGTCTCGAATTTTTTTAAAATCAAGAGCTTCACAGTGAAGCCCTTTCTCTGTCTCCGGCAAAGGGATATTCTCTCTCTTCTCTATCCCTAATCACAGATTCTCCAGCAATGTGTGTTAATTTCCCCCTCATTCTCTCTCTTTCTGCAAAAGAATTTGAGCGATATGTTTTTGTAGGAATTTATTTTAAAGTGGGAGTATTTTTGGAGCTTCTGGGATTTTTTTTTTGGAGCTTGTGGGAGTATTTTTTGGAGCTCCTAGAATTTTTCGGAGGTGACTGGACTTTTTTTAGAGTTACAGATTATTTTTTGGGTGTAGCGATTGGATGTGGTCGACCACTGTGGAAGATCTGTACAACTGGCCATGCTGGCCACAGATGCATTAATTGTTATTCATCTTGTGGTGGTCCGCTGTTATGCTGAGCAGCCGAAAAAGCTGCGCCACACAGGATCAGTTGACTGTTAGCTATTTGGAAGAAAATGTTGGAGGTTGAAGATGACAGGTTAAATTGATTATTTTGCCCCTGAACAACTGCATGTGCGAGTGGCACATGTGCAACTCATCCCTATCTCGCCGAATTTCGTTGGATTTGGGTATAAATAGCACCCTGTAAATAGTTAGGGGCAGTAATAACACGTAAAATAGTCGAGGGTTAACACTTACTTTTGAAACATACGTAAGGGGCATATATAGCTATTATCTCTAAATAAAATTACCAAAAATTTCACTAAACTTACCATTTTATCAATTGATTACAACGTAGACAAAAATTTTAAAATTATAACTTAATGTGATAAATTTCATTTTTTAAATAGTAAATTTTATTTTTCAGCACATTTACCATTATTATAAAATAAATTACTATTTATTTCATGAAATTCACCATTATTCCATCTAAATTTACTATTTTATTTAATATAAATATTAATGCTAAAAGTAGTAAATTTCAAATAAAAAATGGTAAGATTATAAAATAAAGTAATAATATTCAACATTTACTAGTTATTTATTAAAATTTACCAAGTTTTCTTTTAATTTTACCATTACAAATACCAAAGTTACTAATAATAAAAAAAATTAGTTAACAAAGATGTGTTTGCACGGTTTGATAGGTAACCGGTCACTTGACTTGGATGACGTGGCAAACTCTCATTCGTCCATATAATTATTTTAATTTTTTTTAAATAAAAAACCTGAAAACTTGCTATTACATGTCATTTTTTCCACATATCTCAAATTTATTGGTCTATCACATCTCTTAATGAAGAAGAAAATATAAGATATTTTGTTCTATCATATACTTGATTAATTCTACTAATATAATAGAGAAAAAAGAGAATTATATTTATGTGTGGCAAAAACTTTAGAATAATTTTTTTTAAAATATGCAAAAATCCAAATATTTCAAGGAAAATTTACTAAAAGAGTTTATATTATGTAACGGAGAAAGTAAATAAAAACACTATCTCATTCTATAAATAAGTCGTTTAGTACTGTAGTGAGAATTAAGGGAACAAAAAGAAGGTACTTTGTTTGTCAAAATATCAATATTACTCTCTTAAATAGAATTAGTGGTATACAAGTCCTATTTAAGAGAGTGATATTGATATTTTGACTAATAAAGTACCTTGTTTTTTACTTTATTAATTTTCGCTACATGTTTTAAACGACTTATGTTATGAAATTGAGGGAGTAATAAATTTGGTTTTCCATCCAAACCATCAACTTTCTTTTGACCCCTAGGATGCTAGCAAGGGCCAAATCTCCATTGCATCCAAAAATAGTAAATTACCACTCGACAATAAACAGATAGCTATCAATTCAGAAGAGATGAATATATAATAAAATGCAAAGACAAAAACTATTCCTGTGAGTTGAAGTTTTGAATGCAAGAAAATTATTTAAAAAAAAAAAAAGTAAAGCAGCAAATAAGAGAAAATCATTCAAAATCTTCCCTGCTTCTGCAATTAGGAAAATGACAATTTCATAAAGGATATATAAAATCTTGCAGATTCCTCCAAATTCAAGAATAAAACAAGCAAAATAATGTGATGAAATATCTTTCTGATAAAGCTTAGTTAGCCTAGGATATCAACAAAACAAAACATGCAAAAATGAGAGGAAAATAAAAGAACAAAGAAAGCATTAGAATAGAGAGCAGAAGTGATTTTTTACACCTAAATTAGACAATATACTACCTCCATTCCATTACATGAAGTAAGTCGCTTATGACATGTAGCGAAAATTAAGAAAGTAAAAAACAAGTTGTTTTTAATAAAAATATCAATATTACTCTCTTAAATAAAATTAGTGGTATGCAAGTCATATTTAAGTGAGTAATATTGATATTTTGACTAACAAAGTACCTTGTTTTTTGCTTCCTTAATTTCACTACAAGTTCTAAACGACTTATATTATGGAATGGAGGGAATACCTCTTTTGTGCAACTTGTACATCCCCAAACATTTACTCACTCCATACATAATCAAATAAGAAAGTGAACACTCAGTTCTCGAACTGAGGGAGTATTATTCTTTTATAGATATAGAAACTGCTCTATGTAAAAACTTGATGCATTTTCTGACCATGAAATGGAATAATATCATGTATATTTCATACGAAACAAACCAATAAGCTCATCCAATGAGAAAAATCAGAAAATATATAAGCTTTAGCACGACAATTTCATCAAATTCTGCACATTCCATGGTCTTGAATAACCCTTTCAAGTATATGAGGTATTAATCCCCTTCATTGTCGTGTTTTTTATTTTGCGGCGATTAATAAAACTGGTAGGGGTCCATGTCAAACTTTTCACCACAACAGGTGTTTTTGGTTAAAAAAAAGTATATATGACATAGGTCACTTGCTAACATACTAAATCATTCCTTAATATAAGATTTTCATCTTGCGAAAATTAAAGAAGCAAAAATTAACATGTTTTTTTAATCAAAATATCAATATTACTCTCTTAAATAAAATTAGTCGTATACAAGTCATATTTAAGAGAATACTATTTGTATTTTAACTAACAAAGTATCTTGTTTTTTGCTTCCTTAATTTTCACAACATGTAATGAAAGTATTATATTAAGGAATGGAGGGAGTATTCTTTTAGTATTTCTTATTTCATTATAATTTGGCAACCTTTAAAGGAAATTTTGAAGATCTAATATTGGTGGAATAACTTAAATCAAGGTGCTACTAGGTGACAACGAAGTGCAGCTCAAGCGGTAAGACACTTCATTTTCAACCAGTAGGTTGGGAGTTCGAGTCATGCTGGAGAGGAAATGGGGAACCATTATTGATCCTCCTTTTAAAAGAAAGGAATGAAAAAAAAGGTACTACTAGGTTAGTTCATGGTTCGGGTTGGTTCGGTTTTACATATTGTTTAAACCAAACCGAAATATTCGGTTTGAAAATTTTGAAACCAATCCAAACCATTCAAAATCTCAAACCGACGCATTCAGTTTGTATCGGTTTGGTTTGGTTTGGTTATTTGGTTTCCGAGAGATACAAAATATATTGATTATAAATTAAAAATAAAATAATTTTTTTATATAATTATTTAACTGCTAAAAATATAAAGAAATAATACTATTGTTTTCACAAGTTAAACACAATCAAAAACAAAATAATGAAAAATAAATTCTTGATTCTTGAACTTCAATATAAAGAAAAATTAAAACAATTTTTTTTTATTTATTTATTTTTTTTATATTTCTTAATTATCTAGCTACTAAAAAAATATAAAGAAATATGTTTATTGTGTTTCACAAGTTAAACTCAACAAAAAAAAATTAATGAAACATAAATTTAAGAAATATGTTTATTGTTTTCACAAGTTAAACACAACAAAAAAACAAATTAATGAAACATAAATTCTCGTTCTTGATTCTTAAACTTCAAGCAAATTACTGAAAAATTATCTACGGGGAAAAAAGCAAAAAATACAAAAATTACACCATTATTAATTTCAAAGTAAAACAAAAACTTCAGGTGAATCTAAAACCATATACAACAGATGACTCTTCAATCTCTTACTTTAGAACTTTAAGAGCTTGCTTGTGATGGTTAAATAGAATTAGTGGTATACAAGTCCTATTTAAGAGAGTAATATTGATATTTTGACTAATAAAGTACCTTATTTTTTAGCATCCTTAATTTTCGGTACATGTCCTAAACAACTTATATTATGGAATGGAAGAAGTAATATTTATCATAGTACAACTCTTGGATTCATTAGGGCTAATAGCATAACATATATTGTATTTCAAAGCTTCAACCATGGTTTTCAAATAAATATAAAACTGCTTATTATCGTGGATGTTATTATGTTCTTAGATCATCACTCTTAAGAACATTAATCAAAAACTTATTATGACAGTAGAAAATCCATATATGTGAAAAGGAATAGAAGAAAAAAGACAATGTGATTGAGGTCTAGTTTGCAATTACTTATAATAACAGCTAGAAAATGACATTCGTACAATTCGAACTCGTAATGGAAGATAGAAACAATCACAAAAGCAAAATGATTTCTTCTTTGAGTTAAATTATTGCAAATTATTAGCCTGCATAAACACCAAAAAAATAACATTTTTTTGAACAATATTATTCTTATACAATATAGAAGATGATTTTTTTATTTGAAAAAAAATATCCTAAATAGTGTTCACCATAATTATCACTTGTACACACTATATCCATGGCGAGCAAAACATCGTGCACAATCCTAGAAGAGACAAAGGGAGGGAAAAGTAAAGATATACTTGAGAAATATTTAATTTGAAAAATCAACAAATCAACAAAAATGAGTAAAAAAGAAAAAGAAAAAGAAATAAAAAAAAACATGAACCTGAAATTAGATGTACGAATGATCAAATTAGGCTTCAGTTTGTCTATTCTTTGAATATATATGGTAAAACCCTTATGGTAATTAAATTAATTTCTATGTATACCTTTTTTTTTTAATTTTCTTACAAAGAAGTTATGGCGAATTAGGGTTTTGAAACCAAGATCTTGAGGTTTAGTACCAAAAGCACTTAATTTTGTACAATGATCATGATATGAAGATCAGAGCTAATTGAAAAATAGCATGTACTAATTGATCACACATCCAAATTAACCAAATTAATTATACATATATAGTTCACCAATACTGAAGAAATTATAACATATTGTATCTTACAAATAAGAAACATTATGGAGTGGAAATTCTTGAAAAATAGCACAACTCACTTATAGCAAAATATATGACATTACCATTTCTTCTTATAAGGCGAAAAATTCGCGAATCAAGATGGCTGCTGCATATGATAATTTGAGCTTTGATGGTCATTTGGTTTGAGAATATTTCTCTTCTTCTTCTTCTTTTTATAAGGGATCCCTCTCGCCTTAGCTTGAGAATCTCGAATCTCGCGGAGATAAACTCTAATAGCACCACTAGCAAAAGGGTTTTTATCCGGTAATCCACCGTTCTCTTCGTAAGCAGCTCTAAGACGTCCAATAAGAGCATCAAGACTTCCCCAAGCTTGTCTAAGTGGACAAGTACAAGGACCAGCTGGTTCAGGTTGTCCAAAGAAAACACAACCTTGCATATGAACCTTAGTTTTTCCAAATTGATCGAGATATCGAAGGAAATCTAACACATGGTTATAGTTGCACTGTGACAATTGGACTGGTGGCCTTTGATTCCTTAAATATTGTCCAAAAGTGTTCCAATCACGACGTTTCTGGGATTCATATCGGCTTAATTGAGCTGGTTGCTGTTGTTGTTGATGATGATGATCAATAGTAGCAGCTGATCTAGATGATGATCCTTCTCCTAATTCTCTACCAGCTTGATCATTATTTGACATCATGGTCGAAAGATCGAACTTTTTTTTCCTATATAGAATTTCTTGGAGGAATTGGAGAGAATTTGGGAAAAGATATTTTTTTTTTTTGTTGGGGAAGAGAAGAATTGGAGTGAAGATAATTAGATGAAAATCAAATAATTTGGGAACTATTTGGGAGACATGGTATGGGGTCCAAGGAAAGTGCTTTAGCTCATCTTTTTCTTCCTTTCATCACTTAATTTGCTTCCTTTAATGGTACTATTAGCATTAATTAAATATGTTTTTTAAAATAAATATTTTTCTATTTTTTTAAAATAATTGTACTAGCATCATAAGAGCAATCATTGTCAAGCATATTAGCAAAATTTGGCACTATGATTTTTTTTAACTCCCTAGTCACCAGGTTAACTATTGCAAGTAACCCGGGTTAGAGGGCTCTTTAGTCTTTGCCTAATTTTTTATTGGTAAAAAAAAGGATTAGTTATTCCTAGTGTTTGAAATTTTTATGAACAAAGTCTTCTTCTACATTAATTAAGATTTTGAAAGTTTTGAAGGGGAAACAATTGGGTTCTAACTAGTGAAAAATTACCATAAGATTTAGAATTAGTGATGCTTTTAGGTGTAGTCAGGAACGTACGCAGAATTGAACATTTTGGGGCCAAAATGCTACTTATCCTATCATTTTTATTATATGTACAATTTCAACTAAATTCGGGGATTAATTTATTATTATTGTTGTTATAATTATTATTTAAAATTCAAAGTCTATCTCCGACGATAAATCTATACTTAAGTTTCCCCCTAGAAAGGGACCCCTTCTTGGGCTGTGCCTCCGCCACTAGCTACCGTGCTTACAAAATTCATGGAGAATTTTATTTATTTATTTTTGGCTCAATAAAATATATGGAGATGAAATTCATCTTTGTACTCGGAATTTTACTTGGAGTACTGAAGCCCTAAAGTATCTAACCCTAATAGCCTGAGAATATTTATAGCTGCAATTTGAAGAAGACCGCGGGGGGGGGGCGCTAGAAGCTGAAATGGTTATAAATAAACGGTAGAAGGTGAAAAAAGTAATGATTGAAAATGCTAGAAACCCTTGTAGTCACCATTGCAGTTGCAAGAATCTGACAGCAATCTGAATTACATAGTAAATTTTCTGCCACCCCCCACTCCCACCCCCAAAAAAAATCCCATTTAGTTAAGACTTGTATGTTAATATTGTATGAGACTAGATTGATATATGTGATACTATTATAGAATGGTTAAAATTTTCGATGTGTACATAACTCGTTACATAATTATTCAAGTTTTATTTGCTGAAAAACAATAAAGTTTAGTAGATTAGAAGCATTCCTTACGGTGAAAAATTCTAATTTATTTCACATTCCTATCCCCATAATGTATCATGAACATTTAATATGGTCAAATTGTTAATTCTAGAAAGGGACTAGTAATAAGCTTTTAATAGTGTATCTTTCATTTATAAGGTACCAATGTTGTTAAAAAACGCGAGTTAATACGTAGAATCGAACGATTTTATGATTTTATTGAACCAAAACGTGTTGAATTGGAAGTAGAATCACAATTTGGTAGAAATTGGGTAGAAACGTTGAATCGGAACGTTAAAATGTAAAATCGAACGTTTTTACCGAGTCTACAAAATGGTATGACGGGTCGAGTCGGGAGAGCAAATATCTAAGTCAATAATTTTTCCACCAATTCAATTTTGTTGTTGTTACAGACTTTCACTTAAGATGATTTCATAACCATCTCGAAGAGAATTCATCCATTCCGTTAGCACTCAGCAGCTACCAGAACAGGCCACCCGCACACGTACCTCCACTACTAGCCGAGGAATAAAATGATGAATAAAATGCATTCAACAACAAGTCTCTCTCTTGCACGTTAAACCCATATAATTTAGATGATTTCCAAAATTTAATAAAATGAAGTGACTTATGAAGAATGTTTTCTGCATCTTCAATATGATTGTTGAGCCAGTTTCTCAAAAACGAAACATGGGAATACTCACTCTGGTTACTCAACCTGCAAAGGATAGTAATATTAGGATATTTCTTGTTGCGTTAGTATTTTTTTTTTTAAAGACATGTTCGTTATTATAAACTTTGTTGCATTATTTTTTTTGAAAAACTTGTGCGACTGTTTTATGGATTTTCTTATATTGTTGGACTATATCATACTGATTTATAGGTTACTTATTATTATTTATAAATTAAATATATATTTTAACTTTTTAGTACGATTTTACAATTTATTATATAATTCACGAGTTTACAATTTTACACATTTCTTTCGTTTCTACATAGAATCGTGTTTTTAACAATTTTGTAAGATACTGCCTACGATAAAGGAGAATGTGAATTAGGGTTTATATTGCGCAAGCATACGCACAATAAGTATCAAGCTTCTAATTTTAAAAAATTGTAAAAAAGCGATTGTTTGTGAAAGAAGATATAGTCTATAAAGTAAAATATTTATGTTTGGAAATGGTAACCAAATACATCCTATGCTGGTTAGAAAGTTAAAACCCATTTAATTCTTTCACTCTTTTTCTTTGGTGGAAGGAAGGAAATGGAAAGGGGTAGGCATATTTCATAATCTAAGATATTGATTTGGTTGACTATTTTAGATTTTGCTTATACAATAAGCAGATTCGATTATGTAACAGCAAAAACAAATTAATCATCTTTATTTAGAGAACTCCCAATCACAGATCACATTTTTGCCACATGTTAGAGAGCAAGAAATTAAAATACTTGATTAAATATTATGGAATATATATTTTTTTAAATAGACATTAGCAGACACTGGTGATAATGCTTAATGATAATAAAATCCAACTGTAACGCTGTTAGTGATGTTTTTGTTGTCGCACGGCTGCTATCACGCTTTCTGTAGTAATGTTGCACCTTTTATCCTTTAAAAAAATAGTATTCCCTCCATTCCATAATATACAATATTTAAAACATATAGTAAAAATTAAGGGAGTAAAAAATAATGTAATTTGTTAGTCAAAATAATTAATTTCTTAAATAACATTTGTATATCACTAATTTTATTTAAGAAAGTAATATATATATATATATATATATATATATATTTTACTGATAAAGTAAATTGTTTTTTTGGTTCTTTAATTTTCAGTACATATTATAAATGACTTATATTATGTAATGGAAGTAGTATTCAAATTCTTTGTTAAAAAATGGTCCCAGCAAATTGAACAGTGATTTTTTTTTGGGACCTCACCAGAGGAGGGAGCCCATGCAAGGCGGAAAATATATATATAGAAGAGCCCCACAAATGTGGTAAATTAGAAGACCAGCAGGCCGGTTGCCCCCATGAGGGGAATATAAATGCCTCACAGAGGAGGTAGATTAGAAGACCGGCAGGCCGGTTGCCCCATGAGGGGGAATATAACTGCCTCACAGAGGAGAAATATTAGAAGACCCATGTAGGGAAATATAAGGGCCTCACACAAGAGAGAATCCAAGAAAAGGAAATTAAAACATGCCCTTGTGTGATGAGGGTATCGAACCCACGAGTCATAGCCCCACTGTACTATGGACCTTATGATAAATTGAACAGTGATTACCATTGAGTAAGACCAATTAAACGTTGTGGTTCCCTGGTTGACAATTGCACTGCAAAGAAGATGAGCCGAACTAGAGACCAGTGGCGGATGTAGCATGATGGAAGTGGGGTCACATGTCCCAATGAAAAAAAATTAAATTAGTATATATATAATATATTTTGCTCTATTTAAATGATAAATGTATAAGTGACCATACACAAATTTTTGAATTGTCGGGTGCCTCCAATATTCTTTATTTCTGAATCCGCTACTGCTCGAGACTGAATACTTAAAACTACACATGACCTTGCTTCATCATTTAGAGAGTTTAGGGTTCAAATCCTTATTCACAATTTCTAACTAGAATTCTAAGTTCGTTACTAGATGAACATGAGTTTTTCCCCCCTTATTTGAAAAAAAAACCTTGATTTCTTGTAAATTTTAATGTAAATGAAGAGTTCGATGGTTGTATGTGTGACGCCCATCCCCACCTGCCTCTCTTTGAACTCAGAATAGATTATAATTAAGCCAATATTCACGTCCAATGCCTTACAAATTCATTAATTATAATTATTGCACTATATCTACTATTCTTGGACATCTCGAAAATCCTAAAATGTTCTCCCTCATTCATTTCATCAATAACTCAACTTGGAAAATATTGTTAAGAAGCTTCAATCAACACAATTAATGATGTCCTAATTAGATAATCAATTCAATAATTTTGATCAGTAAGTACCCGACTATTTAAGTCTCATTCAATCTCCTTTATACAGCAAGTTTTTGCTTCTTACCTCTAAATTAGTTCATCTCAATAAACCCCCTAAATCAAGTCTCATTTCCACCATTTGTTGGGCTCTTATTCATTTGCACGTTCTTGTTTGTTTAATATAAACTAATTATGATTTTTTTTTTCGAGTTAAAAGTTGCATTAAAGTTTATTTAGGTGTCCTATCCCAATGGGGCAGGCGCCTGTCCACTATCGTGAGGTCGTGTGTTCGATACCCTCCCCATACTTGGGGCAAGCTTCAGATGTCTCCCTTTCTATGGCTCTCTCCTCCTCTTGTGAGGCAGTGGCAATCGCCCAGCCGGGCTTCAAAAAAAAAGTTTATTTATTTTGAAAAATTATGTCTTTCTAAAAATAGTAACCTATACATTCTAGGATAAGAATAGGGATTTGTCATTTGCGTTGTAAATTACTCCATCCGTCCCAAATTATTTGTCCACATTTCTTTTTTAATCTATCCCAAATTATTTGTCTACTTTCTAATTAAATGGTTCATTAATGATGATTTTTCCAATCCTACTCCCTTACATTAAATGTTGGAAAGAGAAGAATATAGATAGAAGAGAATGTAGAATTAAATTGTGACTAAAATTAAATAGGATTATGTTTGACATTTTACCATATCCCACTATAAAATTTGATGAAACCTTAATTCCTGTGTAAAACAAAAAGTAGATAGATAATTTGGAACGGAGCAAGTATGTCCAAAATTTGACTATTCACCTCCGTGATTGAAGCTAATGCAGCAAAGAAAATTGCGTGAAACCTAAGGTGGAAAGAAAAAAACAAGTTAATAAGGAGGAGCTAATAAGAGATGTTAATCAGTAAAAACATACATATGAAACAAGGATTTATGGGTTACTTAGTATTGAAATTAACGAAGGGAATCAGACTTTATTAGTAATATAAACTTTATCCTAGTCAGGAATTTTTCTTTGGGGCACAATTAACATTGACAAAATAAATTCACAAAAGCATATAAATATTGGCGGAGTCAAAATTTTTGGTTTTGATGAAATCTTATAGACTAGAATTATTCACATTTTGTTCACCCTTTTCACTCTATTGATCAGTGCTTCATAACCTCCAAGTCCTCTAGCTTCATATTGTGAACTTTTTATAATTTACAAGAGAGCCCATTGTGGATTTTTTATTAGTAATTTTATTTTTTAGTCTCTTACACACTTAAGTTTGTTACCATTTTAACTACAATTGTTAAAATATAAGTGGTGTCATTCCTATAATTCACAAACTAAATAATTTAATTTTAAATCGTAAAGTGATTCAAAATGGGTATAATAAACAATGTTCATGAGACGAGGTACAAAAACAAAACTAAAACTCTAAAAAAAAAAAAACCTATAAAAAATTTTGGAAAAAATTGGTGGGGCCAGGCCCCACTGTGGCTCCGCCACTGATCCTAGTAGTCAACTTCAGTAATATAAATTACTTAGCAAAAAAAAAACTTCAGTAATATAAATTATTATTAACTAAATTGATAATCGTTCTTACTATTCTAAGATAGATATTCTAAATTTACAATGACCATGCCATCTTCATATAGTTCATATTACCATGCAACTATATTCTTTCACATTTCTCTGTGATATGTAACTTGTAAAAATCTCCAAGCAGAACCACGATCTCTATCTTCTCTCAATTTCCATATGGATTGGGTTCATGATAGATCTTGTGGTCAAATTTTCTCTATTAAAAATAAACAATTAAGAAAAATTATCTCTCTTAATGTGAAGAATTCTATACCGCAAGTTCCATATAAGAAGTGCTCCATGCCATTTCCACACCCACTTATACTTCACTCCTCCGTTCTAAATTATCTGTTCACATTTCTTTTTAATATATCCCAAATGAAATGTTCACTTTCTAAATAAATGACTCATTAATAATGCTTTTGTTTTCAATCAGACCTATTACATTGAATATTGGAGACATAAGAATGGAGAAAGAAAAGAAGATAGAATTAAATTATGAGTAAATTTAAATAAGGTCATATTTGTCATTTTACCATATTATATTACAAAATTTGATGAAACTTTAATCCAGTGAAAAATACAAAGCTGACAGATAACTTAGGAGGGAAGGAGTACAATTCTTATGCAACAAATCAAAAGACTATAAAGTTATATCTTATTAAATCGCAAAACCTAATTCATAGATGCTATAGCTTATTCTACCAAATTCTACCCTAGGTAGTATCAAGTCAAATAGTAGAGGGACACTTTGAAATATTGTTAATATTCTATGCTCCTCAAATTTAATGAACATATTCAACATAGTCATCGATCATGGGAAACTTTCATCAACTTTTATGCAGCAGAATTCCATATATATTCTCGAAGAATATTTATGTCAAGATCAAACATTCGGGTCAATTAGTAAATCATTAAACATATGAATGATTCAAAAACTAAGAAAACTTTGGAGGAAAATATGTCGGTACCACAGCCATTAATCTTTACGAGCATTATCAGTTTTGATCCGTTTGGACATCTTTTTTGTTACTCTCTACTCCCTATAACACTTGCAGCAAGGGCATGTAAGTATACCGTGCGTTTCATAATATAATGTTTTTAGGTATGTTAGCATATATTAAGGAAGAAAATTAGTGAATTTAATTTAGCTGAAGTTACCATCGATTTCTAAAGTTTTGCTCAATAAAAGGTCACGAGTTCGAATCAGTCAAATAGTAATTTAATGATGCATTGTCAGGTGTAACTTGTTTAAATTCCAATCCGATTAGTTGAGTTGAACGTACACTGGTCATCAAAAAATGGAAAATAAAGAGCATTTTTCCAATTATATATCCTTAAATAATAATAAGTCATGTATTTGGGATGGAAAAAAAAATAAGGGTTAATTTTGAAAATATAATCCTCAAAAGTTTGAATATCATATATTTTGAGAAAAAATGAAAATTCTAAAAAGTCGTATGTTATGAAAGAGAGAGAGTATCTAACTTCTTCTCGAGACTATATTTTATTTTAAACTTATTAAATAGATAAATTCTAGTTTACATCAATTTCTTAACATATGATTTGAGTTTATATAACTTGATATTGTAAATTAATAAATATAACTAATTCTTAAATAAGATGGAAGCACCAATTGGCTTGTGTATGAGGGGCATCTCTATGCATCTCCCATTAAAAATCTTGTGGGGAAGCAGAGAATCTTTTTAGTGTTCTTCGATCATAATGTCCCCCTAGACAGTATATATTATGTTTTGGCCAAGCATGTCTGTCTTTGGTCACAAATGCTTGTCAAATCTCTAGAGTATATAGATTATGTGTATAATGTAATGTGCTTTTTCTTCTTACAAACTTTACAAATAGCACAAGTGTTGAACCCTATTTCTTGATCTTGAGTAACTTCTAATTATGGGGGCGTTCCTTTTGCATTGTGAAATATGGGGAAAAGTTTTTGAAAATTGAGTTTAACTATATCATTTGTTGGATCCTAACAAAGATTTGGATTAGTGACTTCGAAAGAATTAGGATTATTCTATCCTTCTCGAGAAAGAGGACTTGTACATCAAACATATATCAAACATATAAGATCGGTAACGTGTTTTGCTAAAAAGTAATGTTTTTTTTTATAAACTATGTTACTTTGTTGAGGATGATGAAAAAATACATAAAGAGGAGTTATTCCTCCAATATATAGGGTGGAAACAAATCCACTACTAATTGAACAGTTGTTCTTGTAGGCTATTAGAAACCCCAAAGGGGAACCAGCATGATTATAAAGCTAGCGTCGTTTGAAAGACTTATATCTAGTCTTCAAATGATGTTCAGGAGGAGTCTGTTTGTGTTTCTTTTTACTATTCCGTGAGCGAACCGGTGTAAAATTGTCATAGTTTTCGCCTTGGTGAGAGTCCGCTAAGGCTTCAATTGACTATGTGTCTGAGACCTCAATATCTTCTTGGTCAAGAGCACTGTCGGAGCTTCACTAGGGCAGGAGAGGGCTACGCCCCCCTCCCCCCGGAAATTTTAAGAAACGACGAATTTTCTATAGGAATTTTTTTTTTGGGGTGATATTTTCTTATAAATGTTGTATTTGTATTCCTCCCCCTCCCCTTTATAACAAATTCCTGGCTCCGCCACTGGTCAAGAGTCTTACTACAGTCTTGCGATGGTGCAAGATTTGGGGGGATCAAAAGTGCCAACCTTACCGTCTGGCGATAGACTTCTAACCCGGCCTTTTAACAAGAAACTGTTGTAGAAAGTACACGCGTAAATTAGATGGGTTGATGGAAAAATTCCATCGCCCTGATCAAGTTGGCCCTGCAAATTTGGGACCGTATGTGGGCTAACCTCTACAATTGTTGTTTCTTTTGAAAAAGCATTGGCCGGTTGGATCGGGTGTCCACATCAGCAGTGTCCACAGCTTGGTCCACCGGTTCTTAAACCGCTGCATTGGAGGTCTGGGCCTCTGGAGCCACCTGGTCAGCTCGGATCAAGTCCCCTATTACTAAAGCTGGTGGGCAGGTTTATGGCCCAGCCGAGTCTGATTTTTCGTGGGTTGCGGCGGCCTGACTGGAAGGGCCCTCATCTGATGGACATCCCGCATATGCCGTCTGCGTCAAAGTTACCTGCAATTCCGGCGTAGAATCTGGGATTTCCGAAGCAGGATGATTTTAAAGATCCTGAGGTCCGCGATCCTTCTCCATCACCAACCTATTTCTCGGTGGGTTTTGTGCCAACAAGATATTCAATGCCAAAAAGTAATGCTTTATACAAGTTTGAATTTGTGATTTTGTGGGTGAGTGTACGTAAAATAGGAGTTTTTTTTTGTGTGTAAAGAGGGAGGCTCAATCGAAGTGTTCATATAACCCAGTGGGGCTTGGCACTGCTCATAATTGTGAGGTCGAGGGTTTGATACCCACTTCCTACGTGGGTCTTAATAAATTGTATCATTTTTGGACTCCTCCTCCTCCTCCTGTGAGGCCACCTCCCTCCATGAGGTTAAAATAATAAAAAAATAAAAAAAGGGGAGGCTCAAGGGGAGTGCAAGATGCTCGATCACATAGAGTCCAAAAATTTGGGTTCCAATTATTTTTTGTTTATATATATTTTAGATCCTCGAATCTTTTAGTACATTTTTTAATATCCTCTCTATTACATAGGGACGGACCTAGAATGTTAGTTTAGGGGGTCCATTATACTTTGAGGAGTTATTAAACAATAATTTTGAAATTTTAAACAATCTATATCTTAAAGTTTGAATTGGGCTTCAACAATTGTGAAAACATTGAGGAAAACAATTCGTCTTCTATCATGAAAAGCAATTTATAACCAATTGAAAACCTTTCAGAATACATGTAGAGCATTATGAATCCACTCTCCTGATATTATACTCCCTCCTATTCAAAATATAAATATGGATCTTGAAGGCGTATTTGCGGAACAACAGTCTGGTATATACTTAATGTCTTCTTTTCTTTATATTAAGTAATATTCTTAACAAATCACGGGCCGCGGAGGAAATTAAAACAAAAATCATCTTATCTAACATATAGAAACTAGCCTAATGACCCGTTTTATGCACGGGAACAAATTTAATTGTTAAGAAAATATTAAATAGTATAAAAGTGAAAAATGATACTCTACACTGATATTTTTGTTTGATTTTTCAAACCTACTTATATAGAAAAAAAAAAAAAAATATAAGAATCTTGTATTTATATGCAAAATATCAAAAAATGTTTTGGTAAGAGAAAAATACTTTTTCAATGATTGCTCTAGGTCGGCATTGTAAGTTTCCTTGAAAAAACTAACGGTTTAAATGAACCATGAAAAAAGCAAATAAAGTTCGTATCTCCAATTTATTGGGCAAATTCCAACTCAGTTAATGACACGATAAAAATTAAATGACTCGATCAACTAAAGTTTAATTTTTAAAGTTTCGACCCTTTTAATAAAAAATATTAGTGAGCAGTTTGCATGCGGGTGCAACAGAAAACTAAATGGTTCGGTTAACTATGTTCGGTAATATAAATATAGATAGATTGTTATAAATTATGATAGAATAAAATGGAATTGATATTTTAATTAATTAATAGAATAAAAATTTATGATATGACCAATAATTCTAAAAAGTACATAACAATAAAGAAATCTACAAAAATAAAACATGAGTTATTTAACTTTTGGATGATAATTGTTTTCAGTATATTTCTTATAAAAATCATTTGGAAGATATTTCAAGATTATTGGGGAAGTAGTTTAATATTTAAAGTTTATTAAGATAAAAATTAGTTTCTATTTAATTTAATTGATCTAAACTATTCTAAACCAATCAAATTTTTCTAAAATCATTAAACCACAAAAAAATTTAGAAACTTCATTTTGAATTCTTTGATTGGTTGAAACTGAAAACAAACTCTTTAATATAAATATATATATATATATATATATATATATATATATATATATATATATATATATATAGATTTATTTAGAAAGCACGATAGAATAAAATGGAATTGGTATTTTATTTAATTAATTAACAGAATAAAAAATTATGATATGACCAATAATTCTAAAAAGTACATAATAACAAAGAAATCTAAAAAAATAAAACATGAGTTTTTAACTTTTAGATGATAATTGTTTTCAGTATATTTCTTATAAAAATCAATTGAAATATATTTCAAGATTATTGGGGATGTGGTTTAATATTTGAAGTTTATTAAGATACAAAATAGTTTCTAATTAATTTAATTTGTCTAAACTCTTCTAAACCAATCAAGTTTTTGTAAAACCATTCAACCAAAAAATATTCTAGAAAATTCCATGTTGGATTTTGAAGTCTTTGATTGGTTGAAACTGAAAACATACTCTTTAATATAAATATAGATAGATTGTTAGAAAGCACGATAGAATAAAATGGAATTGGTATTTTATTTAATTAATTAACAAAATAAAAACTTTTAAATGAGAATTTTTTTAAGTATATTTCTTATAAAATCAATTGGAAGATATTTCAAAATTATTGGGGAAGTGGTTTAATATTTGAAGTTTATTAAGATAAAAATTAGTTTCTAATTAATTTAATTGATTTAAACTCTTATAACCAATGAAGTTTTTGTAAAACCATTAAACCACAAAAAATTCTAGAAAATTTCACTTTGGATTTTGAAGTCTTTGATTGGTTGAAACTGAAAACATACTCTTTAATATAAATATAGATAGATTGTTAGAAAGCACGATAGAATAAAATGGAATTGGTATTTTATTTAATTAATTAATTAATAGAATAAAAATTTATGATATGACCAATAATTCTAAAAAGTACATAACAACAAAGAAATCTAAAAAAATAAACATGAGTTATTTAAGTTTTAGATGATAATTTTTTTCAGTATATTTCTTATAAAAATCAATTGAAAGATATTTTAAGATTATTGGGGGAGTGGTTTAATATTTGAAATTTATTAAGATAAAAATTAGTTTCTAATTAATTTAATTGGTCTAAACTCTTTTAAACCAATCAAGTTTTTGTAAAACCATTAAACCACAACAAATTCTAGAAAATTCCACGTAGGATTTTGAATGGTTGAAACTGAAAACAGGTTCTGTAATATAAATATAGATAGATAAAAAAATAAATCATAAACTCGTGCGTGCACACAACTTGAAAAAAATATATGATAATATGATTAATCGATATCAGAATTTACATGAGGGAGGTATAATTCCGAGGGGATCCATTCCCTTTAAAATGAGGCATCAAGTTTTAGAAAAAGTCTAGCCATAAAATGAACCAGAACATTACACGACTTGCAGACATAGAAAAATATAGAGCATATTTGCCCTAAAATATAAAATTCTATGACCGTATACACAGACTCTACTACCAAAAAAGTAACCCCGATGTCACGTACAAACCAGAGGCCTTCCACAATTGTCATAGTTCTTGTTTGTAAACTTTCAAAACTCATAAAATTAGGAGGGGAGATCAAATGAAAAATGCGTTGAGTATTTAGCCAGCGACCACGTCAGATACAAGCAGAACGTCTTCTCTCTATCCTCCATTCGAAACCACGTTATAGCAAATCTCTATATTGAGGGATGCTTCTCCAAATTTGAGATTGTCACCCCTATTGATTGCTTACATTAAAACTTGAAATAAATCCTAATTTAAACCATAAAATAAAACATAATACTATCATGATATTAATTATGAAGTCTGCAAACGACTTTATTATGAAAATGAAAATACTACTAGAAATGCAAGCCATTTTGAGGCGTACTAAATCTTGTATTGTCCAGAAGCTGTGAAGTCCCAGACAATTCTCGAGCATGCGACTCATGGGTCTTGACGGGGCTGACCTGCGACCACCATCTTAACATCGTCGTCAAGCTTTGGCTTCCACCAATTGGAGCAGAAACATGCTTCTAATTCGGAGAGTCTGTATCATCTTGGCCTGCAAAGTAAAAATACCAGAGGTTGGCCCAACATGGCTAGACCCAGCCAAATCAGCAATCCCCTACGCCAGGTATGGCCCAGCCAGCCCAATAGGAGACACTCCAGCTTCTGAAAAACTAGCTTTCCCTATGCCCCATTTACCCATAACAATCTTGGCATGATCTATCTCTAACAGCCCAACCCAAAGAGCTAAAAAAAGATCTAATGCCTTGAATGGGCCAGCGTAGTCCCACATTGAATGAACCTTTGCCCATTGAAGGAACCCTGGCCTTATCACATCCCGATATATCCATACCATCTTCAATCCGTCTCCCACATTTTATCATCATCAACTTCGGCGAACATCTCACTATCTCTATCGCTGCTGGATCAATCTCACGGTCGGACTCAATTCTACCGAGCATCAACAACACTTTATCCCCAAAACCCACCAACGATTTAATTCTTACCCTCCTGGTGACTCCTCGCATCCAATCCTAGGCTTTAACAAAATCGCCGGCCGGAATTCAATGTCGGCGACGCTGTTCCAAAACCAATCTCATTTATCCCCGTTACACGCGCCTCTCTTTTCGATACATATTTCATCACTTGAGTAACTCCAGCCCGACTTCCCTTTTCAACGGATTTATATTGACAGTTTGTTGTCGTACCAGCCGATTTGCGAAGATTCGATGCCAAAACCAAAAACGTTGGCCTACCAAAAGTGTATCGGTTGGGGAATCAAAACTTTTCCAAACGAACTTGCCCTTGCATCATGGAGTACCATGTTACCACCAGGTAGCAATTTGAAACCCACGACACCTTTATTACAGTCCCACCTTTATACCATCGGCATGAATTTAGGCGTGTTTAAGAAAAATTCAAATCAATTTTTCAGTTTGAACGGTGTATTTGACTGATTTCACTTTGAACTAAATTAAAATTGAATTTTCCATTTGATTTAAGAAAATGTTATAATTCAAATTCCAACCATATTAAAGCCCGTCTATTTCTATTTCTCCTACCCAAAGAAGCCTTCAATCCTTCAAGTTTGTAGTTTTTGTAGCTCTCCTAGCCCAATAAACCTTCAATACTGGGCCAGAAACTATTCTGTGACGATCCAATGGCCCAAGCTAATTACGGCGTTCATGAATATGGCGGCTAGGAATCTTCTGTCCTCGTCTGCTGTTTCATTCCTTATTTGCAGTAATAAAAAATTGATATATATTAATTTTTTAATTAAAAAAATTATATCTAAAAGAAATAATGAAACTCGTAAGGAAAAAGTAAATACGTGAGAAATATATATTTGTGAGAGACATGAAACGATATACATAATGAGAATAAATGATTTTTCACCCAATATGGCTCATGTTCACATACTCTTCCATTAACTGTTGAAATAGTTTCAATATCAATTTAAATCATGGGAATCGGGTAGCTCAAGTGGTAAAGTAACCCGAACACCCGTGTTCGATTCCCATACCTCCCCTTTATTGGGGCAAATAATTCTCCTCCTTGTGAGGCTAAAAAATTCCCTCCTCAGGTATGGGGCATGCTACAATCTCCCTATCTAGGGTACCCGCTCTCTCCCCCTAGGGGGCAATCGCCCAACGAGCGTAAAAAAAAAAATATCAATTTAGATCTAATGTAGGACAATTATTTATTCGTACGTGTAAACACATCTTAAAATGTTATTTTTTAATTCAACCATTGAAAAAAATATGAGCATTCTCTCCTAGATTTTGAACAACATATCATTAATTTAAAGAAGAGTAATTTATTTTATTTAAAATATCAATTGTTGCCGAATCACTTGATTCAATGGTTCACATATGCGTACCAAACATACATATCCAATTTTTTATTATAGGTTCTACTTTTCATCTTACAAAAATTAGCTTGGAACTCCTTAGAATTTAATAAAATGTAAAAAAAATTCAATTTTAGGTACAGTCCAAGATACACCTTAAGAAATCAAATCTGATCATGATGCTTGATTTCGGAAAATTATTTTGTAACCGTTTGACTAATGAAAGTTATTTCCATTATTCCTTTTTGAGAAAGTTGTTTCCATTACGCAGATTTGTGGATTCCATCCCTAAACATAATGACTTTGGTGATTTTTGTTCCCATTCTAAATTTCTTTGTATTTCGGTACCTCAAACATATTGCGTTTAGTGGGAATGGTCCTTCCGTTCAAATATGTTATGGTCAATAATTATAAAGAAAAAAAATAAATGAAAACTCCAAAATGTGAAGGGTAATATGGGAAGATGTTAAGTGCCCCAAAATTGAATACATCTTCTTCTTCTTCCCTTGTTCCAAGCAATAAATCTGTCCAATTTGCTTCCTCCATTCCCAATCAAAAAATTTAAGACAATGAGAAAATCAGGCGAAAAGCCATTGCGACCCATTTCATCAAGCAATCTGTGAAATTGGTCCAGTTCCGGCTGTTTGAATGAAGTTGGAGCTTCAGGTATTTCTCCCTTAAAGCTTGCACTAATTTTAAAAATTGAAAAGATGGTTTGGAGGTGACGAGGTGCTATAATTTGGGGATTGCATGGGCCAACTTTTCCATTTCGGTCATGACATGACACTCAAAACTGGAGGAGAAACATTTTTGTCCAGGGACTTCCGTCCCAGGTTGACACTTCCGTTCTCGCTGACGTGGCGGTTTTCCTTACACGCCTTGTCATGTCAGCGAGGACGGAAGTTTCCGTCCTCACCCGACCGAAACAAACCCTAACTTGGCCCCGTGACTATGAGGACGAAATCGCCACTTCCGTCCTCAATTTGCAGGCAATTTTGCAGCGGGTAGTCACTTCTCATCTATAAATACCCCTCAAAACCTCTCCACAACCTCAACTCTCAAACCCATAAAAACCCTATTCTCTTCCCAATTTGTTTTTCCAAAATTTATTTCTACAAAAACCCTATCTTCCCGCATGGCAAACTTTCCAAAATTTATTCAAAAGGAAATGCGTAACATTTTCAGGGATGTTGATTTTACCAGAGAATGGCCTGCAGAATACGAGGAGGTTTTAATAGAAATTTGTTACGATTTTAGTACACTGGGTTACCTCGGTGAAAAACGTTGGTCTGATTGGTACAACGAAATTGTCTACGGAATGAACTCCGTCACGGGCGGACAATTCACAATAGCGATGATCGACGTAGGTCTTGCAAAACTGCGTAGGCTGTTTTGGGATTTCGAAGCACTCACTCACAAACCATGGTTCAAGTATGACGGTAGGACCAACATTATTGATTTGGACGATGCTGAGGCCCAATGGGAGGAATACGTTGCGGTAAGTAGCATGTAATTACGGCACACTGTATTAATTCAATGTTTTCATAACTAAATGTTTTGTTTATATAACTTTGCCTTAGGCTGATCCAAGGGCTAAGCGGTACAGAAGGACTGGGGAATTTTTCTTTATCCTTCTCTGCCTTATTTTTGAGTACGAAGGAAGAGGATTTGTGGACGAAGCCGGACAATGTTGAAGATCACCTGAAGAGGTAACTGTGGAGGCTCCCCCTGACTACCCGATGTCGGATGCATCGTGCAGCAACACATGTTCTTGGAAAATGATTGAGCCAAAGTTTCGAAAGAATTAGGGTTTGAATAATCGGGACTTTGTATTGTTATATGTTCGATGTAAATTTATTTCTCAGAATTTAATGGAATTATCAGTTCTTTGATATTTGAAAGTTCCGAAATGATAAAAAAATACTGAAAATAATAATTATAATATGAAGACGGAGGGAAAAATTTCTTAATACATTAATGGAAGAGGGTATAAAATGGAATTTATCGGAGAGGGTATAAAATGATTTGGACAAGTCTCTGAAAATCGGTCAGTAATGCGAACGAAATTGCCAAAACCGTTCAGAAATTTCCGAAAATGGTAGCATGGTCAAAAAAGAAAAAGTAAGAAGTGACCGCACTGCAAATAGCACGCAACTAGAGGACGGAAGTGGCAATTCCGTCCTCAAAGTCACGGAGCAAAGTTTAGGTTACAAAGTTTCTGCCGATTGAGGACGGAAGTGGGACTTTTCCCCCAGCATGAATTTGTGGCCTGATATCTCTATAAAATCCAATACCCTCCCATCCATTTTTCTTACCCCAAACTACATTTCCCAACCAATTTGTTACAAGCAAACCCATCATTCCTCAACCCCATATTTTGTTTTTATAAAAAATGGCGCTTGAATGTCCGATGAGATTGTATTTACACTTCGACCACAATATAGTGTACGAAAATGGTGGTTATCCCCGTTTTGCGGAGCCAAGCGAAAGAAGTTTGGAAGTTATACAAAGACTTTCATTCCGACAACTTTGCCATAGAATATGTCGGCGCAAAGGAGTCGAGCTTTCTAGTGTCACTGTTCGGCTAATAATGATTCGTCCATTCTTCATGCCAATGTACAACATGGTGATGTACGATGTTGTAAACCTTAATGACGAAGAAGGTTTAGACACTTTGTGGGGAATCCAAACGGATTTCAAACTAAAGGGTATTCATGTTGGTGCCTTGTTAGAACCTGTGCAGAGACATGTAGATAGCTTTGTAATACCGACAACAGAATTTGCGCCGGAGGCACAATTTGTTCCGGAACCATTTTTTTCGGAGCCAAATCCAATACCAACTTTGCCCCCACCGTCTTCTTACGAACCCTGTACTGACAATTCGGTCATGGATTATTTGGGTCCAATATCCGACATGGACGGCGTTCCGAAAACGGAAGACGACTTCGCCGACGATAGTGCAGGCGAACACGAGGACGACGGGGTCGAGGAAGATGCAGAGGCGGTAGCGGAAGATGCCAACCCCGAAATCCAACAACAAACCGCTGGACCGAGTACTGAAGAGACGGTCCAAGATACTGAACCAACTCCATCTACCTCCACCCCGGCCATTCCAGAATGGAATTTGCCATCATACGGTAACTATGCTAATTTTGCCTGTTGGAATGATATGGGTTCCATGGAACCTGTCCTTGAAATCACATACGGGGGAGAAAAAATTAAAACATGAAATCCCAATTTTTCCGAAATAAGCTTGGGGATGCAATTCAAGGATAAACGCGAGGCAATGTTGGCAGTTAACGTGTGGCATGACAAGGTGGCCTTGAGGGAATGGAAAAGAGAGAGGAGCAACAAACAATGGTTCAGCGGGGTGTGTAGAAATTCAACCGAAAATAGCCGATGCAGTTTGTACGTTCGCGTAAACCATAGCAGGGTGGATGGAATGTGGAAGGTTACCAAGCTTAACCAGGCCCACTACTGCTTGATGGACCAGGACAAAAAACGCAACATGTCCTCCAGCTACATCGGGGTAAAAATTCTACACCTTGTTCAGGCTGATCCTGAAATATCTGTTAAATTGATTAGGGCTGCTTGTCAAAATGATATGAGTTTGACTTGTACCTATAGAAAAGCTTGGTATGCCCGCCGAAATGCTATAGAAACACTTTTTGGTACTTGAAATTCAACTTTTCAGGTACTGCCCCATTATATGCGGGCACTAAATGATTCAAACCCGGGTACAATAGTCAAATTTCTTTACCACCAACGAGTAACCGCTAATGGGCCCAATGTGTTCAGGTCATTGTTCTGGACTTTTAAACCGTTGGTTACCTGTGGTGCCGGCCTATAATTTCAGTTGATGGGACACACCTTAGGGGGAATTATAAAGGGACACTCCTGGTTGCAAGCACTCTGGATGCTAACAACTAAATTTTACCCCTTGCTTTTGCGTTGGTCGATTCAGAGTCAACTTCCACTTGGTCATGGTTCCTTAGGCACTTAAGGGACCATGTTGTGAAAGACCTTCAAGTGTGTCTTATCAGCGATCGTCATGCCGGCATTCTTAGTGCCGTGGCTAGCGTCCCTGGATGGCAACCCCCAATGGCAGTGCACCGATACTGTTTTAGGCATTACAGGTCCAATTTCCACACTCATTCGAAAAACAAAAAATTGAAAGATTATGTGTGGATTGCTGCAAGCCAAAAGAAAAAAGGTTAAGTGCGATTTTTATCTTGAGCATATCAAACAAAAAGATGAGGATGCATTTAATTGGTTGATGCAGACCCCCAAAGAGTTGTGGACTTTGGCATACGACGGGGGAATGCGTTTCGGTTGCATGACTACAAACATGTCTGAGGCGCTAAACAGCGTTCTGAAGCAGTCTAGAGCGTTGCTTTTGAAAGCGCTCGTGGAGATGATTTTTTTGAGCTTGTACATTATTTTGACACACACCGGCAAGACGTTAATAGTTGTCAAACGCCTTTCCCTAAGAGGATATGGGAGCAGTATTTCGCGTACGAACAAAAAGCAACAAGTCTGACTGTGCAACGACACCACAAGGACCAAGGTATCTATAGGGTCATGTCCCGACATAGAGGACCGGGCGAAGGTGGAAAAATATACACGGTTAACTTATCAGCTCGTGCGTGTGCCTGTGATAAGTGGTCTACTTATTCAACTCCATGCTCCCATGTCGTTGCCGTGTCCAAATCGATAATGCAGGATGCTTCTCAGTACATCCACCCTGTCTATTTTCTCGATCATTATAGGAATACTTATAAGTCCATTTTATATCCTGTACTTGATCCCGTTCATTGGAGACCTCCCCCATTTGATATGACATATCACCCTCCTAACATGAAAGCTACGCAGGTGGGTCGACCTCAAAGGCCGAGATTTCAAATGCCTATGGACACAGAGAACATGGGCACTCAAAGGGAAAAGAAATGCGGCCACTGTAAGCGAGTCGGTCACAACCGGAAGACTTGCCCCATGTTAGCACATCTTCACCAACCACGCCCTCCACAATAATTGTTTTTAAATTCTACTAAATTGTAATAGTTTAGAATGTATAAAGTTGTTGTAAATGTGCTCGATTTTTTCCATTCAATATCCGATAATTGCTTACATTACAATTACATATTATTAAAGTTGACATAATAATTGTCAAAATCATCATTCCCTGCCCTATAATCAAGGATATCGTAAGGGGCTGGATGAATTTTTACATGGTCACCGCGGTGTAATCTTGAAAACACAACAAACTCATCCCACCCCAAAAAAAAAGTAATCGTCTCCGCCTTCGTCTCCAGTCACTTGCAGTGTCAATTTGTTACCGTGAAAATTGCACATGTGTAGTACTTCGGGGATTCCAAGCTGCATTCTAACATGCCATTGCATGTACTGCCTACATATCCACTGTACACGGGAAACAACATTACAACACATAATTGTAAAATGAACGATTTTATTACTAAAATTTTAATATTACTGAAAGTACCGGTTTGGAAAGTCCCGAATATGTTTTGTAAATGTCTATTCGAAAACTCTGCCGGAAAAATGCCCCGTCTGAGGGATACGATAATTCGCCCTTCAAGTAACCTATCCCGGGCCCTCCCTTAACATAAATATCTAATAAATTCATTGGAGATGGTATAAAATGAACTTTATTTGTGGGACAAAGATTGTTGTCACGCAAAAATTGTTGCAATCCTCCGTCTAGGTAGTAGGTGTCATCGATTTTGGTTACATAGACGCACCATTGATTCCCAAAGTCGTCATTCAGGTAGACACAACTAGCTAACCCAAGACCAGGGCCGTCTCCGCGTTCCACGGCGCTCTAGATAGCAGCGTTCGTGGCCCGCGGCGGCGCGCTCGATCTCTAGGATTCGGAACGCCCGGAGGGCATGGGGCCTCGGCCTCAGCTTTGCCCGAAACATCGTCTAATCTTTGCATCGGGGGCGCAACGCCCTCGACCTATTCTCAAACTTTAAATAGGTAGGACGGGGCGGCTGCTTTGTTGAGCCACCCCACGGAATCAAGAGCTCCAAGTGGGCCATTTTTGGTAAGCAGAACTGGCGACCAGTTTGCTCCAACCAACTTGTGTACTTCGATGGAACACACAACAAATCGAAAATGATGAGTTAGATAGTTAAACACATTTCATACAAGAAATACTTGCTCAGTACTAAATAGAATACTACCATTTTTCCATCGGTTTGATTTCCGACCGCAATTCTAAATTGGTGTCTGAAATACTCTTCCAGAGCGGGATCCATTTCGCTATTCATTTTGAAATAATATTATGGAGGATAGGGTTTTTGTAGAAATAAATCTGGAAAAAAGAAATTGTGAAGAGGATAGGGTTTTTATGGGTTTGAGAAGGTGGTAGATTGTGGAGAGGTTTTGAGGGGGTATTTATAGATGTAGTGGGAAATTTTAAAATTAATTTTCGAATTGGACAAGTCTCTGAAAATCGGTTAGAAATGCGAACGAAAGTGCCAAAACCGTTCAGAAATTTTGCATGGTAAAAAAAGCAAAAGTGAGAAGTGACTACACGCTGCAAATTGAGGACGGAAGTAGCAATTCCGTCCTCAAAGTCACGGGGCCAAGTTAGGGTTTGTTTCGGTCGGGTGAGGACGGAAGTCCCACTTCCGTCTTGGCTGACATGGCAAGGCGCGTAGGGAAAACCGCCACGTCAGCCAGGACGGAAGTGTCCTAGACAAAAATGTTTCTCCTCCAGTTTTGGGTGCCATGTCATGACCGAATTGAAAAAGGTGGGGCCAAGCCCATGCAATCCACCTATAATTTGGGGGATATTAGGTGGTATTCTTTTCTCATGACTCAATGCTGCTATTGAAATTTCTCCTTTCTAGCCTCTTGATTTCTTCTTGCTAACATATTGCTGTTGCAGCAATTATTATTAGGGAAAATGACTTGGATTATTCTCAAACTATTTAGTAAGACACGATAAAATTCTACGAGTTTTTTAACTTCCTAGTAGGTCACATGAAAAAATTTACGACTATTAAATAGTCTCACCACCATTGTTTGCGATGGCTTCCGATCAAAATTAGTCGAAAAATGACTATTACTTGCCGGAAACCGCCACGGGCAATGGTGGTGGGACCAAGGTTGTCAAAATCGCGAGTTGTATCATAAAACCGTACGATTCTACGATCCTAGGGGTATAAATCGAGTTAAATCGTACTAAAAATTGCTGGAGGATTGAATCGTAGAGGATTGTCGATTTGCTGGAGGATTGAATCGTAGAGGATTGTCGATCTAGATCGTAAAATCGCACGATCCGGTGAGATTCAATCTTGTCTCTTTTCAACTGGATCTGTATCGGGTTATCTCAAATAAAAAAATATCCGCTTGCATTCAAGCCAACATCTCAACTCTCTCAAGTCTCAGGCTCCCAACTTCATCGCTCATCGTCGATGTGAGTGGAGGTAGAGATTACATGGAGGATAATAATAACGCCTTCAATAGTTTGCTAGATTAGAACATTAGAAAGATAGACTTATTGTTATGAAATTTGTTTAAGTAAAAAACCTTATGAATTGTTAGTTTGCTTCCGAAGTTGATCACTTGTTAGTATGTGATTTAATTTCAGTTTGTTAGTTTTATTGGTATTCTTATTTTTTCCCAATTGTATATAAAATGATGTCATATTGACATAAATTTATCATGAAATATTATTTTAATAGTTTTGTCGGATCTTTCGATCCGTGTTACGATCTTCGTGTTTACGATATTTAGACCCCTTCCGTTACGAGTCAAAATTGTGATCTTGACAACATTGGGTGGGACTACTTAACAGTCGCAAAATTTGTTATGGGATCTATCAAGAAGTAAAAAAAAAAACATGAAAGATTTTATCGTGACTTGGTAAATACTTTGAGGATGATAAGAGTCATTTCTTCTGTAGGCGCACAGCAAAGTCTTTTAACAAATCAAGAAATATATCCCTCTGAAGTCGGTGGCGGTGCCATTGGTACATCAGCTAATATTAAGGGAGAAAGGAAGTCTAAAGCAAAAGCCAAGCAGAAAACTACACAATTATCTGCTTCTGTTAATGGCCTTCTTCGAAAGATGCCTGATAAACATAAAGGAACATTACCTTCAGTTGCAAAATCAAGTGATACAAGTCCAAGTGGGGTTGCCAAGGATGGATGCATATCGATAATTCGCCGGACGGCCGAGCGGTCAAGGCCCATGGAGGAGAGGAAACCCTTTACGGATTGAAGAGAAGAGAGAGGGGCAGTTTGGAGATTTGAGTTTTTTTTAGGGTAGTGGTAGTGGTAGTGGTAGTGGGTTGGTGGTTGTAACGGGATTGTGTGAAGAAGTACAGGAGTGAAGGATGCTTAGTCCAGGGGTAAAATGGTCATTTTACAATAATTTTTAAAAAATAATGTAAAATTTATTTTTTCAATAATAGATTTGGACAGAAGGACCATCATTTTCGCCAAACACAATATGTTTGGGGTACTAAAACACAAAAAAATTTAAAACGGAGACCAAAATCACCAAGGTCACTATATTTAGGGGATTAAATTCAACAATCTGCCTTTCCACTATTCAATCGAATCAAAACCCCTCAGCAAAAAGGAAAAAAAAAATGAATGTAAACATGCCGTTATTCAGCAAACCAACACAGTATTTTTTTTTTTTTTTACAGGAATCTTGATGGCACAGTGGAAACGGTCGTCCAACGCAGGGCTTCGATCCTGCGTTCGATTCCTGTATACCCCCGCCCCTATAAAAAAAACAGTATTTTTTTAATTTTATTTTAGGAAATGACAATACATTGACTTATGATTCACAGTAAGAAATGTTGCACTAATCGCCAACTGTACTAAATTTTCTCAACTGATCTAAAACACGAGTACAAATCACGAAAGTTTCAAAATTATTTGCCTGCAGACTTGTTGAAACACTGGGTATAACTAGAGATTTGTGCACGTGATACGAGAGTCTTATACACTGTGTACCACTAGAAACTCGTAGCAACTTCTTCATGATTATGCCACTTCTAGATCCATCAATATTTGATATAAGCAACCGAAGTATTGGCATCTCTAATAAGGGTTCCAAGAACTGGTAAAAGCAAGCACTTAGAACTATACACCTTATAAACAAATCCTTTGCAATTGCAATCCTTAGTGCACTTATCCCTACACACTCCAATTTTCACCGGACCTTCTCCATCATCCATGGAAGGGTTCAAGAAATGTTCAACACTTTCGATTTTATAATAATTCACTTTTCCATTCCCCGTGCATGACCGCACCTTAGGTGGTGCGCACGTCTCGCTCCACCCGAGAACTCCTTTCGGGGTAGGGCATCCAACACACATCCCATTTTGGCATAACCCGTATGAGCCACATTTTGTTGGCAATCCACATTCTTTAACATAGCGTTGAGAGAAATATGCAAAGGTTTCTGACCATTTCAAATAATCAACTTTGTCATAGTAAGTATAGGCCTTTATGTTGCCATCAGATTCAAGTCTGATAAACGAGAGTGTAGCATTATAATTTAATTTAGTTAGGATTTGCACTCCACCACCTCCAATTGGATATGATTGGAGGAGCCGTCGCCCGCTTGGCGATGGTGGTGATTCTGTAGGTGGATTCCATTTCCACACCAGCTCATAACCTGTGGTTAGGAATATATAGAAGGTTATATTAAACTCAAGATTTATAGTTCTGAAATAAAAAGACTATTTCAATTAAGCTAACTTTTTTTTTTAACCATATATGTAGTACTAATAAAGGAAAGACATTTTTCCACCCTTACCTGTAGTATTTTCGCTTGATAAAGGACGAGCATCGAACTTTATAAAATTCCCAAAATCTCCTCTCCATCCATTGTATCTCAGCAGCTTCCCATCATTATTCAGATACAAGTTCAGCCCTGATTTTTCAAAAACTAGGCTATACTTTCCGTCGGAGCCATCAGAATCGGAGCTCCGGCTAACGAGCTTATTCGGGCCACCCCGACCCCGGCGAAGTGACATGCCAACTAATAATGTATCAACAGGATAATCAAAGCTCTGCCAAATAAATTTTCCATTTTTATCATGAAGCACAAGGTTACCATTAGGTAACATTTTAATACCGAAAACACCCTTATTAGCCGTGCCAGTTTGCCACGCAACGCGCCCGTCCACGTCAGCAAGGACCAAATTCCCGTCACGCCCAAAGGTAAGGGTGGCATTTTCCTTAACGGGATGGTTACGGTTAGCGTCCCATACCCATCTCATGAGGTCTTCATCTCTAGGAACACCGGCCCTGATACCAAATACGAATGCATTTGGTGTGGTATTGTAGAAGCATAGCCTATAGGGAAATGAAAAAAATGATTGATAATTCGGATATGGAGTACTTATTATACGATAATAAGCGTTGTATTCGGATATGTATTCTGCGAATTCGCCTTCGTTTATGATCTTGAATGTTTCGTTTGCTGGAACTTGAGCTCTGGTGGAAGTAGCAAGAAACAAGGAAACGATAAAGAAAGTGGTGAAAGTGAGTGAAAATTGCAGGGTATTATAAGTCATGGTGATATACTTTTCCTTTGGGACAAATAGGACTGAGGAGGATGATAGATGCTGTGATTTGTAGTTACTTATATGCCTAGTGGGGTCACATGACGGCAAACCGTTTGTATTCCCAATAATAGATATTTGTTATGTGTATATTTTCTCATTGTAGGTTCTAATATTTCTTTTAGGTTATAATTTTTTAATTAAAAATTTAATACATGTATTTTCTTATTGGTGAGACAGGGAGGGGGACACTGAATTGGGACATAGAATTATAATTTTCTTTTAGGTTATAATTATTTAATTAAAAAATTTAATACATGTATCTTCCTCCCGTTCGATGTTCAAGGGTGTGCTTGGACAAGGTCTTGGTTTGGGCGGGAAAGGCTAAAAAATTGGCGGGAACAATTCAAATTCAAATTTTTTTTTTCAAATAATCGTCCAATTTCAATTTTGGCTTCACAAATTTGGAATTTGAACATATCCCGTCAATTTTTTTTTTTTTTTTTTTTTGAGCACCCGAAGGCGATTGCCCCCGAAGAGGAAGAGCGGAGAGTACCCTAGATAGGGAAGATTGAAGCATGCCCCATGCCTGGGGAGGGAAGATAAGCCTCATAAGGAGGAGAAATTATTTGCCCCATTATGGGGAGATATAGGAATCGAACACGGGACCTCCGCCCCGTGTTCGGGTAACCTTACCACTTGGGCTACCCGATTCCCATCATGGGGCATTTAAGAGGAATTTTTTTTGAATTTAACGATTATTTGAAGAAAAAAATTTGAATTTGAATTGTTCCCGTCAATTTTTTAGCTTTTCCCGCCCAAATCCAAACCCAAACTCAAACACAAACCCAAACCCAAACAAGACGTTGTCCAAGCACACCCCAAGTAAACGCAAAATCTTATCGTGGACTTCAATCTTTTTCATTCCGAGTTATAGAATTCAAATCATCTTGATTAATTTCTTCACTTTTTTTGCAGATTTATTAGATGAAAATTGACTACTTGGCAATGAATAATGGATAAGGAATTAATTGACAATCACTACGTCCACTAGTTTCTACAACCTGGAAAGTGGAAGTAGTCCTTCAAAAGAAGAAGTGGTGAATGGGGCCAAATTTCTACTTTGTTGTATTAATAATTAATTTTTATGTGATTAATTTTTATAAGAATTTCACAATTTTTTTTTTAAATTAAAAACATTTTAATTAAAAATTAACATATAATAACTTTTTACTAATGAGATAAAAATGAGACATAATATCTTTACGGATAGGTGAGAGAATGAGAGTCCATATAAGGAGTCAAAGTTGGTTAACTATGGTGGTGGTCAACTTATGCCAAGTTAGCTGACCAAGAATATTCCGTCCCAACAAGTTAGTGTTTTCACGTGTGTTCCATGCTCTTACCACGTGTATTCTACTCTATTTAAATTTTCAGCCAATGTTAAACTTTCATTGGATAAGGTGGCGTGTAGATAAGATAAGGCAGCCGTTAGAGAAGCAAGATCAAAAGTTTATAATGATTTGTATAATAAATTAGACAATAAGGACGGTGAGAAGGGTATCTATAGACTTGCTCGTTTAAGAGAGAAAAAGACAAGAGATATTGGTATGGTGAGGTGTGTTAAAGATGATACTGAAAGAGTTTTGGTTAAGGATGAGAAAATCAATGCGAGGTGGAGGACGTATTTTGATAGGTTATTTAATGCGAGTCAAATCCATAATATTGGAGATCTTTCTATCCCAATTGGAGAGGTGAACCATGATTTTATATGTAGAATTCAGAGAAAAGAAGTGCAAGAGGCATTTAAAAGTATGAAACCAAATATAGCAGTAGGATAGTATACCGATCGAGGTTTGGAAGTATTTAGCAGTAGTAACCTTTTTAATAAAATATTTAGAGTTGAGAAGTTGCCAATAGAGTGAAGGAAAAGTACTTTGCTTCCATTATATAAGAATAAAGGAGATGTTCAAGATTATTCAAATTATCGGGGTATTAAGCTTATGAGTCATACTATGAAGTTATGGGAAAGGTTAATTGAGCACAGGTTGAGAAGAATTGTGAGTATTTTAGAGAACCAATTCGGTTTTATGCCCGGACGAGACCATTGAAGCAATACATCTACTAAGACAATTGATTGAGTGTCATAGAGAGAGAAAGAAAGACTTGCATATGGTGTTCATAGATTTGAAAAAAGCTTACGATAAGGTTCCCCGAGAGGTAATTTGGTGGGGCAATGACTAAGAAAGGTATATCTCGGAAGTACAATGATCTTATTAAGGATATGTATGAGGGAGTCAGCACCAGTGTCAGAGTTTGCGGCGGCATGAGTGAAGAATTTTCTATTACAATTGGGGTGCATCAAGGTTCATCACTTAGTCATTTTCTGTTTACAATGGTTATGGATGAATTGACCCAGGGTATACAAGATCCAGTACTGTGGTGCATGTTGTTTGCTGATGATATAATTTTGATTGATGAGACAAAATGGGGTGTTAATGCCAAGTTGGATTTATGGAGACAAACCTTAGAATCTAAAGGTTTTAGGATTAGTAGAAGTAAAACATAGTATATGGAGTGTAAGTTTAGTACTAGTAGAACGACAGAGCAAACTGTAGTAACTTTTGATGACAAAAATATTCGAGAGAGTGAGTATTTTCGGTATCTTGGTTCTATTATTCAAAAGGAGAGCTTGACGGAGATGTGGCACATCGAGTTAAAGCTGGTTGGCTGAAATGGAAGAGTGCAACTGGTGTTCTGTGTGATCCTAATGTACCGCTGAGATTGAAGGGAACGTTTTACAAAATCGTTGTTAGACCGACATTGTTATATGGTGCAGAATGTTGGGTAACTAAGAGGTGTCAGATTCAGAAAATGCATGTAGCGGAGATGCTTATGTTAAGATGGATGTGTGGGCATACGAGAATGGATAGAGTGAGGAATGAGACTATTCAGAAGATGGTCGGTGTCATATGCCTCACCGTTGACGAGGGTTCGATTCCCACCGAGGACATCGACTCTCGTGGGATTTTCCCGCGGTGGTAGGGCTCCGTGTATAAGAGCAGTATGGGCCAGGCCCTCCCCCGCTAGCGGTCACCCTACGGGCCAACCGCAGGTCGAGCCCGGATTAGTCACCACATTGTAAGTGGACACCGGGTGCCTCTCGGGGTGAACCAAAAAGAAGATGGTCGGTGTAGCACCTATTGAAGACAAGATGAGAGATAACCGTTTGCGTTGGTTTGGGCACATTAAAAGAAGGCCAAGTGATGCCCCAGATAGGAGAACTGAAGGATTATGTAATGTTGAGGGCGTACGAGGTAGGGGGAGACCGAGGAAGACTTGGATGGAAGTGATAAAAGGGGATATGAATTTGCTATAACTAGATGAGCGTTGTGTTTGGGATCGAAAGAAATGGAGAGAATGTCTCCATGTAGATGACCATACGTAATTCTTTATTTGGTTCATATACCTGACCCTAATATTTTGGAATTTAGGCTTGGTTGTTGTTGTTAAACTTTCATTTTTGTTTAATCTCTCATATTTTCCTCTTTCTTAAAGGGTGATGATAATGCCAGAGCACAAATCCTCCTGCAAGAGCAATTTATATGTATGTGACAAAATTAACCCTCTAGCATATCAATTAAATTTTTCTACTCTATTTCCTATTTTCTTTCACCTCCTAATTTCTCTCATCTTTCCAATCTTTTCTCTTATCACCATTTAATTCTTTATTTTTTTTTCTCTCCATCTCCATTCCTTCTCTATCCCCAACTCATGAAACTTTTCTCTATCTCCATCTTCATGTATTTCGAAGGGTCAAACTCTACATCCTCATCTTTCTTTGCACTATTATTTTTCGATGTACTACTGATATCATTTTTTTAACTTCTCTTTTGAGCCCTCCTATTTTATCCACTACTCAATCTTCTTTTGTTGATCATCGAAAATTGGATGAGACAAAAGAGACGACAACTTTGAATGGGGCAACAGAGAAAAAAAATGATTATAGCATAAAATGACTATAGCCAATACTAAGAAAGTATCTATCCTTTAACATCTCTATTGTGTGCAAAATCTGAGCAAATTGATATTATCCTAAATTAGGTTTCAAATTATGATCAAATTGGTTTTTTTTATTGTAAAAGAAAAAAAAATGGAACGGATTAAATGGAAAAAATGTATAATGATTAGATGATTAAATTAATTTTTTTATTGTAAAAAATAGAGAAGGAACAGATGAGAGAGAATAAAAAATAAAAAAGAAGTATGTGGAGGATAAGAGAGAAGATTGGGGAAGAGGAGAGAAATTAGGAATGAGAGAAAATAAGAAAGAGATTAGAAATTTTTAATTGATATACTAGAGGGGTAATTTTGTCACATACCTATAATTTGCTATGGCATGAGAATTTGTACTCTTCCATTATCACTACCCTTTCTCAAATCAATTGGAACCCACGATATCTCTCACATTTCCTCTCTCTAATTTCCATCATGTTAAAAAAATCGTATATCACCATATATTTTCTTATTTATTTATCCAATCATTCACAATTCGTTACGTATATGTATAATTGAAAACAATATACACATGATAAATTCTAAATAGTGAATACAAATATAAAAACATGTATGAGAACAGACGATTTTCATCTATGTATCACCACATTTAATATCTTCCTTCCTATTTATTTTCATTTTCTCTCTCCTCACCACTCGTTTCAACTTGAAACTTTTGTCTACTTTTCTATCTCACTTTTTAATTTATAGAAAATAAGAATACACACTTTACAACTCTTACATCTATTAACTACCATTTCTTTTTTAGGAAGGCACAGATCAGCAATGCACACTTGCATAACATATTACTAAAATATCGACCATTTAATAATCTATGCTACTTTACTTATGCACTTATCACATTGAAAAAAATAAATATATGGTATCTTCCCAATATAACGAAGATCTCTAGAAATTAATCATTTCATTTTCCTAGTATGGAAGCATATTCTTTATGAATATTTTATGATTTCTTGGTTTAAAAAAATAAAATAAAATAAACGGTTCAAGGACGGTGTTCTTGTGGACAATCCTTTTATGATTTTCAACATCTTGATCCATAGAAGTCGGGAATGGAAAGAAACGTTATGGGTTGGCCTGCTCTTGTTTGGAGAATATATCTCAATTCTCATTGCTCTACTGTTGTGTTTTTTTTCTTGAATTTTTAATGCCCTATTAAAGTACACTTTGTTGTTGTCCGACTATATGATTGTATTGGGTCAGTTCATTCAAAGGCAAAGTGTTGATTAAAATAGTGTCTCCATTAACGAGTACATATTTTAATTTAAATACTCCCTTCATTCCAAAATAAGGTTAACATTTGAATTTCAAATTTTTCCTATAATAAGATTAACATTTGGACTATCAATGAACATTTAATGAGTTTTTACCATTTTTACCCTCTTCTTACTTTTCTTTTAATCACAATTTCCATTTCCAATAAGTAATTAATGAGGATATATTAGTCTTTGGCGTTTGACTCACATCGTTTTTTAGGAAATTTTCTTAATCTATGTGAAAATTGAAATATTAATGTTATTTTGGAATGGATGGAGTAATTTATATTGAAATTTTAACTTGGGTTACGTTGGGAATAAAGCCCAATGGTCACCGCATCGAGAAAATTTTATTTTGGTAGGTGAGTAAGTTTAAAACTTATATCAAAGTCAATGAATACAATATCACGTAAGCAAACTAAAATTTTAAATCAAAATTTTAGAACAAATTAAAATTTTAAAAATCATCTAGGCATAACATAATGTATTTCGTTCCCAAATAGATGGCTTTAGCAACGAAATCATTCATAACAAGAAAGAAGATGAATATTTTCACTATTTAGCCACAAAATATTTTATTTGGTGCCTAAATTATTATTTTTAGCGACAAATTTATTCGAAACAAAATGTTAAATTAAAACGCATCAAAATAAATTTTGTGGCCAGATATATCATAAAGTTATAAAAATAATTAGTACTGTCAACTGAACCAAAATTTCGCGGACAGTCCATAACCCCCACGAAATGGAGTGGATATGGACTCAACAATAAAAATTCCGTTTAAATGTGGGTATTTTGTGACCGTATCTGTTTGGACTTGGACTTCACAGACCGGATCCGGATTAGTCCGCGAAATTAAAATATAAATACGGACTTGAAATTTACGGACCAAAACCGAACTTATTTGCGGTTCAGTCCGCAATATATATTATTTGTTTTATGTTTTAATTTATATATAAGAGTTTTAAGTCTTTAATATTTATTAGTATTGTGACTATGTTAAAGTCTCAAAGATTTTAGATTTCCAACCCTAATCTATTTTCTCTTTACTCCCTTCCCCGTCTCTCGACTTTGCACTCTCTCCCTCTATCCAAATCCAAATCCGTTTTTTTGGAGTGGAGGATTATCTATTTTTTTGTGTTTGCATGATTTGTTTTGTTAAGTTTATCATAACATAATTTGTTTATGTTATGATTCATTAATCTTAAGCTTTTTTTTATATATATATTTCCTTTTAAAATTGTAAAAAAATATGAGAAAGTCCGCGGACCGGTCCGTATCCGTGGACTATAAGCGGAATGGGTATGGAGTTACCATTTTGAAGTCCGCAAAAAAATGGACTAAGTCCGGTCCGGTCCGGTCCGCTTGACAGTGCTAAAAATAATTAAGCACAAAATAAGAAATCTCGTGCCTAAATAGGCTTTTTTAGTTGCAAATTAGTTATTCGTTATTAAGGCTAACATCAAAGGTTGTAATACCCTAATGGGGTTTGAATCTAAGAGGGGAGTGAATTACATTCTAAAAATCTTTTAGCTTTTTTTTCTAAAATTCTTTGCCTATGATCACTGTAGCAACAAGTATGTTGATTAAGCACATAAGGTATGTGAGTTAATTATGTATAGGCAACTTGGATGACAATGTGAAGCAATGCATAAAGTAAGGGAGCATGTGTAGTTTTTTAACCTTAAGCAAGTAGTTCATGTAGACAAGTAAACATGTTAAAGCAATTTATGAACTATAAAGTAAAGAGGTAAGAGGTAAGCGATAGAGAAAACTAACACAGGGATTTATAGTGGTTCGATTCACGAAGAATTTACATCACTACCTTAGGACAAACCTAAGGATTTCAATGTCCACTAAGGATACCTTTCACAACAAATGTAAGGTGGGTTCAACCTTTTACAATTGCCTCAACAAATGAGGACTTTTGCTTCACAAAGAACCAGTTTCACAAAGAGATTCACTTGCCTCACAAAGAGGACTTTTGCTTCACTAAGAAGGCTCCACTCACAAAGAGTGTTTTTCTAGTTTTCAAAAGAACTAAGCTCACAAAGAGCCAATCTCTCCAAAGAGATACCTCTCATAAGAGGATTCCTGCCTCACCTGTAAAACACAAGAGGGGGGTGAATTGGGTTTTAACTAATCTTGGCAACTTTTTCGAATCTTTGCAATGCAAGTGGGAGTTTGAACAAGATGAACAAAAGCAATGCAAAGTAAAACCCAATAACAAGACAAAGGATTTAGAGTGGTTCGATTCACTTAGAATCTACATCCACTACCTTGAGCCGCACCCAAGGATTTCAAACAACTTCACTAAGAAGAATGTTTACAAATGTGGCTAACTCACTAAGAGTTTTACAACACAACCACACTACAAAGAAACTCACTAAGAGCTTGCCCACACAAAGTAGGACTTTTACAATTGCCCACACTAAGTAGGACTTATCAAATAACCCTATCACTAAGAAAGGGAATGAGATAGGTTAAGTACAAAGCTTGATCACTCTTAGAAGTGAGAATGTATACCTTTGAAGCACAAACAATTTAGCTCTTGAACATATGAAGTCCACTCTTTGTCTTGCTTTTTGAAATAACACCTTTGAATGATTTATATCATGGAGATCAAGTGTTTTTTCTTTGAAAGTGTTTTGGCTTGATGAGAGATCAATGAATATTTGATATGCAAGCCTTAGAATGTTTCTCTAGCTTTGGAGTATTTATACATTTCAAATTTGGCTGAAAATCGAGTCTCCAACGGTCAAAAAACGGCTAGTAGAAACAGAGTTCGGTTGACCGAAACAAGTCTCGGATGACCGAACTTGAGCAACTTTCGGTTGACCGACCAAAAACTTCGGTCGACCGAACCATCATCTCGGTCGACCGACCCAAGCTTAGGTCGACCGAACTTTGACGAAACAACTCTCGATAAATCCTTCGGTTGATCCGAGAAAATCTCGGTTGACCGACTTTTCAGAGTATGAGAGATGATGTTTTGACCTTTGTTTTGAAATCTCTTGAAGTCTAAAAGGTTTTCCCAAATTGTAATAAATAAGAATACTTGGAAAACTTTTCTAAAAGACTTATCTATGAAATCAAAGGCTTTTTGGATAAGAACACATGTAAAGATCATTTTGAAACTTAAGCCTTTTGAAAACGTGTTTATGAAAACATGCAAGACTAAAGTGTAGAGCTTATGTTCATGAGAGCTTTGGTTAGAGCTTTAAGATAACGACTAAAGAATAACAAAGCTAATCTAACCAAACCTAAGTCTTCAATCTTCAATCTTGATAGATGAGCCTTGAATGATATGACTTTGAATCTCGATCATGGCTTGATTGAAGTACTTAGAGCTTCCAATCTATGTTCCGATATTCTATCACAAAGATATAAACATTAGACACAAACATCAAGTGTTTGTCCATTATCAAAAACCGAGTTCGATCGCCCTTAGGGCTAACAATCTCCCCATTTTTGATTATGTCAAACTTTGATGTAATTAGATAGGATATGGACAATATTAAGTACAAGGAAGCATGATGAAGCATGGCAAAAAGATCTTAGTACAAATAAGAGCAAAGACTAGTGCTTTCAAGATAAAACCAATGAAGACTAAAACACTAGCATGATAACTTCTTTTTGCCAAATGCATCTAGGGACTCTTAGAAGAGCCCTATTTCCCAACCAACCTCCTTGCCTCCTTCCTTCCATATTAATAGCATTCTTGTGTGTAATATACATACCTTAATTTACACAAGAAGCTAACTTACCATTTTCATCAATGTCGATGTGAGTGCTAAGGATCCTATTACAAAGAACATGCTCACACAAACATTAGAACTAACAATGGTTTGTTATCATCAAAACAACATAGAATATTTTTCCCTTCGGGCTAACAATCTCCCCCTTTTTGATGATGACAAAACATTGATGCAAATGGGAATAATAAGTAAAAATAAGATACCACATGTATGCATGAGATAAGGATATTAAGGATCCAGACAAGTAGAAGTTTTCTCAAAAAAAATCTACTCCCCCTATATTAAAGAATCCCTTATCTCTCCCATTTTGCAAGTTCTAAGCTTTCTCCTTTTGTAAATAACTTCTCTTGGCACATTTGCAACACTAAAAACTCTCCCTCTTTTTGTCAAAATCAAAAAGGGATATCAGAGCGCCAATAAGAAAAGCATTTTAACGAAAAGTAAAGATTAATTTTGGAGAAGCTTGATGAAATTTAATAATCCTCCCCATATAAAGAAAAAACTTAAAAAACCATGGAAACAACTTAATGGTCTTGTAGATTGATAAAATAAGAACCAAAAGATCAATCCTAAAGACCAAAAATAATTATGAAGAAGGATTACTTATGAATAAGCTTGGTTGATTTCTAAAAAACAAGGAGTCCATAATAACACATAAATCCAAAAGATGGTCATGTATGGCTCAAAAAGAATATCAACCTAAGCTAAAAACAAAGGAGATAGAGAATAAACCTTAAAGAACAATCTCCCCGTTTATCAAACATACGATGTTAGCTATTTGAGATAAAACCAAGTTTGATACAAATTGACTATTTGTAAAACATGATACCAATTGTAAATATAGCCATTTGTAAAACACGTTTGAAATTATAGCTAACAAAGTACAAGTGGAAGTGATACCATGAATACATAAGATAAGCACATGTATCACAACCAAAAGAAGTAGAGGAAGTGTACGATAACACTTTGAGTACATTCCTCTAACTAGTTAATGGTTAGCTAAATGAGTGTAGCAACTCTTAAAGAATACTAACCAAAAACCATGATGAGATCACAAAGAATAAGAGAATGAAGAATAAGATCTCAATGTTATTAAGGAAGAGTATATGTGATACCAACTGAAGACATAAACATCTATAACATATATAACTTCCAAAATAACTTACACAAGTTGGCTAAGAGATAAAAGATGAAAGGCAAGCCATCAAGTGATGTGATGATGTAAAATAAGACAATTGAATATACATCACATATATTCAGAGGGAGGTATGAGTTAAGAACATTTGAGAAACTCCCTCTTAGGTTGTGCCACTTCTAAACAATCAAATAGACACAACCCATGGCATAATCAATGCCACAATCACAGTTTACATCCTAAGTCAAACATCTAGACGATCAACCACATAAGATTAATGCTAAAGACTTGAATATAAACATAAACCCCTATATGCAATAAAGATCAAGTGAAAACTAAGCATAGCATATACAAACTCCCCCAAATCATAAAACACTACATAATAGAGGGGAGGGGGTATAAGTTGAACACAAAACAATGATCACCTACAAGGGATGAGTTAAGCCTTGTACCTCAATGCTCTTTGAGCTTGGACTTCTTACCATTTTGGTTGATCTTCTTTATCAACAAGTCCATATAGGCCTTTGTGTGATCTTTTCATTTGAAACTCATAGAGAGGTTGACATGTGATTGCTCCATTTTCTTTGTTGTTCATCCTTGATTGATGAGATGAAAGCAATCTCCTCTTCTATTCATGACACTTGTAGAGTCATCATTGATAGGTGACTTTTCTTTTGATGAACCCTCTACAATCTTGTGATCCTTGGCATTTGACTCTTTTCTTGGAGTCTTAGCTCACTTGTGCCATTCCTTGTAGTTCATATCTTCTTGTTGAAGTTTATAACCCTTTGTTACCTACAAGGAATTCTTGAGAGCAAATATGGTACCTTTTCAAAAGGTCCTTCATGATTAGCTCAAAATCTCAAGTGACACAAATATGCATAAGGATCATGCAAATCAAAAACCAAAACAACTAGATGAATTCTTACATGAATATGACAAGACAAAACAAGAATCAATCAAGTTGCATATGCTACATCTCATAGATACCTTAGCTAAATAGACATGGACAGTAAAGAACATGCTAAAGGTTATCTATATGAATATAACATTCAAGAATGTGAGATGCAACATATATAAGAGCAAGCATGTATATATATCAAAAACACTTAAACACATTAAGTAAAGTGTTAAGAGAAGGTGATTTTGATACCTTTGCTTTCTTACCAAGTGATGAAGATATTAGAATGACACTTTGGCTCTTTTCATCACTTAATGCTTTGCTCTTTGTATCTAAGCAACTTGGTTCTTCAATTTGTTTAACATTTGAGCTTTGAGAATCCAAGTTTTGAGGAGTGCTTTTGAATTTCTTCCTTAGGCACATCTCCTTTTACTTCTCCCCAATGCCACTTCTCTTTGAATCAATTCCATAGAAGCTTTGTGGCATCCTTCTTTATAAGAACCTATAAACTCAAGGGAAGAGTAGCTTTTGGTACCCACTTTTGTTTGGGTCCATTGGGGTTAGTTAAATTACGTTTGATTCTCCAAACCGTTTTAACCCCTTTTTCAATCTTCTTCTTAACATGGCATCTAGCATTAGTATGACCATGTTTACCACAATATGTGCAACAAATGTGTGGCTTAGAAGAATTGTGAACATGCTCATGATATCTAATTTGCCTATGTGAGGTACTAGCATGCTCAATGTGATCCTTAGGCAACTTAGAAGAGCTAGCATGATCAATGTGATTAGCATTATAACCAAGACCATGTTTATCATGTGAAGTACGTTGCAAACCAAGAATATGATCAAGATTTTTCTTACCCTTAGTAAAAATTTCAACAAGAAGGGTAAGATCTTTAACTTTGTTCTCCAAAAGATCAAATTCAACAAGTTTGAGTTCAAGAGATGTCAATTGATCATATGCTTCTAGATACTTTAATGAAGAAGAGTTGCATGTAGCAATAAGTTTTTCATTTTCAATTTTCAAGCAATCAACCTCATCACAAAGCTTTTTGTTATAAACAAGCAAACATTCAATTTTAAGCTTCATAGCTTTGTTTTGCTTTGCACAATTTTTCAATTGATCATACATATCAATTAAAAGCTCATTAGGATCATCCTCATCATCATCACTATCATTAAAAGAATTAGAAATAGATGGAGAAGGATGTACCTCATTATCAAATGCCATAAGACATGTGTGATCATTTTCTTCTTGATCATCATCAATTTCTTCTTCATCCCAATGGCTTAACAAGCACTTTGCATTTTTGAGATTGAAGAACAAATTCTCTCCTTCTTCATTATTGATGATGGACTCAAGATTACTACCCTTTGTAGAACAATTTTTCTTTATCTTCATTTCAAAGGCTAGTAGTGAGCCAAGAAGTTCCTCCGTTGAATAGGTCTTTAAATTCTTGGACTCTTCAATGGCAAGGGGCTTTATTTTCCCAACTTTTAGGAAGAGAATTGAGAATCTTCCTATTCATTTCACCCATGGTATACTCCTTGCCATAGGACTTCAAGCCATTTATCACATTTGTGAATCTTGTGCTCATCTCATTTATTGACTCATTTGGCTTCATGGAGAAGAGCTCATATTCTCTAACAAGCAAATTTAGCCTTGACTCCTTGATTTGATTTGTGCCTTCATGAGTAACCTCAAGCATTTTTCCACATTGAGTGTGCGGATTTTCTTCCAAGCACACGGTTGTACTCATCTTGACTTAAGGAACAACTAAGGATGTTCATTGCCTTGTAATTTTGAGTCATCTTCTTGGACTCAAGCTCATTTAACTCCTTGTCCGGCTTTGGCACTTGAACACCATCCACCAACTTCATAGGCACATATGGACCAACTTCAAATATATGCCATAAAGAATAATCTATTGAGCACACATATATCTTGAATCGCTCCTTCCAAGCTTCATAATTATTTCCATCAAAAAGTGGTGGCCTAATGGTGGAAGACCCTCTAGATACGCCCTAATGCGGAATTTCCGGCCATAATCTTTTCTTCAAGCTATTAAGCTAAATGTGAAGACTAGGCTCTGATACCAATTGTAAAACACAAGAGGGGGGTGAATTGGGTTTTAACTAATCTTGGCAACTTTTTCGAATCTTTGCAATGCAACTGGGAGTTTGAACAAGATGAACAAAAGCAATGCAAAGTAAAACCCAATAACAAGACAAAGGATTTAGAGTGGTTCGATTCACTTAGAATCTACATCCACTACCTTGAGCCGCACCCAAGGGATGCAATCTCCCCTTTTTGATTATGTCAAACTTTGATGTAATTAGATAGGATATGGACAATATTAAGTACAAGGAAGCATGATGAAGCATGGCAAAAAGATCTTAGTACAAATAAGAGCAAAGACTAGTGCTTTCAAGATAAAACCAATGAAGACTAAAACACTAGCATGATAACTTCTTTTTGCCAAATGCATCTAGGGACTCTTAGAAGAGCCCTATTTCCCAACCAACCTCCTTGCCTCCTTCCTTCCATATTAATAGCATTCTTGTGTGTAATATACATACCTTAATTTACACAAGAAGCTAACTTACCATTTTCATCAATGTCGATGTGAGTGCTAAGGATCCTATTACAAAGAACATGCTCACACAAACATTAGAACTAACAATGGTTTGTTATCATCAAAACAACATAGAATATTTTGCCCTTCGGGCTAACATCACCAATGAGGAATTTAGAAACACTCACAAAGAATGAATCTCACCAAGAGCTTTTCCTAACTCACAAAGAACTAGTTTCTCACAAAGAGAAAAATGGTAACTAGTCTCTTTCTAAGTAGACTTTACAATTTTATCTCACGTACAATAATCCCTCGAATGGATTGAGAATAGACATGATGGATTAAGTTTAACTCAACTCAAAATGTTTTTGAATGATGTGGAACTTAAGCTTAAAAGTGTTTGATTATGTGTTTATCAAGTGTAAAGCATATGCCCTCTTATGGCCTGATTAATTATGAAAATTCACCTTTAGAAGCTTTATATAGGAAAAAATACACGAGCAAATTTGGTCACAATGGCTATAATTTTGGCCTGAATTTGATAGGTTCGGTCGACCAGACAATGTTGTAGGTCATCCGAATCGTCTCCGAAGTAAAGATTAAAAGGTCTATGTTCTCACTCGGTCGACATAAGTAAGTGGTCCAGTCGCAGAAGTGAATCGCGGTCGACCGACCTAAAGCTAGGTCTTCTGAGATGATATAGCTGTTGCAGCTTTGGAACATTCAAACTTTGACTAAGTACAAAAACAACCTCGGTCGACCGGACTTCATCTGGTCTTCCGAAACTAGGCCTAGGTCAACCAGAGTGAAGTCCTAAAGTGGTTTTTCCACTTAGTCAAGTTCCTAGGTTCTCAAACTAATGCCTAAGTAATTTGTAAAGATCTAAAACACATTTGGAAGAACTTAGGCATTGGCCAACACTTAACAAAGTTTTCAAAAACCTTTTCAAATAATTGAACAATGTAAAATATGAAGTTTTAAAAACATGCATGGTTGAACTTTAAAACATCTATTCCAAGTATTCTCAAAGGAAGATTAGTTACAAAGATTTACCTATGTAGACTACACTAATATTCTCTAGGTCTTCAAGTCTTGTAATTTGAATCTTCTTGGAACTTTGACTTGAAACCTTCGATCAACATGAAATATCCGTAGAGCATTTGCAATACCCGAAGGGGAGAACCTTAGAGGGAGGGGATGAATAAGGTTATCAAACTTTTTAACTTTTCTACCAAATTCTGTTCCTAAGTGTTCACCTTAACAACAATTATGTTCATCAATCATATAAGGTGAATTAAAGGATTATCACTCAGATAACTTATATGTGTAAATGTAACACATAGGAACACAAGATAATGAATATGATCAAGGATTGTCTAGTTCAAGATTCCTATATACAAAGCTTGTAAGAACAAACACACAAGTCATGAGGAATATCATTTAGCAAGAGATATATAAAGCTATAATAATATCTAAATGCAATTCCTATGCCCATGCCAAAGGTAGTAACAAGTAAATTGATCAACTATATATAAACAATTATAGCTCATACAATCAAGATCATGTGAATACGAGCACAAGTATAAAGTAAGAACTTGAAAGTAAAGAGAAATAGTTAGAAGATCAAATACAAGGATGTATAGTGGTTCGATCACAAAGATCTACATCCACTACCTTGGTACACACCCAAGGATTTTGACAACTTTCCACTAGCTTGTCTTGAGAGATTACAAGTAAGGACAAACCAACTAATGGTCTTTTACACACTCATGTAACCTTCCACCATTGGGAACTCTTTCTCTAACATAGTCTACTAAGTGAGGAGGTTTTACGAACACATGAACACCACGTCTATTTCGGGTTCACCATTCATTCTAATTTGTACGATTATAAGAAAGATACACTCCAACTAATGGAGGCCCAAAACCAATACCCTCACAAACAAACCTTGCCACCCAACCCATTACAAAAAATATAATCTCAACACATGAGATTTTACATTTAACCTCAAGAAAAAGAAATCCCTCCAAGGATTGGACATTACAATTGAAGCTGTAATTCATATTTGAGAATGAAAGAATAAGTTGATGAAGTTCTTTCTCAAATAGAAATATTTTGATGAATGATAAAAAGAATTTAGCTCATTAAAGTGTTTGATTTGCTTGTCTATACTTGTATACTAAGGCCCTCTATTGGTTTAAGCAAAGAACAAAAATCAGCCGTAAAGGCTATTTATAGAATAAAAAATTGCAAGCAAATCGAGTCACATCGACTATATTTTTGCCTTGACAAGACAGCTTCGGTCGACCTGACTATGCAGTAGGTCGCCGGAAGTAGCTCCAAAGTTAAGTTCAAAGGCTTCTGTCTTGATCTCAGTTGACCGCAAAGGTGGTCTGGTCGAACTAGGCACATGACGGTCAACCGACCTGAAATAGGTATTCCAAGGTATTTATAGCCGTTGAAGTCTTGAAACCTTCAAAAGTGACAAAGTACAAAATACACTTCGGTTGACCAGACAACAGATGTCGGTCGACCGGGCTTCATCAGATTTCTCGAGGTCTAGGACTCGGTCGACCGGACTTCAGTCCATAAGTGGTTTTTCATCTTGGTCAATTTTCTAATGTTTCCAAACACATGTCTAAGTGTTTTTTTAAAGATGTTTAAAGTGTTTTAAAGATCTTAGGCATAAACCAACACATCAAAGATGTTTTACAAAACCTTCGAAAGATTAAATCAAAGTATGAAATATGGTTTTGAAAATGTATAAGAGTATGAGCTTCATCATACTATAAACTATCATTCATCAAAATAAGATTAGTCACAAGAATATACCTATAAGAATTTTCACTAATCTCCTTCTTGGTCTTCAAGATGAGTTCCTCTTTGAGCTTGGACTTGAAACCTTTGATTAACCTCTTCTTGTGATGAAGTCCTTTGAAGTCTTGACAAGTTGTAGCATGTTGGACTTCAACACTTGTTGATCTTCCTTTGATTTTGCAATATCTTTCGTTAGCATGAGGGATGAACTTTTGGCTTGTTGTTTGTAGAATGACCTTTGAAATCCACAATAAAATTTTCATTTGATTTTGCAATATCTTTTAATGGCATTGTGATTGGCCTTTAAACTTCTGTAATTGAAGACTTACAAAATGTAGCCTTTACTTGTTGTATAATGATCTTTGATATCCACAAGAAGATACCTTTCAATGCATGAGTGAGTTCATAATAACTTAACATTGAAACACAAGCTCACACAAACATTAGAACTTCTCATTGTCTTGTTATCATCAAAACAAGATTTATCACATTAGCCCTTGTGGTTTACACAACATCTTCTTGGAGTAATGAAGTCCTATAACAATCTTGAGTTGTAGTGTATTGGACTTCACACTTTTTCTTGTCAAGGAGCATACCACTTGATTCTTCATTTGGATTGAATAGCTATTGGCTTGTTGATATTCCTTCTTCTTCACTTTACATATCCTTCCAAGGCATGTGGATTGACTTCAAGCTTGTGCCATTGGAGTCTTGCATAGTGTAGCTTCCCTTGTGTGTATGAAGATACCTTTGATGTATATAAGGAGCTAACTTACAATTTTCATCAATGTTGGTGTGAGTGCTAAGGATCCTATCATTAAGAAAATGCTCACACAAACATTAGAATTATCAATGGTTTGTTATTATCGGGCTAACAAAGGCTACAAAGAAAATTTGGTAACACTATGTAACATGAGATTCACATCGTTAATTAGAAAATGTAAGCATGCAATGGCTCTTTGGATTAGCTTTAACAAAATACTAGACCTAAATATTCAATCACTAATTCACACGTCATATTCATTCTCTATTTGGATTAAAAGCAATTGAACAACTACACTTTCACATAATAAAATTATTCCTTGGAAAGTTACCTTCACTTTTGCTTGCTGGCAACTATGGCTTAATAGAAGTACAAGAATTTTCAATAAAAAACTGTTGGAATTCTTTTCTGATATTATTGAAAATATGACTGATACTGTTTCACTATTATATCAGAACAGAATAAATAAAACAGTTATACACCAGAAAAATTAATCAAAACACAGAAATGTTACTGATTTTGTTTGGAGTTAATCCGGGACGAGACAGCAGTATACCGCTTCCCCTTAACTCAATATGTCCTGCCTTTTATCAGCTTCTGACACTCATGAACACTGAACTCCCAAGTTAAAACGCCTACACGCTGTTAACTGGAAGCAGTAATAAACAGCACATTCGAATCTTTTATAACATTGAACTCTCTCAGAATGATATGTAAATGTAGGAAAAAAAGTGTAGAATAATGCAGAGGGATAAGAGTATTTTTCAGATAGTTTTCTGGCAGTGCAAATGCTGTCTTTTATAGGCTCCCAAATCTGAACTGTAACTGTAAAAGCATTACTCTGCCATTAACAATTGCAGTTACAGATTTTGAAATTACACATCCATTAAGCCTGGCTGTTACATTCTCCAGAATTCAATGTGAGATGAATTCTGCTGTTACGAAATTTTGAATACCAAAAACAAATTCAAACCAGTAGCAAAATCGTGGCTAATCAGGCCCACGAGTTTTTGTCCGGCATTCGTGTACGCAGGTCGCGCCTGCATACAAGTTCAAGCTAATTTGGTATCAACAGACCTTCCATTTGCACCCCCTGCGCGGGCGCACACGAGGTTATCACTTGAAGCATAATAGTGGTAATACAATTTAAACCCATTTGGACCATTTTTCCTTATAAAGTGAAAAACACTTCCAAAGGTTTCCCATGTGGGATGTGGGTTTAAAACCGCATTTACCACATTTCATCCACCCCACTTTATACCAATTTATCATTCACACCAAGAATTGGTTTTCTCACATGTTATATATCATCGCGAAGCTTGCGCAACCCACTTCGTGATAAACTCAATAACATTCAAAATCGAGAGGTGTAACATATAAATATATCAGTTCAAATATGTCCTCAATACACATTAATTACATTTTAATTCTTTGAGAAAACAATTTCTCCAACAATATCCCACATGAATGAAAATCTGTTAAAAAAGCACATGAAATGCAATGCAAGAGTTCGGCGAGAATTCGTTGCATCGGGATAGGTATTTGTTAGCTTTGAACATTCCCTAGTGAAATACCATCAGATACACTTGCTAACCAGTGGACGCGATGCCTTGAACTGTTCAGCGTTTTGTGTGTATAAAGACAACGATACTCACACAACGATTTCCCTATACTGTTAATCGATTCTTTCGTTGTTGTCCATTTCGGCCCTGAACTTCCTTGGAAATGTTCATCGAATGCTCTAGAGATTTTGCCCTTAAATCATCTCATAGAAGTGGCCCATTCACATTCAATATAGGTGATCTCTTATTTAGAAGTATCATGTCATACTCTCCGTAATACGTATAAGGATCATTGAAAACTTTCGTTTATCCTCCAAAGGACAGGTCTATCACTCTTTCACCTTAGAAATGAGCTGGGAACACTTTTCCCGAGTGCTTTGTTCGATTCCCCCCACAATTCGGTTGTCCCTTTGAACCTGCAATTGGGCTTTACAATTCAAGTAGGGTTGTCATCATGAGTGATAATCAATTTTACGGGCTTCAGCCCCTTCCCCCTCGATGAAATCTCTACAAGATCTCTCGTTAAACCTTTTGTTAATGGATCAGCTATATTTTCTTTGGATCTCACAAAATCCAAAACTATAACATCGGTTTTCAAAAGTTTATTTACGGATTTATATCTACGACGTGTATGTCTAGACTTCCCATTATACACATTATTCTTTTCACTACCAATAGCTGACATGCTATCACAGTGTATGCTAAATGGTGGAATTAGTTTTGAAAACATTGGAACATCTTCCAAAAATCCACGTAACTATTCGGCATCTTCGCCTGCTAGATCCATAGCTATGAATTCTGATTCCATAGTTGATCTCGCAATACAAGTTTGTTTGCATGATTTCAATGCAATCGCTGCACCTCCAATACAAAAATGTATCCGCTTATGGATTTTATATTTTTAGAATCTGCTATCCAATTTGCATCAGTGTACCCTTCAAGTACAGCTGGATATCTTGTATAAAATAATCCATAGTTAGCAGTGTACCTTATATATCTAAGTACTCTAACTAACGCTTTCCAGTGCTCATAACTGAGATTACTTGTATACCTCGCCATTCTGTTGACTGAGTTTGCAATATCTGGTCTATTGCAGTCCATGAGATACATTAGACTGCCTATGATCCTAGAACATTCAAGTTGTCGCACACCTTCTCCACAATTCTTGTGAAGATTAACACCTACTTCCATATGTGTTCTTGCAATTAAATCACTTCATTTTATCGAATTTGTCTAATATTTTTTCAATATAATGACTTTGAGAAAGTGAATATCCATCTGATGTTTTAGTAATCTTCATGCCAAGTATTACATTAGCATGTCACATATCCTTCATATCGAAGTTTTGCGACAACAATTTCTTGGTAACTTTAATATTTTCTTTGTTACCAATAATTATCATGTCATCTACGTAGAGACAGACTATTACATAATCGTCTTTGCTTCCTTTCACGTAGACATATTTATTACTCTGGTTTATTTGAAAACCAATTGATAACATTACACTATCAAATTTGTCATGCCATTGTTTAGGTGCTTGTTTTAATCCATACAGTGATTTAACAAGTCTACACACATTGTTTTCTTGGCCTGGAATAACATACCCTTCAGGTTGTTCCATATATATTTCTTCTTCCAGTTCTCCGTTAAGGAAAGCTGTTTTCACATCCATTTGATGGATCTCCAAATCAAATAAGGCTGCAAAAGCAATAATTAACCTGATTGATGTTTTTCTAGATACAGGGGCATAAGTGTCAAAATAACCAACACCCTCAGTTTGTCTGTATCATTTAATTACAAATCTTGCCTTGTACTTGTCAATTGTACCATCAGGTCTCATCTTTCTTTTAAAGATCTACTTGTGACCTAATACTTTACAACCTGGTGGAAGTTCCACAAGTTCTCATGTATGGTTTTGAAGAATTGAATTTATTTCACTATCAATTGTTTCTTTCCATAAGTCTGAATCTGGAGAAGTAATTGCTTCTATATAAGTCAAATGATCATTTTCTAACAAATAAGTTAGGAAATCTAGACCAAATAACTTTTTCCTTCTAGCTCTTTTGTTACGTCTGGGTTCTTCAACTTCTTCTTGAAGTTCTTTTCCCCCCACAATCTTCTGAACATGATTGTTTTTAGGGTCTAAGCTCGAATGCTTAATGTAAGGAAAAATCCCTTCAAAGAAGGAAGCATCCCTAGCCTCAATAATTGTATTTACGTGCACTTCAGAGTTATCTGATTTATGCACTAAAAATCTATAAGCACTAATATCTTGTGCATATCCTATAAACACACAATCTACCGTTTTAGGTCCTATTCTCGTCCGCTTAGGGGGCGGAATTGGAACCTTTGCTAGACATCCCTAAACTTTTACGAACTTATAAGAAGGTGTGTGACCTTTCCATAATTCATAAGGAGTTTTATCTTGTCTCTTATGTGGTAGTCTGTTTAGGATGTGATTTGCGGAAAGCAAAGTTTTCCCCACAAATTCTGGGGTGAACCAGAACTTATTAGCATTGCATTCATCATCTCTTTCAGAGTTCTATTTTATGCTCTGCTATACCATTTTGTCCTGGAGTATAGGGCGCAGTTGTTTGATGAATTATCCCACTTTCAGCACACAACTGTGTGCAAATGGAGATTCATATTCTCCACCACTATCACTTCTTAGCCTTTTAATTTTCTTTCCAAGTTGATTTTCAACTTCAACTTTATAATGGCTAAACATAGTTATTACTTCGTCTTTACTTCTCATTAAGTAAACATAGCAAAATCTTGTACAATCGTCAATAAAAGTGATGAAATAACTTTTAACGCCTCTTGATTGCACATATTTTAAATCACAAACATCATTGTGAATTAATTCTAAAGGTTATGAACTTCTTTCAATTGAATGAAAAGAGGATTTAGCTAGCTTTGCCTCAATACAAGTCTCGCACTTGTAATTTTTATCAATGTTAAATTTTGCAAGTAAGTTTAATGAAACTAACTTTTGTATACTTTTAATATTTACATGACCTAGTCTATCATGCCATAAATTAAAAGACTCAACAGAATAAGAAAATTTAACATCTTTATTAGCCTCTTGGGCAATTTTTCCAGATGAGCTAGTGGAAGCCTCAATTACATTAACGCCAATTGGCTCAGTACTTGGTAGTACAATCATTACATTCATTTTAAATAAACTACCAGCAAAATACCTTTTTCCCACAAAAGCACTACTCTAGGTAAGAATAAACTTGTTTGCTTCAAAGACAAGTCTAAAACCTTTGTTGTTCAGCACTATTCCCGAAATGAGGTTCTTCCAGATCTCTGGCACATGGTATACATCAGTCAGAGTCACCTCCTTTCCCGATGTCATTTTTAGGACAACAGTGTCATTTCCCTCTACTTTGGAGACTGTAGAGTTCCCCATATAGAAGACTTCATCTTCAACGACTTGGTATGTCTTGAACATCCACTTATTTGCACAGATGTAACGAGTGGCCCCCGTATCAACAAACAACTTCTTTTGGTTGCCTCCAACCAAGTTTACCTTTAAAACGACAGCTACCATATGCATGTCTTCTATTCCAGAGCCCAGCCTTCCATCTTCTGCCACATTAACTTGTGCAGCCTTCCTGATTCCGGTTCTTGTTCCCAGCGCCAGGGTTTCTCTTGTTCTTGTTATTTACTGCAACTCGACTACGGCAATCCTTTGCTTTGTGGTTTGGTTTACCACACACATAGCAGGTTCCAGTAAACTTTGAGTTTGAAACCTTTGACTCATTTGGACGCTTTCTCTTAGCATTAGTCATTGAGTTTTCTGTCTCAACAACATTTGCCTTAGCAACATATCTACTATGCTTCTTACTCATCGTTCTAGAGTCCTGTTCAATCCTCAGTTTCAACATCAGATTTTTCAGAGTCATTTCCTTTTTTCTTGTGTTTCAGGTAATGCTTGAAATCATCCCAAGAAAGAGGGAGCTTCTCAATCAATAACACCACTTGTAAAGATTCGTTAATTCCCATGCCCTCAGCGACAAGATCATGATATCTTTTGAAGCTCTTCACTCTCTTCAAGAACAGACTTTCCATCCATCATTCTGAAATCATGGAAATGAGCGGCTATAAACTTTTTGGACCCCGCATCGTCCACAATATATGTTTTCAGTAGAGATTCCCATAAATCTTTTGTTGTACTTTTTTCATAGTACAATTGATAAAGAGAATCATCTAAGTTCATTAATATACTGTGCCGACAGAGATAGTCCGCACTTAGCCACGCTCGTACCGTGGTTTCAGATTGAGGATCATTACTGTCCTCCACCGGTTTATCCTCAGTGATAAACCGAATCAGATGTTGAGTGGTCAGAAAAAAACATAATTTTTTTTCCACAACTTAAAGTTGCTTCCACCCTTAAACATCTCGGGTTTGTCAAACTGACCAAAATTAATTGGTCTGTTGGGCATGTCAGCCACAAAAGGTGGGAAGACGGTCTCAATACCGCCTGTCTGATTCACAAAAGGAGGAACCACTATAGTCGTAACTCCAATTGGAACATTACCGGAACCAGTACCAGTTTCTGTTGCAGTAGATTGATTTTCAGTGTTTGCCATTTCTCTATAATAAAATAGAAAACAAGTCAGTAAATTATTATAGAAAAATCACCAGAAAATAAACACAGAAAAAATATGGTATTGAACTTAAGACTGTTGGAATTATTTTCTGATATTACTCAAAATACGACCGATACTGTTTTACTATTATATCAGAACAGAATAAATAAAACAGTGCAGGAAAAAATAAAGTGAGACAACTACTACTGTTATACTGTTATATCATAACAGAATATTTAAAACACTACAGATAAAATTATCTGAGACTGAAAGAATCAGTACAAAAAATAAATAATCTGAGACTGGAAAAACAGTACTGCTACATATTATATATATATATATATATATATATATATATATATATATATATATATATATATATATATATATATATATATATATATATATATACACACACACCAGAAAAATTAATCAAAACACATAAATATTACTGATTTTGTTTGGAGTTAATCCGGAACGAGACAGCAGTATACTGCTTCCCCTTAAGTTCAATGTGTCCTGCCTTTTATCAGCTTCTGGCACTCCTGAACACTGAACTCCCAAGGTAAATCTCCCACACAATGTTAACTGGAAGCATTAGTAAACAACACCTTCTAATATTTTATAACAGTTGAACTCTCTCAAAATGATATGTAAACGCAGGAAAAAGAAGTGCAGAATAATGCAGAGGGAGAAGAGTATTTTTCAGATTGTTTTCTGGCAGTGCAAATGTTGTCTTTTATAGGCTCACAAATCTGAACTGTAACTGTAAAAGCATTAATCTGCCATTAACAATTGTAGTTACAGATTTTGAAACTACACCTCAATTTTGAATACCAAAAACAAATTCAAACTAGTAGCAAAAACGTGGCTGATCAGGCCCGCGATTTTTTGTCCGGCATTCGTGTACGCAGGTCGCGCATGCACACGAGTTCAAGCTAATTTGGTATCAACAGATCTTCAATTTGCACCCCATGCGCGGGCCCCTCTCACCATATTCCGTCACTTTTGGTATTAATGACACTCCGTAAATAGTTAGGAAAAGTTATAGTACTTCAAATTTCTGAGGGTTAACAATTACTTTTGAAACATACCTGAGGAGTATAAATGACTATTAACTCTATCTAAAAAGATAAAATGTATCAATTAATTTAGAATATAGATAATACATCTAAAAAAAAATGTACATTTTAATGAGTACACGTTTTCTAATATATGCTACTTTAGGTATTCACTTGCCACTTTGAAAAACTACATATATGATCTCTTCCCAATATAACGAAGATCTCTAGAAATTAATCATTTCATTTTCCTAGTGGGAGCATAGTCCTTTTGGATTAAATTATTGAATACTACTACTTTTTATCCAGATTGAAAAGAAATCATTGAATATTTTATGATTCGTTTTGGAGCTATAGCATTACCAGTGGGTAACATGATTCGACTGAAACTTCATAAAAATATACGTACTAATAGTATATACACTTGTGATTCAGCTCATTTAACCGGATAGGAATATTTTATTCCGTCGACATTCTAAAAAAAATGATAAAATTTAGAGAAATTCCCTATATTTGACATCTACTATTTAGCTAACTAGCATAAATAAAAATAATTTTTTATTCGACTACTTTTAGCACCAACAATTTACGAGTTGATATAATTGTTAAATTAACGAACCCACCCGATCAAAACATTCACGTGCCGGGCACATGTGTCAGTTTTTTTTTGCTAAGTAAAGTATTAACCATTAGATGAATCCAAAACCGGATTAGAGTAACAAAAAGTTCCACCCCTATCACAAAGTACCGAGGGAGGTAACAGTGTCGGATCAATACGTCCACTAACATTGTTGGACTTACCCCAAAGAGCTATATTATGGGCCAGAACATTAACGTCCCTATAAACAAAACGGACTTTCCAAGATTTAAACATACCAAGTAAGTGTTTACCTAGATTAATCTGATCCATCCCCGTCCAATGACAATCATTAGAATGACCCATAAGACTTTTAATCACATTTAGACAATCCCATTCAATAATAGAAACTTTAAAGTTTAAATCTCTTAGCTTGTTCATAGAAAATGTCGCAGCTTGAGCTTCCGCTTCAAACGGAAATTTTGCCTTAAATCTATTGATCCAAACACCCAAAAAATTTCCCATCTCATTTCTGATAAGGAAGGCACTAATTGCATTGTCCTCTTCAATAAATCCATCATCAAAATTTACTTTGATAAATCCTTTAGGGGGTAGGTTCCAAATAATTTCTCGCACATTTGAACTCCTTTTAAGCTTTCTACTTACTGTCGCATTCCAGTATCCCATTGGATTTCAGCTCCACTTGTCGCAGCACCTCCTCAGTAGCCTTGATTGATTTACCATGAAGAATGTCGTTTCTATACATCCATACTTGCTCCAACACAATTGCAAAGAAATTTAGAAATTCATATCTAAGGTTAGGTAAGATAGAAAAATTACTTGAATTTAGGGTCACTTCCCTGATCAAATGTAGCATGCTCCAGGCTTGAAAATCCTCCATCTTAAGCTTCCATTTAGAATGGAACCAAATGCCTTTGGTAAACGGATAATTTATGAATAGATGTTCCAAAGTTTCCTCCAAATGGCAAATGATACAACCCACATCTGGAATGCTAAAAGAACTATTCAACCTATTTCTTGTCGGCAAAGCATTACACACAATTTTCCACAACAAATGTTTATGTCTATTATGCAGTTCCGAATGCCAAAGTTTTTTCCAGTTGTCCCTAAGAATATATGAAGCACCATTGAATCTTTCCTGATTAACAGATCTATAAGCTGATTTGACAAAAATTTTGCCTATCGAAGAGGGTAACTAAATCATAGTATCCTGTTCCCTTGAGGGAATGATTTTAAGAACCGCTTCAGCCATTCCCCCGATTGAAATTCTGAAATACTACATCCCTGTTCCAATTGTTAGTACCCTGGATCATCAAATCCTTAACCAATGTAACTGAATTATTATTTCTTTGATCATGTGTAACTCTACAACCATGAACCAAAGGGATCCAATGATCTTTCCATACATTAGCACAAGTATCAACACCAATTTTAATGCAAATACCTTTGTTGAGAATAACAGTAGATTTTAAAATGTCAGACCAAATCCAAGAAGAATTACTCTTAGAATCCTCTAAATCAACTAGATTCCTACCTTGCAAATACTTAGCACTCAACAGTTTAACCCAAGGTTTGTCATGATTTTTCAACACAGTCCAACCCAACTTAGCAATGCAGGCCCTGTTCATATCAATAGTTTTTCTAAATCCGAACCCTCCAGCCAATTTATGTACACAAATAGAATCCCAAGATTTCAAGTAAATGTGCCTCTCACTCCCCTCTTTAAAACCCACCAAAAATCCCTAATCATGGTATCCAATTTATTATAAAGGGACACAGGAAGCATATAATTTTGCATAACATGAATAGGTATAGCCTGAGCAACAGTTTTAACCAAAATGGTCCTCCCAGCCTGAGATAAAACAGACATTTTCCAACTAGATAATTTCTTTATGAGTTTATCAATCACAGGAGTAAAGATAGCTTTTTTGGATTTACCTTTGCAAAAAGGAGTACCAAGATAAGAACCTTTATGATCACATTCCAGCATACCCAACATAATCCCAAGTTCTTCCCTATCCAAAGACCCCACATTGTTGCTATAATGAGCAACAGATTTCTGAAAGTTTAAACTCTATCCTGACCAAGTGGAAAATAGGTTAATGACCTCCATAATCTCTTTAGTTTCCTCCAAGTTAGCCCTACAAAAAATTGTAAGGTTATCAGCAAACATCAGATGAGATATACTAGCAGCAGTTCTACTTACTTTAATTACATGAAAATACCCTTGCATTTCGGCTTGTGATATCATTCTAGATAACAAATCAAAAATCAGGGTAAAGAGAGCAGGAGAAATATGATCTCCTTATCTTAAAACCCTAGAAGGCTTAAAGAAATCAAAAGGAGACCCATTAATAAAAATAGAGGAAGAGAAGGTAGAAATACACTGATAAAGCATATTAACAAAAAAATCACATAGGGTAAAAAATTAGTCTAAAATCCGGTTCCCTTCCCTGCTACCCTGTTCAAAGGTCACCACCACCAACAATCCCCTTCATACTCATCAGATGCTCTTAACCTAAAATCAATCAATCAATCAAAAAAAATAATAACCCAAATCAGAAATCCAAAGATATTAACAACCCATCTCCTAAATCCCCCTTAAATTTAACAGAAAAAGATTCAAAATTTGAAGAAATGTAAAGATATGATTTTGGAAATCTGTGTAAAACTCTCCATAAATGGAAAAAAAAAGGAACTTGGAATATTCCAACTAAAGAATTTATGATTGAAATGAATGTAGCAGAACAAGATCAAAGGGTACAGTTATGGAACTTGGGATTTTTTACTCTTTTGATCGGACACATGTGTTTGACATGAGATTTTTTTAGTCTGAATTTTGATTGAATTCGTTAATTTGACAATTATATCAACCCGTAAATTGTTAGTGCTAAAAATAGTCAAATAAAAAATTTATTTTTTATTTATACTAATTAGCTAAATAATTTGTGTCAAATATAAGAGATTTCTCATTAAATTTATTAAAAAATAAATAAATAAATAAATACGTGTCAAATATTAATTTCTACTCATCTATCACGCATTTAATATATTCCTCCCTATTTATTTTCCTTTACTCTCTCCTCACCACCATTTTCAACTTCAAACTTTTGTCTTCATTTCTCTCTCATTTTTTTTTTTTTTTTTTTTGTATAAAAAATAAGAATACACATTTTACAACTTTTACATCTATTAACTATACTTTTTTTAGTGAGGCACAAATCAGCAATGCACACTTGCATAACATATTACTAAAATATTGACAATTTTCTAATCTGTGGTAAATTAGAAAAGTTCAGGTGGGTTCTCCTCATGTCGCCCCAACGGGTTAGAGCAAGCTCTAGGGACCATACGTCGCTTACAAAGGTACTTACAGATAATCCACCAACACAATCCTCATGTCAGCAGCGGGAATTGAACACTTGACCTTTGTAAGGACGTGTCAAATCCTTACCAATTGAGTCAACTTGTGTTGGTAATTTTTTGCTACTTTACTTATTCACTTAGAAAAATTACATACAGTAAAACCCCTATATAGTAATACTCTATATAAGAATAACCTCTTCATAGTAATAAAAAATCTCAGCCCCAACTTGGGACCAGTTATAAATATGAATAAACTCTACTTTTGAATATTCCATGTTTTTTTTAGGATCATCCTTAAGAAATTTACCTCCATATAGTAATAAAATAACATTAAATTTTAAATATATTTATATATGTATATAAAATAACAACTTAAAATTATGGGTATATTTTAACCATTTTGCAAAATATTTTTTGCTTCCAATTTGGGTTGGTTCCTTTCATTTTGAGCAACTCGACACGAATCCTTTCAATGATTTGAGTTCGTTTCTTTTTATGTGTCATGACTTGCTTGAAGTAGAAAATGTATCATTTAAAATGATAATGAAACTTATGATTATACTAGCATTTATATATGTATAATAAAAAGAAAACAAATAAAAAAAGTTTCAAAAATACAACATACATGAGTGAATATTTTAAATGCATACATGATGTACGTACTTTTTTTAAAAAAAAAAAAATCCTAGATATTTGTATGTATATGAATGAATCTTCTAAATATAAAGTACATGCATGATGTACGTACATTTGTATTTTTTAAAACTCATTAATCTTATATATCTTTTAATTTCACGTTTTTTAAATATGAAGGGACGCATTTTTAAGTGTCGTATGATATATATTAGTTGTTTTTTTAAATTATAATTTTTATATGTAAGTCTCTATTTAAGAATAATCTTCCTATAGTAATATTTTTCTCGAATCCCAAGAGTATAATTGTGTAAAGGTGTTATTGTATATGTATCTTCCCAATATAACGAGGATCTATAGAAATTAATCATTTCATTTTACAAGTAGGAGCATATTCTTTATGGATTAAATTGTTTTTTTTTTTTTTGGCTAAGTTTTATGGATTAAATTGTTGAATACTATTTTTTATCCAGATTGAAAAGAAATCATTGAATATTTTATTATGAGTATAACATTCAGACTAATACATTTGCACTAAGTTCATAAGGGTAAAATGCTGACTAAAATAATATCTCCATTAATGAGTACGTATTTTGAATTAAATATTTTAACTTGGGTTAATAAAGCCCAATGGTCACCTCATATATCTCAAATAAAGCCTTCTGAACTAACCGTTATCTCAATGGCCCAAATACAAACACTATTCTGGGCATAAATCCATTTTGTTTATAGGATAATTCTATTATGCATCTTTGTATATGATTTGATTTTGTTCGATTTTATACATTTTAAAAACTAAATCGAATTATTCGATTTTTAAAACAAGCTTAATTTTTTTCTAACTCTTTTTTCTGTTCACGCTTCAAGTTTTTATACCCACCAATTTTTCCCTTCACCGAGTAACATAATGAAAAAATGTGAGTTCTTTTACATTTTTTTATATACTTTTGTCTTTTGTTATATTTTAATATCTATGGTTTTTGTTTTAATTTTTGCTACAACTTAGAGTTGTAATAGTATAATTTTTTGGGGTTTACTGATTAATATAATATAGTACTCTCCTTCCCAAATCGAATGTTCATTTTTCTATAGAAAATGAATAAAAAAAATGGTCACTCAATTTGTGGCCGATGGAGTATAATATTTAACACTAATAAAAAATTGACATGTATTATTTTTTAATTAAAAAAATTATTACTTAAAAGAAATAATGAAGGTTATTACCATTATTTTTTTTTTTTTTTGAGAAAGATATTTCCGTCATTCAATCGAATAAAAAATCCTCAACAAAAAAAAACTGAATAGATACATTCCATTATTCAAAGCGTACCAACTAGGGATGGAAATGGGGCCGGTTAAATCGGAGATTCGGACCGGACCGGCCCAGTTGGGTCGGAAATTTTTCGGTTTAAGCTGGGGGTAGGGATGTGGATAAATTTGACCCCACTAACGGGGTGGAAGAAGTAATATCCCGGTACAATTCGACCCGGCCCCGGCCCCGGCCCCGGCCCACATGTCTTGTCTAAAATAATAAATAGAAAGATAATAAAATATCTATACAAAAAGGAAAGACACATAAAATATTGGAGAAGATTGATTTGATTGAAAGAGATAGTGATCTTGATTGATGATTGATTTAAATATAGTTTCTTTATTTTAAATGTTTTTTTTAGTTAGACATTAAATGATTTATATTATATTGTTAAGCAGCATATTACATGTATCTACAAACTAGTATTGTTTATGTAAGCCCTAAGGGCGAACGAACTCGGTTTTTGATAATGGACAAACATTTGATGTTGTGTCTAATGATCTTAATCTTTGTGATAGAATATCGGAATTCATATTGGAAGCTTTAAGTACTTCAATCAATCCATGATCAAGATTCAAATTCATATTATTCAAGGCTCATCTTTCAAGATTGAAGATTGAAGACTTAGGTTTGGTTAGATTAGCTTTGTCATTATAAGTCGTTATCTTATAAGCTCTAACCAATGCTCTCATGAACATAAGCTCTCTACACTCAAGTCTTGCATACATCATAAACACGTTTTCAAAAGGTTAAGTTTCAAAATGATTCTCATATGTGTTCGTATCTCAAAAGCCTTTGATTTCAAAGTATAGGTCTTTTAAAATGGTTTTCCAAATGTTCTTACTTGTTACCTTTTGGGAAAACCTTTTAGACTTCAAAAGATTTCAAAACGTGTGAAATATCAACATCTCTCAAAGCTCAGGAGGTCGGTCGACCGAGATTAGCTCGAATCAGCCGACTAGTTATAGAGAGTTGAACCCTTTGGACTTTGCCAAGGTCGGTCGACCTAAGGGCACCTCGGTCGACCGAGGTCTTCAAGAGGGTCATCCGAGCTTTTGTTCGGTCAACCGAACTCTGTATAAACTAGCCGTTATTTGATCGTTGCAGAGTCGTTTTTTAGCCTATTTTGAAATGTATAAATACTCTAATGCTTGAGAATGACTCTAAGACTTGCACACACAATATACATTGATTTCTTATCAAGTCTCAAACTCTTTCAAAGTAAATGCTCTTCATCTCCATGATCTAAATCATTTAAAGGTGACATTTCTAAAGCAAGACAAAGAGTGTGCTTCATATGTTCTAAAGAGCTAAAATTCTTGTACTTCAAAGGTATATATCTTTCACTTAGAAGAGTGAACAACCTTTCTTTTTATCCATCTTAATTCCCTTTCTTAGTGATAGGGTAATTCTTGTATAAGTCCTACTTTGTGTGGGCAATTTACTCTTAGTGAGTTTTGTATTGTGGTTGTGTTGTAAAACTCTTAATGAGTTAGCCACAAGTGTAAAAAGTCTTCTTAGTGAAGTTGTTGAAAATCTTTGGGTGCGGCTCAAGGTAGTGGATGTAGATTCTAAGTGAATCGAACCACTATAAATCCTTTGTCTTGTGATTGGCTTTAGTTTTGCTTTTGTTCATCTTGCTCAAACTTACACTAGCATTGAATAGATTCGAAAAAGTCTGCAAGATTGATTAAAACCCAATTCACCCCCCCCCTCTTGTGTTTTACAGTTTAGATAGTGTTATTTCGTTTTACGCATTTTAAAATTCTACATTATTCTTGTATAAGTTTGTATTGGGAGATTTTTGTTGAAATTCACTAATTTGTTCTAATCGAGATTGGGAGATAAAATCCCCGCTTCCCCCAGTTGGGACTGGGCCTCCACTTGAGCTGGAAATGGGATAACAATTCACCAGTGATAGGGCTGGGCCGGGATGGGGAAGCGATGTTAGAAGCGGGGATGGGACTGGAAATTATGATATCCGCCCTCACCCGACCCCGTTGCCATCCCTAAAACCAACACAGTACTTTTTATTTTTAATTTAGGAAATGACAATAAATTAACTTCAGATTCAAAGTAAGAAATGTTGTACTAATCAAAATAAGAAATGTTGCACTAATCACCAACTTTCTTCATCTGATCCAAAACACGAGTACAAATCACAAAAGTACTAAAATTATTTGCCTGCAGACTTATTGAAGCAACTTCTAGATCCATCAATATTTGATGTAAGTAACCGAAGTATTGACATCTCTAATAAGAGTACCAAGAACTGGTACAAGCAAGCACTTAGAACTATCAACCTTATAAACAAACCCTTTGCAATTGCAATCCTTAGTACATTTATCTCTACACACTCCAATTTTCACCGGACCTTCTCCATCATTCAAGGAAGGGTTCAAGAAATGTTCAACACTTTCGATTTTATAATAATTTACTTTTTCATTCCCCGTGCATGACAGCGACTTAGGTGGTGTGCATGTCTCGCTCCACCCGAGAACTCCTTTCGGGGTAGGGCATCCGACACACATCCCCCTTTCGCATAACCCGTATGAGCCACATTTTGATGGCAATCCACATTCTCTAACATAACGTTGAGAGAAAAAAGCAAAGGTCTCTGACCATTTCAAATAATCAACTCTGTCATAGTAAGTATACGCTTTTATGTTGCCGTCAGATTCAAGTCTAATAAACGAGAGTGTAGCATTATAATTTAACTTGGTTAGGATTTGCACTCCACCACCTCCAATTGGATATGATTGGAGGAGCCGCCGCCCGCTTGGCGATGGTGATGATGCTGCAGGTGGATTCTGGTCCAACACCAGCTCATAACCTGTAGTTAGGAATGAAAAAAATTATTGTTTAAAACAAACTCTATATAAGAATTAACAATCAAGTCAGATTCAATTTTTATAAAAAAGAAAAAAAGGAAAAAAATAAAACCAAAAGTACTTTTTAATACTACATCATCATGTTTGTTCAAAAGATTTTTTCTTAAAAACAAAAATATTATTTATGAGAATATATAGAAGGTTATATCAATTTCAAGATTTATAGTTCTGATGCGAAAATACGGTTTCAATTAAGCTATCTTTTTGTTATCATATATAAAAAATACAGGTTTTTTTTTGAAGCCTAGACGGGCGTACACCCCAAAGGGGAGAGTAGCACCTCACAAGAGCAGAAGGAGATAACCCTAGAAAGGGAGACAATTTAAAGCATGCCCCATGCCCAATGTTAATGAGTTAAATTGACAAAAATACCATTAAGACGGACAAATATATAAAGAACACATGTTCAAAAGTGACTGAAAATAACTAGTTTTACATTAATTTGACAAAAAACAATAGTTCAAAATAGTTTATGTATAGAAAAAACTAAAATAATAGTTTACCGACAAAAAGAGAAAAACAAAAATTGTTTATCTATATATAGAGATGTTTTTTCTATATAGTACTTCCGTTCCCAAATATATGTCGCCTACATATATTTTATTAGTTTTTAATTGTATCTGTCACTTTAAGAAATCAAGAGAGTATTAAAGATATGTTTTACAAACTTGCCCTTTATCTCTTATTAATTAATTCAACAACTAATTTTAATTGTCCCAACATAAATGTATTAATTAAAGAATAAAAGTGTCTATCTGTCTTTAAATTAATATATCCGATCATTTTCTTAATTCGAGTGCAATGTTTTAAAGCGACAGATATATAGAAGTTGGGAGTAGTAAGTAGTAAAGCAGCAACAATTTTCCACCCTTACCTGAAGTACTTCTGAATATAGGAGTAGCATCGAACTTTACAAAATTCCCAAGATCTCCTCTCCATCCATTGTATCTAACCAGCTTCCCATCATTATTGAGGTACAAGTTCAGCCCTGATTTTTCAAAAACTAGGCTATATTTTCCGTCGGAGCCATTGGAATCGGAGCTCCGGCTAACAAGCTTATTTGGGCCACCCTGACCCCGGCGAAGTGACATGCCAACTAATAATGTATCAACAGGATAATCAAAGCTCTGCCAAATAAATTTTCCATTTTTATCATGAAGCACAAGGTTACCATTAGGTAACAATCTAATACCGAAAACACCCTTATTAGCCGTGCCAGTTTGCCACGCAACGCGCCCGTCCACGTCAGCAAGGACCAAATTCCCGTCACGCCCAAAGGTAAGGGTGGCATTTTCCTTAACGGGACGGTTACGGTTAGCGTCCCATACCCATCTCATGAGGTCTTCATCGTTAGGAACACCGGCCCTGATACCAAATACGAATGCATTTGGTGTGGTGTTGTAGAAGCATAGCCTAAAGGGATGTGAAGTAAATGATCGATAATTCGGATATGGAGTACTTATTCCACGATAATTTGCGTTGTATTCGGATATGTATTCTGCGAATTCGCCTTCGTTTATGATCTTGAATGTTTGGTTTGCTGGAACTTGAGCTCTAGTGGAAGTAGCAAGAAACAAGGAGACGATAAAGAAAGTGGTGAAAGTGAGTGAAAATTGCAAGGTATTGCAAGTCATGGTGATATAGTTTTTTTTTTCTGGGACAAAGAGGACTGAGGAGAATGATATATAGATGTTGTGATTTGTAGTTTGGATTTATTTAGCTACTTATAGGCCTAGTGGAGTCACATGACTACACTGAAACTTTATAAAAATATATGTGCTGATAGTGCACACACTCATAATTCAGCCCATTTAGCTGGTAAAGAATCTTTTGTTCCGTTCGATGTTCAAGTAAACACAAAATCTTATCCTGGACTTCAATCTTTTTCATTCCGAATTATAGAATTCAAATCATCTTTGTTAATTCCTTCACCTTTTTTTGCAGATTTATTGGATGAAAATTGACGACTTGGTAATGAATAATGGATAAGGAATTAGTTGACAATCACTACGTCCACTACTAGTTTCTACAACCTGGAAAGCAGTAGTCCTTCAAAAAAAAAATGTCCCAAATTTCTACATCATCCTTTGTTGTATTAATAATTAATTTTTATTTGTTCATTTTTTTAAATAAGAATTTCACAATTTTTTTTTTAAATTAAAGATATTTTAATTAAAAATTAACAAGTAATAACTTTTTACTAATGAGATAAAAATGAGGCATGATATCTTTACGGATAGGTGAGAGACTGAGTGTCGGGTAGGTCTGGCATGGGGCGGATCTTGTGGGTACGGTCCCACACTCATCTAATATATGGTGTGCTTGGAAAAAGGTTTGGTTTGGTCTCACTTTTGGCGGGAAATGCTTAAAATTTGGCCTCTAAGATAGGCGGGAGCAATTCAAATTCAAATTTGTTTGTTCAAATAATCGTTCAATTCCAAATTTTAGCTTTTAAAATTGTCGGGAGATGTTCAAATTCCATAGGGAATTTTTTCCAGTGTCCGTATAAGGAGTCAAAGTTGGTTAACTATGGTGGTGGTCAACTTATGCCAAGTTAGCTTTCCAAGAATATTCCGTCCCAACAAGTTAGTGTTTCCATGCGTTACATGCTGTTACCACGTGTATTCTACTCTATTTAAATTTCCAGCCAATGTTAAACTTTCATTTTTGTTTAATCTCTCATATTTTCTCTCTTCCTCAAATCAATTGGAACCCACAATATCTCTCACATTTCCTCTCTCCAATTTCCATCATATTTAATACCTTCCTCCCTATTTATTTTCATTTTCTCTCTCCTCGCCACTCGTTTCAACTTGAAACTTTTGTCTTCTTTTCTCTGTCACTTTTTTTTTTTATATAGTAAAATAAGAATACACACTTTACAACTCTTACATCTATTAACTACCATTTAATGGATAATTCTTATTTAGCAAAAAAAAACTACCATTTCTTTTTTTTGGTAAAAGATGCCTATACCCTAAACTATTCGACTTTTTGATTTTGACCCTCAATTTAAAAATATCAAGTTTTACCCCTAAATTGTCTGTCCATTTTTTCTGTTACATCATGACGAAATTTCAAACAAATTAGGGCATTTTAGACAAACCATATTAAATTGTTACAATTTAATAATATTTTGACAATTTAATAAAATATTACATTTTTATTAATTGTCAAAATGAAGATTGAAACAAGTATTCATCTAAGTCATGGACGGTAATCGAAGTTGCCTAGTTGCAAATGTGGCTAGTGAGTTATAAAGATGATCGGAATGGTATATCAGGTTTGCCAAAACTTGACGTTTTTTAATTAAGAGTCAAAAAAAAACCAAATAATTTTAAGGGTATGGACACCTTTACCCTTTTTTTTTAGTGAGGCACAGATCAACAATGCACACTTGCATAACATATTATTAAAATATTGACCATTTAATAATCTATGCTACTTTACTTATGCACTTTTCACTTTGAAAAAAATAAATATATGGTATCTTCCCAATATAACGAAGATCTCTAGAAATTAATCATTTCATTTTCCTAGTACGAGCATATTCCTTTTGAATATTTTATGCTTTCTTGGTTAAAAAAATAAAATAAAATAACGGTTCAAGGACGGTGTTCTTGTGGACAATCTTTTATGATTTTCAACATCTTGATCCATAGAAGTCGGGAATGGAAACGTTATGGCCTATGGGTTGGCCTGCTCTTGTTTGGAGAATATCTTCTCATTGCTCTACTTTTGTGTTTTTTTTTTCTTGAATTTTTAATGCCTCTAAAAACATGTACATTATTAAAGTACACTTTTTTTTTGTCCGACCACATGTGTTCTGAGTACCACATTCAGACTAATCACGTTTGCATTGGGTCAGTTCATTAAAAGTAAAGTGCTGATCAAAATAGTGTCTCCATTAATGAATACATATTTTAATTTAAATAATTTATATTGAGAATTTAACTTGGGTTACGTTGGGAAATAAAGACCAATGGTCACAACATCTATCTTCAATAAGGCCTTCTAATTAAAAACGACCTATAAAAACTGGCGCCAAAAGGTATCGTTTCTTTTCCCCCCTTTCTCAAACCTTGTCTTTGGTTATCTTTTTTTATTAGTTTATCTTACTACAAAAATGAAGTATCATTGTATTTATGTATATTCGCATTCTTTTTAGAAATTAATCTCATGACTCATTATATTCTACTATTCTTACTACAGAATTTTTGGTTTTTTTACTAATATAAATTTAGCCCATGAGTCAGTTCGAGCTCACGTTAAAATGTGAGATGAGTATGAATTCAAGGTTTATGAGCTTTTTCGAAATTAGCGTGAAATGATCTTTTCAATTTTTATATGAGTTGAACGTAAGCTATGTCAATCTCGGTTCATATAGATCGATTAACACTCCTAGATAATATATGTACTTTTTAATATTTATTTATTGGAGAAGAGAACTCATCTATCACAAGAAATAAATGAAATTGTAGAATCGAGTGGATAATCTAAACCCAAAAACTCTACTACCAGAGACATCAGTCACTACAACAAAATTCAGATTCGGCAACGAATTATTTTGTTGCTAAATAATTATAATTCGAAGTGCATTATCATTAGTGACGAAAATATTTTGTCGCCAACTTCATGGGTAAATTATATTGCTAAAAGTATTTTGCCACGAAAATCAAATATCATTGTCATAGTTATACTTTCTGAGACAAATTTTTACTTTGTTAATGGTTATTGAATTTGATACGAAATATGTCGTTATTTGAAATATAATTTTGTGGATAAAAATGCATTTTGTCGCCAAAAGACAGCCTAGACGACTCATTTTTTTTCTTCTTTTTCCTTTTTTTAGAGAATGATCAATAGTGGTTCCCCACTTTTCGTTCAGCATGACTCGAACTTCCGACCTATCGGTTGAGCTACTCTTCGTTGTCCCAAGACGACTCATTACATAAGTAATAACAACGAAATTAGTTCATTGCTAATAAATCTTCAAAATAATTCGTAGCTACAAATAAGCTTTTTGCAACGCAATTTCTTTAAAAAAAGAAAAAAGAAAAAAGGAATTGCCTATTGTTCTGGGAATTGCATGGGCCTGACCCAGCTTTTCCTTATTGGTCATGACATGGCACCCAAAAGTGGAGGAGAAACATTTGTGTCCATCCTGGCTGACGTGGTGATTTTCCCTACGCGCATTGCCACGTCAGCCAGGTTCCGTCCTCACCCAGCCGAAAAAACACTTACTTGGCCCCGTGACTTTGAGGACGGAATTGCCACTTCCGTCCTCAAATTGCAGACTATTTGCAGCGTCTGGCCACTTCTCACTTTTGCTTTTTTGACCATGCAACCTAGCCGGAAATTTCTGAACGGTTTTGGCACTTTCGTTCGCATTTCTAACTGATTTTCAGATACTTGTCCAATTCAAATACTTAATTTTAGAATTTCCCATTACATCTATAAATACCCCTTCAAAACCTCTCCACAATCTACCACATTCTCAAACCCATAAAAACCCTATTCTATTCCCAATTCGTTTTTCCAAAATTTATTTCTACAAAAACCCTATCCTCCTTAATATTATTTCAAAATGAATAGAGAAATGGATCCCGCCCTGGAAGAGTATTTCAGACACCAATTTAGAATTGCGGTCGGGAATCAAATCGATGGAAAAATGGTAGTATTCTATTTAGTACTGAGTAAGTTTTTCTTCTATGAAATGTGTTTAGCTATCTAACTCATCATTATGGATTTATAGCGTCTTCCATTGAAGTACACAAGTTGGTTGGAGCAAACTGGTCTCGGGTTAGCTAGTTCTGTCTACCTGAATGACGACTTTGGGAATCAATGGTGCGTTTATGTAACCAAAATAGATTACACGTACTACCTAGACGGAGGATTGCAACAATTTTTGCGTGACAACAATCTTCGTTCCACAGATAAAGTTCATTTTATACCATCTCCAGTGAATGTATTAGATATTTATGTTAAGGGAGGGCCCGAGATAGGTTACTTGAAGGGCGAATTATCGTATCCCTCAGACGGGGCATTTTTCCAGCAGAGTTTTCGAATAGACATTAACAAAACGAATTTGGCACTTTCCAAACCGGTACGTTTAGTAATATTAAAATTTTAGTAATAAAATCGTTCATTTTACAATTATGTGTTGTAATGTTGTTTCCCGTGTACAGTGGATATGTAGGAAGTACATGCAATGGCATGTTAGAATGCAGCTTGGAATCCCCGAAGTACTACACGTGCACAATCTTCACGGGAACAAATTGACACTGCAAGTGACTAGAGACGAAGGCGGAGACGATTATTTTTTTTGGGGTGGGATGAGTTTGTTGTGTTTTCAAGATTACACCCTGGTGACCATGTACAAATTCATCCAGCCTCTTACGATATCCTTGATTATAGGGCCGGGAATGATGATTTGCCAATTTATTACTTCAACTTTAATAATAGGTAATTGTAATCTAAGCAATTTTCGGATATTGAACGAAAAAAATCTAGCACATTCAAAATAACTTTATACATTCTAAACTATTACAATTTAGTAGAATTTATATACAATTACTGTGGAGAATGTGCTTGGTGAAGATGTGCTAACATGGAGCAAGTCTTCCGGTTGTGACCGGCTCGCTTCCAGTGGCCGCACTTCTTTTCCCTTTGAGTGCCCCTGTTCTCTGTGTCCATAGGCATTTGAAATCTCCGCATTTGAGGTCGACCCACCTGCGTAACTTTCATGTTAGGAGGGTGATGTGTAATATCAAAAGGGAGAGGTCTCCAATGAACGGGATCAAGTACAGGATATAAAATGTACTTGAACGTATTCCTATAATGATCGAGAGAATAGACAGGGTGGATATATTTAGAAGCATCATCCCTGATGGATTTGGACACAGCAATGACATGGGAGCATGGAGTTGAATAAGTAGACCACTTATCAAAGTTACACGCACGAGCTGATAAGTTGACCGTGTATATTAGGGCATTTTAGACAAACCATATTAAATTGTTACAATTTAATAATATTTTGACAATTTAATAAAATATTACATTTTTATTAATTGTCAAAATGAAGATTGAAACAAGTATTCATCTAAGTCATGGACGGTAATCGAAGTTGCCGAGCTGCAAACGTGGCTAGTGAGTTATAAAGATGATCGGAATGGTATATCAGGTTTGCCAAAACTTGACGTTTTTTAATTAAGAGTCAAAAAATAAAAACCCAAATAATTTAAGGGGTATGGACACCTTTTACCCTTCTTTTTTTTTAGTGAGGCACAGATCAACAATGCACCTTTTAGTTGTCGAGCTGCAAACGTGGTTAGTGAGTTATATGAGTTGAACTATGAGCTGAGCAAAATTAGTGTGAGCTGAACCCGAGTTAGCCAGTTCAGCTCATTTCCTCCCCTAAGTACAAATATGAAAACATGTATGAGAATAGACAATTTCCTTCTATCTCTTACCACATTTAATATCTTACTCCCTATTTATTTTCCTTTTCTCTATCCTCACCACTCGTTTCAACTCGAAACTTTTGTCTTCTTTTCTCTCTCACTTTTTTTTTTTATAGTAAAATAAGAATACACACTTTACAACTCTTACATCTATTAACTACCATTTCTTTTTTTAGTGAGGCACATGTCAGCAATGCACACTTGCATAACATATTACTAAAATATTGACCATTTTATAATCTATGGTACTTTACTTATGCACTTATCACTTTGAAAAAATTAAATATATGGTATCTTCCCAATATAACGAATATATCTAGAAATTAATCATTTGATTTTCCTAGTATGAGCATATTCTTTTTTAATATTTTATGATTTCTTGGTTAAAAAAATAAAACAAAATAAACGGTTCAAGGACGGTGTTCTTGTGGACAATCTTTTATGATTTTCCATAGAAGTCGGGAATGGAAACGTTATGGGTTGGCATGCTGGGGTGAACATCCTCTGTCCTCATCCGTGTATGTTTCCGTGTCCCTAACCAATTTAAATTTACTATATAAATATTTGTTTCAATTATATATACACATGGTAAATTGTGATTGGTTGGGGACACAAGAACATACACGAACGGGGACAGAGATTTTTTGCCGGCCTGCTCTTGTCTGGAGAATATATTCTCAATTCTCATTGCTCTACTTTTGTGTTTCTTTTTTTCTTGAATTTTTAATGCCCTAAAAATATGTACATTATTAAAGTACACTTTGTTTTTGTCCGACCATATGATTGCATTGGGTCAGTTCATTAAAGGTGAAGTGTTGATTAAAATAGTGTCTCCGTTAATGAGTACATATTTTAATTTAAATAATTTATATTGAAATTTTAACTTGGGTTACATTGGAATAAAGCCCAATGGTCACCGTATTGAGAAATTTTTTTATTTTGGTAGGTGAGTAAGTTTAAAATTTACATCAAAGTCAATAAATACAATATACGTAGGCAAATTAAAATTTTAAATCAAAATTTTAGAACAAATTAAAAATTTAAAAATCATCTAGGCATAACATAATAAATTACGTGCCCAAATAGATGGCTTTAGCAACGAAATCATTCATAACAAGAAAGAAGATGAATATTTTCACTATTTAGCCACAAAATATTTTATATTGTACCTAAATTAATTTTTTTAGCGACAAAATTATTCGTAACAAAATGTTAAATTAAAACGCAACAAAATAAATTTTGTGGCCAGATATATCATAAAGTTATCAAAATAATTAGTACTTTTAAACGGGCCGGAAATCCGCGGACAGTCCATAACCTGCACTGAAATGGACTGGATATGGACTCGAAAATAAAAATCCGTTTAAATGCGGGTATTTTGTGCCTGTATCCGTTTGGACTTGGACTTCACAGACCGGTCCCGGATTAATCAGTGGATTAGTCCGCGAAATTAAAATATAAAAACGGACCCGGACTTCACAGACCAAAATCGGACTTATCTACGGTTCAGTCCGCAATATATATTATTTTTTTTATGTTTTAATTTATGTATAAGAGTTTAAATCTTTAATATTTATTAGTATTGTGGCTATGTTAAAGTCTCAAAGATTTTAGATTTCCAACCCTAATCTATATAAAATCCAAATCCTCTTTTCTCTTAACTCTCTTCCCCGTCTCTCGACTTTGCGCCTCTCTCCCTCTATCCAAACCCAAATCCGGTTTTTTTTGGAGTGGAGTATTATGTATTTTTTTTTGTGTTTGCATGATTTGTTTTGTTAAGTTTATCATAACATAATCTGTTTATGTTATAATTCATTAATCTTAAGTTTTTTTTTTATATATTTCCTTTTAAAATTGTAAAAAAAAAGAGAAAGTCCGCGGGCTAGTCCGAATCCGTGGACTATAAGCGAACTGGGTTTGGACTTACCATTGTGAGGTCCGCAAAAAATGGACCAAGTCCAGGTCCGGTCCAATCCGTTTGACAGTGCTAAAAATAATTAAGCACAAAATAAGAAATCTCGTGCCTAAATAGGCTTCTTTAGTTGCAAATTAGTTATTCGTTATTAAGGCTAACATCAAAGGTTGTAATACCCTAATGGGGGTGAAAATCTTCTGTCCCCGTCCGTGTATGTCCCTCGTGTCCCTAACCAATCAGAATTTACTATATAAATATTTGTTTCAATTATATATACACATGGTGAATTGTGATTGGTTGGGGACACTGGGACATACACGAACGGGGACAGAGGATTTTTTGCCCCCTAATGGGGTTTGAATCTAAGAGGAGAGTGAATTACATTCTAAAAATGTTTTAGCTTTTCTAAAATTCTTTGCCTAAATGATCACCTTAGCAACAAGTATGTTGATTAAACACATAAGGTAGGTGAGTTAATTATATATAGGCAACTTAGATGACAATGTGAAGCAATGTATAAAGTAAGGAAGCATGTGTAGTTTTTTAACCTTAAGCAAGTAGTTCATGTACACAAGTAAACATGTTAATACAATTTATGAACTATAAAGTAAAGAGGTAAGAGATAGAGAAAACTAACACAGGGATTTATAGTGGTTCGATACACAAAGAATCTACATCACTACCTTAGGACAAACCTAAGGATTTTGCCTCACCAGAGAAGGGAGCCCATGTATGGCGGAAATTATATATATAGAAGTGCCTCACAAAAGAGGTAAATTAGAAGACCGGTAGGCCGGTTGCCCCATGAGGGGGAATATAAGTGCCTCACAGAGGAGGTAGATTAGAAGACCGGTAGGCCGGTTGCCCCATGATGGGGAATATAAGTGCCTCACAGAGGAGGAAGATTAGAAGACCAATGTAGGGGAATATAAGTGTCTCACACAAGGTAGAACCCAAGAAAAGGAAATTAAAGCATGCCCCTTGTGTGAGGAGGGTATCGAACCCACGACCTCACGTTCGTGGGCAGGCAAAAACCCCACCGAGCTATGGACCTTGTGATACAAACCTAAGGATTTCAACATCCACTAAGGATACCTTTCACAACAAATGTAAAGTGGGTTCAACCTTTTACAATTACTTCAACAAATGAGGACTTTTGCTTCACAAAGAAGACTCAACTCACAAAGAGGGTTTTGCTCACAAAAAACCAATCTCACAAAGAGATTCCTTCCTCAAAAAGAGGACTTTTGCTTAACTAAGAACGCTCCACTCACAAAGAGTGTTTTTCTAGTTCTCAAAAGAACTAAGCTCACAAAGAGCCAATCTCTCCAAAGAGAAACCTCTCACAAGAGGATTTATGCCTCACCAATGAGGAATTTAGAAACACTCACAAAGAATGAATCTCACCCAGAGATTTTTCCTATCTCACAAAGAACTAGTTTCTCACAAAGAGAAAAATGGTAACTAGTATCTTTCTAAGGAGACTTTACAATTTTAGCTCACTTACAATAATCCCTCAAATGGATTGAGAATAGACATGATAGATTAAGTTTAAGTCAACTCAAAATGTTTTTGAATGGTGTGGAAATTAAGCTTAAAAGTGTTTGCTTATGTGTTTATCAAGTATAAAACATATGCCCTCTTATGGCTTGATTAGTTATGAAAATTCACCTTTAGAAGCTTTATATAGGGCAAAAATACACGAGCAAAATTGGTCACATTGGCTATAATTTTGGCCTGAATTTGATAGGTTCGGTCGACCGGACAATGTTGTAGGTCATCTGAACCATCTCCGAAGTAAAGATTAAAAGGACTATGTTCTCACTCGGTCGACATAAGTAAGTGGTCCAGTCGCAGAAGTGAATCCCGGTCGATAGACCTAAAGCTAGGTCTTCCGAGATGATATAGTCGTTGCAGCTTTGGAACATTCAAAATCTGACCAAGGACCAAATCAACCTCGGTCGATCGGACAACATAAGTCGATCGACCAGACTTCATATGGTGTTCCGAGACTAGGCCTAGGTCAACCAGAGTGAAGTCCTAAAGTGGTTTTTCTATTTAGTCAAATTCCTAATGTTCTCAAACTAATGCCCAAGTGTTTTGTAAAGATCTAAAACACATATTGAAGAACTTAGGCAATGACAAACACTTAACAAAGTTTTCAAAGAATTGAACAATGTAAAATATGAGGTTTTAAAAACATGAATGGTTGCACTTTAAAACATCTATTCCTAGTATTCTCAAAGGAAGATTAGTCACAAAGATTTACCTTGTAGGCTAGACTAATATTCTCTAGGACTTCAAGTCTTGTAATTTGAATCTTCTTGGAACTTTGATTTGAAGCCTTCGATCAACATGAAATACCCGTAGGGCATTTGCAATACCCGAAGGGGAGAACCTTAGAAGGAGGGGATGAATAAGGTTCTCAAACTTTTTAACTTTTCTACCAAATTCTTTTCCTAAGTGTTCACCTTAACAACAATTATGTTCATTAAGCATATAAGATGAATTAAAGGATTATCACTTAGATAACTTATATGCATAAATGCAACACATAGGAATACAAGACAATGAATATGATCAAGGATTGTCTAGGTCAATATTCCTATATGCAAAGCTTGTAAGAACAAACACACAAGTCATGAGGAATATCATTTAGCAAGAGATATATAAAGCTATAAGAATCTATAAATGCAATTCCTATGCCCAAGCCAAAGGTAGAGATAACAAGTAAATTGATCAACTCTACATAAATAATTATAGCATATACAATCAAGATCATGTGAATATAAGCACAAGTATAAAGTAAGAAGTTGAAAGTAAAGAGAAAGAGTTAGAAGATCAAACTCAAAGATGTATAGTGGTTCGATCACAAAGATCTACATCCACCCAAGGATTTTGACAACTTTCCACTAGCTTGTCTTGAGAGATTACAAGTAAGGACAAACCAACTAATGGTCTTTTACACACTCATGTAACCTTCCACCCTTGGGAACTCTTTCTCTAACCTAGTCTACAAAGTGAGGAGGTTTTATGAACGCTACGTCTATTCCGGGTTCACCATTCATTCTAATTTGTACGATTATAAGAAAGATACACTCCAACTAATGGAGGCCCAAAACCAACACTCTCACAAACAAACCTTGCCACCCAACCCATTACAAAAAATATAATTTCAACACATGAGATTTTACATTTAAACTCAAGAAAAAGAAATCCTTCTAAGGATTGTATATTACAATTGAAGCTCTAATTCATATTTGAGAATGAAAGAATAAGTAGATGAAGTTCTTTCTGAAATAGAAATATTTTATTGAATGATTTGAAGAATTTAGCTCATTAAAGTGTTTGACTTGCTTGTCTAATACTTGTATACTAAGGCCCCTCTATTGGTTTAAGCAAAGAACAAAAATCAGCTGTAAAGGCTATTTATAAGGTAAAAAAATTGCAAGCAAATCGAGTCACATCGACTATATTTTTGCCTTGACATGACAGACTTCGGTCTACCGGACTAGGCAGTAGGTCGCCCGAAGTAGTTCCAAAGTTAAGTTCAAAGGCTTTTGTCTTGATCTCGGTTGACCGCAAAGGGTGGTCCGGTCGAACTAAGCACATGACGATCGACCGACCTGAAGTAGGTATTCCAAGATATTTATAGCCGTTGAAGTTTTGAATCCTTCAAAAGTGATAAAGTACAAAAGACACTTCGGTCGACCAGACAACACATGTCGGTCGACCGGGCTTCATCAGATTGCCCGAGGTCTAGGACTCGATCGACCGGACTTCAGTCCATAAGTGGTTTTTCATCTTGGTCAACTTTTTAATGTTTCCAAACACATGTCTAAGTGTTTTTTTTAAGATGTTTAAAGTGTTTTAAAGATCTTAGGCATAAACCAACACTTAAAAGATGTTTTACAAACCTTTGAAAGATTAAATCAAAATATGAAATATGGTTTTGAAAACATACAAGAGTATGAGCTTAATCATACTATAAACTATCATTCATCAAAATAAGATTAATCACAAGAATATACCTATAAGCATCTTGACTAATCTTCTTCTTGGTCTTCAATATGAGTTCTTCTTTGAGTTTGGACTTGAGACCTTTGATTAACCTCTTATTGTGATGAAGTCCTTTGAAGTCTTGACAAGTTGTAGCATGTTGGACTTCAACACTTGTTGATCTTCCTTTGATTTTGCAATATCTTCCATTAGCATGATGGATGAACTTTTGGCTTGTGCTATGGAGACTTGCAAAATGAAGAGTCTTCTTGTTTGTAGAATGACCTTTGAAATCCACAAGAAAATCTTCATTTGATTTTGCAATATCTTTTAATGGCATTGTGAATGACCTTTAAGCTTCTGTCATTGAAGACTTGCTATATAGCTTTTTCTTGTTGTATAATGATCTTTGATATCCACAATAAGTTACCTTTCAATGCATGTGTGAGTTCATAATAACCTAACATTGAAACACAAGCTCACACAAACATTAGAACTTCTCATTGTCTTGTTATCATCAAAACAAGATTGATCACATTAGCCCTTAGGGTTTACACAACATCTTCTTGGAGTGATGAAGTCCTATAGCAATCTTGAGTTGTAGTGTATTGGACTTCACACTTCTTCTTGTCAAGGAGCATACCACTTGATTTTTTTATTTGGATTGATTAGCTCTTAACTTGTTGATCTTCCTTCTTCTTGACTTTGCATATCCTTCCAAGGCATGTGGATTGACTTCAAGCTTGTGTCATTGGAGTTTTCCATAGTGTAGCTTCCCTTGTGTGTATGATGATACCTTTGATGTACATAAGGAGCTAACTTACCATTTTCATCAATGTTGGTGTGAGTGCTAAGGATCCTATCATTAAGAACATGCTCACACAAACATTAGAATTATCAATGATTTGTTATCATCAAAATTAGATTGATCATTTTGCCCTTCCGGTTAACAAAGGCTACAAAGAAAATTTGGTAACAAGACGTAACATGCGATTCACATCGTTAATTAGAAAATGAAAGCATGCAAGGGCTCTTTGGATTAGCTTTAACAAAATACTAGACCTACATATTCAATCACTAATTCACACATCATATTCATTCTCGATTTGGATTAAAAGCAATTGAACAACTACACTTTCACATAATAAAATTATTCCTTGGAAAGTTACCTTCATTTTTGCTTGCTGGCAACTATGGCTTAATAGAAATACAAGAATTTTCAATAAAAAATAACCAAAGCAAACAGTTTCATACATTGTCTCAAAAACATAGAATATGTTTATGCAAACAACTTATTCAATAGAAAACTTAATCGTTAACACTATGTCTATTAAGTGGCAGCCCCTCTCCCCCGGACATTATTAAATTAAATACATATGGTTCTTGCATAGAAATTTTGAGAAAGGGGGGAGGAGGAAGAATCTTAAGAAACCACCATAGGAATTGGATCATAGGTTTTAGCTTTCAGATTTGTATGACAACCAACAATGAGGATGAGTTACTAGCTTTACGATATGGCCTTAAAATTGCAAGAGAAAAGCAAATTGACAGATTGGAGATCTCGGTTGACTCAATGTTTGTATTAAACCAACTCAATAATTGTACAAATGAAAAATACTCAAACATTATTGCTGATTGCAGATTCCTAGTTTCCCAGTTCCAAACTTGCAGCATTCAGCACGAGTTCAGAGAGACCAACCAAATGGCAATTTGTATGGCCAAATATGGAAGCACTCTCCCTACCAATGGCAACCAAATTTTCCAAACTACACTAGATTTTGCTAAAAACATATGGCTACACGATAGGGAAGAAGTGAAGACACCTCGCTTGCGGATAATTAAAGTTTAGACTATTTTATTCTGTAGTTTGCTTATGTTATCTTCCCCTGTACTTTCTATTTCTGTTTTCCTTTTGTAAACTATGTCGTTAATTGGTATAATATCTCTTAAATCCACCTAAAAAACTATACTTTTCTCTTTAGTGAGATACAGATCAACAATGCACATTTGCATAACATATTACTAAAATATCATTACTAAAATATTGACCATTTTCTAATCTATGCTACTTTACTTGTTCCCTACTACTCCCATTACAAATACGTTTCACCTTTTCACCAAAATTAAAAAAATGATTGATAAGTAATTAATATGATAAAAAAAATTCAAAATACCTCTCAATTAATGACAGAAAAGTTATTACTATTGGTTAGTTGAGTAATATTAGGGGTAAGACTGAAAAAGTAAAAATAAAGATGCATTGATTTTTTAAACGTGACAAACAATTTGAGATTTCTCAAAATGTAAAACGTTACAAATAATTTGGAACAGATGTAGTACTTTTTATCTAGATTAAAAAGAAATCATTGAATATTTTATAATTTATTGGTTAAAAAGATAAAATAAAATAAACGGTACAAGGATGGTCTTCACGTGGACAATCCTTTATGAGTTTCAACATCTCCTAAACAATACGGCGCACGCTCACAGGGCTCCCACCTTCTGATCCGACATGAATTGTGGAGGATGTAAATCAAGGTGACACAGGGGCTCGATTGGTGGGAGGTCTTCTCTTAACCCACCGCAAGAAACCACCCTCACATTGGAGGGTTGAAACTTGAACACTGCGGCTGCCAAGATTCGAATCTGCGCCCTCATACATAATCTGTCAGCCCGAACCAATTGGGCTACCTTGCGGATATGAGTTTCAACATCTAGATCCATAGAAGTCGGGAATGGAAACGTGATGGGTTGGCCAGCTCTTGTCTGGAGAATTCAATATTCAATACTAATATGGATGAATATATTCTCATTGCTCTACTTTTGTGTATTTGTCTTTTTATGAATTTTTAATTATACCTCCATTCCTAATTAATTGAGACATTTTAGTTTCTTAAATGTTCTAAATTAATTGATACATTTCAAAATTTGTTAAACATTTGACATATTTCTTCCAATTTTACCCTTAGTCAACATTACTTAATACTTTAGTGTTTACAACAATTTTACACTTACCCATCAATATCAAACCATACATTAATTAGATGTAATTTAGACTTTTTTCTTTGTAATTATTGACTTCTAATCATTTCTGAAAGAGTTAATCACCATTTATACCCTCTAGGTATGTTTCAAAAAACAATTGCTCCGAAATTTTAGGTGTAATAAATGTCCCCAACTATTTACGGGGTGTCATTAGTGCCCAAAAGTGGCGGAATCAGAGCGAGGGGCGTTGCACATGTACAGCCCGAACAAGTATATTTTCAAGGGGCAAAATAGTCTACAGACTTATATTCACTTTATTCCTTCATTGTCTTCTTCAACCAAGAGCATTTCGTCTTCTTCTCCAAATCATTTCTTTCAAAATTTTACTCAAAATTCAAAAACCCTACAATTGAATTCTTATATCCATCATCTTCCAATCAATAACCTGTTTCTAATAGCTATAATTTTGAGGTTTGTTTGGGGATGATGTGGCTGATTACATTGATGAGTGTTACCACATACAGTGACGGATCCAAAGAAGGGTGAGTTGGGTCAAATGACCCCACTCAAAAAAAAAAAAATTCTTTAATTATATATGATGTATTTTACTCCATTTAGATAATAAATATATAAATGACCCCAGTGAATTATTGTGTATATCAAATGACCCCAGTGATTTTTTTAATTATATATGATATATTTTACTCAATTTAGATAATAAATGTATAAATGACCGCAGTCAATTGTTGTGTATATCAAATGATCCCAGTGAAATTTTTTCTGGATCCGTCACTGACCACATAAGAACATATATAAGAGCTTATGCACCCATTGTATATCCCCTATTAGTGGACCATCTTTATGGCCAAAATGGTAAAAAATCTTAGAGGCCAAGAATTCAGTAAGTGTTGATCGTGAGGAACTGATTGATGAGGTTACTGAAACAATTGAAGCCGTGGTAAGGATTTAGATTTTAGTTATTAGAATTCATAAACCAATTTCCAGCATCAGAAAATGAATATGGAAATTATTTTCGTCGATTAAATTGTCCTTTCATTGTTGTAGGTTCCTGAATGCATTGACAAACTTGCTCAAGCAGGCATAAAGATATGGGTTCTGATATTCGCAAGGGTAGCCCAGTTGGTTCGAGGGTGGTAGATTGTGTACAAGGGCGTAGGTTCGAATATTGGCAGCCGCAGTGTGAAAGTTTCAACCCTTCCAATGTGGGGGTGGCTTCTTGCGGTGGGCTAAGAGAAGGCTTCCCACCAATCGAACCGCTGGGTCACCTTTGATTTACATTCTTCACAATGCTTGTCGGATCGGGTGGTGGAGTCCCTGAGGGCGTGGGTATCGCCTTTTGTGTATAAGATATGGGTTCTGACAGGAGATAAGTTGGAAACTGCGATTAATATTGTGTAAAGTTTCTGTGAGAATTCGTTTTGGTCTTTTATTTGAGCCTTCACTTGTCCAGAATCAAATCTTGCAGTTTCGCCGCTAGCTTGATTTGACAAGAAATGAAGCAGATAATGATAACTTTAGAGAGCCCTGAAATTAAAGCACTTGAAAAGGGGGATGATAAGAATGCTATTGCCAAGGTATTTAAATCCATTTCATGTGCAATAAGCAGTTATTTCATGCTATCACCAAGGTAACACTTATCAATGTAATCAGCCACATCATCCACAAACGAATCTCAAAATTATAGCTATTAGAAAGAGATTATTGATCGGAAGATATGAATATAGGAATTTAGTTGTTAGATTTTCGAATTTTGGGTAAACTTTTTGAAGAAATGATTTGAAGAAGAAAATGAAATGTTATTGGTTGAAGAAGATGATGAAGGAAGATTGTGAATATAAGTCTGTGGACTATTTTGTCCATGAAAGTTCGCATGTGCGGACGTGCAGCCCCTCTCGCCATATTCCGTCACTAATGACACCCCGTAAATAGTTAGGGAAATTTATAGTATTTCAAATTTCTGAGGGTTAACAGTTACTTTTGAAACATACTTGAGGACTATAAATGACTATTAACTCTTTCTAAAAAGATAAAATGTATCAATTAATTTAGAATATAGATAATACATCTAAAAAAAATGTACATTTTAATGAGTACACGTTTTCTAATATATGCTACTTTAGGTATTCACTTGCCACTTTGAAAAACTACATATATGATCTCTTCCCAATATAACGAAGATCTCTAGAAATTAATCATTTAATTTTCCTAGTGGGAGCATAGTCCTTTTGGATTAAATTATTGAATACTACTACTTTTTATCCAGATTGAAAAGAAATCATTGAATATTTTATTATTCGTTTTGGAGCTATAGCATTACCAGTAGGTAACATGATTCGACTGAAACTTCATAAAAATATACGTACTAATAGTATATACACTTGTGGTTCAGCTCATTTAACTGGATAGGAATATTTTATCCCGTCGACATTCTATTCTCTTTTCTTATTAATAAAAATTGGCATGTGTCATTTTTATAATTAAAAAAATTATAACCAAAAAAAGTATGATGAAATTTAGAGAAATTCCCTATATTTGACACCTACTATTTAACTAACTAGCATAAATAAAAATAGTTTTTATTCGACTACTTTTAGCACCAACAATTTACGGGTTACTATAATTGTTAAATTAACGAACCCGGTCAAAAAATTCACGTGTCGGGCACATGTGTCAAGTTTTTGCTAAGTAAAGTATTAACCATTAGATGAATCCAAAACCGGATTAGAGTTACAAAAAGTTCCACCCCTATCACAAAGTACCGAGGGAGGTAACAGTGTCGGATCAATACGTCCACTAACACTGTTGGACTTACCCCAAAGAGCTATATTATGGGCCAGAACATTAACGTCCCTATAAACAAAACGGACTTTCCAAGATTTAAACATACCAAGTAAGTGTTTACCTAGATTAATATGATCCATCCCCGTCCAATGACAATCATTAGAATGACCCATAAGATTTTTAATCACATTTAGACAATCCCATTCAATAATAGAAAATTTAAAGTTTAAATCTCTTAGCTTGTTCATAGCAAATGTCGCAGCTTGAGCTTCCGCTTCAAACGGAGATGTTGCTTTAAATCTATTGATCCAAACACTCAAAAAATTTCCCATATCATTTCTGATAAGGAAGGCACTAAATGTATTGTCCTCTTCAATAAACCCATCATCAAAATTTACTTTGATAAATCCTTTAGGGGGTAGCTTCCAAATAATTTCTCACACATTTGAACTCCTTTTAAACTTTCTACTTACTACCGCATTCCAATAGCCATTGGATTTCAGCTCCACTTGCCGCAGCACCTCCTCAGTAGCATTGATTGATTTACCATGAAGAATGTCGTTTCTATACATCCAAACTTGCTCCAACACAACTGCAAAGAAATTTAGAAATTCAGATATAAGGTTAGGTAAGATAGGAAATTACTTGAATTTAGGGTCACTTCCCTGATCAAATGTAGCATGCTCCAGGCTTGAAAATCCTCCATCTTAAGCTTCCATTTAGAATGCCACCAAATGCCTTTGGTAAACGGACAATTTATGAATAGATGTTCCAAAGTTTCCTCCTCCAAATGGCAAATGATATAACCCACATCTGGAATGCTAAAAGAACTGTTCAACCTATTTCGTGTAGACAAAGCATTACACACAATTTTTCACAACAAATGTTTATGTCTATTATGCAGTTCCGATTGCCAAAGTTTTTTCCAGTTGTCCCTAAGAATATATGAAGCACCATTGAATCTTTACTGATTAACAGATCTATAAGCTGATTTGATAGAAAATTTCCCTGTCGAAGAAGGCAACAAAATCATAGTATCATGTTCCCTTGAGGGAATGATTTTAAGAACCGCTTCAGCCGTTCCCCAATTGAAATTCTGAAACACAACATCCTTGTTCCAATTGTTAGTACCCCTGGATCATCAAATCCTTAACCAAAGTAACTGGATTATGATTTCTTTGATCATGTGAAACTCTACAACCATCAACCAAAGGGATCCAAGGATCTTTCCATACATTAGCACAAGTATCAACACCAATCTTAATGCAAATACCTTTGTTGAGAATAACATTAGATTTTAAAATACCAGACCAAATCCAAGATGAATTACTCTTAGAATCCTCTAAATCAACTAGATTCCTACCTTGCAAATACTTGGCACTCAACAGTTTAACCCAAGGTTTATCATGATTTTTCAACACAATCCAACCCAACTTAGCAATGCAGGCCCTGTTCATATCAATAGTTTTTTCTAAATTCTCTCCCTCCAGCCCATTTAGGTACACAAATAGAATCCCAAGATTTCAAGTAAAGGTTCCACTCACTCCCCTCTTTATAACCCCACCAAAATTCCCTAATCATGGTATCTAATTTATTTCAAAGAGACACAAGAAGCTTATAATTTTGCATAACATGAATAGGTAAACCCTGAGCAACAGTTTTAACCAAAATGGTCCTCCCAGCGTGAGATAAAGAAGACGTTTTCCAACTAGATAATTTCTTTCTGAGTTTATCAATCACAGGAGTAAATATAGCTTTTTTGGATTTACATTTGCAAAAAGGAGTACTAAGATAAGAACCTTTATGATCACATTCCAGCATACCCAACATAGTCCCAAGTTCTTCCCTATCCAAAGTCCCCACATTGTTGCTATAATGAGCAGCAGATTTCTGAAAGTTTAAACTCTGTCCTGACCAAGTGGAAAATAGGTTAATGACCTCCATAATCTCTTCAGCTTCCTCTAAGTTAGCCCTACAAAAAATTGTAAGGTCATCAGCAAACATCAGATGAGATATACTAGGAGAAGTTCTACTTACCTTAATTCCATGAAAATTCCCTTGCATTTCGGCTTGTGATATCATTCTAGATAACAAATCAAAATTCAGGGTAAAGAGAGCAGGAGAAATATGATCTTGTCTTAAACCCCTAGAAGGCTTAAAAAAATCAAAAGGATACCCATTAATAAGAATAGAGGAAGAGGAAGTAGAAATACACTGATAAAACATATTAACAAAAAAATCACAGAAGGTAAAAAAAAGTCTAAAATTCGGTTCCCTTCCCTGCTACCCTGTTCAAAGGTCACCACCACCAACAATCCCCTTCATACTCATCAGATGCTCTTAACCTAAAATCAATCAATCAACCAAAAAAAATAAAAACCCAAATCAGAAATCCAAAGATATTAACAACCCATCTCCTAAACCCCCTTAAATTTAGCATAAAAAGATTCAAAATTTGAAGAAATGTAAAGATAGGAATTTGGAAATCTATGTAAAACTCTCCATAAATGGCAAAAAAGGAACTTGGAATATTCCAACTAAAGAATTTATGATTGAAATGAATGTAGCAGAACAAGATCAAATGGTACAGTTACGGAACTTGGGATTTTTTACCCTTTTGATCGGACACATGTGTCTGACATGTGATTTTTTTAGCCTGAATTTTGATTAGATTCGTTAATTTGATTAAAATATTGACAATTTTCTAATCTATTTTTTTTTTTTGGTGGTAAATTAGAAAAGTTCGGGTGGTGGGTTCGCCTCATGTCACCACCACGGGTCAGGGCAAACTCTAGGGATCATACGTCACTTACAAAGGTATTTACATATAATCCACCAGCACAGTTCTCACGTCAACAGCGGGAATTGAACACTTGACCTTTGTAAGGACGTGCCAAATCTTTACCAATTGAGACAACTTGTGTTGGTAATTTTTTGCTACTTTACTTATTCACTTAGAAAAACTACATACAGTAAAACCCCTATATAGTAATACTCTATATAAGAATAATCTCTTTATAGTAATAAAAAATCTTAGTCCCAACTCGGGACCAGTTATAAATAAGAATAAACTCTACGTTTTTATATTCCATGTTTTTTTAGGATCATCCTTAAGAAATTTACCTCCATATAGTAATAAAATAACATTAAATTTTAAATATATTTATATATCTTTATAAAATAACAACTTAAAATTATGGGTATATTTTAACCACTTTGCAAGATATTTTTTGCTTCCAATTTGGATTGATTTCTTTCATTTTGAGCAACTCGACACGAATATTTTCAATGATTTGAGTTCGTTTGTTTTCATGTGCCATGACTTGCTTGAAGTATAAAATGTATCATTTAAAATGATAATGAAATTTATGATTAAACTAGCATTTATATATGTATAATAAACAGAAAACAAACAAAAAACGTTTCGAAAATACAACATACATGAGTGAACATTTTAAATGCATACATGATGTATGTACTTTTTTTTAAAAAAATTCCTAGATATTGTATGTATATGAATGAATCTTCTAAGTATAATATACATAATGTACATGCATGATGTATGTACATTTGTTTTTTTAAAACTCATGAATCTTATATATCTTTTAATTTCATGTTTTTAAAATATGAAGGGACACATTTTCAAGTATCGTATGATGTATATTAGTTTTTTTTTTAAAATTATAATTTTTATATGTAAGTCTCTATTTAAGAATAACCTTCATATAGTAATGTTTTTCTCCGATCCCGAGAGTATTACTCTATAAAGGTTTTATTGTATATGTATCTTCCCAATATAACAAGGATCTCTAGAAATTAATCATTTCATTTTACAAGTAGGAGCATATTCTTTATGGATTAAATTGTTGAATACTATTTTTTATCCAGATTGAAAAGAAATCATTGAATACTTTATTATGAGTATAACATTCAGACTAATACATTTACACTAAGTTCATTAGGGTAAAATGCTGACTAAAATAATGTCTCCATTAATGAGTACGTATTTTGAATTAAATATTTTAACTTGGGTTACGTTGAGAATAAAGCCCAATGGTCACCTCATATATCTCAAATAAGGCCTTCTGAACTAACTGTTATGTCAATGGCCCAAATACAAACACTATTCTTGGCATAAATCCATTTTGTTTATATGATAATTCTATTATGCATCTTTGTATATGATTCGATTTTGTTCGATTTTATACATTTTAAACACTAAATCGAAATATTAAAATTTTAAAATAAGCTTAATGTTTTTCTAACTCTTTTTTCTGTTCGTGTTTCAAGTTTTTATACCCACCAATTTTTCCCTTCACCGAGTAACATAATGAAAAAATGTGAGTTCTTTTACATTTTTTTTATATACTGTTGTCTTTTGTTATATTTTAATATCTATGGTTTTTGTTATAATTTTTGCTACAACTTAGAGTTGTAATAGTATAATTTTTTGGGGTTTACTGATTAATATAATATAGTACTCTCCTTCCCAAATCGAATGTCCATTTTTCTATATAAAATGAATAAAAAAAATGGTCACTCAATTTGTAGCCGATGGAGTATAATATTTAACACTAATAAGAAATTGATATGTATTATTTTTTAATTAAAAAAATTATTACCTAAAAGAAATAATGAAGGTTATTACCATTATTGTTATTTATTTTTTTTTTTTGAGAAAGATATTTCCGTTATTCAATCGAATAAAAAATCCTCAACAAACTGAATAGATACATTCCATTATTCAAAGAGAATCAAATAGGGATGGAAATGGAGCCGGTTAAATCGGGGATTTGGACCGGACCGGCCCAATTGGGTCGGGAATTTCCCGGTTTAAGCTGGGGGTAGGGATGGGGATAAATTTGGCCCCGCTAACAGGGGTGGAAGAAGTAATATCCCTGTCCAATTCGGCCCGGCTCCGGCCCACATGTCTTGTCTAAAATAATAAATAGAAAGGTAATAAAATATCTATACAAAAAGGAAAGACACATAAAATATTGGAGAAGATTGATTTGATTGAAAAAGATAGTGATCTTGATTGATGATTGATTTCAATATTAGTTTCTTTTTTTTAAATGTTTTTTTTAGTTAGACATTAAATGATTTATATTATATTGTTGAGCAGCATATTACATGTATCTACAAACTAATATTGTTTAGATAGTGTTATTTCGTTTTACGCATTTTAAATTTTTTAATTTAAAATTCTACATTGTTTTTTCAAGTTTGTATTGGGAGATTTTTTTTTGAAATTCTCTAATTTGTTCTAATCGAGATTGGGAGATAAAATCCCCGCTTCCCCCAATTGGGGTTGGGCCTCCACTTGAGCTGGAAATGGGATAACAATTCATCCCCAGTGATAGGGATGGGCCGGGATGGGAAAGCGATGTTAGAAGCGGGGATGGGACTGAAAATCATGATATCCGCCCCAATTGCAATCCCTAAAACCAACACAATACTTTTTATTTTTAATTTAGGAAATGACAATAAATTAACTTCTGATTCAAAGTAAGAAATGTTGCACTACTCACCAACTTTCTTCATCTGATCCAAAACACGAGTACAAATCACAAAAGTACTAAAATTATTTGCCTGCAGACTTATTGAAGCAACTTCTTAATGATTATACAACTTCTAGATCCATCAATATTTGATGTAAGTAACCGAAGTATTGACATCTCTAATAAGAGTACCAAGAACTGGTACAAGCAAGCACTTAGAACTATCAACCTTATAAACAAATCCTTTGCAATTGCAATCCTTAGTACACTTACCTCTACACTCTCCAATTTTCACCGGACCTTCTCCATCATTCAAGGAAGGGTTCAAGAAATGTTCAACACTTGCGATTTTATAATAATTCACTTTTCCATTTCCCGTGCATGACCGCACCTTAGGTGGCGCGCACGTCTCGCTCCACCCAAGAACTCCTTTCGGGGTAGGGCATCCAACACACATCCCCCTTTGACATAACCCATATGAGCCACATTTTGATGGCAACCCACATTCTCTAACATAGCGTTGAGAGAAAAAAGCAAAGGTCTCTGACCATTTCAAATAATCAACTTTGTCATAGTAAGTATAGGCTTTTATGTTGCCGTCAGATTCAAGTCTAATAAACGAGAGTGTAGCATTATAATTTAACTTGGTTAGGATTTGCACTCCACCACCTCCAATTGGATATGATTGGAGGAGCCGCCGCCCGCTTGGCGATGGTGGTGATACTGCAAGTGGATTCTGGTCCAACACCAACTCATAACCTGTAGTTAGGAATTAAAAAAAAATCCATGTTTTAAACATACTCTATATAAGAATTAACAACCAAATCAGATTCATTTTTTATAAAAAAAAAAAGAAAAAATAAATCCAAAAGTACTTTTAAATACTACATTATGTTTGTTCAAAATATTTTTTATTAAAAAAAATATTATGAGAATATATAGAAGGTTATATCAATTTCAAGATTTATAGCTCTGATGTAAAAATACGGTTTCAATTAAGCTATCTTGTTGTTACCATATATAAAAAATACGGTTTCAATTAGCAAAAATACGGTTTCAATTAAGCTATCTTGTTGTTACCATATATAAAAAATACGGTTTCAATTAAGCTATCTTTTTGTCGCCTACATATATTTTATTAGTTTTTAATTGTATCTGTCACTTTAAGAAATCAAGAGAGTATTAAAGATGGAAAATTGATATGGGACAGGTAGCCATGGTAGGGCCCTCAGCTCACTTTAGCCTCAATTGGCACGTCGCCACCCTCCAATTTCCTCTCGATCACAAGTTAAAATATAAAAAAGATTGTTTCGAGTATGACACGATTAAAAGTAAAAAATTGTCTCTCTCCTCATTTTATAGTGATGTGACAAATTTGTACAATTTTTTTACTTTTAACTGTGTCCATATCAGAACAATCTTTTTTTGTATTTTAATCATGAATCGAGAAAAAAAATTTTTTTTTCGGAGAAGCGACGTGGCAATCGAGGCTAAGTGGGATCAGTGGCTCTACCTATGCACTCAGTCCCATATCGAAATTATCCATTAAAGATATGTTTTACAAACTTGCCCTTTATCTCTTATTATTTCATTCAACAACTAATTTTAATTGTCCCAACATAAATGTATTAATTAAAGAATAAAAGTGTCTATCTGTCTTTAAACTAATATATCCGATCATTTTCTTAATTCGAGTGCAATGTTTTAAAGCGACAGATATATAGAAGTTGGGAGTAGTAAGTAGTAAAGCAGCAACAATTTTCCACCCTTACCTGAAGTACTTCTGAATATAGGAGTAGCATCGAACTTTACAAAATTCCCAAGATCTCCTCTCCATCCATTGTATCTCACCAGCTTCCCATCATTATTGAGGTACAAGTTCAGCCCTGATTTTTCAAAAACTAGGCTATATTTTCCGTCGGAGCCATTGGAATCGGAGCTCCGGCTAACAAGCTTATTTGGGCCACCCTGACCCCGGCGAAGTGACATGCCAACTAATAATGTATCAACAGGATAATCAAAGCTCTGCCAAATAAATTTTCCATTTTTATCATGAAGCACAAGGTTACCATTAGGTAACAATCTAATACCGAAAACACCCTTATTGGCAGTGTTAGTTTGCCACGCAACGCGCCCGTCCACGTCAGCAAGGACCAAATTCCCGTCACGCCCAAAGGTAAGGGTGGCATTTTCCTTAACGGGACGGTTACGGTTAGCGTCCCATACCCATCTCATGAGGTCTTCATCGTTAGGAACACCGGCCCTGATACCAAATACGAATGCATTTGGTGTGGTGTTGTAGAAGCATAGCCTAAAGGGATGTGAAACAAATGATCGATAATTCGGATATGGAGTACTTATTCCACGATAATTTGCGTTGTATTCGGATATGTATTCTGCGAATTCGCCTTCGTTTATGATCTTGAATGTTTCGTTTGCTGGAACTTGAGCTCTAGTGGAAGTAGCAAGAAACAAGGAGACGATAAAGAAAGTGGTGAAAGTGAGTGAAAATTGCAAGGTATTGCAAGTCATGGTGATATAGTTTTTTTTTTCTGGGACAAAGAGGACTGAGGAGAATGATATATAGATGTTGTGATTTGTAGTTTGGATTTACTTAGCTACTTATAGGCCTAGTGGAGTCACATGATTACACTGAAACTTTATAAAAATATATGTGCACACTCATAATTCAGCCCATTTAGCTGGTAAAGAATCTTTTGTTCCGTTCGATGTTCAAGTAAACACAAAATCTTATCCTGGACTTCAATCTTTTTCATTCCGAATTATAGAATTCAAATCATCTTTGTTAATTCCTTCACTTTTTTTGCAGATTTATTGGATGAAAATTGACTACTAGGTAATGAATAATGGATAAGGAATTAGTTGACAATCACTACGTCCACTACTAGTTTCTACAACCTGGAAAGCAGTAGTCCTTCAAAAAAAAAAAAAAAAAGTCCCAAATTTCTACATCATCCTTTGTTGTATTAATAATTAATTTTTATTTGTTCATTTTTTTAATAAGAATTTCACAATTTTTTTTAAATTAAAGATATTTTAATTAAAAATTAACAAGTAATAACTTTTTACTAATGAGATAAAAATGAGACATGATATCTTTACGGATAGGTGAGAGACTGAATGTCGGGTTGGTCTGGCATGGGGTACGGTCCCACACTTCTCTAATATAATTTGAGACATGACCCACCTGCAGGGTAGGTCCCGCAGGTCTTCGTGTCTCACAGGTACCAATAAGGACCTTCCATTGGTAAATATTTAGGGTTTCCATGCACTAATAACCCTTTGCGTGGAGCAAATTTCCAATTTATCATCGACAATATGAATAAAAGATTAGCAACTTGGAAAACGAAATTCCTTAGCATACCAGCCAGATGTACACTTATTAAATCCACACTTTCGGCAATACCTTCACATGTTATGCAACTATATAAATTACCAAAAAAAACTTGCTCTCAAATTGATACTATATGCAGAAATTTTCTATGGGGAACATCTTCTGATAAAAAAAGAATGCATCTTCTTTCTTGGAACCAAATTTGTCTGCCATTTCAAAATGGAGGACTTCAAATTAGAAAATCCAGAGAACAAAATATTTCATTACTTGCTAGCCTTGCATGGAGATGTTTCTTCACAAACAAGAATGACTTATGGTCACAAGTAACCAAAGCCCGTCATTTTCAAAATGACCTTCATATACTAAATCCACATTATTCGCCTTCACCTATTTGGAAGAGTATCTTGGCAGGCTGGAAACTATGTCAACCTCACCTTCAATGGAAATTAGGAAATGGTAATTCAATTTCTGTTTACATGGACCATTGGACATCAACTGGTGCTTTACGCACGTTATTAATTGGACCCTTGGGCAAACATGATACTAATTTAAAAGTATCTCAGATTATCCAATTAAACAAAATCCATATACCAAATTTTTCTTTTCCGGAAAATACCACAATCCTAAAACACATAATTACCACTCCAGTTCCCTTTAACCGAGCAAATGATGACCAACCTATATGGTCTTTAACTGGAAATGGTTGTTTCTCAGTCTTCTCTGCTTATAAATCACAACAATATAAGCTTTCATCAAACTTGCTCATGTGTTGGAAATGGATTTGGAGGATTAATTCCTTACCAAAAATTAAACACTTTATTTGGCTATGTTGTCATGATAGACTACCTCATGCATTACTACTTCAAAAATTTAACATTATTCAAAATAACACTTGTGCTATTTGCCATAGGCACATTGAAGACACAGATCACATCCTAAGGAAATGCACTCAGGCAAAAACTTACTGGAATTACATGCTTCGACATCTTAATATCAATATCATATCTCTGCTTTAAAATAATTGTTCATTTTATACATGGATTAAATCAAATTGCACAACAACTCTTTATCATCACCAACACATTCCTTGGGCAACTACATTTTCATTTGCATGCTGGAATTTGTGGTTAAATAGAAATACTAACGTGTTTCACACCAATAATAAAATCTTAAATTGTGATGATACAATTTCGCGAAGTATAGAATTTGCTTATGCAAATAATCTATTTCACAAGAAAACATTCCAATCAATTAATTACATTAAATGGCAACCTCCTAAAAACAATTCCTTTGTTCTAAACACCGATGGATCTTTTAATCACACTACTGGAATTGGTGGCGCTGGTGGAATTATACGCAACTCGGATCATAGGGTTCAGTTTACTTTTACCGCATACAACATCTAATGAAGCTGAGATTTTAGCTCTTCGTTGGGGCCTTAAATTAGCAAAGGATGAAGGCATTGTATCCCTCGATATTGGAATGGACTCCAAATTCGTTTTGGATTTATTAAATAAGAATTCCAATATTAAATATTTCAATCTCATTAACGATTGCAGGTCTCTGATTACAACATTCCCCGGATGCTTGACATATCACATTTTTCGAGAGGGGAATCAGGTGGCTGACCAGCTGGCCAAATTTGTTACTTCTCTATCTTGTACTGATTGCCAAATTTTCAGAGCACCACCGGACTCAATCCATCAATTATGGCAGGATGATAAGACAGGAAAAAATTACCCTAGGGTTTCACTGGAAACATTTTTGTAACTTTCGGATATTAGTATTCGGCTAGGTCTCTTTATTTTCACTTTACTTTCTTGTAATGTCTTTATCAATTTTAATATAATATCTCCTTCTACCAAAAAAAAAAAAAAAAAAAGTTGGTTAACTATGGTGGTGGTCAACTTATGCCAAGTTAGCTGACCAAGAATATTCCGTCCCAACAAGTTAGTGTTTCCATGTGTGTTCTATGCTGTTACCACGTGTATTCTACTCTATTTAAATTTCCAGCCAACGTTAAACTTTCATTTTTGTTTAATCTCTCATATTTTCTCTCTTTCTCAAATCAATTGGCACCCACAATATCTCTCACATTTCCTCTCTCCAATTTCCATCACGTTAAAAAAATCGTCTATCCCCATATATTTTCTCATTTATTTATCTAATCATTCACAATTCACTACAATATACACATGATATATTTTAAATAGTGAATACAAATATAAAAACATGTATAAAAACAGACTATTTTCATTATGTATCACCACATTTAATATCTTCCTCCCTATTTATTTTCATTTTCTCTCTCCTCACCACTCGTTTCAACTTGAAACTTTTGTCTTCTTTTCTCTGTCACTTTTTTTTAGATAGTAAAATAAAAATACATACTTTACAACTCTTACATCTATTCAGGGGCGGATCCAGGATTGAAATTTAGGGTGGTCGCTCAACAATTTAGGGGGCGAAATTTACAAATTTCGTTGCATATTAGGTAATTTAGAATTGAAATTTAGGGTGGTCCTTCAACAATTTAGAGTGAAAATTAAACTTATTTCTTTGATCTTGGGGGTGGTCCCGGGCATACTTGTACCACACCTTGCATCTATTAACTACCATTTAATGGATAATTCTTATTTAGCAAAAAAAAAAAAAAAACTTATGGTAAAAGATGCCTATACCCTAAACTATTTGACTTTTTAGTTTTTTACCCTCAATTTAAAAATATCAAGTTTTACCCCTAAATTGTCTAGGCTTGTCAAACATGACCATTCTGTCCATTTTTTCTGTTACATCGTGACGAAATTTCAAACAAATTAGGGCATTTTAGAAAAACCGTATTAAATTGTTACAATTTAATAAAAGATTACATTTTTATTAATTATCAAAATGAAGATTGAAGCAAATATTCATTTAAGTCATGGACGGTAATCGAAGTTGCCGAGCTGCAAACGTGGCTAGTGAGTTATAAAGATGATCGAAATGGTATATCAGGTTTGCCAAAACTTGACGTTTTTTAATTAAGAGTCAAAAAATAAAAATTCAAATAATTTAAGGGGTATGAATACCTTTTACCCTTCTTTTTTTTAGTGAGGTACAAATCAACAATGCACACTTGCATAACATATTAATAAAATATTGACCATTTAATAATCTATGCTACTTTACTTATGCACTTATCACTTTGAAAAAAATAAATATATAGTATCTTCCCAATATAACGAAGATCTCTAGAAATTATTCATTTCATTTTCCTAGTACGAGCATATTCCTTTTGAATATTTTATGATTTCTTGGTTAAAAAAATAAAATAAAATAACGGTTCAAGGACGGTGTTCTTGTGGACAATCTTTTATGATTTTCAACATCTTGATCCATAGAAGTCGGGAATGGAAACGTTATGGGTTGGCCTGCTCTTGTCTGGAGAATATCTTCTCATTGCTCTAATTTTGTGTTTTTTTTTTCTTGAATTTTTAATGCCTCTAAAAACATGTACATTACTATTAAAGTACACTTTTTTTTTGTCCGATCACATGTGTTCTGAGTACCACATTCAGACTAATCACGTTTGCATTGGGTCAATTCATTAAAAGTAAAGTGCTGATTAAAATAGTGTCTCCATTAATAAATACATATTTTAATTTAAATAATTTATATTGAGAATTTAACTTGGGTTACGTTGGGAAATAAAGACCAATGGTCACAACATCTATCTCCAATAAGGCCTTCTAATTAAAAAAGACCTTATCTTTTTTTTATTAGTTTATCTTACTACAAAAATGAAGTATCATTATATTTATGTATATTCGCATTCTTTTTAGAATTTAATCTCATGACTCATTATATTCTACTATTCTTACTACAGAATTTTTGATTTTTTTACTAATATAAATTTAGCCCATGAGTCAGTTCGAACTCACGTTAAAATGTGAGATCAGTATGAGTTCAAGGTTTATGAGCTTTTTCGAAATGAGCGTGAAATGATATTTTACCGCAAATTATGACGATTAGACTTTTCCACAGTTAATTTGTCATTATTAATGTATCACCAGTGTCCTATTAATAACGTCTTCATCATAATAGAATTCGTTTTTTCCTTCAATACTCATTGTATCAATAGTAAACGGATTTTCTTCAACGATTATTACATCTAAACCAGATTTATGTTAAGGCACAAAATCATTATTATCATCTGTACACTACAAAAAAAAATACTTTTTAGGACGAAACTTTGGATTGGGTTTTGGTTTTTGTTTGAGTTTGAGTTTTGGCGGGAGAAACTAAAAACTTGGCGGGAGAAATTCAAATTCAAATTTAAAATTTTTTTCTTCAAATAATCGTCCAATTCCAAATTTTGACTTCAAAGTTTTGGAAATTGAACATCTCCCGACAATTTTGGAGGCCAAAATTTGGAATTGAACGATTATTTAAAGAAAAAAATTTGAATTTGAATTTGAATTGTTCCCACCAATTTTTTAACTTCTCCGCCAAAACTCAAACTCAAACTCAAACCAAAATCAAAATTCAATACAAGTGGAGCTCTATATCACTACATTTAATATCTTCCTCCCTATTTATTTTCATTTTCTCTCTCCTCACCACTCGTTTCAACTCGAAACTTTTGTCTTCTTTTCTCTCTCACTTTTTTTTATTGTAAAATAAGAGTACACACTTTACAACTCTTACATCTATTAACTACTATTTTTTTGGGGGGGCGGGGGGGGTTGGGTTAAAGGTACCTATACCCCTATACTATTCGAGTTTTTGGTTTTTAACCCTCAATTAAAAAGGTCAAGTTTTATCCTCTAAATTATTCAAACTTGTCAAACGTAACCATTCTGTCTATTTTTTTTGTTACGTTGTGACGAAATTTCAAACAAATGAGATTATTTTAAACAAACCATATTCAATTGTTACACTTTAATAAAATATTACAATTTTATTAATTTGTCAAAATGAAGATTGAAACAAATAGTCATCTAAGTCATGTACGGTAATCGAAGTTGTCGAGCTGCAAACGTGGTTAGTGAGTTATATGAGTTGAGCTATGAGCTGAGCAAAATTAGTACAAATATGAAAACATCAAATATGAGTTGAGTTATGAGCTGAGTAAAATTAGTGTGAGCTGAACCCGAGTTAGCCTTAACTCAGCTCAATTCATTTACTCCCCTAAGTACAAATATGAAAATATGTATGAGAATATACAATTTCCATCTATCTCTTTCCACATTGAATATCTTATCCCTATTTATTTTCCTTTTCTCTCTCTCCTCACCACTCGTTTCAACTCGAAACTTTTGTCTTCTTTTCTCTGTCACTTTTTTTTTTATACTAAAATAAGAATACACACTTTACAACTCTTACATCTATTACATCTATTAACTACCATTTCTTTTTTTTAGTGAGGCACATGTCGGCAATGCACACTTGCATCACATATTACTAAAATATTGACCATTTAATAATCTATGCTTTTTTTTTTTTTGAGGAAATTTAATAATAATCTATGCTAGTACTTTACTTTTTTTTTTTTTTTTTTTGAAAATATGCTAGTACTTTACTTATGCACTTATCACTTTGAAAAAATTAAATATATGGCATCTTCCCAATATAACGAATATCTCTAGAAATTAATCATTTGATTTTCCTAGTATGAGCATATTCTTTTTTAATGTTTTATGATTTCTTGGTTAAAAAAATAAAATAAAATAACGGTTCAAGGACGGTGTTCTTGTGGACAATCTTTTATGATTTTCGACATCTAGATCCATAGAAGTCGGGAATCAGGGACGAAGCCCCATCTTCCCAATATAACGAATATCTCTAGAAATTAATCATTTGATTTTCCTAGTATGAGCATATTCTTTTTTAATATTTTATGATTTCTTGGTTAAAAAAATAAAATAAAATAACGGTTCAAGGACGGTGTTCTTGTGGACAATCTTTTATGATTTTCGACATCTAGATCCATAGAAGTCGGGAATCAAGGACGAAGGAAGGAATTTGATGTTGGGGGGCGAAACTGGTAAAAAAATTCCAAAATTCTTGGGGGGCGATAAAAAAGGCAAAAAAAAATTCTTAGGGGGGCGAAATTGATAAAATTTTCCAAATTTTTCCAAAATACACATAAAATTTCGATAAATAGTACTCCCTCCATTCCTAAATATAAGACTCTTTAGATAATTTGAGAAAATTAAGGAAGTTGTCATTTTCACCTAAACTTCCAATATTACCCCACCTTCCCTCTCTCTCACTAATACATCATAAAGAAAAGAAAGGAAAATGTTGAGGGTATAATTGAAATAAATTGTTGATAACTAATAAAAGAACCTTAAACGACAATTAATTTGGATACCTAGATATCTCTTAAACGATAATTAATAGGGAATGGAGGGAGTAGTATTTTTAAAAATCTCGGGCGCCCCCGCCCCCCTGTAATCGTCCCTGTCGGGAATGGAAACGTTATGGGTTTGAACAATTCAGAAATTGTTAATTGCATAATTCAGAAATTGAACAATTGGCGTTGCTTTGTGTGAATCAGGGGCGGATCCAGGATTGAAATTTATGGTGGTCCCTCTCCAATTTAGGGGGAACCTACAAATTTCGTTGCATATTAGACAATTTAGGATTGAAATTTTGGGTGGTCCATCAACAATTTAGAGTGGAAATTAAACTTGTTTCTTTGATCTTGGGGTGGTCCTGAACATACAAGGACCACCCCTTGGATCCGCCACTGGTGTGAATGTAATATTAATCATTGTGTCATATTATATTTTTGCTAACAACATACTTATGTTATCATGTCTTATGAAAATAATATTACAAAATGATTTAGTTTCAAATTTTGTGTAATGCTTATCCTACTATTAACAAAAACAATAAAACTTGTAATAATAATAAAAATAATTAAAATTACTATTGCAATGATCATTGAAATTTCTAATTGATATGTATAGTAATTCCAATGAAAAAATCATATTAGAGCAATCATTTTCATTTTCATATTTTTTAATTTAATAAAAATGAAAATTAAGTTTGCCAAAATACTCAAAATCCGCTATGAACATATAATAGGTATATTTAAATAAATCATGTAAAAAAAATTTGAAACTCTTGTTAGATAATAGATTGTTTATTCCTTCTATATATTTTTTATTCTTTTAAAAAAGATAAATTAGGTCGAGATAGCGTAGTTGGCTAAGCACTTATGACTTAGAAAAATAGATCATGAGTTTGACCACTCATGCCTCGAACTTAATAAAATAAAATATAAAGATAATTATACTAAAATTTAAAACTAATCAACGAATTTTGAATCAAACTTTTAGAACAAACTAAAATTTTAAAAATCATCTAGGCATAACATAAGAATTTTCGTGCCCAAATAGATGGCTATGGCAACGAAATCATTCATAACAAGAAAGAAGATGAATAATTTCACTATTTAGCCACAAAATATTTTATTTTGTACCTAAATTAATTTTTTGAGCGACAAAATTATTCGTATCAAAATGTAAAATTAAAACGTTCCATAATAAATTTTCTGGCCAGATATATCATAAAGTTATCAAAATAATTAAGCACAAAATAAGAAATCTCGTGCCTAAATAGGCTTCTTTAGTTGCAAAGTTATATGTTATTAAGGCTAACTTCAAAGGGTACAAAGCAAATTTGGTAACAATATGTAACATGAGATTCACATCGTTAATTACGCACAAAATGAGAGATACCATGGCTAACTAGATCATTTCAGCAACGAAAATTGATCGTTGCTAAAAACTAATCCCATCAGCTACCAAATAAGTGTCGTAACAAAAAGTAAAATATGTAGCTACATATTGCGAGACGCTATTAGAAACGAAACAATGTTTCATAGCTAAAATTAGTATATCTAGCTACGAGCTATTTCGTTGCCTAATGCTTTTAGTCTTTACGCAAACTATATAATCATGGTCAATTGTTTAAAAACAGCTAAAAAAATATGCTGCGTAACTAATAGATTTGTAGCGAATAACACATTTTCTTGTACTGAGTATTAAACGTTAGGCAAATGCCTCATCCGCTAATGTGATAATATGTAGAAACTTAATGCCATTTTCATTTGGATTTGGGTAGGTGGCTGAAGTTATTCTGGGCGTACCATACAACTTACCTTTGAGTTATGAAATATTCTAGAAATATGTAGATATATTTCTAGGGAAATGATGTTTGGCTAAGTTTAATTAGCTAACTTTGATCAAAATTGGTCAACGGACAAAAATACCCCTCAAATACTTATTTCAAAAAATAAAATAAAAAAAGCCCAAAAATAAAAAAATGCAGCCTCAAAAGTTTTCGTTACTTTTGAGAATATGTCAGTGTAATCATCAGCAGCAGCCTGGTTCCAATGAGAAACATTTTCGTGCGAAACAATTAATAGCAATTGGATCAAGAATTGGACGGCTGAGATTATTTTACCTAAAATAATATTTAAAATCTCATATTCAAGAGAAGTAATTGTGGCCATTGATGAAGAACTCATTAACGGTACGGATTATTCTCTAGGGTTATTCCAAAAATATTTGTCACTTAACAACCCTAAATCCACATATTATACATATTTATATACCCTAAGTCCCTATAAAAATATTATTTGCAACCATAAGTACATAAATGATATTACTTTTAGGTCCCTAATGTTATAAAACTTTAAAAATTAAACTCGAATAGTATATTTCCATTTCACAAATTGACCCACAAGTTTCTAATTAAATCTTTTAAATTCACAATTTGACCCAAAAATCATGAAATTTACTTTTAAAAATTTATAATTAGACCCCTAACTAATAGGGTGAATTTCATTTTGGTCCCTGTAAATGGCTCGCAATGTCAAGTTCATCCCTGAAATTACATAAATGTCAACCTCGTCCCTAGAAATGGCTTGCAGTGTCAAGTTCATCCCTGAAAATAGCTTGGAGTTTCAAGTTCATCCCTGAAATTATAGAAATGTCAACCTCGTCCCTGGAAATGGCTCTTAGTGTCAAGTTCGTCCTTGAAATTTCAAAAATATCAACCTCCATACCAAGTGATGTTGCGATCTGTAAAAGTTTTTGTATATATATGTTTACGCTCTATTATATTCTTGAGAAAAGAGACTAATTTTTCACAATTTTTGAAATCATTGTTTTTTATCACATCTTCCAGATATTAATTTGGAGTTTAAGAAATCTAGAAAATTGAAAATTTCCGTAAACAAAATTCAAAACCGATTATAATGAAACTAGAATAAAATTTCAAAAATATATATACAAAAATTCTAAAGATCGCAACATCACTTGGTATGGAGGTTGATATTTCGAAAATTCGGGGACGAATTTGACATTGCGAGCCATTTCAAGTGACGAGGTTGACATTTCTGTAATTTCAAGGATGAACTTGAGACTACAAGCTATTTTCAAGGATGAACTTGACACTGCGAGCCATTTCTAGGGACGATATTGACATTTCAAAATTTTCAGGGACGAATTTAAAATTGTGAGCCATTTACAGGGATCAAAATGAAATTCACCCTAACTAATAACATATTCATAGTGATCATCATATAATGGAATATGTATAACCTTGGAAGTTTACAAATAAGTGATTGATGTATATAATAATATAACGAACTTTGCATGTGTGCGCTTTCATATTACTAATAGTCTACAAAAAAATCTTATAACCTTGAAACCTTAGTTTGATTAGAATACTAATGTCGCTTATTTAAAACGTATAGACATTACAAACGTAGTAGAAAACTAATACTATTTCTACTTATATTGATATATAGCGAACCATGAGAGTGTATTAATATAGTTTGATTAGAATACTAATGTCGCTTATTTAAAACGTATAGACATTGCAAACGTAGTAGATAACTAATACTATTTCTACTTATATTAATATATAACGAACCATGAGAGTGTATTAGTATAGTTTGATTAGAATACTAATGTCGCTTATTTAAAACGTATAGACATTACAAACATTATGTTTAATTAATAAACCAATCAGAATTCGCTATATAAATACTTTTCTAATTATATATTTACACATTTCGAATTGTGAATGGTTGGATATAGGGGATGTGGATATACACGGGTACATGCAATTTTTTACCCCCAACACCCACCCCACTCCACCCCGACCCGACCCAACCCAACCCCATGTTGTCACCATCTCTCTCCGGCGGGATTTCCCTTATTTTTAGCTTTCTTCTCCAGCGGGATTTCCCTAACCAATAATGTTCTTATTTCTACTTCTGATAAATCAGAACCAAGAATTTGTCCCAGAATTTCATTGGGACAAAACTATTATCCTTTTTTGTGTGTAAAAGAACTGTGAAGCAAAATTTTGAAGATTTATTGTTTTCTTAGAGAGATAATCAAGTGGCTGCCCATGATAAGATAGAGTAAATTTATGCTTTTTTGGTTACTCTTCTTCTAGTCTTAATTCTTGTCATCACTATACTCTCCATTAGTTACACCGAAAATTGCCTTTGGTTTATGGATTTTTGTTAAATTTTTTTTGTGGTTAATGAATTTTGGGAACATGATTATTCTTAATTTATGGAGGTTTAATTTGAATTTTTTCATCAAATATCATCAATTGAAAATGGAAATGGGTTATTGTTGTTAAGATTTTTGTGATAAATTTTAATTTTTTTACCGAAAAATGTTGTTTGGTCGACGGAGAAGAAAAAATATTGGAGTTGGACTTTTGTGCAGTAGTAGCCAGTAGGTGGGTGAGATAGCCATTAAGACAATATGTTTGTAGAGTGGGATAAAAAAAAAAAAGAAATTTGAGAAAATCAGTAAGGGATTGGTAATGAAAATATCAATTTCGGGATTTTTGAGAATTTTAGCCAATAAATTAACTAAGACTTAGCCATATAGTACCTCCCATATTTATATTGATTTGTGAAGCTTTGTTATACGAATGAGGAAAAAATTCGATATAGATCTCGCTCTGCAAGTGGGAGCATGTACACCATTGCGACTCATAATCAACCACATCCTCTTTTCGATTAAAAACAATAAAAACGCTCAAACAATGCACCAAAAGGGGGATATTTTTTATTATTTTAATCAAAACTCGTATATTGAATGTGGACTCAAGTAGTCCATACGTCCACTTTGTAGTGCTCTGTCCCATGTATGTAATTGATCACGAATGAGAGACCAATATGGTAAAATAGCTATAAAAGGTACGTTTTAAAGATTAACCCTTTTTTCATAATCATGTTATGATATATTCGAGGTCATTTTATGTTATTGTAATTCCCAAATGCTAATGTGATCAATCTGTTCGCGGCTCCTATGCGGAACAGCTTTTTGTTCCGCACTGCGGGACATGATCTCAGCCGTCGGATGAGATTTTCTAATGGTCCAGATCTGAAGAGAGAAATTTTTTTATTTTTTATTTTTTAAGTCCAGCCGCAACTTTTCTCTCTCAAGATCTGGACCATTCAAAATCTCATCCGACGGCTGATATTGTTCCGCACGTGCGGAAAAAAAGCTGTTCCGCATTGGAGCCGGACTGGATCAATCTAGTTTTGATGATAACAAATTAGTACTCCCTCCGTCCCTAAATAAGGTTAACATTTGACTATTTCACATGAATTAAGAAATTCCTAAAAACTATAAAAAGTTAAAGCTAAAAGACTAATATATCCTCATTAACTACATCTTGAAAATTGAAATTGTGTTTAAAAGAAAAGTAAAAAGAGGGTAAAAATGGTAAAAATTCATTAAATTCTCATTGATAATCCAAATGTTAACCTTATTTTAGGACAAAATTAAAGTCTCAAATGTTAACCTTATTTAGGGATGGAGGGAGTAGTTAGTTTTAATATTTGTGTGAGCATGTATTTAATGCTAGGATCATTAGACTCACACCGACATTAATGAAAATGGTAAGATAGCTTCTTATGTACATCCAAGACATGATCATACACACAAGAAGAAATTACACTTTGACCTCGTGGCACAAGTTTGAAGTACATCATCTACAAGCCTTGGTAGTATGAGCAAAGTCAAAAGGAAGAAAGATCAAATAGAGAAGTGATGAATATTAGCCCAAAGGGTAAAGTGATCAATCTTGTTTTGATGATAACAACCCATTGATAGTTCTAATGTTTGTGTGAGAATGTTCTTAATGATAGGATCCTTAACACTCACACCAACAATGGTGAAAATGGTAAGTTAGCTCCTTATGTATATGCCAAATATGCCAAAGGTATGATCATACACACAAGGAAGCTACACTTTGCAAGACGCCATAGCACAAACATGAAGTTAATCCACATGCTATGGAAGTACGTACTTGCAAAGTCAATGAAGAAGGGAGATCAACAAGTCAAGAGCTACTCAATCAAAGAGAAGAATCAAGTGGTATGCTCCTTGACAAGAAGAAGTGTGAATTCCAATACATTACGACTCAAGATTGCTATAGGACTTCAACACTCCAAGAAGATGTTGATCAAAGGCTTCAAAGTCCAAGCTTAAAAAAGAATCAACTTGAAGACCTTAGGAAGATTAGTCTATGATTTATAGGTAATCCTTTGTGAATAATCTTTCCCTTAAGAATACTAGATATATAGATGTTTATAGCTCAACTATGCATGTTTTCAAAACCTAATGTTTTATATTGTTCAATTCTTTGAAAAGGTTTGTGAAAACTAGTTTAAGTATTAGTCAATGTCTGAGTACTTTAAAACGTGCTTTATATCTTTACAAAACACTTAGGCATGTGCATGAGACATTGGAAACTTAACTAAGTCGAAAAACCACATTGGACTGCAATCCGGTCGACATAGGCTAAGCCTAGGAAGACCAGAAGCAGTCGGTCGAACAACCAATGTTGAGTCGATAGACCAGTGTGTTTTTGTCTTTATTCAAGTTTTGAATGTTCCCAATGATCCAACGGCTATATTATCTAGGAAGACCTATATTTACTTCGGTTGACCGAGATGTCAAGAGAGGCCTTTTTAATCTTTACTTTAAGGCTCTCCGGTCGACCTACTATCTAATAGCGGTCGGCTGGAGCTGACAAATCCAGACCAAAATTATAGTCGTTGTGACCAACTTTGCTTGTGTATTTTACCCCTATAAATAGCTTATAAAGTTGAATTTTCAGAACCAACCAAGCCATTAGAGGGCACATGCTATACATTTCTTAAACATAAGCAAACACTTTGAGCTTAATTTCCATATCATTCAAAAGCATTTTGTGTTGGACTTAGTGATGTAAACATCAAAGCTATTCAAGATTCGGCCCAAGTACCAGTTGGACCAGTGACGAGGGCCCAAACAAAACGATTCCGAGAAGAACTTAATAGTTTTGTCCAAAGAGTCCAAGAACAAGAAAAGCACGTGTTCCTTAAAGAGAGTGAGTCGAAGCTGGTTACACTCATCAAAGTGGACACAAGCATGGACCGAATTGGCGGAATGGAGAACGTGGGTTAAAATGTGGTCTAAACGTCCAACCACGATCTAGGCCATTATTTCCCGCATTATGTTTAGTTGCTTTATTTTAGGCCGTTTAATAAAGTAGTTATTTAGTAGTTTTATTATTTGAGTATTTCAATCCAAGTAGGATTTAGACTTTGACTTGGACTCGAAAACTATGTCGTATTTCAGTTCAAGCAGGATTATACCTTATCTTGAACTTTAAACTATGTCGTATTTCAATTCAACTAGGACTAGGAAACTTAGGCCGAAATCTCCCTATAAAAGGAGCATTCGGCATCCTTTGTTATGGACCAATTCATTTATATAAAACGTGAGCTTTGCTTTCATCTTGAGTTCTTGAAAGGACTTATTCGAACTTATCAAGGATTTCCTTGTGGCGTTCTATTTGACTTATCAAACGAATTATTCACCTTCGTTTGTGGCGTCTTCCTTATACCAAGGTTGCTAATCATAGGTTGATTAGAGGTCGAGGTTTCCACCCATCATAAGTCGATTATACCTAGGTTGCTAGTCACGAAGTAGGATCCTTCCTATTGGTTGATTAGAGGTCGAAGGTCCCCATCCAAACCTATACTTAGGCGAATTTCTGGAGTTGTTGCCGAATCGAAGAGGGTCTCGTTTGCATCGTTGACGAAGGTTCGCATCACTTAGACTTCATCTATCTTCTATTCTCAAGAGTGATTAGAGTTTTCATTTGTAATATTCAATCCAAGAGGGATTTGTGCGTAAGAGAGCTAAATTGTAAAATCTCCTTAGAAAGAGATTAGTTATCCTTCTCATTTTTGGAGAACTACTTCTTTGTGAGCTAGCAAGAAGCTCTTAGTGAGCGTTTGTAAGTCGTATGTGTAGAAAAATTCATTTTTGTGAGGCAAGTATCTATTTGGAGAGATTGGCTCTTAGTGAGCTTAGTTCTTTGGATAACTAGAAAAACATTATTTATGAGTAGAGACTTCTTAGTGAAGCAAAAGTTCTCTTTGTGAGGCAAACACTGTTTGTGAGTGGAGTCTTCTTTGTGAAGCAAAAGTCCTCATTTGTTGGGGTAATTGTAAAAGGTAGAACTCACCTTGCATTTGTTGTGAAATGTATCCATTAGTGGATGTTGAAATCCTTGGATTTGTCCTAAGGTAGTGGATGTAGATTCTTTGTGAATCGAACCACTATAAATCCTTATGTTAGTTTTTTTTATCCCTACTCCTTTACTTTATAGTTCATGAATTGCTATAACTTGTTTACTTTATTACATGATCTATTTACTTAGGATAGAAAACTATCATATGCTTCCTTACTTTATTCAATTGTTTCACTTAGTCATCTAAGTTGCTTTGAACATAATTTAATCACCTTATGTGCTTAATCAACATACTTGTTGTTAAGGTGATCATTTAGGCAAAGATTTTAGAAAAGCTGAAAAGTTTTATATGAACATAATTCACCCCTCTCTCTTAGGTTCATTACCCTAAATGGGTCTTTCAATTGATATCATAACCTTGTCTCCTTTTTATTGGACTTACATCCTAGGAGGATCCATGACTCTTATCTTTTCTAACTTAGATGACCAATCCCCATCTAGACCACTTCTATTTGATGGCTCCAACTTTGATAGTTGGCAATGTGCTTTTAAACTGTTTTTGTCTTCTACTGACATTTCCTTGTTGAACATTATAAAAGGTCCTTTTATTCCTTCAATCTTACTACAAGGTGACATGGTGCCAAAGTCTAGGAATGACTACAATGAAGAAGACTACAAGAATATGACACTCAACTTCAAGGCCATGAATATACTTTGTTGTGCACTTAATCAAGAATCTCACAACAAAGTACATGAATGTGAAGATGCTCAATCCATGTGGAATATGCTTGGAGCGTCATATCAAGGCGAAGTTGAAGTAGAGCCAAAGGTGGAACATCTAGACTTGGGGACTCAATCTTGTGAAGGCAAAGAGGACATCTCAATCACAGTTCAAGAAAATGATACATCCAAGAAGTGTGATAAAAGAGAAATCAACGATCAATCCTCAATGAGCTCAAAAGAAATTCAAATTGAGTCGTCACAAGATGAGGAAGAAGAAGAAAAGGAAGCACAATATGATCTTCATAAATGAACTTAATTATGATGGAGACCATGAAGATTAAGCATCTTGCAAAAGGAAGAGAAAAATCTTGCCACTAAGCTTCAAAGATAGACACCCAAAAGGAAGTGTCTTTGAACTCAATCATTCCAAGGAGAATGATGAAGAATTGAAGTGGAGATGCTCAAAGAGAAAGAAATCTCAAACACTCCCTATCATTTGGAATCCTCAAACCTCAAAGGCACAAACATTCAAGGAACCAAGATGCTCAAGTACAAGTGATGATCAAGACCTCAATGTTAATCCCAAACATTCATCACTTGGTAAGGTTACAAAGGTATTAGCTTCACTCTCTCATTATACTTTAATGTATGATATTAATTACTTGAGAAATAAGTTAAATGCTTATACTTGAAATCTTGATGATGTTTTACTTTTAGATAACTTAATGCAAGGTCTTCATTTGCTTTATGTTTATCTTGCTAAGGTATCGAAATTATACAACATCACAAGATTGGATGATTCTTGTCCTTATTTCTCATCCCATGAGAATCATCCTTGTGGTTTTATAGTTGATAATGTCGACCCATGTACAAACTTATGCCACTTGAGAAATGAAAGTAACAATGAAGGACCTTTACAAAAGATACCTAGAAAGTCTCAAGTTTCTCTTGTAGGTTCAAGTTGAACCCCAAGGAATGACATAAACAAGCTAAGACTCCAAGAAAAGAGTCATGTGCCAATGTCAACAAAGAAGTAGAGAATTCATCAAGAAGCATAAACTCATCCATCCAAGATGACTCTACAAAAGATTACTTAAGGTGCTCATTGGACTAATTGATGAAGAATCAACTTGCAATCCAAAGTCCAAAATCCTTGAGTAATGAGGTACAAGGCTTATATTCAACTCTAAATAGAGATCATGACAATGTTGTTGATTCCTATTTGCTTCTAATTGATTTATATGATGAGTTGAAGAAGATGGATAAGAATAATAGAACTATTTGTAAAGAACTAGCTTGCACATTAAAAGAAAGATCTTGCTTGCAAGTAGAATATAATGAACTTCTTGCCTTTTACAATAAGCTACAAATTGTTCAAGAGATTACGCTTATATCTATTGATACGTTGTCTCTTGAAAACCATGAACTACTTGATGAGGTGCATAATGTTGATCTTAAACTTGTTGAGTATGATATCTTGAGGCACAATTTTGATGTTTTAAATGCTTATGTTGATAAATGTACTTGTGCAAAAGATATCCTTGGTAATGTGCTTGTTGCTCCCTATTCTCTTCTTGCTAATAACTGCCTAGAGCACAAACACACACAAAAGTACGCACACTCTACTTCTTTTAATGCTAAAACTTCACATGCCACTATACTTGTGATACCCGTAACTTTTTGCCTACATGTTATTTTAAGTGTAATTTATTAATTGTAATTATGTGACTACGTGTAATTAATTGTTACAACATGTTACGTGTTACATGTTTGATACATTTTTTAGGGGAGCATTTCGCACACATTTCATAACTAAGAGACTTAAATTGTGTTTCGCTTAAATGATGGATTGGAAATTAAATTAAAAGTAAAAGGAAGTTTAAGCAATCGGGGGTTTCTAAGACTTGAGGGGTCATGTGGAGCATTAATTAAGTGAATAAATAAATAGGAATTACTATCTCTTATAAATAAGGAACCGGAGGGACGGGGGTTATAGATATTTATATATATATTATAAAAGGAGCAGGGGGCTTGGGATATCAGGAGGGAAAATCATAATTAACAAATAAGAAATGAGGAAGCAGCCGTGAATTCTTTTTCTTCCCTTGGGTATCGTGCCTAATAGCAAGAAAATAAAGCTGCTGGGCAGCCTATTAGAGCAACAGTTTGCGATTTCTTGAGAGATTTTGTTGAGTTCGATTTTTTTGTCAGACTTTGACAGATCACCGAGGGAGCGTTACTGGTATGCTTTCGACCCATAATATATCCACACGACCGCAATCAAATAAGCTTCGAGTTAGCGTAGACGACACATCATTCTGTGTCTCGAACCGAGAGATATCGCTGTTTGAACGCCGCTGATTTTTCAGCTACGAATTTCTGCTATACTTTTCTTGAATTTGTTAATTCAACAAGGTAAGGAATTGAGCCCCTTCTTACCTTTTTATAAACTAATATTAATAATCATCTTTTATGGAAATTGTGATTCGATTGGAGTTCGAAATGGTTATTTTTATATGAAAAATAGGAATCAAGCATGTTATTTCGTTTGATATTATATCTTAAGTTTAAATTGCATATGGGATCTTTACAAATTATTGAAGATGACTCAAATTATTTTCTTGTGTATTTTTCCGAACAAAATGTTGTATTTCATATTTAGGATGTACTGTTTCTTTAAAGCAAATTTGATTTGGTCATTTGAAATAGAAGTGTACTTTTTGTAAGGTTATTAAACTTTTGGTTATATATATTGATGGAGGAAATCACAAAAATCAGTAATGTTTTCATTTCAAGTATTACAACTCCTTGAGCGAGAGGTGTTTTAAAATCTCTTCTTTTAAAAAGGTGTTTGAATTTTTGAGTATTATATAAAGTATAATCTTTCTATTATTTTAAAAAGTAAAGTATGCTCTATGGCTTAATTAAGTAATCATCGCCCGCGACCGAAGCCGAACGTTCGAAGTATACCCCCGGTTGAAGGACTCGATGAGTCAAATTCCCCACAACTGAAGCCGAATGTTCGGAGTATACCCCGGTTGAAGGACTCGAAGAGTCAAATTCGATGTGTTATGAGAAAGAGCCAAAGAAAATAAATATTATTTTGAAAAGTTAAATGTTAAAGAAATTGTGGTCGGTTAAAGGACTCTTGGGAGTCAATGTTTTTCCCTAATCGACTAAAGTACCCTTTTACGGTAAAGGACTATTTCAAGTCAAGAATTTTCCTAACGATTATATATATATTTTTCAAGCCAAAAGTCAAAGCAATGTGATTGCTAAATGAAGTTGTTATCTTTTGAATGAAAAGTTATTTGGGGTATAAGTTTTATATTTCAGAGAAAGGTACTTATGCTCTTTATGGTTTTAAAATAATAAGTAAAGTGTTTTCAAACTGCTTGATTCCGGGAGGAGTTTAATTTCTTATTGAGTTGGAAGCTCACTCATTTCCATGTTGTTTTTCAGGTGAAGTTAGCAATAGTGAGAATGATGAGATTGAGAGAAGTGCCTTTGATGATGATGTTATGTGCCTTATAGATTCGAGTTTTGTTATGAAAGGTTATTCTTAATGTTCATTAGAAGTTAGTTTTCGCTGTAATATATAAGGTTATCTGTTGTAAAGATTATTTTCTTTGGAAGTTATAGATGATAAAGTTTTAAATCCATAAACTTGTTTTTAACAAGCTTGAGGTTAGGAAGTAAGAGACCTTGTGTCAGTAGTATGGGCTATTGACACGGTCGTGTCTCGCCTCTCGGATTCAGGGCGTGACAATACTAAATGCAAATTGCTCATATTGTGGTATATGTGGTCATCATGCTACCCGTTGCATTAATAAGAAGAATATTGAAAGAGGTGCTAAAAAGAACCCCCCACTAAAGCTAACCCCCGAGGACTCATAAGAAAATGGGTACCAAAATTGATGTTATTGCAGGGAACATGGGAATTTCGACCGAGCAGACAAGACACTGGTCAACCGTGTATATGGTCAAAATGCCTCAGTCAAAGACAGGATGTCCCGGTCGACCTCAACGGATTCCCGATCGACCGACGCTAAAGGCATTTCAGTAACAGTGTACCCCGGTCGACCGAAATCCCTCCCCGGTCGTCCGATATAGAGACAGAAAGAAAATCAATTTTCTATTGGATGAGGGCGGCCGACCGAATAGTCGCGATTTAGTTGTTTTAACAAGGGTGGTTTTAGTTCAAACTTTTCAAATTCCATTTTTTCTCTCTTTCAAACTCTCAAAACCCTTCTCCAAAAGCCTCAAAGATCAAGGCCTATACTTTCCTAAATTCAAATTCCTTCCATATTTCTTCAATTCATGTCACAATGAAGAAAAATTTGAACATCAATCCAACACCAATCTTCCAAAGAAGAATCCAAATTCAAAAAGGCCTCTTGAAAAGGCTTTAACAATTCGTGAACCCATTGAGCCCACTCCAAAGAGAGAAAATACAAAGAGGATGGCAGATCGAAGCAAGGGCAAATAAAAGAATGTGAATCAATCCAACAACGAAACCGAGTCCGATGATGATCGTCCAATTCCACCTCATTCTCCGAGATTTCGAAGAGAATCCTCTTCTTATGCTACAAAGTAGGTATCCCCTAGATTCTATTCTGAATAGGCTAACAAATTATATGATAATTTTGTTAAGGAGAGAAGATGGATAATTCATGGGTGTATTATGGATAACAATATGTTTAATGGGGCATTAAATGAGGTTGTTGAGCACTTTATCGATAAGGGATGGGTACATTTTCTTCCTCACAAGTATGAAATACATACCCCCACACCATATATGAATTTGGAGCTAACCTTAGAGAAAATGGGCTTAGAGAAGATGGGCAACATTGGCGGACATCTCAGGTAGGAAGTTTGGAGTTTAGCATCTCGGAAGCTATGTTGTGTGACATTCTTGGGGTTAAACATGAAAATGAAGCTATCCGGTATTTTGATAACTCCGAAAGTGTACCAAGTGATGACGACTTAGATATTATAAGGTTCGAAACGTATTTCAATATCCAATGAGCCTTCAATAAGTCCAAAGAAAGAGAGATAAATAAATTGGACAAATATGGTCGTATACTTCATCATTATGTCTCGAACGTTGTCATTCTTGTTTCCGGTAAAAAAAAAGCTCTATTACATACTTCCAAATGACCGTGACGCAATGACTTGTTGAGAGGAAGAAGGCAAACTTTGCACATTTGGCCTTGAAGTATTTTATGGATGGGGTTCATGATGCCAACAAATTTCTTCCTTATGGGAACATGTGGACTTTACTCTTCAAGAAGTTCAAGCTTAAGATCATCAATCCTACTCAAAGAAGCACAAGGTACAACATATATAATGAGGGCCACTTTCACAAAATGCACATGATCCTAGTCAATGGATATTGGAAGTTTCATTCTAGGTGTACCGATGAAGAGCTTTTGGAGGCCCTGATCACACACAATAAGAGCCCAAAAGTGTGTGAAACTATCAATAAGCTTATTGAAAGCGAGAGGCATACAAAGATCAAATGTGCAACAAGAGCAAGAAGTGCAGGGTCAAGGTGGTAAAGGACAAAAAATTGAGGATATCAATTTTGAGATTAATGAAGAATGTAGAGTTGAAGCAAGTGTTGGACCTCAAAGGGAGATTCCAAGTGCAAACATTCAAAGATATGTTCCTCCATCAAGACGTAAGGCTAGTAATGACTTTCACTCTCAAATCATGTCAAGCTTAAGGTCATTTCAAGAAACCCTCCAAGGTGACTTCAACATCTTTCAAGCAAGTATCATTGATAAAATGTCATCCTTGGAGAATAAAATGGGTGGATTCGAAACAAAATTGAAATCATTTCAAGAAGAATTCAACTCTAGGATGGCAAACTTAGAAGGAAAAATAGGGGATGTTGAGACTAGATTGGAAGATATTCAATGCAAGCTTGATGATGTTATTTGACACACAAAGTCAAAGCAATCAACTTTGGTTCAAAACGAGGAGGAAGAAAGTGAAGAAGAAGAAAATGAAGTAGAAGAAAAGGAAGAAGAAGAAAATGAAGTAGAAGAAAAGGAAGAAGAAGAGGAATATGATGATAAATCCATCAATGAGGATGATGGGAGTGAAGAGGACAAAAATGAAGAAGAAGAAAAAGATGAAGAGCCCAAGGATGTGGTAAATATTGAAGATGATGAAGAAGATTTATATGAAGAAATGATTGAAGATTTGGGATTAGATATTAGGAAAGAGGGTCAAGAGATTGATATGAAGACCAAGGACAAGGAAGAAGAAAATAATGAAGAAAAAGAGCAAAAAAATGATGAAAATGCGCAAGGTGAAGAAGAAGTTTGAGAAGCTCAAGGAACTCAAATTGCAAGAGGCAAATCTTCAAATTCAATGAGAAATTCTAAACTCAATATCTTTATTTTTCCTAGTATTTCATTTCATTTCATTGTATTCCCTTTTTTATCCCATGTGTACTCTTAGATTAACAATTGTTGAACCTTCTCTTTCATATCTTTGTATGAATTGCTTTTGTAAGGGGTACCTTGATGCTTATAACTTGCTTAGTTCTAATTTGTTTTGATTCTATGAGCATGTTATACTTAGAGAGCTTAATGATTGATATTTGTGATGAAAGCTCATTTTGAACCTCCTACCCTCTATCCTTTAGTGTCGATGTTTTGAGGGAGTTTGTATATGCTTTGATTGTTTTTAACTTGATCTATATAGAATATATGGGTGTTTTGGTGTTTATATTTAAGTCTTAAGCATGTATCTTATGTGGTTGATCGCCTAGATTCTTGACTTATGATATAAACTGTGTAAGCCTAAGGGCGAACAAACTCAGTTTTTGATAATGGACAAACATTTGATGTTGTGTCTAATGATCTTAATCTTGGTGATAGAATATCGGAATTCATATTGGAAGCTCTAAGTACTTCAATCAAGCCATGATCAAGATTCAAAGTCATATACTTTAAGGCACATCTCATCGAGATTGAAGATTGAAGACTTAGGTTTTGTTAGAATAGCTTTGTCGTTTTAAGTCGTTATCTTATAAGCTCTAACCAATGCTCTTAATGAACTTAAGCATACAACACTATAGTCTTGCATACATATTAAACACGTTTTCAAAAGGCTAAGTTTCAAAATGATCCTTACATGTGTTCGTATTTCAAAAGCCTTTGATTTCAAAGTTCAAGTCTTTTAAAACGGTTTTCGAAATGCTCTTAATTGTTACATATTGAGAAAACCTTTTAGACTTCAAAAGATTTCAATAAAAGTGAAAAATCAACTTCTCTCTAAACTCAGGAAGTCGGATCATCCGACCTTTCCGAGATTAATTCTACCACGTAAAAACGCTCTTTAATGGAACTTTAGCTTTAGTTGTCGAAATGAATTTCTAGACTTGTTGATTTATTGACATCAAGTTCGTAAAAAGAACCAAATTCTTTTTAATGTTTAATGTATGATCAAAAAGCAGGTTTCGTAATAGAGCTAATGAGACCATACCTCGGATAATAGTGTATTGCCCTCCATGGTCTACATGGTTCATAACTACTCTACTCTTACTACAGGACGCTTACCTAGCCAAAGTTTAGATACGGCTCTATCCAAACTTTTCTGGTTCACCCCAAGTACTAGGTTCCGGAATCTGAATTAAATGTTACATATTCAAGAGTTCCTTGACTAAGTTCAATAAGGTTACTTGTTCGTATCCTACTCTTAAGGACCAATTTCTGAGCCTCCAACTCCAAACTATACTCCCCATTTGCGTTACGGTTATTAGAAGCTTGACTCACGAGCTTAGTTTGAGTAGTGTATTGGTTTGATTTCGGTTTGGATTAAATTAAAGGTAAAATCGTAGATTTCATCCTTAAACATTTTACGACTTGCAGGTTGGTTCTATTTCTATTTTTTTTTTCCTTGTTGGGTACAAGAACATTTTACGACTTGCAAGTTGGGTCCTTCCGTGTATTTTTTGGCTAGTCAATAGTTAGTCAACATAAATCCCAAATTTAATCAAGGGTATTTTTGGTACTTCAAATACCCCATCCTCCCCTACCCATATTTAAAAACCACGAACCATGTTGTAATGGAAAAAACTGTACATGGAAGCTGATTTGAGGAAGAAGTAACCCTGGCACCAATATCAGAATGTTTGTAGGTTTTTAAAGATGGGTAGGGGAGAATGTGGTATTTGAAGTACCAAAAATACCCTTGATTAAATTTGTGATTTATGTTGACTAACTGTTGACTAGCCAAAAAATACACGGAAGGACCCAACGTGCAAATCGTAAAATGTTCTTGTACCCAACAAGGAAAAAAAAAATAGAAATAGGACCCAACCTGCAAGTTGTAAAATGTTTAAGGACAAAATCTACTATTTTGCCTAAATTAAAATCGAACTTTCAATTCGATTTAGAAAATGTTATAATCTAAATCGAACCATATTAAAGCTGTATATTTCTATTTCTTCTAAACGAAGAAGCCTTCAATCCTTCAAGTTTGTAGTTTTTGTAGTTCTCCTAGCCCAATAAACCTTCAATACTGGGCCAGAAACTATTCTGTGATGATCGAATGAAACCATACACAGAATGAGGATAGATGATTTTTCACCCAATATGGCTCATGTTCAGGTACTCTTCCATTAACCGTTGAAATAGTGTCAATGTCAATTAAGATTTGGTGACTGTTATTTTTCAATTCAACCATTAAAAAAAAATATGAGCATTCTCTCCTAGATTTTGAACAACATATCAGTAATTTAAAGAAGAGTGATTTATTTTATTCAAAATATCAATTGTTGCCGAATCACTTGATTCAATGGTTGAGATTCTGTTTCACATATACATACTAAACATACATATCCAATTTTTTTTATTATAGTTTCAACTTTTCATCTTACAAAAATTAGCTTGGAATTCCTTAGAATTTAATAAAGGCTTATTGGTGAAATCCGTCCCTAAACAATTTACGATTGGTGACTTGGGTCCCCAATCAATTTTTTTTTTTTTAATTTTGGGTCCCCAAACAATTTTCTAGTTTGCACCATGGGTCCTTCTGTTGGAAAATCCGCTAGTCAACGGTTTGTCAACAAAAAATTGAAATTTTCCAATGAATAACGAGGGGTATTGTGGGGTTTTCCCCCTGCTGAACCCGTCCCATTCCCATTTCCCATTTCCCTTAACCCAAATCGTTTTCCTTCTTCTTCTTTATAAACCCCCAAACTCCTCATGAAGAACCCTATTTCATCTCTTCTTTATTTTTGGTTCCAAAATGTCTACAACTTCCCGATTTTCAAGGTCTTCCTTTAAAAAAAAAAAGTTATGGTGTCAAGGAGGAGAATGGGATAGCTGAATGGAGGTCAATGTGCGTTGAGCATGGTTTCACTCCCGACGATTTGCCAAGTCAATGTGATTGCCGAATCCCATTTTCTACCAAGATCAGAACTTCATGGACGGAATAGAATCCGGGTAGGAGATTCATGACATGTGAAAATAAAAAGGTTTGTTGAAAGTATATTTGTGTGAATGTTAATTTGAGGTAATTTATATGTTTTTAACATTTGATTCACTGTAGGGGTCCAAGAAATGTGAATTCTTTATGTGGCTAGATCGGCCATATACCGAGGTAAGGCTGTTATGCCTGGTGTTATGAGAAGGCTAAAGAAGATGGATGCACAACTAAATTTGGGCGAGAGGAAGATAAAGACTTGAAGGGTAGTATTGATCGTTTCCTGGTTATTTTTTTTTCCCTGGTGGTTTAGATGGTGAAAGGGTAATGTTACCTGGGTTCATTTGTTGTTAGAGTTCACGGCTGACGCTGGTGTGTTAGTTTTAGGACTCATTTGAATGTAATGTATCAGTGTTTTCCTGTTGTTTCATGTTGAATTGACAAATGAATATGAAGTGGAGAAATATTTGTCATTTGAATAGCATTCAAGTTCAACACCGCCAAGTTTTTCATACAATTTCAGCAAAAAAATGGCACAAAAACTGCCTAATTTAGCATTCCTAACAACCAGCAAGTTCTAAAGGTTGCCCCAAAAAAGCCCCTAAACTTCAATCCACCTTCCTGTACATGACATCAAACTTGCTGATTTGACGTGGTCGCGACGAACCCAGCTCTGAGCACCCAAGTCTATTGTGGCCAATCTTTAAGCACCAACTGCACCTAGTAGGCTTTCTTGGTTTTTTTGCAGCAACATTGACCTGCATTAATACAAGAAAATAACTAGTATTACATAAAATTTATAATTTTTAAAATAATATTAGTGTTCAAGCAAATACAAAAGTACCTGTACTATCTGTTCAACAATATCAGCATCTGTAGTGTCTACCAAGTCAGTGTTCAAGCTGTTGACCAAGTCAGTGCCAAACTCAGACAGTACATCATTTTCCAAGACTATCTTACATCCCTTTTTGTTATGTCCCAATTCTTTACATCTTGTGCACCTATTTTTCTGAATGTCTCTATTTTGAAACAACAGACCAACCACAAATTTTGGATCTTTACCATCCCTCTCAATGTTAAAAACAGGGAATTTTTTCAAAGATTTCTTACTTGAACCTTCCTCTTCTGAGCTTTTATCCAACTTGTAAAAATCATCATCTGAGCAGTAATCTTTTTCAACAGGTATTTCTAGTGAATCTGGTGCATGTGTCTCAGCCATACCATGAGTAGAATCAAGTAACATCCATTGATTCTTTGGACCTCTTCTACCCCCTCTCTTAGTCTTTTTTTTAGAAGCACTATGAAGATCCAATTCAACATCATTCAAATCTGCTAAATCATCAAACGTTCCTTTTATTTCTTCCTCCACCCCAAAACCATCATCTAATGCTTCATCTTCAACAGGCAAAGCCTTTGTAACCTCTTCATTTACTACTCCTTCATTCTCTTTGAATAACAATCCCTTCAATGCTTCTTTTTGCACAGAAACATCAAAGTCCTCTAACAAAGGCTCCACAATATCCTCAAACAGGTCTTCAGTTCCATAATTGTTATATTCTGCTTCTTCATAAAATGGCAACACTTCCTCTTTGTCATCTAACTAATTTTCAGTGTGGAATTCATCTACAGAGGATAAACCAGCACACTTTACTACCACAGGCAATTCAGTGACATCAACATTTTCCTGTTTATCTCCCCCCAATTTATGAAGTCAGTGTCTGAATGTAGTGAACGTATCAAAGGTAAACCAATCGGCCTTCATCTACAAATACAATTTAAATATCAATATTGTACTATTCCTTCTTATAATTTAAAGAGCTAGTATATTTATCCTTACAAAGTAAGGGAAACCATTGCTATGGCTGAAGGGTAGTGGTGCTCCATTGATGAATAAGTATGCATAATATATTAAATAAACTCCACAATCTTCCCCATTCAACTGTTGGGGCACCTTTGGAACAAGCAATGGAATATTGTTTGAATAAGCATTGTCACCAAGCTTCCCCTCGGATTGGAGCAAATCAAACACAAAGCTCCTTATTTCTGGCTCATAGGGATGTTCAAGAGATTGAAGTGAGTCTAACAAAATCATGTATTGGTTGCATGCATCCAGTTCCTCATTAAAATTGCAGAATATTCAAAGATTCCAATGAGCCCTAAAATTTAAATTTTGTAAGTATTACAGAGTTTTAGTATTTAATAGAAGACCACAATATTCACAAGAAATCTACATACCACATCACAATGGGTATTATAACAAAGTTTTTTGACAAGAAATTCCCCTTTTGCATCCAAGTAATGACTCTGGAGTTACGTTGTGCACCAACATCGTAAATATTGAACCACAACGCATCCACCACTGAAAATGATGCCATCTTTTCCTCCCCAACCTCTTTCGCTATTATACTACAGTAAAAAAATCGACTTTCAATTACACTGAAACCCTACATTAGATTTAAAAGCAGAAATTCGTACCTCAGGTATTTGTCGACGATCGAGGAGTTCAGCATTCCACTCATAATATTCTGATCTTCAATCGGTATTGGTTTTTTCCGGCGTCCTCGCCTTAAAACCATCTTGTATTTGATCAGAATTTCTCTTCTTCTCTTTGAGGATTTCAAATGTTTGGGGAAGGTTTTTCAGAGAGAAGATTTCGATTCTTTTTTCCTTTAGGGATTTGGGTTAATGGAAATGGGAAATGGGAATGGGGCGGGTTCAGCAGGGGAAAACCCCCAAAATACCCCTCGTTATTCATTGGAAAAATTCAATTTTTTGTTGACAAACCGTTGACTAGCGGATTTTCCAACAGAAGGACCCATGGTGCAAACTAGAAAATTGTTTGGGGACCCAAAATAAAATAAAAAACTTGATTGGGGACCCAAGTTACCAATATTAAATTGTTTAGGGACGGATTTCACCAATAAGTCTTTAATAAACTGTAAAAAAAAATTCAATTTTAAGTACAGTCCAAGATACACCTTGAGAAATCAAATCTGATCATGATGCTTGATTTCCGAAAATTATTTTGTAACCGTTTGACTAATGAAAGTTATTTCCATTATTCGTATATCTTTTTTGAGAAAGTTGTTTCCATTATTCAATCGAATAAAAACCCCCTAAAAACGCCAAAAATACTCAACTTGTGTCACCATACATGTACTCATCACTCAAAATTTGCCGGACAGAGAAAATATTTTTTTTTTTCCTGTTCTACTATTTCTGTTAGGTTATAGATTTCTTATTTAAAAATTGACACATATCAATTTTTTTATTGATGACACATATATGGGTACACAAGTTGGGATAGAGAATTCTTAACCCTATAAAAACAACGAATATTTTTTTTTTAAACTCGGATGGACGGTTGCCACATAAAAGAAGAAGAGAGCACCTCACAAGAGGGGAAGAAAGCCCTAGAAAGGGAGACAATTAAAGCTTGCCCCATGCATGAGAGGGTATTGAACCCACGGGCAGGCCCTTGCCCCACTGGGCTAAGGGACCTTTTGATAAAACATTCTGTTATTCAAAGCAAACCAATACACTACTTTTTTTTTAATTAGGAAATGGCAATACATTGACTTTTGATTCAAAGTAAGAAATGTTGCACTAATCGCAAATTGTACTAAATTTCCTCAATTGGTTCAAAACACAAGCATAAATCTCGAAAGTTTAAAATTATTTACTTGCAACAAGTCTTGTACAAAAGCGTTGTATACAACTTCTTCATGATTATACCACTTCTGGATCCATCAATATTTGATATAAGTAACCGAAGTATTGACATCTCTAATAAGAGTACCAAGAACTGGTACAAGCAAGCACTTAGAACTATCAACCTTATAAACAAATCCTTTGCAATTGCAATCCTTAGTACACTTATCTCTACACACTCCAATTTTCACCGGACCTTCTCCATCATTCAAGGAAGGGTTCAAGAAATGTTCAACACTTACGATTTTATAATAATTCACTTTTCCATTTCCCGTGCATGACCGCACCTTAGGTGGCGCGCACGTCTCGCTCCACCCAAGAACTCCTTTCGGGGTAGGGCATCCAACACACATCCCCCTTTGACATAACCCATATGAGCCACATTTTGATGGCAACCCACATTCTCTAACATAGCGTTGAGAGAAAAAAGCAAAGGTCTCCGACCATTTCAAATAATCAACTCTGTCATAGTAAGTATAGGCTTTTATGTTGCCGTCAGATTCAAGTCTAATAAACGAGAGTGTCGCATTATAATTTAACTTAGTTAGGATTTGCACTCCACCACCTCCAATTGGATATGATTGGAGGAGCCGCCGCCCGCTTGGCGATGGTGGTGATGCTGCAGGTGGATTCTGGTCCAACACCAGCTCATAACCTGTAGTTAGGAATGAAAAAAATTCCTGTTTAAAACATACTCTAGTCTCTATATAAGAATTAACAACCAAATCAGATTCAATTTTTATAAAAAAAAGAAAAAAATAAATCCAAAAGTACTTTTAAATACTACATTATGTTTGTTCAAAATATTTTTTTATTAAAAAACATATTATGAGAATATATAGAAGGTTATATCAATTTCAAGATTTATAGTTCTGATGCAAAAATACGGTTTCAATTAAGCTATCTTTTTGTTACCATATATATAGTACGAAAAAAACTTCATATATGTTAGTAAACTTTTATTTTAACTCTTTTTGTACATAAATTATTTTTAAACTAATGCTTTTATCAAATTAGTGTGAAACTGGTGATTTTCTACCACTTTTAATTACCTGTTCTGCACATATGCCCAGTATTAATGAGTTAAATTGACAAAAATACCATTAAGATGGACAAACATATAAAGAACACATGTTCAAAAGTGATTGGAAATAATTAGTTTTACACTAATTTGATAAAAGTAGTAATTCAAAAATAGTTTATGTATAAAAAGAACTAAACTAAAAGTTTATCGATAAAAAGAGAAAAGCAAAAATGTTTTATCTATATATAGAGATATTTTTTCTACATAGTACTTCTTCCGTTCCCAAATATATGTCAGCTACATATATTTTATCAGTTTTTAATTATATCTGTCATTTTAAGAAATTAAGAGAGTATTAAATGTATGTTTTACAAATTTACCATTATCTCTCATTAATTCAGTCAACAACTAATTTTAATTGTCCAAATATAAATGTATTAATTGAAAAATAAAAGTTTCTATCTATCTTAGAACTAATATATCCGATCATTTTTTTAATCTGAGTGCAATGTTTTAAAGCTTGGGAGTGAGAGTAGTAAAGGAACAACAATTTTCCACCCTTACCTGTAGTATTTTCGCTTAAAAAAGGACGAGCATCGAACTTTATAAAATTCCCAAAATCTCCTCTCCATCCATTGTATCTTAGCAGCTTCCCATCATTATTCAGGTAAAAGCTCAACCCTGATTTTTCAAAAACTAGGCTATATTTTCCGTTGGAGCCATCGGAATCGGAGCTCCGGCTAAAGAGCTTATTCGGGCCACCCCGGCGAAGTGACATGCCAACTAATAATGTATCAACAGGATAATCAAAGCTCTGCCAAATAAATTTTCCATTTTTATCATGAAGCACAAGGTTACCATTAGGTAACATTTTAATACCGAAAACACCCTTATTAGCCGTGTTAGTTTGCCACGCAACGCGCCCGTCCACATCAGCAAGCACCAAATTCCCGTCACGCCCAAAGGTAAGGGTGGCATTTTCCTTAACGGGACGGTTACGGTTAGCGTCCCATACCCATCTCATGAGGTCTTCATCTCTAGGAACACCGGCTCTGATACCAAATACGAATGCATTTGGTGTGGTGTTGTAGAAGCATAGCCTAAAGGGAAATGAATAAAATGATTGAGTATTAGTACTTATTATACGATAATAAGCGTTGTATTCGGATATGTAATCTCCGAATTCGCCTTCGTTTATGATCTTGAATGTTTCGTTTACTGGAACTTGAGCTCTAGTTGAAGTAGCAAGAAACAAAGAAACGATAAAGAAAGTGAGTGAAAATTGCAAGGTATTACAAGTCATGGCGATCTAGTTTTTTTTTGGGACAAAGAGGACTGAGGAGAGAGTGATATATGGATGTTGTGATTTGTAGCTTATATTTATTTAGCTACTTATAGCTAGCTAGATCTTTATCTTCCCCTTTGTATATATATATATATATATATATATATATATATAGAGAGAGAGAGAGAGAGAGAGAGAGAGAGAATAGTCAATTGTGGCAACTCTTACAAGCAGGTGTTTCTAACATTACAAGAAAACAGATAGTTAGCAATGGACGTTTCGATCGATAAATTGAAAATAGCGACCGTTTAGCAATCGAAAGATTTGATCGGATAATTTTCGTCGGTTAGGTTAGCAACCTTAGATAAGTTAAATAGCTACCGTTTAGCGATCATATTTTAGTTACCTTTAACAATAGGTTTACAATCGGATAACGACCGCGATGGTTTATTCAATCGCTAGCGACGGTTTATTGTGACACTTCTTACGTAAATCACCCGTACATAAAGGCATTTTGTTCGCACATACGAAACACAATTACAATCTTTAAAAGAATTTAACTCCACGAATGAGTTCTTTAAGTAGATTAAATTGTTAATTTTCATTGGCAATGAAGAACAACCATTTATTTTCAAAAGAACAACTATTCTTTCATTTTTTTAACTATTAGATCGAATATTAACAATTAAGATGGTAGATATATAGTAACAATTCAACATCGAAACATGATATCTAAAAGGTATTGAATTTAAATCTTATGTATGAATGAAACTCTCTTGTAAAATATATTCATAGGATCTCATAAATAGATAGTTTTTCTTAAAATAATCTAAGTAGACGGATCAATGATCAATTGTCAAGCAAACACAAACATATCTTATTTACTAAAAAAAAATCTCACACAAATATCTACTACCTCCATCCTCAAATAAGGTTAACATTTAGACTTCAAATTTTTCCCAAAATAATATTAACATTTGCACTATCAATGAAAATTTAATGAACTTTTACCATTTTTACCCTCCATTTACTTTTCTTTTAACTACAATTTCAATTTCAAATAAGTAGTTAATGAGAATATATTAGCCTTTTAGCTTTAACTTTTACTACCTCCGTTCCAAATTATTTGTAACATTTCACCTTTTGAGATATCTCAAATTATTTGTCACGTTTAAAAATCCAATGCATATTTACTATTATTTTTTCAGTCTTACCCCAAATTTATTACTCCACTAACCACTAATAATAACTTTTCAGTCATTAATTTGGGGTATTTTGAACTTTTTTCTCATATTAATTGCTTTCCAATCATTTCCTTAATCTTAGTGAAAATGTAAAATGTTACAAATAATTTGGGAAATATCCCGATATGGGACCGGGATCCCATGTGGATGATAAGTGCTCAGATTTGGCCACATCCCTGCAGAATGAGGAGAGAGAAGAAAATGCAGTGATGTGGTCAAATCTGGAGCGTATGGTCCAATGGACCTGATTCATGACAGAATAGACCAATAATTTGAGATAGATGTAGTATTGTTTTTAGAAATTCTTAACCTTATTTTATTTTGGAATGGAGGGCAGCATTAGCTTAAGGGGAAAAGGGCACGTGTGGCATAATCTTATCCTGAACTTCAATCCTTTCATTCCGAGTTATAGGATGAAAATTGACTGGTTGGTGATGAATAATGGATAATGAATTAATTGACAACCACTACGTCCACTTGTTTCTAAAACATGGCTAGTGGAAGTAGTCCTTCAAAAGATGATTGTATTACTATAGTCTAGGGACCGCAAGTGAGCTGTTTGTAGTACTATTGTCGAGGGAAAAAACAAATTCCCAAATTATCTAGTTTAATAGTTTTCTAATTTACTATGAAATATGTCGTTGCTATTTGACATATATAATTTCGTGGATCAAAAGGCATTTTGTCTCAAAAAGACTGCCAAGACGACACATTAAATAAGTAACTAACGGCAAAATTAGTTTGTTTGTTAATAAATCCCCACAAATTGGGAGCTTGACCCAACCCATTAAGCCCACATAGTATAGAAACTTAATTTAAAGTTAATTGCATACTCAAGAATTGAACATTTAACCTTGATTTGTGTGCATGTAGCGTTAAGCATCGTGTCATATGTCATTTAAGTTATGTTTTTGCCAACAACATATTTATGTTATCATGTCTTACAAAAAATAATATTACAAAATACATTTATTTAACAACATTTATATATTGGTAAAATAATTTGTGTTGATATTGGTAACAACATTTATATGAAGTTTTCGAAGAACTTGATATGCTTGAAGAAATAAGTAAATTTTTCATGAAGAATATAAACATCTATGTCTAGTGATTAATTAATGCATTTTTAAAGCCTTATGGAAAGACAACATATATTCATGTATATTACTTATGTTAACCATTAGGTCATACTAACTCAATTTTGAGTATAACAAACATTGATTGATGTTGATTTCTAATGTCTAAGCTTTTTGTAATAGTGTTACAGAGAAAGAAGTCTAAGTTCTTCTTGGATGTTCTATTGAAGATACAAGTCTGGAATCACTAATAATATCAATAATTACTTGCTACTGAAGCTTGAAGATCTTAGATGTTAGGGTTGTGGTTATATGTAAATCTTGTAAACTCTAACTTTTACTGATTTGGAATATGACATCGAGCATAATCTAGAACTTGGAATGAATTGATAATCACTTTCAATCTTTTGTTCTTTATAATCAAATATTTTCATCTGTTACAAAAGATTTTCAAAGTTTTTAATTTTCAAAAGTTCTTTAACTATATGGTTTCTGGAATAAGAACAATACTTGAGTGTTTTAGATTGTTTTAAGACATGTTCTGAGAAAATCTTATCACTCGGTTAACCGCTATTCAAGCACAGTTAACCAGATACTTAAGTGATCTATTCTTAAGAAAAGTTTTTTGTTTGACCTGGACTATCAGGTAGACCACTTCAATGTCTAGTAAACTGAAACATGTCTAGTATAGCACATAAAGGTATTTTAAAGGATGGAAAGCTTAGATGACTTATGTGTTCAATGCAACACATAGGAACACAAAAAAACAATGTATATGATCAAAGATAAGCTAAGTCAAGGTTCATATATGGAAAGCTTAGATGACTTATGTGTTCAATGCAACATATAAGAACACAAAAAAACAATGTATATGATCAAAGATAAGCTAAGTCAAGGTTCATATATGTAAAGCTTGTAAGTTCAAACAACACAAGTCATAAGACGAGACTAAGCAAGATATATATAATCTTGTAAGAACACTTAGTACAAGTCTTATGGCCAAGACAAGGAAAAATATAACAAGCATGTGATCTAACTCAAGATAATCAATTAAAACTCATTCAAACAAGTTCTTAAGGAATATAAGCACGATTAATAAGGTAAGAACTTGAAAGTAAAGAGGTAGTGTTAGAATATCAAACATAGTGATTTAGATTGGTTCGAACACAAAGATCTATATCCACTACATTAGGACACACCTAAAGATTTTCACTAACTTATTTTGAGAGTATCGTTACACGAAAGGACAAAATCAACACATGGTCTTTTCCGCACTAAGCTACATTTCAAGGGTAAGGCCAACAAATGGTCTTTACGCATTAAGCAACCCTTATTCACCCTTGGATACTCTTTCTCTAATCTTGTTTACTAAGTGAGGAGGTTTTACGAACACATCAACCGTACTTAATTTTCGGGGTTCACCACTCACTCTACTTCCTACAATTACAAGAAAGATCCACTCTACTAAGGAGACCCAAAACCACCATTCTCACAAACAAGCCTTGCCACTCACAACCTTTTACAAATGAAGATAAACTTCAACAAATTACTCTTTACAAATTAGCACTAGATAACAAATCTCTCTATGGATTGGATAGATACAATGAAAACTCTAATTCGATATTGAGAATAGAAGAATGTGTATGTGAACCTCTTTCTCAAAATGAAGTATTTTGATGAATGATAGAAAGATTTAAGCTCTAGAAAGTGTTTGACTACTTGTTTAAAAAGTGTATAGCAAAAGTCCCTCTAATGGCTTGGTTAGTTATTAAAAATTAGCCTTAAAATATTTATATAGAGGCCAAAATTGACAAGCAAAAGTGGTTACAACAGCTATATTTTTGCTTTGACAAGACAACTCCGGTCGACCAAACTAGAAGAGGTCATCTGGGGTTCTTCCGAATAAGAATAACAAGGCTATTGACACATCTCGGTCGACTGCAAAGAGTGCTCCGGTTGTCCGGAGCATAGTCTCAGTCGACCGACCTAGATCATGGTCGTTCGGAGAATATAGCCGTTGGAGTCTTGGAACATTCAAAATTGACTAAGTAAAAAAGACACTTCGGTCGACCGGACTTCATCTGGTCGCCCAAGGCCAACGTCAGGTCGACTGGACTTCAGTCCAAATGTGAATTTTTTCACTTTGTTGCATTTCTAATGTTCTCAAACTTATGCCCAAGTGTTTTTCAAAGATTTTTAAAACACATTTAAGATCTTAGTCATAAACTAACACTAACATATGCTTTTCAAAACCTTTTCAAGGATCAAATCAAAGTATGATGATTTTGAAAACATGCAAGAGCTTGACATACTATATTCTAGTATTCTCAAATTAAGATTAGTTACAATAATGTACTTATGTAAACTAGACTAATCTTCAAGGTCTTCAAGTCTTCTAGATGTGTAGACACTTCTTTAAGCTTTGCTTGAAGCCTTTATCAACTTCTTCATTATGGTGAAATCCTTTGTAATCTTCTAAGATGTAGCTTCATGGACTTCCATGCTTCATTGGTTAAGAGCCCACTTCTAGATATTCCAATTGTGATTTTGTGACTCTTAACTTCTTCCTTCTTAACATTGCAATTACTTCCAATGCATTGTGGATCAATTTCAACTTGTGCCATGGAGTCTTGCAAAATGTTCCTTCTTATAAGATGACACTTTTGAGGTTCATGGAAGTTTTTTGACATTGCAAGTAGTAGATAAATCTTAAGTCATTAATGAATGGGATAAATTAAACACTACAACAAAAACACAATATCGCGACGTTTTTGTACCAACTTTTTTTTTCATTAATGAGTAAGTTAAATCAACACTTTTTGTAAACGTCGCTATGTCTTGATTTTATACGATGTTTCATAACGACGGTTATCAATTGTTGTTTATACCGATATTTTGAGGTTATTTAGCGACATTTACATTAAATGTTGTTATAAATTGTCACTTTCCTGACTCATATAGCAACATTTATATGCTATGTTGTTAGATCTTGTGACATTTTCATACAAACATCGCTACATTTGAATTTTATATGACGTTTAATAACTACAGTTATAATAATTGTTGTTCAAATCAACATTTTGATTTCCGTTAGCGACATTTATATCAAATGTTGTTATAAATTTTACTTTTTGCGACTCATGTAGCGACATTTATATACTACCAATGTCCCAAATTGTTTGCAACATTTGCACTTCTTATGCATATTAAGGAAATGATTGAAAGAGAATTATTATGAAGAAGAAAGTCTAAAATGACCATAATTAATGACTAAAAAGTCATTATTATTGGTTAGTTGAGTAATAAAGTAGGGGTATGACTAGAAAAATAACAATAAATATGCATTGATTCATGAAAAGTGAAAAACAATTTGAGATGTCTGAAAAACAAAAACGTTGCAAACAATTTGAGACGAAGGTAGTACTATATAGTTAGATCATGTGATATTTCATACAAATGTCGTTATTTTTTAATGATGATTCTAACTACGGTTGTAATATAGATGTTCATACGACATTTTAATGTTAGTTAGCGACATTTACATTAAACGTTGTTATAAATGGTTACTTTTGCAACTTTTAAAGAGACATTTATATCATGTATAATAAAGACATTTAAGTATTCAAAATTTAATGAGCGTGTATTAATTTTAATTTTATTCATGAAAAAAATAAAAACACAAAGAGAAATTAAAATAAGTAAAGCTACAAAATCTAAAAATTCATTATAATAAATATAATAGAAGGGAAAAAAAATAAAAGATTAGTTAGCACAGTGACTCACTACACGACATAAATGTGGGATGTCGCGGGTTCAATTCTCAGCCCATTGAGTAGAGAGAAACTTTATTTTAACCTATTCAAATGTGTCTAGACTCGGCGGCTCCCTTGTCTAGGCTCCAGGATCCGGCTAAGTTCGGCTTGTATAGGGTCTAGCTCCTGCTCTGGCTTGACTCAGCTAGCTTGGCTTTATAATTTACGAATGTCGTAACAAATGTCGCAATAACTACTTATTCACGTTATTTACAAATTAACGCCGCAATAGACTTTTTTTGCTATAACGACACAGGTAAATGTGACATTTATTTGACATTTGTTATAAATGTTAATATAGATCTATAACGACGCATTTTTCTTTATTACATCGTATGTCAAATGTCGCAATAGACTTTTTTTTTGTAGTGAAACTTATTCTTGATATATAAGGAAACAGATAATCAGGAAACTGGGTCCATATATACACCACGACTCCAGTGCGGAACGAAACAGGTATTAGATTAAAAATTTTACGGCTACAATTCATTTAGAAAAACACGTTTGTTCTGCGAACATCTATTTTTTAACCAAAAAAAACTATTTTTTTAGTAAAAAATGTTTCGCATGTGCGGAAAAAACCCTGATCCGCATAGGAGCCGGACTGCCATATATAATTGACAAGGTGAAAGAAAATAGACAGATGCATGCGGAAACTTGGAGAAGAGATGGTGTGTGGGTCCCACGGAAATCTGTCGACGTATGGCAAAGACAGATAATATCAAAGACCGCCCTGGTTGACTGTGAGTGGTGGTGGAGCCGCGGCGGCTCGGTGGCAAATTGGCAATGCCGCACTACTACAAATGCCTTAATCAGGTGGACCCTCTTGGTGTTTTGTCTTGTAAAATGACCTTCTAGCCGCCCATATTATCGTGGGCGAACACAGGGGCGGGGCCGGCACGGCATTCCCCCTAAATTTTTAAAAATACTACTTCCTCCATTCTCTATTAATTGTTGTTTAGGATATATTTAGGTAACCAAATTATTTGTCGTTTAAGGTTATTTTATTTGTTGTCAACAATTTATTCCAATTATACCCTCAACATTTTCCTTTCTTTATGACAAAGAAGTGAGAGAGATAATATTGGAAGTTTAGGTGAAAATGACAATTTCCTTAATTTTCTCAAATTGTCTAAAGAGTCTTATACTCCCTCCATTCCTAAATATAAGACTCTTTAGACAATTTGAGAAAATTAATGAAGTTGTCATTTTCACATTAACTTCCAATATTACCCCACCTTCCCTCTCTCTCAATACATCATAAAGAAAAAGAAAGGAAAATATTGAGGGTATAATTGAAATAAATTGTTGACAACTAATAAAAGAACCTTAAACGACAATTAATTTGGATACCTAGATATCTCCTAAACGACAATTAATAAGGAATGGAGGGAGTATTTAGGAATGGAGGGAGTATTATTTATCGAAATTTTATGTTTATTTTAGAAAATTTTGAAAATTTTTATCAGTTTTGTCCCCGTAAGAATTTTTTTTACCCCCTAAGAATTTTATCAGTTTCACCCTCCCCTCCCCCTTCCAACCTCAAATTCCTGGCTTCGGCCCTACATATTATTGTCATCTTTCCCGACCAAAAATGGATGCACCCTTCTAGAGGGAAAATAATCGTATATAGAAATTAAAGTTAATTAAAAGAACCTGTATTATGAGAAGGAGGAAGAATAATTTCCAAGGTTTGAGTAGAAACCTTATCCATAAGAAACACAATAATGGTAGGGGTGTCAATTGAGTTACTTGAGCCGAACTTGACATGGATTACGCTAAACTCATATAAAAATTAGAAGCTCAACTCATATTCAACTCGAAAAAGTTTAAAATTATTGAGCTCACGATGAGCTCACGTTTCGAGCTGAGCTAATGAGCTAAATTTATAGTAGTAAAAATAGTCTTGTAGTAAGAATAGTAGAATACAATGAGTTATGAAACTAAATCCTTACAAAAATACAAATATATATAATACAATAATTCATATAGCAATATAAACTAATAAAAAGATAATGAAAAATAGTGTTTGCAAAAGAGTGAAAAGAAATAATGAGTTTTGCAGGCAGTTTTATATATTTTTTTAATTAGAAATTTAGTATTATATATAGTATTTAACTATTTATAAATTGTATTATTTTTATTCGGGTACGAGCTTTAACCTAGCTGAGTAGAGCTTGACTCACATGAAATTCGAACTAATGCTCGGCTCACGCTAACCTCACATAAACTCATGCACACATTTTTTGAGTTATGTGAGACGAGTTCGGAGCGGCCTGAACCCTAATTGTATATCTATGTATATCTCATATAGACAAGGTATCGCAAACTTGCTATGAAATCAATACTTTGAAGAGTATTAAAATAATAATAATAATTTGAAGAATATTCAGTTTTTCCTTGTTAATGTTTCTTTATTGAGCAAATAGCTTTTTCTGCCACAAAACTAGTTACGAGTGCTATATTTGCCACAAATCACCTTTTCGTGCTATATCTGCCACAAAACTAGTTACAAGTGCTATATCTGCCACAAATCGTTTTTCCGTGCCTTTTTTGCCATGAAACATTTTACGAGTACTAAAAATGCCACAAAAAGAGGGAGGGTGAAAGGAAAAATAGGTAAGAGATCAAATTAATTTCAAATAGACCCTAAAATCAAAATTTTATATTATATTGGGTACCTAATTTTATTTTATTTTTAATATTTGACCCTTCTTCCCAAATTTACCAAAACCCTCACCGCTACCTTCTTCTTTCTTCTCTTCCCACATCGAGCCACCGCCACCTCCCATCTCGTTACCCAATCCCTGCCCCCACCCATACCAAAGAGTACCAAATCTGCCAAAAAAATAACTGCTTGAAGATTTGTATAGGCGTGGTGAAGGTGATAGCCTAGCAAAAATGCCTAAGAACAATTAGATATTCTTAGGAAATTGGTCTGCATTTTGCATATTGCTTTGCGAGACTCCTTTTTGTTCAAGAATTCCGATGGTTTCAGATGCAAAGCATCTCATAGAGTTAATTATGTATCGCAAACTAATCTACATTTTGTTTAGTACTTTGACTGGTATGTATTTTGTTTAAATTTTTTTGATGGTTTTAGCAGCAAAGCACTTGGTTAATCATGTAGTGCAAATTGATTAGCTTTTTGCTTATTACTTTGACTTATATGTATTTTGTAAAATAGTTTCTAAAGGTTAGAGCAGCAAAGAATTGTGAAATTTGTTATATGTGTCTGAAATATAGACCTAGAAGGGCTTTCATCATATGGATTGCTATTCTTGGTTAATTTTCAGGGGGTATGGGTGGGGGTTAGGGATTGGGTGGCGGGATGGGAGGTGGCGGCGGCGGCTCGAGGTGGGAGGAGAAGGAAGAAGAAGGTGGTGGAGGCTTTGATAAATTTGGGAATAAGGGGTCAATTATTTAAAAAATAAATTATGTACCCAATTAAATATAAAAATGTGATTTTAGGGTCTATTTGAAATTAATTTGATCTCTTACCTATTTTTCCTTTCACCCTCCCTCTTTTTGTGGCATTTTTAGTACTCATAAAATGTTTCATGGCAAAAAAGGCACGGAAAAACGATTTGTGACAGATATAGCACTCGTAACTAGTTTTGTGGCAGAAAAAGCTATTTGCTCTTCTTTATTTCTCTGACATTGGCAAATACAGTTTGATAATTGAGGGCATTATCCCTGTTACATTTGCTACTAAAGATAATTCCAAAACTTCCCACTACAGGCAGAAAAACAGAGTCTTGAGTACCAAATTTCTTAATTCTTATATTTTATGTAAGCAGTAGAATTACTATCATAACCTTTGTCAAGAGTCCCAAGCACTGGTAAAACCAAACACTTTGAGATATCCTCTTTGTAAACAAACCCTTTACAGACACAATCTTTACTACACCTTTCTCTACATTCTTCAACTTTCATTGGCCCTTCTCCAAAATTACCAATTCCCCCTTCCATATTAGGTCCATTCAAGAAATGCTGCACCCCAACAAGCTTATAGTAATCTCCTTTTCCTAATTTACCCCTACCACAAGGCTTCAGTTTTGGTGGTTCACAGCTCTGGCTCCACCCAAGAACACCCTTTGGAGTTGGGCATCCCACACACATACCCTTTTGGCACAACCCAAATGAACCACATTTTGAAGGTAATCTGCATTCTTCTTCATAGTAATTTGAAAAGAAAGAAAATGTTTCTGACCATCTGGAGAATCGGGTTTTATCGTAGTAAGTATAAGCCTTAATGTTTCCATTTGATTCGAGTCTAAAGAATGTGAATGTGGAATTGTAATTGATTTTGTTGAGAACTTGTATTCCATCTGGGATTTTTGGCCATGGATCAGATCCTGAAAGTGATTTCAAATATATGTAGAGAACAAGCTGATCAGAAGTGCCGTCCACATGTTCGATGAAAAACCTCACTGTTTTCCCCCAATTTCCTGGCCAACCATTGTATTTCAGGGGCTGGCCTGAATTGTTCATGTACAAATTGAACCCTCTTTCTTCATTCACTAGGCTGTATTTTCCGTTGGAACCATCGGTATCGGAAGTCCGACTGACTAGTTTGCTTATATCCCGGCGAACGGACATGCCCACAAATAAAGTATCAGAAGGATAATCAAAGCTTTGCCATATGAATTTCCCCGTTTTATCATACAAAACAAGGTTTCCATTTGGTAGCAATTTGATTCCGGTTACACCCTTGTTAGCAGTACCGGCTTGCCACACAAGGGTACCGTCTGCTTCTTCCAGGACCAAATTACCGTTCCGGCCAAAGCTCAGAGTAGCATTTTCTCTTACTGGATGGTTCCGATTGGCATCCCAAACCCATCTCATTAGGCCATTGTCATCTGGGATTCCGGCCCTGATCGCGAATGCGTATGCATTAGGAGTGGTGTTGTAGAAACAGAGTCTGAATGGAATTTCATAGAAATTGTAGACATCGGTATGAATTGGACGATAAGTAGCTCCGTATTCAGCTTCAGCAAGGAAGGTGAAGTCTCCTTCGTTGCCAAATGGACCTTCGTTTAGGAATTTGAAGGTTTTGTTGGCGGGCACTTGAGCTTTAGTGCATGTAGCAGAGAAAAATATGATGATCCGAAGGGTAATGAAAGTGAGTGAAAATGGAAATTTATGGAAATTCATTGGAGAAATTTGTTTGCAAGATCGAAATTCAGATTTGTTTATGCAAAAAAATTACTACTATGGTTTTGCATTTTATAGTTTTTTTGCTGTTCATTTTTCTAAAAATATATTAGTGGCTGTAATTGTGCAACTAAGTTGGGAAATTATAGGATGTCGGTAGCCAAGTGGTAAGGCTATTCCAACGCAGTCGAGAGGTCTTGTATTCGAATTCTGTATGTCCCGAATTCCCCTTCCCCGTAAAAACTAAGTTGGGAAATTCTAATGGTCAAAGGTGGCTGCTGCATTCATAGAAGAAGAATCTTTATATACGTTTCTGGCCAATTGGAGAATTTTGGATCTTCTGCATTATCCATAGTATATTAATGAAATTGTTTACTCATTTCGTTTTAAATTAGTTGTCTAAATTAAAAATAAAAATAAACTAGATAAATAAAAAGTTAGCTGAACTGTTTTTTTTAAGTGAAATGACACAAAAAAAACTTGAAACTTTAGATATAATTTTAATATTTCATGCATCGCAAATTGAATGTCTTATTTCTATTTTAGTTTTTCTAAAATAAATGTTAATTTTTTAAAATAGACATATTTTATCTTAAAATTTTCATAACTAACCTTATATATATGTAAGAGATTCATGGATCCTATCACTAATCTCTTCCGTTAGTAAAAATATTAGGCTAACTTATGATCAATTAGTCTTGTTACTTTTTTTTTTTTTTTTTTTCCATTTTAGGTTTTTTAGGAAAAGAGAATTCACTAAGTGGACTTGTCATTAATGGATCATCAATTCTTGAAGTTCGGATGGGTTGTTGCTCCATAAGGGGAGAGAGAAGCGCCTCATAAGAGGAGAAGATAGCCCTAGAAAGGGATACAATTAAAGCTTGCCCCATTGCATGAGGAGGGTATCAAACCCACGATCTCATGGTCGTGGGCAAACCCTTACTCCACTGGGATAAGGAACCTTTGATATGGATCATCAATTCAAGAAGCTAATTTTGTCTTCAGATCCAAAATTAAACACAAAAGTCCGGTAGGACATGTACTGAGAGGACAGAAAATTCAATTTAAATTGAATTCTAAGGTGAGGAAAAGGTCGGTTCACTATCTTCATTAAAATATAACAAAAAGGCAGCCGCTTTGGTGGAGTTCCTTCGGCCGGAAAAAACAAACTTAAAAATACAAGATTTCTAAAGAACACAAAGGTGTTCAAATGCTCAATTCCATTGTTAAATCTGAGTACTCATTTATTATTATTTTTTCCAAGTGGATGTTTTTTAGTATTTTTCGAAAATTAGAAAATATGACTATGAAATAATGTCCTAATATTCAAAATAAATTTTCATGACTTTATTAATTTATGAATGTTATACAAATGTTTTATAAAAGAGAGTTTTTTTCTTGGTTTTGTTATATTTTTTTTTTGGAAAAAAAAAAAAAAAAAGAAGGAAAAAGAAAGAAAGAAGGAAAGCCAAGTTCTAAATTAAAGGAGACATTTCAACACATCACCTGCATGACAGTAAGAGGCGGTAGCACAAGAAGAGTCGCCGATGGAGCCAATAAAAGGATAAGGATTATCAACTACAATGGTGCACTATTAAACTTTTTAGTTTACAATTTTTAACACGCTACATTTTTTTGTTGTACAATCTTGATTTTTATTTAAAAAAAATCTCTAAATAACTTATATTTCGCACGTTAAAAAATATATAAAAATTTACTAAAATATATCTCTCATACCTCCTTATAATATACAAGTTTTAAATCGACTCACGGAGTCACCCTATAAAAACGAGCAGTACAAAACAATGGACTACAGAATTATGTTTTCTTTAAAGCTTTGTAATAACTTAACTGCAAAATGTAAAAATTCTCTTTGTCTTAACTCTGATATGTTCACTGATGAATACGAAAGCCCAAATATGAGGTAGTGAGAGCAGTCCGGTTCCTATGCAGAACACCTATTTTTCCGCACGTACGGGACAATTTTTTTGCCCTGAGAACAGCTGTTCTTAGCTAAGAACAGTTGTTTAGAAAAATGAACAGCTGTTCATTTTTTAATCAATCTCAGCCGCCAAAACTTTAATCTAACGGGCGAGCTTTTGTCCCGCATGTGCGGAACAAAAACTGTTCCGCATAGGAGCCGTGACCTAGTGAGAGATGTTGGTCACCATCACTTACATCTTCTTTTTACTTAGCAAAAATTTCAATTTTTCCTGTTTTCATGATATCTCAAACATGTAGCAAACATGCAATGAAAGACCACAAATGAGCCAACTAACCAATCAGAACTCTATTAAAAAACAATAATAACCATATAATATACTTTATCTCTTCCATAACATAAGTCGTTTATGATATGTACCGAAAATTAAAGAAGCAAAAAACAAGGCATTTTTAATCGAATATAAATATTATTCTTTTAAGTGGAATTAGTAGTATAGAAATTATATTTAAAAGAGTAATATTGATATTTTTAGTAACAAAATACCTTAATATTTGTTTCCTTAATTTTTGCTAAATATTTTAAATGACTTATATTATGTAAAAGAGGTAGGATTTAATTATCAATAACAATTAAATCGGCAATGCTAAATAAATCCAACATTTGCTGGGCCAAACTTTTCGGGCTGGTGGGCCTGATTACCTTCAAAGCCGGCCTCCACCATCCCAAATTGTACATGGGTTGAGAGTCCTATTTAATAACACCAAGAATGTGCCCAAAGTATTGATTCAAATTGATAGGGCATTTTGGAATGGGTAGTGATTATTATTTATTGGATAAAACATTTGGGATCAAATTTGGATCAAGAAGACATAATATCACAAAAAATTCTAACAATCATTTTTATTTTATACTCTTTAATTCTTATTTGATCCAAAAAAATTTATTCAATAATCATTATTGTTTTGGAATATGTTAGATTTAATTATGACCTCAAAACAAATGCTTTGAAATTGCAAAGTCTTCAACAAATGGAGCCCTTATTTTATCAAAGCCCGGATTTAATACCACTTTAACATATCTTCGTTCGTTCAAGGGTCACTCAATCATAAGATTGTCTTTGTAGTACTGGTTTTACGTCTCCTCACATAAATTGAGCGAAACCCATATAAATTGAGCGGAGTCCGCTTATTTCATATGCAGGGTTGTAGGGCCAATCCTACAAGGGACGGTACTGAGATTGAATTTTTCTCGTTTAGGTATGGATGCCAACTTGAGGGCTTATGCATATGATACAAGGAAAGAAGCTGGTTCATGGAACCTATGTTCTATCTATATAAGTTAGGAATTTATTTATTTATCTTGGTTGGGCAATTAAGATGAGGTAGTTCCGTCAAGAGTGCCATAGCCCAGTGGGACTGGCCTTTGCCCACGACCCTGAGATCGCGGGTTCGACACCCTCCTTCTACGTGGGGCTAAATAATTTTCACCTCCCCTGTGAAGTCTTAATAAAAAAAATTTTAAAAAAAAAGGCAGTTCTTCATCATTTTATTATGTAGGGACTTTAATTATTAGTTTTTTACTATTGTGTTTAGTAGATTAACGGTATCAGGGACGAAGCCAGGAATTTGATGTTGGGGGGGCGAAACTGGTAAAAAAATTCCAAAATTCTTGGGGGGCGATAAAAAAGGCAAAAAAAATTTCTTGGGGGGGCGAAATTGATAAAATTTTCCAAAATTTTCCAAAATACACATAAAATTTCGATAAATAGTAGTATTTTTAAAAATCTCGGGGGGCGCCGCCCCCCCTGTAATCATCCCTGAACGGTATATTCTTTTTTTTACTTTCTATATCGTGTCTTATTTCTTGAAATTTTCAGTTAATGACAAGTTTCTTCTATTCCATTTCCCTTCCCCTCTTTTAATGAGTATATGAGGAGCTAGCCACAGATTTTGTAGATATTAGCATGCCAATAATAATTAGTGAAATTGCACAACTAATGAGAAATAAATTACATGGCTTTAGCTGCCATTCCTGTCTCCTAAAGTACTAAAGAAAGGAAAGAAAAAGAGAAGAGTCAAATAGTTAATATCTGAGTTGTAATTATTCATCTTAAAATATTCTGGTTATTTTAGTATATCTTCTAATATACTGCATAGTAAACATGAAATTATTATATGTGAAAAAATGTGATTAGTTCAACCTCATAAATTCTATTTAATCAAATTATCTTACTATATGTAGACAAGGTCGGATGTGGTTGCATAAGACCCCACCAAAAGAAGTAATCTAAACATATTATGTAATATTTGAAGTAATTAAAAATCTCATACCAAGTTCAAAAAAATTTATTATTCTTCTGCAATTGTAGTATAATATACTCCCTCCATTCCTAAATATAAGACTCTTTAGACAATTTGAGAAAATTAAGGAAGTCATTTCCACCTAAATTTCCAATATTACCCCACCCTCCCCCTCTCTCACTTCTACGTCATAAAGAAAAGAAAGGAAAATATTGAGGGTATAATTAGAATAAATTGTTGACAACTAATAAAAGAACCTTAAACGACAATTAATTTGGATACCTAGATATCTCTTAAATGACAATTAATAGGGAATGGAGGGAGTACTGATTTCCCCCAATTAAATGATATACCGGCCTTTTTCGAGAGACTTTAGATTTTACCAACTCGAAAAGGTCAAATGGCCGTATTAGAATATCTTGATGAAGACTTTAACAAGCACTTATAATGCTCACAAAGTTAGATGAATACGATAAAAAGTAATTTCTAAATTAGACTTTACTTTTCGTCTATAGTACAAAACATTACTAGACTCGGCCTTATATGTAAAGTATTTTTTATTTATTGGGGGAGTGAGCCTATCTATTACAAAAAATAGGGAGATACAAGAAGCGGAAGGAGATTCGAACTCATTACTTCTACGTCATGAGGCAACAGCCTTAACCACTAGACCAATGCCTCGTTAGCATACGTAAAGCAATTTATTTTTTTATACCAAAAAACGTATTAAAAGATGTGGAAGAATATCTGAAGTCCTCTTAAACAGACTGTAGATGCAGTAAAGCAGACAAAAAAATTAATCACTTGTTGAAGGATAATCAAGTCAAGCTCACCTACAACCAAAAAATTCCAACGACCGAGGAGTTAAAGGACAATAAATATTGCAAATGACATAACTCTTATAGCCATGACACCAATGGTTGTATTATCTTTAGACATGCCCTATAGAAGACATTTAGGACAATCAGTTCAAGTTTGCTGACAAATAGGCCTAGGAATAACTCGTATACACTGATCCTTTCCCGATTACATATGTCAATACGTTGTCCGCCCGGGAAACATTCCCAAAGTGGTTAAGAAAGAATGGATAATTAAGAACATATATGGGCCGAGGGGAAAACAATTGTAGCCAAGACACCGGGCAACCAGTTAGTGGCTTAAACCCCTTGCCCCAATTTCCAGCTAACAATGAGTTAGAGTACTGGACATACCCAAAACGAATGTGGAACTCAGTCCGAGAGGACTTAACACTTATCAGCCTTACGACCACCGCCCATAAGTATTCTGAAGTTTTAAATATCCCAAAGAAGATCTAAATCAACTTTTCGAATTACGAAATTTTCTATGGAAGAAGGAACCTCGACCTTGCAATTTCCCCCCACATAGGTACATAAGGCTCAAATCAAAATGATAATCTAAATGCTTCAAATACTATCAAAGGAATGAAGCAAGTCCAATCCACATTAAAGAAATTTTGAATGGTTTGTACTAAAGTCTGAAAGATTACTTGCTAGGGTTGTGCTAAATAAGATATGATGCGAACCATCGCCAATAATATGAATGAGACCCTCTTCAATTTGGCAACAACTCCAGAAATTTGCCCAAGTATAGGTTTGGATGGGGACCTTCAACCTCTAATCAACCAATAAGAATGATCCTACGTCGTGACTAACAACCTAGGTATAATCGACTTATGATGGGTGGAAACATCGGCCTCTAATCAACTTAGCAACCTCGGTATAAGAAAGACGCCACAAACGAAGGGGAATAATTCGTTTGATAAATCAGTTTGAACGCCACTAGGAAATCATTGATATGTTCGGATAAGTCCTCTCAAGAACTCAAGTTGAAAGAAAATGTTTACGTTTTATATCTGTGAATTGTGTAAAAACAAAGAATGCTGAATGCTCCTTTTATGGGGATATTTTCAACCTAAGTTTCCTAGTCTTAATTGAATTAAAATACGACATAGTTTTCAGGTCCAAGACAAGGTCTAACCCTTCTTGGACTGAAATACGACATAGTTTTCAAATCCAAGACAAAGTCTAATCCTTCTTAGATTGAAATACGAAATAAGGAAACTATTAAATAACTACTTTAGTAAACTGACTAAAATACTAGTTATTGACTCAAATTAGGAAACTAATGGACAACATGTCCTAAGTCCATAACATATGAAATAAAGCAACTAAACATAATATGAAATTCTTGCAACCATCGTGGCTGGAAGTTTAGCCCACGTTTAAACTCACGTCTCCATTCCGCCAAGTCGGCCCATGCTATCATCCATGTAAACCTTATTAAGGAAAACCCATCTTGGTTTACTTTCAGATGTAAACAAACTCCCTTCGATCGTAGGACTCTCTGGACCCACTTGTTAAGGTCATCTTTGATGCTCTTAGGTTTATTCATCGCTCTTAGAACAACTAAAACTTGAACTTGATATAGGCCGTGATATTCACATCATTCCTCTTCTTGAGAAGGATTTGTCCTCAAATCCTGATTCTCATATGCTTGTCTTTTAACTCTTAGTTCTCCACTATCAATCAACCATTTCAACTTGTAAGGACGAGGATAATTGTCTTTTACATAACAACAAGTGTGAAAGATGTTCTCATGCTCCTCTTCTTCCTCTTTTTTATCTTGCCATTGAACTAGTGAAAGAATCTCATCATTTTCAGCCTCAAACTCCTCATCTTCCATTGAATCATCTTCTTCCTCTTCTTTATCTTGGCATGAGACTAGTGACTACAATTCACCATTTTGAGCCTCATACTCATCCTCTTCCATAGGATCTTCTTCATCCTCGAATTCTATTTCACCATCTTCCTGGATCAGTGTAACCCGTCTGCTTGGACATTTACCAACTAGGTGTCCTCTCACCAGGCATTTTAAAACTAAATGTCACTATAATGAGATGAAATAGGGGATGCTTTACCTTGAAAATGAGTGTATGTAGTAGCTAGCTTCGGCTCAAGCTCTACAGTTTGATAGTTCGACCTCCAAGGTGTTGCACTCATTTTTTGTAATGCTAGTTTAGGTCGTGTATTGCCCTTCTTGAGTTGAGATGACTTATCCCACCTCTCTCTTCCCCTCTCAAACTCTTCTCTCATTATCTATTTTAGCTGCTCTAGCAAAGCTTGCATTTGGGGATCTAGAAAATTTGGTGGAGAAATTTCTTCGCGTGCGTTTCTTTCTTGATTGCGATCCATAAACTTTTATTTTCAACTTTTTTTTAATTCATGCCTAGGAATTTTAATATGCCTGCACAGACATTTTTCTGCCCAAAAAAAAGTAAAAAAATGAAAATCGTAATTTTTCCCTTTTTTTTCTTTTCTTTTTCGCCTTTATCTTTACAATAAGGATTTCTGCAACACTCGAATTTTAGAAATGAGTTTTAGACAAAGTGGTACAAAGAAATCCCCATCCAATTCGGATTCCGAGAAAGGAATTCTTGTCAAATTAAAACAATACAAATCCTTCCCAAAATTGAAATTTGATAGGAGTAGGATACTGAAATTCTTAACGAAAGCATAAATGAAAAATAAAGCAGTAAAGATAGTCCTAACCGGATGAAACTCGTCTCTGATCCAAATGATGCGAACCTTCGCCAACAATGTGAATGAGACCCTCTTCGATTCGACAACAACTCTAGAAATTCGCCCAAGTATAGGTTTGGATGGGAACCTTCTACCTCTAATCAACCAATAGGAATGATCATACGTCGTGACTAGCAACCTAGGTATAATCTAATTATGATGGGTGGAAACCTCGACCTCTAATCAACTTTTGATTAGCAACCTGGGTATAAGAAAGACGCCACAAACGAAGGTGAATAATTCATTTGATAAGTCAGTTTGAACGCCACAAAGAAATTCTTGATATGTTCGTATAAGTCCTTTCAAGAAAACAAGATGAAAGAAAAGCTAACGTTTTATATCTGTGAATTGTGTAAAAACAAAGGTTGTCGAATGCTCATTTTATAGGGAGATTTTCGACCTAAGTTTCCTAGTCCTAATTGAATTAAAATACGACATAATTTTCAGGTCCAAGACAAAGTCTAATCCTTCTTGGACTGAAATACGACATAGTTTTCAAATCCAAGAGAAAGTCTAATTCTTCTTGGACTGAAATACGAAATAAGGAAACTACTAAATAACTACTTTAGTAAACTAGACTAAAATACTAGTTATGGACTCAAATTAGGAAACTAATGGACAACATGTTCTAAGTCCATAACACATGAAGTAAAGCAACTAAACATAATATGAAATCCTCGCAAACATCTTGGTTGGAAGTTTAGCCCACGTTTAAAGTCACGTTCTCCATTCTGGCAAGTAGGCCCATGCAATCATCCACGTAAACTTTGTTAAGGAAACCCATATTGGTTTACTTTCAGCTGTGAACATACTCCATTCGGTCGTAGGACTCTCTGAACCCAGTTGTTAAGCTCATTTCATTTATACAATTGAATCGCTCATGAAAATGTTTTTCAATTTATAGAATGACTTTTTTAAAATCACTTTCAAACTTTTGATCCTAAGTGATCAAATGTGTTTTTAATGAGAAAATATTTCAAAGGTTTTCAAGTTCATCAAGCTTCAATTGGTATAATGTTTAATGGGCAAACCAAATTTCTCATTTTTCAGACTGATATCGGATGTGTTATGCGAAAAATCAGACGAATACGGCAAACTAGACTCCATAGTCGGTAAAGTGAGTTCTTGAGAGCTCTTTTTTCTAGGCAAATACTTTGTTCTAACTGGGTTGATCGTTTAACCACATTCTTGCTTCGGTAGATCGTATAAATCCAGTGATGCATTCGTATTTCCTCAGAGCATGTCCACTTAATTGGATTGTCGTTTTCCATGCAAAAAAACTAGTCATTATTCAACATATGTTTTGAATGTAAAACTATTTTTTGGGTATTTGTATAATCTTCAACATTTAAAGAATAACTTCTCAAAAGATCAAAGCTTTAATTGTTTATATCTTTCACTAGTCATTCCATACTCAATTTTATGTTAGACTTGTGATTCATCTTTATTGAGTGAAGACTGAAATGTGCTATAGAGTTTAATCCCTCACATTAAATTATGATATTCTTGTTACTCGATTTATTACACCTCTGTGTGAGGTTTTGTAGCTCTGTGTGAGCCTTTGTAACTCTGCATGAGTTGAACTCTGGTGAGCTAAGTGGTTGAAGTGTAAACCTTTGTGTGAGTTGTCCACCTGTGTAATCAGTTTATCTCAACTTCATGTGGTGAAAGGGAGTCTTTAGTGGACTTGTAATTCCTTGGATGTGTCTCTAGATAGTGGATGTAGGTTTTATGTGAACTGAACCACTATAAATTTTTTTGTTTGAAGAAAAGGGAAGAACAATTGAATACCTAATTCAACCCCTCATATTCAAGTACTCTTACATTTAGATCCAAACAATCTTTGGTTCATCAAGCTTTTGTTTTTAATTCATGAAATAGTATTTTAACCAGATGTTGCTTGCCACGTAAATTATGTTCTAACTTAAAACTTTTCTCTAGGGTAAATTTTTAGAATCCGATAACCCAACTTGTCCTCAGTGTGGGTCCTCCTCCGAATCAATTCAGCATATACTGAGGGACTGCGTACCTGCTAGGGAATTGTGGCAACGCCTCAATCTATCTCAATATGTCAGTGCTTCCCATGAAGCCACTTTTGAAGAATGGTTTAAAGGTTGCGCTACGGCAAATCATACATCGATTTACAATAACGTGTCGTGGGGTACCATTTTCGTATATGGATGCTGGGCTCTTGGATTCACAGAAATACTAAGGTTTTCTCTCCTAACAAACCATGTGTTCATCCTGCAACTGTCACATTATCCAAATCCACCGAATTTTATGCTTTGGGAACGGATGCGCGTAATGCGCGCAGCACGAGAACCATCTATGTTTCATGGACAAGACCGCTTGCTGGATGGTTTAAGCTTAACGTGGATGGCTCATCGATAAGTAACCCGGGAAGGGGTGGGAGTGGTGGACTTATCAGGAATCATTTGGGCCACTGGGTTTCGGGGTTTTACAGAAATATTGGTATTTGTACGAATAATGTTTCCGAATTATGGGCTCTTAGAGACGGAATCCATCTAGCTATAAGTATTCATGTTCATAAATTAGCAATTGAGATGGACGCAAAAGTTGTCATTGAACTTATTCTTCATGCGGATATTCATACTCACCCATTATCTACGCTTATTTCTGATTGCAGGGCATTACTTCGGCTGATACCGGAGTTTAGCATCTCACACATATTCAGGGAAGCCAATGCATGTGCTGATTGGCTTGCGAAAGCCGGAGGACGGCTATCTTCTTCCGATTTATTTACTTTACACTCTTTACCCCCTTTTGTTAGCCATTTAGTGGCGGGGATGCCCGTGGGGCTTTTTTGTCTAGGACTATTATAGACACATCTATCCATAACCAACCTTTTGTTAGCCTTATAGTGGCAGGTTATGGACAAGAGGTATCTTCTGATAGGCCAATCTGTAACACTTTTGTCCCTATCCCTACGGGCTAGGGAGAACTCCGTTTTAATTTAATATATTTCTATTTCTACCAAAAAAAAAAAATTTAGAATTCAATAAATGATTAATTTGACCGGCTTAATCATTCTTGATCACTTCGTTGGAATAAGTGATGACCACGTAATGTTCTCAATGTCATTGTGGAAAGTTAAATTTAATAACCACATAAATGACTAATTAGATGAAGTTAACTAAACTCTAAAGTAACCATTTAATCCAAAGACCAATTTCTATATCGTTTTTAAATACGGCTACGGTGCAAAACACAAAATGTTTTACACAATGTAAAATATTTGTTGGCAGTCGGACAAAGAATTTGACGGCTGAGATACTTTGGGATTGTGAAAGTTAAAAAGTATTTTTTTTTAATTATCTCACCAAATTATCTCACCAAATTATCTCAACTGTTAGATTCTTAATCCGATAACCACCAAATGTTCTGCACGGGTTTCTACACTGTAGCAGGGTTGCTCATTGTCTCTATCCCAAAATAACTAATCATCTCAATTAGCCATCTTAAAAAAATGATTCCCACTTGGAGTATATTACCAAACTTGAACTTAGAGATAAAAAAGTACTCATCACAAGGTCCTTAGCCCAGTGGGGCAACGGCTTGCCTACGACCTTAAGGTCGTGAGTTCGATACTCTCTCCACGCATGAGGCATGCTTTAATTTGTCTCTCTTTCTAGGGTTATTTCTTCCTCTTCTTGTGAGGTGCTACTCTCTTCTTATGGAGCATCCGCCCAGCTGGGCTTCAAAAAAAAAAAAAGAGATAAAAAAGTACTCAAGCCAACCTTAGAAGGACCTTTATAAATAGGTTCATTAGTTGTCCAACAAAAGAAGAGTTAGCTTATAACTAAACAATGAGCAACATATGTGATATTTGTAAGGAGCGAAATGCTGTTATCTACTGCCGTTCCGATGCAGCTTCGTTATGTTTGTCCTGCGATCGCAAACTCCATTCCAAAAATGCCCTTTTTGGAAGTCATTCTAGGACAGCTTTATGTGAAAGATGTAATAAACAGCCAGCAGTTGTGAGATGTATTGAGGAGAATGTGTCTCTTTGTCCGAATTGTAATTGGATAGGGCATATATATGGTTCAACACATGAGACACAAGTTGTCAATTGTTATTCTGGCTGCCCTTCAACCTCAGAACTTGTTACAATATGGCCATTTTTCAATGATGCAGCTAATTCAGAGCCGGTGATCCGAATTCAAGGTAGCCAAGATGCTTCTCATGTGGAAGTTGGAGGACCTGATTTAGGTGAAGAAGATACTTCTTTTGGAAAGCTTGGATATCAATGAAGTCTAATTTAAGTGGATATTGTTATGTGAAGAAGATACTTCTTTTTTACAATGTTTTGTTGGTGGTTTGTTAATTCGATTCGTTCCGTAAGATAATTAATAATATAAATTAACATTTCTCTAAATTGAAATACGTTGATGTTTTGTTCCTAATTAGAACTTAAATTTAAGTTCTGACTCGTGTAGTCAAACTAAAATTGAATAAAATTGTGAAGTGTTGTTGCAATAATGAGTGCTTCTTTTTGCTTTATTACTTTCAAAGACACTGAATAATCGTAAACTTCATAATCACATCCACCAGAATTACTAACCTTGATATTGATTTATGCTCAGATGATACTTACCATTCCAGGCCTCTTAAAAATATTAGCTATTTTGCTTATGTTCTCTTGTTAAACAATACTAAATAAGATTTTTGTCAGTCCCGCTCGACAGGACTATCGTTGTATTTTAGTTAACCGGTGTATTTCCGATATAAATCCAACTTAGGGAGTGAGACTATCATTATTATTTCTGTTAAAGAGTACATCTATACTGAAAAGTAGGTCCAATTACAACTACTTTAATTCATAATGATAAGATGGAGTTTTTTCCCTCTCTAATACTTAAAAGAGTGGACAGGTGCATTTATACTGAAAAAGTAGTCCAATTAGAACTACTTTAATTCATAATGAAAAGATGGAGATTTTTTCCGACTCTAATACTTAAAAGAGTGGACAGGTACATTTATACTGAAAAGCAATCCAATTAGAACTACTTTAATTCATAATGATTTGGAGATTTTTTCTTCTCTAATACTTAAAACACTAGATAGGTATTCAATACAGTTTGGATGATGAATATTTTGTCACTTTAGAGTATATATTAATTATTTCTTAATTAATAATATTTTCATACAACGCAAATGATAATACACTTCCCTTATAATTTATAAATTGTGGGTTTGAATTATCACGACGAATAAATAAGAAACTACTATTAATTCTTCTAGCGATGTGGAGGGAAAAAGAGGATTCAATTCTATGACATTCCTATACTATTCTACCCAAAAAAATGTACAAAATCCCTATTGTTAAATAAACTCCAAGATGTTTATAGGATAACCAATTCTCCATAGAAAGAGTGAATGTCGTTTAACACAATATCCTAAATCTCAAACGTAGAGTAATTAACCTCAATAAACTAATACTCTATAAATTCACAACTTTTAAAAAATAATATTTTTGTAGGTTTGAATTCCAGTCAGTGTAAAAAAATTAATAATTTTGTTAAATTAGTGAAATAATATTTATTTTTAAAACGATCCTTATATAAACTGATTGCCTGGTTAATATTATAAATTAACATTTCTTTAAGCTTAAATAACTATAACAATTTCGTAAAATGTGCATCTATTGATGGTTTTTTCCTTAGAAATTTTGTGAAGTTTTGTTGTGATTATGAATGCTTCTTTTTGCCTCATTACTTCATGCTTTACAAATTTTCAATTACGTTAGTTACAATTTATTCTAAGTTTTAGATATCCCAACCTTCTTCATTTTTATCCGAGTAATCCAAAGGTGATTGTTATCTTTATTGCGATAAACGAGAATATTAATCACATATAGGAGCTCGTGTTGTTCTTTTTTGTATTATAAAATAAATAATTTGACCCTTGACAATTTATAAAAGTTGTAGAATATTTAAAAAGTGTGAAAACGTCTTAAATCATCTAAAATCAAACATCTAAAGCTCAAGATATAATAAAGGAAAAAATACTATTGTGAAAAACACTCTTTAAATTAAATTTATCAAATAATTAATAAGTCTCTAAATTAATTATAAAAAATAAAATAAAATTGATCGTAGAGGATATAATGTATATCCGGCCATCTTCAAGGCTTTTCATTGGGAAAGTTCTTGTTATTTTTTTTTTAATGGGAGGAGGGGATTCAATCTCGTAATATACGGGTCTAACGACACACTATATTACCAGTTATTCTGGTGGGTGTTGACCGGTGGAATGGTGGTTAGCCTAAATGTTGTTGGATATCTTGTTGATTTCTTCTTGCACCAAACTTCTTTTGTTTATGTAAACAAGTTTGAATGGATTGAGTTTGAATTTGTGATCTTAATCTTATTCTCAAATCAGTCTCAAATTTAACCGAAATTCTAGATAATTTAATGTTACAGATGTTATTTTCGGGGTCAATTAAAAGTTGATTTGAATTTAAATTTCAAACCCTACCAAACTCAAATCTGACTCAATCTAATCAGACCCTAAATGTTCACTTCCGGGTTTGGTTGTTAGCTCATGGCCAATAGTTTTGTTTCGGTCCCTGCCTTTTCAACTCGTGATGAATAATTAGGAGGGAAAGATGTTCTGGAATTTAATTGTTTCCCAGTTATTATTGCTATTTTAGTATATTGTTTTTATTATTAGCACTTACATTTCTCTTTTTTTCTTTATGGACAAAGCTATCCTCACTTTTATATATTAACTAGGAAAACCTTATTTGCGCGATGCGCAAAAATGCCCATATTTTGACTTCGCATTTTGGCCTGTTTGGTTAGGCTTGTATATTTTTTTTAAAAGGGTGAGATTCGAGAATTAGATTCATCAATCGAACCGGATACTTTTTAGTCGAGTGAGATTAAAATTGCGAGATATGGATAAATTGGTAAAGTCTTGAAGGAGAGAGCCAACAAAATACTCAACTCCAGACGAGATTTGAACTTGCGTTGTCGGGATTACTAAACCAACGTCACCTCAGACTTGCCAACTCGTAGGGAGGCCTTGGGCTTGTATAGTGAAGCTAGCTATATATGCTACTTTTTAAATACTTAACGAGTCTCAATAGTTCAAAGCAAGAGGAATGCGTATTAGTTTTCACATTCAAAAGAAATTTCCAATATAATGAAAATAACTCAATTGCTCTAAATCAGCCATGTTTGGTTTCCACGTCCATTTCAGAATAATTTCCATTCGGTGTTCTTCATTTCCCCCATAATATATGCTCCATTTTTAGTACCAAAACATATCTAATGCATTTTTTTCTCTCTCTTACCCTCCTTTAATTATTAATTTTATTTTCAAAGAAGTGTATTTAACTATTTATTGTGTTCTATGAAGGAAAAAATATAAGTCCATGGATTTTAGTAAATTATTAATTTATTTGAAAAATCCAAATTGAGGTGTTATTCAATGGAAGGAGTAATAAATACACCACTCCTTGTAATATAAATACCAGAGGACTTCATAGAATGAAAAAAAAATCGTCTTTCTAAGTGATGTTTTAATGTCTGTTTCAACCATTCGAAATTTTTTATTTGTATACTACTGAATCTGTAATAGAAAAACGAAAATAACGCAACAAAGTAATCTTTATTAATCAAATCAATAGTGAGTTACAATCTCTGGAAGGACTCCAATTTAGCTGGAATGATCCTCCGATTCTCCTCTTCTGAATTTGTTTTGTCATAGCGTTGGAAGACTTGATCTTGAATTAAATACGATTTGATTCCAAGCGCTAAACCTTCGATTCCACAAAGCCGTTATGCCTTCCTGGGTTTTTGTCGCGAAGAACGCCTTTGAAGACTGTTGAAGATTTCCTGAGAGCTTTTGTCAGTTGAAGTCTGTTTGTAGCTTCCAAATGATCTCTCTATGCCTTTTTTCTTTTTCTCCTTTTAAGCCTTGGGGAAGACCCCTATTTATAGGCATAAATGAGGGCTAGGGTTACTTATTGGGTTAAGCAGCCCATTCACTTATGTTGGGTTGACCCATTCTTTATTTGGGGCGGCCCAATGTTTAATCCATTATCTTAATGGACCTCTATTTAACTTGACATTCTGGGCTTGCATTTCATTAGCCCAATTGAGTTTGATCCACTATTTTTCTTTGGACTTTATTTCAAGTGGATCTGGGCTTGTTTAAAATGATTTATTTAACATGATCCAGTTGTAGTGGTCCAATATTTAATCATTATTTATTAAATTCAAGTAGCCCAGACGAATAATATTTATTTATTAGTCTGGATTAAATAAATTTAATTACTTGAAAATTCACTTGTCTACAAGAAGTGAGCCACGTATCACCCTAAACACTAGCAAACTCTTCTCCTACCACCGATTCTCAACTGAAGTCAATGATGAAACTGTAATACTCGTAACTTTTTTACTACGAGATTATGTGTTTTAATTACGTCATTACATGTTTTTAATGCTTTATAAAATGTTGGCATGAATTAATTGTTTAATTGTTATGTGTCACTTAACATGTTTATGTGTTATATGTACCTAATTGATGTTTGGAGTTGTGTGACATGAGCGCACTTTGTGTGAGATGTGAGGGACATAAAGAGAAATTAGAATTGAATGGGGAGGGAGTTATGACTAGTTTTCTCCAGCCATTTTGGAAGTTACCAAATCCGGAAAAAAAAAATAAGAAGAGGAAGAGAAAGAAAAGAGAGGGAAAAATATGAGACTTCGAGGGAATATTTAAGTGAGTAATTCTTCTCGGAATTGAGAGAACTTTATATCAAAGTTGATCACCTTGGAAATACCTACGCAGTAGTGAAAGAGGAATTCCATTTGGAGTTCGGAGTAGAGAGATATCGCATCGGGAAGAGGGGCTGTCCTGGGAATTTTCTACACTACCTTGATTGATATTTTTGCTTAAATTGCTTGTTTGAAGGTATGGATCCTACCCTCTTTTTGTTGTTTGATGTTAGAACTTATATTTTCTGCCTTCCTTATGAATTATTGAAGCATAAACTATTTTACCTTATTGTAATTTATCAATTGGAACAATTGCTAATGATAGTGAAAGTTGAAAATTGTGAAATCGTGATTGTGGATACTTTGTGAACCGGTGAAGGGAATTTGATTACTTGCTTCCTTATTTGAATATGATATTTTCCACCTAATTGCTTACTTGCTTAATTGTTATTTGTTGTACATATTTGAGTCTTTTAGAGTCGTCACTATTTGGTTGAGTTGAGTCGTCTTATTAGGTTTTGGTCGACCGAGTCGTCGCCCCGTTTTGAGCTCGTGTCTAGAATCACTAAATGACATAACTCGTTCGAAGGTTATAAACGTGACTTCTATGAAGTGAATGGTTTTGATCCCCGAGGGATTGTGTGATATATGTGGCACTTCATGGACATTCATCTGATGAGGGAAAATCATTGGGACTGTAACGATTTTGTGAAGTCCAAGGTGTTGGATGATGATACAATGTAGGATGAGTCCTCAAAGCGTGAACCCATTCGTTCAGGGGATGAAACTGAATCCGTGTGTTGAACTATTTGAGTTTTCCTAGTTTGGACAATAACTAGGGTCGTTACAGTTATTGGCGTAAAGTCGTGAGATACCTGAGCTCGAAGTGTGAGAAGTTGTGTCATAGCAATATCTATGTTCGTAGTATCTAAGCATGCGTGTGATCGTGTGTACCGTACGGACAGAGCATGGTGTTTGTCGTACATTCGGTTGTGTAAGTGCTTAGATGTGAAGAATATAGCTAATCCCTTAATTGTTGTTTCTCACTTGCTTATCTTGTTTGGAGTCTTGATTCTTACTTGATTTTAGTGTCAAACGTGTATTTTGAGTTGGGTTTGAGTGGGTGCAAATTGGTACACTTTTGTACAAGTGTTGCACTTGTTTTTCAGAATTCTGCAAGTCGCGAACGAAGTAATCATCCGCATAGAAAAAAAACCTAATATCTTCGTGTGGACAAAAGCGCGGACGAACCATTCGTCCGCAGGTGTCTTCGGTCGACCGGTCTGGGTGCTAACGGTCAACCGGATGCTTTGTGTATGTCTGTTGATTCTAGATGACCACCGGTCGACCGTGCTATGGGGTAGGTCGACCGGAGGGTCACAGTAAGGCTATGTTGTGAGGTTTTCAACTCTTTTTCTTCTCGTGATTCGTGCCACGTGCATTGTACGTGTTGTGCGGTGTATCCTCAGTGTATTTTCAGTATGGTTACAGTGATAGTATGTTATGTTGTGTGTATCTTTTCCTTCGGGCCGTTTTGGGGAATGGAAAAACTATTTCGAGTCTTGCTTGCATTATATGTTATGTTGTACAGGGATTATGTGGATCATACTGAGCACTGAGAGCTTAGTCCATCTGTTTTACTGTGCAAGTGTTATTGATCATGAGCTCTACTATGGTGATGATGCTTGGGAGGGGCCCTATGACGAGTGAAGATAACGAATGTAGCTTTAACAATTTATTATGTACTGTATTTCCTTTTAGATTATAAACATATTTTGGTTATGTATTCACTAGCACACTTTGATAATTCCGGTTTCATAAATGATATTCCTTTTGATAACAACATTGTTCTGCGGCTTTGGTGTCTCATTTACCCATGAGACACTATCATGTCATCATCCCTGGTTTCGGGGTGTGGTAGCAACAACTTCTGACCTATAAAGATACCTCACCATATTAGAGAGTTACAGCCATGTAAAGACCCAGTTAGAAAGCGATCATAGGGAAAATAATTAGTCTCAAGGACTCGAGAGCAAAGAGAAAAATGTTGTTAAAGCCCCTAATCATGAAAACCAAGCTCTCCATTGGGACTTGGGTTTACATAGATCCGACCAAGCACACCAACAAAATTTCTTATTATTCTCATCCCATCCCCACAAGAGAACTGGCGTATTATTCCTATGATATATTGTATAGTAGCTTTCAACAGAACAAAACCTGACATGACACATGTAGGAATTTCCTGGACAACAAATTTAATAAGCACCACACAGGCAGGGAAATAGATGCTCTTTTCCTTTTAGGTGCTGAGCTTTTTCCAAACCTTGTCACAGACAAATTGGAAGACCTTTTTCTTTGATCGACCGGTCATGTATGGAATATTAAAGTTCTTCCCTTTCTCATCCCCTTCACGAATGCCAATGATGGCAGCGACGAGATTCTTGATCCCTTGAGGGGTATCTTATTGTAGAAGATATTGGATTTGTCAAAATTGACCATTTGTCCATAACAGAACTCATAGGTCTCAAGAAAATTATTTAGCCTATGAAAAAAAAGACTCATTGGCCTAGGAGAAAATGAGAGAATTATCTGCAAAGAGTGGATGAGAAAGCAAAGCATTGTTTCCAATCTAAAACCCGTCAAAGAACCCTTATCCTCGGCCGAGCGAATGAGGGAAGACAAACTAGCAGTACAAATCATGAACAAAAAAGAAAAGAGAGGATCTCTTTGTCGAATGCCCAACCCTAGATGCCTTAAAAGACCACCAAGGTACACCATTCAAAAGAATCGAATAGCTCGCAATACGAATACAATTCAAAACAAGTGAGAAAAATCCAGGCGGGAAATTTATACATGTCATCATAGTTTTCGAATAATTTCATTCAACCATATCAAAAGTTTTGATCATATCAAGCTTCAGAGCCAAATGAAGCAGTACATGCGGCTTCACAGTTTCGAGGCTATGAAAAATCTCAAAAGCAATAATAGCATTATCAGTGATGAGCCTATCATTCAGAAAAGCGCTCTGGGCCTCATCGATTATCATGTTCATCACCAATTTTAGGCGATTAGTGAGGACTTTAGAGATCAGTTTATATACAACATTACACAAGCTACACACGCTTTGCTCTATCTAAACCTGACCAATTGGTTCGGGCTCCAATCTATCTTCACATTTTTTTGCAGTCGTACTATAAGTAGACTAGTAAGTAAAAAAAATACAATCATAAAAAAGGGGTGAATTTCATTTTGATCCTTGTAAATGGCTCGCATTTTCAAGTTCGTTCCTGAAATTATAGAAATGTCAACCTCATCCCTATAAATGGCTTGCAATGTCAAATTCATCCCTGAAAATTCAGAAATGTTAACCTTGTCCCAAGAAATGGCCCTCTTGTTCCAAAAAAAAAGTCCTTATGTTGTTAACTAACTCTAAGCTAACAAAGACTAAGTGAAATTTGAAAATCCCGTAACCGAAATCCAGAATCGATTATAATGAAACCAGAATCAAAATGCGAAAATATAGATACAAAAACTTTTACAAATCGCACTTGGTATGAATGTTGACATTTCTGAAATTTCAGGGACGAATTTAATACTGCGAGCCATTTATAGGGATCAAAATATAATTCACCCTAAAAAAAGCATAAACTTAAAATAATTCAGATTTAAGATAGAGTTTCCTAATATAATTATACAAAGTTTGAGTAATCTTACAGTTTCATCAGGAAGAAAATGTAAAAACGTTCTTTGTTTTCCTTTTACCTATTCTACTTTCTTTTTTTCTTTTTTATGATCAATTCCTTTTACCTATTCAAAAATGAAGAAGTCACAAGAAGAAACTTTATTTTTGTTAACTAGTTTATAATTAACTGACTCAAAATTACGTAATGAGGTTTATGAAATAGGCAACCAACCAATAGAATGAGGAAAAATTCTGATATAGACCTGGCCTACAAGTGGGGATATAGACCACTTAGTCATAATCAACTACATCCCCTCTTTTGATTAAAAAACAATAAAAAGCGCACTCAAACAATGCACCAAAAGGGGAATATTTTTATTATTTTAATCAAAAGCGTGATGTGGTGAATGTGGGCCAAGTGAGTCATATCCACTTTAGTGAGCACTGTCACATGATAAATTGATCATATATTTTCCTTTGACTGGCCCTTACGAATCATTCAATTCCCATTACCCCACCCGTCTGTCCTTAGTAAAAAAAAAAAAAATATATTCAATTATATAACTGTTATTTTGATATTAGTTTCACAATTCCTCTCAAGAATTGGACGAGGACTATTTGTAAATGTGAATTTCGCTTACTTCATATGAAGAGATCTGTATGACCAGTTCCACACGAGACAGTAATAGAATTGAGTGACCCCTCCTTAATCTTCTTTTCCCTTTCTCCCACCTATAAATACAACCATTTTTTACCCTTTTCTCCCCAACAAAAATCACATCATCATATTTCCCTAACCTAAAAAGTTCACGTCTTCTTTACAATTTTATTTCCTTGTTATAGCCCTCGTCTCGCTCTTTTCCATTGCTAAAGCAACTGTTCCCGATTCTAAAACTTTTAAATTCGTCAACAATGGGAAATTCGGAGAAAACATAGCCGAATATACTGCTAGTTATCGTGCTTTTACTGATTTCACATTCCCATTTCAACTATGTTTTTACAACACAACACCGAGTGCTTATTCCCTTGCTTTAAGCATGGGTGCAGGCCATCCGGAATCGGCCCGCCGTTGGGTCTGGGAAGTTAATCGCGGTAACTTAGTTGGTGAAAACGCTACTTTTACAGACAAATTGGCTCCACGGATTCAAAAATTATTTCGAATTGGTGATTATTGTCCAAAAACTATTTTTTTACAAAACACAGGATCAAAACAATTTATGTTTGATGGCATAAGTCCTTCCGACCAAAATTCCATCAATCAACTGTTAATTTGAAATTTGAACATTCTAACCCTAAAATTATGAGAGGCATTTTTGAAATTTTACAAATTAAATTAAACTCCTCCCCTAACCCGACCCACCATTCCCCTCCCCCTACGCCGACCCCCATCGCTTCCCCCGACCCCTAACCCGATCCCAAAACAAATGCTTTATAATTAGAGTACAAAATTGCAAATTCTTCAACAAATGGAGCCCTCATTTATCAAAGCCCGAATTCAGGACCACTTTAACATATCTTCGATTTGGTATTGATGCAAACTTGAGGGCCTATACTTATACTTATGGTACAAGGACAGAAGATGGTGCTTGGAAAGAGACTTATGCACTATTGAAATAAGATATATAGAAATTTTACTTATAATAGAAAAAATAAATAATGATATATAAGCTATGAATTTATTTTGTTGGAGAAATAAGATGAAAGGTGTCTCTTAATCATTTTATTTTCAGGATTACAATATTTATTTTGTTGATATAAATTTTATGTAGGGACTTATATAGTGTTTCAGTTGTGTGAAGGTTTCCCAATTCTTGTCTAAGATCAACTAAAATCTCCCTTGTCTTTTTGTTGAAAATTTTATTGAAAATTCTACTTTTTCATAGTTTCTTGTTTGTCCTTGTAATTCTTTGTTGCAATATATATATATATATATATATATATATATATATATATATATATATATATATATATATATATATATATATATATAGCTTTTTACATCAAAACCCCTATTAAAAAATGGGAGAAGGATAACCTTAGCGGAATGGAAACTTACACTATTGTTGTCACAAACAATTATGACCGGACGCCGAACTAGAAAACAAAGTCGGCCATTTTTATATTCATATTTGAGAATTTTTCTCCCAAGATAGTTTACAGTTGGAAAATGACGACGACTAAATTAAATATACATTATTGGAAAATAATTCCTCACGCGGTAAGCTGGTTTGGAGCTAATTGGACTTCCTCAAAACTGAATATGCATTATTATTGAGAAAATCTCTAACGCATTAAGGTAAGTCTAAGAGGTTGGATTCCACCTAAGTATGTGTTATTGGACAAGTATCCTCACACAGTAAACCTGTCGGGTTCAAAAACAAGTCTAAGCCTAAAGTGTCTAGATGAATTTAAGTGTGAAAAGTTGTAAGAAAAGCCTACAAAGACAATATAAATGAAGATAAAAAGACGTGTTGAATGTTATTTGTGCTGTCTTTGATCTCCTTCTAGTCTTTTATTTATAGTCGCTTAATGAAATGTCTTCCCATGTTGAATTTTGTCCTTTACAACCATGACTTTGTGAGGTGGACATATTTTCCTATATCATGATCGTTATAGAGAACGTGGGCAAACTCCATGTGCTTCGTTTGACTGATGGTTACACATTTCTCTTCTTTCCAGGGGTTGTCCAGTTGTTGCATGGCCCTAAAGACTCTCCTGTTCGTGTCCGCTACTTTGCATGCAGATCGGGATAGTTGGAGAAGGGATAAGGTTTAGGACTGGGTAAAAGGAGTTTAAAAAAACTTACCTGATGTTCAGGAGTTTTGTTTGACCATCTCAGCCATTATTCCTTCTGGCTGGTTGAGTTTCTGGATCTCGATTTCATTTTCTGTTTCTGGTTAGCTTACCTTAGCCGGTCGGTTATCTTTCTTCGATTAGGCAAGAATTTTTAGATGTGAATAACTATTATCTACCGTAATTAAATCAACATTAACATATGTCTCGAGGACCCGTTAAAAACTCCTTCAAACAATAATTCGTAACAACTGGTAAGATGAGAAATCTTGACAATAGTGTCACAGCTGTAATTTCTCTAACAAATAATAGTCAATCTAAGCTGATATAAACTTTCCTCTTTTTTCTTGATTTACTATTTAATTTAAACCAACTTGAACTCATAGATATTTAATTAAGCCGATACATACAACTCTAAAACAAAGTAACTTATAAACTAATTTATTGATTTTTTTGTGTAAAGTTAAATATGAACCTTCAATTTAAAACGAATGGAATATGATTATATATTACTGTCAAGAAGCTTAGCATTATTGAAGCAGCACTAATTCTTAACAAATTTCTTTCTCACCGAAAAAAACATTTATTTATTTATCATATGATTTTTTCTAACAAGTTTCATTCTTAACCCCCAAAAAAATATTAAACCATACTTTTACCTATTCCTTACCCGTCCGCTGTCTGTTTCTGCTCAAGAATTATTCAATTCCATTCATCTTTTCTTCCTTTCCTTCTTGTCTTGTATGGCAAAGCTCCACGGTTAATAAATTCGTAAGGATCTTTTCTCCTTTGACCTGTCTCATTTCTTGTCATATTAATAAGAAATTAATATTTATCAAATTTTAATTAAAAAATTCATAACTTAAAAAATAATTGTGGAACCCGTAGAGAAAATTATAATACGTGATAATCATCTATTAGTGTAATATTAAATGAGACAAAATTAGAGACAGAAGATTTTTTTTCGAGTCCATCCCCAGTTCATTTAGTATGAATTACAGACTGATCGGCGGATTTTCGGTCCGTTTGACAGTACTACTACATGAGCGGTTTGGCTTCAAAATATTGACAAATGGTAAATTGGTTCTTATGACTAGGGGTGTTCAAGAAAAACCGAAAACGACCAATCCAAATCGATCCAAACCGAATTTTCGGTTTGAGCGGTGCATTGGACTGGTTTCGGTTTGAGCTAAATTAAAACCGAATTTTTGGTTTGGTTTAAAAAAAATTATAAACCAAACCGAATATATATAATATATAATATAATATATATTAAAGGACTTTTTTGCAATAAAATATAATTTTCCTTAAAATGATTTCTAATATAATTGCTAACTTTTGTATCTCATTCTAGAATTTTCAAGTGCAAGTTCTTCAAGTGTTAAACCAAGAGATTAAAAAGTCATCATTTGGTATGCGATTTTAGATTTACCAAAAGATTTTATTGTATTTCACTATTTTGAACTAATAATTATATAATTTTTGTGTTTTTCTTTTTTCTTGTAGGATGATTTTGAAGTAATTTGTTTGAAGTGCAAGGATCAAGACCAAGATTTATGTTTTATTATTTTGTTTACCTTGAGAAAATAATAGGCATATTTTTTTAAAAATATTTTTAGCAACTAACTAATTAAATAAAGTATGGGGTTCAGGTAGCCCAGTGGAAAAGGCTATCCAACTCGCGGCGGGAGGTGCGGAGTTCGATTCTGCATCCCCCTTCCCCCCCCCCCCAAAAAAAAGAAAAAAAAACTAATTAAATAAAGTTTTTTTAAAACTTTATAATCAATATTTTTGTGTCTCGCAAAATCGAGCAACCAAACCAATCCAAACCAAACCGATTGCATCGGTTTGAGATTTTAAATGGTTTGGATTGGATTCAAAAGTTTCAATCCAAATATTTTGGTTTGGTTTGAAAAATGTATAAAACTGAACCATGAACACCCCTACTTATGACTCAAATGGTAATTTCCTTTGGCAAAAGCTTTGATTCACCAACTGATACTCTTTTATTGTGCCAGTCTTTTAGGGCCGGAGAAGGCCCAAAGTATCTTGCTAGTTGGGTTTATCCATCCCAAACAGTAAATTGTATATATGGGCTGATGTTGTAGCCTTTACCGAAATAATGTGAAATTCAATTCTGAGCCCAACCAAATCAAATTCATTGAGATCGGAATACAAAGTGGCTAATCAATACTCCCTATTTTCCATAATATAATTCGGATAAGATATGTAAGACTAATTTTCTTTCAAGAGAGTACTTTATTAGTTAAAATATTAATATTACTCTCTTAAATATAACTTATGTACCACTAATTTTCTTTCAAGAGAGTACTATTGATATTTTGACTAACAAAATAATTTATTTTTTACTTTCTTAATTTTATTACATGCTCTAAACGATTTAACGACTTATATTATGGAATGGAGGTACCATCACTTTAACATATCTTCGTTTGGGTTTGGATGGAAACTTGGGGAATAAATAGCCATTTTGGTCACTAAGGTATTTTCGTCCTACCACTTTAGTCAAAAATGAGTTTTTTTAACTTTTTTCATCACTGAAGTTTTTTCATTCTACCATTTTGGTCAAAATGAGTTTTTTCTGCCATTTTCATCACTAAAGTTTTTTTCATCTGCTATTTTGGTCACTAAAGTTTTTCCATTCTGCCATTTTGGTCACTGAAATTTTTTCAAAAAATCATTTAGGTCACTTAAGTTAGTGACCAAAATGGCAGAATGGAAAAACTTCGATGACAAAATAGCGAGTAAAAAACTTTAGTGATGAAAATGGCGAAAAACTCATTTTGACAAAATGGCAGAATGAAAAAACTCGATGATGAAAAAAGTTAAAAAAAACTCATTTTTGACTAAAGTGGCAGGACGAAAATACCTTAGTGACCAAAATGGCTATTTATTCAAACTTGGGGCATTTTTTTTGAATGACATTGGTTGGGTAGAATGGTCATACTATGTCATTGATTTTTTTTGGGAGACAACATTTACATTGGCTCAGATTGCAGACCAGGACGTGGCGTGTCAGCCAGCGCTGCCAGTATCGGTCGCGGGAGACGGAAGTCCCATTTCCGTCCTGTTCCGTCCTCAACCTCCAAAAAATTTCCAAATCTATTCTTTCCATTTGTTTGATTTATGCACGACTCCCAAGGACAACCCCCACTGGTTGGTTTTCTATATTTATTTTATTAACTCCCCTGATCCCCTGTCTACGTTGCTAACCTTTTTCTTATTTTCTTTTTATATATTATACTTTCTATATATCTCTAATCTCCTGGTAATGCTTCCCAAATCCCACGGTTCCTTTTTTTTTTAATTTTCTACTTTATTTCTTATATTATTTTATTAACTAATCTCTATTTAATTCCTTATTAAATTGATGTGATTTTCTATATATATTATTTATATTATACTAACTTTCCTAATCCAAATAAAATTCCTAATTAATTATAATTCCAATTTCACATCTAATTAACTTATTCATCTACATGATTTATAATTATACCCCCGATTACGATACGCGAGTGAAACGCCCCTCAACAAAACATAACCAAATATAGCACGTAATATGTATGTCCCCCGTGGGGTATGCTTGCAATCTAGATATGTTGCCACCATTGCACACCCATGAAACAAATATTTCATTTCCAAACTTTCTTTAAAAAAAAAAAAAAAAAACTTTTGTTACCAAGGGGATCAATGGAAATGATGAGTCTATTATTCTGAGTTGAAAATTTAATTTTAGATTCTCTTAATTACATTCATTCTACAATTTATGAGATATAAGAGTTGTTTTAAGGTCTCATTTTAGAACGATTTTTCTTATATGGACCAGGTCTATATAGACTTTATGGTTCAAAATTAGTCACGTTATCACATAATTGTCTCTCTTCTCATTTTGTAGTGATGTGACCAGTTCTGTCCAATGGACCTGGTTCATATCAGAACTATCACATTTTAGAATGTGTTCCCCACTTTCTCTTTCCAAATATTCTTGTGTACTTTTGTTCAGGAAGGACGAATTCAAAACTTACATGTCCTAGAAAAGAGAGGTTAAAAATAAGAAGACATACGTTCTAGTAAATTTTAAAATATTTTGAAGGGATAAGATGTAATTTTTAAAATAATAAAAATCAGAACAAATAAATTTCGTTCTATAAAAAATATGTCATTTAAAAAAATTGTTAGGACGATCGCCTACCTTGAATCCCACATTGTTTTTTTGTAAAACTACGATGTAACCTAACATAAAGATCCATGAAAACACAAAATTGACAAGGTTGTGGGATAATCTTGAGAAAATTAAGCAGACTATGGACTAATGTATAAGCTTTAGGATGCCAAAATCAGATAGTATAAAAGCACGATAAGGATTAAGGCATCAAAATATACAACTGAGTGAGTGCCAAATCGGCATATTGTTGTCTACTTGTGTTGCCTGGATATCATACAAATTCTTGTTGGGACATACTTAGATCTTCATGTCAAAAACTACACATTTTGTCCCTTATAAAATCTTCCTAAGCTATTCCCTTTGCTTTATTGCACTTTTGGAATTCATGTTCGGTGTTATTATAAGATTATTTCTTAATTTTTATTCGAAATGGTCAAAATTTATACTTCTAAATAGTTAATTTGGAGTCAACGGGAGCATGTTTTAATGACAGTGTACTATCTCTTGCGAGTTTGACATCCAAGACTAGTAGACCTCCTGTAATTTCTCCACCCTCTACTAAAATAATAATAAAATAAATAAACAATTTGGAGAATGTTCGGTGACAAGCTGAACTCTGTGCCTGTATGCAAAGCCCTTATGATACCCGTAACTTTTCACTTACGTGTTAATTATGTGTAATTAATTTTTTTCACGACTTGTTACATTGGCTTGAATTTATTTTGTTCGAATATGTGATTTTGAACCATTTATTTTTTCATCACATATTACGTGCTATATTTGGTTACGTTTTGTTGAGGGGCGTTTCACTCGCGTATCGTAATCGGGAGTGTAGTTATAAATCACGTAGATGAATAAGTTAATTAGATGTGGGATTGGAATTATAATTAATTAGGAATTTTATTTGGATTAGGAAAGTTAGTATAATATAAATAATATATATATATATATATATATATAGAAAATCATATCAATTTAATAAGGAATTAAATAGGGGTTAGTTAATAAAATAATATAAGAAATAAAGTAAAAAATTAAAAAAAAATAAACCGTGGGATTTGGGAAGCATTACTTTACCAGGAGATTAGAAATATATAAAAAGAAAATAAGAAAAAGGTTAGCAATGTAGACAGGGGATCAGGGGAGTTAATAAAATAAATATAGAAAACCAACCAGTGGGGGCTTGTCCTTGGGAGTCGTGCATAAATCAAACAAATGGAAAGAATAGATTTGGAAATTTTCTGGAGGTTGAGTTTGGAAATTATCCAGGACGGAAATGGAAAGTGGACTTCCGTTCTGAACAGAAATGTTGTCTCAAAAAAAAATCAATGTCATGGTATGACCATTCTACCGAACCAATGTCATTCTAAAGCAATTCCCGGAAACTTGAAGGCCTTCACCTTTAATTCCAGGACACAAACTGGTTCTTGGAATGAGATTTATAGACTATTTCTTGATTAAATATTGTAAGAGTTTATTATTTTATTAGTAAAGAAAAATAAGAGATGAGATATTTTCTTCATCCATTTAATTTATTAGTTTTTATTTGATTTATCCAATAGCTTTCCAGTGTATCTATTTCTATTATAGCAATTCTTATGTGATCAAAGTTTTTCTTGTATAATTCAGCAAAAAAAAAGAAGTTTTTCTTGTATACTTTTCTTCTTCATGTTACTTTTTCTCTCACGAGTTTCATAAACAGTTGATTAAAAGTACTTTTTGATGAGTAATATGAAGAAATTTGTGTGCGGGAAAGTAAGAGAAGAACAGAGAACTTGGGGAAAAATTTTATGAAATTTTCTAATGATAGATTACATTGTAGTTAGCTTATTTATACAACTAATTAACCTCCTAACTAATTGTAACTAACTAACAAAGTAACTGCCATTACATTAATTAAAACCCTAGCATCTATTTAATGTGGATCCATTTCATTAGCCCGGATCCGTGCATTTCTGATTATGACCCGGAATGCTTTGATGATTTGACTTAGTCTTGTAATCCTCCTTTCCTCCTTTTTCCTCTAATATTTCTCCTTCATTTAAGCAAGTTCCAGCTTCATTGTTCAGCTCCTCAATGATCAATTCATGCTTCTTTTCTGCTTCCTTCAACACCCTTCCTTGAACTGGAACTTGATACAGGTTCAACAACTTCTTACCAAGAAAGAAAATCTATCAATGCTTAATGGCTTTGTGAACAAATCTGCAAGCCTGATGACATGTAGATATAGGCATAGGTTTCAAGATACCCTCTTTGTATTTTTGCCTCACAACATGGCAATCTATCTCAATATGTTTGGTTCTCTCATGGAAAATTGGATTTTCAGCAATATAAATGGCACTAGAACTATCACAGAATAGAGCAACTGGCTTACTTTGATGTATGCCCAAATCACCAAGTAAATATAGTAACCATTGTATTTCACAAGTTAGCATGGCCATTGCTCTATACTCAGCCTCACATGAACTCTTGAATACTGTCTGTTGTTTCTTAGATTTCCAAGAGATCAAAGAATCTCCAAGAAAAATGCAGTAACCAGTGAAAGATTTCCTTGTCTCTAGTAACTTGCCCAATCACTATCTGTATAGCCCTTCAATTCAAGTGTACACTTTGCAGTAAATAACAAACCTTGTCCTGGAGTAGCTTTAAGATACCTCAAGCACCCTATGCACTGCCTTTAGGTGTAAAACAGTAGGACAATCTAGAAATTGACTTAAGTTGTTGCACAACATATAGCTTATGTTTGGTCTTGTGACACAAAGATACAACAATTTTCTTATCATTCTTCTGTACTTAGTAATATCACCATATGATTCTGAATCTCCATGCATATTTAGCTTTGGGATCAATAGGTTTGCTAGATAGAAAACCTTCCTCCTTTAACAAGTCAAGGACATACTTCCTTTGGCATAAATTTATCCCTTCCTTACTTCTGGCAACTTCAATTCCTAAGAAGTATTTTAAGTCACCTAAGTCCTTGATCTTGAACTTAGTATGCAAAAAAAATTTCACAGCCACAATTTCATCCAAATCATTGCTTGTAAGAATCACATCATCTACATAAACCAGGAGAGCAATGAACTTACCATTAGAAGCTTTAATGAATAGATTATAATCATGCCATGATTGATTGAAACCAAGATTGATCAATGCCTTAGTTAATTTTTTGTTCCATTCTCTGATGGCCTGCTTCAATCCATACAAAGATTTGAGTAATTTGCAGACCTTTCCACTGTTTGGAGAACAATATCTTGGAGGAGGTTTTATATAAATCTCCTCATGTAAGTCACCATGCAAAAATGCATTGTTAATGTCAAGTTGGTGAACAAACCAACCTTGAGCTGCTACCAAAGTTAAAAGAGTTCTAACAGTAGTCATCTTAGCTACTGGTGAAAAGGTATCAAGATAGTCAATCCCAAGAAGCTGTGTATAACCTTTTGCCACAAGTCTAGCCTTGTACCTTTCAATAGCACCACTTGACAAAAATTTAACTTTGAAAACCCATTTACAATCAATGGCTTTCTTGCCTGGTGGTAAATAAGTTAAAATCTAGGTTTGATTTGCTTCTAAAGCTTCTATTTCTTTCTGCATAGCATCCCTCCACTCTTCAAATTGAACTGCTTCTTGGTAACTAGAAGGCTCCTTGGTAATATCCAATAATAGAACAAAAGATTTATGATTGTTATGCAACATATCATAAGAAAGCACATGATTAAGAGTGTGAGGAGAAGTAGCAGAAGAAAGGGTAGGACAATCATAGTCTTGCAAATATGAAGTAATTTTTTAGGTCCTAGATGACTTTCTTAATATAGGAGCAGGACTATGATCAACATTTGGACTATCAGCAGATGAACTATAATGAGTATGTGGCACATGGTCAGTAATATGCACAGAATTTGAAGTAAATGAATGAGGAACATGTGTGTGCTCTTGTTAAGTATCAAAAGATAAATGATGTGTATAAGATGATGGAGAATGAACAAATGAATCAACGAAGTATTATTTTCATAAGAAGAGAATGGAAAAAATGTGTTCCACAAATATCACATCCCTAGATATAAAAAGCTGCTGAGTTTCAAAATCCAGAAGTATGTAACACCCCCTCCCCTTTTGAAGTACCAAGACTGCCCTAAATACACAAATTTTCTTTCTCTATGATCAAATTTCCCTCTTCCATGATCAAGGGTGCAAGCATAGTTTAGACAACCAAATATTCTAAGATTCTAATAAGAAGGACTAGATTTATGTAATACCTCATAAGGACATAAGTCATGGATGACAGGAGAATGAGTCAAATTGATAAGATAAGTAGCACGTTGAACACAATATCCCCAGAGATTCAAGTGTATGATAGATTAAAATTTTAAGGCTCTTGATAATTTCATAATATGTTGATGTTTTCTCTCAACAATACCATTTTGTTGAGGTGTGGCTACACAAGATGTTTGCTTTATAATACCTTGTGTGGAATAAAAATTAGGCATGAGAAATTCAGGACCATTGTCAGTCCTAATGATCTTGACAATGACGAAAACGAGTATGAACAAAAGCTAAGAAAGATTTAAGAGTGGATTGTGCATCTGATTTAACTTTAAATAATAAAAGCCAAGTAAACCTACTGAAATCATCCATCCACTATTGTGAGGAAATATTTTTTCCCATACACAGTTTCATGCTTGTATGGCCCCCATATATTTACATAGATAAGATAAAAAACACCTTTGACTACAGTAGTGCTGAGAGAAAAACTTTGTTTATGAAGTTTAGCTAAATGGAAAATACTGCAATGACATTGAGGTTTACATGAAACAGATGAAGAAATACTTCTTACTGATCTCAATCTAGAAAAAAAAAATGACCAAGTCTATAGGGCCACAATAGAGAATCAATCTCTTTATTTGGAATAACAACAGAAGAAGAAAAAGAAGAAGAAGAATTACACCGAACAGCTTGAGTATGAGCAATACTATGACTAGAAACTACATATTGACAAGAGATTTTGGATTGAGCAGATAAAGGCCTTGCCAAACCTCGGCTAATCCAATCCTCTTCAAGGAATGTAGGTCCCGAATGATAGATTTCTCAAAATCAGAAATAACTTTACAAGAATTTTGTGCAGTAAGTTGAGAACTGATATGATGTTAAGGTGAAAGGTTGGAACAAATAACACATTCTGAAGTGAAATGTATGAAGATAGTCTAACAGTTCATTTGTGTGTAACAGGTATAGACATCTTGTTAGGAAGTTTGACAGAGACATTATGAATGATCATAGCAGAATGAAAGAAATGAGGTGAGCAAATAACATGATATGTTGCACCAGAATCCAAAATTCAAGGAACATTAGATATACTTGAAGGAGCATTGAAATTACTATAGTTAGCAGCAAAAGAAGAAGTGACTTGATTCACCATATGCTAAGATTTCCATGTTTGGCATATCAATTTTGTTTAAGAACAACTCAAATTCTCAGGAGGAATTGAAGAAAAATATAATCAACAAACCCTAACCACTTGAATTAGGAAAACATAATGAAATTAAAAAAACAAAACTGACCAAAAAGATTCTACAAAGTGTGAAGAATCTTCGATCAAAAGTTGATCAAGAATGATCAAACAATTAGGAAGAATTCCAAGATCGCAGAGAGAGCTTGAAGCTCTAATACCATGAAGAAATTTGTGCGCGGGAAAGTAAGAGAAGAACAGAGAACTTGGGAAAAATTTTCTGAAAATTTCTAATGATAAATTACATTGTAGTTAGCTTATTTATACAAGTAATTAACCGCCTAACTAATTGTAACTAACTAACTAACTAACTGCCATTACATTAATTAAAACCCTATCATCTATTTAATGTGGATCCATTTCATTAGTCCGGATCCGCGCATTTCTGATTATGACCCGAATGCCTTGATGATTTGACTTAGTCCTCGATCCTCCTTTCCTCTTTTTTCCTCCAATATTTTTCCTTCATTTAAGCAAGTTCCAGCTTCATTGTTCAGCTCCTCAATGATCAATTCATGTTTCTTTTCTGCTTCCTTCAACATAATGAATTTGTAAAGGTTATTTATTTGAAGGAGTTAAGAAAAAATAGTGTAGTTGACATACTACTTTCGATTTGAAATGATAGATTTAGAGTTTCATGCCCTTACCCAAAAAAGGAATTAAAATTTAAAAAAAATAAAGAAACAAATATCTGCTTGAAGGGACCATCCTACTTTATTTATTTATTTTTCTAATTTGTCTTTTTGCTAGGTATTTATTTATCTAATTCAGTAAGGGGACATCCTCCTTGTAGCCTGCAATGATAGCTTATAAACAATAACAATTCTGATATAAATAGTCTTTTTTTTTTTGTGATGATATGAATAAGTTTATACACAACGGATTTTGTCTCGATAGTGCTAATAATTAGGCCATGGACCTTTTCTTTTTATGAATAATTCGGTCATGGACTTAACGTTTAGTTCAGCAGACATTATTGGAGATAGATTCGGTGACCATTGGGCTTTATTCCCAACATAACCCAAGTTAGATTCGGAGATAGGCACCATTTTAGTTAATACTTTCTTTCCTAATCAACCGACTCAATGCAAATTACAAATAGAAAATAGTTTGAGTCTGGTACTCTGGAGTCAGGACACCTTTGGCCAGACAAAAAATGTGTACTCATTAAAATGTACATTTTTTTGGAGGCATTAAAAATTCATAAAAAACAAAAACACAAAAGTAGAGTAATGAGAAGGCGAGTTTCTGGGTTGGAGGCCGCCAGCCAATGATTTTTTAAAGGTGAACGTTGATGGATCCCTATGCGCTATAATACGAGACCACAAAGAAGATTTTGTGGGAGGATTCTTAAAGTTTGCCACAAATTTGTCTAGCCCGGAGCACGCAAAAGCCAAAGCACTGCTGAAGGGACTCAGGTTTGCAATGTGGTAAGGATATCAACCATGCCTCAAAGAAGCGATTGTCAAACTCTAGTTAACAAAGTGCATCAAGTTGATGAAGACTTATCCCGAGTGGGCCACATAGTTAGCCAAATTAAGAACATTCTAGGGATTAGCATAGTCCATCTATCTTTTATTCACATGTTTTGTAATAATTCTACAGATGATTTGACTAAAAATGCAGTGAGGACTAGAACATCATCTCAATAAATTGGAGACTCACCGAGTTTTCTTCTACCATATGTAACTTTCGATATCAATTAATGATAATGATTTTCTTGTTAAAAAAAAAAAGTAGAGCAATGATAAGATATTAATCCATATTATTGAATTCTCCATACAAGAGCTGCCCAACCATCACGTTTCCATTCCCGACTTCTGTGGATCTAGATTTTGAAACTCATAAAAGATTTGTCCACAAGAAGACCGTCCTTGAACCGTTTAACTTATTTTATTTTAACCAAGAAATCTTAAAATATTCAATGATTTCTTTTGAATCTAGATAAAAAATACGTCCTTCATTCCTTAATATAATACTTCTATTAAATATTGCAAAAAATAAAGAAACAAAAAATACGATATTTGGTTAGTTAAAATATAAATATTATTCTCTTAAATATGACTTATATACTATTAATTTTATTTAAGAGATAAATATTAATATTTTAATTAAAAAAAATTTAATTTTTACTTTCTTAATTTTCACAACATGTAAAAAAAATATTATATTCCTTAATGGAGATAGTAGTATTCAACAATTTCATAAAAAAAGAATATGCTCCTACTAGGAAATGATTAATTTCTAGAGATGATCGTTATATTGGGAAGATACCATATGTGTTGTTTTTCAAAGTGATAAGAGAATAAGTAAAGTGGCAACGATTAGAAAACGGTCAATAATTCAGGCAACTTATCAAACACTTTAAAGCAGGCCTACTAGCCTTTTGTCTGTCATTTTCAAATTGAAAGTCAGTTCAGTCCCTCTTGAAATGTACATATACTCACTTTTATTCTTTTATTTGATTGGAGCATTGCATTTTCTTTTCTTTTTTTGCTAAATAAAAAATTATCATTTAATTATAAAATAACCAAAACCATTAAAATAAAAAAATAATATGAAAATACAAAAAAAAAAAAAAAAGTTATACAATGGTTTAGACAACCATGATAATAGACAAAAGTCCACACTCCGAGATTGGGTAATAACACTAATAAAAGGATAATTACGAGTATGAGTGAGAGCACTGGTAGAGGCCGCAGTCACTAGCTAGTAAAGAAGCGCATCGCCCCCCTCCTCCAAAATTCTCTCAGTCACGGTTAAAATATAAAAAAGATTGTTCTGATATTGACACAGTTAAAAGTCAAAAAATTGTACAAATTTGTCACATCACTATAAAATGAGGAGAGAGACAATTTTTGACTTTTAACTGTGTCCATATCAGAACAATCTTTTTTGTATTTTAATTGTGACTGGGAGAAAAAAAAATTTTTTTTTTTTTTTGGAGGAGGGGGGCGACGTGGCCCTTTTACTGACCCAAGTGGGACTAGTGGCCCTACCAGTGGCCCTGGTCCATATCAGAATTTTCCCTAATAAAAATAGAAAAAATAAATACATAATAAAATTCTCCGTAACTTCTTCTCCGTAATCCTTTAACAATAGTAGTAAGAGAAGCTCAATTTCAACATCTTTCTTAGAAATCAACAATCTACAAGACCATGGGCGTATCAACCGTCTTATAGATTGTCTCAGAAAGATATAGAAAACTGAGAAAGGGCCCAGAACAACTTCGGTTTGAGAGAGAAACTCCAGATCTGGAAGTATATGAAGTAGATCTTTCATCTGCGTCTTAAATCTTGAAAATAATGCCTTGAGAAAACTTAATCATGATTTACGGCACAAAATGGGGGTGAAGACAAAAAAAAAAAGTGAAGGAAGGATGGCTAGATCCAACCAAGATCCGACTGAAAGTCGGAGCTTGGTTGGATCTAGTTATGGAAGGAGAAAAATGAAGACAACCAAGAAGAAGAAGAAGAAGAAGAGAGGAAATATTAGAGAAAGAATAAAAAGAAGACAATAAATTTTTTTTTGAAGCCCAGACGGGCGTACACCCCAAAGGAGAGAGTAGCACCTCACAAGAGCAGGAGGAGATAACCCTAGAAAGGGAGACAATTTAAAGTATGCCCCATGCACAGGGAGGATATCGAACCCACGACCTCAAGGTCGTAAGCAGGTCGTTGCCCCACTGAATTAAGGATCTTGTGATAAAAGAAGACAATAATTGAGGGATAATTCTGATATGGACCAGGGCCCTACCAGTGGCTCTGGTCCATTTCAGAATTTTCCATAATTGAGACCAACAAAAAAGCGAATTTCTAAAATAAAGCCATGAACTGACTTGCCACTGGCTTTCACAAGTGGCAACACTGTTGTTCTCCTGGATTCTCTTTATCCTATTTTTCTTGAGTTTTTTTATGAGAATAACAGTATTTTTGTAGATTGATCCGTAAAATAAATTATTTTTTAGAGGAGAAAAATTGTGTGAATCCATCATTGTCAAAAAAAATTGTCTTAAAAACAATGTCATTTACGGATTAATCTGCGAAAACAATGTTATTATGATTAAAAAGTCTTTTTTCATCATACTATATTGTTGAATCAAGTTTTCTCTATCGAAGTGTTCATATCCCGGTGGGACTTGACACTTCCCACAACCGTGAAGTTGAGGGTTCGAAACTTGCCATTTACGTCGGGCTTAATAAATCCCGCCATTCTTGTGTTTCTCCTCCTGTGAGATCACTTCCCTCTGTGAGGTTAAAAAAAAAGTCAAGTTTTCTCTTTTTTTTCCTTTTCTTTTTGCCTTGGTTCGTGGTTCAATTCGTAAGCCAAGCCTGTAGCTGCTGACACCTTAATGAGCAGTGACAAATGCAGGAATTTGGCATCGAGAGCGAATTTTTTAAAGAAAATATTTTAGAGTAGACGAAATATAAATTTATAAGGAAATCTCGTAAAAGATAATTTTTTACATAAAAAATTTATCGTTTCTAAAAATATTGAGGGACGCTCGCCCTCTAGCTCCGCCACTGTCCTGAGGGTTCATTCGAATATACTCCAAGATAAAGTTGATTTCATTCACCAAATGGATGTCCATTTTCATTTTCTCCATGAAGCAATTTTAGATAAAAAAGATGGAGCAGTTTCTAAAATAGGAAACTCTAATAGCATGTTTGGATACGCTGTAATGGAATAAAATAACGATTCTAACTTTTCTTTCCAGTGTTTGATTTGACCCGTTTAAGTTTGAAAGGTTATTCCATGGGAATAGAAAGAGAATTCCGAAGTCATTCTGGATGAAAAACGATTCTACCTGGAAAAGGATTTCATTCCATTTCATTGTACCAAACGCAATGCGTGTTTTTTAATTTTCCCGAAGGACTTAATAAATTATGTTTTGTGTAATTTAAGCAAATATAATTCATTTAAGCATTGGAGAAACTCTATTTGGAATCTAAAATGCATGATTTCAATGTTAATACTTGTTTTGATTTTTTGTTTTCCATATTAAGGTTGTCAGCACTTGGCATGCAAGTTTATTTTTGCATTTTCCTAATATTTAAGAAGTCAACTTCAATGAAATAATTCTAATTTTCTAATTCGAAATTAGAATCGTGTATGATTTATCAACTTCTATTGCATATGTCACAACTCATACTCTTGAGAAACTATTTTATAAGGTACAACCGTCCAAATTATTCATTCTGCTTATCAAACCAACCATGCAACCACCACTTAATTATTTCCTTAAATATATTCTATGTAATTATTTCCTTCTAATGTAAATTATTTAAATCGAAAATGATGATCATTTTCCTTTTTAATCACACTGATTACTTTTTAAGTCAACGGTTGTGGGTAGAAAGGAACCATGCACAATATTATGTTGCTTTATGATTTTTTTATTAGGGATCTACAATTGAATATTCTTTGTCATGTTTTATATATGTTTTTCAAATTTATACCATCATTTCAGAGCTTTGAACATATCAATCACATAAAAAAATAAAAAAATTAAAAAATTAAAAAATTAAGAAATTAAAAAATTAAAAAATTAAAAAAAAAATTAAAATAAATAAATAAATAAAAAAATAAAAAGAGGAGGGGGAGGGGGAGGGGGAATTAAGAAGATAGGAGCAAGCTTCTAATCTCGTTTCTCCGGAGGGTTTAATATATGACATTTAGGACACTTTAAAAAAATTAAGGAATTCAAACAAATAGTAATTTTTTCACCATAATTCCAATCATACCCCTTCCTTTCTCTCTATTTCACTTTTTCAATAAAAGATATGTTGATGGTATAATTGAAATAAATTGTTGACACCTAATAAAAAACATGTAAATGACAATTAATTTGGATACATAAATATCCCCTAAATGGCAATTAAATGAGAATGGAGGGAGTAATTTATATTATGGACATTTCATAATTTTTTCTTTCTCTTAAAAAAAAGGATGTGTGAGCTCATAATGCCCAAGTGGGCTATAATTGTCCCTGTATGACCCAAGAAGGGCGGCGGGCCTTAAATTGACTCTCATCTCGATGTGAGAGGGAGTGTTGAAATATGTAGTCTCACATCGAGTGCCTAAGGAAGATCCAAATAACATATAAGCTCATGGGTTAACGCGTCTCCTTCCCAATTGGTTTTGAGAGGTTATGGAAGCCCATACGCTAATTTTCCATGAACTACTTTAGGTGATCCAAGGCTCCTTTAAGTCATCAACTCTTGAACATAACAAAAGGTAGCAACACAAGTTACTGCGCAGTTGTTTTGAGCAGTGAGTTTGGAAACAAGAAACAAGCAAAACATCTTGTAAAGTAAGGAATTTGTTCAATTGACTTTTGTAAAGAACAGGAACAACAACTTTATTAGGTAGAGTAACACACATGTTGTTAACAGGAATGAAAGATGTGAAAAACAAGAAATTAACTGACAAAGAGGAAAAGATATTTTGGGATTTCTGGAATTTTCTCATAATTTAAGTATTTCAGTTCATGAGAATAATGCTTTCTCTCAGTTTCAACATGAACAACATACTGTTCATTTCAGTAGCATAGTTCAAAAGTGGTCGAAAATTACTGTATTGATAAGATGCTTTCCAAAGCCTAAATAAAGAGCAGAATCATATATAGTTTGAGAAGACAAAGGGGATTCTGGTGCAATTCTCATTACTGGAACACTCATTAGGCCAACTGTTCCTACTACATAGTAGCAGTATTGGTAAAGTTCTTCAAAATTCACGTACTGGCTTTTCCTTGTGTCCATTCTCATTCCCTCTATCATGTCCTTAAATGGCTGCAAAAATTGCAAAAAGAAAAATTCTTTGTAAAACAAAAGTAGAAACAAGATCAAATCCTTTGTCTATTTTAATATTTTTTTTTCCAATTAATTTCTTGATCCATCCATCTTCTAAGTAAACAAAAAACTGAAGACTAAAGGAAAAAAAATGAAAATTCTAGCTTATAAAGGAGCCTACCTTATACTTGTTTAATGTTCCTCGATAACTTTTTTCAAGTAAAAGTTAATGTTCTCTTTGGAAAAAGTGCATGCACTAATTTGTCCTAACTACATTTTCCAACCCAGTTACAGCGAAGAACACCAAATGTTTTGCACCGTGCGAAATATTTGGCGGTCGTCAGATCAAGAATCGGACAACTGAGATAATTTGACTTTACATTTTTTTCATGATAAGTATTGAGACCCAAATGATTTATGCCGTCTGTTTCTTGATCCAGCGGCCACTAAATATTCCGCACTGTAGCCGGATTGACACTTTCCATCATTTTTCTTCTTTTCACGACCTCAAATGTCACTATCACAATTTCGATACATATTTATTCAACAATTGCACGTAAAATCCCTATATATTTTATTAAATGCTTACCCCAAGTCTCTATAGGGTTGTGAATTGATTAACCTAATGTCCCTATAAAATATTATTTTGATCCCAAAATTTTTTTCTTTAACAAAATTGACCTCGGGATCAATTTTATAATTTATAAATTGAACCATTTCTTCTGAGGTATATTTTTTAAATTTATAAATTTACCCCAACTTTTTTATTTTGTAGCCAAATTTAAAATAGTGTTTGTTAGAACACTAAGTATTATAACACTTAGTCTAAAATATTACGTGGCCTTAAATTATTAACACTAAATACTATAACAATGATTAGATTACTTGTTAGTATAGAATTAGAATTTGTGTTTGTTATAACACAATGACTTATAAAACACCGGTTAAAATGGAAAACGAATGTATGCAATGAAAACAATAATCCTCAATATACTAAGTATTGTAGAGTTCTTTAAACACATATTTATGATTATCAATACTATAACATTATGTAGATTAATGTTTGTTAGAACACGAAGTAACACATAATATTACTAAACATCATATAAAAGGAAAACGAATTACTATAACAATTATTCTCAATATACTAAGTATTCTAGAGTTAATTAAACATTATGTAGATTCGATTACTTGTTAACATATAACACATGTTAAAGGAAGAACAAATCCAAATACTATAATAATTATTAGATTACTTATTAATATAAAATTAGAATTAGCGTTTGTTAGAACACAAAGAACTAGAATACATAATCTTATAAAACACCGCTTAAAAGAAAAACGAATATATTTACTATAACAATGATACTCAATATACTAAGTAAATGTATAGTTACTTAAACAAATATAATAATCTATTTACAACGGTTTTGTAGTAGTAATAATATATAAACAGTCGTCGTTATTAACCTTACAATATTATATAATTTAACTATTAACATTATAATATTACTTAAGTAAGATTTGAATGACTTATACTATTAATTATTTTTTTTTCTAATACTACTTAAATTTGTTTCGAACATTCATTTCATTTTCTTGTGTTTGTCTCTCTAGTTTTCTAAGTTATTGCTGGAATATGTCAGGCTCAAAGAATGCTTAACGAGTTTGTTCCAATGCGGAATATCAATTATTCTGCACCGTGCTGAATAATTACAGATCGTCGGATCAAACATTTGACGTCTAAGATCATTGGGTCTCAATAAACATTATAAAGACAGTGTTAAACCAAATGATCTCAACCGTTAGATTTTAGATCCGACGGTCCATAATAGTTTCGCATGGTGCGAAACAATTAATATTTCGCACTGGATCTAATAACTCAAAAGTCCCAACGTCCCCTGCAACACAAATTCAAGACAAATGGAGTTATTGTTCATCGTCTTATCCAACAAACCAAGCATAGTCGAATTTCACCGGAGCCGTTTAATCGGCCACCATCCTCATTCCCTAAATCCACCCCTGGTGATATGAGTAAGTCCATTTAATTTATTTTTTAAAAAAATGATTTATTCAAACTCCGAAATATTTGGCACAAAATTTGTTCCTTGAATCACCATCAAGAAATGACCAAATACTATCCTTCTTCTTAAAAAATGTAAGAAATATGAAATTCTCAGAGCTGCTGCAATATCCATGCTTTTAATAATCTTTAAGAGTTTGACCAAATAGAAAGGAGAAAAATGTATATTTGAAAAGAAATTACTGTTCATTTATTAAAGGTATAATATAAAGAGTGAATCAGCAGATCTAATCCAATCAACAAAATTCACAAGATGGATGACCTGAAATTGTTTTGTTCATCGTCTTCTCCAAAGCCATTTAACCGGAGTTACCGTCCACTAGAGTCGTTTAACCGGAGTTACTGTTACCGGAGCCATTTAATCGAAGTTACTATTCATAGTCTTCTCCAAGAAAATTTTCTGGGCAACTACATTAGCATTTACAGATATTGAAGTTGGAAGAAAGGGAGTGATAAATGTTTTTTTGATATTGAATGATGTAGTAGAATAGGTGGTATAGGTATAGGTAGAGTAGAGCATTAAAAAAAAAGGAAAACTAAATTTAATCTTAAAAAACACCAAAAGGGTATGATAGTCATTTTACACGCTCAATTTAGAAATCTAACCATTATATTCGATGTTTTTTAAGAGGTAGGCATTTTCCAATACTTATATCAGGAAACATATTTTGCTCAATGAGAAATTCAAATATATACATCCGTAGGAATCGTATGTCCCTATTATATCTCCTGTTTCCTGTCTTATTAATAAGAAATTAATATTTGTTAATTTTTAATTAAAAAATTAATGGAACCCACAAAAGAAAAAAATTAATACTACCAATTTTTTTTTATTTAAAAAAAAAGTATCAATTTTTTATTGATAAGATATGAAAGGAAATATATAATAGAGACATACGATTTTTTTGCCGTATTCGATGGGCCTTATTTTGGAACAATCAGTCGAAGACACTCTAATATTAACCGTAAACCATATCTTATAATGTCCGAATCAAGTCGTATGTCTGAATTAAGACAATGAAAAGTAATTTAGCACTAGTTTCTCCTCACCAAATAATTATTATTTCCGTCCCAAATTATTTATTACATTTGGAGTTTTTACCAATATTAAAGAAATGATTGTAAAACAATTAATATGAGGAGAAAAGTTTAAAATACTCTTCAATTAATGATTGAAAAGTTATTATTAGTGGTTAGTTGAAAATAAATTAGGGATAAGACTAAAAAAATAATAATAAAAATGTATTAGTTTTTTTTGAAACCCGAGCCAATGAGACATTGATCTAGTGACCAAAGATGAGGTCTCATGACGTCGAGGTCATGAGTTCGAATATTCTCACCGCTTCGAATCCCTCTATTTTCTTGTAATAGATAGATCCCCTCCCTAATAAATAAATAAAATATATTTTAAAAAAATGTTTTTGAAAATGTGAAACATTGCAAAATTGACAAATTAAAATTAATATTGGAGGAGGTAATAATATATGGTCGGCCAAATTGATATCCGAAAAACCATAAATATAACGTTACGGCAATTCCCTCTACCTCCCCCTGCGGTGATGATCTTGGCAAAAGCCATCTGTAACAGAACGTGGAACGTGGTTACTTTATGAGCCAATGCCTCTTTCCTCATTCCTATCCCTATCCCTATCCCTATCACCAACTAATTAAAATTTACTATATAAAGGGATGGGGATAGAAACAGAGACAGAATTTTTTTCCCTATAACTCATGTATGAAAAAAAATAAAAAATCCATGTATTAACCAAAGGAAAAAAAACTATAATATGTATTTTCAAATGTTGAAAAGGAAAACATAAAATGATTGAAAATGTTACTTTTAAAAATAGAATTAGATCTAACTCAAAGTCTCGAACGGTACATCAAGGGACATAAGAATGAATGTTCAACCCTTATAAGTCACAGATATCCTAACAAACTAACCAATGTGAGATTTTCAACAAGTTTTGAATATATGCTAATTTAGTTTATGTAGCATGATTTTTTTTAACGCATGTCTCGTGTATATGTTAATGTTGATTAAGTTACTGTATATAGTAGTTTAAGTACCCTATTCCCCAAAGATTTTTTCATTTTTTATATTATTTTAGATTTTGATATACTTAAATTACCACCTATCATCACCACGGCTCCTATGCGGAACAGATTTTGTTCCGCACGTGCGGAACGAAATCTCATCTGTTGGATTAAAATTTTGACGGTTGAAATTGATTTAAAATGAACACTTGTTTTTAAGCGTTTTCAAAGTACAACTATTTTGCATAAGAGCCGAATTGATATAACATACTTTATTTGAGTTAACGTGTGCCATTGAAAACACGTTATACATTTAGTATTTATACAAAATACTTTTTCAATTTGAAGTTGAAGGTGTGTTTCTTTTTATCTAAAATAAGTAATGAAGGTAGGTATTTCAATCTTGGAAAGGTATCAAGGTGTAAAGCAATGCTAATAAATATTTTGATAATCAAAGCAATAATTATTCCCCTTTTCTAGCAAATATTCCCTCTATAATACTGGAAAGTCTGGCATGGAGCGGACACAATGGGTCTAACCCCACACTTCTCTCACATAATTCTGAGCATGCACTCGCACGTAACTCACATGCAGGGGTAGAGTGCCTCATGTCTTCATGCCTCACGAGTGCATCGATTGAATTCGTCCCATTGGAAATTTTTCCCTATAATACAGTGGCGAGGGGCATTAGGTTCATTTTGAGGTGGGACATTAGTTAAGAAAAAAGAAATGAAAAGTTAATGCTGGCAAATAGGAAAATGAAGAATCTTTATTATCCAAAAGGCATATTCTCTGAATTCTGATGTGTAGTGAAGTGATATCTACTTAATATATTACACTTTCGACTCTTTAAAATTTGTTTAAATTAAAATTACGAGTTCGAGATATTTTTGTGAATTTTTTTTTATCATTTTTTGAATTCTGCTACATAATCAAGTTAAATGATCTCAGTTTAACTAATCATATTTGAGGTTTTTAAGATTGATCTAAAACAAAATTGCAAGTTCAACATATATTGTGAGATTTGCAGAATTTTTTATAAATTGAAAATGACCATTCGAATTAGGGTCAAACACTCAAATACCAAATTTTAAAAAGAAATTCTCATAGTGTAATTAGGAGAAAAAAGAAGACAACGAAATCGAAGAGAATCCACATAGATAGAAACTACATAAAGAGAGAAGTATGGAGAAAATTATTGTGTCCTGAATTTCTATTTCATTATATGTCCCACACGTGTTAAATTTTTTATTATAAAATCTATTACTACCTTCGTTCTTATTTAATTAATACGTTTCACTTTTGTTAATGTTCTAAGTTAATTGATATATTTCAAAATTTGATAAATATTTGATATGTTTCTTCCAATTTTACCCTTAGTCAACTTACTTAATACTTTAGTGTTTTCAACAATTTCACAATTACCCATGCACATCAAACAATACTTTAATTAGGAGTAATTTAGACTTTTTTTTTGTAATTATTGACTTCTAATCATTTCTTTAGTCTTTGTGAAAAGGTAAAATGTATTAATTAATTAGGATCAGAGGTAGTATTTTTTTAGATGGTAAATTTTTTAATTAAAAATTTGATACACGTTTTTATTAGTGAGACAGAATATAAGACAAAAATGTATAAAAGGTTCTTACCGGAGAGTAGAGTTTGTATGTTTGACTTGAGTTCAGGCACTGATTGAGCCAATTTGCAGCCAATCAAATACCTTAAAAAAAGTCTTTATATGGAAACTGCAAAAAGATAGATGAATTTGTAATAAAATATAGAAAAAGAAAAGAAATTGCACTTCGAAATTCATCTTTTGGTTCTTTCTCCCTCTATAAATACCCACTTTTTATATATAGCTTTTGTATCATATTTCTCTCTTGGCCTGATTTGTCCTAATTAAGGTACTACATACATTATCTTCACTTGTCCTCAAATCTTTATTTTCTGGTCAGTGGAAATTTTGTCAACTTCATTTCAATTCAAATTCATTGTACAAGGACTCTTATACAAACATGTCTAGTATATGATTTAGATTGTGTCTTATCTGAAATTTAATTTTGAGTCTGAGTCTGATGTCTAAATTCTTTTGGATGGGTCTAAAAATGAAAATTTAAAACATTAAATTATTTAAAATCTCACTTGAGTTTGAAAACGGTCCGAATTTTTTTTATCTTTTATGATATTACATTTTATCTTCAGTGGGATGAATTTAATTTATCTAAATTCGTGATTTTGTTATAGGATCTGACTAGTTTGAGTTGATAATTTGACTGAGAATCATGGCTAATCGAATGGAAAAGATGGCATCAATTGATGCCCAGTTGAGACTTTTGGTGCCTAAAAAAGTATCTGAAGATGATAAGCTTGTTGAGTATGATGCTTTGCTTTTGGATAGATTTCTTGATATTCTTCAGGATTTACATGGAGAGGATCTTAGGGAAACGGTATGCATTTTTTAATGTTTTGTGGTAAATTGAGATTAATTTAGTTTTTATGATTATAAAGATTTGATCTTGAAATTCACAACCCATCTAATTTCTTCTTCAGTGCTTAGATGGGATATTGTTTGATTTCGATAATTCCCAAGTTTTAGTGACTTTTCAAGAGAGAAGTGGATGTTATGGAAAACCCTTTTCATTTATGATTAGAAAGATTCCAGCTTTATCTCCAATTTAGCAGATTAATGAGATCCTTAGATGAAATAGTTCTTGAAATGGGACTAGAACTTGGAAAATCTCAATCTTATATGCTAGTGATGAGTTAGTTGTTCGATATATTTCCTCGAATTCGACTTCATTTTCATAGCGAAAGAGGTCAAATTCTCAATAACAATTTGATCATCAACACCCTTCTCCTGGGTGTAACTTTTATGATGTATTCAATCTGACTATTACAGGTTCAAGAGTGTTATGAGCTTTCAGCAGAGTATGAAGGAAGAGAGGACCTTAAGAAGCTAGAAGAGCTGGGGAATTTGTTAACCAGTTTGGATCCAGGGGATTCAATTGTCATTTCAAAAGCTTTCTCTCACATGCTTAACTTGGCTAACTTGGCTGAGGAAGTTCAGATAGCTTACCGTCGTCGGATAAAGTTAAAGAAAGGAGATTTTGCTGATGAGAACTCAGCAACTACTGAATCAGACATTGAAGAGACTTTCAAAAGACTTGTGGGAGACTTGAAGAAGTCTCCTCAAGAAGTTTTTGATGCATTAAAAAACCAGACTGTGGATTTGGTCCTTACTGCTCATCCTACTCAGTCCGTTCGGAGATCATTGCTTCAAAAACATGGCAGGTTACTTCTGTTTTAATTTTGAATGCTACGTTTTCTCTACAAAATTTGATTTTTGCATCTCTAGATCTGCAGAAAATGTTTCATTTCCTTACTTGTTGGATTTTCTTATTTTCAGAATTCGTAATTGTTTGACTCAGTTGTATGCTAAAGACATCACGCCGGATGATAAGCAAGAGCTTGATGAAGCTTTGCAGAGGGAGGTAATATCAAGCTTCCATGTTCTTAGATCTTCTTGTTTTAATTGGTTTATAGGTAAATTGTTGTCTCACACTTAATGATGTGAACAACTTTTCTGTTTCAAGTCCTCACATTAGTTCATTTTGGTCCGACTTTCTGATATCCGTGGTGTAATAAACTTCAATTAGACATTCACTGGAAGCGATTTAGTTTTGAAATGACCAGTCTCTGACATGCTTAAGTAGAATTCAAACTGTAATGAGGCACCCAAAACAAGTAAAATCGGGATTAAGTTTTTATAAAGTAATTTGAAACCAGTGAATCTGTATTGATGCCCTTGTTTTTCTTAGAAATGTGATCTTTTGATGACTCATTTGTGTCGTCTAATTTCATTCTGCTTGAGCGATTTGAAATTCTTACGAGTAGTTTCTACTAAAATCTCAGTACTGCAGTTCAGAAAGCACTTGTTAAAGATATTTTTTGAGTGCTGATCAATGTATAAATTATGGGACAGTCTTGTTCTCCTCATGCTGCCATGCATAAGTACACTTCAAATGGTGGATTCTTAAAAAATTATGAAAATTATGGACGGTCTTATTCTCCTTGTGCTGAGATTGACGGTCTTATTGTCAATTTACTTTTATTATCTTGAAACTTATGCAAAGTCGAACAGAGAATAACTTTTGAAACCTTGAGAGCTGATGGAATACCGTGGAGTTCTGAACTTGATACCATTTAGTCTTTGTTGTTCTTCTTATAGATTCAAGCTGCTTTCCGGACTGATGAGATCCGAAGGACTCCTCCTACACCACAAGATGAGATGAGAGCTGGAATGAGCTACTTCCATGAGACAATCTGGAAGGGAGTTCCTAAGTTTCTACGACGTGTTGATACAGCTCTTAAGAACATCGGAATTAATGAACGTGTTCCTTACAATGCCCCGCTCATTCAATTCTCTTCTTGGATGGGTGGTGATCGTGATGGTATGAACTGTTCTGAATTCTTTTTACTCATTCACTATACATAAACACAGGCAATCAGTTAAAGCTCGGATTTAAAAAGATACACATTTCCAATCAAAGACTTGGAAAATGTTCACAGTTTTCATTTCTTTATATACATTAAATTGTCCGATCTTTTAGAAAATAGAATAATCAGAGAATAGTTTATTATATTTTGTAATTACAGCTTCTATATCCTATCCTATTTCTTATATGTCATCACATTTTTGTTGCTCTATTGTAGGTAATCCAAGAGTAACTCCTGAGGTTACCAGGGATGTTTGCTTGTTGGCTAGAATGATGGCTGCTAACTTGTACTACTCCCAGATCGAGGATCTCATGTTTGAGGTACGAATAACTACTCAATGTTTTGAGAATGTTTCTTTAAATCCTTCGATCTTTCCACTTTTATCTTGTACCACACTTGTTATTACTTTCTCTAATGATCTAAATATTTGTGGTTTTTTCTGGCCAGTTATCGATGTGGCGTTGCAATGATGAACTTCGTGTCCGAGCTGAGGAGCTTCTCAGATCCTCCAAGAGGGATTCAAAGCACTACATAGGTAACTGGAGTATTTTTTAAAAGTTCTCCACATATGTTTTCCTAAATTTATTAAGGTCTTCATTTTGGTAAAACATGTACTAAAGAGCCAGGGTTTTCTGAATTTCGCATTATGCAACTCCTTTTAATTGCCGAAAGGCTTCCGTTCTACTGATTAGACTACATTGCACAACAGTTTCTAATTTCGGAAAAGCAGAATTTTCTTCTTTCTTTTTATTTTTAGAACTTTGCCACTGTTGTCTTAACTTGTGTTCTTCCTTGTGATGCAGAGTTTTGGAAGATGATACCACCAAGTGAACCATATCGTGTCATACTTGGTGATGTGAGGGATAAGCTGTATCAGACACGTGAGCGTTCTCGTCATTTACTAGCCCATGAAAGTTCTGAAATCCCAGAAGAGGCGACTTACACAAACGTTGAGCAGGTACATGATTATCTTTTTGCTGCTTAGCTTATACTCCCAAAGTATTCTGAATAGGAAAGTGGACGTTCAATTTACGACAAAGGGAGTAGTTGTTAACTCAACCTCCACCTAAGAAACATATTTTAATTTAGACAAGCAGTATAAATGTATGAATTGCCATGATCCATTCCTCTACTTGGTGTCAAAGAAGGCTAGTGCCGTTGGCACAGAACTTCTGACTTGGCTAAAACAGGTCCCGGGTTTTACAACCCCCTGCCTCAATAATAGTAAAAAATATTAAAGAAAAAATAATCATCTACTTCGCTCCTGTACCCTCTTCTGCATTAAAACAATTCATACATCCGTGTGAGCATGTGCTTTGATTCCACCCACAAATTCTTCTGTCCTGCTTGGCACTTATAGGTAACAGTTTTGCGAACAGACTCAGATTTGTGTTCAACTAAAGTTCAGATTTTAGTTCCATCTTGCCCTTTATCCCTTGGAGTAATGAAAAAGTTAGAGCTGATATATTATTGAATTTTTGTAGTTCTTGGAACCTCTTGAGCTTTGCTACCAATCTCTATGTGCTTGTGGAGACCAACCCATTGCCGATGGAAGTCTCCTCGATTTTCTGAGGCAAGTGTCTACATTCGGGCTGTCGTTTGTCAGACTTGATATAAGACAAGAGTCAGACAGACACACTGATGTTCTAGATGCAATCACCAAGTATTTGGAAATTGGTTCTTACCGAGACTGGTCAGAAGAACGCAGGCAGGAATGGCTTCTGTCAGAACTTAGTGGCAAGCGACCTCTTTTTGGATCTGATCTTCCAAAAACCGAAGAAATAGCTGATGTTCTGGATACGTTCAATGTCTTAGCGGAACTCCCATCAGATTGTTTTGGAGCATATATTATCTCAATGGCCACTGCACCCATCGGATGTGCTTGCAGTTGAACTTCTGCAACGCGAATGCCATGTGAAGAATCCTTTGAGGGTCGTTCCACTTTTCGAGAAACTAGATGATCTAGAAGCTGCACCTGCTGCTGTTGCTCGACTTTTCTCGATTGAGTGGTACAAAAACCGAATTAATGGTAACCAAGAAGTTATGATTGGATACTCGGACTCTGGGAAAGATGCTGGTCGGCTTTCAGCAGCTTGGCAGTTGTACAAGGCTCAAGAGGAACTCATAAAAGTTGCAAAGGAATTTGGAGTGAAGTTAACAATGTTCCACGGTCGAGGAGGGACAGTAGGACGAGGAGGTGGCCCCACACATCTTGCTATATTATCTCAGCCTCCGGATACTATTCATGGATCTCTACGAGTTACAGTACAGGGTGAGGTTATCGAGCAGTCATTTGGGGAAGAACATCTCTGTTTTAGGACACTTCAACGTTTCTCTGCTGCCACCCTTGAGCACGGAATGCATCCTCCCGTCTCTCCAAAGCCAGAATGGCGTGTGCTTATGGATGAAATCGCGGTCATTTCAACAGAGGAGTACCGTTCTATTGTTTTCAAAGAACCTCGTTTTGTGGAGTATTTCCGCCTTGTATGTACTACGCAAGAAACCATGCCTCTGACTATTGTTCCATCTCTGCTTTATTTTTACGAAACTTTAGAAATAATTTGGTTCCTTTTTTCTGCATGATTTTAGGCCACACCAGAGCTGGAATATGGTCGTATGAACATTGGTAGCCGTCCTTCAAAGCGTAAACCAAGTGGAGGCATCGAATCACTCAGAGCTATTCCTTGGATCTTTGCATGGACACAGACTAGATTCCATCTCCCAGTTTGGCTGGGCTTTGGCGCAGCTTTCAAATACGCAATCAAGAAGGACATTAGGAACCTTCAAATGCTGCAGGAAATGTACAATGAATGGCCTTTCTTTAGGGTCACCATTGATTTAGTGGAGATGGTTTTCGCCAAGGGTGATCCTGGCATCGCAGCCTTGTATGACAAGCTCCTAGTTTCTGAAGATTTATGGTCTTTTGGAGAGCGCTTGAGGGCAGACTTCGAAGAAACGAAAAGTCTTATACTCCAGGTACATTAGGAACTTATACATCAATTCCCTTATAATTCTTGACTTCTATTCCAATTGATTGCTCCAAATAAGATTACAAATATATTCCGGTTTCTCCTAGATTGCCGGGCACAAGGATCTTCTGGAAGGAGACCCTTACTTGAAGCAGCAACTTCGCTTGCGTGATTCCTACATCACGACTCTCAATGTGCTCCAGGCGTATACCCTAAAAAGGATTCGTGATCCGAGCTACGATGTGAAGTATAGGCCTCATATATCTAAGGACCACATGGATACGAAAGCTGCTGAATACATTCAGCTTAACCCATCAAGTGACTACGCTCCTGGGCTGGAAGATACACTCATCTTGACCATGAAGGGCATTGCTGCTGGAATGCAAAACACTGGTTAAAACCCGTGTCTCCTTTTTCCCTTTTTTCCTGTTTTCGATTAGTCATATGATGATAAAGCTAGCTTCCCAGCAAAATATAACACAGAGACAGCAACTATTTATGTTGTCTAAAATGGATAAATGGCTGCTGTTGAGAAGTTGCCTTATTTATCAAGATGTATTAATCTGTAGCACTAGTTTGTTGTGCTTCCATAATAATGAGACTGATACCTCAGTTCAAGGACAATCTTGGAATTTTCAAGAAATGGTCATTAACAATTTCCTTTACCATCTATTTTTCTAAGGTTTTTGTTGATATTTTGTGAAGAATTGGGTTGAGCATGCATGGTTGTGGCTTATACTACATAAGTAGGAAACTTCTATAAAAAAATAATGAATTCTACCACAAGACTAAAATATTAACTAAAGAGAGAAAGTGGACGAGATAAAAGATAATAGAAATACTTCTTGTATTAATTTATTAATTCACGAGTATCTTTTACATCAACAAAGCCCTTTATTTATAGGGATCAAGTATGTTGATAAAAGGCATACTAATGGACTCATCAATATGCAGATTATGGACTCTTGTAACTCTTCTATCAATGGAGAGTTAAGTATTCATCAAGTGATCAATACAAGTTGGCTCAATTGGTAAGGATTTATCACGTCTTTACAAAGGTTAAGTGTTTAATTTTTGTTGCCAACGTGAGGGTTGTGTTGGTGGGTGATCTGTAAGTACCCTTGTAAGCCATCTATGGTCCCTAGGGTTTGCCCTGATCCGTGGTGGTGACCGGAGCCGAACCCACCTAAACTTTTTCTTACAAAAAAAAAAAAAAAACAAGTGGAAGGTTATGTAATCTTAAAGACTCCATCCTTATATTTTTCATAACACTCCCTCATTGGAGTCCTTAACATAAAGAATATGTCTCTCGTTAAAACCTATTATAGTAAGAAAATCAGTGGAAAAACTTCTTCCAAATTAGAATATGTCTCGTTCAAACTTTACCAGAGTAAGAAAATCAGTAAAAAAAAAAAAAAAAACTTCTTCCATTTGACTTAACAGTAGATCACCAAATCGTCTGCATACATGAGGTGAGAGATAGTGGGGCTGGTTCTACTGATTTTCTCACCATGCAGTTTCCCTTCCTGTTCTTCCTTAGTAAGCAATTTGGAAAGAAGGTCAAATAGCAGAACAAAGAGGGCAGGGGATAAGAGATCACCCTGCCTAATCCCTCTAGTGGCTCCAAAATTCGCATAAACTAAACCATTGACAAGGACAAAAAAGGAAGGGGTAGAGATACAAGTTTTGATCAGGTTTACAAAGTTATCAGAAAACCATGAAGGGGTAAGAGTATTACATAAGGCATCACATTCTACTCTATATGTTAGGAAACAATAGGAGATAAACGAGATCGAAAAATAATAAAGAAATGCACGTATAATTGTTAATTCAGTGCGTCAAGAAATTGACTATGTATGGGACGCTGCTAAATCAGAATATTTACTATATTAAGATACAACATTTTTTTGGTTGAGACCGGAGTGTTCACCGTCGGCAGTAGTGATTAATCCCCTCGTCACTGTAGCTCTCCGAATAAGTAAATAGTTGGTCATGAGATACAACATTTAGACTTTATAAGTAGGCAATTTATAAAAATAGACGAAACTCTAATTACAATTTGACGTGAATAACAAATAATTCCAAAAATTTAGATAGCCGCCAGCATAGCATCAAAAATCTTCTCCATATCAATCTTAAGGGTCATATATCCTAACTTGCCTTATTTTTCTTTTCATGTAAAGCATCACTTATTGGTTTTTTTTTTTTTTTGAGCGCCTGAAGGCGATTGCCCCCGAAGGGGAAGAGCGGAGAGTACCCTAGATAGGGAAGATTGAAGCATGCCCCATGCCTGGGGAGGAAAGATAAGCCTCATAAGGAGTAGAATTATTTTTGCCCCATTATGGGGAGATATAGGAATAGAACACGGGACCTCCGCCCCGTGTTCGGGTAGCCTTACCACTTGGGCTACCCGATTCCCATCACTTATTGGTTGATAATGCAATTTTCAGTTATCATCCCCATCCGGAACAAAATATATATAAAAAAAGAACAAAATATATAAGGCTATCTAAGACTAAAAGGCGTTTGATTCTGTTTGCTAAGATCTTGAAAATGATTTTGTAGCTGACATTGCATAAGACAATGGGTCTGAACTGCCAACTCTATTATAGTAGCATTTGTTTTCATAGGAATATGAGCCAGCAAATTAGAATTTGTTTCTTGGCATTTGTTTCCTCGGACTTTTTTTATTTTATTTTTTTTAATAGGAAAATCATTATCATTAATTCCATATCAAAGGTTACATGTAGTAGGAGAAAATTCACTGGGTCTCCAAACCATTGAGACGAGGTTCTAGAATTATTTAGCCAAAACATCTGCAGAATTATTACAAGATATGGGGATAAAAAATAAATTGGATATGCTAATTCCCAGGATATTCTTAATCGCGGACTTAATAATCTCACAAATCAGGTGATACCGCCGCAGTATATGTTTGGACCTTTGGTCAGACCGTGGTTCTTTTGATCGAGATATGGCTCCATTGTTGTCACAATAGAGATCGATCGCGTTTGAAATGCTAGTCACCACCAAGTTAAGTGATGAACTTTCGGATCCAAACGGCTTCCTTAACAGCATCTGATGCAGCTATATACTCGGCTTCGATTATAGAATCTGCAACGGTCGCTTGCTTTGAACTCTTCCAACTCACACCACTTCCATTTAGGCAAAACACATAACCCGATTGCGATCTGAAAGTAGTCTCTATCGGTTTGGAAACTAGCATCAGTGTAACCACTTACAATGAGCTCGTCTTCCCCACCATAGATTAAGAACGTGTCCTTAGTTCTTCGTAAGTACTTAAGGATGTTCTTGACGGCTATCCAGTGGCGTTCACCATATTTAGACTGATATCTACTCGTTATACTCAAAGCATACGAGACATCTAGGCGAGTACACAACAAGACATACATGATAGATCCAATTTCCGAAGCATATGGAATCTCACTCATACGTTCTTTCTCATCCAGTGTCTTAGCACATTGTTGTCTTGGAAGAACTGTACCAAGTGATATAGGACAAAAGCCCTTTTTGGACTCTTGCATGCTAAACCGATTTAGCACTTTGTCTATATAAGTACTCTGACTTAGGACAAGAAGTCTACGTGATCTATCTATATAGATCTTAACTCCTAAAATGAAGCTTGTTTCACCTAAGTCCTTCATAGAGAAACATTGCCACAACCAAACCTTTACAGATTTCAAGGTTGGAATGTCATTCCCTATGAGTAGTATGTCATCTACATACAAAACCAGGAATACCACCGAGTTTCCACTAAACTTCTTATAAACACAAGGTTCATCAACGTTCTTGATAAAACCGAACTTGCGTACGGCTTCGTCAAAACGTCAATTTCAACTTCTAAAATCTTGCTTTAGTCCATAAATTGACTTTAATAACTTACATACTTGGTTCAACAAAACCTTCGGGTTGTATCATATACACGTCCACGATTCGAAACTTCATTAAGTTTCACGTGGCTCCCACTTGTTTTCCCATAAAAAAACTGTTTCTCCCAAAAAACTCATTTTTGAGCAACAAACACTTTGTTCTCATCAGGAATATAGAAATAGTATCATTTAGTTTCCTTAGGATACCCCCAAAAAAATGCACTTGACCGACTTTGGGCTGAGCTTGTCCAAAGCTAGACGTTTCACAAACGCCTCACAACCCCAAATCTTTAAGAAATACATACTAGGACGCTTCCCAGTCTATAACTGATATGGTGTCGTTTCAACATATTTGGACGGAACTCTGTTTAGTGTTAAAGGTGTTGCTTCTAAAGCATGTCCCCAAAAGGAGTTTGGAAGGCTCGCGTGACTCATCATTGATCGAACCATATCTAATAGAGTTCGATTTCTCTTTTCGGATACACCATTCCATTGAGGAGTGGCCGGGGGAGAAAGTTGTGAAACAATTCCACAACTCTTTAGATAGTCACAGAATTCTCGGCTTAAGTATTCCCCACCTCGATCGGATCGAATCATCTTAATACTTTTGCCAAGCTGATTTTCTACTTCATTCTTGTACTCTTTGAACTTTTCAAAGGCTTCAGACTTGTATTTCATAAGAAATACGTATCCAAAATGACTGAAATTGTCAGTAAAAGTAAAGAAATATAGATAACCACCTCTTGCATTGATATTGAAGGGACCACATACATCACTGTGTATTTAGCTCCAACAAATCCTTTGCTAGTTCTCTAGTTCTAGTAAAAGGAGAAACAGTCATCTTACCTATTAAACAAGTTCGCATGTATCATATGATTCACTAATGTAGCCCTACAATAAAAAAACATTATTTAATAATAACGACATTCGTTGGTTTTTAATATGAATATCAAAACTCATATTGTCCAAACAAAAGATCGAAATAGTATTCTTTGTTAAAGTAGGTACATAAAGACAACTGTCTAAATCTAGAACAATTCCAGAAGGTAGACTAAGACTATATGTTCCTTTTTTTTTTAACCTCATAAGAAGAGAAGGTGGACGCCCTAGGAAGGGAGAATTATTTGGCCCCATGTAGGGGGAGGGTGTCGAACCTCGACCTCACAGCCGTGGGCCCAGCCCCACTGGGCTGTGGCACTCTTGACAAAACTAAACGTTCCTATAGCTAATATATCAACTCTTGCTTCATTGCCTACGCGTAGGTCCACGATGCTTTTTGTCAGCTCTCTATTCCTTTGTAGTCCCTGCACATTCATGCAAATGAGAGAACCACATCCGGTATCTAATACCCAAAAGTAAGTAGTAGTAGACAAGTTTATCTCAATAACATAAATACCTGAGTCAGAAGCAACGTTTGCTCCCTTTCCAAACTTTTTACCTGCAAGAAAACTATGGCAATTTATCTTCCAGATTCCTTTCTGTCCACAATCGAAACAATTTTCATCCTTAGGCGACAACGCCTGTGGGCTTCAGTGCTTTATCAGAATGGTTAAGCTTGCCCTTAGGTTTGCCCGAAGGCTTACCAAAACCCTTGCCCCTGTTGTTGTTGACCATGTAAATGGCCTTGGACTTGCCTATTTCCTTCTCGACAATCCTCAACAGGTTCAACAATTCTTGGAGAGGTTTATCTATCTCATTCATGTTGTAGTTTAGTACAGCCTGATTGAATGATTCAGGCAACGATTGCAGAATCAAATCAGTAGATAACTCTTGGCCCAGAAGAAATCCCAGTCTTTCGAGGCTCTCAATACAGCTTATCATTTTCAGAACGTGAGTTCCGATTGGTGTTCCCTCCGCCATTTTACACTGAAATAAAGACTTCGACACATCGAATCTCTCCTGACGGGCTTGACCCTGAAAGAGTTGCCTTAGATGATTAATCATATCGAAAGCTCCAATTTTCTCATGTTGCTTCTGAAGCTCAGAGGTCATGGTTACTAACATAAGACTAGACACATCTAATGCGTCATCTAAGTGCTTACGATAAGCATTTCATTCAGCAGTCGGAGCCCCTGCGACTGGTGGATCAGGAATTTGTTCCTCGAGAATATACAGTTTTTTCTCGTGCTTGAGAAAGATTCTCAAGTTCCTATACTAGTCGAGGAAGTTTCCTCCCTCAAGTTTGTCCTTCTCAAGGACGGATCGCAATGATAGTGAGTTTGATACAACGATTGCATTTGCCATTTTATCTACAGAGAAGAATTATCAAAGTTTTAGTTGTCATATTTTAAAATCATTAAAAGGACTTTATTTAATGATTCTCGTACTATTTTCTTCAAATGAATAACCCTCAAGTATTCATTTGAAAAGTTCAAAACTTTCTACTAGGACCAAGATCCATATATCAGCAATTTCGAGGAAGCTTTGGCTACAAAGCTCGAGAAATTGTTGTTTAGGACCAATTCTGTGACTCTTGGTTGGTTAAGTAGGTAACACTTACCCTAAGTACATAAATGCATATCTTAACCCATTGTCTCCCGACCCAATACCGAGGCAACTTTGGCTACAAAGCTCGGTATTGGCAATTCGGTTAAGTTTGACCCAAGGTTGACTGGCGGATATCACTAACTTATCTTTCGCGCCTCACCAGGATAGACATACGCTTATTCCACTCGGAAATTCACACTACTATCAATCTTGGCCTTGACGAGAGCCCCTCTTGGAAGGCAATAAACTTAATTAAAATTGAGAAATTTTTAAATTTGTCTCACCAAACGGTGTATAATCTGATTATACGTTCGAATATACATCACATGCTAAAATTACTGTAAACATGCATCAGGCATCTCATGCAAAGTACATAAAACAGTAAATAAATCGTGATATAGTAATGGCTCATATGCGAATTTTCTAAGCCAACATAAAATCCTAGGTCAATTTAAAGGTGGAAAAGCAATAAATCCTATCTATTGTCTTCCGCCTCCTTGTGGTTTCCTCCATCCGATGGACGCCTTTCTTCATAACTTGTTACATATGTAAAATTAAAATCCTATTCTAAACTTTTATATAATTGAAAGAATTCTCGAGTTATATTCGAGATTAAAATTATAGCAAGAATTTGATAAGAGAATGCAAGAGACGCATATCGTATTATAATATAAAACCACTGGTCAAAGGCTATTACTATGCACCATGCTCAAAACAAACACAAAATCATGCTAAGAGCGCAAATATACACTGTCTGCCCCCTTTCCGGTTGACCCCGGCCATACTCCCGGTAGACCGCGATAAGGTAATAACCAAAACAGTGTAAAAATTAGGCAACCTCGGTCGACCCAGAACATTTCTGATCGACCGGCCTGAAAACAGACTAGCCTCGGTCGACCGTGATTGCTCACCGGTCCACCGAAATCTAGGCAGTAGCAAAATCCTATTTTCTAACTCATGTTCGGTCTGACGCGAACCTTTTCCGGTCGACCGAATATTTGCCAGAAAATAGAAAACAGCCAAAAACATGAATTTTACAATTCGTTCTGGGATTCATTTAAAACTTAAACGACTTCCCAAAGGCTGTAAAAGGTAAAGTATCCTATGTCATGCATTATACACTACTAAAATGGCAAGATAACACATAATCAAGATTATTGGGTTCTCGTGATAGGCTCTGATACCACTTGAAGGAAAAATTCGTAATTCCCAAAACGCAGCAGAAATAAAAACACGTGATTACGTTCCTTTAGAGGATCTGCTCACGAGAAAAAACCAAAACCCTGTGTTAGGAATTATACCTTTCTGTCGATCTTATCAACGTTGCCCGGATTCTGCTATTAGGAATTACCAACAGCAGCCTTTGACTCCTGTCTTTATTGATATCCACACACCAACCTTGAGCTTATTACTCCGTGTTTCAAATGCTAGTCTAAGAACTACGAAGATTGAAAACACTTTCCTTGGAATCCGCAAAGTATAGGTTACTTAGGAAAATCGAAAAATCGAAAATCAAGAGATGAGAAAAATCAGTTTTTTCCTTCTCTTTAATTGTTCTTGAGAGTGTAAAATAAAGAAGAAAAATCCCAGATTTTTTCTTCTTGGATTTTGGCTAAGAGAGGTAGAGAGAAAATAGAGAGAATCTTGAATTCTTGTGAGAGTTAGAATGAAAACCATTTTTCATCTAGTGTGGTGTAAGAGGAATTACCCACTCACCTCACTCTCCCATTATTTCTCTCCCACTACTCTCTTACACACACACTCCCTCACACATTTAGATGTGCCGATTTTGACCAAGTCCAATTGGTCCGGTCGACCGAAGAAATGGTTGTCGGCCGATCGGAGTGTAAAAAGTTCGGTCGACCGGGTCTCTTGCCCAATCCAATTGAGCACATATATCAAATTAAACTCCAGCAGTAATAACATTACCTTAAACACTTAACAAATCTTCAAAGATGGCACAAACACTACTTCTTACAAATTTCCAGACCTATGTTCGGAAGACTATATCTCTGAACCCAACTGTTGAAATTCGATCCCTACCGTTACAATTGAAGTACTACGAGTCTTATAACTTCTACCATAAATTTGAGGACGATCGGAGCACAGTAGATCCCTCTACTATGAGTTCTAAAAACACTGAACGGAAATTCCACCCTATCCCCTTCTTTTTCTTTTTCCTCTCTTTCTCCCTTCTTTTCTTTCATTCTTCCTTCTTCTAAAACTTCAGCAAAGACACCATCTATAACCATCCTAACTTCCTTCTAACATAACCAACTAACTTATAGGATTAGAACTTAGCTCCCTACTTCCTTAACATGTCAAAATGCACCTTAAAAACTAAAAACATAACATATAACACGTAAATATAATTAGTCACGTAGAACATGCAATAAAAAATTCCCGAGTATTACACTTGTTGTAATTTTATGATACCTATTACGTAAGATAAATGTTATATTTCTAAGGACATATGTTTATCAAGATAATAACATGTTGCAGCCTTAAGACATGTCTTAATAAAGAGATAACACATATTGAATGCGATTTAACATTTTTCCAAAAAATATAACAAATGTTTAAAAATATTCTATATATATTAAATTTAAGACGTTATGTACTATAGTAATGGCGTACCCAAGTACCCTGCCAAAGAAAGAAAAAAGGTACCCATCTACCAAACACGCCGTTAGTTTCCAAAAGTGAGTATTCTCCATTCCCCATCCGGTTTGGTTTTGGTACGAACGGTAAAAAAAAAACTCGTCTCTCTTACCAATTTCAAAATCATATTCCTAATTAGATTAGATTTCCAATTTCAAAATCTTTATAAACAATAATTCTCACATAAGAATTCATCGTCAATTTCCCTCTCAAGAAGAAAGATGCGTTCAATTCACTTCCCAAAAGAAAGCTTTAAAGAATCATGCAAGCTAAGCATGAGCCGGAGTATAAGTATGGCGGTTTCCGTCGGCGACACGGTCGAAATCATGTCGGAAGATGATGGATTCTCTGGCGCATATTACGAAGCCAAAGTCCTCGCCAAGAAAGGTACAAACAAATTAATCGTCGAGTACAAAACTCTAGTTACAGAGGAAAACGAAACCGTTAAATTGAAGGAAATCGTCGAAGGCAGGGAGGCCCGACCAATTCCTCCGTCGATTAATGTGTCGGAATTCAAGATCTTGGAGAAAATCGACGCTTATGATAACGATGGGTGGTGGGAAGGAAGAATTGCTAAGAAAATTGGGGAAAATAATTACTCAGTTTATTTTGAAACGACAGGTGATTTGTTGGATTATCCGATTTGTAGATTGAGGCCTCATCAAGATTATGTTTATGGGGAATGGATTCGTTCTCCCACGGAGAATTTCTCTGTATTTCTGGATATGAATTTGATGCTCCGGAGAGGTATTTTGGTTTCTTCATGATCATTAATGGAGGATGAAGATCGGGTCGGGGGTGGGGCGGGTTGAAATTCCTAATTGTAGTATTATTTTCTTTTCTTTTCTGTTTTAAAAGAAAAAATTATATAATTAGGTGATATAAGAAATTGCAGGTGGTTGCAGAAAAATCAGCCGATCTCCAAACTGTTGAAATGAGACTAATACATCTGCAAAAATATTTTTCCTTTTAAGAATTGTTTTCTTGTTTCTTCAATTATTATCTGATTTTTTGTTTTTGGAACAACCAAACAGACAAGAGTTTAGGTTTTTAGTCTCAACAGAAGAGGAGAATCGCTCTAGAAAGAGAGCACTTATTTGCCCCATATAAGAGAGAGGTGTCGAACTTTCGACTTCACAATTCGTCAATTGGGCTATGGACCTCTTGACACAAGAGTTTAGGTTAATTTTGAATTTTTTTTGAGATAAATAAACATTTCCTTTTCTTTCTTTCTTTTTTTTAGACAAAAAAAAAAAACCACTTCCTTATGTTGTGATGATGAATAATGTTCAGACTTCAGATGTAATCAAAGCTATTCTTGCTTTTAACAAAAAACAAAAGGTTGTTAGTTGCTTGCTAATCATCCTTATAACATTCCTAATTTATTACTCCCTCCGTCCCAAATTATTTATCCACTTTGACAAATACACGTAGATTAAGGTTTTGATGATTTTGATGGTAAAATATAAGTAAAAGTTTAAGATTAAGGTCCCAAATTCTATATTTACACATATGGAGAAAATTATTGAAAGATAATTATTATAAATTGAAGTATTCATTAATGATTGGAATTTGTTTTTTGAAAAGAAAAATTTTGATATCCATTAAGATAAATTAATGATTGGGAAGTTATAATTACTCCATCTGTTACTATTTATATATTGTTTTAAGACATTATACTCGAATTAAGAAAATAATTGGGATATATTAATTTAAAAATAGATAGACATTTTTACCCTTCAATTAATATATTTATGTTGAGATAATTAAAATTAGTTTTTGACTAAATTACTGAAAGATAAGGGTAAATTTGGAAACAATACATTTAATACTCCCTTGATTTATTAAAGTGACAGATAATTAAATAAAAAATGATAAAGTATGTTTAGGCGACATATAATTGGGAACTAAGAGAGTAGTAGTTAGTTAAGTGATAAATTAAGATAAAATTGAAAATTTAACAATAAACATGCATTAATCTCTAAAGTGTAGCTAGTATTGTCAAAATGAGTATGCCCGCCCGCCCCGTCATGAGCATGTCTTAAATGGGGATGGGCAGGTATGCCCGCTTTTGTAACAGACCATCAAAAGGGATGCCCGTACCCGTCCGCCGAATGCCCGTGGGCAGATGGGAATGCCTGCGACCCTTATTATTAATTTCTCTTTTTTTTTTTTTGAAAAAAATAGACTCTTTCTCATTCACTTACAATCCTATAAAGGGGAAATAAAAATTCAAAATAGTTCAAGAACAATCAAATCAATTTCTACAATATCCAAAATAGTTTTAAAAAAACAATAATAAAATCAAAATCCACAATTTTAAGAATAATTCAAGATCAACAGTACAAAATTAACAAACATATTGTTGAAGTCAAAGCAAAAAAAAATAGATATTATTTTTTTTAATATCATCCATCTATTGATCTAGATTATGAACACTAGATCCGCAAGGGTAGCCCAGTTGGTTCGAGGGTGGTAGATTGTGTACAAGATTATGAACATTAGAAGTATTATTTGAATATTTGCATAAAAAAAAAGAAGTATTATTTGAATTCATTGTAGATATGTTGATTCCTCCTCATCACCTTCACATATAAAACACACCTTAAAAAGTTAAAACATTATAAATGGAAAATGATAAATGATAAGTTAGAGCATAATTTAGTTACTTTCATGGATGAAACAGTGAATTGCGTACACATATTTGAGCTTGCAGATTTTTTAGGAAGAAGATGACTCATATATTTGGTAAGAACGCGTGTAAGAAGATAGTGGAGACATATGATTCTTGTTTAGTTTGGAGAAGATATATAAATATATATAAAGCGGGCATGCCCGGTTGCAACTCGCCCATACCCCGCAAGACCTGTTACCCGCGAGTAGTTTTATCTTGGTAGGTTACTAAGTTTAAAACTTACATCCAAGCCAATCAATACAGTACACGTAGGAAAGAGAATTGAACTTATATCAATTCTCTTTTCTACGTGTACTGCACTCATTGGTTTGGATGTAACTTATAAACTTAGTAGCTTACCAATATAAAAAATTTCGTTACCCGCACGGATATGCCCGTTGATACCCGCATTTAAATGGGCATGAAATTCATATTCACATACCTGCCCATTAAACTAACAGGGCGGGCATTCCCATGGGCGTATGCCCATTTTGACAGCTCTAAATGTAGCACTTAATTTCATATATGTAAACATGCATTAATCTCTAAAATGTACCACTTGGTTTCATATATGTAAAAAAAAAAAAAAAATTACAAATATTGGTAGGAGAATAGGACAAAAATTGGTCAAGTGGATCGGGTAAGTAGATAAATTGGTAGGAGAATAGGACAAAAATAATATTTTTACTCTTAGTTCCAAAGTCATGTGCAAGGCAAATGCCTTTTGTTTGGCCTGAAACCTCGTTAAAATCGCAAATTGGTCATTTAGTCCATAAATATTTGATGCTAAAAAGAGCTTAATAAATTGTTATTGATAAAAATTGATGTTGGGTAAATAATTAATAATAAATAATAGCGAATTTCTCTAATACATAAATTAGGGGAAAAAAAGTTCCACGAGCTGATTTTCTCTTCCATGGAAAAGACCATGTCTACTATAATTTTTACGCCCGAAAGCGATTGTCCCCGAAAGGAAAGAGCAGAAAGTACTTTAGATCAGGGAGATTGTAGCATGCCCCATGCTTGGGGAGGGAGCTTAGCCTCATAAAGAGGAGAATATTATTTGCCCCATTGTGCAGGGAGAAGGTGTCGAACTTTGGACCTTCCGATTCCAAACCAAAGGCTTACCCACTGGGCCAAACCTTTTTTGACCATGTCTACTATAATTGGGTTTCAATTTTATTCATTTTTTCTTTCGGTGGAAAGAGAAGACGATAATAAGCTGGAGGGTAGGGTCCTAGACTCCTAGTCATGACTCATGGTAAAGTTTGGTTTTCCCCTGACAAGGGGTTGGGTAGTAGTCAGGGACGATGTCATTTATAAAAATAATACTCATTTTTTTTTTTTTTTTTTTGAGAAAATTCCAAATTTTCATTATATCATTTTTAACATTACAAGTGTGATTTTTTTTTTGGTCAGCAACCTTAATTTTTCCCTCACCAGATGAGGATAATTTTATTGTCCCACGTAGGGGGAGGGTGTTGAACCCGAGGTCTCTTGGTCACGAGTAGAAGTTTGCCCCACTGGACTACGGCCTCCTTGACATTACAAGAGTGATTATTTGCTGGGGAACTTCCTTCCGCCACAATCTATCATAATGGGCATTACAAGCCATTTTTGCTAATCTATGAGCCGCTGTATTACAGTTTCTTGGTGTAAACATGAGCTCCCTACATGAGAATCCATTTATAATTTTTCTGATATAATGAATGAATTCTCCATCTACTGCAAGATCTTGTTGCTGAGAGGAAACTCTTTTGATAATTGAAAGACAATCGAACTCCAAAACACACGGGATAAGTCCATAATCTTTTGCTAATTTCCATCCCTGTACAATTGTCATAGCTTCCAAAAGTTGAGGCTCCGCTAGATTATGTATGAGCATAGTCATTGAAGCCATTCCAACACCCTCTGCATTTCTGATTATTGCTCCAATTCCAGAATTATCCTTGTTTCATGCTCCATCAACATTGACTTTATATATAAACCGTGTTGGAGGCTTCCATTTTCTTGAGCTCATACCCTATTGTTGCTTCTTATTTTGATTTGGAGGAATCTGCACTTTGTTTGTTTGGTGTTCTGTTATCAGCGCCTTAGCCATTGCAATGATGTCTGATGATGTTCTATTCTTGCCTTCAAAAATCAAAAAAATTCTAGCTTGCCATAAGCTCCACCATATCATGGCCACCATTTCCAAATCATAATTGTTATAAATGTGAGGAGTAGAAGTTAAATTTTCCCATACCTCACGAGCACATAAGGCCCCAGAAAGAGCACGTTCCACAGGTATCTTCATCTCGTTCCACACATTTTTCGCCAACTTGCAATAAAACAGAAGGTGTAGGTCAGTTTCCATTGCATTCCTATATCTTGGACAATTAACGTCTCAATATGAAATCTTCAATTCAATTGTGCCCTTGTAGCTAAGGCCTCGTTACACCATCGCCATAGGCACATTTTGACTTTTGGTGGCACCTGTAAATTCCATATACATTTCCAACCTTGTCCAAATAATCCGGATGATGTAAAAAGTTGTTGTTGATTTGATGACCGTTTATGGAAATCCATAAGCACTCTATATCCCGAATTGACTGTGTAGTCATTTAGGGATTTTTGTAATGATTTGTATATCTCGTTGTTCTAACATTGCTGAAATAACATCAATATTCCACTCCGAGGATGTTCCAATATGAGGTCTCGAACCAGTATGTTTGAGGAGTTTATAAGGTTTTGAGTGATAGGTTTGAAACTATATGGAATAGGAAGCCAAGGATCTTGCCAAGCTTTAATTGTGCTTCCATCTCCGACTCTTAATCTTACTCCGTCATGAAGAAGACTTTTGCTCTCCCATATACTCCGCCATAGATATGAAGGACTATTGTCGAGTTTAGCATATAGGAAACTGGTATTGGGATAGTATTTTTCTTTCAACTATTTTGTGATCATCAATTCAGGTTGTTGTATCAATCTCCACCCTTGTTTAGCTAATAAAGCGAAATTAAAGGCCTCTAAGTTGCGAAAACCCATCCCCCCCTCCAACTTTGACTTACACATGTAACTCCAACTCCGCCAACATACCCATGTTCCTTGATCTTCTGGTTTCCACCAAAATTTTCTCATAAGTGATGTGATGTCTTTCCATAAAGAAATGGGTAAGATGAAACATGACATAGCATAAACCAGGATTGCTTGGATCACAACTTTCATTAAAATCTCCCTTCCCGCTTGAGACAAAAACTTCTCCTTCCATCCACGAATTTTCTTCCATACTCGGTTCTTTATATATTTTAAAATATATATTTTTTATTTTCCAATAAAGTAAGGTAGTCCGAGGTATTTTCCTTTTGTATCAATTGAGGGAATACCCAAAATTTCAATGATTTCTATCCTCTTCCCATCAATTATACATTTATTTAATAATATAGAGGATTTTTGGTAATTGATCAGCTGATTTGATATGAAAGCATAATCATTTAATATCGCCAGGATTTTCAAAGCTGCCTCCGGAGTAGCCGGGGTGAAAAGTAGACTATCGTCCGCAAAAGAAGATTAGTTAATCGGGGTGCATTTCGTCCCATCTGAATGCCTTGCCATTTGTTATTTTGTTGTGAAGATCGAATCAAACTTGAGAGGCCTTCAACACATTTTAAGAATAGGAAGGGCGATAAAGGATCTCCTTGTCGAATCCCACGGCTTGGGTGGATCACTTCCGACGGTGAACCATTCACTAAAATCTGATATGATACAGTGGAAATGCATTGCATTATAAGATATATGAATTGATTTGGAAATCCAAATTGACTCATCATCCATTTCAAAAAACGCCAATGAACTCGATCATAGCTTTACTCATATCAAGTTTAACAACCATTGTCATTCATTTTTTTCCTTTTGCTTGCTTTAGCCAATGAAATGCTTCAAAACCAACAATAATGTTGTCAGAAATCAATCTTCCACTAAGAAATGCACTTTGTTCTTCACTAATCACAGAAGGTAACACTTTTTTAAGCCGATTTGATATTACCTTAGATACAATCTTGTAGACAACATTGCATAAACTGATAGGCCTATAATCCGAATGAGATATCAGATTATTATTTTTCGGTATTAAAACAATATAGGTTTGAATGATATCCCTCATATTTATGGTCCCATTAAGCATACCTATCACCATTGTTTTTGTATCCGTTCCAATGATGTCCTAGTATTGTTGATAGAATAATGCATGTAGTCCATCTGGTCCTGATGCTTTGTTGGGTGAATTTCTTTAATAACAATATTGATTTCCTCTTCATCATAAGGCTGTAGCAGATATCTTCGTTGATCTTCTGAAATGGAACATGTTTTGATTTGTTCCATAATGCTTTCCTCGTCTCTAACAATGTTACTTGTTCGAAATAGAGACCTAAAATGCTTAACAATAACATTTATGATTTGATCTTGTTGCTTGAATTCCATCCCACTACCATCTTGTATATGATCAATCCTATTACGTTGTTTTCGCTGTGATGCATGATGTTGCAAATACTTAGTATTGGCGTCTTCTTTTGATAACCAAGAAGCTCTCGACCGAGAACGCCAATAGCCATCTTGTATTTGAAGGAGATGTGCAACTTTCATTCTAGCTACTTGAAGATCTTTTGAGTTAGCTTGTGCATTGATGAGTGTATTTAATTGAGCATTTGCTTCTTTAATCTTGATCGGGATGTTTTGAAACTTTTTAACATGCCATAATTGTAATGAGTGCTTCACATAATTTAAACTCTTGTTCTACCCATCAGTAGATCCTCAGCTTCCCGATCCCCAACTGTTAGATATAATGTGTCTACAATCTTTTTCATTAACCCCAGAAAGGTTAAAAAATAAAACATTTTGGTGCTGTAGACATCAAAGTAATGTTTGGCTCAACTTTTAGTATAATTGATATATGATATGAATGCACTGACCAGTTATGTGTGACGATTGAATTTGGAAAGAGTATCTTCCAAGGGGGTTTGCATTAGTATGACAGTGATTGCTCAGAATGGTCATACCATGGCAGTCAAAATTTTAGGGACAATGTTGGGTCTAAGAGAAAAGTCCCACTTCCGTCCGGGGTTGACGTGGCAATTTCCAGACGCGCCATGCCACGTCAGCCCATAACGGAAGTGGGACTTCCGTCTTCCGTCCTCAACTGGCAGAAAGTTTTTGGTAAAACACTTAGTTTTTTTTTTTTTTGGATACATTTTTTTGAGTTGGTATTTTTACAACATAAAAAATCACTAAAACATAATATTTATCAAAATATGTGTACGAAAATTACTTTGGAAAAAGTGACTTAATTAATAATAAAAAAGAACGTAAAAAACGAAGAAATCGTATATAACATAAATAAAACAAATTGTATGTAACAAAAATGAAACAAATGTAAGCAAAACAAAGTAAATCCTATCTATCTCCCCGATGGTATGTATCTATCGGGCCTTCTCCGGTCTCTTGGAAAATGGTATGTGTGGCCATTTCTCGTTCGCAGGGCACTACCATGCTCTGTTGCAATGAATTCTACACCTTCGGGTCGATATGTGCTGTTGCGTCTGAGTCTGGTCCAGGTCAAGGCTGAACGATGGCGTCCCACCAGAAAAGACTGTCGGCTGTCCCGATGTATAGATCGCCGATCCAGGATACCCCCCGTTTGAATACCGCGAGAATAAGTGACGATGCTCGAAAATTGGTAGTGAAATTCGGAGGGTACATCGGCCTGAGTCTGATATTCCTGTGTTTTAGATGGACCTGACTCATCGCCACGTTGCCTCAGGCGCCGCGCGGCAAGCTGGTCCAGAGTAGCCTGCCGTGTCCTACGAGTCGTTTTCCTCCCAACCGCACTTCTACCTGGAACATGCTCCCTCGGTTGTGTGACCGGTTGTAGAACTACAGCATCTACTACATCGGCAGCGTGCGATCTGCATGCAACTGTCTTCCCAGCCGCTATAAATGCATCTTTTATGGTTTTGGCAACCTAGGTGATGAGATCCTTGTACTGGCGGTTAGTTCGAGGGGCAGGCTTCTCGAATTCTTCCAGCATCAACATGTTTGACTCCAACTATAACAAAAAATATTTAAATTAGTATATTCAAAATAAAAAGATTTATGTTGACAACCAAACGAATAAAACTTAAAAAAATATCGTCAACTATAACGTTTGGTTGAATGCCCATTGAGAGTGGTCTGGGATCCCTATTTTGTTGGTTCGTAATACAGTGAACGGTAATGCGATTGTACCAATCCATGTACTCACGGGTTGGTGCAATAACATTACCGAAAACGGGAGCAGCGTCCGCCAATGCATCGACGCGGCCGTCCCACAACTGTACGTATATGCGGTGGAAGTTTTACCAAATTCTTTTCGAGCCCGCCTTCCATGTGTGGATGTCAATACCCTCGATAGTACCCTCCGTCCCCGTCGGGATTGGTACTACCTGCTGGAAGCCAAATTGCATCACAACCTTGACAGGCAGGTGGTACTCTACCATCTCAAAGCAAATGAGTGGCGTACGGACTCGACAGGTCCTCAAGAAGTCTTCATCCTGAGCCACTCTCTCGGCATTTACCCAATCAGGGTACGGTCACCACATAAACTGCAAAATAAATTCAAGTTAATGTAAAAAAAAAATTATTTAATAAAAAAAAAATTCCAAGAACATCGAATTTAACTTACTCTTTGTGTCCCCGTCAACAAATCGAGTTGTTCACGAAACACCAACAGTTGTGATTTCGGTGCGTTAATGAAACTCCAGCCTGTATTCTACCTTGCCCCGTAACGTCTACCGTCAGCGAGGATATAAGTTATAATCGGGCCTCGGTTCGCCGGACGAAGACATGAAATTCATTCTCACGCCCACAACTGGTAAAAACAAACAGCATCGATTATTAAATACTCGAATTACATATTAAACATAAAAATTTATATAATTTAGACAAACTTGAATTAACAAACAACAGGCGGCCATGTCCTTGGAATCAGCCATGCATGAGATACACATCTAGCGGTACAAATGTGCAAGGACATCGCTATCCCAAGAAGTCGTGTCATGCTCGAGGATACCACTTATGGTAAGTAGATAACACATGTTTCCCCGGGACCCCGACTTATTGGGAAAAAGAAAAGTAGACATCAAGAGGAAAACCAAAGCCCTGGCCCTCTTCTCTATCTCCAAGTCAGTAACATCATGGCCTAGGGGCTCACTAATGTGGGCATAAACCTCCAACAGCACGAGTCTGTTTCCCCTAATTGAAGCCACTGCGGGTAGAAATCCTAAAAGTTCGAACACGCGCTCAATCCACTGAGTTGGACTCATATTGAAGTCCTCAGCCCACGACATTACGTCACCCCTAGTAGGTAGTCGTAGAAGACATTCTACGTCCTCTAGTGTAATGGTCGCCTCACCGCAATGTCGGTGAAACGTATGGGTCTCCGGGCGCCATCTCTCTACTAATGCAGTCACTAGAGCGTGATTTACCTTCATGTGTCCCAATCTACAACATCCCCCAAAACCTAATTGGTCTATTAGATAGATTACTCGCGGTTTGCTTTCTCTTTGGTACGCGTCATAAAACTGACCGTCGTTTTTAATAATTTTTAGTGGATTGTTTAGTAACTCATCCCGTGCCATATTTTTAAAGATCTATGAGATGCCTGTTTGTTTAAAACACTATCATCATAAGGACCAGGCTGAAGATGAGCAGGAATAGACATCTATACAAAAATAGACATACAATTTATCAGAAAAAACACATGTTATATCACCAAAATCAAAAATGCCCTAAGTATAAATTCACAAATTCACAATTCACAATTCACAATTTACAAATTCACAAATCACAAATCACAAAAACCCTAAATTCATAAATGCCCTAAATTCACAAATACAAAAAGTTCACAAAATCAACAAATTACACTAAATTCCCAAATTCACAACTATTTATAAACATTATTAGTAGATTTAAAGTTAAATTCAACACATAAAGTTAAATTGCCCAAAAAAACAATTCTAAAAAAAAAATGTTTATACCTTTGAAATTGAGAGATTGAGAGATGTGAGAGAGATCAAGGTGGTGGAAGCAGCGGTGTTGACGACAGGGGGGAGTTTTTTTTCTCTTAGCCTTGGGTTTTTTTTTTCCTTGGTCTCGTGAAGGGAGAAGAAGAGTATGATTGGGACTTAAAGCTGGGAGTTGAGGACGGAAGTCTGGGGCCAAGACCGAAGTCCCACTTCCGTCCTGGGCTGACGTGGTATGGCGCATATGGGGAGTGGGACTTCCGTTAGCCCAGGACGGAACTGGGACTTCCGACTTGGACCCACTTCCGTCCTGGACAAAAATGTTTGCTCCAAAATTTTAACTGTCGTGATTAGCCCTTTCTGCTAAACCATGGTTAGTGTAATGCAAACCCCTATTCTAAGCATCATTAGCCAAAGCACGATCAAGTCGTTCCCATACCCTTCGAGTTCCTTTCCTGCCATTGCACCATGTAAATTGAGCTATTTTGTAATTCAAATCTCTCAGTTGAGCATCTGCAATAGCTCGTCGAAAAGCTTCCATTTGATTTTGATTTCTATCGGCCCATCCTGTTTTTCATTTGATGTTACTATCTCATTGAAATTACCCAAACAAACCCAAGGAGCATTTCGACTTTGTCCTAATCTCCTAAGTAATTCCCAAGATGATATCCTCAGAGAAGTTTTGGGATTACCGTAAAATCCCGTCAAATACCACCATATCCCAGTATTTTGTTGTTTAATTTTTGTATCAATATGACCATATGAAAAAGATTGTACCTGTACATCTAATCCTTATTTCCAAAATAAAGCGAGACCTCCTCCCAAACCTACACTGCTAACTGCCTGCCCTTGCTGAAAATTAAGGCAAAATTTCATTTTGTGTACACGATTAGCCGGCAATTTGGTCTCACTCAAAAACAAAAAATGGGGATCTTTCAATTTAATTAAACGTTTAAGTTCCACAATTGTCGAGGGATCCCCCACTCCCCGACAATTCCAAGCCAAGATAAATACCTCCGCCAGGGATGTATCATCATTTGTTTTCAGTTGATCCATATCCTTCTTCACTGTTCTTTTGGCTTTTTCATTTGGTTCACCCGTCACTGCTTATTTGATACTCCCTCCATTCCTAAATATAAGACTTTTTAGACAATTTGAGAAAATTAAGGAAGTTGTCATTTTCACCTAAACTTCCAATATTATGCCCCACCCTCCCTCTCTCTCACTTCTTTGTCATAAAGAAAGGAAAATGTTGAGGGTATAATTGAAATAAATTATTGACAACTAATAGGGAATGGAGAGAGTATTTCTTTATATTCTCCGACCCGATTCAACGTCAGTCAATTCTATGTCTATCAAAAGTTCTGATTTTGAGTCCTTTATTTGGATTGGACTCTCTGAAATATTATATGTAGGCTTCACATGGGTTGGGATTTGATTTTTTTGGAATATACATTGGTTTGACCCATTTGTTTATGATATATCTATTTTCTCTATACTTGTTCGACTTTTTGGTGAGTTTTGACCTGGGTCTTCATTAGCAGCAGCCCGTACCCATCATCACTGTTCCAGCACTTGAGCTTTGATTTGTAGCATGAGGTGGCATGTGAGAACTCCCCATGTTTGTTCCTGCCCACGTGTTTGCATTTCCATGCCATGGTCCTATAGCTAGCTCACATCGATCTGCCACGTATCTGAGGTGCGTTTTGCCTCATCATCGGATTCCGTCAGTTTCCGCTTAAAATCGCCGGTGATAAACCTTTTCCGACTGCCGGATTTTGAGAATCATAAAATAAATTATGTCTTTGTTCTTCATCATATAATCCATGACCATGTGGGTGATTTTCGTTTATGGAATTTTCATCCGTCTTCACCACATATCCAGCAGGGGTATTCTCATCTCTGTTTTAACAGCCTGAAATTGTGTGACTAATTCTTCCACAATAAAGACAAATGAGAGGTAATTGTTCATATTTCACTGCTACACTTTGGAATTTTATCCATCTTCTAAGAGGTTGTGAGATATCAATACAAATTCTTAATCGAAAGTATAATCCTCCCATACCTCCCCTAATTTGGATGCAATTGTTGGCAATAAAAGCTCCTGCAATTTTACCTCCTACATCTGGGTGTAATAATCTGTTGATAGGCCACCTATTCTTACCCAGAAGAATACTTTATTGAACAAATCTCTATTATAATCGACATTCCTTTGCCATCTTTTAAAGGTCATAAGATTGTTGTCCACGCGCCATGGTCCTTGTTCCACCGCTCTTTCTACATCTGAATCTTGAGCAAAAAATACTTGGAATATGTTGCGATCCATTTGCAAACCTTAAGAGGAGCTCGTGGCTAGATTCGTTCAAGTACAGTCTGCATCAAACGAGTAGAGAAATCCTTATCTGTGAAAATTCGCCCTACGCAACTTCGTTCACAAACTTCCAGAGCCCCTTTTATTTCAAAATCTAATATTTGAATTTCTTCGTTTTCCTCTTCCGTCATAGTACATGCTTCCATTTGATGAGCAAAATCCTTATCCATGACAATTAATTTATCGGAATAGGCCCCGAGCTAGATGATCTGTGAAGAAGACCCTAAGAAGGGATAAAGAGCTCTACTTGAGAGAAAATTTTAAGGGAATGATGACTTTTTTTTTTAAATAATACTCTCATTATACCAATATGAACACTTTATTTTAAGTTTAATTTGTTCTAAAATGAATTTTCACTTTTTTTTTCAAAATGGGTATACTTTCTCTTTTAATATCTATAACTAACTGTATATTATTATTATTATTATTTACAAATTTCATCCAATCTGTATTCATTTTTCAACCAATTCACTGGAGATTCCTAAACTAGTTGTCACCATCTTTTTTCCAACGGCCGCCTATGGCCGCTGACCATCAGGCCACGGTGGCTCCCGCCGCCGTCCCCACCCCCTGGAAGTAGAAAAGTTTTGCGGAACTTTTATCTCGTCCCAATTCCGAGGCTATTTCCTTGCCTATCAACTCACCTGATGTTTACAAAGGAGAACTCAAATTTGCTTAACTCTCAATTGACTTTTCAAGTTCTCATTATTCATAAAGGAAATATGAATCAACTTGTTTAACTCCAAAAAATTTGACTCTTCAAGTTCTCATTATAAATCAAAAAAAGAGTAATTTGCACTAAATGGCCCTTAACTATTTTCGGATTTTAGAAGTTGGGACAAAACAATTATTTTAGCGGAAAATAGCCATCATTTTTTTTTACGGGTAGCGGATATTGGCCTCCGGTAGTTTTTTCGGCAAAAAATTCAAAAACAAAACCCTCACGTGGCCGGCACGTGTGGGGCATAATTTTCCACAAAAAACGAACTCCATTATCTTGCCTTAACCGACCCATTTCTTTGCCCGAACCGACCCATTAAGCATCTTTTATAAACAAAACACCCATAAATAATCATTTTTTTCTTAAGTTAGAAAACCCTAATCCTCATTCTCTCTAATAGAAAACCCTACGACTGTACATATCCCTTTTGAAAATCGTCTATATTTCGCTTGATTGTTGAGATTTTCTTTGCCAAAGAGTTGTACTAAGCTCATTAGACGAAGACATGCAGTTACGAGACTTAGAAAGAGTGAACAAAAATCTTGTTTATTGGTAAGGAATATTTTATTTGTTAATAAAATTAATATGTTTTGACTGATTTGGCATTAAAATATAAAATTTTGTATTTATCTATGAAAAAGACAGTGAATATTTTGAAAAAGTGGGATCTTTTTCGTTTTTGCTGGGTCGGAAAAGGTGTAATTAAAATCTGTGGTCCCAAATTTTTTTTTGGCTTTATTATGTTTTTTTAATACTTAAATGAGTTATTTTATATAAAATAAATGAGTTTATATTGTCATTTTTGTCTGGTTGTCTGTACTTTAGTCATTATTTTTGTTTTGACGTGGTTGTTAGGTGTATTAATAAGTATTTATGACTTTCTTTGTTGTACATTTCATTCAATATTTTTGGAAAATTTATTAAATCTAAATTTTTTTTCTTTGTTTATTGTAGTTGTTGGTAGGGGTGAGCAAATTCGGTAAAAACCGATTTACCTACCGAATTCGATTTGAATTCTGTAAATCGAATTCGGTAATTCGGTAAAAACAGAATTCGAAAACTTCGAATTCGATTCCAATTCGGTATATGATTTTAGTGAATTCGGTAATACCGAATTCGAATTCAAATCGGTGAATTCGGTCGGTATTACCGAATTCGCGAATTCGAATTCGAATTCAATTTCGTAATATAATATTATTTCAATATATATATAATTATTTTTATTATATAATTATAATTTAAAAAAAAATTAATAAAAAACATGATTAAAAAATACTAAAAAAAAGTACACTATAAATAGTCTCTTACCAACTAAACCTAATTTCTAACCCTACTTTTCTCTCCAAAAAGCCCAGCAGCCTGAGCTGCCCCTTTTCCTAAAATTCTTCTAAGAGAGCAGTGCCTTTTCTCTCCAACCAAAAACTAAAAACCCCCGTTAGCCAAAAAAATAAAAAATGAAACCCTCCCTCATCTGAAGAAACCACAGTTCACCCCTACTCCACCGACGCCGCCTAAGACCACCGCTGCCGTCGAATCACCGCCTAAGACCACCGCTACCGTCTAAGATCAAGTTCAGTTGTTCAGGTACTTTGTTCAAAAGCTTGAGAACTTCGAAAAAATGGGGGAAAAAATTGATCTTTGAACTAAGAACGTATTGATAGTGGTTGGAGTGGGGATCTATGAACTGAGAATGGTTGTAGATTCATGTAAATTACTAATTTTAATGTGTAATGGGGGGATTTTGTTTATGGATTCTAGGTTTTTTTTTTCAGTATTAGAATTATTTGAATGAAAGTTTTACTTGTAAATGTTTATAAATTGCAGTAGTGGTATTTGGGTGATGAATGTTGCAGAAATTCTCAAAGCTACCGATTTACTTTTACTTATAAATGTTTATAGGCTCTACCAAATCGGTAATTCGGTGAACCGACCGAATTCCGAATTCACACCAAATTCAATTCGAATTCGGTCGGTAATTTCAAAAAAAAAAAAATACCGAAAAAACCGATTTCAAATTACCGATTTCGAAATCGATGCTCACCCCTAGTTGTTGGGTCCAGAAAATTTAGTTTGAAGGTCAAACATGGTGGTAGGTTTTATGGGGGTACTCCAGGTAGGACAATAGCAAGTCAATATGCAGGGGGTGGGATTGACTATTGCCGTGTAGGAAATTTTGGGTTCTTTGGTTTACACTTAATATGTAGTGTTTTAGGGTATATAAAGGTTAATCCAGCTTGGTACAACATAGATGAAAACAACCCTAACCCAGCCTTGACAATGGTTCACTCAGAAACTGATATGAGTATATTAGTTGAACTGTCTGAGTCAACTGGGATGGGTGAGTTGTTTCTAGTTGTTGATCCTAAACTAAAGTGAAAGATTCCAAATATGGTTAAGACTCTAAAGAAAAAAATGCTTTCAAGGGTAGTGGGGCTAAGAGAACAGAGAGTTTTAGTGGGAAAAGAAAAACAAACTTTTCAAAAGATCTGGTTGATGATTTTGCTGAGGTTTTATGTGAGTTAGAAACTAGTATTAAGAGTAAAAAGGGCAAAAGGGGAAAAAGTATGTTGAATATGAAGATAGTTGAAGATGCACAAGTAGTTGGAAGTTATTTTATGAATGTAGATCCTGATGATCTAAATGTTTTACAACATAACTCAGTGAATGAGGTTGACTTTTTGCCAGAAGATCCTGACTATGAAGAATCTACTGAATATTCCTCATTTGTTGAGTCTGATTGGGAAATCAGTGATGATGAAATAATGGTTGACAGTTCTAACTTACCAAAAAGCTTTAGCAACCCTGCAAAACACTATTTCAACACTGATGATAGACAAATTGATTTGAACATTGGTGAGGGATATTTGGAGAAAGGTAATTCTTATGATTATGATTCAGAAGATTTTGATAGTTCAGCTTCAGAAAATAAGAAGTATGAGGGGAGTTCCAAGATTGAGAGATTCAGGCCAGATGTTGATATGTTAAATCCAAGGTTTAAAATTGGTATGGTGTTCATCAGTAAGCCTATTTTGAAGGAAACTATAAAAAATCATAGAGTGAAAATGGGTAAGTGCATAAAAATCAGGACGAGTAACAAAAAGAGAGTTGTTGCATCTTGTTTTGGAAATAGATGTAAGTGGATTTTGTATGTTGCACCACTTCTTAATCTTCAGTTTTGTATCTACACTTGCAGGGACTAGTTGGTGTATTAGAAAATCATCTGCCTAATGCAGGACACAGGTTCTGTGTTAGGCATTTATACCAGAATTTCAGACAAAAACATTATGGTCAACAACTGAAAGATTTGCTGTGGAATTGTGCAAGGTCAACACATCCAAATCAATTCATCCATAACATGGAAAAGCTGAAGGTAATAGATTCTAAAGCTCATGATTGGTTGGCCAGTGGTTGTAATGCAAAACAGTGGAGTAGGACTTTCTTTAGAACATATACTCATTGTGATATGGTTAAACAACCTTTGTGAAAGTTTCAATGTTGTTATCATGCAAGCTAGAACTAAGCCAATACTAGACCTAATTGAGACCATTATGACATACTTGATGACCAGACATGAGTCCAAAAGACAGTGGATCCAAAAACAAGATTCAATTTTATGTCCTAGAATTCAAAAGTATGTTGATGGGCTGTGTGATAAGACTACAAACTACATTGTGCATACTGCTGGTGGGGGGGTAATTTTCAAATTGAGGGGTGTTATGAGGATAAGTATGATGTCAATCTGGTGTCTAAAACATGTACATGCAGAAAATGGGAGTTGTGTGGAATTCCATGTGTGCATGTTTGTTGTGCTATTATTACTGTTGATGAGACTGTTGAAGACTATGTTAGTGAAGTGTACAGAGTTACTACATTTCTACAAACATATGCACCTATTGTAAGTTCTATCCGTGGTCCACTCTTTTGGCCAAGATCTGGTAAACTTCCACTGCTGCCACCACTTAACCTGAAACTGCTTGGTAGTCCCAAAAAGGTCAGAATGAGAGACCCTTTTGAGAAGGTTGCAAAGGGAGCTGATGTAACACAAAAAAAAAAAACGAGTGTGCTTAGGAACGTCAGAATGCTAGGAGATGTCCTAAAAAAACGAGTCACAGTGCTAGGAGATGTCATAAAAAAGATGAGATAGCAAACTCAGGTGACTTTGTGTTCACCGAGAGTCAAGTTACACTTGTTGAATACACTTCACCAGTTGTCCCTAGCAACATGAACGGGTGTAGCAAGTGTTCCAACTTGGGGCACAACAGAAGGACTTGTAAAGAGAAACCAGCTGTAGGAACCAGTCCTGAGGTTAATGTCATGGAAGCTGAAAAACAGGAGAATGCAAATGATGAGGAAATAATGGATGATGATGATTTCATTGATCAAGTGATGTATAATACTGTATTTTATTGGGTTTAAATATAATTTTACACTATCTAAAACAAATTTTGACCATTTGGCTACAAGAAGAATTGATTATGGAGGAACAAGTTCTGATGGAAGAAGAAATGGCTACTGCTTTGATGGATGAAGAATAGTCTCAGTTGTCTCAAGCAACACCAAGACAATCCCAGAGGCTCAAGGAAATGGCTGGTGCTAGGATTCAAAAGCTCTAACTTAGCTACGGATTAAACTAGTTTTTGTTGGCTTTAAAAGCCTTTTTTATCTGAAATACAATACTACGTTATTTTGGGGTTATTTTGCTAAAGTTTTTTGCCTTAGAAACCCAGCTTCAGGTTACTTTTTAGTTTTTGGTATGCTTTAACAGCATTTTCTGTGAATGTAAACCAGTAAAATGGTCTTTTTAGGATGAATCTTTTGATTCTTGATATGGTAATTCAAAATCTGGGTTTTTGGTGCAATTTAGAATGATATTCATGTTTAGAATGACAGTTCACATACATATGCAACTCATATATGATCCAAAACACAGGCCTTTAATTACAAAAACATAAACTTCATCTCAGAAACCACAATCCACGTGATTATAGACCATCAAAATATATGATTTCTACTAAATCTAACTATTAAACGAACACCGGATCATGGTGTACCAAAATAGGAACACAAATACAACTACCAAAACAGTAAAAACACCTAAACACCTAGATTTATTCTTCTCCATCATCAAAATTTTGTCCTTCAACTGTTCCTTCTCTGCCTCATACTGATCAAGTTTTCGAAGAAGCCCCGATATTATATCTCTCGACCTTACTTTTGGGGTTGTCAATCCACTCGAAATAATCACAACCCCCTTCCTGTGTCAAAAACGACAGTATAAACCAAACAATTTAATGACAAAATTGCTATAAGGTGATTAACAAATTAAAAAAAAAAATGCTCACCCTTGATTTGGAGCAGTTCACAAATCTTCAACCCGGGTTCTGAGAAGTCTGCGATGTATGCATTACAACTATGTTTGGACATCCACAGCCATAATCTCGCTTATTGTTTCTTGATTTGAACCCAGAATTCGAAGACATTCTTGTTTCCTCAAATTTCAATTTGTAGTCACTAATTAGGAACACTACCACACACCAGAAAACAAAATATGTGATGAATTAATTTCGCAAAAAGGAATTGGAATATAATGTTTTTGATTGGTTATTCTTAACTGAAAGATTTAAGGGTTTGGAATGGGTTTCAATAGAGATAATATAGGTTACATTGGAGGGGGAGCTCGGGGGAGGATATGATAATGGAGTTCATTTTTTGTGGACAATTATGCCTCTCACGTGGCCGGCACGTGAGGGGTTCTTTTGAATTTTTTTGCCGGAAAAACCACCTGAGGCCCATACCCGCTACCCGTAAAACAATTATGGTTATTTTCCCCCAAAATAATTATTTTGCCCCAACTTCTAAAATCCGAAAATAGTTAAGGGTCATTTAGTGCAAATTACCCATAAAAAAATAAGAAAAAAGTCTCTTCAAATTCCATCTCTAATCATTATAAAATAAAAAATAAAAACCATTTCCATAACCTTTACAATTTACATGACATTCTCTGGATTCCAATTTTTTCTTTTTTCTTTTTTTCCCCCTTTTTGAAGAGCCTAATGTTGCTTTCTTTGTATGTTTATTTCTAAGGTATACCTTTATGTTCAGGTGAGATTTTCATCATATTATTTTATCATTAAGTTGTTATCCTTTCTATTTTAATTTGAAAAATGTTTTATCTTTTTTGCATGTTGAAAAAATATGTTTGCTTTCTCTCTCAATCCAGTAGGAGTAATGTGTTCAATGACCCCCAACGAGCAACCGCGGATGCTAAGATGGCTTCTAAGGTAATATTTTTGCAAACAAAACCGTAATTTTTTATTGTTCTTCCTAAAATTGAGATGTGTAATTTTTTCAAACCCCTAATAGGGATGTGTATTTGTTTCTACTATAAAATTGAAACTTCTCACTTCAAGTCTCTATCATCTTTCGCAAACCATTAAGAGTCTGATCGGACACATGGATAAATTTAACTTTTTTTGTGTAAAAAAACACTAATATCTAACTATGTAAAAAATTAATTTTTTGTATGTAGCTGTCCGCGCAACGCGCAGGTTTAATACCTATTATTATAAAAAATAAGTGGGATTTTAAAATCAAAGTTTTATTATGATAACGAAAAGAAATCATCAACTTAGGGGAGAAAATTTAGAAATCTGATCCTAGTTTAATTAGGATTTAATCTTAATTTACTAATTGTAGTTTGAGAACAGGACAATGTAGCTTTTAATTGCAATGGGAAAAGTTAGGGATGAACTCCACCTAAATTTAAGTTTCAAGAAAAAAAAAGCAAGGACAGACTGATATTTTACTACATTATCTTAATTATATTTGTAATTTTGGACAATTATTAATTTATAATATTTATGGGACTATAGAATGTATTGAAGGGACTTTGTAAAAATTATTATTTTATTAATTTATCAAAATAGATATTTTTAAATTGGGTTGTGTTTGGACTGGAAAAAAAAATACTCCCTCCATTCCTAAATATAAGACTCTTTAAAAAATTTAGAAAATTAAGGAACTTGTCATTTTTACTGAAAGTTCCAATATTACTCTCTCTCTCTCTCTCTCTCTCTCTCTCTCTCTCTCTCTCTCACTTCTATAGCATAAGAAAATAAACGAAAAAATAGGGATGGTAGATGTGATAAATAAAAGAAATGTTGAGGGTATAATTGAAATAAATTGTTGACAACTAATAAAAGAACTTTAAATGACAACTAATTTTTATACCTATAGATTTTCTAAACGATAATTAAATGGGAATGGAGGTAGTAGTATTTTAGAGAGATTATTAACTTAACGGTGATAGAATGAGGATACCCGCAAAGTGGGGTCGAACTAAAAGTAGGTTACTAGTGAGCCATGATGAGAAATGGTAAACATTAGGTTTCACTTCCATTTTTTCCTCCATTTCTTGTTTCAAGCATGTTTTGCTTTCTTTTCTCTAAAAGCCAACTAATGTGACTTTAATATATGTAACAACTCACTATAATGAGGAATACGTTCGAATGGCATCATCTTCAATTAGTTTAATCCACCACACAAATGGTCACATCATATTTTTTTTGGGGTTAGACCGAGGGTGTCCACCGCCGATAATAGTGACTAATTCCCTCGCCACGGGGCTCTTCGAAGAGGTAAAATGACTGACCATGAAATGCGCTCCATTCCCATGGGCAAGAATCGAACTCCTCCTACACAAAAAGGCGATACCCACTCCCCCAGGGCCCCCACCTCCCGATCCGACAGGAATTGTGGAGGATGTTAATCAAGGTGACCCAGCGACTCGACTGGTGGGAGGTCTTGTCTTAGCCCACCGCAAGAAGCCACCCCCACAATGGAGGGTTGAAACTTCCACACTGAGGTGCGGCTGCAAAGATTCAAACTTGCACCCTCCTACACAATCTGTCACCCCGAACCAACTGGGCTACCCTTGCTGATAGGAATCGAACTCCGATCTCATGGTTAAGGGACGAGGCGAGCTACCACCACTCCACACCTCGTGGTTAATGTGACACCATATGCTATAACTAACTTGAGGATTATGCTATTGGACATATTTCTCTTTATAGTGACTATCGAAACACGAAAATTCCCGTTAGGTATTTATATAAATATTGTTTACAAAATATACTATTCATATTTAAATTATGAATTTCCTATACAATTTAAGGAGCGAACTCATTATGATTAAAGAGAATCAAGTGATATTGAAATGTTGGTTGATGCACAAAATCATAGCAAGTGAACTAGTGTCCAGTTTAGTATATAAGTAAGACAAGTGTCGTTCCCACGGAGATTATAAATAAGTACCAAAATTGTTTTCCCAATGATTAGTTTAAAAGATTCCCTTTTTAATGTGTCAAATTCTCTTAAATTTATCCTAATTCATTAACGGTAAAATCCCCTAATCTAGGTTTTATTCAATTCCTTGCAATAAACCCCTTAATCTCAATTAACAAAAACCATATGTCTATGTGAAATTGATTAATGAGACAACATTAATGATTTATGGAATTCCCCAATTTCAATCCTCGTAGTTTTCTACTTTTGGAAACCGCTCAATAGAAACCAAATCTATTCCTAGTCAGTTTTACTACGAGTTATTATTACTTAGTTCCTAATTAATTACTTCACCTTCCGCTCCTTCGCAATTAAATTATGAGATCATGTGTAGAGTGATCAAATCCATACAAGCATTAAACACACCATAAAAATAATTAATAAAATAGGGATTAAGGGAATATTGAACACAATATTAAGGGAAAAATAATAAACTAAATCATGGTTTCAACAAAGTTTTCACAAGCCTAATCAAGTAGAAAATTTAGCCAATCATCATGTATAAATCAACCATGACAATTAATTTAGACATGAGAAAAATTACGAATCAAGAAAATAATAAAAAGAGACGAGTTTAGATTATAACTTTATGTCGAAATTTGTCTACACGAATTGAATTCCTTCTCAGTACCGCACAAGAGATGATAATGGTTCCAATTGGAACAAGGTGATGAACAGTGATTATGGTGGTGATGACGTGATGGTGATTATGATTGGTTTTTTTTGGTTGCTTTTTGCGGATGAAAATTGATGAATTGGGTCTCGGTCTTGCGGCTCCTTTTGCTGCTGATCGGGGCCTCCCTTTCTCTTAGGGTTTAATGCCCTCTTTTTATAAAGATGTGGGGAGGTGTTAATCCTTTTTTGTTCTTGTGGCCCAAGGCCCATAGTCTTTATTTCCTATTAATAGATTTTTCTACAAAAACAAATCTATGAAAATATAATATAATCCTAAAATAAAGATTCTTTTTTTTTGGGCCTTGAAGGTGATTGCTCAGGGGAAAGAGGCAGAAAGTACTGCTAGATCGGGGAGATTGTAGCATGCCCCATGCCTGGGGAGGGAGCTTAGCCTCATAAAGAGGAGAATATTATTGCCCCATTATGCGGGGAGAAGGTGTCGAACTTGGGACCTTTCGGTCCCAAGCCAAAGGATTACCCACTGGGCCAAACCTTTTGTTGACTAAAATAAAGATTCTTAATAATATGTTTCTATTTAGCATATTAAAATACCTAAAATATATATATTAGATCGAAAATAAGTATATTAAGAATTTAATATTAAATTGACTCTAAAATATGGAAATATAATATTTTTTAGGTAAAAACTAGGTGAAAAATAATATAATTTATATATAAAATATGAGTTTATCATTGGTAGTCTAAAATACTAAATAGAAAAAAATATAAATATTTTAACAAAAAATAGACATCAAAATTGGAGAAGATTGCATGAATCAAATTATCCTCGGGACTCCTCTTTCTCACCCTACTCCCTTTTCATCACCTCTTCCATTCTACTGCAGCTATATATCTCTCGTGATTATCTTTTGGTGCATCAAAACTTTTCCTTGGATGAATGTCATTTTGCTTGGATAAATGTCATTTTTTACTCACTTCTTTACGTTCCATTAGAAGTTTTAAATCCAGATTGCCTTGATGGTTCTCTGAAGACGCCCTTAAAGTTTTATACAAAGAATTAACTTGTCAGGGACAAAGATACGATTGCCCCCGAAATTTTTAAAAATTCTACTAGATATAATAAAAAAATTATGTAGTTCAGAATATTTAATCAAATTTGCCCCCAAATATTTTTGTTTTGCAGTTTTTATATGTAGTTCGACGACAAAATGGTCTATTTGGTCATTTTCGTTTTTTGAGTTTGCCGATATGATCCCTTTCATTTTATTTTAACTTTTAAGATCTAAATTTATTTTACGACCTGTCATTAGAGGACTTCCATCTAGAATTCTGTCTATTCTCCGTCAACACATGCATGTGATATATTTTTAAGGGTATTTCAGACATTTCAATCTATTTTTCACAAGAAAAACTAGGGTACTCAATTGTTAAACAAAATAACTAAGAATACCTAATTTAAACTAACAAAAAATTTCTAAACCCAACTTCTCCATCTTCATCATCTACCTCCTTCACCAATAACCACCACCAACACATGCAACACCTTTCTTGAGATGTGACCAGTGATTCGCCTTGAGGAAATTATTTTATATGTTCTTCAATGTTATTTTTACCTCTGGCTGATTTCCTCTTGTCATCTGTTAAATTAACAAAACAATCCTTAAATCAATCCCCTGCAATTTGCAAATTCTTGAAACTTTATTGAACAATTTGAAATGGGTTTTGATAAGTATATCAATTAACCAAGGAATCTGCAATTTCTGTTAACCATTTGAAATGAATCTTGCAAACTTTCTTGAACCATTTGAAATGGGTTTCTTGAATCTTGTTAAAATTCGTGAACCAATTAATCATTTGAATTGAATATTGTTAACTTTCTTGAACCATTTGAAATGAGTTTCTTGAATTTTATTAAACTTCTTAAACCAATTAGCCAATTAACCCGTTGAAAGGAATATTGTTAACTTTCTTGAACCATTTCAAATGGGTTTCTTGAATCTTGTTAAAATTCTTGAACCAATTAACCATTTGAAATGAATATTGTTAACTTTTTTTAACCAAATTTTTCAAGAAAACAAATTGAAGGATGCTCAGCGGTGGTGGTGGTTGATAGGTGTGCTCGGTGGTCGCCGAAAATTTTAGAGATGATGGGGTTGCTGTATAATGGAGGAGATGATGGTGATGGTGGTGGTGGTATTCATATGATGGTGGTGGTGACTTCATGTTTTGGGGAAGACGGAGAAAACAAATGATATTATGTACCAAATGTTTTAATTTTTACAGTTGAGTACATATGATTTTCTTTTGTAGGGAGAAATGGAATGAAGTTACCAAATTGCCCTTGGAAATAAATCACGTGACTGGGCAGACGGTAAACAAATAGAAAATTGGACAGTAGTCCTCTAATGGCAGATCGTAAAATCGTTATGCACCTTAAAAGTCAAAATAAAATGAATGGGACCTTATTGGCAAACTTAAAATATGAAAAGGACCAAATATATTATTTTTCCATAGTTCGGTATATTGTTGTAGTTTTTCGCTCCCAACCTAAAAGTTTTGACTTCGTCCCTGTAACTTAATCAAAGATGACAAAATCAGTAGAAATTGTCAAATTCATGAAATGTGAATACGATAGGCTATCTTGCTAAAAAAAGGCATTCATACTGAGCGAATACCTCAAAATTCAAATACTTGTACCACATTTTGACGTGTACAAATCCTCCATGGAATCATAAACATGAAGTGATTGGAGATACGCCTCACTACTAAGTAGCCATGGAGGATTCCGAGTGAGGAAAGGCTGGTTGAAGATTTGTTAACAGAAGATGATATCAGGCCAGGCCAGGGGACGGTGGCCGCCCTTACAAAAATTGAAATTTGTAGATTTTACCCTTATTAAAATTTGAAAATTGGAAAATACCCTTCGTCCCTCCCCAAAAAAATTATGTTACCATCCCCCCAAAAGAACTTTATGGATTTGGATGGGGATGAAATTATCTGATAATTAGTTAAAGAAGCTGAAAATTTCATTTATAATATCCTCATCTACTTCTCTTGCAGATTTTGTTTTTTTTAAGGAGAGGGTAATATCATTAATCGATATTATACGATTAATTATAATTAGTCAAAGGAAATTATACGAGGGATGCAAAATTTCGAGGGATCTCCTGCCCTTTGAAATGAGGCGTCAAGCCTTAGAAAATCTCCTACAAATTAATTTATTTTATTTTTCTAAGATAAGATTAATTTATTTTATTTTTTCTAAGACAATGATTCTCAAAAGGAAACCAATATAAAAAAACCCGAGGGATTTCTACATTCAAAATTTTCAAGAGGTCTACCTTCAAAATTTTGGAATATTTTTGTTTATTGATTAGTACAAAATTTATGTGGGAGGATAAGAACAAAATTCATCAAAAGATTCTTAATAGAAAATCAATATGAATATAACCACAGAGTTTGTACGGTGAATTGCATTTTGGTCCTTACAAATAGTTCACAGTATCAAGTTTGTCCTTAGAATTTCAGAAATGTCAACTTCGTCCCTAGAAATGGCTCCCATGTTCCTAAAAAGTCCTTCCGCCTTTGACTAACTCTATACTAACAAATACTAAGTGAAAATTGTAAATTCCCGTGAACGAAATTCAAAACCTATTATAATGAAATCGGAATCAAACTACAAAAATATATATACAAGAACTTCTACAGATCGCAACATCACTTGGTATGTAGGTTGATATATCTGAAACTTCAAGGACGAACTTGACACTATGAGCAATTTCTATGGACGATGTTGACATTTCTGTAATTTCAGGGACGAACATGACACTGCGAGCCATTTACAGGGACAAACTTGTCATTGCGAGCCATTTCTAACAACGAGATTGACGTTTCTGAAATTTTAGGAACGAATTTAATATTGCAAACTATTTTCACTGAACAAAATGAAATTCACGAGTTTGTACCTTCAAAATTTTCAAAAAAGGATCATACCTTTAAAAAAATAAAAATCCAAAATTTAACACTTGCTGTCTTTGTAAACCGAGAATTAATTTGTCATACTTTATAAAATTTCTTAAATAAACATTCAATCATGAAAATATATATCATTGGCATCTTATATTTTGTTTTTTTTCCTGATGAAAAGATGTTATGGAATTACATATTAAGAGTCGGAATGAGAATTAAACCCACATATAATGTTTATTGTATGCAATAAAATTTAATATTTAGAGGGTATAAAATTTCCAACCTTCCGAAATTAAATGAATATGAAGAACAATTCAATCTCAACCTCAAACAAGTGAGAAAATTATGCTAAGTCCATAAAAAAATCAACAGTTTAGATCAGAAATGATCGCTCAACCCCTTTATTCTCTCCTCTCCAAACCCTTATAAATTGGCTTCAAGAATAACATTCAAATCGTGAAATACAAATAAGCAAGAGAAGTTCCAAAGCAGAAAAAAAAAAATCTCCAAACAATAATTAAAAAAAAAAAATGGCAAAGGCTGTTGCTGTCGTTGTGTGCATCTTGGCCCTTGCCACCTTTGCTCACTGCCATTCAGAAGTTTTCGACATTGAAGGAAATGTATATTGCGATCCATGCCGTGTCGAATTCCAGACCAGACTTAGCACTCCCCTCGCAGGTTCTTTGTTTTCAAACTTGCATTTTCTTTCTACTTTAAAATTATGAATATTTTTTGGAAAATTCTGATATGGACCGGGTCCATAGATTTGGCCACATCCCTCCAGAATGAGGAGAGAGAAGGACATGCAGTGATGTGGCCAAATCTGGACCGCATGGTCCAGTGAACCCGGTCCATATCAGAAGTGTTCATATTTTTTATGTTACCTTTGTATATCTTTCCCTCTTGAAATAAAATCTTTGCCTCTGCCTAACCTAGTTTTTTTTTATTATTATTATATTAAGATAACAAAAAATGCATTAGATGATCTTTGTATTAAGAAATTGGATGGTCCTTTGGGGAAGAAGTTGGGGCGTGAGTCGAACCTAATGCTCTTGGAACTACTCCTCTCTCGCAGCAACACCCCAAAAGGCTGCTTATTAGCACCACGGCTCCAGTGCGGAATGAGGGTAAATTTTGCACGTGCGGAACTTATCTCGTCCGTTGGATTAAAATTTTAAAGGTTAAGATTGATTTAAAACGAACAACTGTTTTGAGACTCAGAACATCTCTTCTGTTTTTCCCGCGTGGAACACCTGTTCTAAGCCTCATAACACCTATTTTGAGCCTTTGAAGACCTGTTTTGAGGTGTTCCGTATATATTGAAAAAAAAGTTATTCCGCGTAGGATATGGACCGGCTTATTAGGTCTTGTCCACACACATTTAAGATTGTAGTGATCTGAAATAGAAAAGTTACAAGTAAGGGACCCACATCAGTTCTAACGAATAATTTTGGTCCTTTGAAGGAGCGACGGTGAGGTTGGAATGCAGGAACAGTGAGTTCGAGAACGTTACCTATACAGTAGAGGGAGTGACGGACAAAGCAGGACATTACAAGCTGAGTGTGAAAGGCGAGCATCAGGACGACATTTGCGAAATCGCAGCCGTGAAAAGCCCAAGAGCTGACTGCGATGTGCCATTTGAGTCATTTGAGAAGGCAAGAATTTCATGCACAGAAAACAGTGGTCAAAGAGGAGCTGTTCGCTATGCAAACCCACTCGGTTTCATGACTGAGAAGACTTCCTCTGAATGCAAGCAAGTTCTTGAAGAGTTGGGCTTATTCCCTATGGTTTGAAATCGAGAAATATATATATATATAGTTTTTTTTTTTATTTTAAATAAAGCTTTTGCCATTTATATAGGTTTGAAAAATATAAAAATAAAATAATAGCTTCTCTCCTGCATCTGATTTGTATTCCACCATGGACAATTCCTATTTGAGAAGTTCATGAGCCAATAATCAATAAAAACTATTTTTTTCTAGTATTTTCTCTTTTTACAGTTTTGTTCTTTATATTTTATTTGGTTCTTCCTTTTACTGCAGCAACATTGATATGTGGAAATCTTTTTTTTTATTCGGGAAGAGGAGTGTCGAATCTGGGACTTCACGGTCCCAGACCAAGTGCTCCCCCACTAGGGCCGCCACTCTCACGACGGAAATCTTCTTGCTTCTTCTTGTTTGTATATAAGCAGTGAAAAAAGGAACCTTATATTTTAATCACTAATGGCCAACACTTTAAAAATCAAGGTCAAACTCCTCTTAGTCACATGAGGAGCTAGAGAAATACTATCATGTACAATATATGTGAAAGTGAAATAATTATATCTATGCTCTGGGATAGGTTTTGATTATTCTGTTGTCTCCATGAATAAATGACTGTCATATATAAATCTCTTTTGTCCTCTTCAAATTCTACAAAAGATATATAAAGCATTTAGAAAAGAAAATTAGACACGTAACAACTTGCTCATAATGAGAGAGTCTGATCTGTTTAAAAATTAGTATTACATTAATTTTATAATATAAATAGTTTAAAATATTTATCAAAAAAAAATTTTTTTTAGTTAAAATATCAATATTAATACCTTAAATAAAATTAGTTGTATACATGTCCTATTTAAGATAATAATATTACTATATTTTGATTAACAAAATGTCTACTTTTTATTTTTTATATTTTCGTTACATGTTATAAACGACTTATATTATAAAATGGAGGGAGTATTAGGTGACACGAATGATGAAACTTATGTTCAAATCAAATAACATATGGGGGTTAATATACCATCAATGTTCTCGACCATAGAGATAGGGGCAGAATTTAGCATCGCCTCTAGTTGAAAATGGATGAAAATCGTCTGTGTTCGTGTATGTCTTTATTTCTGTACTCAATTAATCAGAATTTTCTATATAAATATATCTTTTAATTATATATACATGGTGAATTGTGATAGGTTGGGTATAAGAATGGGGATATAAACGGGTACAGATGATTTACCCATAAAAGGATGGCAGACCCGACTATGAGGGTGGCCAAAGTACTCGATCGAATAAGGTCTTCAAAAATGAAGTGTCCTAAATTTTTTGTATATATATATATATATATATATATATATATATATATATATATATATATATATATATATATATATATATATCGATTCGATAGAAAGGATGGCATAGTATGTATTTTTCGTTGGGATTTCCTGGAAAAAAATCGTCGCGCCATTACTTCATCAAGACCATGAATACGAGCAATGCCATCGCCTACTTGAAGTACAGTACCAGTATTTACAATCTTTACTTCTCTATTATATTGTTCAATCCGTTCACGAATAATATTACTAAGCATCGCCTTCTCAAGTGTTATATAAATTTACAATTATTCATTAGGGCCAAACACGAAATACTTATGGTAGATATAATTCCATATACATATGGTAGATATATAATTCCGTATGTATTTTCTTGAATAACTATAAGAATTATTCATCACTTACTTTAGCCGAAGTTGCAGAGCAAAAACGATAGAGGAAATAGACGTTTTGGTCACAATCATTTGAGTTGTACTTAATTATTCAGTTGGGTATTTTTACAACTACTTGAGTCTTTTTAGTACCCATTTTTTTTTTTTAATAAAGTGTTTGCCCACTTGTGTGTCTATATGTTATTATTTAAAAGAAAAAAAAAGAATATGAATTGTAAGAAACCTACACATATTTTCATTAAAGAAAAAATACTAATCAAATTTGTTTTTTTTTTTTACATGAATATCCATTTTTCGATTATATAAGATCTTATTTTAAAATTTAATGTAGGGCTAAAAAATAATTGAGGCGGACCTGAAGGTATATATCCTTGATCCACTACTTTTAAGATTCTTGAACTAATATATGTAAAAGGGAAAATACGGATCAAAAGATGGTCAAACATTATTGTGTTGACTCTTCTGATAATAGTGTATACTTCTTGTTCTCCAAAAGAGAGTTTTATTATTATTATTATTATTATTATTATTATTATTATTATTATTATGTATTTTTCCAATTAATAGTTTTGTGTTTGATTATAAACTACCTGGTTTAAGAATTCATGGGAATATATTATGCATCATAAAATAATCAACTATGGAATGGATTATTCAGATTATCCTTCCGTCAAAACAATCTCACTTTTCATTGTATATCTTCTCTTATAAACAATCAATCGACTCTTTTATACTGACTTTAAAATAAATAAATAAATAAACTTAAACATACATTTTGTGCCTTTATATGTAGTGTTTTTCTTGTCTCCTTTTCTCTTCCCGATGATGTTCATACAGTGGTGGAGCTTACAAGGGGCAGGCCCCCCAAGAATTTTCAATTTTTTTATATACTAGGTATATATATTTAACGGTTCAAAATAATAGAGCTATTTTTTTTAAATGGCTTCCCCAAGAATTTTTAATTTTTTTATATACTTGAGTGAGGCCCAATTTTTTTGAGTGATTTCTAGCTTTGATTGATTTTTGATGATGATATTGATGATAAATTCTCTAATTTAATTAAACCCTAAGACCTAAATCTTTTTCTGGGTCATTAAATTCATCCAATTTTTGCACCAAACAGTTTGTAACTGTGATGATATTAATGACTTCAAAAACTTCAATCAAATCTTCAAAAATCGGGGTAGAAAACTCATTTGATGAGCTGATGAAGAATCAAAAAAAATATCGGGCGCCGCCCCTGACCCCCTCTTCCGCTAACCTAAGACTTTATATATGTCGTTTAAATTCAATTTTTCTAGTAAAATATATAATTCCACCTCAAATATATCATTTTACACCGTAAGTAAATTTTTAGTTCGGCCCCCCCTAAATACAAATCTTGGCTCCGCCACTGTGTTCATACGTGCAACAAGAAAGAAAAAAGAACAGACATGCACACAATGAATATGAAATAGATATCTTTTATTTAGGAATTATTATCTTGTCTCTCTATTAAAGGCAACAATTATTATTTGTTCCTTTAAAAAAGGCAACAAAATTTTTTGACTAATATTTATTTTTGCTCTGTCCTCAATGGAAAGAATTATGACAATAAAAATACAAACAAAACCTTGATGAGTTAAAATCAAATACATGTTTTGCTAAAAATAATAAAAAAATCAAATACATGTAAGAATTGAATCTTAAAAATGAAAAATACGATAATAATTTTTTTTTTACTTAGAGTTTATATTTTAGCACCTCCAGATTGGTGGGTTATTATATTTTAGTCAGCAAGGTTAAAAAAAATGATCCTCTAAATTCCCAACATTTTTTTAAAACACAAATATACGGGTGAAAATCCTCTGTCCCCATCCCTATCCCCAACCAATCAGAATTTACTATATAAGCATTTTTTTTCCAATTATATATACACAAGGTGATTTGTGATTGGCTGGAGACAGGGATGGGGATAGAGGATTTTTTGCCCAAATATACCCCCCAAAGTATTGAAAATTATTTGAATTGATAAATACAACTCCATTTCAAAAGGAAAAATTAAACAAGCAAAAATAATAAATAATAAATAAAATGCAAATCACCATCTTCTTCTCGGGAAAGTCTGGAATGGGGCGGCCCTTGTGGATACGGCCCCACACTCCTCTCATATCAATTTAGGCATGACCCACCTGCAGGGTAGGTCCCGCACGCCTCTATGTCTCACAAGTACCCTACAAAAGTCCGTCCCATAGGAAATTTTTTCCCTTCTTCTCTACCCCTTCCTCCCGTATTCGAAGTTGACACCACCCCTTTTGTTGGTTAACCCCAACGTTTTGCAACTACCGAACCTGTTGAGGCCACCATCCATACAAACCCACATTGCCAACTCCAAGACAATTAACATTGCGATACCAAAATTGCGATGAACCCCTAACATAGGGATACTATAATGCAATAAATCCCTTTTTACTTTTATTTTTTTCTCTTTTTATTCTTTGAAACGAGGGTATATATGCCAATCCAAATGATTTTCTAAACGGATTCTATCTGTGAGAATGTGAGAGTCATTTTTTAATGTTGTGGACCAAAGTGCATTACCTCCATAACTTAAGGCACGCAAATGCAATAAACCCTTCTATTTATAAGAAAAACCCACCCCTACGTAACTTTTGTTGTAAACTTTTTTTTTGTTTCCCATTCAGTGTTCCAATTCGACATGCCTGACTAATTTGTACCGGATATCTGCAGCGGTATAAGAAGGGACAACCCTCCCAACATAAATAACTCTATACAAATATCATGATCGCGATTCGAACCCTGATCATTCTTAATGGAGGAGGAGCTCTCATGCACTCCATCACAACTGATATTGGTTGTAAAGTGTGATACTTAATCATTTTTCGTATCTATTCTACGATTTATGTTTAATTCCATCTATTTTTATATTCATACATCCTTTTGGATGTCAAATCTCCTAATTGAGTCTTTTATATTCACAATCCAAGCAGACCCAACTCAAATCAAATTCAATCCAAAATTAGTTTGGGTCTAAATATTTATGCCTAGTAACGTTCTAATACAATTTATTCTAATTTTACTCTTAGTCAACTTTATTTAATACTTTAGTGTTTCCAACAATTTCACACTTCCCCATGCACATCAAACCATACTTTAATTATGAATAATTTAGACTTTTTCCTTTCTAATTATTGACTTTTAATTAGTTCATTGGTATGTGTAAAAAATGTCAAATGTATCAATTAATTAGGAATAAGGCTACTACTTAATACATAAATTCTGCAATAAGATGTTACATTGTGCACTAACTATCACTCTTTATAGATATTTTCTTCTTGATTTGGAGCAATAGTTAACGACATGAGGTTGTGTATGAATGCATTCACACAGCTATTGTATATCAAACTCACCTTTATCTTTCCAATGCACTGCCTTCTTATTTAAGGCAACCCCCGACTTTTGGGCAAATAATCGTCGTACTCGTATATATTTTTATTTTTATATTCAATCACTTACAATTTACCATGTGTATATATAATTAAAAGAAATGTTAACATGGCGAATTCTAAGTAATTGTACATATAAATGAGAATATACACAAATACCGTCGATTTTCACCCCATTTTTGTATGCCTCTATGTGGTACTCTTTTTTTCCACCACAGCTCCTATGCGGAACAGCTTTTGTGCGGAACATGCAGGACAAAAGCTCGTCCATTAGATTAAAGTTTTGGCGGCTAAGATTGATTAAAAATTGAACAGCTGTTCATTTTTCAGAACAGCTGTTCTCAAGGCTAAAAAAGTGTCTCGCATGTGTGGAAAAATAGATGTTCCGCATAGGAACCAGACTGCTTTTTTTCACTCCAAGTCCAAGTAAAGATTATTGCTTCTCTCTCTCTCTCTCTCTCTCTCTCTCCTCTTTTTTCCTTTTTGCCTACGATTCGAATTTGATCAGTAGCTCAGTCGATGGTTGAATATTAGTCGGGTTAACTACTTTTATTTGATTTTTATGTCTCTATTTTGTACCACAAATCATATGAGACTTCTTTCAAAGCGTTTTTTTCCAAGATTCAAGACATGGGGGTTAGAGTTGTATCAGATCTTCACAGATCTAGACTTTTTGGTTCTATTCCTAGGAGAAATTTTCAAACCCGAACTTGATCTGGACCCTTTATCAACTTTTTACATCTTCCCGAGGCAATTTGTAGGATGGTTGATACGACCATGGTCCTATAAATTGTCGATCCCTAAGGAAGATGTTGAAATTGATTTTCTCCTGCCTCAGTGGTTCAAGGATTGCGATGGAGGTGTTGCGAATATGAAGATTATGTATTTGTTTATCTTACTAGTTTTTATACTAGTATCTCCTAACCACCCAAGTTTTCTTGAGTGTGGCTTTTGTCTGTTATCATGGTTTTTTAAATCATTGTATAACTTTTATTTTCTTGTAATTTCTAATTTTCCTTTGATTGTAATGGCCTCGACTATTTTGTGATTAATGGAAAATTTCTTTATTTAGCAAAAAAAAATGTGGTACTCTTTTTTTTCTTCTTTTTCTAAATAATTCATAAAGTTTCATTAAATCAACCAAATACATCATCCGCAGTTACAGATTTAGGGTCTTATTGGATTGAGTTTAGATTTGAGATTTTGGTCTCAGACTCAATCTCAAATCAGTCTCAGACTTAAGCTAAATTCTAAATGATTTAATACTTAATTTTTTATTTTCAGACTCAATCAAAAATTGATTTGGATCTGAGTTTAAGTTTTAAGTCAGATCAAACTCAAGTCAAACACAATTCAATTCTAGTTCCAGAGGAAGAAAATCTTCTGTCCCAAAACCCTATCCCCTTCCCTTTCCCACTTCTAGAAAAGTGACACGAGACCCACTTAGAAAGAAAGAGGTAAGAGGAGAGAGAAATTAGGAGAATTTTGCGGGATGAAAGATGATTAATGGAAAATGCAGGAGGTATTTGTGTTTAGACTGAATAGACATGAAAGAGATAAGGTTCTGGGACAAACAGTTTTCTCCCAGTTCCAACCTCATCATTAAGGATATTAGAGGGGACAGAGAGAGGGGATAGATAACCGGCAAAAGAATTTAAGTGAACTACCTCAGTCCCCCAACTTAAATTCCTTTGCCGATTTTTGGTAGTTCACTTAAACCAACACTACCACCGCCGTCACCGGCCACGTCCTTTCTTGGAATTTAATGATCTAGGTTCTGAAGCAAACCCACATCAATGGTTACTAAGAAAACTTCATTTCATTTTTCTTGATTTTTGAAGCTATATATACATAATCTGAAGCAAACCCACGTCCTTTCTTGGAATTTAATGATCTGGGTTCTTTGTGGAATCACTTTTTTGTGCTGAATTCAATAACTTTCTTGGTACTTTTCTTGATTTTGAGATAATTTTTTTGGGGGGTTTTAACTGTTTGATTGAGTAAATCAATGGAAAATTTTGATTTTAGGGTTTGAGAGTTTTTCAATTACAATCAACAATTGTTCTACCAAGATTTTTGAGTTATTTGGTGATTCAAGGAGGATTTTCCATAGCAATCTTTGTTATTTGGATAAAGTTCCTCAATCCTTATTTTTGCTATTTGGAGTGGGTGGTGGCGGCGGCGATCTGATATGGTGGCGGCAGCGGTCGGTTACGGTGGAGGTGGTGGTCGGTTATGGTGGAGGTGGTGGTTGGTGATTGGTGGTTGGTGGTTGGTGATGGTTGTGGTTGTGGTGGTAGTGTTAGTTTAAATGTAGGGAATGGGGTTGGTTTAAGTGAACTGCCAAAAATACCCTTACTCAAAAGTTGGCTAACAGAAAAAATTACAGAAGGATCTAAGTTATAAATCGTAAAATGATTACTGATGTAAAAGTCAAAAAAGAAAAAAGACCTAAGTTACAAGTCGTAAAATGTTATGTGACTAAATTTGCGAATTTGCTTTTCTCATTTTCTTAATATCTGAACTACAAAATTTTGTTTTTCCATTTGATGTGTCGAGTTCATCAACTTCGGTTCAAACAAGGGGCACACATTATAGTTTTTCATCTAACGGGAAAATATTGTTGTGTGACTGCAAATTGCCATCATTGTTGATAACCGCAACTACTGAGAAAAAAAAACAAAGAAAATACTTTGGGTGTTTCAAATTTCCGATGTTTGTGTGCCTCTATGTGGTGATAAATTTTTAATGCATCTGTTGCACCAAATCAGCTCGTCTACGTGTGTGCAAAAAATCATTTGAGTTGTTCCACTCATAAAATTTATCAAGGGAATCTTTTTTTTTTTTGCTGAATAATAAATTTTTCATTAATCACAAAATAGTCGAGGCCATTACAATCAAAGGAAAATCTGACAATACAAGAAATAAAAGTTATAAAATGATTTTGAAAATCATGATAACAGACAAAAGTCGCAACCAAGAAAACTTAGATGGTTGGGAGATACTAAAATTAAAACTAGTAAGATAAACAAATATATAAGTTTCTTCACAGCATCTCAATCGCAATCCTTGAACCACATAGGCAAGAGAAGATCAGTTTCAAAATCTTCCTTAGGGATCCACAATTTATAATACCATGGGCGTATCAACCGTCCTACAAATTGCCTCTTGAAGATGTAGAAAGTTGATAAAAGGGCACAGATCAAATCCAGGTTGAACGATTTCTCCTAGAAACAGAGAAAATAAGTCTAGACCTGTGAAGATTTGAGACAGATCTAACCTCTGTATCTTGGATCTAGAAGAAACCCGTTTTGAAAGAAGTCTCATATGATTTGTGGTATAAAATAGAGCTATAATACCCGAACAGAAGTAGTAAATAAAGTTAACTGGCGAATATTGTAGAGAGGTGTGAATGTTGTAGAGTGTGGTGAGGTTATTTATAGATATAATTGGGGTGTAGAAAATTCAAATTTTGAAATTTTGAATTCCCAGGTCTCTAAAAATTGGCCAGAAATGAGAACGATATAGCTAAATCCGTTCAGATTTTATCTCTTCAATTATCCATAGTCAAAAAAGCAAAAGTGAGAAAAGACTAGACACTGAAAAAATGCTGTAATTTGAGGACGGAAGTGGCAATTCCGTCCTCAAAGTCACAAGATTTTTTTAGGGTTTCCAAATTTATTAGGGTTTGGTGCCAGAACGGAAGTGGGACTTCCGTCCTGGGACCAAAACGGAAGTGGGACTTCCGTTATGGGCTGACGTGGCAAGCCAAGCTAGGAGTCTTGCCACGTCAAGTGGGACTTCCGTTCTTACCAAAAATGTTTCACCGCAGTTTTTTACTGCCATGGTTAGCCTTTTCTACTAAACCATAGTCAGTCTAATGCAAAGCCCATATATACACAATGTACATGCATAATGTACGTACATGTGTTTTTGTTTTTAAAACTCATTAATCTTATATATCTTTTAAATTCATTTTTTAAAATATGAAGGGACACATTTCTAAGTGTAATGTATATTATTTATCTTTATAAAATAACATTTTTTATATGTAAGCCTCTATTTAATAATAACCTCTCTATAATAATGTTTTTTATCTTTAGGGTTGGGTTTGAAATTTTGGTCTCAATCTCAAATCCAAACCAGATTTTAGATGATTTAATACTTCAAATTTTATTCACAAACTCAATTCAAAATTGATTTGAGTATGAGTTTAGTCTCAAATCATACCAGACTCAAATCAAACTCAGCAGATGTCTCAAACTTTTCTTCCACTTGACCTACTCAAATCGGTTCTTTACCTTAAGCCTTACCGAATCATTATTTTACTCTAATTTTTTTGTGAGAGAAAGAGTCTTCCATTTCCAAATATCAAAATAATTCTCTCTCCAAAAGCCCTAGCGAAAACTCTGCGAACAAAAGAAGAAAAACTTTATAGCTCTCTACTCGATCAATCAATTCGATTCAATGGCTAATAGCAACTTACCTCGTAGAATCATCAAGGTAAATCTCTTGATCTCGGTGTTTTTCTCTCGATCCCTCTCTCAATTTTATTCAACTTGCCCTATTTTTTAGGTTGATCACTTATTATTGAATTCTAGGGTTTCTTTTTCATGTTCTTGATCGATGTTTTTACTTTGATTTGTTTAATTGTCTTAAACATTTCTTGATGATTTTTTTATTTTTATTTTGTTTTCTCACCTAATAGGAAACTCAGCGCCTTCTCAGCGAACCCGGTAAGGTTTCTCCTGTTTAGAAGCAATTTCAGTTATTTTATCTATTGCTTGTTATCTTTCTGTAATTATCTTGATGTTTATCTGTCCTGTGTAGCTCAAGATATTTCCAGTTTTTTTTTGAGTTTTGGTAATGTAGTTTTAGGTAGAAATTCCTTATCTACGTACTGGATTTAGGATTTCATACACCAATAAAGTTGTTGGGTTCTTATGTAAACAAGTCGAATGCCACGATGCTGAATGCTTCAGAAACGAACTCAAATATGTTGTTTGCAAATATGCAAAATCTAATTTCTTGCATGTATTTTTTTCCTTAGAAAACCTGAGTTATTGATTTATCAGCTACAATAGTTTTCAAGTAGTATTGGGGTTTATATTAACATGTTTGATTTGTGGAAGGGTTGTCTTATCCATGTTTCTTGTAGTTATGTTACCTATTATGTTGATTGATTATCTTGATCATGAGTATAAGTACTATTGTTGTTGTTGTGATCTGTGGATGCAGCTCCTGGAATAAGTGCATCTCCCTCTGAGGACAATATGCGGTACTTCAATGTGATGATTCTTGGTCCATCACAATCCCCTTATGAAGGTGGGCTCGATTTTAATCCCTGTCATTGGAAACATGGGCTGAATCTGGTTTTGTCTTGCTCTCAAATGAAAAACTGAAGAATTTCGATTTACTCTCTTGTGAGAATTTTATGCTGGTTGCATTTGTTCCTTCATCTTGACCAAATTAATCTTGTTGCACTTTGCTCTGAAATGAAAAATTAAAGAATTTCAACTTACTCTCTCAGTCTCATGTGTGAGTCTTCTGCTGGTTGTATTTATTCCTAAATCTCGAGCAAATGAATTCTCCCATACATTTATTTTGTACGGAAGTATTAGTATGGTCTTGGCGATGACCTCCTTTACTGTATAGAAAAGCTGAATCTTTTGGATGTCTTCACTAAACAAATTCCTTTTGCATATGTATATTTTGATTTGTTGTCAGTGGCTTGCCTTACTCATTGGTTCTTACTTATTCTGTTAATTCTTTGCAGGAGGTGTTTTCAAGTTGGAATTATTCTTACCTGAAGAATATCCAATGGCAGCTCCAAAGGTACCTTTTTTATGTGCCTTCTGCTGTTGCAGACTAGTACAACATTTTATAGGCCAGGACTAAATTATGGTTTGTGGATCCATTATATTTCTTTCTTTCTGGGGCAACTGCATCATGATTTGACTTTGTCTAGCATGAGAAAGCTTCAGAATTGGAAAATGACAGTATTTTATTATGATTTTTGTTGTTGCTGAACTCGTGGCAGCTTACCTTTATGCATATTATGTGTAGGCATAACAAACTATAATCTCTCCCTAGTTGATCAATAAGAAGAGGTTTAAAATACAGAAACGTAACTTAATGATAAAGCCACCATGGTCCTGCTTTAAAAGGCTGTTCAAATTTGGTGGTCACTCTTACTTCTTGTCTAGATTTTCTATTTTCATGCATTATTTTCATTCCCCCCCCTCCTCTCTCTCTCTCTCTCTCTCTCTCTCTCTCTCTCTCTCTCTCTCTCTCTCTCTCCGCAACCCCCACTGAAAGATTAGAAAGAAGTGGGAAAATAAGTATAATTGTACGCTTTGAACTGTGCCTTTAACTTGAGATGTCTGTTATACATAATTTTTTTTCCTGAAATATTCTGTGGTTCAAAATTTCTGCTGAATAGGCGATTGGAATCTGTGACATAGTTTAGACTTCTGGAGTATGAACTGCTCCACTCCCCATTTATGGTGCTCAAGAACACCTAATGAAATTTTTGGCTATAGACTTTATTTTTCCTTTAACTAGTCTTTTCCTGTATTTTGCTGGAATTCTTGGTGTAGTCAGGAAGCGCTGGCAGTGGTAAATGGTATCAATATGATATTTGAGAAACATAGTTAAGTCGCTTTAGCATACTTCCTTCCGCTGTGTTTTTGTCAAATCATGCTATAGGTCCATAGTTGCTATAAGATGTTTATCTCGTGTGCAGTTGGCTTCTTCTTGCCTGCCATAGGTTACTTGAACCTTCGGTTGAGAAATAAACCCTTTCTTTCTTTCTTTTTGGTCACCCTATACTTCTACATTTGGACGCTCATTTTTCTGGTGTCCATGGAGCTTTATGCAATACAAAGATGTAGAGGTAACGACAAAGATGTCCTTGGTTGTTCTGGTTTTTGGTCTTCCCGGAGAAGAATTCTTGTTTATTGCCAGAATTTTACTATTTCGAGATATAAAGTTTTAGTTCTTTGAAGTACATTCATTTAAAGGGAAATTGACTTACACACTCTCCTGGTTTTTTTCTTCTTAACAGGTCAGGTTCCTCACCAAAATATACCACCCTAATATTGATAAGGCAAGTTGTGGAAGCTATAATTCTTTTTATCTTTAAGGGTTTAAAGGTAAGGGTAGTTGTTTATAAAAGGATGGATTTTTGCTTTGCAGCTAGGAAGGATATGCCTCGATATCCTTAAAGACAAATGGAGTCCTGCCCTTCAGATCAGAACGGTGCTTTTAAGGTACTCGTGACTTTCTAGAAATGATTGGGGAAATTTTCCATCAAACATTTACTAATGTCACTGTTGCATTTGTTATATGCAGTCAAATTATGTTGCATCGTTAAATTGTTCTCTCTAATTTTTTCTCCTTTTCTAGCATTCAAGCGCTTCTGAGTGCCCCAAACCCAGACGATCCCCTGTCTGAAAACATTGCAAAGCATTGGAAATCGAATGAGGCTGAAGCTGTTGAAACAGGTAGACACAAAAGAATTGTTTGATATCTTTTTTCTCAAGTCCTCTTTTTTCTTTCATTTTCCTTCATGTTACATGGGGGCTAGAAGGTGGAAGTTTGATGAAGTTCTTTTCCTTGTGAACTGCAGCAAAGGAGTGGACACGTCTATATGCGAGTGGTGCCTAAAGCTGATGCAGATTCCATGGTCCTAAAAATAACATGTGCAATGTATTCTATTGACTGTTGAATTGATATGAAAATTCGGAAGTAACATTGATGCCTAATTCATGGGGAATTTAGTGTTAAAAAAGCATCACATGTGCCGGATAATTGTTTTGTTGCTCTGAACATGTCTTTCAAATTGTAAAATTAAATGAAGGTCTCATTTCCTTGTGTTTGCCTGATTTGGTGGAGGAATTTCAGCATTTTGATCTTGAAGTTGTGAACTGATAAATTGCGAAAAATACTAAAATTTTGATGGTATTGTTGTCAAAGCCTTTTTCGTCTATGTAATATGATCTTAGGGTTCAATGACAAGATTTGTAAAAGTTCCCGAGTGATTTGTTATACTAAGAAGAATTTGCGATTTCTATAGGTTAGCTGTCAGGTGGATCTTACTATACATGAATCTATTTAACTGGTTTGGGTGTTCATTTCGTCTCATCTTAGGTAAGTTTCTATTCCGAAGTGAATGTTAATGTTAGAAATTTTATTCTCTTTCGAACGAGTATAAAATAGTTTCATTTAAGGTAGATCGCACCTCAAAAGAATGTCCCTCAGATGGGGCGCGAGCGACCCCTACCTAACTAACTAGGGAGTTGTTTACCTTGGTCACATCCCTCGCGACATAAGATTAAATGATCCAAACCTTCTTCTTTGAAGCGGAAACGGACGAAGATCAGAATCGAGGCTCGGTGTCACGTATAATAAGATCCGAAATCTCTATAGCATTTTGTTTGGAAGCTTGCATCTCCACTCCTGAACGATTTATATCACATAAATTGAGTAGCCATCTTCCTCTTCTTAACTTCTCAAAATCATTATCTTGAACAATTCTAGATATAAAGTACTTCATCGGTTTCATAATATAAGATTTTATAGCTAGTTTAGTATAGATTGAGGTAGAGGGAACTAGTTGCGTTTTTCCTATTGTAACATGAATCAATATATTCCCTTAAGACTAAATGACCCTCTATATCATAATATTGTGGACACTGAGATCAAGAAGGAGCTATTAAGTACTTCATTTATTCTCATTTAATTGTCGTTTAGGGTATATATATATATATATATATATATATATATATATATATATATATATATATATAATCAAATTAATTGTCATTTACATATCTTTTATTAGGTGTCAATAATTTATTCCAATTATACCCTCAACATATCTTTTATTAGAAGAGTGAAAGAGAGGGAGTAAGGAAGGGGTATTATTGGAATTATGGTGGAAAGATTACTATTTGTTTGAATTCTTTAATTTTTTTCAAAGTGTCATAAACGTCCTATATTGAAGAATGGAGAGAGTATTAATCATGAAGCTGGAGGTTCAAATTGGCCATTTCACCCCTGGGAGTGGGGTTCCAACATCAAAGGTGTCCTAACCCAGTGGGGCAGGCGCCTGCCCACGACCTCATCGATACCCTCCGGCAAACTTTAATCTCCCTTTCTAGGGCTATCTTCTTCTCGTTTGAGACAGTTTTATCTCCCCTATATAGGGCAACCGCCCAATCGGACTTCAAAAAAAAAGTGTGGGGTTCCAGCTAAAAGAAAGTAGAATACACGTATAGAACCTATAAGTTGGCAACAGAATACACGTGTAGTAAATTCAAAAAATAAAAATAAAAATAAAATTGGAGTGTCAAAATCCAATATTTATTAGGAAATTTTATAAATAAAGATAATTTTTCTTAATAAAATTTTGCGTTTCAGAAAATATATGGGTAATTGTTACCTCCTCTCCAGTAAATCAGTCAGCTCTATGTGACGTAGAGATCGATGACTACATAATTTGTTGTTAATTTATGCTTTTGCATGATAGGATGGTTATATTAGGAATACTTCTGTCATGAATTTGGTGCAAAGAACCTTATAATTTATAATTCTTTATATTATCACAAAATAAGAGGAGAGACAATATTTTTTAATTGCTTATCTTTGACTCGGATCCGTGTGTTTTCTCTTTGACCCGCCATGTCTATTTTATTTGATACATGGTTCGAAACCTTCTTCTTACCAGAAGAGCTAATTACTCCTTCCTTTGTATAAGTTTCAGTACACATTATTGTTTGATCATCAACTCCATTTTCTTCAATCTTCAACACCCTTCATTGAGCTGGAACTTGATACAAATTAAACAGGCATATGCTTCTTACCAGAAAATCAAATTTGTCTGTACTCAAAGGCTTTGTGAATAAATTAGCAAGTTGATTATGTGTAGATGTAGGCATAGGCTTCAGAATTCCTTCCTTGTACTTTTGCCTCACAACATGACAATCTATCTCTAAGTGTTTAGTTATCTCATGGAACACTGGGTTCTCTGCAATGTAGATTGCACTTGAACTATCACAAAACAAGGCAACTGGCTTCATTTGATACACTCCAAGATCCTTTAAAATATATAGCAGCCATTGTATTTCACATGTAGTCATAGTCATTGCTCCATATTCAGCTTCAGATGAACTTCTTGACACTTTCTGTTGTTTCTTGGATTTCCAAGAGATCAAAGAATTCCCTATAAAGATACAATATCCAGTGACTGACTTCCTGGTTTCTGAAAATCCAGCCCAGTCATTGTCTGTATAACCTTTTAACTCAAGATTATTTGCAGCAGGTAACAACAAACCTTGCCCAGGTGTGCCTTTTAGATATCTTAAAACCATGTGCACTGTTTTTTTATGCAAAATGGTAGGACTGTCCAGAAACTAACTAAGTTTCTGAACAGTATAGCTGATGTCTGGCCTAGTCACACACAAATATAGCAGCTTACCTATAACCCTTCTATAGTTGGTGTTATCCTTAAAAGGCTCAGAATCTTCATGTTCATATCTTGCCTTGGGATCTATTGGAGTAGCAATAAGTTTGCTGTGTAAGAATCCTTCCTCATTAAGAAGATCAAGGACAAACTTTCTCTGAGATAGGTTTATCTCTTTCTTACTTCTGGCAACCTCAATGCCTTTCTCCCAAGTCATTGATCTTGAATTCAGTGTGTAAGAAAACATTGACAGCATTAATCTCTTCTATGTCATTGCTGGTGAGTATTACATCATCCACATAGATTAAGAGAGCAATAAATTTGTCACCATTAACCCTTATGAAAATGATGTAGTAATGCTAAGACTGAACAAATCCTAGGCTGAGCAAAGATCTTGTCAATCTATCATTCCATTCCTTGCTAGCCTGTTTCAAACCATACAAGGACTTCTGAAGTTTGCAAACTTTCTTGTTGTCATGGGTATAATAACTAGGAGGAGGTTTCATATAGATTTCTTCATGTAAGTCACCATGAAGAAAAGCATTGTTGATGTCAAGTTGATGAACAAACCATCCTTTTGCAACTGCCAATGCAAGTAATGTTCTGATGGTTGTCATCTTTGCAATTGGAGAAAAAGTTTCAAGATAATCAATGCCCAATAATAGTGTAAACCCTTTTGCAACCAACCTGATTTTGTATATTTCAATCTCTCCAGAAGACAAAAATTTGACCTTATACACCCGTTTACAATCAATTGCCTTCTTTCCAGAGGGAAGGTCAGTAAGAATCCAAGTGTCATTTGCTTCCAATACATCTATCTCAGCCTGCATAGCATCCTTCCACTCTTTATGCTGCGCAGCTTCATGATAGTTACTTGGCTATTTTGTAATGTTCAACAGGAGTACAAAGGACTTATGATTATGGTGCAACAATTCATATGAAATTACCTTATTCAAAGTATGAGGGGAAGAATGAGATCAAGATGGAAAGAGTAAACATTCATAGTCCTGCAGATATTGAGGAGTCTTAGATACTCTAGAGGATTTCCTAGGTTTAGATACTACTGGAAGACTAGATAACACATAATTAGTTTCAGTATTTGCTAGACTCAGAAGAAGAGCCAATATGTGTAGGCTTAGATGAAGAAGTAACATTGATAGACTCAGAAGATTCAGACAAGTGTGGATGAATTTCAGATAAAGAAATATCAGAATGAGGAATAGTGTGATCATGCACATAAGAAGAAGGAGAATTTATGGCAGACCCCCAAGGATTAATGATCACGGGTATAAGAGAAACTGTGAGCAAAAGGAAATACATTTTCTACAAAAATGACATCCCTTGATATATATCTGCTCAGTTTCCACATCAAGGAGAATGTAACCTTTTGAAGTGATAGAATGGCCTAAATAGACTGATTTCCTCCCTTTAGGAGCAAATTTTCCCCTGCCACTTTCCAATGTGCATGCATAACATAAACATCCAAAAACCTTAAGATTTTGATAAGATGGAACATGATTATACAGTTTTTCATATGGACACAAGTTGCCAATAACAGGAGAGGGAGTTAGGTTTATAAGATAGGTTGCATATTGTATGCAAAATCCCCATAAATGAAGAAGTATATGTGACTGAAATTTTAAAGTTCTAGCAACATTCATTATATGTTGGTGCTTTCTTTCAACAATGCCATTTTGTTGAGGAGTGGCAACACAAGATGTTTGATGAATAATGTCTTTGGTTGATTAGAAATCATGCATGAAAAACTCATGACCATTATCAGTCCTTATGACTTTGATAACAGCAGAAAATTGGGTGTGAATGAAAGCACAAAAATACTTCAAGGTGGTTTGAGCAGCAGACTTTGATTTTAATAGAAAAATTCCAAGTAAATCTTCTAAAGTCATCCACAATAGTGAGAAAATACTTCTGACCATAGACTATTTCTTGTTTATATGGACCCCAAATGTCCACATGAATAAGATCAAAGGTTGTTTTAATAATAGTATTGCTCAAGGGAAAACTCAGTTTATGCATTTTGTAGTACAAGACAAACACTGCAATGACAATCAGGTTTACAAGGAATAGATGAAGAAATACTTTTAATCTGCTTTAATCTAGGAAAAGACACATGACCAAGTCTATAATGTCACAATAGAGAATCAATCTCTTTATTAGGAATAGTAACAGAAGCAGTACAATGAATAGATTGACTATGAACTTAGCAGATTTATAGTCACAAGTAGTATTGATGAGGGGAGAACTTGGATTAAGCAAGTATAATCCTTGCCACATATCAGCTAATCCAATCCTCCTCAAAGATGGCAAGTCCTGAATGATAGATTTCTCCGCATCAAAAACCCCATTACAAGAATTTTGACTTGTTAATTGTGATACAAAAATGATATTAAGATGGAAAACAGGTACACATAAGACATTTTGAAGTGTAAGGAAATAAGACAATCTTACTGTACATTTACGAGTGACAGTAATGGACATCTTGTTAGGTAATCTAACAAAAATGTTATGAATAGGCATATAAGATGTAAAATACTGTGGGGAACAAATAATATAATCTATTGCACCAGAATTCAAAATCCAAGGTACATTGGAAATACCTGAGGAGCATTAAAATTGCCAAAGTTAGCATTGAGAGAAGAGGCTTGATTGATCAAATGATGCTGAGTCACATTGTTATTGTGTTGTTCTCCATTAACAGGACCAATACTGCCAACATTAATGCCTTTGAAAAGTTGTAACAGTTGTTATTGTTGTTCCAAAGAAAAACCTGTAAGAACAGCTTGATCATTCACATAAGGAACATGATCAATAGCCAATTGATTTACAGATCTAAAAGCTCCCTTTGATCCTCCAGTATTGTATTATTGATCCTTCAGTATTGTATGTATTGTTTCGACTTTCTTATTGTGTAGGAAAATTCAGAACATCTTCAATGAGGGGAATCTTCTTCTTCATTAGAACCTTTGACTTCACGTGTCCAAATTCCTCATTTAGACCTCTTAGAAACCTGATAACATAATCCGATTCATAGTAGTCATGTATTGTGGTCATAGCACCACAAGTACATTCAGGTAAGGGTCTAAGAATAAAAAATTCATCCCACATAATTTTTAAATGAGCATAATACTCATCCACAGTCATACATTCTTGTTTCAAATTGTGAAATTCTTCTAGTAAATTAGACAGTCTATATGCATTAGACTTGGAATACCTCTTTTCTAAGAAAATCCATACTGCCTTAGAAGTGTTCAATGATAGGACAATTTGTGCAATAGTGTTAGTTACGGTATTACCTATCCAAGTTAAAACTGTCTTGTCTGTTTGTTCCCAGGCTGCATAATATGGTTCATGTGGTTTAGGAATTACCACATTTGCCACATCTTCAATGAAGCATAGTTTATTCATCATGATGAGAGATCTTCTAACTGCTCTACTCCAACTGTAATAATTGACTCCAGTAAGAGATTTTTGAACAAGCAACAATGCAGGATTTTCAATTGGTGAAATGTAAAAAGGATGTAATGGACTAGCAGGTGTAATCTCAGCTTGTGCCATTGCACAATATCAAGAATCAAGAAGTAAAACCTTCAAGAAATGAAGAATTCAACCAGAAACAGCCTGAAAACCCTAAAATCAGAACAAGGTGAAAACATTACAAAAACAAAAAATCAACACCGATCAATAGCTAATACAATGCCAGTAAAAGCTTCGATCAAAAGTTGATGATCAATGAACAACAAGAAAATGAAGAAATCAGAGATCGCAACTGTGAGCTTTATGCTCTGATACCATGAAGAAAAGGAAGAATAAAGAGTTTTGGGGAAATTTTCAGATATTTTCATTAATTAGAGATGAAGTAGTACATCTGATATTTATACCAATCAGTTAGGACATCTAACTAACTCTAACCAATAATTAGTTAGAATTTAGAGTATTAATTACGCTACTAACTGAAAACCTAACAACTATCCAATTTCATTGACCCGGATCCACGTGTTTTCTCTTTGACCCGCCAATGCTCTTTTATTTGGTACATGGTTCGAAATCTTCTTCTCACTAGAAGAGCTAATTATTCCTTCTTTCTTTGTACAAGTTTCGGCACAATTTCTTGTTTGATCATCAGCTCCATTTTCTTCAATCTTCAACACTCATTTTCATCAATGTCAAAAAAGACGTTCTTCTTCAACTTGGGGGTGGGGGACGTACTGTTATAAGAACATAGCGGCTATATTTTATGTAAAATGAATGTATTGATTGATAATATTTCGATAAGTAATAAGTCTCTCTAAGGAGAATCATCAGAAGAGAGATTGATCAGATCATCTATCTATCTATCAATCAAACAAGTTTGTTTTTTACGTAGTACTCCGTGCACACCTAATAATAATAATAATAATAATAATAATGTTGAATGAATGAAATGGACGAACCCTAATTCTGATATGTATCATTATTCAATGGAACATGTGATACATAATCATCGACATAATCAATAGGGTGGAAGTGATTTGAGCCGACTCGTGAGTTGCTCATGATTCCATTCGACATTCGGCTCGACAAGCTCATCTCATTAGCTAAATGAGCAATACATGAGTCAAGATTTTTTACTCGTCTAAAATATGAGTCGAGTTTGATTTAGATAAAGTTTGACTCATTTATCTCATGAGCTATATATATATATATATATATATATATATATATATATATATATATATATATATATATATATATATATATATATATATATATAACGAAGTGGCCGCACTTACCCATTAAAAAATAGCCACACATCTTTCAAGAAAAATAAACAAAGAAAAAACAGTTCAAGCATTGATTTGAGGGGATAGGCTTCGAGTAATTTATGGATTAAGAAAAAATCAAAAATATATTAATCCTTTTTATGATGAACATCACTTATTAGTTTATAAAATACTATTTTTATGATAATACTATATTTTTATCTGTTCACGTTGAAGAACATGGCACGTAAATTAAATTATATAAGAAGGCTTCAGAGACTTTCACTTTTTATTATTAAGGATTAGAATTTTTACTAGTTAGATTTTTGTTGGTTTACATTGGTTTTATTTTATATTTTGATAATATTTTTTCTTTTTTCGGAGGCTTTACATATTATAATTAGTAAAGAGATATTAAATTTATATTATATGTTATTGAGCTAAGAAAATCTCTTGATTTTTTTGTATCACTTGAATATTAAACTCATATAATAAGTCACCGTATTTTTTCTAAAATATTTGTAGATAAATGATTTGAGCTAAGCTGCTCATGAACTACTGATAGATTGAAATTGAACTGGAAAAATTAACTCATATCAAATATGAGTTGAGTCATGACTTGAGCAAAAATAGGCTCAACTCATTTCCACCCCTACTCATCAACATCAAAAGAGATTAGTTTGTCTAACGCGTGCTTCTTGACAGCTCAACTCAACTCATTTCCACCCCTATTCATCAACATCAAAAGAGATTTTAGTTTGTCTAATTCGTGCTTCTTGACACATGTTAATTCAAATAAAATAGGCCATATATGATAATTTATATATATTAAATTTTTAAAATTCTATAAAAATAAAATAATCTTAAAAAATAAAAAAACTTAAAACTCTATATATAATACAGAAATAAATTAAATTAATTGTGTTTCAGGTTACGTTTAGAAAAAATCCTAATCATAATAGCAATGGCCAATGAGTCATTCATTCATTATTTGTTGACTTTTCTGGATTATCTCATCTCCAAAAAATCAAAAGATCCGAACCACTCAAAAGAAATAGTTACCGTTTGAATATGAATCGAGATGAGTCAAATAAAGAATGGAACAAAAAGTGGAGAAATCATTCATTAGACGGAAAGCTACAAACACAAAGTCACACTCAATCTGACACCTCAATATCCGCAGCCCCGACGGCTTATTAGCGCCACCGACTACTACAATACAACCACCCATTTTTGGACAATTTCTTTGACACGTGGACTTGTTTGGAAGTTATACTAACTTGTGATGCTAAGATTAAAATTAAAATTAAAATTAAAATTTTATTATATATATTAATAAATAAGTAGAATCCCTCTCCAAGAGGCAAGAGGGGTTTTTTTTTACCATTATAATCGGCAATTCTCCAGTCCCCACATTAATTTGTTGGTTCATCCCGTGCGCTAGTGTCCACCATCAACGTGATTACTAATTCAAGTTTGATCTGCAGTTAGCTTTTAACGTGACCGTTAGTAAGAAGGGCTTGTCCCACAAGAGACGATGTCCACCGAGAGAATCGAATCTTCGTCAACAATGTGACATATAACAACTCCAATCAATTGTTCTAGAGCTCAAGGTTATCTCCATATTAATTGTGAAATACCAAAAGAACACAGGAACAAGAAAAAGGTACCTCCGACCAAACAACAACCTAATAAGAAACTCCGGATTTTCTAAAGTACTCATTGTCGTCAGACATTTAAGTAATAGTCTAGCAGTCGAATAATTAATTAACTCAATATTTAAGACAACCGTGACAAATTCAAAATTAATAGATATTTTCGTGCCTAGTCTGAACGAAGATCAATTATGTCATGGGACCAGAGCTCACCAGTGGGACATGGGATCACTCTAGTCCCACATTCACCACATCACGCTTTTGATTAAAATAATAAAAATATTCCCCTTTTTGGTGCATTGTTTGAGGTGTTTTTATTGCTTTTTTAATCAAAAGAGTGGATGTGATTGATCATAACTAAGCTGTGCCTACGTCCCCCACTCAGAGCCAGCGCCTATATCAGAATTTTTCCTTAACGTATGATTCTTACATCTCTATGACAAGACATTTGCAAAAGAAAACACAATCCAATCACACAAGTATTAGAATAGTTTCCTATTATTGTGTTGGTGTTATAAACAAAGAAAGGTAGGTTAAGAAAGCTAATAATCAGTACAAAATAGTTGTTATAATACATACAATGAATGTATGGAAAATGCTAGATACTTTTAATAACTATGCAGCAGAGTTGTAGTGTTGTGCATATTTGAAATGAAAGCAAACAAAAGATCAAAAGGATGCAAGATCTATTTCAGATCCTTCTAAATCTGGAGTTTCTCTCTAAACCCGGAGTTGTTCTGGGCCCTTCCTCAGTTTTCTTCATCTTTCCGAGACAACCTATGGGACGATTGATAAGCCCATGGTTTCGTAGATTGTCGATTTCTAAGAAAGGTGTTGGAACTGAGTTTGCTACTATTGTTCAAGGATTTTGGAGAAGAGACTTATGTATTTATTTTTTTTACTGTTTGTAGTGTTTACCTAATCCGGTGTGTGAACTTTTATCTGTTATCATGGTGGTCTCCACTATTGTATAACTCTTATTTTCTTGTATTTTTTTTTCTCTTTTAATTGTAATCGCTTCGTCTATTTTATAATCAATAGATAATTTCTTATTTAACAAAAAAAAATATCAAAAGAGCTGCTGGGGACCGACGCGCCTACTATGCGGAATGAGGTCAATTGTGAACGTTCTGACACTTATTGATCTGTTAGTGAACTGTGTATATAATTATTAGAATTTTTTTCTTCTGATTTTTTTGAAAATAATAATTTTTTTCTAACAACTGTTAATGAACTATAATAACAGGTCTCGTTACACCATAGTGGCATCGACTGGGGAATAGGTCCACTCATACAGTAATCAATATTATCAACAACCATCACCACTACTTAATACAAGACCAACCATCAATTAAAAGCCTTTGTACCTGCTGACTATAGGTATAGAAAGTATAATATACAATATATGATTTGATGATTTATCACAAAACAAGCAAAAGACACCAGCTGACATGATTTTCTTCGCAACCGTGATAACACACATTCTCAGTTCTGGAACCGGAATTATTGATCCGACAACTGAAAATAATTGTTTCTCATCTATGAGATTAACGACCCAACAACAATTAAGATCGCGACAACACTTTATTATTGATATATATCATAACAAGTAAGAGGAAATGATAAATTAAGAAGGGATGATTAGTAAAAATATGAATTCTTTTTTTATTGATGAAATGTGGTTGAGCAATGAACATCAAACATCATCAACATCCAATTATCTCCCTCAATGGTTTTGTATGTATCATCAATGGTTTTGTATGTACAGATCCCTCATCTAAAAAGCCAGCCAGCTTTCCTCATTTCTAAAAAATTTCAGCTTTGATTAAATTGTTGTACATACCTCTCACTATTTTCGACATCCAACTGAAGGAATACGCGCCAGCCTCTTATATAAACTGGAGAAAAAATGAACTTGTAATTTTCGAGAAAAGACTTAAGAAAAGAGGATTAGGGGAAAGATGAACACTAGAGCATGGAATGAATGAATAAATGGAAAAAGGGCAAAAGACTGGTAACTAAGCTATCTCTCTGAGTTCTGCTGCCATTTGGCTGATGCGGCTTGTAATGAGATTCTTTCATAGGTTCGGATTATGTCACAGGCAATTGGTAAAATCTATATGGATTTGGGTGTGATGCTAGAGGAATACAAGAAAAAGAAAGGTAGAGAGGCAGGAGGGGAGTGACGAAATTCATTCTAAATACTGTAATGCCTCACGGAAGATTCCAACATCTCTGGGCTTGGGCGAACTATTTCCTTCACCTGGCTGCCCTTTTTGTAAATCTTGAGAGTAGGGTAAATTCTAATGTTCTCAGCATTCGCAATGGCAGGGCTCTCTTCAACATCAACCTTGAGTACAAAATAAACAGACGGCGTCAGTTATAAATATACCATATAAAAGGTGCTGAGTTACAAAATTAGTTTCATGCCACGGATGCAAAATTTCGTCAGACAGAGAGGGCTTTAAGAAAGAACATGGCAGCACGGTTGGATTTGTACCTTGAGAAACTTTATTGACGGATACTTGACACATAATGTGTCAAGGAATGGAGATATCTGGTTACATTGTACGTTCGATGACATCAGAAAATGGACTACAGAAGCGCCTGCAACGTTTCAATAAAATTTTCAGCAAAGAGTTAATAGATTAAAAACAAATCAGAGAAGTGCGCTATTTCCAGAAGTTTACCAGGGGAAGAAATTGCTGCTCGGAACTGTTCAAGGCCTGAAACCAACTCGACTTCTCTGCCAAATTTCATATTAGAAACTTCTTCTCCACGGGATTTCTTCAAGGCAACTTGTGCATGGAATAGAGCCTCAGCAACCTCATTGTCAAGTGGAAATACCCTTCTCAAAACCTCATAGTCTGTTACAGCTTCATCCCACCTCTCAAGCTATAGGCAACGGCAATTAGATCACGTGAATACCCTTTACTATTATTTGAAAGAAGCTAATACGACGACAGCAAACATAACCAGTAGAGTGAATCATGAGAAAAATAAGGCGGCGAGTTACCTTGCAATATGAGGCAGCTCTTCGAAGCAAAGCCTTAGTGTAGTTTGGCTGTATATCAAGGGCATGGTTGCAGTCCTCCAAAGATCGGTCCCATTGCCCAAGTTTAAACAAGCAAGCTGCTCTATTGCAGTAGAGAACTGAATTTGAAGGATCAAGCGTGAGGCCTTCTCCATAAGCTGAGCATGCTTCAGTAAACCTTTCAGATTTGAATAACTCATTGCCACGAGCACGAGCTTGACCAACCAGCCTTACATTATTCCTTAAAAATGCAACTTCAGCATTTTGAGGGTCAATTTCTAGTGCTTTCTGAGCAGCAGTAAGTGCATGGTCAAACCTACAAAAATTATATTAAGATCGATCAACATCATCATACCCCAGAGAAACGGTAACTTGCAGATTTTGTTGGTACAAAAGAACAATTCTCAATGCACCTTCCACGAGCCAACTCAATTTGTGCTCTAACAAAGAGCAAATACGCATCAGAAAGCATCCCAGCAAACTTTGATTGGGAGGTCAGTATGTCAGAGGCGTGAAGTTTGGAAATGCTTGATAGACATAATTCAGCATTATCGACTTGGTGGAGCTTCAAAAGAGCTTCTGCTTTACATGCCAATAGCTGTCAATTCAATTTAACCAGTTGAGTAATATTATCATAATTTCTCTTGCTACATCTGAAAAAAAAAAAGGTTTCAGGGACACCTTACCTGGGGACAAGCATCAGCTCCAGAAGCAATTGCATTATCGGCTTCCCTAAACGCACTGCTCCAATCTCTAACTCTACGAGCATCAGTGCACTTGCTCAAGTGCCTCTCTACTGCTTGCAACTTTTGCATTTCGGTTGGATCCGTCTGATGCCCTGGAAAACAAAGGCGCCTCCTGGCATTTTCAACCTGTCCTAAACTGTCACCCTAACAGGAATTAGATTGCTTACTGCAGAATGCAAGATAAACAATAGAAGTTCCAATAACCTAAACCAGAAACAAAGCTAAAAATTCCTGAACAACAAAGATCACAAACACAAGCTATTTTTCCTAATTGTTCACAATACCTAATAGAGCTTCAAATACACATAGTTAGCCGAAAGCTTCTCAGGCCGCACAGAAATAAAACCCAGAATGACCTTCAAGCGAATTAGAAAATAAAACAACAATGCAACTAAAAGATGACATTAAATGAAGCTCTCTCACTATAGGAAACAGAAAATTTACAAGTCACAATGGACAAAATAGTACAATCAACAAAACCAGCAGCTTGAAGACATTCAAGAAAATTAGATATGGGGAAGGATTTTCAAACAAAGCCATTTCACAACTGTTAGGTTATGGAGTATGAGGTACTGAGCAATTTTGTTGGGCTATTCTGTTAGGGTTTTGCCTCTTCAACCTAAATATGGTATCTCAACATAGTAAGTCTCCAGATATCCTTGAGACGTAGTCAATTACTTGACGAAATAGGTTAACAATTTCTTTTATCTTTCTTTATTGTTTTCGGTCTCATTTTCTCTCCGCTCCCCAATATTGCTGTTTGTTTCCTAACAACAACAAGTCCCCATCATGAATGTACATCAAAATGACAAGATTCTTTTAGCCCAAATTGAAAATCGAAAGAAATTAACCGAAAAGAATGTATGTAATCGAAAATTAGGCACAAGAAATTAAAAGAATGCAAATCGAAAATTAGGCACAAGCAATTAACATCAACTCACCTAATAAGCAAAGATCCTAAGCGATGGTGAGCTCTCATATAAGCTGGATCCAACCTAATTGCTTCTTCACATTCCCTTATGGCGTCTGGAAACCTCTTCAGACCAATCAATGCCGCCGCTCTGTTGCAATGGTAAGCAGCATTTCCCGGTGAAATTGCTATTGCTTTATCATAAAGATTCAAAGCCTCTGTAAAATGACCCTTTTTATAATTCTCATTTCCCATCCTTTTCAACTCTTCAGGATCATTACTTAAGAATATTCCACTACACCTCCTAGTTGATTCTCCCACCATTAGGCCTCCTCTTGTACCCAATCCACCACCACTGTCTCCGGCGCTACCAGATTTTGAACCAGACCCACCCCGGATTATGCTTCCGTGGCCGTAATGTCCCTTTCTTGTCCCCAAAACATCAGTCTTCGAGGCGGGCTTCGCCATTCCCGTCTTCAAGACTCTGCCCGACGGGCAGATATTGCCGGTGGGAAGCACATTCAGCGCCGGAGAAGTGACTGAACTAGAACCGGAATAAATCAACGGATGAGTCCCACCGGAATAGGACCGGTTATGACCTGGTTTAAATCTTCCGGTGGGCGAACTCTCCACTGAGCCCGAAAGCTCGCCGGAATGACTCGAATCGGACTTCTTGGAAACGGGTCTAGGCCCATTCCGGCCAGAACCCGATCCGGAAGAGCTGGAGCTACTGCTTGTAGTACTGAGTCCAGGTGGACGCGGCCGTAATGTGGAAACGGGTGAACCCAGATCGAGTTCCCGGAAATCGGGCTTATTGAAGTTATTATCTTTGTCTTCTTCTTCTTGATAGCTCAATGTATTCCTCAGTCGATCGCTGAGGTTATCCAAACCCATCTCCGAAATGGGTTTTTCACCGGAATCCGCCATTAATTTCTTCCTCCCAATCCCTCAATCTCTCTGTAAATCAATCAAAAAATGAAGAAAACAAAAAAAATTTAAACTTACTGCTATTTCCCTTAGCAATGTTTAAGTGTGGAAGTAGAAGAAGAAGAAGAAGAGCAAGAAGAGAGAGGAAAATGGGAATAATAGGAAAATAAAGAATTGGAAAAAGACCTGTAGAGAGAGAAAGTGGGAAGAGATGGGGATCTCGTGATTCAAATGGGAGAAGCAAAGAATATGATTATGTGAACACCAAAGATTTTTTTGTAATTATTAAATAAATTTAAAATTTATATTTAGATCAATAAGTATAATACAGATATAATAAAAAATTAATTTTTTATTGTAAATTTATATTTTTATTGATATAAATATAAATTTTAAACTTACTCAAGAGATAAAATTATGGCAATTCGTGTGTTTAGTCCCTAAACAATTTATGGCTAGAGATAAAGTTCCTGAAGATTATTTTATTTTAAAGGCAAAATCGTAGATTTCGTCCTTAAACATTTTACGACTTGCAAGTTGGGTCCTTTTTCTATTTTTTTTCTTGTTGGGTCCTTAAACATTTTACGACTTGCAAGTTGGGTCTTTCCGTGTGTTTTTCGGCTAGTCAACAGTTAGTCAACATAAATTCCAAATTTAATCAAGGGTAATTTTGGTACTTCAATTACCCCCATCCTCCCCTACCCATCTTTAAGAACCCACGAACCATGTTGTAATGGAAAAAACTGTACATGGAAGCTGATTTGAGGAAAGAGTAACCCTGGCACCATTATCAGAATGTTCGTGGGTTTTTAAAGATGGGTAGGGGAAGATGGTGTATTTGAAGTACCAAAAATACCCTTGATTAAATTTGGGATTTATGTTGACTAGCTGTTGACTAGCCAAAAAATACACGAAAGGACCCAACTTGCAAGTCGTAAAATGTTTAAGGATCCAACAAGGAAAAAATTAGAAAAATTACCCAACCTGCAAGTCGTAAAATGTTTAAGGACAAAATCTACTATTTTGCCTATTTTAAAATCCCCAAACAATTTACTATTGGTATATAAGGTCCTTCTATCAAGAAAAATGTTAGTCAACTGTTAATTTAATTTTTTTACCAAGTCAACATAAATATTTTAGGGTATAATCGGTATATCACAATTAAAATATACCCCTTCAACCATTTGTTCAAGGGGAAGAAGGGATGGGAGTGTAAAATACCATAATTACCCTTATACGTTTTTACTTTTGACTCAAATTTTTTTCCAAAATTTATGTTGACCGTAACTTTTTGAACGGAAGGACTTTGCATATCAATGGTAAATTGTTTAGGGATTTTACTGTCCATAATTAATTTTTAAGGACCTTACATAAAATTTGTAAATTGTTTAGGGACTATATTGATTAATTTGCCTAAAATTATTTTCAGAGGGGGAGAGCGAGAGAGAGAGAGAGAGAGAGAGAGAGAGAGGGTGGAAGAGAAGAGAAGAGAAGGAAGAAAAGGGAAGAAAAGTACAAATTTTATTTTGACAGGTGATTAAATTTAAAAGTTATATTTAAACCAATGAATACATACGCGTAGATCAATAAGTCAATTATATTTTTTACGTGTATTATATTCATTGGTTTGAATGTAAGTTATAAACTTACTCACCTACCAAGATAAAACTTCTCGAAGAAAAGGGCTTTTGTTATAATAACATTTTATTTCTTTTTTAGTTTTTAATTTTTTTAGGGGTTGTTTATTTTTGGCATCACAAATCACAACTAGCACCACCCCCACAACAACTGCTTCACGAGACAAATTTTAATTATGTTGTGTTGAGATCTCTCTCAACCTTCCATCTCTCTTCTTCTACTTTCTCTATATCCCATTTATTACTCTACCCTACTTCTTCTTTTTCTTTTTTTAATTTTTAAAGGTTTTGAGATTGGATAAAATTATTGTTTTAGATTTGTGAAATGAGTAATAGCTCAAATAAGTGGCTATTAAATACTATTGTTCTCATATTGTTTTTAAAAGATTTTACGGTATCTTTCGCATTTACGTTATAATAATTTATAAAATATCCTTGACCCCTGTTTTTATAAATGATTTCACGGTATTTTATACTTTTATCCCAAATTATAACCAATTATTTGAGCCTCCTAGCACTACCCTTTAAATTTTTATCTGTATTCATTAGGTAAAGGTAGGGAAAACAAATCTTATTTCCTGAATTCATATCTCATTCCGCATTCCACTAATATTCACTTTTTTCTTAAGGGTTTCACCATTTTTGTTAGACATAGATTTTTCAATTAAAAAAGTAACACATGACAGTTTCTTATTAATGAGATAGGAAACGGAAAACATAATATGACATAATATCCTTAGCGAGAAAGATGTGGCATTTTTCGTGAATATGTTTTTGTTGTGATTGGCATGTTTGGGTGTGTAATATAGTCGAGTCGAACACTAAACTATTTGAGTTGAGCTCAATTTGAACCTTAAGAAAAAGACTTGAGCTCAATTCGATAAAAATCAGTTAAAGTTCGAGTTTGATCCAAAAACTCGTATGTGAGCTCGAACTCTTAGGTTTAAATTTGACTCCAAAACTCAAAAAAATGAAATTATATATAATTTTTTTTTACAATTATATAAAATTATCAAATAAAAATATTAGTATAATATATGATATTATATTATATTTACTTTTACAATTCCAACATGTTTGCAAAATTTCCAACCAAGTATTTAAGGATTTGAGTTCGACTTATTTAAGGATTCGACTCTAAAATCATACTCAAATTTGAGTTGGAATTCAAAATAAATCAAAGTCATACCGAGTTTTTATCGGATTGAGCTTCACCAGTTCGATAAAAGCTCGAATTAATTCAAGATTTAGGTAAGTCATACCGAGTTTTTTTCGGAGTAATTGTATGATGAATTTAAGTTTGTTAGATGCTGGCTGGGGTAACCAATTTTCATTGGGTTCCAAAATAAAACATTATCCTAATAAATACTCCTCAAACTTTGCCATTTTCCCTGTGATGAAAAAATTGAAAGAAAACACATCATTTAATTCATTCATTGTATCTGACTTTCATTTTGTATTCTATAGTTTTAATCGAAAAATCAATTAATACAAAAAAAGAGAATTAGCTTAAAACTTCCTTCGTTTTAAAATAAGTGTACTGGTTTTCTTTTTAGTTTAGTTTATGATAATTGTAAATAGGGAAAGTATTTGTCATTTAAATTCTACCCCATAATTCAAACTAATTAATAAATACTTTACTTTTAAAATTATATTTAGCCACTTTAACCAGCATTAATATGCTACTAATATTTACAAGGAAGAGAGATGGAGAAAAGTAAACATATTCTATTATTTAAACCTTTTACCTAATTTTACAATCAAATTCCGCAACACATTAATACTCGTGTAAAAACAAAACCATATTATGTAGTATTTCTATTCTAAGGTACAGTATATACATGTTGTCAATACTTTTGACATGGCGGAGGATAGTGAGGGCAGGTGGGGGTCATGGCCCTCCAAGATTTTGGAAATTTGCATATTAGTACTATGAATATATTTTTTGTATAAATAGGTCTTTATAATATAAAATATTTTGGCCCTCTAAAAAATTTGAAATTTAATAGTAGTACTCTCTAACACATAGTTTCACCACTAACTATCATAATAATATTGTTTATTACTCACTCTATTCGGATTTGAATGTACAATTTTCATTTTTTTGATGTCTAAAATTAAATGTCTCATTTTCTAATATATAAATAATTTTGATTTGAACTTCCACTAGTAGTCACATATAATCTAATAGAATTAAAATTCACTAGTATATTAGTCTCGCCAATTACCGAATTAAGTAGATTAAGCTCTACTTAGTACTAACACAGTTCCACAACTAACTTTCTTAATTTCATTGATTAAACTTTATTAACACACTAATGATGGCGGTTTATTTTTTGCCAAATGTAAATACTATGGTGGTGTATTTACCCAAAAAAATTGATTGACAAACCCTCAAAACGTAAATAGTTTAGTGACCAAAATAGCTATTAACTCTTCTATAAAAAAAAATGCATACATTTAATCAAATAATATTTTCTTATAACTTTTCATGCTATTTTGAAGTATGGTAAGTGATAATAACCTTTATAAATTAGTTGATTTTTCTTCATTTTTTTTAATTTTTTTGTAAATTTTTAAAATTAGTTTACGTATATTTTTTAATATAAATATCGTTTAAATTCAGTTGTTCTAATAAAAATATATTCTTCTACCTCAAATATATCATCTTACACCATGAGAGAGAATTTTACTTCGGCCCCCCTAAATTAAAATCCTGACTCCGCCATTGTCTAAGAGGCAATAATATTTAAATTTTTCTAAATACTTTTGAAAGGTTTTAAAATCGTGGAGTAAAAAAGGGAGAGAAAAAACTTAGGTCTAAGTAATATTTTAGGTTTATTGCATTTTACTACCATTAAATTATAAAGGATTGGTACTTTGGTCAATAATGTTTAAAATAATACACTAGCAATCCAACCTCTTAACTTTTTCATTAAAAAATAGAAAGAAAATGGCTTTGTTACTCTTGTATACACTTTTGCATCTCACTACTATCAAATTCGATATTTTTCGTTTTAGTCCCTTTGAATTGGCTGATGTTGAGTGTATGCACATTTTATTATGTGGGAGAAAATTAGACACACACACACAGAGAGAGAGAGAGAGAGAGAGAGAGAGAGAGAGAGAGAGAGAGAGAGAGAGATTTTGATTATAGAATTAAAGAAGAATATACAGTAAAGTAATATGCAAAAAAGGCTCTCAATTATGTTTATAATTGTAATTTGTAAGTCATCATTCTGTTTTTTCAATGATTTAAACAATAAAGTTTCATGTAACGAAATTTGGCGAAGTCATTGCTGCTCATGCAACGCAATCCGGTCATGTTCCGATGCATGAGTACTAAAAACATCGAAATGAAATAGATATATAACTAAAATTATTAAAATGAAGGAGGACTAAATTGCAACTATAAACATAGTTAGGGGTGTCAACGGGTTCGGGCCGGCCCGAACCCGGCTCACATAACTCGAAAAAATGTGAGCGTGGTGAGTAATGTGAGCGTGGTGAGCCCCGAGCTTAATATTGAAGCTCGCTTCTTATGTGAGCTGAGCGTGAGCTTGACCCTCGCTCACCAAAAAAGCTTTCGAACCCGAATAAGATAATAATATATATATATATATATATATATATATATATATATATATATATAATAATACTACTAATTAAAAAAAGACTTATATAAATTATAATTATAATATATTGATAAACTAAATACTCAAACAATGGACTCATTGGTTTTTAAGTGCATGGGTTCTCTTGCTTTTTTTTTATTTTTAATATAAACTCCTTTTATTAGCATATCAAACAATTCTGGGACTTTTGCTTCTTTTTTTGTATTCTAGAATTTAATTTTAAGGCTCATTGTATTATACTATTCTTGAGACAGAATTTTTGTTTTTTGGCTAATATAAATGAGCTTGGGAAGCTCGTGAGCTAAGCTCGAGCTCGTGTTAAAATGTGAGCTGAGCGTGAGCTCAAGGTTTAGGAGCTTTTCCGGGCTGAGCGTGAGCGTGAGCTTTTCAATTTTTATGTGAGATTGACACTCCTAAACATAGTTTGGGTCTATTTTAGCATATTACTCTATAAAGTAATTGTGGTAACTATAATGATAATAGGTAGAGTTTTTAAAGAAGAAAATGGTAGGAGAGACGGAAGAAAATAAATTTTATATGGAACCTTTTACTCTAATTTTATTCTTCTAAAACTTTTAACTCTAAAACTAAATGTGAATGAGTTAATTAATTTAGGGAAATTATTTGTAGCTCAAATAAATTGAATATAGTTGGTTATACAATATTTTTTACCACAGATTTTAGAAATAATTTCACGGCATTTTACATATTTATACTAGGGTAAAAAGTGCCCACGCCCCCTAAATTATCTCGGATTTTGGTTTTTGATCCCAACTAAAAAGCGTCAAATGCTTGACCCTAAACTTTTTTGAAGTATCAATGGTACCCCTTCCGTCCAATTTCTCCGTTAAATAATAACGGAAGGTGCCCATGTGACACTCACATGATAAAAAATGGGGGCAAATTAGACAAAAATAAATTAACCTTTAAACAAATGGATTAGAAAATCGAGGTTCGCCATAAATCTCTCCTTAATTTCTTCTTTATTTCATGTCTAGTGAAATCTCACTTCTTTCTGAAATGAAAATCTTGTGAATTTCCCAAGAACAACTTAAGCAATATTTTTTTCTAAATAACTTAAACATGACTTCCGTGAAATTATGTTAAACCCCATGAAAGTTGTAACTAATTATACCGAGTTTTTTAACTTAGTTTTGAGCAAAGAAGACATTAAGTGTCTTCATCATATCCTATAACAACCTAAGTATGACTTCCATGATTATTATTTTTTGCCAAAAATTGAAAATATTATTGACTCATTTATCAAGATTTCTTGAATCAATTTCCAGTGGGAGATCACATTTTCTTTTAAGGATTTAGAGTTTTCTAATTTTGGGATGTTAAGGAAATTAGGGAGGGTTCAGAAAATTAGTGAAGGTTTTCATTTTATAATCCATTTTTTAAAGGTTAATTTATTTTTGCCCAATTTGCCCCTATATTTTATCACGTGAGTGTCACATGGGCACCTCCTATTATTATTTAACAGAGAAATTGGCCGGAAGGGGCACCATTGATACTTCAAAAAAAAATTAGGTTCAAACACTTAACGTTTTTTAGTTGAGGGTCAAAAACCAAAATCTGAGATAGTTTAGGGGATGTAGACACTTTTTACCTTTTATATTATAATTGGATATAAAATATCATTGACTCCTGTTTTAAAAAATATTTCTCGGTATTTTACACATTTACACTATAATTGGATATAAAATATCATTGGCCCACGTTTTTAGAAAGGATTTCACGATATTTTACACATTTATCCAAAATTATAGAAAATTATTAGAGTCACCTAGCACTACCCATGCCAGCACCTGCTCGAGTAGCTGACAATATGGTGTTATATTTGATTTGTATGTTGCATGATCGGATCCCCTTCCCCCGTTTTTTTTTTTATAAAAAATAAAAAATAAAATAAAAAACCTAGCATTACCCATTCATTTATTGAACGGGCTAAATTGAAAGTTTCTTAATTTAATAGTATTAAAATGTAAGAATATCTAGAAGGTCAAATAGTACGTGTGACCATCTCTCGTTCTGAGGGCCCTACCATGCTCAGTTTCTATGAACTTCGCCCCTTCGATGTCGATACGTATAGGCTCCTCAAGTGACTCTGGCGGGAGTGGATCCTCTTGCTGAGTTTGTGTCTAATCAATTCCTAGGCAGAACGAGGGCGTCAAACCAAATTGATCACCCCGGCTGTCCAGATATAGAGGTCCCCACACCAAGATCCCCCCGAATTGAAAGCCTTGTTGATCTGCACTTCCCGCTGACCAACTTACGTTGCTTGGGAACTAGTAAACCCATTGGGAGGATACTTCACCGGCATCCCTGCGAACTTCAGTCTAAGTCAGAGTCTGATCCTCAGGTGGTGGAGGAGCTCCTGTATCTCCGCCGGGCCGCGTGCGTCGTATCCTATCATAATACTCATGCGTAGCCCGGCGAGACCGACGACCACCGACCTCCAACGTTGACTCCTACCTTCAACATGTTGTCTCGGTTGTGTCAATGTAGCTCAATGACAGCCTCTGAAATGTCGGTAGAGCGCGGTCTGCACGAAACTGCCTTCCTAGCTGCCTCGAATGCATCTTTGATGACTTTGCTCGCCCATGTGATCATACTTTTGTAGTGGCTTACAGTTTGGTCTCCAGCTTTAGACTTCTCGAATTCCTCGAGAATTCTTCTATTTGACGCCGCCTATAATAAAAAAAATTACACAATAAAAAAAGTAACTTAAAATTAATAACAATAATATTTATTACAAAAGGAAAAATAACTTACCAAAATTTGTTCCGCTGTGGCGTTAGGTTGAAAACCCACCGGGAGGTGTGTAGTTTCCTTATTTTTTGGGTTGCTGATAAGGAGGACAATAATGTTCTTGTACCAGGACATGTACTTAGGGATTTGTAAAATAACATTACCTTCAACTGGAACACCTTCCACGATTTTATCAAAGTGTTCATCCCATAACTTTATATATTTTATGTGGACACCCTCTCATTTCTTGGTCGAGACAACTTTGATTTTGTGGACGTCCTCACCCTCAACTATACCGTGCGTCTCTCCCTCTACTGGTACCACCTACCCGTATCCAAATTGCATCATTACCCTGTTAGGCAGATGGTACTCCACTATATCGAAACATATGAGCGGTACTCGGGTACACACGGTTAAAAGGAAGTCGGTATCCCTAGCGGCTCTCTCTCCAATAAGAGCATCCGGATATGGTCTCCACATAAACTGTAAAATAACATTAACGATCATTTAATTTAAATGAAAACAAGTAATTTAATGAAATAAAAAAGTGCGAAAAAACTAAATTTAACTCACCCCTTGTGTCTCGTTCATCAAATCCAGTTGATCACGAAACACCAACAACTGATTTTTTGGAGTATTACGGTAACTCAAATTGATTATTAAACATAACAGTTTATAGAATTTGAATTATTAAAGATTAAAATTACCTGAATGAGCAAACAACAGCCGGAGATGTCCTTTGAATCAGCCATACATGAAATGCACATTTGTCGATACAAATATGCCAGGACACCGCTAGCCCACGAAGTCGTATCATTCTCAAGATCCTCGAATACGAGGAGATAACACATGTTCACTCGGGAACCCGATTTATCGGCGAAAAGTAAACTACCCATTAAAATGAAAATCAAAGTCCTCGTCCTCTGCTCAACCGCCAACGGAGTAGCATCATGGCCTAGTGGGTCACTAATGTAGGCATAAACTTCAAAAAGATTGATACGGTTTCCCTTAATAGAATCATTGCTAGGTTGGAAACCTAATAGTGTCAATACAATACTAGACCATTGTCCTTTGGTCATATTGTAGGTAGTCCAAGAAGACATCCTACGTCCTCTAAAGTAATAGTCGCCTCTCCTGTGGTAAGTGAAATGTATGCGTCTCTGGGCGCCATCTCTCTACTAAGGAATTCACTAGAGCGTGATCTACCTTGATAAATCCTATCCTACAAACTCCCCCCAAAACCTACACCGTCTATAAGTTTAACGAGGGCAGAGTTCGTTTCTCTTGTATACACGTCATAAAACTGACTGTCACTTCTAATAATTTTTAAAGGGGTATTTAGTATGCCTTCACCGTTCCATATTCCTAATGATCTATGATGTGACTGTTTGGTTAAAACACGATTATCTAAAGGACCGGAATGAAGATCGGCAGGTGTAGACATCTATACAAAAATCAAATAAACATAGATTTTATCAGACAACTACACGTGCATTCTTAAACATCAAATTTAACAAAAATAACAACAAATTAACATGTATTCCCAAAACTGACATAATTAAAATTCAAATTAACATAAATTCCCAATTAAACAAAAATTACATACATTCCCAAAAATTTCACATTCAAATTAACAAATATTACCGAAATTTCAACATTCAATAACAAGAGCATCTCTCAATACTCAGAGCTTCATATCTGAAGCAAGTTTTCAAGAAACTGCTCGAGTTTTAGTGTTTTTACAAGAAGTCTCTAGCCAACCCTCTTGCAAGATATCGACAAGCGTCTTGGGACTAGATAGAAACGATAACTCCAACAATTTCTTTGTTTTCAACGCTTCCTATATAACAAATATTCCCAAATCAACAAAAATTTAACATAAATCACCAATTACATACATACATTTAAATTTTAAATTACATACATTATACAATTACATAAAATAATAAAATTTAAATTTCAAAAATAAAAATAAAATCAATTTATACCATTTTTTGAATTGAGGGTGAAGAAAAAGACTATGGATGGTGATAGGGAAGGAGTTTATCTTTGTGGGGAGGGGGATGTATTTTTGCCTAGATGCACATGGAGGAAGAAGGAGAAGACTGTTAGGGCAGCCGAGAACGGATTCCCCAAATCCGTTTTGGGGTGAGAACGAATTTGGGGAATCCATTCTGGACTGACGTGGCGAGGCGCGTCTAAAATATGACACATCATCATAGAACGGATTGCCCAAATCCGTTATGACAAAAAATGTTGGTTAAAAAAAAAATTGTTGTCATGGTTGGCCGATTATGTCAAACCCAACTTTGTAGCTGTTTATAAAATTAACCATATATTTAATTAAGAAATATATAAGCTTTCAAATACTATCTTAACAGCAAGAGAATATTAGAGTATAACCACGTCAAATTACCTCCAAAATGAAAAAAAGCACATCAAGGCGTGTACTCATATTGAAATTACTTAAAATAACTACCCTTAATCCTAAAATCCTCTTGATGACTCCAACACTTGAAATACTTTTAAATAAAACAAAAGAAAAAAGAATCTTATTAGTACTTTTTAGATTTTCATTTTCATACGCAAGCAGACGCCAACACAAGACAAAATTACCACAGTACCCATCCCTCTAATAAATCGTTTTTTCCCATACTGTCCCCACATTGCTTCTTATATCCACCAAAAAACACTCTAAAGCACGTTTAATATGCCTCCACGTGGTTTTACTTGGATAAACTCGAGAAAATTACTCGAATTGTCAACTTCGGCACCCGTGGCATCTAACTGGAAACTTGGCTCACTCATGAGGTTAAATCAGTCATTGCAAGCAGCTGTTCAGACAGAAGTAGCTGGCCATGTGCGTGAGAGTGCCGTGCCAGCTGGCCCATTCAGGAAACCCTTATGAGCTTAAAGTGGCGTCCAGCTAAGCATAATACGGAAAGATATAACGGCATCAACGTCATCCCTCGAGTATACAAAACAATTATTCTCAAGAATACAATCTTAATTTTCATATCACTTAATTAGACAATTGAAATTTTAAATAAAATAAATAAATTTTTTTTACTAAATAAAGTAAAATAAATCGTTGTTCTTCGAATAATTCAACATTTATTAAGTCTATTAGATAACAAGTATTTACTTTTCTTCAATAATTGAATCCAAAAATCAATAATCTAAATATAATATGTATTGAAAAATACATGTTATATACTAAATCATGACTGGGTAATCCGTTAATTATGACGGAACCGAGGAGAAAAGTACAATGACAGCAGAGAACAGTAACCATCATCAAGTGGTGGCAGAGCCGTGGAATGATGACGGGAGAATCCTAATCCAGATTTTATGCGGAACATCTAAAATTCCTCACATACAAATCATATGTGGATAAATGTCCTGTTTTAAATTATTTTAATCATCAAAATTATAATTTAACGGACGAGCGAAATTTACCTTCGTTCCGCATCGGAGCCGTAATGGGCGATCCTCCCCATTCCTCCCAGGTCATCATAAATTCAACGTTTCGATAGAAATCAGCTGCGGAGAGGCTCGTCATAAACAGGTAAGGGATTGTCTCTTTGTTTGACACGTAAGATGAGGCATGCCACATATTTACTGTCATAAAATAAATGAATTAACTGGAAAATGCCGCCGTGGACTGTTCCTGGGCCACATTAGCTAGCAGAGGACATGGATAAGTTTGGGATGAATTTTTCATCCTACTCATTACATGGAATGTTCAAGAGAGAAGAATATAGAGAGAAAAAAAAAAGGTAGAATTAAATTGGGAGTTAAATTAAATATGATCATGTTTGATATTTTATCATATACTATAATAAAATTAAAAAAACTCCTATATTTAGCACCAACAATTTATCTTATTATGTTATTTTTAGCACCAACAATTTACGGGTTGCTCTAATTGTCAAATTAACAAATCCGACCAATCGGGGATAGGGGTGGAGTGGGCTGTAGGGTGGTGGGGGTTGCGCTGCGGGGTGGGTGGGTGGTCGGGGAAGATGGTGGTGTTGGCTGGGCTGCGGGGTAGTGGGGGTTGCACTGCGGGGTGGGTGGGGTGGAGTGGTCGGGGAAGAAGAAAGAGGGGTAGGGTAGTAGAATAGGACAAAAGTGACATTTTTGCCCTTTTGATCGGACACATGTGCTGGTCACGTGATTTTTTTGGTTGGAATCGTAAATTTGACAAGTAGAGCAACCCGTAAATTGTTAGTGCCAAATATAGCCTAATAAGTTTTTTTTTCTTCTATTTATGCTAGTTAGTTAAATTGTTAGTGCTAAATATAGAGGATTTCTCTTATAAAATTTGATGAAACCTAATTTTATGTGCATAATACAAAATATTCAGATAATTTGAGACGAAGAGAGTAATTTAATACATAATGGCTCATAATGTAGCAGTTGGGTAACAATGACTATATTTAATCTGAAGAGCAGCAAGAAATGATACTGCTAAATGGAACGATTTGTTCCATATTTATAAAGAACTAAAACAAAAGTTTGGGCATTGCATTAGAATGACATTCGTTGTGCATAATGGTCATACCATGACATGGATTTTTTTTGGGACAACATTTCTATCCAGGGACGGAAGTGGGGGAGTTCCGTCCTCGGCTGACGTGGCGTTTCCCAGACGCGCCTTGCCACGTCAGCCGAGGACGTAAACTTGGCAGAAAGTTGGTAAAAAAAATTGGTTTTTTTTCATTAATTTCCAGAATGGAAATGCTACTTCCCTTCTGGCCTGGCAGAAATTTTGTGCCTGAAACACTTAGTTTTTTGCCAAAAAATGTGTTCAAAAATTCCTTTATTAATAAAAAACGAACAACGTAAAAAACAAACAAATCGTATATAACATAAATTAAACAAATAGTATGTAACAACAATTAAACAAATGTAAGCAAAAGAAACTAAATCCTATCTACTGCCCCGACAGTGTGTATCTAACGGTTGTTTTCTGGTTCTTTCGTAGATAGTATGTGTGACTGTCTCTGGTTCGCAGGGCAGTACCATGCTCCGTATAGATGACTTCTGCGCCTTCGTGGTTGATATAAATCGGTTCCTCAGGTGAATCTGGCTGGAGTAGTGGAGTATGCTGTTACGTCTGGTCTAGGTGTAGGCTGTACGAGTGAGACGCACCAAAAAAGAGTTCCGCCTGTCCCGATATAGAGGGACCCGCACCAGCATGCCCCCCATTTGACTTCTCGGAGAAAGAGTGTTGATGCTCGGAAATTGGTAGTTGAATTGGGAGGGTATATCATCCTAAGTCTGAGACTGAGTCTAATCTTCCGGCGGTTGAGAAGGTCTTGCCGCATCGCCGCTTTGCCTAGTGCGTCGTATATCGGCATGATGCTCCTGAGTAGCCTTCCGATTTCGAAAAGTACCCAGCCTCCCACGCACAACCCTACCTTCAACAGTTTGTCTCGTTTGTATCGTCGGTTGCTGAATGAAAACTTATGTTATGCCGCAGCGCGCGGTCTGCAAGCTACCTTACCAGCCGCATCCAATGCATCTTTGAGGGCTTTGGTAGCCCAGGTGATGAGACTTCTATACGGGCTCACATTTCTAGAAACAGGCTTCTTGAATTCAGCCAGTATCAACCTGTTTGACTCCGTCTGTAATATAAATATTAAAATTAGTATATTCAAAATAAAAAGATTTATTTTGACAACAAAACGAATAAAACTTACCAAAATATCTTCAGCTGTAGCGTTGGGTTGATAACTCATCGGGAGTGCCCTGGGATCTGTCACGAGAGACTATTTGTTGGGTTCGTGAGACGGTGAACGGTAATGTTATTTTACCAATCAATGTACTCCTGGGTTGGTGCAATAACATTACCGAGAGCGGGAGCAGCTTTCACGAGTGCATCAACGCGGAGGTCCCAAAGCTCTATGTAGACCTTGTGCACGTTCTGCCAATTCTTTGCCCCGCCCGCCTTCACCGAGTGGAGGTCCTGACCCTCGACAGTACCCTCTATCCCTGCCGACATTGGTACCACCTGGTGGAAGATAAATTGTCTCGCAACCCTGTCAGGCAGGTGGTACTCCACCATCTCGAAGCAAATAAGTGGCGTTCGGGCTCGCACAGTTGACACGAAGTCCCAATCCCTAGCCACTCTCTTCTCAATTACATCATCAGGGTACGGTCTCCACATAAACTGCAAAATAAAATCAAGTTAATGTAAAACATTTTATTTAATTAAAATAAATAATTTACGAGAATATCAAAATTAACTTACCCCTTGTGTCTCGATGATCGAATCTAGCTGATCACGAAATACCAACAATTAGTTTTTCGGCGCGTTGCGAAAACTCCGGGTTGTATTCCATCTTTCCCCGTGAGGTCTACTGTCAACGAGGATCTCATTTGGAATCTCGCCTCGATTCGCTGGACGGAGACAAGAAATGCGCTCCCACGCCCACAACTGGTCAAAACAAACATCATCGATTATTAAATATTCAAATTACAGATTAAACATAAAACGTTATATAATTTAGACAAACCTGAATGAGCAAACAACAACCGGTCATGTTCTGGGAATTAGCCATACAGGAGATACACATCTGGCGATAAAAATGTGCAAGGACACCGCTAGCCCAAGAAGTAGTGTCATTCTCGACATCAGTGATGGTGTGGAGATAACGCATGTTCACCCGGGACCCCGACTTATCGGAAAAAATGAAACTACCCGTCAAGATGAAAACCAAAGCCCTAGCCCTCTGCTCTATCGCCAACTGAGTAACATCATGTCCCAGAGGCTCACTAATGTGGGCATAAACCTCGAAGAGTTGGAGAGTGTTTCCCCTAATTGAATCCTTTACGGGTAGGAATCCTAACAGATCGAACACGCGATCAACCCACTAAGCTTTGCTCAAATTGTAGTCTGCACCACACGACACTACGTGGCCCCTAGTAGGTAGTCTTTAAATTCATCCTACGTCCTCTAGAGTAATGTTCACCTCACCGCAACGTAAGTGAAACGTATGGGTCTCCTGGCTCCATCTCTCTACTAAGGAAGTCACTAGAGCGTGTGTTAGCCCTAAGGGCATATTCTATGTTGTTTTGATGATAACAAATCATTGTAAGTTCTAATGTTTGTGTGAGCATGTTCTTTGTAATAGGATCTTTAACACTCACATCGACATTGATGAAAATGGTAAGTTAGCTTCTTGTGTAAACTATGGTATGTATATTACACACAAGAATGCTATATTATGGAAGGAAGGAGGTAAGGAGGATGGTTGGGAAATAGGGCTCTTCTAAGAGTCCCTAGATGCATTTGGCAAAAAGAAGTTATCATGCTAGTGTTTTAGTCTTCATTGGTTTTATCTTGAAAGCACTAGTCTTTGCTCTTATTTGTACTAAGATCTTTTTGCCATGCTTCATCATGCTTCCTTGTATTTAAATTGTCCATATTCTATCTTATTACATAAAAGTTTGTCATAATCAAAAAGGGGGAGATTGTAAGCCCTAAGGGCGAACATGTTAGTAGTGCCCTAGGACCATTAGCACATGTTGTGCGTTTTGTTATCTTTTTGAGCAAGTAATTGAATAGTTAATTTTTCTTTTGATTATCAAATGTGTGATTTGATAGTAAAACTCATTAGCTAATGTAATTACTATTCTAGAAGTCCCTAGTTTTATGTAATGCTTAATTACTATGAAATAAAACTAGTATGATTGTTGATTGATGATCTTGTTTTACTGATCATGTGTAATAGATACAAATCACATCATAGATGCAATATATAGGGATACATTGTATTGGACGTGATCCGTCAGAGAAGTAATACTTCATGGTCTTAAGTCATAAGTATTACTTCCTCAATACTATTTTAGAATCCTTAGACCTTATTGTAAGCCCTAAGGGCGAACGAACTCTGTTTTTGATATTGGACAAACATTTGATGTTGTGTCTAATGATCTTAATCTTTGTGATAGAATATTGGAAATCTTGTAGGAAGCTCTAAGTACTTCAATCAAGCCATGTTCAAGATTCAAAGTCATACTATTCAAGGCTCATCTATGAAGATTGAAGATTGAAGACTTAGTTTGGTTAGTTTAGCTTTGTCGTCATTAGTCGTAATCTTTAAAGCTCTAACCAAAGCTCTTATGAACATAAGCTTCTCACTCTAGTCTTGCATACATGATTTCATAAACACGTTTTCAAAAGGCAAAAGTTTCAAATGTGTTCTTATCCAAAAAGCCTTTGATTTCAAGTATAAGTCTTTTAGAAAAGTTTTCCAAGTGTTCTTATGTGTTACCTTTTGGGAAAACCTTTTAGACTTCAAATGATTTGAAAACAAGTGTTTAATCAACTTCTCTGAAAGCCCGAGAAAGTCGGTCGACTAGAGATTTTCTCGGATCAACCGAACAAAGTACTGAGAGTTGAGCTGGCTTGGTTCGGTCGACCAAGAGTTGGTTCGGTCGACCGAGTTGACCAAGGTCGGTCGACCGAGTTTTCCTTCGGTCCACCGAGGCATGTGTTCGGTCAACCGAGGTGCACTGTTACTAGCCGTTATTTGACCGTTCCAGAGTCGTTTTTCAGCGAGATTTCAAATGGTATATATACTCCAAAGCTTTAGAATGACTCTAACACTTATAATAGACTTTGACAAACATTCTCATTGAAATCTTATCAAGTCTAAACACTTTCAAAGGAAAAACACTTCATTGACAAAGATCAAAATCTTTCAAAGGTGTTCTTTCAAAAGCAAGACAAAGAGTGAACTTCATATGTTCAAAGAGCTATAAATTGTTGTGCTTCAAAGGTATTAATCTTTCACTTAGAAGAGTGAACTTAATTGTATTGTTCTTAAACCTTTTCATTCCCTTTCTTAGTGATAGGGTAATCTTGTAAAAGACCTACTTAGTGTGGGCAAGCTCTTAGTGAGTTTTCTTGTATAGTGGTTGTATGTAAAACTCTTTGTGAGTTAGCCACTAGTGTAAAGTCCTACTTTGTGTGGGCATCTTCTTAGTGAAGTGTTTGAAATCCTTGGGTGCGGCTCAAGGTAGTGGAGGTAGATTCTAAGTGAATCGAACCACTATAAATCCTTTGTCTTGTTGATTGGGTTTTGCTTTAGCCTTAGTTCATCTTGCTTATACGTTCACTTGCATTGCAAAGATTCGAAAAAGTTGCCAAGATTAGTTAAAACTCAATTCACCCCCCTCTTGTGTTTTACACTTATGTCTTCATTGATTCTAGTATGAATGGAGCCACGTTTTGACTCAGTCGGACGTTACTTGTAACAGAGTAATCAATACGACTGATGATCGGATGTAGTGTCCTATCATAGCTTGAATGTGAGAGACATTGTAAGGAATTTGTCCTCTCTATTATTAGAGAGAGATATCCATGGGCCCTCGATAGGGAAAGAGCTGTTTAAATGCATGGCCGTGCTTTCAAATGTATTTGATAAAGTGGTTATCAAATGCTATTTGTCGAAAGCAGTCTACACGGAGATCGAGCATAAATATAATTAAGCTTAATAAGGGTGGCGACCACCATGCCTTATGCTTAATTAGGATATCGCGAGACAAAGGGATTAAATAGTGGATTGATATTAGGTTCAGTTGTATATTCATTCACTTTGGGTAGTCACGATGTCCTGCTAGGGACCGCTTGTGATTTATGGACTCACACTACTACTAAGTGTGTTTTCATTGCCATTGTGAGATGAACCTACGGGGTCACACGCATAGACGAGCTAACGAGCTTTATGTCAGATTCAATGAATCTAGAATGTGTCTAGGTTCATTGTATCGACATTTGTCTTTCTCGAAAATAATAAAGTGTTTATTATTCGAATTAGAGATAAGGGGCATTTTCGGTATAGTCTGGGATTACGTGGGAGTTATTATCAGATAAGGACTCCCACTACCAGTAGAAGTCTAAGGGGACGTGGGAGTTGAGGACTCCCATTGCCGAGAGGAGTTGAGGACGTGAGAGTTAGTTACGGGAACAAACTCTCACACCCTATATAATAAACTCTTGGCCGAAACCCTAGACCTCAATTCTTTTAGCCGAAATTAACCAAGAAACCCGAAATTAGATTTCGATTTCAGCCTCTCCCTTTTCTCTCTAATTCCCGAAAAAGCGAAAAAAGACGAAGAGCTAGCAATCGTTGCCCGTTTAAAGTCGCGTGGATACCGGTAGAGGACTTTCCGCAGAGGGAGATCAATTGGTGGCGATTAGCATCCAAGAAACGTCATCCCTCCCATTCAAGAAAGCGACTTCTTGAATCCGTAAAATGTAAGTTTTTACCGCTATTTTCGATTCGTTTCATATGAGCGGATCCTTCAGGGGAGGATCCATGGGTGTTTGGAACGAGTTTCCGCCCATGAATCCCTTCAGAACAAACTCAGTTTTTGATATTGGACAAACTTTTAATGTTGTGTCTAATGATCTTAATATTTGTGATAGAATATAGGAACTCATTATGGAAGCTCTAAGTACTTCAGTCAAGCCATTGAAAGCCATTGATATCAAGATTCAAGATATGCAAGGCTCATTTATCAAGATTGAAGATTGAAGACTTAGGTTTGGGTAGATTAGCTTTGTTATTCATTAGTCGTTATCTTAAAGCTCTAACCAAAGCTCTCATGAACATAAGCTCTACACTCTAGTCTTGCATGTTTTCATAAACACGTTTTCAAAAGGCTTAAGTTTCAAAATGATCTTTACATGTGTTCTTATCCAAAAAGCCTTTGATTTCATAGATAAGTCCTTTAGAAAAGTTTTCCAAGTATTCTTATTTATTACAATTTGGGAAAACCTTTTAGACTTCAAGAGATTTCAAAACAAAGGTCAAAACATCATCTCTCATACTCTGAAAAGTCGGTCAACCGAGATTTTCTCGGATCAACCGAAGGATTTACTGAGAGTTGTTCTGTCAAAGTTCGGTCGACCGAGATGATGGTTCGGTCGACCGAGTTTTTGGTCGGTCAACCGAGTTGCTCAAGTTCGGTCATCCGAGACTTGTTTCGGTCAACCGAACTCTGTTTCTACTAGCCGTTTTTTGACCGTTGGAGACTCGATTTTCAGCCAAATTTGAAATGTATAAATACTCCAAAGCTAGAGAAACATTCCAAGGCTTGCATATCAAATATTCTTTGATCTCTCATCAAGCCAAAACACTTTCAAGCAAAATACACTTCATTGCCATGATCTAAAGCATTCAAAGTGTTCTTTCAAAAAGCAAGACAAAGAGTGTGCATCTATATGTTCAAAAGAGCTTAAACATTCTTGTACTTCAAAGGTATACATTCTCACTTATAAGAGTGATCAATCTTTGTATTTAAACATTCAATTCCCTTTCTAAGTGATTGGGTAATTCTTGTAAAAGTCCTACTTAGTGTGGGCAAGCTCTTAGTGAGTTTCTTTGTATAGTGGTTGTGTTGTAAAACTCTTTGTGAGTTAGCCACTAGTGTAAAGTCCTACTTTGTGTGGGCATTCTTCTTAGTGAAGTTATTGAAAATCCTTGGGTGCGGCTCAAGGTAGTGGATGTAGATTCTAAGTGAGTCGAACCACTATAAATCTTTTGTCTTGTTATTGGGTTTTGCTTTAGCTTTTATTCATCTTGCTCTAACTTACACAAGCATTGCAAAGATTCGAAAAAGTTAGAAAGTTTAGTTAAAACCCAATTCACCCCCCCTCTTGTGTTTTACAGCGTGATCTACCTTCATATGTCCCATTTAATTGTCATTTAGGAGATATATATGTATCAAAATTAATTGTAATTTACATGTCTTTATTAGGTGTCAATAATTTATTTCAATTATACGCTCAACATATCTTTTATTGGAAAATTAAAAGAGAAGGGAGGAAGGAAAGGGTATTATTAAAATTGTGGTGGAAAGATTATTATTTGTTTGAATTCCTTAAATTTTTCGAAGTGTCATAACTATATTGAAGAATGGATGGAGTACATTATTAGTATATTGTCTACTATATCTACGAAAGCTCAAAATTTAACATCATTGAGTTGATGTAAAATGGCATACGATATGGTTTGTATAAATTACGTTGCTATATATATTCTTATAATTTCATTAATATATTACACAATGTATTATAGAATATTTTAGAAGATTCAGAACCGCTCTAAGACAAATATACTCTAGAGTCTAGACTTATTAAACCCGCAAAAAATCATTTGTCCCCATATATATTCTCATTCTTATATCCAACCAATCACAATTTATATATATATATAACAAATTTTGATTGGTGGAGTATAGGAATGGGACAGACGATTTTCACCCAACTAAACCTAGGATGAGCTTCCATTTCATTAGAAAAAATTGAAAATAAAGAACTTTCAAGTGGTCCTTTGTGCAGCTTTTAAAGAACACTCATAGCATTGTCAACATGAAGAGCCTTCAATTATTGGTATAATTATTTTCTTGCTTTGCTTTGTTCATATAGGTTCTATTTTGATTTATCATATAATTTTATTTACCAAAAAAAAAAAATGTTTTTGAGTGATTGGTCATTGAACTCCTTATCAATAAGAGAAGAAAAAGACTATTGTTTATTATTACAAGTGCCGAGAAGTGTGTATAAATAATGGAATGTGACCAAATCAACACTCAAAAAAATCAAAATTTTCAAAAACTTGGCTTAAGTTACAAGTAGGGATCGCAATGAGGCTGGGTTGGTGGGCGGAGACCATGATCTCCCGTTTCAGCATCACCTCTTCCATCGTATCCCCATTCCAGTTCAGGTCATCGCTGGGATGGATGGAGATCCCATCTTCAACTCAGGTGGAGGCTCAATTCTGATTGGAGAAAAGCAGGGAATTTTTCCCCAAATGCCTACTTTCGTCCCAGCGTAGGCCCAACCTCGATTAGAAAATTTGGGAATTTTTAACAAAAATCATCAAATAGAACCTTTCAAAAATAATATAATATTGTAAAATAAAATATTTAATGCATGTAAAACGAAATAGACTAATCTAAATTGATACTATTTTGCTCACTAAACGGTACTAGTTTGTAGATACATCTCATTTGTTGTCCAACAACATAATATAAATCACTTTGTAAGAAATGTGACCTCTTCCCTAAGAACTGAAGGTTGAGAGGGCGAAGAAACTTGTTGGTTTATTTGGTTGCTTCTCATTTTTTGACTTGTACTCATTGAACAAATCAATGAACACTTTTTTAACTTTCTCAATCCTATTAGGAGATTCAACTTTACCATATATTTTGGGAAACACATAATTGACTAAACCAATCTTATATCAAGGATCTAACACTAATATCTAAATTCTAATTCCAATGGATTTAAAGAAATACAAAGATAAACACAAATATCTAAACAAGATCATCGTACATGATGCGAGAATGAGCAGCTGCAGTAGGATGGAAGAGGCGATGAGTGATGAGTGATGACGATGAAAATGTAGCATGGTTACTATAAGGTTTAGGAGAATGAGGAGTTCCGGAGAGAATTTGATTCACGTGATATTCTCCAAATGTGACGTCTATTTCATTTTTAGGTATTTTATGCTCTTTGTATTTAATATTTTTGACGGGTTATGCGGGGCGGGGCGGGGCGGGATGGGGGTGGGAATATTATTTTATCCTCCTCCGACCCCGCCCCATTAACAGGAACAAATTCATCCTCATTCCCAGCTTATACCGAGAAATCTCCTACCCAACCGAATTGGGATGGGCTGGATCTCCAAATTAACTGGGTCTATTACCATCCCTAGTTACAAGTAATATATAATATGGGAAATGGGCCACGATTATTTTTACAGGTGTCGATGCATATACAAAGTTTTATTACAAATAAAATTAAAAGATTGAATTAGTGTACATAATGGCTAAAAACAATGTCGGACAAGCGATCATTTGGAGAATTTTAACCGAGTATGATATCAAGTCGAATCCTAAAAAATTCCATTCCCTTTGTAAAAAAATGAAAAATGAAAAAAATATAATGGTTAAAAACAACAATGTAATGTAACGTAACGGCTTGAATGCCTAAAATAATTTCTATTTTTGTAAGACAGTGAATTCTTCTAGTCAACCCTCACGAGGACTGTCGGTGTGTAAAAAAACAAAGAAATCTTTGAATATTTTTGCCTTTTTGTGAAAATTAGCTAATGGGCATCCATATCCTCTCAAAATCAATTGGCAAGGAGAGATGTTAACCCATGAGCTTATATGTTATTTGAATCTTCTTTAGGCACTCGATGTGGGACTTCATATTTCAACACTCCCTCTCACATCGAGGTGAGAGTCAATTTAAGGTCCGCCGCCCCTTCTTGGGTTGAACGGTAACCATTAGAGCCCACTTTGGGCATTATGAGCCCCATCATCCTGCCTAAGGGCCCGCTCTGATACCATGTGAAAATTAGCTTATGGGCCTCCATATCCTCTCAAAACCAAGGATATGGAGGCCCATGAGCTAATTTTCACTTGGTATCAGAGCGGGCCCTTAGGCAGGATGATGGGCTCTTTGTCCCCGTTTGGCCCAAGTAGGGTGCCGGGCCTTGAATTTGACTCCCACCTCGATGTGAGGGGAGTGTTAAAATATAAAGTCCCACATCGAGTGCCTAAGGAAGATCCGAATAATTTATAAGCTCATGCGTTAACACCTCTCCTAGCCAATTGGTTTTGAGAGAATATGGAGGCACATGAGCTAATTTTCACACTTTTTCTGTTTCTTTTTTTTTGGAGACAAATCTTGAAAATATTCCACTATGTATAGGGTTCTTGATCTTTTTCTCGTTGTTCTTTATTTTTTCGTGCAATTTTTATTCTCAGTTTCCAAGCAAGTTTAGGCATGAAGCGTACTTTTTTTATTATTCTAGTAGTCTCAACTAGCAAAATTTTGGGGTTCGAACTGAAATGAAATGCATATACAAAATAACATAAAAAAAAATTCAAGAATTTTCATGTTACAAATTAATATTTTTAAAATGTAAAATTAACCCAAAAAAAAAAATTCAAAATCTGAGATCGTCACCCTTGCTCCATTAGTTATTTTGTTGACTTTAGTTTGTAAATGATTACATCCTATCATGAAACGAAATGAAGTCTTCAAGTATTAGCATTTTTAGGGTTGTTCACTTTGTACCAAAAGGTACCAAAGGTGACCGATTTTAGTGGTACAACATGAACATTAATAAAAAAGTTAATGACATGTATTTTCATATAAGAGTTAATAGCTATTTATAACAAGCACTAAATTATTTACAAATTTATTTTTATGGTATTAAATTATTTTTTTTATCTAAATATATCACTCATCGATTTGCGTTTATCAAAATATATACACTCACCAAATTTTAGGGTGTTTTTCGGTCAAAAGATTGCACGTGACTTTCACGTGCAATTTTTTTAAGGGCGAAATCGGTACTTCACTATAACCCATTGATCAGTTGGTTAAAAATTCGACCTGCCCATTTTCCCTTAATCGTCACGGGCGGGTTGAATTTTTAACCAACTAATCAATGGGTTCAATTTCGCCCCTAATACTTAGCATAGTGAAAACAAATAACGCCTTAATTAGAAAAATGTCATACACACCGACCAATTCCCGATATGGGACTCAGCTCTACCACGTCAGTGGGTAGACCACTTAGTTCAATGTCAATACATCGCAGCTTTTCTTAAAATAATAAAAACATGTGGGGTCTTATGAGAATTTTTTCTTTTTCTTTTTTAATGAAAAGAGGTGATGTGGTTGATTGTCTGCAAAGTGGTCATAACCCCGACTTTAGTCACGTTCAGCCATGTCAGCGATTTTCTTAAAATAATAAAAACATGTGGGGCCTTATGAGAATTTTTTCTCTTTTTTTTTAATGAAAAGAGGTGATGTGGTTGATTGTGCACCAAGTGGTCCACAACCCCACATATAGCCCAGGTCTATATCAGAATTTTTCCATACACACCTCAATAATCGTTTATTCTTTCGGCATTTCTTATTTTATTTCGAATTTCCTACATCAACACCGCCACTGTGTTTTATTGAATATATTTCTTTTTTGGCTAGATAATGAAAATCTTTATTGAAAGAGAGATATATCACATTCATATGGACTTTTTAAAGTCAGGACGAGCGTCTGCTCAAAGGGAGAGTAGCAGCCCTTCGAGAGGAGGAGGAGATAACCCTAGAAAGGGAGACAATTTAAAGTATGCCCCATACGCGAAGAGGGTATCGAACCCACGACCTCAAAGTCGTGGGCAAGACGTTGTCCCACTGAGTTAAGGACCTCATATGGACTTCAGGGATAGAGCTTTCTCATTTTATGCTTTGATTTGATTCACCTCACATGAATTATTGTATTGAAAAGGATGGTCTCTTATTGTGAAACATTTCTTCTAATAATGGGTGCAATAATTTAATGAAGCAACAACCTATTCTGAACAAATTGACATTTGTAGACAACATATGTTAATCTTATAGGTTGCTCAATTTTATTTTCCTCTTGTTATATTAATAAAGTAAGCATATTTATTGACAACAGCCTATCACCAAGGATGCAACCAAACACAATTAAATTTGTAGTACTAGGTACTATACAATTAATGTGTGTTACTACAATAACTGCAATAAAAGAGGGGAAAGTGGGTTGGTGTTTACTTTTTATTTTCTTGCGTTTTCTTGTTGGTATTCTGGAATAGAATAGATTAAAATCTATTTCCAAACGGAATTACTTTCTATTTGGAATGAGTTTGGAATCCACTTTCCATTCCAGTGGTTAAAAGATAAGGACATAATGAAACGTTGATTCCTTTCTTATGTTTGCTAAATTTATTTTTCAATGTCGGAATGAAATGAAATTAAATATAATATGACCAAAATGCCCTAGTAGTATATAACGACGGAAAGTCCTAATTAAATATATCATTCAAAAAAATCATACTTGAGTAGCATTGACATTATATATCAAACATATGTAAAAAAATATATATGAATTATTGAAATATAAATTTATATTAATAGGTCAACACTATCATAAACATAATTTTTTTGGATTTAAAAAAATAAATAGAAAACTGCTACCTAAAAAATAAATATTTATGAAATTATATATATGAAATTTTACCAAGAGGATTTTTTTTATGACGAAGTACAAATAAGTTGCATTGTAATTTAAATATTATAATTAATAAAATAAAGAATATAATAGTCACTTACTATTGATTGTTCCAACATCTTTTGGAAAGGTCATTATATTGGTTTTGGTGTAGAATGATATTTCTCACTTCTTCCTAAAATAAGCATTCATGTGGGAAAGTATTTTCAGCTTCAATTTGACCAACCAAACATAAGAATGAAAAGTGAACTTGGAAAATCTATTACATTTCATTTCATTCCATCTTACCAAACATAACTTAATTTTGGGATTGATATTGATTTCCATATCTTGGATAAACCTTAGACTAGAACTTAAGAACTTTGATTGCTAAATTTACATGGGCTTTAACATTTGGAAGCCAGTGTTCTCTTTCAAAACTAAGCAAAATTAAATTTTGATTTATAATTCACATTTCTATACACAAATAATTTAACTTTTGTGAAACTAGAAAAATAATTTTAAAACCAAAATTATTTAACACCATGTCCTGTGAACATTTTTATAACACCTCATCCCGTAAATATTTTTTAAGGTATCATTTTGAATCAGTTTTTTATTTGAAATTATATTTTGTGAATTATAGGAATAACACTGCTCATATCTTAACAAGTTTGGTTAAAATTTTAACAAGCTCAAGTATGTAAAGAGACTATGATGTTTATTAAAAACTTAAGTGTAGAAATTTGAAATATTGTGAAAATTTTACTATATAGTGATTATCAAAGATATTGGTGATAGCTTATTTTCTATTCTTGTTGATGAATCCCATGACATATCAATGAATGAGTAAATGCCAGTAGTATTCCGTTATGTAAAGAATGAGCAGGTATTGGCGTCAGTCATATATCAATTACTATAGGGAATGATTTAATTATAGAATAGGGTAAAAAGCGCTGACGCGCCCCCTAAACTATTCCCTTTTTTTGTTTTTGACCTTCAACTAAAAAGTGTCAAGTTTTACCCCCTAAACTATTTCGGTTTTTGGTTTTTGACCTTCCATTCATATTCTCCGTTACATTATAACGGAAGTCCAAAAAATGGGGACATTTTGGGAAAATCATACCATTCATAATAAATAGAATTAAATTTAAGGGAAAAAATGGTCTTTTAAGATTTTTTTTTAGAGGTTGGTATTTACAGTTGGTGGTTGGAGAAGAGGAGTGGTACCCGACTTCCGGCTTCTTCTGTCACTGTTCTCATCGGCGACTTCTTCTTTCTCGTCAGAATAATAGGTTTTTTTTTTTATAAAAACAAAAATTTTAGGATCTTATACAAATTGCCCAAAAATGCCCCCATTTTTTGGACTTCCGTTATGATATAACGGAGAATATGGATGGAATGTCAAAAACCAAAAACCGAAATAGTTTAGGGGGTAAAACTTGACCCTTTTTAGTTGAGGGTCAAAAACTAAAAAAGGGAATAGTTTAGGGGGCGTGAGCGCTTTTTACCTTATAGAATATTATCAAAGTATGAAAACACGTATATCTTTTCAAAAAAAAAAAACACGTATATGCTTTTATAAATTTATTTTGTTAATGTTAATTGTGTCCCTCTTATCTTTAAAGTCTTCGTCCGCCACTGGCCATGGTTCCTCTTGAATATTTTCAAATCTTTTAAGTTCATCAAGTTATTTTCTTTGACCGTCTTGATCTGTCACAAATATTTTTAGTTTTTTATCTTCAAATATTTTCTTTCACACTTTAGTTTAGTCCCTCAATTGAGAAGGTTTTAAGGACCACGAAAGTTCAAATGAGAGACTTTGAAGGATAAGGGAAGATAAAAAAAATGATTAATTGCAGTTTAGTCTCTCTAAGTTAAGGATAGAATCAGAGGTTAAACTAATGAACTGTTGTTGAATGATACTACCTCTATTCCATAATATAAGTCATTTAGGACATATACCAAAAATTAAGGAAGCAAAAAAATAAGGTACTTTATTATGTAAAATATCAATATTACTCTCTTAAATAAAATCAGTGATATACAAGTCATATTTAAGAGAGTAATATTGATATTTTGACTAACAAAATACCTTACTTTTTTCTTCTTTAATTTTCTCACTAACATACGAGTCTTACCAATTAATATGATATTATGGCAACTTACTTATGGTGAAATTATTATTCTTAATTTTTGTGCAAGTTAAATATGGAGATTCAATTTTTTTAAAAGGGTAAAAAGCACTGACGCCCCCTAAACTATTCCATTTTTTTGGTTTTTGATCATCAACTAAAAGCGGTCAAGTTTTACCCCCTAAACTATTTCGGTTTTTGGTTTTTGACCTTCCATCAATATTCTCCGTTACATCATAACGGAAGTCCAAAAATTGGGGGTATTTTGGGAAAATCATATCATTCATAATAAATAGAATTAAATTTAAGGGAAAAAAGGCCTTTTAAGATTTTTTTTAGAGGTTGGAATTTACAATTGGTGGTTGGAGAAGAGGAGTGGTACCCGGCTTCCGGTTTCCTCTGTCACTGTTCTCACCGGCGACTTCTTCTTTATCGTAAAAATAATAGGTTTTTTTTTATAAAAATAAAAATTTTAGGATCTTATACAAATTGTCCAAAAATGCCCCCAATTTTTGGACTTCCGTCATGATGTAACGGAGAATATGGATGGAAGGTCAAAAACCAAAAATCGAAATAGTTTAGGGGGTAAAACTTGACCGTTTTTAGTTGAGGGTCAAAAACCAAAAAAAGGAATAGTTTAGGGGGGCGTCAGCGCTTTTTACCCTTTTTTAAAAGAAGATTTTTTTTTTCTTTTTTCGTTGGAAAAGAATTTATATGTAAGAAATAATATAGGTGTATTTTTTTCATCAACTTTAACAAAAATATATTTCTCTAACGAATTTTAACAGTGTAACTAAAAATGCCTTATTTATAAAATTATGGACTAAAGTGCTTCTATTACAAAACCTAGAGGGATTAAAATCAATTAACCCTAAAAATCAGGAGAAAAAAAAAGAATATTTGTAAATAGAAAGCAGATAAATGAAAAATGATGCGAGTGATGAAACTGGTAAATGACAATAAGTATAAGTAATAAGTAAAAGGAAAAATTTTATATGTACTTTGTTTATATTTTTCCCTTAAAAATAAAGTATTCAAAAAATTGTATGTCTCCTGACGCGGAGAATTCTAAACCATAAAGTTCAATAAACCATCATATAAAAAGTATTCTAAGTAAAAAAAAATGAAGACTCTTTAATGGAGCATTTGGTTCAAATTTATCCACATCAGAATAAATAAAAAATTTCTGATGATATAGAAAAAATCATTTCTAGAGCTTCAAAAAAACCAACTTGTTTATTGACATGCAAGTTATAATTTAAAACAAGTGTACATTATTTTGTTGTCGAAAATATTGATGTGATCATAATTTAGTGAACAATGGATCCCATGTGGTTTAATGGGACATATATCACGTGTATAGAACATGCAAATGCAGGGAGGAAGTTAGTAATTGTCTCATGGGGCGAAAAACTGCACCAATATACCAGAATTATATATAAAAATTGCAAAAAAACAATTTGGGGTCGAACTATATCTTCTCTTCCAATGTTATCTTTTCTATAGTGAAATTAACAGTTTCAAAAGAATATTTTCTCTTTAAATAAATGTTGAAAATACTTTTATACCCTCATACTAGCTTTCTCTGTACCATTTATTTCCCTTAAAATTGGTCATTTATTTGTCACATGAAGAAGTTTGGTCCCTTAATTATCAATTACCCCAAACTTTGAGGTACCAAAATGGGATTAACCCTGAAGAGGAAGAGGAAGAGAAATAAAGAATGCATGGCACAAGTTAACACTGCTTTATCTTTCATTTATTTTTATCATTGCCAACTGAAGAAATGCAACTCTAATCCTAGTTTTACCACACTGTAAATGCATTCTGGTTTTGGTGCTGACCAAATAGACGTTAGTACCATACTGAACAAATCTTATAAGGGACTCACGAACAACTCATAATCAATAGATCCAACAACAACGACCAAGATTGGTTCAACATGGTATTGACCGAATAGCTGTCAGCACAAGAATCAGACTGTTATAAATGTTCAACAAAGTTACCACAACATCACGGACATGCAAAGAAGAGAAAACGCGACAAACGTGTAATATTACTAGTTTTAAAACTAAAGTGCAAAGATGCATATTCAAGTACCAATCAAGAAGACAAGGTAGACAAGAGAGGGAAAGAAACATTATGATCAATTTTAGATGGTCAAACAAGCTAAAAGTACAAGATAGTTCAGTGTATTACACAGCCAGAAAGCTGGTGTTTGTGTTTCTGTATGAAATTTGACTTGGTGAATATGGGAGGGTCTCTATGAACCTAACAATTTCACCTTCTATGATTACTCCAACTAAATATCTATCTCTGTTAAAATTTTGTAAAATCAATGAAAAAATTGGTTCCTATATGAAGCATCAAAGATCGTGTAAGGGAAAATACGTAATTTTTTATTCAATGAAATTGTAATCCACTTGTGCATAAAAAGGATGCGAAAGGAAGTATGGAGATACCATAGGCACCGGGTTGTCTTAAAGTTCAGGGAAATCGTCTCCTTCCAAATTCTGATTTTGCAGGCTGCAGCAAGAAGAGCATAGGACAGATTTTCCCGACAATGAACTTCCAATTCGAAAAACGCTTTAGAAAGCACCTTCCTAGCTAAGCTTAATGACTCTGAATGATGAAATGCCACTACTAATCAATCGTCGTCAGAGGGTAGAGTTGGGCTCTTCGAGCAAATATCTTTTGCATGGAGTTCTAATAACTTCTTCTCAGGCTGACAGAGTCCTGAAAAATTAAGTGTCAGGCATGATTAACTGCAACAATATATGGTACGTTTCAAACAAAATCAGAAACCTTGTGAATCACATAGTTGTCGATAAATTTTGAAAGAATCCAATTATCTTAAAATCTAAGTAGTCAAATGCAGGAAACCATAACCAATCATCTTCAGAAAAAGAAGGGAAAATAGTTAAAAGAGTACCCCGCCAATTATTTACTTGGATGAGGGTATGCCGGTATGGTGTTCGATAGAAGGAAATTGAGGGAATGTATTCATGCGAACGAACACACGGAAATCTTATATTAATTCATGTAGCCGACCCCAATTACTTGGGATTAAGGCCTTGTTGTTGTTGCTGCTGCTCAAACTAATAGAATCCATAAAAATGAACATATTTTCCCTAAAATTCTCCCCAAATCAAGCCCCCACCGCCGATGGAATTCTTGTTTTCGCCGCCGTAGCAGCGGTTATAAATGACAGCCGATCCTGCTTGACGCTGCTGCACTTGATGATGCCGATGATGATGAAGCTGAACCAACTACCACCTATTTATTTTCTGCTCAAACCAATTAGAGAAATTACGGATTCCTTAACAGAATCTCAGAATTGGAGTTTTCTGGGAAAAAAGAGACCAATAATATTAGAAGGTGATCAGTGTTGAACACCATCGGACCGGGGGTGGGTGGGGGTGGACTGTGTTGGTTAAGAAATTGAACGGAGAGGCTTGGTAGTGAACGGTGAATTTGGTGGTCGGCGGTGGAGACTTTAGGGTTTTTTGAATTTTTTCTTTTTTAAGATCTGAAGTGATTTGTCCAAAATGCCCCAATTTTTGGGGCTTCCGTCAAGATGTAACAGCGAAAATGGACGGAAGGGTCACATTTGATACATCCGAACAGTTTATGGAGCAAAACTTCATGTTTTCTAATAGAGGGTCAAAACCCAAAAACCCAAATAGTTTAGGGGGTGTGGGCGCTTTTTACATTTTCTTTTTTTTATAATTAGTAGTTGGTTATTTTGAGCAGTAAGTAAATAGTTAATGGGTATTCAAAGCTATTTGCCCGAAAAAGAAAAGGTTTTCACTTTCCCCTGAAATGGAAAGGTCAAAGCAACAAACAGAAAAGAAACCCCAGGGGTGTGTGGAGGGGTTGTAATGTATCCGAAAAGACTTGTGGTTGTGACCATGTCTAATGCCAAAACACTCGGCAAACTAATTACTTATGTTGAAGGATGGATAAGAAAGAACCAATCCTGTCAGACTTTTCCATCTACCTCAGAAGGCCATCTTATAGAAGTCTCATCTTTCAAAACATTTAAAACAGGGAAGCATAGGGGTTTCCTGGTATTCCAGTGTGCATCAAAGTAATCATATATACTTAAAAAAGGAGATATGCAAGAACATTCGAACTGGAACTTCAAGATCAGAGAACCTAATGGAAGCCACAATTTCTACATATGCAAGCATTTTCTTGAACCGGAACAGAAATATCTAACGAAGGATCATTACAGTGTGCAATGACCCACGAGTATCTTAAAATTCATGAGTGACGTGATTCTCTAGGCCTATTTATCCACACCAATCACCTAATGCAGTTTATAACCGTTCATGTTATCTAAGTAGAACTCTATTGTATGGAGAGAACATACCTGAACACTTTGGAATATCCCACACAGCAATAGATGTGGAAGTACAGTCTGCCTCACAAAGCTGTCGATTGTTCTCATGGTTGACATTCATTGCGAGCATCCAAGCACCAATTGTAACATCCTCGTTGCTAAACATACGGAAACTGCAAATTATATTTAGATAAGCCGCATTCAGAGGGGTTCTTCAATGGCAAGTTGATATCTAACTCTACATGAGTCTGAACGAGGAGATGCTAAAAGAGATTAGGACTATATTTCTCAATCTAGGTAATCCTAAAATAAGATTTCTGAATATCAATGCTTACATGGTTATGAAACAGAAGCTATTTTGGTTAGATAAAATAACAGATCCAACAGCTAGATCAGATTCATACACTCATATTAATCTCCAGACATACCAGTAGGACAACCCATTTATTTTTTCAAGAATGAACTACTAAGAAAAAGGAGAGCAAAAACAATTCCTTCACTCCATTTCCCTCCCTTCACAAGTTTTTTGCTGAGCATCCATTGTTTGGCATGAGTGCCACAGGTTCACCTAATAACACAATTGATATCTTAGATTTTCACTTCCCAAGAAAGAAAAAACTAAGGTGAAGTCATTTTGATTCCGACTATTTGTGTTGTAAGGCTTTTGGTTCCTTCTAGCTACACCACAGGCTCACATATGACACCATGTATAACTCTAAAGCTCATGGCCAGACAAGAGCTTGAAAGTATAGAACTGTGCCTAATGAGTCATTCTACAAGGTAATACTGTTTCTATTTGTTTTCCAAAGGTCCTACCTGAGCTGAGTTGTACTATGAGCCAGACAGATGTACAAGTATTCCTTTTCGTTTTTTTCCCTTTGCTATGTAGATTTGCAGGTTTTCCAATCTTATTCTACAAGATTACAATCTTACTCCGGATACAAGAATACAGTTGCATTTAATTTCTCGGCAAGTTTTCCAATCCTTCTCTGGCTATATATAGGGAAAGCAATGGGAGAAAAGTACATATCATATTATTGTTGAATTTGTAGAAGGCTTTATGGCATAGTACAAGCAACTAGAAGCAAAAAAAAGCTGGACCACTTCTTCTTCAAGCCAATTGAACAGAAAAACTAGGAATTGTAATTACTAGGAATAAGTATTGACAGAAGCCTTTTAAGATCGATCAGAGAGAACCATTATCAACTAAAGAAGAACATTCAAAGCATAAAAGAAACACAAAGTATGATAATTCACACATTTCAAAGAATGCATCAACTCAACTAGAAAATAAAGCAAGCTCACCTGTTGTTTTTTAGAGCAACCAAACTTGCAACCACATCTGCAGATAAAGCATAAAGAGGACCATAAGCATGAAGAAAGTATTCCTTCCCAAGCAGATGCCCTAGTGGTTCATACCTGGAAGACGCAAGAATATAGATTTACTGGATCAAATTTTAGTCATTCATGGAACCGTTTCTTCAAATTCGCCAATCTATTCTAATCGGTAGAAATTATAAGCGCTATCAGCAATGCCATCAGCAAGCTGGAAGTGGATATTGTTAAAGGCAATAGCTCCACTTGTCTGAACTTGCAGGAATGAGAATGTAACATGCAACTTTTGCAGAGATAAAATAGATGGTTATGACCATTTTTCTGTTCAGTGCCTTATGGTCACTAATACAAACCAACTGTAACTCAAATGAACTTGTATCTAATAGCATATAGGTCCTGCTACAAGAATAACTTCCTACAATTTCCCCAGCTTAGCACTAAAGTTCAGTGAATTAACAACCATTGTCTGTCTTTAATCTCAATCTAGTTTAGTCTTGAACCAACCTGCTCAGTAGCCCGCTGAATATTTTATTTCCTAAAGAACATCCTGATAATGCATCTAGCTTCCTTCAATAGGTTAAAAAAACATTTATCAGAGTTTGCAAATGCTTTAACACTAACCATTTGAGCTTTGGATCAGTAAAAACTGGGCCTTTCTTCATGCAGCCAAGGTACGTTTGAGAATGGGAACGCTCCTTTGCCAAGAGAAGAGAAAGCCTATCTGTAAAATGATAAAGCAAGGGACAGAGTCGGACGAGGCATGCACATAGAAAATAAAGTATGATTGTACGAATAAATAAACAGAAAACATTTGCATACACTGAATGTCTGAACTTCCGGAATCACTACTAACCTGGTCTCAGATATATGTCATCATCTGCTTTAACATAAAATTCAGAATCATAAAGTGCATAAGCAGCTTTGAAGAAAGCCAATCTGCAGCAGAGCCGTATGTCAATGTAAATAAAACCTCATAGTATTAATCTTCAGGACACATGTAGATAGCACTAACGTTTTGTATGGGAGCTTACTGTACTCCTCTTCAATATCTAATAGCATGAAGTCATCATATTCTGCCACCTCTTGCCTTAGAGAAGCCATTTTTGATCTATCACTCGTTTTACCAATTACGAATCTAAAAACCAAGCCAGTAGCTTCTTCCAATCTACAATTAGATTTAAAAGATAGGTCATGACTCTATCAGCAAAGCAGAGAATAGGTGACAAATTTATCGAATATTTGTGATTATCCTTAACTAATAGACCACCAGTTCATGAAGCAAAATGAAGTAACAATATACTTCCAAATGCAACAAAAAATACTAAAGGTAAAGAGAATTTAAACACATACGACCAGCTCAAAAGCTACTTCAATTCATTTATCATACAGCAGCAAGCAGCAAGTGGGTATTCTTTCATACTTCCACCGGATATCAGCAAAAATAAGCTGAAATTTTTAGTCTTCTCCCAAGAACACCAAAACTCACACTTTTCATGGAAGTGTTGATTAGTTCAGCATTATGGAGTCAATCCAAACATCAAATGCATTGAATTTCTCGAACTGCACAAACCTTTTCATAGTATGACTTGCTATATGATCAATATAGAGATCTCTTTAACTCTAATTGCCAACCGAGCATAAATTAAAGACCAAAGTTCTTGAAAAATCTTCTCCAAATTACTGTCCAACTTTACTTAGCTACTCAAAATCTGGATTATAATGATACCTAACTAACAATACATGTAATTAAAAGAAAATTGAGCAAGAAAGAAAGAAAAAAAAAATGTCAAAAAGTATTCAATAAATTTTCTCCACGTGATCACATTAAAACGAGTTCTATATCCCGTTCACAATCAAAAAGGCTGAAAGGGAAAACTCAGTAGACCAGAATTTTCAATTAAACCTTTTAGGCAAAAATCATAATTCTCAGGGCACTACATAACGATTACTTCTGATATGGGATCATGTGGTTAAGATTTGTCCACACTCACTCTCCTGGTGTGGAGAAATCTGGTTTAGTGAACCATGGTCAACAACAACAACAGAAATTTCCCAACATGAACCATGGTCCATATCAGAAATTTACCAACATAACTCATCAATGCCAAAGTGTTCATATATGGCAATACAAAGGCCCCTAGAAACAAAATTTTCAAAATTTTCATACCGCTGAAGACCTTGATGATCGGAAGGAACCCAAGTCCGGCGCAGAGAACGGCGGCGACCGGCAGATCCGAACCCGGTTTGAATTCCAACAAAGCCCATAACTTTATACCTCTTTTGCCCTTCATCTGAACTCCCATTAGCTCCATTTCTACTATTACCACCACCACCACCACCATTACCTATTCTATCCCATACCACCGATACAGATGTGGGTTTAGCGTAATTGCATTTATAACCAAAACCCTCCTTCCAAATTGCAATAAAACCGAACAAAAATCCGGCGATGCCGATCAAGAAACAGATCACAGCTGCAGTTGATCTTCGGGTATAGGACTTGGACGAGCGCGCAGCAAAGAATTTCGGAGACGAAGGCATAGCCGAAAAAAACAAATTAAACACCAGAAATTTTTTGAAATGCCCGAGATTTGAGATGGGTTTTTTTAATTCTTTTCTGTGTAATTGATCCGTAAGAGCGTGTTCTTGAAGGTGATTGGTTTGAGATTTGAGATTTGAGTTCAGAAAACTCAAAACTGGGTTGGCAGAAAATTGAAGTATTGAGATTCTGTGAGCAGCAGCCGTTTTTTGTGGTTAGATTTAGTTATATTAGTACATCTCTCCAACAGAAATCAACAGAGACCAGACCAATATACTGCCTTTTTCCTTTCTTCTCCCATTTTGTAATTAAAGAATTATGCCAAAATATCCCGTCTTTAAATTAATACTTTCCGTACAGTCTTGAATGCATTCATTGTGAGTGTACTTGGAAAATGTTTGATTCGGGTTTGGTTTGGTTTGGTTTTATTTTGGGCGGGAGAAATTCAATTTTTGGCCCCTAAAATTGACGGGAGAAATTCAAATTCAAATTATTTTTCTTCAAATATTTGTTGACTCTAAAATTTGAATTTCAATGAATATTTGGAAAAAAAAATGAATTTGATTTTCTCCTGCCAATTTTAGAGGCCAAAAATTGAATTTCAACGAATATTAAAAAAATAATAATTTGAATTTGAATTTCTTCCGCCAAAAGTGAGAACAAACCAAGCCAAATACAAAGTAAACTTTGTCCAAGTACACCCTCTATGTTCATAGGTTCACGAGGATGTATTCAATTCGTATTTTAAAAGATTTTAACTAATTTTTAAATTTCTATAAATTCTGCCGATTTTATAAATTATTTTAATTTTATGCAGACTCTACGGATCAGACGGTGTTGAATTTCTAATGTCAACATATGTTTAAAGATTACCAAGAAGAAAATTGTTTGGATATTATGACAATATATATTGTTTTAGGAAATAAACATTTCACAATGAGTTTTCTAACGATGTGAAAGTTTTCCTCATATTTTTTGCGTTTGGACATTTCTTTATTTATTTTTTTTAATTTTAAAGAAATGGGATCAATGCAGAATTTGTAATCTCAGATAAATTTTTTAAAGATATTTAATTTTAATATTAATGAGAGAAACTCATAATCTTGAGGGAAAATAAGAGATTTCTCAATACAAGATTAGGCATATGAAATCAATCAAAATCCTCCATTTAATGAAATCTATGAAAATTTATAGAGTTTCGAATACCAATAGATAATTTATAATCTGAATTGAATACTTTTAGATTTTAACGGACTTTTTAAAATTTAAATTGAATACCTATAGACTTTAAAACTCCTTAAAAATCTTATAGAATCTAGATTTAATACAACCCTCTTAGATTCTACTCCCAAATGCACGGATATTTATATTTTGATGGTAGAATATAAGGAAAAGTCTAAGATACCCTTCATTAATTTTATTAATCTAATTTAGGATTTATGTATTTCTCTCTCCTTCCTCTCACGTAACATCCAACCACCTATTAAATATGTGTTGGGAAGTGATAATTTTACTTAATTAGGAGTATTTAATGAGGAGTTGGAAGAAGAGTAAAATTGAAAAAAAATTATTAGTAGTACATACTTTATTTTGAAAGTAAACAATTAATTTGGGACAAACAAAAAAATAAATGTGAGACAACTAATTTGGGACGGAGAAAGTATTTAAAATTACAATCTAGATTCTATTTTAATTGTAATAAGTGGTAAAGTTTGTAAGTATCCAATTGAAAATTTAAAAAATCAATTAAAAGTTAGAGGTATTCAATTTTGAATTTAAATTTTTTTATTAAAATTTAAAGATATTCAATTCAGATGGTAAATTATATGTTAAAATATATTGGTATTTAAAACTCTACAAATTCTCATAAATCTTATTAAACGGAGGATTGTGTTTGATTTTCTAGCCAATAATTTGTATTGTGAAATCTTTCTTTTACCTTCATATTTTGAGCTCATCTCATGAATGACTTGGAAGGTATATTCTTAGAAGGACATCTTATGAGCTCGTTTCTATGTAAGAAGTTCATAATGTTCGTCTATAAAATGAGGGGAGCGGACGAAACATAATACAATTTATATTCACAACAAATCAATTTGCTTTTCAGCAACTTTTTATTGGTCGAAGGACTCTAATTCAGGGTCAATTTCACCGTCTTAGTAGTTTGGAGTTTGAATTTTGAATTGCATTTCACCTAGTTTTTTTAGTTAGTTTGTTAATTCAATTCCTATGACCATCATCCTCGTTAGAGCCAGTATATTTATTTTTTCAGTAGGAGACAACCCCTCATATTTTCAATCTCTCTATATTTCGATTCCCTACACTATCTATATCTTTTAAAGTCCTTGAGGTTTCATGAGATATCAAAAAATCAGAATCCTCTATCCCTTTAATAAATGGCAAATCGGCGTCTCTGGGTCAAAAAATAATTTATCTTTTAGAAATCGGGTACAGAAACTATGTTTTCGACATCTTTTATTCTAAAACAATTTAGGCTTTGGTGCACTATATCCTTCCGTCAAAAAATATTCCAGTCAACTGTTACTTTTGAAATTTAAACTTAGTCAACACAAAATTATTAAGGGTATTTTTGGTACATTAGTTTAAACAACCAACCCCTTCACCATATGCACCCCCACCCCCAATTCTCTTCTTCTTCAATACAACAACCTACCCCCACCCCCAATCCCCCCACCCACACCTAACCGCACCCCATTCTCATTTACCCATCTCAATTCATTCCAGCACAACTCACTTTCTATTTACCCCAACTCACTGAACCTTTCAATTTCAAACCCAATGTAAAATTGATATGCTTTTTTATTAAATTTGTTTTCCAAGTTTGGTAATTTTGGGTTCGTTAATATATTGGTTCTTCGTGGCACAATTGGGATTGGGATTGGGAATGGGAATTTGGTTTCTACTGAAGCTGAGGCGGCAAATGGAAGAAGATATTAATCGAATCCTTGCTGAGATCCGGTAGGAAGATGATCTGATTGACCCGAATAAGCCACCATGTTCGGCTTTTGCTGAGGAAGATGATTTGTTATAAACCCGAATGGGATTGAGATTGTGTATAACATGGCTCCTTTGGAGAAGGAAATGACGGGGGTATTGGTCGAAATTGCCTTTGCTTAGGAGGTTAATGTTGTCTCATACTGAGGTGGAATGGATTTGGTGGATGTGGTGTTAGATAGTGAGGGTGGAAGGTTTATAAAAGGGGAGGGGTGAGTGGTTTAATTGAAACTACCGAAAATGTCTTTATAACTTTAGTGTTAGCTAACTTCAAATTTTAAATTAACTGTTGACTGAATGATTTTTTGACGGAAGGATCTAGTGCCCCAAACCTAATTTGTTTTAGGATAAAAAGATGTTGAAAATATTGTTTCTAAACCCACCTTCTAAAAACTAAATTGGTTTTGGATTCAAAACGCCAATTTGCCTTAATAATTCTCTCACGGTTTTCCTCTTTCACCACAAAATAAAGACATTACTAGTTTATGTTAAATGATTTACTTCTTTATCCACAAAAAATGGCGCCAGGCTCGAACACTTTTAACTTTCGATTAGAATTCACAATAAACGACTCCCGACGTGTCAACAGCTGAGATCAACTTTCACACCTATTAGGATAAAGCTCTAGGGCAGCTGGTTGAAGCTGCTTAAACTAACGCCGTTGACAAGGGTTCGATTCCCGTTGGTTTGGTGGAATTCGACTCTTGCGGGACTTCCCGCGGCTGAGAGCGAAGCTTAAGAGCATTATGGGCTAGGCTCTCCCCCCGTCGGTAACGCTGCGGGCCAACCGTGAGACTGAATCCGGATATAGTCACTACGTTGTCAGTGGATACCGGATGCCCCCAAACGGGTAGACCAAAAAAAAAAAAGATAAATGATCTCATCCGTATACGTACCGTACGAAAAAACCTTGTTCAACACAAGATCCAATTAAGGCAAAAGCTACTCAATTGACAAAAAAAACATGCTGTTAGCTTTTGCCTCAACTGATCAGAGGAGAAAATATCAAGTCAACCTTCCAAGCTACAATCAGCATTTAACATCCAAGAAAGGTCACTAGTTTAGCTGAATGTCTTGCATCCCAGGGAAAGGTTACGGACTCAAATCAGCCGAAGAGCAACTTGATATTTGCCATACATGTCATGTTCAGATCCCAACCGGATGCCGGATTAATACCTGGACAACTATTTCCTCATTCCCCTGAAGTACATTGATTCATCTCCAAGGGTTCTACTATTACAGGACTACCAGCTTCAATCTCGGCTTTGTTAGACAATGAAGCAGGTCCTTCAACGAAAACCTCCACAAGTTCATTATCCATACCGCCAAGATCTTGATCCGTGTAGTAATTATCTTTGAAATTATCCCGGCTATAGGCTTCCTCATATCCAGTAGACGGACCTCCTAGAAAGAGAGCTCCATTGAATGCAGTTGAATCATCTGTTTTAGGAAGGTGGAAATTTTCGAATCCTTAAAGAATCAAAAGCAAATATTGAAACAAGAGACCTTAAGAAATAACGAGAGAAAGAAACCCCACCTGCTTTTTGGTCCGACTCGTGCCATTGGAATAAAGGCTTCTTCAGATATACAGTTCCGGGGAAGACCATTAAACTAATATCGCTCAAACTTTGCTTCTCGGAATCTTCTAGAGGTTTGAAGTCAAAACCTTCCGTCCAAGTTTTGACCAATTCAGGAATGGCAGATATCACGAGCTTCTCAACCTTGAGAGCTTTTAGCATCTAGTGAGGCAGTGCAAATTACATTAGTTGCAGACTAAACGTTGTGTAAATTTAAAATGAAATGCATATATCTAGCCAGTCCAAATGAACATAGTAGAAGAAAGCAGTGCAAAAAGAAACAGATAAGAAGCAAAGACCGAGAACGTAACTCAATTTATACATATTCCAGATACGATTGTGAATCAACCAATAAAATAAATGGGGGGTTTTCCCCCAAAATGAAGGGGGGAAACGGACAATTTTAATAAAATAGATCGTTTTTTTGTTTGTTTCTTGAAGCTCTTGATGGCAGAATGTCAAGCCAGTTTCCCGTGTGTATTGATGTCAAGTATGCTCATTTCCCACTCCACAGTGCTTTCCAAGTATGTAACAATGCAAGGGAGCAAAAAGAAAGAAAAAAACAAGAACGAAAAATAGAATATCAGTCTGTGTTTGTGTGTGTGTGTGTGTGTGTGAGTGAGTGAGTGAGTGAGTGTGTGTGAGAGAGAGAGAGAGAAATTTCTTGGAATCATGGGTAGCTAAAACAGAGTTGATTATTACCGTTTCTATAGAATCAATAAGCCGGCGGCACATTCCTTGGCGGCGATATTTACTGCAAGTTGCAATAAGGGGCATCTCCGCAACCCTTGCTCCATGGATCCTGAATCAACATTGAAGATTAAGTTGTATATTCCAAAACTTTATACTGCAAAAGCTAGTGCTAGCAAAGAATAATGCTATATAAATAACGCAAAAATCATGAATCAATTGAATCACCAAATATTGTTGTAAAAATAAACTCATGACGTGCAAGGGTCCAAAAGACAAACATCATTATTTAGAACATAAACGAATCTATTATTCTAAACATGAAACAACCAGAAGAATTTTTACTGAAAAATTGCATACAGTTCTATAACTGTTTAAAATTTTCATCTACAAATAGCTCAAAAAGTTCTAACCCAATTAAAGCACAGAGAGTCAAAGAGTTCCTTAAGATGTAATAAAACAATGCATACTTGCAGCAGTTTAAACTAGAATCCTGGCTAGAAAAATGTAACGGACCAACAGAAGACATCTCAACATTCACCTGATTGATGCTACACACGTCACTATGTCATCTTTCTCCAAGACCACAGTGTAGAATCCACAGTAATTGAGGCGTGCAAACCGTGATCTGAATGAAAATAGAAGTAGCCTCACACTGTGTCAAACTATAATTTAATATAATGCAAGGGACAAACAGTATATAAATAATAAGACACCAAACCATTTAGACTAAAAAATTGATGAAAGAAGATGCAGTTGCAACAAGCATCGAATGGAGCAACAGATCCACGCTGATGAAGATGATAATGTAAATAACCTTATTATGTATACCGAGCCCCCACTAAAGATGAGAACTCTTCTGCTGTAGATATAACCCTCTTCGCCCAGGAACATGCAAAGGAAGATGTTTAGCATGTGAAAATGGATTAGATGTCCAAAGAAAATTAACTCACCCCCGGTTGTAAACTACATGGGGTATCATGTCTATGCCAGTTCTTGGATCCACCATAGGAAGAAAGCATTCTTCCATTATTGTAAGGGCAACAGCTAACTTTGAGTTGCACTCAGCCTTTAAAGCAGCAAAATGAGGAGAAGAACGAACTTTCTGATCACCATGAATGCACTTCAAAAGAGACCAACTGAAGCCATCAGATAGGAAACTCATGAAGCCAACTCGAGATTGAAGACCTGAATAGACCTGCAAGACATAGTACATTGAGTACTCCACTGATGAATAGAAAGAAGTAAAAAGAATTATTTGCACATAAGTTTCAGCAATGAAAATATCCATCCATATTACAAAAGCACAAAAGAATAAGTATAATATCTATGTAATTCACGATGGTTAAAGGCCTTCAGGCCATGTTATACAACAAGCACGGCATCATTGTAAAGTACATGCAAACACGATAAAAGCGAAGAACGCGAAATCTTTTATCTCATGGGTCTGGATACCCTCTACATTACTAAAGGGCCACAGAAGGTAAAGAAGATACTCCTATTGCAAAAGTATATGTCCGAATGTTGCCAAAATTATATTTAGACTGTTGTGTAGAGTAACACGGGGTAGCCACTCTTCAAACTGTTTTATCAAAGTTCAATGCCTATACACCAAACATATTTTTTTGCAAGACAGCTCAATCAAATTGATAAAAAAAAAGGAAAGATGTGTTTACCTCTTCACAGCTTCCACTGCAGAACCAATTATCAGAAGCGAGGCAACTTTTTATACCCTTTGCTTCTGCGCAGGCTTCATGATCTTTTATCAAGAATAAAAGGTAATCAGGTTCCACAAATCAAATAGATTAATAAGAAAGCTATACACAACATGAAAGTGACTGACACAGCCTTCCATTGAAGCACGAACAAGGAGGAAAAGAAAAGTAAGATGAAACAAAAGTCTTCATTTGATACCCCAAATCAAAATGCCCAAAATTAATTAACCCTTTCTAGTCGAAGTATAGAGAAGCATGCAATTCTAAACAATCTTTTGAAGACTATGGTACATGAGTGAACAAGAACAGAAACAACCTTAATCCATAGAAACGATAAGATTATTGGTTATTTCAGTTGTTTGACGAATCAAGGATTGGAAAGAAAGAACAATTTCGCACACTGGACTTGAAAGAAAATGGCTCCTCATAAAGAATTTTAGTTCAGTAAATCAAAATTATCCTTTTCTGCCTGTAAGTTCACTAGCCATATTCATGATGCATTCTGCAATTTGAAATATATACAAAAACAGTGAGGAGAAGTTTACATTTAAACTCGCACTGTGAGCATTTCAGTGTGCCAAGAGGCCTTGATTCCTCTTCATTGACCAGATCACCGCAGATTGGGCACGTACACTGTGGGCAATACCAATTTCCTTCAGGTAGTTCCTGAACAAAAAAGATGAATCATATTAATAAATGAAAACCTACAAACCACTAAGAAGTAAGAAAAACATGTTCTCAAGTAACTTAACCAAGAGAAGGCATAGACAGAAGTTTGAAGCTCTAATGATGTCAAGTTTACCTTGCCCATGACCCTTCCAAAACCCAAAATGGTAGAAGCATAAAATGTAAACATATATTCTGTCACGATAGTAAATGACAATATTCAGACCCTCCGTACGGAAAGTGGACAAACTATTGTCTGGTAGAAGCATTGGACGTAACATATATTTTGCCACGATAGTAAATGACAATATTCTGACCCTCCGTACAGTAAGTGGAGTAGTGGACAAAATATTGCCTTATATAATAAATTATTTCCATAAGAAGAATACTAGTAGCTGATTTTGTGATGGATGACCAAAAGTAAAGATGCAAAACTAAAGGTCAAGGAAGCATACTGTAACTCATTCTATAACACCTACTAAGTCTAGTTTGGAGAGTATACAGATGCCAAATATTAGTCAAGTGATTAAAACGACCCGGAGAATCCCGGATCCAATCATCGCTTAGAGCCCACATAAGTCGACAAATTACTAAATCTGTGAATGATAGCTTCACTTTCCGTCCACATCCCAACTTATGTGATATTAAAGAATTTTGATAGAGTCTTCTTTCACAGCTGTAAAGGCCAGAAACAGAAAATAGAGCCTTAGTGAAATCCCTAGATAATCCAAAGGTTTCCTATTTTGAAATGACTTTTGCAGGTCTATGTGAAAAATGCTTAGATGCTCAAATTCTCTTGTATCTTAGGTTATGGCGTTTCTAATGAAATATCGCTCATGTTCAAATATATTAGAGAGCAGCTCTTCATAGAATTTTATTTTCTGGAGTGAAGAAAAAATCTTCCTTTCCTTTTTTTTTGTAAATTCAACAGTTTCAATTAATTATTTTTCTTCCTTTTTTCCCATCAAAATTTACTAACCAAGAAATAATCAATTTTCACATATACTTAATTGCAATAAATTGAATATTGGTCTTTTTTAAGATATTACAAATCTATTTACCTATAAATTTCTTTGGATTTTTACATCCACAATGGAACGTTGATGCAGGACAAAGTAGGGTAGCTTCGTCTTGCTATGAACAGCGGAAGAAAAGCCTCAAAATCTAGAGTATTAGCTCCAGAAAATAGCTAAGACAAGAAGAGAAAGGTGAAACTGGTTTTAAGAAAGAATAACCAGTTTGGAAGAGCAGAAAGAAGGGCTGTTCTGTGGTGATCTAGTCAATGAATAAAGAAAGAGGGAGGCAAGTGCTTAAACAAACAAAATAACAATATAACTCTGAATTTTAATTCAATCAATCACTGTTAAGAAAAGACCAAATACATAGTATTTAGATAGGTGGTGTTAACAACCTATCATCTGTTCCACATTAAATATTCGAGTAACATGTGAACGATTGATGAGAATTACGTGACTAAGAAAATTTGTAATCACCAGACAATAAATGACCAATTTACATTAAGCCTCTCGTTTGAACTCGATAAATACAGTCATACAAATCAAAGCTTCAAACTAGTCGTACTATTAAGATTAATCAATCAGACGTTTGCATATTAGGAAGCAGAAAGGTTACCATGCAGTGTATGTCAACTATAAATATATGCTCATGTGCACTATACTATATATAAGCAGGTATAAATGCAACTATCATCATAAAAAAGCCACGAACTCCGGAACATATGTCATGGATACATCTTGGAGATCAGTGGTTCATATATTTTTTCCACTGATGGAAAAACACAAAACGTGCATGAGCTTCATCCAAGCGAAAGATGACAACTGCCACGTATATACCGGAGTAAACAGTTTTTCAGCAAGGCAGACAGCCCTACATCAGTAAAATGATAATTCCCAGATCAACTTATAGCAATTTACTTTAGAGACAGCTAACCACAAGAAAAATTGATAGATGTGCAGCGAAAAAATCAGAGGAAAATGAAAAAATAAGATAGAAAACTGCCTTGAGATCAACATGCAGCAAAAACAGACCTGAGTATGCAAGCATGCCTGATGAAATGTAGATGGGCAGTGATCACAGCATGTCAATTCACCACCATCGCCACAGCGCCCGCAACTGTCATCATTTTCATCTATGTCCTCCACTAGTACAGTTCGAGGGGCACCTTTCTTGGCCTTGTATTCAGCAGACCAAGCCTCAAGCTGACACAAGGAGAATCGCTTACCAGACGCCATGGTAAGATTTAAGCAAGGATGGTTGCATCTACAACCAGCGTGATTCTTAAACCCCGAGATAGAAAGCACCTCATCGCAACAATCGCACAATATCCCATCACGAGTTATAAAGCCCTGTTTTACCACCATGTCATACTTTGGGTTGCAGTACTGTATACCTTCATTAAGGGATACAACACCCAAATGAAGTAACCAGGACAAAACTGTTCTTCGGCCAACAATAGACCACTTTCCTTCCTTGAAATTCTTCCCTCCCCTATTAACGTTTCCTGGAAGTAACTTGCGACCGCCTTTGTTTCTCTTCTGATTCCTCATAGATTTGGATTTTCTGATGGAACTTTTCCTGAGGGATTTGAAATTCTTGGTTTTTATAACTGCTGAAATCAAAAGATCATCATCCTTCCGATGTCATGCGTTTGATTTTCTTGATCCACTATGCTCCTGGTTTGTGTCAATCACATGCAGCCCATGTCCAGAAGTAGATGCTCCTGGCGCATCATGCTGATACAAGTTTGCAAATGACTTTCTTGCAAACTAATTCTTTCATGGCCAGAAATATTACTAGACTTAAAACACGAGGGAGTTTCTATATTCTGTCTTGTTTCCTTTGTTCGGTAAACACCAGAATCCAAAAATGGATATTATTCGCTCAATGTCAGATAGCCTGCAAAGACAAAAGTAAAGAAATGAACCATATGCCATAAACATCTTGTATCTCCAGAAAAATGATACGAACAACATCCCAGATGTCTATGGTATTATCATCCAGGTTTATATCAATGGATATCTTTTTCCCAAAAAGATCTGTATATCTCAAGTAAATGACAGATAGCCACAATTCACTGTCCTCCAAGATTTCCCATCGGCGAAAAGAAGGAAACTGAAAGGAGGAGAATTAAATACAAAGAGGGAAAGCATGACGTAAAGTTCAGGATTGAGTAAAAAAAAGGAAACTTTCAATTCCCAAGAGAGGAGACACTGAATCTTACCCATTTCAAATCGCAAAAGGAAATAAAATAAAATAACTAGACATAAAACAAGGAATAGTTCTACTTAAGAATTTTGCATTTTAAGATGTTGTATATCTTTAGTAAAAGGACACCTGATGGGCACAAAACACATCACAAAGTCAGCAAGTGAGGAAGTGTATGGTCTCCAATTTAGGTCAAGTAAACTAGAGAGAAAGGTAACTGCAACCCTTCTTCTATAGGTTTTCACTTTCTTTTTCTATTACTTCGATTGTCATGTTGGAAGAACCTAAGGAAGGGACATGATTGTGTTTTTCCACATCTATTTTCAACACAACTTACATCAATCAATGAAAGATTTGAGATTCCAAGCATGGAATATCTGAAAGTTTGATACTTCACAAATAAAATACCAAATGCAGATAAATGATAGGGGTCAAACCATATTTATACATAGAAAAAGGAGACGAGGAGAATTATCTTAACAATTAAAATCTAAATTACCATCCAGTAAGATATGTATAATTGAAAACTTACCAACAACTAAAACCAACCCAAATGCACTCAAATAAACTGGAATCCAAGAGAAATCCAAATTTCCATTTGCAAAGACATGTAGAATTGGAAACTATTCGAATTTGATAGTCCTTTTTTTTTGCCAAGTAAACTTTTAAATTACCCCATCTGTAAAAGGATTAGGATTAATTCGAAAGTTAGTAGTAGTCCATAAGCATAAATAGCTAACTTCAGATATGCACTGGCATACAAGGGGGGAAAAAAGGGGGAAACACACATATATGGACTCAATCCGAGAAAAAGAATCTTACAGAAGATTAAAAATGAAACAATGGTGTCTATGGACTCATCAACTCCTCTCACTCACATAATTGTACGAACTTAGAACTTCTGAAATTCCTAAAAACTTTAAAAAATTCAACAAATCCTAGCGAAAAATCCAACATTTCCAGACCAAACCCCGTTGCTTGAACAGATAAGGCAAAATTAAAGGTCACCATAACATTCCAGTACCAAAAACCAGATTTCTGCACCCCCAAAAAAACTAAAAACTAAAAAGCTCACCTTTGTACAAAACCATAACAGAATTGAGAGTTTCCTTCCTTCTCCAAATCCGAAACTAGGGTTCTAAACCTCACCAATAGAACAAACCTCAATTTCACAAAATGAGAAGCAGATTGGGGAAAGAATTGGTGCCGCCTCCACCTTTTAGGGTTGAAAGGGAATCTCAGGAACAGAAGAGCAAGAAATGAAGAAATGGGAAAGGGAATTGGGGCTTTGTAGAGGTCGAAGAAAGAGCTATGAAGTGAGAACAAATGTCAAGCAAGAGTGAACTACACATGCTGTCTCTAAAACTACACTTGCATTATAAATGTGATCACAGTCAGCATTACCTGGTCTGGCCTCACCATTTCAGCATTATTTTGTCTGTTTGTAGCATTTTTTTTAGCAGAGTTTAGGCGTTTTTTTTTATAAAAAAAATTTCTCTTCCTCTTCAAATTACTGACCAAAGAATTATGCAATTCTAATTGCCAACTAAGCATAACTGACCAAAGATATTACAGAAATCAATGCCACGAATATGAAAAAGCTAAGCTAATCGTAATTTGAATAACTAGAAGGAACTTCCAAACCCCAATTGTTCATATAGCAATACAGAGGCATCTAGAAATAAAAGATCTCATATTTATTCTTATAAAAGATTAAAATAACTTCATACCGCTGAAGAACTTGATAATCAGAAGGAAACCAAGTCTGACGCAGAGGAAGGCGGCGACAGGCGGATCCAAACCCGGTTTGAATCCCAACAAAGCCCATAACTTTATACCTCTTTCGCCCTTCATCTGAACTCCCATTAGCTCCATTTCTAGTATTACCACCACCATTACTTGTTCTATCCCATACCACCAATACAGACGTGGGCTTAGCGTAACTGCATTTATAACCAAAACCCTCCTCCAAAATTGCGATGAAACCGAACAAAAATCCGGCGATGCAATTCCAGAAACAGATTCCAGATGCAATTGATCTTGGAGACGAAGGCATTGCCGAAAACCAAATTGAAAACCTAGAAAAAAAAATTCGAAATGCGGGAGATTTCAGATGGGTTTTTTTTTTTTTTTTGTGGACTTGAGATCCGTAAGAGGGTGTTCTTGAAGGTGATTGAGTTCAGAAAATTCAAGTGTGGAGAGATTCAGTGAAAAGCTACCGGTTTTGGTCGTTAGATTTAGTTATAAAAAAAAACTCTCCATAGTGTTGGGAGAGAAATCAGCAGAGACCGTACCAGTAGTGTATAGTACAGAAAGCATGTGTTTGGAGGAGGGGGGTGTTATTAGAAACTATAATGGTGACTGGATTGTTGGATTTTCAGTTCATCTACTCAAGACAACAGACAAAGAAGCAGAACCTCTAGCCCTAGATTCGGGCTTAATTTGGTTATTGAACATCACCACCTTAACCAAGAAATAAATCTTTACTAACAAATCATCATTATGATCAATGATAACTCTAATATTATATATGTTAATATTGTTATGACTACAGAATTACGAATTCTTCTTCGACAGTTGCAGAGACATCATCTAATTCACGCTTACAGACATGTTAATCAAATAGTTGACGATATGACTAAGCATGAAAGTTCACGACCCTGCAATGTTCACCAAATCTTCTATTCAGTTCCTATCTTTGCTTAGGAGGCTTGGCATCATGACAAGGCAAGACAAATTTTTTAAAATCTAAAATTAATTAATCTCGAACTATATCTACTTTTATGTTGTTTCTTTCTTTATATCTTTTAATTCCGAACTATGTACTCTTCTTTATCTTTAATCTACTATCCTCTTTAACCAAAAAAAATTATTTCCTTTTTCGTTCATTTTCTACTTATGTCATAAATTCAAATGATTTATCCTTCACCGATTAGCTAATTAATCGAATACAATCAATATTTTCTTATGAATGGCGGGAAATTTCTATTTCGGTTTCATTATTATTATTATTATTATTTACATTGACTTCTCTTTTCAAGAGATTTTGCACATGGCGTTCACATTAGCGCCACGACAACTTCCTCTCTAAGTATAACTCTACTTCTAAAAAGTTTAGATAAAAATGTTTTTTTTTTTCACAACTAAAAGATAATAGATTGTTTTTTCCACAACTAAAAGATAATAGATTGAAGATTGTGTTTGGCACGATGTCAAGTGTTTAATTGTTATTCGGTAGGTCATGGATTCGAACTCTGAAAATAGTCTCTTTATGAAAAATAAATGTAAGATTTTGTATATCATGACCTTCCCCAAACCCTTCTTCTTTTTTTAAAAAGATAATAGTTTAAAAATAGTTAGATATCATATGTCTATCTCTTTTTTTTTTTTAAAGACAAATAAAGTCTAATATGCATAAGGTATTTCATCTCTGAAGTCTCCTAAGTCATTTCCAATCGAAATTTTGAATTTTGACTTTTAATTATTTTCTGACAGCTCTCAAACCTAATCCCTGTCTTTTCAAAGAGAAATGCAGTTACTTGAAGAATATAAATACTAAAATGTTAAAAACATTATTTTCATTTTAAGAAAATAAAGTATAATATTCAATCGTAATTTTATTTAAGAGTTAATAGCTATTTATAGTACTAAACTATTTACGAATTTCTCTTTATAGTACTAAACTATTTTTTTTATCTAAATATGTCACTCAACTATTTACGTTTATCTAAATATGTCACTCAACTATTTAGGTTTATCAAAAAATATACAACTACCCATTTTTTGGGTGTTTTCCGGCCAGCGATGTCACGTGAGTTGCTTTGGAACATGAATAAAGGTGAAAAGGAAAAGAAATATTGGAAACGTCGGGCCATAACTGCTTAATTTGACAGACTCGTTTGCCCTTGCAACAACAAATTAAGTAGTTATCGCCCGACGTTTCCAAGATTTCTTTTACTTTTCGTCGTTGTTCATATTCCGAAGCAACTCACGTGACATCATCTGGCGAAAACACCCAAAAAATGGGTGGTTGTATATTTTTTGATAAACGTAAATAGTTGAGTGACATATTTAGATAAAAAAATAGTTTAGTACTATAAAGAGAAATTCGTAAATAGTTTAGTGCTATAAATAGTTATTAACTCTTTTATTTAACATACCTCAACAAAGTTTGATAATCTATGCAGATCTCTTACAAATATAGATACTACAATAAAACCTCTATAAATGAATATCCGATAAAGTAATAACATCACTTAAATAATAAGGGTAAAAAGTGTTCATATCCCTTAAATTATCTCGGATTTTAGTTTTTGACACTCAACTAAAAAAGTCAAGTGCTTGCCCCTAAACTTTTTTGAAGTATCAATGGTGCCCCTTCCATCCAATTTTTCCGTTAAATAATAACAGAAGGTGCTCATGTGACACTCACATGATAAAAAATGGGTGGCAAATTGGGCAAAAATAAATCAAGGCTCACCATAAATCTCTCCTTAATTTCTTTTTTATTTCATGTCTAATGAAATCCCACTTCTTTATGAAATGAAAATCTTGCAAATTCCCTAGTAACAACTTAAGCAATTATTTTTTGCTAAATAACTTAAGCGTGACTTCCATGAAATTATGTTAACCTCCATGAAAGCTATAACTAATTATACCGAGTTTTTTTTTAACTTAATTTTGAGCGAAGAAGATATTCATTGTCTTAATCATATCCCATAACAACCTAAGCATGACTTCCATACTTTTTTTTGCCGGAAATTGAAAATACTATTTACTCATTTATCAAGATTTTTTTTCCATTTTCTAATTCATATTTTTAAAGGTTAATTTATTTTTGCCCAATTTGCCCCCATTTTTTATCATGTGAGTGTCACATGAGCACCTTATGTTATTATTTAACAAAAAAAATTGGATGGAAGGGGGCACCATTGATACTTGAAAAAAGTTTAGGGTCAAGCACTTGACGTTTTTTAGTTGAGGGTCAAAAATCAAAATCTGAGATAGTTTATGGGGCGTGGGCACTTTTTACACAAATAATAAATTATTCGGGTCTCGACTCGAGCCAGTGTAAAAAAAGTAATATTTTCGTTAAATTCATAAGATAATAATTTTTCCCGAATCCTTTAGGACCCAACAAAAATATAAAGTAACATTTGATCAAAATTAAAATAATATTAATTGTAAAACATATAAAATTAATATTAGTAAGTATTTGTTTACTAACATACATAACTCATTTCAAGTCTTTGTAAAATATGCATTTAAAGTTGTTTGTTTTTGCTTTGTTCCGCAATTGAACTCAGTTTCATCCTTAATTTTATGTAAAGCATGAACTACATATGACATATTCTTTTATTGTTGTAAAAAATAGGTATGTAAGGTTCTTATTGCTTGAAATTCTTCTTTTGCGGAAACACTTGGTAACTATTACTGTCATCTAGATTTTGATCATCATCGGTAGATGTACCCATAACCCCTTGAATAATCTCTTCATCAGTAGGAGATCCCATCACAACATCATTTTCAGAAGGATAATTTATAATATACTCAATATTTATGACATCTCTATAACGTAAACTATAAATAACTTCATGTAGCCTATGTATGCCTTCATCTTCACTCACTTCTTGTTCAGTAGCCACGCCTTCATCTGACCGGATTTTACAATGCCGAAAACAATTTGTAATTGTTGTTGTCTTCACATCAATGTTCCAAGCCACCTTAATTTATTAATATCACTTTTAAATATAATGTATAAATATGTATATCTTTTTTCAAAAAAATATGTATATCTTATTTGAAAAATAATAATACACGTAATTGTTAGCCCTAAGGGCGATCGAACTCGGTTTTTGATAATGGACAAACACTTGATGTTGTGTCTAATGTTTATATCTTTGTGATAGAATATTGGAACATATATTGGAAGCTCTAAGTACTTCAATCAAGCCATGTTCAAGCTTCAAAGAGTTATTATTCAAGGCTCATCTTTCAAGATTGAAGATTGAAGACTTAGGTTTGGTTAGATTAGCTTTGTCGTTATTAGTCGTTTATCTTATAAAGCTCTAACCATTGCTCTTATGAACATAAGCTCTACACTCGAGTCTTGCATTCACACAAACACGTTTTCAAAAGGCTTAAGTTTCAAAATGATCTTTACATGTGTTCTTATCCAAAAAGCCTTTGATTTCATAGATAAGTCTTTTAGAAAAGTTTTCCAAGTATTCTTATTTATTACAATTTGGGAAAACCTTTTAGACTTCAAGAGATTTCAAAACAAAGGTCAAAACATCATCTCTCATACTCTGAAAAGTCGGTCAACCGAGATTTTCTCGGATCAACCGAAGGATTTACTGAGAGTTGTTCTGTCAAAGTTCGGTCGACCTAAGCTTGGGTCGGTCGACCGAGATGATGGTTCGGTCGACCGAGTTTTTGGTCGGTCAACCGAGTTGCTCAAGTTCGGTCATCCGAGACTTGTTTCGGTCAACCGAACTCTGTTTCTACTAGCCGTTTTCTGACCGTTAAAGAGTCGTTTTTCAGCCAAATTTGAAATGTATATATACTCCAATGCTAGAGAAACATTCTAAGACTTTGACAAACATTAAACATTGATATCTTATCAAGTCTAAACACTTTCAAAGCAAAATACTCTTCATCCTTATGATCTAAAGCATTCAAGAGTATTCTTTCAAAAGCAAGACAAATAGTGGACTTCATATGTTCAAGAGCTAAATTGTTTGTGCTTCAAAGGTATTAATCTTTCACTTAGAAGAGTGAATATTCTTTGTATTAAACATTCATTTCTCCCTTTCTTTGTGATTGGGTAATTGTTGTAAAAGTCCTACTTAGTGTGGGCAAGCTCTTAGTGAGTTTCTTGGTATTGTGGTTGTGTTTGTAAAACTCTTAGTGAGTTAGCCACAAGTGTAAAATCTTCTTAGTGAAGTTGTTGCAAATCCTTGGGTGCAGCTCAAGGTAGTGGATGTAGATTCTAAGTGAATCGAACCACTCTAAATCCTTTGTCTTGTTATTGGGTTTTACTTTGCTTTCAATCATCTTGCTCAAACTTACAATAGTATTGCAAAGAATCGAAAAAGTTGCCAAGATTAGTTAAAACCCAATTCACCCCCCTCTTGTGTTTTACAGTAATAAGACCTCATCATAAAATAATAAATTATATATTTATCGATAAACAAATAATCACACTAAAGTAATTTTTTTTGTCCCGACAATATTACTTTATAGAGGTTTACTGTATTATGTAACCCCGTGCTCTGCGCAGATTGTGATATATTTTGATTATATGAGATTGATTTTTTTTGTTTTTTGCTCGTGATCTTTCATAAAATTTATATATATAATTTTAGGTTCTGTTTGATTCTCATAAATATTCTCATGCAACTTTGACAGTTTCATTGAATTATACAATAATGGAAAATTTTATGATGGAAAATATTAGGGGTGTTCTTGAAAAAGTGAAACCTACCAAACCAAACTTATCCAAATCGATTTTTCGGTTTGAGCGGTGTATTGGACTGGCTTCAATTTGGACTAAATTAAAATCGAACTTTCGGTTTGATTTAAAAAAAATATAATCCAAATCGATTATATATATATATATATATATATATATATATATATATATATAACAACTCTTTTGTAATAAAACATATTGAACTTTTTTATTTATATATACCATGACAAGCAAGTTATTCAAGTGCTAAAGTAAGAGATTGAAGAGTCATGTGTTGTATGTGGTTTAGATTAATCTGAAGTTTTTTGTTTTACTTTGAAACTAATAATGGCGTAATTTTTGTATTTTTTTGGTTTTTTCCTCGTAGGATAATTTTCCAGTAATTTGTTTGAATTTCAAGAATCAGGATCAAGAATTTTTGTTTCATTAATTTATTTTTTTGTTGTGTTTAATTGATGAAAAATAATAGACATATTTATTTATATTTTTAGTAGTTATGTAATTATATAAAAAAAAAATTGTATTATTTTTACTTTATATTAAAATTAAAGAATCGAAAATTTTTGTTTCATTATTTTATTTTTTATTGTGTTTAACTTGTGAAAACAATAGTCTTATTTCTTTTATATTTTTAGCAGCTAAGTTATTATATTAAAAAAATTATTTTTACTTTATAATCAATATATTTTGTATCTCCCTAAAATCGAAAAACTAAACCAAACCGATACAAACCGAATGCATCGGTTTGAGATTTTGAATGGTTTCAAAATTTTCAAATCGAATATTTCGGTTTGGTTTCAAAAATGTGTAAAACCGAACCAACTCGAACCATGAACGCCCCTAGAAAACATAATAAAAAAAAACTACATCAATAATGAAAAATCAAATGATGCTTTCTTAGATTACGTAGCAAAAACAAAAACAAGCAAAATATTTTTCTCAGGAATGCTTTGAACCCAAAAAAAATGGAAAAAGATTGAGTACCCGACTTTTTCCTGTAAAAACAAGTGTGTAATGTTTTTACATACAAACCTACATTTTATATTCTTTAAAAAACATTACCAAAAAAATAAAACATTATAAATAAAAAATTAATAAAATCAAGATCCTAACCTTTTCATACTTCAATAACTTTAAAATATTTAATTCATATTTTTTGGGACAGAAAAACAAAGGTGAAGATCTTTACCTTAAACATTTAACAATAACTTCAAAGGAAAACAAGAACACCAAAATCCCAGAAAATCAATCCAATTCCTGAAGTAATAACTTTCTACTGGAAACTCGGAACGTTAATCTGCCACCGCTCAAATGTAGCTTTCTCAATCCTCTTTCTAACCCGCTAAAATCACCCAATTCCGACACCGTTTACTATTTCAAATGTCAAATCTCTCACTTCCTCTCATCTTTTCTCTTTCTCCCCCTCCCCCTCCCTTTTCTTTATAAGTGATCCCTCCAATCACTCCAGCCATAACTCCCACTAAAACTTTTTAAAATTCCATACAAACAAGTCCCAAAACTTCCTATCATCCACACTTAAGTCTCTAAACTTCCAACACACCAAATATGCCCATTAACATAAATAAACCCAATATCTAACACATAAAACATGTCATAACATATAAAATCTTGCAATAAAAATTAATCATACAAAAATTAGTTACAAGACATGCAAAGCACGTAAGCAAAAGTTCTGAGTATCACAAATTTTCTCCAGGATATTATTAAATATCAAGTAGATAACATGTATTTGTTGCATAAATGTGATTAGATCTATTAAAGATCACTCTAGAGCAAGATTTGATGGAGTTAAAACATATTCATGGATTTTATATGAAAGTTGAACTTTACTTTAATTTGAATTACTTATTTAATGTCTTTTGAAATAGAGCAAGCAAAACCGCGCAACGTGCGAGCCTCACGACTAGTAATTACATATAACTAAGCAAAAGTTGAGAAAAATAATCTTAAAAGAAAAAATAACTTCTATATTAATTTCATTATTTTGCTTTCAAAATAAGAAAAACGTTGCATTAATTTTATGTAATTTTAAAAGAAAAAATATTTGGCCCATGTTTAAGCAAACAATATCTCCCCTGTCATCTAAATCAACAACAACAACAACAAAAAATCAATTTCACGCTTGCCCATTTAGAGGTGAATTAAATGAGAGTTTTCCTGTTTTTCATACCTGAAAACACTGATATGGGTTTTCTCTTTTCTTTCTTCCTAATCAAAATCCAAATGCATATTGCTAATATCAGACCTAAAAAGAGTCATGATCAAGACAAACCTAATTTGTTCCTGTTTTTTTTCAAGTAAAGAATTGAATATTTGTAAAATATTTACAGAATCTGAATACACAATTTTCATTGCTACATTCTCAAGAAGAAAAATGGGAAATCAAATTTAGATTGATAGCACTAATTGTAAAGGAAGAGAAATTCATATTCTCTAAAATAATCCGTATGCAATCTAATTCAATTTTTATTTATGATCCTTCCAAAGAGACTGAAAAAAATGATATTTACCTTCACCCAGATTAAAAATTGAGACAAAAAAAATTGTTATGTTAGCTCATGTAATGGGGGAAATAAAATGTAGATTGTGGGTTTCGAACCCTGTCCCTGATTAATTGTGAATGCGTGGGTCGAGTTAGACTCATTGGAGGCAAGATGGGTTAGCCTATAAATAGAGGAGGAGGGTAGAAATTTTCATTATCCAGATATTTTTGTTGATTGACAGTTACTCAATCTTCCCCTATTCTCCCTCTCTGTTCAACGAGCTTAGTGCTCAATCCACTTTACCACTTCTTGTTATTCTGTAAATCCTTCTTGATCTTGAATCGATAGTAATAAAAGTCTCTCTATTGCTTTTGTTCTTGATCAATTGTTCCAGACACAACAATTGGAATCAGAGCACTTGATTCTTGGGAGAGTTGCCGGTGATGATTCCTACTGTGACACACAATCAAAGCAGAGATATTCAATCGGTGGTGGCGGTGCATCAGCTGTTACCGGCGCCGAAATTCCGAAATGAATCAGAGAATTCGATGAATGAATTTTATTCTCAATCGTGCCACGGTAGAAGCCTCAATGATTTTTCGCACAATCGGAACTGGATTCGGTTGGAGATGGCAGCTGTGAGTGACGATGTGAGATATTCAGAGTATCACGACGAATTCCAGGTATTTTCTTAGACTAATTTTGTAATACCTGGGACTTTTTTCTTACGTGTTAGTGACGTGTAATTAATTTTTCATGATTTATTAAGTTGACTTGAATTTATTTTTGCTATATTATATGATTTTGTGTCTATTTAATTTTAGACCATGTTACGTATTATATTTTGATTACGTTTTGTTTATGGGTGTTTCGCTCTCGTATCGAAGTTGGGGGACTTAGTTATAATTCACCTAGATGATTATATTTGGAATTGGAATTTAATTAGGAGTTTAATAGGATTGGGATAGTTACCATAATTAAATAGATTAATTAAGGGAAGATAATTATATAAGGAATAAAATAATATGAATAAAATAAATATAAGGAAAGTCTTCTTTTTAATTGGTGAGTAATGTAGGAATTAAGATTAAAAACAATTAAGAAACCAACGGCGTCGACACATGGTATATTGTAGATTATACTCCAATGTGAAGCTTACATGTGTCATTTGGAGCATTGATTACTTCCTAGAGCATTGTGACCCATTAGCTAATGACATATATATATATATAGAATACTTAGGTAACTATGGAGCTAAACTATTAAGCAAAATAATTTATGTTATCTATAGCTATTGTAGAATAGCTAATAGTAACACTTTACCTCTTTATATAGAGTTTTTGTCTTGCTATCTAAGATTAAAACATTAAATTCTTTAATTACATTAAGTTCAATATATTAATGTAGAGAATTGAAAAGTCTCTTCTTCTTATGGTTATTATTCTACTAATGTTCATTATTTATATAAAACTATTATCCATATTTAATTAAGAGATTTTACATATACCACACATATATGATTATCTTTAGAAAACCTATTACTAATTACTATTTATATAACAGATATTATAATTATTTTATAAATTTACTAATTCATAGAGCTAAAAACATGAGTAATAAATTATATATACAAGAAAATTTTCAATATAAATTATTTGTGGAAGAGAAGTCGAAAATATTTTTTATGATGATTACACGCTAAAATGGTTGCAGAAGAAAATGAAAAGAATGTAAAACAATATAATGATTATTGAATAAAAACAAGACAGAAACAAAATAACCTTATTGATGGAGAAAAAATATGAAAAATCTAAGAATAAGTATCTTAAATACATAAATAATTATAGTATATGTATTTAAAATAACAATTATAATTATATAAGCAATTAAAAGAAAATGAAACTTGAAAAGAAAAATTGGATTTGATCAAATAAAAAATAAAAATAAAATATCAGTTCCTAATACTTGATTATTTCCCTAATGAAAGACTCTTAATATTTTATAACAATAAACTCTAATAGATAATATAAAAAAAAAAATTGGTTTCAAGAAACCATTCTTTTTTCAAAGAAATGACTTTTCATATGCTAAACAACAAACTATAATGACTATTTAAATAAAAAATAATCTTTTCAAAAAATGATTCTTTAATTTCTTTAAGAAATGGTTATTTGTTTTCACAGAATAAAAGTCCTAATAACTCCACAATAAACATAACTTTCAAGAAATCGTTTAATTTCATAAAGTGACTTTTGACTTTTTCGGAAAACCAAAAAGTCTAAGAGTTTATATACTTTATTTATTGTCATTATTATTATTATTTTATGAAATTAAACGATTTCGGAAAACCAAAAAGTCTAAGAGTTTATATACTTTATTTATTGTCATTATTATTATTATTATTATTATTATTATTATTATTATTGTTTTGTCAGTTAGGAAGTTCAAGAGTTTTTTCTTCTTATAAATAGAGAAATGATATGAGCAAATATGTCATGGTCTTCTTGGTTTCCATAGGTAAGAAATTCATTTTTTTAAATGAAAAAATTCATGTTTTCACTTGATATATTAATTTCTATGTTTATGAACAAACATCTAATAATTTTGTTTTAAAGACAATTTATTTTTCAAATACCAAGATAAGAGAATATGTCTCAATTTCCAGAACAAGTTTTTGTTGATTGAAGACAAAGAGCTTGCCACCTGAAAAATATGGGGTAGTAAAAAATCTTGAGGCTTGATTCCATTCTTTTCTTGCCTCTTTTTTGTTTTTTTTCTATGTAATTATTTTTTTGTGTAATTATTGTCTTACTTTTATTTGCTTGAGAATGAGGATGGAGAACTTAATACGTTATGAAGGGTGGTCATTTTTTTTTCCTTTGTGCAAGTATAATGGCTCTTAAAGGTTCCCAAAATAAGTTTCAGGAACAGGAGTAATTAGAGAATGGGCGCAAGGGAGTTGACGGGAAAGGGGTGCTAAGCAGCTCTTTGTGGCAGAAGAATTGATGGCAATGGGGCTGGTTAAATTGGGGATCCGGACTCGGGCAGAAAATTCCTCGGTTTAAGCTGGGGGTGGGGGTGGGGATGGGGATGGGATAAATTTGACCCCGCTAACGTGGGCGGGGCTGGAGGAGGGAGGACTAGTATCCCGGCCCAGTTCGGCCCGGACCGGCCCACATGTCTTGACTAAAACAATAAATAGAAAGATAATAAAATATCTATAAAAAAAAAAGGAAAATACACCCAAAATATTGGAGAAGATCATGGAAAATCTCAAATTATCTCCATAGATTCCTCCATCTCCTAATCATATCCTATCCTCTTTTCAATTATACTGCTACATCAAGTACGAATCATTCTCTTTGTTTTTTATTTTTTTATGAATAATCATTATCTTTGTTTTTGCAAGCTTATAACGATATGCTTAATATTTTTTTTGGAGATTAACGATATTATATTTTCAACTTTGTATTGGGAGATTTTTGTTGAAATTATCTAATTTTTCTAATCGAGATTGGGAGAAAAAATCCCCGCTTTTCCCCAGTTGGGATTGGGCCTCCACTTGAACTGGGGTTGGGATCACAATTCATTCCCATTGACGGGGTTGGGCTGGGGATGGGGATGTGATGGAAGAGGCGGGGCCGGGATTAGAGATCGTATACTCCGCCCCCACTCAACCCCATTGCCATCCCTGGGCAGAAGGAAAAAATTGTAGGTTAAACTTCTTGGAGGATTTTTTTTTTTAATTTTTAATTTTGTTATATTTATTTCATTTGAATACATATTTTATATAGTATGTAGAACATTTATAAAATATGAAGGTTATTTTGTTTATTAGAAAAAAATAATATTTATTATGGTTTTGTTCTTAGATAAAAAGAATGAATTAGCAAGTTTATAAATAAAAAAGTATAATTATTATATCTTATCTAAATTTATTTTGAGACATATTATTATAAAATTATTGAATATAACAATAATATCATTAAAAACTACAACAATCAAATTTGAAAAAATTTAAACAACGCGCGAGCAGCGAACCTAGTTAGGAGAGGAATCAGGGGATTAACTAAATAATAAAATAAATTAGAAATGTAAAAGAAACAAAAACGTGTGGATCACTTGGGGGATCAGGGAGCATTATAAAAAAATTAAAATGAATTAGAAAAAAAATAAAAATTAAAAGAAAAGGAGAAAGTATCGAGGGATTGGGGGAAACAACCTTGGTAACCGTGCAAACTGAGAGAGAGAGAGAGAGAGAGAAAATAAAACGGCTGAAGAATAGTGAACAGGGAGGTTTTTGAGAGTTTATTTTGTGAGATTCTGAGAATTTTGAGAGGTCATCGAAAGAGCATTTATTTACCGTTTTTGACGTACAATATATCAAAACGACGGCGTTCATGATAGTTAAGTGTGAGTGCAGAAGAGAGTCAAATTGGGGTACGGAGTAGAGAGATATTGCACCGGGAGCGGGGCAGATTTATGGAAATTCTGTTTCGAGTTTTTGCTTGCTTTAATTTACATGCGACAAGGTAAGGACCAACCCAATCTCTCTTTAATTTTATGTCGGATTGGTATATATATGGAACATTGAATTGGAATTGATTTGGGATTTTGAGTATGAATTATTGCCTGAATTGTTGATATTACGAGTCAATTATGTGTTCTACATTTTATCTCTTTAATTATCGTTTTGCTGCCATGAATATTGACAATATCATATGTTATGTAATCTGAAATTGTACTTGCATTTATTGATTCTTGTTACACCTATTGTCACTTATCATTATTATGAATTGTGAGTTGGGAACTATAGATTATGGAGGTTTAACGTAGATGTTAAATGGATCGTTGTTGAACTTGTTTATTTATCCATTATTTGGGCCGTCCTTATTGGTTGAGTAGTCTTCGTCTTATGTGGTCCTTTGTCTTTTTGGTTTTGTCGTTGTACTTATTTGGTTGGTCGTCGTCGTCTATTTGGTTTTGGTCGACCGAGTCGTCGCACCATTCGAACTCTTGTCCATGAAAGGTCTGTAGCAGGATACGCCCACTTTATGTATCGCTGGAACCTGGTGTTCGCGATAATTCTGTGTGTGTGGATGTGTGGACCCGGACCCTAGCGGAAGAAACAATTTAGGGCTGCTAACAGTAGATTGTGGAGCTCATGTGTGGGCAATGACACAATGGACGTATTCTTTATTTTTGGCCTCCATCCGGGGGAAAGATTCAGCCGGATCCTGATTTCTGTGTGGCCTTTCCTCAGTGGGTTATTACATGGGGACTGTTAGCAATGATTATGGGTCTGATTAGACAATTGAGCTTGACAATGAGATTGTAGAGTCATAGCGATAACTATGTTCGTAACGTCTAAGCAAATTGTGTAATCGTGAATACAGTATGTCAGACGTGCATATTGTGAATTCGGTTGTGTGAGTGCTTAGACGTGAAAAATATAATTGTTTAGCTTAACTGTTGTTTTTAACTTGTTTGGTCATTGTTCGTTTTATAATCGATTGTCTGACATTACTATTGGTTTGTAGTGCATGAGTAGTATGGGATGCTCATGGCATGAATTCCGATATGGGGTGTCATATTTGATAAGTATAGTCGAATATTTGTTTGGTTCATATTTGATACTTGGTATTGAGTCCTTTTAACTTGTAATTTGGGTTAGGTTTGAGTTGGTGCAAGATAGTACAATTGTGTACAAATTTTGCACTTGTTTTTCTGATTTTCGTAGGTCGCGGACGATCCAATCATCCTACCATTCGTCCTAGGGTTCGTCTGCATAATGACAATTAGCTGTTGTATTTCCGCGGACGATGCTTCTTTCGCGAGTCCCTTTAGTCGTCCGGTTTGTGCACTGGTCGCCGGAGCCTTTGTTTTATGTTTGTATGCACCGGACTGAGGGTGTGGTCGACCTGAAGGTCATGGTGCAGTTGTGCAGATTTCTGTTATGTTCTTCTTTGTTATGCTATGTACTGTCATATCCTACATTCTGAGTCCCGTAAGGCTTGAGTTGTGTCGTGTCAAAAGCGTATTTTCAAAAGAGGTATTTTGGGAAACTGAAATCTGTTGAGTCTATTTCTGTTGTATTCTGTTATATACTTATTTATTATTATAGGTCCTTACTGAGCACCGGAGCTCAGTCCATCTGCTTTCTTACTGTGCAGGTGATGTAGATGTTGATCCTGTTTGCGATGATGATACCTGGGATGGGCCATTCGAGGAGTGATCATAATCTACGTAGTTGCTATACTTTATTTCCTTTTCAGTTATTTCATTTGGAACACTTAGTTTCATTTCAGTTATTCCTTTTAGAACACTTAGACTTTTTCTAATCAAGTAATAAGTAGATCCATTTAAGATATGTGTTTAGATTTCCGTGGTTAAAACCTTTATTTTGGATTTAATGCATAATGAATTTCCTTTTAGCAACTCTGTATCGTAGACTTTGGTGTCTCATCGACCAATGAGACACTACCATGTCATCACCCTGGTTATGGGGTGTGACAAATTCCTTGGATTGTGGATGTAGTTATGTTGAGAAGATAACAAAACAAAAATTTAATAAAATTGGTGAAAATATAGAGTACTTGATTGAACAAGAAAATGTTTGGGGTGGTGCGATTAGTAGAGTAAATGAAGAGATTTTTACTAATAGACAATTGAGGACAACTTATAGAATTTCCGAATTGAGGGTCATCAAGCCTATTATGTTACAGTTAAAAATTACTATAAGAGATTCCTAGAGTGGTGGACACAAATGATATATCTGAATGCTTCATTGGATATGAAGTATTTTGTAGAATAATTTCTGGAGGGATTGTCTTTGGAGATCCAAGTGGAATTAAAAAAATCAATATTCTTCGTTGTTTTCTGTTTCTTACACATACTCAATGGCATGTCTCATAGAGCACAAGATGAAAATCGGAAAGTGGAGATCCAAATTTAATCTACCAATGTTTGATGGAAGCAATTTTAGATGTTGGATTCTTAACCTTCCTAAACTCTTTGGATAATTTAAAATTACAAAGGAGATGAAATGAGAAATTATTGGGTCAAGCATGAGTGCTTGGACTTCTATTTGGTTTTTATCATATAGATACAATCATTCTAATATTTCATGGAGTGAATTCGAATAAACATTATGTCTTAGATTTGGAGGAATGGATAATGATAATGAAATTGAAAACTCGTTGGATAATGGAGTATGAGATGAAAATTCATCATTGAATAAAGATGATATATATTGTAGACATGGTGTTTGATGAATTGTCACTTATCATTAGTGATGACAGTAATAAGGGAGGGAATGAAGAAAATGCATACATTGAGAATCATAAATTTGATGAATATGAACAACATTCTCATGATGCAAGCACAGAGAAGAATAATCATTCAGTTTCGGTTTCCTTTGATTCATTCATAGATCGTGATTCTGATAACAACGATGAAGAAATCGAACAAGTTTCCCAAAATCCTGAGGAACTTTTATATGAACAAGAAATTGAGGATTTTACTAGTGATCTTGTAGAAATCGAGATTAAGGTTGCTGAGGCGCAATAATCGTTAGAAGAGGAATCTTTGGTAGAAGGAGAAGATGATGTTAGGGAAGAAATGGGGCAAACACTTGATAGATCATCTGCTGAATCCATAGCTACACTTTCAAAGATTGATAATGTTAAGCGGAGAATGGAGTTTGCTAATGTCAGGAAGTAACTTAAAGTATTAGAAGATAGACTAGACTCAATGGTGCAACCTTGACTGACAAATGCATTGAACAATCGCAAGATTGATGTTGCCAAACATATGCGGGAAATTCTTATAAAAGTTGAGAAATTCAATCCTTACGAGCAGCATTACACCAAAGTCCATCTCAAACACCTTAAAAAATTATGGGAAGATTTTGAATTTCGACAACAAGCTAGTAAACTAGCAAGTGAGATGAATGAAATAGAAAATCTTTCGAGTCATGATTTTCAATCTAACGCATCTCGGATAACATTTTCAAGTTGGTTACCAACTTTCTATGGTGAATTGTTACTCTATCATGTTGGAAAAATCATCATTCTGCTCCATCTTTAATCCTTTAGCTTCTTCTTCTTGATTTGAACAAATGAACCTGAAATGCTTCTAGGTGTGTAATCACTTTTTTTAAATGATATTTGCCCTTATGGTGCAAATTCACTCAAGATACATAGAAGTCTAACTTGAATTTGAGTGCACTCTCAAATTCAATCTTAGAATGTTTGGTTGGTGTGTTAGGATTACCATTGGTGTTTCCTTCTTGATATCTCATCTTTGGTATATCTCCAAATCTTTGAACCTCTAGTCCTTTTATAGATGGACTAGTACATCTAGTTGGTGGATATGACCATTCATCTTAACCATTTATGGTGTCTTTACATTAACAATCATACCTAGTATGTACATTCATATTCTTTCACCATGAGTTACTTTCATATGGTCATATATTTCCAATTTCACATCTTTTCAATTGGAAATGTCTCCAACAATCCCCCGCCATCTCCAATTGATGCTTTTAGTTGTTCCAAACACAATCAATCAGAACCAATTGCATAGATACTGGTATCTCGCGATTTGAACCAACACTTAGCGAAAATTTATAACTACAAATCTGAAGTGAAATGGTGGATAAAGCCTTGAACCATTCATCCAATTTGATAGGTAGTATAAATAATCACACAATTGAGTTTCTAGTACAAACATTATTTAAATGACACATAAATGGTCGTGTGTCATGTATCTTTCGTAAATGTATCAGAGCCAAGCCCTTCGGCTCCTTGAAGCGGTACCACTTCGCATTTACATAGGTAGACCTATCAAGAACACCCCCGCAATTTGTGCTCCGACAAAATAGTCTATATATCTATTAAGAGCGCAAGCTCAACCTTACTTTATATATGTGGGTATTTCAAGCACCTTTCTCTCCTGCATGGTTATACATTTTGGTGCTTACCATCATATATTGATGAGATTGAACTCATTTAACTCTAGACTAAGCGTTGTACTTAGCGTTGAGTTGAGTACCCATCATATATGACTAAAAAATGGGCTTGAGTCCCATCCCATTTATCAATAAAAACAAGAGCTATTACAAGACCATTTAGTCAACGGATCCGTCAAGTTTTGACTTCATCTTACAAAATAAACAGTGATCACCCTACATTTATTTAAATCAATTAACCATAGCTATGAAAGTATAGGTATAAACTTTCTTGTATTTACAAAACCATAAAGAAGTTTGAATATAAGTCTTTGACGACATACTTGCTATATGTTCATCTTTTGAACCAAAGCATCATTTCAATATTTAGGCTTAGGAATTGAATCAAATATTGAATATCGTATCTCTTTATTCAATAATATTTTTCCCGTTATAGAATCTTTCATTCTACAACCATAACCGATATGCTTTTAATATTTTGCATATCTTATATGACACATTCAATTCCACTTTCCCAAATTTTCCTTGTTAAGGCTCAAAACCTTACATAACCATAGTCCATTTGTGTTGGACATTTATTTTATTTCATGTCTCACATTGGTACAATTTTGTTCCACTTATTTGGAACACTACTAAATACATCCAGTTTCTTTCTAGAAATTTTACAATATAAAGTTTATAAAGTTTAGGATGGACTTTCTTTTCATCATGTTCCAAGCGAGGTAGTTCCGTTCCATTCACTTGAAATGCTACTACAGTTTCTTTTTACAACCTTTGTCAAGGACTAGAGTTTGACAGTATGGTTTAAACCATTTTGTCAACTCTATTTTTCACTTTAACATACCATTATATCTGGTGTGCCAGAAACTGTCATTTTAGAATTTACATCATTGGAACTAACGAATGTCGAGACAAAACAGTATCTTTCACATCCAATATATGTAGCACCACATGTATCATCAATATTCTCCCAAAAATAGAAAATAGAGCACCATGTAAATTTTTCACTTCAACCATGTCTCAACATGTATAATGCTAATATTATAGTTAAACTTCAACATGATAAATTCTGATTTTTCAAGTTCCAACCTCAACATGCAAATTATGAACTTTCTAAACCATCATATTTTAAATGATAATAAAAGCAGAATTTGCAGCAATCATCATGCCCTAACAAATGTTAATCACAATTATAGCATAGGATGCAAATCATGTTCATGATATAACAAAAGACATATCTAGTCAACTTAGTAATTTTTGTTTTCTCTTACACTTCATCTTTTAAATGTAAAAGATATACTAGATAGATTAAGGACATCAATTTACTAAAAAGTGAAATATCTTGTTCCTTAAACATGTCATGAAATGCAATACTTATTTCATTAACATAATTTAAATTAAGTAAATTTGATTATCATGCATTCTGTCAACAATGTGACCATGGACATGTTATATGTAAGAAAATGAGTAACAATAAGTTCTTACTTGTTTATCCCCTTACATATGTACCTTGCATTCCAGTAGTGCAAATTGAACATTTGAGATGCCTCTATCCAACCAATCTTGATATGGAAGCAGTCCTTCATAGCCATCCGCAAGAATCATCTCCATCAAAGAAATTTAAGTTGTTTGGCCGTTCCAAAACCCATTCCTCCAAATTTTATTTTCTTCAAATTTACCCTCCCGGACATAACCTTTCATTATGTCCGGAAGGATGATGGTATTCGGTTTGCTACCTTCTGCAATCATTCTGTCCAAAACAAGATAGGCGCGCTGATAATCTCTAGAATGGCATAACCCATTTATTATAACACCAACAGTGTATAAAGATAGATGTGTTAGGTTCGTTGCAGTTAAATTCGATAGAATTGAACACATAATCCTATTCCTAATCAGGGACACTAACATAATTTAATTATCAATAACAATTAAATTTGCAAGGCTAAATCAATCCAAAACAGTAAATCAGCCAGAAACAGAAAAATAACACTGTATCAGTTTATAATACAGAAACATGAAATTTAAGAAAATACCAGTACCAGAAGATAGAATTCTATATACGTGAAAATCAAATCGTATCCGGTAACTAACCGAATCACCAGTTGAAACTGGTTTTCCTTCAAAAGAGTATTCGCCCCACTTACCGGTGCGAAAGGGAACAACGAAACTCCTTGCAGGATAAGACGGTCCAGATCTACAACGGCGCACACCGAATTCGATCACCACGAAAGCTCCTCAGTCCGCCCGAGAAATCACCGAATAAAATTATTATTACTATGAGAAAAAGGATTTAAAAGGAAAAAGACAGAGACTAAAAAGTCTTAACTTTTTCGTTTTTGTTCTCAAAAGAAAAGAAAAAAAATGCAATAGTAAAAGTCATTTTCTTTTTATTTCTTTATTTTTCTCATATTGGAAAGCATTAAGAGTAGTGTATTTATATAGGAAAATGAGCCTTGCTATTTATAAATATTCCGATGTGGGATTCATATTAAAATATGAGTTCTCACATCTTGAAACTCCAACTTCCTAAATAATTAACTATGGATTCCCACCACATAAGTGGCTTCTACCAAAGTTATAATTAACTCTCTCCATGCCAAGAACAAAATGTAATTGTTGTTTTAAACTAATTCTTCATAGACACAAAATTATTGAGTCTCAAAGTAGCCACTTCCAACAATCCCCCACAAATCCATAGTAAATTAGTACTCGGGATTAACGTTAATTTGCTTTCAATGACGATACCTTCCGATTTGAACCACCACCTAAGTATCCAACTTATGCCCCCACTGAAACAGATGGACTAGAGCCTTGAATTTGAACCTTGGATGTGACGGCGTACATTGATAACAACAAACTAAAAATGCTATGGAGACAATCTTTAGAGTTGACACATTATGGTCATGTGTTCGATCCTGTCTCATAAGTTCATTCAGAGAAAAACCCGTTCTCTTAGTTGCGGCCTCACAACTAGGGGTGAGAAAATTCGATTTTTGCCGAATTCCGACCGAATTCGCATTGAATTTGGTAATTTAGTTTTGGTAATTCGGTAATTCGGGCGTGACCGAATTCGAATTGGGCGAAATTGGGATGATTTCGATCAGACCAATTTTAAATTCGGACTGACCGAATTCGAATTGGGTTTTTTAAATAAATTAATAATAATATTATATAATAAGTAAATATAGTAAAGTAATAAATAAATAAAACCCTAAAGACCTAACCCCACCACCTCCCTCTGTCCCTTTCCATCTTTTTCTAAGGCGATTGCGAATCCCCCGCTGTCCCTCTCCGGCTCTTCTGACTCAGACAATTCCTGGTATGGAGAATTTTGCAGAAATTGCTCCCTCAGTTCGTGGCCTACCGCAGATAGTGTGTGATTTATCTATCTGGATATTCATTTATGTTTGGGCTGGGACTTTATATATGTTATGTTTTTCTACTCAATCAATTTCTTTGGAATCTTCAGGTCATAGAGAGCATAAACAAGTGTGATGTGGACATTAGGAAGTAACTATACAGTAGTATAATGGTAAATATTTCAACTCTTCAACACAAAAATCTAGACTAACTACGCACCAATGTATATAAATACTCATTAGATTTTGATTTTCAACGTCTCATCTGCAGCTTGGAGCTGTTTTTGTGTTAATTTTGGACATGAATCTGCTCAAATTTGAACTTTTGCAGAATTTTGAAAACCCTCCAAATCGGCCAAATCGGTGGAAACCGAATTCCGAATTCACCAATTCGGTCAATTCGAATTCGGCAATTCGGAATTCGGTTTTGAATTCGGCCGTTTTTTGAAAGATTGAAAAAATGAAAAAACCGAATTCAAATGACTAAATTTGGCAATTCGAAATCGGTGCTCACCCCTACTCACAACAACACTCACATAGTTGGCAATCTCCAAGGATGCACTGTTAACATCCTGTCTAAAAGACTCGATTCCATTCAGAGTACAAAAACTCTTACTAGATTTGCAGCTACGCACCTTTCAGGCTTACAGGGGAATAGACTCACAGATACATAAGTATCAATTAGCATATAAGGTGCCCGATTCACTCAACCAGCTTGTTTATACCACATTGAACCGCCTTGTGGGATCTTCACTTGGTCGGTTGGGTTGCCACTGAAGGTGAATCATTGATGGGTTTTTAGTCCCATCCCCAACCTGGATTTAAGGAATAGAGTAGTTTCTAATCCTTTTGTTAGAGGGTCTGCTATATTATCTTGGATCCAACAAAATCAACAGACATCACCCTATCATACACTATTTCCCTTATAGACTTAAGTCTAACTTGGATGTGTCTCTTTGTCTTTTGGTTATACTTGGTACTCTTTATCTTAGCAATTATACTTTGACTATCACACTGCATAGATATAGCAGGAATGGGCTTGTTGGCCATTGGCAAAGAAGACAAAAGTCCATACAATCGCTCATCTTATGTTCCAGTAGTATCCAAGGCACATAACTCAGCCTCAAAAGTGGACAGAGTTATCAAAGTCTGTTTACAAGACTTCCAGGCGACAGCACCGCCGCCTAAGGTTAAAACATATCCAGTGCAACCATTGCTTCCAGAGTTCTTGGCTATCCAGCTTGCATTCACTGTACCCCTCGAGTACTTCAGGGAATTTCCCATAATGCAGCCCAAGGAAAATAATTACCTTCAGGTACCTAAGTACCCTATCCAAGGCCTCCAATAACATGAGAAAATGCGTGTCTGCAGTTGGGGAAGTTGTAGAGTTTGTTAATGTCAGGAAGCAACTCAAAGTATTAGAAGATAGACTAGACTCAATGGTGCAACCTCGACTGACAGATGCATTGAACAATCACAGGGTTGATGTTGTCAAAGATATACGGGAAATTCTTATAAAAATTGAGAAATCCAATCCTTCCGAGCAGCATTACACCAAAGTCCATCTCAAACACCTTAAAAAATTATGGGAAGATTTTGAGTTTAGACAACAATCTAGTAAACTTGCAAGTGAGATGAATGAAATAGAAAATCTTTCGAGTCATGATTTTCAATCCAACGCATCTCGGATAACATTTTCAAGTTGGTTACCAACTTTCTATGGTGAATTGTTACTCCATCTTGAACAAGAATGGAAGTGGTGTATGTTTTCTTTTCCTGATGATTATAGAGCTTTGGTCCCAAGGCTACTAAATGGCAGACCCGTCTCGAACAATATTGAGACCCTGTGCTAATTACCAAAGTTAGGCTCCTCAATTTTTTTTAAAAAGTATAAATTATAAAAAATGTTTATAGACTCAAGTTTCAAGAGTGCAAACAATCGTAATATTGGGGGGAGATATAATGAATTTTTTTTTTAATATGTTAAGTGATTTTTTTTTTTTTTTTTTAAATTTGGGGTCATAGTTAGGCCTCTCAATTCTTTTTTTTTTAAAAAAGTATAAATTATAAAAAATGGTCAAAATATATTTATAGACTCAAGTTTCAATGGTGCAAACAAATATTGAGTGGAGGTATGGTGAATTTTTTTTAATATGTTAAGTGATTTTTTTTAAAAAAAAATTTGGGGCCCCATAAAATAAGAGGTCCGGTTCTGTATGGCACCTTGGACCTTTAGAGAGCCGGGCCTGCTAAGTGGAACTATGGTAGCTGTTAATCAAAGTTTTTTTTTTCTCGTATTTACCTTGCTATTGGAGATGTTGACTACTAGGGAGGACGATGATGATATTTTTAAGAAATATTCGTTGATGTCAACATTCTCAATGGAAATTCTTACAGTGCATACTCTAACTGAAGAGGAAAAGATTTAAATTGGGAAAATAATTCTTTATATTGATGTGTTTAAAATATACATTTGTACTCCTATTTATACAAATTAACTTGTACTATATTGTACTACAAACTAGTCTAGTACAATATAGTACAATATAGTACAACGAACTATAGTACAATACAGTACAACTAACTAGGAGGTGGATTAAGATCTGATGTGGAGGGTATATTTGTAACAGGCTCCCTCAAACTGCACTTGGGAGAAAAGATATCAAGGAGGCCAAGAGAGTGAATAAGAAATGTAAAACGGGGAGAAGCAAGACTCTTGGTGAAAAGGTCGGCTAGTTGAGAATGTGAAGGGATAGGTAAAGGTTTGACAAGTCCAGTTTGCGTCTTTTCCCGAACAATGTGGCAATCAATCTCAATGTGTTTTGTGCGTTCATGGAAGGCAGGGTTGGTGGTAAGGTATAAGGCACTCTTGTTGTCACAAAAGAGAGGAATGGCTTGAGGATGTGGTATAAGAAGGTCATGGAGAAGATATTTTAGCCATTGAAGTTCACAAGTCGTAGTGGCAAGAGCACGATATTCTGCCTCTGAAGAACTACGGGATACAGTGTGCTGCTTTTTAGATTTCCAAGATATTAAAGATGACCCAAGAAAAACACAAAACCCAGTAGTAGAACGACGAGTGTCAGAGCAACCTGCCCAGTCAGAGTCGGAATATGCACTAAGACGAAGATCTGATGTGGAGGGAAAAAATAAGCCTTTGGCAGGAGATCCTTTGAGATAACGTAAAATTCTATGAGCTGCCTTAAGATGAAGTTCAGTGGGATGATCAAGAAACTGAGATAACTGTTGGACAGCGTGAGAAATGTCCGGCCGTGTATGAGTGAGATAGAGAAGTTTGCCAATGAGACTGCGGTATGATGTATTGTCAGAAAGAGGCGGAGAATCATCCTTTGAGCATTGGTATGAAGAATCCATTGGAGTGATAGCTGGTTTGCAGCCAAGAAATCCATTTTGTTCAAGTAGCTCTAGAGAATATTTCCGCTGACAGACATTGATCCCCTTGGAAGAGCGAGCAATTTCCAAGCCAAGAAAATATTTAACTGGTCCAAGATCTTTGATTTTGAATGTCTCATTAAGGAAATGCTTGATGGAAGAGATGGAAGCAGAATCATTACCAGAAAGAATGACATCATCAACATAGACCAGTAGGACAGTGAATGATATGCCCTGTCGACGAATAAAAAGGCTGGGATCACTAACCGCTTGAGAGAAACCTTGTGAAAAAAGAGCATTAGTGAGTTTCTTATTCCATAGACGGCCAGCCTGCTTAAAACCATATAAAGATTTTTGGAGCTTGCATACATAACCTGGAGAGGCAGAAAAACCAGGAGGGGGTTGCATGTATACATCCTCAAGAAGGTCCCCATGTAGATATGCATTATTAATGTCAAGTTGCTCTAAAAACCATCCACGTGCGGCAGCAATTGCAAGAAGAATGCGAACAGTTGTCATTTTTGCCACCGAGGAAAAGGTCTCAAGATAATCAATACCTGCTTGCTGATTGAAACCCTTAGCAACCAAACGGGCTTTAAGCCGCTCAATGATACCACTAGCAAGATACTTGATCCGATATACCCATTTGCAACCAATGGGTTTGACATTGGCAGGAAGAATAACAAGTTTCCATGTATGATTGGCTTCCAATGCATCAATTTCTAATTGCATTGCGTTTCTCCATTCTGCATGCTTAACGGTTTCGCTGTAAAACTGAGGCTCAAAGTGAGAAGTTACAGACAATGCTAAAGATGTATGACCCGGGGATAATGAGTGATGATTATGAACTTTATCTAAAGAATGAGGAGTGGTAAGAGGTTTATTCGGGGTAAGAGATGTTTGTGCCATAGAACAATGAAAATCATTCAAGTAAGATGGACGATGGGAGGCTCTCGTGGAGCGGCGAAGAGGAGGAGGTTGTGGGGTAGGGGAGGGAAGAGGAGATTGTGGAGGAGAAAGATGTGTATGTTGCGGAGATTGTGATGGATGTGGGGGAAGGCCAGGTTGAGATGAGGGAAAATGTAACTCTTGGAAAGAGGGGAGGGGTAAAGAGATTTTATCTTGAGGTTCCGAGGAAGGAGGTGGGTGAGGGAAAATATGTTAAAAAAATGTGACATGGCGAGAGGTGAAAATGGTGTATGCAAATCTAACAAAATGTATCCTTTGGTGTGACTAGGGTAACCTAAAAAAATGGAAGGACAGCTCCTAGAGTCAAATTTTGAGCGGTGGGCAGATAGGGTGGAAGCATAGGCAAGACATCCAAAAACACGAAGGTGATTATATGTGGGTGTTCTTTCAAAAAGTATGTCATTAGGTGTTTTATCGGAGAGTAAAGGGGTAGGGGTAATATTTATGAGATGGACAGAATGGGTGACAAAGTAGCCCCAGTAAGAGGATGGGAGGTTTGATTGAAACTTGAGTGTGCGGGCTATATTTAAAATGTGGCGATGTTTTCTTTCGACGACCCCATTTTGTTGGGGGGTTTCAACACAAGTTTTTTGGTATATAATGCCTTTGTCACTGTAAAAATCAGGCATGATAAATTCTGGGCCATTATCTGAACGGATAGTTTTAATGTTTGTGTTGAATTGTGTAAGGATGAGTTGACAAAATTGTTTAATAAGGGGTCGGACTTCAGATTTTGTTTTCATGAGAAAAATCCAAGTAAAGCAACTAAAATCATCCACATTGGTAAGAAAATATAGGTGACCATGGATAGTGTGAGTTTTATAAGGACCCCATATATCAACATGAATTAAATCAAAACAAGCATTAGAAGTAGAATTACTTGAGGGAAAAGGGATTTTTGTTTGTTTAGCCAATGGATTGGAGCAATATTCAGCATGTTTAGCAATAATATGAGAATCAATTTGTTGTGCTAATTTTAACCTAGGAAAAGAGAGATGTCCTAAACGAAAATGCCATAACAAATCATCAGAGCAAATTGCGCCCTTATTCATAGGAGAAATAACGTTTGAAACAAATGAGGAAGGGAAACAAGAAGAGGGATGCAAAATATAAAGACCATTATCAAGCTTAGCTGATCCAATTGTCTTCTGCTTAATAAGATCATGAATGAAACAAGAGTTAGCACTGAAAAAGACAAAAAGATTTGGATTCTGAAGAAGTTGGCCTAAAGATAGTAAATTAAAAGAAAACGTGGGAGCATAGAGTACATTAGTCAATTTTAGATGAGAATTTAAACAAATTGTCCCCTGATGAGTAGCTAATGTGAAATCACCATTGGGCAAACGAATAGGAGTATAAGGAAGTGCATGATAATCAAAGAAAACATGCAGAGATGAAGAAATATGATGAGTTGCCTCAGAATCAATAATTCATTGCATAGTATGTAACTTATTACCTGGAGTCGAACCGTGATTTGAAGAAGCTTTGCTAAAAGCGACTCGCAACGCCATGGGAGTGGAAGCATTTGCATCATTTGCTTGGATAGTAACCTGAACAGCAGCATTTTTGAAGACAGAAACTTGATACGTTGATGGCGGAGAAGAACTCCCTTTACTGCGATAGCCTGCCGGGAAACTGTGCTGCTGATAGCACGTATCATGGGTGTGGCCCCATTTTCCACAAAAAGTGCATATAAGATTTTTCTTAGGAATGAATGACGACATTATAGAGTTTGAGGAGAGTTGCGGTGAGAGAAAAATTTGGTAGACGAAGGAATACCAGGGGAAAGAAAATTGTGTGTATATATATATATATATATATATATATATATATATATATATATATTTTTAATTAGGAAAGGTTGAATTGAGTGGATGTTGATTTTCTGAGAAATTTGAAAAAAAGGAAATGGGAATTGATCTTTATTATTAAAAGCGTGTGAGAAAAAACATATAAGGAAAGAGACTTGAGAGAGAAAATAATTTTAAAATATCAGTTGAAATGAAGAAGGAAACAAAAGATTTTGTGAAAAATATTTTATAATCACCAGCAAACAAGGAAATGAAAACGAGTGAATGGATTAGAAAAAAGAGAGGAGAAAATAATATTATAATGCTCTGATACCATGTAGAAAAATGGACTTGGGTCTAACTCATTCCCTCAGAAGGTACCTCAAGAGGGGGAGGATTGCCCAATCCTTATAAAGAACAAATTTACTCACTAACTAGTCGATGTGGGATTTCAACACACCCCCTCACGGCCAAGGCTGGACATCTGGACCGTGAACAATAATGGGGCCCAACATCGAACAAGGTGGCTCTGATACTATGAAGAGGAAAAGATTTAAATTGGGAAAATAATTCTTTATATTGATGTGTTTAAAATATACATTGGTACTCCTATTTATACAAATTAACTTGTACTATATTGTACTACAAACTAGTCTAGTACAATATAGTACAATATAGTAGAACGAACTATAGTACAATACAAGATAAACCAGTGGCATGAGCTTACAAGGGCGAGGACTCCCCAAAGAATTTTCAATTTTTTTATATACTAGGTATATATATTTAACTGTTTAGAATAATAGAGCTATTTTTTTTTAAAATGGCCTCCCCAAGAATTTTTAATTTTTTTTATATACTAGATATATATATATATATATATATATATATATATATATATATATATATATATATCCAACGATTCAGTAATAAGATAGATTTTTTTAAAAAAAAGATGACCCATTATTACGAAGTACATGAAAATATATTTTTTGATACCCAAATCTAATTAGATTTGGACTCATAGATTATTAAAGTAACCAATAATGGATTTTAAAAGACCCACTAAAACCTAATAGACCCACCAAGACCCATTATTACCCAAACAATTATATACGTGACATTTTTTCTCTCGACCTTTTTCACCGATCGAGAGAGTGAAAAAGGGTGAACAAAATGTGTATAACTCTAGTCTATAAGATTTATCAAAAAAGTTTTGGCTCTGCCAATGTTTATATGTTTTTATGAATTTCTTTTGTCAATGTTAATTGTGCCCCCAGTAGAGTGAAAAGGGTGAACAAAATGTGTATAACTCTAGTCTATAAGATTTATCAACAAAAAAGTTTTGGCTCCGCCAATGTTTATATGTTTTTATGAATTTATTTTGTCAATGTTAATTGTGCCCCCAGTAGAGTGAAAAGGGTGAACAAAATGTGTATAACTCTAATCTATAAGATTTCATCCAAAAAAAAAATTTGGCTCCGCCAATATTTATATGCTTTTATGAATTTATTTTGGGCCCCCCAAAGAAAAATTTCTTGCTCCGCCACTGAGTACAACTAACTAGGAGGTGAATTAAGATCTGATGTGGAGGGTATATTTGTAACACTAACTCCACGTCTCGCGAAGGAAATCAACCTTCTAGCCACACTTCTGGATGGTTTAGAAAATATTTTCATTTCCTGTTTTTGAGTAGATGGTCGACTTCAGGTGACTAAGTGGGCAAATCTAATTGACACTACTTTTTTTGTGATCGACGATATTCGATTTTTCATGAGCCAATCTATCGTACCCATATATGTGGCTCGCGAGAGGCGAGATGTATCAAGAACATGGATGAAACTCTTTGTTGTTGCACAAGGAAGGGATGAATCCTCAAAAAGAGAGAAGCTTGCATGCACATAGAAGAAAAAAATGAGAATATTCATTTGCTTGCTGCTCTGGTCAGGGCCGTGTCAGCCATGAGGCAATTTAGGCCATCACCTCAGGCCCCCACAAAATAAAGGCCTAATTTTTTTATATACTAAAGTTTCACTTCAAAAAAAAATTCCCACAAAATTCCCACTTAACATAAGCCTAACCCTAAAATTAATCTTTATCCATTCACGTGTCAATCACAATATTGCCTCTCATAGTTTCAAAAAATTAAACGACATCTTCGGCACTGATCACGCCTAACTGCTAACCATACATATTTGTTACTCATTTATTTTCAACGTCTATAATATTCTAATAAAAATAGGCCACAACCCAACCAAATCCCATTGAGTTGAGAGTCATTGTGAGAGTATAAAAACTCAAAGAGGCAGCTGACCTTTCTATCTCTATCATTTTCATCCCAAAGAAATTGGAGTTTTTTATTCTCTTCACTCTACTCTCAGTCTAAAAAAATAAGAAATTGGCTATATAAATCACATGTTCCATCTTTCTAGTTTCTATCTCTTTAATCTTTTTTATTTGAATTTATTTTTTAATTTTATTATATCTTACTACATTTCTGTGTTATTTGTATTTGTTATTTATTTATAAAACTTTAATAAGTAATTTTGCAGCTGAAAAACCAAGAAAAAAAAAAAAAAAATCTTTAAACTTTTCAAAAAAAAATTCAGTATAAGCCTCCGATAATTTTTTGCCTCAGGGCCCCGTGTTCCCTTCACATGGCCCTAGCTCTGGTCCACTCGATTGCAAACATTCATTCTTTTTAGTTGGTGGAGCATTTTCTATCGGTGGTAATAAGCGCAGTGACGAAGAAGGCTTTTTCATCACTTATCAAACAGAGATTGAAGACCAAGACAGTGTAAGGCATGCCAAAGTTGGAAGGACAACACATGAAAGTTCTATTAGTAGCATAATAAGAAGGAATCTGTTGGATCACGTGTTGAAGGTTGCCGAAATAAAATCTGATAATTCTCATGTTCCATTGTCTGATTTGTGGTTAGCAAATGAATGCTTGGGAGCTATTGAGAATTGGTTGGAAGCATAAAACTCCTCAGAATTTTCCCTCAGCCTATTACCTCTGAAACTAAGTAATAGCTCTGCACTGAGGAGAAATTTGTCCAAGTCCAGCTTTGTCTTTGACCCTGGTGGAACCAGTTAGTTTGCGGAAGAGCTCATCAGAAATGGTCCGAACATCTTGGTAATTTTGAGGACAAATTTCTTAAGGAGGGAATGTTACGTTAGCTCATATAATGGGGGAAATAAATGTAGCTTGTGGGTTTCGAACCCTGTCCCTAATTAATTGTGAATACGCAAGTCGGATTAGACTCATTGGAGGCAAGATGGGTTAGCCTATAAATAGAAGAGGAGGGTAGATATCTTTCATTAGGAAAATGATTTACTCCTAGAATTTTGGGGATAGAAACCCTAAACCCCCAAATTGAGGGTGTTAAATGACTATCTTACCCCCTACTGATATAAGGGATTCACCCAACTATAAGGGCAAAAAGGTCCAAAAAACTATTTTAATCAATCTTTTAGCCAATAATTTTAGTAGCCTAGCAAGTTCCTTTTCATTATCCAGATATTTTTGCTGATTGATAGTTACTCAATCTTCCCCTATTCTCCCTCTTTGTTCAACGAGCTTAGTGCTCAATCCCCTTTACCTCTTCTTTTTATTCTGTAAATCCTTCTTGATCTTGCTTTTGTCCTTCGAAAGTAATAAAACTCTCTCTATTGCTTTTGTTCTTGATCAATTGTTCCAGACACAACAATAAACAAGAAAGAAAAATCAAATAGAGAAAGAAAGCTAAGTGAATCAAGTATCCTAGAATACCAACATATCCTTTGGCCCGAAAAAAGTAAAACATTTAAAGAAAAGAAATGAAATATTAAAAAAAAAGAAAAAAGAATTCATTAAAAAGAATAACCTTTTAACTTTTAACAGCATTTACTTCCAAGAACTTTTCTTTTCCTCATCTTTTCTCCTTCCTCTGAAACTGCTTACTGGTCTGAGCAGTTACAAAAATACTTATAACAATAAGGTGGAGACAATTCATTCTGGCCCTAAAAACCTCTAATAAATACAAGAAATTATCAATTTCTCATTCCCTAAACAAAATTGGTTCATCATGAACCATCTCCAAGGATTCTACTATTACAGGACTACCAGCTTCAATCTCGGCTTTGTCAGACAAGGAAGCAGGTCCTTCAAGGGAAACTTCCACAAGTTCATTATTCATCCCACCAAGATCTTCATCCTCGTCTGATGGTGAATTCTTGCTTCCACCAGGTGCGTTTTCTCCTCCGGGACAAGCTTCTTCAAAGGCCAAGATATGCTCTTCTTCAAGGGAAAGACTTTGATCAGAGTGTCCTCCGCATCCAGTAGACGGACCTCCAAGAAAGCGAGCTCCATCAGTAGCAGTTGAATCATCTGTTTTCGGAAGTGAAAATTTTAAGTTGATTAAAGAATCAAAAGCAAATATTGAAACAAGAGACCCCAAGAAATGAGAAAGAACCCCCCACCTGCTTTTTGGTCAAAGTCGTGCCTTTGGAATAAAGGCTTCTTCAGCCATACAGTCCCAGGGAAGACCATTAAACTAATATCGCTCAAACTCCGTTTCTCAGAGTCTTCCAGTAGTTCAAATCCAAAACCTTCCGTCCAAGTCTCGACCAAGCCAGGAATGGCAGATATCACGAGCTTCTCAACCTTGAGAGCTTTTAGCATCTAGTGAGGCAGTTCAAATTACATTACTTGCAGACTAAACGTTGTGTAAATTTAACATGCAATGCATATCTCTAGCAGTCCAGATGAACACACTAGAAGATTGGTATACAAGGAGGAAAGCAGTGTAAAGAGAAACTGATGAGAAGCAAAGACAGAATGTAATTCAAATTAGACGTATTCCAGATACGATTGCGAACCAACCAACTGCCCATTTTAATAAAATAGATCATTCTTTTGTTTGTTTCTTGAAGCTCTTGATGACAGAATGTCAAGCCAGTTTCCCGTGCCTATTGATGTCAAATATGCTCATTTCCACCCCCCAGTGCTCTCCAAGTATGTAACAATGTAAGGGAGCAAAAAGGAAAAACAAGAAAGAAAAATAGAATATCTGTGCACGTGTATCTGTGAGAGAGAGAGAGAGAGAGAGAAATTTTCTTGGAATCATGGGTAGCTAAAAACAGAGTTGATTAATACCGTTTCTATAGAATCAATAAGCCGGCGGCACATTCCTTGGCGGCGATATTTACTGCAAGTTGCAATAAGGGGCATCTCTGCAACCTTTGCTCCATGGATCCTAAATCAGCATTGAAGGTGAAATAGTATACTCAGAAACTTACTGCATAAGCTAGTGGCAGGAAGAATAATGCTATAAATAACGTAAAAGTAAAAATTCATGAAATAAATACCAAAATATCATTGTAAAATGAACTAATTAGCAAGAGGCCAAAAGGCAATCATCATTATTTAGAACATAAAAGAATCTCTTATTTAAAACATCTCAACATAATGAAACGGCAAATTGGTCGTTTTTGTCCCTAAACAATTTATTACTCAGGTATAAGGTCCTTACCGATTTTTTATGTACATTAAAATCCTCAAACAATTTACGATTGGTGTGTAAGGTCCTTCTGTCAAAAAATTGTTAGTCAACTGTTAATTTAATTTTTTTACTGGGTCAACGGAAATATATTAGGGGTATAATTGGTATATCAGGTATAAGGTCCACTAACAACAAACTCAATGCGGCTTCCAAGCAAAATAGATCAAAAGCCAAAAATTGTTATCTTCAATCTGCCAAGAACTTCCAAGAATCCGAAAATCCGATTTTTTTTTAATATTTCCTTCAAAAGAACAAGCATAACTCCATAAATTGGAAGGAGAGCCGTGACCAAAAGAGAAATCAAAAACCACCAAAAGATGGTATTTTTGATAGATATATCGGACAAGAAGATTTTATCAATAATGATGATGTCATCGTCTCCAATTTCTTAAAAATGCCATTGAAGGTGGGGGTGGAGGAGGAGGGATTTCAATGGCTTTAATGGGGAAGAAGGTGTTTTGGGGGGGGGGATTCCTCTAGAAAAAGGAGCGGGTAGGTGGGGGTGGGGGGTTTTCAAGAAACCCAATATTCTGAAACTTTGAATTTGGAATTTTTTGGAAATTAAAAAAAAATTGGGTTTTTTAGCTTCTGGCTTCTTCGGAGAAGAAGACGAATTTTGTCGGATCTGTGACGGTCTTCGTCTCCGCGGTGGTGGCAGTCGAAACCTCTGTGTTTCCGACTAGATTTATCCTTCTCCGAAGGTCTATCCATGGTGGTTTGAAGATACGAAATGGAGATGGGTTTCCTCAAAAAAAATAATTGTGATGTTGATTTGAAGATATTGTAGTGTGCATTGTGAAAAAATAAAAAAATCCTCAACGCCATTATCATCCATTTCACCACAAATCTCAAATTCCAAATTCCAAATCCCACCAAATAAAAAATCCTAGCCTTTGAATTCCCCAAATCCATTGAAATCCCTAAAGAATCTGAGCCATCTCCGGCCTAAGAATTATGGGGATTTTGTTCATTTTTGGTTCTGCATTTTGTGTTGGGGGGTGGGGCGGGGTCGGGAGGGTGGGTTCGAGGTTGAAGAAGAGGTAAGGGTGCAAAGTACCATATTACCCCTCAAGTTTTTATTTTGACTCCATTTTTATTTTTGAAAATCAAGTTGACCGTCACTTTTTAGACAGAAGGACCTTACACACCAATCGTAAATTGTTTGAGGATTTTAATGTACAGAAAAATTCAGTAGGGACCTTATACCTGAGTAATAAATTGTTTAGGGACAAAAACGACCAATTTGCCTAATGAAACCCATGAAAAGTTTACTAACAAAAATGGAGAAAATGAAACAGGACAAGGATCTCATGGATTGCGATTAAAATACATTCTAATCAAAACATCAAACTACCAGAAGAATTATTATCTGAAAAAAATTGCATAAGATAATATTACTGTTTAAAATTCTCATTTACAGATAGCTCGAAATTTTCTAACCCAATTAAAGCACTGCCAATAAGCCACATAAAAGAGTCCCTTAAGATGTAATAAAAAGAAGCATGATTGCAGCAGTTTGAACTTGAAACCAGACTAGAGAAATCTAACAGATCAAACAGAAAATATCACAACATTCACCTGATTGATGCTACACACATCACTATGTCATCTCTTTCCAAGACCACGGTGTAGAATCCACGGTAATTGAGGCGTGCAAACTGTGATCTGCATGAAATAGAAGCAGCCTCACACTGTGTCAAACTATAGTTAAATATAATGTAAGGGGCGAGCAGAATGTAAATCTGAGGAGTGACAATTCAAAAGACCATAAGATACCAGCCCATTTACACTAAAAAATTGTGCCAAGAGATGCAGTTGAAACAAGCCGTGGGTGGAGCAACAGATCCGCGCTAATGCAGATGATAATGTACATAACATTATTATTTATACCGAGTCCCCCAGTAAAGGAGAGAACTCTTTTTGTTTAGAATAACACTAGCTAAGCCTAATTAGGTATAATCCTCTTTGCCCAAGAACATGCCAAGGAAGCTGTTTCTGATGTGAAAATGGATTAGATGTCCAAAGAAAATTCTCACCCCCAGTTGTATACTACATGGGGTATCATGTCAATGCCAGTTCTTGGATCAACCATAGGAAGAAAGCATTCTTCCATTATTGTAAGGGCAACAGCTAACTTTGAGTTGCATTCAGCCTTTAAAGCAACAAAACGAGGAGCAGAATGAACTTTCTGATCACCAAGAATGCACTTCAAAAGAGACCAACTGAAACCATCGGAAAGGAAACTCATGAAGCCAACTCGAGACTGAAGACCTGAATAGACCTGCAAGACATAGTACATTGAGTACTCCACTGATGAACAAAAAGAAGTAAAAGAGAAATTACTTGCACATAAGTTTCGGCAATGAAAATATCAATCCATTTAACAAAAGCACAAGTCATATCAATGTAAATCACTAAACTTGGTGAAAGGCCTTCAGGCCATGTTATACAACAGCCAGCATGATAATTTAAACTATAGGAAAAACACACTAAAAGCGAAGGTAAAGAAGAAAATATTCTTATTGCAAAATTATATGTTCAACTGTTGCCAAAATTATATTTAGACTGCTGTGTGGACTGTGGAGTAACATGAGGAAGGAATTCTCCAAACAGTTTTATCAAAGTTCAGTGCCTATACACCGAACACTTTTTTATTTTATTTTTTGCAAGACAGTTCTACATCTCAATCAAATTGATAAAAAATGAGAGATGTATTTACCTCTTCACAGCTTTTGCTGCAGAACCAATTATCAGATGCTATGCAGCTTTTTGTACCCTTCACTTCTGCGCAGGCTTCATGATCTTCAATCAAGTATAAAAGGTAATCAGGTTCCACAAATCAAATAGATTAATAAGACAGCTATGGACAACATAAAAGTGATTGATAAAGCATTCCCTCACCACCTCCTTTTGTGACCCGAACAAGGAGGAAAAGAAAAGAAATATGAAACAGAACTCTTCATATGATTCCCCAAATCAAAATGCCCAATTAATTAACCGTTTCTAGTTGAAGTGTAGAGAAGCATGCAATTCTAAACGATCTTTTGAAGGACATGGTACATGAATGAACAACAACAGAAACAAACTTAACCCGTAGCAACCATGAAGATTATTGGTTAATACAGTGGTTTGATGGATCAGGGGTTGGAAAGAACAATTTTGCACACTATACTTAAAAGAACATGGCTCCTCATAGAGAATTGTAGTTCAGCAAATCAAAATTATCCTCTTCTCCCTGTAAGTTCAATAATGGCCTCTCCCCAGCCTTAATGGGGATGCATTCTACAATTAAAATAAATACCAAAAAAAATGTGAGAAGTTTACATTTAAACTCGCACTGTGAGCATTTCAGCGTGCCAGGAGGTCGTGGTTCCTCTTTATCACGGACCAGATGACCACAGATAGGGCACGTACACTGTGGGCAATACCAATTTCCTTCAGGTAGTTCCTGAACAAACAGATGAATAATATCAATAAATGTAAACCTACAATCCACCAAGAAAAACATGTTCTCAAGTAACTGAACCAAGAGAGGTATAGAATGATGTTTGAAGCTCTGATCTCTGCTATAATGCTAATATATAAAACAAAGACAAAATGCCTCTTCATGTTTTTATGTAAAGAAAGTAAACTCAGGCAGAAGGCAGCATATCCAGCATAGAAACCATAATACAAAAGAATATGCAGTTTAACTTTCCGTACCAGACACCATACTGAAAATATAAATTCAGTACTTATTAATATATATATATATATATATATATATATATATATATAAGGGAAGTGTTATTCGCACTCTTAATTTAGCTTGCACTCCTTCCCCCTTATTTTATAAATGAAAAGACCTTAATACACTTGGCTACAGTTTTCTTGGAGTGTTAGTTTTGAATTGAATTTGGATATTAAGGTCTTTTCACTGACAAAATGAAGGGGTGAAAAGTGCAAGAAGCTAAAAGAGGAGTGCAAATATCACCTCTCTATACATATACATATACATATACATATACACATACTCATCTGCAGGAAGGGGAACAGGGAAACAACTGTACTCAGAAACCCTAAACAATCTTATTGTAGTACTATGCAATAAGTGTTTCATGACACTGAAATTTTAAATGTCATCAAGGACCTTTCAAACTCATCAAGGGAATTTGGTCTTCAGAGAAAGATGCCGGCAAAACAATAAGTTTACATTCTATTAGGGTTGCATGGATTCTATCATTCGCAGTTATTGGCCAGCATCAGTACATATATAAATCTCACCAAGCTGAGTATAATCATCCAAAGAGATACCTCAAGTTAGCCGACCATGAGAAACATACATATCAGCTGCCCAGGGCAACATCTCTTAAGTCAGCAGTTTTTAAGCAAGGCAGACAGCCCGCATCAGTAAAATGAGAATTCCGAGATTAATTCACAGCAATTAACTTTAGTCACAGCTAACAAGCAAAAATAATAGAAGTGCAGCAAACATATTCAGAGGAAAAGGAAAATAAGAAAGAAAACTGCCTTAAGATCAATGTACAGCAAATACAGACCTGAGTATACAAGCATGCCTGATGAAATGTAGATGGGCAGTTATCACAGCATATCAATTCACCACCATCACCGCAGCGCCCACAACTATCATCATTTTCATCTATTTCCTCAACTAGTACAGTTTGAGGGGCACTTTTTTTGGCCTTGTATTCAGCAGACCAAGCCTCAAGCTGGCACAAGGTGAGTGGTTTACCAGATTCCATGATAAGATTTAAGCAAGGACGGTTGGATCTAAAACCAGCATGACTCTTAAACTCAGAGATAGAAAGCACCTCATCACAGCACTTGCATAATATCCCATCACGAGTTATAAAGCCATCTTTTACCACCATATCATCCTTTGGGTTGTGGTATTGTATAACTTCATTAAGGGAGACAACGCCCACATGAATTAACCAAGACAAAACTGTTCTTCGACCAACAATAGACCACTTTCCTTCCATGAAATTCTTCCCTGCCCTATTAATGCTTCGTGGAAGCAACTTGCAGCTGCCTTTGTGGCTCTTCTGCTTCCTCATAGATTTGGAATTTTTGACAGAAGATTTGAATTTCTTGTTTTTTATAATTGCTGAAATCAAAAGATCATCATCATTTAGACGATATGCTTTTGATTTTCTTGATCCACTTTGCTCATAGCTAGTATCCATCACATGCAGCCTATGTCTAGAAGTAGATGCTCCTGACACATCACGCTGATACAAACTACTCAATTTGATTTCAAATATCTTTTTCGACTTCTTATGCACCTTCTTTCTCAAAGTTGCAGCAGTAGAAATGGACACACCATTCTTACATTTTGAATCAATACCAACAGATTCCCACTGTAACGTCTCATCTTCTTCCTTGACATGAAACATGGATACATCCATAGCAGTTCCATAAGGAAGAAGTTCATCAGTATTATCAGATCTTTCTTTTTCACATGTTAGGGAACTCCTATTACTATCTTGATCAGGGGAACCAGCTCCAGATCCATCAAGTGAGGTTTCTGCATTTCCTGAGCTAACAGGAACTTCATTCAAGCAAATACCATTTTGATCAGATGTGCTATCGGTGCCACAATTTTGCAAAGAACTTCCGTTCAAACCAATCCTTTCATGACCAAAAATATTCCTAGACTTAGTAGCAACGCCACCTGAAGTCTTCGAAGGACTTGTATACTTTTTCTCAGACTGGTTAGATTGCATCTCATATGAACAGAAAGCAGCATTACATTTTCCGTTTGGATGGATCACAATCTTCCTCTTTGCTTTCACCGCTTTACCTTCTTTTAGCAAACGAATAGTCCTCTTGATGAACATAACTGTAGCAAAAGGATCTAGAAGACACCAGCAATGAGCTAATGCAGCAGTAGTTTCCAAATTACCCAATTTCTCAATCTCTGAAGCTATATTAGACAGATCAGAAAATAAATGAGCAATACTAGTCCACTGAATACAATCTGTTTCCTGCATAATATTGCCTTGATCAGCAAATAAACTCTCCCTACACAAGCTCCAAGCCCTATGAAATTCGCGAATTGGTCTACCTTGGGGTGATCTGTAAACATATTCACCAATCAAATTGGACTTGTTATTCCTTTTACGTCTCCCAATCACCCATCGTGCTGCCCTTAGTAACCGATTGACATGGTAGCGAAGCAGAGGGCGAGGACAATTTTTTATATCTCTAGGCAGCGAAAACTCAGCTTCATCTAATTCTATAAAGCAACTGTCTTTCCATCTTGGTTTGGCTGGCCGAACAAGAACAGACTCGTCAGCAATAGCGACAGGCGGACAAACTACCAAAAGCTTGGTTGCGCAGCTCTCTTGAGAAACAGGCGAAGCTATTGCTTTGCTGATAGCAGCTTCATTCTTGTCATTTCCGTCTAAGATAGATAATTTACATTGTGAATCAATCCTATCACTAGTTCCGTGACTTCTATTTACTGCACTATGACGCTTTAACAGTAAGCAGCTACTTGCTAATCCCTGGCTAGATGATTCAACTATACGACACATTACTGCATCAGAAACAGGTAAAGAAATGGGTTGAGGCACCTCTGAATTAATTCCATGCAATGGACCCGCTGAATTCAGAACTTTTTTCAAACACGGTTTGTTATCAGAATCATCAATTGACAACTTCAACCTTTTAGATTCCATATCAGGGACACAACTCATTGACAAAGTAAAATCTTCAAAGCCACATCCTTGTCCAGGATTTCTACTTGAGTCATCTTGTAAATTACACAGACCCGCCTGTCTTGTTAATGCTGAATTATTACTATTTGAACAAGAAGCACCGGTCGCTCGCTTAGTATCATTACACTCAAAGTTGATAACTCCAGTAACAAGACACCTTTGATTACTTCCATCTGGATTACCCCCCAAAAACAATTCAGTAAATATCTGGTGCTCATTAATGGATCCCTCAGAAGTATCATCATGCAGTCCTTCAAGTTCTTTGCTAAATAACACGTTCATCGTGTTAAAGCACGAGGGAAATTTTATCATCTCTCTTGATTCCTTTTGTGCAGTAAACACCAGAATCCAAACATGAATATCATCCACTCAATGTCAGACTGCCTGCAACGACAAAAGCAAAGAGATGAAGTGATGAACCGTAGGACATAAAAATATTGTATCTCCAGAAAAATGGTAAGAACAACCTCCCAAACGTCCATGATATCATCATCCAGGTTTATATCAATGGAAATGTTTTCCCAAATTATCTGTATATCTCAAGTAAATGGCAGAAAGCCACAATTCAATGTCCCCCAAGATTTCCCATCATCGAAAGAAAGGAAAAAGAAAAGAGAAGAGTCAAATAGAGAGAGAGAGAGAGAGAGAGAGAGCATGAAGTAAATTTCCCGGTTGAGTACATAAAAGGAAACTTTTTAATTCCCAAGAGGAGATACTGAATATTAACCATTTCAAATCACAAAATTAAATAAAATTAAATAACTATATATAAATCAAGAAATAGTTTCAGTTAAGAAATTTGCATTTGAAAATGTTGTAGTAAAAGGACACCCGATGAGTACAGAAAGTATACATATTACAAAGCCAGCAAGTGAGGAAGTGTCTGGTCTCCAATTAAGATCAAGCAAACTAGAGAGAAAGGCAACTGCAACCCCCTCCTCTATAGGGGTTCTTGTTTCTTTTTTCTATGACACCGCTTGTCATGTTGGACGAATCAAAGAAAGGGAAATGATTATGTTTTCCACATATTTTTTCAGCCCAATTTACGACAATCAATGAAAGATTTGAGATTCCCACCACGGAATATCTGAAAGTTAGATACTACATAAATAAAATACCAAATACAGATATGTGATAATGGTCAGGCCATATCTATACATAGAAAAAGAGAGAAGATGAGAATGATTATAGCAATTACTCCCTCCATATCAAAATAGTGTTAACATTTGAGTTTAAATTTTTCCCAAAATAGTGTTAACATTTGCAATACCAATGAACATTTAATAAAATTTTACCATTTTTACCCCCTTCTTACTCTTCTTCTAACTACTATTCCAATTTCTTAATATGTTTGAAAAGTCCAAATGTTAACACTGTTTTGATATGGAGGGAGTAATATGAGACAAATCTAAACTATCCAGTAAGATTTGTATAATTGAAATCTGAAAAACACCCAAATGCACTCAAATCAACTGGAATCCAAAAGAAATCTCAATTTCCTTCTGATAAGATATACAGGATTGGAAATTATTCGAATTTAATAGTCCATAAACAGACATAGCAAACAACTCCTCTCGGACTCTCATAATTGTACGAACTCAAACTTGTGAAAATTCCTAAAACTTTCTAAAATTCAATAAAATCCGAGTGAAAATCCCCACATTTCCAGATCAAACCCTCGCCGCTTGAACAGATGATGCAAAATTGAAGGTTGCCCACAGCATTCCAGAAAAAAATAAACAGAAATCGGCAAAAAATAAATACAAAATTATAAACTATAAAGCTCACCTTTGTACGGCATTTGCTGAAAAGAATTCTCAACTCCAAAACCAGGAATTAGGGTTCTACAGAGCACAAATCAACCACAGGCCTCAATTTCACAAAATGAAGAGAAGATTTGGGAAAATTTGGGAATTGCGGGTTTGTAGAGGTCGAAGAAATAGGTCTGAAGTGAGAACAAATGTCAAGCAAAAGTGAGAGTCAATTACACACTCTCTCTCTAAAACTACACTTACAGAGGAGCTCTTGCTTCTCTGGCATGGCCTCACCACTTCGAGTAATTTTATATTGTAAGCTAATTAGTTTAAAACTTACCTTCAAATCAATTAATCAGTATCGTATTACACTTATTGGTGTTTGAATGTAACTTATAAAATTAACAGTCTATCAAAATAATAAAAAAAATTCACCACTTCAGCACCTTTTTTGTCTGTTTGTTTATTAAAATCATTTTTTTTCCTTCTCTTCGTCATCAGCATACTCTTTGTTAAATATAATTATTGGAATATTGATTATATTTGAGAAAATTTAACTATTGATATATTAATTATATTTGAGAGAATAATATTAATATTTTAACTAACAAAGTACCTCGTTTTTTATATTATAGAATGAAAGCAGTATTATTATTATTATGCAACAGGGGGTTTTGAATAAATATTTGAAAACCTTAATAATATGCATTTCAGTCACCACCTTAATTGCGATTAGCACCCTAAGCAAGGTCCGATAGTCTTTTTTTTTTTTTTTTGTAAATGGATCGTATATTAATCAACAAATGGAAAAATCGTACAAATTATAAGCTCAAAGTGAGCACCTCAGTCATTGCATCATGCACACCGTAACTCCTTTTTACTACCCAATATTATTCTATTTCGCTCATGGATTGGTGGCAATTCAAAGTTGGGAAATTGGCGAAATAAGTACTCAAACAATATGCGATTAGTGATAATGGTCCCCGTTCTTTTTTTGTTTTGTTTTTAGGAACATAAACAATTTGCGTTTGGCGAGAATGGTCCTTCCGTCCACAACTGTGACGGAAATAATTAATTTTTTTTTAAAACCCTTCAAGACATTGGGGTTAATTTGGGTAATTCAACAAAAAAATACATCAGGGGCCAAAACAACCAACCCATCTCCACCATCTCCTTCTTCCAAGTAGAACCACCATCTCTACCTCCACCAAACCTCCATCTCCACCCCTCCTCCTCCTCCACTTCCCCGCTGCCACCACCACCACCACTACCAAACCTCCATCTCCACCATCTCCTTCTTTCAAGTAAAACCACCTTCTCCACCCCCACCAAACCCCCATCTCCTTCTTCCACAAGACCCCACATTTGATGAAAAATAAAACAAACCCATAAAATAGTGCCCTTTTTTATTGGATGAATTCAATAGGTTTTTTTTGTGAAGATTATGGGCATGGAGATAAAGGGGTAATACAAGGAATTGGTGGTGGAAGGGTGGTGGTGCGGGGTAAAATTGGTGGTGGTGCGACTGGCGGGGGAAGGGTGGTGGAAAGGGAAGGAGAAAGAAGAGAATGAGATGAAGGGAGGGAGGATGAAGATGGGGACCAAAACAACCAATCGTAATATGTTTTGGTACTTCTAGTGCCAACTTACAAAAAATAAAATAGATTTTTCCCCAAAATACCCTTTAATTTTGCTATTTTTCATTTATTTTTTGGTTGACTAACAGTTGACATTAACTTTGATGGACGGAAGGACCATTCTCGCCAAACACAAATTGTTTATGTTCCTAAAAACATAACAAAAAAAAGAACGGGGACCATTATCACCAATCGCATATTGTTTGAGTACTTATTTCGCCAATTTCCCTTCAAAGTTTGCCACAAACAAATACCTATTCCTCCACCATCAGAGACGATATAATGTTATCCTAAAGATATCATCCCACCTAATCTGGCCAAACTGGGGACGGACACTACCATACTGGAGCCAAGTATATACCCAAATTCCGACAATATGTTCGCCAAAGAACTCCTCAGGATACTGGCTGGCGAGTAAAGCAGCCTACGTCTCCATAGCCCATGCACAATCCATCACCGTATGTAACACATCTTCGACCTTCCCTGTACATAAGTCTTATGTATGGACAAAAAATTATTAAAGTTCTCCTTTCGCAAGAAACTTAACAGCAGACTAGTAGAGTGAACTGGAAAATGAAAACGAATACGGATTCCTCTCATCACAAATAGCACATATGGGGAGAAGAATATGAATTTGATTTATGCATGTGTAATTTTCTGGTTAGATATGGTAATTTTTACCAACCAGAAATTCGATCATCTTGTTGATTTTTATCACATCTATTTAAACAAATAAAATAATTTTATGCTATTTTTGTCTTTCAAAAGGGTTAAATATTAACTAAGGAAAATGACTAATGGCTAAGTAAATTGAAAAAAATTAGTTAAAACTCCAAATTAAACACTATTCACATATGTTGTCATAAGCGATTTAATGAGTTATTTACAATTTATCCAAATAATTGGATAAATTTTAGCCACCTACCATTACCATATTACTAATATTTAATATAGTTTGGTATTGGTGTAGTGATTAAGGTTATGTCCTCATGAGCGTTCAAATCTCCATGATTGTTTCTTTAAATTTTTCTATTTATTATAATAGATAGATTCCTAATTTACTAAAATTTTAAAAATATAAAAATATACATTTGATATAGTTTATCATTTACTTTTTTGTCGCATTTTGATATCTTTTTATTGTAAAATTAAACAAAGAGTGAATATTTAATTTGCAACCCAAAAAAATATAATTGTATAATATTATGGTACATTTGGATGGGATGGGCTTAAAAAAAATTACTTATGGACAATATTTTTTTTGCAAATAATTTAACTTTTCAAAATTTAAAATAAAGATACAAAACTCAAATTTTATTTAATCACACTTTTGATAATGCGCGAGTGGAATCCAACTTTCACATTAGATATTGGAGATCGACGGCGTTGGATTAGATTGATGCATGAACTAAATTCGCATATGATTTCACTATAATTAAAGATAGTGAAATGACAAAAAAGAATTTAGTTTTGGAAGGCTCTATGATTTAGTAGAGGTTGCATCTCTTAAACAGACGAGGTTAGATTTTTTTTTTTTGGCTAAAATAAGATGCATATATATAAATTAACCTTGATCTAACGGTACAACATCCAAGTAGTTAGGACTACACAAAAGGCCAATATGGGCATCCTCTGCCAAATGGCTAACAAAAAGGGGATTACATGTAAAAGTTCTACCAATAGTCCTACTAAAATAAGCCCCACGGGCTTCCCCCGCCAATAGTTGGCTAACAAAAGGGGGTACATAATGGAAAGAAATAAAATCAGAGGATGATAGACTTCCTCCTGCTTTGGCCAGGGCATCTGCGCATGCATTTGCCTCTCTGTAGACATGTGAGATGCTAGTCTCCTGTATGAGCTTAAGAAGCTCCCTGCAATCATAAATAAGAGTAGACAGTGGGTGAATGGAAATATCAGCATGTTGAATAAGGTGATTAACAACTTTGGCATCTAGCCCCACAACCAGCTTTTAGATTTTGTGATTTGATGCCATTTTCAAATAGTCTTTCAGGGCCCACAGTTCTGCTACGTTATTAGTCCAAATACCCAAGTTCCTGGAGAACCCCGAAATCCATTCGCCTTTGTGTTTCCTGAGTATCCCGCCACCACTGCCCTGTCTTGGATTACCAATAGATGAACCGTCAACATTAAGTCTCACCTAACCATTGGGCGGTTTAGTCCAAGAGACCATGATTTGATACCCAAAGCAAAGCATTCAGTGTATTTCTTAATGGTATCCAAGACTGGATTATTAACATGCTTATCAGGAGTAAAAATCCTCTGGTTTCTATTGTTCCAAAGAACCCAACAACCATAAGAAAATATCGTTAACCATGTCACATTGTTGAAGGTGGAAATTTTGGTAGCAGTTGCACACTTTTGAATCCAAAGATCAAAGTCGAGGTTCTGGGCATCATAAAGGTAAGTATAAAGACCGATATTACGTCACAGACTTTGAGCTTTACCACAGTAGCGAAAAATTTGTTCTACTGTTTCCTGATGGTCACCACAATGGGGGACAATTCAGGCAAGTAGTAATGTGTTTTCTAAACCGATGTTCGTTAGTGGCGAGACTAGGGGTGTGCAAATTCGGTAAAAACCGATTTACCGACCGAATTCGATTTGAATTTGGTAAATCGAATTCGGTAATTCGGACCAATTCGGTAATTCGGATCATACCGAATTCAAAAACTTCGAATTCGGTTCGAATACGGTATATGATTTTAGTGAAATCAGTATTACCGATTTCGAATTGAAATCGGTGAATACGGTCGGTATTACCAAATTCGAATTCGAATTTGAATTCAATTTCAATTTCATATTATAATATTATCTCAATATATATAATTATCTTTATTATACATTTTTATTTTTAATTTTTAATTTTTAATTTTTTTTAACATGGTTAAAAAATACACTATAAGTACTCTCTTACCTAAACCTAATAAATCTAACCCTAATTTTCTCTTCCAAAATCTTGAGCAGCTGCTGCCCCCCTTGGCCCCTTTTGCCTTTTCTCTCCAAAATTCCAAATCCAAAATGAAACTATGAAATCTGAAGACCAATTCCTGTGTTCAACATTGAAGGCTCCCTTACCAACTCTGTCTCCGACCTACAACCACTGCCGCTTAGGATCGCCGCCTAGGACCGCCGCTGCCGTTGAAGTTGTTCAGGTACCGGTGAAGCTTGAGAACATTGAAAAAATGGAAAAAAAATTGAATGTTCTGAGAACATACGAAATCTAGAACATTAAAAAAAATTGGAAAAAATTTGAAGTAGATACATGCTCTTTTGAACTTACTTCATGAATGGTTTATGTATTTTGGACTTGTATTTTGACTTAAAACATGAATCATTCATGTATTTTGGACTTTAATTTTGTAAATTGGACTTTAATTTTGTAAATTGGACTTTAAACTTTAACTTGATTATGTGTATGTACTTTGGACTGATATTTTGAACTTAAGATATGAATCATTAATGGATTTTGAACATGAATTACAGGTCATTGTTTTCTTGAACTTTTGAAATCGGTAAATCGGAATTCGGTTCGAAATAGGTCGGTATTTTTTAAAATCAAATTACCGAAAAAACCGATTTCAAACTACCGATTTACCGAATTCGAAATCGATGCTCACCCCTAGGCGAGACGATGATGATTACAGAGCCATAGGAAAATATTGATTCTTTGATTACAGGAAGTAGTCCATATCCATTCCCATTTATTTTCATCAATTTTATCATCTTCAATATCATTATGGATCACACTATGAGTGTCTTTGGAGTAAAGCTCCCATTGGCGGAGTTTTTCCATCTTCTACGGTCTGGAAGGTCAGATATCTCTGCAATGAGGATTACTTTAATAAGATTCACTAGATGATTAGGAATAGGGAATGAGATATTAGTTAGGATCCACATACTGTTATTGCTAAAAATCTCTTTAAGGTGCATATCATCATCTCCCTTATTCAGAGGACCCAAGGTGATGCGAAACCATGATGTTTTATATAAAGGTTCGGCTTTTTAGCAGATCTTTCTCTATCTCGAAATAGTTTTTATGGGAATATACTCAACACAACTCCGAGCAGGCTAAGTATCAATGAAGGCTGAAACACCACAACTAGAGAAACAAGCTAGTTGATACAGTAACTCAATGAATATGAAGTTCTACCGAAAATTCATAAACAAGTATCTAAGGAATAACCTTAACAAAAATATCAATATATCTAACATAAGTATAAAGGTGGCCGAAATCACTCTTAAATAGAGGGAGATTTCGGTTCCAACAATAAAAGGAAAAGCATAAAAGAGTCCTTGAAGAAGTAGGACTCTTGGAAAACAACTTGCTATCAAGTAAAACACTTAAACAAGATAATAGAAAACATGTCCTGTTATCTTGTATCTAGGCGGCTAGAACATAACAAACTATTGAAGAGTCCTTCAAGTATTAGGACTCTTTAATAACTAACTAACAAACACTTGGACAACATGTCCTTTATTCTAGCAATTATGTTAAACACGCCTAAATAAAGTAAATAACATTGCTGAAAATAATTAAAGTCTAGAATAGGCTAGAATAGACTTTAATGTACAAAAAGACTAAAATGCCCTTTAAATTCGTCTCAATTCTGGACAGCTTGTTGGGCCAACTTGCACGACTATTTCGGATATTAAGAAGGCAGAATCTGATATTGTGATCTTCATAGATGTTGTAGATCTGCCTCTTATCTTTAATATGCAACCGGAATCAGCTCCATTGGATACCTATATCGAAAGATATGATCATTATGCCAAACAGTAGCAAAGTTGTCCATTCCTTGTGCACTTATGATACTTAAGAGGTTAACTTGTACAACATTCCTAGATGTAACTTAGAGTCCTCTTTGTATCTTAATACACGTTCCCTTGAGTTGGGCAGCCACGAGATTGGTACCGCATCACAAGGTAAGTTTTCTTAATTCTCCTAGGCCAGTCCAGTCATCATGCCAAATTTTGATAGTTTTACCATCCCCGGAATCCAAGTAGAGCAATTATGAAAAAGGTTTAAACCATTGTGAAGAGCTCTAAGATTGATGGAACCATGTCCTTTTTTCAATTTGATTTGTGTCCCAGCCGCATCTTTAATGTATTTCGTACTAAGACTCTTGGTCTAGTTATTGTCATCATTCCGCTAAGTCTCCAGATGAGTTTAGCCAATCTAACTCGGTTGATGTTGCAGCTTTCATGATGCCCAGTCCCCCCTTCCCGGTTTTTAGGTTTAGATACTCTATCCCGTTTCACAAGATGCATCTTATTATTAGACGACGATCCACTCCAAAGGAAAGTCATGTTCACCTTATCAATCTTATCACAAATGGATAAAGGAAGAGGTAAGCACTAGAGTAATTATAAGAGAGAATCTAGGAAGAAGAATATTGGATGATGGTTCTTCGGCTCGCTATGGATAAAATATTTGCCTTCCAACCAGTGAGTTTCTGTCTGACTTTATCAAAGATAAATTGAAATTCAGAGTTTTTGGGTTTACTCTGAAAGATAGGGAAACCTAGATACTTGCCTAGGTTATCCGTATGATGGATTTGAAGCATACTTTCAATCTCTTGGATTCTATCCAAAGGTCAATTGTGCGAAGCAGTGAACTTTGACTTGGAAAGGTTAATGTTCTGGCCAGATCTACGACTGAAGTCATCAAGTACTTTTCTCATTTTAGAGATAGTACCGTTGTCAGAAGCCCCAAACAAAATGATATCGTCAGCAAAGAGTGGAGTATAAGCTTTGAAAGTGGGTCAAGATCATGTTTCTGACTCCGACGATATCAAACTTCCATCCACCATGGGGATATTTCAAAGATAAGATTTTATTATTTTTCCTGTTGTGGATAGAAAGGGCTTTCAGAAATTTGAAATTAAGGCCATCCCACATAAGTCAATCAAGCATAGATTTCATCGCCCATAAGTGTTTTTCCTCTTTGTAAATGACATCTAATTTTGCAAGAAGATCACGTTCAAGATTGATGAGGAAAGGGGATTGATGGTTTTCAAGTGCAAGCTGAGTACCTCTAATACGAGCAAGCAACTTCTTTTTCTTAGTCTTAATGTTCCCAAACACATTAATATTCCAAAGGGACACATATTTTTTAAACAAGTAGCCACAGTATAAAATTTATCGTCTCTGCTTAACCAAGAATCACTAACAATGGCATTAAGATTAGGATGAGCAAGCCAAATAGGTTCGAAACAGAAAGGTTTATTTACGGGCATTATGTGATGAGGTTGAAGTTGGAGGAGAATGGGGGAGTGATCCGACCTTGTTCTAACCAAGTTGTACAAGGTGGCATCTTGATAGAGGTCTGGCCAAGAAGGGTTAGCGACCGCTCTATCACTCATTTGGAAGATGATCTTCCCATGATCTCTTTTGTTGGTCCACGTAAACCGCAAACCTTCATGACCAAGGTCAATGATATTGCAATCGTCAAGCATATTCTTAAAGGCAATAACACGAGATTGGCAATGAGGTAAACCTCATAATTTTTCGGATTGGAAAAGGATTTCATTAAAATCGCTCATAAGAAGCCAAGGTAAATCATGACTAGCAGCTAGATTACGCAGATGATGCCAAAAATCAATTCTAGTATTAAAATTGGGGCTAGCATAAACGGCCGAAAATAACCAAAGATTAGTGGAATTTCTAACCTTATCCACGACATGGATGGATTGTAGATTTTTTGATACAATGTTGAGTTCAATATCCACCGCGTTCCAAAGTAGCCACACTCCTCTAAAACCTTCCAGATCGGCTCTTTCGGAATGAGTAAATGGTAGTCTAGCACAAATGTTCTCCGTATGAGTACCTCTAATTTTTGTTTCAAGGAGAGCTAAGACGGTTGGATTATGGATTCGAATGAGTTCTATCATATGATCATGGAATTCCGGATGTCCCGCACCCCTTACATTCCAAACTAGTATTTTAATCATTGAGGTTATTGAGTTGTACTCGGCCTCCTTGCTGCCCCGAGTCATTGGCGGTTCCATCACAAGATTGGTTGCTTAGTTTAAGTTGAACCCCAGAATAAGATGTATCGAGTAATTGCAACTCAACCGGTTCTATGTCCGATCGATGTACAAGTGGAACTTCCTCACCATGTCTACCAATTAAATTGTTATCAGAACGTTCCTTACATTTGGCGTTTCCAATTTTAAAGATCGGATGTCTAATGTGAATGAGCTTCTTATTGTTGGATTTTCTGTCTCTCTTGGAATTTCTTGTCTTCCTTGTGGACGGATTCAACTTGGTTATGCATGATGCTGAGTCACTGTACCCGTCGGAGTCCATGTTGGACTCCCCCTCTGACTACTCTGTCTCCGGTTCCTTACCCATTGTTGAGCTCTCAGTGAAAACAAAGTTGTCTGGACTGAGGTTGCAAAGTTGTTCAGGTGGGCTATGTTGGTCATGACTCAATCCATTAATTGTGTTGGGTCTAGGTGTCACGACCCAAAACCAAGGTCGATGACATGGCAGTGGCTCATTGGTTGATGAAACACCAAAGCCGACAACCAGAGTTACTAAAAGGAAAATTCAATTATGATATAATCCAAAAATAAGAGTTAAACAACGGAATTAATATGCGTAAAACAATACTAAGTATTATAAATAAAATTGTTCAACATTGCTATATATGAAATAATCTAAGTTCTTTATTTGAAGCCGATTATGAGTCACTCATCATTGTCCTCTTCCCAAGCTTCAACAACATCATCAATATGCTCATCATCACCTCCACAGTAAAGCGGATGGACTGAGCTCCGGTGCTCAGTAGGGACCGATAATCACAAGTATCAAATAGGACCAAACAAGAACAACTAGTTAAGATAACAATTAAGCTAAATAACCACGCTCTTCATTTCCAAGCACTTATACAACTGAATGTACGAAGGGCACCGTGCTCTGTCCTGCTCTGTCCAAACAGTACGCACGATTGTATACTTGCTTAGACACTACGAGTATAGCTACCACTGTGACACAACTTCCCACAATTCGAGCTCAAGTATCTATTCACGACTATACGACAATAACTGTAACGACCCTAACACTTTGCCTTGTTAGGAAAATCCCAAGAAGTTCATATGCACTGGGTTCAGTTTCACCCCCTGAACGAACGGGTTCACGCCTTAAGGACTCATCCTACATTGTATCATCATCCAATAACTTGGACTCCACAAAACCGTTACAGTCCCAATTATTTTCCCTCATCAGGTGAAGGTCCATGAAGTGCCACGCATGATCCCCGGGATCACCACATTCGCATATTATCGTGCTCACAAGTATACCTTTCGAACGAGTCCTGCCATTTAGTAGATCCTAGACACGAGCTCAAACCACTTAGGACTAAAGACGAACGACTCCAGGTATTATTCAATTAAGACGACCAAAGCGATAAAACAATTAGGCGAGTTTGTAAAATAGCCAATTACGATCCATGTTACACGTGTAACACTTAACACTAACGAATTACGTAATTTCAAGTATAATAACGCATTAATTTAATTTAAGATTCAGATTATGTCGCATTTAAATGAAGTTCAAAACAGTTTATGCAATATCGGAAGCAATAAATTCAATTCATACAATTGACACGTAAATTTCACAATTCATGCAACATATAATGCCCCAAAGCTCCCAAATCATTAACCCAACAACACCCACTGATTATACACGGTTAAATACGAGAATTAAACGACGTAGGTGTCCCTGCCTCTTACGAAGACAAAAAGATAACAGAAAAATCGAAACAGTACTTCCCAGTCTTACTCTCAAAGATATAACTTCATGCTCAAGACTCGGAATGATGTGCCTTCTGCGCTCACTCGAAACTTATTCGATTATCTTCGAATCGGTATATTATGGGCTGAAAACGAACGAGTAACACTCCCTCGGTGATCTCTCAAAGTCTAACCTAAAATCTCAAAAATTCTACAAAATACTCATTGTGATTGCTTGCTGCTAGACCTACTGTTTCTTTCTCTAATTGGGCACGTCTCCCAAAAATCCCTATGGATGCTGCCCTTTCCCCTGATGCTTTCTATTGTTTAGTGATTGAGAGTTGTGGGTCCTCTGCTCCTTTGTAATATATAAATATATAGCCCCCCGTCCCCCATTTTTCCATACGTTATATAATATATATAGCTCACCATTCCTCTTCCTATTCCTATTCTTTATACTTAATACTAAAAAAAAAAAAACACCAACTGATGCCCTTTGATGTGCTTTCACTTATTATTATTATTATAACTTATTTAATCCTCACTAAAACGTACAGAAAAAGTAACACGTAAAATGTAAAAAAAATAAAAATAAAATAGACACGTAATCACACATAATACATACGCTACACACTAAGTCACATAAAAATAAATTACACATAACATGTAGGTAAAAAGTTACGGGTATCACACTAGGTCCACAGTGAATGTGGCTGAGGTTGGGCTGGACCAGAGGTTTATTTGGCCCAATTGGCTCTCTGGTAGTAGTCTTAGATTGTTGATTTAATGTTGATTGGCATCTGCAAATGATTTGAAGAGAGCCCGGTCAGTTCCACGTTATTGGCCTACCGGGATGGGGATATCGTTGGGTTTGGGGCCCAAATTGGAGTTTGAGTTATTGGGGTTACTGGATCGGAGGGTAATGTTGGGTTTGGGGTCCAATTTGAAGTTTGACGTATTGGGTCTCTGTGAACCCGTGTTCCTGCTTGATACCTCCGCATCCTTAGAGGATGCTCCGGCGACCTGGGATTGCGAGAGGAGTGTGAGTTCCTCTACGAATGCATTTTGGAGTGTTCTTTTCGATTTTGAGGAGATCAACGGTGGATTATGCTCAATTTTTAGAGGGGAAAACTGATTGGCAGTGGGGATTATATTTTCCAACCGATGATGATTGATGTTGCAGTCATCGGCTTTGGGAGCTGTTATCTTCTTTTCCGTCAGCATTGGGAGGAACGCCATCCCAACACCTCTCCCATCTCCCCCAAACCAGACCTTGTTTGGTAGTTTGATTTTACCGGTAAGTTCGTTGGCAGAGAAGTATTAATTGTTGACTTAGACATATTAAGTTGACTAGACCCATTTTCACTGTTTTTGTGGAGTAGTTTTATCTTAGTAGGCTACTAAGTTTAAAACTTATATCCAAGCCAATCAATACAGTACACGTAGGAAAGAGAATTGAACATTCAATTCTCTTTCCTACGTGTACTGCACTCATTAGTTTGGATGTAACTTATAAACTTAGTAGCCTACCAAGATAAAAAAAAATCGTTTTTGTGACTAGGACCCGATTTGACCTTGGTAATAGTTGTCCCTATCTTATGCCCTTCAGTCTCCAAACTTTGGAGGTGCTAGCTGTTGATACTTTGTGCCCATGATTTTCATCTAAATCCTTGTATTTTCGGCTAGCTTCTTTAAGGTCCGTTTGGTTTTCTGATTCCGGCGAAGCAGCCGTTTATTCGTAACTTGGTTCCACGACCCTAGTGAATGTTTCTGGGATTCTGTTAGTTCTTCATCCATAGGACAGTCCTGTTGAGTGTTGCTCAATTCTGTAGGTTCAACAATAGTACTATCCACTGAATTTGAATTTGTTTTAGGCAAACTTTGAATACCAGTAGTTAGACTTGCGCAAAGATTGTTTAGATGTCCGATTAAACCACAGTTGTAGCAAAATTCAATACCTTCGTATTGGATTGGTTGGATATGCTGTTTCCAAATTCTCACGAATGGTACAAGTGTTTTTTTCAAATCAATTCAAATGCAGAGTCTCACATACCGTTCCCTTTCAGCTCTTGATGTTCTTGCGTCAATTTTTAGCAAGGTTCCTAGCTGGTTTCCTACTTTGGTTAGGATGGTTTTATCATAAAAATCTACCGGTAACGATGGAAATCAGGCCCATATTGCAGTAGTTGTTGTACTATCCTGGTAAGGATTAAATTTTGGTCGCCACAATCTAGTTACGAGGTATTGAACATTTGGGAACCAAGACCCTCCATCAATCACCCTAACAAAATCTTCTTCTATCCCAAATTTGGCGATTAAGAAGTTGTTTCCAAGATTAATAAGTCTTAGTTCACCTGCTGGGTTCCACATTTGGCGTACTTTAAAGTCAATATACCCATAGTTTAGTGGCTCTCCCTATGGCTTGATAATAATGAAACTTATCTATGGAGATCGACATCTCAACTTGTCGCTCTTTGATAGTTTAACTGATGATATATTATCTCTTTCAGTTTCTGAATCCGATTCTTCATCCAAGTGCTGGACTAGGATGTTTCATTGTACATCTTTCGCACACAAGTTGTGTGATTGGTTCAACTTATCTTTGTATGATGAAATAGTTTGACTGATACTTGGTTGCTCTGTAGAATTGTTATTCTTAACCTTCTTTGTGCTTCTTTACAGGTGGTCAGCTTCTTCAGGAGGCATAGTAATGTTGGTGTTTCCAGCTCTCATTGTTGAGGTTGCAGGGTCGCTAATGTTGAGAGAGACATGTTATGAGGTTAGTTATGGAAGTTAAAGGATAGGGTATATTCATTTTGAGAAAGTGAACATTCGGTTTAGGACAAATTAAAATAGAAATAGTACATTCGATATGAGGAGAATAATATTTTTATATAGTTTATCATCTACTTTTTTGTTGTATAATGGTATGTTTTTTTAGAGGAAACTATTGTTTATACTCATTAACTATTTAGCAATAGCAAGTTATGACCAACAAGTTTTTTACGTGCCTTTTCTACTCACGGCTATTTTTTGGGTCCCCAAATACTTAAAATTGGCGGAATCCGGCCAACCTCGACGGAGATGGACCATATGCACCTCACATGTTCAACGGAGCAAGGGCAAAATAGTCCAAACTCAAACCTATAACAACCTCCAAAATCATCTCACCCAAATTTCGCCTCTAAAATCATTCCTCCCAACTATTCCCTCCACGATAACCCTAATTTTCTGCTATTGGGACCCTAATTTTTCAGATTGTTGGTATCAATCATGAATTCAAACTTCTCTTCAATTTGTAGAAGATCAAACTGCTCTCAAGCTTTCCGACCTCAAGCTTATCATCGTTGTAAACCCCCAAGACCGGTGGTAACCTTCACATCAAAACATCTCTTAATCCAGATAGAAAGTTTAATGTCTGTAAAAAAATTTAAGTACCAATTTTTTGTTCGAAATATGCTGTCCTTTTTTTATAGAGATCTTAGTCAATAATGTAGTATGAGATTGACAATTTTGACTTATGCCAATTACAGATTGATGGGAGGTGTAATTTCTTTGAATTGATGCCAACATTTTATTTTTTGGAAATTTGTCGCAATTCTTTAGAAATAGTTCAGTCAATAATGTGGTTTAAGATTTGATAATTTTGACTTATGGTATGAATTTGATGACTCAGTTGAAGAATAAGGGTGGGTGTGAGTTCTTTGAATGGATAGAATTTCCAGATGAAGTATTGAATTCGCAAATGGTGAGTGACTTGTGGTTAAATGTTGTTGCAAACCAGAGGGAAGAAGATATTGTGAGGAAGTTGACAAATGAAGAAGTGTTGAAGTTATGTTGTCAAATTTCAGTTATACTTTATGTTGTGATGTTCATTATGATAGTTTGTTTGCTCATGAAGCTAGTAGGTTGTAGGAAAATATTCTAGGTATTAGTAGCATGCTACTTCGCTTGTAAAATTCTATTGAACATAAAGAGAATGATTGATTATGGTTGATTTCAAGCACCTCTTAATATGGTTATTTTAAAAGTCTACCGAACATGTGTACTAGCAGGGCATATGAAATAATGACATTAATTCAAGTAAAAAGAACCATTAAGTTGACATGAACTAATGTCATTAGTTCATGTAAAACTATCTATGGTTTATGTCACCGGAATACCTTGCCATATTCAACTAAAAAACAATCACTTACTTAAAGCATCTTAAACCATAACAAGTGAAACAATCTCCTACAAGTACACTCCATAAACCTAAAAAATACAAAATATTTCAATTGAGGTAAACTATTATAATGATACGACGCTTGCTTAAATAAAATCTTAAACCATCACAAATGAAACAAACAAATAGCCACCACAATCCCATAAACCTCATAGTTCAACTGAGGTGCAAAATAACTTAAATGAGTAAAACAACATGTTTTCCATGCAAAATTACCAAGTAAACAAAAGATCCTTTAAGTTATGAATATTCTGACTCTTCAGCTTCTAAATCTTCATTGTATGGATCTTGAAGAATATCCTCCTTTATTGACCACATATTTCCCTGATCTTTTTCTTGGGTTGAAAACCTTATTAGTTTGTCTACAACCAGTTCCTTCAGCAAGGTTTTCTTGAGTAGATTTCACTGAAGATATCATTGATCTTCTATGTATGTTGACAACCTGAAATTCAAGACATAAGTAAATCAGGAAAAAACTACCCCATTCTATACATATACAACAACAGTTGTAACAACACTTGCTTGGCTTGGTAAATTCTTTTCCGTTTCAAGAATTGTTTGCTCCACTTCCATCTTAAAAAGTATGCTCCAATTGTAAAGTAGGAATTTAACACATGTAAATGAGAAAAACATACTTTGTATGAATTTTATAAAGTTCCAGTAGTAGTTGATTGACTTGTTAAAATCCTTTTTGCTTCTTGAATTGTTTGCTCCAATTCTATCTCAAATGTTTGCTCCAAATCCGATTGTGCTACTTCTTCTTATTTTCTATTCTAACATGCATGCCTCACATTGCATCCTCTTTTATTATGTCTCAATTATGGGCAATAACTGCACTTATTCATGCTGGTATGTTAGACTTCATATTCATTTGGTACTACAATATTGCTCACGACACTTCATTCACCTTGTTCTGATATTGCTAGTGGTTGTTTACACAATCATACATTCACATGTACACGTGTAGTTGCATGTACACAAGGGATGCCACATAGTTTCCACTTCCTACAAACACATTTTTATCACCTAGATTTACCACAAATATTTCCCCATATATACTCCACCTAATACATTCTATCACCACCCCTAGGTATGTAATCATTTGCCATATTCTTCAGTTTTCCACATACTTTCTAACATTATGACATATTAAGCTTTGTTGTTTACTAGTATATTCTCTATTATTTTTCATTCTAGTCATCAAATATGTCCTAATGGGTTCTAGCATAGACAAAATGGGTAAGGTTCTTAATTGCATACAAAATTACACTGTTGAAACTTTCACAAAGATTGTCCAACATGTTACACCTAGAACTATGTCTAAAGTATGCCCCTTACCCATTTACGAGGATATATGTTCTGAACTAGCCACTCAAACACCTTCAATTTTTTTAGGTTATCCTTATAGGTATTCAAATTAGTAGAGCTAAGACATGCTCAAACTAGATCCTTAAGTGCACAACCATATACATGATAAACAATTTTTAAATGTCTTAGACATCTCAAAAGTTTTATCTCTGTTGGGATAAAGACAAGCTTTCTCGAAAATAAAAGTAAAATATTCATTATGAAGATTATGATTTTAGCCACATTCGCATGTCCACGGTTTGATGCCACATCTGGCAGAGAATTATATAGATAAATTGGAATATAACTATTTTGTTTAAGGGAGTTTTCAAAATAAAGCCAATTTTGTCGGTTACTAAATATACTATTCCATCAATGTATGATCAGTAAAATATTGTGTCAATCAAAGAAATGTGTCAAGTTATAGTAACACCATTTTCATTCAACAAGACATTGTAAGACCACAATTAGATGTTAATGATGTTGAGAAGTTGCAGTAAAAGATGGAATTAACACGTACTTTTGTTGTTAACCTCTAAATATGCTTGCTATAAATGTATTGGATACCATTTTTCTTAAAGTTGTTCATTCACTTCAACACCAAGAAACTCCAACTATAACTGATGAACGAATTGCAACCTAATAACCATGGCTAATATATGTTTCTTTTCTCATAGATTCTTTTATATTTTTCGTGTGGTGACATGGGAGGTGGTGGTGAATTGTAGGTTGATTTGAACGGAGTGTAGTCGGTGTTCAATGAAAATGAGGCAGTGAATGGTGATGATTTTTCTTAGTATCAGTCTTTCTAAGCAAATGAATTGGACATTTGAGAGGAAATCATCAAACCCGTATTTTGGTATGGCAATCTCGGATGGTATGGTGAATGGAGGTCTTCTTCCTCTATTTTCCAATGCAAGTGGTGGTTTGCAACTATGGAGGTGGAATAAATATTCGCTTTGTCAGACTTAATTAATATGAGCCTCGATATTTACCGTTTCCTTGAAAAGAAACCAATGATCTTTGCCCTAACAAGAAACATGTAGTTCTTTGGGTTGTTTGCAAACATAATTATAAAAAAAATGTAAAAGGTGGTGCCGAAAGCGGTTGGCTACCGACACTGAATAAAAAGAGAACCAATGGTGATGGACGAGGGTTGTCGGGAGTGAATTGCCCATTTTACCCTCGTTAATTTGGTCCATAATTTCAATTGTTTTAATTTTTGCTCGAAATCACTGTGAAAGAACGGGACTAAATTATCAAATAATTAATAGTTGTAATAAAAAATAATAACAAAAGAACAACACTCGGACACAAGTAATAGTTGTGGGGACCAATTTTGCAAGTTACTCATTTTTTTTTTTTTTCGTAGTTCCCAAACTTACCATTGATTGCTCCAAAAAAAAAAAAAAAATTGATTTGGACAATGCAAGTTTCAAAGACAGAAAGCCGAAAAAATGGAACAGGCCCATCTATACTTCCAGGCCAGGCCCATCTGTACTCGTGTCTAGATAACCTTTATCAGACGTGTCCAGATCACGACCGTCCATAAAACATCAAGACAAGTGTCGAGTCCAAAAGTGTTACAGACCATCATGGCTCGAGCTTGCTTTCTCCATAGCCATCATCTTCCAAGCTTCACTCCATTCTCGGCACCCTTTATAAATCCCCTTCCCAAACAAGCTCAATTCTCACTTCTCCTCAGATTCTCTTCTTCTTCTCAGAGACATCGGCGGCGATTTTCGTTCTCAGTCATGGCCTCCGCTACTAAGAAGGTAAATAAATTTTGTTGTAATCAGTAATCTGATTGAATGATTTTGAGTTTTATTATTATTACTCCCCGTTCAATAACTAAGATTTTATCAAATTCTATAGCAAGATAGTGTAAAATTTCAAACATGACCCTATTTAATTTACTCTTAATTTAATTATATATTATTTTCTCTCTCTATTCTTCTCTCCCGCCTAAGTGAGTGGTAGAATTGAAAAATCATCATTAATGAACCATTTGTTTAGAGATTGGACAGTTAATTTGAGACATATTGAAAATTGAGACGTACGGATAATTTGGGACGGACGGAGGGAGGATTATTATTTTTTGGCGATTTTTTAGTTGTGGAATGTATTAAATTTTGTAGGTTTTGGTACCGATCGCGAATGGAACAGAGCCGTTGGAGGCGGTGGTAACCATAGATGTTCTGAGAAGAGCTGGCGCGGTTGTTACAGTGGCTTCTGTTGAGAAGCAGTTGCAGGTGGATGCTTGCCATGGAGTTAAAATTGTTGCGGATGCCCTAATTTCTGATTGCTCTGATACTGTTTTTGACCTCATTTCTCTTCCGGTAAGTTTTAGTGATACTCGATTATTTTGATCTATTTCATGTGAAGGAATGGGAGTGGAAAAATATGCTTTGATGGAAGTGTGGAATCTAAATTATCTCGGAAAGATAATATAAAAAAAATCAATTTTGGTATAGGTGACTACATTTCACCTGTATTATGTGAGCAACCACTTTGTGCATTCGTTTCTTCATTTCCAAATGTTAAATCAGTCTGTTTCAGTGATATTCTAGGAGCACTCACTTTGTGCCATGCCCTGCCCATACCCCAATTATTGGGGTACTCAATGGGTTATGTATTGTTGCTGTTCTACTCTATTAGAGATTTAGAGTTAATAGATGGTGAATAGAAGTATGGAATGGAACTACTGTTATTTGAATGTAATAGATTGAAGTTCAATTTGTGTTTTTTTTCAATGGTTGTTTTGTCTTTTGCTGTGGCATTGGACCACCCCCAAGTCATAAGTAATAGGAGATGGCCTTGAGTGATCTCTCTGGATTTCAAGCTGCAAACTTGTTTCTTACTACTTTGATTCTTGGTGAGGTCTCGATTAAGAACGGTTACCCTGCATAACTGTATGCTTTCCGTGTTTATAGCTCCTACTTTTGTCCGTTAAGCCTGTTCATATTAAATTGCTGTTCTGTGACATTTCTTGTGTGCTTTCTCGGTGGTAGTATTTGTCCATTCGGACTTATATTTAAGTTTTGTAATAATATATTTTTCTTTCCCAAAAAAAAACAGGGTGGAATGCCTGGTGCCACTGCACTTAAAGAGTGCAAAACGCTGGAAAGCATGGTAAGAAAGCAAGCTGAGGAGGGACGACTTTATGCTGCAATATGTGCAGCTCCTGCTGTTGCGCTTGGCTCATGGGGTCTATTGAAGGGGAAAAAGGTTGAAATCACATAATATGAGTTAAATTACCAGATTATGTATTCATCATTTTTTTCCCTCAGGTTTGTGTCAACATATAATATTAGCAATGATCTTTTGGCAGGCTACTTGTTATCCTTCATTTATGGAGCAGTTGTCATCCACTGCAACTGCAAATGAGTCAAGAGTCGAGCAGGATGGCAAAGTCGTGACAAGTCGAGGGCCTGGAACAGCATTGGAGTATTCTGTTGCACTTGTTGAGCATTTGTTCGGAAAAGAAAAGGCAAATGAAGTATCTGCACCACTAGTATGTATTCTATTATATTTAATAAAGGCTTGTTTCTTAATTAGCAAGGACTTGGAATCTCGTTCAAGTTGTTGCACTTATGAAAAGAAATATTTATATACCTTCTTACCATCTTGCTGGGCAATGAAAGGAGTGGGGAAATCTCGAAGTTGCAATTTACTTATTTTATATTGTTAAGCCAAAGCTGTAGAAAAATGGAATGTACTGCAACCAGCATGTATATTTCCTATACTTTCCTATAAAAGAGAACCAATGCTCACATAAATACCACCCTAAATGGAAATGAGTGGTTCTGACATATTTTCTTGGCTAGGTATTGCGCTCCAATCATGGGGATGAATATGTGTTTGCGGATCTAAATCCAGTCAGTTGGAAATGTGAGAAAACTCCTAAGGTAAATATTGATGGTATTTCTGTTTCTTGTTTCATAGTTGCTTCAATGTCCTCCATCTAAAGCATTAAGTCGTACCTTTCAATGACATACTTTATCACGTTAATTTCATACCACTGAAGCTACTCTCACTTGCTAATGTATTGGTCTGTTAATGGATGTAGCATGGGCGAAATAAATTTCTTATCTCTCTCCAGCTGTTATTCTAGAAAGTGGATTGAAATGTCTAAAATATTCCTTAAAAAATACATCATGTGAGAGGTACTTGACTGACTTGACGGATTCCATCCAAAAAATTGGATGGAAGGACCTTATTAGCAGGTCAAAGATACATGCAGGACCTTAAAAGGAAAAATTAAACATACATGACCTTAAGCTCAATCTCAAAATACTTAATGGACCAAATAGGCGATTTTGCCTCTTAGAGAATGCCAAATTGATGTATTTTTCCATAAAGAGTTCAAAGTAACATGGCTAGTAGAAATGTCAAACCGGTGATGTTACTAGATTGGTAAAAAGTTTAAAACGCTTTCTTTCTTCCTTTCTTAATCTTACATATTCATTATCCCCTTTTTCTTTAGATTCTTGTACCTATTGCTAATGGCAGCGAGGAAATGGAAGCTGTTTTTATCATTGATATCCTTCGAAGAGCAAAAGCAGATGTTGTAGTAGCATCGGTTGAGGATAAGTTGGAGATTGTGGCTTCTAGAAAAGTAAAATTAGTTGCAGATGTGCTTCTTGATCAGGCTTCCGGACATTCCTATGATTTGATAGTTTTACCTGTAAGTTTAGCCCTAATCATAATTATTTGTAGTCACCCTTAAGCTGGAAACTTCCCCAGTTTGCTAATGATGTTTATAACTTAATTGTGTATATAGGGTGGGTTACCAGGTGCTGAAACCTTTACCAAATCAGAAAAGTTGGTCAATATGCTGAAGAAGCAAAAGGAAGCAAATAAACCATATGGAGCAATTTGTGCATCCCCTGCTATCGTCTTTGAAGCACACGGCCTGCTTAAGGTACAATACAGAACCAGTGCATTTTTTAATGTTGAAACCCTGCTTATACAATCATTGGCTTCTTTAAGACTATAACAACAAACAATGCTGCTTTGATTCCATATCATGGTTATAAAGCCTTTTTTATTCCGGTTTTCTATTAGCGTCTATCTTCCTTACTTGTATCTTTCACTCTGTTTTAGGGCAAAAAAGCAACTGCTTTTCCTGCACTGTGCAACAAACTGAGTGATCCAAGTGAAGCGGAAAACAGGGTGGTAGTCGATGGCTATCTCATCACTAGTAGAGGACCGGGAACCTCAATGGAATTTGCATTGGCAATCACGGAGAAGTTCTTTGGGCGCGAGAAAGCAATGGATCTTGCAAAGACCATGGTTTTTGTTCATTAGGGCTCACAGAGGCCATTTCCTTGAAACTACTCGGAACCGGAAGAGCAAAGTACTCACACGAGTTATAATCGTGTAACCTGTAGCCGTACCATATGCCGCTTTAATGTACAAAATAAATAAAGTTGTTCCTTCATAAATAAATAAATAAAGTTGTCTTGTTTTTTTTGGCTTCTGATGCAAATTCCATGGCCATTCCCACCAGTGGCGGAGCTAGATTTGAATTTATGGGGGATCGAATTAAAATTTATTTACAGTGTATGACAATATATTTAAATTAGAAAGATATATTTTTACTAAAAGATTTGAAATTAAAATGATACTTATCTTGAAAAAATATAGAAAATAAGGAAAAAAAATGACAAAAATAAAAATAGAAAAAAATGACTAATATGCAAAAGTTAGTGTTACAGTTCATACTTCAAATGAGAAAATTATAAAAAAATTATTATTTGTTTTATTAAAGGTACATTTTAGAGAAATTTTTATTTATTTGAAGTCCTATTGTATTTGAATATATTAAGTAATCAAATGACGAATAATTAGCCACTTTGATCATCAACGTTTTTTCGTCTAGCCACTTTGGTCAAAATTCAAGTTTTTTAACTTATTTCATCATTAAATATTTTTCGGCCTGCCATTTTGGTCAAAAATAATTTTTTAAACTTTTTTCATCACTAAAGTTTTTTTATTCTGCCATTTTGGTCACTAAAGTTTTTTCGGTCTGCCATTTTGGTCAAAATTTTTAGTGACCTAAATGGCAGAATGAAAATACTTTAGTGAGCAAAATGGCAGATAGAAAAAACTTTAGTGATGAAAAAAGTTAAAAAAAACATTTTTGACCAAAATGGCAAAAGTAAAAAATGTTTAATGATGAAATAAGTTAAAAAACTTGAATTTTGACCAAAGTGGCTAGACGAAAAAACGTTGATGATCAAAGTGGCTAATAATTCAATCAAATGACATATTTTTACCTTAAAACTACAAATTTCTTTCTGTTTATACTGTCCAAATTACACTATTAAATCACTAAAAAAACTGATCACAAATTACACTATTACAACGCTAAAGATCATGCCTAAATTACAATATTACAAAACAATGAGCATTCCACAAATAAAATAGACAATTGAATGAATGGAGGACGGTAACTTTTTGAGGATGAAAGAATTATGGTATCGACTGAGAAAATACATTAATTTTGAAATAAATTAAAATAAAAAATAGAAATTCAATTTGAGACGGCGAGAGTATTATTATGAAATTTTAAAATTTTGATAAAAAAACTAAAATATTTTATTTTATAAAGATTTATTTATATAAAAAAATATATTTCTAGTACTAATATACAATTTTCAAAAAATTTGAGGGGGACCGTGACCCCCTCCTACTTCCATGAAGCTCCGCCATTTATTTCCCCCCTTTCTTGGTGTGTGTGGGGGTTGGGGGGAGGGGGGTTGATAGATTCTTAGTAGTTTGACAACTCTTTTCCAGCTTGACCCATTGCCTTTGGCCGTGAGCTATTTTACCAGTATCTTTCGTTTATTCACATTGTACCTGTATCGACACGACATGTGATGGATATGAATACGTGATGGAAAGACTTAGGAGTTCAATACGTGAGATGAACACCAGTATTAATTAGCCCTATGGCCAGAGAAAGCGCAGAGAAAATACATTATGGGGGTCTGAATAAAACGCGATTATATTTGTGGGTCTTGTGAAGTTGGAAAATTTAGGAAAGCTTTATTAGTTTGTCTACTTTCAGATCTACACGTGGGTTGCCGTAACTAATATGAATTCAGTTTGGTCAAAGCGGAGGCAAACGTTTTTCATAGAACCCGGGTAAATACCTTTCTTGTAGAATTGATCTCACGATCTCTCCATATTAATTGAGCGGAATTCAAATTACAGGTAAATCCGTTCAATTCATGTGAGGGACTAGGAGACTAGTACCACAAGTACGGGTCCTAGAATTGAATTTCCCCCCTCCTTTTTTTTATTCTTTTTTCTACAAGGATTGAATCTTTTTTTTTTTAGCGCCCGAAGGCGATTGCCCCCGAAGAGGAAGAGCGGAGAGTACCCTAGATAGGGAAGATTGAAGCATGTCCCATGCCTGGGGAGGGAAGATAAGCCTCATAAGAAGGAGAATTATTTGCCCCATTATGGGGAGATATAGGAATCGAACACGGGACCTCCGCCCCGTGTTCGGGTAGCCTTACCACTTGGGCTACCCGATTCTCATCAAGGATTGAATCTTAATTTAAGGCTTTCAGCTTATTGTTCCTAAGATTAGTGGATGAATTAAACCGCAGGATGTGCTTGCAATAAGATCTATTAGAACTGTTTACATACCAACAATTTATAAGAGTTGATTAATACACTTGACAGAAATTGAATTCTCGCCCTATAAGTGAAGGTAAGGTTAAAAAAATAAGTAAGATTATATCCCCTGTTGATTTCATTCAAAGGTGAGGGCAGAAGGTGCCGACCGTCCCAATATTTTCAGAAACGATGAATTTTCTGTAAGAATTTTTTATTTTTCGTGAAATTTCTTTATAAATATTGTATATAAAAAAACCAGTAAAAAAATTTCCCCCGACGAAAAATTCATCTCCGCCCTTGATTTCATTAGCATAATAGAAAATAAGATAAAAGTATTTATATATGAAGGTAAGAGAAAATCTCCCTATATATACATAAATAATTTTTATTTTTCTATTTTTGTCAGTAAACTTTTATTTTAGCTCTTTCTGTATATAAACTATTTTTTAACCACTGCTTTTGTCAAATTAGTGAGAAACTGTTGATTTCCTGCGACTTGTAATCATTTATTTTGCACGTATCCCTTGTGCTAATGAGTTAAATTGAAAAATATCATTAAGAATGACAAACATATACATAACATGTGTTTAAAAGTGATTGAAAATAACTAGTTTTACACTATTTTGACAAAAACAGTAGTTCAAAAGTAGTTTATATATAGAAAGATCTTAAATAAAAGTTGAATGATAAAAAGAGAAAAATAAAAATTATTTATGTATATATATATGAAGTTTTCTCATGGAAGTAACTTTAAAAAACAGAAAAGACAAAACATTTTTAGAAGAGATAAAATTATTAAAATGTCGTATATTGTCAAACTAGGACTTCTAATCTCATATTTTCATATTTATCAAACTTGGAGAACTGCATGCATACTTTTTGTTTCTACCTTTGAAAAATACATTTGTTGACTAACTTGTCTGATATTAGCATTAAAAATCAAACTGAAATTGATTATAATGTAAAGAATAGCAAAGTCAACCCTTAATATGTTCATGCATGCTTAGTTTGATTTATTTATTAGACATAGTTGAATCTCTGAGTTCACATGAAAACCTAGTAATTCTGACTATTTTTAAAAGGTCTATTTAAGTACTACCTCAGACGTTTGTGACATGTAGTAAAAAGTAAAAAAAAAAAAAATATTTTGTTAGTCAAAATATCAATATTACTCTCTTAATTAAATATGATTTGTATACTACTAATTATATATAATAGAGTGATATTGATATTTAATTTAAAAAATATTTTATTTTTTACTTCCTTAATTTTTACAACATGTCCTAACCGACTTATAATATGAAATTGAAGGAGTATTAACAATGATTTGATGCTTCCAAGGTTTTATTTAAACAGAAATTCGTGTCCGGAAGCGATCAAGAATCTACATGACGTTTGATCATAAGCTATATAAAGTCTTCCTTAAAAATCAAAACTCAGAAGTCAAAACACGGATCACTTTGGCATGGATCCGGTTTTGTGGGACTGACCTCATAACCCTCTCGCATGAGTTGTGGCAGGACCTTAAGTATGTTTCGCCACAACTCATGTGAGAGGGTTGTTGGGCAAGTCCCACAAAGCCCCGCTCCTATATTAGAATTTTCCTCAAAACACTATCACGATAAATAAATTTCATTTTTTTTCCCTCAGTATATAGAAGTGAGAATATGAATCGAATTTAAGACTTAAATATTGAAAGTTTAGTATTTAGATTCTGGTACTAACTCCTAATTCCTTGGTGTACCCAAAATGCATTTTTGGACCTTATATTTTTGCAAAATTGTTTCTTCTGTGTTGTCATATTGACTCTTTGAAGATCCGAGCAGAAGTGTGGACTTGGTAAGAGTTTACGAGTTGGGTCATGGGTGGTCCAAATTGGGCAAAAAATCGTCTGTAAACGAATTTTATTATAAGTTTCGGTTTATTCGGTTCGATTTTAAAAAAGTTAAAATAATTTAGTTTGGTATTCGATTTTTTATTATTGTAAAGTGAATTACCGAAATACCGAATATGCAATTTTTTATTATTATTTAAAATAATTTGTAGTATACTTATTAGTATTATTAATATGACATAAAGTTGTATTTTTACACTCAACTTTTAGTTTGTTGTTTTTATTTTAATTGTGCATTATAATTTTATTTTTTTGTCTAATTTTTATTAAGTTGAGCTCCACAAGAATAAAAATGAAAATTTGGTACAAACCGAAGTGAACCGAACCATACCGAAATAATTTCGTTATTCGGTATTCGATTTTCATATAATTTTGGTTCGGTTTGGTTTTTATAAAACATTATAAAACCGAACCGAATACTAAAATTTTGTTTCGAAAACCAAATCGTATACTGAATACACACCTACATACATGTCACATGTGTTCTCAACCACTCACAACTCGCTATGTATATATAGAATTGAAATTTTTTACCACATAGTAAATTATGAATGGTGAAGACATGTATGTAGGGGTGTCCCGAACCCGGCTCACATAACTCGAAAAAATGTGAGCGTGAGCTCAATATTCAAACTCGAATTTTATGTGAGCTGAGCGTGAGCTTGACCCCACTCACTCGAAAAAAAACTCGAACCCGAATAAGAATAATATAATTAAAATATTATATATATTTATATATATATATATATATATATATATATAAAATACTAATTAAAAAGAAGAAGACCTATACAATCCATTTCTTTTGTTTTAGTCTATATAAGGATTTTTATCTACGTTGTATGTAGATTCTTTAACCTTTGATCTTGCTATGTATTTATCTTCTGTTCTCTTTTTATTAGTTTATTTTGCTTCAAGAATTAAGTATCAATGTATTATTATGTATATTTGTATTATTGTCAGAGTTTAGTTTCATTACTCATTGTATTATATTATTTTTGCTATAGGATTTTTGTTTTTTTGCTAATATACATTAAAATGCAAGCTGAGCGTGAACTCAATGTTTGTAAGCTTTACCGGGCTAAGCATGAGATGAGCTTTCCAATTTTTATGTGAAGTGAGCGTGAGCTAAGCTAAGCTCGGCTCACATAGCTAGTACATGTATGAGGACGAACGATTTTCACCCTCCAAATTGAGGTATATATATTTGGATTCCCACCCAAAGTGATTTTTTATTTTTTTTATTTTTAACTATCTGCAAAAAAGGTTATGAATTCATCTATTTCAGAAGACCGGAAGATGAAATGTATTTCATATAAAAGTGATGATTAATAATTTATCTAATTCGATTTATATTCCATCATTTTCTCTTGAATACTTGTTCTCACAACATGTACGTGTATTATTACAAACAAACAAAAACATTTAGTAATACTTCTTTCTTAGGTAAAAATTATCCATCAAATTCCATATTCTTAATTAATATTTTATAATTTATTACCATTCTAGCTTTCATCTCTTTCTTTCTGCTTTATTCATAACTAAAAAAGCAGGATTACTATGAGGACTAGTTGATGGTCTAATCGATCTAAATAAAGATTATATAAGAGTTCCAATAATTTCAGAAGATTGGATCATCCGAAGACGATCAAATGGAATAAAAGTCATTAGCAGTTTGATAAGGAATTTTTACCAAAGATATTATAAAGTAATTGGTAAAAGTAATAATTGGATTCTAATTACCAGTCAAGATAGCCATGGAAATAATCCCAGTAAAATTTTAAGAGATAAGATTCAAGAAATGTCAGAGAAGAAATGGCCACATAGTACTGATAAAGTATGGAAATTAACAGAGATAGAAGAGTCAAGGACAACAATAAGTGGAGCAGTCAGATCACGATAAGGCAGAACTACAATTATATGTTATAACTGTAGTTGTAAATTAGCAATAATGTAAATCAACTGTAGAAAGTACAATAATGTAAAGCAATCGTCATTGCTTACGATATAGCTTAATAAATGTAATAAGATATCTCTATATAAAGAGATTTGAGAGAAGAGAGAAATCATCGAAAAAACTTACATCAGAGAAAAATGTTAGAAAAACTCTCTTCAAGTCCTTGTAATAGCTTTTTCCATATGAGAAAATAATTCTCTCATATCAGGAATAGTTCTTAATAATATTTCAAAGTTTATTCTAAATCTTCATATATTCTTTTCTTCAAATAAGAATTTTGTTCAAAATAAAGAGCAAGTGAACACAGTGAAGTAATCCGTTTGAAGCAAATTTATTTCGCTAGGCGTTGAAGTACCGCAAGGCAGGAGGCCGTCAGGGAAAAGCCGATAGGAAGATATAATTTGCAGTAGGAAAACCAAAGGTCACTTCTTAAACTTTTATTTTTGAAATACATTCTTATTTAAAAGTTAAGATTATCTGTAGATATAGAATAAGGGTTGAAATTATTAAACAGGAATTATTTCTGAGCCGAGAAATTTTATGGATTTTATTACATTAAAAGTTATATAATCAAAACGCAATGAATTAGATATTTTTCATAAAAATGATTTGTTAGAAATAGGTCTCATAGAAAATAGATTAATTAAATATTTAGGTGAATATTTAAATAAAGATCTATGTAGAAAAATATTTGAGATTGTATATAAAGATAATATCCTTAATAATCAATATGAGATGGATAATTATATAAGTCAATGGTTAGAAAATATAAATTTATATTTAGATTAAATAATGGATTTATTTATTTATAAAGAAGTATTGTTAAATCAACTATATCTAGATAAAAATATGAGTAATAATTTAATAAATGATTTAATGGAAGTATGCATAACTGAAATAAGACTTCATAAATATTTAAAAGAAAAACTAAATAATGATATAATTTTAGCAATAAATGTGTGAACAGTAATTTCTGCAAAAACAGCAATAATTTTTAATAACAGATTAAAATCATTTCAGATTTTGACAAAACTAGATAACACTGAGTGTCGCTCACCCTAATTTTTAAGTGAACGAAGTGTGTGAGAAGATTAGCTGTCCAAATGATCCTCAATCACACAACTCTATATCGTCGTTTAGCTAAGCATGATTATAACATGTCACTTAAGTATTTGTTTATGTGCTTCTAACATGTAATGCATCAGCTTATACGTAACACAAAAATTATGGCTAAGACTCTATAGACTAAACCTAAATTATTTAGGAATTTCTTATGTTGTTAAAATAGTACAATGATTTTACAGGCTAAATAAAATAAGTTCAGAAACATCCGAGACCGATTTACTATTTCCTATATATTTATCGGTCGGCCATATCACCAAGACAATTTACCTTCTGTTATGGCAATTCCGATGTGAATTACAAGCCTACCCCTCATATCAACTAATAGATCCTATCAAATTGCATTAGTTGGAGAAATTGAGGGCAGGAAAGATTACAAAGAAATTTGATAAAATCTATTAGTTGACTATGAGGGCATATATCTAAAATCTATTATTTGACTATGAAGTCACGCCTGAAAGAAATTAATAAACTCCAAAAACTTTGGGGCATATATCTAAAATAAGATGTTTTTTTTTTTTCATTGGTGAGCGTTGATGAACGCAATTCTAGATACAATAATATATAATTGTTGCCTCAAAAAACACAGTTGGGCATGGAGTTGGAAGGCTGAGTCGGCCGACCTTTATTGCACACTTAAAATTTATTTTTTCAAGATAGTTTACAATTTGAAAAAAAAACGATTTAATCTAATGTGCGTTATTGGAAGTAATGACCATGTTCTTTGAGATGCGGCTGTAATAGGAACGTTGGCTGCCTTCTAGGAGAAATTTTATTTTGGCAGGTGAGTGAGTAAGTTTAAAATTTACATCCAAATCAATGAATACAATACACGTAGGCTAAAAAATCAATTCTCTTTCCTATATGTATTGTATTCATGGTTTGAATATAAATTTTAAATTTATTCACCTACCAAGCTAAAGCTTCTCGGCTTCTAGGGTCGTGACCAACAGTTGATTAGGGTGTATTTTTACAAGGTTCTATTATAAAATATATATTTTTGATTTTGATTTCTCCTCTTCTTTATAAAAGATTCACATTTTACAAAATTAATAACAAAATTCTACCCCAAAACTCTATTCAACCCCAAAACCTACAAGTTTGGACTTTCATTTGGAGAGAAAATAAATATTTCCCAGTCGCTGCTTTTGACTTGGAAAAGTATAATATGTATGCCAACATTAGATTCATATTTATCGTGCAATGAATAATCAAAAGAAATAAAGTTTTGGAATAACATCAAATACATTTAATTAATTTAACAAAATAGAGTTTTTATCAAAAACACAATTTTCATAAGCTGAAAAAAGTCTCAACTTTAACAAAATATATTTAAAGGCCTTTTTTTTTATTACTAAAACTTCACTTCAAAATAAAATAAAATAAAGGCCCATATAATTACATTCCACCAATTGTGCACTAAACATAAGTCTAGTCTAAGCCTATTGAAACTTACTTTAGGAGTATAAAAACTCAGTATCTCTCCATCTTCCAGTTTCATTTGAGGAACAAACTTCAGTTGAAAATGATGTGGAAGCAATTGGATGATGAATTAAAAAACTCGTCTTAACCTTGAAAATTCTATAAAACTTAATGAACATTCTGATGTTGATGAATTTGATTTATTTTCAGAATTAAAAGTGTTGAAAGAAACTCTTAATGTAGAAATTAATACTCCATTTGAGTTACTACATTACATTAAAAAGTTAGATTTTTTTTTTCAAACGTATGTATTATTTATAGAATTTTATTAACCATACATGTGACAAATATTTCTGCTAAAAGAGGTTTTTTAAAATTAAAACTAATAAAATCTTATTTAAGATCAAGTATGTCACAAGATAGATTAAATGGATTAGATATATTATCTATTGAAAATAATTTATAGAATATCTTGAATATAAAACTTCAATAAGTAGTTTTGCAGTTGAAAAATTAAGAAAAATAAAAAAAAAATAATCTTTAAACTTTTTAAAATATTTTTCCAATATAAGACTCCGACCAAATGTTGCCTCATACCCCGTGTTCCATTCACACAGCCTGTCTAATCCCTAATTATTTTCTAGTTGTTCTCTCAACCTCACCGTGGGCTCAGCACCACCATGGCCAAAAGCTCGGATTTTAAAGAAGGGTTTATTTTCCTTCTATGTGAAATGGTTCTCTAGTTGTAAGAAAGTAAATATTCTTCTTAGTTGTAACACGTTTAGAACACTTTGAAAAAATTAAGAAAATCAAACAAATATTAATTTTTCCATCACAATTCCAATAATACCTTTTCATTCTTCAATCTCTTTCACTTTTTTCATAAAAAATATGTTAAGGGTATAGTTGGAATAAATGGTAAACACTTAATATAAGACATTTAAATGACAATTAATTTAAATATATATATATATATATATATATATATATATATATATATATATATATATATATATATAACAATTAAATGGGAATAGAGAGAGTACATCAAACAAAAAAGGTAGGAGCACTGGACCCGGGAGGGGACAATCTCTTTTACAAAGAACAAAAGAGACCAATAATACACATTCAATGCCCCCTTCGTTGCAATATTCTTTGTAACACAATAATATCCTTTAGACCTTTTTTCTCCTTTTTCTCTCTCTTCTCTTTCCCCCTCTGCTGCTCTTGTTCTTCCCTTTGTTGGTGGCCAAATTTGGCCATTGACTCCAGCCAATGATCGAATCTTGGTCATTTTGTTTAGATTTTATACCTCTATTTTGTACCACGAATCATATGAAACTTTTTTCAAAGTATTTTTCTTCAAGATTCAAGACACAGAAGTTGGATTTGTCTCAGATCTTCTGATGCGGATCCGGGGTACAATGTACCAAGAATTCGACAACGAAAAGGTTTCGGATATTTCTCTTTCTCGAAATCAGTTTAACGGGGGAATATAATCAACGCAACTCCAAGAAGGTTGATCATCAATGGAGGCTGAAACACCACAATAAGCGTAAACTAAACTTATTGATACAAAGAACTCGAAGGAATGACAAGGTAGAAACCTCACATCATGTTCCAAAAAATATCTTGTATTAAAACAACTAATCGAATATTATGTTGGCCGAACCCTCCATTATATAGTAGTAATAATTCGGTTCCAAACAACAACAAATAAGAGTCCTCAAGAATTAGTGACTTCGATTAAACAACTCGCTATCAAGTAAAAACACTTAAACAAGAAAAGTCCTAGTAGATGTGGGACTCTTAACAACTAGATAACCAATTAATTCAACACATTGACAACATGTCCCTTTATTATAGCAATACTACTTGCTATACACGAAAATAATGTAAATAATATGTTTGAAAATAATTAAAGTCTAGCCTAGACTTTAATTGTACAAAGACTAAAATGCCCTTTAATTTCGTCCCCACTCTGGGACTGACTTGTCGGGCCAACTTGTACGACGATTTCTGGATATCAAGAAGGCGTAATCCCGATCTCGTGATCTCATGAAAGTTGTAGATCTGCCTCTTATCTTTAATATGCAATTGGAATCAGCTCCATTGGATTCCTGGATTGATAGATATGATGTTTATACCAAACTGTCCAATCCCTTATCATCTTCACAGATCTAGACTTTTTTTCTACGTTTTTAGGAGGATTCTTTCAACCCGAACTTGATCTGTACCCTTTTATCATCTTTCTACATCTTTCCGAGGCAATTTGTAGGACGTTTGATACGCCCATGGTCCTATAAATCGTCGATCCCTAAGGAAGATGTTGAAAGTGATATTCTCCTGTCTCTGTGGTTCAAGAATTGCGGAGAAGATATAGCGAAGAAGAAGATTATGTATTTGTTTAGTTTACTAGTTTTTATCTTAAGTATTTCCTAACCAACCAAGTTTTCTTGGGTATGATTTTTACTCGTTATCATGATTTTTTTAAATCATCAGTATAACTTTTATTTTCTTATATTTTCGATTTTCCTTTGATCAGAATGAGCTTTGCTATTTTATGATTAATGAAAAATTTATTATTTAGCATGCCCCCTTCGTTGTTTCATCACCCCAACTTCTTGTCCACAAAAAGAGAAATTCTCCACTTCAGGATTCTTACTCTCCGATCCGACAAAGTTAAATCAAGATAACTCAGTAACTCTTCAAGTGTGAGAACTTTAAGCCGTGACCACAAGAATACATCTCATATACCAGAAAATTCAGTCATATGGCCTTTGTGAGACTGGCCTCACAGACGGATCTACCTACATATGTGGGCTCCTATCAATTGTTGTGAAGGAGCTATGAGACCAGTCTCATAAAAACGGTTTTAGAATTGAGTGACCCCACCACATGAGTCACTTTGTCATTGAGCCACCTTTGCTTGTAGGCTCTACTTCAACTCAACTCATGTGAGAGTGCTGTGTACGACACTGCATTAGAATTTTCCCCACCACATACCCAACCTCTGTTCTCCATGATGTGTGTGCTCAACTGCTCGTGCCAAAATCTCTTCAAACCCAAGCCAGACGACGACTTTGTATCCCTTCTTTCGTCAAACACCAACCCCTTTTATATAATGTTTCCCTCATCAAATCTCGTAATGCGTTAGCAATTTTAAAATCAGCTACTTTTCCAACATAACTCTCCTGCCTAAAAAATACCAAAAGGGTGACCTCTTTTTTCTCTATTCCTAAAAAGGTTGTTTCTGTTATTAATTCTTTGACCCTTTATTGAGTTATAAACAGCTTTGCAAATTTCTGTGGTGTTTGATGATTTTGTTGTTAATTAGCAGTGATCCGTTTTGTTTATGTGAAAAAGTTTCTTGCTTTGGCACTTTTGTGGTAAAGGGTCATTCAATTTTCCCTTTCTGGAACTTTATAGTAAAATTGCATCTTATTCATTCAATTATTATCCATTTTTGTAGTTCCAGGAGAACCATGTGGAAAACTTGAATAGTATATTGTTGATGGGGTATATTGGGTGTTTTTAGCATTTAATTTTTTGAATTTTTATTTGTCCCTTGTATTTGAGTCTACTAGTTCTTGTTGGTGTTCCTTTAATAAGTTTCTTTGTGATGATTCAACATTGGCAGGAAGTTCATTTACAAGTCTTAAATTGTACTATAAGAGATGAGTGTAAAGACTTGCTTTTGTTTCAGATCGAAGAATCTTTCTACACCGAGTAAAGGGATAATAGATATTGAAGAAGGTAGTCTCTGAGGCAGTGTGTATTTGTTTTATATGGTATTTGTTCTTTTGAAAAGAACAGTTGAACATGTTAGGCATGTTTTCCAGTATGTGCTTTTTGTCGATTTCAAATGTTCTGAATATGGGTTCAATTCAAATTTGGTACAGAAGTTTCACATGTTGAGAATGCAAAACTGTACAAATATAAAGACTTGAGAATTGCCACTGATGACTTTAGCCCGGTAAACAAAATTGGTGAAGGAGGGTTTGGTTCAGTCTACAAGGTAATCTCAAATTATACGGTTTATCCCTAGTTTGAGTTTTCTAAACATTTGGTGTTATGTAAGTGAGAAAATATGTTTCTGATTTTTCAGGGGAAGCTAAAAGATGGCACCTTGGCTGCCATAAAGGTTCTTTCTGCTAAGTCAAGTCAGGGCGTGAGAGAGTTCAAGACGGAGATAGTGGCGATTTCAGGTATCGAGCATGAACATCTTGTAAAGTTATATGGCTGCTGTGCAGAAGGAGACCACAGAATATTGGTCTATGGCTATCTTGAAAATAACAGCATTGCTCAAACTCTTCTCGGTAACTTATGATGTCTCTATCATTTGATAGCTTTAGCAGATTTTTCCTGATTTTTTTTTATATTTGGTGGCAAGTTGTTGCAGCAGAATTGTTTGCCTAGGTAACGTATTTCATTTCTTAAAGGTAGTCGAGGCAGCAGCATTCAGTTTTGCTGGAAAACGAGGACCAAAATATGCATAGGGGTTGCACGAGGCCTTGCATTCCTCCATGAGGAAGTCAGGCCTCATATTGTCCATAGAGATATCAAAGCAAGCAATATTCTTCTTGATAAAGACCTTACTCCAAAGATTTCAGATTTTGGTCTTGCAAAGCTATTTCCGAGCCATATAACTCACATTACCACTCGCGTTGCAGGGACTCTGTAAGTTTTTGCACGTTTTGTCCCCGAGGGACTCCTAGAAAAGAAAATAAGAAAAAAGAGAATATCAAATACAAATAAAAAAGATAAATGAATATAGTTTTTATTGCGAGTTCTTTAGTACTTTATGTTTCTTTGGTTACAGGGGTTATTTGGCCCCCGAATATGCAATTCGTGGCCAATTGACACGGAAAGCAGATATTTATAGTTTTGGCGTCCTTCTCTTGGAAATTGTTACTGGAAGATGCAATACAAATAAGCGCTTACCTGTTGAAGAACAAAATCTCCTTCAAAGGGTATAGACTTCTTTTAGCTTAAAACAGTTTTCAGGTTCATTATGATTCATCTAATACTAGTTCCATCGAAATTCGAAATATATACACTTTCCTCGATTTTCCATTTCCACTTGACCTTATCTTTTATTTTAACAGGTTTGGGAACTTTACGAGAGTGAAGAGCTCGTTCAATTGGTTGATCATGATATAGAGGCCGACTTCGATGTTGGTGAGGCTTGCAAGTATCTGAAGATTGGTCTTTTGTGCACCAAAGACAAACCTAAGGACCGACCTTCCATGTCTACGGTGGTGAAAATGCTGACAGGCGAGAGGGATTTGGATGACAAGCAGATATCAAAACCTGCGTTTTTTTCTGAGCTTAAAAATCAGAACACTACTACATCCTCTGCACATTCTGATGGTTCTACGAAGAAACAAGACGAATCATCATCCGGGGAAACAAGCACGACTTATGGCCACATGAGTTTCACTTCAATATCTCAAAGAAGTGCTTAATTGGCTGCAGTTTTGAACTCGTAATCGCTCCACACCTATTGTAAAGTTTTTGTTCTCTGGGCTTTACCTGAAGTTAATTGCATTCTTTTGTATTGCATTAGGCATCTCGGTCCAGTTATTATAAGGACGGAAATTAATTCTTCTTTCCGCTCTTCTCCTTCTAGAGAAGGGGTTGTTTGTCTTCATAGATCTCTTTTTATACTGTAAATTTACTAGTCTAAATGTAAGCTCAGTTCTTTATTGTTCTAGCATGAGATATGACCAGAAATAAGCTTGTGTAACATAGTAGAGTACTCAATGAAGTTTTGAGGTTCTTTACTTGGTTTTTCTAAAAGTTTATTCAGTAAAATACTATTCTAGGGATTAATTCGGCCACAAATAGTTTTTTGGTGTCTTTTCTACCACAAAAGTAGTGTTGTGTGTTATTTCTGCCACAAATAGTTTTTCGGTGCTTTTTTTTTACCACAAAAGAAATTTCGCGTGTTATAAGTGCCATAAGGCCACCTATCAAATTCCGATTCGATCCGACCCGGCCATTAACCTGACAGTCTCTTCTTCACTGCAGTCTAATTTAGAGGTAAAATTGACAAACCATCCAATTCGGTTTAATGGTCGGTTCGGGCCGAGTCTGAGATGGATGTCGTGTTAGGCACTTATGGCACGCCAAATTTCTTTGGCGGAAAAGGCACAGAAAAATAATTTATGGCAGAAATAGCGCACAAAATTACTTTTGTTGCAGAAAATGCACCGAAAAACTATTTGTGGCGGAAATAGCACACGAAACTACTTATATGGCAGGAATGGCTATTTGTGGTGGAAATAGCACACGAAACTACTTATATGGTCGAAAATGTTGTGCCAAATGCAAATGTAGGTTTTACCAAGACATCAACTCTAGTGAAAAGGTTCTGAAACTTCATTGAGAAAACAATGTATAGAATATCAAGTATAACATGAATATATTTGATATTGTTTGTCTAAATTATTTAACCCTGTTAAAACAAATTGATCAACAGAAAAAGATTTACAAAAGAAATCAGAAAAAGGGCCTAGCTTTTTTTGGACCTGTAACATTTATACCATAAAATAAGAAAACAGAGAACTCTGTAACTGATAATAAAAGCTAGCATGACAAATAAATTGCTCCACTTCTTTGATTCTTCTGATAAACCTTGCTGTCTCAAGAATTCATTTGCATATAATTTGCATTCTCCATTTTCAACTTCTAAACATCTCTTCCCTCCTTCCCCTCCATACTCATTTATCAAGAAACATTCGAACGGGTACTTAAATAAGCTCAAGTAGTGCATAAAGATCCAGTATTTGGGTATATTATCCTTGGAAATAAAATACCCCGAAAACAGAAAGAACGATCCCATCAATCCGGCAATAATAGAAGTGCCCATGATGAAGTTTGGAACAAGGGCACTGAAACATGCTGTGAAAGCATTTGACATCAAGACAACCATCCAAACCACCAAGGCGAAGTAGAGGAAACCGTCAATGGCGTGCCTCAGACCGACTAGCCAGTAAACTGGAGTTGCAAACAGAAAACTAACCATTAGCAGAAAAGGGAGGAAGACAATGGTATTTGCTAGAACATAAGAACACACTCTATATGCTCCTCTTGAAGTTTCTCTCATGAAAATTCTTCGTTCTTGTAGGAATATCGGAAGGCCTTCTGTTGTGGATGAGAGCAAGAAGGTTAGACTGAACGCGAAAAATCCTAATCGGGTTTGTAGGGCAACCTGTCCTTCAGATTTGCAGGTATTCATGAATATGGTACCTAGTATAAATCCGGCTACCAGAGCTTGTATAATTCTTGTTGCAAAGAGTTGCTTTGTTCTAAATATGTTTTTGCAAAACCTTTGTCCGAGAATTAGGACCTCCTCAAAGTGAGTATTCGAATAGGACAAACATTTCTCTTCAGCAATTCTCATATAACTATCTATTCTGTTTTCTACTTGATCTGTGGAAATGAACTCACTGTCAATTGTTTCTGAAGCTTGTAAGAAGATGCTACCGGGGGCAACATCAATGGCGAATTCAAGAACATTGATACGAAAAGGGATGCGATAGCCAGCAAATACGAGCTTTTCTTCAAGAAGCTTAGGGGAACCGTTATGGATTACTCTTCCGTCTGAAAGCAAAACAAGTCGATCCAAGAGCTCAAGGATTCGATATCCCGGTTGATGGATTGTTAATACTATGGTCTTACCTTGTCTAGTTGCCATCTGCTTCAGCAATGCGATCACTTGAAGAGCTGAAGCTGAATCCAAACCCGAGGTTGGTTCATCGATGAAAACAACAGCTGGATCATGTACTAATTCAACTCCAATCGACACTCTTCTCTTTTCTCCACCAGAAATTCCTCGAGTTGATCCTTCGCCAATCTTGGAACGACTAACGTGATCCAATCCAAGCTCTTTTATAAGAACTTTTACTCTGTTGATGGCCTCTTTCTTCCCACCTGGTAGCCTCAGAAGAGCACTATACATGAGAGTTTCTTCAACAGTAAGCAATGGAAACAATGCATCCTCTTGGGCTACATATCCTGATATTTTGCAAAAAGTTTGAGCATTTACAGGACAACCATTAACCAATACCTGTCCAGACACCGTTTTTGGAGGCGAAATCCCAGCAAGAATTTCAAGAAGTGTGGTTTTTCCAGCCCCACTTGGACCAGCGATAGCAGTGACTTCCCCTGGCTTTGCTTCACAGTTTACATCTCTTAAAATAAATCTAGGCTCTTTTCTTGGTTTCTTGCAGCAAAACAGCCAATCAAACCGCGCCCGGTTAGAAAATGTATATGACAAGTTCTTGGTTTCAAAGCTATATGAAATTCTTGGGATACCGGATTCCGGCACCTGAATAGGCAATTCCATAGGGAAAGAGGTGAAGAGAGAATGGAGAAATGAAAGTGAGAAAGGAGGAGGCATGACTTAAAGGGGAGAAGATGAGCTAACACACCAAACTTGATGTTCTTAAGCAAGTTAACTCAACTCTTATGAACCAATAGATAAAACATCACAAAAAGCTATAGTTATAATTCAAAGAAGTTTCATGGGATTTCAACACTGGAGTTGTTGAATCTTCCTCCATGAAAATATTGCCCTTTTTTTTAGAAGAAGAAATCTAGAGTTAGAAGTACTTTTGAAAAAGATGGGATTTTTGCTGCTGAGGTTTTTTTGCAGGTAAACAATATTTTGACCATGCAGGGTTGGTGTTGGTTGTTCTCATCAGCTTCCCCTTCTCTAACTGCCAGCTTTCTATTTCTTTTTCCACATATCTTACTACTTTAAATAGTATTATTACCTCCGTTCCATAATATAAGTCGTTTTAAACATGTAGATAAAATTAAGGAAGCAAAAAACAAGATGTTTTTTAATTAAAATATCAATATTACTCTCTTAAATAGAATTAGTGTATACAAGTCATTTAAGATTGATATTCTGACTAACAAAGTAACTAGCTTTTTGTTTCCTTAATTTTCGCTAAATATCTTAAATGACTTATATTATGCAATGAAAGTAGTAATAAGGATATTGTTCCCGTGAATAAAGTCTCAGCCTCTCAGTTTCAAACTTTTGTGTACGGAGAAAATTTTGTTGAAAACTCTCATTAATAAGGAGTCTGACACACAACGAACCATATTTGTGTGTGAACTGTAATACGGAAATAGATACCACTTGGTCTTGTTAAAATAAATAATAAAATAAAATAAAATATTAAGATTTCACACACTAAGTTACCTGTTTTTTCTTTATAATTTTTAATTTAAAAGGGAAACGGACACTAAAGAATGTGCAAAGACATTGCTTGTTTGGTAGTCTTTGGTTCTTTAGTCTTGCCCATAAATACCATACCAATAACTTGAAACATCTGATTCTAACCCACCATGTATCCCTGAGATTTGACCTAATCTTCCTCCATAGTTGACGTTTTTCTAGAATTTGTACTTTCAAATTAGTGCAGATACATTTTCTTCTTTTTTTTGGATGACTCGTCTCAATTATTTTGGGCATCTGTACTAAATTTTAAAAAAGTCCTATATAATCGGAAAAATGGTTTTTCATGTAAAAAAAACAAATTATTACAATCGTATTATAATAATTATTCTTCAAAACGTACTCAAAAAGTTTAAATATAATATTAAAAATATAAATACTATTAAAATAACGAAAATAATAAGATCCAAGTAGCTTTAAAAAGCGATTTTGATTAGTTACTTTAATGGAAATATGTGTAGGTTTCTTGTAAAAAAAAAGTGGGCCAACACTAATTGCTGAAAAGCCACAATTAGTTATAAAAAATAGTTCAACTAAATTACAATACAGCCCAAATAATTGTGTCCAAAATATCTCATTATTTTTCCTTCATCGTTTTTTGCTCTGCAACTTCGGTCGGTGAGTTCTTATACTGAAGCGCACTTTGAGCGCCTTAATAGCTGGCATGTTTTTTTGGTAGTGTGTACATGTCTTTTTTTGCTTTCTTTATTCCCATGTTTTGTATTGTTATTACGAGTTTTGGACCTTTGTTTTGTTCTCCTGTTACAAAAAAGAAAATAAATAGAACCAAAACATAAACATAAACATAAATCAATTCGGATTAAATTTTAAATAAGATAGTAGTCAATCACTTGCTCTTAAACTCTATTTGCTCACCCAATTAGCGTGGCATAAAATTTTGTATTGAAGTACTTTGTTTTTGTAGTTTGGGAGATTATAATTTCAAGAGTTTTCTAACGAGTTCATTTTGGGAAATACAGTATTACTAAAATGCTATCATCCAAGGAGTTTATACAAGTGCCCTCAGAAATTTTAAGTGTGGTAAATAAATGAAGGCAGATTGGTGAATTTTGTCTCTAAACATAGCAACGTTTGTGATTTTGGTCCCTGTTTTAAATTTTTTTGTATTTCGATCTCCAAAGATATTGTGTTTGGTGAGATGGTCCTTCCATCCAAATCTGTTATGGTAAACAGTTAAAGAGTAAAAAAATAAATGAAAATTCCAAGAAAAAGATATTATGAAAAGATGTATTGATAGATCACTTTAATCTATCTGATACTTCTTTTTCTAGCACCGCTGCCGCCGTCACCAGCAAAGGCCACCACTACAAAGAAAGCCTCAAATCTACATTCCAATCATCAAAAACTTCAAATCATAACCTAATTTCATTCCAATTTGAGAATTAATTAAAAATTACTACAACATGTTATCAGAAATCAAAGAACACATACGTATGCTTCCCCCCCCTTATTTACTTCTGATGATTCATTCATTCTAGATGTGGCTTCACAATTTGATAGGTGGGAAAAAGATCCATTCTTTTCTGTTGCTGAGGCGGTGGTGTTGGCGATGCCGCCGCCATGAAACTAGCCTCACCGGCGACCATCCCGGACGCCCATGAAGACTCAGTTTGGACAGCTACATGGATTCAGGGCACAGACGACTCTCCACCTCTCCTTCTCACTGTCCAGACTAATACCGGTCATTGCCTCGGCGTTGTTTCCGTCGCCGCCCACCCGTCCGGCAGAATTGCCGCCTCCGCTTCAATTGATATTTTTATTCGTGTCTTCGATGTTACCACTAATAATATGTGATATCCCAAGCACAATATCACAAGTCTTAATACTAATCAGACCAATCAACCAACAGCAAAATACCAACAATGCTATATATATCAAATCAAGGGAAAATTACTGAGTCAGGACTCCTCCAAACAAGCAAAAAGATAGAGTATTGGATCACTGTCCCCAGTTCTATACTAGCTATTACAGAACTACTGAAAATGAGATTAAGAGAGGAAGACAAACTCAAGCAACTCCAAGTATCTTCAAAGCTGCAAAACCACCATCAGCTCCCTGAATGGAAATGGATAACGAATCAGAACCAGAATAGAAACAAGGGAAGAATAGAAGAATCAAGGAAGAACAGAAAGTCGAGTTGAAGAACTCACAAGGAGAAGAAGTTGGCAGCAGCCACTTTGATAATATACTGAATGCTTTCCTCAGCTTCTTCATTTGCTCTTTATACCTAGGGTTGGGTTCCCCAGAAGCATCTTGTCCCTCCAGCTCACTTCTTGTCTGACATACCAGAGGATCAACAGTCCTGCTTCGAGATTCCTGTGCATCCAACCAGAAGAGAGCAGCTGAGATGAAGAAGTGCTACTTTCCCTTTTTGTCTTGTAACTAAGCTATTTTAGGCTAGCTCTATGCGATGCCGTTTTGGCTGTGTAAAAGCAAGTAAATGTAACTGTGTCGTTTTGACACTTTAATTGAATTAATAAAAAGCCTTAATTGTTTCCCCAATTGCTTCCTGATTTTCCCTCCTCTTTTAAATATGAAACTTGAATGTTTTCTCAAACATGACAATTCTCCCTTCTTGAGTTCAGCCTTGTCTCAAGGCTGAAATTCAGGAAATTGTCCCTCAATGAAGTCTGCAAATTCCCAAGTGGCTTCTTCTGGAGACAAGTTCTCCCACTGAATAAGCCATTGCACAGCTGGCTTATTCTTCCTTTTCATGATCCTTCTATCTAGTACAGCAGCAGGGCAAATTCTGATTTGTCCATCATTTCCCATATAAGGCAGCTCCACCCTAGCTACCTTACCTTCTCCTATTTTTTTCTTCAACAAGCTGATGTGGAAAACTGGATGTATGAGTGAGTTAACTGGCAGATCCAGCTTGTAAGCCACTTTTCCCATTCTCTGCACAATTTTATAGGGTCCATAGTATTTTGAGGAGAGTTTCATATTCTTCCTTATAGCTATTGAAGATTGTCTATAAGGTTGTAGTTTGAGGTACACCCAATCCCCTATTTCAAACTCCCTTTCTGTCCTCTTCTGATCAGCATACATCCTCATTCTCTCCTGTGCTTTGCTGATATTGTCCTGTAGTAGAGCTTCTACCTTCTGTCTGTCTTCCAAATAAGTCCTAGCTGCTTCATTGCTTCCCAACTGATAAGGCCCCAAAGCTAAAACTGGTGGCTTATAACCATACAATGCCTCAAATGGAGTCATTTTGATGGCAGTATGAAAAGAGGTGTTATACCACCACTCAGCTAAAGTTATCCAATCTTTCCATTTGCTAGGCCTTTGATTACAGAAGCATCTCAGGAACATTTCAAGAGTCTGATTCACTCTTTCAGTCATCCCATCAGTCTGGGGGTGGTAGGCAGTAGACATATTCATTTTAGTTCCCAATCCTTTGAACAAGGACTGCCAAAAATTGCTAGTAAATATCTTGTCTCTGTCTGTTACTATGCTTTCTGGCATCCCATGTAATCTATATATCTGGTCCAAGAAAACCTCAGCCACTGTGGTTGCTGTGTAAGGGTGGGAGAGTGATATGAAGTGACTATATCTGGTCAACCTGTCAACCACAACCATAATTGAATCTTTACCTCCTGATCTTGGCAACCCATCAATGAAATCCATGGAGATGTGGCTCCAAGACTGTTTAGGAATTGGTAATGGTTGTAACAAGCCTGGGTATGCCACCTTTTCTTCTTTGTTTCTTTGGCATGTATCACAGCTTCTGATGTAGTCTTGTATGTCAGTCTTCATTGCAGGCCAGTAAAAATGATGTTTGGCTCTTTGGTAACTGGCCTGCATGCCAGAATGGCCACCTTGTTGGGTAGAGTGAAGCTCTTCCATGATTTTGTGTCTTACTTCCTTTCCTGATCCCAAATATATCCTCTTGCTTTTATATAAGAGGCCATTTCTGTACTCCCATTCTTCCTTCCCTTCTCTGTTGATGGTGAGCTCAGCTATCTTCCCTTGAGCCAATTCATCTCCCTCATAACTGTTGATAACCTCAGTTATCCATACTGGTATGACAGAGGTCACTGCACAACATTCTTCCTTCCTTGATAAGGCATCAGCCACCTTATTTTCTACTCCCTTCTTATATTGGATCTCAAAGTCCAATCCCATAAGTTTGGAAGTCCATTTTTGTTGAGCAGCTGTTGTGATCCTTTGCTCCATTAACCATTTCAGACTTTGATGGTCTGTTTTGATTATGAAATGGCTTCCTTCCAAGTAATGCCTCCATTTGTTGACTGCAGTTGCTAAGGCCAACAACTCCTTCTCATAGACTGGTAGTTGCTTGTGCCTTGGTCCCAGGGCTTTGCTCATGTAGGCTATAGGTCTTCTGTTTTGCATCAGTACAGCCCCTATGCCATTATCTGAGGCATCTGTTTCAATTACAAATGCCTGTTCCCAGTCAGGCATTACCAAAACTGGGGTGTTGCTCATTGTCTGCTTAAGTTTCTCAAAGGCCTGTTTAGACTCCTCAGTCCACTGGAAACCCCCTTTCTGCAGCATCTTGCACAAAGGCTTGCTGATGATGCCATAGCCTTGCACAAACCTCCTGTAATACCCTGTCAGTCCCAAAAAACCCCTAAGCTGAGTTATATTTTTGGGAAGGGGCCATGACAACATGTCTTTTACTTTAGAGGGGTCAGCTGCTACCCCTTCCTTGCTGATTATGTGCCCTAAGTATTCTACTTGGGTCTGTGCAAAAGTACATTTGCTTAATTTGGCAAATAGTTGATGTTCTCTTAATACTTCAAACATAATCCTCAAGTGCTGCAAATGATTTTCTAGGTCTTTACTGTATACTAAGATATCATCAAAGAAAACCAAAATAAATTTCCTCAGGTATGGGCCAAACACCTTGTTCATGAGTGATTGGAATGTGGCTGGCCCATTGGTGAGCCCAAAAGGCATCACCAAAAACTCATATAACCCCAAATGAGTCCTAAAAGCAGTTTTAGGAATGTCATCTGCCTTAACCTTAATCTGAAAATAACCTGATCTAAGGTCAATTTTAGTGAAGTATTGTGCACCTTGTAGTTCATCAAGCAGTTCATCAATTATGGGAATGGGAAACTTATCCTTAATAGTAATGGAATTTAACTGCCTATAATCTACACAAAATCTCCAAGTACCATCTTTCTTTTTCACTAGAAGTACTGGAGATGCAAAACTGCTGTTACTAGGTTGTACAATACCTTCCTCTAACATCTCTTTCACCAATCTTTCTATCTCAGTTTTCTGGAAATGGGGATATCTATAGGGCCTTAATTTGAAGGGCTGTCCCCCTTCAACCAGTGTAATGCCATGCTCATGATCCCTGGAAGGAGGTAAACCCTGAGGCTTAGCAAACACTTCCTCATATTCTTGTATCAGTTGTGTCACTCCCATGGGTATCACATCTTCTTCATCTGTGCTCATGGTGAGTAACTGCCCTACATACACTTGATCCCACTCTCTAATGACTTAAGTATAGATTCAGCAGTTGCAGCCCTTATACTGACATGATCTGATTCTCCCTTCAATTGTGTCTCTACTCCATCTTTCTTAAAAGTAAGGCTGATATTAATGAAATCAAAGAGTATAGGGCTATATCTGCCTAACCAATCCAGCCCTAAGATCATGTCACTGCTGCCTAAACTTAACACCCTCACATCATGCATATAAACTTGCTCCCCCATTTTCCACACAAATTTTCTACACATACCAGTGCTTCTCATGGTAGCCCCATTTGCCACAGTAATCCTCATGGGCTTGCTACCAGTTTCATGCAAGCTCAGCTCTTGCACCACCTTTTGATCTATAAAACTACTTGTACTCCCTGTGTCAATGAGAATAGACACCTTTCTTTTCTTAATCCAAGCAGGAATTCTGAATGTACTGTTAGACAGTTTTCCTGTCATTGCATTTACTGAGATTTCTCCTTGCTCCTCCTCCTCCTCTCCTTCTTCCTTCTCTTTGTTATACAATAAGTATTCACTGTCATCCTCACCCCCTTCCAAATCATCCACAACTACTATGTTTAACTCCTTCTTAGGGCAGTTATGACCAGGTGCAAACTTCTCCCCACACCTGAAACATAGGCCTTTTTCCTTTCTCATCTGATATTCCCCCTCAGATAATCTTTTGAAAGTTACAGCTTCTTTGGTGCCAAACCTGTTTGGTGTTCCTGTTGCCCTGGGGTACTGGTTGTTAGGCAATAACCTAGGAATAGGGTGTACTTTTGGAGTGGGTAACAGGAATGGGGCTTTTTTAGTAGGTTTGGATAGGGCTTCTAAAGACTTCTGTAAATGTATAGCCTTATCACACACCTCATCTAAGGTTTGTATATTGAAAACCTTAATCATGTGTTTGAGCTCCTCTTTCAAGCCTCCTATAAAAACTGAAATGTAGTACTCCTCATCAGCATGAGGCATTCTAGAAATGACAATGGACCTAAGTTCTTCAAACTGGTCTATATAATCCTCAACATTTCCCTTTTGCTTCAGTCTACTGAAATCCTCTAAAAGCTGTCTCTCATCAGCTTCCCCAAACCTCTTACATACTGCTGCAGCAAATTGGTCCCAATTCTCATATGGGTGTGTTGCTGTCCTCCCTCTAGCCCAAGTGTAAGCCCTCTTCCTGAAATTCAACTTGGTAAGTGTAATCTTTTCTTCCTCTATTACATGGTGTAATAGGAAATAGTCCTTACACCTACCCCTCCACTCCCTTGCTCTTTCTCCCTCAAACACAGGAAACTCCAACTTGGGAGTCTTATAGTCAATCCTACCTTCTCTCCTAGGCCCCAGAGGGTTTCTGACTGGTCCTGTGCCTATGTGGATGGGAGTGCCATAAGTAGGCCTGTTCTCAGTTACTACACTAGATGGGCCAGCTTCTTGCTTGCCTTCCCTTCTCTCATATCTAGTAGGGTCCTGCAGTGTGAGATTGATGTTATCCACACTAACAGAGAGATGTGTCATTTGCCCTATGAGACCTTCTATCTGTTTCTGCATATTAAGTTGCCCCCTAGTCAATTCTTCAATCATCTGTTTATGCTCTTTTTGACCTAGACTTAACTGATCTGTAGCCTCAGTTTGACTACCTAAAACATCATGTATGTCTTTGGTCTCTTCTTCTAGTTTCCTTACTCTGTCAGATTCAACATTTTCTGAGGAAATATCCTCCTTACTTTGGGTTCTAGTAATAGCCATAACCACAGGGGTAGGAATTTGCTCTGATACCAATTTGTGATATCCCAAGCACAATATCACAAGTCTTAATACTAATCAGACCAATCAACCAACAGCAAAATACCAACAATGCTATATATATCAAATCAAGGGAAAATTACTGAGTCAGGACTCCTCCAAACAAGCAAAAAGATAGAGTATTGGATCACTGTCCCCAGTTCTATACTAGCTATTACAGAACTACTGAAAATGAGATTAAGAGAGGAAGACAAACTCAAGCAACTCCAAGTATCTTCAAAGCTGCAAAACCACCATCAGCTCCCTGAATGGAAATGGATAACGAATCAGAACCAGAATAGAAACAAGGGAAGAATAGAAGAATCAAGGAAGAACAGAAAGTCGAGTTGAAGAACTCACAAGGAGAAGAAGTTGGCAGCAGCCACTTTGATAATATACTGAATGCTTTCCTCAGCTTCTTCATTTGCTCTTTATACCTAGGGTTGGGTTCCCCAGAAGCATCTTGTCCCTCCAGCTCACTTCTTGTCTGACATACCAGAGGATCAACAGTCCTGCTTCGAGATTCCTGTGCATCCAACCAGAAGAGAGCAGCTGAGATGAAGAAGTGCTACTTTCCCTTTTTGTCTTGTAACTAAGCTATTTTAGGCTAGCTCTATGCGATGCCGTTTTGGCTGTGTAAAAGCAAGTAAATGTAACTGTGTCGTTTTGACACTTTAATTGAATTAATAAAAAGCCCTAATTGTTTCCCCAATTGCTTCCTGATTTTCCCTCCTCTTTTAAATATGAAACTTGAATGTTTTCTCAAACATGACATAATACCATTGCTACCTTGGAAGCTCCTCCCTCTTAAGTCTGGCAGATTCAATTCAACCCCGAGGTATTTCTATTGCAGTAGTTTTATCAAGCTGTTTAGGATGATTATGGAGAATGTTACTTTGTGCTTGTTATTAGTTCCATTTGGTTTACTTAGTAGGTCATTCAATAATCGTGCAGTGATTAAGGCCTTTACCGGGGGTGAAAGTCGTCGGTCCCAATCAATCAGAATTTACTATATAAATATTTTTTCCAATTATATATACACAGGTGAATTGTGATTGGTTGGGACACATATAGGGATAGAGGATTTTTTTGCCATTTACCGGTAATTATTACCAAAAAAAATTGTTGCAATCTTTAACATACTTTTCAGATAGATTGTTTACTTACTTTGACAGAGAAATGCTTCATTTGAGGCCAAGAAATTCATGATTTTACTAATTCAGCATCTCAAATTATGCCTGGAACTACAATTGGGAACCAAAATAGGATTCATTTTCTACTCTTTTAGCATTTAACTGGCTGGTCTCAGGAGTGAAGATACTGAGCCTAGGGGTAAAATGTTCATTTTGCAACAACTTTAAAAAAATAATTCAAAATTCATTTTTTCTGTAACAGATTTGGACGGGAAGGATCATTCTCACCAAACACAATATGTTTGGGTACCGAAATACAAAGAAATTTAAAACGGGAATCAAAATTGTAAATATCACTATATTTAGGAACTAAATTTACCAATCTGCCTAATATGAACTTACATATTGTGATGAAACCACAATTTAGAAGCGGTTCAATTTTCACAAACATAACATCTGGGTAGTTAGGGGAGGGAAGATCAAGTAGCTCACTCTTGGTTATAGTTAATATAACTCAAAAGGTGTTCTTAACAAGTAAGGTCTTTTATTTTGTGTACTTATAAGATGTAACTCAAGATCATTTCACCTCCGCGTGGTTCATCACAATATGTAAATTCATATTATATTCAACATATGGCAATCATTGCAAGGTTAAGGCGTAGCCTTATAGGCACTTAAAGTTAAGGTTTTCTCGTTTTATGTTTTGATCTTATTGTACTTGTTTTTTAGTCATGGTGAAAACAATATATATACACACACTAGCGTAAGACCTATACTATGCACGGGAACAAATTTAATTGTTAAAAAAATATTAAATAACATACAAGTGAAAAATGATACTCTACACTGATATTTTTGTTTGGTTTTTCAAACATAGCTATATATAAGAAAAAAATAAGAATTTTATATTTATATGCAAAATATCAAATCTGAGAGAGAGGAATATTCTTTCAATGATTTTCAAGGCCAGCCACACCACTCGAGATGTTAGGGGCAAAATCGTCCAGAGGAGTTCATCATCTTTTTCATCCCTTCTCAAATCAAATCCTTACCACCAATGCTCATACAATCACTCTAATTCTTCAAGATTGCACACCTAAATCAATGAATTCTATCTCATCCTCCATTTCAAGTAGGGATGGCAACGGGGCAGGTCGGTGCGGGTTTCTTAATACCCAAACCCGATCTGTGCTAGTGATCTGCTGCCCCGCCCCGTGACCCGCAACGGGGCAATACTCCTCGCCCCATGTCCCGCCCCGTGCGGATCGAATCAAACCCGCCCCGCCCGTTATGTTTTTTCAACAAAAAAAAAAGGTCAAATCATTCACAAAAAATTAATCTTTCCAAAAAAATCATCTTTCCAAAGCCTAAACAATTCCCAAACAAAAAAAATCATCTTTCCAAACATGTACCAAAGCCTAAACAATTCCCAAATCTGATAAAAAAAATTCATATTTCCAAGAATCTGCATAAATAATTCACAAAAGCACCCAAAATTCGCCGGAGAGCGGCCGAGAGCTCGGAGCTCCAGTAGAAGAGCAGAGAGGCAGAGGCGGAGAAGAAAGAAGGAGAAGAAAAAGGGAGGCGGCGGCGATTCGCGGAGAGAAGTAGAGAAGAGGAAGAAAGAAGGAGAGTCGGAGAGGAGAAGAGACGTCTAGGGAGGGGGCTGGGAGAGAAAATGGGGGAAATGTTTTTACTTTTTAGGGTTAGGTAGGATGAGAGATTATATGTACCTTGGACTGAAATGGTAATTAAAATATTAGCACATAAAACCCTATAAAAATAATTATATTACGGATCAGAACGGGGCGGGGCAGGGCAACCACCATATCCAAATCCGATCCGTGCCGTCGCCTGCCATTTCCGCCCGCCCGCTTCAGCACGGGCGGGCGAGCTGCTCTAAACATGAACGGAGCGTGGCGGGGCGGCGGGTCACGGGCTAAATTGCCATCCCTATTTCAAGAAGATTCAACCAAACCCCATCTTTTAAACCTCAATTATACTGTAAATGTAACCCCCCTAGACCTGTGGTTACTAGGACCTCAAGAAGAACCTTAAATCCTAATAGAAAGTTCAATGGTTGTGGATTTTTTTAATGGAGCACCAACTTTTCATGTTGCAACATTTCAGGGTCTTACTTCTATTAGAAAGGAAATCATAGAAGTTTTGGATGTGCTTTTGCAATTAATTTCTTCAGATGATTTATGGTCTGGGTATTTTTTTTACTATTAATTTTTTTTACTATCTAATAATTAATCTTGTTCGATTTTGTTGTTTTCTGGATTTGCAATTTGGTTGGTTTATTTTATTTTTCAATTTTAAAATCTTTGTGGGTTGGTTTCAGAATTTTCTTTTGGTCATGAAGATATTTGCCTTTTGCAGAAATTTTTAGGTGACAGATTAGAGATATTTGGAAACATTGAATTATTGTGCATTATTTTGAAGATTGGCCTCATTTTCTTGGTTTGAAATTTTGTGTTGTAAAGAGGGTTTGCTGGTATTTTTGTTATCATTGAGGGTGTTTGATATTTTTCAAGGTCAGGGAGGATTTCGTGCCTTCATATGGTTATTTTGCAAGATATAGATCGTCAATCTTACTTGGAAAGGGAAGCAATGGGAATGAAATCGTTGATGCGAGTAGAGAATGAAGGTGGGGGGTGAAGGAAAGGGGATGAAGATGATGAATGAATTGGGTAGTTATAGGGAAGAAGATGAACTCCTCTTCTTATTCCAATTTTTCAAAAAATCTTGAAATTAGGGCAATCTTGAAGAATTAGAGTGATTGTATGAGCATTGGAGGTAAAGAATTGATTTGAGAGGGGAGGAAGAAGATGATGAACTCCCCTGGACGATTTTGCCCCTAACATCTCGAGTGGTGTGGCTGGCACGTGAGAAAAACCGCTGCAGCTCCACGGATTCCACCAGTAGTGGATATTTTGGGCACCCCGTAAATAATTGTGGATATAAAAGGCACACAAAATCAAAAGGGGGTATAACTTGCTTTTCAAAATAGTTAAAGGGGGTATAAATATTGATTTCCTCATTTATTTATTCAAAGATAAAGAATTGATGATAGAATAGATTGCTCTATGTTCTTTGTTTTGTAGGTGAATAAACGATACTCACTTAAAGAGACCACTAGCATATTAGTTTCTGCCCAAAGGCAAAAGTTAAATGATGCAATATTATATGGTTGCTCTCATGCATTTGATTGCAGAAATTAGTGAGATAATCTAAGAAAATGAATTGCTAGCATGTTAATCTCTTACCGAAAGGTAAGACTAATGATGCATTAGAGGAAAATAATCATATGTACATGTGGTAGTTGGGTACAAAAACGAGAATATATACGGGTATAGACAATTTTCACCCACATTAGATTACTCTACAACTCATATTTGGGTTGTATTAGTTTAGCTCTTTCTATCTAAGACTTTGGATTTCAAGAATAAGTTTCTTGACATTTTTGTATATTGAAAGGTTAGTGGGAGTAAGTTTATAGTCACTGTTCATGTACATGAAGGAAATATAAAATTATGGTCTGAGTTAAATTAAAATTTTATGTGTATATTTACAACATATTGTTGTATTATAGAATTTTATGATTTTATTTTGCAATCATTTTCTTATCTTGTTATTTTCTGATTTTCGTAAGAGAAAATATGAAAAGTAAGTAGTCCAAGCCCTTGAAAAATTGGTACCAAATAGTTTATATGAACATTATCGTTCAAAAGGGTTAGACCAATATATTTGTTGCAATTGGTATTTAGACACATAAATGTTTATAATATTATTCTTGTCTTGTGCAAATTATTTGAATGATTAAACAAGATTAAACATTATTTTGAACTATCTAGATTTTTTTCTTGATTTTATTTATCTACATTGAGTTGCTACAACGTGATACAGTGGCAGAGGCATGATTTAAGTTTGGGAAGGAAGAGTAGGGGGTGGGGAGTGGGGGGGTGTTGAGAGGCGTAGTAGAAAAAAATGAAAATTCTTGGGGGGGGGGAGGGACCGTAGTAGAAAAAAATCTCTTTTATTCTGAATCATTGGATATATATACCTAGTATATAAAAAAATTGAAAATTCTTGGGGACCCTGCCCCTTCAATGCTCCGCCACTGAATACGTGGAAGGAAATATATGTCTCTAGTACATAACCGCCGTGATCCATTTTAGTAATTAACTTAGTAGGTTAAATATATTAAATTTTATGGCCGCTTATAGATTATTATTTTGTAACTCTATGTGGCAATTTGTCCAAGTGGGAGAATGTTAGAATATTTAGTGGATTGTATGACCACTAACTAAGAATATTATCTCCTAAATAAGTTATGAATATGGAATGTTAGGAAGTTGTAACTCATCAACTCTAAGGACTGCTATCTTCATCACTTTCATGAGATTAGAGGTCTCGGAGATCATGGGAGATAAGTTGTGTAAGTTACAAAGGTTACAAGACGGAAGAATTAAGTCTCTAATTTAATGACCTATGATGGGTGGGTCACTTCATGTCTATAAATAGAGCTCTTAGTCCCTCTTTTCATTCACTCTCATGATGCACTTTAGCACATTAGCTTCACTAGTTTGTATGTTTCACCTATCAATTTTCACAAATATAATGTCTAGAGAGTTAGGGGAGGGAAGATCAAGTAGTACACTATTGGTTATAGTTAGTGGGTAATGCTAGGTAGCTATAATAGAGCCAATTAATTGACTATAATTTTGAATAGTGTTTTAAAAATGACTATTATGCCCTCAACTATTTAATTTAATTTGATTTTTTTCTCTCCAAGAGTACCGAACAAAAATCCAGAAGAATCCAAGAATTCCTATTTTTCTCTTCCGCCGCCTAGGGTTTTTCCACTACTACCACTCCTCCCCCGGCCCCGCCACCGCTCTCTTCATCCCACCTAGACGCTCATTTCCTAGCTCTAACATCCCTATTACTAAACCTCCGATTTCTCTTCCTATACTCCACCCAAACCAAAACCACATAATATCCAACTCTACCACCGGTTTGGAATACCCCCAATACGCTTTCCTCTCTTCCAGCTCATGTGCCGCCGTTTCCCACACCAACATCGACGCTCATCTCCGACCTGTCACCCGACTTAACAGAAACGCTAATGGAACTGTTACTGCTCCGTTTCTGCCGCGCTGAGTTGGACTTGAGTCCTCCTACCGCGTGCGTAAGCCAGCACCGAATTCGAATCATCGGTTGCAGAAGCCATATTTGAGTGAAATTTCTTCCAAAATTTCTGCAAAATTTAGGGGATGGAGATGGTGCCCTTCAATGATGGTGGAGATGGTGCAAAAATTAAAAATAATAGAAAATATTTTTATCAATTTCAATTTAGCCTAAAGGGTATAAATGTCTTTATTTTTCCTCTATCCATTTTATAGACAATTAATTGACACTCCAATTTATATCCAATACCTTTGAGGTACTAATCATTTCCGATAGTTAATATAACTCAAGAGGTGTTCTTAATAAGTAAAGTTTTCTATTTTGTGTATAGAGAGAATCCATTTGCACAAAAACTTTTTTGTATGAGGAACAAATTTTGAAAGTTGACTTATGTAATAGACAAGCCCACAACATAGTCCACGTGCAAAATCAAACATTGTACTTGACTACACAACCCTTTATTATATTTTCCAACAGTTCTTGTGTTATAAGGGTGACACTTATCGTAACATTAATGCTACTTCGCATTTACTTAGGAAAAAAAGATTAACAATGTGGTGACAAAAACATAAAATTCATAAAGAAAAAGTTAAAAGGGTAGTTTAAAAATATAGTTTATTACAAAATACCCCATGAAGTCATAAAGAGTTGTGCAGTTTACCTCCGAAATGACATACAATATGTACTTTATCCTCGAAGACCATTAGTCAACCGTTAAATTACAGAGAACCTATGAAAATTACATTTATACCATTAGTACATTACTACAGTAAAACTTCTATACATTAATACTCTATATAATAATAACTCTTTATAGTAATAAAAAAAATTATGGTAAATATAATAATTTATTGAGAATAAAAATATAATCTTCACATATTTACTAACGATTCTCTATAACTTAATAATTGGCTATTACTAACCGTCTTCCAGAGTAAAATGCATATTTTATGATATTCATAAATAAAGTGTACAACCCCCGACTTCACGGGAGTATTTTGTAATAAATAAGACGAGTAAGAACCTAAACGTACAGAAGAATCTGGGCGAGTCGGGCTTAATCAGCATTCTTCGAGCCCGAAGATAGACTCAGGCCCACAAAATGAATCCACTGCCATTCATGGCGGCCCATATTGGGCCCGTATGCAGTCCACCAACAATCATCAACAAAGGGCTGTTTCGGTTTTGCTGGATTGATACGCACGCCGTAGCTTTCTCTCAGCATCTCCGCCGCTCCCTTCGTGGCTGAGCACCGGTGGTTCTCCTTACTCCGGCAAGTATCTTTACTTTCTTCCATATAAATTTGTGCTTATTATTGAATTAATAATTAATCAATTGAGCATCATTTCCTCTTTTAACTCCTCCGATGATGAAATGCTAAATATTATCTTTCTTTTTTTTTAATTGTGTGAACAAAGGTAAAAAATAATGCATGAAATATGCAGTCTGATCTTCAGAAGATTTTTGTGAGTCTCTTTGAACTAAGGAATTTGATGAAGAGAACATGAAAATTCGAAGAAATTCGTAATTCTTTGTAGCTGACAAGCATCTTTTGTGACTAAGGCTTGGTTGTTGTTGTAACATGAAAATTCATTTCTTCTGTTTGGTTTTTGACAGCTTAATTTTATAGTTTTTCAATAATGAATGTGTAATTTTTGGATTCAACTTCGATTTCAGTATGAGATACACTTTCTAAATACTCCTTCTGAGGGCATTCAATTTGGGACGGAGGGGATAGTGTCTTTTCCTTTTGCCTTTTTTACTTCAGCATCTATGGTACTGAGTAGCTCATGAAAACTAACCTTATCGAAACCTTTCCGCATTACACGAACTACTTTTTTTTTGGGGTCTTTCTTCACCTGAGTTTCTTATGCTGTATTTCTTTCCCCTGCAAGATTATGATTCTGAATTTTACCTGTATTAAGATCAGAAAGTGGTGAGACATTTCGTTCTCTCTCTAGCGTATGCAATGAGTGAACTGTGAGGACCTTTTCCTATCACGAGAGAATCAGGAAGGACGAGCTTGTGGTGTACTTAGTTCATTCTTCTCAGGGTAAACAACGGATTATCATTTATCCACGAGTGATTCATTTTGAAGTTTATGTGAGTATGTGACTCTATTTTAGAAATGTGTCCAAATTTCTAAAGTTCACTTTCCGTTATGCTTTCCTTTTGCTCTTAGATGTCAGATGCAACAAATAATGATATAATGCTCGAGGTCAATGATCTATCTGAAGTAAGTACAGGAGATAAACGGAAAAGAGAAGGGAAGTTGAGATCGAAAGCTTGGAATCATTTCACGAAGCTCATCAAGGACGATGGAACTTATGAAAAATGCATGTGCAATCATTGTCACAAGTTATTTACCTGTTCCAGTAGAAGTGGAACGATCCACTTGCTTCGTCACATAACAGAAGGCATATGTCCTGTATATAATAAGAAAGAGAAGAAAGACTTGTCACCAGGAATTCTAGCTTACCTGAGAGGAAGCTCGGAGCCAAGAGGTAATGTGATGCCTTGGAAATTTGATCAAGGCTCCAGTCATCAAGTTGATGGTCAGGATCATCAACCCTTGCCAATCGCGATAGATGATCTTGAGCATCACACTCCTGATGCACTGGAAGATGAATATGTAGAACGAGCGTCTACACCTAAACGTGGGAAACTTCCTCAAGTAGCTCCGTTAAGATCTCATCAACCTAGAGGAGAATCTTGGATGAATGAGTTGCATGCCTGTGTAGGTAGGCTCGTTGATCTCACACAAGGAGGTGTTCCAAAGGGCAGTCCTGTCAAGTCTTGTTCAGCTCTTGCTGCTCCGGATTATTCCATTGCCACTGCTCTCAAGTGTCTGAACGAAATAGAGGATATCCCACAATCCAGTGAGATGTATCTGGATGCTTTTGAATTGCTTAAGGATGTTGGTGAAAGAGAATGCTTCATTTGTCTGCCCCCAGAACCGCGTAGGAGATGGCTTCAGAGGATGTTGCACCGTCACTATCCTTTGCGCTACACTTATAGCTTCTAAGGATTTCCAGTAATATCATTGGCTGGTAGGCGACTTTCAGAAGCTAATACTTGATCGATAAAAAAAAAGGGTACGTTTGAGCATCAAGATGGAGCTTAATCTTCCACGAAGCTTTGTTGCGTGAATTAGATAAAAAAGATGGCGGAAGTATAAGAGTAAGACGATCTTCGTGCAAGGAGGAAATTTGAGGTATTGAGGGGAAAGTTGTATATTTTTGTTCATGAATTTTTACCATTTGAGTACCACATTACTACTTGAGAACTGAATAATGTTTTTCTTGACCAACTTTGAGTTCAATAATTCCATATCAAAAGCAGCTTCATAATATTCATGACAATGAAGCAATATTTATATGCAGTTTTTGGAGGAAAAAAATAGAGAAAAGGCTAAAAACAAATGCTGTTATACAATAAAATAAAGGAAGAAAAATGCTAACTGGGTTTCTATATTTTGTTATATTTCTTTGAGTGATTTTCTCAGACATTCCCCATACCATTTTTGTTGTACCACACTTGACTATATAAATTATTTATTTGATGAATTTTATCCTTAAAATGCTTTTTGTGTATGTTTTCAGTCCTTAGCACCACTTGTGCTGAAGAGTCAGCCAAAAATAGACACGAGTTTGACACATAACCTCCAACATAAAGGCAAAATAGGCACTGTATATCAATTCCCTCCATATATATAAGTTATTTAAATCGATTCAGTATGAAAGAAAATTGATATGACATGTCTATTTTGCGCTCAAGTTTAAGGTCATCTACCAACTCACACCTATTTCTGGCAACACAAGTGGTGGCTAGAACTTGAAAACATACGAAAAGATAGTTGAAAGATAAAATGTATCGAATTAAGTTATTTAAATTGATTAAGTATGGAAGAAAATTGATATGACATCTATTTTGCGCTCAAGCTTAAGGTCATTTACCAACTCACACCTATTTCCGCCAACACAAGTAGTGCTAGAACTTGAAAACATACGAAAAGATAGTTGAAAGATAAAGTGTATCAAATTAATATGAATTAATAGTTATTTTGATCATCAATTTATTTTCGCTTAATCACTTTTATTATTATTTTTACTTTTTTGACTTATTTTGATTTTACGGGCGGCCGCTTTAATGGACTTAAAATTTATATCTCATACAAGGGCAAAAAGGGAAAAATCTCCCTGAAAAATAAAAATTCAATTTCTCTCAATCAGCAGAAATCGCTGCTCGTGTTGTTCAAGAATTTCAGGATGAAAAATTTGAAGAAAATTTAAATTGTTATGAGAAGTTGAAGATTGAAAAGGAGGAAGACAAGAAGATTGAGAAAGCGGAAAATGAGAAGGAAAAGGACGATGATGGTGAATTTAAATCTTTTGTTGCTAAGGATTTCATCCCCTCTCCTACTCCTGCTGATGAATTTTTCTATAAAGGACAAATTCGTCCGATTTATCCTATATTCTATACGACTTTGTTATTTGAATGCGTTGAGAATGAGACGGAAAATCTATTTTTGAAATATGAAGTCACAAATCGAGTGTCTAAGGAAAATTTAAATCACTTGTAAGCTTATGGATTAACACCTCCCCTCTGTCAATTGGTTTTGAGAGGATATGGAGACCCATGAACTAATTTTCACATTATATCAGAGCAGACCTTTAGAATGTGTGGACACCCCTTAGGCAGGATGTGTGAGTTCATAATGCTCAAAGTGGGCTCTAATTGTCCCCCTACGGGCTACAACCCAAGTAAAGCGACATGCATCAATGAGAGAAGTTTTAATGAAGGGGTATTACTGAAATTGTGGTGGAAAGATTATTATTTGTTTGAGTTCCTTAATTTTATTCAAAATGTCATAAACGACCTATATTTAGGAATGAATATATAGTAATATAGAGTATTTTTGTGCAAATTACTTACTGAGTTTGTTAGGGAGCTAAAATTTAGCCAATTAATTGGCTAAATTTGTGGCAAAATGGTAAATAATTGAGTTAATCCCTTATACCAACATGGAATGAGTAATGTTTAATTTGAATTTTTATCCAATTATAGTCAATTTTGCTTACCTTTATCATTTTCCTTACTCTATTTCCTTTTTTCCTTTTGCGTTTTTTTTAGGTTCACAGGTGTATCAAAAGAAATTAAAGAAGAAAAAAAAAGGGAAAAAAAAGAAATCAACAGATATTTATGCAGGCCCGGCTCCAAGGGTGTCCAAGGTGACATCTGGAACCGGGCCTCACATTTACAGGGGCTCCAAAAATTTTCAAAAATTACTAAATTTGTATATAATTATTAGTTAAAAAAATCGAAGATCTTGATATTTTACAATTTGTTGCTTCAAAATCTTTTTCTACCATACACTAAAGTCTTGTTAATAGGTGATGCAGATGGAAATGAAGTCAGTAGAGTACCTCAAAAATCCTGCCCCATTTTTTTTTGTTTTGTTTATATATATATATATATATATATATATATATATATATATATATATATATACTTAAACTTTAAAAATTCAGAGTCTCAATTTTTTTTTAGACAGTGCTTTCTGATATGTTTGAATGTGCCAGTATTTATGCCATTTCACTATATAAAACCCTAAAACCCTCATCTTCTCTCTGATCGGTTTGCCATTTTCTGAGCTTCTAGGGTTTTGCCAAAAATGGCGACTCGCTTCCTGAATCGGTCTCTACTCACTTCCACCAGACAATCTCTTTCCTTGATCTTCTCTCGCCCTTTCACTTCTCTACCTAATTCTTCTCAGTCGTTTTCTACTTCACCCATTTCCCTCCTCCGTCTCCGACCACTCGTGGCCGTGGCCACCAAGTTCAGCCACATCTCTCCGGCGGCTGGTCTCCGAGGGTTTGCTACTAGACAGACTTCGTCTTCTCTCAGTGATCCAAACCCTAATTTTTCCAATCGACCCCCCAAGGAGACGATTCTGCTCGATGGATGTGATTTTGAGCATTGGCTTGTGGTTATGGAGAAACCTGAGGGTGATCCTACTAGAGATGATATTATTGATAGCTATATCAAAACTTTAGCTCAGGTTGTCGGCAGGTGAGTAATCGTATTATTATCAATAAAATTTTAATTTTTTTCCTTTTGGAAATGAGAAATTGTATAGTTTGTCTGAAGGGTGTTTGAATGGTGTTTTATTACTGAAGTTTGTAAATAGAATCGTTAAAAAAAAGCAGGTGTGCGATTGAGTACTATCTCAATATACTTGAGTTCTGTGATTTCTTTAAATATTTTGGCTCTGGTCATCAAGATACTTGTTCTGCGTTCATATTTAATTAGTTCCTGACGTTCTTTACTTTGGTGAGCCTGCTTAATTAGTTGTTGTAGCTTTGATACTGTATGTGTTTGTCATTGCTATATTCAGTGTCGTCTCAATCATTTTGGAGGCACTGCGCGCAACTTTAAAATAAGTTTAACTTAAAAAGGAGACTTTCACGTATATGTAATAAAAAACAAATTGTTTTGTTTATATATATATATATAGAATTTGGGAACTAACCATGAGGTGTGGCGTGTTTGTTGATAGCTCACCTCTCGTCTCTTAAGCATGAGGTTAGGAGTATTTCATGGCCAGTCATTTACCTCTTCGAGAGCTCTTGTAGAAGGGGATTAGTCACAGTGGTGGACACACTGATCTTGACCAAAAAAAATTTGAGCCCCAAAGAACTAGAGGCCCTACGAGGTCGCCCACGTGGCACTTGGCCTTATCCCCCAGACCATATTGTACACTCTGGAATAACAATGCGTTAGACAATTTATAGCAAAACAGGGGATAGATTCCGGAGCTTAGTACTTGCCCTGCATTTTTGTTACAGTGAGCAGGATGCAAGGATGAAGATATATTCAGTTTCCACAAGGCACTACTATGCATTTGGAGCCCTTGTGTCTGAGGAACTCTCCTACAAGCTAAAAGGTAAATGATTTATTCATCACATAATTTGTTATTCTGTTGCAAACATCTTGTTTACAGACTTCTGGATTCTTTTTTATTTTCTGCTTTTGGGTTAGCACCTAGCGGCTAATCCACCTTCTTTGTTACTAAATTATGTGCAGAACTACCTAGAGTTCGTTGGGTTCTTCCAGATTCTTACTTGGATGTTAGGAATAAGGATTATGGAGGTATGGTATTCCTTTTCATTTTTCAACTGTCTGTTATCAGTGAATTGATAAGAATTATACAGGTGGTTCTTTCCTTCAGTAGGAAGGCTGCAGTATGAGTATCTAGTTATGTTTCCCCATATGTGACTAGTCACTGGAATTTATATCTCATATCACCTGCTTTGTAATTGTGTTTTCATCCTTTTAAGAAATTGCAATGGATCTTGGTTTTGAAGCTTAACTTTCTATTCTACTCTCTGTTGCTTTTTAACTTCTCAGTTTGATAATGTTATAGATCTTTGGACTACTTGATTTTAGCTCCTTAAATTTCTAAGGAGCTGTATGAATCACGCATATGTAGCTTATATGATAATGCTTTTCTGCATGATTGCTTATTTATTCTTCCTGCTGTTCTAGTTATTCACATCAATTTTTGGTGATCATCCTGTTATTCGGCCTCACTATACTGACCTTTCATACTTGAATCCTTTAGGGGAACCTTTTATTAATGGCCAAGCTGTTCCATATGACCCGAAGTACCATGAGGAATGGGTGAGAAACAATGCTCGAGCAAATGAAAGAAACAGGCGCAATGACAGACCTCGCAACTTTGACAGATCCAGAAACTTTGAAAGAAGAAGAGATGGTCAGAATATGAGTGGAGGGCCACCTGGAGGGAACTATAATGCTGGTGGTGGACCCAATGCAGGTCCCATGCCGCCACCCAATAACATGGGAGGGCAACCCAACACGAGGGGCATGCCTCCAAATAACATGGGAGGGCCTCCACCACATATGGGAGGAGTGCCCCCCGCTAACATGGGAGGACCTCCGAATATGGGAGGTATGCATGGCAACATGGCAGGACCACCGCAGCCCGGCTACTCAGGAGGAATGCCTAGCAATCCACCCAACTACCCTCAAGGAAGCCCAGCTAGAGGGGGAGGAATGCCTTACCAATCTGGTCCAGGGCCAAACCAATACAACACCTATCCACCACCTCCACCAAACATGGGGCCTCCGGGTGGTAACCCTTATCAGAACCAGAACATGCCCGGGAGAGAGATGCCTCCACCACCTCCACCAAACATGGGGCCGCCGGGTGGCAACCCTTATCAGAACCAGAACATGCCTGGGAGAGATATGCATCCACCACCTCCACCAAACATGGGGCCGCCGGGTGGCAACCCTTATCAGAACCAGAACATGCCCGAGAGAGATATGCCTCCACCACCTCTGTCCCGTCAAAACTATCAATAGGCGTGCTGTAGATAACTATGCATGATATCTTAGAATTTGCTTTTATTAAATATTGTATTGTCATCAGTTGATGCTATTTGGTCGGACATGGATGTTTAACACTGGCTTTGAAGTGCAATCATATAGTAGTTACTCTTGACCAGAAATTTAGTGTCCATGCTCTGTGGTTAGACTCTTTTGAAGTGTCCATTCATTTGTTCTTTACTTTTGGATAAATTTTCCAGTTTGGTGAAATTTTGATATTGAATGGTTGCTCAAAATCTCAAAAAGATCCAAATAGAGAGACTGCGCCAACTGTGGACGTGTGCTTTGTGTTTGAGCAGTAGGAGATTTGCTTCTCTGGGTGATGTATGAGTCTCGTTTTACTTCATATATATTTAGGTTAAGATGTGTATGGGTAGATCTGCTCATTCTACTCTTGGGACCTTGTAAGCTCGTATCCTCTTTCTATCCCATATTTCTACTCAACTTGCTTCATGAAGATGTTCATGCTATGGTCACTAAATGATAGAAGATTATGCTAGGCAAGAATAGTTTACCACCTAAGCATCCGAACCTTGAGGAAAGAAATACTTCTAAAAGGAATCAAGCACTATTCATCCAAGTGGATGATATCAAGGCAGGCTAGCGTAGTTGACATAGCACTTCCAATTCGAAGCGATATGTCCGAGTTTGACGCTTCCCTTGCCACGTGTATAAAAAAATTTAAGAAAAAAAAAGAAAAGAGAGAGAGAGAGAGAGAGAACAGAACCAAGGACCAAAAGCTCATTCTAGTAAAGTCTTTAGACAAGCACGATTTCAGGGCACGAGTTCATAGCGTTTGGCTTTCGGGCATCTGTAGGTTTTAAAAAAAAAAAAAAAAAATTTGAAGTGTCTGTGGGAGAGAACATGAGTCCCTAAAAAGAGAAGAAAAAGGGTAATTATTGGGGGCAAAGGAGGTTTTATAAGATTCAAAGAACTTTTTGCCTCATATTCGACTAGAGGAGATAACTCATATTCGTGATTTTAATGAGGGAAGTGTACATGTTTACTCGGTAGCCTCCTCATTACGAGTAGTTCCACCATCTGAAGAAACTAGTTGGCACCAAAAACCTGTCCCATGATGGATAGCCGTGAAGACGAAGTTTTCAAGTCTTTTGATCTTGGCAAGACGGATTTGATCTGCTAGAGTAACTTCTGGCTTTAATTCTTCCCCCTTTGTCAACTTGACCATCAATTATATTGTTGAATTGTCTCCATTCAGCCAAGGAAAAGAACGACTTCTCAGACAAATTTAAGGAATATTTAGATTAATGAAAGGGCTTATGGTAATATGTTAGTGACAGTTTATTTTTAGCCACATAAATACTAATATCATATGATTATTCAAACAAATAATTGAGTACCAAAACAATAAAGTGTAAATAGTTTAATAACCTAAAGCAAAAACTAAAGATTGTAAGAAAGCCCAGATGAGAATTAACAGAGAGAAAAGAATACTATTTAGAGACTTGCAATTGAGAGAAGAGCATTGCAAGAGACAAGATTTAGCCCAAAAAAATAATAATAATAAAGAATAAAATAAAAAAGAGGTCTTGAATAACGGTCACCAGAGTGGCGATTGCTTCTCACGCTCTGGAGACAACGGTGGGTGGTTGCATTTTCCCAAATTTAGTAGCCGGGTCTTATCTTAACCCGTACTCTTCTTCTTCTTCTTCACGGGTTCTTCATTTCACACCTCTTTTCTCTCTCTCTCTCTGATATTTGGGGTTAGGGTTTTAAACCTTCAATCAAATTTCTATCCTCAGAAACTACGATAATGGATTTGAAGAAGCGGAAACTGGATGAAAATGGCCTGGTTTTAACTGACCCGGACGCCATGGCCGTTTTGGTACCGAAGCTTACGGTTGAAGATGCCCACAAAATTCTTGAGCCCTTCTCCCGTGAACAGCTGCTTGAAATAGTTCAATCGGCGATTCTTCGTCACGTCGATGTCCTCGACGCCGTTCGATCAATCGCCGATCGCGATCCAGCTCAGCGCAAGCTATTCATCCGCGGACTTGGTTGGGAAACCACTACAGATAAGCTCTGTTCTATTTTTGCGCAATATGGTGACCTTGAAGAAGCAGTTGTTATCCTTGATAAGACTACTGGGAAATCCAAAGGCTTTGGGTTCGTCAACTTCAAGCATATTGATGGTGCTATGCAAGCCCTTAAAGAGCCCAGCAAGAAAATTGATGGCCGGATGACGGTTACTCAGCTGGCAGCTGCAGGAATTTCTGGTGGCCCTGGGGGAGGAGGGGTGGTTAACCCTGTCGATGGCTCGGGCAGGAAGATTTATGTGGCAAATGTACCTTATGATATGTCTGCTGAAAGGCTTTTAACTCATTTTTCTATGTATGGGGAGATTGAGGAGGGACCATTAGGGTTTGATAAGACAACCGGAAAATCAAAAGGGTTTGCTTTGTTTGTGTATAAGACTCCAGAAGCAGCTAGGGCTTCATTGGTGGATCCAATAAAGAACGTTGACGGGCATCAGTTGAACTGTAGATTGGCAATTGATGGGAAGAAAGGGAAACTTGGGACTGGGGATCCTGTTACGACTCATGGAGGCAGTGAAGGGCATGGTAATGGCACTGGCACTGGCGTGGGGATGCACAGTGGCATTGCAGGACAATATGGTGGACCTGGAGGAGTGGGCGGTCTTTCAGGCTATAATGGATTTTCTGGGCCATCTCCATTGGGTGGGAATCATTTCAATCCGACACCAGTTGGCGGTGCAGGTGGTCCGGGGTTGTCTGGCATTAAAAGCCAGGCGGCGGGTTCAAATTTGGGGGCTTCTGGTGGATTTGGCTCTGGTATTGGGGGCCCTTATGGCAGTGGATCACATCTCGGTGCACTTGGTGTGAGCGGATATGGAGGGGCTGGTGCAGGATTAGGTGCTAGTGGTGGGGAACTGAGTGCGGCAGGTGCTGGTCTTAGTGGAGCTGGCGGAGGATTCAGTGGCGCTGGTAGTGGTCTAGGCGATGGTCGCGGTTCATCATCGTATGGATTGCCACCAACTTCTGGAGGAATGCCTACTGGAGATAATCCACAGAGACACTACAGCCTTTCGTCGTCTGGTTACCAGAGCCAACTTCATCATGCGGCAGGAACATCACCTGCCCCAAGGGTACCACCGTCTGGAGGAATGCCTACTGGAGATTATCCACAGAGACACTACAGCCTTTCGGCGTCCGGTTACCAGAGCCAGCTTCATCACGCGGCAGGAACATCACCTGCCCCAAGGGTACCACCGTCTGGGGGAATGTACCAAGGAATGCCTCGTTACTACTAAGGTAGTATTCTCTATCGCCAAGTTTGATGCTCCCTTCAAAATATTTTATACCCAAGAATTCCTTCTTGGCACCTGCTGATAAGTCTTTGCTTGTTTATTTCTCCACCTAAATTTTTGTTCCTACTTTAAAAAAAAATTCTCATTCACACACGCACAGCTCATATTTTGTTTATGCTTGTTTTATTGAGAGGGGTCTTGAGTTTGTCCAATGTTTTCAGACTTTGTTTGGATGTTTGTTCTTGGCAAACATGGTTTAGTTTGTACTTAGGTTGATTTGTTATGTGATCATTGGTATGTCTTGGTGATGGAATTTCCTTGATCAGTGATGAGTTCTTTGTGCATCTTTTTTTCTGTTTGTGGCTGGTCGGTTTATTGTTTGTTCATTTTGCTCTTTCTGTTGTCCTACTTATTTGTATTTGATAAACTTCAAACCATTATTTCATGGTTCAGTTTGCAGTCTTTAACCCTTGGACTAATTCTAAGTCTTAAATGTGTAAGTGTAAATTGATATTTGAATTGAGAGCCCTTGAGAGCATGTACATTAGTTATTTTAACCCTGTTAGATCCGTATGATAGATTGATATAGGATTCTTAGTTTCATCATCCAAATAGTTACAGCGGGAGAGAGAGGTATAATACAGAAGTCGGGAGAAAAGATCAGGAGAGAGAGTTGAAACTGCTACATGCTTTAAAGAGCAATGACTTTTAGTTCTCAAGTTACATAAAAGAGCAATGACTTTTGGTGCTCAAGTAACAGTAAAGGCCAGGTTTTGGCTAATATGCTGGCACATTAGATCTACCCACAATATCTGATGCAACTCGTAGAATATCCTAACAAATAGATTAACTCAGCACCCCACTGGCTAAGCCCCTGAGCAATAGACCAAACATAGAGTAGCTAGCTAAATTGAAACGTAACAACACTCAGACGACCCCCACCCACTTTTTCCATTTCCTTGTTAGAAATTATTCCTTCATCCCACCCTAAAATTTAGAAAAGTTTCTTGAATATTAGGCTTTCCGTAGTTCCTCATAAGATTTCTGGTGCTACCCCCGCCACATGCTTTAGAATCTTTGCTTCCCCTCTACTGACTTGCATAGCATATTATTGTAGGAGCCAGAGAGGTCTTCAATGTTTCTTGTTGACATTTTAGTTGATCCTCATAGTTCCTGGTCTCAATGAGTAGGAGGAAGATTTTCCTCTGGAGGGATAAAAGATCTTACATTTTGACTTAGACTCTTGGCCTCTGCCTTCTATCTAATACTTCTTTCTCGTTCTAATGGTAGGGTACCTTTTGCTTTACCTTGTAGCTGTTTATGTATTTTATGCAGCATATTGCCCTAAACTAGAAATTGTTCAGTGGGTATTCTTGCCAAGTGCTTGGTGGCTCAATGTGGTGCGTTTGTCTTCCTTTTTTGCTTTTTCTACGCAGTCGCAGTGAAGGGAAAACGAGATGTTAAGTTAGCGTATGCAGTCAGTTCTTATGCTCTGCCATTTAAGTTTGTTTTTGTTAAAACGAATTCTCAAGGATTGGTTGTGTATTATCTCTGTCTTGTTGCAACATATATTACCTTCTTATGCCCTTTTACCTTTGCAATTTTGTTGTAATGGATAGTATATTTTCTTTTCGTGTATGGTGATCGCCTCCTGGTTCTCAATCTGGTTTTAATGCTTATTTCTTTTGAAAGGATACCTTCTGTAACATCAGCACTTTATCAATGTGATCATAACTATAATTGTTGCATTTGTTATTTCCTGTTGCTGCTTGGGTTACTTTGCAGACTGTTCTATTCATGATCAAATTTGAACGTGGTTCTGAACATTGTGTGAATTATCTATTAAGTTGTGAATGGATGTTTGGTTCAGGTGTTTGACAGCTTGTCGGCGCAGTTGGTTTTTGTGGTTCTGGTGATTTCCTGAATGCAGACAATTAGAACTCTGGTTTGATTTGATTTGATTTGCTATGTTCTGTGGCGTCATCTTCGCTACATCTGCGCGTTATCATGTTGTGATCCTTTATGATGCTAGTAAATGTAATTTATTAGTTAGATTCTCTTGAACGTGGAGCCTCTGTGCATCCTGAGCTCTCTGTATGAACTTTATGTTATTGTTTTGTAGGTTCACAGAATAGTATGCTGTTAATTCCATTTTTGCTTATGATATTTTTCATTATATCTATAGTTTCAATCTTTGTTGGAGAAAATATTGACACTCTACAGAATGTGCTTGTCTTCTAGGTAAAGGATTTGTATGTCCAGGTACTTACCTCGTTATTATGGTTAAACATGTATGGATCTTTGTACTTTCAGAAGACTATTCCGCAAAACTGTGAAATTATATAATGTTATCCAGGCAATTACAACCTGGGGGAAAGAAAAGGATTGATGTGCAAAGTGTTTACATTAATTTTTTCTTAGGTTTCAGCTGTTGGTTGGTTATATCTCACATCTTGGCCCACTTTATATACTTTTCCTGAATACACTTTTAGGATTTTTTTGGGTGTCTTACAACAACCGCAGAACTATGTGGATAGTTTTCTTCTTCATCTACTTATGAGTACCCTGTTCTTTATAGTTTTGAAGCCTCAACTATCACGCGTGACCTTGATTTTATTTTATTTTGCATTGGCCTTTTTTTTTAAGGTTGGCATTTGAGTTGGATTATGACAATCTATTTTTTATGTTTTTGTGTTCGATGGTTAGAACAAATATTTTTAAGACTTCGAGAGAAGCATCCGGTGAACTTTATGAATTGATGTTTCTAAACTTCTTCAGCTTATTATAATTTCTCTAGGATTACTCTATTTTTAGTCTCTATTGATGGCGATTAACTTCTTCGTGGTGAAATTCTGTTTGCTGTGATTTTAACATGATTTCATCTCAAAGGGAATCTGGAATGAAGGGAGCTAAATTTACATATCTTATCATTTAATATAGACTTGACTTTGATCTCCTCTTGCTTCTTGCGAAGCATGAATGCAGTTAACATGATACTATGTTTGTCCAACTTTGGGTTGAAAATTGTGCTGAAGAAACTTCTCTGAGTCTGGAACGTTTTTAACTAAAAGCCTATTACGATGGTATCATCGTTATCCACATCAAGTATTTTTCCAAGTTTCTCATCCTGTCCTTTTGAAACAACTCTATCTGGTCTCTTAGTTGGACGTATGTAGTTGAGATCTCTGAATTTTATTAACTTTGCAAATGGAAAATTCAAATGCGTTCTCTGTCGAATTCCTCCGCAGACACAATTCCACATGTTCAAATCCAACCTGTTAACCTTTGTCTATTTTTGTTGAATGGAATCTGGGTCTCTAGGTACTTCTGGAGAAAATGAATGAACTTATTTCCAATGGCCGTATGAAGGTACACGCTGTGGGGACACAGTAAGAAATGATTGCAAATGGAACTGAATTGTCTTAGTTTAGACAGATCTAAATTGTCTTAGCAGTGTGTCTGTTTATGTCCTTCTGTGATGACTGTTATTGATTGCTTTCATCCACATCGATCTTGTGTGGTTAATGCTGTCCAGTGATGCAACGGTAGACTATTTGATAGAATAATCTCTTTCCACATAAAATTTGAAGCTATTAAACTTTCTAGGGATTGCTCTTCTTGAAGTTGATTGAAAATTGTATCGGCTCTGTTACATTTAGGTTTAAGTATCACTGGTTCTTAATTTTTTGTTTGAACTAAGTTCTAAATTTTCATAAATGAGGATTTCAGTTTGCTACGTGTGTTGATCCCGATTGGGGATTTTAGATTGCTCTATTTCCAAATTTGTACATTAATATCCTTTTTTTTTCGGAATTTGAGTTTTGGTGAAGACTGTCTTGGGTATAACAAAGGGGGTGGGGGAGTTTAGCAAATTTTCATGCTATTATTCTATGAATTCACAGCTAGAACATGGTGATGTGTTGACAAAACTAAGGCAACTGGCTTTTATTCAATATAGCATTTGCTTTTTGTAGGTTATTTGTGTGGGTAGATGAAACTACAGATGGTGTAAACTGAAGAGTTATTCATTGAGACTTCAATTTAATTTGTGTTCTGTTATCGTCTTCCCCAATTTTCAGTTTTAATAATCCCAGTACTCAAAGTTTAACCTTAAAAGCAAGGGGTTACTTTACTCATTAACTGATTAGTAGGTCTTTATCGGGTCTCTGACTTTTGCCCCTTGGTCTTTTTAGTGAATGCAAACTATTTTTATCTAAAGATGCTTTGAAGGTTTTACAACTTGTATACTGCTTGTGGGTGAAAAATATTCTTTTCTTATATGCTTGGTTCTGAGATTAGGGTTACAAATGGAAATTAAAGGTGGATTTATCCTCTGTATTTGGGGAGAGGTAAAGAAATATCAGTGATAACTGCGGATATAACTTGGGAAAAAATTCTTCTTCGTGTCGCCATGCTGAAGAAACTTGGGAACCACTGCCCTCTAGAGAATGAACTATATCGACCAGCAGTACCGTCTATACCTCCTGAGATATCGGTGTGTATATAGTGCGTGCTTAGTTGAAATTGAATGATCATTTTTTTTCCCGTAATGTGTATCGAATTCAAATGGATATTTAATTTGGATTGAAATTTATAGTGAATTGGAATTTATAGGGAAGTGAGAAGTTGGTGGTTTTCTTTGTTACAATGGAAAGTAGGTTAGAAATTCTTTATGCAGCAGCCTATGTAAATTGAGCTATTGACATTAAGTTTTGATAGTTTTGTGGAGGCAAGGCAATCGCAGAATGGGTCGTCAGCTTACAGCTTAGTTGTTTCCTTGCGATATTTTTGGCTATTATAAATATTTGCATTAGATTCCGTTTTCGAAATAAAATTTCAGTATTTGATTCGATTTTGTAATGTTTTATAAAAATCGAATCGAACTAAAATTTTATGAAAATCGAATATCAAAATTATTTTGATAGTGTTCGCTTGGTTTGTACCGAAATTTCATTTGTTTTCTTGTGGAGCTCACTTTAATAAAAAAATTAGACAAAATATAAAATTATATTGCACAATTAAATAAAAATAATAAACTAAAAGAGAAATCCCCTATTAGTAGCGTTTATCTATTTACGTATTTCTATTATTAGCCTTATCTTTTTTTTAAGCTATTTATAGCCGTATCTTTTTACGGGCCGCTATAAATGTCCAATTAGAAAATCCGTCACTTTTCATGCCAAAAATGACATGTGACTTGCACATGTTCCCCGGAGTGAAGGGCAAAAATGTCATTTACCCATCTTGCCTTCTTCCTCCACCCTCTTCCTCCACCACCACCGCCCTCCACCCTCTTCCTCCACCACCGCCCTCCACCACCCTCCACAAACCCACTCCCAAACTCAAAATTTGCACTACCCTCATCCTCCTAACTCCCTTCTCCTCTACCACCCTCCACCATTAAAGTCAAAAAAATCCTAAAACAAATCAACTCCCTTCTCCTCCACCACCCTCCACAAACCCACTTCCAAACTCAAAATTTGCACCACCATCATCCTCATTCTCCACCACCACCCGCCACCCTCAACAACATTGGCATTTTTTTTAGGGAAATATTGGAGAATTCATCAATTGTTTCTTAGAGTTGCAATAGAAGAAGAAATTACAAGAAAGTTTCCTATTTTTTGTGTATGATTATTTTTTCCCTTTGTGAAAGTTTTCATTGTGTTTTGGGATTTTTTTTACTTTTAATGGTGGAGGTTGGTGGAGGGTGTTGCAAATTTTGAGTTTAGGAGTGGGTTTGTGGAGGGTGGTGGAGGAGAAGAGGGTTGATTTGTTTTGGGATTTTTTTGACTTTTAATGGTGGAAGGTGGTGGAGGAGGAGAAGGAGGATTTTGAGTTTGGGAGTGGTTTTGTGGAGGGTGGTGGAGGAGAAGGGGGTTGATTTGTTTTAGGATTTGTTTTACTTTAATGGTGGAGGGTGATAGAGGAGGATGAGGGTGGTGCAAATTTTGAGTTTGGGAGTGGGTTTGTGGAGGGTGGTGGAGGGCGGTGGTGGTGGAGGAAGAGGGTGGAGGAAGAAGGCAAGATGGGTAAATGACATTTTTGCCCTTCACTCCGGGGAACATGTGCAAGTCACATGTCATTTTTAGCTCGAAAAGTGGCTGGGATTTTCTAATTGGACATTTATAGCGGCCAGTAAAAGATGCGTGCTATAAATAACTCTAAAAAAAAGATAAGGCTAATAATAGAAATACGTAAATAGATAAACGCTAGTAATAGGGGATTTCTCTAAACTAAAATTTAAGAATAAAAATACAAGTATAAGTAATATTAATACAATACTAATAAGTAAATACAAATTATTTTGAATAATAAAAAAAAAAATTGGTCTATTTGATAATTCGATTTTTAAAAATAAAAAATTTAATTTTTTAAAAAAAAAATTGAACTAAATAAACTAAAATATCAAATAAATTGAATCAAATAACGAAATTCAATTAGGTTTAATTCGGTATTTCAAAAACCTCGTTATAGAGGATGTGTGTTATTCTTTCCTATATTTTGGCTTATTAACGAACTTAATATTGAAGTGAAAACATGGGACCGCCTGTCCCACTTGAATGCTTCCGTTTAAATTTTAATGTCCTAGTTCCTTTTTTATTTATTTCAAATTAAATGTTATACTTCTATATAAAGTATGTATTTACTCCCTTTGTCTCTTTTCTAATGACTTTTTTTTATTTGGCACAAAAATTAAGGATAGTTGTGTTACAACAACAAATAAGTCATTATCCCATTCAAAAGTTCAAAATAACTTTATTGAAGTTATAAACTGCATTAAATGTAATGTTTAATAGATTAATGAGCCAAGCGTAAGTTTAGAACTTAAGAAAGAATGTAATTGTAATCAAAAGAAGTGTCAAATATTTTGAACAGTTCAAAATAGTACGAAGATCAATAAAAATAATGTGACGGAGGGAGTATTATTCTTTTTCCAACATTACCTTTGTATTTAACCATCTATTTAATGCTTTTTTTTTTCCAATGACCAGTGGTTAAACCATTCTTATTTATAACACCGACAATCAATGTTCAATTTGAATATCTTTTAAAATTGCACCAAAGTGAGATAAGAGTCATTAGCCTAATATCTCCAGATGCTTCTGGTTGCATAAAAATCAACAAAAAAATTAAATTTCATCTGACCTGGTCTGGATCATCTTTCTGTCACCACCATGTGCTTCTCTTGCTTTATAAGAGCATTTTATCATGAATTTTTCTTGTTAAGATTAAAATAAAATCCAACAGAATTCTGAATGTGTGTTCGAAGAATAAACAACATATCCGAATTCTTTTCATTCTCTAAGTATTTGGTAGTTTCACTAACATATTTAACCTCTCTCCCATAGAGATGAGTTGCAGCTGCGGCCTTGTAAGTCGCAAGCTGTACTTCACCTGTCATCACAAGAAAATTTTAAGTTCAATGGTTGAAGTTGCAGTAACAAATACTGCTTCGATGCAAATAACGCGCTCTACTATCTAAATCTTGATTACAATTTTCTAATTGAACTGGGATATGCATGTTGGGATTCTATAACGCTGTAGCTACATTTGTAAAAGCATCTGTCATATGCGATAATATTTAGCTCGCTTCGCATAGGGGACCATTGTTACATGTGTATTATATGAGCAACCACTTTGTGCACTTGTTGCCAAAGGTTAGGTTAGTCTCCAATACATCTGTTTCAGTGGTATCCTGGGGATCAGCCCACTTTGTTTGACAAAGGGTTAGAGTCCAGTATCCCGTCCATCCCCGCCCATACCCCCAATTATTGGGGACTTAATGGGTTATGCTATTGTTGTTGTTGTTGTTTCGCGTCCCCGCACAGGACATATTCAACCTCGTTCCCAGGAATAAAGAAGGAAAAATGTGCACGCAAAACACATGGGAAGAAGAAACATGAATTTTGATATGATACCTGATGCAATATTTAACTGAAGGGTCTTCAGACTGAAATGTCGCGTCAGCCACCATCTGCACCGTAACCTCCAGGTATGCTGGGATTCAGGGTCGGTAAATATAGCCGGAATTCGGTTAGTATGGGCCAGGTGCTGCTGCTTCCAGTCATTTCTGTCATAACATGTTGACATTTTATCTTCCTCGCATTGTGATAGCTTGAGAAGGCAAGAAGCCAACTCTTTCCATGTATTGCAGTCTGCAAATGTAGCATCCAAGTGCAATGCTACCATTTCCATAAGCTTTTCAGTACTGTACTCCCCTAATAACAGTTACAATTCTAAACTTAGTGCTCGAACACATATAATTGAATAGAAAAGAGTAATTCAGAGACATGAACATTTTATACAATAAAATAAACACGAGGGTTTGCATGCATAAAGGACAGAAGGGCCAAAAGCATATTTTTCAGCGATCCAATGAATTTTTTTCTTAAGCCACGCGATTATATGCATCTGATTTTCCAACTTAAAAAAAAGCCACCTTGACTCTTGTACTGTTTATATATATATATAATGTTGAAATTCAGAAGTCACAGAATGCTGAAAAACAGAGATGATATGATTTTAAGAAAAACCAGATATTACTTGGAATATTTATGCACAATATCATCAATTCCTTGGCGAGAGGTATAGCATTAAGAAGATACTTATTCATCACATAGAAACAAGAAAATGTACCTCTTTGGTGCATGTTATGAAGTTTGGCCAATGAGTTGCGACATGTGGGATCCTTTTTCAGGATATTCTCGAAATCTATTGAAAGTTGGGTATAGTTGTCGGGATCGAACTGCTCTAGTAGATTAGTTTTCAGTCTGCAACCAAGGCAAACAAACACTTCAATAAATAAGCAAGTTAAATGACAGCTGAAATCTACTAAAAAAGAAAAGGAAACCAAAAGTTCTTCCTGCTGATATGAAAGTTCAGTCAGACAGACATAGAAGCTTGTAAAACTACACAGGAAAACTAATTCAATTCATTCTATAGGATGTTCTAAAAGTAGTAGTACGAGGAGAAAAGTCAAAATTATAAGAATGCAACTACGATTGTCAATTGAATGTTCCATTTCTGAGTTCCTCACCAGAAAAAAAGAGAATAAACTCAAATGAAAATTAAATATTATAAAAAACTGAAGTTTGTTCAGTTGGGAAATTTAGGAAAAGATAAAAGATCTCGAGAATCTGAAACTTACCAAATCTTCAAAATATTGTCAACCAAGCTCTTAGAAAGTAGGAAAATAGCAGCATTTTAACCACACACAAAAAAATGATTTTAAATACTCTGAATCCATCTTTTTCTTCCTTACAGTTTACTAGGAAACAACCAATCCTCATCAAGGGAAAAGGAAAACAAGAGTGGGTAGGAAAAGTCATTGGTTACACTTGACATTTTGACTCAATATGATTTGTACAGTTGCACATAACAGATCCAACCTCCCAGCCCCCAAAACATGTTACCACTATCATCAAAACTAAACACTGCCAATTTTATTGTGATCTCCTATAATAAAATAAAATTGTGACCCCACTTCAAAGCTCCTCCCCCCATAAAACCAACCGAGGGGGTGCATTCATATAAGAATGTCAAATGCTGCATTAATACACGATTTATCAGCTTCTACTCTTCAATATCTCCAGTCTCTTTTTCCTGCCCAACCATATAGCTCTAATGTGTCTTTAATCTTGCATATTTGCAGATGCCTCAGATGAAGTCAAAAAGTTCAATAAGAATAAAAAATAGTCACCTTGAGTGATTTGCTGAAGCTGGATTTTGAGAAAAATGTTCAATCACATCAAGGGCTTCCTTAACTTCATCTCCAAGCAATAGCATCTGGGATGTACAAGAATTCAAGTTCAGAAGAGTCCAAAGCTGATTCGTATAGAATAATATTGCAAAAAGAATGAAAGCTTCATCTACTGGAAGTTTGTGTTACCTTCAGTCAGTCCCAACCTCGAAAGCTATTTCAGGTAAAAATAACAAAATACTAAAACAATGGAGGTCAATTATTTTCTTTTTCCATTTTGCATTTTATGGGCTGGTGTTTTTCAGCTCAATGATTACAATACAACACAAGCCATCTAATGATTCTTGAGCAAGGAATGCATGGGAAAGAAAATTATCATCGTAAATTTGCTAATAAACATCAAAAAGTCAAAAACTGAAATGTCTCTCATGAAATTCATAAAAACGAAAACTCAAAGGAAAATGAACAGCGTATGGGCAGCTTAGTAATTTCTTTTGAACCAAGTATAGAAATTGTATTTGCTTATGTTTCTATCTCATTATTAGCTCTTCTGAGACAAGATTAACCTAAAAATGCAAACATTAAAAGAAACAATATCTAATAAGAAACTAGTTAGTAATCATGGAACATCCCAAACTTAAACGAAATGGGAAATGGTAGTAATGACTACAAGAACAAAAGCAGCACAGAATATTGGTAGATATTTTCTTTAAACAAGCAAAGCCCCCCAATCCAAAATATTTGCTTGGACATAAAAAAGGGGAACCAAAGATAAAAGATGAAATAAAATAAACAACTTGAATGAGACACCCACTGAAAATTCTACGGTACATTTTATTTTATTTTTTGGTGAAAACATTCTGTGATACCTGTATTAAAGGATGAAAGGCCTCCATCATTGGAGGCTCTGAGTAAAGAGCAACACGCAAAAACTTTATTGCATTTATATAGTTTTTGTTCTGCAAGTTGTTGTTCTGCAACTTTCTATTTGGAGAAGGGGATCCTTCATCTCTACTGTTTTCAGCAGACTCTATGTAAAACTCTTGTGCCTGAAAAGCAGGGCCTGGAGGTTTTTGCTCCTCCTTATAATCAACTTCCATAGAATCTTCTCTACTTTGTTCAGTGTTAACTTCCATGCCATCTTTCTCATTCCCAATAGAGGTATTTGAGTCACACTCCAATGGAAAATTTCGGTCTTGAGCTTCAACAGCTTCATGCCCCTCATAATTTTCAATAGACATATACCTTCTACCTTCAGACATCTGTGACTGCATGGGAGAACCACACCAGCCCAACTCCCTTAGTTGCATATCTTTCGGATTAGCAGAATACCATAGCTCATAAAATGTCAACCCCACAATCAAATTACAAAAAGAATTGCTCTCAAAACCACGTTCCTGCATGAGACTGATTGAAATGCCATCACTATTAAAATATCCAAAACCATTCAGAAACTAAAAGACAATCTACCAAGTACATACTTTGGTATTCAGGTTCCCAGAAGAAATCAGCATTGATAACCAGTTAGGAAATACTAATTAAAACACTTGAAACCTAGACCTCGTGTTTCCAGGTCGTAGATGGACCATCTACTTCCATGGTTTTATTATGCATGCTGTTTTATATTTCCAGTTGCATGAACAAACAATTTACGACATCAATGGTTCTGCTTCTCCTATAAATAGCATTTTTCATGGTTTTGTCCGCATATTTTGTTAGTTGTTGTTTCCAGCCAGGAAGTCATTACTGAATGAGACAAATATATGCTTTCTGAATAAAAACTGAACAAAATAGCTAACAATGCAAAAGAGAAGGTAATACTCCCTCCGTTTCACAATAGAGGTCCTTCTAAATACTTTAGCATAGATTAAAGAATGGGGGGACGAAGAGTTTTTACTGTTATACCCTTAAGTCTCAAGCACTAACCTATCTCTCTTCCTTTCTATTGCATAATATGGTCAAGGGTAATTTTAGAAAAATATCCTTAAAAGTTGGAAAAGGACATATTTTGGAAAGAGATGGAGAGGCTAAAAAAACTTCTATTATGTAACGGAGGGAGTATTACTAAACTTCCCTGGTACCCCTGAGCAGATTGGATAAAAGCATTTTATACACGTCATGCTTCATTATATATTTCCAAGACTATTGAAATCTCTGTTTACTAGCATTGTGTTATAGTAATTTTCTTTCAACACTCGTATAGGGTTTTCTGAAGCTGCCGTATGGTGGTATTGCTGGGGGAAATAAGGAAACATTGATACCAAGAATAAGAAACCATACTCTGAAGCACCCTGTTGTGCATCCTTTGTATTCCCATGTCTGAGACAGTAAAGTATGGATTCCAACTGTACAGCAAACCTATCCTGCCAAAAAGTATTCAAAATTAAAGTTTTGCTGTATCAACAAGCAGACAGATATCACAGAGCCAGACATGCATACAATTTAAGTTTCTTATCTCCCTAGCAGAATCTAAACCAATCGAAAGAAACTGGTGAAAGTCATGTCTACCAACATACATGTGGTGGATTGTTTTATATATGAATCCAAAATTTCTTTTCTCATCTTCATCTCTTTTCTTAATTTTTTGAAACAGGTTTCATACTCAAATTTTACCACATTGGAAAAAGAAAGATCAATGAAGTTGCTACAACTATGGAAGCTATTCTCAGACATCTCTGTGATTTACTCCTTTTATCTTTCACGGTTTCACACCATCCAGAAAGAGCTCGACTATATTCAAATAATAATAATAATACATAAGTAAAGAAAGAAATAATAAAAATAATTTTTAAAAAAAAAACCGCTAGAATGGCTGAGCATCATCTAACTGTCGCTGCACGAATAGTTGGATATAGGAGTTATTCAACAATTAAAGTGCTGAAAGAGCCGACAGGACACGCGCGCGGGGGAGAGAATGGTCCATCAGAAGTACCCTTTTTTGGGATTTATATTTGCACTACTCTTTCGTTTCTTGCACTCCCTTCCCCTTTATTTTGTTAGTGAAAAGACCTTAATACCCAAACCCAATACATCCAACTCAACACTCCATGAAACCTATAGTTAAGGGTATGAGAGTCTTTCATTTACAAAACAAAGAGGAAGGAGTGCAAGAAGCTAGATTAGGAGTGCGAATATCATTTCCTCTTTTTTTCTCTAGGGTCGTATGAAATTCTCTGTCATCGTGATTTGCAAAAAAAAGTTAAAACTCATTAACATTTATCATCAGATCATAGCCAACCATGAAATGGCAGAATTAGGATCACAAAGAAGCATCATGTACCAACCAAGAATTATAAATTTGTAATCTTTTATTACTAAGATGTTAGTGTTATTATTGTTGTTGTTGTTGTTGTTGTTATTATTATATGTTTTCTGTAGCCATCTCCTTGAGTTACTCAATGAATAATTTTTAATAATAGAAGATGTGCCAAAATAAAAGAGTTCTTCTATTGCCAAATTTCACCCTTTCATAGATAACAATTGATAAAATGAAAAATAAAAAACTATTGGGAAAAAGACGGCTGCTATTTCTCAATAGGTACTGCCAGAAAAAATGACTTAACCAAAGTAAGAATGTGGAGGCCTGTTCTTTAATTACCTCGTCGGCTGCTTTTTCATTGGCCGTAACTTCTTCATCCACAGTCCATAGACATCCTGGATGTTTTTGAAATTATCACCTTTTATATGCCGCATAAGTTCCAGAGTGGCCTGTGACAATCACACTATAGGATTAGATTAAAAAAAAACTTATTCACATGTTCTTTACAAGATATGCACAGTAAGCACACATCTCCAGGAACGAGATAATTCTAAATGAAAATATCAATTAGAACTCGAAGTACCACAACAAATATAAAGGTTTTGGCAAGGAAACAACAAAACTTTTGTACTTAACATGGGAGGGAGCAGTTTAATTTTATTCCTGATGAAAAGCAGTAACTTGAACCTAGCTATAAAGAAACACCGTCCATTTTCAAAAAGATACATTCAGCTAACTTTTTCTTAATTAACTGTGAATTCTGAAGCTAGTTAACCAAACAATAACGACAATAAGTGATAAAAGAAAGCCGAAATCTCAAAGTTAAAGGAGGCAAATAAGTATTTTATGTATTTTCCTAGCGCATAGAGGACCATTCATTATATATTCTGCTTAAATCATTAGTCATTCAATCAATGCTTCTGGATTTCAACTTTCGAACAGCAATAAAAGCACATTAAATCAAAGAGGAGCTCAATATTAATTAAAGCATTAAACATTACCCAATATTTATACCGATTTCTCGATAAAGACGTTTCGCTAGCCGTTCCTTTCAGTAAAACACTCAAAACACCACTCGCCTCCGACCAATTACGCTTCAACAACAGCTTCTTCAAAAGCCGCCGCAATTTTCTCCGATGTATAGACTGCAATGTTTCACCAACCGCTCTTTGTTGATTACTCTCAACTCCAAGCTGCAAGCAGTAGCTTGGCTTTGTACTTGCCAATATAATTCCATTAATTTCCCTCCTTTTGGTAGAAATTTTTGAAGTACGGCAGTCGCCGGCATCATGCTCCGCAGTTCGCCTCCGCCGCTTGGAAATTTTATTTCCCTCTTTACCCTCCTCATCGGACTGTCCTACCCCATGCGCCGTCATTATCTGGGGGAGGAGTTTGGTAATTTGCTCAATTCATGAGATTGAAGAAGAAGGTGGGAGGCACCGACCAATTAAGGGCTAGTTTGCTTTGCTCCTCTCTTTTATATTGAACATGAAAAAGTGCCAATTTAGCCCCAACAATATAGAAAAGTAGCATTAGAGATACAAATCTAGAGAATCTTGAAGAAGATAAAGAAAATTTATACCAACAATATAGAAGAACAGCATTAGAAAATTGAGAAATAAAATAAATTAAAAGATAAAAACCAGCCAATTCATGGAACAAATCTATGAATTTTACTCTTTTCCTATGTTAGTATTGAAGCAAACAAAAATCTTTTTCCTATTTCCATTATTTTATATGCTTATTGACGGTTGATGATTCTAAATTTTTTTCCCCTAAGAAGTGACATTGTGGGAGAAGGATTGCTTGATGCTCTAAAGGTAGTGAAAGAACGAGAGAAAAAAATTGCGAACCAAATTACTTGCTAAATCTTCATACAAACTCAAATTCAAAGCAAAAATCAATTGAGAAAGAAGATGATCGGATAGCCAATATACCTTCATCCAACTGTGAGCCAAATTAACTTTATCAATTGAGAAAACAAGATTAACAAGGAGGCAGAGATTTATGGGGAAGCACAAGAGAGAGAAGAAGAAGAATCAAGGGTGGATGGAGAGATTAGCGTAAAAGGAAGGAGGAGGCTAGGTTTTTATTTTTTTGTTTCTGGAAGGTATTTTTAGGTTTATGTTTTTGAAAATAAATAGGTTTTTATTTGAATGTATAAATAATTTTTATTCTAAAATATGTAAAACGTTTTTCTTTTTTCTTTTTCAACAGTCTTTTTTTTTCCCCAATGGATAATAGTTTAAATTATATTTCCAATTAGGCATGTAAACGGGTCGGTTTTAGACCCGTATCCAAACAAATGATGTAGATTCGGTAAGAACTCCATACTCATCTACCCGCATCAGAATTCGAATATATATAAGAGTAATAAAACAGTTATGAGAATAAAATATAAAAAACCGGATTTGTTTCTACATATATATATATATATATGTATATATATATATATATATATATATATATTACAGAAGGTCTTTTTACTTTTTGTATCTATATTATATCACATGTCATTTTATAGGATTTTATGTTTTTTTTAATTAGTTATAAAACTTTTGATTTGTGTAAAAAAATTAAACTACTTTATTTAACTTGCAGGAGGAGGATTCGATTCCCAGACATTCGAGTCGAATACTAGGCCACGTTGCCAGCTACTCTGACAGGTATTTGACAACTATTTTCTTTAATTCTTTTAATGGAATGCTAATTTCAGTAAACTTTTTCACGATCTCTAACAAATCTAAACAAACAGTATTTTTTGTATAATATAATAATCTACATTAATTATATGATGTTCTTTAATTTCAAAACTCATCACATTATTCTATATCTTGCGTGTAATTTCCATGAATTTTGATTCAATTAATTATTTTATAAAATTTCGGTTGGTTAGTTAAATTCTAATTTTATTTATATTACAGGGCCTGTTTTTTCATTTTCAACCAATCACAACCCTTTACAATCCTACGTATAATTTTTTGAAATTATTTGTTTTTTAATTAGTTCAAAAAACGTGATTGGTTGAGATGATTTTTATTTATTAATTTAATGATATAGCTTGATAACTTTGACTTATTCAAATGAAATAGTTAATTTTAATATTTTTTTATTTTTCCTATTCAATATTTTTATTTTTTCTTTTTTCAATACAATTCAAGATCCCACATCGGAAGTTTATGAAGTTTTTGAAATTTGAGAACATTATAAATAAATGGGTTGAGAATGGTTTTTCATTTAATAAATTGATTGAGTTGGTTTTTAGTCCATTAAATTGAGTGACAAATCCAATTTTCTTTTCAATTTTTTCATTCAAATAGTTAAAGTTTAAAAAAAAAAAATTAGTTTAACGAATCATTTAATTTATAAATTAACCCGCAGGTCAACCTGCTCACTAATTTTTTTTCATTAAAAGAGTATAAACTTTTAAAAAATAATTTTTTTTATCCTGCCATTAGTTTTTAGAGTATCAGTAACTAAGTTGAAATTTTCCTAATGAATTTGAAAGGGCAGACTTTATTAGATTTTCAAATTGTTCAATTAAACAATATATCCATGTTTATATTACAGAGTCTGTTTTTAGTTTCAACTAATCGCAACCATTTACAATCCTACATGTAATTTTATGAAATTGTTTGGTTTTTAATAAGTTCAAAAAACATGATTGGTTGAGATGATTTTTTATTTATTAAATTAATGATATAGTTTGATATCTTTGAATTATTCAAATGAAAAGTTATCGATAAAGCACGTTGCTAAAAATGCTCTAGGGCTTTACAGGGCAATGGTCTCTACCAGTGCCTCCGCCCCTAAAAACTTCACTGCCTCCGCTTGACGGAGGCGCTCTCCACTATTGCTGAGTTTAATCTGGTGAACAAATAGAGGTTCTCGCTTTCCCGTGGACTGTGAGGGTTGCTCTCAACATCCATGTCGCCCCCTTCGTGTTTGAGCATCAGACATGAATCAGAGACTTCATCCTTATCATCATCGTCCGACGATGTGTCATCAATAAGGCTTCGACTTCGTCGGAAAATCTACCTTTGGCCTCTCAAAACCTTAGGTTATCTTCTCCGGCCGCTAGGCATATGCCGCGGTGTGCCGTCGTGTTTCATTTTATTCCGCTTTTGTGCGGATCTGTGTCTATTCTATTGTGTTTTTTTTTAAACTCCAAACAAATTTTGATGGCGGAACTGAGCCGCTGTCAACAAGGCAGATCGAAGAAAAGCTTTATGTAGCTTTTTCTTTTTCTGGTCCAAATAGGATCAATGATGCGAATTTAAAGTTGTTTGGGACATATGCTGTAATATTTGCATTCTTTGGTTCACAAAGGATCAACGCTACAATTTCTAGACTTATGGGGACAATTTCTGTAATTTTTGAACTGTCTGGTTCACAGGGGAATAAGGGAGATGAGGCTAGGGCTGGAGGGTCCTTCCAGATGGGTTCTAAATCTCTCAATGGACATGTGGTAAGGGGAGGATATTAGGGGAAGCAGTGAGTGGAGATTCCCCTGCAGAGAGCCGGATGAGGGGAGACCTTCACGTCCGGTTCGGAGGGCGGGGATATCCCGACCCTACTATCATTATGCCTTTGCAATGTTACTTGGTTCAACTCTATTTGTGACCTTTTCTCGTATGTGGGATTCTCTATCTTCTTGGGTAGATAATCGATCGTCTTTCATTTGGATAGTGAGTAGTTTTTATAATAATAAGTCAAGTCAAGAATAATAATCGAACTGGAGGAGTGAAAGCCGCTCGACTCTAAAGAGAGGAGCGAAAAGGCAGGATGGCTTGGTAAGCAAGCAATCCCTTATGTAGGCGCCAACTCCCAGTTCTTTCTCTTCTTTCTTTTGTTAATCATGATCAAGAAAGGTTGAAATAGAGACCATGCGTCTGTAAAGTGCTGGTTCGAGTCCAGCTCGTGACAATCCCGCGTCGATAAGAGAAGGATGGGGGCGACTTACCTCATAGCAAGCACTGGTGCTACTGGAAAGGGCTTCTACCCATAACCTGCGTATCGGAAACCCGTGTATGAGGTGAAGTCTTTGTTCTTTACCGAGTGAAGTGACTCCTAAGACTGAAGACGGGTGCTATACACCGTGAAATCGAACAGGAACGAGAAAGACACTCTTACTTTACGCCGCGGAACGGATACGAATGGAAAACTACTTAGGCTTAAGTGCTTTAAGACTATAAATATCATAAGAATGCCTATCATCGAATCCAAAAAAACCTTTCTTTAAGAGCTTGAGACTTCACAGCACTTGCTTACCCCTTATGACGGGGCGTCGCATTCGATTTATCTGTGGGGGGACAACCGGCAGACCCACTCTCCCCCACCACCCCGCGATATGGGGGTGGGCCTCGCTGTCGCATTATGCTCGAACTACATATACTCCGGGAGTGGAGTTTGCTGCTATCGTAGATAAGAGTTACGGAATTGATAGAGCGGAATCCAATCCCGGAAGAACTGCAGCTCGATTTGAGATTCAATCTGGCAATAGCTCTAGGGCAGGTTCTGCACCAGATAATAGAGTTGGGATTGAGCTTTCACTGTTCTCAAGGTAGCGAGTGACTCTCGTCTCGGTATTCTCGAAAGGGAATTCTTTGACCGGCGGGTGCGAATCGGTAGCTGTTAAACGCTTGATGACTGCTTTACTTTTAGCTTTTTCGTGGGGCATAGAGGGAGTTGATCCTGGTCGAGGTAAATGGATTTAGGAATTCCTACCCGAAAAGGCAAGGAACTTTCAACAGGCATGGTACGAGAGGAAAAAAACCAGCCTTAGGCCTCTTCAGCTAAGTGTCAAAGACCGTTTCCAGCTACTGCTACTGCTAGTCGCAAACGAGCCTTTCTCTTCCGTACTTTCTGCTTTCCCTACCACGAGTGTTTGAGACCTCCTTGGCCTCACAGGAGCAACTATCCCTGCCCAAGCTTCTAATCTGTCTGCTCTCACAGTAACTCCTAGCTATAAGTATGAAAGTGCACCTCCTAGAAGAGGACCAATCAGAAGGGTCAAGATCATATAAAGGATTTACAATCCCTGGGGCTGAAAGAACTAATAGACCTTAGGCTCCCGATTCAACTACTATGTCTGGGGCTCCATCTCGCTCAGAAACACTTTTTTAGCAATTCCAGCAGCACCTCCTACTCCTAGCTAGAAAGGGAATGGTCTCAGAGCTGAGAAACTGGCACTAAGAAGAAACTGGAAAAAATATGTCCCAGAATGAAGGAGCCGACTCTTTTCTACCTCCCTTTTCCGCACATAGATAATCTTCCTTTGACGAAAACGTTCTCTGAGAGGCTATCCTTTCTGCTTTACTGTGGTTTACCCATAACCATCAGCGGCAAGGGTTACGGAAGAGGCCAACCCCAGGTACATCACAAGTAGATAGAGTTAGAGCAGCAGATCCTATAGAAACAAAGAAAAAAGCCCGAAGCGGATCCAGACGCGTACCTAGGCGGCGCCGCATCCCTTCGAGTTGAATGTAGTTGTAGGACTTTCCGTATCAATGGAAGGGGAACGAAAGAAAGGAGTTATTCTCATTCTTCTTTTGTTTCAAATCAAGTTCATTCCTTCTTGCTTGGTCTTCCCGATCTATCTCGACTAGCTTATACCGAATCGGCGCTTTACGCTTTAGGTCGCTGAATCCGTAGTTTTAGTATCGCTTCGAAAGTCCCCCATAAATAAACTAAAGATAATCGATTGGCGGGAACCAAAGGCGTTGACGATCGATTCCTTATTCCCCAAAGGGAGTTGTAAACAACCTTACATCATCATAAAGAGAATCAAACCCAGGACCAAGCGCGGGATTCATGACTAGCGCGAAAGACTAGCTATACGGTACAGGCTGGCCAATTCCTTCTCATCTCAGATGTCCATTCAGAATCGATGTGATGTGTTTGCATGGTCTTACGATGATATGCCTGGGATAGATCCAGAGATAGCACAGAATCCCGACCAGAAGACGCTAATCCCGTGGAAGCTGAGGAAGTTGAGGTTTTTTTTTAATGGAAAAAGTGGAAGATAAAAGAGGAGATTATAGCTATAAAGTGGGTGTTCTGATCGTGGTTGAATATCCTGAATGGCTTGCCTACATTGTGCCGAAGACAAAGGGGAATGGGAAGGATGTGTGTAGACTACAAAGATCTGAACAAGGCTTGTCCCAAGGATGATTACCCTCTTCCTATCATCGATATCCTGGTCGACTACACAGTCTGGAATGACTTGTTGTCATTCATAGATGGGTTTGAAGGGTATAATCCGATGTTGATGGATCCTGAGCACATGACTAAGACCGCATTTACTACACCCTGGGGGACTGTTGACTTTCCTTCCCTTTCTTTGTTTGGGGAAGTTTAGGGTGCTACCTTCTCGTTCTAAGCACCTTTATAGGCGAATGGAAGGCAATTAGTGCTACATCCCCATTAGGCTTAACGGTTAACGATGGTTGGTGGCTTTCAGGGCTTTGACCAATGCTTGTCTGTCTGGTCTGTGATTCAACCAATCTCTCTCTGGTCTCTCGACTGCCCGGTTAATAGTAGTGGGTCAATCAATGTCTGTCCTTTAAGGTTCGACTGTCCTATCTGTAACCAATAACCTTTCTTTTCCAGGCTTTCTTACCTTTCTCGGCTTGTCCAACTATTGGGATACAAGAATGGGCTGTTTGCGGGATAAAGGCAGTTAGCTGCTTATCCGTTGTTATCGGGCTTACCCCTGTTGATTAAGCGCTCTTGGAGAAAGGAACGGAACTTTCATTGTTTTTGTACATAGAAGAAAGAAATGCCACTCCCACATCTGCTCCCAATTCTCTTGAAGTCCTTTAAATAAAAGAAGACTTAGCAGGGCTGTCAGCTATCACTCTTTGCCGGGAAAATCAAACCTTTAGTGGGAAGATCTTTTGTTCGATCTGCCTTGCGTGGGGCGATGGAAAAAGTCTAGTTCATTCGGGAGAATGAAACACATCTTATGAAATATACGGGCCGGGTGGGTCCAGGGTCCAACAGCCGGATCGATTACGAGTCATCTCCTAGCCAGATTTTCCTTTTGTTTCGGGTGGTTCAAACTAAATGAAAGAAAGGTCGAACAACTTCTTCTATTGAATAGACATCTGCTTCCTGGTCCTTGAGAACCAGTCAAAACCTGGAGCAAGGGATTTGAAGAACTTTATCAATGAGCTGGGACTAATAGCAATATCTGCTTTGGGACCTCAGTATACATGGTCAAATAAACGGGATCCTAGTGATTGTACATTTGAGAAGCTTTAGTAGTAGTATCAATAGACATTGAAGAAGGGGTGGTTCCTGCAGATGATGTTATGTTAATAAGTTTTGTTGCATGATTTCTTTGTGTGCTCTTAAAGTCAAGGAATAATGCTAAAATAATAAAATATCTTTCCGAACAGATTTCCCCATCAGTAATGATGGGACGTTTGGGATGAAGCCAATCAAAAATGCGATTTGAATAATAGCTTTTCTTATGACACAAGATTGTTCTGTTCCGGGACTCTATTTAAGTTAATAAAGAGGGTCCGATCTAGTTAACCCGGTACAACAAAGTAATAGAAGAGAGTTAGTACTCATTTAATTTTTAATTGACCTCCTTTTCGAAGTCAATGAATTTCTTTCTTTTACTTTAATTTTGTTCAAGTTGCTTCAGTGAATGAAAATGCTCAATAAAGCGGGTAGGTCTTGCGCGGGGCAAGGAAAAGGCAGAAGGAGCTCTATCTCCACCTCTCAGCGGTAGACCACCCGACCCCGTTGAAGATCGTGCTACGGAATGAATCTAGTCACCATCCGATTTAGCTCTTTTAGTATGGACATGGCTTAAGGAAGCAAATGACTCGGGTTCAAGTAGTTCGGCTAAGCCGGCAAGAGAGATGGAGTCTCTAAACCCTAACCTTAGATCCATTATCTCATAGAGTGAATGATATTCGGATCAATCATAAAAAAGAAAAGTAGGACAGAAAGCTGCGAACAAGTCTTCTTTCAGAAGCAGTTCTCTTATCCGCTGTTGTTAGCTCTCGAGGGGGTAAGTGACCAAGGGAAGCAAAAAAGGAAATATTTGCATTTGTTAAAGATAGAATTTGGAAGAAGTTGCAAGGAAGGAGTCTTCTATCCCTTGGTCTTCGTTGGAGGATTGGCAAAAAAGTGTTTCTATTTGGAGAGATAAATGGGCACCCATCCCAACAAATTTTTCTGTGTCCCAACACAATAGGCATCTTCTTCCCGTAAGAGACCTTATTCTGGACGGACAAGCTAGATGGAACGAAGCACTAGTTCGTACTCTCTTCCTGCAGCATGAGGCAGAAGCTATTCTGGCCTCCCCACTTCCATCTATACCTGAAGCGGACAAAAGAATATGGCACTACTGACGGAATGGTATTTACTCAGTTAAGTCCGGATACCGGGTTGGTCTTGATCATAAAGAAAGAATGCTGCAGCAATGTAGCTCCTCATCTTTGGCGTCTGAGCATGGTTTCTGGAATTCACTTTGGGTAGTCAATGTTGCACCTCGGATCCGTCATTTTCTTTGGCGCTGCTCTTCTAACATCTTGGCTAGTGGCTCAAATTTACAGCGGCGAATCCGAGTTGAGAAGAAGTGTTCTTTCTGTGGCCAAGAAGAGACTGATAGGCACCTCCTCTTTGATTGCAAAATGGCTCGGAATGTGTGGTATCTTCATTCAAAAGGAAGGGACTGGTGCAGGCTGGGTGCTAACAGCTTCAAGGATTTATTTGGCTATATTATGGAGAGAGAAGACGAGGCTATGGTCTGTGATTTTGCAAACCTTGCATGGGGTATATGGAAAGCTAGAAATAAGTTGTCATTTGAAGACCAATTCATTCCACCTGAAGAGGCCAACCCACAAATCTGGGTCGCAGGTCAAAACTGGGACAAGCTGCTTTGTTGGGCTTCTTGAGAAGAATGGGTCAGACGCAAGCCATGGTTCTACTGGATTGGCTGCGGAAGCATACCTGTCTGGCTATAATTTTAATTTCGCTGGTGGGTTTGGATCTGGACCGAGCCCAGTTGCTGCTTGGCCACTAATTGCTGTTTTAATCAATGAGAGCCCAACAACGCCGGATTTCAGCCACAATGGTTATCAACATGAGCTTATTATTTCTGAAATTAAAAATGAAAACTCAGATTTCTCTCCAAATTGGGTTGCTTCTAACTTGAGTACGGTGGAGGTCGCAGGTCGGCCCTACCAAGGCCAATGAGTTGCTTAATCTTGAATTGTCCTGGATTTCACAACTCCTTGACAATTCAATCTTTTGCGTGCCTCACAAGGGCTCGCTTTCCTAATAGTTTATTCATTTATATAATAAAGTCGTTTGCAGACTTCATGATTAATATCATGGTAGTATTAGGTTTTATTTTATGTTTTAAATTAAAATTTATTTCAAGTTTTTATGTAAGCAATCAAGGGGAGTGACCGTCCCAAACTTGGAGAAGCATCCCTCAAGATATAGTTTTGTTGCAACATGGTTTCGAATGGAGGATCGTGAGCGGACATTCTGTTCGTATCTGGCGTGGTCGCTGGCCAACTACCCTACGCGGTTTTCAGCTGATCTCCCCTCCTAGCAAACAAGAACTCTGGAAGATGTGGAAGGCCTCTGGTTTGCGCGTGACCTCGGATTTGCTATTGCTTTTTTGGTAGTAGTGTCTGGTTATATGGTCATAGAATTTTGTACTATAGGGCAGTTATTCTCTAGATTTTTCTATGGCCGCAAGTTTTGTAATGTTCTAGCTTATTGGTTAGCTGGAATTTTTTTAAAGCTTGATGCCTCATTTCAAAGGGTAGGGGATCCATTGGAATTACACCTCCCTCATGTAGTTCCTAATATCTATTAATGATATTATTTTCTTTTAAAAAAAAATATTCAAATGAAATAGTTAATTTTAATATTTTTTTATTTTTCCTGTTCAATTTCATTCTTTTTTCTCTTTTCAATACAATTCAAGATCCCAGATCGGAAGTTTATGAAGTTTTTTAAATTTGAAAACACTATAAATAAATGGGTTGAGAATGGTTTTTTATTGAATAAATTGATTGAGTTGGTTTTTAGTCCATTAAATTGAGTGACAAATCTAATTTTCTTTTCAATTTTTTTATTCAAATAGTTAAAGTTTTTTTTTAAAAAGAAAAAATAGTTTAACGAATCATTTAGTTTATAAATTAACCCGCATGTCAACATGCTCACTAATCTTTTTCATTAAAAGAGTATAAACTTTTAAAAAATAATTTTTTTATCCAGCCATTAGTTTTAGAGTACCATTAACTAAGTTGGAATTTTCCAATGAATTTGAGATGCAGACTTTATTATCTTTTCAGATTGTTCAATTAAACAATCTATATTTGCTTATATTTATATTACAGAGCCTGTTTTTCATTTTCAACCAATCACAACCCTTTACAATCCTAAGTGTAATTTTATGGAATTGTTTGATTTTTGATTAGTTCAAAAAACATGATTGGTTGAGATGATTTTTTATTTATTAATTTAATGATATAACACGATATCTTTGACTTATTCAAATGAAATAGTTAATTTTAATATTTTTAATAATTTTTTTTCCCTATTCAATAATTTTTTTTTCTCTTTTCAATACAATTCAAGATCCCACATCGGAAGTTTATGAAGTTTTTTAAATTTGACAACATTATAAATAAATGGGTTGAGAATGATTTTTTATTGAATGAATTGATTGAGTTAGTTTTTAGTCAATTAAATTGAGTGGCAAATCCAATTTTCTTTTCAATTCTTCATTCAAATAGTTAAATTTTTTTTAAAGAAAATTAGTTCAACGAATCATTTAGTTTAATAATTAACCAGCAGGTCAACCTGTTCACGAATCGTTTTCATTAAAAGAGTAAAAAACTTTAAATTTTTTTTTTTTATCTAGCCATTAGTTTTAAGAGTATCATTAACTAAGTTGGAATTTCCCAATGAATTTGAGAGGCAAACTTTATTAGTTTTTCAGATGGTTCAATTAAACAATCTATCTATATTTATATTACAGAGTCTGTTTCCAGTTTCAACCAATCACAACCCTTTACAATCCTATGTGTAATTTTATGGAATTGTTTGGTTGTTAATTAGTTTAAAAAACATGACTGGTTGATATTTTTCATATAAATACAAAATTCTTATATTTTTTCTTTTTTCTATATAGGTATGTTGAAAAATAAACAACAATATCCGTGTAGAATGTCATTTTTCACTTTTATGCTATTTAATATTTTTTTTAAACAATTAATTTTGTTTCCGTGCATAGCACTGGGTGATTAGGCTAGTGATGTGTGTATATATATATATATATATACACACACACTTGCATAGCACGGTATTCCGTTTTACTATATAATTAAGAGTATATGAAAATCAAATGGCTCTTTGAGCTATTTTTTTTTAAAAAAAAATTGACTATTGGAATGAAAATTTTGAAAAGCAAATTGAATTTGGCAATGAATTTAATGGGCTAAATATCAACCTACCAATTCATTCAATTGAAAAGCATGCTCAACCCCTTTATTTATAATGTTGTCAAACTCCAAAAATTTTGTACATTTTCAATGTGGGATCTTGAATAATATTAAAAAGGAAAAAGGAAAATTTAGAAAATTAGAATAGAAGAAAAGAAAAACCATAAATATATTAAATTATACAATTTAATTTGAATAAGTTAAAGATGTCAATCAATACATCAGAAATTTGGAAATTAGATTGAGGACCCGAAAAATCTATAGTGCTGAAAAACTGAAAATGCATTTGATGATATCATATACTCCCTCCGTAAATAATTCAAAGATATCAAGCTATATCATTAATTTAATAAATAAAAAATCATTTCAACCAATCATGTTTTTTGAACTAATTAAAAACCAAACAATTTCATAAAATTACATGTAGAATTATAAATGGTTGCGATTAGTTGAAACTAAAAACAGACTCTGTAATATAAACATGGATAGATTGTTTAATTGAACAATCTGAAAAGCTAATAAAGTCTGCCTCTCAAATTCATTAGGAAAATTCCAACTTAGTTATTGATACTCTAAAAACTAATGGCGGGATAAAAAATATTATTTTTTAAAATGTTTATACTCTTTTAATGAAAAATATTAGTGAGCATGTTGACCTGCGGGTTAATTTATAAACTAAATGATTCGTTAAACTATTTTTTTTTTTTTATAAAAACTTTAACTATTTGAATGAAAAAAATTGAAAAGAAAATTGGAATTGTCACTCAATTTAATGGACTAAAAACCAACTCAATCAATTTATTCAATAAAAAACCATTCTCAACCCATTTATTTATAATGTTCTCAAATTTCAAAAACTTCATAAACTTCCGATGTGGGATCTTGAATTGTATTGAAAATAGAAAAAAGAATAAAATTGAATAGGAAAAATAAAAAAATATTAAAAATATTAAAATTAACTATTTCATTTGAATAAGTCAAAGATATCAAGCTATATCATTAAATTAATAAATAAAAATCATCTCAACCAATCACGTTTTTTGAACTAATTACAAACCAAACAATTTTAAAAAATTACACGTAGGATTGTAAAGGGTTGTGATTGGTTGAAAATGAAAAACAAACTCTATAACATAAATATAAGTAGAATTTAACTAACCAATCGAAATTTTATAAAATAATTAATTGAATCAAAATTAATGGAAATTAACTATGCACGGGGACATAATATTTTAGTCACATAAAATATTATAGGGTGTTCTATATATTAGATTTCGTATAATTATATGTTTTTTAAATAACTCATGTAAACATTCCCATGCATAGCACAATTTCTAATTGGAAGGGACTCAAAATGTTAAGATTAAAGAAGGTTATAACAATATGGATATGAAAGTATACACTCGAAAATATTCCTACACAACTACATGAACCAAAATCACAAAGTAGATGCGCACCTAGAATTCACAAAAGTCTCAGAAAGCATAAATGGTTGAAGGACGAATATATTAAGCGTGAGAAGACAGGGGAAGCATCCAACAATATTGAAGGAATTAATAGTAAAAAAGTTGTCATTGTGGGGTTGAAATTAAAATATTTCATGAATTTTGAAGATGTGAAAATGAAAATTTATAGTGACTATCTTAGAAATTTTGATATTTATAAAAAGAAATTTACAACATTTTTAAAGTTTTAGAACATAGATCCATCAATGAGATTCAAAACATTATCATTGCATAAGCCTTATTTCTCTCAACCAACATATTCTCCTTGGATTCTTCAATTAAATTTGTTATATTGGAAGATAAACCCATCGTGCCACATCTAAACAAATAAAAAATATAGGAAATTAATATTTCTGAATTTTGGAGCTCAAAAGGAGGACACAATTTTCCCTCATTCTGCAATATATAATAGCGTAGATATTCAAAAAAAAAAAAAGTTACTTCAAACAAATCAAAAAATTAAATATTTTAATAATCCAAATTAGCATAATTTTATTTTAGAAATTTTAAAAATAAAATATTAACCTACTAATAGGATTGGAAAAAAATAAATCAATCTAATCATAACAATTCAAATGTTTAGCTAAATTATTACACTTTACAATTAATTTAATTTACACAAAATACATGTAATCAATCATAATTTTTATACGCAAACATCCGTCAGAGTAGTTGATACTGTGGTGTGGCATTTGATACGTATGTTGCGTGTTCTCGAATCCCCTTTCCCCCAATTTTTGGAAAAAAAATTAAAAATCATAATTTTTATGCTAAATAAAAAACAAAAAATTCATAAAATGACACGTGGCAACTCTAAAGGTTGGGATGGATAAAAATTTGAAAAGGGCTTTTGTGATAGATAGATGAATAATTTTTATTCTAAAATATGTAAAACGTTTTTTTTTCTTTTTTCAACAGTCTTTTCTTTTTTCCCCAAGGGATAATAGTTTAAATTATATTTTCAATTATGATTTTTTAAAACATTTAGATCAGTTCACATCTAAGCCTACCCTAGTTTTATCATCATATATGAAAGTATATGAATAAAAGTTATAAAACATATCGTTCTTCAATCGTTTCCATATATTTTCATCAAAATTTGCAGCCATTTACTTCTCTTTTCATCGCCGCCATCGTTGAAACGTCTATGTTGCTCAGGCTCAACTAGCTAGTTGTATTTTTATTTGAATTTTTAACTTTGAAAAGTATTATTATTATGAATTGTATTCTAGTTCGTATAATTATTGGTGGATTATAATATAATTGGGGTGAGGTAGAATATGATAGGTAAGATTATTAGATTAAATAGATATATTTTTAATCAGTCAAAATAAAAAAGCAAAAAAATATTTGACTTTCTGAAACGGGTTTTACCTGATCCGGAATGGATGGATCTGGTAACCACATATTCTGGATTCGGTAGGAAAAATTTAAAAATGATATGGATCCGGAATAGACAGTTCTGCATCTGTTTGTATCCGTTTGCAGGCCTATTTCCAATGTACTCTCCCTACTTGCCAGAATTTGTCAAAGGGAGTACAAATAATAAAACCGCAATGTCCTATGTGCCCTGAGGAGGTTGAAACTGCTGCAAATGCTCTTTTTTTCGTGTTCAGCGGCTATGGATGTATGGAGTCACACCAACTTCAACATATAAACTCTGCTCAAGAAGGAAAATTTCCCCTACTGTTTGATGCCTATCTTGGCAGACAACGAGGAATTTTTCACTACTTTCTCATACATTGCATGGCATATATGTTGCAATCGTAATAGTACTGTTTTTGACGATATAAGACAGTTACCAAAGAAAATTGTAAATCTTGCCTTAATCAACCTAAAATATACACCGCCGACCACCAAATTCACGGCCAACCTTCACCGATCACCACCAAGCCTCTCAGTTCAATTTCTTAACCAATACAGTCTGATGCAGGGACGAAGACAAGACTGCCCTCCAAAATTTTCAAAAATACTACTAGGTATAATAATTTTATATGTAGTTCGGAAAATTTTCTCAGTTTCGCCCCCTAAGATTTTTTTTCCCCTTTTTATATGTAGTTCGACATAGTGTTGCAGTTTCGCCCCACACCAAATTCCTGACTTTGTCCCTGATCTGATGGCGTTCAATGTTGATCACTCCTAATATTATTAGTCTCTTCTTTCCCAGAAAATTCCAATTCTGAGATTTTGTTAAGGAATCCAAAGTTTTTCAAATTGTTTGAACAGAAAAAAATATGTGTTGGTTGGTTCAGTTTCATCATCATCGGCATCATCAAGTGCGGCTGCGTCAAGCATGATCTGATGTCATGGATATCTGTTGCTACGGTGGCGAAATCAAGAATTTCACGAAAATATGTTTCTTTTTATGGATTATATTAGGGGAAATTGGTCTGTTTGTTCCTCAAAGTATTTTCGAAATTATTGAGTCGTCCCCAATGTTTTTTGACTTCCTAAATAGTCCTTATAGTAATTGCGTGATTCCTATATCGTCCTTTCACCACCAAACTGGGCGGTTTTGGCGAAATATGCGCATGTGCATGTCACGTGTGTTTGCTAGAGGGGCAATTTTGTCCGAAACAAATACACCCCAGTGAATAATTTCGAGAAATTTGTCTGTTTGGTCCTCAATGTATTTTTGAAATTATCGAGTCGTCCCCAATGTTTATTGACTTTCTAAATAGTCCTTATAGTAATTGCGCGATTCCTATATCGTCCTTTCACTACCAAACTGGGCGGTTTCCGGCGAAATATGCTCATGTGCATGTCACGTGTGTTTGCTAGAGGGGCAATTTTGTTCGAAACAAATACACCCCAGTGAATAATTTCAAACCATTCTTCTCAACCCATATCATACGACCCGACCCAGATTGACCCGACTGAATTGCCCCCAAAAAAACCCAATTTCCCAACTCTTCAATCATTTTCCGTGAGAACCAAGTGAGTTTCGTCATGGACCCGAACCGATTGGATCTTGATCTTGGTTTAGGGTTTAATGGAGAAGAATTCACTTCCCCAAATGGTGGAGGTTCTGGTTTTGTAGAAGAAAACTTTGACAGGTTTGTCACTGGGTTGCAACTTGTGGGTGTCGGGTCGGACTCTAATTATGATGTGAATGTGAATTTTGGAATTGCTTTTAATGGTGAGGAGGAGGAGGATGATGGTAATCTCTCGTGGTGACTCGACTCAGACGATGATCCAAGTCTTCGCCTTTGTCGGGATTCCTTTCAAATTGAGGATCATAGGGAAGTTAATAAGGAATTTGAAGGGAGGAAGTGGATAGAGTAGTCGATGAAAGAGAGGTTTTGACCATATTTTTGGATGATGATGTTTAAGTCGTCCCCGCCCGCGAAGAGAGGGTTGGTGTACTGGGAAATTTGGAGTGAGAGGTGTTGTTAAATGTGCATAATTTGGATGCCAATGCAGCTGAGGCGTTCAATGAATTTGGGTTTGGAGATCCTGAGCATGATGAGTAGTCAGATTATAGCATTTGGATGGTGGTGATGGTTGAGATGAAGAAAATGGTGGAGGTGGTGGTGTTAATCTGGGTCGGGTCGTATGATATGGGTTGGGAAGAATGATTTGAAATTATTCACTGGGGTGTATTTGTTTCGGACAAAATTGCCCCTCCAGCAAACACACGTGACATGCACATGAGCATATTTCGCCGGAAACCGCCCAGTTTGGTAGTGAAAGGACGATATAGGAATCGCGCAATTACTATAAGGACTATTTAGGAAGTCAAACAACATTGGGGGCGACTCGATAATTTCAAAAATACTTTGAGGACCAAACAGACAAATTTTCCTAAATTATTCGCTGGGGTGTATTTGTTTCGGACAAAATTGCCCCTCTAGCAAACACACGTGACATGCACATGCGCATATTTTGCCGGAAACCGCCAAGTTTGGTGGTGAAAGGACGATATAGGAATCGCGCAATTACTATAAGGACTATTTAGGAAGTCAAAAAATATTGGGGATGACTCGATAATTTCTAAAATACTTTGAGAACCAAGCACACCAATTTCCCTTCTATTAGTTGGCTATCCTGAATTGTTGTATTTGATTTTGTGAATGGTTGAAATTGCAATGACATTTAAATCTAGAGCAGTTGTGGTGGTGGACAGCCATCGTCAATGGGGACTTGATTTGAGGAGAATTTAGGATTTTTTTAATTTCTTTTAAGATTTTATATTAATTTGTCCAAAATACCCATATTTTCTAAGCTTCCGTCACGATATAACATTGAAAATGGGGGAAGGATCATGTTTGATTTGTCTGCACAATTTAAGGGTTGAAACTTGGCGCTTTTTTAATTGAGGATAAAAAAATTAAAAAAATCGAAAAGTATAAAGGGTGTGGGAGCTGTTTACCCCAAAAAAAAGAAATAAACATTGAGGAAGCATTTATATATGGGTGAAAATCTTCTGTCCCCATTTGTGTGTGTCCCCCAATTATATATACACATGGTGAATTGTGATTGGTTGGGGACACGGGGACACACACAAATGGGGACAGAGGATTTTTTGCCTTTATATATGTAGACAAACCATTTTTGTTTTTCTCTCTTTATTAGTAGTAAACTTTTGTTTTAGTTTTTTCTTTCTCTAAATTATTTTTGAGATGTTATTTTAGTCAAATGAATGTAAAATTGGTAGTTTTTGTTAATTTTTTGTCACATATTCTTCACGTGTCTGTAATTTTAAGGGTATTTATGTTAATTTAAGTCTTTAAAATCAGAGAAAATATGTAACTAAAAATTAAAGAAAATCATCAGTTTTACACTTAACAAAAATAGTAACTCGAAAATAATTTAGGGAAAGAAAAAAAATAAAAATAAAAATTTACTAAGGAAAAAACTAATTTAAATATCTATGGCTGTTTAGTTGCAAATTTTCGAATTTTCTCTATCGAAGCAAAGAATCAAATCGTCGTCAAACAAACGGAAAGCTCCGCCATCCGGAAGCGTTCCACTGTGAACTTCAGCTTCTCACGGCGTACTTCTTTCTCTGCAACCGCCTACGCCGCAGCACCCCGCCGCGAATCGCTTCTCATCAGTACTCAAATCTCACCGGTCTAATCCGCTAACAGTGTAGGATTTTGGCTTTGTTCCCACTTGATAGGTTCGTACTCTCATAATCCCATTTCAATTGTTTGATTGGAGTATCTTTTTTTTTTTCTCCCTTTTTTCTCTAGTAAATCAAAGCTTAATTATATACTAACAGAAATATTGAATCGGTATCTCGTCTGCTGAATCTCTTCTTTGAAAATGGAGAATGAGTTAACTTGATTGATATTCTCTATTTTAAGTACTTGGATTTATATTCATTTGGTTCTGGATTTGAGTCTAGGATGGGTTTAGAAAGTTCTCTTATATCAGCTATACCTATAATTTCATTTCTTAGACGATGAAGCTTTTGTCGAAAGATGGAATTTCAGAGTGACTGTTTATTGTAAGTAACAAATTTTAGTTGTTTTAAGTGGTTAAAGAAAGAAAGGAACTGAAGTGTTTAATGATGTCTGCTGGGTTATGTTATTTGTTTTTTATTCGGCTACAAGTCTGAGTCCTTTGAAGATCAAGTTAGAGTTTGAGGCCAATTTTATTGTATACAATTGGGGGCGGGGGGCTTGTAGAGGAGGAGGTTTGGGGAGAAGTGGGAAGGAGCAAGGGGGTAAAAGTAGGAAGGACAGTAGAAGCAAATGAATGTGACATACATGGTCTATAACAATTGGACCTATGTATTTTCATGGTAATGTTCTGCTTAATTAGGCCACCAAGAACTCTGCCTGTTAAGTATTACTTTTCAATATCTGAAATGTTAGCTATCATACGAGACTCATAATTTTGATTTCCATATTTATTGCTTCACTAATTTTAGCTGGCTGCTTAAATCATGTCATTATTTTTGTTGTTCATGTAATGATAACACACTTAAAATATTTGTTTTAGTAGAAAGGTTTTTCTGAGATGGCCAAAGCTTCAAGACCAAGCACTTTGGCTGTGTACCTCTACATCCCCAACATCATTGGTGAGTATCTAAACATCTACATGCGCCTTTTGTCATTTAACTATTCAGGCTCTTTTAAGTGCAAAAATTTGACTTTGTCCCATTAAAAAGAAGAAGAAGAAGAAAAGCGTTCCAAATATACTATTCTGTGGCTGATATGACTCTCTCTCTCTCTCTCTGTGTCTCTCCTCTTTTGCATCTTCTCCTTGCCAAAGGGGATACTAACAGTAACTCAATATCTTGTTCACTACTAAATTCTTTATTAGTTAATTTAAAATAATAAGTGGGATCTCAGCATGCATAAATGTCTGGCTGTACATTTGTGTATCCTTGTTCTATCACCAGCTGTTTTTTCCAAGTTAGCTGAGAATTGTCAGACAAATTTCTTGTCATCCTACTTTAATGGTCAAGGGAATGAAAATGCATTTAAGTTTTCGTTAGTAGAACTTTTTTTTAACTTCATCTATGACTTTCCTCGTGAATATCTTACAAATTCTAAACTTCGTGCAGGTTACGTAAGAGTTCTGATGAATGTGTTTGGCTTTGCTGTATGCTTTCAAAACAAGAATCTTTTCTCATTTCTTTATCTTATTAGGTGAGGAATTATCTTTACAAGGCTAGTTCTTTCTTCCCTCCTTGTCTGTAGCTTTTATTTTCAACTAGAATAGAAGTGAGTGGTTGATTTTCTCTTGTTTCAGCTTTGTTTGTGATGCGTTGGATGGTTGGTTTGCCCGTAAATTCAATCAAGGTATTTGGTGCTTTCCTTGGACTGTTGGTGATTAAGATATTGTATTTGGTTGTTGAACTGACTTGCAAAACTGAGATGTAACTACATTTGGTATCTGCTCTTTTAATTCTTATCTTCTCGTCTTGTTAGATTTCATTTAGGTAATATAGGGGTGTGGCAATGTTAATAATGTTAGCTACTTGCAAGTTTGCAGGGAGGACTATCTGTTAATAGTTTTAACTAAGAAATATTCTCATCTTTTGCATTTGATTTATGAATCAATTTCTCGCTGTGGTCCAGTTTCAACCTTCGGAGCTGTTCTGGACATGTTGACAGATAGGTAGTCTTACACAAGACTCTCTTTCTCATCTGATTGTGTGTGTGTGTGTGTGTGTGTGTGTGTGTGTGTGTGTGTATATATATATATATATATTGCTTAATCAACATAATTTATCAATGTTTCTTTCTTGGTGTATTGTTTCTCCCAGGATTAGTACCGCTTGTCTACTGGTCATTCTTTCCCAAGTTTATAGGTAATTTACTTGGCTTGCTTATTGTGTTAATCACTTGGCTGTTGATGGCCTACACATCTTAGCATTGTTTTTATGTTTTCCAGGCCAGGATTGATTTTCCTATCATTGCTTGCTCTGGATATTGGTAGCCATTGGTTGCAAATGTACAGGTATTCCTCCAATAAGGAATTTTATCACTTAAATTTTGAAGATGCTTAAATTGTCTTCATATGCTATTGAGACATAACCATTCAACTTTCAAGTTTTCACCTAAACTTGCCACCTTTTTGCTACAGTACCTTCTTGGTAGGGAAAACAAGCCACAAAGATGTCAAGGACAGCAATAATTGGCTGTTCAGAGCTTATTACGGGAGCCGCATGTTTATGGGATACTGCTGTGTTTCCTGCGAGGTAAATAACTCTCTAAACTCAACATACTGTTGTAAAACTTCCGTTTGGGGTAAATACTACTTCAAAACTTATCTAAGTATCTCTGTTTTCAGGTTCTTTACATTATGTTATTTCTTCTTGCTCAAAACCAGACCGAAAATCTACAATCTGTAAGCCTCAAGTGATTGTGCTCAATCTTCCTTTTTTTTTTAACCCCCTGGTAACTGAGTTTTCCCCCCTTTCTAATTGGCTGTGTACAGGTTTTAGCAAGTGCTGCTAGACAAACCGGTGTTAATATCTTGCTTGCATTGTCTCTTTTTGGATGCATTGTCAAACAATTAGTCAATGTTATTCAGGTATGCACATGCTAATACAAGTTGTATTTCATGTCTAATGTGTTATTGTCTTGGGTTTCAATTAGGAACAATATATCTTGATCTTATAACTTAATCTAAAAAAATTCAAGTATACTATAATTTGTTCATTTTCTAACTTTTTCCTCCGCATTTCTAATAATCTCAGATGAAAACAGCAGCTGATTTGTGTGTGCTTTATGATATCAACAAAAAGCAGTAGCCGCGTTCTGGCAGCTAAAGTAGTTCTCACGGCAGATTTTCTGTACAGAACTACGCATATTTCCTCGTCTTCCTTGACTGTTCCAATTTGCAAGTTATTTTTTGGCGGTTCTGAGCAGAACTTACAGGATTAATGTGAATTCCTTTGTTTTTCATGAATCATGTCAAGGTTGGAATGCAAGAAACTCAGCCTCACCGCCCTTTTAGGACCTCAAAAGTGTATTTTTCGCCCAACGCATTTCGCTTTTCATCTCAAATACTTGAGTTATCTTCAGCACAGTAGATGAGATTGCAGTTAGATATGAATCATGTACAAAACGTATAAATTAGCCATGGTTTCTAGTTCAGTCATCAGTGGTCTATAACTTTTGCCCAATCCCTTGTAGTCTTCTTTACCCTTTAAGCTGAACTGGAAAATGGCTACACTTGGAATATTACCCACCCACAAAAAAGTCATAGCTGGGGTGTCACAAGGCAAGAAATGGGATTGCATTGAGTTCAAGCTCGAACTGGAGTCGTACCTTTATTGGGATAAGTCCGAATAGTCCAAAATAGCTATTAACTCCAGTTTTTTTTATTAGGTTCTTTCTTCTTCTTTTTTCCCCTTAAATTTGCTAAGAGTATTATTATTGCTCTCATGTTCTTTTTCATTTTTCTTGATTCAATTTGGCTAGGCATTTTTGTACAGAGTCATTTGGTACATCTGGAAAAAAAGAGAGTAAAAAAGGAAGAGAGATCTCTACGGCAAAATTGATGTTTGCGGGAGAAACCCCAGTAGGGTCACGGAAGGCTCCTTCCACGTGCAATAATGCTTCTTTGCATTCAGATGGCAACCCTACACAAGTCCGGATCAGGAACATCTTTTTTTGCTACATATGAAACGCCTCGTGTTTTGAGACTTAGGATAGGTGTTCTGAGACTCAGAACAAGTGTCCGTTTTAAAACAATTTTAATGCAACGGATGAGGAAGTTCCGCACTAGAGCCACTCTCATCCTACAGACTCTGGCTCCTATGCAGAATAGGAAAAGTTTCGCACTGTGCGGAACAATTTGGGCTGTCGGAAGATAGATTTTAACGGTCAAGATTTGGTGCAACTTTTTTCTCTTCAAATCTGAGCCGTTAAAATTATCATTCGACGGTCCAAATTGTTCAGAACGGTGTGAAATTTTCCCTGTTCCGCATAGGAGCCGACTGCATCCTACACTACTCTCCTTTCTTGTACGGAACGTTTTGGGATTCCCAAAAGGATTATTTATTAGAAAATGTAAAAGACAAGTATGGAAGATGGCGTTAGCTGATTTATTAGTTAAATGCAAGCAAATATGAGGTTGGTATAAATGTTGTTTGACTGGAATCTTCAATTTATTATGAGGTTGAATCTGAATTGGTAGATATGATTGATTTCTTTGATAAAGATGAGTTAGTGATGAAGTTGTTTGCGGAGTATAAGATTTTACCATATCCTCATATGAAGAAGAAAATTACTTCTAAATTGGTGTTACACAAATTGTTCACAGCGAAAGAAGTTGCAATGGAGATTTTTACTAAACCATTAAAGTTTGAGTTGTTCTCGAAGCTGAAGAAGATGTTTGGTATGATCAAGTTTGAAGAACTTGGTTTAAGGGTAGAATAATTAAATAAAGTTATATTTAATTATTTAATAATTTTAGTAGTTAATAGTTGGTGGTTTTTGTGTCTCTTTCGTAAGAGATTGTTTGTGGGCCAAGCCCATAGTTTGATAGGTTTGGTTGTGTGTCGGTCTATGACCATTATATATAGGTCAAGATTTTCTTATGTTTTATAACAATTCATTACTGTAGCTTTCATTTACAAAGCTTTCTGCCGCAGCCATTCGGCTTTACTTTTGTTGTCTGCTTTCGGAGATCTTATATTGATGGTTTTTTGTGTCTAAATTCTTATTTAGTTTTTATCTCCTTAATTATATTATTGTGGGATCATAATAAAAGTGTTCATGATTTGAAAATAGGTCGTGAATTCACATGCAATTGAAAGAGTTGGTTTGATGATTCAAAACTTGTCTTAGGTTTTGTTTTAGTTTTGCATATCACAAGTTTAAACAACTGTAAACCATATGTACGTTGTAGAAAGACACTGTATATATTAATATTAATATTAATGATTTAGAAAATGTAACGAAAATTAAATAAATAAAAAATAAAATTTTAATTAAAATATCAATATTACGAGAACATTTTCCTTATTGAAGGATGGATATTCTCTAGATGAGGAATAAGTTGACTCAAGACATTGTCTTGAAAAATAGATTTAAAAAAAAATTAAATTACTATCTATGTTATAAGTATTGAATAATCACATAATGATTATACTCATGGTGATGGGTTTTTGTTCAGTTTGAACTGATTTTGGTATCATGCATTGAAGTAGACACTTTTTTCTTGTGTTCGAATATAAGCACAACGCAAGCCAAGCATGCATTTTTATAAGTACAACACGCGGCCATCAAGCTTTTTTCCTTCAAATATCCTTCAACAAAGTGTTGGTACGACTCAAATCTCCTTGAACAAACTTCTTTCTCCAAACAAATCTTCATAATTTTGGTAAGAATTCTCAAACTTGAATTTTTATCATATTTTTTAATTTCTTTAATAGTTTTATTAATTTGTATATTTTTTGTGTTATAAACTTATATTAGTGTTTTAGTTTAATTATTATAAATTTTGTTATATTGTGGTTATTATTATAATATGTGGTTTATTGGATATTAATTTATGCTTTATTGGATATTTTAATAAATTCATGTTAGAATTATTGTTTTTGAAATTAGTTTTATGAATTAATTTTAATTTATGTTTAAATGTTGTTTTTATTATAATTTTAGATTTATTAAATATATTTATCTTTTATTGGTTTTTATTTTTGAATAAAATTGAAGATTATTGATAGAGCCCGTTCGATTACCTGCTGATATTCATCTCGGTCCCTTAGACAGTTCTTTGTTGACTAGGTATTTGGAACACCGTTCTTCTTTGATTTGGGATGGTAATAAAGAAGTGCTTAATAGTTAGACGCTTTGATAAGGTTTTTTGGGAGTGTGATACTTAGGACTTTTTGCTTACGTGTTATTGACGTATAATTATTTTTTCATGACTTATTACGTTGGCTTGAAATTATTTTGTGCGATTATATGATTTCGGGTATATTTAATTTTTATAACATGTTACATGTTATATTTTGTGTATATTTTGTTAAGGGGCGTTTCGCACGTGTATCGTAGTTGGGGGATTTAGTTGTAATTCACCTATAGGAATAAGTTAATTAGATTTGGAATTAGAAATTGGAATTAATTAGGAGTGTAATGGAATTGGGGAATTACCATAATTATATAGATAAAATAAGGGAATTAAAAAGAATAAAACAAATAAAATAAAAAGAAAGGGGATCAAGGGATCGTGGGAGTTAATAGAGAGAGAGAGAGAAACGTAGGATTAAAAGTAACATAAGAAAAGAAACGGCTCTAGCCGTGAGAAGCAGGAAGAAAAGAAGAAAAAGAAAACAGTGAAACCACCAAAATTTTGGGAACTTTGAGAGATCACTGAGTGAGTGTTTCTTCTTCGATTTCGACCCACAATATATCAAATCGACGGCGTTTGAGATACCTTCAAATGAGCGCAGACAGAAGTCGATTCGGAGCGGAAAGATATTGCACCGTGAGCGGGGCATATTTTCTGGAAATTCTAGTTTCGGATTTTTACTTGCTTTAATTGCTTTTGATAATGTAAGGACCCAATCCCCTTATTAATTTCTGCTCGGAATGTATAATTATGTTGTGAACTGATTTGAGTTTGTTTAAGGAGTGATTGAGCATGATTTATTGCCTAAACTGTGAAACTTGCGAATTATCACGTGATATGTGTTTATTGTTTGGTTAATTGAATGGATGCCTTTGAATTGCTCAATTTCACTTATCTATATAATCTGATTCTTTGTACAGTTATCTAATTTGTTATAACATATATTCTAAAACTGTATCTAGTTTGAATTGTGGATTGTGGATCGTGGATTGTTGGGGATCCTTACTGTAATTGCCTTATTGTTGTCATTGTCGTCCTATTTGGGTTGTCGTTGTTTCAGTCCTATGTGGTTATGGTCGACCGAGTCGTCGCCCCTATTGAGCTTTTGTCTAGGAACGACTAGTTAGTAGGATCCGTCCGACTTCTGTTCTGTTATGAATCTATGACCCCGAGAGGTCTTCTGTTCTGTTATGTACTGGGCCTTCACCTGATGAGGTCAACCATTGTGTACGGTAGTGGTTTTGTGGAGTCCCTGGTGGGGGATGATGATACAATGTAATGGATTGATCTTTAAAACCCGTGTCCCGTCGTTTGGGGGAGAACCCAAACCCGCGTGTTATACTGAACCGTCCTAGTTTGGTTGATAACTGGGACCACTACCGTTATTGTTGAGTATGAGTGACTAGATGATTGAGCTCATGTGGTGAGATTGTCGTGTCATAGTAGTAGTGATGTTCTGAGTGTCTAGACGGGGTTGTGATCGGGTGTACCGGATGGGCAATGCTGGGTGCTTGTCGTATACTCGATTATGAAAGCGTTTAGGTGCGAAGAATGTGGCTATCTCACTTAATTGTTGTTTCCTACTTGTTCGTTCTTGTTTGGATCATTACTTCTTATTTATGCACAAGTTTTTAACTTGTTTTCTGAAAATCGTAGTTCGCGGACGAACCATTCGTCCTAGCATTCGTCATAGGTTTCATCCGCAGAGAGACATTAGTTACTGTCTTACCGCGGACGATTCCCTTCGTCCGCAGGTACCTTCGGTCGACTGATTGAGTACCGAGGTCGATCGGAGCCTTTGTTTTCTGTCGGTTGGGTTCTTGGAGACCAACGGTCGACCAGACTCCTTGTTAGGTCGACCGGAAGGTCACTGTGTGTTCTGTTCCGATCTGATCAGTTCTGTTTCGTACTGTATTGTACTGTTCTGTTATGTGTTGAGTCCTGTGGGACTTGACTGAGTTGAGTCGCGTATATTTTTCCAAAGGGGTATTTTGAGAAACGGGAATCTGTTGTGTCTTTCGTTATCATCTGTTTTGTTATATTTGGGTTTTTACTGATCCCCGAATCTCAGTCCATTCGCTCTTTCTTATTTTGCAAATGATATATGTGATGACCAATATTATGATGATAGCATTTGGGAAGGAGATTACGAAGAGTGATCCTAAACTATTTAGACATTGAACACAGTTTTTCTCATTCATAGTTATTTCTTATGGAACGATTATATTTCCGCTAGTGCGTTTTGGATAATTATGGATTTATATAATTGAATTTCCTTTATTAGTAATCTCTTATTGTGGGCTTTGGTGTTTCATTATCCAATGAGGCACTGCCATGTCACAATTCCGATTAAGGGGAGTGACATGGAGGTTTATTCTGGGACTCATGAAAGGGTTTGTGATTGGATTGATTGAGCCGGTTTTGGTGGGTTAGTTAAGATTGGGTATAGGGAGATTGATCATGCGCTCATTACTGCATTGGTTGGGAGGTTACGTCTAGAGACCCACAAGTTTACCCTTTAAGCTGAACTGGAAAATGGCTACACTTGGAATATTACCCCACCCACAAAAAGGTCATAGCTGGGGTGTCACAAGGCAAGAAATGGGATTGCATTGAGTTCAAGCTCGAACTCGAGTCGAACCTTTATTGGGATGAGTCCGAATAGTCCAAAATAGCTATTAACTCCAGTTTTTTTATTAGGTTCTTTCTTCTTTTTCCCCCTTAGATTTGCTAAGAGTATTATTGCTCTCATGTTCTTTTTCATTTTTCTTGATTCAATTTGGCTAGGCATTTTTGTCCAGAGTCATTTGGTACATCTGGAAAAAAAAGAGTAAAAAAGGAAGAGAGATCTCTACGGCAAAATTGATGTTTGCGGGAGAAACCCCAGTAGGGTCACGGAAGGCTCCTTCCACGTGCAATAATGCTTCTTTGCATTCAGATGGCAACCCTACACAAGTCCGGATCAGGAACATCTTTTTTTTGCTACATATGGAACGCCTCAAAATAAGTGTTTTGAGACTCAGGATAGGTGTTCTGAGGCTCAGAACAAGTGTTTGTTTTAAAACAATTTTAATAGTTAATTTTTAATTCAACGGATGAGGAAGTTCCGCACTAGAGCCACCCTCATCCTACACACTCCGGCTCCTATGCGGAACAGGAAAAGTTTTGCACTGTGCGGAATAATTTGGGTTGCCGGATGATAGATTTTAACGGCAACTTTTCTCTCTTCAAATCTGGACCGTTAAAACTTTCATTCGACGGCCCAAATTGTTCAAAATGGTGCGAAATTTTCCCTATTCCGCATAGGAGCCGACTACATCCTACACTACTCTCCTTTCTTGTACGGAACGTTTTGGGATTCCCAAAAGGATTAGTTATTAGAAAATGTAAAAGACAAGTATGGAAAATGGCGTTAGCTGATTTATTAGTTAAAAGAATCTTTGTTGCTAAAGTTGGGTAATTTATAGGATGGCACCTTGATTGTAGAATTTTTTTAAAAGCGGAATCACGTTTATTTAAATAAATAAGTTGGGTGGGTGAGTGAGTGTACGAAGTAGATTTGTGGTGTGGTTAGAATTATTTATCCTAATGAATTTGAGAGTTGATGCATAAAATATTGTCTGTTCCTTTCCGTAGTTTTGTGAGATTTGATATCTCTGTGTTCGTATTTCAGATACTCACCCACCCAAATTATTTATTTAAATATATGTGTTTCCGCTTTTAAAAAATTTCTACAATTGGTATCAGAGCTAGTGTTATGTGATGGTGATGGATCCTCAATGTTTGAGTGTTTGTCCAGTTTTTATCTTTGATGACAAAAACAATTTTGATATGTTGTGACAACGTATGCAAAATTACTTTGAAAGTCTTCAACTTTGTAATATTAAAGAAGAAGGTTTTGAAGAACCTCCTGCCAAAAAAAAAAATTGACTGATAAAAAGAAGAAGAGGTGGGAGAATATCTTTGTAAGATACCACTTCGGTACTAAGGTAGCATTAGATATTGCCAGACAAATTGTTTATGTTGAATCGGAAAAAGAGACTTGGACTCATTTAATTACTCGTTATGGAGATAATATTTATTTTAAAAATATTATTGGAAAAGAAAAAATGAAAAAAGATGAATTGTTTGGATGTGAGATAGTTGATGAGAATTTATTATTAATGAGGAGAAGATTAATAGTTTATCTCCTCAAGTATAAGAAAAATATTTTGAGAAAATAATTGAAGAATTGGTTGATGATGTCCCTGAGCAAGAAGAAATCTGCGTTGACGAGATAATGTATACTCAAGATGCAAGCAAATATGAAGTTGGTATAGATGTTGTTTGAGTGGAATCTTTAATCTATTATGAGGTTGAATCCGAATTGGTAGATATGATTGATTTTTTTGATAAAGATGCGTTAGTGATGAAGTTGTTTGCGGAGTATAAGATTTTACCATATCCTCATATGAAGAAGAAAATTACTTCTAAATTGGTGTTACACAAATTGTTCACAGCGAAAGAAGTTGCAATGGAGATTTTTACTAAACCATTAAAGTTTGAGTTGTTCTCAAAGCTGAAGAAGATGCTTGGTATGATCAAGTTTGAAAATTTTGGTTTAAGGGTAGAATAATTAAATAAAGTTATATTTAATTATTTAATAATTTTAGTAGTTAATAGTTGGTGGTTTTTGTGTCTCTTTCGTAAGAGATTGTTTGTGGGCCAAGCCCATAGTTTGATAGGTTTGGTTGTGTGTCGATCTATGACCATTATATATAGGTCAAGATTTTCTTATGTTTTATAACAATTCATTACTGTAGCTTTCATTTACAAAGCTTTCTGCCGCAGCCATTCGGCTTTACTTTTGTTGTCTGCTTTCGGAGATCTTATATTGATGGTTTTTGGTGTCTAAATTCTTATTTAGTTTTTATCTCCTTAATTATATTATTGTGGAATCATAATAAAAGTGTTCATGATTTGAAAATAGGTCGTGAATTCACATGCAATTGAAAGAGTTGGTTTGATGATTCAAAACTTGTCTTAGGTTTTGTTTTAGTTTTGCATATCACAAGTTTAAACAACTGTAAACCATATGTACGTTGTAGAAAGACACTGTATATATATTAATATTAATATTAATGATTTAGAAAATGTAACGAAAATTAAATAAATAAAAAATAAAGTTTTAATTAAAATATCAATATTACGAGAACATTTTCCTTATTGAAGGATGGATATTCTCTAGATGAGGAATAAGTTGACTCAAGACATTGTCTTGAAAAATAGATTAAAAAAAAATTAAATAACTATCTATGTTATAAGTATTGAATAATCACATAATGATTATACTCATGGTGATGGGTTTTTGTTCAGTTTGGACTGATTTTGGTATCATGCATTGAAGTAGACGCTTTTTTCTTGTGTTCGAATATAAGCACAACGCAAGCCAAGCATGCATTTTTATAAGTACAACTCGCGGCCATCAAGCTTTTTTCCTTCTTTTCCTTCAAATATCCTTCAACAAAGTGTTGGTACGACTCAAATCTCCTTGAACAAACTTCTTTCTCCAAACAAATCTTCATAATTTTGGTAAGAATTCTCAAACTTGAATTTTTATCATATTTTTTTAATTTCTTTAATAGTTTTATTAATTTGTATATTTTTTGTGTTATAATAGTGTTTTAGTTTAATTATTATAAATTTTGTTATATTGTGGTTATTATTATAATATGTGGTTTATTGGATATTAATTTATGCTTTATTGGATATTTTAATAAATTCATGTTAGAATTATTGTTTTTGAAATTAGTGTTATGAATTAATTTTAATTTATGTTTAAATGTTGTTTTTATTATAATTTTAGATTTATTAAATATATTTATCTTTTATTGGTTTTTTTTTTTATAATAAAAATGAAGATTATTGATAGAGCCCGTTCGATTACCTGCTGATATTCATCTCGGTCCCTTAGACAGTTCCTTGTTGACTAGGTAATTGGAACACCGTTCTTCTTTGGTTTGGGATGGTAATAAAGAAGTGCTTAATAGTTAGACGCTTTGATAAGGTTTTTTGGGAGTGTGATACCTAGGAATTTTTGCTTACGTGTTATTGACGTATAATTATTTTTTCATGACTTATTACGTTGGCTTGAAATTATTTTGTGCGATTATATGATTTCGGGTCTATTTAATTTTTATAACATGTTACGTGTTATATTTTGTGTATATTTTGTTAAGGGGCGTTTCGCACGTGTATCGTAGTTGGGGGGTTTAGTTGTAATTCACCTATAGGAATAAGTTAATTAGATTTGGAATTGGAAATTGGAATTAATTAGGAGTGTAATGGAATTGGGGAATTACCATAATTATATAGATAAAATAAGGGAATTAAAAAGAATAAAACAAATAAAATAAAAAAAGGGGTCAAGGGATCGTGGGTAGGCCGCAAACGGGTTGGATTTTTATCCGTATCCGACTCGAATCCGATTTTATTTTCAGGATATGGTAAGAACTCTAGACCCATATACCCGCATTCGAATCCGAGTCCGAATAAGAGTAATAAAACGATTACGAATATGAAATATAAAAAATCGTATCCGTTAAACCCGAATCCGATATATATATATATATATATATATATATATATATATATATATATATATATATATATATATTCCCTAAAACAATATATTTTACATGATTTAAAGGATTTAGGACTTTTTTGTAATATAAGTATTTTATAGGATTTATGTGATAATTATTTATATTGCAATTTTAGTCCTGTATATATATTCTTAATGGTTAAGAGATATCAAACCCTAACATCACAGCCTCTTCTTCTCTCTCTCTCTCTCTCTCTCTCCCCCGTTACCACTTCTACCTTCTCCGGCGCCATTCCATTTCTTTCCTTTCTTCCCTCTTCTTCTCTCTCTCTCTCTCTCTCTCTCTCCGTTTTCTCTTCTACCTTCTTCGGCGCTACTCTTCGCCGCTGCTCCTTCCCATCACCGTCACCGTCACCGCCGCAGATATATTCAGTTGCGTGTAAAGTATTTTTCTTCCATTGGTTCTCGTTTACAAATATATGTTTTTGTATTTGGTGTTTGAATTGCAGTATGGTGAAAAGGCTTTTGGCTTTCTTTCATTTTATTTATTCATAACCTCTAATTTTCTTTTATTTGAAAAACTATAGATTCTGAAACATAATTGTTGATTCAGTGTCTTTCTCCTATAGGATGGCAAATACTCCTAGTGAGGTTGTTGAGCTCGATTTGGATATTGATATAATAAAAGATCAATGGTCGAGCTCGATTTGGCAAATACTCCTAGTGAGGTGGTCGTAGAATTATTTGTGGATTATAGTATAATTGGACTTTTTGAAACAGGTTTTACCATATCCGTATTCGGATCCAAATCAGCGGATCTGGTAATACATATTTTGGATCCGCTAGGATATGGATACGGATATGGTAGATAAAATTAAAAATCGGATATGGATCCGGAATAGACAATTTCGTATCCGTTTGTAACCGTTTGCAGGCCTAATCGTGGGAGTTAATAGAGAGAGAAACGTAGGATTAAAAGAAACATAAGAAAAGAAACGGCTCTAGTCGTGAGAAGCAGGAAGAAAAGAAGAAAAAGAAAACAGTGAAACCACCAAAATTCTGGGAACTTTGAGAGATCACTGAGTGAGTGTTTCTTCTCCGATTTTGACCCACAATATATCAAATCGACGGCGTTTGAGATACCTTCAAATGAGCGCAGACAGAAGTCGATTCGGAGTCCGGAGTGGAAAGATATTGCACCGTGAGCGGGGCATATTTTTTAGAAATTCTAGTTTCGGATTTTTACTTGCTTTCAATTGCTTTTGATAATGTAAGGACCCAATCCCTTTATTAATTTCTGCCCGGAATTGTATAATTATGTTGTGAACTGATTTGAGTTTGTTTAAGGTGTAAGCCCTAAGGGCGAACGAACTCTGTTTTTGATATTGGACAAACATTTGATGTTGTGTCTAATGATCTTAATCTTTGTGATAGAATATTGGAAATCTTGTAGGAAGCTCTAAGTACTTCAATCAAGCCATTGAAAGCCATTGATATCAAGATTCAAAGATATACAAGGCTCATCCATCAAGATTGAAGATTGAAGACTTAGGTTTGGTTAGTTTAGCTTTGTTGTCATTAGTCGCAATCTTAGAAAGCTCTAACCAAAGCTCTCATGAACATATGCTCTACATTCAAGTCTTGCTTGCACACAAACACGTTTTCAAAAGGCAAAAGTTTCAAATAAGTTTCCTTATCCAAAAAGCCTTTGTTTACAAAGTATAAGTCTTTAAAATGGTTTTTCAAGTGTTCTTACTTGTTTACCTTTTGGGAAAACCTTTTACACTTCAAAAGATTTCAAAACGTGTGAAAAATCAACACTCTCAGGCTCAGAAAAGGTTCGGTCGACCGAGCTCAAGATCGGATCAACCGAAGAGAAACTGAGAGATTTGTTGATGAGGTTCGGTCGACCTTAGGCATGGTCGGTCGACCGAAGTGGCTTGGACGGTCGACCGAGGTTGGCTTCGGCTCAACCGAGGTGACCTTCGGTCATCCGAAGTCTGCGAACGGTCAACCGAACTCTGTCTTTTACTAGCCGTTATTTGACCGTTGCAGACTTGATTTTCAGCCTATTTTGAAATGTATTTATACTCCAAAGCTAGAGAAACATCGAAAGGCTTGCACAACTAAGTTATATTGATTTCTTATCAAGCCAAAACACTTTCAAAGTAAAATGCACTTCATTGCAAAATCTAAATGATTCAAAAGTGCATTTCATAAAAGCAAGACAAAGAGTGTGCTTCTTATGTTCAAAGAGCCAACAATTGATGAGCTTCAAATGTATGTATCTTTCACTTAGAAGAGTGAACAACTTTGTTCTCTAAACCTTTCATCTTATCCCCTTTCTTAGTGATAGGGTTATTGTTGTATAAGTCCTACTTAGTGTGGGCAATTGTTTATAGTGGTTGTTTGTAAAACTCTTGGTGAGTTAGCCACTAGTGTAAAGTCCTACTTTGTGTGGGCACATTCTTCTTAGTGAAGTTGGTGAAATCCTTGGGTGCGGCTCAAGGTAGTGGATGTAGATTCTTAGTGAATCGAACCACTCTAAATATCTTGTCTTGTGATTTGCATTGGGTTTTGCTTTAGCTTTTTGTTAAACTTGCACTATCATTGTTTAATTTGGAAATAGTTTGCAAGATTTATTAGAAACCCAATTCACCCCCCCTCTTGGGTTCCTTCATAAGGAGTGATTGAGCATGATTTATTGCCTAAACTGTGAAACTTGCGAATTATCACGTGATATGTGTTTATTGTTTGGTTAATTGAATTGATGCCTTTGAATTGCTCAATTTCACTTATCTATATAATCTGATTCTTTGTACAGTTATCTAATTTGTTATAACATATATATATATATTCTAAAACTGTATCTAGTTTGAATTGTGGATTGTGGATCGTTGGGGGATCCTTACTGTGATTGCCTTATTGTTGTCATTGTCGTCCTATTTGGGTTGTCGTTGTTTCAGTCCTATGTGGTTATGGTCGACCGAGTCGTCGCCCCTATTGAGCTCTTGTCTAGGAATGACTAGTTAGTAGGATTCGTCCGACTTCTGTTCTGTTATGAATCTATGACCCCGAGAGGTCTTCTGTTCTGTTATGTACTGGGCCTTTACATGATGAGGTCAACCATTGTGTACGGTAGTGGTTTTGTGGAGTCCCTGGTGGGGGATGATGATACAATGTAATAGATTGATCCTTAAAACCTGTGTCCCGTCGTTTGAGGGAGAACCCAAACCCGCGTGTTATACTGAACCGTCCTAGTTTGGTTGATAACTGGGACCACTACCGTTATTGCTGAGTACGAGTGACTAGATGATTGAGCTCATGTGGTGAGATTGTCGTGTCATAGTAGTAGTGATGTTCTGAGTGTCTAGACGGGGTTGTGATCGGGTGTACCGGATGGGCAATGCTGGGTGCTTGTCGTATACTCGATTATGAAAGCGTTTAGGTGCGAAGAATGTGGCTATCTCACTTAATTGTTGTTTCCTACTTGTTCGTTCTTGTTTTGATCATTACTTCTTGTTTGTAATGATGTCTTTATGTTTACCTTTGGGCTGAGAAGTTTGGGGTATTTAATTGGTGCATTTATGCCCAAGTTTTTAACTTGTTTTCTGAAAATCGTAGTTCGCGGACGAACCATTCGTCCTAGCATTCGTCATAGGTTTCGTCCGCAGAGAGACATTAGTTACTGTCTTACCGCGAACGATTCCCTTCGTCCGCAGGTACCTTCGATCGACTGACTTAGTACCGAGGTCGATCGGAGCCTCTGTTTTCTGTCGGTTGGGTTCATGGAGACCAACGGTCGACCGGACTCCTTGTTAGGTCGACCAGAAGGTCACGGTGAGACTATTCCGATCTGATCAGTTCCGTTCCGTACTGTATTGTACTGTTCTGTTATGTGTTGAGTCCTGTGGGACTTGACTGAGTTGAGTCGCGTATATTTTTTCAAAGGGGTATTTTGAGAAACGGGAATCTGTTGTGTCTTTTGTTATCATCTGTTTTGTTATATTTGGGTTTTTACTGAGCCCCGAGTCTCAGTCCATTCGCTCTTTCTTATTTTGCAAATGATATAGGTGATGACCAGTATTATGATGATAGCATTTGGGAAGGGGATTACGAAGAGTGATCCTAAACTATTTAGACATTGAACACAGTTTTTCTCATTCATAGTTATTTCTTATGGAACGATTATATTTCCTTTTTCAACAATGTAATAACTTGAAATATTTCCTTTTCAGTATTTTGCTTCCGCTAGTGCGTTTTGGATAATTATGGATTTATATAATTGAATTTCCTTTATTAGTAATCTCTTATTGTGGGCTTTGGTGTTTCATCCAATGAGTCACTGCCATATCACAATTCCGGTTAAGGGGAGTGACATGGAGGTTTATTCTGGGACTCACGAAAGGGTTTGTGATTGGATTGATTGAGCCGGTTTTGGTGGGTTAGTTAAGATTGGGTATAGGGAGATTGATCTTGCGCTCATTACTGCATTGGTTGGGAGGTTACGTTTAGAGACCCACAAGTTTAACCTTACATGTGGTGAAGCGACAATGAGTTTACATGACGTAGCTATATTGTGGGGGCTACCAGTAGATGGTGGCCTAAATAACATGCATATATATAACTTAAAAAAAGAACAGTGGATTGAGCAGATTAATTTGGGATTTAGGCATATAACGGCTCATATTTGAGGTAATCAATTGAGGAAGTCATGTTTCGAGGAATTTATGTTGACTCCTCTACCTGATGACCCCACTGATTTAGATTGTTTTAGGCTTGCCCGAGGACTTATTCTAATGCTATTAGGGGGACAGTTCTTTAGTGATCACAGCGGTATCCACGTCCCGTTGCGGTATCTCCAGTTCGTAGCGAATTTAGACCGCACACAATTATATAACTGGGGAATCGGGGATACTGACATATTATATAGATCCCTATGTACAGTTTGTCTTGGAGTTTCCAAGGAGATTGTGGGACCGATGACTCTTTTGCAATTATGAGCCTGGACACAGATATTAGTAGTCTGTCCGCTTATTAGGGAGCCGGTCGATGCCCTCAGGGTGCAGCTTACGGTGCTCGATGGTCATTTCCTTTGGACTTCTCTTTAATGTCGAGGGGGGTTCTCATTACCTATCGCGATCAGTTAGATTCTCTACAAGCACATCAGGTGAGTTTTGTTTACACTATTTTTACTTTTATTGACACACATGTGTTAATTACCGTTACATTTTTTTTTTTAGTTTGATTGGCTGCCATATCAAGGGTCTGTTACTTATCCAGGACTTGATGTTTGGTGAGCTGAGGTTCATGTTATTTGTTTTGAGATAGCCGAGTGGCACCTACTCAGTCGGGTAACGAGACGTTTGGTTTGGAGTAGTATATACCTCCAACATGCGACACGCGTTTGGACTGACATAGGCTAAAGACCCAAGGAAAGCGCAGCGAGGATTGGAGTGCGGTAAATTGTGACCAAATTCAAAAGTGGATGAGTAAACATTATTATATAGTCACTAGTTCGAGCAGAGACGTCCAAACGCTTAGACCAGATTACATGGAGTGGTATTTGGTTCGGACGCGATGTCAGGTTGGCAACGCTAACCATCGGCTACAGGTTTCAGACAGTTTTCATGTGTTGACCGTGAGTGCTGTAATGTTGGTAAGAAATATGATTGTTTTATCTATTTTTTAAAATTTGTTTGTTTTATCTAACTTACTAAAAAAAATTATTTGTTTTATATTTTTGAAAATTTCACACTGAAATGTTATCGCGGAATGCTATAATATTGCTATGGAGGCACACGGGTAAACACTAGCTCACATGAAGACCTTTTTCTAGCGGATAATATAGAAGTGTGGCAGGGGCATTGCAGCAGTATGGGGTGCATTAGGGTGTAGACCACCATTTGGAGCCGGTCCTTCTGATGCGGTCATTCCAACTCCCATTATTACACCTAGATCACCGATTAGAGAACGTGGAGCGTCAGGAGTTAGGAGGGGGCTAGGAGACATCCTAATAGGCGACCCATTGACCGTTCTGGACGACGTCAGGGGTCAGGTGCAGTAAGTACCGGTTCTAGAGCCAGAGCCCGAAGCAGTTCACGAATCGCTATCTTTACATGTTCCAGAGGTTCTACCAGCGTCCCAGTTTGGACAGACATCTGACGCTTGGACACCTAGTCAGTTTGGTGTTGACTGTAGTAGTTCAGAAGCTGTCCCGTCTAGATATTTTGAACAGGGCATTAGTGATAGTTTTATTGACCATTTATTAGCCGGACCTTCTTAGATGGACGATGAGTTTGATGATGATGGTTTCACTCCTGAGGAGATGATTCTACGCAGGTCTAACCGGACGAGATTCGGTCCTCATCGGTTCACACCTTCATATTGTCCTTAGCCAGCTTTATTTTGAATACATTGTATTATTTTCTTAGGTATGTTTCATATATTGTCTGTATTAGACATTTGATCACTTAATTGAATTTTATCTTTGTTATCGGGAATTTTAAAACATAATTTCATTAAATAAATAACATTAAAAAAAGTACAAGGAATTATGAACGTTATTCGCCAGCCAGCCCGGGCTTATAATCAAGGATATCGTAAGGAACTGGATAGATTTGTAGATAGTCACTGGGGTTCAATCTCGCAAAATCAATAAAATCAGACTACCTCTTTAAATAGTAATCATCTTCATCGTCTTGCGCCACGCGGAGTGACATTTTGTTCCCGTTCTTATCTCGCAAATGAAATATCTCTGGTATTCCAAGTTGCTTTGTAACACGTCAATTCATGTACTTACGACATATCCACTGTAGACATGAAAAAATAAATTACAATAAAAAATTATAAGACGGGTTATACAAACAATATTTTTAGATTTAAAAACTTTAGAGAAGTGAAGATTTATGACATATCTTCATGTGAATAAAGTTGATAGTGATAAGACGTGTCACGAGAATAAAGTTGAAAGTGATAAGATTTTCTTACAAGTTTTCACGTGAAGAAAGTTTGAAATAATATCGATTGTTCTATAGTGAATAACGCAATGTCGTCATGCGTTATTGTTTAAGAGAAGTGATAAGATTTCTGACATTTCTTCACGTGAATAAAATTGATAGTGATAAGATGTGTCACGTGAATAAAGTTGAAAGTGATAAGATTTTCTTACAGGTTCACGTGAAAAATTTTGAAAATAATATCGGTTGTCTAGTAGTGATTAACGTAAGGTCGTCATGCGTTATTCTTTAAGAGAAGTGATAAGATTTCTGACATATCTTCATGTGAATAAAGTTGATAGTGATAAGATGTGCCACATGAATAAAGTTGAAAGTGATAAGATTTTCTAACAGGTTTTCACGTTAAAAAAATTGAAAATAATATCGGTAGTCATGTAGTTAATTAAAAATGCAAGGTCGTCATGCGTCATTATTTAAGAGAAGTGATAAGATTTCTGGCATATCTTCACGTGAATAAAGTTGATAGTGATAAGATGTGCCACGTGAATAAAGTTGAAAGTGATAAGATTTTCTTACAGGTTTTCACGTGAAGAAAGTTGAAAATAATATCGGTTACCCTGTAGTGAATAATGCAAGGTCTATGCTCCAAGAGAAGTGATAAGATTGCTGACATATCTTCACGTGAATAAAGTTGATAATGACAAGATGTGTCATGTGAGTAAAGTTGAAAGTGATAAGATTTTCTTACAGGTTTTCACGTGAAGAAAGGTGAAAATAATATCGGTTGCCCTGTAGTGAATAACGCAAGGTCGTTATGCATTATTCTTTAAGAGAAGTGATAAGATTTCTGACAAATCTTATCCTAGTATATTCCGCTATCTATACCCTATATATATCAACTACCATGACTCATTGTAAATCACAAAAAAAGCCTATATTCTCTATTCTCCTCCATTGTTTAATTAAAAACGCAATATGAGGTTCCGTGACAAAAAAGAAGGCAATGGTGTTAATTGAAATTGGTGTGTTCAAAATTGCGTGGAATTTATAAATACAAGGAGCAATACAATGGTGTGGGCAGCAAAGTGTAAACATTCAACCGAGGAAAATAAGTGTCCTTGGTACATACACATAAAGAAAAAAGCCACACATGGAAAAAGGAAGGCGACTATTTACAATCCAATGCACACTTGCATTGTTACAAGACCAAACAACTATCACCGTAACCTCTCGTAAAAAATTATTGCCCAATGTGTCACACATATTGTGCAGGTAGATCCAGAGTCACTCGTCAAACTCATTGTAAATAGGGTAAGTGAAATTTTTGGAGTCGGTTACTCTTACAAGAAAGGGTAGTATACTAGGAAGGCTGCCATTGAGTTATTATTCGGAGACAGAGAATCCACATTTACCATTCTTCCTCAGTACACTCGGGAAATGGATGATGCAAATAACGACACCATTGTTCGATGGGTGCACCATGAAACGAGTACACTTGGGTAATAGAGGATGCAAATATTGTCTCTTTCACTTATATGTTCATAATATAAATATATTTCACAAAATATTTGATGAATGGAAGTTGGATTAGGGTTTAGGGTTGTTTAGAGTTGCTTAGGGTTTATGGTTGTTTAGGGTTTCTTAGGGTTTAGAGTTGTTTAGGGTTTGTGAATTATTAGAGTTTAAAAGTGGAGAGAAAACAGTATTTGTTTGTATGATGGTAGGAAAAACGGTGAGAATAGCAGAAGTTTGTACAAGGGAAGGAAGATTGGTGAGAAAAAAACGAGGTGAACGGTTCGAGTTGACAACGCAGGATTGAATATACTACCGCATGTTGTTAGTGTGTTGTTCAGAACAACGTATAATTAGTACGCGTTGTGCTTTTAAAAACGCATGAGATTATGCATTGTGTTGAGTTACGGAACCCCAAAAAAGGTGTCTATTTCAATGCACTGATTCAAAAATTAGTCAAATTCACTCAAAAGTCAAAACCTATGCTGGTTTGGGTTTGGAATAGAAAGTTTTGAATATTGAATTACTCTATTTGTTTTTATCTCATTTTCATATAATTTTACTAGCCTAATTTTGAAAACCGTAGGAAAGAAAGGAGGAAACGAAGAATGCTACGTTTAAGGCAAGGTGGTAATTTGCATTCATGTTGGGGGGGGTGGTTGTTATGTTATGTTTTGTTGATGCACATGATATGGAATCAAAATAATACTAAAGAAAACAAAGGCAACTTACTATATCTTGCATAGACAAAGTCTCTTGCAAGACAGCAATGTACTTGAACAAGTAATTGAAGCATCTTTCAACTTCTCTGATAATCATTGTAAGTGTCTTCTAAATTTTGCATTAAAGACATCAATCCCACCTTTAGAATTTATGGCTTCAAGGAAGCTACCAAGAAACTTCTTATTCAAGAGACAGTGTATGTGTTATGGGATATGGGATCCTTATAAATAAAGATGGTTAATAAAACAATATCATCACACGGGTGAGATTAAATAACGTTTCATCTTGTAGTAAATATAAAAATTTAGATTTTGAAGCTCCACCCTATCTTAGAAACAAGTTATTTTCACTAAACTAAAAACTTTTTGCTTCCAAATTAAACATTATCCTATCTAGACTTCCAATGGTACACTAAAATTTGATATGTAAACTAATTTTTATTTGAACTATTATTGTTCCTTGTTTTACCAAAGTACATTTCTCAGTAAAATGTTTACCACTAATTCTTTTGCTAGACCAGGGAAGGGGGGTAGGGTTGGGGGATTGGGTGGGCTTGGGAAAGGGAGAGAAATTAAAAGGAACACATTAAGCAACCATGTGAGTATGATTTGGGGACAAAGGAAAGAAAAGTGGGGGCTTGGAAACATTTCACATGGAAGGAGGGAAGACATGATTCTAACAGGTAACAACACCCTCCTTTTCTCTCACAGCTCGTACCCCCATGCCCCACCCCTACCCCCCACCCCCATGAATATACATCCTCCCACTATGACACTATCTATTTTATTATTTATTTTTGCTAAATAAGTAGATTATCCATTGATAATAAAAAGACAAAGTCATTGCAATTAAACAATTCTCAAACTTTTTTTCTAGAGAAGAAAGATTAAGAATCAAGATAACTCATAACATAAATAAAGTTACATAAGGTAACGGATAAAAATTCACACCCTAGAAAACTTAGATGGGTAGGAGATATTAATACTAAAATTAGGAAGATAAACAAATACATAATCTTCTTCTTCACAACATATTCATCGCAATCCTTGAATATGATCAATTTCAACATATTTTTTAGAGATCGACAATTTGTAACACTATGAGCGTATCAACCCTCTTACAAATTGTCTTGATAAGATGTAGAAGGATGATAAATGGCACATATCAAATCCAGGTTAAAAGATTTCTTCTAGGAGTAGAGAAAATAAGTCTAGATTTGAAAAGATATGAGACATATCGAGCATTTGTGTCTTAAATCTTGAAGAAAAATATTATAAAAGAAGTCATTTATGATTTATGTACAAAATAGATATATAAAATCCATACAAAACACTAAACGAAGATAATTGGCCAAGATCCGATTATTGACCTGAGTCAATGGCCAGATCCGACCAGTAGAGTAAGCAGTAGTGAAATTTGCAGAGAGTGAGAAAGGGGGAAAATTTTAATATAGGGTCGGTTTTGTGGGACTGGCCCCACAGCCCTCTCATATGAATTGTGGCGGGACCTACTTTGCAGGTAGGCTTCACTCCAACTCATGTGAAAGGACCGTGGGGCCAGTCCCACAATGCCGAATCCATGCCAAAGTGATCCGAGAAAAAGAGAGGGGGGGGAGTGAGGATTGAAGAAGAAAGAAAAATGAAAGGTTCTCCACTGCCCTTTTTTTTCCATGTGTGTAAACATTAGAAATGATTTGTCTACTAACAAATATTTTTTGGAATCTATAACTTCGAAGGATATCTTTGTTGGATAGTGATTATTACATTAAAACATTGTATCAAATTTGGATGAAAAGGTATAGGATTCTGTTAAATTTCAACAATCAGTTTGATTATATATTCTTTGATTTAGGCTTGATCCAAATTTTTTTTACCCAACAACCATTTCCCATAATTGTATTTGGAGATATCTACACTTTGTATAATACAACCTGGTGAATCGCATGGGAATTTGAAAACAAAAATAATTAAAGGCAATATTATTTTCTATCTTGAAGATAATAAAAAAAAATCCATTTTGTAACTCAATCATAAGATTCTATATAAAAAAAGACCGTACCCATTATATAAGCTCCCTTATTAATAAGGTTTGAAGAATATTTTGATGTACGCAGTTTTAGTCTTATGTTTTTATCATAAGATTTTATATATTACAATTAAAAATGTGAGTGGAATAATCTTCTCAATCTGAATTGAATTATATTCTTGTTTGGTCAAATATTAGAAACATAATCGAGTAGTTAGGATCTCTGTGCTTTTCTTTCTTTTTGCCTTTAACAACTTATTATATAACAACTTATTATATGAGCTAAATTAATTTGTAAATAGAAGAAGTTTACATGCTTCCTCTTTCTTTTCTTTTCTTTTATTTAATTTTCTTAATAAAAAAACAGTTGTTTTTAATGGAAACGTTCGACTTCATTATACTCAAATCATAAAGAGTTTGTGATCCAATTCTATCTTACATGTAATATTAACTTCTTTTGTCAATGGGGTATTGGTCTAGTGGCTAAGGCTGAGGCCTCATGACATAGAGGTCATGAGTTCGAATCCGATTCCCGCTTATTGAATCTCTCATTCTTATAATAGATAGTCCCCTCTCCCAATAAAAAAAACTTCCATTTTTCTTTTTTGAAAACATGTAATATAAACTCGGCTAATTGGTAAATTTAGTCCCCAAAGTTTAGCACTTTCGCGGCGACGGTCCCCGTTTTATATTTCTTTGTATTAAGGTCCCCAAACATTTTGCGTTTGGTGACGGTGGTCCTTCCGTCCACTTATGTCCATTAGGGTTAAAAAAGAAAAAGAAAAATTCATTAATGGGAAGGGTATAATGGGTAATCCTTCACCTCAATCCACCATTTCCTCCATATCTACCCACCATCTCCTCCACCTCAACCCATCCTTCACCTCAACCCACCATCTCCTCCACCTCTACCCAAAAATAAAGAGAAAATCACAAAGTACCTCCACCTCTACCCACCATCTCCTCCACCTCTACCCAAAAATAAAGAGAAAATCACAAAGTACCTCCACCTCTACCCACCATCACTTCCACCTCTACCCACAATTTTCTCCATATCTACCCACCATCTCCTCCACCTCAACCCACCATCTCCTCCACCTCTACCCAAAAATAAAGAGAAAATCACAAAGTACCTCCACCTCTACCCACCATCTCTTCCACCTCTACCCAAAAATAAAGAGAAAATCACAAAGTACCTCCACCTCTACCCACCATCTCTTCCACCTCTACCCATCATTTCCTCCATATCTACCCACCATCTCCTCCACCTCAACCCACCATCTCCTCCACCTCTACCCAAAAATAAAGAGAAAATCACAAAGTACCTCCACCTCCACCTCTACCCACCATCTCTTCCACCTCTACCCACAATTTTCTCCATATCTACCCACCATCTCCTCCACCTCAACCCACCATCTCCTCCACCTCTACCCAAAAATAAAGAGAAAATCACAAAGTATCTCCACCTCTACCCACCATCTCTTCCACCTCTACCCACCATCTCCTCCACCTCTACCCAAAAATAAAGAGAAAATCACAAAGTACCTCCACCTCTACCCACCATCTCTTCCACCTCTACCCATCATTTCCTCCATATCTACCCACCAACCCACCATCTCCTCCACCTCTACCCAAAAATAAAGAGAAAATCACAAAGTACCTCCACCTCCACCTCTACCCACCATCTCTTCCACCTCTACCCACAATTTTCTCCATATCTACCCACCATCTCCTCCACCTCAACCCACCATCTCCTCCACCTCTACCCAAAAATAAACAGAAAATCACAAAGTACCTCCACCTCTACCCACCATTTCCCAAAAACATAGAGAATTTTTTTTGGAGAATCTCCAAATTCTTGATTTATCCTTCAATCATTTGAATCTTTCATCGATTCCGAAAAGAGGAAGAGGGAGAGTGGAAATGGAGGAGAAGCAGATTGGGGAAGGAGGAGAGGGGTAAAATGAAGGGATTCATGGGCGGAAACTCGTTCCAAACACCCATGGATCCTCCCCTGAAGGATCCGCTCATACGTAAACGAATCGAAAACAGCGGTAAAACTTACAATTTTCGGATTCAAGAAGCTACTTCTGAATGGAGGATGACGATTCTTGGAAGTTTTCTTTTTCACCAACGGAATTCCTCTGCGGAATTTCCCTCTACCGTATCCACGCGACGTAAACAAGCAAAGTGATTGCTAGCTCTTCGTCTTTTCTCGAGATTCGGGAATTAGAGAGAAAAAGGGAGAGGTCGAGAAATCCGAAATCGATTTTGGGCTACTTGTTTAATTTCGGTCGAATCACTAGTAACCTAGGGGTTTCGCTAAGAGATGTTATATAGAGCGTGGGAGTTTGTTCCCGAACAACTCCCACGCCTACTCAACTTCTCTGGGCCGTGGGAGACTCGACTCCCACGTCCCCTAGACTTCACTGGGTAGTGGGAGTCTTTATCTGATAACAACTCCCACTTAATCCCAGACTATAGTTAAATACCAAAATTGCTCTTATCTCTAATTCGAATAATAAACACTTTATTATTTTCGAAAAAACAAATGTCGATACAATGAACCTAGACACATTCTAGATTCATCGAATCTGACATGAAGCTTGTTAGCTCGCCTCATGCGTGTGACCCTCGTAGGTTCATATCACAATGGCAATGAAAACATACTTAGTAGTAGTGTGAGTTCATAAGTCACAAGCCGCCCCTAGCAGGACATCGTGACTACCCAAGGTGAATGAATTTACAACTGAACCTATTGTCAATCCACTATTTAATCCCTTTGTCTCGCGATATCCTAATTAAGCATAAGGCATGGTGGTCGCCACCCTTATTAAGCTTAATTGTGTTTATGCTCGATCTCCGTGTAGATCTGCTTTCGACAAATAGATTTGATAACCACTTTATCAAATACATTTGAGCACGGCCATGCATTTAAACAGCTCTTTCCCTATCGAGGGGCCCATGGATATCTCTCTCTAATAATAGAGAGGGACAAATTCCTTACAATGTCTCTCACATTCAAGCTATGATAGGACACTACATCCGATCATCGGTCGTATTGATTACTCGTTACAAGTAACGTCCCGACTCGAGTCAAAACGTGGCTCCATTCATACTGGAATCAATGAAGACATAAGGTCTAAGGATTCTAAAATAGTATTGACGAAGTAATACTTATGACTTAAGACCATGAAGTATTACTTCTCAAACGGATCACGTCCAATACAATGTATCCCTATATATTGCATCTATGATGTGATTTGTATCCATTACACATGATCAGTAAAACAAGATCATCAATCAACAATCATACTAGTTTTATTTCATAGTAAATAAGCATTACATAAAACTAGGGACTTCTAGAATAGTAATTACATAAGCTAATGAGTTTTACTATCAAATCACACATTTGATAATCAAAAGCGTAATTAACTATTCAATTACATGCTCAAAAGATAATAAAACGCACAACATGTGCTAATGGTCCTAGGGCACTACTAACATAAAATGGTCATTTTACAAAAAACCTTAAAAAATAATTCAAAATTTGATTTTTTCTGTGACAGAAGTGGACGGAAGGACCACCGTCACCAAACGCAAAATGTTTGGGGACCTTAATACAAAGAAATATAAAATGGGGACCGTCGCCGCGAAAGTGCTAAACTTTTGGGACTAAATTTACCAATTAGCCTATAAACTCAAATGTAGAATTGTTATTTTCATAAAGAGAAGACTTTCAATATAGATTGTGACATGACCACTGCTCTCGCGACGGAAGCTTCTCCGGTGGCCAATGAGCATCTGCGGAAGAGGTTGTTCAACTAGCGCGAAGCATCAAGAAATTCAAACGGGAATTTAATGGGGATCTGGTTGTCACACCCATAACCTGGAGGTGACATGTCAGTGTCTCATTCGCTGGTGAGACACCGAACCCAAAACAGAAATACCAAAAATTCAAATACAATTCATACTTAAATGGGAAACTTAGTTCATACATCGTTACTACAAAGGAAAATACATAAACCACAAGTCACTACAAGAAAACAGCTATTTAGCTACCGCAAACAGCGACCAAAATTTTCATTCGCGGACATAGCGACCGAATACCGAGAATTGCAACCGAAAAACAAGCCGTCGCTACATGGTCGCCCATATCGGTCCTGTTGACCAACTCAAACCAATACATGAACGGTGGCTATTTCGTCGCTACATAGTGACTGAATACCGACGAACGATTAAAACGCCGTCGTTTGGAAGTGAGCAATACGACATCGTTTAAAAGATTTATCAAGTGGTACAAAAGGGACATAAAACGACGTCATTTTGATATAGTTAGTACTGTGAAACGGGTCGGTCCGGTCTGCGGCGGGCCGGCCCGTGCGGGCTCAAGTCAAAACGGGGCGGGCCTAATTTTTGCGGATCAATGAAACATATGCCCATACCCGCACCGCCCAAGGTCCGCGGGCTAGCGGGCTGCCCGCGGGCCCACTCAATTTTTTTTTTTGTTAAATAAAGATTTACCCATTAATAATAAAATAGTTAAGGTCATGTATACTTTTTTTATTACCATCAAGCGAGTAGGAAATATGTTAATATATACCATATTATATATAATATATATACTATTCCAAAAAATATTATATATAATATGTATACTTTTATTTTTACCATCAAGCGAGTAGAAAATATGTTAATATATACTATTCCAAAAAATATTATATATAATATGTATACTTTTATTTTTACCATCAAGCGAGTAGGAAATATGCTAATATATACCATATTATATATAATATATATACTTTTCCCAAAAATATTATATATAATATGTATTTTTTTTTTTAAATGAAAAAGCCCGCGGGTGGCCCGCGATCTGCGGACAGCACTAGATATAGTTGATATTTTATCAAAATGTCGTCGTTTTACACTAAGAAGCCACTTGAATGACACAAATTGAAGTTGAACAACTAGCTTCTTGGAATTCCATATATTGAAGGTGAGTAATATTTGTAGGTTTATTTTTAAAACTTTTTAAGAAAAATTATGTATAAATTTATTGCCATAAATTATTTGCCGTGTTGTTTGTGAGTGTTGTATAACTTTTTAACATAGGCCAAAGTGGTAATTTTATTGCCATAAATTTGATTCTTGAATTTTAAGATTGCAACTCATGCATTTCCGAGGATATACATATAAGTGAACCTACAAAAGATATGAGACACCAAGGAGTATATTGCAAGGTCATAAAGAAACAAGAAAAAAGGATTTGGTGGAGGAGTGGAGTTCACACTTTGTTTGTGAGTGTTGTAATTGGTACATGAGAGTGTAAACTTGTGTTTTTTAGAATGCATTGGTAAAATAATGGGTGGTTATTTGATGTTATTTTTTGGTTTTATTGAAAATGTTTATTTTTTGCAATCTTATCGCTAATTTTTTGGGTTTATTGATATGCGTATTTGTTGGGAAATAAACAACAATATTTGGGAGAGAAAACTAGATCGAAAAACAATAAAGAAAGACACAAGAAATTGTTTACCCAGTTCGTCAAAGAATTGACTACGTCTGGGGGCACTACCAAGCCAGGATATTACTATGTGATGAGATACAATATTAAGGTTACATAGATGGGCTATTTATAGTAAAAGAAAAACTCCGACTCCTAATTGGATTCAATATCCAATTCCACTTAGCATTAGGATGTCATATGTGAAAGAGTCCTACTCCTTTCTTATTTCCTAATCCTTGTAGCATTAGGCTCCATAACCTAACAATATCCCACCTGGAGACTAACTCTAATGTAACCACCCATTTCTTCAGTAATCCATAGCTGTGTAGTAGTGTCAACCTCCATCTCAAGCTCTGAGGTCAGTTGAAGCCATGCATAGCTTCAACTTCTCTAAGGCCACAACCTTAGTCAATATATCAGCAGGATTTTCACTTCTTCGAATCTTCATAAGCCGCAAGACCTTCCTCTTTTTAATTCTGAAGACCCATTCACAATGCAGTGCTTTCTTTCCCTTTGGGAGCTTAACTAGTTCCCAAGTATCATTGGACAATAGTGAATTCATCTCATCTATTGAAAGCTTCAACTTGCCTCCTTGATCGCTTCGTATAGCCTCTGCATAAAACCCAGGTTCACCACTATCAGTCAACAAAAGATAGTTATTATACCTTGAAGGCGAAAAGCTGTCCGGTGGTCCCCGATTCCGGGTGGATCTCCGCCGCTGGGTTGTTAGAGGTGGTGTTTGTAGTTCTTCCTCAACAACCACTTGATCATTTTGAATAATCTTGCTCCCACCTGAGTTCGAAATATCTAACTCGACAACTTCGAGCCTCTCAACCTGAGCCTCTGGTGCACCCAACCTCTCTTTGTACAATACCTACTCATTGAATATGACATCTCGACTACGAATTACTTTCCGATTTTGTTCATCCCAAAATCTATAACCAAATTCGTCACCACCATATCCGATAAATGTACACTTGACAGATTTAGCATCTAACTTCCTTCTATCAGCAACACCATTCTGCTGAGGTGTTCCTCTCAGGGTCTTTTCCATGCGAATACCATTCGCAGCACAAAACTGGTTGAACTCACGGAGCTTATACTCTCCACCATTGCCTGATCTCAAACACTTTCTTGTGGAGTCATCAATGAAGGTCATGTAATATGACGCACCACCAAGAGATGTCACCGGTGCTGGTCCCCATAAGTCACTATGTACCAACTCTAGCTTATGACTTTTCAAAGTTCTATCAACCTTCGAGAAACTCACCCTTTTCTGTTTCCCGAAAACACAATCCTCACATAAACCGACTTCAACAGTCTTGAGGTCTGGCAGTTTACCCTTCGAACACGACACTCTCATCCCCTTCCCACTCATGTGGCCAAGACGACTATGCCATAAATATGTATCACTAATTGCACCTGCAAGAGCAATTCAAGCACTCTAGTTGTTGGGAATCCTCTCCCAATTCTAGCACACAAGCAAATATCAATAACAAAGCAATAAAGAGGGACACAATGATTTACGTGGTTCGGTCAACTGACCTACATCCACGGGTAAGGCGAGCTCATACTCTCATTATAATGGATAAACAAGAATACAATGGAGATTCCTCCAATCCATTAGCTCTCCTCGCCTTACTACTCCAAACCATATAAGAGGCATATATATATAGGAGTAGTAAACCTTTTGCTAAATGGATTAGGAGTTCACATAATTAGTAATTCACCTAATCACTAATTCTTAACCTAATTAGTATCCAATTAGGAATCCACCTAATTAGTAATTTACCTAATTACTCATTCTTAACCTAATTGATATCTAATTAGTACTCCAGTGAATATGGGACAAAACCCAACAATCTCCACCCTGGCGCGTATTCACCCAATCTCCAACTAGTACGCTCTGCGTCCCAAATGCCCCACGTCTCATATGCCCCATGCTCTGCACTTGAATCTTCAAATCAGCACGTTGAATTGAGGGGAAATTGACTAAGATGAGTTTAGTCAACTTTGATCAACGGTCAAACACGGCAACACCAATAACAGAACAAACAGCTCAATGTTCAAAGTCCACCAAACCTACTCTGGTTTGGGACACTTGATGCACCTCTGGGTCCATGCACCCGAAACATACCGGATCAATCCTCCACCCTTCCAATTCAACCGTCTAGATTTAATCCTTCTTATTTACTTGACTGGTACACCAACCACATTAGATTTTTATCTCTTTCAGCAACACATATTCCCAGCCAGAACCTTTGTCGGCAAGTGTTCTCCACCCCCAATGGATCTCTCTTCCATCTCTGACGGGTCTCTACTACCATCTTTGACGGATCTCTTCCATCTTTGAAGGACATACATAAAAATCTTTCCACCTGTATTAATGGTTTATGGTGACGATGGCTAGAATTGCACAGAACTCTGAGTTGACAATTGGTCGATCTTTAATTGGAGAGTAACGCCAAATTCTGGTGTAGCAGCACTGCGTTCCCACCTTGGCTTAACCACTCGAAAGAGTCCGCTTTCGATTATATCCAACACTCTCCTCCAATCTCTGGAGAAATCGATGAACCAAAACAACTTCTCTTCTGTTCTGAACCTCGCTTTGATACCAGTTGTTAGGAAATTAATCCTCTCAATTCTAGCCTACAAGCAAATCTATATAAGGAAAGCGATAAAGGGACACGAACGATTTATGTGGTTCGGTCAACTGACCTACATCCACGGGTAAGGCGAGCTCATACTCTCATTATAATGGAGAAACAAGAATACAATGGAGATTCCTCCAATCCATTAGCTCTCCTCGCCTTACTACTCCAAACCATATAAGAGGCACATATATAGGAGTAGTAAACCTTTTGCTAAATGGATTAGGAGTTCACATAATTAGTAATTCACCTAATTACTAATTCTTAACCTAATTTGTATCCAATTAGGAATCCACCTAATTAGTTATTTACCTAATTACTAATTCTTATCCTAATTTATATCTAATTAGTACTCCAGTGAATATGGGTCAAAACCCAACAATCTCCACTCTAACACGTATTCACCCAATCTCTAGCTAGTACGCTCCGCGTCCCAAATGCCCCACGTGTCATATGCCCCATGCACAAATTCACTGCTCTGCACTTGAACCTTCAAATCGGCACGTTGAATTACGGAGAATTTGACTAAGATGAGTTTAGTCAACTTTGATCAACGGTCAGACACGGAAACACCAATAACGGAACAAACAGCTCAACGTTCAAAGTCCACCAAACCCACTCTGGTTTAGGACACTCGATACACCTCTGGGTCCATGCACCCGAAACATACCGGATCAATCCTCCACACTTCTAATTCAACCGTCTAGATTTAATCCTTCGTATTTGCTTGACTTGTACACCAACCACACTAGATTTTTATCTCTTTCAGCAACACATCTTCTCTGCCAAACCTCTATCGGCACGTGCGCTCCACCCCAACTCTCTGGTAGAGAAGACAATAAAATTAAGGCTCGTACCTCATCATCGAAATCAATCTCAACTGAGCTCAATTGAGCTATTATCACATTGAACTCATTGAGGTGATTGGAAACTGCACTACTTTCTGCCATCTTTAGGTTAAACAGACGTCGCATCAGAAAAACCTTGTTTGCTGCTGATGGCTTCTCGTACATCTCCGATAATGTCTCCAACATCTCCTCGTAGTTTTTGCTTTGACCAGTATTGAGCGCCACGTTTCGGATAGAGACAAACGCACGACGCCATCGCCTTCCCCGTCCCAACAACTTCCACTCGCTGCCTTTTCATGTCCTCCGGTTTCTCACCAAGAGGTTGATATAGATCTTTACCGTATAGGTAATCCTCAATCTGCATCTTCCGTAACCCAAAATCGCTCCAGTCAAATTTTTTCGATCGGCAATTTCCCTTCACCCATCATGTTTATTTCGTCGCCCTCGAACCAAAGCTCGATACCAATTGTTGGGAAATAAACAACAATATTTGAGAGAGAAAACTAGATCGAAAAAAATAAAGAAAGACACAAGAAATTGTTTACCCAGTTCGTCAAAGAATTGACTACGTCTGGGGGCACTACCAAGCCAGGATATTACTATGTGATGAGATACATATTAAGGTTACATAGATGGGCTATTTATAGGAAAAGAAAAACTCCGACTCCTAATTGGATTCAATATCCAATTCCACTTAGCATTAGGATGTCATATGTGAAAGAGTCATACTCATTTCTTATTTCCTAATCCTTGTAGCATTAGGCTCCATAACCTAACATTATTACTATTTCTTATACTAGGGATTTAATTAAATTTCATTATATATATATATATATATATATAATCAAAAACAATTAGCGACGGTTCATTCTGTTTCTATAGATTCAAAGTCAAAGTCAAATGAATTTCAATCGATCGTTAATGCGTCGCTACAATTTCCGTCGAGAATCGGTCGTTACACAGTCAAACTCAAAAGTCAACATTGATGTTAGGTCGGTCGCTAATCCGTCAGTAGCTAGTGACCAAATTTTCTGTCGCTAACTTGACCGTCGGTAATCGGTCGTTAAACATTGATATCAGGTCAGTCTCTAATCCGTCGGTAACTAGTGACAAAATTTTCAGCCGCTAACTTGACCGTCCGTAATCGGTCGTTAAACAATCAAACTCAAAAGTCAACATTGAGGTCAGGTCGGTCGCTAATTCGTCGGTAACTAGTGACCAAATGTTCAGTTGCTAAATGGACCGTCTGTAATCGGTCATTCACAGTCAATGTCAAAGTCAAAAGTCAACATTAATGTCAGTTCGGTCTCTAATCCATCGGTACTAGCGACCCAATTTTTGGTCGCTAAATGGGCCGTCGGTAATCGGTCGTTCCACAGTCAAAGTCAAAAGTCAACATTAATGTCAGTTCGGTCGCTAATCCGTCGGTAACTAGCGACCCAATTTTCGGTCGCTAAATGGGTTGTCGGTAATCGGTCGCTATTCGACTCATCGACGCAAAATATCTAACAACATGTTTCAGTCACTATTCTCATATTAGTGACGGAAAAGTTCGTCGTTATATAATTGTTTTCTTGTAGTTAGTTTTTACATCATACTGTTCGGTCTGAATTACCCATTCCCTGTGTGTATTACCCTAAAATTTGGGGAAATCAAGTTTTGGTAGCTTAACACCCCCTTTCCCATGGTCCTAGTCAAATCGAGGTTCAGGACCTAAACCAGTGGCCATATTATGTACATTACCATTACCAGGTCTAAAATCAGTCCTCACATGATTGATTGGGGTGAATTAAAAGATCATCTACTAGATTCCCCCCAAAGAAGATTTTTCTTTCAAGGTTTGATTCATCTTAGTCAATTGTTCCATCATTTGAGTAAATTTAACAGCAGCATCATTTTTATTTGCAGAAATTTCAGAGCTAATCATATCTAAGGTGTGACGAAATTCCTCACACTGCGAGTCATACTGATCATTGAACTCTCGAGTTCAACTATCCTTCGAGACTACTGATCAGCCAGAATTCGATACTTTAGCAACTCCGCCGTCGGTAGCAATGACAGTGCGGTCATTGGCTGCGATTCTCCAAGCTGATTTCGAGTGGTTACCGTTTTTTTGCCAAGATCGGGGCTCCGGTACCAAAATGTTGTGTCTAGGACCAACAATGCTAATCAAGAATCATCTGAGGAAGCTTTATTGATATCAATTCCAGAAAAAAAAAAAGAATATGATGCTAAATCGAGACCGAGATAAAGAGAGGATTACAAAAGTTTGAGGGAGTTGAGGGAAGAATTAAGCTCGTAACTCTGTAACAGAAAATGAGGTTAGGGGAGAGAAGAAATAACTGCCAATGGCAAATCTAAAATGAGTCTGACCCACAAACTAACCCAATACCCTTTACCCGATTCCAATTAAAAGAATAACCAAGCTGCCAGAGTTCGGATCCCTTAATAAGCATTTTGAATGTTATTTATTTAACTATCATAACACTTGGCTCACGGCTCACGCCGGAGATTGTCTTCCTCATTTATGAGTGTTCTACTGCTGATTTTTCTCGTTGGTGGTGGTTGGGGAAGGGCAAGGGAAAATAACTTGGAGGGAGTGGATGAGTTTAAATATTTTTTGGTTATTTTTAATTGAGTATTCATAGTTATTTTTTTTAACAATCGAGTACGCAAGTTTTTCTTGTGAAAAAAATATGTTTTTTTTTTTTTTTGGGTTAGCACCTTTATTCTCCTAGAGAATTTTATTTGCCTCATGTAGGAGGCGGGTGTCGAACCTGGCAGGTCAAGGCTTGCCCCACTGGGCCACGACCTTCTTGACATTGTGAAAAAAATAGGTTGAAATGCCTTAAAAAGATAATTCAAATCTAAGACACGTAAATGATTTGACCGGGGGTTTTAACAAAAATATAGACGAAAATCTTTTATTATCATATCGTAAAAATAATATGGACATTAAAAGTAAAAATGAATCGAAATGAAAACTAACCACAAACTAAAAATACAAAAATGATCAAATAAACGATTTGGCCCCAAAAGTACTCGTATAATTGGCTAAGCCAAAGGTCACGTCGGCACGTGGTGGTGGATTCCTCCTCCTCTTATTAAACCGTTTAGAGACAGAGAAAGATCCTCCCTCCCTCCAAACAGCTGTAGCTAGCTGTCCTAATCCCAACTCCCATGTGACTTCCCTTCCACCCCCCTCATGGGCCTTAACATTAGTACCACCATCCACAAGTTTTTAGAACAAACAAGGAAACACCAAAAGAACCATTGCCCTTTTTGCATTTTCTTCATAATCCCAATTGAGTTCCTTCTTTAGTTTTCATTCTTGAAATAATTCTTTCAAGATTTAGCCAAAGATTTGTTACTTAAAATTTGATTGGAATTATTTTTGTTCCTCCTATAAATTTGGGAGTCCATTTTATTTTATTTTTTTTAAATAATTTTTTGTGATATTAATGCATGGCTCAACTACCACCTAAAGTTCCAACCATGACAACACAAAATTGGCCTTCTTCATTCCCTTTCCAAATGATGCAATTTTCTTCCTCTTCCACCACCACCACCAACGCCGCCGCCGCATCCCATCAGAATTCTTGGGTTGATGAATTCCTCGACTTCTCATCGTCACGGAGGAATTCTCACCGGAGATCAGTTAGTGATCCAATTGCATTTATTGAGGCTCCTAATTTGTTGGAAGAATGCAGGACATCTAATGCCAATCATCCCATAATTCCATGCAATAACAACAATAATGGCTTCGAAAAATTGGACGATGAGCAACTCCGGACTATGTTTTCCGATGATGTTTCCAATCCTTCAACCCCTTCAGATCGAAATAGCGAAAATGATGAGAAAAATATTGGGCCGCCGCAGGTAGCAGAAGAAGAACAAAATTTGAAGCCGAAAACAGAGCCTAGAGATCAGGTGGATGATAATAGTTCATCCAAATCACAATTCCAAAACCAGCCCACCTCCACGAATCCTTCTGTAAATGTCTCCCCTGATTCTATTTCGGATCCAAAGAGAATTAAAAGGTGAATTTCTTCATAACCAATATAGAGACGAAACCAGGATTTTTAGTTTGGGGCAAAAAACTAAAATAGTATGCCGAACTATATATAAAAACTGTAAAAAAAAAGTTTGGAGGCGAACTTGATCAAATATTCCGAACTACATATAAAATTTACTATATCTATTAGTATTTTCAAAACTTTCGGGGCTACTGCCTCTATAATCTTCCCTGAACCCATATCTCTAAGACAGCTGAAATTTTCATTTTACGGTCAATAACATGTTTTAATACTTCTGACTCGAAACTATAGTGTCCCTGTTTGAACACTCCTGCTTTAATTTGGGATTAAAATATTAGAATGTCATGTATAAGATTATTAAGCTTCTCTTAACAATGGCTAATTAATTTTTTTGATCCATTATGAAATATTTTAGAATTCTGGCAAATAGACAATCAGCTCAGAGGTCAAGAGTGAGGAAATTGCAATATATTTCAGAGCTTGAAAGGAGTGTTACAACATTGCAGGTATTTTTCCTCTATATAATATTTTGCTAAAATGGGATAATTTTGTTGAGTGTAAATTGAGTTATTTAATTTGAATGCATATATATTAATGCAGAGTGAAGTATCAGCATTATCTCCAAGAGTTGCATTTTTGGACCACCAGAGGTTAATTCTTAATGTTGATAACAGTGCTCTTAAGCAAAGAATTGCAGCTTTAGCTCAAGATAAGATTTTCAAAGATGGTAAGAAGCTCAATCTTCAAGACTACATACTACTTTTTATCAACTTTATAGAAATAGGGCGGTAACTATAGTCTGTCTCATTCTCATTCTCTGTCACGTCAGTAAGAAATTATCATGTGTTAATTTTTAAATTAAAAAACTATAATCTAATCGAAATAGTTGAACCTCAAGGGAAAATTTAACCCATGCGAGTTGTTTATTGATAAGACAGGGAATGCGACACGGAATGGGGACAAACGATTTTTTGCTAAAATAGGACCCGATTGAATTGGGTCTCGGTCTGAGATTCATGTTTTCAGTCTCAGATTAGTATCAAACTAAACTAAATTCCATATAATTTAACGTTGGAGGTTGCATTCCCAGATCACTCCAAAAAAAATTTCTCAATTTGAGTTTCAAACTTAGTTAGACCCAAGTACACCATAATATGATATTAAAAACTTGGTTTACAAGCCACTAAATCTTGCATAATCCGTGGAGTTTTCAGTTCAAAATTTAAAGTAATAAGCTAGATTGATGGACTTCATAATTGCTGTTAGTATAATTAATTTTCTGCCTTTTTAGACATATGAAATCACTTTCCCACTCCTGAATTTGAATTAGCTCCATGAATTTGTTATCTTGCATTAGTAAATCCAATGATTGGACACATATTTCAAAGTTAATTTGGTATATTTTGGATAATATTTTGTTATAAAACAAAATGAAAGATTTGAGATTTCACATCAATTCAATTTTTATAAAATTTAAAACAATTTTTTTTAAATTCAAAACACTATCCACTGTCAACTTATCCAATTATTGAAGTTTCAATTCATAATCCATTTGAGGAAAATAACACATAATGACAATCTAACAAGTAACCTAACTTTCGACATTAATGTACTGTATGCAGTGGCGGGGTCAGTATTAAGTTTAGGGGGTCGTAGTAGAAAAAATTGAAAATTCTTGGAAGACCGTAGTAGAAAAAAATCTCTTTTATTCTGAACCGTTATATATATATAAATATATTGAAATATATATATTGAAATTCTTGAGGGCATTGACCCTCCAATGCTACGCCACTGACTGCATGTGTTTTTAGGCTAAAGTAAACATCGAGACATGTTTTTTTCCATTACATATGTTGATTCATAAGTTTTCATCGGATTTTTAATATATATTCAACCAAAAATTCATCAGTACGGTGATGAAAAAAACATGTTTCAGCACAGTAACCAGAAATGTGTTTTTGGGTATCATTTTCTAATTATAGATTTTGTTTCCCACATGGAATGGCAGCACATCAAGAAGCATTGAGGAAAGAGATAGAGAGATTAAGGCAAATATATCATGAACAGAGCATGAAGAAGATTGGAAATAAAGGCACCAATGAAACAGCCCCCCACCAACCCCATCTAGTTCCATTATCAAACTTTAACAAGAATGGCAATACTGATCAAGAATAATTTTTTTTCTCTCTCTCTGAGAGGTTGGAAGATAAGAGGAAATTAAAGACCCATCTTTGAATATAGGACCCCCAAAAAAAAAAAAAAAAGTGAGAGGGTATAGTGCAATCTGCTAAAACCTGATCACAATCACATGGGATGTGTTCCAATTCAATCTCTAATTTTATTTTAGTGGACCCTTTGACAAGCATGGCTAGAGTGGTGTTCGAGTAGTTTTATATTGTTAGATGAGTAAGTTTAAAACTTATATCCACATAAATGAGTGTAATACACGTACACGTAGACTAAAAATTCAATCTCACATGAAAGAGAATTGACTTTTTGTCCTACGTGTATTATACTAATTGGTTTGGATATAAATTTTAAACTTATTAATCTACCAAGATAAAACTATCGGTGGTGTTCTGCTTATAAGGAGTTGTGGTGGGAACTTGAGGTAGTGGCATTCATGGTAATAACCTTATCCAACAGGCTTGATGATTTTTTTTTTCTTTTTGGGAAATTGGGGGCAGAGGATTCACTTGAGGTAGTGGCATTCATGGTAATAACCTTATCCAACAGGCTTGATGATTTTTTTTTTTTTTTTGAGATATTGGGGGCAGAGGATTCACTGCTAAAGTGGTGAAAAAAGAAGATGAAGAAAAAAGTTTTGCTTTGCTTGGTTTGCGTGTTGCATTTCTTTTTAATTTGTCAGATTCGAATATGCTTTCCTGATTTATGAGTCAGATACTCAGACTAAATAAGCTATTGCTGAAATAGCTTATTTCCTTAAATAGCTTATTTCCCACTCTTTTTTATATAGGTTTGGTTATTACTTTCAAGATTAGGAGTAGCTCCATTCAATGGTTTGAGGTTTGATGGAGTTAGATGCATGTGATGTATGAGGGACCAAAAAAGGGTCCTGAATTTAGATGATAGATTTGTGGGTTTGTGGTATTTTATTGTGATGTAGGGAAGTTGTGGGGGTGGGGGGGGTTACTTGTTAGGGTAAGGTAGTGCTTTTAACTTTTTCCATGTATTATTTCATTTTGGCATAGTAATCTTGTATGCCCTTCTGATTTTTCCTTGCAAATTTAATGGATAATTTGCAAGATGTACAGTGATTTGTTTTTCCAGAAATTTCAACTTTTACATTTCTTTTTTCTTTTTTTGAATTAGTGTTTTAACAGACTACACAGATCTGATACATTAGTATTAAAAATCTAATATAATGTCAGAAGAACTAAGTAGCATTTGTTTTCCAGACAATAAAATCATTCATCAGTGATTTCTTCATATTAAAACAATTCTTCAAATTTCTGAATTCTTTATAGATCAAAGTACAGTAGTACAAAATAATTTTTTTTTTGCATATGGAATCATTTACACTGAATCCTTAATAATTTTACAAGCTATTTTGGTTTTTCATATTGAAAATCTAGGATAGTTTCCTTGAGTTCAAGATTGATTTAAAACGAACATCTGTCTTGATTTGTACGCCACCTGTCCTGTTTTTGTGCCTCATAACACCTGTTCTGATTCGTTCCCTCATGTACTGAAAAAAAGGCGTTCCGGACTGCCAATTTTGTATGCTGGACTAGGTGTGGTGAAGTTCTTACAAAATTTGGCAATAACAAATTGAGTTAATCATCATTTATGCCCCTCAAGTAACTTTGAAAAGAAAGTTATGACATCGAACCTGCTATTTGAAAATAGATGTGAGGCAAAAATGGGGGAAAGTCTGGCATGGGGCGACCCTTGTGGATACGGCCTCACACTTCTCTCACATAAATTTTGAAAGGACTCACCTGCAGGGTAGATCCCACAGACCCACAAGGTCCGTCCCATAGGAATTTTTTCCCAAAAATGGTAATTAACTCTAAAAAATTTAGTAGTGAGAATTTCAAGATATGCTCCTGCAATTTCACCATTCTTAAAAAAAAGCTTCAGCTGTGTCTTCGATTGTTGAAAAATTACTCATGTTTGTTTGGCTGAAATGCAAGCCATTTAACAATTAGCTTCTAACAAATGATTTAATTTACTGGAATAGCCAATACCTGCATTGTTTTAGTTCTCATTCTCTTATGTGCTAAGTTTTTATGATTCAGGATCTTCTGTCTCATTATCTATCTCATCTCTAAATGATTATCAATTGTCATGTGTCCACTTTTTTTTTTAGTCTCATAATTTTTTTTTTTTTTAGTTTATAGATTTTTCTTAAGAAGAAAAATAGACATTTGGCAAATTATTGACAACGGAATAAAGAATGAGACATAATCAACCTAAATTATGCATTCTTGGCCGCAAAATCTTTTTTTATGCAAACTTAGTTAATCATTAATCAAATTTAAAATATGTGCGAATTCTCTCAATTTGTGTCCGACCCCCTCCTCCTTGCGGTTAAGGTAACGACTTCGCGCATGGCCAGCTCCCATAGTGTGACGGGTGGTGTGTACAAGGCCCGGGAACGGATTCACCGCCGTATGGCTGACCAGCGATTCCAGCTTCATATCAATAGATCCTATCTATATTTTTCCAATGGCGGATAAACAAAGCAACCTTTTATGTTGAGGTCTATCCTATAGAGGTACTCAAATTGGATCAGTGAACGATTTTTAGGTTTAAAACTGCACTCAAAGGTAGGGCATTTCCCATTTTTATGCATTGATAGCCTCTACCCGTGTCCTAGCTCAGCGTAGAGCTAGATTTGCCTCAAATATATCTTTAGTTCATATAGAATCAGTCAATGTCTAATATCACTTATACGTATCTTTCTTCCATAACGTAGATCTGTTACATAAATAGGCAGATGCTCTTTTCGGGATTCTCTTGTTCTTATTTTTGTACATTTGATCTAAGATCTCTTTTACTTTCAACAAGAGTCATAAAGGAGCGTGGAAACACGTAAGAGCTCTTGAATGGAAATGGAAAAGAAATGTAACTCAAGTTCCTTCATAATCGATAGTCAATCTGGGTGAATTTAATTTTAACCATTATTTTCATATCCGTACTAATACGAAAAGAAGGCTCGACTTCAAGTTGTTCAAGAATAATGGCGTTGAGTTTCTACCGCGTTACAATCATCGGAGTCTATTAACAGAGACTTGGCAGTCCTCATATCACAAAATACAAGGAGGAATAATTCCTATTCTACTATTTTTCTTTGCCCATTTTGTAAAATTATGTGCTGATTCATTACCTTGCGAGATCAGGCTTCTCTAAAATATATAAAATATTGGAGAAATTTTCAGTGCAATCTAAGTGTGATTTTTTTCTCTGATTCTAATAAGAAACTACTGTAAATGACAATATCTTTATCACCTAGCGTAAGTATACCATTCTTTTTTGGGTGAAAATCCTCTGTCCCATTCCTATCTCCAATTCTGTCCCCGATCAATCAGAATTTACTATATAAATATTTTTTTCAATTATATATACAAATGGTGAATTGTGATTGGTTGGGGACACACAGAGAGACACACACAAGGATAGAGGATTTTTTGCCTACTTTTTCATACGTACAACGTGTATATCGAAAGAAATGGCGATCATACCAGCCAAATACTACAAAATTGCAATCTTGAAAATCAAGCATAACTTGTTTCTTCAGGCCCAACTCCAAAGAAGCTTGCCCGTTAGATCTCATGATCCAAATATTGATGGCCCCGCCAGCCACTAGAGACTTGAAATCTAAATTCACATAATTTTGAGCTTTAAGCCCAGTATAACCAACGTAAACCCAACTTAAACTCATTTTAGATTAATTCACGCTCGCATCTAGTGGGCATAAAGTGCTGACAAAAGTGACGATTACATACGTGAGTAAGGATCGATCCCTCGACCTTTCTTAAGGAACGAAGTTGTCGAACCAAATACACCAACCAACTTTAGTTATTGGAGTGCATTTCCCGCATCAGTGATGTTAAGCCTTCGGACAATATTGTTGATCAGCTTCTTATTTAGACTGAGTTCCGTGCTGATTCTTTTGTTTGATAAAAGGATAAGCCGTATGATGTACTTACAACTTGTTTATCCTATTTAACTTAAAGAAATTGGCATCCGCCCTTGAAAAAAAAAAATGTATCAATGACTATATTTGTTTATTTATTTTTTACCACTACTAAAAAATTTAGGATATGAGTAAAATAAAACCTCAACAAATTAATACTTGATGAATTAATAATTTTTTTGAAAAAAAATATTTTTCATTGGTCCCAACTTGGATCAGTGTAATAAATTACTAACTTCGGTGAAATAATAAAATAATAATTTTTGGAAAATCTTAATATAAACTTATAGGCCTGTTAATTTTATAAATCAAATCTCTAAAATTACAAAAATAACTAAGAAAATTTAGTAAAATATTACTCAGTTGTTTGTTTTTTTTTTCTTAAAAAAATAATAAATAAATGTAGGTAGATTTCATTTCTAACCTTTTCTCATTTCATTCAGAAACTCAAGTATTGTCTTCTCAAACATAAATAAAAAATTGCAAAGAATCGTCGTCACTATGAGTGTTTTCTTTTGAGTAATTGCTTTTAAAAGGTGTTGAATCACTTTCACGCTTTTTCCGTAGGATTTGTAGGTCTGCGTCGAGACCGAACCACGTTAAAATTATTTTTGTTTTTCTTCTTTCTTTTCGTTTCTGTTATAATTTGTTATTTGGAGTGTTCCGCTGCCTAACAACTGGTATCAGAGTGCGAGGTTCAGGCTTGGGAGGAGACGAAAGAAGTTGCATATTTAGTTTGCGGGTAGGTTTCCGGTGCTGCTTTAATTAAGATTTTGGTGTTATTTTAATTAAAGTTAGTGTGTTTAAATTATGGAGTCTTTAAACATTGTTGTGCCGATGAAGAGTGATGTTCCATCTCCACTCTTTGATGGAAATATTGATTTTACCTTATGGCAGTGCACGATTCAAGACTATTTAGTGTATCAAGGTCTTGATTCTGCTCTAGATCATGAAAAGCCAGAAGGTATGAAAGATTATGAGTGAGCTACAATTAAGAAGAGGGCGGTTAGTACAATTCGATTGGCTTTGGCTCCACAAATCAAGATGACGGTGTTAAGAGAGACGTCACCAAAGAAGTTGTGGAAGACTCTGAAGAATAATTATTCCTCGAAGACTTTGACTAACCGTTTGAAGATGAAGATGAATCTGTACTCACTCAAAATGGAGGAAAGAGGTAATCTTATTGATCACATTAACAAATTTAACGAGTTAGTATCTCGACTTGATAATGAAGGGGAAGAGATTAAGGATGAAGAACAGTTGTTGCTATTATTGGCTTCATTACCGAAATCCTATAAATCGTTGGTGCAGTCACTGTTGGCAGGAAAGAACATACTGTAATTGAATGAGGTTTCAAAAGCCTTGAAGGAGAACCAACGGATGAAGAATGAGGATTACCCTGAGGAGGATCGAATACTAGTTACAGAGAGTTCTCGAAGAGGGAGGAATCGAAACTGGAATAGATGTGACCAAGGAAGAGGGAAATCTCGGCAGATAGGTGATTGCAGCGAGGTCGAGTGCTTCTATTGTGGGGAACTTGGTCATTTTCAAAGCCGTTGTCCAAAAATGAGGGAGGATTTGAAAAATCTCCGTGAACAGATGAAAGGCAAGGCAAAGGTATGTGATTCCTCTACAAATGTGGTCAGCGATTATGATGATTTATATTTGATGAAATGTTTGGTTGATACTGTTGAGAATCATTCAAGTTGGGTTATGGATAATGCTGCTGACTTGCATATCTGTAAGGACCGAGACGCGTTTGACACTTTGCAGATGAGAGACTTTGTGTCACGCCCCGTAACTGGGAAACGACCTGGCACAGAACCCATAACATAAAACTCATACATGCATCAGCGGAAGCTATAAAACATACTAAAACTTCAAATAGTATATATATAACTTAACTTAAAAGGGTACATCATAACTGAAATAGTACAACTTAAACATACTTCAAAGTTCATTACACTTAGTCTATTTCAAAACAGTAAAGTGAGCTAGACGTCTATAAAGTGTCATCTCCCTGATACTCAAACACGATGTCCCCCATGTACCCTTAACATCATGCTCATCTGAAAATGAAAGGTGGATAAGGGTGAGCAAAATCAACTATTGCTCAGTAAGATCCCTTCAACCTTGGGATGAAGAAATATATAGACACTTAATTAAAATAGTTTATGCATCCCAAAATATTTCATAACTTTAAAAACATAATCACCAATAAAGCAGTAAAATCATGGTATGCAAAATACTTCTGACTTCTTAGAATATTGGGAGTGCAGAATCGCCGGCCATACAACGACCCTACATATCTTACCCCTCCACGCGAGAAATCATAAATACCTGCGACTCAACCTCCTAGCTTTCTCGACAGCTTTACGAATGACGGTTGCGCACCTGCCATTCTTACCCCTCCACTGCGAGACCGCTAGGAAGTGAAGGTTCTAGCCTAGTGTATACGTGGGAATGCCTAGGGGTGAGCATCGATTTCGAAATCGGTAAATCGGTAGTTTGAAATTGGTTTTTTCGGTAATTTGATTTTTAAAAATACCGACCTTTTTCGAACCGAATTCCGATTTACCGAATTCGAATTGAATTTGGTATGAATTCGGAATTCGGTCGTTTACCGAATTACCGATATTTTGTCAGTTCAAAGAACACATTTTTTCCCATTTTTTTTAATGTTCGAGCAGAATCTACAGTTACACAAATTAAAGGCTAAAAAACAATAAATTCAAACCAAAAAAAGAAAAAATGAAGAAGAATCTACACAAATTAAAGGCTAAAAACATTAAATTCAAACCAAAAAAAAAGAAAAAAAAGAAAAAATGAAGAAGAATCTGCGGTCTGGTTCTTGTTCTTGAGCAGTCTGGATGAAATTGGGGTTCTTGTTCTTGAGCAGTCTGGTTTCTTCTCCGCGAGGGAGAGGGAGAGCACAGCTGGCGATTGATCGCCGGTGAAAGGAAATGACTGTCTTTCCGAGGACATACATCGGAGGCTAAAGAGAGCCGGAGAGGGAGAGGGAGAGGGAGAGGCCGAGGCCGAGATAGAGAGCCGGAGAGGGAGACTGGACAGGGAGAGGTCGAGAGCTACCTCTCTTGAGATAAAAATTAGGTCAAGTATTAGGTTTAGGTCAAGTAAGAGAGCTTTTATAGTGGACTTATTTTAGAATTATTTATTAAAATATTTTTTGAATTCGAATTCGGTAATACCGATTTCACTAAAATCAAATACCGAATTCAAACCGATTTCGAAATTTTCGAATTCGATATAATCCGAATTACCGAATTGGACCGAATTACCGAATTCGATTTACCAAATTCAAATCGAATTCGGTCGGTAAATTGGTTTTTACCGAATTTGCACACCCCTAGGAATGCCTAGCTTCTCAATAGCTCGAGTACAAACGATGGCCATCGTCTACACCCTTACTACGAGACAACTAAACAACTCCAAAACCTGAGAAAAACAGTTAGAAAACGACTTCCATTTCCCTGCAAAACTGCTCACATCAAATAACAAATGCAAACATCATATATCGTTGTATATTGTTCGTGATATCGTACATCATGACTTGATGTTTGGGCTTCTCCCAACATCTTATCTATATACTTATCATATAACACAACTCTACATGCTACATCTTATCCCAAATTAGGTACATTAACTCCTCGTGAAATCCATAACATAACATAAACATATTGGATTCTTTCTTAGTCAATGTCCCTACTGGGATGTTCCCTTATGCTTACAATCATAAAACAGCAAGTAATCATGCTATCATAGACATTCGCAATTAAACATCATACAATTCATGTCACATTAAATATTGCTTTATCCACTTTTATGCAAAAAAAAAAAAACATGATAAAACCATTTTTTTCCATCAATACTTCATACATAATCTGTAAAAAAAAAAACCAGTTCATGAAAGCTTTGGAAAAACTCAAAGTTGAAGGGTCCTTACCTTATCACTGTTATGTTCTTAACTTGTAACAAATCCAGAAAATCTGGTTCGTGTTCCTAATTGAAAGACGTACACAGGAAAATTTGAAAAATAAAATCCTAATCCCTCTGTTCAAATCGTAGCCCTATAAGCCTAGTTTCTAAATAAAAAAGAATTAGAGGATTTGGAATTCTAGATTTACCTTTATGACATTTCTAGTGCGGTGCACGTAGGCTGTCCAGAATCTGTTTTTCTTGATTTTCTGAGACTTAAAACAGACTTCCCAATCCTATAACTCGAAATCCAGAATTCCAAATGCTACTCTGTTGAATCCCAAGCGTAGCTCTATCAGTCCTATTCGAAAAGAACTAAGAATCACTTAAAACTGGCACATTTTGCTATCTCAAAAGTGCAATCTCCCACAGACTACCCAATCTGCCAGAACCTTCTACTCCAATGATGATATCTCTTAATACAGAACTTGAAATGGAAATTCCTTCGGTCAAAATATATTTTAAGTAGTATAGTATCTATGGTTAAAATATGAGAGTATTCTGAGATGATTTGCTATGTCTGTCAAAGTGTTCTTACTTGTTGTCCAGATTTTTCAGCATTCTTATTTTCTCTCTTTTTCTTTCTTATTCTTTCCTTCCCTTCTCTACTTTCCTACTCCATTTATAGGCTATCTAAACTTCAGATTTCTGGAAGGTTATAACTCTAAAGTAGGTAGCCAATGAATAGATACATCCCTCCTCTTGACCTTATCTTAAATGGCACCCCTTCATACACTAACCTCCTTCCAAAATTAACCAATTAACTAACATATAATTCTTTTTATGCATTAGGTCCTCTAATTAATCCAAGACAACATAGCAACCCTAAACAATTATGTACATAATATATAACACATATAAAAGTCAATTAGTCACATAAAATTTAAATATGATCATGCAATTTCTAAGGTCAAAAGGTCTTGGGCATTACACTTTGGCTACATCAAAGTGTGCAACAACTCGAAGGTGAGGGTTGAGGGCGTTGGAAGAGTCCGCCTGAAACTCCACAATGATGAGGTAAAAGTACTTCCTGATGTTAGATTTGTACCTGATTCGAGTGCCAACATAATTTCGTTGGGTGAATTGGCATCAAATGGTTACAAACTGATTTAGGGTTGCGTGCTCCCCCATAATCAAGACCCGGCCAAACTGCTATATGGTAGCGGCGGGAAATTCTTTTGTCTTGAATCAGGATATTCCGGAACTGCTAAGCATTTCATGAATTTATTAGTGTAATTTTATTTGTTTTCACGTTAAAAACAATAAGCTGATAATTTGGATTGAGTTTTGTAATAATTTCTCCCTTTGCTTCCCTTCATTCTCTTGTGGACTTGCATTTCTAAATTTTTTTTCAATCTCAATAACCTATTCTATAGGTTTTTAAGCTCAATTGGACGGTTGCCCCATATAGGGGGAGAGAGAATTGCCTCAGACGAGGAGAAGATAACCCTAGAAAAGGATATTAAAGTTTGTCGCACGCAGGCAGAGGGTATCGAACCCACGACCTCAAGGTTGTGGGCAGGCCCCTGCCCCACTGGCTAAGACACCTTTGATCTATTCTATAGGTTAAGATTGAATAGCATTTCGATTTTGAAATTTCAACATGAATTTCACAAATACTGAATTATGACTTATGAGACCCAAAATGTTATCCAAAATGCACATCTGTTTTCGAGGCACATGTTTTCTTTCACATAGAATTTGAATTTTATGAAATTCAAAACAAAATTCTCAAACTCAGACAGAAAATGGAACAAAAGGATCTTTTTTATGATCCACTTTACTCTCATTGTCAAAATTACAAAAGCACATTCAATTTTCAATTACTTCACAAATATTTTTCACGCAGAACAATGAATTTTTCAAGTTCCTGATACAATGAAAGCACAAGAAATCACCACAGGAGACAAGGACACAAGCCATTTCACAGTTTACAGTGAATTTGAGGAAACAGTTAAAGCTTCAAGCTAAGGTCAACATTTTCCCCTACTTCACCATTGCAATTATTTCCCGGGGTTTGCGCCTGCGCGATCTGCTTCTTAGGTGAAGGAAAGAAGCTATAGAAAGGTGGTGGAGTTGATTTCCTTGAACCTTTCCCTTGGATTGTTGTATCTTCATAGCTTCCCTATAGAAACATTACCGGCATAAATTAGTTGGACATTAAACTTTAAAACGGAAACGAAACTACAAGCCAGAATGGATCGCGAAAGATCTTGAAGGTTTTAAATGTCATACTTGACTTGGCTGCAAGCGAAATTCAGATAACTCCCGACTGTAAAGTCCTGAATTGGATAAAGATTGTTTGTGTTTCGAGCTGAAATGTGAAGAAGCAGCAGCTGCCGGAGGTGCCAAACTGAGAAAATCTCCATTTAGACCTCCAGGAGGTTCTCTTTCTCTAGCTTCTATATGTGCTGGCTCAGACCAAAGGGATTGGCCTTGGAGGGCCTTCTCTGAAATGGTTAAAAAGAGAATTGTCAGTATATAGGTACACGTAATTCATTATCCTCCTCGAAATACAACAATAATACAGCGCGTAACCTGAGAACTGCAATGCTCGGATCAGTACTAACGCAGCTTCTGTTGCTACAAGAAGCTGGTTCGTCTAATCTGGAGATGGGAGAAACATAGCTCGGTGGGAACTTGAAGTGAAAAGCAGGGGCCGGAGGAGTTTCCATTGAGAAGGGATATGGCCTCTTCGTGCCAATAATCTGTATATTGCATCATAAACAATCACAAAATGCTAGAAATGGAACATGAATTAGAGAAACAGGTTTGCCTATACCGGGATGAATGTTTTGAACATCAAGACTACTACAAACTAGATCACCTCAAAAAAAGTGATAAATCAATAGAATCAGCCATTTAATACCACTATATTATACTATCAGATCACAAAATGATGAAGACCGAAAAGAAAAGCTAAAATGTAAGAAAAATATCCTTGAGAAATCCTCATTATTGATGGAAGCATATATTCCAATTTATTTCAAAACACAGAAAAATCTAAACTTTGCAGGTTAAGTATGCATAGATACAAAATTAATACCTTCTCTTCGTCCGGCCACATAGGTGCGTAGTTGTTGGCACAAATATTTTGGTTTGAAGGGGGCTCCATCTGAAAATTCATTACAGGTGATGATGAAATCCCTGTTGAAATATTCACCTGCAATCCCAAAAGAATTTCATTTCAGTTATGGTTTAATAAAATAAAGATAGTACAAGAAAGTTTAATTCACATAAAGTAAAAAGGGAGTTCAACAAAACTAACCAATGATGAAGAAGATGGTGGCTGAATTTGTGGTGATCTTGGCATAAAATTTGGGAGAGGCAAAAAGGGGTTGGTGGAAATGGAATCATAGGCCAAATTAACATTAGGCCCATATCTAAATCCATGATGATCCAACCTTTGATTCTCCCCATCAAGATTATATTCATCATTCCAAACTTTAGGAGGCCAATTCCCATGAACAACAGGAGGAACTGCTGACCAACCAATCTCACTTCCACTAACATTCAATGGTTTTGATAATGGAACTGGTTTTGGATGCAAAATTTCAATATTTGGGGTTGAAGAACAAGAAGAAATACTAGTATTATTAGGCCTAAAAGTAGTAGTAGTAGTAGGAGGATATTGAACAGCTAAACATGAAGAAGAATTACTAGGTGATAGAATTGGATTTGTAGTGGTCAAAACATGTAAAGCTGCTGCCTCTTTCTTTTGTTGTTCTTCTAATCTAATCTTCTCAAGTTGAGCAACACCTAATCCCCTTTGTGGGACTTTTTTCTGCTTCATCTTTTTTAAAGATCTAGAACCACCACCACCACCACCACCACGACCGCCGCTATTACCACCACTGGTACAAGCAGCAGCACCGCCACCACCACTATTGCTGTACTTTTGGGTATGCTCTTCTTGAGCCATTATCATTCTCAGCCATACATAAAATTACAACAACAATAGCAGCATTTTAAAAGCAAGAAAACCAAATGGGGTATTATTATTATTATTATTATTATAATTATATACATATAACCCTCTAAATCCATCCACCATATAATTACCATACCATATTCTTAAAGGAAACCCCCCCAAAAGGGAAAAATCCAGAGCAATTAAAACAAACCCCAAAAGGGTGAAAAAAAGAAGAAGAAAGAATGAAACCAAATCTGCAATATATAAATAGATAACACAAAATCTCGCAGGTCATGGAGTCAAGATCGGCAACTTAAATGGAAACAAGAACTTCCCCATAATTCAGCAAAGATTGTAACTTCAAATTTCAATATATATATATATACAATAAAGAGAGAATAAATATAAATAAATTCCTATAGAAAGAATTTGAGAGAGAACTTGGGATTTTTTCACAAACCCAGTTGTTAAAAGTGTCTGAGAGACAGATCAGATCACTAAAATCAATCAAACACGTCAAGAAAAAATGAACCCAAAAAAAAAATATATTGGTTTTATTTTGTTTGAAAATTCAAAATAGTTTAAATGCAAAATCTAATGCAACTATTTGAAAACTCTCTCTCGCATTCTTGAAGTCACATTTCACGCCCAAATCCTCGCTCCACTCTCCCTAATTTTCTTCCGCTCAAGAACTCTCTCTCTCTCGATTTTTTGTTCTCTTCCTTAAATTTATGCTTTTTTTGAGTTCCAAATATAGAGAGCTAAATTGGGTTTCAATTTCAATTTCGATTTCTTTCTAGCCCCCTTTCTTGGTGGACTGGCTTGCATGCATAAAATCTTTGATTTATTATTTTTTTGTCTCAGTGGTTGGTTTTTTTTTTTTTAGTATTTTTATCTATCAGTTACAATTTGGCCAGGACTAGATTGGGTGAAAATCTGTAATAATATGTTGCACAAAATATTGGGACAAAGTATTTCGAGCAATATATAAAATTTAGTATATTTATTGATATTTTTAAAAATCATCGCCCCGCCCTGGTCTTGTTAACTGATTTTGGGAGTACTCTTTTTGTAGTTACAAAAGATGGACCACCATAAAAACGCCTGTATTTCAACACAAGAAAAGAAAACAAATCCTTCCTTGCAAGAACAATATAAAAGATTCTTTTCCCCTCGTGGATTTTAAGATACAATTAAACTTTTTTACTTCATTCAATTTAATAATAATTCTCCCCCTCCTCCATATTTCACTCTTGGATACCATTTATTTCTTTAAAAATATTGAGTTTAAGGCTGCTCCTCGTTTTTAAGTATAGTGAATGATTTAAATTATGCAATATATTGCAATGAGAGCCTATCACAACTGCGATTTGTGCAACACTATCGCACAAGGATCCAATTTCATGTTGTTGGCAGACGTTGAACTCCCACTACGTGTAGTTTTATCTTAATCCAAGAATAGATTTAAAACTTATACACAGACCAATAAACAATATACGTAGAACAAACAGTCAATTCTCTCCTGTGAGTTGACACTCTTGGTCTATATATATTGGAGGCATTGATTTTGTTACAAGTTTTGAACTTGCTCCTGTACTAGAATATAATTTATCTACTATGTGAATAGAAGTGAAACTGTAACAACACCACTTGTAAGTAGGTCTTCTATTGAGCTATGCCCGAAATATTGAACCATTTGTTTCTTTTCTCAACGAATATTTATTTCAACACTTATCATATCAAGGGAAAATTAAGAGGATAGTATACCAGACAAGTACCTATTGTTCTGGTCGTACTCCTCATATGGTCCTACTTTTAAAATAAGTATGACAAATTACACACATCTCATTTCAAATGTATGTAAAATGTGAGAAGGAGATGGGGTAAGGATTATTCTGCCTCGCTTGAAGCCGTAGTGTAAGAGTCATTAGTTAGTGCCTTTGATGTTTACATTTTTTCTACTAGGCATTTCGCGATTTATATTCTTTAATTAAGGACATATTATCTTAATTAAGCTAGGGGTGGGATGCTCGAGTTGGAACATTATAATTTTAAAACAATGTGTTTTACTAATTGAACAACTATCTTAACTGATGACTCATAGGACGTACTATTTATTTTTAAAATAAAATGATCATTTTGTTAAGTAAAAAGAAAATTCATAGTAATTGGAAAATGTTATTTATGGATTTATGAAATGGCATAAATCACCGTAATTGGAAAATCAATTACTCAGGTAGTAATTTGACAGTCCGGTTCCTATGCGGAACAGCTATTTTTTCACACATGCGGAACACTTTTTTTGCCTTGAGAACAGCTGTTCATTTTTTAATCAATCTCAGCCGCCAAAACTTTAATCTAACAGACGAGTTTTTGTCTCGCATGTTCCGCGTAGGAGCCGTGGTGGTAATTTGAGGGTGGTTGTTGCCATATCTTTGTCATTGACCAAAAAAAGAAGGAAATTTGAGAGATCGAAAGGAATGGGATACGAAGATTTCATGTGATCTAAAAGTTCTCTATAGAAGCAACTTGATTTAATAATATATTGACCAATTATTATTTTAATGAAATTCAAAGCAGTATCTAAGAATGCATCCATTTGCTTGATTTATTTCCATTTTTATAAGAATTAAATAGCAAATATAAATATCATGTTACCTCTTGTACATTGATCTCTCTTTATCATATCCTATCCCAATTATTGAAGAATCTACAAGAAAATGTGGCACGATATCCATTCAACAGATTTTATGTAAAAAGTTAGTTGTAGTGGATTTATTCAATTCTAGAATTTCAATCAAAATGGTTCTAAGATCTTTTATTGTGGAAATTTCTAAAGAATTTAAGTTTATATACATTATTGATGTACCTAGACCATATATACTTTACTATTCATAATAGATTGTCAACATCCGTTAACATGGTATATGTATATTTTGTAAATTTTATTCTCCTTGTGAGTTAAGTTTTTCCTATCGGTATCTAGATATTTGATTCGTTGAGATATATAATCGTCACTACAGCATGGTGGCAGAAAAATTACGTAACTTTGCGGCATTATTCGCTTCCAAGATGTTCTGAATCTGTGAATTGTCACTAATCAAACTTTGAAGGCTCGCAATTACGACTAATTAAGTTAGAGTCACTTATCGAAGAGGCCAATAGTCCAATGGGGCATTGGCCGGCCCGTGACCGAGAGGTCCCGGATTCGATACCCTCCGTTTGCGTGCGCTAAGTTTTATTCTCCCTTATCTAGGGTGTTCTCTCTCCCCCAATGTGGGGCAATCGCCCATCGTGGCGTTAAAAAGTTAGGGTGGAGCCTAAACTCTAAAGAGATGTAGGCTATGGCAAAACTAAGCTAGAAAACTCTATTTACGCTCTTCTAATTTTCTGGTGGCATAATCGTTTCTTGTTTGTTAGTGGCATAATTATTTGATTAAGATATTCAAACATGTCTCTCAATAAATCGTTTAGGAGAGCTTCATAATATTTTGTATTGTTCTTTTAAAACTTGTTTTGTTTTCGACCAAGTTCTTAAAAAAAAATATTAATTTCCAATTACTCCATTGATTGTAATTAATGATCAATTCATATATAATATTTATATTAATCTTAAAAAGACCCATTAATATAGAAACTTTCAAAATTCCATGATATTAAAGTTAAAAAACAAATAAAAATTTCTTTAATTTTTATTAAACTCTTGGGTAGTAATGTTATGATTTCTTCAAGGCATTTCTTCATAATAGCTTATATATTATAATTTTTATTATTGGGAATGTTTATTTAATTGTGGAGTCTTGAGTGACCGTCTCAATTGCCCAAGACTATCCATAACCTGATCACTTTACAGTTAAAATTTCTTGAAACATATCTAGGACCACCTTCTACACGATAACCACACTAGGTAAGTTGGTATCTTAGGCAATTGAACACCAAATATTTTACACTTTACGGAATATTTGGTAACCGTCGTATTAATAATTTGACGGTTGAAATCGTTTAGAATTGTGTGTTAATTTTTTTTAAATTATTTCACTCAAATAATCACAGTCCTCAAATTCTTAATTCGACAACCAACAAATATTTTGCACGGTACAGAGCATTTGATGTTGACACAGTAGCCGATTTGGCCAATTCCACCATGACTTTTTTAAGTTAAAAAAAAAAAAAAAAGAGAGGGGGAAAGTAATATCAGTAATCCAAAGAAAACAAAAAGATCATCAAATCTGAAATATGAAATGTGCCAATGGATTTTGCCTTTCAAAAAGGGGCCCACATTAGTCTCAACAAACTATCCCTTGTGCACAAAAGGTGTTATCCACGCCCACAGTACCCCCACTCTCCAATCCGATAAAAAATTTAGATGATGTAAATCAATGTGACCCAACGGCCTGATCAGGTGAGAGGACTTGTCTTACACTACCACAAAAAGTTACCCCGACATTAGAGGGTTGAAAGTTTCACAAAAAAACCCACCACAACAAACTATCCTAAGATAATCAAAAGAGGAGAGAAAGTTTTGTCTTGAAGAGACCAAACCAAACTCAGAAGGAAGGAGTGTGGAGCCTCCAATTACACTATCTATTTTGTCATTTAAGTATCCAAGATTTTGTTAGATGTACAAGATATAGTGAAAAACACATGAGCATCTATCTATTCAAAACATTCTATTTACAATGTCTTTTTTTTTACCTCTCTTTTTAATTCCCCTTTCTTATTTTGAAAAAAAAAAATGCTTTCTTCTTTGGCATGTTTCTAACAACAATTCAATCTAAATAGTTCCAATGAGTTTCTTCTTCAATGTTATTTTTTAAGTTGGCATACATTCAACATGTGCTATTTAAATATGTATGTAATTATTAATATCAACGTGTCTTAGTAGTAAAAAATCGTTAAAAAAAATATTAAATATTTAGACTAGTTTTTATCCATTAAGTATTTCTTTTTCTAGCTCTTCCTTAGACAGTTGTATATGATTCTCCAATATATTTTAATCGTTTTTCATAACTAACCAATTGACAGTGACAAATGCAAACAAGCAAAGTAAATGAAATGCTACATTTTTTCCATTTTTATTTTTAAAAAAACCTTAATTTAATTTTATTTATTTTAAAAGGAGGAGGGGTTGGAAGAATGGCACATCATGTTGGAAACAAACACCATCAAAAGAGAGATTAAAATTTCATCTACAAAGAAAATAATAACTAAAATTTGGCTTAATTCCATGTATAGTATTGATAGTAAAATTTCACATTATACACACAAATAGAGAAAAAATATTCGATTTTGCAAATTAAAGTATGTAGCCAGACTTTAAAATCCTTCTTTTTTGGTTAATTTGAATGAGATCTTTTTGTCTATTCCTTCTTAATTATGGAATTTATCATTCCAACCCCTTTTGAATGATAGGCTAAAAGGGTGCACTAATCTTTGTGTACATACAAAACTTTCTCTCCTAATTTTTCCTCCACAAAAGGGTAACAAAATATTACATCCGATTCGAAATATAAGTCTTTTTAGACACTAATCATAATGATTAAAATATCCCTAATTAATACTTTAAAGAACAAATAAATTAATATAGAGTTGTATGGGAACTACACATTTTGACCAAAATGAATATAGGGAGAAAATGATGTAAGGGCTAAATTAGCCAATAAATACATTATTCTTGTAAAAAGATTTATATTTTTAATCGGAGAGAGTATATAATAATCTGTGGGTATTTTTTGGCATTGGCATCTTTGATGTAACAGCTTTTTCTGACAAATTCTTGGTAAGTTTTACTTTTATTTAGATTAATTTTAAAAATCTCTCTCATTTTAGGTGTATGTTGTGCTTAATTACTTTTTCTTTTATTGGAATTTTATGTTGTCCTGTGTTCTGTGAACAGTATATTAAATATAATAAAAATTTTACAAAATTACAACAATAAGCCCCCGTAGCTCAGTTGGTTAGAGCGTTGGTCTTATGAGCCGAAGGTCGCGAGTTCGAGCCTCGCCGGGAGCAATTTTTATTTTACTTTTTTTTCAAAGTAAAGCCCATTCCTAATATATTTGGGCTTGGGCCTTTGGTAGAATTTTCTAGTTGTTCAAGGATACATGGTTGCCGGGCCTCTGTTTCTGGTTAATTATTGGACTACGTAATAATTCAGACTAACTAGGCCATTCATCGAGTGAGCGACTATCCATCAATAGAATTCATCAACAAAAAGGTCAAAAAAAAAAAAAAAAAGAGTAAATAGCTATTTCTGTTATAAAAGTAATTTCATGTGTTATTTTTATATAAATAAGTTTTCGGTGTTTTTTTTGTAACAAAGTAGTTTTATGTGTTATTTATGACACAAATAGTTGTTTGATACTTTTACTACAACAAAAGAAATTTTGAGTTCAATAAGTGACATAATGCGACCTATCCAATTCAGGCTTGACAATCTCTTCTCCATTAACTTGACAATCTCTTCTCCATTGCATTCTAATTCAAGAATAAAATTGGCAAACTATCTATTTTTCTCCAATTCCCTCCAATCCGACCTGATCTAACCATTAAGCTGACATATAAATGTTAGGTTAATGGTCGGTTCGAGGTCGACATATTTTTATATATTTGTGGCAGAAATATCACCGAAAAATATCTTCTCCATTAACTTGACAATCTCTTCTCCATTGTATTCTAATTCAAGAATAAAATTGGCAACCTATCTATTTTTCTCCAATTCCCTCCAATCCGACCTGATCTAACCATTAAGCTGACATATAAATGTTAGGTTAATGGTCGGTTCGAGGTCGACATATTTTTATATATTTGTGGCAGAAATATCACCTGAAAAAATATTTATGGCAGAAATAGCATACAGAACTTTGTGGCAAAAAAGACACCAAAAAATTATTTGTAAAAAACACACAAAACTACTTTTAGTGGTAAAAAAAACACGAAAAAGTATTTTTGTGGCAAACATAGCACACAACAACTTTTATGCCAGAATAGCTAATTGCTCAAAAAGAGGGGGAAAAAACTAGCGAAAATAGCCACAGTCGTCCCCCAACTATTTCACTTTAGTCTCGATAGTCATAGTTTATTTTTTTTCGGCATAAAGAGTCCTCAAAATATATATGGGTAGCCTGTAAAGTCTTTTCCGTCAAAATTGAATGAAATTCGTCAATTTTAGGTATTAAAATAGTCATTAAATAAATAAACATCTCATTACTTATCTCATTCCTCATCTCACTCACCACTTCCCACTACCTCCGACTCCACCACCACCACCACCACTTCCACCACATTGATTTCCCTTACAAGAATTAATTGAACATGGGTGCAATCAAAACCCTACTATTGAATAAAGTTGGAAGTGGGTTGTGATGAATTTTTATAATGATCAATATTCATTTTCAAATTTGAACTACCAACCAAAAAATCATCACAAATTAAAATATAGCAGATTGAGTATCCATATAAGAAAATGAACAACCCATATCAAATAAAACAAAATGCAATCAAGAAAACTCAATTCACATTTAAAAAAGAAAAAATATAATGAAACTTGTATGCTATCTAGCAATGGCAAGTGGGTTTGGCCCACCCGCAACCCACCCCGCCCGCCCCGCCCCGTTTAACTCGACCCACATTTGGACCCGCCTAAACCCGTTATGACCCACGGGTTAAGTGGGTTTTACAAACGAGGCGGGGTGGGTTGTACATCCAAGAAAAATCGACCCAGCCCGCCTCGCCTCGTCAAAAACCCACACCATATAAACCCATATTACCCCACCCCAACCCACTTAACCCATATTACCCCACCCCACCCTACTGACCCTATTATACAAGCTACAACCCTACAAGCCCATTTGGCCACTTCCTACTCATACTAGGCAACCATTAACTAGTAGTACCTACCTAGTACATACCTTACCCAATCAAATCCCCAAGCTGGACACACACACTGACTGATACATACTTTTTTCTTTTTTTTTTTTGGGATGAAAACCTGACTGATACATACTACGTACATACTATATATCCGTATGTGCTCGAATGATTGGTTTGATGCCGAGTTGAGGGAGATGGGACGACGATTACTATGCAATAGTTAATGAGGACGACGATGAAGATGAAGATTACTAGATTAGAGGTAAGTATTTTAAATTGTAATGTTTATTTTATTATGTATTTTTCATTTAAGTTTAGTACTTAGTAATATTAGATAGTGTAATGCAATTTGATGTCTAACTTATACTAAAAAAAAATATTACAAAAAACTCCCAACCCGCCAAACCCACCAACCTGCCAAACCCGTCAAACTCGCCAAACCCAACTGACCCGCACAACCCACCGGGTTAACCCGTGACTCGGCTCACTTTTGACGGGTTTTCCAAGCGGGGCGATGTGGGTTTGTCATATTCATTTTTGGACCCAACCCGCATCAACCCCGCCCCGCCACTGTTCACCGACTCGCCTCGAACTTGTCGGGTTAACCCACTTGCCATTGCTAATGCTATCACAAACCCGTTTTTTGCAATGGGTGTTTTTCACACTTATTTATGATTAGGACGAAAAATTCCCAACATTACCTTTGAATTCAACATATATTCTTCCTTCTCCACTGTTCTCTTCTCGCATTTTTTCTTCCGTCATGAAAGCATCCAACTTTGATAGCAGCAGGCTTCAAAAGTATGAAGGCCATAAAATAAGAGATAGGGTGGAGGTGGTGGGCAGTGGTGGCGGGTGATGAGGAAGAACACACTTTTCTATAAGGAAATCAAAAACCCAAATGAAATCGAAGAAAACTCAATTCAAGAAAATCACTTGGATAAAGCCTCAGTAACCCACAATCATGAAAGACCAGCCTAAATAACACACAATCAAGGAGACTGGGATAAGGTTCTGAAAATGTTTAATTTGAAACTTAATTTGTAGAAGAAGAATATAGCTTAATTTGGTGAGAAGTGTTGAGGAAGAAGAAGATGATTTAATGACTATTTTAAACCTGAGTATTTGTGCATGTGTAAGGTACATGGTCCAAATTGATGAATTTCATCAAATTTTGACGGAAAAGAGTATAAGGCTGCCCGTAAATATTTTGAGGACTCTTTATGCATAGAAAAACAAATTAGAACTTTCGAGGCTAAAGTAAAATAGTTGAGGGGACGATTCAGGCGATTTTCTCAAAAAACAAAGAAAAGGAAAATCGATTATGCATCAATTTATTTAGGGTGAAGAAGTACTAAATTTTAAAATTAGATATTTCTATTTTTTTTACCAAGTAGTACTGAGTATTATGTGGCCGTTTTTTTCTAAGAGCAAATAGTTATTTCTGTCAACAAAGTAATTTTTTATGCCTTTTCTATTACAAATAGCTTTTTGTTGCCTTTCTGCCACAAAATTTGTGTTATTTTTGCCACATTTTTTTTGGTTCATTTTCTACCACAAAAGAATTTTCGCGCGCTATAAGTGTTATAATGTGACATATTCAATTCATACATGGCCCGACCCGACCATTAAAGAGGATTGGATTGTTTGTCAAATTTACCTCTGAATTAGAATGCGGTGGTCGGGCTAAGTCTTTAGTTCTTACCCGAGCTCCTCCTCTACGAATAGTTTTATCTTGGTAGATGAGTAAGTTTAAAAGTTATATTCATATCAATAAATATAATACACGTAGACCAAAAATGCAAACTCATAGGAAAGATAATTGACTTTTTGTACTACGTGTATTGCAGATCATTAGTCAGAGTAAAAAGTTTTAAAACTTACTCATCTACTAAGATAAAACTACTCCTTATCTACGTCTAGCTCGACTATTGGTTCTTTCCCGAGCACCTCACTTCACTTGTTATTTCAACAGAATTTAGCTATTCCTATTTAGGGACGCATCACATCTCAAACGTCAACCCTCTCCTTTTGGTCCACCAAGCAATCTTAACAGCCCATCTATGCCGTCCTTTCTGGTGCATCAAAAACCATTCACACCAAATCTCTTTCTCACTAACTGACAAAGATCTTAGTAGGAGTTTATGTAGTCCGGATTTTATGCGGAACAAATTTTTTTTTTCCATTACATATGAAACAGCTTCAGAACATGTGTTCTGAGGCTCGAAACATTTATTCGTTTTAAATCAATATTAACCATCCAAATTTTAATACAACGAACTAGAGAAATTTCACAAGTACAAAATTACACTCGTTCCGCATTGAAGCCAACGTCAGAGTTTATGAGCTTTAGTCTTATACCTTTTAGATAACGTAGAATTCACTAGTAGAAAAAAGAAAAAAGCACTTTGCCTACCATATTTTTATGAATCATCCCTAAACTCTGTGGTTTCATTCCACACTAATAAATCATCCCAATACTATATGGGTTGGATCAAACTATTTTATGGTAATACTATACCAATTTCATGTTTTTTCCTGGTTTTGTAAAGAAAATATGAATTCCAACTTAACTTTTCTGAATTTTAGTTTCCTCTAAACTTAAGGTGATGAGGTCGTGGTTTTTTTTTTTTTTTTTATTATCAGTACTGTATATACCGACTGATTATCAGTCACCAGAACTAGAGGTGTCAACGGTTTTGGGTCGGTCAAAACTCGACTCACATAAATCGAAAAAATATGAGCGTGAGTTTAGATGAGTTGAGCGTGAGCTCAATATTCAAACTCCAATTTTGTGTGAGCTGAGAGTGAGCTTGACCTCGCTCAACCCGGTCAAAGCTCGCACCCGAATAAAAATAATATATTATTTATATTATGTAATTTATAATTAAAAAAAACATATTAAAACTGACGGAAAAACTCATTTATTACTATCTTTGGTTATCTTTTTACTAGTTTATCTTAATACATAAATTATTGTATTATGTATATTTGTATTTTTGTCAGGATTTAATCCCATGGCTCATTTATTCTACTATTCTTGCTACAACTTTTTTTTTTTCTAATATAAATTTAGCTCATGAACCTCGAGCTCACATTAAAATGTGAGTTGAGCGTGAGTTCAAAGTTTGTGAGCTTTTCCGGGCTGAGCGTGAGCTGAGCTTTCCAAATTTTATGTGAGTTGAACGTGAGCTATGTCAAACTCGGCTCACATATCTCGATTGACACCCCTAACCAGAATACGATCCAACAACTAAATTTAGAAATAGCATAATAACTTTTTCTTTTAAAGGAAAAATTAGCATAATAGGTGTTATAGCGTTTCGGTAAGAACTATTTTCGAAATGTAGTTTGAAATATTTGATCAAATTCGCCCCAAATATTTTGTGCGGCATACGATTGCAGTTTTTCGCCCCAAATTAAAAGTACTGATTTCGTCCCGACCCTGCCCACACTTGTGTTCAGCAATCTGAGTAAAACAGGTATGGGTTCTGGTGATTGGTTTAGAACAATAATCATCCGAAAGAAAGCCAAGAAACTGAGGTAAAATTTCCCTATTTATTATGATATTTCAAGTTTTAAATGATCATTTTGAAGTTCTGCTTATTCTTGAAAATTGTTATTTCTTCCATTTAAAAAAAAAACATGAACCCGAAATTGTCGGATAAAACAGGAAAGATCAAATTGGATAAAGGGGAAAGGTAAAAAAGGGTCTAAAAATCCTGCAAATGGTTCATCAAGTAAGTACGCGCGAATCAGATATTGCTGCTACGCGTATTCAGACCGCCGCCTTCAGAGCCCATTTGGAACCAATTCTGCACCACGCTGATGGGATTAGATAGAGTTTGAGTTTCCGTTTGAGATTTATGTTTAGAGTATCGTGTTTATGTATATTGCAGGCAAGGAAAGCTCTGCCGAAATGTTATGAAAGAAATATCTATTGAAAATCAGCCTTCTGCTGCTCTGAATCATATTCATTTCTAGACCATGATTCAATCGGAGAATAAAACTCAACTTGGATTGGGTTTTGATTTTGGTTATGATTTAAGTTTTGGCGGGAGAAGCTAAAAAATTGGTCGGAGAAATTCAAATTCAAATTTTTTTCTTCAAATAATCGGTCAAGTTTAAATTTTGGCCTCTAAAATTGGCGAGAGATATTCAAATTCCAAATTTTTGAGGCCAAAATTTGGAATTGAAAATTTGGAATTTGAATTTCTCCAGTTAATTTTTTAACTTCTCCCGTCAAAATTCAAGCACAAACCCAAACTTAAACCCAAAATCAAAACCAAAACCTAAAGCTCGTCGACTTTACATGGTTACAGAGGGAAGAATACAGAAGAGGGGAAACTCGAAGGCAAGCTCAAACTAGAATCGAAACTCCAGGAGTTGGAGGTAACATTGGTTCTGCTTGGATAATATTTACACATACTATTCTGCTTGTATTCAGATAAGGTTTCGTTTCTAAACACATTCAAATTTATTTTAGGAAAAACAGTCTCACTCGTTCCCCAACTTATTTCTATTAGCCTCGTAAATCTTTATTTAATTTTTTCAGCATAAAGAATCCTTTTAAATTTTACGTTTCGCCCAGAGAGTCCAAAACACCTAATTGGCGGTGGTTTCCGGCGGAATCACTGCACGTGACTTGCACCACCCCTTTAAAGAAGGGTATTTGTGTCATTCCATTAAAGGAGCATTATATGGTAACCGGATCAAAATCCCTAAATTCCCTAAATCACTTTCACTTCATCTTCTCCAATCAAGCCTCTGTGGTCCCTAAAAAAAAAAAAAATCGCCTAGTTTATTCCTAGAATATTCAAGATTCATTTGGAGATTTGAAGCATCTATCTAGTTTGAAGATTATGGAGCGTCGAAAACCTGGTGCTCCACTGCCAAGATATTGTAAATCTCTTTAAATTCTACCCAAATTTTTTTTGTGTTAGTTTGTTTTGATATTGTGAAGGTGGATTTGGGTTAGTTTATTGGTTTGAAATTTTGATAATCCCTGTAAAACCCCCAATTTCTGATTTAATTTTTGTAAATCCTAGAAGACTGAATCCCTTATAATATACAGTGTTTAAATAATCCATTGTTTTGTTGTGCAGTAACTCATAATATACCAGGGTTTTTCACTCTGAAAATACACCATGGTGGTCAACTGATTCAGACATTAGTGTATAATCAGTATAGGGGGGTTTTGTTGATCATTGGGATTGGTGTCAGCCTGGTGAGATTGCTGTTGTTATATTAGATAAAATTGCTAGGGAATTGGACTATGAGGATATACCTGGTTATTTTTGGAGGGATCCAACAATAGAAGGAGTTTTGGGTTGGAAGTTCATAAGTAATGACTCTGACATTGAAGCAATGTCAGAGGTAGGAGATAGGAGGAAAGAAGTTGAGGTATATCTTAGACATGGGATGGCTCCTCCTAGTCCAAACCCATACACAGACAACCCTGATAATGGGATCTTCCCTGTAGTTTATGTTGTTGTTGAGGGTGAAACAAAGGACTCATGGGTATGGTTTATAAATGGATTGAAGGAAGATTTAGGGGTTGATGCTAGTTGGTGTGTGCTTTCTGACAGACAAAAAGGCTTGTTAGATGCAGTAAGCAAGATGGTACCTGGCATTGAACACAGATATTGTGTAAGGCACATGCACAACAACTTCAAAGAAAGTTTTCCTGGAGAAGTCCTAAAACAAGTAGTTTGGAGGTGTGCAATAGCAACTTATGCAAACCAATTCACTTCAGAGATGGCAGCCATCAAGGGGGTAAGACCTGATGCATGGAAATGGTTAGTGGATGCAGCTGAACCAAAACATTTGAGTAGGAGCCATTTCAGCAATTCAACAAAGTGTGATCTTCTTCTAAACAACCACTATGAGTCCTTTAACTCTAGCATTTTGCCTGCTAGAGGTAAGCCTATTTTAGGCATGTTAGAGAGAATTAGAGTTTATTTAATGTTAAGGATGCAAAGTAGAAGAGCATGGATACAAAAAAAGGATATTTTGATTTGTCCTAGAATATGCCAGATTGTTGAAAAACATGTACAAAATGCATGATCTTGCTATGTTTCTTTTGCTGGGGGGAAAAATTTGAGGTCAGAGAGGTAGGAGGAAGTGAACAGTTTGTGGTTGATTTGATACTTAGATCTTGTACATGTAGAAAGTGGGATTTGAGTGGTATACCTTGTTTGCATGCCATATCTGCTATGGTAAAGCTCTCAAAAGATCCTGTTTAGTTTGTCCATGATTGCTACACAAAGGAGGTATTTATTAGGGCAAATGAACCAGTCATAAACCCTGTTAATGGCCCTAACAACTGGCCAAAAACTGGGTTGTTTCCCCCTCTTCCACCTGCCAATTTGAAGCTTCCAGGCAGGCCCAAGATAAACAAGAGGAAGAAGAAGCCTGAAGAAGCAAAAGAATCAGACCTGCAGTTGACTTGTATCAGAAACTTCAAAGGAAGAGTACTGTAGCACTATCTTGCAGGAATTGTGGGAAAGGTGGCCATAATGTTAGAAAGTGCCCTGATAATCAAGAACCACAAAGTAATACTAACAAGTGTGGGCATTGTTCGCAAATAGGACACAACAAAACAACATGTTCAACAAAACAACATGATCCATCACAGGTATATACTAGTATTTCTGCTTTAGTAACTGTTGATGGTTGGATATGTTCATTTGACTTACTGTAGTTCATATGTACAGGATGCTGATTTTAGAGAAGACTTTCCCATAGATGATGAACACATCCAACCATCAACAGTTACTCAAGAAGAGCATATCCAGCAATCACAAGCCAAAAGATCTAAACTACCAACCAGAAGGGGTTCAGATTCACAAGGAAATTGAAGACTATATTTACTTTTGTGGTTGTCATGTTTTGCTTTTTGGCTGCACAGGACCATGTGCTTAGTACTTTATATGTTTTGTTTTTTACTGCACAGGACCATGTGCTTTTGGCATTGTTATATACAAGTGGACCTTTTTAAATTGTATATGTAGCTTTTGGCAATGGTATATGCAAGTGAACCCTTTTTAAATTGTTTATTTAGCTTTTTGCATTGGTATATTCATTGTCTCTACAGCAATACTTTGACAAAAATAATGACTTTTTATTCCACTAAATCGAGTAAAACTACTACAATGCACCAACTTGGCAATTACTAAATCATCAATAAATAACCATTTTCAGGTTCCACCATTGAATATCATACAATATGCAATAACAATTACAATACAAATGAACATAACTCTATTTGACTTAATCTTCTTCTTCAACACTTTAGTCTCTTCTTTAAGGTTGTATTTCTTGCTCAAGCACATTCAATTTGGTCTGAACCTCACTTGTAGGGCCATCAACCCAGCTAAACAACCCGCAAGAATCCGCAAAAATCAAATTTGATTTCAACTGCAAAAAAACAAAATTACTTACCATGTAAGAAGGATTATTCTGATTCCAAATCTAAGAAGGATTCCTCCAACTCTAATCAGCACGAGTTCGATATCCTTTTTATTTCTCCATTGACTCACAGCTATTGGCATCTTAAAAATCTCCTTCCTGGGTTATCTTTGGTCCAAGATGTCAACATCAACACATCAAACTTGCATCTACACTTCATTGGGGCAAAAAGAAGAAGAGTGAAGAAGTTTGAGTATGGAAGAGTATGAAATGATTTTGATTTTGGTGTTTTAGGGCTTTTATTCCCGTGCTCCTTTAATGGAATGACACAAATACCCTTCTTTAAAGGGGTGCTGCTAGTCACGTGCAGTGATTCCGCCGGAAACCACCGCCAATTAGGTGTTTTGGACTCTCTGAGCAAAACGTAAAATTAAAGGGATTCTTTATGCTGAAAAAATTAAATAAGTATTTACGAGGCTAATAGAAATAAGTTGGGGGACGAGTGGGGCTATTTTTCCTTTATTTTATTTATTTTTTTAATACTTTGGTCTCAGTTATTCTGTCAGAAATAATTCACATATTATGAATCTTAGCACAAAATTCTCAAACATAAACCCTGTCTATTCAATACGAGAGTTTTCTCATGATTCCCAATCACATCAAGAGTAGGGAAAGGTTTAGTGAAATTGAAGCTTGTTTGCCAAGTGATGCTGCCTACTTGGTTACACCCGTGACCACTGATGGAGCTTCATGGAGGCCCCTCCAAATTTTCAGAAACGACGAATTTTCTATAGGAAAAAAATATTTTTATGATATTTTCTTATAAATGTTGTATTTTGCCCCCCCAAAAAATTTCAGTAAGAAAATCCCTCCCGCCTCCCCCCCATGACAAATTCTTGGCTCCGCCACGGCCTGTGACCCTTGAGAGTAAACAACAAAAAAGTTCGGGTAGCGAAATACATTATTTAGATGAAAATTTCAACCTTACTCAGACTCACATTCGCGGGTTTAAGATATTTTGAAAACGACTAATAGTAAGCACTCGGATTGAAGAGCGGGTACTAATATTGAAGATTTTGTGTATTTGAGTTAAAAGGCAGGAAGTAGCAAAGCCTTGGGTAAAAATAGCATTTGATCCGGTTATTATGCTTAAATAATTTTAATTTTTTTTTTTAAATACGGCTATTGAGAACAAATGGTTCTATTTCTCAATCTTTCAGACTTGCTTTGTCCCTACGGAACCAAGGTCGAAAAGATTGAAGATTTTCCTTTCAGGAAAAAAAAAAAAAAAACTTCCTTCGATCTTAGCCGGATTGATCAGACCAAATATACCTGGACACTGGAAAAAAAAAAAAATGGTTTCTTGCATATTTCTGGAACGGATTCAGAAAGTTGACATTTATAATTTATTCTTCGACAAACTTGGCTGTATCATTTAAACTTAGCTGAAACTAGAAGTCACATTCATTTGTCTGTACCAAGTACTAACTATAGCTGACAGTTAATATGACCCAAACCCCAGCCAGATTGTCCTTTTGGCACTTTTATTGTATGTTTGGGGCCAGATGACATTAAATTTGTGAGTTGTTAATTTGATCAGTGCATAGCAGCATAGGGCATTGAATTCATATTCATGTCTATATTATGTGTATTTAGATTGGGTGTAGCCTGAGTTTGAAACTCAAACTTAGACACGAGCTCTCTTTGAATTGAGTCTGGAATGAAAAGCTCAAGCATTAAATCATATAGAATTTAATTTGGGTTTAAAACTAATTTAAAATTGATATCAAGAATCTCATACCAAGACCCAACTCAACCAGACCCTATTACTTATAGGCTTAGTAATAGTAGAAGTTAAAGATTTCATAGCTCCACAAGTTTTCTTTAATAAAAGTTATTACTGTGATGAATCCTTGAAGATCTGGTAAAGTTTACATTCAGGTGGAATGGTGTGGTAGCTCTGAAACCATGGAAGAAATTCTCCAAAGGATACAACAGAGGGAAGAAGCAGCTGTTAAAAGAGAGAGAGAGCCATGGCTTATGCCTTTTCTCATCAGGCATGTAAAATAAACCCCACTAGTTTCTATTCAAAGATTTTCATGATTTTTCATTGGCATTATAAGCAATTTGAAACTTTGATATATTGTAGTGGAGGGCTAACTCAAGTCAGTATTTTGGGCAAGCTTATTACAATCTTGGTAAAGAAACCTGGGGATGGAGCTGGAAAGAGAGATGGATCGCAATTCGGCCATGGGAGACCAGAGTTCAAGTGAAGTCTACTAACTCAAAGAAGAAAGAACCCAAACAGGAAAATAAGGTAGGCAAAGCTAAAATCACTCCTGAAATGAAAATCATCCTCACAGTTAAACCTTCATTATCAAATGGAACAAAGGGTTTAACCCAATCAAGAAGATTAACCAAGCCCCACGCGGCGAAAAGGAAGCATCTCAAGAAACTCATTAACAGTGTCCTGAGCTCTCTGGAGATGTATAAATTACAGAGGTTTGATGAGTGTAGATTGGAAGAAAAAAAATGTTATTCAAGTCTGGACAGAAGAAAAGACAACAGGACATCATGATAAACTAATATTATTATCATACATGATTAATGCTTTTAATAATTATATTGATTACTACTAATGTAATACAAAATATGGTTTCTAATGATGAAGGAAGAAGATGACAGAAACTTCAGGTATAAGTTGTTTGGATTTGCTTATGTTGTTTATATTTCATTAAAGAAACTAAACACAGTAAAATCCAACTCAAGAATCCAACTATACTTATTTATGCAACTATGCAAGGGATAAAAACTCATACTTACACAACAACAACATAGCACATTAAGTCCTCAATAATTGAGAATATGGGTCGGGATGGATAGGAAAGATACCTAACATTTGACAAATGCACAAAGTGGTTGCTCCCAGAATACCACTGAAATAGATGGATTGGAGATTGACGTAACATTTGACAATGAATGCACAAAGTGATTGCTCACAGAATACCACTGAAACATCAAAGAAGACCCAAGAACGATTTTGATATTAACCAAATCTAATCTCTCAATCATAAAACAAAATATTCTGCAAATCCAAGTAAGGTATATAGCCAAGTGAATAGTGCTAATCACCCATAAAGAGGTACCAACAACCATGAGCAGTTGTCACCATCTCATTAGCAGCCAAGTCTTGTATTTTTGTTTTTTCACTAAAAGGAAAAATGAAATTCCAGCTAAAATGTAAAGATTTTTTTTATGAGGCACATATATTTGCAGGTAGGGGACCATATATATCAGCCAAAATACTAAAGTTTGGTGGTATCCATCTGTGTATCTTTCCATAATTGAGCTCTATTCATCTTGTTCTCCTATCATAATTGAATAGGTATTCCAAGAAAAAAGAATAGGTATTTTTCCACCGTTTGATTAAAAATCAACGGTTGAGATTCATCAACAAGTATTGAGAAAAACTAACCCCTAGAAACCATAACCGGGTCGCCGGCACCAGTGCTACTCTTTCCCTTATTCATTTTGAGGCTAAACTAAGAACCTTGATGGACCTATACAACCATATGATTCAAATCCAACCCCTATTAGACAATCTAGATCCAGCTTTGAAAGCAACAGCTCAAATGATACTTGGGGGGAAAATTTAATTGCTTTTGAGTAATTTAGTTGCAAGATTGCATTCATTCTCAAGAAATCAAAGTAGGTAAGGTCTTGAAAGTCATTCAATAAATAATATACTGTTTACTAGTTAGAGGCATTATGAGACTTGAGAATTTGATGTCAATCTATACTAAAAGTGATAAATTATAGAAGAGACAATTCACTGATACTTTTAACTATTAAAGATGAAAACTTGGAAGGAGAATGAATTGTAAAACAAAGCTATTTGTAGAAGCTTAATTTGCTTCCACTCACTTCTACTGTTCACAGAAAATGACTTCTCTTGAAATGATCCAAAAATTAAGCTATGATAGAGATGTAAAAGATCATTTACTCTTTCAAATTCTTTTTGCAGATTTAAGGAACTTGTTTTTTTTTTTTTTTTGACAAAAAAAATTGGGTGGGTTCGGCTCCGATCACCACCACGGGTTAGGGCAGGCACTAGGAATTAATGGTCGCTTACAATGATACTTACAGATTGCCCACCAACACCGTCCTCAAGTCGGCCGCGGGAATTGAACACTTAACATTTGTAAAGACGTGTCAAATCCTTATCAACTGACCCACTTTTGTTGGTTAAGGAACTAGTTGAAGACACCAAAAGATTCATTACTAAGTCTTTTAAAACAAACAAAACTAATTTCATCTACATGACAAATTAACCAACCCCATTAGTTAATTTCCATTCCCAATTTCAATTGAGAATTCAAGAACTAGTATAACATAAAATAATATAACCCAACTCATTAAGTCCCTAGTAATTGGGGGTATGATGAGTGTGGAATGGATAAAAGACAGACCTAACATTTGACAATAAATATACAAAGTGACTCCTCTCGGAGAATTCAAGAACCATTGCAAATCAAAATCACTAAAGCAGAAAATCTCAAAGATTCAGCCCTTGCCAGATTTGGCATCTGAAGATTGTTTAAAGAGGTGACAGAAATATTCATCAAACATAGTAGCTTTTATTTAAAGAAGTCCTAATAGTTCATAAACTGAAATTGAGCCAAACATGTGGCAAACAATGACAATTCTAGTAACAGAAATTGAAAGCTAAAATCCCAAATAAACTTGACAAGTTCAGCTAATGATAGCTCACTCAAACAGGAAAAAAAAAAAACTGGTAAATCAAACAATTTTAAACACAGAATTCTAAACAGGATTGAAAAAACCTGAAACTATATCAGATTCTTCATCCTGTGGTAACCACCATTGAATTAAGCTAACTGAATCTCCCCAATTCGCTTGCCCATTGAAAGCTTGGAACTTTTTCAATGCCCTCTCCTAAGAAGGATTCATTTCAAGTCCTGCAAAATTGAACTCAAATTGTAACAGCATTAAACAAAAATGAAGTCAAAATACTTCATCCATTCCATAATATAAGTCGTTTAGGACAAGTAGCGAAAATTAAGGAAGCAAAATTAAGGTGTTGTTTTGATTAAAATATCAATATTACTCTCTTAAATAAAATTAATCTTATACAAGTCTTATTTAAGAGAATAATATTGATATTTTAAGTAACAAAGTACTCTATTTTTGCTTCATTACTTCTCCCCACATGTTTTAAACGACTTATATTATGGAATGGAGATGGAGGTAGTACTAAAGAAAACATGTTCAATCTTTTACCAAATTAAACCTTAAAGAAATCAATCACCTGGTTGGGGGGAAAAATAATGGAGAGAATCTCAGTTGTTTAACTCAATGGCGAGAGTCAGAGGAAGCAGAGGATGGCTTGTCTGAAAGGCCATCGTGCTCCTCTTCTTCACCTTGAATTCGTGCAGGAATGTGAAACCCTGGGAATCCGCCTATTCCTGAGGCAAATCCAATACCAGATGGGTAAATTGGAAGCACTGCTGCGTGGTGGTGTTGATTTTGAATATGATTATGATGATGATCAGCAGTGGCAATGGTAATGGCGGATGATGGGTCCATCCAAGCACGAATTGAAGGTGTATTACTGGACTGAAGGGGTCCCCTCTGTTGTGAAAAAAGCTGGTTTTGGCCGAACAATTGCTGCAGCAGAGGCTGAGGCGGCGGCGCAGGCTGCGAGTTGAACAAGTATCCTCCTCCTCCTGCGGCGGGTGCTCCACCACTAGTTGAGCCATCTCCACCAGCATTCCAAGAAGCTAGCCTCTGGAATCGGCCTATTTCCGCAGACTGCTGCTGCTGATGATGATCAGAAGACCAGCCTGATGCATCAAATCCCAATTGAGTAGCTCCAGAGAAAAGGGCATTGTGGTGATGCTGAGACTGTTGTTGTTGTTGGCTATGGTGATGATGAAGCATAATGGGATCTTGAAATGACTGCAAAGAGAGCCTCAGATCTTGACTCTGAAACTGCATACCTGAAGAATTAGCCTCATTTGAAGCACCCATTGGAAAGAAGGACTTAATAGTATCAGCAATTGAATCAGAATCAAGAGATGGAGGCAAAAAGCTTGAGCTATTTCCACTATTGTGATGCATATTTGTCATGGCCCTTTTACTTGAAGAGCAACCACCAGAAATTGAACCCAACAAATCCCCATGGTGATTAACACTAATCTGCTGAATGGGATTTTGTTGATTATTTCCAGATTCTTGTTGATTACTATTATTAGCCAATGTTGTACCAGCAGTTGGAGTCCAAGCGGGTAATTCCTCAAGCTCATCAATAGCAGCTTTAGCCTTCTTGATTAGCCAATCTACAGCTTTACTGGGGCGGTCATAGCCAAGGCGGTCTTGAACATCGTAGAATTCAATAGCAGTATGAGCCGACAGCCGCACACGGCGGTCCCTCGGCCCTTTGGCAGTACAGACCTTACTGTGCCGGTCTTTCCGCCCAGTAGACCTCACAATGTGGCCGCCTTGAACTTCTACTATCTCTCCACCAGTTTGCCTTAAGCCTAATCTTGAATTTGATTGCCGGGTCGTCTGCTGCTGCTGCTGCTGATGGAAACTATCTCCCATTTTTTCTCGCAATCTCGCATGTTCAGACTCTTGATTTTGGGTTGAAGATGAAGCAAAAATCGAGCGTTTCTTGGGCGGCTGCGGCGGAGAAGGTGGTGCTTGGTACAGTTGATGAAGTAGTTCTTGAGATTGATGTTGAATTTCCAGAGCTTCTTCTACATTTCTTGAAGAAGGGATTTGGGTATTTTGATTTTGATTTTGATAAAGAAGAAGATTCCTCTGAGGATCCAGACTCAGACCCTTGAGTTGCTTTTTTCCTTGTTCCAGCTTTTAATTTAGTGAGTTTCCTCACCAGTACTAATACTAATTTCTTCTTCCTTCTGCTGTATCTTCTTCTGCTGCTGCTGCTGCCTCTTCCAAAAGGCTCTGCTTCCATTCAAACTTGCTGATTCCATTACCTTAAAAGCCTAATCTATCACTGAAATTAGCCTAACCCATATCTATATTTCTTTCAAATTTTTTGAGATTCTACTAGGCTGCTCTGTTGTTTGTACTAATCACTCATGTACAAATTTAAAGAGAACTGATAATTTTGCTAGTTTGTATGTCCCAGTATTTTTCTTTCACTCTAATTTCTTCATTTTTCTTGACAGTAGGATAGAGATAGAGAGATAAATACAGAGAGGAGAGAGAGGGAGAGAAATTGTAGTGCACAGCAAAGATGGTAGTAATAGAGATAGGGCTAAAATCCGCAAGGGTAACCCAGTTAGTTCGAGAGTGACAATAATGGCGCAAGTTCGAATCTTAGCAGTCGCAGTGTGGAAGTTTTAACCTTGAAATATGAGAGTGGCTTCTTGCGGTGGGATAAGATAAGGCATCTCACCAGTTAAATCGCTGGGTCACCTTGATTAACATTCTTCACAATTTTGTCGGATCGAGAGGTGGAGCTCCTGTGAGTCTGAGTATCGCCTTTAATGTACAAGAGAATTGACTAAATTCAAGAAACCAAAAAAAAAAGAGAAAAGGAAAGGAAAACTGGAAAACAGGAAAAGTAGAAAGGGAGAAAAAGACCCACCCAAACTTTTTGGTACCAAAAAAATAAAAAAAATAAAAAAAGGGAGAAAAAGGTGTCTTCTTTTCTTTTGGGTAGGAGAGGCCTTGATGCCACTGAGAAGAGTGGCAGTGTTTAGTCAGAAATGTGGGGATAAGACAAGTCTTCTTACTTGATCGGGCAGCTGGGTCAATAACGTCTTTTGTGTACAAGTATTTGGTCATAAAAGAGATTAAAGATCTTAGTGAGTTCATCAGTGTTTGGTTTTGTTATACCCTACAATACTACACATTTTACCATATTAAAATTCATATTTATCAAATCAAATTCTGGTTTCATCCTAACTTTTTTTTTAAGGTGTGTTGTGTCTCTCGTTAATGTGGTGATTAATTTGAGTTCAACTCATAAATGGCACGTAAAATGGTCGCTAGATGGGAAATGGTCTGGCATTCTTTTTGCACGGAGTCCACAACTACGAAAAAATATCATGAGAATGAAAATTAACAAATAACTCAACACTTATTAACGGTAAAAAATATATGACAGCTCCAACCAACTGCTCATTTCTTCCTTTCAAATTTTCCATTTTTCTCATAGCTTCTTCTGAAAAAGGATTCAACCTAACCTAATAACCCACACATTCTGCACCTTCTTATTTCTAGGGACAGTGAAGAAGTTAAATTGTGCGATGCATTTCAACTATAATCTGTCAGATCTATCTGTATGCCAATAACTCACAAATGAATGTATTCCTGCACTTGACACAAATCGAACATCATCCTATGAGTGAATGCAATTCTAACATAACACTACTTCTTGTAAATTTACCAGCTGAGTTATGCTTCGGTTGACTCTATAACTTCTTTTGAGCTACATATTTGGCTGTCTTGTATCTACATAGGAATTAAACTAAACTCAGCTTGTGAAGACCATCAAAGTTCCATTTAGAGTTTGACCTATGGAACTTACACCGCTCACAATTAGAATAATATTGAGAGTCGAATTTCACTGAAAAAATTCAAAATCCTTCATCCCTAATGTAACATTAATCATTCACACCCAGCTAACCTAAGCTCGGACTTTTTCCCCATAGCTTCTGACATATAAACATTAGTTCAGTTAGTCAATTTTACTTCTTTTTTTTAATGATGGGAAACTTTGATTTAAGACTCATCATGCTTAGGGATGGCAATTTGACCCGTGACCCGCCGATCCGCCCTGCCCCGATGCCTTTTGGAGCAGCCCCGCCTCGCCCCGCCCCGTAGAGAGAGCAGGGCGAGATCGCTCGCCCGTGAACAGGGCGGATCGAGGCATGGTATTTTTTTCCGCACTGTCCCGCCCTCGCCCTGCTCAGCTCCCATTTTGCCCCCATTTATATTAAATTATTATAATATTGTTATTATTAAACATAATCATGTTTAATTTTCATTTTAATATACTAATTGTACTTGTTTGAGAATTGATTTGGGATAAAATTAATTATTTTTTAAAAAAATTAATTATTTTTATGATAAAATTAATGATTTTTATGATTTTAATTTTTTTGATAAAATTAATGATTTTTATATTTTAAAAAAAAAAATAGAATGGGGTGGGCGGAGTCGGATCTGCCGTGCGTAGGGCGGTGAGGCGCTTGGGGCGAAAATTTTTTGACTGAGGGCGGGCGGGGCACAGATCAACAGGGCGGGGCAGGGCGTGTTATTTCAGATACTCGCCCCGATCTGCCCCGTTGCCATTCCTAATCATGCTCATGCAAATATTTTTTGTGTCCCACTTGCAAAGGATTTTTTCTTTTTTGGTTGATGAGTCTAGCAAAGTTACTATTCAGTTAGGAATTGGTTTAATTGGAGCCAAATTGTCATAATTTTACAAGACAATTTTGAGCTTTGAAGTGTCATAAACAAGTAGATAGAAAAAGAGGGTGGGAGGGTATAGAAGAGAGATACCTTATGAAAATGACCTCTTACAGCTTTTGTGGTTTTTCTAGCTCATTTCTTTTTTTTCTTCACTTAAAAGAAACAACAATCATCCTTTCTCTCCTCTCAAAAGCTATGAATCTTCTATCTACTCATTATTCAGAATTTACCATGTGTATATTTTATTTTAATTTTATATACATATAATAAATTATGAGTGATTGGAAACAAACATATATTGAGACTGACGATTTTTTGCCCCTCTCAAATATCATCCTCCCAATCCACTTTTTTTTCTCGTTTGTTGGATTTCCCTACACTGCCATCTCCTTCTTCATTTCAGCCTTTTGTCTTTTTATTTTTCTTGGGGAACAACTCATCCTTTATGCTTGGATAGTTCTAATATGCATAATGTAGTTTAGATCTGGCCACATCATTATATAATAAGGAGGGAGACAATTTTATAATGAGGTGACTAATTCTGCATCACAATGTTCATGTGAACCTGATCCATATCAGAAAAATCATATAAGTATTGTCGATCATGTAAATCATGAATGTGTATTAGTTAGTCAGAGACTAAGATAGAGGTGATTTGATTCAAGATTAAATGCACAAGCTTAACCCTTTTATTAATTTGAACTTTGTGTCAATAAAAGCCAACTTACTTACCTTTTGGTGAATAACAATATATATAATAATAATTAATCAAAAGAGGATAGAGTATTAGCGATAACAAAGTGAACTAATCTCTCAAAGCTAGCTCCATGGGCATCCCTTGCCAAAGAATAGCTAACAAAGGGAGGTGCAACTAAAAAGAAAAGTAAATGAAAGCTATCCAAAACATTCCCATTCTTAGCAAACAAATCAGCACAGTTGTTGGTTTCTCTGTAGATATGGGTGACTCTAGCGTCGGCGAACTTCTGCAGTAGTTTTCAAGTCTTTGCTAGCTTGTCTAGCTCCCGGCTCCTATGCGGAACAGCTTTTGTTCCGTAAGGTGTGGGACACGCTCCCAACCGTTCGGATGAGATTTTTTAACGGTCCAGATCTGGAGAGAGAAATTTTTTTATTATTATTTTTTAAGTCAGCCGCAACTTTTCTCTCTCCAGATCTGGACCGTTCAAAATCCCATCTGACGGCTGAGATTGTTTCGCACGAGATCTGGAGAGAGAAATTTTTTTATTATTATTTTTTAAGTCAGCCGCAACTTTTCTCTCTCCAGATCTGGACCGTTCAAAATCCCATCCGACGGCTGAGATTGTTTCGCACGTGCGGAACTTTGGCTGTTCCGCATAGGAGCCGGACTGGCTTGTCTATGCCTCGAGAGCATCTCTTTATGTCTCTATTTATCCCCCTACATTCATTAATATAAGTAGTTTAGTATATGTAATAAAAATATAATTTATTTTTTTAATTTAAAATATTAATATTATTCTTTTAAATAGAATTAGTTGTATATAAATAATTTTAAGAAAAAAATATTAATATTTTGACTAAAAAATACCTTAAATTTTATTTTTTTAATTTTCGTTACACATCTAAAATGACTTATATTAAATAATTGAGGTAGTACTGCTTAAGTGCTTTTGTCGAGAACTTTTGATGGGATTGAGGTTTATGTTCAAATGTTCATGAAATGCACTAAGATTTTCAATGTTCGTGAACTTTTGGTGGGTTTCTTTCATTTTCGTAATAACATAAGATTTCTTCAGAAAATAATTAATAATGAGATGGAAATTGGTTTCATTATCAAATGAGTTTGTGAGAGAGGAAGTGAAATACATAGCGTTTTTACCTTAAAAAAAAGTTGCATTTGGATTTAAAAAATTAATCCAAATAAACCCTAAATTTTCTTTGAGTTTCATAATGAAACTTTGAAAGAATACCCACTATATCCACATTTTGATACATCTTTCTCATGAACAATTTTTTTTTTTTTTTTTTTTTATTTTTTATTTTTTATATTTTATATTTTCAAATAGTAAATCACTTTTCAGATCTATAATTTCTTTTATTAAAAAAAAAGATCTATAATTTCTTTCTCTCTTTAACAAATTTACCTTTAAAGTGTGTTTTTTTTTTTGGGTGAGTGCAACGACATCATCAAACATTTTTCCAAAGATTACATGCAAGGGAAAAAAATGGTTGTTTTATTTGGCTTCAATATTCTATTTAGTTAATCAAAACTTTTTGGCAAAACAAAAAAAGTGTCAAATTTGTGTTTTTTTTTCTTTTACGCCCGTTGGGCGATTGCCCCTGAGGGGAGAGAGCGGAGAGTACCCTAGATAGGGAGATTGTAGCATACCCCATGCCTGGAGAGGAAATTTAGCCTCATAAGAAAGAGAAATTATTTGCCCCACTTAGGGAGATATGGAATCGAACACGGGACCTCTGACCCGTGAGAGGTCCCGTGTTCCCGATTCCTATGTGTCAAATTTGTGTTAGGAAGGTTTTTTGCAAAGCATCATGTTGATTGCTCAAGTATGTGTATGTCACAAACACAATCAAAACACTCTTAACTTTTGTATAGTACATTCTTTTTCAATAAATCAATTGTAGTACTTGTCCATCTTCATCATTATGCCTAAAACTTCCCTTCTAGCTTTTAAATCACTCCTTACTTCAATTAGAAGTTTTTTCCCTACTATCAAACATACTTTTCAACATCCAACTACTTGATAGACTTATCTTCTTAATTAGAGATAGCCCAAAAAAAAGTATCTAAATATTCTAGAGTTTGAATTATGAGGTTTTTTTAAATAACAAATTAAGTACATTCAGGTCTTAGTTTGAAACTCAAACTAAAACTCAAATTGTCTTTGGATTGAGTTTGGAGATGAAATCCGAAATATTAAATCATGTAGAATTTGATTTGGATTTAAAACTAGTAAAAAACTAACATCAGGAGCGTTCTGCGAAATCGTGATGGTACTTTTATAGCATCTTTTCATTCCTTTGTTGGTGCGAAACACCCAATAACATAGGTAGTATACATCCCCTCGCCTCAATTTGGAAGGCTTAATACCTTTTTGATGAATTTTCAATTCCTAAGGACCATATAATAAATTGGGATGCCATGGTCAAACTCTAACTTGAATTAATTGCAAAGTAAGTATCCCAATAACATAGGTAGTCACTTGAATTCGATACCCTCCCCGCGCATGGGGTGTGTTTTAAATTGTCTCTCTTTCTAGGGTTATCTCTTCCTCCTCTTATGAGGTGTTACTCTTTCCCCTCTTGGGGTGTATGCTCAATTGGGCTTCAAAAAAAAACTTTATTCTTTGGAAAGTTTATTCAATAATAATCATAATCAAATGGGATATTTGTGAGAATACCAAAGAATATCTTGGAGAGGAATGGTTGAAGTAACAAGCGCAAGAGGAATTTTGACTCTTTGTGACCCAAAGTCAAGTCAAAAGTTAACGAGATATAAAAACATATGGAGTAGGCATCATTTTGGGGATTGCCTTGAAATATGTCAGTGTTTTTTCATAAAGCACAAAACATGGCATTGAAATTTGGTGAAACAACATTTTTGTCCAGAACGAAAGTCTGACACTTCCGTCACAGAGCCATAGCGAAGTGAGACTTACGTTGCAGTGTGGCGTGACACTTTTTGAGCGCAGCGCATCGCCAAGTCGGTCGAGGGACGAAAGTCCCACTCAGTTACGAGATAAGAACGGAAGTGGAACTTCACCGTGAAATTATTTTTTTTCGATGAATTTTTGATACATATGCTTTCTTGTGTTGTTCCTCTCCCACTTTTTGTCTTTTTCTTTTTCTTTTTCTTTTGTTTTCTTTTTTCTTAAGGTTTTATATATATATATATATATAAATTAGTTTTCTACAATTGCGAGTCGAAAAAACTCTAAATCCTTTAGACATTATTTAATGTAATAATATGATTATTTTAAACACATTAATTGATTTTACTACATTAACTTATTCATCTACGTGATTTACAACTACACCCCCGATTACGATACGCTAGTGAAACGCCCATCAACAAAACGTTAATCAAATATAGCACGTAATACGTGATGAAAAAATAAATTGTTCAAAATCTCATATCGAGCAAAATAAATTCAAGTCAATGTAACAAGTCGTAAAAAAATTAATTACACATAATTAATGGTTTAGGTGATGTAATCCTTAGAATTAAAATAAATGGTCCAAAATCACATATCAAGCAAAATAAATTCAAGTCAATGTAACAAATCGTGAAAAAAAAAAATGGTTCAAAATCACAGCCCTCTTATATGAGTTGTGACGAGACCTACTTTGCTAAACACTAAACCCTAAACCATAATTCATTAATCATTCCCCACAATAGTATTTGCAGAGCCGTCTAGAGCAATATTTTATTTTTAAAAAAATAATAATTAGGGGCCTAGATCTAATAACTAGTACATTTTTACACCTGTGGGCTCCACTATTTTTTTAGGTTTTCTTAAGATTTTGCACGTGCATGTAGTCTAAGTCTATATCACACAGATATTCAGTCTAATTTCTTATTTTGTTATAACAATTTTGCAATTGTTTGGGTTGATTAAGGGTTGTTAGGGTTAATATTGTATGTTAGGGTTAATAGAGGTTTACAAGTTTTTTATGGTTAATAGGGTTTGTTAGGGTTTTTTATATTAAAACTAATAAAACCACCTTATTTTCATCAATGCTATAACTATTACATGGAGGGCACACATTACATGTCATGGGGACTAAAAGAAGACAAAGCTCACTTTGTATGGATAACTACTATTACGGGGTGAATTAGGGTTTAGGGTTTAAGTGAATAGATAATGATGTCCCTTTCAAATTTTAGAATATATTACCACTAGGAACGGTTCATTAGAGACCATAGTTTGTATTTACTTATTGAATTTTAAAAGTGGTTTGTGTTTGTCCTGAGATTTTGAACAATTTATTTTTTCATCACGTATTACGTGCTATATTTGATTAACGTTTTGTTGATGGGCGTTTCACTGGCGTATCGTAATCGGGGGTGTAGTTGTAAATCACGTAGATGAATAAGTTAATTAGATGTGGGATTGGTATTAGAATTAATTAGGAATTTTATTTGGATTAGGAAAGTTAGTATAATATAAATAATATATATAGAAAATCACATAAATTTAATAAGAAATTAAATAGGGGTTACTTAATAAAATAATATAAGAAATAAAGTAGAAAATTAAAAAGGAAAGGAACAGTGGATATAACTCAATTTTTTTTCTTTTAAAATGTCAATCTCATTTAAGTGTACTAGAATATATTATCTAATATATTATTAAAATTATTGTATATATAGTAGTGTTATTGGAGTAAAATCAATTAATGTGTTTAAAATAATCATATTACTACATTAAATAATGTCTAAAGGATTTAGAATTTTTTCACTCGTAATTGTAGAAAACTAATATATATATATATATATATATATATATATATATATTTTAAAACTTAAGAAAAAAGAAAACAAAAGAAAAAGAAAAAAGAAAAAGAGAAAGAGAAAGAAAAAGACAAAAAGTGGTAGAGGCACAACACAACAAAGCATATGTATCATAGATTCATCGGAAAAAAAAATTTCACAGTGAGGACGGAAGTCCCACTTTCGTTCTGAGATGAGAACAGAAGTGGGACTTCCGTCCTAGGCTGACGTGGCGAGGTGCGTCTGGAAAGTGGCAGATGGAAGTGGCACTTTCGTTCTGGACAGAAATGTTGTTTCACCAAATTTCAGTGTCATATTTTGTGCTTTATGAAAAAACACTGACATTCCAAAGCAATCCCCCATCATTTTAGTTGTCACTGTAAAAAGGAATTTTTCTCCACTAACAACATTTCTCAATAGATTCTTCCTATTTTGTTTTTTGGAAGAAAAAAAAAGAGTCAACTATAAGCCCTTTTTATAAAAACTTCATACGAAATTCAACAGAAGAGAAATTTTTTATATTTTTACAAAAATTATTTTGACTTTTCTTTTTTTGTCAGTAAACTTTTATTCTAACTCTTTTTGTTTCTAACCTATTTTTAAAACACTAATTTTGTCAAATTGATGCTTTTTTTTTTTTTGCCACTTTTTAATACATGTTCTATACATATTTGTCAGCCTTAAAGAATATTTTTTTTCAATTTAACTCATTAACACTATAAATATTTGCTTAACACGTGATTAAAAGTGATCGGAAACCACCATCTTTATACTAATTTGATAAAAGTAATTGTTCAAATACAGTTCAGGTAAAGAAATAGTTGAAATAAAAATTTACTGATACAAACAAAAAAAGTGAAAATTATTTGTGTATATATAGGGAGCTTTTCTCTTCTACAGAAATTAAAAAATAAAACAAGAGGAAAACCAATCTAGTCTTTCATAAATTTCAATATGGTATTTTGGTTAATACATCAATCTACAGAGGCAATGAGTCAATTAGACGATTAAATGATAGTATGACTAAAGTGCAGGACCCGTAACTTAAGGGGATTGCATTAGACTAACATGGGTTTAGAAGAATAGTCATGACATGTCAGTCAAAAAAGTGAGCGAAACATTTTTTGTCAGAACGGAAGTGGGGTCCAAGACGGAAGTGGACCCAGCTTCCGTTCTGGCCAAAAATGTTTCTCCCAATTTTTTGGCTGCCATGTCATGATCATTCTGCTAAATACATGTTAGTCTAATGCTAAACTCTAACTTAAGGGCTGTTAATTGCAATTAATCAAAAAAATTATTTTCAGTTACCTTCCTTTTCTCTGCCAGAGTATAAATTATTTTGAACGCAGTAAAAAAAAAAACAATTCAGACCAACAAAGTAATTTAAAAAACTATGTTGCTAGAGTTGTAAATTATTTACACTGAGGTGAATAATACAGATCACCAATAAAAATGAAGACGACACTTACAATTTTGCCATAATGATAATTATTGACACATCACTTTCACACTTTACAAGAGAGATACTAAAGGAAAATGTTCAAAGTGGGATGCAATTTCTTGAAAACAATAATTTTTAAAAGGAAAAAAAAATCAAAATATGGATATAATCCTAAATGAGTCGTAAAATTTATGTTCCAAGGAACAAAATGTAATTTTTTTCACATAATTCCTAAGAGTAATAAGTAATTGTAATTCCGTTAAAAAATTAATAACTTTATTTAATAATGATTTTGAATTTTTCAAATTTTAATATAAATTTTATTTGGCTAAACTTGACCGGAGAAGGATCGCCGGTGGGGGACAGGGGGAGTTCGTGGGTGGGGGATCTCGCGGGCTAGGGGCAGGTAAGGGAGTCGCGTGTTAGTAGTGCGCGGGGGAGACCGCGGGCCAGAAAGTCGGGGAGGGGGTCCCGTGATGAAGAACCGCAAGGTTCGACTTAAGTTTGAGCCCGATCTTTCTTCAATTCTCGAACTAGTTTCTATGGGAATTTAATCAACGCAACACTAAGGGAGGTTAATTAACAATGGAGGCTGAAACACCACAACTAGAGAAACAAACTAGTTGATACAGTAACTCAAGAATGAATGAATTTCTATCTACAAGTTCAAACACGAGAAGCTAAGGAATAACCTTACCAAAATATCAATATATCTAACGTAAAAGTAAAGGTGGCCGAAATCACTCTTAAAATAGAGGGAGATTTCGGTTCCAACTTGAACAAGGAAAGGAAATAAGAGTCGCTCGAAGAATTAGGACTTTCTTGAATGATAACTCTGCTATCAAGTAACTACCTAAACAATAAAGTGGCGGCTAGGATCTAACTAACTACCAAATCTATGAAGAGTCCTAGTTGCATTAGGACTCTTTATTAACAAACTAACTAACACATGGACAACATGTCCTTTATTATAGCAACTACTTGCCATACACGAAATTAAGTAATTAAATATACTGAAAATAATTAAAGTCTAGTATAGACTTTAATTGTACACAAAAAGTCTAAAATGCCCTTTTAAATTCGTCCCAATTCTGGACAGCTTGTTGGGCCAACTTGCACGACGATTTCGGATGTCAAGAAGGCAGAATCTGATCTCGGGTTCCCATGAAAGTTGTAGATCTGCCTCTTATCTTTAATATGAAACTGGAATCAGCTCAATTGGATAACTGGATAGAAAGTTATGATCATTCTACCAAACTGTTGTAAAGCTGTCCAATCCCTCATCATCTTGTATGATTACTAGAATGCCCTTCTTAGCCTCTTTGCTTGATAGGGTCTAATTGTACACTTGTGAACTTGAGAGGCTGACTTGTACAACATTCCTAGATGTAACTTAGCATCCTCTTTAAACTTTAGAACTCGGGTCAATTATGTTGATAGTTGCTTCACTTCCCTTGTTCTAATCCTCGTTATTAGTCTATGTATGCGCTCCTTTAGCTTGGGCAGACTTGAGGTTGGTACCATATCATCCCCTCCCCCTTGAAAAGCCTGATTCATCCTCGAATCATCACCACGATCAGCCACATAATCTGAAACAATAGCAAAAGGGAGCAAGTTAGAAATATAGAAAGTAGAATGTCCATCGTACTTACCTTGTAAAGAGATTTTATGACGGATGTCCCAAAATAATTGTATCCCTCTTTTCTCCATTATGGCAGCAAGCTTGATAAGATCACGAACAAAACGCTTACAAAATCTTGTCAACTCAAATGGTGAACGAATGCGATTTGAACTAGTTGTGTTCGGCCATTCCTCAATTGTTCTAACTTTTGCCGGTTCAACTTTAATTCCTTGAAAACTTATGATGCAACTAAGAAGGTTAATAGAATGAGTGTAATAAACATACTTTTCCATTTTAGCATCCAAGATTTGCATATTTATAATAGTAAAAACAGCCCTAAGATGTTTACTAAAACGCTCTCGGTTTTCACTATAAATAAACATATTATCAAAGCAATAAATCGGATGTCTATACTTAAAACTTATGTGATGAACATGTAGACGGTCCGTATATGTTCTAAAAGTCCTTTCATGCTTAGGTTCAATATTTACCGGATTAACATAAAGACTTAAGGACTTACTTACCTCCTTCTTTGCACAAATTAACTCACCATGGCTTTGAATTTGCTGATTTGTGCTCGAAGATGGTTTATACCTTTCACGATTTTGAAGGCTAATAAGCAACCTTCTCGGCAACTCCGTAGGGAAGACTTTATGAAATTTCTGAAAAATAGCAAGACTAGATGTAGAAAAATATGTTAGAGTAAAAGAAAAAGCGTTAGTAAAAAGGTTCATTGCGGTTCCTTTTAAATCCAACAAAACAACAAGTTGTTTTTCTTGAATCGCACTATCTACCTTTCCGGAATTAACGTACAAACATTCTTTTCTCACACTTAGAGCGATTGTCTTTTTCCTCACTTTTGGCTCGGCTTTTTCTATGATTTTTACATCTGATTTTGCCTCATGGGTAGGATCACTCGTATTTTTCAACTCACTCTCTTTTTCTCTCTTGGAACATCATCTAAAGGTTGTGAATGAAGTGGCTTTATCGTAACCAAAGATTGATTCCCATCTTCCGAAAGTTCCTCCAACTTGTCGGTTTCTTTCTCAAAATCAGATTCATCAGTTTTGTTATCACTAACCCACGTTCCATCATCCAACATGATCATAGTACTCTTGTTAGGGCATTCCCTAGCAAAGTGTCCTTTGCTCATACATTTAAAACATTCCCGAACAAGATTTGGATTAGAATTTACCCTCGTATTGGCCGAAACGGTTGAATTTTGTGATCTTACTGCCCCAAACTGCCTCGTGGCTGTTTTTGCATCATTAAAGACCTCTTAGCCTCTTTGCTTGGGCAGACTCGAGGTTGGTACCGCATCATCCCGGGTTGGAGGTTCGGGAGGGGGGTGTTCTGCCTTTTTATTTTTTTTCCTTTCTGATTTAATTAATTTATGCTTATTTAAATTTATTACAAAAATCATATTTAAAATGTGTTCAATATGTTTTATCACTTTAGTTTGTGTTTCAATATTTTAGAGAGAATATGAGTTAGTAGAAAGAGAAGATGAACTTTAAAAAATAAGGGGAAGGTGCGTCCAAAAAAAGAAAAAGTAGTGTCAAGATAGATATCATGATAAAAGAAAAACTACCTCTATACCAAATTATTTGCAACATTTAAGTTTGTGAGACATTTCAAATTGTTTGGCACATTTTAAAAAGTAATGCATATTTATTGTTATTTTTTCAGTCATATCCCTAATTTATTACTCAACTAATCACTAATAATAATTTTTAATAATTAATTGAGGAATATTTAAGACTTTTTATGTTATATGAATTATTTTCCAATTATTTTTTTAATCTTGATAAAAACTCCAAAATGTGATAAACAATTTGGGACGCAGGTAATATAATGCATAGTTTGTGGGGTTTTGAATGTAGCAATAGGCAAAATGAGAAAGTTGACAAATGTTGGTGAATTCGAGAGACCTTAGAATTCGAGAGACACTGTTCCCCATGAATCTAATGCCTGCCTTGTCTTAAGCCATAGTATGGTAAAGGGTTTCTCAAAATTAAGGATTTGGGAGACAATTCTACTTTAAATCTCGTTTTTTGTAGAGTGGAAAATACGTTTTTGAGATCTAAAAATTTTTCAATTTTTTTTTTTATATATGTTTTCTTTCTTGAATCGAAAAATTTTGTGCGATTTTTGAGGCAATTTCTTCCTGGCTTATGCTTCAATTGTTGAATTCTGTTTGATGGGCAAACATTATTTCGTGAATTTTTAACAAATTTGTTAAATTATGACTTTTTTTTTTGTTATGGATAATTTGATAAATTACAACTTCAAGATTAGAATGGTGTCAAATGAAATCACCCCAAAACAAGAAAACCAGAAGAAAATTTTTGAATAATTTCCCCTCTATTCACAGCTCATATAACTTTCTTCTTGTCATCAATTTTATTTTAACATTTAAAAGATCAACATATTACTACAATCCTTGAGGTGTTATTATAGACTACTTAAGTTGCGTAGCGAGATTTTGCCCTGTTTAATTTATCTCCAATACTTTTTTGTATATTTTAATTATAAAATATGTATTCGTATGTCGTAAATTAAATGTTTAATGTGCCTCCATATCCTCTTAAAACAAATTTGCAATGAGAGGTGTTAACACATGAATTTATAAGTGATTTGAATCTTCCTTAGAGACTCGATGTAGGACTTCAGATTTCAACACTCCCCCTCACATTGAGGTGGGAGTCAATTCGAGGCCTGACGTCTTTCTTAGGTCGTACGGGGACAATTATATCTCAGTTAGGCATTATGAACTCACACATTCCGCATAAGGGTCCGCTCTGATACCATGAAATATTTGAAGGGAAAATATATATTTTACTCTTACAAAATAAATTACTAGTTCAAGAGTATTTATACATGTGTGTCTACAATACATTAGTTAACTACCAATTGCATCATCATACTACACAATATTTAGGCAACTACTATACATTAATGTGATACTCGGGACTTTTTGACTATGTGTTTTGCATTCTTTGTATTTACTTTTGTGAGATTATATGTTTTATGTGTTATATTTTAGTGTTTAAGTAGAAAGATTTAAGTGTAGATGTTAGGAAGTTGGACTGCTGTGTAAGGAATTTGAAAAGGGAGTTAGTGAGAGTTATGATGAGAATTAAAAGGGGAATGGGGGGTGGGGAGAGAGAAATGAATTCTGGAAAAACAGAGTGGCTATAAGAGATTTCTTAATTGAGTAGCAACCGGAGTCCGATCGAAGAGATTTTTGTTGTGTTAGTTAAATGAGTGATAAGGCTACAATCTAGGTGGTGAAGATCATTTTTCAAAGGTGAAATTGTGAGGAATTACATTCGGAAGATAGGCTGGAAAATCTGAAATTTGGAAACCTTTGCATTTGAAATTTTTTGTTTAAATATCTAAAGTAAGGATCTTGTACCTTTGTATAACTTAATCTAAGTGAGACAATGGGATTGTGGCTTCGAATTGGTGTCTATCGACCCTGAAAGAGTTGTTGAAGAGAAAATTATATTGTGTTGATTGAGAGTTGCCTCTTATTTTCACAATTTATAGCTGATTTTAACCTAGAAATGATAACTCTAGGTAAGTTTCCTAGAGAGACATGTATCCTGCATGAATTATCTCTCAAGTCTCATATTCATTGAAGAACTATGTCGCCCTTATCTTCATTGCTAGCATCATATCGGCTTCTATTGGTCAGCATATCCTGATAGATCACCCGGCCCTTAACTCGACCCAATTTTGTTCGTATAATGATCCAAATCTTATGGATTCCAAATTGGGGCCAGATTTCACGGTTCCAACAATTGCTGACAGTTGCTTATCCCTTCCCATTCTAGGTTAATAATCTAGTTACACATAGCTGCTACGAGAAGTTCATTTGTTTACCCTTTGCTATTTTTGGGTTGAACCCAAAGTCAATGGGTCTAACACTATGATAATTTACTTTTAGTTAAATTACTCTTCTTCATGGTGAAGGTTAAATATGGATGTTCGATTTGAAACTAAGAGAGTATAAGCGTTTTAATTTCAAAGAAAATTACGTTGGGTGTGAGGGAGAAATTACGTTGCTAATAATTATTGTGAATGTCTTTTTTTCAAAACTCTTTTTTTTTATATATAGGATGAGGAGTATGTTCGAATCCGGTTATTTCCCGAGCGTGAAGATGACAAGTCCAACTGGACTACCTTTATGAGACTAATTATTGTGAAAGTCTTTTTTTTTTAAAACTTTTTTATACAGGATGAGAGGTATGTTCGAACTCGGGCGTTTTTATAGGGGTGGAAGTTCTCATGAGTAACTCACGATTCGATTCGATTCGATTAGATAATCGGCTCGACAAGCTCAGCTCATAAGCTAAATGAGCGATACATGAGATAAGATTTTTGGCACATCTAAAATATGAGTCGAGCTTTAGCTAGGTAGAGTTGGGATCGATTTATCATGAGCTTACTCAATATATATATATATATATATATATATATATATATATATATATATATATATATATATATACAATGATGGATCCAAAAAAAATTTTTACTGTGGTCATTTGATATACACAATAATTGACTGCGGTTATTTATACATTTATTATCTATATGGAGTAAAATATATCATATATAATTAAAAAAATCACTAGGGTCATTTGATATACACAATAATTCACTGGGGTCATTTATAAATTTATTATCTAAATAGAGTAAAATATATCATATATAATTTTAAATTTTAAATTTTTATTGAGTGGGGTCAAATGACCCCACCCACCCTTCTTTGGATCCGTCACTGTATATATACACACACACGGGAACAAATTTAATTGTTAATAAAATATTAAATAGCATAAAAGTTAAAAATGCTACTATACACTGTTATTCTTATTTAGTTTTTCAAAACTAACTATATAGAAAAAAGAAAAAAATATAACAATTTTGTATTTATATGCAAAATATCAAAAAGGTTCTGCTAAGGGAAGAATATTCTTTCAATGATTGCTCAAGTTCGGCGTAGTAAGTTTTGTTGAAAAAAATTAACGGAACCATCCAAAAATAAATAAAGCCCGACTCTCCAAGTTATTGGGCAAATTCCAACTCATTTAATGACTCGATCAACTAAAGTTTACTTTTTGAATTTTTTACCCCTTTAATGAAAAAGATTTAGTGAGTAGTTCGCATGCGGATTGAACAGGAAACTAAATGATTCGGTGAACTAAATTTCTTTGAAAAAAACTTTGACAGTTGGAATACAAAAGTTAAAAAAAAAATTAGATTTGTCACTCAATTTAATCGACTAAAAAGCAAATCAACAAGTCCATTCAATTAACTTTGACCGTTAAATTTACCCACTACCTATATTTATAATGTCATCAAATTTCAAAAACTTTATACACTTTAAGATCTTGAATAATATTGAAAAAAGTAAAAGAAAATATTTGAATAGGAAAACTAAAAATCATTAAAAGTATTAAAATATATAATTTAATTTTTAATAAGTCAAATATGAACTATCCGGAAAACAAATAAAGGCGCCTCTCAAATTCATTAGGCAAATTCAAATTCATTTAATGATACGAGACGAATTAAATGACTCGATTAAGTAAAGTTTTTTTTTTTTTTTTTTTTTTTTTTTTTTTTTAGTTTTGACTCTTTTAATGAAAAACGTTTTGTGAGCATGCTTGCTTGTAGGTTCAACAGAAAACTAAATGGTTCGGTGAACCAATTTTCTTTGAAAAAACTTTGACTATTGGAGTGCAAAAATTGAAAATAAATTACATTTGTCACTCAATTTAATGAATTAATAAAAAACTCAACCATTTAATTCAATTAAAAATCATGCTCAATCCCTATATTTATAATGTTGTCAAATTTAAAAAAATTCAAACACTTTCGATGTGGTATTTTAATTAATATTGAAAAAAAAATTACAATAGGAAAAAAAAAATATATTAAAATATATAATTTAATTTGAATAGGTCTAATATGAACCATCTGAAAAGCAAATAAAGTCCGCCTCTCCAATTCATTGGGCAAATCCCAACTCATTTAATGACGATAAGAATTAAATGGCTCGAACACACACACACACACACACACACACACATATATATATATATATATATATATATATATATATATATATATATATATATATATATAAAGTTTTGACTCTTTTAATGGAAAATGTTTAGTGAGTAGGCTCGCCCGCGGATTCAACATAAAACTAAATGGTTCGGTGAACTATTTTTTTTTATAATATTGTCAAATTCCAAAATCTTTATACACTTTCAACAGAAAACTAAATGACTCATTCAATTAAAAGCCATGCTCAACTCCTCTATTTATAATATTGTCAAATTCCAAAATCTTCATACACTTTCAATGTTAGATCTTGAATAATATTGAAAGAATAAAAAATTAGAATAGGAAAATTGTTTAATTGAATAATCTTTAAAGAAAATAAAGCCAGTCTCTCTAATTCATTGGGAAAATTCAAGCTCAGTTAATGATACTCTAAAAATCACATGGCTGATCAACAAAAGTTAATTTTTTTTTAAAGAAAAAAGTTTAGTGAGCATGTTTGTCTGCGACTTTAAATATAAAACTAAATGATTCGGTGACCTAATTTTCTTAAAAAAAACTTTAACTATTTAAATGAAAAATTTGAAAAACAAATTGGATTTGTCACTCAACTTAATGGATTAAAAACCAACAAAACCAATTCATTCAATAAAAAACCATTCTCAACCCCTTTATTTATAATGTTATCAATTTCAAAAACTTTATAAACTTTTAATGTGGGATCTTGAATAGTATTGGAAATAGAAAGAATAGAATAGAATATGAAGAATAAAAACCATTAACAATATTAAAATTAACAATTTCATTTAAATAAATCAAAGATGTTAAACTATATCATTAATTTAATAAATAAAATTTTCTCAACGAATTATATTTTTTAAACTAATTAAAGAAATCTAGAAAATTACATGTGGGATTGTGAAGGCTTGTGATTGGTTGAAACTAAAAACAAGTTATATATATATATATATATATATATATATATATATATATATATATATATAGACAGACACACACACACGCACATACTCCTCAATAAAAAGTAATTGTATATCTTCACAAGGAAAATAAACTAAGAAAAGCCTTATAAAACAATTTAAGCATCGATTTGTGGAGTAGATTGACTTCGAGACACTTGTGTCATTAAGAAGAAATCCAAGGGATATTACTACTTGTCTTTCACTACTGATGATCATAACTTATTAGTCTACCAAATGCTCTTTTTTGACAATACTATAGTTTCATCTTTTCATGTGAAAGAACATTCCATAGAAATTAAATTTCTTTTCTTTTTTTCATCGTTAAGATTTTTTCTTTTCTTTTTTCAGAGTCTTTACATATTATAATTAGTAGAGAAATATTAAATTTCTATTATATCCTATTGTGTTAAGAAAATCTCTTAATTTATTTTGTGTCAGTTGGATAGTAAACTTATATTATAAGTCACTGTATTGTTTCTAAAATATTTCTAAATAAATTAGTTGAGCTACTCGTGAGGTACTGATGAGCTGAGCTTGAGATGAGAAAATCAGGTCACGTCAAATATTAGCTGAGTTATGAGTTGAAAAAAATTAGTATGAGCTGAATCTGAGTTAGCTTTAGCTCAACTCATCTCATTTTCACCCCTAGATTTCGAGCCTGAAGTTGACATGCCCCACTGGCTGCCTTCATGGACGGAATTATTGTGAACGTCTTTATGCTAATATTTATTTTCCACTAAAAAAAGGATATAGGTTTCCCAAATATTATTTGATTAATCGATTTTTTAAAGGAATTAATTGGTTAAGATGTATATGACACTCGTGAAGTATATTAATTGGTCAACTAATTGCAGAATACCCTATATTAGTTCTTGATAAATTAATAATTTTTTAAAATAATATTTTTTCTTGGTCTAGTGTTAATAATAATAAATTAATAATACTTAAGCTGGTGTAAAAAATTTGATAATATCAATAAATTAATATGATAATAATATTTTGAAAAATCTCATATAAATTTATAATCTCATTAATATATAAATTAATAAATTCTTCAAAATTAAAAACAAGAATTAGTAAAATATGACCCCAGTTGTTCTTTTATCTTTTCTTTAAATTTATATCGATGTGATTTTCATCTTTAAGTTTCTCAATGCATTCAAATTTCAGTGTCGTATTCTCAAACTGTAATTAAAAATAAATAAAGAGTTGTTGCCCCTTTGTACACAAAAAAAGGAGATACCTACGCCCCCAGGGCCTCCACCACCCGATTCGACAGGCATTGTGGAGGATGTAAATTAAGGTGACCCAGCAGTTCGATTGGTGGAGTTGTTGCCCCTTTGACTCTATGAATGCTTCCTTTGGGTGATTGCTTCCAGAGATATTGAATTATCCTCAGTTCACCCTCTACGTGGTTTTCAATGAGACAACCACCATTTCTAATATTTGGATCTATAAATATTCCCCAGTTTCTCTCATATATTCTAACAGTTTATTAACATTAAGATATTTCAATTTCTAGATTTCTTGCCGCAACTTAATATCTCTTTTTTCTATATTATAAAATTAAAATTTGATTATAGACTCTCAAAGACATTTATAAAACATTTTAAGAGTTTTTTAAATCATCTTCAATTTCAATCACCTAGATCATCTAAATTGAACATATAGTCTTCCTTTCTAGGGCTATCTTCTCCTCTTGTGAGGCCCTTCTTTCCCCCCTTATAGGGCAACCGCCCATCCGGACTTCAAAAAAAAAAAAAAAAGATCATCTAAATCGAACATATAGTTTTCAAATGGCAAATTGGCAAATTTGGTCTCCAAAGTTTAGCACTTTCGTGGCGACGGTCCCCGTTGTATATTTCTTTGTATTAAGGTCCCCAAACAATGTGCGTTTGGTGACTATGGTCCTTCCGTCCACTTCTGTCCATTAGAGTTAAAAAAAAAAAAAATTCAATAATGGGAAGGGTATAATGGGTAATCTTTCACCTCAACCCACCATCTCCTCCACCTCTACCCACCTCAACCCAAAAACAAAGAAAAAATCACAAAGTACCTCCACCTCTACCCACCATCTCTTCCACATCTACCCACCTCAACCCAAAAACATAGAGAAAATCGGTCAACAATAAATTGAAGCTTTTCTCATTGTCTTCAATTTATTTCAATGGAGGTTGCAAGTTTTTTTCAAGATGGAAGAAGAAGAACATGTATTTTGGCCATTTCAAATTCAATCCAAAATTTCATAAAACAAATCATGCCAAACAATAATTTGAGATTATTGAATCTCACATCTTCTAAAACCCATTTCCATTTTTATTTGATGAAAATTTGAAACCCATTTCCCATGACATTTTTTAAGCTTCCTTGGTGTTCTTCCAAGAATACCCAAAAACTCAAGAATTCCAGTCTTCAAATTCACCAACACGCTAAATTCCCACAAGCAAAGCCTTCTACGTAATTTCTCATGCATAGAAAAATCAAGAATCTTTGAGGGTCTAAAGGGAACAGAAACCAATTTTTTCAAAAGGGTTTGCACTTTCTTCTCAATTGCTTGCTATTTCTTACTGTTAATCTTCATCCTCTTGCTACCCCTCTTGTTGGGGGAAAGCAGAAGAAACAACCATACTTGATGAATTCTTTTGGCCATCCTGCAGGTCTTGGGCTTCTGCATTTCTTCCTCTGGTTGATTGTGAATTAATTCATGACCCGAGTTTGACATTGAAGGCTCAAAGGAATCAGATTGAATAGTGGTATCTACTAATTGTTCTTCTTCTTCACATTGTTCCTTCTGTGATTGAGTATGGACTTCTTGGGAATGGGAGGGCCTGCACATGGGTTGAGGTGGAGGAGAGACGGAGGAGATGGTGGGTTGAGGTGAAGGAGAAGGATGAAAGGGGTAAAATAGACATTTTACAACAACTTTAAAAAAATAAATCAAAAATAAGTTTTTCTGTCACAGAAGTGGACGGAAGGACCATAGTCACCAAACGCAAATTGTTTGGGGACCTTAATACAAAGAAATATACAACGGGGACCGTCACCGCGAAAGTGCTAAACTTTGGGGACTAAATTTGCCAATTTGCCTTTTCAAATTATGACTAAAGAGTAATCTTGAAAAGATATTTTTTAAATAAAAACTATTAATTTATCAAATAATTAATTTTTCTCTAAATTAATAAAAAATACTGGTCCCAACGTTATTAAGTTATACTGTATACGAGTATATATTTTATTTGAAATTAAAAAAGAAACTAGAAACTGAGTTACTGACTAGTGGAAGTACAGGGATATAGCTTTCCATAAAAAAACAAAGGTTGGACTAAGACTTTCCTTTTATGGTACGTAATACTCTTTTTAACCATTAATGTCCTCTTAAGTAGTGCTACTAGTTTATAGTAGTAGTTAAAATGTCCAGTGATGTTTACAAGCTGGAAGACCTATAAACCTATTATAGTGATATCGTACAATAATATGACAAGGATTATATGCAAATGCAGCAAATTCAAAGAGACAAAACATGCCTAAATAATATAATATAATTGCACATCAATTGAACTTCTCTTGTTACCGTTGTTTAAGGATTACGAAGAAGATGTTGTGAATAATTTTATTATATATTTACTTTTTCTACTATTATTAGTATTTTTTACCCAGTTCCGGAGTGTGAGCTTTTATCTGTTATCATGGTTGTCTAAACCATTGTATAAATTTTATTTTCGTATATTTTCATATTATCTTTTGATTGTAATGAACTCAGTTATTTTATAATTAATGAATAATTTTTTATTTAGCAAAAAAAAAAAAAAAATCATTAACTAAGTTTGTCCCCAAAAAAAGATTTATAATTGAAAGTAAAGATGGCCACTAATGAATGATTATTTATTATGTGACCCTACTAGATCATAATTGACCATGTTATGCTCTTTTTTATAGGTAAAGACTTCAAACTCAACAACATCAGAAGAATTTACAGTAGGAATCACAGTATTCACACTAGAAGTGTCACTCCTCGAACCCGACTCTATAAATCAGAAAATTCTGATATGAATCGGGTCTATGTGGACCATGTGGTCCAGATTTGGCGACATCCCTACAGAATGAGGAGAGAGAAGGAAATGCAGTGATGTGGCCAAATCTGGGACTGCAGTGGTCCCAGATGGGACCCGGTTCATATCAGAAGTGTTCCTATACATCTGTATCCGAAAATTCGACATAATCGTATTCTAAAAGTAAACTCTAAAAATATTAGGTCCTTATATTTAGATAATCTAGTTCCAAAGAGTAGATTTAGTATTAATTGTCCATTGAATAGAACCATCAAAATTCCTCAATAACTTCAATACATTAAAATAGAGAAAAAATACTCTTAGTGGAACTATCCTAAAAATCTATTCTGATAGTAATACATAATTACTTCTACACTCAGTCCTCCTCGTGTGGATTATTGTATTCCTCTAACTCATGATCTGTAAAAACAATTGCAATAAGTGAGGTACAACTCATTAAGTATAGAAACACCTCCCAGAAAAAATCTGGTTACGTATACATATTTTTCAGAAAACAGACAATTGTTGCACAAGTATATTTTAAACAAAATTCTTTTGACATAAAGTTATTTTCAGATTCTTTCAGAATTTCGAACAGATTTCACATATTTGGACAGAAACAAAACCTTTAAAAGAAAGCAGAATACACATATGAAACTTTGGTCGGGAGTATTAGGTTTACCGAAAAAGAAACATAAGCTAGTATTTGTTGGGTCAGTACGAGTCTTGGCTAATTACCAAAACAGGGACAGAAACTGTTGCCAGTTGGGTCGGTACAGAATTTCGATTATTCACCGAAATGAGAACAAAAACTTATATCAGTTGGGTAAGAACGAACAGTATTCATAAGTCAACTTGCAAAGTATCAAACAGTATCAGACATATTCAGAGTATCAAACCGTAACAGAATTTTCAAAATAAAGAACAATTTTAATACATGATAATATCATTTAACAAAATCAGAAAAGTATTTTACTTTGATAAAATGACAACTTTATCTTTTAATATTTATCGTCAAAAGAATACATTGAGGTCGAAACATGCAATTAGAAGAAGAAAGAATACCATTGACAAATATGCAACTCCTAGATTACAAAAGAGCATGCGAAAAGTTGCTATTAAAGCTAAGAACATGAATAAAAGTAAAATAATTGCATTTTTTCTGATCGTGACCCAAATCACGTATTGTAACACAAATGAATAAATGGTAAAAACAATGAAAGAGGTCAGTAAAGGAAATTTTGTGAATCATAAACAAGAAGGGTTAAGTCCATACATAATATTCAAGGCGATAGTGGATTTATGAGGTCCAGTACCTAATAAAAGGTCAATATCATAGTGTCATCACAACATAAGCTGAATAAAAACAAGTGCTCAATAATAGAATAAAATGGACATTGAACATCTATTAACCATTGAGGTGAAAATTATGAAAGGAAGCTAAAAACATCAATGATTCAGAATATAGTCTATTTGTATTCGTACGATGAACCAAGTACAAACGCAATATTTAATAACCAAGCGTAATTCTGAGATTTTTGGCTGCATGGATGTTTGTTGGTTCAAGAGAATATACACATTGAAATTCAGAACAGATAAGAGATCTTCTATAATTTTGTAGAAGACTTTTTAAGGATTTTATAATGATATAGTTTGTGTCTAACGGAGTTTGTTTGATCCTTGAAAATGTGGTTCAAATATAAGTTTATTGAATCCCGATACAGTTTGGATAGTGTAGTACTTCAATCATAACTTCTGGTATATATGTCAAATTGAGGTGATTTAAAATTTTCTAGAAATATCTTTAAATTGTCTACAATTTTCACGAAGAAATGCCGATTAAATTTGAACTCTAACATATACGAGTAGTGACTTCAAATTGAAATATATAATCTGGATATAAACATCGAATGAATAATCAATTACATTATATATAACCAATTTCATTTAGTGACTTCAGAATACTATAATATATAAATATACAGAGATTAATCTCGTATCATCTTGAATTTATATGAAAATATACTCTTTTATAAAAATGAAGGGATTATATACTTTACAATTGATACGTTCTTAAACTTTTGGAGATGAAAACTCTTTACCAACAGATCATAACAAACGCAGAAAACATACATTAATACGCTCATAATCCTAGGAATCATGCCAACGAAACTGTGGAATTCCTTAACTGCGATCGGAGGAACGGGTAACGGAGTTGTCTCAGCTTCTGTCTCCGCAACAGTGTATGTAGCTGCAGAGAACTATAAAATATGATTTTTAATTAGGGTTTGGCTGGAAAAAATCTTAAATACTAATAAATAATTACAACTCTAGTCCTTGGTTTATATAATATATAACCATAATCCCATATGTTAAAAGATTTAATCACTCTAGTCCCAAAGGTTATGAGACTTATTCAATTTAGTCCCTAAAAAATGTCCGGGTTTCACAAGAAGGGTATATATGTTAGTTTAGATTTTGCGTATCACCGTCAAATTAACTTATCTCGTGTAATTAAAATTGTATTTTACATATGCAAATAGAACACTCGCTCAATACTGAATCAAAAATCAGTAATCATGTGTTGTTTCTTGATATCTCTTGTCCCTCAAGAATTGATGATGACGTTGCTTAGCTTGCTGCTGCTTTCGATCCCACACAACCTGGGTTCCACACACAATATGAGTCTCTGTATGTGTGTGAGAGAGATGGTGATTGGCTTTGTTGTGTGTCTAATTGAAGAAAATGACATTTACGCCTAGTTTGATTGGAAAAGAAGAGGGGTATGCTTGGAATTAATGATAAATGTTTTGAGTTTTATCTACTCTAAGCTAAGATTTTCTCTCTCTTTCTCTTTTTTCTTTGTATATGAAATTAAGATATATGTCGTCAGGTTAAGAGTATTTTTAATCAGTTAAGCTATCTAATTGTCACAAGAACTATGATTTTAACCTTATGAGATTAATTCTTATAATAAAGTGATAAATTCAACCATCACTATTGTACTTTCTGATCAAAAAAATTAGAAGTAAGCTCAAAAGGATAAGATGATTTATACTTTTTCAATGAAAATGGATTCAATTTGCCTTCAGCTAATTGCCTACTCTGATTATAGTTTCTTCCTTTCTTCAAAATGAAAAGTTGTATATATAATTTTGTTTTTCATCTTGAAAATTTGAAAATGTTATTTATGAGATGTAATTAATATTTGGATGACTATATCGGATTCATATTTGAACCGTTCAAGATTAGACCTTGATTCTCCTTGAACTAGTGTTATTGATTAATTCACTTGATTAGAAATCACGTGCTCATTGTGCACTCTCTCCATTTCATAATATAGGTCGTTTAGTACATGCAAAAAAAAAATTAAAAAAGTAATAGATCACATCATCGTAATTAAAAAAATACTAATAATCTACTTTATTTTTTATTTCTTTAATTTTCGCTGAAAGTCTTAAACGAACTATATAGGTCACATCATCATAATTAAAAAAATCGAAAGTTTGATATAGAGCAACATTTGTATCACTCCGGCTCCTATGCGGAACAGAAAAAGTTCCGCACCGTGCGAAACAATTTGGACCGTCGGATGATAGCTTTGAACGGTCCAGATTTGGAGAGAGAAAAGTTTTTTTTTTTTTTTTTTTTTAAGTCCAGCAGCAACTTTTATCTCTCCAAATTTGAGTCGTTAAAACTATCATCCGACGGCCCAGATTGTTCCACACGGTGCGGAATTTTCCCTGTTCCGCATAGGAGCCGGACTGCATTTGTTTATCTTGTTGTGTTGGAATTATTTAGGGCAGGAACAAATGAGGTCAGTGCTTACCAAATCACTTTAGGCTACTTCATCAAAATTCCCATATGCAATTAATATTCTTCTTTCGGATTTGATTTTGACACTTTCAAGAAGAAACACAAAGCATCAGCCTTTTTCTAATCAAATTGATATTTTGGGTAAAAAATGCAATGCATTTTTACTATTTTGATTTTTTATTTTTGACATCAATGTGTGACTTTGAACTATCTTTTTGATGAATAAGAATGATGCGAAATCTTGATGGGTTATATCAAGACTCGGCTTAATTAGCAGATCTTTCTATCTCGAATAGTTTATGGGGAATACACTTAACACGATCCGGAAAGGCTAAGTATCAATGGAGGTTGAAACACCACAACTAGATAAACCAACTAGTTGATACGATGAACTTAAAGAAATATGAACTTCAACCGAAGTCATAAACAAGTATCAAAGGATTAACCTTAATCAAAATATCAATATATCAAGTCTAAGTTACATGGCTGCCCAAAGCTCTATTAAATAGAGTATTTCGGCTATAAGAGAACCAAACTAACTTAAACTAGTAAAAGGGAAATAAGAGTCCTTGAAGAAGTATGACTCTTGAATAACAACTTGCTATCAAGTAACTACCTAAACAAGATAATAGGCACATGTTCCTATTATCTTGGTGGCTGAAAATAAAAGTAACTACTAAAATCCATGAAGAGTCCCCAGTTGCATTAGACTTTCTTATTAACCAACTAACTAACACATGGACAACATGTCCCTTTATTATAAAGCAACTACTTGCTATACACGAAATTATAATAAGTAAATATGCTGAAAATAATTAAAGTCTAGTATAGACTTTAATTGTACATAAAAAGACTAAAATGCCCTTTATAATTCGTCCCAATTCTGGACAGCTTGTTGGGCCAACTTGCACGACAATATGGGATATCAAGAAGGCCGAATCTGATCTTGTGATCTTCGTGAAAGTTGTAGATCTGCCTCTTATCTTTAATGTGCAACTGGAATCAGCTCCATTGGATAAGTATATCGAAAGATATGTTCATTCTGCCAAACAATAGTAAAGCTGTCCATTCCTTGTACACTTGTGATACTAAGAGGTTGACTTGGGCAACATTCCTAGATGTAATTTAGAGTCCTCTTTGTATCGTAGTACACGTTCCCTTGAGTTGGGCAGCCCCAAGGTTGGTACCGTATCAAAGAAATTTTCCATTAATCACAATGTAGCCGAGGCCATTACAATCAAAGAAAAATCTGAAATTACAAGAAAATAAAAGTTATACAATGATTTAAAAAACCATGATAACAGACAAAAGCCACAACCAAAAAAACTTGGGTGGTTAGGAGATACTAAATTAAAAACTAATAAGATAAACAAATACATAATCTTCTCTTTCGCAGCATCTCCATCGCAATCCTTGAACCACAGAGGCAGGAGAAAATCAATTTCAATATCTTCCTTCGAGATAGACAATTTATAGGACCATGGGCGTATCAACCGTCCTACAAATTGCCTCGGGAAGATGTAGAAAGTTGATAAAGGGCCCAGATCAAGTCCGGGTTGAAAGATTTCTCCAAGGGATTGAGCCAACAAGTCTAGATCTGTGAAGATCTGAGACTGATGTAACCTCCATGTCTTGAATCTTGAAAAAAAAAACACTTTGAAAGAAATATCATATGATTTGTGGTACAAAATAGATATATAAAAACTAAACAAAAGTAGATAACTGACCAAGATTTGACCATTAGCCGGAGTCAATGGCCAAATCTGGCCAGATACAGAGGAGAAAGGAGCAACAGGAACTGCCAGGGAGGGGGAGAGAGAGAGAGAAAAGAAAGAAAGAAAAAAACATCGTATTAAACTTAACTCTTCTGTTAATTTTGACATTTAATCCTTTAATACTTTTAGATCACATCATATTCTTTGTGACACTCTTTGTGACATTCTTAATTACAATCATATTCACATTTAAAATTATATATTAATTTTAATTTTTTGTGCTTATCTATTTTAGTTTAGGTTATATGAATGAAAATTTCCGTAATTAAAATGCTACAGAAAGTGTCTCAAGAGTAACACTTTGTGAACAGCTTCTAAAGTTAACCCTATAAACTAAAAAAAAAAAGAAAAGAAGTCAGCACTAATTTTTTTTTTTTTGATGAATAAGTCAGCACTAATTAAAGATATGCTATAATCCTGAAAAGGAAACTCTGAGCACCAATTGTTACAAAAATGTTAGGCACTTCGAATCATTTGTACATTTTTTTAAGTAACAATTTTTATTATAATAAAATTTATCTTTTGAAGTCAAGATTTAACTTATAGTATAATACAAGATACATGAATACAATTTTTATTATAAAAATACAAAAAAAAAAACTCATAATCAAATATTTTAGAATGTTTTAGACAATTCAAACTCCATAAATATACCTCTAGTAAACAAACTCAATCCTATGGCAAGAATATTAGAATACATTTAGTAATAAAACTAAATCTTGACAAGAACACAAATATACATAATACAATCATACTTAATTTTTTTAGTAAGATAAACTAATAAAAAGATAATTAAAGATAAATACATAAAAATGTCAAATGTTAAAAATCCACTTGCAACATAGACAAAAAAAAAAAAAAAACTTTATATAGACTAAAACAAAAGAGCCGATGGGTTTAGCAACATAGTGCAATTATAGGTTCTCTTTTTTCAATTAGAAATTTAATATTATATTACATTATATATAATATTTATAATTATTATAAAATTTAGGAGCGAATCTATTAATTTAACATTCGGGAGAGTCTGAATTTTCAATAATTTTTAGGAAGGGAGGAAATGATTTTTCTGAAAAGAAAAATTTCTAAGAATAAAAATTACATTATTCTCAGAATCTCGTAGGGCGACCGCTCCATCTCCCTTAAATTTGTCAATGACTTGTTGGAAGAATTTGAAAGAACATATTCAGATAGGATAATGCTTTATGGCTAACAGCTATATATTATGCTATTTAGAATTTAACCTCTGGTTGATAATCAATTAGAAACACCAGCAACACCTTAACTTTACCCACAATGCAACGGTGGAATTGTTCTTTTTTTTTTTTCCCTTGGTGACCACAAGCTTGTTTAATTAGGAGAACTAAACAGTGCAACATCAAAGCTTGTTTAGGAGAACTGATCCTTGGAAATTAGAAATAAGAAAAAGAAAAAGAAAAAAACTTACCATATGCAGTGATCCAAAAAGATTATTTTCAAAATTCAAAAAATGATCCAAAAAGATTAGTTTTTTTTATTGTAAGTTATCATAATCTTGATCTCAATAATAAAACATTCTTATAGTCTATCCTATGTAGGCAAAATGGCCTATTTAGTCCTTTATGTATTTTCAATTCGTATTTAACATCCCATATGTTTAATTTTGACTTTTAACGTCCTGAAAGTTTTTACGATCTGCCTTTAAAGGACTTCCATCCGATTTTCTGTTATTTCCCCGTTTGTCCAATCATCTGGTCAACTTTTTTGTCTCATCACAAGGGTATTTAAGACATTTCAACCTATTTCTCACATGAAAACATTTGGGTATTCAATTGTTTAAAAAAATAACTATGAGTAGTCAATTTAAAATAACAAAAAATTTCAAACCCATATTCTCCATCTTCATCCTCCACACTCTTCTTCACCACCACCAATTACAGCCGCCGTCACCGCCGCCGCCACTGCCACTGCCACCGACCACCCCTACATCTAAACAAAAATGACAATTCATAGAGCCAAAAACCATGAAACGAAATAAAACCAGTAAAAGAAAACAACTGAGAAGGATTGAACTAAATGGGTCATGTGCCTATTGTAGAATTTATCATAAAACTTGTAATTTGTTGAAATCGAAAAAAAAATTACAAGTTTGGTTTTCAAAATTAGCACTGAATTTAGATATCTAAGTCAAATAATTTGGTGAATTCATATCTCAAAATTTGACAATGAACAATGAATAACCCAAAAAAAAAAAATCTAATTTTGAAATTAACTGCACATTCCTATTAGTGAACAATGAATGCGAAATACTTAGCAAAAAAAAACAATGAAAGTGAAAACCTGCAAGAAATGGATGAAATCGAAAGAAGGAAGCTCTACTTAGTGGAGATGAAGCCCGATTGGAGTAAAAGCTTAGAGAATGATGGGCCTCTGCTGCAAAATTTTTTTTTGGAGGAAAAGTTCGAATCTTGGATCGAAATAATTTGGTGAATTTATATCTCAAAATTTGACAATAGACAATGAAGAACCCAAGAAAAATGAGGGATTAGATGGTGGTTGTTGTTGGTGGTGGTGGAGAAGAATATGGAGTTTTCAAACTCTAGAACATTAATTTTCCAAGTCAAGATTAAGGTCACAGATGAACTTTCTTTAAATTGAAATATGATAGTGGGTGGGGGTGAGTGTTGCAGGTGGTGGCGGTGGTGGGTGCTTGTAGGTGGTGGTAGTGGTGGAGAAGAGTGTGGAGGATGAAGATGGAGAAGATGGGTTTGAAATTTTTTATTATTTTAAATTGAGTGTTCATAAATATTTTGTTTAACAATTGAGTCCACATGTTTTTTTTTTTATTGAAGTGGGTAAGATGGAATGTCTGAAATACCCCTATGATAAGACAAACATGTTGACTGGATGACTAGGCAAACGGGGAGATCACAAAAAATTGGACGGAAGTCCTTTTAGGGCAGATCGTAAAAACATTCAGGACGTTAAAAGTCAAAATTAAACATAAGGGATGTTAAATACGAATTGAAAATACATAAAGGACTAATTAGGCCATTTTGCCATCCTATGTATTCTAGTATTTCTTTCTTTTTAATAAAACGTCAATCAATATGACCACAATGAGCTTTGCAATTTCCAAACAAATTACAGTGGTCAAATCACCATGCAATCCTCATATATTAAAGGAAAACATTTTTCTTTTCAACCCCATTTTATTTTTTTTTTTTTTTTATGAAAAATGCCTCAGCTATCATATACATTCAAAATATTGACATCAGAACTTGGCAAAATCCGAAGAAGCTTGTATATTAGTTTGAGTATGGTCTATTACAGCTTTGGCCCGAGGGAAAGGAGATACTCTCCTGAGGAATATAACCTATATGGTTGTTATACTTAGCTTAGTTGGCTAAATTATGCGCTAAGATATTACACTTTCTTGGTACAAAAACCATATTCCAATCTCTACGGTCTTTGAGATATTTTCTCCTCTTCTGAATGGTTGGTTTGCTCAGCCAATTTTCCATGTCTTTATTACCCAAAAGACTTGGATCACGAATAGAGAATCTCTCTCGACTATCAAATGTTGACATTGGATATCGTCGAGGGTAAAAAGTGTCCACACCCCCTAACCTTTTCTCAATTTTGATTTTTTACCCTGAACTTTTATGGAATAGCAACATGTGAATCTCACATGACTTAACTCATGAACATTTTGAGAAAAATGTCCTAACCTAAAAAAAATTCGAAATGGGATCAGAAAATTGTGCCAAAATTTTCCTTATATTTTTTTGGTAAACCTATTTTGTTAAATATTTTCAAATAACATGAGAATGGACCAAATACATATCACTAGTAATTTGTTATATATATTTTTTTTTTTTTTCAGAAGAGGACAATATATTTTTCTTTAAGCAGAAAAGGTCAAGATAAATGTTTTGACGAAGTGCTATGCATTATAGATTGTTCACTGGTCTTTTAAAGTAAAGTAAATTGATTACCTTTTAGCCGTTTTCTTATCCCATATTGATTTTTTAGGTCATAATTTATTTTTTCTTAAAATGCCCCTAAGTTAAGTCATGTGATAGTCACATGTTGCTACACTCCATAAAAGTCCAGGGTCAAGAATTTTGTGTTTCTTAGTTCTGGGTCAAAAACCAAAATTAAAAAAAAAAAAAAATTAGGGAGCGTTAACACCTTTTACCCTATCGTCAACCCCATCCCCCAAAGGAAAAAAAGTTTCCAATTGACATTGGGCCATCAATACCAATTCCTTTCAGGGGCTTTGCATGGGCCTGGCCTATTATTTTCATTTCAGTCATGGCATGCCACCCGAAAGAGGAGGACAAACATTTTTGTCCAGAACGGAAGTCCCACTTCCGTCCCGGGTCCATAACGGAAGTGAGAGTTCCGTCCTGGATGACGTGGCAGTTTTTCCCACGCGCGTTGCCACGTGTTCAGGACGGAAGTGGGACTTCCGTTATGGTCCTGACAAAAAATACCCTACGAAAACCCTAACTTTTGTCCGTGACTTTGAGGACGGAATTCCCACTTCCGTCCTCAACTTCCAGCCAATTTGCAGGGTGTAGTCACTTCTTACTTTTGCTTTTTTGACCCAAAAAAAATTTCTGAACGGTTTTGGCAATTTCGTGCGCATTTATGACCGGTTTTCAGAGACTTGTCCAATAAGAAAATTAATTTCACAATTTCCAAACACATCAATAAATACCCCTCCAAACCTCTCCACAACATACAACCTTCTCAAACCCTTAAAAACCCTATCCTCCGTATTACTAGCTTTGAAAATGAATAGCGAAATGAATCCCGGCCTGGAAGAGTATTTCAGATACCAATTTAGAATTGCGGTCGAAAATCAAACCGATGGAAAAATGGTAGTATTGTATTTAGTAATGAGTAATTTTTTATTGTATGAAATGTGTTAAGCTATCTAACTCATAATTTTGGATTTGTAGCGTCTTCCATCGAAGTACACAAGTTGGTTGGAGCAAACTGGTCTCGGGTTAGCAAATTCTATCTATCTGAAGGGGCAAAATGGCCTATTTAGTCCTTTATGTATTTTCAATTCGTATTTAACATCCCATATGTTTAATTTTGACTTTTAACATCCTAGAAAGTTTTTACGATCTGCCTTTAAAGGACTTCCGTCCGATTTTCTGTTATTTCCCTGTTTGTCCAATCATCTGGTCAACTTTTTTGTCTCATCACAAGGGTATTTAAGACATTTCAACCTATTTCTCACATGAAAACATTTGGGTATTCAATTGTTTAAAAAAATAACTATGAGTAGTCAATTTAAAATAACAAAAAATTTCAAACCCATATTCTCCATCTTCATCCTCCACACTCTTCTTCACCACCACCAATTACAGCCGCCGCCACTGCCACTGCCACCGACCATCCCTACATCTAAACAAAAATGACAATTCATAGAACCAAAAACCATGAAACGAAATAAAACCAGTAAAAGAAAACAACTGAGAAGGATTGAACTAAATGGGTCATGTGCCTATTGTACAATTTATCATAAAACTTGTAATTTGTTGAAATCGAAAAAAAAATTACAAGTTTGGTTTTCAAAATTAGCACTGAATTTAGATATCTAAGTCAAATAATTTGGTGAATTCATATCTCAAAATTTGACAATGGACAATGAAGAACCCAAAAAAAAAAAAAAAACTAATTTATAAATTAACTGCACATTCCTATTAGTGAACAATGAATGCGAAATACTTAGCAACAATGAAAGTGAAAACCTGCAAGAAATGGATGAAATCGAAAGAAGGAAGCTCTACTTAGTGGAGATGAAGCCCAGTTGGAGTAAAAGCTTAGAGAATGATGGGCCTCTGCTGCAAATTTTTTTTTGGAGGAAAAGTTCGAATCTTGGATCGAAATAATTTGGTGAATTTATATCTCAAAATTTGACAATAGACAATGAAGAATCCAAGAAAGATGAGGGATTAGATGGTGGTTGTTGTTGGTGGTGGTGGAGAAGAATATGGAGTTTTCAAACTCTAGAACATTAATTTTCCAAGTCAAGATTAAGGTCACAGATGAACTTTCTTTAAATTGAAATATGATAGTGGGTGGGGGTGAGTGTTGCAGGTGGTGGCGGTGGTGGGTGTTGTAGGTGGTGGTAGTGGTGGAGAAGAGTGTAAAGGATGAAGATGGAGAAGATGGGTTTGAATTTTTTTATTATTTTAAATTGAGTGTTCATAAATATTTTGTTTAACAATTGAGTCCACATTTTTTTTATTGAAGTGGGTAAGATGGAATGTCTGAAATACCCCTGTGATAAGACAAACATGTTGACTGGATGACTAGGCAAATGGGGAGATCACAGAAAATTGGACGGAAGTCCTTTTAGGGCAGATCGTAAAAACATTCAGGACGTTAAAAGTCAAAATTAAACATAAGGGATGTTAAATACGAATTGAAAATACATAAAGGACTAATTAGGCCATTTTTCCATCTGAAGGACGACTTTGGGAATCAATGGTGCGTTTATGTAACCAAAATAGATGACACCTACTACCTAGACGGAGGTTTGCAACAATTTTTGCGTGACAACAATCTTCGTCCCACAAATAAAGTTCATTTTATACCATCTCCAGGGAATCTATTGGATATTTATGTTATGGGAGGGCCCGGGATAGGTTACCTGAAGGGCGAATTATCGTATCCCTCCGACGGGGCCTTTTTCCGGCAGAGTTTTCGAATTCACATTGACAAAACATATTCGGGACTTTCCAAACCGGTACGTTCAGTAATATTAAAATCTTAGTAATAAAATCGTTCATTTTACAATTATGTGTTGTAATGTTGTTTCCCATGAACAGTGGATATGTCTGCAGTACATGCAATGGCGTGTTAGAATGCAGCTTGGAATCCCCGAAGTATTACACATGCGCAACCTTCACGGTAACAAATTGACACTGCAAGTGACTAGAGGCAGAAGGCTGCATTATCACTATTTTTTGGAGTGGGATGAGTTTGTTGTGTTTTCTAGATTACACCCGGGATGACCATGTAAAAATTCATCCAGACCCCCTACGATATCCTTGATTACAGGGCTGGGAATGATGATTTTTTCGATTTATTACGTCAACTTTAATAATATGTAAGATGTTCGATGAAATTGAATGGAAAAAAATCGAGCACATTCACAACAATTTTATAAATTCTAAACTATTACAGATTCGAAGAATTTAAATACAATTCTTGTGGAGGGTGGTTCGTTTGAAGATGTGCTAACATGGGGGCAAGTCTTCGGTTGTGGCTGACTCGCTTACAGTGTCCGCACTTCTTTTCCCTTTGAGTGCCCCTGTTCTCTGTGTCCATAGGCATTTGGTATCTCCGCCTCCGAGGTCGACCCACGCGTAGCTTTCATGTTAGGAGGGTGATATGTCATATCAAAAGGGGGAGGTCTCCAATGAACGGGATCAGGTACAGGATATAAAATAGACTTGTAAGTATTCCTATAATGATCCAGAGAATAGACAGGGTGGATGTATTGAGAAGCATTCTGCATTATCGATTTGGACACGGCAATGACATGGGAGCATGGAGCTGAATAAGCAGCCCACTTAACACATGTACAATCACAAGCTGATAAGTTGACCGCGTATATTTTTCCACCTAGGCCCGGTCCTCTATGTCGGGGACATGACCCCTATAGATACCTTGGTCCATGTGGTGTCGGTTTACAACCAGAGTTGCTGCCTTCTGTTCGTACGCGAAATATTGCTCCCATATCCTCTTAGGGAAAGGCGTTTGACAACCATTTGCGTCTTGCCGGTGTTTGTCAAAATAATGTACAAGTTTTAAAAAAAATCATCTCCACAAGCGCTTTCAAAGCGCGCTCTACTGCTGCTTTAGAACGCTATTAAGCGCCTCGACATGTTTGTAATCATGCAACCAAACGCATTCCCCGTCGTATGTCAAAGTCCACAACTCTTTGGGTTCTTTGCATTAACTGATTAAACGCATCCTCATCTTTTTCTTTGATACGGTTTAGATATAAATCGCACTTAACCTTTTTCGGTTGGCTTGCAAGCAATCCACACATAATCTTTCAATTCTTTGTTTTTTGCATGAGTGTGGAAATTGGACCTGTAATGCCTAAGGCAGTATCGGTGCATTGCCTTTGGGGGTTGCCATCCGGGGAGGGTTGCCACGGCACTAAGAATGCCGGCATGACGATCGCTTATAAGACACACTTGAAGGTCTTTCACAACATATTCCCTCAAGTGCCAAAGGAACCACGTCCCAAGTCAAAGATGATTACAGATCGACCAACGCAAAAAGCAAGGGGTAAAATTTAGTTGTTAGCATCCAGAGTGCTTGCAACCAGGAGAGTCCCTTTATAATTCCCCCTAAGGTGTGTCCCATCAACTGAAATTATGGGCCGGCACCACGGGTAACCGTCAACCAACGGTTTAAAAGTTCAGAACAATGACCTGAACACCTTAGGCCCATTATCGGTTTCTCGCGGGTGGTAGAGAAATTTGACTATCGTACCCGGGTTTGAATCATTTAGTGCCCGGATATAATGCGGCAGTACTTGAAAAGTTGATTGCCAAGTACCAAAAAGTGTTTCTATAGCATTTACTGCGGGCATACCAAGCTTTTCTATGAGTACAAGTCAAATTCATATCGGTGGTACAAGCGACCTAATTAATTTAATGAGATATTTCGAGGATCAGTCTGAACAAGGTGTATAATTTTTACCTCGATGTAGCTGGAGGATATGTTGCGTTTTTTGTTCTGGTCCATCAAGCAGTAGTAGGCCGGGTTCAGCTTGGTAACCTTCCACATTCCATCCACCCTGCTATGATTTACGCGAACGTACCAACTGCATCGGGCATTTTTGGTTGAATTTCTACACACCCCGCTGAACCATTGTTTGTTGCTCTTCTCTCTTTTCCATTCCCTTAATGCCACCTTGTCATGCCACACGTTCACTGCCAACATTGCCTCGCGTTTATCCTTGAATTGCATCCCCAAGCATATTTCAGGAATATTGGGATTCCACGTTTTAATTTTTTCTCCCCCGTATGTGATTTCAGGTACAGGTTCCATGGAACCCATATCATTCCAACAGGCAAAATTACCATAGTTACCGTACGATGGCAAATTCCATTACGGAATGGCCAGGGCGGAAAGTAGAGGGTCTCGGTTCAGGCTCTTGTACCGTCTCTTCAGTGCTTGGTCCACCGGTTTGTTGTTGGATTTCGGGGTTGTCATCTTCCGCTACCCCCTCTGCGTCCTCCTCTACCCCGTCGTCCTCGTGGTCTCCGGCACTATCGTCGGCGCAGTCGTCTTCCGTTTCCGGAATGCCGTCAATGTCTGATATTGGACCCAACGAATCCATGACCGAATTATCGGTACAGGGATCGTAAGTAGACGGTGGGGGCATATTTGGTAATGGATTTGGCTCCGAATAAAATGGTTGCTGAACAAATTGTGGCTCCGGTACAAAGTGTGTTGTCGGTATTACAAAGTTATCTGCATGTCTCTGCATAGGTTCCAACAGGGCACCAACATGGATTCCTTGGAGTTTGAAATCCGTTTGGATTCCCCACAAACTATCTAAACCTTCTTCCTCGTTAAGGTTGACAACATCGTACGCCACCATGTTGAACGTCGTCATGAAGAATGGACGGATCATTATTAGCCGAACATTGACAGTAGAAAGCTCGACTCCTTTGCGGCGACATATTCTATTGCAAAGTTGTCTTAATGAAATCCTTTGTATAACTTCAAAACTTTTTTCGCTAGGCTCGGCAAAACGGGGGGTAACCCCCATTTTCGTACACTATATTGTGGTCGAAATGTAAATACAATCTCATTGGACATTCTAGTGCCATTTTTTAGCAAAACGAAATAAGGGGTTGAGGAAAGATGAGGGTTTTAAGAACAAATTAATTGGGGAATGTTGTTTGGGGTATGAAAAATGGATGGGAGGGTATTGAATTTTATAGAGATTTTGCAGCAAATGGGCAAAGCCTCTGCCAGTTGAGAACGGAAGTGGGACTTCCGTCCACTTCCGTTCTCAACCGGCACAGGATTTTTCCCAAAAATCCTCCCTTGTTCCCCCCGCGCATTTGAGGACGAAATTACCACTTCCGTCCTCAAATTGCAGGCTATTGTCACATGTCACTTTTGTATTTTTCCCGAAATATTTGGACCTGTTTCTTGCAGTTTCGTTCGCATTACTAACCTATTTTAAGATACTTGTCCAATTCGAAAACTTAACTTTATAATTTCATACTAAATCTATAAATAACACCTCAAAATCAAATTACTGACAATTCCATTAAATTCATACAAATAAATTTACATCGAACATTTAAAAATACAAACTCCCGGTTATTCAAATCCTAATTCTCTCGAAACTTATGCTCAATCATTTTCCAAGCACTACTGTTGCTGGACGATGCATCCGACATCGGGTATTCAGGGGGAGCCTCCACAGTTACCTCTTCAGGAGATGTTGAACTTTGTCCAGCTTCGTCCATAAATCCTCTTCCTTCGTACCCAAAAATATGGCAAAGAAGGATAAAGAATAATTCGCCACTTCTTTTGTACCGCTTAGCCCTTGGATTAGCCTAAATTAGAGTTATATAAAAAAAATATTTAGTTATGAAAATATACAGTTAATACAGTGTGCCTTAATTACATGAAACTTACCGTAGCGTATTCCGCCCACGGGCCTCAGCCACCGATCCAAGTCAACAACGTTCGTCGCTTCAGTCGTACTTGAACCATGATTTGTGGGTGAGCGCTTGAAATTCCAAAACCGCCTACGCAGTTTTGCTGAGACTCGCGTCGATCAGTATAGCTGTAAATTGACCCCGGTCACGAGAATTAATTCAGTAAACAATTTCATTGTAGCAATCAAACCAACGTTTTTCTCCGGGGTAACCCTGCATACTGAAATCATAACAAATTTCTATTAAAACCTCCTCGTATTCGGCTGGCCATTCTCTAGTAAAATCAATATCCCTGAACTTTTTACGCATTTCTTTTTGCATAAATTCGGGAAAGTTGGCCATTACGGAGGATATGGTTTTTTTTTTTAAAAAAAAATATTTTCAAAGCTAGTAATACGGAGGATAGGGTTTTTAAGGGTATGAGAAGGTTGTATGTTGTGGAGAGGTTTGGAGGGGTATTTATAGATGTGTTTGGAAATTGTAAAATTAATTTTCTTATTGGACAAGTCTTTGAAAACCAGTCATAAATGCGCACGAAATTGCCAAAACCGTTCAGAATTTTTTTTTGGGTAAAAAAAGCAAAAGTAAGAAGTGACTACTGCGCTGCAAATTGGGCTGGAAGTTGAGGGACGGAAGTGGGAATTCCGTCCTCAAAGTCACGGACAAAAGTTAGGGTTTTCGTAGGGTATTTTTTGTCAGGACCATAACGGAAGTCCCACTTCCATCCTCGTGTCTATAACGGAAGTGCCACTTCCGTCCTGGACATGTGGCAACGCGCGTGGGAAAAACTGCCACGTCATCCAGGACGGAACTCCCACTTCCGTTATGGACCCGGGACGGAAGTGGGGACTTCGATTCAGACAAAAAATGTTTGTCTCTCTCTTTCGGAGTGGCGTCTGTGATCGAAATGAAAATAATGGCCGCCCATGCAAAGCCCCTTCCTTTCAGTTCAGCTCAATACTATCCCTACTTACCAATTCCGTTATATATAACAAAAGGAGCCCATTTTATTTTGGTAAAACAGCCCAATAAAAATTTGGTAACCTTATATGTTGAGAGTGGGATTTGAACCCACGCCCTTTCGGACCAGAACCTTAATCTGGCGCCTTAGACCAACTCGGCCATCTCAACATGAATGATAAGATTGCTCTACAAAATCGTATAACCATTTTGACCACTCTACTCTTTCAATCTTAGGGTTAAAACTTAATATTGAAAAAGAAAAAAAGCTTATCATCAATTAGTTATGGATTGTATATAAATAAATTGCTCAATTGTTCAAGCAATCTTACTAGAACGATTTGTCTCATATTTGATATTTATTAGGCGAATATCCATTTCATTTCTCTATCCCTTTGTTAGTAATTGGAGAAGAATATAAAAATAAGATTATTGAGTTCGATTTTTATTTCATAAATAAAGAAGAATAGGATACTTCATACTTGATAAATATTTTAGATTTTAGTAGCATAATGTTTATATGTCCTAGACTTTGCTGTTCTCCGCCAATATAAAGCACGAATTTTTGCCATTTAAGGAAAAAAACCAAAATGAAAAGAATATTGGGGAAAAGGCAATCCTAAAACCGTACTTGTGGGGTTAATCTTATAACTCTTTACATGAATTGGGCGGGTTTACCTGTATATGTGGGCTCCGCTCAATTAATGTGAGAAATTGTGAAGTCCGTCTTATAAGTACGGTTCTAAATTGAGTGACTTGAATATTAGTTGATTTTATTTTTCTAGGGAGAAAATATATTGTTGCATTGTCGATGGAGTCAGTTGAGTCGGTGGTTGAATTCGTTAATTTACAAGACCTACGTTTTGGTTTTGTGTTTGACACTAGTTAAGAATTTAACCAAATCCCTTCGTCCCCATTCAAAAGAAAGAGATTATGGGTAATTTTATATTGAAAATGATTAATGGTTAAAATTTAGGGTAATATGCAATAAATGACCCTTATTTATTTTGAGATTTCAACGGCTGGATCCAAAAAATGTTTTGTGCGGAAAAATAGCCACAATAATTTTACGGGCAGCAAAAGTGAGGCTCCGATTGAAATTCTGGGCAAATATTCTAAAAATTCCACACGTGCCTAGCACGTGAGGGGTATAATGGTAAAAAAAGGACAAACTCCCCCAACAGCCTGTCTACAATATACCCTATAAATCCCCATCGAAACCTTATTGTTTTTAGTTAGCAATTGGAAATCACAATCCTTATAATTCATTTTTATTTTTAACCGATTTTAGCTGCAAAATTGAAACTCTCCCCCCAATAGGTGTCTTCAATGTCATTGAATTCCGGTTTCAAATCAAGGAACACTACGAGACAGTTTGGGTGTGGGTGTCCGAAGTTGGTAGCGATGTATACATCTTGGACCCATGAGAGCCCTGGTCGTAGATTTGTCAACTGCTCCAAATCAAGGGTAAGTCAATGTTGATGTAAATTTCTTAAATTTTTTGGTTATGGCTTTTGATTTCGATGCAGGAGGGGGCTTGTGGTTATTTCGAGTGGATTGACAACCCCAAAAGTAAGGTTGATAGAGATATAATAGCAGGTCTTCTTCGAAAACTCGATCGATATGAGGAGGACAATGATGTTTTGAAGAAAAAGGTTATCAAGATGGAGAAGAATAACAGTAGCGTGTTGTAGTCTTGTTGGACTATTGGTTGTTGTAATAGTGTTTGTATCTGGGTTCACAGTTAATCGGTGTAGCGTTGATTCATAAAATTCTTCAGAATTTTAAGAAGTTGTAATGGTGTTTGTTCATGTGGTTCATTTGTTGTTAGCTGGATCTGATTGTTTTTTTTGAATGAAATCCAAGTGTTTCCTAACCTCTATTGAAGTGGATATGCAAAATGGATTTGTAATAACACAGAAAATTGCACAAAAAAACTCAAATTTTGTATTACCATTTCAGCCATCAAAAGATGAAGCCAAAAATACCATTGTACTGGTTTACATACAAAATGCTTTCAAAGCATACCAAAAATTACCTGAGTCTGGGTTTCCAAGGAAAAAAAAACATGCACAAAATAGTAGAACTAATGTATATTTTAGTTAAAAAGTGGCATAACAAGCGAACAAACAATTCATGATTTATGGCCTAAACGATCCTGGATTCAGTTATTATGAATCCTTGCATCAGCCATTTGCTTGAGCCTCTGAGATTGTCTTGGTGTAGCTTGAGTTAGCTGAGATTGGTCTTCATCCATCACCGCAACAGCCATTGCTTCTGCCATTAGCTCTTCCTCTTCCATCACCAATTTTTCCTGTGTAAAAAGAATCAATTAAGTTTAAGAAAGATCAAAGAAATACTGTAAACATTGATGCTAAAAATGTTACTTCCACCTGATCAATGAAATCATCATCATCCATTAAGTCCTCAGCATTTACTTGTGGTTCAGGTTTCATGACATTAGCCTCAGCAGTTGTTTCATCAACTAATTTCTCTTTGCAAGTCCTTCTATTGTGGCCCAGTATACCATACTTGTTGCATTTGTTCATGTTGCTATGAACAACTGGTGGAGAGTATTCAACATGGTTGTCTTGGCTCTCAGTGAACACAAAGTCTCTTGAGTTCTCTATTTCATCTTTTTTGGGACACCTCCTTGCATTGTGACCCTTAGCTAAGCACAAGGTACATTTAGAAACCTTACCTACCCTTCTCAGCTTTTGTGTCACATCTGCTCCCTTAGGAGCTTTTTCAAAAGGATCCCTCATTCTTACCTTTTTGGGCCTACCAGGCAACTTGATTTTAACAGGTGGCAGAAGTGGAGGATTACCATATTGGGGCCAAAACATTGGACCACTGATTGGACTTACAATAGTAGCGTATGTTTGTTCAAATGTAGAAACATGATACACTTCACTAACATAATCCTCAACAGTATCATCAATTGCTATAATAGCACAAGCATGCACACATGGAATCCCACATAATTCCCATTTCCTGCATGTACATGATTTTAACCCAAGATTCACAGCACACTTGTCCCCATAACATCACTCAACTTGAAATTTTCCCCCACCAGCAGTATGAACAATGTAGTTAGAAGTCTTATCACATAGAGCATCAACATACTTTTGAATCCTAGGACATAAAATTGAAACTTGTTTCTTTATCCATTGCCTTTTATACTCATGTCTAGTCATCAAGTATGTCATAATGGTCTCAATCAGGTCAAGAATTGGGTTAGTTCTAGCTTGCATTATCACAGCATTAAAACTTTCACAAAGGTTATTTAAAATCATGTCACACTGAGTATGTGTACTAAAAAATGCCCTACTCCATTGCTTTGCATTACAAACATTTGCCAACCCGTCATGTGCATTAGAATCAATTACCTTAAGCTTTTCCATGTTATGAATGAATTGATTTGGATATGTTGACCTTGCACAATTCCAGAGAAAATCTTTGAGCATTTGACCAACATGTTTTTGTCTGAAATTCTGATGCAAATGCCTTACACAGAACCTATGTTCTGCATAAGGCAGATGATTCTCCAAAACACCCACAAGTCCCTGCCAGTTGAAATAAATAAAGATTAGCATGTAATAAAAAAATTGTCAAATTAATTGACAAAAGCATAAATTATCTTCTGTCTGTTAGAAATTATCGTCCACTGCTATTGTTCTGTAAAACCCAAGTCTTCCATCAAGCAAAAAACAAACCACTCCCAAGTTGCTGCAGTTTCAGACTCAACTACAACAAAGGCTAGTGGGTACAAGGAATTATTAGCATCCACACCAGTGCACTTAGTAAAATCCCAGGATGTGGGCCTCTCAGATGACATCCATCCAAACCCAGCACTCTCCTACACCCAGCCACATAACTTGCCTTCACAGCCTTAACCTCCAAAACCTCTTCTGCCCTTCTGGCAAACTTTCTGGAATAAGATGAACAGATGACTGAGGATCAGATTTTTTGACTTTCTCCACATAGTCCCACAGTTTTTCATACTGATCAGAGAATTTTCCTTGTAAAATTTCAAGTGCCCTTTTTTTAGTCATGTATGTTGTCCAATCAGATATGTAATATTGCAACTCTCTCCAAATCTTGGTCACAAAATCTCTAATCTTTACCCCATTTGTTTGCCTAAAAAAGTCCAAGTATCTTCTAGCTAAGTACTTAGTGTTAGTAGTGCCCTAGGACCATTAGTACATGTTGTGCGTTTTATTATCTTTTGAGCATGTAATTGAATAGTTAATTTTGCTTTTGATTATCAAATGTGTGATTTGATAGTAAAACTCATTAGCTTATGTAATTACTATTCTAGAAGTCCCTAGTTTTATGTAATGCTTAATTACTATGAAATAAAACTAGTATGATTGTTGATTGATGATCTTGTTTTACTGATCATGTGTAATGGATACAAATCACATCATAGATGCAATATATAGGGATACATTGTATCGACGTGATCCGTCGAGAAGTAATACTTCATGGTCTTAAGTAATAAGTATTACTTCTCAATACTATTTTAGAATCCTTAGACCTTATGTCTTCATTGATTCTAGTATGAATGGAGCCACGTTTTGACTCGGTCGGACGTTACTTGTAACAGAGTAATCAATACGATCGATGATCGGATGTAGTGTCCCTATCATAGCTTGAATGTGAGAGACATTGTAAGGAATTTGTCCTCTCTATTATTGAGAGAGATATCCATGGGCCCCTCGATAGGGAAAGACTCATTTAAATGCATGGCCGTGCTCAAATGTATTTGATAAAGTGGTTATCAAATGCTATTTGTCGAAACGGTCTACCTGGAGATCGAGCATAAATACAATTAAGCTTAATAAGGGTGACGACCACCATGCCTTATGCTTAATTAGGATATCGCGAGACAAAGGGATTAAATAGCGGATTGACATTAGGTTCCGTTGTAAATTCATTCACTTTGGATAGTCACAATGCACTGCTAGGGCCGCTTGTGACTTATGAACTCACACTAATACTATGTTTGTTTTCATTGCCATTGTGATATGAACCTACAGGGTCACACGCATAGACGAGCTAACGAGCTTCATGTCCAGATTCAATGAATCCAGAAAGTGTCTAGTTTCATTGTATCTGACATTTTTCTTTCGAAAATAATAAAGTGTTTATTACTCGAATTAGAGATAGGGAGCAATTTCGATATTTTACCTATAGTCGGGATTACGTGGGAATTATTATCCGATAAGGACTCCCACTACCAGTGAAAGTCTAGGGAACGTGGGATTCTGAGACTCCCACTGCCGAGAGAAGTTGAGTAGAGGTGGGAGTTGTTCTAGTAACAAACTCTCACACTCTATTTAACATCTCTTAGCCGAAACCTAGAAGGCTAATGCTTTTCAGCCGAAATACCTTAGTATCCAGAAAAGAGTTTTCTGCCTCTCCCTTTTCTCTCTGATTCCCGAAACCCAGAAAGACGAAGAGCTAGCAATCGCTGCCCGTTTCGTCGCGTGGATACCGGTAGAGGGACATTCCGCAAAGGGAATTCCGTTGGTGGCAGATTAGCATCCAAGAAACGTAAGTCTTTTCTTGTTGTTTTTCGATTCGTTTTGTATGAGCGGATCCTTCAGGGGAGGACTCATGGGTGTTTGGAACGAGTTTCCGCCTATGAATCCCTTCACTTAGGACCTACAAGTGCTTTGTTATGACTTCTCCTACACCTATGCCTTGCATGCAAAATCCTGATTTGCCAATCACTTGTTTCAGGGATAGGTGCTGCATACAACATCCACTTACATTTGTTACCAGAACATGATGCCACAACTCTCTTTCTATTGCTCCTCCTGATTTTGATGAGCTTTCCCATTTTCACCCTATGGTTTTTTATGGCTTCCTTCAAAATAGGTTTACTACTGAACACCATTCCAATTTTAAACCTAGGATTTAACATGTCAACCTCTGGCCTAAACCTCTCAATCTTTCCACTCCCATTTTCCATCTCCTTTTCAAAAGAAGAACTATCAAAATCCTCAGAATCATAAGCATCAGAATCCTCTTTTTCCACATAACCCTCACCAATGTCCAATTCTATGTGTCCATCATGATTTTTTGAGTAGTATTTTTCAGGGTTGCTGAAGCTTTTTGGTAAATTGGAGGGATCCACTAGAATTTCATCATCACTGATCTTCCAAGCTAACTCAAGCAAATGATGAATATTCAGTAGATTCCTCATAATCTGGATCATCGGATTCAGAATCATCTGAGAAATTAGTAACATCAACAACTGAGTTATTTTGAAACACATTTAGCTCATCAAGATCCAAACTAACATAGTAACTACCAACCAATTGTGCATTTTCAACCTCGTTCATAGTAAGAATACCTTTGCCTTTCTTACTCCTTATACTAGCTTTTGACTCACAGAAAACATCAGTAAAATCATCAACAAGATCTTTTGGAAATATTGTCTTCCTTTTTTACCAATACCACTCCCCTGTTTTCTTTGGCACTGAACTCTTAGAACCACTACCCTTAGAAACACTTTTTTTTCTTTGGAGTCGTTACCATTTTAGGTATGCTGCACTTCAGTTTTGGATCAACAACTAGAAACAACTCAGTAATACCCCTAGACTCGGCAGTTTCAGCTAATATACTCATATCAGTTTCTGAGTAGACCATTGTCAAAGAAGGGTTTGGATTGTTTTCATCTATGTTGTACCAAGCCTGATTGACTTTTTTATAGCCTAAAACACTACAGATTAAGTGTAAAGCAAAAAAAAACCCAAAATTGCCTACTCGCCAATGGTCGAAGTAATCAATCCCACTACCAGCATATTGACTTGCAACTATCCGAGTTGGATTGCCACCATAAAACTTCCCACCATGTAAGACCCTCAGACTAAATTTTATGGTCCCAGCAACTGCAATTAAAAAAGGAAAAAAAAATTCAACTTTAAAAAAATTTCAATTATATATGACTTAAGTGTACTGTAAAGTCAAAAAATAAATACTTTCTTAATATTACCCAACAACCACTGCAAAACTTATTTAATGAAAAAGTACATAAACCAGGTAAAAAACAATATTTCAGAAATTTCTGTATAAAACAAACATAATAAAGACAAGAAAGTAAATTTTTGGGACCACAAAACTATTTTTCACGTTTTTTACCCAGAAAAAACTAAAAAGTTCCCACCTTTTCAAAATATTCCATGTATTTTTCATAGATACTCTCAAAAAAAATTGTTTTTATTACCAAATCTGTCAATATCTAAAAGAAATTTTAGGAAATAAATAGATTCCTTACCATAAACAGTTTTTTGTTAACTTTTTCTAAGTCTCTTAACTGCATTTCTGCTTGTAATATTCTTATTCCAGCTCTCTTGTATCGCTATAAGCAAGAAATTCAAACCAAACAGATGATTTGAAGGTGGAAGTTGAACAGTCTTAGGGTTTTCTGTGAGAGGAACTGAAGATTAAGATGTTTGTTAAGTTTAGAAATGAGGGTTTTCGGGTTATTATGCTTATAAGGAAGACGTATTGGGTCGGTTTCGGGGTTAGAAAAGGGTCGGTTCGGGTTTAGGAAATGATACGTCCTTTTTTTACCATTATACCCCTCACGTGCCAGGCAAGTGTGGGATTTTTAGAATTTTTGCCCGGAATTTCAACCGGAGCCTCACTTTCGCTGCCCGTAAAATTATTGTGGCTATTTTCCGCACAAAACATTGTTTGGATCCAGCCGTTGAAATCTCGAGGGATCACCGAGGGAGCGTCTTTTGTCCGTTTTCGACAAATCTTATAAGAAAATCGAACACAGCGAGACAAGCTTCGAGTGAGCAAAAGCATAATTGCAATTGGACTTTGAACAGGAAGACATCGCACCGGGAGTGGGTGCTGGTTTCTAGATTTTGTTTTATGCGCACTTCCGATAGAATCCTCGTACAGGTAACATCTGAACCTTGATCATAGTGATTTTTTTATATTTAGAAACTAGATTGAATTGGCAATAATCTTAATGGAAATATCCTAATGTTTTATTCTGTTAGTAATCCAAAACTGTCTCTATACTCAGTCCTCCTCGTATAAACAATCATACATTCATAAAAACAACAATTGTAAGGAGTAAGTTACAACTCAGTAAATATAGAAACGCCTCCCCAGGAAAATCCGATTATATATATATATATATATATATATATATATATATATATATATATATATATATATATATATATATATTTCAAAAAACAGATAGGATTTTAAAAGAGTACATTTTAAGCATAATTCTTTTGATAGAAAAAGTTATTTCAGAAATTCAGACAGATTTCTCTTATTTTAACATATTCAGAATAGAAACAGAATTTACAGAGTGATACTTTGATCAGGGATCGTAGGTTTACTGAATCAGAATAGACAGTATCCCAAGTCAACCCACAAAGTATCAGCAATACCATAATTTTCATAATAACGTTCAATTGACAACTGAAACAGATATTTTTTTTTGTCTTCTTCTTTTGTTGTTAGAAAAGATATAAAATATTTCTTATGAGATTGTTCGAAGGGGAAAAAATCACTTAATAGAGTGAACGGATTAGCAAAAGTATACTGAGAAATGAATAGGATGTCCAATTTTTCCACGTCACTCGTCTCAAACAGACCTGGTTTAAATGGTGGTCTTGGCTGACCTAGAAAAATAATGTAAAGCTTCCACTAATTTATACAATCTGATACCTTAATACGAGAAATCGACAACATGAACAGTGGTTCCATGGGCTTCAAAGCTGAAAATATAATTAAAGCCTATTCTAGACTTTAATGTACAAAAGACTAAAATGCCCTTCTTAGCCACTTTGCTTGGTAGGACCGAATTGAATACTTTGTAAACTTAACAGGTTGACTTGAATATCATCTTCTAGTTGAAGTTTAGCTTCCTCTTTAGTCTTCAACTCCCGGATCAATGTAGAGATAGCTTGAGCCATTTTCCTTGCTCTTTGTCTTGTCATTGATCCTTGAATGTTTGATAAGGGATCCTTTGAGTAGGGCAGCCCCTTGGATGGTCCCTCATCATCCCCTCCCCCTTGAAAAGCATGATTCGTCCTCGAATCATCATCAACATAATCTGTATCAAAATCAAAAGAGGACAAGTCAGAAACATTAAACGTAGAATGTACACCATACTCACCTTTCAAGTCTATCTTGTACGCATTATCATCCATCCTTGCAACAACTTGAAAATGACCATCTCCCATTGGGTGTAATTTACTCTTTCTCTCATTAGGAAATCTGTCTTTCCTAAGGTGTAACCAAACCCAATCACCAACTTCAAAGGATATTCTCTTGTGGCCTTTATTGGCATATTTTGCAAATTGCTCATTCCGCTTTGTAATCTTCTCGACTACTTGTTGATGTATTCTTTGTATATAATCTGCCCTAGAATCACCTTCTACATCATAATACTCATCAACAGGTAAAGGAGTTAGATCCAAAGGGGTTAAGGGGTTAAAACCATAAACAACTTCAAAATGAGAGTTATGTGTAGTATAATGCAAAGTCCTATTGTAAGCAAATTCATCAATAGGTAAACAATCTTCCCACCTTTTTAAGTTTTTTTTGAATTAAAGATCTAAGTAATACCCCCAAAGTCATATTTGTTACCTCAGTTTGGCCATCCGTTTGTAGGTGAATTGATGTAGAAAACAACAATTTAGTCCCCAACTTGCTCCAAAAGGTCTTCCAAAAGTAACTTAGGAACTTTACATCTCTATCACTCACAATGTTTTTCGAAATACCATGTAGCCGAACCACTTCTTTTAAAAACAAATCCGCAACATGACTTGCATCATTTGTTTTCCTGCAAGGAATAGAGTGAGCCATAGTAAATAGAAAGCTGAAAATATAATTAAAATCTAGAATAGACTTTAATGTACAAAAAGACTAAAATGCCTTTCTTAGCCACTTTGCTTGGTAGGGCCGAAGTGAATACTTTGTAAACTTAACATGTTGACTTGAATATCATCTTCTAGTTGAAGTTTACCTTCCTATTTAGTCTTCAACTCTCGAATCAATGTAGAGATAGCTTGAGCCACTTTTCTTGCTCTTTGTCTTGTCATTGGTCCTTGAATGTTTGATAAGGAATCCTTTGAGTAGGGCAGCCCCTTGGATGGTCCATCATCATCTCATGTTCTGATAAATCACTTGGGCGGATACTGAGGTTCCTGCGACTGGTTGTGGATTACTGAGTCATGCGATGTGGATTTCGGTCGACCTGACCCAAGGGACCTTCGACCGAGGCTGCTGCGGTCGACCGACTACAGCTTCCGGTCAGTCGGACTTGGTACCATTTTTGGGACAATCTTTTTGTCCAAATTTTGGTCCACCGGTATACTATGTAACATGTTAATGTTCTGTTTTGCACGGTTTCAAGAGTACTGTAATCTGAATTGTGAGAGCGTGATCTGGAAGTGTTGTGTATTTTTCTTAACTCGTGTCGTGCATGTTGCTTGCATTACTGGTTATATTGGTACAGGGATTTTGTGTGGATCATACTGAGCCCCGAAGCTCAATCTATTCGCTAATTTGTGCAGGTCATTATGAGGATGAGCCTTACTACGAGGACGAAACCTGGGAGGGATCCTATGATGAGTGATGGACAATCAACTTAGTATTAAACACTTTACTGTTTTCTGTTATTTCCCTTTCGAACAGTAAAATGTATTACAATGTAATAACTTAGTACTTTCACTTCCGTTTATAATTCCGCTAGTGTATTTGGATGTTGAATTGCATAATTGAAATCCATTTTCAATAGTAAACTCTGTCGTGGGCTTTGGTGTCTCATCTACCAATGAGACACTGACATGTCATCATTCCGAGACGGAGTGTGATAGTAAGTCATAAAATCATTATCAGATGATTTTTCGATCCAACTCTTTTGCTACATCTTGGTTCAACTTCTTGAACTATAAGTGGATCAATATTTCATTTTGTTGACCTAGAACCTTCATTGCTAAGGAAATTCATTTTCAAAAAAATGATGAATTCCTTGATTCCATTATGGCATTCTTGTGAATGTCTTCATTCTTTGAATCATGCACAAGAAACCGGAACGAAGTACTATTTAGAGCATACCCTATAAAGATACAATCCACAGTTTTTGGGCCTATCTTTATCATATTAGGTGTTGGTACTGCTACCTTGGTGAGACACCCCCACACTCGCAAGTGTTTGTACGAAAAGGTCTTTTGCCTGTCCATAACTCATATATTTATTGATAATTGTAATTACATTCAATTTGAACAACTCATCGGTTGCATACCCCTTTCCTACAAATATTCTAGTTTTGCTCAAAGTGAGCTTATCTGATTCAAACACCATCGAAAACCATGCTTGTTTAACAAAAATCCAGATACAATGTTCTTTCGAATCTCTGGCAATATAACACGTCTTTCAGTGTTAAAATCTTGCTAGATGTCATCTTTAAAAGAACATTCCCCTGCCCTTCGACAGAAGCCGTGACAGAGTTTTCCATATAGATCTTTTCCCTTTCAACATATTCAAAGGTGGAAAAATGATCCTTATTGGTACATACATGTCTAGTAGCACCAATGTCAACCCACCACTCTTTAGAGTTTGACCCGACCAAGTTTACTTCGGGTAACCATATCAACTAGGTTCATGTCCTCCAACTCCTTAGTCATGTGAGTCATCACGTTGGTCTCATTATTCTTTTTAGGTGATCGACAATCAGTCGATTTATGGCCTAGTTTGCCACAGTTGAAGCATTTTCCTTTGAATTTGTACTTCTAGTTTAAGACACCACCAGTTGTTCTGAGCTTCCCTTTAAACACATTGTTCTTGGTCTTGTTTCTGGAACCTTGACCTCTATCGTGCTCCAATACATTAACTTTAGCATGCATAGGACTTAAAGCATTGCGCTCAGAAACCCGGTTGTCTTCTTCAATACGAAGTCTGACAATGAGATCTTCCAATGACATTTTCTTGCACTTGTGCTTGAGATAATTCTTGAAATCTTTCCAACCCGAAGGCAATTTCTCAATCACAGAAGCCACTTGAAATGTCTCACTCAACATCATCCCTTCGGCATTGATGTTGTGCATAATTACTTGAAGTTCTTGCACTTGACTTATAACAGTCTTGGAATCCACCATAATATAATCAAGGAAACGCCTAATTACAAATTTCTTTGTGACAACATCTTCCATTTTATATATACGGTCAAGAGTTTCCCACAATTCTTTAATCGTGTTGTATGCACTGTAGACATTATATAGAGTGTCATGTAAATCGTTCAGAATATAATTTTTACATAAATATTCTGAATGTTTCCATGCCTCAACAGCCATCAGCGTAGGTGCATCAATGTCCCATTCATGTATCTTGGGAGCATCTTCATTCAAGAATTTAGCCAAACTCAACGTGGATAAGTAAAACATCATCTTTTTGCTACCATCTCTTAAAGATCACACCACTGAACTTTTCTGGTTTCTCCATATGGCTTGCTGGAACAGTTGGGAGTATAGGATTCACAACAACAACAATATTGTTGGAAGCATCAACGACAATAGTTTGATTTTCAGTTACCATAATGATGACAAATGATAATCTGTTTTATGATTGTTGGCAAAAATTGGATATAACCTATATAACAACTGAAAGATACAAACTCAACAACTTGTTAGTAAACAATAAACAAGTGTTTACAACTACTGTCAATAAACAAGTGTTTACTCAAAAAAAACACGTGTTTACAACAACTGTCAATAAATAGGTGTTTACAACAGAAAGATAAAATGAGGATAAACCGAGGCTTGTGTTCGACACAATTTCCTTAAAACAGAGGCTTGTGTTCGAAACAATTTTCTTAAAACAGATTCGCCTCCTCCCGGATATGTGCTGGAGTTTCGTGAAGCGTTTGTCTCCCAGGATACAACGGCAACGCATAACTTGTTTGCACAAAACATTTCCATTGGCGAACTAGAAGTATGATTGTTGATGAACACCATAAGTTTTACAAAACATAGTGTTTTAGAGAGCTTTTGAAAATCAAAAGTATTTTCTAAGTATGAGAAGTAGTGTGTAGAATCATTGGAAAGAACCTCTATTTATAGGCTGATAGGAGTGAGCAGATACATAATTAATAGAAAGAATTCTACTGAATTCAAATGTCTCGAATTAATGCACTATTAAAGTCTGTTAATCCTTATCCAATGAACCAAACTATTCATAGAATTATGTAGAAACCTTTCATTTATATTTAATGAATTCATCTACATAAAGCTTTCATGTATCTCTCTTGATTGGAAGAAAAATAATAAAACCAGTAGCAAAACGTGGGTTGATCAGGCCCACGAGTTTTGGTTGGGCATTCGTGTACCCAGGTCGCGCCCGTAGACTAATTCAACCTATTTTGGTTTCGACGAACCTTATATTCGCACCCCGAGGTTCTAGAATGGGGCATAATCTTAGCAAGATATTTTAAATCCAAGTACACCACTTTTACATATAAAGTGAAACTCACTTCCATATGCAACTCATATGGAATGTAAAACTCACTAGCTTAACTTCTATTTTTTCAACCACTTGAGAAACTATTTTCTCATTCAAATTTAACTCCATTTCCAACATCAACTCCCTCAAATCCTTTCATGTCCTCTGCAATTCCCAATACTTCATCGCTAAAAAGCAAAACATATATCATCATTGTGAAACCCCAGTCCAATATGGGAAAAGGTCTCATATTGAATAAGAACGAAAGTTGTGACTGGTATATATGGCGGACCTAAGTACCCACTATCATCTCGGGATATCTCTTTTGGCATAGCGAGTTCGCTTGCCAAGTAGATGATCGTGGGTACTGCCAGGCCCATGTGTCGTGTTGCGGGCCCAGGGCGTGACAGAAGTGGTATCAGAGTCGGTGACCAAGCGGACGTGTGGGAACTAAGTGCCACGCCGTAAGCGCTGGGGGCCACCTCTAGAATCTTGCACACCTGGTTGGTCCTGGGCTAAGTATGTGTGGCGTGACAATCATCATCTCCAACAATCTAACCCCAACTCAAGGTCGTGTCTAAGAAATTATAAGTCTTAGCAAAACTTGTAAGAGGTCTAATTTGATAACTCTTTATTTTATTTTATTAATTTTTTATGAGACGCAAAATTATTTTAACAGTTTACTTTCAATAGATAATTTTGTTAATCCATTTAATTAGTCTTCTAATATAGTTGATCTCAAATATAATTTAAGCAACTTTAATTTTGAAAAAAAAAAAACATTCCAATGCTTTGTCACGTGAATAAGGTATGGTCTTAGATTTTTTTGTCTCAAACTCAAAATAGTCTCACACTCAAACCAGATTTTAGATGAACCAATTAGATTTCATATCCAGATTCAATCTCATGAGAGTTTGAGATATGAGTTTCAAATCATACCAAACTCAGACTAAACGCAATCCAAGTACACCGAATGTCATGAATTGTAAATGAATCTAACCTTTTAATATCGTTCAATATTTCAATTGGGGTAATAATTTTAATACTTTTTTGTTCTAAAGTCTAAAATATTAAAATTAGATATTAGAAAAAGAATATGCTTATAATTTATAAAAACTTTGGAGAAAAGGGTGCTTAAATCATTCGCTCTAACATGTTTTAATTCAACAAACACGAAATTTATTGTATTCAAAATTTCTAGATAATTTTTAAATATTTTCCACTAGAAAAAAATAACATAACTAACAATTTTCATAATATTTATAAATTTTAATTTGGGAATTTAGAAGGAAAAAAAACTATGACTTAATTGCATTATGTTTTTTGGGGAAATTATTTTGACACCCATTTTTCCTTTGTTGACACTCCCAAGCTCTTCATTTGCAGGGAACCATGGTCGGAAATATAACCGAAACACATAGTCATGGCATGGCAAAAAAACATGATTGAAAACGCATTAATATGGACAAAACCATGGTTGGAACCCCCACCGCGTGCCCAATTCTCCGTGGAACACCCTCCATCGCATGCCCATGTCACGCAGAACACCACCTAACCACATGCAAATTTTTTGCAACTCCATTTTCAATCAGATTTTTTTTTATTCTAAGACCTAATCAAGTTTTTACATGATTTATCCAAAATTTCATCCATTATTCAGAATATTTCCCTTAGTATTGGAAAATTTAAGAGAATTCTAAAGAAAACTTTTATAAAGGAAGAAATTATTTTTACATGATAAGAAGAAGATGAGGGTCTCAATAGATGTTATGTAATTTTTTTGGGGCTTTCTTTTATTGTACTCCCTCCATTCCTAAATATAAGACTCTTTAGACAATTTGAGAAAATTAAGGAAGTTGTCCATTCCACCTAAACTTCCAATACTACCCCATCCTCCCTCTCTTTCTCTCTCACTTCTATATTATAAAGAAAGGAAAATGTTGAGGGTATAATTGAAATGAATTGTTGACACCTAACAAAAGAACCTTAAACGACAATTAATTTGGACTCCTAGATTTCTCCTAAACGACAATTAATAAGGAATGGAGGGAGTAGGCTCTAAGCGACCACCTCGATCACCTAAAACCTCAGTCCGGCGGAACAGTTATTTTTTCGCACATGCGGAACACTTTTTTTCCCTTGAGAACAGCTGTTCTTATCTAAGATCACTGAACAACTGTTCAGAAAAATGAAGAGTTGTTCATTTTTTAATCAATCTCAGCCGCCAAAACTTTAATTTAACGGACGACCTTTTATCCAGCATATTCCGCACAAAAGCTGTTCCGCATAGGAGCCGTGGTGCTAAAACCTTACACAACTCTACCCCAACCATTGACTACCATTGCAACCGTAACCGTCAATCACTATCCTCCAACTCCCGGCTGTGAGTCCAAGTCACCTCATCTCCTAAGCAATGATCTTTTTTTTTGTTTGCTAAGTATCTCCTAAGCAATGATCAATTTTTTTACTTCGTAGAATAAAAGTGTGAGCACTCTTTTGTTTACTTTGTGGACCGAAGTGCGAGTACATTCTAAGCTAATTGCTAAAATGTCTTTTTATTAAAGAAACCCAATTGCTAAAATGTTATTAACCCAAAAAAATATACTCTCTCCATTCTTAAATATAAATTTTTTTAAACAATTTTAAAAAATTAAAAGAAGTGAAGTTCTTTATTTTTTATGCTGAATATGAAATTATTCATTAATCACAAAATATGTGAGACCATTACAATAAAAGATAATATGGAAATATAAGAAAATAAAAGTTATACAATTGTTTAGAAAACCACGATAATAAATAAAACTCCACACCGGGGACCGGATAAAACACTAATAATAGTTGGAAAAGTACATACATAATAAATTTATTCACAACATCTTCTTCGCAATCTTTAACCAAACAGTAGTAAGAGAATCCCAATTTCAATATTTTTCTTAGAAGTCAACAATCTACAAGACTGTGAGCGTATCTACCTTAAATTAGATTGCTTCGGAAAAATGTAGAAAAATGATAAAGGGAACATAAGAAGTCCCGGTCGATTAAATCTACCAAGAAAGATCAAAAGAAACTCCAGATCTGCAAGGATCTGAAATAAATCTTTCTTCTGAGTCTTGAATCTTGAAAAACGATGACTAGAGAGAACTTCATAATGATTTACGACACAAATAGGGGTGAAGAAACAAAAGGTGAAGGAGAGATGGCTAAATTCGTTCAAGATCCGATCGGAAGTCAGAACTTTTGGGCGAATCTAGCCATGGAAAGAGAAAAAAACAAGAAGAATAAGAGGGAGAACGGATTGAGAGAGAAAAAAAGGATTCTTTGAAGTTTTTTATTTGAAGTTGCTAAACAAAATGTAGAAGAAGAAACATATTCAATTAAATAAAAAAAGAAAAAGAAAAAAGAATATACTATTTTGCTTCTTAAATTTAACACTTACAATTAGGGGTGGGTATCGAATTCGTCAATTCGGTTTTTTCAGTTTTTTAGAACAAAAAAAAACTACCTAATTCGGATTCAAATTCAAAATTATCAAATTCGAATTTCCAAATTGGCAAATTCAGTATTTGGATTTTGCCGAGTTGACCGATTTCACAAGAAATATAATTGAACACCAAGACAAATTCAAAATAAAAACAAACAATAAATTCAAAAAAATAATATAAACAACAATTTCGTCATCGTTTGATACAACCATATTTACACGGAAAACTAATCTCAAAATCGACAAAATGACAATTTTTAGGGACTATTTACTTTAAATATTCACTATATAATAAGATTAAAAAATTATTAAAAAATGAATTCCAATTCGGTGTAATAGCTCAACCGTTTTCGTTCCAATTTCGACCAAATCGAATTCAGTTTTTACCTAATTACCGAATTCGAATTGCCGAATGGAATTCGAATTCGGTCGGTAATTTGGTAAAAATCGAATTTGCTCAACCCTACTTCCAATACATGTAGTAAAAATCAAAGAAACAAAAATTAAAATATTTTTTAATATAAATATTAATATTACTCTCTTAAATAGAATTAGTGATATACAAATTCTATTTAAGAGAGTAATATTACTATTTGAGGTATTAGCCCTTTTTGCCCAAAATTTATTTTCTGCTTGCATTTTTTCCTCTAACTATTTACGAGGGCCAAAACTGCCCAGATGCGGTGGATTCCGGCCATACTAAAGGGTAAAATAGTCAGAGAAAAATAAAATTTTAAATTTATCACATTTTAGTACCTTATTTAGTAAATTATTGCAAATTCTACCCCCTAAAACTAAGAAATATATTTTAGAAGTAAAAATAAACTAAAAACAAATACTCTCCACCACAAACAATCCCAACCCCACCCATTTCTTTCTCTCTCCCCGCATCTCTTCCACAATCCACCACCACAACCTCTTCTTCTTCCTCCATTCACCCCCGCACTGATAGCCCCTCCACAATTCACCACCACAACCCCTTCTTCTTGGATGAGGAGAGAGAAATCGTCTCTCCTCCACAATCCACCACCACATCCCTTTTTTCTTCCTCCGTTCACCTCCGCATCGACATCCCCTCCACAATCCACCACCATAACCCCCTTCTTCTTAGATGAGCAGAGAGAATTGGGTTTCTTCTTCTACAAATACTCATCCAAAATTCAACAGCAAAATAATCACAAAAAACTAGCAAAATTCACCGCCTTTCACCTTCTCCTCCGCCATCTCCTCCGGTCACTAAAATGTAAAAAATTATACGGATCAAATGGCTAATTGATCAGTTCTCCGGCGAATCGATCAGAGAAAAACACATTAAAGAAAGCCCTAAATCAGAGAAAAACACATTCAAAATTTGGTGGGTGAGGTTTGGAACATTTGGCCATGATTTTTTTCTAAATCTTTGGTCATGAAAGAGATAGAAGGGGTGGGTGGGGTTTGAGTTTTGTTTAATTTTCTAAAATTGATTCTAATTTTGATGTTTGGATTGGTTCATTGATATATTTGTTGTGATAGTATGAGTTTTGCAATAAAATTATTGGATGTTGTATAAACCCATATCTGATTACTTGGACTTCTGTCATCAATGGATATGTAAAATCTGGGGAAATCTGTGAAAAAAGAAGAAAAATGGGAGGGGTGAAGAAGAAGGGAGCCAAATGGAGAAAACAAATAGGAGAGGAGTCAATTGGAGAAAAATGAAAACAATTAAGTGACCCAAATGATAAAATAAGATAGTTTGGAGGTTATTTATAATTAACTATGATTTTATCTTTGTTTTGACTATTTTACCCCTCATCACCGCCATATAATTGCCGGAATCCACTGCATTTGGGCAGTCTTGGCCCTCGTAAATAATCAGAGGGCAAAATGCGAGCAGAAAATAAATGTTGGGCAAAAAGAGAAATTCGTAAATAGTTCATGGGTAAAAAAGGCTAATACCTCTTACTATTTTAACTAACCAAATACCACATTTTTTTTTAAGAGAAAGTAATATCATTAATAGATATTAGAAATTATATGAGGGATGTGGAATTCCGATGGATCCCCTACCTTTTGAAATGAGGCATCAAGCCTTAAAAAAATTCCGGCTAACAAATGAGCTAGAATATTACAATACTCGCGGTCATAGAAAAATCTAGAGAATTAGTGCCATATAATACAAAATTCTATGACCGTACAACTAGACACTATTACCAAAAAGGCAAGAGAAAACCGAGGCCACGCACAAATCAGATGCCTTCCGCAATTTCCAGAGTTATTGTTTGCAAACTTTCAAAACAGTAAAATTGGGAGGGGAGATCAGCTGAAAACCGCGTAGAGTAGTTGGACAGCGACCACGCCAGATACGAACAGAACGTCGCTCACGATCCTCCATTCGAAGCCATTTTGCAAAAAAAACTCTATCTTGAGGGATGATTCTCCAAATTTGAGACGGCAGACCCTATTGATCGCTAACATAAAAACTTGAATTAAATCCTAATTTAAAACATGAAGTAAAGCCTAATACTACCATGATATTAAACATGAAGTTTGCAAACGTATTTGTTATGAAAAAGAAAAAAACTACTAGAAAAGTGAGCCATTCTGAGGCGCACTAAATTTTGAATTATCTAAAAATTGTTAAGTCTTGGACAATTCCCGATTAGACAACTCATGGGCCATGGCGGGGCCGACTTGCGGCCTCTGCATTGTCATCACTGTTTGCATTCAAACCCAACATCACAGTCTCAACATTCCTAGCCAAAAAGTCCCAAAATAGCCCAGCAAAAGAAATTGCAGACAGCCCACAAAGAAGCCCATTTCGGACCAAGCCCAGTTCAAAATTAAGTGGAGTGACATCCGTTGGGCCTGGTCCAGCACCAAGCCCATAGTTACTACTCCTCAGATCCATCAAGCCCAGCGCCAAGCCCCACAGTTAATATTAGAAAATGCCTCAGGAGGCCCAGATACTTCAAGCCCAATTTTTTGGGTAGCTGGCCCAATCTTGTTTAGAGCCTTAGAGTTGTCTAAGTTTTGTGGGGGCATTGCATGGGCTTGGCCCGTTTTTCCCAGATCAGTCATAACATGGCACCCAGAAAAGTGGGACAAACATTTTTGTCCATAACGGAAGTCCCACTTCGTGTGGGACTGAGTGGGACTTCCGTTATGGCCGACGTGGCGCTTTTCCCCCACGCTATGATGCCACGTGGCGTAACGAAGTCCCACTTCCGTTATTGCCCTGAACGGAAGTGGGACTTCAGTTATAAGCTCCCGCTTTAAAAACTCATTCTTCTTTCCCCCCACCGCGATTTGCAAGAGTAATATTCCAAAAAAAACCACCCTCCTCCGCTCGCAGTCCCCTCCCTCCCACTCCCGCTGCCGCCGCCTGCCCCGTCCCTCCCTCCCACCGTCACTCTCACTCTCCCCCACCACCAATATCTCTCTCTCCCAAATTTTAATTTGGAGGTATTTTTTTTTTTAATTTTATTTAAGTGTATTTTATTTAAGTGTACTTTTTTTCAATAATGTATTTTGTATGTATAGTTTTGATATTTATGTTTTGTTGCGAATTGTATATGTATGTATATTTTGTGAATTTGAAATTATTATGGACTAAAATTGCAATTTTGTGAATGTGATATCCTTATCTATTGTAATTGCAATTATGTGAATTTGATATTTGTATGGACTTGAATTGCAATTTTGTGAATGTGATATCCTTATGTATTGTAAGTGTATAATGTGAATTTGAAATTCGTATGGACTAAAAGTGCAATTTTGTGAATTTGATATCCTTATGCATTGTAGTTGCAATTATGTGAATTTGATATTTTTATGGACTTGAATTGCAATTTTGTGAATGTGATATCCTTATGTATTGTAAGTGCATGATGTGAATTTGAAATTCGTATGGACTAAAAGTGCAATTTTGTGAATTTGATATCATTATGCATTGTAGTTGCAATTATGTGAATTTGATATTCTTATGGACTTGAATTGCAATTATGTGAATGTGATATCCTTATGTATTGTAAGTGCATAATGTGAATTTGATATTTTTATGGAGTAGAAGTGCAATTTTGTGAATTTGATATCCTTATGCATTGCATTGTAGTTGCAATTATGTGAATTTGATATTCTTATGGACTTGAATTGCAATTATGTGAATTTGATATCCTTACGTATTTTAATTGCAAGTTTTGAGAATTTGTCGTCCCTTATTATTTAAGTGAGAATTGTTATACTATGCACATTTTATTGACAAAAAATCGCACTGCTTTTTGTTACAGATGGCTCTTCCCGCCCACCTTATGCCCGGTCCAGTACGATCCTGAGTGTGTTGAACAAACACACGTCACATAGAGCACTTAGGATTTGGGGGCGGGGATGTAGTCCTAGACAGGGGTTTGAAGGTCATTAGCTATGACGGGCATTTTTTTGACGCATACCAACGCTGAGGGCAACCAGAGAGTGCTAGATCTCATTGACAATTTTGGTTTCTGGGGGTTGTTGTCTGATAGGTAAGATTAAGATAGACCACGCACCGATCACCGCATTAGTAGAGCGGTGGCGGCCCGAGACGCACTCATTCCATCTCGCGGTGCAGTGAGGTCACCATCACACTAGAGGGACGTAGGCCGCCTCCCTAGGGATCGCCATCGGGGCCACGTGGTGACGTGGGCCGAGGACTACAACATGTCCAAGGGTCGCTGGATTGAGCGTGTGCACCATATCCTAGGTTTCCGCCCCCACCGAGTCTATTAAGTGGCAACGCCCTCGACCTTGCAGAGGTGTACGCCCACATTTCTGAGCCCCTAGCCGAGGATGCCACGCACCTCGCGGTTGACCAGCGGGCCCGGGCCCTGATTTTCCTCTGCATGGCAGCTTTCCTCTTCCCGGATAAGTCCGGGTCGCGAGGGAACATGCGCTATCTCTTGCTCATCGCCGACGGGGACCTCACCCATGACCAAAGCATTCTCGGGCGGCGCCGTCCCTGTCCCTACCTATACCGCCACTCGTGCATCTCTCGCACGGCCGACTCTAAGGACATAGTCGGGCCGTTGCTCGTTGATCCAGGTTTGTGTAATTGTTAATGAATATTTTTTATTGTTTACCTGCTAATTTTTAAATAATTGATGATTAATCTGTGTTTGTTTGTACCAGTTGTGGGCGTGGGAGCGCATTTCATTTCTCAAGCCGGCGAACCGGGGAGTGATTATGAATGAACCTCCCGCGGGACGGCCGAGCGTGACTGGGCGCGCTGGAACACCGCCCTGAGTTTCAAGAACGCGCACGAAATCTCAGCTGACGGTGTGTCATGACTGAACTTGACCGATCGACTGGACGCTCGGGGGGTATGGTTTATCGTATTTTTCGTGGTGTTTGTTTTTATTTGCGCAATTAATTCCTCGCTAATGTACAATTTTTTTTTACAGCTCATGTGGAGGCCGTACTCGATCAAGTTATCGCTGCTCGGGTCTCACGCGATGACGGATTCCTATCCACTCGTCGGGCCCGTACGCCACTCGTGTGTTTCGAGTTGGTTGAGTTTCACATGCCTGACCGGGTTGCTAGGCAATTCGGGTTCCAAAGCGAGTGATACCAGCCCTCATCGGTGGCGGAGGGTACGACAGAGGGCGTAGACGTCCACACCCACATGGCGGGTCCGAATATGAACTGGGCGAAGAAGCACGAAGACTACATAGCCATGTGGGATGCCCGACAGGATGCCCTGGCTAACGCTGTCCCGGTCCACGGTAATGTGATCTTACCAACCCGTGAGTACATGGATTGGTACAATCTCATTACCGTGCACCTCCTTACAAACCCACGCAACAAGGATGCCGGTCCACTCCCGATGGGCATTCAACCCATCGCGCCTTCTGAGGACATTATTGTAAGTTTTGTATTTTTGTTTGTGTACATTGCTTTTCCTTGTTTATAATATACTGACATGAGAATTGATGTTGCAGGCGGATGCGAACAGATTGATACTAACGGAGCTCGATAAGCCGGCTTCCAACTCAATTGGCCACTATAGGTCCCTAGTCTCCTGGGCTTCAAAGACAATCAAAGAGGCGTTCGTGGCGGCCGGGAAGTCCCTGACCTGCAGATCGATAGCTGCGGATTTGGCAGAGTCGGCGGTTTTGGAACCGGTGACGCAACCGAGAGAACCTGTTCCGGCCCGGTCCCAAAGAGGAAGGCAAGGTACGCGGAGGCAACGGGATGCTGCGGGAGGACTTGGCGGCGAGGCGACTACGACAGCGCGGCGGGCCACCGGAGCCGGCTGCACCGGCGACAGATCCGGCACAGTCCCCGGCACATACACAGTTTCCCAGTCAGGTCGACGTACCCACCCCTTTTGAGTACCAATTTGCATCACCCGGTACTTTATCACCGAGTTTTCAGACGGGTGGGGATCCGGGTGCCGGCCGTCTACATCTCGCATGACAAATGGGCTTCTACTCGGGAGGGACGCCTTCAGTACAGCTGCACATCACTCGACCCGCAGACAGCGAGACTCGTTGCCGATAAACCCCGAGGAGCGGATATTTATCGACCACGAAGGCGCTGCAGTCATCTCAACCAATTTTGGTAGCGCCCAGTACGGGTGAGAGATGGCGGCCTTTACTTCTCGCGACCGCCCCGAAACACACCGTTCCTTACACACCTTCGTCAGCCGTAGATAGGTTTTCATTTACGTTGTTTACATTTCTTTCATTGTAGTTACGTAGAATGTTATTTATTTTATTGCTCATTTTTTAGTACGTATTGTGTTTTGCAAATATTATTTATATATAATACAAACACCTCTGAAATAAAAACTCTGGAAAAAAAACCAAGTGTTTTGGGCAAACACACTGCCAGTTCATAACGGAAGTCCCACTTCCGTCCCGGGTCCATAACGGAAGTGGGACTTCCGTTATGGTCCTGCCAAAAAAACCCTACTAATACCCTAACTTTTGTCCGTGACTTTGAGGACGGAATTGCCACTTCCGTCCTCAACTTCCAGCAAATTTGCAGCGTGTAGTCACTTCTCAGTTTTGCTTTTTTGACTCAAAAAAAATGTCTGAACGGTTTTGTGAATTTCGTGCGCATTTATGACCGGTTTTCAGAGACTTGTCCAATTTCCCACCACATCTATAAATATCCCTCCAAACCTCTCCACAAATCTCAAACCTTCTCAAACCCTTAAAAACCCTATCCTCCGTATTACTAGCTTTGAAATTTTTATTTTTTTAAAAAAAAACCATATCATACTTAATGGCCAACTTTCCCAAATTTATGCAAAAAGAAATGCGTCAAAAATACAGGGATGTTGATTTTACTAGAGAATGGCCAGTCGAATACGAGGAGGTTTTAATAGAAATTTGTTATGATTTCAGTATGCAGGGTTACCCCAGAGAAAAACGTTGGTCTGATTGCTACAATGAAATTGTTTACGGAATTAATTCTGTGACCGGGGGACAATTCACGGGGCCATGATGATCGACGCAGCCTCTAGCAAAGCTGCGTAGGCGGTTTTGGGATTTCAGGCGCTCACCCACAAATCATGGTTCAAGTACTGACTGAAGGACGAACATTGTTGACTCGGGACGGTCGCCGAGGCCCAGTGGGCGGAATACGTTGCGGTAAGTTGCATGTAATAACTAGCACACCGTATTAATCAGTATATTTTCATAACTAAATGTTTATTTTGTATAACTCTAATTTAGGCTAATCCAAGGGCTAAGCGGTACGTAAGAAGTGGCGAAGTTTTTCTTTATCCTTCTCTCGCCATATTTTTGGGGTACGAAGGAAGAGGATTTGTGGACGAAGCCGACAATGTTCAACATCTCCTGAAGAGGTAACTTTGGAGGCTCCCCCTGAAACCCGATGTCCGATGCATCGTCAAGCAACAGGTACGACTTGGAAAATTGATTGAGGCTAAGTTTCGAAATATTTAGGGTTTGACTAACCGGGACTTTGTATTTTTTAATGTTCGATGTAAATTTATTTGTATGAAGTTAATGGAATTGTCAGTTATTTTATTTTTGAAAGTTCCGAAATGAGCAATATTTAAAAAATAATTGAAACTAATTATTATAATATGAACACGTATGGAAATAATTAGTAGGACAAGGGGAGAGGTTTTTGAGGTGTTAGTTAACGATTTATTATGAAATTGGCCAGGTCTCCTAAAATTGGTCAGTAATGCGAACCAAACTGCAAGAAACCGTTTGGGATTTTCGGTCAATAAAGCAAAGGTGAGTAGTGACAATAGCCTCGCAATTTGAGGACTGAAGTGGCAATTCCGCCCTCAAATTGCGCTGGGACCAAAAGTACAATTTTTGGGAAAAATCATGTCTCGGTTGATAACGGAAGTGGGACTTCCGCCTTGGAGCCATAATGGAAGTCCCACTTCCGTTATCAACCGGCAGTGGTTTTGCCCTTTTGCTGCAAAATTCTCTATAAAATTTAATACCCTCCCATCCATTCTTCATACTCCAAACACCATTTTCCATATTATTTCGTCTAAACACCCTCATATTTCCTCAACCCCTTTATTTCGCTTTTGCTTAAAAAATGGCACTCGAATGTCCAATGAGATTGTATTTACATTTCGACCACAATATAGTTTACGTAATACGGGGGTTACCCCCTGCTTTCGCTGAGCCTAGCGAAAAAAGTTTTGAAGTTATACAAAGGATTTCATTCGGATAACTTTGCCATAGAATATGTCGCCGCAAAGCGAGTCGAGCTTTGTACTCGTCAATGTTCGGCTAATAATGATCCGTCCCATTCTTCATGCCGACGTTCAACATGGTGGCGTACGATGTTGTAAACCTTAATGAGGAAGAAGGTTTAGAGAGTTTGTGGGGAATCCAAACGGATTTCAAAATCGAGGGATTCATGTTGGTGCCCTCGTTGGAACTCGTGCGGAGACATTCGGGATAGCTTTGTAATACCGACAACACAATTTGCACCGGAGCCATATTTTGTTCCGAAGGATATTTTTCTGAGCCAAATCCATAACCAAATATGCCCCCACCGTCTACTTACGAACCCTCTAATGATAATTCGGTCACGGATTCTTTGGGTCCAATATCCGACATTGACGGCGCTCGAAACGGAAGACGACTTCGCCGACGATAGTGCCGAAGACCACGAGGACGACGGGGGTCGAGGGAAGACGCACGAGGGTGTAGCGGACGATGCCAACCCCCGAAATCCAACAACAAACCGGTGGACTAATGATCAAGAGGCGATACAAGAGCTCGAACCGACTCCCTCTACTATCAGCCGCGCCATTCCGTAATGGAATGTTCCAGTCAGATCGGTAACTATGCAAATTTTGCCTGTTGGAATGATATGGGTTCCATGGAACCAGGAACTGGAATCACATACGGTGGACAAAAAATAAAAACATGGAATCCCAATATTCCCGAAATATGCTTGGGGATGCAATTCAAGGATAAACGCGAGGCAATGTTGGCTGTGAACGTGTGGCATGACAAGGTGGCATTAAGGGAATGGAAAAGAGAGAGGAGCAACAAACAATGGTTCAGCGGGGTCTGTAGAAATTCAACCGAAATTGCCCGATGCAGTTGGTACGTTCGCGTAAATCATAGCAGGGTGGATGGAATGTGGAAGGTTACAAAGCTTAATCAGGGCCCATCACGCTTGATGGACCGTAACAAAAAACGCAACATGTCCTCCAAACTACATCGGGGTAAAAAATTCTACACCTTGTTCAAGCAAGATCCTGAAATATCTGTTAAATTGATTAGGGCTGCTTGTACCAATGATATGAATTTGACTTGTACCTATAGAAAAGCTTGGTATGCCCGCAGAAACGCTATAGAAACACTTTTTGGTACTTGGCATTCAACTTTTCGTGCATCGCGCATTATATCCGGCATTAAAAGATTCAAACCCGGGTATGATAGTCAAATTTCTCTACCACCCTCGAGAAACCGATAATGGGCCGAAGGTGTTCGTGTCATTGTTCTCGGACTTTTCAACCGTTGGTTGACGGTTACCCGTGGTGCCGGCCCATAATTTCAGTTTGATGGGACACACCTTAGGGGGAATTATAAAGGGACTCTCCGGGTTGCAAGCACTCGGATGCTAACAACCAAATTTTACCCATTGCTTTTGCGTTGGTCGATTCGAAATCATCTTTGACTTGGGACGTGGTTCCTTAGTCACTTGAGGGAACATGTTGTCAAAGACCTTCAAGTGTGTCTTATCAGCGATCGTCATGCCGGCATTCTTAGTGCCGTGGCAACCCTCACCGGATGGCAACCCCCAAAGGCAGTGCACCGATACTGCCTTAGGCATTACAGGTCCAATTTCCACACTCATGCAAAAAACAAAGAATTGAAAGATTATGTGTGGATTGCTGCAAGCCAACCGAAAAAGGTTAAGTGCGATCTTTATCTAGAGCGTATAAAACAAAAAGATGAGGATGCGTTTAACTGGTTAATGCAGCAACCCAAAGAGTTGTGGACTCTGGCATACGACGGGGGAATGCGTTTCGGTTGCATGACTACAAACATGTCAGAGGCGCTTAATAGCGTTCTAAAGCAGTCTAGAGCGCTGCCTTTGAAAGCGCTCGTGGAAATGATATTTTTTAAACTTGTACATTATTTTGACAAACACCGGCAAGACGCAAATGGTTGTCAAACGCCTTTCCCTAAGAGGATATGGGAGCAGTATTTCGCGTACGAACAAAAGGCAGCAACTCTTCTTGTAAACCGACACCACATGGACCAAGGTATCTATAGGGTCATGTCCCGACATAGAGGACCCGGGCAAGGTGGAAAAACGTACACGGTCAACTTATCAGTTCGTGGGTGTAGCTGTGATAAGTGGGCTGCTTATTCAGTTCCATGCTCCCATGTCATTGCCGTGTCCAAATCGATAATGCAGGATGCTTCTCGATTCATCCACCCTGTCTATTCTCTCGAACATTATAGGAATACTTACAAGTCTATTTTATATCCTGTACCTGATCCCGTTCATTGGAGATCCCCCCTTTTGATTTGACATATCACCCACCTAACATGAAAGCTACGCAGGTGGGTCGACCTCGAAGGCGGAGATACCAAATGCCTATGGACACAGAGAACAGGGGCACTCAAAGGGAAAAGAAGTGCGGCCACTGTAAGCGAGTTGGTCACAACCGGAAGACTTGCCCCATGTTAGCACATCTTCAGCAACCACCCCCCACCCTCCACAGTAATTGTATTTAAATTCTCCGAATTGTAATAGTTTAGAATTTATAAAATTGTTGTGAATGTTCTCGATTTTTCCCGGTCTCAATTTCATCGAACATCTTACATTTCAAATACAAATTATTAAAGTTGACATAATAAATCGAAAAAATCATCATTCCCTACCCGTAATCAAGGATATCGTAAGGGAGTCGGGATGAATTTTTACATGGTCACCCGGTGTAATCTAGAAAACACAACAAACTCATCCCACCCCAAAAAAATAGTAATGATCGCAGCCTTCTGTCTCTAGTCACTTGCAGTGTCAATTTGTTACCGTGAAGGTTGCGCATGTGTAGTACTTCGGGGATTCCAAGCTGCATTCTAACACGCCATTGCATGTATTGCGGACATATCCACTGTACACGGGAAACAACATTACAACACATAAATGTAAAATGAACGATTTTAATACAAAAATTTTAATATTACAAAACGTACCGGTTTTGAAAGTCCCGAATATGTTTTGTAAATGTCTATTCGAAAACTCTGCGGGAAAAATACCCCGTCTGAGGGATACGATAATTCACCCTTCAGGTAACCTATCCCGGGCCCTCCCTTAACAAAAATATCTAATACATTCATGGGAGATGGTATAAAATGAACTTTATTTGTGGGACGAAGATTGTTGTCACGCAAAAATTGTTGCAAACCTCCGTCTCAGTAGTAGGTGTCATCTATTTTGTTTACATAAACGCACCATTGATTCCCATGGTCGTCCTTCAGATAGACAGAATTTGCTAACCCGAGACCGGTTTGCTCCAACCAACTTGTGTACTTCGATGGAAGACGCTACAAATCCAAAATTATGAGTTAGATAGCTAAACACATTTCATACAATAAAAAAATTACTCATTACTAAATACAATACTACCATTTTTTCCATCGGTTTGATTTCCGACCGCAATTCTAAATTGGTATCGGAAATACTCTTCCAGGCCGGGATTCATTTCGCTATTCATTTTCAAAGCTAGTAATATGGAGGATAGGGTTTTTAAGGGTTTGAGAAGGTTGTATGTTGTGGAGAGGTTTGGAGGGGTATTTATAGATGTGGTTGGAAATTGTAAAATTATTTTTTTTATTGGACAAGTCTCTGAAAATCGGTCATAAATGCGCACTGAAATTGCCAAAACCGTTCGGACATTTTTTTTTAGTCAAAACAAAGAAAACCGAGAAGTGACTACATGCCGCAAATTGCTCGAAGTTGAGGGACGGAAGTGGGAATTCCGTCCTCAAAGTCACTGGACAAAAGTTAGGGTTTTCGTAGGGCATTTTTTGGCGGGGACCATAACGGAAGTCCCACTTCCGTTCGGGCAATAACGGAGCTGGGACTTCCGTTTCGGCCCACGTGGCACTGCGCGTGGGGAAAACTGTCACGTCAGCCATAACGGAAGTCCCACTTCCGTTGAGACTTCCGTTATGGACAAAAATGTTTGTCCCACTTTTCCGGGTGCCATGTTATGACTGATCTGGGAAAAACGGGCCAAGCCCATGCAATGCCCAGTTTTGTGCAGCCTCATTAATAATCTTCTTCCTCAGCCCAAGCATGTATCGTCCCCAGCCAGGAAGTTCCCGTCTACCGGTCATCCTCAACCGCATCGGCAACAAAACCACCCCCTCTTAACCAAACTCTTCCACAAAGACACATCCTCTCCAACGCATCATGCGCCCGGATTTCCCTTAGAAGGATTGATCCGAAAATGACCCATCCTTACGATCTCTCCCCTTATCTCCAGTCCCCAAAAAAATTAAATCGTCTACCATTGCCGGGGATATCAAAGACACAACCTCTCCAAACCTCCGTCCATCCGAGTCCAAAACATCGCCTTTTCCATATAATTCAGAAGTAATAACAAGAAGAAAAGATTTTGTCCCCTGCGCCCCCATTTTGGTGTATTACATTGAGGACTGTTATAAAAATCAGGGCCTCTGGTTAGCAATGGTGATTCCAGAGGACAAGAAGATCGGCAAAGGAGGGAGCCCATTGTCCGGCTTAGAAGAAACGCACACAAACGACAGCGTAGAAGCCCTAGAATTCTAGGGAGAATCCCGACATTGTCGGAGTAGAGAATACCTCACTTTTATTGCTGTGACACTTATTCTTGATTTTTTTTTAAAAACCAAATACCACCCTTTTTATTTTATTTTATTTTATTTTTATAAAAAACCAAATACCACCTCGGTATTTACTTTTGTAGCTATATTTTCTGAAAAATCTTATATTAATTAACGGGGACACTAGTAAAGAACCAGAGATAAGTAACCATCCAGTTGTCTTCTCCTCCACAAACCCCCGCCAAGATTTACCGCCAAAACAAGAATGCAGTGCTGCTATCATCTTCTTTGCGTTTCTCCTCCGCCATATTCCCATGTCTACTTCTGCAAAACCTCAATTAAACCGCTCTACAGTCAACCATCTATTCAATTCAACTCCACCCGGAAGCTTTCTCGGTTTATATTGGGTTCATCAAGAAAATTTATTGGCTTTTGCTACAGAAAACCTTCATTGTCGGCATATTCGCCTCGTTATTTGAGCGAAGAAGATTTTGATGTCGAATTAGGTCGTCTTCTAGCGTTATTGCCGGAGGAGATGCGGCGGAGAATCAGTGAACACCCGGAGCTCCGCCACTTGATTGAAGTGGTTATGGATTTGGGCCGTAAGCCTCTCGCTCGGTTTCCTTCCGGTGATTTTATCTTGTCTGATCATCCAATTATTATGGAGGATCTTGACCATGCTACATCTCAGGTTCAACTAATACTTCAATTACTCCATCTTTTCCAAATTATCTGTCCACATCTCATTTTAATATGTTCAAAATTAATTGTCCCCCTTTCTAAATAAAGGGCAAAAGGGTTAATGATGGGTTTTCCAATCATACTCTTACATTGAATGTTGGAGAGAGAAGAATAGATAGAGAAAATGAGATGTAATTAAATTGAGAGTAAAATTAAATAGGACTGTGCTTGAAATTTTACCACATACTATTATAGAATTTGATAAACATTAATTCGCGTGCAAAATATAAGGTTTATTTAGAATCAATGATTTTTTAGGTTTCCATAATGGTATTTTTCCCCCTTTTTGTAGGTTGGGGACTTTGCCGTTGATAATCGAGCAGGAATTAGCAGAACTTTGCATCGAATTAGTGCAATCAGGAATAGAAAAGGTGCTATTATTGGTTTAACTTGTCGAGTTGGGCGGGCAGTATCAGGAAGTGCCAATTTATTGAGAGATTTAGTTAAGGCCAGAGCTTCTTTATTGCTTATTGGTCCTCCTGGAGTAGGAAAAACCACAATAATCAGGTTAGTGAAGTATTTATTTTATCGAAAATAGTTAAATTGCATATAAATATAATACAAGAAATCTGTTACATGAGGAATTTTGCAATCTAATGATAGTATGATACTTTGTGGACTCCACTCTTTGTTTGAGTTCATATTAATGTCAGGGTAAGTTTCTGATCCTTGTGCTTTGGCCTATATGTTGGTGGGCTGAATAATCGCGCATTGAGTTTCTTTGTGTTTATTACCTTGTGAAGCACCATATTTGGTGAATATTTGGTTCTCATTTTGTATTTTCCTATACCCAAGGGACATAGCAAGGATGCTGGCGGATGATTATGGTAAACGTGTTATGATAGTTGACACTTCTAATGAAATTGGTGGGGATGGTGATATACCTCATGCTGGGATAGGAACTGCACGGAGGATGCAAGTCCCTCACTCTGATATGCAACATAAAGTATGTAGGTGTTATTTTCTTCTTTTCTCTGGTTACTATATAGAGTGAAGAAACAAGAAGGTGATAAGGAATGAGGTAACGGAATCTAGTTCCTTTATAATCACATTTTTAAGAGTTTTTTTTCACGAAACAAAATGGATTTGAAGGTTCAAAGAGAAAAGGTTTCCTCTAATCATAAGGGAAAAAATAAAAATAATTTACTGAGGCAAAAAATAGTGAGTCCTTGAAGCTATTATACCACATTATACCTTAGAATGAGTACGGACCATGTTTTATAGGGAAAGTCAAGTTCCATTAATCTAATAATCCGGCTGTTATAAACTTCCCCTAGTGTCTCAGGGGGATATACTTGATCTTTATGATAAAAGCTCACTCTAAAAATGTTAGTTCATTTACATCTTTTCCCCTGTTACTTTGAGGTTGAAATACCTGGAAAGTATTATAAATTTTCATATAATGATGCAAACAATCTTTTTCATGCAACTTAGCTCAAGTGTAAAAGAACAGGGCAAATGGCTTGTGTCCTTTGCAAAGCGAGGCATGCAAGTGTAAAAGACATGTCTCCATTAATTTGATAAACTCTTGTCTTAGTTATGCAATGTCGTACAACTTCGGTAGTACTGAATTGGCAGAAAATATTTCTTTTCTCGTTTACTTCGGAACACAACTGATTTTACAGAATCGTTTGCCTACATTTTCTATTTGTATGATATTTTCGGATAAACAATCTACATTGTCCAGGTACTAATAGAAGCAGTTGAAAATCACATGCCTCAAGTAATTGTAATTGATGAAATTGGCACCAAACTTGAAGCAATGGCTGCAAGCACGATTGCACAACGTGGAATTCAATTAGTTGCTACTGCTCATGGTGTAACAATAGATAATGTTGTCAAGAATCCTGCCTTAGAAATGCTTGTTGGAGGAGTACAGGTATGTCTCAATTAGTTGTATTTCCCCCCCTAGAGAATTAGAACCTTGATTCTTTTCTGCTATAGCACAGGATTTAACATGCAGTTAAATAAAAATTTATTATGCAGAGTGTGACATTAGGGGATGAAGAGGCAAGCCGGAGAGGTGTTCAGAAGACAGTTCTGGAGAGAGAAGGACCATCAACCTTTCACAGTGCCGTTGAGATAATTTCTAAGACAGAGCTGCGAGTTCATCGTAGTTTAGAAGTTACAGTTGATGCTATTCTTTCTGGTTCGTTCTCCGTCTTCTCTCTCGGTAGTGTTTTGTTTTCTCCTCATATGTAGATTGTTGCTTATTTCACATTTTGTTATTGTTATGTCGGGGAAGGCCGCTACCCAAGTTTTGAAGTTCGCAAAATAAATCAGGATGCACGTAATGACGCAGAGCAGATATCACCCACTCAATATTCTTTAGACAAGAAACCTGAAATCATGCTTGAAAATGATCCATTGCTGAGTGATGACATCTCCTATGATGATGAATCTTCGTCGGATTTGCATCAATTAGCAGGAGAAAATCCCTATAAAGATGAGAATACTCTATGCATATTCCTTTACGGGGTAAGGTGTACCTCTGCAACATAGGAATTACTTAGAATGTTTGATCAGTTTAAAATTATTTTCGAAGGCTTCACTTTTTTTTGTAGAATAGAACTGTGAAGAAATAGAACCATCCTTTAATATTTAATCCCTCTGTTCAAATTTGGGCTATTTTGAGTTGTCACAAAGATTTAGAAGAGCATCCTACCATAGTTACATTACCATTTTAACCTTGTTAGTTAAAGAACTTAGTGGTGGAGTCATATGTTAGCGGAGCTTATTATCCCTTAAATCAAGAAGGTTTGTTGTGTAAAAATGAGTATGTAGGAAGCTGGATATTCTTTTTTTGAAACTTTTTTTTGGCTAAGTTTTGGACACCTGAAAAGGTAGGAATCCGGGCTTTCTTTCCTTGAAAAATCCAAAAAGATTTAGACATTCAATTGTGGACAGGGGGAGAATTAAGTTAGAGAATCAAGTTAGTGCAACTGCAAGTTCTGATAAATGTTTGGTGAAAATCGCTTCCCGAAGAAACTTACATGTTAGCAGGTGTTATAGATCTCTGAGGCGAGTATGCTGCAAGGGATGAAACAACTAAAAGTAGATGATGCTTTTGAATTTACGGATAATATCAGCGGAGCGGATGCCCTACTTGCCCTCCAGTCCAAGCTCAAAAAGAATTCTAGAATTCAAGCTGCTGCGAGATCTCTTGGCATTCCTGTTTATGTCACCAAAGTAAGTATCTGCAGTTGTTGCTTAGTCATGATGAATAAGAATAAAGTAAATAAACTGATAAATATTGCCTTAATCTAATTAATGCTTATGCTTATAGTTTTTCTTCATCTTTTCTTGCATTCTCACCTCCTTTTTTCCCCCTTTTCGAAGACAAGCTCATTGGCACAGTTGGCAAAGGCTATCGAAGCTTTAATGACTGATTATGAAGATGGTTTTGAGGTTTTTGGTTCTGAAGCTAAGGTGAATGAGTCGGAAAAGCTGGATGCCCTGGAGGTAAATTTTGACTTGGTTATTTATTCAAATTCCTAGCTGTAACTTCATGACACTGTCCTCCTATGGATCCCAAGGAAAATTCTTAAGCACTTAAATTCCCCGCTCTGGGGTTTTGGTGTTAGTGGAGGAGGGAGGGGGAGGACAGGGGAGTGTGGCATGATTTATCAGAGGTACTAATTCAGGGTACCTCTCTGTCGACCAGGCATCTTAATAACCCCCAAACTCCCTTTCTTTTTCGTTGTCTGGGAAGTATAATAATTTGTTATGCGACTCCAAGTAATGTGTTATAATTCTTATCATTTATTTTTGGACTTGGCACTAGTCACTTGAGGTAAAGTTAAATAAATTTTCTGTTAACAGATAACAAAATTCACCGATTGCTCATAGCATGAAAATTTTACTAGCAGCCTCCTCTTTCTAAACAATTCAAGGAAGAGGGTTATCTATCTTGTAGTATAATTATCGACTAAAACCATGACCAAAAGCTGATAGAATGGAGTTGCATGACATTTCCATTAGAATGCTTTGTTTTAGTTCCTTGATGCTTTCTACATTGTTCTTGTTTGTTTACTATAGAATAATTTAATGCTTGAAATCACAGTTTTACCTCTAAGAGGGTTTTATCATTTCCACAGGAGGCAAGGACAGCTATTGAGCAAGTAGTGATTCCAAAAGGGGAAGCAGTGGATCTTCTCCCTAGGCCTTCGAATATAATGTTACTCCAGAAGGATCTCATTCGTAAATACAATCTAAAGTCAGAAAGAGTTGGTTCGGAACCTAATGTACACCTCCGAATTCTTCCCTTCCAGAACTCGGTGGTTGATGATGATGAATATACCGATGAACAAGTTGTTGCAGATGACGAACTTGATCAGTTGTTCAAGCCCGTTACTGAAACAAATGGCTCGTCTTATAGTCTCGGCAGATTACCTCTACTGCCCGATAACTAGGCACATTTCTCTACTCTACATTCTTAATTCATGTCTCCTTTATTTTGTTGGAATGCCTAGTTTCTCGTTGACTTGATCATGGTTTTAGTGTAATGTATAGATTTATTAAAATAGATTCAGGATATGATTTAATGTTGGATCCTTTTGTATTGCTAAATTGAATATGAAGATGTTTCTTGGCCGAACAAATTAAATACATGATATCCTTTAGCTAAATTGAATTGCAGGACAAGTCCACCATTGTTTTCTGCTAATATTAGCATTATCTAAGAACGTGTCCAGTTGGTGAAGCCGCCCCATTACCCATTACTTAGGATACCTACCCACTTTTACTTTTGTTCTCTTTCTTTTTTTCCGATAGGATAAAGGGGAAATTCCTCCTTGCTTTGGAATTCAATGCCAAAATCTTGGCCCCAACATCATGACGGTATCTCCAGTGCGAAACATGGTAATTTTGCATGTGCAGAACTTTTCTCATCTGTTAGATTAAAATTTTGATGGTTAAGATTGATTTAAAACCGACACATGTTCTGAGCCTCGGGACACATGTCTGAGCCTCAAAACATCTTTCTTGAGGCGTTCCGTATGTACTGAAAAAAATTGTTCTGCATAAGATTCGGACTGCGCCATCGTGTCGTGTCACAGTCAGTCATTTGCTTTTTCCAGCTTGCGGCATATTTTTGGGGTCGGCGGAGGGGCGGCGATGGTTTGGTTTACTAATGGATAATGCCACTGCCGCCGGCCTTTTGAATCATAATGACTTTAAGGATAACAAAGTTTCTTTATCTAGTGTTCTAGTTCAAACTCTTACCTTCTATAGTACATAAAAATGGACAAGAACATTGATATTGGGTGTATTTTTTTTATTTTTTATTTTTATGGGGAGGAGATACGGGGATCGAACACAAGACCTCTTGGCCAGCGTTGTTGGACAGCCATACCACCGGGCTACATGATCCATATATCTTGAGTGTATTTAATCAGTGTTCTATTATGAAAATATATATATATATATATATATATATATATATATATATATATATATATATATATATATATATATTCATGTTTTAAATTCACATTTCTTATCACAAGTAAATTCAACGTTTTTAACAGATATGTGCATCTTGGATTGAGTTTAGTCTGCGTTTGAATCTCAGACTAAGACTCGATTTTTTTATTTTATTGAGTGTAGGTGTTAAATCTGAAACACTAATCACCACTATTTTAATTTCTACTATTTTAAAAGTACCAATAGCGGTATGATGGTTTACATTTGAGTGTTTTTTCCTTTTTAGAATGGATCAATTTAACCCCAATAACAAATATAATAGTTACATTTGTGAAATGTAAAATGTAACATTTATCATTATAAATTTAGATCAACAGATTTTTAGGAATTGTATACAATTGGGCTCTATAGCTTAATTAATCAATTATTAGGAGTTATATACAATTTAATTTGCCCTCGTTTTTAAGAGTTACATGGAAGACAATTAATAAATAATAGTAGTTAGCAACAAAAAAAAATTGAGAGAGAGAAAGAAAAATGCAAATTATTTTTGGGAGTTACATTAAAATTATATTAAGTGCAAAAATGAGAAAAATAATTAATTTATGAGAGCAATGTTTTCTATGAGTATATAAATGTGGGATGGGAAAATTTGCAATAGGTGAAATTGAAGAAGATATTGAAATACAATGTGACAATGCCAGGGTAAAGGCTTCGAAGAAAAGGAAATTGTTTGAAGAGATATTTAAGTTGGAAGGAGCAACCAATGAGGTATTGGTCTAGTGGCCAATGTTGAGGTCTCGTGACGTAGAGGCCATGAGTTCGAATCTCTTCCCCGTTTTTCGAATTCTTCATTTCTTGTAATAGATAGGTCCCCTCCCCAATAAATAAATAAAAATATTTATAAAAAAAAAAAGTTGAAATCACTACTAGAAATGTAGAGAGAGACAACCCTATAATGATGTAGTCAATTCTGGATCATGAGGTCACATGAACCTGATCCATATCATAATCTTCCTTAATTTAAGCACTATTGTATCAATAGGGACATGTTGACTTTGTCATGCTAATTAGACAAACTCCATAAAAGCTCTAATTTTAGACTAGAAATTGCATAGTCAATCCAATTCAACCAGACTCATAAATGTTTGTAACCTACTCTTGGTGTGGGGAAAGTAAATCAATTTCTAGTTTATCAAAAATGAGAAAGTGCCTATTGACTATTGTATTGTTGAATATTTATATGATATCATTCTTGTCCATGCAAGTACAAACCCTATTAAATTTGGATAAAAAAGGCTCTATCATCTATAATGCCAATTTTCAAACCAATAAAAATTAGGTACTTTTTGTTAAGTCACATTCATATAACCTTGAATTATTTTTAATACCCTTTTTGCTTCCAAATTAGTTTCAGGGACTTCTATTTTTGTTTTTTATAGTTAGATTATTCGTTTTGAAGTACTACTATTATTGTTAGTAGTGATGATTATGAGTAATCAAGGACTTTACATATCACTTTTGCCCTAAAAGAAACAAGATAACCATAAAAATTAGTAGTTTTAAGTTAAGGGATTAACTTATTTCAATGGTTTTCATAATGGGATTCTTAGTGCAAAAAAAAAACCCCAAATTTAATTCCAACTTTGGTGCTCACTAATTTCCACTTATCATTCAAGAGATGTGTAAAGTGCTAAACCCAAAAGGACAAACTAATGCTCTAATTGATTTAAAAGTCAAACCTTAAAAAATTTCTCAGATCAGACACTCAAAAGAGGAAGGGAGAGCAATTAAACAAATATGCACTTTATTCAATTTCAAACTCGACCAAACTCATACGAGCCAAATCCATAATCCAAATACATCGTCTGTATTCGTGTATGTTCTTATTCATTGTCCAATCACTCACAATTCACCATGTGTATATATAATTAGAAGAAATTTTTGCAGGCAAATTATGAGTGATGAGACACAAAATTAAAAACATATGCGGGTATTGACGATTTTCCCCCGTGTTCTTGTGGCTGTTGGAGCTTTGGAAGTGATTAATTAGCCTCGATTATTTATTTCAATCATAGTGATGAAGGAGTCAATCCTATGACTGGTTGTGACCAACTTAGATGGTCATTTTCATTTATGATGTGCACTAAGGTTGACTAAAGTATGACGGTATTTAAATAAAAAAAAGTTTGAACTATTTAGTATTTACCAAAATTTGAACTAAGACATTAAAATTCGAGATTTTACATAGGTTCAGAAGGGTATAGAAGGATTATAGTATCGTAGAATCGTAACTCGGATCGTAAATTCTACTTATTACAAAATATTAATTAATTCAGTACTCTTATAATTCTTTAATTAAATTCATCAGAATAAAAAATTTATAGTTCTAAATAGAACAAAACATCATAAAACTGCAAAAATCAGCTAGCAGGAGCGGCCATATAAGCTTGACGAGGAGGAGTTCCAAGAAGGCTCTGATTCTGAAGATGAATATCAGTATACTGCTGCTCTTGATCCATAACTATGATAAAAAGGAAGCCCGGGAATAACTAGAAGCCATGTTAGACATGAAAAATTACAAAATTATAGCTAATACAAAGAGATTATTGATTGGAAGATGATGAATTTTAGTTGTAGGGTTTTGGAAATTTGGGTAAAAATTTCAAAGATTGGTTTTGGAGAAGAAGATCTCCTTCTCTTGCTTGAAGAAGACTAAGAAGGAAATATTATCAGAGGACAATTTTGCCCCTGTGATTTCGCATGTGCCCTCACATGTGCTACGCCACCACTTCTCGCCGGTCTCTGTCAAATTTGGGTATAAATGGCACCCCGTAAATAGTTGGGGACATTTATAACATCATATTTTGCTGAGGGGTAACAATTACTTTTGAAACATACATGAGTGGCATAAATAGTGATTCTCTCTAGTTTATATATATAGCATATATTATTCAAATGAACATGTACATCTGGGGGCACACGTTAGAAAAATCCTTAATTAGCCATGATATAATACTACATCCGATCATCTGTCATACTAATCGCTTGATTAAAAGTGACGTTCGACTGAGTTAAAACGTAGCTCTATTCATTCTGGAAACAATGAAGGCATAAGGTCTAACGATTACAAATAGTATTGAGGAAGAAATGGAGTATTACTTCTTTTTCGGATCACGTCTGATACTATATATACCAATATGTATCTTTCATATGATTTGTAACTATTACAGATGATCAGTAGAACATGATAATCAATCAAACATCAAACTTATTTTATTTCTTGTATATAAAATTTCATAAAAGTAGGGACAATTCGAATAGTAATTATATAAGTTAATGTGTTTTACTATCAAATCACATATTTGATGTTCAAAAGCAAAATTCACTATTCAAATAACATGCTCAAAATAGAAAACGTATAACATATACGCATGGTCCTAGGGCACTACTAACACTCGAGACGCAGAAAACCATATTCATTTGCATCGGAGAAAATGAGAGAGTCGTCTGCAAAAAATAAATGAGAGACATAGAATGTGTTTCCAAATCTAAAGTCAGACGAAGAGCCTCGCTCCTCAGAAGAGCTAAAAAAGAGGACAATCCCAGCAGTACAGATCGGAAACATAAAGGGGGCAGAGGATCTCCCTACCGGATTGCTCTAGATAGTTTAAAAGGCCGCGCAGGAATGCCATTAAGGATGATCGATTAATTAGCCGAACGGACACAATCCATAATAAGCGACAAGAATTTTCGAAGAAAGTTTATACAAAGTCATCGTAGTTTTTAAAAAGATCCACTCCACTTGATCAAAGACCTTGCACATAACCAACTTGAGAGTCGATTAAACATGGTTGGCATAGAAGTTTGTAGACTATGAAAAATTTCAAAAGTAATAATGACATTATCAGTTATATGTCGGTTCTTTAGAAAATAACTTTGAGTCTTATCAATCATGGAGTTCATGATCAACTTCAACCTATTAACCAATGAGGCATTGGTCTAATGGTCAAAGCTGAGACCTAATGACGTAGAGGTCATGAATTCGAATCTCTTCCCCCTTCTTGAAACCCCTATTTATTTTAATAGATAGGTCCCCTCCCCCAATAAATAAATAATTTTTTTTTTAAAACAAAAAAAATTCAACCTATTAGTGAGGACGTTAGAAATACAAGGATCCCATTTACTTTACCTCTATTCCAAAAATATGTAAACTAAAATTATTTTGAAGGATTCAGTTAAAGATTAAAAGGGTATTTTTAAACCAAAAGTAAAGCAACTTTTCAACCGACAGCCACTAATTACAAATGTTAAGCATATTGCTCATGTTTTGATCTTCCTATACATGTGACTCCATAACGGATCCTAAAGAGGAGAAGAAAAATTAAATTACACTCTCAAACAGTTAATCAGTTGGATAAACTTGAAATTAAGGGCAAAAAATTCTCTGTCCCCGTTCCTATTCTCAACCAATCACAATTCACCATGTGTATATATAATTAGAAAAAATGTGTATATAGTAAATTCTGATCGGTTAAGGACAGGAATGTGGATAGAGAATTTTCACCCAAAATTAAGTGGAGTAATTAGTTGGTAGTTGAAATGATCATTAGAGGTTTCTCATTGGAAATTAGTTGGTAGCTTTATCTTCAATAGTTGTATTCACTTATTTTTTGGTTTTTTTTTTACTTTTTAAGTAATAATTTACTCAAAGCAGACTCTTTTTTCTCTCTTTCTTCTCCTAAAGGTTGTGCCAAATGACCACTTATAGTTTGGTGTTTGAAGGGAAAAATAAATCGAGTTAAACTAAGATAAAAGTTCGTTACATTTTTTATTTTATTTCTTTTTCTTACTTCTCATTTTCGATCTCTATCTTTCATTGGAACATTTTTAAAGACCATTCTAAAATTTCTATTTTAGGAATAAATTTTTTTTTTTTTTTTTTTATTTTATTTCTTGAACCTTCTAACGATTATTTATCAGGAACAAATTTCTTCATCTCTTAAAGTTTCTAGAGGGGCCGTTGTATTTCTTAACAGGAACGGCTACACACATTCCATCCCAAATGCATGCAAAATGTGAGAGGAAACCGAAATTATAGGTACACCGCTAGTTACGGAAAATTCAATCTTAACCGTCCTTTTTGTACTGACAACGCTCTCACATAAATGGCAAAAAATCCTCTGTCCCCATTCTTGTCCCCATCTCTATTCCCAACCAATCACAATTTACTCTGTATATATATAATTAGAAAAAATATTTATATAGTAAATTCTTATTGATTGGGGACAGAGATGAGGACAGGAATGAGAACAGAGGATTTTCACACCAATTTATGTGTGAGACTTACCTACAAATATGAGATCTACTCAATTTATGTAAGGGGTTGTAAAATCAGTCACACAAGACCCGATAGTTACCGAAGAAAGGTTGGCGACGTGTAAATGTAGAGGCCAAAAAGCGCTAAAAAAAACTAGTGAATTGTATAGAGGGACTTCTTGTAATCCAGGTGGGTAAGTGAAGGTCAAATGGAATCGTGGGTAAGTAGCAAAGGAGCTTAATGGTCCATCAAACAAGTGTTATCTTGTCATGTTTGAAACAAATAAATTCAATTTCATTATAACCTTATTTTTCTTAACAATTAACTTCTAACTCCTCATTCCGTTCCAAATTAAATCTACATATTTTATTTTCAGCATAATTAAGAAGGTTAGTTTGACTAAAATAATTTACTATGATATCCTAAATTATTGACACTAATAGTAAAACTAATAAGCTTGCATCTCTTAAATATAAAAACATTAGTTATGAAAGTTTAGTAAAAAAATATATTTATTTTGAGAAAATAAGCACTTATTTTAAAAAAAAAAATTGAAAAAAAAATTAGGATATTCAATTTGAGACCGAATGTGTAAAATATTTGTATTGCTTATCAATTCATTGTGCTCTCGCACTTTTCCATCTCCAAAGTGGAATTCTTCGTATTGTCACACATCATTGACTTCTTTCTTCAATTTAATATGCAAAAACTCGTCATTAAAGGCTTATTATATAAACCCCTTCACATCCTCTATTAGCTACTCACTTTTCATGCATTGCCCTCTCCTTGCAATATTTTTAGCTCTACCTAATTTTCAAGAAATGGCTAAATTTATTAGGTTTTTATTCTTCTTCATCCTTCTCCAGCTCTTATTTTCGAGATCGGAAAGTCGTGTTTCTAATGCAATTTTTTCACACATGAAGAAGCCATCAATATTTATGCAACTAGCACAAGATATACTACGGAGAGAAAGTTCACGACCCCGCCGCCTCTACGATGTCAACCGTCTTGCTCCCGGAGGACCGGATCCGAGACACCATTGATTAGTTCATCAGCCATGAAGATCATGCATGCATGCATGCCAATTTGGTAATGGCACTGCACTCGTAATTTAAAAGACAAAGGTTGAACCTGACAACTTAAAAAAAATATTGTGTCATATGGCATGAAGTTCATGCATAAGCTCTAAGGATTTTAATTCTTTTTCTCAATTTTTCCTCTTTCTATATGTTGCATTAGCCAACATATGTAAGAAAAGAATGAAGAAAAAGGAGCATTTTAGTAACACGTACACCTTTTAGACTACGAGTTTGGCATTCAACTGTTAGAGTGATTAATTCAATAATACTATAAATGTACTTCAACATGAGTTGTACAAACCATTGCATGTTGTAATATGAGATTATTATGTAACCTCGTCATTTGACAGCAATAAAGATTGATAATAACTTATCTTTTAATTATTTCCTGTTTAACTCAAGTTAAGACAGACAAGAATAAATAGAAGAAAATGGGATTAAAAAGTTGATTTTGCACTTTGAATCGTTATATATTACTTAGAACTTAGTGGTCCATCAATAATTAATATCGAAAATTGAAAATTAATGGAGAATGATAGAGTATATGTTTATCGGGTTGTATTATTATACATCGAACAATTACTTATAGTGCACTTTCTGAAATTGTTTAACAGTTAATTTCACACTTCGGCGTCCAATAGCCACGACACACCATAATAATTTTATTGTATAAAATCTAAAAAATTGATTGACCCTGCTAGAGAGGGATCCTCTCTCTATACATACCGATTCTCAAACACAGCAGAGTACATATGAGAAGGAAACTAAAGTATAAGTAATCTATACAACTCGCTCAATTCAGATAATTGTTGATTAGAAGAAAAGTTATGTGCATTTTTGTGTATCCCTTAACTCTACATTCATATACGTAAGTGTATCTTTTATGTATTTCCTTTTATACGTAGAAGGAGAGAATGAATAAACCAAAGATGTATGTATTATATTTTCAGTTTTCAGTTTTCAGTAAAAGAGATCTATTTTTCATATTAGAATAATTTACTCACAAATTTAGGGTAATAATTAGTCACAAATTTATGGTAAAGCAGCCTTCAACTTCTCCTTAACTTTTGGATCATACACTTATGCCTAATTAATTACTTCCAATCTTTTACATAGAGGAAATCTGAAGAAAAGACAAAAAAAAAAAAAAAAAAAAACTATACTCCTCCTTTGAGGACTCAAAAGTTGGGCAAAAAATGCTTCGTTCCCAGCCAATCACAATTCACCTTGTGTATATATAATTAGAAAAAAATATTTATATAGTAAATTTTAATTGGTTGGGGACAGGAATGAGGATAGAGGATTTTCACCCCAAAAGTTGATCCCAGTTTACCCTAACCCAACAGCAGTCCCCTTGATATGCATCTAATGAAAGAATACAATTACTTAGCAAAAATGAAAGAATACAATAATACTGATGAAAGAGTGTTACTTTTTTCTTTTCTTTTTTAAAAAAGAAATAAATAAAAGAGTCGAGAGTTAAACCGCTGTCAGATTTATCATGTTGCTAGTAAATAAATGGATAAGTAGAAGTGAAATCGACCCAATTCATACACAATTTAATAGAAGTGGGAGCTTACTTCTGCCAATAAAATTAAAAATACATTTTTATGTATAAGAAGTCGGACCCAACTTTGTACTGATACCACAACCTAATTTTCCAAAATAATACAGTAACATATACCGTCTACAGTTGTAATATCCCATATCCACACTATTGCATGCTAACCAAGTGATTAAGAAAAACGTGGGAAATTAATAATTATTATTAGAAAAGAGTTTATAATCATACTAATTATATTACAGAATTTCCTTACAGGGAAAAGATTGTTGAATCGCTTTAAGAATAGTACTCCCTCCATTCCTAAATATAAGACTCTTTAGACAATTTGAGAAAATTAAGGAAGTTGTCCATTCCACCTAAACTTCCAATACTACCCCATCCTCCCTCTCTTTCTCTCTCACTTCTATATTATAAAGAAAGGAAAATGTTGAGGGTATAATTGAAATGAATTGTTGACACCTAACAAAAGAACCTTAAACGACAATTAATTTGGACTCCTAGATTTCTCCTAAACGACAATTAATAAGGAATTGAGGGAGTACTACATTAAGGGTAGTGATATTGTCAGAGCAACTACCATTCTGCTAGAGTAATATTCTATCAAATGATAATGTTGCCCTTTAATTAAAGAATAGGAATATCTCTTCCTCTCTTCTTTCCTTTCTCTTTCACCGCATATTTCTCCTTCTCTCTCCCTTCCCTCCAACCGTCCTGCACTTTTAATTGAACATGCTCATTATACTTTATCATTTTTAATGAAATCAGAATTGAAGATTTTCATTTTCAACAAAGAAAAGCAATCCACTATTCTTTCAGATTAAACTATAAGAGAAATTTTTTTCATTTAGAAACCATGAATAAAATTTGAAGAGTGTAGAATAGGGAGGAGACCTTGAATTCAAAAATATAAATTGCATAAATTTTCAACAATACTATATGGGTTCTTATTATATTCTTACAAATTCGATTTTCACAAAATTATTCTCATGAGTATTGGATTGAGACTCTAGTAAGAGAATATTGAAAGTATCTAATTTAAGCATTTGATTATTTATATATAGAGCAAAAAGGATTTGATTACCCTGTTTTTATTATGACTATGTGGATAGATAGAGATTAAAGGAGTAAAGAGATAGGGTTGATTGAGAATGCCAATGGATTTGGGGACGATCTACAATTAATATATAACGGGTCGGAGGATACTTTCGCCTAATATTTAGAGCAGCCTAGACTACAATGGGCCCATGAGATGGAGATTATAGTGTGGCTGCTTTGCTGAATTGATTAGAGGGATAAGATGGTCACTTAACAATAATTTGCTCTAGCATTATCACCACCCCTACATTAATAGTGTATAAATGAGTATTTAATGATTTTGCGTAAAGTTCGAAAGTGATTCTGCGTGGAGTAGTGTATCAACAATTTTTTTTAAAGAAAATATTTATTAATTGGAGTAGAGATTTATTTATTACAAAAAATAAAAATTTTAAAATAAATAAAGAATGATTAAAACGCATGACTTATATGTCATTAGAACTCGTTGAACTACCGCCCTCAATGTTGGCTACCCACCTCCAAACAAGCCTGCCGACTGAAGCCCCATTCGACCACGATTATATATTCGGCCCAATGGAAAATGCTTGTGGTACTGATGAATGGAAAATAAAATTATGTCTCATTTCTCCTTCATTCTCTGTTCCATTAATATATAATTGACATGTATTTATTTTTTCATTGAATATACAATTTTTTTAGATTTTAAATATTTTAATTAAAAAATTAATAAATGTCGATTATAAGTAGGATGTCAGACAATCTCATTTCCTTTTTTCCCTTAGATAAAACTTCTTCGAAATTGTAACTCAACTCGTCTCTTAATCATTACGTTAGAATTTAGTTCTAATTTATGAGAATAAAGCACATTTAATAGTCAATCATTTACTTTTCAAGAGAGCTTGCGACGAAAGAAATTATTCATTACTGCTAACGATTAATATGATTTCGATCAAAGACTTCTTCGAACTGTCACACTTAACCAAGGTGCATTTGTGCTCCAATTTATCATTTTTTATTTTTTTGGTTAATAAAAGTTTGGATAGGTTCGCCTCCGGTCATGATCACGGGTAAGGGCAGGCCCTAGGGATTATAGGGTAATTGCAGATCACCCACCAACACAGCCCTCACTTCGGCAGTGGGGATTGAACACTTGACCTTTGTAAGGACGTGTCAAATCCTTACAAATTGAGGCAATTTGTGTTGGTCAGTTCATCATATTTGTTAACTCATAATATTTACTTTAATTTTAATGTGTTTCTCATATAACAAATAATTTTTTACTATTATTATTCTTTACACAAATTTTTTAAAAATTGTTAAACTAAAAAGTAAAAATCAATCCTAACTGTTTATGACCATAACCCGAAATAGTGAAATAGTTGGTAGTCGAATATAAATACTTGATGGTCATTTAGTGCATATTACTCGACTATTTATATTAACTAGTGATATTGTCAAAGAAGGTTTCCTCCTGCCAAGGCAATTTGAGTCTAAATGACCAACATACCCATTTATTAATATTAATCTCTCACAATTAATTTATCTTTCCAATATTTTATTTCATAATCTATTCACACTTAATCTTTAATTTTATATCTTATCCAAAAATAAACTCACGACCTCTCCATTTTATTTTTCCCTAATCTATTCCATTCAATCTCTAATTTTCTCTCTTATAATAGTAGTAATTCACAAGAAAAAATCAATTACACTATAAATTCTTTTTACATATGAAGTAAGTAGAAAAGATAATCAAAGTCGTATTGCTCAAGCACTATTGTTTTACAATTTGTTTCTTTCTTATTGGTTGTAATGAATGCAAGCCTTAAATCATGAATTTCTTTTGGTTTATATCATTTGTTTTTTTCTTGTTAAATTCTAGCACTATATAAGAGAGAAAATAAAATTTGAGTGTGAATAGATTAGGAAAGAAAAGATTGGAGAGATCGTGGCTGATAATAGGGATATGAGAAAGAAAGTCAGAGATTGATTGTATATAAATTATGGAAGAAAATATTAGATAGAGAAATTAATTATAATAATGACCAAAAGGGTATCTTGGTCATTTGAAGGAAAATTGCCTTGACAAAAGAAAATCTACCTTGGCAATATCACTAGCCATTTATATTACTAAATTTTTTTTGTCAAAACACTTCCAAAATATGTATCAACCAAAATTAGTTACAGAAATAGTTATCCTCCACATATTCATAACAATCCATCCTAGAATAAGAAGCCCCAAGGGCATCCCCTGCCTCTAAGTGACTTACAAAAAGGGGAATAAAATAAAATAAAATGATAACAGAGGAAGAACAAGATGCCCCAAATTTAGCAAGATTGTCTGTGCATGCATTTGCTTCCCTGAAGATGTAAGTGATGCTACTCTCCGAAATTCTCTCCAGCATTGCCCTACAGTCATAAATAAGAGTAGATAGAGCGTGGATATCAATATCAACGTGAAGTAAAGGTTAATAACAACTCTAGCATCAAGCTCCACTGCGAGTTTTTTGGATATTCAAGTTAATAGTTAAATTAAGACCGTCTCTCAAAGCCCACAATTCCGCAACCGTGTTGGTGCAGAATCAAATATTACTAGAGAAGCCCGAAATCCAATCCCCATTACTGTTTCGAATAAGCCCCCCACACCCTCATTTACCCGGATTGCCAAATGAAGACACATTGTGGTTAAGCTTGTTCCAATCATGACTCGGCTTATTCCAAGAGAATTTGATAAGTTTCTTTTGTGGAGAATTTCTACCATGATTACCAAGAGCATAGAACTCAGTTGCCCGTCTCATAGCCTCTATCACTGTGTTAACTCTCGGCTTGTTAGAATAAAAAAAAAGGATTTCTACAGGTCCACAGAGCCCAACAGCTATAGACAAACAATGTGCCCCAAGGAATATTGTTATATGGTGAACATATTGTATCTCTACAACCAATCTTAATCCAATTAAAGAAATCAAGATCAGCAAGCTTGGGCATATGTCAGCCCATATCCGAGCTGTTTCAATGCTCTCTAGCTTGAGTACAATTTCTCAAAACATGCTCAGTTGTTTCCTCACATAAATCACAGCAGGGACAAGTGGGAGTATTAACAATGTGCCTTCTGAATAATTGTTCCCGAGTCGCCAAAGAAAAGAACGTTGTTGCTTATCAATCTTTTCACAAATCGACATCAGGATAGGTAGACATTGCGAATAATACGAGAGGATTTGAGAGGATTGAGATTGGATGATGGTACGCCGCCTGGCCAGGGAGAGGAGATTGGTCTTCCATCACGTAAACTTTTGGTGAATTTTATCAAGGATGAATTGAAAATCATTATTTTTTCGGCCTTTTATGGAAAATGGAAATCCTAGGTATTTACCCAAGTTATCCGTATTCCGGATTTGAAGGATATTCTCAATATCCCAGATTTTATCAAGGCTCAAGTTGTTGGAGCCACAAAACTTAGATTTGCTCAAATTAATGTTCTGCCCGGATTTCTTGCAAAAATCATCCAGGACACTCTTAATCTCATTAATAGAATCCTTATATGCCAGACAAAACAGGATAACATCGTCCGCGAAAAGAGAATGAGACAATAAATGTCATTATTTCCCTACTCAAATAGGCTTCCATTTTTTTTTATCTCACCGATTTTTTGATACTTAATGAAAGATAATCCATGCAGATAACAAACAGATATGGGGGATAGAGGATCACCCTGACGAATGCCTCTCGATGGGAAAAACCAATCAGTAGGCTGCCCATTAATTAAGATAGACATCTTAGAAGAGGAGACACGGTTCATAATGAGTTGAATAATCTTTTTAGGAAATTTGAAGAAGGATAGAGCATCTTTAAGGAAATCCCATTCAAGGCGATCAAAAGCTTTTTCCAAGTCAAGTTTAACATCAATAACTCCCTTTTCCCCGTTTTCTTGATAATTGAATAAACCGTCTCTTGCACCAAAATAACATTATCATAACATCTCCGACCAGGAATGAAGCTACCATGATGAGGAGAAATAATATCTTGCAGGATTGGTCTAATTATATTAACTAGAAGTTTGGAAACGATTTTGTAAAGCATGTTGCACAAACTAATCTGTCTAAGTTGGCCCACATTCTCAGGATTGACAACTTGAGGAATAAGACAAAGGAAAGTTGCATTCGATTCAGAAGATATGTTCTTCAGATTGAAACAGTTTTGGACAAACTTGGTGATAGTAGGTCGAATGATCTCCCAAAACCTATGGAAGAAAAACTGGATGTAAGTCATCCGGTCTAGTGCTCTTAAAAGGTTTGAATCCTACAAAGCATCTATTATTTCTTGAGTAGAAGGTTACTTCTCAAGGAAGACATAATTGAGGGCCACGGCTGGGGACCAAGAAAAAGAGAAGGGATCATGGTGGAGAGCACAAAAGATTTTATTGGAGTTGTAAAGAGTCTTAAAGTGGTTCAGGACCATGCCTTTAACAATAGCCACATCGAATTCCCACTCGCCCGAGGGGTGCTTGAGTGAGAGGATCCTATTACTCTTTCTGTTATGAATGGAGAGAGTTTTAAGGTACTTAACATTAAGGTCGTCCCACAAGATCTAATCCATCCTAGACTTAACCACCCAAATATTATTTTCATCAATGTACACTTGATCCAAACTAGTCAAAATGTTATTTTATTTATTAAGCAGTAAAGGGGAATAGTTCAATTCAATAGATTTTTGAGTGGTATTTATGAGGGCCAAAAGCTTTTTCTTATTATGAAAGACATTACCCAACTCTAATCTATTCCAATCTTGGATCAAGTCCCTAAAATTTTCAGCATCAAGGTCAAAGGTAGCAGGATTATCACTCCAAGCTTGCTTGACAACATCAACCAACCCCGGGTGAGAGAGCCAAACTGGCTCGAAACGGAATGGTTTATGAAGGGGCTTGTGGTTATTCGACTTTAAATCAAAGAGGATAGGGCAGTTATCAGATCTAGTTCTAACAAGATTGAATAAAGTAGCTTCCTTTAAGCAATCTCTCCATTCGAGATTAGAGAGCGCCCTATCACTAGGCTGAAAAACAAGAACACCTTCAATTCTCTTATTCGACCAAGTAAAATGGGATCCTTCATGACCAAGATCCATCAAATTGCAATCGTCAATCATGCTTTTAAAAGTATTGATCCTATTGATATTAGCCATACGACCCCCAAATTTCTCAGATTGGAATAACAGATCGTTAAAGTCACCCATAATTAACTAAGACAAATCATGACTATTAGCTAAATTTCTAAGATGGTTCCAAAACTCAAGTCTAACAGATTAATCAAGACTAGCATATATCACACTGAAAAGCCATATTAACATCAACAAAACTCGAAGAATCCTTCCAGTACGATTTCGATGCACTCAACGTTAGGGCTAGTTGATCTTGATACTCCTCTCCAGTAGCAAAATAGTCATCTTCCTGCTTCTGCCTAGTAACACTAGCACTAACAACCGTTAGATAAGACGCCACCGTCGGAGCAGCAACTTACACTGACAAAGCCGCCGAACTGCTAGAAACTGGACTCGTCGGAGTAGCGGTGTCGGAAGATGTTGAAGTCATCCTCGTTCGTTGATCGGAAACAAAACATGACGATGATGATGATGACGACGCGATTGTTTACCTGATGGAAATATTGTGCAAAATTTATAAAATCTTTTTCATTCAATAGCTAAAAGATTATTTAAACTAACTCTTGCATTGAGTAATTATACTACTTGAATTGTTAAATGTTTTAAATGGGTATTTTAGTCACTTGAACCTTTTTTACAACTCTAGACTAACTGAAGTTACTCATAGAGTTTATTTTGTAGTTTCATCAAATAATAAACACCGTTTTTCAATTTATACAAGTTTTAAGGTTATTTTTATAATTATCTCTAATATATATTGTAGAGTAGAGAGTTCTTTGTCATATCATTATGCATACTGTTATAGAGTAAATCTCCCATCTAAGGATGGCAATGAGGCAGATCGGGGTGAGGATCTCAATTACCAGCCCCGCCTCTCACTGTTGAACCGCCGCCCCGCCCCACCCCACCCCGCGAGCGGATCTGACCCGCCCTGTCCCTTTTTTATTATTTTAAATTTCAATGAAGCAAAGAGAAGAGAGAATTTTAAGCAGCAACAGAGTGGAGAAATTTTGAGCCGCAACTCCAAAATGAATCCAAGAATCCAAATGAAATACCAAATACCATTTCCTTCCAAATCTGCAAAACCCAGTTGTTCAAATCACTAAATATGAAGAACCCACTTTTCTTTTCTTGATTTCTTGCTGTTCAAAATCTGCAAACCCCAGTTGTTCAAATCACTAAATCTGCAAAACCCATCTGTTTGCTGTTCAAAAATCAAACATTTGAAGAATATTAAAGAAGAGAGGAGAAAATGAGAGTAAGAGAAAGAGAGGCTCGAAGAGATGAGAAGAATCTGGAAGAAGAGAGTTTGGAGCGGACTTCAAAAGAATTATATTAGAGTTTGGAGAGTTTTGTACTCCTTTCTTTATCTATAAAAATATTACATGAATTATTCAACAACAACAAAAAATATTACATGGCGGGGAGGGGCGGGGCGGACACAAATACCATGTCTGATCTGCCTCTTTTGCGGGGCTGGTCTAATCTGCCCCGTTCTCTCTACGGGGCGGGGCGGATTTGCCCCAAAAAATGTTGGGGCATGGCGGATCGACGGGTTACGGGTCAAATTGCCATCCCTTTTCCCAGCATAGAATATTCAATTAGAGAAGAATACATCATAATAAAAATACATCTCTTACTTTCTGAAAATAAATTGCAGTTCACAAATTCATCAATATATTATAGTTTCTTATAATATTTTCCTAGCCATAAAAAAAAGTTTTATAATATTTTCTTTATCTTAACTCAGACATTTGATGTTAAGGTAATAAAATTGCAATTTGCTATACATAATTTAAAAAACACTTGTTCCCATGTTATAGATTTTGTTTGAATTACATCCCCGAATAAGAATAAAAATAGAAGTCCCTTAATACAAACTCTTTAAAAAAAATTGTACCAATTCAGGAAAAAAAAGAAGAAATTTATACCCCGTGTTTTTCCTCCTGGTAATTGTATTTGAATCAACAATGTAAACAAATTGAAAAAAAACAATTTAGCCAAAAATTGAAAAAACAAAGTTGGGAAAATCCACTAGGCTCTTGCACGTAGACTACATGATTTTAGTTTAACCAATTGCAAAGTAAGTGCGTGTTGTGTTGTTTAAAATCGTCAATCACTGTGTATATCCTTATTCTTATACCTAGGGGTGTCAATGGGTGGGTTCGGGATGACTCACATAACTCGAAAATATGTGAGCGTGAGCTTAAGTGAGCTGAGCATGAACCGAGCGTGAGCGTAATATTCAAGCTCGAATTTAATATGAGCTGAGCATGAGCTTGACCCCGCTCAGCCCGATTAAAGCTCGCATCCGAATAAGAATAATATAATTATGTATATTATATATATATATATATATATATATATATATATATATATATATATATATATATATATATATATAATATTGATTTCTAATTAAAAAAAACTATAAAACACGGTAACAAAACACATCGTTTATTTTTGTCTATGTTTTATGATTTTTTTTAATATTTGACCTTGTTATATGTTTATGTTTGACTATCTTTTTATTAGTTTATTTTGCTACATTAATTAAGTATTATTATATTACGTATATTTATATTCTCGTTAGAATTTAGTCTCATATCTCATTCTATTTTACTATTCTTTCTACATTATTTTTTTTATTGTTAATATAAATTGAGCTCATGAAGCTCGTGAGCTTACCTCGAGATCACATTAAAATGTGAGTTGAACGTGAGCTCGAGCTTTGTAAGCTTTTCCGGGTTGAGCGTAAGCTGAATTTTACAATTTTTATGTGAGCGTGAGTTACGCCAAACTAAGCTCACATAGCTTGATTGACACTCCCTACTTATACCCAACTATATATATATATATATATATATATATATATATATATATATATATATATATATTACAGAGCAATTATACATACGTATATTTGTATCTATATTTTTCTTCCATCCTTTTTTTCTTAGATTTTCACATTTTTTAATTAATTTACTAATTTTTATTGGTTGAGAATATTTAGGTTAATTAAATTAATTGAAAAATAACCTATCTTAATAAAAATTAAATATCAACTTTTATTGGTGCAAAAATGTTAAACAATTTTATTTAAATTGGGAGAGGGGAGATTCGATCCCCCGACCTGCAAGCCGGATGCTACGCCCTGGCAGGTATTTGACAACTACTTTCTTTAATTCTTTTAATGGAATGCTAATTTAAATTTTATTTTGATTGTAAACTCTTAATTGGCTTAAAAGAGTATCCCACATTGAAAAGTTACATTTTTGTTTTGAGTTTGACAATACTATAAATGATGGTACTTTGACATGTTTTGAGATAGAAAATTGGGCTGACATTTTAGCCCATCAAATTAAGGAATCCCGCTTATTTGCTTCTTATATTTTTTTATTTATACAAATATAAATAGTTAAAGTTTTAACAAATAACGGGTAATTCAGATTACCGGGTCCTTTGAATTCCGATTGAGCTTATAATCAAGTTCGATTTAACTCGGACTTTTGCAATGTTCATTTTTTTTTATTCTTAATGGAGAATTTTTATTTTCATAATATATTTTTAAAAATAAATAAAAATGGATATTAAAAAAAAAATCAATTCGCTTCGTTTATACTGCAAAATTCAAGTGAATCGTTTTCTAAACTCTCTAAAACAAAAGTATTAATTTGTAGAAATTTTAATTTATAATAAAAGTTAAAAATATTAATCTAAAGTCAAATAAGGGAATTAAAAACAAAAAAAACTCCCACATAAAAAAATAATAATTATTTTTAAAATTTGACAAATGACTATAAAAGAAAATTAATGTGCATAAAATTTATATTTCCTCCGATTCAAAATAGAAGTTTTTTTAAGAGTTTTTTTTTTTTGTTGCAAAATATAGATGATTTTAGAATAATTAGCCACTTTGATCATCAACGTTTTTTCGTCTAGCCACTTTGGTCAAAATTCAAGTTTTTTAACTTATTTCATCATTAAACATTTTTCGGCCTGCCATTTTGGTCACTAAAGTTTTTTCGATCTGCCATTTTGTACAAAATTTTTAGTGACCTAAATGGCAGAATGAAAATACTTTAGTGACCTAAATGGCAGAATGAAAATACTTTAGTGATCAAAATGGCAGATAGAAAAAACTTTAGTGATGAAAAAAGTTAAAAAAAATATTTTTGACCAAAATGGCAGGCCGAAAAATGTTTAATGATGAAATAAGTTAAAAAACTTGAATTTTGACCAAAGTGGCTAGGCGAAAAAACGTTGATGATCAAAGTGGCTAATAATTCGATGATTTTACAAGAATGTTGCATTTTTTGGCTAATTTACCCTTACATTATTTTCTCTATTATTCATATTTTTAGTCATTTTGATCAGTATCTTAATTTGTGTGAAAACTCCTAAAAAGAATTATATTTTGAATCGGAATGAGTATCTATCTATATTTATATTACAGAGTCTGTTTTCTATTTCAGCCAATCAAATCCTTCTAAATCCTACGTGTAATTTCCATGAATTTTTGTTCAATTAATTATTTTATAAAATTTTGATTGGTTGGTTAAATTTTTACTTTGGTTGTAAATTCTTAATTTGCTTATAAGAGTATCCCACATTGAAAAGTTACATTATTTTTTGAGTTTGACAATACTATAAAAGAGTGTACTTTGACATGTTTTGAGTTACAAAATTACTTTGACATTTTTTCTTTCATTAAACATTACGTTTTCGTGCATAGCACAGGTCATAATGCTAGTATATGTATATTACAGAAGCCCTTTTAAATTTTATTATTCATTAACCTTCACCTTACGCCACGTGGCAGACTCTCATTTTTTTTCTTCCTTTTGTATTTTTTTTTTTTGTATATTTTACTATCAACCCACTACTCCTGATATCCCTCAAATCCTACACTTTCTCAACTTCTCACATCCACTATCCCTCAAAATTTCCATGGTAAGTTATTTGTTCTCTCTCTCTCTCTCTCTCTCTCTCTCTCTCTCTCTCTCTCTCTCTCTCTCTCTCTCATCAGTATTCAACCTCATATGGGACAACCATTATTCCTTTGACAATCAATAAGAGGGGGTTAGGATAGCAAATTGATTCTTGGAAAAATATATGAATATGTATCTACTATTTTTTACTAATATATAAGCTTCTTTCTCAATCATCTTTTTAAAACGATTTTATGCTTTTTCCATGTATACCTACCCTACTTATGATTTTTTTGAGTTTTAATTAGTGTCATTTTATGAATTCCACTTGTTAATATTTATTAACTTTCCATTACAATCCACTACCCCATAAATCTATAACTGCTCTCATTCTTTATTCCTTAAATTTCTATAATGGCTCTCCCTTTTTATGGCATGTAAAAATTTTAAACTTTTAATTATTATTTAAATATACTTTTAATACCTAAGTGATTAGGAAAGATAACCAATTCTAAATTATGTTTATCCTTCTCTCTCACACTTACGCAACATGGATTATGCAAGAAGATTAAATATCAATTAAATTATTTGAAATATTTATCTAAATATTTTTTAAAAAAAACAACTTATCATTTTGGGATAAAAGAAGTTAAAATGTTTTTCTAAAAATAAGGAAAACAAAAACAAAAAAATAACTTAACCCCCACCTACACACGTTTCTCTCTCATTCCAGTTTATCCCCACTCACACAAGCACGTCTCTCTCTCTCTCACAACTGGTTTCCTCTCCTCCTTCTTCCGTCTCCACGCTCACTTCATCATAGCCATTCCAGAGAGTGCCGTTACCCACACGCAGGTCATTGGAGTGAATCCTTAGATATTTTCTCTGTAATTTCTCTTCCATTCTTGATGAAACTTCGTGTATTTTATTTTTTAGGGTTCGTTATCTTCTTCTTCCTTTTAGATGAAAATTTTGCCTCCTCCTATGGCCCGAGTGACCAATTCACCCACGGTAATAATTATGTTTTATAGCTTAATTTGGTTTAATTTCTCTTTATGTTTTGTTGTTGTTGTTTTGTGTCAAATGCTGGGAAAATTTTATCTTTGATGTTTTGGAGTTGCAGATTTTTCTTTTCCTTTTATTTAGGAGAGGAGAAAGACCTAGCATACGGGAGATCTTTGAAGAAGGCAGTCTCTTCATTTACTTCTCTTTTGTTTTTTTCATCTTATCGCTGTTTGAATGACTTATCCAAACTTTAAGCATTTATTTGATTAATTTGAAAAGTTGCAAGTTCTGATGATAGTTTGAATGTTATCTTCGTTAGGTATGAAATGCGGATTCGAACAACTGATCTTGATGATGTTCTTTGTATTTCATTTATGTTTATTAATTTCTTAATAGGAGAATGAATCTACCATCTTGCAGACAAAATTCCATTGAAGAAAAAGCAACCTGTCTTCTTTTGCCTGGAGTAGTATCATGTTCTATGTCCAGATCTATCATTTTACCCTCTGAATCCCTTCTTTAGGTATCTTATTTATCCATGGTTGAAGCTTCTGAGATTTCATTGTGAGATACGGTCTTCTTTCGATAATGATATTAAATGTAGGCTTTTCTACATTTAGGGTTGTCGCAGTGTTGTCAAATGGCGCTATAGCGTGGCGGTTTTTGCAGCCACCAGTATACGCAATGGCGCCGCCATGGCGCTATAACTTTTGAGTTATTTGTTTGATTCATATTGTTTTTTCCTTTTTATTACATTATGTAGTGTTTAATACATATTTTGCATATTTTATTGTGTCCGCTATAAGCCGTTATAGCGTCCGCTATAACGTTATGGTATTTTTTTAGCTTGCTGCTATGATCCGCCATTCGCGATTGACAATACTAGGTTGTCGTGTTGCAGATAATTTCATCTTGAGATTAAAGTTAAGAATCGGACTTTGTAAATAAATCTGGGTTTTTTTATCCATTTGAAGTGGACAGTAAGAGAACCATATCATTCATCGGCAACAAAAAGAGTCAAATGCATGAGCAGTGAGCACAAAGAAACTGTGTCATCGTTGGATAATATGTGAAGGAAGGTCGTCGATGTGCTATCTTGAACCGCGACTCTTTATTATGGTATTACAACTTCATTTTATTTTACACACAATATAAGATGTCAATAGTTTTGTAATTGATTATTTAATTATTGCATTCTCTATAGTTGTTTAAATTTCTAAATGTTATAATTAATTGAAATAAATTGGTGATATTGTAATTTACAATACTTGCAATGTGTTAGTATTACACGGTTTAAGTTTATGTTGAATTTGCTTAACTTTGACTTTTGAGTTTAATATATTTTTTTTAATTTCGAATTTTTTTAAAATTACTTTTGGTGAATTTTGACAATGAATATCAATTTCAAGCATAACTTGGAGCTTTTGGTCAGGAGCAATAGTAGTGCAGAGACGAAGCAAAGAAGTAAATTAGTGATACAAAACTTGGAAGTCTATGAGATGATAAACATGCCACTCTAGAGTAGTTCATCAAAGGGAAATTTCACTTTTCAAAATCATTTATTTCATATTAGGTGGTAAAAATCTTTAAATGTTTTTATTTGATTAATGTAATTTGGGTATCAATTATTTGAAATGGTAGTTATTTCCTAAAATTACTAGAGGTTAAATTGATTGTAGCTATTCGTTCTAAAAAAAGAAAAAAAAATGTGACGCAAAAATACGATCATCTTCTTACTATATGAACACTTGTGTTTTAACACCTTCAGGTGTATCATACTATAGATAGTTGCGTTCTAGATGAAAGTGAAGGTATTTCTGCTTTTTAGTTTTTTAAATATCTTTGTGAGTTTTGCTTCGATTCATTTTTTTATTTTTTTGGATCGTAGGTGGCAAGAGAACTTCAATCTAAGACTGATTTCTAATGAAATGCTATTTTGTGTTTTTATTTTTTACAATGGAACTAACATACATTTTACATCTCCAAGCATGTCATCATTTAGAGAGCTTAACTCTTCAATGAAAGTGAAAGACAACACCCATCCTCAGTGGCGGATCCAAGAGGTGGTCATTGTATGCCCAGGACCACCCCGAGATCAAAGAAACAAGTTTAATTTCCACTCTAAATTGTTGAGGGACTGTGACGCCCCGACCCGCCTCCTGCCCGGACGGGGACGAGTCGAGCCGCCAAGGCTCTAAACATACAATCTATTACCCAAAAATATAATATATCCATAGGTTACAATGAAATCCAATAACATACAAGACTAAGATCCAATTATCCATATCACTAATCACGGGCTTCCGCTGCGCACTCTGATACCCAAATTATTGCACCACCTTCAGATACCTGTGGAGGGAAAAAAAACATTTACAAAACGTGAGCCGAAGCTCAGTGAGGGCCGTGCGAGTGGTGCGTATGTCTTTAAAACCATTTTCCTTCCAAAGTACTTTATATCTGAAAAATAATTCGCACAATGAGAAAATCACATATATACTGATTATAATAAGGGGCCTGATTTTTCGAAATAATTATTCGAGATGTCGAGGTGAAATTGACATAGGCATCACAATAACAACATATCACATTTCATACGGGCCCCAAATGCACACATTCAAAGTTAGGACTCTAGAGGTGGCTCACACCCTTGGGTGTAGCACTTAGCTCCTTCAAATCAAATAATTGGACCCGTTTCAATAGACTCATAGTCTTATCATGCTATGTCAATATTCACAGGACAAATCTGTATAAGATTCAGTCAAATTTATCTTTTCCAATGCAATAAAACAGTATTTCAAAACAAAGCCCCAATTCAGAAAGATATTTCATGGTGACAAATAAATGTAACAATGCATGTCATGAGTGGATCCAGATCATGAGTGCAATTAAACAAATGAACACATAATACATATATATAATTTTACAAAAGATTTAGGACCACTCACCTGATAAAAATGTCAAAGCATGATCCAAAATAATCCAAATCTTAAAATCAATAATTCTAAAGAATTAAATCTTGCACTTAACCATATATTATAACTTAATTCATAATATAAAAATAAGCTCCTAAATAATTCTGAAAAACAAAACAAAACAAAAATAAAAGACAAAGAAAACGAAAACTAAAGAAAAGGGAGAAAGAAGTATACCTGCGAGAAGTAAGAATGAAAAAACAGAAGGCTTTATGCCTATTTATATAGGAATACACGTGAGTGCTAATGATGAGCTTGAGTGGGCATTTGACAAGTGTTGGACAAGTGTCATTTAGGTAAGACTTTTTTTAATTATTTTAAAATCTCTAGAACAAATGGCCAAAGAAATCCATGCAAGTGTCAAAGAGATGGGTGAGTAATAGGAAAAACGTGGCAGCCTATGAAATTGCTTCCTTGATATCCAAGTATAACTAGGTTGTTATCCCGCGCGATGCGCGGATTATTTAAATTGGTATTTTGCGATTTGAATTCATTTTTGTCTTTATTTTACTTCATTTGTTAATATAAATAACTGAAACAAATAAATGTGTAGTAAATAAGAGCTAAGAATACAGTGAATATCATCAAATTTTTTAATATATCAATTTACAAAAAAAGTTTCATTCCGAAAAGAAAAATGAACAATATTAAATATTCTCTTTTTTGTTACTTCTTTCTTAGTTCTTCCATGTATTAGAATGATAAACATATATTTTTAATATGTAATAAAGAAAATATTAAAAAATTTAGAAAAAAAATCTACAAAGATAATTGCATTATTGACTTTAAAACAGAAGAAAAAAAGACTCCAAAAAGGAAAGTATATAATAATGAATGAAATAATAAGAAATTTTAAAAAAAAAAATTCTACAAAGATAAATAATTACATTATTATTAAAGAAAAAAAGACTCCAAAAAAAAAGAGAAAAGAAAAAATAATTACATTATAAGATTACAATTGATTTTTTTCTTTTTATTTTCTGGAAAAAAAAATTCTCAAAATTTTCCCTTAAAAAAATAAAATAGAGAAAATTTGCATTTTTACAAAATTGGGAGAAAGTAGAAACCCTAAATCTCTTGTCTTCCCTCTTGTAGCACCGCGCCGCCTCCTCCCATTCCAACTTCTTGTCGCCAACATCAAAAAAATTCTTTAATAGAACTTGAATAGATTATATAGATAGTAACATTTAATGAATTGAGGAAATCATTGTACCTTGATATCCAAGATTAAATAGTCATCAAACTCTTATTGTTGTATGTGTTGTAAGGCTTCCCTAATATGATCATTTGTGCCCAACTTTGATATAATCTCTTAGAGAATTGCCACCGTCGTTGTTTTCTTCTCCTTTTTCCTTTAACCTTCAATACCTTCATGAGTAAATATATGCATAAAAATGTTCTTGAAGCAAACAAATTTTCAGATTCATGAGCAAATATATGAAGAAACATGTTAAGAATCAATCAATAGTCCCAATATATTTTAAAAATAGAACTTGAATAAATTGTGATCTTGGAGCTTAACAACAAAATTTATTGAAAATTCAAAGTACTATTACCGTAAGTAATTACAGTTCAATTAGTTCTTTATTTAAAATATATTGATTATGAAGGAAATCATGATGCACTAATAATTATCATCAAATCACATGTGCAATATCACTCAATCAATATATTTTCTCATAATTCAAATAGATTGTTCTAAGGAATAAGTTGTTTGATGCGATGGAATTTTGCAATTCAAAATATAGAAAACATAACAAAAGTAAAAAAACTTACTTTTTCATCCAAAACCACAAAAATCATGCTCATTAACTCGTCCGGCTTCATAGCATTGTATGTATTCCAAAGTCGAATTACACGACATAGAATTCTCTTCTCTTGTTTGCCATTTGCCAATTCATTCAAACATAGATATTGCATCCTTGATTTTGTCATCTTCGAATTTTGAATTTGGGTCGCTATCTCTTTTTTTGCTCTTGATATCTTATTGATGTGAATTGGTGAAATTGTCAGTGAAACAGATGATGTGGAAAGAAAGCTGGTGGGAGTAGAAAAGATAAACAATTTCCAAATATTTAAAGGTAATGAGAAAACTTTTCATTTCCTACAAAACTCTCCAACTTCATGTATAATTATTGAAAAAACTTTTCATTTCCTACAAAACTCTCCAAATTTCTACGCTTATTACCTAAACAAAATTAATGAAACTTCCTCCTAAATCGTTCTTCTAAAGGCTAAAACTTATAACCTCTTATGACTCTTAGAAGAAAAAAAGACTATAATATAAATTATAGATGATCTTATATAGAAATATGATGGTTTTAAAACCCCTTTAGCTAATTTTCTCTATTTATCTTTCATTCATTGTACATAACCATAGTTATTACCATTTACTTCTAATTTAGGTTCATAGGTAATGTTATTAACTAAAAACCTTTGGTTATCTTTCATTCATTGCATTCATTCATTGTACATAACCATAGTTATTACCATTTACTTCTAATTTAGGTTCATAGTTAATGTTATTAACTAATAACCTTTGGTTATCTTTCATTCATTGTACATAAATTTAGGTTCATAGTTCATGTTATTAACTAATAACCTTTGCTAATGAAGATTCAGGATCATCAATGTCAATCGCCACATGGCGATGTCTGATTCGCCCGCCGCTATGGAGCTTCCACGTGTCGTAGATGAAGATCCAGGATCATCAATTTCAATCGCCACATGGCGATGTCTGATTCGCCCGCCGCTATGGAGCTTCCACGTGTCGTAGCCACAGGCCTCTGCCCTGGCTTTTATATATTATATAGATTTGTAATATAATTATTATATTTATTTTAGAATATCAAAAGACTATTATACCCTTGTCGCTTATTACAAGCTCAAAATAGGCATATGAAAAAAATGTTTACGGAGCGGGGTGTTACAGGGACCACCATAAATTTCAATCCTAAATTGTCTAATATGCAACAAAATTTGTAGGTTCCCCCTAAATTGTTGAGGGACCACCCTAAATTTCATTCCTGAATCCGCCCCTGTCCTACGAGGAACAAGGGAGAGAAACTATATGGATTCTAATTAATATATATTTTTTCTTTTCTATGTTAATATGCTCACTTTCAAGTGATTTGAAAATATTGCATTGGAATAATATGTGAGTTTTCCATGTTCACGGTTATGAGTAGTATTATATTTTGATTTATTAGGATATAGATTTTAGTAATAGGTCATGCTATGATGAGGTGGTCGATGAACTTCTATTTAGATTGATTAGATCAAGATGCTTATTAGGGTGAATTAGACAAATAAAATCAAGATATTAAAGTTGATAAGTGGTTTGCCGAATTAATAGCCATCTTGGTCACTAAGTTATTTTCGGTCTGCCATTTTTGTCAAAAATAATTTTTTTTAACTTTTTTCATCACTAAAGTTTTTTCATTCTGCCATTTTTGTCAAAATAATATTTTTCTGCCATTTTTATCATTAAAGTTTTTTCGGTCTTCCATTTTGGTCACTAAAGTTTTTTCATTCCGCCATTTTGGTCACTACCTAAATGGCATAATGAAAAAAATTTTAGTGACCAAAATGACTGAACTAAAAAAATTGTAGTGACCAAAATGGAAGATTGAAAAAAACTTTAGTGATAAAAATGGCAGAAAAAATATTATTTTGACAAAAATGGCAGAATGAAAAAACTTTAGTGATGAAAAAAGTTAAAAAAAATTATTTTTGACAAAAATGGCAGACCGAAAATAACTTAGTGACCAAGATGGCTATTAATTCGTGGTTTGCCAAACAATTTGAAATATAGTTAAAATGTGTCTTCCAAATAATGTTTCACTTCTAATGAATGTTTGTGACAATTTTTTATTTTATTTATGGGTATAAAGAAAGTTCGAGCGGTATTGTATTATTTAATGTACAATAGAAAAGTAATGTGTGCATAGAACATGCCAATTTTTATAGTAACACAATTTACGTTTTAGAATTTTGAAAGCAAGTGTATTTTTCCTAACTTCAACTAAAATTTATGAATTTTCATTTTAATTAAAAATATTTATTTCCCGTGCATAGCACGGGTAATTTGTTATTATATATATATTACAGAGCATGTTATAGATACGTATATTTATATCTATATATTTTTTCAATACTATTTTCTTAGATTTTCACATTTTTTAATTAATTTACTAATTTTTATTTGTTGAGAATATTTAGGTTAATTAAATTAATTGAAAATTAACTTATCTTAATAAAAATTAAATATCAACTTTAATTGGTGCAAAAATGTTGAACTATTTTATTTAAATTCGGAGAGGGGGGATTCGATCACCCGACCTGCAAACCGAATGCTACGTCACATTGCCAACTACTCTAGCAGGTATTTGACAATTATTTTCTTTAATTCTTTTAATGGAATGCTAATTTAAATTTTATTTTGGTTGTAAACTCTTAATTGGCTTATAAGAGTATCCCACATTGAAAAGTTACATTTTTTTTGAGTTTGACAATGCTATAAATGATGGTACTTTGACATGTTTTGAGTTACAAAATTAGGCTGACATTTTAGCCCATCAAATTAAGGAATCCCGCTTATTTGCTTCTTATATTTTTTATTTATATAAATATAAATAGTTAAAGTTTTAACAAATAACGGTAATTCGGATGACTGGTCCTCTGAATTCCGATTGAGCTTATAATCAAGTTCGATTTAGCTCAGACTTATGCAATGTCCATTTTTTTATTCTAATGGAGAATTTTTATTTTCATAATATATTTTTAAAAATAAATAAATATGGATATTTAAAAAAAATCAATTCACTTCGTTTATACTGCAAAAATCAAGTGAATCATTTTCTAAACTCTCTAAAACTAAAGTATTAATTTGTAGAAATTTTAATTTATAATAAAAGTTAAAAATATTAATCTAAAGTCAAATAAGAGAATTAACAACAATAAAAACTCCCACATAAAAATAATAATTATTATTTTTAAAATTTGACAAACGACAAGACTATAAAAGAAAATTAATGTGCATAAAATTTATATTTCCTCCGATTCAAAATAGAAGTTTTTTTAAGAGTTATTTTTTGTTGCAAAATATAGGTCTTTTTACAAGAATATTGCATTTACTGGCTAATTTACCCTTACATTATTTTCTCCATATATTCATATTTGTCAAAATGTATAGTTCTCATGTAACTCTTCATTAATTTATTTGTTCTTTTGGAGTATTAATTAGGGGTACTTTAGTCATATTGATTAGTATCTTAATTTGTGTGAAAACTCTTAAAAAGACTTATATTTTGAATCGGAATGAGTATCTATCTTTATTTATATTACAGAGTCTGTTTTCAGTTTCAGCTAATAACATCCTTCTAAATCCTATGTGTAATTTCCATGAATTTTTGTTCAATTAATTATTTTATAAAATTTTGATTGGTTGGTTAAATTTTACTTTGGTTATAAATTCTTAATTTGCTTATAAGAGTATCCCACATTGAAAAGTTACATTGTTTTTTGAGTTTGACAATACTATAAAAGAGTGTACTTTGATATGTTTTGAGTTACAAAATTACTTTGACGTTTTTTCTTTCATTAAACATTACGTTTTCGTGCATAGTATGGGTATTTTTGCTAGTGTGTGTGTGTGTATATATATATATATATATATATATATATATTACAGAAGCCTTATACATACATATATTTGTATGTATATATTTCTTTCATCCTTTTTTCTTAGATTTTCACATTTTTTAATGCAAATATTATTAAAGATAGATCTTTTTTATTTTTCTTTTTTTCTTGAGGGAAATTCATGTTTTGATTTATTCTAATTTGCTATTATCTTTCCTTAAACAATGAAAATATAACTATCTAATCTAACTATCTACCATAATATATATTATAGAAGTTTTATTTTTATTTTTAAACTTTAATTCTATTAAGATCCTATTCTAACTACTGTAGATTTTTCAATTTTTAATTAGCTAAAAAAGTTTTGATTAGTTTAAACAATTTATTATCTATTAAAAAATATAAAATAAAACCATAATCAAGTAAAATACAAATGAGAATCCATTCTTAAGAGGTTTTAAATATTTTGATTAGTTAAAACAACTTTCAAAATAAATAATAAAAAAAAATTTAACATTTTGAATGGTTCAGCAATTTATTATATATTAAATTAATAAAAAGTTAAATAATTATCATTCAAAAGTCAAAGAAATCCGGCTTTGAAGTTTGATCAGTTAACTATTAACAGGATGGGTATTTAATTTATTTATTTTTTTAAAAAATCTTTTTGTTTCAATTAGGATAGTTATATGATAACTTCCAATTTCATATTATTTTTATCTCTTCTGTTTATATTACAGAATGGGAGTTATGAGTTTTTTAATTAGTTTGATAATTTTGATTGGTTGAAAAAAATTAGATTAGTTAAATTAATTGAAAACTACATCTAATCTTAATAACATTCAAATAACAAACTACTTCCTCTTATTTCTCCCTTATCCCTCCAAACTTCTTATTCTAATTATAGAATTTTGAAAATTTTAATTCTTTAAAAACATTTTAAAATATTAAATTCCTTAATTATATATTATGAAACATATTTTTTGTTTTGTTTTGACTAATCTAAAACTTTAAAAGTATAATCTAATTTTTTAATTTTTTTAGACGGCCTTGGTTTCAATTTCCAATTATTTTTACCTACATTATTGAAAATAATAACCGTTTCCCTATTCTTGTGGAAATAGTCTCCAACATGTGGCCTTTTCCCTTTTTTTCTTTTTCTTTTAAAGAAAATCCACTAAATTTTTTATGAAAAAATTCTATGTTCAATAAAATATGAAATTTTCACTTATTTGTTAATATTTAATTTAAAATAGTTACCAAATTTTAAGACTTATTAAACTTACATTATATATATGATAATTAAAAACTTGAATGTTTTCAGTATTTTGGACACTCCAATATTGAAATCATTATTTGCACATTTTTTGAGATTAGTTTGATTCAAATAAGGATAATCCAATCTTTTTATTATTTTTATTTGTATCTAATTATAATAACATAATCTCTATCTAATATATTCATTCAAATGCAGATTCTGATACGTCTCCATTCATTGCTATATATGAACAATCCAATATATTCATCCTATGCAAACTTCTAATCATCATCTCAAACATAAATCCATCCAATTCAAATTTAATATTTAAAAAATTGTTACTGATAGGTCTACCTGTTCCTTCTTTTTTGGGGAAGGAATATAAGACTTTGTTGGATGATGACAAAGTGTTTTGAAGTTTAAAAACTCATACTTTCTACGACTCTTCCAAACTTCTACCACTATATTAATTATCAAATGTATGTTATGCATTTCTTAAAAAAATTTCGAGCACAATCACTATAATTACACATGCACTTTCTCGAGCAAACCTTCTAAATTCGTGTTCTTTTTCTTTCATATTCATTTTGATAAACTGGATGTCGAGTTGGATACTTTAGTAGTTATCAATCTTCTCAATCAGATGGATATTAACTCTCACCCTCTTTCTAACCTTATTTTTTATTGTAGGGAACTGTTAAAGAAATTCGGGGAAGTCAGGATTAAATATATCTACCGTGAAGTTAATGTCTGTGCAGATTGTCTTGCGAAGAATGGTGCTCTTTTGGACTCTATTTTTTATTGTTTAGTTACTTAGTACCACCCCCATTTGTTAGCCTAGCTTTGGCGGGGATGCTCATGGAGTAGCTTTTGTGAGATTAGTTAGTGATGTAACACCCACTGATGTAATCTCTGATACTTTGACTCCTGCCGATTAATATTTATTTGCTACTTTATTTCACCAAAAAAATATTCATTTTGATCGAGTAATAATATTTTCTTACCCATAAAAAACATTCAACGATAGATTTGAGAAGAATGTTGCTTTCCTTCTTGCAACAGATTTCTTCCGATGGAACGTTCCTTACATTACAATTCAGTGCCTTAAATTAACAGTGGTTCTCTCACTCTCCTTTCAGGTACAATTTATGCATATATAATCTTATTATGATTTTTAGTTTCTAATTTGTAAAATTTTAGTTAGTTCATAATAAATCTCAGTATAGTGTGTTCTTTTTTTCCTTCTTATTATATAAGAATTTGATTTTCGAGTCTGAAGGTAATGATTTTCTTTATTTGTTTTTTATGCCCCTCATTATATTTCTAATTCATAAAATTTAATGATCTTTTAGTTTATTATAAAACCTTATTCACGTGTTTGTTCCTTTTGTTTTCTTTATGAATTTTGTTTTCTAGTGAGATTAAGGCTTCAAGTAGTTTTATTTTTTAAATTATTTCTTTTTTGTGTAAGCCCATATTTAAGTACTTTATAATTAAACAAATTTTTTTTTTTTTTTTTTTTTGTGCAGAATGGATTATAATTTATTTGAAATCTCCTAATATTTTTTGAGTTCTAATTAACTAAAGCTGACATTTTGTAGAGTTCATGAAATAAGGATCCGTGTCGTCGGTACTATTTAATTTTATTGCTGGAATTAATGAAGCACTAGCAATCTCATTCTTCAGTAAGTAATAATTTTGTTTAAAAAAAAAAAAACCAATTTTAGGATTTTCTTTATTAAGATTTTGTCAATGTCAGACAAGGAATCAAGCTTTACCATGCAGCCATGCAAAGCCATATAGCTCTCATGGTTCCTTAAACATCCGTTAAACAAATGAAAAATCTCATTATTTCTTTTTATTTTTTTATATTCTCAGGAAAAATATGATTATATAAATATAATTTTTATGTTATATTCTTACATCTGAAGAGAATCATGAAACATACAAGGCCATGTCAAGTCGGAGGAGATTTAACAACTTTTGGAATACTTTTATTGAAATCAAACGATATACGTTGTTGGTTAAATCCCACTAAAAGAAAATGTGTTACTCTAAAAAAAGAGAAATTTCTTGATTTACTTTGAATGAAACTCAATCCTCGGTGAAAAGAAGAAATTTCTTAAATGAGAAAAATATTCCTTTTTATTTTATTTTAGCACTTAACAAATACATTTTTCGTGCATAGCACGGGTATTTTGCTAGTATATATATATATTACAGAAGCCCTTTTCAGATTTGTATATATATCATGCCACGTGTCATTTTCTAGGATTTTTTATATTTTTAATTAGTTATAAAACTTTTGATTGGTGCAAAAAATTTGAACTTTTGATTGGAGGCAGGATTCGAACCCGCAACATGCACATCAAATGCTATACCACATTGCCAGCTACTCTGACGGCTATTTGACAACTATTTTCTTTAATTCTTTTAATGGAATGCTAATTTAAGTAAAATTTCAGTATTTTTGGTTTTGATATAATAATCTACATTAAATGTACTATACACATGTTTTCCTGTAACTTTATTATAGACTTTTTTTCCTATAGTTTTGTTTATGGTTGGTCTAGATGGTTGACGCCAGTGATAAAGGGGACAGAGGTCGAGTAGTCGAAATTGGTAGAAGATGATGCTGAGAGTGAGAGCGAGGAACAATTCTCAAGATTTAAATTACTTTTCGTGTTTGTATATTTTTTTCTTTTCTGATGTAAGAAAATTTAGGAGATGGTTATAAATTGATTTTCATATTACAATCTTATGCCTTTTTCCCCCCTTTTTCAAATTATAGAAAATTATGAGATAGTTGGAATATTGTAATAAATTTTGTAAGAAACAATTTGTTTCGTTTGAAATTTTATATTGCAATAATTTTTACATTAATCTATAAGCTACTTACCGACCTTACTGTTTTTGAGTTTTTGTCGAGTAAAATATGTTTATTATGAGTTTTTTTTTTTCTTTTCAGAATTGCTGAATTAAATTACTCATTTCCTAAAATAATAATATTTTTTTCATATAAACTTCCACTACTAACCTTCCTTAGTTTAGCGTAATTTAAGGAAATTAAATTTCCTTAACTAATAATGTTAAAAGACAACTTTATTAAAAGTAAAATACTTTTTTTTTCTTCATTTTAAGTCAAAGTGAAACATTAAATTCAAGATTGAAGCAATATTGTATTTGTTAAAGTATATAGCCTAAATAATATTCGAGTTTCTGATAACTATGCATCATCATATTGCTTATTACCCTTGTGTTATTTTTCTAAATTTCTTTTATATTATTAGTAAATTTTTGCTTTTTTGCATTGATTTATGATAGTTGAATCTATTGATCATTGCTAGCCACTTTTAATTTTTTATTATGATTTTTCTTTTAAATGTTTCGATTTGTTTGATTGCTGGGTACAAAGAATCCTAATTCTTGGTAACCTTTTATTTTATATATATTGATTTACGTATGTCCTAGAAGTCTTAAGAAAAAACTTAATTTAGGCTTGATTTGTTATTTTGGTTCTAAGAATTAAGTTTTTAAATCATGCCCAACAGAGTTTTTAAGCCATTCCCAACAGAGTTTTCTTAAAAGACTGCCCTTCAAAAATGACCAATTTTGCAAAAAATTATAAAGTTTATGAGGAACTTATTTGAGGGAATTTATTGTGAAGTTTCTGTGAACTTATGGGAACTTATGAGAATATTTTATTCTAATATTTACTAATTTCTTCATCCATTTGATGTTCATGACTTTTGACGTTTAATTATTATTTATATCTATTTTGATCCATTTTTTATCCAATAAACATTATTATTAATAAATTCCCTTTAAATAATTTATTATTATATATTATTAGATAGATTTATCTTTCAGGGAATAAAAATATTTAATAAAATGGATCTTACAGTAATACAAGTTTGGCGAAAAATATTTGAGCAGAAAATTGCTCGCTCTCATAGAAGAAGATGCATTATCTCAAAATGTGGAGTACACAGTGTTGAAAAAACTTCATGAATTAGATGACTCCATAAGAAAAATGAAGTCACAATATGTAGTCTCTTCATTTTTCTCAAAAGATTTGGTGATTAATATTTAATAGTAGTAGTGTAATGATTATTTGACCAAAACATTGGATGAAACATTAATCGAAATAGTATAGTACTATATTTAATTATTTTGATTATATATTATTTGATCCAATATTTTTTATCCAATAATCCTTCTGTGTTCACCCTTATATTTGTGAGTTACTCAATAAAAGTCATATTATAGTTAACGAGTTTTTGTTCTAAATACAATTGTACAACCATTAAATTAATAATATGAAATTCAGTATTTCCGTGCATAGCACGGGTCATTTGCTAGTATATATATATTACACAAGCCATTTTCAGATTCAGCCAATCACATTCTTCTAAATCATACGTGTAATTTTCATGAATTTTGGTTCAATTAATTATTTTATAAAATTTTGATTGGTTGGTTAAATTTTACTTTGGTTGTAAACTTTTGATTGACTTATAAGAGTATCACACATTGAAAAGTTACATAGTTTTTTGAGTTTGACAATACTATAAAATAGAGTACTTTGACATGTTTTGATTGAGAAGTTGGGTTGATATTTCAGCCCATCAAATTAAGGAAGCCCACTTATTTGCTTCTTATATTTTTTGTTTATATAAATATAAATAGCTAAAGTTTTAACAAATAACGGGTAATTCAGATGACCGGGTCCTCTGAATTCCGATTGGGCTTACAATCAAGTTCGATTTAGCTTAGACTTATGCAATGTTCATTTTTTTTTTTTATTCTTATGCATCATTTTTATTTTCATAATATCTTTTTAAAGTTAAATAAATATGGACATTTAAAAATGAAAAAAAATCAATTCGCTTCGTTTATACTGCAAAAATCAAGTGAATCTTCTTCTAAACTCTCTAAAACTAAAGTATTAATTTGTATTAATTTTAATTTTTAATAAAATTAAAAAGTAAAAAATATTAATTTAAAGTCAAATAAGAGAATTAACAACAATAAAGACTCCCACATAAAAAAAATAGTTATTATTTTTAAAACTTGACAAATGACAAGACTATAAAAGAAAATTAATGTGTATGAAATATATACTCCCTCCGATTCAAAATAGAAGTTTTTTTAAGAGTTATCTTTTGTTGCAAAATATAGGTCTTTTTACAAGAATTGTGCATTTATTGGCTAATTTACCCTCACATTATTTTCTCCATATATTCATTTTTGTCAAAATGTATAGTTCCATTCAAATCTTCATTAATTTATTTGTTCTTTTGAAGTCTTAATTATGAGTACTTTAGTCATCTTGATTAGTATCTTAATTTGTGTGAAAACTCTTAAAAAGACTTATATTTTGAATCCGAGAGAGTATATGATATCAGCAAAGACATTTCCAGATTTTCAGCATTATAGAGTTTTCGGGCCCTCAATCTAATTTCCAAATTTTTGATGTATTGATTGATATTTTTAACTTATTCAAATTAAATTGTATAATTTAATATATTTATGGCTTTTATTTTCTTCTATTCTAATTTTTAAAATTTTCCTTTTTCCTTTTCAATATTATTCAAGATCCTACATTTAAAATGTACAAATTTTTTGGAGTTTGACAACATTATAAATAAAGGCGTTGAGCATGCTTTTTATTTGAATGAATTGATATGTTGATATTTAGCCCATTAAATTTAATGTCAAATTCAATTTGCTTTTCAAATTTTTCAGTCCAACAGTCAATTTGTTTTTTTTTTTTTAAAATAGCTCAAAGAGCCATTTGATTTTCATATACTCTTAATTACAGTGGCGAAGCTTACAAGAGGGGTGGAGGGGCCACTGCTGCAAGAAATTTTCAATTTTTTTTATATACTAGTGTATATATATTTAACTGTTCGAGAATAATAGAACTATTTTTTTTAAATGGCCCCCCAAGAATTTTTCAATTTTTTTATATACTTGAGTGAAGGTCCCAATTTTTTGAGTGATTTACGCTTTTGATTGATTTTTGATGATGATATTGATGATAAATTCTCTAATTTACTTAAACCCTAAGACCTAAATCTTTTTCGGGTCATTAAATTCATCCAATTTTTGCACCAAACAGGTTTGTAATCGTGATGATATTAATGATTTCAAAAACTTCAATCAAATCTTTAAAAATCAGGGTAGAAAACTCATTTGATGAGTTCATGAAGAATCAGATTTTTCTTCCGGGGGCCCCTCCCGCTAACGGGCTAGCGGGGACCGCCGTCTGTGTTCCGCTGACCTAAGACTTTGTATATGTATTCGTTACCGTATTTTAATTCTTGATTTTCTTACTCTTGGGACCAAAGGAATAAGGTTGGTCTACGTATTTTAAAGTATAATTCGTGACAATAGTCTATGCAAAAATAGTCAAGTTTTTCTTCATTTTATAATTTTTTTTGTCATTTTTTTTTAAAAATTAGTTTAATTTTCTTTTCGAATATAAGTGTCGTTTAAATTAAAATTTTCTAATAAAATATATAATTCTACCTCAAATATATTATTTTACGCCGTAAGAAAATTTTAGTTCGGCCCCCCCTAAATTCAAATCCTGGCTCCGCCACTGCTTAATTATATAGTAAAACGGAATACCGTGAATAGCACAAGTTATTATGCTAGCATATATATATATACATATATATATGGTGAATTGTGATTGATTGTGTAAATTAATAGAAATGTAAATTAATGCTAGCATATATATATTTTTTTTGTTATTCACCAAAAAAAAAAAAAATACATGATTTTTTGCCGTTGTGTTGTCTACTTGTCTCTCTGCAAACAAAAATCACACGCCGACGTGGCACTAAACCGCCTTTTGATTGTAAAAGTCAAAAGCGCGTGAAATTGCTACTTACAAGCCAAATCAATATAACAACAAAGAGAAGTAAAAGCGAGTAGAGTTCGGATCCAAAAGAACCACCACCCTCACCTCACTTCTCTTTCCTTTGGTCCCTTTTTTCTCTTCCTGCCGAAACAAACCCTAAAAATTCGATTTTTATGTTTTTTAAATTTTCTGGAAAAAAATTACAGATCGATCTTCTCTGTCTCTTCAGATTTTTTTTTCTTCTGTTTCAATTATTCAAGACAAAACCCTAATCCGTGCGGATTTGATCTGTTTGTTTATGCTTTGATTTGGGGCTGAATCGAGCTAGGGTTTTTAGAAATCTTGTTTTTTTAATTCGCTGGTTTTTTTGTTCAAACCCTAGATTTTGGGGATTCATGTCAATTCTAGGGTTTTTGAGGATTTGATTTTGGGGAAAAGTTTAGTGCGTTTTTTGTTGTTGTTTTAGATGTGTGTATGGCTTCGGGATCTATAGGGGCTAATGAGAACAGCGATTTGAGTGTTCCGGCGAGGCCGCGGTCCACCGAATTTATCAAAGTCTATACAAGAAAATTCCGCAGAAGGGCCTTAAATAGAGACGCTGACGACCCTGCCACCGCCGCCGCGGCGGAGCCTCCTTTGGCCGTCGCATCCACCGACGACGCTGGGCCGTCCTTCTCCGCCAGCCCTGCAAAGAGTCGAATTTGCGATGATGACGATTTCGCGCAGCCTTCCCAGCAAGAAGCCACAGTGGCCAAAGATGGCAGCTTTTCACAACAGCTCCAGGAGAGCAGCGCAGCCACAGCCACAGCCGTCGGCCTCGCTGCTTGAAGTTGAGTCATCAGGCTCTGACCTTCGTCTGAGGGAGGAAGGTAAAGGCGACAGAGAAGAAGTGCGAAAGGGGGACGGAGAAAAGCTGCCGCCTTGTGGGGAAGAAACTTTGCTGGGGTTACAACGGAGCGATAGACAAGAAACAGCCCCGAATGATGAAGAAGAGCCCACAAGAAACAGTGGCTACCAAGCTTCGCCTCAGCTTCAAGCCTCTGATGGACAGGAACCTGTTTCTGAAGATAGGGAAGAACTGTCATTGAGAGCTGGCAACCAAACTCTCTCGGACTTGCAACCACCCTCCACTGAAGACCAACCCGTCACTGGTGGTAGGGAAGAGCCCCGGTCAAGTGGTGACCAAGAGGATGCATCAAACGGTGGGGAAGTTCCTGAACCTGCTGGTACCCAAGAAGTGACATCAAACCGCGAGGAAGATGTACAACCGAATGGTGTCCTAGCGGCCACATCCAACAATGTTGATGAGAGGCAACCGGTATCAAATGGTATAGATCAGTCACAGCTGAGTGGCGATGAAGTACCCCATTCTGTTGAGAGTGACAGGCCAATGAAAGATGATTCTGCGGCAGGTTTGGAGAATGGGGCAAAGCCTGTGGTTTCTAGGGTTGAGGATAGGATTAGGATTAACTTATCGGAATCTACGTCAAAGGATGTTATTATGGGGGTGAAGAGGAAGTTGTTAGGTGACCTTGATCAAATCAGAAGTTTAGTTAGGAAGCTTGAAGTTAAGGAGTCCCAGTTCACTGCTTATAACACAAGCAATACTAACAGTAGTGCTAGTTATGTTGGTGGGTTGGGTAGTTTTGGTGCTTATAATCAGCCTCATTTAATGAGAGTCCATTCCGATGTTGGTTCAGTTGTGCGACCACAGTTAATGAGAGTCAGTTCTGAGGTGGGTTCAGTTGGGCGGCAAGAAACTAGGCCATTTAGGCACTTGACTGTGTCAGTGATGCAGAATAATCACGTGGTTGGTGAATTTGTTGAGAAGGAAAAGAGAACTCCTAAGGCCAATCAGTATTATAGGAATTCAGAGTTTCTTTTGGGCAAGGATAGGTTGCCACCCGAGAACAATAAGAGATTCAAGCCAAATGGAGCTGGGAAGAAACATGGTGGTGAAGCCGAATATGGGTTTGGCTTTGGAATTGGTATGGGCAAGAATAGGGATAAGGTGTTCAAGAGTTGTAGCAATTTGCTTCAGAGGTTAATGAAACACAAGCATGGATGGGTGTTTAATGAGCCTGTGGATGCTGAGAAACTTTGCATACCCGATTATTATGATGTTATCAAGCATCCGATGGATTTTGGTACAATTAAAGCTAGACTGTCTCAGAATTTCTACAAGTCTCCCAGAGACTTTGCTGATGATGTGAGACTTGTGTTTCGCAATGCCATGACCTATAACCCAAAAGGCCAGGATGTTTATAGAATGGCTGAAGAGCTGTCGGAGATATTCGAGGAGAAGTGGGCAGGGATAGAGAAAGACTATTTTCCTTATCAGATGTATTATGATGTGGGATTGCCTATTCCTACTCCAAGGAGGCTCCCTCACCCTCTTCCTACATCTGTCCTTTCCCCTGTTACTGCACCACTTAGATCTGCACCTCTAATGAGAACTCTTGATAGGTCAGAGTCAATGACTATGCCTGTTGATTCTAGACTGAAGCCAAATTTTTCCTCCTCCTATTCGAACACCAGTTCCAAAGAAACCTAAAGCTAAGGATCAAAATAAAAGGGATATGACTTATGAGGAAAAGCAGAAGCTTAGCACAAACCTTCAGAGCTTACCTACAGAAAGACTTGATGCTATTGTTCAAATTATCAAGAAGAGGAGCACTGCTCTGAGTCAACACGATGATGAGATTGAAGTGGACATTGACAATGTTGATGCAGAAACACTTTGGGAGCTTGATAGGTTTGTGACCAATTACAAAAAGAGTCTGAGTAAGAACAAGAGAAAGGCTGAACGTGCTCTCCAAGCTAGGGTCGGAAGCTGCTCAGGCTGTCTCAATTACGGTATGATGGAATGTTGATGTTCTTGACCTCAGAATTTGCTGTTTTACTTCATGTATGCAGTGGGACGCCAAAAAAATTGATTGATACGAGTTTTAGTGAGAATATTCTTCTAATTATGATACATTCATGTTGTCGTTTATCCTTACTTTTACTGGTGTCCTGCTTGGCTATCCTTGAATTGTGATGACTTTCGTCAATCACTGACTATGTGTTCTTTATTTTCTTTATATATTTGTCTTGCCGTTGAATTTTCTTCATATTATCTTCTATTCAGTCTGCTTGATATTTTGCCATCTTATCATTGCAGGGTACTGCACCAGCTGCTGCGAGTGCGCAAAAAGAAAGTGGAGGAGGTAATACTCTTTTTCAAGTTTATATATCTACCTTTGGATGGCGGTTACTGTGTGCTTATTTGCATGTCTTTTCTGAAGGTCAAAACACTAATCCTTCGACAGTCCAAGTTGAGAAGCAGGGGGATAATGTCAGTGCATCTAGTAGTTCAAGCAGCTCTAGCAGTGACTCTGGGTCATCATCAAGTGGTAAATTTGTTCTTCCAGTCTCAGGATGTATACACAGCTGTGTGTTCTTCTGCTTACCTATAAAGGGGAAAAAAATAAGCTGTTTCAGTTTCTTGAATACTATTGTTTTCATTTAGGGTTGTGTGTATACAAGTAATTTTGTTCTCTACATGCACAGATTCTGATAGTGATAGTTCATCTGCGAACGGATCGGATGCAGGCCGTTCACCAAGAAGTTGATGGGAGGTAAGGAGTAAAAGTTTGATGGTCGAGACAATATTTTCCGTCTATAAGACCTTGGTTTCTCGTGCCAAAGCAGATTATTTTAGTTTTCTCCCACGTCTAATGGCTGCATCAATTCTCTTTAATAACTTCTTTCTTTTCTGTTTATGTATTTGTTTGTTTTTATCGAATTTTGATTAATTTTCTGGGCACTAAGGGTTGTAACCCTAGTATGGTGCTAACTACGAAAAATATCTTTTGACATGAGTAAGTTGGGATGGTTTTTCTCCTTCAAGAGGTGCATAAAAAAACAAAATTGTAATACCATTGAGACAAGGATTTCTCTGCAAGCTATTTGTTTCATTCTCTTTAAATAAAGTATTGAAAACTTTCTTTTCCTTTTTCTGGTCAATCTCCAGTTATTCCGTTTTTGATAGGAGATGTTTTGCATGGCATTATTCGACTACAGATTAACTATTTGTGGCTCGATTTGGAAGTCTATTTTGGCGACCTACTGCCTAATACTCGAGTGAAATGCTGAAAGATGGAAAGGGAAGGTAGAAATTAGGTATGACAAGCCAAGTAATTTTAACTCCTTTTTGGGCTGCTACTTATCATGCAAGGACCCCAAGAACTATGTTGCTTTCTGGAGTATATGAATGGTCAAATTTCGTTTCAAGTAAATGAATGCTTTGAGTTGATAAATCAACTCTCGTAAGCATATATGTATTTTGCAACTTTATGTAGATAAATGTTGCTTAGTCCTGCTTCATAGTAGTGACTTAATTTGGTGAATTAAGATGACTAGAAAATACACTGAAAAGATTTAGTTAATGATTGTGCCACGCTATGCGTTTCCTTGAGGATTATCTCACATCTAATGTTTTTAATCTTTATCAGTCTAAATCATACAAAAAAAAATAAAAAAAATCTATGATGATGTTTATTTTGGGCCGAGGGGTTTTCCGCTCCTTTTAGTTGAGCTTGATTCTAATTTTCCACCTTTTAGAACTCTTTCGCCTAAACCACCGACTCCTTATTTGACTCAAGTTGAGAGGGTTTACCTGGTTTGGTATTGGAGGTTACTTTGGAATGGTTCCACAACCCGTCCCTTATCTTTGGGAACACTGATCCTACCAATTTCCTCTGTAGCTAGCTGTTTGTGTAATATATGCATATAGCTGCTAGCAAGTTAGTACCTTGATGACTCACTAAACTGTAACATCACAATAGGATACTGGGGAGTTTCACGAGTTCTTCTATGTATGCCCCCTAACTTGGTGGCTTTACAACTATAATGGCAGCTTGAACCCACCTCTATGGCCACTAAACTATAACGTTAGCTCTTTTAGTTGTTACTCTCTTAACTTTTTCGCGTAGGGAGGAGGATTTTTTTATTCCAAATTGTGTTGCTACTTGATTGACAAATAGTTATGGAAGATTAAATAATCTCTTTTTCTGTATATTGTTTAATATCTTTCTTAGATCTTATTTGGTCAGATCATTTTACCTATTTGAACAGAAGATAATTAAGAATATTTTAATCAAGGATTGTTCAACTTATTCCGTGAAATATACATGGTATGTGATCAATAAAGAGTATATTTTATAGGCTTTCAGCTTGTATGTGTGAAATATGGTCTTTAGATTCCCGGGGTAATGAGATTGTGACCACATCTGGCTTGGAAGTTAAAAGCCCGCGCCTTGCACTTCAGAAGCCTTGCTTGTAAAAGCCCACACCGTGCGCATTATATCCCTGATCGCTCTCCTAAGTTGGCACAGCCACATTACACTACTATTCGAGTGGTTCAATCTTTTTATGTTTACTTTATCTATTGATTTGCTTACTTCCTCACTTTATAATGCACATGCTATGAACTGGAGTAATTGACTTTGTGGCATCTTTATTGACCTGTGTCACTTCGATCCCAAAAACGTCATGTACATCCATGATTTCGAATTTAGCATGCCATATATGGTTAGTTTCATTATATTACTAAAGATAGGAACATGGCTAGCTGCATTGAATGACCATATGATGTAATCCGAAAGACATAAAATTTTGTAAGGAAGCCTGGTATTTTGTACTTCAGGCCGTAAATGTCCATAGGGATTTCCCCCGCTTTACGCCTCTTACTGTCGTGCCACTTGGCAATTCTCGTGTGAATTGTTCCTATTTTTGTTATATTTGACTTAAATCTCTAGAATCCAGACATTGCATGCTAATGATTTATTATCAGAAGAGGACAGTCTGCATTAACTGCTGTTTGAGATATTATGAGCTTCTTGTTTGTATCTGCGCGTGCCTTGTGTGTGTGTGTGTGTAACTATGTTACATGCCTGTGAACTAAATTCAAACTTTGGTATTTTCTGAATGTATGCATCTAGAATTTTGTAGAAATAGGTTTATGTAGGAAGTGCAAGTACAGTTTCATAATGTTCCTGGGATGTTTTTTAGTGACAATAATGTTCTGTGTTTGATGATCTTTTCTTACATGACATTGTGCTGTATATACTTCTGCAGAAACTCTTATTGTAAGGTGCCAATAACGACCGTTCCTCTATATGTTTTTTGCAGAAACGTTTCCTGAAAGTTGCTAATAAAAACTCTTAATTGTACTGGTGAACAACTCAAGAACTGCTTTTGCATGAATGCTTTCTTGAAGTGTGGCTGCTGAAGGGATGCTATTTGTTTGAGGTTCCAAGCAACGTGTGCCCTGGGAGGGGCATTCTTACTGTCATTTGAACTTGTTGACCAGTATTTGAGGTGTGGTGCCATTTGTTAAAAGGGTTGTGTATGACATGTTGGTAAGGAGTAAAGTAGCAAATGAAATTACCACCATCTCCTACCCGGTTTCCCCTGTGGAGTCTTGTGCCAGAATTTATCTATCATCATGATCTTGCATTTCTAATTTATATAGGTCAGGCCAGTAGCAATATATATCTACTTTAGGTTTGTTAGAGCTAGACCTGGGTTGGGAGAATCACTATTCTGGGCTTTATTTTAGGGTAGGTTTTTATGTGTAGACTGTATTTACTTGCTCAGATGTCTTATTGCTTGTATCATACTACCAGATGTTAAGTAGAAAATAATAGTCGTGTACAGATTTAACCTCAGAGGTACCTCCTGGATGTCAAAATTCTCCTGTAAATTAGATATCAGCAAAAAACAGTTTCTTTCTTTCTTTTGGGGGCGCAATAGAAATAAGTTCCCGGTCTTCTGATAGCATAGTCAAACTGATCCATTGTGGTCCATGCTTCTCAAGTTTGATATTTGATGGTATTGAATGGTGGCACAGGTTTTTCTTTGCTTATTCTATATTTCAGAAGCGATATTGAGAAATGGTCAGTTGTTTCGCATAGATTCCCAGACCGCTTCCCCAGAACTAACCTAGATTCACTTTAACCATTTGCTGAGATTAGGCGGCGGTGGGGGGATAAATTGTATCCCGGAATTGGACAGTAGTTAACTTATTTAATCTATACACATTGTTTGATTACCGTCAGCTGGGCAAGGCTTTTTTTTATCAGACTAACCTGCAACAATTTGTTGAAAGGCCTAGAGGTAATGGAAAATGCATCTCTTGGTGCACAAAACCGAAAATTAAAGTACATGTTTTGTAATTCCGCTTTGCAGGCTGCTGACTTGTACAGCATTCTGTGACCGCCCCTGGCATAAATAAAGGAGAAGAGAAGATTCAATAAATTCTCAAGTCCTCTTGGAACCAGCTGTATAAATATGATTCGGTGAGACAGTTTTAGAGTAGGAAAGAACATGACCAAGTCTGCTGGGGTATTATTTCCAGGCCGTCTACCGAATGCTTCCCTTTTGCATTAGAAGAACGCCTAAACCCAAACGTTTCTAGCAGCAAATTGTCACTCCGGATAAGTTGCAACAGAGACAAAAAGTTGCAAAATTGTTGATAAGAGTTGAAAAGAAGAAATAAATTTTAACTCTTGTTGGCAAATTGGATTCCCTTCTCGATTGAACTTTTGAGCTCAGGCTTTAAAGCTTCCAATCCTTCCTCCTCAAAGTCTGAGAGAGCACCCAAACCAAGGACTTCTTCCACTCCATTCTTGCCAAGCCTTACCTGCAAAGCATATGAGAAGTATATGAGAAGTGCATGAGCAACAACGCAGAAGGAAAAGGCCAACAACAGTTTCCTCTAAACGCTTATTGGTCAGAAAAGAAAACAGGCATAAAAGACTATCTCCTTTACAAAACAATGGAAGGTGAGTAACCATTTAAGGACATTAAACCAAGCCTGAAATTATGTTTAGGCTAAACAAATAGAAGGAGATTTGGAGTCTAGAAGCACATTTCCACAGTTCTTTGTGAAAGATGCATAAAATAAATGAGCAACAATAGAACAGTAAGCTTTGGCAGATGAAAGAATATATTAAGGCATGATATGTCTTTGCAGTTTGGACAATGGAGCCTACTTAAAGTAATCAAATATCACCATTGTACAGTTCTTTGTTTACCTTAGATGCAAAGAAGGGTAATTCAGTAACAGTTGACTGCACGAACGAACACTCCACTACATCTGGAACACCATTAAGGCCCTTCAAACAAGCATCAGCAAAAATGGCCCCAGCATATCTGCAGCAAAAGGTCATGTCAGGTGAAGTATGAATTGCAAAACTGGCTGTTACTAGTACAAGCAAGTACATAAAAAACTCAGGGACATGCAAGGCATACACTATTGTCCAATATAATACTAATAGGGAGTATTTTTGACGTGCCTAATATAATACTAAAAGGATGCTGATTTAGTAAATCTCATAATACGGAGGTGCAGAAGAGAAATGCTTATGCTTCCAAGATTTCATTCTCTAGCAGACAAACAGAAATTAGTTTTTTAATTAATTAAAACAAGTTCTTTTTTTTCTTCGTTTGAGGGGCATCCGGTATACACCGACAACGTGGTGACTATATCTAGATTCGGCCTCACGGTTGGCACGTAGCATTACCGCTCAACGGGGGAGAGCCTAGCCCATACTACTCTTAAATGGCGCTCTCAGCCACGGGAAATCCCGCAAGAGTCGAATTCCACCAAAGGGAATTGAACACTTCACGGCCTCAGCTTGAGCAGCTCCAACCAGCTGCCCCTAGAGCTCGGGGTTAATTAAAACAAGTTTTGAGACCAATGATGCACCACTTAATATAAAGCCCGCAATGAAGAAATGAACAACATACACCAGAATGACAGCTTTGGCAAAAGTCACCCTATCATGTGAATAGGTTCTCTCGCAGAAAAGACAGCAGTCTTTCTTCCCCCTCTTATGATTTTATATTATAGAAATTAGAGATTTTCATCCTTAATTTTACTCACGTACGACCAATGGAAATTTTGGATGTGATAAATGCATATTTTTCCACAAATTTACCAGATTAGTAAGGCCCAGTAATAATGAAAACTTAAAAAATGAGATTGTGAGGAGATAAATTTTAAACTTACGCCATTGACAGGGTAGCTGATCCCTTGCCAGCTTTAGCTTCCACAACTTCTGTTCCGCCGTCTTGTGTTCTCTTTGTGAGAGCCTTAATCTCTTCATCAGAGAAATTGGTTTTTGGTGTAGCCTAAGACGCATTTATTACAATATAGTCTCAATATACACCGGGCCAGACAAACAAATTACTCACCAAATTCAGTTACAAAATAGTAGAAGATGGGAATTTAGGATACAGTGAAGTGTGCCAATACCTGGGAGAACAATGGGAGAATGGTAATGCCGGCATGACCTCCAACTACTGGTACATTAACATCTAGAGAAAGCAGCAAACACTTGAACAACATAAGTAATTGATACATAACATAATGCAATCAGGTTCAGTACAAAGACAAAAGTATAAACACAATACCTGCAACATTTACTTTGGCCTTTCCAGCATAGAATGTCTTGGCCCTCACAACATCAAGTGTGGTAACACCAAACAGTTTTTTCTCATCATAAGTCCCAGCCTTCTTGAAGATCTCAGCAGCAATTGGCACCGTAGAATTCACTGGATTGCTAATCATATTAACTAATGCCTGATTCACAAACAAAAATGACCTCATGTCAATCAAGGGACAACCAACATTGTTCAAAATCAAATTTCTGAACTAAGAAAGACAGATGAACCGCAAAATAAGAGAATTGAAATGCTTACATTAGGGCAGTATTTGGCAATGGCAGTGCAGAGAGATTTAACAATGCCGGCATTGATGTTGAATAGATCATCACGAGTCATACCCGGTTTTCTTGGCACACCAGCTGGGATAATGACAATATCAGATCCCTCGAGTGCCTGTCTTAGCTGATCTTCTCCCATATACCCAGTAACCTGTTTGAAACAGAAGGCAGATAAGATGGAGAGAATACAAGCAACCATTGAACAGCCAAAATATCAGAACTTTCTGAAGATAATACTCAAGTCTGCACAAAGCAAAGATATCAATCTTATATGCCGGTTAAAGCACCAGAATAATCCGGCTGAAGATAATTGTCAATAATGGAACTAAGATCAATCACTTTTTTTGTGAACTAATCCAATCAAATGACATAAATCAAAGAAAAAAAAATACAAATGAGGAAGTAAATATGAACAAATAACAAACAAACGGGAATTCTTATCAGAGTGCAAGGCTACAGTTTTTACAACAACATTTTCTGGTAAAAACGTTTGTATAAAATTACGATACAAGCATTCTAGAATTCGATCAGAAGAAAATCGAGAACCTTAAACCAGCGAAAATAAGATCAATTCAAATCAGATTACAAAAGGCAATAAGAGAAAGCAAAAGCACAACCCTAGAATTTGGATAGAACAGTTTCACAAGCCATAAATCTTTCAAAAACAAGTACGGAGAGAAGAGAGTGATGAAAGAACCTCAGATCTGGTATTGATATGGCTAACATCAGCAGCAACACCAGGAGTGGCGGCGATATCATAAAGCGCAAGCCTGGAAACAAGAGGATTAAGCTTCATCAAAAGAGAGAGAGGCTGTCCGATCCCGCCGGCAGCACCCAAAACGGCGACCTTCCTCTCCGGAGCGGACTCCGATGAGAATCCACGGTAAGATGAAGACAAAGGTCTAACAAGAGAAGAAGAAGAACTCCTCTTCACAACAGATCTCAACATTGCAGCCTTCATTTTTTCACTTCTCAAATTCGAAATTAGTTGCAGAATTGGTCTTCTAGACAGAGAAATAGGGTTTTAGGAGAAGCAGAGCTTTGGGGGTGGGAGAGAAGAAATGGAGAGAGGTATTTATGTAAGTTTTTTTTTTTAAATTTTAATTTTATATATTATTATATTCATTTTGTGTGGTAATAATACATTTGTTTATCACTTTCATGCAAAAAATTAATACAAATTTTTACTTTTAACCTCTATCTTTTTTTCACTAACAATTCAGCTTTTCAAATCCAAGACAACAAATTTTAATAATAAAAAAAAAAAAAATCATTTTCGATACAAATATTTTCTGGGAGGCGATAATAAAACTCCACATTTTATTATTGGAATTCTATTCTTATCTATTTCTTTTTTTATTTGATGAAAGGACCCTGGCATTAATTCTTAGTAATTCAATTCATTTTTTATAAATTTTTCATAAATTTTATTTTTTATATATTTTAAATTACATTTCATTTTTTAGTGTAGAATTATAAACTATTACTTCATGAACAACCTTTAACTCTCGAGCTGATTATGAAAATCAAATTTAGTCTTATTTAAAGTGAAACGTTGTTTGACAACGAAACACACTTTAAGTAAACTCAAAAATGTGAAATCAATGACATTCTTTCTTAGCCGATTGCATGTGCTGGAACCGGAATCGAGGAAATGTGACAAATTATACTTTTTTTTTACTGAATGACAAATTAGACATTTCATTAGTTGAAGTATTCATGCTAATTATTATGACTTAATGTGATAATTAGCTCATGGTCATCTATATCCTCTCAAACCCAATTGGCAATGAGAGATGTTAACTCATGAGCTTATAAGTGATTTAGAGACAAAATTGATGCATTTTAGCCAAATTGACAGACTAAATTGACTTAATGTGACTTTAGGGATGAAAATTATTTAAGGACAAAATTGAAATTCACCATTATTTATTTATTTATTTAAATTTAACTGAAAATGACTTTATTTAGAGAATAAATGGTTGGATGTACTTCAATCTAGCGAAAAAATCGTCTGTTCTTATGTGTGTCATAATGTCCCTCAACCAATCACAATTCACCATGCATATATAATCGAAAACAAATATTTATATAAGAAATTCGATTGGGCTGTGACACTGTGACACACACAAATGGGGACAAAGGATTTTCACCCCTTCTCAACACTTCCCCCTCCCCTCCTACAAAACTCCCACCTTTTGGCTTACATACTTTTCATTGATAAAAAATACAGTTTGATTTTGAGACTCAAAATGAGAATTAAACTTTCTTTGAATTAAATTTGGGAATGAAACCTCAAACATTATTCAATGAAAAAATTATTGCATATGAATTTTTTCATTCGATCCGCATTATCATAAATGAATCACTTATTAATCAATGAATCACTTTTTGGTTGTTCGTCAAAGACAAAAAATTGATGCATTTCAGCCAAATTGACGGACTAAATTGACTTAATACGACTTTAGGAATGAAAATTATTTAATGACTAAATTGAAAGTCACCATTATTTATTTATTTAAATTTAATTGAAAATGACTTTATTTAGAGAATAAATGGTTGGATGTGTAATGCACATGTTACTCGAGAGCGCATTAAATAAATATCACGTTATGCAAAGTTTTAATATGCAACTTAACCAGTAAAATGGACTAAGACAAGAAGATAAGACGGAAAAAGAAACTAGTGTTTGAGAGAAAGTATTGAGAAGATGTTTGTAAATTGTAATAATCATTTAATTATTGCGTGTGAATTACTTCACTCTACCTGCAGTATCTCAGTAGGCATAAATAAATCACTTATTAACTAATGAGTTGATAATGAAAAGTTTTAAATTAATATGGTACAAAAGTTTGGCATTCATGAGCCCACAACATGTGTCTTAGTTGACCCCGATTCGACATTAGAAGCATATTGATTTTTCCCCAAATAACCGAATATTTTTATCTGTAAATTCTGCATAATTGCTTTCCATCCATAAATTTATTTTATTTCCTATGAGTTCTAGTCTCAATAAGAATGCTAGTTATTACTGTTCATATATTATAACATGAATATACCACACCAATTCGTTATGTATGGATGATGAGATTCCATTGATACAGAACCAATTCCAATAGACTTATTGGAGGGTCCCATTGGCGTGAATCTAGTAGGAATTGAACCTACGAATTCGCCAATTATGAGTTGGGCGCTTTAACCATCCAGCCATTGATGTTTAGCGGAGATCCTTGTACATAGTGAATAACCAAATTCCAATTGAAATGAAATCTTTAAGATAAATCAATGCCATTTGGGAGGAATCAATGAAAGGAAATCAATTCAAATCGTGGATTTTCGAATTGAGAGAGAACTTCCAATCAATAGATCGAGAGTTCAAATCATGCTAGAGGAAGAAAATGGATAATCACTATTGATCTCCTTTAAAAGGAAAAAAAAAGGTTAAATGTTCGAATTCATATAATCACTTTCATTAAAAAAAATCATTTAATCAAACAGTGCCTCAAAGTTTCCACCAAGACTCTAGTGCGGAATTTTAAGAACTTTTCTCGTCAATAAAATTTTGACGGTTAAAAGTGATTCAAAAAAAAATATATGTTCTGATTTTCAAAACACCTGTTCGCGCAAACACCTGTTTTAAGTTAAAAAAACATGTTCTGAAGTGTTTCGTATATACTGAAAAAAAACATATTCCGCATAAGAGTCGGACTACAAAGTTTCATATACCAAAAGAAAGAAAAAATGGATTTGATCAAAGTACCTCTCATCTTCTGTCTTTGGATGCACTGTCCACAACAACATTGTGCATTGTTTCATTAATTTTCTCTAATGAGAGAAAACAACAACAATTTGCTAGCTGTTTATTACAAAGTTTCTGTTATATACATCTAATTCTTATCAAATTAACAAATGAACTTTCCAAAAAAACTTATTTATCCTGCCTAATTTAAAAGCCTCCAGATTTCTCAGACACAAAATGCTTAAGAAATGATTAGCCAATAGATGTCTGTTAAACTAGCCTGCCAACAGCTAATGCCGCGCCTTCTAAAAAAGGGAAAATGCAAGAGAGAAAACCCCCTTCATAAGCATTCCTTTTTTAGCCATTTGATTAAGCAAATAAACATTTACTTGAATTCTGCAGGTGCTTAGTTGTTCTGGCCAAAGGGAACAACGGGTTCGCTTAAATGCCAATCAGCAAGCAGATAAATTGGATTGTCACAGGGCTCTCTTTATCCGCTCTAAAACATCCGTGCAATCTTCACGTCCAATGAAATGCCTTAACATGATTGAAAATCAACAATCAAAAGCTCTTGAAGGAATAAGAATTGTCTTAAAAGAATCAAGGGTGTAACAAACTGATATTGCTAACCTGTTTTTTGTGCGATAGATCTTCAGTTGAGCAGATTCTTGCCGGTCAGATGCACCTTTCTTCATGCGTAGGGACCTCGGGCACCTTTATATTTCCAGTTTCGTCATGGTATGAATTGTGTATAAAATTAAGAACCTCATCCTGCAAAAGATCAAATGCCAGAATCCGAGAGTAAGTGAAATAGTCATTGACAGACTAACACCAATCTGAAGAGCAAAAATGACATACCAAGGGTCTAGAGGCATCAATCCAATGATAAATTTGCTCATTTCGGAACCAGGTTATTTGCCTTTTGGCAAAGTTTCTGCAGTAAAATATTGAGAAGACACGGCATGTTAAGGAATATTAAAATATGTCTAATATGATTCTTATGTAGAGTTATTTATTATAACACCCTAGGACAGACGTATACATATGAGAAACCAACATGACTTGAGCATCAGTGAGGTTCCTATTCATACATGTCAACAAACTTGACCCTGTCTTTGTTGTGTCACACGAAGATTGACATTAAAGCAACCAAGGCTACACTCCACGGACACAGATAACGGGTATTACCAGGACCAGGCTCGTATTGCACAGCAAAAGGGTAATTAATATTCTTTAAACAGCCTAGACTTCTAAGTTACTATCTCCCAGTCAATTTTAGATACATGTTAGAAACATATAGGAGTTGGCTGCCGAATTATAATTTGCAGCTTGTCGATAAGCCTGTGGGTATATGTGAAACCATAAATTACTCAAGCCTTCTCCCTGATTAATGCATCAGAAGGCCATAGGACTTAAAAAAATTAAATAAAATGTCAGACAAAATCCAATTTCCTTGCTGCTAAATGTTAGGTAGATGATAGCATTTTAACCCTAGGCTTTAAGGTTAAGAAAAGAATTACCTAGATGCTTTCTGAAATGAGGTTAAAAAGTGATGAAACTGTCCAGCAGAACTTTGACCACCTTGTTCTCTACACAACAAAAGGTATTCCATGGCCTGAAAAAGTAAACTAACATAAACGATTACACACTTCACAGTGGATTAAAACATCGCCCACGAGGAATTCATTCTAAATATATCAGAAGGCAAGTACTTGTCGATAACCAATAGCTCGAGTTGCAGAATTTGTATTCGGCAGAAGACCCAAGTCAAGAAGCCATCTAGCTTCAGAGAGAATTTCATCATTTCCTGTTGTACAATTCCATTTCCAGAACAGAGTTATTACAATGCAAAAAAGCCTTTGACAGTTAAAACAGTCAATCACATCACAATTTCTGCCAGTTGCAAACCAAACCCAATCCAAATGAACCCTAAGATGTGTCATACACAATAAAGCTGCCAACTGCCATGATGTGAGTTGAAGCTTGACTTATACGCACTTATGCATCATATAAATACCACGTAATCTTACAGAAACTTGAAACTTAAAGTATTCCTCGACTTTAATAAGGAAATGGAAATTTGAATGCAAAAATATGAGTCAGAGAACCAAACCATGTGTTGCATGGATCAGTGAACAGAAATAGAAGCAGATGGCAGTTCCAGAGTCCAAAGAACAACACCAGGTAGAATTAGATACGCCTCAAGTTCAGAACTACAAAGATAGAAGACAGCAGTGTACCTAAAAGCATGTATTCACACCGGAAATCAATTGATCTGTACAAATTCAGTCTTTGGGTGGAGAGGAAAAAACACAGAAAATCATAATCCAAATTCTGCGATTTGTCTGCTTGAAGCCTATCAACAGAAGGATTCATTCCGACAGAGTCCTCCACTACATGGGTATCAAATTGTTCCCGGAAAGAATCATATGGGACTTGAAAGGCCGATGAAGGTGAGCCAGTAGACTGCAAAGTCAAATGCATAAATCCTTGAAACTGCTAATGATAAAACAGTGTAATAATGGGCAGTTTTACATAGGTGAGAAAAATGACCAACCAACCTTGATGATCTCAAGCTTCCGACGCAACCGATACCAATCATTTGCAGCTACAACTTGAGCACTAGGATCACCCGCTTTAGTTACAAACTGGACAGCTGCATCCCAATCTCCAACTCTCTCAAAATATGCAAGCTCCGAGTACACTTCAGAGGCGATCTCTGGAGAGGCTTTTGGGACATCTGGCTTACCATATATGAACCTTGGTTTCATGGCAAAAATTCTCACATTAAGTACCTAGAAGTATTAATCCAATTAAGCTTCTACAAGCAGTTGAAGCTACAATTACTAAATGTAATATTTGTCTATTCTAGACTGTCCCATTAAAATGTTTGTGTTTTTTTTCCAAATAAATAACGACCAATTAGCTTGAGAAGATATGAACATACCACCGCAAGTACAATCCCGTGCCACCTACAATTATTGGGACACGGCCACCATGAAGGACATCTTTGGTTGCTTGTCTTGCATCCGAGAAAAATTGCCCAACAGAATAATCTAGATGAAAAACATAAAAGAAAGGTTGCATCAAGAAAGTCAAGGTATAGCCAAAAATTATGCAAATAGCTGCTTCCGTCACCTGTGGTATGAGATAGATAATCGCAACATACACTATGCAGTAAGAGAATGAATTCGTGCACAAATTGCAACTGTATGCCTTTTCTAGAGGCCCAAAAACAGCTTATTTATACTCTTTAATCGACAGAAACACAAGTATTACAGAAAACAGAAGCAGTGGTATTACAGAAAAAAAGTAAATTTCCAACAGAGAGAAGTCACAAAGCACACTATCATATTCAAAGATCGCTTGCCGATTCAGCATGCCATACCTTCAGATGGATCTAATATGTCAATCAAATGGTGGGGAACTTCCTGCAGAAAGGCAAAAGAGAAGTTTGAATACAAAAAAAACAAGTTTGAAAGCAGACAAGCTAACAAAATTTCTACTCTAATTAATGGAGGCTGGAGAAGTGATGCTAGAATATGCTCATCATTATTTTGTTCTTCTTCTAATATAATCAACGAAATGAGTCACTCATTATTGTTTCAATACATGATGGAAGATCAATGGAGTATAAAAAGACAGAAAGCCCACAAATGGAGAGAACAGAAATCTTTAACAAATGAAGAGAAATGAAGAAATAGCCAATACCATCAAATAGAATGCAACACAAACTATAGCATGGCAACTAAATAAACATAAAATCGATGAAAGTGTATCCATGAAGAGTTTCCTAAGAAATTATATCAGTGAATATATCATCCTATTTTCCTAACGAATGCATAATTTTAAAAAGAATAAAGGATTGTACAATTAGACTTGGATAGCCCTATATGATACCATGCCCACACACTAAAAGATTTAAAACATGATCAGTGGCAAGGTAGGTGCTTGATGGAAATTGAAAATAGCTATCAAATGCACATTCATAACGTCTTTGATTACCCTTCTTTACCTTCCTCCTCCACTTCCTCGCTCATTTACTTACAAGTTTTCTACTACAAAAGCGTACACTATACCAACATCTACCATTCCTCCTTTACTAGCTTCTCTGTTTGCAGCCATGAAGTGCATGTGAAGTATCACAAATCAAATTTATTGTGAAAACAACCAAATAGGTAATACGCATAATTAGAATGGAGCAATAAAACAATATCAGATAAAACCCCCCTCTTTGTTCATGAACAACCATATTTGCCATCATGAACAACCACATTTTCCGTTCTTTCATGAACGACACGCATCTCCCATTCAGACAATTAAGAAGAGCACAACAATCAACACATTATGACAAGCAAAATACACAAGAGAAAAAGAAAGCTTTCCTTTTCTTCTGAGCATGCAAGAATCAAAATACCATAATAAAGAGAGGAAGCCCAAAAAAGTACATTTCTTTCACCCAGCGAAGGCTTAGCTGAACCAACATCAAGACCACGATAAACCTGAAATAAAATAATCCCCAAAATAACAAAAAAATATTAAATCTCTTGTTTTGTTAAATGGAAAGGAAATAAAATATGTAAAAGAGCGGGAAAACTACAAGCCAACACAGTTAAAATTCCCATAAATAATCGAAATTCATCGTTAAATGACCGAAATTTGAATAGTACCTGAGTCGTTTAAGACATTAGCTAATAGATAGAAAACTAAGCAAAAAAAAGAAGTAAATTTGTTAGTAAAAATACTAATATTACTTTTTTAAATTAGACTTGTATACCATTAATTAAGAGAGTAATATTGATAGTTCGATTTAAAAAAATACCTTATTTTTTTTATTTTTCTTCGTGTTCTAACCGATTTAAATTAAGGAATGGAGGGAGTAATTTCTAGTACAATTTAGTAGTTGATTGCTCAGAATTGTTCCAACCTGAACAGAGTCGGCGCTGATAATTTCTCCGTTAATCCGCTTAGCAAGCTCTAAAGCAAGCCTGCTCTTTCCAGCGCCAGTAGGTCCAGAGATGACAATGACCTTCTGCTTCTTATTGGAGGGGGAGGTAGCAGAGTAAGAGGCGCCGATGAAGAGTCGGCGGCAGCGCCGATAAGAAAGTATGCAGGGGCTGAGGAGAGGCGTCTCCGCCCTGTAAGGGAGGCGGAGGCAACTCATTCGAATTCCAATGCCGCCAATCGACATCTTCAAAATAGCAAAAAATCAGCAGTGGATAACCAAGGTTTTACCCACTCAACTATTTCTTCAACTTTGGTCAGGGTTCTCCATCAAAGGGGTACGGAGTTGATCAAGAAGAGGACTAATACAATATAAATGGGTTGAGCCATATCGGAGAGAAAGTGGGAACCACTTTAGTCTCCTTTTAAAAAAAAAAAATGATTTGCTATTAGAATTCTTGGATAGAGATTACATAAAACTCAAATTAACACTATTCACCCCTTATTGGTATAAGGGATTCACCCCCAATTTGAATTTTAGCCAATTTTTATCTAATAATTCTAGTAATTCTAGCAAGGTCCTTAAAAAAAACGATTTCTTCAACTTTGGTTAGATTTCTTCTTCAGTCAGATATTTTCTTAGGCAAAAAGCACTAGACACACCTAAACTATTCTCGATTATCTATTTTAACACCTAAATTACCATTTGTGATTTTTTAACACTTGAATTACTCAAAGCTATCCAAACTAGCACAACCATCCACTTTGGCCGTTATCTAGTAACATAATAGCATCATGTGAAAAACATGTGACTTTTTTAAGAGTATTTTCGTATAATTCTTAAACTTCATCATTTCCCACATAAGACTTCAACAAATCATCAATTTCCATCTGAGACATTCTATCTTCTACCACCACTCTTTCCCCAGTCAAAGTGGGTTGTTGATCAATTGGATGTCCTTGATCATGCACATTTCCTTCACCACTTGTGTTTTTCGCTGCCAAATAATTAAGTTGGTCACACACAATCTCAACAACACCATTATCTCTGTTATTGCTCCCTCCCTCTTGCAGATTTTGACGTTGCTTACGGAGCTATTGTCTTCTTCAATGGATGGATGAAGTAACAATAGTCTGGATGTGGACACTTGCTCCTGAAATTGTGACATTTACTTCTATATCTCCATGATCTCCTCTTATGTCCTAAAGTTATGAAAGAACACATCTCGATGATATCTTTGTCACTTAACATTTCCTTTAAACCAGTTCACATATCCCCTATTGGTTCCCAGTAATAATACAACATTGTCTCCTCTCGATGGGCGATGACATATCTCTATCAACATACTATCAATTTCATGCAAAGACATTTTTTCCTTATTGCAGAAATACACATAATGATAATCTCCACCATAATAATTAGGCCTGTCAATTGAGCATATTGAATCTAAAATATTGGGTCCAGACCCAGACCCACTAAATTGAGACCCAAGTTGGATTTCTATTGTATTGTATTTAATTTTTTTCAACTAGAGTCCAGACTCAACCACATTGGGCATTGGATCTAATTTGAACCTCGCTCACTAATTTTACTTATAATTTTATTGATACTCAATTTTATCGATCGAAGCGTGAATATTTCTTTAAATAAAATAAATAACGATTATTAGCGAAATATTTTTCGAAAAATAATATGCATCATTCATTAATATTAGCATCATATCCTTGGGTTCATATAAAATAAAATAGAAAAATAATTTAAATTGTGTCTTTGGGTCCTTGAGTCTCTATACAATTATAATTTATACCCACAACATTTGGGTCTCATACTTGGCTTGGATCCTACCCATATGAGTCCATACCCAATCTAAATCTAAGAATATAAAAGTCTATCTAGACCCAAATTGGATCTTATCAGTTTGGAATCTGGGCTATTGAATCCAATTGTCAGGCATAATCATGATGTCTATATTCACCTTCAGTGAACCGACCTCCATGAAACAATTTGATTGAGAAATAATCATCATCTACGTCTACAAATAACAGTATATAAAAATTGGACGAAAATACCCCTTAAAAAAGTCACATGTTTCTCACATGATACTATTCTCGTTACTAGATAACGGCCAAAGTGGATGGTTGTGCTAGTTTGGATAGCTTTGGGTAATTCGAGTGTCAAAAAAACACAAATGTTAGTTTAGGTGTTAAAATGGAGAATCGAAAATAGTTTAGGTGTGCCTAGTTCTTTTTGCCCTATTTTCTTTCTTTTTTTTTTCTTTGTTTCTTTTATATTAGAAAAATAATATTTGTATTCCCAATTTAGTTTCTTATAATCTTTTTATTTTATAAATAAAATGATTTTCAGACCCCCTAGTTAATTTGGTCTTGAAGTATTAGCTAGGAGTTTAATTTATCGAGTTTCAATATTAAAGTATTTTTACTAATAAAATAAAAGGAAAAAAAGTGTAAGAAGATGTATTATTAAAAAAAAAAGTGTAAGAAGATGCAAATATCACCTCTTTTACTTATTCCCACTTCTTGGTTTTCTTATCAAATTTTCTTTGAGTAAAAACACACAAGGAACTAAAGGGAAAAAGGAAAAAGACTAATATTGTGGAAGTTTCAATTTTTTTTTAATTAAAGACAGGAAAAATATTTGATTATTATATTTGTAACCTCTTTATTAATTACTTTCTGTCTTAAACTATTTCGAATCCTCTGTAACACTCTTAATTATAGACATGTTGAAGAAAATTCTTAGATGTGGTTGTTTGCTAGATTAGATTATGCTTTTCTCTTAATCCTACTTGCTTTCTCAAATATCCTGTTCCATGTAATTGTTATAGACATTTTAGTTTTCTAGAACCACAGCTTACCAACTAGAAGGTGTATGTCAAGAAGGCCGTGGCCTAGTGGGGCAAGCCTTGACCTGCGACCGGGAGGTCACAGGTTCGACACCCAGCTCCTACGTGAGGCAAATAAAATTCTCTATAAGAGAATTAAGGTCCTGACCCAAAAACTAGAAGGTGTATGCATCTGAGCACCAACCTGCAGTTGCATAGTATGCTTCAATTCCAAGCCACTACTCCTCATAACAACAAACCTCATTCTCCAGCCATGACTAAATTAGCAAAGTATTCTTTTCCCCCCACATCATAGCTCTCAATGACTACTTTCCCACACCACCATCGCCGGATCCAGTTGATTTTCCCGGTTGCATTGGCTTCTCTTCTTGTACTCGGGGCTTTACGTGTTTTCCTCGATAACTTGAGGTATAGCAATCAGTTTTATTTTCTATGGCAATCCCATTTAGCAGCACCTAAAAGACCAAGATTACCGATTGTTGTTTCTGAAGAAGAGGTTATTCAAGATGAGTGCAATGTGTTCGATGGAAAATGGGTTTGGAACAATTCTAGTTATCCACTTTATAAAGAAGAGAGTTGCCCTTTTTTGGTTAAACAAGTCACTTGCCAAAGAAATGGAAGGCCTGATTCTCTCTATCAGAATTGGAAGTGGCAACCTCATGGATGCAACTTGCCAAGGTATTCTTTTTTACAATGTTCTAAAAATCGGCATAGTCGACACCTAACTCACTAAAAACCTCAAAATCGGTGTTAAAAATTGTTTGACCAATTTAATCGGTCAAAATCTATCAAAAATCGGTCAAAGTCAGTCAAAATTGACTTTGCTGATTTTTTTAAACTCAGTTTTCTACCCAAAACTACGTCATTTGATTATTTTAGCATTTGAACTTGTTATTACTTATTATGATATTAAATTTAATTATATACTTTGATTTGACTAGCATTTGATTGTTAATTTTTTATGAAATTTTGTTTGACTAGTATAATGTATAATATATAGGATAAGAGAATTTTAAAAAATCTCTTGGGTCTGCCTTCTCTGATGCCTTTTGGCTTTGATTTGAGGGCATGATTCTGTAGCAAACGCGACGGCATAGGGGACCATTGTTACATGTGTATTATATGAGCAACCACTTTGTGCACTTGTTGCCAAAGGTTAGGTTAGTCTCCAATACATCTGTTTCAGTGGTATCCTGGGATCAGCCACTTTGTTTGACAAAGGTTAGGTCTGTATCCCGTCCATCCCCGCCCATACCCCCAATTATTGGGGACTTAATGGGTTATGCTATTGTTGTTGTTGTCTTGTAATCTAGATAAGCCGTCTGGCGACCAACTAGCTACTTCTGAAACATTGCTTTTTTACCTTTCGTGACTTTCCTGATGCAAATATGTACCCCCTTTCTCCTGAAATGGGAAATATATGAATCTTACCATAAAAGTTTCTCAGGTTTGATGCTCTGAAGTTGCTGGAGATGCTGAGGGACAAAAGGATGATGTTTGTCGGAGACTCGATACAAAGGGGAATGTTTGAGTCGATGGTCTGCTCAGTACAATCTGCAGTTCTTGGAAAGAAAACTCTCGAGAGAATTCCTCCCCGAAAAGTTTTCACAATTGAGGTAAGCTTCTCAATTGTAAAAATCCAAACCTAGAGTCGAAAGTTTTGCCTGCAGAGTTCAAGAAATGCTTCAATCATAGTTAGTTTATTTCCATTTGATTCCAGGAGTTCAATGCAACAATTGAGTACTACTGGGCACCCTTCATTGTTGAGTCTATTTCTGATCATGCAACAAATCATACTGTAAGAAAACGTATGGTACGTCTAGACTCCATAGCCAAGCATGCCAAAGAGTGGGAAGGAGCCGATATTTTAGTTTTTGAGAGCTATGTTTGGTGGATGTACAAACCTCAGATCAACGCTACGTGAGAACTTATTTCTTAACTACCTGATTCATCAGAATTCAATATATGCACACAAAATTCCTATCTAAAGAATAATTTCTCCCAACTTTAGGTATGGATCTCCAGAAAATATAAAAGAATACAATGTAACTACAGCACATAGATTGGCAATGGAAACCTGGGCAAAATGGATAAACTCCAGCATTAACGCACACAAGCAAAAGATCTTCTTCGCGACCATGTCTCCAACACATTTATGGTAAGTATGCAAATACGTAATTACATGAAATACAACATATTAGCAACTTTCAGTTACATTATACTAAGATTTGTCAATTTTAGGAACTGGGAATGGAAGGGTGGAAGTGATGGAAATTGCTTCAACGAGTCATACCCCATAGAAGAAAGATCGTACTGGGGAACTGGTTCAAATCTTGATATTATGAGAACAGTAAAAGACGTTTTAGGACAATTGACAGTAAATGTAAGGTTATTGAACATTACCCAGTTGTCGGAGTACAGGAAAGATGGCCACACTTCAGTGTTTGGTGAACGGAGAGGTAAGCTCTTGACCAGAGAACAGAGGTTGAATCCAAAAGAATTTGCTGATTGCATCCACTGGTGCTTGCCTGGAGTTCCTGATACCTGGAACGAGATTTTGTACGCAGTTCTATTACAAGATTACCGCATTCACTAACAGTGAAATTAGATTTTAGGAACTCCAGAGATTACAAAGCAGAAAATGTCCAGTATAAAAACAGTACGAACATATCTACCAAAGCATAGAATATAGATTAGTGAAAAGTGTCGCAGACCACCTTGAACTTTCAAATTGTTGTATTTTTTCAATTTTTGTCAGTTTAGAAATACAATTCACAAAGCAATGCCATTTATTCAAGGATTTAAAGAAAATGTAGTATTATTTACTTCATTCCCTAGAATTCAATCACTTACGGTGCTCAACTCCCAAAAGAAAAAAACAATCCGACACATGGATTAAATGGTAAACCACTGTGTATTATTTACTTTGTACTACTAAATGAGATCTTCTCGGAGAACCTTAAGAGCAAATTGTGGATCATATTCATCGTTTCTATCTGCCCCAGAAAGAAAGAATTCATACAAATTCTGATGTGTGTTTACAGAAGCTCCCATTCGGGTTCAGACGTATCACTTGCTGGTGAGGTTTTTGAAGATGAAGTTGTGGCTATAATTGGGGACAAAGGACTTAATTTGGGATGCAGGGAGATTTCTGTCTCAATGTCTCCATACCAAATTGCCAGCTGCTTATACTCTTTAATCAGTCGCTTTCTTGAGGCAAAAGCATCCTGTATCAATTTCTGGAAAGTAAACAGAGAATCAGGAAAAAGGTTGATGTTTGAATCTTTCAGTTCCACAAAATAATATCTCTGCTCCACTCTCCTTTCAGTTCCCCCACCCCTAACACAGAACTACCCTATTGCAGGGTCAGGCAGAGGGACGAAAAGGTAAACTATCTTGTCTTTGAAATTGGGTGTCTGAAGAAGTTCAGAAGTTATATTTTACCCGAGTTGGTAACAGATGCTAACGCCATTATAAAAAGCTACAACAATAAGAACATTTCAACATACACTAAGGATTTAGCAAAAACAGGAAAAGAAAAACCAAGGGAACTTACAATTTCATTCTCAATAGTCAATATTACTTTACTTAACAGGCTTCTCGAGTTTGAAATAAATCAAAAGTTAATTACAAAAATCCTCAAGATACATACTTCTAAAGACATGCAAAATGACAGAGAAGAGTACCTTGTATGATCTAAATTTTCTAGGTCTAGAAGAGGCAGTATAATGTAAGCTATTATCCACAATGATACAGCTTTCATCAAGTTTGACTTTATCAGAAAGATCAATGGTTTCCATGTGAGGATCAGTAATATCAACAGAAGAGTCATCTAAATCTCCTGCAAGAAGCCTTCATCAACCACCATGGGAATTGTAGAATGTAGATAAAAGGATGTTAATTCAAACAAGAAAAGTCATTTTTGTCATTTGAATTTTATATATAAAAACTTAAAAGTACAGGTTTTTAGAAAGCAAAATAAGAATCAATTCATCACACCCACCGGCCCAATTGACACACTCACACACCTCCCTCGGAAACATTCTAAGAGAAAAGAAGAAGAGATACGAATGTTATGCTCCTATACCACATTTCAATGAAAACCTATCAGCTTCCAATTGATTCTTGAACACCTCCGGAGCATATTTCATACATATCTCCAAAAGATTCAAGCAGAGGAACCACCCCACAAATTTAAATTGCCCAAAATGAAAGAGGGAATTTAAAAGGACGAGAAAAAAAAGTAGGAAAACTAAGAGAAGTTTGGAATAGAAATACCCACCAACTGGTTCTGCTGAGACAGGTCTGCCTAAATAAGCTGAAATTAGATTCAGGGCCTCGTTATCATTAGCTAAATCTGAGAAGAATTCAGAAGATATGCTGAAGATATTAGAAACACAAACACTGGAATCAGTATTTTTAGAGCAACTCTTCTCGGCCTTCTGACTGCAAGGGTCCTTCAAAGTGCTGGACAGATTTAAGGATTCTATTGAAACAGAGGAGTTCAAAGAAGTAACTTCTGCCTTCGATATTTTATTCTCGTCATAAATATTTGAAAGTAAAAGTTCAGAGGACGGGTTCCGGCTGCATATGGTCTCATCCATCTGGGAGGCTGCAAGTTCTCCATCATGACCTGACATCGCTTGTGAAAAGTTGGTCAGAACAGTATTTTTATGATCTTTGTCACCCAAAGGTGTTGAGGAGTTTGGCAAATTGTCATCTCCTAAAGAGTTCGACTCCTCAGCCTCAACATGTATTTTTGTTGAATACAAGGATAAGTCAGATGAACTTTTAAGTTGAAGAGAGCTAACGGATTCTTCAATTGCATAGTTGATTAGCATGTGATTCTCCTTCCCAGACAAATCTGAATACATGCATCCGCTGCCATCATCTATTTCCAAAGACGAGTACTTTTGTTCCTCCTTAGAAGGACCCAAAATATCACATGAACTCTCTTTATCTTGGAAATCTCCAAGATCGTGATCACGGACTGAAGTTTCTGGATGAAACATAGACCAAATCGTTACATTAGGATTTTGATTGGTTGGAATTAGTGATAATGCACTGCGATTTTCATCTTCCAGATTATGCAGCTCTTCAAGCAACAGATTCTGCTCTTTTGAACATAGCGATGACTTCAAAAAACTTTCATCATTGGAGAAACTTTTGCATTCAACTAACAGAGGCACTTCCTCTGAAACATTCTCATCTAGACTAACACCATGCTTCCCAACATTGTCATTTTGTTCCGAGGATAAGTTAGCTCCTGCTTCCAAGGAAGGATCTATATTATCACGTACAGTTTCTTTCATTTGAACAACTTTGAACCCTGTATCATGGCCCAACATTACTGGTGAAATTTTTCCGTCTATGCTACTTTTAAAATCTTCATTGCCTGAAGATAGTACCATTGAATTCTCATCTTGCGAAAAATGTGAGTCATCAGCCGTTTGACGTAGTTCCATAGCACGTGATATCAACTCAGATGAATCTTCTTCCTTGAAAGCATTTGCACCTTCAGACACTGGATGCCCCTTGTTTGTAGCATTGTCTTCAGGATCCATCTTTGTGTTATCGTGGATTGCACTGAAACCACCTTGTTCCAAAGATAACCCACTTTTTGCTTCTTCAGAAAGATCATCACTGTTGCTTACTACTATCTCATCATTGTGGGAGGTCCTAATATCCACATTGTCAACAAACGTTTCTGGTGAGCAGTTCGTCAGGAAGGTACTTCTCTGTTCTCTGTCATCAGAATCTTCTGTTGACCAAGAAACTTTTGCATCTGCAGGAGAATCAAAACTCTCAGGCAACAGTTTCTGCTCCTTCAGATCTAGTGACGATTGTTCATCTTGAGAATTTGAAAACATGGACATTGGGGATTCCTTTTCTCTGACATTCTCTTCATGAACCACCTCTGCATTCATAGAGATGCATATGTTGCCACTACCTTCAGAATGGAAGTCAGTTTCTGCTGCTTGATGAAATTCTAAATTTGGTGAAAGGCTGTGCTGTCTGTTATAACCCACTTCAGTCTCATTACCGTGCTCCTTAAAAGATTTCCTTTCATCAGCACACCCATGCTTCCCATTGATGCCTTCCAACAACCTAATAGAGCTCCCCGACACAAGTGACCCTTCATTTGGGTTTTTATCCACAACGGGCGGGAGAAGATCTTGCACCACATTAGAATATAATTTCTTCATGCTTTCTCCCACAGTGTGCACTTGATTCTCAACATATTTTACACTCTCCTGAAAAAGAGAAAACTTTGACAATGAGGGAAATCATTTGTGATGTAACTTTATGTAACTGTTCGTTACACCAATAAATGGATAAGGACGATCAAATGGTTCAAGAAGACATTATTGGTTTTATAGTTAGACACTGCATTGAGAACGAAATGACAGAGAAAAATAAGTAAAATGGTACCTTAGTTACAAAGCCATCAACCTCTTGACACATAGTCTCAAACCTGTGGTATATGTTTCCAGCCCATGTTCTACCTTTAAATCTGAAATCCATTGTAAGAATTTCTTATGTTGCTGGAACAGTTAACAAAGCAGTTGGACCATCAATATTTGTCAAAGAAGTTATCTCCAAGTCTGAATGAATGCAACCTGCAAAAATTTAATCAAACCTCCTCTAAGAATAATAAATTTTGTTGTGATAATTTTGTCTAATATGTGGGCTAAAAGATTTCACAGGTGATTGCTAAATTTGACGCAAATAATGAGCTCATTAAGATACCAATAAAATAGAACTTTTTCGGCCAAAAAAAAGGAGAATAATCATAGTCGATTAGCCTTATCACTCTAGGAAAACATAATTAGATTATATCATTACTTTTAGAATTTGGCAACAACTTTCATTTTACACGAAAATGCAGTTTCAGTTAAACATATACCTCAACTGCTTCTATGAAATGAAAAATGACCGTCTGCTTCCTGCTGTTTTGTACAAGAAAATCCATAGGCCATGGTCAAAGACAAGAATATCATATAAGATTGGAAAGAATTAAGCATCGGATTACATTTTAAAAAGATGACAACCACATTACAGGACGATAGAACACACGCAGCCTATGTTACTCGGACCCTTCGTTTATGCCTGCCGAACCCGTGTCTACACAACAAGGGTATGTGTATAGCATACTTACCAGATTTGGTCAAACGATCAGACACTTTGTTTTAGATGTTTAAGTACCCGATACCTAAATACACACCCATACCCGTACCGGAGTCCGAGTAACATCGCCTTCAGCACATGGTAAGTTCAGGGAGAGCCAAAAGATGCAAAATACTTGTTTGTAAAGACAAAGAAAATGTAGCTCTGAACAGTTAAAAAACACTAGTATAGTAATATCCATTGCATGATTAGGTCATCATTCCAGCCAAAGTAAGTAAAGTGCTGAATCATTTAGAAGAATCTAAAACATTTTAATCCGGGAAAATCACAGGAAACAATAAAATCTTTCGTCGTGAACCTGAAAAATAAAAACTAAATCTAGTTGAATCTTACTCAAATAAGCTCCAATTTATAGCTTTTCACAAAAGTCAATAAAAACTCCATTAGACATCAGAAACAGCTAATAAGACCTTACGATTAAATTATTGATGATCAGCTCAAGGAAGCTCCTAAATTAAGCCGTAATAGACAAATTTATTATTTTTGTTTGGATCTGAAACATAACTTAATTGAAACAATTACGTGATCATCCAACTACGCCATCAGTGAATATCCAATTTTTTGGTATAATCCACACAAAAAAAAAACGATTAATCTCATAAGAACATCAGCAGCTGAAACTTACAAATTTCATCACTATCCACGATTTTTCATCTCAGGTTTAACTCTCCATCACCTATCAAGTTTCAACACACGAGCATTCGTTTATATTATAAAAACAATTAATGCATAATTAGGAAAACTATTATGGCTATGGAAGTAATTAATTCAAATAATTGAACCGCCGGACGCACAGATGTCCTTAACGGAGAAGGAGGAGGGGGACTTACCGGCAGCCGTGCCGCCGGTGAATATGGTTTTGGAGTTTGAGATGAAGATTGATGGTTAGTGTGATTAGGATGAGTCAGAGAGTTTGAAGAAGGTTTTTAAGCTACGAGAGAATTATTTATACTCCAATCATACACGTGCGAGTCTACAGATTTTTGTTTTTGTTTTTTGCCTTCGATAATTGACTTAGTGTTTAAAATTTTAATTAATTTATCACTTATTAATCAAGTCTTTTTTTTTTTTTTTGAATGCCCGAGGGCGGAACCCCATGAACGGGGAGAGAACAACCCCATGAGCGGGGAGAGATCAACCCTAGAAGGGAGCCAACTTTTAAAGCATCTTTGCGTCTTAGTGGAGGAGTATCAAACCCGTGACCTCTCGATGCCAGCTAAAGACTTGCCCTACTTGGGCCACAGCACTTGATGATTAATCAAGTCTATTTGATAACACATATTATTAAGTGTGTTTGATAAGACTTCTTTAATTGTAGTTATAAAATTAGGTGTGAGCCAGTGCGTTGCATGACTTTGTTTATAATTGGAATGTAATTAAGATTGGTTTAAAAATGGAAGGAAAGCAGTCATTGGATCATTAGAAAATAGTGCAATAAATCATGGAAAAATATTTAAAAAATCATACATATTATTAGCAATGAGAGATTTTGAAATTTGTTTTGATAGTTACTAATGGGTTTCTTCTTCTTTTTCACTTTTTTTACAAAGAGGACCTACATAATTTTATTTTTAGGAACATTTTACATAAAAATTCTATACTTTTACATTCACGAAATAAAAAAAAATCAAAAACCCTAAACTCTAGACTTCTTTTTTTTCTTTAAAGGTAAAATTAAATAAAAATTTCAAATTTTTTCATACTATAAAAAATGAATAAAATAAAATAAAAAGATACATTGTCACGCCCCGTAGCCGGGAAATGACTGCAGCGACGTTCCATTTTACCAAACGGAACACAAAACCCATAACATAAAACTCATACATGCATCAACGGAAGGTATAAAACTTGCTAAGAAATAAAACCTCAAATAGTATATATATATATATGAGTTAATAACTATTTATAACACTAAACTATTTACGAATTTCTCTTTATAGTACTAAACTATTTTTTTTATCTAAATATGTCACTCAACTATTTACGTTTATCAAAAAATATACAACCGCCCATTTTTTAGGTGTTTTCCGGCCAGCGATGTCACGTGAGTTGCTTCGGAACATGAACAACGACGAAAAGGAAAAGAAATTTTGGAAATGTCGGGCGATAACTGCTTAATTTGTTGTTGCAAGGGCAAACAAGTCTGTCAAATTAAGCAGTTATGGCCCGACATTTCCAATATTTCTTTTCCTTTTCGCCTTTGTTCATGTTCTGAAGCAACTCACATGACATCGCTGGTCGGAAAACACCCAAAAAATGGGTGGTTGTATATTTTTTGATAAACGTAAATAGTTGAGTGACATATTTAGATAAACGTAAATAGTTGAGTGACATATTTAGATAGCAAAATAGTTTAGTACTATAAAAAGAAATTCGTAAATAGTTTAGTGATATAAATAGCTATTAACTCATATATATATATATATATATATATATATATATATATATATATATATATATATATATACACTTAACTTAAAAAAGGGTACATCATAACTTAAAAGGAAATAGTACAACTTAAACATACTTCAAAGTTGATCACACTTACTCTATTTCAAAACATTAAAGTGAATCATTTTTCCTTTATTGAACTCAAATGAGAGAATCATTTTTCCTTTATTTTGAAACTTTTGAAACGTTTAACTTTTTTGTTAACCAAATTCTAAGGGAACTTTTGAAATTTCATGAGATTTGAAAAGGCATTAGTTTTCATGCTCTCTCTTTAATATTATTTTTTCAAAATAATATTTGTGTTCGTACAATAACTCTTGTTATAAGCTAGTTATCATAATAAAGTTTCTTCCATATAGAGGAGTATACCTTTATATAATATATTTGTGTTATGTAGATTATTAAAGAGTAATTATTACTTATTTAATTATAAACTTTAAGATTCATGTATTTAATATTTCAAATAAATTTCATAAGTTTCTAAGACTCTTAAGTTTCATCAATTATTAAAGTTATTTACTATAGATATTAGTTTATGGGGCATAATCTCATGAATTCAAGTAATGACACGTGGCACATTCTGATTCGCAGAGAAATCAAAGTTGTCCACGTGTCACTACCATAGGCTTCATTGTGAAGAAGATCTGCGAATTCAGATGAGTTAAGAGTAGAAAAGGAATTGTTAAAAAAAAGAATAGGATTGAAGGAATGAGAGAATTGAACTCAAATGAGAGAATCATTTTTCCTTTATTTTAAAACTTTTGAAACTTTTAGCTTGTTGGTTAACCAAATTCCAAAGGAACTTTTCAAATTCCATGGAATTTGAAAAGGCATTAATTTTCATGCTCTCTCTTTAATATATTTTTTTTTTTTTTCAAAATAATTTTTGTGTTCATACAATAGCTCTTGATATAAGCTAATTATCATAATAGAGTTTCTTCTATATAGATGAGTATACCTTTATATAATATATTTGTGTTATGTAGATTATTAAAGAGTAATTATTACTTATTTAATTATAAACTTTAAGATTCATGTATTTAATATTTCAAATAAATTTCATAAGTTTCTAAGACTCTTAAGTTTCATCAAATTATTAAATTTATTTACTATAGATATTAGTTTATGGGGCATAATCTCATCAATTCAAGCAATAACACGTGGCACATCCTGATTCGCAGAGAAACCAAAGTTGTCCACATGTCACTACCATAGGCTTCATCCCCAACTTTATATTATATATAGACTAGTTGTGAGCCCCGCGCGTTGCGCGATTTTTCTTACTTCATTTCAAAAGACATTATATAAATAATTTAAATTAAAGTAAAGTTTCATATAAGATCAACAAATATGTTTCAAGTCCATCAATTGTTTATGTGAAGTGACCTTTAATAGATCTAATTACATTTAGGCCACAAATACATGTTAGCTACTTGATCATTGATAATATTTTGGAGAAAAATAAGATTATTATTATGTTATAATAATGTAAAAAATATCAGAGGAAAGTAAACAATCCTTAAAAATCATGCTAAATGTCAAGTTGATTATAACTTTTTTTTCTCAATGATAGGTGAAATAAAAAAACAAAGAGAGCTAAAAATGTTAAATATGAATTTTACTTGCAAATGATTCAAGCTTGTCTTTCACTTGTAACTTTGACTCACTTGTTCGATGGACTATTTTTCGGAAACACTATTTTTCAACACAATATTTTCCTATAAATTTCATAAAAGATATATTAAAATAAATTTAAAATAAATAGATTTCAACCATACTAATTCTCTTGTCACTTATACTGATCGAAACAAGTTGTATCGGCAGAAAATATTCGTAATTTGGGTGAGATTAGAGATTCATATGAATATTGGTGAGAGGAATTAGTTCACATTTGGATTTTATATTGGAAATGGAAGACCTTTAACGTTCCCGAATTGAATAAGATTTTGAAGAGTTTTGTTAAATTGAGAGTTTTGAATTGGAGGAATGGTAAAAGTTTTCTTAAATTAAGAATGGGAAGAGTCCCCAAAAATTAAGAAAACCTTTTTTTCCTTCCATTTAACACAAATTAAATATATTGTGTATATAATTTGTTAGAACAACATCATAGAATCTTAAAAGGTGATAAAAAATTAATGAGTTAAAAAGGTTATGAAGTCTAAGAGTTTAGAATAATATTAAATAGTTAAAATTTTTATAACATCACATGATCTTAAAAGGTGATAAAAATTAATGAATTAAAAAGGTTATGAAGTCTAAGAGTTTCATAATGAGACCCATTAAATTATACTACATAACCATAGTCTATTCCATTTCTCTAAAATTAATAGCATTAACTAAAGTTATTTACTTGATCTCTCAGGACATCTATATTTCTCAGCTAATATATATATATATATATATATATATATATATATATATATATATATATATATATATTAGCACATTAACAATAGCTAAACTACTATGACTAAATATTGAGTTTCATAGCTATCTAAAACCTCAATTTATTTTATTAACTAATGAGGCATTGTATTTTAAAGAGTAATCAATGCTTACATTACCACGTGTAAGCTTTTTATTGGACCATAAATTTATATAATGTCAAATGTCATCACCATAACCTCCTGCCCCAACTTTATCTAACTTTCTATATTATAAATTTAAGCCTGAAGGATGAAAATCATGAAATATGAATATGCTATTATAATAATTATATTATTCACATATGTTACTAATACCTATAACACACGCTTATGAATATTATTAAATTATAATAATATATAATGTTCTAAAAATCATCAATTTCTTGAGAATTTTTATTTATTTATTCATCAACTTCATTTGTTATTTAGAAGTACTACGAGCAAGGTTTTGAAACACAACACGGATATCGATCTGGAAATATTATTGGGTTACGGGTTGTTGGTCAGATCGGGCGGACTGTCGTCGACCCGTTAATTAATTTGGTGAAGTTATAAGTATTATAAATAAATAAGTAATGTATAATTATTATTTAAAATGAAGTTCGAAATTCAAAGCTTAAAACATCCCATTGATATAAACCTGAAAATTAACGAAATGCTATGTAAATTTATTTACACGCAAACTATTCTACAAAATTTAAATATATTTACTGATCAAGAAAAAAAAGAGAAAGTTTCATGGAACTACAAAAAAAATGTCAATTGATTTTAGAGTCCCAGAGCAATGAATTTCACCAGGTATATATAAATTATAACACAATCATAACAAAGAAAAGTAAATTATAATAAGGAGTTTTAGTTCATTAAATCAAACCTAAGAAGAGCTTGGTTCCCAAATTGATGATTGAACTTTGAGATTTGTGAGAGAAATTTGATGAATTTGGTTTGAGAGTTGAGACTGAGAGAGGTTATTGTTCTTAATCTAAATGGTGATACTCGATAGAATTAAGGGTGAGAGGTATAGTGTTTATCGGGGTTTTTTTGTGTGTGTGTTGAAGATGCAATTTTTTATTCTTTAAAATGGAGCATATGAGACATGACCTGTTCTAGTAAACATGTTCCGCTTTACGGGTTCGACGATCCGACCGTCAAGTTTTATCGGGTTGAACAAAAGAAGCTAGTTTTTTAGTCCTACTGGTTTTGGTGGCCAATCGAACCGCAAAGAAGGTCGGGCGGCGATCCGACCGCTCCGAGTTTTAAAACAATGACTACGAGATAAATACATTTTACGAGATTTTTTTGTTGGAAATTAATTTATTTTCAAAGTTTTATTTTTACTAATTTATAATTGATATGTATAAAAGTAATATTTAAGATGGTGAGGGAAAAAAACCTTTTTACATTCTTTTAAGAATAAATGTACAATATAAAATCTTTTGTATTCAAAATTCAAAGAAAATAAACACCCCAACTCAATTAATTCAGCATTTAGATTTAAGAGTTCACAATTTATATATTAACTAATTCAGACTCCATATTCAGTTTCATCAAACAATGTCTTACCTTCTCGTTTTAAATTTTGCATGATATTGAATAACAATTTCCGCACATAACTTTTTAACTCTTTACACTCGAACTGTGTCTTTTCTTCTTCTTTTCTTTCTAAGTAAACTGTGTCAATTGGGGATTAGTAGGGACAATATAGCATGTTACAGAGTTGGAGTGGGCCCAATAAGTAATATTATGAGCATAACAATTTTTTACATCAGTTAAGATCTCATATTAATCCACTTATTCTCAAAAGTTCATTGCCAGCTTCTATCTTTTCTATTATAGTCCGGTCATCTTGCACTTGTATGTTCTTTCAAGCTTCTCGAAACATTCAGGCAGTCCCCTTAAGTAATTGCATGATGAAATTTCTTTAGTTCCAATTGTTCCATATCTAGCTGCAGCACGGATCCTATGCGAAACAGTTTTTTTCCAATATATACAGAACGTCTCAGAACAGGTGTTCTACACGGTAAAAATAAAATAGTTATTCTGAGACTCGTTTTAAATCAATCTTAACCGTCAAAATTTTAATTCAACGGACGAAAAAAATTTCGCACGTGAAAAATTACTCTCATTCCGCACTGAAACCAGCATCCTGTTGCGGCTTAGCTTCAAAGGATTTTCTAGCCTGCTACCTTTAACCAATATCCTTAGTGTCACGATTTTTTTCTTATGTAACATGTGTTTCAGATTTATTAATATTAATAAATTTTTTTCTTATCATTAGAATAAATCAAGCTCACATGATCATCAAGTATCTCTCCTTTGTCATTAATGATTCATGATGAGGCAAGCATTGATTGCTTCATTTTGGTTTATAAATCCATAATCAAAGTTATCCTTTAAAGCGTTCTTTAGCGACTAGCAACAAAAATCAACACTTTTTTCGAAAGACGATATTCATTCCAAATTTTTCCCCATAAAAAACGTATCACAATTATACATCATTAAAAAACACTATTCAATGTTTTCAATGAACCACATGTTGCAGTTGAACCATTCTGTTGTGGATCTGATCTACTAGATTATGTTGTGCAGAATTGACCATATCACTACAGAATTTTCTCTCCTCATTCTGCAGTGACGTGGCCAATTTTGTATCACATGATCCATGTGGATCAGGTCTGTATTAGAAAAAATCGTTTCAGTTTGAAAGCACAAAGAGTTATATTCCTTACGAAGCAGACTTAAGTCTTCAATTCTCGGCAAAATAGCCTAATTAGTCATTTTCGTTTTTTGAATTTGTCGATAATATCATTTTCGTTTAATTTTTACTTTTAGGTTCCTGAATGATTTTACGTTCTACCATTAACGGACTTCTATCCCGATTTCTGTCTATTCTCCATCAAGTCAATCATGTGTCTCACATGTGAGTTATATTTAAAGGATATTTCGGACATTTCAACATATTTTTCACAAGAAATACTTGGGTACTCAATTATTAAAAAAAATAACTATTAATACTCAATTAAAAATAACTAAAAAACTCTAAACTCTAAACTCTAAAATAACTAAAATAACTATTTTCACCGATTTCTGTCTCACATGTGAAATTTCACCAGTTAAATATATAATAAAAGCCACAAAGAAAATACTTATCCTTAGTTAATCTCACATTTCTATGGAAAGAGACAAAAAACTTAAGCAACAGAATCATAAACCCAAACCATCATAATTCAGCAAAAAAAAAAAAAAAAATCATAAACCCAAACCATCATAATTTGAGTAATTTCCTTGTTCATATTAAACCCAAAACATCAGGAATCAAAAGAAAAAAAACACATTTAGATTTTCAAGTGGACCTTTTTTCCCCAAAAAAGAGTTGCAATTAAAGTAACATTTCTTGAGAAGAAAAAAGCTGAAAATACTTACAACCCAGTAAGACATGGATTGAACAGTTTGGCCAACAGCAAGCCAAAGAACACCATAACCAAAGAAAAAAGAAAAACCCCCCAACAAGAAGAACAGCCCAAGGCGGGAATTTATTAATAGCAATCCAGGAAGAATCCCAAAATTCTCTCCCAAATCATTTGCCACACCAACAATCGTTAGCTTCTGTTGAGTTAAACCCATAACTGATTTAATAGCAGGTGAATAAAGTGGGAAATTGCAAGTATTTCCAGCTGCTATTTGCATCCAAACTGCTGCTCTAAGTCCTACCCTAAGATTTTTGGAAGGGTGATATATTAGGCTGGTACATTTTGAGTTAGGTTGAAGAAGAATGGTGGTGGTCGGAAATGGGTGTGGGTGTGGGTGTGGGTGAGGGTGAGGCAGTGGTGTGTTAGTAGTGCTCCTAGGACCATTATCATATATTGTACGTTTTATATCTTTTTGAGCATTTCATATGAATAGTAAATTTTGCTTATGAACATCAAATGCGTAATTTGATAGTAAAACTCATTTGCTTATGTAATTATTATTCTAGTTGTCCCTAGTTTTATGTAATCTATTTTACAATGAAATAAAACTAGTATGATGTTTGATTGATGATTACGTTTTACTAATCATGTGTAATGAATACAAATCATATCAGGATACATTGTATTGGACGTGATCCGTTAGAGAAGTAATACTTCATGGTCCTTAGTCATAAATATTACTTCCTCAATACTATTTTAGAATCCTTAGACCTTATGTCTCCATTTGATTCTAGCATGAATGGAGTCACGTTTTGACTTTCGATCGTGCGTTCTTTTAATCGAGTAATCAATACGATGATGATCGGATGTAGCGTCCCTATCATGGCTTGAATGTGAGAAGCGTTGTGAGGAATTTGTCCTCTCTATTATTGAGAGAGATATCCATGAGCACTCGATAGGGAAAAGACTATCTAAATGCGTAGTCAGTCTTTCAAATGTATTTGATAAAGTGGTTATCGAGATACTATTTGATGGAGCAGTCTACCTAGAGATCGAGCATAAATATAATTAAGCTTAATAAGGGTGGCGACTACCATGCCTTATGCTTAATTAGGATATCGCGAGACAAAGGGGATTAAATAGTGGATTGATATTAGGGTTCAGTTGTATATTCATTCACTTTGGGTAGTCACAATGTCTCGCTAGGGACCGCTTGTGATTTATGAACTCACACTACTACTAAGTGTGTTTTCATTGCCAGTTGTGATATGAACTCTACGGGGGTCACACGCATAGGCAGTAGCTAACGAGCTTCATGTCCCAGATTGATGAATCTAGAATGTGTCTAGGTTCATTGTATCGACATTCACTTTTCCGAGAACAATAAAGTGTTATTATTCGAATTAGAGATAAATGGCATTTTCGGTATAGCTGGGATTACGTGGGAGTTATTATCCGATAAAGACTCCCACTACCAGAAGAAGTCTAGAGGACGTGGGAGTTGAGGACTCCCATTGCCGAGAGAAGTTGATGACGTGAGAGTCACACCCTATTTAATGATCTCTTGGCCGAAACCCTAGATAACTAATGCTTTTCAGCCGAAATACCTTGATATCCAGAAAACAGTTTTTTGCCAATCCATTTTCTCTCAAATTCCCGAATCTCAGAAAAACGAAGATCTAGCAATCGCTGCTCGTTTTGTCGCGTGGATACCGGTAGAGGGAATTTCCGCAGAGGAGATCAATCGGTGGCGACATCCGATTCAAGAAACAGCTTCTTCCATTCAAGAATCCGATTCTTGAACCCAAAACGTAAGTCTTTTTCTTGCTGTTTTCGATTCGTTTTGTATGAGCGGATCCTTCAGGGGAGGACTCATGGGTGTTTGGAGCGAGTTTCCGCCCATGAATCCCTTCATGGTGGCGTTGATGTTGGTGTTGGGGAAGAAGAAGAGTTTAGAAGATAAAGAAAAAAATGAATTTGGGTACACAAGGTTTTAATTTTTACAATTGAATACACATATTTTTTTGGGAGAGAAATTGAATAAAGTTCTCAAATTACCCCTGGAAAATAAATCACGTGTTTACTGCATGGTCGAACACAGGGGGAGGGGGGGGGGTAAACATACTACTATTTATCGAAATTTTATGTGTATTTTGGAAAATTTTATCAGTTTCGCCCCCAAATTTTTTTTTGCCTTTTCTATTGCCCCTAAGAATTTTATCAGTTTCGCCCCCAACACCTAAATTCTGACTTCGTCCCTGACTGTACATAAGGAGAATAGACAGAAATATGGATGAAAGTCCTCTAATGGTAGGTCGTAAAATCAATCTAGACCTTAAAAGTAAAAATTAAACAAAATTGATCTTATTGCAAACTCAAAAAACGAAAATGAACTAATTAGGCTATTTTGCCTCAATTCTCACCAACTTCTGCGAAACGTGAATCTGCATTAAGCTTGTTCAATTCAATGCCTCGCAAAACAATGTGATATCTGGGTCATTGTCAAATGGCCGTTTTGAACTTGCGTTTAGGATGTTTGATAAAATGCCGCAAAGGGGCGGCTTTGGAGGTGGGCCCAGCAGATGGAGGGAGCCGCAACATCCACAACATCAAACATTTTGTGCTTTTGTGGATGTGTTTGATGGGTCAATTTTAATTAAATATCAAACATTATAGGGTCATGGGTGGGGGCAATTACATCAGTTGGAGGCAACACATTAAACACCAATTTGTTGGACAAATTTGTCCTTGAGTTTTCGCATGTGTGAGTTGCACATGTGCAACGCCGCCCAATCTCGCCGTATTCCTCCGTTTTTTAACACTTTTAGCACCCCGTAAATAGTTGAGGGTATTTATAACACCCATAATATGTGAGGGGTAACATTTACATTTGAAACATACTTGAGGGGCATAAATGGTCATTAACTCTTACCAAAATTAAGATAAGAATTTTTTACTGAGTTGTTCTTTAATAATTACTATCCGCAATAAACCAGTTATTTAATTTGTTGCTTAGAAGGTCAAAACAAGTTCCTCATCAGCAACTCTCAAGTACTACAATTTGATTGTTGCCGGTAGGTTAAATTTTATACTTCTCCCTAGTCGGCTAGGGTTTTCTCTCCCTAGGGTTTCGCCTCTTCAAAAGGTCCCATTTTTTCTTCAGCTTTCGAACACCATTGCAATGGAAAACAATCTTGCGATGCAACTTAAGTCTATAACTCTCAAGGAGGAGGAGTCAGCGGAGGTGGAACTCGCAGCATCAGACTTGGCTACGGGTACAGAGGAGTGTCGGCGTAGCATAATCGGGTTTGTGCATGCATATGGTCCGATCAACCACCTTGGGTTTAAGGCAGTTATGGTACGAGGATGGAGGTGTGGTGATTTCCACATCCAGGGATTGGATAATGGCTTTTACAAAAAAAACGGCACATATGAAATTGTTGAATTTGTCCGGAACAATGGTTCGTGGAGCTTCGACAACCATGTGATCATCCTTAGGCCATGAAAACCGAACTATATCCCTATTTCGAAGGATTTTGTGGCTGAATATTATTGGATACATGTTGCAGTTGGGGATAGAACCTTAGCGAGTTTGGAAGTTGTGGTCCGAGTAGCTCGAAGCTTTAGACAATGCAAGGAAATACAAGTCTGTGTGGTAATTGGAGGAAATGGGGAAAGTTTTATGCGCCTAAGAGCCCTCATTGATTTGACAAAGCCTTTGAGGAGATACATCAAACTTCGCTTGCAAGGAGGAGGTGAGCGACTTCTTCAAATCCGATATGAAAGGCTTCCCAAATTGTGTTTCATTTGTGAATTAATAGGTCACAGGCATAAGACTTGCAAATCAAAACCTTTGGAGGTCATGAACTTTCGCAAAATGCCTTTCAGTATATTCTTAGGGGGAGTAACTGAGGTTCCCTTCGATATAATGGTCCGACACATTGATCCCGGGTCGTATCTGGCTAGTCTTGGGGCGGCAAGTGCAGCGGCTCCACCTGTTGCTGGAACGCCTAGAACAGAGGTGATGGAGAGGTACGTGGAGGGCATGTATGGTAGTGAAAAGAGCACTGGAACTCGGTAAGGAGACTATGGATGCAGGAGCTGCGAAAGCGACAAATATGAGACTACAGGGGTTATATCTGAGGATGGTCACGATCAAGAACCAGCGGTGGGGATTGCAGAGCAACCCCGCCGACATCAATGAATACTTTAGCATAGAATTGCCGGGATTTGGGGAGTCCTCGAGCAATTCGAGATTTGAGCAGCTTGGTTAGAGCTGTTAATCCTTATGCACTTTTCCTTTCAGAAACTTTACTTTTCAATTCTGATATGAATTTTATTCGTATCAAGTTAGGTTTTCGTAATGGTTTTTATGTTGACCGTGTAAACCGTAGCGGTAGTCTTGCATTACTTTGGAATTATAATATTAATCTTACTCTACTTAGTTACTCGTCGGGTCACATTGATTCTTATATTTCTGAAGATGATGGTTTTATTTGGCGCATAACTGGGTTTTACGGTAATCCAAAACATGAACTTAGGAATGAATCTTGGACCTTACTCACAAGATTATCTCAATTACAAAACCTGCCATGGATAGTTCTGGGTGACTTTAATGAAATAATGTTTCAGCATGAGAAAACTGGTATCTTGCCAAGACCTCAAGGGCAGATTGATAGTTTTCGTGAAGCAATTTCTAACGCTGAATTACATGACCTTGGATATTTGGGGCTAAAATTTATGTGGAACAATGGGAGGGATGAACCGCACACGGTGTATGAGAGATTGGATAGGGGCTTGGTGAATGATCTGTGGAAGAAAAAATTCCAAACTTCCCAATTACATGTGCTCTCTCATGAAGGTTCAGATCACTTACCCATACTTGTTACATCTCTAAAAATGGACAATGGCCATTTTTATCGAGGGAAAAGGCTCAAAATATTCGAGCCATTTTGGCTCCGGCACTAGGAATGCGCAGAAATATGGGAGATATTTTGGTCTCATATGCATTCAACGTTCCCAGACCATAGCCATAGAATTGCCGCGACTCGGGATGAACTTCACCGTTGGGGAACAGGAAGGTTCCGACAGCTCTCCAAGCAAATTGCTGAGGTGGAGGGGCAGCTTCGCATGATGAGAACTCAGGGTCCTTTAATTTTTGTAGAGGAAAAACGACTCATATCTCAGTTGGAGTCTTTACTTGGGATCAAGAAATTTATTGGAAATCTCGATCAAGGGCAGAATGGCTAATGGAAGGGGATAGAAATACGAAATACTTTCATCATAAAGCTAGTAGTCGGCGTGCACGGAACACCATTCAACAATTGGTACTAGCCGATGGCCGATCTACAATGAATGATAGGGAAATTCAAGATGCTGCCTTGATGTACTTCACATAAATCCTCTCCACCGGTCGCAGATTGATGCATGCGCCTTTGGATCCTAACTTGTTCACCAAGGTACTGGACCGAGCGGCGGTATCAACCTTGGAAAAGCCCTTTATTGCAGCGGACATTTATAAGGCCTTGAGAGACATGCCGGGCACGAAATCCCCGGGACCGGACGATATGCATGCATGTTTTTTACATAAAATATGGCATATTTGTGGCACCAGTATTACTAATACGGTTCTAGGCATTTTAAATGGCGAAATGGACATGACACCTTTAAATCACACTTGCATAGTTTTAATCCCTAAGGTCAAGGCGCCAATGAGAATGACAGAGTATCGACTTATAAGTTTATGAAACGTGTTATATAAACTTGTATAAAAAACAACGGTGAATCGATTAAAGATGGTAATGGGACGGGTTATAGATGAGGCTCAAAGTGCTTTTTTAAAAAGGAAGACTCATTGTTGGCAATGCCATTGTAGCTTTCGAATGCTTTCATAACTTGCAGGTAAAGGCGAATAAATACCCGGAGCTTGCCCTTAAGCTTGACATGAGTAAGGCATTTGACCGGGTAGAGTGGGACTATTTGGAGGCAGTTATGAATATTTTATGTTTCCCTCGGAAGTTGGTAAGGCTCATTATGGCATGCATCTGGACCGTGCGTTTCTCCATTTTAATCAATGGTCAACCATCCAAGGAATTCCGGCCGAGTTTCGGAATAAGGCAAGGAGACCCATTGTCACCATTTCTTTTTATCCGATGTTCAGAGGGTCTTTCGGCTTTGATCCGGCGAGCCCAAGAGGCGGGTTCGCTCACTGGGGTTCGACTAGGCAATGGAGGACCAGAGGTGTCTCATTTGCTTTTCGCGGATGACAACATACTCTTCGCGAAAGGCACAATGGAAAATATTGACTCCATTCAAGCAATCCTACAAGATTATGAATATCATTCGGGGCAATTTATTAACAGAAGTAAATCTTCGGTTTATTTTGGAAAATGTACATACATGTCTTTGAAGGAAACTATTATGCTACAACTTGGGGTGGTGGAAGATGATGGAAAGGGGAAGTATTTGGGGATGCCGTATGTTATTGGGCGTTCTAAGAAAAACGCTTTGCTTTTGTGAAGGATATAGTTTGGAAGAAGCTTAATGGGTGGAAGTGAGTTGAGCCGTCTCGTGAGTAGCTCACGATTCGATTCGATATTCGGCTCGCCGAGCTCAGCTCATGAGCTAAATGAGCGATACATGAGCCAAGATTTTTGGCTCATCTAAAATATGAGTCGAGTTTGAGCTAGGTAGAGTTCGAATCATTTAGCTCATGAGCTGGCTCAATATATATATAACAAAATAGCCTCACATACCTCTTAAAAAGTAGCCGCGCATCTTCTTAATGAAAATAAACAAAGACAACCCAAAAAATCTCTTATAATCTTCTCATCTTCTCAAAGTGGAAGAGTTATTGATTCATATCGAGCTTCTTTGCCCGAAAACAGTTCAAACATTGAGTAGTGATGGAGATGGGCTCGAGTCACTTATGACATTAAGAGAAACTCAAAGTATATTGCTATTTGTCGTTTATTACTGATGATAATTAATTATTAATCTACAAAATACTCTTTTTATGACAATACTATATTTTTATCCTTTGACATTTATTAATAAGGATTATAATATTTGGTAGTTAGACTTTTGTTGGTTTACATTGGTTTAATTTTATATCTTGTTAAGATTTTTTTACCAGAGCTTTACATAGTATAATTAGTCGAAAGATATAAACTTCTATTATATGTCATTGTGCTAATAAAATCTCTTAATTTATTTTGTATAATTTGGATATTATAAGTCATCATATTTTTTCAAAAATATTTGTAAATAAATGAGTTGAGCTGAGCTGAGCTACTCGTGAACTACTGATGAGCTGAGCTTCAGCTGAGAAAATTAGCTCACACCGAATATGAGCTGAGCTATGAAATGGGAAAATTTAGTGTGAGTTGAGCTTGAGCTAGCCTTAGCTCAGATCAGCTCAGCTCATTTCCACCCCTAGTTGTGGATTTGATGAAGATGGTTAATTGATTATTTGATTTGGTAGCTCTGCAGCTGTTGAGCTCGGCTTGTACGCAAAAACAGAGTTTTTTTTGCTAAATAAAAAAAGGAAGGTGCAAGTGATTGTGACCAACACCTCCCGCTACTTCAAGTTCGGGCTTTCGATCAAGAAGGCCGCAGCCCAGTGGGGCAAGCCTCTACCAGTGACCTTGAGGTCCCGAGTTCGACACCCTCCCCATACATGGGCAATAAATTCTCCTCCTCTGGTGAGGCTAAAAAAGAAAAAAGTTCGGGCTTTCGTTATCATCAACGAACATATCAGACTTAACTGAACAACCAGCGCAAGTACTGATCCTGTCAAAATAACACCAACAAGGGGCAAGCATAATTCCTAGAAACCGGCAACACCAGTCAAGATTCGAACTTATGACCTCGCATTTACCAAACCACTTGAGAGTAAGTTTGGAACCACTTGACCATCACCTTGTTGGTTACACAAAAACACAGTTGCATTCTCTCTTTTTTCGGTTTGATATCAATATTTTTCGAATGAAATATTTTGTCTATTTTTTTCATGTCATATTTTTTGTTCGGTTGTTCCATTTATAACAAATTGTTAAATTGATCCTAAGTACCTTCGATTGATAATTGGAGGATTTGAGGATCTCCCTCTTCAAGATCCTACTCCGTGATTGAAGATAATTGGAGATATTCTATGTATCTTTGATTGATATACTATGCATTTAATTAGGGTAAAACGTGCTTATACCCCCTAAACTATTCGAGTTTTTAATGTTTGATCATCAATTAAAAAATGTTAAGTTTTACCCCCTAAATTGTCTAGACGTGTCAAACGTGACCCTTCTGTCCATTTTTTCCGTTACATCGTGACAGAAATTCAAACAAATGAGGGCATTTTAAACAAACCATATTAAATTGTTACAATTTAATGAAAATATTACAATTTAATAAAAAAAATTACAATTTTATTAAATTGTCAAAATTAAGATTGAAACAAGTAGTCATCTGAGTCATGGACGACAATCGAAGTTGTCATATCTTCAAATGTGATTAGCGAATTATAAAGATGATCGGAATGATATATCAGGTTTGCCGTTTATGACAGAGAATTATATGTTAGGGATTGTTTTGATTTTTTATTTTATTTTAGGATTTAAAATGGTTTGTTCAAAATGCCCTCGTTTATTTTAACATCCGTCACAGTATAGTGGAAAAAATGGACGAAAGGGTCACATTTAGCACGTCTGAACAGTTTAGGGGCAAAACTTGACGTTTTTTTAATTAAGGGTCAAAAACAAAAAAGCCAAATAGTTTAGGGGGTGTAGGCACCTTTTACCCTTTAATTAATTGTAGTTTCCTTATAAATATAGGATCGAAAAATTTCAAGGTAAAGCCGCCCTTTTGGGACTGGCCCCACAACCCTTTCACATGAATTGGGGCGGACCTTGCTTTGCAGATAAGCTCACTCCAACTTATGTGAGAGGGTTGTGAGGACAATCCCCACAAAAGACGGCTCAACACCTAAGCGACCCCTTGTACTATAGGGTGAAAATCGTCGCACCCGTCCGTGTACCCATTATTGTACCCAACCAATAAGAATTCGCCATGTGATCATTTTTTTAGTTATATATACACATGGTGAATTGTGATTGGTTGGTACACAGTAATATATACAAACGATTATTTTCCTGTACTATATTAGGACAAAACTTGTAATGTTTTATTTGAATTAGTATACATTATCAGTTCCTTCACATTCAGTGTTTCTCCTAAATCCGCGTATGTGCCTGGATTTAGGAGAATAAGATTCTAATAAACGGTTAATAGATTTATTTCTTGTCTAACGTTAACATTATTTTGACTCCTCCTAGGTTTAGGACAGAACCTTAACTATAAGAAGGGGGTTAATTAGATTTTGTGAGAGACCATAATACCCCTCTTCTTCTTCATAGTCGTATTAGAAGCAGAAAAAATGTTCCATTCCAAAATTTGTCTTGAGTTATAGATTCCAATGGCGGAATTGACGTCGGAAGAATTTAAAGGTGTCAAAGTTGTTCCAGAATTGTTTCTGATTGATCGTTTAGCAGCACTATCTAAGCGTGCTTTCATTATTCAACAAAACAGCAAGAATGTGAAGCGCGAGCCTAATTCACACGCTGCTGTTGATCATCAATTATCACGAACCAGGGAGAAAAATAAAAAGATGGAAGATGATAGACCAATTCTTACCGCCAATTGGCCTCGATTCCTTTCTGAAATTGTCCCGAAAGAGGAAGCAGAAGAACCCACCTCATCGAAAAGCAGGAGATCCCCTGAGAAGGTGATCGGAATTGACAAGAAAATCGACTGCAAAGACGAAGACTTTCTTCTTCCGAGGACGAAAAAAAGATTGATTAGGGTTCAATTCTCCCATGGCGAGCCGGAAAATTCTGAAAGGGTAGTTATAAAAAGGCACCTAGAAACAGAGAATTATGATCCTAATTATCACCAAGAAGACAAAAAGGTGAAGAAAATCAAGAAATCACCACCCCCCCTCTTCTTTAAAGAAAACTAAAGATAATAATGGTCCAAGCCCTCCACCGGGATTACCTTCGGAATTCAAGAAAGCCCTTGAAGAATTGGCTCAAGATAGACCCATTGAAGTGCCTAAATTGGTAATACAGAAGGGACTCTACAGCTCCGATGTTAACCCAAACAACAACCGATTGTCCATTCCAAGTGGCAATATTCTGAATAACTTTCTTAGAGATGAAGAAATTAAGGAGCTGGAAAAACACGAGGGGAAGGCAATGGAAGCAGATTTAATTTTGCCCACACTCGAAACAGCAAAGGTGTCGTTGAGGAGATGGGTTATGCCGAAGAAGAACTCAGAAAAGATGAGCATCATTTATGTCTTGACCAAGACTTGGAATAATATTGTCTCCACAAACTCTCTCCAAGAAAATGACATTGTTCAAGTATGGTCGGTTCGAGTTGAAGGAAAACTCTGTTTTCTTCTTGTTAAGGTTCCAAATTCTTAGGATTCTTCAGGGGGCTTACCAAATTGTAGTTAAAAGTATGTTATAAGTTCTTGACAGAGCAGTCTATATATGTAAATTGATCTATTGACATTGAGTTTTGATCAGGGACGAAGACAGAGTGGGCGGGTGGTAGTCGCCCCCGAGATTTCTAAAAATACTACTAGATATACTAAATTTTATATGTAGTTCGGATTTTTTGCAGTTTTTATATGTAGTTCGGCATACTATTGCAGTTTTTTCCCCAACACCAAATTCTGGCTTGGTCACTAGTTTTGATGATTTGTTAATGTTTTTTTTTCCCCTGAAAGGTTTATTTGAGATGTTTCCAATTTTATTATTCTTTTCCAATATTTTGAGTCTTTAATATAAGTTACACTTAGCTCTGCTTACTAAGTTGGGATGGAGAGAAGTTATGGGCAAAGGGGTTTTATATGGAAAATAATATGAGAATTTGTTTTGAGTATGATGAAGCTAGGCAGAACTCAGAAGGGTCATTCCCATGTTCGTTTATTAAAGGTAATGTGGGAATTTTCTAAGGTCTGAGATTAGAATGGCAGAATGGGGGTAACTATTTCTAGTAGCTATCTTAATTTTTCTTATTTTAGACTTTATAGGTAATTTGCTTTCTTTGGTGGTTTGACATAGCTGTGCTTTTACTTTCTTACTTGTAATAAATTGGGGTCATTCAATTCTAGCACCGTCGTTGTGGGTACTGATCTCACAACCCCTAACATGAATTGAGCGAAGCTCACACCTGCAAATAGGCACGTCCAATTCATATGAGGGGCTGTGGGGTCAGTCTCACAATAATGACGGACATGGTTAAGAGTTTATTTATTTATTTATTTTTTTGGTTAAAAAAAGTTCTGGTGGGTTCGGCTCCGGTCAACCACCACGGGTCAGGGCAGGCCCTAGGGACCATAGGTCGCTTACAAGGTTACTTACAGATCACCCACCAACACAGCCCTCACGTCGGCAGCGGGAATTGAACACTTGACCTTTGTGAGGAGTGTCAAATCCTTACCAACTGAGCCAACTTGTGTTGGTTGGTTAAGAGTTTATTGGTATATGCAAACCACCTCTTAAACTTTTGGAGAATCAGTGCATTTTGAGTCGTGTGTTAAGCTTTTTGCCTGTGTACAGAAACATTTACTTTCATTTTCATTTTTGTTTAGAAGATGTTTTAGTAAACCTGTGTGAATGTGAGTTCAGAATTAGCTTTAAGGTTTTTAACTTTTTTCATGCTAAGCATGAGATAATTTTTTCAATTTTTATTTGAGCTGAAAATAAGGAATGCTAAACTCAGTTAACATAGTTCGATTGATACCTACCCCTACATCTGAGAGCGGGAAAGCCATCTACAAGTGTAGCGCATGAGATTAGGCCTGTCAATTGAGCATATTGAGTATAAAATATTGGGTCTCACAAGCCTGTCAATTGAGTCTAAAATATTGGGTACAGACTCAGATCCACTAAATTGAGACCACCCAAGTTGGATTTCTATTGGATTGAGTCTAAATCTTTTCAACTAGAGTTCGAACTCAACCACATTGGGCATTGGATCCCATTCACTCATTTTACTTATAATTTTATTGATACTCAATTTTATCGATTAAAATGTGAATATTTTTTTAAAAATAAAATTAATAATGATTATTAGCGAAATATTTTGTGAAAAATAATATGCACCGTTCATTAACATTAACATCATATCCTTGAATACATATAAAAAAAAATCTTAATTGGGTCTTTGGGTCCTTGAGTCTATACAATTATAATTTAGACTCACAACCATTGGGTCCAATACTTGGCTTAGATCGTATCCATACGAGTTCAGACTCAATCTAAATCTGAGTATAGAAAAGTCTATCTAGACCCAAATTGGGTCTTATGAGTCTGGATTTGGATCTGATGCTATTGTGTCCAATTATCAGGCCTACGTGAGACCGTGCTTACCAGCACTGGCGGAGCTTCACAATGGCAAATTTTTCAGAAGCGACAAATTTTCTATAGAATATTTTTTTTGGGGTGATATTTTCTTATAAATGTTGTATTTCGCCTCCTAAAAATTTTCAGTAAAAAATTCGCCTGCCTAATGACAAATTCCTACCTCCACCACTACTTACCAATGAGCTCAGAACTATAAAATTGTTCTTTACTTAAAAAATATTACGACCATGATAATTGATAACAGGTTTCCTTATTTGTTCCTTGTAGTGCTGCATTCTCTATTCTCTATATGACTTCCCGATATTCTTGTTGTTTTTACCAAAACAGTTCTTTTTAGTTATCTGCTTGGCTTTACATTCTGAACTTTACCCGTTTCATGTTTTTAAATATTAATATCATAAATAAAAAAGGATTGGTTATTCTTGGTTGGCTAGTGACATTGTTAAGGTAAATTTCCTTATGTCAAGTCAATTTGATTTCAAATGACCAAATTACCCTTTTAGTGAATATTAATCTCTCTCAATCAATTTTTCTCTCTAATATTTTCTTCCTTAATCTATTCGCATCTAATCTCTAATTTTCTCACTTATCTGAAAAAATCAGATCACTATCTCTCTAATATTTTCTTCCCTAATTTATTCCAACTCAATCTCTAATTTTGTCTCCTACACTAGTAGAAGTTCACAAAAAAGAGAAAAAACCAAGCAACCACTATAAATTCTTCGTTTACTTTAATGTTTTTTTTTATTTTACTTATACATTGATATTTTTTTTTACAGATGAAGTAAGTACACCGGATAATCAAAGCCTTATTGAGAACTATAAATTTACAATCTTTTTTCTTGCTTATTAGTTCTAATGAATGGAAACATTATATCATTAATTTATTTTGGGTTATATCGTTTTTTTTTTTTGTGAACTTCTAGCACTAGAGAAAATTAAAGATTGAGTGTGAATATATTAGGAAAGAAAACATTTGAGTGATCATGGGTTAATTTTTGGGAAGAAAATATTGGGAAGATAAACTAATTGACAGAGTTTAATGTTGATCAAAAGGGTATTTTGGTCATTTGAAGAAAAAATGCCTTGGCAAGAAGAAATATGCCTTGGCAATATCACTAGCCATTCTTGGTTACAAAATCGAATACTTGAAAGAGATCCTTCTTGGTTAAGTGGGTCAAATATTAGATTGATTGTGTTAATGACGTCTTAGTTTTTTTCCTGCTTATTTCTCTTTTAATTAGTACGTAAATTGGGGTCATTTAATACTAAGTCCGTCATTGTAGGACTGACCATACAACTCATCACATTAATTGAGCGGAGTCTATATTTACAAGTAAGCCCCGTCCAATTCTTGTGAGGGAGTTGTGGAGTCAATCTTACAAGAACGGTCATATGATTGAATTTTCGAGTAAATTGCACCAACTTGGCTATTTTGGATGAATATTAGAACTTCACTATCCTCTGGTTAAAAGAGTTTGCTTCACATTTTCAATTGTTGTTTATAGTCTTATTTTGTCATTTTACGTTTAAGAAAATTGTATGATTCCAGGGATCAATGGCAACAACATTCACGAATTGATCAAAGTAAACTTGCTTCTTGGAAAAATAGATTTCTAACTTACCCAGGAAGGTGTACCCTCATCAAATTTTCCCTCTCGACCAAGGTTGTCAAAATCGCAAGTTGGATTGTAAAATAGTACGATTTTACGATCCTAAAGGTATAAATCGAGTTAAATCGTACTAAAAATCCCTGGAGGATTGAATCGTAGAGGATCGTCGATCTAGATCGTAAAATCGTAGAATCGCACACGATCATGTGCGAATCGTAGAGGATTAATAGTGGTTCCCCACTTCCCCTCCAGCATGACTCAAACTCCTAACCTACCTGTTGGAAGTGAAGCGTCTAAGCGCATGAGCTGCGCTTCGTTGTCGATTAAATCTTGCCTCTTTTCAACTGGATCGGTAACGGGTTATCTCAAATAAAAAAACATACACTTGTATTCAAGCCAACATCTCAACTCTCTCAAGTCTCAGACTCACTGCTTCATCGATTACATGGAGGATAATAATAACTCTTTGAATGGTTTGCTAGATTAGAACATTAGAAATATAGACTCGTTGTTATGAAATTTGTTCGAGTAAAAGACCTTATGAATTGTTGGTTTGCTTCCGAAGTTTATCACTTGTTAGTATGTGATTTAATTTCAGTTTGTTAGTTCATTGATATTCTTATTTTTTCCCGTTGAAGTATTGTTATATATTTTTTTGCTCAATTGCATATAAAATGATGTCTTATTGACATAAATTTATAATGAAATATTATTTTAATAGTTTTGTCGGATATTTCGATCCGTGCTACGATCCTCGTATTTACGATTTTTTAAACCCCTTCCGTTCCGAGTCAAATTTACGATTTTGACAACTTTGCTCTCGACTATACCCACACACGTCATGCGACTCCACAAATTACCCAGTGTTACAACTAAAGCTATTAACACTATATTTGTAGAAATTTTTTATAAGGATCAACATCTGGAAAACGTAAACTTCATCTCTTATCTTGGGATCAAGTCTGCTTGCCTTGGTCACAAGGAGGCTTGCAACTGCGCAAATCCAAACTTCATAATGAAGCCCTTTTAACAGGATTAGCTTGGCGTTGATTTATTAGTAACAATAATTCTCTTTGGGCTCAAGTTACCATGTCTAAACATATGAGGAATTCTCCCCTCCACTCCCTCCCTAAACATTACTCCCCATCCCCTATCTGGAGAAGCATCACAGTGGGATAGAACATTGCAAAACACTATATCAAATGGGAAGTAGGAACAGGTAGCTAGCTCCTTATCTTTTTGGCATGATAATTGGTCTAAGTTAGGCCATTTACGCATTATCTTGCATGGGCCTCTCAGTCAATCTTATGATAAACTTAAGGTCATAAACATCATTGCTAATGGTAATTTTAACACTGACATAGTTAAATATTCTCTCCCTCATACCATTCTGCAAACCCTAAAGGACACTCCAATTTCTCAATACATCCAACCAAAGGACACATCCACGTGGAGTCTCACCCAGTCAGGTCACTTCTCAGTCTTATCTACATACAAAATGCTTGCTAATGCCACAAATTACAAGTATATTCAAAATAATAAATGGGGTTGGTCCACACCAACTTTGCCAAAAATCAAGTTTTTTCTTTGGCTTTGCATGCACAATCGTATTCCCCATGCAATACTTCTCCATCGGAGGAAAATCATTACCTCGAATGTCTGTTCCAACTGCAAAACAGAAGCTGAAGATACTAATCACATTCTTCGTACTTGCAAAACAGCCCAAAACTTCTGGCAAAATCTCTCCAAAAGAATTGACATAAATATTGTTCCTATCCTTCCCTCTAAAAGCCCATCTCTCAACACATGGCTAAAGGCTATTTGTACAACTACTTGCTACTTTAAAAAATTAATTCCGTGGCCCATCATTTTTTCGTTTGGATGCTGGCTGCTATGGAACCATCGCAAGTCGCAACTCAAGAATATTTCAAAAACATAACCCAAACATTACCTGTGATGAGGTAATCTCTAGGAGTTTGGAATTTTCCTATGCAAATAATTATCTTAGCCTAAATATGAAAAAAATCCGATCCATGCATATTAAATGTGTTGGGAAATAAACAACAATATTTGGGATAGAAAACTAGATCGAAAAACAATAAAGAAAGACACAAGAAATTGTTTACACAGTTCGTCAAAGAATTAACTACGTCTGGGGGCACTACCAAGCCAGGATATTACTATGTGATGAGATACAATATTAATGTTACATAGATGAGCTATTTATAGGAAAAGAAAAACCTCGACTCCCAATTGGATTCAATATCCAATTCCACTTAACATTAGGATAACTCATATATGGAAGAGTCCTATTTCTTTCTTATTTCCTAATCCTTGTAGACTTAGGCTCCATAACCTAACAATCTCCCACCTGGAGACTAACTCTAATGTAACCACCTATTCTTCAGTAATCCATAGCAGTGTAGTAGCGCCAAGCCTCCATCTCAAGCTATAAGACCAGTTGAAGCCATGCAGAGCTTCAACTTCTCTAAGGTCACAACCTTAGCCAACATATCAGCAAGATTTTCACTTCCTCGAATCTTCATAAGCTGTAAGATCTTCCTCTCCAAGAGATAGCGTATGTAGTGATACCTCAACTCAATATGCTTTGTTCTTGAATGAAATGCTGGGTTCTTTGCTAAGAAGATAGCACTCTGACTATCGCTGTAGAGAACTCTATTATTCTGCTCCTTTTCCAATTCACGCAAGAAATTCTGCAACTATACCATCTCTTTACTAGCCTCTGTCACTGCTACATATTCTGCTTCTGTAGTAGATAAGGCCACGATCTTCTGCAAATTAGAAGCCCAAGAAATCGCGGTACCACCCAAAGTAAATACATACCCGGTTGTACTCCTACTTTTATCAAGATCGCTTGATGCTAAATCTGCATCAACATACCCTGCCAATTCAACATTTCTGCCTTCGAAACATAAGGCTCTCTCTGTGGTACCTCTTAAGTATCTAAGAATCCACTTCACCGCTTCCCAATGTTGTTTACCCGGATTGCTCATAAACCTGCTAATTACTCCCACCGCATGTGCAATATCTGGTCTTGTACACACCATAGCATACATTATGCTACCAATTGCTGAAGCATATGTGATCTTCTACATATGAGCAAGTTCCTCAACACTCTTTGGTGATTCCTTCTTAGATAGTTTGAAGTGGCTGCCCAATGGAACACTCACTGGTTTCGCATCCTGCATACTGAACCTTTTCAGAATCTTGTTGATATAATCAGCTTGTGACAGATATAGCTTTCCTGCAGGCTTATCTCGAATAATCCGCATACCCAGTATCTGCTTAGCCTCTCCAAGGTCCTTCATAGCAAATCGTTCAGACAACTGTCTCTTCAACTTACTCACTTCTCGAGCACTAGAACCTGCTATTAACATGTCATCAACATATAACAACAAAATGATATATCCATCTCCAAACCTCTTGAAGTAGCAACAACGGTCAGCTTCGTATTTGATGAAGCCAATCTCAAGCATGAATCCATCAAACTTCTTATACCACTGTCTCGGAGCCTATTTCAAGCCATACAAGCTCTTCTTCAGTTTACAAACGAGCTCACTGTTACCCTCCGCAATGTATCCTTCTGGTTGCACCATGTATATTTCTTCCTCCAAATCACCATGAAGAAAGGTCGTTTTTACATCCATCTGTTCTAACACCAAGTTTTTCACGCAACAACTATACTCAAAAACCAACCGAATAGTTGTTAGTTTTACAACAGGCGTAAAAACATCAGTATAATCAATACCGTATTTCTGCTGAAATCCCTTCACAACCAGTCTTGCTTTGTAACGCTCGCTTGCATCCACCTCTACTTTAATTCTGAAGACCCATTTACAATGCAGTGCCTTCTTTCCCTTTGGGAGCTTAACTAGTTCCCAAGTATCATTGGACAATAGTGAATTCATCTCGTCGTCCCATTGCAAGCTTCCACTTGCCTCCTTGATCGCTTCGTATAGCCTCCGCATAACACTCGGGTTCACCACTATCGATCAACAAAAGATAGTTATTATACCTCGAAGGAGAAAACTCATGCGGTGTTCCACAATTCCGGGTGGATTTCCGCCGCTGTGTTTTTAGAGGTGGTGTTTGTGGTTCTGCCTCAACAACCACTTGATCATTTTGAACAATCTTGCTCCCACCTGAGTTCGAAATATCTAGCTCAACAACTTCGGGTCTCTCAACCTGAGCCTCTGATGCACCCAACCTATCTTTGTACAATACCTGTTCATTGAATATGACATCTCGACTACGAATTACTTTCCGACTTTGCTCATCCCAAAATCTATAACCAAATTCGTCACCGCCATATCCAATAAACGTACACTTGATAGATTTAGCATCCAACTTGCTTCTATCAGCAGCATCAACATGAACATAAGAAACACAACAAAAAACACGAAGAAATTCTAGGTTTACCTCTTTACTGATCCCATGCTTCTTACGGTATGCCATTCTCGAGGGGTTGATGGTCCTCTATTAATAAGGAATGCAGCGGTGTTAAGCTGCTTTACGCCCTAAAACATCTTTGGCAGTCCACACTTCAACCTCATGCACCTAGCACGCTCATTCAAGGTTCTGTTCATACGCTCTCAGGGTCTTTTCCATGCGAATACCATTCGCAGCACAAAACTGTTTGAACTCACGGAGCTCATACTCTCCACCATTGTCGGATCTCAAACATTTCACTTTTAGACCTGTTTCAGTTTCTACCAAGGCTTTCCATGTTTTAAAGGTACTAAAAGCATCAGATTTATTTTTCAGAAAATAAACCTATACATTTCTTGTGGAGTCATCAATGAAAGTCATGTAATATGACGCACCACCAAGAGATGTCACCGGTGCTGGTCCCCATAAGTCACTATGTACCAACTCTAGCTTATGACTTTTCAAAGTTCTGCCACCCTTCGAGAAACTCACCATTTTCTGTTTCCCGAAAACACAATCCTCACATAAACCGACTTCAACAGTCTTGAGGTCTGGCAGTTTACCCTTCGAACACAACACTTTCATCCCCTTCTCACTCATGTGGCCAAGACGACTATGCCATAAATCTGTATCACTAATTGCACCTGCAAGAGCAATACTTTCATGAGTGTTATTCGTCAAATACAACGTACCTTCCTTCTTTCCTCGAGCTACTACCATAGCTCCTTTGGTTATCTTCCAAGAACCACCGCCGAATGTAAAATAATAACCGTCATCATCCAATTGTCCAACGAAAGCAAATTCCTCTTTAACCTAGGAACATATTCGACATTACTCAGTTTGCAATACGGTTCCATGTGGTGTTTTGATCCGAACATCTCCCTTCCCCACGATTTCCATAGGCTCATCATCGATGAAGATAAACCTTATCAAAATCTCCGAAGTGTAACGTTCCATTACATCAATACTATTGCATGAATGAAAGCGATGCTCGCAATCCAAAACCCATGATTCCAATGGGATTGCTCACACTCAAAATTAATGCATCTGAGATTTCTTCCACTGCTGCAATTGCTGATTTGTTATCTTCCTTCGACGGTGTTGTGCACTCTCTCTTGTAGTGCCCATATTGCCCACAATTAAAATATTTAATTGTGTTCTTGTCTCTCTTACGCTTCTTGTCTCTCAACTTTGATCTACCTCGGTAGAATTTTGACCTTGATTCTGATCTGCCCCTATTTTCTGTACTCAGGGCTGATCCTGAAGCTATACCCGATTCTTTCCTACGAATTTCTTCACTCATAATCAGGTCTCTGACTTCGTCAAACCTAAGCTTCACCTTCCTCGTTTGAAGCACTAACAGCAGATAATCGTTTCCACCCCAACTCTCGGTAGAAGACAGACAGAAAATTAAGGCACGTACCTCATCATCGAAATCAATCTCAACCGAGCTCAATTGAGCTATTATCACATTGAACTCATTGAGGTGATTGGAAACCATGATACTACGCCATCTTTAGGTTAAACAGACGTCGCATCAGAAAAACCTTGTTTGCTGTTGATGGCTTCTCGTACATCTCCGATAATGTCTCCAACATCTCCTTGGTAGTTTTTGCTTTGACCGTATTGAGCGCCACGTTTCTGGATAAAGACAAACGCACGACGCTTATCGCCTTCCTGTCCAACAACTTCCAATCATCGTCTTTCATATCCTCCGGTTTCTCACCAAGAGGTTGATACAGATCTTTACCATATAGGTAATCCTCAATCTGCATCTTCCAAAACCCAAAATCTGCTCCGTCAAATTTTTCGATCGGCAATTTCCCTTCACCCATCATGTTTATTTCTGTTGCCCCTGAACCAGGCTCTGATACCAATTGTTGGGAAATAAACAACAATATTTGGGATAGAAAACTAGATCGAAAAACAATAAAGAAAGACACAAGAAATTGTTTACACAGTTCGTCAAAGAATTGACTACGTCTGGGGGCACTACCAAGCCAGGATATTACTATGTGATGAGATACAATATTAATGTTACATAGATGAGCTATTTATAGGAAAAGAAAAACCCCGACTCTTAATTGGATTCAAATATCCAATTCCACTTAACATTAGGATAACTCATATATGGAAGAGTCCTATTTCTTTCTTATTTCCTAATCCTTGTAGACTTAGGCTCCATAACCTAACAAAATGGCACCCACCTAAACCGAATATGTTCAAACTTAATATTGACGGTTCGTGCATATCTAATCCTGGAAAGGGTGGTGCAGGAGGCATCATCCGTAACCATCTTGGTGACTGACTGGATACTTGGGTTTTCAGTCACCTTATCTCACACCGCAAATAACGAAGCACAATTACTTGCACCAAGGCATGGACTAATAGTAGCAAAAATCAAATACAGGACCTCGAGATAAACTTGGATTCCATGATTATCCTTAACATGCTAGAAAACTGCAGATTTCTGATTTTTCAGCTGAGGGCATGCACGATCTCTCACATCTACCGGCAAGGCAATCAAGTGGCTGATAGTCTAACCAAATTTGGAAGCTGCCAACCCAATAGTTCTAGCCAAATTTTCTATGCTCCATCGGATTTTGCTCTTCATCACTGGCAGAATGATTTGGATGGGAGAGCTTTCACTAGAATTTTATTAGCTAAATTTCGGATGTATTTTTACTTTTCTGCTTTTACTTTCCTGTAAAGTTTCTGTCTTGTACTCTCCTATGGTTTAATATATCTGTTTCCACCCAAAAAAAAAAAAAAAAAAAAAAAATCAGGAATTGATGGCTAAAGCTAGACTCTTGCGAACATGAAGAGAAGCCAAAAGAAGCATGTATTTGGCGGATCCAGCATGGTGGCAGCGGGATCAAATGACCCACTGAAAGAAAAAACTTGGTATATAGGGTATATTTTGTTTTATTTAAATGATAAATATATAAGTAATCTCATACAAATTGCCGCTTGCCTGATTGTTCACTGTTTCTGAATCCGCTATGGAGATATTTACCCTTAAGTGATGTGGACTATCATTTTTCTTCTCTTCTTAGAGTACTTTGTACTTCGGGTTATTTTTTGATAAACTTCAACTATTGTAGTGAAGATTTTTTATTTTAATGCTTAATAAAAAAAATCTTGTTCATTTATCAATAAGTGATCTCATATTACAGTGTTTTTGTATTATATATTTTACAGTGAATTATGCATTTGTAGATAGCAAGTTACAAACTGTATAGCTAAAAGAGAGAAAAAAAATATACATTACACTATTTTGACGTTCTTACGTGTAAAAATAGGGTGAAAATCCTTTGTCCCCGTCCGTGTATGTCCCCGTGTCCCTAACCAATCAGAATTTACTATATAAATATTTGTTTCAATTGTATATACACATGGTGAATTGTGATTGGTTGGAGACACGAGGACATAAACGAATGGGGACAGAGGATTTTTTGCCGTAAAAATAGATCTTGTTTATGATGCTTTGTATACAATGTATACTTCGGTATGCTCTATAGTGACATTTAACAATAAAACAGAGAACGAAATACATAATAAAATAGATAATCATTTTTTCTCTGAAATTATTTAGTAAATATCATTCTTTACTTGCACTGAAAACTTTTGAAGATTGCTAAATGCGACACTTATTTTCAAAACTTAATATTTGTAATAATAAAAAATCCGGAATTACTCTTGATGTAGGCACATTCCATGTAAGTACAACTCCACGAGCAACTCATGAAATTAACTTGACAACTCCATGTGGCTTATGGAGCACCTATGGCAGTTCCATGCGCGACTCATGGAGCTTCGATAGCAACATATATAGAGTAGAAAAAAAAATTACCAACAAAAATGGAGTAGAAAAATAACTATTATTCCCTTAGTTTTAAATTAAATATTTTTTTTCCGTAAAATTAATGTTTATTTTTTCAAAATTGATATATGTTTTCACTTAACTTCCATAACTAACATCTTATATTTAATGGTTTTTTTTCCCAATAACTTATTGGTTCTACCATTAGTATCAATTAATGAGAATAATTAAAATATTATTGTAACTCACTTTTATTCAAAGTACTCTCTCTAACTATAACTCTAATTATAATGAAAGTCAAATATGAATTTCAATTTAGGATGAATTGAGTATTTTTTTTTTTAAATTGTATACAAACGATTACTTTGACAAGCCGAGTATAAAACTAATTTCATTAGAATGAAAATTGCAAGAAGCACAATTTGATTTGAATCGGAAAATTAGCCAATTTGGTCCCTAAATAATTTACGATCTGCCAATTTAGTTATTCTGTAATATAATTTCAAATATTTTCCATTCAAAAGCATGACGGGCCATGACGTGGCTAACTTGTGCACTATCCAAAAATGGTAAAATGAAAAGGAAAAAATCTCTCCCAGTTAACCCTCTTGAAGCCCGACTTTCAACCATTGTTGTTCCACCACATGTCCAACCCGTTGGAACCACCTCCCTAAAAGGAATATTGATTTACCTAATAATTAAGACCCTTTGTTTTCATCCACTATCTGCAGAGGTTGGGTTAGAGTTGCGGATGGAGGAATTTGATTTGCTTGGCGACGGGAGGATGGTTGGGTAGGGGGAGGGGAGTTGCTGTCTTGGACAAGGGTGGGGTGGCAGGAGTGGGAGGGTAGTTGAAGATGGGAAAGAAGAAACAAGAAAATTAAAAATTAAAACTTTTAATAGGAGAATGTTTTGAATTGTCTATTTTACTCTTGTGTGTGTTATTTGTTGTATTTTAACAGAAAAATATGACGGAGTGTGGATTTATTTGACGGAGTGAAGAAACTATTAGTTTGTAAATTTATTTAACGGAATGACGAAACTATCGTATGATAAATTATTTGGGGACATAAAAAGTTAAAAGTGAAAAAAAAATAACAAAAGTGACTAACCGTAAATTAATTGATTGGGTGGGGCCAAATTGATTAATTTTTCGATTTGAGTCCAAGTCATGAAGAGAGAGAGAGAGAGAGTAGTCGTAAGAGTAGGAGTTTTAAAGTGAGTAATAGGAAGAGAATATGAAAAGGGTAGTTTGGGAAAACATCATCTAAAAAATGGGGTTGTTTTTAGCAAAAAATGAAACTTGGCTGCTTCACTTGTAAACTCTCTGATCTTCTCTTCTCTCTAAATTCCAAAAATCTCATTGCAAAATTCACTTCATGCTTTGCTAAAATCAAGGTTTTTCCAATCACAATTGGTGATAATTCTGCAATTGATTCACCAATTTCTTCGCATTCTTCTTCGCTAGGGTTAGGGTTTATTAAAATCTTACCCCTCTCAAACTCAAATTTCAGTTTCGAGAGGCGTATAGATCGATCAAAAGTGTACTATCTCCGTTTCTGTTCATAGATTTTTAAGGTTTGATGGCAGGAGGATACAGGGCGGACGATGACTATGACTACTTGTTTAAGGTGGTGTTGATCGGAGATTCCGGTGTTGGTAAATCGAATCTGTTGTCTAGATTCACTCGTAATGAGTTCAGTCTGGAGTCTAAGTCAACCATCGGTGTCGAATTCGCCACCCGCAGCATTCGCGTCGACGACAAGATTGTCAAGGCTCAGATTTGGGACACCGCCGGTCAAGAACGGTATTTTCCGTCACTTATGTTTGTTTTCTGGCGTTTTACAGATTGAGAGAAATCTACTGCTCCCTCTTTCCCCAAATTTAATTTCCGATTTTTTTTTATGTATTTTGTATATGAAAATGGGACATTCAATTTGGGATGGAGGAAATCTTTTTTAATGCTTGTAGATTTTATAAGCTTAAGTCTTGATAACCTTTTTTGTACTATTGCTTCGTCACTGTAAGTTTTAGCTATACAAGTTCCAAGTTTACTGCCACTATTGGGATGGGGAAAATACAATATGTTGGGGTTTTACTGGGTGTAGATTATCTGTCTATACATTCTTGAGAGTGTTGAGTGATCAAAGAGTTCTTGAGAGGGCTACTTTTGGAATTTAACTATAGTTGAATTTAGCTATTAGCAGCTGATGAGTTGTTTACTGTGGGGTTAAGTAGAGTCACTCGATGTGTTAATCATTGTGCTTTATATCTTGGTTGTTAATTGGTACTACTTCTGTTCCAAAAATAATGGTCACATTTGGGGTTTTCAGAGACCAAGGAAACTATTGAAAAGCAGTGTTATCAAATGGCGGCCATGGCGGCGCCATGGCGGTATGGCGTTGCGGATTTTTGGCCCACCGCAATACGCAATGCGCTATACCCTCTAATATAGCGGTGTCCGCTTTTCAGCGTTTCACGGACGTTATGGCGGTTACGTTATGGCGGTTCATGGCGGTCATGGCGGTATAACGGGCCTTTTTTGTTTTTTGTTTTTAAATGGTCTTGGGTTACTTTATTATAATATATTTACCTAATCAAGTCTCTTGCCTTTCTTCCAAAAAAGAAGAAGTCTCTTGCCGTCTCATTTTTATTTTAATGTTGCGGATTCATTCTAAAAAAAGGAATAGACTCGAGCATCAAAGATTGCATAATTTAGTTTATGTAAAATATAATCAAGCACTCTTGCGAAGACATAATATTAAGGATGAAATTGATCCAATTTGCTTGAATGAGATTGATGAGTGCAATGAATGGCTAGTTGGAGTGATGGATGGAGATGATGGTGAGGTAGAAGGTGAGCGGGTTTTTTAGGGAGATGATTCTCTATTATGGAGAGATGTTTATAGGATTTCAGGAATTGGGGAGCGTAGTATAAATACAAGGAGGCAGAATAAGAAAAGAAAGCAACCATCATCAGCTTCGAGAGTGTCTAAAGGAGGTAGAGGCAGAGGTAGAGGTAGAGGAATTGCTTCATCGAGTAGAAAAGGAAAAGAGCAAATGATTGAAGTTGAAGAAGGACCTGAATTTGAAGATGATGATGACATAGATGAAAATATTGAAGATGTTAATATTGATTTTGATGGCCCATCAAATGGAGAAGAATGTGAAGGATTTGCCTCTGTTCTTAGCAAGGAGGATGAGTATATTGAAGAAGATGAGGGGGAGGAAGAGGAAGAAGGAGAGGATTATTAGATTTCTCGAATTTTCTTATTTTGTTTTGGTTATCGTTTTTTATCGCGTTGGGAGACTTTTGACTTGTGCATTCTTATTATGTTATGAGTTATGACTAACACGATATGCTAGTTAATGGTTGATTAATGACTTTTGAGTTATTTGTTTGATTCATGTTGTTTTTTATTTAGATTATGCATTGTATTATATATATTTTGCAGTATTTTATTGTGCCTGCTATTTAACGTTATAGCCCCCGCTATAACGTTATGGCATTTTTTTTGCTTGCCGCCATGACCCGCCATCCGCGATTGACAACACTGTTGAAAAGTAATTACTGTGAAGAAAAAAGTCTAAAATGTCCTTAACAAATGAATGGGGAGTTGTTATTAGTCGTTCGTTGAGTATTTAGTTAAGAGTTAAGATGGGAAAAGTTATACTCCCTCCTTCTGGAATTGAATGGCCATTTTCCTATTCATTTTATATAGAAAACTAACCGCTCAATTCCGGACGGAGGGAAGTTATAAATATGTATTGGTTTCTACAATGCAGCAAATATTTTGGAACATGGCGAATTTGCAAATGTGTCAATAATTTTGGAACAGAGGTAGTATATTGAATAGTTTATTTATTATTGGATTACTCAGCAATTGGGAACTAGTATGACTTGGTATAATCGATTTTTAGTCTCAGTAAATAAAACGTATAGAATAACTTGCACCTGTATAACCTCAAACTCCTGTAAATGGAGGCACTTAGTAAATTCCCGGACGTTGCATGATTAAGCTGAAAGCTATCATGGTTGTGGATGTTACATTCTTGAAGTCTTAAAACATAAACAGTTTTATTAAGACTTATATCCGTTCTTCCTCAATTAAAAAGCGAAGCTCTTTGGAAATTTTTGTATTTTCAAAAAATAAATTATCTTTTCCCTGGAGAACCACATGTTTTGTTCGTCTGTCTAGTAATGTCTTTTGAGATGAGATTGCCGGCAATTATAAGTCTTGTATGTGGCACCTCTTGATCTGAAAATTGAAATATAGTATTCCTTTTCTAATTTGCTTCCAGAGAATCTGAAATTTTGTAGAGTGGATCAGAACTGGGAAGTATCTAACTAGTAGGAACTAAGCTTGCATCTTTACTTTTCGTTTCTCCAGTGTAGGGTTTATGCTTGGGCTAATCCCCAGATAGCAAGAGAATGCAGTTCTATATTTCTTTCATTGATCTTCGTGATAATGCATTCTCTGTTGAGAAAATAAGATACTGCAATTAAATATATAGTTTGTTGTAACTTAATTCAAGAGTTTTGTTTTTCTGTGCCTTAAAGATACCGTGCAATTACAAGTGCATACTACCGAGGGGCTGTGGGTGCTTTGCTTGTGTATGATGTCACTAGACATGTCACTTTTGAGAATGTCGAAAGATGGCTAAAGGAGTTGCGGGATCACACGGACCAAAACATTGTGATAATGCTTGTCGGGAATAAGGCTGACTTACGACACCTGCGTGCTGTTTCCACAGAGGACGCAAAGGCCTTTTCTGAGAAAGAAGGCCTCTATTTTATGGAAACTTCGGCACTGGAGTCTATGAATGTTGAAAATGCATTTACTGAAGTACTTACTCAGATACATCATGTGGTCAGTAGGAAAGCACTTGAGGTTGGAGATGATCCTGCAGCATTACCCAAAGGGCAAACGATCAATGTTGGCAATAAGGATGATGTTTCAGCTGTGAAAAAAGTTGGTTGCTGCTCGGCCTAGCCACTAAGACGACTTGGTTATCTCGCCTAGTTGACATGGTGATTTAACTTTGTTAATTGCTGTAGTTTCAGTGGTAGGATGCTTTTGCAAAAAGGCTGGCTCTTGGTTTTTGACATCAGAGAATGTAGCATACAGACTCCCCTACCCAAGTCTAGTTGTTTACAATTCTTTCTTTCTCAACTTGTATTGTTTCATTGTTTACTGTGGTTTATCCTGTATGATGTTACATTTTATTTAGGTTTATCTTTTACTCGGTTAAATGATATATTAGGTGTTATCACTTGGAGGTGAAAACCTTTTTTTTTTTTTTTTTCTCTTCTCTTCATCTGGCTAGCAATCCATTTTTACTTCGAGTGTTTTGATATTTGAAGCAGATTAGGCACTCTTCTATATGTTCTGTTGACTATATTCATGGGATGTATGGTTTTGATTCTTGAGGGTATTTTTCATATTACAGGATGATGAAATTATGCTTTTAAAGAAAGGAATTTCTTTTACCCATCAAGATCCATTACTTGTTGACACCATCTCTTTTCTTTTGAGCATTTATGAATAAATCGCCACCTTTGTCCCTAATTTATTTTTGCTTAGTCAATTTTATCCTTTTTAGAAAAAAATTACTTTTTTTGGTCCTCAACTTTTTTACGGGCATACAGTATTATCCTTCTGTCAAAAAAGTTGGCATAAATGCGTTAACTTGGATGACGGATGACGTGGCTAACCTTTCAAAATAAACTCTCTCTCTCCCCAGGGGTAAAATGGAAAACAAAAATATGAAACCTAAATATTCTTCTTCTACAATATTGAAGAAATATGAACATCATCACATCAACAATTCTTTATCATTTCCATCTTTCCAAATGGAAGAACTTAATTAGAAAATGGCAGTATGAATACAAATGACTACAATTGATAAACCAAGAACTGGAAGAATTTCTGCAAAGGTGGCGATTTATTCCTGATATTTCAAAGGAAGGTGCCCTAATTCTGTTTGGATTCCCTGAAAATGTGGTCAAACACATAAAAAAAAGCGCCTCCAGAATTTTTTTTTCGTGCCCTACATATGTACACCGCCATTTCCAATTATTGGTTGGAGATCGAATTCATCTTCTCCTCCGAATCCACCGCAGCAATTTGATCTCATGGCGTCGCGTCGCTTATTAAGATCGGCGAATACGTTTGGGTGGCAGTGGCGGACTTCGAAATGGCGTTACAGAAGGATAATTCAAAATCACTGGTTGCCGGCAGCGGCGTTCACACTCTTACGATCGACGCTATGAACTTTTTTTTTTTGCCAAAGCTACTTTTGTGGTGTGAATGTGTTATAATATCTTCTGGCCTACTTTTGGAATTAACTATAGTTGAATTTAGCTATTAGCTGCTGATAAGTTGTGTACTATGGGGTTAAGTAGAGTCATTTCATGTGTTAATTGTTGTGCTTTGTATCTTCTTGATGGTTGTTAATTGGTAAACTGAATAGCTTATTGATGTGTGGATTACTCAGCATTCGCTAGCTTAGGAACTACTATCACTTGGTCTATTGATTTTTTGTCTTTGTAATAAAACATATAGAATAACTTGCACTTGCACAACCTCAAAATCCTATAGATGGAGGCACTTAGTTAATTCCCTATCTTTGCATGATTGAGCTGAACACTATAATGGTCGTTGATTTCACATTCCTAAAGTCTTATATGGCAAGCAGTTTTATTAAGCCTTATATCCATTCTTCCGTAATTAGAATATGAAGATTTTTGGAAATTCTTGTATTTTCTGAAGTTTTATCTTTTCGCTGGAGAGCTACATAGTTTTGTTCCTCTGATCCTTATAGTATGTCTTTTGAATTGGTATTGGGGAAACTTTTTACGTCACTTCTTGATCGTGTATATATTTTTTCCTTTTTCAATGTGCTTTCAGCAACCCTGAAATTTGGTTGAATGGATCAAAATTGAGAAGTATATAACAAGTAGGAACTAGGAAGTAGGCTTGGATCTTTACTTTTTGTTTCTGGCTGTGTTGGGCCTAACCACAGTTAACAAGAGAACGCAGTTGTATATTTCTTTCTTTGATCTTCAAGATAATGCATACTTTGATGCTAAAATAAGAGATTGCAATTTGAATTTATATAGTTTGCAACTTAATTGAAGAGTTCTATTTTTTCTGTGGCTTAAGATACCGTGCAATTACAAGTGCGTACTACCGAGGGGCTGTGGGTGCTTTGCTCGTGTACGATGTTACTAGACATGTCACCTTTGAGAATGTCGAAAGATGGCTAAAGGAGCTTCGGGATCACACAGACCAAAATATTGTGATAATGCTTGTTGGGAATAAGGCTGATTTACGACACCTGCGTGCTGTTTCCACAGAGGATGCTAAGGCCTACGCTGAGAAAGAGTGCCTTTATTTTATGGAAACTTCGGCACTGGAGTCGATGAATGTTGAAAATGCATTTACTGAAGTACTCACTCAGATACATCATGTAGTCAGTAGGAAAACGCTTGAGGCTGGCGATGATCCTGCAGCATTACCCAAAGGGGAAACAATCAATGTTGGCAATAAGGATGATGTTTCAGCTGTGAGAAAAGTTGGTTGCTGCTCGGCCTAGCCACTAAGACAGGACGTGGTTATCTCGCCTTGTTCACATGGTGGTTTGTGTGTGTTAATTGCTGAAGTTTTAATGGTGGGATGCTCTTACAAAAGGTTGGTTCTTGGTTTTTTGCCTCAAGAGAATGCAGCATGCTGACTCCTTCACCTAAACATGGTTATATTTAGGGTGGGATTGGTTGGTATCTGATTTTGAAAATTGTCCTGAATTTCATGAAAATTAAATTATTTGTAGGTAAGATGTGGGTTCAAAATCTCAAATCTCATATTTGTTCGAGTGTTTGATTTTGAAAATATTATTTTAACCTCAACATCCATTTTACTTCACTTAGCTAACAAACAAAAAATATCCATTTTACTTGCTTCTTCAATCCTCAATGACACCCTCCCCTCTCTCTTTTTCACAGTGTTGTAAAAATCGGCCTAGTTGGCCGATTAGTCGGGGACTAGTCGGTAGTCGGCCGGTGGCCGCCAGAAATTCAAAAATGGGGCAAAAAAATCGGATCTTTGAAAAAATTGGTCAAAAGTCGAATCTAGTAGGTCAAAAGTCAACTAGTCGGTAAAAAATCGGGGGAAAAGACAAAGAGAGTGAGAGAAAGACACGTACCTGCAGTAATCACGATCGGACGGGGGTGACAGTGACGGGAAGGAGCAGCGGCAGGGAGGAGCGGTGCGGTTCTTCGCGGTTGAGGAAGGGGAGAACGAAGAGAGAGAAGAAGAGGAAGAAGGAGAGAGAGACAGTGGCGGTGGCGGTGGTTGGAGAAGAATACGAGAACGGTGGTGGCTGCAGAAGGGGGAGGGTCTTCGCTGCTGAGGAGAGAAGAAAGGGAGGAAGGGAATTTTTTTGAGTTTTCTAAAAGATAAATGCATTTATATACTTAGGACAAAAAGTGCAATTAAAATATTAGCACATAAAATCTCCATAAAACACTTATGTTACAAACAAGTCCTAAATGGCCTACTTTATATTTTTAATATTTAATTGGACTAAAAATATAAAAGAAAATATTTCCGATAATAATTAAAATAAAATATATTTAATATTTAGGGTCGCCGACTAATCCCTGACTAGTCCCCGACTATGCCGACTAGTCGCTAGTCCCCTGTCTGCCGACCGACTAGTGACTTCTGCAACACTGCTCTTTCACACGCATTTTTTTGGTATTTCACTCTTAAGCACTAGTAGTAATGGTGAATTAAGAGTTTTAATATGAATTGGGAGTTCGTGTGACCAAAAACCGGTTCGTTCGATTAGTAATTGAAACGTACTCAAACAAGGAATATTATTCTTATAGATTTCTGAACGAACACGAACTGATTTACCTATTTTGTATCTATATTATTATTATTATTATTATTATTATATATTTATCTTTTTTTTAATAATAAATAATATCATTAATTGATATTAAGAGTAACGTGAGGGAGGTGGAATTCCGATGAATCCCCTACCATTTGAAGTGAGACAACAAGCCTTAGCCAAAGAGCCAGAACATTACATGACCCGCGGACATAGAAAAAACTAGAGAATAAGTTCCAAGAGATACAATGTTCTATGACCGTGCAAACAGATTCAAAAGAAACAAAAGAAAATTCGAAGTCACGTGCAAACCAAAAGTCTTCCACACTTGCTAGAGTTCTTGACTGCAAACTTTCATAACCCATAAAAATAGGAGGGGAGATCAGCTGAAACCCGTGTAGGATAGCTGGCCAGCAACCATTCCAGATACGAACAGAATGCCCGCTTCCAATCCTCTATTCAAAACCATGTTGCAACAAAGCTCTATCTTAAGGGATGGTTCTCCAAATTTGAGACGTTCGCCTCCAATTGTTACTTATAAAAAAACTCGAAATAAATCCTAATTTAAAACAAGAAAAAAATTTCAACACTATCATGATTTTAATCATGAGACCGACAGACGACATTGTTATAAAAAATAAAAAAATTACTAGATTTATGTGCCATATAGAAGCACACTAGGGTTTGGATTATCCAGGAGTTGCTAAGTCCTAGACAATTCCCGATTAAACGACTAATGAATTTTGGCGGAGCCGACTTGCGGCCTCCACCTTACCCTGATTAACGGCAGGAGCTCCCGTTGAAAAATGAACATCAATAGTTTCAGAATCACTATCTCTCTTAATTTTTCTATGATTCCAGTTTGGCAAGGGGAAAGCTCATTAGTATCACCCTGCAAAAGTATCACTACTGGGCCTACTTGGGCCAACCTAGAAGGAAAGCGAACAAAGATATGCCTAGTTCTGGCCAGCCAAATACGTGGGCCAAAAGTGGGCAAGAATATCTTCTGTGGCCCAGACTCATAAGCTAAACAGGTTGTATCCATGTTTGCATCCAATCCTATCATTGTTTTGTTCCAGCCCATCACTGTCATTTTTTCCAATACCATCCCCAAACTAATTGGCACATCATCCTTTGCCCTAGACCTACCCATACCATAACCTATCTTCTCAACCCAACACCTCCAGTTGGATACCTGCTTAATTCTCTTCATCATCAATGGCAGTCCTTCCGTCAGGCGACCGACCAATACCTTCATCAAGCCATCCATCTTCTCCCTTTCAGGAACACAACCAGGCGGCCGACCAGAGTCCATTGCCCACGTCATCAACATCACAAACTTGCAAAATAACAACCCTCATTGTATTTGCTTCGCCTCCTGTACCTCCCGCCCCTTCCAAACCATTGCCATAACCAGGTTGCCATCCAGATCCTAATGTCGGCGACCCCAAATACTCATCATCCCAAAAACCCATCACCCCTCCTACGGTCAAATCGTTCGCAGCTAGCTGACCTAAAACAAACAATTCTCCTATCCCACTTTTTCATGAAACAAAATCAATTTTCAATTTCGTCTCCTGAGTCCCTCGCTCTGTCACACCCCCATTACTGGGGCAACTTCAATCAAACGACCCGATAAAGGGCCAAAATGCACCAGGTTCTCCCCTCCGACAGAGCCGGTAGTAGGACCTATGATTGTAGCAAAGACATCGCACCAAAGCAAAGCCATAAAAGAGGTGTCTGAACCATGATTTTTGTGAAAGATGGTCGCACCGACACACACGCACAAGGGCGGCGTAAAAAACCCTAGCATTTTACTAGGGAGAAAAATCCTCCAAGGGAGAGAGTTTTGCTATATATTTAACAAATGCTATATTAATTTTATAGTTTTATAACAGCTAATTTGAAATATTGGTTCCCTACATTTCAAAAATGACATTATTTCTTCCTGGGGTTTTTTTCAACTTTCTTGTTCCCGATGTATTTTTAATCGGATTATTTTTTCCTTTCCTCAAAACCTGTCAAATTTTATGTTAAATAAAGACAAGTGATACACACAATATATCTTCTAATGGTAAAATAGGTAAACTACAAAATTTTCCATTTTGAAATGTTGGGGACCAATATTTTCATTAATTTATTTTCTTATTTATTTTCCATCTTCTTTTTCTTTCTCCCCTAAAATACCTTATAGGGTATGAACCCAAGAGTGGGTGATTTAGGTTTTAAAACTTTTCGACTTTTCTAAACTTTTTTACCTTAAGTGATCACATTAACAACAAGTATGTTGATTATTCATATAAGATATGTTAATTATGAAGGCAACCTAGATGACTTATGTATTTAGCTGCAACACATAGGAAGACAATACTTATGAATGTGATCTTTGAGGCACTAAGTCAAGTATCCTATATGCAAAAGTTGTAAGTGCATACAGAATAAGTCATATGTCCAAAAACAAGTAAAATCTATAATCCAAGAAAATCAACTAACTCAAGATTAACATGTATATCATACAAATCAAGTTTAACCAAAGTATAAGAACAAAGAGTAATATAAGAACTTGAATGTAAAGAGTAGAGTTAGAGAAAACAAACACGGCGATTTATAGTGGTTCGATCACGAAGACCTGCATCCATTACCTTAAAACACACCTAAGGATTTCAACACTTTTCTATGAAGTTCTCTTCGCAACAAATGCAAGTGGGATCAACCTTTTACAATTGCCTCAATAAATGAGGACTTTTGCTTCACTAAGAAGACTCCACTCACAACGAGTGTTAAGCTCACCAAGAGCCAATCTCTCCAAAGAGATACACTTGCCTCACAAAGAGAACTTTTGCTTCACTAAGAAGACTCCACTCACAAAAAGTGTTTTTCTAGTTCTCCAAAGAACTAAGCTTACAAGGAGCTAATCTCTCCAAAAAGATACCTCTCACAATAGGATTTTGCCTCGCCAATGAGGACTTAGAAACACTCACAAAGAGCTTTTTGCTAGCTCACAAAGAGAAAGGAAAGAGCCTCTTACAATTGAGACTTTACAATTTAGCTCACTTTTACAAATCCCTCAATGGATTGGACATACAATTTAAAGCTATAAGCAATTTTGAGAATAAAGGAGGATGTATATGAAGCTCAAGCTCAAAATGAAATATTTTTGGGTAAGATTGAAAGAATTTAGCTCTTCAAAAAGTTTGGATTGTTTGCAACTTGTTGGTTATTCTCTTGGTAGTTAGAAATATGAATCAAGGTGTTTTTATACTATAGAAAACGGTTAAGAAATGAAAGAGTCGTTGTAAAATATATCAAGCTGAAAAACTAGCCGTTATTGGTCAAATTTGCAGGATGCGGACGAACCACATTGACGAAGCATCGTCCGCGAGATGCGGACGATGCATTCATCCTTTGCTTCGTCTGCGGCAGCTATTTTTCAAATTTCAAATATGTTTAAGAACAAATGGCTAGTTAAACACTTAAACAAATATTTTCAAAACCCTTTTAAATCAAATCCAGTTTGAAAACATAGTTTTGAAAAACATGCAAGAGCTTCATATGCTTTAACTATTATTCTCAAAATAGATTAGTTACAAGAGATTACCTATGTATAAAAGAAATAATCTTCTAGGTCTTCAAGTCTTGTAGTTGTATATCTTTTTGAAGCTTTGACTTGAAGCCTTTGATCAACATCTTCGTTGATGTGGTGAGGTCCTATAGCAATCTTGAGTTGTAGAGTATTAGACTTCATCACTTCTTCTTGTTAAGGAGCATACCACTTGATTTTACACTTGTTGGATTGAGTAGCTCTTAAACGTGTTGATCTTCCTTCTTCTTGACTTTGCAAGTACTTCCATAGAATGTGATTGACTTCAAGCTTGTGCTATAGAGTCTTGCAAAGTGTAGCTTCCTTGTGTGTATGATGTTGACTTTGATGTACACAAGGAGCTAACTTACCATTTTCATCAATGTTGGTGTGAGTGCTATGGATCCTATCATTAAGAACATGCTCACACAAACATTGGAACTATCAATGGTTTGTTATCATCAAAACAAGATTAATCTCATTAGCCCTTAGGGTTTACATCCCCATCACCTCCTCCGTCGAAACCCACTCCCACCAACAACGAGGATGAACCAGAAGAGGATATTAATGATCTTCAATCTGAAACCACGGTACAAAGCGTGGCCAAGTGTTGACTACCTCTGTTGGCACAGTATATTAATGAATTTAGATAATTCCTTTTATCAGTTGTACTATGAAAAAAAGACAGGAAAATATTTATGAGAATCTCTATTGAAAAAATATATTGTGAATGATGCGGGGTCCAAAAAGTTCATAGTCGCTCGGTTCCATGATTTTAGAATGGTGGATGGAAAATCTGTTCTTGAACAGAGTGAAGAACTTCAAAAGATTTATTATGATCTTCCCGTTGAGGGCATGTGAATCAACGACTCTTTACAAGTGGCGCTGTTGATTGAGAAGCTTACTCATTCTTGGGATGATTTCAAACATTACCTGAAACACAAGAAGAGGGAGATGACTCTGGAAGATCTGATGTTAAAACTGAGGATTGAACAGGACTCGCGAAAGATGAGTAAAAGCCTAATAGCTCTATTGCTAAGGCTAATGTAGTTGAAACAGACAACTCAAGGACTAACACTAAGAGAAATCGTCCAAAATAGTCAAAGGGTTCAAACAACAAGTTCAATGGAACCTGCTATGTGTGTGGCAAATCTAACCACAAAGCTAAGGATTGTCGTAATCGAGTTGATGAACAAGAGAAACCTTGGTACTAGTAACAAGAACCGGAATCAGAAGAATGGCCAAGCTAATGTGGCAGAAGATGGAAGAATGAGCTCTATAATTGAACACATGCATCTAGTAGCTGTGGTTTCAGAGCTGAACTTGGTTGGTGGAAACCAAAATGAGTGGTTTGTTGATACATGGGCCACTCGTCATATATGTGCAAACAAATGGATGTTCAAGACATATGAAGCTGTTAAAGATGAAGTCTGCTTTATGGGGAACTCTACGGTCTCCAAAGTAGAAGGGAAGGGCAGTATTGTCCTAAAAATGACATCTGGAAAGAAGCTGACTCTAACTGAAGTGCTCCATGTACCAGAGATCCGGAATAACCTTATTTCGGGAACGATGATGAATATGGATGTTCCCGGTTCGGCTTGGTTTGGTTTGGTTTTACACATTTTTTTAAACCAAACCAAAATATTCGGTTTGAAAATTTTGAAACCAATCCAAACCATTCAAAATCTCAAACCGATGTATTCGGTTTGGTTTGGTTGTTCGGTTTTTGGGAGAAACATATATATTTTTTTATGAATAAAATACAAAATATATTGATTATAAAGTAAAAATAAAATATTTTTTTATATAATTACTTAGCTGCTAACAATAAAAAGAAATATGTATGTTGTTTTCACAAGTTAAACACGATAAAAAAATAAATTTATGAAATATAAATTCTTGATCTTGATTCTTGCACTTCAATACAAAGTAAAAATAAAACAATTTTTTATACACCTACTTAGCTACTAAAAATATGAAGAAATATTTCTTTTGTTCTCACAAGTTACGATAAAAAAATAAATTAATGAAATATAAATTCTTAATCTTGATTCTTGAAATTCAAACAAATTAATACAAAATTATCATACAAGGAAAAAATAAAAAATTCAAAAATTACACCATTATTAGTTTAAAAGTAAAACAAAAACTTCAGGTGCTTCTATAATCACATACAATTGATGGCTCTTCAATCTCTTTCTTTAGCACTTGAAGAGTTTACTTGTCATGATATAAATAGAAGTTATATATGTTTTATTACAAAAGAATTCTTATATATATATATATATATCACGTATGTGACAACCCTACCCTCTCAGGTTGGGACTGCCGCGTGCCTCTCGGCACTGGGTTCTATCTTTTACAATACAAAAGGAAGTACAATGAAATTCAATACAATACAAAAGAAGAATCCCTATATACAAATTTCTAATCCCAAGCTTTCGCTACGCATTCTGATACCAAAATCTTGCACCAACTTCAGATACCTATAGAGGGGGAAAACATTTTGAAAAACGTGAGCCGAAGCTCAGTGAAGGTCGTGCTAGTGGTGCCAGTGTCTGTAAAAATCTTTTCTTTGGAAAAATACTTTTATATCAAAAATAGCTCGCACAATGAGAAAACCATATATATACTCTTATAATAAGGGGCCTGATTTCTGGAACAATTGTTCAAGACTGTCGAGATCAGATTGACAATGGCATTCCAATAACATTAAATCACATTTCATACGGGCCTCGATCTAGACATTTATCGACAGAATTCTTGTGGTGGCTCCCACCATTTGGTGTAGCACGCAGTTCCTTCAATTATATTCATTTAGGCCCGACTCAATATATTCGCAGTCTCGTAATGCCATGTCAATAATCTAATGACAGATCTCGTTCAAGGTTCAGTAAAAACATTTTATTTCCAATAACATTAACATTAACAATAAGGCCCCAATTTCAGAAAACGTTTCATGGTGTAATGCAAATGTATCCAATGCATATCATGAGTGCAATGAACAATTCATGAGCACATGATACATACATACATATATATATATATATATATATATATATATATATATATATTTGCGGAAAGGGTTAGGACCACTCACCTGACTAGTTGACTTTCTTCAAATTCCAAATATATCCTAGAACAGAACTTCGCCATAATTTATTAATAGATCATACCTTCCAATAAACAACACTAGAATTTGGCACAAATGTAGAGATTACAAAATCATATGGTATAAAGAAGGAAATGAAGAAGATGAGAGATTTTTGAATGAAAATGAAATCAAGAAATATGAACTATTTATAAAAGAATGGAAGCTGCTGAGCAGCTACTTTAATTAAGCAGCTACAAAGCAGAAGTTGCTGTGCAGTTCAAGCAGCTGCAAATCAAAAGCTTCTGAGCAGCTGCAAGTCAAAAGCTGTTGAGCAGCTGCGCAGTTCTAATCCATATTTTGAGATTTTTGTAATCATGAGGTGCTTGAAAGACGAGTTGTTACAACGTAACTATTCGACCTCTTCGCCTGCTAGATCAATAGCTATGAATTCTGATTCCATATATATATATATATATATATATATATATATATATATATATATATATATGTATATATATTACGAGCATTTTGCAAGTCAAAAGCTGTTGAGCAATACCATGATTCTAATCTATATTTTGAGATTTTTGTACACATGAGGTGCTTGAAAGACGAGTTGTTACAGATATTTCTACACATGAGGTGCTTGGAAGGTAAAACACCTCAAGAACATTTCTAGACATTGATTGACTCTCTCTGTTTGACCATCTGATTGATGATGGTAAGCAGAGCTGCGATTTAGCTTAACTCCAATGACATGGAATAGTTCTTGCCAAAATTGGCTGGTAAACACCTTGTCCCTATCACTTACAATACAAATAGGTAGTCCATGCATCTTGTAAACCTTATCCAAGAATTCTTCTGCTATCTTCTTAGCAGAAAATGGATGTGACAAGCCTATGAAATGTCCAAACTTAGAAAACCTGTCTACAACAACTAGAATGGAGTCTTTTCCTTCATACCATGGAAGTCCTTCAATAAAGTCCATGCTTAAATGAGTGAATGGTCTATCAGGAAGTTCCAAAGGTTGAAGTAAGCCAGGATAAGCCACATTTTCATGCTTATTCCTCTGGCATACTTCACATTGCCCCACTCTTTTTTGAATATGCCCCTGCATATTAGGCTAGTAGAAGACTTTCTTCATCCTCTGATAACTGGCTAACACTCCAGAATGCCCCCCCACAGAGGAAGAATGCATGACAGTAATCAGTTTATTCCTCAAGTCAGCACCACTTCCAATGTAAATTCTACCATTGTATCTGATAATGCCATCATTATAGGTATAATCAGCCATCTGTTGGTCAATAAGAAATTGAGCAATGAGATTCTGGGAGATAGTGTCTCCTACATAGCTGACTTTAACATCTTCAACCCACTTAGGAACAATGATTGAAATGGCATTGCACTCATGAACTCTAGAAAGAGCATCGACAACTCTATTCTCAATACCTTGCTTATAGTGGATTTCAAGGTCAAAGCCAAACAGCTTGACCATCCACTTTTGTTGAGCTGCTGTACTAATCCTTTGCTCCAGAAGGTGCTTAAGACTCTGGTGATCAGTTCCGATCACAAAAGAGTGCCCTTCCAAGTAATGTCTCCATTTAAGTATGGCAGTGGAGAGTGCCATAAGTTCCTTCTCATAGGCAGGAAGACCAACACTCTTAGGTCCAAGGGCTTTACTGAAGTAAGCCAAAGGTTGACCCTCTTGCATCAGTACAGCTCCCATTCCTGAGTCACTTGCATCAGCTTCTATCACAAATTTCTTTGTGAAATCAGGAAGAGTTAACACAGGAGGCTGGCACATAGTCTCCTTTAGCTTCCTAAAAGCTTCCTCAGCCTCTTCACTCCAAATAAAACTATTCTTCTTTAGTAAAGTGGTCATAGGTTTGCTTATGATACCATAACTCTTGATGAATCTCCTATAATACCCTGTTAAGCCTAAGAATCCTCTTAGCTGTTTAATAGTGGTAGGTCTAGGCCAGTCCAACATACTTCTGATCTTCTAAGGGTCTGCCTTAACTCCCTTACCAGAGATTAAGTGCCCCAAATACTCTATTTCTTCCTGAGCAAAAGTGCATTTGCTCATTTTTCCATAGAGCTGATGTTCCCTTAATAAGCCAAGCACAATTCTGAGATGCTCCACATGGTCATACAGACTAGAACTGTATACCAGTATGTCATCAAAGAAGACAAGAACACATTTCCTCAAATATGGACCAAAAATGAGGTTCATAAGTGACTGAAATGTGGCAGGAGCATTAGTAAGGCCAAATGCCATGACCAAAAATTCAAAATGACCAAAGTGAGTGCTGAAAGCAGTCTTTGGTATATCCTTCTCCCTCATTCTTATCTGGAAATAACCAGATCTAAGGTATATTTTAGAGAAATACATGGCCCCATGCAGCTCATCTATAAGGTCATCCACAAGAGGAATTGGAAATTTGTCTTTGATAGTCAAGGTGTTGAGATGTTTGTAATCAACACAGAATCTCCATGTGTTGTCCTTCTTCTTGACTAAGATTATAGGAGATGAAAAGGAACTGTTGCTGGGTTGGATAATACCCTCCTATAACATCACTTTCACCTGCCTCTCAATTTCAGTTTTCTGTGAATGAGGCACTCTATAAGGCCTTAATTTCACAGATTGAGCCCCCTCATTGAGTATAATCTGATGCTCATGGTTCCTCTTTGGAGGTAACCCCTGAGGCATAGAAAACACATCAGAAAACTCCTCTAAAAGAGCTTGAATTGGAGTAGGATAGTCAGGACTTCCCTCCTGATGTCCATGCACAGCTGCAACCTGTCTTAATTCCACTTCTCCTTGTATGGCTGACAAATAACCAACCCAAACTTCAGTTACATCCTCCATGCACTTAGGAAAAGAATCAGCTGAAATAACCTTAAGCTCCACCAACTCATTACTACTCTTGACTTCCACCTCATCTCCATTGACTACAAATTTGACTGCTTGATTCTTGTAATCCAAGATGATTGGACTATGCTTCTCAAGCCAGTCTCCTAATATCATATCACTTCCTCCCAGGGTTAGAACATGAAGATCCTAACAGAAGTCTATGTCCTTGATCTTCCATCTAACCCCCTTGCATCAGTCTCCATACCATATCTTCTCCCCATTGCCCAACGCAATGAGCAATGGTCTTGTCTGATCAGTTTCCAGTCCCATCAGCTTCACTAAACTGGGATCAATGAAGTTGTGTGTACTACCTGGATCCACAAGGATAGAAATGCTTCTATTCTTGGACATCTTTCCATGAATCCTAAATATTCCTCGACCAGTAGTTCCATTCAAGGCATTTACTGATATCTGAGCCAACTCTGCAATCTCCTCTCCCAATAGACAGTCACTGTTGTCCTGAGAGGATTGCAACAGTTGCAGCCTTCCTTCTTCAGAGCCCTCCAGCTCATGATCACTCAGGCAAAGCGTATTTACCTCAGCTAGAGAGCATTTATGCTGTGGTCAATATTTCCCACACTTGAAACACAAATGGAGTTCTCTCCTCCTTTGCATCTCCTCATTACTGATTCTCTTGAACCTGATTGGTTTTTTCTGAGGAATCTGAGGTATATAGGAGCTTGAGGACAAAGGTTTAGCACTGACAAAAGTGGTTATTGAAGCCTTAGGAGAATAGTTAGAGGAATAAGACTTGGCTGGAACTTTGTTGCAGCTTCCAATGTATATTTCCTGCTCCATAGCTAGCCTAAAAGCCTCCAGTAAAGAAGTAGGCCTATGCATGTGTACCACACCCCTAATCTCCTCTTTCAAACCACTTAAGAACAAAGCAATGAAGTAATCAACTGTTGCTCTTGTTCCAGTAGTGACAAAGATTGATTTCAACTCCTCAAACTTCCTCATATAAGATTGTACATCAGAAGTTTGTCTGAGTTTAGAGAATTCACCAACTATTCCAGTGATGGATTTAGCATCAAATCTGGAATAGAGTGCCATGACAAAAGCAGGCCAGTTCTGAGCCCCATGCTCAGCAACATAGCTATGTCCCCAAAGGCAAGCCTCTCCTCTAAAATACACTAAAGCAATATCAAGTTTGAAAGGATCATATACCCTGTGTACCTTGAAAAATTGCTCAGCCTGAATTAGCCATTCTCTAGGCTTGCTACCATCAAACTTGGGAAATTCAAGCTTAGGTAGCCTGAATCCTCCCCTATCTACACCACCACAGTCGAATCTAGGTTCTGGAATCAGTGCAGAACCTTGATTCCCAAAAGTCTCCCTTCCATGACCAAAATCAGTCCTCAGAGGTCTAATTACCAGTGTTGTAAAACTCGGCCTAGTCGGCCGATTAGTCGGGGACTAGTAGGTAGTCGGCCGGTGGCCGCCTAGAAATCCTAAAATCGGGCAAAAAAATCAGGTCTTTGAAAAAAATTCCAGAAAAAAGTCGGATCTAGTATCTAGTCGGTGAAAAATCGAGGGGAAAAACAAAGAGCGTGAGAGAAAACACATACCTGTAGAGAAGAAAGGACACCCACTGCCTAGAAATCCAAAAATCGGATTTTGGAAAAAAATCGGCGCAATCTCCAAGTATGTTCCTCTTCTTCTTCATCTATCTCTTCTTCTTCTTCTATCTCTCTTCTTGTATCCTCTCTTTTCGCTGATTTTTTTAGACTAGTGATGGTGAAAATGGGAAAAGAGATAGAAGATGGCTGCTAGGGTTTTCTGAGAAGAAAAAGTAGAAGAGAGGCGGCGCTGGGCCAGGATTTTCTTAGAAGAAGAAGAGAGTAGGCAAGAAGAAGAAGAAGAGGCGGGCTAGGGTTTTCTGAGAAGAAGAAGAGAGGAGGTGCGGCTATGGTTGAGAAAAGTTTAGGGTTTATTCTCTTAGGATAAGAATATATATAAAAGGATTAAAATAGCAATATAAATAATTATCACATAAATCCTATAAAATACTTATATTACAAACAAGTCGTAAATTGTTTAAAACATTACAAACAAGTCCTAAATTGTTTAAAATATTACAAAAAAAGTCATAAATTGTTTAAAATATTTAATTGAACATTAAAATAAAATGGAATATTCACATGTAATTTAGGGAACATTAAAATTACGTTGTAATTTAGGGTCGCCGACTAGTCCCCGACTACGCCGACTAGTCGCTAGTCCCCTGTCTGCCGACCGACTAGCGACTTCTGCAACACTGCTAATTACAGGTGAAGTATCATTGATTCTACTAGGCTCTCCTTCTACTGCCTTTTCTCTATCATTATTATTCAATTTAGACAGTTGATCAAATATTAAGCCAATTTTCTTATCAGTTTCACTAATTGCAGTTCTCAGATCACTGAATTAAGTTTTAAACTGAGAATTAGAGCTTTCTACCTCTCCAATCCGTAGCGATAGCTGTTCGAGAGGAATACGCAGCTCACCAGACAAAGGCGAAGGAAGAAGTGCATGTGATGAAGGTTGCGAGACCTCATTCTGCTGATTTCTTGTCACCACCATTGCTTCCAAGGATTTGCTTTCTCTGATACCAAATTGTCGTGTCAACAACAACACAACTGACCTATTATTGAATGAGAACAGAAGTTACAGAACCAGAAGCAAAGCAGAGAAGAAATTGGAGAAGAATTGATCACAAAAGCTTGATCAATTTAGTCTCAGAAAATCAAGGAAGAAAAGAAATGAGAAAGGAAAGAGCAACAACTTCAAAATCTGGATAATGAATATATCCTAGAATAGGCCTATTTATAGACTTCGGTCCGGAGCTCCATTCTCCCTTTGACCCGGTTTGCGACCCGCGAGTATTTTAAAGGAGCCTTGCAGCCCAAGTTCGATTCCTTCTACAAGCATTTCTGATATTTTTTCTCTTATTTCATAACAGAGGCGGTCGAAGAGATAGAGAAAATTGGAGAAACATGGCTTGTAGTGTTGATCCCATGGAGAGAAAGTTGTTGACCACCAGGGGCATAAGAAGGGGAGTTCTGAAGTTGTGGGGCGACAGAGGTGGCAAGCTCTTGGGAAGAAGTCATTTAGGGTTTGTTTTATTGGAATGAAAATTAGTGCAAGTTGTCTAGTTTTTACCCTTGGAAAATAAGTCATGTATATGTCACATGCCTTTCTTTAACAGATTTTGACGGAAGGATAAAATAATCCGATTAAAAATACTTCGGAGACAAAAAAAAAGTTGAAAAAACAAAACTCAGGGACGAAATAATCACCTTTTTGAAATATTGTGGACCAATTAGCCTTTTATAACTAACTTTCTTTAGATTTTGAACTTGTAAAAGTTTTTTATCTAATTTTTTTATTAAACCGTTTTAGGTAGGAAAACTTCAATTAAAGGAATTCAAACACATAGTTGAGTTTTCGAAAATTCAAGCACTCGATTGGTTTGGACAGTTGGTGAGAGATAAATGAATGAACACTAGCATGACATTACGAAGAACTAAGGAGTTTGTTGGTGTTTGAATATAGCTCTAATTGGTGATCCAGCTCAATGATTCTTTTTTTTTTTTTTTTTCTTTTTTTTGGGTAATTATGCTTGCTTGTGGTGTCTCATTTCATCATTATTGTCATGTGGTGGACTCAGAAATCAAATTCAATTTTTTTTTTGTTGAATAAGAAATTTCTCATTAATCACAAAATAGCTGAGACCATTATAATCAAAGGAAAATCTGATAATACAAGAAAATACAAGTTATACAATAATTTAGAAAACCATGATAACAGGCAAAAGCCACAACCAAGAAAACTTAAATGGTTATGAGATACTAAAATTAAAACTAATAAGATAAACAAATACATAATCTTCTTCTTCACAACATCTCCATCGCAATCCTTGAACCACAGAGGCAAGGAAATATCAGTTTCAACCTCTTCCTTAGGGATCAACAATTTATAGGACCATGGCCGTATCAACCGTCCTACAAATTACTTCGGAAAGATGTAGAAAGTTGATAAATGGGCCATATCAAGTCCGGGTTGAACGATTTCTCCTAGGAACAGAGAAAATAAGTCTAGATGTGTGAAGATCTGACCTCTATATCTTGGATCTTGAAGAAACACACTTTGAAAGAAGTCTAATATGATTTGTGGTACAAAATAGAGGTATAATACCCGTACAAAAGTAGTAAATAAAGTTAACTGGCCAAAATCTGATCATTGACCGGAATGATCAGATACGGCTAGTAGAATATGCAAGTCATTTGAAGGAAAACCTTTCCTAGAAGGTTACTGATTTTCATGTGTAAACTCGAGATTCCTCTTTCTTTTGCTGGTAAAATAAGATATATATATATATATATAACATAAAAAAATTTTTTTAAACTAGCCCGTAGGGTAGGGAATAAAGTTATTACATAGAGGCCTATCTTGAGAAATCTCATTTCCATGCCCCGCCAGAAGATGGCTAACATAATGGGTATGGATTGAGGTATCCCGAATAGTCCTAACTAAAAAAGCCCCACTGGCATCCCCCGCCATTAATTGGCTCACAAAAGGGGGTAAATAGTGAAAAACTACAAGATCAAGGGAGGTAGATAAGCCTCCAGCTCTGGCTAGGCAGTCTGCACAAGCATTGCCTTCCCTGTAGACGTGATGAATGCTAGTCTCCGATATCGCGCTGAGCAGGTCCCTGCAATCAGAAATAAGAGAAGATAATGGATGAGTAGAAGTATCAGCATGCAGAATGAGGTCAATGATCACTTTAGCATCCATCTCGACCGCCAATCTCTTTGTATTAAGGTGGATAGCTAAAGAATGACCGTCCTTAAGTGCCCAAAGTTCTGCCACATTATTAGAACAAAACCCTAGATTCTTAAAGAAACCTGATACCCATTCTCCATTGATATCCCTAATAAGCCCGCCGCTTCCACCGCTCCCCGGATTTCCAATGGATGAGCCATCCACATTTAGTTTTCTCCAATCCAAATGAGGTTTGGACCAGCATACTCGGATCAGCTTAGTCTGTTATTTCATCATGTCTCCCCTTCCCAATGCAAAGAACTCAGTTGCTTTTGCGATGGTTTCCTGGAGTGGTTCTAGGCACGGTTTCCCTGGAGAGAATAGTTTTTTATTTCTAAAAATCAATAAGGCCCAACAAGCATTGGAGAAGATAGTACCCCGTGGTACTCTGTAAAACGTCGACTCCTTGACTGAGGAAGCGTCTTTTTGCAGCCACAAACCGAACTCAACATCTTGATTTCCCGGGATACCTTGGCAAAGGTCCATAGCAAGCCACAACTCACGCGCTTTCCCGCATTCGCACAACACATGTTCGACAGTCTAAGGAAGTAATCCACAATGTGGGCAAGTTGGCAGGGAAACAATGTGCTTTCTAAAAAGGTGTTCTCTCGTAGCCATACGATTATGGGAGCATAGCCATAAAAACATTTTGATCATCTGGTTGCAGTTCGCGGACCAGATCCAGTTTCAATTTTTTGTACTGGTAGCATCACCTTCAACACTTTTGTGAATTAGCAAATGTGCCTCCTTATAGTCAAAATCACCATCTGCTGAACCTTTCCAAGTCCTGCAGTCCGGACCTGTATCTCTACCAGATCTTGGAATAGCTCTAATGCGATCTACTATCATTTGGGGTAAAACAAAAGATAAGTGGCTAAGAGCCCAATTTCCCGCCACCCCAAAAATACTTACGACATTTACATCTTCCTCGCCAATGTTAAAAGGTCCTGAGATACAGCCCTGCAACGCTCCTAAGCCAGTCTAGTCGTCATGCCATAATCTAATGATATTTCCACTTCCCGGTATCCAAGCAGAAGATTCGTGAAACAGTTTGATTCCCTTTCTAAGGGTCTTGAGATTAATTGAACCTTGGCCATCTGAAATTTCAGTAAGTTCCTGAGAGTCATTTTTTATGTATTTATTCTTCAGCATTACCATCCAACTCTTCGGTTTGCTCTTGTACAACCTCCAACAAAACTTTCCCATTTCTACTTGGTTAACGTGCCTTGCTTTCCTGATTCCCAGGCCCCCTAACTTCTTAAGCTTGGCTACTCTATCCCATCTGACAAGGTGAAGCTTTTTCTTTCCCGCCGATCCTCCCCAAAGGAAATAACGATGTTCTTGATCTATCTTATCACAGATAGATGCAGGGATGGGCAAACATTGGGAATAGTAAGAAAGGATCTGGGTAAATGATGATTGGATGATTGAACGTCTTTCAACTAAGGAAAGAAGATTAGCTTTCCAACACGAGAGCTTGTGCCTGACTTTGTCCAATATGAATTGGAAATCCGAGTTTTTTGGCCTACTTTGGAAGATCGGGAACCCCAAATATTTACCCAAGTTAGTCGTATGGCGGATTTATAGGAGGTTTTCAATCTCTTGAATTCTTGTTTGTGATAAATTGTCTGATCCAGAGAATTTAGATTTGGCAAGGTTAATCTTCTGACCCGACCTGTTGCTAAAGACATCAAGCACCCGTTTAATCTCAGTGATGGATTGAGTATCAGCAAGGCTGAAGAGGATAACATCATCAGCAAAGAGGGAGTGTGAAATCAGAGGCCCTCTTTTACCTACTTTAATAGGTTTCCAAAGCTTATCCCTAACCGATTTTTCAATGCTGAGGGAGAGGTATTTCATACAGATAACAAAGATGTAAGGTGATAAAGGGTCACCTTGCCTAATACCTCTCGAGGGAAAGAACCAATATGTGAGGTTCTCCATTAAACAGGATACCCATTTTGGTGGAGCAGACACAATTCATGATAAGCTTAATGAGATGTTCAGGAAATTTGAAGAAGGTAAGTGAATCTCTGATGAAGTCCCACTCAAGTCTGCCAAAAGCTTTTTCAAGATTGATTTTAATGGCAACGACACCCTATTTGTAAATAGTCTTGTTAATGGAGTAGACTGCTTCATGAACTGTGACAACATTATCTGTACACCTTCTCCCCGGGATGAAACTACCTTGGTTAGGGGAAATGATGGATGCCAGTAGGGCCTAATTCTGTTAACTAAGATTTTTGGAATGATCTTATAAATTGTGTTGCACAAGCTGATAAGTCGGAGCTGACCTACTGATTCTGGGTTTACTACTTTTGGGATAAGGCAGAGGAAGGTAGCATTGGTATCATCACTGAACTGATTTCCCTCAAAGAAATTGAAAATGAATTTGCAAATAAAAGGTCTAAGAGTTTCCCAGAAGTGCTGAAAAAAGATTGGATGCAGTCCATCCGGTCCTGGGCTTTTGTGTGGTTTGAAATCCCACAACGCCTTTTTTTATCTCCGCTTGGGATGGCTGAATGGCCATGTGTGAAAGGTCCTCACAGTCACTAGAGGACCAAGAGAAGGGGAAAGGTTCAGGAACAAGCGATATTTCTATCTTGGCCGAGGAGTAGAGAGACGAAAAATGATTCAAAATGATATCTTTAACTCTTAAAGTGTTGAATTCCCTCTGATGGGAAATGAATAGGCATATATGTAGGTACAGTACATACTTCTCTCTCCATTTTCTAGTAGAGTTATTTTTAACCTCTTCATTTTTCTCTAAATATATTTAAATTTTTTTTTTTATAACATTACCCTTATTACTACAGAGAGATACAGGATGTGTTGGTGTTTAGGAATAAGCTAAATGATTTATAAGTATAAGAGTAAAAAAAATATCTTATGTCTCTCTTTTTTAATTTATGTTAAACTACCTATAATGATTCAATTAGTTCCAACTTTTCTATTGAATTTTTATTTTAATTTTTTAATGCCAAAACTTTTTTCTTGATAGAGCTATTTTAAACATTTGAGTTACTATCTCATACTCCCTCCATTCCTCAATAGAAGTCGTTTAGGACACTTTGAAAAAATTAAGGAACTCAAACAAAATTAACAAATAGTAATTTTTCCACCACAATTCCAATAATACCCCTTTCTTCCTCCCTCTCTTTCACTTTTCCAATAAAAGATATGTTGAGAGTATAATTGGAATAAATTGTTAACACCTAATAAAAGGCATGTAAATGACAATTAATTTGGATGCATATACATCTCCTAAACGACAATTAAATAGGAATGGAGAGAGTAACAATCACTGAATGTATTTCATCAAAAACCAATCACTGAATGTATCAAGTTGGACCAAAATTAATTCCTATTTCTTCAATGCTTTGTTGTTAGCCAAAGAAATCACAACGATCCACATACTTGGTCTAACTTTTGACTCAGAAAAATAAGTCCCAAATTCAATACGCATTTTCTTATCATTATAAATTCTTTGAAATTTTAAATAAGACAATGAGTTTCGTCCGCTCTAAAATATGCAGTTTGTCATACCCTAGAAAGAGGAAACTCTTGGGGATTTCTCGTCATTTTTCTCACTCCTGTTCCTATGCGGAACAGGAAAAGTTCCGCACTGTGCGAAACAATTTGGGTTGTCAAATGATAGATTTTAACGGTCCAGATTTGGAGAGAGAAAAGTTTTTATTTTTTATTTTTTAAGTCCAGCCGCAACTTTTCTCTCTCTAAATCTGCGCTGTTAAAACTATCATCCGACGGCCCATATTGTTTAGAATGGTGCGGAATTTTTCCTGTTCCGCATAGGAGCCGGACTGCATTTTTCCAGGAAACAAAATAGCGGGAGTTATTCTCCTATGGGAGAATTTCGTTATAACCTAATTTACATATTCACATGAATCTTGTGATCCACAATTCGAAAACAAACAAATGAGAAAAGTTCCTCATTTGACCATGGAAAATTGCAAAACACGATCAGACGTTGAGCCTCCAGTGCGAAATGCCTTTTTTTAGTACGTGCATAATTTAATCTCGTCTGCGAGACAAGATTAATTTAAAACGAACACCTGTCTTGATGTGTACGATACCTGTCCTATTTTTTGTGCTTAAAAAAGAAATTCCGCATAAGATCCAAACTGTAAATCAGAGCCATTCTTTTTTTTTTTTACTTATCCAAAATGTACAACATGAAAGGTTAACATAGGGAATATAATTTAACATAATGACTAAAGCATGAAATATTAGATTTAGAGCAGAGAACTAAATGTTGTAAAATCACAAAGTAAAGAATCAAAATGATTATATCCACAAATTTTGTAAATACATTTGAAGTTCAAAATTCATATATGCATTGCATAAATCTTAAGAGGCACTAAAACACAGTTGCAGCATATTAACAAGGAAACTTAATACAGCTACAACCATGCATGATTTTCAACAACAAATTCCAGAAGAAGAAGAAAAAAAGTCTGTACAATTTTTCACAGAGCAGACAATAGAGCCAACAAACAAATGTTTTTGGACACTGTTGACTGTTGCTCATACCCCTGCAAGTATATACATATATTTATAGAATGCATTTAACCGAAAAATTCACTTCTCTGGACAATAATAAATACTAGACAAAAGGCAAGAGTTATTTTTTAAATAGATTCTGCAACCGCCCTGCCCATATGAAAAAGCATGTATTCACAAAGCCTTTCCTTCTGCTGTCACCAATGCTGCGGTTTTGCAGATGGGACATGTATTCTTCACAATCAGCCATTTCTTTATGCATTCTACATGGTACTCGTGACTGCATTCAAGGGTGCCGACCTTTTCTTCATCTTTGTAATCCGTCTAGAAAATACAGGTGGTGTAGAATGAGTATATTATCAGGAAAAGGAAATATAAGCGAATAAAATTTCAATCATCTACACCCAGCTGGAAGCTTAATCCTCTAAAATAAAGCAATGCCTTAACCTTGAAGAAGCTAGAAACATCATTTTAGTGGGGCCAGGGGGGCGGTGAATGGTAAAATTTGTTAATAATCTTTCTAAAATGAGAAATCCCCTATATGTAGCATATATCTATTTACGGATTTCGATAAATAACACCATCTTTTTATTAGGCTAAAAATAGCAGTATCAATTTACGAGCCACTATAAATGTCCAATTAGTGAATCTGGTGACTATTCAGGCAAAAAATTGACACGTGACTTGCACATGTCATCTGAATTAAGGGTAGAAATGTCCATTCTCCTTCACACCATCTGGGGCAACCCGAAATGAGACCCGAATACTAAAAGACACTCTCTGGGGCAACCCGAAATTAAAGCCATTTTTTCTCCTCCTCCTTCATCTTCATCCTCCACCCCAGCCCCCAGTACCTCTTCATCATCATCTTGATCAAAAGCTTGAAAATTAAATTTTCCAAGGTTCAACTCTCTGCATCTCTATAAAATTGGTTCCCTCTGTGCTATAATCCCCAACTCATCAAAAACCCTCCTCATTTTAGCTTCAAAATTCATTAAAAAGAATAATGGTTTTTTTTTTATGGAGAAAAGAATAATGGGTTTGATGCTTGGAAGGATTTGTGTAGAAACCCCCAAATACGAGCTCATTAAATCGACACCAGATTACGAAATCCGCAAGTACCCAGGATCCGTAATTGCAGAGGTTACTTACGATCCGGCTCAACTCAAAGGCGACAAGGGTGGGGGATTAATGATCCTAGCCAATTACATAGGTGCCCTAGGTAATCCTCATAACGAAAAGCACGAAAATATCACCATGACAGCTCCGGTAATCACCAAAACAACGTTGTCAGAGAAGATAGCGATGACTTCACCGGTGGTGACAAAGATCGGCGGGGGAGATGGGGAGAAGAAGAACATGATGACGATACAATTCATTCTGCCGTCGAAGATTATGAAAGCCGAAGAGGCGCCGAAGCCATTGGATGAGAGAGTTGTGATTAAGGAAGAAGGAGAGAGGAAGTTATGGGTGGTGAGATTCAGTGGGAGGACTAGAAAGGAGGTGGTGAAACAAAAAGTGGATAATTTGAAGAAATGTTTGGAGAAAGATGATTCAAGATTTTGATGATGAAGAGGTACTGGAGGTGGTACTTAGGGCTGGTGTGGGGCTGGGTGGAGGTTGAAGATGAGGAGGAAGGAGAAAGAAATGGGTTTAATTTCGGGTTGCCCCAGAAGGTGTCTTTTAGTATTCGGGTAGAGATTTGTATTCGGGTCTCATTTCGGGTTGCCCAGAGGGTGTAAAGGAGAATGGACATTTCTACCCATAATTCAAATGACATGTGTAAGTCACGTATCAATTTTTTGCCTGAATAGTCACCGGATTCACTAATTGGACATTTATAGTGGCCCGTAAATTGATGCTGCTATTTTTAGCCTAATAAAAAGATAGTACTATTTATCGAAATCCGTAAATAGATATAGGCTACAAATAGGGGATTTCTCTTCTAAAATTTCAAAATTTTACAAGGTTAAAGAATGCAGTTTTCAAAACCTTGGGGGCATGCGCTACCCCCCGCTCCCCTTAAATCTGTCCTTGGCCTGAGCTATGACGAGGGAGGTTCTTATGGTGTACAAGAAGTTATAAATGGCTAAAGAACATTCTCCTTGATTAGGTCATTTGTTGAGAAATAGTAGTGCAAAAGACAAGTTAAATCAGTACCTGGCATATGACACAAAAATCAACTTCCTCGTCTGTAGACACGTCCTCATCCATATTGGCACGAGGTGATGAAGCAAATGATCTTGTCTTTAAATTGGTTGTAATGGCATCTTCTGATAAACCAGTACCCACACGACCAATCTGTTCCCCCAATGCAAGGAGGTCCTGAAACGTATCTAAAAGATCAAGATCTTTGCCTCCGAGGGGCAGGTTAATTAACGACAGACTTGCACGAATTATTGAAATTTAAAATGCATATCCATGAACGTGAATTTAATCAAATGATGGTATGGCAATAGACTACAGACTCTCGTTGAATTCTCAAGTTACCTCGTAAGACATGTGATCTATATCAAGACGCATATCCCTGAGCTGATCGGGGGAATCAGATGCTTCATGGTAACCGGAAACTTCAAGCATGGCAACCCCCTGAATGCACAAAACAAAAATCAATAAAAACCTATCAATACGACATAGCTTAAAGAACTAGAGACAAAAAAATGCGGTATCTTCCAATCAATATCAGATTGTAGATCAATAAAGAGGAGAAAATTTTACATCTTCAGGCAATACTCTCAAGTGAGAAATGTTACGATGCCTAGCATTCATCTCGGGAGTAACTTCCCTTCGATGAGGCCTGTAAAGCCGGAAGCCAGTAGGCGGAACAGGCCCCATATATCTTGGACCTACCTCCGCAACAGCTTGGTAAGAGTTTATGCTAGGGGTATTTGTTGAGAATCTACGAGAGGACGTCACTACAGGTGAAGGGAAGTTCATATTGTGGCCTCTAACCCCTTGTATGGGCGGTGGTGGATGATGCATGCTAGGGTGACCTTGAGGAATTGGAGTATGCAGGAAACCAGTTGAGCTTCTGTTAGCGGTAACTTGATAACCTTGTAAACCTATGTTTACATCGCAAGCTCCATTGACACTACCTGGAAGGTAGGAGAGAGAGTTTATCAGTTCACAAAAGTTGATACGATAATCATCAAAAACATGAGATTCTGCTTCAATAGTACATCATTTATCATATTTGTTCCCCCAAAAGTGCAAATAAATACAAGTACAGTTTGAAACAAGCACACGACTTAAACATTTTCCTTTTTTTGGGGGGAGGGGAATGGGCATGAACCCAGAGAGCATAAAACCGAGACATTTTGGTCTGGTAATTAGTATTTTACCAACTAAGCTATTGTCTTGACTCATTTAAACATAATTCCTTAAAAAGAACTTAGTTTAAGATAGATCAACTCTAGAAGCCGGAAAGCAATCAGCAGAGAGAAAATATACCACAAAAAAAGAATGAATAGTTGCAGAAGTTACCATGCAGATAAGGTAAATTGGATGGTTGATTCCAGGTTACACTGTTGACATCCCCACCATTACTGCTAAATTGTAGCCCCATCCAAGGATTTCCAGGTAACTGAAAAGTTTGATTCACATAGTTTCCTTGAATCAAAGGATTAGCATTCTGCGTCACTACAGCATCTTGACCAATGACACCGGATCTGTTTCTCACACTTCTGTGAACTCCACCTTCGATTAGCGATGGGGTGTCGGTTCTTACATACTCTGGTGGTGCAAAAGGTGCAGCATCTGTAACAGCTGCATCAGATTCAAGCGGCCTTGTGTTAATAGGAGCCATAGAAGAACTAGAGCCCGTCAAAGAATCACAGTACTGGAAGTTCCATGGAAGACCTTCAGCATTCTTTCTCTTGAATGTGCCTCTCACACCCTCCATGTAGGGATTGCTCCTTCCATAGCTGTCCATAGGAATTCCAACCATCCTATGACCATTTGAGAAGGTCAACTGGTCATGTGTCCCATGATTTACGGGGATGGGGAAATCTCGTGGAGCAGATGCAGGAGCCAGGTATGGAGTGTAGTGATTGGATGACGAAGCAACATTGAGGTCAAGATTAGCAGCTGGATACTGATTGTACTGACCCATGCCATAGAATAAAGCACTTTCATGATGCTCCGGCAACTGATGCAAATCAAAGTTACTATGTCTTCCTGGAGCAGGTATCACGGTGTGCATGTTAGGCTGTGGAAAGTTCGTCATGCCACCATAGAAGACACATGGTTCTGGGTGCATGAAGTCTTGTCCTTGCTGATCCGATTCCAAGTCAACCATGTGCATATTCCTTTGACCCATTTTCTAGACAGATATATTGTGGGTTTTGCCTGCTGAGACGCAAAAAGTAACTGGAAGGTTAATCAATTTATCATATGCCATTTGTTCAATTTCCACAAGCTTGATAGCTTCGTGAAGAATATAATACACGGTGTCAACTCTTAGCAACTCAATAGCTTAACGTAGCTTCAAACATTACTTCGCAAAACAAACTAAAAATGATGAAACGTGCATGCAAAGAAATATCATTTCCACAAAAATTACTTATAAGCAAACAGATCAGATAATGAATAGACTTAACACGGGACAGCAATATACAAAAGAAGGGTTAATCGGGAATCTTTAGCAAGATACATTTCCCGTTAGTTAGAGATATTTGACACACCGCCCGGGCGGCGGAGGCCAATTCTTTTTCCTTTTTTGGTAAATAAAGGAGGGGAATTAAATCAACGCTAAGACCATTTCCTAGCAAGTGATATTTCTCAACCAACGAGAAGAGTTAGCAGATCTGAATTTTGCTCGAAAACGCGGTCGAGATTTACAAGAATAGTGAGGCTTGGAATTAAGTGCTTTTCAAAGTTCAGAGAAATCAAGTGTTGCTTAATGTATATGTGCTTTTTGAGTAGGCAATCCGTCACTAAATGCATAAATTATACTGTCTGGTCTTGACAAGCAATATATAGTAATTACCCAAAGTGAATCATGTTTAAATTTAACTAAAAAGAAGACCAATAATGATGTCCGAAGAAGAACCTGCACTAGCCCATAAAGTGTCCATAAGAAAAAGGTGCAAAGAGAAGAATCAGAATATGATATTACATTACTAAAAGATCAGAGCATTTCCCACATATTTTTCTTTCTTTCTTCATGCAGGTCGTGATTAGCTTTAGAAAAATTGTCCAAAGCTAGGACTAGCTCAAAAAGTTGGTAAATAAATAAGAAATTGTTTAGTTGGGAGGTTAAACACAGAAAGAAGGACCAGAATGATACTGAAATAAAAGAAAAATGGGCTCAAATTATGAGAAATTCTACAGAACCATAAAAATCAGAGGTGTTAAACAGCTGAAAAAAGAGAGAAATTAAGGGATGGACTTGAGATACCCCAAGAATAAACAGCAACAAAACAAAAAAATGCTATACCAATGATTTTTAACGGATAAATGAATTCTTCCCAAAACAAAACCATACTTAACTCTCTCTTAGGATCGTCTAAATTTATAAATTAAGAGGCACTAAATTATAATGCCAACCAAAAAGATGTAGCATGTGGTTTAGCGCTTGTAATGCAAAAGAGTATACCATAGGCACCATGATCTCAAACAATCACTACCTAGACTATCTTAAGTCTCCGAAATCCGAATCATGAGGGGATGTAGATCATAGCTAAGACCCTTTCCTAGTAAGTGGTACATCTCGACCAACTAAGCTATTACATATCCAAAACAAACTCATAGACATAGTAAACTAGTGGTCCTCCGAAGTTACTATGATCTAGACAAAGGACATATGCACCAAGATAAAATAACATGAAGAATAAGAGGGAAAAAAAACTAAATACATGCTAATAACTGAATTTTCATTAGTTGGAAACGTACACATTGGACAGGAACTTCCTTCCTTGTCTTACTATATCAAAGTATGAGAAAGCTCATGATGTCAAAAGGACTCTTTCTAATTCATTCCCAAAAATATGCAACCGATGACTTCCTTCTTTCTATGTTAACCACTCATTTACTATTTTTCATAGTTTTCAGTAAATATGTTTGTTAAAGTTCAAAATATTTTTCTTAATCAACTTTGCACTAACTATCTCTCATAATATTACGTATAAAAAAAGGCAGCCATTTTGTAATTGAAACTTTTAGGTACAATTTTCACCATGAAAATACTTTGACTCAATCCATTTTGTTGAATGCCCAAGTCTGGCGATACACTACTTGTTTAAGAAAAGATATCATCAAAGTATTGAAAGGTTTATACAGTACAAACTCTCACTAAATCCGTTAAAATCCACAACTCGTCAAGCAAAATCTTCTTATCAAATTGGATAATATCATGGCCAGGTGCTAGCTATATGTTATACGAACCATAGCAATGCAGATACACAATCCTTTAAGACGCCGGTTAGGCCATTGTTTCTCCTACTGTCTGTATTAGGGGCAAAAACTTTCCCCTGCCCCTTCTCTCTTCAGCCAGTGGAGCTTACTCGGGTTGGCAAATTAGTCTAGTTGATCTGGGCAATTGCTTCTATAACTGAGGCATAGACTCTGTGGACTAACTACGTGAATCCACATACTTCTAATTCCTTTCTGACATCAATTTCACTAGGGCCATACTTCAAAACCAAAAAAAAATAATGAAAAATCTAACATAAAATAGATACCCAGGAAGAGCTTTCCACAGGTATTCTTTTTCTCCAATAAACCACGCTTATACAAAATAAGATACACTCAAGACCCTTCAGCCTTGTAAATGTTATATCATGTATACATTGATATGAAAAACTACATTCCAGTTTGATCTCCGACCACATTCACTTCTTAACCTTGTTAAATCCCAAAAATTTCAATCAACTTTTGCAGACACCAAAAGAAAACAAAAACTTAGAATAAGTCCGTTTCTTTATGCACAATCCAGAACCGCTTGTCCATCTTATTTCTCCAAAATTTCTTGGTGGGTCTTCCAAAAAAACCGGATACACATGCAATTAGAAAGCAGAAAAAAAATAGAAGTTATATGAATATCTCACCTTTTTAACATAAAAAGAGATCCGGGCCTCCTAAAGGTTTGACCTTTGATAGTTACCCCAGATGATAAGCAAACAGAAGTCTGCATCAGCAAAGAGAAATTTTCATAAAATTTTCCAGAAATCCCTAATTCTGAGCAAAAAAAACCCAAAACTTTGATGATCAACCATCATCATATAACAACTCAAAAGAACCCTTAAAATTTTGTCTTACGCAGGCTAATTCATGCATTGGGATTTCAATATATGTACAGAAACATTCATCATCAGAATTAATTTACAAAATTCAAACCGAAAAAAAAATCAAAATTACTGGAAATAATCAATAAAAATACACCGAAAACACTTACCCGGTATAATTGGATGATCAAAGCAAGATCGTGAGACCATAAGGAGAATGATTATCAACAAAGAAGAGAGAAAAATCTCTGCAAATTAAAGAAAATTAAGAGAGAGAAAGAGAAGGAATGGGTGAGTTCCAATGGAAAAATAACCTGTTTCTGCTCTTTTGTGTATTGCAAATTGTTTTTAGGTGCATCTTTTTTTAATATATAAATAAATTGAAAAATGGGTCATGCCAAATATATTAATGTACTTTTTTTCTTTTCTTTTTTAACCGCTAAAGTGATTATTCATCAAAAAAATTTAACCGCTAAAGTGACACGTGGCTGATCCGTTTTGTCATTTTGACGGCCATGATTGTTTCTTGAAGATGTGGCTGGTAAGAGTGTTCCTAGGACCGTACTTGTGGGACTGATCCCACAGTTTCCTCACATGAATTGAAAGAAGTACACATCTGTAGGTAAGTCTCGTCCAATTCATGTTAAATAACTAGGGAGTCATTTACACGAGTACGGTTCTATGATTGAATTTTCCCAAAATATGCATTTGCATTTCTTATTCTTTCCTTTCACCATTTTTATCATATATTTTCTACCAAAAAAATAAAGTGTTAATTCCATTTTAGTACCACAAAATATTGACAAATTGACGATTGAGTAGTACTTCTTTCAAATTGACAAATCAGTCACAAATTAGTAGGGGGTGAGCATCGATTTTGAAATCGGTAGTTTGAAATCGGTTTTTTCGGTAATTTGATTTTTGAAAATACCGACCTATTTCGAACCGAATTCGAATTGAATTCGGTATGAATTCGAATTCGGTATATTTACCAAATTACCGATTTCAAAACTTCAAGAAAACAATTTACCTGTAATTCATGTTCAAAATCCATTAATGATTCATATCTTAAGTTCAAAATATCAGTCCAAAGTACATACATGTAATCAAGTTAGAGTTTAAAGTCCAATTTACAAAATTAAAGTCCAAAATACATGAATGATTCATGTTTTAAGTCCAAAATACATAAATCATTCATGATGCAAGTTCAAAAGAGCATGTATCTACAAAAAACAATATCCAACTTCTTCCAACATCTTCTGCACTTTACTTCAAAGGTCAATTGTGGTTGATTCATCACCAGCTTTGAGAATTTCTGCAATAAGAAAACAATTTTTTAAAGTATCTTTTTTAATGAATGTAAGTAAAGAAGTAATGAAAATAACTAAAGAATTTTAAAAACATACAAGATTCAAAAGTTTCAAGTTCATCCAAAGACTCTTCTATGTTTATTTCTTCATGTGATGTTCTAAACCAATCTGCAGTGCATAGTAAAGCTTGCACAATCCTAGGAGTCAAAGAACTCCTAAATTGATCAAGAACTCGACCGCCTGTACTAAAAGCAGATTCAGAGGCAACTGTAGAGATAGGAATAGCTAACACATCTCGGGTCAATTTGGAGAGAATTGGGAATCTAAGGCTATTTCCCTTCCACCACATTAAGATATCTAAATTGTCATTTTCTTCGACTGCCTCCTCCAAATATTTGTCTAACTCAGATTTGGTATCTCTACCTCCTAGTTCCAATCTTCTTTTCTTAAACTCTAACTTGTACTTGTGATTTATTAATTTTGAGTGGTCTTCCTCAATTGCACATCTACCCTTTGAAGAAGGAGCCTATGAAGAAGATGTACCATTTTTTGGCCTTGATTTTGGGTCAGCAAGATTGCTACCCTTTTCATACTCACAAAACATATCAACTAAAGCATCTTTTGCAAGCCCATCAAGCTTAATTCCATCAACTTCACCATACATTTCACATAACACAAATTTAAGATATTCAAATTTATTTCTTGGATCAACAATAGAGGCAATAAATATTAGCATATTCATCTTCTCAATCTTACCCCAATTCTTATCATATTTCTCCTTCATTGACACTGCCATAGAATTTAAACTAGTTTCATCATATGCTGCCATGTCATGTAAAGTACTATGAATGTGACTAATTTCATTGAAGAAGTTGTTGGCAGTCACATATTTGGTCCCAGAAACATTCAAAGTTATTTGATAAAAGGTCGCCAAAAATAAAACCAAATTTCTAGCACTTTCCCAATCAGATTTTGAAGGCACATTTTCTAATTTTGTATGCACACAATGATCCACCACTCCCAACCTCTCAAAAGCTCTCTCAAAATTTTGAGCTATTTCTAGCATTATGTAGGTGGAGTTCCACCTAGTAGAAACATCCAAACTAAGCAACTTTTTGCTCTCAATTTTTTCAGCCGCAACACACTCTTTGAATTTTTTAAGTCTAGCCGGTGATTGTCTAACATATCTAACTGCTAACTGGATATTATCAATTGATTTTCCAACCTCTTTTATGCCATCGGTCACAATTAGATTAACTATGTGAGCAATACACCTAACATGAAGCCATTTCCCATCTAACAAAGCTTTCCCCCAATTTCGAAGTTTTCCTTTCAGATATTGAACCGCTGTATCATTTGATGATGCATTGTCTACTGTAATAGTCAAGATATTATCAACTCCCCAATCTATAAGACAATTCTCTATGGTCATACCAATTTCACTTCCCTTGTGACTAGCAATTGGACAAAAATTGAGAATTTTTTTTTTCAAACTCTAATCATTATCAATATAATGTGCAGTGAGACACATATAATTTATCTTTTGAATTGAAGTCCATGTATCCGTGGTTAAGCAAATTCTTGACTTATTATTTTTTAGAGGATTTTTCAATTGAATCCTTTCATCTAAATACAATTGATAACAGTCCCAGGACACAGTCCATCTAGATGGAATCTTAAAAGTGGGACAAATAGTTTTCATCAATTTTTGAAATCCTTTTCCTTCTACGTGTTTAAAGGGCAACTCATCAACAATTATCATGTAAGCTATACATTTCCTAATAGCCTCAACATCAAGCTTCCAACTCATAACTTTACCCTTGACCTCCCCATTTTCATTTTCAGACTCATCCACATATAATTTAGATTGACCACTAGACTGATTTTCAGGATTTAATTTACATTTTTTATAATGTGTATTCATTGGAGTCGTACCATTATTCTTAGGATCAGCAGGGAGAATCTTACCACAGTAGTTGCACACACCATGGCGAACTTGGTCTATGTATGTGATTGAAAAATGTGTCCAACACTTGGCCCTTTTCTTGTACTCTCCTATTTTCAAACATTTACCAGCTTCCTGATCCGTATCTACACATTGAGATGAGGGTTGTACATCTTCCAAATTGTCCTCGTAAATAGAAGACATAGTTACCTGTAACAACAAGCTGTAAATATATCAGTTTTCTATTTTAACAAAAGTAGTTTTTACTAGTTTTTCTATCACCTTTCTTTTACCCAATTTTCTGTTTGAACAACTTTAAACAATAAGGCTTCCAAATTGTTTTATCCTTTTTCAGATGAATATGTTCTCTGAACATTCAATTAGTTTTCCATTTTTTTAAATGTTCTCAAGCTTTTTAATAAAGTACATGTAGATCGGAGACGAACTTGGTCTGGTTGTAGATCGGATACGGACTTCGTCGGTTAGAATTTTTGAAACTAAGGGTAAGGGAGACTGGGGGTAAGGGAGACTGAGGGTAAGGTAAGGGATTTATTCAAATTTCATAGCTTCTGCAAAAGAGGATTTTGGAACTTTGGAGAGAAAGGGAAAAGAGGCAGCAAAAGCAGCTGCTGCGCCGCTGCAGTTGGATTTTGGAGAGAAAATTAGGGTTAGATTTTTTAGGGTTTAGGTATGAGACTATTTGTAGTATATTTTTTAGTATTTTTTAACCATGTTTTTTATTAAAACATTTTTTTTAAATTATAAATATATAATAAAAATGATTATATATATTCAAATAATATTTTAATATGAAATTGAATTCGAATTCTAATTCGGTAATACTGTCCGAATTCACCGATTTCAATTCTAAATCAGTATACCGATTTCATTAAAATTCAATACCGTATTCGAACCAATTTCGAAATTTTCGAATTCGATATAATCCGAATTACCGAATTCGATTTACCAATTTCAAATCGAATTCGGTCGGTAAATCAATTTTTACCGAATTTGCACACCCCTACAAATTAGCCTGAATCTGGAATAATTTGATTGGAAATTATTTAAACCCCACATGTTAGAAGGGTATATGAAGGTCTTTTGGAAAATTCATTTACAAGAAGAAAAAAAAATATATTTAAATGTGAGATATTATCTAAAATACAAAAAAAAAAAAATTATAATATATTCTTTTTATTTTTATTTTCCTCCTTCAACGTGAAATAAAAAGGAATAAAAATTGTTTTTTATAAATATTAAATAAAAGAGAAAAAATATACTTCCATCTTACTATTAAGGACAAATAAGACATTTCATTACATCCGACTAAGTCAAAAGAGGATGTTGTCGTGTGGGTGGACAATACTAAGTAGTCTGTCTGACATCGTTGGAATACATCATTCGGTCTGGAAATGTGAAGGAAAATGACTGGATACCTGAGTTTGGCCAAGTATGTATGCGGGCTGACCTTCTTGCATAGTGGTGAGATTACTTTGAATGAAATTAATTCAACCATCTCAATCCTCTGCCGGCCTTGTGACCATTGTAATATAGCCATAAGTTAGTGAAGGCTGATAATATTTCCAATTTGGTGTTCTTCCAATCCCTTCAGATATATGGGCATGCACTTGAGGAGCCGTAACAGTTTGACGGCTTTCTATGACCTGTATTTCATTCTGGATCAATGACTTTATGACCATCACTAGTTGTAGTACAAGACTTTGTACTTGTTGGTCAATACTTTCACCAATATGTCGCTTAATGGTTATACAAAATGTTGATATGGCGGGCGAGTCTGAGTAAGGTGTTTGTTAGCCCAAGGTTTGTGTTGCAAATTGAACCGGTTACATATTATCAATTTTTGGCCGAATCTGAGTAGTATTCAGGAAAGACACGCAGTGATGTTCCGCACAGGCGTGCCAGGAAGTGTTTCCACAAGAAACCCGGTCGAACCAAGAAGTTAGGTTGGTCGGACCTTGTTTTTACACTTGGAATTCCTTCTCCCAAGATGGTTTACACTTAGAAAATGGTGACTTGATCAAGTATGCATTTTTTAAAACAACTCCTCACGCAGAAAGAATGTTCGGGGTCAATTGGATACCTTAACACTAAGTATGCGTTATTAGGAAAGTCCCTCACGTAGAAAGCCTAGTCTAAGATGATGGATTCTACCTAAGTATGCGTTATTGGATAAGAATCATCACGAGAAAGCTTGGTTGTTTAAAAAAATAAAAAAACTAAGTCTAAGTTACTTCATGGAAATATTTAAGAAAGCATAATAAAAAAAACTATAAAATGAAGATAAAAAATTGATTTGATTGTTGGGTAGTTGAAGGGTGATTTTTCATTTTCAAATATTTTCCTATTTATAGATGTTTCTTTCCTTTGAAATCATGTCAATTCTTTGTAAAAACGTTCAATGCTACCAAGATATTGCATGTTCTTCTTTGCTCCACGAGTTATGACAGTAGTGGAGGTCGTGGAAAGTTTATCCATGTCTTGGACGGTTGATAGTTATCGTCCATTTTTGTTAGGAACCAGCTCCCCCATGATTTTAGCATGTACAACTAACTTATCCTTAAATATCATTCACATTATCCATTATTTGCTTCATTACTTGATAGTGAAGGTAAAAGGCCCTTATCTCTATCTCGGTCTACATCAATTCAGTGGTCAAGTCTACCGAAGCAAAGGTCAGTCGACCTACCTAATATCTCGATCGTCTGGATAGAATTAGCCATTTGGAGTATTGGAATATTCAAAACTTGAAATAAGGACAAAAACACACTGGTCGTCCAGTTCAACACGGGTCGGTCGACCGGACATCACTGGTCTTCCGAGGGTAGGCCTAGGTCAACCGGATGACAGTCCCAAAGTGGTTTTTACACTTACTTAAGTTTCTAATGTTCTCATGCACATGCCTAAGTGTTTTGTAAATATAGAAAACATATTTTAAAGTACTTAGGAATTGGCCAACTTGTTTTCAAAAACCTTTTCAAATAAATGAACAAAGTAAAACATAAGGTTTTGAAAACATGCAATGTTGAGCTTTACACATTCTTATAACCTAGTATTCTCAAAGGAAGATTAGTCACAAAGATAATACCTATGTTGACTAGACTAATCTTCTTGGAAGTCTTCCATATAATGCGGATTGAGTTCATGCTTGTGCTATGGAGTCTTGCAAAGTGTAGCTTTCTTGTGTGTAATATTAATACCTTGGTTTACACAAGAAGCTATCTTACCATTTTCATCAATGTTGGTGTGAGTGATAAGTATCCTATCATTAAAAACATGCTCACACAAACATTAGAACTATCAATGGTTTGTTATCATCAAAACAAGATTGACCACTTTGCCCTTCGGGCTAACAAAAATGATAAAAGTGGCTAAGCGCAAATACGTTGATGACCTATTTGGCTATTAATGGAAAAAACGTCAATTTCATCCTAAATGTATTTTCTAAGGGAGTTTAAGGTCCTATTCGATTAATTTTAACCATTTTCATCATGCTGGTTTTTACGAACTACTATTTATATCATTCCGTCTAATTTTCTGTCTAGATATCATCAATTCAGTCATGTGCCTCACATGTGAGACACTTTTAAGAGTATTTCAGACATTTCAATATATTTCTCTCAAGAAAAAACTTGGGCAGTCAATTGTTAAACAAAATATCTATGAATACTCAATTTAAATTAACTAAAAAATAAAACATCTAAATCCATCCCCACCCCCTCCATGTTCCTCCGCCCTCCCCCCCATTCCCCCACCATCGTCGACCACCACCACCACCTGCAACAACTCATGGCCAATTTCTTCTTCTTATTATTATTTAGTATATGATGAAGTGAATATTCCAATAGTTAAAATGGAGTTTGAAGGAAATGGAAATGCAAATTTAGCAGCAGAATTGTGGATGTTATTGGAATTTTTTACTTTGCAAAAGCTGATGCATCTCAGGTTTGTTTGGCTCTTGCCAGTCTTACATATGAAGATGAGATTGGAATTATTGGGAATTATCAGCAGAGGAATACAAGGATTATTTATAATACTAAAGAATCTAAATATAGTCTTCCAAATCTAGCAAGCATAAGGACTAAAGCCAAGTAAGATGATAGCACTTGGGGCATATTTTAGTGATTAAAGGAAGAGAACGAATTTGGAAACAGAGGAAGAATGCAAACAGATTCTGGGTCCAGAAAAAGACCCACAAAAAATTTAATTTATTTTTATTCAAAGGAACAAACACCCAGCAAAACACATGACCAAATGAGAAAAAATTACCAATCATCAAGAATATAAAATTCAGACAAAAATCACCACACAAATGAAAAAGGGGAGTCAATAGTGTAGTACCAGTTGAGTGACTTAGTATTCATGGAAAATGGTGGTTGTTGCAGGTGATGGAGGTGATGGTTTACAGTGGTAGGGGAAAGGTGAGGGAGCGGAGGAAAATGGAGGGGGAGGGGATGAGTTTAGATGTTTTATCTTTTAGTTAATCTAAATTGAGTATTAATAATTATTTTGTGTTACAATTGTGTACCCAATTTTTTCTTGAGTGAAATATATTGAAATGTCTGAAATATCCTTAAAAAATGTCTCGCATGTGAGGCATATGACTGACTTGACGGTATCTAGATAGAAAATTAGACGGAAGGATATAAATAACAGTTCGTAAAAATCAACAGGATGAAAATGGTGAAAATTAATCGAACACGATCTTAAACTCCATTAGAAATTACATTTAAGACGAAATTGACGTTTTTGCCAATGCATATATATAGCGGATTTATCTAATTATGTACATATATATTTAAAGTTATCTTAATAATCATATTATTCCTCAAGGTCGAACTACTAACATGATCTCTGCATTTGTCTTATTTATTTATTTTTTGATGGATATCTCTGCATTTGTCAATTAGTATGTAAATAATTTATGAAAGATAAGTTAAAAATATGATATGTAGAAAATGGACTTGGGTCTAACTCATTCACTCAAAAGGTACCTTAAGAGGGGGGAGGATTGCTCAATCCTTATAAAGAACAAATTTGTTCACTAGCTAGTCGATGTGGGATTTCAACACACCCCCTCACGGCCAGGGCTGGACATCTGGACCGTGAACAATAATGGGGCGCAACATCGAACTAGGTGGCTCTGATACCATGTAGAAAATGAACTTGGGCCTAACTCATTCCCTCAAAAGGTACCTCAAGAGGGGGAGGATTGCCCAATCTTCATAAAGAACAAATTTGCTCACTAGCTAGTCGATGTGGAATTTCAACACACCCCCTCACGGTCAGGGCTGGACATCTGGACTGTGAACAATAATGGGGCCCAACATCGAACTATGTGGCTCTGATACCGTGTAGAAAATGGACTTAGGTCTAACTCATTCCCTATAAAGGTACCTCAAGAGGGGGAGGATTGCCCAATCCTTATAAAGAACAAATTTGCTCACTAGCTAGTCGGTGTGGGATTTCAACATGATAGGCATAGTATATATACCTTAATGGAACCGACTGAATAATAACATGTAATAATCAGAAATCAACAAGAATTTTCTTCTTAACTCAAAAGGAACCTCCAAAAACAATTTAAAAACTCAAAAGGAAAAAAAATAAAATAATAAAAAATCCTTTAACTACCCCTTAACAAAAATTAACCCATAGTGATAGTGCTAAACAAATTCTTTAAAAGAAAATCTTCCTATATATACAAAAACAATTTTTACTTTTTACTTTTCTCTTTTTATCGATAAACTTTTATTTTAATTATTTATGTAGATAAACTATTTTCGAACTACTACTTTTGTCAAATTAGTGTGAAATTTGTGATTTTATGCCACTTTTAATCACATGTTATGCACATATCCTCAGCATTAAGGACTTAAATTGACAAAAATACCATTAAGATTGACAAACATATACAAACATGTGTTCAAATGTGACTAGAAATCACTAATTTTACACTATTTTGACAAAAATAGTAGTTCAAAAATAGTTTATGAATAAAAATAACTAAAATAAAAATTTACTAACAAAAAAAATCAAAAATTATTTGCATCTTCTTGCTTGATTATACTTGATTTTCCTTGTGTATGTTGTTGTATAATTGCTGAATGCATTTTCATAAGAGTCAGCATATGCATAGTCTCAATCTAGATCTCTTGTCTGTTGGTGACCCTAGTCTAAGATATATTCCGATTATGTTATGTTTTAAGTGCTCGGAAGCGCTTTATGTCCCCTTTGTCCTAGCCAGACCTTGCGTAAGTAAAACGTTAGGGTTATTAACAGTGTTGTAGAGTTAGCGTGGATGAACGATGACATAAGAGGGGTATATCCTTAAATATCCCTTTCTGAGCCTTACCAGTTACTATGTGATTAAAAAAAGGCAATTCCCATATTGTTGAACTTTGCTTGAAGTTTCTCTAGAGAAGATTTCTCTGGAGTTCCGTATTATAACCTGAACAATGAAATCAATTTCAAAGTGCTTGGTTTTTATAATGAAGATAATAGGTCAATTTGTAGTCCTTTTTTTATACATTTAGGTCAAATAATAATCAAATATACTAAATGTTAACCAATTTGTAAGCTCTTCAATTATTTTTTCTTACTTTCCTATCTTAACAACACGTTTGGTACGCTAAAATAAAAAATAATAAAATCAAATTATTTTCTCAATGAAATCTCTTTACACCCGTTATATTCCAATTTTTGGAAAGTAAAGCCAAAATGGTATAATGATTCAATTTATATGTTAGGTGAAACTATGGGTGTATTTGGACTAGAGCTTGGGTTAGTTTTTTCACTCCGAATTATAAAAAGTGATGGAATGAAATTAAATATAATATGATATAAGTGCCCTAGTAGCATATACATGCGAAAATACAATTAAACATATCATTCATAAAATCTTACTTGAATATTATAGACATTATAAATCAAGTGTGTGTGTGTGTGTCTATATATATATATATATATATATATATATATATATATATATATATATATATATATATATATATATATATATTACTTAGTTGTTGAAACATAATTTATATTAAAAATTATCAACATAGTTATAAAAATAACTTTATTTTGAATTGAAAATAAATTAAAATTACTACATATACTAAGAAAAATAAATATTATGGAATTATTATCTATGAAATTCTACCAAGAGAAATAAAATATTTATGACAAAATACGAAATATATTGTTATCTAATTGAAAGGTTATAATTAATCAGAAGAAGGATATAACCGTGACTTACTATTAATAAACGATTATAGTTTTTTTTTTTTTATTGAAATGTCATTCCATAGTTTTTGACAATCCAAATATTAGAATGAAAATAGAAGTTGAAGAAGTTATTCCATTTTAGTATACCAAACATGCCCTAAATGTTTAAAAATAAATGAAAATTTGTGATAGTTAATATATTCATACGTTTTTTGAGTAGATCTCATCCAAATCTTTTACGTGTCTTACAAAAGAAAAACAAGAAAAACGACTTGAATAGTTTCTATTCAAAAAAAGAAAATGACTTAAAAGTGAAAAATAATATTTTTTGATGTTATCTCTAATTTTCAATGTAAATTTGCATTAAATAAAACTGTAATGTCTAACAATATTAAGACATTAAAAGTTTAATCAATGTAAAAAGGATATACTGTATATAGTTTTCTACCATTACTATGTAAAAGTTTTCCCTTTTATGGCGTGCTGGTAAACAAGTTAAATTAAGACGATGTAGTAATGAAATATGCTAATTTAATTATTTAGATACGTGTCTATCCCTTTTTTCAATTTGTCATCACTCTCAATTGATACTGAAATTATTTAGTTGAATCAGCTCATGAATAAAATCTTAAAACTAAACGAAGAAGAGTGATCATAAGCCATCTAGGGAGGACAAGATACCATTCATTGACATTGACCATGGGTCCGAGGACTTATAGAAGTAGGGGACGTCACCCCTATAAAGTGAGTAGGGGCGGCTACCACAAACTAACAAATCAATAAGTTAGAGTACAGGTCGAGAATATGTATATTTACAAGAAGAGAAAATCGCTATTTATACCACATAATTATTTACTAAGTTCGATTTTTAGCACAAACTATTTATTAATCATTGAATAGCATGAACTATTTACAGGCACCCAATTATGTCCAATTAAAGATTTCGGCGACTTTTCAAACCAAAAAATGTCGCGTGCCAAGCACTTGCAATCGGAACAAAGGGTAAAGTAGTCATTTCACTCCATTATTTCTTCTTGTTCATCTTCTCCAAAGAAACCCTAGAATTTTCCACAATTTTGAATAGTAAACCCATTCCCACCTCCATTGTAGACTCCCCCAAACACATCTCCTCTTCCAAATTTCTTTCCAATTTTCATCAATTCTCTCAAAATTCACATTTCCAAATTCTCCAATTCATTGTTTCCTTCCATCACTACTTGCTCTGCTCTATTTGAGGGACATTTCCCACAATTTGATAACCAATTTGCATTTATGTATTGATGAGAGAAGAAGAAGAAGATGTATTAATAGGGGAGTGTGAGTATATTATTGTGCATTAAAATGATGGAATTTCTAGGGGTAAAATTGAGTTGGGTTATGGTGGGTGAAGATGGAAGATGATGATGGGGAAGATGGGTTTTTTTTTTTTTTTTTGACATTTCTGCCCTTTGTTCCGATTACACGTGCTTGACACGTGACGTTTTTTGTTTGAAAAGTCGACGAAATTTTTAATTGGACATAATTGGGTGCCCGTAAATAGTTCATGTTATTTATTGCTTAATAAATAGTTTGTGCTAAAAATCGAAGTTAGTAAATAAGCATGTTCTATAAATAGAGAATTTCTCTTTACAAGAATATCAGTAGCACAAAGTTTCACTTTTTGGGTGGTCTCCAATTACGTAATTCTAAAAAACAAAATCTTGCTTTATTAACTAGTTTGGCTTGGCATTGTTTCATTTCTAGGAAATCAGATTTATGGTCTTATATTATATTGGCACGTCATTTCCAAGGTGATCTATATAATATGAATCCTCTTCACTCTCCTTCACCTATTTGGAAGAGTATTTTAGCTGGTTGGAAATTATGTCAACCTCATCTTAAATGGAAATTAGGTAATGGCCATTAAATTTCTGTCTTTAATGACAATTAGTTATCCTTGGGAAAACTTAGATCTTATTTTATAGGACCTTTGAACAATTCTGAAAACACACTTAAGGTTAATGATATCATCTTGAATCATAGCTTCTGTCTGGATAATATCTCATTTCCAACTTTACCTCATTTTCCCTCTTCTTTGATGTTATCAATTAATCTTAATAACCTTGATTGTCCTTTCTGGGCTTTAACACGAGATGGCAAATTTTCTGTTGGTTCTGCCTATATAAGTCATCAATAACATTGTGAGCATTATTCCACTAGTTCATGGAATTGGATTTTGTATATTAATTAAAACTCTCCCTAAAATTCAATTTTTTATTTGGCTTTGCTCTCATGATAGGATACCTCATTCCTGTCTTCTTGGTAAGTTTAATATTCTTCCACAGGTTACTTGTAGTATATGTAACACTAGCATTGAAGACACTAATCATGTACTTCGAGTTTGTCCTCAATATAAACTTTACTGGGCTGCAATGATAAAAAAAAAAATTAGATATTAATATTATTGGTCAACTTAGGAGCACAGGTAGTTTATCTTCTTGGCTTAAATCAAACTGCACCAGTTCTTTTCTCCACCATGAAGGACTTCCTTGGGCTACTACTTTTACCTTTGCTTGTTGGTCACTTTGTTTAAATAGAAACACTCACATTTTTAATAAACAAACTAGTTTAATTAGTGTTAAGGAAACTATCACTAGAATTAGGGAATATTGTTTCATGAATGTGGCTACTTCTAAATCTATTACTTACCGCTCTATCCCTCTAAAATGGCATCCTCCACCTGATAACTGGTATTCTTTGAATACTGATGATTCTTGCCTAAGAGATATTGGAGGGGCATGAGGGGTTATTCACACTTCCACAGGTGATTGGGTTATTGGTTTTAGTCTACACTTAGTCTCTACCACTTCCATAGAGGCAGAGATTCTGGCATTGCGATTTGGCCTTAATTTGGCTAGAGAAAGGGGCATCACTCTTCTACAAATTGGTGTAGACCAAAAAATTGTGTTAAACCTATTACAATCGAATTCAAATCTGAAATATTTTAATTTTATCTCTGATTGCAGGTTCCTGATAACCATTCTCGATCAGCACAACATTACTCACATCTTCAGGGAACAGAATCAAGTGGCTGATATATTGTCAAAACATGGGACATCATCTTGTACTTCATTCCAAATTTTTCTGGAAGTTCCGCAGTTTGCTTATCCTCTTTGGCATAATGACAAGATTGGTAAGACTTTTGCTAGATTGCAAAAGCATTTTGATTAATTACGGATTATAATATTCGGCCTGTATTTTAATTTTCCCTTTAGATTTTTGTACTGACTTTTATCTATTAATAGAGATAATCACTATTTATACCCATTATCTAACTTTGAAAAGCAAGTTATACCCTTTATCTTTTTTGCGTGCCATAAATAGCCAGTATAATTTTTGAGGTGCCATTTATACCCAAAATGAGGATTCCGTCGTGTCGTAGAAGCAATAAATCGTCTCTCTGGTTTGCTGGAGATGAAATCATTCCAACCGAGGGAAGACGCAGATCGGATTTCACCGAGGTGCTTACTCACGCCTCGAATCCCTGCTGTCCCGATTCGTCGACTTATCATCCGATTTCGCCTTTAGTTTGGGTATAAATGGCACCTCAAAAATTATACTGGCTATTTATGGCACAAAAAAAAATAAAGGGTATAACTTGCTTTTCAAAGTTAGATAATGGGTATAAATAATGATTATCTCATATTAATATATCTTCGTTTTTACCGCACAAAAAAAGTTTCACTTTCTGGGGGTCGAATATTTCAGAATAATGGACCAAATTGTAAGAATTCCACAAGTTTTGGGGCTAATAATGAAAGTAAAAACGCCTATAAATAGTACGCCATCGCCCTTTTTACTTCTCTTTTCTTCTGATAGTTGACGGACGACATCGATTGGAACCACATCCATTGAGTTTAAAGGCATGCTTCGCATTTCTCTGCTTTCTTAGTTTTTCGAATTCTCGATTTTCTCAAAACTTGCGTTCAATTCTTGGTTGCATTTCCGATTTTTATCAGTTTTTTTTTGCTTTTTTGCTATTTAATTGTTCTCTGTGTTTTCGTGTTTGTCGGTCTCGTAGTAAAAATTCTTCCCATTTTTTGATTGTTTTGCGTATTTTTCTGTTTCTTGAATATTTATATTCGTAATATCTGCTTCTGGTTCTTGATTATAAAATATTTTTACCTAGATTTGTTAATTCTGTTCGGTAATCCGGAATTTCGGCGCAAGGGGCTACTTTTAGGGTTTCGTCAGAAAATTAATATAAGAAATATTGTTTTTTTTTAATTTGGTACCTGCTGCTGCTGTTAGATTTTCTCAGAAAAATTGAGAAAATAGAAAATGTTGTTTGGTTATTAGATCTAATATGTAGATTTAGCACCCAAAAAAAAGAACTATAATTTACAGGATTCTGATGCTGCTCCAAATCCAATCAAGTAATTATCTTCTTCTTTAATGGTCTGATTTTCAATTTTAAACCCATCTTTTATCTCATCTTTTTTCTGTTTGAATGGAGCTTACTGATCAAAGAACCTCTGCTAGAGGTTTATGAAGCCAACAATTTGAATAGTTTCCTTTGTTTACGTGATAATGAACATATACCGTAAAGAAAGCTACTACGCTTCAGAAGGAAATAAATAACACATAGTATGAGTACCTTCATTTATCCACTGGCCTATTCCAAGGGTTTAATTCAACATTATAGAGGGCGTTTTACTCCGTGATTTTTTTGCCAAAGTGCTGTTTTAGATTTGCATGTTTAAATAGATACATTGGGAACTTCGAGTTTATAGTAATTCTTAAAATCTGTGATTTCTGCATTCTATTAGAAGTTTCTTTGTATAGTTGATTTAAGAAGGGTAGCTGGAGTCATATGTAAATAGTTAGATCTCTTCTTATTCATAAAGACTTAGGTTTGAAATTGTTCTCTTCATATTTTCTTTAGCATGATCATACTTCATAGGTTGTGCACCACTAATGCTCTGGATGCTGAATGAAAGAAGCATGGTGATGTGCACATAAATCAAAATGGTTCTTGGGTCTGCCTTCTCTGATGCCTTTTGGCTTTGATTTGAGGGCATGATTCTGTAGCAAACGCGACGGCATAGGGGACCATTGTTACATGTGTATTATATGAGCAACCACTTTGTGCACTTGTTGCCAAAGGTTAGGTTAGTCTCCAATACATCTGTTTCAGTGGTATCCTGGGATCAGCCACTTTGTTTGACAAAGGTTAGGTCTGTATCCCGTCCATCCCCGCCCATACCCCCAATTATTGGGGACTTAATGGGTTATGCTATTGTTGTTGTTGTTGTGTTGATCATACTTCATAGGTGCAAGCGCACGGGATTTATTACCTTTCTTGTGTTCACCTTTTGTGTATCTAGCTTTTTTGTTTCGGCTCAACTCCAAGTATCTTAGTATCATAACCTCCAATCACATTGTTTCATAAACTTGATAACTTTATCCTGTATCATTTGGCAGAATTGAAGGGAAGTAGAAATGGGGAAAAGGAAGTCAAGGGCAAAGCCCCCGCCAAAGAAGAGAATGGACAAGCTTGATACTGTTTTCAGCTGTCCTTTCTGCAACCACGGCACCAGTGTGGAATGCCGCATTGATATGAAGAACTTGATTGGTGAAGCATCATGCGGAATATGCCAAGAGAGCTTCAGTACCACAATAACAGCTTTAACCGAGCCTATAGACATATACAGTGAGTGGATTGATGAATGCGAACGAGTCAACAATGTTGAAGATGATGAAGGCGCTTAAGGACGAGGTTAGAGATCCGGAAGTTGTTGATTTCATATATAAGTGTGAAAAATCTATGAAAGTTAGCTAGCTGTCTTAAGTTGGCACTTAGAATGACTAGAGGTATCAGCGCAAGTGAATTGAGCGCGGATTTAGCTCTTCACAGTATGTTAAATTCATGTTGTTAAAGCGGTTTTAGAGGTTTAACTGCTCCAGATATGTGAATTATAAAAACTGACCATGCTTCCTTGTTTGCTCCAAAATATCCCTTAATTTTTGTAGTTCTATGCCTTTATTTTGGCTTGGTACAACTTCCCTTGTGTTTGATGATACGTTTTGTTGATCATGTCCTACGGCGGTGAATACAAAATTTCTACTTTAAATTGATTCTCAAAAGGAAATTGTTTGTCACAGTTATCAATTTTATGCTTTCAGAAAAATATACTCGAACTAGAAAACAACCCAGTGCAGCCCAATCTTATCAATCTTACATTCTGAGGTAATTTGGGTACAAGGTGTGGAATGGGATAATAATCTAGAGACGAGGATTGCCATTTGCATTAATTAAAATTTTCACAACTGGAATCCCATTCTAACTAAGGATTCTTGTGGATCCGGAGGTTCCAGCTACAGGAGGACCAGGAACGGAACCCTCTTTTTCCGCCAGACTCTTTGGTCGGTATTAAGAACACTGGTTTTAAGAATGAGTGATCGCCCTTCTCCGACCCTTAATGTCCAACCTGAGAGTGGGCAGCTAATGCGAAAATGCGATTGCATTATAAGGTCACAATTGAACAGATCGAGCAAGCTCGAACTGACGTAACATGAAACCTATTAATTCGAAAGCGCCACGAAGAGCAACAAAAGTCCACAGTTTCTTCCTTTTCCAAAGGGGTCAAGGGGAGAGTATTTGGAATCAAGTATGACCAAAAATTATTTGGGTGCCATTTATATCATCAATTATTCGTGTTTCGATTATTACAAACAAAAGACATGTCAAAATTTTATATATAAGATAATAAAGTTGGGACAGAAGCTCAAGAAGACGACAATTGACATAATGTGAGATGTGGCCCAATAAAAACATACACGTAGAAGATTTGACATTAATTTCCTATTTAAAATCTGTTGCCATTACTTATACCCTTCAGTTACAATCTTTAGTTACTATGAAGATAAACTCTTTGCCTCATAATTGATGTCATAAGTTACTACATCAATAAATAGATATAATTTGTTTGATGAAAGTTACAAGCACTGTACTACTCCATTATGTATTATGGAAGAAAACAATCTTTTCACAAAATCACATAGATCATAATTTATACCATAACTTCCTTCAACAATAAAGAGCAACAATTACTATGACAGGAGTTAAATGAATTCTTCTATTACATCTAAATGCTTTGAGATATTAATGTAATTTTTTAATTTTATAAATACGTAGATATAATCATTAGTTATAGAAAACTACTACAACAAACTATTGAACAATCTGTAAAGTTATAGCTCTAAGCGGAGATTTGAAAAGACACATATATGAATTTTAAAAATATGGATCAAACAGAGGTTACATATTATTTTGGAGTTTTCCAGTTTTTTTTTGGGCATTCTCATTTAATAGATCATTTACTATCATTCATTCAAACATATAAAAGTCAAGTGGAAACCCATAACACAAGATCACATACCACATAATCCAAAATCAATCAAGAATTCTCTCACAAAAAAATAAGATACCAGCAAAATAAATATTATGAGAAAATCAAAATTTCAGTATATGATAAGTTCTTCCATAACCACTCCAAAGGCAAAAGCAAGAGAAACAATAAATTTCCGCAATATAAGATAAGTTGTTCCATATTCCTTCTTTTCATTTCTTAGTTTCCTCGAAAGCCTAAACTTTGATTCTATTTAGTTCTATTTAGTTGCAGCTTTCCATTTACCCAAAAAAAAAAAAATTACAGATACATTTCCAATTGAACAGTATAGTGGAATAGGAATAAGGGAGATTGTCTCAGAGAATGATGCTAGAGATGAAAGTGGGCAGCGGCGAACGGAGTAGAATCTGTCATAGGAAGAGGATATCGGCGGATAGATATGTGGCAGAAGCTAAATCAGATCTAATCGATTTTTTAAATTAGTGTGTAAAAATTGTCAACGTTGTTGGCATATGCTTAATCGTGGTAAAGGATTGGGAAAAATGGTCTGAGGGGATCTATGGAGGAAGAAGGGAGATGAAATGATCAAAGGGGCTAAGAAGGAAGGACAGAAGCGAGAAGGGGAACTAAGAGGAGAGAGGGTAGGGAGATAAGAAGCAGCTGATTGAGACGACGTTAGAAGAAGGCCAGGAAAAGCAGAAGAGAAAGAGAGAGACCTGGATTTTTTAGGTACATTTGTCATCCTTTTGTTTCTTTTTTCCTCTTCCAGATTATCAGTTTAATCCCCTTAAGAAAAGTTAAAAAATTTATATATTGAAAAAATAAAATGAATGTAGATCATCTATTCTTTTTACTGTTAGATAATTTCATTTTTCACCGATAATTTCTTTAGATATAAATTCTTAAAGATAATGAATATTTTTTTTAAAAAGAAAAGATAGTTGTACTTATGTATTATATAATAGATATTATTGAAAATGTCTTACATATATAATCAAAGAAAATTATGCTTAAATAGCCATTATTTATTAAGAAAACTTTCTCTCAATTATCTTCACTTATAACTGTTTTCCTCATAAAGTACGACTTGTGACAAAAAATAAATAAATTATCATTTAAATAAATAAATCAAAATAAATAGCATTATGTGCAACGCGCATTCTTAATTTTCTAGTTTCCTAATGAAGTCCAAATACAAGTGTGTATTCATTAGGAAATTTAAGATAATATAGGGTTAATTGCACTTTACTACATTTAAGTAAGGGGTTAGCACTTTTGTCCATAAAGTTTCAATTAGTGCATTTGGGGTATGTTCTATTAAAATCCGTTAAATCTCCGTTAAAAATCTCAACAAAATGACTTTGTTGCCTTACTCATATTTTTGCATTTCACTACTGTCAATATGATGCATTTTTCAATTTAATCCCTTCACTTAATAAATTAACTCATTCACGGTTTTTAATTTTAAACTTAAACTTTTTAGAGGGACAAAAAATATGAAAAGTTATATCAAAGTACTTTTCATTTTTTAAACTTAAGCACCTCATTTAGACTGGATCAGACTATGAAGTGCTTAGATCAGATCAGGCCCTATCGGACCGTGGTAGCGCAATCCAAAAACGGGCCGACATGATGGATAATAAGCTTGTGCTTTTTAATTCAGCTATGTAATCGGTTTAAAGCAGTCCGGTTAACAGTCCTTTTTCCACACCTGCAATATAACTGGAGCCGTCGGATAAAATTTTGAACAGGTCAGATTTGGATAGAGAAAAGGTGTGACTGACTTAAAAAGTAATAAAAAAATAAAATTTCTCTCTAAATCTGGACCGTTAAAAAATCTCATCCGACGTCTGGGATGATGTCCCTCATGTGCGGGACATTTGGTTGTCCCGCATAGGAGCCGTGAGCGGTTTAAAGTGCATTATTAAAATTATTAATTAAAAAACAAAAAATAATTAAAAAAAAAAAGTGTGTAGCAATTGAAAGTAGTCATGGTCCTTGTTTAGCGTTTACCTTCTATTTTTCAAGCCTAAGTGAAAACTTCTACAACATTTTGGAGGCACATAATAGACACACTCATTATTACTATTAGTGTCACGTCATGTTCCTAATTGAAAGTTTCTACTAATACAAAATCTCTTACATCTTAACTTTAAGTTTGATATAAACAAATATATGAAATCAAAACTTCATCATCTACAACTCCAAATAAAATAATATTTATAAAACTATATTATACACTGAGAAAACTAATATATATATATATATATATATATATAAACTATTTATGTATAAACTATTTATACTTTCCTATAAATAGGTTTAACAATAAAATAGAGCATTTTTAGCTTAAACTAGTTACAGATCTACTGTTTGTGTCAAATTAATGAATCAGAACACTTTTCAGGCCAAAATCCTGATGTGCCTTGCACATGACATCGGTGTCATGAGGGTATAATTGTCCAAGTAATTCATTCCTTCCAAATGAAAAATCCCTAAAATCCCTACATTTCCTATTCTTCATATTCTTTACCTTTTTTTTTGGGGTAAAATTAGAGCAACCAACATACATACTTCCCTAATTTCTTACCGAATTACAAAACTCAATCTATTATAGTAACCAGTTAACATACGATTTAGGAAAGAAGCAACTACACAGAAAAATGTTGAGCTTGTGCAGCTGCTTTCTCAAATTGCCTTTGGCATGTACCCTTTTATATCCTTCCAACATCTTGCTGATCAGTTCCTGGTCCCAAAGCCGGGAGGGCTAGGTCTTCCGGATGATGAGTCTGCAAATTGTTTCCTTGATTCTGCTCTTCTTTTCCCCCTTGCAGTACCAGGATCAGGAGCCTGAAGAAACAATGGCACGGGAAATGAGAGTTTCGTGTTTGTTAGGTAAATTCTTGTTCCAAAATTATAGGTCGAAGAAGAGCATTATAGTAAAGCAGCAGCTAGACACAACACAGGATTTTTGTACGGAAATTCAAAGACGAGAACCGAAATGTAGCCAATGTGATGGTCCGACAGTATCGTATTTAGTGTAGGCAGATAACTAAAGCATATGCACCTTCTGTTCAGATTTTAATGCCTCCTCTAGATTGCTGAGTGCAGGAATGGATCCACTTTCCATTACGCCCATCAAATTCTTCATGCGTACACGCATTGGGAAAAGTTGAGCAACAAGTTAACTCACCTAAAAGTAGAAAACAGAATTCAAGGGTTGGATCTTTTTTGTTTAGTTGCTTCTTTCCCAAATCGGGTATGTTAATTGGTTACTATATTAGATTAAGGTTTGGAATTGGGGAAGAAATTGGGGAAGTATGTGTTGAGTATTTTGATCTAATACTACTGATTGAGTATTAGCTCAAATACCACTTGTAGAGAATTCAATTGATAAACACTTTTATATTTCAATTGAATTTACACTACACAAAGCCACCTAACACTCACACTTATGTACTTGAGCTCACTTAGCTCTCAAGCTCACAACTTTGCTTCACTCTCAAAGTTGACTCTTGCTTTGGAGTACTTGCTCTTACTTGCTTTTACTTTCTTGCAAATGTTTACTACACATATCCTATTTATACTAGTTGGTTAGATTAGTCTCTAACCATCTAGAGTATTCTACCAACTAGGCATTTAATCTAGAACAATCTAAAAGCTAACCTTCTCATTTTCTCTAGTGTGTTCCCATGTCTTCCCTCATAGATCATTCTAGAACTTCTTTTCTAGGAATGAACTTATGGATCAATTCTAGAACTTTCTAGAGCTTGCTCTCTAGGAGATTTTATCTCTCCATTTCTTGAAGCTTCTAGATCAAGGGAGAGAGATAGTTGGTGATTTCTAACAGTATGTATGTTGGTTACTCTAATTTTACAAAGAAAATGGTAAAGAATATGAAGAAGATGAATACGAAATGTAGGGATTTTAGGGATTTTTCATTTGGAATGAAGGAATTATTTGGACAATTATACCCTCATGTCCGACGTCATGTGCAAGGCACATGAGTATTTTAGCCTGAAAAGTGGTATGATTCCTTAATTTGACACAAACAGCAGACTCGTAAATAATTTGAGCTAAAAATGCTTTATTTTATTGTTAAAGCTATTTATAAAAAAGCATAAATAATTGATGTATATATAACAGTTTTCTCAATACATTATATCATAAATTTAACTTCCAATAAACATTGTGAATAAATCTTCTCATTACAAAGCTAATCATTATAAGCGATAAATCCTAACTTATTCATTTCGATGCACTTCTCTAAAACTCTTATATCATATTTTCATAAGCCTCACACCTGCATAGTACGAAAATGAGTGAGATTCCAACTTAGTAAAAAATTAAACTCCTCCAATAATCAAACAGTTTGAAAACTTACTTTTCTTTTCTGAAAACATAATCTTCGACAATCTTATAGAGTTACGAAATCATGACTGCCAGAAGCAGTAAGTTTAAACAATATTTTTTGGGAAAATGACATGTATAATTCTTAAACTATTATCGAAGACATAGTTAGATCCTAAAAGTATTTCGACTTCTTGATAGGTCCTAAAACAAAATTCATGTCTTTTAAATGGTCCCACCATCAGTTTGACTGGCTGTTTTCGGCAAAAAATTGTCACGCTCCGATCACGTGACTTATTCACAAGGGCAAAATTGTCCATTCCCATCACACGTGCCAAGTAAAAACAAAATATTTTCTTATTCTATTTTCTCTCAGAAACACATCGGAGAAGCAAAATATTTTCTTATTTTATTTTCTCTCCGCCGTCGTCTGCCTCCTCTCAACCTTAGGGAGCTACGCCACCGTCTTTCTCCCAATCTTACGGTTCTCATCCACCTCCTTCAGACCAACCCTGCTGCGCACCTCCACCATCGTCTTCGATCGGCTACGGACCACCTCCACCGGGGCAATCACTCGCCCGATATTGTAGCATGTTTTCAAATGGCGGATCAAGATGGAAGTGGATTTATTGATGATAAAGAGCTCCAGAGGGCTCTTTCTTCATACAATCAGAGCTTTAGTTTGCGAACTGTTCATCTTCTCAAGTATCTCTTCACCGATTCGAATTCTCGAAAAATTGGTCCGAAGGAATTCACTGATCTCTTTTACAGTCTTCAGAATTTGAGGGCTATTTTTGAGAGGTTTGATAAGGACCGGAGTGGCAAAAATTGATATGTCGGAACTGAGAGAGGCATTACTTAACATGGGCTTTGCAGTTTCACCTATTGTTTTGGAACTGCTAGTATCCAATTTTGACAAGAGTGGGAAAAGGCCAAGGCCATTGAATACGATAACTTCATTAGGGTGGATTTGGGAATAAAAAAGTGCGAAAGGATGAAGAGGGTTAGGATTGAGAGATGAGAGTTTTCTTTACACGTGCGATCAACGGTGAGATCAATATCATATTTTTTTCTACCATTTTGCCCTCATTGATGAGTCACATGCCAAGAGCGTGACTATTAATGGCCGGAAACAACTAGTCAAACTAGTGGTGGGACCATTTAAAATACACGATTTTTGTTCCAAGGCCTAACAATAAGTCAAAATACTTCTGGGACCCAACTATGTCTTCGATAATTGTTTAGGGATGATCTAGGTCATTTTCCCTAAAAAAAATTTAAAGGATCGAACCCAACCAAATATTCTTACTACTCTTAGTACAATCCAAATAGCAAAGAAGGAAACATTGAAAGGCCCATGGCCTTTCCTCTTCATCTAACAGTACCGTGCATGCACTTCAATTCTCTTTGTCCTTTTCTAATTAAACAATTATGCATTTTTCTTTTAACAATTATAACAAAACCATTGGGCAAACGTCTGGAAGAATCCATGGATAGCTGTCCAGAAATCCCTTCGGAGAAATGTTAGTTTGGGATGGTATGATGTGGTCCTGTGTGGAGGTAAATAAGGTTGGGTAAATAATAGTTTAAATGTTAGGTGTGGGTCAAGAGCTGGGCCGTCTGGGGTAGGGTTGTGAAGCTTCTAATATAATAGCCCATTTGGATTTAAAATGAAATTTAAATGAACCAACTTTGAACAACTCTTAACTTTAAGGACTGAATAAATATATTTTTTCAAACTTGTTGAGTTTAATTTTTCTTAGAATTTTTGTAAGGTTGCTGTTTAAATCCCACTTTCATAAACTAAGATCTATTATTACTAAAGTTGCAAGTGAAATAAGACCAACAATTTTACACTTGAAGATTGAACATGCAACGAAGTTGTTTGATTAATACATGTTTGGTGGAGGGAAATACTGAAATTGATTTTGTTTGAGTGAATGATTTTCAGGTGATAGCTAAAAGATCTTGATGGTAAGTTTATACTCATCAGATAGATTTCCAAACGAAACTTTTTTTAAAAAAATGTTAATGACATGAAGAAAACATACCAACAATTAAAATTTCTCATGAACATAGAAAGAGTCGTTGATAAACCCTTAAAATGGTAATATTAGAAAAATAAAAACCAAATATTACCGAAATAAAAAAAATATCAGAAACTTTATCATGCGCAGATGACTAATGGTTGGTTGGAAGTATAAACAATAGTGAATGACTCTGATTGAACATTAACAATTTATATCTTTCTATTTTTATACATAACCTTTATTTTTGTACATTTATGAAAATAAGAATTTAAAAAGGTTTTGGATGACATTTCTTCCATAGCTACGTGTTTTGGATAATATTAAAGAAAGTGAGAAAAATGCATCTAAAACTACCTGTTTTGGATGATATCCTTCCACATCCACGTGTTTTGGATGATAGCCAAAAAATGAAAGAAATTCATCCACATCTACTTGTTTTGTATGATAGCAAAGAAAATAATGAAATTCATTTGCATATACCTGTTTTGGATGACATCCTTCCACAACTACGTGTTTTAGATTATATAGCAAAGAAATGAAGGAAATTCATCCACAGCTACTTGTTTTGGATGATAGTAAAAAAGGAATGAAATTCATCTACAACTACAAATAAATAGAAAATTAAATAAGATATAAATAAATAATCATAAACAAATAAATAATACTATTATATACTAAAATATTTACCTATTATCCCTTAAAACTTTTTGAATCGTATCCCTCATAAATACCTAGCATGTAATCGGGAAAATATTTGTTCAGTATCGCGATTAGTTCACTAAATTCCTATATTAAATCACAAAATGATTAAAGTGAAAATAAATAAATAAACTCTTTTACCATATTATTAACCAATGCTTTAGGACAGTGGGCAACAAACTTTGCTTTTTTTCATTTTCCTTTTGAAATTTGCAAGAGACATGTTATGCCTATATCGCGACGGAAGCAATTTCATCTCAGCATAAAATAAAAAAATCCAGACCAACCTCATTCACAACTTTCAATACAAGAATTTGTCAATTGTTTATCTTGTTGGTATTACAACGTTCTTCCCGCGCACGCTGCTTCCACCCCACGGATGTCAAAGAAATTAAATAGAGTTTTTGGCTATGCTCGGGACAATGGCATTACACTAGAAAAAAGATTATCCACTTGATCCTACAAATCAGTCTTGCAATTCTCCACTAGGAACAACCAGAGTTTTTGTTGAAGATTTTGTGAAAGTGGATGAAAATGACAAAGAAGCAGTGAAGAGTATTATTTTGTAGTTTCCTATCGGTGGTGCAATCGATGAACTTGAATTCAATAAATTTGACGACCAAGGCATTTATACCCGACAACGAACCCAAAATGACACACTGGTCCTTTACACGCCATATTAATAGTTGGGTATGGGGTGCAAGACAGTCAAGAGTTTTACGAGATAAAGAATTCTTGGGGGACTGAGTGGGGAGACAGTGGATACGGTAAGATTGAAAGAAATTTGGTGAAACTAATCTCATATCCGGTTGAAACTTTTTGCAGAAATGACGGTAAAGAAATTTTGAGTTTAGTCAAGAAAAATAGAGATGGATCTGCAGGGATGGTAGTAATGAAGGGAAAAGTTTATGGGTAAAACTTCTACTGGATGTACAATGGATAAGGATTCTTTTAGAGGGGCTAGAAAAGGTAGTCACCAGAACAGGTCGTTCACACCGTATCTGGGAATCCACGATGGAATCAAAGTGAGTACATTATTGTTATTATTATTATTAATTTTACTGTGATGGAAATGGTTATCAGAGTCTTTAACATTTTTAACCATTGTAATTGCACTATTTCTGAGCATCGTAGACATTTATGATGGTAGCTGATGGGTTTCTTGTGTAATTTATCTTTAAAGATTTGAGGAGCCTAATGAAGTGAGCATATATGACACTCAACCATCACCATGTTTTTTGCCCTGAAATTGTCATATATATGTTTTTTATTCAACTTGCCGGTGTTTACTTACAGGTTGTTATGATGATAGCCATGAGGAAGAGCCTCATTCGCCATCGCATAAGAAACTGAAATTGAGGGAGAAACAAGTAGAAAGTCAGAAGGCAAAACAGGATGAAGTACTCCTCGACAGAGTTGAAATGTGGTATATAAAAAGAACACAATTGCGCCCCTATTTTACATACTCTTGTAAATGGCAATAAAAAAAATGACTTTCCAAATCGCGAGTAGCAGAAAGCCAGTTGTGGTTTTTCTTTGCCTCCAAGAACTTCAACAAGTTTGGGCATTTTAACATAATTCTTTAGCATACTCATGAGATTGTGTTGCTTACACCTATAAAAACAACCTACTTAATTGTTCAGCAAACTGTGCCACTCTTTTATTATTTTGCTCTAGAACGAGCCAATGTTTAAAATATGTAAGATTATACAAGAGAAGTGATGAGATGAAAAAGGAAAAAGCCAAGAATGAAAATAGCAGCCACAAAAACTCTAGTTGGTTCTGAAAAACATTATATTGATCCTCGAAGTGGAAGCAAATGCAAGTGCAAACATCAACAACTTGATCAAAGAAACTAACCTTCTTTTGCTTTTTTGTAGTATCCCAGTATTTCTCTTGAGGTGCATCTTCTCAAGTAGGATTCTACATTCTATAGAACATGACAACCAGAGCATATTAATTTACGACATTCTAGGAAGGTTTCCAATATAATTAACATATTAGAACAAGAATCCAAGATAAAATCATAAACTGAAATCAAGCAAAAGAAGTAATAGTGATTTGATACGATCAATTAAAGCAAAAACAAATAACATATAGAGGGAAAGTGCATTTTTGTCTAGAGCAATTGCTTTAGTACAATCTGCCTAGGCAAATCAATTAACTTATATACATCTTCATTACTCATCCATCATGTATATAGTAAGTTTACAATATAGTTATTTTAAATTTAAGTGGATAAATAAATATGTGAGAAATATACTATAGTAAAACATCTATACAGTAATACTTTCGGGACCGGAGAAAAATATTACTATAGGGAGGTTATTCTTAAATAGAGGCCTACATATAAAGAATTATAATTTTAAAAAATAACTAATATACATTATACGACACTTCGAATTGTGTCCCTTCATATTTTAAAAACATGAACTTAAATTGTATAAGATTAATGGGTTTAAAAAAAAATGTACGTACATTACAACTTTATATAAATATTTCATATCATTTTAAGTTTAATGTAGCATAGTTAAATAATTATGAATATTTTATAAAGAAATATAAATATATTTAAAATTTAATGTTATTTTGTTACTATATGGAGTTAAATTTTGTAAGGATGATCCTAAAAAAAGAATGGAATATTACAATATAGAGTTTGTTGTTATTTATAACTAGTCTCGAGTTGGGACCATAATTTTTTATTAATATAAGGAGGTTATTCTTATATAGAGTATTATTGTGTAGAGGTTGTACTGTATTATACACTAAAATATTTACTTATAGTCCCCTAAAGTTTTTTGAATCGTATCCCTCATAAATATCTAGCATGTGACCAGGAAAATTTGCGTTCAGTATTGCGAGTTTATAAAATTCCTATATTAAATCGCAAAAATGATTAGAGTGAAAATAAATAAAAAACTATTTTACCATATTATTAACCAATGCTTGAGGACAGTGGGGCAACAACATTCCGTGCCCATCTCAATATGTCAACCAAAGAATATATGTCACATGTAGCTCGGTCATGTGGAGGTTCATTTATATCACGTTGATATTTATTAGTATCATGATAGACTTGTAAGACATGTACACCTGTATAAATTTTATGTTAATCAAATATTTCAAAAAGAACAAATTATTGCGACATCCATTACTGTTGGACAACTACGAGAGATTTTTTTTCCGCCAATTAATTGCAGAGCAGTTGGGATGCACATCCAATTTTTTTTTTGGCCTGAAAATGTAAAAATACCAAAAAACCCTCAATTGAAACATTCTTACTCGACCAGGCCCAATTAAAACCTACCCAAGCCGCAATACCCCCTTCCTACCAATAGCCACCCCACACTGCAACACCCCATTCTCCTGCTCACCACCACCCCCAACAGCCAACCCCACCCCCAACGCACCCCACTGTTGGTTAGAAATTGGCTATGTACTTGGCTCAGTAGTCATTCCCTCATTATTCTCATTATCGGGCTCCTCTAGCTCATTGCTTAATTGTCAAGGTAAGGATCATCTTCTCCGTCATTATCAATAATCATTGCTTAATGGTTCAAGGTGAGGATCATCTACTTCTTCATTATCAACAAGGTCAATTTTTTCTACTATAATCTTGTTTCTTGGTTTTCTGGATGTTAGATTGCTAAACTGCCCAGACTTCCTAACCATTAAATTTTTTTTCTTTGCAGGTGTGCTGCCAACATTTTTCATCAACTGCTCATTTTCCACCATCTCCGAAGAAGGATTAGAAGTTCTAGCCTGTGAGAAAGTGAATGAATTAAGCTGATGGAAATTGAAAAACTCCGAGAGTTGGATAGAAAAACCAAGAAAAAAGATTATAAGGGCTCTTTTATTGATGACAACAAAGAAAAATATACATTCATTAAAGCCAAGGACCTATCAAGCTCAAGCACCGGTTTCTACACCAAGACACTAATTTTCAAAGTTGTAAATAGTTCTTATTATGTAAAATCTCATCTGAGTTTATGAGTTTTTCTTTGGGGTTGGATTTTATTATGTAAAATCTCATCCGCGATCATTGTTTTCTTAATTTCTTCAAATATGAACATTCACAAAATGCATCGAGTCTATGTTTTGATGGAATAATGTTCTGTTCTTGTGTAATATTTGTGAGCTTCTATTTTTGTTGTTGTTTTGTTTACATGAATAGTTGTGACTGTCAGAGTTTTCCTAATACATAATAAAGTTTTCATCAAATTTGTTAGTTGATTTGCTTTCATACGATTTGTTAAGGTGTGTAGATATTGTAATATTGGTGAATCAAATCCAAGTATATAATAGTAACTTGATGTTGTAGCATAGACAAGTTGGCATTATATTAAGAGTTTCTTTGAAATCTAATATTTACTACCATTGACATGTGTTTGTCCATTTTTTTTCATTTTCCTTTTGAAAATTGCAAGAGACATTTTATGCCTATGTCGCGACGGAAGCAATTTCATCTCAGCATAAAATAAAAAAATCCAGACCAACCTCATTCACAACTTTCAAAACAAGAATTTGTCAATTGTTTATCTTGTTGGTATTACAACGTTCTTCCCGCGCACGCTGCTTCCACCCCACGGATGTCAAAGAAATTAAATAGAGTTTTTTCTATGCTCGGGACAATGGCATTACACTAGAAAAAATATTATCCACTTGATCCTACAAATCAGTCTTGCAATTCTCCACTAGGAACAACCAGAGTTTTTGTTGAAGATTTTGTGAAAGTGGATGAAAATGACAAAGAAGCAGTGAAGAGTATTATTTTGTAGTTTCCTATCGGTGGTGCAATCGATGAACTTGAATTCAATAAATTTGACGGCCAAGGCATTTATACCCGACAACGAACCCAAAATGACACTGGTCCTTTACACGCCATATTAATAGTTGGGTATGGGGTGCAAGACAGTCAAGAGTTTTACGAGATAAAGAATTCTTGGGGGATTGAATGGGGAGACAGTGGATTATGGTAATATTGAAAGAAATTTGGTGAAACTAATCTCATACCTGGTATGAACGTTTTGTAGAAACGAAGGTAAAGAGATTTTGAATTTAGGTAAGAAAAAATAGAGATGGATCTGCTGGGGATGGTAATAAAGAATCAATAGAAACGAGGCTTATTATCTGTGGGTGATTTTACAAATATAAATAGAACACCAGAAAATGATTTTATTATTTTTATCGTACATTGTGAATTGATATCGTACTAATTCATAAACTTTATTATTATCAATGATTAACATAAAATTTATACAGATGCACTTGTCTTACAAGTCTATAATAATATTAATAGATATCAACGTGATATATATGAATCTCCATATGGCCAAGCTCCATACTTACATTCTCGGGTTGACAGATTGAAATGTGTCCGGAATGTTGTTGCCTACTGTACTCAAGGATTGGTTAATAATATGTTAAAAGAATTATTTATTTATTTAAAGAAAATAATAGTGTACATATATATTTTTATTTTCACTCTAATCAGTTTGTGATTTAATATAGGAATTTAGTTAACTCATTGCGATATTGAATGCGAATTTTCCCGATTACATGCTAGATATTTATGAGGGATACGATTCAAAAGTTTTAGGGGGACAATATGTAATTTTTTTTATTAATATAATTGTATGTTTCTCACACATTTCTTTATCCATTTAAGTTTAAACTAACTATATACAAGATGGAAGAGTAATAAAGGATGGACATGAGTTGCTTGGTTTGTCGAATGAAATGTCCAATTGTGATAGAGATATTGATTGAGGTAAAGATGGTGGATTTGGCCCTCGGGTGGAGCTGGGGAAATGGAAATTTTGAGTGACTTTTCTTCATGATACGGTTTAGTATTTGAAAGAATAGTGATGAAACCTCATTACACGAGGAGTATGGATGACAATATGACCTGGATGGGGAGGCGAACATCATGATCTCCAGTCATTGCCAGCCTTTTTCATCACATCCATATCCCGACCCAACTCTATCACTGAGGATGGATGGGGATCTCATTCCAAGATCATGTGGAGATCCAGCCCCAATTGTGAAAAAGTGGAGAATTTTTTTCCCTAATTCCCATTGTCGTCCCAGTAGAGGTCCAACCTCAACTAGAAAAAATTAGGTTTTTTTTTAACAAAAATCCCCAAATAGAACCTTGAAAAAATAATATATAATTGTAAATTAAAATATTTAATGCCTGTAAAATGAAATAGTATAATCTAAATTGATACTAGTTTGCTCACTAATCGATACTAGTTTGTAGATACAACTTATTTGCTGCCCTACAACATAATATAAATCAATTTGCAAGACATGTGACCTCTTCCTAATATTACGTCTTACCATCCATCTTCTACTTAGGAATATGGAACAACTTATCAAAATGACCCCTTCATCTTGCTTCCTTATGGACCCTCCATGCATGTCTAATTATCCGAGGATTCTTCTTCCTGACAGTGGTCATATTGATATTCGCGGACGTGCATGAATCATGACTCACAGGAGACTGATCAACTTTGCCAATGAACTAGAATCTGTCACTTAAGATAGCTCTCTAGATAGGTCTTCCTTAAGGCTATACAATCATTAACATCATGCCTATAATAATCATACAACTTGCAATGTCTTGATTCTGTTCTCTAATGGTAACGTCAGGTGGTGAGATGGGTGGATCAAGAGAGTTGTGGGGGAGGATGGGGGAGATGAAAGATGTGTTAAGGAAGTGAAAAAATGTTTTTATTTTTATTTTTGTAAATATGGATGATTTTTATTTAATTGCTTATCGTACCCTTAAAGAATAAGTCATGTGCTGCACAAATTCTTCACTTTAACAGAAAACATAACGGAATTAAACGGAGTGATCAAATATTTTATCCGAAATTTTTTTGGGAGCTAAAGCTAAAAAAATTAACGTAAAAACACAAAATCCAATTAAGAAAAACAAGAGGTGCTAAAATATACATTTAGCCGCAACCACGACACTATAGATGGAAAGTCGTCGGGCAGCAGCTCAATATCGGCATGATTTATTGTGGAGTGACTTTTCATCTTGCTTTACCCAATGAAGCTCAAAGATAAAGGTTTTGAAGATGTATATTCATTTTCCAGAAGGAGAAAGAAAGAGTGTAAATAGTCAGAGTACATGTGGACCGATAGATCCTAAGGAAATGTGCAGAAGCAAGAATTGTTCACTAAGTAGAAGACCTAGAGAATAAACTATGCAAAGAGGTATATTCTTGAAGGAACTCCTTTGAGCTTATCATTTCTAGGTCAAAAGTTCGGCTATATTCTTCAATAAAATGAGGAGGAGCAGAATGTGAAAAACACAACACTCGGTTTGCTCTTCGACAACTATTTTTTACTGAACGACGCCAATTCAAAGGTATCATCCCACTACCGCCTTATTAGTTTTACGGTTCAAATTCATAGACTATGTTCCAGTTCTTAGCTTATTAAGTACTTCAAATCTTGTGACCTTCATCCCCCGCTAGAGCTAGGAAATTTCATTTTATACTGAGGCACAATTCCTCATATTTCATTTCATTTGAATTGATATTTTGTTCCTAAATTGTTACTCTACAAGTCCTTGAGGATCATAAAGGAAAATCAAAGAACTCGCAATCTGTCACTTCATATTATGTTTTTCACGGTTCCATCTTTCACTACTGTAAGCCCCAAGGGCTAATGCGATCAATCTAGTTTTGATGATAACAAACTATTAGTTGGTTCTGATGTTTGTGTGAGCGTGTGTTTATTGATAGAATCTTTAGACTCACACCGACATTGATGAAAATGGTAAGTTAGTTTCTTGTGGACCAAAAAGGTATCATTATACAACATAAAATAAGTTATACTTTGCAAGACTCATTGGCACAAGCTTGAAGTTAATCCACAAGCCTTGGAAGTATGTGCAAAGTCAAGAAGAAAGAATATCAAGTTAAGTGTTACTTAATCCAACATTGAAGAATCAAGTGGTATGATCTTAACCTTGAAGTGATGAAGTCCAATACACTACAACCATGAAGATTGCTATAGGACTTCACCACTCAAAGAAGAGGTTAACAAAGCTCTCAAGAAATGTTTTGAAACCCGGCCCGGATTGGCCGGTCGAATAGGTTGGACCGTCGACTGACATGCTTTGCAATCCGGTTTGGCACCCAAAACCGGTAGGGATAAAAAATATGCTTCATTTGTACAAACCGGTAAAACTCGGCGGTCGGACCGTCTAACTAGTAAATCAGAACGGGTCTAGTAGAACCGACAGGGTATAATATGTTGTAATTTTTTTTTTAAAAAAAGAAAAAATTTGTTATTCTAGTTGAGATTGTTATTGTCTGGTTGGATTGCCTATTATTTATGTTTATTATTTAATCTTGTTTGTAGACATTATTGGTTATTTAGAGTTTTATTATAGGGACCTATGAGTTGTGACTGAATTTACATAGCATTTTGTTAATTTTAAAGTTTATATTAAGCTGGTGTTTTAAGTTTTGAATTTGTGTATCCCATATTAGTTGAAAATTTTCACATTTATTTCATTTTAAATAATTATGTATATATTATTTATTTATAATATTTATGACGTCACCGGGTCAATTAACGGGGTCGATGACGGTTCGCCCACCAGTCCAATCAACGACCCGTAACTTTTTTGGATCGATGTCCGACCCGGGTTTCAAAACCTTGGTCTCAAGTTAAAGCTCCAAGAATAAATCAACTTGAAGATTTGAAGACCTAAAGAAGATTAGTCTAGTCTACATAGGTAATATTCATTGTGACTAATCTTCCTTTGAGAATACTAGTATGTTTAAAGCTCATACTCTTGCATGTTTTCAAAACTACATGTTTACATTGATTCATTCTTTCAAATGATTTATCCTCTAAGTCTTCTACTTAGTGAACAATTCTTGCTTCTGCACATTTCCTTAAAATCTATCGGTCCACATGTTGGTAATGTTGTCTATTCCATCCATAATAAAACCATATTTCTTGCATTGAAATGAACTTAGGAAAGATGAAACATAATGTGAGGTGTGAGATGGGTAGAGATTCTGGATTAGAATGTATATGCATACATGTCGATTCATATGTGTTGTTGCTTACATGCTAAGTTACATTGTGTTACTTGTACACCGTGCTATGTGATTTGCTAAGTACTTTTTCCATGTATTACGTGTGTTGCTCCGCTATGTGAGTCATCGCTTTATATACCATTGATGGTTGATATGTCATGCCATATTTGCTTCATGTGTTATGCCATGTCTACTCTCTATGCTGTATTATGTTTTCTTAAATGACTATGTGAATTAGTTGTTTTATCCTTCCACTTCCTATATGTGAATTGTTACATGGGTTAAGATGGACCGTCAAGAAGGGGACAATGTTGAGGGAAGCGACTCAAGAAAGCCGGTTGCTGCATTGATACGATGAGGCCCGATAGGAGCCCGTAGACAGTATGTGGGGTTGTCAAGTCAACAACCACGACGAAACCCACTTCCTCCATGGGCACCGACTAGGGGAAATAAACATTTATGGTCGACTTGTACGATTTTATTTCCTAGATAGTCATTTTGATAAATTTCCGCAATATAAGATAGCTTGTTCCATTTTCCTTCTTTTCATTTCTTAGTTTCCTCGAAAGCCTAAACTTTGATACAATTTAGTTCTATTTGATTGCACATTTTCATTTACCCAAAAAACAATTGCAGATACATTTTAATTGAACATCATAGTAGAGAGTGAGGGAGATCTGCCTCAGAGAATGACGCTGGAGATGGCAGTGGGCAACGACGAATGGAGCAGAATCCGTGGCATAGGAAGAGGATGTCGGCGGATAGGTATGTGGCAGAAGCAAAATCGGACCTAATCGATTTTTTTTAAAAAAAAATAATAATAATTGGTGTGTAGAAATTGTTAACGTTGCTGGCATATGCTTAATCGTGGTAGAGGATTGGGAAAAATGGTCTCGGGGGGGGGGTCTATGGTGGAAGAAGGTAGATGAAATGATCAAAGGGGCTAAGAAGGAATAACAGAAGAGAGATGGGGGAACTGAGAGGAGAGAGGATAGGGAGATAAGAAGCAGCTGAGGGAGACAACGTCAGAAGAAGGACATGAAAAGTAGAATAAGAAGAAGAAGAGAGAGACTAGACTTTTTTAGGTTCGCCTATCATCCTTTTGTTTTCTTTTTTCTTTTTTCCTCTTCCAGATTATCAGTTTAATCCCCTAAGAAAAGTTAAAGCTTTTTATATTTACAAAACAAAATGAATGTACATCATCTATTCTTCTTCGTGTTAGATAATTTCATTTTTCACTAGAATAATTTCTTTAGATATAAATTCTTAAAGATGATGAATATTTTTTAAAAAGAAAAGATAGTTGCACTTATCTATTATATAATAGATATTATTGAAACCGTCTTACATATATAATCAAATACAATTATGCTTAAATAGTCATTATTTATTAAGAAATTTTTTTCTCAATTATCTTCACTTATAAATTCTTTACACATAAAGTTTGAGTTGCGACAAAAAATAAATACATAATCATATAAGTAAAAAAATTAAAATAAATAGCATTCCGTGCAACACGATTGCTTAATTTCCTAGTTTCATAATGAAGTCCAAATACAAGTGTGTACTCATTAGGAAATTTAAGATAATATAGGGTTAATTGCACTTTACTACACTTAAGTTAGGGGTTAGCACTTTTTTCCATAAAGTTTCAATTAGTGCATTCGGGGTATGTTCTATTAAAATACGTTAAATCTCCGTTAAAAATGTCAACAAAATGACTTTGTTGCCTTACTCATATTTTGCATTTCACTACTATCAATTTGATGCATTTTTCAATTTAATCCCTTCAATTAATAAATTAACTCATTCGCGGTTTTAGTTTAAACTTAAACTTTTTAGAGGGATAAAAAAATGAAAAGTTTTATCAAAGTACTTTTTTCTTATTTAGTCTCTTTCATCTTCTGTTTCTTTAAAAAAATCTAACTACTATAATCCTAGTTGCCAGTACATTGTGTATAGTAACATACTAAAACTGTCACTACTACTCTCTTAACTGCAAGGGTCTGCAGGAAGTAATAATGACAGAGGAAAAATCCTCAAAGCTAAATACGATGGCGGTCACGCGGTAATGGGTTGCGACAAATGGAGGGAGAGAGTGTTAACGACGGTCATTGGAGATGTTAGTCAGTGGAAAATATAGTTGACGGTGGCAGTGCTAGTGCTAGTGTGATGTGGGAGAAAAATTGATGAAGACTAAGGTTTGAGTTTATATTTATATCTTTGAGGAATTTTTTTTGGAATAACTGGTTTGAGAGCAATGTTGTGTAAGTAAATAATAAAAAAGAGAACAAAACAAAAGACATAGATATTAATGTCATTTTACATTCAAAATAGATGGCATCATCTATCTTAATGGTTCGTTGACGGTCAATGGACATTTAGTGCACTAATAGAAACAACAAAGACTATAGTGCTAGACCCCTAACTTAATGATAGTTGTTTGTTCCATACTCTAATTCGGAAAATGTCTTGCGGGTCATTTATCCGTGCATTCTAATTAAATCTAATAGTGTTCGAGCGTGCCACCCTGTTTTGTTGAGAAAGAGGGAAACTGTTTAACAATAACTAATCATGTCCATGTTTTGTAGTCGAAATATCCGATAGGGTTGAACCTAAGAGGGGGTGAATTAGGTTCTAAAACTTTTTAGCTTTTTTTAAACTTCTTTGCCCAAGTGATCACCTTAACAACAAGTATGTTGATTAAGCATATAAGGTGAGTTAAATGTTGAGGCAACTTAGATTACTTAAGTGTTTAAATGCAACACATAGGAATACAAGACTATGAATATGATCATGGAAATGCTAAGTCAAGTATCCTATATGTAAAGCTTGTAAGAGCAAAAATGATAAGTCATATGACCAAAGCCAAGCAATCTATAAACCAAGCAAAACATCTAACTTAATATAAACATATAAAGTTAATACAAACAAGTTCATTCGGAATATAATAACAATAAGTAATATATGAACTTGAAAGTAATGAGTAGGTTAGAGAAAACAAACACAATGATTTATAGGGGTTCGATCACAAAGATCTATATCCATTACCTTAGGCCACACCTAAATATTTTGGCAACTTCACTAATGGATTCCCTTCACAACAAATGCAAGGTGTGATCAACTTTTTACACTTGCCTCACAAAGAGGACTTCGCTCACACAGAACATTTTTCTAGTTCTCACAAGAACTAAGCTTACACATAGCCAATCTCATAAAGAGTGAACCTCACAAGGAGGACAAACACTCACGAAGAGTGAAGCTCACAAAGAGTTTTTTCCTAACTCACAAAGAGCTAGTTCTCACAAAGAGAAAACAAAAGAGTCTCTTACAATTGAGACTTTACAATTTAGCTCACTTATAATAAATTCCTTAATGGATTGGATATACAATTGATAGCTCCAATCACTTTTGAGAATAGAAGAGAATATGTTAAAGTTCAACTCAAAATGATGTATTTTGAAATAGAGCTCTTGAAAGTGTTTGCATTGCTTGTTTAAAAATCTATAGCATATGCCCTCTTATGGCTTGGTTAGTTATGAAAAACTGGCTTTAGAAACTTTATATAGGGGGCTAAAATACACAAGCAATTTGAGTTACAACGACTATATTTTTGCCTTGAAAAATGTACTTAGCAAATCACATGGCACAGTGTACAAGTAACACAACATAACTTAGCATGTAAGCAATCACATATGAATCGATTGGCGGCTTAGTGGTCGAATTTGGGAGAGATATGGTGGGTATGCAACATTGGTGGTCGAATTTGGGAGAAAAATGGTTGGTGGTTGGCGATTGATCTTGGATGATGAAGAAGATGATGATAGGACATCGAAAATACTTCTGGAATCATTTTGGAAGTATAAATACTGCATAGAGATTTGGCTGGAAACCACCGTGGGTGGTGGTGTTGAGACTGGTTAGGAAGCGCAAAATAATATCTATGATCAAATGAAAAGTAAAAAAAAAATGACGATCACTCAATTATTTAAAAAATATTTTGAGGACCCAATGGACCAATTTCCTATACTGAAACTAGAGAGTATTCAATTTCAGACGAGATTAAATTTATTTTATTTTGGGTTAGGAAAGGGAAAAAATTCAAACCGGTTCAACCGAAGAAGAGAACTAACCCGTCATCTGTAATCCTTCTTTTTTTATAAGTACCCGGATACACGTAGCCCAAGTTTATCAGAGCTCTGCGACAAATCATTTATAATTTGCGATTTCATCCCCCCCCTCTTCCGCGAGAAATCAAATCAAATTGAAACGGCACAAAGAAGAAGCTCATGGGAAGACCACCCAGTAATGGAGGCCCCTCCTTCCGCTTTAACTCTTCCGAGGTATTTTTTTTTTTTTTTTTAATTTCTCTCAAATCCTTCCTCTTTTATTTCTGCATCTGCGTTTTTTTCGTATTAATTGCAGGAGAATTCTCTCTTTTTTTTAAAAAATTATTTGTAATGTATTCAACTGTTAATATATGTTTTCTTATTGGAATAATGCATTGTTAATTTGTTAGATAATTTCAGTTGAATATTTTTATGTTTTGAGGAATAATAAGAATTTAGAAGAAAAATTCTGACAAATTTTAAATTTTCATGGAACTGAAAGGTTACGGAAATGGAGAATATCTTGCTAGCACATAATTGTCTAGTACCTCACCATGAGGTTCTCGTGGCCCTTGCTGAAAAGTTCAGGTATTTAGTTAGTGGGAAATTATTGAACTTCTTATTAAGCTTATTGTTTTTATTGATATGTAAAAATTGAGTAGTTCTATTTTGGTTAGTGAAGTGTGTAAATTTAAAACTTATATCTAGACCAATAAATGCAATACACGCAAGATAAAAAGTCAATTCTCTGTGACTTACTTTTGGCCTATGTGTATTGCACTTATTGGTCTGGATATAAGTTTTAAACTTACTCACTAAACAAGATAAAACTACTCATAAAAATTGTGGTTCTGAATCAATTTCTATTGGTGCAGTAATGCACCTGATAGATCTGGAAAACCTGGTGTGCAAATGAAACAAGTAAGACCTCATTTCGCGGCTACATATCGATGTTTCGTGTAGTAATCTTTCCTAACGTGTCTTGTCCACCGCAGGTTTGGAATTGGTTCCAGAATAGGAGATACGCGATTAGAGCCAAGACACCCAAGCCTCCGGTGAAGTTGAGCGTATCACCTATGCCTCAACATGATTTGGCTAGTGCAAGAAATGTGCCTCAAGCACCTCAACATCCCTCTATTCCAGCAGGTAGTGTAGACTAGAGGTGAAAGTGAGTCGAGTCGGTTCGTGAGTAGCTCACGATTCGATTCGATATTCGGCTCGATAAGCTCAGCTCATGAGCTAAATGAGCGATACATGAGCCATATTTTTTGGCTCATCTAAAATATGAGTCGAACTTGAGCTAGATAGAGTTCGACTCATGGGCTGGCTCAATATATATATATATATATATATATATATATATATATATATATATATATATATATATATATATATACCCCTAAAAAATGTAGCCACACATCTTCTCAAAAAAAATAAACAAAGAAAACCTAAAAATCTCTTATAATCTTCTCATCTTTTCAAAGTGGACGAGTTATTAATTCATATCGACCTTCTTTGCCCGAAAACAGTTCAAGCATTGAGTTGCAAAGGAGATTGTCTCGAGTCACTTGTGACATTAAGAAGAAACCCAAAGTATATTATTACTTGTCTTTTATTACTCATGATAATTAATTATTAGTCCACAAAATACTCTTTTTATAACAATACTATATGTTCATATTTTCAAGTGGAAAAAACCGCCACATAAATTAAATTGCTTATATAAGAAGACGACTTTTTCCATTTATTAATAAGGATTAGAATTTTTGGTAGGTAGACTTTTGTTGGTTTACATTGGTTATATATTTTGTTAAGATTTTTTCTTTTTCCGGAGTCTTTACATATTATAATTAGTAGAGAGAGATAAAATTTCTATTATATGTCATTGTACTAAGAAATTCTCTTGATTTATTTTGTATAAGTTGGATATTAAACTCATATTATAAATCACCGTATTTTTTCTAAAATATTTATAGATAAATGAGCTGAGCTGAGATGCTCGTGATCTACTGATGAGCTGAGCTGAGGTTGAGCTGAGAAAATTAGCTCACATCAAATATGAGTTGAGCAAAATTAGTGTGAGCTGAGCCTGAGCTAGTCTTAGCTCAGCTCATTTCTAGCCCTGGTGTAGACTCTTGCACTGAAAGTGGTTGGTTACTCATTTTTGCTAAGAAAACTGCTTTTAGTATTAGTTTATCTATGTTGTTTAGAGTATTTTGACAATTAGTTTTATTTATGTTATTCAGCTAATGTGAGAAATGTGCCTCAAGTAACTCAACCTGTTCCTACTCCCATAGGTAGGATTCTAAGCAAATAATTATTACTCCCTCTATATGGGATTGAATGTCCACGTATCTATACAAAATGATTAGAAAAGGGGACATTTAATTCCGAACAGAGGGAGTATTTCCTTTGTGAATTTAAAATTTCATGTTTTTTTTGTCACCAAGACAAATTTCTAACGGCCTGCTTGTGTATCATAATTTTCCTGGGTAAGTCCATTAAAATCTATTCCCACCGTCCCAAATTGAATGTCTATGAGAAAATTACATAATATGCTTGAATATGGGAGGACCTATATGTTAGTGGAGTGTGCATCCCTTATATATAAGCAGTAAGTCATGACAGTTTAGGGAGAAATATATCCATTTGAAGAAGGTGGACATTCATTTTGGGACAAACTAAAATAGAAAATGGACATTCAATTTGGGACGGAGAGAGTATTTCACTTTTGTATGATATTGGAGTAAAATCATCATCTAAAAGTTTATACATTCTTGAGAATCCACATCGGTAATTCATATGGATATTTTTTGCTGAAAGCATTTTTGAACCTTTGGGTTGGTTGCTTAGAAACTTACTGAGATCTGAGGATCAGTTTGAGACTTCTCGTACTAAATAGGTGTAATAATGCAATTTTATCTCCTTTTGTGTTCATTTTTGGCATTCATTTATGTCTTCTGCTGTATTGTTTCAAAATTTTGCTTGTGCATTTGTTGTTCTATCTGTATATACCTAATCGCGATTCATCTACAGTCCAAAGTGCTAGCAAAAATGGTTCTGATACTTCACAGATGGAGTTTGAAGCTAAATCTGCAAGGGATGGTGCTTGGTTGGTAGCTTTCTTTTTTATGCCTCTTCTTTTGGTTCTAAACTTATTGGAGGACTAAGATTCTTTTTTATCTCAAGTATTAACTAACAAATGCCTTGCTTCAGGTATGATGTGACTGCCTTCTTATCACATAGGTCTGTAGAGACTAATGATCCGGTAATTTCTCAAGCTAATTACCCTTCTAGGACCTCAAACAAGAGCTTGATTTAGCCATCTAGTTTGTTTGTTTGTTTGTCAGGCACTGTTTGGGCTTTTGCTTGTTTAACGTGTATTAGCCTGATAGAATTCTAAACTCTTTCGTTCAGGTAATCAGATGTCTTTCTTGGAAATTTTTTAGAACATGCATGGTCCTTAATATAACAGTTTTTAGCTTGCGAAGAAGTTTAGCAATTATATTAAAGAACATCTAGGGTTTTCCTGAATTAAATTGGTTACAAGTTTTGCATACTTTTGCTTGCAGTGGTAAATTCATATATCTTGCCAATAATACTAATTATGTCTACATGTTACGTGTGTTATATTTTTAGCAACTGAGCTGTAACATCCCACATCTACAATACCCTCCTGGCGCAGCTATTTGGTTAATTGGCTCAGCTTTGTGTTTGTAGCTTGATGCAATCTATTTTTAGATCACAAGATTCTTATGACGTTCATTACACAATACACAGACTAGTCTCTTAAAAGTTTTATAGGAATCAACTGCTTCAGTCTAGAGAAAGATCCTCTTGGTTGTTAACTTAAATAGTTATATTTCAAACCTGTCCTTGCAATTTGCAACGGTCTGATTTGCTATGTCCGGCTATTGATAGATTTACTACAACTTTACTCTGTATTGTTCTTGGGTATTTTTTGATGACCACACACAATTATTTCTTTGGTTCATGTAGCCGAACCCAATTACTTGGGACTTAGACTTTGTTGTTTTATCAGAGATTTCACTTGCATATAGTTCTTCTGATCTTCAAGTTGTGCAGATAGTTCTGCTTTGTTTACAGTTTAATTATTCATCACGAATTATATCACGTACTCCTGTTTGCAATTACAGGAAGTTCTGGTTCGTTTTGCTGGTTTTGGAGCAGAAGAAGATGAATGGGTCAATGTCCGAAAACATGTCAGGCAACGTTCTCTGCCTTGTGAAGCATCTGAATGTGTAGCAGTTCTCCCTGGAGATCTGATACTCTGCTTTCAGGTCCATGATCTGCATCTATTCAACATAACAATAAAAAGTACTAATAACTGTTAATTTTTTAAACTTAAATCATTCTTAGTCTCCTGAAAAATCTTCAGGAAGGTAAAGAGCAGGCTCTCTACTTTGACGCTCATGTTCTTGATGCACAAAGGCGGAGGCATGATGTAAGAGGTTGCCGTTGTAGATTTCTGGTGCGTTATGATCATGATCAGTCTGAGGTATGTCCTTGCATTCTCATTTTCTATGCATTTTATCTTTTAACCCTGCTTTTTCCCTTCTATTGCTAACTACCTTTTCTCTCATGAATCAATCACAACAGTTGACATTTTCGTGTATGCTTTCTGTGTTCATATAGTCTTTGGTGGACAGAATTGCTTTGGGTGCCAGTTTTATCAGAATTAATTTCCCTCTTACTTTGTGAAAATTCCATTATTTGTTTCTTGTCTTCAACTCCTTTTCTGATGGAAATGTAAATTCAATGTCTCTGATCTGTTTGTTTATCATCAGACCAGATGCATGCTGTTCTCGCTCTGATGAAAGAAAGCCTAGCATTTATGGCCTGGTGGAGAGTTTTCATTGGAAATAGGTCGTTTATGGGTTTACTCACTCTAATCAATTTGCTTTAGAGTGTCACGCCTTTGATCTTGCTTCGGAAGCATTTGAATGCTTGAAATTTGCTTAAGATATCTTAATTTGTGCTGGTAGTTTGCATTTGCAAGAGACTTTTTTTTTTTAAAGATTATTTCATTATTCTGAGAATGCTGATCGGAGTGTCTAATCTCCTTTTCTTGGTTTCTATTTAGTGTTTCGTTCTCTGATTTGCTAATAAATATGATTTGGTTCGCTCCTGACCTCTTTATCGTGTGTCTTTCCTAGGAAATTGTTCCATTAAGGAAGGTCTGCCGTCGGCCAGAAACTGATTATAGAATGCAGCTGCTACATGCCGGGTCTGCAAATATGAAGCAAAACAAAATCAGTTCTGAACCTAGTACTGGAAACAGTGTGAAGGCCTATCCTCAAGTTGAATCTACTTTGAAACAGCCTCAAGTGAACGGTCCAGCTGAAATACCAAAGCCAGCTAATGCAGAGGTGCAAGCAGAATCTGGTGCCCTTCCGGCTCCTACTTCTCAAGCAAATATTCCTATAACTATATATATGGCACCTGCTGCTCATTCCAGTGAACCTTTAGCTTCTGCTACAGCTCCTAGTGCTCATTCTAATGTTTCTACAGCCCCCACCATAGCTTCTATTGCTAATTCTGGTGTTCCTGGGGCAACTGTTGTGGCTTCTGTTACTTCCAGTGTACCTGTGACCTCAACTGCAGCTCCTAGTGCTAATTCTGGTAATCATGGGGCAACTTTCACAGTTCCTATTGCTCCAGGGGTACCTATATCCCCAGTTGCAGCTCCTATTGCTGATTCTCGTGTTCATGGGGCTGCTATTGTAGCTCCTGTTGCTTCCAATTTCCCTCTAGCCCCGACTGTGGCTCCTGTTGCCAATTCCAGCTCTTCTGGGGCTACGGTTGTGGCTTCTATTGCTTCCAATGTTCCTGTAACCCAGGCAGTGGCTCCCGTTGCTGACTCCAGTTTTCCTGGGGCTACTAGTATGGCTTCTAGTTCATCCAGTGTTCCTGTAGCCCCGGTAGTGCCTCAAGTTGCCGACTCCAGTGTTCCTGGGCCTCCTATTGTGACTTCTAGTGCTTCCAATGTTCCTGTACCCCTGGTAGTGCCTCCCCTTGCTGACTCCAGTCTTCCTGGGCCCACGATTGTGGCTTCTATTGCTTCCAATGTTCCTGTATCCCCAGCAGCGCCTCTCTTTGCCGACTACAGTGTTCCTGGGGTTATTAGTTTGGCTTCTGGTGCTTACAATGTTTCTGTAGCTCCAGCAGTGGCTCCTGTTCCCGACTCCAGTGTTCCCACTGCCCCAACTATGGTTCCCACTGCTAATTCCAGTGATCCAATTGCGCCAGCTGCTGCTGATTCCGGTGCTCCCATAGCTACAACTGCTGAAGCTCCTCTTGCCAATGACGTTCTTGCAGCCTTAACTACCGAAGCACCTGTTGCTAATTCTGATGTTCCTGTGTCCATGACTGTTGACGCTTCTATTGCTAACTCCGATGTTCCTATAGCCATGACTGCTGAAGCTTCTGTTGCTCCTAATTCCAGTGTTCCTGAGACTAATACTGAGTCTCCCGTTGCTTCCAATGATCCTGAGACTAATACTGAGCCTCCCGTTGCTTCCAATGATCCTGAGTCTCCTGTTGCTTCCAATGATCCTGCTGTAACTGAATCTGAAGTCTTGTCGGAGAAGACCTGCCAGTAGTAACATTGACAATATAAATGCTCAATCTGCAAGTTTTCGTACAGCCAGCAGCATTGATACAAGCACCGTCTTAGAAGAGAAGCCTGGTGAAAGCATGCAGTTGGGATAGTTGTGTGTAGATTGAAATCTTTGCTGTCTAATTGAGCTGTGATTTCTGTTCCCCCCCCTCCCCTCGCCAATTTCTAGGTAGACATACAGAGGTTAGCTTTAGGTCCTTTCACCATTAGTCGACTATTTGAGATTAGTATATATTCAGGTGGAGAGGAGCAGTCCGGATCCTATGCAGAACAACTTTTTTTTTCCCAGTATATACGGAACACCTCAAAACATGTGTTCTGGGGCTTAGAACAGGTGTTCCGCGCGGTAAAAATAGAATAGGTGTTTTGAGTCTCAAAACAGGTGTTCGTTTTAAATCAATTCTAACTGTCAAAATTTTAATCTAACATACGAGATAAGTTTTGCACGTGCGTAATTTACCTCCGTTTGGAGCCGTGGTGGGAGAGGTGATAGATGGTATTCCACTTGTTCAAGTCTTTGCATTGAACAAAGAGCCCAATTTTGTATAATTTTGGTAAATGTGTACATTACTTCTTTTTTTAAAATAAAAAATAAAAAATGTGAACATTACTTTGAGACTAATTTGTGGAGGGATTCCTCAAGGAATATCTATAAGCTATCAAAACTTACAAAAGGGGAAATTATGTACAAAATTATTCATAAACCATTTGATGAGACAGAATTTTGACAAGTATGAAAAGAGTGTATTTCTTATTTTCGAAAAAGTAAAGAAAGGGAGATAAGGGTTGAATTGCATTTTATTTCAAATAGTTGAAGGCAAAGATATTTACGGTATCCAGCCCTCAACTTAAATCATCACTTTTTACGAAATTTAAGATAATATATTAAATAAAAGTTTTATGCAATGCTCAAGTTTGATCCAATAGTGTGATACTGTGAGGCTTATGTGCATTAATTAATTTTTACTGATTTATTAAAAAAAATATTGTAAATTCTTTGACGGTTGATAGCTCAGCTGATCAAATCTGGCATTAAAATTTGTTAGTTGAAGATTCAAGACATCTTAAAAGTAACTATTGTTATAAAATTGTAAGATTTTATGTTAGTCTTATATGTCAATCCTTCCCATGGGGTGATGTGTCATTGGTATTTATTTTCTTATAAATATTGCCAATCTTCTTGCAAAGATGATAAATACCATTACAGGCACGCCAAGAAAAAATGTCGAAATCGCGTGTTAGGTCGTAGAATTAGATGATTTTTTGATCCAACGATTTTACGAGTTAGATGATCGATCCGACCCAATCCTCTTCAACGATTTTTCGGGTTCAGGGAAATCAAATTTAAAAAATATCCGATTGAATTAAAAAATGTAATTTTTAGTCCAATTCCAACTCCCCATTCCTAAATCAGTCAACCTTTGCTTTCAGTGTTGACGACTATTTCGAAATTGATTTGATCTAAAAGTAAGCATTAATCGATTTTGACAATTGGTAGTTAAAATTCATTATCCATTTTATCAGTATATGAAATAATAATGACATAAATTTATCATGCGATATTATTTAAATAATTTTATAAAAAATTTCGATCTATGTTATCATCCCCTAGTTTATGAGTTTTTAAACCGCTTCCGTCCCTACTCAAAATTTAGATCTTAACAACCTTGAAATTAAGTGAGGAAAGGGGCAGAGTATAAAGACCTGAAATGTAAGCCCAGTCCATGTCTGACTATGGCCTATGAGTATTGAGCTGAGAAGCGTCCACGATTCCCCCAAATTTCTCTTCTGAGGCTGATAACGCTTACACGCCCCCCTCTTTAAACCCAGACACAGCAAAAGCTAACTCAAAACCTTGCTCTTCCAGGAATACTCCGATTCGAGCCAGAGAAATCTTGATTAAAAAAAAACTATGCATTTTTGCCTCTGATTGAAATATAATTCGGTTTTTAGATTTCAAATTTGATTTTGGGAGGAATTAATAGTTGCTAATTGACGATGTTGTTTCGTAGAAGTGGAAAAATAGTGAGAAATGGATCATATTTGAATAGGTATGGGTTTAGGAATTCTACTAGAAATATAGTTACTAGCTGCAGAGCTGTTCTGTTGCCGCGATTCGGCGGTCCTGATGTTCTTGAGCTCCGTGATAATGTCAATATTCCTGACTTGAAGCCAAATGAGGTTCTTGTTCGTGCTCGCGCCGTCTCTATTAATCCCCTTGATACTAGAGTGAGTTCCAATTTTCTACGTTATTTTCTATCCTTTGTTGTAATTTGCACGGTTCAAGTTAATCTGGAGGACCTGAAAAAAGATAATATTGTAGAATTGGATTGGATAATAGAGATAATCTAGGATAAAAAAATCACTAATATTTGATAGTGTTTTATGTCTCAAATTAGATCTTAATATTCAAGATTTCCTGTTTTTTAGATGCGATCGGGCTATGGCCGTTCAATATTTGAGCCACTTTTGCCTTTAATTTTGGGCCGTGATGTAAGTGGTGAAGTTGCAGCTGTTGGAAGCATTGTGCATTCGCTCAGGGTTGGGCAGGAAGTGTTTGGTGCACTTCACCCAACTGCTGTGAGGGGTACTTATACCGACTATGCTATTCTCGCAGAAGATGAACTTACGCCAAAACCAGAGTCTATTTCACATGTGGTATGTCTTCAAGGATGGGGCATTTCCTTTTAATTGGTCTGCCAGTTAAGATCGTTTAGGTTCCAATGTTGTCATTCACGTATAGACGTCTTCTTCATATAATTTTACCTTGTAATGTTGTTTCTGACTTTCCTGAAAGCTTATGTGGATTAGCATATCTACTGTGTTCATCTTGCACAGGATGCAAGTGCAATACCTTTTGCTTCACTGACTGCTTGGCGAGCGCTAAAGACTACTGCCAGAATAATGGAAGGGTATGCAATTTATGAGTATCAACTTTCTCAGAGAGGGAAATCAGTTGATTCCATGCTCAGACATCTTATTCCATATTTCTCGAATGTTTTTTTGTACACATTGGTTTTTGATTTTGTTGCTTTGTGTTCTAAAAACCTGCGTATTGCTCTGCAACTGGTTACACTGGATTGTTCTCGGAGTGGTGTCTAATGTCAGAAATAGAAATTATGATTTTTTTTTATCTCACTTTACTAGGATAAATGACTTTAAGTGGCTTATTTATATTATTTCCCACATGAATCTTCAACCAGGTGTATTTTCCATTTTAAATAGCAGACATGTTCTGTACTAAGAATAAAAACTATGCCATAAGCATGATAGTGTCTTGCACTTCACCTATTATTTCATTTATCATTAAAACATCCACTATATTAGTACTGGAGGGAAATTAGCACTTGTTTGAAGTAGATAAACTAAATAATATGCATCAAGTTAAGAGTTTCCAAATCGATAAAAGAAGTCCAGCATGGAGTAAATTGATGCCCTGGATTTTAACTAATTATCTTGAGCTTAACTGCTAAAACTTCAAATTTTAGAAGTTTATGTTCATTATATTCACGTGGTTTACTTAAAAAAATCTTTATAGGCAGAGGGTGTTAGTGGTTGGTGGAGGAGGTGCAGTTGGTCTCTCTGCAATCCAGCTTGCAGTTGCTGCTGGCTGCCATGTTTCAACTACTTGTGGAGGTGAAAGTATAGAGCGAGTCTTGGCAGCTGGTGCTGAGCAGGCTGTTGATTATACTACTGAGGTGTTGATGCCCCTCATTAAGAATATCTTTATTTTGTTTTGCAACTCCATTTCTGGTTTTTAATGGCCACCATCAATCTATTCCTTTTCGTCAGTGCTAGAGTGAGCTGTATATTCATTTTCATTGCTGCATTTTCTGATTTGCAGGACCTCGAAGTAGCAATGAAAGGTCATTTCGATGCTGTCCTAGATACTATTGGAATGCCAGAAACAGAAAGAATTAGTATCAATCTTTTGAAGAGGGGTGGACACTACATGACACTGCAGGTACTAAAGGGATACACTGCTACTACTTTCAGTTGTCATCATTTCTTATTTCTTCCTCATCCAGAATTGTTATTTGTTCTCTATGCATGTTCTGATGTAAGAATGTTGGTTTCCGTTTCTGTAGGGAGAAGCTGCATCATTAACGGATAGATATGGTATAGCTGTTGGGCTTCCTATGGCAACAGCAATTTTACTGAAGAAGCAAATACAGTATCGATTTTCTCACGGAATAGGTATGTTCTTTTAACATCATAAAATTGAATATTGATGAAAATGCATACCCGTGCTGTAGTTTACACACTAAATGAAATCATGATCTTTTTGGGGAATATCAGATTATAATTGATAGGTGGGAATGAATTATGTTGGCTGAAGTTGGTAGGTTTGAACTAGGATCCTTACCCTCATAGTGTGCTATAACACATTATTGAAGAACTTGAGGATCCTTGTATCGGTCACGACCTTATATAATGTTTCCTGGTTTGTTTCTGCTGCAAAAAGCAAGGCATCTTGTGATTTTTGTGGATGGAATCAGGCTATTGATAACAACATTGTTGTCAGACATATTGACTACTAGGCTACACATTCAGGCTACTTTCAATGTCAATGGCAGTTTACTGTTTTACAACTTTCAATTTTGCGTCCATGTCATTTGTATATTGTCCAATGGTTTCTTTTGTTATTGTGCAGAATACTGGTGGACTTATATGAGGGCTGATGCTGAAGGTTTAGAAGAAATCCGCAGGCTATCTGAGATTGGAAAACTGAAGATGCCAGTGGAGAAAACATTTCCCTTTACACAAGTTAAAGAGGCCCATGAAGCCAAGGATAAAAAAGGCCACACTCCAGGTAAAATCGTGTTGGAACTTGACTAAGGCAAAGGCAATTTATACGTCAAAGTCTTAGAGATGCACTTGAGAATGTAAATTGGTTTTGCCATCATGATAGAGTTATTACATTCTTGGTAGCATTGAAAAAATAAGTGTTAATATTTTGCATACGACACGGTAGAAGCTTATGAAAGGCATTGATCTTTGGCTGAAAGCTTCTCAAAGCAATTTGGCAATTTGTAAAGTACTAGGATGTTCTGAATTTTGTAGATGGCTAGTTTTCAAGTATTATGTTGCTATTATCCTTTTAAAACAGTCCTATCGTTTTTAGAGTTTGATCTGGTTAAGAAAATGAACGGAAAATATTTTCCTAGGACTTGTGCAATGCATCCTCTCTCACAATTCACTGCGGGTCCCTGTATTTGAATGCAGCCCACAGTGAATTGTGAGAGGGGATGCATTGCACAATAGGACCTAGTTACCCGAAATGAACTCATAACAAAGAACCTTCAAAACTTTGAAATTAAATTTTCCTTCAACTAACCTTTCTTGGCTCTTTGCCAATTTTTTGCTACGATTTACTATCTGTACAAACTGAAGCAAAGCAGGTCTAGAGCCAAAAGATCCTAGACAAGTGACCTACAGATTGTCTCAATAGTGTTCTAATTTGCTGTGTTGCAAAGAATATGTTGTTTCTCTAAGCTGAGTTTTGAGCAGTTGCCTGAGCATGCTGCCAAAATCTGAATAAATTGAAGCAGTTCTTCTGGTTGGCAAGCTGCTGAACTTCTTCCAACCTGATCTTCAAAATTGCAACTTCATCTACTTTCTTCTTTAGACTATCAACCTCTTTGGATAAATCTTCATTCTTCTTCTTCATCGCCTAGTTAAAGTAACCAAGAGAATTGCTCTTATTAGACTATCTCAAACCAGAAACATACATGAAAAAGCGACTTTTTCTTCGATTTTGATTTGCGCTTGGATTGAGATTTTTTTTTGTGTTTAAATTTTCGGTAAAAGTAAGTCATTTTGAGAGGAGAGGTGGAACCTAGATTGAAGATATTGGATTGAGTTTTCTTATAGAGGTAATCTCTATAGGGAGACACCTTACGGTTTACATTTTCACGAGTATGATTAAAAGATTCAAGAGAGCTGACCTCCATTTCTTCTTTGTGCTTTGCTTCCTTCCTAACCTCTGATCTTGCACTTCTTTGCACTTCATAGACAATTGCTAATCCTGCTACCTAAACAAAATACTAACATGTAAATTTGGGGAGAATGTATCTTCTTAAACTAAGATAGCTTTATAAGTAATTTGTGTGTGAAGAGTATTAAGATTATGATCCTATGAATCAACAACACTTGCTGTGAAAACGAAGAGTTCTCCGAGGAGTGCAGCAGCTGCTTCAACAGCCTTTTCTTCATTCAGAGGGCGAATTACAACATCCGTTGCCCGTCCATATATCCTTCTTTGTAAATTGGTTGTGAAATGGTGATTTGCCTGATCCAACAATCATAGTTGACATATGTTTATGGTATCCATCATAGACAACACAAAATACACTTTTGAGGATTTTTTTTTTTTTTTTTGGGAGTAAAAATACCATCGAGTCCCTATCCACATGAAGACAGAGTAGTATATAGATCCTAAGAGTCATTACTATAGGAAAATGATTTACTCCTAGAATTTTGGGGATAGAAACCCTAAACCCCCAAATTGAGAGTGTTAAATGACTATCTTACCCCCTGCTGGTATAAGGGATTCACCCAACTATAAGGGCAAAACGGTCCAAAAAATTATTTTAGTCAATCTTTTAGCCAATAATTCTAGTAGCCTAGCAAGGTCCCTTATTATATTCTTATTGATATGGTGTATTGCGTTTATCTTAAACTAAAGAGTGAAAAGTCATACTACCTTAATATAAGATTTTCTGTTAGTTATTCCATCGTACATGAAAATTTCTTATCTAATTTAAGCAAGGACGAAGTTATGGGTTGTTGCAATAGCAGCTGCCCCCAACATTGTTTCAGATTGTCTTATACAGTTATACGTATTAGTTTTTGAAGTCTGTAGCTACTTATTCTTTATATTTGCTCTCCCCTCAAAATTCATTTATAAATTCTTGCCCTCTGACCTCCGATCTCTATCGACAACCCTAAATAAATCCAAGCGAGGAGAGGAAACAGATTGATACTTCCCCCCCTTAAATCCCATTTTAACAAACAGTTGGAGGGCAGTCCAAAGCTTGAGGAGCAAAATTACTTTGTTCTATGGATTATAGAGGAATGAACAAACTTCATGATCATCGCATGAAATTGCCGTGCATGAACAAAATAAACGGAAAATCTTCTCAAGATTTTACTCAAAAAATCAGAACCCATTGATAATAAATGATCATTGAGATTAATTACCTGGGCAATGTTGATGATGAACTCACGAAACTTGGGGTGCAAGCCAGCATCTTTCTTGAGTCTATTAGCAATGGGCTTCGCCATAGTCCTCAGAGCAAGTGTTCCCAGCTTTAGAACTGGAATTATCATACCTCCCTTTGCCGTTTTTTCTTCAGAATTTTTTGTTTGAATTTTCTATTAAACTGAGTCGATTATCAAGATTTGAGTTTCTTGAGGAAGAAGTACACAGAAGATAATGATTAATTAGGTACGCTCTTTTTCTTCCAAATCTCAATAGCATTATTGGGCTTTATTGGACGCCCAATTATCTTAATTGGGCTTGGATACTTATTGTACTTGTGAAGCCCAAATGAAAAATAGTTTATGACGGAAGGCGAAATAGTAACAAGTATGGACAACCTGATCCTTTCCATGTGACTTTTACCGAACCAATTAAAAAGACTAAAAAATCCAACTTCCCCAATCATGGTTGGGCTGGCCCTATTATAAATAAATCATGGTTGGGATGTTCATCATCTTTACTACTCCCTCCATTCCCTATTAATTGTCGTTTAGGAGATATCTAGGTATCCAAATTAATTGTCGTTTAAGGTTGTTTTATTAGTTGTCAACAATTTATTTCAATTATACCCTCAACATTTTCCTTTCTTTATGACAAAGAAGTGAGAGAGAAGGAGGGTGGGGGATAATATTGGAAGTTTAGGTGAAAATGACAACTTCCTTAATTTTCTCAAATTGTCTAAAGAGTCTTATATTTAGGAATGGAGGGAGTATACTACTACCTCCATTCCTAAATATTAGACTTTTATTACATGTTGCGAAAATTAAGAAAATAAAATTTAAGATATTTTTAATCAAAATATCAATATTACTCTCTTAAATAAAATTAGTGGTATACAAGTCATATTTAAGAGAGTAATATTAATTTTTTTATTATAAAAACATGTTAATTTTTTGCTTCCTTAATTTTCGCAACATATAATGAAAGTCTTATATTTAGGAATGGAGGCAGTACTATTTAACTGAAAGAGTTAATTACATTTTAGTACCTTTTACTTAGGGGTATGTCAATTAAGGAACTCTTCTTTTGAAATTGTCAATCAAGGGACAATTTGGAGAGAATATTTAACAGATCTGACAGAAGTATTATCTCAACAAATGAATGTTTTTATGATACCATGTGTTGGTCAACCAAATGAAAAATCTTCCATCATATCAGAAGTTTTGAGTATTAAAGATCCTCTGGAACCTAATGGTATGATGAATACTTTTGATAGCAGTAAAGTTGAAATTTTATTTGATGGAAAAGATGAATATTTTATAGATTTCGTTGGAGTCGACAATTTGAAAAGTTATTCTGAAGTAGAATTGGAATGGGTGAATATGACTGGTTCTTTCATAAGGAAGAGCTAACAATGAAGTTATTTGAGAAGTACAGTATTTTATCGTTTCTTCATGTGATGAGAAAAGTTAATTCAAAATTGGTATTACACAAATTATTCACGTCAAACGAAGTTGCAATAGAGATTTTTGCTTGTGATAGAATTGGACCGGATTTATTGTCGAGTTTGATGTACGGGAGGCAACGCTGAAATTATTAAATCAAGCTTATTATTATTTAGGAGAATATTTAGTTTTGATAATTACTAATTTTATTATATTAGGTTTGGTTTAGTAGTTTTCTAGTAGGAGAGTTGTCTACGTACTCTGTGTGACTTTGAGTGTGCTCTGGAGTAAAATTGTGGTGTGGTTAGGATTATTGATTTTGCCTGCTCCTCCCGTAATATTGTTAAATTGATATTTGTGTTTGTACTCCATCACTCATCTACCAAATTATTTATTAAATATATATGTTATCGCATTTAAATTGGTATCAAAACTATTTAAATATTTCTTCAAAGTAGTATTAAAACTATTTAAAATATTTTTTCAAATTGATATCAGATCCATTTTAAAAATTTATTCACTAATAAATGCTTTTGGTCAAGGTCCTTTTTGTCTTTTAGTGAATTGGTCAAGGTCATTTCTCTTCAAGGAAAGGGAAGATACCCTTTGACCCATTTTATTATCTTGCTTTGGACCCAGGCAAGCCTATCTTCATATTCAATCATTTATATCTCGGAGGTGACCACGTCGAATTATCAGTGTCCAACTCATAAAATGCAAATGACTAGCAAACCAATTTCCTTTTTCTTGCCATGATTTAGATTTAGGAGGGGCTGAATTAAAATTTGTTCAAAGTGTAAAATGATGGAAAAATAATTTATTTAGTCCTTTTTGTATTTTGAGTTTTCCAATAAGGTCTCATTCATTTTATTTTTACTTTTAAGGTCCATAACAATTTTACGATCTGCCATTAGAGGACTTCTGTCCAGTTTTCTATCTGTTTTTCGTTTGCCCAGTCACGTTCCTTTTACGTGATTTATTTTCCAGGGGTAATTTGGGAACTTCATTCCATTTCTCTCCCTACAAAAAAAAAAAAAAAAAATCATATGTACTCATTTGTAAAAATTAAAACATCTGGTACCTAATATCATTTGTTTTCTTCATCTTCTCCAAAACATGAAGTCACCACCACCACCACCACCATCTCCTATGAACACCACTATCATCATATGAACACTACCACCACCATCTCATCCACTATACAGCAACCCCATCATCTCTACAATTTTCGGCGACCACCGAGCACACCTACCAACCACCACCGCTGAGTATCCTTCAATTTTTTTTCTTGAAACATTTGGTTCAAGAAAGTTAACAATATTCATTTCAAATGGTCAATTGGTTAATTGGTTCCAGAATTTTAACAATATTCAAGAAACCTATTTCAAATGGTTCAAGAAAGTTAACAATATTCATTTCAAATGGTGAATTGGCTAATTGGTTCAAGAATTTTAACAAGATTCAAGAAACTCGTTTCAAATGGTTCAAGAAAGTTTACAAGATTCATTTCAAATGGTTAATTGGCTAATTGGGTCGATTTTTTTAACAAGATTCAAGAAACCCATTTCAAATGGTTCAAGAAAGTTTACAAGATTCATTTCAAATGGTTAACAGAAATTGCAGGTTCTTTGGATAATTGATATACTTATTAAAACTCATTTCAAATTGTTCAATAAACTATCAATAATTTGCAAATTAGAGGGGATGGATTTAAGGATTTTTTTTGTTAATTTAACAGATGATAAAAGGAAATCAGCCAAAGGTAAAACTAACATTGAAGAACATATAAATTAATTGTCTCAAGGCGAATCACTGGTCACAACCCAAGAAGGGTGTTGCATGTGTTGGTGGTGGTTATTGGTAGTAAAGAGTGTAGATGATGAAGATGGAGAAGTTGGGTTTAGAAAAAAATTGTTAGTTTAAATTAGGTATTCTTAGTTATTTTGTTTAATAATTGAGTACCCTAGTTTTTCTTGTGAGAAATATATTGAAATGTCTGAAATACCCTTAAAAAATATATCACATGTGAGGCACATGCATGTGTTGACGGAAAATAGACAGAAGTCTGGATGTATGTCCTCTAATGGCAGGTTGTAAAATCAATCTGGATCTTAAAAGTCAAAATAAAACGAAAGGGACCCTATCAGCAAACTCAAAAAACGAAAAGAACCAAATAGGCCATTTTACCGTAAAATGATATATTTTTATTAGAAGATTTGAATTTATCTTCGAAAAAATACTTAAACTAAGTAAGAAAATTGATAAAAAAAAAAATTAAAAATAAAGAAAAACCGACTAGTTTACAAAGGCTAGTGTCACAGACCATACTTCAAAATAACATGAGAAAGTTATAAAGAAATATTATTTGATTAAATGTATGAATATTTTTAAAGAAATTTATGTATTTGGGCCATATTGTATACTTTGAGTTTACTATATACAATTCTATAAATACTTTTTTCGTCCGAATTGAATCTCATTTTATGATAAAAAAAAGTTAAGGGGAGAATTTGAATTTGAATGAATTTACAAACTTATCCTTCTCAATTAAATAAATTAGTGTGTTAATAAACTGAGACTACTAGTGAAAGTTTAAATGAAAATTATTTCTATTTTAGAAATTGAGACATTCAATTTTTTGATTAAATTTATGAATATTATTTGATTAAATGTATGAATATTTTTAAAGAAATTTATGTATTTGGGCCATATTGTATACTTTGAGTTTACTATATACAATTCTATAAATACTTTTTTCGTCTGAATTGAATCTCATTTTATGATAAAAAAAGTTAAGGGGAGAATTTGAATTTGAATGAATTTACAAACTTATCCTTCTCAATTAAATAAATTAGTTTGTTAATAAACTGAGACTACTAGTGAAAGTTCAAATGAAAATTATTTCTATTTTAGAAATTGAGACATTCAATTTTTTAAATTAAAAAATGAAAATTGTACATTTACAACCGATTAGAGTGAGTAATAAATAGTATTATAAATAGACATTTAATTTTGAGCGGAAGAATTACTTAATTAAATATAGCTTTTTTATCATAAATAATTGTAAGTGTTTGATCAATTTTTTATATTTTCAAATTGCATATTTTAATTTGATACAAAAATAATGAGTACTATATTATTAAATTTTAAAATTTTTAGTGAATCAAAACAATTTTTATGTGTTAAAAATTGATGTATTATTGCATATGAGAATATATACTAGTACAGTAAAACCTCCATACAGTAATACTCTATATAAGAATAACCTTCTTATAGTAATAAAAAATTATGGTCCCAACTCGGGACAAGTTATAAATAAGAATAAATTGTACATTGTAATATTCCATATTTGTTTATGACCATCCATAAGAAATTTACCTCCATATAATAATTAAAAAACATTAAATTTTAAATATATTTACATATTTATATAAAATATAAAAAATTATTTAACTATGTTACATTAAACTTGAGATGATATGAAATACTTATCTAAAGTTGCCTGTGACAATGACTTAATTTTTTGGGTTGGTTTATTTCATTTTGCGCAACTTGACACGAATACTTTCAGTGATTTGAGTTCGTTTATTTTTAGGTGTCATGTCTTGCTTGACGTAGAAAATGTATGATTTGAAATGATAATGAAATTTATGATTATTTAGCATTTATATATGTATAATAAAAAGAAAACAAACGAAAAAACATTTCGAAGATACAATATACATGAGTGAATATTTTAAATGCACACATGATGTACATACATTTTTTACATTTCCTATATTATGTATGTACATGAATGAATTTTCTAAATTTAATATATACATATTGTAAATGCATGATGTACGTACATTTGTTTTTTTTTAAACTCATTAATCTTATATATCTTTTAAATTCGTGTTTTTAAAATATGAAGGGACGCATTTCCAATATTAAGGGACACATTTACAAGTGTCGTATAATGTATATTAGTTATTTTTAAAAAATTATAATTTGTATATGTAAGTCTCTAGTTAAGAATAACCTCCCTATAGTAATATTTTTCTCCGGTCCGGATAGTATTACTGTATAGAGATTTTACTGTACTAAAAAATTTACGAAAATTTTTGTGGAGCCGTGGCTTCCCCCTTGCCCCTACCTGGCTCCGCCATTGCTTTTATTTAGGTGAGAGAGTTTTTAATATTTTTATTCAAAAAAAAATAATCAGTATTTATAGCGCGCTTAGGTTCAAAACAGAGACCTTTTGTTTTATATTATTTTAGAGTAATATATTGTTCCTTTTTTTTTTATTCCATAACAAGTATACATACTCAAAATAAGAAAAAGCTATAAATATCCCTCATTTAATTTTGTTTTACTAATAATACTCACCATCTTTCATTTTGATTTTTTATATACATCGTTTATTTCGGCCAGCTATAGATACCAATGGCCAATGTTTTAAAACCCGGTCCGAATTGACCGATCAGACTGGTTGGACCGCCGACCGGCATTCTTACGGAGAATAAGAAAAAAGCTAGACATGAAATTCAAAACAAGCCCATAAGAGTCATATTTTATTACATTATCATAGTTATATTGTTAAATTAAAAAAATTATTAATTTATAATATTGACGGGACTATAGAATTTATATAAGGGTCTTTCTAAAAATTATTATCTTATACAATGAATAGAGATGTTTCGTTCCCACAACATGCGCGTTGTATGCCATGTTACACTACCAGCTACTCTAGAAGGCATTGGAAAATTGCTAAATTCCTTGAGATATCCAAAAATGAATTTGAGGGAGTATGTGATTTGTGAAAACATAGGAAAATGGGAGGTACGCTCTCTTTTGGAAAGATACATAGCTTGGACATTACCCTTTAGGAAATAAATGTCTCATTCTTGTCCCTTCTCGCCTTCAAGATTTAATTATCACAGACTTTTGGAAACCCGATGGTAACTGGAACTGAGATTTATTACAAGGCTTCCCGTCTATGGAGATCCTAGATTTGCTTAGCGCGGTTCAACTTCAGGAAGAAGATAGCTGGAATTGGCGCCTCTCGTCTAACTGTCGTTTTACTTTAGCTTCTGTCATTTTAAGATATATGACATTTGTTTTGAGTCTCATAGTTTAGTTTAGTCATCCGCAAGGGTAGCCACAGTGTGGAAGTTTCAACCCTCCAATGTGGGAGTGGCAGATTGTGTAGGATGGCGCATGTTCGAATCTTGGCAGCCGCAGTGTGAAAGTTTCAACACTCCAATGTGGGGGTGGCTTCTTGCGGTGGGTTAAGACAAGGCCTCCCACCAATCGAACCGCTGGGTCACCTTGATTTATATCCTCCACAATTCCTGTCGGATTGGAAGGTGGGGGCCCTGTGAGCGTGGATATCACTTTTTGTGTAGGAGTTTAGTTTAGTCTTCACTAATTATTGTAGTTAAGATTTGACTGCTGCTAGCCAATTTTTTTGCTCACTAGCTAGGCTGCTGCTTGTTAGCCTCTTTTTGGATGCTCCTATTGTCAGGGCCGTGTGAATGGAACACGGAGTACGAGACAAAATTTTATCGGAGACTTCCATTGGAAAAATATTTTTAAAAATTTTAAATTTTTTTATTTTTCTTAACTTTTCGGCTGCAAAATTACATATTAAAGTTTTATATTCAAGATATTCTAATAAATTGTTTTTAATAGATAATATACCTAATCCATTTAATATATCTTGTGACATAGTTGATCTTAAATAAGATTTTATTAGTTTTAATTTTGAAAACTTATTTCAGCAAAAGAAAATGTCACATGTGTGGTTAATAAAATTCTATAAATAATACATGTATTTGGAAAAGAATCTAATTTTTAATGTAATTTAGTACCTCAATTGGAGTATTAATTTCTACATTAAGAGTTTTTTTTCTACACTTTTAGTTCTGAAAATAAATCAAATCCATCAACATCTGAATGTTCATTAAATTTTAAAGAAGTTTCAAGGTTAAGACAAGAGTTTTTTAATTTATCATTCTTTAAGGGAAATTGGTCTGTTTGGTCCTCAAAGTATTTTCGAAATTATCGAGTCGTCCCCAAAGTTTTTTCACTTCCTAGATAGTCCTTATAGTAATTGTGTGCTTCCCATATTGTTCTTTCACCACCAAACTGGGCGATTTCCGGCCAATTATGAGCATGCGCTTGTCACGTGAGTCCGATTTAATGATTCCGCAGGGGAAAAAATGCCCGAGGCTAAATTAGACTTCCCCAAACACGTGTTTACCCAAAAAATTATAATATATTACCCCATCCCCACCCATCTTCTCCTACCTTCTTCTTCTACCTTCTTCTTCTTCTTTAGAAAAACCTAAGCAGCAAGCCAAAATGAAAATGGGGAGGCAAGAACAAAGTAATTTCTATTGTCGTCATGGAGATCCTTGCGTGTTGAAGACAAGCTGATCGAAGCTAAACCCAGCAAGAAAATATTATCGGCGTGCTAGATATGGGGTGAGTAACTTGAAAGCCCTAATTTTTATTTTGAAATTTTCATCTAAATTTGGAGTAATTGGTTTTTTTTTGTCACAGACCACACATGATTGTGGCTATTTTGAGTGGATTGACATGCCTATGTGTGAGAAAAGCACTGTAAAACACAAGGGGGGTGAATTGGGTTTTAATCGATATTGCAAACTTTTTCGAATCTATTCAATGCTAGTGTAAGTTTGTGCAAGATGAACAAAATCAAAACTAAACCCAACAACAAGACAAAGGATTTATAGTGGTTCGATTCACTCAGAATCTACGTCCACTACCTTGAGCCGCACCCAAGGATTTTAACAACTTCACTAAGAAGACTTTTTACCCTTGTGGCTAACTCGCTAAGAGTTTTACAACACAACCACAATACAAAACTCACTAAGAGTCAATTGCCCACACAAAGTAGGACTTATCAATTTGCCCACACTAAGCAGGACTTAACAATTTGCCCACACAAAGTAGGACTTATACAAGAATAACACTATCACTAAGAAAGGGAATTGAGATAGTTTAAGAACAAGGTTGTTCACTCTTCTAAGTGAAAGATAGATACCTTTTAAGTAGAAGAAGAATCCTCTCTTAGAACATAAGATGCACACTCTTTGTCTTGCTTGAGAAATAACACTCTTGAATGATTTAGATCATGGAAATGAAGAGCATTTGCTTTGTGAGTGTTTAGACTTGATAAGAAATCAATGAATATTGTATATGCAAGTCTTGGAGTCATTCTATAGCTTTGGAGTATTTATACATTTCAAAATAGGCTGAAAAATGACTCTGCAACGGTCAAATAACGGCTAGTTCTCGCAGAGTTCGGTTGACCTAACAGAGACCTCGGATGACCGAAGCTCACTTCGGTTGAGCCTAACCCAAGGTCGGTCGACCGACCTTACCCTTAGGTCGACCGAAGCTCATAATCACAACTCTCTGTTTGTGCTCGGTTGATCCGAGGCAAGCTCGGATGATCCGACCTTCTGAGCTTTGAGAGACGTTGATTTTTCACACGTTTTGAAATCTATTGAAGTCTAAAAGGTTTTCTCAATATGTAACAAGTAAGAGCATTAGAAAACCGTTTTAAAAGACTTATACTTTGAAATCAAAGGCTTTTGAAATACGAACACATGTAAGGATCATTTTGAAACTTAGCCTTTTGAAAACGTGTTTATGAAAACATGCAAGACTTGAGTGTAGAGAGCTTATGTTCATGAGAGCATTGGTTAGAGCTTATAGGATAAAGACCATTAAAGACAAAGCTATTCTAACCAAACCTAAGTCTTCAATCTTCAATCTTCAATCTTGATAGATGAGCCTTGAATAATATGACTTTGAATCTTGATCATGGCTTGAGTGAAGTACTTAGAGCTTCCATTATAAGTTCCGATATTCTATCACAAAGATATAAAACATTAGACACAACATCAAGTGTTTGTCCATTATAAAAAACCGAGTTCGTTCGCCCTTAGGGCTTACAAGCACAAAAATTGTTAGATGATCCTTGAAGGAAATGAGGAAGTTGGAAGGTGAGAACTATCAATTGAAGAGGAAATTAAAGTGGTTATGGGCTGTTATTGTAGTATCTTGGCTATTGTTTCTTGTTTCTAAAGTATGGTATTGAGGGAGAAGAACATTGCAGTGGGTTATTGTGAAGAAGATGAACTTTGGGAAGTTTATATTGTAACTTTGGGTTTATGTTGTAACTTTTAAGTTTAACCTACATTTTGGCATGATTTTAATAAAATTGGTATGGTTGTGTTTGAAATGGTTATGTTTTGCTTTACTTTGTGAAATGGTTGCAATGTAGCTATTGATTCCCTGCTTCATTGATAAAAGAAACAAAATAGTGATACACAAAAAAGGCATTTCACCAAAACAATTGTAATCTCAATTCCCAGTACTTAGTTTAAATGGCTACATTTGCCTTCCCAAAATGAGCAAATTTAAACAAACATAAACCAAAAAGGCAATTCTGTTTCAAAGGTAACATTTGCCTTCCCAAAATGAGCAAAACAAAAACAACAAAACCAAACACATCTGGTTTGAGCTTTTTAGTGATCTTTGTATTTTTCCTCGAGTAGATTGGCATTCATTATTCTTATGTCCAAGAGCCTTGCACAAGGAGCATTTGACAGTCCTCTTTGACACAACTCCAACCTGGAAAAAAAACCATTATTAGAACCAAGGTTTTCCATTGAATGAATGCAAAATAAGTAACAAACTATTCCACCTGATCAGTTTGAGTTGGTTGTGATGTATTCTGAGTTTCTTTTGGAGGAAATGGAGACTGCTGAGAGGAATTTTCATTTTGAATTTCATCATCATTCTGGATATTTTTGGTAGGACAACTCATTTTGTTATGTCCTAGCTGATTGCATCTTGAACATTTTTTCATATTTGCCCTTTGAATGCTAGGGGCATTTGTTTTAGATTGGGGACATTTCCTAATGTTGTGTCCAGGTTGTTTGCATATACTACATGTGCTTGTACCCAACCCAGCCCTGCTCAATTTTTTCATGCCCCCACTTCCACCTCTAACCTCATATTGTTCTCTTATTCTGGTCTTTTTAGGCCTCCCTGGTAATTTGAGTTTTGGTGGTGCATGAAGTGGTGGTTTCCCAGTCAATGGCCAATTGTTTGGACCCTTGATGGGATAAAGTATTGGATCATAAGTCTTTAAGTATGTTGTTTTGCTGTAAAAAAAAAAAGTGGAAACCAACATGTCCAATTAGAAATTTGACAAATATTGCAGAAAAACATGTACTATAACCACTTTTAGCAGACATAAATAAACAATGGTCCCCAAGAACTCTAACAAAATGGACTTCAAACCTTAGGTGTTAGAAATACTCTCTTTTTAAAAAAGTGGACCACGAGAATACAAAAGAAACCATATTTAATACAGTTTATGCATATCAAAACAACAAAACACCAGTAAACAAAGATAAATCGGCAAAAAACTTTAAAACAAACACTGAACCGACAACAAATTTTAATAAACTAACATGAATAGAAAGAGGGATTACCAGGAGGAGTATTCCCCATTAAATCAGCAATCAATCGGCCTCAATGTCAATGATTTGTACTAGACATGAAGATTGGGAAAAGAAGATCGATGGTTTTGGGGGAAAATGATTCGACTTCTTCAATTAGGGCTAAGGAATAATATGAGATGTGTTTAGGATTTAGAATTTGTTTAGGTTTAATTGGTAGACACGTGTGAAATGATTCACTAGGGTGTATTTTTTTCGGACAAAATTGCCCCCTAGCAAACACATGTGACATGCACATGCGCATATTTGGTCGGAAAAAACTTTGGGGACGATTCGAAAATTTCGAAAATACTCTGAGGGCCAAACAGACCAAATTCCCTTCTTTAAAACTTTTAACTTATTTCCGGGATCATATATATTTGGGTAATATGCACTAAATGGCCCATAACTATTTCCAAATTTTAAATGTTGGGGCAAAACAATTATTTTGGCGGAAATTAGCCATCAACTTTTTACGGGTAGCGGAAGTGGGTCTTCGGTGGAATATCTGGGCAAAAATGAAAGAAAAAAAACCTCACGTGCCGGCCACGTGAGGGGTAAAATTGTCCCAAAAAATTTAACTCCATTGTCATCTTCTCCCAACAGCTCTCCCTTTAATCTAAACTATTAATCCCTATTGAAACCCATTCCAAACCCTTAAATTTTTCTAGTTAACAATAGGAAATCAAAATCCTTATATTCCATTTCCTTATTCATATTAATTTTCGTAGAAATAGAGTTTTAGGTTGTGTGGTATTGTTCTTAGTTTTTTCCTGCACATTTGAAAATTGAGGAACCATCAATGTCTTTAATGTCATTGAATTCTGGGTTCAAATCAAGAAACAATAAGAGTGATTATGGTTGTGGTTGTCCAAAGTTGGTTGCAATGCATACATCTTGGACTTCTGAGAACCCGGGTCGAAGATTTGTGAACTGCTCCAAATCAAGGGTAAGGAAAAATTGGTTTTATTTTGTTAATCACCTTATAGCAATTATGTCATTATTGGTTGGTTATAACTGTCGGTTTTGATGCAGGAGGGGGGTTGTGGTTATTTCGAGTGGATTGACAACCCCAAAAGTAAGGGCAATGAAGATACAATATCGGGGCTTCTTCAAAAACTCGATCGATATGAAAAGGAGAAATAAGTGTTGAAGGACAAAATTTTGATGATGTAGAAGAAGAATTCTAGGTGTTTTAGTGTTTTTAGTGTTTTCGTTGTTGTATTTGTGTTTCTATTTGGGTTCGCAATGAACCCGTGTTATGTTCGTTGTTAATTTTTGCATAAATTATGTTTTTGGATGGTCTATGTTCATGTGGATTCTGGTTTGTTAGATGAAGATTATGTTTTTGGAATGAAAAATCAGTGTTTTGGATATTATATCAATTGCATATGTATATTAACTATAATTCTGAACATAAATAACATTCTAAAGTGCACAAAAAAACCCAGATTTTGTATAACCATATCAGACATCAAAAGATGCATTCAAAAACACCATTGTACTTACAAACAGATAAAATGGTGTTAAATCATACCAAAAATTAACCTGAATATGGGTTTCTAAGGCAAAAAAGTCAGTAAAATAGCCCAAAATAGAAGTAGTAATGTATTTCATACAAAAGAGGCTTTTGAAGCCAACAAAAACTTGCTTAATTCTACCCTAAACCATCTTAATTCACTGCTTTTGAATCCTTGCATCTGCCATATCATTGAGCCTCTGGGATTGTCTTGGTATTGCTTGAGTCAGCTGAGATTGCTCTTCATCCATCACCGCATCAGCCATAGCTTCTGCCATTATATCTTTTTCTTCCATCACCAATTCTTCCTATAGTCACTCATGAAGACCTATTAATACCCCCCCCAACAACCACTTCAAAACAAATATAATGACAAAGTACAGGCAATATGACAATATTTAACTAATTTCAGTCTCAAACAAACATAATAAAGACAAACAAAAAATTTGAGACAACAAAATTTAATTTCCCCTTTTTAGACCCATAAAAAGTGAAAAAAATCCCACCTTTTCAAAATATTCCATGTCTTTTTCATAGATAAACACAAAATTTCATATTTTAATACCATATCTGTCAATATAAAATCATTTTATTAAAATACAAAAGATTCATTGCCGTAAACAGGGTTTTTGTTCACTTTTTCTAAGTCTCTTAACTGCATATTTTCTTTTAATAATCTTAGAACAACAATTTATTAACGGGAAACTCAAGAACTTGCAGAATATAGTCGATTTTAAGGAGGGAAATGAAGAGTTTTAGGATTTTCTATTTGAGAGAGTGAGCATTTGGGTTTTCTAAGTTAAGAAGAAATTATTTTTACGGGTTTTTTGTTTACAAGGGATGCTTAATGGGTCGGTTCGGGTTTTAAATGGTTGGCCGATTTTTTTGGACAATTTTACCCCTCACGTGGTCGGCATGTGAGGTTTTTTTTTTTTTTTTTTTTTAATTTTTTCCCGGAAATTCCACCGGAGGTTCACTTCCGCTACCCGTAAAAAGTTGATGGCTAATTTCCGCCAAAATAATTGTTTGCCCCAACATTTAAAATCTGTAAATAGTTAAGGGCTATTTAGTGCATATTATCCTATATATTTATTGATATTGAATTTGACGTCTTACATTCATTTTTTTCTGTTCTTCATTTGGAGTGATGCCAGTCATCTTTTTTTTTTTGTTCAATCTCGTTATTAATATTATTTGTCTAATTAGTTTCTCCAATTGCTTCCACATCATTTTTTAATTCATTTTCAACTGAAGTTTGTTCCTCAAATGAACCAGATGTTCTATCTTGTGTATTGCTAATGAAAAACTTATCAAGTGCTCCAGATTGAGATTAGATTAACCTTTCAACTCTTTTTTTTTTTCCATTAGTTTTTTATCTCCATTTTCATATTTTCTATTAGACATAATTATAATTTTCACTAAAAATTCAATCAATAAAAAATACAATGCAAAAAATAATAAATTGATAACAAATACAAATAACACAGAAATACAGTAACTGATATTGAAATTAAAAATATAAATTCAAATAAAAAAGATTAAAGAGATAGAAACTAGAAAGATGGAACCTGCGATTTATATAGCCAAAATATTGGAGAATGGGATGGGATTGGAAATTGTGGAGGGATTTGAGAGGTGATAACTTCAGGAATTTGTTCTATCAGAATATAGAGAGATCTATCGTTTCTTATTTTATTTGTTTACCATAATTACTTCGAGAATTTTTTTAAATTGAGCGTAGAGTAAAGAGAATAAAAGACTCCAATCTGTTAGGATGAAAATTGTGGAAGATAGAAAACCATTGACTCTTGAGTTTTATACTCTGATAGTGAGTCTCAACTCAATGGGCTTAGGTTAGGCCTATGTTCAAAGGGCAATGGGTGGGATGTAATTATATGGGCCTCTAATTTATTTTTATTTTTTTGAAGTAAAGTTTTAGTAAAAAAAAAAATTAAGAGCCTTTATTTTGTAGGGGCATGAGGCTCCCGACTCCTATGCGGGACAGCTTTTTGTTCCGCACGTGCGGGATAAGATACCAGCAGTCGGATGAGATTTTTTAAAGGTCCAGATCTGGAGAAAGAAATTTATTTTTTTTAATATTTTAAATCCAGTCGCAACTTTTCTCTCTCCAGATCTATGCCGTTTAAAATCTTATCTGATGGCTGTGCGGAACAATCCCTGTTCCGCATAGGAGCCAGACTGGGGCATGAGGCAATGAGTTAAGATGTCTCGTGACACAGCTCTACCTATTGTAAGAGTATGTTGATGTATATTTTTCGTTTGAAATATACATATCCCATTCCCAAAAAAAACACAGGAAAATGATTTGCCACAGAAAAAAAATGGCTGTAGAAATAGCTTACTGGATGACGTGGTTATGTCTAATTGGTTTAACGGGACTTCTATATAATCAGGAGGGTTGTAGAGAATCATCATAAGTCAGAACATTCATTTTTTCTAAAGTTCACGCGCTCACTTCTATGCCGTTCATTAGCGTAGACGGGTGAAAATCGTATATAACTGTGTATGTTCTTCTTTTTGTGTCAAACTATTCATAATTTGTTATATGAATATTTTTTTTAATTATATATACACATTGTAAATTGTGAATGGTTGGACACATGAATGAGAACATCTACGGATACAGACAATTATTACCCAGACTGAGAGGTGGCATATATAGCTAGGAGTGTCAATCGAACTATGTAAGCCGAGCTTGACGTAACTCACACTCAGTTCACATAAAAATTAGAAAGTTCAGTTCACGATCAGTCCTGAAAAGTCATTTTAACGTGAGTCGAGCTGAACTAAATTATATAAGCAAAAAAAATAAAATTCTTGTAGAAATAATAGTATAATAAAATGAGTAATTAGACTAAATCATAAAAAGAATACAAATATACATTAAACAATAATATTTAATTAATATAGCAAAATAAACTAATAAAAATAACCATAAATAAATGTATAGTAAGATCATAGGTTAAGGAATCCACATATAATATAGACAAAAAGAAATGATGAGTTTTACAACTAATTTTTATAGATAATAAAAAATTTAATTAAATTTTGTTTATTATATATATTATTTTTATTCGGGTTCTAGCTTTAACCGCGATGAGATGGGTCAAATTCACTATCGGCTCACATAAAATTCGAACTTGAATATTTAACTCACGCTCAGCTTATATTCACATTTTTGAGGTATCTGAATCGGGTTCGAGCCGCCAAAACACATTGACACTTCTATATATATATATATATATATATATATATATATATATATATATATATATATATATATATATATATATATATAGCACTGCCAACGGAGAGCTTTGCTTTCTACGAAAGATTAGACCCACTCTCCCTTAAAGCGCGTGATTTACTATTCAAAGAAGGTGAGTTCGGAGTGTGTTGTACACGGACAGTAGAAAGCGTGAGTAAAAACATAGTGAGGGCCTATCTATGATGCAAAACCATGATGGTCTTCTCTAACAAGACTGTTGTCACGTGCAGCCTTGGATTCTTCCTTTTCACCTCTTCGGCTCCCCATCCACCACCCACGTGATCTTATTCCCACATTACCCTTATTATCACCCATTAATAGCCAAAGTGCCACTGCATCTTCCTAAGCTCAACAAAGATTTTTTTTTTTTTTTTTTGTTTTTTTACTCTGTCGGGTGATAATAGAAGAATTAATTATGTTACAATTCCGATCCAAGTTTTACATATGAATTTATTAGCCTGGAAAGTTGGCTAATTGGTAAAAATATGACACATTTTTACAAAAATTAAGTGTTCAATTCCCGTTACCGACGTGAAAGCTGTGTTGGTTGGTGATCTCTAAGTACCCTCCCTTGTAAGCGACTTATGATCCTTAGGGTCTGCCCTGACCCGTGGTGATGACCGGAATCGAACTCACCAAAACTTTTATTTACCATCAACTAGTATTGAAGTACAAAATTAAAAAAAAAATTGTTCTGAATAATTTTATCTTGGTTGGGAAACAATTTTAAAACTTATACTTAAATTAATAAATACAATACATATGTGAACAAAAAATATTGATTCACAAGAGAAAGAATTAACTTTTTAATTCACTCATATTGCATCAATTAGTACGAAAATAACTTTTAAAATTACCCATGCATCAAAATAATAAAACTACCCAAGTCTCTCATCATCCTATTCATGCAGTAAAAAGGGTGAGGTGGGGGCAATGCAACTCTGGCATCTTAGAGAAATGGCAAAAAACCAAAATAATCTCTGTCCCCGTTCTTATCTCTATCCTTCTCCCCAATCAATCACAATTTACCCTCTGTATATATAATTGGAAAAAATATTTATATAGTAAATTCTAATTGGTTGAAGATAAGGATAGGGAGAAAAATGGAGACAGAAAATTTTCACCCTAGAGAAATGGCTTATCTTTACTTAATTTTCTTTCTTTTAACTTATCCTCACTTAATGTGGCTCTGGAGTCTTAAAAGCGGAGATGTAAAGCTCTTTGAATTACAGAATTGCACACAACTATTTAAATTTCTAAACTGGTAGCACCTGTGCCTTACTTGGCACATACATGGAGTATAAAAAAACATGACATATTGATATATTCGTCACTATTTCAAAATAAATATTCAAAGACGAAGTTAAGACTTTTAGTTTGGAAAAAAATTGTAATAATATATCGAACTATATATAAAAACTGTAAAAAAAAAAATATTGTGGGCGAATTTGATCAAATATTTCAAATTACATACAAAATTTACTATATCTAATAAATTTTTTAAAAATTTCTAGGCAACTACTACTGCGCCGGTCTACGTAAATATCTCAACTTAATGTATATGAGAACGGTCGGAAAAAAAAAATGTAACTTCCGTATCTTGCTTTCCTTAATTAGTTACTCAGCCGGTCAAAGGGTCCAATGTGTGTTTGTAATATGGGTTGTGGCTGGCCACGTTGACAGAAGATTTTGCAGTACACAATGACACTAATTGTTTTTTTTTTTTTCCTGAATAGATATGACACATTGACACTAATCTTATCAAAAAAAATAATTGCTTAATGTCTCCATGATCTTGTCACTCACTCTCTATGGGTTATTCTCATATAATGCAACCAAGAATGTCCTTATAATGTAAGATATTTTCATTTCCAAAATTTCCAATGATCACATGCCTTTTAATATTATTAGATTTTATTATTTTTTGCTAAATTAATTTTATTAGATTTTAGTTCTCTGTCTGTCGTGACCTACAAGTTGAGGCCCATATGGAGAAAGGTACGGGTCAAAACAAACCATTTCAAGGCCTATACTTTTTAAATTTTTCTAAGTAAAATTCAACTATATAGAATATCCAATTTTGGATCCAAATTAAAAAGAGTATTTCTCTTATTATACAATATTGAGAGAGGGTAGGGGGTGGGGTGGGGGGGGGGGGGGCGGCGGTTTACAGGAGTTATGTAACTAGATAAATCAAAACGGCCACTAACACAAGTTGGCTCAGTTGATAAAAATTTGAGCACGTCTTTATAAAGATCAAGTGTTTAATTCCCGCTATAGTCGTGAGAGCTGTGTTGGTGGGTGATCTGTAAGTACCCTTGTAAACGACTTATAGACCCTAGGGCCTGCCCTGACCCTGTGGTGGTGACCGGAGCCGAACCCACCCAACCATTTTTTTTCCCAAAAAAAAAAATCAAAACGGCCTACTTAGCTAAATTATGGGCATCAAATTACAAGGCTTATACTTCATTCATATATAAATTCTAATTTCCTTTGTTAAAGAAAAAAATATATAATTAAACTTCTGCTTTATGGGCAAACCGGATACATGGAGGAATTTCACTTTACCGATTTAGAGTCTCATCTAGGTTGAAAACAATTTTAGCTAAGTCATAAAATGGTTACATTCATGCTATAGTGCATAATGTTATCAATATTTAATTTTACACAAAAATAATACTTTCTATATTGTTAAGCAATTTTTTTTTTGTGAATAAAGAAATTTTCTATTAATCACAAAATAGCCGAAGCCATTACAATCAAAGAAAAATCGGAAAATACAAGAAAATAAAAGTTATACAATGATTTAGAAAACCATGATAACGGACAAAAAACACACTCAAAAAAAACTTGAGTGATTACAAAATACTAAGAATAAAACTAGCAAGCTAAACAAATACATAATTGAACATATCTACATTTTTTTTAACCAAAAGCTAGACTAAAAGAAGAGAGATACAATTTTTTCGATTGTCAACATAATTAGAGATGTTTTTATTTGCTTTATGGAATTTGAATTGAGCTATTTGTCAAATAGGTTACTTTTGCCCTATCAAAAGACTTGGGTAGCTCAAGTGGTAAGGCTACCCTATATCTCTCCATAATGAGACAAATAATTTCTCCTCCTTATGAGGCTTATCTTCCCTCCCCAGGCATGGGGTATGCTTCAATCTTTCCTATCTAAGGTACTCTCCGCTCTTCCCCTTCGGGGCAATCGCCTTCGGGCGCTCAAAAAAAAAAAAACTAGGGCTTGCATTGTATACCATTTTAGAATTTAGATTCATATATTGTGTTTCACAAAAATTAAATTGTTTGTTAATAGAAATGTAAGTTCAATTATGAAATTTAAAATTTGAGATGGTATTCAAATGCAGAGTTTCCTAAATCATTCAAAGATGTCTAATTTACAAATTGAAATTAATGAACATTGTACTATTTTCGATTGTAAATTTTGTGAAATTATAAACGGTTGTTTAATTAATACACTATAAATCAATAATGTTCAAGAGATGTCTGAATACAAATCAATTGAACGTTTAACATTATTTGGTAACATTAAAACAGTAAACTTCGACAATTAATCATTAAGAGAATCAAATGTGTCCTAACCCAATGGGGCAGACGCCTAACCACGACATTGAGGTCGTGGGTTCGATATCCTCCGCCTACGTGCGGCAAACTTTAATCTTCCCTTTCTAGGGATATCTCCTCCTCGTCTGAGACAATTCTTTCTCCCATATATAGAGTAACCGCCCAATCGGGCTTCAAAAAAAAAATCATCAAGAGAGATGTCAAATTACAAAAATACTGCCTCACTTTTTTTTTTGAATTTATAAATTACTGAATTTTATACCATAAATAATTATAAATTTAAATTTTCCCACAAATAAAGAATTAATAAATTTCGTAAAATCATAAAATAAAATTAAGAACAATTCAAACTTTTATTACTTATAAACAAAAATCTCAAATATTTTTTAATAAATGGAAAAATAAAAACTTTACTTCAATCTCACTCCTGAAAAAAATGAGAAAAAATATATCTTATTGTATATGTGTATTCCTTTATCTATCTTACTAATAATATTATTTCAAAGTATGTCACTCTATGCCGGGAATTCCACAATTTTTTTAAGTTAAATATTTTTCTTTAAAGAAAAATTGACACTCAAATTATTATTTGTCAGGCATAATATGATTGGAAATCGTCTATAGATATACATGTTTTCTCCATTCACAATTCGATATATATACATTTTTTCCAATTCCATATGCAGATTGTGAGTATATATATTGGGACATATAATTTTTATTCGGATAAGAATATTTTGTCACATTACTTTTTGTCACTAATAAAAAATTAATATATGTTATTTTTTAATTAAAAAAATATAACTAATTCTACGTAAATACTTGTTAAGTCATTTATTAGGGATTTCATGGCAGTAGTAAGTAGTTACCCTTTTAGCTAAAAGACAAACAGCATATCGTCATCTCTCATTACTCTCACATTCAGCATCTTACCACTCTCTCCTCAGTCCTCACCCTTTCACTCTCCCCCACTCTTTCATCTCTGCTAAAAAAACTCACCCAACTGTAATTCAACACTTTGCCAATGGCTAAAAATGGAGCAGTAAAATAGTCAAAACCAGAAAAAAATTCACAGAGAGAAAAACAAAAATGGAGTTAGATAATAGACCCCATATTCGGACAAACTCTTCTAGCACAAACGGTGGTGGTGAACTCCTCATCTGTTTTGCATCTCATCTTTCCTCTTCTTCTTCTTCTATGAAAATCTCCAAATCTATACTCAGCCCAGGTCGGGCTCGTGACCCGACTCCATCGGTCTCTCTTTCTACTTCTCTTAGTAGAAGACTTAGGAGTAGTGGAAGTATTAAAGGCGGTCAAGCTTCTCCATTTTTTCCGGCGACCAACGGCGGCAAGAAAAGGGGCTGTGCTTTTGAGAATCCGGAGCCATCTTCGCCTAAGGTCACTTGCATTGGTCAAGTCCGGGTTAAGACCAAGAAGAAAGCTAAGCAAACTAGGAGTCTGTCCAGAAGGCGAAGCGGAGAGGTTAGTTTTAGGAAGGTAGAACAAACAGCAGGGCATGAGGTTTTGAACAATAGTGAAGAAAATACTAATGTTCTTGGAAGAAACAGCAGCAGCAGGGCTCAAAGTACGCATTTTCAGCAGCCGGAATGCTCGGCGCACCGGAATCAGAGATGGGTTCATTTGCCGGTAACAATTTGTGAGGCTTTGAGGGCATTTGGAGCTGAATTTAGCTGTTTATTTCCTTGTAAATCTTCGTGTTTTTCGACGAATCAAGATAGGGAGAAGGAAGATCAGAAGGTTAATAATAATGTAGCTAGGGAAGAGGAAGAAGGGCAGAGGTCATGTGGGGCGGTGTTTGCTAGGTGGTTTGTGGCTTTGCAAGATGATGATTGTGAAGGAAAGCAAGGGAGGGAGATTGAATTGGTAGTTGGAGGAGAAGATGAAAGAACAGAGGCTATTAAAGAGAGGAGTTCTATGAGGAGTTCAAGAAGGCATGTTTTTGAAGATATTGAAGTGAAAGGTGAAGGTGAGGAGGAAGAAAAAGGTAGAGTTAGTATCTGTATTCCTCCCAAAAATGCTCTCTTATTAATGAGATGCAGATCTGATCCTATGAAGATGGCTTCTCTCACTAACCGATTCTGGGATTCCCCTGCTCCTAAGAATGAAGATGAAGATGAAGAAGGAATAGAGGAAGAGGATCTTGAAGGAAATGAAGAGGTTAAGGAAGGAATTTTGGAGTTTTCTAAAGTTACAAATGAGCCTAATGTGGAGGAGGCTGAAAGGCGTGTTTCAACTGAGGTTAAAGGGGAGCTAGAGAATGGGGAAAATGAGGAAGCCGAAGAAATGGAAATGTTGAAGCGTGATTTAGTGACAGAAGTGGAATCCGAGGCAAATTCTGCTTCTTGTGAAGCTTTTCAAGAAGATCAAGAAGAAGTTGCAGAAAACAGGGAAGAAATTCCAATTCAAGAAACAGAGACCGATAAAGAAACTCCAGAATCAATTGCCACTGTAACTCCATTGGTAGAAGAGCTTGAAGAAGAAGAAAAAGCAGTGGCAATTGATTTACAAGAACAACCAGCCATGGAAAATAATGATGAAGAAAAAGAGACAACGGCCCATCAAAATTCTGAACCAGAAAATCATCAGAAAGAAGAAAACGACCCAGAAGAAGCAGCAATTGATTCACAAAACTTTTCACAAAATCAAGAAAAACCCATATTAGAGACCTCAAAATCATCAAATGTATTGCCAGATTGCTTGCTTTTAATGATGTGCGAGCCGAAATTATCAATGGAAGTCTCAAAAGAAACATGGGTTTGCAGTACAGATTTCATAAGATGGTTACCGGAGAGACAAACCAAGAAATTGAAGGCTCCTCCTCCAGATGAGCCCAAGAAGAGAGTGAGCACTGAGACTAATCCTGGACATCCCCCACAGGAGAACGAAACCCGGAAGGAAAAGATTCCTCGGCAGCAGCAAAAACAGATCCTTCAACCTCCGCGGTCGTCATGCTCAATACCGGCGTCGGCGGCGGCGGCGTCGATGGCGACCATGATTGAGCAGAAGCTGGTGAATGCTGTGGGCTACGAGCCGTTCGTGCTGACCAGGTGTAAGTCGGAGCCGATGAAAACGGCGGCGGCTAAGCTGGCTCCGGATAGTTGTTTTTGGAATAATAGGAATCTGGAGCCGCATCGCCCGGCTACGTATAAAGTCGGCGCGGCTGGAGTCGGGTTCTGAGCTGTAAGAGGATAGGGGAATCTTTAGGAATGTGTGGTTAAAATTTATGGTATTGGAAACTGTAGTGTGCTCTTTTTTAATTTTATTTTATTTTTCTCGACAGTTGAAATTGTAGTGTTGCACAGCCTTTTTGTATTTCCTGCTAGCATGTATGTACATTGTCTGTCTTTTTAACATTTTCTATTTAAAATGAATTTTGAGTAAATTGCAGTGAAAATTTTGTAGTAATTAATACTAGTTCCCGTACCAAATTATCTTTTCACATCATAAAATGTACGAGTATTAATATTTTGATTAATTAGATAGTAAAAATAACCATATGACTAAAACACCCATTATTAATTCTTCTAATCTCATTTAAGAGTATTAATGTTTTGATTAATTAGATAGTAAAAATAACCAAATGACTAAAACACCCATTATTAATTCTTCTAATCTCATTTAAGATTTTACCCCTTTCTTCTTCTCTCATCTTCTCACAAAAACTTCTATCTATGTCTTAATTGTGTATTAAAAATGATAATTTTAATTAATTTTATTGAGAAATTGGGTATAAGGGTCAAATTAGAAAAAATGACATTAATACATATTTTATTTAGAAAGTGAATAGTTAATTTGATATAAACAAAAAATGAAATTTTAATTTGGGACGGAGATTGTAGTATGTAAATGTGGATTGTTGTTTCAGAGAAGTTGCGTTTGCAAAATTTAAAATAAAAGTTATGACTAAGCTATTTTATGATTATTTTGGCAAATAACAGATTTATTGGACAGTAGGAATGTATGTGAATGTTGATGAAACATTAGTAAAGTAAGTAAAGATTGAAGTTTCAAAACGTAAATGTCTTAACTTCAAACTTTATCTCATTTTTTTAGGTCCTAAATTATCTTAAATTTTGATTTTTTCCCCTTAACTAAAAAATGACAAGTGCTTGACCTTAAACTTTTTTGAAGTATCATTGGTGCCCCTTCCATCCAATTTCTCTGTTAAATAATAACGGAATGTGTCTATGTGACACTCACACGATAAAAAATGGGGGCAAATTGGGCAAAAATAAATTAATCTTTAAAAAGATAAATTAGTAAATAGTATTTCAATTTATGGCAAAAAAAAATTATGGAAGGCATGCTTAGGTTGTTATAGGATATGATGAAGACATTGGATATCTTCTTTGCTCAAAATTAAGTTAAAAAACCTCGGTATAATTAGTTATGGCTTTCATGGAGTTTAACATAATTTAATGGAAGTCACGTTTAAGTCATTTAGCAAAAAAAAATTGCTTAAGTTGTTCCTAAAGAATTTGCAAGATTTTCATTTCAGAAAGAAATGAGATTTCACTAAACATGAAATAAAGAAGAAATTAGGGCTTTATGGCGAACCTCGATTTTCTAATTCATTTTTTTCCCAATTTTCCCCCATTTTTATCATGTGAGTGTCACATGGACACATTCCGTTATTATTTAACGGAGAAATTGGATGGAAGGGGCACCGTTGATACTTCAAAAAAGTTTAAAGGTCAAGCACTTGCGTTTTTTAGTTGAGGGGTCAAAAACCAAAATCTGAGATAGTTTAAGGGGCGTGAGCACTTTTTACCATTTTTTCTATTCCACCATTTTTAATGAAAAATTAAAAAGAAAAAAGAAAAAGGAATGTATGCGAATGCTTGGTTGTGCAAATAGATCTTCTCAAAGAGCCAAAGAGGTACACTTGTGGGTTCTTGGTTTTTTTTTCTTTTTTGTTGATCTAAATGTAAATGTATATATAGAGATCAAATTATTTTGCGGGTAAAGTCGCTACAAAGTAAAATAATGATAGGTACATCATTTCCTAACTAGATAGGCATATAGCTGAGGACGCCCCCCAAGACTATGACAAAGGTAGAGAGCTGCACTCTAACTTTCTCCCTCTAGCCTACATACAAATTAACTATAACAATACAAAACAAGCAAGCCTATTACATTCAACGAAAACATAAAAGATATGGTTAAGTAAAAAATTTCACCTCTTCGAAAAATGAGTCTATTACTGTCGCTTGGGAAAATGTCTCCAAATCACATATAGAGAGCGCTGAAAAACAGTGTGCAAAAGTGGGTGCTGCCGGCTTGGGCACCTAGGCACTTGAATTTTTTTTTTTTTTGAAAAAACATATAATATCATTAATAGATATTAAGAATTACATGAAGGAGGTGGAATTCCAATGGATCCCCTACCCTTTGAAATGATGTACCAAGCCTTAGAAAGATTCCAGCTACCCAATGAGCCAGAACATTACAAGACTCGCACTCATAGAAAAATCTAGAAAATAATTACCCTATAGTACAAAATTCTATGACCATAAAACCAAACACTACTACAAAAAAAACAATAGCAACCGAGGTTACGAACAAACCAGAGGCCTTCCGCAACTTCCAGAATTCTTGTCTGCAAACTTTCAAAACACTTAAAATTATGAGGGGAGATCAGCTGACAACCGCGTATATTAGTTGGCCAGCGACCACGCCAGATACGAATAGAATGTTCGCTCACGATCCTCCATTCGAAACCATGTTGCAGCCAATCTCTGTCTGGAGGGATGATTCTCTAATTTCGAGACGTTCGCCCGTATTGATTGCTTACATAAAAACTTGAAATAAATCCTAATTTAAAGCTTGAAAAACAACCTAACAATACCATGATATTAATCATGAAGTCTACAAACAACTTTATTTTAAAAAGAAAAAGACTACTAAAATTGTGAGCCATTGTGAGGCGAACAAAGCATTGAATTGTCCAGGAGTTGTATAGTCCCGAACAACTCCCTATCAAGCAACTCATGGATCTTGGTGGGGTCGACCTACGACCTCCACATTTCCCTGATTAAGGGAAGGAACCCCTATAGGAAACAATCCATCAACAATAGTTGGGATGAAAAGATATTTAGTAATATTTGAGTTAAAAACAACCCAAAAATTATTATTATGAACCTGAAACTCAATCTCGTCAAGGAACGAGTCAGCTTGGACAGATCCCAGTTACATTATGTGTCGGACCTGCCACAATTAGCTCAAACGGGCCAGCTAAAAAAAAAACCCAACAGCCCAGCAGATGGCTCAGTAGCAGCTAGGTCCAAAAGGAGAAATACTAGGCCCATGTGCATAGTCCAGACACATACCTTTTGGGCCAGTCGCAGGTCCTCAGCTCGGCCCGACACGTTCACACGGTTCAAACGCGAGTCTCCGTTCTGACAAGCTCCTACATCCTTTTCTACAGCCTGCCACCCCTACAGCCCACCCCGACCACCGGAATCCATCATCGTCGTTGGCAACTCTCCCATCATCTCCGTCGTCGATGGTTTAAAGACTCGATCAAAGGGAACTATACCCTCCCCAAAACCCATCCCCGTTTTAATAGTATTCCTCGTCGGATCCTCCCAATTATTTACACTTAAACCATACGCAGATCGCCAGCCGGAGTAAATAGCTGGCGACCAGAATACATCATAGCCACCAAGTATCCGAGCCCTTCTAAATGCCAACCATTCCATAGCTAGCCAACCCAAACTCAATAGTTCCCCGGACCCGTATGTTACAAAGCCCAGTACACCCTTTTCCGTCACCGGCGCCCCCAACTCTGATACCCCTTTCACCATTGAAACCAAACCAGTCCAACTCCCCCTATCACCATGTTGATAGTTTGCTCTCATAACAGTGGCATTGTGAAGGCTTAATGCCTTAGAAACGATGTTAGAATCCATATCTCTATTGAGTAATGGCGACATCGAGAGATAAAGAGCCTCGCCGATGATAGAGATCATCGGTTGGCTCAGAGGTGGCATGAGAAATCCTAGCAATTTAGTGCCCGACATAGTCGGAGTATTTGAGAGAAAAAACCCTCTCATCTAGGCACTTGAATTGAAAACCCAAATAAATAGGTTGGGAATTTTCACTTATTAATATCTATTTTATCAATAATGATTGTTGGATCAAAATATTTGGATCAAACAAGGATTAAAGAGTATAAAATGAAAATGATTGTTAGAATTTAATGTGACATTATGGCTTTTTGATCCAATTTTGATCCCAAATTTTTGATCCAATAATCACTACCCCTATTTTATATGTAGATAGTTACAGTAAAACCTCTATATAATAATACTCTATGTAAGAATAACCTCCTTATAGTAAAAAAAAAATTATGGTCCCAACTCGGGACCAGTTATAAATAAGAATAAACTCTACATTGTAATATTCCATGTTTTTTTAGGACAATCCTTAAGAAATTTACCTCCATATAGTAATAAAAGAACATTAAATTTTAAATATATTTATATATCTATATAAAATATCCACAATTATTTAACTAGGTTACATTAAACTTAAGATGATATGAAATCATTATCTAAAGTTGTTTGTGACAATGACTTAATTTTTTTTGGGGTTAATACCGCATCTTTTAAATTACGCATTCGTAGTAACATACATGAGTGAATATTTTAAATGCATACATGATGTACATACATCTTTTTACATTTCCTAAATATTGTATGTACATGAATGAATCTTCCAAATCTAATATATACACAATGTACATGCATGATGTATGTACATTTGTTTTTTAAAAATCATGAATCTTATATATATATATATATATATTTGAATAGATGAATCTTATGTATATTTTTTAAATTCATATTTTTAAAATATAAAGGGACACATTTCCAAATGTTGTATAATGTATATTAGTTATTTTTTTAAAATAATAATTTTTATATGTAAGCCTCTATTTAAGAATAACTTCTCTATAATAATATTTTTCTCCGGTCCTAGAATATTACTGTATAAAGGTTTTACTGTATAATACGTAGGTTTCATTATTTCTTTAAGGGTTTCATTATTTACTTACATTTGAAACATATGTAAAAAAAAAGGGTTTCATTATTTCTTTAAGGTTAAATATATTTTTTAAAAAGTAAAATTGTGAGTTAATATTTTATTAATAATGTAACAGGAAATATGTAACCGGAAATATAACACGGAATCTCCGAATTCGGTGTGGTCATATTAACGGAGGAAAAGAATCCCAGAGGAGACTGACCAGAAAATCCTGTGGAAGATCCAATAGAAGATGTATTTTAACTCTCCGGCTTCTATGCGGAACTGGAAAAGTTTCGCACCGTATGTAACAATTTGGGTCGTCGGATGATAGTTTTGAACGGTTCAGATTTGAATATAGTTTTACTTGGGTAATGATAATGCAAGAGCACAAATCCTCCTGCTAGAGCAAATTATATGCATGTTGACAAAATTACCCCTCTAGCATATCAAATAAAAATTTCAAATCTCTTTCTTATTTTCCCTCACCCCTAATTTCTCTCCTCTTCCCCAATCTTCTCTCTTATCCTCCACATAATTCTTTTTTATTTTTTATTCACTCTCATCCGTTCCTTCTCTATTTTTTACAATAAAAAAATTAATTTAAAGATCTAATCATTATACATTTTTTCCATTTAATCCGTTCCATTTTTTTTTATACAATACAAAAAAAAATCAATTTGATCATAATTACATTGAAACCTAATTTTTATACATGTTTTCCATTTAATCCGTTCCCCTTTTTTTTTACAATAAAAAAAACCAATTTGATCATAATTACATTGAAACCTAATTTAGGATAATATCAATTTGCTCAGATTTGGCACACAATAGAGATGTTAAAGGATAGATACTTTCTTATTATTGGCTATAGTCATTTTATGCTATAATCATTTTTTTCTCTGTTGCCCCATTCAGAGTTGTCTCTTTAGTCTCATCCAATTTTCGATGATCAACAAGAGAAGATTGAGCAGTGGATAAAACAGGAGGGCGCAAAAGAGAAGTTAAAAAAATAATATCAGTAGTACATCGAAAAATAATAGTGCAAAGAAAGATGAGGAAGTAGAGTTTGACCCTTCAAAATACATGAAGATGGAGATAGAGAAAAGTTTCATAAGTTGGAGATAGAGAAGGAATGTAGATGGAGAGAAAAAAATAATAATTAAATGGTGATAAGAGAAAAGATTGTAAAGATGAGAGAAATTAGGAGGTTAAAGAAAATAGGAAATAGAGTAGAAATATTTAATTGATATGCTAGATGGTTAATTTTGTCACATACACATAAATTGCTCTTGCAGGAGGATTTGTGTTCTGGCATTATCATCACCCTATTTTATTAGTTAAAATATCAATATTACTCTCTTAGATAGTACTTGTATACCACTAATTCTATTTAAGAGAGTAATATTGATATATGTTCTAAACGACTTATATTACGAAATGGTAAGAGTAATTTTTTATGCAATATAGTATATTAAAGTGACTCAATAATATATACTCTCTCCATTTCGCCAATGAGGCATTGGTCTAGTGGCTAAGGCTGATGTCTCATCACGTAGAGCTCATGAGTTCGATTCTCATCCCCGCTTCTTTAATCCCTTCATTTTTTGTAATAGATATGTCCCCTCCCCCAATAAATAAATAATAATAATAAAAAATACTTCCTCCATTCCTAAATATAAGACTTTCAGGACATATAACAAAAATTATGATATTTTTGTAATCAAAATATCAATATTTATCTTTTAAATATAATTCGTACACCACTATTTCTATTTAAGAGAGTAATATTGATGTTTTAATTATAAAAATATCGTAATTTTTATTTTTTAAAATTTTCGCAATATGTCCTAAAAATTTTTATATTTAGGAATGAAGATAATAGTGGAGCTTTTATAAAAGCTTTATCAGTAGATAACCCCACTCAAAGCAATCCGGTTCCTGTGCAGAACAGCCAAAGTTCTGCACGTGCGGAATAATTTCAACCATTGGATTAAATTTTTAACGGTCCAGATCTGGAGAGAGAAAAGTTGTGGCTGATTTAAAAAAAAAATTCTCCTTCCAGATCTGAACCGTTAAAAAATCTCATCCGACGGTTGAGAGCGTATCCCGCACCGTACGGAACAAAAGCTATTACGCATAGGAGCCGGGACGCACTCAAAGATATTTGGACGTAGCTTTTCCATACATGTGTGTGAATTTATGGGTTTTCACAGGAAAGCTGCTTTTAGAGTCCACAATTGACCACCACTTTTTGCTTTTCAGCTTCTTTTTTTTGTTTCTTCTTTTCCATGTTACGAAGTAAGTAATTTGACGTTGGGAGGAAACTGTAATAATATGTAGAAACTGCATATAAAAACAGAAAAATAAAAATCTTGGAGGGGCGAAACAGATAAAATATTTCGAACTACATATAAAATTTATTATACTTAGTAATATTTTTAAAAATTTCGTGACAGTCTGCATGTATGATTCAAACTACCTCAATATCAAATCTAATAATGCATCAAAAGTGAGTTGATTAATTAATGAGGGAAAAAGAAAAAAGAGCAAGGACAACAATCTTGGAGTGTTGTGATCTTTGTACTTTGAACGCTTTAGAAAAAAGTATTATTGGAAAACGAGATTAAAAAATCACGGTTGTATGAAATAGAGTATCGCGGTATTTATTTAGCAAAAAAAAAAAAAACTCTTTATATATACATAAACAATATTTGTTTTTCTCTTTTTGTAAGTAAACTTTTATTTTAATTCTTTTTGTGTATAAACTATTTTAGAACAACTACTTTAGTCAAATTAGTGTGAAACTGATGATTTCTTACCACTTTTAATCACATTTTCTGCACATATCTCCAATGTTAAAGACTTAATTGACAAGACAAAACTGCTATATTTAGTCAGTAACTATTTTTACTTTTATTTAAATAGCAATAACATTAATTAGGCTACTTCAAGCAAAACTAATTCAAGAAAATGCTAAAATAAAAGTTTACTGACAAAAAATGAAAAACAAAAATTATTTATGTATATATAGAGAGGTTTTGGGGCAATGCATTAGAATGACATTGGTTTGGCAGAATGGTCAAACCATGATTTTTTTTTTGACACAACATTTTTAGCAAGGATGGATGAATCCAGGACGGAATTGGCACTTCCGTCCTCAGCCGACGTGTCAAGCCTCTTAAGTTTTTTGCCATGTCAGAGAAGGACACGTTTCCCAATTCCTTCCTGGATTCCAGAATCCCGTCCTCAACTGGCAGTGACTTTTTAAAAAAACTTCCAAACAATTCTACTTCAATTTATGCCAGAAATATGTTCAATTCACAAAAATATGAACAATACACAGAGCATAACTAAAACTCAAAGTGAATAAACAAAATGTTCAATTGATTAAATTCAAATTCAATAGCCATAAGGTTTAATGTAATACAAATGTCAAACTCATGAAGGCGTATAAGGTACTTTTATTTTGCAGTTCGACCTAAGCCAGTATTTTCGTCCCTTGTTATCGCGGACTACCGTACCATGAGGAGTGTTCTCTAATTGAACCCCTTCCGTGTCGATAAAAACTTGATCCTCCGGTGATAGTGGCGGTTGAAGTTCAGGCTCTTCTTGTGTTTGTATCTGATTAAGTCCTATGGGAGTATGATGGTAGGTCATCCATGTGAGCCGCCTGCAATCACGATGAAGACGCACCCTAATGAGCACCCTGATTGGCGAATGGAATACCGGCTGCAGTCCAATCAAAAGTTGCTGGGAATCTGGAAATCTCCCCACTGACTAGTTATGAAATCGTCCATAGTGGATGATGAAGGTTGTGTATCTCCGTGACTAGATCCAATGAACCAAGCATGATCGGTATGTGGAGGGGACGGAGATATGTAAGCGTCCCAGGGCTCGGGAATATCACCACCGGCTTGTGTCCGTTGAATGGACTGATAATATGCATCTGTCTCCTGGGGAGTCTGACGACCACCCTGTCTAGCATCAACTTTACTCCGGCCTTCCACGTGGGTTCTCAGGAAAGGCAATATACGTTCTATCACCGCCTCTGATATGTTGGATAACTGCGGTCTACAACTCATAGCTCTCCCAGCAGCCTGTAAAACACTCGTCAATTGCTCAGATGCCCAATTTAGAATTTTTTTTTTGTATCTGGGTCAGTAATGCCGTTTGCTTTCTGTTGCAAGGCACCTGAGACCTGACTAGACGCCGAAGCCTGTAATACATAATAAACATAATTAAATATTAATATATAGCTCATAAACAATGAAAACTCATAAAAAATTTGTTCAACAGTTGCGTTTGGTTGAAAGCCCTGGGGAAGGTTTGTATGATCCCTTATTTGGGAGTTATTTAAAAGCCGGACTGTAATGTTTTTGTACCACTCAATGTAATCATCGCGTGGCACAAAAACATTACTCGACTGAACACCCTCCACTACAAAGTATGTTCTTTTCTGCCACAGGGCGATGTAATACTTGTGCAGCTAATACCAGTTCTTACTCGCCACAAGTTTAATCTTGTGGAGATCTCCATCCTCAACAAGTCCGGTAGTCCTAACCGCTTCTGGTATAGTCTGCTCATATCCAAACTGCCTCAAGACTCGATCAGGAAGATGATATTCCACAATGTCAAAGAAAATCAATGGTACTCTAGCACGTACCACTTCTCGAAAGTTTGGCTCCCGAGCAACACATGCATCTATCATTTGGGTATAGTATGGTACCTACATAAACTACACAAACAAATAAATATATTAACTTTCATAAAATATATACATTAACTAACATTTTAAAAAAAATTATGTAATAAAAAATACATCAAATACCAACTTGCCCCTTGTCTCTCATTCATTCCATCAAGTTGATCCTGACATACCAATAATTGATGGCTTGGAATTCCTTGAAAACTCTTAAAGCACTTCCATCTGGCCCCGAAAGCAGCACCCTCTGGTATATTCGGCCTTGGAACATCCCGATTTTGAGGTCGAAAAATCGACAGACGCTCCCATGCCCACAACTGTTAAATAAAATATACTAAATTAGCAAAGAAAAAAAATGTACTGCACTTAAATAAATTTAAAGATAAAAATAATACTTTACCTGAATGAGAAAACAACAAGCACTGATTTCTTGTGAATCGGCTTTGAAGAGATGCACATCTAACGGTAACGATAGGCGAGTACGACACTTGCCCAGGAATAGGAGGAGGTACCAGACTCTAAGCCTCGAAGTAGGAGCTGGTATCGCAAATGAATTCGAGCAGCTGACTTGTCCGAGAACAATAAAGTACCCATGAGAATTAAAAGTAAAGCTCTAGCCCTTCTGAAAACGTCGAACATGCTAGCATCATTAGGCAACGAGTCTAAAATATGTGCTAGTATTTCATGCTTGATTAATGGCATTTTCCTTAAAAGTATTCTCTGCTGGTCGAAATCCCAAATACTCACTAAACTAAACTTATCCATTTAGAGACACTATAATTCACTTTCTAGTTAATAGTCACCTCATTGCCGTTGACCCGTAGTCCAAAAAGAACTCTAACGTCCTATAAAGTGATGGTTGCCTCCCCGCCAGCCAAGTAAAATGTGTGGGTCTCGGGTCACAATCTCTCAATTAGAGCGGTGACTAAAGGCATGATCTATTTTAATATAACCTATGCGACATAACCCACCAAAACCTACTCTATCAATAAGGTTAATTAAATCCTTATTTGTCTCTCGCTCGTAGGCAGTCCAAAAATGACTATCACTTCGAATAAAAGTTAGTGGGTTGTCCAATTTATCCTTATCATTTTCTCGCTATATACTTAAAGATCGGTGAACCCGTTGTTTATATAAAACACTATAATCTAAAGGTTCGGGAATGGAGGGAAGATGGTGCAGCAAGTAATCAGACATCTAAACATAAAAATAAAACAAAATCAAAAACATAATCAAATACAAGAAAACCAAAATTAACTAAATTCACAATACTTCAATTTCCATAATTTCAATCACAATCACAAAATTCCAAAGAATTCAAAAAATATCACAATACTCCAATATTCCAAAAAACAAAAAAATATCACAATACTTCAAAATTTTTTTTTTTTTGGGTTAGGGGGGATGGGGATTAGTAGTCTGGGCGCTGTGGCCCGGTGTCGAACTCAGGACCTCTCAGTCACGAGTGAAGGGGAGCTCCACTGAGGCTACGACCTTCTTGACCACAATACTCCAAATTTCAAAATATTGCAAATATTATAAAAAATCACAATCCTCCAATATTCAAAAATTCATATTACAAAATTCGAATTTACCAAACAGTAACAAGGATTTCACACTATCCAATATTCCAAGATTCAAATAATGCACAATTTAAATAATTAATCCGAAATTTAAAAAAAAAATAAAGTAAATGGGATGTAACCTTAAATGGAGAAGAGATAATGAGGACCGGCGGTGGTGCATGAAGGAAGGTCCATTCAATACCGTTTGTGGGAAAGGAGAAGAGATGGTGATTTGTTTTTTCCAATTTTTTTTTTCGCACAGTTTTTTCTATCTTTTTTTTTACTGGTAGTGAAGAAGATGAAGGGGAAGGAGAAGAGTGCGGAGAAAATTAGGCAAAGTTGAGGACGGATTTGCCAATCCATCCTGAAGCCATGACGGAATTAGAATATCTGTCTTGCGCTGACATGGCAAAATTTTTTATGCGGCTTGACACGTCAGCTGAGGAGGGAAGTGCCAATTTCGTCCTGAAAATCCGTTCTTTCTAAAAATGTTGGTAAAAACAAAAGAATGCCATGGTTTGACAATTCTATCCAACCAATGTCATTCTAATGCATTGCCCGGGAGGTTTTCTCAACATTCTTTTCCAGAAAATACTATTTTCCTAGTAGATAAATTTCCAAGTCCACCTACAGCTGTCCAAAAAAATCACATAGCCCTATCCATATAAAAAGATTCCGGCCCAGCAGCCCAACCCGCGGTTCCCTGAGTACAGTAATAAGCCCACGTAGTTGATGCCGAAAACAAATGTAGCACAATCCTTTGATAATTGTCCTGCACAGAATCTTAAGGTTCCTTAGCCCCAGTTGGGCAAGTGTCTACCCGCGATCATGAGGAGTCGTGGGTTCGATACCCTCTCCATATAATAGAGCAAGATTTAATTGTTTATCTTTCTAAGGCTATCTTCTCCTCTTGTAAGGCGTTTCTCTCTCCCATTATAGGCAATCGTCCATCCGAACTTCAAAAAAAAAAAAAAAAAAAGTCCTGCACAGAAAATAGAAAACAGAAGAAGTTTATGGAATTCATATCGGTTCACATATAAATATGCTCAAGATCGATTATAAATATGCTCAAGATACTTTAACAGAGCAAAATGCTAATCAAGGACAATCTAAATTACTTATTGGTTACAGAACCTTTTTATCTGCAACATTTGTCCACGATAGACACAACGTTAGTGCGTAGTGCATCTCCATAGATTTAAATTTAATCATAAGCACAAGTTTACAAAAATTTACAGGCATCTCAAAGCCAATTCATCGGCAAAATCACAAATTTGGTTATTTTCGTATTTTGAATTTGCAGATAAGAGACCTTTCGTTTTTATTTTACTTTTAAGGTCTTGAATAATTTTACGTTCTACCACTAAAAGCCTTCCGTCCAAAAATACGTCTTCTCACCATCTGTCCCAATCATTCTTTCAAAGAGACCAAGTTAACCGAGGGGTATTTCTGTATTTCCAATTACCTTCAAAACTTTGATAGTACTTGGGTACTTAATTGTTAAAAAAAAAAATTATAATACTCTGATTAAAAAACTCTAAACCCACTTCATCTCCTCCATTTTTATTCTCTCACCCTTCTCCACCATTACCACCACCATATGAATATGGACAAGCAACAAAGTTACAAAAAGATTGATTAAAAATGGTAGAAAATGTTAAAATGCATCGGTGAATATGAAACTTTTCTAATTCTTACTAAAACAATAAGTAAAAAAAAAAATCCATAGCATCTCATTGAATATCCAATCTGATGGGTTTTTTCTTAGTTTTTTTAAACAAGTTTAAACTTCAATTTGATTCATCTACACTCTTCACCATCAACAATCACCACCACCTGCAACACCCTTTAGTGATAGGCAAGTTTGATAAGAAGATGAGTTTAGAAATTTTTCTCATTTTTACCAGAAGAGGAACCTTTTAATATTTTGATCTTCTCTTTATGGAAGAAAGAAATTTTTTTTCTTGAATTCATGGGAGAAAGGGGACCCCATATTCCCTCATCTTCTGTTGCCACCCAGAATTGACATAATCTTGAAAGGAAAAAAAATCAAAAGAAGATATTTCTTTCAAGATTTATTATGAAAAAATTCGGACTTTCCAGAATTGAATCCCCAAGTTTTGGTAAATTTATTATGCATAAATAATGGTTTTGTGATTGAATGGATCGACTTAAGTGAGCCCAAAAAAATGTTGGGAGTCAGAATTTCAGATCCGTCACTGGACAGCGGAGTGGGTGGTGGAGAAGAAGGTAATAATCTGCCGGTGATTTTTTTCGTTGGTGGTGGTGATGAAGGGTGAGGGAAAATTACTTGGAGGGGATGATGGTGGCGGTGGGGTAGTGTTGAAGAAGAAGAAAAACAATGGCGGCGGGGAGGGGGATTGGGCAGGGGTGGATGATGGGATCAGTTCTGTTGTAAACCTGGGCCACCAAGTGGTCATGGAACACTTGATCCACATTCAGCCACATCACGGTTTTGATTAAAATAATAAAAACACTCCCCTTTTGGTGGACCTTATGGCGATTTTTTTTGTTTTTTAATCAAATGAGGTGATGTGATTGATCGTGACTGAGTTTGATCCCATAACTCCCACATATAAATCTGCGCCTATATCGAATTTTCCCGGATGATGGTGGCCGTGGGGTAGTGTTGAAGTAAAAGAAAAATAATTTTTTTTTATGAAGAAAATTAGCTTAAAGTTAATCATTACTTAACTATAAGGTACCAATAGTTTTTTATTTTTATAATTGAGTATCCAAGTATGTCTTGTGGAAAAAATATATTAAAATGTCCTGAATACATTTAAAAGATAACTCACATGTGAGGCATAATGATTGATTTGACGGTGACAAGATGGATTTCTGGACTGAAGTCCTTTAATGCAAGAACGTAAAATCATTCATAACCTTAAAAGTAAAATAAAAACGAAAGGTCCCTTATCCGCAAACTCGAAATACGAAAAATGATTAAATTGGCAATTTTGCCCCAATTCATCTAACATCTCCACTAAGACGTACACATACTGGTGGAGTTTGGATTTGAAGTTTGGAGGGTCGAACTAAAATTTGCTCACGATATAAACGATATATTTGAGTTAGAATGATATATTTTTATTAGAATATATGAATTTAAAGGATACTTATATTTCGAAAAGAGACATAAACTAATGAAGAAAATTAACCAAAAGATTTTAAAAAAGGAAGAAAAATCGAATAGTTTGCAGAGACTAGTGTCACAGACCATACTTCAAAATAACATGAGAAAGTTATAGAACCCTATTGTATACTTTGAGTTTGCTATATACAATTCATTATTAATACTCCTTTCGTCCGAAATTGAATTTCATTTTATTATACAAAAGTTAAGAGGAGAATTTGAATTTTAATGAGTATACAAACTTATCCTTCTCAATTAAGAGATTTAGTGTGTTAATAAAATGAGACTAAGTGTAAGTGTAAGTTCAAATTAAAATTATTTCTATTTTAGAAAAAAATGAACCATTCAATTTTAGACATCAAAAAATTAAAATTTTGGGGGTAGCCTCTACCTCGCTCCGCCATTGCATACACCCTTTATCCCAAATTGAATGTTTACTTTCCTAAGGAGGGAGGGAGTACTAAGTACAAGGAAGAAAAATATTAACCTGACAGAATGTGATTTGATGCATAAACAAATTCTCCATCCATACAATCCATTAACACCATGATAACACTTGTCTGAATTCTTCAAGAGATGATTTTTCATTGAGGGCAGAATCTACCATTTGAGTTATAAAACTAAAGTTTCAAGCAAATAATATGTTCCACAAACATGAGAATTTTCATATATTTTGAGTAAAGATTTTGTAATAGTGTCTCCAAAGTGCAAAAAGAGAAAGATATCCATAACATACAGCGGATATATATCAAGGCCGGTAGCTGCACAGGACAGACGCAGTACAAATGAAAGTGAAAATAAAATTCAGAAGCAAATGCACTACACCCAAGACCCAACGTGATTGACTCCGGATTCTATTTGAAAAGATCTAGGCCCAATCCAATAGAAATCTAGCTCGAGTATTAATTTAGTGGGTCTAAGTATGGATCCAATATTTTAGACTTAATAGACAGGCATACACTCAAGGCCAGATCCACTATTGCATAATCTAGGAGCAGTGTCGCATGCAAGATCACAGGCATTTGAAGTAACTCATATATATCCTGGAAGACGAGTAACAGTTGAGCGCAATGTTACAGAAATCGTTAGTCGCTAGTCGGTTGTTAGACTGGCGACTAGCGAGTAGTTGACGACTAGTCGGCTTACCTATGTTACAAGAGATTTTTTAAAATTCCTTTATCATATATATTATACTAGTAAATCAAAATTCCATAAAAAATTAACAATCAAATACTAGTCAAATCAAAGTACACAAAGTCCATTCATAATAATTAAATTGAATGTCATAATAAGTAATACTCCCTCCGTCCCAAATTATCTGTCCACTTTGTATTTTGCACGAAGATTAAGGTTTCATCAAATTATATAGTGAAATATGGTAAAATGTCAAACATAACCTTATTTAATGTTAGTCACTATTTAATTCTACCTCTCTTCTCTTTATATTCTTCTCTCTCCAACATTTAATGTAAGGGGTAGTATTGAAAAAATCATCATTAATGAACCCTTTAATTAGAAAGTGGACAAATAATTTGGGACAGATTAAAAAGGAAATGTGGACAGATAATTTGGGACGGAGGGAGTAACAAATTAAAACACTAAAGTAATCAAACGACGTAAATTTGGGTAGAAAATTGAGTTTAAAAAAAAAGTCAGCTAAGTTTTGACGAACTTTGACCGAATTTAATCCCCATTTTTTGGGGTTTTTTAGTCCGTTAGGTGTTGACTTGAGATTTGCCGACTAGTTGGCTGACTCGGTAAATTTTTACAACACTGGCAGAGCACATGAAGTTAATCACATTAACAATGTGGAGTTGTGGAGTATAACTGTCATTATGAAATTTCATACCTAAGAAGTCAACCTCGAAGTGCCCCACTTTGATACATTACGAAAGCAAATAGCAGCAAAACCATAAATCATAAGAGCTGCTAATTTATTTGGACTTACGGAAAAATTATCTGAAAGCGCTTGCCGGCAGAGACCAGCCTCAACTGTAGTAGTAGTAAACTTGTAAAGAATCAATGCAATCACACCAGCTGTTAAACCTCTTTTAGTGATTTCTTCGATCCCGATGACCTAATTTTCTTAGATTTCCCTTTTAAGGTTCAAAAGACTATCATAAAGCCCTCAAAATGGTGATTACAACTTCATTCAACTTGATTACATAAAGCCCATCTGTGCCTCATGGATACATTACATAAACATATCCATTATTAATTTTTTTTTTAAGGAGCCAAAGAGGGATTCAACAGATATTACCATTCAACTTTTTCCATGGTCATTAAACAATAAAAGATTAATGAAAATTGATCATGATCTAAGGTGCGCGCCTTTGCGTAGCGCCTCAAAATTTCATGCGCGGCTCAAATCAGAGATACGCGAACCTCGTAGAAAAGGCTACAGGGCGCGCATTTGTGTAATTAATCATTTGGGAGCCAAAAAAAACTCAAAATACCTTCTTTTTTTACTATAGTTTCCTACAACTTTAGCCCATATTCTTTTGTGATTTGTACCATGTGCCGAGACGCGCCTTTGTATAAGTAATTCTTTGGGGGCCAAAAAAACTCAAAAATACCTTTTTTACTATATTTGCCTACTACTCTAGCTCATATTCATCTGCGATTTGTACATATGCCATCACTGTCTCTGTACTATTAACCAATGACTAAAATTCTGAACTGCCCACGGGCACATGAACAAGAATCTCTATGTCAATATGTAAATAAAGGTATTTTCTAATTACATGGGAGGTTGATTAGGCATACATTTCTCTTGGGATTCATAAAATCATGATAATTAGGCACTAGAGTTTTTCACTTTTTTTTAATTTGATTTTGTAATTTATGTTTATTTATTATTACATTTATCAAAATTAACATGATATAAATATATAAATATTTTATATTTAAAGTGCGTTTTTTTTAAAAAGGCGCAAGGGTCCAGACCCCTCTGCGCCTGAATTCCTTTAGCAACACTGATCAAAAGTAACAAAGCTTTGTTTTCTTAATCCATTTGCTTTTAGCTGTCCCATTTCTTTAGCTACAATTCATAACTTTGAGAACAATATATGAAAGGCTGACATATATTGAGAGCAAACGCAATTTATTTTTCCTTTTCAATTCCTCTCACAGAACCAAATTCAGGATTGCAAAATTGAAATTTGATTATACATTTCCAAACAAGTACACTCAATTATACTACAGAATTCAGGGAATTAAAGAAAGATAAATAAAATAATTATACCAGTTTTTTAGCATGCTTGAAGCGTCTAATGGAGAGAACGAAAGAGGAAAACAGAGATGGGGTCGGTGAGTAGAAGACCAGTGGCGGTTTTTAGATGAGTAGGGTCGTCGTCGTCGGATAAAATGGACGGCGTAGAAGATGGGATTTCTACAGGATCCTCTTCCTCTGCTGATGGTGGGTTCTTCTGGAACTTGGGCCAGCCATATGATTCGGCGGTTGTGGTGGTGGTAAGGTGGTTCTGGGCTGACACGGAGTGGTTTCCGGTATTATTGGAGGTGGGAGAAGATGGACAGAATCTGAATTGAGGAGATTGGATTAAAGGGACGAAGAAATTGAAAGAATTCAAATGCTGTGTTTGCAACATTTGAATTTTTTGCGGGGTTTTTGTTGTGAAGATGATAATGGAATTAGAAAATTGTTATATGAACCAGATTCACATAAACGCCGTTACATTATTTTCTATTATATTATATTATTTATTATTATTTTCAAGTTCTCATGTCAAGAAGGCCGTGGCCCAGTGGGCCTTGACCTGCGACCTGGAGGTCCCAGGTTCGACACCCTCCTCCTACGTGAGGCAAATAAAATTCTTAGGAATTAAGGTGCTGACCCAAAGTTCTCATATTTATTTATGAAAAAATTGAAAAGAGAAGATTTTTTCTTTTTCTTTTTTGGGGTCGTTTTATGACTATCTCTTGTTTCCTTAGGTTTTTATTTTTAATTTTTTTATCATTATGTAAATTGTTTAAGGTTCGAAAATGAATTTTGGTTTTTTGGGCATTGTTTTAAATTATGTAAATTTTAAGGTAAAACTTTTAAAATTTGAATATTTATGACCCATCACCTAAATGTGTTAAAAAATTATTAAACTTAGTTAATGGTACTTGCGGCACATTCTTTACTGTAAAATTATACAATAAAATATTTATGGAAAAAGATCTGAAATTCAAAGTGAAAGTTTTATATTGGGAAGTGTAAAAAATGTATATCCAAATGCTTAAAATCTTCAACGACTTCATTTGATGAATCAAATTATTAGTGCAAATTGAAGATAAAAAAACTAAGAAGATCAATCACGATATTTTATGCCTCTACCAATTATTTTATTGGAGCAAATTACTTCGAATAATACCCAATAGATAATCCCCCATTACTTACTCTTCAAATGTGAAATGACAAAAAAAAAAAAAAAAGTGAAATGACAATGCTCCTAAGAATCCTAGGTTATGGTCATGGACAACAACCTTACAAAATGGACTCCATTTCCCCTCTTTTTTTAAAACTAAATAGGCTTAAATTGAATCTGTCAGTGAATGTGAATACAAAGATAAAGCCAGCGGATTCACTATTTTTTTTTTTTCAAAAAAAAAAAATTCTTGCTGGATTGACCAACTCACTAATAAGAAATGAATCCTTAAACTGACACCCCCAGGCATGGGAAAATTCTAATATATGACCGCCTTTGTAGGATTAGCCCCACAACTCTCTTATATAAGTTATTGCAGGATTTATTTTGTAGATAAACTCTACTCCAACTAATGTAAAAGAGTTGTGGGGTCGGTCCCACAAAACTGAATCCATGTCATTCCCACCGTTTTTTCTTCAGATGACAGAGTTTTTCCAGATCATAACAAAGGGGATTGGTCCGATTCGAACAAAGTTGTAAACTGAAAGTCAATAAAGTAATCCTTATTTGGTTCACATTAACGATTTTAGCTGTTACAAATCATTTTTTTTTTTTTTTCTCAGCACCCTAATTCTAGCGAATTTTATTTGCCTCAACATTGGAGGCGGGTGTCGAACTTGTGCCCTCATGGACACAAGTCAAGGCCTTGCCCACCGGGCCAAAGCCTTCTTGACAAATCATTATGTGTTTGAACCCAAAAACAAAAATACTCAAAAGGCAGCACAATATGCACATCATAACCTGTACTGTTTTTACGTGGATCTGATATCATCTCTAATATGAAATTCTATTGCAATACTAGTTGTTTAAAAAATTTATAACACCTAAAAAATTATAGGAATAAACAGCCAAGTTAAAATCACTTGACACATATATTGTACTGTCAAACAAAGTTTAGTGTCAAAACAAAACGGATTTTTTTTTAAATTTAATTCTTATATCTATATTCACGAACAATTCATTTTTTACGAAGTAATTCCTTTAAAACCGAACAGAACATATTTTGCAACAAATCTTGAATGAAGAAGTATTCTGTCAGTTTGATGATAAATACCATGAGTTTTGAAGTTCCTACAAAGGAATAAAATTATATCAAGTACGTATATATTTTCCAGGGCTTATTAATTCAAAGGAATCAAATTATATCTGAATTTAAACAAGTATTTTCCAGGGATGATTTATTTTGATGTTAATTAAATCCTACATTTTCTTAACGCACATTTGAAGCTACAGCTCTTGCCCAGAACCTAATCTGTGCTTTCATATCTTCCATTGATTTCTTGCTACTATTATCCAAGCTCTGATTCTGTTCTTCCCATTTCTCATATGAGGATGATTTTCCCATATGCTCTAATTTCTTTTCTTCCAGTTCTCCAATTGTTTCTGACTCTGTTCTATCAAATTTTATACTCAAGTCCCTTAAACCTTGTAGTTCTTGAGAAGCGAGATCACTTGAACTCTTGGTTAATTTGCTTCTTCTAATTGGGTTTTGCTTTCTGATCATCCCTTCTGGGCTATCTGGGATAACGCTTTCAAGGACTGGTCTTCTTCTCGGCCGCTGCTTTGGCGTACTGCTGGAACCCTGTACAAAATTACCCTCAAATTTTATGGTCATTGAATTGGACACGCTGCAGTATTACAGGAAGTGACACAGATAATTCAAACTGCAGCTTTTGGCCTAATTTTAAGTTTGAGCCAAAAGCAGTAAAAACCAACTACACCATGAAAAAAAGGGCAAACGTTTTTCATGTATGTTCCCAACTATTTAGAATTCGCTACGTATATATGAAACTGGAAGAAATTGTTATAATGGCGAATTGTGAATGCTGGGAATATGTACGGAAAAATATATGAGGAAGGATGATTTCCACCCGAAAAAACAGTTTCATAGTATTGGTAAAACAATCATTAATTAAAAGAATGTTTTTTTTTTTAAACTTACCTTGGGAAGATATCTAGGGGGTAATTTAGCTGGACGGTTCAAAGAAGCTTGCCTAATCAATTTGCTCATAGAAAAATCACTTTCTTCTTCATCTTGGTCGATTTCTTCTTCTCTTCTTATAGACGCAGGCAGAGAAGGAGCCCGAGAAAGACTGTTAACCGACGTCGTTTGCGGAGTTAAACTGTTTCCTCTGTGAATTCGATGATGATGATGATGGGTTCTTCGTTTCACCTGAGACGATGACGGCGACGACAACGATGATTCTTCCGGCAACGACAACGATGATTCTTCCAGCAAAGACGGAGTCCTAACCAAACCCCCAGCTGAAGAACGACGTGCTAATGATTTATTTTCTCCGTTTTGAGGAAGTTTCTGCAATGATGAAAAGGTTTCATCAATGGATTTTCCTGCGGCGGCGGCCAAGGTTTCATCTTCTTCTTCATTTTTATTTAAGATTGAGGAAGAAGGATAAGGATCAGAGTAACATCTAGACATAATTGGTTTGGTATTGGTATGAAGTAAAGTGTTGCCAAAGAACCAAGATTCATCTAAAAGAAGTTGGGGCTCTGGTGATATTGAGATGACCTTCTCATGATCTTCTTTATTACTACAAGTTGATTGATCAAGAATAGGATTCATGTTTTCTTGGGCAAAAGCTAATTGTTGATACAGACCCCGACCCACATGGGGTTCTTGTGATTTGTTGGGTTTTATATGGTCTACCGAGCAAAGCCTGTCTTCTTCTATGCTGACTTGTATGGCCATGTGGGATTTGGACATCCTTAGCTACAAGGATATGTAAACAGGTGAAAATTGCCAGTCCCCGTATATATTTATAGTCCTGTACTTAACCTATTAAAATTTTTTATGTACATATTTTTTTCTAATTATATATACACATGTGAATTGTGATTGGTTGAGTATAGGAATGCGGACATTCATGGGGACCGATGATTTTTTGCCTATGTAAACAATAGTCCCTCTGGGCAGAGATCAACTCAGGGACGAAGTCAGGACTTTTAGGTCGGGGGCGAAAAACTGCAGCAGTAGGTCGCACTAAATGTTGGGGGCGAATTTCATCAAATATTTCGAACTATTTATAAAATTTACTATATGTAATAGTATTTTTAAAAATTTCGGGGCGACTCTCCCCACTCACCCCATGTCTTGGTCACTGGTTCAACTACACAACTTAACCACGAGCAAACTTAGCAAAAAAAAAAAAAAAAACTTAACCACGAGCAATATTGTGTTAAATTTTGTATTCACTTATAAAGTAGGCGTTCGATTAACACAATTTATATTTCCTCCATCTCAAAATAATCTTAATATTTGAAATTTTCACATAGATTAAGAAGTTCTTAAAACAATAAGAGTGAAAGTTAAAACACTAAAATATCCTCATTAATTACTTTTTGAAAATTGAGATTGTGGTTAAAAGAAGAGTAAGAAGAAGGATAAAAATAGTAAAAGTTCATTAACTGTTTATTGATAGTCCAAATATTAACATCATTTTGGGAAATATTTAAAGTCCAAATCTTAATATTATTTTGGGATAAAGGTAGTATAATATTGTGCAAATGCAGTTTTGATTAATTTTATATTAGGCGAATCTCACAATTTAACTTCTTGACTAATACTCCCTCCGTCCCAAATTATCTGTCCACTTTGTATTTTGCACGGGAATTAAGATTTCATCAAATTCTATAGTGAAATATGGTACAATGTCAAACATGACCATATTTAATATTACTACAATTTAATTCTATCTCCTCTTCTCTCTATAGCCTTCTCTCTCCAACATTTAATGTAAGGGTTAGAATTGCAAAAATTATAATTAATGAGCCCTTTATTTAGAAAGTAAATAAATAATTTGGGACAGATTAAAAAAGAAATGTGGACAGTTATTTTGAGACGGAGGGAGTACTAAGAATGAAAAAGAGGCACTTAAAATTGGGCCCAATTCCCGTTTCTATTGATCAATAACTATGTGAAACACTTCTACCATGTTACATAATATTTCTCAAAAAAAAAAAAACTATATTACATAATATAATGGCTATGTTACAGGAGTTAAACAAACTTTTAAAGGCAAATAATCGTTTCTACCTGTCTGCATATCTATTCCTGTGATCAATCAATCACAATTTACTGTGTGTATATATAATTAAAAAAAATGATCACATAACGAATTCTTATTAATTGAGCACATGAATAAATACACAGATGGGTACATACAATTTTCACCCACTTTAACATACATTTTTGTCTGTGAATTTGTCCTTAAAATATTTCAGCACCTCCACCGTTATTAAAACTCTCTCTCTCTCTCTCTGTGTGTTATTTTGTATGTAGAAAAATTTACACTATAACAAAGAGATCTTGTATGTATTTGAGCATCATTTTTACACAGAGACGAAGACGGGGGCGGCACCCCCGAGATTTTTAAAAATACTACTATTTATCAAAATTTTATATGTATTTTGGAAAATTTTATCAGTTTCGCCTCCCCCAAGATTTTTTTTTCCCGTTTTTATTGCTCCCCAAGATTTTTTTGCCGTTTTTATTACTCGAGCTCTGTAGTTCTACATACTGTTGCAGTTTCGCCCCCAACACCAAATTCCTGACTTCGCCCCTGCTTTTACAATAACATCACTTTTACTTTATATGTAACACCCCAGATTATTGTGGGTGTTAAAAGGGTTAAATGTTCATCTAGTCTCACGAACAATTTAATTTCACGATTTTCTATATAAATAAAGCAATCCAAATTCGGAATAGTATAGATGACGAATAATCGAACATAAAAAAATCTATCTGAGAAAAGATACTTTACTATTATCTTATTATTTATCGCCACATATTCGATAAAAAACCTCCAAATAAAGAACTTGAATGGGGCATTGAGGAACAAAACTATGTGCTAGTTGGACGAGTAGCTTTATTATAAGTTCATGAGAAGTATTGCGTATCTATACTAACCTTTCACCAACATCACTTGTGGTGAAGTGTATTATGACTCCCCATCCTTTAAGAATGACCAGGTTCGAATCGTAACCATGACATTTGTATGAAGTTATTGATGTTGGGAGGGTATTTATATAAAGTTATTGATGTTGGAATAATCGCACTCTTCTTTGGCCTCTATATTATCCAGTCTAAATTAGTCAAACTTGTCAAGTTTGAACACTGAATTGTCGAGAAAAAAAAAACACCTTTCTTAACAATTAATGGCTTGTAATTACTAGAAAGTTATTCACTCACCAATCAACATGATACGTGTTGATAAATAAACTAACTCGAGTCGAAGCCTACCCACAACAGTCGTCAAGTTTGAACACTGAATTGTCGAGAAAAAAAAAACACCTTTCTTAACAATTAATGGCTTGTAATTACTAGAAAGTTATTCACTCACCAATCAACATGATACGTGTTGATAAATAAACTAACTCGAGTCGAAGCCTACCCACAACAGTTCAATATTTTCTTTTAGTGATTTGGCTGTTTTTGTCCAGATATATTATGTTCATTAGTTACCGAGTAACTTTTATGGGGGGAAATTATCTGCCTCAGAACCCTATTTTCTTCCCTGTTTTATCATTAGAAATGTATCACATGTCTCACTTAGAAAATAATAGGTAAGAGGAGAGAGAAATTAAGAGAATGTTGCAATACATGAAGTGGTTGTATTATAAATGACTAGACATGTGTCACATTTTTAGTGGTGGGACAGAGAAAGAGATATGATTTCATACCACAACAATTTTTATGGTGATAGAAAATTACTAACCAACTATTCCTACTTTGGCGGATCACAACAATTTTGGAGTTACTTATCCTGCTTTTTAATGAATAAAAAAGAAGGTATAAGTGATGGTCACCAACACCTTTCGCCACTTCATGTTCGGACTTTCGTGTTCATCAGTGAACATATTAGACTTAACTGAACAATCAGCGAATTGCATCCGGTCAAAATAGCACCAATAAGGGGTAAGTATAGTTACTTATCATGCTTCGTTGTCTTATTCTCTATCACATTCGTACATAACTGTCACCAATCACACATTTTCTTTTAAGTTTTATTTTTCTTTTTGGTTATATTTTTTTTTTATATAAAACAATTTGACATGAAACACATTAATAATAATAATAAGATAGAAAATGAAATGTAATTGTAAAATTGAAGTCTCAAAGTGACCTACAATTTATTTCCTTATTCATCACAATTTTACTCGTTTCACAAAGACGAATATGTAACACGCGGCCTCCTTTACCCCAACATTTTTTAAAATTACGTCGTATGTATTTACTTTTCAGCCTATTTTATTATTTAATTTTCAAATACACCTCCTCAATATATTTTCCAAAACTTGGTTTAGATTTCACCACCAAATCTAAACTTTTAATTCTGTCTTTACACCAAGATACATGCTTTGGTTTTTTGTGTGCTTGTGGGATATGACAAAGTGAGGTGTGTGTGCATTTAATTGGGACACAAACATGGAATTATGGAGAGGGGAGGAGGTTAGTTTCTTCCAGTCAGGCTCTTATGAGGAACAGGGAAAATTTCACACCGTGCAAAATAATTTGGACCGTCAGATGATAGTTTTAACGGCCTAGATTTGGAGAGAAAAAGTTGCGACTGGACTTAAAAAATAAAAAATAAAATTTTTTCTCTCTCCAAATCTAGATCGTTCAAAGCTATCATCCGACGATCTAAATTATTTTGTACGGTGCGGAACTTTTCCTATTCCGGAGTCGGAGTGAGTTTCTTCAAGGATGATAACAAAATGATGCCAGCACAGCCCCCATGTGATGTGCCCCTCTATTCATGGATCACTTATTAATCAGACAAAGCAAACTCATGTACTAATGTACTTTGGCTTCTTCTTATGTGACAGCTAAAGTTAGAAATTTAAATATTAATTGTATACTAACCAACAATAGTATAACCCATTAATAATTGGTCTATTCTGTCATGTGACCAGGTCCATTGGACCATGCAATTTAGATTTGGTCACATCACTGCATTTCCTTCTCTCTCCTCATTCTGCAGGGATGTTGCCAAATCTGGACCACATGGTCCACATGGACCCGATCCATATCAGATATTTCCTTAATAATTAGGAGTATAGACGGGGATGAATAGAAGATAGAATTAACATTTGATAATAAATGCATAAAATGACTGCTTACAAAATGCTACTTAAACATATGGATTGGACATTGACATAACATTTGTCAATGAATGTACAAAATTATTGCTCACATAATACCACTGAAACAGTAATCTCACTATACCGTCACGTTTACTACGAAATTATATCATCAAATCAAATCAAAAGTAAAAGACATCGTAGAAGGGCAGACACAAGAACAACAATTAGACCTAAATATCTATTTACCATTGTTCTTCTCGTTTGGCTGACTTGTGTATTCATTGTATTAGATTTCCTAGTTCAAGAAGCTTCTAAAATCCTCTTTAGCATTCAGTCATTTCAACATCAGTACCAGTCCTCACCAAAATTTCTTGTTGTACGCATTCTGCATTCTCTAGAGATTCAAAATTTTGATGTAATTATTCCAATTATTTGATCATTAATGTTCATTTTTCAAAATAATTTTGGAGAAGAAATAAACATTCAATTTCAATTCCTAATGAACAAGACATTATGTTTTTCTTCTCTTGTATTAATGAAACAACTAAAATTAAGAAGCATTACTTAAAAAAAAACCTAGATCAAGTAATTATGTTTCATATTAAAATTATGTTGTAGTAACCTTATACATATCGGGTGATGGTATTTTAACAATGTTTGATTCCCAATCCGTTGGGCACAGGTTATGATAATTTTTTTTTAGGGTAAGTTATTCTATAATGGCCGATGTAATTTCAAAGTCCCATATAATTTTTGTGCTCTCTCTCTTTCTCTAGTCCCATATGAAAATTGCTTATAATTTTTGTGCTCACACACACACACACACACACACACACACACACACACACACACACATACATATATATATATATATATATATATATATATATATATATATATATATATATATGGGGTAAAAAGCGCTCACGCCCCTAAACTATTCTATTTTTTGGTTTTTGACCCTCAACTAAAAAGGGTCAAGTTTTACCCCTTAAACTATTTCGATTTTTGGTTTTTGACCTTCCATCCATATTCTCCGTTACATCATAACGGAAGTCCAAAAAATGGGGGCATTTTTGGGCAATCTGTATAAGATCCTAAATTTTTTGTTTTTATAAAACAAAAACCTATTATTCTGACGAGAAAGAAGAAGTCTCCGGTGAGAATAGTGACAGAAGAAGCTGGAAGTCAGGTACCACTCCTCTTCTCCAACCACCAACTGTAAATTCCAACCTCTAAAAAAAATCTTAAAATGCCCTTTTTCCCCTTAAATTTAATACTATTTATTATGAATGATATGATTTTCCCAAAATGCCCCCATTTTTTGGACTTTCGTTATGATGTAACGGAGAATATGGATGGAAGGTCAAAAACCAAAAAGCGAAATAGTTTAGGGGGTAAAACTTGACCCTTTTTAGTTGAGGGTCAAAAACCAAAAAAGATAATAGTTTAGAGGGCCCTGCCAGCGCTTTTTACCCTATATATATATATATATATATATCAAAGTTATCAATAGCGGCGATTTCGCGGCTTCGCGGAGGTGTACCGCGGTGGAGCATCGCGTCGCGGTCGACTACGAAGAATTCCGATTTTTCGCCGCTATTTACCGCTATAGCGGCCTCGCTGATAGCTGAGCTTTTGCGGAAAAATTGGTAGTCCCTTTTTTGTAATTTTTTCCCCCAATTCCTTTAAAGTAAATCGATCCTCCCGCAACCAAGATGGTGGTGGGCCGCGCGAAATGGAGGAAGGAGAAGAGAAGAAGCGCGGAAGAAAGGAGGGAGGAGAAGAGGAAGAGAAGAAAAGAGAGAAATGAGGGAGAAGGAGAAGAAGGAGAGGAGAGAAAGAGGCGGCGGCGGCGGTGAGAGGAGAAAAGGGACGGAGGCGGCGGCCTCTCCCATGAAGAAGAAGAGGGAAATGAAATTAGGGTTAGGAATTCTCTCCTAGGAGAGCTTATATAATCGGGACTAAATGTGCAATTAAAGTTTTAGCACATAAAGTCCTATTTAATTCTTAAATTACAAAAAAGTCCTACAAGATCTACTTTGTATATTTATTTGCCTTTCGAATTATTGTTGAATGTTCTTTGATGTTATAAACATGGAAGAATTTAACTAAATGTTTACAAGTATTATTAATTTTGTGTCATATATTTATATAAATATGTCATATCAGAAACTCCGAAAAAGTACCGCTTCGCGACACCGCGACACCGCTATAACTTTTGAAGCCTCCCCGCGACGGACCGCGAAACGCTATTAACAACTTTGATATATATATATATATATCAAGAAAAAAAAGATTTAGAAGATTCTTAACATATGTTTTTTCGTTTTCTTTTTTTTATTTATTTAATGGGGAGGGAGAACTATAGATTACAAGAAATAAGAGGATTCAAGAAGTGGGGAGGGGGATTCAAACTCATGACCTCTACGTCATGAGACTTTAACCTTGGCCACTAGACCAATGCCTCATTGGCTAGATGCTTAACGTATGTTAGTTCATTTGAAGATTAATATTCACTTTAATTATATCCTAAAAATATCTAAATTATCCTCCTTTATAAGTGTTACTACTAAAATCCTGATTGGACGTCGAGTTTGGCCAACTTTGTATTCACACTTGTAATTCCTTCCATCAAGATGGTTTACACTTGAAAAAATGATCTGGCCTAGTACGCGTTATTGGAAAACCAATTTCTCATGCACTAAGCTCAGCCATAGCTAGACGAATTACCTTAAACATGAGTGTGTTATTGGATAAGAATCCTCACGCAGTAAGCTAAGTCTAAGAGTCTGGATTCAACCTAGGTATGCATTATTGGACTGAAATCTTCACGCAGGAAGCTTGTTGGATTCTAAAACGGTTAAGTCTAAAGTGTTTACATGAATTTAAGTGCGGAAAATTTAAAAAGACAATACAAATGAAGAAAAAAAGGCATGTTGGATGTTAATTGTGAAGTCCTAAATCTCCTTCTTCATCTTCTATTTATAGTCGTGTCTCGAACCGTCTTCTTCCTTGAATCTGTCCATGACGACAATGATCCCTGTGAAATGGACATGTTTTCATGTCATGACCATTGTGAAGAACGTGGAAAACTCAAATGCCTTGGTCGGCTGATGGTTGCACATTTTTATCCTTTCTAGGTGTTATCCGATTGTTACTTAGCCCTAATTGGCCGTATCTCATTTCTCCTCAATAAAAACACGGGGTTGGGGGAGGGATACGATCTAAAACTTAATCAAAGGTGAAGTCAGATCAATCCCTGATATCCAAGGGTTTTTTATGGACATCTCGATCAGTAAATCTTTTGGCAGTTCGTATTTTTATTTCCTACTTCATGCTTCTCTGCCAACTATTTTAGTCAACTCTTATTTTTGGCCGGTTAATTTTCTTAACACATGTTTTAGATTTTGACTGTCTGTCCATTTATCTACTTTATGTATGGTCTCAACTAGTTGAGATTTTTCGAACGTGAACAATAAATAATTCACGTTTGTCACTCTCGAAAATAAAACTTTCAACATATATCACACCAATTAAAATTTGCAAGATACAAGTAATCCCAACACATGGACATGAAAGATGGACGTTTTATGTGCACGCCACCGACTAAGATACTAAATCAAACATACGTCATTACATTTTTAAAACATAAAGATTAAAGAAACCTTCGAGTAAAATTAGCAAAACATAATAAGATTATTATTATGTTAACATATAATACTTTCTTCATTCTAAATTAAATATCTATATTTACCTTTAGATAACAATTACGGAAAGTAATTTGACTATAGATAAGTTACCGTAATATCCTTCTTAATTAAAGAGTTTAATGGTGGATCTATATAATTAGTGGAGTTTAAATTCAATAAATATATAAGGTAAGTTAAGGAGGTTTAGAGATAAAATATGTCAATGACATTCATTTTAAGACAAAAAAAATAATAATAGTAAAGTGAACATTCAATTTAGAATGGAGGGTACTAACTAATACTCCTCCTCTTTGGGGTCATATCTCGATGTTTCTTTGTGAAGTATATGTAACGTCTCTCCAAAATGATTTACGGTACATCATAACGAATTCTTCATATTTTCAAGTTCTCAAATTACAATTACAATTGCAATAAAAATAAAAATTAATTATAATTTTATGTCTCCTCAATGTATTAGTCGTGCTGTCCCGGTTGTTGGGGGTATAATACCTTAACATTGTGTAATTTTTTAACAGACAAAATTACAAACTCTTGCACAACTAATTATATCGTTGGGTTGGTGGTGCTTCACAGTACAATTAATCTAATGTAAAAAGTTGTTATTTATAAGAGAATCCCAAAAAATACTCAATTCTCTCAATATTTCAAATTACACCTGAACGGTATAAGAAAATTTAACATCTACTAGGATTTTGAGAAAATCCAAACAAAATGTGATGCCGATGATCTTGGGGATTCAGACTAGAAAATGATAAATACATACTCAATCTGTTCAGATTTAGATATCCCATATTTTATACAAATGACTAAAAAAGTGGATATTCGAACATAGATGATTATATTTCAGAGTTGAAACTTATATGATTATTATCCCTTTGTTCAGATTTAGATATCCCATTTTTATGCAAATGAATAAAAAAATGAACATTTAAACCGAGAATATTATATTTCAGAGTTGAAGCTCATATGATATTACTTTTTTCTATTAGAAAATGAGGTCATTTTCAGGTGTAACATCAGACCATTAATTTAGACGAGAGAGTGCAATAATTGAGAAATAAATTAAGTGAAGTTGCAATAGACAATTTTTTTTGCCATGCAACTAGCTAGGCAAGCTTTGAGGTGAAGATACTGGTGCAATCCTCGAAATCAAGAAAAGAACGTAGGTGTTATTGTTCACTAACTCATGAAAATATACAACCTTTTTGGGTTTTTTTTATATACCAAAATCAAATGTCAGTTATTAAGTAGTAAATCAATTAGTTAAAGCATCCAAATAAAATGATAAGTTTCGACTTAAATTCACATGGTAGTAATAAAGGTTCCGAGTTCAATATTAGGCATAGTCCAATAAAATCAACTTCTTCACTCAGAAAGAAAAGGAAATAGTTAAAGGTTTAGAATTTCAGATTATTGGGGAAGAAATATAAATTCAATTTTTTTTATCGTAATTAGGTCAAAGTCCAGATTTTTAATATATTATCAAAGCAACGATGAGTCGCTCATAAATATTTAATTATGTAAATTTATTTGATGTTTCAAATGTTCATTATCGGGCGTGAAAAGGGGTACATTAAGAATTTTATATTGACTAACTTGTAAATATAATATTTGAACAATTCACCCACTTTTCATATACCTTTTAGTGTTATGCTCAACTTAATTTTTCAACACTAGGATTTTATTATTCTTCGGTTTTTGTTAAACTTTCAAAACTATTTGGTTATTAATTAACAATATATGTTTATAATAAAAATATATTTTTTTCAACTACTTTTTGGCAGAATAGTGTAATTTTAATGAGAAGAAAATGAAAAATTGGACATTTTGTACGGCTGTTAAATTGATTTGGACAGGTTTTAAATTCGTACTTGAAATTTTAAAAATTGAAAGAATGTGCATATAATTGTAAAATCGGACAAATTTTACCTGTTTATAAAATTAACTCTAATTATAATTATTATTCTTTTTCGGAGTATAACTTTATAAGTTGCAGTTAATATAAAAAAAATCATTATTAAAAATAACATATTTTGCGTTAGGTATTTTTTCCGACGAGAAAACATTTTGTGTCCGCCATGCGACAACAATTGAGGGGTCGAATGGAGAGGCGCCGCAAAAAGCTTGCGAGGGGAAACGCCTGACTCAATTAGTTGTATCAACGAGAATTTTTCTATTTGCGACGTTTTTTCTTGACGTGAAAACTTAGCAAAAACGACTACTTTTTTCCATCGCTTATAATTTCCGACGCAATAACCGACACAAAAATATTTTATGCAACACCTTATATACTGTCGAAAATAGTTTAAACCATTGCAAATATTATAATAAAATTATATTTTGTATTTTTTTTTGCAATGTCACAACCTATGGAAAATAGTTTTTCACCGTCGTAAATGTTATAGTAAAATTATATTTATTATGGCCGAGCCGAGCCGAGTCGAGTTGAGTCGAGCCACATTTGAATAACGTAGAATAAAGTTGATCCCTTAACCACCTAGTCAAGTCACATTTGAATAATGTAGAATAATGTCTCTCTATTTTCAAATGGATGAGAATTGAACCCACGACCTCCCACATGTATATCGTGTGATGGCCACTGGGTAGTTGATCATTTGTTAATTATTTTTCCTCATATTATACTTATTATAATGAAGTTTTTATTTTTATTTTTATTTTGACACTTTACTTATTTAAATTTCTGTCTGTGTTTTGATTTCCTTTTCTTTATGAATCAAATTAAAATTAATACACTCTCATTAAATTTTAAATAATTAAATGTATTTAATTTTTCTTTCAAAATATATTTCAGAAAGATAATCTATGTATTTTTGTATGGAATTGTTATCAAAATATGAATAAAATTATTATATATGTATATTATTTGTTGGTAATAAATGTAATGTATTACTAAACAAATATAAAAAATAAAACTATATTCTAGATTATAGCATATATACCTGTATATTTATATTCTTTTTTTTTTTACACAAACAAAAACTATTTATACTTTCTCCCAGTTTCAGTTGCAATGCCACTTTCCTTTTTCATTTTAAAGAAATATACATTCAACGTGAGAGGAGAAGAACAAATAACTACATCATATACAAACAATATATTATAAAAGAAAATAATTATAGTTTAGGACGAAAATTTTCGTGACAAACATTTTTCTCACGGGATTTTTTTTTCCTTTTTCTCTATTGGTTGAAAAATCATCATATCAAACTAATACTAAATATTTGGTCATTTGCATCAGCTTTCTATATGACGGGAGAATCACATCACAAATTTTGATTATTTGGGGCGAATTGTTTTGTGTTGAATGATGCCCGTCGCAAATATAATCATTTGCATCGACTTCCTATGCGACAGGAGAATCTCATCGCAAATTGTGATTATGTGCGACGAAACTTCTTGTGTCGATAGAAGCCCATCGCAAATAATTCATTTTTCACGACTGAATTAATTTGTTGACATGGTAAATGCATATCACCAAACGATGTCGTACCATTATTTGTGTTGGTGTGTCAATACTGACGCAAATGACAATTATTTGTAATTGTATACGTCCGACGCAAACAGTCTCGACATAAAAACCTATATTTCTAGTAGTGGTTGTGGTTGATTTAGGAAAGCAACACAAGGTTATTATCTTTTAGGGAATTTATCATGCTACAAGAGAACGGGAAAAATAATCAGCAGGCTGGGGGGAAATAAATTATAAATCTCCTCTTTAAATTTTCCGAAGTGGTATAAAGTAACTGAATCATTATTCACAAAAAAATCGGTGTAAAGGGCAACGGATTCTTTGCAAGAATTTGTGTACCGATACTTGCAATATTTATATTCATATAATAAAATTATATTTAAGATATATAAATAAAAATTCTAATAAGGACGAAACTAGATAGTTTATTTAAGGGATGCGGAAGTGAGAAACAAATCCTACAAAGCTTTTACAGAAGAAGCGTACTTTGTTAATAATATTTCTAAAATTTAAAAAATTGTAAGTATAATCCTATTTTTAGAATTTTGGGGGTGCAGTAGGGGTGTTCACTAGATGTAGGGGTGTCAAACCGAAATATCGAACTGAACCAAACCAAATTTTACTATATGGTTCAGTTTATTCGGTATTTTGATTTATTTGGTTCGTTTTGAAAAAGTCAAAATAATTCGGTTTTTAATTTTTAGAAACCGAATTACCGAAATATCGAATAGACCATTTTTTTTTATTCAAAATAATTATATTATACTTATAAATATTATTAATATTACTTAGATTGTCTTCCATCCATCTGTTTCAGTGGCATACCGGGAGCAATCACTTTATACATTTACTTTCAAATTTTAGGTCTGTCTCATATTCATCCCCGTCCATACCGCGAATTATTGGCGACTTAATGAGTTATGTTATTGTTCTAAAGTTGTATTTGTATTCTTAATTTTTAGTTTATTATTTTAATTTTAATTTTGCATTATAATTTTATGTTCTCCCACAACAGATAATTCATGACTTCGTCCTGCCACATATAGTATTTTGGACTTGATCGAGGATATGCAAAGTTTTTTTTTCTCTTTTTTCAGAATAATTGTATTTTAGAAGAATATGTTTCACATGACATTGTTTTTAAGGAAAAATTATTTATTTATTTATTTTTTTGTCAACAAATTATAGAAATCTGTCTTGCATCAAAGATGAATTTCTAAAATCCGTCATTCCCTTCCAACAAATGTCCTGATTTTGAATTTGTAAGATGATGATGATTTCACATCATATTAGATTTGTATGAAAATAGCACTGTAAAAGGCATCTTTGGAAAACAGGAGTGGAATCTCTCTAATGGGTAATGACAAGAACTTTGATGTGTAATACTGGTAGTGTACTATAATTAAATAATGTAATTAAATTAAAATACTTAAAAGTTAAAAATATACACCTAAGTTGAAAAATATAGTTTAGTTAAAGAATCTCTAAAGTCTACTTTAAAAGTTAAAAATATACACTTGTCCAAAAATATAGTTTAGTTGGCTCTTGAAACACTTAAAAGATAAAACAATGTAAATTCACATTTAAGTTAAACACTTAAAATTTAAATAATGTAATTTCACATATTTGGGCGGTTTTGAGATATTAAAAAAATCTCAGAGTGAAGGTATTGATGTCCCCGATTTATGAAGGAAAATCTACGTCCTTTGGAGTTTACATTGTACTCCCTTTTTGTCTTTTGTTTTTAGAAAACTTATAACTATTGAATACAATTAGCTATAACCTTATAAACATTAGAGGAACGATCATCACATGCGACGAGAGTATACTTCACGATTAATTTAGGATATGCTAAGGTTGAGACCTCATTATGTAAAGGTCATGAGTTCAAATCCACTCCCACTTCTTGAAGCCTCATATTTTTTTGTAATAGATAGGTCCCCTCCCCCAATAATAATAAAAAAAAAAACAAAAAAAAAACCTACGGTATGCTAGGGCTAATAAGGGCTTGTTAGAGTTAATAGGGGGTTTTAGGGTATGATATGGGTTAATAGGGTTTGTTAGGGTATATTAGGGTATCATAGGATTTTTTTTTAAGGTTAATAGAGTTTGTTAGGGTATATTAGGGTGTTTAGGGTATATAAGTTTCATATAGCTGTGGTTGGACTCAAATCTTCAAACTACCCTAACAAACCCTATTAAACTTAAAAACCTATTAACCCTAACAGTCCCCTATTAACCCTAACAAACCCTTAATGTGTAACTAAGCCATTTCTAAGGTTTGTTACTTAGGGTAGCATGGGTGACTAATAAAAAAAAGAAAAAAAGAAAGAAAATAATTATTATATGTATGTATTTTTTAACGCGTGTTCTCGAAACATATGTTAATATAAATTAAATTATTTATATAGTAGTTTAAATTTCCTATTCTCTTAGGGTTCCCTCGTTTATGATGTGATTTTAGAATTTGATATAAATAAATTACTATATAATTTATTTTATTTGAATTAACGCGCCATGTATATATGTACATGATGTATAAATAATCTACGAAATGGACCTGAGAAAAAATATATTAGAGAAAGGTTTAAAGATAGAAAGTTGGAAAATTAATAGACCAAATCCTGATGAAAAAATATTGTTGCTCTTACCCCTTGCAAATCCTTGTTTTAATATGTTGCAAAAAGCCTCGTCAATTATCAAAAATAGTTTTCTAAAACCAAAAGACAAAAAAGGGTTGAAAGGCCGCCGAACATTGAAATCATTACCTTTAAGGCAAAGACATTTGTTGAAAGACAAGTAGATTTGTTTCAGTCCGGCTCCTGTGCGGAACGTCCAAAGTTCTGCACCCGCGGAACCATCCTAGCCGTCGGATGGAATTTTGAACGATCCAGATCTAGAGAGAGAAAAGTTGCGGCTGACAATAAAAAATAATAATAATAAAAAATGTTATATAATGAAAGGGTACATATGTAATTTTAAAAATAAATGATTGGGTTACCGAGGAGGAGAGATAAAAGTTGTGGCTGAACAAAAACACATTTTCTTCTTTAGAGAACACATGTTTTTGGTTAGAGAATCTCTAACAAAAAAACATGTGTTCTCTAAAGAAGAACATGTGTTTTTGTTCAGCCGCAACTTTTCTCTCTCCTCGGGAACAAAAAGTAACACGCAAAGTTTATCCCTAAAATACCCCTATTTTTATACAGTCGTTGGATCAAAAAGTATAAAATTCAACGGCTGGGATCGTGACCCGCACCGTACAGAATTTTCAGGGTCCCCATAGGAGCCGCGACAGATTTTGTTGAATGGGAAAGATGCGGATTTTCAAAATCTGTTTTTGCTTGATATGGTAAACAAAATGTTCGTCTTTAACGGATTTTAATAATTTTGTGATGCAAAAAAAAAAACCCCTTTTAATAATAATGCCATGTGATATCCTTCCTCCCAAAATATAGTTATTATAATAAAAACTCTTATATGCAAGTTTTTTTTTCTTCTTGTATTTTGTTATTTGCCTAACTAATTTACGGAAAAATGTTCTCTGTCCCTGGTGTGTCCCCAACCAATCACAATTCACCATGTGTATATATAATTGAAAAAAAATATATAAGTAAATTCTTATTGGTTGGGGACAGAAATGGGACAGAGGATTTTCACCCTAATCTACTCTCTTGCAAGCATGAAATAGTAATTAGCAACCTTCTCTTTCTCCTGGTAACAAGCCCCAAATCTCGTAGTCATAGCAATGAATTATTCTCCAAATATACTTGCACATTTTATCAAACATCACAAAAACAAATCCAAAGGAAATAAATTAATGCAAAATGGCTCAAGAAAATGCTTCAAAGCTTCACATAGCCATGTTGCCAAATAAAGCTAAAATTCAAGTGAATCGCACAAATCGTCATTCCAATCTCTCGTCACTTTCTTTCTATACGTTAAATGTTCCTCATGTTGAAGGCCTTCCTCCAGGTACCGAAACCGCTTCTGAAATACGCATATTTCTCAACACTCTCTTAGCAGCCGCCATGGATCTAATGTATGATCAAGTTAAAGAATTACTCTTATAACTGAACCCAGATCTAGTTTTCTACGATATCGCTTACTGGATCCCAGAATTAGCATTTGAAATTCGGTTCAAAACGGTGAATTACAACGGTGTTTGTGCTGCCTCAATCGCAATTGTGTTGGTCCCAGCACGAAAACTTTCGAAAAACAGGGAAATTACAGAGGAGGAACTGAGGGAACCGCCGCCAGGTTACCCTTCGTCGACGATTGTACTTCGGGAGCACGAATCGAAATCCCTGTCCTTTAAATATCTTAAATTTGGGAAGGGCATAAGTCTCTATAATCGGATCACAACCTCTTTGATGAATGCGATGTCATCTCGATAAGAACATAGAGAAATTTGCTATATGTTTACACTAGTTTATTTTTTTTTTTTTTTTTGGCTTTTTCTCTAAATAACAATAAGTTTAATTTAGACTACTTGTAACCAACTAATTTACGATATGCTCCGTTTGTCAAAATAGCGAATTCGGCAAAAAAAAACAGACATGTGACCCATTTTAAGATGCATAATTGTCCGAAATTGGATTCCCTCCAAAATGTAAAAAACCCTAACTATCTCCCCCTTCCCCTCTTTCATCTCATTAAAACTAACCCTAACTTTCTTTCCCATCTTGAAGACCCAATCCGAACAGAATTTCATAGTGTAATTCCTCAATTCCATATATATATATATATTAACATAGTGTACATGGGCAGATCCAGATTCAAACACGGGGTATTCATTTCGTAATCCAAAAAAAAAAATTTGTTCTTTTTCAGGGTATTCATTGAGAGAATTGAACCCTAGACCTCTAGTATGAAAGTTGAAGTAGTATACCATCTCTACTATTTTCGTTCTTGTTCAGGGTATTCATTGAATACTCTGAAGTACCTCTAAATCCGCCCCTGATAGTGTAGCATTCAATTGGTTCAAATATTGCCATTAATTGAAGGATTTTTCATTATTCTACAAATTTGAAGAAGATTTTGACTTCTTTAACACTTCTATTTTTTCATTTGTGGCGGTCGAAGTTTTCTCCGTCCAGACAGCGGCCATTCATGTCGGAATCAAAACCAAGAATGTTGTGATATCCCAATAATAATATCACAATAACTCAGACCAAGCAACACCAATTCAATACAGAAAATTCACCAAAAAGCAGAAGATATTTATAAAAGGATAAAAGACTGAGTCAGGACTCCTCCAAAACAGAATTAATAGAGTATTGGATCACTGTCCACAGTCTAAGCTAGTAATTACTAACTATTGTTTCTATGCTAAAGGAAAGAAGACAAACTCAATGCACTTCTTCAAGCAAACTTCAAAGCTGCAAAGCAACCATCAACCTCCTGCTTTCCAATGAGAAATGGATCAGTTTAACCAGAACAGAAACAAGAAGAAGATAGACGAATCAAGGGGGATTTAGAAGGAAGAGTTGATAACTCACAAGGAGAAGAAGTTGGCAGCTGCCACTTTGTCAATTTACTGGATAACCTCCTCCTTCCCAGCACTTGTTCCCTTTATACCTAGGGTTGGATTTCCCAGGTGAATCTCCACCCTCCAGCTCAGCTTCTTGTCGGGTACAAAGGGGAATCAAAGGTCCTGCTACCAGATTCCTTAGCATCGAATGAGATGAAGGAGAAATGACAGATGAGCTGCTAGCTTCCCTTTTTGGCTTGTCTTAAAGCTATTTTAGGATACTAGAAACGATGCCGTATCGGCTATGTAATAACTTTAAATGTAACTGTGTCGTTTTGACACTTAATTGAAATTGGAATAAGAAAGCCCTAATTGTTTCCCCTTTTTCTTAACTGATTTTCCCTCTCTTTTGAGTATGAATATTTCTGAAAACTTCCAACTGTGACATTCCCCCCTCCTTAAGTTCAGTCTTGTCTCAAGGCTGGAATTCAGAGAACTGTTCCTTAATGAAATCTGCAAACTCCCAGGTGGCTTCTTCTGGTGACAAATTCTCCCATTGGATAAGCCATTGCACCACTGGCTTGTTCTTCTTCTTTATGATCCTTCTGTCTAGAATAGCAGCAGGACAAACCTTCATTTGTCCACCAGTTTCCATGTAAGGCAGCTCCACCCTAGCTACCTTGTCTTCCCCTATCTTTTTCTTCAACAGACTGACATGGAATACTGGGTGAATGAGAGACTCAGATGGCAAATCTAATTTATAAGCAACCCTCTCCATTCTTTGTAGAATCTTGTAAGGGCCATAGTATTTTGAGGAGAGTTTCAAATTTCTCCTCATAACTACTGAAGTTTGTCTATAGGGTTGTAATTTAAGGTATACCCAATCCCCAACTTCAAACTCTCTTTCAGTCCTTCTTTGATCAGCATACATCCTCATCATTTCTTGTGCCTTGCTGATATTATCCTGCAGCAATGCTTCCACCTTCTGTCTTTCCTCCAAGTAGTTTCTAGCTGCTTCATTGCTGCCTAGCTGATAGGGTCCTAAAGCCAGCACTGGTGGCTTATATCCATACAATGCCTCAAATGGGGTCATTTTGATGGCAGTATGGAAAGTGGTGTTGTACCACCATTCAGCTAAGGCTAACCAGTCCTTCCACTTGTTAGGTCTTTGGTGACAGAAACATCTGAGGAACATTTCAAGTGTCTGGTTTACCCTTTCAGTCATGCCATCTGACTGGGGATGGTAGGCAGTAGTCATATTCAGTTTGGTACCCAATCCCTTGAACAAGGCTTGCCAAAAGTTACTAGTAAAGATCTTGTCTCTATCTGTCACTATACTTTCTGGCATACCATGCAATCTGTAAATTTGATCCAGGAACATTTCAGCCACTGTGGTTGCTGTATAAGGGTGGGATAGAGGCAAGAAGTGACTGTATCTGGTCAGCCTGTCAATTACCACCATAATTGAGTCCCTACCCCCAGACTTTGGTAATCCTTCAATGAAATCCATGGAAATATGACTCCATGACTGTTTAGGAATGGGTAAAGGTTGCAGTAATCCTGGGTAGGCAACCTTCTCTTCTTTATTTCTTTGGCAAGTGTCACAGATCCTTATGTAATGTTGGATGTCAGTCTTCATGGCAGGCCAGTAGAAGTGTTGCTTTGCTCTTTAGTAACTGGCCTGCATGCCAGAATGCCCTCCTTGCTGTGTTGAGTGCAGCTCTTCCATAATTCTTTGCCTGATCTCTTGCCCTGTACCCAAGTAGATCCTTTTACCCTTATACAGGAGGCCATTCCTGTACTCCTAGTCTTCAACATTCTCCTTGCTAATCATGAATTCAGCTATCTTCTTTTGGCCTTAGCTCATCATTTTCATAGCTGTTGATAACTTCAGTGATCCAGACAGGAATGACAGCAGTCATTGCACAACTCTCTTCTCTTCTGGAAAGGGCATCTGCTACTTTATTTTCCACCCCCTTTTTTGTATTGGATTTCAAAATCCAATCCCATCAACTTGGATGTCCATTTTTGCTGAGCAGCTGTTGTAATTCTTTGCTCCATCAACCATTTCAGACTCTGGTGGTCTGTTTTGATTATGAAGTGGTTGCCTTCTAGATAGTGTCTCCATTTGTTAACTGCAGTTGCCAAGGCCAGCAATTCCTTTTCATAAACTGGTAACTGTTTATGCCTTGGTCCTAAGGCCTTACTCATGAAGGCTATTGGTCTTCTACTCTGCATCAACACAGCCCCTATGCCTATATCTGAAGCATCTGTTTCAATTACAAACACCTGGTTCCAATCAGGCATCATCAGTACAGGTGTACTACTCATTGCTTGTTTCAGCTTTTCAAAAGCCTGAATGGATTCCTCAGTCCATTGAAAACCTCCTTTCTGCAACATCTTGCACAAAGGTTTGCTGATTATCCCATAACCTTGTACAAACCTTCTGTAGTACCCTGTCAATCCCAAAAACCCCCTAAGCTGAGTGATGTTTTTGGGTTTAGGCCATGTCAGCATACCTTCCATTTTCAGAGGATCAGCTGCTACCCCCTCTTGGCTGATTATGTGACCTAAATATTCTATTTGAGTCTGTGCAAAAGTGCATTTACTCATTTTAGCAAATAGTTGGTTTTCCCTTAATACTTCAAACATAACCCTCAAGTGTTGCACATGAGTTTCTAAGTCTTGACTGTACACTAGGATATCATCAAAGAAAACCAAAATGAATTTCCTAAGGTGGGGACCAAATACCTTGTTCATCAAGGCCTGAAAGGTAGCTGGACCATTTGTGTGTCCAAATGGCATTACTAAGAACTCATACAACCCCATGTGAGTCCTGAAAGCTGTTTTGGAAATATCTTCTGCCTTGACCCTAATCTGGAAATATCCTGATCTGAGGTCAATCTTAGTAAAATACTGTGCACCTTGCAACTCATCAAGTAGTTCATCAATTATGGGTATGGGAAATTTATCTTTGATTGTGATGGAGTTCAATTGCCTATAATCTACACAAAATCTCCAAGTGCCATCCTTCTTTTTCACCAAAAGCACTGGAGAGGCAAAGCTGTTATTACTTGCCTGTATGATGCCCTCTTCTAACATTTCCTTCACTAGCCTTTCTATTTCAGTCTTTTGGAAATGGGGGTATCTATAAGGCCTTAACTTGAATGGTTGTCCCCCATCAATTAAAGTAATGCTGTGTTCATGATCCCTTGAAGGAGGTAAACCCTGGGGTTTATCAAACACTCCTTCAAATTCCTGTATCAATTGGGTCACTCCCATGGGTATCACCACTTCTTCTTCAGTGCTCATGGTGAGTAACTGCCCCACATATACTTGATCACCCTTCTCTAAAGCCTTAAGGATAGTCTCAGCACTTGCAGCCTCAATCTTGACCTGATCCTGCTCCCCTTTCAACTGTGTTTCCACCCCATCTTTCATAAATGTCAAGCTGATGTTGGTGAAGTCAAACATGATAGGGCTGTATTTACCCAACCAGTCTAACCCTAGGATCATGTCACTGCTACCTAAGCTCAGGACTCTCACATCATGCATGTAAACCTGTTCACCCATCCTCCACACAAATTTCCTACACATACCAGAGCTTCTCATAGTAGCACCATTAGCAACTGTAATTTTCATAGGTTTGCTGGAAGTTTCTTTTAAGCTTAACTCCTGCACTACCTTTTGGTCTATGAAACTACTGGTACTTCCAGTATCTATGAGAATAGATACCTTCCTCTTCTTAATCCAACCAGGAATCCTAAAGGTGCTGTTAGATAACTTGCCTGTCATGGCATTCACAGATATCTCACCTTGTTCCTCCTCTTCTTCCTCCTCACCTTTTTCCTTGTTGTACATCAAGTACTCACTGTCATCCTCCTCCCCTTCCAGATCATCTACCACCACTATATTTAACTCTTTCTTAGGACAGTTATGACCAGGTGTAAATTTCTCTCCACACTTGAAGCATAAACCTTTTTCCTTCCTCATTTGGTACTCACCTTCAGACAATCTTTTGAAGGCTAAGGGTTGAGTGTTGCCAAATCTATTTGGTGTTCCTGTTACCTTAGGATACTGGTGGTTAGGTAACAGCTTAGGAAAAGGGTGTATTCTTGGGGTGGGTAAAAGGGAAGTGGTTCTCTTAGCAGGTTTTGCCAGTGCTTCTAGGATTTCTGTAAATGTATAGCTTTATCACACACATCATCTAAGGTCTGTAAATTGAAAACCTTAATCATATGTTTGAGCTCCTCTTTCAAGCCCCCAATAAAGACAGAAATATAATATTCCTCATCAGCATGAGGCATCCTAGTCATGACTCTAGACCTAAGTTCTTCAAACTTGTCTATATACTCCTCTACATTCCCCTTCTGCTTCAACTTACTGAAATCCTCTAAGAGTTGCCTCTCATCTGCTTCTCCAAATCTTTTACATACTGCAACAGCAAACTCTTCCCAATTCTCATTTGGATGTGTTGCTATCCTCCCTCTAGCCCAAGTATAGGCTCTATTCCTAAAGTTCAACTTAGTAAGTGTAATTTTTTCACCCTCATCTACATGATGCAGTTGGAAGTAGTCCTTACACCTACCCCTCCTTTCTCTAGCTCTTTCTCCTTCAAAAACAGGAAACTCCAGCTTTGGGGTCTTATAATCAATTCTACCTTCCCTTCTTCCTCCTACAGGGTTTCTGATAGGGCCTGTGCCTAAGTGGATGGGAGTGCCAAAGACAGGCCTGTTCCCAGTCACCATACTAGACTGACCCATCTCCTGTTTACCCTCTCTTCTCTCAGATCTACTAGGATCTTGCAGTATAGAGTGGATGTTATCCACACTATCAGCCATTTGTGTCATTTGTCCTAGGATACTGTCTATCTGTTTTTGTATATTCAGTTGTCCTTTGGCTAATTCCTCAATCATTTGTTTATGCTCTTTTTGCCCTAAACTTAGCTGGTCAGTAGCCCTTTCTTGGTTATCTAAGACTGTGTGTATATCTCTGGTCTCAGCCTCCAACTTTTCTAATCTGTCAGATTCTATGTTTTCTGAGGGAAAGTCCTCCTTACTTTGAGTTCTGGTGATGGCCATAACTACAGGGGCAGGATTTTGCTCTGATACCAATTTGTGATATCCCAATAATAATATCACAATAACTCAGACCAAGCAACACCAATTTAATACAGAAAATTCACCAAAAAGCAGAAGATATTTATAAAAGGATAAAAGACTGAGTCAGGACTCCTCCAAAACAGAATTAATAGAGTATTGGATCACTGTCCACAGTCTAAGCTAGTAATTACTAACTATTGTTTCTATGCTAAAGGAAAGAAGACAAACTCAATGCACTTCTTCAAGCAAACTTCAAAGCTGCAAAGCAACCATCAACCTCAAGGAGAAGAAGTTGGCAGCTGCCACTTTGTCAATTTACTGGATAACCTCCTCCTTCCCAGCACTTGTTCCCTTTATACCTAGGGTTGGATTTCCCAGGTGAATCTCCACCCTCCAGCTCAGCTTCTTGTCGGGTACAAAGGGGAATCAAAGGTCCTGCTACCAGATTCCTTAGCATCGAATGAGATGAAGGAGAAATGACAGATGAGCTGCTAGCTTCCCTTTTTGGCTTGTCTTAAAGCTATTTTAGGATACTAGAAACGATGCCGTATCGGCTATGTAATAACTTTAAATGTAACTGTGTCGTTTTGACACTTAATTGAAATTGGAATAAGAAAGCCCTAATTGTTTCCCCTTTTTCTTAACTGATTTTCCCTCTCTTTTGAGTATGAATATTTCTGAAAACTTCCAACTGTGACAAATGTTTTCTTCAATGGGAGTCTAATTTGGAGAAGAAGAATTAATCTCTTCGACAAAACCATAAATTGAGGTTTGTTAATTGAATGGGGAATTGTCTGCCAAATATGGCACATAAGTATTAGCAGCCCTTCTTCTTCTTTGTGTGATGCGGCAGCCTGCGCAACTGGTGACGTCAGCAGCCGTAACAAGGGAGCAACTACACCATAACGCAGCTCCTTTAGTCAACCAGTCAAAGCAGCATCCTCAGTCATAGAATCAAGAAAATGCTCTTCATGGAGAAGAAAAATACACCAACTATGGCGTCATACCCGTAGCTTTTTCTTCTGCGAGTGATTATGGACAGTGGCGGAGATAGACATTACAAATAGGGGCACAATTAATATTGGCAAAATAAATTTTATAAAAGCATATAAAATATTTCATTACAAATGTTCCCTACACGTTTTCATACTTTAATAATATTCTATAATTACATCATTCTCGATAGCATCAAACACATATTTCTTAACAAATGCAATTAAACTATTATTCAACCACTGATCTCCAATTCGATTGTGTATACGACTCTTGACAAAAATCATTGCAGAAAATACTCTCTCGATTGAAGCAGTAGTCACTGGTAGAATTAAAGTCAATGTAAAAAACTTGTAAACTAATGGGTAAACTTGATGCTTGTTTTCTGCAAATAACCTTTGTGAACAAAACCCCTGCAATCCTTGAAACTCTTCACTCATATGCATGTCAAGAATATATGTATCAAGTTGATCATCAAGTGCTAAGATATGTCCTACATCAAAATCCAATGGATAATATCCACATAGTCGAATCAATTTGTTCTTGTCAAAATCAGCAAATGATCTATTTGGACACAAGCACGCAACGCAAATTAATAGGTCACTATTCACCTCCGAAAAACTATTATTCAATTCTTGAAATTGCATATCAATGATAACATAAAATATTTCAACACGATAGTGATGTAAATTTGTCACTTTCTCAAACCTTGAACGACCTATAGGCAGTGGAAGAGATTCATGGCCCCCTCCTAAAATTTTCAGAAACAACGAATTTTTCTATAGGAAAAAATTATTTTTGTGATATTTTCTTATAAATGTTGTATTTGGCTCTCCCCTCAACAAAAATTTCAGTTAGAAATTCGCCCCCCTATGACAAATTCATGGCTCCGCCACTGCCTATAGGCCTAAACATTTCTTCCATGTCGGGAACATTGATACCTGTGAGATCCACAAAAAATGTACATAAATAATGAAGATTAAAGAAGCATTAAAGGGTTACCTATTTAATTCAAATAATGAAGGATGCTGATGATCGAGGATTGAGGATAATGAGAAACCCTAATGAGAGCCAGAGAAAACAAAAATTGCCATTCAATTTCCCATTGCTGAGAGTCACAGAAAGAATTGAGCTACTTAGATTTTTTGCTAAGTGATGTGTCGTATTGTGGACTTTTGCTACTGGTAGCAGTAGCCTACTACTACAAGACTTATATTCTATAACTTATAGATTAGAGTTATATACACTTTTGTTCACCATTTTCTAGTAGTTAATTTTTTTTTATTAAATAAATATTATACTCTCTTACACACTTAAACTTGTTAAAATTTTAAGCAAAATTGTCAAAATATAAGTGGTGTCATTCATATAATTCACGAATTAAATAATCTAATTTTAAATCGTAAAAGTAATTCAAAATAGATAAAATAAAAAATATTCATGGGACGAGGTGTTACAAAAATAAAATTAAAACTATAATTTTTTTTTTTGGGGGAAAAAACTTGTGGGGCAGGCCCCACCGTACCACCACTGATTTTGGATATATTATGTTTGTTTGGTGACTAGTAAAGTGAGGTGCTTCTTTCTATCCAATTAAAATTCAAGAATCTTTGGTTTTAGTGGCTGGAAGAGTTCATCTTTTATTGGGTTTGTGGTGCTAACGTCAGCCAGGTGCAGCTGCTGGGTCGGCATAATTTTTCAACAGATTGGGTGTTATGGGTCGGGTCGGAGGGTTGGGCGGATAATTTTTCGGGTTAGAAGGAAATAAAGAGTCGGACAATTATGCCATTAAAATGGGTAACATATGCAAGGCACCTAACATTTTTGGCATGTTTTTTGGCCGGATTCGCTATTTTGACAAAAGGAGCATATTCGTAGATTAGTTTGGTTACAAGTAGCCTAAATTAAAGTGAATGCTATTTAGAGAAAAGTAAAAAAGTTGGTGTATACAGATAGCGGATTTCTCTTAGAACATATAGAGAATTGGAAGGTCCATTGCGTGGTTATATCTCAAGGGAGAATGAGAAGCCAGTGTTTCTAACTGGGTCGGGTTTGCCTGAACCTGGAAAACAACATTTAGAAGATCAGTGGGCCAAATGGCTCGGCGGATTCGAGCCAGGTACGGTAGTATTATGTGCTTTTAGGAGCCAAATTGTCTTGGAAAAGCAGTCGAGATCTTTGTTCTGGGCTTTGAGTTAATAGGTCGGCCCTTTTTCTTTTTTCTTTTTTTTGGGTGCTGATTGAGTATTCATTTTTTCAAAAGATGATAATTGAGTATCCAGTTGTTTCTATTTACTGAAAATCCATAAAAAATTTACGAAATAAAATAATAGATATACATGTCATGTATGAAAATTTGAACATCACCCTCGTTTAGAAAGTTAGAAACGATTGATATCCAAAAATATCGGACCAGGACCATCTAAGAAACGGGCAAACAGACGGATTGTCAAAATTCAAATGGGTCTCCAGAGAAAAACGGGTACGGATCACTAACTACTTAGCTTTCTCGAACAAGAAGCAGGCCCCAATCAGCTTGCCAGATTGTTGTCCCGGCCATTTCAATAGAGTATTGACATGACAAGTTTGCCAAAGTATTGTCCTGACCGACTCGCCCGATTGTTCTCCCGGCTAGTTCGGCTGAGTATTGTCCCGACCAGCTCATCCTTGGCCAATCAGGTCAGTCATACCGAGAATCCTCTCAAAAACTAATGGTAAGGCCAGCCGAGTCATGAGCTGAGACAAACCAACTGTCGGGAAAGATGACGACAATGTCTGATATGGCTTTGACCTAGTCTTATGTCACAATATCTCTTTACCCTCCACTATTAAGTAATGGAGCAAATGATGGAGAATGTGGAAGATATTTAGGGGTAAGTTTCGGACATGCTAAAATCACGTGGGAACTTCTTCATAAAGAAAAGAGACGACAAGTAACAATCGACCAAGACATAGATGAACACCCCATGACATCCACTATTCTCATAACTCGTTGAGCAAGGTAGAACATGCAAGATAATGACAGTAGTGGCGGTTTACACGGAAATGTGCATGATTTCAAGGGAAGGAAGCATATATAAATATGACAAGACTGGAAGATGAAATCCCTTCAACAACACCACCAAACATGACTTTTTCATAGTCTTTACCTTTTGTTTACTTACTTTCTTTGCAACTTTCCACACTTAATTTTACGTAGACACTTTAGACTTAACCTTTTTTGGAATCAGTTAGGCTTTCTGCTTGAGGATATTAGTCCAATAACACATACTTAGGTAGAATCCAGCCTAGCCTCCTACACTATACTTTTGGCGCGATGGACTTTCCCAATAACGCATACTTAGTGTGAAGGTAATCTAATTGGTTACAAACAAGTATTTTGCGTGAGTAGTTGATAACACGTACTTGACCAAGTCACCATTTTCTTAGTGTAAACAATTTTAAGAGAAGGAATTTCAAGGGTGAAAATAAGGTCCGGCAGCCTAGCTTCTTACCTCAATGTTCGACCAGGTTTTCTATGACAACACTTTCTTGACGACCGCGCGGGACACCATAACCTATCTTTCCTGAATGCAACTCAGGTCCGACAAACAAAATGATAATATGAAGTCGGTTCAATACTTGTTAGCCATTATGCGACAAATTGATGAAAGTATTGGCAGAAAAATACATATCATGGTACAACAAATAGTGACGGTCATGAAGTCATTGATCGTGAATCAGATATACGGCATAGAAAAGTCATCAAACTGTCACAACTTCCCAAATGCATGTCCCAATATATGAAGGGATTGCAAGAGCGAAGAATTGGCAACATTATCAGCTTCCGCTAACTTATGACCACGCTACAATAGCCACAAGGCCAACACCTGATTAGGAAGAGGGATCAATTTCGACATAATAGTCTCACAACCATGCAAGAATGTCAGCCCTCCTACATACTTGGCAAAACTCAAGTACCCAATCATTTTACTTCACATTTCCATGCCAGAGGACAGATTCTAACGATGGCAGGGAAGACTACCTATTTTTGGCAGCCAGCCTTCCAGGTTAGGGTTAAGTCTTAACCGTGGGCGGACAAACAACTTATTTCGGATAGCCAGCTTTCTAAAGGGCAGCTCCCAACAGCGGCCGAACATTATATATTTCCTATTCAACCAGCTTTGTAAGCTATTTATAGGGCAAGAATACATAAGCTTTGTTGGTCACATCAGCTATAATTTTGGCCTTGAATTGACAGTTCCGGTCGACCGCTACTAGATAGTAGGTCGACCGGAGTGCCTTAAATCAAAGGTTAAAGGCCCTCTGTTCGTATCTCGGTCGACCGTAATTCAGTAGTCAGGTCTACCGAAGCAAAGGTCGGTCGACCTACCTAATATCTCGGTCGTCCGTATAGAATATAGCCGTTGGAGCATTGGAACATTCAAAATTCAGATAAGGACAAAAACACACTGGTCGACCGGATCAACACTGGCCGGTCGACCGAACATCTTCGGGTCTACCAAGGCAAAGCCTAGGTTGACCGGAGAGCAGTCTCAAAGTGGTTTTTAAACTTAGTTAAGTTTCCAATGTTCTCAACCACATGCCTAAGTGTTTTGTAAATATATAAAACTCATTTTAAAGAACTTAGGCATAAACCAACTTGTTTTCAAAAACCTTTTCAAAGAATTGAACAATGTACAACATGAGGTTTTGAAAACATGCATTTTTCATCTTTAAACAATCTTATATCTTAGTATTCTCAAAGGAAAGATTAGTCACAAAGGATTACCTATAAAGCTTAGACTAATCTTCCTAAGGTCTTTGATTCTTCAAGTTGATTCTTCTTGGACTTTGAAGCCTTTGATCAACATCTTCTTTAGTGATGAAGTTCTCTAGCATTCTTGAATTGTAGTGTATTGGAATTCACAATTCTTCTATGTCAAGGAGTCTACCACTTGATTCTTTACTTGTTGGATTGAGTAGTTCCTGACGTGTTGATCTTTCTTCTTCATTGACTTTGCAAGTACTTCTATAGCATGTGGATTGACTTCACGCTTGTGCTATTTAGTCTTGCAAAGTGTAGCTTTCTTGTGTGTATGATCATACCTTGGTTGTACACAAGAAGCTAACTTACCATTTTCATCAAAGTGGACACAGACATTGACCGACTTAGCGGAATGGAGAACGTGAGTTAAAAAGTTGTCTAAATGTCCAACCACGATCTAGACCATTATTTCTCGCATTATGTTTAGTTGCTTTATTTTAGGCAGTTTAATAAAGTAGTTATTTAGTAGTTTTCTTATTTTGTATTTCAATCCAAGAAGGATTAGACTTTGATATGGACTTAAAAACTATGTCGTATTTCAGTTCAAGCAGGATTAGACTTTATCTTGAACTTTAAACTATGTCTATTTCAATTCAACTAGGACTAGGAAACTTAAGTCGAAATCTCCCTATAAAATGAGAATTCGGCATCCTTTGTTTTTTACACAATTCATATATATAAAACGTAAGTTTTTTTCTTTCATCTTGAGTTTTTGAAATGACTTATTCGAACTTATCAAGGATTTCCTTATGACGTTCAATTTGACTTAACAAACGAATTATTCACCTTCGTTTGTGGCGTCTTCCTTATACTGAGGCTGTTAATCATATGTTGATTAGAGGCCAAGGTTTTCACCCATCATAAGTCGATTATACCTAGGTTGCTAGTCACGAAGTAGGATCCTTCCTATTGATTGATTAGAGGTCAAATGTCCCCATCCAAACCTATACACACTTGGGCGAATTCCTAGAGTTGTTGCCGAATCGAAGAGGGTCTCGTTCACATTGTTGGCGAAGGTTCGCATCACACGGTACCAATAGCATAAGTATTTCGGAACTCTTAACCGAAAACTTGGTCTTGCTCAAAGAAACTCATACATGGGCTGCCCGAGTACAAGACCATTACAAGCGGCATGTGTCAAAATTAGGGATGACAATGGGGCCGGGTGGGGGCGGATACCATGATCTCCAGCCCCAGCCCCGCCTCTTCCATCGCATCCCCATCCCCGGCCCAGCCCCATCATTGGGGATGGATGGGCATCCCATCCCCAACTCAGGTGGAGGCCCACCATTAACTGGGAAAAACGGGGATTTTTTTCTCCCAATCTCGACTAGAACAAATTATAGAATTTCAATAAAAATCTCCCAATACAACCTTGAAAAAATAATGTAAAATAAAAAAATTTAACATCCGTAAAAATAAATAACACTATCTAAAATGATACTAGTTTGCTCCCTAAACAATACTAGTTTATAGTACAACTCATATGTTACCCAACAACACAATATAAATCAATTAATGTCTAACGAAACAAAAACAAACAAACTATATTGAAGTCAATCATCAATCAAGATCACTGTCTCTTTCAATCAAGATCAATGGTACAAATCTCGGACACCTACAAAAATTAAAAGTATTAGCATTATTTTATTTTAGCATAACATAAGCAATAAACATATCATTTAATATAAGTTATTAGAATACTTACCATCTCATCCTCTACATCATTATCTTCTAAAATAGTACCAAATTCTCCATCTAGAGGAGAAGAGCCTGTAGAAAAATTATTCAAAGTTAGGATATTAAAATAACTTTGCATCCACATTGTCACAAATTTGTTTTACCAAATTTTTTTATTAAAAAAAAGTGCCTTTCTTGAACAAAACCCATTAAGGAACAAAATTATATTAAAACAGAATAGATTTCAAGTTTGCCTACACAATTCAGTCAGAGGGATTTGGACTTATAGCTAAAGTAGTATTAAACTTCAAAATTTTATACTAGAAAAACTCCCAGAATCTCAAATTTTAAGGTTATCTCGTACCTGATGCAGGAGAATGGAGGAGACAATGAACGATGATGAGCCGATGAGAACGAAAAATTGAAAAGAGAGTAGGGTTATAATACATTTTAGGAGATGGAGGAGTTTATGGAGAGAATTTGAGATCTCCCATGATCTTCTCCAATCTTTTAGGTATATTTTCTTTTTGTATAGATATTTTATTCTCAATCTATTTATTATTTTAGACAAGTCATGTGGGCCGAGCCGGGCCGACCTGGGGCCGGGGATGTTACTTATCCCGCCTCCGCCCCCACCACCGTTAGCGGGGCCAAATTCATCCCCATCCCCACTCCCACCCCACCCCACCCCACCTCACCTCCAACTTAAACCGGGAAATCTCCGACCCAACTGGGCCGGACCGGGCCGGATCCCAATTTAACCGGGTCTATTGCCATCCCTAGTCAAAATATTACAAAAGAAAAGTTGCAGAAGCCGGGATTAAGAAAGGAGATCTCGTCTTGGGCAAAAATGAGGCCAGTCGGTAGGGCTCCGAGGCGAAGCTGCAAGGAATATGGGAAGGTCCTTATACTGTTTTGAGACAGACAATGGTATGTAGCTTTAGACTCGAGGATAATTTCGATCAGGAGACCGTTCGCTCTTGGAATGATCAGAACTTAAAAAAGTTTTATCTGCATAGATTAACGGAAGAAACCGACCGAGGTGGATGCCTGTCCCGCATTTATTTACTTATTATGTTTTTACGAAGAAGAATAAAGCTAAAAGGATTTGGCTTATATGCAGGGACAAAGACAGGAATTTAGTATTTTTTGGGGGGAGGGAGTGTAGGGGCGAAACTGATAAAATTTTCTAAATTTTTTCAAAATATACATAAAATTTCGATAAATAGTAGTATTTTTAAAAATCTAACGACCCCCGACCCCGTCTCCGCCCCTGCGTATATGTAATCTTTTGTTTTTTGTTGGAATTTGGCATAGAAGATACCAACACATGAGTTTTAGTTTGACGGTTCAGCTAGTATTGTTTCTCGGCATTGGGCCCTCAGCTTGTATAAGCAGGTGAAAACATCCAACTTGATCAGGTTCCTTATTGCATGCTACCTCACAATAAAACCCATTTTTATTTGGATGTCGTTCAATTTGAATTGAGCGGACACCAAATTATAATAATTCAGTAGATCTTAGAGAAGATCGGGAAAGGGAAATAATAGACCTCCATTCATATGTTGTTGGAAAACTGTGAAATAGCCTTCGGGAGAAGAACTAGTTCGGTCGCAACATCTCATCCCAGGGGCATATTGACAACCTTGGGCGATTGCAACTATTCGACTGACACCAATGTCCCTATAGACTATCTGCTGCATCAGAAGCTGAAATTGTCGTATTCTATATGTGGCGTTTCAATTTCCTCACTCGCAAAGTGCTCTAGAGTCGAGCATTACAGGAGGGCATGTGATCGAGTTGGGTATCAGGATGGATTTTTCGGCCCGGTTAGATATCCATGAGCCTGTCTCCCGAGCAGCTGTGAGAGTTTGGCTCGGGTCACCTCTGCCTCATCATGCCCGGTCGAGCTAGAGCGAGTATCTTAAGGCGGTTTAAGAGTTTCCTAGTGATTAGGGAACCACACGCCTATTTGGAAGCTATTAGATCCTGAAAGAATCTTAGAGGATCAATCAGACAAGGAAAATGAATGAGATCTTGGAAGATCTAGGGTTTCCAGATCCTTCTAGAGTTTACTTAGAGGTAAAGGTTTGATTCCTATATATACATAGTTATTCATACTTTGTTGTCTTGAAGTTTATTTACATGTGATTTGATTACTAACTTAAGCATCGAAACAGGTTCGGGGAGTTAGCCCCACCTCATTTCTCTTTTGCAGGAATCAGATCTTGGTTCTAAAATTCATCATGCTACATAGTTGATCATATTAATTTTAGAAAAACTATTCACTAAGATAATACAACTGTAAATTTTAAAGTTTAAATTGAAGATCTACATGCATTGGTTCAATGATGTTGTCAATAAGGGAAGTAAATTTGACGTAGGAATAGTGTACTCTTTTTCCTTGACTATACATGTTTTTGTTTCCACGAGAATTTTTCCTAGTAATATTTTAACGAGACATGTTTTTCATGTTATGGATATCCTAGGGAAATATTATGAAATATTCTATAATATATGTGGATGTCCGTTGAGTTCGGGAAGAGTTCAACTTAAAAAGCTCAATCTAGTTTGGCTTCTATAGAATTATGGCTACATTGTAACATTGTATTGAGCCTATAAATAGACCTTCATTATGACATTAATAAAATGATTCTAATTTCCCTATATCTCTTGTGTCTCTTTCTTTCTCTTTGTAATTTTTGTCTCTCTCTACTCTCTTTATATTCAGTTCATATATTATTAGTATAATTAAATTATTGTGAGGCTTAAACATGTTCAGTAGGGTTATGTTCATGCACAGCTTATGAGAATCAGACTTTAATATTAAGTTCATACTCAATTCACTTATACTTATGTTAATATTTTTTTCTGAGAACGAGCCACCAACCTAACCCATTAACCCCTTGAAATATTCTGTTTTAGAAAACTGAAGTTAATAAATGTGATCGTTTATTTGTTCAATGAGGAATAGGGTAAATCTCAAAGAAATTATTATTTTCGAATGGAAAATAATAATTTAATATGACATCCATCCATGAGGGATGAGGCTATAAAATCTCATGAAGTCCTTGTGCAAAAACTGTCCCATTTTGTCCCGAGGAGTTCTACGTGTTGGTGTATCCTTGACTCCTTGTCCTTGATATAAAAACATCATTGTAGAGTTTTGTTTTTGGTAAGGACCTTTGTAGGTGGCTAAAGTTTAGACAATCTATTGTCTAAAATTTTCAAATTAATAAGTTAAATGACTAATGTACTTTTTTCCTTTAATAATTATTAAACACCAATTTTCTTTTAAATTTTCCAATATTCCTTACCTTGCTGACATCACCTCTAAACCCTATACCTACAACTAATCTACCTAGAATTTGTGAATAGTGAATGAACAATGATGGGAAAATATTCCAAATACATTTGGTTTGACTGATTTTTTTTCTTCCATTCTGCTTTCTTCTTCTTCTTCTTCTTCGTTCCCTACCACCATTTTTTTTACTAGTTTTTCTTCCATTATTCTTCTTCTTCTTCATCGTTACCCTATCACCATTTTTTAATAGAAAATTTTATAAAGAACAAAATTTATCTGTAAGTGATAGAGTTTATCCATTTATTTTGCAAGCAAAATTTCTCTGTGAGTTTTTTCCTCATAAGAATTTCCGGAATTTTTTTGCAAACAATCTGTCTCTGAAAAGTTCCTTCCTCATAAAATTCTGACGGACATTTTTTTGCTAGTGAGCGTTTATTACCAGGAAATTTACTTTGTACGTTTATTCCTCAAATATGATGAAAACTTATTGTCAGCTAAATTTCTCAATTTTATTACCAGAAACTTTACTCTGTACGTTTGTCAATTGATGGAAATTGATAGAGTATGTGATAAATTAGTCATTTTAAACGCAACACATGTTCTAATATTTAGAACAACTGCTTTATGTTTAAAACAACTGTTATGATACTCAGAACACGTGATTTTAGATTTAAAAAAAAACACCTATAAAATGGCTGATTTATCTGTAAGTGATAGAGTTGAAATGTGGTTGCAAAATACAGATTACATAAGCAGCAGGAATGGATTAGGATTCTATATGATTATATCATTGATTAAACTTCTTGGTAATAACAACAACAAAAAAATCATTACAACTCTAAAATACTCAGCAAAACAAAGAAAATTACATCTCTAAAACACAAACTACCAAAGTAAAATGCTGTCCTCCAGAAATTTTCACCATTCATCGTTTCCACCACTATCATCTGAATCGCATACAATGGGATTCATAGGAGAACCTTCGGGAAAAGAAGTCATGTTTGTACCTTGAAGCTCAGTGGTTGGGGGAACCAGTCTTGTTGAAGAACGGGGCGGAGTGATAAACGAAGACGTTGTCTGCGGACCGGTAAGAATTTTTGCGGGTCCATTTATTTCAAACGAGCGTTCAACTTCATCATCCCTCATTGTCCTGACCGAAACCTGAGAACATCCAAACAATTTTTTGCTTGTATAACAACTTCCGGGAGGATATCTCCGCACATGTGGAGTTTTGGACCTAAATCTCGCCGGGCGTGCTCTACCGGACAGAACTGCGATAAACGCCGGACGTGGTGGGAGTGGGGGTGGGGGATACATTTCGACGGTGATTTGCGATAAACGTCGTAGACGTCCTTGCTAAAAATGTTGTGTCAAAAAAAATGTCATGATTTGACAATTCTGCCCAACCAATATCATTCTAATGCAATGCCCCAAGAATTATGATGCAATTGAAATGAGATGGCCAGAAGCAATCAAGAGACGGGAGCTAAAAAATGATCAAAAGAGACTGTCGGCCGAGAAAAACAAGCTTGAGGCTACGGACAAGCTTTCTGCGTGAGGAGTTATTTTCCAATAACGCATACTTGACCGAATCACCCTTTTCCAAGCATAAATCTCCTCAGGTGAAGGAATTCCAAATGTAAAATAAGGTTCAGTCAATCTAACTTTTTAGCTCGGCCGAATTTTTTGTGCCAACACAAACATATTCCTCGTTATGCACTTTCATTTGTTTCACAAGATTTCATTGTCCGTATTCTCAAACACCGTCATCTTTTGAGGTCCTTCAACCTCTATTTTTCCCCTTCTTTTTGTTCGCCATCCCAATGGGGGCAGATATTCCAACATTGTCACAATATAGTCGGAGTTTCGGGATTGGATGAGGAAGTGTATGCCCCAAATTGAAATTTATTTCTCATCTTTGAAGAACTAAGTTGAGTTTCTACCGTCCACTTTGGTTCATCCAACAAAAAGGTAGAATTTCTAATTGCTTATGAGCTTCAGACATGATATAAATTCATTTATAGATTTTGGAAAATTTGTTCGACAGAAAAAATGATTTTTTTAGCTGTTTCGAACTCTGTTGTCCAAAACCACTGCAATTAGTATTATATTCAATCCGCAATCCATATGCGGTCGCCCCTAGACATATAATAACTAAAGAAATGTCTTCAAATTCTTAAAATTTAAATTGTTTACGAAAAGAAAAATTGAATTCTTTACCAGAAGTTTTGTCTGTTGCTATCCAACCTACACCTTATAGGGTTCAAACTAACAAAAACAAAACAAGGCATTCACCAGTTCTTCAAACAAAAAACTGACCTTTTACCGCGCCTGCAGTGAAAATTTGCTAAAGCAGCCCAACAACTCTTGATTGTAAATGATGTCAATCTAGAGGTTCCTTGATCATAACTATGCAGCTTACAAGACTACAAAGACAAACTTTTTCAAATTTGCAGTGAAAGGGGGCATCTTGCTCTGCCGCCTCTACATAAGCCAAAACATCATCTCTGAAAATGAATTTTAAGTCATTCCCATGCCTGGATTTTGGTAACAAACCTGTTTCTTCTGTTATACTTTCGCCAGTTGAATGACAACTACAGTTGATGGGCATCAATTTCTTACCTGAACTCTTAACCCCAGAAGTGCACGCTCCCGGGCATTCAAAATATTTACTTCTTTTACTTTCCGTCAGCTGTTCATCACAACCGTGGCTTTGACTCTCAGTTTCAAACAGCTTTCTGACTGCTGATTGAAGATACGTTGATAAAGAGGATGCCAAATCGTGAAAATCTTCAACTGTCATATTGTTTCCTTTAAGTTCCCATTCATACCTGAGAATTTTCAGCAGCAACTGCCGAAGTTTAACCACACAATATGAGCAACACTGGTACAGGCAAACTATGACAGAATCATCCCTTGAAGAGGATCCAGAAGAATTTCCAGCACCACTTTCCAATTGGGAACCATCTCCTTTAGAAATATTACCCCTTTTCTCATTGTTAAGTTTTGATTTGTCAGAGAGCTCAATACCACCTTTATCATCCTTTAAAACGGTATCAGATTTTCTCTGCATCGATCCATTAGAATCCTCAATGCATACAGAACCACCAAGGACTTCATTCTGATTATCAGCATCTATTTCCATGGGTGTTTCTGAATCAATCCTGTTATGCATGGGACCATCAGAGGCAGAATGATCCGATAACCCCTGCCTTGAAGATCCCTCAACCACAGCTGCAACCTCAGTACCTCTGTTGGGAGAACTTAAATCACCATTAACCCTCAGATCAGGGATTTCAATTATCTTCGCATCAGTTTCCCGGGAATCTTGTTGTAGCATGTTTGCTTCGTGCAAAGTGTCGTTAGGAATATTACGCTTGCAATCATCACCTTCAGGAAGACTGTCCAAGGAGATGGTACTATGTTTTAAAGATTCTACACCAATTTGCTTCGAGCTTCCCTCCAAAACTTGAGCATCCACATCAAAGCTGAAAAAGGTACAGGTAGATTTGTGTTATCAGAATAGTAAAAGCAAATTAAAATTCATATTAAGGATATTAGTCTAATCAATGTGAGCAGTACCTTCGCAGTGTATATGCCCAGCTACTAACCATATCTTCAAAGTAAGCAACTTGTGACAAAAGACGGAAGAATTTATATTTGTCTTTCCCAGCCTGAATTTTATCATTTACAAGTCCAACAAGAAGCTCCAAAACTTTTCGAACCTCCAAGGAAACTTCTCTAATGGACATGTATTCACTTCTGTATGCTGATAACCCAATAGCAGCAAGTCCTCTGACTAGACATGGTTTCTCTTTGTTCCTAGGTACACTGGAGCTAGAGGTAACTGTAGCCCTTTCTGGGGTGTTGGCAGGGCGAACAATGCAAGAATTGAAAGGCCAGCCTTTCCAAGGCCCATTAATATGAGTACATGGACCTTCTTTTAACTTGGACGTAAACCAACAAAGTTCAGCAAAATGAGGATACTGCAAAATTTGATAGCCAAATGTGGATATTGCTATGACCGAGTTTGGTTTCCCTTTCACAGGATTCCGAAGCGCAACAGAGGTAACAGGAGCCGTAGGATATTTGTTCGCACCACTGGCAGCTGACCCTGGATGCATGTTTTGGTGTGATGTATCAATATTTCCTTCAACACTCTCAAAACTTTTCTTCTCGCCCAATGAGTTTGACTGCTTATGGTTTCTTAAATGAACCAAATGAATGAAGTATTGAACTAGATCTTTTGACAACTTCGCGGCAGAGTTCTCAAACACCCTATTATGATTCAAATTCCCATCAACCTGAACTACAAACCTGGGCACAGCATCCTTCAAGTGCCTGGAGAGACTGTTATTCAACATCTCAGAACCGAAAAACTGCCCTATCCTACAAGGAAGATCTACAAATGGTACTTCTGATGTTGCCTGTTCAGGAAGAAGATAGAAGGCTCGGTGAGTATCTCCACCTCGAAATTGAGAGCTTAAGATGATAATTAGCTAATACAAGAGGTTTGCGCACTAAATGACCACAAATAGGGAGGCTATTCACTGGCAACTGGCAAGAAAATTGAGGGAACAAGGAGAGGATATGGAAAAAAAATGAGTACTGAATAATACTTCTGAGATTAATATGCAATCCCCAATTATTATTCGTCATTGATGCAAGTTAGTTCATAAGGGAAATTTTTGACCTAATATGGGAAAACCCGTCCCAGCATATTTTTTCTGAGTGGACCATAATTTAAAATAGAGGGGAATCATGTCCCGACATGGAAAAGACAATAGCTCTAATTGGTTCTCCATTACATGCAAACCATGTATTAAGCGCTACAAGACTGACTAAACCAGATAAAGTAAAGTAATTAAAGAGAAGACAGGAAAATCTCATCCATCAAAAAAATAACTATGCAAGATTAGTACAAGAGACTTCATCATAATTTTATACATACAAACATTAAAGTAAATGCAATACAATAAAAAGAAGAATGCAAACTTTTGCAAAAGCCAATAGCTATCCAAAGATTTAAATAAGTTAGCAGCTGAAGAAAGTATACGTACCAGAATCATCAAAGATGTGCATACACTTATAGATTCAACCTGCTCAATAAACATGTTCCATAGATATGAAGCAGTTTTAACAGCATCTTTAGTTTCTGAAGTCTCTGCACAGTCCCCAGCCTCAATACACCTACTGGACGGAGAGTCGCTTTGCTCTTCACAAGATTGATATTCTGTCTCCATGGCCCATAAATCAATTCTAGGCAAAAATATCATCGAAGGATGCGCGTTGGCACATCTCACTGCACGAGAAATGATACTACATCAAATTATTCTGGTCCTACGGATATATAAGGCAAAACTTGAAACTCAATGAATAGGGATGCTGAAATGCCATAAGATGGTGGACAAGTGAGTCTTGGAAAAGAAAGAAGTCAAACTTTCAGTTGAGCTAAAAGTTTGATAATAATTACATAAAACATTTTCCATAAGCTGGTCTGCATAGCTTTAAAATCATTCAAATGTTAGAGATTTCATAAATAACAATTGTACATTGGCAATGTAAAATCTACAACCCAATGCTATTGAACCACAGGTGTGCCTTCTAATCCCTGGTGAAGCAGATACATGACGCATACTGGACGAAAAAAGCAGCTCATAATCTAATAATTGACACAAGAAGTTCAGCCCGAACTATTCATCAGACAAGTCAACCTTTATGCTAGATCTTATATTCTTATGTAAAAATCAGAAAGATGACGTACTCAATATTTGTGTTAGCCCTTGAACCACATCTCCATGTCCTTCTTGGAACATAGTAGCAAGATCAAGCTTCCGATTCTCTATGTTTCCAACAAAACAATGGAGAAGACAGGAAGCAATATGTCTCTGCCCAGATCTTGGTTTCCCGGATATCAATATTCGGAATCCTGGCCTTTTCCCTGATTCATCAACAAAAGTACGCAGCAAGCCAGGGCGAGCACCAATACGCTGTATTCCGGGAGGTTTAAACTTTTGGCAAACATCGTTGGCAAGATCTTCCAATGTTTTCAAATGCCCAGAAGCATCTTCGATCAAGACGGTGGCACATGACAGGTTATCCTCAATTTCCACTAATATATCCGTTTCTTGAAGTAAATCATCAACATTTGACCACCAATTATCACATTGCACTTTCTTTTTATCCAAAGAAGAAGTAAGTACAGTTTTTATCAATGTGGCAGCTTTGAAAAGGGGAGGAGGTAACCATACATGGTCATCCAGATAAAGGGAAACAAGCAATTTGGTGAGAGGTTGTAGTAAACAGGGAATCAGATGTGACACAAGTGGTGATGATACCATGTCATTTGCAGCAATTCCAGCTTCTCTACGAGAGCATGGAGGTGGTGCAGCTGAAATAGCATCTAGCCAATCCCTTTCTTCAACATTAAAGGAGGGTAGTGGAGGACGTTTACTTAGAGATGCCTTCTGCCCACTGCTAGAGAGAATTTCTTGTAAAGGGACGCTTCTGCGTAAAGCCACAATGACAGCCTGAGTACAAAGAGCTTGCAGATCAGCACCTGCAAATCCCACTGTTCTACTTGCTACCCACGTAAGTAATGAGCCACTAATTGGTTTTGGCCACTTTTGTGTATGCAATGTGAGAATTGCTTCTCTGTCCTTCATCGATGGCAATGGAAAATATATCTCACGGTCAAACCTCCCAGGCCGCCTTAAAGCTGGGTCTATAGAATCTGGACGGTTAGTTGCACCTATTACAACAACTGAACCTCGAGACTTCAAACCATCCATTAGAGCTAGCAAAGTTGAAACAACTGAACTATGTGTCTGATCTTGCTGTCCAGAACGACAAGGTGCTAGGCCATCAATCTCATCAAAGAAAATGATAGAAGGCTGAGATCTCTCAGCAACTTGAAATAGAAGTCTAAGTTGGCGCTCAGCATCCCCAACATATTTCCCCAAACAATCTGCACCCTTACGGGCAAAATATGCAATTTTTTTATCACCACGAGAACATGAACCAATTAATGCACGCACAACCAAAGTTTTGCCAGTTCCAGGATGGCCCATGTAACAGAACTCCCCTAGGAGGTGTAAGACCAATATTACCAAAAAAATCAGGGTATAATAATGGAAGAATGACAACTTCTTTCATGCATTGGATAACATCTTGAAGACCAGCAACAGATTCCCACCCCTGAAACTGCATCCCACTATCACAGTTTCCACCGCCAATATATACAGGTGCAATTCTCAATAAATCTCGATGAAGCCTCTTGCTTTCACGTTTTAGAAACTCTTCATCCTCCCCACAGTTCTCCAACCATTTTTCCTCTGCTTCACGATCCTTACGCAATGCCTCATTAGAAACCTTTCTCAAATCCAACTTCATCTTTTTAACCTTTAGTTTCTTTAGGCGGTGTACAAATTGATTACCCTGGGGTTGGAAGAGATGTCGGTGATCACTGCAGGCTATGAGAAATTTGCGATGGTCAAAGATGCTACCACAATCTCGTGCACATGGCTGCAAGATAGTTCGAGGAAAATTAGCAAATCAGGAAAAAAAACACCAAATTGGTGAAGAGAATATAAGTGTCTCCAATCTAGTGCAAGAGTTTCTTTTCCCTTTTGGATGAAAAGAATCAAGCCTCACCAAGCATATGCAATTAAAAAGGTAGAGGTGAGAAATCTAACCAGGTGGTAGGTCTTTGGACAGCGATCAACACGGCAACCAATGGTTGCCCCGGGCCTCCCACAGCGGCTGCATTTTAGAGCTCTTCCCCTACAGAGTGCTGCCCTAACATTTTTCAAGCAACCCAAGCCAGCAAAATAGACCTGAAAATAGAAATATGTACAAGAATATACTGCACAAATTAACCAACTGAACAGGCCTTAAGCAAAAGGAATACAAAACAACATCCGCAGATCCCATTTGGAGAGAAATAGAAGTTAAAGGCCGGTAGTCATGCATAGTAAAATGTAAAGAAAATTCATCAGTTAGAAATGTTGCTTACTTCCTACTACAATTTCCATGATATATCAAGAGCTGAGATGACAAAATGTTCAGCCCTGATAAGCTTATAAACACAATATCAGTGATTATAGTCAAACAAGCCATTGGATAGCTTCCAAGAGAAGATAGAAACCGTGCTGATAGAAACTGACTCTGAGTAACAAGATTAATGTGGAAACAAGCATTTTTCCATCGGACCAAGTCAATGAATGACTCAATGACATCAATGAAAGTAATATGCTTTCCTTTCAACGAATAAATTGCAAAAGAAATCCAAATCAAGTAGAATCTAGCTTAAGATTAAGAGGAGTTTAGAAGATGTACGGTCACAAAAAACGGACAGCTGCTTAGATGCCTGAGTATTCCAATCAAAGAAAGGGATAAATTTACCAATAAGGTTGAAAACATGAAAAAATCTCAAATGATAAATAAAAATTAAACTAAATAAACATAAAATCAAAAGCGAGCTTACCCAAGAATCCAAGATCAGACAAGAAATTCCAAATTACTCCCTCCATTCCATTATGTAAGACGTTCTAGGTAGTTCTAAGGTTTCCATTATTATGTAAGTCGTTTTAGACAGTTTTCCATTCTCCCATGTTTTTATTTTCAATTATACCCTTATTTGACTCAAAATATCTTCCACCTAATTAGAGATAAAAGGGTAATATTAGTACTTTGACTTAAAAAGGTAGTAAAGTACCTTATGTTTTAGTTTCTTTAATGTCTATGAAATGTCCTAAACGACTCATCTTGTGGAATGAAGGGAGTATTAAAAGAAAAGATATGCTGCAAACATCCTGCTAATACAAAATGCAAGCCAACACTTCTTTCAAGATCCACTTGGTGTACACACACACACACAAAAAGAGAGAGAGAGAGAGAGAGAGAGAGAGAAATAATAGCTAGCAATCGAAAATGCAATACATCTAGCTTTCTATGTGCTTAGTGAGTGAAATGAGACTCAACCCCAAATGCATTCAAAGTAGATATGCTAGGGCCATGTCATAACATAAACTGAAACGTGAAGTATTTAATACTGTGATAGAATGCTTAATTGTAAAGATACCAATTGTAGACCATTAAATACCTCCTAATCCAATGAGGATACCTTTTCTTTAGCTGAATTTAGTGCTTATTATTTTTTGAGACATTTCCATCACTAAGTGAAAAACAGCAGAAATGTTCATAACTATAATCAAAACATGAAATTAATATATGAGAATTTGGAAAATTGCAAGTCAGCATGATAAAATTTGCAAATATTATAACAATAATATGAAACAAGAAGTATTTGAATCTACACTCAAATAGGTATGGCATGACTAAGCATTTCCATAATTAATTGATAGATTAGAAGTCTCTCTGCATCACCAACTCCTCAGGAACTAAAAAAGGTGACTTTCGTGAAAGATATTCCGTACTTATTCAAGAAGGATTTAATCATTTGTGCATGGCCTCACCATTTTTTGGTTAAGGACTTCAATAAGTTTCAAGAAATAAAGGTTGAAGAGGAAATGAATATCATAACAATTTAGTGTTTTAATGTTTTACATCCCAATCTATCAAAGTCAAAAGTAACAAAAGCAACTTTGCAGTTTATAACAACATATCTCCAATCTCACAAAAATACAGAAGACTGATAGATATAGAACTATGTCCCAGAGTTAAAAGGCCACCCCATCAAGCGGGAACCAGAAAAGAAGGAAAGGAGAAAACAAGTATTACAACAGAAACTCTACTCATGAGATGATAATGCAAGAAACATGAGAAAGGAATGCCTAGATAGACCCATACCTCTGGGCTCCAAACAGCACATTGCTGATGCACCCAAATACCAGCTATGCCAAAGCGATCATTAATCGGACCCAAAAGGCGTCCAAGCCAACCAGGTTCATCTCCAAACCCATCCAATATGTCATAATTAGGTTCTTCAGAAGCCGAACCCCCACTATATGCCTCAATATCGCTGACGGTTCCGTCCTGTGCAAGCCTTTGAGGAGGTTTTCCATCAGTACCTCCCCCACACAAACCACAGTGTCTTCCCACCTTTATCCGCACAGGCCTGAGTTTACAATCCAAAGCATGATTTTTTTTGTTTTCATTTAACTTCTTACTGATCCCACCTTCTAGGGGTTTATCATGATGTTCTCCGTCTTTTGTATGGTCTACATTTGGCATAACAGTACAAACTTCTGCAGTATTGATTTGGTCGTCTCCTGAAACACTAGCAGTCTTTCCAGGCTCCACATCATGTTCCAAAGCTCCAGCGCCATCAGGGCTATGGTTCACCTTCAAATTTGGACTAGTTTGAAATTTTAAATCATCTTCCGCTACCAACTTTTGAGGTCCGAGGGGCTTCTTCTAATCCATCGCCGTTAACACATTCGTTTTCACTCCTTGGGAGCAAATCAGTCTCTTCATTCCCGAATCCTAGCAGTGTCTCCTCATTCAGCTGTTTATCAACCCCCATATCACCACCCAAATCATTATCCTCGTGCTCATTTTCTGGAACACTCAACATATTTGCTTCCTCCAAGTGGTCAGCATCAGAGTCTCCATCAACAAGTACCTCTTCCTTATCATCAGTTTCCTCAATCCCCAATTCTAATTCTTCTTTATCCCCATCAAGGTCCTGAAAAAGTTTCCTTCGACCTTTTGATGTCGAACCCCCCTTTTTGCGACCTTTAAAACTTACAGATTTACCCCGATTCCTCAATCGTGACCTCCAACCGCTCGAGCCTTCCTCCAAACTCCTCGAATTAGAGAGTTGAGTCTCACTCTTCACTTCAACTACTCTCTTCCCTCTGTCCAGACTACTCACCCCACTCTTCTTATCAATCTTCTGCCGCTTCTTTGGCGGGGCAGGTGATGCATCAAGCACAACCGGAGCCTTCCTGACCCTATTGCTCCGCCGGAGATCCCCTTCATTTGATTCCACATTGGCCTCAACCAATTCCACTTTCTGAACTCCACTATGATTCCTAGTATACGTATCTTCACAAATTGCATCTAATCTCTTGTGCTTTTTCCTACTCTTAGAAGAACTTCCCAACTTCTTATCTTTCCTTCTCTTCCGCACAGATTCAGACCTCGAAAATCGCATGACAAATACTACTTAAAAACAATATGTACACCTAATGTTGATCAATATTTTTTCCTGGAAATGCGAGCATAAAGTACAAATTTGTACTAAAATCATGTCAGAATGACGAAACAGATCCAAAAAATACTGCAAAATTCTTCTATTCCATACATGATAAATGAACAAAATTGAAGAAAAGTGATGGAAATGAGAAACTAACCGGGATTTGTTGATCACTGAGAACGAAAGTAACCAAATTCCAAAATCAAAAAATTCTCCGAAACAACGGCAGATTTAGGTTTAATGTTCTTGTGAGCAAATTCTCAGATGGTTTTTTGGAGGTTTTTTCCTTGGACGGCGAAGAAGAGGGTTAGGGCGGAGGAGTTGAGAATGAAAGAAAGAAAAAAATAAATAAATAAATAAATAAAGGATTCACCCTTATAAATACATATACTTTGCTCTCTGATATTTGGGGGAGTTAATATCAATTGCACGTGTGCGCGTGAAGACCTTGATTCGTTGGTGAAATTGAAAAGATCGAGCCCGCACCAGGGACGTGTCTGTCTGTTTTGATTAATAACACCGTGTTAAATTTGATAATCTACTCTTTTTCTGCCTGAGCGAATCTCCATCTGCTTGGCCGGGAGAGGGAGAGAGAGATTCATGCCACATAGGTTGACTGTAAAAGAAGGCGTCGATATTTACTCCTTAGGCGCTCTCCTAATACTGGTATATTCTCTACTGCAAACTTGTTTCATAGCTTTCAACTGAGCGGCAAGCCGCCGCGACTGATAGATAAGTCGACGTTAATAGAATGTCTAATTCCACGAAAACCCGATTTCCTGTCTTACGACAGTCTGACTCAAAAGAGAAAAGAAGACCCGACTAAAAGAGATATCACTTTCGACGATTGAACTTGACTTTTATATCCATATTGAAACTGGACTTATTATGGATCTTATAATTCATAATTAGGTACGACATTATCAGAACAAGAAAAGAGACCATCATTTGATGAGGTGGCTAATTATAAATCACAAGGCAATATAAACTAAGTCTATATTAGAATTTTTCAATTTTGATTATATGTTTAAAATACCTCAATTTAAAAATAGTTAAATAGTATTTGAAATTCACATGGAACATTGGAGATTGGTGTTATGAATGTCGATTGTTTAATCATTGGTCATTGGAAAATAGAAAGCATTAAATAGTTGGTTGGATACACTATGGATCCTCTATAACATTACATGTAGCATTCCGAATTAATTATCAATTATACTCATTTCACCCCCTAGGGTTTACTAGTTAGAGTTTAGGTTATAAGAATAAAAAAAAAAAATCATTATTAGATTATTACATAGGGTGTTACTTAGGGTGTTACTAATAAATGCATACTTTAAATAGAATTAGGATATCTAATTTGAAACAAACTAAAAAGGAAATAAGAACATCTAAATTGAAACGAAATGAGTATTTTAGGAGTGACGTTACGTGCAGTAGAAAGGAGATTCGGCAAGTTGAAGAATACAATGAATAAATAAATTGAATTTTGAGTATGTTGAGTGCCCTATTTGAAAATTCACGAGAATTAAGATTTTGAGGAACTATATTATAAAACATGAGGAAAAAATATATATTGCCAACCAACTAATCATCTTTTTGCATGTATTGAAAAATGTCAATTTTAATCAGCACTACTAAACAGACTTAAAATTTGCGAACCGTTGTGCCTCTATTTTATATGAACTGGATATGGACTTCACATTTAAAATATGTTTATATGCGGGCATTTTCGCAACTCAGACTTTGCGTATTAGTCCTAGAAAATTTATATATATAATTTTACTTAACCTAAACTTAAATTTATATATATAATTTTCCCTAACCAATACTTAACTCTATCGCCCCTCCCATTTTCTCTACAGTGCAATGTGTTAAAAACACAAGTTAACTTGTAGAATCACACAATTCTACGAGTCTACTGAACAAAAACATGTTTAATCAGGAGTTGAATCGCAATTTGGTAAAAACGTTGAATTGGAACGTAAAAACGTAAAAACTGACGTTTCTACCGAGCCTACAAAATTGTATGGTGGGTCGGGTAATTATTAGTTCGGGTCGAGCTAGGAGAGCAAAATACCTAATTCAATATTTTTTTTCCACCAATTCAGTTTTGTTGTTGTTTAAGGACTTTCACTTAAGATGATTTAATTGTCATCGCAAAGATAATCCATCCTTTTCGTTAGCATGTCACTCGCAATTGTACCTCCGCCACTAGCCTGGGACTAAATTACTGAATAAACAGTTTCCAACAGCAAGTCTCTCTCTTGCACGGTAAAACCAGGTAATTTAGACGATTTCCCAAATTCAGTAAAACGAATTAGCTTATGAATAATGTTTTCTGCATCTTCAATGTGAATGTTGAGCCAGTTTCTCAAAATTGAAAGTTGGGAATCTTCACTCTGGTTATTCAACTTGTAAAGGATAGTAATATTAGGATATTTCTAGTTGCTATGGGAAAATTCTATCATAGATAGTAATATTATGTAGCTTCAAATGTGGATTTGTTATTGTGGACGAAATCAGCATATATTTTTTTTGTTGCCCTGACGTTATTAACTTTTCTATTCAATATTCACATGCCTTTTAGGTCAAGAAAAAACTAAACTTAATATATAGTTAGGTTATTCAAAAAGATTACTTTAGTTTTTTCTCTATCGGGGCGTAAGTGGATTGGATTTGATTTGAAATCAAACCCTTCAAAAAAGAAAGTAGACTCAACATAAATTCATCAGAAATTGTAACTGTTGTTTGAAGGTAAACACTTGAGTAAGATTTGTCTCATGCGATAACTTCTTTCTTGGTTAACCTTAGGAAGGCTAATCACTCTATGATTTGTTTGGGAAAATTTGCTAGGTAATGTAGCCTTCAAACCTTTTTTGTTCTAATCACAAAACCATATTTGATTATAGAACCAAATGCAACAAACTGATAACTTTGTTAGTGGAGAACTCTATCAAAGCTAAAGAACTCAATCATATAATATGAAAAACTCCCAAAATGATTATCAAACTCATATTAGAAAGAGAAAAAAAAAAAGTGACACTTAGCATTATTTTGCTCATTTAATGCTAGAACCATCAAATGAAAATAACAGGTAAGAGAAGAAATTTTTTGTCATTTTGTCAAGGAAAATTATATATTTTTAAGTGGAAGTTTGGAAAGGACACAAAATGATTAGAAATCGTGTTATTTATTTGTCAGTGCATTTATATCGTTTTATGCATTTTCTCATATTGTTGGATTATATTATGATTTATGAGATCCTTATTATTATTATTTATATATTAATATATATTTTAATTTTTTGGTACGATATTATGATTTATTTTACGATTCACGAGTTTACGATTTTACACCCCTCTTCTGTTTCTATATAAAATCATGTTTTTAACAACCTTACTACAGTGTCGCTTCTCTCAACTCAAGAAAATTTCTATCGTTCTTCTTATTTTCTCTTCCCTTCTCAATGCACACTTCTCATCTCCCCCCAACTTCGTTATTCCTGCTCTCTTGTTAACCATTATATTCAATTTCGTTGTTTATTTCTATTCCTCAAATCCTCTCAATTCTACCACCTCCCCTAAACTGCCATCAGATTCGTGCTTCTCTCAATTCAGCAGGCAGCTGTGGGCGGCGAAACCACCGGCAGCCAGCGGCGGTTGTAAGTGACGAAAATTACAAGGGACCATTATGAACCAATATATCTAGTTAATCGATTAGGGGCAAATTTCATTTACCTCCAGTTTGAAATTTTAAGACGTTCTTGTACCTACACTGATTTGGATCTCTGTGGTTTGAAATTTGTTTTTGTATGTTTCATTTTAGTACTGTTTGTGAAAAAAAAGTTTTCTGTTTTGATTTTGGGGGGGGTTTAATGTTGAAATTAATCATACTTGGTAAAATCGAGAGTTTATATATATTTTTAAAAAAATATAATAATAAAAATTTCATTTACCCGCGAACCAATTTGTAGTTCGCGGACTATAACTGAACTGTATATCTACCCAACATTTGTCAGTCTGCAAAAAATAAAAACCAAGTTAGGCCTACTCTGTTTAAGTCAGTCTGCGATAGAATCTGACCGGACTGATATGTTTGAAGATGCTAATTTTAATTAACTTGGAATATTAAATGGGTGGTCGAAGATAATAGTAAAATTGAAAAACCAAATATAAATAGTTTTTTTTGGTGAATTAGACGATATTATTAAGATAAAAGAAGAGTACAAGGAAGAAAACAGTACAAGAGGAATAGAAACAGTACAAGAAAATAAAATACTAGTTAATTAACTAATTTTAATTCTAGTGCTTCTTTTCCCGGCCTTGTCTTGACGTCGTGCCTGTAGTGCAAAATCAGGAGCAGTAGACCTATTATCAATCCATGGACGGGAGCTTCCATGCTTAGCAAGTGCATCAGCAACTTGGTTCGATTCTCTGTAGACGTGAGTCAATGTGTAACTCTAAAGTTGGGAGAGAAGGTATCTGCAAGCACAAACAATACTTGAGTAGATGATATTAGACTTTTTTTCGATCATTGTCAGTATGACTTTTGAGTCAATATTAATTTCAAGATTAGAGTAACCATATTGAGTAGCTAAAGCTAAACCATTGTGTAAAGCTAATAATTCAGCTTCATTATTAGTTGTATCTTTAAGGTGTATGCTTATCCTAAAAGCCAATCACCTTTGTGGTTGTGGAAGATACCTCTCACTCCTCCTTGATTAGTATTTTTGAGATATAAATCATTTGTGTTTAATTTAATAAATGTAGTCTGCAGAGGTTCCCAATTACAATATTGGATAGTTTGTTTAGTATTATATTTGAACAAGTAGTTTGCATAGACATATTCAATGCTCTTACTGAGGATGGTTTTCAGCAGCATATTAGTGTTGCAATTTTTAAAAATTCCGTTGTTTCTTTCAATCCATAAGTGCTAGCAAGCAAAAGAAAAAGTAATATTCCACGGAATATTATTATTATGAGTGATTGCGGTTGTGAGATTAGTCTTAAGCCAAGTTTAAAGAGCACAATTAGCAAAAATGAGTGTGCAGATGTTAAAGTCAATAGTACCAGACATATGATACCAAAATAAACAAGCAAGGGGGCATTCTCTCAAAATATGTTGAGCATTTTCTTGAATGTTTGGACAGTTCATGCAGCTGTCATGACTAATAATGTTTCTTTTATGTCAAAGTTTAGCATGAGGGATACGATCATTTGTACAAAGCTATATGCAAATTTTAATTTTAGGAAGTGTTTTTATTTTTCAAATCCATTTTATATTAGAGTTTATATTTGAAGAATATGTACAAGATCTAGAAATAGAATTATAAGCAGATTGAACACTGAAATTTTCTGAAGAAGTTAAATTTCATATTGCTTGGTTCATAGGCTTGGTATATTTTGGAATGTTAGTAGAGAGGATTATAGAAGTAAGGTTTTCAAGAAAAGAAAAGGAAAGATTATTGAGATTTAGTTCATTGTTTATCAAAATGTCTTTTATAGAGAGGGAATTTTCATTTTTATTGAGTAGTCCTTCGATTGCAGAACGAAGTAACCCTAGTTTTGACCAATTATCATGCCATAAGGAGATAGTATCACCTCTCTCGATTTGCCATTTTAGATGTTGTTTGCAAAATAACCAACCTTTAAGTACATTCTTCCAAATAGGTGAATGGGAGTAGTGAATCATTTTTAAATACCAAATGTTGATTTTTTTTTAATGTTTGGTAGTAATTACCTGCGCCCAAAGAGAGTTTTTTTTTACTGATAAAACAACGCCAAACCAGATTAGCTAAAAGAGCTAAGTTATTGTCTTTAGTTTTTCGAATTTGTAAACCTCCATATTCATAAGGTGAACATATTTTAGACCAATTGATGATGTGAAGTTTTCTTTTTTCAGGTGTTGACCCCCATAAAAAGTTTTGACTGATAGCATCAATGTTATTAGTGATTTTAGATGGAAGGTTAAAAACTTGAATGATATGACTAGGAATGGATGAAATGACCGATTTAATAAGAGTTGTTATTCCTGAATAGGAAAGAAATTTAGTTTTCCAGGATGATAACTTCGTGCGCAAGATATCAAGGATAAATTGAAAATGGTTAGATTTTAAGGAAGAGTGGTGAGAAGGAACCCTAGGTATTTCCCAAAATGATATGCACGTTTAATTTGAAAGCTTTGACAAATGGAATTTGCTAATGAGGGTTGGATGTTATTAGAGAAAACTATCCGTGATTTACTGTAATGAACTTTTTTTACCACAAATAAAGCAGATTTGATCAAGGACGTCAATGATGGTTTGCGTAGTTTTTAGCTTCAGCTTTTCTTAGAATAATAATATCATCGGCAAACATGAAGTGTGTAATAATCGGACAGCTTTTAGATAATTTAATGGGGTTCCAAATTGAGTTATCCACAACTTGGTTAATTGTAAATGTAAGATATTCTAGTCTAAGAATAAAGAGATATGGTGATAGGGGTTCACCCATCTGTCTTAAACCCCTTGTCGGAGCGAAAAAAAATGAGTAGGTCTACCATTAATAAGGATAGCTGAAGTGCAGGTCGTAGTGCAACTCATAATGAGTTGAATAAGTTTATAAGGAAAATGAAAATAAGAAAGCATATTATAGTGGAAAGACCATTTCAAATGATCAAAAGTTTTTTCAAGATCAATTTTATTTGTCATAGACGTTGATTTTCCTTTTTTTTTAATGGAAAGAGTGAAGAATTTCATGAGCAATTGGGGCATTATCTGAATATCTTCTATAACGAAGAAAACTGCTTTGATTTGGACTAATTATTTCAGTTAAGATGGGTCTAATGCGATTCACAATAATTTTAGTGATAATTTTGTAAAAAGTGTTACAAAGACTGATAGGTCTATATTGGTTAACACTTTCGGGTTTTTGAATTTTTGGTATAATGCATATATAAGTTTGATTAATCTCATTAGGGAATAATACAATCTCTAAAAGAATTTTTAATGAGATTATTAATAGCTTCCTTGGTTTGTTTATTAAATAATTGGAAAAAATGTGGTGAATGCCATCAGGTCTCGGGGCCTTATAAAGTTGAAAGGAAGTACTAGCATAATGAATTTCATCTTGGGAAGGAATTGAATCCAGGTTACACGACATAAGCATATTAAGGTTAGGGTTAGGGTTAGAGATAGAGTTATTAGAGTTATATTTATATTGTCAGTGACTAGATATATGATCCGAGGTATAACATTAGAAAAGTGAGTTTGAATAATGGAGGATATATGTTCAATGTTTGTAATCCAATTTACTCCATTATCTTTTAACATTATTATTTTATTTTTTCTACAACGATTTAAAGTTGTTAAATGAAAAAAAAATTGTGTTACAATCACCATCTTGAATCTACCGTATACGAGATTTTAATTTCCAGAATTCATTCTCATCTTTGAGAATGTTAAAATATTGTAGTTCGTCTTCTAGATTAGTAAGAAAAAAAAACTAGGGTGATTACAAATGGATTTTTGAATGCCATGTAAACACGCTAATATTTGTTTTTTTATTAAAAATATTACCAAAAGTTTATTTGTTCCATATAGTGGCTCGGCTTTGGAAGAATTTTAATGCCGAGATATAATCAATGTTGTTAAGTCAAGTATTTTCAACTAGTTGGTGAAAACTAGGGTTTGAGAGCCACATAGTTTCTAAACGAAAAGGCGACGTAATTCTAGTGTGGCTTGCAGTAGATAAGATGAGGGGGGCAATGATCATATAATAAATAAGGTAAATGTTGAACAATACTATCTGGAAGGACATTAATTCAATCACGGTTACACATAAATCTATCTAGTCTTTCATAAATAATATTGTTCCTAATTTTACTTTTATTATTTCATATATAGGGTTGTCCTTTGAAACCTAAGTCAATTATGTAACAGGCATTAATCATGGATACAAATTCCTGAATAGGTGATTTATTAATAGGTTTACCTCCAAATTTTTCTTTTTGACTAGTAATTTCATTAAGTCTCCTAGCATAAGCTATGGTTCATTTAAATTATTAGCTATTGTACGTAAATTATTCCAGAGAATACGTTTATTATTAATATTACAACTAGAATAAATAACAAAAATTAAAAATGTAGTGTTACTATTTTTTACCGCAACCATGAGATGTATTTCCTGGCATGTGCGTGAAGTAACATCAATTTCTACATTCGGATTCCATAACACTAATATTCCTACTGAGTTTCCAATAGATTCAACACAATCAAAGTCCGTAAAATTCATATCGTTCATGGTGGACTCCGCTCCTTCACGGGTTAATTTAGTTTTTGTTAAGATGATAAGTTTTGGACGATGGAAGGATATACATGGCTCTAAATTCAACTCAATTAGATCCTCTACAATTCCATAGGAAAATTATCAATGGATGGTGTGTGTGTGTGTGTGTGTGTGACCGGCTCGGATTGGATAAACTTAGTTAGGGCTTGTTGGAACTGTCCGGATAGTTAGAGTTCCAAGTTCTCTTCTGTAGTGTTTTGTGATAGATTTAGGTTTGGCACAATCACGGTCGCAAATTCCCTCGTTTGTTAGAAAACTCAGAGCGTGTATTCCTATAAAGAATTTTGTTACACTGGATGAAATGAGAGTACACAACATTTCTTCACTAATTACTTCATTACCTTTAATATTAGGGTTTCCTTGACACTTTCTAATTCCAAGAAACGTTCCAATATTGGATTTTCGTCCAGTATGTTCCTTGGAAGTAATTTTTAAAGGTTTTCATCTTCGTTTAGGCTGTTGGTCGGTGTTAATGGGACACCCTCCAGAATCTATGAGTATGTGTTATGTTCCGTGAAGGTTTGAAGGGGTGGGAATGAGTCCATAAATGGTGGAAATAGTGGTAGGTGAAGTGGTGTTACATGTGAAGTTGTTGGGGGTTTATATGAAGTTCCATGGATTCAGTGCATTTTGCATGGGATGCCAATGGTTTTGTAATGGATTTGGTTGTACAAACCAAGGGTGATTCTGTAAGGAATGAATACTTGCTTGTAGTCCGACACTCACTAAGTTCGCTGAATATTTAGTAGGAGATAATGTCCTTGAAGATCCCATTCCAACAATGATTCTTGTTGGGTTGTTAGTGGTGGTGTCGGGTTTGTTAATGTGAGATTGTTGGAGGGATGCAATAAGAAACAGTGGTATGTGCTGAAGTGTCTGTGTTAGAGATGACAAGTTTTATTGTGTTTGTACCTGGAAATACGGATGAAGATATGATGGGACCAGAAACCGTCTCCGCAACACTACTGCAAAGAGTTCTATTTGATCTCTCATTTCGTTTCTGTGTGATCGAAGTGTTTTGCCTATGATGATATCGTTGTGAGTTGTAGGCTTGGTTGTGCCTTCTCCTTCTCTCCTGATTGTTTTGATTTACATTCCTTTTATTTGCGGTTGTATGAGTGGTAGGTTGAGCGAGGCATGATTTTTGTCTGAGGAAATGTCTAAGTCTTGTTGTATTTAAGGAGGGTTTAGTTGATGATGGTTTAGCCTGTTTATAGGGTTTGCTATGAGTTAGGTGGTATTGGTTGTGTTGTTTAGTGGAGGAGGAATTTCCAAGAGAGGATTACTATTTTTTCTCTTGTTTCCGAAAAAGGTTTGATGGTATCACATGTGATATCAATATCCATATTAGGGTTTTGATTGATGAGATGGAGTGATGGAATTTTCATGCAATGTAATGAATAGTTACTTTATTTAGAAAATGATAAATAATTTGGGACTTATAAAGAAAATAAGGACAACTAATTTGGGATGGAAGAAGTAATTTACAAATCAGTCTCTTATTTATTTTATTTTGTAACAACTTAATCTTTAATGTATTATTTTAACATATTTAATTTTCTATCTTTTTTGTATGATTTCAGTTCCAGACACCGGTTGCGGCCGAATCTAGTAGATAACATGAATTTCATATGAAGTCGTGATCGAAGACAAAACTGGCTATTTACGTGTTAGTTTATTGTTACTTTTGGTAAAATCGAATTTTTTTTGCTCATAGTCGCTACTCCATGCAAGTTGTTGGTGTCGCAATTTTTCGAATTCTATTGCAAAATTTGTAAGACTCAAATCGTACAAGAAAATTGATAAATTCTTAACTATGTTAAAATAATAGATTAGGGATTAAGTTGCTACTAGCAAAATGGTTAAAAGACTATTTTGGCAAATTAGTTATTTCTTTTTGGCAAATTGGCGTTCTGGGTCCAAAAATAATTTATTTTTTTTGAAGGCAAGTACCTCGCGGGATTCCGCTGACCTAGATGTCATGCGAGATGGACTAGTAGACTTGGATTTTCTCCATGAGGTAGTACCTCGTGAGGTTAGAAGCCATCGGAACCGATCAACCGGTGAGAGAGATAGCCTGTAGGAATGGACTGAGATATAGCAGACTCAGAAAGCTTCGGACCTATGAGAAGAATAACAGAAGTTATAATGTGTCAAGTTTAGTAGCTAGAAATGTAGTAGAAGTTTGTATGTGGTAAGTGTTATGTGATATGTGAAGTTAGCATTTTTGGGGTTGGAACCTTGGGGATTCAAATGCGTTTTCAATGTTAAAATGTAATGTTTTGCTATGCACTGAACCTCGGAAAATCAGTTCGGTCGACCGGAAGACTAAACGGATCGTCCGAAGTAAAGTACTGAGGCTATTGCGGATGATTGATGGTCGATGTCGGTCGACCGGGATGGTTGTCCATTCGACTGGAGCTGCTTTGGACGACCTTAGGTCGGCCGAAGTGCTCTGTCCTTCGTTCGGAGTTTTTGGAAATGTTTCTGCCTCTAAATCGGTCGACCGGTACTGGTGTTAGGTCGACCGACGTTTCATCTTTTGGTTAACTTTGATTTCTATTCAGTTCTGTTTTCAGGTATAGCGATTTCTGTTTATTTAAAGTATTTTACAAGTGTTTTAAAGAGGATTTCAGAATAAAATATTAAATAAGCGAATTCTAATGTCAAAGAGGAAAACAGGGCATTCGATCCATCAACTATGGGCGAGGTATACCCAGATCCTATAATCTCATATGTCCAAAAATCGTATGCTCTTATCTCTGCCAAACTTGGCGCAATCCCTTGTTGGATTCGGGGTTCCCAATAGCAAGATTATTAGGGTAATCAGGCTTCGTAAATTGGGATCGCTCGCCAGCTAGGTCATATTGGAGCAAGATTCAAAGATAAAACACCGATTCGTCCGTTAAGACCTAATTCAATCCTCATAGATTTCTCGAGATATGTTCTTGCGAAGTTCTATCCTCATAGATTTCTCGAAATAAAAGTATGCATGGTTTTCACAAGTTTTGGGTGAACTAAATTTTTTTTTTGAGTCTAACGGTGCTTCATCCCAAGAGTGTTGGGACCATACTGAGCCAGTTCAGTAGCTCATCCCTTATTAACATTTTGCAAGTAAGTAGGTGGCATATCAGGTTGATGAGCCATGGACCGAGGAGAGGCTTGGTTATGCTTTTGATGTAATAGTTAGGTTGTTTTATGTCTTTCAGACCTTTGTTATTTCTAAATGATTTGTAAGGCTTATATTTTACCTTGTAAGAATTAAGATCTTCTAAATATGTAATGAAGTTATTTTTGGTAATTTAGTATTTATGTTTGAGGGTTCGGTGTCTCATTGGTAGACGACGCACTGCCCGGTCATCCCCAAGTCACGGGGTGTGACATAAGTAGTATCAGAGCAGGTTGAATCTTAGGCTTAAACATGTGGGTAGAAGTTAAGTATGGAATGAACATATGATGGAATCCTTAGATGACTTAAGATGAGATTATCGATGAGAGACGTTATGATACGTTATTGTAGGGCATATATGTCTATTTATCGCTTTATACGTTATTGTTAAGTGCGATGCCATGTTTATTGTTCTGCGATGCCATTTTATTCTTGTTATCTATTTTGTGATGCCATGTTTACTCGTTCTAGTATGCTCTATTATATCACACATTATGCGATGCCATGTTCCCTGTTATGTTATTTTAACTGTTATGCGATGCCATGTTGATTGCTATGTGAACATGTTATGTGAGTATTTGCTTAATTGTTTGAACTATTATTTAAGTAAGATGTCTCAACCAAGAGGAAACAACGACAATGTACCAATTATCACCTATACACGCCGTGGTCTAAGGAACAATCAGGAATAGAACAATGAAATGGGTAATGAGGCAAGGGCTGAATTTGTACCACTACCACCACCACCAGTTAATCAAGGAGTACCAACAGACTTTGGGGCTGCCTTTAACCTTATGGCACAAATGATGTATACTCAGCAACATACTCAGTTGAATCTGGCACAAATGATACTGAACCAACAAACCTAGATTAATCAAAACATTGGGGCAGCTGGGGCACCAAGAGTGGAAACAGACCCGAGAGCATATTATGAAAGGTTGAAGAAGATGAGAATGGTGTCTTTCGATGGTACCATGAAGCCAGATCAAGCAGATGAGTGGTTAGAGGAGATATAACAGAATCTGAGGGTTAGAGCTTAAGAAAACTGAGGGGATAATGGTGTTAGAATATGCCGAAAAATATCAGGAAGTATGCTAGTGCAATAGTCCAAGACCCGGATATGAGAACTCGGAGATACATTATGGGGTTGTTGTCTAGGATTCGATGAAGTCTCTCGGGTAACCTTCCTACCACATATAAGGATGCTTACAAAAAGGAGTTTAGGTATTGAGGAAGAATTTACAAGGACTGAAGCAGAAAGGGTACCAAAAAGACCTCACACAGAAATGGTTCAAGGACAAATCTTCACAATGATAAATTCAGAGCCTTGGGTAAACCGTGGAGATGTAAGACAAGCAACCGAATCAGCAACCGATTCAAAGTCGAGGGCAAGGGCAGAAGGTAATATGACTGAGATGGGAAGACCATTGTGGAACATATGTGCTACTTGTATTCAACGACATCTAGGAGAATGTCGTTTGGGTTCAGGAGCTTGTTACAAATGTGGGAAGATGGGATATTTTATGTATCAGTCTCCTATGTGGAATCAAGGGAGTCAACAAACGGTAACAACAATACCTGGTGTGGGAAAGCAAGAGCCTAACTCGAGGGTGATTGACTTCAAACGACAGAAAGCTGAGAAAGTAGCAGATAAAGGGAAATGTACATTTGTGTTATGTGTATGTCATGTTTTATCTTGTACTTAACATATTTCATCTAGTACCATAAATGTTATTTGTATAGCCATAGAGCCTTTGCATCTAGTGCGGGAGCGTTAGTACTTATGTCTTTAGGGAATGCAAGTTTCAGGGACGAAACTTTTGTAAGGGGAGAAGGATTTGATACCTTGAACTTTTCATGCTTAAGTGTCTATCATGCCTACATGTTATTTTGGTGTGTTAATTTCTTTCACATGCTTGCTTCTATGTTGCGTACATTAATTGTTGATGGGCGTAGAGGTTTGTTTGGTTAGTTGGGGGGACTTAAGTGTAGATACTAAGAAGATGAGGGAGTGTTTTGTGAGGAGTTGATGGTGTTTTTAATGGGGTTATTTCTGGAGTTTTTGAGAGGTTAGAATAGAAAGAGAAGAGATGAAAAAGAAAAAAAATGAGCATATTTTTCTAGCAGAATAGAGAGGTTGTGGGAGATTTAACTTTTGAGATAGCAGAAGAAGTACGTTTTCAGCGAGTGGTAACTTATTTTGAGATAGAGAGGTTGCAGGACTGATAGAGCTATGCTTGAAATTCGACGGAATAGAATTTGGAGTTCTGGATTTCAAGTTATAGCCTTGTGAAGTCAGTGCTTTGAATCTGGAAAACCCTGCATCAGTGTATTTTTTATGTTTTCATCTAAAATTTATAAGGCAATGACCTTCACCCTTGTTTTTCAATCAAAAGCATGAAAGTATGCATTTTTAGAAATGAAAGTCATGTTTTATTCATTGATTTTAATGCACAAAATGGATGAAGTATTGTAGAAGGTGCTTATAAGAATTCTATGTTTAGTTAGAAGTCTTATGTTCTTATGTGTTTATGCAGTTCTATGTTTTATGGATTTTCAGTCATGTTTATGTTAGTAGTTTCAGTAGTATTTAGTAGTTAGTAGTTAGTATGAATTCATGTGTACCCGCCACAATTATCATGAGGTAGTACCTCGCAGGATTCTGCTGAGCTAGATGTCATGCGAGATGAACTAGTAGACTAGGATTTTCTCCATGAGGTAGTACCTCGTGGGTTTAGAAGCCATCGGAACCGATCAACCGGTGAGGGAAATAGCCTGTAGGAATGGACTGAGATATACAGACTCAGAAGACTTCGGCCCTATGAGAAGAATAGCATAAGTTATGCATCAAGTTTAGTAGCTAGAAATGTAGTAGAAGTTTGTATGTGGTAAGTGTTATGTGATATGTGAAGTTAGCATTTTTGGGGTTGGAACCTTGGGGATTTCAAATGTGTTTTCAATGTTAAAATGTAATGTTTTGCTCTGCACTGGACCTCGTCAGATCGGTTTGGTCGACCGGAAGCCTAAACCGATCGTCCGAAGTAAGGCACCGAGGCTATTACATATGATTGGTGGTCGATGTCGATCGACCGGGATGGTTGTCCACTCGACTGAAGCTGCTTCAAACGACCTTAGGTCGACCGACTGTCCTTCGTCCGGAGTTTTTCAAAATATTTCTGCCCCTAAATCGGTCGACCGATACTTGTGTTAGGTCGACCGACGTTTTGATCTTTTGGTTAACTTTGATTTTTGTTCAGTTCTGTTTTCAGGAATAGTGATTTCTGTTGATTTAAAGTATTTTACAAGTGTTTAAAGAGGATTTCAGGTAAATAAAAGTATTCATGATTTTCACAAGTTTTCGGTGAACAAGAATATTTTTTTGAGTTTAACGGTGCTTCATCCCAAGGGTGTTGGGACCTTACTGAGCTAGTATGGTGGCTCATCCCTTATTAACATTTTGCAGGTAAGAAGGTGGCAGATCAAGTTGATGAGCCATGGATCGAGGAGAGGCTTAGTTAAGCTTTTGATGTAATAATTATGTTGTTTTATGTCTTTCGGACCTTTGTTATTTCTTTATGGTTTTGTAAGACATATATTTTACCTTGTAAGAATTTAGATCTTCTAAGTATGTAATGAAGTTATTTTTGGGAATTTAGTATTTATGTTTTAGGGTTCGGTGTCTCATTGGTAGATGACGCACTGCCTGATCATCCCCAGGTCACGGGGTGTGACAATTAATGCCAGCATAAAAACAACAACAATTGTAGATCTGGAGATGCCAATTGGTGCCATTGCTAACAAAACTAAAGCGGCTAGGAAGTGCTAATTAAGAGTGTAGAAATTGGGGAAAATTGTGATTGCAGAGATGAAATTGACAATATGGATTTGTGGAGATTTTGGGGAAGATAAATTTTGTATTTATAACTGATGGAATTGAGGGAAACAATAAAAAATTTCGTTATTAGTCATCATTGAAGATGATTTCTTTGGTGATTTGAAGTTCTTATACAAAAATGGGAAAAATGGTGATTTGAAGTTCTAATACGTGTAATTGCGCAAAATATTCTAATATGTTTTGAAATTGATGCAAAGTTTCATATCTTTGTATTAAGAAGAAGCATAAGAAGGATTTTTTTTGGTTTTCTACAAAAGAAGAAAAATTGATAGTTTGGAGGAAGAAGAAAAATAAGGGATGTGACAACGAAGCGCAGCTCATGCGGTAAGACACTTCACTTTCAATCAGTAGGTCGAGAGTTCGAGTCATGCCGGAGGAAAAGTAGGGAACCACTATTGATCCTCCTTTAAAGATTAAGAGATGTGAGGTGGGGTGATGGGTGTGTCGGGTGGTGGGCTGGCGGAGGGGGAAGGGATTTTTAACAGAATAAACAAAAAAGACCTCTTAATTTTGGGTTGACAAAGTTCAAATTTCAAATTAACAGTTGATTGAAAGATTTTTTTTTTACGAAAGGACCAAAGCAGCAGATGTTGAAAACATAGTTTCTGAACAATATTTCTAAAAAATAAATTATTTTTGGACCTAAGACGCCAATTTTCCTTTTCTTTTCCCTCAACAATAATGCCAAATACGAACAGATTTGTCTGATTCAAAATTAACTAATCATTTTTTTTTCCTTTTGAAATGATTGGACTTACCATCATTCTACACATTACCAATTCATCGTGAATTTTGTTTTTATCCAAGTATCCGGGCATTACATTGGACTGGCCATGGTTTGACATAAAGGCCAACCATGGCAGTCATTTGTTTTGGACCAACATTTATGTCCATAACAGAAATCGTCAGTTCCGTCCTAGGCGAGAACGGATGTGGCAAATCCATTCTCGGATGATGTGGCAAATTTCAGATGTACCTTGCCACGTCAGCCTAGAATAGATTTGACAAATCTGTTCTCGCCCCAGATGGAAGTGGAAAATTTCAAAGGTATAAACCTTTAAAAAAAAATTGGGAAAATTAAATGTGATTATTTGTATAATTGGTTAAATATGAATTTGGTGAATTTAGTTTATAAATAATTGTGAATTTGAGAATTTATTTAATTTGGTGAATTTGTTAAATTTGGGAATTTGGTGATTTGGTAAATTGTGAAATATTTATGTAATTTGATGAATTTTTGTAATTATCTTAAATTGATATTGTTTTATAGAATTTATGTTAATTTTGGTGATATAACATGTGTTTTTCTGATGAAATCTACGTCTAATGGTTTTTTTTTTGTATAGATGTCTACATCTTTTCATCTTCATCCGGGGCCTTTAGATAAGAGTGTTTTAACCAAACAGACGTACCATAGATCGTTAGGAATATGGCACGGTGAGGAGACACTAAACACCCTTTTAAAATGTATTAGAAGCGATAGTCAGTTTTATGACGCGTATAACAAAGAAACAAATTCAGCCTTAATTAACCTAATAAACGAATTAGGTTTTGGGGGATGTTGTAGGATATGACATATCAAGGTAGATCACGCTCTATTGACTTCCTTAGTAGAGAGATGGCGCCCAGAGACCCATACATTTCACTTACGTACCGGGGAGGCGACCATTACTCTAGAGGACGTAGGATGTCTTCTTGGACTACCTACTTGGGGACACGTGGTATCGTGGGGTGCCGAATACAATATGTCCAAAACTCAGTGGTCATGTATTGTATTAAATTTGTTAGGTTTCGAACCCGCCAGTGCGTCAATTAGGGGAAACACTCTTCAACTGAATGAAGTTTATGCCCATATTACTGAGCCTCTAGGACATGATGCTACTCAGTTGGCAATACATCAAAGGGCTAGGGCATTGCTATTCAGTTTAATGGGTAGATTCATTTTTCCCGATAAGTCGGGCTCCCGAGCGAACATGTGTTATCTTCTAACCATCACTGATCTCGAGCATAATACGACTTCGTGGACTAGCGGGGTCCTTGCGTATTTGTACCGCCAGATGTGCATCTCCTGCATGGCTGTTTCGAAGGGCATGACCTGCTGTTGTTTGCTCATTCAGGTTTGTCTAAATTATATAAACTTTTATGTTTAATATGTAATAATCGATACTATTTGTTTTGACCAGTTGTGGGCGTGGGAGCATATTTCTAGTATCCGTCCGGAGAACCGAGGCGAGGTTACAGATGAGATCCCCGTCGGTGCTCCTTTCGAGGCAAGATAGAATAGAGCACGGACTTACTGCAACACTCCGAAAAACCAATTGTTGGTGTTTCGTGATCAGCTAATATAGTATAGGCACACATGTATGAATACCCATTTACTAGTTCTTTATTTTGCAATAGTGAAATATATATTTTTCCCTTCAAATCTTTTATGGTATCAGAGTAAAAATGATCCTGGGAGAAAAGAGCGAGGTTAGAAAGAAAAAAACTCTTGCCCCATATAGCGCAGAAAATCACTGGCAACGGATCATCTTCATTGCAGTGAACTCCTACTGCATTTTAATAAATCCAAAAAAAAACACCAACTTTTATCTCTTAGACCAATATGTCGGAGACAAGCAGTGTTATTGACACCAGAACGCATTGCGCGAGCTATTCAGGACCAGCGCAAGATGCGGCCTATTCAGTGCAGCAAGGACCATCACACGGTGCAGCCTATTCGGTGCAGCAAACAACTACCACCTCTTTGGACAAAGTGCAGTCGAGAGAATTGGCTCAGGAAATAGCTGGAGTACTCCAAGAAAATAAAGTTGCGGTCTTTCACACCACTGGTAAAAATGTCGCCTTTTATTCTTTCCCATGGATTCTTGATAGTGGTGCCTCTCATCACATTACTTGCGAGAAAAATAAATTGGAGAACTTGCAAAATCTGGTAATTCCTATTAGCATGAGTTTGCCTGAAGGGAAATGTATTTGGGCACAACAGTATGGTATAGTGACTCTAAACTCCAATATTCGTCTGGCTAAAGTATTGTATATGCCACAATTCTCGTGCAATTTAATTTCTATTAAAACGCGAATTACAATGGTGTCTCACTTACTTTGATGAGTATTGTGTTGTGTATGACCTAATCCGGAAGACGCTGATTGTGGAAGGTATCTTGTTAATCACACTCCCAGTAAAATTCTACATAATAAAACTTCTTATGAAATTTTATTTGGAAAAACACCAAGATTTGACCATCTTCGTGTTTTTGGGTCTCTTAGTTATTCTCATAACACAAATCCCATGAGAGATAAATTTACCGAACGGTCCACCAAGTGTATATTTGTCGGGTATCCTATGGTACAAAAGTGTTGGAAAGTCTATGACCTACACTTTAGAAAATTATTTGTGTCTCGAGATGTTTACTTTTATGAGAAATTTTTTCCATTCGCACCTTTATCACAAAATCTTTCAATTGTTACAAAAGAGATCCCAGAAAAAACCCACAAGTTAGATCACACGACACTGCACCAGCCGATTTAATCATTTCTAACCAGGACCAGCCGAGCCATGCCTGGACCAGTCCAGACGACACACAAGTGCAGTCCAGTCTAGGGGGCTTTGCATGGGCCTGGCCCATTATTTCCATTTCAGTCATGACATGGCACCCGAAAAAGTGGGACAAACATTTTTGTCCATAACGGAAGTCCTACTTCCGTCCTGGCTGACGTGGCAGTTTTTCCCACGCGCGTTGCCACGTGTCCAGGACGAAAGTCCCACTTCCGTTATGGACCCAGAACGGAAGTGGGACTTCCGTTATGGTCCTGCCAAAAAACCCTACGGAAACCCTAACTTTGCCCCGTGACTTTGAGGAGGAATTGCCACTTACGTCCTCAACCTCCAGACAATTTGTAGTCTAGTCACTTGTCACTTTTGCTTTTTTGACCCAAAAAAAAATTTTCGAACGGTTTTTGCAATTTCGTGCGCATTTGTGACCGGTTTTCAGAGACTTGTCCAATTCGGAATTTTTTTTTACAATTTCCCACCAAATCTATAAATACCCCTCCAAACCTCTCCACAACATACAACCTTCTCAAACCCTTAAAAACCCTATCCTCCGTAATACTAGTGTTGAAAATGAATAGCGAAATGGATCCCGGACTGGAAGAGTATTTCAGACACCAATTTAGAATTCCCACTTCCGTTCAGGACGGAAGTCCCACTTCAATTCTCAACCGGCACATGATTTTTCCCAAAAATTGTACATTTGGTCCCCCGCGCATTTTGAGGACGGAATTGCCACTTCCGTCCTCAAATTGCAGGCTATTGTCACTTCTCACTTTTGCTTTATTGCCCGAAAATCCCAAACGATTTCTTGCAGTTTCGTTCGCATTACTGACCAATTTTAGGAGACCTGTCCAATTTGAAATCTTAATTTTAGAATTTCATACTAAATCTATAACTAACACCTCAAAAACCTCTCACCTTGTCCTACTAATTTTTTCCATACGTGTTCATATTATAATTATCGGTTTCAATGTTTTTTTAAATATTGCTCATTTGGAACTTTCAAAAAATCAAAAAAGCCGACAATTCCATTAACTTCATACAAATAAATTTACATCGAACATTAAAAAATACAAAGTCCCGGTTAGTCAAACCCTAATTATTTCGAAACTTAGGCTCAATCATTTTCCAAGTCCTACTGTGGCAGGACGATGCATCCGACATCGGGTATTCAGGGGGAGCCTCCACAGTTACCTCTTCAGGAGATGTTGAACATTGTCCAGCTTCGTCCACAAATCCTCTTCCTTCATGCCCAAAAATATGGCAGAGAAGGATAAATAAAAATTCGCCACTTCTTTTGTACCGCTTGGCCCTTGGTTTAGCCTAAATTAGAGTTATATAAAAAAAAAAAACATTTAGTTATGTAAATATACAGTTAATACAGTGTGCCTTAATTACACGCAACTTACCGCAACGTATTCCGCCCACTGTGCCTCAGCACCGTCCAAGTCAACAATGTTCGTCCTTCCGTCGTACTTGAACCATGATTTGTGGGTGAGCGCTTCGAAATCCCAAAACCGCCTACGCAGTTTTGCTAGGCCTGCGTCGATCATCGCAACTGTGAATTGTGAAGGAACCCAAGAGGGGGGGGTGAATTGGGTTTCTAATAAATCTTGCAAACTATTTCCAATCTAAACAATGATAGTGCAAGTTTACCAAAAGCTAAAGCAAAACCCAATGCAAATCACAAGACAAGAGATTTAGAGTGGTTCGATTCACTAAGAATCTACATCCACTACCTTGAGCCGCACCCAAGGATTTCACCAACTTCACTAAGAAGAATGTGCCCACACAAAGTAGGACTTTACACTAGTGGCTAACTCACCAAGAGTTTTACAAACAACCACTATAAACAATTGCCCACACTAAGTAGGACTTATACAACAATAACCCTATCACTAAGAAAGGGAATTAAGAAAGTTTAAGTACAAGGTTGTTCACTCTTCTAAGTGAAAGATTAATACCTTTGAAGCACAAACAAATTTAGCTCTTGAACATATGAAGCACACTCCTTTGTCTTGCTTTTTTAAAGAATACTCTTGAATGATTTAGATCATAAGGAAGAAGAGTATTTTGCTTTGAAAATGTTTTGGCTTGATGAGAGATCAATGAATATTTGATATGCAAGCCTTGGAATGTTTCTCTAGCTTTGGAGTATTTATACATTTCAAATTTGGCTGAAAAGCGACTCTTTAACTGGGTCGGAAAAAGCGGCTAGTAACGATTGCACTCGGTGAGACCGTCAAAGGACTCTCGGTTGACCGAACCAAGGTCGGTTGAGCGAAGCTTTAGGTCGGTCGACCGACCAAGACCATAGGTCGACCGAACCAGCCAATTAGGTCGACCGAAGCCAGTCAGTTGAGCTCTCAGTTTCTGCTCGGTTGATCCGAACTTGAGCTCGGTTGACCGAACTTCAAAGCTGATTTTTCACACGTTTTGAAATCTTTTGAAGTCTTTTAAAGTCTAAAAAGGTTTTCCTAAAAGGTAACAATTATGAACACTTGGAAAACTTTTCTAAAAGACTTATCTATGAAATCAAAGGCTTTTTGGATAAGAACACATGTAAAGATCATTTTGAAACTTAAGCCTTTTTGAAAACGTGTTTATGAAAACATGTATGCAAGACTAGAGTGAGAAGCTTATGTTCATAAGAGCTTTGGTTAGAGCTTTAAAGATTACGACTAATGACGACAAAGCTAAACTAACCAAACTAAGTCTTCAATCTTCAATCTTCATAGATGAGCCTTGAATAGTATGACTTTGAATCTTGAACATGGCTTGATTGAAGTACTTAGAGCTTCCTACAAGATTTCCAATATTCTATCACAAAGATTAAGATCATTAGACACAACATCAAATGTTTGTCCAATATCAAAAAGCGAGTTCGTTCGCCTTTAGGGCTTACAATCTCCCCCTTTTTGATTATGACAAACTTTGATGTAATAAGATAGAATATGGACAATGTAAGTACATGGAAGCATGGCAAAAGGATCTAAGAACAAATAAGTACAAAGACTAATGCTTAGAAGATACCAATTGTATACGATACCAATTGCAAAGACAAATATATGCAAAGACATAAGCACTAGCATTATAAGTTCTTTTGCCATATAAACTAGGGACTCATAGAAGAGCCCTATTTCCCAACCATCCTCCTTGCCTCCTTCTTTCCATCAAAAGGCAAGTTTTGAGACATAAGATATATACAAACATATAAAAGCTCCCCCTCAAAACATGCCGGTGAAAAGATACAATATAGATAGAAACATGATACGAAGGCTCCCTAGATATCTTTTCCCCTTTTCTACATTCAAGCTAGAAGCATGTAAAGATAACTCCCTTAATTTCTCCCCCTTTGGCATAATCAAAAAGATTTCAAACACCAAATAAAATAACACAGTTAAGAACATGGGAACATGCTAGTAAACACAGCTTGAATACATCCAACAACAAGAGTATGTAATATCCATAAAATTCTAGCACAACAACTACCGGCGGCTATTAAGTCCGCTTTGGTGGTGGAAAAGGGATACACATGCTTGTTGTGAAGCTAAGACAAAAGGAGATAAGGAATAAAACTTAAAAGAACAATCTCCCCTTTTATCAAACATATCATGTTAGCTATTTGAGATGGAAACAAGTTGAATACCAATTGTAATAGTCATAAACACATTGATACCAATTGTGAAATACATTTGAAAATATAGCTAACAAGAGTTGGAAGCAATACCATAAATACATAAGTAAAGCATATGTATTGCAACCAAAAGATTTAGAGGAAGTATAAGATGACACTTCAAGTACATCCCTCTAATAAGTTAATGGTTAGCTAAATGAGTATTACAACTCTAGAAGCTAGACTAACCAAAAACTCTAATGAGATCACAAAGGATATGAATACCAATTGTAAAGAATATGATCTCATGTTTATTTAAGAAGAACACATGTTAGAGTATGAACATGTATAACATGTGTAACTCCCAAAATAACTAACACATATTGGCTAAAGGATATGAAAGAAGAAAAACCAAGCCAACAAGTGTTAATATCTCTAAATGATGCAACATTTTAACATGATGATCAAGGATGATAAAGATCAAGCACATCATGTTAAACATATGTAAATGAGGATCAAGCACCAAAGAGATATGGTATGTGCATTCTTGAAGTTATTGATACCAATTGTGATTGTGTTTGTACTTTAAGCAATTAAGATCTTATAAGTAGAACACAAGACACATTATCAAGATAAAAGAACCCATGCACATAAAAACAGAGAGTTTCAATAATCAAGTTTATGCTTTTAAATCATCATTCTTGTCAAGTTTGGAATGAACAATAAGCATATTGACAAGCAAAATATGATGTACATAAACCATAAGCAAAAATGCACAAACTCTCTTTGTCTTACAAAGACTAGAAGTATATCCTAAACTACTTGCACTAACAATCCACAAAGTGATCATGCAAGTTGAAAATAGAATGAGCAAATACTTCTTAGCCATTTAACTAAACTCATCATATAGGAATGTTATAGCTCATAAGGATCAAAAAACAACATAATGACCACTAATCAAAGGATGAGTTAAGCCTTGTACCTCAACGCTCTTTGAGCTTGGACTTCTTACCATTTTGGTAGATCTTATTTATCAACAAGTCCATTGAGGCCTTTTGTGTGATCACTTTCATTGACCATCACAATTTTGTAATCCTTAGCATTTGACTCTTTTCTTGGAGTCTTAGCTCACTTGTGCCATTCCTTGTAGTTCATATCTTCTTCTTGAAGGATAGAACTCTTTGTTACCTACAAGGAATTCTTGATGACAAATTTGGTACCTTTTTAAAGGTCCTTCATGATTAGCTCAATATCATCAAGTAACACATATATGCTTAAGGATCATGGTTATCAAAAACCAAAACAACTAGATAGATTCTTAAATGAATATGACATAACAAAACAAGAATCAATCAAGTTGCATATGCTACATCTCATAGATACCTTAGCTCAATAGACATGAATAAACAAGAGCATGCTAAAGGTCATCTATATAATTAATGAATTCAAGCATGTGAGATGCAACATTTATATAAGAGCAAGCATGTATATATATCAAAAACACTTAACTCATTAATCAAAGTGTTATGAGAAGGTGATTTTGATACCTTTGCTTTCTTACCAAGTGATGAAGACATTGGATTGACACTTTGGCTCTTGTCATCACTTGATGCTTTGCTCTTTGTATCTAAGCAACTTGGTTCTCCAATTGATTAACATTTGAGCTTTGAGAATCCAAGTGTTAAGGAGTGCTTTTGAATTTCTTCCTTTGGCACATCTCCTTTAACTTCTCCCCAATGCCACTTCTTTTTGAATCAAGTCCATTGAAGCTTTGTGGCATTCATCTAACTAATTAGAACCTAGAAGATCAAGGGAGGAGTAGCTTTTGGTACCCACTTTTGTTTGGGTCCATGGGGGTTAGTTAAAATACGCTTAACTTTCCAAATAGTTTTTACCCCTTTTTCAATCTTCTTCTTAACATGGCATCTAGCATTAGTATGACCATGTTTTCCACAATATGTGCAACAAATGTGTGGCTTAGAAGATTTGTGAACATGCTCATGATATCTAATTTGCCTATGTGAGGAACTAGCATGCACAAAGTTATTCTTAGGCAACTTAGAAAAGCTAGCATGATCAAAGTGATTAGCATTATAACCAAGACCATGTTTAACATTTGAAGCACGTTGCATATCAAGAATATGATCAAGCTTTTGTGTTCCTTTGGAGAACTTGTCAACTAGTGAAGTAAGCTCAACAACTTTGATTTTCAAACTATCAAATTCAACAAGTTGACATTCAAGAGATGACATTTTATCACATGCTTCTTTGTATTGTAATGAAGATGTTTTGCAAGTAGTAATGAGATTTTCATTTTCACATTTCAAGCATTTAACATCATCACACAATTTTTTCATTTTCATTAATCAACTTTGATCTTTCATCAAGCAAGGATTCAATTTTAAGTTTCATCTCTTTGTTTTGCTTTGCACATTTTTTTTCATTTGCTCATACATATCATATAAAAAGCTCATTAGGATCTTCCTCATCATCATCATCATTAGAATATTAAGGGGAGGGAGAAAGATGTACCTCATTACCAAAAGCCATGAAGCAAACATTTGAGTTTTCCTCTCCTTCTTCATTTTCTCTCTCATCTTGATCCCATGTGCATAGCATGCCCTTTGCATTCCTTTGATTTGAAGAATTTTTTTCTTTTTGTCTTCCTTGAGGCCCTTTGCTTTGGCGGTTGGGCAATTTCCTAAGAGATGTTGATTGCTTCCACACTCATAGCATTCCATCCCATTAGGATTTAGTTCTCTTCTATTTTGATGGAATTTTTCTTCCTTTCCCGGGAAAACATCTTTTTCATTCGTTTTACCATTAAATCCATAGTCTCATCATCTAGGTTGATGTCTTCCTCATCACTTGAGCAATTTGATTCCTCTAGATCAAGAAAAGATTTTAGAGCAATATTCATCTTGGACTTGTCAATACGCTCTTCCTTTTTGTGAGTTAGCTCATATGTGAGAAGAGAACCAATAAGCTCCTCCGTAGGATATGTTTTCAAGTCCTTGGCTTCTTCAATGACTAGAGCTTTTCCTTCCCAACTTTTGGGAAGAGAGTTGAGAATCTTCCTATTTATTTCACCCAAAGTGTAATCTTTACCATATGACTTCAAACCATTTACCACATTGGTGAATCTTGTATTCATCTCATTGATTGATTCATTTGGCTCCATGGTGAATAGCTCAAACTCTCTAACTAGCAAATTCAACTTTGACTCTTTCACTTGATTTGTGCCTTCATGAGTAACTTCAAGCATTTTCCACATAGCATGAGCCGATTTGCTTCCACGAACACGGTTGTACTCATCCGGATTCAAGGCACAACTTAGAATGTTCATTGCCATATAATTTCGAGTCATTTTCTTGGACTCAACTTCATTTAGCTCATTATCCGGTTTTGACATTAAAGTACCATCAACAATCTTCAATGGAATAAAAGGACCTTCTTCAAATATATGCCATAGAGAATAATCAATGGAGCACACATATATCTTGAATCGGTTTTTCCAAGCATTATAGTTGTTTCCATCAAAGAGTGGTGGTCTATTTGTAGAAGAACCCTCTTGGTAGGCTAAAGCGGAAATACCGGCCATGATCTTTACTTCTAGTGGTTAGACTAAAATTGAAGACGAGGCTCTGATACCAATTGAAGGAACCCAAGAGGGGGGGGGGGTGAATTGGGTTTCTAATAAATCTTGCAAACTATTTCCAATCTAAACAATGATAGTGCAAGTTTACCAAAAGCTAAAGCAAAACCCAATGCAAATCACAAGACAAGAGATTTAGAGTGGTTCGATTCACTAAGAATCTACATCCACTACCTTGAGCCGCACCCAAGGATTTCACCAACTTCACTAAGAAGAATGTGCCCACACAAAGTAGGACTTTACACTAGTGGCTAACTCACCAAGAGTTTTACAAACAACCACTATAAACAATTGCCCACACTAAGTAGGACTTATACAACAATAACCCTATCACTAAGAAAGGGAATTAAGAAAGTTTAAGTACAAGGTTGTTCACTCTTCTAAGTGAAAGATTAATACCTTTGAAGCACAAACAAATTTAGCTCTTGAACATATGAAGCACACTCCTTGTCTTGCTTTTTAAAGAATACTCTTGAATGATTTAGATCATAAGGAAGAAGAGTATTTTGCTTTGAAAATGTTTTGGCTTGATGAGAGATCAATGAATATTTGATATGCAAGCCTTGGAATGTTTCTCTAGCTTTGGAGTATTTATACATTTCAAATTTGGGTGAAAAAGCGACTCTTTAACTGGGTCGTAAAAAGCGGCTAGTAGTCAGTTTACTTGGTAGACCGTCAAAGGACCTCGGTTGACCGAACCAAGGTCGGTTGAGCGAAGCCTCAGGTCGGTCGACCGACCAAGACCATAGGTCGACCGAACCAGCCAATTAGGTCGACCGAAAGCCCGATCGATTGAGCTCTCGGTTTACGCTTTCGGTTGATCCGAACTTGAGCTCGGTTGACCGAACTTCAAAGCTGATTTTTCACACGTTTTGAAATCTTTTGAAGTCTTTTAAAGTCTAAAAAGGTTTTCCTAAAAGGTAACAATTATGAACACTTGGAAAACTTTTCTAAAAGACTTATCTATGAAATCAAAGGCTTTTTGGATAAGAACACATGTAAAGATCATTTTGAAACTTAAGCCTTTTGAAAACGTGTTTATGAAAACATGTATGCAAGACTAGAGTGAGAAGCTTATGTTCATAAGAGCTTTGGTTAGAGCTTTAAAGATTACGACTAATGACGACAAAGCTAAACTAACCAAACTAAGTCTTCAATCTTCAATCTTCATAGATGAGCCTTGAATAGTATGACTTTGAATCTTGAACATGGCTTGATTGAAGTACTTAGAGCTTCCTACAAGATTTCCAATATTCTATCACAAAGATTAAGATCATTAGACACAACATCAAATGTTTGTCCAATATCAAAAACGAGTTCGTTCGCCTCTAGGGGCTTACAATCTCCCCTTTTTGATTATGACAAACTTTGATGTAATAAGATAGAATATGGACAATGTAAGTACATGGAAGCATGGCAAAAGGATCTAAGAACAAATAAGTACAAAGACTAATGCTTAGAAGATACCAATTGTATACGATACCAATTGCAAAGACAAATATATGCAAAGACATAAGCACTAGCATTATAAGTTCTTTTGCCATATAAACTAGGGACTCATAGAAGAGCCCTATTTCCCAACCATCCTCCTTGCCTCCTTCTTTCCATCAAAAGGCAAGTTTTGAGACATAAGATATATACAAACATATAAAAGCTCCCCCTCAAAACATGCCGGTGAAAAGATACAATATAGATAGAAACATGATACGAAGGCTCCCTAGATATCTTTTCCCCTTTTCTACATTCAAGCTAGAAGCATGTAAAGATAACTCCCTTAATTTCTCCCCCTTTGGCATAATCAAAAAGATTTCAAACACCAAATAAAATAACACAGTTAAGAACATGGGAACATGCTAGTAAACACAGCTTGAATACATCCAACAACAAGAGTATGTAATATCCAAAACATGATAAGAAGTAAAAGGGTACTTGGACTTTCAATTTACAATCAAAGACCTTGGAGTTCTCAAGTAATTCTTGGGCACAGAAGTAGCACATTCACCAAAAAGTTTGTTTCTGTGTCAAAGAAAGTATGATGTTGACATGCTATCAGAATGTGGTTTATCTGGTTCACGACCATGTTCTACACCAATGGAGACATAACTCAAGTTGACAACCGAGGATGATTGTGGAAAGTTAATCAGATATTCAGGACAATATAGCGATTAGTGGGACGATTACTTTATCTCACCATAACGAGGCCCGACATCACTTATACAGTCTATAATCTTAACCAATTCATGCAAAATCGAAGGGAAAACATTGGGATGATGCAGTTCGAATTGAATTTTTCTGCCTAGAAACAATCCCAATGTACGACTAGTGGCCTATTGTGATTCTGATTGGGCTGTTTGTCCAACAACTAGGAGGTCCGTTACGGGGTACTTTGTTCAATTAGGAAATGCTCCTATTTCTTGGCGATCTCGATCTTCAGCTGAAATTGAATACAAAGCTATGGCCAATGCAACAAGTGAGCTAGTTTGGTTAAGAGAGTTGTTCAAATCTCTTTGAGTCACTTTAGGACCCGCTAAATTATATTGTGACAGTCAGTCATTGCGGCCAATCCACTCTTCCATGAAAGGACTAAGCATATCGAGTTCGATTGTCATTTCGTTCCAGAAAAGGTTCAAGATGGAACACTTGTTACTTGTCATGTGGGAACAAAGGAACAACTCGTCGATGTGTTAACTAAAGCTTTGGGTCAAGGGCAATTTAATTATCTGGTTAGCAAGTTGGGTGTTCTCGATATCCATACTCCAACTTGAGGGGGAGTATTAGAATATAAAAGTTACTATTTAGGCGTTACCTAATTAATTAGGAAAATACCTAATCCAAGTTTAATTAATTAGGACATATGCTATATTGGTTTCTTCTCAATGTACTCCCTCCGTCCCAAATTATATGTCCACTTTGACAAATGCATGGGTATTAAGGATTTGGTGATTTTGATGGTAAAATATAAGTAAAAGTCTTAAACACCCCTCATTAATTTTATTAATCTCATTTAAAATTTATGTCTTTCTCTCTCATTCCTCTCACACAACATCCAACTAGCTCTTAAATATTTGTTGGAAAATGATCATTTTAATTAAATAAGAGCATTCAATGAGGAGTTGGAAGAAGGGATAAAATTGGAAAAATTGTCATTAATACATACTTTATTTAGAAAGTGGACAGTTAATTTGGGACAAAAAAAAGGAAACGTGGACAGTTAATTTGGGACGGAGGGAGTATAATAATTGCCTAAATATTGTGTAGTGTGAAGTAATTAGTAGTTGATTAATATAGTGTAGACACACATGCATAAATACCCATGCACTAGTTCTTTATTTTGCAAGAGTGAAATATATATTTTTCCCTTCAAATATATATTTTTTCCTTCAAATATTTTGCAAGGATTTCATGAAAAACCATTGTGGGATCGGATACTTGAAGGGCCCTAGATCTGAACCTTCTTATTGTGCTTATTATCACAATATTTTTTAGGACATGGTTATCCCAAAGGACTACCGAGATCGTAAAATGGGATGTTGGGGACCACTGCAAATATTGTTTAGTACGTATCCTATTAATTAAAATGTTTGGATTGTAAATGCCTATAATATCTATAGGTAGTGTGTGGTCGCTACATCAATTGGCGTGTCGAACACGAGCTCGGTATACCAGATGTACTACACTTGTGAGATTTGATAGGGAACATAACGTCACTTCGCGTGACGAAAGCTTAAAATGAGTAGTATTTTAAGAGGTGGTATGATTTTATCGAGTCAAGAGAATTGCTACACGGTGACTGGGTTAGCTTCTTTCCTGCACCGTGCGATATCCTTGATATTAATATTAAACTAGATTGGTTGGGTCGCCGTGAGTAGTCAACTTTTTTTAACAATTGACATGTTGTTTTTTTTTAAAAATGGAGCTTGATAATTGCAAATGGGGAAGTGACATGCTAAGGGATTAAGGGATGAGGGAATTATTTGTTTCCAAAGATACCTTTTGAAGAGAGAGATAATAACTGTAACACTAGGTCGGATCGGTTTTTTTGACGAATTTTTTTAAAATTTTGTACGGAATGATGAAATTGTCAGTCCGTAAATACATTCGGGGATCAAAAAAGTTAAATTTTACTAAAAATGAAAAAAATATTTAAACGCAAATACGTTGATGACTGATTTAACTATTAATTAAAAAAAATAATAGTTGTTAAATTAAGAAAATAATAATTTTCTCATCAATTAGATATTTTTATACAACGGTCGTCTGTCACAAGTTAGAATGGAAGACGTGCCATTTAATGCACTTTGTCTTGTCCCTTTACTCTCATAAAGTTTTTTTTTTTTTTTTGAATGGTACTCTCATAAGTTGAATGTTGAGTTTTGAAAGCTCACCACCGCCTTAGTTTTTTCCATTTTGGCATGCTAAAGATACATCCATTTTAGCATAAAAAATTCTTTGACAACTTTCAACCTGTTGTATTAATGGTGTTTGTATTATACTTCCTCCATTTCGCAATAACGGCTATAGTTGTAATTTTAACCAGAATTAAGATTTTATGAAATTTAATACTAAAAAAAATACTAAAAAAATGGGAAATGACTAATTAAACATGATAGAAAGAATGAGTATGAATTCAATACTCTTCTCTCTCTCTCTCTATCTCATTTATTAGATTGTTAGAATTAAGGGTAGAATAGAAAAGGCATTCGCTAATACCTTTTCTATTCACACTTAAGTTGAAAAATGTCAAATAAGAAACTATGGTAGTTTATGTGAAACGAATAAAGTATTTATATATAGAAATTCCGCCATCGAAAGATCGATTTTTGAAATCTGAAAAGGCGGTCTTAAGGGGATACGGGTAGGAGTGGTGACCTCAAGGAGGACCCAACCCGTGAGGCCCCCAGCTCGCTAGTTGAAGAAGAGTTGAATAACGAAGAAATGGATCTAGCTCAAGAGGACCCGACCCGAACTTTAGTCAAAGAACCGGTCGCCCAGCCTCGGGACACCCTAGTAGATGTGGACAACCCAGTCCACCTGGCCGAGCATGTGGGTCTATCTTTTTATCCGGAGAAAACACCACTTCAGCTTTCGATTGGCTCATAAGGGCGACTTTCAACCACTACAAAAATCAGCGTCGATCCCCTCTACAGTATAGGATGTGCCGACTCTTACTTTTTCATCTTGCAAGCGAAATACACCAACGAATCATCCTTTTTCAGATCATCCTAAAATATTTACTAGCTTTCGAGATTTCAATAAACGTATTAATATGCAAGATGTTAGCGCGCATGTTGCTACAATTGCGCAAGAGGTAAATCAGAAAATACTGAGGTCTCGGACACGAGATCTATTGATGCATTGGAAGATTCTCAACTGGAAGATGATTACGTTGATTTTATACCGATCCGCTCACGCAAGGGTAAAAAGCAAACCACACATGCTCCTACTGAACATCATATGGAGACTCGATATAAACCTTTTAAAAGACGTTAGCATTAATATTGCGACTGTTTCCTTTTGTAATTATAGACTACTAGGAATCTTCGACCGATGTAGTAGTGGATTTGTTTCCACCTTATATTCGAGGTACGGATATATCCCTCCAATCCTGGCTTTTTTTTGCTTCAATTCCAATAAAATCTAAGTTTTAAAAAAGAAAAAAAAGAAAGTATTTATATATCATGTTGATAATTTGATTCCTTTAAAATAAAGAGTAACCAAAATATTATCCATTATATATAAGGTACAATTACTCATGAAGATATAGAGAAAATTTTCAGTACCTGAAAAGGATTAAACAAGTGCTACCAGAAACTCAGACCATGTTTGCCTTGATGTAAAATCAACCTTTGTCAAAGGAAACATGGACTTTACCACATTGTTACTTTTGAGAATGAAATGGACACTACAATAAAAATGGTCTAATGCAATGTTTGTCATATGTCGCAATATGGTAAAAAAACGTTGATATACATCTATACCTATATTTATTAAAAATGTCGCGTAAACATCGCATTTTTCTGTGTCATTATGGTTTTTTATGACATTTGTTACAAGCGTCGGTATCTATCTATTACGACGTTTGTTGCGTCATTTTAAAGTGTATCAAAAGGCATTTTTGCCGACGTTTGTAAATAGTCGCAACAAGATATCTATTTAGCCATTCGTAAATTTTGAAACCATACTAGCCAAACCGAGCCGGAGCCGGAGCCGGAGCCTAGACAAGCCGAGCCGTCAAGTCTAGCCACATTTGAATAATGTATAATAAAGTTTCTCCCTACTCAAAGAGATGAGAATTGAACCCGCGACCTCCTGCATGTATCTCTCGTGCAATGAGCCGCTGAGCTAAATAATCATTCGTTAATTGTTTCTCCTCCTATTATATTTATTATAATGGAATTTTGGTTTTTGTACCTTTACTAATTTTAATATCTCTTTGTGTTTTGATTTTTTTATGAATCAAATTAAAATTAATACTCTCATTAAAATTTTAATAATTAAATGTTTTTGAATTTTCTTGAAAAAATATATTTCAGAAACATAATCTATGTATTTGTGTTTGTCTGGAAATGTCATAAGATCTAACGACATAGTATATAAATGTCGTTATATGAGTCGCAAAAAGTAACAATTTACAACAACATGTGATGTAAATGTTACTAACTAATATCAAATTGTCGCTAAGAATTTTTTTTACTATAATCGTGGTTATGAAACATCGTATAGAATCCAAATATAGAGACGTTTTTATGAAATGTCAAATGATTTAACGATATTGTATATAAATGTCGCTATATAACCGAAAGGTCCCAAGTTCGACTCTCCCCACAAAATGGGGCAATAATATTTCTCCTCTTCTGGTGAGGCGTTCTCCTCCTCCTCTGGTGAGGCAATACTCTCCCCAGGCATGGGGCATGCTACAATAGACCGATCTAGGGTACTATCCGCTGTAATTAGCCCATTAGTGGCTTCAAAAAAAAAAAATAATAAATAAAATAACAACATTTAAAGTGCATGTCGCTAACTAACGTCAAAATGTCGATTTTATCAACAATTATTATAACTGACGCTATGAAACGTCGTATAAAATTCAAATTTAGCGATGTTTGTCTGAAAAGTCATAAGATCAAATGAAATAGTATGTAAATGTCGCTATATGAGTCATAAAAAGTAACAATTTATAACAACATTTAATGTAAATGTCGCTAACTAACATCAAAACATCGGTATGAAAACCAATTACTATAACCGTCACTATGAAACGTTGTATAAATTCAAACATAGCGACGTTTGCAAAAAGTGTTAGTTTAACATATTTTTTATTTATTTTAAACTACGTTTAAAAAAAACGTTGGTACAAAAACGTCGCAAAAGCTATTTTTTGTTGTAGTGGGAAAAAATAAACTGAGAACTTTTTTTCATCAATCTTGATAATAAGGGGCCCAGTTACGGTTTTTCAATTTAATGATAGGAAAATACATATTTTTTCCCTGAGATTGTTATTTTTTCTTTTGAAAATAGCTATACTTCAAAAAAAAACTAATTTTCCTTGAAATAGTTGTTTTGAAACTCAACCGTACACAGAATAAAGCATTCTGACAACCGATCAACACGTATTGAGTAAAAAGCACTCCCAGCACCTTAACTTTACCCGAGAATGGGGAACTGATCCAATGCTTTCCTGTCTGCATCTGATTTTAGGACATGAAAAGTCTCTACAAGTCAATGATAAAAAACTCAATCACACAACAAAAGTTTCCAATTTAGGAAACATGGATTTCTAGAGGAAACATGGCACTACACATGAAATTTGACAATTTTTTTATTTGGATGGCTAATATAGAAACATGTGTTTAAAGACTATGATTCTTATTCCATCTCATAGCATAAAACACACCTTAAATTTTGTTAATTTGTGTGTTTATACTTTGTACAATGAGAATTTTTCATTTTGCTCAATATTGGATCTACAAGCTAATCCTTGTTGTGCTCCCAACTAAACAAGCATAAAGATCCTCAAGTTGATGATCACCATTTTCCCAAGAAGAACTAGAAGTAATTCCTCCTTGATCATCACAACAATTATTATTATTATTATTATTATTATTATTATTATTATCAGAGAAATTAGAAGAAATTGGAGGAATAAGTTGGTGATCTTGAGCTTGTAATTTATTACTATAAGCAAGTAAAGTTTCTTGAACCCTTTGAAGTTCACCTTGAAGAAATTGAACTTCTTTCTCAAGTAGTCTTTTCTCAGCCAATGCTGTCTCCAATCTCAATTGCAAGGCTCCACAATCCAACTCAAGACTCTGACTCTTCCACCGCGCCCTCTTGTTCTGATACCATATCGCGATTTGCCTAGGTGGAACGCCTAATTGTCGTGCCAACTGCAACTTTTGATCAAGTTCAAGCTTCTTGTTGTAGTTGAAACTTGCCTCTAATAGCCTCACTTGATCTTGATTCAACCTCTTCTTGTTAAGTCTATTAGAAATGTCTTTCTGGCTCTGAGAATTCATCATATCAATAGAGAATTGAAATAGGGAATATGAAAATGGAATGGAGGATTTTGAAAGGGTTATATAGAAATATTGCAAGTGATTTATAAGGTACTTTCCATTTTATGGTGTTGTTTGGCTTTGAAACTTTAGTTTTGTGAGAAATGAATTGAAAGAGTCGGATCAGGGTGGCATGCGATGACGTATGAAGCGTGTGTATCGCTGCTTTAGTGTCATGAGAAATGAATTGAAAGAGAGGCTGACTTCTTTCTAATGCATGAGAATTGTGTTCACGTGGGCTTGGTCCTACATTACTACTAGTATAGAATAATTTTTTTTGGGTTAAATATTATTCCTTTATAAAACTTTATCTTTTCTGGATTAATTAACAAGTTTAAAAAAGCATATTAAATAACATTATCTAGAGCAAGTACCAAATTAGGATCATGAACTTGGATATGTTTTCTTGTAGTTCCATTGGATAAGGTTACCCGAATTTGCTGTCACTCATCTTTTTTTTTCCCTTTGCTTATAGTAGGACTACGTATATTCAATGTGTCACCGATAATACTATTTTTCTTCATATACATGTACATTTCAATGTATAAACATAACATATATAACATGTGTTGGGAGTTTGGTACCCCTTAAGTAAAATCTCGAGTTCAAACCTTCTGAATGAAAAAAAGCTCTTTAGGGACTATGAAGCTCTGCTTCCGGAAGGTGTCCGACCAAAAGAGCGAACCAAATTAGTGGCGCGTAAAACATACATGGATACTGATTGGAATCAAAGTTTTCCTATTTTCAATGGAACTCAGGAGATCTCATGGAATCATTTTTTTAGAGATATGCTACAAGAAGAGGTTTGAGACATTTTCTAATTTATGAAGATATCGTAAAGAGATATATCACTGCTAAAATGTCGTTTGTTCTACTGAAACTTGTATTTTATGCCTTTTTGTTCTGATCCTTCTTAAACTCTCGGAACAAAAAAGATGGGGCAAGTGTTGAGAACCGAAACATCTCAGCTGTCCGGGACATTCCAGGAAGCAAGTAGAATGACTCAGTCGAACTCCAACCGAGCTATCAATAATAAACAGCTATGCTGGGGGGGCTACGAGCCAAACAAAATTGGACTGTCGGAGGCAGTCAGGAAACAGGAGTTCAAAACGCCTAAAGGATACTATCGGCTGAGACGCACAAACAAAATCACACGAACTATCAGGGATTGGTTTTTTTCACAACTCGTTTGACTCAGACCTAGACCTTATCCAGTTCCCACCACCACGAACTTCATTGGAGAAGTTAAGATGGCCAAGAGGATATTTAGGCCCAAGTAAAAGAGGGTGGAAACCTCCCAAAAAGGGGAAGACGTGTAACCACTACTCGATGAAGACAAATGGGATCATCCCACATTTTCTATCTCGGCCAAGATGTGAGAAACATGTCTACTATACCAGATCATGGCCGAAGTGAGCAAAGTGAAAGGTGGGAAGTCATTTTCAAAGGTGGTTGTAAATAGAAGAACAAGATGAAAGGAAACTGACCACTCATCAACAATCAAAATCTCTTATTATCTTCATTTATATTGTTTTTAATGCTTTTCTTACAAGCTTTCCACACTTACATTTTTGTAGTTCTATTTAAACTTAGCCAACCGGAATCGCATAAACTTTCTGCATGAAAATATTGATCCAATAATACATACTTAGGTTAGATTTCTCCCTTAGACTAGGCTTTATGCATAAGGGAACTGACCCAATAACCCATACTTAGTATTAAGATTGTCCGTTTGGCTCCGTACAAGTTTTTTGTGCAAGGAGATTCTTCCAATAATGCATACTTGGTCGAGTCACACCTTTTTGAGTGTGAACCATCTTGTAAAAAAGGAATTTTAAATGTGAATACAAAGTCTGTCCAACTAAGATTATTAGCTCGATGTTCAGTCCAATTCTCTGTATTTTCTCGGGTAAGATATGCACGAATTTCACTATGTTCAAAGCTTTGAGATTAAGATAAACTGGCACCTATCTAAGGAGGTAGCCTGGAACCACGCCTGAATCATGTTTAGTTTCTTCGAAAAGACGTTCAAGGAAAAACTCGGGAAAATATTGGTAAAGCCACGGTTGCAATTTCCTTAGCGGCCACTGAACGGTCTCAATCCGACGACCTTTCACCTTGCTCTCGTAATAAGAAAACACGGTCTGATATATCATGGAAATGATGAGGGAAGCCAACCACTAGGTTTGACCAACAAAAACGAAAGCCATGTAATGATAATACTCAAGGACAACTCCTACTTAACTGGTACAGACCATGAACAGAGAAACCCACAATATGAGGAATATGGAATGTTATAGATCACATACATCCCTGCTCTTGTGATGAGTTGCTAAAAAGGCCGGATAAGACAAAGAATCGCATACCATATTAGGGATCGACATGGCCGAAATAGATAAAGATCGGGATTCCCTCCCTCCAATGTCTAAGCCAAACATAACCGATAGATAAAAAAAAGTTAGATAAATCATTCCAAATGGGAAGATGAAACCATTAATAGTGGGGGCCTGCAATAAATTACTTCAAAAAACAGCTACTTGTCAGGAACAATTCTAGAACGAGTTAGATGAGTTATATCATAAATTCCCCAGTCCCTTAATTTATCTCAAGACTTGTTGAAAACTCGATCCATCCAAGCATCATAACCATTAAAATGCATGGGCCAACACCTTAACTTGGGTGACCAACTTACATGATCCCAGGATGGTTGGTTCACGAAAAGGATGAAAGTTGAGGGTTTAAATAGATCGACAGGTTCTTGACCAACACTAGAATGGTAAATCGGTCCAAGTTTACATAAACCTCCATGTATCAGAATAAAATCTGGCATATTTTCATTTGAACTTAGAAGGCTCATGGATTCATTTTTTTAGGGATATGCAAAAAGAAGAGGTTTGAGACGTTTTTGAATTTATGAATATCACAAAAAATGATATATCACTGCTAAAATGTCTTTTGTCCCGCTGGAAACTCGAATTTTATGCCTTTTTGTTATGATCCTTTAGAAAATCTCGGAACAAAAAATAGGGGGCAAGTGTTGACATCGAAAAAATTTCGGCTGATTGGGACATGTCAGGAAGCATGCATTACGACCCATCCAAAGTCCAACAAAAGTATCAATAATAAACAGCTAGACCGGATGAGCTACGCGTAAAAAAAAATTGGACATCCAGAGGCTGTCAGGCAAAAGGAGCTCGAACGGCCAAATGACACTGTCGACCAAGACATGCAAACATAACCCCGCACCATCAGGGATTGTTTATTCACCGCTCCTTTGATGCCATCATAGGCCTTATCTAGTTCCAACTGCCACGATCTTCATGAGGGAAATTAAAATTTGTCCAGGAGGGGGTTTAGACCCAAGTAAAGGGGGCAAACATCTCTTAAAATGGGGGGACGTACAACCACCACTCGGACAAGACAAGTGGGACCAGTCCACGTTCCCCCATCTTGATCAAGACATGTGGAACATGCCCACTCCACCAGATCATGGCTGAAGTGAGCAAAGTGAAAGACTAGAAGCGAATTTTAGAGACGGCTATAAATAGAAGAACAAGAGGAAGGGACAAATGACCACTCGTCATTAATCAAAATGTCTTATTATTTTCATTTATATTGTCTTTAATGCTTTCCTTACCAGCTTTCCGCACTTACATTTATGTAGTTCAATTTAGACTTAGTCAACTAGAGTCTACTAGACTTTATGCGTGAGGATACTTATCAAATGATGCATACTTAGATAGATTCCATCCCTTGGAGTAGGCTTTATGCATGAGGGAACTGTCACAATAACGCATATTTAGTATTAATGTTGTTTGTTTGGTTCCGTACATGCTTTCTGCGTGAGGAGAGTTTTCCAATAAAGCATACTTGACTGAATCGTCATTTTTCATGTGTAAAACATCTTGTAAAAGGGCATTACAAGTGTGAATACAAGGATTAGCTTCTTAATTCAACATCCGACAGGGTTTTTTGTTGCAACAACTCCCTCTGTCTTAAAAAATCAGCTTACTTTGTATTTTGCACGAAATTTAAGAATTCATCAAATTTTAGATTAGAATATGGTAAGATATCAAATATAACACTATTTAACCTCTACTCCCAAATCAAGTTTACTCTCTTTTATCTTTCTATTCTTTTCTCTTCAATATTCAACGTAAGGGGTATGATTGGAAAAAATATCATTAATAAACATTTTTATTTAGAAAGTGGACAAATAATTTGAGACACACTAAAAGGAAATGTGACCGATAAAAAGGGATAGAGGGAATATGCAATAGTTCCACAAAATATTTTGGTCTTTCTCTTTTTCTCTCTCCTTGGTATGGGGATAATTGGGAGACTTGAGTTTAGTAATATTGTTGTCAATTAACAATGACAGGTTACCTGGAATTTGATTGTGTTTATCCATACTTGTTTTTATAAAGAAAACCAAAAAAAAATTAAAATTGCTTCCCATGACTTTTTTTTTTTTTGGAGAAACGCCATGACCTTGAGACCAGGGAAGTTTTTGTCTAATAAGAAAAAAATATTAAGTGGATTTTATATTAACTTGAGAAACAATTACCAAGTCAAGAAGATTCCCCTTTTTTGTTCTTGAAAAATCTTTTTCTCAGCAATGAACTAGTCATCTTTTCCAGATGCCTAATTGGATCTCTCAGCTTTTGATCTCCTCACGTGAAAGTTCAATTTCCGAAGGAAAAAAAAATAAACTATTTGTAACTAAAAAATTAAGTTCTTGGAAATTTTTCTTGGAGCAGCCATGAATTTAGCGTGAGGGTGAAAATTGCAACAGTATGCCGAACTACATATAATAATTTGCAACAAACAATGTTGGGGGCGAATTTGATAAAATATTCCGAACTACGTAAAATTAGTATATCTAGTAGTATTTTTAAAAATCTCGAGGACGACTGCCACCCCGCCCTGTCTTCGTCCCTGGTAATAAAAGGGGGAAATGGTAAAATAAGGCACCTTTCCTTTATCGAAAATATTGGAATCCAACAAAAAAGTTGAAAATAACAGATGCATATATTCATTGCTGAAGAATATGATTTATGGTTCTTAATCTTAATGGCCCCTTTCATGGCCTCTACTCAGTGGCGGCTATGAGGGTGTACGAGGTGTACGAGGTGAGCGACCGCACAGGGCTCCCAAAAATCCGGGGCCTCAATTTTTTTTGTTTATATATATACTTAGCAAAAAAATTGGGACCCCAATTTTTTAAATTTATATATATACTTAGCTAAAAAATCCGGGCCCCAATTATTTATTTATTTATATATATACTTAGCAAAAAATACGGGGCCCCAATATATATATATAAAGAAAATATGAAAAGTTAAAAAGACATCTATTATGTGACGGAGGTAGTACTAAAAATGTCCAATGAGAGTCACCATCATCCTCTACCACATTCATCCTTTTACAATGTCAAGAACAATAACCAAATTTTACCATATCTAGTTAAAAACTTGTAATTTCGTTTTGTTTTTCTAAGGAAAAACTTGTAATGTTTGAAATGGCATATTAAATTAAATTTTCACTTTCTTATTTAAATAATCGAAAAAGAACATCTAATTAGCTGGTTTCTAGTCTTTCTTTTGAATTTCCTTTGAATGATTTGTGACTTTGAAGTCACATTTGTAATTCTTGACGAAGCAAAAAAGAGAAGGAAAATGCTATCTACTTGGAAGGCCCTTTATGTTCCCCACAGTTACGTAATGATTGAAGTTTGATGAAGGCTTTGTTCATGCATCTAAATATACTACTTAGAGACCGATAATAATTTGAATTTCAACACCTGTTATAAAAAAAAATTTAACAGTTGTTAATACAAATAATTTCAACCGTCAAATCTTAAATTTTATAGTGAATAGGTGCTTTGCACATGCAAAACTTTAGCCATTCTGCATTTAAACCTGACCGGATAATAATGCATGATAAAGATTTTTCCAATCTTGAACTACTTCTTTAGCGCCAAGAAGCCAAATGCTAAAGCCAGCCCTCGGCTCTACTCCCTTTTCCGTCCTTTTTTAGATGTAACGTCTCAAATTTGAAATCTTGTGTTTAGTTTTAAAAACAGAAACTATTCAAATACACTAAATTTCTTTAACTATGAATATCGGATAGTACTAACATTGAACTATTAGCTCATTCTCACCCTCACCCCCACCCCCTCCCCCGTCCCCAGAAAGGAAATAAAGTAAAATAACTTGCTTTTAATGATAAAGACATATGTATTAATGTGTTTTAGTATTTTTCCATTTCTCTTGGACTTTATTTTGATGAATTCATTCTATCTAGAAACTGTAAGCCATTTATTGGCCTACCTTCATTATTTTGTCGATGATAACATATAAAATACCAACATTTGTCCTATGAATTGTTAGCATAATAAACAGTTCCAAGGATTTAGGTTTAGCAATACTTTTCTAATTCTCTTCTACCTAAAAAATTGCATTAGGAGGACCCAAGAATTAAACCTGGTACCCAAAAAAAAATAAAGGTCGTACCCAATGCACAAGTCTCCTGCATTAGCAGTAGGGTTTAGAAAATGTTCAAATGTACGCAATTTTACCCTTATTTTTTCATAAAGAGCCTGGTACAAGAAAAGGGAAAAAGGAAAAGGCTTATTAGGTCTCCCCCTTTTGCCATCTGCATTGTATATCCTACCATTTACTTCCAGGGCCGGCCCGAGCTCATATGGAGGTAGTGCAATCGCACAGGGACCCCAAAATTTTCAAGTATAACCTGTTTATAGGTTAAGCCCAGCCCAGTCCAGTCCAAATATCCAAGCTACCATGTAGCCATCCATGTCCATTACTCCAATAGTTCAATGTGCAGATTTAATATATTCCAATTTCCAAGTTTTCAACGTACAGAGGCAATCAGGCAACATATTGAATTACATCACTTACCAATTAATGAAGTTGATTAAAACCTACTTGAGTTCAACAATGTCACAAGAAAGATTGAACGCTATCGCAATCTTATGCATCGAGAAGGAGAAGCTAAAAAATATAGATATTGATACTATTATTGACGATTTTGCCTCCACCAATGCTCGAAGAAAGCATATTTTGTAGTTTTATAATGTCATATTTCGTTTATTTTAAAAATTGTAACAAGTTGAAAATGTTAATGTTCATACGAAAGGCCTCATTTTTAGTTTTCGCACAGGGCCCTCGAAATGTCAGGACCGGCCCTGTTTACTTCAATTCTTGTTAGGAAATAGGAGTAGCAATTAACAGAAATTAAAGAGAGAAAATACAAGAGTTACGTCGGTTAGGTCAGTGTGATATACATTCAGTGGCGGAGCCAGGAATATTTCTTGGGGGCCACAATTAACATTGACCAAATAAATTCATAAAAGCATATAAATATTGGCGGAGCAAAAAAAATTTTTTTTTGATGAAATCTTATAGACTAGAGTTATTCACATTTTGTTCATCCTTTCTCACTCTACTGATCAGTGTCTTCATAAGCCTCCAAGTCCTCTGACTTCATATTGTGGACTTTTTATTGTGAATTTTTTATAGTTTACAAGAGAGCCCATTGTGGATTTTTTATTAGTAATTTTATTTTTTAGTCTCTTACACACTTAAGTTTGTTACCATTTTAACCAAAATTGTTAAAATATAAGTGGTGTCATTCCTATAACTTGTACACTATTTTTTTTATTTTTGATAAAATCTTATATTATAATCTATTAGTAATTGTGAATTTTTTGATGAAATTTTATAAATATTATAATCTCTTACACAATTAAGTTTGTTACAATTTTAACCAAAATTGTTAAAATATAAGTGGTGTAATTCCCATAATTCACGAACTAAAAAATCTAATTTAAATCGTAAAGTGATTCAAAATGTTCACGGGACGAGGTGTTATAAAAATAAAACTAAAATTATAAAAAAAAATTTTTTTTTTTTTTTTTTGGAAAAAATTGGGGGACTTGCCCCCAGGCCCCCACGTAGCTCCGCCAGTGTCTACATTTATGGGTAGTAGGCGATCTTCTAATTTAAAACTTATTACATAATGAATACAATGATAAACTCTTACTCTATAATTTTATTTTATCTTGGTAGACTATTAAATTTATAAATTACATACAAACCAATACCAATAAGTGCAGTACACGTAGGAAAGATAATTAATATAAGTTCAATTCTCTTTCCTACGTATACTGTATTGATTGAGCTTGAATGTAAGTTTTAAACTTAGTAGCCTACCAAGATAAAACTACTCACTCTATAGGCCCTAATTTCACTAGCTCCCGAAACCTTATTCCACCAGGCACCAGCAGAAAAACTGAACTAATCAGGGAAATGATACTAACTAGAAAATTCAAACTAATTAGGAAATCACAATTCAAATGGATCTTCAAAGAGCAGTTGATGCCAACTAAGAGTTCCAAAATGAGAGGTCTTCAATACCAGTCCGGCTCCTATGCGAAACAGGTATTTTTCAGTATGTGCGGAACATTTTTTTTGCCTCGAGAACAAATATTTTTAGCTTAAGAACACCTGTTCACGCGAACAGGTCTTCTGAAATCAGAAGAAATATTTTTTTTTAAATCAATCTCAGCCGTAAAAAATTTAATCCAACGGATGAGAATTCGTTCCGCACGTGCGGAATATTTCCCGTTCCGCACTGGAGCCGTGGTGTTTCAATACTATTGCAGACATATATTTTCTTTTTCTTTAGCTTCTTTTTAAGTGTTTGATGAAATTTGATTTGCTAATTTGTTCTGCTTGCCACAGTAAAAGGATATTAGCTTTTTAGAAGAATTTGTTGTGCATAATTGCTCAGCATGGTATTGTTTTTTTTTTTTTTTTTTTGAGCGCCCGAAGGCGATTGTCCCCGAAGGGGAAGAGCGGAGAGTACCCTAGATAGGGAAGATTGAAGCATGCCCCATGCCTGGGGAGGGAAGATAAGCCTCATAAGGAGGAGAAATTATTTGCCCCATTATGGGGAGATATAGGAATCGAACACAGGACCTCCACCCCGTGTTCGGATAGACTTACCACTTGGGCTACCCGATTCCCATAGCATGGTATTGTTAGGACACTGTAAAGTTGGTCCAAAATAATTATTTTCTCAAAAATAAAAAATGGCGAATGCTAAAAGGAGGTATCAATGTCATCTAACATTTCCTCTAAAGAATATAATAATAAAAAAAATTATATTAAGAGGATTTAGCAAGATTGACCAATAAAATACCTAAACATCATTACCAGAAAATACCTAAACATCATTATAACAAAAGTGAAAGAACCAGAAGAGGGTTTTTTTCTTTATATATATATATATATATATATATATATATATATATATATATATATATATATATATATATATATATATATATATATTTTGGCAGAATGGTTTTTAAATGGCATTGTTTTTTGGGGAAATTTATTTTGGAATCAACGGATTCAGAAATCCGTCTTTCAGCAAAGATGAATGACGTGGCGACGTTTTTTACATGTCAAGCCATGTAACTCTGTTGCAAAACGGATTCATATAACTCCACCCACTCTTCCTCTTCCTCTCTCACATTCTGTTTTTTTTTCCCAGCAAATTTTACTTGTCTCCCTGCCTACCTTCTGCATAGCCCTCGCATATCCCACCCCTTACGTTCCAAATTACGCCATTGCGCCTCCGTCGCCACCCTAGTGCCGACTCTCCCTCTCTCCCCACCATATCTTCAAGGTGTGATTTTTTTTTAAAATTAATTATTCAATTACACATATAAAATTGCTTTGGAAATAGTTTAATTTTTTATTATATGTTAGTTTATATGTGATATATGGTTAGTATATGTGAGTTTATGTTTATTTGAATTTTCATTTTTGTTGAACTATAATATTTGAATTTATCTTGGATTGTTGAATTATATAATATTTGGAATTTATCTTGGATTGTTGAATTTTTATTACACTAATAAAAATAGGAATTTATCTTGAATTGTTGAATTATAATTTGAGCAATTTTTTATTTTATTTAACTTGAATAGTTAATTTGTATTCAAGGCCATCAAACTCGCGATTTGACTAGTATGATCGTACGATCCTACAAGTTTTAAGGGTCTTACGAGTTAAATCATGCGTAGGAACGGTAATCAAGTAGGATCGATGTAAACTCGTAGGATCATACGGGAACGTAGGATTGTACGATCCTACGAGTCAACTATTCTCCAAGTCAAAATCTCAAGCCTCGATTCCAATTTTTATTTTTACATCAGAATTGTTTGTCTCCGAGTTTCTCCTTCACCATCGACTGGATTATGGAACAATGAAGTCGAAAAGATAATTCGAAATGAAAAGATAAACTCTAATTTGATTGATTAGTTTATTTTTATTTTTGAGAAAAAAAGATCGATTAAGTTATTGAAATTGAATCAAATAATCAATGTTAGAAACTTAGAATCAATTTTGCTGAGTTTGGAATTATGAAGTTACTCAATTTGTTCACAAACCAAGTAAAACTGGCAATTATCTTGAGAAAGTTCCTTAATACATTTGTGAATCTCCATCTATGATATCCCAGAAAGTTTAATATAAAGTCCAAGATACCTATTACATTTACTAGTTTTAGAGTTATTAATATCTCAATCAAGATGTTCCTAAAACTTTCAATCTAGAGTCTAGACTCCAATGCTTAGAACAAATCAAAATGAGATTGTACAACATTATATTATGTAAAGCCAGTAAAAGGAGAGGACATGTTTAAGTAAAATATGCATTTTGAATAGCAAGTTTGACACATAGATATTACTAATTGTATTATTTATTTATATTGAATTGTTGAAAGAATAATTTGGGTTAATTTAAATTTTGCATTTTTAGATGGTTGACATGTTTATGACATCTGCTTATGTCCATTCCAACCCTTCTAAAACACATATGTTTTGTATCAGCAGTGTGAACATTGTTCCAAAGCTATTTGGAACGGTATAGATCGAGGGAGACTAGATAGACCTTTAGATTTTATATGTTGTGGGCAACCAGTATTGGCAAGATTATAGTAAAGAGAAAACCAAGCGGTTTTTAGACTTGATAGATAGACTTGGACTTGGCAGATTGCGCCGAAATTGACAGTATTCACGTAGGCCGTGGCTTAGTGAACCACCCACGTAGAGAGATGGTGCCCCGAAACCCATACATTCTACTTACCTTGCGGAGAGGTGATAATTTACCATGCAGGATGTTAGAGTCATGTCTGGACTGCCAATAGAGGGACAAGCAGACATTTTAGACGAGTGTGCGGCTTACAACCAAGATACTTGGAGGCAACACGTGAGGAATTTGTTGGGTTTTAGTCCTGAGAAAGCGATTTTTTAAGAGAAATTTCCTTAACAAGAGTGTAGTACTTGCCCATTTTGGGAATAGGTTGCCCGATAATGCTACCGAGGTGGCAGTGAATCAGCGAGTTAGAGACTTTCTTTTTGTTCTTATAGGCAGTTTACTATTTTCGGTTAAGTCTGCATCTAGATTACACATTCGCTACCTCATATTACTCGAAGATTTTGAGAATGCACGTACATATTCCTGGGAGAGCGGAGTCCTACCTTTCCTGCATAGGCAGATGTGCATTTCGTCCACGACAGAATTTAAGGACATCAATGGTTGTTGTTTGCTGATTCAGGTACTTGTTCAATGATTTATTTTTATTTTAACATGTATGTTGTTATGATTACAATTTAATTTTTTTGGTAAATTTCCTAGTTGTGGGAATATGAGCAACTTAGTATATTACGTCTCTCAACAGGGTAGTTTTGTTTCCAACATTTCTCGCTTGAGCCGCTTATTGTGCTAGGTGGAGTGCCTCAAAGGATATGTAAAGCACTCATGCTCACCAGTTGCTCGTCTTTAGGGACCAATTGGATGATATGAATGCTCATCAAAGGTATTTATTTTTTATGTTTTATTTGAGTTTATAATATATATGTTCTACAATTAGTTTAATTTATTTAATTATTGTTTGTTAATTTACTTTTGTAGTTTAATTGGCGACCATACCATGAAGAGATTCTCAATGATGAGGTGGCCTTGGAGCCATCATTCTGCGCGGACTGTCTTTGTTGTGTCCCCTTGGTATGCTTTGAGATTATTGAGCGACATCATCCTAACAAAGTGATGAAAGAGTTCGAATATGATCCGATCATACCAGCTCCGACTCAGACTTGCGGATTGGATAATGCTCCCCAATGTGATATCCACACGTGCACACTTCATGGTAAAACTGGCGCTAACTGGAGCAATCGGCACCGGGCCTATATTGACCTATGGAACTATACATTGAATTACTGGGTTGTAGGTCTCCCCTTATCCACCGCGTCCATTTATATTTCTATGGATGATTATATAGCCTAGTACCAGGATATTAATGTGCTACTAGTGGTAAATCCCGTCACAAGGATCCCCAACCTCGACCGCAAGGATTTCAGCCGAATGCATCAGTTGATCAGATTATCGTAAGTTACATAAATATTTTTGTTTAAATTTTTTTTTTTTTTATTTTACCTTAGTTGTATTGTTTTTTTAACAAATTGTCTTATTTTTGTATAATTTTCCAAACTTATGTGGCTGCCTAGGCCGTAGCCGACTAGGAAGTTATTTATAAAGCTTGTATGGATCATTCTACACGGGAAGCCTTGGCGAGGGTAGTCTTAGAAATAAGGAACGCTTTACACGTTGTTGAATCTGCTATGGGTTGTAGACTGATGAGGAATCAGAATGATCACGTTGTTATACATGCACCATTTTGGAGACCTCACGTCTATGCTGAGGGCAGGTTGACTTAGAGAGAGACGAGGGGATGCCTTTCTACACGGAAGAGAGAAACTACCCAGGCTCCTCGTTTTTCCTCATCCTCTTGGAGAGACGTGTCTTTCCCCTCAGGTTTTGATCGCACGCCCAGTCCCCCAGACCATTGAACTGTTATATTCCGCCCCTTCCCCTATCTAGTGAGATTGGTTCACTGGAGATTATGTTGGAGACATGATATCGTCATCTAGAGCTGGCGAGTATGGATTTTGATTCCGGAGGCCTTCGTTCTCCCTCAGACTTGATCCAACTCATGAGGCTCCACTACTTCCAGATGACCCTGTTGCCAACCGAATTAGAAGGCAGTACATTCAAAAAGCACACACGATGGTACAGTAATACGCACATCTTATGGCAAGTGTTATTGGATGAGGTCCAATCCCACGAGACGATTTCCGTGGACGCTGTAATGATTGTTTATTAATATCTATTTTATTGTTTGTTTACATTTTTTACGTTGACTTGAGTTGTTTTTTTTACTAATGAATTTAATTTTTTTGATTCAGCATTGTTAAAGGAATAAAACAGTAAAGTTTTGCACATAAAGCCCTAAACATTAAACCCTAAACACTAACCAACACTAATAAAGGCGAATAAACCCGAAAACTCTATTATATCCTACGAAATCCTATTAACCCTAACAAAATTCAATATTCCACCCTAAAAAAAAATCATTATAATTCCTGTCTAAGAATGTTATTTGTCTTTCCCCAAGAACAAATATTAGGGCTAAAAACGGATTCTGTGAATCCGTCTTTCAACAAAGATGGATTCAAAATTCGTCTTTTGCTGACATGATAATTTTTTACCACATCAGCAAATGACGGATTTCGAGAAAAAACTCACTCAGACAAACAATATCATGTGAGAAACTTATTATGTCAAAACATAGTCATTTTGATCAAAAACTCAATCGGCATAAAAGGTTAAAAAAAATGTTCACAAATTGCCCTCTCCATATTTTCCGCTGGCGTGTGAAATATGGCATTCCATACGGACCATACCCTAAAGCTCTTCATATCAAACCGATTGAAATGATCTCAACACCCACCCCCAAAGAGCTATTTGAAGTCAGTAGAGGAAGTTCTTCGTAAACTTTTCACGAAAGTCTTTGCTTAAGTAGGCATTTGCAGATTTATAAAATATGACCTTACTATGAAGCATTCGAATTTGAGAACAATCATCAAGTTAGGATGAAACAGCATTATATACTTGAGGGTTTTGTTGGCTGCTCATCATGATTACCAAAAACTTACTAAACGATGCATGCATGCATGGTCTTTCATAAGAACCATCTGATAGATACTACTCGTGAGTCGTGTGAAGATTGCAATGAATCTTGAATAAAACTTTCAATATAGTGAACTTCTACAAACAAGTAATTCTCGTCCTCCTGTACTGTTAGAGAATTGAGTTTTTCAATAGTAAGTAAAAGTGTCGAGAGGACATTTTTTAGTCAATATTACATTGATCGATTTTGAATGTTGTTGAGATTATCATTAATTGGGATTGCGCAACCATCGCGATGATATATAAATTGTGAGAAAACCAATTCTTAGTGTAAATAATAAATTGGTATGAAAATTGATCCAGATTTTTTACGAAATTTCTGGAAGAAATTCAATTCAAAATTCTGTAACTTCTAAAACTGTGTTGGTTTAATAGCTACCATTAATCTCAACTGCTACAGACGTTATGGTCAAAAGATTAATGGCAGATTTAATAGCTACCATTAATTTCAACCGTTACAGTCAAGAAAATAATAGCTGTCATTAAACTTGGCAGTTACAAACTCTGAATTTTTTGCTTATAAAAGGCAGCCATTCCTCTCTAGAAAAAACTCGCTCATTTCCTCCTCTCCTCTTTTGCATACTATTGTACTTTGGGAGTTTAGTGTTCTGGAGGCTGAAAGCTAATAGACAAGAATATTGAACTTTAGGGGAAGCGTCTCATCCAGGATAAAATCCAAACCGATTGAGATTCTAAATTATTTTTATTATTTCTTTGTTTATTTTCTGGAATAAAAGAACAATAATAGTTTGATTAGTTTGTCTCTCTTTTTTACTATTTTTTTTTTACTTATTTCTATTCTGTAAAAGTATAAAACAATGGAAGAACAAATTTTCAATAAACCAGAGAAATCTCCAACATATACATCATCGATCCCTTAGTATCGTTGGGTAATAAACTACCAGAGAAACAAGATCACAAAAAAAATGAAAGACACACGAAATTGTTAACCTAGATCGTCAAAGAATTGACTACGTCTGAATGCGCTATCAAGACAAGATATTTCACTATATTGAGATACACGGAGTTAATGTTACACAAGTTAAATATTTATAATAAGAGGCGCAACTCTAATTACAATTTTACGTGAATAGCCCTATGAACAAAGAAAACCCAAAAAACTTGGCTCAGGGGGCTCCGCCCCGACCTCTGGCCAACTTACCGGCGAGTTGGATCGCCATCAGCGTGAGCCCGTGTTCAGTACTTCAGGCTCCATAACCCAAGTATGAATCATGAGCAATCCCAATTTATTCACCAGATGCTAAAGAACAATGTGGGGATCAAACCAATATAGTTTGAATCTTCCAAAGGAACAACTTACTGGTTCCTAGAATTTCTAATCAAACATAAAAATAGTTCTTAATCTTAGAATTTGGCCAATTAGTAATCAAGAGAACATGCAATTTGTACTTATATATACAATAGAAGTCAAAAAGTATTGTGTGCTAAATGACATATATACATTAGGGGCCTTCAAATGAATGAATTAGCAAGAATAACAGATGCTATACTGCAATGTACAGATTTTGGCAAATGAAAAAAATGATTTTTACACATTTGGAGGACAGAAAGATTTCAGCAAGGTATGAGATGAATAAACCATTGGATGATTTTGACAGGAAGCTTCACCAAGTTCATTGCCACATTTGCAATTCCAGCACAACATATACAACAAGGACACAAGCAACTCAATAGAGACCTGCATTTTTCAATATATGGATCATCATCAATCAATAAAATTTCAAGAAAACATCCCACATTAATGTCATACTCCCTCCGTCTCAAATTATCTATCCACGATTGCTTTTAAATCTGTACACTTTCTAAATAAAGGGCTGATAGTTTTTCCAACCTTACCCTTACATTAAATGTTAAAGAGAGAAGAATAAATAGAAAAAATAAGGTAAAATTAAATAGAATCATACTTAACATTTTACTAGCTTCTACTATAGAATTTGTTAAAAATATTAATTCTTGTGCAAAACACTGAAAAATTGGGAGGGTAATATAACAAGGGAAAATGAAAAAAAAAGAAGAAAAAGGAGAATGAAAGAAACAAGAATAAAAAAACAACCCACATTGCACATTCTATTAACAAACAAGAAAAAAAAGATTAAACAGATTGAAGAAATCGCCAAAAAGGAAAAAAAAAAACAGAGATGGGGGAATTCAAGAAACAGAGGAATTTGGGAGAAAAAAGAAAATGGGACCCACCCGAGAATCCAAAGAACAGCGCCAATGAGGGAAAGACCCAAAGCGATAAGAGCAAAAGGCAATCCGATCAAGAACCCTAATGGTCGACAATCCTCCATAGCCATAGCTTTCCTTTCTTCACCTTTGGGAATATATAAGGAAGAAGAAGAAGAAGAAGGGAGAGCTCTTCTCGGGGAATGGAAAAAAAAAGATTATTAGATTTGGAGTTTATGGGGAAAGGCCGGAATCGTCTTCTTTCCAATTCCAAGGACATACCTTCTCGTATTGAGAAGTTTATTATGCGAAGATCTTCGACTAATGCTGGCACTTTTTTCTTGACAATAATACCCTCCCATAGTGGGATTATATTGAGTTACGGATACTAATCATGCAGAGAAATCAATGAATCAATCAAGATAATAATCTCATGAGAAAATCACTCGATTAATTGATTGTAATTTATTGTAATTGATTATTTGTATATTTCTTTCCTTTATTAAATAAATAGGATTAGTATATATAGGTGATGTATTATAGAGTTTAATTCATTCAATACAAAATGAGTTCTTTCTCCCACTTAATCTTTATTCTTTATGCTTTTCTACATGGTATCAGAGCAAACCTTTTGAGGTTTTCCGCACTTTTATTCTTATTCTTTTTTCATTTCGCGGCTTACATAAGCTATTTCTTTTATATATAAATAAAAAAAATTGAGTCGTGATGTCTTCTGCTATTCTATCACTCGATAGAGGCAACAATGACAGTTCTACAATCCGATTTGGTGGTCACTGTTCTATAGAAGAATTTATCCAGTCGCCACGAGTCTCAATAAATGTTGTTTCTCTGCCGCCGGATGTTGCTTCTTTTTCAGGTAATAAGTGTGTATCACCTATAATGAATTGGATTATTGACTCTGGAGCTAGTCACCATATTTCATGTTCCTTACAATTATTTACTTCTTATCGTACTTTATCGCATACACCGATTCGTCTTCCTGATGGTTCATCTACTTCTGCAACTCATATAGGTTCTATCCAACTAAATCCTAGTTTAATTCTTTCTAACGTGTTGTATGCTCCCTCCTTCTCATTTAATCTGTTATCTATTGGGCAATTACTTCAGAATCTCAATTTACTTGTCTATTTCAAATCTAACTCTTGTGTTATTCAGGATTGCACTAAGCTAAAAATGATAGGATTAGCCACATTCATTAATGGCTTATATATATATTGCAGTCCAAATATTGTTCTCATGTCCCCTTTGTTTCGAACATTCTTACTGACTCAAACTCTTCCTCTCATGTCGCGAAATTCTCTAACACCTCCTTATGGCACTATCGTTTAGGTCATCTTTCCTTTCCCAGATTAAAAATGGCACAACATCTGGATTCCAAAATAAAAATTACACACAATGAACATTGCTCTATTTGCCCCATGGCTAAGCAATCCAAGCATCCATTCCCCTTTAGTAAATCCACTTCTCAAGCGTGCTTTGATTTAATACAAGTAGATATTTGGAGACCTTATAAAACCCACACCGTTCACGGCCACCTATATTTCCTCACCATCGTAGATGATTTTAGCCGTTTCACTTGGATGTATTTGATGAAAACAAAGTCTGAGGCCCGATCCCTTACCCAACACTTTTTCCAATATGTGCTTACCCAATTTCAAAAGAGCATTAAAGTAGTGCGTTCAGACAATGGACCCGAATTTCACATGTCCGAATTTTTTACTTCCAAAGGTATCATTCACCAAACCTCTTGCGTAGAAACTCCTCAACAAAACGGAATCGTCGAACGAAAACATCGTCACATCCTAAATATTGCTCGTTCACTTAAATTCCAATCGCATCTGCCTTCCGCTAATTGGGGGTACTTTATCACCCACGTTGTCTACCTTATAAACATTACCCCTACACCTTTACTACAAAACCAAACTCCTCACACACTTTTATTTAATAAACCACCATCATACTCTCATCTCCGTGTTTTTGGTTGCTTAGCCTATGCCTCAACTCTTTCTGCTCATCGCACAAAATTTGACTCCCGTAGTCGTCCCACTATTTTCTTAGGCTATCATGCACACACAAAAGGATACACTCTCCTAGACTTTCACTCACGCTCTATTTTCATCTCTCGAAATGTCATCTTTCAAGAAAATATATTCCCTCATCCACAACAATCTCCACTCAATCCTCATTCGAATAATATTCCTTTACCAATTCCTATCATTAATGATCTTCCTTTCGAACCTCCATCTTCACATCCAACTCCCAATCCCATAATCACTCCAACCCCTCATACGTCACCTTTAAATAATGCTCAAAATCCTCCTCCTAATTCAACTACCTCGCCTCCTCCTTTCCCTCCCCCTCCTCCTACTCGAAAATCTACTAGGATCTCACATACCCCTTTATACTTGGACGATTATTATCGTTCTCTCGTCCAAACTTCATCTACTCCCACTCTTTCTATCACAAAAACATCTACTCCTCACTCTTTAGAAAAGGTTCATGATTATCAGTCATTATCTCCAGATCATAAATCTTTTGCATTATCAGTTTCTACTCACTTTGTACCTAAGAGCTACAATCAGGCCGTCAAGCATGCAGATTGGAGGCAGTCTATGCAAGCAGAAATTGATGCATTGGAGGCCAACAACACTTGGACACTTGTTCCCCTTCCCCCGAATGTTAAGCCCCTCGGGAACAAATGGGTTTACCAGTTAAAATTTAATTCTGATGGTTCTATTGAAAGACCTAAGTCTCGTCTTGTTGTCCAAGGTTTCACACAACAACCAGGCATAGATTACATTGAGACATTCTCCCCAGTAGCAAAAATGACCACTGTTCGAATTCTTCTTGCTATTGCCTCTGCCAAATGATGGTTTTTTGAAGCAGCTTAATGAGGATATTTATATGCGGCTACCTCCTGGCTTTTCTTCTCCTCAACCTGAGCTCGTCTGCAAACTCAGAAAATCTTTATATTGTCTCAAGCAGGCTGGTCGGCAATGGAATCACAAATTGACCACAGAGTTAGTGTCACAAGGTTTCTCTCAAGCCGTAAGTGACCCTAGTCTCTTCATTCGCCGCAAAGGTTCTCAATTCACTGCTCTCCTCGTTTATGTTGATGATGTTATCATCACTGGGAACAATTATGATGACATCTCCTCGGTCAAGCAATTCTTTCATAATACTTTCAAAATCAAAGACCTTGGTCCTGTCAAATATTTTCTCGGTATGGAGATTGCTCGCTCTAAAGCTGGTCTAAACATTTGCCAACGAAAATATACATTGGACTTGCTTGAGCAACGTGGCTTTCTTGGTTGCAAACCTGCCATTACTCCTATGGATTCTTCCTACCACTGTTCCAAAGATGATTCATCACTCCTTCCTGACAACACTCTCTACTGAAGTCTTATTGGCAAGCTTTTATATCTCACTCACACACGGCCGGATATTTCACACGCCGTCCAACAACTTTCCCAGTTTCTAGATCATCCCACAGAATTACATCTCAAAGCTGCTCATCGTATTCTACGGTATCTGAAAGGCTCTCCAGCCAAATGTCTCTTTTTCCCATCTTCATCATCATTACACCTTAGTGCTTTCTCTGATTCTAATTGGGCCGGCTGCTCCGACACGAGACGCTCTACAACGGGTTATTGTGTTTTTCTTGGTTCTTCTCTTGTATCTTGGAAGTCTAAAAAGCAACTCACTGTTTCTCGAAGCTCTTCCGAGGCGGAATACCGAGCTCTTGCCACCACCACTTGTGAGTTACAATGGCTGAAGTACCTCCTCAATGACTTACTTATACCGCATTCTCATGCCATACCATTGTTTTGCGACAACCAAAGCGCTTTATACCTCACAACCAATCCCGCCTTCCATGAAAGAACCAAACATATTGAAATTGATTGCCACATAGTCCGCGAAAAAACGCAAACTGGCCTTGTTAAACCTTTACCCATTTCGACCCACTCTCAATTGGCTGACATTTTAACAAAAAATCTTGCTTCCCCTCGTTTCAACTTTCTCATCCAATCTCTTGGTCTCATTGACACCTTTTCTCCCAAGCCCAGTTTGAGGGGGCGTGTTACGGATACTAATCATGGAGCAAATCAAGGAATCAATCAAAGATAATAATCTCAGGAGAAAATCACTCGATTAATTGATTGTAATTTATTGTAATTGATTATTTGTATATTTCTTTCCTTTATTACATAAATAGGATTAGTATATATAGGTGATGTATTATAGAGTTTAATTCATTCAATACAAAAGGAGTTCTTTCTCCCACTTAATCTTTATTCTTTATGCTTTTCTACATATTGTGACTATAATATTATTGCTACTTTGTAAGGAGGGTTGCTATTTTTGGTAATTCACAAGGTTCAGCCATCACCGCCGGTGAGGCGGTCGCCTAATCCTATTGTTCAAGAATACCTCCAATTTTTATCTAATCTTTTCATCTACCACCCATGCTTCATGTGAAGTTATAGAATGTAAACTGAAGATGTGCCAACATAAAAATGATGTGGGAAAATAACTCACATCATCTTCAAAGTATTTACCAAATCACGATAAGATTCTTTATATTTTTTTATTTTCTTGTAGGTCCCAAAACAAATTTCGCATATATTAAGTCGTTCCCCACCATTGTTCGCGGCGGTTTCCGACCAATAGTAATCATTTTCCGGATAATCTGGACCCAAAACCACCCGAACAATGGTGGTGGGACGACTTGACAGATGCGGAATTTGTTTTGGGACACCCCTTACTCACCCTTAAAATAAGAAACTTACTCGAATTTGTAGAGTCTGATTCTTACTCGAAGTAAAACTTGGCCTGAAACTCTTTAATGTGACACCCTCCTTACTCACCCTTAAAACAAGAAACTAATACCATCAAGGAGATTTGAACTCTAATTACTGACGTGGCGTTAGAAAATAGCTACAACTTGTCCCAAACTCATGGTTTATTGATTATAAAATTTTATAATAGGTGATTTCACTTCTAAAATAAATAAATAATAAAATAGAGAATTATCAAATCAGACTTCCTTTATATATTTTGTCTAAGACCTCGAATTCTCTCTACACGACTTTGTGTGCAATGTATTTTTTTTTTCTTACAATTGAGTGTAGTTTTTTACTAACAAAATTCACAATAAATTATATGAGAGTGATTCATTACACAAATTTTACGATTAGCTACCCCTACCACTGGTGGACCTGGGTTCAGATCACATATTATTTTCATGAGAAGTTGCAAATTGTAACTGCATTATCTGAGAATTTGTTTGTGGACAAAGTCAAAAGATTTTAAACACGTGTTCAGAAGAAGTTAAAAATTTCATATAGAAGTCAAAAAATAAACTTCAGCTAATTGTTTGAGGTGAGAAAGATAATTCGTTAATAAACTTTTTAAAATTTTAAAAATAAATGAGAAAATATATTTTTCAAATTTTGGGGGCACGCGTCACTCCTCACCCTGATCCGGCTATAATGTAGAACGTAAGAAAGTTTATATATGCGAAACACGAGAAACCGTCAAATATTTTCATCAGATAGTTCAGATTTAAAAAGAGAAAAATTTCTAACCGTTGTTAAATTATTTAGGAAAAAAAAATTGCTATTTTTCACTACTGTAAATATTTTTATTCAATAGTCTACAACTATTACATTAGAGATTGTCTTTACACTTTATTCAACAAAAAAAAATGTCTTTGCATGTGACCTTTCAGGTGTAAGTTCTAATGCTTACTTTCAAAAAACGTACTAAGGCTTGGTGAGGGCATTGACCTAATGTTCAACGCTGAGTTCGAATCTTTTTCTGTTTCTTAAATTTTCTTATATTTTATGAGTTTAAATATCCTTTCCCCATTTCTTAAATCTATTTTTTTTTAATAGATATTTCCCCTCCTCGATAAAATAAATTTTTTTTTTAAAAAACAAAATGTTCCAAGGCTTGGACAAAAAATCGAAAAAGAGAATTTTATCTAATCTTGAAAACAAAGATTTAAAAAAAAAAAAATTGGATAGTCTAGCCCAATTTGAGAACTAAATGTAGTAACAAGAAACCTTTGGGCAGGAATCTTACCGTCTTAGAAGACTATGATAAACGAAAAAACAAATAATGATTTGTATAGACGCAAGTATATTTCGAATCCTCATACAATATCCGAAAGATTTTTTCTGATATAAACCTGATCTACATTGACTATGTGGTACAAAATTTGTCACATCACTGCAGAATGAGGAGAGAAACAATTATGTACCACATGGTCTAGTAGACCAGGTCCACAACAGAATTGTTCTATCTGAAAAGAGTGATTTCGAATAGAAATATGGCTAGTGATTATTGAATCGAAATTTGGATCAAGAAGTCATAATGTCACATTAAATTCTAACAATCATTTTCATTTTATACTCTTTAATTCTTATTTGATTATCATTATTGTAGAAATATATAGTGGTAAAGTACATTGTAAACTGGGGACAAAAAATTTGTGTAAAAGAAAAGTGACAAGAAAGATTTGTAACCATTTCAATCCAAATGATTAAAGAGGCTTCAAATTTCATCACACACCTACCTTGTTCCAAGAACTTCAGAAAAGGGTTGGCGAAGCATGCTATAAAATTAAACAAAACCAGAGTCCTATGACTCACCAGAACTCAAGTCTAGATCCCTTCTATTTTGCCTCTGTTTTTTTTTATCTATGTAGAAAAATAAAATAAAATAAAATTCAAGCACGATGCTTCTTAGAAGAGTACACTATATTCTGAAATAAACACTAATAATGGCAAAATAAGTGGAATTCCAAGCTTCTACTAAATTTTCTTCTTACAATAATATATATTCAGAGATGAAGATGTTTTTTGCAAAAAAACTATGAGCAAATCTAGTGATGGGCAGTAGATAAGATTCTTTACGTAGTAGTAGTAGTAGTAGTAGTAGATAAACATTCTTTTGCCATCTTGAATCTACCGTGTCAAGAAGGAAAGAAATGACATTGTACTAGATTATAAACCTTTCCTATTTGTCTAAACATCGACATGTTTAAGGTTTGAGTCTAATAAAGAGATACCTGCTACTCTTCAACAACATTCACCAGCTCATACTCCACCAGAGACAGGTTGTTATCCTCTTTCACCTCAAATGCAGCCGGTTCAGTGACTTCAATACGACCCCATTTGTCAACTGCTAGCCTCATTGTTCCCTTGAACATGTCAATCTTTGCATTTCGCACTACAACCGTTGCACCAGGTTTCATCACTTCAACTGAACGGGGATACGCAAAAAGGGAGCATACAAAGCATAAAAATTAATGCAGTTAGATATCTTGAAGAAGGACAAATGTACTCTACAAACAGACTTCTCAGCCACTTTAACTTGTTTAATCAATGGGATATTGGATCACCGTGTCTACGTTAGATAATGAGAAAAGAAGCTGGCTGAGAAAAAGAAATCCAAAGAAGCTTGATTACAATGTCAATCAGAGATAATGAAACATAGTATCAACTCGGAATCCCCAGGATCAAGACAAAGAGGCATGCCCGACTCTGGGATTAAAAAAGCGCGCCTCAGGCGCGAGGCGAGCTTCAAAACGCCTCCAGGGGTCTGAGGCGAGGGGTGTCCACAAAGCGAGCCCGAGGCGACGTGAGGCGCGCCGAGGCGACCGAGGCGATTCGTTACGCACAAAAATGATAAAAATTGCATCATAGGCTAACAATACTCTTTGACCTAATATAAAAGATGCCGAAAAGTTTCTTTTTGTCTTCTGCCTCATTACTTTCTGCTCCTCAGGTAAGTTCTTCTTCCTTCATCTCCATCTTCTTTAAATTCCTTTATCCTCTTTTCTCTTATTTTTTTTTCTGAATTTTTTATTTCAACTTTGGATCCTTCTTCTTCTTTATTTTCTGATTATTTTCAGTTTTTTTTTCCTGATTTTTTTTCATGATTTTTTTTCAGACTCTCGTTAGCTGCTCTCTCCTCCTCTCAGGTGCGTTGATGAGGACGATGAGTATTAGTTTGTATGAGATAATATATGAATAGGTTTTATGTTTTTTTTTTTCCATGTTTTTTTTACTCAACTTTAAGATGTTGGGCACTTGTGAATGATAGAAGTTGTCTTTTTTATGCGTTTAACAGTTTACGATATTTTTGTCTGGACAATTTGGGAGATAATATAAAATATATGCTTTTATCTAGTATTTATAATATTGAAATAATGTTTATAATACAAAATTGTATATAAATTTAATTTATGACAATTTTTGCAAAAAAAGTGCGCCTCGCGCCTTTTAAAACTAAGGCCCGACTTGAACAAAAATCCACAGGCACAATAACAAGTACTAAATTCAAACATTCCAAATATCAGGATAAGTAGGAATAGGTTATAGAGATATAGACATTTGTTATGAGGCCACCTAGCTCAGACACAAAAAATCTTCAATTGCGTTTTAAATTTTATGAAGCAAATAACAGGCACAAAAGGCAAGAAATCGAGCCACGACGTCAATTATGTTGATTTTCACGGTAGGAGATAGTGCTCACATGAACAGAAGGTTGTTGATTCTCCAATATTTTTGTCCCAAGACTCCTAACCTTTCCAATGTGAACATAGTTATCCTCTTTGTACTAATCTTTCCAAAAATGTGCCTGTTGTGTTGGAGATCAATACCTTTGTTTCAAGAAGCATATTATAAACTATAAGTCCTCATTTAGAGGAATCAATTAATCTGAAGTCTGAACCAAGAAGACTCAGAAATACATAAATTGGAGTTCTCATTTCCATAATCCATTCAAAACCCCATATATGAAAGTGACATGAAAAATAATTAAAAGTACCTTGGCAAACTCAAATATTTTGATAAAGGTTTCATAAAGTTGACCTAATTTGACCGCCTGTAGTGAAGGATATTTCTTCTTTAATTGCATGAAAGAGTTCCATATCAGGGAAAGATTACATACCGAAAGTGCTTAGAAATTTTAGAAAAAATGCAACCTCTCTTTCGGAATCCATTAATGATAATAGTACCCAATAAAAACACATAAAAGGAAAAAATGCCTAGTATGCCTAGTCTATTCCCTATCTATGCATGACAAAATGTCCAAATACATACTATGAAGAGTTCCCAAAGATGAAGATATAAATTTCCATAACATGACACCTCTATTTAAATATTACACATGGCAAGACGAATGAAATAAATCTCTGCAGATAAATAATTGAAGAAAAATCACAAAAGCTTTTTAACATTCTCAGCCACTGATAATCTTCCATTTCAGAAGAGAAACTTTATGAAAACATAAACAACATTTAACATTGATAAGAAATACCATTTAGTCAGTCAAGGCAGATAATTTCTAGCAAAGAAAATCCACATAAATTTAGCAAATGGATACGTCATTTTCTGATGAGATCAAAAGTGAACGAACTATGCACTGGTTCTAATCCGAAACATTAATATGGCTGATATAGAGAGAGAGGCATGTACTTGCATAACTTTTAGAATCAATTGTAAGGAACAGAAGAAGAGAACGAATGACACTTTTGAAATTGTCGAATAGCTCAGGAAAGGAAAAGTATTGATCCACAAAATAGAACAAATTTGATCCAATTACCCTCATACAATGGTACGTACAAGACAGTGACTATGTTCGTATTAAACTCTAGCATGGAGCACACATATCAATCAGGAGAACACGTTTCGGGACACGTAATGACAACAAACTACTTAACACTTTTCCAAAACAATAAAAAAGATAAAGAAATAACGCAAAATTATTGATCTCAAAGAAAAATGATCAAAAATAGGCTGGGAAAGAATTACTTCCCTGTTTGTACCACCTAGGAGCGACATATCAAATGTATCTCATTCTTCTATGAGAAACATTAATTAACTCAAAAATTCTTTACTCGAAACCTTCGGCTAATAACATCATTCTAGGTCCTTTAAAATCAAGAACTCATAAACTTCATACAATCAAATTTATACTTTAATAATCATAAAATTTAGTCTAGCAAATGGGCTTACAAGTAAACACATTTTAGAAAATGAAACAAGATGTCACATACTAAACCACATAACGGCTTCCAAAGAAAACTAAAACTACAAACCCAAATATAAAATAGATAATGGAACTTCATGACCAACACAACATGAACCACGTTTTCTGCAAGTCAAAATGGAAAATATATTGTTTAGAAATCCCATGGTAACTTTCCTTTTCCTCACCTTAACAAGCGATTGCCGTATTTTACTCCCTCCATCCCAAATTATCTGTCCTTATTTCATTTCATTTTTAATCTGTCCATATTTCTTTATTAATCTCTCCTAAATTAACTGTGTAACTCTTTAAATAAATAACTCATTAATGATGATTTTTCCACTCCTACATCTTCCATTGAATTTCAGAGAGAGACAAAATAGAGAGAAAAGAAAGTACAATTAATTTGGGAGTAAAATTAAATATGGTCATGTTGGATAATTTACCATATTCTATTAAAATTTGAAAAAATCTTAATTTTCATGCAGAACACAAAATTTTGACACATAATTTGTGAAAGAGGGAGTATTTCTTTCAAAGATTAAAGCCACGGGTATACATATCCGACGTCACATTCTCCAATCCATAAACAAAACAAAAAAAGAAAAAAAAGCAAGTTTTAACCCAAATTAAGCTCTAAAATTACTGAAACAAACCACATTATCACATTTCCAGCAATCTAAACTAGAAAATAAGAAGAAGCTTCATCTATTATACCTTGATCGTTGCGAGCGGTGAAAAGAATGGTGGCGGTGTCGTCTCCGACGAGGCACTCAGAAATGCGAGTGTTACGTAGGTGAGGAGAAACAGCAAGACCTTTCTGTAAAACAGTGTTAGTGTTTATGATCTTCACGATTAGAGTGTGGCCGTAAGTCTCGGGCTTCAAAGTCTCCACCTTTACAAATACAGGCTTTCTCAGAGCCACCACCGGTTTCGCCGCCGCCATTGATCACCGCTTCCTACTAATTCTCGGCTCAGATCAAAACCCTAACCCTAAAGTATTATTTATGGATATATACTTCTTTGAAAGGAAATGGAGAAAAATCAGAAGAATGTGAAGCGTTTGGTTTGAGTGGAAGTTACCTTTAGTGTGGCTTCTTTCTTCTTGGAATCATTCTTTTTCTTTTTTTCTTTTTTATTTGAGAAACTTTCTCAAATAGCCCTGATCTTGTTTGGATATATAGGATTAGTCCTTATAAATTTCTTTTATGCCGTCTCTTTATTGACCTGAATAATTCGATAGAGGTATACATGAATATTTTGCCCACTTCTCCATTGCTGAATTTTTTTTTTAAGTTATTGAAAAAAATTATTGTTTTGTAAAAGTAAATTTGTATGTACATATTAAGTTGTTCTCATTTGCTGAAAAATTAAATAAATCTTCCTCTAAAATCCCAACGAGAGACAATCAAAATAAAAAATTGTTTATATAATTATTTTGTATTTAACATGTCTTTTAATAAAATTTTAATAAAAATAAGTAATTGCAGCATAATATAAAGCGTTTTTTCAATTTAACTTTTTTGGGTTTATTTTAGATAATAAGTTGTTCTAATAAACAATTGAGAACACATCAGTACTTAATAGTAGCTTATTTTAAATAAAAAATTATTTATAACTGAGGAGAACATAACTAAACAATATTTGTATATATGCGACATGTGTTGCTCTCATGCAGTAAACGGGCGATGAACTCTCAATCATTGAATAAGAGGTACAAGCTCCTCATATTAGGACAATGCCGGCAAAACATCCCATTTAGTCATTTTCGTATTTTGAGATTGGGTTAATGCCTCATTTGTTTTATTTTGAATTTTAGGTCCATAACGTATTTTCGATCTACCAATAAACGACTTCCGTCCTGATGTCAATCATGTGCATCACATGTGAGTTACCTTTTGAGGGTATTTCAGACATTTCAATCTATTTTATACCCGAGAAAAACCTCAGTACCCAATTGTTAAAAAAATAATCATGAATACTCAATTAAAAATAACTAGAAAACTCTAAACCCACTTCATCTTCATCCTCTCACTTTCCCCTGCAAAATCAATTATCCATGGAATCCAAACTCAAAACCCTTAACCCGACCCTCGTCGCCATCTCAATATCATGAACACTAATTAAGGATCTAAATTTTTTTACTCAAAATCCACTAGCTGGCACTTTGAAATTTTCTTCTCATAGGAGTTTATATTTGTCATATTCCTCATTGACGAAGAGAAGAGAAGAGGACATAAGGCTTGGGCTGCCATGGTCGGCCATGGACACCCCAAAAGTTTCTAATAAATAATTTTCATATAAATTTTTCTGTTTTAAGTGAAAAAGAATCATCATATTCAAATTCACAAATTTTCAGCTCCAATTTTGACATCCATGGACTAAAAGGGCGGTATTTTCTCTCAATTTTGTATCAGCATAATATTTGAATTTGGGATTTGGGTTGTTTTTGCTTGATTTAGATAAATCTTTTAGTTACCCATAAAATCTTCTTTTCTGGGTTTTTTTTATTTCTAGGGTTATTTTATGGTAGGATTTGTTTGTTTTTGCATTTCTTGATAATTCCTGCTCCAATATTTCAATCTAATTATTATTTTTTTTAATTTTGTATATAAATGTTGAAAGTATTAAACTTTGCTAGTTATTGAAGATTATTTTTTTTGTTGAATTTTGTCACACCCTGTAACCATGGACGATGATATGGCAGTGCCTCATTGGTTAACGAAGCACCAAAGCCCACAATCAGAGATTACTAAATAAAGCAATTCAATTATGAAATCCATAAATAGTAAAAATGCACTAGTAGAAGCGTAGTTCTGAAAAGGAAACTAATTTCTAAGTTATTACAAACTGAAAATGAACTAATTGTTCCATAATAAAAAGTTAGAACGGGAAATAACAATTGTTCAACAATTAGTAGTTTATGATCACTCTTTGTAATCCACCTCCCATGTGCCATAATCATAGTACTGGTTCTCACCTAAATCATCGGCAAAATAAGATAAAAGCGAATGGACTGAGCTCCGTTGCTCAGAAAGGACCCAAATTTAATAATAAATGCGTAACAAAACAGCTTAAACAGGCAACATAGATTCCTGTTTTCCCAAAATACTCACTTTTGAAAATATGCTCGACACGACTCGCTCAAGTCCCACTGGACTCAAGATAATGTTTTTAAATTAAGTGGGTTTAGAGTTTTTTGGTTATTTTTAATTGAGTATTAATAGTTAAAGTTTTTAACAATCGAGTATTCAAGTTTTTTTTTGTGAAAAATAGATTGAAATGTCTAAAATAACCTTAAAAGGTAACTCACATGTAAGGCACATATTTGATTTAACGGGCGTTTTAACAGAAAACTGGACGGAAGTTCTTTATTAGCCGGCTGAAAATACGTATGGACCTTAAAATTCAAAATAAAACGAATAGGACTTTAACTGCAATCTCAAAATACAAAAAAGACCAAATAAGCTATTTTGCCGAACAATGCCTTATTAGCTTAGTCCTTAAGCCTTGAACCATTTATTTTTTTCTTAAGCCTTGAACCATGCAATATCCTTTTTACGTTCTTTATTCATAAATAAGTATTACTATCTAGAGTTTCATCATGCATGTTACGAAATCTATCATAATTATTTTATTTAATAAGTCAAGATGCCAAATATCATCTTAAAAACAATAATATAATAATTATAGCATTTGGGGGAATAATACAGTAAAATGTAAAGTTAGAAAAACCTTAGAATTCCATAGAATTTTCTTAAATAGTACGCCATTTCCGGGTTTGATCTGGTTAAAAGACTTAAATACCCTAATCTTTTATGTTCATCATTGTGAAATTCATTGTCAACTTTTCTTAAAGATGTTCTCAATGGAGCAATTAGATTGCAGTAATCTCCCATCTCATCTAACGTGCATTGTGCTAACGTAACTGCGATTAAATTCCCCATGGCATCCATAAGGGGTGGAGAGATTCCCCGTCTTAAGTCCACCACGTGAAATGCCCCAAATACCTTTTTGGTAGTATTTTTAACTCATGTCACATCAATCAAATGCTTCCATATAAAAGCTGATACGATTTCGACTTTAGTGGAATTTTTAAAACCTTATCTAGTAGAGACTAATTTTTTCATCCGTGTCAATGTTTCTGAATCGAACACGAACCTCTTTGTGTCACACCCATATATTCTATATTCTAGATAAATAACGTATAAAATTGCGACAATTATTAGTGGATAGATATTAAATGACTTACATTATTTCAAGAAGAAAGTTAAGTATCGAATGCGAAATATTTAATCAATTTTTTTTTATATGAACAATAATATTTAATCTCATACGAAAAGTTTGTATAATATTCAATGTTGATGTTAACTGATGGTTCATGTTTAGAGAGCAAGGTGTTTATCAGTAAAACTACTCCTCTTGCAGGTCTCCTTAGCTTATCAGTAAGGACTATTTATAGAAAATTTTGCTTGCTAACAAAACGCATGCCACATTTGCAGGTTCACTTGACCTAAAAAAAAAAAAAAAAACTAATTCGATGCGGTTCGAATCTAGTATGACACTTTTTGAGACACTAATTATGACAATATTGTAACATATATTAAAATGAATAAACCTTAAGGACGGATGTTTTCTCAAAAATAAAAAAATAAATAAAAAAAAATAATAAAAAAAAAAAAACCTTAAGGATGGATGAATAAACGTCACATAAAATATCATAGCAGATGCGTTTATCAAAATCTTAAAGGCGGATTATCACATCAAAGAAAGGGGATCTTATAAAAGCGCAAGAAAAAACATAACTCAACGATCAGTACAATAAGAAATTGTTGTTCGCATGGCCGTGTGAAGGGAACACGGAGCCTGAGGCAAAAATTTATAGGAGACTTATATTGAATATTTTGAAAAGCTTAAAGATTATTTTTTTTTAAATTATTTTTCTTGATTTTTCAGCTGCAAAATTACTTATTAAAATTTTATATTAAAGATGTTCTAATAAATTATTTTTAATAGATAATATACCTAATTCATTTAATCTATCTTGTGACATAATTGATCTTAAATAAGATTTTATTAGTTTTAATTTTGAAAACTTCTTTCAGCAGAATCAACTGTTACAAGTATAATTAATAAAATTCTATAAATAATACATGCATTTGGAAAAGACTCTAATTTTTTAATGAAATTTATTATCTCAATTGGAATATTAATTCTTAAAATAAATCAAATCCATCAACATCTGAATGTTCATTAAATTTTAAAGAATTTTTAGGTTAAGACAAGAGTTTTTTAATTCATCATAATTTAAAACTTTTAACTTGTTTAGGCGTGATCAATGCCGAAGATGTCGTTTAATTTCTGGAAACTAGGAGATGCAAATTGAGATTAACACGTAAATGAATGAAGATTAATTTCAGGGTTAGGCTTATGTTAAGTGGGAAATTAGTGGAAATTTTTTTTAAGTGAAACTTTAGTATAAAAAAAAAAAAAATTAGAGCCTTTATATTATGGGGGCCTGAGGCGATGGCCTAAATAGCCTCATGATTGACACGGCTCTGTTGTTCAACATCTCTCTCAGTCCATTAAGCTGAAATGCGCGAGTGTCCAATGGCACCGTTTAGTTTAGGTTAAATTAATTCTCTTCTGAATTCGTTTAACTTAGTTCTTAATTCTTTAATCCTGAATCATACATCCTGATAATTAGAAAAATTAAGTTTATTTTGAAGTCAAGTTTCCATTGTTACATTATTCTTAATAAAATTGTGATTCGCTCCGACTTAAGTTATTAGTTATAAATCATATTCAAATTGATTAATTCTAAAAAAAAAGATCACTAAACAGACGATCAGAACTCCCATATGTATATTTGATCATCACATTGACTCCCCTTTTTCATCTTATAACAGAAAATTATAGTGCAGAACATATAAAACAAAAGCACTTGCTTCTACACATTCCCAGCAATCTTCAAACCCCTCTTTTTACGCTGACTCGTAAGGAACTGGCAACCTTTGAGTTTCAGGACCAGCCACCATGTCCTCCCATAGCAAGTCCGAAAGCGCCATCGTCAACTCGCCAACTTGCCCTGGTAACAATAACACCTTGATTAGTACTAATTCACCAGGTGGAAAATGGTTAGGGCCCCCGGGGAGGGGCGAGATGGCTTCCAGAGGCGGAACTAGAGGGTGGTGGTCACTTCGCCAAAAAAAATTAAAATGTGAAAAGTTTCTATAGCAAAAAGTGATTTTTTATTTTTTTTTAAATTTACATTATGTCTTTTCAGAACTCGGCCGTTCAACATATAACTTCTAGTTCCGCCCCTACTTTGATCGTTTATTCTATCACTTTACGGTGGTCAACAAACCGACTAGAATTAGCCCAAAACATGCAATGTCAAGCAAATTTTGCACTGAAATTGAGTAGAGGTAGAGATTAGAGAAAGGTGAGGGATTACCATCTCCAATAGGTTTGTCATCCCAGGCGATAATTGGCAAAATGGGAAGAGTGCTTCCCACATACATCATTTCGGCATATGTTTTGGCATCTTCAACTGTGAGATTGTCAGTTTTAACACTTTTAAGAAGACCCTTTTCCACAAGCTTGGGTGCAAGTTCAAGAAGCCTAGCTGCGGTGCAGCCGCGCAATATTTTGTCAAACACGGGTAGAATCAGCTCCTTGTCATTCGTTATAAAGGCCACGTTCACGTTTGGACCCTCTGCAATATATCCTTCTTCATCAATCCAGATGGAAGCAAATGCTTCCTGATCTTCGGCTTCCATTTTGGACAGGACATTCGGGAGATAGTTTACGTTCTTCATTGTGGCAAAGAGCGGTTGCTTCATAGGGATAGTAGATGTAATCACTTTAACCCCTTCTTTGCACTGCGAAAAGTCTTCATCAATCACCACAGCATAAAATGCTGATGTTGGGCATTCCGCGGGAGAAAGCAAGAAATCTCCAGGCCCTGCACTTAGCCAGTATCGCAGGGTCCCTTTTCTGCACTTTGATGCAGCGGCGAGCTGAATAAGAATGCTCCTAAGTGTAGATTTAGGGAAGGGAGATGTGATTCTAGCTTTTGATGCTGATATAAGAAAACGATCCAAATGAACGTCCAACGCATAGAGATACCTGCACAAAGAAAAAAAGGTAGGCAAAGTCAAAACATTAATTCGAATATAGGGTGCTACGAACATTAACCGTTAAACTATTTAAATTATTCAAAAAAGGAAAAAAAAGCAGTATAAGGTGGTAGTATAAATATAATGATATTCAAGCCTTTTGAAAGACATTCAAATAGAAAGTTGTTAATTTGTATGTCAAGTAAAAGGTTCCTACCCATCAAGAATAATTGCTGTATCAAATACACCATGTCCTCGATGAACCATGTGATCATCCATTGGAATTACCATCATTGCAGGATCCAGAATAATCCCGCCAAATACACTCGAATACATAGCTGGATACGGCTGCTTCACGGACTTCCACTTCTCTTGCAGTTTTCCCAACAACTGTTGAAATTCAGAAACATCGACAATGAATGGCTTTTAGCTTGTATTACAAGAGGAAAGATTATCCAAGTAAAAAAAGAAGGAAAAACCGGCACTCTTCACTGCTTCAGTTAAAAACAGTATGTCCCATGGGAGATTCACGATAGGCTGATAATCATTTCCAAGAAAAACTTGTTATTATCTTGCACTAGTTCTTCTAACAACTAGCATAAGCTCTATTTGAATCGCTAAAAATTCGGAACACGTATAATTTCTTTTCCCCTTTTTTGTACATTAATGGTCACAATATGTCAATTACACTTTAATTCTAGATCATAAGGCTTCTAATTTCGCACCTATATACACAACAATTTTCTCCTACTTTAGATAAATAGGATGAATTAAGCTAACAGCAACGGTCATAATTGGTCGAATCTCCTACAGATTTTAGTTTTATAGGTAGATAGGCTTAAGCAGAACTCATCATTCCAGCATGAGTTAACAATAACAACAACAACATAATTCATTAACTCCCCAATAATTGTGTATGTCCGGGGATGGATAAGAGACAGATCTAACCTTCGGCAATAAATGCACAAAGTGTTTGCTCACTGAAACAGATGGATTGGAGACTAACCTAACATTTGGCAATGAGTGCACAAAGTGGTTGCTCACAGAATATCATTGAAACAATGGTCTCATATACCGTCGATTTTACTACAGAATCATCCCCTCAAATCAAAGTCAAAAGGCATCAGAGAAGGCAAAATCAAAATGAAGAGCAAGAGTATATGAAACAAAGTTCAGTACAAAATTCTGCTTTAAAATTGGAACCAATAATATACAAGCAACAGAGTCAATATTAAGAAATTGAAGTATTATACAATAAAAAGGGGGAAAAAGGAAACAATTCAAGAATGAACAATTATGCCCAAAAGTCAACCCATAAAAAGGAAAAGATTTTATTTTTATCATAACTGACCTCTGATCCTGATGAAAATGCATGAACTTTGAAGCTTTCTTCATTGTTGACATCCGATGCCACTGAATCAAAGACAGGGAAATCAGTAAATTCAAGAAGAACCCATCAAACAAAACTTCATGAAAATCTTTAAAAACCCAAATGGGAGAAAAAAAAATTACATACAAGAATTGGGGATTGCCATGGAGAAATTTCAAAGAAAAGGGTTGATTAATGAATACGGATAGTTAAGAATTGAGAATGGTGGTGCCGTCCATTTATGAAGAATGGGATGAAATAAAAAGACAGAAATTGTGAACAATTTAATAATAAGGTGGAAATAGAAAAAGGATTCCAAAGTTGTCTCGAGTTCGAACAGTTTGTAGGATGAAGTTCCATAAGAAAGACGAATGTTGCTTGCTCACTATTGTCTTTTACTTTGTTTTTGTGGGAATTTTTTTTTCTTCCACAAATATCATACTCACTCCATTCCGTATTATATGTCGGGTAGAAAATGTATCGAGAAATGAAGAAGAAAAAAAATTAATAAAATAGTTTTTTATTCAAAATATTAAGTAGTTTGTTAGTCAAAATATCATATTGATTTTATTTTGATATTTTGACAAAGGAAAAATTCTATGGTAGAACTGTCTTTGTGGACAGGCTTCACAGCCCTCTCACATGGGTTGGAGCGGGATCAACCTTGTAAGTAGAACATGCTCCAACTCATGTGACAGGGACGTGGGACCAGTCCCACAAGGACGTCTTCATGCCAGAGTGACTATGTGACAGAGTAGTTTGTTAGTCAAAAATTCAAAATATCAATGACCCCCCGAACTAAGGGTCCAAAGTTTAAGGATCCATTCTTTACATTGTATCTTCATCCCCCTACTAGGGACTCAACAAAACCGTTACAGTCCCAAAGATCTCCTCTTCGGGTTAAGACCCTAGAAGTTCACATTTCACAAGATCACCCGGGATCTACACAACACTATAAGACGAACGAATCATGCTAATCAATTGTTCCTAGACAAGAGCTCAAATAGAAGGCGACGACTCAGTCGACCAAAACCAAATAGAACTGAAACGAAGACAACCAAAAAGGACGACCCGTGCGATAAACAATTAGGCAAGTTCATCAATTAACCAATTAACAATCCACAATTCACGAATAACACTTAACAATAACAAATCACGTAATTTCAAGTATAATAAAGCAGTAAATCAATTTAGGAATTAGATTATAAAGGGATAAATCGAGCCCAAGGCAATTACGAAATATTTAAAGCAATTAAAACTCAATCCATGCAATTACTTCGTAAATCAAAAGTTTATGCAATATATAATCTCCAAAATAGTTCCAAATCATAAACCCAACATTACCCACTGTTTATAAATGATTATAGAAAAAGAATTACACAACGATGGGGTCCTTACCTCTCACGAAAGCAATTAATAACAGAAAACCCGGAATTACACTATCAGTCCCGTTCGCAGAGCGATAACTTTATTCTGGAAACTCTGAATTGCGTGCTGTCTGCGCTCAATCGAAGCACTTTCAATTATCTTCGATTTGATATGTTGTGGGTCTAAAACAGACACCGGTGGTCCTGTCAACCGTCTGCTCGAAGTTCTGGGCAGAATATTCTCTCTTCATTTCTCTCTCAAAATTGTGTGTAGGTTTTCTTGTGTGTGAAGGAAACTTCCAAAAAAAAAACCAGCCCTCATAGAGTTTCAGTTTTAATATATTACAATTTAGGTCGCTCACCTTTTTCATAATTACACTCATGACCCCACATACATAAAATTGCACATGCACACACATAACACATAAAAGTCATCTAGCACATAACAATTAATTCATGGCACTTATTATTAACTACGTTATTTACGAATTAAACACATAAACACATAATTCACATAGGCGAAAGGTCCCAGGTATCACATTCTTCCCCCCTTATGAAAGTTTCGTCCCCGAAACTTACTAACCATGGTCTCTGAAAAGATGAGGGTACTTCAACCGAGATTCGTCTTCCAACTCCCAAATGGCTTCCTGCTCTGAATGGTTGGACAACTGAATCTTCACATACAGTATATTTTTTTGCCTCAGGGCTTGATCCTTTCTATCCACTATCCGAATTGGTACCTCTTCATAAGACAAATCTTCTCGAACTTCCAACAACTCAGCTTCCAAAATGTGGCTCGGGTCAGGCACATACCGCCTCAACTGTGACACGGGGAATACATTGTGTACCCGTGACAGTGTTGGCGACAAGGCCAAACGATCTGCCAAATCATTCACCTTCTCTAAAATCTTGTATGGTCCAATATACCTCGGGCTTAGCTTCCTCTCTTGTCGAACCTCATAACTCCATTCGTTGGTGAAGCCCGAAGATACATTTTATCACCAACTTGAACTTCCAGCAACCTTCTTCTACTATCAGCCCAACTCGTCTGTTTGTCTTGTGCTGTCTTCATTCGTTCCCGAATCAAGGGTACTTTCTCCAAAGTTACCTGAACCAATTCCGGACTCGTTATCAACTTTTCCCAGATGTTGTCCCAACAAAATGGCGATCTACACTTTCTCCCATACAGAACTTCATATGGTGTCATCCCGATGCTTGACTAATAACTGTTGTTGTAGGCAAACTCGACCAAGGTCAAATGGTCTACCTAATTACCCTTGACATCCAACACGCATGCACAAAGCATATCTTCCAAAGTCTTAATTGTCCTCTTGGACAACCCATCGATTTGATGATGATAAGCATTACTCAAAGACAACTTTGTCCTTATAGTTTCATTGAAACTCATCCAAAACCGAGATACGAACCCCGTGTCCCGATCTGAAACAACACTAACAGGTACCTTGTGAAAACGAACAATCTGATCCATGTAGAGCTGAACAAGAGTATCCGTGGTCGCTGTAATCTTCATCGGTATAAAATGAGATGATTTCGTAAGTTGGCCCACAATCACCCAAATCGTACCCTTCCCGATCTTATCCTTAGGTAACCCGACTACGAAATTCATAGTAATGTGTTACCACTTCCATACGGGAATCTCAAGAGGTTTAAGCAAGTCGTCGGGTCTCTGATGTTCCGCCTTAACTTTCTAGCAAACGAGACACTTAGCCACAAACTTGGCTACGTCCCGCTTCAATCCTTTCCACCAAAAGTTATTCTTCAACCCCTTATACATCTTCGATTCCCCCGGATGCACCGATAATCTCGAACTGTGAGCTTCTTGGAGAATCTCTAATTTCAGGCCCAAGTATGAAGGTACACACAATCTACCCTGAAACCGAAGACTACCATCTTCACGTATCTGAAATTTCGATCTGCTCCTGACTGTACTAAGTCCCTTTCCTTACTCAAATCTGAATCCAACATCTGTGCCTCCTTAATTCTCTCTAAAATAGTTGGCTAAGCTACCAAAGCTTCCAAAACGTTCCGAATAGACTTAACAACTTCTATCTCCAACTTCTCAAACTTGACAATTAACTCCCGCTGACCGGTTATTAAGGCCGCTTGCTACCCCGAGCTTTTCCTACTCAAAGTATCGACCACACGATTAGCTTTACCGGAGTGGTAACTAATCGTATGATTGTAATCCTTCAACAACTCAAGCCACCTCCTCTGCCTCATGTTAAGCTCATTTTGTGTGAAAAGGTACTTAAGATTCTGATAATCGGTGAAAACTTCACACGGTTCTCCATACATGTAATGCCTATATAACTACAAAGAAAACAGGACTGCGGACGAAATGTAAGACGATGCCTAGGATGAATGGTTCGTCCGCACCCTGCTAAAAACGAAAAATTAAGTGCAAAACTTGTACACAAGTGTACTATCTTGCACCAAATCAAACCCAACCCTAAATACAAGTTAAAAGACTTAAAACCAGGTATCAAATATGACCAAAACATGAATAAACAAGTTGAACAACAAATAAGCCATATAGTCATATTATTCGTATATGTTTGCTTACACAATCGAGTGATTTGCCTACACGATATACTCCATCACAACAACATTTAGATGCTTAGAACATCACTACTGTTGTGAAACTACATCCCGCAATTCGAGCTCAATCATCTATTCACGACTAATCAACAATGACTGTAACGATCCAAGTTATAGTCCAAACTAGGACGGCCCAAGAAATTCAACACGTGGTTTCAGTATGATCCCCCGAACTAAGGTTCCAAAGTTTAAGGATCCATTCTTTACATTGCATCATCATCCCCCACCAGGGACTCCACAAAACCGTTATAGTCCCAATGATCTCCCCTTCGGGTTAAGGCCCAAGAAGTTCACATTTCACAAGATCACTCGGGATCTACACAACACTTCAAGACAAACGAATCCTGATAATCAATTGTTCCTAGACAAGAGCTCAAATATAAGGCGACGAATCGGTCGACCAAAACCAAATATAACTGAAACGAGGACAACCAAATAGGACGCCCCGAGCGATAAACAATTAGGCAAGTTTATCAATTAACCAATTAATAATCCACAATTCACGAATATCATTTAACAATAACAAATCATGTAATTTCAAGTATAATAAAGCAGTAAATCAATTTAGGAATCATATTATAAAGGGATAAATCAAGCCCAAGGCAAATACAAAATATTTAAAGCAATTAAAACTCAATCCTTCGCGGAGCCATAACTTTCTGCTGGAAACTCCGAATTATGTGCCATCTGCGCTCACTCGAAGCTCTTTCGATTATCTTCGCTTTGGTATTTTGTGGGTGGAAAACGAATATCGGTAGCCCCATCAACCGTCTGCTCCAAGTTCTATGCAGAATATTCTCTTTTCATTTCTCTCTAAAAATCGTGTATAGGTTTTCTTGTGTGTGAAGGAAACTTCCCAAAATCCCAGCCCTCATAGAGTTTCAGTTTTAATATATTACAATTTAGGTCCATTTCCTTTGTAATTACAATAATTACACCCACACACATAAAATTGTACATGTTCAAAAATTGCTTTAAAATAATAAGTAGTGAATGAAAAATTGTCTCACTTATCTAGAGAGTGACAACGGACGATGTAATTAAAGAGTTACATCTACAATTCCTTTGAATGATCTTCCATTGAATGTGAAATATATGGAACTTCTATTGAATGTGAAGGTGTTGGAAGTGAATTACATTTATCTAATACTACATCCAATGAGAAAGATATGGAACTTTCTTTGAATGATCTTCCATTGAATGTGAAAGATATGTAACTTCTATTCAGTGTGAAAATGTTGGAAGTGAATTACATTTATCTAATACTACATTCAATGAGAAAGTAATGGAAGAGTTGTCTTCCATGTCATTAAAACATCCCCTATTACATATGCTATAAAAGGAGACTTCCACTTCTCATTTCTACGAGAATAAAAATGCATTCTCTTTTCCTCTTTTAAAATCTCTTCATAGTTTTTATATAGTGTTTTGTGTCGTTTGTTCAAGTTCGATAGGCAAAGAGTTGGTGCTAACTGCTCTGTCGCTATCCGTTTTATCATGTGTCTGTTTTAAGAATGTTAGAAAATGAGTTAGTAAGTATATATTCAAAATGGCATAAAAGATTGTAGGTGGGTCCAATGGTTCGGAATATTGTTTTGCAAGGGCCTACAATGATATTTAGCAACCACATTGAAAAAGTTGATAAGTTTGACCGACAAACTTTAAAAGGTGTCAAGAAAATATGTCGTTTCATTTGACTACCTTGAATCTTGCAAGATTCTTGAATAGGATACCCCGGAAAAAGGAAGATAAAACTTCATATGGGTTATTTAAAGGCATGAGACCATCCTACAAACACTTACGAATATGGGGGTGCCTTACAAAGGTGATTGTTCTAACACCAAAAAGAAAAAAAAAAGATAGATCCTAAAACTATTGATTGTATCTTTGTTGGAGATGCACATAATATTAGTACTTATCATTTTCGTGTGTATGATTCTAAGGTTTCATAAGTAAATAAGAATATGATAATGGAATCAAAGAATGCTTCTTTCTTTGAAGATATATTTCCTTGCAAATCCAGTTATTATGCAAGTTCCTCAAAGATAACTTTTAAAAGCATGATGTTGAAAGTCTTAAACCAAGACGTAGCAAAAAAGTAAGGGTGAAAATCATTTGGAGATGATTTTCTAACTTATTTGTTGGAAAAATAACCCTTAACTTAATCAGAAGTTGTGAATTCTTCTGAATGTCTTTTACGTAAAGAAGACATAAAAAGTAAAATTGAGTAACACTTGGGAGTTAGTAGATCTCCCTCATGGTTGTAAACCTTGAAGGTACAAATGGATCTTTAAAACTAAAAGGTTACGAGTAACGAGAATACTTAGATATTTATTCTCTTGTGACGAGAGTAAATTTCATCCGAATAATTATTGCTATTGCAACGTTAAGAAATTTGGAGATAAATCAAATGGGTGGGAAAACAACTTTCTTAAATGAGAATCTAGATGAAAAGGTTTATATGGAACAACCTAAGGGTTTTGTAGTTCCTATAAAAGAGAATAAAGTCTGTAAATTGGTAAAATCAATGTATAGCTTGAAACAAGCACCAAAACAATGATATGAAAAGTTTGACTATGTCATGATTGAAAATAGATTTAAAATTAACGAATGTGTATGTGTCAAAGACGATGAAAATGGATATGTCATTTTAGATATTTACGTTGATGATATGCTTGTTGTTGGTAGCAATAATAAGATGATTAAATCTACTAAAAAAATGTTAAACTCAAGATTTGACATGAAGGACATGAAACAAACATTATTGATAAAATCACTAAAGATGTTTCAAATATTAAACCTTGGTGTGGTTGTTTCTGAAGTGAACTTGGTCGGATCAAATCCAAGTGAATGATGGATTGATACTGGTGCAACTAGACATGTTTCCATAAACAAATATATGTTCCCTACCTTCGAAGAAAGTGAAGTTGAGAAGATGTTCACGGGTAATTGCCAATGTTGACATAAAATTTCAATGAAAACTATTGTTGAAAATTATATATGACAAGATTTTAACTCTGAATGGTATCTTGTATGTACTAGAAGTACGCAAGGATCTTGTTTCTGGATCATTTCTAAATAATAATGGTCTTCACACTATATTATGTTGTCAAAACTGGAGTGTACGTTGAAAAAGGCTATGCAACCGATGAGTTGTTTAAGTTGAATAACTATTATCAATAAAGATAAGTCTTCAACTTATTTATTTGAGTCTTCCAATGTTTGGGATGACAAACAATGAGATGTTAATTATGAATCTATGTGTGATTAAATAACTTGGACCATATTCCCTCATTCCAACTTGATTCAAATAAAAAATAAAAAATTTGTGTTAAGGCAAAATTAGTCAAGTCATCGCTTCAATCAATTGAAAGAGACAGTGAACCTCTTGAACATATGTTTGCGATATGAAATTCGCTCAAACAAGAGGCGGTAATAAATATTTTATCACCTTTATTGATGATAGCAAAAGATAGTTGCTATGTGTATTTTCTAAAAAGCAAAGATAAAGCTTTAGAAAAATTTATTCTCTACATAAAAGAAGTTGAGTGGTTACAAATTTTTTAGAGGATATTCCGAAATGGAAAAGGCCAGTGCCTCTAATTTTGTATTTATTTAGATAATCAATCGACTATTGGAAGAGTACAAAATAATGCTTATAATGGTAAGTCTAGACACATCTGTGAAGTCAATTGAAATTATCTATGTTGACTATGTGAAGTCAAACGATAATATAGCGGATCCGTTAACCAAATGGTTAAATAGAGAGTTAGTTGAAAGGCTTACGAAAGGAATGAGATTAAAGACCAGGAAAAAAATAAAGATTACAAAGGAAACCCAACCTAGTTGACTGGAGATCCCAAGATCTAGGTTCAATGGGACAACCTAGTTGTAAAAACTTATTGTGTTCACTATAGGGTTAACCTCAAGTCATTCCTAAAACTGAAACAGTGATATTGAAAGGTTAAGGCTAGCAATATAGAAATTACTTTAATGATTCTTAAGTGAGTAATTATATTTCTAAGGACTTAAGTTAATCACCTATGTGAGAGAGAAGTGGGGCCACTTCAAATGAGAATTGTCGAGGGATTATTCTTTAGAAACTCTTGCAGAACCAGGTAGATGTTCATGGCCAAAATGAACAAACATGAAAATGATTCCTGTGTGAAATATATGTCTCCTTTACACAAAAAGTAGGACAGTTCAAAGACATCGTGTCTACTGGACAGCTAGTAAAGCGCGTTATTCTCACAAGAGAAGGTTCAAATGGTAACTCATACCTATCCTATGCAGGTTTCCGTTGTAGAACACTATTGAGTCAAAATCAAAACAATTTTTCATTCATGTGGGGATTGATGAAAAATGACTTTAAAATAATAAATAGAGAAAGAAAAATTGTCTCACTTATCCAGAGAGTGACATCGGACAATGTAATTAAAGATTTACATCTACAATTCCTTTGAATGAAAGATATAGAACTTCTATTGAATGTGAAGGTGTTGGAAGTGAATTACATTTATCTAATACTACATTCAATGAGAAAGATATGGAACTTCTATTGAATGTGAAAGTGTTGGAAAGAGTTGTCTTCAATGTCATTAAAACATCCCCTCCTACCTAGGCTATAAAATGAGACTTCCACTTCGCATTTCTATGAGAATAAAAATGCATTCTCTCTTCCTCTTTTAAAATCTCTTCATAGTTTTCATATAGTGTTCTGTGTCGTTTGTTCAAGTCCGATAGGCAAAGAGTTTGTGTTAATTGCTTTGTCGGTATCCGTTTTATCCTGGGTATTGAGCCCTGAGCACACATATGGAGGGGACGAATCTGTTTTAAGGAGATTGTGACCAACACAATACTCAGATTGTTGTCTTCTTATTCTCCTTTTATTTAATTTATTTCAAGTATTGCTATTTTATTTATCCATTTTAAAATATTTGTTATATTATCTATAATTATTATTTTATTATATGTGGATAATTTCTTTTATGTCATTTTGAATATATACTTACTAACTCATTTCCTAACAGTACATGCACACACATAACACATAAAAGTCATCTAGCACATAACAATTAATTAATGGCACTTATTATTAATTACGTTATTTACGAACTAAACACATAAACACATAATTCACCTATGCGAAAGGTCCCAGGGTATCACAAATATGGATTTCATTTTCCTGAAAGAAAATCAAATGGGGGAAAGGAAAAAGTTCAAGAAATTGAAATTCAAACCAAACTAATTACAAAAGACACATTAATTAAACAAAAGAAAAGAATCACAGTATACAAAACTGGAACAAATAAATCAAAAAATGAGTAGCAGTTTTTTGAGCTCCAAAAATTCAAAGACTCATCTCCATACTTTTTGTATTTTTAACAAACTGATTTGATTCCAAAAGAAAAATGGCATATAAACATATGTGAGTTTTGGAAATTCAACACTATTGGATCAGTATAATACACCATTTGATCAATCTCTTCATTAATTTTTGGTGTCATTCAAATAATCTATTTATTTATAAATCAAAAGAAATCTTGATAAATCAATCTAATAGAATCTATAATAATCTGCATAGAGTTAAATTAATGCAAAGAGTCAGCAGGATTCACAGACTTTTAAAAATCAGTTAAAATCTTTTAAAATCTATTGAATACACCCTTATTAATTGGTCTGTTACCTAATGTAGATTGCTTTCCTAAATATTTAGTAGTATCGTGTAATAGGTAGTTACTTAACATGGGGTAGACTCACATGTATATCTAGGTTCTCTATTCCGCAAAAGTGATATATATATATATATATATATATATATATATATATATATATATATATATATATATATATATATTTATGTGTGTGTGTGTGTGTGTGTGTTATTCCAAATCTTTTATGATATTAGAGTGGGCCCTTAGACGTATATGCGAGCTAATAATTCTCATGTGGGCTTGATTGTCCCCGTGTGACCCAAAATAGGCAGGTGTACCTTGAATTAACTTTCACCTTGATGTGAGGGAGAATATGGAAATATAAAGTCTTTCATTGCCTGCCTAAGAAATATCTGAATCACCCCTAAACTTTTGGGTTAACACCTCTCATTCTCAATTTTTTTTTTAGAGAATATGAAGGCTCATGAACTATTTGGCAAAAACGCCTATTTGGTCCTAAAAGATGTTTCTAAGAATCCTTCGAGTCCCGAAAGATTTTTTTTTTTCCTTTTAAATCCCGTATGTATTTACGCGCAGTCCTTTAAGTCCTTCCGTCCGATTTTCTGTCTAGATACCGTCAAGACAGTCATGTGCCTCACATGTGAGTCATTTTTAAAGGGTATTTCGGACATTTCAACATATTTATCTAAACAAACAATTGGGTACTCAATTGTTAAACAAAATAACTATGAGTACTAAATTTAAATAAATTAAAAAATAAAAATATCTAAACCCATTCCCTTCCCCCTCCAGCATCCTCCGCCCCCCCCCACCACCGTCCACCACCCCGCAACCATGGATATGAAGCTCATTTGACATTTTTTTTTTTGACATTTTTCTGCATTCTTTTGCAGTTTCATTAGAAATTAAAAAAATTAGTAGACCCACGAAACACAACCCACACAAGCAGCCAAATCAGAATGGATCAAAATCAAATATTCATCTTCTCCTTGAAGTATAGCTGATGAACACCTTATGAACCCAAAAATCTAACCATGGTAGATCATAAAATTATGAATAAAAACCTGTTCGACAAGCTACCAATTGAAGAAATATGCAAACCTCTATCCCAATATGTTCCAGAAGTTCGACTAAATCAAGGGGAGGCTTCTTTTACGGGTGGGAGAAACTCAAGCTATAGTCCCACAAATTAATCTGAAATATTTTCTAAAAACCCGGAAAGGCTAAACTCGTCCATGAGATTCCATAAGTTTATCAATGCTTTACTAAGTTGTTTGAGTTGCAAAAATCACAAAGAATAGATCGGGTTTTAGACCATGAATAGCAAGTTTAGCTATTTACACCACGTTTCTATCATAAGTTCTTTTTGCCACTTCCAACTAGTTAGAGTGAATTTTTCCGATGTGTATGGATATAACAGAGAGTCTCATGAAATTTACCTTTACGTGCCGCTTTATGCTTTTCGACTTCAAGTGACTCTACGGTGTTATCAAGTTTCGCCAAAAATGACTCGCCAAAATAACGTCGCCAATATTCTTGGGACAGCACTGGACAACTCATTCAAGCTTGGGTGAACCTTCGTGATAATCATGGAGGAATCCATTCCAAGCGTGGCGGAGAGGTTCTGTATGGTGCTTATATATTTTTCTACCCTTTGGAGTCTATCACCCTTTTAGATTTAACTTCTTCATATCCATGGTTGCAGGGGTGAGTGGACGGTGATGGGGGTACGAGGGCGGAGGAAGATGAAGATGGAGGAGGGGAGAATGGGTTTACATATTTTTATTTTTTAATTTATTTAAATTTAGTACTTATAGTTATTTTGTTTAACAATTGAGTACTCAATTGTTTGTTTAGATAAATATGTTGAAATGTCCGAAATACCCTTTAAAAATGACTCACATGTGAGGCACATGACTGTCTTGACGGTATCTAGACAGAAAATCGGACGGAAGGACTTAAAGGACAGCACGTAAATACATACGGGATTTAAAAGGAAAAAAAAAAATCTTTCGGGACTCAAAGGATTCTTAGAAACATCTTTTAGGACCAAATAGGCGTTTTTGCCGAACTATTTTCATAAATATACTGGATAATGTTGTAATTTGGTTATCTAAACATTAGAGCAATCCGAAAACTCCAATTCTTCCAAGTAACCAAATATTTTTTATAAAACTAAAAAAGAAAAAAAACATCCTCCTCTGATGAGGCAGTTCTATCTCCTCGCTCATTGGGCATCGCCCAACGGGCGTAAAAAAAAAAAAATACAATCACATCTTCAGAAAGCATTGAATTTCATTCAAAAATTACATATATAAGTATGCAGAATACCAATTTGGTTCGAGGCAGGTGAAATAAGTTTACCTAATAAATAGATAAATTTGGGTTACAATAGTTGATTATTTAACTGTTGTGAACGGTTGATATTCTATTTTTTATTTGATTTAAGAATGGATGTAGTAATTGTGGAGTCAGTAAAAAGTTATTTACTAGATAAATAAGTTTCAAATTTAATTCTTAGATAGGTATATTATATAGTTTTCATTTTCTTCACTTGTTTCCTTCTTAAATATGTAAGATTCTCTTCAGAAAAAAATTACATTGATTTAAGGTGAGATTAGATATGGTTCTTTTTAATGAAAATTGTTCACAATTTTTACAAAGAAAAAAAGGGCATGGGAGGCAAATTCATGGCTAGAGAAAAATTATTTAATTGCCTTCCCGTATATGATCTTTGATGCAGGAAAAAAAAAAGGACGAAATGTATTTGAGCACATCTCAAACAAAAGAGTACGGATCCTATACAGAATAGCTTTTTTCAATACATACAGAACGCCGCAGAACAGTTGTTCTAATGCTCAGAACAGGTGTCATGGGGTTTAGAACATGCGCTCCGCACGATAAAAAACACAACAAGTGTTGTCAATCGAGGACGGATTTGGAAAATCCGTTCTTAATAGCGTGCATGATTTTGAGGATGTCTTTCCACGTCATCCCATAACGGATTTGGTAAAACCGTCCTTGCCAGAAATCCTAAATTTATGATTCCTTTAATTAAGTTAAATTAAATTTATTTAAATGATTCCTTTTTCTTATTTAGAATATCAATTATAATTTTATCATTCCTTTTTAAAAAAACAAAATCCTAACTTTCCATTCTAAGGTCTTGAAAATATTAGTTACATGGAAATAATTAAGATTTAGTGCAACGGAACCGGCTCAACCTGAGGAAGATCCGACGCAGTCTCCGGCCCAAACTCAGTTCCCCACTCATGCCGATGTACGCACCCCTTTTGAATACCAATTTTCGAGCATCGGTACTTATTCTCAAGGTCTTCAGACGGAGGGCATCCTGGAGCGGGGCCATCTACATCGGCACAACTAAGTGTCTATTCTAGTGGGTCGCTATCATATAGCCTCGACATTACTCAGACACAACATCACACTCCACTGCTCCAGCCAGTTTACCCGAGGAGCCGATATTCATCGACCCCGAAGGTATGGAAGTCATCGCAACGGAGCGTGGTAGCGCCGTGCGAACGTGAGATGGCTACACGTACTATCTCCGAGAAGAGCGGAGAAGCCCCGATCGATACACACCATCGGGACCGTAGATAGCATTTACTTTGTTTTTGCTTACATTTGTTTCAATATTGTTACGTACAATTTGACATATTTATGTTATAAAAGATTTTTTTGATTTTTACGTTGTTCGTTTTTATTAGTAAACAATTTATTCATTTTCTTACTCAAATTTTGGTAAATAATTTGTATTAGTGATTTTTTAGGTTGTAAGAATACCAATTCAGAAAATTACAGTAAAAAAAAAATTAAGTGTTTTTGGCACAACTCACTGCCAGTTGAGAACGGTTTCCGTTCTGGGCTTGGCTGACTTGGCAAGGCGCGTCAGGGAGAGCGCCACATCAGCCAAAACGGAAGTCCCCAGAACGGCTCGTTCTGGCAAAAAATGTTTCTCCCAAATTTTTGACTTCCATGTTATTACCATTCTACTAAACTCATGTTAGTCTAATGCAAAACCCCATTTTTCTCATCACACGGTTATCAAATTTTAATCATCAGATTAGTGCGACACTAGTTATTTTTTAAAAGAAGCACAATAGTTATTTTTAAAAATATTTATTTTTAAAAAAATATTTATATCCATTAAATTGAAAATTGATGATAAAAAATCGTTAATATCATTATGTGAAAAACATATCTCAATAACGTAATCCTGATACTAATTAGTAAGAGACAATTCATGAAGCCCAAATCAGTATGTGTTTGATATTTTAAGTCCAAAGAGAAAGAAAAAAAAAACGACCGAAAACTGAATCCAAAGTAGATTTGGTCTGGGGATGAGCCCATGAAACAGAGTTCATCAAATGGACCAGAGTATAAAACAAGTAATACAAAATGAACGGCTGATATACCCTCAAACTCTAGGACAATTGGTTTAAATTGTTATATGTCTCACCGTTCACAAGTATTTGATGTTTTTTGTGGGACATCAACTCTCGTAGTAAGACTCTGTTTACAAAGAGTATTATGGGTCAGACCCTCTTTTATTAGCGGTCACGCTACAGGGCAGACTGCAAATCGAACTCGAATTAGTCACCACATGCAGGGACGAAGCCATGAATTTGATGTTGTGGGCAAAAACTACAACAATATGCCGAACTACATATAAAAACTCGAAAAAAAAATGTTGGGGGCGAATTTGATAAAAATATTTCGAACTACATATAAAATTTACTATATCTAATACTCCCTCCGTTCCTAAATATAAGACTCTTTAGACAATTTTAAAAAATTAAGAAATATATTATTTTCACCGAAAATTTCAATATTACCCCTCTTTCTCATTTCTATAGCATAAGAAAATAAAGGAAAAAATAGAGATGACAGAGGTAGCAAATAAAAGAAATATTGAGCGTATAATTAAAATAAATTGTTGATAACTAATAAAAGAGTATTAAACGACAATTAATTTGAATATCTATAAATCTTCTAAACGAAAATGAAGAGAGTAGTATTTTTAGAAATATCGGGCAACTGTCTGTCATCACGTCCTTTGTCTTCGTCCTGACCACATGGTGAACACCAGTTCGGGTGAGAAAAAAAATGAACGGTTGATATTATCCAGAGGTTGCTGCTGTACGGTTGGGAATAATGCTGAGAGCAGCATTTAATGAAAGCCTTGTTGGGCTTTTAACCAAAAGCTCACGCCAAAGGGGAAAATAATACTTTGTATGGGACCCTTAAGCTATGATAAAGCGCCGTAGGTGGAGGGCGGCGGATGACTCAGGTTATCGTCATGCGCGATCCACACGATGATCTCTGAATTATTGAGCCTTTTTGTCTTTTTTATGATTCCGACACATATTTCTATGTCAATTAAATTATTTTTTTCCTAAATTCCTTAAAGAATTTTCCTTTATTTTTTGTAAATAAAAATAAAAGTCAACTGCTATTTCGTTCTTGAATTATAATTCCTCCGTAATAATAAAATTGTTCAATCTCAATTTCCATATTTATTGATTAAAAAAAAACAAATAGGAGTGTATTTATTGAATAAATTCGTTATAATAGATTGTATACATTATAGGAGTGTATTTGAACTACGTTTTGTTTGATTTCTGAAAAATTAGAGTTTTGCCATTTTTTTGGTGGGGAAAGAGAAAAAAAGTAAGGAAATGAGCATCCCGCGACATTGAACTTGAGGCATAATCTTATTAAGAGTGGCTTATTTATGATTATTTATGAAAGATGACATAATATTTGAAAAGAAATTATGTCAATTTTATTTTCATAATACTAGTGTCAATTGAGATAATGGGTGTGCTTGGATAAGGTTTGGCTTGGTTTGGTTTGGTTTGGTCTCACTTTTAGGGGGAAATCTCCAAAATTTGACCACTTAAAATAGGCTGGAAACATTCAAATTCAATTTTTTTCTTCAAATAATCATTCAATTCCAAATTTTGCCTCTATAATTGTCGGGAGATGTTCAAATTCCAATTTTTTTGAGGCCAAAATTTGATTTGGACGATTATTTGAAAAAAAAATTTGAATTTGAATGTTTCCCGCCTATTTTAAGTGGTCAAATTTTGGGCATTTCCCCCAAAAAGTGAGACCAAACCAAGCCAAACCTTATCCAAGCACACCCAATGTATCCCGCTATGTTTGAATCATTTCAATCTTATATAAAAAATGTTTCACTTGTAAATTTTTTTTCTAAAACAATCAATTATCTAATAAAAATGATTGAAATATTATGTTATGCAATAAACGTGACCTGCATTTATTTACTAATGAACCGATTAATAAAAAGGGAAATAAATGATAATGAGAGTATTTTTGTGTCCGATTTAAGTTGAAACATATACTTTCTTCAAAAAGTTTTCACTTGTAAAATCTTTTCTAAAACAATCTATTGTTTAATAAAAACGATGGAATATTATGTTATGTGATATACGTGGCATGCAGTTATTTACTAATGAACCGATAAATAAAAAGGGAAATAGATTAGTATAATTTTAGGTTTGAATGTATGTTAAACTATGGCTCCTTAATGCATTAGCAAGAGATACCACTCAATTCTAAAGTCGTCCTTATACGTGGCATGCCGTCCTTATGGGAGTGGTCACATAATCCTTTCACATGAATTGAATAGGGCTCACCTGCAAATGTGAAATTATAACTCCTTAATGCATTAGCAAGAGATGCCCGACAGAGGGGTATTTCAACTCTAGGACTGTCCTTGTGGGACTGATTTCATAATCCCCTCAATGAATTAGATGAGGCATACCTGCAGACGTGGAATTCACATGAGTGGATTATGTACCAATCACATAAAAACAGTTCTATGATTAAATTTTTCCCGAGTGTGTATTTAGATGAGATTTGGCCTCGAACCATAACATAAAATTTCAATTTTAGAATTTATATCTTCCTTTACAATTTTTACAAACTTGAAAACATCTCGGCTTTCAAACAAACCACTATTCAATCGAAATGTGGTTTTGATTTTTAAATCACTATCTTTATTTTACAAGAATCTATTATCCGGAGAAATAAAATAAAATATTTCTTTTTTGTATTAAATTTTTTAAAAGAGAAGGAAGTACCCACATTGTCCAGTTTTAATGATCGAAGAAAACGTGGACTGAAAGGCACCACCACCTGGGCAGCTGAGCCAGAGCTCGTATTTTCACCCATCACTGAATAATTACTTTAGTGAAAAAAATATAAAAATAAAAAGAGAAAAAGAAAAGGCAGGAAAACATGGTAAGGCTGTAAAAACTAAAAAACAATGTCGTCCGATTCTGGTCCAGGATATTTTAAATTCCACATATATGAAACAAAAAAAAATTTATCGAATAATTTTAAGATTCTTTTATGATTTTTGAAACATGTTGCACATTAGATTATGTGTTTATGAGCAAGGTTGTCAATACCGCAATTTTGACTCGAAACGAAAGGAATTTAAAAAATCGTAAATACGTAGATCGTAGTACAGATTGGAAGATCCGACAAACCTATCAAAATAATATTTCATGATAAATTTATGTCAATAAATACATCATTCTATATGGTAATGAGCAAAAACAATATAACAATATTTTAACAGGAAAAAACTAAGAATATCAATATAACTAAAAAATTGAAATTAAACCATAAACTAACAATCCAACAACATAAGTCCTTTTAATCCAACAAGTTTTATAACAACAAGTTTATCTTTTTAATGTTCTAACGTTATCATTATCCTCCGTGTAATCTCCACCTCCACTCATATCAAGTTCATTATCAATGCTCGGAATCTCCATATCATTATCAATGCTCGGATAAAACTTTTATAAGAGAATTAGGAATGATATAGGTAACCAATATTGATTTTTGATTGAAATTTGAAGTTGAAAGTTGAGAGAATGAATGATGAAGTAGGGAGTCTGAGACTTAAAAGGAATTGAGAGGTTGAACTCAATACAAGCGTATATTTCTTTTATTCGAGAGAACACGGTACAGACCCGGAACTGATTTATACAAGCCTATCCTCTAACGAGTTTTATTACGATTTAACTCAATTTATACCCTTAAAACACTTTGGCTCCTATGCGGAAAGTTTTGGTGCGGATTGGTGCGGGACAAGCTGAGGGCCGTTGGATTCATCCAACGGTTGTTTCAAAGTAAGGGTATTTAAAGACTCTTTTTTTCCAGCCGCAACTTTTCTCTCTCATCAAGAACACGTGTTCACGGAAAGAACATGTGTTCACAGAACGAGAACATCTGTTCACCGAACATGAACATGTGTTCACTCATTAAGAACATGTGTTCACCGAACATGAACAGATGTTCACCGAACAAGAACAGGTATTCACCGAACATGAACAGACGTTCTTGTAGAAATGTACCTTTTTTACTTTTCAGCCGCAATTTTTCTCTCTCCACCTTTTTCACTTTTCAGCCGCAACTTTTCTCTCTCCACCTTTTTCACTTTTCTCTCTCCTCTAGTAAAATTACATATATACCCTTTTAACCCTCTTTTAAATCATAGTCATTGATCCATTTAAAAAATGAAATCAACGGCTGGATGAGTGTCCCGCACGTGCGGATTTTTTGGCGTTCCGCACAGGAACCGGACTGCCCTTAAAATCGTATGATCGTACGATTTTACGATTCAACTCGCGGTTTTGACAACCTTATTTATGAGTAGTTTTATCTTTGTTACTGAGTAAGTTTAAAATTTATATTCATATCAATAAGTGAAATAGATGTAGGATAAAAAATCAATTCTCTTGTATGTAAATAAACATTTTTTGCCAACGTGTATTATGCTTATTGATCTGAAGATAAATTTTAAATTTACTCACTATATAAGATAAAATTACTCTGTATTCATTAAGAAAAAAACACATATCTAAAAAATAAATATTTTTTCAAATTTTCATGGAACAAAATCCGCACAGAAGCTCTAATGAAAAAAATGGGTTCCCAAGAAGTGAAAGTCCTAAAGTGGTAGAAGATCAAAGGAGATCTTTTGGCCTTTTATGGTAACTACTGTTAGCCCCATACGTTTGACATTTTGACAAGAAATGTAGAGAGAGAAAGAGAGAGAGATTGGAGTTTGCATGCAGATTGATTATATATATAAAGATGATTTGATGTAAAGGCTCTGTGGATAGGAGTTGAGCTTTTCTCTATTTACTATTTTTTTTTATTTGGTTTTCTCAAAATCCGAGATTGACGTGTCAAGATCTGAGAGCATCAATCTTCGGTCATATTGATTGGATGGACGTGTCAATGGATGGGATTGATGATTCAGAATCCAATTACTTATTTTCCACCCCAATTGTCAGCAACCAAACAAATAAGGATGCAATAAGGATGAATGTGATCATCAAGTGCTTTGCCCAAGTGGGTAAGTGCTTGGCCCGGGACCGAGAGGTCCCCAGGGCTTGATCTCCTCCGCCCAGGCGTTGCGGTGAGCCTTTATTCTCACGATCTCAGGGTGCATTACTCTCACGCCATGGAACTGTTCTATCTCCCCGTTCATAGAGCTCCGCCTTCGGGCGTTCAAAAAGGATGAATGTGGTTTTCCCTTCTTTTCTGGAGAGATTTATCTTTTTCTTGTAAGAAATTTTAATTTTGGTGAAACTCTTAGTAGAAAATAGTAGGATAGTGTTTGGTTTTATAATTATTGTGCTAGTCATTAATTTATACCAATTGCGTAGTTAACTTGTCTTAGATTGTAGGATGAAAATTGAATTATTTATTATAAAGACGTGTATTTAAAAATTAAAAGTGCTTTTAAAACTTTTAGTGAAACATTCAGACAACATTTTGATTTGTAGAATAACTAAAGTTAAGAGCGGCATTCTATTAAGGGAAATGATTGTTGATTAAGTCCAATTAGCTAAAAGTTGGCCAAATTTGGGGGGGTCAACATTGGTCAAAATTGCCCCTGGAGTGTTTTTTATTATCCAAAAAAAAATGAATTTGGAAATTATTATGCCATTTTGAAAAAAATGAAGAAGGGAGACAAGTGAAGAAGAAGCAAGAATATGGAATGGAATGGAATAGAAAGATGAGAGAGATGGTTTTGTGTTGGAAGAATTATTATTGGCCGTTGGATATATTATGATCAACCGTCCAGATAAACCTCTAGGGTAAATCCGGATCGATGACATGGCTTATGAAAATGTTATAAATTGCAACCCTAAGTCAATTACACTATCTTAATTGAAACCCTTTTAGTCCTAAAAATAATTACAAATAAGTCCCAATGTTATAAATGAGTTTATTTAGGATCGTTTTTATAAGTTTTTATTATTACAATCGAACTCCTACATTATATAATATAGTTCGATTACACTTCAATTGTTTTGACTAAATGTTTGAAATCTTGCTCAGGATACTAACAACCACTACACAAAACGCCCTTAACGCCTATCCATTTGCTTCAGCGGGCTAAACAGTAGTTCGGTTTCAGATTTCACAGAAAATAATTTCAGCTAGTTTATTATAAAAACCACTTTACCCATACTAAACTCAAGATTTTTGAATCACCTAAATTCAATCATAATAACTTTGCCATGACTTTTTTTTTTAATTTAATTAATTCATCAGTTCAGACATAATTCAACATAAAGGATTTAGCCTATAAGGCTCATCCTTATAATATAACAAATATATATATATATATATATATATATATAACAAAAAAAATTAAAAGAACTTACAAGATTTAGTGTTTCTTCAAAATCTACACACAAACTTCAAAGATTTTATTTAGTAAGAAGGATGAGTGTTTTCAAGTAGAAAGAGAAAGTGGTAAAGAAAAGCCTACCTATCTTCTAAACATACTTCCGCTTATATAGACATTTTGCGGACTTCAAACTTTTATTAAATTCTAACTATACTATTATAACAGTATTTTTACTGTTTTCTTTATTAAAGCTTCTAACTTTATCAAAAGTAGACAAACATATTTGACAATTTAGTCTCATTCAATCTTCTGTTTTCCCAAAAATCTTTCTCGGATAGAATCCTTAACAGCAGTCACAATGTCTTCTAGCTCTGGTTGAATAAGATTAGATAAAGTCAAAAATTGATTTTGGCTATTTGATGCCATTAAAGTATCACTCTTTGAAGCATCACTCTTTTGTGACATTTTATCTCTTTCTTTGATTTCCTTCATAAAGAGATCTCTTTCCATCTGCTCTAAATACTTCTCAATTATTTGAGCTTGTGTCATTGATCCCAAATCCAGTTCTGGTTTGTTAATACTAAGTTCCATATTCTTATCCTGAATTTGAGAAGCTTTAAGCTTCATTTCCTCGTGAATTTTTAATTGATTATACTCTTCAATTTTTTCTCTTAATAAATGAAGTGTATCCACACAATTTAATTCTTTAGTCTTGGGATCTTCTCTCATCATAGTATCCCAAAATCTCGTATAAGAGCATCTTTTAAGACATAACAAAATTTCTTCAGTATAAATGACAATAGGCATATTCCTCCATATCCAAGGAATAGAAAATTCTATGAAAAAATGTATTTGAGTAATCCCTTGAATAGGTCTAGCATAAATCTTTTGAGGAAGATGAGGGGTAACCTTTTCCCGTGATAAATAATTGTTTAAGAAGTAAAGGAAGAATGTCTTATGTAGTTCAATGAAATTGCCACCATTTGATGAACCAACTAGGTAGAGGATGATTATAAATCTCTCCGCAAATCTTTATGAACCATGTATGACTTATTTTTTCATTTTCATATAGAAAAACCTTATCAAATGCCTGGATATAATCTCAATAATTACACTTAATTTGTGTATTAGGACTAGAATGATGATAATTTTTCTCTCTATAGGGAGAAATTCCCATTCCTCAATGGATATAATCCTCTTAATACCTATTTTTGAGAAATTATTTGCTACTTGTAAAGTGTTGAAATTCACACCCATTATTAGAAAGTATTATTTCATAATAATGCTGAGTTTTAAATATTTCAACAGTATACCTGTATGTACTGAGATACCTTTCAAAAGGTACCCAAGGCTGATCGACCCACTTTTGATCATTATCATTTAAGAGGAGTATAACTCTTTCTTCATGATTTTTAACCATAGATTCTTCTTTTTGTTTACTTTCTTTTACAATTCTAGAAAAAGAAGGGGCTACAAAAGAACTTGAAAGGTATTACCTTATTTCTGTTTTCTAAACTCAAAAAATGCTTGGTATTCTTCATCATTGATACATGATATATGTGAAGGTATAAGCTTTTTATTTCCATGTTGAACCAAGATATTATCTAGTCCTTTACTACGACCACCTCTTCCTCTATAAGAGGAATTTCCTCGACCTCGAGCCTGCATGGCTACATAAGAAAATTTAATTGAATTATTCATGTAAATATTCTCGAGTTAAAAAATCAGGTAGATGATTATCTTCACATTTTTTTATAAAAAATATCAAAATCGAAAGGGGCTAAGTGTGCTTGCCACCTTCCAAACATTTGTTTAGAAACATCATGTTTAAAATCTTTAAGAAACATGAATTTAGCAGACTTACAATTAGTTTTAATAATAATTTTTTGATTATATAAATCATCTTGAAATTTTAAAACACATTTAACTATAGCTTAAATTTCTTTAGCAACAGTTACATAATTTTTCTGGGCTGTATTCCATTTTCCAGAATAAAATCTAACAAGATATTCTTGTTTATTAGATGGATCAATTTGTTTCAAAATACCTCCATAACCTATGTCAGAGGCATCTGTTTCAATAACTTTATCCCAATGTGGATTAGCTAACATTAGACAAGGTAATGTAATAACTTTACTTTTAATTTTTCTAACAGCATTAGTATGGTCTATTTGCCAAGATATAGGATTTTTCTTTAGTTTTTTCATATAAGATAGTAGTATCCTGAGTAAGATTTTTATAATAAGGAGAAATATAATTTAAACTTCCTAAAAATCTTTTTAAGTGAGTTTTATCAATAATTTCATCAGGAAATTTAGAACCAAATTCTATACTTCTATTAATTGGAATAATATTACCATTCTCAATATTATGACCTAAGAATCTAATCTTAGTTTGAAATAAAGACATTTTTGGTTTAGAAATAACCAAACCATTACTAATAACACATTTTTTTTGAAAATATCCAAATGTTTAAATGCATTTCAATTGTTTTAGAAAATATAAAAATATCATCAATATAGACAATTATAAATTCACCATAATGAATAAAAATGTCATTCATAATTTTCTGAAATTCAGAAGGAGCATTTTTCAAGCCAAAAGGTATAACATTCTATTCATAATGTCCAAAAGGAACATAAAAGGAAGTTTTAAATCTATCAGATTTATTAATTTGAATTTGCCAATAACCTGATTTTAAATCAAATTTTAAAAATATTACAGCATCATATAGTCTGTCTAATAAAAAAATTTTTGTTAGGAATATGATGCCTAATATATATATATATATATATATATATACACACACACAGATGGTTCGATTGCATGTTCAAAGCATGCCGCGGAATAAGAAATAAAATTAGGGTTTTTTAAGATCTAGTAAAGATGCTTGATCTATTGTGTACTTCAAATAATTTAAACTCGCAATATAAAAGCGAGCTATACAATAATTAATAGAACTAACATTGTTGGTAGAGATTTGTGCTGATAACGTGTTATAATATATGGATGAAGAAATAGTGGAGAAGAGATGTAGAGAAAATAGGGACTGATTCTGCGTATTTCATTATGCGAATCAAAAGCCTCTATTTATAGAGGTTAGGCCATAGGGTTTAATGGGTTTCTAAGATTTTTAGTGTTACTAAAAGTGTCATTCAATATATTTACAACAAATATCACAATTTTGAAATGACTTAAACTCAATTTACTTATGCTTTAATTTTTAATTAAAAAAATAAGCTAACTGTCGACAAAGAAATTTTGAGACAATAAATAATAAATTTATTTAATTAAAACTAAATAAAATAATATTTAAGTATTAATTATTTAACTGAAGATGTACAAAATAATATGAGCTCAAAGCCAAATTAATTAATTCCATATAAGATGGATTAAATCTATTTGACCACTAAAAAAAAGATTGATATAGAAACCTTAATACGTCATTTACGCATATGTCTTCCAAGGCTTAAATCACACCAGAAAACAATTAGAAAATTTAAGACTCTCACTATCCAAAGCTCTCCAACCATTTCCTTCAAATCCGAAGGCTTTCTTCGCGTTCTTCAAGGCATTCTTCGCGATCATCATCCGAAGAATCACAAGAATTTCTGAAACCTCCACAATCAAGTGTTCATCATCAAGGTCCGTTGAATTCGGGATTAAACTTCAAAGCCTTCGAATCGATGTTTCCCTAGAGGAAGAAACACATAAGCAAATATCAGACTTCAATCAAGCAAAAGTTCTTGGGAGGTTTTCAACAATCCTTAAAGGCGTTCTTCAAGACATTTCTTGTAGCGAAATCCCGGTGGAAGCATAAAATTTTTGAAGGATCAATAATCCAACGCTTAGGGACCCAAAACCAACTTGATTCAAGACCAAGTAATCTATCTCTAGGATCAAAGTTGCTCAGGTGTTCTGCGCCCTATTCAAGGCATTCATCGCGACAAAAACTCGGTGGGAGTAGAAAAGCTTTGGAGGCTTTGGATGATCAACAATAAGGCGCTTGAGACCAAAACCCAGCTTGATTTAAGAATATCAAGTCATCCAGCTGTAGAATTAAAGTTGCTCAGGCGTTCTTCGAGCTCTTCAAGATGTTTCTCGCAGCGAAAATTCGGTGAAAGCATCATACAAGCTTTGGAGGACAAACGATTTAGCGCTTGAAGTCAAAATATACTTGATTCAAGATCAAGTCATCTAACTCTAAGATAAAAAATGCTCAAAAAAAAGAATCAGAAGGTCGTTCCAACTAAATTGAAATTCATACAAAAATATTAACCCGCTATTGAATTTGATTAATAAATATTTTTTGTTTTCCGATTAAAACAAATTTTGGCATTACACTAACTTTTGAAGAATGGATTATTTTAACAATTTGTGATCTGGATGGTGAAGAACTTCTTGGTTGAAATTAGATTTTAATTGGATTGATTACTATGCGAAAATTTTATTTTCGATACTACTTTTATGCTTAAAATTAAGAGAAAACAGTCCCCATAAGTCTTCCAACTTATCTCAATTAGCTTTGGAAATTCCTGTATAGTTTTTACTGCATAAAGAATCCCTCAACCATTTAAGTTCAGCGCACAAAGTTCTAACCACCACTTTCACGACGTAATCAAGTCAATACCGCACATACTTTTAAAAACGAGGGTATAATTGTCACCTTCTTCTCCACTCCTCATTCTAGTGGCGAGCACCGAATTTGAATTCAGCAATTCGGCAATTTGAATTCGATTTTTTCATTATTTCCTACCTCAAAAAACCGACCGAATTCGAAATGGCCGAATTGGAGGGTATATTATTATTATATAATTAAATATAATATTCGGAAATCGGTTTCGACCGAATTGGCCGAATTGGAGGGTATATTTTTTACTATATAATATATTTAATTATTAAAAAATTCAATTCGAATTCGGTCACACCAAATTCAAAAATAGTGAAACTAATTTTGTCCAAAATTCGACCAATTCGAATTCGATCTTAACCGAATTACCGAATTCAAAACGAATTATCGAATTCGAATTTCCAAATTGAATTCGAATTCGATCGGAATTCGGTAAAAATCGAATTTGCTCACCCCTACCTCATTCCTCTCTCTCTCATCACCGCCCATTTTTCCAACATGCTAATATCTTAATTATAGTCGAGCTTATCTATATATTCAAGTTCATCTTCTGTGAATGGTATTGAAGATCCATTCAAAGTAAGGATCCTCCAAAGTCTCAGGCAAGCAAAGACAATGATCAAATAGGGATGAGTTCTACTTGATCAAACATTCCAACACCATCAAGCTTGCTATCTTGCTAACCAGCTTCCCATTCTGAGTCTTGTTTCCATTCACCCCAATTCCAGAAACCCTATAACTCGCAAATTTCACTCCCTTGACCCCAGGCGCAGGTCCCAGCACTGCCTCCACCGCCGACCACGACGAAGACGACGTCGTTTTTAGTGTCAACCCCCTCTTCTTCAGCCTTACCACCTCCACGGTGATAACCCACTTCTCTATCTTTCTTTTAGATCTACTACTGCTCCAAGGCCGAAGCACATAGAACATCATAAGTTTTTTTACGTCATCATCTGAACTTCGACGACGACCACAAAGCTAACATCATCAAGAACATCAGAAGAGAAAAGAGATGTATTGGCTTTTTGTGTCAGGTTTTGAACAAATAAAAGAAGGACTCAGTTCAAATGGCTCGAGGGAAGGAAAATTGAATTAGGTATTTAGGACTAAATAGAATTGGGAATATAATTAACCCACTATTAAGCCTGAACGATGTCGTTCCATTAAATGAGACAGAGTCTCCATACGACACAGTTTGGGCAATATCTATTTTGGTCTTGGCTGAAGGATAAAAAGGGAAAGAAGATCTGCTATGCTTTTCTGGGCTCCAGCTTTTGATTGGCCGAGGAGGCATCTTCAAGGATCAACTGTTGATTCCAAGGGCATTGTCAGGAAATAGCTGCTGAAGGGACATGATCCTTTTGGGGAAATGTACCCTAAGTATAAATAGAAAGATCCCACAATGGAAAGGGCATCCAGAAATATATCACCAAAGTGGCCATTGCCATTTCTCCTTCCTTGTAAGTTCCTTCGACCTTATCACTTCTCCTCTTAATCCGCAATACTTCTTCTTTCTCTGAACCTCTTCCTCTTTCTGTTTCTCTGCTTCAGGGTGTTAATGCGCAACTGCAGCTTTGGGGAAGATCATCTGAGTTTGTCTATTTCTCTGTGTAATTCCTTTTAAGTTCAGTTTGTTATTAAGACTGGAGTTGTGCTCTTAGTTATTTCATTTCAGTTGTTGGATCTTATTTAGCTTATGTATTGAGACTGCTTTGGGAAAGTGAATACATATATTGCTATTTCTTCTTATTGATCCATTTGAACTGTGTGTATTGATTGAGACTTGGTAGTCTCTTAGCTGATATCTGGTATTAGATTGAGTCTTGGTTTTGATATCCTTAGGGACATCACATTTTGCTATTTAATATTTTTTATCGAATTTTTGGATTCTGAGTTTTGAGGAAAGCCCTGGAAGTGATTTATAGGGTTTTGGGATGGAGAAAATTGTGAATTGTATGAAATTGGCATTCAAAGATTTTTCTGGTTTTTTTTGTTTGTAAATTTCAATTTTTGGGATCCTCTTGATTGGTTGCTGCAAATCTTAAATATGAGAGATTATAATTTGATTTTGATTGTTTAATTTCTTGAGTTCTTATCAGAACGGTCTACGGGGCGGTGGCGGGGTGTAGCTTGGTGGCAGGCCGTAGAAATTATAAGATTTGAGAATATGATGATGGAAGGAAAAAAAAATATTTTTTAGGGCAATTTATGAAATGTCAATTATACCCTCATTCATTAGAGCATGTGAAGTTGGCTGGAAACCACCGTGAAAGTGGTAGTTAGAACTTTGTGGGTTGAACGTAAATGGTTGAGGGATTCTTTATGCAGTAAAAATTATACAGGGATATTTGAAACTAATTGAAATAACTTGGGGGATTAATAGAGCTGTTTTCTCTAAATATAATACTCCTCTCTTGAAATTACAAAAATTTCTCAATAAAAATTCAATGGCAATACACTTGAAAAAAATAGCTGGGATGATATTGACTATTGAAAATGCTGTTGATTTTTTTTTGTGTCACATCACCCACTTCCAACCACTACGATCTACTCCTCCAATTTCAGAACTCAGATCACAGTTTCTGCAATTCTTGAACATGGCCACCACCCTCCACCCCTCTTATCCATTTTGTTTACACTCCTCTCCTCTCCCTCATTTTTTTTAAAAAATAAAATAAAATCTCTCCTTTCAAATCCTCTTTACTCTCTCTTGATTAAAACTAACCCCCACTGAAAATCGCCACTGCCGCAGTCGGAAATCTCCGCCACCACACGAAGCAGGATTCCGGCCAAATTTTAATTTTTTTTTCATTTTTGAGTTGATTGGAGTAGATCTATCACAAAATATCAATTTAAAAAAATTTGGAGAAAAAAAAAATTCCTACTAGATTCCGGCTAAATGGACTCCGACGATTGCGGTTATTTGGAAGACATTGATTTTGAGGTAAATACTTACCTATACTTTACTCGTTGTTTTAATAATATTTATTTTTTTTCGGTAAAAAAAACATGTTTAAACTAAAAAAAAAAGTGGAAAAAAATTCATGGACAGGAGAAATCTGGACTGAAAATGAATCTGGGCAGAAACCACCTTATGCTGACATCAGCATGCGGTGGATGACGTCACCGGTTGTTGACGCGCATGCGGTGACGTCCGGAATTTATTTTTTATTTTTTAGTGCAGATTTACATGCGGTGATGTGGCGTTAGCATGCATCCAAAATTGCAAAAATTGGATGTTGACCGCACGCGGAATGCCACATCACCGTTTATTGACCGCACGCGGTGACGTGACATGCCGTATGCGGTCCAATTTTTATTTTTTTTAAAAAGAAAATTTATGCGGCCAAAATTGTAAAAAATCCAGAATAGTTTAATTTGTGTTTTATGAGTATTGCAACAAAAAACAAGTGCAAAAAAAAATTTCCAAGTATTTTCTTTGTATTTAGATTTCCACAATTAGGATTTTTTTGCACTATTATTAATACATCTAAATAATTACAATTCTAAAAAATTCAAATTCTATGTACTTGCTCTAATGTGTACCACTTTGTAAATCTGTCGCTCAATGGATCATACCAACTTTTTACCATGGTATTTGCATAATGTATCCAAGATGGATACAATGAGGGTAATGAACAATTACGTATCATTTGTACATGTAAAGTATAAAAAGTAGAATTTGTCAATCATAAGAAATCACAATTTTTTAATAAATCAAGTAATTAAAGTTAGAACAACATACTGATACAAAGTGCCGTTTTGATGGTATATAAGCGATCGTAATTTCCCGTACTGGAGATGGCAAGCTAGTTACTAGTGGTAAGAATGTGTGCGAATTTCCCCGACAAAACAAACAGCATTCTTGTTGACACACTTCCCAATGTGTCTCCTACACAATATGTGTTTGGCTTCATGAAATACCAAACGGCTTGCCTTAACAAGTTGCATATCTTTATCCGTTACATCAACACCAAGGACTCAGTTCAGATCAAATAATCCCCTAATCATAGCAAGTGCCCAAGCAAAATTATCTAATCTTTCTTGACGCAAGAATGCATATGCAATAGTGAAATTTTGACCGGTGCAAGTAAATCCAATAATAGCAAGTAGAGTCATTTTGTATCTGTAATAATTGCAAAACTCGGTAAATCTATAAAATCCTAAACAATATAAATAATTACAATATAATATAAATACATTAAATAAAAAAAATACCTGTTTGTTTTGTAGGTGCTGTCCATAAGGATAACGTAAAGAAAAACCCTAGCAAGTCTTATGGAGTCCGGATGAGCAAATAACAAGTCGCCAACATATTGTTGTGTTTCGTTACCACCCGTCCCGTCACTCCCGCTAATTACATAACAGCGACAATCTACAACGTAGCCAGCTTTAGTAAGACGATACATCAGATCTTTCAATTCAGTCCTACCATTTTTATCAAGTCTCCTCATTCTTGACCTCGCATTAAATATCGTAGACTTGCTGCCATAAAAATTAGGATTTTCCAATTTCAATGTATTGTATATTTCTGTCGCCCCAACGTTGCACTTACTCAACTGCTCAACCAACTTAATCTGCTCCTCATCCAACCGCCGTGCCGCAGCATGACCAAATTGATAAGTTCCCAAGAAGTGGTTATGTTTGCCTTGGCTAACCTGAAATCTCCATGACTCAGTTTCAGTCATTTTCCCTACTATCTTAAATGGACAATCTATCTTCTTAGTCCTCCTTGTCCGGTTAGCTTTTCTCCCTTCACCGCCCTTAACAACTGCTGCCCCAACGTACGTACCAGAACGCTCACACCGTAAATACACTTGGTGCAGTGTAATCATGTCCCTCTCTTGAGCGACCAATCACAACATAAACTTTATTTTCGATCCCCGTCGTTTTTACCCAATTCACTAACCCTTCCTTGGTTTGAAAATCATTTTTAGTATACGAACTAAAAAATACCCCCGTATCAGGCCAATTTTTCTCATCATCAAGATATTCTTCTACATCACTATCGGGTCCATCTGAATTTTGTACCTACAATAAATAAAAAATAATAACTACAAAAATACTAATATTAGTAAATATTAGCCCCTGGGAAAAAAAAATTCGGGGGAAAAAAAATTTCACCTGCGTGCAAAAAAAAAAAATTCCCCGATTTTTTTTAAAAAATAAAAAATAATTTCCGCATGCTGACATGACGTCACCGCATGTGCGTCAACAAACGGTGATGTCATCCACCACATGCTGACGTCAACATGCGGTGGTTTCTGTCCAAATTTCTCCTGTCTGGTGAATTTTTTCCCACTTATTTTTTCAGTTTAAACATGTTTTTTTGACCGAAAAATAAATATTGTTAAAACAACGAGAAAAGTATAGGTAAGTATTTACCTCAAAATCAATGTCTTCCAAATAACCACAATCGTCAGAGTCCATTTAGCCGAAATTTAGTCGAAATTTTTTTTTTTGCTCCAATTTTTTTTAAATTGATATTTTGTGGTAGATCTAGTCAAATTAACTCAAAAATGCAAAAAAAATATATATATATTTGGGCGGTGATTTCCAGCAGCGGCGATAACGATTTCCGGTGGCGGCAAGTTTTAATCTAGAGAGGATTTGAGAGGAGAGAGATTTTTAAAAAAAAATATGAGGGAGAGGGGGTTGTAAACAAAATGGATGGGGTGGGTGGGTAGTGTAACCCCTTCTTGAATTGCCCCAACAAAAAAACGTACTATCGAAATGTTCTTTATTTGGATGATTGCATTCTTATTTTTTCCATGATTTTCTTCCCAATTTACCGACTATGACAATTAAGTAACCGGTAACCCTGAACAGCTTTTTTCTCTAACTTCCAAATCACAATCTTTTTTTTCTTTATAATCTTGTAATATAAATATTCACAGTATCATTCGTTTCCTTAACAGGTTTATAAATATTATCACATCCATTCTATAATATAAGTCATTTAATACATTAGCGTAAACTAAAGAAGCAAAAAATAAGATAGTTTGTTAGTCAAAATATAAATATTACTCTAGTTAAATAAAACTAGTGGTATATAAGCCATATTTAAGAGAGTACTATTGATATTTTAACTAAAAAAATATCTTACTTTTTTTATTCCTTAATTTTCGATAAATGTCCTAAATGACTTATATTATAAAATAGATGAGTATTATGTCTATTTTTTTGCAGGTAATAATAATAGAAATAAAAATCAATTACCTGATCTCGTACGTAGTTAGGCTTATGCATGAACAAGAGCTTTCATAATTCACATGGCCAGGTTTTATAAGTGTCTTATTATTTCTGCATCTGTGGAAGCCGTATCCACATTATTCACCACGAAATAGTTGGTGTGATACTCGGGATTTTTAGAATTATAATTTTGCATGACTTGTCTTTAATTTTACATGTATGTGTTCGATAATTTCTATAGTATGATATAATGTGATATGTAATGTGGTTGTGTGATTAAATGTTACATTGCAACATGTTATATGTGTTATATTCTGGTGTGAGGGGTGTGTTGGTCGTGATTATAAGTTGAGGGACTCAAGTGTAGGTTTTGAAAACTTGAGGGGTTGCTTTGTATGGAAGTTGAGGGGTCTCTAGGAGGGAAGTTTTGGCTGGAGTTTTTGAAAGGAAAGAAGAGAAGTAACGGTTGTGTAAAAGAGAGAGAGAGAGAGAAAAGAAAGAGTGCAGAATTCTGGAGTACTGAGTAGTATTCTGAACAATTACCACAACAAATGAAGTCGGAATTGAGTGATTCCAGTCGGGTTTCGAAGTTAACTGACGAGGTTACGTCTAGGATTCGACGGATCTCAGTTTGGTGTTCTGTAGAGAGAGAAATCGCTGTTTGAACAGGCTGTTTCTACCATATTTGGAGTTCTTTCTGGTTTTTGGAGTTTTTTCCTAAGTTGAACAAGTAAGGATCCTTCACCCTTGATTTTCAGTCCCTAAAACATCATGAAATGCTTTACTTACATAATTAATTGAATTGCTTTGATATGCTTTTCAATCATGTTTTTATTGCAGTAAAAAGGATGAAGTGTTTATGTAAATTGTTTAATTGTGATTGTGTTTGTTTTCGATGTGTTGATGCGTTTGTAATTGCTTTTGTTATCGTTTTGTTTGAATCCTTATGTGTTTGATTCCCAATTAGAGCTCTGGTCTGTTGATAATCCTAGTCTAGGACATTGTCGAACATAATCAGTTAAAGTACCCGGAAGCACTATCAGTCAGTTCAGTTTCAGACTCGATTCCTAACGAGAATAATAAGTATGACTGTTAACAGCCGTTGTGGAGTTCACAAGTGTGAGCGATGACATAACAAGACATGTCCCTAAAATATTAGTCCCCGTTGTTCAAAGGGTAATAGTATCCGGATTCATGTTAAGTATTCAGGCATTCTTAACGGGTAATAGTAGGTAAGGACTGTTAACAAGGACTTAGAATTATTGCCAAACTTTGAGCTCTATTGTGTGAAGTTTACGTGTTGTGAATTGTAATTGCTTAGATTATATCATTTAGTTTGACACGAGAATTCCGTATGAAGTGCATTGGCAGTCATGGTGCTCGTAGCACGAATTTCCGTTTTGTTTGTGTCAGATTTGTTGGATAGAAACTGAGTATGATAGTTGTTTGAATTGCATTTGTTTTGATATATGTTTGGAGTCAGATTTCGGGTTAAAAACAAGGTTGTAGAAAGTGGAATTTCATGTACAAAATTGTACATGAAAAACAAGCTTCGTCCGTACAACTACTAGGAGCAACTTTTTGGCGAACGATACACAAGACGATTCATTCGTCCTCAGTTCCTGACAACATTCTGCGGACGAATTCATCCGTGGACTGTGCTTGGATTGTTTTTCTGTTTTGTTCAGTTTTCATTTATGATTCAATTTCCGTTCAGTTTTAGTATTGTTTTAAATTGTTTTCCAAGTTATTTCAGTCTCTGTATATTTCCAATGCTTTGGGTTTCGGGAAAACATTTTTTAGTTTATTTGATACTTCATCCCGATGGTGATTGATGCGTACTGGGCTTTTAGCTCAACCTTATTTGTTGAATGCTTTGCATATGAGTATATTGATGGTGCTATAGACGAGAACTACGAGGTGGAGTACATTGAGGACGTTGTCTAGTTTAGTTAATCCTCTTAATGATGAACTTGTGAACATTTACTGTTTTAATATTTACCTTTGAACTTAGAATTCCTTTATGATATAATCAACTGATGGATAATGTATTTCCTTTTAAGTTATAAAACTGTTGAAGTTTCCTTTTAGTCATTTGGGTTCAGTGTTTCGTTGACTTGGAAGAATGTCATGTCATTATTTGGAGACGGGGTGTGACATTTGGTACCAGTATTCTCCATACATGTATTCACCACTCACAATTTGTTATGTGATTTTTTTTGTTGCAATTATATATACACATGACGAATAGTGAATAATTGTGTACATGAATGTGGACATATACGACACATGCAATTCTTTGACTGTTAAGAGTGCGTACTCGGATGGATACCAATTTATTGCAGCATATAGTGATAATTAATTAATTTTTTTTAAGTTGTGTTTGGATTAGTTTTTTATTTGAGAATTTATCTAAAGAATATTAAATTGAGTTGTTGGTTACAAAAATGTTTGATAGAAAATAAAAATTTGTATAAATGATTGCGACTAAAGTTTTACACCAGATAATATTTTTTAGACAAAAAATTGCATTTTTTTTGGGTGAATAACAGAAACTCTATCTAATAATCTTCTATTAGAGTGTGTGTAGTATATTAGTATTTTATTTTAAAACATTTCAAATGTGACTCACATATTTCACCTTTTAAGAAGTATTTTCAAATCAATCATTATACGATCCTCATCTAAATAAAGATTATTACAATAGATGGTGTTTATTCCAAAGTTGTAAATATTCTAATTTTGATTTGTAATGGAAGGGGTTTGAAAACTCGTAAACACGAAAATCGGATAAGAATATTCTACAAAATTATTTAAATAATATTTTATACCAATTTAAAATAAAATTGAGATTCTTTCAGAAATAACTTTCATAATAACATGAGAAATAAGATACCTTTATACCTTCTGAATCGTAGAATTATACGATTTTATAATAGAACTTGCGATTTGACAACCTCTATTTTTTTTTTTTTGTGGTTAAGCTTTATCACCAATTGTCTCGCCCATAAGGTTTTATTAGAAAAAAAATATAAATCACAAGATATAAATTATATTACTGTTATTAAAATTTTTTGTATTTAATTAATACACGATCGAACAGTGTCTAATTTTTTATCATCAAGATTCTTGAACCATATTAAAGAGTTCGTTAGACAATGTTTCAGTCTTAAATAAAAAATAAAAAATTATATTTAAGACTCTAACAGCACGTTTGGTACGCTATAATGGAATGAAATGAAATCGCTTGTCAACAAAAGGCTTGCCCAAGTGGGTAAATCTTTGGCTTGGGACCGAAAGGTCCCAAGTTCGACACCCTCTCCCCACGAAATGGGGAAATAATAATTCTCCTCCTCTGGTGAGGCGTTCTCCTCCTCCTCTGGTGAGGCAATACTCTCCCCAGGCATGGGGCATGCTACAATAGACCGATCTAGGGTACTATCCGCTGTAACTCGCCCATTAGTGGCTTCAATGAAATCGCTTTCAACCTAAAATGACTTCGGAATCCTATTTCCATTCCAGTGTTTGGAAGGGAAAGACAGAATGGAATATCGATTCCTTTTATGTGTTTGTTAAAACTATATTTTAAGACAGAATCGCTTTCCATCTAAAATGACTTCGAAATCCTCTTTCCATTCCAGTGTTTGGAAGGCAAAGGCAAAATGAAATGTCGATTCCTTTTATGTGTTTGTTAAAACTATATTTTAATGTTAGAATTAAATGGAGTTAAACAAAATATGACATAAATGTCTTTTTAGTATATAATAGTGATAAAACATAATTAAACATTCATTACAAATCTTACTTGAATAACATTGACATTATATATTGTTGAAAAATAATTTTTTATTAAAATATCAACATAGTAACAAAATATATTTACTTTTAAAATTAAAAATAGATTAAAACTACTACCAAGAAAAAAAAATTTTTAAAATCACCATCTATGAAATTATATTAAGTGAAATAGAATATTTATTACTAAATATGAATATGTTTCTATGTAAAATTAACGTAATAATTAATTAAAAGAGGGGTATAAATGTCAGTTACGATTTATTGATGATTTCAACTTCTTCTGAAAATGACATTCCATAAATTTTGGTGTGAAATGACCTTTCTCACATATTCCTGAATTCGTCATTCATTTGAAATTATCATTTTTTCACTTGAAAATTTTCAATCAAACGACGAAATAGAAAAAAAGTGATAAAGTCTTTTAATTTTTTTATTCTTGTGTACCAAATACGTACTTATAAAACTACTATAACTAGCATTTAAGTAGACCTGAGAAGCAAATTAGCCCGACTTGATTGAATATAATCATGTAGTATTCGGAAAAATATTAATGAAAAATGGTAAAACCGTAATGTGATGATGAGGAAAGAGAAGAGAGTAGAGGGGTAAGTAAGAGAGGAAGGATGGAAAAAGAAGGGTATGGATTTACCTTGGGATTATTTATAATCTTTGTACTGTGCTGACACATGAGATATGTATCAGCTTTATCGATCAATTCCATGGTAGTGGTAAAAAAAAACAATTTCTTCCTTCCTACTTCATTATTTTCTATGTACGTGTGATATATTTTGTAATATTTTAACTAAGGAAATATTTATTTACATAATTTAATAAAATCTAAGGGTATGCTTTTTTTTTGCTAAGTAATCTAAGGGTATGATTAAATTGGTTATGATTTGAGTTTGGTCTGCTTGAAAATTAAATTAATTTTTGATTAAGTTTGTAAATAAATTTGACGTAATAAATTATTTATTAAATTAATTTTTGATTGAGTTTGTAAATAAGTATGACGTATTAAATTATTTAGAATTTAATTTAAATTTGAAACGAAGACAAAAATTTCAATTTCAAATTCAAACTCAATTCAATAATACAGTAAATATAAATTGATAAATCGTAAGTGTGAATATATTTATAATTAAGATAATGTTACAGATAATGTAAAGGGATATGTTGTGCTCTCTATAAACAAAAAAATAAAATAAAAGAAAAAGAATATTTCTTCCTGCTCCCTTTCCTTCAATATTTTATTCACTGACAAAGGAATACCTGCACATTTCCTCACACCCGCACGCATACTCTTAACCCAAAAGCTGGTGGAAATGGCAAATAATCGTTTGTACTCGTTGTGTATCTATATTTGTACCCAATTAATAATAATTCATCATTTATATATATAATTAAAAATTTAAACAAATGGAGAATTCTTATTTATTGGTACAAAAATAGATATACAGATGGGTACAGATAAATTTCACCCGGTGAAAATCGTTTGTCCCCATACTAAATTTTACATATTCATTGATCATTTAAAATTTGTCATATAAATATTTTTTTAATATATAAAAGTAACGTATGATTAAGTAAATAAATAAAATATATACGGGGATAAATAATTTTTTTTGCCCCAAGCCCCACTCCTCACATCACATACATCACCCTCTCTACTCTACTCTTTCTCTCTCTGTCATTTTCTCTCTCTAGGCATTTGGATATCCTAATAAGTCACTCAGTAGAGTTCAGAGACTCATCAGAACCTCATATTTCCTCTGCCTTTCGATTCATCAAATCCCCCTTCCCCATCATGATTCATCATCCACTAACCCCATATAATACGCCCCATCCAACAAACTTCTTCACTTCAAACGTGATTCTTGAAAAAACCATCCATTCTTGAGTTTTTCTCTAAAGTTGTCACCTTTCTTCTTCTTCTTCTTCTGTTTAATTATTAATTGGAGTTTTCTTGATCAGCTATGGAAATCTTTAACTATTTGGACATGAATCATCATCACATGGATCCACATTTGCCACCTGGCTACCGCTTTCACCCAACTGATGAAGAACTCATAACTTGCTACCTTCTCAAGAAGGTCCTTGATTGTAATTTCACCGCTAAAGCCATTGCTGAAGTTGACCTCAACAAGTCCGAGCCTTGGGAACTTCCTGGTACGTACCCCCTTTAATTAAGCGTGTCTAGACTCCGCTTAATTAATGTTAACAGATTTGAGGCCAGTCCCATAATGACGGTTTTAAAATTGAGTAACCCGAACATTATGATGAAACAAGTTTTTCAGAATGACGATCTTCCTTTGAATTTTTATATTTCAGGGAAAGCGAAGATGGGTGAAAAGGAGTGGTATTTTTTCAGCCTACGTGACCGGAAGTACCCAACAGGGTTGAGGACTAACAGAGCAACAGAAGCTGGATACTGGAAGGCAACCGGGAAAGACCGGGAGATATACAGCTCAAAGACGTGTTCACTTGTTGGGATGAAGAAAACACTGGTATTCTACAAAGGGAGAGCTCCTAAAGGGGAAAAAAGTAATTGGGTGATGCATGAATATCGCCTTGAAGGCAAATTTTCTTACCATTACCTCTCTGCAACCTCCAAGGTATTGAATTATATATAAAAATGTGTCTAATACTTCGGAGAAAAGCTTTTTATATATACAAAAATAATTTTTGCTTTTATCATTTTATTATTAAATTTTTATTTTAGTTTTGTTCTGTACATAAATTATTTTCGAACTATTTCTTTTTATAAAATTAATGTAAAACTGATATTTACTATCACTTTTTTTTTATGCAAAGTTTAACATCACTTATAATAATTTATTATCCTAATATTAAGAAATTAAATTGACAAAAATACTCTTAAAATTGCTAAACATGTACAGAACATGTACATTAAAATTATATTTACCTAATTTGACAAAATCAGTAGTTCAAAAATAATTTTTATATAAAAAGTTAAAATAAAAGTTTATTAAAAAATAAAAAAATAAAAATTAATTATGTATATATAAGGAGGTTTTCTTAATATTTTGAGACGTTTTAAAATAGACGCAAGGTATTGAATAAATATGAGGGGGAGCGAGTAGTTTCTTTTCCTAGCTTTTACTATGATTTTTTCTTTGAAACATAAAACTGTTTGGTGAAGAGTAAATTTAATGAAACTGTTAGTTTGGTTGTACTAATTGTACTGTTCTGTCTGTCTTTTGGTCATTATGATAAAACCCTATTTACTTCAACAACTCTATTTATATTGGGTGGAAATTCTCTGTCTCCATTTCTATCCTCAATCAATCAGAATTTATTATATAAATATTTTTTCTAATTATATATACACAGAGTGAATTGTGATTGATTGGGAGATAGGGATGGGGCCAGAGATTTTTTTGCCCTATGTTCCATCTTTCATCTCATTTTTTGTTTCATTTTTTTATTTTTTTAAATTTAAAAAATTAAAAAAAAATGACATTGAATAATTTGTTATTAGTAAAAAAACAAAAAAAAAACACAAATGTGACGCTTTAAAATCTTGAAAATATTATGTTTTGCCATTAGTTTTTTTATGAGTTTTCTAATTACTGATAAATGTTATTTGTGTAGTTTGTCTCAATATATAAGTATTAATTTTCCCACTAGGTGTGAATAAAATCTAAGTATTAGGTTGTGGTGTGCAAGTTTATGCAAATTATTTTGTGTACTTTAGAGACAGGTTTTTTTTCCAGTACTGATGTGAAGGTGACATTTCACTGTTCCAAAGTGTAAAAATTCATTTAAAGCTTAAAGTGTTCTGAAAATGCATTTTTCATCCTCAGAACCCTAAAAGTTTTTTTTGTTTTTTTTGCTTCCAGAGAAGCTTAAAAGCCCTTTTGATCATGAATCCAACTTGCATGCATATTAGAATATTTGCACTCATTTCATAAGACAAAATAAGTGGTTTCATGACAAATATTTTTGGAAATTTTATATGATGTTTGATTTGTCCATTCCATTGATGTTAATGTTATGTTTTGTCCCATTTCTTGACTTTTTCCAAAGGGAATTCTCATGAAATATATTGTTTCTGATTTGAAACTCAAACTAATGTACAAATTGTCTTTCAATTTAATTTGAAAATACATTTGAAACATTAAATAATTTAAAATTAACTTTTTTATATTTGATACCGATACTAAAATCTCAGTCTAATTTAAGAGTGTGCTTTAAATTTGGTCTGATTTTGAATTTTGGTTTTGGTTTGGATTTGGAATTTGGTCTGTTAATGATTTAACACTTCAGATTTAATTCCCAAACTAAATTCAAAGTTGATTTGGGTCTGAATTTGAGTCTCAAACTAAACAAAACCCAAACGGACCCAATCTAAGCACACCCTAAATCTCAGTCTCATGCTTCTTTTGGTTTCCTTTTCTTAGCTATCAAAATCACTTTCATTCTCGAAGTCATGTGGAATTATTTGTGTTACAATTTTGACTTTTTCTAAACAACCTTTTTTTTTATATGAAGGATGAATGGGTCATATCAAGGGTGTTTCATAAAAGTGGTCCCGGCTCTACCACCGTCCACGGCGGAGGAGGAAAAAAGAGGTTGAACCCTCATGTCAATAATCTTTACTCCGAAGTTAGTTCTCCGTCTTCGGTTTCACTACCGCCTCTCCTAGACTCCTCTCCGTACAACGCCACCGCTACTTCAAACAACACCTCCACTAATGATCACGAAAGATACTCATACGACGGCGTTTCCAAAAATGAGCACGTGTCCTGTTTCTCCACTCCTTCTGCCACCACCATCGGTTTCCAACACCACCATCATCAGTCTCTGTTTGAACTTCCACCGCCACCTCTGCAACTTTCTCCGGCTACGGCGGGCACGCTTTTCGGCAGCACTTCTCTTCATGGGGTTTCAGCTTTTCCGAGCTTAAGGTCGTTGCAAGAGAATCTGCACTTTCCTAATTTCCTCTTCCCGGCAGCGGCGCCGCCTCATGCCGTGAACGGCGACGGAGTTGATTATGGTTCATTTATCAACTGTGCTGTGCCGGAGAATCAGAAAGGGTGTTGTCCTAATACGGAGCTAGATTGCATGTGGGGTTTCTAAAGTTTAATTTAGGATATGCTTTATTAATTTATGTTATGATTTGGACTAATTTAATGTTAAGTTCTACCTATGTTTTTAATGATGTTTGGGAAATGTCGTATGTTTAGTATTATGTTGTGGAAGTGTTAAGGTAAACAAGCTTAGTTTGTGTACTTGGTTAACAGTTGGATGGTGTTAATCGTTTGGCGTGGTTTATTATCGTGAAGTAATGATTACAATTAGTTATTACTAATGTAAAATGTTTTCAGATTATTTCGGTAAGAATATTTAGTCACCTTTGTCACATTTTCTGTCTCATTAATAAAAAAATTGAGTCAATTTTTTAATTGAAAAATCATTAATCTAAAAAAAATGGTGAAATCCATAAGAAAAAATAATTACGTATCAATTATTTATTTATGAAACAATACTTTTCGTTTATTCGTAAACAGGTCATGTGAACTTTAATGGCAATTAGCCGGATGAGCCTATGATATTATGTTACTTTTCGATAAACTTGAATATCTCGATCTTGCAATGAGCGTACTTTGTTAGAATGAGAGGCGAGGCCCTAGCGTTTTGGCTACGATGCTCGATGTGAAGGTTTTTTAGTATGGTCAGCACCAATTTGTGGCCATTGGATCGGCGCAAATTAGATTTTTTGGCTGTCGACTGTCTTCCACGACGCTTAATTTCAAATTCCTAAACTTTTTAAATTTGAAGTATTTTCTTTCAGTTCTTATTTTTCAAATTTTCTAGAATCTTGATAGCTATTTCCATAGTAATTAATAGCTATTTCCATAGTGAGATGGAGAAAATTAAGGATTTAAAAAAAATCTCAAACTGAGATGAACTGTAGAAAATAAAACGATAATTCCGGACAACAATCACGATTGTGATAAAGAAAATCAAGGGAAATCTCAATCTGAGATGAAATTAAGGAAATATAACGATAATTTCGGACAAAAATCACGATTGTGAAGGAGAAAATATTTTTAAAATCTTAATTTGAGATGAAATTAGGGAAATATATGGTTGATTTTTTGGTGAGCATGTTAATCGCCATTAAGGGGTTCGCAGGAGGAGAAATTAAAATTTTGGGGGAGGAAGACGATGCAGGAGGAGTTTGGGGGTTATAGTATTCTGATTGGGTGTGGCGCGAATTCTTTTTTTGTTTGCAATCCGCGGCTTTCTTGGTCATTGGATCTAAAGAGAAAATATTTTTTAGGTTACAGTGCTGTTCTGCAGGTGCTAAACCCAGAGGGGTCAACACCATAGCTGTGCCGGAGGCCCTAGACCTGCTTGTCCTTCCTATCCATAATCGATAGCAAAGAAAAAAAAAAATACTAAATCCATTTCTTAATATAAGACTTTCATTACATGTTGCGAAAATTAAGAAGATAGAAAAATTTAATATTTTTTTTAATCAAAATATCAATATTACTCTTTTAAATAAACCAGTGGTATACAAATCATAATTAAAAGAATAATATTTGTACTTTAACAAATAAAGTATATTGTTTTTTGTTTCCTTAATTTTCGTAACATATAAACGAAGTCTTATATTAAATAATAGAGAACTGAGTATGAAACATTCAATTCCGAACCAGTGTACTGCATTACGTTTCTCAAGTAATAACACCTATTTTTTTTGGTTTCCCATCCAGTGTTCAAATCCGACAGGCTTGACTAATCTGTATCGAGTATTGCAGAGGCCCAAGAAGGGTGCGACCCTCCGAACATCAATAACTCTATACAAATGCCATGGTCGTAGTTCGAATCCTGGTCATTCTTAAGGGAGGAGGAGCCCTCATCCACTCCGGCATAACTGATGTTGGTAGTAATAACAACTATTTCTATTGCTATTCCTATTCCTTGTTCCTTCAAGTAATTCCACTTCCCATTTTTCTTTCGCTAAAGGGGGAAGGAGACATTGTGAGAGTTCTTTTTCACTTTTTGCACATACTGGTATTGTGGTAGTAAAAGTTACACATTTTACCATCTCAATCCGGACCAGCAGTGATATAATTATTGGATTGATAGAAAAATATTCATTCCCATATTTTGTATCGAGAATTTTACATTTATTAGTTAAACAGGTTGATTCATTATAAGAATTGAACAATTATTCATCCTTTTTGAGCTACTTTTTAACGGTTAGAGTTAGATCGATATCCATTTCCAATATCGGTATCAGAGCAGGTTTTGATAATTTTCGTTAAAAAATCAATAGATATCTAAAATGTCTTTTTATTTTTATTTTTTTATTTTATAGAATTGTTGGTGATTGGTTATTTAGCTAATTATTTTTAGAAGAAAAATATGTAATAGTTGGCTGAGACAAAGGGTAGAATTATAAATTGAGTAATAAATGATTTTTATATATATGGAATTAGGACAATTATTTTTGAAATAAATCAAAATAGAAATTAGTACATCTATTTTAAAATGGAGGGAGTATATATGATTTGGACAAGCAAAGAAAGTGAAAGTGATGAGAAGTGGGACAAATACTTCATTTTTAACAAGTATTTTTCTATATTTTTTTTTCAGGCATGGGAGGAGGAGGGGTAGAAAAGTGAAAGAGAAGGAGAAACGTTAGTTTTGTTTACTTTTGTATCCCTTTTCTCTAATTTAATTTCTTGCTAAAGATCTCCCTATTATTCAATTAGAGAGAAAGAAGGTAAATAAGAAATAAAAATGTAAAACAAAATATTTTTTATTCTTTTTCTCCCCTCTTTCTCAGGTTCAGATCTTCTGTTACATTCTATTTGATGTTCTAATAATAAATATTATATAATCTAAACTCTAATTAGTAATTTTTTTTTAAATAAAGCTCTAATTAGTAATTTAAGTGTTAAAAAATAAATAATTAAAAATAATACATCGAGTGTTATAGAGCATCCGAATTCCGGAGTGCTCTTTCCCTCAATACCAAATAAACATGGAAGTATAAACCAAAAACCGATTAGTATTTGTCCCCTTCCATTCCCTTCACTCCCTTTTCACGATTCAAACTAGGTCTTATTTAAGTGACAGGTCCAGATTATTACGTATTCCTAGCCAATGCATTGGGAAATAATCACGTGACCACCTATTCGGGGGATCAACGAAAATGAAAGTTGTGTATGGTCCCATAAACTATAAATAGTTTTATCTGAATTTGTTGCAAGTAAATTTAAAATTTATATCCAGACAAATAAATATAATACATGTAGAATAAATTTTGTGAATTGACACTTTTAGTTTATGTGTATTGTTGAAATCCCACATCGACTAGCTAGTGAGCAAATTTGTTCTGTATAAGGATTGGGCAATCCTCCTCCTCTCGAGATACCTTTTGAGGGAATGAGTTAGGCGAGTCCCATTTTATACGTAGTATCGAGCCCACCTAGTTCGATGTTGTGCCCCCATTATTGTTCACTGGTCAGGATGTGCGACCCTAGCCGTGAGGGGGTGTGTTGAAATCCCCACATCGACTAGCTAGTGAGCAAATTTGTTCTTTATAAGGATTGGGCAATCCTACCCCTCTCGAGGTATCTTTTGAGGGAATGAGTTAGGCCCAAGTCCATTTTCTACATGTATTTCATTTATTGGTCTGAATATAAATTTTAAACATATTAACCAAGATAAAACTACTGATAAACTATAGGCAATGATGAGAAAAAAATGTGGGCCTGCAAAGTTGTGTTTAACAATTAGCCAAATTGGGCCATAGTTTTCTGTTATAAATGGGCAAGCCAATCAGAGATGCACCACTTTGGAGGTAAAGTACACTGTGTCGGTTGTGGAGCAGCTTATGGCAGTATGGCCTAGCACGCCTTATTCTATATCGGTGCAAAATTTTGTTGGATTGAACTGATTATTATGATCCAATGGGCCCAATTGGTGTAACACTTTGTTGGATATCACGTCACTCTGGGCCCTATGATATAGGACAACTGAGTAATTTGTTTCCGGTGTTGTTCACAGTGAGTACTACCACGATCTTAAGTTTTTTTTTTTTTTGAAACCCGTATGGGTGCATTATATTAACGAATCAAAAGATGATCATTTGTGATCGCAACTATTACAGATGGAGGATAGTTACGGTCCCATAAGATGGAGGAGTAACTGTGTCCAATTTGAGCTAGACAATGAGCGACAGTATTGCTTGAGCGCTTAACAAACATCAAACGAATAGAATCAAATGAATTAAGACTAGCTTTAGCAGGCTAAAAAATTTTCTGTTTCCAAGCAACTAAGGCGTGTGATGACCTCCAAACAATCCCCTTCAATGATGAAAGAACTCAAACCCATGATAGAGGCCAACTTCATGCCCTCTATTACAACCAAGAGCTCACAGTGAAGAGCATCAACACACGACAACAACCTTCCACAACAAGCAAAAAATGGAAACGCTGATGCAGATCGTGCAACACAACCATAAGCTCCCATTCCATCTTTCCATGAACCGTCCCCATTTATCTTAACCATACCCGTTGGGGGAGGGCACCAAGTCGTTGGCAGAGGGATCGATGCTGTTACCGGGAGCGGCAAGCCGATGGGTAGATGACCACGTCTTTACAAAAAGTAAAAAGAGCATTTTAAGCGCGAGCTAGTTAAGAGGAGATTATACTCGGCCATATCAGCTGTTGCATTGGAGAAAATGGTCGATGCCGGGGTTCGCTTTCCTTCAAAGATAAAACTACATCGATCCTTCCAAATCAGGGCGCGAATAAAGACAACTCTTCTAGTGTCGCGGTGTGGAACAGGAAACTCAGAACTTCCTTCAGATTTGCAATTGGTGATCCCATCCAAGTGCCTCCCCAGCTCCATAATTCCCATACCGAAGTAGCCGGTGCACATTGCAAGAAAATGTGATAATTATTAATTGTTCAATTACAATTATAATCCGAACAATTATATTTAAATAGATACTTATATATTTAACTTATGAAATTAACAACTCAACCGTTGAGATCGAGTTTCAGCGTTAATAAAAACTTGTCACAACCGAAATCAAGACAAGATGTAAAAATACTACTCCCTCCATTCCCATTTCATTGAGGTTTAGGAGATATATATATATATATATATATATATATATATCCAAATTAATTGTCATTTACATGTCTTTTATTAGGTGTCAACAATTTATTCCAATTATACCCTTAACATAACTTTTATTAGAAAAATGAAAGAGAGTGAGGAATGAATCAGGGGCGAAGACAGGGCGGCGCTCCCTCGAGATTTTTAAAAATACTACTATTTATCAAAATTTTATATGTATTTTGAAATTTTTTTTATCAGTTTCGCCCCTCCAAGAATTTTTTTTGCCGTTTTTATCAAATTCGCTCCCCAACATTTCTCTTTTGCAGTTTTTATATATAGTTCGGCATATTGTTTTAGTTTTCGCTCCCAACGCCTAATTTTTAGCTTCGTCCCTACTTTCAAATACAACTTTAAGCCTTTAAAAACAGAGTAAAACTCTCAAGTATTTCTTTAAGTATATAATAGATGATTTAATAAATAAATATCGTGATTCTACCCGAGATAATTACACATGTGACCTTTCAAAGCTTGTTCAAAATAATCACAAGTGTCCATCTATCTATTTCTCTGTAAAAATCAAATATTTTTCTTACTCTTTTGCACTAGTTTTAAACAATGTTCTATTTCAAACACAGTTTTGAAATATAACTCGACCTAATTTCCCAGACTGGTAATTTGGCAACTTTGTCTCCAAAATGGTCCAGATTAGACCTCAAACCTAATAAGTCTAAAAACTTCTTTCTTTTACAAAACTTGGTTGACTTGCCCAGTCGAACGATGACCAGCTCCAGGTTTCAGAGATCCGACCGAATTTCTAAATTAGTCCCAAAATTTAGTTTTTAAAGAAAATTTATACAATTGGGTAATTGATATGTTGTGTTTTAGAAAAAATAGTTAAAATTATATTGTAAGATGTCAAATTTTGTGGCTGCATAGGGATGGCAATTTGATCCGTGATCAGTTGATCCGCTCCGCCCCGATAGCTTTTGGGGCAAATCAGATCTGCCCCGTATAGAAAATGGGGCAGATCAGATCCGCTCCGCAAACAGAACAAATCAAATTCGGTATTCACCCCGCCCTGATCTGCCCCGATCCGCCCCGCACATATATAATAGTAAGAGTATAATAATATAATAATAAGATAAAACATAAAACCTAAAAAATATCTACTTCCTCGGTCCCTAGTCCCTCCCTCCCCCAGTCCCACCCTCTTCCCCGAACCCTTACTCTGCCGCCCTCCCTCTCCCCCGAGCCGCCTCCCTCTCCCGGTCTCCCCCGATGCCCTCTCTTTGACGCCCTCCCCACTACCGCTCTAAGACTCTGCAATATCCGGCCACCACCACCGAGCGAAAAGCAACCCGGTCCGAGAAAGCTATCTCTGACGGCCTCTGACGCCCTCTCCTTCCTTGCTCGTCTCCATCTCCGGCCACCACCACCGAGCGAAAAGAAACCCGCTCCTTCGAAGCCATCGCCTCCACCTGAACGCCGCCATCGCCTCCACCTTAACACGACAAATGTGAGGTTTGATACACTTTTATATGGTCCTCAAGAACTTTAGATTTTGGATGTCTTTCATTTATCATATTCTGTGATTTTCTATGATTAATTAGTTTTTTTGGGCAATTACCTAAATATTGTTTACTGTTTTCGTTTTTTTTTGGGGAAATTGTTCTACTAGGAAGTGGGAAAATACAAGTTTTTGGCTTCCAAATTAATTTCAGCAGCCAGCCAAATTGTTCAACCATACATCTGTTAAAAAAATTAAAAAAAAATTGCATGGGCGGATCGGATCCGCTCCGGACGGAGCAGTTCACGGAGTAATAAAATATGATCCGGGACGGATCACGGATCGGATCAGATCGGCGATTTTCAATCGCGGAGCAGATCAGGTATTTCAGATACCCGCCCCGATCTGCCCCATTGCCTGCATTTCATATTTGGTCAAACTTATTTGTAACATACATATTTTGATAATTAGTGAACATAAATTGGTCAGTGAATTTGATTGATTAATATTATTTTTAAATGAAGTTACATTTTTAGTTAATGAATTACATGGCATTAAACTATTAGTAATTATATATTAAACATTTCTGAATATTTATAACGTAACGAGTCGATAAAGATTTGATTAGTGATTCGATCACTGACCTTTGACCTAATGACTTCTGGTACGATGTCCTAGTATGTTTTTCTAAACCTTGTATCAAACACTCACAATAAGCAATGAATTTTTTTAAAACCATGCAGTCCTGCACAATAAATAAAAACATTTTAGAAACAAATAACAAAATTCACTAGGGGAAACTGAAAATTAATAAAGAAAAAAGAAATTGAACTTGTAGGAAGCAATAATTCAATGCTTCCTTAGTCCCAAATTCAATGTCCACATTATGATACCCAGGACTTTTTGATTTTTTGTTTACCATGATTAATTGTTTTTATGTATTAAGTGTTGAGTACGTATTTTGTTTATGGGCATTTTGATGCGTTTAAGAAGTATAGGGACTTAAGTGTGATATTAGAAAGTCTTGGGTAGTTGTATTGGGGTGTAAGTTGAGGTAGTTTTTTATGGGATTAGAAAGGAGGGTATATAAAAAGATAATAGGGAAGAGAAAGAGAAGAAAGAGAAGAAAAAGGAGAGAAAGGAAAAATTTGAGTGCTGTGAGGAGATTGCATATTTGAGATAGTAAACGGAGTCTGATCGGAGTGATTCTTGTTGCGTTGGTTAGAAAATTCATATGACTTTATTTTGAACGGTGGAGTTGTGAGATATTTCTTCAGGAAATAGAGAATGAAAATATGAATTTGTGGTTTAAGCCTTATTTGAAGATGATTAAGTATTTACGTTAATGTTCTTACACTCTTGTTTTTTCATTCCAAAAGCATGAAAAGATGTATTTTAAAGTTTTGGAAATTGATGTCCTGGTTTCTCATTGGTTTTATTGTATAAAATGGATGAAATGTTGTATTATGTGACTACTTGTAATGTATGCTATGATTTGAAGTATGATGTTCATATCTGGTTATGCAATTTGGTTTGTTGTTTAGTAGAATATGAAAGTTTGCAAGTGTAGTTTAGAGTTCATGTGTACCCGCCACAAACGATCATAAGGCTTTGGCCTTGCGGGATCGCTAACCGAGGTCATGCGAGACGAACTATCAGATTAGTAAAATCTCATGAGGTCCAGACCTTGTGGGGTAGATTCACCGGCCAGAGCTAGGCGAGGGCTGCGACCTCTAGAAAAAAGGACAAGTAGTAAGTAAGACAGCTTAGCCGAGGCTAAGTGAGAAAAGTGGCAAGTATGATGCAGAGATGATGTGAAGTTATTTGTATATGTTTCAAGGTTATTTGTATGTGTTTAAGTGTCTATTTGAGTTGTCAAGTTGGTATTTTGGGTTGGGAACCTTTCGCATTTGAGAAAATGGCTTTTCTTTTGTTAAAATGTATTTAATATGACAAATTTTGAAGTCCAGACGACCTCTCCGGTCAATCACAGTGTCTTTACATCGTCCAAACCAAACTACTAGGGATACTATCCGAATCTCGAACGAGCTCCGGTCGACCGGATCCAGGTTCAGATAAGGTCTGGATGATGTCGTCGTCCGCAATTTTGACAGCATGAGTGGACGAACCTCGTTGACGATCACATCTTCCGGGGACTTCGGTCGGGCTCTGTTTTGTTCCATTTTCAAGCCTAGTATGTTATAGTTATGTAAAGTGTTTTATAAGTGTATTTCAAGTATTTTAAAGGGTTACTTCAAATCAAACTATTTAAAGTAAAGTTATGCATTATTTTTATGTTTTGCGAAACGAGAAAAGGTTTTCGAGTCTAACGATCCTTCATTCCAAGGCTGTTTGAATCTTAATGGGCTAGTGTAGTAGCTCATCCTCTTACCTATTTATGTTTTCCACATGCCTTAGTAGATGTCCCCGTGTGGGAGGTTCGAGATGATGATTTGATGAAGGAATTTGAGGATTGAACTGTTTTTTATGTAATAGTTATTTAGTCTTTTTATCAGTTGAACTATGTCGTTTTATTTTGGATTGTAGGAACATGCAAGATAATTTTTTATAGCTTCTAGATTATGGTGTAAGATGTTTAAGTTTCCTTTAAGTTTAATCAAGTTTATTCATTTTTATTAGTCTTTTTTGTTATGGGTTCGGTGTCTCATTGATGTATGAGGCGCTGCCGGGTCACCTCCACTCCAAGATACGGGGTGTGACACACATTACTAGTTTAGTTTGTCCCAAAACGAATGCCCTCTTTATTAAAATGAACATATTTTAGTTTTAAACTCTCATAACTAACATCCTATATTTAAGAGTTTTAAGTTTCCATAGCACATGAGTCCACAACTAATCTCTTTAATTAAGAAGGGTATTGTGATAACTTATCTATAGTCAAACTAATATCCTTAAATTCCGGGTAAAAACAAATGTGAATATTCAATTTGGATAGAGAGTAACATTTATGGTTAATTTACTTTACTACCATTAACTTAAGTTGTGTAACACTTTAGCCATAAAGTTTCAATTAATGCACTACGAGTCCATTCCGTTAAATACCCACTAAAAATGGCAGCAAAATGGATTTATTGTCCTTTTTCTATTCTTGAATTTCACTACCACCAATTTGAGACCGTTTCAATTTGGTCCCTTCAAGAAATAGATTAACCCGATTCACGTTTTTTATTTATAATTTTTAAGTTGTAAATTTAAAATTTTCACATGGAAAAAATTACAAAGAAAAAATTTCATCAAGTACTAGTTTCTTTAACCTTATTCTACTTTAGAAACCCAAACTACTATCATTATAGTTGTTCGCACACTGTATAGAGTAACAAGAAAAATTTGTTACCTCTACCGTCTTAACTGCAAGTGTCTGATGGACAACAATGACAGGAAAGACTTGCAAAGCTAAATTTGATGAAGGCTAGCGCTTGAGTTTAGGTTCCCATCTTTGAGGGTATTTTTCGAATAACTATTTTGAGATAATTTTGTGGAAAGAAAAAAAAAGAAAAAAAAATATAGTAATCACAAAATTAAAGATAAGGGAACTAATATAATTTTACACTCAAAATAGATGTCATCAATTTCTCAACGGTTGACTGGTGGTCAATGTACCCCTAGTGCATTAATAGAAACTCCATAGACTCATTTGCTACACACCTAACTTAATAGTAGTAAAGTGCAATTAACCCTAAAATTTATAACCGCAGCGGTCCAACTGTCACCGTTTTTCCTCAGTTCACTCCTTCTCTGTCGTCTTTGTTTCTCAAGAACTCAGAACTTGTCGAGCAAGCCAGCACAGCCATGGAAGAAGAATACTCAGTTGATCATGCTCTTTTGCTCCATACAGCTTCTGAATTTGCTTATAGCCCAGGCAGCTTCCCTCTATCTTTCTACCTTTGTCAATCAATAACTATTTGTTAATTTTATTTTCTTTCTTTCAGTTGCTCACTCTGACGCTTCAGCGCAAGAATTCCAAAATCACTTTCCTCTACCTTCTATTATCAAGTACTACCTCCATTCCTTAGTCGTTTATTAATCTCTGAATATCTGATCAGACACTGTAAATTTTTTTATTGATAGGACAGAGAATGAGATAGAAAATTCTTACCGCTTTTTGGGTACCTATAGCATGATTTTTATACTCTTTTAAGATACTCAAAAGACTCATGTTTTAAGAACTTATGAGTCCATGTCTCTATTTTAATAGTTTGCTATAAGAATTTTATTAGCATGTTATTCCGCAGCTTTAGTTTGGCTATGCAGAACTTAAAAAAAAATGGCTATGCAGAATTTCAATTAAAAGTGAAATGAGTGATTGAGATACATTCATACAAAAAAATTAAAAATTAAAAAAATGAGTGATTGAGATACCATCCCAATCAACTTTGGTAAATATGTATCATTTCACAAATTTTGTTGGCCTAATTTTAAATTAAATTTTAAATTATAGTAGCACAACATATCAACGGAAATATTAGAATAAGAATAGGATGAACGATTTGCATGTTTTCAAAACCATATGTTTACTTTGATTTAATATTTGAAAAGGCTTTGAAAACTTTGTTGAGTGTTGATTAATACTTAAGATCTTTAAAATGTTTTAAATATTTTTAAATAACACTTAGGCTTAAGATCTTTAAAATGTTTTTAAAAAAATACTTAGGCATGAGTTTGAGAACATTAGAAATGTGACCAAGTGGAAAAATCACTTTTGGATGTAGTCCGGTCGGCCTAGGCATTGCCTCAGACGACCTGATGAAGTCCGGTCGACCGACATGTGTTGTCCGGTCGACTGAGACAGTTTTTTTCCTTAGTCAATTTTGAATGTTCCAAGACTCCAACGACTATATTTCCTCGGACGACCATGCTATAAGTCGGTCGACTGAACCTTACTTCGGAAGACCGGACCACCTAATGCGGTTGATCGAGATCCGTCCAGTAGACATGTCAAACTTTATTGTTGTACACCTTGGTCGACCTACCCTCCGGGTCGGTCAATCGAATTTGCCAATTCAAGGAAAAAATATAGTCATTGTAACTCGAATTGCTTGTGTATTTTGGCCCCTCTATAAAGCTTCTAAAACTGATTTTTCACCACTAACCAAGCCATAATAGGGCATTTGATATACACTTCATAAACAAGCAATCAAACACTTTCAAAAGCTTTAATCTTTCAAAATAAATAATTTTCAGTTGAGCTTTAACATTCATATTCTCTTCTATTCTCAAAAGGGATTAGAGCTATATTTGTATATCCAAATCCAAGTGAGAGATTATTTGTAAAAGAGCTTAAATTGTAAAGTATCTTTTGTAAGAGGCTATTTCCCTTGTCTTCTCTTTGTAAGAACTAGCTCTTTGTGAGTTAGGAAAAATTTCTTTGTGAGTGTTTGTCCTCTTTGTGAGATATCTCATTTGTGAGATTGACTCTTTGTGACCTTAGTTTGTGAACTAGAAATACGATCTTTGTGAGTGAAATCCTCTTTGTGAGACAAGTGTAAAAGGATGATCACACATTGCATTTGTTGGGAAGGGAATCCATTAGTGGAGTTGTCAAATTCCTTAGGTGTGTCCTAAGGTAGTGGATGTAGATCTTTGTGATCGAACCACTATAAATCGCCGTGTTCGTTTTCTCTAACTCCACTCTTTACAGTCAAGTATTTATAATTCACATTGTATTTATATTCCTCATAAACTTGAATGTATGAGCTTTACATATTTTATCTAGAGTTAGATGATTTGCTTAATTTATATATGCTTGGCTTTGATCATATGATTTATAGTGTTTGTTCTTACAAGCTTTGCATATATGATACTTGACTTAGCAATTCCAAGATCATATTTATAGTCTTGTATTCCAATTTGTTGCATATGAACACGTAGGTAATCTAAGTTGCCTCAACATTTAGGCAAAGAAGTTTAATAAAAGTTAAAATGTTTTATAACTTAATTCAGCCACTCTTAAGTTCAAACTCTATCAATTATTTCACCTTCTATGTTATAAATACTTGGTCTTCTCATTATGGTACAGGCGTATAGATTGATAATATGTCTGGTGGCTCGATCTTGGGGCTTGATGGAAATCCTCTCAAGGCAAGAAATAATAGACATAGTGACAAACTCATTTGCGGAGACCAAAAAGATAGGTTTGTATGTGTATTATTATCTCTTGATGTCAACTTCTGAGGCTTTACAAGCAGGCTGTTCTTCGTTTTTATACTTGTCTCCAAATTTCCCTTGTGCATATGCTGTTTTCCTTTCTTGGATATATCCGATTAAACTGAATCTCACTTTTTGGTATATCTTGCAATGTATCTAGTAGAGAGAATTATGAAAAAGGTATTGCAATTATTTATTTCCTAGAATGCTCGTTCATAATTGGTAGATGATCAAATAGCCAAATTGCTGTAGAGTTCAGCTCCAAATGTCAAATTCACTATTCTCGAAATACTAAAATTGGTGGTAGTTGTGGTAGAGATATGTCAGAGGGAGTAATTGGAAATTGGTGCACTTTGAATTTACAATGTGTACATGAATCACATTGGGGCTGCCTATCTTTATTCAAGGGTCATTGTCCCCTCTTCAACTACTATATATAGAGCTCATTTGCAAGAGCTGAAGACACACCAAAATGAGATCAACATACTTGTATGCTTTGGAGAGAAAAAATAGAGAGTTTTTCTGTGAGGTCACACCAGTTTGAGTGTGGGAAAATTAGTATTCCTTTTGAGGATACTAGAGTAATAAAATTGTGAGGTACCGTGATTAAATTCGGGGAGAGAAAAATTGAGTGAGTGTGAGATACTCAATATTTTCTGTAATCAATTTACCACATAGTGAAATACTTTTCGGAGACTATCCCGTGGTTTTTTCCCTCTGAGTCAAAGAGGATTTCCGCGTTAAAAATTCTCGGTGTCTTTATTCTTCTTCTGTTCAGTTTTTTTACATTACTGTTATTCCGCTGCACGCATATTAAACTCTGGTTTATACCCAACAATTGCGTCATTCCATGACCCCATAATTTGGGTTTTCCATTGATGAGACAACTTTAGAAAATCGGGAGTGGGATCATCAATATTATAAGTCTTGAAATATGAAGCTCTACCTATGATACCCGTGACTTTTTACTTACGTGTTTTGAATGTCTTGTATTTAATTTCGGTATGGTTAATTTTTATTGCATGGCTTTATGAGTTGTAACATTTTTTATGTGTTATATGTGGGGGCTTGTTTATGTTATGGGGCGCATTTGATTAGTTTGGAGGTTGAGGGACTTAAGTGTGGATGTTAAAAGGTCGAGGGGACGATTATTTGAAGTTTTTTGAGCCTTTTAGTGGGGGTTAGTGTAGGGGATCAATTATAGGAGTGGGAAAGAAATAAGGTATCGGCGGAAGAAAGAGAGGAGAAGAAGAGAAAAAAAGAGAGAAAATAAAGCTGCGAAACAGAGAGTTGAGTAGTTTCTGAATGATTACCATATCAAAAGGAGTCGGAATCAGGCGATTCTTTTTTGGTTTGATAGCTAACTGAATAGGCTACGTCTGGGAGTCGACTGATTAAAGTTTCAAGTTTCCATAAGACGGGAATTTCTATTTGAAGTATCTGTATTTTTCTGGGAAAATCTAGGCAGTGAGAGACAACCTTTTGGCAAACATAGTAAACAATCTCTTATCATCCCCATATTGTAACCATAGATAGTATGCTCCTTATACTAGATTCAGACCGAATGAGATTGTATTCTAACCAATGTTGTTAAAATTGCAAGTTAACTCGTAGAATCGCACAATTCTACGATTCTACGGAAGCAAAACGTGTTGAATCTGGAGTAGAATCGCAATCTGGTAAAAACACGGTAGTATCGTTGAATCGGATTGTAGAAACGTAAAAACATACGTTTCTACCGTGTCTAGGAAATAATATGGCGGGTCAAGTTATTTTTAATTAGGGTCGGGTCGCCTAATTTGGAGAGCAAAACCTAAATCAAAATTTGATTTTGACCAATTTCTAACACTACCTGTCTCAACTCTCAAGCTCCTGATGACACATTTCCTCTTCTTTATCAATTTCTTAGACTACTAGAAATCTAGCAGATAATCAAAGTTTTTAACTCCGAGTTCTTGCTATTTATTGCTAGTTCCATTTTTTTTTCTTGAGATTGTGCAAAATTCTAATTTTCTCCGGATCGAACAGTGAAAATTTGATTGATAGACTATTTAATATAAGATTTTTATTTATTTATCTGCAAAATTCCATTTTTAGATGTTAAATTAGGGGTTTTGCTTTGTTTTTTTCCTCACTTTTTTTTTCATTTTCCATAATATATTTTGGATCATATTATATGATTTATATGTTACTTACTATTATTATATATATAATATATATTTTAATTTTTGGGTGCAATTTTACGACTTATTTTACGATTCACGGGTTTACGATTCTACACCCTCTTCCGAGTCTACGTAGAATCGCGTTTTTAACAACCTTGATTCTAACGGTTGGATTAAGAGATATCAACTTCGGAGTACTAGGCTATGATAGTTCGAGTAAAACCAGAGTGTTGAGGATAGATTTTTAAGATGGAGTATCAGACGGAGTCCGATCATAGTGATTCCAGCTGCGTTTGAAAGAGGACTTAAATGGTTACGTTATGTACGGTGGGATTAAGTTTTCAACGGTTCAATTAGGATCTATTGGCTTCGGAAGTTGGCTGAATTTTTTGGTATTGGTGTTTCGATTCCTTTGGAGTAATTACTTAAGTTTGACAAGTAATGATCATTCACCCTTGTATTTTCAGTCCTTAAACATCATTAAGTTTCCATTTTATCAAAGTTACTGATTTGCTATGTTATGGTTTTCACTCATGTTTTTTTGCATTAAATCCCGGATGAGGCGTTGATGTAATTTGCTTTGGTTTTGGCTATGTTGTGATTTGGAATTGCTGCGTTTGTAATTGCTATATGACTGGTTGTTGGTTTTGGAGTATTTATGTGTTTAATTTTCAATTAGAGCTCATGTATGTTAATGATCCTAGTCTAGGACATCGTCGAACTTATATTGTTAAAGTGTCCGGGAGCACTATCAGTTAGTAATAGTTTATCAGACTCGCTTCCTAACGAAGAAAAAAGTAGGGTTGTTAACAGTTGTTGTGTAGTTCACAAGGGTGAGCGATGACATACCAAACGTGTCCTTAAATGTTAGGCCCCGTCGTTCAGAGGGTAATAGTATCCAGATCCATGTTAAGATCAGTCATGCCCTTCTTAACGGATAAATGAATAGTTAAGGGCTGTTAACAGGGATGTAGAGTTGTTACCAGACTTTTGAGCTCAATTATGTAAATGTTACGTGTTATTCTTGCTTGAATTGTATCCGTTAGTTTGACACGAAAATCCGTTTGAAGTGCATGAGTAGTCATGGTGCTCTTAGCACAAATATTAATAGGTCATTCCAGAATTGACCATTTCTCTTCAATCCGAGCAAAGGATTCTTCTGTGGTAGTGGACATGTTGCTTTGTTATGACCTTCTTGTCTGCAATTACCACACTTTATTGTGCGCCTTTGATTTGGAACTCCCTATCATTTAAAAAAAACATTAATAAGTAATGCATTCAAATTAATTTATTAAATCAATTGGAAATGAATAGGTGTACCTGTGTGGGTTGTTGTTGAGAAGATGACGAGTTGCCCCTTGTTTCTTTATGTTGTTCATGAAATGAAGAATCTGGCTGAGTTGGTTGTGGTTGTGAAGAATATGGGTTGGCTAATGATTGTGTTGTAGCTGTGGTTTTTGGAAACAATGGGCATGTTCTAGCATTGTGCCATATTTCCTTACACTTACCACATTTGTTGTTGTTCAGTTGGAAAAAATAATCTCCAACCTCTAGACCCTCAGCTCTACTAGGACAACCTCTAGTTGTGTGTCCAAGTTTACCACAACCTCCACATGTTATTTGCCAAAAAGCATTCATTTGCACTCTTTGCTTCTTCTTAATTGGTTCATATGTAGTGGTTTGCTAACCATCTCCTCCAACTTTGAGTGTGTCCTTTCTTTTTGTTTGTGGCCAACCAAAACTTCTTAGTTCGGAGGGAGCAACTAGTGGCTTGTTGTTAGACTTAGGCCAATTATTGGGTCCATTTGCTGGATTGACAACCGACTCATATGCCTTCCTATAAGTTTCTGTTGAGTAGTGCTGATCCACATAATCTTCAGGTAGTTTTCCTTCCTTACCAAGTGCAGCAATGGCAACTTCTTAACTATTGCTCTCACTTTATATACATTATTTATGGAAATGTCTGTATTTAGCTCTTATTGAACCTTGTATTTGAAGTCAATACAGCTCATCTGATTTTTTTTAACTTCCGAACAAGTCTAGATACCTCTTGGCAATATAACTAGCAGTTGCTTTCTTTGTATTCTGGCCTTCAGGGCAAACATGGTCTCCTACCAAAGTCCTAATCTGGAATAAACCCACTGTCCCTACCTTCCTAGCATAAAGTTCCCATTCACAATTTAATCCATGACACACTACTCTCACCCTTATATTGTCATTGTATGTTACTTCTATGTCTTTGCCCCATTTCAATAGATGTTCTTTAATTGCATTTAATAGGTCCTTCTTGTGTGTAAACAGAAGCCCAATCTTAAATTGAGGATCCACCATGTCAGTCAATGGATTAAACCTAGGAAATTCAGCACCAGGTTCCTTACTTTCACACTCTTCATCAGAACTCTCAGCATCTTTATAAATTTTTTTTATCAGAATCACAACTTTCTTCGTCAACTCTCACATAAATATTATCACCAAAAAAAAAGATCATTTTTTGGTAATGAACCATTGAAACCATCTTCATCTTCATTTGTGTTGTTTGTTTCACCACCCAATTTTGCATTGTCCCCTTGACCATCAGCTTCTACAGTAAGTGATGATTTAAAATCCATTGGCATATCAGTCTCAGCTTGAAATTCTTGTGTTGAAGCATCACCTCCAATTTCTTGTTCAGTTGTTGGTTCCTCAAAATGAGCTTTTATCATATTCCTCTTTTGAAGTGCATGGTAGCACAATGAAGACACATCATCATCTGTCTGAATGAGCTTCCATAATGTGGCTATATCCACCCAAGGCCATCTCCACCAATACCCAGCATATTCATTATAACCCAATTGATAAACCATTTTGTCCAAAACAACAATAGACATCTCTTTAGCAGTCAAGAAATCAAAAACATCAGTTACCCCTCCCTCATAAAATTTGTTACCAATAGTCTCAACAAATTTACCTCCGTGTCTAACGATGAGGGTGAAAAAGGTGAATCATTTGGCTCAGACACTGCATTTTAAACATTATAACATATAAACATCATTTCTTGGCAGTATTCAATAAAGACAAGGGGACCCAGACAATTCATTTACAATATTCAAGTAGGGGGTCCATTCATATTTTATCAAAAATCTAATTTTTAACAGTTCAAATAATTATTTAATAACCTAGAATATGCTTGTCAGACATCAAAAATCACACAAATCATAAAATACAGAAAACTTCAATTATTTTGGGGGTTCATCGCACTGATTCCGATGAATCATTCTCCTTCGATTGTGTGAATATAGATCAACCAAGCTATTTCCTTGAATCTTTTGAAAATTATCAAATGAAGATGAATTCGGAGTTAGGGCAGATTTACTTTTAATTTGTGAAATTGGGATTTGGGGAAAAGGGTTTGTGTGATTATCTATTTGAAATTGACGGGTTAAGGAAAATAAAGGGTTCTTTCTAAATGTTAGTTTCCCATTTTGCCCCCGAGGAGAGAGGCAGACTTAACAACTTTCAGCCTAGTCACCAAAAATGGACGGAAATTATGCAAGTTTTGAACAGAAGGACAAAACAGGCAGGTCGTAAGTTAGTTGGGGATGAAAAAAGTTTAAAAAAGTAAAAAGGATGAAACTGGCAAACCGAAACTTAGTTAGTGACCCAAATGGCTATTAATTCCTTAATTGAGCCATAAAACATAGTTTACTTTTTAAAATAAAAGAATGATTTTACTTCACATAATACTTCAAAATTCCTTTACACTTTGACTGTGGTAATTGTTGGGCTGAATCAGTGAATTTTTCACCTTTCGATCGCTGAAACAATTACCATGCCAAAACTAACTTTTAAAATATATTTTTAGACAACTTAAATATAACAGGACCTTAAAATTTAGAAAACTGTAAGGTTGGAGAATTTTCTGAAACCTTTCAATGTACCGTAAACAAAAGCACTTATACTTGATACTACGCATTGACTTGTTGCTCAAACTCAACCATGAAAAATTATAGTCTTTTACCTAGAAAATATATTAAAACATAAAGATAAAATATTTATTTTCCTTCCCACATAGGAACTGTGTTTATATAGAATGAACATAAAAACATGATTCCCTTGATAGTTAGCCCCGTGGCTGTGTTTTTTCGCAACAAATAAAAAGGAACAATCTGTATTTTCTAACATAAAAGTTTCAGTACCAAAAATTGCTTCTTTATATACACATTAAACAAAACTCAAAAGCATATGGGCATTATGCATATTCTGAAACTGGAAAACATATAATTAATTCCATTTTACTTTCAAACCAATAGCAGATACTTAATCTTGTTATAATCTTGTTATGCATATATCAAATTGTCGAAAATATCATACTTGATTCCTTTCTTATACAAAAATATATTATGAAATTCCACTTAAATCGCTATTTTCACAAAAAGGATGCTTAATAACTCCAGTTTAATAAAACTAAGAAGAGTTCAATTCCTTACCTCAAATCAATGAATGTTAGTCTTTAAAATTCGCATCATCCTCATCTGTAGGAAAACACCATAAGTTCTCTGGATACAGCTCTCCATCAGACTCTCTTTTTTACTTTAAAGTAAAAAGCTAACTCTCACCTAAACCTCCTTTTTATAGACCACTTCCCCAGTGAAGACAGATTGCTCTTACTGGACTCTAGGTAATCTATCCACACTCAGAATTTTTTGTAACATGAAAAGTGTGAGATTGATTTTGTTGTCTGCATCTTTACAATTTTATTCAAATGCTTATATGTTGCAACATATAAGCTTGTTTGCTGGTATTGAAACCATGTTGACTTGAGTCCTTTGCTTATGTCTTAGTGTTTTTCTTCTTTTCTTTAATATGGAATATTCCCTAGAATCAATTTCATATTCCATAGAATCCTAACTTAATTGATTATATACGTAATACTTTATCAAATAATATAAATATCTCAATTGATTGATCATATGAGTAAATCAAGATAAGATCTCTCAATCAAATAAAATATTTAACCACTATTAAAATCCTAACCGTTAGATTCTCATCTGATAACCAATTACAATTTAAAAAAGAATCCATCTTATTCTAACTACCGAAATAAAATATATTCCTTACTTTTATTTTCCCAAGAGATCCGGGTCTTACATATTTCCCTTCTTATAAAAAGTTTCGACCTCGAAACTTACGCAGTCAAACCTCTTCAAAACATAAGAGTTGATATTCCTTATCTCTTCTACAATCACAAAATAATTCGATAACTTAGTATCGATAAAAGAGTTCAATCTTAACCAGTATGGTTCAATACTTAAGTGCATATCACTCTTTCTTTGCGCTACTCTGATTATTACTTAATAACTAGTCCTCCAAAGAATCATAACCTATTGCCCTGATACCATTCTGTCACGCCCCGTATCCATGGAGGCGAGACACGACCGTGTCAATAGACCATACTATTAACACAAGATAAATTTAAATTTAAAAATAATGTAACAAAACCTCAAAAAAACTTTATTTAACTTAACAATCTCTCAAGATAAATTATTACATCGAAATCTTTCGCAGCGTAAACAAAACATAACATTAATATTTTCTCAAAACTAAACTGAAACCTTAAATGAATCACTTTCTTCACCAAAAGGAAACTTCTTTCCACTCTCCTACATCGTTCTCATCATTGCTAACTTAACCTGAAAAAACATGGAAATTGGTGAGCTTCCAACTCAGTAAGAAATTTAACCCGTTCCGGAATCAAGCAGTTTGAAAATCAATTTTGTTTCTTACCTTTTCAAAACATATACTCTTACCGAAAATCATCTTTGAGCTTTGAACATTTAAAAAGACTAAGTAAAAGTCGTTTTTAAATTTGACTTATTTTAAGAAGTAAAAATTATCTGTCTTATCTGCAATCAAAAAGTCTTTCTTTATACTCCCTCCGTCCCAAATTATCTGTCCACTTTGTATTTTGCACGGGGATTAAGGTTTCATCAAATTCTAGAGTGAAATATGATAAAATGTCAAACATAACCCTATTTAATGTTACTCCCAATTTAATTCACCCCATTTTCTCTCTTTATTTTCTCTCTCCAATATTTAATGTAAAGGGTAGAATTGGAAAAATCATCATTAATGAACCCTTTATTTAGAAAGTGGACAAATAATTTGGGACACACTAAAAAGGAAATGTGGACAGATAATTTGGGACGGAGGGAGTAAAATTCTTTATAGTGATAAGAAACAAAAATACTTTTTCTTTTACCTTCCACAACTTCATCAGTATATATATAAAATCAGAAACATTGACAAATAGTTCATTTAAACATCTGTAATCAAGCGGAACCGAGAACTTGGTTTCAACACATAAACTTCAAAACATCACAAATAGCTTAATTATATATAGAAAATCAGAAACATTTACAAAGATATCATTTATTCTTCTTTCTGTCCAAAATATTTCTTAAATTTGGAGTTAAACAAGATGTATAAAAAATGCATTGTTTGCAAAAAGATACGTGGGGTTCACAAGTGAATTTTTTTTGTTTGACTTTATAGATATACCATAGCTCTATATTTTAGAAGCAAGTACTGAAGACAGTTTTTGCTATATAGGATTTAGAAATTTTTGTTTAAAACTGAATTTCTTTTAGGTTAGCTTTGTTTGGTTGGGGTGGGAATAAGGAGGAAAAGAGAGGTAAATGCTCATTTACTTCGTTAGATTGGAGTGTAATGCAGGGACGAAGTCAGGAATTTGGTATGGGGGGCCAAACTGTAACAGTATTTCGAACTACATATAAAAACGGTAAAAATAAAATTTGGGGGACGAAACTGATAAAATATTCCGAACTACCTTTAAAATTTACTATACCTATTAGTATTTTTAAAAATCCCGGGGGCGCTTTGTCCCTGATGTAATGAGTGTGAGAAGTAAATTGGGAAGGGGAGATTCCCTCTATATCAGGGGTGAAAATCCTCTATCCCCATCCCTATCCCCGTTCCTATTCACATCCCTGTCCCCAACCAATCAGAAATTACTATATAAACAATTTTTCCAATTATATATACATATGATGAATTGTGAAATGGGAATAAAGATGGGGATAGGAATAGGGAGAGATGATTTTTTGCCCTATATCAGCGAGATAGTCCCTCCAATTTTGAAAGGATTGGGAAGTAAATAACTCTTTCACCCTCAACTTTTATGGCTTATTATTTCTCCATTATTATTTAAACTTCAGATGCTTCTCACTTATCTCTTTGTTGGTTCTCTCGGTCATTGTGCAAATGATGAGCTATTCCATTTATTACTTGATTTTGTGCCACATTTTGTTTCCTTCTATTTTATGAGAGAAATTCTTTTATATATATATAAATCTTTTTTGTAAATTAAAGTGAAAAATTTCTTTAAATTTTCTCATAGGTAAATAAGCCAATTTGCCAATTTGGATCTTTCATTTAATGGATTAAAATGGAAAATACATGTATGAGTATAATTGTAAATTAAACACAATAAACACTCATTTCCTTACACTTTACATCTGAACCAAACAACATGAAATATATCCTATTTACTTTCCTTCCACACCCATATCAAATAAGATAGAAGTAGATTGTAATATTTCCAAATGATGTCAATTTCCCTCTCCCTTCATTTCCGCGAACCAGAGAAAGCCCTAAATAGGGGGATTGGCCTTAGATTAGTCATGATTTGGCATAATGAGCCAATCATGACAGTCTTTTTTTTTGGCAACATTTTTTGTAAGAACGGATTCCACGAATCCGTTCTCACTTGAGAACGGATTTGGCGAATCTGTTGTCATTTAAACCCTAATGCTTTTCAGAAACCCTAAAATGCGCTAGAAACCTTAGACTACCCTGACTTGATAACGGATTTCACAAATCCGTTCTCAACTGAGACACTTTTACAGTGTCTAGTATTTTCTCATCACCTTTTGAATAATAGAAGACTGAAATGAGAACGGATTTGGCAAATCCGTTATCATTTATGACCATTTTTCAGAGAGTTGTCAAATTAAAAGATGGAACCCCGATTTCCCGGTCCTTTGTAAGGGGATGCAGTTTAAGGATAAGAGGGAGGCAATTTTAGCAATTAACATATGGCATGACCAGGTTTCCATGAGGGAGTGGAAAATGTATAAGAGCAACACACAATAGTTCAATGGACAGTATAGAAACTCTACAGAATTATTCTCATGCAGTTGGTATATTTGCGTTACCCATAACAGAGTAGATGGAATGTGGAAGATTAGCAAACTAGAAGAAAACCACTACTGCTTAATGGATACTAACAAAAAACGCAACATGACATCCAGCTACATTGGGGTAAAAATCTTACACCTTGTTCAGGCTGATCCAGAAATATCAGTTAAACTTATTAGGGCTAAATGTGAAGATAAAATATCTTTGGCTTGTATATATCGTAAAGCTTGGTATGCTCGCCGGCATGCAATTGAAACACTGTTTGGTACTTGGAACTCAACTTTCCAAGTACTAACACGATATATGTTGGCACTAAAAGATTCTAATCCGGGTATAGTTGTAAAATTTCTTCACCATCCACAACTCACTACCGGTGGCCCTAATGTGTTCCGCTCCATGTTTTGGACATTTAAACCGTTAGTCGGCGGTTTCAAATGGTGTCGACCTATAATTTCAATGGACGGTACCCATCTGAGGGGGAACTATAAAGGGGTACTTATGGTTTCAAACATTTTAGATGCTAACAATCAAATTTTACCCATTGCATTTGCCTTGGTTGAATCAGAGGCAACTTCTACATGGTCTTGGTTCCTTAGAAATCTCAGGGATCATGTTGTTAAAGATGCAGAAGTTTGTTTGATTAATGACCGTCATCCCGGAATTCTTAATGCGGTAGCTAACGTAGACGGTTGGCAAGCATCGAAGGCAGTACATCGATTTTGTCTTAGGCATTATAGGTCAAATTTCCACACTGATGCCAAGAATAAAGAGCTGAAAGATCGTTTGTGGGTTACTGCTACACAGAAGAAGAAAATTAAGTGTGATCTTTATTTTGACATTATAAAACACAAAGATCAAAATGCATTTGACTGGTTTATGCAACACCCAAAAGAGTTGTGGACTTTGACCAACGATGGGGGAAAGCGCTTCGGATGCATGACGACTAACATGTTTGAAGCTCTTAATAGTGTGTTGAAAAAGTCAAGGGCCCTGCCTTTGAAAGCTCTAGTGGAGATGATTTTTACAAACTTCATTATTTCGACTTCCACAGGGAAGACGCTAAAAACTGCAAACAACCATTCCCTAAAAGAATATGTGATTAGTACCGGGCTTATGAAGATAAAGCGACAAGACTGACTGTGGAAAGACATCACAAAGACTTGGGAATCTATAGGGTTTTGTCCCGGCATAGAGGATCTGGTGAATGGGGAAAAATATACACAGTCAATTTATCAGCATTTGAATGTAATTGTGATAAATGGTCGACATTTTCAACTCTCTGCACACATGTCATTGCAGTGTCCAAATCAGTCAGGGAAGATGCTCCCAAGTATATCCACAAAGTTTATTCTCTAGAGTACTACAGGAATACCTACCAGTCCATTTTATTTCTTGTACTTGATTCTACATATTGGAGGCCAGGTCATTTCAATTTGATCCATTACCCTCCAAATATGAAAGGTACAAAGGTGGGACGCCCTCAAACTCGAAGATTTCGAATGTCTATGGACACGGAGAACCAAAGACAGCCCAGACCAAAAAAATGTGGAAGCTGCCACCAAACTGATCACAATCGAAAAATTGTGACCTCAAACTCGAAGATTTCGAATGCCTATGGACACGGAGAACTAGGGACAGCCCAGACCAAAAAAATGTGGAAGCTGCCACCAAATTGGTCACAATCGGAAAATTGGCCCAAACAATAGGATTCTTAAAAAATTGTATTTAAATTGTTAGCAATATTATCTTTAGCAATGAAATATTTGAGAATTCAACAATTATCACTTTCTTTGTTGGTTTGCAATCTTATCAATTAATTTAAAATTTTAATTTCATTCAATAAATAAACATTACAAAAATTATTAAACTTATTCTCCAAAATTCTCAAAATCAGCTAGCCCGGACCTATAATCAAGGATATCGTAATGGGCTGGATGGATTTGTACATGGTCACCGGGTTTTAATCTCGAAAAATCAATAAAATCATACCACCTCTCAAAATAGTAACCGTCTCCGTCTTTCGCCACGGAGCGTGACAATTTGTTCATATGCATATTTCGCAGGTGTAGTACCTCAGGTATTCCAAGCTACTGTTTGACGCACCATTAAATGTAGTTACGACCTATCCACTGTAGACATAAAAATAAATTAAAATAATAAACTATAAGTGGATGTATCCATTCTCAATATTTTTATATTAACAAACGTACCAGTTTTGAAAATCCTGAGTTCCTTTTGTCAATGTCTATCCGAAAATTGTGCCGATAAAAAACCCCTGTCAGAGGGGATACGATAATTGTCCCTTCAAGTAACCGATCTCAGGCCTTATCAATAACCCTCACTTAAAATATATATCTAGTATGTTCATTGGCGAAGGGATAAAATGAATTGTATTTGTCAGCCGGAAATTGTTATCACGCAAAAATTCTTGCAAACCGTCGTCTAGGTAATACTTGTCATCTACTTGAGTTACATAAATACACCATTGATTACCAATGACGTCTTTCAGATAGAAACAACTTGGTACCCCGAGACCAGTTCGCTCCAACCAATTTGTGTACATTGATGATATACGCTACATTAAAGAATATGTGTAAGATAACTCAACACATTTAACAAATATAAAGTACACATTTAAAACATAAGATATTACCATTTTTCTATTAGTTTGATTGCCAACAACAATTTTAAAATGGTGTCTGAAATACTCTTCCAATGCTGGATCCATTTCGCTATACATTTCGAATGCTAAGTTTTGAGAGTAATTTGGTCAAGGCTGGAAGGAAATTTGGGAGAAAGATGGAAATATGCTAAGTTATGATATAATTTTAGAAGGAGAAGTTGGTATGTATATATAGAGGGTTAATGGTAGATTTGGTGGGCATATTCCCTGCCATTTGAGGAAACCCGTTCTCAATTCAGGGTTGTCTAGGGTTTGTGGCTCATTTTAGGGTTTCTGGAATGCATTAGGGTAAATTTGACAACAGATTCCCCAAATTCGTTCTTACTCCAGAACAGATTTTGGGAATCCGTTCTAGCCAATTATGTGGCAAAAAATCCTCTGTCCCCATTTGTGTGTGTCCCCGTGTCCCCAACCAATCAGAATTTACTATATAAATATTTGTTTCAATTATATATACACATGGTGAATTGTGATTGGTTGGGGACACGGGGACACACACAAATGGGGACAGAGGATTTTCACCCCAATTATGTTGTTGCTAAAAAAAGACTATCATGCTTGGCCCATTATGCCAAATCATGGCTAGTCCAAGGCCAAGTCCCTAAATAGGTATGAAAGTAATTTTCAAATGACGAATTGTTATGCAAAATGCAAAAATCATTTTTTTTATGAATAAAAAATGCAAATATCATCTCACACTCTAGACTTTGTGTTTCAAATTTTCATTTACAATTTTCAATAATTAATTTCCCTTTAAAAAGAAATTTCAGTGACAAAATCCCATCCAACAAATAGACCCAAAATCCCAGTGCAAAAGGCTGTCGCCTCTCCGGACAGTGGATAAGGTGCGTCTGAGCAGCAGATAAAAGAAAAAGTCTTTCATCAACAAAAAGATTGAACTGCCGGAGCAATGTATTCCCTCTCTTGTTCTTCTTCTTTGATTCTTCCTTACCAATTCCAAACCCTATCTCTCAATGGCTCTCCCTCCGCCTTTAAGCCCCTTAGCTTCTCTGCTAATGCTTCTCACACTCTCTTCTCCACAGGTAATCTTGCCCTTTTTAATCATCTAGAGAGGGCTCTATTGTATTTTATTTTTCAAATTTTCTGTGTATTTTTCCAGGGATTGTAACCAAGAAGATGAGCCCTCTGCAAAGGGACTCTCGTGGTGTTTCGATTGTATGTGAAGCAGAAACGAATAAGAAAGCTGATTCAGCTGCCAAAAGGGCTCGCCAGTCCGAGAAAAGGCGTGTCTACAACAAGGCCAAAAAGTCTGAATTTAAGACCCGTATGAAGAAGGTGAGCAAAAGAAATGTCATTGGATTTTTAATCTTTATGCTGTTAACAGTTTATCTGATTAGAGATTGAAAATGCGAAACGATGAAATTCAGTTAATTACAATGTCAGTGCCGGTCAATGTTGTCAAAATCGTTAGTCTGACGGTCGGGAAGACATAAATCGGGTTAAATTTGATAATAATAAATAAATAAATAAATAAAATTGCTGAGGATCCACAATCTGATCGGTATAATAGTTGATTTTAGCCGATCCGATGCGCACTGGTTTTGTCTATGTCCAGCCTGATCAACGGATCGGTTTGGGACCGAATGAAAAAATATGTTGAATGGATCAATGGAAAATCTAATTTGAGTTCAGTTCCAACTCCCCAACCCTCATTTATCACCTGTTCTCACTTTTGACAATTATTTCGACATTTACTTTGTCTAAAAATAAGACCTAATCGATTTTGTCGGTAGCAGGTGGATGGAATTCCTTATCGATTTTGTCAGTAGATAAAATATTATTAACATAAATTTATCATGAAATATTATTTAAATAGTTTTGTAGAATCTTCCGATATGTGCTACGATCCTCGTGTTTACGAGTTTTTGGACCCCCTCTGAGTCAAAATTTCGATATTGACAACGTTGGTGCCGGTAAAAGGAAAATACTTATGGCAGTCTTCTAAGCTTGTAATCGGAATCTGAAGTTTGGAAGTCTAGAATAAGTTATGAAGGAAAGGGAATGGAGCTTTTCGAGGGAAACTTGGCCTGAATTTTCGGTAGTCTAGTTTTCAAATCAAACAGAAATTGATAAATATACTAGTAACTATTAGTTCTCTTTTCATTTTGCTTGATCTTTCATTGTCTTTCCAGTTTTTACAAGCATAAACTATGAGCACTTGAGATTAAAACCTCCATGTTCTTGGCTTCCATTGGACTCTTGCGATTAGTTTCGTGTTATTGCCAAGTGATGTATTGTTGGTATGAACTATATCTGGAAACCGTAGTGGAAGGACAATCGGAAGTATTCATCATCACATATCATTGACTGAACAGGTAGCATGGCGAGTGGCGACTTATCATAGATTAACATATTGTTCATAGAGATTGGTATGTATTGTGATTGACTTAATCTAGAAGTTTTGAGGCGTCGAGATTTTGTACATTTTCTCTTTGAATTTAGAGGACACAAAGATAATATCTTGGACTCTGCAATTTCGTTGAACTTTAAGCGAAGATATAGAGTTACTTTCAGTATAATATCGCTTGTCTTTCCTTCGGTTATACTTGTTCTTATGCGCCAATGAGGTTCCATATTATCGTTTGAGGTCAAAACTAGGGTATATAATGCTCATTCGGAATAAACTTATTCTTTCTTCAGGTTTTGGAAGAATTGGATGTTCTGCGAAAGAAATCTGATGCACAACCTGAGGAAGTTCTTACCATTGAGAAATTGATTGCAGAGGCATACTCCTCCATTGATAAAGCAGTTAAGGCAGGAGCTATTCACAGGAATACTGGAGCGAGGAGAAAATCTCGGCTGGCAAGAAGAAAAAAGGCAATTGAAATCCACCATGGCTGGTATGTACCAGCTCCAGCTCCAGCTCCCGCTTCAGTTCCAACAACTTGAAACAAACATTGCGTTTTATGTCACAGTAATCTTTGGTCTTGACAATGTACTTGTTATTTTGCTAGTGTATAATTCATTCCTGTGCAATCTAATTCGTCTCGTTGAACTCCAATAAGTTGGAAAAATAACCAAGATACATAACAAGGATTCCATAATGAAGGGATGCATGCAACTATGGTATATGAGCAAATCAAATTTTACTTGATGAGAATGATTTGGAAAATACAGCACAAATTAGTTAACAGAATTCAGATTTATTACTGAATACACTCTTTACCATCCTCTATAATAGGTAAAAGGTGTCCACGCCCCCTTGAACTTTTCTCGGTTTTTACCCTACTATATCATCAACTTCCTCCGGCGTCTTTGAGGAATTTCACAAGTAGCCATAAGTTTATAGCATTTGGTTTACTTTTCCTGCCTTTCGTATCTGATATCTTAATGAACCTCCTTTATTCAACTAAATATTCGTGTCGTCAATTAACAATTTAGTTCTTTGATCAGCCACCATTCCCTTTGAAGTCATTTCCTGAAAATAACACAATGCTTTCTCCCTCATTTCCATTTGGAGAAGGCCATGAATCATAATCGTGTAGGATCGTCGATCAGGTCCTAATCCATTCTTCTCCATCTCATCCCAAGTAGTCTTCGCTTTCTCTTGCTTATCCCATTTCATGAACAATCTCAAGAGCATATTGTAGGTATCTCCAACCAATTTACATCCATTCTTTTCCATCCTCTGTAATATATCATCAACTTCCTCTGGCGTCTTTGAAGAATTCAGCAAGTAGCCATAAGTTATAGCATTTGGTTTACAATTTTCCCCTTTCATTTCCATTTCATTCAACAGCTCATAAACGTTGTCCATCCTCTTGATCTTGCATAGATGTTTAATGAGAGAATTATATGTGGCAACATTAGGTGAACATCCTCTGTCATTCATGTCTTGAAAAATCTCAAGAGCCTCAGGAATCCTCTTCTTGAAGCACAAACCATCAATGATACAATTGCAAATAGCCACATCTGGATTGCAACCCTTTTCCCACATAGCCTTAAACAACTTCATAGCAGTGCTTATTTTGCCTGCCTTACTCAAAGAATTAACAAAAATCCCATAGGTAAACTTATCTGGCTTGCAATTTGAAGTTACAATATCCTTCCAAAACCTCTTGGCTTCGCGCAAATTACCCATAACACACCATCCATTTAAGATGATATTCCGCGTCTTTATATCATCCTCAAACTCACTTTTCTTATTGTTGAACAAGACCTCAGCATCTTCTACATGCTTGTAACGACACAATGACAACAAAAGTGTTTGAAATGCCACCAAATCAAGCTGTAGACCCAATTCTTTCCTCTTGTAAAAAAAATCAATTGCTTCTTCAATCTTATGAGCTGCAGCATACCTATTAATCACAATGCCGTACGTCCTCTCGTTAATCAAGGTTTTCCTCTTGGACATTTCGTCGAGCACTTGGTAGACTTCATTGAAACGATGCATTCGGCCAAGAATATCAAGCATCTCATTGTAAACGCCGGTTCCTGGAATATACCCATTAAAACTATTCCCTTTGGCAACCCAGCTGAAAAACATATAAGCTGGCTTCCAATCAGAACGATTTCTTTTAAGCACATTAAAAACCAAATCTTCTGATAAGCACAGATTACATGCTTTGAGAGATTGCTCAGTCTCTAAAATCGATATCTCGGGTTTTAGCTTTAGAAGACTTTGGATTCTAATAGCATTATCATCGTTGACGCTGAAACTCGCATCAAATTGAGAATCCGGGTTCTCTGGGTTCTGGGCTAGGTGACTATAGAACTGAGCATAGACATGGAGGGGGCTAATTCTTCGTGAAAATGGGCTGTATAAGAGATCACTCGTGGGTTTAGCTAAGCACTGATACTTCAAAAGTAGTTGGATTTGCCGGGAAAACTTACTTCTTACCGATTGGAATCTTGAATGCATGCTGAAAAAGGTGAACGTATGTAGTTCTTGGTTTTGGAAGGACGTGCGATAACTGTCAGAAACAATACCTTTTCTTTTTATTTACACTTCAATATTTGTTTTAGGTAGGAATGGCAATGGGGCAGATGGGGCGGGTATCTCAAATACCACGCCCTGCCCCGCCCCGCAAGGGGCAGATCTGACCCGCCCCGCCCCATCCTATTTTTTTTATTTTTTAAAAAATCATTATTTTTTTTAAATTATAAAAATCATTAATTTTATCAAAAAAATTAAAATCATAAAAATCATTAATTTTATCATAAAAATAATTAATTTTTTTTTATAAAAATCATTAATTTTATCAAAAAAATCATTAATTTTATCATAAAAATAATTAATTTTTTAAAAATATATTTAATTTTTTTAAAAAATAATTAATTTTATCCCAAATCAATTCTCAAACAAGTACAATTAGTATATTAAAATGAAAATTAAACATGATTATGTTTAATAATAACAATATTATAATAATGTAATATAAATGGGGCAAAATGGGGCGGGGCGGGTCGGGGCGGAAAAAAATACCATGCCCCGATCCGCCCCGTTCGCGGGGCGGGGCGATCTGCCCCATTCTCTCTACGGGGCGGGGCGGGGCTGCCCCCAAAAGACATCGGGGCAGGGCGGATCGGCGGGTCACGGGTCAAATTGCCATCCCTAGTTTTAGGTGGCAAATTGGTGTAAATAGTCTCTAAATAATTTATCGCCAGAGATAAAGTCCTTAAAGATTGTTTTTTTTTATTTTATTTTAAAATCCTCAAATAATTTATGTTTGATGTGTAAAGTCCTCCCGTAAAAAAACTGACAGGTCAACAGAAAATTGTTCGAAAAAAAACGAGTCAAAGAAGAACAGTTAAGGGGTATTTTTGGAAGAGTCCTCTCCTAACTGATAGTATATACACACCCATCCTCTATCACTTTATATTACCAGATCCCTAATTTTACCCCCTTCTTCTTTTTCTTCTACTACATTAGGTTCTCTCAAGAATGTCATCATTCAAATCAACGAAGAGCAGCTGTGAAAGAAGGAATGATTCTCGTATCATTGATGATGGAGATGAAAGAAGTAGTCGTTTGGGACTGCAATATCCACACAATTGTTACTGTCCGGAGGGTATTTCGACTCATATCCGGACATCTTGGGCTGTCAACAACCTAGGTAGGAGGTTCATGACATGTGAAAGGAATGTTGAGTTGCTAGGTGGTAAAAAGTGCAATTTTTTTTTGTGCTTTGATAACCTATTATGTGATAGAGGAAGAGATGTTCTACCTGGTATCTTAAGAAGATTGAAGATGAGGGATGCTGAAATTGAAGAATATTAAAAGTGGATTAAACAATGTGATTTGTATTAATAGTTTCATGGATTATGTTTGTTATGATCTGATTTCATGGATTATGTTTGTTATGATCTGGTTTACAATTGGAAAATAGGTCAAAATTAGTTTGTTGTGTAATGTTATTTTGCTGTGTAATTTAGTTTGTAATCTTGAAATGGAGCTTGAATTTGCAATGAGTTTGTTGTGTAATGATGTTTGCGCAATGAAAATGATGTTTTGGAACCAGTAATGATGATATTTGCAATGCAATGACAATGACAATGATAATGCAATGACACAACCTAGAGCATATGTTTAAACAACAAAAAATAAACAATAACTTCAAATCCATCAATTGTTGTGCACAATGCAACTCCAAAACAACCAAAAAAACAGTCAATATCCAACATTTACCAAGAAAAAAGATTCCCCCGCTCTCCCACTTGGTCAATATAAAACAAATAAAAAACATTGTTTACAGCAATTGGATTACAACAAAATAAAACATTTAGCATCCTTAGGGACATCTTTTGACTGCCGTCTTCTTAGAAGTACTATATTCAGATTCTTGGAATGGTTGTGGTTGGCCTGGTTCAAGTAGAAAGTCCATCTCTTGGAAATCATTCTCATTGAGCATTGATTCATATTACTCATATTATCTTTGTTTTGCAGCTTCAGCTTCCAATTTCTGTTGAGCAAGCAATTGTTTCGGAATTTTGCTTCATTTCTCGTTGTGGCCTAGTTGAGTACAATGACTGCATCTATTTAGCTTCTGAACATAGGGATACTTTGGGCATTTTCTTGCATTATGCCTATTTACTCCACATTTTCTACAAATTGCATTAACAAGACCACCCCTATCCAACTTCTTAGTTCCATCAGCAGCCACTCTAAAACCAGTATAACCTGGTTCACCAACCTCATGTCTTCCTTTTTTCTTAGGTCTTCCAGGCATTCTAAAATTTATTGGTGGCAGAACAGAGATTTCATTTGACTTTGGCCAGTTGTTAGGGTCATTTGTTGGAGAAATGATGTACTTATATGCCTTTTTGTATGCCTCTACTGAGTAGTATGGATGAATGTAATTTTCTGGTTTCAAGTGTTGCTTGGACAATGCTGCAACTCCATGAGCACAGGGTATCCCAGAAAGTTGCCACTTTCTGCAGCTACAAGTTCTTCTCTTAGTATCAACTGTGAACTGTTCTTCACTATTCTTTTGTTTTACTTGAAATAAAGTCCCACCAGTAAAATCTGATGTACAGTAAGCATATTCACTTTTCATTTTATCATGAATCTTTATGATTTCAGGACATGTTTCCCCTTTTTGCCTATCAATCCATTCTATCCTAGATCACAGCCTCAAAATAAGGTATACCCTTATTCTCTCTAGCAGTCATAGGATATGTTTAGTTCTAGCAATAAGGATTTGGAAGTTGAAACACACACTGTGATTGTTTAGAAGCATGTCACACTTGATCTCTTCTCTAAATTATGATATTGTCCAGTAACTAGGGTGAACATTATCCTTCAACCACTCGTAGGCCTTGGGCTCTATTTCATTCAAGTCAGCCATCTCATCCGCAAATTTACTGATATAGGTTGCTTTTGCACATCTCCACATCCCCTTATTAACTGCATTTCCAGGTACAAGCTTTTTCAAATTATTATGTAAATGTCTTACACAGTGCATGTGCTCAATACCTGGCAATACATCAGCTACTGCATTGATAATTCCCTGGAAAAAAAAATCTATATACTTGCTGGCTAGGACCTTGGTTGTTGCAAGATTATGCTCCAAATCCCCTATACATTCATGGTTTTTCTTAAGGGTTCTTATTTGGAATGTTGTTGTCTTCTTATATCTAGCAGAAGAGATCTTCCACTCGTAATGTGGCCCTTCACAAAAAACTCTAACTCTGATTTTATCATTCTTCTTTAAGGCAACTGGTTTGCCATGTTTCAGGCCATGGTTAATGATGGCTCTCTTCAAAAGGTTTTTGGAAGAGAACAACATGCCTTCTTCTCGTAATTAAACCTTGGGCACTTCTTCTGTGATGCCTTCTTTGTCTTCTTCTAAACTCTCCTTCTCAACCCAGTATTCATCATCACTGTTTATACCTTCATTTTGATCAAGTATAGCTTCATTTTCTAGTGCCTCAATATAGTCACAAAGATCACCATCAATAAGTCATTCTCTTCTTTTCTTCTTTTTTTGTCCATCATCTAATTTTTTGTCTTTGTTTTCAAAATAAAGGACCTGGTCAAGGTATGTCTTAGCCTTAAACATCTCCTCCACACACTCAGAATCTTCTTCAATTACTGCTTTTTCCTTAACAATTTATGTCTCAGCTGGTTCACTAGTAATTCTAATCCTACTCCCAACCTTGGATGCTTCATCATCAAAATCATGTAGAGCTTCCTCTACAATGTCTTGAAACATCTCATCTCCTTCAACTGCTCATTATCTAAATCAGGGAAAAACATCTCAAGAACCTCATCATTCTCATCACTTTCTACATGATTCTCACCAATTGACTGATCCGCATTTTCCTTATGTTCTAAGTTTGTACTAGGGCCATCTTCAACAATAGACATACCAAAGCATATGACATCTTGACTTAAGTCACTTGAAATGAATTTTATTCTATGCCTAAATGATGTCAAGTCATCAATTGAAAACCACTTCTCAGTCATCTACAATTCATGCAATAAATGTTAGTAAGTTACCACATAGATGATGACTATTTTTACCATATTAAATGATACTTACAAAATATGGGAACCCATCTTTGTGATTGAAGGGGACTAGAGAATCATTCATGAAAAGGTTACCGTAGTACAGAATGTAACTACCACGATCTTCTCCATTTTGTTGTTGGGGGACCTAGTCAAATATTAACCAAACATTCTATCAGCAAGACATGTCTATCAGCAATGTATCATATATTACAGTTACTATACATTCAAAATAGACTTGCCTTGGGGATCAAAAATGAAATTTCCTTGATTATTTTCATATCCACCACTATCCCACTTGCATTCAGAATATCACATATAAACCTGTTTCATAATACATCAATTTAATAGAAGGTTTTCAACATTTCAGATCAATGTTTGCTTATGAAATTTAATGAAAATTGTACTTACTTCCTAATCAAATTCTCATTAGTTTGTTGGGTAGCTTGTAGTGAGTCCAGCAATATAATGCACTGAGTTTTGGAAGACAACACTTCATAAAAATTGCACAATATTACAAGATTCTAGTGAGACCTATGGTAAATAAAGTAACACTTAGTACACATAATCCAATGTAAAAAAGAAACATTGAAATGCATATGTAATTCCCTAATGAAGAAGATGACTTACCAAAGCACTATAGGCACAAGAATGAATTTATTTCGCCATTCCTTTACTAGTATCCACTCCAAAATTGTATGCTTGGTCATATTTGTGTTCAAATTAAACCACATACAGTCCATAATATAAAAAATTGTCTTCTTATCATCATTAAGCTGGTTCCAAATGACTCTACAAATTCAAAGATTCCAACTTTTAATTAAAACTACCAGAACGTAGTACATACTATACCCAACAATAAAAATTAAAAACTTACTCAAAATAAATCTCCACTGTTCCAGAATCAAGCATCCCATTCAATATATTTTTGCATTTTCAAGAATTGCTCCTTCGAACTTTACCGCGAATTCGACGTATTGTGCCGTTAGCTTTGCCGATGGTCCTGTACTTCAGCATTTCGTACACGTCTTCATCCATTAGGGCTTTGTTAACACCACTCTCGCTTTAGTATACTCAGATTTGGGAAGATTAGGGCTTGGATCGTCCCTTAATGGATGAGAAGAAAACCCTAATTTTTCTACTGATCTGGGGAAATGTTTTGACTGTCTTGGATAAAAGTAATTGTGGGTAAATGTAATATGAACTACCATTTATGCCCATCTTGGTAATTCCATTGACCAATTCATGTTTTCTATTTCACAGTTGACTATCAAAAAATATGATAGAAGGACTTAGCACACCAAATGTAAATTGTTTGAGGATCCTAAATTTCAGATTCACTCTTTAGGGACCTTGCGTGCAATATGTAAATTGTTTAGGACTATATGGACCAATTTTCCGTTTTAGGTAGGGATGATCATGAAACACTGAAACCGACCAATCCAAACTGATTTTTTAGTTTCTGCGATGCATTTGACATGTTTTGGTTTAGACTAAATTAAAACCAAACTTTCGTTTTGGTTTAAAAATATTATAATCCAAACAAAATCAAACGAATATATATATATATATATATATATATATATATATATATATATATATATATATATATATATATATATTAAAACGACTCTTTTGCAATAAAACATATTTAACTTTTTATTTATAACAAGCAAGTTCTTCAGGTGCTAAAACAAGAGATTGAAGATTCATAAGTTGATATGTGATTTTAGATTCACCTTAAGTTTTCTTTTTCTTGTTTTGAAATAATAATTGTGTAACTTTTGTTTTTGTTTTTTGTTTTTTTCTTGTAGTATAATTTTGCACTATAAATTTTTTTCCTTTTCGTAGGAGCACTATAATTTCTTTGAAGTTCAAGAATCAAGATCAAGAATTTATCTTTTATTAATTTGTTTTCTTTATTCTGTTTAACTTGTGAAAATAATAGACATATTTCTTTATATTTTTAGCAGCTAAGTAATAATATAAATAATTTTTTGATTTATTTTTAGTTTATAATCAATATTTTTTGTATCGGACAAAAAACTTAATAACCAAACCAAACCGATACAAACTGAATGCACTGGTTTGAATTTATGAATGGCTTGGATTGGTTTCAAAATTTTCAAACCGAATACTTCGGTTTGGTTTGAAAAATGCGTAAAACCGAATCAAACCGAACCATGAACACCCCCTAGTTTTAGGTCATAGCCAATTTTTTCCTTCAAAATGCCCCCAAGTTTGATCATTTGAGAGTCATGTGGACTAGGGTTGAGCACCGAATTTGGTTTTTTCATTTTTCCTTACCTAAAAAACCCGATCGAATTCGAATTGACCGAATTTGAATTCACCGAATTGGCCGGATTGGAGGATGCATTTTTTGTTTAGATTTCTGCAAAAAGCAAGTCCATTTCTACTCCAATTTTGAGTAGAATCTGGTTAAGTACAACACAATTCCTACTCTGTTTTTTATGCAAAATCAAGCAAAATTTACTGCAGTCATTAAATCAGTCCAAATGCAGTCCTAAAATCAGTCCAAAATCAATTCGATAGGGTTTGGGCAAAGGAAACAGGTTAGGTTTTTTTATTACTAAATTACTAATTTACTTATTATATATATTTAATTATATAATAATAATATTTAATTATTTAAAAATTCAATTTGAATACGGTCACACCGAATTCAAAATTAGTCCAACCGATTTCGTCCCAAATTCGACCAATTTGAATTCGGTCGTGACCGTATTACCAAATTACTGAATTCGAATTCGGTCGGAATTTGGTAAAAAACGAATTTGCTCACCCCTAATGTGGACTTATTGCGTCCAAATTTACTAGCGGAATTGGACAGAAGGGACAACTTTAATACTCTAGAAAAAAATTAAAGTCAAGAAATTCGCATTTTTTATTTCAGGATCAAAAACCAAAATCGATAAAAGTTTAGAGAGTGTGGGCATTCTTTACCCTATTTAAAAACTTAACTAATGGTACTTAAGTAAAAGTAGCTCAATTTTTTTTTATAAAACTATGTGTTGATCCATTTAATTGTGGACAGTGCTGATCTAAATAGCACTGTTCTTATGGGATTATCAACTTACAAATGAGAAAGATGTAAAAAAATAGAAGGAAAACGAGAAAATATTATACATTTAGAAGACTGGTTTTTATCATATTGGTGCATTTTTTATCCTATTTTTAATTTTTATTAAGCGTCAAAACATGTTTTTTTTTCAAAATGGTCATGTGATACCATTCTATCCAGATTTAAAATCGAAATTAGATGGAAGAGGCAACATTAATACTTTAGGAAAGTTCAGGGTTAAGAATTTTGCATTTTTTAGTTCAAGGTCGAAAACTAAAATCGAGAGAAGTTTAGAGGGCGTGTGCATAGGGGTGGAAGTGAGTTGAGCCGGCTCATGAGTAACTCACGATTCGATTCGATATTCGGCTCGACGAGCTCAGCTCATGAGCTAAATGAGCGATACATGAGCTAAGATTTTTGGCTCATCTAGAATATGAATTTAGCTTGAGCTAGATAGAGTTCGATTCATTTGACTCATGAGCTGACTCAATATATACGAGTAAATAGCACTAAATGGATACCAAGTATTTTCATATTTTTGTTTCTAACCAAATACATTTATTTTAATAGTTTATAGCCATCAACTATTTACGACTTGCAAGTTTTAGCTCCGATGACAAATTCTGACCAATTTTTTTAAAAAAAACTCACACGTGCCCGACATGTGATGGGCATTTTCGTCCAAACACGACAAAAAAGTTGTTCGTCTCCAACCTCTAGAAACCTCAAAGAACTCCACAAAAATTCAATCCTCATGTCGTTTCCTTGAGGATTTGGGCTTGCAATTTCTAAATTTTCAAGTTCATTTTCGGTATGAATGAATTGAGGGGTACAGTGGTGGAGGATTTGGAAAAAAAAAAGTTAGCTTTGTTGTTAGTTTTATGCCCAATACTGAGAATAATGATGTTCTTGGAAAAGAAAAAAAAAAAATTAGTGTCTTTTAATGGGGATTTGTAGGAATCTTCATTTTGGCCGGAGAAATGAAACTTACAATGGGCTCTGGTTGGGGAAGATGAAGTTCGGTTCTAGTACGGAACAAAATATATTCCAAAGTTTGCGGAACAATTAATAGCTGTTGGATAAAAAATCGAATGCTGAGATCATTTACTTAAAATATTATGAATAATAAGTATTTTAAACAAAATGATATCAGCCCTCCGATTTTTTATATGACGGCTATTAATAGTTCTACAGTGGAACCGGACTTCATCTTCTCCAACCAGAAGCCATCGTGAACAAGATTGCAGATTTTGGGTGTTCTTTTTCATTTTTTTTAATTGGCCAAAAAATCAAGAACGCGTGCACCAAACATAGGTAAAAAATAGCTAGGTTTGCAGTATTTTTCAACTTTCACAATCTCCATTAATCATTAATAGCACATTAACATAAAAAATTAGACCGAAAAGTCAAAACAGAACTCCACTAAAAATCACTTAAAACCCTAATTTTGTAAACCCATCAGAAAGGGGAAAACTCACACCTCATCCTTATGAAGAAGCATATTGGGAATCCCTTTGTTCACAGGGAATTTCCGGCCAGTTTTCGGGCAAACAAAAGCACCTTCTTCGAGCTCAAGAAAGGCATGGTGAAACTTCTGGAGAAATTCTTCGGATTCAAGCATTGATGATGGGTCAGCAAGATCAGGAAGCTCGGAATAGCCCATGATTCTAGAAGCTTCCAGAAGAGCCTTGTAATCGACCTTATGAAACATGTTCTTGAGATGGATATGAGAAAAAAATTTGGTGGAATGTTAAAATGGTTTCTTTAAATGGAAATGGAAATAGGTTGTTTTTTAATCATGAAAATGATATGGATTTCAAGAAATTTTCATCAAATTTCATGAAATGGAAATGTAAATGGGTTGTTTTTTATAATTTCTTGAAATTTTACATATTGTCGTCTAAGAAAGATGTGGTCACCTGAGAAGATGACCGAAATAGATGAAGATTGGATAAAAGAGTTTGGGTCGATTTTAGGTGGTTCGGGTTCGGGTCTATAAGGGATACAATTGTCTTTTTACACTTTTTGGCAAAAAAATTTAAAAATTTGGCTGGAATTTGTCACCGGAGTTAAAACCTGCAAGTCGTAAATAGTTGATCCCTATAAACCACTGAAATAAATGTATTTTGTTAGAAACAGAAATATGACAAATACTTGGTGGCCATTTAGTGTTTTATATATATATATATATATATATATATATATATATATATATATATATATATATATAAAGGAAAACAAATTGTTAATAATAAATCAAATGTTAAAAACAGTATTAGTCATGAGGTTGATTTACCTCAAAATCTTGATTTATTAAATAGATGGACTATCCCTAAGGTTAGTACCAGAACAATTTACCAATTAGGTGCCTTTGAAAGATTAGGTTTAAAACAAGTAGTTAAAACTACTGAAGAATCAGTTTCTTTAAATAATGAAGAAATGTTTATTCAATTATTAAGTGAACAGGATCTAGAACCTTATAGAAGATCTCAACATAAATTTGTTCATATTGGATTAGTTCAAGTGGCTTTTAAACCATTGACTTTAGAAGAACTACCAGAAAGCTTTGTAGCAACTTTAAGAGATGTTAGAAATTTAGATTGGGAGAAATCTATAATAGGTGTTATAAAATCTAGTCTGGCACATAGACCAGTTTATTTTAATGTTTATTCGAATTTACAACTTTCATTAAGTGATGTTAATATACTTGATGCTTTGACATTAAATGTTAAGACGCATGGTTATAATTATGCTCAAGGATCTGAAGTAATATGTATATGTTATAGGATTTATTTTAAACCTTTATATACATTAAATCCTCATTGTAAATTGGCTGATAAACCAATTAATGAAACCATCATAATTGAAACTAATTTTAGTATATCTGATATAACTACTAGAAGAACAATTAAGTGGGAAGAAATATCCTTTCCTGAAAATTGGACAATAGAGAGAGCTATGCCCCCTCAACCAATTATTCATACTGATTTATTAGATGTTAGACAGACTCCTGAAGGATCTGTAACTTTGAATTTTGGAAATCAAAATAGGAATTTATTACTAGGTAATACCTCTAGATTATCTAGATCTAGTTCTGTTAGGTCTTTTATATCTCCTTGTGATTATGCAATAGATATTCCAAGTACCTCCAGAAATTCAACTTCTCAGATTAGGGAAGAAAAAGATGATAGTAGTAATGAATCTTTAAAAGATTCTAGAATTGATGAATTAAGACTACATAAAGATAATATCTTAAGAGGTCATTCTAATAATAAGAAAGATATAGAGACTATGTCTCAAATGAGTTAAAATTTTGGTAATAGATAGTAAACCAAAAATTAATTTTAGCCCTGGATCTGAAGACAGGTATCAAATTAAAGAAGAATTTAAATTACCAAGATGGGAACCATTTAGGAAATGGTTTTTTGATAATTTTGATAAAAATCAACAAGATGAGTTTCAAAAAGAATTTTATGATTTTTGTACTCTACACAATGAAATAATATTCTTTGTTCCTTGGTTTTGTTCTACATATGTGAAAAATTATATTTCTATATTAGAAAGAAATTATAAACTATTAAATGGTGATATTTTAAAAGATGTATATCCTCCTTTGCAATCTTTTAAAATAGAAAATTGTAATTTTCTTGCTTTATCAAAACTATTTGAAGATAATACAGCTTCTATTACAAGTAAACATATAAACTCATTAATAGAACAACAAAATTATGCTAATCTCTTTTTAAGAGTACAAGGAGAACAAATTAGTTCTTTACATAGTAAAATTGATAATATTATTTCTTTAAGAGTAAATAGCTATTTCTGCCACAAAACTATTTACGAGTGCTATATCTGCCACAAATCTTATTTTCGTGTTTTTTCTGCCACAAAACTAGTTATGAGTGCTATATCTGCCACAAATTGTTTTTTCGTGCCTTTTCTGCCATGAAACGTTTTATGAGTGCTAAAAATGCCACAAAACGAGGGAGGGTGAAGGGCAAAATAAGTAAGAGATCAAATTAATTTCAAATAAACCCTAAAATCAAATTTTTATATTACATTGGGTACCAAATTTTATTTTATTTTTAATACTTGACCCTTCTTCCCAAATTTACCAAAACCTTCACCGCTACTTCTTCTTTCTTCTCTTCCCACATCGAGCCGCCACCACCTCCCATCCCGTCACCCAATCCCTGCCCCCACCCATACCAAAGAGTACCAAATCTGCCAAAAAATGACTACTTGATGATTTGGAGAGACGTGGTGAAGGTGATAGCCTAGCAAAAATGCCTAAGAATAATTAGATATTCCTATGGAAATTGTTTTGCATTTTGCATTTTTCTTTGAGAGATTCTTTTTTTTTTTGTTCAGGAATTCTGATGGTTTCAGATGCAAAGCATGTAGTGAAAACTAATCTATATTTTGTTTAGTACTTTGACTGGTATGTATTTTGTTTAAATTTTTTTTGATGGTTTTAGCAGCAAAGCGCTTGGTTAATCATGTAGTACAAATTGATTAGCATTTTGCTTATTGCTTTGACTTATATATATATATATTTTGTAAAGCAGTTTCTAAAGGTTACAGTAGCAAAGAATTTGTGAAATTTGTTATATGTGTCTGAAATATAGATCTAGAAGTGCTTTCATCATATGGATTGCTATTCTTGGTTAATTTTCAGGGGGTATTGGTGGGTATGGGGGTTGAGGATTAGGTGACGGGATGGGAGGCAGTGACGGCGGCTCGAGGTGGGAGGAGAAGGAAGAAGAAGGTGGTGGGGGTTTTGATAAACCTGGGAAACCTGGGAAGAAGGGGTCAATTATTTAGAAAATAAATTGTGTACCCAATTAAATATAAAAATGTGATTTTAGGGTCTATTTGAAATTAATTTTATCTCTTACCTATTTTCCCTTCACCCTCCCTCGTTTTGTGGCATTTCTAGTACTAATAAAATGTTTCATGGCAGAAAAGGCACGAAAAAATAATTTGTGGTAGATATAACACTCGTAACTAGTTTTGTGGCAGAAAAAACACGAAAACATGATTTGTGGTAGATATAGCACTCGTAACTAGTTTTGTAGCAGAAAAAGCTATTTGCTCTTTCTTTAATGAATAATACAATTAATAATAAAATAGATAATACTCCTCCCATCCCAGTAGTGGCTAATATTCAAGGCCCTCCTGAAATTAAAGCTTTCAAGTTAAAGAAAAAATCAGAACAGGAAAATGAAATAACAAAACAGGTTAAAACCTTATTAACAGAAAAAATGGGTAGTTTAACTCTAAATACTTTAGATGACGACTTTATAAGTCAATTAGGTGAAAATTCTGATAAGAAACAAGTTATAGAAGATCAGGTTAATAAACTTGAACAATGGGCTTATAAACCTACACAAAGGTTATATTATTATAATAGACCTTCTCCTATTGATGTTCTACATGAAGAACAATAATATCAACTAAATAATAGTTACAGTGGTAAATGTATTTATGAATGAATATTGATGGTCATACTGATAAAAAGATTTATAATCAAATTCATAGAATGCTAATGTATTCTACTATTTGTAAAAGTGCAAATAATACTGATATAAATATAGCTAAAATGATAGCAGCAGGATTTACTGGTCAACTTAAAGGTTGGTGGGATAATTATTTATCTGCTCAAGATAGAGAAGGAATTCTGAAAACTATTAAAACATAAAACAATTAAGTTGTTGAAAATAATGTTTATACTTTGGTAATAAACATTGTTGAACATTTTACAGGAAGATATTCTGAAAATCATGAAAATATTAGAACTTTATTACAGAATTTTAGGTGTAAAACACTTACTGATTTTAGATGGTACAAAGATACTTTTCTTAGTAGGGTTATGGAATTACCTGAGTCTAATAGTTCTCATTGGAAAGCTAAATTTATAGATGGTTTACCCAATCTATTTGCAGAAAGAGTTAGGAAAACTCTTAGAGGAACTAAGCCTTCTATTCCCTATAGTGAATATACTTATGGAAAATTAATAGGTACTTGTACCCAGGAAGGATTAAATCTTTGTAATGAAATCAAATTAAACAAACAATTGAAAAGCCAAAATCTAATTGAAAGAAAACAATTAGGAGAATTTTGTTCTCAATTTGGTATGGATTTGCCTTCAACTTCTTATAAAAAGAAGAAGATAAAATCGGATGATAAACCTAAATATAGAAGAAAAAGAAAATATTCTAAGAAAAAATTAGAAGAAAAATCTGAGAGAAAAGCTCAGAGAAAAAGTTATAAAAAGAAAAAACTTATAGTTTGTAATAAATGTAAAAAGGTTGGTCATATTGCAAAAAATTGCTAGACTAAGAAAAAGATTAATAATCTTGACTTAGATGATAATATCAACGATAAATTATCTAAACTATTTTTAGTATCAGATGAAGGATCCAAAGGGGAATTATATTCAAGTGATTCTACTGATAATAATTTAAGAATAATGGATGATGATTCTTACATTACTGAGTTTAGTGAGTCAGAATGTGAACCTTGTATTAAAAATAAGGAAGATGATGAATTTTATAATTTAATGTCACAATTTCAAGATAATGAGATTAATGTATTGGATAGTAATCATTAGGTAGAATTGCTTAAAGTAATTAAAGAACCTGAATTAAGAACAAAGATAATTGATCAAATAGGTAATATCCCAAATACATCTAAAACTAATGAAGATAGTTTTAAAGAAACAATTTATAAAGAACCATATACAATGTCTGAAATGTATAAAATGCTTAAAGACAAACAACAAGATTCCCATCCTACTTCTTTAAAAGAAATTTTAGGGGAAATTGATAATCTTAAATCTGAAATAAAGGACTTAAAAGAAAAAAAATAAAAGATATGATAATAGGATTTCTAATTTAGAAGCCTTATCCATTTTGGAAAAAATTCCTAAAGAATTTAAGGAAAAAACGGAAATGAAAGTTCGATAAACCCCTTTAAAAAAGGAAAAGGAAATTATAGGAAAAAAAACTTTAAATTCTCTAAAAGAGGATATGAATGAAGTAGAAAATAAGGATTTTTTACAAACTCTTGAAGTTATAATAGGTCAAAAATGGTATATTAAAGTTACCCTTTTAATTGATGATTATTTTTCAAAAGAATTTACTGCATTAGTCGATAGTGGTGCAGATTCAAATGTTATACAAGAAGGTTTAATACCTACTAAATATTTTGAAAAAACAACTCATACCTTATCTCATGCAGGTGGAGAAAGGTTAAATATAAAATATAAACTCCCTAAAGCATCTATTTGTGTAGATGGAAAGTGTATTCCCTTAAGTTTTTTATTAGTTAAAAATAAACTTTCAACCCAGGTAATACTTGGAACCGAATTATTTGCCATTTTTGTCATCAATGTATTTCAAACAGCCAATTTTATCCTTTTCAACTTTTTTCAGCCATTTTTGTCCCTAAAGATTTTACGAGCAGCCATTTTTGTCATCAACTTATTTTTGAACAGCCACTTTCATCCTAACTTTTTTTAACTTTCTTCATATTCAAAGATTTTAAGTGCAACCATTTTTATCCTTCTGTCAAATAATTGTCTAAAAGCCGACAAAATTGATGACGTGTCCAAAAGGCTCTCAGATTGTATCTCTTATGCAGGGGTAAAGATGGAAATTCCAAAGTATACTAAGTGCCTCCCTTGTAAAGCCCGTCATTCCCACTCATATCAGTCTCCGTTCTCATTGGAGACAAAATGAGAAACAATGGTGATATGGAGACAAAATGAGAACAGAGACTGATATGGAGACAAAATGAGAACGGAAACTGATATGAGTTGGAATAACGGGCTTTACAAGGGAGGCAATTAGTATACTTTGGAATTTCCATCTTTACCCCTGCGTAAGAGAGACAATCTGAGAGCCGTTTGGACACGTCATCAATTTTTAGACAATTATTTGACAGAAGGATAAAAATAGCTGCTCGTAAAATCTTTGGAGATGAAAAAAGTTTAAAAAAGTTGAAAATGATCAAATTGGCTGTTTGAAAATACATTGATGACAAAAATGGCTAATAATTCACTTGGAACCCCTTTTATTAATAAAATTTATCCATTTACATGGGTAGATAAAGAGAAAATTGTAGCTACTTATAAAGGTGAGTCAGTTACTTTTAAATTTATAATGAAACTTTTGTGAAAACATTACATGAGATTCATGATCATTTAATGTTAAAAGAAAATCAATTAAATTTTCTAAAATATTAAGTTAATATATTAACTCTAGAAGAGAAACTTAAGAATCCTAAATTACAGGAAAAAATTTCAAGGATTATAAATCAATTTTCTTTAGAAATATGTAATGAACATCCTAATGCCTTTTGGAATAGGAAAAAACATATGGTAAGTTTACCTTACGAAGATGATTTTAAAGAGGAAAATATTCCTACTAAGGCTAGACCTTGTCAAATGAATTCTGAATATTTGGTATTATGCAAAAATGAAATAGCACCATTGCTTGAGAAGAAAATTATAGGACCTTCTCAATCACCTTGGTCTAGTACAGCTTTTTATGTTAATAAACATTCACAGCAGGAACGGGGTGTTCCTTGATTAGTTATAAATTATAAACCCTTAAATAAGGTATTAAAATGGGTTAGATATCCTATCCCTAATAAAAAGGATTTATTAGATAGTTTGATTTAAAATCAGGCTATTGGCAATTACAAATTAATCCAGCTGATAGATATAAAACAACTTTTAATGTTCCTTTTGGACAATATGAATGGTATATTATGCCTTTTGGATTAAAAAATGCTCCATCAGATTTTCAAAAAATCATGAATGAAATATTTAATCCTTATAGTGATTTTATAATTGTTTATATTGATGATATTTTAATATTTTCTAAGTCTATTGAAGATCATTTTAGCCATTTAGAAATATTAAAAAAAAGTAGTAATAGCAAATGGGTTAGTAATATCTAAACCAAAGATGTAATTATTCCAAACCAAGATAAGATTTTTAGGTCACAACATTGAAAAAGGACAAATAATTCCTATTAATAGAAGTTTTGAATTTGGATCTAAATTTCCAGATGAAATAACTGATAAAACTCAGTTGCAAAGATTTCTAGGAAGTCTAAATTATATTTCGCCTTATCATAAGAATTTAGCACAAGATACTGCTATTCTATATGATAGGTTGAAAAAAGTTCCTAAAGAAATTCAAAAGATAAAAAGTAGAGTTATATCTTTACCTTGTTTAATGTTAGCAAATCCCCATTGGGAAAAAGTGATAGAAACAGATGCCTCTGACATAGGATATGGAGGAATTTTAAAACAAATAAATCCTGATAATAAACAGGAATATTTAGTCAGATTTTATTCGGGTAAATGGAATAATGCCCAAAAGAATTATGCAACTGTTGCTAAGGAAATTCTTGCGATAGTTAAATGTGTTTTAAAATTTCAGGATATTTTATTCAATCAGAAATTTATAATTAAAACAGATTGTAAATCAGCTAAATTTATGTTTCTTAAAGATTTTAAACATGATGTATCTAAGAAAATGTATGCTAGATGGCAGGCTCATTTAGCCCCATTTGATTTTGACATTATATATAAAAAAGGTGAAGATAATCATCTACCAGACTTTTTAACCCGAGAATATTTATGATTATTTGAATGATATAGTACAAAATATGTAATTTTGAATCATGGTTACAAAATTGTATTAATTATGATAATATTAATTTAAAATGTGATGAAATTATTGAAGATATTATGCTTCCAGAAATAGAAACATTTAAAGAAATTAAGAAATTAGATTCCGAAATATTTGATATGGAAATATATAATGATCTTATTAATGTTAACTTATTATATGATGATCCATATAGTATTTTATATGATTTTCCAAATGAAAAAATGGAATTTAACAGGAAAATTATATGATTACGACGAATTTATTACTGGTTTTATGCAGATTCTGATCCTGCAGAAATGCAGTACAGAGGACGTGGAAATTCCTCTTATAAAGGAAGAGGAACCAGGCCAGATAATATTCTGGTACAACATGGTAACAAGAAGCTTATAACCTCTAATATTTCTGGAATTTCAGATGTTGATAAAGCTGAATTTCTGGCTTGGAAGAAACTCCAAGAAAAAGATGATATCCCTTCAAGCTCTTCTACAGCTCCCTCATTTGCTAGAATTGTCGAAGACAGTAAGCAAAAAGAGGAAAAAATGGTTTAAACCCATGAAGAAAGGGTCATACTCTTGCTCAATTAATGATGATAGAAAATGGGAGAATCAACCCTGGATTGTCTATGCGAGATATCTCAACAATTATGGTTATACCATGGAATCTTATAAAGGTCAGCAGTATTATGAGATGATACTCTCTAATAATGGATGTGAATTTCAGCATTTTACCAGTTCTAATAAGGAAATTTATAATTTCTCCAAAATTATAATTAAGAAGATTATATCTATTGAAGAATGGGGAATTTCTCCTTTTAGAGAAAAATCTTTATTATATAAAGATACCCAAATTAAGTGCAATTGTTGGGATTATATCCAGGCCTTTGATAAAGCCTTATTATATGAAAATGGTAAACGAAGTCATACTTGGTTTATCAAAATTTGTTCAGAGGTTTATAACCATCCATTCCCCAATTGGTTTATAAAATGGTGGCAATTCTACGGAGCATCGGAGTAAATATTCCCTCTATTATTTAAAGAATACTATAATGAATGGAAGGTGCTCACTCCAAATATCTCCAGTGATAATATCATTCCTGGTCTTTTCCAGATGCACTTCTTTATTGAATTCTCTATTCCCTGGATTTGACGTAATGATCAAGTTATTGGTTATAATGAAGATCATTTATTATGTCTAAAAAGGAGATCATATACTCATTTTTGGGATACTATGATGCGAGAAGATTCAAAATCTAAACAATTAAATTGTATTGATACTATTGATTTTATCAAAGAAAAACTGGATCATTATAATGGTCTAAAGATTGAGGAAGAATTGAAGAATAAGTATTCAGTTGAAAGGACAGATTCACCATTGGCAACTATGGATATTCATACTCTCTCAAATGAGGAAATTGTGAAACAATACATGGAAAGTTTACAGAAGGTTTTAGTAAATAAAGCTTTAACTATGGAGAATGATAAAAGCTCTCAAAAGAGTGATACCTCGATGGCTTCAAACATCCAAAATACTTTTGGAATTTTACAGGATGCACAAGACCCCACTGATATTGAGGTCAATATACAAGACGTTGTCGACAGTGCAAGAGAAATAATTTCAGAGTCATTATTGAAGAAAGGATAGAAAAGGAATCTTTTCTTTATGGCCGACAGAATTATATTCACTTTAGAAATATCTGTATAACTTTTAAAAAGTAAACAGTGAGATCACTGTTAGTATAGTGTTATTTTATTATAGTTTTGAAATCCACCTGCGCAAACATGTCTATATAAGCGGTGCTTTTATTAGTATTAGGCATGCTTTTTTGGACTCTCTCTCTCTCTCTTGTAAATATTTTCATATTAATAAAAGTTTGAAGTTTTGTACATCTCCTTGCAGACATCTTAAATACTTGTAAGTTTTTAATTTCTGTAAATTTTTATTTTGTTTTAATTTAATTTAATTTTATAAGGATGAGCCTTATAGGCTAAATCCTTTATGTTGAATTATGTCTGAACTAGGAAATTAATTGAAGAAACCATGGTAAAGTTATCTCTATAACAATGGTGCTTCAAAAATCTAGCGTTACAGTTTGGAGAATTGTTGTAGTTGATTAATGGTATAAGATATTTCAGAAAGCTGAGGCCGAACTACTGTTTAGCCCGTTTAGCCAATGAGAGGAGAAAAGGCGTTTAGGGCGTTTGTGTAGTGGTTGTTGAGTTCTGAAATGGCTTCCATACTAATTAATTAATTGCGTAAAACTATTGTTATACTGATGATTTCAACATTATCCAGTAATTTTGACCTATATATGCTAGTTGTATAGGTCAAAATTACTGGATAATGTGTGTGTGTGTGTGTGTGTATATATATATATATATATATATATATATACAGGGATGAAGCCAGGAATTTAGTGTTGGGGGGCGAAACTGGTAAAAAATTCCAAAATTCTTGGGGGGGCGATAAAAAAGGCAAAAAAAATTCTTGGGGGGCGAAATTGATAAAATTTTCCAAAATACACATAAAATTTCGATAAATAGTAGTATTTTTAAAAATCTTGAGGGGTCCATATATATATATATATATATATATATATATATATATATATATATATATATATATATATATATATATATATATATCCCCAACAAAAAGTAGACGCACATCTTCACAAGGAAAAAAAACAAGAAACCCCTATAAAATAATTAAATCATTGACTTGTGGAAGAGATTGACTTACAAGCCCTTATGTCATAGGGAAGAAATCCATGAGATATTATTACTTGTCTTTCGTTACTGATTACCATAATTTATTAGTGTACAAAATACTTTTTTTTTCGTCTTTTCAATATTATAGTTTCATATTTTCCGGTGAAAAAATATTCCACATAATTAAATTTCTTATATAAGAAGCTTCAGAGACTTTTATTTTTAATTAATAAGGATTACAGTTTTTGGTAGCATTGTTTGGTCTACATTGGAATAATTTTATATTTTGTTAAGATTTTTTGTTTTCTTTTTTCATAGTCTTTACATATTATAATTAATAGAGAGATATTAAATTTCTATTATATGTCATTGTGCTAAAAAAAATCTCTTAATTTATTTTATACTAGTTGAATATTAAACTAATATTATAATCACTATGTTTTTTCTAAAATATTTCTAGACAAATGAGCTCTGTTGAGCTACTCGTGAGCTACTGATGAGCTGAGTTTGAGCTGAGAAAATCAGCTCACATAAAATATGAGCTGAATAAAATTAGTGTGATGTTAGCCTGAACTAACCTTACTTCAGCTCACTTTCACCCCTACTTGCACCTTTTAACCTTTTTTAAATAATTAAAAGGTTAATTTTATAAAATCCACCAAAGTCTGCCATATTTTGCAATAGGATATTCATTACTTCAATTTTTGCACTTAGGGTGCCCAAATAAGAAATTCGTCCCATTTTCTGTAACGGCTAAGTAATTGTCTAAAATGCCCTCAATTTTCACATAAATAACACTTTTTCTTTATTTAATTTATAAAATATATTAATCAAAATAATTAAACCCCAACTCTATCCTCTTTTTGTTCAACACACTCTCGCCTCTGAAGAATCTGCTGCAGAATCAATATAATTTCATTTTCGAAGACTGATTTAATAGTTTTCGAAGTAGGGTTTTCTTAGAAAGTTTGATTTTTTGGTTTAATTTTGCTTAATTTAGAATTTGGATTTTTAGGGTTCATGAAATTTTATTTCTTTATCACAATCGATTTCATGGTATGATTTCATTTTCGAAGACATTTTTCTTTGTTTTGACAATGTTATTATTGCTGGTATTGATTGATCTTTCTAAAGATGATGATTGTCTTGATCAATTCCTATGTGTCTTATTCTCTTGCTGATCTTTGACTTTATGGTTTAAATTCTATAGCATTTTCTTCAAATTCCTTTCTTGTTTTTTGGAGTTGTTAACATCCGAATAATCTTGGCTGCCGAGAGCGTCCAAGAAACGAACAAAAAATGGTATAGCAGAGGCTCAACATGGGTGTCAATGGGAAACGGTCAGGTCGAGAACTACAGGACGACCGAGATAAAATGGCCGGAAATGACCATGAAGCATGAGCGTGAAACAACCAGAGAGTATTGCCAGCCGAGAGGAACAAGCTGGAAACGGCCAACAGGGCAGACAGTTGAAGAATTCAAACAGAACTCCTGGACAACAAGGTTTATATCGCAATTACTTTGACCAAGTCTTAGGTCTTATCCCTTCTCCAAATACCAGGATCTCCACGTAAGATTCGACCAAGAGAATTTTTAGGCCCAAAATTGACATGTCGAAAAAAGAGCAAAACGTGCATATTACACTCAGTTGGAGCAAGAGAAGCCCGCCCACGTTCTCCATCATGGCCACGAAATGAAGAACATGTCCACTTCGCCAAATCTTGACGGAATGGTTAGAATTCAAGGTGGGAAGCTATTTTCAAAAACATCTATAAATATAGGATAAAAAATAAGAACCAGACATCACAATCAAAAATAAAAAATTCATTTTTATCTTTTTTTTATTCTGTCATTAAATGCTTTCCTGACAACTTTTTGCACTTAAATTCATGCAGTTAAACTTAGCAATTTGGAATTTGATAGGCTTTCTGCGTGAGGGAATTTGTCTAATAACGCATACTTATATTAGAATCCAACCCCTTAAACTAGGCTTCATGCGTAAGGTATTTTCCCAATAAATCATACTTAGTTTTGAGTAGTCTGCTTGACTCTCTACGGGCTTACTAGGTGAGAAATTATTTTTCAATAACGCATACTTAGCCGAGTCAACCTTTCTAAAGTGTAAATCATCTTGAGGGAAGGAATTGCAAGTGTGAATATAAGGTCCTCTCAGCCTAGCTTTTTAACCCCACGTTCGACCATGATTTTTTGTGACAAAATTTTTCTAGCACGTCCCGCCGAGTCAACCTTTCTAAAGTGTAAATCATCTTGAGGGAAGGAATTGCAAGTGTGAATATAAGGTCCTCTCAGCCTAGCTTTTTAACCCCACGTTCGACCATGATTTTTTGTGACAAAATTTTTCTGGCACGTCCCGCGGGACACCTCTATTGTATGTCTTTCTTGAATACATCTCAGATCCGGCAAGCATATTGAGAATATTGTGCTGAATCCATAGACTTCGAGTGAACAATAGGACAACTCAAGTCGACCACCTTACCAATATCATTGACAGTCATTAAGCAGCAAATTTATGAAAGTATTAATGAGTAAGTATATAGTCTGTTCCAACAGTTAATAACGATCATCAAACCGTTTATCCAGAACGAGTTTCATGCAATGGAAGACCGTCAACTACCTACAACCTCCTGAGGGGTAGTTTTTTCCCCAAAGTGGCAACCCACACAACAACAATCTCAATTTAACTTATGACCATGCTAAAATAGCCACAAGACCAACATATGGATGAATGAAGAGTCCAACTTTGTTCAAAGTACCCAACATTGTACAAGAAGACCAATCTACCTACCAAGCACCAAATCAGCACCCTCTACCTTCCCAGGTTGTCAGATAAATATCATCAATAGTAGGACAAACGACTTATCCTTGACAAAAAGATGAAAATAAATTTAATTATTAAATTGAGAATGTAACATTAGGTCACTTTTGGATGACTTGAATTCTTATTTTGACCTTGCTATGAACATGCATTTGATTATCAAAGGTGAGACCAGTTGAGATAAACCTCTTTTTTCCATAGATAGCGCATGAAAGTAACTCGGACATTCTTTGTTGTAATTAGTACTGTCAAACGGGCCGATCTGCCCCGCGCGGGCTAAGCTGAAAACGGACCGGGCCCATTTTCTTGCGGATCAAAATACCTCTTGTCCATATCCGCTTCGCTGTTTGTCCGCGGACTTGCAAACCGTCCACGGGCCGGGTCATTTTTTCTTTTTAAATTTGGAAAATAAATTTCAATTATTTTGACAAAATAAACGATAATAAAAAGCGATAAGTTGGCTAAAAAAAGAAATACCCATTGAAAAAAGATTGCATTTTGTTTCAGACACTTACCGCAGAGCAAACATGGAAAATGATTACTAAATTCTTTACTGTTACTCATTTTCCCAATATGTCGAAAGTATATGAAAGTTGCATAAGCAAAATAATGAAAGAACTTTAAAAAGGTTAGCCCTAATTAGGGTTTATGATGACGGCCATAGTTGGTTGCATTCTTGAAGGAATTATATATAGGAAACAAAAATTGCAAAAAAAATAATAATACAAAGAGGGAGAGAACTCGCATGAGGAGTGAGTAAAAGTGGAAAAGAAAAAGAGCGGTGTTGGAGGTTTTAGGGTTTTTGGAGGCGGATCTGAAGAAAGAAATTAGTTTTTATGGTTTTGTTAAGAAAAGAAAGTAGTACATATATAATATAATTTTTTTTAAATCCGTGAGTGGCCCGTGATCCGTTTGATCCGCTACTCACAGGTCGCGGGCTCAACGGTCCAGGCTTAAAAGCCCGCATTTTTACGGGCTGTCATTTTGGGGTTTGCATTAGACTGACACTGATTTAGCAGAAAGGACAAAACATGGCAACCAAAAAAAATGAGACAACATTTTTGTCCGGGACGAAACTCCCACTTCCGTCCCGGGGCCAAGACGGAAGTGGGACTTCCGTCCTGGCTGACATGGCAACACTCGGTTGGGAGAGTTACGCCACGTCGGCCCAGGGACGGAAGTCCCACTTCTGTCGACAGCGGAGGTAGCAGGGGAGTGGGAGGGCTGGTTGCCTTTGGGAGTTTATTTCTGGAACATGGGGACGGAAGTGGGACTTCCGTCCTAGCTGATGTGGCAGAACTCCCAACCGAGTGTTGCCACGTCAGCCAGGACGGAAGTCCCACCTCCGTCCCAGACAAAAAATGTTGTCCCATTTTTTTTGGCTGTCATGTTTTGTCTTTTCTGCTAAATCAGTGTCAATCTAATGCAAACCCCTATCATTTCCCTAGTCCATACCCACTCCAATAATGAATGGACCGGGCTCGTCTACAGGCCCTAGTCCATTTTGACAGTACTAGTTGTCATCTTCACACTTGAAAACCCCAGATTTTCGTGGCCGGCTTATAACCGAACTTTGGTAGAGGCCCAAAAGCAAATTATTGCGGGAAAATAAATCCACGTTTGGTGCATTTGGGATCAGCAGATGATAGGCCCAAGATGTAATGCTCTTGGGCCATTGTATGTGGAAAAGAGTCCTTCAACCCAAAAAATGTTTATTTCTTTCTGGGTTTGATTGATAATGATAAGGCCATTTTCGGCGTACCTTGTCTGTGTGTGAACTGTGGAGAAAAGAAAAGAATAGAGAAGAGGAGAAGATGGGAAGGATATTTGTGGTGGATCTTGAAGGCAGGGCATATCGCTGCAAATTTTGTGAGACCAGTTTAGCCCTTGTTGATGACCTTATTTCCAGGGTACTTTCTCTCTATCCCTTTTCAATTTGATTTTGATTTCAAGTTTCAGGGATAGGTTCCTTTGTCTTGTTGGTTATCTGACGATTTAGGAATAAAAAATTGGTTCTTGGTGCCTCAATCCTGGCCGGAAAGCCCAAAAAGGGACCCTTCGGCCTTCCTCCGGGTGGTGGAGTTGGGGGTTGTGAAACGGCTGTGATTTGGGTTCAAATGAACTAAAGTGAATTCCACTTGAATTTTTTTTTTTTATTATCCATTTGCTAGGAGTGGGAGTTTCTCCTTTGTTGTGGCACTGAATCATTGCATTCTAGTTTGGAGCGTGTAGATGATGCGAATGAACCTTGTCTAGGTCCTCGAGTCACCACGTTTACGGAGTATACAACCACGTGTTTCTAGGCTTAACAGCATAGGCCACTTCCAGAGTGATAGTAGTTTTCTGTCTTGAAAAGATAATGCAGTTTTTTTCATACGGGATACGCTTGATTTTCTTGTTTCTTATGGTTGCGAGAGTCCACAATTTACTCTTACTTTTGTTTTTGGCATTTGTGTTTGTTGATTTCAAGATTGTCTCTCTCTAGTTACATTTTGAGTTAACACAATATGTTTTTCAAAATCTTAATGGTTGGGTTGAAATTTGATCAGGCATTTCATTCCCGCAGAGGAAAAGCATACCTCTTCAACAATGCGTGAGTTTCTTTCGGATCTTGAAAACATTTCCGTGGTTGTGTTCATCATGTGTTGATTGCCATTTCTTCCGATGATTATATGCTCTCAATGTTTTATATTCTTAGTATATAATTAGATAACTGGGGATCCTGTATCTTGTTGTACTACAATGCAGTATTGTTGAACAAAAATCTGATGCTTTCTGGAATTTGACCACAAATTTCATGCTCTTTGTTGGTTCTCTGTTCATATCTCCCCTGAGTTGTGCTATTTTTATCCTTGATTTAACCTTTACCATGTCTCAGTAATCTAAAAAATTGGAAATTACTAAAATAAGAAGTTGCCCTGAAACCTTGCAAAGTTTTTATCATGTGATCCGCCGCATTGAATGCACGGACTCAGTTTTAGCTCTGACATCACTTGTGAATCTGCATGTCTAATCCCAGGAAATTACTTGGAAGTGAATCAGACATATATGGTACTTCACCAACTCACCTCGAGTATAGTTTTTAATACACTCTTGAAGGATATATCTTCATTATAAATTTATAATTTGCAAGTTTGCATTCTTATGATCTTGAAGTGTTGATTTCCATGAGATATGAAATGATATTCTAATACTCTAACCTTTCTTGTAAGTTTTTCAAGCATTTTTTAACATTGCCTGCCAAGCATGACGAATGTTCAGTATAAATAATCAAGTATTTTATATGAGCCATTTACTCTTGATGAAAAGAGACTTGTTTCCTTGGTTCTTAGATGGTTACGTATAGTCCAACTAGGAAAATTGGTGGACGCGGGTGAAGGACTGCGACTTGATGGTGTCACTAAGTTTGGTTACTGAATTTCATCAGTTTGTTTCCTAACCAGGTGGTCAAGGCAACTTTGACACTAAACTTTTCCCGAAATAGTCTAGATAAGGAATTTAGTAACTCAAGAAGAAAGGATAATGTGGTCATTTATTCCAGCATCATGTTATCTTATTAAGAGCAAGAACTCGACAAAGTTTCCACCCACCATTGTATTCTCATGTGCAATAATTCCAGCAAGGAAATCGGATAGAAAACTGGTGTTTAGTGATTTATTCTTACTTTGTCATCTACTTTAGTGAACTCATGTGTGATATAGGGTGAATATAACTGTTGGACCTCACGAGGAGAGGATGATGCTTTCCGGATTGCATACAGTAGCGGATATCTATTGCTGCTACTGCGGTCAAAATCTTGGATGGAAATATGTAATCTCTCTCTCTCTCTCTGCATCTCTTGTGCGTGCTTTTTGCGCACTCAAATATTTCTCCGCTCGTGCAGCCTGCCATTACTGAACTCATCGCTTTTATATTTATGGTAAAAGTATTTAGCACTGATATCATTTCCAAACTTACCAAAATTTTCCATTCAGGAGGCTGCACATGAAAAAAGTCAGAAATACAAAGAGGGAAAGTATGTGCTTGAAAGGTACATTTCGTTCTTTTGCTATACTACTGCTAGATATGCTGCTCTCTTTGCGTTCCCCTCTCCCTGGGAAGATTTTAATGCCTCGTTTGTTGTTCATCTAAGATGCGCTCTAACTTACTTCCCGCGTGTTTTGGAACAGAGCACGAATCATAGACAGTTTGGACTCGGAGTTTTACATTGATACTCGTCCCAGCATGAGTGACACTGAAGAGGTGTAGATTTCATTTTGCATGCATACAATGTACTGTGATCAAATAATGATGCCTTATGCAATAGATGGAACACTATGTAGCTGTATTAGGGTTTGTTATTTTTCGTTTTTTTGGGCTTGACCGTTGAAATTATGTTTTGTATCCCGTGTTATTTTAGAGAGTAATATTGTTATTGACTAAATCAAAGTATCTCGCTTTTTACTTTTTAAATTTTCGCTAAATGTCCTTAACAACTTATATTATGGAATGAAGGTAGTATTTTATAGCGATTTTGATTTTGATTTTGATGTGAATTTTGTTGGAGAGCATTCAAAGTATCAAACAAGTAGATTTATGCATCTTCTCTGCCTTTCGTATATCCAATTCATATTGAGAAATTTTGGTGCCAAGGGGAAGGAGGTTCTATGCCTTTTTTGGAGAGGTGCTTGGTTTGATTAGAATTAATAGTCACTTTTGGTCATCAAAGTATTTGCGCTTAGTCACTTTCATCGCTTTTAGAAAAAGTTGTTCTTTTTTGGTCATCAAAGTTTTTACGGGCGGCCAGTTTGGTCATTCCGTCTAAAACTATGGAAAAAAACGTCAAGTTTGATGACTTGACCAAAAGTTGACTTAATCCTCTATATCTTCGAGGGGTATTTGGGGAATTCATATTATATCTTCTCCCATTAACAAAAAACTCAGCCCCATTTGAGATATATACTTCCTTCTTCTCCCTCATTTCTAACCTACCGGCTCACATAGCTCGAAAATATGTGAGCGTCAGTTTAAGTGAGCTGAGTGTGAGCGTAATATTCAAGCTCAAATTTTATGTGAGTTGAGCGTGAGCATAATCCCGCTCAACCCGATTAAACCTCGCACCCGAATAAGAATAATATAATTATGTGTATTATATATAATACTAAATTTCTATATAAAAAAGGAATACCTATAAAACTGGCGACAAAACACATCATTTATTTTTGTCTATTTTTTATGGATTTTTTTTAACATTTGACCTTGTTATATGTTTTTATCTTTGGTTATCTTTTTATTACTTTATCTTTCTACAATAATTAAGTATTATTATATTATGTATATTTAGATTTTCGTTAGAAGTTAGTCTCATGTCGCATTGTATTTCACTATTCTTTATACATGATTTTTATTTTTATTTTTTGCTAATATAAATTTAGCTCATGAGGCTCGTGAGCTTAGCTCGAGCTCACATTAAAATGTGAGCTGAGCGTGAGCTCAAGGTTTGTGAGCTTTTTCCGGGATGAGCGTGAGCTGAGCTTTTCAATTTTTATGTGAGGTGAGCGTGAGCTACGACAAGTTCAGCTCACATAGATCGATTGACACCACTAGTATTCTCCTACAAACCACTTCTCATTTCAACAAAATAATTGATTGGTTTATGTTTAGAGTAATGAAGTACTTTATTAATTACCTACAATAATTTGATTTTTGGCAGGGAAGAAGTATCTAATAGTGAGTTATGTGGAATGGATGGCATGGCATTGAAGGAGAAGGAAAGTCGTATTATCGAATCGCTCCGAAGAAAAATTGCGAAACAAGAAGCAAGATTGGATAAACAAGATTGGATTATCAAGTGTTTGGTCATTGTATTAGTATTTTTATTTGGTTATTTAGTAGCAAAATATTGAGTATTCTAGGCTTAATTCTTGTTGTTGCAAATGTGTTCTGTTATCCCTTTATTGTAATGTTGGAAAATGTATGAATGCAAGATGTGTTTTAAATCCCAGAATGTGATAGTGTAATTGCAGCAAACAACTACCACCTCTTTGGAGATAGTGCAATTGAGCGAATTGGCTCCGAAAATAATTGGAATACTCCAAGAAAATTAAGTTGCGGTCTTTCACACCACTGGTAAAAAAGTTTTCCTTTATTCTTTCCTATGGATTCTTGATAGCGGTGTCTCTCATCACATTACTTGCGAAAAAATAAATTAGATAACTTGCAAAATCTGGTAATTCTTATTAGTATGAGTTTGCCTAATGGGAAACGTATTTGGGCACAACAGTATGGTACGGTAACTCTAAACTCCAATATTCGTCTCGCTAAAGTCTTGTATATGCCACAATTCTCGTGTAATTTGATTTCGATCTCTCAATTAATACGAGAATTACAAAGTTGTGTCACCTATTTTGATGAGTATTTTGTTGTGCAGGACCTAATCTGGAAGACGCTGATTGGGGAAGGTGAGCTAAGTGGGGGGCATCTATCGTCTCAAAAGCGTAACTCACCAGGCGAAATAATCGCGGTTGTCCGTTTAGAAGAAAGTTGTCAACTGTGGCACCGAAGACTCGGGCACCCATCTTTTGGTACTCTACTTAATATTCATGTTCCAATAAATCTCTCAAATAATAAATCTATACCTTGTGATGTTTGTCATCTTGCAAAAGATTCCAAATTACCTTTTCCTCTTATTAATAATAAGGCAGAACGTCATTTTGACCTAATACACCGTGATTTATGGGGTAAATACCAAACACCTTATTTGTCAGGGGCACAATATTTTTTCTGTTTGGTGGATGATTTTTCTAGGTACGTTTGAGTTTATCTTCTTAAGGAAAAAAATCGAAACAAAAAATGTCTTTATTAATTTTCATAACATGGTCTCTACTCTGAGTTTTTAAGTCTGGGAGACTATTTTTCCCAAACCGGAATTCTTCACGAAACATCTTGTGTCTACACTCCTCAACAAAACGGGCGGGTAGAAAGGAAAAATAGGCACATCCTAAATGTTGCACGAGCCCTTCGTTTTGAAGCCCACTTACCAATTCGTGTTTGAGGGAATGTATCCTAACTGTAGGGTATCTTGTCAATCACACTCCTAGTAAACTCTTAAATAATAAAACTCCTTTAAAAATTTTATTTGGGAAACCACCAAAATTTGACCATCTTCGGGTTTTTGGCTCTCTTTGTTACGCCCATAATACAAATCCCACGAAAGATAAATTCACCGAACGATCCACCAAATGTATTTTTATCGGATACCCAATGGGACAAAAGGGTTGGACAGTCTATGACCTTCAATCTAGGAAAAAATTTATCTCCCGTGATGTTCACTTTTATGAGGACATTTTTCCGTTCGACCCCTTTCCAAAAATATTTCATCAAACGTCCCAGAAAATGTTCCAGCTTCCTCTGCCCAGTCAGGACAGACCTGGACCAACCCAGAACACTTTTTTCCTGGCCCAAACAACCTTGGTCCGTCCTCTGTTTAAAGGCACCAGGCCAGTCCAGAATTAACCCAGCCAACATACATCACTCGAGTCCAGCTGATTTAATTCCACCCAGCCCAGCCCAACATTAGGACCCAGACCCAATCCGTCAAAGCCCCCTTCGCGAGTCGGCCCAGCCTCCTTCACCAACTTGTAGGTCGGCTTGTCCGGATACCCAACCGACCCGCCCGATGGGCCACAATCGCAGCCCACCATCTCCCAACCTGGCCCACTTATCCCTCACACACCTGGCCCAGGCGGTCACTTTTCTTCCAGCCCAACCGATTTACCAATTGGCCAATCTGAATTAAATCCCCCTCCCAATGGCCCAGTTCAGCCAATCCCTGTTATTTTTTAGCCTTCCAGTGGCCAAAACATAGAACCTTCCTCAAGTCCAGATGTCCCGCTTCTACAGTCCACACGCGACACACAATCTTCTGTTCGACTTCACGATTATGTTTGCAACACAGTTGCTCCCTCGACTCATCTTTCCCAAACGGCTTCTTCAGGTATGGTCTATCCACTACATAATTATTTATCTTATGAGAATTTTTCTGTTTCACATAAATGTTACTTGGTTTCTCTTTCCCGTTATACCGAGCCTCGCAGCTATGTAAAAGCCGCACGTTCTCCCGTGTGGCGGAATTCTATGGCAGCCGAAATGCGCGCCCTTGAGAGTAACAACACTTGGGTTTATGCATCATTGCCTCCAGGAAAGAAGACTATTTCCAACTGTTGGGTCTATAAATTGAAATTCCGAGCTGATGGTTCTCTAGAATGTCCTAAATCTCGCCTGGTGGATAAAGGTTATTCTCAAGTCAAGGGGAAGGATTTCACTGAGAGTTTTGCTCCGGTTTCCAAAATGACCACAGTTCGATGTCTTTTGGCTTTAGCAGTTTCCAAAAATTTGAGCATCGTCCAATTAGATGTCAACAATGCATTTCTTCATGGTGATCTTGTAGAAGATATCTACATGGTACCACCACCTGGATTTTCTCCACCCAGGCCAAACCTTTATTGCAAGCTCAAGAAGTCCATATATGGGTTGAAACAAGCAAGAAGGAATTGGTTCGGTATGCTCACCATAAAGCTTTCCAAATTTGGGTTTAGGCAGACTGCAACAGAACCTACCTTATTCATCTATCAGAGAGGTAATATCTTTATTGTGATCCCAGTTTATGTTGACGACATCATTCTGACAGGAAACAACCTCGAAACATGCCAAGAAGTAAAAAGGTACTTGGACTTTAAATTTACAATCAAGGACCTTGGAGTTCTCAAGTACTTCTTGGGCATAGAAGTAGTACATCCGCCCAAATGTTTGTTTTTGTGTCAAAGAAAGTATGTTGTTGACATTCTAACAGAATGTGGTTTATCTGGTTCACGACTATGTTCTACACCAATGGAGACAACTAAAGTTGACAACCGATGATGATAGTGGAAAGTTAATAAGAGATTCAGGGCAATATAGACGATTAGTGGGGCGGTTGCTTTTTCTTACCATCACAAGGCTCGACATCACTTATGCAGTCCACAATCTTAGCCAATTCATGCAGAATCCAAGGGAAAAATATTGGGATGCTGCAATTCGAGTTGTTCGTTATTGTAAGCCCTAAGGGCGAACGAACTCGGTTTTTGATAATGGACAAACATTTGATGTTGTGTCTAATGATCTTAATCTTTGCGATAGAATATCGGAATTCATATTGGAAGCTCTAAGTACTTCAATCAATCCATGATCAAGATTCAAAGTCATATTATTCAAGGCTCATCTTTCAAGATTGAAGATTGAAGACTTAGGTTTGGTTAGATTAGCTTTGTCATTATAAGTCGTTATCTTATAAGCTCTAACCAATGCTCTAATGAACATAAGTACACAACACTCAAGTCTTGCATGTTTTTACAAACACGTTTTTCAAAAGGCTAAAGTTTCAAAATCATTCTTACAAATGTTCTTATCCAAAAAGCCTTTGATTTCAAAGTCTAAGTCTTTTAGAAAAGTTTTCCAAATGTTCTTACTTGTTACCTTTTGGGAAAACCTTTTAGACTTCAAAAGATTTCAATACAAGGGTCAAATCAACATCTCTCAAAGCTCAGAAGGTCGGATCATCCGAGCTTGCCTCGGATCAACCGAGCATAAACAGAGAGCTGGCTTTTGGAGGTTCGGTCGACCTAAGGCCAGGTCGGTCGACCGAAGTGCCTGTGTTCGGTTCACCGAGCTCTTGAACAGTCAACTGAGCTCTGCGAGAACTAGCCGTTATTTGACCGTTGCAGAGTCGTTTTTCAACATATTTTGAAATGTATAAATACTCCAAAGCTAGAGAATGACTCGAAGGCTTGCACATACAATATACATTGATTTCTTATCAAGTCTAAACACTTTCAAAGTAAAATGCACTTCATTGCCATGATCTAAATCATTCAAAAGTGAATTTCGAAAAGCAAGACAAAGAGTGTGCTTCCTATGTTCAAAGAGCTGAAAATTGATGTACTTAAAAGGTATCTATCTTTCACTTAGAAGAGTGAACAACCTTGTTTTTTATCCATCTTATTCCCTTTCTTAGTGATAGGGTTAATCTTGTAAAAAGTCCTACTTTGTGTGGGCAAGTAACTCTTAGTGAGTTTTTGTATTGTGGTTGTGTTGTAAAACTCTTTGTGAGTTAGCCACAAGTGTAAAGTTCTTCTTAGTGAAGTTGTTAAAATCCTTGGGTGCGGCTCAAGGTAGTGGATGTAGATTCTGAGTGAATCGAACCACTATAAATCATTTGTCTTGTTGTTGGGTTTAATTTTGCTTTTGTTCATCTTGCACAAACTTACACTAGCATTGAATAGATTCGAAAAAGTTTGCAAGATCGATTAAAACCCAATTCACCCCCTCCCTCTTGTGTTTTACAGTTATATTAAAGGCAATCAGAGAAGAGGAATTTTTCTTCCTAGAAACAGTCCCAATGCAGGACTAGTGGCTTATTGTGATTCTGATTGGGCCGTTACAGGGTACTTTGTTTAATTAAGAAACACTCCTATTTCTTGGAGGTCGAAGAAGCAACAAGTTGTCTCTCAATCTTCAGCTGAAACTGAATACAAAGTTATGACCAATGTAACAAGTGAGCTGGTTTGGTTAAGAGAGTTGTTCAAGTCTCTTGGAGTCACTTTGGGGCCTGCTAAGTTGTATTGTGACAGTCAGTCGGCACTCCACATTGCGGCCAATCCATTTTTTCATGAAAGAACTAAGCATATCGAGATCGATTGTCACTTCGTTCGAGAAAATGTCAAAGATGGAACGTTTGTTACTTGTCATGTGGGCACAAAGGAGCAACTCGCCAATGTTTTAACCAAAGCTTTGGGTCAAGGAGAATTTGATTATCTGGTTAGCAAGTTAGGTGCTCTCGATATCCACACTCTAACTTGAGGGGGAGTATTGGAAGATACTATGTAGGGGTTACAATTCCTAATTAATTAGGAAGTACCTAATCTATGTTTAATTAATTAAGACATATGCTATATTAGTTTCTTCTCATGTATAGTAGTTGCCTAAATATTGTGTAGTGTGGAGTAATTAGTAGTTGACTAATATTGTGTAGATACACATGTATAAATACTCATTTACTACTTTATTTTGCAAGAGAGAAATATACAATTTCCCTTCAAATCTTTTAAATTATTATCAGGATGCCACTTCATAGCAAGCTTTCTGTAAGCCTTCTTCAAATCATCGTTAGAAGATTTTCTATCAACCCAATATTTTATAATAGTCTTCCCCCATCTCTTCTCCCTCTTTCTCTTATGATTAATTCGAAGGTCCACACCTCAAGTTGGTAGTGAAACGCCGGTTGAAACGATGGTAGATCGGACATGATGAAATGAGTTTTTGAAGAAGAAAAAGTATGGGTTAGAATTGAGTTTATGGGTTATGGGTCAGATCCTAGATGTGGGTTAGAGGCCACCCATTTTATTTTTAATGGACGAAATTGCCCTAGAAATTTCGTGCATATGTCCCGCACGTGTGCAACACCGCCCTCCCTCACCGGATTCTGCCGATTTTGGTCATCATTAGCACCCGTAAATAGTTGAGGGAATTTTTAGAACACATAATATGTCAGGGGTATAACTTACCTTTAAAACATAAGTGAGAGGATTAAATGGCCATTAACTCAACAAAATATTCACAAATATTCATAGGAAGAACAATCTACAATGTTTCAATCAGGAAGAAGTATATTTAGAAAGAAAAAAATGGAAAGTAGATAGGTCTTGAGGAAAACATGGAAACCAACCTCAAGGAGAGATTATGGTTTGAATGTGGTATTGAACGCCATTTTTTAGCATGTGTGAAATAATTGATAAAAATATTAAGAGTAAATGGCCATCAAATATTTCACTATTTCGGGTTACGATTTTGGTCATCAAAAACTTACGGGCTGCTGAAGTAAGATTCCGGTGACTTTTCCGGCAATTTTTAATAAATCAGCCCTCACGTGCGTAATATTGTCAACAACAAAAAATACGTATATTGAGGCATCTTCCTCCATTTCCTTCTTCTTAAAAGCATTCCAAGCTCCGCTTTTTTTTTCTTATGTAGATCATTTTTCTTCTTATACCATAAATTACTAACTGTATTTATACTAGCACAGATGGTAATTTTTTTCTGCCGCTTCTTAATCTTCTCCGCCATTCCATCTCAATCTTCTTAATCGAACTCTTTTTGTGGGTTTTAGGTTTTTATTTTTGGCTGAGATATGGCGAGTATGGAGATGACGGAGAAGATAAATTGATGGGTTGTTTTAGAGTAATATTCAATGGATTGAGATTTGTGGGTAATTGCTGGGTGACTTTCACTCGAGTCACTGCTAGCTACGGCCACGCCTCCTCACCATCAGCTGAGCAAAATACACACAAGAGAAGTTCAAAACAGCAATCCTAATTGCACCCAAAATAAAATAATAAAAAAAATCGTGGCAGAAGAGATAAAAACCAAATCAGGAGCTTAACCACTAAACTCATAACAACAAATCAATAAAATCCCCCATTAATTGAGCTAAGATACCCCAATCGAACCCAAATAATTATATCATCTTTATTATATATCAACTTATCGTCGTTCTTCTTTCCGGTGGGGTTGGCGGATTCATGAGGTTGATTCAAGCTTTCTTCCTCTGATGCTTTTTTTTTACTAAATTCTAGTTCAATTCGTAAACTAGGGCTTGCTTTTCCCTCTCTTAATTCTGCAAACAGGGATTGAGATTTGTGGTGGATTTCTAGTGGAATTAGGAGAGTTTTAAAATTTTATTATGAATTTGAGTGGTGTATTGGTGATGGATAATAGTGAAGAAGATGATGAATTAGTACAAGAAGATGATGATAACGGGTTCGGGTCGGGCTGGTTGGGGGTAAATTGGTCTTTTTAAATTTTCAGGCAAAAATTACAAAACTTGGTCGGAAAAGTCACCGAAATCTAACTTCAGCATCCCGTAAGTTTTTGATGGCCAAAACCCAAAGAATAAATTGTTTTGGGCCCGTAACCCAAAATTGTAAAATACTTGGGCCATTTAGTGCGATTTACTCAAATATTTAACGGCCAAATTTTTTTTTATGTCTAACATGTGTTGCTGTTAGGAATGACTCTCAACATGTGTTGAGAACACAGTTCTACCATCTATTAAAAACATAGGTGTTCAACATCTATTAGCACCGTGTTTCAACACATGTTAAGACTTATTGTGTTGAGACTTATTGCGCACGTGATGAACAAATAGGCAATGAAACCAGGATGGAGAGATTAATCACATAAGTAACTACGACCAATAGATGAACATATATTCCACAAGTATTATACATTGACATTTTGATATTTTATAAGTAATTTTCTATTATTAGTATAAACTACACAAAATCTTTAAAAAGAAAAAAAAATATAAACTACACAATTAATGATCAAGTATAGTCTAAAATTACACCCAAAAAATCTATAATATATAAAGTTAAGTCAAGTTAGGTAGAAGTTTCATGCTGTGACATGCGGCATATTATGAGATGTGTTCCAATCAGTGGCGGAGCCAGACATTACAAACAGGGGGCACAATTAACATTGACAAAAAAAATTCATAAAAGCATATAAAATATTTCATTACAATTGTTCCCTACGCGTTTTCATACCTTGATAATATTCTATAATTACATCATTCTCAATAGTATCAAACACATATTTCTCAACAAATGCAATTAAACTATCATTCAACCACTGATCTCCAATTCGATTGCGTAGACGACTCTTGACAATAGTCATTGCAGAAAATACTCTCTCAACTGAAGCAGTAGCCACCGGTAGAATTAAAGCCAATGTCAAAAGCTTGTAAACTAATGCAATTAAACTATCATTCAACCACTGATCTCCAATTCGATTGCGTAGACGACTCTTGACAATAGTCATTGCAGAAAATACTCTCTCAACTGAAGCAGTAGCCACCGGTAGAATTAAAGCCAATGTCAAAAGCTTGTAAACTAATGGGTAAACTTGATGCTTGTTTTCTGCAAATAACCTCTGCGAAAACTCACTAATACCCTGCAATCCTTGAAACTCTTCACTCATACGCATGTCAATAATATATGTATCAAGTTGATCATCCAGTGCTAAGATATGTCCTGCATCAAAATCCAATGGATATTGGATAGTATCTACATAGTCGAATCAATTTGTTCTTGTCAAAATCAGCAAATGATCTATTTGGACACAAGCACGCAACACAAATTAGTAGGTCACTATTCACCTCTGAAAAACGATTATTCAATTCTTGAAGTTGCATATCAATGATAACATAAAATATTTCAACACGATAGTGATGTAAATTTGTCACTTGCTCAACCCTTGAACGACCTAAAGCTCTAAACATTTCTTCCATGTCGGGAACAATGATACTGTGAGATCCACAAAGTGACGAAATAATCTCAATAAAAGAATCTCATCCATCATCCCTCAATGTTTGGAGCTGCAATTTACAGTACTTCACTAATTTCATAGCATTGACAATATCTTGATCTTTCATTTGTAATGCTTTAGACAATTCATTTGAAATTCCCAAGATCTTCTTCATGAGATGTAGATTAAATACAAAGTCAAACTTTAACATCAACTCCAGTAAAATACATGCATCACCTCTTGTTCTTGTACTTGTACGATCAATGCTAATCATTTCAATAACTTCAACTGTAGATGAAAACATGGTCATCAGATTAATTAAACATTCATAGTGAGAGCCCCAACGTGTATTACCAGAACGCTTAAGGGTTGTTTCTTGATTGAGACCCGTCCCACTTGGTATTTCATCAACCCCAAGTGCTTCAAAAAAATCCAGTCTCTATTTCTCTCGAAGAAGATCACTCTGTTTTGCTGAACCTCCAACAACATTCACCAATCTATGCACCAAAGTAAAGAATGTTTCAATCTTCGAATGTTTACGTACTTACGACTACAAGAGCTAATTATAATTGATGAGCAAAGCAATGAATATAATGAGCACTTGGATTTTCTTTTAATATAAGTGTTTTCAATCCATTATACTCGCCTCTCATATTACTCGCTCCATCGTATCCTTGACCTCTTAAATTAAAGATACTTAAACTATGCTTGGAGAATAATTGACAATCACATTTAAAATTGTAGAAGCAATGGCACTAACAATATCTTCTTGAACACATTGAGATGTTAATTTGAGAGTTTTAGGCGCATTCTTCAAAGCTATCCCTTTAATTTCAGTATTATGATCACATAACCAGTGCAAAAGCTCAAGAAAATTACCTTGATTACTCGAATCTTCAGATTCATCATGTCCACGGAAGGCCAAACCTTGTCGTAAGAGACAGCGAACACAATCAATAGACGCGTTCAACCGAATTCGATAATCATTTTGAGTTTGATTCGATTGCTTAACAAGACAAGATCGGATATTGTGTCCTGATTCTTGAAAGATTCGTACTTGATTCGAGCCTAATTGTGTACACTACTTGATTTTGCAACGTGCTTTCTAATGAGTTCCTTTTTTTTCCCACTTTGAGAACCCATTGTTAACAAATGAACCACATCCATCACTGAAAATATAACAGTATAAACAAAATATGACATCTTTTGATATAATATACTCCAACCAACTAGAATTCTCATTATACCACGACATACAAAATCGCCTATCTTTCGTTCCATATATTTTGGTTGAAATACATGATTTCTAGGTTGACAAGGATCTCTCTGAATATATGTCCTCCGAATTAAATCTCGAACATTAACATCATAATTTTGTATTGGGATTCTCAATCCAGGATTCGAAGGCAATTATAATCTATAACTTGTAGACTAGTTTTTTTTTATAAAATCTTATACTATAATCTATTAGTTAGACTAGTTTATATATATAAAATCTTATACTATAATCTATTAGTAATCATAATTACCAATAGATTATAGTATAAGATTTTATATATATATAAAAAAACTAGTCTACAAGTTATAGATTATAATTGCCTTCGGATCCTGAATTGAGAATCCCAATACAAAATTATGATGTTATCATTGATATGCAACTTCAAGAATTGAATAATCGTTTTTCAGAGGTGAATAGTGACCTACTAATTTGCGTTGCGTGCTTGGGTCCAAATAGATCCTTTGCTGATTTTGACAAGAACAAATTGATTCGACTATGTAGATACTATCCAATATCCATTGGATTTTGATGCAGGACATATCTTAGCACTGGATGATCAACTTGATACATATATTATTGACATGCGTATGAGTGAAGAGTTTCAAGGATTGCAGGGTATTAGTGAGTTTTCGCAGAGGTTATTTGCAGAAAACAAGCATCAAGTTTACCCATTAGTTTACAAGCTTTTGACATTGGCTTTAATTCTACCAGTGGCTACTGCTTCAGTTGAGAGAGTATTTTCTGCAATGACTATTGTCAAGAGTCGTCTAAGCAATCGAATTGGAGATCAGTGGTTGAATGATAGTTTAATTGCATTTGTTGAGAAATATGTGTTTGATACTATTGAGAATGATGTAATTATAGAATATTATCAAGGTATGAAAACGCGTAGGGACCAATTGTAATGAAATATTTTATATGCTTTTATGAATTTTTTTTGTCAATGTTAATTGTGCCCCCTGTTTGTAATGTCTGGCTCCGCCACTGATAACTATCTATAATAAAGCTCCTCGCTATGAAATACCTCCCCCATAATCACCCTCCTTATCCCACCCCAGTGTGAAATCCATTAGCAATATAAACTCTCCCAAAGAAAGAAATTAAAGTATTAAGCATTGCTGGACTTGATTAATAGAAAAATCAAGTGATTCCATCAATTCATGCATATTAATTAATAATTTATGGAAATGGATTTTGAAGTTTGGTGGCCTTAATTTGGATCAACGACATTAAAAACACAAACTTTTCCCCCCAACTTTCTCTTCTAGCTTTTTCGAAATCAAATTTTAATTCAACAAACACCATTTGAAATCAAATTGAGGAAGGGAATGATTGAAAATGGGTGGGGAACTTGGGACATCCTGATAATCATGAGCATAGTTATAGATGTCAAAATGGGCAAACACCCACGGGCATGCCCTCTCCTAAGATTAAAGGCGAGTGTGGGTTAAGAATTACCTTCTTATTTAAATGCGGGTATTAACGGGTATACCTAATACTGTCAAAACGGGTATATCCGTCCGCCCCACCCCATTATGGGTATGTCTTAAATGGGGATGGGCGGGCATGCCCACTTTTTTCACGGACCATCAAAAGGGATGCCCGTACCCGCCCGCCGAATGACCGTGGGCAAATGGGCATGCCCGCGACCCTTATTATTAATTTAGTTTTTTAAAAAAAATAGATTAAATCCAAAAAATTCAACAAAATGTAATTCTTTCTCATTCACTTGCAGTTTATAGTCCTGTAGAGGGTAAATAAATATCCAAAATAGTTATAAAAAAAATGAAAGTCCATAATTTAAAAAATAATTCAAGATCAACTATCCAAAATTAACAAACATATTGCTGAAGTCAAAGTAACAAAAAATAGATACGTTTTTTAATATCCTCTATCTATTGATCTAGATCTTAAACACTAGAAGTATTTTTTGAATCCACCTTAGATAATGTTGATTCCTCCTCATCATCTCCACCTATAAAACACACACAACTTGAGAAGTTAGAACTTAGAACATTATAAATGGTAAATGATAAATCATAAGTTAGAACATAATTTAGTTACCTTCAGAGATGAAACCGTTAATATTTGGGTAATAGAAGTATAGAGCGGCTTCAAAGGGCTTTGCCCAAGATATATAGCACGGCTCTACTTTTATTTTGGACTTTTAGGGTTTTTTTTTCTTCTTTTGGCTCTCAAGTCTCAAGTGTGAAAATTAATCCATATCCAAAATTTAACCAAAAAAAAAAACAAAGCGGGCATGCCCGGTTGCAACCCGCCCATACCCGCATTGCCCGTTATCCGAATGGGTATGCCCATTAATACCCGCATTTAAATGGGCATGGAATGCATAGCCCCATACCCGCCCATTAAGCTCACGGGGCGGGCATGCCCGCAAACATATGCCCATTTTGACAGCTCTAGGTATACCCGTGTGGGTAATGGATTATGCGGGTATGTACGGATTGTAACCGAGCATGTCCATTTTATTTTATTTTTTTATTTTTTAAAAAATTATTAATACGTATAAGATGGTACCGGTTTGGTATGGATTAATAAGATAGGACTCTTCAGTCTTCTCCAACTGAACAAGAGTCATATATCTCCACTATCTTCTCCCACGATATCTTCATAATTGAGAGTCACAGGGGAAAATAAATAACTTAAACGACTGTTATCTCCATCATCGTTCGACGTCATAAAAAAAATCCTTTAGAGCCCTAATCGGCTCTCCGACCTCGGCGTCAGGTATTGAGCTAAGAAATTCTTATTGTTATTTGTTTAAATTATACTGTGTAATCATATTATGCTATTTGGTGTCCCTTTTGGGAAACATTTCTTCTGTTTCAATTGTATTGCTTTAATTCATATCAATTTGTAGTTTTAATACTGTCTTCTTTTCTTCTTCTTTTTTAAATATTTTGAATTTTGATTTCCTCTCGATAGTATTGTAAATTGTCATTGAGTGAGAAAGAACTATATTTTGTTATTTTTTTCGGATTTGGTGTATTTTTTACAAAAATAAATAAAGAATAAGGGTCGTAGGTATGCCCATCTGCCTGCGGGCAGGTACGGGCATCCCTTTTGATGACCCGTTAAAAAAGCGGGAATGTCCGCCCATCCCGTTTAAGACATGCCCATGACGGGACGGGCGTGCATACCCGTTTTGACAGTACTAATAATAGTATTAGGATGTGAGAAAATGAAAAAAAAAACAAATATTTTTTTTTCTTTTATAATTTTTTAAATTGATTTTTCAGAAAGACTTTGATACCTTTTACTCCCTCCATTCCTAAATATAAGACTCTTTAGACAATTTGAAAAAATTAAGGAAGTTGTCATTTTCACTTAAACTTCCAATATTATCCCCACCCTCCCTCTCTCTCACTTCTTTGTCATAAAGAAAGGAAAATGTTGAGGGTATAATTAGAATAAATTATTGACAACTAATAAAACAACCTTAAACGACAATTAATTTGGATACCTAGATATCTCCTAAACGACAATTAATTGGGAATGGAGGGAGTATTTATCGGTCTGAGCTTTTTTTTAATCAAATTATTTAACCAGAATCTTAATTTTATGACTGGATTGTCAACGAAGTACTCATTTTTATTTATTTATTGCTAAATAAGAAACGAAGTACTCAATTGATTCAAAGTTTGTGGTACTAAAAATGGATTTAACCCTTCTTCATCAAAAATAAAAATAAAAAATAAAAAAAAATGGATTTAACCCTTCTTTTTATGGAGAGAAAACAAAACCCCTTCAAAAAAAAAAAACCAACCAAACCCTTGGAGCAGCACTATCTTCCCTCTAACGAACTCCCTCGGTTATTTTCAGTTTTATCTTGCAACCGTCGTTAACCCTCTTTCCTCGTTTTTCTTCTCTATTTCCTTTTTCTCTTTTTCGTGTTAAATTTTTTTTTTCCAGGTAGAACAAGAAATTGAATTGAAATCGCAATTGGAGATATGGGTTCTTCCTCTAAACCAAAATCTTCCAAAAAGAAAAGTTCTAAAATTCACTCTCAGGTTTGATTTTCCTTCTAATCTTTCACGATTGTCTTTACAATTACATGTGAATTGGCCCATTATTCTTTGATTCTTACTTAGTATTTGGTTGGTGGCTTTCTGGGTTATCCTTCTCCGTCATTGGCATATCAGTTGAATTTCTTGCCTTGATCAGGAAAATTGAAGAATAAACTGAGAAAATATTGAAAATTTAATCCCTTTTGATTGTGATTCTGTTCAATTGAATCTGGCTATTTTTCCTCTGAAACTATAAATTAGGACTACCTTAGATTGGGGATCTGTTTTTTTTTCTTTGTGAAGGTCGTGCTTGGTGGGATGGTAAATGTTTACTTGATATCCGCTAGGTCACGTATTTGAACCCCGGGAAAAGCCTTTTTATGAAAAATAGGTGTAAGGCTGCATACATGGGCACCTTCCCAGCTCTACTAATGCGGGAGTCTTGTGCACTGGCTACAAATTTTTTTTTTTATTCTTTGTGCTCGATTTTCTTGAAAAAACCTGCATTGCATCTAAACTTTTTGGGTTCTTTATTTTTTTTCTGTGTTATGTGTGGTTAGCCTCGGAAGATGAAAAAGGTGAAGAAGAGCCGGAGGAGTAAATCCAAGAAAGTCACCCGCCACCATGACACCAGTTCTGATGATTCACAGTCGATTGCCCCTGCCAGTAATGATTCTCATTCTTTATATTCTGATAGTGATTCGATGAATTCAGTGTCTTTCTCTTCGTCCAGTTCAGAGGGTACTTACAGGGCCAGGAAGAAGGTCTCCCGTGTTAGAAGTAAATTGAAGAGCAAAAGAAAAAGGGTTCGAAGGAGATCCTCCAGCTGTGATAGCAGTGAGGCCTTTTCCAGCAAGAAGAAAAGAAAAAGATCCAAGAAGAATGTTGATTCTAAGTCAAGGAAGAAATCACGTAAGTATAAGCCTCGGAGGGACGTGAAGAGTAGTTCTGCAACCAGTGATTCACATGGTTCCTCCCCTTGTAAAGAGGAAAGCAGTAGTTTCAGTGAGGAGAGTGCAGATAAAAAGCTTAGGATGAAATCTAAAAAAAGTAAGACACATAAAAGAGAGTCCCAGGAAGAAAGAGTTGAAGCTAAGAAGAGAACTCGTAGGTCCCCGAGTTGTTCTTCTTACAGTAGGTCTTGGGATCAAAGTTATAGTGTTGGTCAAGGAGAGGAAAATTTTAGGGGTGAGTGTCAGTCCAGACGTTTGAGATCTGTTATTACTTTTGTTGAACAGGCACAGAGAGAAGGAAGCAAATCAGAGAAGGATTCACTTAAAGAAGAAATTGTATATGAGCATGATGATTACCCGTCTCCCAGAAGCAATGATAGTAGCCATGGAGGAAGTAAAAAAGATGTAAGTTCCCATTCTCCTGTTACATCTGGCAGTAAGAGGCAGAAAGAAAGGGTTGATGGAGAAGAGACGTATGTATCTAACGATAGAGCGACTGAAGCTAATGCAAGCACGAAGATTGCTGATGACCGAAATGGTCATCAGCCTTTCTTGAATGAGTGCCAGGCTGATAAATATGAGAAGGAAAGTAGAACCCATGGCTCCCTTCCGGATGCCAATTCAGGTGCTGATGATCTTGAAGCAATATTGCGACAAAAAGCATTGGAGAATCTGAAAAAAGTTCCGAGGAGTGGTTAAAAATGGAAAGAGTACTACTAATGAGAAAAATAAGGATGCCGGGGATGCTGATCAGTCATTCAGCTCCAAGACTGAGATTGTTCATAGGGTTTTGCCGAAGCAGGATAACACTAACATAATTGATCATGTCCAAATGTTGGATAGGAGAACTGGGACCACATCAGTGGGCATTGCTGATGGAAGAAATTCGGGTATGGGATCTGGAAATTCCAAAGAGAAGACAATTCATCCACCTGATGGGTTGTCACACTCTGGAAAGCCCTTAAAGGAGGACTATACGACCAAGCTAGCCATTCCTGAATCTGAATCCCGAAATTCATCTTTGGGGAAAAAGGCTTCAGGTATGGCTTCCAGTCTTAATCAAGCAATGGTATTGCAGACATCCTCTAAAAATAAACTGACTGAGAACATTGCAAATGAGAAAAAGATTCCAGCCAGAACAAGTGATTCAATAAAACCTAGCATTATCAATCACAGTGAAAAAGATTCCTTAGCTTCAGGTGTAAACAATGCCTCGAGTTCTGCTACTGTTGAGCTGGTCCCAAATGGACAATCTACTTCACAAGGTCAAGGTTCAAATAAGCAGGAAACTGAAGCTAATGACGGCTCACAGTATGAGGAGAAGACAATGACCGTGATGAGGGGTGGTGAACTGGTACAGGTAGGTTTTTTTTGTATGCTTTCATGAACACGAAAAAAACGATGAAACAATAACAATAAGATATATGCATTATAAAGATTAGATGTCATATGTAAAAGAACATACCTATCTTGAATATTCATCAAGTTTGATGGATCTTAACTAATTTTGGACAATGCAATCATTAGGTGAGCTACAAGGTTTACATCCCTAAGAGAGCCCCTGGTCTTGCAAGAAGACAGCTCAGAAGGTGATTGATACAATAACTGATATCCTCAGTGCCTAAAAACATTGGCTGAATAGATATTGTGAAGCTGGATAGATATTTGACTTGAGATGTTAACTATATGTGCATCATCAATCATTTCAGTAGTACTATTTGGTTTTTGTAAAGAAACTTGACACCAAAATTTTCGTACTGAATAACGCAGGAAAACAAAATTGTATTGAATAAGTTCAATGAGTTTCTGCCATTAATAAAACATTGGCTGTATGGAACTGATATGATCATATATATCTCGTACTAAACAAAATTCGCAGGTTAACACTCTTCATGTGAAATGGTTAGAAGGCTTTCTCATTTGTTGCGGGAGTACTATAATTTCTTACTGTTCTGTAATATAGATTCGTTTTACAATCAATCTCATGGGATGATGATACCTGTTCGGTTATTAGCAATAACAGCATAAAATTTCTCTGTTTCAGTGAGGACTCTGGTATCATGTACATGATGTTTGTTCATCTTGTCTGCTGAAGTTCCATCGAAAATGGAAGAAGTGCCCTGACTTTATAAAAAAAAAAAAAAATTTCTTCTGGCTGTATGTTGTTCAATGCAGCATTATGCCGAGCAGAGGTAATTGCTTGTTGATCTATATCAAGTCCAACTGAAAGAGCTGCACCAAACTGCATTCTCCAAACAAAAAGCAAAGGATGCAAAAATTATAGTAAATGATTTGGCAAAGAAGATACCCTGAAGAACCTTTTGATGTCTACCGATGCGTTCCTAACTTGAGTAGCTAAGTTCTGAGGGAAATGACGAGTGAAAGGAGGAGTTTGGACCAAAACCAAAGGGTTAGCTGAGCTACCTGGTTGTGGGAGAGCTAGCTGAGCTAGGGAGAGAGCGAAAGACTCGGATAAGGGGTTGGGCTTCTTGATATGAGTTGGGTTCATGTTCACCTGCTGAGATAAACAAAGTTAGAGAGGGTGAGAGAAGACCTCAACCCCGCTCCGATGCTAAAGTTAGTTTAGATACAAAGAGTGTTACACCTGTAACCTAGAGGTGATCTGGCAGCGCCTCATTCGCCGATGAGACACTGATTCCATGGGACTTATGATAACTTTAACTGGTTTTTGATTAATAACTTAATTCATGTCTTACATCATTCATAGAAAATAAACTAAACATGTTCTCTAATTAACTTATTATATGCTAAAAAAATATATAAACGTCTAACATAAATACAACAAGTTCATTCTTAGCTATTACATTAATGTTCAACACAAAGTTCCTTCGTCAAACCCTCATCCCAAACTTCCCACACAGTGACATCTACTAAAGCATCTGCACAAGAGTAAGGAATGAGTTACACTAACCCAATAAAGTTCAAACACCCTTAAAATGAAGTTTTGTTAGACTAAAAAATGTTTTCACATTTTCCCAAAATATTTTCATTTCTTTGACTTAACTTCAAGTCATAGCATATGCAAAATACATTTTAGGAAGTTTAGAACAAGTTTAGGAGTAAAGATTGACTTTAAAAATGACTCATGAACACTACCCAACTTTCTAGACAGGCCTCATATGATGCCCTAAGACGAAACATCGTCCGCGAGTATCGTCTGCTCATGCTGTTAAAATCGCGCCGAGAAGGCTTCCATGGAAACCCCAATAAATGTTTTTTTTATTATGTATTTCGAATGAATTTGATTTGTGAATTTGTGTTATTGTTAATTGATTGTTGATTTGAATTATATTCTGAATGATTTTGAATTGTAAATTCGACTATTTTTTTTTAAATTGTACATTGTTTTCTTATTATGAATTATGCTATCTTCTTTTAAGTTGCAGTTTTTTGTTAGATTTATAGATTTTGTGAATGGTGGAATGGAGAGTATAAATTCTAGGAATTCGTCTTCTCTTCTGCATGGTTTTCTAGGATTTGTTATGAAAACTAAGTATAAGACACGACGGATTTCTAGAATCCGTTTTCAAGACTGTAGGACTTGTCCTATAACCCTCTCACATGAATTGTGCCTGGAACTATTTTGCAGGTAGACTACACTTCAACTCATGTGATACATTCGTGAGACCAGTCCCACAAGAGTCGTGTTTTCTGTGGTTTTCCCATGTTACAACTTCTGTACCAATTCGGTCAATCCGAAATGGATCGGTTAAACATATCAATGTCAAAGTGACCCAATACAAGCGTTCAATAAACGCATGGGAATGGGCTGGTTCGAAAGCGGGACGTCGGTCCGGGGGAGGAGTAAGGCTAGCCTGCCAACTGCTCTACCTCCTGACCCTGACCCTGACCTTCTTAAATCTTGATCACATATTTCTTCATCAATTGCCTCGTAATAAAGCATTAAAATCCTCCATTGCGAAATTGCAGTCGTTTAGGATTTCCCATCAAAACCAAACAACATTGGACCAATCGAAGAGGGAAGAAAGAAATGGTATTCTCCTCAAACCCATTTGCTCTCAGCGTACCCGACCCGGCTTTCGAGTCTTGGCTTCGTGAAAAAGGCTACCTTGAAATCCTTGACCAACGCACCTCCGACCTCCACCGCATCGCCGCCGCCACCACATCCACTTCCTCATCCACCGCCAACACCACCATTACTCCGACCGTTCCGTCCGTCAGATATAGCCTATATATCTCCCTCTTTTCCTATGTCAAAACCCTTGTTTCTATCTTCACTCTTAACCCCTTCTCCAAGCTCACCACCGGTGACTTCTCCGGCAACACTCCATCTTGGACTGAAGCTTTTATTGGGTCTCTGGATTCCTACTCTTTCCCTTCTTCTCCTGCTCAGTCCCGCCTCCGTGCCCACGAGAATATCAAGCGCTTCGCTCGCAATTATGCCTCTCTCTTCATCCTCTTCTTTGCTTGCTCCTTGTAAGATTTCCAAACCCATTCCTCACCTTCTCTCAATTTTTTGTTTTTGTTTTTCTTCCCGTTTAATTTGTGGCTTTTTTATTTCTTTTCTTTTCTTTAATTTTATTTTCTAGGCTCAATAAATATTTGTAATTGTTCTGTTTTTATGACTGAATTCAGTAAAAAAAAATAGGATTTATTTCTTTTTAGGAATTGAATATGTATTACTCCCTCCATTCCATAATATAAGTCCTCAATTACATAATATAAGTCGTTGGGATTATGGGTTTTCCATGTTACTACCTCCATCCCATATTATATAAGTCGTTTAGATAAGTCGTTTAGGACATATAACGAAAATTAAGGAAGCAACAAAACAAGTTATTTATTAGTCAAAATATCAATATTACTCTCTTAAATAGAATTAGTCGTATACAAGTCCTATTTAATAGAGTAATATTGATATTTTGACTAACAAATTCCTTGCCTTTTGCTTCTTTAATTTTCGCTACATGTCCTAAACGAATTATATCATGAAATGGAGGGGAGTACCATTTGTACCAACTACTTATATTATGGAGTGGAGGGAGTATGAGGATTGTCTGAGGTGATAGAGAGTTGTGACTAAGACAGAACCTAATATGCTTTTTTTAAGCTTCTTACATGTATTATCACTAGCCAGCTAATTATGATTAGCATAATCTTAGTGTTAATCAAAATTGGCATGCTCTAGTTTTAGGAATGCTGGATGCTCTCTCATTTATGTTTTATGGGTTCCCTTGTAGTTTCTGATGGTAGTTAATTGCTTTGTGGGGTTTGTGGTAATAGATATCAAATGCCAATTGCCCTTGTTGGACTGGTGTTGTCTTTGGCCCTTTGGGACGTGTTCAAGTATTGTGGTGACCGGTGGGGATTAGATGGATATCCCGCATTGAAGCAGACTCTGGTTCGTGTTGCACAATGCGGTAAGTTCATTTTATTTTGAGTTAACTTCATCATATTCTCTTGTTTTGTTCATTTATCAGCTGGAACTGTAGAAATACAAAATTAACAGTCCTTAAAGGGTAATAATACTTTTACTGCTGTGTTACAGAATACAAAATTAAATCGTTATTTGCAACCCTAATGCTTGCTTCTGAATAATTATTAGAGATTTTGTTTTTGGGAAATTTCCTGGGACACACAAGAAATATAGATCCTCAGGTCTTTTAAGATTTCATGGGCACCATCTCCTCTGTTTTGTGAAACGAGATTTTAGTTTCACGCGCTCCCTTCTGGCAGTTAGTTAACTAAAGCAATTGACCTTGAGCTTCTGTTTCCTCTGTCTGATTATATTATTGCCTGCTCGAATGTTTGCTAAATAAAGTAGCTGGGATTGAATGTAGACAAGCTAATCTAGGCTTTTTTTTGGCTATTAGCTTAGTTCATTTGTAATTCCTTGTGTCTCTTGGATTAATCCTTGTGACAAGTTCGTATCAGGGCCAAACTTGTGTCATATGTAATTAAATAAAATTGCAGGTTTTAAGGGTGCATTTGCGCACAACGTTTGACACATTCTCCAACACAAATTTTTACTTTGTGCCCCACATCTTCTCTTACAAACAATTCACTTTTTCAACCCGAGGCAGTAATTCTCAATCCAAAATCCAATCGAAATGCATCCTTAGATTGGTAAGTTTAACTAGCAGGAATTTTCTTAACCTGTAAATGTATTAGTAATCAGCCGAGTGTATAATTATACAAGTAAATTTCTTAATCATCTTTTGTTGTGGAATGTGATTGCACATTTAGTGACAAACTTGTAATTTGTGCTACAACTCGCTTAGGACACCTTGAATTATCCAACTACATAAAACGGAAGTTAGTTCTCTTTCCCTTCCCTTCTTTTTTTGTTTTGAGAGGAGAGGGGGGGAGTATGTTGTGGGAGAAGGAATGGATCGGAGGATGGATGCTTGGTTCGACATCTGTTTAAGGAATGGGAAACGGGGGTGACATATAACATGCGGCTGGTTCAAACAAGTCTCTCTTCTTGATGGAATTCAATATTGATTCATGTGAATTATCTCTACAAGGGAAACAATCTCCTTGCTAACTAAAGTAAGAACTCTCACCTCTTCTGCTACTCCATTCGACCAATAGAACAGAGAAACAGACTGCATATCCAAGTATTGATTAATCACCCACTGGCTAATGTGTAAACTCACTGATTTCCTGGTTTTAAGAGAGCTATCTATTTATGTATATATACTGGTATTTTCAGTTTTCCAACTGCTTGAGAATGAATTCATAGTCATAGGTCTTGAAATTTTATCATATCCTTCTTGCGAGTGTCTCATTGTGTGTTCGTAAAAAAGATTGTGAATTTGGTTAAATACAGCCCTTTAGATGCTGTCCTTTAGAATTCATTTACTTATTTATTTTGATTGTTGACAATATTATGTAGCATTGAAGGAAGAGTTGATGTTATTTAGTATCTCACTGAAATTCTTTATAAGTTCATTCAATAGGTTCTCGTTAATGTTTTTCACCCCACTTCTTAGACTTGGAATTTTACTTGGAATGTTTTGTAATAAATATAAATCTAGAAGATCCTGATGAATCGGGATAAAAGGGTCTAGGAATCTTTGAAAAAAGAGGGAACCCTTTGAATACTAATGTATATATACTAAATTTGCAGCAACAGCGGTTATTCTGTTTTTCTCCAATGTTCAAGTGGCCATCTTTTGTGCTCTTGGTGTGAGTTATGCAGGTAGTTTTATTTCCCTGGCTGTGTTTGGTAATCTACATTACTTCTATCACTCCCCATGAAACCTAATTTCATTATCTTCTATATGCGGCCGCAGTCATGATTTTGCATGCCTCCCTGAGGAAGCTCACCTCTGCAAGACCAACTGCTCAAAGTGACAGAAGTAGGAGATCATTAAAGGTTGGGCAAAACTAGGAAATTTGCTGATTGCAGCTTCTCGACTTTCATACTAGCAAGAATTTACTTAATTCTCTTGTAGATACAAATTTCCGATGGTAGGAATTCCCGTTCTGTCTTCAATTTACTTAATTCCTTTTTAATCTCTTTGCTATCTGTCCTTGTTTTCGTATGATTATTTCTTTCTCGCACGCGAATAGTGTTTTTGCTCTAGAGTTGAAAGTGAAAAGCACTTTGACCTTTATGTCATTGATCCCAAGCAATATATGTATTAGAGGATAGCATTTGTTGGCATAATTTGTTAGAAAAACTTCAAGATGGGGGTATTTTCTGTCATTGTATTGCATCAGTTGCATTTCCAGTTTTGTAGTTTTTGTTTGAGAATAAAAAGTAAAAAAGTAGAAATTACTGCGTTATTTTCTTTTACCGAAAACCAATCCAAGTTCACCAACAACGCTCTCTCTCTCTATACAAGCAAAAATCTTGATTTATTTATTTCCCAGACTTTGCCTATTCAGATAGCCCTAGTGGGGAAAAATATATACATACGGAAGCATCTCAGCAATAAAAAAATTGGGAACAATTCTCTATTATACACAGTAAATAATTCTCGTTATGACGAAATAATTCTATAAAATAAATACAATTAGTTACTAATATACATTCACAAGATTACTGCACTCAAACAAAAGAACAAAGAGGACAACATTCTAGGAGGGCAAAGGAAGAAAACAAAAATGAAATAACTTCTTTCCATTTAATCGATATGTACATTCAAGTATAGATGCACTGAGCTCGCCTTTTTAATTGCTCGTGTCCTTGGAAGCATGACCGTGCCATCTGCATTAAGCGAATACATAATTAGCAGCAGCTCAAAACACCGGAAAACTACATCAGAAAACCTCGAATTCATATAAGTTTCAACAAATGATCAGTATTTCATCTACTACAGCGACTCTGGGATCTCAAAGTCATACTTGTGAATCGTCCATGAAATTTATCAACGAGGAATTTTCATGACAAACCTCGAGAGCAAGAACCGTGCTAGGGGGCTTAAGTTGGTATTTGAATTAGGCTCCTTGTTCTGCTGCTTTTTCTTGCTATCAACTTCTGCTGCATTTGAACTCTCTGCTTCTGTCTTGCCTTTTGCAAACATGCGAGCTGCGAGATCCCGTAGGTCCTTTAATGAAGGATCTTTTGAACTGCAAAATACCTTTTCATCTTTAAGAAACAACTAGCATGTGATTATGGATACTTTTTCAAGCAAGAGAAAAAGAACAGTATATGCATACCTTGCTAGTCGCTGAAGCATCCTCGTGGTGATAAGCTCACAGGATCCAGGTTTAACCCGCTCCATATCACTAAAAGAGTTTACTAATGTCCGGACAATTGATCTTTGCGAATCTTCGGAGATTGCCTACATCAAGTACGAAAACATTATGAAAGCAAGACAAAAACTCGACTCAATCATCAATTTATTTCATGCAAGGCGATGTCCAGAAACCCCACACCATAAAGATTAAGAATGAATTGGATTCTTCTCAAGATTGTTGGTACAATTCTAAATTTTTTTCTCCTCAGCAACTATAACTTTTTTGTTCTTAATATTTTCATTTCAATAGAAGATATATTAATACATCAAAGTATAAATTGCAATATAGGATAAGGCAGGATTTATGGGAGATGAAATATGCATGATTCTTCTCAAGATCTATTTTACCCGGACCCTTCGTTTATACTTGTTGTATCCGTGTCGACACGACATGGGTATGGGAATGAGATACTTACCGTATCTGGTCAACACCGATTAGACACTTAGATTTAGATGTTTAAATACCCGACATCTATAAATGCGTACCCGTACCCAAGTCCGAGTAACATAGCTCAAGATACACTCCTAATTTTTTTCTCCTCAAACTATAAGTCAAACCTGGCAGGAAGCCAAAGGTGAAGCACAAAAAGGTTAAAAAGTACCCAAATAACGCCAGCTGGTAAACACGATTGTTTACTGGTATGAACCTTTCATCTCGATTGGGGTCGGCAGACATGGTAAAAAGAAGGCAACTACGTCTGAGTTTCTCAACAGTGAAGTAAGACCAAGCCCATGATTTATTATCCTAAGTTGGAACAATTTGATAGGATCCCTTTTTTACGTTTTTTTTTAAAATAATCAGTAATGTAAAAATCGGCCTAGTCAGCAAAAAAAAATGCTAGCCGTCACCTAACTGACTAGCCGGGGTAAAAATTGCTTGACCAACTTAATCGGTCAAAAGTCTGTCCAAATCGGTCAAAGTCAGTCAAAACGACTTTGCTGAATTTTTTTTAAACTCAATTTTCTGCCCAAAACTACGTCGTTTGATTATTTTAGTATTTGAACTTATTATTTATTATGATATTGAATTTAATTATTATTGATGGACTTTGTGTACTTTGATTTGACTAGTATTTGATTGCTTATTTTTTATGGAATTTTGTTCGATTAGTGTAATATATAGGACAAGGAAATTTAAAAAAAAATCTCTTATAATCTAGGTAAGCCGACTACTCGCTAGTCGTCAGTCTGGCGACCGACTAGCGACTTCTGCAACATTGAAAATAATAATAATAATGCTGAATCTTCGGACACAAAATTTGCATAAATATGTTGAATTTGCGAAGCTTCCAGTGTAGCATAATTTTAAGGGGCTTACCTCTCGCAACGAAGGGGCAACAAGAAGAGACAATGAAGTGGAAGAAGAAGAAGAAGCCACAGAACTTCTTGCAACATCTTCTTCTTCACTTGCTTGGCGTGTTCCAGGAGAGACTTTGTGTGCAGCAACATAATCTCGGGAGTGTCCGGAGTTGTTCGAATATAATGTTTACAAGATGAACACAAAGTAAGGAGAAGGTTTGTTAGAAAATGATCTTCTCTGTCCGATAAGAAATGAAAAAGTTCTAGTAGAAAATAAGATAAAGCTACCTTGATGAATCTGAACTATCAGTTGATTGCTCTTTTCTCTTTACTTTGTTGTTCTTCTTTATTGACTTTGCTCAATGCAAACCTATCTCTAGAATTTCCCTTCTTTAGTCCAGCTTCAATTGCTGCTTTGGCCTGAATAGCATAGCAATTAAGTAAACTTTATAATAGAAATCATAAAGAAGATCTGTCAATATCCGATGTATTCTGGAGTCAAGAATGGTTGAAAGACTGAAATAGTCAGAAAAGAAACGTAAAAGTGTAAATTTGGAAGAAAAATGACAAAACAACTGATAGCATTACCCACAAACGTACTGCATGAGTAAGAGATGTGTTTATACGGTGAAGAATTTAGCAGTTCAAACAATTTATCCAGTGGTCTTATCACCAGTATCCTTCCTCCCAGTCCCCACCCCCAAGAGGAAAAAAAAACATAAATAAAAAAAAAGAGCCTTACACAAGTTGCCTGCAAAAATCAAGTAAAAAATTTCCTGCTTAAAAAATAAATGGCAATAGATGGAACAGTTCTTTGAGCATATAAGTATAACAAACCTCTGAAAGGTTCATGGCGCTATCTTCAAGTGAAGAACTTGAAGTTCTTTCTTGATTCCCTAGTCTTGATTTTGGAGTCCGAGGAGAACCTGAATCATCATGTTGTCCACGATAAACGACAGTTCCACTTGTAGGTGTAGCTTCTACAGAAGAATATGCGCTGCTAGACTGAAATATCCAAATACAAACATCATGGAGATAGTACCAAGCACATGCTTAAATAATACTTTTATTTTTACATCTCAACCAGATGGATAAAGTACCAAGGAAATTTTATCACTAAACAAAGAGGATGAAGAACCTCCTCTTGGCGAGCGTACAATAACAGTCCCAGTACCACTTGATGACATTTCGTCCTGCAAAACAGAACCACATGGTAATTCAGTAAAAAATGTTAGGTTATGTATCAGGCCTAGTCATTTGAAAACCACTCTTCTCAAATATCAGAAAAGAAAAACAAGAACAATTAACAATCTAGTATACTATGAAAATGATTGTGGAACAATGTCCTTTTCTTCATCACTGAGTATAGAGTACTTAAAAAGATTAAAATTATTAATATTTGAAGAAAGGAGTGAATTAGTATTTGGTCTATCCAATTACTCTGTAAATACATACAACTAATATGTATGCGCATAAAGCTTAAGACTAGAGACCATAGCAAAAGGCATGAATTGATGCAGATAAAAATAATTGCTTTGATGCAGGTAACTAAAGTAAATCTTTCCCTACTAGGACCATCAGTATTTTTCTGAATTTGACATCATCTTCTGAGGCAAGTGACAATTTCCGTGTCTTTTATTCAATTACAGATTCTATTTTGACATGACATAGCAACATCCATCTATGACAGGTAACTGATAACTGAAAATGTATACCCACAGCAAAGCACAAAAAGGCCAACAAAATAAACATGCAGTGTTTGTGTGTGTGTGTGTGTGTGTGTGTGTGTGCATGTGAGAGAGAGAAAGAGAGAGACATCTTCACAGTAATGGTCTTGCTTCTCATCCCGGCGAGCATCCTTCGCAATGGGGGCCTCTGAACGCATAGTTCCAGATGCAGAAGACAACTGGTTACCACTGTCAGTTTTTCTAGGAGGAGCTGGGTTTGGAAGAGCATCTGCCTTCAGATCTCTAACCTGAGGCGGTCTTACAGCACTTCGTACTGTCCCAGATCCAGCTGATCCACCAATGCTGAAGTCCCATCCAGCATTTCTCTGAGTTTTCCCCTGACTGTTATTAAAATTGTTATAGAAGTTCGGCCGGTTTTTTAATCTACAATGGAGTAGCAGAAGCAAGGAAAAGATTCACCCACCTGACTTTTACTGTATCTTCAAGTCCAGAATCTCTAGACACCTTTACTGTGCCAGATGCTTCGCCGAATGGCTTTCCACCACTTCTGGGTGTTTCACCATCCTCCTTGGCTTGGAACTTTGGACGCTCTCTAAAGAAAACAAAAGGCAGGACATCCATAAAAAAAAAAATTACTTCTTGCCTTAGGATATAAAAGAAAAGATACAACTGCTGAAGTTTTTATCCAATTCTAAGTATATTTCTTGAAGGTTATTGACCAAAATCTTAAATTAATCCTCATGAAAAATAAAGCTCGTCCCAGAAAGTGGGAGGCACAGTGAGATGGAATATACAGATGGCTAACTAACCTGGCTAACTGGATCCCTGATCAATAAACCACAACCTGTTCCAAAATGGCTAACTAAACTTTCTAGACAGTAAGTTAGAATTATCACCTGCACGGCATACCATATTTTGCTGAACAAACACCTAAGACTCATCAATCATTTCACTTTCCTTCAATCTAGTGTTTTTGGATTGGTTTTTTATTTGAGAAATTGTCTACGAAATCGTAAAAGTGTGTGAGAGGAGATGTGGGGCACAAAGTAAAATTTCTGTATTGAAAATTGTGCTAGAATGGAAACCAAATGCACCCTAGATTAGGCTCTCTTTGGACGACATAGATATGCATCAATAGATTCCAGCTGATGCTGAAAAATGTATTACGACAATTTTAACACATCTAGAAATAAGTAGCAAGAGGAGCACCTGATTCTCTCCAATAGCCTTGGGCTCTTTCTTTCATTCTTGATGAATCGATGCTTCAAAAGTTCTTTTGCACTTGGCCTCTACATAAAAATCAATTTAAGGTCTACTGTTTAGAGAACAGGCTTCAGTAAGAACTACATTAGCAGATAATCGCATCTACCAGAGCCTAGAATGTTTTGAGTTCAAGCCTGTACGTGTAATATGACTAAGTAGTACTTGTGAACAGGAAAAATTAGGAAAGCATTAAATGTAGCACCTAGTTTCCAAGAATTTAGAGATACATATAGCTAATCTAAATTCACAAAGAGAGGTCTTGGGACTCAGGCATGCAATGACAGATTATTAAAGAAAGTTAAATAATCGTCATTCACAAACTCATTACTGTTTGATACTTTGATTGTATATGTCTCCTTATTTGGTATAGTATTTATTTAGAAATTAATTGCAGGAAGACTTATAAAAAAAATAGAAGGATACCACTCAAAATACTCACTAACGTGAATCTCTACAAACTAGGCAGAAAATCCTTTGGCTCATATTGCCATTTGACCGACCATTAATTCCAGGGTCCTCGGCAGTGTAGTCAACAGCGCTATAGCAGCATAGCAGAGCGGAGCAGCATGTGGCTGCTACAGACACCACCATAGCGTTGCGTGTCACTGTAGCAGCAGCCGCTATAGCCGCACTATTTCGATTTGGGATAAAAAAAACCCCTTTTTGCCTTTAACAACAGTCAGAACTTGGGGGTAAAGTGGGGATTTCCAACCCAAAACCCCCTAATTTTTAGGAGTATCTTCCGCAACGCAGAAAAAAAAATACATGCTATTCTCTTCTTTTCTGTACCCTAATGACTTTGGTAATGTTTTTTTTTTTATCATGGATTTAATGATTTTAGTTATGACTTTGTTTTCCTTGTTGCCTTGAATTTTTGTTAATTATTTTTGTTGATTGATGAATTGATTTCATTATGATTGAATGATTGTATTTTGTATTGATTCTCTTATTTATTGTATACCTTAATGACTGAGATTTAGTAATCAGTGGGATCCATCATTGTAAATATGGTAATTGGTATACTATAAATATACAAGAGATGAGAGCTTTTTCTCTCACTCAAACATTTTCAATTCCGCTTCTATTCTCATTTCTCTCTCTAGTTTTCTATTCTACATGGTATTAGAGCCACCTAGTTCGATGTTGGGCCTCCATTATGTTCACGCTTCAGATGTCCAGCCCTGGGAGGAGGTGTGTTGAGAATCTCACATCGACTAACTAGGGAGCAAGTTTGTCCTTTATAAGGATTGGGCAATCCTCCCCTCTTGAGGTACCTTTTGAGGGAATGAGTTAGGCCCAAGTCCATTTTTAACAGGATCTCTCTGGTAATCGCTCTTTTTACTAATATCACTCCTAAATTTTTAGCTTCAATCACTTTTGGTGACGGGTCTAAATCTAATGCTACTGGAGTAGGTACGACTTCGCCTCTTCCCTATATGCCATTATCTTATGTCTTCTATTTGCCCAACTGTCCGTTCAATTTGATTTTGATTTACCAATTAACTCGGTCTCTAAATTGTTCTGTCACTTTTTCTTCTGATTTTGTTAACGTACGGGACCGGAGTACGGGGCAGAGGATTGGCACCGGACTCTACCACCTTCTACTCACACCATCTCCTACTGCTTGTCCTTCTATTGCAGATTCTCCTTCACTCCTACATAATCGGTATGGTCATCCTAATCATTGAAAACTGCAGCAACTTGTTCCAAGCCTCTCAAAATTAAATGTCTTAGAATGTGAATCATGTCAGCTTGGAAAACATTCCCGAAATTCCTATCCAGCTAGAGTCAATAAAAGAGTTGCATCTCCCTTTCTTTTAGTTCATAGTGATCTTTGGGGTCCTAGTCGGGTTGATTCAATAATGGGATTTCGATATTTTGTTACCTTTATAGATGATTTTTCTCGATGCACTTGGTTATATATGATGAAAACTATATCTGAAGTGTTCACCATTTTAAAAAAAAATTGCTGAGGTGAAAAATCAATTTGGGTTGTCCATTAAGACCTTACGAAGTGATAATGCCCGTGAATATTTTTACATTCCCTTCTCTTCTTTTCTAGATTTAGAAGGCATCCTTCATGAATCATCATGTCCTGATACACCTCCTCAAAACAGGTAGCAGAACGTAAGATTGCCCGCACCATGATAATACACAACAATGTCCCATTATGATTTTGGAGTGATGCTGTCCTGACAGCTTGTCACCTCATCAATCGAATGCCATCCTCTGTTCATTCCAAAAGTCCTCTTTCTCTTCTTTTTCCACAAGATGAACCATCTAAACTTCCTCTTCGGGTTTTTGGGAGTCTTTGTTTTGTACGGGATATTACACCAGGAAGGGATAAGCTATATGCTAAGTCGCTTAAGTGCATCTTCTTAGGATACTCTCGTTTTCATAAAGGATACAAATGTTATTCTCCAAATTCCTATAGATTCTTGATCTCTGCCGATGCCACATTTTTTTAGTCCACCCCGTTTTTCTCTCCAAACTCATCTGATGTTACTAGTGTTCCTCCCAAGGATGTCTGCCTTGCTTTTATCCAGTTACCTTACTTCCTTCATCAAGTCCAACATTATCTCTTCCCGAGCCACCAGAATCATCTCCTCCCGAGTCATCAGAGTCATCTTCTCCTGTCTTTGCAATCTCTAGACCTCAGGATTCCTCTCCAATATCTCTTTTTTCCACAAACTTATCAAAGGGGCCCTAGAGATATTATGTTCAACAACTCCCCGGTGCAATCATCTCCGCCTATTCCGTCCTCCACAAGAATTGCAACGATGCGATAGGTCTATTCGTAATGCTCATCCTGTATATAATTGTGCAAGTTATCATCGTCTTTCTCCTTCATATGCATCTTCTATGTCTTCTTTGGCTTCCATTTCTATACCTAAAACTGTTCAGGAGGCCCTATCCCATCCTGGATGGAGGCAGACCGTGTTAGATGAAATGGAAGCTCTTCATTCTTCTGGCACATGGAAACTTGTTCCTTTACCCCCTGGGAAAATCTGTTGTTGGCTGTCTATGGGTGTTTACTATTAAGGTTGGGCCGGATAATGAGATTGATCGATTGAAAGCTCGCTTGGTTGCAAAAGGGTATACTCAGATATTTGGTTTAGACTATGGTGATACTTTCTCTCCCGTGGAAAAAATGACCTTCTTTCGTCTTCTCATCTCTATAAGCAGCCATGCGACATTGGCATCTATATCAATTGGACATTAAAAATGCATTTCTACATGGAGACTTACAGGAAGAGGTTTATATGGAGCAACCACCGGGGTTTGTTGCTCAGGGGGAGTCTGGTAAGGTTTGTCGGCTCGGCTCCGACGGTCTCTCTATGGTCTTAAACAATCTCCACGTGCTTGGTTTGCTAAATTCAGTGTAGTTGTATGCAAATTTGGAATGATTCGCAGTCAGGCAGATCATTCGGTCTTTTATCGACTCAAAGATAACTAGTGTATTTTTCTTGTTGTTTATGTCGATGATATTGTCATCACAGGTAATGATTCGAAAGGTATAAACTAACTAAATAATCACTTGAACCAGCATTTTCAGACCAAGGATTTGGGCAAACTAAAGTACTTTCTTGGGATTGAAGTAGCGAAATCTAGTCATGACATTGTATTTCACAAAGAAAGTATGCTTTGGATATTCCCAAGGAAACTGGGATGCTCGACTCTAGACCTGTGAACACTCCGATAGATCCAAATGTGAAACTTCTACCTAGACAGGGGGAGCCATTACAAGATCCAGGCAGTTATCAGCGACTGGTATGGAAATTAAATTACTTAACCGTTACTCGTCCAGATATTTCATTCGCTGTGAGACACCCTGAGTCAATTCCTTGATTCACCACGCGATAGTCATTGGGATGCTATTGTTCGTATCTTGAGATACATCAAAAGATCTCCAGGAAAAGGGCTATTACATGAAGATAAAAGGCATACTCAAGTTGTTGGATATACGGATGCTGATTATGATGTATGTCCCTCAACCAGATGATCAACTTCCGGTTATTGTGTTTTATTTGGGGGAATTTAATTTCTTGGAAAAGCAAGAAACAAAGTGTGGTTTCACACTCTAGTGCAAAAGCTGAATATAGGTCTATGGCGCTTGGAACTTGTGAGTTGATATGGTTGAAGCAATTACTTACTGAGTTGAAGTTTTGCGACATATCTCCCATGGAGTTAGTGTGTGACAACCAAACTGCTTTATATATTGCCTCTAATCCGGTTTTTCATGAGAGAACTAAACACATCGAAATTGATTGTCACTTTGTCCGAGAAAAGTTAATCTCAAAGGATATAGTCACGTCATTTGTTGGTACCAACGATCAACTTGATGATCTACTTACTAAATCTCTAAGAGGGCCAAGAGTGGAGTACTTATGCAACAAGTTTGGAGCTTACGATTTGTATGCTCCAGCTTGAGCAGTGTTGTCAAAGCGTTGAGGCGCAACGGGGGCTTAGTGCCTTGAGGCGCAAGGCGCACGCCTTAGTAAAAAAGGCGCAGCTTGAATAAATATTATTATATATTAGGAGCATGTAATTTTAGGCAAAACATAATAATAATAATAAATAAATCATAATAATGAAGTTCTTTGAAAAAAACATAGTCAAATAGAGTAAAAAAAAAGCTAATGTATATATTAATCTACAATATATGAAAAATAATTTAAACTATTTGTTTTATTAAAAGGAGAAAATAGAAGACGGTATATATTAATGTAACAGAAGAGCAAAATAGCAAATACAAAAACAACACTTTTCTTTTCTTCTCTTAAAAAATATGTCTATGATATCAGTATCACAACACTTTTTCTTTTCGCCTCAGCAAAATATGTCAATATGATATCAGTATTACAACACTTTTCTTTTCTTCTCTTAAATAAAAAAAATAAAAAATAAAAAACCCTCATTTAAAAAAAACAGTGAATCAGATGTAGGTTTCTCAAAATTTCTCTTCAACAAAAAATCATAAAACATTCTCAAAGTTTCTTTTAAAAAAAAAATCAGAAAAATAAGGGAAGAAGAAGAAGAGAAGATGTTAAAAAAAATAAAAAAAAAATCAAAACTTGACTTGAAGAAAAGTGGCAGATCAGCGGCGGAGGAAAGCGGCCGTCGGAGAGCAGTGGCGGAGGAGAGCAGGCTGAGAAGGAAGAGCAGGTGATGAAAGAGACTTTGAGTTTCTTGAAAGAGACGTTTAGCTCTTTTAAAACTCTTCACCTTCTTTTTTTTCTTTTCTTTTTTTATTAACCCTTGTAATTAGCCACTGTTTAACTCTTCAGCAAAAAAAAACCCCCCTTCAGCTTCTAAAACCTCAGCAGCGCCTTGAAACTCGCCTTGCGCCTTTAAGGCGCTTTGAGCCTCGCCTTTGCGCCTCTCGCCTCAGGAGGCGCGCGCCTTAACAACACTGAGCTTGAGGGGGAGTGTTGATTGATGAATTGATTTCATTATGATTGATTGATTATATTTTGTATTGATTCTCTTATTTATTGTATACCTTAATGAGTGAGATTTAGTAATCAGTGGGATTCTCATAATTTATAGGATCATTGTAAATATGGTAATTGGTATACTATAAATATACAAGAGATGAGAGCTTTTTATCTCACTCAAACATTCTCAATTCCGCCTCTATTCTCATTTCTCTCTCTAGTTTTCTATTCTACAATTTATATAAAATTTCAAATAGAACCACTCCCGCTATCTGCTATCCCACTATAGCATTTTCAACGTCGGCCGCGCACTGCTATCCGGGATTGACTATACCAATGGGATGTATGTGAGTTCTGTATAATTACTCTCTCAAAGCTAAAGCAAAAACTGAACACAATTACCACTAACCTATTATCTATAAATAGGGAGAAAGACACTGTGGGTGGTGCTCGACTAAAGTCTCATGGAACATGGCATTTCCTTCTCCTTCATAAGATCTATATCCATATTTGCTACATAAACAAATTTTTAATCAGATCCTACGTTACTTTTTCTTATTGTTTCTATCTACCCTTCACTCTTCTGTCATAATTCTGCCTTGAAAATTATGGAATTACTGTTTCTATCGATCTTTCGTGCTTTGATATCTAATGAAACATTGGATTATGGAATTATCCTGGGAGCATTAAATGGTAAGACTATAAACACTTCAAGGCATGTGTAAGGTGGAAGGAACTTGAACCTACTTCAGCGGGATTCTTCTTCAAGCACGATGACACGAATTCTTTCATAGGACGAGAAAAATGCTCTTCAAGCTGCATGTAAAAAACTTGGATGTCAATATTCAAAAGAAAATTGCAGAATAGCAAAACAAAAGAAGCTGCTTCTGGAGAAAACTCATTGCATAGAAATGAAAGAACTAAGATGAGCAAGCTGGATAAGAAACCAAATACTCGAGAAAAGAAACAGAAGCACACCTGTGGAGGACTTTCTCGAGGTATAATGAAAAGAACTCTCATTGGGTGGAGATCAGCGAGTGGAGCTTCCCCTTTTGCCATCTCAATTGCAGTAATCCCTAGAGACCAAATATCCGCCTGCATCAAATACAGACTTCCCACCATATAGCCCTCGCTTTAAAAACCTCAAAACAGAAACATGCATGCATGTATATTTTTATGTATTAAATTAAGGTGAACTTATTTACAAAACAAAAGTAGAAGTAGAGAGAAAATTTAACACAATAAGAGATAAAAGAGAAAAAATTAGTAATAATAACGGAACGCTACTAGAGCAGAGAAGTGAAAACAGAATCTGGCTACATTTCTCAAAGGCATACCTTCTCATTATATCCCTCTGTGTTCTGAATTACTTCAGGAGCCATCCAGAATGGAGTTCCAACAAATGTCTGTCATTTTTAATTTAGTTAGCAAAAGACCTCATAGTTCCTAGTAATGCTGCAGCTTATCATAAACAGATGATGAAGAATGTATGGGAAACAAAAACTACTATTCAGTCTGAAAAAAAAATCACAAGTTTCGCTTCTCAGATAAGCCATATATCTTTCAAGAGCACACCTAGTCAGGAACAGTTACTGGACTATGATTCACGTGTCAAGGCATATAACTCCTAACATTTAAGTGATGAAAAATGCAGTTTACAGCCAATTAATTGATTGAAGATAACTGACAGACTACAAATGCTTTCGGATACAAACTAGAGAAGCCTTTCCATAAGCACATTTTAAGAGTCCATGCATCATTCAACAATGTCAGCTTATGGATCTACATTAAATAAATTTCTACAACACAACAAACCAAAAGAGCTAATAACAAGGTGTTTTTTACATCTAAACACAAAAATTACGCTTTTATCTCATCTTTTTTCCCCACAAAAATCCAATACAATCTATTAAGAATATCTTTGTCATGGGCTTGGTCCAATTGACCTTGTTAATTTTCTCCCTCCATATCCCGACTTTGTCTCTCCTCATCACGTGACGATGTGGAGAATTCTGGACCACGAGGTCCAAATGTAGGGATTAGACCATCTCTCTCTCTCTCTCTCAACACACTGTCACAACCTTACGCTTAGAAGCTCTCTGAATAGTCCATCTGATATGAAAATTGGTTTGGCCTTGGTGGACACAAATCTTCATGTAGCCCTTTTAGTTCCTCTCTTCAGGCTCAATGGGTATAAAAATGGCAAGCGTAAACTCTAAAATCACATCAAGGAACCTTGAGGAAACCGAATTATTTTTGCTTATTTAGCAGGGGGAAAAAAGAGTCTTTTTGCATCTCAATTTTCAGTGATTATAGGGATATCAGAGAAAAACAAGACCGACTAGAAGTCACTTATTTGTAAGAGAGTTGATTACTGTTAAGTGTGAACTCATGTTTTGTTGCATGTGATAGCAGAGAGCATCTTTAGGAAGAAAGTTTATGGGGCAGAGATATGGGGAAAAGGAGAGAGATTGACGAGGATAATAGAGTACACTTTAAAAGTAGAGCTGTAAATCAAACTCCGAGTGTCCGGCTCGTTCGTTTGGATTCAAGTCGAGCTCGAACAAAATAATGTGCTTGTTTGTTAATCGAACGAACAGGAGCTATTCGCGATCTCATTCGAATTGTTCCAATATATATAATATCTTATATAATACAATATAGATAATTTTATTATTTTTATAATACATTTTTATTTTCGACTATATTTATTAATTCTAATTCTATTTATTATTGTTAAAATATATTATATTTCATTATTTATTAAAAAAATTAGTGAAAAATTAGTCAAACGAATTTAAGCAACATTTAGACGAACAATTCGAATATGTGAAAGTGATGAACCTGTATTTTACCATTATTTTGAATTGTTTTCATACTTGAATTGAGCTTAATTGAGATAATAATATATTAAATTAGTCTTTATGAGTGAATATGCCTAAAAATATTCTTATGAATTTTATTCACTAATTTTATAATATTTGATGCAGGTTAAAGTGAATTTTGGACATAAAAGGAAAAGAAGAATAATATTTGGCATGTGCTAAAATGTTACCTGAGTCCAACTTGGAATAGAAGATTGAAGATGTACAAATTTGTTACGTACCAAAAGTTAAATTCGAAAAGGAATAGAAATTTGAAGATTACTATAATTACAAATTAAAAGAATCCGAATCGAAATTGTGGACAAATTTTAGAAGTTGATATATATAAGGATTTGGATGATAAGGTGGGATCATGGCCTATATAAAGAGAAGACAAAGCATCAGCCAAGACACCCCTGTACATAGACATCATCCTGGGAGCCAGAAGGCGACCATCCTTGGAGTTGTGGATCAAAAAGTCGAGCTCAAACATCAGGCTACTTCTTTTATTATTTTTATTTATGTTTACTTTTAGATAGTTTTGTTGTGACTAAGACCTTCTTTGAAGGTCGAACCTTTTATGTATGTATTTGATTTTGATTAATTTATTTATCTCGACAATATGGTTAATTTTTATTATTTGTTCTTAATGCTTGCGATTTTCTGATCAATTATTGCATGAATCTAAATTAATTGTAGAGGCTGAGAAGTTCTATATTTAATTGGATCACGGATAATAACAACATGACGTAAAATTGACTAGAGATAGATTCGATTTCCTTGTTTGGTTTCTAGCGAGTAGGAAACAAAAGCTAGGGAAAGTCCACGGAGTTTTATGCGGTTTTAGGTCATAAAATCACGTAGAGATACGACTGATTTATTCTCTAAGGCTAGGAGCTTTTCGCCAAGAGATTGGGTCTAGCTTATATTCGGGAATTTCTACCATTAACCTAGTTGAGACTTAAATTAAGGAATCATTTATTTTTTATAAAAGGAGTAGACTGGATTAGGGGTGTCTTAGTCCATTCGTTACATATATTTTTATCTCTTTTAAACGCATCTTTAATCTATTTTAATTGTTTTTCATAATTAGTTGTAATTAATTAATTCATCCTTATCTTGGTTTAAGTTAGGTTATAAGTAAGATAATTTTTCAGTTAGATAAACAATCCTCGTTGGGAACGATCTTGTACTTACTATTTTATTACTTGTTGATATTTGTGCACTTGCAAATTTCGCCAAAAATCTAAACGAGTCGACTCGAGTTGTTCGCGAACATTTCGAACAGTCAAACGAACGAGCTCGAACAAAATTTCAGGCTCAAATAAAAAACGAACGAACTCAAGCTGGAAACTCTTATGCTTAAAAGAGGGTAAGGAAGGAAATAAAATTTTGACTTTCATGGATCTTGGCAAAATGATTAATATTGTGGAAAACCAGGATTAGGCTAAAACGAAGGGAGTACTTGAAAATACTGTCAGATAGAAAGTAGAGGAGGCTAGTGCTACAAACAAGCCAAGCTGTGCAAGAACTGTTTGTAAAAAGCTCAGTCAAGCTCAGCTTGAGCTTGGTGTTGACCGAGCTCGAGCCGAGCTTTGTTACTAAACGGGCTGAGATCTAGCTTTGTGATGCTCGGCACGAAGCCCGAATAATACATATATATATATATATATATATATATCTGTTATATATTTCAATGGAGAAAAATACTGTATTACAGATTTACACTACTAAAAGTTATATTTAAAAACTCTCTACTTAGTTTTTAGCAACTTACTAGTGTGAAATAAAAGTTTTATAATATCTTAAAATTTTGATATTTTAGGTCTTGTTGTCTATTGAGCTTAGAGCGACCATTCTTATCTCTATGGACTATTTTTTCTTCAGTTTGATTCCATATCGCCACGTGTGTGCAATGTGATAACAGAACGAATATTTTTGTTTTGTTAAAATTAAAGATGTTGACATTGTTTTGAATTTAACTCTTTTTGAGATGTTAGGAACTTATTGGCACCCTTAAAAAAGGAAAAAAATAACTTATCGACATATATTTGGTATTGTAAACTTTCTACCTATTTCAAAATTAAGTTTTAAATTTCGAGTTGGAGCTCTTCTAAAAGTGCATTGAGCTGAGCTCAAGATTGAAAACTCGTGTTCGTCTGAGCTCGAGCTTGATAAGCCAAAGCTCGACTTGACTCGGCTCGTATCGCAGGCCCAGAGGAGGTTTCGAACTAAAAGGCCCTTCGTCACTCAAAGAACAAGACAAATAATGTCTGATGTTGGTACCGTACTAATAAAAATTCTATGTTGGTACCGTACTAATAAAAATTCTAAACTCCCTAATTTAACTACAATGTGAATCAAGTCAATAAAATAGAAGAGACACAAAAGTTCTTAACCGATAAATGATATTCCCTTCGTTTCATAATAGAAGTCCTTCTAGGCCGTTTAGAATAGATTTAAGGAAGGGGGAGACAAGGAACATTTTTACTCTTATACCCTTGAACAATTAATCTATTCTCAAACATCAACCCATCCCTATTCTCTCTCTAGTAAGGGTAGTTTTAGAAAAACATCCTTAACAACTGGAAAATGACATGTATTTTGGGAAGAAATTGAGAGTCTAAAAAGACCTATATTATGAAACGGAGGGAGTGTTTTTCTGAGTTCACGAAATTTAGGTCTAAAGCAGACCAAAGCCAGAAACAAGAAGGTTATGCCATCATCTGTAAAGAACTTTTAAGTTCCATACCATCATGTCAAGAGGTCAATAGCCCAGTGGGGCTATGGCCTGCCCACGACCGTGAGGTCGAGGGTTTGACACCTCTCCCCTACATGGGGCAAATAAATACTCCTTTCCTAGGGCGGTCCTCCTCCTCTGGTGAGGCTAAAAAAAAAGATTCCATACCATCATATTTTCATGGTTAACACTAGAAGCAAATGCAATACCTTTCTTCTTGAAATTGTCCTCGTCAATTGCGCAGAAACTCCAAAATCTGCAACCTAATATCATAAACCAATTCAAATATTGCATGGATTTTGCACCCACTCAGTCCACAATATGGGATATCTCCTAAAACTCAATTGCAAATACCAAAAAAGAAAACCAAATACTGAATATTATTGAACATTAGATGCATACCTTCACATCTCCATTCTCTGACAACAAAATATTTGCAGCTGCGAAAGCAGAAACAATGGCCATCATTGTAAACAAGGGAAGAGATAGAGTAACTGCTCTTCGAAAAGGTAATGTAACTAGTAAAAGAAGAAAACGGGAAATACTTAAACTCCTCCCTCCCCCAACAAAAAAACAAATTCAAAATAATGAAAAATTCCATGTCTGGAGCGATAGCCTGACATCAGCTAATGTAAATCATACAGGTTATTGAGTGATATGCCTTCAGAAACAAAATACTATAATGATATAGTCCTCAAGTCAATGAATAGATGAAAGAAACCTTTAATATCACGATGAATTTTCCCCTCATTGTGGAGATATTCAATTGCATGGAGCAAATCACGCAGAATGAAAGCTATAGACGTCTCATCCAAAGGATGATTTGGTTGAATCTGCAGAATAAAAGCTTCTTCAGTACCCTAATTTGAATAACCAAACAAAGACATCTTTTTCCTTTAGTTTGTAAGAAAATAAGTTCCTAGTACATTCAAGACAAATTACACAACGCCTTTGCAAGTATTTGAAAAGCATAGAAGCTATTGACAGGAATCTGAGATTGAGTCCCCACCAAATCTGCTACAGAACCTCCAGCCATGTATTCCATTATTATCCACAACTTAGTTTGGTTCAGATACGATCCATAGTACTCAGTGATATATGGTGATCGGCATTGCGACAACACTGCAATTTCCTGGCAGAAAACATAATACATTTTAAAACATCATGTATTTTTATAGACAAGCAAGGGCAAAGAAAGTATATAACATACCTTTTGAATGTCATCAATTTCGTCCTCCCTGTGGAAGATAACGGATTTAATAAGCTCAAAAGGGAAATAAACAGCAGTGGTAGGAATTACTTTAGGGGAGAAAAAATGATATTCCCCAAAGAGCACCATTCAGCAAATGAAAGACAAAAACAACTCAGAAGCCAAGTCAAAATTACAGTTTCACCATCAACCAAGACATGCACATGGCCTGGTTACTTAAAGTGACAAACAGCTCTATGATTCTTGCTGGCCATTTTTATCCTCAACTATGTTTATATGGCCTATGTACCAGGTGCTTTGTCTTTTCGAAACAATACATAACTATGAGAACAGAGCTGATAATCAGATCAAAGGAAGAAATGATATGGAAGACAAGGGAATCCCCAAATTTCAGAAATGGCAATTCGAGAAATGAATAGGTAGACATATATTTGGGTCTTTGAAGTCAAGGACTATAAACTAAAGTGCATGGTCTGGAATATGGAATTCAAGAACGGTCGGCTATATAAAGTTTGCTCTTCATTCCTCTTGATACAGAAACAGCATTTACAATGTCACGCTTGCATACCAAAATCTTACAACACCACACAGCCAAGATTACTCAAGGCAGCACTAACAAATTATCATCAAGATTTAACACCATTGAACACTAGTATCACTGCTATCTGCCCGTGTTAGAACATCAATCCCTCAATTATTGCACTATATCTTTCATGTTCAACTATAGAACACAAATCCTATTAATAGATTCATGAAGAAAGCATGGTGAGGTGAAATTGTAGCCCATCTTCATTAAAAATATACAGTTCCAGCTTGCTATTTGATTAAATTCTGATAAAGTACATTAATTTCCAAATATTTTGTAATATCATTTTACGATGCTTACATAAACAACATGCACATCATGAAAAAGTGAAATGACTCACAGAATCCACGTAGCAAGTAAAAGAAGTAGATTCCTAATGTCGTATGTTGCTGACTAGCTTTTCTTTTTTGTGGAAAAAGCGATTATAGTGAATAATTAATCCAGAACTAAAAAGTTTCAACTAACATCGAAGAAAGAAAAAGAAAAGGCCAAAAAGGAAATTTTCGCTAATCATTCTCGACATACTCTAATTCTCATATTTTAGTGAAGATCTGACATAAGAAACTTGTCATTGAGGCCATTCATTTTGCAAATAGAAAACATATACACCTGGTTATACTTACGATTCTTCTAGATCAATGACTTTAATAGCAACCTCCTTGTTTAGGTCCTTATCAAACCTGCAATTAAACAAGAACTTAAAATTTTGAGCCAATTTACAGGAAATGTTTAAACATAGAGGTTTCCAAACACAGAAATAAACTGCTATGTGAGTTCTCTACATATTTGAATGATGGCTCCAAGATATTTAAAAAAATAAAAATAAATCAGTTCACATGTCCTTCTTCAGTTTCTCTTTCCGAATTATAAACGGTTCTCTACACTAGCTCAGGAATAAAATGTTCCTGGCCAGGTGCAGGAGATGCACGCTAAAGGATCCCCCATTTTTGGTCAGGGAAGTTCAGTCCAAAAGTACGATTTACTTGTTGCTACATAAAACATCCCAACGTAACCCCAACATAGAAGCCTTATTATCTTATCCAGTCAGCTTATATTATAATATTCTGATAAAAGTGTATTTCATCTGCATATCATTAGCATTTAAAATGAACCTTGTTTGAACAAAAATCTGCTTGCAGGGTAACCAGGATAATTTCTTGTTTCACGAATGTGCGTGCTTGATGATAAACCTGTATCATTTATTTTGGAAGTTACACTGAAATATGACCAGTTCTCCAATTCTTTTCTCTATCTACCAGTTGCAATATTCATGGGAAGATTTTCTGAATCACCGGGAGGAAAATGAAACTAATTGGGAACCAGCTCCTATGGACCTCTCAGATTTACTCTTTCTAAGTAGCCTCACATCGAAAGTAAGAATAATTTCTTTCGTACTAAATCTAAGAGAAAAAACACCACATGATAGCAGGAGCAAAGACCCAATTTTCAGCGGGATAAGAAGCACATAAGGTCCGGGCTCAACTGTTTATGGAGGACAAAAAACTCTTTCTTCTCACTTTTTAGCAGCTACACTTTTTCCCCTTTTTTTGAGGGGGGAGTGGAACCAAGCATATGTCTTCACGTGCAGAGCAGTCTATTGATTACAAGCCAGTTGCCGGATACATATTCCAGAGAACAGCAATTGACCTTCAATATCCTACTCATAGTAAGTTGCTTTCCAAGGGTTAATAACTGTCTGATGAAAGGTAGTAGGACAGCCATTCAGGATGCAAGCAAATGCACCAGAGCAAATTAACAACCAGATCCCACTGGACAACCAATCTTTAGTCAACAGAACCTCATGGACCTCTTCCCCGAGGCAACAGTTTGACATCTATATTGTGGGATCTCTATACAAGACTTGCATGCAAAGAAAATGAAAGTATTTGAGTGGCATGTAAACCCAATTATTGGACACTAATATGGGAATAAACAACCATGACTTTCTTTAATTGCACGGACCAATGCACTGCAACAGAAAACTTCACATGTACACGCAGCTCATGAGTTAGGAACTGCTTTATTCACAGGGTTCTCCATCAAGTTGGTTAAGGTTTTTCTTTATCTTCCAGAAATAGCATTTTATTCCACTTTTTATTCCTGAGAACATGATCCAATAGCATGGGAGACACGTGCATACACTCTCTCTACCACCGACATTAATCATTAAAAACTACCGTGTCGACATCGATGTGGTCAAAATATTACCAAAAAAGAATATTATACAGCTACAAACGTTTTCTAACACTGCCCATTCTGGCCCCCCGTATCTCCGCTATGGGAATACAGGAAATGACTTATAGTGAAAACACATGATACAACCAAAGAGACTACAGAATTCCAACCATTGTACTCCTACGATACTACTTCATAAACTTTCATGCAGTTTGCCAGTGATCTACATCAGCAAAAGGAATCTAACATCTTTAAGAATAATGAAATCTGATGAACTAGTTAAGAATCAATCACCTAAACATCGACATCAACTAGAATCTCTTGCCAAGTTTTCACATGCCATTCGTCTTGATTACACTACCACAAAGCTTAAAGATATCATTTTCACTGCAAAATGTCCTTAGATTAGTGAAATTTGAATCAAAACATTAATTACGTTTCAATCATATAGAAATAATGCTCTCTACCAAAATCCTTGTACATACCGATATATCGGCAACCTTGATAAAAAAAAATAACTATACATCTTAAATAATTAATGATTTATCTATTGCAAAGAAAACTTCCACTTAATAGCAAGGGAAAAGAAGAGAGATAATATCTCAAATCAACAGAAAATAAGCATGAATGGTAGAAAATATTTGAGTTTTTGTCGTAATCCTTACGCTTTATAGACATCACCAAATGATCCCTTTCCAATGAGCTCTAAATCACTGAATCTGGATCCTGAGGCCTCGATAAGACCGGCTGCATCCGCCATCTCCATGATATAAACCCACCTATACACTCTACACACTGTATGTACAGCCAAAATTAACCAATCTTCTAATCATTCCACCTATACTTTTCATCCAACTCCACATTGCCAAAATCTCACAAATTTAGCAAAAGGGTTCCCTTCATTTCTTTTGTAGCTTCAAAAAATTATCTGAAAACAACATAAAAACTATAAACAAGTAAATCAACAACCTCACAGAAAACCCTTAAACTGAAATGTACAGAAAATTCATTTTCTGAACCCAAACAATTATGGGGAAAAAAAAACTTCCCATCAATGAAAATTTGGTAGAATTTAAGCAGTAAATAAACAAAACAAAATTACCCTTGAAAGAATCGGAAAGAAGACACAGATCTCTTGTTTTTCTACCTTCTTTTCAGTGTTGGAAAACGTCGAAATTTCAAAAGTTTATTGGGAAAATTAGAGAAGTTTGAATCTCCTCAACCCTTTATTAATCTGGGCCATGTTGGAGGAGGCTTTGGTTGTGAAAGGGATCGAGGAGAGACGTTCATCCCACTGCTGATTTGTTTGTTCCATTTGATAGAACACATTCTCATGAACTGGCCACTTGAACCGCTTTCTTAATACTGTACCCCGGTTTAGATTAGAAACGGCTGATAATTTTTCCTTTTTTCTCCAAGTAAAATGTAATACCATTAATAGATATTAGAAATTATGTGAGGCATCTCCTACCTTCTAGATGAGATGTTAAGCCTTAGAGAAATGTCTAACCAACCAGTGAATCAGAACATTACATGACTTGTGATTTTGAAAATTCTAGATAGCAGCTTCCCTAAGGTACAAATTACTATGACCTTACAATCAGACTATGTTACCAAAAAAAAATTTAGGTCACGTACAAATCAGAGGTCTTCCACAATTGCAATAGTTTTTTCTGCAAACTTTCAAAACACATAAGTTAGGATGGGATATCAGTTGAAAACTGCGTTGAGTAGTTAGACATCGACCATATCAGATACGAACAGAATGCCCGCTCTATATCCTCCATTCGAAACAATGTTGCAACAAATCTCTACCCTGAGGTATGTTTCTCTCCAAATTTGAGACGGTCGCCCCATTGATGACTTGCATTAAAACTTGAAATAAAACATAATACTACCATGATATTGATCATGAAGTATGTAAACGACTTTATTATGAAAAGTAAAAGACTACTAGAATTGTGAGCCATTTTAAGGCGCACTAAGTCTTGAATTGTCCATAAGTTTTTAAGTCTCAGGTAATTCCAGATCAAGCAACTCATGGGTCTTGGTGGGGCCGACCTCCGCCTTGTCATCGTCATCAAGCTTTTACTTCCAAATTGGGGAGTTTGCATCCAAAACCAGCATCGCAATCTGAATCAGAGCGAAACCAGTTTGACGTCGTGATTCAAACACCCTGGATATCAACTTCTCACCACTGCCATCGTTCATTCCATGATCAGAGCGAAGGTAAACATCGTCTATCCTCATATTTCCCTTCTCTTCCTTAACATGGCTCGTCTCAAAATCGTTCTCACTCTCACACTTAATACCGTATGGTAGTTCCAGACAATTGATCGGAGAGACCCGACATCGTCAGAGCCTCATTGCAAGGCAGAAACTCATGAGTTGCTTGATCTGGGGATCATAGGCTACTAGAAAACTCTAGCATCGTTGGGACAATGCTGATAATTTTTCCTCTTTTTTTTAATTATAATTTTGAAGTATTGAATGTTAATATAGCAGGAAAATGATCAATATGCCTTAGTTATAACTGATGGTGTTATTATTTTTTTATGTCGGTGTAAGTACTTAATAAATTTTAACCTACACTCTAACGAGTGATGACCAAGTTTGTATGCACTAAAGGGGATTAAAACTAATTACACATTATTGCCACTACAAACTCAATCGGACATCGAGCCGAGGGGCAAAGTCGACCGCCCTTTATTGCACACTTGGAATTCCTTTTCTAAAGATAGTTTACAATTTGAAAATTGTGACTTGGCCTAGTATGTATTATCGGAGATGATTTCTCACCCAGAAAGATGAGTCTAAGCTAGTCGGACTAACCCTAGATGTAGTATATCCGCAAGAATTCAACGCATGGATGCTGCCCTCTTTGTGTTTTGATGTTAGAACCATATATAATCTGCGTTGTTACTATAGTATTTAAGCATCAACTGCCAATTACCGCTTTGTATATATATATTAAATCAATTGCTTGTGAATTGGGAATTTGGAAATTGTGAACTTGTAAATATGTTAGAATACGTGAATTGAAGATATGATTTGAATCACTTGCTTCCCTATGTTATAATTGATGTTAGGAATTATATTTTCTGTCTTATTTACGAATTATTGAAGAATAAACTGTTTTACTATTGTTATCTATCAATTGAATCTATTGCTACGTAATTTGGTATAATTGGGAATTGGAAATTGTGAATATGTGATTTGGATTACTTGTTGCCTTTTTGGATTGATATTTGCATACTTAATTGCCTACTTGATTTATTGTTTTGCTTTGCATTATCGAGTTAATTGGTTGAGTCGTCATATTTGGTTTGGTCAACCGAGTCGTCGCCCCTTTATTCGTTCTTAGAATGGATTAGATGACAGGATTCATTCTTTTTAATTTAGTAATACGTGATCTATTGATCCTGTGTGATCTCATGTCCTGATAAGTTCTGAGGCATATGTCGAGGGTTCATACGCTGGGTGCGAATTCCGGGTCCTGCGATACTGAACCGCTTAGCGAAATGCCGAGGTGCCTGCACTGGGTGCGGTTTACCGGGTTTTGCTAGGTGGATATAGGTAGTGGCCAAAGGATCCTGCGTGAACATTACGGATCTTGAGGGTCACGCCAATACGTGAGACTTCGAGGGGTCCTACGCGGACATGCGGATCCTGAGCGTCTTGCGGGCTTTCACCCGATGAGGCAATCATTGGGACTATGACGGTATTGTGGCGTCCATGGTAACGGGCAAGGATACAACATAGAATGAATCCTTAAACTCTTGAACTTGTGTCGGAAGTACTTGAACCTTCCTAACTTTGTCTAATGTTGGGGTCGTCATAGTTATTGTCTTTTAAGTCTTGAATAGGTACTTGAGTTCGTAAGGTAGGGAAGTGTGTGTGTCATTAGTTTTAACCATTTCTCGTAGAGTCGCAACATATGTATTTCTGTTATGTACACGAGTGGAGTATAGTCCTCGTAGAATTTCTGAAGTGTTGTGTGTGACTTGAAGAGGGTGGTTAATTGTCTAAATTGTTGCCTAAGTGTTTATTCAAGTATTGGTCTTATTTGCAACTTGGTTTTAGAGTCAAAATCATGTTTTTCGAATTTGGGGAAAGTTGGTGCAGAAATGGATTTTTTGTGTACATGAAAATCGACTTTCTGCAGCCCATGGACGAAGCATTGGTCATTGCTTTCGCCCGTGCAACTACTGAGAGCTTCTGAACTGTAGACGATATGGCGGACGGACCTGCAGACGATTCCTTTCGTCCGCGGTTCACTGCGGTCGACCGGTTGCGGACGATTCGATCGTCCGGGCTTTTTTGTTTCTTTTTGTGGACGATTGGTTCGTCTGCGGCCTGTGCTGAGGTTCTTAACTTGTTCATACTGTTTACTGATTCTGAGGCATGTTTCTGTACGTTTGCATTATGCATCCTGTTTACACTTGTTATTTCCTTGAGGACCTTAAATCTTTTGGCCTTACTAGCATATGGTAGTTTATATATGTTTATACTCAAGTTTTAAGCATGATTTCTATGTGGTTGATCGTCTAGAAGCTTAACTTAGGTTATCAACTGTGTTTGTGGCATTGATATATGCCTTGAATTGTGCTTATGGCTGTTTAGACTTGGTTTGAGCTGCGTAATTGCAGGGTTTGATGTTTCTGCCATAAGTTCGATTGAACGGGCTAAGGATCTAGGTCGACCGACGCATCTCGGTCGACCTGAGGGTTCCATGCGATCGACCAGAGCAGCCTGTTTTAAGAGAAATTTGAACTTCATATTCATAATTTTGTGAGTTTTGATGTTATTTTTATGAGCACAACCTTAGGGGAAGCATTTATATGCTTATATATTCTACCCCCCATTTATGTGGTGTATGCTTACATTTGTCATATCATATACATCATCACATCTCAAGTTGTCTTTGTTTTCATATTTCACATCTTTTAGCCAACTTGTATGAATTATATGGGAGTTGTATGATCTTAATAAGTGAATCTTTTGTATATACCTCTCGTATAACTTTGAGATCATGTACTTTTTATCCATATCTCTTGATCTCATATAGTGTTTGGTTAGCTTGATGCCTAATAGTAGTTATACTTCTTTAACTAACCATTTACTTGAAGAGGAATGTGCTCTAAAGTGCTATCTTACACTTCATCTTGCTTTGTTTTGATTTGTGATACATATGCTCATCGTATCTATACATGGTATCACATCCATTTTTTTGTTAGCTATGGTCTTAACTTGATTTCATATTGATATATCTAACATTGTCTTTGGTAAAAAGGGAGATTATGCTTTAAAGATTTCATTCCTTTATCTCCTTAGATTTTAGCTTGCGTTGTTAATTCATTTTTGAGTCATATGACCATCCTTGATTTTATATGTAATTGTGTGCTCTCTTTATTTTGATATCAACCAAGCTTCAAGACCTCTTCAAAATAAGCATCATCTCTTGGCCACTCGTATTTCATTTTTAAATGGCCTTTTACAAATGATGTGCTTACTTAGCTTTAAAGATTTCCTTCTTTGATAGTCTTTTTGTCTTTCCTTGGTCTAAATTTTATAAATCTATTTGACCAAAAAGCTTCTACTAGATATCAAAATTAATCCCTCCTTAAAGATTTTCATGTTTGATCCTTTGTATATCTATTTTTAACAAAAAGGATGAGACAATGTTTTTCATAATGGCACTCTATGAACCTTTTTATTTTGAAAAACATGGGGAGAAAAAATAGTATTGCAAATGTGCCATGAAAAGTTGTTTTACAAAAGGAGGCAAAAGAACTTTGCAATATGGGAGAGATAAGAGAGAATATATTTTTTTTCAAAACATCTACTTGCTTTGATCATATGCATCCTTATCTCATGCTTTGAAATTCTGTGCTTAATTGCTTTTATCCTTTTGATATTTTATTCCCATTTTCATCAATGTTTTGTGATTATAAAAAAGGGGGAGATTGTAAGCCCCAAGGGCCAAGGTGATTAATCTAGTTTTAATTATAACAAATCATTGGTTAGTTCTAATGTTAGTGTGAGCATGTTTTTATTGATAGTATCTTTATACTCACACCGACATTGATGAAAATGGTAAGTTAGCTTCTTGTGGACCAAAAATGTATCATATATTTCTATATGTTGCGGGTTGAGTGGTCCTCGTAGCTTCTGAAGTGTTGAATGTGTCATGAAGAGGATGGTTAAACGACTAATTGTTTGCCTGAGTGTTTATTCTTGTTTGAGTCTTGTTTCTTACTTGATTTTAGTGTCAAAAATTCATTTTCTGGGTTGGGAATCGTTTGGTGCAGAAATGAAAAAACTGGTTTCTGAAACCTACGGACGAAGCATTCGTCCGCGCAATTACTGGGAGCTACTGTCTTCGTGCGGACGATACCGCAGACGCACCTGCGGAAGATACCTTTCGTCTGCAGGTAGCTACGCCCGACCGGTTGGATTGTTCGGGCTTTTAGTTTGTTCTCTGAGGACGATACCGCGGACGAATGCCTGTGTGACGTTTGTTTCAACTTCTTTATGTTCTGTAATTCATGTACTGTAATCCATGCATAATGTATACTGTTATGAGGCATATTTTAAGTACTTTTGCATTGTACATACTATTAGACTTGTTAATTCCTTGAGGACGTGTCGGGAATGGGAAAACTATTTTGAGTCTTTGTTTATTTTATATTATATATGTGTACAGGGATTATGTGGATCATACTGAGCACCGAAACTCAGTCCACTCAGCTAATTTGTGCAGGTGAGTACGAGGAGGAGCCTTATTACGAAGAAGAGACTTGGGATGGGGCATATGACGAGTGAAAATTATAAATGTAGCTTGAATAATTTCCTGTTTTCTGTATTTCCTTTTAGAACTATAAATATACTTTGATTATGTAATAACTTAGTAATTTACTTCAGTATTAAATTTCGCTAGCACACTTTGGTAATTACGGTTTCATAAATGAATTTTCCATTTTTAATAACTTTATTTTGTGGCTTTGGTGTCTCATTTACCCATAGAACACTGTCATATCATTATTCCGGAGACGTCGTGTGACTCCTATCCATGTCTTGGATACTTGATTTGGAATTATCAAGGTCATTTTCCCTTTTTGTAATGATTAGTTGATTATGTCACCAAAAATTCTTTTCTACGAAGATTTATTAGTCCTGTTTTTTTTTTTTTTTTTTGAAGTTCGGATGGGCGATTGCCCCATAAGGGGAGAAGAGAAGCACCTATAAGAGGAGAAGATATTTCTAAAAAGGGAGAAAATTAAAGCTTGTCTCATGTTTGGGGAGGGTATCGAAGAGGTCGTGGGCAGCCCTTGCCCCCATTGGACTAAGGGATTTTTTTTTTTGGACCAAATAATGTAAATATATAGATCAAAATAGAGAACTATAAAAATAGTTCACCGTATGTTACAAGATGTTCGCGAACAATCCATTACGATCCCTTCGCTTTAGTACATGCTTGTGTCAAGATATCAAGTGTGTTCGATCGTCTACACTTTCTTCATAAGAGTATACTTGCACCTGTTACCGTCCATACTATGTTCCTATGCTTCTAAAATAAAAAATAGGAAATCTAACTAATTTGTCTCTACAAAGTAATCTATAGTGCCTATCGTGTGGATAATCCCCAAGGTTAAAAAAAACCAAGATGGAGAGAACATTTATTTAACTCTCTAACTATCACACTCTAAAACTATTACAATGTAGTACAAGAAAAACTTGAAATCCTATTACTATCTAAGAAGCATGGAGAAAAAATCCAAAAAATACAAAGTAATAACCATTACATCCAAAAAACCATAGAAGAACCCAAAAAAACTCTCAGCATAGTAAAGATGAAAACACCCAAAATTCAAGGCTGAAAAACTAGTACTGTGCCTGGAAACAGCAAAAATCCCGCCTGGAATAGCAAACACCCACCTGAAAATGGTTAAACCCGCCTGGAATAGTCAAAACCCGCCTGGAAATAGCAAGAACTCCAAAACAGCAAGTCCAGATCCCCTGCAGCTCGTGTTTTTGGATCGAATGCACAGCTTGGCAGGCGACCGTCGGATGGACAGTAAGTAAAGGATCTGTGGCCAGCTTAATCCGTTGCGCAGATCTTCCACACCTTTCAACCACACCCAATCTCAGCACCATAAAATCACCCAGCAGCTCTAAAAACCATTCAGAATCTCCAAAAAAATGTCGAAAAAAATTCCCAATTGCTCCAAAAATATTCCAATAATCCCCCATAATTTGGAACTGAAATTTCCAAAAATTTTAGATCAAAATGCTGAAAAAAAATAACCTCTTCCACACCAAGAATTCCCAAGAACACTATAAGAACATTGAAAACAATTTCTATAAAAGTGTTGAAGGGTCTACTCGGGGGATTCATTGGCTACTAAAATCAGCACATCATACTTCGTCATTCTGTGATTCTGATCCAGATGAAGATTCATCATCCGAATCAGTTTCCATATCTTCATTTGCTATTGCCTTTGGAGAAGTCACTGCCCGTTTTGGTAGAGTAGCAATGGAGGCTTTGTTTGGGTGTGACTGCTCCTTTGGTGCAACCACTTTTGAAGATTTCAAAGGTTGACTTTGTTTGGTGGCTGCAATTACTGGGGTGGTTGTACTCTTGTGTGGCAACTCCTTTGGTACAACTTGTTAGCCCGAATGGCAAAATATCCTATGTTGTTTTGATGATAACAAACCATTGATAGTTCTAATGTTTGTGTGAGCATGTTCTTTATAATAGGATCCTTAGCACTCACATCAACATTGATGAAAATGGTAAGTTAGCTTCTTGTGTAAATTAAGGTATGTATATTACACACAAGAAAGCTACATATGATAGAAGGAAGGAGGAAAGGAGATTGGTTGGGAAATAGGGCTCTTCTAAGAGTCCCTAGATGCTTATGGCAAAAAGAAGTTATCATGCTAGTGCTTTTGTCTTCTTGGTTTTATCTTTAAGCACTAGTCATTGTTCTTATTTGATCTTTGTCTTTTTGCCATTCTTCCTTGTTCTTAAATTGTCCTTATTCTATCTTATTGCATCAAAGTTTGTCATAATAAAAAGGGGAGATTGTAAGTCATAAGCGCGAAACAAACTCGGGTTTTTTGATAATGGACAAACATTTGATGTTGTGTCTAATGGTTTCAATCTTTGTGATAGAATAATGGTTCTTATAATGGAAGCTCTAAGTACTTCAATCAAGCCACGATCAAGATTCAAAGTTATACTTAAAGGCATATCTCATCAAGATTGAAGATTGAAGACTTAGGTTTGGTTAGGATAACTTTGTCTTTATAAGTCTTTATCTTATACGCTATAACCATTGCTCTTATGAACATAAACATACAACACTCTAGTCTTGCATGCATCACAAACACGTTTTCAAAAGGCTAAGTTTCAAAATGATTCTCATATGTGTTCATATCTCAAAAGCCTTTGATTTCAAAGTATAAGTCTTTTAAAACGGTTTTCTAAATGCTCTTACTTGTTAGATATTGAGAAAACCTTTTAGACATCAATAGATTTCAAAACGTGTGAAAAATCAACATCTCTCAAAGTTCAGAAGGTCGGATCATCCGAGCTTTCCTCGGATCAACCGAAGAAGAAACAGAGAGCTATGTTGATGACCTCGGTCGACCGTCGAAGTGATGTTTGGTCATCCGAGCTCCTGACCGTTGCAGAGTCGTTTTTCAGCATATTTTGAAATGTATAAATACTCCAAAGCTAGAGAATGACTCTAAAAGGCTTGCACATCAAAGTTACATTGATTTCTTATCAAGTCAAAACACCTTCAAAGTAAAATGCACTTCATTGCCATGATCTAAATCATTCAAAGGTGAATTTCAAAAGCAAGACAAAGAGTGTGCTTCATATGTTCTAAAGAGCTGAAATTGATGTACTTAAAAGGTATCCATCTTTCACTTAGAAGAGTGAACAACCTTGTTTTTTATCATCTTATTCCCTTTCTTAGTGATAGGGTCAATCTTGTAAAAGTCCTACTTAGTGTGGGCAAGTAACTCTTAGTGAGTTTGTGTATTGTGGTTGTGTTGTAAAACTCTTTGTGAGTTAGCCACAAGTGTAAAAAGTCTTCTTAGTGAAGTTGTTGAAAATCCTTGGGTGCGACTCAAGGTAGTGGATGTAGATTCTGAGTGAGTCGAACCACTATAAATCAACCAAGCCTATTCATAGTCAATCCTTCTTCAAAATGATGTTTGGTCATCCGAGCTCATTTGTTCGGTCAACCGACCTCTGCGATTTCTAGCTGTTATATGACCGTTGCAGAGTCATTTTTCAGCATATTTTGAAATGTATAAATACTCCAAAGCTAGAGAATGACTCTAAGACTTGCACATACAATATTCATTGATTTCTTATCAAGTCTAAACACTCACAAAGAAAATGCTCTTCATTTCCATGATCTAAATCATTTAAGAGTGTTATTTCTCAAGCAAGACAAAGAGTGTGCATCTTATGTTCTAAGAGAGGATTCTTCTTGTACTTAAAAGGTATCTATCTTTCACTTAGAAGAGTGAACAACCTTGTTCTTAAACTATCTCAATTCCCTTTCTTAGTGATAGGGTTATTCTTGTATAAGTCCTACTTTGTGTGAGCAAATTGATAAGTCCTACTTTGTGTGGGCAATTTACTCTTAGTGAGTTTTGTATTGTGGTTGTGTTGTAAAACTCTTAGTGAGTTGTCCACAAGTGTAAAATCCTTCTTAGTGAAGTTGTTGAAATCCTTGGGTGCGGCTCAAGGTAGTGGATGTAGATTCTAAGTGAATCGAACCACTCTAAATCCTTTGTCTTGTGATTGGCTTTCGTATTGCTTTTAATCATCTTGCTCAAGCCTACACTAGCATTGAATAGATTCGAAAAAGTTTGCAAGATCGATTAAAACCCAATTCACCCCCCTCTTGTGTTTTACAATTGGTATTAGAGCCTCGTCTTCATCTTTAGCTTAATCGCTTGAAGAAAAGAGTAATGGCCGGAAATTCTGCATTAGCCTACCTAGAGGGGTCTTCCATCAATAGACCACCACTTTTTGATGGAAATAATTATGAGGCTTGGAAAGACCGTTTCAAGATATATGTGTGCTCCATAGATTATTCTTTATGGCATATATTTGAAGAAGGTCCTTTTGTACCTATGAAGATGGTGGATGGTGTTCAAGTGCCAAAGCCGGACAATGAGTTAAATGAAGTTGAGTCCAAGAAAATGACTCAAAATTATAAGGCAATGAACATTCTTCGTTGTGCCTTGAATCCGGATGAGTACAACCGTGTGCTTGGAAGAAAATCCGCACACTCTATGTGGAAAATGCTTGAAGTTACTCATGAAGGCACAAATCAAGTCAAAGAGTCAAAGTTGAATATGCTTGTTAGAGAATTTGAGCTATTCTCCATGAAGCCTAATGAATCTATCAATGAGATGAACTCAAGACTCACCAACATTGTAATTGGGTTGAGGTCAAATGGCAAGGAGTATACTTCCGGAGAAATAAATAGGAAGATTCTCAATTCTCTTCCTAAAAGTTGGGAGACAAAAGCTCTTGCCATTGAAGAAGCCAAGGACTTAAAGACATATTCAACGGAGGAACTTATTGGCTCTCTACTCACCTTCGAGATGAAGAAAAGGAAAAATGTTCCTAAAAAGGGTGTTGATCTTGATTCCATCATTAATCATGAAGAGGGAGAGAAATTGTTCTTTAAAAAAGACCACATGTGTCTTATGGCATTTGGTAATGAGGTACATCCTTCTCCCTCTATTTCAAATTCTTATGATGATGATGATAATGATGAAGATGATCCTAATGAACTTTTAATTGATATGTATGATCAATTGAAAAAATGTGCAAAGCAAAACAAAGAAATGAAGCTTAAAATTGAATCATTGCTTGATGAAAGATCTAAGTTGGTTGATGAAAATAAGAAGTTGTGTGATGATGTTAATTGCTTGGAATGTGAAAATGAAAGTCTTATTACTACTTGCAATACATCTTCATTACAATACATAGAAGCTTGTGATAAATTGTCATCTCTTGAAAACAAGCTTGTTGAGTTTGATCACATGAATAACAAAATTAATGACCTTGCCCTTCTTGTTGACAACTTTACTAAGGGTAAGAAAAATCTTGATCAAATTCTTGGTATGCAACGTGCTTCTCATGATAAACAAGGTCTTGGTTATATTGCTAATCATGTTGGCATTGCTAGCTCTTCTCATATTCCTAAGAATCATTTGTGAATGCTAGAACACCACATAGGTCAAATAGATCTTTTAAGCATGTTCACAAATCTTTTGAGCCATCTATTTGTTGCACTTATTGTGGAAAACATGGTCACACTTGTGTTAGATGCCATGTGAAGAAAAAGATTGAAAGGGGAGTTAAAACCATATGGAGAGTTAAGCGTACTTTAACTAACCCCCATGGACCCAAACAAAAGTGGGTACAAAAAGTTACTCTTCCCTTGAGTTTATAGGTTCTTATTAGATCAAAGGAGATGTGCTAAAATAAGAGATTTAAAAGCACTCCTTAACACTTGGATTCTCAAAGCTCAAATGTTAATCAATTGGAGAACCAAGTTGCTTAAATGCAAAGAACAAAGCATCAAGTGATGACAAGAGCCTTAGTATAAATCCAATATCTTCATCACTTGGTTAGAAAGCAAAGGTATCAAAATCACCTTCTCTTAACCTTTAATTAATGTGTTTAAGTGTTTTTGATATATATATATTTTTATATATGCTTGCTCTTATATATGTTGCATCTCACATTCTTGAATTTTATATTTATATAGATAACCTTTAGCATGTTCTTTATTGTCCATGTTTATTTAGCTAAGGTATCTATGAGATGTAGCATATGCAACTTGATTGATTCTTGTTTTGTCATGTCATATTCATTTAAGAATCCATCTAGTTGTCTTGGTTTTTGATTTGCATGATCCTTTTGCATATTTGTGTTACTTGAGATATTGAGCTAATCATGAAGGACCTTTAAAAATGTACCATATTTGTTCTCAAAAATTTCTTGTAGGTAACAAAGGGTTCTAAACTTCAAGAAGAAGATATGAACTACAATGAATGGCACAAATGAGCTAAGACTTCAAGAAAAGAGTCAAATGCCAAGTATTACAAGATTGTAGAGGGTTCATCAAGAAAAGAAATGTTACCCATCAATGTTGACTCTACACTTGTCATGTAAAGAAGAGGAGATTGCTTTCATCTCATCAATCAAGGATGAACAACAAAGAAAATGGAGCAATCACATGTCAACCTCTCAATGAACTTCAAAAGATAATGATGATCATGAAAAAGATCACACAAAAGGCCTCTATGGACTTGATTGATAAAGAAGATCATCCAAAATGGTAAGAAGTTCAAGCTCAAAGAGCATTGAGGTACAATAGCTTAACTCATCCCTTGTTAGTGATCATTGTTTTGTTTTTTATCCTTTTGTGCTCAACTTATACCCCCTCCCGTCTATTATTTAGTGTCTTATGCTTTGGGGGAGTTTGTAAATGCAATGTTTAGTTTTTACTTGATCTTTATTGCATATAGGGGTGGTGTTGTGTTTATATTCTAGTCTATAACATTAATCTTATGTGGTTGATCGTCTAGATGCTTGACTTAGGATGTAAACTCAATTGTGATGTATGCTCAATGGTTCATATTTTACATCATCACATCACTTGTTGGCTTGCTTTTCATCTTTTATCTCTTATAGCCAACTTGTGTAAGTTATTTTGGATGTTATATGTGTTATACATGTTTATTTCTTACATATACTCTCCCTTAATAACTTTGAGATCATATTCTTCATTTTCTTATCCGTTGTGATCTCATTATGGTTTTTGGTTAGTATTACTTTAAGAGTTGTTACACTCATTTAGCTAACCATTAACTTGTTAGAGGGATATACTCGAAATGTCATCTTATACTTCCTCTAAATTCTTTTGGTTGTGATACATGTGCTTAACTTATGAATTCATGGTATCACTTCCACTAGTACTTTGTTAGCTATATTTTCAAACATGTGTTACAATTGGTCAATTGGTATCAAACTTGGTTTTATCTCAAATAGCTAACATCGTATGCTTGATAAACGGGGAGATTGTGCTTAAAGGTTATATTCCTTATCTCCTTTGTTTTTAGCTTAGGTTAATATTCTTTTTGAGCCATATATAACCATCTTTTTATTTATGTGTCATTATGGACTCTTTGTATTTAGAAATCAACCAAGCTTATTCAAAATGATCATTCTTCAAATGATTTTTGGTCTTTAGATTTGATCCCTTGGTTCTTGTATTATCAATCTACTAGACCATTAAGATTCTCCATAGTTTTAAAGGTATTTCTATAAGGGGAGAATTCTTAAATTTCATCAAGCTTCTGCACAATTTAATCTTATTCATCTTTACTTTTCGTTAAAAGGCATTTCAAATATTCTTCAATGAAGAGGAGGAGTAAATGCTTTTCCAACTACATTTTCTTCGCCTTTATTATATATTTTTTTCGTCTTCATATTTTTCTCCACCACAAGACCAGTCACACTAGAAGTGCCCAAATTCACACCAATAGAACCATCCCAATTAATAAATTCTCCTTCATCGTCCACAATTTTTAAACTAGTGTTGGGAGTAATTAACAATTCCTCCAAAGTAGAGACATGAGATTCAGTAGCTGTATTCTTTTTCTTATTTTTTGACTTCCCCATATCGAGCAATAGACAAGGGAAATAAAAAAAATAAAGGAAAAGAAAATTAATTCCCACAGTTGAAGGGCACACGGCTCATAAGGTCCCAGGAGAGAAGTAATATTTAAAGTGTAGTGCTCTGTCAAATGTTATAACCAGCCCTCCCCTTTTTTATGAAAGAGAAAAACAACTAGCCACCCACTTGATATTGCCAGACAGCCCACAAATCTATAATATATAAAGTTAGGCAAAGTTGAGGTAAAAGTTTCATGATGTGACATGTGGCATTTTGTGAGATGTGGACCAATTAGAAACTTACATGTGGCAACTTTATCATTAATTTACTCTTTAAAATTACTTCTCCATGAGCTATAATCTTCAACTTTAATTTTAAATTGTTATGGAGATAAAAACTTGAGAAGATTTCTATAGCTAATGGCTACAACTACATATTTATAAAGTTCATTAGTTATATTAATGAATGAAGTAGAATAGTTTTGTAACTTTTATTATAGTAATTATATTTATTTAGTTCATTAATTATATTAATGTATGAAGTAGAAGAGTTTTGTAACTTTTATTATAATAATTATATTTATTTATTGTTGATTCTTTTAAAATGAAAAAGTTGAATGAGTTTTTTTTAAATAAAATTAATATTTTATATAAAATTTCTATATAAATTATTTGTGGAAGATTAGTCGGAAATGTTTTTTTATCATGATTACACGTTAACATGACTACAAAAGAAAATGTAAAGAATGTAAAACAATACAATGATTACTGAATAAAAACGAGGAAGAAACAAAATAATCTTCTTGATGGAAAAAAATATGAAAAAGTTAAGAATCAACAACTTAAATATGAAAAAAGAAAAATTGGATTTGATCAACTAAAAAAGAAAAAGAAAATATCAGTTTTCAATACTTTATTATTTCCCTAATGAAAGACTCTTGATATTCTATAACAATAAAAACTCTAATAGTTAAAAATATAATATAAAAAATAGGTTTAAAAAACCATTATTTTTTCAAAGAAATGACTTTTCATATTATAAACAAAAACTATAATGACTATTTAAATAAAAAATAATCTTTCAAAAAATGGTTTTTTAATTTCTCTAATAAAGTAACTTTTGACTTTCTCGGGAAACCAAAAAGTCTATGAGTTTATATATTTTATTTATTATCATTATTATTGTTATTGTTTTGTCGGTTAGGAAAGTTCTAAGAGTTTTTTCTTCTTATAAATAGAGAAATGATATGAGCAAATATGTCATGGCCTTCTTGGTTTTAATAGGTAAGAAATTCATTTTTTTTTAAATAATGCAATTCATATTTTCACTTGATATATTAATTTATATATTTATGAACAAACATCTAATAATTTTGATTAGAGACAAATTATTTTTCAAGTGCCAAGTTAAGAGAATATGTGTCTCAATTTCCAGAACATATTTTTGTTGATTGAAGAAAGAGAGCTTGCCACCTGAAAAACATGGGTAATAGAAAATCTTGATACTTGATTCAATTCTTTTCTTGCCTTTTTTTCCTATGTAATTATTTCCTTGCTTTGTTTTGTTTGATATGTAATTATTTTCTTACTTTTATTTGTTTGAGAATGAGGATGGATAACATGTAATACGCTATAGAGGGTGAACATTTTTTGTGTGCAGGTATAATGTCTCTTAAAGGTTCCCAAAATAAGCTTCTTGAAGAGTAGTAGTTAGAGAATGGGCGCAAGAAAAAATTGACGGGAAAAGGGGGCGCTAAGTAGCTCTTTAGTGGCAGAAGGGAAAAAATGTAGGCTAAGCTTCTTTGAGGATCGTTTTTTGTATTTTGTTATATTTATTTCATTTAAATATATATTTTATATCATATGTAGAACAAATAAAAAATATGAAGGTTATTTTGTTTTCTAGAAAAAATTAATATTGATGATGGTTTTGTTCTTAGACAAAAATAATGAATTAGCAAGTTTATGAATAAAAAAGTATAATTATTACATCTTATCTAAATTATTTTGTGACATATTAACATGTTTTTCAGTTTCAGTTATATCTCTAAGCAACATGCAAGCTAAAAAATATATATGTACGACATCATCAAAAGAGATACAAATTAGAAATACAACCGCGCATCGCGCGGAGATCAAACCTAGTATAATATAATATACAACTCTCACAAATATCTCCCGGCTCCCGGCTCCTATGCGGGACAGCTTTTGTTCCGTACTGTGCGGGACACGCTCCCAGCCGTCGGATGAGATTTTTTAACGGTCCAGATCTGGAGAGAGAAAAGTTTTTTTAATTATTTTTTAAGTCAGCCGTAACTTTTCTCTCCGGGATCTGACTGCTTCAAAATCCCATCCGACGGTTGGAATTGTTCGGAACTTTGGCTGTTCCGCATAGGAGCCGGACTGATATCTCCAGCCCACCGAGTGGCAATTTAGTAATAAAACAGCCACAAACACCAAAAACGTTGAATCGGTCAAAGAAGAGAATCAAAAACGCAATAACTCTAGTCTTCAACCTCTTGAATGTGTAAGAACAATAGGAATCGGGTAAATTTGCAGTGGTAGAAGCTTACTTCGGTCACGGATGGAGGTCCCCGCTGGTCGATTCCTCGTATCTCCCCTATGAGCGATAAATTCTCCTCCTCGTGGCGCAAGTTCCCTCCCCGACTGGGACATGCTACAATCTCCCGATCTAGGGTATTCTCCGCTCTTCCCCGAAGGGCGCCCTTCGGCCTCAAAAAGAATGTGTAAGAACAAGACAAAATCCCCAAAAGCCGGCTAAGGGATCTTTGATTTTATTAGTCCCGGCTAAAGTATAAAATCAGCAAAAGCCGCAAACGTCTGAATGTCATACTCAAATGGAGAAATTGAGAAAATTGGTGAACCAAATTGCTTATACGCCGCCATCTCAAAGATTTTCTACATTCACTCCACTCCAACTCTCACTCCTTCCTCTGCTCTCCTTCGCCTCTCAGCTCTACAAACTTGCTATCTTCATCCGCCACCGCTTCTATCATCTGGGCTTCTTCCGCAAACACAGGTTTTTAAATTTTTAAGTTTTAAGTTTTCTTTTTTTTTATCGAGAATGACTAAATTACATTTTTTGCAAAGATTTTTTGGTTTAAGGATACATAAAGTTTCGAACTTTATTACTAGGATGATGTTGTTTAAAGGGTTAATTTCTTGTGGGATTCTGTTTTCTGGGTTTCTTGATATGATTTTTCTTTGTGTTTTTGGTTAAAGGGATATGGAAAGTTTCGAACTTTATTACTATGATGATGTTCTTTTAAGCGTTAATTTCTTGTGGGATTCTGTTTTCATGATATGCTTTTTGTTTATATTTAAGGTTGGCAGTACCAGTGATTAGCGTTGGGAATTTGACATGGGGAGGTAATGGGAAGACCCCAATGGTGGAGTTTATTGCCCGTTGGTTAGCTGATTCTGGAATTTCACCACTTATACTTACAAGGGTACTTATTTAACTATTTTCGTTTTTAAAGCAAATTTTATGTGGTGCGCATCTCCAAATGCTGAATGAAAGAAAAATGGTAGTGTGCAAATAAATCAAAACGGTTCTTGGTCTGCCTTCTCTGATGCCGTTTAATTTTGATTTGAGAGTATAATTCCGTATCAAACGTGACGACATAGAGAACTAATATTTCAGTGGTATTATGTGAGCAATTACTTTGTACATTCATTGCCAACTGTTAGACTAGTCTCCAATACATTTGTTTTAGTGGTATTCGGGAGAACAACTTTGTGCATTTATTACCAAATGTAGATCTGTCTCCTATCCCCGCCATGCCCCAATAATTGGGGACTTAATGAATTATGTTATTGTTGTTGTTCAAGCAAATTTTATCTTGTGTTCTGTTGTGTTGGGAGATCAGAGATGGGAGGTGGAAAGAGATTTCTTTATGCTCAAAATTTCATTCATAGTTATCGGATAATTGAAGCTTTCTTCACATATGTAATTTTGCTTGCCCAATGTTCTTTGATTGAATTGTTACAAGATAATGTTGATTGTTACCATTTTTCTAACTACTACTACTACTCCAATTTTCAAGAAAGAGTAAAAGAGGATATATTAGTCTTTTTACTTTGATTTTATAGTTTTTAGTTACTTCGTACTCTGTATGAAAACTGCAAATTTTATTATGAAGGGAGTTTGAACTATTAAGAAGTGAAGTTGTTTATGGATGTTTCCCCCTTCTCTCCATTGCCCAAAAATATGTTGCAAAAAAGAGAAATCATTACTGGACTTTTTTCCTTAAACCCAACTTCTAAAATTTCCGTCATTTTTAGCAGCCTATATTCTCTTTTGAGAAAATATTTATTACATTATGATAGCTCTCAACCTTTTACTTATTTGGTGTAATGATTGAAATGCTGTTAGTGCAAAGCGAGAGCCAAATTTTAACTTGGTAGGTAAATGATGGACCAGATTGAAGATTAGATCAATTGAAGCGTTGAAGAAAGAATAATCACGGGCCCATGATTGCCAATAAAGAGACTATATCACTTTAGTCGAAAGGAATATCTCAACTCATTTGTTTGTAATAGCATTTCTTTTAAAACATCATTCAACTGATGCTAGTTAATGATACTGGTGGATCTTTTCTTTTCTGTATTAATGCATGTACTTCCCAGGAAGTGGAGGTGTTATGGAGATTTGGCAAGGGCGATTTATTTATTTATGTTTTTTTGAAGTCCATCTGTGTTGTGAGTAGACATGAATACTCCAATGCATACAACGGGACAAGAGTAGTTTCTGCACTTGCAACTCAGTATCCTTAATAAGATTGGCAAATCGACTTTTCCTTTTGTAGGGTTACGGGGGTGCAGATGAAGCTAAAATGCTTCAAAGGCATTTATTTGGGACATCTGCAAAAGTTGGTGTGGGTGCTAACCGAGCTGCCACCGCTGCTGTTTTGTTTGAAAAGTATGGATTTATTGATTTTCGTTCTAATGCATCCTCTGGAAATCCTTTCTCCGGCACTAAAACCGGATCGGATTATATTTGTGACAAGATTGGAGCAGTACTCTTAGATGATGGAATGCAGGTACCGATTCCCTAATTTTATTAATGAAAGAAATTGCATTGTTAATTGAACAAAATAGTAGTTGTGCTTTTTTCTACCTTTGTTGTTTACTATGGATCATTCTTTGTGAAATCTCAAAATTCAAATGATATATTGCGTTTTCTAAACAATATATTTCCAAGATGATTGTTTTAAGTAACGATTCATTCAGATGGTTATTATCATGAGTTGGGACCCGACTCATTCTTTGTTTACTCACATTGAAGGGCAGCATTTGCCTTTGTACCGTGACCTAGAGATTGTAATGGTGAACGGGATGATGCCGTGGGGAAATTATCATTTAGTTCCGCTTGGACCTTTAAGGGAACCTTTGACTGCACTTCGCAGAGCAGATATTGTCGTAATCCATCATGCAGACTTGGTATGTATAATCTTTTTCTTTTTTCTTTTTTTATCTTCCATTTACATGGATGTCATCCTTGTATTTGAGCATGTAGCAGAAAAAATGGGATTTCACAAAGAACGAACCTAACGAACTGGAAATTTTCCAGGTAGCAGAACAAAGTATTGAAACTATTCGATCTACCATTCGAGATGTCAGTGACTCTCTTCCAATATTCCTGAGTCAGATGACTCCTTTAAACTTTCTTAAAGCTTCCGACGCTAGCTGCAAAGTATCACTAAAGACAGTACATGATGCAATTGTATTATGCCTCTCTGGGATTGGTTACGCTGAGTCCTTTGTGCAGACAATTATACAGGTTTGTTCTTCCATTCTTGTTAATCCAACATATTAGTTCTATAGTTTTAGTCTTGCCATTCTTGATTTCTTTCCCTCCTAAACATGTTTTGTGTTACCTTGAGCCCTTCTTAGGTCTCTGGAAGCCTCTTCATGGAATTAGTTTTTCCTTTTAACCTCTAAATACTAATAAAACACGATTTTCTGCTGTCATTACAGATGGGACCAAAGCATGTTGACCGACTAGACTTTAGTGACCATCATTTGTTTCAAACTGAGGTAACCATATATGGGCGTCTTCATTCTGCTTTGCTTAGCTCACGTTCAGTATTCGGGGTAGAGTTAGCAGGATGCTTGAATACTTGTATTGATGGTTGTTGCTTTTCTGGTTCTTGACAATCCCAGGATATCAACACCATAAGAGTGAGACTTCAAGAACTTGAGCTTAAGTTTGCCTCGAAGCCTTTTGTTGTTGTAACTGAGAAGGTAAGCATTTTCTTGTTTATCTAAGAAGAAAATTAGTTTTTTTTGTTTTTGAAAAGATTTAAGGGGGTGTTCACTATTCGGATAAACCGAAATACCGAACCGAACCAAACTAAATTCCATTATACGGTTCGGTTTATTTAGTATTTTGGTTTATTTGGTTCGGTTTTGAAAATGTCATAATAATTTGGTTTGGTATTCGGGTTTTAATTTTCAGAAACTGAAATACCGAAATACCGAATAAACCAATTTTTTTTTTATTATTATTCTAAATAATATGTATTATGGTACCTCTGTTTCATAACATAAGTCGTTTAGAAAATGTAGCGAAAATTAAGGAAGCAAAAAATAAGTTAGCTTGTTAGTCAAAATATCAATATTACTCTCTTAAATATAACGTGTATACCACTAATTATATTTAAGAGAGTAATATTAATATTTTGACTATAAAAACACCTTATTTTTTGCTTCTTTAATTTTTGATAAATGTCTTAAACGACTTATACTATTGAATTGAGAGAGTACTTATTAGTATTATTAATATTACTTAGAGTTGTATTTTTATTCTTAATTTTTTTCTTATAATCTTATTTGAATTGTGCATTATAATTTTATCTTTTATATAATTTTTATTAAGTTGAGCTCCACAAGATAAAAAATGATATTTTGGTACAAACCGAACCGAAATAATTTCGGTATTCGGTTTCAATAAAATTTCGGTTCGGTTTTCATAAAACATTAAAAAATCGAACCGAATTCCGAAATTTTGTTCCGAATACCGAATGCACACCCCTAGTTTTAAGTTCTAGAAGATTCTTTTAAAATGATTTATTGAACACAAAATAGCTTTGCAAGAATGAATTAGGTGAGGAATAACATTTGGGGGAAATTCAATTCTATAACCGTTCTTGTGGAACGGGCTCCACAGCTCTCTCACATGAATTGAGTGGGGCCTATCTGCAGATGTAGCCATGTGAGCTCCCCTCAATTCATGTGAGGGGGCTTTGAGACCTGTCAAACAAGGACGCTCATATGATTGAGTGACCCAACAATTGGACCTAAGTGATGCAAATTTTGCTTTGGTTAATTTTCCTGTTTTAGGCACAGAATAGTAACTTCAAATATCACATATTTTCTCCTGCCTCTTTCGTGACCCTATCGTGTATAGAACCTCTATTTGGACACCCGCTTTCATATACTGTATAATGCCTTTTATTTTAGCTACTTTGACATAGCTCAAGGAAGATAAAAGTAAATGGTATTTTTTCTATTATACCCTTAAGTAATAATAAGACATATATTTAGGATGGAAGATCAAGGGTAATTTTGGAAATATAGTTCTTAAAAGTTGGAGAATGTCAAGTATTTTAGAAAGTGATGGAAATGCTAAAAGACCTTATATTCCCCGTGTCTCAAATTAAGTGTCCTAATTTCTTTTTTGGCTTGTCTAAAAAAAATAATTGTCCTCTTTCTAAACCTAGTAATTATTTATAATTAGTTTTTCAAATTTACCCTTACTTTCAAATTCCTATTTAATACTCTTAGTTAATTAAATAGACAGTTTTCAATACAAGTCAACGAGGTAGTTGGTTAATTGAACAATATTTAAGACGTGATTGACTAGTTGCAAAATATTAATTAAGGGCATTCTAGATCTTTGCTCATATTTACTCTGGATCTCATATTTGACTCAGGACTACCATAGAGCCCCAGAAGTTTTAAAAAGTTTGGATCCTTACGAGGTTTTGGTGCTCTGCTCTTGCCTGCAATTTCTACATCAAGAACCACATCCTATTGATAGCTTCAAAAAGTATCTGAAACAACACCTGAATTTGTAAGCCCAAAAGACCAAGCCAATTCAGAGGATTAGGTTTGGTTCTATCCCTTACCTTCAAATTGGTTTTTATACTTTTATTACGATTTAATATCACAAACAATTTAATTTAATATAATTACAAATTCACCCTTGAGAGTAGAGGTTCTGGTGCTGAGAGGTGATTTCTCATCACATGCAGTGGCGGACGCAGACATTACAAACACAGGGGCACAATTAAAATTGACAAAACAAATTCATAAAAACTTATAAAATATTTCATTACAATTGTTCCCTACGCGTTTTCATACTTTGATAATATTTTATAATTACATCATTCTCGACAGTATCAAACACATATTTCTCAATAAATGCAATTAAACTATCATTCAATCACTAATCTCCAATTCGATTGCGTAGACGACTCTTGACAAAAGTCATTTCAGAAAATACTCTCTCGACTAAAGCAGTAGCCACGGGTAGATTTAAAGCCAATGTCAAAAGCTTGTAAACTAATGGGTAAACTTGATTCTTGTTTTCTGCAAATAACCTCTGAAAGCTCACTATAAGACCTTGCAATCCTTGAAACTCTTCACTCATACGCATGTCAAGAATATGTGTATCGAGTTGATCAAGTGCTAAGATATGTCTTGCATCAAAATTCAATTGATAGTATCCACATAGTCGAATCAATTTGTTCTTGTCAAAATCAGCAAAAGATCTATTTGGAAACAAGCATGCAACGCAAATTAGTAGGTCAATATTCACCTGCGAAAAACGATTATTCAATGATAATATAAAACATTTCAACACGATAGTGATGTAAATTTGTCACTTTCTCAAACCTTGAACGACCTATAGGCCTAAACATTTCTTCCACGTCGGGACCATTGATACTGTGAGATCCATAAAATGGCGGAATAATCTCAATAAATGAATCTCATCCATCATCCCTCAATGTTTGGAGCTGCAATTTACAGTACTTCACTAATTTTATAGTATTGACAATATCTTGATCTTTCCTTTGTAATGCTTTAGACAATTCATTTGAAATTCCCAAGATCTTCTTCATGAGATGTAGATTAAATACAAATTCAAACTTTAACATCAACTCCAGTAAAATACCTTCATCACCTCTTGTTAATGTACTTGTACGGCCAATGCTAATCATTTCAATAACTTCAACTATACATGAAAACATGACCATCGGATTAATGAAACATTCATAGTGAGAGCCCCAACGTGTATCACCAGAACGTTTAAGGATAGTTTCTTGATTGAGACCCGTTCCACTTGGTATTTCACCAACCGTGAGTGCTTCAAGAATTTTCAGTCTCTGTTTCTTTCGAAGAAGATCACTTCGTTTTGCTGAACCTCCAACAACATTCACCGATCTATGCACCAAAGTAAATAATATTTCAATATTCAAATGTTTCTGTGCCATTGCTACAAGAGCTAATTGTAATTGATGATCAAAGCAATGAAATCTCGAAGAAGATCACTCTGTAATTGCAGCCTTAAGGGAGATAGTCTGTAGTACTTATACATGACTAAATCCAACAAAATGCTCCAATACTTGTCTATTCTTCACATAACGAAATACTACCGACATTTGCTCATTCTTTTCTAGTAAATACTATAGACTAGAGTTATACACAATACAATTAAGCCTTTTTGTTCATCCTTTTCTACTAATTAATTTTTTCTATTTATTAAATAAGTATTATAGCTCTTACACACTTGTTAAAATTTTAACCAAAATTGTTAATATATAAGTGGTGTCATTCCTATAATTCACGAACTAACAAATCTAATTTTAAATCGTAAAGTGATTCAAAATGGATAAAATAAAAAATATTCAAGGGATGAGGTGTTACAAAAAAAAAAAAAAATTAAAAATATAAAAAAAAACTTTTTTTTTGTGCGGAAAAAACCACCATAAATCCGTCAATGATCACATACTGATTGAATTTAAAATTTTAATTGTTGATTTTCAGTGTAGCGGTAAAAAATAACTATGTAACATTTTGTTATTATTTTATTCTAAAATCTTAACTATTGGATCGAACTGATCCGATGACTTACAAACAATCAGTTAGTAGGGTAATTTGGAACACACCCTCAACTTGCACTTGGGTGGATGTAGCTTCCCAAAATATTTCAAGCTATCGTGGCTGATTTAAGTGATTAAAATCATTTTATTTCCTAAAAAAATAAAAATCTGTTTGATGGTAGGTAGAGGAAAATTCAGCTGCCCCCCTAGTATTGATTGATCCTGTCTTAAGTTTATAAATTTCATATTTTTATTAGTTCTCATGGTAAATTGTGAAACGTGGAAAAAAGTTCCAAGTCAAGCTTGACTAGCGGTACTGTATAAATGTTGGCCCGTTTTAAGTTAGGTCTATTCTGTCATGGACCAGGTCCATTGGACCATGCGGTATAGATTTGGCCACATTACTGCATTTCCTTCTCTCTCCTCATTCTGCAAGGATGTGGCCAAATCTGGTCAGATATTTCCTTTAAGTTATTAGATAAAAAAAATTTACGGTTTAAGATTTTTTTTGGGAACACACGTGATTTTCAAACACTTGTTATGTAAAACATATGTTGCATGCCTAAGGACAAGTGTTCATCAAGATAAAATACGTGTTGCAACCTTATGACAGATGTTCATAAAAAGAGAACACAAGTTGCATGAGATTTAATAGATATATAAAAATATGCAATACATATTAATAAAATATTTTATATGCACTGAATTTAAGACATTCAACTATAGCTGTGACACCTTTATTTTACGTTGTCTTGTACTCTGATGCTAAGGGTAATTTGTACTCTAGAACATCCCATCAGAAAGTATTATAACTCATCAAGAATCATCTTATTTTGTGCTTTTTTTTTATTATTAATTTTATATAAGAAGGTAAACATTTAATTCGGAACAAAGAAAATCATATTTATATGCAGTGTTGTAAAAGTTGACATAGTCGATCTCCAACTGATTAGAAATTCCAATAACCGGGTTTGCAAACAATCGGATCTAATAGGTCAAAAATGGACTTTTTAAAAAAACCAGTCTTCTGCCCAAAACGATGTCGTTTTGAGCAGAGAAATTATTTTTTTAAAAAATAAGAATTTAAAACCAACCTTTCAATTTCAATCGTCGAATTCTTCTTCTTCTTAAAAAAAAACCGTCGAGTTCTTCTTCAACGCACCAAAATGACGACTGCAGTGCTCCGAGCCTCCGACGACTGCGGTACAAGACCAAACAAAATCCTCTTTATGTATTTGAAGTTTTATGTGGCTTCTTTAGTATTAATTTTTTTAAGTTTTGGCTTAATAATCCTGTTAATTTGATTGAGTTTCCTCCCAATTGACTGAACATGCTGTTTGTTTTACTAAGGGAGCAAAGAAAATTGTAAAATTTAGGGTCACCGACTAGTCGGTAGTCCCCTATCTGCCGCCCAACTATCGACTAGCGACTTTTGCAACACTGTTTATATGTAATATATTTCTTATTTTCTTGAAGTATTATATATTTATTTATTTGCCAATGAAAAACAGTGGCCGCCATCAGAGTGTGGGGCAGCAAAACACTCCAAACAACAAATTATAACAGAAACAAAAAGAAAGCAGAAAAACAACACAAGAATTTTAACGTGATTCGGTCTCAACGCAGACCTACATCCACGACCTCGAAGGGTAAATTTTTTTTTACTATGTAATTTTTGAACGGAAGAAAAATTACAAATCTACTTCTAGAATTCCAAGTCTACACTCACAAGACTCAAGGAGTTGGTGCAAATAAACTCAACACTAAGTGGTAAGGGTGTTCATGGTTCGGTTTGATTTGGTTTTATACATTTTTTTCAAACCAAACCGAATATTTCGGTTTGAAAATTTTGAAACCAATCCAAACCATTTAAAATCTCAAACCGATGCATTCGGTTTGGTTTGGTTTGGTTTGGTTGTCGGTTTTGCGAGACACAAAAATATTGATTATAAAGTTTTAAAAAAAACTTTATTTAATTAGTTAGTTGCTAAAAATATTTAAAATAAAATTATGCTATTATTTTCTCAAGGTAAACACAATAAAGAAAACAAAATAATAAAACATAAATTCTTGGTCTTGATCCTTGCGCTTCAAACAAATTACTTCAAAATCATCCTACAAGAAAAAAGAAAAACACAAAAATTACATAATTATTAGTTCAAAATAGTGAAATACAATAAAATCTTTTGGTAAATCTAAAATCGCATACCAAATGATGACTTTTTAATCTCTTGGTTTAACACTTGAAGAACTTGCACTTGAAAATTCTAGAATGAGATACAAAAGTTAGCAATTATACTAGAAATCATTTTAAGGAAAAATATATTTTATTGCAAAAAAGTCCTTTAATATATATTATATATATATTCGGTTTGGTTCGGTTTGGATTATAATTTTTTTTAAACCAAACCAAAAATTCGGTTTTAATTTAGCTCAAACCGAAACCAGTCCAATGCACCGCTCAAACCGAAAATTCGGTTTGAATTGGTTTGGATTGGTCGGTTTCGATTTTTCTTGAACACCCCTATTAGGTGGATCTATTTATAAGGTCTCTTCCCTTACACTTTTCTTTTCTAACCAATGTGGGATTGTGAGAAATATTACCCAACACAGAGGTCAACTTCAGGGTTTGTTTGTCGTGATTAAGGTTAGGCCTTAGTTAATCTCTGTTACAAGTGTGTACTTCGTTGCATTTTCAAATTATTAAAAAGAAACAAATGCAGTTTTGTATCGATGTCTTTTTCATAAACAATCATCTTCTAAAGCTGATTAAGAAATAAGACAATCTCAAACAAAATTCAATGAACCCAAATATCCAGTGATGGTCTATAGCCATATTAATCGTTCATTCTAATAATTAAAAACTCGGAACGAAATCCTATAAGTTGAGGACATTTTTTGTGCAAGTCCAATTCTATTATAAATTACGGCGTGAAAATAAGTAGAGGCGGCTCTTGAGAATTCGTGATTCGATTCGATTCGATATTTGCTCGACAAGCTCAATTCACGAGCCAAATGAGTAATACACGAGGCTCATCTAAAAAGTTAATAACAATTTGTAAATAATTATGAAATTTGGGGAAATATGGACTATTGCATGCTATCTAAAATAAGACGAAAGTAACAATAGCTTTAACTGGAGTTTTGTCTTTATTCCCCATGAAAATGAGATTCTCACTTAGTTTTGTGGTTTGGATCATAATGAATCACTGCATTGAATTTGAAAAATGAATATTAGCACCAGTGTCAACCCACTGAGTAGAAGAAGATCCATTAGTAAGATTTGATTCGAAATTACTTACGAAACCATGGAGTTACTTTTCTTTTCGAACCATACTTTATGCTAGCACAATCTGCCTGGAAATTTCCAAATCCTGCAGAACTTGCAAGCATCGTCCATTTCCCCCCCTTCTTGAATGGTTGATTAGCCTCATCAGATTTGGGTGGTACTCTTTTATGGGTTGAGTTACTCTTTTCCCAATTTATTTTCCAGCTTCTTGAATGCAATGTGCTATTTTAAAGCCTTGCGAGCCTTGCCTAGACTTCTCTTGAACCAATTTGTTAGTCAACTCATTCAAACTCCATTTTTCCGTAATAATGTTGTAATGAATTTTGAATGGTTCATACTGAGGAGGTAACTAGTCGTGATGAATTTGACGAGAAAAACATCATCCATAACCAATCCCAAATTCTTAAGTTTGACAACAATGTTAATCATTTCAATGACATAATTACTCATTGACCGAGAACTATCAAACTTCATGGTTACAAGATCTGCCATAAGTTTCCCAACAAGGCATTTGCCTGCAGTCTTGAGCCGATCGTCAATGGCTTGCAAATATTTTTTTTGCACTTTCATTTTTGGGTAAGGAGGTTTTGATGTTGGTGTCAACCACCATTCACATAAACATCATGCTTAGTCTGTTAAACCGATCACAATCAATATGGAGTTTGTTTTCCTCAGTAGTACTTTTGTCAGTAAGTGGAACTGACTTCTCTTTAGGGAGAGCCATGTCCAATTCAAGTACTCCCAAGGAAAACTCAACTTGCTCTCTCCATTCTGAGTAGTTGGTTCCATTGAATTTTATAATAGGCGTAGCATACGAATTAAGGGTTATGGGTATATTAAGTGCAAATTTAGGCTTAAAACAACACATGCAATAATTTTGAATATAAACAACATAATTCTAGGCTCTCCTGTGGGTAGTCGCCTAAAATTATATACATGATACCATCTTAGGGTCATTATATTCAAATATCATAATTAACATATCTATTGGACAATTTCCTTGATGGTTGCTCAAATATACGAATACTATTCGCTTGTGGATGAAAACTGATTCATGCATTTGACCAATATGTATTATTCATATAAGATGGTATTTATAAAATGACCCAAGTCAATATGTATTCTGGTAAACCCACTGTTTTGAGGTCTAACCATAAACGTGCAATAGTCCATATTATGTGATTTCTAAATAATGAAAACAGCTATATTGCATACTATCATAATATATGACAAAAGATGAATAATGCCTTTCAAAAGGTTAATGCTTTCCTAACCAGTAAAAAACAAATCATAATAAGTAAGGATGATATAGAAAATATGATCCAACTGTATGGCCTATTTCTAGTCCATTTTCGAACATCTATCTTCGTGTTCGATTTCTTTAAGACGTCAGATTTATTTCTCCATAACCTTACATAATGATCAAATACTACTTTACATAATCACGATCAAGCAATCGTGCCCAAAATAAAATTGCAGATTTTAATATATTCATGTCATAACAGTTGGATCGAGATTTGCTGCAAAACAGAGTCAATAATGGATCTATACATGCTGATTTGTTTCAATTTATATAAATCCCCAATTAATGGATCATCATGCATTCTAAACTCAGCTCTGACACCACATGATAGATATTTTATACATAACATGAATCCTAAGATCTTGAATTACATGACTATCACGAATGTAATTGTACTTTTAATCGAATTAAAACATTCCTCCAGACATCCTGATGCAAAGGGATTTCTGATGCTAATGTATGGAACTACGGTTGTTTATGGTGAAGTCTGTTATCAACTGCTTCATAGAGAAAATGATTTCTCTCCCTCTTTGCTTATAAGTTTAAGATGTGTTTTATGATAATGATTTTTAAGAGCATTTGTGATGGACAAAGACTTTGTCTTATAGGTAGAGCGAGGATCGGGTTTCTAGATCTTAAGGGTTGATCTTGACTGTCCATCAATGTCAATAATTATGGAAAATTAATAATTTAAATTGTAAATGTTTTGATTATTTATTAGCATATTAATAAAAAAAAACTAATTTCCTAATGATGACCCCATAACGAGAAAGGTAAAACATTTGATTTACTACAGTGCTGATGCAGGGTTATTTTCAGCACAGCCAGCACGCCGGCTCACCCCTTGGATCGTCTCTTTCATCATCGTGTGGTCTGGATTGGTTATGCTGTGCAGTTTGTGCGTCACAGTTATTTTTTTGTTATTTCGCTGATGTTGCGCACATTTTCAGCGCCTGTTGGGTGAGATCGCGATTTGTGCGCGATCTCATCATTATTTCTTCATGCATTTTTTACCTATAATCACGAGTGATGGGATTAATTTGGGAAATCTCTGGCTTGTCATGATAATTGTGTGTTAATATAGCTGAAAACCCTAGTTCATCTTCCTTATCGTTTTTCTTTCTCTGTTTTTTTTCTTCTCTGATTCTTTCAATGGAATTTCCTTTTGATTTAATATAGCGTCCTGTGTTGTTTCGTTCAATGGGATTTCCTTCTGAGAATTGCTTTATAGCAATAAGTTTTGTTTCTGATTTATATTTATTTGTCGTGACAAATCATAGTGATGTTGATTCAGATCCAAGATTTAATGATTATGTTAATTTTATCGCTTTATAATAACCAATTTTTTTTGGAATTATATTTCACTGTCCTTGTAAATTAGGTTAGAACATAGTGATGGAGAACTTCATATTTTTGTTCCATTGTATATAGTTATTGTTTGGTGAACTGTATATTTTGTGTATCATGGATATCTATCAGTTGTTACTGCTATTATCTATGTGTATAATAGCTATTCTATTCTTGTATAATAGTTATGTATAAGTTTTTTAGTAGATTATTTATGATTTTTCATGTTTTGAACAGATTTTGAAGTGTTCTGTGTTGAGAGAGACGGATCCGGTTGGAGGGACTGAACGTCTTGTGGGTTTTCTCAGTTAGTAGATTAATAACTGTTTTAGGAGTTATTTATAGGTTAATAAACTGCATGAATTTTAATGGTTACAACTGTAAAACACAAGAGGGGGGGTGAATTGGGTTTTAACTAATCTTGGCAACTTTTTCGATTCTTTGCAATGCTAATACAAGTTTGAACAAGATGAATAAAAGCAATGCAAAACCCAATCAACAAGACAAAGGATTTAGAGTGGTTCGATTCACTTAGAATCTACATCCACTACCTTGAGCCGCACCCAAGGATTTCAAACAACTTCACTAAGAAGAATGTTTACAAATGTGGCTAACTCACTAAGAGTTTTACAACACAACCACAATACAAAAGCTCACTAAGAACTTGCCCACACAAAGTAGGACTTTACAATTTGCCCACACAAAGTAGGACTTTTACAAGATTTACCCAATCACTTAGAAAGGGAATTGAATGTTTAAAGAACAAGGAAGATCACTCTTATAAGTGAGAATGGATACCTTTGAAGCACAATCAATTTAGCTCTTGAACATATGAAGCACACTCTTTGTCTTGCTTTTTGAAATAACACCTTTGAATGATTTATATCATGGAGATCAAGTGTTTTTGCTTTGAAAGTGTTTTGGCTTGATGAGAGATCAATGAATATTTGATATGCAAGCCTTTGAATGTTTCTCTAGCTTTGGAGTATTTATACATTTCAAAATAGGCTGAAAATCGAGTCTCAAACGGTCAAATAACGGCTAGTAAAAGACAGAGTTCGGTTGACCGTTCGCAGACTTCGGATGACCGAACCAAGCTTCGGTTGAACCGAACCAAGGTCGGTCGACCGAACCAGGCCTATTAGGTCGACCGAACTACAACAAAGTCGACCGAACCTTCTCAGTCAAACCTCTCAGTATCTCTTCGGTTGATCCGAACTTGAGCTCGGTTGACCGAACTTCCAAAGTGATTTTTCACACGTTTTGAAATCTTTTGAAGTCTTTTAAAGTCTAAAAGGTTTTCTTTAATATGTAACAAGTAAGAACACTTGGAAAACTTTTCTAAAAGACTTATCTATGAAATCAAAGGCTTTTTGGATAAGAACACATGTAAAGATCATTTTGAAACTTAAGCCTTTTGAAAACGTGTTTATGAAAACATGTATGCAAGACTAGAGTGAGAAGCTTATGTTCATAAGAGCTTTGGTTAGAGCTTTAAAGATTACGACTAATGACGACAAAGCTAAACTAACCAAACTAAGTCTTCAATCTTCAATCTTCATAGATGAGCCTTGAATAGTATGACTTTGAATCTTGAACATGACTTGATTGAAGTACTTAGAGCTTCCTACAAGATTTCCAATATTCTATCACAAAGATTAAGATCATTAGACACAACATCAAATGTTTGTCCAATATCAAAAACAGAGTTCGTTCGCCCTTAGGGCTTACAATCTCCCCCTTTTTGATTATGACAAACTTTGATGTAATAAGATAGAATATGGACAATGTAAGTACATGGAAGCATGGCAAAAGGATCTAAGAACAAATAAGTACACAGACTAATGCTTAGAAGATACCAATTGTAAAGACAAATATATGCAAAAACATAAGCACTAGCATTATAAGTTCTTTTGCCATATAAACTAGGGACTCATATAAGAGCCCTATTTCCCAACCATCCTCCTTGCCTCCTTCCTTCCATCTAATATGTTTTGAGACAAAAGATATATAAAAAGCTCCCCCTCAAAACATGCCGGAAAGGATAAAAAAAACATGATTAATACACAAAGATTAATACACATTTTAGCAAGATTAATACACATTTTTCTCCCCCTTTGGCATAATCAAAAAGACTACAAACTCCATAGTTAATACACCATTTTTCTTGAAGAATGATCTTTTTGAATAAGCTTGGTTGATTTCAAAATACAAAGAGTCCATAATGACACATAAAAATAAAAAAAAATTAATTATGGCTCAAAAAGAATATCAACCAAAGCTAAAAACAAAGGAGATAGGGAATATAACCTTTAAGAACAATCTCCCCGTTTATCAAACATACGATGTTAGCTATTTGAGATAAAACCAAGTATGATACAAATTGACCAATTGTAAAACATGATACCAATTGTAAATATAGCCAATTGTAAAATACGTTTGAAAATATAGCTAACAAAGTACTAGTGGAAGTGATACAATGAATACATAAGTTAAGCATAAGTATCACAACCAAAAGAAGTAGAGGAAGTGTAAGAAAACACTTTGAGTACATTCCTCTAACAAGTTAATGGTTAGCTAAATGAGTGTAACAACTCTTAAAAGCAATACTAACCAAAAACTATAATGAGATCACAATGGATAAGACAAAGAAGAATATGATCTCAAAGTTATTAAGGGAGAATATATGTGATACCAATTGAAGACATAAACAACTATAACACATATAACTTCCAAAATAACTTACACAAGTTGGCTATAAGAGATAAAAGATGAAAGACAAGCCAACAAGTGATGTGATGATGTAAAATAAGAACAATTGAGCATACATCACATATTATGAGAGAGGTATGAGTTGAAAACATTTGAAAAACTCCCTCTTAGGTTGTGCCACTTCCAAACACTCAAATAGACACAACCCATGGCATAATGCCACAATCACAGTTTATATCCTAAGTCAAGCATCTAGACGATCAACCACATAAGATTAATGCTAAAGACTTGAATATAAACACAAACCCCTATATGCAATAAAGATCAAGTGAAAACTAAACATAGCATAAACAAAAACTTCCCCAAAGCATAAAACACTTCATAATAGAGGGGAGGGGGTAGTAAAAGGAGATTTCATCACAAAGATCAAATCATTAAGCTCACTCATAACATGCTCAAGAGAATCAAAAACATATGAAGAACAAGCATGTTATAAAATCTCCAAGGTGCCCATTTCAAGAACAATTGAACATTATATGGAAAGTAAGATCAATAATTGTTCAAGGAAATGAAAGAGATTGAGTTTAGGAATATCTCATTGAATTTGATGAATGCTTTTGCACTTTGAGTTCCTTCAATGAGTTCCTTGAGCTTCTCAATCTTCTTTGCATGACAAGTGTAGAGTCATCAATGATGGGTGAATTTTCTTTGATGAATCCTCTACAATCTTGTGATCCTTGGCATTTGACTCTTTTCTTGGAGTCTTAGCTCATTTGTGCCATTCCTTGTAGTTCATATCTTCTTCTTGAAGTTTAGAACTCTTTGTTACCTACAAAGGGATTCTTGAGAGCAAAAAATGGTACCTTTTTTCAAGGTCCTTCATGATTAGCTCAAAATCTCAAGTAACACAAATATGCATAAGGATCATGCAAATCAAAAACCAAAACAACTAGATGGATTCTTAAATGAATATGACATGATAAAACAAGAATCAATCAAGTTGCATATGCTACATCTCATAGATACCTTAGCTAAACTCAACATGGACAATAAAGAACATGCTAAAGGTTATCTATAAAAATATAAACTTCAAGAATGTGAGATGCAACATATATAAGAGCAAGCATATATAAATATCAAAAATACTTAAACACATTAATTAAAGTGTTAAGAGAAGGTGATTTTGATACCATTGCTTTCTTACCAAGTGATGAAGACATTGTATAGACACTTTGGCTCTTGTCATCACTTGATGCTTTGCTCTTGGTATCTAAGCAACTTGGTTCTCCAATTGATTAACATTTGAGCTTTGAGAAACCAAGTGTTAAGGAGTGCTTTTGAATTTCTTCCTTTGGCACAACTCCTTTAACTTCTCCCCAATGCCACTTCTCTTTGAATCAAATTCATTGAAGCTTGGTGGCATACATCTAACTTATAAGAACCTATAAGATCAAGGGAAGAGTAGCTTTTGGTACCCACTTTTGTTTGGGTCCATGGGGGTTAGTTGAAATACATTTAACTTTCCAAATAGTTTTTACCCCCTAAATACGCCAATGCGGAATTACCGGCCATAATCTTTACTTCAAGCGGTTATGCTAAAAATGAAGACGAGGCTCTGATACCAATTGTAAAACACAAGAGGGGGGGTGAATTGGGTTTTAACTAATCTTGGCAACTTTTTCGATTCTTTGCAATGCTAATACAAGTTTGAACAAGATGAATAAAAGCAATGCAAAACCCAATCAACAAGACAAAGGATTTAGAGTGGTTCGATTCACTTAGAATCTACATCCACTACCTTGAGCCGCACCCAAGGATTTCAAACAACTTCACTAAGAAGAATGTTTACAAATGTGGCTAACTCACTAAGAGTTTTACAACACAACCACAATACAAAAAGCTCACTAAGAACTTGCCCACACAAAGTAGGACTTTACAATTTGCCCACACAAAGTAGGACTTTTTACAAGATTTACCCAATCACTTAGAAAGGGAATTGAATGTTTAAAGAACAAGGAAGATCACTCTTATAAGTGAGAATGGATACCTTTGAAGCACAATCAATTTAGCTCTTGAACATATGAAGCACACTCTTTGTCTTGCTTTTTGAAATAACACCTTTGAATGATTTATATCATGGAGATCAAGTGTTTTTGCTTTGAAAGTGTTTTGGCTTGATGAGAGATCAATGAATATTTGATATGCAAGCCTTTGAATGTTTCTCTAGCTTTGGAGTATTTATACATTTCAAAATAGGCTGAAAATCGAGTCTCAAACGGTCAAATAACGGCTAGTAAAAAGACGTGAGTTCGGTTGACCGTTCGCAGACTTCGGATGACCGAACCAAGCTTCGGTTGAACCGAACCAAGGTCGGTCGACCGAACCAGGCCTATTAGGTCGACCGAACTACAACAAAGTCGACCGAACCTTCTCAGTCAAACCTCTCAGTATCTCTTCGGTTGATCCGAACTTGAGCTCGGTTGACCGAACTTCCAAAGTGATTTTTCACACGTTTTGAAATCTTTTGAAGTCTTTTAAAGTCTAAAAGGTTTTCTTTAATATGTAACAAGTAAGAACACTTGGAAAACTTTTCTAAAAGACTTATCTATGAAATCAAAGGCTTTTTGGATAAGAACACATGTAAAGATCATTTTGAAACTTAAGCCTTTTGAAAACGTGTTTATGAAAACATGTATGCAAGACTAGAGTGAGAAGCTTATGTTCATAAGAGCTTTGGTTAGAGCTTTAAAGATTACGACTAATGACGACAAAGCTAAACTAACCAAACTAAGTCTTCAATCTTCAATCTTCATAGATGAGCCTTGAATAGTATGACTTTGAATCTTGAACATGACTTGATTGAAGTACTTAGAGCTTCCTACAAGATTTCCAATATTCTATCACAAAGATTAAGATCATTAGACACAACATCAAATGTTTGTCCAATATCAAAAACAGAGTTCGTTCGCCCTTAGGGCTTACAACAACTACATTTATAATTTTTAATAGCTATTACTTTGATGGTTTATAACTATTATGTCAATAATATTTTTTAGGATTGTTGTAAATGAATTTTTTTTTTTGTAGTTGTAATATCTATCATTGTGGTAACTTATAACTATCAATGTCACACTTTATATATTAAAACACATTCAAATTCCCAGAATATAATTAAAAAGTATTACATTTAATTTTTTCTAATGTTCATCAATTCTTTTGCGTGTGATTTGTTCCATTCTATAATTGTGTTCTCTGACTGATTCATCAGTTGCGATGCAATGTTTTTCCGCTTTCCTGCATCGTACTCGGCGGTCGGCCATATAAAGAAACAATTGGATGAAAGGCTCTCTTCCTAATGTTCCATCATTCTCAGTAAGAAGACACCACAATTGTTAGGACTGCTGCTATGTTGTTCTGGTACTGTTCCCCACTCAAAATTTGGGAGGAACGTAGGTATCTTTTCACTTGGTAAAGCATCTCTCGTCCACGGGTTAAGAAATGAAAAAGCAACATAAGCAATTGGTTTATAATTGGTATCGATAACATGACTTTCGACATTCAGGCTGCTGAGACACCAACGTTTGCCTGTTTTCATGTCGATTGTGATCAACCAGTAGTGATCATTGCTACACACTGGGATGTGAAACTGTATATTTTCACACATTGAACGGATGTTAGTGAATAATTTTAAAATAGGTATTCAATTTTTGTAATAGATATGTCAGGTTTAGTAAATAATTATATGTAATATGCTGAATAGTCGTAATAATAGTTTAATATCATAATAGTTAAGGAAACTTTTTTCAACTTCCGTTGGTATCCATCGCTCTCCAACTTTGTTCATAGGCAAGTATGGTAGTGTTTTGAAGAATGTATCATCCATTAATTCAATTATATCCCCACTATTCCATTTTGCATCAGCTGCAACACTTGATAGTGTTGTTGTGAAGAAGAAGCGTCTAAACGTCGCTCCCTTTCTTTTTTTCCTGTTCAACATGTGTGCATAAACATTGATGATCGTGCTTTCCATTCTTTCTCCGACTTTTAGCGATCTCATGTCTCTCCTATTTAGGGTGAGGAGCCCATCCCTTAGGAATGGCACTTTCTCGGGTCCATCACCCCAAGAAAACTAAACCAGCGCATCCTCAACATTGACGACTTTACTTTTTTGTTTTTTCTTTCCTTTCCCCTTTGGGGGTCTTACCTTTTCTGTTTTTTCAGTTTCTTCAACTGTAGGGTCAATCTAATTTAATACAAAACAAATTTGTTTTTACAAACCAAACAGTTTGGAAAAGACATTTTCCTAAATAATGATTGAGTGAATAGGCATTGTTGGACTTTAACATTTTCTGCTTTTTTCGTTTTAGACATAAACAAATTTTTTGTACATTGTTAGACTTTATTTTTTTTTACGGGCATTCAGAAATGAAAAAAAAAATGAAAATCCGGCCAAAATGTGGCCGTTGAGTAAAACGGTGTCGTTTGACTGAGGGGCACAATAGTCAAATTACAAATATAAATAAAGAAAAAAAATAAAACCGACCGCTTTGCAAACCCGACCCATTTTCCCAACCTCCTCCCTCCGGCTAAACACCACCATCCACCTCCCTTCGACAGAACATCATCATCCCACCACCATCCTCCTCCATAATTATAATCCAATAACAAAGGTCCAAAACAGAAGCAAGAAATAAAAACTTGCCCCAAAAGAAAAAGGAAATTAACAAATTATCAAAGATTTTCACCATTCACAATCTCCCAAAATTGATTCTTGAATTACAAAATTAATTCAAGAAACAACATAAATCCAATGCCTCCACCAACACCCTTCCTAGACCACCTCGACATCCCACACCACCTGAATCTCCACTTCCTCATACATATATTTTTGCTGGAAATCAAGATTGAAGAGATGATTGCACTAATATGGAAGACGATTCTCACATTTGTAAAGAGAAGGAGTCTTAGATCGTGACATATTAGATATCAAAGCAAAACTTTCAGACTCACTCAACTTTCAAACTTTCAGACTTTCAAGAATTATTCAAAAAAAATTCTTGAATAATCATCATGCTTTGTTTAATCAGCTAAAATATTGATTTTTTTTTGGTGGGTTTTGTTATTTTGCTCTTGATTTGTGATAATCGTGTTTTGTTTCATTATAAGTTAAAATTGTGAAAGTTTGCTTTTTTCTTGGTGGGTTTTTGTTCTTGATTTTGGGAGGAAGAAGGATTTAAAGAAATGGGTATTTGCTTCTAGTGGTTCCTGTTATTTTGCTTATTTTATTAACAAATTCGGTGGCGGCAGCGGGGCAGTAGAGCTGCGGAGGAGCGTGCCTTGCATTAGATTCCCAAAAGACTTATATAGCTAATGACAAAGACTTATTTTTTTCTTTATTTATATTTGTAATTTGATTATTGTACCCCTCAGTAAAACGACACCGTTTTACTCAACGGTCACATTTTGGCCGGATTTTCATATTTTTGTTTTATTTCTGAATGCCCGTAAAAAGATAAAGTCTATCAATGTACAAAAAAATTGTTTATGTCTAAAAAGAGAAAAGTAGAAATTGTTAAAGTCCAACCATGGCTATTCACTCATAATGATTTTGTAAATCAATAATAGTTATTGGACACATGTAATACAGCTTTTAGGAATACAATAAATAGATATGTTGCACATACCTCAAGTTTTTCATCATCATTTGCCGGGTTGTTTCGATCTTCATCGTCTCCTGGCACCGCTCTCCTTCTTCTTGAATATGTTATTGTTATTGGGGTATCCACTCTTGGTTCAACAAAGGATGTTTCTAGTGGTGACTCTATTTCTTCTTCGGCCTTCTTTGAAATAATCTGTCATTTTATACGCTCCGACTTGATTTCATATTTCCTTTCAAGGTTATATAAATCTTCCAGTGTACGGTTACCTGTAGAAGATATTTTCCTCTTTTTTTTTTTTTTTTTGGAACGGGTTCACTTTTGTCTTTTTCGTCTTCCTCCTCCTCACCTTCATAAATTTCTTCCTCCACATTTGTGATCCAATCTCCCGAATGCTGTGCATTTTAACTGGAACATTTTGATTGTCCCAGTATTTTGATGTTGTTGTGAGCCTTGATGTGTGCTGTGCCCGGTCACGTAGTCAAGATAATGAATTTGTTTTAAGGTGTGGGGAAACAGTATTAAACTGGTTAACATTATAAAACAATATAAAAGTCTAATAGATACACATAGCTATTTTGTACATTACACATAGCTATTAAACACATATGTTATAGGTATTATATATAGAAGTTACAGTTACTTTTAGTAAAGTTGGAATCTTTTAATGTTGTAATTGTTAACATAATAAGTATATGTTCTGCAACTTACCATTGTAGTTTTCATTTATATTTGTCAATACTTGTAATATTTATTATCTACATCTGTTATAGCTATTATTATAATATGTTACAATTATTTACCTAAAAAATAAAAGTATGCATCACAGTTTCATTCATTAGACTGGATCAAAACAGTAAATTATTTCCCTTACTGTTATTAAGAATGTGACATATAGCTCTTATTCGTAATTGTAATAACTGTAAACAGGTCATACCATCATGAAATGCATATTTCCAACAGTCTTTACGTTCGTCTGGTCTGAAGCCATTTTTATTTTATTTGTTACCAGTCTTTCGTGCATCACTGCTGCAAAATACTCTGCCCAATTGTATTTTTTTTGCATCTGTCAACTGCTCCAACATCATTGCATACATCATGTTCACGCTTTCGGTAGTATCTGCCAACATTGTTGTAGACATTACAAACAAGATGTATAGGACACACCACTTGTCATCAGCTTCTATTTCATCTTCTTCCAACAGTCTTTTCATTAATTCCTCCTTCATGTAAGCTTTTTTGCTAATCTTTACATGATAGTTAGTTGTACAGTATTCCTTAGCCCATGGTGCTTTTGGCAGTAGTTTTTCATTGAAGGTTTCCCCTTGTTTTTCACACCATATACTCTCTCAATATCTGCTACTGTAATGTACAGCTTACGGCCACCAGAGAGTAGTATACATTTTTCACCAGCGTCGTAGTTTTCGGCAAAAAATCTGCACGCATCCCCCATAAATTTTAGACAGTTTTATATGAGTGAATCCAAAAAAACCAGACACTTTAAACCTGTCTAATTTATTTTTGTATATAGATTTGTTCCTTTAATCTGACTATTGATATGTACAATACGTTTAAAACCACTGGATACTTGAATAACTTGTTTATTTTGATACGTAATTATGTATCAATAGAAGAATGACTATTATGATATTTGTAAAATTGCTGTAAGCTTTTCTAGGTTTTGCAATTTTTTACCCAAATTAGTTTTTACTGTTCTATTTAAATTATTCTAAATGTGTTTGATCGATTAATTAGGGTGAACGTGTGCGGAGATTACCCCGATTAATAGTTATTGATGAAGTTTAATGGTTGATTTTCGTGGGAAGGTGGGTAATCGCCATTAATGGTGAAGGAAATCGTGGGTCGAAGTCGAAGCAGTAGGCTGTCGATTGATTGGGGGTGAACGTGTGGGAGGTTACCGATTAATAGGCATTGATGAGGTTTAATGGCTGATTTTCAGTGGGAAAGTGGTTAATCGCTATTAACGATGAAGGTCATCGTGGGAGGAAGACGAAGCAAGGCCATTTGGGGTTTCTATGTTAGATTATTGGGTGTGTCGCATTTTTTATTTTTGGCTGCAATACACGCCTTTCTTGGGCTTTGGATCTGAAGCGCTTTTATCTATTGGTTGGATCGCTGTTTTGCAGGTGCTAAACCCCTAACTGGGCCGGAAACCACCCATATTATTTTGCATTTACTTGGAGAAAATGCCAAAAAAGAGTTCCCAACACAAAAATTCCAATTTCCTACAAAAAAAAAAATGCTATGTCAAAGTGCTCTGGGCTTGAGTAAGAATGCTATGTACCATTCGCGTACAAAGCATATCGATATCAGATATCACTGGTTAAGTGATGCTGTGGAGGAGAAGCTGTTCAAGTTGAAGGAGATTCACACTAACAAGAACGCTCCTGATATGCTGACAAAGCATGTTCCTCGGGGAAAGTTCGAGCTGTGCGTCGGTTTGGCCGGCATGGATTTCATTGACTATTACTGGAGTAATTCCCCTACTGGAGCTGAAGGGGGAGATTGTTAGAAGGTTCAGCTCCATTGTGATTGGTTGGTCAAATTCAATATTAAGTAATATTGATGGTTGTTGGCGGATGAATTAAGGGTCGTGATTGGTCAATATCTACCTCCTTAATTCAAGGGACATTGTCTCCAAAGCTTCTACTATAAATAGAGGCATTTGCTGAAGGCCAACACACACCAAAAAAACTGGGAGACACCAAAACGAGAGCAACAAGGAGTTGTATGCTCTGTGAGAGTTGAGAGACATTCTCTGTCAGGAACACCTGTTCTGAATGCAGGAACTCCTGTTTTTGAGTGTGGGAAATCAGTATTCCTTATGAGAATACTGGAGTGGGTAGAATTGTGAGATATCAGAACTATATCCGAGGGAGAGAAAAATTGAGTGAGTGTGAGTTACTCAATATTTTATGTATTCAATTTACCACATAGTGAAATATTTTTTTGGAGACTGTCCCGTGGTTTTTTCCCTCTGATTCAAAGAGGGTTTCCACGTTAAAAATTCTCGGTGTCATTATTCTTCTTTCTATTCAGTATTTGATTTATACTGTTGTTATTCCGCTGCGTGCGCATTACTTGAAACTCTATCTCGATCCCAACAACTGGTTTCGGAGCAGAAGAAACCTCAACATACCTATCATAGATAAGATAACTGAAGAAGATGAAAGCGCGTCACTTTGGAGGCCAGGAATGTAAGGAGAAAAGGAGGTGGAGAAGAGGTGGGGCGTGAGGGAAAACAGGGGTTGCTAATGGTGGTGTTGCAATTGTTGCAGACTTGAGAGAGTTGAATGGAGGAGATTCCAGGTGAAAGAATGGGGGTTATTCATTTCTTGATAATAAATAAATAAATTTATCAAATCTTTAATAATCAGATTAACAAAATAAAATAAATTTCTTTGATGATGGGGTGTCGGGATGCGGGGAGTCTGGGATGGGGCAGGGACGAAAATAGGAGGGTCCCAATATTTTTATAAATATTAATAGGTATAGTAAATTTTATATATAGTTTGGAAAAAAAATTCAATATTGTCCCCCAAGAATTTTTTTTGCCGTTTTTATATGTAGTTCGACATACTGTTTCAGTTTCGCCCCCCTCACCCCACCCCACCCCACCCCAAAGCTAAATTCCTGGTTTCGTCCTTGGCATGGAGGGAGGGGGTGGGTGGGGTGGTTATGGAGGAAAGGATGGGGGTGGGGAAGATGGAGATGGTGGTGGTGGTTATGGTGGAAAGGGTGGGGAGGGCATATGGAGATGATGGTGGTGATTGTTGGGTTGGGTCGGGTTGTAAACGGGTAGGTCAGGTAAAATTGGGTGATTTTCTTGTGTGGACGAAATTGTCCCTAATCTGATCGGCACATACCAGTCACGTGAACGATATTGGTCAGAATTTTGAATTTTTTTTTATATCAGAGCACTCGTAAATCGTTGAAGTCCAGTTAGAGTCGAAAACAAAGTTTAAATCTAAAATTCGAAAAGTAAAAATAGTTTAAGTTCAAAATAGGTCATTCTCTTAAAAAAAATATGGACTAAATTTTATATAATCCTATATGTAAAAGACTTAAATGCCTTCACATTTGTTGGGAGTGTGATATTAGAAATAAATGTCTCCTAAGTCCAGCTTGAAACTACCAAAATTAAATAACGAGTAAGTAAAGTAAAAATATCATTGTGAAAAAATGAGACAATTAATTTGAGACAAGAAAAAAAGTGATTTTGGAACGACTAATTTAAGATGGGGAGTACTATGTAAAACATTTTCCATGCATGTTCTACTCGTTATCACCTCCCCTAAAAATAAAAATAGAAAACAGTCGTTAGCACCTCAATAATTCAAATATAGATATTTTTTTTCTTCTTTCTAAACTCTATATAATAAATACCCCATTTCTCAACTCATAGCCAGAATTGAGAAGAAGTAGTAGAAATATTTCTGCATGCATGGCTTATTTGAGCACTAAACCAATTATGATTAATATTGTTTATTTATTTTTCTTCTTTTTTGCTAATTTGGTCATTTCTTCAAAAGCACAATCTGTATCAGTCATTTACGTACTTGGGGATTCTCTTGTGGATGTTTGCAACAACAATGAGCTTCATCCTTCCGTTAATAAGGCCAATTATCCTTACAATGGGGTTGACTATCCCGGTGGAATACCAACTGGAAGATATTGCAATGTCAAAAATTCTGCTGATTTAATAGGTATTCTCTCTGTTTCGCAATTTCATAATAGAAATAATTCTAAATAGATTAATATAGATTAAGAAAGGGAGAGACAAAATATATTTTTACTCTTATACTCTTAATTTAGTTTATTCTGAAATATTAATCTCTTCTATTTCTAAAGGGAAATTTTAAAAATATACTTAAAAGTTTGGAAATGACATTATTTTGAAAAGAGATGGTTGAACCACCCATCACACATGAGATAAGTAATCAAAGATATTGTGTTATATAATCACGAATCTAAACATTCACTATCAATTCGAAATATTCATTTAACATAGCAAGTTCCAATAGTCGTAAGTACTGATCAAGCCCATGAGTCACCTTCGAGCCTATGAGCCTTACGGAGGTGTAAAAAAATCCTAAATGAAGGGAGTAACTAAAGCCACAGACCATAAAACTCCATTACACTAAGGCCTAGTTTGGTTGGGGTAAGAAGAGAAAGTAAATTGAGGGAAGTAAATGTGGAAGTACATGAGCTATTTACTTTGTTTGGCTGGAGTGGAATTGAAAAATGAGGTAAATGTGGAAGGGGAGAGGTCCTCCTCCACACCAGCATTTTAGCCCTTACAATTTTGGAAGGGTTGGAATGTAAATGATGTGGAAATATCACTTTTAATACAATGAAACACTTCTTTTCCACTTATACCAAACAAGATGGCAGTGTAAGGGTGTCACTCCCCTTCCCCTAATAAAGGCTTTGTTTGGTTTGATGAAGGGAAGGGGTAAGGGGAGTGACATCAATTACTTTCCCTAGGGGAAGGGGAGAGTGAAGTAAGTGAATGTACATCTATTGCGTTTGGTAGGGGTGGAGAAGAAGTAAATTGTGAATTTTTTATTATTTAATTATATAACTTTATTTGTTAGATTGACTATCATGCTCTATTTTATGGTGAAAATCGGATGTCTCCGTGTATGTCCCCATTTATGTACCCAACTAATCAGAATTCGTTATGTAAATATTTCTTCCAATTATAAATACACATGACGGATTGTGATTGATTGGGTATAAGAATGAGGACATACACGGGGACAAATGATTTCCCCCCCTTATTTTAGTGGAAAAGATGGATGGCGTGGGGGCAACAATGAAATATTGAGGAAACTATTTTGTCCTTTAGTGATAAACAACTCAATCTAAAATTGGAGGAGCTATTTTGCTGATGTAGAGAGGAAGGAGTTCCCTCTTTCAATTTACTTCCACTCCTTCAAACACCCCAACCAAACAAAGTAAATGAGTCATTTACCTCACAATTTACATTTCCTACTCATCTCCTTCCACTTTACACCCAACCAAATAAAGAACAAAGTAAATGGTGTCATTCCCGACAAATTAGCCTATTTGGTCCTTTTCGTTTTTTGAGATTGCAATTAAGGTTCCATTCGTTTTATTTGACTTTTAATGTATATATTATTTTTTTGACCTGCCATTAGAGAACTTCCGTCCAGTTTTCTATCTATTTTTCGTCAACACATGTATGTGCCTCACATGTGAGGTATTTTTTAGAGGTATTTCAGACATTTCAATCAATTTCCAACAAGAAAAAAACATGGGTACTCAATTATTAAACAAATAACTAAGAATACCCAATTTAAGCTAACAAAAAATTTCTAAACACATCTTCTCCATCTTCATCATCTACACTTTTCACCACCACCACCACATGCAACACCCTTCAAAATCAAAATCTTTTTGAAAAATACAAATGAAATTTCCATAAAGGAAAAAAAGGGAAAGGAAAATCTCCATCAAACAAATATAAAGTAAATGAAGTTGCAAGATGTAAATCAACAAAATCCAAACTAATTACAAAGTGTAAAATGTTGTACCCAGAGGGAGCCTTCATGGGCTGTGACCAATGATTCGCCTTGAGGCAATTATTTTATACGTTCTTCAATGTTATTTTTACATCTTGTTGATTTTTTCTTGTTATCCTAATTGTAAAATAGTAAATATATATTTTTTTTTTATCAAAGTGAAGAAACATGCTTATGTTTCTCTTTTCCCCTCTTCAAAAAAAGAGTAGCTTATATTTCCTTTTCTAAATCATACCCTTCTTGAAGCCCCATTGAATTATGCAAATGATTTTCTTAGGCTCGCTATTTATCACGTCCTATATCTGATCAAAGATTTGAAAATCCTGGTTATACGTCCAGTTCGCCTTTGCAAATTCGGACTATCATCGGTTAAATTAACATAAAAAAAATTCCTTAAATCCATCCTCTATTTTGCAAATTCTTGACAGTTTCTTGAACAATTTGAAATGGGTTTTGATAAGTATATCAATTAACCAAAAGAATCTGCAATTTCGTTAAACCATTTAAAATGAATCTTGTTAACTTTCTTGAACCATTTCAAATGGGTTTTGATAAGTATATCAATTAACCAAAGAATCTGCAATTTCTGTTACCATTTGAAATAAATCTTGTTAACTTTCTTGAACTATTTGAAATGGGTTTCTTCAATCTTGTTCGCATTTTTGAACCAATTAACCATTTAAAATGAATCTTGTTAACCAATTAACCATTTGAAATGAGTTTTAAGTTATCTCTGTGATTCATGCACAACACCAAAGATCCTGGGAATTCTAATTACCAGCAACTATTAACTACCTTTAATGGCGGTAGATTATGGTAGTGGTGGTGGTGATGGAGAAGGGTGTAAGTGTGAGAGGATAATATTGGGGAAGATGGCGGCGGCGGCGGCGGCGGCGGGGTTGATGTTGGGGAAAGAAGAAAAGTGTTGAAGTTGAAGAAAAACAATTGGGTACCAAAAGTTTTAATTTTACAATCGAGTACACATAATCATTTTTTTAGGGAGAGAAATAGAATGAAATTCCTAGATTACCCCTAAAAATAAACACACGCCTATGTTGATGGAAAATAGACAGAAAAGTAGACGAAAGTCCTCTAATGACAGGTCGAATAAACAATTTGGACCTTAAAAGTTAAAATAAAACGAATGGGGACCTTAAAAGCAATCTCAAAAAATAAATACGACCAAATAGGTTATTGTGCCTGTCATTCCCCCTCTCGTTCCTTGTTCGCGAACAAAACAAAGCCTAAAATAAATATCTATAGTATAATAAATGTTTTGATGTCATCTTCTTCGGCAAAATGGCTTAATTGGTCTTTTATGTATTTACGATTCTCTTTTAACATCCTGTTTGTTTAATTTTGACTTTTAACGTCCTGATTGTTTTTACGATCTGCCATAAAAGGACTTCCGTCCAATTTTCTGTGATTTGCCCGTTTGTCTAGTCATCTGGTCAACTTTTTTGTCTTATTACTAGGGTTATTTATGTCATTCTATCTTACCCAATTCAGTAAAAATCCCTAAAAAAACTAACCAAATCGATTTCCCTTTCCATTTCGCTAAGTTAGAAAGAACAATTAGGGTTTTCCTCTTCATCATCCACGTAATAACAACTCTGATTCTAGCTATTATCCAAGGATCTCACCTGAATTTTTTTTTGACTTTCCGGTTCGTATTACTGAATATTGAGTGAAAAAAAAAAATTAAAGACAAGTCTTGATATATTCATACGACGGCCAACAAACCTGCAGAATATGATTAGTATTCCCATTAAACTTGACTATAAAGTGAATATATATGAATATAAAAACTTGTTTATTGAAAATTTTGAACACTACATGACTGGGTTTTTCGTTTTGTTCTGATTTATTGACTTAGTATTCTGGGATCTGTGATAATTAGCATTTTTTATAAACAAAGTGTACAAAATAAAATCAATTGCAATAGCACTTATTGAAGGAAGTTATAAGGATCAGTACAAGCTTATTTATGATTATTTGGAGGAACTTAGAAGAAGCAATCCAGGCACTTCATGGTATGTGGAACCAGTAATTGATGAAAAAATTGGCTAGGAAATGTTCAGCAAGTTATATGTCTGCCTTGGGGAAATAAAAGAAGGGTTCAGGGTTGGATGTAGAAAAGTTGTTGGTCTTGATGGAACCTTTCTCAGAGGATCTCACCTAGGACTTTGCTCACGATAGTTGGATTTGGTTTTTGAAAGGAATCAAGTATGATCTTGGAATGGCAATGACTGAAGAATGGTGCATAATTTATGATAGACAGAAGGTTAATTTTTGTTTTGCTATTTGTAACATATTTTCTGTGATTATGTTCATATTGACATATTTGATGTTTTGACTTGTAAGGTTTGGGAGCTTCTGTTGCTGATGAAATGCCTATGGCTGAACATAGACATTGTTTAAGGCACATACACTGCAACTTCAAGAACTTGCACCCATGTATTGCCTTAAGAGGTCAGATATGGAGGTGTGGTAAGGCAACTTACCTTAGACAGTTTGAAACAAAATATGAGAAATTAAAGGTCCTAGATGAGGCTGCCCATGCTTGGTTTGTGAAGCATACTCACCCTGTTCATTGGAGTAGGTCACATTTTAGATTAGATACAAAATGTGATCACTTATTGAACAACCATTGTGAGACATTTAATAGACACTTGTTATCAGCTAGGGCAAAGCCAATTTTAGGAATGTTAGAAAGCATAAGAGTCTATATGATGTTGACAATGTAATCAAGAAGACAGTGGGCTGAAAAATACAATGGAGATGTTTGACCAAGGATCTTAACCTTACATGAAAAGAGGAAAAAAGATTAAAGAATCTGGTTTGCCACTTTCTCAGGAGGGAACCTATTTGAGGTAAATATTGTGTTAATATATGTGGTTTCTTTGTCTTCTAAATGCTTTTATTAATTGATTTGTTGTGTTAATATAGGTGAGACATGGGGATAACTCAAGATCAATTTGTTGTGAATACTGAATTGAGGACATGTTCATGTAGAGGTTGGGAGCTATCTGGGATCCCTTATGCACATGTTGTTTCAGCATTGTCAAAGGAAGGCATGAATGTTGCTGAGTTTGTTGATAATTGATACGGAATAAAAGCTTACAAGAGGGCATATGCTCCAATCAATGGTCCAGCAAATGGACAAAAAATTGGCCCAGATCTTATAAGGGACCTGTTTTGCCACCAAGGAAATTGAGACAAATTGGGAGACCTCAGTTGAATAGGAGGTTGGAGAAAGATAAAAAGGGAAGCAAGAAAAAATGGTGCTTCCAATAACCAATACTGATGGAAGAGAAAGGCTATCTAGAGATTGTTTGTGGGATAGGTAAGTGCGGATATTGCAAGCAAACTGGGCATAATCAAAGGAAGTGTCCAGAAAAAATGGCAGGTGTTGATGAATCTTCTTCAAGAATGTCCTAAAATATGAATTGGGGTAGCAAGTGCTAAGAATTTGGGTGCAACAAAAGATCATGCCCAACAAACCTTGCATCTAATGTTGACCCAACCACTGATGATATGGCTGATTTTGATGAGATGATAGCTGAAGACCAAGCACAAATGGAAGAAACGTGAGGGGAATTTGTTGTTGAAGACACTCAACACTTTACCCATGAAGAGGCTAATGCTGAAACAATTGGTCAACAAAATGTGACTTCTACATCTAAGGTGAATAACTTGGCTGAATTAATTGAGTTGTAATGTTATTAAATGACAGTCCAATGGTCTTATTTTATGTTTCGGGGTAAGAAAAAAAGTAGGGGACCATTTAAATGTAGCTACTGTCAAAGGGTTGACCACACAAAAGCTTCATCTGCTGAGAGAAAAATAGGCTTCAAGTAAAGAAGACTTGGCATTTATGCCAAAACAATGATGAATTCACCATTAAAAACATTTTGAACTTCAACTTTATTTTTTTCCATTAAGTTAATTATGTTTTGATGGTCAAAATTTGGATTTAGTTTGACTTTTGGTTATGGCTGCCAATATGGCACTATGTACTTTGACACAATTGCCTTTATTTTGGCTTTAGCTTTTGTATGCCAATATGGCACTATGTACTTTGACACAATTTCCTTTGATGCAGCTATTATTGCTGGGAAATTGATTGTGTGTCAGCAGTTACAAAAGGAGGGAAAGAAAAAGGAAAGAGAGAGAGAGAGAGAGAGAGAAAATATGGGATTTGTTTGAGTGATGTGACTTTGAGTGAACAATTGAAAGGGAAAAACGGTGCTCGATTGGGGCGATTCTTAGGTGCGTTTCGAAGGTAATCAAAAGACCTATGCGTGAGCGCTGACAGATTGCGATTCCGAATTCATAGCAGAAAGTTATTGCACCGGGAAAAGGGCTGAAATTATGATTTCGGGATTTCTTCAATTTCTTGTTTAATTGTCTATCTTAAGAAGTAATTATCTTACACCTTTGTGTTTTTAGTTATAAAGCTCATGAAATTAGTACTTTGAATTATAGATTTGAGTATGAACTGTTTGTACATGATTTATTGCATAAAATGGATGAAGGTCAGATTATATGCATTTTATGTGGTTGATCGTCGATTAATTGGATTTTGGTATTTTGGAATTGAATTGTTGTTTATGTCGCTGCCCTATACTTGAATTTGTTGTTAATTGATGAACCTTGTCATTTGCTTATCGCATTTATGATGTCGTCTAATTGTTATTGTCCGTCAATTTCGTCGCCTCGTTTTGAGCTCTTGTCTAGGAATTACTATATAACAGGATTCATTTGAATATATATATATATATATATATATATATATATATATATATATATATATATATATATATATGAATGTGTAAGAAAATTCTTGGGCCCTCGCCTGATGAGGCAATCATTGGGAATGTAACGGTTTTGTGGAGTTCATGGTGTTGAACGATGACACAATGTAGAATGGATCCTTAAAATCTTGGACCCGTTCGTTTAGGGGGTCAAATTTAACCCATGTGATTTGAAATTCTTGAGCCATCCTAACTTGGCCGACTGTTAGGGCCACTACAATTATTATTGTAAAGTTGTGAATAGGTAATTGAGCTCGAATCGTGGGAAGTGTGTGTGTGTGTGTGTGTCATAGCAATAACTAGTCTCGTAACGTCTAGCAATGTGTATTTCCGTTATGTCTTGTGAGTATAACATGGTGCTCGAAGCACATTCCAATTTATAAGTGTTAAGATGTGAAGAGAATTGTTATTAACTTATTTGGTATTGTTTTGGTCTTATTTGTTATTTGGTTTGAGTCTAAAATTTATAAGTTGGGTTGGGGATGTTAAGTTTCAGAAATGGAACTTTTACATGTGTTTTTGTCATTAAAATATGTTTCAGCAGGTTGAGGACAAAGTACTGGGAGCTAATGCCTTGTTGCGGAATATACATGTGGACGAATGGTTCGTCTGCGTCTTTGTCCGTTGACTCTGCGGTCGATCAGTACGTACAATGTGCTTCGTTCGTATTTTTGGTACACTTCCTGCAGACGATGCTTCGTCCGGGGTTTGCGTCTGCGACCTGTGTTGGTCTGTTTTAAACTCTATTTCTTTTCGTGTTCAAGTATAGTGTGTCCTTGTTCAGCCTTTTCCTTTTCTTATTTTGCAGATGATGATGGTGCTGAGCCATACTGGATGATACTTGGGAATGGGAATATGAATAGTGACTTCATAACATATCTATGTAATAATGAAACACGTAGTAGTGAACACTTAGTTGTATTTCCCTTTTGCCGTTTAGAACTTATTTCTATTTTAGTACTCTTTTTCCATTGTAATACTTTTAGACTCCTTTTGATTTATATATGCAATATTCACTTTTAGTAACTCTGTAAGGGGCTTTGGTGTCTCATTGACTGATGAGACACTCATGTCACCATTTTGGATACGAGGTGTGACACAAATCTGATCAACGTTCAAAGTCCAGTCAACCAACTCAATGGTTTAGGACACTCGGATGCACATATGAGTTCATGCACCCTAACACACCGGATCGATTCTCCATCATTCCAATCCAACCGTCTAAATTTACTCCTTTTAATTTGCCTGACTTATAATACACCAACCACACAATTTTTTTTTATCTCTTTTAGCAACACCTCTTCTCTGCCGAAACCTTTGTACGCGAGTGTGCTCCACCCCCCAATGAATCTCTCTTCCATCTTTAATGGATATCGCTTCCATTTTTGGAGGACATAGATAAAAATATTTACACCTTTGTCAACAGTTTCTTATGACGATGGCTAGAATTGCACAAAACTCTAAAGAAGACAATTAGTTGGTCTTTCACTGGAGAGTAACGTCAAATTCTAGTGTAACAACATGCGTTTCCACCTTGACTAAAACCAATCGAAATATTACGATTTCGATTATATCCAATACTTTCCTCCAATCTCTAGCGCAACCGATGTTATGATTAATGTTGGAAAATAAGTAGACAACTATTCAATAACTTTTTAAGAAACAATTGACTTGTTCAAAACATAACTGTCAGATTATTGATTCTACAAATTAAAATTGTTAGCACATACTGACAAGTGATAACAGTAAATATCATGAACCAAATGGAGAAAATCTAGCATTCAATCTGAGACAGAAATAACAAATCAAATTGAATTTGAATTGATATACCATAATTTGCTGGTTGTTGGATGAGATTTAAGAGGGCAGCGTAAGTATCAAAATATGAATAATTGATAACATTGAGTTCTGACTTCAATCCCTGCAACTAGGGGTGTGCATTCGGTATTCGGTTTGGTCTTCGTAACAAAATTTCGGATTTTGGTTCCGTTTTTTTACGTTTTATAAAAATCGAAACCGAACCAAAATTTTATGAAAACCGTATACTGAATACCGAAATTATTTTTGTATGGTTCGGTTTGTACCGAAATTTTATTTTTTTTCTTGTGGAGCCAACTTAATAAAAAATAAAAAACAATAAAATTATAATGCACAATTAAAATAAAAATAATAAATTAAGAATTAAGAATAACTATACAACAATAACATAATTATTATTAGATTATTATTAAATTATTATTTTAATAATAACTATACAACAATAACATAACTATATAAATTATTATTAAAAATTAAAACTATACAATAATAATATAACTCATTAAATCCCCAATCATTCGGGGTATTGGTGGTAATATTTGACAATAAATGTACAAAGTGTCTGCTCCCCGAATGCCACTGAAACAGATGGATTGAAGACAGATCTAAGTAATATTATTAATACGTATAAGTATACTACATTTTTAATAATAGTATTAATAATAAATTGGTCTATTATGTATTTTGGAAATTCGGTTTTTAAAAATTGAAAACCGAATACCAAATCGAATTATTTTGATTTTTTTAAAAATCGAACCGAATAAACCAAAATAGCAAATCATATAATATAATTTTGTTTGGTTCAATTCGTAATTTCATTTTAAACGAATAGTGAACACTCTGCAACATCGACGTTAACTGCTGGGTATACTTGTTGACGTAGGTATTCACTTCGTTGTTACAATCCTCCATGCTGCTATCGTATCTATGTGCTGGAGTGCACCCTAGTTGCCCTACTCCGGACCACGACTAACTTACGCGCCCCATGCCATTTTGAAAGTATTGAGTAATGACCATTTTAGGTAAAATTATTCATAAATTTTGATATGTTGTTAGCACATGCTATTACATGTATTGTGTAGTAAATTAATAAAATTGTTACATGTGACACAAATCACAATGTTGTTGAAATCCATAACAGAATCACCATTGATGATCAGAAAGCACAAAGATGAGAGAAAACTCAGAGAAATAAAATGCAGAGAAAATAAGGAGAGTTTTGTGGAAATTTTCTTCAATTTTCGTTAAAATGAAAGTGAGCACTTTGCTCAGTATTTATACAAAGTAGAGGCGGTTATAACTAACTAATTATCTAATTAATTACTAACTAACTGAGGGTTAGATAAATAAAGAAAGTAAACTAATCTTCTAATTATGTACAACCATTTCTAGGCTAAAAGTCTAGAATAGAAACTAGTCTAATTGTTTTATCTAGACTAGACTATTTTATTTACACTGTCATTGGGCTGCCTGGTTTGGTCTCGCCCCAATGCACATTTTATTTCAGTCTTCTTTCATCCAAAGTCATCAGCCTAACTTTGCCTTTTATTTCTTTCTTCTTTGGATACTATTCTCATAACATTTGCATCCTCTTCATTGTATGCCTTATTCTTCTTCTTTAATTCTAGAATTAAACCAGCTTGCACTACAAATTTGTTACTTGATTTTAACAGCCCCCCACAAGATGGTAATCTGAACATATCAAAGAGTCCTAAACTTTGCACCAGAAAGTTCAATCATGCTGCTGAAAGTGGCTTAGTAAATATATCAGCAAGTTGTCTTTCTGAGCTTACTGGTAAAGGTTTTATCAATTGTGCCAAGTATTTTTGTCTAACAACATGACAATCAATCTCCACATGTTTAGTTCTTTCATGAAAAACTGGATTTTCTGCAATGTGAATTGCACTTTTGCTATCACAGAACATAGGAACAACCTTTTTTTTATTTATTTACTTCCAAGTCTTTAACTAGATTAACTAGCCATTGGACCTCACAAGTAGTTAATTCCATTGCTCTATATTCTGCCTCTGTAGAACTTCTTGACACAATGGGTTGTTTCTTTGATCTCCATGATATGAGAGCATCACCAAGAAATACACACATGCCTGTCACACTTCTTCTTGTTTCCACACAACCTGCCCAGTCACTATCAGTGAAAGCTTTGAGTTCCAAGGTGTTCTAGGCAGGGTAAAAAAGTCCTTGTCCTGGTGCAGACTTAATGTACCTTAGTACTCTATGTGCAGCCTTTCAATGCACAATGGTTGGCTTGTCTAGGAACTGACTGAGTTGCTGAATAGAAAATGAAATATTTGGCCTTGTAACTGTTAGTTATAGCAGTTTCCCAATTAATCTTCTATAGGCTGTAATGTTAGTGAAAAGTTTTGAATCACCATGTGAAAGCTTTATCACAGTTTCCATTGGTGTATTTACAGGTGCACAATTAGTAAAACCTTCTTCCTCTAGCATATCCAATGCATATTTTCTCTGTGAAAGTACAAGACCCTCTTTATTTCTAAGGATCTCAATCCCAAGAAAGTATTTTAGCTCACCTAAGTCCTTATCTTGAATTTATCATGTAAAAACCTTTTAACTGAATCAATTTCTTCTTTGCTGTCACTTACTAGTATTACATAATCAATATAAACTAGTAATGCAATGAAACTTCCTATCTCAGATCCTTTCTTGATGAATATGCTGTAATCATGCCATGATTGTACAAAGCCTTGTGATTGTAATTCAGTAGTAAGCTTTGTGTTTCATTATCTACTAGCTTGCTTTAATCCATATAATGACTTCCAATGTTTGCAAACCAAATTACTTTTAGGATCTACATATCCAGGAGGTGGAATCATATATATATCCTCATGCAATTCTCCATGGAGAAAAGCATTATTGATGTCTAGTTGGTGAATGAACCAACCATTTGCCACAGCTAAAGCCAACAATGTTCTAACAGAAGTCATTTTGGCTACAGAAGAGAAGGTGTTTAGGTAATCAATTCCTTCTTGTTGTGTGTACCCCTTAGCCACTAATCTGGCCTTGTATCTTTCTAACTCTCCATTAGACTTGAATTTTATCTTAAATACCCATTTATTACCAATGGCATGTTTCCCTTCTGGTAGAGGAACTAAAGACCAAGTTTGGTTGTCTTCTAATGCTTTTATTTCAACATTCATAGCCTCCCTCCAAACCTGAAATTGAACTGCCTCAGAATAGCTACTTGGTTGCTTTTGAACATCAAGAGAATATACAAAGGATTGCTTTTGGTTGTTCTAGAATGTTCAAATGTACATGCATAGGCTAAGCACCCAAAGACCTTCAAATGATTATAGGCAGGAACTTTCTTAAACAATTTTTCATAAGGTGTAGCATTTTTCAGTAAAGGAGTGGGTGATATTAATCAAGTGAACTGCATGTGATATGCAATGTCCCCAATACTGAATAAGCAAAGAAGATTGAAGTCTGAGTGTTCTTGCAATGTTAAGGATGTGCTGGTGTTTTCTCTCCACTATCCCATTTTGTTCAGGGGTATATATACATGTTGTTTGATGTAAAAATACATTTACTAGCAAAGAAGTCAGACATGTTGAACTCACCCCCATTGTCAGTTCTAACAACTTTGGCAGAAACAGTAAATTGAGTAGAAACATAAGTACAAAAGTTTTGTAGTGTAGTTCTGGCATCAGACTTAGATTGCAAAAGATAAACCCAAGTATACCTAGAAAAATCATCTACTATTGTCAAGAAATACCTATGTCCATAAACAGTTTGTTCCACAAAAGGCCCCCAGATATCAGCATGTAGAAGATCAAAGATAGAAACACTTTTAGATTGACTAGTAGAAAATGACAGCTTGTGTTGCTTTGCCACAGGGCGAACAATACAGTGATCATTATGATCATTATTCTTTATTTTCTTAGAAACTGAAACAAGATCCCTAATACATTGTAATCTAGAACTAGCCAAATGAATGCCATAATAAGGCATTTATTTCACTAGAAGTAACAGGAATAACTACACTTGAAATAGAAGAAAAACAAGTAGGTGTATCAAAAGAAGTCAACTGAAACAGATAGAGTCCTTGCCACTCTCTAGCTGTCCCAATTGATTTCTTGGTGACCAAATCCTGAATAACACAATGATCAGAGACACAAGTCACTGAACAATAACTTTGTGTAGTTAACTTTGAAACAGATATAATGTTAAACTTGAAATGTGGAACATAGAGAACATTTCTAAGTTTAACAGAAAGTGTGAGTTGAATAGTGCCTTTCTTCAAAACAGGAATAACACATTGATTAGGTAGATGCACATATACATTTGACACAGGTTCAATGAATGTAAAAGCCTTTTCATTCATAGTAATGTGGTCTAAAGCTCCTGAATCAATAATCCTAGTATTTTCTTTAGAAAATAAGGATGTACCTGCTGATGCAACTTGTGCATCATAATGTTCCTGAAGTGCATTTTCCTCAGCTGATGATCCAACTGCAGCTGTTGCAACTGCTGCACTTACTGTAGCATATTTTGCATTATTATCATGTGTGCTATGATTGCCTATGCCTTGCATCATTTGAATGATTTGCTCCAAGTGAACTTGTTGCTCTGGTGTAAATCCTGTAAATGGTACATTACCAGCAGCATCATTATGGTAATTTAAGTACCTTCCATGAACTGCAGAAGCATTTTCATATATTCCATAGGCTGCAATATTATTTCTATTACTTTGACCTTGCCCTTGAGTCAAAAAAATTTGTGCAAGATCTGCAAAGTAACCTGCATTTGCACTTGCTGCATTGATATTTTTATAGTTCTGTCCTTGTCCTCCTCCAAAAGTATTTCCATTTCCATAAGGTTTTTAACCTATAATACCATAAATTGAGGCTTGTAAATTTCCTCATTGTGTTCTAAACTGATTACCTTGTGGGTAACCATGTTTTTTATAGCACCTTTCTATTGTATGACCTTGTTTTCCACAATAGTTACACACTAGTTGTCTCTTATTGAAATTTCCTCTGCCATAATTGCCTTTTACTACATTAACATGATTGATATTTACTGAAGAAAACATAGTGGAATTTGAACCACATTCTGTGCCAAGAACATTAGATCATCTTTGACTACACAATATTTGAGTTGCTGAATGCTGAGCTGCATAAGCTTTGTTCCTTTTCATGCTGACAAGCATCATTAAAAATCTCATTTATTCCTGGTGTAGGCTTCTTCATTAGTGCATGAGATCTAACAGTGGCAAATCCATCATTCAGACCTTTTATGAATTTAACCACAAAATCATTATCACAGTATTTTTGCAAAGTACTAAATCCCTCGCAAATACACTGACCACATGTACATTGTGGCATAGGCCTCAACAGTAAAAACTTATCTCATAGAGTCTTTAACTGAGTAAAATATTCAGTAACTGAAGCTTTTCCTTTCTTTAAACCATAAATTGCTTCAAGAAGACTTGAATACCTATATAGATCTCCATGTTGATACCTCTCCTCTAAGTCTTTCCAAGCTTCATAGGCAGTATTTAAGAGTTGAATACTAGGACCTATTGTATCACTAACATTATTTAGTATCCATGTGAATACCATTTGGTCTGTTTGCTTGCTGCCAGGCTTGATACAAAGGTTCTCTTGGTTTAGGTGCCACAAAACCTGGAACCTTTTCTATAAAACACAGTTTATTTTTAGTGATCAAGGTTCTTCTCACTGCCTTGTGCCAACTGAAGTAATTATCACCCCCAGTGAGAACTTTTGAACTAAGTTTTATTTCAGGATTTTCATTTGGATGTAGGTAAAAAGCATGAGTAACAGGAATCTCAACAGCTAAAGGAGAAACATTAGTGCTTGAGGATGAAGTCATGGAGAATCAAAGGGAAAAGATGATATATCAGTGTGGATAGAAAATTCAGATTCTAAGCAAAGCTAGAAGAAATTTTTTGGAATAAGAAGATGTTGAGGATATGACAATTAGGTAACAGATTTAGATCAGAATACCTAATTATAATCCAAGATGGTAAGAATGTTCCAAAATCAAAATAAACCACAAATGATCTCAATAATTAAAGTTCTACTATATCAATTTATTGATCAAAGCCTATCAATAACCTTGTAATGAGTCAAAATCAAAGAAGAGATAATAACATGCTCAACTACGAACCAGAGAATTGAATGAATCTTCAAGTCGATTTGAACTTATGAAGAATCTTCAGGACCGAACTATCACAGTCTTAATACTGCGAGCTCTGATACCATGTTGAAATCCATAACAGAATCACCATTGATGATCAGAAAGCACAAAGATGAGAGAAAAATCAGAGAAATAAAATGCAGAGAAAATAAGGAGAGTTTTGTGGAAATTTTCTTCAATTTTCGTTAAAATGAAAGTGAGCACTTAGCTCAGTATTTATACAAAGTAGAGGCGGTTATAACTAACTAATTGTCTAACTAATTACTAACTAACTGAGGGTTAGATAAATAAAGAAAGTAAACTAATCTTCTAATTATGTACAACTATTTCTAGGCTAAAAGTCTAGAATAGAAACTAGTCTAATTGTTTTATCTAGACTGGACTATTTTATTTACACTTGTCATTAGGCTGCCTGGTCTAGTCTCGGCCCAATGCACATTTTATTTCAGTCTTCTTTCATCCAAAGTCATCAGCCCAACTTTGCCTTTCATTTCTTTCTTCTTTGGATACTATTCTCAGAACCTTTGCATCCTCTTCATTGTATGCCTTTTTCTTCTTCTTCAATTCTGGAATTAAACCAGCTTGCACTGCAAATTTGTTGCTTGATTTTAACAAATGTGATTAAGTCTAGCATATTGGGTTTTCTTTGGTCCAATACTATACATAGAATAAATTTATTGGTATATGAGATAATGAGCAATCGCAGATTCAATGAGGATGAAAGTAGTGGTTGTCCCAATTAATTTTGAAAACACCAAATTTTTCATTTTTTTTTGAGAAATCATTTAAAAGTATACATCACGCCCTCCAAAAACATTTTAAAATGTCTACTAAAAAAATTCACCATCCCATTATATAAGTTTTGAATTCACACTTATAATAATATATTATTAAATGTACTAAAAGATTGAAATTCTTTAATTTACCTTCAAGAGTCCTTGGAGTTCGGAGACCATGTCATCGACATATTACTGAGGAGAAACCTTCCCATGACGACTACGAAGATTGATTTTGCCAGGTGCTGCTGTGCCGCGGTGACGGCCAGCTGGTTCACCAGCCTTTGGCTTACCTCACCGAAATAGCATACTTGCGACGTCAATGGAATCGATATTGTCTGTTGATAAATATAATTATTATACAGATTTATACAATAAGCGGGGATAGCTCAGTTGGGAGAGCGTCAGACTGAAGATCTGAAGGTCACGTGTTCGATCCACGTTCACCGCAAATTATTCTTTTTTTCCCAATGGCTAAAAGTGGGCCAGTCTATTCAAATTCGGGCTTACCTACTGAAAATGGGCTAAGTTCTCTAGATTACACTATGGAGCCTGATAACGACGGATTAAGCAGTGGGGCCTATCTAAAATTCTTTAAACATTGACACTTATTATTAGGAGGACTCAATCATCGAATTATCTGCAAGTTGTTGAATATTTTGACTGTTTATAATAAATTATAAATTATAAAAAAAAGAATCAAATAAGTTTGATTACTTATATTGATGGGCTGAGATGTTAGCCATATTATTCACTCAAAACTCTATAAGCAAACTTCTATTTCAAAGTGTTGTCAAACTAAACAAATAATTCAAGTTCTCACTCTAAAATGCATAGTCAATACTTTATTTTATAATCTTGTCATTTGTAAGTTTTAGAAATAATATTCATTTTTGTGTGGGGGTCTTTATTGTTGCTAATTCTGTTATTGGAGTTAGATTAAGACTTTTTACTTGTTTATATTTTATTAAAAATTAAAAATTATACAAAATTATACTTTAATTTTAGTGAGTTTGGAAGGAAATTCTTTTGCCTGGGAGTATAAGCTAAGCGAACGACTTATTTTCCCTTTTAAATAAACATCATTATTTTTTAAAAAAGATATCATGAAAATAAGAATGTTGCATAAGACTCAAGCAAAAAGAAACAAATGCACATTGTATAGGTCTAGGCCAAACCGTACTTGACTGCAAGTTCGATCGGAATGCAGATGACCGATCATCCTAATTACCCGTTATTGTTGAAATTTTAACTATTTATGTCTTTGTAAAAAAACAATATAAGAAGCAAATAAGTTTGACTACTTATATTGATGGGCTAAGATGTTAGCCATATTATTCACTTAAAACTTAATAGCTAATTGTTTGACAATATTATAGTGAAATATGAAAACATTATAAATTTCATATACTAAATTTGAAAACATAATAGATTTTATATAATATAGAACGACGCATTTTTCTACTTAAAATAACTTCTTTAAAAGTTTTATAATTTTAATTATTCACAGTTAGTTAATTCTAGTTAGTCATGATCATTAATAGACATGTATGTTTGATTCAGTCGCTACGCAATTGTTAAGTTATCCAAACGACGTTATTTTGTATCATCTAATAGACTTACCAAGAAGGGAAGGGATAGCAAAACGAATAGAAACGAATTCAGTTATTATTCAGTTACTAGAGTAGTAAACGAATAGCAACGATGTCATTTTCGTGCGGTACTACCTTATACCCTAATTCGTTTTGGTATAACTTCTCAAAAAAAAACGTAAATCTGTCGCTTGTTCTAACCATGAACCCATCACCACCTCCGATCACCATTAACCCCCGTCCAGACTCCTTATTTAATTTTCTTGGTTTTGTTAATTCTCTTCCTCTCCTTCAAGTAAAAATGCTTCAAAAAATTTCGGTTTCTCTTTCCACCTTTACTTTATTCTTCTCTAATTGTTTTGATTCCTGGATTTCTGTGTTCTTTTAGAGACCCATTCTCAAAAGGGGTGTTTCCCGAAGTAATTTCACTAACTCCTCTTCATACCTCATTCTCTTCAAAGACTTCAACTTTGGACTCCATCGACCAGTTTTCTGATTATATTGAGGAGATAAAATCAGGTCTTTGCTCTACAAAATGGTTTACGATCTTGGGTTTTCTTTCTTTTTTATCCCAATTAACCGGAGAAAGCGATCCGAAGAGGATAAAACAAAGAAAGAAAAAGTATTTGTAGCAGAATAAGGGTTGGTTACTTACAGAGTCTGGTGGATGTGGTGCAGAGTTGAATAGTGGTGAGCCTCAGTCGGTTCATTCCTCTTTTAGGTTCAACTTTTACTCTCAAGTCGAACTTGAATCAATGAATGTGAATAAATCCTCTTCTGCTACTGTTTTGATGGTCAATTTGAATAATGGGATGATGCATTCAAGGTCAAGAGAGCTGAAATGGAAAAGAACTGAGTCGAGTCTCTAGAAAAGGAGTATTTCCCATGTGGCACATTCTTTGATTAAGTTCAGCTATTCTGAAATTGTAGCTGCTACATGAAATTTCTCTAAAGGTACTTACTTTAATAAATAAATCAACTTAGTTTTGATTTCTTTTAAATTCTGGGTTTTTTGTTGCTGAAAAAAATAAGGGTACGACTGATGCGGGAGTCTTGTATACGACATTATTATTAATTTTTTTTTGTAACTGAAATTTATATGTTTTTGGAATTCTTGAAAATATGTAGAGTTTTGGGAAGAGGTGCTTGTAGCTACTTTTTTTCGAGGAAGAATTGGTATTTTGAGGACTGCGGTAGCAACTAAACGATTAGACAAGGAAGATAAGGAATCTTCAAAGGCATTTTGTAGGGAATTAATTATTACTAGCTCTTTTCATAATTCCCTCATTGTCCCTTTTGTGGATTTTTGTATTGATCATGTGGAAGGCCTATGTTTAGTCTACAAATTTGTTTCGGGAGGAAGCTTAGAGCGGTATTTGCACGGTGTGGATTCGAATTTGTTTCTTTTAAAGGTTTGTTATTTTCTTAGGATGTTTTTTTTTTTTTTTTGGTATATTTTAACAAGAAATTTTTCTGCAGAGAAGAAGAGGAGAGTCAAAGGGGGTCCGACATATTACCATGGAATGTTAGATGTAAGGTTTCTGTTGGAATTGCAGAAGCAATTGGATATTTTCATAATGGTACAGAAAGATGCAATGTTCATAGAGATGTCAAACATCCTTTTTTCTTCTAGGAAATCAGCTAAGGTAGGAAGAAATTTCGATTTCATGTCTTCTTTTAGAGCTTTTGAAAATGATCAATTTGGACAATTTTGTCATACCTATGAACTTTATAGTAATGTTTAATCTTTTGTAATACGTATGCAGTTGTGTGACTTCGGATTAGCTACATGGACTCCTGCACTTGCGGTTCTTTTTCTTTTCAAATCTGTAAATGGTACATTCGGGTATGATCTTTATCGGAAAAAACGGTTAAAACAGTTCCTTATTTGTTTGAGGTGCTGATTGTGTGGTTCTTACTGAAAGAATTACAAACACAATCAAATCCGAAGTACTACTTGAAAACAAAGGATACAAATAGTCAAGTGTAGAAGTTGTAGCTTTCAGCGATTATCCTTGTACATGACTAGCATTTATCCTGAATCTCCTCGCATGGAGATGCCCAGTTTAAAATGGAGTGCCGAGTGCCATGGGTATATATGTTTTACTAATCAAAAGACAAATTATTGTATGATGTCTTTCTTTAGCATTTCCTTAATATATATATATATATATATATATATATATATATATATATATATATATATATATATATATATATATATATATAACACCAAGCTTCTCTCATTCTGGTAAGGTTGCTAGTTATTGTCAGACAAGTAGCTAAAATATGAGTATTTTAAGATTATATATTTTGCATGTATATGAGGAATTGAATTTTTTTTATCTTCATTAGCTTTTCATGCTCTTTGATGATATAAGCCTTCTACTTGAATTATATTTTCTTCTATTCCAAAGAATAGTTCATTTTTCAATTCTTTTTTCCCTCCCTGAATATCTAGTTATATATATTCTCTACATTTTGTAGAATACTCCCTCCATTCCCTATTAATTGTCGTTTAGGAGATATCTAGGTATCCAAATTAATTGTCGTTTAAGGTTGTTTTATTAGTTGTCAACAATTTATTTCAATTATACCCTCAACATTTTCCTTTCTTTATGACAAAGAAGTGAGAGAGAGGGAGAGTGGGGGATAATATTGGAAGTTTAGGTGAAAATGACAACTTCCTTAATTTTCTCAAATTGTCTAAAGAGTCTTATATTTAGGAATGGAGGGAGTAGCAGACAAGCGAAGCAAAATTCCAAGATCAAGGTTTCTATCTGAATCAATTACATCAGAGTATCAGTCGATTGGAAACTCCACTCCTTCAATGCCTCCAACATCGACGATGTAAAAAATAATTTGATTGTTTTTTATTATGTAAAAAATTAATTTCTCGATAAATATTTATTTTGAATGGACAAGAAAAATAAATTTTATTCTTTTATTTGGATGATGTAAAAAATAATTTGAGTTGTATTTTTGCGTCGAAACAAATATTATTTTCAGATAGATTGTGTCATTTCAAAAAAATAATAAATATGATTTTATTATAATATTTGCGGCGGTGAAAATTTATTTTTGACAATAAATAAGTTGTCGCTTAATATGTTTTTGTGTTGGAAACTATAAGCGATTCAAAAACTAGTTGTTTTTGTAAAGTTTTCACGTCGAGAAAATGTTGCAATTGAAAAAAATTTCGTTGAAAAAATCAATTGCGTCAGGCGTTTCCCGTTGCAAAGTGCGGCGCCTTTCCATGCGACCCCTCAATTGCTATCGCATAGCCGACGCAAAAACGTTTTCTCGTCGGAAAACATACCTGCCACAAAAGATGCTTTCTTTGGTAGTGATAGGAATGGCAATGGGGCAGATCGGGGCGGGTATCTCAAATACCACGCTCTGCCCCGCCCTGTTGATCTGTGCCCCGCCCCGCGCCAGATCAAAACATTCTGCCCCGCGCCCCGCCCCATCCTATTTTTTTTTAAATTAAAAAAATCATTAATTTTATCAAAAAAATTAAAATCATAAAAATCATTAATTTTATCATAAAAATAATTAAATTTTTTAAAAATCATAAAAATCATTAATTTTATCCAAAAAATCATTAATTTTATAATAAAAATAATTAATTTTTTAAAAATATATTTATTTATTTTTTAAAAATAATTAATTTTATCCCAAATCAATTCTCAAACAAGTACAATTAGTATATTAAAATGAAAATTAAACATGATTATGTTTAATAATAACAATATTATAATAATGTAATATAAATGGGGCAAAATGGGGAGGGGCGGGGCAGGGCGGAAAAAAATACCATGCCCCGATCTGCCCCGTTCGCGGGGCGGGGCGATCTGCCCCATTCTCTCTACGGGGCGGGGCGGGGTTGCCCCGAAAGACATCGGGGCAGGGCGGATCGGCGGGTCACGGGTCAAATTGCCATCCCTAGGTAGTGACATATGTCCCTTCGTCAAATAAGTAAAAAGAACTTCCAAATTTACTTTCATACTGAAATTGGATCGAGGAAGATCTTTGAGGCTTTTGTAATAGATAGAACATTTTCCTTCTTTTCAGTTTGTAGTTTGCTTCCTTCGTAAAAACATACGTTGTATATGAAGTATATTTATTTATGTAAGAACCTTTCAAATTTCTTTAAATTGAATTCTTTTGGGATTATCGCCTTTCCGTTTGAGGGTTCGCTGTCCCATCGGCGGATGTGACACTATCCGGTCACCTTTTGTATACGGGGTGTGACATAAGTGGTATCAGAGCAGGTCGAACCTTAGGCTTGAAACCTGTGGTTAGAACTAAGTATGGAATGAACATAGGATGTGACTCGTTAGATGATTTAAGACGTGACTCTTTGGGTAGAGACTATGGATTAGGACATATGTGTTTATTTATCGCTTTATATGTTATTGTTAAGTGTTATGCCATGTTTATTTGTTATACTATGCCATTCTATGTTATCTATTATGTGATCTCATTCTTAATTGTTTTGGGTATGATTTGTTATGTCACATATTATGCGATGCCATTTTCCCTATTATGTTATTTTATGTTATACTAACTATTATGCCTGCTATGCTGTTGTTATGTGCACATGCCTATGTGGATTATTTGTTTAATTGCTTGCTACCTATGAATTGTTATTTGGGTAAGATGGATCGTCAAGGAGAAGGAAGCCCTGAAAACAGTGACTCCAACGCACCGCTTTCTGCATTCATACGCCCGGGTCTGATTAGAGCCCGTAGACAATATATGGGATCATCGAGTCAGCAACCAAGACAAAATCCATGTCCACCCCGTGCACCGGGGAGGGGCACTACAACAAAAAAATGTCGATTACGAAGTTTCTCATATGTCGCAATAAGGCAAAAAAAAAAAAACGTCGATATAGATATATACCAACATTTATTACAAATGTCGCGTAAACGTCGCATTTGCATGTATCGTTATGGTTTTTACGACATTTGTTACAAGCGCTAGTACCTATCTATTACGACGTTTGTTGCGTCATTTTAAAGTGTATCAAGAGGTACTTTTGCAAACATTTGTAAATAATCGCAACAAGTCGTCTATTCCGACGTTTGTAAATGTCGTGCATAAGTAGTTATTACAACGTTTTAAAATAGTCGCAACAAAATACCTATTCCGACATTCGTAAATTTTGAAACAGATTGGCCGAGCTGAGCTAAGCCGAGTCTGAGCCTAGACAAGCCGAGCCGTCGAGTCTAGCCACATTTGAATAATATACAATAAATTTTCTCCATACTCAAAGATATGGGAATTGAACACGCGACCTCCTGCATGTATGTCGTGCAATGAGCCGCTGAGCTAAATGATCATTTGTTATTTGTTTCTCCTCCTATTATATTTATTATAATGGAGTTTTGGATTTTGTACCTTTACTTATTTTAATTTCTCGTTGTGTTTTGATTTTGTTATGAATCAAATTAAAATTAATATACTCTCATTAAAATTTTAATTATTAAATGTCTTTAACTTTTCTTTAAAAAAAATATTTCAGAAACATAATCTTTGTATTTGTGTTTGTTTGAAAATGTCACGTGATCTAACGACAAAATATATAAATATCACTATATGAGTCGCAAAAAGTAACAATTTATAACAACATGTAATGTAAATGTCACTAACTAATATCAAATTGTCGGTAATAACAAAAATTACTATAACTGTCGTTATGAAACGTCGTATAAAATCCAAATATAGCGACGTTTGTTTGAAATGTCACATGATTTAGTGATGTATATAAATTTTGTTATATGAGTCACAAAATGTAACAATTTATAACAACATTTAATGTACAAGTCGTTAACTAACATCAAAATGTCGATTTTATGAACAATTATTATAACCGATGCTATGAAACGTCGTATAAAATTCAAATTTAGCGATGTTTGTCTGAAAAGTCACAAGATCTAACGACATAGTATATAAATGTCATTATATGAGTCACAAAAAGTAACAATCTATAACAACATTTAATGTAAATGTTGCTAAACAATATCAAAACGTCGTTTTTGAACAACAATTACTATAATCGACGCTATGAAACGTCGTATAAAATCCAAACTGTAAAACATAAGAGGGGGGTGAATTGGGTTTTAATCAATCTTGGAAACTTTTTCTATTCTTTGCAATGCTAGTGTAAGTTTGAGCAAGATGAATAAAAGCAATGCAAAACCCAACAACAAGACAAAGGATTTATAGTGGTTCGACTCACTCAGAATCTACATCCACTACCTTGAGCCGCACCCAAGGATTTTAAACAACTTCACTAAGAAGAATGTTTACACTTGTGGCTAACTCACTAAGAGTTTTACAACACAACCACACTACAAAAACTCACTAAGAGCTTGATTGCCCACACAAAGTAGGACTTAACAATTTGCCCACACAAAGTAGGACTTTACAATTTGCCCACACAAAGTAGGACTTTTACAACAATAACCCAATCACTTAGAAAGGGAATTAAGAAAGTTAAGGAACAAGGTTGTTCACTCTTCTAAGTGAAAGATTAATACCTTTGAAGTACAACAATGATAAGCTCTTTGAACATATGAAGTTCACTCTTTGTCTTGCTTTTGAAATAACACTCTTCAATGATTTAGATCATAAGGATGAACTGCATTTGCTTTGTGAGTGTTTAGACTTGATAAGAAATCAATGAAACTTTGATGTGCAAGCCTTTGAGTCATTCTCTAGCTTTGGAGTATTTATACATTTCAAAATATGCTGAAAAACGACTCTATAACGGTCAAATAATGGCTAGTTCTCGCAGAGGTCGGTTGACCGAACACAGACCTCGGATGACCGAAGCTCGAGGTCGGTTGACCGAAGCTCAAGGTCGGTTGACCAAGATGCCTTTTCTCCAAAATGTTCAACTCTCTGTTTCTCTTCGGTTGATCCGAGCATGAGCTCGGTTGACCGAACTTCCTGAGTATGAGAGATGTTGATTTTTCACACGTTTTGAAATCTTTTGAAGTCTAAAAGGTTTTCTCAATATGTAACAAGTAAGAGCATTAGAAAACCGTTTTAAAGTACTTAGACTTTGAAAACAAAGGCTTTTGAGATAAAAACTCATGTAAGGAACGTTTTGAAACTTAGCCTTTTGAAAACGTGTTTATGAAAACATGCAAGACTTGAGTGTAGAGCTTATGTTCATGAGAGCTTTGGTTAGAGCTTTATAAGATAACGACTTATGACGACAAAGCTAAACTAACCAAACCTAAGTCTTCAATCTTCAATCTTGATAAATGAGCCTTGCATAACTTTGAATCTTGATACCAATGGCTTGATTGAAGTACTTAGAGCTTCCATAATGAGTTCCGATATTCTATCACAAAGATTAAGATCATTAGACACAACATCAAAAGTTTGTCCAATATCAAAAACTGAGTTTGTTCGCCCTTAGGGCTTACACAAACATTACGACGTTTACAAAAAAGTGTTGCTTTAACTTACTCTTTTTAGTTTAAGCGACGTTTGATAAAAACCTTGGTGCAAAAACTTCGCAAAAGGTATTTTTGTTGTTGTGGGGATATGAAACTGGATATGAGGCTGAGTACGTGGCACCTCCACCTCCACCACCAATTGATGTACCACCACCACCAGTTAACATAGGGCCAACTAATGAGATAGCAGCTGCCTTGACCATGTTGACCCAACTGATGCAAGCTCAACAACATAATCAAAATCAGAATCAGCAGATTGGTGGTCAGAGAGTTGAGGCTGACCCGGGGGGCTTACTTTGAACGAATGAAGAAAATGCGAGTAATGTCATTTGATGGTAACTTGGGACCAGATCAAGCCGAGAATTGGTTGGAGGACATTGAACAATACTTTTCTATATTGAGGGTTCCAGAAAATATCAAGACAGATGTGGTTGTGAGGTTACTTACAGCTGATGCTTCAGAATGGTGGAAAGTCGTTAGGCCTATATATGCACAAGCGGATCAGCCTATCACTGGGACTGGGTTCAAAGCGGCTTTCCTAGATAAGTATTTCCCTGACACTTTTAAGATGGAGCGACATAACCAGATTTTTGAGCTCATACAAATAGAGGATATGATAGTCTCAGAATATGAAAGTCGGTTCACAGGTTTGGGAAAATACGCTATTACAACTATTCAGGATCCAAGTACATGGACTCAAAGGTTTGTGAGATGATGGTTGCCTCGTATTCAGGGTTGGCTATCTGGTTTCCGTCCTACCACATATAGGGATGCTTATCAGCGGAGCCTTGATATTGAGGCTGAATTTATGAGGACTAACAGAGACAATGCGGGAAATAGGACATTTACTACGATAGCTCAAGGACAAAATTCGCAACCAAACAAGGTGGCAACACTTATGGCTGCCAGAAGAAGTGTAGCTCTAGTTCAGGACCTTCTAGGCCAGGAGTTGGGACATGTGCTAATGCAGTTAAGATTGGGGGATCCACAAGGGCACCAAATGCTGCTCAAACTAATGAGACATGTCTTAGGTGTGAAAGTAAGCACTCGAGAAAGTGCTATTGGGCCATCTGAACATGTTTTAGATGTGGGAAGACGGGGCATCAAGTTGGTCAGTGTACAATGAATACTCCAGGTACATGCCAGCTTTCTACTACAACACCAAAATCAAACTCCAGAGTTTTCGCCCTCACGCAACCAGCACCAGGAAATGCCTCAGGTATAGTGTCATGTACATTTGTGTGTTGTGTGAACTTATTGTTCCTTTTGTAGTAGTGGATTTGCATCTAGTACCTTATTTGCTCTGTGAATACCATATAATCCTTCGCATCTAGTGGGAGAGTGCTAATATCTCTGTTTTGTAGGGAATGCAAGTTTCTAGGACGAACCTTTTATGAGGGGGGGAAGGATGTAATACCCGGGACTTTTCTGCTTACGTGTCTACGCGACGTGTATTTGATTTGATTTTAATTATATAATTTAGCATGTATATGTGTTACATTTGAGATTTTACGTTGAGTGGCACAGTGGATGTGTTGGTTAGTCGAGGGACTTGAGTGTATTTATTAGTAAGTTGAGGGGTCTTTTTGTTAGGGGAGTTAATGGGAGAGTTAGTGCAGAATTAGAGGGTAACTAGTGCAGGATTTTAGAGTGGAGGTTACAAGAAAAAGAAAAGAGAAAAATGAGAGAAAAGAGAAAATCTGGCAGCTTGACAATATGTGGGAGAATGAGCATTTGGAGGGGCTAAAATCGTTGTATTTAGGCGCACAATATATCAATATTTTAGAGAATTGAAAGAGCTACGAGTGGATGTTGGAAGATTGAGGTTTCGAGGTCTGTAAAGAAAGTTATAGCGTTCGGAAGTAGGCTGATTTCTGGAATTCTGGAATTTGTGTTCTTCGTAGGATTTTGTTAACATTTTGAGGTAATGATCTTCCCCTTTGTTATTTTCAGTTCTAAAAGCATGGAAAATATATATTTACGTTATGTAATTGTTTATAAAAAGGTTTACACATGTTTTCAATTGCATAAAATGGATGAAGCTTTGAATTGTTGTATTTCTATGAGATTGATTGTTTGAATTGCTATGTTATGGTTTGGTAATTGAGTTGTTATTATGACTGTCATATTTGTATTATTGGGTGCTTGTTTTATTATATGGTTAAGGTCGTCTATTTGGTGTCGTCGCCATGACTATTGTTGGTAGTGTCACCCCAGTTTTGAGCTTTTGTCTAAGAACTACTTTGTCATGAGTCATTCGAAATTGTTTATAAAAAGGTTTACACATGTTTTCAATTGCATAAAATGGATGAAGCTTTGAATTGTTGTATTTCTATGTGATCGATTGTTTGAATTGCTATGTTATGGTTCGGTAATTGAGTTGCTATTATGACTGTCATATTTGTATTGTTGGGTGCTTGTTTTATTATATGGTTAAGGTCGTCTATTTGGTGTCGTCGCCATGACTATTGTTGGTAGTGTCACCCCGGTTTTGAGCTTTTGTCTAAGAACTACTTTGTCAGGAGTCATTCGAATATTCTGATCTGACTGAATTCTACCTGGAGGCTTCCCTAGTTGGCCGATAATTTGGGGCTACTAATGGTTGTTGTGGAGTTCACTTTGGTGGGCAATGACATAACAAAATGATTCCTTAAACACTTATGACTGGACCCGTTGTTTAGGGGGTCATACTGAACCCATGAATACCTACTGTGCTTTTTCCTGTATTAGCTATAAGTCAGGGATTGTTTGTAGTTTTGCTTAAAGTTATTTACAGATGATTAAGCTCGATTGTGGGATTGTGTGTCATAGCTGAAACCATACTCATAGTGTCTAACAAACTATACTTCTGTCTGGTCTGCTATAAGTAATCCATGGTGCTTATAGCACGATTCCGTTGTATAAGCGTTAAAATCTGAAGAGTATGGTTTATAGCTATTGCTGCTTATGTTTTGGTCATATTTGCTATGTGGCATTGGTCTAAAATCCGAATCTCGCGGATAAAGCATTCGTCCGCGCAACTACTGGGAGAAACTTTTTGGCGGACGATGTTGCGGACGGAAGCACAGACGATACCTTTCGTCCGCAGTCTCTGGCATTTTTCATCCATAGCTTCGTCCGTGGCCTGTTTTAGACTGTTTTCTATTTTGTTCCGTTTTTCGTTATGTTCTATTTCAGTTTATTTCAGTACTATTTTAAATGCGTTTTGAAGATAACTCCGTTTCAGTTTTTTTCAATGTTTTGGGTTGGGGAAACATTATTTTTAGAGTCTACTTGATGCTTTATCCCAAGGGGGTTGATGCTTACTGGGTTAGGTTAGTAGCTCAGTCCTTCCTATATTTTTCTTTTGGAGATGTCCATGTGGATTGTATCGATGATGGGGGATTGGATCGAGGAATATCTTTGAGGTTTTGCACTAGATAGAACTAGGGATGACAATGGAATCGATTCAATTGGACATTCGGCTCGACCGAACTCGGTTGGGCTAGAGATTCCCGGTTTAAGTTGGGGTGGGAATGAATTTGACACCGCTAACGGGGTCGGGGCCAGAGGCGGGTGAAATAATATCCCCGCCCCCATCCCGGTCCTGTCCAACCCGCCTCGCATGACCCGTCTTAAATACTAAATAGAAAGAGCATAAAATACCCTAAAAATGAAATAGACGTCAAATTTGGGAAAAATCGCGTGAATCAAATTCTCTTTGTGACTCATTCTCCTCCTAAACCGTGTAGTAACCCCATCGCTCATGGCCTCTTCCATCCTACTGCAGTTGCTCCCTCTCGCATTATGTACAATCATGATGTTTAGATATTTGTATTTGTCTTTGTCTTTCTTTTAATCCATTTGAATTAGAATTTATATATTAGTGTTAGATCCACGATATAAGATGAGTTTAGTCAATTATGTGTTTCTAAAGTATATGGTGAATTTGAATCTTCTAATACGATTGAGAAAGTTAAAAAGTCTTGCATTGATTTGTTTAATGAGTACAAGTAAAAAAATGAGAAGCAACCAAATAAACCAACAAATTCTTCGCCATTTCAATCTTTAGTTTTTGGGAAGAGGTCACATGTCTTGCAAAGTGTATACAAACTAGTATCGTTTGGTGAGCAAACTAGTATCAATTTAGATTATGCTATTTCGTTTTACAAACATTAAATATTTTATTTTACAATTCTATATTAATTTTTCAGGGTTCTATTTGGGAATTTTTGTTAAAAATTCACTAATTTTTTCTAGTCGAGGATGAGCCTCCGCAGGGACGAAAGTGAGAATTTGGAGAAAAAATTTCCCGCTTTTCCTCAGTTGGGGCTGGGCCTCCACTTGAGCTGGGGATCATGGTATTTGCCCCCACCCGACCCCATTTCCATCCCTAGATAGAATATTTTCCTTCTTTACAGTTTGTACTTTGCTTTCTGTGTAAGAACATACGATGTATTTGGTGTATTTTTATTTATGTAGGAACCTTTCAGTTTTCTTTAAGTTGAATTCTTTTGAGATTATAGCCTTTCCGTTTGAGGGTTTGTTGTCTCATCGGCGTATGTGGCACTGCCCTGTCACCATCTCCCTCCCCCCGAGATTTTTAAAAATACTACTAGATATAGTAAATTTTATATGTAGTTCGGAATTTTTTTCAGTTTCGCCCCCAAGATTTTTTTTGTTGCCGTTTTTATATGTAGTTCGACACACTGTTGCAGTTTCACCCTAACACCAAATTGCTAACTTCGTCCCTGCCGGTCACCCTTGAGATATGGGTGTGACACATTTGATTTTAACTTCTTGATTCACGTACATTATTGTATGGCAATAAATAAATAAAAAAAAAAAAACATGGCCACTATAGGCACCCCTATACATTTTGTTCACACCCCCTACCCCTATTTTTTTTTTTCTCTCCTCCCAAAAGTTCTCCCAAATATTTTTTTTTGCCTGCCGAAAATCTTTTGCCGCCGCCGAAAACCTGCTGCCGATGCCGGAATATTTTTTCGCCGTCGGAAAAAATCTGGGAGAAAAAAAAATATTTTTTAATTTTGACCGCAATAATGGACTGAAAATTCTGGGAATTTTTTTAATTTTCACCGAAAAAATGGACTGAATAATATGGGGAAATTTTTTTTTTTTTTTTTAATTTTGACCGCATGCGGTCGATGACGTCAACGCAGGCTGGCCAACATACGGTGACGTGGCAGTCCGCATGCTGACGGTCAAAAATTGAATTTTTTTTTTTAAAAAAGAAAATCATGCGGACTACCACGTCACCGCGTGTAAATCGTCCTCTTCAAGTTTGTCTCACGACCCAACGTCAAAATAATATCAGAACTTAACACAATGTAAGTTTTACTTTTTCAAATTTAGAAAAATTTACTCAAAAATAGATAGATCTAGCTAAGTATAAAAAACAAAACACATAAATCTTAATTTGAGTTAAATGTTATGTAGTTGACTTAGAATTATAGTAGACTCTTAAGTATAAGGTCGTGTATACTTTTTGTCGATACATTTTGGCTAGCGGCGAAACTCATTGTTATACGACGAGACTTATTGGGACGTCATGATGAATACTCCTTCGAAGTGGAATTTGGTTATCTTGAATGAGTACCGCCACGTACTCATGTGTGTGCAGTAATAAAAGAAAATGTGCGTCAAGTACACCAGTCATGTCAAACACAGGAAGATGAAGATGCATAATTTTCTTAGACTTGAAATGAATTGTGTAATCGCTGCTTTGTATGTACTAAAAATATTTTTCAATTTTTTAAAAATTGTAAATTATTGAGATGTATTAATGTTATTGCAAAAAAACCCCTAATTGTGGAAACCTAAATATAAATAAAATACTTGGAATTTTTTTGGCACTTGGTTTTTGTGGCAATACTCCTAAAACACTAATTTATGTATTCTGGAAATTATTATTTAAAAATAGGCCCATGTTGACGTCAGCATGCGGTTTGCCACGTCACCGTTGGTTCAACCGCATGTGGTGAAGTGTCAAACCGCATGCTGACGTCAGCATGCGCCTATTTTTTTGGCCCGCGTGCAAGATGACGTCACCGCACCATGCAAATGCTTACTCCGGCCATGCAAAATTGAATGTTTAGACAATTTAATAGTTGAACTATTATCACAGAAAATTTGAGTAGGATCTTCTTGGACAAGACTAAGCTCCTTAAGAATATTCCTCAACCAAATTGCTTGACAAGCAGCCCCTGTTACTACAACAAATTCAGCTTCAGTAGTAGAGAGAGTGACAATAGTGTCCTTCTTTGATTACCTTGAAATTACTCCGGACCCTATCATGAAAACATAACCAGATGTACTTTTTCTATCATCAAGATCTCCTGCATAATCACTATCTGTAAATCCAAACAAATATGATTCCTTTTTTTTGTACAAAATTCCATAATCTCTTGTGCCTTTCAAGTAGCGCATAATTCTTTTTGCTGCCATAAGATGCATCTCCTTTGGAGATTTCATAAATCTGCTGATTAAACTTACAACAAACATGATGTCTGCTCTCGTTGCAGTTAAGTACATCAAACTGCCCACCATTTGCTTATAAAGAGTACTATCAACTCTTTTCCCTTCAAGATCTTTGATAAGCTTAGTACTTGGATCTGTAGGTGTGTTAGTAGAATTGCATTGCTCCATTTTGAATCTCTTCAAAACCTCAGTTAGACACTTCTGTTGGCATATACAGATACCACATGTAGATTGAACAACTTCTATACCAAGGAAATAATGCATTAGACCAAGATCAGACATATCAAACTCAGACATCATGAAATTCTTAATCTGCCTTAATATCACCTCATCATTACCGGTATAAATTATGTCATCCACATATAAACAAACTATGAGAACTCTTCCATCAGTCCCAAATCGAATAAAAAGTGTATGCTCATAAGGACATTTAAGGAATCCTTCTTTCAAGAAATATGATTCGATACGACTATACCAAGCTCTTGGTGCTTGTTTTTGTCTATACAAAGCCTTTTTCAATTTATACAATTTTCCTTCTTCTCCAGCTTTAACAAAACCAGGGGGCTGATTAACAAATATTTGTTCCTCCAAAGTTCCATGTAAGAAAGCAGACTTGACATCTAATTGAAAAATCGACCATGAATTTTGTGATGCATGTGCAATCACTAACTTGATTGTGTCAAGGCGTGCAACTGGAGCAAAAACCTCCCAATAATCAATGCCAAACTCTTGCTTATAACCTTTTACCACCAAACGTGTCTTCAACTTATCAATGTCACCATATTGCTTCAACTTGGTCTTGTAGACCCATTTAACTCCTATCGTTTTCTCTCCCTCTGGGTGTGTAACCAACTCCCAAGTATCATTTTTCTCTATGGATGCAATCTCAGTCTCCATTGATTTCCTCCATTTTAAATGTTGAGCAACTTCGTCAAAGGTCAAAGGATCACAATCTGAAAACAAAACAAGATTTGTGATTGGATCTTCATCACCTTGGTTAATTCCCGGTACTTCATAATCCGCCATTCATAAAGCTTTGTTATTCTGTGTGGACGCATTCTAGGCGTAGGTGATTTTATAGTTGTTTCTTCTTCAACCGTTTATTCTTCAACTGCCTGAAGTGGCTGTTCACTTTCATCAAGGTCAATGGGTAGATTTTGCGGCTGAGAAGTATTTTCATTCCATTCCCAGAATTTTCCTTCATCAAATATCACATCACGACTTATGATGATCTGCTTAGAGTAAGGATTTACAATTTACAAGCTTTAGAATAACCACTTACTCCAAGGAAAATACATTTCTCACCTTTGTCATCTAACTTCTTTCGTTCCTCATCTGGGACATGAGTATAAGCTATGCATCCAAATATTCAGAAGTGATCAATTGCTAGTTGACGACCACTCCAAGCCTCTTTAGGAGTCATATTTCTAACTGCTAGAGTTGGACTTCGATTCAGAATGTGGAGACTCCAATTAACTGCTTCTGGCCAAAAATTCGTTAGCACCTTGCTCATTGCCAAAAGACTTCTCACCATATTCAAAATTGTTCATTTTTCCTCTCATATACGCCATTTTGCTGTGGCGTATATGCTGTTGTTAATTATCGTTTGATGCCATGTGTGTCGCAAAACTCTACAAATTCATGTGAGTTATATTCTCCACCGCGGTCTGTGCGTAACACCTGAATTGGACAACCTGCTTCTTTCTCTACAATTGCTTTAAAACTCTTGAAAACAGTAAAGGCCTCAGATTTTTGCTAGCAAAAAATAAGCCCAAGGTTTTTTTACTGAAATCGTCAATAAAGCTGATAAAATACCGTTTACCTCTATTAGAAGTAGGATTTATTGGTCCACAAAGATCAGAATGTACAATTTCTAGCAACTTCCTTGCTCTTTGAGTCTTTCTTTTCGAGAATGGATCTCTGTGTTGTTTTCCCACAACACACTCTTCACATATTTTCGTTGGAGCTGAAAATATGGGAAGACCAGCGACCATTTTATTTTCTTGGAGTGACTTCAAACCTCCAAAACTCCGATGACCGTAATGGAAGTGCCATAACCAAGCATCATCTTTAAGACTAGCAGAAAGACAAGTCTGTGAAACATTATTTAAATAAAGTGGGAACATTCTGTTTGATGTCATTTTAACTCGAGCAATCAAGCCTAACTTGTCATCATAAATGCGACACACACCACATTTCACTACAAGAAAACTGTGTAACAGGGACGGACATTTCTGTCGCTAAACTCAGTTTAGCGACCGATTAACGACCGAATGACGTGGTCATGTATTTTTTGTCGCTAAGCAAATTACCGACGGAAAGGCTAGCGACCAAATTTCGGTCGCTATTTACCGACCGAATGGTCAACATTGTTGACTTTCGACTTTGACTATTTACCGACCGAATACCGACGGAAAGTCTAGGGACCGAATATTCGGTCGCTATTTTCCGACCGAATACCGACCGAATGGTCAATATTGTTGACATTTGACTGGTTAACGACCGAATACCGAAGGACAGTCTTCGGTCGCTATTTACCGACCGAATATTCAGTCGCTATTTGCTGACCGAATACCGACTGAATGGTCAACATTGTTGGCTTTTGACTTTGACTGTTTCGGTCGTTATTCTGTCGCTAAATTTTTTTTAATTTTAAAAAATAAATCTAAAATATAATTAAATCCCTATTATAAAAAAACAACAATACGCCCAGACACACAAACCAGAATCAGTATTATTAATAAGATCCCAAATAGTTAAAATAAACAATAAACCCAAAAATAACATTACATAACCAATTATCTTACTAAAAAACACAAGTTTACACTTCTCATTTACATTACAACACTCACAATCAAAGTGTGCACTTCTCATTACATTACAACACTCACAATCAAGTCCACACTTTGAATTACAACACTCACAATCAAGGTGTGCACTTCTCATTTACATTACAACACACACACTTTGAATTATCAAAACTCACAATCAAAGTGTACACTTCTTATTTACATTACAACACTCACAATCAAAGTTAATTTACACTTCTCATAAACTCCTTGATGTCATTTATATGTATACCTTGGAAATGCATGTGTTGCAATCTGAAAATTGAAGAATCAAATTATTTTATGGCAATAAAATTACCACTTTGAATTATGTTAAAAAGTTATACAATACGATAATTTATTTATGGTAATAAAGTACTAAAAAATAAACCAACAAATATTACTCACCTTCAATATGTGGAAAGTCTAAACAAATATTCCTTGATGTCATTTATATGTATACCTTGGAAATGCATGAGTTGCAATCTGAAAATTGAAGAATCAAATTATTTTATGGCAATGAAATTACCACTTTGAATTATGTCAAAAAGTTATACAATATGACAATTAATTTATGGTAATAAAGTACTAAAAAATAAACCAACAAATATTACTCACCTTCAATAGGGGTGTTCAAGAAAAACCGAAACCGTCCAATCCAAACCGATCCAAACCAATCCAAACCGAATTTTCGATTTGAGCGGTGCATTAGACTGGTTTCGGTTTGAGCTAAATTAAAACCGAATTTTTGGTTTGGTTTAAATAAAATTATAAACCAAACCGAACCAAACCGAATATATATAATATACAATATAATATATATTAAAGGATTTTTTTGCAAAAAAAATATATTTTTCCTTAAAATGATTTCTAGTATAATTGCTAACTTTTGCATCTCATTTTAGAATTTTCAAGTGCAAGTTCTTCAAGTGTTAAACCAAGAATTTATGTTTTATTATTTTGTTTTCTTTATTGTGTTTACCTTGAGAAAATAATAGACATATTTTTTTAAAAATATTTTTAGCAACTAACTAATTAAATAAAGTTTTTTGTAAACTTTATAATCAATATTTTTGTGTCTCGCAAAACCGAGCAACCAAACCAATCCAAACCAAACCGAATGCACCAGTTTGAGATTTTAAATGATTTGGAATGGTTTCAAAATTTCCAAAACCGAATATTTCGGTTTGGTTTGAAAAATGTATAAAACCGAACCATGAACACCCCTAACCTTCAATTTGTGGAAAGTCCTCCATTATAAACACAATATCTGCATATATCAAGTCTTAATAATTAAATGCATATTAATTTTGAATCTTATGTTTGATAATTTTTAACCTTATTTTTCAAGTAATTATAAACGTGTGATAATGGCATCTTGTCTACTATGTTATTAATGGCATCTTGTCTATATATATTGTTTGCTGCAAATTTTATCGTGCAATAGAACAAATATGAATATTCTTGTTATGTTCGATTATCAATTATTTATTTATTGGAACTAAAATGATATAATTAGCATACATTTCAATAATACACCAAGAAAACCAATAATACACCAAGAAAACAACATTGGATGTTAACAAAACTCCAATAATCCTAAAAACTCCATGTACATTATCACAAAAAAACACTATATAAACAGTAGAATTACATACATTTTGAGTAAAAAAAAAACCCAGCAAATATCTTGAAAAAGTTGAGATTTTTTTTTAATTTGCTACTAATTATCACTCAAGCTTATCCCCTTCTTTCACTGAAAAACAAAGAAACACGCCCCAAAAAAAAATTGTAAGAAATTATGAGAATTGGAAAAAATATTGCAAGAAATTATAAAAAACCCATATATTAAAATCCAAGCAGAAATCATTACTACCTCCCCTCCATTTTTGTTTTAATCTTCTCAAAATAGATGCACTTATTCATATTGTTGAGAAAAAAGCTAGAAAATGCAAGTTTCTCACCTAAACCCTAAAAACCCAATTGAAATCGGAGGTGGTGGCGAAGCCTTGGAGGTGCCGGAGGTGGTGGCGACGTCTTGGAGGTGCCGGAGGTGGTGGCGATGGAAGGGGGGAGGGGATTTGGGGGGAAATCGCCGGAAGAGGTGGTGGTGGAGTTGGAGGTCGCGGCTGGGCAGAATGAAGAAAGAGGGAGAGGCTTCTTGCCTTAGATATTTTTAGACAAATAAAATGACGTCGTTTAGGCATTTAATAATAGCGACCGAATAGAGACGGAACTCGCAAATTCGGTCGCTATTCGGTCGCCACATAGACTGCTTAACACTTGTACAATTTTCAAATAAATGAGCCCACGAAATGGCAAAACAACGACGTTTAGGCATTTAATAATAGAGACCGAATAGCGACGGCATTGGAAAATCCGGTCGCTATTCGGTCGCCACTTAGAATGTTTAACACTTGTCCAGTTTTAAAAAAAATGAGCCCAAGAACTGGCAAAACGGCGTCGTTTAGTCATTTAATAATAGCGACCAAATTAAGGTTAGGGTTGGGCGACCGAATAGAGACGGAATTCGGTCGCTATTATTTTCCCGATTTCCGTTATTTTTTAAAATAGCGGGGTTTTTAAGGATATATAGAAACATTATGCCTAATAGTAACTAAAATAGGCAAAATGTTTCTATATATCCTTAAAAACCCCGTTGTTTTATAAAAAAAAGGAATCTGGGAAAATCATAGCGGCCGAATAGCAACGGCCTTGGCAAATTCGGTCGCCCCTTAGCTTGATAGCGACCGAATAGCGACGGAACATGCTAAAAAATTATAAATCCAAAAATCGACATAGTTCAGAATGCGAGTACGAACTAATATGAATATTTTAGTAATTTTTTGTTTATTAATAATCAATTAATAAAATTTTAACTCCATCACTTAATGATTCACGTAAATGCACACAAAAATGTGTTACTTGAATTGTTCTGCTTCGAGTATATATCGGTATTTTGTGAATAAGTATAAGTTTTAATTGTTTGAATATTCAAGTTAATATATATATATATATATATACACACACACACACACATATTAGTAATATTAGTAATAGTAACTAAAATAGGCAAAATGTTTTTATATATCCTTAAAACCCCCGATATTTTATTAAAAACGGAATCCGGGAAAATAATAGCGACGGCCTTGGCAAATTCCGTCGCTATTTGGTCGCTATTATTTTCCCGAATTCTATTTTTTATAAATTAGCGGGGATTTTAAGGATGTATAAAAACATTTTGCCTATTTTAGTTACTATTACTAATATATGTATATATACACATTAACTTGAATATTCAAACAATTAAAACTTATACTTATTAACAAAATACCTATATATACTTGAAGCAGAACAATTCAAGTAATACATTTGTGTGTGCATTTACGTGAATCATTAAATGATGGAGTTAAAATTTTAATAATTGATTATTAATAAACAAATAAGTACTAAAATATTCATATTAGTTCGTACTCGCATTCTGAACGATGTAGGTTTTTGGATTTATAATTTTTTAGCATGTTTCGTCGCTATCAAGCTAAGGGGCGACCGAATAGCGACCGAATTTGCCAAGGCCGTCGCTATTCGGTCTCTATGATTTTCCCGGATTCCGTTTTTTTATAAAATAGCGGGGTTTTTAAGGATATATAGAAACATTTTGCCTATTTTAGTTACTATTAGGCATAATGTTTCTATATATCCTTAAAAACCCCGCTATTTTAAAAAATAACGGAAATCGGGAAAATAATAGCGACCGAATTCCGTCGCTATTCGGTCGCCCAACCCTAACCCTAATTCCGTCGCTATTCGGTCGTTATTCCGTCGATATATGTTCCGTCGGTAATCCGTCGTTAATTTCCGTCGGTATTCGGTCGTTAACGTTCACAAAACGACGTCATTTTGTGTCTTTCATTTATTACTATACAAATAAACACCGTTATGTATTCGGTCGGTATTCGGTCGTTAAGGGTGAACAAAACGACGGCATGTCAATTTGGTCAACGGGGCCGAAGTGGCCGACAGATGGGCGACGGAATAATGACCGATTCATTTTCGGTTTCTATACGGTCAGTATTCCGTCGTTAAATTTGTGACCAAAAATTTCTGTCGCTAAATTCGGTCGCTATTTAACTGTTTTCTTGTAGTGTTTTATTATGACCTCATGTCCCTTTTTTTGCAATTGACCAATACTCAACAAGTTGGTCTTCAAATCTGGATAAAAAAGAACATTAGAGATCATATGAAAATAGTTCTCTTTAGTTCTTATGGTTACCTGTCCTTTTCCCAAAACAGAGATTTTGGTATCATTACCAAACTTCACATTATCTCTGTATGATTCATCTATCTCAGAAAAGAATTTTTTATCACCACACATGTGATTGCTGCAACCAGTGTCTAAGTACCATAGATGCTTGTTGGTCTTTTCCTTGGTGTGGCAAACCATCAACAAAGATATCTCCTCCTGCATTTCAGCAAAACTGGATGCTTCTGCATTGTCCTGAGAAAGATTAGTTCTACATTCATATTGATAGTGACCATACTTGTGACATTTATAGCATTGCACATTTGACTTATCAATATGTTTTGGATTTTCAGTCATGGATTGACTTCTATGCCCTCTTCCTCGGCCTCTACTCTTCCTCTTCCTTTCCATATAATCCAGATAATGTTGATTCTGTGAACATTTTCCTCCATTATAGCTTCTGCCTCTTCCTCGACCCCCTCTCTTTGAAGCATAATATGGAGTATTGGATGAGACTTGTAATGCTTGCTCCATCTCTTCATGTTGATTTAATTTTCTCTCATGAACTTGTTAAGAACCTTGGAGTTCATCAAGATCATTTGATTCTTCGATGGAACAAAACACATAATTGAATTTTGGAGTCATGGAACGAAGAATTTTCTCAACTACGGTCACATCCTCCATCTTTTCACCAAAGACTTGCATCTTGTTGACAAGTACCATTGTCTTTGAAAAATAATCAAAGACTGACTCTCTTGTTTTTATGCGCAGCAATTCAAATTCTTGAAGAAATGACTGAAGTTGCTGCCTCTTTGCTCTCGTTGTACCCTGAGATTTCTTTTTCATAGATTCCTAAATGTGTTGAGAAGTGTCCTTCGAAGGAATAGTTTCCAAGGTGGCACGATCAATAGCTTGAAAAAGATAATTCTTCGCCTTGAGATCCTTTAGTTGTAGCGCTTTAATTTCATATTTTTGCGCTTCTGATATTGGGTCTGCTGTGAGCTCAGGAATTCCTTTAGAGACAACTTGCCAATATTCTTTTGATCTAAGGAATTTTTCCATGAGCATGCTCCAATGATCATAGTGACCATCAAAGCGAGGAATTGCAGGTTGAACAAAGTTTTCGGTTGTCATGTCTAAAGAATAGTAGTAGTTTTGCTGCTGCAAAAGAAAGTAAAATACTCTACGTATTTTACTGCTCACTCTCACTCAAGGTTGTCAAGATCGTAATTTTGACTCGGAACGGAAGGGGTCTCAAAAATCGTAAACTCGAGGATCGTAACACGGATCGGAAGATCCGAAAAAATTATTAAAAAATTAATATTTTATTTTAAAATTAATATCTCAAATATATTTTATTTTTAAATCATTCCCTTAAACATCTCATTTTGTTTTAATATCCAATTAAATACTGAAAATACAAAGTAAATAGTTTAGGACTTGTTTCAATATAGTTATTTTATAAGGTTTTATATGCTAATATTTTAATTGCACTTTTAGCACTAACTATATATATACTCTTTAAAAGCTAACCCTAACCCTAAAATTTTCCTCCCTTCTCTCTCTCCCATCCCAGTCGCACCCCTCCATTCCTCCCTTCTCTTTCTCCTATCCCGTCTTTCTTCCTTCTCTCCCATGATGGAAGAGCCAGTGCCCACACAGAAGAGCCCCTCCCTTCTCTCTTTCTTCTGCCGCGACAGGCCGTTCACCACCACCAGGCCTGACCACCGCCATTTTCCTCCCCTCCCCCAGCATTCCTTCCTTCTTCGGTTCTCCCCCTTTTCTCCTCTTTCTCTCTACTTCTTTCTCCACCGAGCCGTGCCCTGACCTGAACATTTTCGACGGTGCCGGAGAATGGAAAACCTTCAAATGGGTCAAAAACCTCCATTTTCTTCTTCCATTTTCTTCACAGTCCAGAAAATCTTGGATCGTTCGATCCTACGATCTGGATTGACGATCCATTACTATCCAAGTGAGATGCGATTTTTAACCCGATCCAACTCGATGTGCGGCCTTAGGATCGTAAAATCGTACGATTTTACGATCCAACTCGCGATTTTGACAACCATGCTCTCACTCTTGTTTTATTTATCTTACTCTTGTTTCTCTCTTTCTCTCAAGCACTCTTACTCTTAACAATTGCTCTGATACCACTGTTAACTTAGAGAGAACAATAGAGTAAATGAGATTTAAACTTGTATTTTATTCATGAATAGAGCAACCTTTATATAGGCTAAGAACATAACAAACCTTACACAAAATTAGCTAGCAAATAGGAACAATAACTCCTAAATATCTTATAACAACTTCAACAAAAATGTCAACTAGGAACAATAACTCCTAAATATCTTATAACAACTTCAACAAAAATCTCAACTAAGTTTCCTAAAGACAAGGTTAAACTTAGACCAAATCAATAATTTATTTCAACAGTCCTCCTGTCAATGATATGTTTGGGACTTCGGCACATGGGAACTACAACACTAGGCTATTACATTTTCAGCGGAATGTGTTGTCTACAAGGAATCAATTCTTGGCTCAGATTTCAGCTGGCCCTTATATAACTGAATTTCCTACCTTTTCTCATGTCGGTCAGAACGAGGTATATCCCTTAACGCAGGAGCCATAACGACCTTCTTATAGCTCGGATGATGTGGTTGTATTTTATGGTTTAAAGTAGAGGGAAAAAGAAGAAGAGAGATGGTGGTGGCTGGGAGTGACAGGGGAAGGGAGTGGGGGTTGAAGAAGAAGATGTGGGTTCAAAATACCGTTATTACCCTTTAAATTTTTTGTTTTGACTCAAAAAAGATTTCCCAAATTATGTTGACTCTAACTTTTCTAACGGAAGAACCTTATATATCAATGGTAAATTGTTTAGGATTTTAATGTTTAGAATTAATTTTTAAGGACCTTATATCTGGCTATAAATTGTTTAGGGATAAAATCCACCAATTTGCCTAAATGTTTACAACATGTTTTTCTATATAGTTGATCACTATTTATATCCCTCAGCTATGTTTCAAAAGCAATTGTTACCCTTCAAAATTTTAGGTGTTATAAATATCCCCAACTATTTACGGGGTGCCATTAGTGCCCAAAAGTGGCGGAATCCGTCAAGAGGGGCGGTGATGCACATGTGCAGCTCGCACATGCGAAAATCAAAGGTAAAATAGTCACACTAACCACTAACATAATATAATAACCAATAACAAGCCAAAATGAATCAAACCCACAAATCTTCATATTCAAACTCAAGAACTTAGTAAAAACATCATACAAATTTGAAAATTCCACCGTAACCAATCACAAAAATTTAAAAATAAACATATTCTTCAATGTTCTAATAGATGAAACATAGTATTCTCTTACAATAATGGATTCACAATTTGAAGAGATTCGTAAAGACCAAGACCATTATGGAAGAGTAGCCAGGCCAGAGAATATTCCGGCAAGCTCAGACAAGTTACAAAGCATTTTTTTATGAATAAAGTTACGAAGCATTCCAACAAAGCAAAACAATATGAGCCATCCAATAACCAGGGGCATCAAGAAAAGCCCAATTACAAAAGTCACGGAACCAAACAACATCAAAGAAAAAGAAAACCCTAGAAATAGGGAGCAAAAGAAGCCGGCGAAGCCTGCGATGTCTGAGACGAAATTGAAGAAACAGCAGGACCCACCGGATTCGGAAACGATACGGGCAAAGGTGGAGTTCTTAAGATACTAATAATCATAGAACTCAGCTCGCATAACACTCGTGTATGCTCATCTTGCTCTACTTCCCCTCTCATGATTTATCATATGAATTGGCTGGATTGGGAGAGGAATAGAAAGTCTGGAAGGTCAGAAGTGTGGGATTTTGTAAGTTTGTTTGGAATTGAAAGTTTTTGTCAGAGCTCACCATGCTCTAGCCCCAATCTATTATAAGCTCGAAGAATATGTTTATCTTCAAATTTTTGTGATTGATGATGATGAAAATTTCGAATTTGTATGGTATTTTTGATGAGTTCTTGAGTTTGAAGATGAAGATTTATGGGTTTGATTCATTTTTCTTATTATTAGTTGTTAGATTATGTTAGTGGTTAGTATGACTATTTTGCCCCTGATATTTCGCATGTGCGGGGCTGCACATGTGCATCACCGTCCCTCTCGCCGGATTCCGCCACTTTTGGGCATTAATGGCACCCCGTAAATACTTGAAGACATTTATAGCATATAAAATTTCTGAGGGGTAACTGAGAGAGATAAATAGTGATTAACTCTTTTCTATATTCACACTTCATTTTTTGTACTTATTTGTTTAATGGATAGTTCTGATATTGACCAACTCCATTAGATCATGTGGTTCAAAACTGGCAAAATCACTACATAATGAGGAGAGAGACAATTCTGCAATGATGTCGTTAATTCTGAACCACAAGGTGTATGTAGACCCGATCAATATTAGAAAATTCCTTATTTAATTTCTCTCTTTAAAAACCCCACGGTTTCCACCCCATTTCTCCCGAACTCATAACCAAAGTCAAAAAGAAGAATCAGAAATTGCACTTCTACAACAATGGCTTCTTCAAGTTATATGATCATATTTTCTTTCTTATTCTTCTTTGCTTTGGTGATTTATTCAAAAGCACAGTCGTCTGTACCTGCCGCTTACGTACTTGGTGATTCTCTTGTTGATGTTGGGAATAATAATTACATTAATCCTTCTGTTCTTAAGGCCAATTATCCTCCTAATGGGATTGATTATCCTGGTGGGATTCCTACAGGAAGATTTAGCAATGGAAAAAATGCTGCTGATTTTCTAGGTAAAGTTTTAGTGGCTAAGGATTTTTCCGGGCATGCATGGTCTTAGAATGGCCAACTATTTTCATAAAGAGTCATGCATGACATGCATTGTTTTGGCAGATTTTTTTTGACAATGACGGATTTGCTAAATCCGTCTTTAATGTCTGTCCACGTCAATCCATGACGAATTTGGCAAATGGGTAAAGTTAAAGTGGCTATAACCATTTGATCGGCCTCTAAATGGGTAGGTGCATATCACGTTTCAACCAATCCATTTTCTTTCTTACTTTTACTATATGAAATCATCATAGTAACGATCATTTAGAGGCTGAAATATTTGATTTGACAATTTTCACAATTAGCGATCCAATCTAAGATTCGTTCGCTAACTAATGACCAAGTTACAATCGAAAATAAATAATTTTGACTATTAACTTAGCAACCACTTACGGAAGGAAGAAACAATCGCCAAATAGCCATGGGATATTTAATTGAAGTTTTTTTTTTTGCTAAGTAATATATTTAATTGAAGTTACCGATGAGTATTATACTAGTGGGTAAAACCTTTTTCAATTAAACCACCTTGAATACCCATTGTGTCTAATATCCTACCAAAAACAATATATATTCAGATTTTGCTCCACAAAATTCTCTACCAAAATGTCAAACTCAAACTTCCAATCACAGCCTTATTATGAGTTAAATATTCCTTTTGTTTTGTTTTCTAGATAGGATTCAAATATTTTGACAAATGAAATCACATATTCGAAAATTTGACTCTTTTATTTTTGGTATATATTTTTTTCCTTGACAATGAATCCATTATGGTGCATTCAAACATTTGATATATATAGAAAGAAACGGTCTCGCTGTGGTGCAGAATGATAATAAATCATTATATACTAAATAATTTTGGTAGTTTTGGGCTGTTGGATAAAAATTTTTAACTATCCAAGAATTTTTGGGGTTTTTGGGGGACACCTAGTGCGATTTTCAGACATCTATCACGTATGGTATATATTAAATGTCTAAGGACAGGTGTTCATAAGGATAAAACACATGTTGCGCAGTCTTATGTCATTTGTTAATAAAGAGAGTATACATGTTGCATTAGATTTAACCTCTGTTCAAAAATATTCAATACCTGTTTAAAAAGTGTCCATATTTGATAAATTTAATGCATTCAATACTATAGTCGAGAGCAAGAAAAAAAAATGGTGTGACATTTAAGGTTTGCATTTATTGATGGTTCTTTTTAACAGCTGAGAAAATGGGATTGCCAACTTCTCCTCCTTATCTGTCCAACAAAAGTGATGTTTTCCTTAAAGGTGTGAGCTTTGCATCCGGAGGTGCTGGAATCTTCAATACCACTGGCCAAGGCTTTCTGGTAAAGATTTCACTCTTTTTTTCTTCTTCTTTTTTTACTTGGAATGGAATACGTATATCATTTTCTCCTAAAGAAATGTACAAAGTCCTTTATAATGTAAATCACAAAAAAAATTACTCCGAGCCCCTATTTAACGGCAAATAATCGTCTGTATCCTTTTATATTCTTATAATTCAGCATTTGTATATATAATTAGAAAAAAAATCCACGAATTCTGAATGGTTGATCAAATGAATAAGAATATGTATGGGTATTGACGATTTTCACCTTATCTAACCAATGTGCAAAATCACCACAAAATGTTCCTTACTCTCCTTTTGTCTTAATTGAATAAGCATACATTTAAATGTTGTTTCCATTTTGGTGGGATTGATGAAATGCTTGGTCTTACGGTACCGACTATGAATCCTCCGTCCCCATTTGATATTCCTTCCCTGTTCCACCAATAAAAAATTGTTATGTATTAAATTTTTAATTAAAAATTATAACCTAAAAGATATAGTGGAACCCACAGGAAAAAAATATACACGTGACAAATATCTATTCGTGAGGACAAATGATTTTTTTTTGTTGGTCTTACCTTGGCTAATTAATAAATGGCCCATTCTCACTGAAAAATTACTGTCAATGTTTAAAGAATTTTAAAAGGCCCAAACGTTAGCCCATTTTCAGTTGGTAGCCCACTAACAAAAATTTTATTAGCCGAAATAGAATAGCTTTTAAGTCAAATTGTTTGGAAAAAAAAGAGTAGATTGCGGTGAACGTGGATCGAACACGTGGAGAAACTTTATTTTGGTAGAGCTACTAAGTTTGATAAGTTATATCCAAACCAATGAGTGCAGTACACATATATAGGAAAGAGAATTGATGTAAGTTCATTTCTCTTTCCTACGAGTACTGTACTGATTGGCTTGGATGTAAATTATAAGTTAGTAACTTATCAATATAAAGCTACTCCGAACACGTGACCTTCATATCTTCAGTTGACGCTCTCCCAATTCTTAAATTTATATAATATTTATTTTTATCGACAGCAAATATCGATTCCATTGACGTTGCAAGTGGACTATTTCGGTGAGGTAAGCCAAAGGCTGGTGAACCAGCTGGGCGCCACCGCGGCACAGCAGTACCTGGCAAAATCAATCTTCGTAGTCGTCATAGGAAGCAATGACCTTTTCCATTATTTCAATGGCAATAACATTATCAAAACTAAGAAGGTTTCTCCTCAGCAATATGTCGATTACATGGTCTCCGAACTCCAAGGACTCTTGAAGGTAAATTAAAAAATTTCAATCTTTTAATACATTTTATAAATATATTATTTTTAGAACAGATTCGAAACTTACATAATGGGTAGTGAAAGTTTTTAGTAGACTTTTTTAAAATCATTTTGTGGCGTGATTTATAATTTTAAAAGATTTTTCAGATTTTGTTAAATTTTGACGTTTTAAAAATTGTTTGGAACCGTCACCACCCTGTCCTCCTTAGTTTTGCGATTACTGATTATCTCGTACATTAATGAATTATGTGTAATATTGGACCAAAGAGAATTAATAGACTTGACCTAATCGCATTGTTTCACGTGTAATAATTTCATTAATTTATTAGATAATATATCATGTGCTAAAAATCATATCGAAATTTCTGAATAACTTTCTTTGTATTCAGAGATTACATGGTCTTGGGGGGCACGTAAGTTAGTCGTGGTCGGAGTAGGTCCGCTAGGGTGCACTCCAGCACGTAGACACGATAGCAACACAGAGGATTGCAACAACGAAGTGAATAGCTGGGTCAACAATTATAACCAACAATTAACGTCGATGTTACAGGGATTAAAGTCAGAGCTCAATGGAATCAATTATTCTTATTTTGACACTTACAATGCCGTCTTAAATCTCATTCAAAAATCAGCAAATTATGGTATACCAATACAAATTCAATTTGATTTGTTATTTCTGTCTCGAACTAAATGCTCGTTTATTCTTGATTTATGATATTTATTTTTGTCACTTGTCAGTACGTGCTAACAAATTTTAATTGTAGAATCAATCTTATGACAATTATGTTTTGAATAAGTTAATAGTTTATTTTGAAGAGTTATTGAATAACTGTCTATTTATTTTCCAACATTTGTCGGTCAAGATTGTGTTAGTATAGAGTATTAATTGCGTCTAGTATGAGATTTCTAATTGTGGACCAAATATGTTTTTTAGATAACATGGCTTGAGATTTTTATGCACTTACTCAATTTAAAGACAGTTTAGTTACTAGTATGAGTTTTAAGTCAAAAGAGTACACACATGGTGTCGACAAAAGTGGGTGTTAATACAATAAGCAAAACATACATTTCTATTTATTTATTTTATAGATAAATGAACATTTTATTTGTGACTGACGAAGTATTATTATTATTATTGAAGTATTTGTTGTTGCAGCTATAATTAGCTAATTTTGATGTTCATTTTTGTAGGATTTGTTGAAGTTAAAGCTGCATGCTGTGGATTTGGAAAGCTAAATGCGGATGTATTTTGCACACCACTTGCACTATATTGCCCAAACAGAAAAGATCATATATTTTGGGACAAAGTTCATCCAACACAGGCCACTGCTCAGATATTAGTTGATATGATTTACACTTCTTCTAAACCTAACGTCTTCCCTATAAACCTCGAACAACTAATTGCTATATAAAGCTGAATACAATTAAAAGATGGTATACATTTTTTTTAAAGACAAAAGAATAAGAATGAAACTCTTTTTTAATTTATGACTTATCTGATTAATAAGCATTATATTCCTCTGCATTCTGTTATGGATTTTTCTAGTTTGCTAGAAAAAAAATAACAGCAATTAATATAATAAATAAAGATTGTTTGCCACAACCTTAATGACTGTTATTTAAAATACCAAATAACTGTAAGTTCCAGAATAACAAGTGTTAGAAATGGATATAACAACTGTTCGATTCAGAATTAATATGTGCTAGAGATATACAAAACAACTATTAAATACAGTTAGATAACAAAAAACAACAGTTGTTAAATAACAAAATAACCACTATTAGATAACAAACTAACATATGTTAGATAACAAACTAACAACTGTTAGGTATAGAATTTCAAACCAGATTCAGATATAATCCTAGACGAGACGGCAGTATACCGCTTCCTATTAAGTTGAATATGCTCGCCTTTTATACAGCGTTCAGGCCTCCAGAGCACTGAACTCCCAAGGTACAACGCTCAAACATACTATTTCTTTGAAGTAGAAAGAAACAGTCATTCTAATCTTATTTTAGCAATAGAACTCTTTTGACTCGATGCTCAATATGCGGAGGAAAAAATAGATAAAGTATGCAGGGGAAAAAGAAGAGAAAACTTAGCAATTTTTCAAGAAGGGCAAAGCCTGTTTTTGGGACGATGCGGGCTTTGTTTGAAAACTACATAGGGCCCATATTGATAACAGTCGGAGTTTCCTTAAAGAATGTTACACAGTAGTCTCTAAGGCAGCCGATTCAACGACCAACAAGTGTGAAATAGACACAGGATCTTGAGTCTACAGACATAATATTGAATACAAATGGGGCTGCCAAAGGGAACCCCAGTCTGTCTGGTGTTGGTGGCATCTTCATGATGGGCTTGGGACACTTCATTGCCAGTTACTCGTTGTTTTTTCCGGATGAAGGAACCAATTCCCGTGCGGAGTTGGAGGCTTTGAGGCTTGGTCTACAGATTGCTCGAGACAAAGGAATTCAGATTATGAAGGTACAGTCAGACTCAACTTTTGTGGTATCGGCGATTCAAAGAGGCTCAATTAATTCTTGGCGATTGGATGTACTTTTTAACAAGACGAGGGATATGCTAGGCTCCACCCGCTTCTCAGCAGTTCCATGAGAGGTAAACAAAGTTGCAAACTCATTTGCGAATCTTTCTGGTTTCTCCATATAGCTTGCCGGAACATTATAGAGTATCGTATTCACAGCAGGAGTAGTAACATCAGCAGTACTATTGGAAGCATCAACATCAGTAGTTTGGTTTTCAGTTGCCATGATGATTACAATGGATACTCTGTTTAAGATTGTTGGCAAAAATGGGCTACAACAGCTGCTTGGAGCCTTCGCAATATCATTTAATAAACTATCTAACAACTGAAAGATACAAAATTAATCCAACAACTATTAGTGAACTATAAAACAACTATTAACACGCGCTGTTAAGCGAAATGTTTAACAGTTGTTACAAAAGAGAAATAACAATTGTTAGTGACAGATTTAACAGGTGTTATAACAAGAATACAACAATTGTAAATGACAAAGAAAACTGTGTAAACAGAAAATAAGGTGAACTAGTTTTGGTCCGACATTCGTGTACGACGCAGGTCGCGCCCGCACACAAGTACGAGTTATTTTGGTTTCGACGAACCTTGGATTCGCACCATGCTTAGGCGCGCATGAGGTTCTAGTACGGGGCATAATTTTAGCAAGATATTTTAAATACTAGTAAACCACTTTTACATATAAAGTGAAACCCACTTCCTTATGCAACTCATGTGGGATGTAAACCCACTAGCTTAATTTCAATTTTCCAACCACTTGAGAAACTATTTCTCATTCAAATTAAACTCCATTTCCTACAATAATATTATTAAACTAAACTCTAAAGTATAAGTATGAACTAATGCCATTATTCCACAAATAATATTTATTATGTACTAAAACATATACTAGAAACTAAGAATCCTCATAATCAGGCAAAAAAAAAAAAAGTTTAGTCCAATATTACTACTGCTTGGTTCACAAAATTGAACATAAAGTTGGAGAATAATCAAAACAGATAGTGAAGTCGATCCTGACCCATACCACTTTAATTCAAGGCAATGTGTAACCTAAAATAAAAGCACAAAATTTAGAGATCTAGCTTGCAATAACAAAAATAGTTTATGATGGTCCAAACTAGATTGATAAAAAAAAATAGGGTATATAGAAAAAGGAAATTGATGGTATAAAGAATTCAACGAGTTATTTATAGTTTTATCGTAATTTAACCAATTAATTAGTTAAATATGTAGCATCACTCATAGAAAAATAGGAACATACAGCAGGCTGCACACGGTTCCTCATTTGGCAGCTACAGAAGGCCATGGTTACCACTTGATTAGGTAAAGGTTAAATGATATTTTCTTTGCGGGTTTTCTTTTAGGGACCCACAAAAAGATACAGTCGTGGGTTTTTAGGAGCCCTGGGTCGGTCAATGCGGAGGGGATTAACAAATACCCACGAAAATATTGACGTACCGCATTTTATGAAATGCCCTTTAGAATATTCGTTTGCACGCGCTCTTTCCTGTGTTAGGATTATACTCCCATCCTCATCTCCTCGTAATCCAGCTTGGTTTGGTTGCAAAATTGAAAAATATATTTAGGTTTGCATTGGATAACATATTTTATTTGAAATTTAACTTCTATTGACACTCAAAAATTTTGGTTGGCCGAGACGACTCGGGAAGCAAGTACAATGGCTCAATTGAGGTTCAATATAAGTGTCAACGGGAAACGACCAAGACGAGAATTATGTACCTCCCAAAATGAGACGGCTAGCGACAATCATAAGACAGAAACTCGAAAAAGGCCAAAGGATATAATCGACTAGAAAAAACAAGCTGGATGTCGACAACAAGATGAACGACGAAAAATAACAAACATAACTCCCGGATATCAGAATTCATATAACAACCATTTTGATCTGATCTAAGACTTTATCTACTCCCCAACTTCCACAATATCCACGTGGGGAAAAAGATTGGGCCAAGAGAGATTTAAGGAAAAGTGGCCCAAAAGACTGACAAACATTCCGAGAAATAGGGAACTCGTGCAACCTCCACTCTGCAGAGCATGAGGAGTTTGCCCATGTTCCTCATTACGGTCATGGCATAAGAAACGTGTCCACTTCACCAAATCATGGCTGAAATCAAGACAGAAAGCTACTTTCATAAACGACTATAAATAGAAGATCAAAATGATTAACAAAGACAACACTCAAACAATCAATCTCGATGGAGATTGTCTCTTCAACTGTTCCCCTTCAACAATGTTTTTATAATCAAATGCTTCTACAAACTTGGAACTAGTGACCTCAACTCCGGGAAACTTGCTCACAATAACATTGACTGGAAGTCTGAAGAATGCCTCTCGCATGACAATCCACCAGGCCATGAAAGTATCAGTAAACGAGACCCCTGCTCAAAATAATGATAAACAAAAGCCCTTAATCTGATTCTGACTTGATTGGCTCGTCCTATCAACTCTAATGCATTCCAAGAAAGCCGACCAGTAAGAGATATACCAGACCCGGGTCAGGAGGGAGATCTTGGGTAAGACAAAACTGGCGAGCAAATAAAAGTGGATCATAAGACTCGGAAGTATCCCTGATATAACGAGCAGAGGATTTCGATCCACTAAATAGTTTTTGGGGGTACTAAAACGTAGGCCCAAATCTTGCACGGTAATTCAGTCATGGCATTATCCAGGATATTTGGCAACCAGTTGGGACCCATCAGACGGCTGCTATAAGAAGCAAGAAGTTCGGGAGATCTTGTCTCGGTCTGACGAAAGAATTTTACAATTTATGCAACTCGAAAATCCGGATCAATAAGAACTTGTTTAAGGTGGTAACCGGTAACTTCCCATGGGTTCAATATGAGGTTCTCTAGAAGACGATGTAAATCATATCAAGGCTGCTATTGGTACAACCAAAGTTCCATGATCCAAACGGGTCCCTGGACATATTTAGTTTTTTTTTCCTTTTGCCATATTATTATAATAACTGCACATAACCCGATACAAGGAATATAAGATCAGGGTAGCCAAACCATCAATCTGTCCAGTCAGGATCAATTGGATGTAATGATGATAACCTTACACGATACTTATCGAATTGGTACACATCATATAAAGACATGCCCAAAGTAGAAAAAAATGTAGTGCGTTAGTCATCAAATACCTCTCATTCTCCTCGGTTGACTGTAAAATGAAACAATTGACACATGGATACCGAAGGGGGATAGTGGCCATGAGAAGCTGTTTATCCGGAGCAGGACTGTCTCTAGTTAAGAGAATGAAATGATTGATTCCGCAAGATCAGCATGCACCTCATAGCGTCCAGATACACGATCCAACCATAAATAATAGCTGTCCAAATCTTGGGGCTATCAACGCATCTTATAAGACCATCTACGATGGTTCTAACTTGGTTGGTTAGCTAGAAGGTTGAATTTTAGAGGCTTTAACAGGTTAAGAAGTGTTGATTCCTCCTCGGCTTGAAGCGTGAGCTCTAATTTACATTTGTTATCCGCAAGAGGGTACAATGATTCGTTCGTCAAAATATAACTGCTGTGGGAAGCTTGAAGAAGCCATTGCAAGAGAAAAAATGAATTTTCTAAAAAAGAAGAATGATCGACTTAGATATCAAAATGAGTTAGGGTTTATAACATCCGAGATAGATAAGTTTAAGGAATTCAAAAAATAGTCATGAGTAGAGTTAAGTTCATATCTCCCGTAACTGATGGAAAAGCGTGGCTTTGTGCCCAAGAAGCTCAGCTAGTCTCGGAAACAAAAGGGGGATAAGTTTTGAAACCCGAAAAAATCTCAGTTGGCTTAGACCACAAGGGAAGCGGATAAAACGACCAATCGAGGTTCAATATAAGTGTCAAGGGGGAAACGGTCAAGCCGAGAATTAGGGACCGAACAAATGAGACGGCCAAAGGCAATCAAGAGACAGGAACTCAAAAACGGCCAAAGGTCTTCCAAATAGGAGGCGGACAATGGGACAAACGACTGAAAAGGTCAAACGGAAATCTTGGACATCAGGATTTATATCACACATTTTTTGACCTGTTTTAAGACCTTATCCACTCATCAACTTCCATGATTTCCATCTGGGAAAAGTAGTTCGGCTAGGAAAAATTTAAGAGAACGTGGCCCAAAAGATAGCCAGATAGTTTGTGAAATAGAGAAGTCATTCAACCAACACTCGACCGTAGCATGAAGAGTTTGCATATGTTCCCCATTATGGCCATGACATAAAGAACATGTCCACTTCACCAAATCATGACCGAAAAGGGCAGAAATCAAGGTGGGAAGCTACTTCCACGAGCGACTATAAATAGAATATCAAAATGATGAAAAAGACAACACACATGCAATCCAAAATGCATTTTTATCTTCATGTTTACGGTATTTAAGATTTCTTACAACTTTTCTCACTTAAATTATTGTAATTAACTTACACTTTTTTTTTTTAAATTTCAATTTTTTTTTACAATTATTTATTGGACCTCACCAGAGGAGGAGTAGTAGAAGTCCGGCTTAGCGGGTTCCCCGTGAGGGGAGTAGTAGAAGCCCGTTGAGCGGGTGTCGTAGAAGCCCATTGAGCGGGAGCCCCATGAGGGGAAGTATAAGACCCACACAAGGGAACCCAAAGAAATGACAATTAAATCATTCCCTCTTGTGTGAGGTGGGTATCAAACCCACAACCTCAAGGTTGTGGGCAGGCCCTTGCCCCACTGAGCTAATGAACCTTAGATGTAATTAACTTACACTTAACTCATTTGGGAATCACTCAATCTTTCTGCGTGGGATTCTCATCCAATAACGCATACTTAGGTAGAAACCAACTCCCAGGCTCTATGCGCGGGGGCTTACCCATTAACGATACTTAGTGTTAAGGAAATCCAATTGGCTCCGAACAAGTTTTCTGCGTGAGAAGTTATTTTCCAAAAATGCATACTTGACCGAGTCACCCATTTTTAGTGTAAACCATCTTAAGAGATGGAATTCCAAGTGTGAAACCATGATCCGGCCATCCTAGCTTCTTAGCTCAACGTTTGGTCGAGTTTGACAACAACTTCAAATATCGCAAAAAGTTTGAATTATTTGTGCGTATAGATGTGGAACTAATGCTAAAATGTGAGATTTTAGATGGTGTCAAAATGCAGCATTAACAAAGTTTCACTGTGTATTTATTTTTCAATTTCAATCAAGGGCGAAACCAAACATTAGAGGTCAGGGGGCTAGAACCAAATTTTACATAATTCTTGGGGGCAATAGGTGATTTTCTTAGCATTATTTTTTAAATTTCAAAATTTTCTAAAGGTAAAACTGCAGTTTTGAAAATCCCCTACATCCATCATTGACGTTAAACCAAATATGTTTAATCTTATCCGCGTTTCTTCTCACTAACAACTCATTTTTTCGTTTCCATCAATATAGGTACACTCGAATTCCTTTGAAGAAGATATTTAATACATTTCAATTTAGCAACTAGAATAAGAGGCTTACTAATTTGATTACTACTAACTATAAGGATTGCATTGAATAACATATTTTATTTGAGATTTGACTTCGAAATTTACAAAAGTTTGATTTTTGCGCGGAAGATCCATGGAAATAAAAATGCTCTGTATTTCCAATTAACATTTTATGCCTTTGATGTTTAATTTCTGCTGAATAAGCTGTGGTTTGCTATTCTTGCAATGATTTATATGGGTTTTGAAAAACTCTTTCTGAATTGGGTGGGTTTTGATGATTTTTACTGAAGGGGTTATTAATGGTTGTAGTGGTGGATGCTGATGGTACGTTGTGGTGTGCTTGAAACAGTGGTTGTGAGTGATGTGTTTGGAGGGGAAGAAGTGGAGGAGAGAGTGTGTATGAGTACATCCAGGAGTGGCAGTGAGATGAAGAAGATAGGTGGCAGTACAATGGAGTGGCGATGGGTTCGGGAGAAAAGAATGAGGGGAAAATCTGATGAATTTCCTGAAATACCCCTTACAAGTTCCTTACGTGAGAGACACATAACTGACTTGACGAATGCCATTCAAAATATTGGACGAAATGACTTTATTACAATAACAACGACAACAAATTCTCAAGTAATTAGTCAGCTACATGAATCAATATAAAATTTCATTGTGGTCGTTCGCATGAATACACTCCCTCCACTTCCTTCTATCAAACTTCATACCCTCATACAAGTCAAACAAATCCATATCACTCATGATGCATTCGGGCAAAACCCTCCTCAGCCTACCCTACATCTTTTCAAGTTTCTGAAACCGGAGCGTCGTCCGGTCTTCTCTTTATGTGCCCAAACCACCGTAAGCGATTTCCCTCATATTTTCTTTAATACGTGCAACTCAAATTTTCTCTCGAATAGTCTCATTTCTAACTCTATACTTTATAGTATGCTCACACATCCATCGCAACATACGTATATATGCTACGCACATTTTCTAGATATGACATCTTTTCACGGCCCAACATTTTGTACCATACAACAACGTGGGTCTAAAAGTTGTTCTATAAAACTTCTCCTTCAGTCTCAACGGTATATCACGATCGCACAAGACACCCGTTGCACCCTTCTATTTCAACGTACCAGCTTTAACTCGATGCACCACATCCTCATCAAGCTCTCCATATTTCTGAATGATAGAACCCAAATACCGAACATAATCATTCGATATGATACTTTTGTCATCCACTAATTACCTAATTCGGTCGGCACTAAACTTACACTCCAAATACTCAGTTTTACTTCTACTAATTCTAAAGCCTTTATATTCCAATGCTAGTCTTCATACCTACAACTTAGCGTTAACACATGTTGAAGTTTACATTTGATATAGTTGCTCAATTAGATTGGGCAGGCTCAATTGGATTGGGAAAAACCAGACCTGGTCGACCGAGAAGTGTCTCGGGTCGACCGATCTGTTTTTTCACTCAGGTCGGCCGAGAACAAAGTCAAAACCGGCACATAACTTGTGTGAGTGTGTGTGAAGAGAGGAGTGGGGAGAGAAAAATGTGAGTGTGGAGTTAGTGGGTGGTTCCACTAACACCACGTGATGAAATGTTCATCACTCTCACATTTTCTTAACCAATTCACTCTCATTCTAGACTACTTTAGCAAAAACAAATGAGAAAAAATTCTCTGAATTTTATCTCTAAAAAAACACACTCTCAAGAACACAAAAGAAGAAAGAAAATCGTTTTTCCTGTCTCGATTTTCAAAGTTTGTTTATCCACATTTATATATCAACGAAGCTCCTGAAGATCGTCTTTAACGTTAGATGCACTCGTGACTAGCATCAGAGTTTCGACGAACAAGCTCTAGGTTGATCGTATGGATACCGGTAGAGACGAGAGTCCGGATCCGTGCTATTTTGATGAGATCGAAAATGTATAATTCCTATTTACAAAGTACTGGTTCTCTCTCGTGAAAAGATCCTGTAGAGGAACGAAATCCAATTTTAATTCTGCTGCTATTGTGTGGGGATTCCGAAATTTCTCCCTTTTAACACCTACTCTAGTCACATCAATAAGAATGACATCGTTTGCAAATAACATACACCATGGTACAGAGTGTTGTATATGACAAGTCACTTCATCCATAACCAACACAAAGAGAAAAGAACTAAGTGTTGAGTCTTGATGTGCACCAATTGTAATTGGAAACTCCTCTGTCGTCTCGGAACAAATCATAACGTTCGTACTGGCTCCCTTATACAGATCCTTAACAATTTCAATATACTTAAGGAATAACATTTTTTAGTCATCGCCCACCACAATACTTCTTGAGGGATCTTATCATAACACTACAAGAAAACAGTTATTTAACTATCGAAAGTAGCAATTGAATTATTCAGACCCTAAAATAGAGAACCAAAAAAAGAGTAGTCGATATTCCGTCGCTAAGTCGTCGACCATATCGGTCCCGTTGACCAACTCAAACCAATACTTGAACGGTCGCTATTCGCCGCTATGCATTTAGGTACCGACTGAATACCGACGGACTTTAACGACCGATTACCGACGGAATACATAAAGGCGTATTAAAACGACGTCGTTTACACATTTTATCAAGTGATTTAGAAAATGACTAAAACGATGTCGTTTTGTTCCCTTACCGACCGATTATCGACGGGATTTAATGACCGATTACCGACGGAATACATAACGGCGTATTAAAATGACCTCGTTTACGCGTTTTATCAAGTGATTCAAAAAACGTATAAAATGACGTCGTTTTGTTTTCCTTACCGATGGAATACATAACGACGCCGTTTACGCATTTTATCAAGTGATACAAAAAATGCATAAAACGACGTCGTTTTGGTGTTCCATCAAGTGGTTCAATGGTAACTAAAATGATGTCGTTTTGTACTTAACAACCGAATACCAAAATGACGTCGTTTTGGAATTCGGTCGCTAAGTTCAAAACGACGTCGTTTTGTTATTTTAATTCTCTAAAAAAAAAAACAAGGAAGATGATGTCAACAGATAGTCAAAATCCCTAAACAAATTCACCCCTGGGAATTCCCTCTCCCCCGCCGAAGCTGACTGACGCCATCTCCGACCACCACCACTGTCCCTGTCGCCATCCCCTTCAATCGACGCGGCATCGACACCAACAAGCTGTTCATTCGACGCGTAGTCAAAATCACTAAACAATTTCACCCCCAATGCAAATTTCCCCTCCCCCGCCCCCCGCCGAAACTAACCGTTACTTTTTTTGAACTTCCGAATGTTTGAATTTCATTATATATTTTGTATAAGTTCAACTTGCTAATACACTTTGGCGAGTTTAGAGAGCAACTATGGCTATTATGAATTATTGGGTTTTAAATATTATGAATTAACAGGAATGCTTTGTTTTTTTCTTTTATTACTTTGGATCATAAGATCATATGCAATTTAATACTCTTGCTATAAGCTAGTTGAAAAGTTGCACCCTGATTTGCTGCAACTTCTTTCGCGTTCCTCACCGGCTTATATTGACATTTCATACATTTTTTGCATGCTGGGATCATTTAAATATTATTGGGGTTTGTTGTCTTTTCACTTGTGTAATTTGGCTAGGAATCCTCTGTTCTCATTCGGTGTCCTCTTTTCTCTCCCACCAATAAAAAAATGATATGTATTAAATTTTTAATTAAAAAATTATAACCTAAAAAAAATAGTGGAACTCATAGGAGAAAAATATACACGTGGCAAATATCTATTCGTGGAGACACAGAACGGGGAAAGACGATTTTTACCGTGCAATTTAGACAACAATTGTTTAACCACTTTCATGTTTCATTGTAAATTATACACCTGAACCTGAAAATGTTTCATTGGATTCTAAGAGATGAATGGGACACCGAATGGGGATAGAGGATTGGTGGGAATCGATGTCCCCATTCGGTGTGAGACCCGCATTTTAAGCATTTATAATAATAATAATAATAATATTAGTAGAAATAAATAAAATAAAGATGAGGACTTGAATTGCAAATTTTAATAGTTGAAGGACGTAAATTGTAAATAGGACAAGTTTGGTGAGTCATTAGAACACATGGAAGAAAATTGGGGATTCAAGTACACCTCCTGCGAACATCCCGATACTTCGTAAGGCATTAGGAGTTCTAAATATTAGAAGGTGAGTTCCTCTTTTTCTTAAACCTTTTTAAATTGGAATTTAGGAGCCTGTGAGTTCCAAGCTTTCTTAAACTGTTTGAATTGGAATTTAAGAACCTGTGAGTTCCAAATACATTTCTGTATTGAATTTAGAATTGCTTTCGTATAACCATATACAAACATTGATCATTCTTGCATGTTTTTATAAAGTTGCATACATTCTGTATAGGCCCAGGCCGGGTGTCGATTTAATATTGAGAATTATCATTACAAATAAAACCCCGAGCCGGCCAGTTGTAACTAAGGGAATTAATGGATCTTATTGCTTTTCTGAAGCACGCTAAATCATACTATTCTTGTGGGCCCCAAGGCTGTAGATGTCTTACGCCATTGTCGGGAAAGCAAGGGCTGACGACTTTTCGTGTATAGCTCTGCAGTACTAATTGAGGTTGGCCACTCGGGTTAGGGAGTTTTAACTCGGGATGGTCGGATCTAGGTGAATACGAGGGCTAGTAGGTACCCCTACCCCCGTGATTTACCCACTGGATTTCTGGTGGATAAGGTAGCAAATCGCGCACGTATCTGGTGTTCGGTTGGTATATGGTTTTCTTGTACCTGGACTTCTTAACATCTGGTGCTCTGTTAGATGAATCAATTACTATTATGGTGTAAACATAAATGAAACAAAACTACATGATTTACAAAACTGCATGAGCACTTTTTATCTTAGAATTTTACATTACATGTACACTGTTGCACACACACAGGAACTCACTAAGCATTAGCTTACACGTTTTCTTTCAAACTGCATCTTAAAATGCAGGTATGAAGTGCACTAGCAAGCGCCAATGAAATTTGTTTTGTCGAACCTGGAGTACATGTTTCTGATTCATAGTGGTTCTAGATTAGCCGTTTGTTTTGGATTAATGTAAATTATGTATTTTGGTAATTCCGCTGTATTGTATTAACTATTACTGTTAAACAGGTTTTATTAACTATATTTTGAGGATGTATAGCTTATAGATGTGGATAGTATGTTTATACACGGTTTAGTCTTTTAAGCGTTTTATACAAGAGTGTTACTTTATGTTTACTGCCGAGAGGTAGGTAGATGCCCTATTCGGCCCCAGTTGTACCTAGGGGTGAAATTGGGGGTGTTACATTCGGTGTCATGGAAACTTATCTTAACCAATAGTTAAGATAAGTTTCCATGACGCAGTGAGTTGATCACAAAGTTGAAACAGTTTTGTTTATGTTGTAAACTTAATATCTTGACAATCTATTTTCGGTATGAATGCTAAATTGAGGTGGAAGAGTAAACTTTACCCCATATCGGAAATGTATTAAATTTGTAGCTTGGTGGATGATCATGCAATACCAAGAGTTTGTTGCAAGAGGATCTCTAATTAATCAAATATAATGAATGCAAAGGGATATGCTTATCATCATATGCTATTATACCATAATTTCACATCTTTCATCAAGCTGGTTCATTGCTGGGCTCATGTGGCTGAATGCCACAATTTGATTTAAACACGACTGTAAGTACACAAGCCTAAATTATTATCATATGATTGTGTCTTTTAAAAGTCGGTATTTGATTGTTCTTGTGAATACTTTCCATATATTTCTCGCGAGGACCTTAGCTAATTTGATTCCAAAACAATCAGCCATAGTCAAGAAAATAATAGTTTCAATCACATGAGCTATATTTTTGGCGATTTTTGTTTTCAAGTTCTTTTTATAAGATATAAATGATTAAATGAGTATTCATGTTCGTTTTACAATAGTATAAGACTTATTCTGTAAAACATGTTATATGTGCTTTTCTATTGATTTCTTAATCCGCCTAATATGTATTTCAGAGATGCCTCCAAAGAAAAATATTCGATCGTGCTTACCATTTAGTAAGCCAACTACGTCTGCTACGCTACCTCCCTCCCAACCAGCTTCATCATCTGACTTGCGGTCTACTCTGACATCTTCCCCGAGACTGCTACGACACCTCCCTTACAGTCTGATGATGCACATGTATCTCGGGATCCGTCTGCATCAGCACCGACCACTAAGTCTGCGCCGGTAGCGGGATAAACGACTCACCAGTCTATTGTCCCACAGACGGCGACCGATATCACTAGTGGAGATGCGAGTACATTAGATACTCGTATTCTTCTACTCCCTACTCTTGGCACGTAAGTTAATTTTTTAGATTGAGAACTTGTTGTTTCTCCGCCATTACTGATATCTTTCAAGGGCGTTTCAAGGGGTCATATAACACCATCGAAGATGTTTTCCCGGAAGAAGAACGCATGTGGGGGATGAACTAATCCATCAAGAGTAAACAAGTTAGGATAGAAGATTCTTAGACGGAAAATGATAAAGTGCTCCGCAATTCGTGCGCTCCTGGTCTATTTTATGACTTATCTCTGCACCGACTCACTGCCATGTCATGTGCGCACGTGACTCCCTAACCTTATATTCTCACACACTTGGCTAAATTAATTAAAGTACAATATCGAGCTTTTACTACATTTCTTGATTTGATTACTGCACCTCCCACTCCACATAGGAGCACCTCATTTCTTAATTCCTGTTAATTTTTCTTCATAAAAAATAGTATAACAGTGATTTTTTAATTACAAATTACACACTCAATTCACTGCACCTTCCATTCCAGATAGGAGCACCTCATTTCTTTATTCCTGTTAATTTTTCTTCATGAAAAATAGTATAACAGTGATTTTTTAATTACAAGTTATACACTCAATTACCGGAATAGAATATAAAAGCGAATTGTTATTTGATAATGCAAATAAAGTAATCAATTTAACGAACATTCAAAGAAAATGAATCAATTTAATAAACAATGATTGCATAATAGGTTAATTGGTGAAATTTGTCCCAAAACAATTTACGATTGGTGACTTGGATCCCCAATCAAATTTTTTTTTATTTTAGGTCCTCAAACAATTTGCAGGTTTTCACCATGGGTCCTTCTGTTAAAAAACCTGCTAGTCAACGGTTAGTCAAAAAAAATTGAAAATTTTCACATTAATAACGAAGGGTATTTTGGGAATTTTAAGCAATGACCCACATTTTGAACCCGCCCCATTTCCCTTACCCATTTCGTTTGCCTTCTTCTTCCTTATAAACCCCCCAAACCCCCCTGAGAAGAATATTTCATCTCCTCCTTCTATTAGCTTCCAAAATGTCTAGAACTACAAGAATGGGAGCTAGCTTCTGATTCTTCTTCTCGGGCGATGGTGCTCGGAGGCCTAATAAGTATTAAGTACACTTCCATGGCCTATCTCAACAGAGACCATAGATTTATCACTATCAAACAACAAATCTTCTTCAGAAGAACCAGATAAATAAGAAGATTGTTGTTCATGCAAGATGGTATAAAGATCTTTAGTAAGCTTTTCAACCGATGACTGTTTTGGACGATTAACACATGTTCTCTTTCTTGATGGAACCATCGAATCCCATACCATTGGCTGGGTTGGACCTGAAAATACATGAATTTAGCCTGACTACTATCAGATGCAAATGCTCCAAATTCAGCATTATCACATGCATTGCACAATAATGGCTTCTCCGGAGGCCCATTACGCCAAAGAGGGGTGCCTGTGGCATTGATTGACCAGGGGTAAGCAATTGATTTAGATATCAACCAATTTTTTGTTTTTATTTTGGGGTGGGGGTGGGGGAGGAATACGGGAATCGATCCTGGGCCGAAGCCCAGGGTCACGCCTACCTTTTCCACTGGGGCAGGTCATTCCCATAGATATCAACCAATTAATCATTGGAACAGTATAATATTATAATCATCTATAAAATATTCTTCTTGAGGGGGGGTTTGGGGGGTTTATAAGGAAGAAGAAGGCAAACGAAATGGGTAAGGGAAATGGGTAATGGAAATGGGGCGGGTTCAAAATGTGGGTCATTGCTTAAAATCCCCAAAATACCCTTCATTATTAATGTGAAAATTTTCAATTTTTTTGACTAACCGTTGACTAGCGGGTTTTTGAACAGAAGGACCCATGATGTAAACCCGCAAATTGTTTGAGGACCTAAAATAAAATAAAAAAATTGATTGGGGACCCAAGTCACCAATCGTAAATTGTTTTGGGACGAATTTCACCAATTAGCCTGCATAATATAATAATTGTTATTTATAATAAGGAGGGCTAGCTGATACAGAGGGATGACAATGGGGTTAGTTGGGAGCGGATATCATGATCTCCAGTCTTATTTCCGTCTCTTCCATCGCATCTCTATTCCCGGCCCAACTCCATCACGGGATGAATTGTGATCTCATCCCTAACTCAAGTGGAGGCTCGACCCCAACTGGGGGAAAGCGGGGATTTTTTTCTCCCAATCTCGATTAGAACAAATTAAAGAATTTCATAAAAAATCTCCCAATACAAACTTGAAAAAATAATATAAAATTTTTAAATAAAAAATTTAACATCCGTAAAATGAAATAACACTATCTAAAATGATAATGGTTTGCTCCCTAAACAATACTAATTTGTAGATACGATTAATATGCTGCTCAACAACATAATATAAATCACTTAATGTCTAACGAAACAAACAAAACATTTAAAATAAAGAAACTATATTTAAGTCAATCATCAATCAAGATCACTATCTCTTTCAATCAAGATCAATCTCCTCCAATATTTTAGGTGTCTTTCTTATATTTGATTACCTTTCTATTTATTATTTTGGGAAATCAGCCTAATTAGTCCCCCAGAAATTTTCGTTTAGCCTGCATAGTCGCCAATGTTTAATTTCAGCCTGTAAAGTCCCCCAATTTTTTTTGTTTAGCCCGTATAATCCCCAATGTTTAATTTCATCCTGTAAAGTCCCCCAAATTTTTTTGTTTAACCCGTATAGTCCCCAATGTTTAATTTCAGCCTCTAATGTCCCTTACCTATTTACGGGGTGCATATAGAGGTTTCATCACCTCTTATGCGGAGGACTTAGGGCAAATGGGTTCCTTCAAATTAGGGCAATAGAATTTGGGGTTTCTTTTTTATAACCATTTTTATACTGATTTTTTGTATTTTGTAAATTTTATTGAGTGAAACTGATAATTATTCCCCCGCTCATTAAGCACGTGGATGACATGAATTTGGGGCTGCCTTGATTCCGCCGCAGAAGAGGAGGTGGAACCTCTATATGCAGCCCGTAAATAGATAAGGAACTTTACAGGTTGAAATTAAACATTGGGGACTATACGGGCAAAACTAAAATTTCTTGGGGACTTTACCGGCTGAAATTAAACATTGGGGACTATACGGGCTAAACGAAAAATTTTGGGGAATTTTACAGGCTGAAATTAAACATTAGGAACTATACGGGTTAAACGAAAATTACTGGGGGACTAAATATGCTAATTTTCCTATTATTTTAGACAAGACATGTGGGCCAGGCCGGGCTAAACTGGGCCGGAGATATTACTTATCCCACCTCCCGCTAAATTTATCCCCATCCCCACCCCAACCCCCACCACAAACCGAGAAGTCCCCGACCCAACTGGGTCGGGCTGGTCCAGATCCTCAATTTAATCGGCCCCATTGCCATCCCTAGATACACCTTTCATATTATGTGGATTTTGTCTTAAAATAACCTAAATAAAAGTGGAAAAGATTAAGAATTTTATTTTACATTTTTCCATTTGCTTTGGATTTTTGTTTTTTTTAAGTATTTCATATTTAATTTTTTCAAATAAAATTATAGAATTTTCAAGTTCAGATTAAAAGTATAGTAATAAAAAGACCAGAATATTTCTTTGAATGTAACATTAAGCACACTAATTAATGTTCATACTTTCCAAGTACACAGTACCTTTAGAACTGCTTAAGAACGTGAGCATAATATTTACATATATGTTAATTTATTTATTTATTTGGCCAATATACTCAATAAAATGTTTAAAGAGCGTCACTATATGGTATTATAGAGTTTCAAAATAGTTAAAATGGCATCCATATATTTTCTATAGAAATAAAAGTTACAATTATAAGAGATTTTTCCATTTCAACCTTCCTCTCTTCGTTGCTTGAGGATCTATTCCAAGTTCCAACGGGGTGTTTTTAGGTTGGAGATTAAATAAAAAATTCTATTCAAAATTGTATTCCTAGGTTGAGAAAACTGTTATTTGTAACATATATCTATTTACGTGCCACCGTTAATGACACTATCTTTTTATTAGGCTATTTATAGCGCTATCTTTTTACGGGCCACTATAAGTGTCCAATTAGTGAATCCGGTGAGGATTCAGGCCAAAAGCCTCACACGTGCGGTTCACACGTGATATCCGTATGGGGTATATTTGTCCAATATTTGCAGCGGATCCGGGGCAACCCTTTTGTTTGTTCCGATTCACAACACCCACAACCCATTTGGAGATTCTCCCTTCCATAAAAACCCTAAAACTATACCAACCTTCTCATTTATTCACCATCCCCTACACCAATTTAGTTCTTCCTATATTTCTTCGTCTCTCTAATTTTGTTACCTCTTTGGAGAACCAAGATTTTTGAAACTAATGTCTTCAACAAGTTCAAGGGCTTCAAGAAGTGTTAAAATATCCAACATTGAAAAAAAGCTTTGCAATTGCCACATTCGAAATCCGGTAGCAATTCGGACTTCGTGGACTAATGACAATCCTGGTAGAAGGTTCATCAATTGCATTGATTCTCTGGTATTGTTTGATTTTCGAGTCACATTTTTTTATATATTTAAAGCATAAAGTCTAGAATATGGACCACATTAACAACTAAACAACATCGAAATCAAACAATACAAGAGAATCAATGCAATTGATGAACCTTCTACCAGGATTGTTATTAGTCCACGAAGTCCGAATTGCTACCGGCTTTCGAATGTGGCAATTGCAAAGCTTTGTTTCAATGTTGGATATTTTAACACTTCTTGAAGCCCTTGAACTTGTTGAAGACATTAGTTTCAAAAATCTTGGTTCTCCAAAGAGGTAACAAAATTATAGAGACGAAGAAATATAGGAAGAACTAAATTGGTGTAGGGGATGGTGAAGAAATGAGAAGGTTGGTATAGTTTTAGGGTTTTTATGGAAGGGAGAATCTCCAAATGGGTTGTGGGTGTTGTGAATCGGAACAAACAAAAGGGTTGCCCCGGATCCGCTGTAAATATTGGACAAATATACCCCATACGGATATCACGTGTGAACCGCACGTGTGAGGCTTTTGGCCTGAATCCTCACCGGATTCACTAATTGGACACTTATTTATGTAAACATCAAGGCTATTCAAGATTCCGCCCAAGTACCAGTTGGACCAGCGACGAGGGCCCAAACAAAACGATTCCAAGAAGAACTTAATAGTTTTGTCCAAAGAGTCCAAGAACAAGAAAAGCACGTGTTCCTTAAAGAGAGTGAGTTGAAGCTGGTTACACTCATCAAAGTGGACACAAACATGGACAGACTTGGCGGAATGGAGAACGTGGGTTAAAACGTGGTCTAAACGTCCAACCACGATCTAGGCCATTATTTCCCGCATTATGTTTAGTTGCTTTATTTTAGGCAGTTTAATAAAGTAGTTATTTAGTAGTTTTATTATTTTGTATTTCAGTCCAAGTAGGATTAGACTTTGACTTGGACTCGAAAACTATGTCGTATTTCAGTTCAAGCAGGATTATACCTTATCTTGAACTTTAAACTATGTCGTATTTCAATTCAACTAGGACTAGGAAACTTAGGCCGAAATCTCCCTATAAAAGGAGCACTCGGCATCCTTTGTTATTCACCAATTCATTTATATAAAACGTGAGCTTTTGCTTTCATCTTGAGTTCTTGAAAGGACTTATTCGAACTTATCAAGGATTTCCTTGTGGCGTTCTACTTGACTTATCAAACGAATTATTCACCTTCGTTTGTGGCGTCTTCCTTATACCGAGGTTGCTAATCACAGGTTGATTAGAAGTCGAGGTTTCCACCCATCATAAGTCGATTATACCTAGGTTGTTAGTCACGAAGTAGGATCCTTCCTATTGGTTGATTAGAGGTCGAAGGTCCCCATCCAAACCTATACTTGGGCGAATTTCTGGAGTTGTTGCCGAATCGAAGAGGGTCTCGTTCACATCGTTGGCGAAGGTTCGCATCACTTATAGTGGCCCGTAAAAAGATAGCGCTATAAATAGCCTAATAAAAAGATAGTGTCATTAACGGTGGCACGTAAATAGATATATGTTACAAATAACAGTTTTCTCTTCCTAGTTTTATCATGGTAAAAAAATTACCTATCCTCATTTTGTGTCATGTTCCTTATTCCGATGAATAGATAATTGATACGTTTTCACGTTTTCCCTACGTATATTTTTTTTAGGTTATACTTTTTTTAATTAAAAAATTAACACATGTTAATTTCTTATTATTAGTATAAGAAATGAGGCACCGAAAAAAGGGATGAAAGATTCCTACCGGTTTATCATTCAACTATTTTGAATTGTTACTCATTTCTTCTGGTAGAATATTATCTCATTCATGAACATATTTATTTTCGTTTCTAAATCCCTGTAAAATGTGGCAAAAAATTTAATCACAAGAAATAGGAAGATAAGTAAATCACACTACTCGTTCCCTCCTTGAGAAAAAGAGAGGGAATAATATTTTAATTTAAGAGTTTATTGTAGTTTATTACTCCTCACTAGATTTGGGTTGGTTTTTTTATAAAAAAAATTAAAATTATTAACCTGGGAGGGGAAATTATATATTACAAGAAATAAAAACATTTAAGAAGGAGAGAGAGAATTCAAATTCACGATAACCTTTACGCAATGAGATATCAACTTTGGTCACTACTTACTAGACCAATATTGCTTTATCAGCTAGATTGTGGGTGTTTGCACTTTACCCCTATGTTTAAAAACTACTCTTAGGGATTTCCCAGATTGTAATCAATGATTTAAATAGTAAACTGTTGTTAAATATAAGTATGAAGATGACTAGTAATTTTTTCACTTATTACCGGCGATTTTATTATTTATCCACGTCATAATATGTTTATAATAAATTTTAGTACGATAATCATTCATTAAATGTTAGGTTAAAATTGATTAGATTTACACAAAATCGGTTGATTATTCCATTACCAATTATAAGTATGTGACATAGTGGTCATTTACATGCCAATTTCACGATAGTTTTAATAGTGTTGGTACTTTTAGAAGTATCTTTTAGGAGTAATTTTATCTTGTGGGTAAGTTTAAAACTTATATTCAGACTAATAAATACAATACACGTACGATAAAAAGTCGATTATCTTTTTTTGTAAATTGATACTTTTTAGTGTACGTATATTGCATTTAATTTGTCTGAAAATAAGTTTTAAACGTATTCACTAACCAAGATAAAATTACTCATCTTTCAAATAGCCAGGGATGAAGACAGGGGGGAGAGGTAGTCGCCCCCGAGATTTTTAAAAATACTATTAGATAGTAAATTTTATATGTAATTCGGGATATTTTATTAGCTTCGCCCCTAGTTTTTTTTTGGCCGTTTCTTTGTGTAATTCGACATACTGTTGTAATTTCTCCCCCAACGCCAAATTACAGGCTTCGTTCTGCAATCTGCAGACTATAGTGAAACTCCCTAACCTAAAGGTGGTAAATTGAATAAACCTTTATATTGATACTTTTTTTAGACAGTTCTTCTCAATGTTGGGAACAACATAGAATAAGTGGTGCTATATATATATATATATATATATATATATATATATATATATATATATATATATATAGCTACCTTGAATAAAAATCGTCAGTAGCCATCTGTGTACTCATTTTTATGTTCAATCAATAAAAAATTTTATGTTCAATCAATAAAAATTTGCAATGTAATCAATTTTTTAATTATATATAAATAGTCAATTTTTTAATTATATATAAAAATTTGTGTGTGTGTGTGTGGGGTAAACAAACATATACAAACGATTATTCGCCAAGGTAGAAGTATATGAGTGGCAAAATCACAAGTCTTCTTTTCTTTTTATATTGTCACCGTACAATATATGGTAAAGTAATTAGGACTTTTCATAGATAAACAACTCATCATAACTGACATTTCGACTCTAAAGAATCTGTATATATATATATATATATATATATATATATATATATATATATATATATATATATATATATATATATATATATATCCAAGAAAGGAAAAGACAAGGTGGAGGAATAGTAAGGTATCTTTACTTTTCTATTATTGCCGACAGAATGATATTCACTACTTTTATAAAAGTAGATTATATTCGATATGTTCGACTAAAAGACAAGCTTTTATAAAGCATCTTTTGCTTTAATAATGCAAGTTACTGTTTATTATAACAGTTATAATTATATCTCTTTTGGATAGGCTTAGAAGCCCATTTCTCATTTACTACAGCATGAATATGATCATCTAAGTCATTTATTACTACATTAATATTATCTTCTTCTGATGAAACATCAGAATCCTTTGCAAAGATTTAATCCTTCCTGGGTACAAGTTCCTATTAACTTCCCATAAGTATAATCCTGATAAGGAATTGTAGGTTTATTACCTTTTAAGGATTTCCTTATTCTTTCCGCAATATATATATGTGTGTGTGTGTGTGTGTGGGGTAAACAAACATACACAAACGATTATTCGCCAACTACCTTAGCTTTGAAGGTAGAAGTATATGAGTGGCAAAATCACAAGTCTTCTTTTCTTTTTATATTGTCACCGTACAATATATGGTAAAGTAATTAGGACTTTTCATAGATAAACAACTCCTCATAACGGACATTTCGACTCTAAAGAACTGCTTAGAAAATTAGTTCAAATCCAAGCTCCTCAGTCTGTGCCCTCGTTTGCTTTTGACTGGTAAAGATTCCGTAGGCACATTAAAAGTCAAAGTTACCCATCTATTCTTGTCGGTCAATGTTGGAGACTATTAATTGTGAAGAAAATAACTAATTTTTTTTAACTAAATTATTTACACTTTGCACTTTTTATTACTCAACTATGACTTATTATTTGCATTTGGTAAATATAAATCGCCACCATTTATTACAGTAGTTTTTGATCAAATTAGATATATGTCAAACATATTACTGAAAATAAAAGGGTAGAAATATAAAACTACTATAAACTTACTTAACTCTCACTTTACTCAGAATTTAATTGTAAGTTAGAGTAATTTTATTTTTTTACTCCATATTTTCAGTCAAATGCTTGTCACATGTCTAATTGAGTCGAAACCAGCGTGAAAAGTAGTTGCAGTTTATGTTTAACCAAATGTAAATTCTATGGTGATATATTTATCCAAAAAAATAATTTAATAACAAAAAACGCAAAGCGTAAATAGTTTAGTGACCAAAAATAGCTATTAAGTCTAATTATGAATTGCCTATTTGCATGAAATCTTAACCACTTAAATTATCAATTTAATGCTCTCTTAAGTGACTATAAATTTTGTACAGGATTGGAGAGTAAAAGATTGTAATGGCAAGCATTTGATGTGGTTCATATAGGTTGGTATGTTTTTCTATAAGTGCATACTAAAATTTATATTAGCTTATTATGAATTGAGTATTTAAGCATTGAAAATATGTGCATTGTAAAGATTTTACCTCTTATGATACACATAATATAAAATGTTAAAAATTTTGGTTCATAAAAAAACTAATTCATGACAGAATAATTTATGTACCAAAGTAAAACTAAGATTCCTCTAAACAAAGTAAAACTTTGACCTTGAACTTGTGTAAACTCTGTAAAGTACGGTAGTCTAATCTATTAATAAAAAATTAACATGTATTAATTTTTAATTAAAAAATTTATAATATAAAAAAATAGTGGAATCTGTAAAAGAAAAGTAAATACGTGATAATCATCTATTCGTGCAGATAGAAAACAGGACACATAATGGGGAATGAGAAATTTTTGCCATTTTGTGAGGTTTGTGTTCTTATATGCTTGATAGTCTATTCTTTGGGGAAAAAGAAAAAGAAAAAGACAATAATCTATAGATGCAGCAAGAATGGTTGTGAGTTAAACATGTGTTGCAATGTCAATGTTTTCAAATGGAAATTATAAGACCGTCTTTGGCGGGCTGACTTCACAGTTCCCTCGTATCAATTCAGCGGGGTCTACATGTAAATGTGAACTCCGCTCAATTTATGTGAAGGACGGTTCTAAAATTGAGTGATTCTTTTTAATGGTTGTAAACAAAGGTCAACAAAAATGAAGACCGGTGTTCATTTGTGGGGTTGGGGTTTTGAATGAACTAATCAAGGCGTTAGATGACAATTGATTGCAAATTAAGAATGCTTTCCAAAGAAAACAAGTTTTCTTTATTTTCATGATAGTGAAAGATTCATTTGAAAAATAAGGAGCTGAATTGGGATTTGGATTCTTCAGCTCTTCTTAAAATTCTCTCGAGTGATGATGTTACGCCCGGGCCGTGCGGGCCCACGCCCGCAACGCAACACAACACATTATCATAGTAGCATTCACAATAATCTACTTGGCAACCGAACTTGCTATGCCAAAAGGGATATCCCGAGATGATAGTGAATACTTAAACCCCCACCTTATATATCAGTCACAACTTTCATTTTTACCCAAGGTGAGACCTTTTCTCATATGGGACTGGATTTCACAGATGAAATCAGATGAACAAATACGAAAGATAACAATCAGAAATACAGAGATTTATATAGTTTGATTTACACATAGTCTACATTCACTACTTTGAAACACACTAAAGGATTTCACAAATCCACTAAGGAATCCATTTTCAACACATAAAGGTAAGATCAACCAAATTACACGGGTGGACAGCTCACACAAAGTTTTAGACTTTTGTAGACAAGTGAATTTTCAAGGAAAATGTAATTAAATTTATTTAATCCAGACTAATAAATAAATATTATTCGTCTGGGCTACTTGAATTTAATAAAGAATGGTTAAATATTGGACCACTACAACTGTGCCATATTTAATAAATCATTTTAAACAATCCCAAATTCACTGGAAATAAAGTCCAAAAAAGTAGTGGATCAAACTAAATTGGGCTAATGAAATGCCAGCCCAAGATGTAAAGTTAAATAGAGGTCCATTAAGATAATGGATTAAACGTTGGGCCGCCCCAAGTAAAGAATGGGTCAACCCAACATAGGTGAATGAGCTGTTTAACCCAATAAGTAAAACCCTAGTCCTCATTTACGCCTATAAATAGGGGTCTTCCCCAAGTCTTAAAAAGGACTGGAGATCATTCAGAAGCTACAGACAGACTTCAACTGACAAAAGCTCTCAGGAAATCTTCAATAGTCTTCAAAGGCGTTCTTCGCGACAAAAGTACGGGGAAGGCATAACGGCTTTGTAAAATCGAAGGTTCAGTGCTTGGAGTCAAATCGTATTTGATTCAAGATCAAGTCTTCGAACACTAGGACAAAACAAATTCAGAAGAGGAGAATCGAATGATCATTCCAACTAAATCGGAGTCCTTACAGAGATTGTAACTCACTATTGATTTGACTAATAAAGATTACCTTGTTGCGTTATTTTCGTGTTTCTGTTGCAGACTCAATTTTATCACATTACAAATTTGGCGCACCCCAGTGAGACAACTCTGCCTCCCATCTCTTCTCTTCAAAACATCAAAACCAAATTCACATCCAAGTTCAAGTCAAATCCATGGCACCACAGAACGACAACTCAAAATTCGCTCGTTCAAAGGCTGCTGATAGCAAGGGAGTTGTTGTTGCTACTTCAACCGCTCAACTCTCAAACACCGGAATAATGACGAGGAGCAGAACAAAAGCATTCGTTGAGAGAGAAGTCCAAGGAGCATCAAAAGCTATTGGAAAGAATGTTGCTTCATCACCATCAATTCTGAAGCCAAAGCAAGGCGTTGCATTGGAAACTTCAAAGTCATCATCTCACATGGAGAAAAGCTCTAAGTTCGACGATAATGAAACAAGTGTTAATTCCCCCCCAAGGTCCTCATGGTGTTTTTGGCTCAGATTCTTCCGTCTCAGAGGATTCAAGTGCTTCCTCATTTGTTCCTGTCATGATGACTGGCACAACAAGTACAGAGGAGCAACTCGCGCATCTAACCAGGCTGATTGAAGAGCTTGCGAGGCGATCCCAAGAGCAGGAGGACTCCATTGCCCATATAATGAGCCACGTGGAGAAAAGTGGAGAGACAAGTCAAGCTCCCCAAAAGAAGCCGGAGATCCGAGAGGAAATGAAATTTACAAAGAAAGTTCAAGGTATTCAAGTCTCTTCCGATTGCTTCATCCATGTTGACCAATTGAAGGATTTCGTCATGGGAACGATGAACGAAAAAGGTAGCAAGTCTGTTAATACCTACACCCAAAGAATTGATAGCATGAGGATGCCTGCTGGTTATCAACCGCTAAAATTCCAACAATTCAATGGGAAGGGAAACCCAAAGCAACATGTGGCTCATTTCATTGAGACCTGTAATAATGCTGGAAGCTATGGAGATCTTTGGTGAAGCAATTCGTGCGGTCTTTGAAGGGCAATGCATTCGATTGGTATACTGTCTTGGAGGCTGGAACCATCAATAGTTGGGATCAACTTGAACAGAAGTTTCTCAACCGCTTCTACAGTACCTTGCAAATTGTTAGCATGGTAGAGTTAACCAATTCTCGGCAATGGAAAGATGAGCCTGTGATTGATTATATCAACAGGTGGAGGAATATGAACCTCAACTGTAGAGACCGCCTGAGCAAGTCCTCTACGATAGAGATGTGCATTCAAGGTATATGTTGGGAGCTTCAATATATCCTTATGGGAATTATGCCGAAAACCTTTGAAGAACTTGCTACGCGCGCTCATGACATGGAATTGAGCATTGCCGTAAATGGAGGCAAGGCACCTGTCCAAAACTCAAGTGCTAAGGCAAATGAGAAGCAGGACTATAAGAAAAGTGACACAATTTTTTCCAAAAGTGAAGCCAAAGAGTCTATGGTGACGAATGCTGAACCGATCAAGATATCCACCAAGATGTCTCAAAATATGACCAAGAGGATTGATCATCCTCGTGAGCGAAGAAAATTAACACTGGAAGAGATGCAAGCGAAGGAGTATCCGTTTTTGGATTGTGACTCGCAGAAAAAGAAGCCGCACAAAACCTGCAAAAACTGTGAACGCGTGCCACATGAGAAGCAAATTCGTCAAGAGGAATGTACCAAGCGCGATAGTTGAGAAGGTTGAGCACTCCCTATAGCACCAAGTACTTGGACCAAAAGTTCACTACTTCCTATCACATTGGGAGATTTTCTGCCAAGAGAATTCATGGATTTGAATATGTCTTCATGTCATGCGCGATTAACATTTTGCCCCTGCGCACGTTGAAGGAATTAGGGATTGCAACAGATGAGCTTTCTCAAAGTCGGTTGATGATTCAAGGATTCAACTAGGGAGGTCAACGACCAATTGGGGCCTTGCGAATTGAGTTGTTAATAGATGATATGGTTTTGAGTGTTTTCCTCCATGTCATAGAAGCAAAAACCTCTTACAACATGCTTTTGGGGGAGACCATGGCTTCATGACAATGGTGTGGTAGCATCTACGCTCCATCAATATTTCAAGTATTGCCGCAATGGGGTCATGAAAAAGGTGACTACCGATGATATGCCCTTTACTGAAGCTGAGACATACATTACTGATGCCCAGTACTACATTCGCAAGGAGGGTGAAACATCTAAGAATCTTTCATCTGCTAAAGGAGAAGTTCAAAAAGTTATTTCCTCAAAAAACGGGAAGGAGAAAGACGACATGTTTGCTTCATTTGAAAAAAACTAGTCATATGTCCAATTTACAAACACAAGCAGTTGTGACAACATGCTCGAAGTTAAGCAATGCACTGTGGTGTTCACCGATCCACTTGTGGAAGGAGATAAAGAGAGCGTTGGTTCATCCTATCTGATTAATTGTGTTGAGGGTGTCATTTCTCCTTTGCCTGCTCAGAGGCCAAGTGCAATTACTCTGCAAGTGGAAATATAGGTTGAAGATGGTTATCTCCAAAATAACGAAAATATAACCATCCACAATTTTCAAACGAGAAGTGGAAAAATCCGAAGAACACTCAGATTTGAGAGTCAAAATAGGCAAAATATTGTTCAAATGGATAATGAAGAATTTGTCGCCGTAAATCATATCAGTGTTGTGGATGAAGAATCTCTTGAAGAAGAAGATGTTCAAGATGCCCCTCCTGAACTTGAGGAAGGTGTGAAAACCACCATTGATGAGTTGAAGGAAGTCAACTTAGGTATAGTGGAAAATCCTCGCCCAACTTATTTAAGTGCTCTTCTTAGCCCTGATGAAGAAGAAGCTTACATAGACCTCCTCAAGGAATACAAAGACGTCTTTGCATGGACTTCTAAAGAAATGTCTGGCCTAGATCTAAAGATAGTTGTCCATCAATTAGGTGTGAGGCATGGAGCAAGGCCCTCATAGCAGGCCCAACGACTTTTCCGGCCTGAGTTGGTGCCTTCCATTTAGACTGAAGTTAATAAGCTTATTAAAGCTGGGTTCATCCGTGAGGTCAAATATCCTACATGGATCTCAAATATTGTTCCTGTACGGAAGAAAAATGGTCAAATTCGTGTTTGTGTTGATTTCCGAGACATAAACAACGCATGTCCAAAAGATGGCTTTCCGCTCCCAATCCCCGAGCTAATGATCGATGCGACTACTGGTCATGAAACGCTTTCTTTTATGGACGGGTCATCTGGCTATAACCAAATCAGAATGGCGCCACAGGATGAAGAGTTGACGCATTTCGTACCCCAAAAGGAATTTATTGCTATAAGGTAATGTCTTTTTGGTTGAAGAATCTGGAGCCATATATCAAAGAGCAATGCAAAAAATCTTTGATGACATATTGCTTAAAGTGGTGGAGTGTTATGTTGATGATTTGGTAGTGAAGTCACGACAAAGAGGCGATCATCTCCAGGATTTGAGGATAGCATTCGAGCGGCTTCGAAAATATCAACTCAAAATGAATCCTTTGAAATGTTCTTTTGGTGTAGCTTCTGGAAAATTCCTTAGCTTCGTTGTCCGTCGTCAAGGAATATAGATTGATCAATAAAAAATTAATGCACTTATCAGGATGCCCGAGCCTCAAAATATCCACGAATTGAAGAGCTTACAGGGAAGGCTAGCATATCTACGAAGGTGTATTTCAAACCTCGCTGGACGTTGCCAACCATTTAGTCATTTGATAAAAAAAAATGGTGTACCGTTTGAATGGGATGAAGCATGTCAAAATGTCTTTAGGAGTATTAAGTTGTACATCATGAAGCCTCCTGTGCTTGCTGCGCCAATCCCTGGAAAGCCATTGATTTTGTATGTTGCCGCTCAAAATACCTCTGTGGGGGCATTACTGGCTCAGGAGAATGAAAATAGAAAGGAAAATGCTTTGTATTACTTGAATCGAAGGATGACGCCAAATGAGTTGAATTATTCACCCATCGAGAAGCTTTGCCTGTCACTGGTCTTTGCCATTCAAAAGTTGAGGCATTACTTCCATGCTCATACTGTGCATCTTCTCTCAAGGGCGAATCCCATCAAATATGTTATGTCAAGGCCTGTGATGTCCGATCGCTTGGCTAGGTGGTATTTACAACTTCAACAATTTGAGTTTGTCTATGTCCCGCTAAAAGATATTAAAGGACAAGCATCAGTGGATTTCTTGGTCGATCACCCGATACCTGCCGAATGGGAGTTAGATGATGAGTTGCCTGATGAAGATGTTTTTATAATAGAAGTTCTACCTCCATGGAGAATGTACTTTGATGGTGCATCACATCGTGAAGGAGCGGGAGCCGGTGTAGTATTTCTTACTCCTGAAGGTGATATTTTGCCATATTCATTCACTTTATCTGAGGGCTGCTCCAACAATATGGCTGAATATCAAGCTCTTATACTGGGACTTGAATTGACTGTTGACATGAAGTAATTGGAACTCAAAGTATATGGAGATTCTCAATTAGTTGTCAAGCAATTGCTCGGAGAGTATGCGGTCAAGAAGCCCGAGTTGGTCCCGTATCATAACTATGCAAGACGCCTCATGGGATAGCTGGGTGATGTGACACTAAACCATGTGCCCAGAAACGAAAACAAGCAGGCTTGGTGCATTGGCAAATCTCGCCTCTAATTTAAGTCTACCGGACAAGCGTGCTCAAGTGCCGTTATGCCAAAGTTGGGTGATACCCCCTATGTTCGATGATAACATTGATAATGAGTGAGAATTCCATTCTGTTTCAGTCTATGAGGTTGATACAAAGGATTGGCGCCAAGTATTTATTGATTATTTCAAAGATGGAAAACTGCCAGATGATCATTGTCGACGCATCGATGTTCGTCGTCGCGCGCCCCGCTTCATATACTACAAGGATACGGTATTTCGGCTGTCCTTTGAAGGCATTTTCTTGAGATGTTTAGGTGATGAGGAAGCTACCAAAGCAATTGAAGAAGCTCATTCTGGTGTTTGTGGCGCTCATCAGTCTGGCCCAAAGCTTCATTTTCGCTTAAAAAAAGATGGGATATTATTGGCCGTCTATGGTGAAGCATTGCATGGATTATGAAAAGCGATGTCAAGCCTATCAGTTCTATGCAAACTACATAAACCAACCTCCCGAACCTTTACATCCAACTGTTTCTTCAAGGCCATTTGATGGATGGGGTCTTGATGTTATTGGACCTTTGTCAAAGTCATCTGCTGGGCATCTATACATTCTCGCTACTACAGATTACTTCTCCAAGTGGGCGGAAGTAGTAGCAATGAAAGATGTTAAGAAGGAAAATGTTGTTGACTTTATCCGCTCGAACATCATCTTTCTATACGGAGTCCCAAGATACATCATCACTGATAATGGGAAGCCATTTTGCAATAGTTTGATGACCAAGCTATGTTAGAAGTTCAAGTTTAAGCAACATAATTCATCCATGTATTATGCTCCTGTGAACGGATTGGCAGAGGCATTTAACAAGGCCTTGTGCAATTTGCTGCAAAAAGTGGTGGACAAGTCCAAGCGAGATTGTCATCTTCGAATTGGTGAGGCGTTTTGGGCTTATATGACAACTTATCGCACGCCAACTCAAGCCACTCCTTATGCTTTGGTTTATGGTGTTGAAGCGGTCCTCCCGTTCGAGCAACAAATTCCTTCCTTAAGGATTGCGATTCAAAAAGGGTTGACAACAAAAGAGAATGCTTCCTTGAGGTTGGAGGAGCTAGAGACACTTGATGAAAAGAGATTGGAAGCGCAACAAAGTTTAGAGTGCTATCAAGTCAGCATATCAAAGGCCTTCAATAAGAGTGTTCGACCTCGCTCTTTTCAAGTTGGGGACTTGGTGCTTGATGTAAGACGACTAATCATCATGGGGCAAAGAGAAGAAGAAATTTACATCTAAGTGGGATGGTCCTTATGTTGTCCAGGAAGTCTACTCAAATGGATCTTACATGATAATTGATGAAAATTGGTCCTATCAATGGCAAGTATTTGAAGCGTTATCACGCATAGTATGGAAACACTCCTAGACTGCACGAGTTTAAACTGCAAAGTCAAATGTGTTGAACTACGTTATGACTTGATTCTCAAGCTTATCTCTTGGGAAACGTAGGCAACTTGAAAGAAATTTCAAGTCCAGTCACCTATTTAAAAAAAAAATCCTTTGAACTGCGTGTTGACTTGATTCCTAAACTTATCTCTTGTGATACGTAGGCAACTTAAAATCACTTTTAAGTTCAATCATTCATATTAAAGAAAATAAAAGGTTTAAAAGTGCAATCGCGCGCTTTATGAATTAACGTATTTGTTGTTCGTTAATTGTTTCATTCAAATAGTCAAAGGAGAAATTGATTATTGCAAATAATGATGAAGACAAAAGGAAATTACATAAAGGATGTTAAATTCAAATGGAAATTTCATTAATAAAGTTATCATCCTACAAGTTTTGAAGTACAGAACGAGCAAAACATGGAAGTAGCTACAACTCAAGGAAAAAGAAGAAATGGAAAACTCTAGGGGAGGAGTTTAAAGTTCATCAACTCAGTGCGGCTGACTTCGAGCAAGTCCTACATTTTCTCCAGAGTTTTTTCTTCTTCATTTGACACGGGAGTAGAAATTTCAAGCTTGCTGACTTCCTCTTTTATAGATGCGTTTGATGCTTGAAGTGTTGGTAGCTTTCCTTTACCTTCCTCAATTGACGAAGTTTTCTTCTTAATTATAGCATCCAGGGCCTGAAGTCGCTTCTCCAGATCTTCTTTTTCTAGGTGCATTTCTGCAAGCTCGGCTTCATCGCTTTTGATCTTCTCATTTTGTTCATGTTCTTGGGACTCCACTTCGCTGTTTCTTTGCCAAAGTAGAACGCATGACGTCCATAGATGCTGCAGAAATTCTACTAGAAGCTTGGGACTTCGCTGAGATAAATCGAGCAACATTCTCAAAGAATGTGCGGAAAAGGATTTCCAAATGGGGAACAAATGGAAGGTTTCCATATCGCATCTCGACGAGGATTTTGGTAGCTTCAGCCTCAAAAGCATGCATTTTCTCCAGTTTGATTTGAGATAGCTTTCCTATCAAGTTGGCCCACATCATGGAAGTGTAAGAGTGGCGGGCGCTTTGGATTACATTCTCTCAGTGGAATTCCGAAACTGTTGATTCTGATGGAAAATATGGTGGCTTAAATGGCTTTGGGAGAATCTCCTCTAGATTTTTTTTCAAATTCATTCCGCTATCTTTTGCCTCTTGCGAACGTGCTGAGGTGGCAACTTGTTCCGTCAACAAATTGTAAGCATCTGGACCATCCACGGAGCCCACACTATGGGAATCCTTCTCCAAATCTATTAATTCTTCATCATTAAACTGTCAAGTAAAAAATATGAGAAACATAAGTAAGTATTTAAGAAAAGCACAAATAGCAAGTTGATTGAGAAAATGCTTACGAGTTGTGAAAGATGAATGTTCGAGACAGAAACACTTGGAATGCCTTCAAAGAAGGTCGAAGGGTCCAAAATCAATAGCGTCAACAGGAATTGTTACCTTGATTTTCTATCGCTTCCAATTGCGATCGCTATTAGTGCTACTCCCATCATATGAATTCTTGCTCTGTTGTCCTCGCCCTTTGGATGAAACTGGAGTTGCTTCCTTGTCAACAGATGAAACAATACGAGGAGGCTCGGGTAAGTTCTTGCCTTTTCTAGGACCGACATGATGCTTCAGATCTTTCTCTCGAAGCTGGTCATCCTTGTTAGGGGTAAGCTTAATCTTCAGTGATACTCCTCTAGAAATACTTAGGTCTTCTTTTCCTTTCAAAGAATCTCCAAGGTTTATCTCCTTCTCTTTGGGTTGGATGGTGCTAGCAAAAGTCACATGATTATCCACAAGGTACAGTCCATGGACTCCCGACCGCCATTTGGTGTAAGCTTTGGAAGCGTTCTTCTCCGGAACTGGAGGGTAAGGGAGGAAGGATAACTGCGAGAAAGTCTTTGCACGAATACAAGAACGCCAAAGTATCTTGGCTGTGTCAAAAGTGGTCTCGAGAAGCTCTACCCCAAGTTCCCGCGGAATGTCCTGGTAAAACCCTAAACTGATAAGCAAATCTGTATGGACTGTAAGGTTCCACCATGAAGGAGTTTTCGGTATGAAATGCCAAGTAACCGGAGCGGATGCTGAGAAAGTACTCAAGTGATGACGTCCACAACTTCCCATCTTAACTAGCTTTATGTCTTTTACATATGCGGTTGAAATGCCAGCCCAAGATGTAAAGTTAAATAGAGGTCCATTAAGATAATGGATTAAACGTTGGGATGCCCCAAGAATGGGTCAACTCAACATAAGTGAATGGGCTGCTTAACCCAATAAGTAAAACCCTAGTCCTCATTTACGCCTATAAATAGGGGTCTTCCCCAAGTCTTAAAAATGATTGGAGATCATTCGGATGCTACAGACAGACTTCAACTGACAAAAGCTCTCAGGAAATGTTCAATAGTCTTCAAAGGCGTTCTTCGCGATAAAAATTTCGGGGAAGGCATAACGGCTTTGTAAAATCGAAGGTTCAGTGCTTGAAGTCAAATCGTATTTGATTCAAAATCAAGTCTTTCAACACTAAGACAAAACAAATTCAGAATAAGAGAATCGAAGGATCATTCCAGCTAAATCGGAGTCCTTACAGAGATTGTAACTCACTGTTGATTTGACTAAAAAAGATTACCTTATTGCGTTATTTTCGTGTTTCTGTTGTAGACTCAATTTTATCGCATTACAACTTCAACTACCTAACTCACGCAAAGCTCAACTCACACAGAGTTTAACACGGCTCACACAGAGCACTCAATCTCAAACATAGCTACAAACCTCACAAAGAGGTGAACAAATAAGAATAACAAGAATATCACACTATGATATGATGGATAAAACTCTATAGCATCTTTCACTTCTTACTCATTAGAGTTGAATCACAAGTTTAGCGCAATTCTTGAGTATGGAATGATTTGAGAAAGATATAAACAATAAAAACTTTGATCTTTTGGTAATTATCCTTCTTGTATCACACATAGCTTCTAAATCTTATATGGATACAAAAAAATAATAGTTTTTTTATTCAAAATGTCCGTTGAGTAACGACTAATTTTTTTACTGGAAAGCGATATTCCGGTTAGCCGAACAGTATCCGAGGAAATACTTCTTCAGCACTGGATTTATGCGGTCTATAGAAGAAGGGTTGCGGTTAACCATTCAACTCAGTCAAAAGAAGATTATTTGCTAACAAAACAGAGTGCTCAAGAACGCAGTTAACCGACCACAACTTAGTTTGTCGCATCCATCTGATTTTTCTCATAGCACATCTGAGATCCATTTGACAAATAAGAAGTCTGTTTAGTTCATCACCATAATACCAACTAAGCTCCAATGAACTAGAAAACCTTTTGAAAATCTTTTCTCATCATAAAACACATTTGATCACAAGAATCAAAAGTTTAAAGTTATTTGAAAAAACTCATTACATAAGATGAAAGCATTTAGCTCAGTTATTCAACTATATAGAGCAAATGTTAGGTTTACAAGATATACCTATTACACACAACCCTAACATCTAATTCTTTAACTCTGCAGTGCAAGCCATACATATCATTCATTTGATTGTACTTGAAGTGCTTAGGCTTCAATCTTGAAAGAGTATCACTACCATAATAGTATAAGACATTATAAATCAACACACTGTTTGTCAATGATCAAACGTGAGTGAAAAGCCCTATGAGCTAACATAATTTTTCCTCATTTTCTTTTTCTAACCAAAATACTATTGGGACATAACACAAATAATTTGGAGAGAAAAAGAAAAAAAATAAAAACCACACCACACCAGCACCAATATTTTTCTTTTTAATGTGACTCAAATTCTCAATAGATCTATGTCTACAATTCCCAAAGGAAACATTTCACTGTGTAATGTTTTTACGAACAAAATTACAAACTCAACGTCTGAGTTTGTTGCACCTAGTGTTACATTTAATCCTAAAGTAGAATATCCTTATTTATAAAAAAAAATTCTCCCAACATCTTTTTAAAAGACTTGATGCAAGATATTGAGAAAATCCTAAACATATTCTTCATTCTCACAATTTCTCAAATTATAATTGTGGAACATATAATGTTCACTATGGGGAACTGATATGGGGGATCGTAACAAATTCGCTCTTTTCTTAACTTCCCAAATTACAAAAAAGAAAAAGAAAAAAACTAACTCTAGGCCTTTTTTCGTTTTCTTCTTTGCATTCTCGTCAGCTTTACCTCCTTGATGCTTCTTCCAAGGTATGCTTCTTCCATGAAATCAATTTTTTTAAACCAAACTAATAAATAATAAGAGAAATCCCCTATAGTTGACACCAACTATTTAGCTAACTAATAAAAATAGCAATAATTATTTATTAGACTATTTTTAGCACCAACAATTTACGAGTTGCTATTGATATCAAATTAACGAATCCGGTGACTTTTCAGGTAAATTAATTGGGTTAGATTTTTAAACCTGAAAAGGCACTGAATTCGTTAATTTGACAATCATAGCAGCCCGTAAATTATTGGTGCTAAAAATTGCCTAATAAATAATTATTGTTATTCATTCTAGTTAGCTAAATAGTTGGTGTCAAATATAGGAGATTTCTCTAAATAATAATATAAATAAAACTAAATATAAACTACCGCTATGTTTTATTACAAAACAAATACTTAGAACAACGTAATAAAATAAACACTGTAGTTTGGTCAATTTATTCATATTGATATCAACCTAATTACTGGTAAGAGAGAATTTATCAATTTCTAGTCCGATTTGATCATCATGCAAGAAAAATCATTGATTGTAGAGTCATCATGCAAGAAAAATATTGGATGAATTTGGAATTAACCTAAAAAGTATGTCAAAATAATGGATATTTTCAAATTCTTATTAATGAGACAAGAAATAAGACACAGAATGAAACAAAATAATAAAACACTACAGAGAAAACTGAACACGTAGCAGCCATCTACAAATGAGACAGAGGATGAAACATAAAATGATGACAGAAGATCATAAAACAAACGAATTTTTCTATTATGGACTTTATCCAATTAACCTTGCACTCTAAAATTTTCCACATCATCACAAGATTAGAAGATATATTTTAATTATTTATTTTCAATGATAAATTCTAAATTATAATATCTATATATAAGAATATAGGCTAAATCCATATCAAAATTTTCTAAAAACTAGTTTTTGTCACCCCCATCGAGTACGTAATATGCAGGGGCGAAACCTCATAAATGGAAAATATTAAAAAGAAAAATGTATTTTATTTTATAAAAAAAAAAAAAGTAAAGTATTACAAATATGGTATTAGGAGATAGGGAGGAGGTGTTTTTTCCCCCCTACTAATAGAATATGCATGCATTAGATGAAGGTTTAACTAAAAACATTCTATCAGGAAAAAAATTTGTTGCCAACAATTTAAAGTCATCATTTTCATGTTATTATCATAATGAGAATTTATCGTGGGATAAAGATTCTTCACTATTGAAATTGCATTAAAGAATATTGCACTATTTGTTTTCTTTAATACATAGGAAATGAAAATTTTAGATCTTGCAATTTGCAGATGATATCAGGGACGAAACCAGAAATTTAGTGTTGGGGGAGAAACTGCAACAATATGTCTAACTACATATAAAAAGGCAAAAAAAATCTTGGGGGGAAAACTAATAAAATAATACGAACTACATATAAAATTTACTATACCAATTACTATTTTTAAAAAGTTTAGGGACGACTTTCTCCCTCCACCCCCTCCTTATCTTCGTCCCCGTATCATATACCACGTTTCAGTGCCAACTACTCAAATAAGTATTAACAAAATATTGCAGCAAATGAAATCTAAATGTGTTAATTACCATAGAAGGGAACAAAGTTCTAACCCAAGATCGTATGCTCAAATAAAAATTATTTTACTAATTAAATTGACTTAAAAACAGAAAAAGAAAAAACCTAAAAATCGGTATAAACAAAAAAAGGGTAAGCAGGTAATTTTAGAGTATATGGTAGTCATGTTTCTTTTTTTTTTTTTTCCCAGTCTCTCACTAGAAAAAAATCTTTTATTTTGTATTGTTTTATGTCACATTACTAAAAAATTGCAATGTATTAATTTTTTAATTAAAAAATATTAATCTAAAGGAAATAGTGAAACACTCAAAGTAAAAATTAATACATAATAATTTTTTAAAGGATATGATAAGAATGAAATACAGAATGAGAACATACTATTTTTTCGTCTATCACTGTGTGAGTGGGCAAACAATCATCTTTCCCCATTCTTATAACCAATCACTCACAATTCGCCATATGTATGCATAATTAGAAGAAATGTCTTTATATCGAATTCTAATTGGTTAATATTTGACGAGGATATACACGGGACAAACAATTTTCACCGTGTGAGTGAGCGTCTCGGCTCCTATGCTGAACAGAAAACGTTCAGTATGTGCGGGCCGCATTGTCGCCGTTGGATCTTATACTTTTGATCCAACGACTGTATCAAAGACATGGGTATTAAAGGATAAATTTGGAGCTCTTTCTTTTTTACGGGAAAACGAAATTTTAAATTCCCCTCTTTTCTATTTCTTACTGTTATTTGGAAGAAGATAATTGAGGATCCCTCAAATCTCTCCTTTTTCATCTCTTTCCTTCTCTTAAGGCTTCATTCACCATCTTCTATCACTTTTCATCCGATTTTCTTCTTATCTCATCCTATTAAATGGAAACTTATGAACTAAATGTAAAAGAAAATGCAAGTAACGTTGAATGGAAAAGATTCAGAGATTTTCTTGAGAAGAACGGTGTCCCTTACGATGGCCACACAAGTTCTCATCAAGCTAATGGTTTATTTGGAGACCTAGGCAAAAGGAAATTCCCAAACGATGTGATTTTAGTAACTAGCCAAAATGATAATGATGATACTAGGACAGCTAAAATATCGAAGCAAACAGTTGTTCTTTGTGATGAATCAGAAAATGGTGAGTTGTTCTATAAATGACACTGCTGAATCATGTTGTTTCTTGTGTGTGTTTTCACCTCTTATCTAAAGTTTACTATGAAACAGACGCAGGGTTGGAGGGATTGGAAGAGGAACAGTATGAGTAGAATGGACAGACATTTGACAATACAGAGCAGAATGCACACACACCCGACAATGCAGAGCAGAATGGTAAGACGTATAACATGAAGAATTTGTAGACAGGACACCTATTCTCTCATTAAAAACACCTGTTCTTAACACATGTTTTTGTCAATTGAACACCTGTTTTGTACAGGAAATGCTGACTATTACAGCACAATGGATTTGAAGACAAAGTAGTTCACTACGGTAAATGAGTTAAGAGATTTTTACCTGGATTATGCTCATAATTTAGGGTTTAGTGTTAGGAAAAATTATAGTAAGACCTTACGCAGAGATAAGGATCAGGTGGGTTACTTGAAATATGTTTGTAATAAAGAGGGATACAGGAAATGAAGTATACATGATCCCCAAAACAAGGAGAAATGCCCAGAAAGTCACGTTGAGGCAAGGAAATTTCTCACGCGTAAACGGACTGAGGAGCGGACTGGTTGTATGGCCAAACTAGTTGTGAAATTTAATCAACTGAGGCGTGTATTTGTAGTTAGTGATTAGGTTAAGGAGCATAATCATCCCCTTCACCCCCAAAAACTTTGCCCACTTGATAAGATCGAATCGCCAGGTGACCAATCTTCATGAAATTGTTGCTGAGATGAATGATAGTGCTGGGTTCCACTTAAGTCTTCATACATTATAATATCACAGCAAGCCGGTGGCAATGAAAATCTTGGCTTTATAAAGGTTGATTTAAAAAAATCACCTGTGTAGGAGACGTCAAAAGTCAATGGAACTCGGGGAAGGAACAACCCTACTTGAACATTTCCGTCGTGAGGCATATAAAAATCCTTCATTTTACTATGACATTGAAATGGATTGCGAGGAGAAATTTGCTAATATATTTTGGGCAGATGGTTTTAATGAAGATGGAATATGGTTACTTTGGCGATGCAGTGACTTTTGATACAACATACAGGACCAACAACAATTTCCGACCCAAAGGTATTTGTTGGAGTACATTTAAGCTAAGGTGCGCCAATTTGATTGGGCCGGGCCGGGCCGGGCTTCGGGCTGGGATTGGATTGGGCCCTTAATCGGGTTGGGCCGACCAATATGATTGGGCCGACCGACCCGTTTGGACCGACCTTATAGCTGGAATGTTAGACATAAATTCAGCCCTCTTGATGGTGGTTGAAGTGGTGGAGAGAGTGGAGGAGTAATTCTCTCCATGATCTCCCACTTCCCCCATTATCTCACCCCACTCTCTCTTGATAGACTAGAGGAAAAATTCAGATTTTTCCAATCATTCTAATCAGTTTTCTCCAGCCTTTTGAAGCTAAGAGAATAGAGAGAAAAAGTGAGTTTTAGAGAGAAAAAGACAAGACAAATTTCTGGACTTTTTTCTTGCATTTTTGCTAATAGAAAAGAAGTTAGAAAGCTTGTTTCTTGTTCTTGAAAAGGTCGTTCATACTCCATCCATTGAAGAGTGTCTTCAAAGCTTCTACAAGGCGTTGGCTAGCACCAAGCAGTAGAAGACCATCTCCGGAAGATCGAGTGGATACCGGAAGAGACGGAGCCTGCAAGCGTGGTGTTCCGTTTGTTACAACAAACCGCTGAAAGCGTTTCAGCCATTCTAGCATCCATATAAGGTAAAACACTATCCCATAGTCGTAGGTACTTACTCGTGAAAGATCCTGATAGAGGCGGGTCAAAGTTATTTCCGCTGCGCTTATGTGTATGACCCGGTTATTCCTCTAACAGTATTATGATAAGTTGTTCAGAAAACATGTTCCTGAGAACACTTGTTCGCTGATAGAGAACACTTGTTCTCTGTCAGGGAACACCTGTTCGCTGGTAGAAAACACATGTTTTCTGTCAGGGAACATGTTTTCTCTATCAGCGAACACTTGTTTACTCTGAGAGAACACCTGTTCTCTGTAAAAAAAACACTTGTTCTCTTACCATGAACACATGTTCTTTCGCACTGTTCTTATTGAATAACTTAAACCACTTTCGTTTCAGCACTATTTGTTGGTTTCAACCATCTCCACGAGTCGTGTATATTTGGGGTTGCACTACTGTATAATGAGACAATCCCTTCGTTCAAATGGCTTTTCAAGACATTTCTGAAATGCATGTTCGGGAAAGCCCCTCAATATTTTTTTACCGACCAGGACGTTGTAATGGCGGTAGCAATAAAGTATGAGTCCCTAATTCATTCCATGGCTTGTGCACATGGCATATAAAGGAAAATGTCGTCAAGAACATAAGCACCTTGTAGACGCCGGAATTCAAAGAGCATTTTTTTAATGCAATGTATAATGTTGATGACGTGTGGGCAAAGCTCTAGAAGGAGAGTGTTATTAAGGATAAATCTAACAAAAAATATGCAGTGCATTCTTGGGTTAAAAGGATTCATGGGTTTCGAGAACAATGGTCATCTACATGGATTAAGAAACATTTCACCGCTGGCATTCGATCAACATAGTTGAGCGAGTCCAACAACAGTGTTCTTAGAGGATATCTCAAGGCTGACCACAATTTTGTCCATATCTTCACTCGCTTCAACAGGATGTTGAACAATAGACGAACTGTAAAGTTTCAACGCAACTTTGAATCTATGAACAAGTTGCCGAACAACAATACTCCACATAGCCATTTGGATAATAGTGTTTCCCTAATGTATTCGTAATGTGGCATGAACGTGTATTATAATATTCATAACAAGTATTATGTCATTAAAAACAGATGTTCTACTTCTGAGAACAAGTATTCATATTTAAAAAATAGGTGTTATGTTTTAAAAAACAGATGTTCTAGTTATGAGAAAAGGTATTCATATTTCAAAAATAGGTGTTATGTTTTAAAAAACAGACGTTCTAGTTCTGAGAATAGGTATTCATATTTAAAAAATGGATTTTCTAGTTTTGAGAACAGGTATTCATATTTCAAAAATAGGTGTTCTGTTTAAAAAAAACAGATGTTCTTTTCCTGAGAAAAGGTATTCATATTTAAAAAATAGGTGTTCTGTTTTAAAAAATAGGTGTTCTAGTTTTGAGAACATGTGTAATAGGTGGCCTAACATGTATTCGATTTTTGCTTGTGTTCAGTATCATCAGTCTATGGAGTACTTGTTAGATCCAGGTCCTTAAAAAAAATGGGAGTAAATATGCACACCTTGTGTTCAAGAATGTTTATCTTTCTGGTACGATATCAAAGCTTAATGAGAGGATTGTTATGGTTGATCTAGAAAAAGCAATTGTAGAATGCACATGTTGATTGTTTGAAATACTAGATTTGCATTGCCGACATGCACTTAGAGTTATGGAACTTCTAGGATCTTGCGGAAGAGTACACACAAAACTTAGAGAGCTTCCATCACACTACGTATTGAAAAGGTGGACAAAAAATGTGAAGAGCGGGGTAGACTTAGACTGTCTTAGTTGTAAAACACAAGAGGGGGGGGTGAATTGGGTTTTAACTAATCTTGGCAACTTTTTTTTGAATCTTTGCAATGCAAGTGAAAGTATAAGCAAGATGAACAAAGGCTAAAGCAAAACCCAATCAACAAGACAAAGGATTTATAGTGGTTCGATTCACTTAGAATCTACCTCCACTACCTTGAGCCGCACCCAAGGATTTCAAACACTTCACTAAGAAGATGCCCACACAAAGTAGGACTTTTACAATTGCCCACACAAAGTAGGACTTTACAATCAAAGGATGCCCACACAAAGTAGGACTTACAATAATAACCCTATCACTAAGAAAGGGAATTAAGAAAGGTTAAGTACAAGGTTGTTCACTCTTCTAAGTGAAAGATATAGTACCTTTGAAGCACAAACAATTTAGCTCTTGAACATATAAAGTCCACTCTTTGTCTTGCTTTTGAAAGAATACTCTTGAATGCTTTAGATCATAAGGATGAAGAGTATTTTGCTTTGAAAGTGTTTTGGCTTGATGAGAGATCAATGAATATTTGATATGCAAGCCTTAGAATGTTTCTCTAGCTTTGGAGTATAAATACATTTCAAATATGGCTGAAAATCGAGTTTCCAACGGTCAGAAAACGGCTAGTAGAAACAGAGTTTGGTTGACCGAACATTTCACTTCGGATGACCGAACCAACTTCGGATCCACTTGGCCTAGGTCGGTCGACCGAACAGGCTCATATAGGTCGACCGAACTACCCTATGGTCGACCGATCCAAGTTTGTTCTGCTCTCAGAATCTCGACGGTTCAACCGAACTTGAGCTCGGTTGACCGAACTTCCAAAGTGATTTTTCACACGTTTTGAAATCTTTTGAAGTCTTTTAAAGTCTAAAAAGGTTTTCCTAAAAGGTAACAAGTAAGAACACTTGGAAAACTTTTCTAAAAGACTTATCTATGAAATCAAAGGCTTTTTGGATAAGAACACATGTAAAGATCATTTTGAAACTTAAGCCTTTTGAAAACGTGTTTATGAAAACATGCAAGACTAGAGTGAGAAGCTTATGTTCATAAGAGCTTTGGTTAGAGCTTTAAAGATTACGACTAATGACGACAAAGCTAAACTAACCAAACTAAGTCTTCAATCTTCAATCTTCATAGATGAGCCTTGAATAGTATGACTTTGAATCTTGAACATGGCTTGATTGAAGTACTTAGAGCTTCCTACAAGATTTCCAATATTCTATCACAAAGATTAAGATCATTAGACACAACATCAAATGTTTGTCCAATATCAAAAAACAGAGTTCGTTCGCCCTTAGGGCTTACATTAGTGGTGGTGGAAAAGCCCCGAAAGAATATGGAGAACGTTATCAAGAACTGTGTGGAAAGATGGTTTTACTGGTAACAACTGTATGTGGAAGTGATGTTGCCTATGAATATGTTGATCGATCATTCGATAATTTGTACAAGCGTGTAAATATACTACTCGCAGATTCCGGTTCCAATCAGGCACCTATAACTCCCGGTAAGCATGAATACCTGTTCGTGGGGTGAGTGGATAGCTATTCAGTCAAACATGGATAGATGTTCATATCCGCATGGAAAACTAGATATTCATGCTTGACGGAATAGCGGGCCACATTACCTAATCTATGTATCAGGGTAAACCAATCGTGATCCAAGTTAAGGATTATAGAGGGTTACAATACCAACTTATTTTAACTTCCTTATCTATTTTATATGCAGACATTACCCGACCTATGTGTGAAAGTGGAGTTCAACCTACACGGCTAGAGCTGGAAAAAAAGGGCAGACCCAAATAGATCAAAGAAGAGGTTAAAGAGAGTTGTGGAGATAAAAAGACAAAAGGCAAGGGCCGAGCATATTAAGCAACGACGCAAGAAGAAGTAGACCCTTCCTTTATTGATGAAGAAACCATTCGACTAGCACTCTAATAAATAGAATGTAATATTGGCAAATGAACAAATACATGTGCTTTTTTGACAATGGACACATATTTTCTGACAATGAACACATGTTCTCTTACCAAGAACACATGCTCTCTGACAATGAACAATGTTCACTTACCAAGAACATATGTTCTCTTACCAAGAACACATGTTCTCTTACTAATAACGAATTCACAAAAAAATATTCAATGTTACAGAACCAACCATACTTCACAAAATATTGAACCATACTTCACAAAATATTCAAACTTTCAAAACCATAATTAAAATAAAATTCAAGGTTACAATAACAAAAGAACAATAAAATTACAACCATCTTCATTTATTTGCCTTTGTTAACTGGTACCGTTGTGTTTTCTGCATAATATCTGCCGCAATTTTGTTGAGGGGGTGTCCCAAAATGTGTGCCACCATCTTCTTCCTCAAAGCAATCAAATGTGACGCAGTGGTCCATGTTGAAAAATATATTTGAAGAATATGCACAACCCAATGCTCCATCGCATTGCAGACACACACCCCCACAACAATTCTTTTCATTTGAAGGTTGGATGGGAACCTGGCCGTGTTTGATTACAAATTTTTTGAAGTTGTACTTCACCTTTAATTTATTCCTCAGCCAAGCCCTCACATGAGCCAACACAACGGTACCCAGAGGAATGTATTTGGACTTGTTTATCGCGTCATCGACAACCAAGCTATTAAGAATGTATCCACCACATATAACCAGAAATGGCCGCCAAAAACGATGGGGGAGAAAGAACTGATTAAAAAATAAAAGTGTCAGGATTAAACAATTCTTCATACATTTCAAAAATAGGTGTTCTTTGAAAAGAGAATAGGTGTTTATTGTTAGAGTTATTTGTCAAGAAAAATGTGTCCTTACCAATTCAACACTTTCAGGATCCCAACTATCTCTGCCCTCTTCCTATGGCAAATAATCTATACCTGCAATAACTTGTTTTCGACGAATTGAGCCATTTCTGGGATTTTTTGGCAAAGGATTACCAGCTTTTCCTCCTTCCCATATACCTGCCGCGGCATTCTGTAAAAGACAAAAATAATTGAAAACTAATTAGCATTTATTTTACTTCACATACATAAATCTGTAGTAAGTCCCAGACATATCGTTATAAAAGTTATAAACCAGAATTTCATCATTTGCCCATTCGTAGCCTCAATTTATTCAATGTTCAGAATGTGGGCAAATGCATTTACAACATCGTCGACCAGTTCTTCCCCCGACATACATGTCCTAAATTCATTCCTCCTCAACAATCCGCAGTCGAAATCAAACATAACAAGATTTCTGAAATACAAAACGAATTTTCAAAAAACAAGAACAGTGTTCAAAATACAATAACAGGTGTTCAGAATACAAGAACATATGTTCAGAATATAAGAACAATTGTTCACTATACATGAACAGATATTCAACAGACCTGGACAGGTGTTCACATACCAAGATCATTTAAGATAAAGAGTTGAAGGAACTTACGGATCTTCTCCGCTCCAAGCAAAATCCACCAACGCTGACTCATTGTCCGTTAGACTAACATTATCTTTATTGTGTGTAATGAACGGAGAATTTAAGATTGCCCTGTTAGGCTTCACATTCCTCTTCTGCTTCACCTGCTGCGCAGTTTTGAGGCAAATGGAACTGTTGTCCAGGTCTGAACGGACTATATTAGGAGTCAAAGCCACACCAAGTGCTCGTGTCACTTCTCCAGCCTCCTCCTCACTCGCTATATTTTCCTCAATCCTCTGTTGAGGATCTGCACTCACTTGAATTACCTCATCCATTCTCACAGCCGGTGCTGGAGTCTCTTCAATATTTTTTGATTGAATTGGGGAATGGGTTATCAAATTTAGCATCACAATGTCCCATTTCCCCAAATCTTCCTTCTCCTCACTCCTCACAACATGTGCATCATGGGTGTTTAGAACGAGTTTCTGCCCATGAATCCCTTCAGTGGTATCAGAGCCTTGCTCATGCTATTCGAATTCGATATCGTTAATCACATCATAACACATATCAATTTCAATTTGGTATATGTATGTGTAAAAACAGAAAAGATTGTTTCTTTGACTGTGTTTTATAAGTTTATGTGATTCTGATATGCATAAACTGTTATGTATGTTATTAATTTGATTAATATTGCATGAACTGCTATCGTATGTTATTAATTTGATTAATTATGCATAAATTGCAATTGTATGCTTTATGTCGTTAATCCGATTAACAAACCGCATAAACTGTTTAGGCGATTATGCATGTTAGGCGATTGAGGGGTAAATCGGGGTAGAAGACTCATTCGATGAGTAGATGAAGAATCAGAATTTTCTTCCTGGGGCGCTGCCCCCGGACCCCGCAAGGGGCCTGCTGCCCCCCTTGACCCGCCGCCAGCTAACCGGTTAGCGGGACCACCGTCTGCGATCAGCTGACCTACGACTTTGTATATGTACTCATTACCGGATTTATTATGCTTTATGTGAGTTTTAGCATGGTGAATAGCATTGCCTACTATACCCCCTATTGTTTTACATTTATTGGGTTGTAATTTTACAATACGGCCTGCGATTTGTTTTTCAATGTTGTAAAATTGTAATCGCTTTCTTAGACTAGCTTTATTGCTTTACATTGAAGGCTAATGCAACAAGACTAGAGGACGCTGGATTGAAGACACTATCCATGAGATGGGTATTGACTTAGATTGACAATTGGCTCCCACAAGGCTCGTGGGAGACATAATAGGATTAGGCCATGCTATCTCACATTTACATTTACGCTGTATATCTTGCATGTGATGCTTATTTTATGTCTTATGGGGCTTGATTTTTTATACGTCATATTAAATCGTTTTAATTAAGTCTTAAAATGCCTACCATATCCTAAACACTCCTTGAGCTTGAATCATCATTTTGTCTGCTTGCCAAAGCAACAGATAAATGGTTATCTAAGAAAAAAGAGATGGGAAAATAGTGATTTCCATATGCTTAGACATGATTCGACTTAACTAGGCTACCAAAATAGTTTTGAGCCTAGGGAAAAAAATGGGAAATAGCCGGGACATATAGATGGCATTCCCATGAGTTGATTTTACTTTAATTATTGGTGTTAAGCCAAATCTTACTTATAACTATCGCAAAATGTTTTTCCCACTATTTATCAAGTGTTGAAATTGTGGAAAGATTTTTGCTCAAAATTAATGACTTTGCAAATAATTTAATGTAGATAATGGCAACCAATACTTCACACAATTCATTGCAATCCGTTCTTGAAAAAGAAAAACTATGTGGGACCAATTTCCTTGATTGGGCCCGCAACTTAAGGATTGTCCTTAAGCAGGAAAGAAAGCTATACGTTCTTGATACGGATATTTCTGAACAGCTTGCAAACAACGCCCCTAGAGCTGAAAAAGACTATTGGAAGAAGCATTGTGATGACTCTAACGATGTGACTGGTCTCATGTTAGTCACAATGAGCACTGACCTCAAAAACATTTTGAAGGGGTTGAGGCTTTCCAGATTATGGGCTAGCTCAAGGAAATGTTCCAAGAGCAAGCCCGTCAAGAGGATAGTGGGAGTAAGATCCATCTTGAGGAAATTTAAGATCTCCAAACAACATCTGAACCAACTTTGGAACTTCAAACAAACTTACGTGATGATACTGAGCTTCAATCTTTGACACAAGGCCCAAGGAGGTCAAGTCGGGTACATCAACAACCCGAAAGATATGCATTTCTCGTGACTGATGATCATCATATTGAACTGATTGATCAAGATGAACCCAATACCTACAAAGAGGCAATTCATAGTTCTGAGTCAGATAAGTGGCTAGAACCTATGAAGTCTGAGATGCAATCCATGTACGATAACCAAGTGTGGAATTTGGTTGACCCACCCGAAGGGTGTAAGGTCATTGATAACAAATGGTGTATCAAAAAGAAAACCGACATGGATAGTAATGTACAAACTTTTAAATCTCGACTAATAGTTAAAGGTTATAGACAAGTTCATGGTATTGACTATGATGGAACCTTTTTCTCCTGTCGTTATTGAAGGGATTCATGGACGGAAACTCGTTCCAAACACCCATGGATCCTCCCCTGAAGGATCCGCTCATACTTAAACGAATCGAAAAACAGCGGAAAAACTTACTTTTCTTGGATTCAAGAAGCTACTTCTTGAATGGAGGATGATGTTTCTTGGATGCTAATCTGCCACCAATTGATCTCCCTTTGCGGAAAGTCCCTCTACCGTGATCCACGCCGATCTAAACGGGCAACGATTGCTAGCTCTTCGCCTTTTTCCCGATTTTCGGGAATTTTTAGAGAGAAAAGGGAGAGGCAGAAACTATTTCGGCTTCTTAGGTATTTCGGCTGAAAAGCATTAATTACCTAGGGTTTCGGCCAAGAGGTCATTATATAGGGTGTGAGAGTTTGTTCCCGTAACTAACTCTCACGTCCCTCAACTCCTTCTCAGCAATGGGAGTCCTTAACTCCCACGTCCCCTTAGACTTCTGCGGGTAAATGGGAGTCCCTTATCTGATAATAACTCCCACGTAATCCCAACTATAGGTAAAACACCGAAATTGCCCTCTATCTCTAATTCGAATAATAACACTTTATTATTCTCGTAAAAGTGAATGTTAGATACAATGAACCTAGACACATTCTAGATTCATTGAATCTGGACATGAAGCTCAGTTAGCTCGCCTATGCGTGTGACCCTCGTAGGTTCATCTCACAATGGCAATGAAAACACACTTAGTAGTAGTATGTGTTCATAAATCACAAGCCGTCCCTAGCAGGACATCGTGACTACCCAAAGTGAATGAATATACAACTGAACCTAATATCAATCCACTATTTAATCCCTTTGTCTCAGCGATATCCTAATTAAGCATAAGGCATGGTGGTCGCCACCCTTATTAAGCTTAATTGTATTTATGCTCGATCTCCGTGTAGATCTGCTTTCGACAAATAGCATTTGATAACCACTTTATCAAATACATTTGAGCACGGCCATGCATTTAAACAGATCTTTCCCTATCGAGGGGCCCCATGGATATCTCTCTCAATAATAGAGAGGGCAAATTCCTTACAATGTCTCTCACATTCAAGCTATGATAGGACACTACATCCGATCTCGCCGTATTGATTACTCTGTTACAAGTAACGTCCGACCGAGTCAAAACGTGGCTCCATTCATACTAGAATCAATGAAGACATAAGGTCTAAGTGGTTCTAAAATAGTATTGAGGAAGTAATACTTATGACTTAAGACCATGAAGTATTACTTCTCCGACGTGATCACGTCCCAATACAATGTATCCCTATATATCGCATCTATGATGTGATTTGTATCCATTACACATGATCAGTAAAACAAGATCATCAATCAACAATCATACTAGTTTTATTTCATAGTAATTAAGCATTACATAAAACTAGGGACTTCTAGAATAGTAATTACATAAGCTAATGAGTTTTACTATCAAATCACACATTTGATAATCAAAAGCAAAATTAACTATTCAATTACATGCTCAAAAGATAATAAAGACGCACAACATGTGCTAATGGTCCTAGGGCACTACTAACAGTTATGATAAAGTCTATTAGGATTTTACTTGCCATAGCAGCATATTATGACTATGAGATATGGCAAATGGACGTTAAGAGTGTGTTTCTTAATGGAAACCTTCTCGAGGATGTTTATATGACACAACCTGAGGGGTTTGTTGATCCATCAAGTCCTAGCAAAGTGTGTAAGCTTCAAAGGGCCATTTATGGATTGAAGCAAGCATCTCGAAGCTGGAATCGTTGCTTTGATGAAGCAATTAAAGAATTTGGTTTCATAAAAAACGAAGACGAGCCTTGTGTTTATAAGTAACTAATAATGCAGTAGTGTTCCTTGTGCTTTATGTGGACGACATCTTACTGATTGGAAATGACATCCCACATTACAAAGCGTAAAAGCTTGGTTGGGGAAGTGTTTTTCCATGAAAGACTTAGGCGAGGCTACATACATTTTGGGTATAAGAATCTATAGAGATAGATTTAACAAAATGATTGGCCTAAGCCAGAGTGGATACATTGACAAAGTACTGAAACGGTTCAGTTTACAAGACTCCAAAAGGGGGATCTTGCCCATGTCACATGGCATTAAACTCAGCAGAACTCAAGGACCTTCCACAAAGGAGGACTAAGAGCGCATGAGTAAGATCCCATATGCTTCAGCCATTTGCTCTATTATGTATGCCATGATATGCACTCGCCCGGATGTCTCATTAGCGTTAAGTATGACTAGCAGATATCAATCTGACCCTGGAGAGTCACATTCGACTGCAGTCAAGAGTGTAAGCCCTAAGGGCGAACAAACCCAGTTTTTGATAAATGTACAAACATATGATGTTGTATCTAATGGTTTCAATCTTTGTGATAGAATAATGGTTCACTTAAAAGGAAGTTCTAAGTACTTCAATCAAGCCGTGCTCAAGACTAAATGGTTACATTCTTCAAGGCATATCTCTCAAGGTGTGGTTAGAATAGCTTAGCTTATCTTTATGTTTATCTTTAAGCTCTAACCTTTGCTCACATGAACTTAGGATCACAACACTATTGTCTTGCACTTTCTAAAGTAGTTTTCATAAAGCTATATTTCAAAAATGGTCTTTAAACATGTTCCCTTCTCAAAAGCCCTTGGTCTTATTATCTAAGACCTTGAAAATTGTTTTCAAGTATTAGTTACTTTTGAGTAAACCATTTTGACCTTAAAATATTTCAAAACTAGTGAAAAATCAACATCTCTTAAGCTCAGGAAAGTCGGATCATCCGAGCCCTTGCACGGATCATCCGAACCGAAATAGAGAGTTGAGGTTTTGGGAATTTGTTTGGCTCGGTCGACCGAGGCATACTTAGGATCATCCGAACCTATGCTCGGATCATCCGAGGTGATTTTCGGTCAACCCAACTCTGCGAAAACTAGCCGTTTTATGACCGTTTTAAAAGCTGTTTTTTGGATTCATTTGAAAAGTATAAAAGCTCTAGTGCAGAGGAATCTTCTAACAACTACTAGAGAGAATATACATTGATTATACAAAAAGCTTTAACACTTTCAAAGCATATCCAACTTTATTCATATATTCAAAAGTTCAAAATCATCATCTCTCTTGCAAGACACAAGTTGTTGAGTCATAAAGTTCAAAGAGCATTAAAGTAAGATCTTTAAAGGTATATATCCTCCACTTTATGAGTGTGTAATATTCTCTTTATATCTCCATATTTCCCTCTCTTAGTGATAGGGTATTTATTGTGTAAATTCCTACTTGGTGTGGGATTTGTACTCTTAGTGAGTGGAGTCTATAATTGTGGTTAGTTGTGTAAAACTCTTTGTGAGTTAGCCACTTGTGTAATTACTTTTCTTAGTGAAGGAGTTGAAAATCCTTGGGAAAGACTCAAGGTAGTGGATGTAGATTCTTTGTGAATCGAACCACTATAAATCACGTGTCTTGCTTTTCTTGTTTAACTTTAGCTCTATTGTCTTTAAACTCCATATATAAGTTCCACATTTCAAAAGTTTGAAAAGAAAAATAAGCCACTTTTATAAAAACCCAATTCACCCCCCACCCCCCTCTTGTGTTTTTCAATTGGTATCAGAGCCTCGTCTTCACCTTTAGCTTAACCGCTTGAAGTAAAGATTATGGCCGGAAATTCCGCTTTAGCCTACCTAGAGGGATCTTCCACTAATAGACCACCTCTCTTTGATGGAAACAATTTTAATGCTTGGAAAGACCGATTCAAAATCTATGTGTGCTCTATAGACTACTCTTTATGGCATATTTTTGAAGAAGGTCCATATGTACCTATGAAAGAGGTGGATGGTGTTCAAATTCCAAAATTGGACAATGAGTTTAATGAAGATGAGTCCAAGAAAATGACCCTTAATTTTCGAGCTATGAACATCATTAGTTGTGCTCTTAATCCAGATGAGTACAATTGGATACGTGGAAGCAAATCCGCTAACAAGATGTGGAAAACCTTAGAAGTCACCCATGAGGGGACTAATCAAGTCAAAGAATCAAAGCTCAACATGCTTGTGAGGGAATATGAGCTTTTCTCTATGAAGTCAAATGAAACTATAAATGAGATGAACACTAGGTTCACCAATGTTGTCAATGGGTTGAGATCTTTATGGAAAGTAATACTCTATGGGTGAAATGAATAGGAAGATCCTCAACTCACTTCCTAAAAGTTGGGAAGGCAAAGCTCTAGTTATTGAAGAGGCAAACAACTTGAAAACCTATCCCACGGTGGAGCTCATTGGTTCTCTTCTCACTTATGAGCTCATACACAAAAAGGATGAGCATGTTGAAAAGGCAAAGAAGAGTATTGCTTTAAAGGCTATTCTTGATCTTGATGAATCCAACCATTCAAGTGATGAAGAAGACATCAACTTAGATGATGAGACTATGGCTTTGGTGGTAAAGCGCATGAAAAAAATGTTTTCCGGGAAAGGAAGAAAATTCTTCCAAAATAGAAGAAAACAAAATCCTAATGGGATGAGATGCTATGAATGTGGAAGCAACCAACATCTCATAGGAGAGTGCCCCTCCGCCAAAGAAAAAGAGCCCAAGGAAGACAAAAAGAAAAAATTCTTTAAACCAAAGAATGCCAAGGGCATGCTAAGCACATGGGATCAAGAAGGGAGTGGCGATGAAGAAGAAGAGGAAAATGCAAATGTGTGCTTCATGGCTTTCGGGAATGAGGTACATCTTACACCCACTTCTTCTAACTCCCTTGATGATGATGAAGATGATCCTAATGAACTTTTGTGTGATATGCTTGATCAACTTAAGAAATGTGCTAAGCAAAACCAAGAAATGAAGCTTAAAATTGAATCCTTGCTTGAAGAAAGATCTAGGTTGCTTAGTGAAAACAAAAAGCTATGTGATGATGTTGATTGCTTGAAAATCGAAAATGAAAAGCTTATATATGACTACTTGCAATACATCATCATTGAAATATCAAGAAGCATATGATAAATTGTCTTCTCTTGAATGCAAACTTGTTGAGTTTGATTGTTTAAAAACCAAAGTTGCTGATCTCACCTCACTTGTTGATAAGTTCACCAAAGGAACAAAAGATCTTGATCAAATTCTTTGTATGCAACGTACTTCAAATGTTAAACATGGATTAGGCTATATACATTCAACTCACTTTGATATTGCTAGCTCTTGTAAGTTACCTAGAAAACACTTTGTGCATGCTAGTACCTCACATAAGCAAAATAGATATCGTGAGCATATTCAAAAATTCTCTAAGCCATCTACTTGTTGCACATATTGTGGAAAATTTGGACACACTAGTGCTAGATGCTATGTGAAGAGAAAGATTGAAAAAGGAGTAAAAATTGTTTGGAGAATCAAGCGTATTTTAACTAACCCTCAAGGACCCAAACAAGTATGGGTACCAAAAGTCACTCCTCCTCCTTTGTCTTAGGTACTTGCAAGCAAGGTAAATACTCCGGCTCAATGGTTTCTTGATAGTGGATGTTGTCGCCACATGACCGGAGATGCCTCATTAGTCAAAGACATGGAACCTATCTATGAAGGTTATGTCACGTTTGGGGACAAAAAGAAGGGTAGAATCCTTGGCATTGGAAATGTTAGTAAAGGTTCATCAACTCTTGTTAAGCATTTTCTTCTTGTTGATAGCCTCAAATATAATTTGCTTAGTATTAGCCAACTTTGTGATAATGGTTTTGATGTTATGTTTAGCAAAAAGGCTTGCTCTATTGTTGATAGCTCTTCTCATGAAAAAGTGATTGTTGCTAATAGAACCGGTAATGTTTATATGTTGTCTTTGGATGATCTTGTTGCATGCGATTTTAAATGCTTATCCATAAATGAAGATGATGCATTCTTATGGCACCGTAGGCTTGGTCATGTGAGCATGGATCTCTTAAATACTCTTTCCTCTAAAGAGCTAGTACGTGGGCTTCCTAAAGTGAAATATGAGAAAAACCATCTTTGTGATGCTTGTCAATTTGGAAAACAAACAAAAACGTCTTTCAAACCTAAACAAATGGTTTCCACTTCTAAACCACTTGAACTTGTTCATCTTGATCTTTTTGGACCAATGAGGACCACTAGCTTAGGTGGTAAGAAGTATGCCTTTGTTATTGTGGATGATTTTTCAAGATTCACTTGGGTACTTTTTCTTGCACAAAAAGATGACACCTTCCATGAGTTTTCAAATCTTTTCAAAAAGGTTCAAAACTCGCTTGAACTAAAACTTGTTACCTTGAGAAGTGATAATGGAAGGGAATTTAACAATCAATTTTTTGAAAAGTTTTGTAATGAAAATGGCATCACACATAACTTTTCGGCTCCAAAAATGCCTCAACAAAATGGGGTTGTTGAAAGGAAAAATAGAACTTTACAAGAAATGGCTAGGTCTATGCTTAGTGAAAATTCTTTACCTAAATATTTTTGGGCCGAAGCCGTGAACACTGCTTGTTATATTGTTAATAGAGTTCTTTTAAGGCCTTTTGTTGGAAAAACTCCTTTTGAGCTTATCTTTGGAAAAATACCCTCAATCTCATATTTCAAAGTTTTTGGTTGCAAATGTTTTGTGCTCAACATTAAAGATAGCCTTGGAAAATTTGACAAGAAATCCGATGAAGGAATATTTCTTGGCTATTCTTCAAACAAAAAGGCTTATAGGGTATATAATAAAAGAACCTTGTGTATTGAAGAGTCCATGCATGTGTCTTTTGATGAATCTAACATCTACTTGCCTAGAAAAGATGATGATGATATAGGTATGCCCTTGGAAAGTGTAAATGAAATCCATCAAACTCCTATGATGGATGATGATTCCAAGGATAAGGAGGACATTGTAACTACTCAAGATGATCCCCAAGTCACTCAAAGCAATGATCCTTCAACAAATGAGCTACCAAAGGATTGGATATACAAGCAAGGTCACCCTCAAGAGCAAATCATTGGTGATCCATTAGTTGGCGTCAAAACAAGGCGGTATTTCATAGATAATCTTGCTTTACTTTCCTCTATAGAACCTAAGAACGTTCATGATGCTTTACTTGATTACTTTTGGATTTTGGCTATGCAAGAGGAACTAAATCAATTTGAAAGAAATCAAGTTTGGGCTTTAGTCCCTAGACCTATTGATCGCCTTATTATTGGTACAAAATGGATTTTTCGTAATAAACTTGATGAGCTCGGGGAAATTATTAGAAACAAAGCTAGACTTGTTGCCCAAGGATTCAATCAAGAGTAGGGCATTGATTTTGAGTAAACCTTTGCCCCCGTAGCTAGACTTGAATCTATTAGAATGCTTCTTGCTTCTGCTTGCTTTAAAGGTATTACACTATTTCAAATGGATGTGAAAAGTGCTTTTCTAAATGGCTTTATTGAGGAGGAAGTTTATGTTGAACGACCTCCCGGTTTTGTGCATGAAAAATTTCCAAACCATGTTTACAAACTTACAAAAGCTATGTATGGTCTAAAACAAGCTCCTCGAGCTTGGTATGAGAGGTTGAGCAAGTTTCTTATTTCCATTGGTTTTTCAAGAGGTCTTGTTGACACCACCCTTTTCATTAAAACAAATGCATCTCATGATATCTTACTTGTGCAAATCTATGTTGATGACATTATTTTTGGTTCAACTAATGAAGTGTTTTGTGAAGAATTTGCTAAACTAATGCAAGATGAATTTGAGATGAGCATGATGGGAGAGCTCAACTATTTCCTTGGTTTGCAAATCAAACAAACAAATGAAGGAATTTTCATCAATCAAGCCAAGTACACTAAAGAACTACTTAAACGGTTTGGAATGGATGGTGCAAAAGAAAGCAAAACTCCGATGAGTGCAACCATCAAGCTTGACAAGGATGAAAAAGGTAAACCGGTAGATGAAACAAGGTATAGAGGTATGATTGGATCTCTTCTTTATCTTACCGCTAGTAGGCCGGATATTATGTTTGCCGTATGCTTATGTGCTAGATTCCAAGCTTGCCCTAAAGAATCTCATCTCATTGCCGTTAAGCGCATTTTTAGATATCTCATAAGTTCTTATGATTATGGGTTATGGTATCCTAGAAGTGATTCTTTTGATTTAATAGGATATTCAGATGCCGATTATGCGGGGTGTCGTATTGAGCGTAAAAGCACTAGTGGGCATTGTCATTTTCTTGGTCATGCATTGGTCTCATGTTATATCAAGAAACAAGCTTGTGTATCTCTTTCCACCGCTGAAGCTGAATATATAGCAGCCGGTAGTTGTTGTGCTCAAATTCTTTGGATGATGCATACTCTTGTGGATTTTGGCTTTGCATTTTAGCATGTTCCCATCTTATGCGATAACACTAGTGCAATCAACTTAACTAAGAATCCCATTCAGCATTCTAGGACTAAACATATAGAAATTAAGCATCATTTCATTAGAGATCATGTTGCTAAAGGTGATGTTTGCATAAATTTCATAAGCACGGATGAACAACTTGCAGATATTTTCACAAAGCCTCTTGGCACAGAAAGATTTGAATATCTCAGGCGTTGCCTCGGAATCACAAAATTCCAGGACTGATGTGTGTGTTGAGTATGCAGGAAGAAACAGGGGAACCTCGAATCAACTATCCAGGGAACGGATGATCCGAAACTAAGGATGTAGTGAAAATATATCAGACGGTCGACCGAACTTTTGTATGTTGAACCGGACCATCGACCGTCGAAGCTACTGGATTGGCTCGGTTGATGCCTCGGTCGACCTCTTTAGTGAACGGTCGACCGAGATGTGTGGGATACTGCTTATATCAGAAGAAACCCAAACGTTTTTTTTTTATCCTCTCATCTCAAAAACAGTTTTCTCTCTAATCCCTCTTCACTTCAAATCGATTTCCCTCAACCCAAGCCTTATCTATCCTCAATTTCATCTTTCTATCTCTATTCCATCATCAATTTGTTTGGAATTCATCTATTTTCAAATATCTTTTCATATTCCCTCGGTTCAACCCTACCCCTAATCCGAACCTATCTTGTTTTATCACAATGGTAAGGATGAAAAACCCTAGCAAAGGAGGAAATGATGATGCTAATAGTCCTCCTCACAAGAATCCTCCAAGAAATCAACCTAAACGACCACTTGAAAAAGGGATTTCCTTTAAGGAACCCACTCAAGCCTCACCTAAGAAAGGCCGAGCAAAAATGGTGGCTCGCAAGGTCGTGGGAAAGGGCAAGAAAATTGTGGATACCGATTCTAGCCACTCCGAGGATGATTACTCGTCTTCACCTTCAAGGGTATCTCCACCTTCAGACTTTGAGGTAGGAAGATCATCAAACTTTTCTACGAAAAAGGTAACGACTCCTTTTTTCAATACCGCTGCTAAGCAAATGTTTGATAAGCTTAAGAATTCAAATAGAGGATTCATGACAACGTACTTTAGAGATGATATCATGTTTGCTCAAGGAAAAGGGCTAGATGAAGTCATGGGCTATTTGATGATATGGGATGGGTTAATCTGTTTGATGTTGATGAATGTATTTACCCTTCAATTGTTTATGAAATTGGTGCTAATTTGAGGAAGGACGAGGATGATGAGACTGAAATTAAATATAGATCTTGTGTTGGAAAGTTGGAATTTGCATTTACTGAAAAGATGTTTTGTGAGGTGATAGGAATCGAATATGTGGATCATGCCAAGAGATTCTATAAGAATATCGGTCTTCTTGACATAAAACATTTTAAATCTCAATTTGGAATTATAGGCAGTTTCTCCGATTCTAAGGAAAGAGAGATTGACAAGTTGGATGAATTTGGTCGGATCCTACACTTCTTTGTGTCCAACATTGTGACCCCGGTTAAAGGGCACAAGTCATCAATTACTTTCCTTCAAATGGTAATAATACAACATCTTTTGGAAAGGAAAGCCTTGAACTTCGCACACCTTGCGCTTCAACACTTTATGGTTGCTATCAAAGGTTCAAGGAATCACATTCCGTATGGAAACATTCTTACAAGGCTCTTCCAACGATTTGGACTTGATTTAAATAATCCGTTGAAGAAAAAGTTTGTCAAAATTGATGAAGCATGTTTCCACCGAATGAAGATGATCTATATAGACAATCAATGGAAATTCATTCGAAATACCTCAAATGATGAGATAGGGGCTGCTATACTTGCTAGAAAGGTGTCACCTTATATGCTTAAAACACTTCTAAAGATTGAAAAGAAAAGGGGTGGAGCACCTTCAAAGCCTAGAAGTGATCTGACAAGTGATGAGTAAGAAGATTTCGAAGCATGTAATTTACTTAGCTCAAGCGAAAAAGCCTCATTTGACAATGGTCAAGAAGAAGAACCTGATTCTCCAACACAAGCAACTACCAAGAGTCCGCCTCAAAAAGTAACACGGATAAATAAAATGTTTGCCTTGATGAAGAAGATGGCAAGAAAAATTGAGGCGATAGCGGAAGAGATGAGTTGTATCAAAGATAAGGTGCAAACGGTGTCCGACAAAGTGGACAAGACTGTACAAATGCAGAAGAAGTTAGCCAAGGAGTTAAGCCTTTCAAGTACAGATGAAGATGATCAAAGTTGAAAGTTGAAACTTTCTTTAGTTTTGAAACTTTTTGGTTGTTTTTCTGATGTTTGAAGTCTTTTTGATTATGCCAAAGGGGGAGAAAAATATTGGTTATCTTGATTATCCTTGCTTATCATTATGATATCATTGCTTATCATTATGCTTAGTATGTTTAAACTGACTGTTGGTTATGTGAGAAAGTAAAACTTTCAGGACAGCTCAGTTGCAGCAAAGTGCTGCAGAATTTTTGTCAAAGATCGGTCGACCGTAGTCCTGACCAAAATCTCGGATCATCCGAACTCCTTGCAGTTTCTAGATTGAAGTTTTGTTTGGCTTCTGTAAACTGCTGAACCATAAGGGAGTTTTCTTAACTTATTTTTATCATTGTAAAAATCTTTTCCTGGCATGTTTTGAGAGGGAGCTTATTATATATCTTATCTCTCAAAACCTTTTAATATGGAAGGAAGGAGGAAATGAGGTTGGTTGGGTTATAGGGCTCTTCTAAGAGTCCCTAGATGCTTATGGCAAAAAGAAGTTATCATGCTAGTGCTTTTGTCTTCCAGGTTTTATCTTTTAAGCACTAGTTTTTTTGTTCTTATTTGATCTTTGTATTTTTGCCTTGCTTCCTTGCTCTTAAATTGTCCTTATTCTATCTTATTGCATCAAAGTTTGTCATAATAAAAAAGGGGGAGATTGTAAGCCCTAAGGGCGAACAAACTCAGTTTTTGATAAATGTACAAACATATGATGTTGTATCTAATGGTTTCAATCTTTGTGATAGAATAATGGTTCACTTAAAAGGAAGCTCTAAGTACTTCAATCAAGCCGTGCTCAAGACTAAATGGTTACATTCTTCAAGGCATATCTATCAAGACTTGAAGATTGAAGTCTTAGGTGTGGTTAGAATAGCTTAGCTTATCTTTATGTTTATCTTTAAGCTCTAACCTTTGCTCACATGGATCATCCGAGCCCTTGCATGGATCATCCGAACCGAAATAGAGAGTTGAGGTTTTGGGAATTTGTTTGGCTCGGTCGATCGAGGCATACTTAGGATCATCCGAACCTATGCTCGAATCATCCGAGGTGATTTTCGGTCAACCCAACTCTACGAAAACTAGCCGTTTTATGACCGTTTTAAAAGCTGTTTTTTGGATTCATTTGAAAAGTATAAAAGCTCTAGTGCAGAGGAATCTTCTAACAACTACTAGAGAGAATATACATTGATTATACAAAAAGGTTTAACACTTTCAAAGCATATCCAACTTTATTCATATATTCAAAAGTTCAAAATCATCATCTCTCTTGCAAGACACAAGTTGTTGAGTCATAAAGTTCAAAGAGCATTAAAGTAAGATCTTTAAAGGTATATATCCTCCACTTTATGAGTGTGTAATCTTCTCTTTATATCTCCATCTTTCCCTCTCTTAGTGATAGGGTATTTATTGTGTAAATTCCTACTTGGTGTGGTATTTGTACTCTTAGTGAGTGGAGTCTATAATTGTGGTTATTTGTGTAAAACTCTTTGTGAGTTAGCCACTTGTGTAATTACTTTTCTTAGTGAAGGAGTTGAAAATCCTTGGGAAAGACTCAAGGTAGTGGATGTAGATTCTTTGTGAATCGAACCACTATAAATCACATGTCTTGCTTTTCTTGTTTAACTTTAGCTCTATTGTCTTTAAACTCCATATATAAGTTCCACATTTCAAAAGTTTGAAAAGAAAAAGAAGCCACTTTTATAAAAACCCAATTCACCCCCCCCCCCCTCCCTCTTGTGTTTTTCAAAGAGCATTCTTAAGTACTTGAGAAGGAGTAAATATATGTTCTTGGTTTACGGAGGTCAGGAAGGAAGTCCGGTTGTAAATGGTTACACCGACGCAAGCTTCCAAACCGACGTAGATGACTTTAGATCTCAATCTGGTTTTGTGTTTTGTTTGAATGGAGGTGCTGTGAGCTGGAAGAGCTCAAAGCAAGAGACCGTGGTCGACTCTACAACGGAAGCTGAGTATTTGGCTGCCTCTGAAGCAGCTAAAGATTTTGCAAAGTTCATATAAATGACAACATTGCAGATCCATTGAACAAGCCACTCCCGCAACCTAAACATGAGAGTCATACTAGGTCAATGGGATTCAGGATCATGTATGATTGGACCTAGGGCAAGTGGGAAATTGTTAGTAGTGCCCTAGGACCATTAGCATATGTTGTACGTTTTATATATTTTGAGCATGTCATTTGAATAGTTAATTTTGCTTCTGAACATCAAATGCGTGATTTGATAGTAAAACTCATTAGCTTATGTAATTACTATTCTAGTTGTCCCTAGTTTTGTGTAAGGTTCTTTACAATGAAATAAAACTAGTATGATGTTTGATTGATGATTATGTTTTACTAATCATGTTTAATGAATACAAATCATATCATAGATGCAATATATTGGGATATATTGTATCGGATCCGTTAGAGAAGTAATACTTCATGGTCCTTAGTCATAAATATTACTTCCTCAATACTATTTTAGAATCCTTAGATCTTATGTCTCCATTAATTCTAGCATGAATGGAGCCACGTTTTGACTCAGTCGGACGTTACTTTTAATCGAGTAATCAATACGACTAATGATCGGATATAGTATCCTATCATGGCTTGAATTTGAGAGGCATTGTAAGGAATTTATCCCTCTCTTATTAGAGAGAGATATCTATGGGCCCCTCGATAGGGAAAGACTGTTTAAATGCATGCATGGTCGTGCTCAAATATATTTAATAAAGTGGTTATTAAATATTGTTTGCTGGAACAGTCTACTTGGAGATCGAGCATAAATACAATTAAGCTTTATAAGGGTGATGACTACCATGCCTTATGCTTAATTAGGATATCGCGAGACAAAAGGATCAAATAGTGGATTGATATTAGGTTCCGTTGTACATTCATTCACTCTGGGTAGTCACAATGTCCTGCTAGGGACCGCTCGTGATTTATGAACACATACTACTACTAAATGTGTTTTCATTGCCATTGTGATATGAACCTACAAGGTCACACGCATAGACGAGTTAACGAGCTTCATGTCCATATTCAATGAATCTAGAATGTGTCTAGGTTCATTGTATCTGACATTTATTTTTTTGAGAATAATAAAACGTTATTATTCGAATTAGAGATTAAGGAGGGGCATTTTCGGGATTTGGTTATAGCTGGGATTACGTGGGATTTATTATGCGATAAAGACTCCCACTACCAGCAAAAGTCTAGAGAACGTGAGAGTTAAAGACTTCCACTGCCAAAAGAAGTGGAAAGGACGTGAGAGTTGTGCTTGAAACAACCTCTCACACCCTATATAAACTTCTCTTGGCCAAAACCCTAGATACAGATTTTTTAGCAGCAAAAACCAAAAGGACTCCAAAATTAGATTTTGGTTTTCTGCCTCTCATTTTCTCTCTAAGTTCCCGAAACTCAGAAAAACGAAGAGCTAGCAATCGCTGTTCGTTCCGTCGCGTGGATACCGGTAGAGGGCAATTCCTCAAAGGGAAAGCTATTGGTAGCTACAACACAAACTCTGAAAGCCCAAGAATCAGAATCTTTCATTCAAGAATCATATTCTTTAGCCGAAAAATGTAAGCTTTAGTTTTAATTTTCGATTCCCATGGTATGAGCGGATCCTTCGGGGGAGGACTCATGGGTGTTTAGAAAGCGTTTCTGCCCATGAATCCCTTCAGTGCAAGAGTCTCTTCTATCACATCATCTCTTTCAATATTTTTTGCTTGAATTGGGCAATGAGTTTCCAAATTTTGCATCACGAAGTCCCTTTCCCCAAATCTTCATTCTCCTCATTTATCACAGCATGTGCAGGAGTCTCTTCCATGACATAATCTCTTTCAATAATGTTTGCTTGATTTGGGGATTGGGTTTCCAAATTTTGCATCACGAAGTCCCCTTTTCCCAAATCATCCTCCTCATATTCTTCATTCTAATTTAGTAGATAAAAGATTTAATTAGTTTTTTTCAAGTAGTAAGAACATGTGTTCTTAAATGCAGAATAGGTTTTTTCAATTTGAGAACAACTATTCTGAGAGTAAGAACACATGTTCTTAGTGGCAGAACAGTTGTTTTCAAATTGAAAACATATTTTCTTAACGTAAAAACACGTTTAAAGCATTAATATATGAACTTACATCCTTGTAATAATCATAAACCTCGCGAATATCTGTAGACACCTCAAACTCGGCCCGTTGCCTACCCAAAAATTCAACTATGTTAGTTTCGTCATCAGTGAATGCTCTTTCCTTTTGAGCCAGGACATCAGACCACCATTCTTCTGCCCTTTCAACTTGTTTTTCCCCCAATTCAACAGCCATATCATTCCCAGCATCATCAACATCCATAGAATTTCCACCCTCATCATCATTTACCTCAAACCTCCTCCTCTTCTGGGCTCGTCTACCCATCTTGACATTCTCAGGCCACTGCCCAATCGGCGCGTCATCGTCTGATTCCTCCAACTGATCGTCCTTCACAAAACCCCTCAAATCACTAATTTACTTGTTGATTTCCACCAGCAAACTTCGCCTTTTGGAAATGTCCTTGGTTAACCTTCTTCTTTCAACCAAAAGTTCTCTTAATTTTTGTCTTTTTCGACGCTGTTCGCTAGTGGCCAGAAGGATTGCTTCCCCAACATTATCAAAATTACCTTCGGGGAATAGCATACTAAACATACTCTTCATATTTTCCATATCCCAGAGCGCACAACTTAGGGCTTCAAGATAGTTTCCTATTCGGAAATCCAAATAATGCACCTGAAAGGCACAAAATGAAGTGTTCAGAATAACATAACAAGTGTTCACTACTTAAAAATAGGTTTTCATTAAACGAGAACACTTATTCACAACACAAATAAGTTGTTAACTACTCAAGAACAAGTGTTCACTAATCAATAACATGTTCACTAATAAAAAAATATGTGTTCACTAATAAAAAATAGTGTTCAATAGATAAAAACACTTATTCAGAATACAAAAACACGTGTTCACTGCAGAAAAATACGTGTTCATTAAAAGAGAACACTTATTCACAGCACAAATAAGTTGTTAACTACTCAAGAACAAGTGTTCACTAATCAAAAACTGTGTTCACTAATAAAAAACGATGTTCGATAAATAAAAACACTTATTCAGAATACAAAAACATGTGTTCACTGATAAAAAACAACCCTATCATTAGAAAGTGCATGTTTGCCGGAATCATGAATGTTGTTTGCTTTCCGTCAACCACTTTCTCATGCGAAACAGCAAGTGTCGCGTGCACAAAATCCGCAATATATTCTGCCCAATTGTAAGATTTGCAATCATCAAACAGTAACGCCAATCTCAGACTAACAACTCCACTGTTGTTGGCAATGAAAAGACAACTCAAGATATACATGCAGTATAAAGTGAACCATCTCTTTCTCCTACAAGAACATCATATATATCATCCTCTTCTACATAGCCCTTATTGAAAAATTCCATCATCAAAACTCTTTCAGCGTGCCTCTTCACCTTTTGTACGGAGAACCTGTTTTCTAGTTCTTTCTTGAAAGAGATATCTTTAATTCCCATAGGCACTCTGTATACCCTATGAACGTCTTCGGCAGTTATGGTTAATGTATGTCCATTACCAAGTATGATGCATCTAATGGCATATTTAAGCCATTCTTCGTTTAGACCGGAGAGTTTTATATGTGTTAACCCCAAAAAGTCAGCTTTCTTCAAAAGATCGAGTTTTTGTATATTCATGGCTCTCTGTCCCAACAAAGTTTGATTTAAAGATATTATTTTCTCTGTAGAATATAGAAATTCCCATTTTTGTTTCTTGGATGTATCTTCAGATGTAGATGTTGTCATTTTTAAAAATTTGGTAGATTTCGTAAAGCTTCGTTGGAGAAGAAGATGAACATTTTGGACTTGTTTCAGAAGAAGATGAAGAATAGATGTTTTTACTGAGAGAATAGGAGGGTTTTGGTAAAAAAAAAAATGAAGATGAAGGAGAAACTGCGCCTTTTCTGCCGTTTCTCTTACCTCGGTAACTCAACCGATGTGACAGTTGCGTGTTTCTATTTTTTTAAATTGTGAAATTACATATGTATCCTTTTAACCCTCTTTTAAGTCGCAACCGTCAATCCATGTGGAAAATAAATCAACGGACAGATCAGTGTTCAGCACGTGCGGAATTATGGTTGTTCCGCACAGGAGAAGGATAAAAGGTGTCCCTACTCTTCATTTCTTTTCTTTTTTTGCTAAATAAGAAATTATACATTAATCATAAAATAGTCAAAGTCATTATAATTAAAAGATAAAATGAAAATACAAAAAAATATAAGAAAATAAAGTTATACAATGTTGTAGACCACCAAGATAACAAATCTGAAAGAATCTGAAATAAATCTTGTATCTGAGTTTTGATTTTTTGAATCAGAAACCTTGAAAAAATTTCATTATAATTTACGGCAAAATAAAAGGGTGAAATAATGGCCCAGTCGAAGCTTTTTGTTAGATATAACCATAGAAGACAAAATATAAAAAACTTCAAGAAAGAGAAGAGACATGGTAAAAATACACAAACAAACAAACCTCAGACCCCACATTTTCACCCTCACTTTCTCTGTCAAATTCCTCTCTTTTTGCTTCTCCCCAGGCCACCCAAGGACCCCCCCCTCTCCCACACACAAAACCAAGTAATCAGGTTTGGCAATAATCTAATGAGGATTGAGGAAGGTAAAAAAAAGTTGAATAAAGGGGGTTTTGGTTGAAGTAGTAGATGAAGAACGAGTCTTCCTTCTGGTTGATAAATAAGAAGATAAAAATAGTTCCTCAGTTAAAGAACCTTTTCCCATAAGAGAGAGAGAGAGAGAGATGGTGGGCTCAGGAGGAGGAACATCTGATAGGAGCAAAGAAGCAGTTGGGATGATGGCCCTTCATGAGGCCCTCAGAAGCATCTGTTTCAACTCAGACTGGACTTACTCTGTCTTCTGGACCATTCGGCCCCGCCCGTATGTTCTCTCCTCTGCTCCCTTTTCTTTCTGTCCTTTTATATTTTTGAGATTTTGATTTTAAGCCCAACAAATAAACAAACATATTTAGTACTAATTAATAATAATAATCTTTTATTAATCTTGTTTCCTTCGTTACTAATCCTTACTTTTGGGCTTTTCCCAGGAGAATTAGAGGTGGCAATGGTTGCAAAGTTGGAGATGACAGTGGCAGCTTGTGAGTTTTTATTTTATATTTTAATATTAATACTTCATCTTCTTTATCTTTAGGGAGAAGTGGAAAATGGGGTTTCCATAATTTCTTGAAATACTTGTTATTTTAGTATATTTACTTCAGTGATGGTGATACATCATCTTTGGAGTTGGACACCCTTTTTGGTCAATTTTATTATTTTGGATTCCTAACTAACACACATAAATCTTACCAATTACTTATGGTTAAAGATTTGTTGTTGTTGTTATTTTGGATTAGTAATGGGTTTCTTTTATTATGGAGCAGGATGTTGATGTGGGAAGATGGGTTCTGCAGAGGAAGATCATTTGGGGAGTGTTTGGATGAAATAGATGGAGAGGATCCTGTCAGAAAAGCCTTCAGCAAAATGTCCATTCAGTTATATAATTATGGAGAAGGGTGGGTACTTGGTAGGTGCTTTTTTTTTATAATTAATTTTGGATTTTAATTCTTTTGTCCTCTGCTCACTCCCTTCTCCTCAACTGGGATGGATCTTGTGAAAAGTTTGAAACAACAAGATTTAATTTACTGTTTATATGCACTTTTTTTTGGTTTTTAAAATTTTGTTGCAGTTTGATGGGGAAAGTTGCTTCTGATAAGTGTCATAAATGGGTTTTTAAAGAACCTACAGAATGTGAGCCAAATATCTCCAATTACTGGCAGAGTTCATTTGATGCTGTATGTCACTCACTCCCAAACAAACCCCCTTTTCTCTTTGATTATTCTTTTTTCTTTCTTTCTCTTTGGACTAGAAATCATTTGTTCCATAACTATTTTCTCATCCTTATCCCTCTTATAATATCACGGCACGTGTCCCACGACTCTCAACACTAAAACATCTACCGTCAAGACTGTTTAATAGTGTTGAGAGTGGTGGACTACATGGTGTGATTATATAGTAAGGCTGTTTAACAATGTTGGGGGTGGTGGATCATGATATTATAGGAGAGACAGAAATTGGGAAATAGTTATGGGACAAAGGATTTCTAGCTCTTAATAGGAAAATGGGCTTCCTATACCATACTGCTACTATTTGTCAGCTGAGCCCATGAGTTTTTTTGATGAATCTTCTTGATGTTTGATTTATAAATTAATTGCAGCTTCCTCCTGAGTGGACTGATCAGTTTGAGTCAGGGATTCAGGTCAGCCCTAAAAATCTTCAGAACAATTATTGCCCCCTTTCAATATCTGCTGTTTTTGTTTACAATCCATATATATATATATATATCGGGAGGAAAACTATCGATTACAAGAAATATGGTGATTCAAGAAGCGGGAGGGGTTCGAACTCATGACCTCTACGTCATGAGACATCAACCTTGGCCACTAGACCAATGCCTCGTTGGCTTGCAATCAATATCTTGTTCCTCTGTTTGCTTTGCTTATAACTATTTAAGGATTTGTCTTGAGCAGACTATTGCTGTAATACAAGCTGGACATGGCCTTCTTCAACTTGGTTCCTGCAAGATTGTGAGTTTCTCTTTTCTGATTTTCTCTGTTCTCTTTGTTATGTTACTCCCTCCGTCCAGTTTCCTATACAAAATGAATAGAAAAGTGAACGTCGAATCCCGTATGGAATGAGCATTTTCTTTATTGTGGAAGCAAAGTATAAAGTTAAATGCTAATAATGGTTTTTTTTTTATTGCACTGATTTCATTTCTACTGACTTCTCAGATACCTGAGGACCTCCATTTTGTGCTAAGGATGAGACATACCTTTGAATCATTGGGATACCAATCTGGTTTTTACCGGTCTCAGCTTTTCTCTTCAACAAGAATTGCTTCTTCATCCATATCTGCAGTTCCCATGAAGCAACCAACAATGCCGATTCGCCCTCCGCCGCTTTTCAATTGGGGTCCAAGGCCTCTCCCAACAACAAATCCACTTCTTGCATCTCCAAATTTCAATAACAGGCTTGGGATTCCTCCACAATCCAAAGATGAAACACACATGTTTCTTCTTCCTCATTCGTCCGAAACAAGTATGGAAGATGTGATGGGAGATCACGATTCCGATATCAAGTGGCCTAATGGATTATCTTTCTTCAGTGCTCTCACCGGGAGGAAGGATGAGGCTAAGCTTTTGTTTAATCCAGAGAGTTTAGGAAACAAGCTAGATCATCAGAATCCAATATCAGAATCTGCTAAAATGGAGAACAGGTTTAAGGGGAGTTCTACATTGCCTACAAGAATGACTTCTTCATCTTCATCAACTTCACTTGATCATCATCATCAGCAGCATAATAATAATAATAATAATAATCCTGGTGGAGAATATAGGAATGAAGCAGCAGCAGGGATGTACTCTGATGTTATGGAGTCTTTCTTGGAGTAATAATTTCACAAGGGTAGCAATCTTAATGATGTATTTAGGAAGCTCTTTTCTGCATTTTGTTTTAGTCTTCTTTTTAATAATCTTATTTCAATGCAACTTTTTACTTCAAAGTTTTCGACTTTTAAGTAATTTAATCTTAATTCACCCTTTTTACCTTAATCTCATTTCAAAATTACTGTAGATGATGATGATGAATGGTGCCTAATACTGTTTGTTGCAGCTCACCAACTATTTTTGACTATTCTTGATTGCCTGAATATGAGGAGAAATTGTAGGATGCTCTACCTATTCATCTGCTTCAGAAATTGTAGCATCCCATTACTAGAACAACAAAGCTTTAATCCCAAATAATTGGGGTCGGCTAATGTGTAGTCGTTCACATTAATACGTATCCTCAATCTCCTTTTATCAAACATCAAACTCTGTTCAAGTTTGACAAATTCATATCATTCATGATAATTTCCATCCAAAACTTCATCGGCATTCTCTAACTCTTACAATCTCATGCCTCCAACCTTTAAATTTTCGAACCAAAGCGTTTTGATTGAAAATTATGTTATGGACTATGTGTATTTCTTCAAATGCTAGCTTCTTGGACCAGTTGTGGCCCTCAGTTTATACGCCTTGGGACATGGTCAGAGGATAATTTTGCACCATTCTTATTCCTCAGAATTTATGTTTCGGTGATTGACAAAGTAAACCGCTTGTGAGAAAAGACTATAAAGTGAAAATTTACATTGGAATTTGAAATTAACGTGGAACACATGCATAGGTGGTGTAAGTTATCTAGCAATGGCAAGTAGATTACCATGTCGCACGACCTGGTCCGCCCCGTATAAAATTGGGTTGAGTAGATGGGGCGGGCCAGGTTAGAATATCCAAAAAATTTACCCACCCGCTCCATGACAAACCCACCAAAACCTCGTACCCACCCTGCCCATCTACAACCCGCCTCGCTCTGATCCATGGGTTCCAACGGTAACGATTGAAGAAACTAGCCGTTTCAACTGCTAAAACCCTTTAAAAATATTTTTGTGTTTAAATTCCATTTTTTTTTTTACCTATAAATACCCCACAAGTTCACACCAAACTCACTCTATCATCTCTTACTATATTTGATCTAAATTGCAATTACTATCAAAATTACTCTATTTTCAAGGGGTGAAACTGTGCAAGTGGAGTCAGTGCAACATCTCTAAATTCTCAAATGGTTGGTTTGATTAGGATTTGAAGGAGATGAGAATATATCCTACCGTTGTTGAAGATGAGGACGATGAAGATGAATGAAAAAAATATATATTTCTAAATGTATTCTTTTAGTTTTTTCTCCGTAAACCCACTTCTTAAAAACACATTCAAATCCGCTAATCAGGCCTGGACCCGGCCCGAGGTTTTAAATTTTACATGTGGGCCCAGTGGGTTTGGGGCCTTAAGAAGTTTGACCGGCCCACCCGTCCTGAAAAAGGTCAAATCCACCCTGCCCCAGCTCCGGCCCATTCACTGGTCAAACTCAACTAAACCCCCCCAAACCCGTCAGACCGCCCTGTTTGCCATCGTTAGGTGTACCTGGTTAAACACCCCAACAATAGTTTTGGAGGTCCCTAAATTGTCTTGTTGACAAAGGTCCAAGGTTCTCAAGTGCTCGCAGCAAGACATTCCATGAGGGCAGTGTCGGAGACAGAATTTGAATTTAAGGGGATCGAACTAAAATTTACTCATGGTGTAAGATGATATATTTGAGTTAGATAAATATATTTTTATTAGAATATCTGAATTTAAATGATATTTATCTACGAAAAAGACAGAAACTAAGGAAGAAAATTGACAAAAAAATAATTAAAAAAATGAAGAAACCTACTAGTTTGCAGAGGCTAGTGTCACAGATCATACTTCAAAATAGTATGAAAAAGTTATAAAAAAATATTATTGAATTATATATATAGAGAGAGAGAGAGAGAGAGAGAGAGAGATTTTTTTAATGTATTTTAAGCGCTATTGTATAGTTTGAGTTTGCTATATACAATTCATTATAAATACAATTTAAATTTTAATGAGTTTACAAACTTATCCTTCTCAATTTAAAAAAGTAATGTGTTAATAAAGTTTAATAAATGAAATCAAGAAAGTTAATGGTGGGACTATGTGTTAGTAAAACTTAATCTCCTTAAATTCGGAAATTGGCGGGACCAATATACTTGTGGATTTTAATTAAGAGATAATGGCTATTTATGCCCCCTAAGTATTTTTCAAATTAAGCGTTAACCCTAAACTATTTTATGTGCTATTAATGCCCCTAACTATTTACGGGGAGCTATTTATGCCCAAAAGTGGCGGAATACGGAGAAGGGGGTGGCGTAGCACATGTGCGAACCACACATGTGAACGTTAAGGGTCATAAATATCAATTTACTGAGTCATCTTCAACCTCTAAAATGTTGTTCCTCTCCCACCTCATTTCTTCCATATCTGGTTAAAAAAAAAGCAGCAACCAAAAAGTGGCTGGTGAAGAAGCAACCAAAAAGTTCATCTTCCTCACTTTCTTCTTTATTTTTCTCAAAAAATTATCAAAATGGACAATTAAAGTATGGATTTCGAGATGAGGATCCATACTTGAATCCAAAAAATCTAGATTATACACTTCTAGATTGGCGGCAGCGGCAGAGATTGCCGGTAGAGGTTGAGGAAGCAGGGATGCGACATAGGGTTCTTCCATAAGATTTTTTGAAGATGAGGGTGTTGAGGATGAAGATGACATTTGAGAGAGAGAGAGAGAGAGAGAGAGAGAGGGCTGGGATTGTGAATGATTGAAGTAGGCGGAGAGAAAGGGGGAGGAAGAGATCTCCGGGGAGGTGGGTGGCGGTGGAGAGTGATTTTTCTCCTTTTTTTTGTTGTAAATATGATAAAAAAAAAGGGGTCATGGGCAACCCATTAAAAAACGAATAATTGGACACTTATACCCCTAAAAGAGTACTTGTGCGGTTCGCTCATGTGCTACGCCGCCCCCTTTCGCCGGATTCCGCCACTTTTGGGCATAAATAGCTCCCTGTAAATAGTTAGGGGCATTAATAGCACATAAAATTGTTTAGGGTTAACACTTCCATTTGAAACATATGTAAGGGGCATAAATAGCCATTATCTCTTTAATTAATTAGATTATATAAGAGACTCCTATTGGAAGTTCAAATCAAAATTATTTCTATTTTAGAAATTTGATATTCAATTTTGAACATCAAAAAATGAAAATTGTACATTCAAATCCAAATAGAGTGAGTGATAAACATCATTATTATGAAAGTTAGTGGTGGAACTATGTGTTAAAGAATACTATTGTGAACCCCGAGCTCTGGGGCAACTGGTTGGAGTTGTTATATGCCTCACCGTTGACGAGGGTTCGATTCCCACCATGGACATCGACTCTCGTGGGATTTTCCGGTGGTAGGGCTCCGTGTATAAAAGTAGTATGGGCCAGGCCTTCCCCCGCTAGCGGTCACGCTACGGGCCAACCGCATGCCGAGTTCGGATTAGTCATCACGTTTTCGGTGGACACCGATTGCCCCTCGGGGTCAACCAAAAAGAATACTATTGTGAAGTTTCAAAAAAATTAAGGGATCAAAAGATTTTATATTATAAGGACCTATTTACACACAAAATATATCCCTAGTACTAATATGCGATTGTCAAAAAAAATTGGGGAGGCGTGGCTCCCTCCGGCCTCCTAAAAGCTCCACCACCGCATGAGGGGCCTATGGAGACATTTCTGCTCTTATACAGAACAAGTATTTTTCAGTATGCGTGACACATTTTTTTTCCTTCAAAAGCTTGAGAACACCTGTTCACGTGAGCAAGTGTTCTTTTTAAATCAATACCAGCTGTCAAAATTTTAATCCAACCCGTTCCGCACTAGAGCTATAGCCCTATGGAGTGCCCTGGAAATTGTTGGCATGATCTATTCAGTCACTCAGTGGTGAATCTTCATTTTTCAATGATTTTGTCTTTCGAGAATCCAAAAGAAGGATTTGACCTCAAAAGCCCTATATGGTCCTAGTCTTGTTCATTTTCTATGGTAAATTATGGTCCTAGTTCTGGGGTATATATGGTATAGAATCTCATAGCATTCTTCTTTAGGATAATGTGGAACGAAGTCAAATATTATTTAACTAATATTATTTTGAGAATATTTGTTACATTGAATACGCATTCAATTCTTTAGGATATATATTCGTTAAGAGATGAGTACATATTTTAAGAAATGGAACACTTAATACAGTTTTTATTGGACACGTACGTACAAAACTCTGTTTCACACTGAAATCGTGGTATCTTTTGGAGCGTGTTAATTTTTTACATGAACAAAACCCAAAGAACAGAAACATACGTATCCAAGTACTAGTAATACTTTCAGTGGATAGGTATGTTTTTGCTTCCAATTGGGGTTGGTTTCTTTCATTTTGCGCAACTCGACACGAATACTTTTAGTGATTTGAGTTCGTTTGTTTTTAGGTGTCATGACTTGCTTGAAGTAAGAAAATGTATGATTTGAAATGATAATGAAATTTATGATTATGCTAGTATAATAAAAAGAAAACAAACGAAAAGACATCTCAAAGATACAACATAGATAAATGAATATTTTAAATGTATAAATGATATACATACATTTTTTTTACATTTCCTAGATACTGATGTACATGAATGAATCTTCTAAATCTAATATATACACAATTGACATGCATGATATACATACATTTGTTTTTTTAAAACTCATGAATCCTATATATCTTTTAAATTCATATTTTTAAAATATGAAGGGACACGTTTCCAAGTGTCGTATAGTGTATATTAGTTATTTTTTAAAATTAATAATTTTTATATGTAAGCCTCTATTTAAGAATAACCTCCCTATAGTAATATTTCTTTCCGGTCCTGAGAGTATTACTGTATAGAGATTTTACTGTATAAGGAAAAATATAAGGAAAAATATTCTACTTTTGAAAATACTTAACTATTCAAAAGATAAGGAAAAATGCTGTAATGTTGTAAATCTTATAAGGAAATTTATTTGGCAAATGGAAATGAACCAAACAAATTGGTTACTCCAATCTTTGACAAAATAAGGCGTTTGGTCATCCTATTCATTCTAAAAATGTTAGTCTTTTGTGAATTTCAAAATTTATTTTCTTAAAATCAATTCACCCAAAAATAAAATTTCTCCATTATCTACCAAGTAAGTTAAATAAGTTAATCATACAACAACTCTAGTCTTTATTTTTTAATTAATATATGCAAGTAAAAAGAGTCAAATGATATTTATATTATAAAATGGAGGAGGTAAATTTTATTTTTTCATAGAATAACCAATACATATTCTTTTTTTGGCAAGACTAATTTGGGGTTTGCTTGAGTTGCATAGGAAGAGTTTTACTTTTATTAGAAAATGACTTAGACTCGAAACTTTCTCAACATAGCGTTACAAATAAGTTGGAGTCCAGTATGTGAACTTATTTTAAGACTAATAGTTCACTTACTAACTGCACCAAGCTGTTAGATTAAAAGGTTTGTGTGGAAGAAAAAATTCTATGGTGAAAAGCGGTTGGAATCTTATGTCATATTTTGTATCACATCTCTAACTCCATTATTAATAAGTTTTTTTTGCTAAATAAAAATTATCCATTAATCATAAAATAGCCGAAGCCATTACAATCAAAGGACAAAAGAACATACAAGAAAATAAAAGTTATACAATGGTGTAGACCACCATGATAACAGATAAAAGTCCACACCCTGGACCGGGTAAACACTACAAAAAGTAGAAAAAATAAATACATAATAAAATTCTTCGCAGCATCTTCTCCAAAATACTTGAACATTAGTAGCAAGCTCAGTTCCAACACCTTTCTTAGAAATCAACAATCTACGAGACCATGGGCGTATCAAACATCCCATAGAATGTCTCGGAAAGATGAAGAAAACTGAGGAAGGGCCCAGAACAACTCCGGGTATAGAGGGAAACTTCAGATCTGGAAGGATCTGAAGTTGATCTTTCATCTGAGTCTTGAATCTTGAATAAGAATACCTTGAAAAAACTCTATCATGATTTACAGCAGAGGATGAAGACACCAAAAGTGAATAAAAGCAGATAATTGGCCAAGATTCGACCATTGGCCGGAGCCAATGGCCAAATCTGGCTAGAGGCAGTAGGAAAAAAGAGAGGGTTTGCAGTAGGAAGAGGGGGGAAAAGAAAGAAGAGAGAAGAGAGGAAAAAAGGGACCGGTTGATTTATAGCAGAGGGTAAATCACAATCTAATTTACTTCCATTATTAATAAGTTGTTGTGTGAAAAAATGGTAAAACTTTAAAAGTAAAAAGCAAAATACGTGACATATATGTATTTATGAATAGTACAATGATGGAACAGAACAGATGAGGTAAACATCAGTGCAAAAAATGTTAGACAAAGGCTCAAGATCTGATGATACATAAGGAATGCATAAATGATTGGAATTTATCCATCATAATATAACAGGATTCATAAATCAATGCACGATATCTAGTGTCTTTAATTCCTTTGCAATTTGCCATACTTTTATGTCAGATATCAAAATGATTAATTTCTCAAATCTTATCAACAATAATTAATCTGCATAAACAGCAACAAGTAAAATATAAGTAGGAAAAAAAAACCATATTTCAGAAATCAATGGTTAATTATAACAGTACCCCACTTAAGTTAATTAGCCTTAGGAAGATAGATACTTTGCTGCGGATGTAGTAGTCCGTTACCGGGGTCTAAGTGTCCCACTAATTTTTTTTTATAGTAAAAAAGTGTATTTTTACTCCATTTTAAATAATAACTAAATTAATAAGTGAATTCAAACAAATAAGGAGAATCGACGAGTGTCACCAATACTCTCAAATTCTAGATCCGTCACTGTTTTGTTGACTGAATAGCATGACAATCTTTGCATGCACACACAAAACACCTCAACAATCTCCATCCAAACCATCTAATTCCTCTTCTACTATTACTTTTCTTCTTTCTCTTTGACTTTGACTTTGACTTCACTTGTTGATCTCCTTCAGTACTACTATTATGAACTGCTTTCCTTGTACGTGATGAAGAACCCTGATACTTCGAAGCCGGCGCCGGCGCAATGAATTGCCACCTCCTAGAAGATCCATAATGGCCCCGTGTCAGCAAAACCGGCGCATTCTTTGTCGGAAACTTAGCCGGTGGTCGACTCAATAGTTTTCTGTCCGATTCAGTACTTGTACTTGTTCTTGCGCTGCTATTAGTACTGTTACTACGTGACGACATGAATGAATCTTTACTACTAACACTGCTCGTTCTACTCGTCGATTGGGAGGAAGAAGAAGAAGAAGAATGAGAAGAAGAAACACTATTAGTAATGTTATTTTTAGGTTGACATGATGGAAATGTATGAGGAAGAAGACGGCCGTTAAAGAATAAATGATCTGCCGGGGAGTTTGGAGAATTGGGGGTGGTACTACAGTCAAACTCAAACTCAAACTTAAACTCGAAGTTGTTGTTGTCGAAAATTGGGAAGGAAAACTTGTCGCTATCGGAATTGTTATGTTGCCACCGGTGATTAATCTTGATCTCCATGGATTATTGTTGTATTGTTGAAGATAGATTACTATGGGTTTTATATATATGTATGAAGGTGAGGGATCAGTTGAACATGAAATGGACCCCTATTGTTGGGGGTATCCTTATTAGACATGGTGTGGTCTTTATCATGTACAAGAACATGCCAACTCCTCAGCTTAATTAAGTTAATACCATTTGTAATCATACTTGGAGCGTGTGGATAGTTTATCCAAACATTAGTGTTTTAGTTCATTTAAAGAAAATTTGTACTTAATTAAAGCAACAAAAAAAAAATAAAAAAATACTGGTATGTCACGTTTCGTGTCTCGTTCCCTATCACATCAATAAGAAATTGTCATGTGTTAATTTTTCCTAAAACTTAACCTATGGCAATTTGTTGTTGATGAGATAGAAAACGGGACACAAAATGGAAACAGGTGATTATTACTGCCACTTAATTGATGCCTAATCAGCTACCACTCGCGTTTTTTTTATTATTAGTTCCTCTTTTAAGTAATTAGATTAAGTATTGATAAGAAATGGATAACATCGTTACAATCAAAACAACTTTTTTAACTCTTTCAATTAGAAAGGAAAATTAAAGAATTTGAGATAACTCTAAGAGATAAATAAAAGTTACGTAAAAGAGTGGATAAATTCTCATATCTAAAAACCCTAGGCTAAGTACAGAAGATGTAGAGTATGGAGTTGATCAAGTGTAATTAAGGGACTCGGCTCGAGTTCAGATTGACAGATTCCTCTAAATTAAGAGGAGAGGCTCGATCGGGGAATATTAGATAGAACTCGTGTCTACATTTGGAATCTTGAAGAAAAAAATAATAATTTTAAAGTTCTTAAGTTACAAAATAAAAATAAGGGAAATCAGCCTATTTCCCCATAAATTTTCGTTTTGCCCATATAGTTCCTAATGTTTAATTTCAACCTATTTACAGAATAAAAATAAGGGAAATCAGCCTATTTAATCCTCCAAAAAATTTTGTCTTGCCTGTATAAAATTTCTGAGGGAACTAAATAAGCTGATTTCCCTAAAAATAAAAATGAAGGAATAAAATAAAAGCTTAAATAAAAAAAATCGAGCCAAGAACTAATCATCGTCCATTAGGCACGTTTGAATCTTGCCTGTTAAACCCTAACATGCCAACGCACATTTGACTAACGATTATTGATGGTGGAAAAATTAATACCACGTTGTCAAAACAAATAGCCTTAATAGGTAGCGAAGGCAGGAATTCTACGCCTTTAACAAGGGTTTACACATCTTCCAAATATGAAAAATTGTGGCATAATTAGAACTTGCCAAACTAGTGGGAAAAAATATTCTATCTCGAATTCTTGTCTCGTCCTTTATCATATTGATATGTGATTGTCACATATTTACTTTTTTCTATGAGTTTTACTAATTCTTGTAGGTTATAGAATTTTCAATAAAAAAAAATTAACACATAACATATTATTTATATAACAGAAAATGAGACGCGAATGAAACAAAAAATTTGTTCCAAACTACTGACTTAATTCTCATAATATATGGTTTAAGGGCATTTGAGTATATTTAAGTAATACTACCTCCATTCCTTAATGTAAGACTTGAAGGATATGTAGTGGGAAAAAAAAACTAAGATGTTTTTAAATTAAAATATCAATATTATTCTCTTAAATAGGATTATAGTGGTACACAAGTCATATTTAAGAGAATAACATTGGTATTTTAACTAACAAAATATATTGCTTTTTACTTACTTAATTTTTGCTACATGTTATAAAAGTTTTATATTAAGGATTGGAGAAAGTATCAATTAAAGAGATTACTGGTGAAATTAGTTATTAGCGGAACATATCATACCATTAGTCATGAATAATAACTAGCTGTTAGTGTTTCATATCATATCATTATCTTCATTTCTCCAAATTAGCATGACTTTCTGATGAAAAATATATTTATTAGAAGAGTGAACAGTAAACTTAGAAATATTCTTACCCTTAAAAAAGTTAAAACATTCCAAGAAGATATTATTCTCTTAAGTAAACTCACCAATGAATAAGTGATGATATGGGAGATTCTCCTCTAACTAGCTAGTAAGTATACACTTTATCTCCTGTTGCTAAGTATATATACAAGATCAGTACTAGTTGGTAAAAAATCGCTAGTCGATATCTAACTGATTAGAAACCATCAAAATCGCTTGACCGACTTAGTTATTCAAAATCGGTCTAAGTCATTCAAAACGACTTTGCTGACTTTTTTTAAACTCAATTTTCTACATAAAACTACATCGTTTGATTATTTTAATATTTGAACTTATTATTTATTATGGTAATTATTATGGATGAATTTTGTCTACTTTGATATGACTAGTGTTTTATTGTTAATTTTTTATGGAATTTTATTTGACTAATATAATATATAGGATAAAGGAATTTTAAAAAAACTCTTGTAATCTAGGTAAGTCGAGTAGTCGTCGACTACACCAACTACTCGCTAATCGCCAGTCTGTCGAACGACTAGCGACTTATGACTTCTGCAACATTGCATACAAGTATACACCTTGCCTCCTGACTTCTATTTTTATTAACCGAAAGAGAATCTCATTATAATTTACCAAAAAAACTGTTTAAATTAAGCAGTTAGTACTCTTACAGAACATCTTCATGCGTATTTTCTATGTCAGGAATGTTATGTGATTCGTATTATTGTTCTCATTTTTAATGTAAGTTTCACTTTTGAAGACGTCCTTTGGAAAATGGAGTGATATGAAACACTTGCAACAGGGACAAATCTAAAACTAAATATATTGAGAGCGGTATAAAGAGCAGGGACGAAGACAGGGTGGGGCAGTCGCCCCAAAATTTTTAATTATTAGATATAATAAATTTTATATGTAGTTCGAAATATTTTATCAAATTCATCTCCAAGATCTTTTTTTGCCGTTTTTATATGTAATTCGATATACTTTTACAGTTTTCACCTCCATGACTAGGGCTGTCAATTAGGCCTATTGGATCCATAATTTAGGATCCAGGCCCAGACTCACTATAAAAAAATTGAGTCCAAGTCTTACTATATTGGGTATAAACATTTTTAATTAAGGTCTGGACCCAACTATATTGAGTCTCAATGGGTCTGGGTCTACCCATAAACAAATCCTAAAAAGTAATCATGGCAATTTCCCTCAAGCCTTGTACGTTCATTATGATCTGGAGATTTAAAATGAAATAAGTTTTGCATAAAAAAAAAAAAAAAGGAAATTACGTTTTTTTCTCCATTCTTTTTCGATTAAAAAAAAGAAGGTAATTTTGATTTGTTTTTTATATTAATTTAAAAATGTATTAGGATTTTTGACTCTTTTTTTTGTTAAACAAAAGTGAGGGATTTTGTTTTTTAAAAAAGATTTTTTTTTTAGTCTGATTTTCATTTTTTGTTTCGTCAATAAAAACTTGTAAAATGTTAGTTTTTTTTTAAATTAAAAATTAAAAATAATGAATGGTGACATAAATTTCGGTATTCGATATTTGATTTCCATATAATTTCGAAATAATTTCGGTATTCGGTATTTAGTTTTCATATAATTTTGATTCAATTTATTTTTCATAAAATATTATAAAAGCAAATCGAATACCGAAATTTTGTTTCGGAAAACCAAACCATATATCGAATGCACACCTCTATATAAAATAATATAATTTTTCTCCAAATAAACGCAAAAAAAAATCATATTTGAACAAAAGGCATAAAACAAGCCTAATGTGAGCCTAGCTCTTTTTTTTAAAAAAAAATTAGCCCAGGTTTTTTTTTTATTAGCCCAAATAATATATATATATATTTTTTAGATTAACCATATATCGAATATTCCCCTTCTTCTTTCTTCTTTGCCAACTCTAACAAGAAGACAGAGCTTTAAGAATGGTGGAATGTGAGGGCATGAGGGGCCAATATGGATCTCTTGTGAGTTTGTTGGATCTCTTGAGTCTATTGGGTCCAATATGGATCTTATTAGATTCATATTAGTTTTTGTGTTGGACCCAAATTCATATAGAGTCGGATCCAAAAAATATTGGGATTTGCATGGGCTTGGCCCTGCTTTTTCCCGTGATCGGTCATAACATGGCACTCTGAAAAGTGGGACAAACATTTTTTGTCCATAACTGAAGTCCCACTTCGTCCCCGGGGCCATAACGAAGCTGGGACTTCCGCTATGGTCGATGTGGCGCTTCCCCACGCTAGCAGTGCCACGTGGCCATAACGGAAGTCCCACTTCCGTTATTGCCCTAACGCAAGTGGGACTTCGCTATGGTCTCCCGCTTTAAAAAAAAACCCCTTCTTCTTCCCCCACCGCGATTTGCAAGAGTAATATTCCAAAAAAAACCACCCTCCCTCTCACTGCCGCCGCTGCCGCCTCGCCTGCCGCCGCCACGGCCCCTCCCTCCCACCGTCACTCTCACTCTCCCCCACCACCAATATCTCTCTCTCCCAAATTTTAATTTGGAGGTATATTTTTTTTTAATTTTATTTAAGTGTACTTTTTTTTCAATAATGTATTTTGTATGTATAGTTTTGATATTTATGTTTTGTTGCGAATTGTATATGTATGTATATTTTGTGAATTTGAAATTATTATGGACTAAAATTGCAATTTTGTGAATGTGATATCCTTATATATTGTAATTGTTATTATGTGAATTTGATATTTTTATGGAGTTGAATTGCAATTTTGTCAATGTGATATCCTTAGGTATTGTAAGTGTATAATGTGAATTTGAAATTGCGATGGACCGAAAGTGCAATTTTGTGAATTTGATATCCGTATGCATCAGTAGTTGCAATTTTGTGAATTTGAAATTATTATGGACTAAAATTGCAATTTTGTGAATGTGATATCCTTATGTATTGTAATTGCAATTATGTGAATATGAAATTCGTATGGACTAAAAGTGCAATTTTGTGAATTTGATATCCTTATGCATCAGTAGTTGCAATTATGTGAATTTGATATTCTTATGGACTTGAATTGCAATTATGTGAATGTGATATCCTTATGTATTGTAAGTGCATAATGAGAATTTGATATTCTTATGGACTAGAATTGCAATTTTGTGAATTTGATATCCTTATGCATCGTATCAGTAGTTGCAATTATGTGAATTTGATATTCTTATGGACTTGAATTGCAATTATGTGAATTTGATATCCTTACGTATTTTAATTGCAAGTTTTGAGAATAAGCTGTGCTTATTATTGACAAAAATCGCACAGTTTTTGTTACAGATGGCTTTTCCTGCCCACCTTATGCCCGGTCCGTACGATCCCTGAAAGCAGTGTTGAACAAACACACGTCACATAGAGCACTTAGGATTTGGGGGGCGGGATGTAGTCCTAGACAAGTGGTTTGAAGGTCATTAGCAATGACGGGCATTTTTTTTGACGCATACCAACGCGAGGGCAACCAGAGAGTGCTAGATCTCATTGACAATTTTGGTTTCTGGGGTTGTTGTCTGACAGGTAAGATTAAGATAGACCACGCACCGATCACCGCATTAGTAGAGCGGTGGCGGCCCGAGACGCACTCATTCCATCTCGTGCAGGCGCGAGGTCACCATCACCCCTAGAGGACGTAGGGCCGCCTCCTAGATCGCCCACCGGGGGCCACGTGGTGACGTGGGACGAGGACTACAACATGTCCAAGTGGTCGCTGGATTGAGCGTGTGCACCATATCCCTAGGTTTCCGCCCCCACCAGAGTCTATTAAGTGGCAACGCCGACCTTGCAGAGGTGTACGCCCACATTTCGAGCCCCCTAGCCGAGGATGCCACGCAACTCGCGGTTGACCAGTCGGGCCCGGCCCCTAATTTTCCTCTCGCATGGCAGCTTTTCCCTTTTCCCGGGATAAGTCCGGCCGCGAGGGAACATGCGCTATCTCTTGGTCATCGGGCCCGACGGGACCTCACCCATGACCAAGCATTCCCTGGGGCTGGGCCGCCGTCCCTGTCCCTACCTATACCGCCACCCTGTGCATCTCTGCACAGGCTGACTCTAAGGACATAGCTGGCTGTTGCCTGTTGATCCAGGTTTGTGTAATTGTTAATGAATATTTTTTATTGTTTACCTGATAATTTTTAAATAATTTATGATTAATCTGTGTTTGTTTGTACCAGTTGTGGGCGTGGGAGCGCATTTCATTTCTCAAGCCGGCGAACCGGGGAGTGATTATGAATGAACCTCCCGCGGACGGCCGAGCGTACGGGGCGCGTTGGAACAAATGCCTATGGACACAGAGAACAGGGGCACTCAAAGGGAAAAAGAAGTCGCGCCACTGTAAGTGAGTCGGTCACAACCGAAGACTTGCCCCATGTTAGCACATCTTCAAAGAACCACCCCCACCCTCCACAAGTAATTGTATTTAAATTCTCCGAATTGTAATAGTTTAGAATTTATAAAATTGTTGTGAATGTTCTCGATTTTTCCCGGTCTCAATTTCATCGAACATCTTACATTTCAAATACAAATTATTAAAGTTGACGTAATAAATCGAAAAAATCATCATTCCCTACCTCGTAATCAAGGATATCGTAAGGGCTGGATGAATTTTTACATGGTCACCCGGTGTAATCTAGAAAACACAACAAACTCATCCCACCCCAAAAAATAGTAACATTCGCAGCCTTCGTCTCTAGTCACTTGCAGTGTCAATTTGTTACCGTGAAGGTTGCGCATGTGTAGTACTTCGGGGATTCCAAGCTGCATTCTAACACGCCATTGCATGTATTGCGGACATATCCACTGTACACGGGAAACAACATTACAACACATAATAAATGTAAATTGAACGATTTTAATACAAAAATTTTAATATTACAAAACGTACCGGTTTTGAAAGTCCCAAATATGTTTTGTAAATGTCTATTCGAAAACTCTGCCGGAAAAATGCCCCGTCTGAGGGATACGATAATTCACCCTTCAGGTAACCTATCCCGGGCCCTCCCTTAACAAAAATATCTAATACATTCATGGGTGATGGTATAAAATGAACTTTATTTGTGGGACGAAGATTGTTGTCACGCAAAAATTGTTGCAAACCTCCGTCTAGGTAGTAGGTGTCATCTATTTTGTTTACATAAACGCACCATTGATTCCCATGGTCGTCCTTCAGATAGACGGAATTTGCTAGCCCGAGACCGGTTTGCTCCAACCAACTTGTGTACTTCGCTGGAAGACGCTACACATCCAAAATTATGAGTTAGATAGCTGAACACATTTCATACAATAAAAAATTACTCATTACAAAATACAATACTACCATTTTTCCATCGGTCTGATTACCGACCGCAATTGTAAATTGGTATCTGAAATACTCTTCCAGGCCGGGATTCATTTCGCTATTCATTTTCAAAGCTAGTAATATGGAGGATAGGGTTTTTAAGGGTTTGAGAAGGTTGTATGTTGTGGAGTGGAGAGGTTTGGAGGGGTTTTTATAGATGTGGTTGGAAATTGTAAAATTATTTTTTTTATTGGACAAGTCTCTGAAAATCGGGTCATAAATGCGCACGAATTTGCCAAAACCGTTCGGAATTTTTTTTGGGTCAAAAAAGCAAAAGTGAGAAGTGACTACACGCTGCAAATTGAGCTGGAAGTTGAGGACGGAAGTGGGAATTCCGTCCTCAAAGTCACTGGGACAAAAGTTAGGGTTTTAGTAGGGTATTTTTTTGGCGGGGACCATAACGGAAGTCCCACTTCGTCCCGGGGCAATAACGGAAGTGGGACTTCGTTATGGCCACGTGGCACTCGCGTGGGAAAGCGCACACATCGGCCATAACGGAAGTCCCACTTCCGTTATGGCCCTCGGACTGAGCTGGGACTTCCGTTATGGACAAAAAATGTTTGTCCCACTTTTCCGGTGCCATGTTATGACTGATCTGGGAAAAACGGGCCAAGCCCATGCAAATCCCAAAAATATTGTCTTATATCTTATTTGAGTCTAGTAAATGTGAGTCTAGATTTGGGTCTTTGGATCCCATTGACAGCCCCATGACATCAATTTCTGGCTTCTCCTTGATATATATATATATATATATATATATATATATATATATATATATATATATATATATATATATATATATATATATATATATATATAACGGTAATTTTAAGGGATAAAGATATAATATTTATAAGTATATTTTGAAAAAAAAAAAAATCCATCTACTCTTTTCTTTAAAAATATGTACTCCCTCCATTCCCTATTAATTGTCGTTTAGGAGATATCTAGGTATCCAAATTAATTGTCGTTTAAGGTTGTTTTATTAGTTGTCAACAATTTATTCCAATTATACCCTCAACATTTTCCTTTTTTTTATGACAAAGAAGTGAGAGAGAGGGAGGGTGGGGGATAATATTGGAAGTTTAGGTGAAAATGACAACTTCCTTAATTTTCTCAAATTGTCTAAAGAGTCTTATATTTAGGAATGGAGGGAGTAGCATTTTAAAAAATTGGAGGAGGTTGTCGCTAGTGACGATGCCAGGAATTGTCTTTTGAGGGCGAAAAATGCAACAGTAAGCCGACCTAATTATAAAAACTGCAAAAAAAAAAAAAAAAAAAAAAATAATTGGGAGGCGAAGTTGATACAAAATTCAAAACTACATATAAAAATTACTATATCTAATAGTATTTTTAAAAATCTCGGGGTAGTCGTACCTGTCGCAAGTTGTGAAATTAGCAAAACAGTACAACATTCAGAAACTGGAAATTGGAATTGACTCTCAAGTTGTATTAGACTTGATTAAACATTGTTCAAATATCAACTTTGCTAACATTGTAACTGATTGCAGATTGTTCATTTCACAAATCCCACACTGCAGCGCTCACCACATCTTTTCCTCTGTCCTTTGTTGTTGTAGCTTCTTGTTCTGTCCCAGTTTTCTTGTTTGTACTGTTGTTATCCTTCTATTAATATATCCATTATTACCATACAAAAAAAGTATCTATACATGATTTCATAAAAAAAAAGTATCTATATATATATATATATATATATATATATATATATATATATATATTCACCTCGAGCGGCACTCGGTGTCAACCATCAACGTGATGACTAATTCGGGATCGGTCTGCTGTTGGCCAGCCACGTGATTGCTAGCGGAGAGGGTCTGACCATACTATTTTTTTACACGGAGCCGTTGCCAATTTCAGAGATACATATAACAATTTCAGCCAATTGCCATAGAGTTGGGTTAAAAATATATTGTTAGTATAGTATTTTAAATTGGTATTCATCAATGGGTACCACTAAGTCGTTGTCCATTTGCTTTTTGTTACTTTTTGAGGAAGACAGAACTTCCATTTTTATACTTGACATAGAGCAAAAGGGTATTGGGCTGCCTTGGCTATCCAAAGAACAAGATGCAATGATGGGTCAACGTATGTAGCTTTTATGTTCTATATATTAAGCTAAAGCCCACAATTGGGACTTCTTTTTTGAATAAAATGGGACATGATTATTAAGGATTTGATTGAATTGAGTTTCAATATGAGATTTCTAACCTAAGTTTCAGATTAGTCTTAAATCAAAGCAAATTCTAAATAATTGAGTGCTTGAAGTTGCATTAAGAAACTCATTCCAAAGATATGTTGAGTATCAATATGAGTGTAAAATTCAGAATAAACTCTATACAAGTACACTCTAAATCTTTTATCTGAAAAGAAAATACTTTGTCAATTGAATAATTGTTATGACTTAAAAAATCTCACTTGTTGCATAGTGAGTTTTGTTAGTTACAATCTTGTACGTAAACATTAAATGTGTTTTTATATAATTTATCTTCAATTATGAAATTGAACTAAAAGAAAATTTTATTTTACACTTTAGTAAAGAAAAATACTAACAAAAAATACATCTCTCTCAAATTGATGTCACAATGATATATATATTTCCATCTCTCATTTGATCACACACTATTTGTCATTAGTCAAATATGGAGACAACATAGGTGTTATTGAAACTTATTGTCTCCCATTAGCGTCGCGGCTCCTATGCGGAACCGCTAAAATCCGTACGGTGCGGGACACGATCCAAATCAAACGGCGGTATCAAAATAGGGGTATTTTAGGGATAAACTTTGCGTGTTACTTTTTATTCCCGAGGAGGAGAGAGAAAAGTTGCGGCTGAACAAAAATACATGTTCTTGGAGAGAACATGTGTTCTCTAACCAAGAACATGTGTTTTTGTTCAGCCGCAACTTTTCTCTCTCCTCCTCGGTAACCCAATCATTTATTTGTAAAATTACATATGTACCCTTTCATTATATAATATTTATTATTATTATTTTTTATTGTCAGCCGCAACTTTTCTCTCTCCAGATCTGGACCGTTCAAAATTTCATCCGACAGCTAGGATGGTTCCGCACGTACGGAATTTTGGGGGTTCAGCATAGGAGCCGTCCCGCTCCCATTAGGCCTTCTTGGGAGGAATCATTGGGCCCATTGCCACCTCACTTTTGCAGTTTGGGTGAAAATCGTCTGTACATGTATATGCTCTTATTTTTGTACTCAATCAAATGTGAATATTTTTTTCTAATTATATATACACATGAAAAATTATAAGTAGATGAGTATAAAAATGTGTATATACACAGATACAGCTGATTATTTGCATTGCCCTTTGGGGACCAGTTTATCTTGTTAGTTCTTCAATTACTTGGACTGCAATCATCTTCCTTGTTGGGCCTCCAGGAATTGCTCAATGTTTAAGGCTACTTTCTCCTTTCTGCCCATTTCGGCTATTCTTTAAGCTTAGTTGTTTACTCATTTGACTCTCATGATTTATCATCAGTATACACTCAGTTTTATTTATTTCATATAGAAATTATCAATTGGACCCAACTCACTTTTAATAGCATATTGATAATACCCTTTGGAAAGATCTAAGTGGAATTATCAGTGAAGAGAAGATCCCAGTGGAATTAAATAGTAATAAAATATACACTTTGATAAGATCTAAAAGTTGAATTGAAGAGGGAACTAAAAAATTACATAAGTGGTAAGATTTGAGATTTCTAATTAAAAGTTGAGAATTTAAATTCTATGTAATGTAAAAAAAAATTATAATATCTCGCGTATTTGTAGGAATTGTTGAACCAAAATGTGTCATTTAGACCCAAACAGATAGTTTTAAATAGTCTTTTTTTGGGGGGTGGGGGGAGGGTTAATTTGCTAGTCTAATGCTTGGTTTTTGTTTCTTGATCTGGGAAAAACCATTATTTTGAATTATTAGAAGCTTTCTAGGATTTTGTTTATTATTAATTCTCCCCGTGACCGGCAGCAAAGAATTTTTTAACAAAATGAAGGTACGATACCAATCCCACTTTTACCGAACCGGCCACGGTGCGAAATAATTATGAAACGTGAGATCAAATATTTTACGGTTAAGATTATTTACACTTTAATGAATATTATAAAGAAGATATTAAATTAAATAATTTCAACTGTCAAATTATGAATTCGAAGGTTCGTAATTGTTTCGCACGGTGAAAAACTTTGAATATTCCGCACTGTAATCGGATTGCACTTTTACCATTCTTAATTTCCCTAAAAAGTTGTGAAATTTAGGCATAACGACGTGTAAAATAACAATGGCCCACGTGAATATGACTTGACCCGGATGATTTGAATCATTCTTCATCGTAATTCTTGCAAGATTCGCTTTCCGGGTCCTGTGGAATTGTATAATTTTTGCCTGCTTGGGGGGTAGATTGATGATGGTTGAAGGGAACACGACAATGAAAATTCACTTAAAAAATAATGGACGGCAGATTGCTTTTTTCTGATATCTTTAGTGAATTTCGTTTTTCAAAAGGTTAGATATTTTAATATGGTACTTTTCAGATGTCTTAAATAAAATTTTACACCGATTAAGAAAAAATTGTTAGTTATATTAGTTTTTTTAGTCAATTGACTAAAAAAAATTTCTTGCAGCGTGTCAGGCTCTGTACTCGGGAGACGGGATACGACCGTGTAAAAAATCTATACTATTAACATAATATCATCATAAACTTAAATTTTCAAAAGGAAACTTTATATATAACTTAACAATCTCTCAAGATAAATTATTATATAACAAAACATAACATAACATAAACTTTTCACTAAAAGGGGACTTCTCCCAGTCTCCTAGGTCATTCTAATTATTTCTAACTTCACCTGCATGCAAAGAAATGAATAAACTTCCAACTTAGTAAGATACCGGATTTCTTCCCGAATTAAGCACTTGTGGGGGATATACTAGAAAGCCATACTTAGGGACCTAAAAATATAACATCTTTACATTACCTAATGTAGAATTGTTTACTGGATCAATAAGGTGTATACATAATCAATTTCCTTCAAAATCAATTCCCAACATCAAGATTCATTTACAGTACTATAGGTATATAGAAAATGCATAGTGGTGCTAGTATATAGAATCTTTTGTTTTTCTTTTGTACACCAATCCAAAAGTAGTGTTTTCAAAGAAAATATTGAGATCCCAGTTGTTTTACCAAAATCAACTCACAATCAGAATGCTCTCATCAATCCTGTATGGTGTCAAAATACGATCAATTTCCACATTTATATAAAATTAATAGAACACACAATCAAGCTTAACTATTTACTAGTCTCAAATTCCCTAATTCTTTGAAATAAAATTTCATAAACTTCACAAAACGTAACTTTGGCACATTAATATTATTGATAACAATTAGGACTTGACCATAAATGTCCTTCAACTGGGGTTAGTACTTCGATCGATCGACTTCAGTCGACTTCAATTGTTACCATCAATTTTAGAGCCGCAAAACAAAATTCTTTTCTTCAATATATACATCATACTTCACAATTGATCATGTGTTTGATTCCTTTTTATTTAGCACGAAAATATAATTTTCGACATAACAACGTAATCTTTTCTATCAATACTTAACTTTGGATAATATCGTAGACTTAAAAAATATATATTTTCTATCAATACTTAACTTTTGATAATATCGTAGACTTAAAAACGATATCTCACCTCGAAATTGATATATCTTCCTAAGCGTAGAAATTCTAGAGCCGCTCTCTAGTATCCGCCTCCTGCGCGTCTGCAAAAGCACCTACTTCATAATTTCATGCTCGTTTTGAAAAGCACCTATCTTCTCTAACCAAGTCTCCGCCTGGTCAGGACCCACACCTCCATCAAAAGACGCCACGCGCATCTTCTTCATACGCTCACAGTACATCCCCGGATCTGATTCAACCTCTGACCTCTTGGAGCCCCAACATACTGATTCTGTTGTGGCTGCTGCTGTTGGTGATACTGCTGCTGCTGGGTCTGAAATATTTGGGTTATCATTACAAATGTAGTTGCTAAGTTAGGAGTCGCCCCTGCATTGGCTGGTGTAGGGGAGTGATGGTGCATTGTATTGCGGTAGAGGCTGCTTGTTTTGTGGTGGTATATTATATTGAGGATTTGCATTATATTGTGGGGGGGGTGGTGGGTTATTATACTATGGTCGTGGGTTGTTATATTGTTATGGTGGTGGGAGATTCTGTGGTGGTGGTGGTGTCTCAAACCCATCATTGTTACCCTGATTCTGTTGTGGTTCTTTCGGTGGCTGCTGACTTGAAGAACCGACAACCTGACGTCTTTTAACATGATACCCACGATGGCCATAATTGGCGATAGGTAAATCGTAATCCTCACCGCTACCTTGATACAGATCCATTCTAAAACCCCAAAAGAGTAATACAACAAATAGGTAAGATATGTGAATAAGCGCTTAAAAAGGTAAACATGTATGGCATAGACAAGTAGAGCATGACATAATACAAGTAATCACATAACATGCATCACAGATAAGAAATACTGTAACATAACATATATGAGGAGTTATAAGCGTTAAGTAACAGAAGCATCATAGTCCATGGTATCTACCTATCACACTCCTCACTTAAATTTTGTGTTTTTCCAATGTTCATTCCAAGTTTTAATCCATAAGGTTCAACCTGCTCTGATACCACTTCTGTCACACCCCGTAACCGAAATGGTGACATGCAGTGCCTCATTGGATAATGAAGCCCCAAAGCCCACAATCAGAGATTACTGAGAGAAACGTTTCTACATATTACATTTATTGATAGGGAACCCATTGTTCCAAATGAAATAACCAAAATAAAAAAAATAGCATTCAGTGTCTAAGTAGTTTATGATCACTAATCAAATGGCCCCTCCCAAGCATCATCCTCATAGTAAGGCTCATCATACTTGTCATTTGCACAATAAAAGCGAATGGACTAAGCTTTGGGCTCAGTAAGGACCAAGTAATTACAGAACAGAGATATAGCAAATAGACACCGCATTTTCCCATTTCCCAAAATATCCCTTTGGAAATAAACACGCTTGATACGACAGATAAATACTATAAACACATTACACGAGTTCCACCAGACTCAGAATAGGGACCCAGAACAGAATAGAACAAAGTTGAACAGAACAGTCTCATAGTGACCGTCCGGTCGACCTCAATACCCAATCCGGTCGAATGGAGATAACCGCGGACGAAGGAAATAGTCCACGGTAAGACAGTTGCTACCATCTCTCTGCGGACGAAGTCTAGGACTAATGGTTCGTCCGCGACCTGCAATTTTCAGAAAAACAAATGCAAAACTTGTGCACAAATTCCGTACCACAACTTTCCAACCCAAAAGTATACATCTAGACTGTATACCAAGCAACAAATGGTGACTGAAACAAGAACAAATAAGTTGAAAGAAAAAAATAAGCTAGAATGTCAAATTATTCGCATCTAAATGCTTACATAATCAAATGCACGACAAGCACCACGAATTACCCATTCAATACACACGATTACAACATCGTTTAAATGCTAAGAAAATCACTACTGATATGACTCGACAATCCCACCACATGAGCTCACTTATCTATCCACTTCCAATCAAGAATGACGGTAATGACCCTAGTTATTATCCGTACTAGGATGACTCAGAAAATGCAGGTGCAGTTTTGGTACGATCCCCAATCGATGGGCCCAGGGTTTAAGGATTCATTCATTATATTGTATCATTATACACCACCGTGGACTCCACAACACCATTACCGTCCCAATAATAGCCTCATCAGGTTAGGGCCCAGAATAGAAGACCTCTCGGGGTCACATAATCAGTAACAGATGCAGTAGTCGAACAAATCTTGCTAACCAATCGTTCCTAGACAAGAGCTCAATAGGGGGGGTGACGACTTGGTCGACCAAACCACATAGAACTAAACTACGAAAATCAGTAGGACGACCCAATTAACAACAACTAACAATGCAACAATTACATAATACGCAAGTACAAAAAAGATCCCAAAAGATCATCAGTTCATAAACAGTTACACGATTCGGAATATATATATATATATATATGGACAGAAATTAACAGAGAATTGAGTCCTTACACATTAAGAAGGAAAAAACAAATAGATATTCGAAATCAGCCTGGCAGATTCACTCGCTGGGCGATAACTTTCTGCCGCGATTCCCGAATTGCGTTCCGTCTACACTCACTGGAAGGTCTTTCAATTATCTTTGATTTGATATGATGTGGGTTGAAAACTTACGCCTGTAGCCCCCTCAATCGTCCTCTCAAAGTTCTGGCAGAAAACTCTCTTCTCTCTCTCGTGGGTTTTGTTTTCTAACATAACTGAAATCAACCCCCATGACCCCTCAACCTAGGAGATCTAAGTTTAGGGTAATTACAAATTAGGTCTCTCTCTCTCTCTCTCTCTCTCTCTCTCTTTTCTTAATTATTCTTATGTTCTCGCACACAAAATTAAAACGTAATACATATAACACATAAAAAGTTCAACTAGCACATAACATTTAATGATGGCATTAATTATAAATCACATAATTATGAAATTACACAAACAAATCACATAATTTACTTATGTAAAATTCCCGGGTATCACACAAAGAAATAGGACACAATGACTTTACTAGAAAGAAAATAATACAATTAATCTTTTGGTCCCTTTTTACGATCAGACCAGACAACAATTTCCTTCAAAATCAATTCCCAACATCAAGATTCAATTACAGTAGTACTATAGGTATATAAAAAAATGCATAGTGGCGCTAGTATATATAATCTTTTGTTTTCCTTTTGTACACCAATCCAAAAGTAGTGTTTTTAAAGAAAATAGAGAGATCCCTCCCTCCATTCCTATTTAATTGTCGTTTAGAATATATATATGTATTCAAATTAATTGTCATTTACATTTTTTTTTTATTATTTGTCAATAATTTATTCCAATTATACCTTCAACATATCTTTTATTGGAAAAGTAAAAGAAAGGGAGGGATGGGTATTATTGAACTTGTTATGGAAAGATTACTATTTGTTTGAATTCCTTAATTTTTTAAAGTGTTCTAAATGTTCTACATTGAGGAATGAAGGGAGTATAATGTTTACCGTTTAGAATGTTCTCATCAATCTTGTATGGTGTCAAAATAGGACAAATTTTCACATTCATATAAAATTAATAGAATACGCAGTCAAGCGAAACTCCCTCGCGTATGCAAAAGCATTGAGAGATACTTCAGGATTCGACGCTCGTTTTCACCTTTATTTTAACGGAAAACTCTCCCTCTCTTCTTTCCAACGATACACAACTAATAAGTAGAGTTATATGCTACTTCTCCCCTCTAAGCTAAAACACATGTTTTAATTTCTTTTCATTTTTGAAAAAAGATTTGATATTCTAACCTTCCTTATATTTCAAATTCTAATCTCCATATCATAACCAAAAGCACTGGAAAAATCCGTAAAGGACTCATAGTGCTTTCCTATCTAAATTCTTTTTTACACTTAGGTCCCTAAAGAAAGTAAATATTTCACTTAGACCACAAGACTCTTAATTCTTCTTTTTTTCTCTTAGAATAAAAAAAAAAATCTAAAATCCTTATTAACGGAAATTAGTAACAGGGTTTTACACAGTGAATGTTATATTTTTTTGAATTAGCATACATTAGGACGATAACTAAAACAGGTATATCCCGTAAGTATATTTAACTTGTTAATGATATTTATAAGGAAGACAGTACGACCGTTATTATTTTTTTTTCGAGACGACAAAAGAGTTTCCTATTATAATTGGTGTACATCAATGCTCAACACTTAGTCCGTTTCTCTTTGAGTTGGTTATGGATGAAGTGACTCGTTATATACAATACTTTGTACCATAATATGTTATTTGCTGACGACATTGTTCTGATTGATGAGACTAGAGTAGGCGTTAAATGCTAAGTTGGAGTTACGGAGATAAGCATTAAAATCTAAAGACTTTAAAATTAGTAGAAGTAAAATTGAGTATTTTGAGTGTAAGTTTAGTGCTGGCCAAAACAGAGAGAAGAATGTAATTAGATTGGATGACAGAAGTATCGTGGCGAATGATTAAGTTCGATATTTGTGTTCTATCATTCAGAAAAATGGAGTGCTTGATGGGATGTGTGAGTTAAAGCTGTTTGGTTGAAATGGAAATGTGCAATAGGTGTCTCATCAACCAGTTGGTTCCTGGGTGGTAGATTGTGCACAATGACGCATGATCGAATCTTGGCAGCCGCAATGTGGATGTTTCAACCCTCAATGTGAGGGTGACTTCTTGGGGTGGGCTAAGACAAGTCCTCCCACCTGGTCGGGCCGCTGGGTCACCTCGATTTACATCCTCCAAATTCTCTATCGGACTAGAGAGTTGGGGGCCTTGTGGGCGTGGGTAACGCCTTAATGTGCATGAGATTGAAGGGAAAGTTTTACAGAATAGCTGTTAGACCCGCTTTGTTGTATGGTATAAAGTGTTTGACCGTGAAAAAAGTAATATCCAAAATATGAAGTGTAAGATAAATGTGTATATTGCGATGGATGTGTGGGCACACTAGAAAGGATGAAGTGAGGAATTAGATTATTCGAGAGAAGATAAGAGTGACATTTGTTGAAGAGATGAGTGAAAATCGCTTGCAGTGGTTTGGACATATAAAAAGAAGGCCGAGTAACGCTCCGGTTCGAAAACTTGAAGGATGGAAGTATGAGTTTGTAAGATGTAGGGGAGAACGAGGAAGGTTTGAACTGAAGTCATCAAGAATGATATGAATTTGTTAGATTTGGATGAGAGTATGGTGTTTGATAGAAGGAAATAGAGAGAATGTATTCATGCGAACAATCAGGGACGAAGCCAGGAATTGTATTTTTTGGGGCGGGGGGGGTTTACTGAACTTGATAAAAAAATTTCGAACTACATATAAAAATTACTATATATATTACTATATCTAGTAGTATTTTTAAAATTCTCGGTGGGCAGAATCGTCCCTGCGAACAACCAAACATAAATCGTATATTGATTAATGTAGCCGAATCAAATTAATTGGGATTAAGGCTTCGTTATTGTTGTAACAAATATTAAGGCAAATTTAAAAAAATAAGAATAAATAGTGTCTTGAACTTGATAACTAATTTGGGATAAGAAAAAGTAAGTTTCGGGACAAGTAATTTGGTAAAGAGGGAGTATCACACGCTCGAAAGCATTGTGAAAAAAGGAAAAATGCTTTCTAACCCCATTTGCCATTTCTTCCGCGGATTCCTATTTCCAATTGGATGGACCAGAATAACCGACACTAATTAGTTTCGACTTTCAATTGAAGAATGAAAAGTGCTCCACTTGGCTATAGAAATATTTAGAATTGTTCTCAGATCCTCTGGAGGATTATACATTGTACAAGGAAAATCAACACATCCACTTGAGGATTATGTTTTTGCACAATTTAAGCAAGTTGATGACAATGAATTAGGGCTATTTGCAATATTTGATTACTTGTAGGCAAATTTGTTCGAGAATATCTTAAAAGAGGTTAAAAAAAAAAAAAAGGAAGAGTAAATATCTCAATCCTCTTGTTCATATGGATAAAAGTTGGAATGATAAAAGGTGTTTAAAGAAGTGCAAACGTATAGAAACTAGTATCAGCTTGTTTTAGCCGGTAGAATGCATGATTTTAATATGATGCTAGTGATTTAAACATATAGCCAGAACTTGATTGACCAAAAAACTGTAGGAAATAATAGAGAAATAGAAAGAACTTATCAACAATAGTTGTGTCGCGGACAGAATCACTACCTTGAAAGCAAAATTCGGCACGACCTCGGTGCAATCTAAATAGCCGATCTGCTCTCCAAGGTTAACACAACCAATCCTCTAACACGTGCACTCGTGATAGAGGATTTGGAACTTGCAGTCTACAATTACTCGAGATACCAAATATAGATAATAGTTTGATCGAAGATAGATAAAGAGAATGGATTTTTGTATGTGCTTTCTCACTTGAAGTATCATGTATTTATAGGGAAGGAAAAGGATATTAGTGGAAGGAAAAACAAGTGAGAAAAATAAGGGGAGTGGAGATAATGAGTTAGGATTTGTGGGAAAGTAGTTTTGACTACTTCCACCAACTATCTCATTCAACACATGCCTAAAAACATGTTGACATTTTCCAACAATCCCCCTCAAATGACATACTTGTTTTATGAAATTTCGAGCAAAGGAAGGTAAATTACTTAAACATCAATGTCTTTCAATTGAATTGATGCATGGTGAAATGAGACAACAATCTAGTCTATGAAGTGAATTACTCTTGAACTTCAAAGACTTGGATAGAGACCTCACGACACGTAATAAACCATAATGACTGCAAGTTCCGCGATACAAACAAAAATTCAAGCGCTTTTAGTGGTCATGCGCATACCTTGGGTTCTCATGAGTGCTCTAGAAAGACAGCCCTAGTCTTCCATAGAAGGCGGCCCACCTTCACACTCAAGTAGGTGGTTTATATTCAACCATTAAGAGTCATTTAGACTCAACCTCCACAAAAGATTATGAATCCATCAAGTCCTTCTCAATAGGACCACCCAAACATCAAGTCCTTCACAATAGGACTGACCGAATATAAAGGGTTATGAATTCACAATCTACTACTGACCACATACAAAATGGTATAAGTAGTACAAATAGAGAAATGATATGGCTTCGTTTGACCATACGTGGTATCCACCATATTTTCTCAATCCATGGGCTTAAGTCTTATTCCTCTCGATATAATTCGAGAACTATTTCCCCTATTGATCCCTTAGTCGGGGATCTAGAAAATAATGCTAGTTTTTAGTAGTTGCTTTATCACACCGTCTAATGCGATGCATCTTGTTTTACCATATTGTACGCATTATTTCTAGTAATCTCGATAGCTGTTTGCGATCACAATACAAAGAAATCGAGTCATATGAGTTTCCCCACGTATGCATATTAGCTAAAAGGTTCTTAACCTTTCACGTTCTTGACCTGCCAACTCAAGAAAAATAAATCCAGCTTCCATAGTAGAGTTGGTTATACATGTTCGTTTTGCAGACTTTCATGTCATAACACCTCTTCCAAAAATAAAAACATAATCACTAGTATAACTAATTTCATAATTATTAGTTAACCAATTTGCATCACAAACTCCTTCAAAACCAATAGGAAATTTATTAAGATGCAACAATAGTACCTCTAAGATACTTAAGCGAGCAAGAAGTTCATTTCAATGCCCATTACATGGATTATAAGTGTGCCGACTTAATCTTCTGCATATGCAATGCCATGTCTAGTAGAATTCCTGAGATACATAACACTTTCTCTAGTTGTAGCATATTCTGTTTGCGACACTATAAGGTTTATTCTTCTTAATACTAGAATCATAAAATATTCCCACATGCATCACATCATAGTAATTGAACTTTCTCAACATTTTTCAATATAATAGGATTGCTTCACATAAAAGTCATTTCCAGTTTCACATATTTTAATACCAAAGATTATATCAGCTTCCCTAAATCTTTCAAGTAAATTTTAGAAGACAAAAATGACTTAACTTCTTTAACAACATGCTCATTAGTACAAAACAAGTGATCATATTATCTTTATATAAATATAAAATCACATAGTTTGACCATGAACATTTTCTAAAAAACAAATTTGTCGTAAGTGTTCACAACATAGTCATTGCTTACTAAAGTCTTGTCAAACTTCACAATACCTCATTTTAGAGAAGGTATACAACCGTATATAGCTTTGTTCATGAGAAGGAACTATGAAACACTCTGGTTAATCAATATATAATTGTAAGAAAAGGCAAAATCCTTACCTTAGTCCCATTACGAATTTGTTTCTTCCTAAAAATTCATTTACTTTTACTTGACTTACAACATTTGAGTAATACGACCAATTCCCATGCACGGGTTAACCTACTAGAGTCAAGCTAACGTTTAATAGTTTCCTTCCAAACTATAATCAAAAGAGATTATAATTTCTTTATAGGTTTTTGGACCATCTTTAATCAAATGATCAAAATATATATCATAATAAATTTGATCCAACTAGAATTTTCAGTCAAGAGGTTCGAAGCTTCTTCTTTTTTTCTTTCCTTTCTACGCCTTTACTTTTCTTAAGTTTATTCCCATAACAGTAGACATGAATCAATAACCAAAGTTGTTGTGATCATAACCAACAAATACATATATACATCTTTTGATGCTTGAAAACCCAAAGAAAACAAAATCATAGCTAAATAACTAAGTGAAATATATCAAACATAGTTACATTAATCTGGTCATTTATCATAAGGAAAATTTCTAAATGTTAATTGCACAACAATTTTGGATCTCCATATCATCACCTTAACATATCATTAATTAGAGGTATCCATGATAAATTCATTGAAAGTTTGATAGTACAAACAAAGCATTTATTCTTGAGCCAAGTAATGTATTATAAACTTCACAGGCAATGGCATTCTTGTTTCAGGAGTTGATGACTTCATTCATTTATTTATTTTTAAATACATCAAGCTCTAATTTTCCTCCAAATTAAGCAAGGATTAATCTGAGCCATTAACATACCCTCTGAGACATCTAACTGAAAACTCGTCTTTTAACTTGACAAAGTCATTAAACATGTTTAGAAATAAGCTACCCTAGAAAAACAAAACAAAAAAAAAACTTCACAAGATAAGCATGCTAAGGGACAACCATCAAGAGTTTCTAACTTATACAAGTCAGCATAACTTTATAATCCAGAGCAACAACCATAGACATTCTCTACTAATAATAAAATATAAATTTTTCTTTCAAATTGTAGGAAATAATAGTAGAGAAATAGAAAGAACTTATCAACAATAGTTGTGTCGTGGACAGAACCACTGCCTTGAAAGCAAAATTCGGCATGACCTCGGTGCAATCTAAATAGCCGATCTGCTCCCCAAGGTTAACACAACCAATCCTCTAACACGTGCACTCGTGATAGAGGATTTGGAACTTGAAGTCTACAATTACTCGAGATACCAAATATAGATAATAGTTTGATCGAAGATAGATAAAGAGAATGGATTTTTGTATGTGCTTTCTCACTTGAAGTATCATGTATTTATAGGGGGAAAAGGATATTAGTGCAAGGAAAAACAAGTGAAAAAAATAAGGGGAGTGGAGATAATGAGTTAGGATTTGTGGGAAAGTAGTTTTGACTACTTCCACCAACTATCTCATTCAACACATGCCTAAAAACATGTTGACATTTTCCATAAAAAACATCCAGAAACATTTTGATATCTATATGCTTGGGGTAAATTTCTTTTGGGGAAGGGTGGAGGAGAACAAATCTCCTGAAATCTTTGGAGGGGTTTGTGTTCAATCTTTGTTCGTTCCCAATTCTGCGATGTTTTCCATCAGTTTTTGATGTTTTGGTGTGAGCTTGTACGAAACGTTTCAATGGTAATGGTGCAGGTAATGACGAATCAAGACCCCGTGGACTGTATTAAGGATGTGAAAGATGCGCGTTCTGCAGCTAAACACCTGAATGAGAAGGCAGTAGCAAGGAGGAGCTCTGATGACATGTCTTGTATGTATAGACATCAAGTTCAAATGAGACGGTTTCTGCTGGTTACAAAAATTTCGTCATAGCTCGGGTGTCTATCTAAATGCTCTGTGGTTCTATTTTCTTTCTAAAGCACTCTCTTGATTAGGAATAGGTTAGTTTTTGTTTATAGTATGGTGTTAAGAATTCCATGCACATTTAAATCCGTGTATAAACCGACATATCTGTGCCGGTAACGGGTCATACGGATATAGGCGGATTTCAAGAAGGCATGTCTGCTTTATTTTTTTTATATTATTAATTTTGGATATAGATTAATAAGACGCTTCAGTGTTTTCCAAACTGAATAAGAATTTTATATCTCCACTATCTTCTTGAACACGACTTCACATTGAGAAATACAAAAACCCCTAAACGGTTGATATCCTATCTCCATCGTCAGTTGGATGAATTGACCAAAGAAAATCACCATCCTTTAGTCGGCATCACCACATCAAGTATTAAGCAACGAAAATCCTACTGCCTTTTTTCTTTTATCTTTTTCTTCATAATATGTAACAATGTGCCATTTTCTCTAAACTATAACTGTCTATTAAGAAGTGTACAATTGAATGAAAATTTGAGGTTTCTGTCGCAAGTTTGATAGCAGATACAGAGCCCTCGTATTTTCTCGGGTGTTAGTCTTATTCTTGAGGGGGTATACAATTCGAATTTTAGAAGATTCTACTTGATTTTCAAAAGTCCGAGGATTATGCTGACTCTATGAATTGTTTTAATTCTATACAGACTCTACGCAGATTTTTATAGATTCTATTAGATTGATTTATCATGATGTTTTGATTTATAAAGTCTATATATTATTTGAATGTCACCAAAAATAAGAGAATAAAATATAAAATAGTTATAACATATGCAATATAAACCAAATGTTTTGTTCACTCTCATGTAGAATAATCATAACAATATGAAATATTCTATGAAAATGATTAAAAAAAATATTCCTACTCCATGTTTCTAAAAGCGACATTAGGATGCTACGTACTCCTATATTTAGACTTCATCATCATCATAAACTTCTTGGTTCTCAACATCCATGTGTTCCTCGTTGTTGTCATTGTAATTGTCTTGATCCACATTGTTATTATCTTCATCTGCATTATAAAAGTTTAGCGGTCTATTATTCCACATATCATTCACAATGTCATCTCTCCAAGCATTAGCTTATTCTCTTTGTCTTTGCTGGCTTTGAGAAAGTAGTGCAAGATTTTCATCTTCCATGTCAAGATGTGGTGATGATTGATTAACTTCATTTTCAATAGGAAATTCATCAAAGCGACATTCTTTCCGAAGGAAGTTATGAAGCCCAACACATGCTAACACCAACTCTGCTTGAGTCTGAAATGGAAACGGAAGCGCGACTTTGAAAATTGTGAACCGTGATTTAAAGATACCGAATATTCTCTCAACCACATTCCTTAATGATGAATGACGAAGATTGAATAACTCTTTTGCATTTCTTGGGTGACGGCCTTCGCCACCAAAATCTTTGAGATGATATCGGAGACCACGTAATGGAGCTAAAAATTGGCGTCGATTAGCAAACCCACAATCTATGAGAAAATATTTTCCTGGCAAATAATTGTTCTTAATTAATAAGCATGACATACATAATAAAAGTAATATATCGTAAAAATGAACAATAGATTTATTCTAATACTTTAACTATGAATGCTTCTTATATAGTGAAAGTGGGAAAAACAAAATGAGTTGAATACCTGGTGGAACTTCAAGTCCATTTCTTCTTGATAAAGCATCAGCTAACAATTTTGAATCATGAGCCGAACCTCCCAGCCAGTAAGCACGTACACTACAAGAAAACAGTTAAATAGCGACCGACTTTAGCGACCGCAATTTTCGGTCACAAATTTAACGACGGAATACCGACCGAATAGAAACCGAAAACAAATCGGTCGTTATTCCGTCGCTCATCCGTCGGCCACATCGATCTCGTTGACCAAATTGAAACATCGTCGTTTTGTTCACCATTAACGACCGAATACCGACGGATATTAACGACCGTTTACCGACGGAATATATAACGACCGAATACCGACGGAAGTTAACGACCGAATACCGACGGAATACATAACGGTGTTTATTTGTATAGTAATAAATGAAGGACACAAAACGACGTCATTTTATTTTCGTTAACGACCAACTACCGACGGACTTTAACGACGGAAAAAATACCGACGGAATAACGACCAATAATAGCGACCGAATAGCGACGGCTTTGGCCAATTCCGTCGCTATTATTTTCCCGATTTTCATTTTTTATAAAATAGCGGGGTTTTTAAGGATATATAGAAACATTTTACCTAATAGTAACTAAAATAGGCAAAATACATATACAAAGTCTTAGGTCAACGGAACGACGAATCGCCGCGACGCTGACGAATGAGTTTTCAGTCCTGATTTATAAAAATACCAATATATACTCGAAGCAGAACAATTCAAGTAATACATTTGTGTGTGCATTTATGTGAATCATTAAGTGATGGAGTTAAAATTTTATTAATTGATTATTAATAAACAAATAATTGCTAAAATATTCATATTAGTTCGTACTCACATTCAGAACGATGTCGGTTTTCGGATTTATAAGTTTTTACTAAATCCGTCGCTATTCGGTCGCTATTAAGCTAAGGGGTGACCGATTAGCGACGGAATTTGCTAAGGCCATCGCTATTCGGTCGCTATTATTTTCCCGTATTCCGTTTTTTATAAAATAGCGGGGTTTTTAAGGATATATAGAAACATTTTACCTATGTTAGTTACTATTAGGTAAATTGTTTCTATATATCCTTAAAAACCCCGCTATTTAAAAAAACGGAATCTGGGAAAATAATAGCGACCGAATTTGCTGTGTCGATCACTATTCGGTCGCCCTACCCTAACCCTAATTCCGTCGCTATTCGGTCGCTATTATTAAATGCCTAAACGACGTCCTTTTACCATTTCGCGGGCTCATTTATTTGAAAACTGGACAACTGTTAAGCATCCTAAGTGGCGACCGAATAGTGACCGAATTTGCCAATTCCGTCGCTATTCGGTCGCTATTATTAAATGCCTAAAAGACATCGTTATGCCATTTCGCAGGCTCATTTATTTGAAAACTGGACAAGTGTTAAGCATGCTAATTGGCGACCGAATAGCGACCGCATTTGCCAATTTCGTCGCTATTCGGTCGCCATTATTAAATGCCTAAACGACGTCGTTTTGCCATTTCGCGGGCTCATTTATTTGAAAACTGGACAAGTGTTGAGAATGCTAAGTGGCGACCGAATAGCGACCGAATTCTTCAATTCGGTCGCTATTATTAAATGTCTAAACGACGTCGTTTTGTGCGTTTTATTTCTATAAAAATATCTAAGCCAAGAAGCCTCTCCCTCATTCTTCATTCTGCCCAGCCGCGACCTCCACCTTCACCACCACCTCTTCCGGCGATTTCCCCCCAAATCCCCTCTCTCCTTCCATCGCCACCACCTCCGGTACCTCCAAGGCATCGCCACCACCTCCGATTTCAGTTGGGTTTTTTTTGGGTTTAGGTGAGAATATTGCATTTTCTAGCTTTTTTTCTTAACAATTGGAATAAATACATCTATTTTGAGAAGATTAAAACAAAAATGGAGGGGAGGTAGTACTGATTTCTGCTTGGATTTTCTATAATGTCTTGCAATTCTCATAATTTCTTGCAATTTTTTTGTCAATTCTAATAATTTCTTGCAATTTTTTTGCCAATTCTCATAGTTTTCTTTGTTTTTCAGTGAAAGAAGGGGATAAGCTTGAGTGATAATTAGTAGCAAATTAAAAAAAAATCTCAACTTTTTCAAGAGATTTGTTGGGTTTTTTTTATTACTCAAAAGGTATGTAATTCTACTGTTTATATAGTGTTTTTTTTGGTGATAATGTACATGGATTTTTTAAATTTATTTGAGTTTTTTAACATCCAATGTAGTTTTCTTGGTGTATTATTGAAATGTATGCTAATTGTATAATTTTAGTTCCAATAAGTAAATAATTGATAATCGAACATAATTAACGAGACTATTCATATTAGTTCTATTGCCTGATACTGTGAAGTATCATCTTGTTATGAACGGATTTGTGTCTAACTATTTTAATTGGACATGTCATGGTGAGGCATTCATTCCAATGCCTCAAATCCCGTTTGTTCATGATATGGATAATTCTAGAAGACATACGACACAGAACAAAGTGTGAGTTTTGATAATTCAAAGTGTGTGAGTGTTGTAATGTAAATGAGAAGTGCACACTTTGATTGTGAGTGTTGTAATTCAAAGTGTGGACTTTGATTGTGAGTGTTGAAATGTAATGAGAAGTGCACACTTTGATTGTGAGTGTTGTAATGTAAATGAGAAGTGTAAACTTGTGTTTTTAGTAAGATAATTGGTTATGTAATGTTATTTTTTTGAGTTTATTGATTATTTTTGCTATTTGGGATCTTATTAATACTGTTTCTGGTTTGTATTTCTGTGCGTATTGCTGTTTTTTATAATAGGGATTTAATTTAATTTAAAAAAAAATTTTAAATAAAAAACAATTTAGCGACGGAATAGCGACCGAATAAATTTCCCGTCGGTATTCGGTCGTTAACCAGTCAAAGTCAAAAGTCAACAATATTGACCATTCGGTCGGTATTCAGTCGGTAAATAGCGACCGAATAATCGGTCGCTAGACTTTCCGTCGGTATTCGGTCGTTAACCAGTCAAAGTCAAAAGTCAACAATGATGACTATTCGGTAGGTATTCGGTCGGTAAATAGCGACCGAATATTTGGTCGCTATATATTCCGTCGGTATTCGGTCGGTAATTTGCTTAGCGACGAAAAATACACGACCACGTCATTCGGTCGTTAATCGGTCGCTAAACTGATCGGAAACGGCCGTCACTGTTTCCCTATTTTCTTGTAGTGGTACGTGAATTCTAAATCGAAGTTGCAAGCTGCCAAAATATTTTGGGATTGAATGCCATGATGCTTACGATAACTGGATACATCTCGGCCTTTTTATCATAGATGGAATATGAGTTCCATCAATTGCACCAATACAATCCTGAAATTTAATTCAAAGTTGTTACAAACTAGTTATAGGAAGCTCACCAATAGATACTCATCCCATATTTCATCGGGAGTTATGATTCGCTTCGTAGTGGGGTCAAATTCAAAACCAGAGTTGTACTTCAAAAGGGTTGAATAAGAAAGCCATCGGTTTTTGAACCATTTCAATCGGCTTTGGTAGTTGTTATAGTTCTTATGATACCCAAGTGTTGAATTAAGAACATGAAGTAATTTTTCTTCCGCGGTTTGTTTGGAAAAAATACCGCTATTATCGCGCCATGACCGAGTCGCACCTTCAACCATCAAATCTATTAATAATTTTCTCTGTTGCTTTGTCCATTACTCTTAAGTAGTTCGTTTTTTGACATTTTGTTAGGAATCCTCCATAACAATATTACTAGAGAACATATAAGATGGAAAAGTGACTACGAAAGACAATCTTGAATATACATGGATGCAATTATATCATTTTTAGAGTTTCTTTCATCACTTTGGCAAAGATCTAGTAGTTTTTCCTTATTCTAGAAAAGATTCATAAGATTTTTCGTAATATTTATGCTTCAACAATTCTTAGAGCGTGTCATTGTATAATTACTTTTCTTTAAACTATTTTGAATATTGTGGATTTTAATTTGATTGTTCTTGAATTATTTTAGATTTTTATTTCCCCTTTACAGGACTGTAATTTGTGAGTGGATGAGAAAGAACTGCATTTTTTTATTTTTTGGATTTAATATATTTTTTTTAAATAAAAAATTAATAATAAGGGTCCCGGGCATGCCCATCTGCCCACGGACATTCGGCAAGCAGGAATGTGCATCCCTTCTAACGGCCCGTTAAAAAACCTGGCATGCCCGCCAATCCCCAATTAAAGCATGCACATGGCTGGGATAGACGGGCGAACATACCCGTTTTGACAATACTTTCTCCCATGAATGATTTCTCAAGGATTATAGGTTTCTGTAATTTACAGTTTTAGATTTTGGGATTTTGGTTGTTGAACTGATTAGTTGAATTGTATATACTCATTGTGTCATAATTCTCTGTACTAGAAAACTTCCTTTGAACCCGTTGCTCGGGACAGAGGATCGTGTTAAAGAACCATGGCGATTTAAAGGTAACTAAAAACATGAGAGAAAGGATTTGATCTCGCAACATACGCGTCGAATATCACACTACGTTACCAGCTATTTTAGCAACTCAAAGGTAGAATTGAACACATAAATAAGCTAAATCGTTGGAATGACTTGATGAGCTAGGGGAACCGAACTGTAGTGATAATTACACTTCTAAAGCATAAACGGCAGGAAAATGGCTGGGAATGAGAGAAGAGAGCAAGCAGTGATCACGACGAGATATGGGATTTGTGGGGTGGTTCTTAGACAAGTCCCATCTGGGTTCTTCTCAGGCCTACTGTTGGCCCTTCTCCATGAGGCACGGTGTTGCGAGTAAGAAGAAGAGGAATTTTGGGAAAGATATTTTCTCATTATATCAACAACTTGTAGAGTTTACATATTTATGGGGAAATCCCATCAAAGTACAACAATATAAAGTACAAGTAAATTACATAGAACATGATGCTAAAATCATCATGTTGCTACTTGCTTCTTGGTAAAAAAAGCAGTTAGAACTGACTTGGGCTCCACGAAATCCAAGCCTTCAATCTGATGCTCTTCAGATCTGGAAGGTTCTTGAACTAGAGCATATGATATCTTATTGTGTCCTTGTCCAATTGGAATGTGATCAACTGTAATTATGTTGGCATTGCCATTGTGAGGCTGTGTCTGTTTTGTGGCCTTATGCTGCTGCTGTGTTGAGTTCCTTGAGCTCTTCTTGTCAGTTCCAGCTCTTGCTGTTGAGCGGCTGGAATTGAGCTCAAGGCTCTTCCTGCTGCTATGTATATTTGTTATCCCCCGCAATCTGAACCAGCAAAAATATTTTGTACTCCCAAAGAAAGCAAAAGGGGATAGAACAAAGAAGGATCCAAGGCCTTGGTAAAAATATCAGCTAATTGGAGAGAGCTACGTATAGGCAATAGTTTGAGAAACCTTGACTGATACTTCTCTCTAACAAAGTGTCAGTCTAACTATATGTGCTTTGTACGCTCATGAAAAGCTGATTTTCATCAATATAAATGGCACTAAGATTGTCACAATAAAGAGGTATAGGATCATTGTAACTCACAAGCAGTTAAGGCAAGAGCTCTATACTCTGTTTCTACTGAGCTGCGAGAGAGAGTATGTTGATTCTTGGATTTCTAGCTAATTAAGAAACTACCAAGGAAAACACAATAGCCTGTGACTGATCTCCTAGTGTCTAGGAATCCTGCCCAATCAGAATCAGAAAAGTCTTTAAGTATAGTAGAAGTATGAGCAGCAAAGAAAAGGTCTTGACTAGGGGCATTTTTTATATACTTAAGCAACCTATGTACTGCTTCCAAGTGAAACTCATTAGGAACATCTAAGAATTAACTGAGTTTTTGAACTTCAAATCGAATATCAGACCTTGTAATCGAAAGATATAAAAGTTTTCCAACCAATCTCCTATAAGAAGTATTATCAGAAAGCAAATGAGAATCTCCAAGACTTAGCTTTGATCTAGAATCCATAGGTGTAGATATTCCTTTACATTCTAAGAAACCTTTTCTGATAATAAGTCTAAAGCATATTTTCTTTATGACAAGTTAATACCTTGTGAAGATATGGAAACTTCAAGGCCTAAGAAATATTTACCTTTGCCTAAGTCTTTGATTTTGAAAGCTTGATCAAGAAAGGTCTTCAGGCTGTGCATAGAAGAAATATCATCTCCTGTTAATATGATATCATCCACATAGACTAAAACTGCTAAAAACCCATTTGAAGTTGTCTTTGTGAAGAGGTTATAGTCACTTTTTTATTGAACAAAACATTGACTAAGAAGAGCCAAAGTCAACTTCAAATTCCATTGTCTACTGGCCTGTTTAAGGCAATGTAAAGACTTTTGAAGTTTGCAAACCATTTGAACACCTTCAGGAGCATTAGGAACTTCATAACCAGGTGGTAGAGTCATGTATACTTCATCATCAAATTCACCATGCAAAAAAGCAGTATTAATACCAAGTTATTCTAGATGCCAGTTCTTGATGGCTGCAAGTGCTAGCAACAGTCTGATGGTAGTAATTTTAGCTACTGGAGAGAAAGTTTCTAAGTAGTCCATGCAAGTCTGTTGGGTATAACCCTTAGCAACCAGTCTGGCCTATAATCTTTCAATGACACCATCTGTTTCTATACTTGACTTTGTACACCCACTTGCAGCCTATAGGTTTCTTTCCCTTGGGTAATGGCACTATAGTCCAAGTGTTAGTCAATTCAAGTGCACGAATTTCTGCCTTCATAGCATCCTGTCATTCCTGAAACTTAGTTGCTTCAAAAAATCCGATTTAGGCTCATGTGTGACATTTATATTCATAACATATTTCAAGTTGGATTTAGTGAGTTGTGAATAAGATACTACTTGTGCGACATCATGAGGTGAAGTATGTGGTAAATGTGTGTAAACAAAATCCTGCAAGTATGAATGAGTAACTGTATGTCTAGTAGATCTTCTAGGAAGATCAGAAGAAGCGTTGCTTTGACCAGTGTTATGTGTAGAATGATCATTTAATGAATTAAGTGGAACATCAATAGGACATGAAAGTGGATCAATTCCAGTGACGTGATTATGTACAGAGTGATTAGAATGAACAGAAAAATTTGAGGAGTTGACAGAAACAGGAAAAAGAAAAAAATTCCATAGAATTGAACATTTCTGGAAACAAAGATTCTCCTATTGGAAACTTTCAACATCAAATGACCACCCTTACTACTAACTGGAAAGCCAAGATATGCACACTTTAATCCTCTCTGATCAAATTTGGTTATCCCTTGTTCAAGAGAACATGTAAAACTGAGACATCTAAACACTTTGAATGAATGATAATCAGGTGTTTTGTTATATAACATCTCATAAGGGGATTTATTTTTTAGAATAGGTGTAGGTGTAACATTGATTAATCTGACAGCATGTAAGACAAAGTATCCCCAATAGAAGAGAGGTAAAGAGGATTGTATTTTTAAACCTTCGGCTATGTTGATGCTTTCTTTCAACTAGCCCATTTTGCTCAGGAGTTTCAACACATGTTGTTTGATGAACTATGTCTTTAGAAGAATAAAAATCAGGTAATAATGATTCATGTCCATTGTCAGTTCTGATAGTTTTGATAATGCTGTTAAACTGAGTTTCAATATATTTGCAAAAAGATTGAACAAGAGTTCTTGCCTCTGATTTAGCTTTCATAATAAATATCCAACAATACCTATTATATTCATCTACTATAGTAAGGAAATAGTGATTACCATGCACATTTGCTACTTTCAGAGGACCCCAAATGTCCATATGAACATGTTGGAACAAAGCAGTAGGAACATCTAATCTCTCAGAATATGGTAGTTTCCTTTTTTAGCTAGAGGAACAACAGGACAATATGAAGAATCAGAAATAACAATATCAGAGGAAATCATCTTGATTATTTTAAATCTAGGAATAGAGGCATGACCAAGTCTAAAACGCCACAACAAGGTGTCATCACACTTATTTGAAGTAGTACAAGCAGTAATTTGTAAAGATATAGGACTATGATCAACAAGAGAGCTTATATCTAAGTAGTACAGTCCTTTGAAGAGTCTAGTTGTACCAATCTTCTTCAAGCTCTGCAAGGCATGAAGAACACAACTATCAGGAATGAAAGAAATACATATTTTAGATTTGATGACTAACTGGCTAACAGAAATGAGATTGAAACCAAATTTAGGAACTAAGAATACATCATGTAGTATCACAGATGAACTCAGTTTGGCAGTACCTTTGTGTGTAGCAAGTACTTTGGTTCCATTTAGAAAATTGATAATGGAAGATTGGATAGGAATAAAAGAAATGAATTTAGATGGAGTGCAAGAAATGTGATATGTAGCTCCTGAATCTACTATCCATATGTTAGAATTAAAATGAGAACATATACCCGGATCATTTTCCTTATTAGCAAAGCTAACAGATAAGTCAAAAGCTGGCGAAGATTGTTGTTGCTTTCCTTCTTGCTTATTGACTCGTGGAGATCCTGCAGTTGTATTGTTATTTAAGTATTGAGTTTGAAGATTTTTACAAATTCCTGATATTAATCCTTTGTAAACAATGATCCTGGTGTAGTAGTCACTGCATTTATGTTGCTTGTACTGTTTTCAGAGTTATGTCATGCAGGCTTTCCTCTTCCACATGATGAATTGACTTGATAAGCACTTGGACCTTTGAAGTTTTGTGGAAAACCATACTTCTTATAACATTTGTCAATAGTATGACCATTCTTTCCACAATAAGTGCAGGAATAAGTCTTCTATTCTCAATTGCCTATAAAACTAACATGTTTCCTGAAATTATTAATGCCTGCACTATATAGTGCAATGCTGCTTGTTCCTTCAATATTGTTAGTAGAAGTCTTACCACCAGTGCTGGTATTTGGATGTTCAGAAGTATTAGTCATTTTCTTTTCGGCTTGTACAACCATGGAAAAAACTTTGTTAATAGAAGGAAAGAGACTTATCAACAGTATTTGAGACTTTACAAAACCTGATCACATAGTCAGATTCCATGAATTTATGTATCTCATGTACTGCTCCACAAGAACAGTTAGGCAATGGTTTAAAGATGGCCAATTCATCCCAAACAATTCTCAATTGAGTGAAGTATTCACTTACTGAGAGATTTCCTTGTTTGATCACTTGCAACTCCTCCAAGAGATCATCTAGCCTAAACTGATCACCATTTGAAAATTTGTCATGGAGATCCATCCAGACTTCTGTTGTTGTGTTAATCCAGAGCACACTTTATGCTATAGAGGTGAATACTGAATTCAAAATCTAGCTCATTGCCATGTTATTGCATTGCTCCCAAGCTGCTAGGTTTCTGTCATCATTATCTGGCTTTACAATGCTTCCATCTACAAAACCTAGCTTGTTCTTTGAAATGAGTGAAATCCTCATTGATCTACACTATGAATTATAGTTATTACTAGTGAGAATCTTAGGTACAAGGACAACAGAAGAATTCTCACTAGGATAGTGAAGGGATTCATGGGCGGAAACTCGTTCCAAACACCCATGGATCCTCCCCTGAAGGATCCGCTCATATGAAACAATTCGAAAAAACAGCAAGAAAAACTTACGGTTTTGGATTCAAGAAGCTACTTCTTGAATGGAGGATGACGTTTCTTGGATCGGATGCTGCTACCGATTGATCTCCCTTTGCGGAAAGTCCCTCTACCGGTATCCACGCGACGATACGGGCAGCGATTGCTAGCTCTTCGTCTTTTCTGATTTTCGGGAATTAGAAAGAAAAGGAGAGGTAGAGAATATCAAAATCTGATTTCGGTTTTCTTGTTTAATTGCGGCTGAAGCATTAACCTTCTAGGTTTCGGCTAAGAGATGTTATATAGAGTGTGAGAGTTTGTTACTAGAACAACTCCCACCTCTACTCAACTTCTCTCGGCGGTGGGAGTCTCGGAATCCAACGTTCTCTATACTTTCACTTTGGTAGTGGGAGTCCTTATCGGATAATAACTCCCACGTAATCCCGACTATAGGTAAAATACCGAAATTGCCCCTATCTCTAATTCGAATAATAAACACTTTATTATTTTCAAAAAAGTGAATGTCAGATACAATGAACCTAGACACATTTTAGATTCATTGAATCTGGACATGAAGCCCGTTAGCTCGTCTATGCGTGTGACCCTATAGGTTCATATCACAATGGCAATGAAAACACACTTAGTAGTAGTGTGAGTTCATAAATCACAAGCGGTCCCCTAGCGGGGACATTGTGACTACCCAAAGTGAATGAATATACAACGGAACCTAATATCAATCTACTATTTAATCCCTTTGTCTCGCGATATCCTAATTAAGCATAAGGCATGGTGGTCGTCACCCTTATTAAGCTTAATTGTATTTATGCTCGATCTCCAGGTAGACTGTTTTCGACAAATAGCATTTGATAACCACTTTATCAAATACATTTGAGCACGTGCCATGCATTTAAACAGATCTTTTCCCTATCGAGGGGCCCATGGATATATCTCTCTAATAATAGAGAGGGACAAATTCCTTACAATGTCTCTCACATTCAAGCTATGATAGGACACTACGTCCGATCATCGATCGTATTGATTACTCGTTACAAGTAACGTCCCGATCGAGTCAAAACGTGGCTCCATTCATACTAGAATCAATGAAGACATAAGGTCTAAGGATTCTAAAATAGTATTGAGGAAGTAATACTTATGACTTAAGACCATGAAGTATTACTTCTCGACTGGATCATGTCCAATACAATGTATCCCTATATATTGCATCTATGATGTGATTTGTATCCATTACACATGATCAGTAAAACAAGATCATCAATCAACAATCATACTAGTTTTATTTCATAGTAATTAAGCATTACATAAAACTAGGGACTTCTAGAATAGTAATTACATAAGCTAATGAGTTTTACTATCAAATCACACATTTGATAATCAAAAGCAAAATTAACTATTCAATTACATGCTCAAAAGATAACAAAACGCACAACATGTGCTAATGGTCCTGGGGCACTACTAACAGATGGAGATAAAATGGATTACTAATGGAATTCTCATTACTAATTGCCATTAGAGTTCAAACAGATTTAGTAATTGAAGAGAAGAAATCAAGAACAAAACAGTTGCTCAGCTAGAAGCTCAGCTCTGATACCAGGTTGCGAGTAAGAAGAAGAGATCATGGAACCTGAGGAACAATTAATGTATCGAAGCTTGAAAAGATGTCGGTGAATTATTGAAACATCAAGAAAACATATCGGGTCTATTTTGATTGGGTTTGGCTTGAGATTGGTTTGGTTTGGTCTCTTTTGGAGGGAAATTTGGCCTCTAAAATAGGCGAAAGAAATTCAAATTCAAATTTTTTTCTTTAAATAATCGTTCAATTCCAAATTTTTGATTGAAAAATTGTCGGGAGATGTTCAAATTCCAAATTTTTGAGGCCATAATTTGGATTTGGACGATTATTTGAAAAAAAAAATTTGAATTTGAATTTTCCCGCCTATTTTAATTGGCCAAATTTCCCTCCAAAAGTGAGACCAAACCAAACCAATCTCAAGCCAAACCCAATCCAAATAGACCCATCATAAAATCATCAGTTATCGAAGCTTGAAAAAAGTCCCATGAACTTTAAGGAATTTCTTTGTAAAATTTTATTTCCTGAAACTAAAATGTGCAACATTTTAAAATTTCTCTTCTTCTTAGATTCGTCGCTTAGAAACCTGTAATACAAAAAGAAAATAGGGAAGAGTTTATAATCATGATTTTTTCTTGAGTATATACCTCATTTTGGACAAAAATAATTTCTGCCTTTCGGAAAGTAAACAAACCTTTGTTCTTGTACTTTTATGGCAAATTGGTCATTATTATCCCTAAACAATTTATAACTTGTTCGCAAGGTCCTACATGAATAATATTGGACATTAAAATCTCCAAACAATTTATTATTGGTATATAAGGTTCTTCCGTCCAAAAATATGTTAGTCAACTATGAATTCAAATTTTTATTGAGTCAACGGGAATACTTTTAAGGGTATAATCGGTATATCACAATTACCCCACTTCTTTACCCTCATCACCCCGAGTCACTCTCCGCCCATCCTTATCCTCACCTAGCACTGTCAAACGGACCACTAGTCCGCGGACCGATCCGTGGTCCGCGTTTTTTGGACGGATTTGGACCAAGCTATTCATGGTCCGTTTAAATGCGGGCCATTTTAGCCCGCTCCGTTTGGACCACGGACCAAGGCGGACCGGACCGGACCCGGACCAACCCGCATTTAAATTAATATATATAAAAACATATTTTTTAAAGTTTTACTTCTCATTTTTACAATTTGTTTTACAAATATTTTCAAAAATAAACAACAAAACTCAATTTTTAAGCTTTATATTCTTTTTTTTCAATTTTTCTTTTCAATTTTTAAAAATAAAAACAAAAAAAAAGTCATTTTTAAGCTTTATTTTCTTTTTTAAAAATTTATTTTTAAAATTAATTTGGTCCGCGGACCGGCCCGTTTAACCCGCGGATTTCTTATGGACGGGTATGGACTAGGATTTTCTTGGTCCGCAAAAATTGGTTCAAATCCGGCCCGGTCCGTTTTAGGATAATCCGCGACGGACTGGACCGGACCGGACCAACCCGTTTGACAGTGCTACTCACCACCAACAATCACCCACCCACTTCTTCTGCAACTTCCGGTCATCATCACGGCCCCTACCTCCTCTACCCCCATCCCTCAATAATGCTCCACAACCACAACCACCCCACCTCTAAATCAGTGACCACTACATCATTCTCATCTTCCATAAGCTGAAACAAGATCCCCAAACCTTGAAGATGGAGATGGAGATGAACAAGCAAAATCAGTACTCAAATCTAGCCAAGAACAAACAAATCAATTAGCAAACAAGAGCCCCGATTAAAATAAGAAGATGTCGCAAATATTTGAATAACAAATAAATCAACATAATATTTCAATATCAAGTAAATCAACAGAATGCAAGAATAAATAAATCAAGAAAATCACATCTCAATTCATCCAAAACTCAAATATTATTTCCCCACTTCAGTAATTTCTTCACCATCCACCACCTTCAATTTTTTTTCTAAGTGATGACATGTATTGTCTCAATGCTTTTATTGTCTTGTCTAATTGTTGGAAGAAATGGATGATTATATATATATAGTTGTCTTCTCCTTGTGATTGAAATTATTGTCCCTAAATAATTGGTTTAAGAATATGAAAGCTTGATTGATTTTAGAATTTTAGAATATTGGATTGAATCTAGAAAATGGTTCAACAATTGGTTTGTTTTTAATTCTCTGGTTTTGTACTCTTGTGAAGGGGAAGGGGTGCGTCGGGAAGAAGGGGTAGGGGTAGGAGTGGGGTGAAAATAACCATAACTACCCCTACAAGTTTTTGTTTTGACTCAACTGTTTTTCTCAAATTCATGTTGACCGTAATATTTTTGACTGAAAGACCTTTTATACTAATAGTAAATTTTTTAGGAATTTTTATGTCCATAATTAATCTTTAAGGACCTTACGTTTGTGTATAAATTATTTAGGGACAAAATCCATTAATTTGCCTCCTTTTATGGACTGAATCAATTTACAAGACGTCCTAAATATATTTTTTCCACTATTCCGGCTAAAAATGAGCACGTAAGCAACAAATGTCGATATGCCTGGGTTTATTCTTTTCGAATTCACCAATGAACCAATTACCCACTACCCAAACCCATTTTATATTTAAAAATCCCCGCTTTTTATATATAAAATCATAAAACCAATCCATTTCTTCCTTCTTCCTCCAACAATCCGTGGATAACCCCATCCCCATCCCCAGTCACCATATGCAGCTAATGTAGAGAATCTTCCACTTATATTGTCCAATTACTAGGTGTAGGGACTCTTATTTTATACAAATATGAGTTTAAATTTGATCTCTAATAGGTATACTGCAAGATGCAAGGATGATTGTAGATGTCCTAAGGTTGTTGCTCTGTATACATCTCGGGTAAGATTTGAGGTTTTATTCCAATGTATGATGACTTGATGTTGCATTAGAAATATCTTAGTTAATTTTATTTTTTAATTTAAAGGAGGGAGGATGTCGTTAATTCGAGTGGATCGATAATCCAACATCTTCTCAATCGAGCAATTTATTACACTGTTTATGACTATTTAAGATTTTCTATCTTTAATGTATCTATTAATGCAATATGACATTGAAATAGAACACAGTTGTATTGCAAAATAACCAATGCTTTTCTACACGTGCAATATTCCATTCAAATTACAGAATTCCTTTGCAAAATAACCAATTACAGACAGCTGCAATCCATTTACAAAAGCATAAAAATTGATCCCTAAAGTGCTGCAAAATACATGACAATTGAACTGCTATTGAACCTAATGTTCAGGCAAAACATCAACCAAATGCCAACCTATTGTTTAGACAAAATAAGCAACTAAAAACATTGTTTAAAATGACCATTCATAAGTACCAAAAAATGGTTCAAAATAACCCATCATAAGTACAAAAAACGAATTCCCAAAAATATAGCTAATGATCCCCAAGTCTTCAATTACTTGGTTTATCTCTTAATCTCTTCAATTTCACCCTAATGATGATCCCCAAGTCTTCATCAATGACTTGTGAAATGTGATTATTTTCATCAATACCTGCAGCATCATCATCTTCCCCAAAGTCATCCACCTCAGCTTCTCTTCCTCTTCCACAAAGTCATCCTCCTCAGCATCATCTTCCACAGAAGCATCATCTCTTTCATCTTCAGGCATTGCACCTTCTTCATCATCATCAGATTGAGTCTGCCAAATAATATTTAATGTTATTAGAATCAGTTTGTTTCCAATCTAAGCAACTAAGAGTACATACAAACTAATACTTATTACCTTTGCAATTACTTTTCCTTTTCCTTTTTTCTCTGAAACTGGGTAGCCCCGCTTGTTGTGTCCAAGTTCTTTACAGTTGTTGCACTTGTCCATGTTAATTTGAACAGGTTGAACACCTACATATGGAGATTCACTGATCTCAATGCCCTTTGCAATGGTACATTTTCTTGCATATTGACCTGTTTGATACAATTCCTGCAAGTTGATATCTTTCCATGCCTTGACAGTTTGGTTGTTCCACGACCACATTTTGGTTCCAAATGGTCATTTCTTCTTAACTTTTCGGATCTACCGGGAGCTTAAGCTTTTTGAGTAGCAAAACAGGCTTTTTTTTCCAGTCCTAGGCCAAAGTTGTGGAGCACTAATTAGGTTGACAACATCATCATGAGCCTTTACAAATGATGAACAATGAAATGCTTCACTTACATATTTTTCTACTTCATCATCAGCAACTATTATGACACTACATGCATGAATACAAGAGATTCCACAAAGTTGCCATTTTCTACAAGAACATGTCCTATGCTCTAGATCAACAACATATTTATCACCATATGCACCCTCTAATTGATACTTAAATCCCCCAACAGCCCTAGAAATGAATGCATTTGCTCTAGAAACTAGTTTTTCAAGATATGTGTTAATTCTAGGGCAAAGTAACCCATCCTACTTTCTAATCAATTTCCTCTTTGTTTGATGCCTTGTCACCAAATATGTTCTTATTGACTCAATCATGCCTAAGATAGGTTTACTTCTAGCTTGTATGATAACAACACTAAAACTCTCACAAAGATTGTTTAATGACATATCAGACTGTGAGTGAGTCTTAAAGAAAGCCATAGACCAGTATTATCCATTACATGTCTCAACTAACCATTCATGAGCTTTAGGGTCTTAATACGCTCAATTTTTTCCATGTTGTCCAAGAATTAGTTAGGGTGAGTTGAAGTGGCACATCCCCACAGATTCACCTTCAATACATTTCCAGCAAAATGTTTTCTAAAATTCTGATGTAGATGTCTAACACAGAATACGTGTTCAACCATGGGCAGTCGTTGATCAGCAACTTCAATCAACCCCTTCAAAATCAAAACAGTAATAAATGCAACAAGATAATCAACAATCTAAATCAATAAACATTATAAAAATAGTACATATATTTAACAAGATAATAAGAAACAATGCTTTTTTCATATCACTTATCAGAGTCCACTTCTATTGGTCTTCAAACCCAAGATCTGCCTTCAAGATATTAAGAAACCACAACCAGGTCTCCTTGATTTCTGCTTCTGAAATCTCAATTTCCAATGGATATAAGGAGTTGTTTTGATCAACTCCTTCTGCAGTCAATAAAATACTAGGATGGAGGCCTCTCAGATGTCACCCATCCAGACCAATCACTCTCCTACAACCCTTCAGAAAACCTCTTTTAAGTTCACCCAAACACATAAAACTTCAAAAATCTCTCATTCCAGTACCATCCACATCAGGCATCATACCAACATTCTTCATTTGATCTGATTGCCTAAGTTCTTCTTTGTAATCGCACACTTTGTTATACATATCATGGTATCTTCCTTCTATAATATCCAAAGCTATTTTCCTAGTTATATAAACAATGTGATGTGAAATATTCACTTAAAAATCAATGAAAATTTTATCAATAAAGTCATGAACTAGAATCCCATTACTGGCCTTGAAATCTTCCAAATAAGTTCTGGCCAGAAACTTAGGACCAACAATTGTTGGTTATCACTACCACACATATGTAACTCATGATATCTCTTAATCTGCCAGTCGTAAGTTCTCGCAATCCTAGAAGAATAAATCTTCCAACTAGATCCCCTCATCCCAGAACATGTAACAAGACTTTTCTACTATTAGGCCAGGTGACTCTAATAAACTTACCCATCTTTGCCTTGTGATTTTTGAATGCCTCATTCAACTCTGATTTACTGTTAAATATCATACCTAGCTTGAACTGCGGATTTTTCATGTCAATCTCAGGTCTGAACCTCTCAATTTTTAGTCTTGGGGTTCTTTTTTCAGCTTCACCATCCCCCCTCCCCCTCCCAAAAAAAAAAAAAAAAAATCAAATTCCTCATCATCAAAACTTAAACTTTGAAGTTCATCATAGTCATATTCATCATATTTGTCATTCTTAAGTCCCCCATCTACCATAAACTCAACATTATCCCTTAATAGATTGTTATTCCAATCAACAACATTTGACCAAATTAACAACTCTTTCTCACTTATCTCATTTTCAGTATCACAGAATGAGGAAACTTCTAATGATTTCTCATACTCTGAAGGGTTGTAATCCATATCAGATTCATCACTGATTTCATTCTCAGCATTTACTTTCTTTACCCAAATTGTGCCTAAATTAACATATTCATTCGGTGAATTACAAAAGACATCAGTGGATGCATTAATGGTGTCCATAGAAAAATTTACAGGCCTAGAAGATATACTAATATGTTCATCTTCATGCATACCCATTGGTGGTGACCCAAAATTGACGCCTCCAACCCTAGACCCACTGCAACTATTTAATTTTTTTTTAATATGTTTTTAATCCACAAACGGAAGTACGCATAGAGTCAATATATCTAGAGAAATTTGAAACATACTTAGTAATATAGGAGTTACTCTATCAAGTAGGGAAATTCTCATATTTAGAACTTTTCATTTTTCACATTGAGTTTATTGTACGGATTGTTTAATTTTGATTTTTTTTTCTTTATGCATTTTTTACCTACCAATAAAAGACTTCCATTCAATTTTCTGTTAAAGTCCCGTCAAGAAAATTGCGTGTATCTCACATGGGGTACTCTCTAAGTGTATTTTTGGAAGTTCAATACAAATTTCCACACTAAAAGAACTAAAGGTATCCATTTATGAAAAGAAAAAATATCAATACTTAAGGAAACAAACAAAACGGCCCAACCAAAGATCAATATGGGTGCCAATAAGAAACAGTCATGCCGAGAATTACGGAACGGCTAAAGACGGGGGCAGGAAGCCGTTAGGAGACAAGACCCCGGAGCGGCCAAAACATTCTGTCGGCCAAGATAGACAAACGGAACTCATGGTCATCAGGGATTAGATTTAACATCTCCCTTGACCCAATCTCGAGCTTCATCCACTCTCTAAACGCCACGATCTTCACAAGGGAAATTGGGATTCAGTCAGAATAGTTGTTAAGCGAGAATGGACAGTCGGACAGGCCAAAAAATGGAGAAAAATGCGCAACTACCACTCAGCCGAAGTAGGATTATCTTACCTATGTTCTCCATCACGACCATGACATGTGGGACATGCCCAATTCACCAAATCATGACAGGAATGGACATAATTCAATGCGAGAAACATTTTCACAAAACAAATATAAATAGAAGACAAAAAGGAAGAGCAAGGACACGATCATCAACAATCAAAGTGTCTTTTATACAATCTTTATGCACTTTCCTTAGAGCTCTGCACTTAGATTCATGTAGTTTAACTTAGCTATTTGGAATCTGTTAGAATTTTTACTTGAGGAGTTGTCCAATAACACATACTTATATTAAAATTCAGCACATGGACTAGGTTTTGCGAGTGAGAAAATTTTCCAATAACTCATACTTAGCGTTAAGGTTATCAACTTGACCCGAGACAGGTTTTTTGCGTGAGATTTTTGTCCAATAATGCATACTTGGACGAGTTAACCTTTTTCCAAGTGTAAACCATGTTGTAATAAGGAATTTGAAGTGTGAATACAAGGTTCGGACAACTAAGCGTTTTAGCTCGACACTCGACCGGGTTTTATATGTGGCAACAATAACTAATGGAAGTGTCAAATACTTTAGAACATTCCAAAATAGATAGTAGGTCAATAGAAATTGGATAGAGGGGAGTGTCAATTAATATGAAACCCACACTCAATAAATTGAAACCCCAAAAAATTATGCATAATTACAGAGTTGTTTTTAACAGAATGGCCATGTTTTGGCAGAATGGGAATCACGTGGCCATGTTTTTTTTGCCGAATATTTATTTTAGCATCAACGGATTCCTGAAATCCATTTTTCATCAAAGACGGATTCTTTTGATGACTTGTCAAAATTTAGGGTATGTTAGAGTTTTTGGGTATGTTAGGGTTTTAGGGTTTCTTAGGGTTAGATGTGGTGAGATGAGGTTTTATGGTATATTAGGGTAATTGTGAGTATATTTATGGTTTTTAGGGTGTAGGGTAATTGAGAGTTTGTTTAGTGTATCTTAGGGTTTAGCGCATGTTTGGGTATGGAAATGTATGTTAGTGTTTATGGTATTTTAATAAAATTATAATAAAATTGTACAAAAGAATGAAAAAAATGTATAATAAAAATAAAGTAAATCCATTAAAATGAATAACTAAAGTAAACAATCATAATGTAAAAGTAAAAAAAACAACTAAGATAATACAAAAAAACTTCACAAAGGGTTAAGCGTCCATGGCACCCGTCTTCTCGGATTGGACCTAATCCAATTACGCCTGCCATCAGGAATCCGAAACAGCGTACCAGTAGGCATGCTCTCGACTATACAACCCTCTAGGTCAGTGAGCAATTGGTCTTCTTCTAGTACTGGAGCCTCTTAGGTTGCCTCAAGTCCAAAAGAGAATGATGGACTAGAAACGTCAAATCCATAGGACTCGCACCTCTAGATGAAGAACGAATGTCCCATGCATCATCGCTAGTATACCAATCTTCCTGGATAAGCGGAAGGGATGGACAATAATGATCTCATGGACCGGGTGGACTAGGTGTGTGATTTATACTTGAAAATGAACGAGGAAGCTCTGTATCTCCACGTATGGCCATTTAGACAATCATGAAACCCATGACCCAACTCTGTTGCGACCTGTGCAACCGCGGAAGCCTACAAAAATAAACAAGAGTGAGATTATTTGTTGTAAATTAACAATATTAAATTTAAAAAAAAAAAAAAAAAAAATCTTTTAAATCACTTACAAGGATCTGATCCGCAGAGCCGGTCTACTGAATTCGATTGTTCGAGGAGCGAGTTCCCTATACAATTAAACAATAGAGAGATTATTTGTTGTAAATTAATAATATTAATTTTTTTTAAAAAAAAAACTATTAAAATCACTTACGAGAATCTGATCCACATAGCCGGTTGATTGAAATCCAATCGTTCGGAGAGTGAGTTCCTAATTACGAGAGTTCCCCTCAAGCATCAACGTAATCTCCCGGTACCACTGTATGCAATCATCCCTTAGTATATCAATAGAACCAGTGGATAATGTGGAACCTACAACCTAGTAGTGATGTCTGTCTTTCCATGCCAGTATATAATCCTGGTGCTAATTGCCCCAATTAGTGCTAGTCTTTTCCTGGAGGGTGACTCGGTTTATATTACTGTAGGGAGCGTATGGAAAACCGCGTGTACGAGCAGGATGCGAAATGATCTGATCAAAATCGAACTGTCTCATAACTCTATCAAAATAAGAATTATTAGCCACTTTGATCATCAACGTTTTTTCGTCTAGCCACTTTGGTCAAAATTCAAGTTTTTTAACTTATTTCATCATTAAACATTTTTCGGCCTGCCATTTTTGTCAAAAATAATTTTTTTAACTTTTTTCATCACTAAAGTTTTTTCATTCTGCCATTTTGGTCACTAAAGTTTTTTCGGTCTGTCATTTTGGTCAAAAAATTTAGTGACCTAAATGGCAGAATGAAAATACTTTAGTGAGCAAAATGGCAGAATGAAAAAACTTTATTGATCAAAATGGCAGATAGAAAAAACTTTAGTGATGAAAAAAGTTAAAAAAATCATTTATGACCAAAATGGCAGGCCGAAAAATGTTTAATGATGAAATAAGTTAAAAAACTTGAATTTTGACCAAAGTGGCTAGACGAAAAAACGTTGATGATCAAAGTGGCTAATTATTCATCAAAATAATGTTGCACATACTAAACGAATCTCGCGGAAACTAAGCTCCCGAGCAACCACGACATCGACAATCTCCACAGGGTAGTGTTGCCAAATAAACTACAAAGGAGAAAATAAAAGTTAATAATTATTCGAATTTAACAAAATCGTATAAAATTGACTAAAATTTAATAATTACCCCTGTTGAAAATTCAAGGAATCAAATTGATCCCTGAAGACAATTAACTGGTGTGCGAGAATGTTATGTATATCCCTTGCGGCATTCAACTTAGCACCGAAAGCAGCTCCAACTAGAAAGCTCTATGTTGGAACCCTCCGGTGCTGCTGGCGAAATATAGTAATCTGCTCATATGCCCACAACTAATAATTTAACAAATTAATTAAATATTAAATATTAACAAACAAAACGCTTAAATAAAAAATTACGTTGGTGTCCTTCGATTCCGTACGAGAGGAAATTCACACCGGCCTTTACAAGAACACCAGGATGCCACTCCCCCAAGAATATGTCTCAACATCTTCTATATCCTCTGATAATAATAGGTACCAGAAATGCAACCTAGATGACGACTTTTCCGAAAAAAGTAAACTACCTATGAGGATAAGAGTAAACCCCTGACGCTTTGATGCACTGCAACCTTGCTAGCATCATCAGGGAACGTAGACTGAAGACGGGCAAGAATGACACTCTTGTTAAGGAAATTACCCCTAAAAGAGCGCTCCACGTGATTAAACCCCAACAAATTCCTCACAGGGACCCTCCATTCATCTTGACTTCTACAACAAATTTCATTTAAAGTAACTGTTTGTCCCTCAACATGCAGTCCAAAAAGGACACCAACGTCCTCAAGGGTGATGGTCACCTCCTTGCAAGCAAGGTGAAAATTATGGGTCTCGAGGTGCCACCTCTCTACTAGGCGGTCACTAGGGCATAATCAACATGTATACTTCATATTCGGCTTAAACCTCCAAAGCTCAATCTATCAATAAGGTCTAAGACTGCCCGATTGGTCTGTCTACTATAAAGTTGTCAAAACTGGATGTCACACCGGATATGAGTCATAGGCACGTCTTCCTTCTAAAAATATAATTAATGAAAATAAAAACTGTATCAATATCCAAAAAAATACCAATTTTGATAAAAAATACCCAAAAAAATAGAGTCATGTGATACTAATTATACCAAAACATTGTCATTATAATAAAAACAAACTCACAATGACATCATTGCATACAATCTACCCTTACGTAATTGCATACACTCTACCCTTAGTGTGGACTTGAGAACAGTGACAGAAGCTGTGGACGAAAATAACCTTTCTTTTGTCTATCAAAAACAAACTACAGAATATATAAAGAAGTATCTGCACTAAAAGAAGATTTCAATAGAGCATGAAAATGATGTATTATTAGCCATGAGTGACAGGTAAACATGTAGGTAGTGGATTCATTGAAGGAGCTTCAGTGGTCATCAAAATCTCAAAAAGAAAACAAAAAAAAGTCCCCCAAGTGCACATTCATGGTGATCCATGTAATTTTCAATCAACCAACCAGTGGATACGTCATCTTCTTGAATCCATCACTCCACAAGTTCTCCATGCACTTTTTCTTGATTCTGTCAAATCCCACTAAGGATAAAAACATAAAGTCTTGTCAGCATTTTTAGCCCATCTCAATTGAAAAAACAGAGACAGAACAAATTTCCCTCACCCTATAAGTACAAACTATATTTACGAAAAAGTTTAAGAGCTAAGCACTTTTGTCTAAAAATTGGCTAAGGGAAAAAATGACATTTCTGCCCTTTAGGGGGAAAAAAACTACCAAAAAAAGGGAAATTATTGGGTTGAGTTGGCAAATCAAGTTGACATGGAAAAAGAGGGCAGGGTGAGATGGTTGGGCAAGTGGTTTATGTGGAAAGGAAGGAAAAAAAACTGACAAAAGGCTTTGGAAATGCAAATAGGGTCAACAACAAAATAATGTGATGATTTGACTTTTGCAGTTGGTATGTAGAGTGTTTCCCAGATTTTGGGTTTAAATTTTGCCAAAATTACCAGAAAAAACACAATAATTCTTTCCAATTGACATATCCCTACTCCTATCATTTCCCTCCAATGGAATATTCAGCTAGAAAAAAAAACCATTATGGTTAGACAAAATGGAGTGATTTTAGTGAGTGATGATGAACAAACTCCTATTCAAGTGGATGATTCTGAAGCTTATTATTGTGGTGGAGAAAATATCGTAGTTACCGGACATATGGAGGAGAAAATTCAAAATCAGGTATTCTCCGATTTAAGATTTGGGTCTCTTTTTAATACTATGGATGAGTTATATATGGAAAGAGGATACAGTGTGACAAAAAAAAATCCATTCAAATGGTTATAATAGTAATGTTAGAAAATACATCAGCATTAGTGTTGGAGTTTACATTTAATATAGGTGCTCAATTGGATTGGACAAAATACCCAGTCGACCGAGGGCTGTCTCGAGTCGACCGGACTTTTGGTCATTCCGGTCATCCGAGAACCATTTATGTTGTCGACTGGACTAGTTGGACTTGGTCAAAACCGGCACATCTACATGTGTGAGAAAGTGTGTGTGTGTGTGTGTGTGTGTGTGTGTGTAAGGAATGAGTGGGAGAGAATAGTGGGGAAATGGGGTTAGTGGGTGATTCCGTTAACACCACAAAATTGATGAAAAGTTCACTTTTATTTTATGAATTACTCTATATTCTATCTACTCTCTCTCAGCCGAAAATCTTAGAAGCAAAAACCAGATTTTTCCTTCTTCATTTTCTTACACACTCTCAAGAACAATAAAGAGAAGAAAATTCGATTTTCTTGTCTCTTTGATTCCGGTTTTCCTAAGTAATATATACTTTGTGGATTCCGGGAAAAAGGGTTTTTCGTTTTGAACTAGCATTTGGGACTTGCAGTGACAAGCTCAAAGGTTGGTGTGTGGATACCAATAGAGACAGGAGTCTTTTGGCTGCTGTTGGTGAATTCAAGTAGTAAGTAGATCGACGGAAAGGAATAACTCATAATCACTGGATTTTGGATATTTCTCGTAAGTAGATCCTTTAAAGAAACGTAACCCCGCGTGATTATTTTCACTGCGTTTTGGGGGTTACGAATTTTTCCTTCAAGGTGTATCAGAGCCTATCACGAGAACCCAATAATCTAGTTATGTGTTATTTTGCTGTTTTAGTAGTTGATAATGCATGTCATATGATGTTTTACTTTTTACAGCCTCTAGGAAGTCATTTAAGTGTTAAACAAATCCTGGAACGAATTGTAAAATTCGTATTTTTGGATGTTTTCTATTTTCTGACAAATATTCGGTAGATCGGACATGAGTTAGAAAATAGGATTTTGCTATTGCCTAGATTTCGGACGACCGAGAGTATGGTCTGGGTCGGCCGAAAAGGGGCAGGCAGTGTAATTTGCGCTTTTAGCTTGATTATGTGTGTGTTTTGAGCATGTTTCATTGTAATAGCCTTTGACCAGTGGTTTTTATTATAATATGACATGTGTGTCGCGCCTTATCTTTTATCTCTTGTTGTAAATTTTAATCTCGAATGTAACTTGAGAATTCTTTCCATTATGTAAAAGTTTTAGATTAGGATTCTATTAATTTTACATATGTAACAAGTGATGAAGGAAGGGATCCATCAGATGGAGGAAACCACGAGGAGGCGGAAGATAATAGATAGGATTTATTGTTTTCCACATTTAGATTGACCTAGGATTTTCTGTTGGCTCGGAAAATCCGCATAGGGCTATTACTATGTCATGTTTATTTACTGTTTTATGTATTTTGCATGAGATGCATGATGCATGTTTACGATATTGATTTTAGCATGTGATGCATATTCAAACGTATAATCAGATTATACACCGTTTGGTGAGACAATTTTAAAAATCCCTCAAATTTTAAATATTAAGTCTATTGCCTTCCAAGTAGGGCCCTCGTCAAGTCCAAGATTGACAGTAGTGTGAACTTCCGAATTAAATAAGCGTTTGTCTATCCTGGTAAGGCGTGAAAGATAAGTTAGTGATATCCACCGGTCAACCTTAGGTTATACTTAACCGGATTATCTCAATTGTTGAGAATTCGGAGGAAAAATGGTTAAGATGTACAATTATGTACTGAGGGTAATCATTACCTACTTAACCAACCAAGAGTCACATAATTGATATGATTAGCAAACGTTGCTTACCTAAAGCGTCTTTTCGAGTATAGTAGCCAAGACTTCCTTGAGAATGAAGAAATAGGGATTTTGGTCCTACTAGAAAGTCTTAAACTTTCCGAATGAATACTTGAGGGTTATTCATTTGAAGAAAATAGTGGGAAAGTCATTGTGATCCGTCCTTGAGAAGGACAAACTTGAGGGAAGATACTTCATCAACTGGTATCAAAACCTGAGAATCGTTCTCAAGCACAATAAAAAGTTGTATGTTCTCGAGGAACAAATTCCTGATCCACCAGTCGCAGGGGCTCTGGCTGCTGAAAGAAATGCTTATCGTAAGCATCAAGATGACGCAGTAGATGTGTCGAGTCTTATGTTAGTGACCATGACCTCTGAGCTTCAGAAGCAACATGAGGAAATGAGAGCTTTCAATATGAGTAATAATCTAAGGCAACTCTTTCAGGGTTAAGCCCACCAGGAGAGATTCGATGTGTCGAAGTCTCTCTTTCAGTGCAAAATGGTAGAGGGAACCAGTCGAAACTCACGTTCAGAAGATGATAGTGAAGGTATTCATGGGCAGAAACTCGTTCTAAACACCCATGAGTCCTCCCCCGAAGAATTCGCTCATACTATAGGAATCGAAATATCTAGACAGAAACTTACTTTTCGGGTTAAAGAATCTGATTCTTGAATGAAATATGCTGTTTCTTGGATACGTTGCTGCCACCAATGGATTTCCCTTTGCGGAATGTCCCTCTACCGGTATCCACGCTACGAAACGAATAGTGATTGCTAGCTCTTCGTTTTTCTGAGTTTCGGGAATTAGAGAGAAAAGGGAGAGGCATAATAGAAAATCTTATTTTCTAGGTCTTTTTGGTATTTTGGCTGAAAAGCATTAACCCCTAGGGTTTCGGCCAAGAGAAGTTTATATAGGGAGTGAGAGGTTGTTTCAAGCACAACTCCCACGTCCTATCCACCTCTTTTGGCAGTGGGAGTCTATAACTCCTACGTCCTCTAGACTTCTGTTGGTAGTGGGTGTCTTTATCGGATAATAACTCCCACGCAATCCCAGCTATACCGAAAATTCCCCTTATCTCTAATCCGAATAATAACGCTTTATTATTCTCAGAAAAATAAATGTCAGGCACAATGAACCTAGACACATTCCAGATTCATTAAATCTGGACATGAAGCTCGTTAGCTAGTCTATGCGTGTGACCCTGTAGGTTCATATCACAATGTCAATGAAAACATACTTAGTAGTAGAGAAGGACAAATTCCTTACAATGCCTCTCATATTCAAGCCATGATAGGAAGCTACATCCGATCATCAGTCATATTGATTACTCGATTAAAAGTAACGTTCGACTGAGTCAAAACGTGTCTCCATTCATGCTAGAATCAATGGAGACATAAGGTCTAAGGATTCTAAAATAGTATTGAGGAAGTAATACTTATGACTAAGGACCATGACATATTACTTCTCTAACAGATCACGCCCTATACAATATATCCCAATATATTGCATCTATGATATGATTTGTATTCATTACACATGATTAGTAAAAACATAATCATCAATCAAACATCATACTAGTTTTATTTCATTGTAAAGAACATTACATGAAACTAGGGACAACTAGAATATTAATTACATAAGCTAATGAGTTTTACTATCAAATCACGCATTTGATGTTCATAAGAAAAATTAGCTATTCAATTACATGCTCAAAAGATATAAAACGTACAGCATATGCTAATGGTCCTAGGGCACTACTAACAATCTCCCACTTGCCCTAGGTCCAATCATACATGATCCTCAATCCCCTCGACCTAGTATGACTCTCATGTTTGGGCTGCGGGAGTCGCTTGCTCAATGTATCGGCAATGTTGTCGTCTGTATGAACTTTGCAAATTTTAACTTCTCATCTATCAATGATCTCTCTAATCAGATGGAAACGCCTGAGAATGTGTTTGGATCGTTGGTGAGATCTAGGTTCCTTGGCTTGTGAAATGGCGCCAGTACTATCACAATAGAGGTCCACTAGGTTCACAATGCTAGGGACGACACCTAATTCATCAACAAATTTCCAGATCCAACAGCTTCTTTAGCTGCTTTAGAAGCAGATAGATACTCAGCTTCTGTTGTAGAGTCGGCCACGGTTTCCTGCTTTGAGCTCTTCCAGCTCACAGCACCTCCATTCAAACAAAACACAAAACCAAATTGCGATCTAAAGTCATCTACGTCGGTCTGGAACCTTGCGTCTGTGTAACCATTTACAACCAGACTTCCTTCCTAACCTCCGTAAACTAAGAACATGTATTTAGTCCTTCATGACCTCCGTAAACTAAGAACATGTCTTGATGGTAAAAAGCTTGGAAATAGAGCAAACGTTTCTTCTGGCTCAGGTATTTATGTTATTTTGATTAACTTGTCTACTACTACTTCCTCGTGGGTATTAGATACCGGATGTGATTTTCACATTTTATGTTATAAAGGAGTAGGGAACTGGAAAAAGGCTATGTGGACCTACGCGTTGGCAATGGAGCAAGATTTGCTGCACTAGCTGTAGGAACATATAGTCTTAGTTTACCTTCTGAAATTGTTCTAGATTTAGACAGTTGTCTTTATGTACCTGCATTAACTAAGAATATTATTTCGATCTCTTGTTTTGACAAGATGTGTTTTGATATTTATATTAAAAACCAACGAATGTCGTTATCGATAAATAATGTCTTTTATTGTAGCGCTACATTGTTGAATGGTTTACATTTGCTAGACCTAGAGTCACCAGTATATAAAATAAATACGAGGAGGATAAAGACTAAAGAGTCTAATCTTACATACCTCTAATATTGTCTCTTAGGCCATATAAACGAAAACCGCATTTACAAACTCCATAAAGATGGATTTTGGAATCATTTGATTTTGAATCATATGATGCATGCGAACCTTATTTAATGGGTAAGATGACTGCTTCTCCTTTTACTAGAACTGGAGAACGAGAAAATGAGTTGTTGGAACTGGTGCATAGTGATGTATGTGGTTCATTCAATATCCATGCAAGAGATAGTTATCTATATTTCATCACTTTTACTAATATTTTCAGTAGTTTTGGATACGTATTTCGTATGAAATACAAGTCTAAAGCCTTTGAAAAGTTCAAAGAGTACAAGAATGAAGTAGAAAACTAGCTTGGCAAAAGTATTAAGATGCTTTGATCCGATCGAGGTGGGGAATACTTAAGTCAATAATTTCGTGACTATCTAAAGAGTTGTGGAATTGTTTCACAACTTTCTCCTCCTGCCACTCCTCAATGGAATGGTGTATCCGAAAGGAGAAATCGAACTCTATTAGATATGGTTCAATCAATGATGAGTCACGTGAGCCTTCCAAACTCCTTTTGGGGATTTACTTTAGAAGCAGCAGCTTTAACACTAAATAGAGTTCTATCTAAATCTGTTGAAACGACACCATATCAGATATGGACTTGGAGGCTTCCTAGTATGTCTTTCTTAAAGATTTAGGGTTGTGAGGCGTTTGTGAAACTCCAGCTTTCGACAAGATCAACCAAAAGTCGGTCAAGTACACCTTTGTGGGGTATCCTAAGGAAACTAAAAGGTACTACTTCTATTTCCCAAACGAGAACAAAGTGTTTGTTGCTCGTAACGAAGTTTTTCTAGAAGAGTAATTTCTTTCTCGGAAAACAAGTGGGAGTCACGTGGAGCTTAATGAAGTTCCACAACTTGATGAAATTCCAAGGGAACTTGGTGAAGTTCCAGGCACAAGTGACCTACAGGTGGAATTGGAACAATCTACACAAGCTGTTGTGGAGCCAGTTCCAGAAAACATGAATTGCGTAGGTCTAGTAGAGTTCATAGATCACCCAAAAAAATTGGATTTTTCATAACAGAAGATGGAGATGTTATGTTTATTGATCACAACGAACCTACAACCAACAATCAAGCAATTACTAGTCTAGATTCTGATAAATGGCTTGAGGCCATGAGATCCGAAATGGATTACATGTACACCAACCAAGTAAGGATATTTGTAGATGCGCCTGAGGGGGTAACCCAAATAGGGCGTAAGTGGCTTTTCAAATTGAAAATTAACATGGAAGAGAATGTTCAAACGTACAAGAGGCGATTTGTCGCGAAAGGTTTTAAACAGATTCATGGTATTGACTATGATGAGACATTTTCCCATGTAGTTATGTTCAAATCCATTCCTATCTTGCTTGCTATAGCTGCATACTATGATTATGAAATCTGGCAAATGGATGTCAGAATAATTTTCCTTAACGGAAACCTAGATGAGGACGTGTATATGATACAGCCCGAAGGTTTTGTCGATCCAAAGAATGTAAATAAAGTATTTAAGCTATTGAAGTCCATTTATAGACTAAAGCATGCTTCTAGAAGCTGGAATCGACATTTTGACGAAGTCGTACGCGAGTTCGGTTTTATCAAGAACGTTGACATTCCAACCTTGGAATTTTTAAAGGTCTGGTTGGGGCAATGTTTCTCTATGAAGGACTTAGGTAAAAGCAAACTTCATCTTAGGAGTCAAGATCTAGAGAGATAGATCACGTAGACTTCTTGGCCTAAGTCAGAGTACTTATATAGAGAAAAGCTAAATCAGTTTAATATGCAAGAGTCCAAAAAGGGCCTTTGTCCTATAGCACTTGGTACGGTTCTATCAAGACAACAGTGTGCTAAGACACTGGATAAGAAAAAACGCATGAGTGAGATTCCATATGCTTCAATAATTGGATCTATCATGTATGCCATGTTGTGTACTCGCCCAAATGTCTCCTATGCTTTGTGTATAACGAGCAGATACCAATCTGGATAACCGTCAAGAGCATCTACTAGTACTTGCGAAGGACTAATGACACGTTCTTAATCTATGGTGGAGAAGATGAGCTCATTGTAAGTGGTTACACTGATACTAGTTTCCAAACCGATAGAGACGACTTTAGATCGCAATCGGGTTATGTGTTTGGCCTAAACAACAGATTCTACAACCGAAGCCGAGTATATAGCTGCATCAGATGCTGCTATGAAAGCAGTTTGGATCCGAAAGTTCATCACTGAACTTGGTGTGGTACCTAGCATTACGAATGCAATTGATCTCTATTGTGACAACAATGGAGCCATATCTTAATAAAATGAATCATGGTCTCACCAAAGGTCCAAACATATACTGCGGTGGTATCAACTGATCCGTGAGATCATTGATAAATGAGATGTGAAGATTTGCAAGGTTCACACGGACGATAACCTCGCCGACCTACTGACGAAGTCGTTGACATTGAAATAGCATGATCACCATACTTGTAGCATGGGTATTAGATACCAAGAGAATTGGTCTTATAGATAGTTCTTATGTACAGTAAACATTAAAAGGCAAGGTTGTTGTCTTTAGTGTAAGTGGGAGATTGTTGTATTTCTTTTCATGTGATGAAATTTTAAGGCATGAATTCCATTATTACTGATTTGAATACGGCTGTGCTTTTTGTATTAAAACAGATAATAACGTCCTTAGATAGTTATGCAATCGTTACATTGAACTATTCTAAAATGTCTCTAGTCAATCATTATTGTGGAATTTAATGACAATAATAATGTATAGAGACTAGTATGTGTTGTGATTAAATATGAAAATATTAAATCAAACACATGGGTATTTGATACTGGACTGGCCCACTTATAAGAACATTTCATGGATTGTTGTATAAATGTCAACAATGTTCTTATAATGATTATGTTTGCACCTAAATCCTTCGACTTGAGATCACACTAGATTTCCTTCTTAGCTAATGGTATGCTTTGACGATGTCAAACGCCGACTGTAACTAGATGGGATATAAAGGCGTTTGTTGGGTGTATTTATGAACCATGTCAGGATGAGGTGTGATAGATAGATGATTTGTCCCTCCTATATAATAGGAGTGATATCTTGGGCCCCTTGATTGAGTGAGACTAATTCATGGCCATAAACGAGTGAATTAATATGAGATATTAATGTCACTAGATTAGTCTACTCGGGAATCAAGAAACTGACTAATTGAATGGTACAAGTTTGACATATTTCGTGACTTGTGTTTAATCTAGATATCGAGGACAAAAGGATTACTGTAAAAGATCATATTCGTGGTTACTTGAATCACCGGGACTATTTGTGAATTGGGAGTAATGATGTGTTACTAGATACCTCTCATTACTATTGACAATTGTTGTCACAACCAATATAGCAAATACCTAAAGGGTTGCAAACTATAATCAACTAGATTGGGCTTGTTGGAGTTTACATTTGATATATGTGCTTAATTGGATTGTGCAAAATACCCGGCCGATCGAGAGCTGGCTCGGATCGATTGGACTTTTGGTCACTCCTGTCGACCGAGAACATTTCTACGGTCGACCGGACCAGTTGGACTTGGTCAAAATCGGCACATCTACATGTGTGAGAGAGTGTATGTGTGTGTAAAGAAGGAGTGGGAGAGAATAGTGGTGAAATGGGGTTAGTGGATGATTCTACTAACACCACAAAATTGATGAAAAGTTCATCATTCTCTACACTTGTATTTTATGAATTACTCTCTACTCTCTCTCAGCCGGAAATCTTAAAAGCAAAAAATTAGATTTTTCCTTCTTCATTTTCTTACACACTCTCAAGAACAATAAAGAGAAGAAAATTCGATTTTCTTGTCTCTTTGATTCCGGTTTCCTAACTAATCTATACTTTGTGGATTCCGGGAAAAAGTATTTTTCCACCTTCATAGTTTTGGACTAACATCTGGGACTTCGAATTACAAGAGGTGTGTGGATACCAGCAGAGACATGAGTCTTTTGGCTGCTGTTAGAGAATTCAAGTAGCAAGAATCTGGGCATCGTCGATTAGATCGAAAGAAAGGTATAACTTCTAATCACTAGATTTTTGTTCTTTCTCGTGAGTAGATCCTTTAAAGGAACGTAACCTCTCACGTTTATTTCCACTGCGTTTTGGGGGTCATTAATTTTTCCTTCAATTAGTTGTGATAGAGGTAGAAGTGGATCTCACAATAGCGCACTAAAGGAATTAATTGTCCCGAAGTAATATTAAGGGATAACGTAATGTGTGAGGTATCCAAAATTAATGAAATGTACAACCATGAGTTGGTACCGGAAATGTCGAGGTTTATGAGAGGCCACAGAAAAATATCTCCCACAGTAAAGAGAAAGTTTGAAGTTAATGATAGGGCAGGTATTAGACCATGCAAAAGCATTAGAATGTTTGAAGTTGAAGAATGTGTACCTGAAATTTTAAATTTTCTTAGCAAGGATTATCGTAATTATATTGATATCCTTAGAAAAGACAGATTGGGTCAAGGAGATGTGGATTACATTTATAACATGTTCAACAAAATGCAGTGTTTTTTGGGAAGCATGTTGGATTTTTCTGGTATGATTTAGACAGGTTATGGAAGATGTGTTTTTGGGGAATGATGTTGGTCTCTGCGGTTTGGCATTTTTGAAGAACTGGGGTGAAGAAATTATGATTTTAAAAATTGCAAAAGAGAATGATTTGGCCGCTGGGTTCTTTGGAGCTACTGGTCCTTTGTGCTTTTTTAATGTTGAAGGTGTGTATGATGGTTTAGTAATCAACTCGTGTGTCATTGTCCAATTGTAGTTAAATTCACTTTTCTTTTTTTAGTTTGATAATTTCGTGTAGTAGTCTTCTTCAATGTATTAATGTTCTGTTAGTTTGCTTAATTTCATGTAGTATTCTTCTATAATGTATTCAGTTTCTGACAAGTAATATATATCAGCATTTCTTATATAAATGTTTTTTTTTAATGATTTAAGTGCTTCGTTTCAATTATGTTCATTAGCATTCAGTTTTTCATCCACCAGAAACATAAGTTTACCCAAGTAACTGGTAAAAAAAAGACAAATAACAAAATGGTCAAGGAAATGTGTTCCATGAATGAGTGTTTTTTACAAGAAGATCATCAAAGAATTTCTGGGCAAGGAAAGGAATTGCATTTAGATTCAGAAAAAAAATTGCAGTTAGAATATATGAGGCTATTTGAGAGGAAAGTGGTGAGATTGAGTGATGTCTTAAGCTGTCAGAAATTGAGAAAAGGAAAGGAAAATGCTTATGGTGTAAAAAATACTGGCAAAATGATTACAACTCCATGTTGGATTGATAGGTGGGGTCACTCCGAAATGCTATACTCCCTCTATTTTCAATTAATTGTCGTTTAGGAGATATCTAGGTATCCAAATTAATTGTCGTTTAAGATTGTTTTATTAGTTGTCAACAATTTATTCCAATTATACCCTCAACATTTTCCTTTCTTTATGACAAAGAAGTGAAAGAGAGGGAGGGTGGGGGATAATATTGGAAGTTTAGGTGAAAATGACAACTTCTTTAATTTTCTCAAATTGTCTAAATAGTCTTATATTTAGGAATGGAGGGAGTACTATTTTTTGTACTCAAAATAATAGAAAATACAATAAAGAAGTTAATAAAATTCCAAAGGCAAACTAGTCTTTTCACCTGGCCAATTTGGGATTTTAGCTAATCAACTGACTAAATTTTAACTTCCCAGCAACTCCCTTCCACTAAATAATCTCTGTCTTAAGTTCTCTCTTCACTTTGTGTTTTGCAAGAGAATTAATGTTTTATCAGATTTTATAATAAGATATACTCCCTCCATTCCAAATAATGTTAACATTTCAATTTTTCACTTAGATTAAGAAATTCCTAAAAAGAATAAGAGTCAGAGTCAGAGTCAAAGTCAAAGTCAAAAGACTAATATAACCTCATTAACTACTTCTTGAAAATTGAAATTGTGGTTAAAAGAAAAGAAAGAAGAGGGTAAAAATGGTAAAAGTTCATTGAATGTTCATTGATAGTTCAATGTTAACATTATTTTGGTAAAAATTTGAAGTTTAAATGCTAATATTATTTTGGAATGGAGAGAGTAATAAAAGACCAAACATGACCATTTTTAATTTTGCTGACAATTTAACTCTATAATATTTTATCTCTTTATTCTTCTCTCTTCAACATTCAATGTAAGAGATAGAATTTGAAAATCACCATTAATGAGCATTTTATTTAGAGAGTGAAAGTTAATTTTGTACATATTAAAAAAGAAATGTTGACATATAATTTTGTGCGAGGATGGAGCACAAATTAGTTGTTGGAAACAACAATAAAATCTTGCCTCAAATATTGAAGCAGAAAAGCGAAGTTGTGACTCTAACAAGTAGCAGATATTAGTGTATGGATATTTAGTACTTATTTCATCTGCAACTGAATATTTACTTTTTAGGCAAATTAAACCATTTGGTACTAAATGTATTTTGAGTTTGAAGTTAATGTCTTGTTCGTAAAATTTTCACTTTTAAGATCATATATTTTTTTCCATCTGTCAACAGAGAACTTCCATCCAATTTTCTGACAATTTTTCGTTTTTCCGGTCACGTCACATTTGGTATTTCGGGCATTTCAACATATTTCACACAAGAAAAACTTGGGTACTTAATTGTTAAACAAAAAGTCAATGAGACATTGGTCTAGTGACCCAGACTGAGGCCTCATGACGTAGAGGTCATGAGTTCGAATCTCCTCCCCGCTTCTTGAATTTCCCTATTTTTTATAATAGTTACGTCCCCTCCCCCCAATAAATAAAAATAAATAAATTTGTTAAACAAAATAACTAGTGATATCAATCGAGTTATGTGAGTCGAGCTTGGCATAGCTCACACTCAGCTCACATAAAAACTGGAAAGCTCGGCTTACGCTCACCGGAAAAGCGCACAAACTTCGAGCTCACGCTCAGGTCACATTTTAATGAGTTCGAACTAAACTCATGAGCCTCATTAGCTAAATTTATATTAGCAAAATAAAATTTGTAGCAAGAATAGTAGAATAAATGAGTCATGACATTAAATCCTGACAAAAATACAAATATAAATAAAACAATAATTTATGCGTTAGGATAAACTAATAAAAAGATAACCAAAGTAAGGTTTGAGAAAAGAATCAATGAGTTTTGCCGCCAGTATTTATATGTTTTTTTTTAATTAGAAATTTAGTATTATATATACATAATATAAATAATTATTCTTATTCGGATGCGAGCTTTAACCGGCCAGAGCGGGGTCAAGTTCACGCTCAACTCACATAAAATTCGAGTTTAAATATTGAGCTCAAATTCGGCTCATTTAACCTCACGCTCACATTTTTTCGAGTTACGTGAATTGAGTTCGGACCGACCCAAACCCGTCGACACCCTTAAAAATAACTATGAATACCCAATTTAAATTATGAAAATAAATCCATAAACTCATACCCTTCATCTTCATCACCCTTCTTCTCCACCACCACCGCTGCCACCAACTAGCACCCCTGCAACAATATAAACAAGGCCCGATTCCTAAAGAAATTCATCATATTTTCTCTGCATATTTTAAATTGGGGAGAGATGGAATTGAAGAAATTATGAAATATTGGCCGGAATAACTTAGAATTGATCTCCAACCTGGTGCCTTTCTGATAAATGTTGTTGCTCAACAACAAGCTTGGCTCAGAGCACCCACCCTTTTCCCTTTCCCTCTCTAACCATTATTTGTTTTCTCACTCTAAACCCCAGCAGTGCTACTCTCTTCTTCTCTTCCTTTTTAACCCTCAATTAAATGAACAAATGATCAGTTCAAGAATACATTTCTTACTTTTATAATTCTTTAATGTTAAACATTTGATTAAAATTGTTTTGATACTTTCATAATTATTCAATCATTTTATGGTTTCTTCTCAAAATCCACCAATTGGTATTGGAGTATGACATGAAAGTGAAGAAGTTAATGTTCCATACAAGATATTCGAAGTGAATGCTGAGAGATGACCATTGAATTGACTTGGTGAAAATAACATTTTTCTAGATACTTTATTAGGAAAATTAGCAAATTTCGCCTCTTACGTATTTTCGTACTGTCAATACGGCCCTCTTCAATTAGTTGCATACATATTTATGACCTGCTAAAACGGTCATTCTGTCTAAATGTTTTATAGAACCACGTTAAGTTGTTCAAGTTGTCAACAAATGACTTTTTCAAGGGTATTTTAGGAATTCTACTCCATTTCACTTTCTAAAAATCAAAAATTATAATATGAATACTCAATTGTTAAAAATTATAACTATGAATACACAATTTAAATTAACTCGATTTTTCTTCTATCTTCTACCTAATCTCCTTCGTCATTTGCTCTTAACAGAATCAGAGACATTGACAAGCAAAACAATACAGCAAGTTTGAGAAGTGGAAAAATCAATATGGCTTTAATTTGAACCTAAATCATCGATAATTGAATGGTAATATCATCTCTAGTACCCAAAAAGTTATACGGCATAAGGGTTACTTTTGAACATTTTTGACATATGGATAATTTTATATTTGTTGAATATTGAAGTTCTTTTTGATGATTTTTTAGGTGTTCTTCATGATGACTTTTAAGTGTTGTTTTTATTGTTCTAATCCTATAAATGTCAACTCTCTGTATTTATATCCAAAAAGTTCCCCAAAGATCATAAACAAAACAAGTTTCCATCAAGTCGCTTATTAGTCTGCAATTTTACAAGAATTGTCTGCAATTCTACTTGCTTATTAGTATAGATGACCATGCCATAGATAACAACAACAACATAATTCTTTTTGAATACCTAGAAACAGCAACATAAAAGCAAAATTAGTTGGAAAATAATGAAATTGGAGATGGAAATGGGTATTGAAATTGAAGATGGAGATAAGTCTTGAAATTAGGGAAGGGGATTTGTTTATAATTATTGAGAAGTTCATATTTGGGTAGATGAATTGTTTTGCTGGATTGTGGTGTTAGGAGATGAAGAAGAAGAATGAAGAAGATGAAGGATAATAAGAATTAAAAGATGAAAAAAAAAAATGTTTTGAAAAGTTTCAAAATATCGCTCTAAAAAAGGCACACGGTGGGTACGTGACCAATTTAACCGAATTTTGTCAAAATAATTGACGGAACTACCATTTTGGCAGATCGTAAATAGGTATATAACTAATTAAATTGAAATTAATCAAAGAGTACTTAATGACAGTATGAAAATACGTAAGAGCTAATTTGCCTAGAGAAAAGAGAAATACTATTTGTAGTATGAATGATTTCAATATGTGTAGAGGTTGGAGTATCTTATTAGTTGAACGAAGATCTTTTTACAGGCATGCATGCAATAAACACGCTAACAAATATCTCTTATATTCGAAACAATATGAAAATAAATGCATCTATCTATAGGAGGGTGCATGACTCGTGACCATCAGTGTCTACACCCAAATTGGGCATATCGCATCATTTTATCAAGAATAAAAACTTTGATGAATGCATCAGCATATGTTTTTTTTTTTTTTTTTTTCCTTTTCTGAAATTGCTAGAATAAGATCACATTTAGTCTTCAGAACTAAGAGTTAGGTATTTTGATGGCTAAGTTATTACCTAAATCAGCTCAGTATATGCTTCAAGTATTCATTTTGCACATACAAAACATATTTTAATCGTTGGATCACTCGATTCAATTATTAAGAAACAGATGAACATTTGTACTTAAAAAAAGGATTTGCCAATTTTCGAATAACCGAAAATAGTTCATTTTTACTTAAAAACCTCAAACGTCGAATTAAGTGATTCAATCGGTGAAATGTGTACGCACGTGCATAAAAAAATTATTTTACACGGGATCCTAAGTGAAAAAGAAGGGCTCATAATTAAGTGCAGAACTTGTGTTCATTCTGCACCTGCAGAATACATTTCAACCGTCGGATCACTTGATTCAACTATTGAGGAACAGATTAACAATTGAACAACTAACTATTCATTTTTACTTATAACCTCCACTGTCAGATAAAGTGACTCGAAGACTTCAATGTATTCGTACGTGCAAGAAAAAAAACTTGTTCCACACTGAATTTAACAGTAAGAAAGCATCTAATACTAATCCATAAGAAGATATGTGTATTAACAAAAATAGATAGTTATTCTATTCCTCCCCACTTGGCCACCATATCTCCAACTTATTTGCAACTTTTTTTTTTTTTGTTCTTATATTCTTTGTCATGCACTATATATAGAGAGTGTTTCAAGACAAATGCTATCATCAGCCAGCAAAAAAAGAAACTCATACTCCTTTGTGAGATTGTTTGAGAGAAAGAACTTAGAAATATAATGGCATCATTGAAGGCTGAAAAACCCATTGGTACTCAACTCTTTGGCCCCAAGAAGGATTCTACTAAGCCTAGTGATGCAAGTTCTAAAGCTCCTCCTGCTTCCAAGTCAGCCCCCAAGAAGGCTGCCCCAAAGCCTCAGGAAACTAAGAAGAAGGTATAATAATTTTTCTTTTTCCATCAAGTAAAATTTGTTCTGAATTTCTTTTTCTTTTTTTAATAAAACATTTCTTTTTCGGGGAAGGGGACGTGTATACACTCGGTGAACATTGAACTTGAAATATGTGGTTTAATAAGAAGTATTTCATCAATTAAGCTATTGTCTATACTCATCATTATGAAAATATGTTTAAGTTTCTTTATAACTAGTTGTCTATATTTGAAAATATCGCGATTATTTTTCTTTAATTTGGAAATAAGATAGTGCAACATAAAAAAATCTAATATTATTTTGTTGAAGGAAGGACTTACTATTATTTATTTTGGTTATTATTGTTATTTTTATTACAGGTGATCAGAGGAGGAAAATCAGCTTCAAAATAGTGGAGTTAATGGTTATTGCATAAGAAGAATTAAGCAAAGATATTTGCTGCAGTTTTTAGTCTTTGTTTACTACCCATCCAAAAGGTAACCATTGTTGTAACAGTGGTTTGTCATGTAATTTGGTTCACTTGCTTGTGCTTCATAAATAAGAAAAGCTCGTCTTAGAGAAGCCCTTTTTCTTTTTGAGATAATCACTATTTATACCCCTTCAACTATTTTTAAAAGTAAGTTATGCCTTTTTTATTTTTTACGTGTCATTAATGCCCCTAACTATTTGCGGGGTGACAGAAGTACCCAAAATGGGCGGAATCCGGCGACCTGCGGTGGCTTTGCACATGTGCGGTTCACATGGTCGAAATTGCAGGGGAGAAATCGTCAAAATTCTCCAACTTCATCTTCACCTTCATCTTCTTCAAATCCAAACCAACCCACTTCAAGTTCAAATCTTTTCTACGCAATTTTAGTGAAGGAACATAATATATATATATATATATATATATATATATATATATATATATATATATATATATATATATATATATAAAAACTTGAAAAAAGTCACAAAAATCGCTGTAGATGAATCCTCTATGTGGTTCTTGATTTGTTTGACAAATTCGAAGCAATGGGGGTCTTGAGATATTTTTGTTAGGAGATGGGTTTCTTTCTAATTTCATTTTGAATCAAATGGGTTCCCAATAAAGCTTCATATATATGATGAATGGAAGAAGGGGGTTAGGAAGGATATTAATTGAAGAAGAAAATTGAGGAAGAAGATGAAGTAGGAAAATTTATGGACGAATTTGCCCCTGTAAATTCGACCATGTGGGCCTTACATATGCAAATCCGCCTTGCCTCGTCGGATTCCGCCCATTTTGGGTATTTTTAGCGCTCCATAAATAATTGAGGGTATTAATGGCACGCAAAAATTAAAGGGGCCATAACTTTCTTTTGAAAATAGTTGAAGGGGCATAAATAGTGATTAACTCTTTTTTTTTCTTTTTAATATCTTTTTCCCTTTTCGAGGAAGGGATATATAAAAAAAAAGCCTTAAATTGCGTAAATTTAAAATTAACCGTCACTTTTAAATGATCGTGCTCACAAGACGCACACATGTGCTTGTAACTACTCAATGAACATTGATATGTAATTGCTAGAGGATGGGGGGAAATGATGGACTGGTACATTGATCCCGGTTTTATACCCCCAATCATAAAACTAATTTCTTGTAAGTAATATGAAAATAAATGCTTCTATAGGAGGGTGCATGACTCGTGACCATCAGTCTACAACCCAATTGGGCATATCTATGTCTGTTAATTAGACTCAAGAGCCCAAATCCATATCCAGGTTCATTGGACCCAATCTAGATCTAAACTTATTTTTATGTACCCATACCCAATTTGAGCCTAGACCCATATGGGCCGGATCCAAACAAATATGGGATTCAATAGTGATAGAGTCTAAATTATAATTGCATAGATCCAATAGACTCGAAGATCCAAAGATCCAATTAAAATTACTTATTTGTTTTTTAATAAGAACTCAATGCAAATTGGGTATGATACTTAATGTTTACATATCCAAGAATCTTAATTCGCTAATAATCACTCTTTATTTTTTTTTAAATATTTACGTTTCGATCGTTAAAATTAAAATTATAGGTAAAATTTATGAATAAATCCAAATCAGATCCAAGACCAAACATGATTAAGTTTGGATCTTAGTTGAAAAATTCAGACCCAACACAATAGAGATTCAACTTGGGTCTCAATTAAGTAGGTCTGGGTCCAGACCCAATATTTTTATACCCAATAAACTCAACTGATAGGATCGCATCATTTTATCAAGAATAGAAACTTTGATGAATGCATCAGCATATTTTTATTTTTTTTTCCTTTTCTGAAGTTGCTAGAATATGATCACTTTTAGTCTTCAGAACTAAGTTAGGTATTTTTATGGCTAAGTTATTACCTAAATCAGCTCAGTATATGCTTTTTGTTGGAGCAGAAAATAATATCTCAAAGTTCAAGAGCATAACAAAAATGAAAAAGAAGGTTACTTTAAGATTAGGTGCGACGCCTACAAAACATATTTTAATCGTTGAATCACTCGATTCAATTATTACGAAATTGATGAACATTTGTACTTAAAAAGGATTTGCCAAAGTTCGAATAACCGAACATAGTTCATTTTTACTTAAAACCTCAACCATCGAATTAAGTGCGTGCAGAAAAAAATTATTTCACGCGGGATCCTAAGTGAAAAAGAAGGGTTCAAAATTAGGTGTGAAATATGTGTTCATTCTGCACCTGCAGAACACATTTCATTCGTCGGATCACTTTATTCAACTATTGAGGAACATATGAATAAACAACTATTCATTCTTACTTATAACCTCAATTGTCACATCAAGTGACTCCAAGATTTAGATGTATCTGCACGTGCATAAAAAACCTTGTTCCACACTGAATTTAAACGAAAGAAAGCATCTAATACTGATGCATAAGAAGATATATGTATTAACAAAAATACAAAGTTATTCTATTCCTCCCCACTTGGCCACCATTATCTCCAACTTATTTGCAACTTTTTTTTTTTTGGTTCTTATATTCTTTCTCATGCACTATATATAGATAGTGTTTCAAGACAAACGATATCATCAGCCAGCCAAAAAAAGAAACTCATACTCCTTTGTGAGATTGTTTGAGAGAAAAAAAAACACTTAGAAATATAATGGCATCATTGAAGGCTGAACAACCCATTTGTACTCGAGTCACTGCATCACTAGCCTAAGCAGAATTCTTTGGCCTCATGAAGAATTCTGCTAAGCCTAGTGGTGCAACTTCCAAAGCTCTTCCTGCTTCCAAGTCAGCCCCCAAGAAGGCTGCCCCAAAGCCTCAGGAAACTAAGAAGAAGGTATAATAATTTTTCTTTTTCCATCAAGTAAAATTTGTTCTGAATTTCTTTTTCTTTTTTTAATAAAACATTTCTTTTTCGGGGAAGGGGACATGTATACACTCGGTGAACATTGAACTTGAAATATGTGGTTTAATAAGAAGTATTTCATCAATTAAGCTATTGTCTATACTCATCATTATGAAAATATGTTAAAGTTTCTTTATAACTAGTTGTCTATATTTGAAAATATCGCGATTATTTTTCTTTAATTTGGAAATAAGATAGTGCAACATAAAAAAATCTAATATTATTTTGTTGAAGGAAGGACTTACTATTATTTATTTTGGTTATTATTGTTATTTTTATTACAGGTGATCAGGGGAGGAAAATCAGCTTCAAAATAGTGGAGTTAATGGTTGTTGCATAAGAAGAATTTAGCAAAGATATTTGCTTCAGTTTTTAGTCTTTGTTTACTACCCATCCAGAAGGTAACCATTGTTGTAACAGTGGTTTGTCATGTAATTTGTTTCACTTGCTTGTGTTTCATAAATAAGAAAAGCTCGTTTTAGAGAAGCTCTTTTTCTTTTTGAGATAATCACTATTTATACCCCTTCAACTATTTTTAAAAGTAAGTTATGCCTTTTTTATTTTTTACGTGTCATTAATGCCCCTAACTATTTGCGGGGTGCCAAAAGTACCCAAAATGGGCGGAATCCGAGGACCTACGGTGGCTTTGCACATGTGCGGTCCACATGGTCGAAATTGCAGGGGGGAAATCGTCAAAATTCTCCAACTTCTTCTTCACCTTCAACTTCTTCAAATCCAAACCAACCCACTGCAAGTTCAAATCTCTTCTACACAATTTTATTAAATGAACATATATATATATATATATATATATATATATATATAAAAGCTTAAAAAAGTCACAAAAATCACTCTAGATGAATTCTCTATGTGGTTCTTGATTTGTTTGACAAATTCGAAGCAATGGGGTCTTGAGATATTTTTGTTAGGAGATGGGTTTCTTTCTAATTTCATTTTGAAGAAAGGGGATTCCCAATAAAGCTTCATTTATATGATGAATGGAAGAAGGGGATTAGGAAGAATATAAATTGAAGAAGGGGATTTAGGAAAAAGATGAAGTAGAGAAATTTATGGACGAATTTGCCCCTGAAAATTAGAGCATGTGAGCCGCACATGTGCAAATCCGCCTAGCCTCGTCGGATTCCGCCCATTTTGAATATTTTTAGCGCTCCTTAAATAGTTGAGGGCATTAATGGCACGCAAAAATCAAAAGGGTCATAACTTGCTTTGGAAATAGTTGAAGGGGAATAAATAGTGATTAACTCTTTCTCTTTTTCTTTATAATATCTTTTTCCCTTTTCGGGGAAGGGATATATAAAAAAAGTCTTAAATTGCGTAAACTTAAAATTAACCGTCACTTTTACATGATCATGCTCACGAGACGCACACATGTGCTTGTAACTACTCAATGAACATTGATATGTAATTGCTAGAGGATGGGGAAAATGATGGACTGGTACATTGATCCCGGTTTTATACCCCAATCATAAAACTAATTTCTTGTAAGTAAATCAAAAATCCGCTTAATATATATTGTGAGTGGAAAGTTAAACCAAGAAATTAGTGGTGTCCTATACCCCAATTTCTCAGAGGATGGACATAATTTTGCCCTTCAAGCATACGACTGCTGGATCAGTCCCTGGTTAATAGGCTATGTAATCAGGTGGTTCATAACTTGGCGGCAAGTTACGTAATGAGATCGCATTCCTCCAATTTCGGCGAGGAGTATATATCCGGAATTTCTCCAATCTTTTTTACTTCATGTTGATTTTGTCCTTCTGTTTCTTCTTGAATTTCTCCTTGAATGAACAAATGAACATGAAATATTTCTAGGCGTGTAATCACTTTCTTTAAGTGATATTTATTCCTATGGTGCAAGGTTGTGGTGCAAATTCACTAAGGATATATAGAAGCCTAACTACGTGAGGCAAGTTTTAAAATCTTTCTTTCTAGGGGTACCATCATCCTCCTGTGAGGCACTTCTCTCCCTACATGGGGCAACCGCCCAGTCGTACTTCAGGAAAAAAAAAAAAAAAAAAAAACTAGGTGGGGGGAGAAAGCTGAAGAAGGAGATGTGATTGATAGATTAGGAATTGAGTATTTGGATTGGAGGGTATTTTCTGGTCAAAATTAAAAATTATAAGGCACTAACCGCCCTTAAATGTTGGATGGAAAATTAATTCGGTATGTAATATGTAAAAATTAAAAGAATTACAATATGAAACACGATGAAATAAAGTAAACAAAGTCATACTTTCTAGTCCTTTTTGGAGAGGGTGGTTATGCTACTTATCATATCTAATAATAATACTAGGAAAAATGTAATAGAAAAATGAGTTTTTTCTTTTTCTATTTCAATTACTAATCCTACATTATTACATATAAATCCGAAGCCATCTCGAATTTCATGAAAAATTATTCTATAAAAGTTTGGTATCACATTCTTTGAGACACATATAACCACTGGCGGAGCCAAGGGGGGGCCTAGGGGGGCAAGTGCCCCCCCCAGTTTTTTCTAAAATAATAAATTTTTTTTTATAATTTTAGTTTTGTTTTTTTAACACTTCGTCCCGTAAACATTTTGAATCACTTTACGATTTAAAATTATATTTTTTAGTTCGTGAATTATATGAATCACATGGTCCATATCACAATCACATTGTTTTTGTAATACCTTATCCTGTGAACATTTTGAATCACTTTACGATTTAAAATTAGATTATTTAATTCGTGAATTATAGGAATGACACCACTTATATCTTATTAATTTTGGTTAAAATGTGTATAAATCTAGTCTATAAGATTTCATCCAAAAAAAATTTTTTGCCTCCGCCAATGTTTATATGCTTTTATGAATTATTTTGTCAATGTTAATTTTGCCCCCCCAAAGAAAATTTTCTGGCTCCGCCACTGCATATAACGATGAGTAATTACGACTCATTACCTGGAAAAGAATGCCCTTATCTCCCTGGTGGCTACTACGAATATTATAAACCAAATGATTCAGATCAGCACCACCACAAGTGGCGGAGGCAGGATTGAAGTTTAGCGGGGTTGTAGTAGAAAAAGTTAAAAATTCTTGAGGGGACCGTAGTATAAAAAAAATAATAATAATTTTAAACCGTTGGATATATATACCTAGTATATAAAAAAAATTGAAAATTTTTAGGGGGCTTTATGCTCCGCCACACCACCCGCCGCCGCGTGTATGTCACGTGAGTGGGTTGACGGGACTTTGACAGAAATTTGGACAAAAGTCCTCTAACGGTAGATCGAAAATACAAAGTGAACCTTAAAAGTCAAAATAAAACGAATGGGACTTTAAACGCAAACTAAAAAAAAAGACGATATAGGCTATTTTACCCACTTCCCTGAGCAATTACTTGCTCAAGCGTACCTTTTTCAACCCTCTTCGAAACGCACTAAAGATCAATCAATTCCGACACCGGTTGCCCCTTCAATTGTTCACCCAAAAGTACAACACTCTATTTTCCAGATTTTTCTCTTTATTTCTTTCCTCTTTTTTGTAACTATTGTCCCTCATTCATTTTCCAGCCATAACCCCTAAATAAATTTTTTCGAATTCTTACAAATAGGTCCCACACAACTTCCTAACTTCAACACTCATGTCCCCCCCCTCCCAACTCTCAGCATGTAAATTACACCCTTAACACAATTAAACACAACATAAAACACATAATAATGCAAAATTAGATGCAAGGCATGTAAAAAACACTTAAGAAAAAGTTCAATGTTATCACATCATTCTCCCCTGCAGAAGTTTCCTCCCCGAAAATTACTATACTTAGTTTTCGAACAAGTGAGGATACTTTAACCAAGCTTCTTCCTCTAGTTCCCAAATGGCTTCCCCCTTGATCTCGTGCAACCATTGCACCTTCACATATGGTATCGTCATCCGCCTCAACACTTGGTCCTTTCTACCCATAATCTGAACAGGTACCTCTACATAAGACAATTCCTCTAGAAGTTCCATTGGCCCGGCTTCCAAAACGTTACTCAGGACGGGCATGTACCGCCTCAAGTCTGACACATGGAATACGTTGTGTATTTGTGACAGTGTTGGTGGTAGCGCTAAACGATAAGCCAAGTTGTCGACTTTTCGTAAAATCTCATAAGGACCAACGTAACTTGTACTTAAATTTACTCCCTTCCCGAATCTCATAACTCATTTTGTTGGCAAAACCCGCAAATACACATTATCCCCAACCTGAAATTCCATCGGTCTTCACTTACTGTTAGCCCAATGTTTCTAACTATCTTGAGCTACATTAATCCATTCCCTAATCAACGATACCTTTTCCATCGTGACTTGAACCAATTTCGACCATGTTACCTTCTTTTCCCCAATGTCATCCTAAACAACCGGTGACCGATCCCATATAATGCCTCATAAGGCGTCATGTCGATGCTTTCCTAATAACTTTTGTTTGTAGGCAAACTCGACCAACGTTAAATGGTCCACCCAACTGCCTTTGAAATCCAACACGCATGCCCGTAACATGTCTTCCAAAGTTTGAATTGTCCTTTCTGACTGCCCATCGGTTTGAGGATGATAGGTAGTACTTAAAGACAATTTTGTCCGCATGGAATCACTAAAACTCCTGCAAAATTGTGATACAAATCGAGTGTCCCGATCCGACACAATACTTACCGAACCCGAGAAGGCAAACGATCTCATCCATGTACATCTGAACAAGAGAATCCATGGTTGTTGCGATTTTCATATGCAAGAAGTGGGCTAGTTTCGTGAATCGGTCCACAATTATCCAAATGGTGTCTTTCCCGATTTTGTCCTTAGGCAAACCGACCATGAAGTCCATATTTATATGTGTCCATTTCAAAACATGAATCTTTAAGGGTTTAAGTAAACCGGCGGGTCTTTGATGTTCCGTCTTTACTTGTTGACACACGAGACACTTAGCCACCAACTCGACAATGTCCCGTTTCATCTCTTTCCACCAGAATCTATCATTAAGCCCTTATACGGATGCACCGATAGTCTAGAATTGTGAGCTTCCTGAAAAACTTCCAGTCTCAGCCCTAAATCTGAAGGTACACACAATATGCCCCGAAACCGAAAATTTCCATCTTCATGAATTGGAAATTCTGATTTTACCCCCCGACTGTGCCAATTCCCGTACATTACCCAAATCTAAATCTGACAAATGTGCTTTTTTAATCCGCCTCAAAAGAGTTGGTTGAGCTACCAAGACTGCCAAAACGTTCCCGGTAGACTCAACGGCCTCAATCTCCAATTTTTCGAACTCGGCAATTAACTTCTGTTGATCGGTGATTAACGTAGCTAGTTGCCCCGAATGTTTTCTACTCAAGGCATCGACCACTCAATTAGCTTTCTCCGGGTGGTAGCTAATCGTGATGTTGTAGTCTTTCAACAACTCCAACTACGACATTTGTCTCATATTAAGCTCTTTTTGTGTGAAAATGTACTTAAGGCTTTGATGGTCGGTGAAAACCTCACACAGTTCTCCATAAAGGTAATGCCTATAAATCTTCAAGGCAAAGATGACCGCTGCCAACTCCAAGTCGTGCGTAAGGTAGTTTTTCTCATAAGGTTTCAGTTGCATAGAAACATACGTTATAACCTTCCCATTTTGCATCAACACACAACCCAAACCGATTCCCAATGCATCATTATAGATGGTGAAACCCCTTGATTCAGCCGATAGAGCCAATGTTGGTGTTGTAGTCAACTTCTCTTTTAATTTCTGAAAACTATTCTTACATTCTGACCCTCATTAAAATTTAACACGTTTTTGTGTCAAACGAGTCAAAGATGCAGCAATACGAGAGAAATCTTCCACAAACTTCATGTAGTACCCGGCTAACCCCAGAAAACTCCTAATCTCAGTCACTGTCTTTGGTGTAGGCCAATCAACTATCGCTTCAATCTTACTCGGGTCAACTTATACCCATTCGGCTGAAAACCACATGCCCCAAAAATGTTACACTCTACAACCAAAACTCACACTTGCTGAATTAGACATACAACCTCTCATTTCTCAGAATCTCTAACGGCAACCTCAAGTGCACCTCGTGAGCTTCATTCGACAGTGAATAAATCAAGATGTCGTCGATGAAGACTACCACAAACTTATTAAGAAAATCCCGAAAGACTCGGTTAATCATGTACATGAAAGCTGTCAGTGCATTAGTCATTCCATACGGCATAACAAGGACCTCATATTGCCCATACCGGGTTCGAAAGACACTTTTCGTGATATCCCCAGGTTTAATTCTAAGTTGGTGGTAGATTGACCTCAAGTCAATCTTAGAGAATACTTCTGCCCCCTTCAATTGGTCAAAAGGATCATCAATACAAGGGAGAGTGTGTCGGTTCTTATTGGTTATCTTGTTTAACTCCCGATGATCGTACACGTCAACATACTACAGTCCTTCTTCTTCACAAATAAAACCAGAGCGCCCCATGGTGAAATACTCGGTCTTATGAACTTCATGTCAAAAAGCTCTTGGAGTTGAACCTTCAACTCTGTCGGTGCCATATGATACGGGGTCTTAGAGATAGTCTCCGCACTTACAAGATCTCAAAATCGATTTCCCGAGCAGGTAATTTTTTAGGTTTCTCCTGAAGATTGAAGTCATATAGTGCGTGACTCATTTGGGCTTGATGGATAGTCAAATAAAGAATCAAAGCCCACTCTTTGCAAACCTCTTCCATGCTTGATGTTTTTGTAAGAATAAATCTATATTAATCACCAATGGTATAAAGAATCCATGCTTGATTTATATCTACCTATTCTCTTCAATTTTTGTGCCTCTTCTTTCAATGTGTACATAAATTTGGAAGAATTCTAACCCATTGCTTGGTGTCTCAAACTTATTTTACATTACATATAGGGGTGTCAACCCGAACCCGGCTCACATAGCTCGAAAAAATGTGAGCGTGAGCTGAGATAATGTGAGCGTGAGCTTAATATTCAAGCTCGCTTCTTATGTGAGCTGAGCGTGAGCTTGACCCTGCTCAGCCCGAAAAAAGCTCGAACCCGAATAAGATTAATATAATTAAAATATTATATATATATATATATATATATAATAATAATAATAATAATACTAATTTAAAAAAAACTTATATACATATTATAATTATAATTATAATGTGTGGATTAACTCAATAATCTTTTTTTGGGTAGAAAGGAGATTATATTAAAGAAGGAGTCTTACAACAGGAGAGAGACAGTACAAAAGTTAAAGGAAGAGAGAAAACAGGAAAAGACAGCGTGGGAAAACACGAGTACAAAATACATTGGGATGAATCACAACAAAAAGTGAGATGGTGTAGAAGAATTCAATGGGATTGTCAAAATTGGAATTGCCACCGACAATGGAATTAAATCAATCTTTTGAAATTTGCAACTTTATCATTTGTTAAAATTTTAAGTGCATGGATTCTCTTGTTTTTTGTTTTTTTGTTTTTTTTTATATGACTCCTTTTATTTAGCATATCAAACAGTTCTGAAACTTTTGCTTCTTTTTGTGTATTCTTGTCCAATTTTAGTTTTAAGGCTCATTGTATTATGCTATTCTTGAGACAGGATTTTCGTTTTCTTCGCTAATATAAGTGAGCTTGGGAAGCTCGTGAGCTAAGCTCGAGCTCGTGTTAAAATGTGAGCTGAGCGTGAGCTCAAGGTTTATGAGCTTTTCCGGGCTGAGCGTGAGCTTTTGAATTTTTATGTGAGCTGAGCGTGAGCTATGCCAAGCTCAGCTCACATAGCTCGATTGACACCCCTGATTACATATGAAGGCTCACTGTTATTATTTTTTTTCCTTTGCCAAAACTTTTGAAGGATGATTCAAAACTTATTCTAATGAGTAATATTTTTTTTTTGTTAACCTGTATCCAGGATTACCGAGTATTATAGTTAAAATATCTGCAAAACAAGTTTGAGAATGAGACATTATAATATTTTTTTCAGTGATTTGGAAGCTATAGGATTTTAGGCCTTTATGAACATGAGAATGAATGCATATAAATTTGTGGGTCAGAAATGAAGCTAGCTAAGCTGAAGCCGCTAGTTAAAATAGTATTATTTCGACTAATTATATTATCATTTCATCACTAAAAATAGCATTAGTTGGGATTGGATTACTCATCCAATTTTCTCCATCTGAAAATCTTAAGTGAAGCTTCGGGTCTGGTAAAGGCCATGTGGACAAGCAAAAGTGGGCATACGATCGGCATCGTTTGAATTGGACCCTCAGAACTCTCTATTGGCCCATTGGTAGGGTATCCTCTTAAGACTGGAGACCCAATAGGTTAGTCTATTTCTAGTCGGCGTGGCATCCTTAAGACCATCGCTACTTGTTACTCCCTTACATTCCCAATTAATTATCGTTTAGGATATCTATAGGTATTCAAATTAATTGTCATTTAATGTTCTTTTACTAGTTGTCAACAATTTATTTTAATTATACCCTCAATATTTCTTTTATTTGCGGTCTTTGTCATCCCTATTTTTTCCTTTATTTTCTTATGCTATAGAAGTGAGAGAGAAGGGTAATATTGAAACTTTCGGTGAAAATGACAAGTTCATTAATTTTCTAAAATTGTCTAGAAAATCTTATATTTAGTAATGGAGGGAGTATTATCCAAAACTCACTATTTATTATTTAAAAAAACTGCTAAAGGTATCTAAAGTGTACTTCCAATTTGGAAGATTGTGGTTAAGTTGATTTGGTGGTTGAGGCAATTGTTGAATTCGAGGATGTGGTGAAGAAGTTGTTTGCTCAGTTAGATAGGATTGTTAAAGGGTCTGGTATCCTTGCATCTAACACAAGTTCCATTTTTATTACTCGCTTAGCATCCGTAACAAGGCGACCTAATAGGGTGTTCGAAGTGATCGACTGAACAGAGCCTTCAAAAATCGGGGGCCCAATTGTATGTTAGTTATAGATATGTATTGTTTATGGTGTGTGTGTTTGTATTTTGTTTAATATTAATAAAAATTGTAATTATTTGAAATTTCGTATTTTAACAACTGCCACTACAAGAAAACTGTGCAACAGGGACCGACATTTCTGTCGCTAATCCGTCACTAAACTCAGTTTAGCGACCGATTAACTACCGAATGACGTGGTCGTGTATTTTTCGTCGCTAAGCAAAATACCGACGGAAATCTATTTACCGACCGAATACCGACTGGATGGTCAACATTGTTGACTTTTGACTTTGACTGGGTAACGACCGAATACCGACGGAAATTCTAGCGACCGAATACCGACCGAATGGTCAACATTGTTGACTTTTGACTGGGTAACGACCGAATACCGACGGAAATTCTAGCGACCGAATATTCGGTGGCTATTTACCGACCGAATAGTCAACATTGTTGACTTTTGACTTTGACTGATTCGGTAGTTATTCTGTCGCTAAATTGTTTTTAATTTTTAAAAAAAAAAATTGAAATTTAATTAAATCCCTATTATAAAAAAAAACGAATATGCTATGTAAATACAAACCCGAAACGATGATTATTAATAAGATAACAAATACCAAAAATAACATTACATAACCCATTATCTTACTAAAAAACACAAGTTTACACTTCTCATTTACATTAAAACACTCACAATCAAAGTGTACACTTCTCATTACATTACAACACTCACAATCAAGTCCACACTTTGAATTACAACACTCACAATCAAATTGTGGACTTCTCATTTACATTACAACACTCACACACTTTGAATTATCAAAACTCACAATCAAAGTGTGCACTTCTTATTTACATTACAACACTCACAATAAAAGTTTACACTTCTCATTACATTACAAACAATCAAGTCCACATTTTGAATTACAACACTCACAATCAAAGTGTGCACTTCTCATTTACATTACAACACACACACTTTGAATTATCAAAACTCACAATCAAAGTGTGCACTTCCTATTTACATTACAACACTCGCAATCAAAGTTTACACTTCTCATAAACTCCTTTATTTCATTTATATGTATACTTTGAATTATGTTAAAAAGTTATACAATATGACAATTAATTCATGGTAATAAAGTACTAAAAAAAATCAACAAATATTACTCACCTTCAAAATATGGAAAGTCTAAACAAATATTCCTTGATGTCATTTATATCTATGCCTTGGAAATGCATGAGTTGCAATTTCACTTGCCATTCGTGAATAATGTGTCCTAATTCCATCCATAATGCTTAAACATTAAAAATTAGTTACCTTAGGATGAGGTATAGACATATATCGATAGAGAATACAATTACATTTCAATCTATTATGTATGAGAATTAAAATAAAAGAACCTTTTTCGATATTACCTTATTATGTATTTTTGTGGCTTAGACTTTAGGGAAAGATGTATGTTAAAGGTATCCATGCCCACATTATCAACAAGACCACGATAATGGAATTCTCATATGTTTAAATATGTTTGCATTGGGGCCTTGCAAACGTGTATGGTGATTTTATATAGACATTGTCAATGTGTATAAAGATTTAATACACTTGATATATGTAATTAATTTGCTTTCCTATTAAAACCATCCCAATTCCACTTGCCATTCGTGAATAATGTGTCCTAATTCTATCCATAATGCTTAAACATTATGTATGAGAATTAAAATAAATGAACTTTAGGGAAACATGTATTTTTGAATTTTTGTAAATTGTAAAAATTATGAGAATTGGCAAAGAAACACGCCCCAAAATAAATTGCAAGAAATTATGAGAATTGAAAAAAATTATAGAAAAACCATATATTGAAATCCAAGAAGAAATCAGTACTACCTCCCCTCCATTTTTTTTTTAATCTTCTCAAAATAGATGTACTTATTCCAATTGTTAAGAAAAAAACTAGAAAATGCAAGTTTCTCACCTAAACCCTAAAAACCCAATTGAAATCGGAGGTGGTGGCGAAGCCTTGGAGGTGCCGGAGGTGGTGGCGACATCTTGGAGGTGCCAGAGGTGGTGGCGATGGAAGGAGGGAGGGGATTTGGGGGAAAATCGCGGGAAGATGTGGTGGTGGAGGTGGAGGTCGCGGCTGGGCAGAATGAAGAAAGAGGGAGAGGCTTCTTGCCTAAGATATTTGTAGAGAAATAAAACGCACAAAACGACGTTGTTTAGGCATTTAATAATGGCGACCGAATAGCGACGGAATTCGCAAATTCCGTCGCTATTCGGTCGTTATTCGGTCGCCACTTAGAATGCTTAATACTTGTCAAATTTTCAAAAAAAATGAGCCCGCGAAATGGCAAAACGGCGCCGTTTAGTCATTTAATAATAGCGACGGAATTTGCGGATTCCGTCGCTATTCGGTCGCCACTTAGAATGCTTAACACTTGTCAAATTTTCAAAAAAATGAGCCCGCGAAATGGCAAAACGGCGCCGTTTAGTCATTTAATAATAGTGACGGAATTTGCGGATTCCGTCGCTATTCGGTCACCACTTAGAATGCTTAACACTTGTCCAATTTTCAAAAAAATGAGCCCGCGAAATGGCAAAACGGCGTCGTTTAGTCATTTAATAATAGCGACCGAATAGCGACCGACTTGGCAAATTTCGTCGCTATTCGGTCGCTATTATTTTCCCGGATTCCGTTTTTTTTAAATAGCGGGGTTTTTAAGGATATATAGAAACATTTTACCTAATAGTAACTACAATAGGCAAAATGTTTGTATAAAACCTTAAAAACCCCGCTATTTTATAAAAAATGGAATCCGGGAAAATAATAGCGACGGAATTTTCCAAGTCAGTCGCTATTCGGCTGCTATTATTTTTCCGTATTCCGTTTTTTATAAAATAGCGGGGTTTTTAAAGATATATAGAAACATTTTTCCTATAATAGTTACTATTACTAATATATATATATATATATATATATATATATATATATATATATTAACTTGAATATTCAAACAATTAAAACTTATACTTATTTACAAAATACCAATATATACTCGAAGCAGAACAATTCAAGTAATACATTTGTGTGTGCATTTACGTGAATCATTAAGTGATAGAGTTAAAGTTTATTAATTGATTATTAATAAACAAATAATTACTAAAATATTCACATTAGTTCGTACTCGCATTCTGAACGATGTCGGTTTTCAGATTTATAATTTTTTAACTAAAATCCGTCGCTATTCGATCGCTATTAATCCATGGGGCGACCGAATAGCGACCGAATTTACCAAGGCGGTCGCTATTATTTTCCCGGATTCCGTTTTTTATAAAATAGCGGGGTTTTTAAGGTTTTATAGAAACATTTTGCCTATTTTAGTTACTATTAGGTAAAATATTTCTATATATCCTTAAAAACCCCGCTATTTAAAAAAACGGAATCCGGGAAAATAATAGCGATGGAATTTGCCAAGTCGGTCGCTATTCGGTCGCCCTACCCTAACCCTAATTTGGTCGCTATTATCGGTCGTTATTCCGTCGGTAATCCGTCGGTAGTCGGTCGTTAACGAAAATAAAACGCCGTCGTTTTGTGTCCTTCATTTATTTCGTGACAAATAAACACCGTTATGTATTCCGTCGGTATTCGGTCGTTATATTCCGTCGGTATTCGGTCGTTAATATCCATCGGTATTCGGTCGTTAAGGGTGAACAAAACGACGGCGTTTCAATTTGGTCGACGGGACCGAAGTGGCCAACGGATGGGCGACAGAATAACGACTGATTTGTTTTCGGTTTCTATTCGGTCGGTATTCCGTCGTTAAATTTGTGACCGAAAAATTCAGTCACTATTTAACTGTTTTCTTGTAGTGTGCTAGTAAATATTGTTAGTTTATTTTTGTACAAACTAACTCACTCCATTTATAGGTAAAAACCAAAAAACGTGAAATAGGACAAACTAGCACACTCTATTCCGGTTATTGTTGCATTTGTAAAAAGGAGCTTTTCAAAATTGGAGTTGTTGAAATTATATATGTGTTTTACCATGTCTCAAGAAATACTCAATGAATTAACGACTGATAGCAATAGAGAATGATCTTTTGAAGCAAATCAAATATGAAGATTTAGTTGATGATTTTGCTTCAAAGAAAACTATAAGGATCGCTCTTTTCAAGTGAGAAAGTTTGTCCGTATTTATATTTTTAAAATTATGTTTAAATTTTTTTGTACATTTCGGAGAACAAAAATTATGATTGTAATGATTTTTTTTGTTATATTTAAATGAAAGTCACTTTTCTCCGGTTATGTAGGGTCTCATTTTAGAATTTAGTACAGGTCTTTCAAAATGATTGAGACGGCCTGCTAGCTAGGTTACCTTCTGTATGGAAATACTTTTCTTCGAATCTTGAATATGTAATGAATTCACGAATACTCTTGAAGTCGATAATTTGTTTCTTGGTTACACTGTTGATAGAAGAAACAAATTTTATTGTCTTCTCAAGTTTCTGCAACAGTTAGTGTTCTAAATTAATGTTTTTTACTATGTTTTTAAGGTTATTTGGTTAACTCGTCGGTACATTTGCGTTATATTTGGCCCAATTTTTAACCTCTGACAATCAACAGTTTTAATATAGATTTGGAAAGGCAGTAATATGCTCTAATGATTATCCTGGCTTCCTTATCAACCGAATTCTAATGCCAAATATAAATGAAGCATTTTACACATTATACACCGGAGTGGTAACGAAGGAAGACATTGACACTCGGAACAAACCATCCAATGGGTCATAAAGGACCAGCGGATTTCATAGGATTAGATGTTTGCTTGTTAATTGAAGCGGGGCCTACTTTGCAGGTAAACTCTATCTCAATTCATATGAGAGTGTCGTAAGACCAATCCCACAAGGACCGTCCAATGCCAAAGCGACTTATTCATGCTGGTCGACTTGGCAGAAAACGAGGCATTTGGGGTATACAATTATAATATAGAACAAAAAGAAACATACCTGCCTTTTTTCCTTTTTCTTTTGGGTGGGTTGGGGAGGGTGGGAAGGTCTGCACCACTGGGTGAACATTGAACTTGAGATCTCTAAGTTATCGTAGGAGTGCTTTACCAACTAAGTTACTGCCTTCACTCGCCTATATTTGTCCTTTGTAAGAGAGACACTCTAAAGCGCCAATTGGTTTAATACATATTTACAGTTCTGGTCCTGACTTTAAAACAATGATTAAAAAACATAGGTGGTCCTCCCTTGGGCATAGTTCAGTGGGAGACTTGCTTACAAGACCGTCTTGCCTCTACCCATATAATGAGGGTTCGGTTCTTGCTAAAAGTATGAAATTGGATTCCTTGTATGCTAGTGGTGTGTAAACAGTTTGTGAAAGCCTCCTACTAAGTTAAATCCCGCGATTTAACAAAGGTGATCATTCTGTCCAAAGGATTGTCTTGAACACAGAAGCCAGGAAATTAGCAAGCAAGAATTACTCAGCCTTTCTGTCTTTGGGCAATGCAGTTGGACTAATTTGCAAAATATCTAGACAATGTGAATGTGCTTTATGGTCTTAGAATCTTTCTGAAGTTTTATCTGATTAGGGAAACTATTTTTCAAAACTTTTTGTTTTTTGTTTTTTATTTGCAAGCTCAATCCTGGATCTGTTACCAAATTTCCTTCTTCAACCCTTTAATAATGCAAAATGATAGCAGTTCTCAATTATGCTTGCCAGCCTAGAAATCTTTTCAATGTGACAGAAACCAAGAAAAATGCCCTCTTTTTTTAATACCACTGGCCAAAACATGGCCCACAAAAGTTCCCTGTTTTAGAGTACTCAAATTCATTATTCCTCATGGCCGATTTTGCATCCATTGCAGAATTAGTGTTCTGTTAATAAGTGTGGGACACAATTAAATTAATCTGACGATTGAGTTGACTTAGTGTGATAAACATTTGTTCTTCATTAGTAATGAATAAATTAATGAAGAACAATTGTTTATAACTATTCGAAAGAGCAGTTGATCGTTCCTTTTTCAACTCTTGAATAAAATAACTACAATCGAGATCGTATTTTATTCATACATACGAAAAAATATGTGTTCCGCATCAAAATCTCTGAACTGTTTATGGCCACCCCAACCCCACACAAAGACTTGTATCACTCCATGTTTATCTGCTTTACTATACAATAAAACAGTTGGATTAAAAGAAGATAAAAAAGGAAAAGGCTTAAAGCAGTTCTTTCTTAGTGTGCTGCATTTGAGAATTGAGAAGATAGGTGAAAGAGAAGAACCATGAAGTTCTTGTTTCAATGCCCTTGTTGCTCTTGTTTCTGCTTCATGAAGCCCAAAGCAGGCAAACCAAAGGTGGCTATAGCCAAAGAAGTAGCAGGCAAACCTAAAGTGGCTGCAGCAGTCAAAGAAAAAGCAAAGGAAACCAAGGCAGATTGATTAACCAATGGGGCAAGAAACACTTATAAAAGATGAATAAGTAATTCTTTTTACTTTGGTAATTTTAATTTGATTTTGAGCACACATTGGTAATCTGGACTTAATGTTAAAAGCACTTTTGAGTTGCAATGTTGATATATCTTGGTGGGTTTTTTTATTTTTATTTTTTACTAAGCCTCTTCTTTTAAATGTACTCAAAAAATGTAATTATATTGTTTTGTGTTAAAATATTAAGTCCCATGTCGAGTGTCTAAGGAAGATACAAATAACATATAAGCTCATGGGTTAACACCTCTCCTTGCCAATTGATTTTGAGAGGATGTGGAGGCCCATAAGTTAATTTTCACAGTTTATAATAATAATTATGACATAAAAATCACGGAATTTCAAATTTTGTTTGTTTTTAACGGATAATTCTTCCATCTCTGCTTCTTCTTGTGGTTATATTTGTTGAGGGAATGCTGGGGATGGCTTTATGTTCTTTAGTCCAAAATTTGGTCTCAACTATCAAGAAAGCAAAAAAGGATGCAAAAATTAGCCTCAGATTCATGTTATTATGTATTTAAGGGTATTATTCCGTAGCAAATGTGACTGTGTATGAGAAATATTGTTTCAGTGGTATTCTGTGAGTGACTAGTCACTTTGTATATTTATTGTCAAATGTTAGGTTTGTCTCTTGTCCATTCCATGCTCATACCCCAATTATCGAAGATTTAATGAGTTATGGTATTATTGTTGTTTTCATTTTATTGTGATGGATCTTCATATTTTTCTCTTTAAATTCTTAGAATGAGCTGAATCAACTGGCAAGTGTTGGTTGAGTTCAGCTATACCACCATTCATAGAAAACTAGACAGCTTACATTCTGAATCAAGATATCAATCTATATCCTATATATCTGTGTTTGTTTTATGGTTCATGACAAATTCAGTATGCTCTACTGTTAGATTTTTTTGCCAAAGGAATTCCCAAAACAGAGTTTTCTTCATATACATATCTCAAACTCAAAATCTTATTTACAGTCACGAGAGTGGCTGTCTCAATAGGGGGAGTCACGGTCCCAAGTTCGACACCCCCCTCTCCTCCCCCGAATAAAAAAAAAAATCTTATTTACATAACTTCTTTCCTGTGGCAGGCAATATTTTATTGGGTGGTTGAGGGGAGTAGTTTTATTTTGGTTAGTAAATAAGTTTAAAACTTACATTCAAACCAATAAATACAATACATGTAGACCAAAAATGTCAATTCACAAGAAAGACAATTAATATTTTATTCTACTTATATTGTATTTTTTGGTCTGCATATAAATTTTGAACTTACCCACTAACCCAGATAAAATTTCTCGGTTGAGGGAGATGGCAATAAGAAATTGGGTAGTTCATAATATGAGAGTTTTTAGTTTTTAATCTCTTCTTAATATTTTGAGCTTAAGCTTTTTGCAACTTAAAGGTTCTCTTTTCAAAGTTGTCATCATTCAAAAATATAATTCTATCAATTTTTATTATTTTACTTAGGTGTGAGCTTTTACTTTTATAGTGTAAAACAAGATAGGTGGGGGTAGTGGTTGCAGTCCGGATCCAATGCAGAATAACTTTTTTTAATACATACGAAACGTTTTACTAAAATAAGTTTTTTAAAACTTATGACAGGTGTTTCTAGACTAAAAAATATCAAAGATGTTTTGAGATTTAGTAACAGATGTCCCATTTTAAATTAATTTTAATCGTAAAAAAATTAATTCAACGAGAAAAATTAAGCACGGGAACCACCGCCTAGTGGTTGTAAATGTTGAGTGTGGTTTTTGTGCGGCAAGCCAATAGTTGAGTTACAATTGTCAATTATATCATGTGAATACTACAAATCCTCACTCCTTACTAGTGAGAAATTTTATTTTGTTAGGTGACTAAATTTAAAAGTTACATCCAAGTCAATGAATGCAGTACACGTAGGAAAAAGAATTACCAAAAAATCAATTCTCTTTCCTACGTGTACTGTATTCATTGGCTTGAATGTAACTTTTAAACTTAGTCACCTACCAAGATAAAACTACTCCTTACTAGTACTTTTAGTTTTTTTTTCCCTCTTTTTCCCTTGTGGGTACTGGGCTGGATGCTAATGTTTCTAGTTTAAACTTTCAAGTTTGTGGAATGGTCTGGACCAGGGCCTCTGGGCTCCTGCCCCATTTGGGCCCTTAGGAAAAGGTCGCGTTGTTGGAGTTGGCTTTTGGATTCGATCTGTTGGCATTGTGGTTCGGCAGCTTCGGCTCCCTAGCCCAAAAGGAGATTTATAACACAGCGTTAAGTGTGTACGCATCACGGTTTTGTCGAATTTTTTAAATACACTGTAATTTACGATTTGAAAATTTGAAACCACACCAAACCAATTAAGGATTCAAACTACAAAGTCATTAAATAGCATAAGATATTAATATATTGGAAAACGTGTTAGTTAAAATTCTATATGATGCATTAAAGTAGGATAATATTTTTTTTATAAGTGGATCTTTAGAAATCTAAAAAACTGCACATTATATTGTATTTTCTCATTTTATATGAAGAAAGATAATAATTATTGAAAGGAATTACACATAAAGCAATCAAAGAAATGAAGTGTGAAGATAAACACATATAGAGAGATTATGAAAAATAAGTCTCCCATTTGCATTACTTTTAAATGAATCTTTTTAGACTAAGTATTATATTTCAAAATCGCAAATTTAGTGCGGTTTGAATTTTTTCGAAACTACACCGCATCGTCAATGATTCCAAAGGGGTCGACTTCTTCTTGCAACTGATCCAGCAGCTGATGTTCGTACAACAATTTTCACATGTATACTACGTATGAAATATAATACGTAGTATACATGTGAAAATTGTTGTACGAACATCAGCTGCTGGATCAGTTGCAAGAAGAAGTCGACCCCTTTGGAATCATTGACGATGCGGTGTAGTTTCGAAAAAATTCAAACCGCACTAAATTTGCGATTTTGAAATTTCTCAAACCGCAAGCAAACCAATTAAAAATAAAAACCGCATAAGATCAGTGAGATCTCTGAAATTTTGATCAATGAGGGCTTTCTTTATCTCAAAGTTAGTGATTCCTGAAAATGCAGCCCAAGCGTACTCCATTTCTAGTACTTGAGTCACGCGATGGTGTCTTAAAGTCTTGGATATTTTCAAGTATTGAGACAAAGTTTCTGCTGCCTTATGTGGCATGCAGGTGAGATCAGTAAATTACATATCATTTGGAGTAGTAGAATTATTGGTGGAAGATCTCCTCATGTTGCTTCTATGAGTGAACCAAATTGGCTGGTAAATGGTTGTACTAGTGAATCGTATTACCCGTCAGGGTATATGAGAAGAGTATCAACTGTATGAAGTCGGTTTAAGCAGTCTCTCCAGCACTCGGCCTGAAATCAACATATGTGCTACACCGTTGACGTATCGTCTTCAATAGAGAAAACTCAGAGAATTATGGGGACTTGAAATTACTAGGCAAAGGGATAATCTCGGTCAACCCATTTAGGATAAAGCTGACGGTATCAGGGTCTTTCCCAGTACTAGAATGTGGTTCTCTTCGAGATACTACATCATCAAATTTTGAATCTCCCTCCTGGTTATTCTAATTGGTTCGGATTCTCTGAACGACGCAAGTATCTATCTCTGGTTGGTCCTTAGCGACGGTGGTTGGTAGACTCCTTTCGTGTCATAAATAACTTCTTGAGGTTGATTCTCGTTACCCCTAAGCATAGAAGCGGATCTGATCCTTCTATATGGATCTGTCCCAGGAATATGGTTATACATTAAAACTATATCGGAAAATCTCATATTGTCAGACATAGGTGGGAATGTCAATGTTAATCCGGTCTATTCTGGTTTATCTTGTCGAGGGATCGGACTGTTTTGAACTGATAGGACACAAGTGTCTTGGTTTTTGCGTGTTTGAGACACCTCTCCAAGAATCCCCTTGCCTTTTTCGGTGGAGGAAAATAACCTGACATGTTTGGTTTTAAGCCTTACATGATTTTGCACTTTTCTAGGACTATCGATAGGTGCATTTTTAGTTGGCATATCACTCACAATGAATTTGTGTTCCAACTGATTGGTGGATGGTATCTGATTTGTATAATTTTTAGTAATCATTACTACGTGGTTTCAAAACTAAATTCCTACACAGTGATCGGTTCCACCTAGCGTGCCAATATTTGTTCCCTAAACTAATACGAGAAATGCCTCTCGAGCCACTTATCTGTGTTCCTAACTAAACTAAGAGTGTCTGAGCGTGCCACCCTGGTTTAGGGTGAAAGCGGTAAATCTTTAATACTAAGAAACACGAGAGAGAGAGAGAGAGAGAGAGATTGAGAATTATTTTATCAGCCTTGATGACCCTTAAGAAATGAGGTGCAGGAAGAGATATTTAACACTATGAGCATGAAATGAATCCAAATACCGATGCAAATAATGGAAATAAACCGAGGGACTTTGCCTTGTACATAATTGAAATTACCTAACTCTAGCGGGGATAAAGATCATTATAATTGAGTAACCAGAAATCTAAGATTAAGTTGGAACATAGTCCAGAAGATAACTAATCTAACTGAGACAGTGTGATTGGTCCCCGTAATTGATGCATTTAGGTTGAAAGGGTTGCTGAAAAGCAAATTTGAGTTGTAATTTAATTGATTGATGTGTACTATTTATTTCTACCCCTCCCATATAGCTTATATAGATATAGACACTCCCCTTTTCTTATTCAATTCCATTTCGGATTAAAAAGTTCTTTTAATTTGAAATTATAGTAATCTCCAAATTCCAAACCTTATTCAATTCGACTTTAACTATGTAAAGAACCACATATCTGCTAATAATTTGGAATCAGTTTCCAATACTATTTAGAATCAACTTTTTTCTTTCTCTAATATATGTTACATTTTAGCACATGCTAAATATAATTCATCTTTTCCTTTGATGTTCAAAATGTCCTTTAATTAACTTGTATCCAATATTAGAAAATATTAATTTGTAGTTTTTCAAATAAAATACACACAATTTTTAGACATATAAATACAAATTCACTTTTAAAAACTAATTACATGTCATGTCCCTTCTCACGAATAAATTTTGGCCACATGTTCATTTTTTTCTTGCGCGTTCTATTATTTCTTGTATGTTATAATTTTTTAATTAAAAAATTAATACGTATCAATTTTTTATTAGTAAACACCAATGGGAAAGAAGATTTGTAGTCGTATGAATGTATGATAAGAAGGGCTCTTCTTTCTTCCTAACTGAAATTGTTTATTTATTTATTTAGAGAGATAATTATCTATCATAAAAAAATTGAATATTTATTAAACAGAAAGATCAAACTTATAACCTTAACGTAATGGGACTTAAGATTTACCTACACAAACATATCTTAAGGCTTCCCCACCCAAATTAATAATACCTTCTGCATTTACATCTCTTCCTTCAATCGATGGGTGCACGTTTTTTGCAGCCACACAAAAAAGAAACAAAAATCTAACACAAAACATGCATTATTGGAGTAGTAGTTTTTGTACTTTGATGTGAAGAAAATGATTTACAAGAATTGCTGCTACCTCCTGATTTTATCAAATTATTTGTTCTTCCAATCCCACCTACCACCAGATTGCATTATTTGGAACTTGTACATTTTATTCATTCATAAAGTCGTGTGGAACGTGTCGTCCGGATTTTATACAAAACTTTTTTTTAATAAATGCATAATTTTTTATAATATATATTTTAAAGCTCAGAACGAATATTTTAAGATAAAAAACACGATAAGTGTTCTGAAACTTAGAACGAACAATCCGTTTTAAATCAATTTTAATCGTCAAACTTTTAATCTAATTGATGAAAAAAAAATTCGCGCGTGCAAAATTGTACTATTCAGCACTAGAGCCACCGTCTTCAAACGTGACAGTGATCAAGATGTTCCTCCAATAATCTGTAATCGGGACAAACATGAGGCCACGTCAAATTTAAGCCGAAGCTATTTGATTCAAGTTTCAATAATTCATAGACGAAATGGCAGCAGTCTCTCCAATTTTTTTTTTAAAGATTTTGGAATTTTTAGATATATTATAAAAAACATTAGTCTTCGTCCTTTTAAGAATCATGAAAATTTAAACTTCGTTTGGCCAATTTAAATTTTTTTGGTTCCGTCTATGCATTAATCATTATATTTTTTATAGATTTTAGAATTTTTAGATATATTATAAAAAGGGTAAAAAGCGCCCACGCCCCCTAAATTATTCCCTTTTTTGGTTTTTGACCCTCAACTAAAAAGGGTCAAGTTTTACCCCCTAAACTATTTCGTTTTTTGGTTTTTGACCTTCCATCCATATTCTCCGTTACATCATAACGGAAGTCCAAAAAATGGGGGCATTTTTGGGCATTGTATATAAGATCCTAAAATTTTTGTTTTTATAAAAAAAAAAAAAACCTATTATTCTAACGAGAAAGAAGAAGTTGCCGGTGAGAACAGTGACAGAAGAAGCCGGAATCCGGGTACCACTCCTCTTCTCCAACCACCAACTGTAAATTCCAACCTCTAAAAAAAATCTTAAAAGGCCCCTTTCCCCTTAAATTTAATTCTATTTATTATGAATGATATGATTTTCCCAAAATGCCCCCATTTTTTGGACTTCCGTTATGATGTAACGGATAATATGGATGGAATGTCAAAAACCAAAAACCGAAATAGTTTAGGGGGTAAAACTTGACCGTTTTTAGTTGAGGGTCAAAAACCAAAAAACAGAATAGTTTAGGGGGCGTCAGCGCTTTTTACCCTTATAAAAATATTAACCTTCACCCTTTTAAGATTCATGAAAATTTAAATTTTGTTTCGCCAATTTAATTTTTTTGGTTCCGTCTATATATCAATCATTACACACTTTTTATTAATAAAGGGATTAGCTGCGAGACTCTTCCTGCATTATACTAATAAAGTATTCATCCATTCTCATATATTAGTCGTTTACGACTATTTGAAAAAATTAAAGGGTGAAAATTCTCTGTCTCATTTCTATCTCCATCTCTATTCCCAATTAATTAAAATTTAATATTTTTTTCAATCATATATACACATGATCAATTGTGAATGGCTGATGATAGTGATGGAGATAGGAAGGAGCACAGAGGATTTTTTGCCAAATTAAAGTAACTAGAGATAATGTTATTTTTAGAAGCAATAAATATTTCTTTCCAAATTTACCCTCCCCTCCCCTCCCCTATCCCCTTCTAACCTTCTCGTGAATCGTGATATTTTAATTGATAATCGGTAATCTCTATTCCTGCTCCCTTCTTCATGTTCGACGGTTTTCCGGTAGACCGTCGTTGGAGAGAAAGTATCTTTGTGCCGCTTTTGTATCTTAATGGAAAGTTTTGATTTTTCTCTTATTTTCATGGAAGGAGCTCTTTATTTGCGTTTTTTTTTTGTTCTCATGTTTAACAGAAACTGAATGGATTAAGTGAGATTTAGTGTTTATATTGCTTCAGATGGTATAATTTTAGGAGATTTTGAGGAATTTTAAACATTGAGAGATCAATTCATAATCGGGAAAAGATAGATTTGCATTTTAAAAATCTAGGATTAAATCTCTGTTTATAGTCACTCAAGGATAAAAAAAAACTCTCTTTACATTGAACAAAGATTCTCAAGAACTAAATTGTTACGGATACTAATCATGGAGCAAATTAAGGAATCAATCAAGATAATAATCTCAGGAGAAAATCACTCGATTAATTGATTGTGATTGATTGTAATTTATTGTAATTGATTATTTGTATATTTCTTTCCTTTATTACATAAATAGGATTAGTATATATAGGTGATGTATTATAGAGTTTATTTCATTCAATACAAGAGGAGTTCTTTCTCTCATTTGATCTTTATTCTTTATGCTTTTCTACATGGTATCAGAGCAAACATTTTGAGGTTTTCCGCACTTTTATTCTTATTCTTTTTTCATTTCGCGGCTTACAAAAGCTATTTCTTTTATATATACAAAAACAAAAAACAAAACAAAATTTTTTTGAGTCGTAATGTCTTCTGCTATTCCATCACTCGATAGAGGCAACAATGACGGTTCTACAATCCGATTTGGTGGCCACTGTGCTATAGAAGAATTTGTCCAGTCGCCACGAGTCTCAATAAATGTTGTTTCTCTGCCGCCGGATGTTGCTTCTTTTTCAGGTAATAAGTGTGTATCACCTATAATGAATTGGATTATTGACTCTGGAGCTAGTCACCATATTTAATGTTCCTTACAGTTATTTACTTCTTATCGTACTTTATCGCATACACCGATTCGTCTCCCTGGTGGTTCATCTACTTCTGCAACTCATATAGGTTCTATCCAACTAAATCCTAGTTTAATTCTTTCTAACGTGTTGTATGCTCCCTCTTTCTCATTTAATTTGTTATCTATTGGGCAATTACTTCAGAATCCCAATTTACTTGTCTATTTCAAATCTAACTCTTGTGTTATTCAGGATTGCACTAAGCTAAAAATGATAGGATTAGCCACATTCATTAATGGCTTATATATATTGCAACACAAATATTGTTCTCCTGTCCCCTTTGTTTCGAACATTCTTACTGACTCAAACTCTTCCTCTCATGTCGCGAAATTCTCTAACACCTCCTTATGGCACTATCGTTTAAGTCATCTTTCCTTTCCCAGATTAAAAATGGCACAACATCTGGATTCCAAAATAAAAATTACACACAATGAACATTGCTCTATTTGTCCCATGGCTAAGCAATCCAAGCATCCATTCCCCCTTAGTAAATCCACTTCTCAAGCGTGCTTTGATTTAATACACGTATATATTTGGGGACCTTATAAAACCCACACCGTTCACGGCCACCTATATTTCCTCACCATCGTAGATGATTTTAGCCGTTTCACTTGGATTTATTTGATGAAAACAAAGTCTGAGGCCCGATCCCTTACCCAATACTTTTTCCAATATGTGCTTACCCAATTTCAAAAGAGCATTAAAGTAGTGCGTTCAGACAATGGACCCAAATTTCACATGTCCGAATTTTTTACTTCCAAAGGTATCATTCACCAAACCTCTTGCGTGGAAACTCCTCAACAAAACGGAATCGTCGAACGAAAACATCGTCACATCCTAAATATTGCCCGTTCACTTAAATTCCAATCGCATATGCCTTCCTCTTATTGGGGGTACTTTGTCACCCACGCTGTCTACCTTATAAACATTACCCCTACACCTTTACTACAAAACCAAACTCCTCACACACTTTTATTTAATAAACCACCATCATACTCTCATCTCCGTGTTTTTGGTTGCTTAGCCTATGCCTCAACCCTTTCTGCTCATCGCGCAAAATTTGACTCACGTAGTCGTCCCTCTATTTTCTTAGGCTATCATGCACACACAAAAGCATACACTGTCCTAGACCTTCACTCACTCTCTATTTTCATCTCTCGAAATGTCATCTTTCAAGAAAATATATTCCCTCATCCACAACAATCTCCACTCAATCCTCATTCGAATTATATTCCTTTACCAATTCCTTTCATTAATGATCTTCCTTTCGAACCTCCATCTTCACATCCAACTACCAATCCCGCCTTCCATGAAAGAACCAAACATATTGAAATTGATTGCCACATAGTCCGCGAAAAAACGCAAACTGGCCTTGTTAAACCTTTACCCATTTCGACCCACTCTCAATTGGCTGACATTTTCACAAAAAATCTTGCTTCCCCTCGTTTCAACTTTCTCATCCAATCTCTTGGTCTCATTGACATCTTTTCACCCAAGCCCAGTTTGAGGGGGCGTGTTACGGATACTAATCATGGAGCAAATCAAGGAATCAATCAAGATAATAATCTCAGGAGAAAATCACTCGATTAATTGATTGTGATTGATTGTAATTTATTGTAATTGATTATTTGTATATTTCTTTCCTTTATTACATAAATAGGATTAGTATATATAGGTGATATATTATAGAGTTTATTTCATTCAATACAAAAGGAGTTCTTTCTCCCATTTGATCTTTATTCTTTATGCTTTTCTACATAAATCAAATCAAAATTGTGTGAAATTGTCCAATACAAACAAATCCATGGTAATTTGGGGTTGGAAAATATTTATCAAATAGAGGGAAAAGAACTAGTTTTCATAAGAAAATTGGAGAGAAGAGGGCGTTGGCGTTGGCGGTGGCGGTGGCGGATGATAGAAAAAAGAAGGAAAAGTTCGCTATGGGACAGTCCTTATGGGTATCTATGAGATAGGAAGGTTTGCAGAATGTACCCTACAAATAGGTCATGTTTAAAATTTTGTAAGAGGAGTGTGGGGCGGACCAATGCGACTTTCCCAAAAAGAAGATAGAGAGAAGATTGCGGAGGTTAGGGTTGAATCGTCCCGGCTCCAGTGCTGAACACTTGGGTGTTCAGCACATGCGGGACACCATCTCAGCCGTCGGATGAGATTTTTTAACGGTTCAGATCTGGAGAGAGAAAAGTTTTTTTATTATTATTTTTTAAGTCGACTGCAATTTTTTCTCTCTCAGGATTTGGACTAGTTCAAACTATCATCCGATCAGTGAGATTGTTCCGCACATGCGGATTTTTCCCTATTCCGCATAGGAGCCCGGACTGGGGTTGAATTGGAAATAAAAAAAATTGACAGCACATCAAGAACGGGAAACGACGTATAAATTGGAAACGTGATATCTCTCTAAATCACTCTCTAAAACGAAAATTAATGCAGAATGGAGGTAGTATAAAACTTTTATTATATGTTGCGAAAATTAAGGGAAAAAAATTAAGATATTTTTGTAATCAAAATATCAATATTACTCTTTTAAATATAATTAGTGGTATACAAGTTATACTTAAGAGAGTAATATATGAACTAAAATATAAGAGAGAAAGAAATTATATTCGCATTTCTCATTAAGATTTTGCACTCTTCTCCACCTAATTTAATACATGAAAAGGTCGTAATATCCTTAGTTGACATTCTTAAAGTGTTGTGTTTGAACTGTATTCATTAAGTATGGAATAAGAAATGATACACAAGTTCGGACAAAAGATCTCTTCCACTTTTTTTTAATTGCCCATCTTGCTTGCAAATTGCTCAACTCTAATGCGTGTTTGGCACGAAAGGAAATGAATGACTTTTTCGGTTTCTCTTTCCATTTTGGTATTTGGTTGGTCAATTTAAATTAAAAATTGTCTTTTCACAGAAATGCTCATTCCAGGAAGAAGTGAGAACGATCGTTCCACTCCAAAATTAATGGAATGACCTTTCCAAAAAAAGTTGGAATCACTAATTAATGAAAAGTAATAGTTATACCCTTCATTTTAGTATTATAAGGTTCAAATTAGACAACAAACAATTTATTTTCTATAGATATATTTTATTCTCTTGATAAAACTTTTATATGCGATAATTGTATTATTTTTTTTTTTTTTGTTGCTCTTTCATTTACTTTTAGTACAAATTACAATTGTTTTATAATATATTTGACTTTAAATATTAATTTATATTTTAATATTGAAATGTATGTTTGATGCTCTTTAGTGTACAAACAGAGGTGGATCCAAGAATTTGTCTTTACATAGGCAAATGTTCTACTGATTTTTCATGGAGATACAATGTTTATAAGGAAATCCCACCCAAAAAATCCTATTAAAAAATTGTCATTTATGAAAATGTTAGGGTGATCTCCCCCTCTCCCTGAACTCGTCACTATGTACAAATATAATTTTTTTTTTCAATTGAAAGTTTATACATTGTGCAATTAATTGGTTCTATTGTCACCATATGTTAAAGAGCATTTATTTCATATTAGATTGAATCTCATTTCATTCCAACATTAAATAATAGTTTTAATGTTCTTTTTGTTTAGTCTCTAATTCAATTATTATTGGTCTTTATTTGGTCTCAATTGTTACTATTAGAAACTTTTCAACGGGGGCTCATGACCTTAATCAAGGTAAGGTGGAGGCCGCTAAGTGGCACGCTAAAATTCATGAGTCGCTTGATCGGGAATTGTCCAGGACATAACAACTTCTGGACAATTTAAGGCCTAGTGTGCTTCAATGTGGTGCACAATTCTAATACTTTTTTATTTTTCATAATAAACCCGTTTGTTGTCCTAATGATTAATATCATGATAGTGTTAGATTTTTTCCTCATCTAAAATTATGATTTATTTCAAGTTTTTTTGTAAGCAATAAATGGGGGCGGCCATCTCAAACATGAAAAATATCCCTCAAGATAGAATTTTGTTGCAACATGATTTTGAATGGAGGATTGTAAGCGGACGTTCTGTTCGTATCTGGACATTGTTTCTGACCAATTATTTTACGTGGGTTTCAGCTGATCTCCCCTCCTATGTTTATGGGTTATTAAAGTTTGCAGTTAAGAACTCTGACAATTGTGGAAGGCTTCTAGTTTGCACGTGACATCGGGTTTGCTTTTGTTTTTTTAGTTGAGTCTATTTACACAGTCGTAAAACATTGTACATCTTGGTACCTATTATCTAGTTTTTTCTATATTCATAGATTAATGTTCCGACTCTTTGACTAGCTAGACTCTTACTAAGGCTTGTTGCTTCACTTTATAGGGTAGGGAATCCATCGAAATTCCACCTCCCTCATTTAACTCCAGATATCAATTAATGATATTAATTTTTTTTATATTTTTTTTAACCTTTAATGACTCATCTCTTCAATTAGACATTTAACCCCGTCTCTAAACTGATCAGAATGTTTAAGTTAATTATATGTGCAGCACCTATGTTTATATAAATGGGCAAACTGGGTAGGTCATATAATATAATAAATCCATTGCTCTAAGGTGTACAAAATTGACTCATTACCATACATTTTCGTTTTCTTGTAAAATACAACCACCAATACAACTCCTCTCATAAAGCCTCATAATTGCTTGCACTATAAAGGTGTATTTGGACAAGGTTTGATTTGGTCTCATTTTTGGCGGGAAAAATTCAATTTCAACGAATATTTGAAAAAATAATAATTTGAATTTGAATTTCTCCCGCCAATTTTAGAAGCAAAAAATTGAATTTCTCCCGTCAAAAGTGAGACCAAACTAAGCCAAACTCAAACTAAACCTTTTCCAAGTACACCCAAAATCATTCAAAGTCTCGGTATCAGTCTCCATTTCGTTTCAGATATGATTCGGTTGCGTAATGGGCAATATACGACGTAATAACTACTTATTTAACAAAATAAAGTAGGGTGATTATCGGAAAAATAAAAAAAAAGATTATAAGAAGTTCAACTTATATAATATAATTAAAAAAAATGCATTATATATATATATATCTAATTATCAATACCAAGTTATGAATATGAAAATCGGTTATCAATATTACCTCGAATAGGTAAAGAGTGATCATGTTGTACATTTATCTGTGATGGATAAACCTATGGTGAATGTGGTTGGGATGAGTATGCTTGTGTTTGATAATAGATCAGATCATCCTTATACTGTTTATAGTAACGAAACTTTGATAATGACTAATGTTTAAGTTAATCATACAAGGTATTAGCAGTTTGCTCGAGGTGAGGTGATACATCATATGATATATGTCTATATACATAAGTATTCAAACATTTTATTATTATTATTATTGCAATAAGTACATATTTATATTTTCCTTTCATCCAAACAAATCTTGGATTTTTTCTATTGAGACGAGTTAACTCGGATTGACTCGCCGAGTTTTATCGAGCCAAAACTGAATTAGTAAAACTCGGCAGGTTAACTCGTGTTGGCTTGCAAGTTTTACTTAGTCAATCTGAGAGTTAAAACTGATTTGACAATTTTTTTTAAAACATTTGTAATAATATCTTGTTTTGTAGATCACTGATACTGTTATCAACTCGGACTCGGCCCACACTTTGAACCATGTATAAAACTTCACTATCTATGACCATAACCAACCATTGTGAACAACCTTGTACACGTACAGATTCGATCGGAAGAAGTTAGGAGTAGCATTAGCTGTTGCCGTCGTTGAAGGCGGCCGGCGAGCTAGAATAAAAAGATGGTTAAAGACGGTGGTTCAGAGGCTAATAATACTCCGTTGGTAGTGAAAGAGTACTACTCCGGTGGTGGTGGTGGCGATGTAGAAATTAGATCAGAAAAATGGTGGAAGAAGATGTTGGATTTGGATGAGGCGAAATATCAAACACTTTTCGCGCTACCAATGATTATCACAAATCTCTCATACCATTTGATACCGCTTACTTCTGTAATGTTCGCCGGACATCTTGGAGAGCTTGAACTCGCCGCTGCTAATCTGGCTAATTCTTGGGCTGTTGTTACTGGTTGGGCTTTCATGGTAAATTATATTTCTTCCTTTTTTTAATTTTGATTATATATTGGCCCTGAAATTACAAGAACCACTAATTAATACAGGTTACACAACACTTTTACTCGAAATTGGATTAAAAAAAAAATTGGGATAAAATAAGGATCAAAAGTTATATCAAATTCCACATATCATTTTCATTTTATACTTTTTGATCATTTAATCCTAAAATTTTGATCCAACAATCATAAATAAAAACCTAAACTTGGCATAGTTTAGCCCTTGAGCTACCTTCATGAGTAGTTTTATGTTGTTAGGTGACTAAATTTCAAAGTTACATCCAAGCCAATGAATACAGTACACGTATAAAAGAGAATTGACTTTTTTGCAAGTCAATTCTATTTCCTACTTGTACTGCATTCATTGGTTTGGATGTAACTTTTAAACTTAGTTACCTACCAAAATCAAATTTCCCCTACTTTCATATCTGCTCATGTTTCTTTGCACAAACAGCCTTGTAAGGTTAAGATTTCAAGATTCTTTGAAATGGGATTTTGACAAATGAGGTGAACTAGTGATGCCTTTGGTCCTTCATTTGTATGCCCGAAATAAAGCTGCTCCATTGTGGCCCCCACTAAAGTCTGTCTTATTTGTTTAATGCTAGCATATGTATTTATTTAGTACTCCCTTCGTCCCAAATTAACTGTCAACATTTCTATTTTTATTTGTCCCAAATTAACTGTCCACTCTCTAGATAAAATATGTATTAATGACAACTTTTTCAATTTTACCCTTCTTCCAACTCATCATTGAATACTTTTTAGTTAATTAAAATTATCACTTTCCAATACATATTTAAGAGGTGATTGGATGTTGTGTGAGAGGAAGGAGAGAGAAATACATAAATTTTAAATAAGAGTAATAAAATTAATTAGGGGTATTTTAGACTTTTGCTTATATTATACCATCAAAATTTTCAAAAACTTAAGACAAGTGCATTTGTCAAAGTAGACAGATAATTTGGGACGGATGGGAGTACATTCTATACATATTTTGTCTTATTACGGTTGTAATGCCCGGCCATTTTGTTATCAATGGGTAATCATTTATTCATTAAAAAAAATTACCTTATACAAAATACGATTATAATGTTACTTTAGTTGTATAGGTTATCTAATCTAATATGTTACATAATTGTATAGTTTATGTAATACACTTTCGTTCTCAAAAGTGCAATGTCTTTTCCACATTCACATTAAAGATTCTTATATGCAGATGATGCCAGAAATTGGACACTTAGAGAAACAAAATGCTGTAAATTAGATAATAAAGAGAGCAATTAATTTAGTCTGCTCTTATAAGCGTCAATTGTCATGCCTCCTGAAATGATCAAATTGATGCATTATCTTATATACAATGGCATCTTTAGTATTTCAATACAACAATCAAGTATTTCATCTTCTATACCTTATCACTTCGAACGATTTCTTACCGCGGCATATTATAATTCTTCCTGCATAATCATTAAGTACATTATTAGAAGATTCTCTGATAATAATAGAACAAAGAACATTTTGAAGTGTGAACTATGATGCTTATATAAGAAAATAAAATGACTCAGGGCACTTCTACAGAGTTTCTTGCTTCACAGCTTTTTAAAAAAAAATATGATTTTAATATATATTATCGGGGGAGGGGTGTCGAACCTGGACGTTGGTTCACAATGCTAACACCTAACATGACATTTTGTGCTATTTCTTTTATTAGTGAATCAGAGATTTTGATTCTTGTTAATTTATAATTTTAGGTAGGACTAAGTGGTGCACTTGAAACATTGTGTGGACAAGGATATGGAGCAAAATTGTATAGGATGTTGGGAATATATCTACAAGCATCTTGCATAATATCATTCTTTTTCTCAATCCTACTCGCGATCCTTTGGTGGTTCTCTGGTTCTGTTCTGACATTTCTACATCAAGATCCTCAAATAGCAGAAGCTGCTGGTCTCTATTTAAGGTTTCTCATTCCAGGATTATTTGCATATGGAGTTTTGCAAAGCGTCTTGAGATTTCTTCAGACACAATCCGTTGTTGCCCCACTAGTTATTTTCTCAGTGCTACCGTTGATCTTTCACATTGGAATCACGTATTGTTTCACTCGCTGGAGTTCTTTCCCTTTCATCGGAGCAGCATTGACGGTTTCAATCTCGCTTTGGATATCAGTCACAATGTTGGCCTTATACGTTCTCCGGGCAGGTAGATTTAAGCATACATGGGACGGATTTTCAACCGAGTCATTTTGTCATATTGTGCAAACCTTGAAGCTGGCTATTCCCTGTGCTGGAATGGTGTGGTTAGTAAATCCTGCAATATTAGTATTTACATTATGATGAAACGGGAAATTAATATAGAACTTTAAAAAATTTCACTTTGATGTTTCCTTTTCTAGTTTGGAGTATTGGGCTTTCGAGCTTCTTGTGTTATTAGCTGGCCTAATGCCAAATCCAGAGATAACTACTTCACTGATTGCAATGTGGTATGTGTCATTCTTTCAGCTCATCATTTTTTTCCATTTAATTTATAGAGGGAGTTGGTGCCGAATAGGAGACTTATGGTTTAAAGTAAGAAGTGTTGCGTGAACTGCGCTACCTTGCCTTGACTTCTTTCTGCTCATCTTATTATTACTACCTTTAACTATGGTTTCCATGGCATCACCACTAACTGTAATGTGTTTTTCCCCTCAGTGTGAATACAGAATCCATTACCTACATGTTTTCTTATGGTCTAAGTGCAGCAGCAAGGTAACGCTGATATTTTTCGTCTTTATTTCTATTTTTCGTCTTTATTTGATTCTGTTACTGAATTTACTCAAATTTTGTACTTACAAATTCAGCACAAGAGTTTCAAATGAATTAGGAGCTGGAAATACTCAACAAGCCAAGAAAGCCATGAGGGTCACTCTCAAGCTGTGTATCATTACTGTACTTGCAGTTGTTTTGACTTTAGGATTTGGTCATGATATGTGGGCTGGCCTTTTTACTGATAGCCCAGTTATCAAAGGGAAATATGCTTCAATTACACCTTTTCTTGTGATCTCCATTGCCATTGATTTTTTCCAAGGAATCTTATCAGGTTAATACAAAATTTTCACCCGCCAAATCTCCTATATAGTTCATAGCAGCTTAATTGGGATTTTGTTTCTGAAAAATGGGCCTTTGTTTCTTCAGGTGTGATCAGAGGATGTGGTTGGCAACACTTGGCTGTTGGAATCAATTTGGGAGCATTTTATTGCATCGGCATGCCTATTGCAGTCCTTCTTGGTTTCAAGACGAAGATGTACGAAAAGGTAAAATATATATGCTCTCGAGTGCCTGACTCCTAGTTCAAAAATCATCTCTGAACTTTCTCTTCCGAAGTTTCGTCAATGCTAGATTGATTATGGTAAATTCTTGTAAATGATCTTGATTTTGGGTGTTTCCTTCTTGGCTCAGGGATTATGGACAGGCTTAATATGCGGTCTGAGCTTCCAGGCTGGTGGTCTATTGTTGCTTTCCTTGTTCACTAAATGGAAAAGAGTGGAGCTCTCCCAAGAAGACAGTGAAAATGAACCAATAACTCAAGCTTGAGTATATATGGTATCTCCAAATTAGACAAAATGGAAAGAACAGCATTTATTGAAGTTAATTTTATTTTTTTTAGAGTTTAAAGATGCAATAATTTACCATAGAGTTCACAAGTTGAGTAGTCCTCTGAATTAGGCTTATTTGTTGATAGAGCAAATAAGAATCAGCATAGACAATAAATAGGACTTGATACCAAGTTGTGAAGCCAGAATGGGTTATTTTGTTATTTACAGTTAATAACTTGTATGAAGTTAATTTTGAATTTAGCTCATTTTTGTCTGAATGAATAATATAATTCATTAAGTCCCAAATACAGTAAGTTTGTCGGAGTGAATGAAAGACTTTATTGTAAGGCCAGGTTTATTAACAGAGACAAAAAAAAATAAAAAAAATACTCCCTTTTATAGTTATAAAGCATATTAAAACAGACTTGTAACTTCTAAAATTTAATAGCTTTGCGTGCTTTAAAGCAATGTATGCTTATAATTAAAACAAGCTTGTAAGTTTCAATTTTCATAAAAAGTAAGTGTCAACTTGTTTTTTTTTCTGGGGTCTTGAATGTATACTTATTATTATTGTTTTTTAATAAGTGGTTCAACTTTCTTTTGGCCATCCCTGTGGGTACTCAGTTATTAATTAATACGAGACTAATTTGAATTCGAGTATGTAGAATGTCCATAGGATATAAATCGTACTCGAATGAGACTTTTGCTCCTAGAACTATTGAACATGGCACCAGGGTAAAAAGAGGATTCAAACTCTACTTCTTGATGTGGCATTAGTGAATTGTTACCAGTTGCCTCAAAATCTCAAAATCGGTTTTTAACGTTTGACTCTCGCGATAAGACTAATGTTATTGTTAAATATTTTTTCTTTTATTATTGGAGGGGAAGAGTAATGTTTTCTCCATCTCTTAAATATGGATCTACTCCCAAGAACTTGCTGATTAGTGTTTGAGGTGAAACTTTCTTTACCATACATAATAGAGGAATTCTAACAAAAAACTAGCATAAATTTTTACTTTACAATAATTCTACCTATAAATTATTTTTGATAAGATAACTTTGACAAATTAATAAAAATATGGTGGTTTCAGGCAAATTTGCAAGTCAACAACCAATTTTTCACCAGAGTTATGGTACTTTTTTTTCCCTTCATTCCATCCCCTCCTCTTTTATAATACAAAAATTAGTTGTTCTGATGCACTTTTAGCTCAAAACCACCATGTTTTTGTTAATTTTTCTAAAGTATCATCATAAAACTAGTTCTTTAGTAGAAATATTTTGAATAATTTTTTTTACTAGAAATAAAAACTCAAAAATAATTTTTGAATAAAAATAGTGAATTTCTCCAAATAATACTACCAAAATAAAAAATAACATTTAAATTGAAAATGTCAAGTTAAGGCATCGTGGGTTCGACCCAAGATCCATGTCGGGGACCCGAATTTAGGGGTGTCAATCGAGTTATGTGAGTCGAGGTTGGCATAGCTCACGACCAACTCACATAAAAATTGGAAAGCTTGAAAAGCTCACCAACTTTGAACTCTCGCTCAACTCACATTTTGATAAATTTATATTAGCAAAAAAAAAAAAAAAAAACAACAAAAATCATGTAGCAAGAATAGTAGAATACAAGGAGGCATGAGACTAAATCCTAACCAGAATACAAATATAAAAAATACAAATCCACATACAACATAGACAAACAATAAAGAAACATGAGTCTCACCATTGTAAAAGCTTTACACAGAGAAAAACAAGAGAACATAAGTTCCATAATTTTTTGTTATGCTAATACAATTAGTCTTGTATAGGAAAAAAGCAAGAGAACCCATGCACTTAAAATTCTAACAAATGATGAAATTGCAAAAGAGTTATTCAATCTCATTATAGGTGCCAATTCCAATTTCGGCAATCCCATTGAATTTTCTACATTATTAGGTCCTCTTTTTTTAAATACAAATTTAGTAATATATATTAAATATAATATTTATAATTATATTATTCTTATTCTTATTCGTTTGCGAGCTTTAACCGGGTTGAGTGGGTTCCAGCTCACGCTCGGCCCACATAAAATTCGAGAGCTTAAATATTGAGCTACACTCATCTCACGCTCAACTCACCTAAGCTCACACTTGTTAGCCCTTAGGGCAAACGAACTCGTTTTTGATGATGGACAAACACTTGATGTTTGTGTCTAATGTTTTCATCTATGTGATAGAATATTGGAATTCTATATGGAAGCTCTAAGTACTTCAATCAAGCCTTGATCAAGCTTCAAAGATATCATTCAAGACACTTTCGTCAAGCTTGAAGATTGAAGACTTAGGTTGGTTAGATTAGCTTTATCGTTAATGGTCTTTATCCTTAAGCTCTAACCAACGCTCTCTTGAACATAAGCTCTTCACTATAGTCTTGCATTGCATGTTTTCATAAACACGTTTTTGAAAGGCTAAGTTTCAAATAGTGTTCGTATTTCAAAAGCCTTCGATTTCAAAGTATAAGTCTTGTAAAATGGTTTTCCAAAGTGCTCTTACTTGTTACATATTAAGAAAACATTTTAGACTTCAAAAGATTTCAAAACGTGTGTTAAGACAACTCTCCGAATGCCCAGAAAGTCGGTCAACCGAGATTATCTCGGATCAACCGAGGAAGAAACAGAGAGTTGTCTGTCCAAACTCGGTCGACCGAGGTCCTTGGACGGTCGACCGAAGTAGCCAAGTTCGGTCCACCGAGCTTATGAACGGTCGATCAAGTACACTCGTTACTAGCCGTTTTCGACCGCTCCGAGTCGCTTTTCAGTGAGATTTCAAATTGTATAAATACTCCAAAGCTTTAGAATGACTCTAACACTTTGAGAGACTTGCAAAACATATTCTTATTGATTCCTTATCAAGTCTAAACACCTTGAAAGCAAATGCACTTCATTGTCATGATCTAAATGCATTCAAAGGTGAATTTGCAAAGCAAGACAAAGAGTGAGCTTATTATGTTCAAAGAGCCAACAAGATGAGCTTCAAATGTAATTATCTTTCACTTAGAAGAGTGAACAACATTGTGCTTAATCATTCATCTTATCCCCTTTCTTAGTGATAGGGTTATTGTTGTAAAAGTCCTACTTTGTGTGGGCAATTGTATAAGTCCTACTTAGTGTGGGCAAGCTCTTTGTGAGCTTCTTGTTTAGTGGTTGTTTGTAAAACTCTTGGTGAGTTAGCCACTAGTGTAAAGTCCTACTTTGTGTGGGCACATTCTTCTTAGTGAAGTTGGCAAAATCCTTGGGTGCGGCTCAAGGTAGTGGAGGTAGATTCTTAGTGAATCGAACCACTCTAAATCTCTTGTCTTGTGATTTGCATTGGGTTTTGCTTTAGCTTTTGTTAAACTTGCACTTACCTAGAAAAGATTGGAAATAGTTTGCAAGTTTTATATAAACCCAATTCACCCCCCTCTTGGGTTTCCTCAATTGGTATCAGAGCCCGGTCTTCATATTTAGCTTAACCGCTTGAAGCAAAGATTAATGGCCGGTTATTCCGCATTAGCCTACCAAGAGGGGTCTTCCACCGATAGACCACCACTTTTTGATGGAAATCATTTTGATGCTTGGAAGGATCGATTCAAGTTATATGTGTGCTCCATTGATTTCTCTTTATGGCATATAATTGAAGAAGGTCCATATGTACCCAAGAAGATGGTGGAAGGTGTTCAAACTCCAAAGAAGGACAATGAGCTAAATGAAGTTGAGTTTCAAAATGATGACTCATAAATTACAAGGCAATGAATTTTCTTAGTTGTGCCTTAAGTCCGGGAGGAGTACAACCGTGTCCTTGGAAGAAAATCCGCCCACTCCATGTGGAAAACGCTTGAAGATACTCATGAAGGATCAAGCTCTTCAAGTGACAACGGTGATGATGAATACGCCAACTTGTGCTTCATGGCTTTTGGTAATGAGGTACATCCTTCTCCCTCTATTTCAAATTCTTATGATGATGATGAGGAGGATGATGCTAATGTGCTTTTAATTGATATGTATGATCAATTGAAAAAATGTGCAAAGCAAAACCATGAAATGAAGCATAAAATTGAATATTTGCTTGAAGAAAAGGCCAAGTTGGTTGATGAAAATAAAAAAGTTGTGTGATGATGTTAATTGCTTGAAATGTGAAAAATGATGATCTTATTACTACTTGCAATTCATCTTCATTACAACACATAGAAGCTTGTGTTAAAGTGTCATCTTTAGAAAACAAGCTTGTTGAATTTGATCTTTTGGAAAACAAAGTTAAAAACCTTACCCTTCTTGTTGAAAACTTTTCAAAGGGTAAGAAAAATCTTGATCAAATTCTTGGCATGCAATGTGCTTCAAATGATAAACATGGCCTTGGTTATATTGCAAATCATGTCGATATTGCTAGCTCTTGTTGTAAATGCTAGTATGTCACATAGGCCAAATAGAAATCATGTGCATGCTCACAATTCTTCTAAGCCACACATTCATTGCACATATTGTGGAAAAAATGGTCATACTTGTGATAGTTGCCATGTTAAGAAGAAGATTGAAAGGGGAGTTAAAACAATTTGGAAAGTGAAGTTTAATTCTACTAACCCCCATGGACCCAAACAAAAGTGGGTACCAAAAGCTACTCTTCCCTTGATCTTTTAGGTTCTTATAAGTTAGATGCATGCCACAAAGCTTCAATGTTATTGATTCGATTAGAAGTGGCATTGGGGAGACGTCAAAGGAGTTGTGCCAAAAGAAGAAAGTCAAAAGCACTCCTTAACACTTGGATTCTCAAAGCTCAAATGTTAATCAATTGGAGAACCAAGTTGGGTAGATACTAAGAGCAAAGCTTCAAGTGATAACAAGAGTCAAAGTGTTAATCCAATGTCTTCATCACTTGGTAAGAAAGCAAAGGCATCAAATCACTTTATCTTAACACTTTAGTTAATGTGTTTAAGTGTTTTTGGTATATATATTTTTATATGCTTGCTCTTATACATGTTGCATCTCCAATTCTTGATTTTTATATTCAAATAGATAACCTTTAGCACGCTCTTGTTTATTCATGCTTATGTTTAGCTAAGGTATCTATGATGAGATGTAGCATATGCAACTTGATTGATTCTTGTTTTGTTATGTCATATTCATTTAAGAATCCATCTAGTTGTATTGGTTTTTGATAACCTTGATCCTTATGCATATTTGTGTTACTTGAGATTTTGAGCTAATCTTGATGGACCTTTGAAAAGGTACCAAATTAGTTCTCAAGAATTCCTTGTAGGTAACAAAGAGTTCTAACACTTCAAGAAGAAGATATGAACTACAAGGAAGGCACAAATGAGCTAAGACTCCAAGAAAAGAGTCAAATGCCAAGGATCACACGAGATGCCTCAATGGACTTGATTGACAAGAAGATCTACCAAAATGGTAAGAAGTCCAAGCTCAAAGAGCATTGAGGTACAAGGCTTAACTCATCCCTTATTAGTGGTCATTATGTGTTTTTGATCCTTATGGGCTATTATTTGATGAGTTAAGTAGTTGACTAGAGAGTTTGTGCTTATTGGATTATGGTTTATGTACATCATGTTTTGCTTGTCAACATGCTAAAAGTGTATTCCAAACTTGACAAGAATGATGGCTTAAAAGCATAAACTTGTCTATTTAAACTCTCTTGTTTATGTGCATGGGTTCTTTTATCTTGATAATGTGTTTTGTGCTATCTCTAGACCTTATTATGCTTAGAGTACAAACACTATCACAATTGGTAACTAGATCTTCTAGAATGCACATATTATATCTCTTTGGTGCTTGAACTTCATTTACATATGCTTAACATGATGCGCTTGATTTTTATCGCTTTTTGAGTATCATGTTAAGAAGTTGCATCATTAAGAGATATAGGGGAGTCTTCATATGTTTTTATCTTATACCCCACTTATATGTGATGTATTCTCAATTTTTCATATTTTACATCATCACATCACTTATTGGCTTGGTTTTCAACTTTCTTATCTTATAGCCAATTTGTGTTAGTTATTTTGGGAGTTATACATGTTATACATGTTCATATTCTACATGTGTTTTCCCTAAATAACTATGAGATCATATACTTTGATATTGGTATTATTCTTTTGTGATCTCATTTAAGCTTTTGGTTAGTCTTGCTTCTAGAGTGTTATACTCATTTAGCTAACCATTAACTTATTAGAGGAATGTACTACAATTGGTATCTTACACTTCCTCTAAATTTTTTTGGTTGTGATACATATGCTTAACTTTTATGTTTTAACAATTAGTATCACATCCCACTCTTGTTAGCTATATTTTCAATTTGTTTTTCATCTTAAAGAGCTAACATGTTTTGTTTGATAAACGGGGAGATTGTTCTTTAAGGTTTATTCCTCATCTTCTTTGTTTTAGCTTAGGTTGATATTCTTTTTGAGCCATATATGACCATCTTTTGATTTATGTGTTATTATGGACTCCTCTTTGTTTAGAAATCAACCAAGCTTATTCTTGATCAATCCTTTCTCAAAATGATTTATGATCTTTAAGATTGATCTTTTAAACCATTACGGATTCTCATTTGTTTTTAAAAGTTTTTCTTCAATTGATATCAGTTTTGTTTTCAATTGGTATCATTTTTTTTTAAAGGGAGAATTCGTATATTTCATCAAGCTTCTCCAATATTAATCTTTACTTTTCGCTAAATGCTTTTCTTATTGGCGCTCTGATAGCCCTTTTTGTTGTTGACAAAAAGAGGGAGAATTTTTAGTGTTGCAAATGTGCCATGAGAAGTATTTTACTAAAAGGAGAAAGCTTAGAACTTTGCAAAATGGGAGAGATAAGGGATTCTCTAAAATAGGGGGAGTAGAATAATTTGTTATCTACTTGTCTAGATCCTTAATATCCTTATCTCATGCATTCATGTTTATATACTTTAAAGATTTATCTTTTGTATATTATTCCCATTTGCATCAATGTTTTGTCATCATCAAAAAGGGGGAGATTGTTAGCCCTAAGGGCAAAGTTACTCTATGATGTTTTTGATGATAACAAACCATTGAGAGTTCTAATGTTTGTGTGAGCATGTTCTTTGTTATAGGATCCTTAGCACTCACATCAACATTGATGAAAATGGTAAGTTAGCTTCTTGTGTAAACTAAGGTATGTATATTACACACAAGAATGCTACTTGATGGAAGGAAGGAGGCAAGGAGGTTGGTAGGGAAAAAGGGCTCTTCAAAGAGTCCCTTATGAATATGGCAAAAGAAGTAATCCCACTAATGCTTTTAGCTTCCATGTTTAATTGGTTTATCTTATAAGCATTAGTCTTTGCACTTACTTGTTCTTATATCCTTTTTGCCATGCTTCCTTGTTCTTAATTTAGTCCTTATCCTATCTAATTACATCAAAGTTTGACATAATCAAAAAGGGGGGAGATTGTTAGCCCTTAGGGCAAACGAACTCGTTTTTGATGATGGACAAACACTTGATGTTTGTGTCTAATGTTTTCATCTATGTGATAGAATATTGGAATTCTATATGGAAGCTCTAAGTACTTCAATCAAGCCTTGATCAAGCTTCAAAGATATCATTCAAGACACTTTCGTCAAGCTTGAAGATTGAAGACTTAGGTTGGTTAGATTAGCTTTATCGTTTAATGGTCTTTATCCTTAAGCTCTAACCAACGCTCTCTTGAACATAAGCTCTTCACTATAGTCTTGCATTGCATGTTTTCATAAACACGTTTTTGAAAGGCTAAGTTTCAAATAGTGTTCGTATTTCAAAAGCCTTCGATTTCAAAGTATAAGTCTTGTAAAATGGTTTTCCAAAGTGCTCTTACTTGTTACATATTAAGAAAACATTTTAGACTTCAAAAGATTTCAAAAGCGTGTGTTAAGACAACTCTTCGAATGCCCGGAAAGTCGGTCAACCGAGATTATCTCGGATCAACCGAGGAAGAAAGCAGAGTTGTCTGTCCAAACTCGGTCGACCGAGGTCCTTGGACGGTCGACCGAAGTAGCCAAGTTCGGTCCACCGAGCTTATGAACGGTCGACCGAAGTACACTGTTACTAGCCGTTTTCTGACCGTTCCAGAGTCGTTTTTCAGCGAGATTTCAAATTGTATAAATACTCCAAAGCTTTAGAATGACTCTAACACTTTGAGAGACTTGCAAAACATATTCTTATTGATTCCTTATCAAGTCTAAACACCTTGAAAGCAAATGCACTTCATTGTCATGATCTAAATGCATTCAAAGGTGAATTTGCAAAGCAAGACAAAGAGTGAGCTTATTATGTTCAAAGAGCCAACAAGATGAGCTTCAAATGTAATTATCTTTCACTTAGAAGAGTGAACAACATTGTGCTTAATCATTCATCTTATCCCCTTTCTTAGTGATAGGGTTATTGTTGTAAAAGTCCTACTTTGTGTGGGCAATTGTATAAGTCCTACTTAGTGTGGGCAAGCTCTTTGTGAGCTTCTTGTTTAGTGGTTGTTTGTAAAACTCTTGGTGAGTTAGCCACTAGTGTAAAGTCCTACTTTGTGTGGGCACATTCTTCTTAGTGAAGTTGGCAAAATCCTTGGGTGCGGCTCAAGGTAGTGGAGGTAGATTCTTAGTGAATCGAACCACTCTAAATCTCTTGTCTTGTGATTTGCATTGGGTTTTGCTTTAGCTTTTGTTAAACTTGCACTTACCTAGAAAAGATTGGAAATAGTTTGCAAGTTTTATATAAACCCAATTCACCCCCCCTCTTGGGTTTCCTCAACACTCACCAAACAACTATGTATATCCACCAACCACATGATGCAATTTTGTGTCTTTTATTCCCTAAATCACTGAAGGGGCTGGGCCTGAGGTGGTTTGCAGCCCTCCTGAATCGTAGCATTCACAACTTCACACAACTACAACGAACGTTCTTGGACCACTTTTGTGGACAATGAGCATTCACAATTTAAACTGATCACTTGCTCACAATTAAGCAAGGAAAGGACGAGACAATTCGGGAATACACCTAGTGCTTCAACAAAGCATCTCTGAAGTTGAGTAATGTCACACATGCCGAATTCATACAAGCTTACAAATACGAGTTGAAAACATGGTCTTTGCCCGGAAAATCCTGCAAATGTAGATGTCCTATTTTTTATGGCCAATAATTTTTCACGAGATGAAGAGTTTAGGCTTTCCAGAAAGCTCGAACTTATTTAAAAGAACAAAAAAAATCTCCAAGTCCATAACTTACATTATCTATGGATGGCCACAAGAGGCAGATCAGTCTAAAGGGAGACCTCGTGATCAATTCTTCCAGAAGCAGAATCAGAGCAGTCAACCACAGGCCACGACTAAACCCCCCTTGAAGGTTTCCCGAGCCCAAATTCTACACCAGATAGAAACATTAGGAATTCTGGCACTGCAAAAAAAAAAATATGGTGACGCCCCTGAAAAGAGAAACTATAAAAAGTACTGTGATTTTCACAAAGATCACGGGCACAAAACGGAGCAGTGCATGGAGCTTAAACGTGAGATTGAACATGATATCATAGGAGCTCATCTCAAAGAATTCACGACAGACGCCTCCGTACATAGAAGAAGAGACCGTGATTATAACCCGAGGGACAAGAGAGACCCCTCCGAGACACAGGGCCCTAATGGTAGTTAACATAGCGGAATGCGTCCCTGATCCAAGATACACGAGGGCCCCCCCATAAATAAAGAGGATCCACTTGTCATCACATCCATAATTGGCCCGCTCATGGTGCAGGGTATTGTGATTGACACAGGGAGCTCGGTGAACATCCTCTTCCAGGAAGCCTTCGACAGACTGGTCATACCGCACAACAATATGATCCCTTATGACCAAAATATAATACGGTTAACATGCATAGTTATCCGCACAATCGAGCGCATATGTCTACCCGTTGTCGTACGAAACAGAGATGATTTCTCATAAAATGCGCCATTCAACATGGCCGGGGCACACACCAAGTATAATGCCATATTTGGAAGGCTAATCCTCAATACCTAGCAAACTGACATCTACATTCATGCTTTTTCCCTAATGGTTCGCCTTGGGAATGAGCATTTAGTGGCAGTCCGGGGACCGGGGACAAAAGCGGAGTACCCCAAGTCGCCACCTCGAGAACTCCCCTAAAGAGTAGAGAAATGGCAAAACCCCAACAACATTAAAATTCAGAGGTTTGACAGCAGAAACCACGAGAAACATAGTGTCAATTGACCACAGAGATCTTGACATGACAACCTAGGATCCCTAGACCGAGTCCTCTCAGTAGTTAGTATTTCTTTCCTGTTTAAGGCTACGTGTCTGTATTAAATTTCACCCGGATCTTATAGAAGTAGAACATAGTTTTATTCAATAAATTTACATTTCCTAAACTACATCAGTTGTCATGATAAATACACAAAGTAAACCTTAAACCTGGGAGGGTCCAAGTAATTCATTGTGTGCATATGTTGGCACCAAAGATTGGATTCAACATAAGGCTACAACCTTCAATGACGATCCTTACCCTTAGCCGGATTAGGTCAGGTATGGTGTATAATTAAGCACCAAAATAAACAAGGCTCGGGGAAAGTCCCTACCTTAATAGGACTTCCCATCTACAAACTGTCAGGACAAAAAATATGCATAAATTGTAACTAAAAGGCTGAGGGCACGACCCGGCCTTGACATACATGCATAAATTGCAACCAAAAGGTTGAGGGCACGACCCGGCCTTGACATACATGCATAAATTGCAACCAAAAGGTTGAGGGCATGACCCGACATTGACATACATGCATAAATTGAACAAAAAGGTTGAGGGAACGACCCAACCTTGGCATACATTCATAAATTGCAACAAAAAGATAGGGGGCTAGACTCGGCCTTAATAAAAACCCAGTCATTTCCGAGGTTCGAGAGTAAAAAACGCAGGTGCATACAATAACACTATAGTTAAAGGAAAATTTTCAACGACAAGGTTAACTCTAACCCGTAAAAGGGTCGGGTAAAACAAGACATGTTGTCCCGCACCAATGCATGGTCCGGGGAACGCCCCCCACACCAACAAAAAATCTGGACCTTAAAAGGACCGGGTAGAGCAACATGCTTAATACGGGCATTCGTCCTAAAACAAAGCTACGGGAAAGCTCCAATCTCTACATCAAAAACCTAACTTACAAGATTTTTTAGTAAAAGTCAGAAAACTTTACATATCTGCAGGTCTGAAAAAGTATGCACCTTCAGAACAATACTCGAAGCAAGTTACCCTCCGGGACAACTAGTCCAAGGAAAAAGACTGTCAACCTAACACTAAAAAATGACAACGCGTATATTTGCACAAGAACGGAGTCAAATGCCGAAAGTCGTATAACAAACCCACCTCCCAAAGGGTCTGGGTCATAATACCCGTACGAACACCAGCACAGGGCCAAGAAAAAGAAACATCTCAACCCGCAAAGGTCCGTTCGAGAAAAATACTTAGTGCGTGCGTTGGCAAAACAAACTAGGACAATAGGCAAAACTCCCACAGTATGAAAAGTAAACCCGCCCCATGATGGGTTCAAGTAAAATAAATGGTCTTGCACTAGTAAGGTTGGGGGAAGCCCCTAACCGTAAACACAAATACAAATGTGCGAAATGCAAGAATATACGAGGAGGTTTCAAATGGTTTCATTTATATTGATATATTAAAATCACGTACAATGAACAGATTACAAGAACAAAACAATCAAGACTACACTAAAGTAAAATCCCAGAAGCAGACATTCCATCACTCTTGGCCCGGGGACCTACGAGCTGCGCTCGATGCTAATGGCTGGTCTGGCATGACCAGGGTGGCTGCTACCTCGAGCTCGGGGTCGGGGCAAGGAAGAGATCAAGAAGTGTTGTGATGCTTAGCCTCTTCCAGACACGCTTCTTCGGGCATCAGTGGTTTGTCTACCTGGAAAAATGAAGTAGAGCCACCATCCATACCCGCGTGGACGTTACACATTGTTGGAATATGAAACGATTTTCTTTTAAACAATTTAAGAATGAGTTTGTCCAAGTAAAGTGACTGGGTATCATCAGGGATATATAACATCGATATTTGTAAACTAACTTCCCGAGAACGCTATTACAAAGCATATTTATTGAGGAGGCCTTAAGCGGTACAGTGGTGCCACATGGAGAATATTGGAAAATACTTCACCGAAGTGTGTTTCCGTGAAGGCATATCTTCCTGAGGTACGTTTACCCGAACAAGCATCTGTTCATGGTTACGTTTCCTCGTAAAATGTCTTCCCGAAGGCAGTGTTGTAAGTCAACACCTAATAGATTAGAAACCCCAAAATCGGGGTTAAAAATCGCTTGACCAACTTAGTAGATCAAAGTCGGTCAAAATTGGTCAAAATCCTGTCAAAGTTGGTCAAAATGACTTTGCTGACTTTTTTAAAACTCAATTTGATGACTTTGCATAAGTGTGAAATTATTGGAAACACTAAAGTATTAATAAAGTTGACTAAGGGCAAAATTGGAAGAAACATGCCAAATGTTTATCAAATTTTGAAATGTATCAATTAATTTGGAACATCCAAAAAAGTGAAATGTATCAATTAATTAGGAACGGAGGTAGTATATAGGATAATGGAATTTTAAAAAATTCCTTGTAATCTAGGTAAGCCGATTAGTCGCCAACTACTCGCTAGTCGCCAGTCTGGCGACCGACTAGCAACTACTGACTAGCGGCTTATGGTGGTTTACAGCTCAAGATCTATGTCGGGTTTCTCTTAACACAGGTTGGCCCACACCGATGTAAACTGACTTTTGGGTATGGGCCCATCAAGTTGTAGCAAATTATCAAAGTGGTTGATTCCTTATGGGAATGTGTTCTTAATCTTTTCTAAGGAGGATACTTATGGTAAGTGTAATGCGATAAAATTGGGTCTGCAACAGAAACACGAAAATAACGCAACAAGATAATCTTTATTAATCAAATCAATAGTGAGTTACAATCTCTGGAAGACTTGATCCTAGTGTTTGAAGACTTGATCTTGAATCAAATACGATTTGATTCCAAGCGCTGAACCTTCGATTTTACAGAGCCGTTATGCCTTCTTCGGATTTTGTCATAAAGAACGCCTTTGAAGACTGTTGAAGATTTCCTGAGAGCTTTTGTCAGTTGAAGTCTGTCTGTAGCTTCCAAATGATCTTTTTTTTTTTTTTTTTTTTATCTCCCCTTAAGACTTGGGGAAGACCCCTATTTATAGGCGTAAATGAAGACTAGTGTTTTACTTATTGGGTTAAGCAACCCATTCACTTATGCTGGGTTGACCCAATCTTTATTTGGGGAGGCCCAATGTTTAATCCATTATCTTAATGGACATCTATTTAACTTAACATTTTGGGCTTGCATTTCATTAGCCCAATTTAGTTTGATCCACTATTTTCTTTGGACTTTATTTCCAATGGATTTGGGCTTGTTTAAAATGATTTATTAAATATGGCCCAATTGTAGTGGTCCAATATTTAACCATTATTTATTAAATTCAAGTAGCCCAGACGAATAACATTTATTTATTAGTCTGGATTAAATAAATTTAATTACTTAAAAATTCACTTGTCTACAGTAAGTACAATCCTACTCAACTGGTAGAAGTGAAATGGTGCCTTTTGAGATAAGTTCTAGAGGGGATGAACCATTAGGATTGGTTGGCTATTTTGGAGATGTAACTTTCCAAAAATCTGGAGTTTTTGGTAGCCTATATATAGAGGAGATAAGAAGAGAGAGAGAGAGAGAGAGAGAGAGAGAGAGAGAGAGAGAGAGAGAGAGAGCTGGAAAATCTGGGCAGCGAGAGAACACACTTCGGCAGACATAGTAAACGATCTCGGATCATTCCCATATTTGAACCATAGATAGTAGACTCCCTAAACTAGATTTTGACCGAAGGGATTTGCAAAATAATATTTGTATTGAGAGATATCATCTTCGGAGTGCAAGGTTGTGACAGTACGAGTAAAACCAGAGTGATGCATATAGATTGTTAAGTTGAAGTATCATACGGTATCTGATCATAGTGATTCTTGTTTCTAGAGTTTAAGGACTTGAAGGACTACATTCTGAATGGTGGAGATTAGATTCTAACAGTTCAATTAAGCGTTATTGCTTCAGGAAGTAGAGACTGTGAATCTGATTTCTGGTTTTTTGTTCTTCATTTGGAGTTCCGATTAAGTATATCAACTAAGGATCATTCGCTCTTGTTTTTCAGTCCTAAAATGCATGAACTTGTTTTTTTTTTTATCAAGTTATAAATTGTATGAAAGATTTCACATGTTTTACTACATCAATGTTGGATGAAGAACCGAATTATGTTTCCATCTATTGCATGATTATACTTGATAATTCCTGCGTTCTATACTTGGATATACTTGATATTGCAAGTCTTGAAGTGTTATCCCCTGTTGTCAATGAAAGAAATTAAAGTATGATACACCTTTACTAGTATGTGTATGAATATAACTCTTTGTTGGAATAATAACGAGGTTACCAATGTGTATAAGAACCGTTTCTTAGAATATAAACGAGGTTACCAATGTGTATAAGAACCGTTTGTTGGAATATAAACGAGGTCACTAATGTGTATAAGAACCATTTGTTTAAACAAGTGAGGTTACTAATGTGTATAAGAACCGTTTGTTGGAATATAAACGAGGTCACTAATGTGTACAATAACCATTTGTCTAAACAAGTGAGGTTACTAATGTGTATAAGAACCGTTTGTCATGTGCAAGCGAGTCTACTAATGTGTATAAGAACCGTTTGTCGTGTACAAGCGAGGTTACTAATGTGTAAAAGGTTTAACAATATGTATGGTCCTTTCCTAAGTTTATATGTATTGGAAGATTACTAGTATGTTAGTTATTTTATGTTATGTTAAGTACTCGGAGTACGATTTCTGTTATGTATGTGATTGATTTGACGAAGTATTGTTATGATATGTTTTGATATTGTTCCTAAGTGTTAATATGAGTCTAAAATCAGTGTTTTGGGATGGGAATTTCGAATGTGTAGAAAATGATTTTTCCTTCACAAATTAAGCCTTGAAAATGTCCTCATTGCATCTCGGTCGACTGGTTCGGCCGACCGTGCATAGTTCCGTCGTCCGACCAAACTACTGTGGCCAATCTCGGACGACTGGTGATGATTTATGGTCGACCAGTCCTTAATCCTTATCGACCGGAGCTATGAGGTCGACCGGTATGTCTGGCCGGTCAACCGGACTTTTGTATAATTTTTCTGTCTTGATCTCGGATGACCATTTCGGTCGACCGGGTTGCTATTGCCATCGACCGAGATATTTTTTTATGCCTTCATGCTTTACAAGATATGTTATGTACATGTTATGCAAGCTTTCAACTTCTATGTAATGTTTTCAAGTATTTTACAAATGGTTTCAAGATGTTTTTAGGTTAAGACAAGTCAAGATATATTTTCATATGTTTTGGGAAACATGGAATGTTTTGGAGTCACATTTGGTCCTTCATCCCAAGGGAGATCGATTCTTACTAAGCTAGTGTGGCTATCCTATTATCTTCTTATGTTTTGTAGATGATGCCGATGAGGAGACTTGGGACGGGGAGCATGTCGAGTAGAATTTAATGAAGTATTGATCATGTAAGAGTATAGTGATGAACCTTTATTAAGTTGAATAAATTTAGTTGTAAGTTTATGTAATTTCCCTTTAAGTACCGATGAATTTATAATAAAGTTTAAGTTAATCCGTTATGTTTATGGCTTGGAAGTATATTATGTTAAGAATTTTTTGTCTCATTGGTAGATGAGGCATTGCTAGGTCACCTTCTGGTTATGGGGTGTGACATTTATAATAAGATCTATTACATTTTTTTTTGAATTCTACACTTTCTTTAAGAAACAATCCATTCTCGCTAAATTTTGTAATCGAAAATCACAAACAAAAACTAAACTTGTAAGAAGTTGCTAAATTATCACAAAAACAATTACTAGTAAGGATCTTCTATCTAATAATGTGTCGTATTTTTGTTTCATTAATAAAAAGTTTATGTGTTAAATATTTTTATTAAAATATCTATAATTGAAAAGAAATTGTAGAACCTTTAAGAAAAAATAAACATGTAGGAGTCATCTATTAATTCAAGTTAGAGATGGCATGAGAATTTGGGACAGATTATATTTTTTGATTGTTTATACATCCCTTTCCAAATGTATTACTTTCTTTATTCCAAAAAGAATGTCTACTTTTCTATACAAAATAAATAGAAATGTCGATATTTAATATGGGTAGAGGAAGCAGGCCCGCCTACAGGGACGAAGTCAGAAATTTGGTGTTGGGGGTGAAAATTTCAACAATATGTCGAATTACATACAAAAACTGCAAAAAAAATGTTGGGGGTCGAATTTGATAAAAATATTACTACATATAAAATTTACTATATCTAATAGTATTTTTAGAAATCTCGGGGGGCGACTGCCACCCCTCGCCCTCTGTCTTCGTCTATACCCGACTAAGTTGGGGCACAAAGTGCCGTACGGAATAGGGCCTCCAAAAATTGGGGACCCCAACTTTTGTTACCTATATATACATATGTGTATTTTGTTGAAGAAATTTGAGAATTCTTTCGTATTTTCTCTAGAATTTGGGATCATCAAGTTAAAGGGATAGATATTCTTTTTTATTTTTGTTTAAAGATTACATGAAAAAAATAGTATTAAATTTTTATTTGCCCTAAAAAATTTACACTGAGTTCCTTTCTTTTTAGTTTTAAATGTTGTTATTATCTATAATAGAATGTTAATCTAGTATTTGTTAATTTATTAAAAACTTGATCAAGTAGATGAAGAAAAATCACGACTACTACTGTTTGTTTTGATTTTGAAAATCTGAATATCGTATTATATTTTGATACTTTTTATAATTTTTATTTTTTAAAAAATTAGGAAACTAACTTTGATAACTAGTGTATATCCTCAATATGTTCGAGACAGCCCTAAGAGGGAGCATAGATTACAAAGTGTATGGAGACACTGTTGGGGTTTGGCCCATATTCACTGGATTACTAATTAGATATCAATTAGGATAAGAATTAGTAATTAGATAAATTACTAATTAGGTGAACTCCTAATTAGATACTAATCAGGATAAGAATTAGTAATTAGGTGAATTACTAATTATGTGAACTCCTAATCCTTTTAGCGAAAGGTTTACTACTCTATATATAGGTGTCTCCTATATTGTTTAGAGTAGTAAGGCGGTGAGAGCTAATGGGTTGGAGGAATCTCCCTTGTATTCTTGGTTCTCCATTATAATGAGAGTATGCGCTCGCCTTACCTATGGATGTAGGTCAGATTGACCGAACCACGTAAATCATAGTGTCCCTCTTTATTGCTTTGCTGATTGATATTTGCTTGTGGGCTAGAATTGGAAGGGGATTAATTTCCTAACAACTGGTATCAGAGTGAGGTTCAGAACAGAAGAGGGGTTGTTTTAGTTCATCAGTTTGGCCAGAGATCGGAGGAGAGTGTTGGATATAATCGAACGCGGATTCTTTCAATTGGTTAGGCCATGGTGGGAATGCAGCGTTGCTACACCAGAATTTGGCGTTACTCTCCAGTGAAAGATCGACCAATTGTTAACTCAGAGTTCTGTGCAATTCTAGCCATTGTCACCAGAAACCGTTAACACAAGTGGAAAGATTTTTATGTATGTCCTCCAAAGATGGAAAATATCCGTCAGAGATGGGTAGTAGAGACCCGTCAGAGATGGAAGAGAGATCCATTGGAGGTGAAGCACACTTGTCGACAGGGTTCTGCTGAGAATATGTGTTGCTTAAAGAGATAAAAATCTAGAGTGGTTGGTGTACAAGTCAAGCAAATAAGAAGGATTAAATCTGTACGGTTGAATTGGAAGGGTGGGGGATTGATCCGGTATATTTCGGGTGCATTGACCCAGAGGTGCATCGGGTGTCCTAAACTAGAGTGGGTATGGTGGACTTTGAACGTTGAGTTGTTTGTTCCGTTATTGGTGTTGCCATATTTGACCGTTGATCAAAGTGGGCTAAACTCATCTTTGTCAAATTCCCCTTAATTAAATGTACTGATTTGAAGGTTCAAGTGCAAAACAGTGGATTTGTACGTAGGGGCATACGAGGTGTGGAGCATTTGGGACGCGGAGCGTACTAGTTGGAGATTGGGTGAATACGTGCCAGGTGGAGATTGTTGGGTTTTGGCTCATATTCAATGGATTACTAATTAAATATAAATTAGGTGGATTCCTAATTGGATACTAATTAGGTTAAGAATTAGTAATTATGTGAATTACTAATTATGTGAACTCCTAATCCATTTAGCAAAAGGTTTAATACTCCTATATATATATATATATATGTGTCTCTTATATGATTTAGAGTAGTAAGGCGGGGAGAGCTAATGGATTGGAGAAATCTCCAATGTATTCTTGTTTCTCCATTATAATGAGAGTATGCGCTCGCCTTACCCCGTGAATGGATCTAGGTCAGTTGACCGAACCACGTAAATCGTTATGCCCTTTTATCGCTTTCCTTATTGATATTTGTTTGGTGGCTAGAATTGAGAGTGAATTAATTTTCTAACAGACACTACTTTAGTTAATACTTTAACCTTTAATAAGTCGATCAAATATAAGCGAGAATTAATAACGTGGTAACCGAGACACTTGGTGGTCAGACAAAAAAGTGAATACCTACCACGTGAGGAGCTTTATTTCTTTTTCTGTTTCTTTTTCTTTTTCTTGGTTGGAGAGTTTTCTGGACTAATATATAGTTCACATTTTCATTTGGACAAATAACAGATTGTCCGGCCCATTCATTTTGCTAAAAATAGTACTTACAAATCTACCAGTCCTTCATACAACTAACTATTTTGGCCTGGGCCCTTTCTACCGAAACTATTTTATTTTATTTTTATTTTTATTTTTATTGGGGGAGGGGGGGGGGGAGGGAAGGGGGACGGGAATGCAGGATTCGAACGCGGACCGGAGTCCTGCGTTCATTTGGCCGTTTCCACTAGGCCGTTGAAGTCCTACTACCGAAACTATTTTACAATACACTAAAAAATACTCTTTACCCTCTATTTTTATAAAGTATTTTATAATATTTTATACTTTCATATCAAATTATAGGTAAATTTATCAATTATTAGAGTCACCTAGCGGTCGAAAAAAAAAAAAAAGTCACCTATCACTACCTTTTATTTTTCCAATTACAAATTTGAGGACATAACTTCTTTCCGCAGCTCGAGGAGAGAGTTCCATAATAATTCGAATTCAACAACAGGTTCGCGTGAGCGCTTTCAAGCGCGAATTAGCTACCACGGCGCGTGCCCTCTATTTTTATAAAGTATTTTATAATATTTTATACTTTCACATCAAATTATAGGTAAATTTATCAATTATTAGAGTCACCTAGCGGTAGGAAAAGAAAAAAAAAGTCACCACTACCTTTTATTTTTCCAATTACAAATTTGAGGGCATAACTTCTTTAAAACTAATCGAAGAGGCCAATAGCTCAGTGGGGCATTGGCCGGCCCGTTACCGAGAGGTCCCGGGTTCGATACCCTCCGTCTGCGTGCGATAAACTTTATTCTACCTTATCTAGGGTGTTCTCTCTCCCCAATGTGAGGTTGTTCTCTCTCCCAATGTGGGGCAATCGCCCATCTTGGTGTCAAAAAAAAAAAAAATCCTTCTTTAAAACTATGAACCGTAAACATGGATTATTCTACCCAAAAAAAAAGAGAAAAGTAAACTCACTCAGATTACTCCATCATTATTTTAATAAAAAAAAATTCTTTATGATCTAATACAATTGAAACTCAATCATCTGCAAAGAAAACTATGAAGATGCAAATGCTCATCAATTTAGATTAAAACTTATTCCACATGAAAATTTAACTTTTTTGAATTTTAATTAAGTATACGTTGAGTTTTGTAATGGAAAAAGTGAGATTAACAGTAAATAAAAAAAAATATTCATTCATCACAAATTAAATATATTATTTTCTAACAAAATTGAGTTTGTTTTTCATTGAAGTTTGAAAACGAATAAACACTAAAATTTCTCTTAATTTTCTATTTAAAAAAAGATGCATTTACAATAGTATCAAACAACACAAAATAAAATAGGTGCTGACTCATGTCGTGGAAGACTTTTCAACACACATTACCTTGGGAGTTTCAAACCTTAATCAGCCTTTAATTAAATATGTTGATCAACGTTAAAGTTCTCTAACCCTTTTATTCTTTCACTCGTGTAGTACTACTCACCATAAATAAATAAAGTACAACATTTTGGGGGTTAGCTAGTGCGCTGACTCTGGGATGATCGAGGTGTTCCCCACTGGACTACAACCTCTTGATAAATAAAGTACAACATGAATCCTATGCAGAACAACATATTTTTTTACACATACAAATTGCATTAGAACACTTATTTTGGGTCTCAAAAAAGATGTCCCGCAGAAAAAATGTCCCGTTTTAAATTAAATATTAACTGCAAAAATTTTAAATCAAAAATAAATTCTTTACGTGCGAGACTTAACTCGTTCTGGACTGAACCACTGCAAATAAAGTATACTAAACTTTATATCTGTCTTTGCAACGGTAACCTCTTAATAAAGTATTTTTCCTTTTTTTTTTTTTTTTTTCTTTCTAGCACAAGTTCCCTCCCTATATATCCACACAAAATTCTGAGCTTCCCTCAGGTTTTTCTCCCATTTTTCATTCTAGAAGAGTAGTAGTCCTCTCTTTCTCTTTTCCGTTTCTCTTCATAACTTCCATATCCCTTTTCCCTTCTGTCTACATCACCTCAATTTTCCTTTGACTTTTTTGTTTTAAGACATGGCTGGTCATAATAATTTCTTACTTTTCTTTCTCATCAATTGTTGTTTTATGGTACTTTCTTCCTCTGCTTTCCAGTTTAATGTTGGCGGTCCTCAAGGATGGGTTGTCAATCCTTCTGAAAACTACAATACCTGGGCTTCAAGAATGAGATTCCAAGTCAATGATACTCTTTGTAAGCTGTTACCTCTTACAACTTTATAATTCATATTAAAAGCAGATTCGTTTTTATTCCGCTACTATTACATATATTTAATTACTACGGATGCTCTGTAATACTCGATGTGAATTAATAAATTTAATTTTGGTCCGCAGTTTTCAAGTATGTTAAAGGAACGGGTTCTGTTTTGGTAGTGAACAAAGATGATTACGATAATTGCAACACAGACAAACCGATCACGAAATTTGACGATGGCAATTCCGTATTTAAATTTGATCGGTCTGGCCCTTTCTATTTTATCGCCGGTAACAAAGACAGCTGTGCAAAAGGACAAAAAATTATTATTGTAGTTCTAGCTGTCAGAAACCGCTCCCCACCTTCCGTTCCTTCACCGCCTAGTTCATCTCCGACGTCACCATCACCTTCCGTCTCCGGCGGCAGTACTTCTCCGGCACCGACTATCTCACCTACTCCAACACCAGCAGCAGGTTCACCTACAATATCACCGTCTCCGGCAACACAAACTCCAGTTCCGTCGCCTGGAGGTTCGGCGCCGTCACCGGCAGTTACTCCAGCGAGTTCTTCTCCGTCGCCTTCTTCGGTTTCACTACCACCAAGTCCTTTTCCATTCTCACCGTCAACAACTCCAGGATCGCCGGGGTTATCGCCTCCTGGAGGTGGCGATGGTGCTCCGACGTCCGGTGACACTCCGTCAGATATCCGATCGCCTCCTGGTTCATCAGCAACGTCAGCATTTACTACTGGATCAGCTGTCTTGTTTTCAACAGTTTCACTTGTCTTGTGTGGACTTGTCATTTTCATTTAGATTACTATTTGTTTTTTATTTATTTATTTATCCTCTTTTTTTTTTTATATATTTATTTATCCCCTTCAAGAAGAAAAAAAAAACAAAAATGAAAAATCCAGATAGGTTTTTGTTTACTTATTTTGTTATATTTATTTTAAGGTTGAGTTTGAACAGCATTGTTGGTGTGTTTAACCTAATAAATGTTGGACTTTGTCTTTAACTTGTGTAGTTTTGATATATACCAGATTTATTGGATTATATGGTATAAATCTGGACACATCACTATAGAACGAGAAAGAGATAATTTTATAATAACGTGATTTATTCTGGACAACAATATCCATATAAATCTGGTTCATATCAGAATTTTTCTAATTTTTTTTGTTTTTTATTGATCAGATAATTTCGAGTTTAATGTTTATATTAACACAATAAATAAAGTATGACCAAAAGAATATGATAACCAAGAAGAAGCAAAATATTTACTCTGTGAATAATTAACAAATAAGGAAAATTCCTCCAAGACCACGAAGCCCGAGTCCTTACTTTCATTTAAAACTTGACTTAGTTAAAGACTTATAAAGTAATCAATCGATAATGTTCAAAGTCTTTTTCACATGGTATAATTTGTATTACAACTAAAATCGCAATATTTTTAACATTCTATAAAGGTTTCATTGAAACTTTTTATGTAGGAAGAAATACAAGATTTTACTTTTCTTAATAAAACGACGTTAAATGAAGATTATTTTATTTATTTTTTTTTATACCTTATAGGATTAAGGAGTAAAAATCCTAAAAGTAAAGTTATCAAATAAAAACTCAAAATAGTCGTCAATGTCAGGGACGAAGATAGGGACAGTTGTTCTCAAGATTTTTTTAAAAAAATACTAAGTATAGTAAATTTTATATGTAGTTCGGAGTATTTTATTAGTTTCGTCCCCAAGAATTTTTTTTTTTTTGCCGTTTTAATATGTAGTTCGATATACTGTTGCAGTTTCGCCCCCTAATACCAAATTTCTGACTTCGTCCCTGGTCAATGTCTAAAAGGTTAGAGAAAAAAATATAATTGATATTTGACTAGGGGTGTCAATCGAGCTATGTGAGCTGAGCTTGGCATAGCTCACGCTCAGCTCACATAAAAATTGAAAAGCTCACGCTCACGCTCAGCCCGGAAAAGCTCACAAACCTTGAGTTCACGCCACTCACATTTTAACACGAGCTCGAGCTTAGCTCACGAGCTTCCCAAGCTCACTTATATTAGCGAAGAAAACGAAAATCCTGTCTCAAGAATAGCATAATACAATGAGCCTTAAAACTAAATTTGGACAAGAATACACAAAAAGAAGCAAAAAATTTCAGAATTGTTTGATATGCTAATAAAAGGAGTCTTATATAAAAAAAACAAAAAACAAGAGAATCCATGCACTTAAAATTTTAACAAATGATAAATTTGCAAATTTCAAAAGATTGATTTAATTCCATTGTTTCATGGCAATTCCAATTTTGACAATCCCATTGAATTCTTCTACACCATCTCACTTTTTGTTGTGATTCATCCTAATGTATTTTTGTACCGTGTTTTCCTACGCTGCCTTTTCATGTTTTCTCTCTTCCTTTAACTTTTGTACTGCCTCTCTCCCCGTTGTAAGACTCATTCTTTAATATAATCTCCTTTCTACCAAGACTATTGAATTAATCCACACATTATAATTATAATTATAATATATATAAGTTTTTTTAAAATTATTATTATTATTATTATTATTATATATATAATATTTTAATTATATTAATCTTATTCGGGTTCGAGCTTTTTTCGGGCTGAGCGGGGTCAAGCTCACGCTCAGCTCACATAAGAAGCGAGCTTGAATATTAAGCTCATGCTCACATTACCTCAGCTCACGCTCACATTTTTTCGAGCTATGTGAGCCGGGTTCGGGCCGTTGACACCCCTATATTTGACCAAACAGAAAAAACTGGTGAAAGAAAATGCAAGGCAGAGAGGTTGAGAACGTTAGGTACTTCGGTCCGGCGGGTCCTTCACCCCACCTCGCAATTTTTTTTTCTCTTTCAAATTACTCTTCCATTTGGAAATATATATTCTAATATATTTTATGCTTATGATTGAAAAACAAATGGTCTTTGAGAAAATAGAAGTATTTAATGGTTAACCGGAAACAATGGTAAAGCATTTAAAGGTTAGACAATTACTGTGTCCCCACATATAAATATTTTTCGCGTGTATTTTTTTTTCTTCTATGGGTTTTAATAATTTTTTTAGGTTATAATTTTTTAATTAAAAATTTATTACATGTCATTTTTTTATTGGTGGGACAGAGAAAGAGACACCAAATGAAGATATAAAATTCCTAACCATATCACAGAGATACATTCCACGATTTAACTCTTTTACATTCCGCTGGAACAGAACGGTGGAGCTTTCATTGAGGCTCCATAATTTTTTAGACTATAATGAAATTCTTTATATAGAAGTAGGACAAGTAATTTTAAACATACCCAAATATAAATTAGACATCACTTTTTTTTTTTTTGACAGGTATTATCTAATTGTGATAACTAGAATAAGTAAATAACGTCCAATCTCTCATATAAGTAGATATATGCTTATTTATATATTTCTAACTCCTTTCGAAATTGAATGCCGAATACTATCTTGCTATTTACTTTGCATAAAAAATAAATATTCTATTCCAAATAGAGAACACTAATTAAAAATTGTTCCACTAAAAACAAGAATTTTGCCTTTTTGAGACAATTGAAACCACCAACATTCATATTATGAAGCTTAGGTGAATTAATATGCGTGATATTTGCATTAATTTGCATTAAGAAAAGTATTTATATTGTTTGAAACGTTGAAGATGCATTAAATAGGGCCTAATTATCCTTCAAAAAAAGGAGGAAAAAAAAGTATACCTAATTAGCTGTCCTTAATGCATCTGTTCAACGTTGTAGAAATATGATAAATCTGTTATGAATGTGATCTAATATTATTTTGACATGTGGCTTTTGCCTTTAAAATTTTAATTGACCATTTCTCTCATGTCCGACCCCAACATGTTGTCTATGAGAAATTTTATTTTGGTAGGTGGGTAAGTTTAAAAATTATATCAAAACCAATAAATACAATACACGTAGGTTTACGTGTATTGTATTCATAAACTTGAATGTAACTTTTAAAAGTTACTCACCTAGCAAGATAAAACTTCCCGTTGTGTATGGGGACTGAATAAAATATTAAATATAAATTTTGATCATACAGTACTTAAATAGATAACAAAAAAAATTGAAACTTAAAGTTCATACTTATATGTTCTCACCTATAAAGAAATTTGTTTGATCTCCCAATTCATCAATCTTCTTACTAGATGATTAGAGATATATATTGAGTTAATTAAAGAAGGGAAAACTCTACTTGGAGTATTTTATATGAAATTTCCACAAACAAGAACTCTTATTACCATGAAAGTAGCTTTTTTTTTTTTTGGCTGAATATTATGATAAAAGATGTAAGAGTTGACGTTATTTAAAAAATGTAAAAAATTAAATTAAATTGAAAACGAATGCAATTACAATACAAAGAATTATAAAAATAGATGGGTAGAATTCATTTACGGGGCTAACGTTCATTTACGGGGCTAACCTGTGTTTTTCTTCAAAACGTACTGATGAATCTAAATAGTTGATTTTAGATCCAATAACGCAAAAATTTTATTTTTTCGACGAAAAATGACTTTTATATTAAAAATATCTATTTTTTTAAAAAGTAACTCTTATTCTATTTTAAAACTCAATCGTCGAATTAAGATTGATAATCGATTAGTATATCTCGAGAAAAACATTATTTCGCAACTTAACTTTAGCCCAAGGGTGGAAGCATCAAATGTGAACTTGAAGATGGAATGAGAGTGATTAAACAAAATATATATATATATATATATATATATATATCTATTTTTAAAAAATAACTTTAAATTCTATTTTAAAACTCAATCGTCAAATTAAAATTAATAACCGATTAGTATATCTTGAAAAAACATTATTTCGCAACTTAACTTTAGCCCAATGAGGGTGGAAGCATCAAATGTAAACTTGAAGATGGAATGAGAGTGATGAAGTGATAACGGTACGATAATTAGAAAGTTTTTACCAAAAACAAAAAAATGATAAGATAATTAGAAAGCCGAAATCAATTATGTGTTGTATACTAGTTTTATACGTGTTTAATGAGCGATGTTTAGGAAGTTAGGAGATTTGAGTGTGGATATTAAGAAGTTGAGGGACTATTTTGTAAGGGAGTTGAGGGTTAGTGGAGGTTTAGAGAGAGAGAAGTTAGAGAAAGAAGGAAAAAAAAAGAGAGAAAGAGAAAGGAAATTTTGAAAAAACAGTGTCGTTGTGAAAGATTCCTTAGTTGAAGTAACAAACGGAGTCTGATCGAAGGGATTCTTATTGCATTAGTTAGAGGACTGATAGGGCTACAATCTGGACAGTGTAATCGTGATTCAAATGGTGGTGGAGTTGAGAGATATTGACTTCGGAAGTTAGGACTGTGAATAAGAAATTTCTAATTTTGTGCATCTTTTGAGAGATTTGTTTAAGCATCTAAGGTAAGATTCTTTCACTTTTCTTTTCTAGTTAAAAAATCATGAAAATATGTTTATTAAAGTTATGGAAATGGTTTTCTCATTCGTTTTATTGCATCAAATTGGATGAAGTATTGTAATGTATGATTTACATGCTATGTATGTTATCGTTTGAAGTATTGTGTTATGTGGTTATACAGATCAGTTTGATTGTTTAGTAGAATCTGAAGTCTGCAAGTGTAGCTTAGAATTCATGTGTACCCGCCACAAATGGTCATAAGAACAAGGCCTTGCGGGACCGCTTACCTGGTTCATGCAAGACATACTAGTTATGTAATTATTCTCATAAGGCCAAGACCCTGTGGGGTAGGTTCCACTGGCCAAGGCCAGGTGAGGGCCAATGCCTCTAGAATAGACCAAGATAAGCAAGCTCAGAAGGTTGAGGCCTTATGAGAAGAAGAGATTAGTAATACCGCTTAGCTGAAGCTAAGTGAGAAGAATTATAAGTATATATAGTTATGTTGTGAAGTTATTCGTATGTATTTCAATTTTATATTATGCGTGAAAGTGTGAAACCCCATCCCACATGGGATAAGTCTGAAAGTTGTGACTGGATATATAAGGTGGGCTTAAGTACCCATTATCATCTCGGGATATCCCTTTTGGAATAGCGAGTTCGGTTTCCAAGTAGATGATTGTGGGTACTGCCAGGCCCATATGTCGCGTTTCAGGCTCGCGGGCTCAGGGCGTGATAGAGTGGTATCAGAGCCGGTGACCAGGCGGGCGTGTGGGAGCTAAGTGCCACACCATAAGGGGTGGGGGCCACCTCTAGAATCCTGCACACCTGGTTGGTCATGGGCTAAGTGTGTTTGGGACGCCTAGCGAGGACGCTAGGGTCTTAAGGAAGGGTGAATGTGAAACCCCATCCCACATGGTATAAGTCTGAAAGTTGTGACTGGTATATAAGGTGGGCTTAAGTACCCATTATCATCTCGGGATATCCCTTTTGGCATAGTGAGTTCGGTTGCCAAGTAGATGATTGTGGGTACTGCCAGGCCCATGTGTCGCATTTCGGGCTCGCGGGCTCAGGGCGTGACAAAAAGTGCCTAATTGAGTTGTCAAATCGTTATTTTGGGTTGGGACCTTTTGGTTTTCAGAAAATGACTTTTCCTTTGTTAAAATGTATTAAAATTAACTGTTCTGAATCGCGGACAACCTTTTCAGTCGACCGGATAAGAAACATATCGACTGGACCAAACTACTGGGCTACTTTCCGAATCCTGGACGATCTCCGACCGACCGGACCAAGGCCCATATCGTCCGGAGGTTGCAGACGATGCGTCCGGACGATGCATCGTTCGGGGTCCTGTTTTCGTTCGTTTTTATTTCCGTTTTGTTCCGTTTTCAAGTCAAGTACGATACAAATTCTGTAAAGTGTTTTGCAAGTTTATTTCAAGTGTTGTAAATGGTATTTCAAGTTATGTTTTGCCAAGTAAAGTTATGCATTGTTTTCATATGTTTTGGGTTAAACGAGAAAATGTTTTCGAGTTTTAACGATGTTTCGTCCCAATGGTGTTTTAACCTTACTGGGCTAGTGTAATAGCTCACCCCTTACTATTTTGCAGATGAACATGTAGAAGATATCGTTGAGGAACCATGGACAGAAGAGACAACATGTTAAGTGTTGATGTAATAGTTAGCTTAGTACTTTTCCAGTTGAACATTTATGTTTTTGTTTTGATGTAAGAACATGTGTTTTAGCTTTGAAACCTTTAAGTATGATGTAAGATATTAAGTTCCTTTTAAGTTTTGAGTTATTTCGGATTTTAGTATTTATGTTTATGGGTTCGGTATCTCATTGGTAGATGAGGCACTACCTAGTCACCTCCAGGTTACGGGGTTTGACAGTTTAGCTAGATTTCACTTGTATTCTGTTTTCTTTTCTTTTACTCACTCCATTTTAAATTAAAGGCCCACACTTGACGTTTACAAGAATTACGAAAAGTTGTTTGACCATAAACAAGTTAACATAATATCCTTTGATATATAGGAGACTCATATATTTGTGGAGTTCACATCTATGAACTACATGAGGTTAATTATGAGAGTTTTAAAGAAAACATATATCTATTTGAAGAAAATGTACATTCATTGTGAGATAAATTAAAATAGAAAGTGATCATTCATTGTGATACCATGAGAGTATCATATTCTTTATTTTATCTTATTCAATGCTAAAAGACGAGGTCTCCTAGCCAAGTCAGTCACACTTGAGATCCTACGTATGATCGGAAGGACGTGGAATGACTCTAGAATCGTAACTCGGATCGTAAATCCTACTTAATTTAAAAAATACTAATTAATTCTAGTCATCTCCTAATTCCTCTAGATGATATATGAAAATTTTCAGATTCTTATGATATTTGTTAGTATTAAACAAATACACACCACATAAAAGAGTCGTATGAAAATGGTATTCTGTTCCATCTTATAATTTTGAAACTCAATTTCTCATATCAAAATTTTTACAAGAAAAAAGTAAAAAGAATCTACTAAGCCCCGGCGAACTAGAGTAATCTAAATTCAATTACATTAATTCTAACATTGATTATTTGATTCAATAATTTAATAGATCAAATTAGAATTTATGGTTTAGAATTACATTTTCCTTGTTCCAGAATATGTCGGAGGAGGAGCTCGGAGACAAAAAAAATAGAGACTAAAATAGAAATTGAAATCGATCGAGGAAGAGAAGAAATTGGTCGGCAGTTGAAGATTGAAGAGGCTTGAGAAGATTGAAGAAGTCAAAGAGTTAAACAAAGAAGATTGAACCGTGTATTTTGAGTTGATAGAGAATTTTTTGCTTTTTCTTTAAAATGAAAAATCGGTTTTAGCTCAATCTGGCCCGATAGGGAAAATAGCTAACTCGGCCGGATCGTACGATCCTACGTTCTCGAGTCTTATCCCACGAGTTTACACTAATCCTACTTGATCATCGATCTTACTCAGAATCTAACACCTTGGGCCACTTAAAACTCGTAGGATCGTACGATCTTACGAGTCAACTTGCGAGTTTGACTTCCTTCCTTCTAGCCAAATGTAGAGAATTCGTCTCAAAATGTATAAAAATGGGAAATGATGTCGAGTTTAATGAAATTTTTTGTATCATTAGATTACCCTTATCTCAGCATGTTTATATTTACATGTCAATTCCTTTGCATAATTACTACTCTCATTCCAAATTATTTAATACATTCATTTTTTTTGTATATTCCAAATTAGTTGATACATTTCAAAAATCAATGTATATTTATTGTTACTTTTCCAGTCTTATCTCTAACTTATTACTCAAATAATCACTAAAAAAAATTATCTAGTCATTAATTATTGTCCTTTTAGACTCTTCATAATAATTCTCTTACAATCATTTCCTTGGTATGTACAAAAAGTGCAAATGTATTAAATAATTAGGAACGAAGATAATAATTAATATTTTATTTATCATTTTCATACCTTGTGGTAAGAAGTAGGGGCTTCTTGCTAAATGTAGAGAGTTTGTCTCAAAGTGAATAAAAAGTAAAATGATGTCGACTGTAATGAAATTTTTTGTATCGATTAAACTACCCGTATGATGTGTCTTGGATAAAGTGGTCCCTTCCTAGCGCTACCACCCTAACGCGAGCTAAGTGACCTTGCAGGAAGAGAGTGAACCTGCAAGACATACATAATCAAATGTGGTGGGGATGTTCTCAACCATTCTCCGATACTTAAGTTAGCTTTTGAGAGAGAAGAAGACACAAAGAAAAGGCTTAATGTCAAGAACACAATTAATCAGATGATCAAAGGAGTACAATATACCTGGTATTTATAAGAGGTCAAATCTCAAGAATATAGTGGTTACAAATTCGAATAGGAATGTATTTGTCATAAGTCCCGGATTGAAAAGAGTGTAGGGAACACAATCCCCTAAGGAGTCAACCTCTTTAGTAATTGATTAAAACCGGATGGGCCTATACACGTATGCCAACTTATTTTTGTGTGGGCTAAATCAAGTTAGGAGCAACCGGAGCCCGATACAGATCTTGGGCCGGAACCCACCATAAGCCCCCAAGACCTCGGGTGAACGCACCTAAAGCTGAGGTCTTACAACATAATCATTAAGGCACAAGATCCAGAACTTTGAAGAATCATATCTCGGGACAAGTGTTTTCTTCGGATGAACGTATCTTGAGAAAACACATTGCAAACACAATGTTGTCCTACAAGTATATATATATCTCGGGTTAAGACCGTCTCTAGAAAACACGATTCATTGGGATCGAGAACACTTCCCTGGGATTATACCTGAAGCACAAACTTGAAGAAATCCTTTAATAATTTCCAGAATACCGCTTTATCTTCTACAAATATATAACGCCCACGCGACCAATAAGTAACCGCTCAAAAGTTACTTTTTACCGTTCTATAAAAATGTTTCCCTAGTGAACATACATTCTTACTTCTCAAAAAATTACTCTTGCTAATTTATCTCGTTATTCGTCTTCTCTAGTAAACTATAGCATTCCGACAAATAATTCAGTTAAGGAATTGAATATTAAATTTCCAAAGCCGATAAATATACCCTCCAGCCTCCAGAAACCAAAAGACCTATTGCTTTTTGGCTTTGGGTTTATGAATTTAACCATGTTCCACTAAGTGTGCTATCTTCTTCTCCATCCAACCACCTGTAATTCCGCTCTATAATGGCACCCAAGAGATCCACCCACCTGGGTAAGAGATCTCAACTCGAACATGTGTGTGAAAGTGTAGATGGGGAAGATATGATACTAACTTCAGGAGAGATTAGTGTAAGGTTCTAAGGAGACATGTCGAGAATAACCAAAAATAGGATATCCCACCGAATGTTGTAGTTTTCTGATGAGGTATTAACTGACGTTGAGAAACATTCCTTACAAAATCAAGTTAGAATCAATATGGTTGATACACTTACCTTCAAAGGGAAATAGTTCTGAGAGGACATCCGAAGCCAAGAATGTCAATGACAGCTCGTTCAACTACTTAGTGTAGTTACCAACATCGGTCATTCTATAACTCATTGTTTTGCAACTTTGTTAAGGAACGAGAAGATATCACAACTGCAGTAGGAGGCAAACCTCAAAACATGGGTAAATAAAGACAAAATGGCCTTGATCATTTTACAAAAGGAGAAAGTTAAGAACTTTGGAAAATGGAAGAGATAAGGATTTCTTTAAAATAGAGGGAGTATAATATTTTTTCAAAACATCTACTTGCCTTGATCATTTGCATTCTTATCCCATGCATGGATATTTTTGTGCTTAATTGCTTTATTCTTTTGATATATTATTCTCATTTGCATTAATGTTTTGTCATCAACGAAAGGGGGGAGGTTGTAGGCCCTAAGGGCTAATTTGATCAATCTACTTTTGATGATAACAAACCATTAGTAGTTCTAATGTTTGGGTGAGCATGTGTTTATTGTTAGGATCCTTACGCTCACACCTACATTGATGAAAATGGTAAGTTAGCCTTTTGTGTACATCAAAGAAAATATTCTACACACAAGAAGAAGCTACACTTTGCAAGACTCCATGGCACAAGCTTGAAGTACATCCACAAAGCCTTGGAAGCAATTGCAAAGTCAAAGAAGGAAGATCAAGTTAAGAGCTACTCAATCCAACAATTGAAGTATCAAGTGGTATGCTATTAACCAAAGAAGCGATGAAGTCCAATACACTACAACTTCAAGATTGATATAGGACTTCACCACTCAAAGAAGATGTTGATCAAAGGTCTCAAGCCATGCTCAAAGAAGAATTCATCTTGGAGACTTGAACAACAAGAAGATTAGTCTAGTCTACATAGGTAATATATTTGTGACTAATATTCCTTTGAGAATACTAGGTTTAAGTGTTAGTAGTGCCATAGGACCATTAGCATATGTTGTACATTTTATATCTTTTTGAGCATGTCTTTGAATAGTTAAATTTGCTTTTGAGCATCAAATGTATGATTTGATAGTAAAACTCATTAGCTTATGCAATTACTATTCTAACTGTCCCTAGTTTTATGTAATATTCTTTACAATGAAATAAAACTAGTATGATGTATGATGTATGATTGATGATTATGTTTTACTAATCATGTGTAATGGATACAAATCATATCATAGATGCAATATATTAGGATACATTGTATTGGACGTGATCCGTTAGAGAAGTAATACTTCATGGTTCTTAGTCATAAGTATTACTTCCTCAATACTATTTTGGAATCCTTAAACCTTATGTCTCCATTGATTCTAGCATGAATGGAGCAACGTTTTGACTCAGTCGGACGTTACTTTTAATCGAGTAATCAATACGACTGATGATCAGATGTAGTGTCTTATCGAGGGGCCCATGGATATCTCTCTCTAATAAGAGAGGGACAAATTCCTTACAATGCCTCTCACATTCAAGCCATGATAGGATACTACATCCGATCATCTGTCGTATTAATTACTCGATTAAAAGTAAAGTCCGACTGAGTCAAAACGTAGCTCCATTCATACTGGAAACAATGGAGACATAAAGTCTAAGGATTCAAAATAGTATTGAGGAAGTAATACTTATGACTAAAGAACCATGAAGTATTACTTCTCTAACGGACCACGTCCGATACAATGTATCCCAATATATTGCATCTATGATATGATTTGTATCCATTACACATGATCAGTAAAACATAATCATCAATCATACATCATACTAGTTTTATTTCATTGTAAAGAACATTACGTAAAACTAGGGACAGTTAGAATAGTAATTGCATAAACTAATGAGTTTTACTATCAAATCACACATTTGATGTTTAAAAGTAAAATTAACTATTCAAAGACATGCTCAAAAAGATATAAAACGAACAACATATGCTAATGATCCTTCTTTTCTTAATTTTTCGGTTTAGAATCTTGTTCTATCAAGGAAGTCTAACATAGATGATTTAGCACTCTGATTAGAATAATAGATTTTGGATCCGATCCTCCTATTAATATGTTGAACTGTATTTTCCTTGGGCATTATAGTTGAAAAATGATTGATTCATTTTGGGCCCTAAGCACGGAAATGACAAGTGGATATAGAAAAAAAGTTCAACTTTCAACTCTTGAGCCACATTTTTGTTTTTGTTTTTGTTTTTGGGTCAAACTTGAGCTCTTTCGGAAATTTATACAATGGTGATGTTATTTTGCTCAAAGATAAAGTTTCAATGAGCTGAATGAGAATCAATTAATCTATGACATTTTGATTTGATGAAATATCAACTAATCATTCACTTATAGATATTGAGATATCGATTAAGACACAAATTAAAATGACATGAATAATGAAATTATATGTACCATATACAATCAAAATGAATAACGAAGTTGGACGTACCGCATAGAATGTATGTCTCTAATTAACTAAGATGATTTTGAAATATTAGAAAATAATAATAAACACACATAAGCTCATCTCCTAATTCTTTTATTCAGAAACCTCTTAACTTTTTTGGTTTCCCGATTAAGGAGGATATGTATTGGTAAATTTTTTTTTTGATGATATGCCAAAATGTGGCTACCACATAGAGAAACAAGGAGAGGAAGAAACGGGCCATGAAGAAATACCATACAAACTTAAGTGCTACGTAAATTACGTTAAATCACTCAAAAAAATACAAAGAAATTAAGTCAAAATCACGAATTCTCTCATCATAATCGATCCTCTCTTCTCTAAACTCTCCTCCCGTGTTCCCTCAGCAAATCAACAAAGCCTCCTTGCTCTCTTTCTCTCTCCCTTTCTTCCTCCTTGAGCAAGAAGGGCAGAGCAGCAAACCTTTAGAAGTAGAAGAAGAGACATTACAATTTAATTCAACATCAAAGAAACTCACCACCTCGAATTAATCATCCTTAAACAACTCAAAAATTAATCCTCGTATCGTATCATTTTTGACACAATGGCAATTCGACTTGGGCTCGTTCTCCTAGTTCTGACCATGGCTATAGCCATGGTGGCAACCTCAACAACATCATTCCCACTCGACACCACCATGGGCATGGCTACGCATTTTACACGTGGACATGATGAATTCCCCGTCTTTCGATCATGCAACGGAGTTATTGGTGATTGCATTGATGAAGATGAGGAGATGATGATGGGTTCCGAATCAACTAGAAGAACTCTGGCTGGTCAGAGAAGGTACATCAGCTATGATGCCATGAAGAAAAATTCGGTTCCGTGTTCTAGACGTGGCAACTCTTACTATAAATGCACTGGTCATCAAAGGGCTAATCCATACTCCCGTAGCTGCACAAGGATTAGCAAGTGCCCCAGGAACACTCGTTAGAGAAATTATCACAACCACATAGATGATAATGATTTTTTGCATTTTTTTTAATTTATTCTTTTCCAAAAATATTCTCTTATAAGTACAATATATATTGGTTTATTATTAGGGGAAAATAATAAGATGAAAAATTAAGAGGGGATGGGCGTAACGTATTAGTACTATTCTACTACTCTCTACTATTAATTTGTCCATCCCGGTTCTTTCGACTCGATTTACTAGATTCTTTGCATTATGTTGCTTTTTGTAATATGTTTTTAATGCTTATTTGGAATCGCTGAATAAAGTATATGTTATATTAATCAGTTAATTAGAAATGAAATTTTGTTTTTCTTTCTGTTTTCATGCTTTTATCTCAGTATCATTGTGTTTAAATTTACAGATTGAATTTATCAGCACCCTAATTCTAGCGAATTTTATTTGCCTCAACGTTGGAGGCAGGTGTCGAACTTGTGCCCTCATAGACACAAGTCAAGGCCTTGCCCACCGGGCCAAAGCCTTCTTGACTTTTGTGTATTTAAATGATTATGAACTATGAGTCAAACATAAAGAAAAATATAATTAAAAAAAAACATAACTTTTCAAGCTACGACCCAAACATAAATTTACGTTACAAGAACAATGTAAATTCTTGTTTAAAAAAAAAAACAAAAACGTAAATTCTCTATCAAGATGTAGATGGGTTATTTACAAGGATAGTTCTGATATGGATCAAATTCATTGTACCATATAGTTCAGAACTTACCGCATCACTATAATATGAGGAGAGAGAATTCTGTGATGACGTGACTTATTTTGAACCACAAAGTCTATATTAACTCTGATTCATATCATAATTTTTCATTTTAAAATGTGTTTTGGCTTAAATTAAAACAAAAATGAAAATCTTTGAATTGGAAGGGTGTTATTTTCAGGTTTGGATTCATATATGAGGTCATTTGTAAGAAGTCAAAAGTTTTAAAAAAAATAATCCAAGGGCCCATCGAGTTTGACTTTCGGGCCTACCAATTATAACCAAAAGAGGAACAATCGAGTTCATTATTTTGATGTAAAATAACATCTTGGGTAATATGCAGTAATTGACTATTAACTATTTTTACATTTTAAATGTTTAGCCAAAACAATTATTTTGACGGATATTACTCATGAATAATTTACAGGTTGCAAAATAAGAACTTTATTGGATTTTCCAGGAAAAAAAAATCCCCCACGTGACTGCAACCGCAGCCCCTTCCGCCGCCCGCAACTGTAGGGGATGACTACCAGCTTGCAACAACGCACATCCTTCTCCTGCCCTGCAAATCTCAATCCCAAGCAAGGTTGTCAAAATCGCGAGTTAGATCGTAAAATCGTACGATTTTACGTTCAAAGGGTATAAATCGGGTTAAATCGCACTAAAAATCGCATCAGAGTTGGATCGTAAAAGATCGTACGATCCGGATCGTAAGATCGTTACGATTCAATATTGTCTCTTTTCAATAGATTCGTGACCCAACAACATAATAAAAATTTGTTTTAATGTGAGAAATCCCTCTCTACTTTTTATTTTGCTTGTGATTTAATTAGTTAGTGAATCATGAAGTTACTAATTACTGATTTAATCATTTGTTATGATTTTTACTGTAAAAAAAATTCTATAATACATTTGAGAAAATAAAATCTTACTATTAATAATTGTTATATGTGCAAGATTAATAAGAACTAAGGAAAAATATTATTTTATCATAAAATATTGGTTTAAATTTATCATAAAATATTATTTTAATAGTTTTGTTGGATCTTCCGATCCGTGCTACGATCCTCGTGTTTACGATTTTTGAAACCCCTTCCGTTCCGAGTCAAAATTACGATCTTGACAACCTTGATCCCAAGCCTTCCAACACAACTCTATAATTCAACTCAAATCTTCGAATACCTAAAAAAATCCCGAAATTCCCCAAACGAAAAATCCCCAAATTTTTGTTTATTCACAAATATCGTAGTGTACCTCTGTTTTCAAATCATTAGCAGTTGCACCACAATTGAAGAATATTAATTTTCCAAAACATAAAAACTTAAAGTCTTCATCACAACCGGGTTGAAATCCATTGAGATTCTGACCCGACTCGTTTCACATCAGCAGCAAGTGGATTCCCCTGTTTTTTGTGCATAGGCGAAGGTCCCACCGGCCTCAATAACCGGACCAGCATCACCAATAGGCTTCAACTTATACTCTTTCCCACTAGTATGATTAATCAACTTACTTTCCCCAATCTCAATTGTTACAACATCTCCAGCTTTACATTCATCACACAACCTCTCATCCGATTCCATTGGATAAACTTCTCCAGTAGCTACAGAATTCCTAAAGAAAATTCTCGCATACGATTCCTCCAACACCGCCGCCCCTAAAGCCACCAGAGAATGTTCCCTAGACGATCCACATCCGAAATTATCGCCACCAATGACAATTGAGAACTTCGAATTGAACTCACTCTGTTCGACAAAACAGGTCGGGTATGATTCCGGGAGACCGGTTAGGGCATAAGAACCTAATTTCTTGTACTCTTCAGGGTTTGTAGGAACAAGAGTGAGATACTTGGCAGGAATGATTTGGTCGGTGTCTATGTTATCGTCGACGATGTAGCAGACGCCGTGGAAGGATGTCGCCGAAGCGTTGGTGGAGGAGGCGGCGGAAGAATGGAGAGGGGTAATTGTGGAAAGAGGTTTCTTTAGAGTAAAATTGGTTGTGGATGAGGTAAGGGAGTGGGAGGTGAGGGATTTAGTGAAGAAATTGTACTGGGGGGAAGTTAGCCCGATTGTATTGAGTTAACAACGAAGATAGAATCCGACTGCACTTTCAGATCTTGCACTCCCATCTCGGATGCCAGTTGTAACCCCCTGTCTAAGGCCTCTAATTCAGCTATCGAGTTCGAATGCTTGCCAATATAGTATGATAGGGCCCCGGTGAATTTACCATTTCTGGCTCGTACGATGCACCCTATACGCGCTTCACCCCTTCACCTGGGTTTCCCCAAGAGGCTCCATCTATATTCAAGATAGCTGTCGTGCCTCCCTTAACAAGATAACCAAAGCTCGCCTTGGATGGTTCACGGTCTGTTGGCCATGGATTTTTTTTGCTCGACATGTATCCGCCATATATGAATCCAGCTCTTGCATCAGTAACCGGATCGATGTAATGTGACCATAAAAAATGAATCGACAACGTTCCCGCCATAACAACCACAATGACAGCACTAGGTATTAATACAACAAGCGCCCTATTTTGAGTTGAGGTTATCCAGAAAGATTTCCATAACATCTCAGCCGAATTACAAGCTTCATGGTTCAAGCACACCCCTAACTTGATAGCTGTCAAATACCAAAGATCTTTTGTTTTTTTCACATTGATAAAAATATGCTCAAAAAATCCGTACCTTTTTGCATAAGCATTTAGTCCACATGGACTCCTCCAATGCAAGGTACCTATTAAGAAACCGCCCCAAGAAAATAGCTAAATAAAGGGGTAAACGGTTAGACCAAATTACCTTACGTGACAAAGTGCTAACGTCCACTTTCTTAGCCAAGCAATTGCCGATTTCATGGTGAAATTGTCATTCGGCTCCAAAAGCCATACCAAGTATATCATTTCCTCCCTTAATAACCGAGTCTAGAAGCTTGTTTAGGACAGCTCCCGGTAAATGAGTTTACAAGGCAACTTTATCCCATCCACTGTGATCCATAAAGTCACGGACCTCGGCCTCACTTATAGTATCCGAGATATTCTCTACCAAATTGTGTACACTGCCCTCAAGAGTAATATTATCATAGCACAAGGATCGACTCCCATCTCGAATGATCAAACCCATGTTAGCCTCAACATCTCATTTGTACCTCATCATACGTCGCCAAATGAGAGAGCTATTCGGCTTATCACAAGCGAGAACATCATGCTGAATACCGTGACAATATCGTGACTTAACAAAAGTCGCCCAAAGAGAGTTACCATTACGATATCGCCACCACATCTTCATAGCAAAACTCATGGTATATTGAGATAAAGAAATGAGTCCCAAACCATTATTGTGGGTATCGACACAAACCATTTTCCAAGACATCCAATGAGCTTTATTTTTACCAAGTGAGGACCCCCATAAGAATTTTGAAAAGAGTTTTTCTACCTTATCCAATATCATTTTTGGAGGAAATGTAGTTGCCAAAATATGAAGAAGCATCGAATATAAAACATGCTTGATTAAAATAAGCATTCCCTCCATGTCAAGTAATCGATGTTGCCAACCTTCTAATCTGTCCGAAATCCTTTCAAGCAAACCCTGGTAATATGGTGCCTTGCATTTGCCCAAGAAGAGCAGGCAACCTAAATATGTTAAAGTAAAGTCACTTTGTACAAAGCCAGTTACTTGTTGGATCATAGCTGCTTGGTCTATGGATGTTTTAGAGGAAGGAATGAAGTCACTTTTGCCACAATTCACACGCTGTCCTGAGCTAGCTTCATAACTCTTCAGAAAAGCCATCAAACTCTCAAAACTCTTTCCCCCTCCCCGTTAGTGAAAATAATAACATCGTTTGCAAAACTGAGATGAGAAATTTGTATAACATGTCTCGGCATAGCATAAGGAACCTGTCGCCTCTGCTCCATTTTGTTAAGATCTTTTGAGAAAATTGAAGGGATTCATGGGCAGAAACTCAATTTAAACACCCGTGAATCCTCCCCTGAAGGATCCGCTCATACCATAGGAATCGAAAAACAGATGAAAAATACTTACAATTTTTCGTTAAAGGTTCTGATTTCGGATGCTGTGCTGCTGCCACTAATAGCCTTCCCTTGCAGAATTGCTCTCTACCAGTATCTGCGAGATGAAACGAGCAGCAAGTGCTAGCTCTTTGTTTTTGAGTTTCGGGAATCTAGATAGAAGAGAAGGGCAGAAATCTGATTTTGGGAATTGAGGTTTTGCGGCTCTCAGAAGTCTAACCCTAGAGTTTCAACTAAAAGAGATTATATAGGCGTGAGAGATTATTCCGAAAACCAATTCCCACGTCCTGTCAACCTCTTCTGGTAGTGGGAGTTTTTATCGCATAATAACTCCCACGTAATCCCAGCGAAAACCAAATACCAAAATTGCCCCTCCTTAATCTATAATTCGAATAATAATATTTTATTATTCTCAGACATATAAATGTCATATACAATGAACCTAGACATATTCTAGATTCATTGAATCTGGACATGAAGCTCGTTAACTCGTCTATGTGTGTGACCCGTATAGGTTCTGTAAGCCCTAAGGGCGAACAAACTCAGTTTTTGATAATGGACAAACATTTGATGTTGTGTCTAATGCTCTCAATCTTTGTGATCGAATATCGGAAGTCATAATGGAAGCTCTAAGTACTTCAATCAAGCCATGATCAAGATTCAAAGTTATACTTAAAGGCATATCTCATCGAGATTGAAGATTGAAGATAGGTTTGGTTAGGATAGCTTTGTCTTTATAAGTCTTTATCTTATAAGCTCTAACCAATGCTCTTAATGAACTTAAGCGTACAATACTCTAGTCTTGCATGCATCATAAACACGTTTTCAAAAGGCTAAGTTTCAAAATGATCCTTATATGTTCTTATTTCAAAAAGCCTTTGATCTCAAAGTATAAGTCCTTTAAAACGGTTTTCCAAATGTTCTTACTTGTTACCTTTTGGGAAAACCTTTTAGACTTCAAAAGATTTCAAAACAAGTGAAAAATCAACATCTCTTAAGCTCAGGAAAGTCGGATCATCCGAGCCCTTGCACGGATCATCCGAACCGAAACAGAGAGTTGAGTTTTTGGGATCAATAGGTTCGGATCGACCTATGTTAAGTTCGGTTGACCTAAGTGAAGGTCGGATCATATGTTCGGTCGACCTATGTCATCTCGGATCACAGGTTCGGTCGACCTATGTCATCTCGGATCAACCTAACAGCACTATTACTAGCCGTTATATGACCGTTGCAGAGTCATTTTTTCAGCATATTTTGAAATGTATAAAAGCTCTAATGCTTTAGAATGACTCTAAGGCTTGCACATCAAATATACATTGATTTCTTATCAAGTCAAAAACACTTTCAATGAAAATGCTCTTCATCTCTATGATCTAAATCATTCAAAAGTGATTTTTCTAAAGCAAGACAAAGAGTGTGCATCTTATGTTCTAAGAGCTGATTATTCTTGTACTTCAAAGGTATCTATCTCTCACTTAGAAGAGTGAACAACCTTTCTCTTAAACCTTCTCATTCCCTTTGTTAGTGATAGGGTTATTCTTGTATAAGTCCTACTTAGTGTGGGCAAGCTCTCTTATTGAGTTGGTGTATTGTGGTTGTGTTGTAAAACTCTTAGTGAGTTATCCACAAGTGTAATATTCTTCTTAGTGAAGTTGTTGAAAATCCTTGGGTAAGGCTCAAGGTAGTGTATGTAGATTCTAAGTGAATCGAACCACTATAAATCCTTTGTCTTGTGATTGGCTTTCATTTTGCTTTTATTCATCTTGCTCAAACTTACACTAGCCTTGCTTAGATTGGGAAAAGTTTACAAGATTATTTAAAAACCCAATTCACCCCCCCTTGTGTTTTACAGGTTCATATCACAATGGCAATGAAAACTCACTTAGTAGTAGTATGTGTTCACCAATAACAAGCGGTCCCTAGCAGGACATTGTGACTACCCAGAGTGAACGAATGTATGGTGGAACCTAATATATATCAATCCACTATTTAATCCCTTTGTCTTGCAATATCCAAATTAAGCATAAGGCATGGTAGCCGATTTCCTTTATCATCAAAGACGATTTCCTTTTGAGGGACAGACAGAAGGAATGGATGCGAAACTCGATCAAAGACCTTCATCATAACTAATTAGATCACCAAATTTATACCACGGGTCCGTCTTTTCAATTGTTGCACTAATTCCTGAGCCAAGAGAATATTGTCTGAAATAAGGCAGCCCTTGACAAACCCATACTGATTCAACGATACAATTTTAGGGAGCAAAGGTGATTATCTCATCGCCAATACTTTAGATATCACCTTGTTCGCAAAGGTGCATAAGGAAATCAGGCGAAATTCCCCAAAAGCAATGGGATTTTGAACTTTGGGAATAAGAACAATGAGGGCACTAGATGATACGCAAAATCTATACTAGCAAGTGTACTAGGTCAATGTCTGCAGCAGTCAAGGTCGATCCCACAGAGAATAATGATTGATTAATTTCTAAGTAAATAATTCTACAATGATCAATAGCAAGTAAAATAAATCTGATGGTTGATGATAATTTAATTAAACTAAATTAATTAATTAACATTAAACAAATAACTTAAACAAGAAGTTTGATAAGAGAAAGATCTAAGGCATATGAATTCACTAAATTAACTAATATATTATCCTAACGATATGTTATTCTAGAGTGAGTTTCATCAATCGATCGATTTCCAATTATATCTAATAACCTCTTTCAAGGCTTATCAAACCTATTCTCATGAATAAACCAACTATATGTCAATGTTGATTTTAACCCATAAAAATGCATTAAACATATGAAATCAGAAAGATCACAAACCATACAAGTATATATGTCTATCTTGCATGCAATTTATGTTTAGATTATTTAACCTAATTAACAAGGTAAGGTGTCGCAAATCTTCCAAGTTAATGTAAAGACAATTTGAGTGGTTGCTAATCACACAAAAGCATTAAGAATAATAATAAGAAATTAATTCCACAACACTCATCGAATAAAAGATCAAGAGAATAACATATAAAATTAATCTAGTTACATCATAGCCTTAGAATAAATATTTAGCTCATACTAGAGAAGAAATTCAATAACAAATTAAAAGAGAAAATATAAGAAAACATCTCTGAATTCGAATAAAGTCTCGAACTTGAAATCAAAATAATCTTCACAAGTACTTCAACCATCAAAGCTTCAATCAAGTCTACAAAATTTGTAAATAAAAGAACTTATAAAGATTAACCCTAGAAAAGGGTTAATTCTAGAGAAAAACTAAAACCTAGAGAAAAATATAATTATGACTGAATGAATTTTCCTAAGACTATTAAAGAGTATTTATAGAAATAGACACATGTTAGCTTAAGGTAACTGACATAGATTAAAACTCTACACACTCTTTTAAAGTAGTTGACATAAAATACAACTCTTCAAGATTTTTTAAAATAGTTGAAGTACACCAGAACTCTTCTAGTCCGTAAAGGTCATATATTCAATTCCAGCAACTTTTTTCTTATTCTGCAAGTCGGTTCACTTTTATCCTTCAAAAGACTATTTTGCCACTATAAGAAGTGAGGATTATACCCTTCTAAGCTCAAAGCTCGATATGTAAATGCTTTTTGAAGTTCAAAATTATTATTAAATTAGAAAAAAATATAGTTAAATTTACGAGTTACAAATTCCCCCCAACTTAAGCATTTGCTTGTCCTCAAGCAATTTAAGCACAAGGTAAGACCGACAGACAAACCTTTTTAAGAACAAGTAAAAAAAAAACCATGCAATCGGCAAGTTTAACAACTCAAATATTAATCTACAATATTTCCAACATAACAAGTGTCACAAATAGTATAAGGCAATTCACTCAATCTCTCATTATTATTTCATGAAAAGTATTCATTCAAGAAGCATGTATTAAGAACTAGACAAACAAACCTTTATCTTTCACACCACTTTTTGCTACAATTCAATCCATAGATACCCTTGTGCAATGTGCTTTTATTTTGACTCACCAATATATAGAATTAAAGTAAGACTGAGCAAGATCATTCAATTCATTTACCACATTCAAAGTTTCTATTGGGACTCATAGTGCACCAAAGAGTGTGAACTTTCTTATCACTCGTTTAGTGGCGTGCTAATTTCGCATACTCATAATCTTCCATTTTTTCAAGATCAGTGGAGTAAAACCCAATTTATAATTTTTATTGCGGGCACCAACGAGTGTGAACTTTCTTATCACTCGCTTAATGGTGTGCTCATTTCGCATACTCAATACTCTTAGTGTGTTGATTTTTTTTTTCCAACTTTTTTATAACTGAGAGCAGTGGAGTAGAGCCCGAAACAAACATTTGGCATTTTGTCGCATTTTTTTTTCGAATTAAAAGAATTACCTAGTCGTCCTTTAAAGCTATATATTCATAGTCAAGAGTTGTGTAGTGTATTAGGTAACCATAAATTGAATCAACCACAAAACAAGGGTTATCTTAAAAGGTCTCAAAGTCTGATTCCAAATACAAGTTCTATCACATATACTAGACACAAGATAATCACTCGAAAAACGTTTTTTCTTCTTCAATTTTTCAATCGTTTTTAGCGGTACGAGTCAAAGATTGGAAATCATGGGGAATAATGCTTAAAGTTGTTAAAATTAACGTATCCACAGTTAATTTTTTTTTCTTTTTCTTTTTATGATTTTTTTTTATATTTTTTTAATAAGATGGAAAACTACTAAAAATACGAAATAGACCTACGAAAACAAATAAAATAAATCACTAAAGGTAAATAAAACACAAACAATTCCCAACTCCCCCACACTTAAATCGAACATTGTCCTCAATGTTGCAAATAAAATGGAAAGAACACAAAATAGAGCAAGTAGAGGATAGCAATACTCCCCCCTCAGTCCTTAGCAATGTTGTAGGAGATAGGCAATCTTTGAGCTCACAACTTCTAAACCATCAACTAATATCAACAGAATCAAACCATGTCGTCTTGAAAAATCAGCCACTATAAACCAGAGAGCAAGTAAGCCAGTCCAAAAAGATAAATCTATCACCACAAATAATAATGATAATAATAATACTGCTATAAGCCCAATTTCCCAAAAGCAAATTACAAGGATCAAAATTCCTAATTTGCACACATGCTCAGATAAAGAAGACAAATGCAACCCATTGAGAGTCCAACCAATATAGTAGACACAAAATCAAATCTTGTGAATTTCAGGTGAACAACAAAGATCAATGCCATGAAAAATAGAAAAGAGTTAAATCATATGGCTATCACAATGAATGTCTACCAAACCATCGATTTATATGGAATTCAAGCTGCAAGAATAGCTAACAAGGTGAAAAGAAATGTATGATAAGGCAAATAACATACAACAAATTAATCCCCATCTTTCGAGTCAAACCCACCAAACAAAAACAAAAAATTAGAAATTGGAAAGCCCTAATTCCGTCACTGAAGCGACAGGTGATTGACAGATGGTGGCGTGATTTAACATTGAGGTTGGAGAAGATTGGAGATGGTTATGGGGAATATGAGATGGTGGTGAGGAATCTTTTGGATTTGGAGATTGGGGATTGTCGGAGAGACATATGGTGGCGGTGGTGGTGAGATGGAGAGGCGTGACAGAGATGTGTATGGTGAAGGTAGGGTGGTCGGTGGCAGAGAAGGTGGTGGTTGTGGTGGGCGGTGTGAGGGTGGAGGAGGTAGTGGGAAGGGAGGTAGAAGATTTTGACGAACAAGATGTTGAACAAAAAAGAAAAGGAAGGGATTAGGTGTGGGTAGTGAGTAGTGACTTTGACTTTTGTTGTACACTTTTTTTTAAATTCAATCCAGGGCTGGTAGCTACTTCCATTGATGGAAGCAAAACCCAAACTCTCTGTTTCTTTTTATGCCTAGAATAGGATGAGATACCAGGGCTGGTCCTTTTTTTATTATTTTTTTAAAAAATAAAAAAATAAAAAAAATAAATTATTTAATTTACTATCTTTAAATCCTATCATACTCATAATAAAAAAAATGTTTTTTTTAAAATTATTTTTAATACTTACGAAAAAACTTAAAATTTAAGGAAAAAAAATATGAAAAATAATAATTAGTGCTCGTTTAACGTGAGATTGTCACGCGTGCATTTTAGGTGCAAACCAAGAAAGATAATGAAAATTATCGTTCTTATGGAGTAGCGTCGTCCACTTTTTATTTATTGATGCATTATCTGAAGAGGAACTTTAGGGAGGATACCAAAGATTGTATGACACTTTGAAATCGTCAAATTCTTCACCAAATTTATGTCCGATTCGTTGCTCATTGTGAATCCTCTTGTCATGGAGCAATTTCAAGCCCTCTTTAAACCTTTGATCATTCTCGTGAGTTCCAATTGGAAGTCCATCAAACTCAGCTTAACTCCAAGGTTCTTGTTACACCTGAAAAATATGAAGAATTAAGTATAGGTAAATCAGATGAACCTTCAAAACAAGTATGATTAAATTGAGAGTGAGAAAGAATAAAATTGAAATAAAATGAGGGTGGCTTTTCGGCAGATGGAACCGGTCTCTCTAAATTCTTCCCTAACTCCTCAAATTGCTCATTTTTACAAGACAAATAAGGAGGATATGTATTAGGATGAGAAACGTTCTCCATTGTATCCTCATTACTTTATTCTTTTTCAATCTATTCATGCAGAATAAACTCAAGAGACTTGTGAGTCAATTTATCTTTAAGATCTTGAGTAAGAGAAGTATTTGAACTAACAATATAACAAGAATCAATATCTGTAGAAACTTTCATTGTCTTATACATATTAAAAACAACCTCCTCATCTTCAACCCCAAGAGTAACCTTTCCTACTTGAACATCTATCAAAGCTCTACTAGTAGCAAGGAAAGGTTTACCAAGAATGAGGGGCACCTCACTATCCTTATCAATGTCCACTACAACAAAATCAGCAGGAAAAATGAATTTATCCACTTTAACAAGAACATCCTCAATTATACCACACAGATAAATTATAGACCTATTTGCTATATGCAATGTCATGTTAGTAGGTTTCACCTTACCTAGCCCCAAATTTTCATAAATAGACAAAGGCATTAAATTAATGCTAGCACCTAAATCACATAACGCCTTATCAAAATTTAATTGCCCAATAGTGCAAGGAATTGAAAAACTCCCTGGATCTTTCAATTTCTGGGGCAACTTCCTTTTCAGAACGGCAGAGCACTCTTCCGTAAGAATTACTGTCTCACAATCGTCGAGCTTGCGCTTGTTTGTTAGCATCTCCTTCATGAATTTCGCGTACCTCGGCATTTGCTCTAAAGCCTCTGCAAAAAAGAATGTTAATATGCAACTTTTTAAATACATCCAAAAACTTAAAGAATTGGTTATCGATATTTTGTTTTTTAAGTCTTTAGGGAAAAGGAATAGGAGGAATATAAGGTTTAGAGTCTCCCTCTTTTGGCTCATCCTCCTTGGAAGAATCTACTTTGTCGTGTTCATTCCTTTCCTTTTCAGCTTCTTTAAGTTTTTCCACTGCATGAACTTTCTCCACGAGATTATTCTCTATGTCACTAGTAAGTATCTCTGGAGCTCTATCTTTTAATTTTTTAGCACACTGACCAAATTGAACCTCCAAGTTATTAATAGATGCTTGACTTGTTGTATGAGCAAATAGGTCTATCTTATCCTCCAATTTTTTTTAAGTATTTAATCAAAGTCTCCTCATATTGAGGTGTCCTTTCTTGTGTTGGAGGAGGCTGATGTGGAGGAGGAATATATTAATGTTGAGTATCTTGATCCATCCATGAAAAATTTAAGTGTTGCCTCCACCCCGGATTATAAGTGTTGGAGTAAGGATCATTCCATTGAGACATGCATTGCCTCTCAGCTCCCATATAATATTCTTCATGGTATAGTGGATATCCAAAATTATTTTGGTTGCCTTTTTTATTCATGAAGAGGCTAATTTGATTTGTCAATTCAGCCAATTTGGAAACCACCTCGAATGTTGTTGCCATGTCTAAAAATAATTGAATTAAATTAAATAAATACCAAAGTATAATTAAAATCACAAAGAAATAAAATTAATCAAATATACCCCGCGATGGAGCCAAAAACTTGATACGCAAAATCTATACTAGCAAGTGTACTAGGTCAATGATGCAGTAGTCAAGGTCGATCCCACAGAGAATAATGATTAATTAATTTATAAGTAAATAATTCTACAATGAACAAAAGCAAGTAAAATAAATATGATGGTTGATGATAATTTAATTAAACTAAATTAATTAACTGACATAAAAAAATAACTTAAACAAGAAGTTTGATAAGAGAAAGATCTAAGGCACATGAATTCACTAAATTAACCAATATATTATCCTAATGATATGTTATTCTAGAGTGAGTTTCATTAATCGATCGATTTCCAGTTATATCTAATAACCTCTTTCAAAGCTTATCAAACCTATTCTCATGAATAAACCAACTATATTTCTATGTTGATTTTAACCTATAAAATGCATTAAACATATGAAATCATAAAGATCACAAACCATACAAGTGTATGTCTATCATGCATGCAATTTATGTTCAGATTATTTAACATAATAACAAGGTCAACTGTCGCAAATCTTCCAAGTTAATGTAAAAACAATTTGAGTGGTAGCTAATCACACAAAAGCATTAAGAATAATAATAAGAAATTAATTCCACAACACTCATCGAATAACAAGATTATAGGAGAATAACATATAAAATTAATCTAGTTGCATCATAGCCTTAGAATAAATATTTAGCTCATACTAGATAAGAAATTCAATAACAAATTAAAAGAGAAAATATAAGAAAACATCTCTGAATTCGAATAAAGTCTCGAACTTGAAATCAAAATAATCTTCACAAGTACTTCAACCATCAAAGCTTCAATCTTGTCTACAAAATTTGTAAATAAAAGAACTATAACCTAGAGAAAAATATAATTATGACTGAATGAATTTTCCTAAAAATATTAAAGAGTATTTATAGAAATAGACACATGTTAGATTAAGGTAACTGTCATAGATTAAAAATCTACACACTCCTTTAAAGTAGTTGACATAAAATACAACTCTTCAAGATTCTTTAAAATAGTTTAAGTACACTAGAACTCTTCTAGTCCGTAAATGTCATATCTTCAATTCCAGCAACTTCTTTCTTATTCTGCAAGTCGGTTCACTTTTATCCTTCAAAAGACTATTTTGCCCCTACAAATGCAAACACAAAGAAGTGAGGATTATACCATTCTAAGCTCAATGCTTGATATGTAAATGCTTTTTGAAGCTCAAAATTACTATTAAATTAGGAGAAAATATAGATAAATTTACGAGTTATCACTAGACATAGATTTTGATGTACTAATGTTGGATTTAACGAGTGTGGGTTATGTCTTATGTGTTTATATGTTCATAATTGACATTTATATGTTCATATGCATCAAAATTGGTCATTTTGGGGTCGGGATTCGGATTGTGCAGAAATGCACTTTTCCTTCACAAATTTGCACTGAAAAATGAACTGACTGGATCTCGGATGACCGCGTTCGGTCGACCAGAGCCTTATCCTATCGTCCGATCAAACTACTTGGAGTAAACGGACGATGTGGAAGTCTGAGTAGTTCGACCAGGTTAGTGAACCCCTCAACCGAAGTCCAAGTCGGTCGACCGGCTGGTGATATCGTTCTACCGAATTTTGGACAGTGTGTTTGTTCTATTTTTCTAAGACCATTAGGCCGATCGGTGGGAGAGCCAGGTTGACCGGAGTAATGGTAGTTTGGACTTTTATGTTTTCTAATGTCTTGGATCCTTCTAGTGATTTCTAAATGGTTATTGGTGAGTTTCACTACAAGAAAACAGTCAAATAGCAACCGCCAGTACCGTTGGTATTCGGTCGCTATTCATGTTTACCGACCGAAAATAGTGGTCGTGTATTTATCGTCGCTAAGAATATACCGACGGAATACCGACCGTTATTAAGCGACCGATTATTCCGTCGCTATATACCGACGGACAGCCGACCGAATATAATAATTGGTTTGACTTTTTACATTGACTTATTACCAACCGACATCCGACTGAAATAATACCAACCAAATAAGACGACCGAATAAAGACCGATAATAAAGCGACCTAATACAGACCGATAATGAGACGACCGAATAAAGACCGATAATAAAACGACCGAATACCGACCTATAATAAAGCGACCGAATACTGACCGATAATAAAGAGACCGAATACCGACCGAATACCGACCGTCTATAATTTATTTGACTTGACTTAGCAACCGCTATTCCGTCGCAAACTTGTTTTAAATTTAAAAAAATAAATCTGAAATATAATTAAATCCCTATTTAAAAACCTGCTGAAACAGAATATCCAAAACAGCAATACAAACCAAAAACAATATCCAAAAAATCCAAATGACAAACATAATGAATACAATCCAAAAACCTAAAATTCTTATTTACATTACAACAATCAAAGCCTACAATTCTTGTTTACATTACAACAATCAAAAGCCTACAATTCTTGTTTAAATTACAACAATCAAAAGCCTACAATTTTTGTTTAAAGTAACAATCAAACAATGCACTTGTAATTTACATTACAAAAAGCAAAGTGTGCACTTGTTATTTTGATTACAACCAAAGATTACACTTCTCTAATACTCTTTTCGTCTCTGAGTTGAAACCTGAAAATTCAAGAAAAAAATTAAAGTTTCAAATACGTCAATTAATTTATGGTCATAAAATACTACAAAAATAACACAACAAATATTACTCATCTTCAATATGTAAAAAAAGATAGTTGTGAAGCGTGAAAGATATTACTAATATGAGAAATAAATGTTACAATAAAAGAAGAGTTAAAAAGTTATACTTGTGTTTTTGCTATTCATAATCATCCTCCTACATGAATTCATCCTCTTCTTCAGAATTGTCATCACCCGACATGATTTCATCCTCATCCGCATCTTCATCAACACGACTCGTATCGGTCACAAGGACAACTTCAAATTCGTCGGACCGGTGTGTGAGTTGACCAACTTCAGTAATAGTTGGATCAATGCGACTGGTCTCCTCCTCGCGTACTTCCTCCTGATACGCTACCAGAACATCAGGAATGTCAAAAAGACGTTGTTTGGAACGACAAACAACCCAACCAATCAGCTTCTAGATGTTGTCTTACTACCCGGATAAGGTGTGTAGTAGACTTGTTGACATTGGGAAGCAAATACAAAGGGATCGTAACCCTGGTACGTTCTTTTCCTATGGATTTCTACAAGTTTATATTGAGGATGCACCCTAAGACCTCGATTTGGAGTAGAATCAAACCAGTCGCATTTGAAAAGAATTATTTTTTTGGTGAGGTACTCCAAAGCAAGTTCAACTTCAATGACCTCGCTTTAACTCTCCGTAATAATCTCCTTTAACCCATAACCCATTGCTTTGTCGCTCCTTTTCCTTCGCTGTGGGCTTTTGTGTGAAATCTATAACCGTTAACAACGTAATCGGTGTATGACATCACTCTCCTTGACGGGCCCCCATGAAAGATTTTTTCAACAACATTTCGTAATGTTGCGGAAGGCTATGTATCTCGTTTAGAACAACAAAATGTTAAATTAATTTAGTTTACGCATTTTTAAGACAACTACATTTCTACACATTACAAAACTTACATGAGTTCCAAACCATTTGGAAAAAATCATTATAAACCCGGCTTTGAAGTTCTTCCTCCGTTATATGTGGTGTTTGGTCATTTACTTCACCGACAAATTTCCCGAATTACAAATTAATGGCAATATTATTATTTTGCCTACTTTCAATTATATAACAAAAATGAAGCAATAGATAGGTTTACTTATCAAGATATGGTTCGACCTCTTCACAATTCATCAAGATATAATTCATGGTCGTTTTATAATCTTTATCGCTTAATAAAATCTTTTTCTTTTTTTTCCAAATGATCTTCCCTGTGAAGTTGCAAATTGATAATATTTCAGGGGAAGGTTCACTTGTCTCGTCATCTCCATCATTTCGCCCTAACGGTTGTAACTTTTGTTTTCACGTGGGGTTCAAATAATAGCTAAAGAATGTAGCAACTTTCTTCGACCAAGTATGCATTGCAAATTGACCCTCAACTCGGCCTTATTTTTTTATCTTCTTTTTAAGATGGTGCAGATACCTAATTAAAGCATAAATAGTTAATCACATTGTAAATAAGAACATGATAAATAAAAATGAAGTTGAGATAACTTAAGACATTGCGTTGTTACCTCTCGAACGGGTACATCCACCTAAACCCGTATCTGGGCCCACCAACCTCAGCTTCAGTACGGAAGGTGAACCGGCAAGTGTTCCATCACATCAAAAAATCCCGGAGGAAATATTCGCTCTAACTTGCACAATAAAATAGCAATAGTGTCCTCCAATTCTTGCATATGCGCCACACTCAACTTTGGAGAACACAAATCTCTATAGAACAAACTAAGTTCAGCCAAGGGTCCCCAAACACTTGTCGGTAGTACTTCTCTAAGTGCTATAGGGATAAGTCGCTCCATGAATACATGAGAATCGTGACTCTTCATTCCAGACATTTTCAACTCTTTCATATCAACGCATCGCGCCAAATTCGATGCATATCCATCTGGGAGCCTTAATTCTTTAACCCACTGCAAAACCATCTCTTTTTGTGCCTTGGTAAGAGTGAAACATGCCTTCGGTTTCGTTGCTTTTACCGCTGCCATCGTGTTTAATATTCAATTCGGCCGATTGCAATATCTTTCAACATCCGCTCTAGCCTTAACATTGTCCTTAGTTTTACCTTTCACGTCCAACACGGTGTTAAAGACGTTATCAAACACATTTTTTTTCATTATGCATGACATCAATGTTGTGTCTTATTATAAGTGTCCGCTAATAAGGTAAGTCCCAAAATATGCTACGCTTTGGCCCAATCGTGATATCGACCTCGCCTTGCTCTTTACCAATCTCTTCACCAGTATCGGTAATTTTTTTTATAATCTCTAACTCTAAACCACATTTCATCACCAATCAACCCGAGATGGCGGGTCTCGCTCTCTCATGTCGCCGGTCCTTTCTGAATCCCTTTGCATCTCTTCTAAATGGATGATCGAGTGACAAGAAGCTTCGTGGAAATCGAACCACGATTGTTTCCCGCCACTCGCAAATGGAACGCTTGTGTTTCCTCCATACAATATGGACAAGCGTGAATGCCTCGCCGTACTCCATCCACTCAACATTCCATATGCTCGGGAAATCACTAATTGTCCAAAGTAATGAAGCTCTCATTTTAAAATTTTTGCTTTTTAGAGATGTCATAAGTTTCTGCACCTTCACTCCACAGCTGATTCAATTCATCGATGAGAGGCTGCAAGTACACATCAATCTTGTGTTTTGGATTTTGGGGTCCAAGTACAATGATTGTTAAGAACATTACATTGTTCTTCATACACATCCAATGGGGGAGATTATAAGGAGTTAGAATAACTAGGCAAGAAGAATATTGCTTCCCTGACATGCCGAAAGGTGCAAAACCATCTGTACATAACCCAAGCCTTACATTTTGAGGTTCCGCTGCAAAATCAGTGTGTGTTCTATCAAAATGTTGCCAAGCTTCCCCATCCCTTGGATGATTCATTATTCCCTCTTCTCTCTCACTGTGTGAGTGCCATGTCATGTGTTTTGCAGTTTTCTTAGATGCATAAAGTCTTTGTAATCTTGGAGTAATTGGAAAATAATACATCTTTTTGCAAGCAATCTCTTTTTGTCGTGTATTTTTTGATTTCTTTTTCTTAATATACCTAGCATGACCACAAAACTTACATTCTCTACTCTCAACATCATCTTTCCAGTACAACATACAACCGTTAAAACAAACATCTATCTTTTGCACCGGTAATCCAAGACCTTTAACCAATTTCTTCATTTGGTAAAAGTCGTCTAATGCATTATTTTGAGGAGGAAGCGCCTCTTTCATCAACTGTGCAAATTTATCTATAGTAGTTTCAGATAAGTTGTCTTCGGACTTTATACTCAACATTCTAGCGGTCATTGATAGTCGTGAATGGTTTGTACAACCTCCGGATAGATGGGCTATCAACAGCCTTCAACATGTCATAGAACATTTGTGCCTGCGGATTGGGGGGTTCTTCAACGTCCCTATTTTCTGGGACATTAAAACTGGGTCCAGCAACATCAATAACCATCTCTCGATATTTGTTTCTTGTCGTATGACTTGTAGAATTATCCACATAATGAGAGGTTTCATTAATAAACGGAATTTGAGGCATTGGAAAGAAAGCCTCACCGTGACATGTCCAATTATAATAATTAGACACAAATCCGCTCATAATAAGATGATACTTCACCAAATCTGTACATGAAAATCCTTATTTCTACAACCCGCACAAGGACACCTAATCCCATCATTTTGTACATTAGCGGACATACTAATAGCGAAATTTACAAATTGTTTCACTCCCGCTATAAATTCGGACTATGAAGAGATCCACTATTAGATGTTGAATCCAGTATACATCCAACTACGGTCCCTCTATTATAAACACAATATCTCACGTATAACAAGTCTTCATAAGTAAATGCATAGAACCTTAATTTTTATGATTTGTATGTACCTATGTTATTAACGGCATCTTATCTAAATTTTTGTCAAAGTTTACAATGATAAAGAATAATGTCAAGGTTAAAGTGTAATAAACACCAACAAATTTATTCCAAGTAAAGAAACATTGGTCCATTATAACTCAAATATATATTGTAAGTATATTTTCATAATCATTTATGTACACAAATAAATTTAACCTTTAATTTCAACAAAAGAAGAAGAAAACAAATGTCAAGGTTAAAGTGTAATAAATACCTACAAGTTCATGACAATTAAAAAAAAGCTTGGTCCATCATAAATCAAATATATATTGTAAGTATATATTTTCATAATCATTTATGTACACAAATAAATTTAATCTTTAATTTCAACAAACAAAAAAAAAGAAAACAAATGTCAAGGTTATTGTGTAATAAATACCTATAAGTTCATGACAAATAAAAAAAGCTTGGTCCATCATAAATCAAATATATGTTGTAAGCATATTTTCATAATCATTTATGGAAGAAAAAAGTAATTTAATTTTGTAATGTGGGAAAAAATAAGAAGAGAAAAAAGAAGAAATTGAGCACCTTAATCAGAGTGGTGGTGTCGGAGCACCAAAAGCCGACCGGTGGTGGTGGACGGTCGGAATGCCGGTGATGCCGGGGAGCGGGGAGGTGGAACCGGTGAGGGGGGGTGGAGGCAAGGGGGGATAAGGGTTTCCAAAAACAGAGTCGCGCAGGTTTACAAGTGAGGTTCTGGTATTGGGTATTATGTTTTATCATAATTTCAAAACAAAACTGTGTCGTTTCATCATAAATAATTAGCGACCGATTACCGACCGCAAATATAAATCCGTAGGTATTCGGTCGGCTACTGAAAAAAGCGGGAAATTCAAAGTACCATTTGAATTAAAATTTCAGCGATCGAATCACCGACCGCTTATGCATATACTGGGTCGGTATTCGATCGCCTCTTTTTTCCCGATATTTTCCCGCCGTGCCGGCTTTTTTCATAGAAACACTACTGACGACCGTTAAGTACTATATGTCGTTTCACATGTGTACACACACACACACACACACACACACACATTGAATAGTTAAACTTGTACACATTAATTTAAAAACTTGTTCAGACACGGGGCATGACAATTCAACAAGTAACTCATCAAGTTCCCGGGCCTTTTTAATTATCTATCTAGGGCGACCGAATACCGACCGTAAATGCATTATCGGTCGTACTTCGGTCGCGTAATTAAAACAGGGCGACCGAATACCGACCATTTATGCATATACGGTCGGTATTCGGTCGCCATTTTTTCCCGATATTTTCCCGCCGTGCCGGCTTTTTCCATAGAAACACTACTGACGACCGTTAAGTACTATACCTAGTTCATATGTGTACATAAACACACACACACACACACACACATTAAATTGAATATTTAAAACTTTTACACACTACTGACGACCGTTAAGTACTATTTGACCGTTTCACATGTGTACACACACACACACATTGAATAGTTAAACTTGTACACATTAATTTAAAAACTTGTTCAGACACGGGGCATGACAATTCAACAAGTAGCTCATCAAGTTCCCGGGCCTTTTTAATTATCTATCTAAGGCGACCGAATACCGACCGTAAATGCATTATCGGTCGTAATTCAGTCGCGTAATTAAAACAGGGCGACCGAATACCGACCGTTTATGCATATACGGTCGGTATTCGGTTTCCCTTTTTTCCCGATATTTTCCCGCCGTGCCGGCTTTTTCCATAGAAACACTACTGACGACCGTTAAGTACTATACCTAGTTCATATGTGTACATAAACACACACACACACACTCACATTAAAAACTTGTTTAGACACGGGGCATGACAATTCAACAAGTAGCTCATCAAGTTCCCTGCCTTTTTAATTATCTATCTAGAGCGATCGAATACCGACCAGTAAATGCATTATCGGTCGTAATTGGTCGCAGTAATTAAAACATGGCGATCGAATACCGACCGCTTTATGCATATACTGGCCGGTATTCGACCGCCTGCTTTTTCCCGATATTTTCCCGCCGTGCCGGCTTTTTCCATAGAAACACTACTGAAGACCGTTAAGTACTATACCTAGTTCATATGTGTACATAAACACACACACACACACACATTAAAAACTTGTTTAGACACGGGGCATGACAATTCAACAAGTAGTTCATCAAGTTCCCGGGTCTTTTTAATTTTCTATCCCAGGCGACCGAATACCGACCGTAAATGCATTATCGGTCGTAATTCGGTCGCTAAACCCTAACCCTATACCCTAATATGGTCGCTATTCCGTCGCCCATAAGAATATTCCTGAGGCAGAAATTTTAAAAACAGTACACACCCTGCCACAAGTCATAAGCATACAAATAACATACAAGTCATTATTCCAGCAGTCAATATTCCATAAGCATACAATAGTGATAATACACAAGCATAGTTCAACATTAAACAAAAAAAACATAACAAAAGTCGAATAATATTCCAAAATACCTACAATCTCTATTGACGACCCAATACATCATCTACAGCTAAGGGATCATCGTCATAATCTGAATCTAAGTCATCATTATCTAAGTTGCTCAATCTAGCTTCTAGCTCAGCTGGGCTTAATATAGCGTCCCTATTTGAAAACATCTCAAATAAGGTACTAGCTAATGCCTTATTTTTCTTCTTTTCTCTCCGCGCATTTTCTCTCTCTTTGTCTTCAAATTTCTTCTTCCATTGTTCGTTCAGTTCTGTTATTTTGTCTTCCATTTCTGAGTGAGATACCGACTGACTACCTCCCCTCATTGCCTTAACCACATCCGAGAAGGAACCGAGTCCTTGAACTCGTCCCTTTTTTAGCCCGCCAACTGCCTCCGCAGAGAGCGCAATCTGAGTCGGCAAATCGGGAGGTGGTCGACTCGCTTGAGTAGCTTGGGTTGCGGCATTGTCATAAACAGAATGGAACACTCCCTGTAAAAAAAAGGAAGGTTAGTGATAAATGCAAGTAAATAACTAATAAAAAAAAAATGGAACCAGTTTGGAAATACTTACCGATAGGCGTCTAGAGTCGTCATCAACATAATCCCCCTTCTTCGACCCAGTACGGTGTTGATGACACCAATCATAGCTATCCGGGAATGGGATTGAATGTCCCGCCTCCTTTTCCTGTTTATAAAATGTATTAAAACATTAAAAACCTAAATAAAAACACAAAATTTTAATGAATTTGAAAACTTTTACAATTACCAGTCTCTGATGATGCTCAATGTGGCTAAGTGAACCACCAGTATGCTTCATTGGGCCTTTGCCGCCCCTCCCTTCCTTCCGGTTGATTGCTGCCTTTTTAGACTTGGCTTGAAATTCCGGAGTTGCCCAATACGTTTTCAGCCTGTCCCAATCAGTTTCAGAAACCTATTTGGGCTTCTTATCCTTTTTCCGGTGGTCACTCATGATACCGCTCAGTCTCCTCTTAAGTATCGTGCGCCAACCTCTCTTGACCCCCTCCTCATGCTCAGGAGCCCATCGATAAATTTTCTGTTTTTGGTAATAATGTTAGACAATTAATATTTTTACGCTTGTAAATTCATTATAATTGATACACTTACCGTAAACTCTTCCCACCACATATTTTCTTCCTCCATGGGAACATCCTTTATGGTGCTATATGCTCCCTTGAAACGGCCCTGGAATATACTGGTAATGGCGGCGGAGCAGCTAGAGCTCAATCTAAAACTATAATGGCAGCGACAAAAATCAATTAGAGATTAAAATGATTAAAAGAATTATAATTAACTTGATTTATAAAGGACATAAGTTTGAAATCAACTTACGTGCCATAAGTCGGCTGCAGGAGAGTCCGAGTCTCTACTGCAATCGGCGCTCCTCCAGTACTAGGATCAGTCCTCGTCTCTGGGACCTCAGACTGGTGAGGCGTAGAGCCTCCAACTGGCGTAGACTCGGTGGGTGGTGCTGCCGCAGGAGAACCCCCAGACATGTGCTCACCGACAGACCGTGTCGGATGTGTCATACCCAAGCACGAGGCGAGATGCGACTGTCGATCGCGAACCGGATGATGAAGGTGTGCTGGGAGGTAGGTGGCGTAGTGCATACTCGGAGTCTCGACTAAATGGCAAGCACGCTCGTATAGGTTTCTTTGGAGGCATCTCTCGAATTGATCTCTCAAACAAGCTAAAAAACGCGCTTCAAATGACGTTCGAATGTCGGAAATGAACTAAATTATAAATAACAAACCGCATATTGAGAAGATTAAACAAGCAATGGATTGAGTCAGCAAAAACTTTTAGCCTTCCAACGAGATTATCTTCCAAGACATCACCAGCGCTACCTAAAATTGCCGAAGAAAATCACGACATACAAAATCACTTCATGTCTCTTTCAATCTAATATGCATGATGAATCTTAAATTGAGCAAATATGCTACGCCTACATCGTTAAGTTAAAACTTACATCATCTCATAGAGTACCAATGGTAAAATATGCTACGCCTACATCGTTAAAACTTACATCATCTCATAGAGTACCAATGGAAAATATGCTACGCCTACATCGTTAAAACTTAGCAATTCCATCTAAACCATATAGTAGAATCCCCTTACTTCATACACTAAGCAGTACATGTTTTCATAATCAACTTAATTAATCCTAGATATTGGTAGCTCCCACACAGTTATTATACCTTAAAACATTCACAAGGAATGAACACAAAAAAATATCGAGAGAAAAAACAATAAATAAAAAGCCACCAAGTCAATAATCTACTTGAAACTTCAAAATCAAAAACCAAAATGCTTCATAATCCAATAGTAAACAATCAAAATACAGCAAAAAATAGAAATAAATCGCAGCCTTTTTCTCTTGATTCAAGAAAGAAAAGTCAAATGAAAGAAATATACAATTCTCATTTTAATACACTTATAATGGGATGAAAAACTCATGACTTTTAATTTTTGAAAAATTGCAATTTCTTCGCATAGATGTAAATAATGATTGAAATAGAAACTATTGGGATTCAATTATGCATAAACTTTTACCTCTGGTGGCGTCGAAGGTCGCCGGAGATGGTGGCGTCGAAATGGCGGTGATTCGAGGCAGCAAGGATGGAGTGGCGGTGGGGCTTGACTGCAAGGATGGAGCTTGATGATATGGGGAAAGGAGGTGGTGGCCGGCTAGAGGAGGGTGGCAGAAGGCGTGGTGGCCGGCTGGAGGAGGGTGGCAGAAGGCGGGGTGGGGGTTTCGCAGTGAAGAGAGACGACGGGAAGAACTGGTCGAAATGCTTAGGGTATTTGAAGATAAAACGAACAAAACGGCGTCGTTTTATTTTAAGTTTCGGTATTTGCCGTCGGTATTCGGTCATTATTTATTCCGTCGGTATTCAGTCGTTGTTATCCGTCGGTATTCGGTCGTTATATGTGAACAAAACGATGGCGTTTCGAAATGGTCAACGGGACCGAATGTGACCGACGGATTAACGACCGATATGTTTTCGGTCGGTAAGTTGAGTCGGTATTCGGTCGTTATATATACCGTCGGTAGTCGGTCGTTGTTATCCGTTGGTATTCGGTCGTTAATTGTGAACAAAACGATGGCGTTTCGATTTGGTCAACGGGACCGATGTTACCGACGTATGGGCGACTGTATAACGACCGAAATGTTTTCGGTTTCTATTCGGTCGGTATGCCGTCGTTATAATTGTGACTGAAATAATCGGTCGCTAAATTCGGTCGCTATTTAACTGTTTTCTTGTAGTGTTTTGTGGTGTAAAATGAGTCTAGTGAAGTGACTTAAAGCTCATGTCTTTACTTTTCTTACTTGCAGATGATGATGTGCCTGATGACGGTGCTTATGTGGAAACCTGGGATGGGGAGGACTACGAGTGATGCATAATGTAACTTGTGATAGATTAATTTCCTCTATAGTACTTGAACTTATTATGTAATAACTTAGTACAACACTTTACTTTCTGCTGGATTATATAAGTTTGATAATTAATGTAGTCAATAATGCTTCCGCTATTAATAGTATAACAGACTTTACTATTTCTTTTTTGGTTTTGTACCTTATTGGCATATGAGGTGCTGTCAGGTTATCACCCGATTTTTGGGCGTGACACTACCTCTTTTGTTGCTAGAACTACATGTATGCTTAACATGACTTGGTATTATTGTGGTATAAATGGTCATCATGTTAATTGTTGCATCATTAAGAGAAGAATTGAAAGAGATGTAAAAACCAAGTGGGTTGTAAAAAGCCCCATCATTAACCCTCTAGGACCCAAGCAAATGTGGGTACAAAAAGTGTCTTCTTATGTAGGTAACAAAAGAAAATAAAAGATAGATGGACTCTTGAAGATAAGGTCTCATCCAACTTTTCCACTCAAAGGAAGAATATCACTCCTCCTTGAAGAATATGATCATAGGGCTTCATGTTACATGAGCACCTCAAGAATAAAATCTCATTGGATTCTTGAGGATGTTCAATCTTTATAGACGATCATGTAATGAGCAAGACGCTAGCTCCCAAAGTTGAAGTTGATGGTTAAAAAAAAAGAGCTCAATAAGGCAAAGAAATCAACTTGGAGAACCACATCAAGATTAAGATAACTCCACCAATGTGCAAAAAGTTGAAAAAATAAGGTATCACATGTTTTTGGTGAAGTTCCACTTGGGGAGTTGATGAACATCCTAGATTATACAAACTCTTGCAAATAAAGTGCCTTAAAAGAAAAGGTTGAACTCACTTCAATGAGATGATAAGAAGACTATACACACCTTCAAAAGATGCAAAGAATAACTTGAGGTGGCTATGTCTAGCATGGAAGAGAAAACCTGGGATGAAGAGTAAAGTGGAAAAATGGAAAGAACAATGTCAAAAGAGACATTATATGGAAGATGATTCTACAAGACCAAGTGAAATTCCATACATCACTCCAAGAGGAAAATGCACTTCATGAAAATGAAAATTGGAGTTATCCCCCTAGACATCCTCAAAATTTTCATTGATGATTTCATGCCTATATGTGATGAGGAAGATCAAAGAAAGAGGAAAAGAAGCCAAAAGATCAAAGACTACATATGGCTTATAAGGGAGGGAAATTGGTGATTGAAGATATGATGGCCAAAGAAACATCAAATGATAAAAATTGGTAGCTATAATCCTATCCCTATTGGCTTCAACTTAATATTCTTGATGATTATCTTTGCTTGCTCTTGCTTTCATGCTATATCTTACTTGTTATCATAATCTCATGTGCTTATCTTGATTTTTTTATGAGTCTAATTTTTTTTTTTTTTTTTAAATTACCACCTTAGTTATGTTTAAGGTTTCATAAGATTTCAAATAACCTAAGGTCTATCTTTATTATATAAGGTTTTTCCTCTTTAAAGCAAATTGATCCTATCTTGTCTCATCTTAGTACAGTTGCTCAAGGCATTTTTGAAAACTCTTGAACCTCTTTTTATGGATTTATGGCAAACTTGTGATTTTTTAAGTTCTATCTTGACTAGTTGCCTTTATCCTAAGCTTTTATCTTTTTGGGATGCTTATGAATGCAAACAAACTTGCTTTGGTTTGTACATATATGCCATATGGATTGTTTTCTCATTCTAGGTGTGGTGTGCCTCGGTAAGCACCCATGTTGAGGTTAATGGCGTGTTTATAACCCTTGTAAGCTTTTTCTTGATGCTTGCCATAATCTCTCGTGGTTGTTGTTTTTAGGCCATGATATGAGCCAAAAACTTTGCTTTTACATGTTTTATCTTATTTAAAATCCATTTGACCATTTTCTAAATGGTCTTACAATATGATCACCTTAGCTGTTTTTTCTTTATTTTAACCTTTAAAGATCCTTGTTTTATACTTTTGTTCTTACTTGTTTTCACTATCTCAAAGGTACTCATGATGTTTTAGAATTTTTTTAAAACCTTTTGAAAGCCTTTTTGGCAAAAGTTCCAAAAACAAAAACCATAAAACACACGTCTAACCTAGCCCCGGTCAACCGAACGCTTGATTCTGGTCGACCGAAAGGTATGGACAAAGGTCAACTGAGGTATACCTCCAGGCGATCGAAGTCCTGCTTCAAGTTTGAAAATGGCGATTTTCTATACATATCACTTCTAATCTTTTGTTCTACAAACTTCTTGGATGTTGGAATCATTTCAAATATTTTCTTAAAACAATCCAAATCCTTTTACAAAACACCAAAATCAAAATCGGCCCATCTTAAGGGGAGCTATGAAAGTTTTTATTCATTTTGAAATACTCAAACCTCTCTTATGTATGTATTCTTTAAAGAAAATCTTTTGTATATGTGCCTTTTAAATGGAAGACTAAAGATTATGGAGATTGCTTGAGCTATAAGCTCTTTGAGCCTTATTTTGATGAAGTATACTTGATAAGAACATTCATTTGAGCTTTTACATGACAAATGTGCCTTATTGTGCCTATATCTTGGAGGCCATGTTTCCTTGGAACTTCTTTTATATCATGATAGATCTCTTATCTACATCCTCTTTTTGTTGATATTTTGTTCTTGATGAGAACATTCCTGGGAGCATTTACATGACTAATGTACTTTTTATAGCCTTATTCTCACGTTTCCTTAGGATTTCTTATGTATCATGCTACATCATTTTTCACAATTCTATCATATGTTGAAGGAAGGTTGTCCTTTTGATTCTATTGTTACCTATCATCCTTCCTTATAGTGATATGAGCTTACTTTGATGATATCCTGCTATATCACTAGGTTTTGATGCCTCGTGTTTTTTATTGATCATATGTTCTCCATATCTTTTGATCATCTATTCTTTAGGAAGTTTGTGCTTAGTTTGATTGATTCATACCTTCAGTTTAGAGTTGGTTTTTATACGTTTCTTTTTGAGTTTATGCATTTTTATATGCCTTGGTAGGTTATTGTGGCTGTTTGGAGTTGCTTTGTGCTCAATTTGTAGGTTTTATAGCACTCTGCCATAAGCCCGGTCGACCGCAGCAACTCGGTCGACCTAAGGCTATATTGGGGTCACCCGGAAGCAGTTGTTTCAGCAAAACTGTAACTTCTTATCTCTCTATCTTTTCAGTTTTGTTTCTTTTTACGTGGGCACAACCCTGGGGGAGTTTTATCAATGGACTTTATCTTTACCCCTCATTTATGTGATATGTGTTTACCTATGTTCATATCTTAGCATTTTAACATCTTTTGTTGGCTATGTTGATATCTTGTTATAGATAACTTGTGTGCTATTGGTGGGAGGTGTACGATCTTAATAAGTGTATCTTATGTATATACCTCCCTTGTTCATTTGAGATCATGTGCCTCTTATCTTTTAATCTTTTGATCTCATGTTGTTTTGGTTAGCTTGATGCTTAACTTGATATCTTTCTTTTTGGCTAACCATCTTCTTGAAGAGGAACATGATTTATAGTGCCATCTTATACCTCTTCTTGGTTTGGTTTGTATTGCATATGCTCATCATATCTCATACATATACATGGTATCACATCCACTTTGTTAGCTTTGATCTTAACTTGACTTCATCGTTTATAACTAACTTTATTTTTGGAAAAAAGGGAAGACTGTGATTTAAGTTTATATACTCATATCTCCTTATGATTTAGCTTTGGTTGTTGATTTATCTTTGAGCCATATGACCTATCATTGCATTTATGTTTCACTATGTGCTCTCCTTCTTTTGATATCAACCAAGTTTAAAACCTCTTCAAAAAGACCGTCTTTAAAAGCTTATTTACATTTTAAGATAAGCATAAAATGACCTTTTGCAAATGATGTGCTTATTTAGCTTTTAAGAGATTTCCTTCTTTGGTCTTGATCTTATTTTTGGTCTTTACAAACGCTTCCCTCGGTTTATAGTTTTATCCAAACTATATTTAACCAAAAAGTTACTCCATATTTGATTTCAATCTTATCACTCATAAAAGTTTTTCATTTTTTATCCTTTGGATATTTTTTTTTAACAAAAATGAGGAGAAAATGCTTTTTCATCTTGGCACTTTGATGAACCTTATTTATTTTGACAAAAAGTAGGAGAAAAAGTAGCATTGCAAATGTACCATGAAAACGTATTTTTGAAAAGGAGAAAGCTAAAGAACTTTGCAAAATGGGAGAGATAAGGGATTCCTTAATAGAGGGGTAGTAGAGTGATTTTTCAAATCATCTACTTGCCTTGATCATATGAATCCTTATCTCATGATCTTGATATTATGTGATTTATTGCCTTTATTCTTTTGTTGTATTATTCTCATTTGCATCAATGTTTTGTCATCATAAAAAATGGGGAGATTTTTAGCCCTAAGGGAAAATGTGATCAATTTAGTTTTGATCATAACAAACCATTGAGAAGTTCTCATGTTTGTGTGAGCTTTTATTTTGATGATATGATCTTTAACTCACATCTACATTGATGAAAATAGTAAGAAAGCTTCTTGAACCTCAAAGGTGTCTTCCTACAACATTGAAGATGCCTTATCAAAGACCACTTTGAAGTATTCAACAAGAATAAGTTACACTTTGCAAGACTCCATGGAACCAGCTTGAAATGGACTCGACAATGTCATGGAAGTTATTGCAATGTCAAGAAAGAAGATCAAGAAGTTAAGAACAACTCAAACTCAAGCGTAGTACATCATGAAGTAGGCTCTTAACAAATGAAGTGATGAAGTCCATGGCACTACAACTTAGAAGATTGCAAAAAGACTTCACCACGTGAAGAGATTGATAAAAGTCTCAAGACAAACTCAAAAAAAGATTACATCTTGAAGACTTGAAGACCTTGAAGATTAGTCATGTTCTACATAGGTATATCCTTGTGACTAAACTTATTCGAGAATACTAGCTTTAAATGTGTAAATCTCTTGCATGTTTTCAAAGCCATCATTCATACTTTGAATTGATCTTTAAAAAGGTTTTTGGAAATATATGTTAGTGTTGGTTTATGCCCATGATCTTAAACTTGTTGTAAAAGACTTTGAAAAACACTTAGGCATAAGTTTGAGAACATTAGAAATGTGACCAAGTGGAAAAACCACTTTTGGCCTTTACTCCGGTCGACCTTGGCTTGACCTCGGGAGACCTGATGAAGGTTGGTGGACCGACATATGTTGTCCGGTCGACCAAAGTGTCTTTTACACTTGGTCAAATTTGAATGTTCTAAGACTCCAAAGACTATATTCTCCAGACGACCATGCTTTAGGTCAGTTGACCGAGCCATTACTCCGGTTGCCCGAACCACCCTTTGCAGTCGACTGCAATGTGTACAATAGCCTGTCTATACTAATTCGGAAGCCCTCTGGATGACCTACCTCAAGTTCGGTCGACCGGAGTGTCCCATCACAGGCAAAAATATAGTTGTTGTAACCTTGTTTGCTTGTCATTTTTTGCCTCTATATAAAGTCTTAAAGTCTGAGTTTTCATAATTAACCAAGCCATAAGAGAGCCTTTGTATTACACATTTTAAACAAGAATTCAAACACTTTGAAGAGCTAAATCTTTCTATATTCTTCAAAATACTTCACTTTGAGAAAGAGCTTCACATACACTATCTTCTATTTTCAATGTGTATTAGATCTTTCATTTGAATCTATCCAATTCATTGGGAGATTTGTATACTTGAGATTAAATTGTAAAGTCTCATTCGTTGAGACGATATTTCTTTGTAAAGGGTTGAGTGGAAAGGCTTGTTTGTGAGAGTGGTGGTTTTGGGCCTCCTTAGTGGAGTGGATCTTTCTTGTAATAGTAAGAACTAGAGTGAGGGGTGAACCCAAAAAGTAAGTACGGTTGATGTGTTCGTAAAACCTCCATACTTAGTAGATTAGATTAGAGAAAGAGTTTCCATGGGTGATGAAGGGTTGTTTAGTGCGTAAAGGACCATTTGTTGGCCTTATCCTTGAAAGGTTACTTGGTGCGTAAAATATCATGTATTGATTTTTTTCCTTTCGTGTAAAGATACTCTCAAGACAAGCTACTGGAATTTGCCAAAATCCTTGAGTGTGTCCTGAGGTAGTGGATGTAGATCATTGTGATCGAACCACTCTAAATCCTTGTGTTTGATATTCTAACTCTATCTCTTTACTTTCAAGTTTTTCCTTTATTTGTTGTGCTTATATTCCATAAGAACTTGTTTGTATGAGCTTTAATTGTTTATCTTGAGTTAGATTGTTTGCTTTGTTTATCTTGCCTTTGCTTGGCCATTTGACTTGCACTAAGTGATCTTAGAAGATTTATATATATTGCTTAGTGTTGGTCTTATGACTAGGTCTGTCAATGGGACTCAAAGGCTCAGATCCATACTCAAGTTTATTAGACCCAATATGAGTCTAGACATACCTTTTTATACCCAGATCAAGATTGGGTAGAGACTAAAATGAGTCTGGATCCAGATAAATATAGGATCCAAGAGTAGTGAGTCTAAACCATAATTGTGTAAACCCAATGGCTCAAAGACCCAATTAAGATTTATAATTTTCACATAAGATGTGAGACCCAAAATAGTTAACTTCAGACTCTAATTAAAAAGACTCAGATGATCCAATTCAATAATGACCCAACTTGGGTCTTCATTTGACCCAAGATTTTGGACCCAAGTGGATTCATTTGGTGTTTAATCTACAAGTTTTGCATATAGGACTCTTGAGTTAGTCTATCCTTGATCATATTTTTTGTCTTGAATTTCGATGTGTTGTATATAACACTTAAGATATCTATCATTTAACTCATCTTATGTGCTTAATCAACATACTTGTTGTTAAGGCGATCACTTAGGAAAATAATTTGGTAGAAAAGAGAAAACTTTTGAGAACCTTATTCAACCCCTTCGGGGTATTTCACTCACCAACTTCTACACTTCTCTTTTTTTCTCTGTACTTCAAATAACTCTTACAAAAAAATGTCACACTTCTAATGCACAATATTAGTGAAGTTGGCAAGATATTTCAACTTTCTTTTGAACTTCGTATTTGTTAATAATTAATTAATTTCTACATGTGTAAATTACGAATTTACACATGTTGGTTATACCATAGTTTACATATGTATGGTATAACCAAGATGTGTAACATAATGGTTTACACATGTTGGTTGTTATTGAACATGTGATTTAAGCTGAGGAGCCTCCCGCTGCAGCTGCTCATGGGGAAGCAACAACCGAGTCAGTATCATCATTCTCTCCTGCCATGAAAGGAAATTTGGTGGTGAAGAGAAAAAGACATATTGCGTCAAAACTGATGCTTATTGACAAGAACATTTGAAGACAATTAACAGTGTAGAAATTAACAGAAACGAACATAAAATAACACTTATATTTATTAATTTCAGAATTACAAAGCTTTCTTGACATTCTAAAACATCTGCCCAAGATGACCAAATTCCTCTTCATCTTTCACATATCTATTGTAGCAACCTTGATCATTTTCGTTTGACAAAAGCAGTACACAAACATACCACAATACTCATATCTGAATCTTGATTCTTGACATCCCATAGAACAAATTTGAGAAACTTAAAACCCTTTAAAATTCGAGCTAAAATCACTTGTAACTAAGAGCGGTCATGAGAATCAATCGAGATATTGAAATCTTGACCCAGTTGGAACTCAAAGGAAAACAGAAGAAATCAATGAAAATCCCATTAAAACGATTCCCAATTACAAGCACATATAAAAAATCACGGATGTTGAGAATGTTTTTCCTGAAATCGGTGATTAGCTTTTTTGTACTTTGAAATAAAGAGATAATAAGATGTTCATATGAGAGAGAAAGTATGAAAAAAGAATTGTCAGTTGAGAGAGAAAGAAAAAAACGAGGTAGAAGAAATTATGAGGATTAGATAGTCCGTGATGAAATATTTGTGTGTTGTAATTTGGCGTGGTTGGTGTTCGGTGGACCAACAAAAGTGACAAAATCTTATAGGGTGTATTCAATCCAGATTCTATAGGATTTTTAAAGAGTTTTAAAGTCTATATATATTCAATTCAGATTTTAAAAAGTCCATTAAAATTTAGTGGTATTCAATCCTGATTTTAATAAGTCCATTAAAATCTAAAGTTATTCAATTCAATTCAGATTATAAATTATTGGTTGAAATATGTTAATATTCAAAACTCTATAGATTCTCATACATTTAATTAAATGAAGGATTTTTAGGGATTTTTATGCCTAAATTTGTATTGAGAAATCTCTTCTTTTTCCTCCAGATCCTGAGTTCTCTCCTGAATATTAAAAGTCTTTAATAATTTTATCTGAGATTACAAATTTCACAGTGATCCCATTTCTTTAAAAGTAAAAGTAAAATAAATAAATGTTCAAACTCAAAAAATATGAGGAAAAATTTCACATTATTAGAAAATTCATTATGAAATGTTTATTTCCTCAAAACTCAAAAACAATATATTGTCATAATATCCAAAGAATTTTCTTCCTGGTCATCTTCAAACATAAATTAAATAAAGCAAAAAATTTCTTCCCTAACTAACCACAAATTTCTATTTTCCAACCATAGATTTCATTTTCCTGAAAGATAAATTCAAATGAGAAAAAGGAAAAAGGAAAAAAGTTCAATAATTTGAAATTCAAACAGAAATTAAACAAAGCAAACAATATCTTCTCTAGCTAACCACAAACTTTTATTTTCTAAAAATGGATTTCATTTTCCTGAAAGATAAAATGAAATGAAAAAAATGAAAAAAATGAAAAAAAGTTCAATAATCTGAAATTCAAACAAAATCTTCACAAAACATACCTTAATTAAGTTAAAGAAACAAATCTCATTAAGTAAATTATACGAACTTGAACAAATAAATCAAAAAAGGGTCGTAGTTTCATGATTTCAAAAAAATCAAAGACCCGCCACCAAAATTTTAACAAACTGATTTGATTTCCAAAATAAAATGGACTGATAAACCTATATTGTTTTTGTAAATTCAGCACCATTGGATCTGTATAATACACAATTGAATAAGTATTTTCTTTATTTTTGGGTGTTATTCAAATAATCTATAGACTTTATAAATCAAAAGAAATCATTATAAATCAATCGAATAGAATCTGCATAGAGTTAAAACAATTCATAGAGCCAGCAGAATCCATAAATTTTAAAAACTAGCTATAATCTTTTAAAATCAGGATTGAATACATTCCCTTAGTTTTTTTTTTGTTTGATGAAAAAAATACATTCCCTTCGTTAACATGTACGGCTATAATTTATGAGATGAGAGGATGTGTATGATTTAAGATTTTAACCTCCATCACATTATAATATTTCCTTGACATTTTTTTCTAGTCGGACTCCATTTGATTATGTATTTAATTAGATTTAATCTTTTAAATTTAAAACTTAGTTAATAAATAAGAGTATAGTTAATGAAAATAATTATAATTATCCGATTAAATTAATATCACATAAGTAAAATTAACGGTAATTCAAAATGAATTACACATTTTTATATATAGTTAATAAAGATCATATATTTATCACAAGGTCCATACCTCAGTGGGGCTATGGCCTGCCCACAACCATGAGGTTGTGGGTCATGGTTGTGGGTTCGATACCCTTCTCACAAAAAGGGGCATGATTTAATTTCCAACTCTTTGGTTCTTTTTGTGTGAGACACTTATATTCCCCTCTTGGGGCAACCGGCTTGTCGGTCTTCTATTCGCTCTACTTGGACTCCCTCCTCTGGTGAGGGCAACATCCTCCGGTGAGGTCCAAAAAAAATAAAAATAAAAATAAAGATCATATATTTAATATTTTTTTTCCCAAAAGTAATGTTTTTCCTGATTCTAAGAGTATAGCAGTCCACATATAAGCATGTCAACCCAGCCAGCATGAAGCATGACTCCTTCCTTCCCCACAGTAATAGGGAGTTCAAAGTGATCGACCGCACAGGGCCTTCAAAAATTCAGGGCCTCAAATTTATTTATTTTTTTGTATATATATATACAAAAAAAAAGCTTGGGGCCCCTAATTTTTTGCTAAGTATATATATATAGCCAAAAATCTAAGGCCCCAATTTTTTTTGTTTATATATATAGTCAAAAATCCAGGGCCCTAAATTTTTTTTTTTGTTTAGGTTATATAGGGCATTAATTTAAAATTTGGCACAGGGCGTCCAAAATGTTTGAGCCGCCCCTGCCTCCCCACGTCCCAGTTCCCACCTATTTTTTTATTGGATAGTTCTGATATGGATCAGGTAATTTAGAACTGGTCACATCACTACAGAATAAGAAAATAGACAATTTTGTGATGATGTGGCTAATTCTGAATCACAAGATCCATGTATACTCTGGTCCATATCAGAAAAAATCCTTTATTTTATTTTATTATTTGAACTAATTTTTTCTTTTTAAAAAAAAAGTCAGCATGGAAATGCAGCATGAAGCATGACCACCCGCCCCCATCCCCTCCCACCTTTTTTTTGTCATCTCCTTTTTGTTTTCTCTTTGAGGTAATTTTAGTTTTTCATTATAATAGTTTGATAATTGAATACTTGTTACATGGACTAGATTCAATGAATCTTGTAGACTAGATTTCTTTATATCAAAAGAGACTGTTTTTGTTAATTATTTATTCTTAATAGAAAAATCTAAATCAAATGGTTTATATAAATCAGGTCAATATCAAAAATTTTCTTAATAAATTCTTCAAACAATAGAGTCATAACTTAGTGGAACACCACTCCCCCGTAACTTTTATATCATAAATTTGAAACGGAATTAGTACCTACAAAAACAACACCCCTCCCCTTTATAAAAAAAAATATATATTTACCTTTAAAAAATAAATAAACAATGATTTTTATTCTAATTTTCTATAATCAGCACCATCACTAGAGAAGCATAATAACCTTTGCGCAAAACTAGTCCTTCTTTAGTTAGGATGAAAATCACTACATAGCTTGTGTATGTTACAGTGTCCCCTAACCAATCGAAATTTCTTATATAAATATTTGTTTTAGTTATATATACTACATGGTGAATTGTGATTGGTAGAGACTATGACGGACATCGATTTTGACGAGACAGGATTTTTTGCCCTTTAGTTATAACTAGTAGTAATTAATTACACATTTAACCAAAGAAAGATTACTCCTAGAATTAATTATTTCCTTGACCCAAATTGACTCAACCTCCAGCATTAATTTCTCTTACAATAAAATAGACCTCGGAAAAAACAAAAAGAAAAAGAAAAAAAAATGTTTCTGCAAGAGAAATACTGAATAGAATCATCCCATCCTGTCCACACCGCGTTTCTCCCTCTTCAGAATTAAAAAAAAGGATAAAAGGAATCCCCAAATTTTATTTGGGAGTTGTATTGTATATAAAGGCAATGGCTGCGGCTTTAGCAGCTCCATTAGTTGGTAGCGGAGCAGTAAAAATGGCGACATCGCAAGCTTATTTGGAAGGCAGCAAAGTTAAGGAAACAAAGGTCTTGATTGCAGAGCTCTGTCGCCAATTTTATCATCTTGGTTGGGTTTCCGGCACCGGCGGCAGCATCACTATTAAAGTTCACGATGATTCAATTCCTAAACCTAAACAACTCATTGTTATGTCCCCTTCAGGTTCATCCATGATTTCTTTTTTTGTTTAATGATATGATCTTGTCGTTTTTATGGTCGGAAATTTGTGGGTTTTCTCAGAAGATATTATTTATACAGCTATTTAGTGGACAAATCGATCTTTTTTTTGTGTTAAAGATGAGAATTTTATGGGTCACTGTTGTTGATGCTTATTGTTTTTTTGTTATTATTTATTGTATAGGTGTTCAAAAGGAAAGAATGGTGGAAGAGGATATGTATGTGTTATCTCCAATTGGTTCCATATTGTCTGAGCCATTGCCTAAGCCATATCCTCATAAGCCTCCTAAATGCTCTGATTGTGGCCCTCTTTTCTTGAAGGTATAATAAACCTTATAGCTTGTTGATCATAGTGGTCTTTCATTCTGTTGTTCGGGTTTCGTTTTAGGAGGAATTATGTGGTCTAAAGTTGAGTTATTGAATTAGGAGTTCTACGTTTGAATGAATTGCGTTGCAATTTTCGTTTGATGAAAGTTACAGATGGTCTAGTGACTGATGCTAACTGCATTGGTGTGTCTATTATAAGGTATCAAAGAATACTGTAAGCTTCGAATTGGTCAATGTTGAGTGAATTATCTGTTTAAATGTACTGTTTGATTCTCGTGAAAGAACCATGAATTGCTTTCTTTGTCCTTTTCTCTTGTGTATGTTTGTGGTTCCTTCGTTAATCAATTAAGGACATATACAGTAAGAATGAATCTTAGAAGCTTATGCTGCTGATATTTGGAAAATTAACTCTGCTTCGTTTGATTTTTCTCTGACATTTAATTAACATTGAGAATGAAACCCAGAGTCTTGTGCTAGTGATATCCGGAAAACGAGTTCTTTGGTATGTTTCCTTTTGTTTTTCTCATTTCGTGACATTTAATACATTCATGCTAAGTTAATCTATCTTGATTAATTTGATTACTTCAAAGTGAGTACACATGGCAACCATGCCATGTTTTTCATCACGTTCGGTAGTTAAATGCCTGCGATTTGTTGTTGATGCTGCTGTTTTTCTTAATTTTTAATGTATATTTTGATATTTAAGACCTATTACAGGGAAGTAAAGCTTTCTTCTTTTCAGGAGTTCCTGGTTAAATACAAAGTTTCTTTTGTTATAAATCTCACGTTTTGTCCTGGTTTCAGGCATATGATATGCGTAATGCCGGAGCTGTGATCCATAGCCATGGAATGGAATCATGCGTTGTAACAATGCTCATTCCATATTCAAAAGAATTCCGGGTAAATATGTTGACCTATACTATCCTTCCTCGAACTAGGCCAGTCTTTCATTTTCTCTTTAAAGTTTGCATAATGCAATGGTGGTGTCTGTTTTGGTTCTATTACATCTAATTCTTTATGTAAATGTTGGTGAAGAAAAGGAGTGGGTTTCAAATATAACAGGAACTGGAACAGATAAATAAACTTATGCTACGAGCAAGTTACCAAGAAACAGAAAAATTTATGGGTCAATATCAATTTGGGATCATCTATTGTAGGAAATAGTATGTATCACTATATCTAGCTAGCACATTCATCATTTTTTCCCTCGGGGTGGGTGGGGGGTGGTGTTGTTTGAATTAGGCATTCTGGTTAATTATAAAACTATTGTAGTTTCATGTTCGCCTGGTAGTCCCACAATTGACATAAAGAAAGCTCTTTGAGGTGCTTACATCTACCTTTAGACACAGACACTACCAAAATGCCAAAGCTGCTTTACTCTTGAGAATTGGACCTAACCTTTGAAGTTCAGTTATGGACAACTTCTGAATACTCTTAACTGGAAGGAGTCTCTAAAATCTACTAGAATCCCGATACCTGCTTCATTTTCTAGAAATAATAAGGAAAGAAAAAGGATCTTATTTAGTAGCAGGTTGACGCCTGACGTAGCTCCTTCAAGTTTTGATCCTCTTTAATCAATTTTGTTTCTTCATATTATTTATCTCTTCACTTTTTCCATTAACTTAATTTTATTTTCATGTGCAGATCACTCATATGGAAATGATTAAAGGAATCCAGGGACATGGTTATTATGATGAACTTGTAGTTCCGATTATTGAGAACACTGCACATGAGCGTGAGCTTGCAGATTCTCTTGCTGAAGCGGTATGTCTTTACGTTTTTCTCACTGAAACCCATCTCTCTGGCTTCTTTTTCTGCCCGATTCATAACTCCCATGTATTTTACCTATACCTTGATGACCTGAAGAATTTCAATATTTGCAAAGAGGAACCAATGTTGACTTATCGGATAGCGAGAGACCTCTTCCCATGTTAATATGTTCATCAATCTGTTGAAAATAGCGACTAGCTGGTAGTTCGAGGGTTCATCACACGATATTAAGTTTATGTGTATTGTATCTCATTTCCTTGTCTTGATGTTCTCACTATATAATGTTACTGTGAATCCAGTAACTCCTCTGACCTGGGTGCCCGCTGAACTACCTTTTTAAGGATGGATGAAAGTTTTCTTCCTGATAGTGTAGCTGGAGATTCTGGCGATGCAGATATAATTGATTGACAAACAATTTCTGATTTGTTATTGCTGAGATATAAAAGCTGTTGTGGTCTATAGAGGATTCTGCAAGTCTCTGATATGTGTTCATATCTATCAAATAGTTATTGTTTTATTCCACCTCTTTGCTCGCAAAATTATGTTATTGATCGACTACCAGTATTATTTGATAAATGTCACTCTTTTTACATGTGTGTAGATTGAAGCATACCCTAAAACAACAGCTGTGCTGGTTAGGAACCATGGAATATATGTATGGGGAGATTCTTGGATAAGTGCTAAAACTCAGGTTGGTGTTATTCGAGGGTTATATTTTATTTACAAGGCCCTGGATTTTTTATTAAGTTTTATTTGAATATCAAATCTTCATTTAATCATATGATAATGTATTCATATGGAAATCCTTATCCCCATCCTCTTTTGTTCGCTTGACATGATAATCTCAATTCTATCCTGATCATTTAATAGAACATAGATGGTAATATGCTCAGTTTTGTCTATTCAGCTTACCTTGGGAAGTATTTCTATTAAAAGTACCTACATTTTTGTAAAGCCTAGCATGTCCATCCCCGTTGTATCCCTTTTATAGTCATAAAGATCTATCTGAAAAGGAAGAGAACAAAAATATACAAGCTAATCAAAATGTAGACTAATGATTTCTTCTCTAGAACATGTGATTTGGAATTTGTTCCACATTCAAGGTGGCAGTTCTAATTTAGTAAGAAATACGTTCCAGCTACGTTCCATGTATGTGCAACCCCTATTTTTTGTAGACATCATTCTATATTGCATATATGCACAACCCCTTGTAATTTGACTCTCCGTGATGCTATATTGCACGTATAGACAACCCCCTTGTTTTGTGACTGTCCATCGCATCACTTGAGTGGTTGAATGCCATGTTCTGTGTAGCTTGTTGCAGTGACCCCAATCCTTGCATAGCATACTTTCTTGGCTTGGCCTGCCATAGTTACTCCTTATAATTTTTTTGCATTAACCAGTTGATCATTTATGCTTCTGGCCTTGTCGTGTCAAAATGTTTCCCAGTATTGCCTTTTTTTGACCATTATCTCTCAGTCTAGGTAGCTAACATATCATTTGAGCTTTATTTGGTAAAGTATGTTCTCTGATTAACGGCCTTACTTTCCAGGCTGAATGTTATCACTATCTCTTCGATGCTGCCATTAAACTTCATCAATTAGGATTGGACTGGTCGACTCCTACTCATGGTCCCATCCGTAGTATGAATGGGGTTTTAAGCAACGTTCGAAATTCAAACACATCCACAAAAGCAAGAAAGGTTGGTTCAGAAAATGGAAGCGAACCATCAAGGGTAAATTTCTGAACTTTTAGATGCTTTGCTTTAATGTAAGTTCAATATAACAACTGCGATTCTTTAATACTTATTCCATTGCAGCGTTGCATTGTTCTTGACATTGAGGGAACCACCACTCCAATATCGTTTGTCACAGATGTTCTCTTCCCATATGCTCGTGATAATGTGGGGAGGCACTTAGATGAGACGTATGACGCAGCAGAAACTCAAGAGGACATTAAGCTACTACGAGCTCAAGTAAGTTCTCTCAATGTCCAAAAGAGGTATTCGAAAAGATTGTATAACTTGGAATGGAGTAGTGCCAGAGCATACATTATCTTCGTCTCTTCATTATCTTCCTTACGTGGACAATTTTGTCTGTGATTAGACTTGTGAGCTATTACATTCACACAGAGAAACTTGTATCTCATGAAATGTTTGGCATTCTTCTTGCAGGTTGAAGAAGATCTAGAAAAGGGCATTCAAGGTGCAGTTCCAATCCCGTCTGATGGTGCAGGGAAGCATGAGGTGATTGCAGCATTAGTTGCTAATGTTGAGGCTATGATCAAGGCTGACAGGAAGATTACTGCCTTAAAGCAATTGCAAGTGAGTCAAGAGATGCTTTCAAATTATTCCTCCTTTCTCCAACCTTTTTCCCACAATATAATGTTGCCGTTTTTTTTAATATTATTATGTGGAAGTGTTACGTATATTATTGTGAAAACCAACGGATTGATTTAGTTGACACGTTACTATCCAGGGTCATATTTGGAATACTGGATTCCGGAACAATGAGTTAGAGGGCGTTGTTTTCGATGATGTACCAGAAGCCCTTGAGAGGTGGCATGCAATGGGCATAAAGGTCACTCCCAACTTCATCTTTTCATCTAATAGTCACCTTAGATACTGATGGTCTAAAGCACTGCAACATGTTGTTATTAAAGTTGTTCAATGATAAATAATCGGAGTGTCTTCTTTTTCATGCCTCAGGTGTACATATACTCCAGTGGGAGTAGATTAGCTCAGAGGAATTTATTTGGTAACACAAGCTATGGAGACCTGAGAAAATATTTGTGTGGATTTTTCGACACTACAGTGGGGTAAATTCTAGTGCTCGTGGAAAGACCCCCCTTGTATTTACATTTATTTTGTCTTATTTTATCTCGCTTAATGTCTTGGGTATCTTTTTCCATATTTTCATTGAAGGAACAAGAGAGAAACAAGAAGTTATGTCGAAATTTCCGAATCTCTCGGAGTAGATCATCCTTCAGAAATTTTGTTTCTTACAGATGTCTATCAAGAAGCTACAGCTGCCAAAGCAGCAGGTAATCTGCTTGTAATTTGTACTAATTATACATACGTTTATTTTGAATATACGAACTCCCATTAACCAAACAGAGGAAACAAAATAACTTGTGCGTTTTGATCAAATGACTAGAAAATAAAATTTGGCTAATTGAATCTGCTTTTGCATGGTGCTTACATTGTTGTTGTGGGTTTCTTGGATGCTCTAATGCATATTTCAGGTTTAGAAGCCATAATTTCCGTGCGGCCAGGAAATGGACCTTTGCCGGAGAATCATGGGTTCAGGACAATCAAGTCTTTTGCCGAAATCTAAGATGGGATACAATGTTCTCTTTCATGAAGGCTATTTCCTTATTTTACTGCTGCAAACTGAGATGCAAACCAATATATATTTATCTGAAAGCTGTATGAAGGGCAATGCAATAAATTGAAGATAGATTTCCAGTCATAACCAGGACAACATTGTAGTTGTAATAAGTTACAGTTTTTCCTGAAAACAATTTTAATGGATCATATTTTCAGTGTGGCTTGGAAGCTTTAATCTAAAATTTGGAGTCTTTATTATTAGTTTGTTGCAGAAAAAAGTAAACAGACAGGATCTTATGTTTTGCAAGTAAATTTCTTACTTCTTTAGCATCAAGAAGTAAATTTCTGATGTTAGAAGTCCCTTTTTTATATGAGTATCTTCTTTTTTTTATCGGGTCGAGGGTATTTACCGTAGGACAAAAAATCATCTGTCCCTCGTTTCTATCTCCATTCATGTCCCCACCTAATCACAATTCACTATGTGTGTATATAATTAGAAAAAAATGTTTATATAGTAAATTTTGATTGGTTGGGGACAGTGATGGGGATAGGAATGGGAACAGAGTATTTTCACCCTTACCGAGGGGCAAAGGCTGAGTTTATTTAGCGGGAAAAAAGCAAGTTTGTAGATGGTGCTCTCGTAATCTCATGTGCTTGGTTCTTGAATCTATTCTACACCTCCCGCGATTATCTCCTTCACAGGGCCTCAAGGCAGGAATTGTTGGGCTTTTGTGATGGAGCATTATCCATAAAAAGAAAAAAAAATTATACATAATCTCTTTTATAACATAAGGTCTTTTGAAAGACGGTCAAACTTAAACTTTAGTTTCTACGTAGAATCGGTAGGGTGTAGAAGGATAATAGGATCGTAGAATAATAGTAACTCGGATCGTAAATTCACTTAATTTAAAAAATATTAACTAATTCTTTTAGATGAAATCTGAAAATTTTAAAATCTTATGATATTTGTTAGTATTAAACAAATATTCATCATATTAAAGAGTCATAGGAAAATCGTTTTGCTTACCTCCGGAATGAGTAACTTAATCGTGTCATTGTTGCAAGAAAGTCGGAATCTTGAAAATCTTTGGGAGTTATATGTTCTGTTGGTTACTGCTTATTTTGTTCGAAGAATGAGTCGTTATGCTTACCTCATGAATCTTCGGGGTGTACTTACCAATTAGTAAGCTAACTACGTCTGTTGCGCCACCTCAAAAGATAATGAAATGCCTAGACTTTCCATTTTAAAAAATGATCGATAATTTGCTACTTCTTAATCTGCTTAATCTATATTTCAGAGATGCCTCCAAAGAAAACTATTCGATCGTACTTACCATTTAGTCAGACTCCAGCGTTTTCTATGCCCCTACCTCCCAGCCTAGTTCATCATCTGGTTTGCAGTCGATACCGGCATTTGCCCCTGTGACCGGTATGACACCTCCGTCACAGTCTGCCGATGTACACGTATCTCGAGATACGTCCGCGGAAGCACCGCCCACCAAGTCTACGCTTGTAAGAGGCTCAACGACTCATCAGTCTACTGTCCCAGAGACGGCGACTGATACCAGTACTGGTGGAGCGCCGATTGCACTAGATACTCGGATTCTCCTACAACATACTTATGGCACATAAGTTAATTTCAAACTTATCTCCTTTATAAATCAAGTTAATTATAATTCTTATAATCATTATAATTTCTAATTGAATTTTGTTGCGACTATTATAGTTTTAGATTGAGCTCTAGCTGCTCCGCCGCCATTACCGGTATATTCCAATGCCGTTTCAAGGGAGCATATAGCACCCTAAAGGACGTTCCCATGGAAGAAGAAAAGATGTGGTTGGAAGAGTTTACGGTAAGTGTATTTGAAACTTAATGAATTTACAAGTCTATCATTTTTAATTATCTAACATTATTTCAAAAAACATAAAAGTTATCGATGGGCTCCTGAGAGGTTGGCGCACGATACTTAAGAGGAGACTCAACGGTATCATGAGTGACAATCGGAAAAAGGAAAAGCAGCCCAAATGGGTTTCTAACACCGATTAGACCAGACTTCAAACGTATTGGGCAACTCCGAAATTTAAAGCCAAGTCTAAACGACATCAATAAACCGAAAGGAGGGGAGGGACGACAAAGGCCCAATGTAGCATACGGGCTGTTACCTCAGCCACATTGAGCATCACCAGAGACTGGTAATTGTATTATTTTTCAAATTCATTAAAATTTTGTGTTTTGTTTTCGTATTTAATGTTTTAATGTTTTTTTGTAAACAGGAAAAGGAGGTGGGACATTCAATCCCATTCCCGGATAGCTACGATTGGTGTCATCAACACCATGCCGGCCCGAAGGAAGGGCAATATGTTGACGACGATTCTAGAGACCTATGTGCAAGTATTTTAATACTGGTTCTCCTTTTTTTAGATTAGTTATTTACTTGCATTTATCTGTAACCTTACATTTTATTTGACAAGGAGTGTTCCATTCTGTTTATGACAACACAGCAACCCAAGCTACTCAAGCACGCCAGCCTCCTCCTGATTTTCCCACTCAGATTACGCTCTCTACTGAGGCAGTGGGCGGGCTAAAAAAGGGACGAGTTCAAGGACTCAGTTCCTTCTCCGATGCATTTAAGTCAATGAGGGGAGGTAGCCAGTCGGTCTCTCATTCAGAAATGGAACAAAAAATAACAGAATTGAACGAAAATTGGAAGAAGAAATTTGAAGATAACGACAGAGAATATGCGCAGAGGGAAAAGAAGAGAAATAAGGCATTAGCTAGTACCTTATTTGATATACTTTCAAATAAGGACGCTATATTAAGTCCCGCTGAGCTTGAAGCTATATTGAGCAATTTAGATAACGATGAGTTAGATTCACATTATGACTATGATCCCTTAGCTGTAGATGATGTAATGGGCCATCAATAGATATTGCAGTTTATTTTGTATACTATTCAACTTTTGTTATGTTTTTTTCGGTATAATATTGAACTATTGTATGCGTTATCACTATTGTATGTAGGATGTATACTTGTTTCTATTGAATTGTGGCAGGGTGTATACTGTGTTTTAAGCATCCTGTCTCTAGAATACTGGATTTTAACGATCGACTAGCGACGGACTAGAGACCATGTTAGGGTTTGGCGACCAAATAGAGACGGATATCTTCACCCCCGTCACTATTCGGTTGCTATGTATCTATAGGGTGACCGAAATTTTCTAAGCGATCGCAATTCGGTAGGTATATTTTCCCGGATTCCGATTTTTTATAAAATAGCAGGGTTTTATATAGAAACATTTTGCCTATTTTAGTTACTATTACTAATGCATATATATCGACCCCGCTATTTTATATATATATATATATATATATATATATATATATACATGAACTTGAATAGTCAAACTTATACTTATTCACAAACCACCTATATAGAGACGAAGCAGAACAATTCAAGTAGTACATTTGTGTGTACATTTACGTGAATCATTAAGTGATGGAATTAAAATTTTAATAATTGATTATTAATAAACAAATGATTACTAAAATATTCATATTAGTTCGTACTCGCATTCAAAACGATGTCGATTTTTGGATTTATAATTTTTTTTAACTTTGGCGACCGAGTAACGACCGATATCTTAATCACCGTCGCTATGTATCTATAGGGCGACCAAATTTGTCTAAGCGGTCGCAATTCAGTCGGTATATTTTCCCGAATTCCCTTTTTTTATAAAATAGTGGGATTTTATATAGAAACATTTTACCTATTTTAGTTACACACACACACACACACACACACACACACACATATATATATATATATATATATATATATACACACATGAACTTGAATAGTTAAACTTATACTTATTCACAAAACACCTATATAGAGATGAATCAGAACAATTCAAGTAGTACATTTGTGTGTATATTTATGTGAATCATTAAGTGATGTAGTTAAAATTTCAATAATTGATTATTAATAAACACATAATTACTAAAATATTCATATTAGTTCGTACTCGCATTTCGGTCAGTAAATAAAAGGCAAAACAACGACGTGTACTTTTTAACGGGCGACCGAATACCGACCGAATAGTTAACACGGTCGGTAATCGGTCGCTAACTTTTAATATAAAACGACATAGTTTTATTTTTAAATTGCTGTAAAACAGAACACCTAGCCCACGAAACCCTCTTCTGCGAAACCCTCCCTTCTTCCCGCCTCCACCTCCGCCGGAACTCCGACGTCCACCCCCACCGACCCTCCACCACTCGCTCTGAATTAGGTGCTCCACCACCACTGTGAAGTACAACAGCTAGGTTTATTTTCTTATTCATTTCTTCTTCTTCTTCTTTTTCGAAATTAAGGATTGAATTTGTTTATGTACATAAATGATTATGAAAATATGCTTAGAATAAACTTGATTTATGATGGACCAAGGTTTCTTTGCTTGGAATATACTTGTTGGTGTTTCTTACACTTTAACCTTGACATTATTCTTTATCATTGTAAACTTTCTTTGTAAAGTTTCATTATAAACTTTCATTGTAAACTTTTATTGTAAAATTTCATTGTAAAATTTTATTGTAAATTTCCTTGTAAACTTTCCTTGTAAATTTCATTGTAAACTTTCATTGTAAACTTTTATTGTAAAATTTCATTGTAAATTATATTGTGCTAGAATGTTCGGAAGCCTTTGAAGGATCTTCTTTGTTTCTTTGTATTATGTCTCCGATTTTTTTCTTCTTTGTATTGTCTTTTTTAGTTTCCAATCAGTAAACAATTGATAATCGAACATTACAAAAAGTCAGATAATATGCCATTAATAACATAGTACATAAAAAAGTTCAAAATCATCAAACATAAGGTTCAAAGTTAATATGCATTTACTTATGAAGACTTGATATATGCAGATATTGTGTTTATAATGGAAGACCGTAGTTGGATGTATATGGATTCGACATCTAATGGTGGACCCCGTCATAGTCTAGAATTTATAGCGGGAGTGAAACAATTTGTGAATTTCGCTATCAGTATGTTTGCTAATGTATAAAATGATGGGATTAGGTGTTATTGTGTGGGTTGTAAAAATAAGGATTTTCATGTACCTGATATGGTCAAGTATCATCTTGTTATGAACGGATTTGTGTCTAACTATTTTAATTGGAATGTCACGGTGAGACATTTTTTTCAATGCCTCAAATTCCGTTTATTCATGAAACCTCTCATGATATGGATAATTCTAGAAGACATACGACATACAACAATTATTGAGAGATGGTTCTTGATGCTGCCGGACCAAGTTTTAATGAGCCGAAAAATAGGGACGTAGAAGAACTTCCCAATCCAGAGGCACAAATGTTCTATGACATGTTGAAGGTCGTTGATAGCCCACTGTACAAAGGTTGTACAAACCATTCACAACTATCAATGACTGCTAGAATGTTGAGTATTAAGTCCGAAGACAACTTATCTAAAACTCCTATAGATAAATTTGCGCAGTTGATGAAAGAGGCGCTTCCTCCTCAAAATAATGCTTTATACGACTTTTACCAAATGAAGAAATTGGTTAAAGGTCTTGGATTACCGGTGCAAAAGATAGATGTTTGTTTTAACAGTTGTATGTTGTACTGGAAAGATGATGTTGAGAGTAGAGAATGCAAGTTCTGTGGCCATGCTAGGTATATTAAGTAAAAGAAATCAAAACAATACATGACAAAAAGAGATTGCTTGCAAAAAAATGTATTATTTTCCAATTACTCCGAGATTGCAAAGATTGTACTTGTGGCCGGTACGAGCCGTGTTGATGATGATGAAATTATGTCGGGTGATAACAATTCTGAAGAAGATGATGAATTTATGTCGGAGGATGATTTAGAATGATTAATCTCTTTCTCGCTTCTTGGAATTCCACATATTGAAGGTGAGTAATATTTGTTGGTTTATTTTTTAGTACTTTATTACCATAAATTAATTGTCGTATTGTATAAATTTTTAACATAATTAAAAGTGGTAATTTTATTGCCATAAAATAATTTGATTCTTCAATTTTCAGATTGCAATTCATGTATTTCCAAGGATATACATATAAATGTCATCAAGGAGTTAATGAGAAGTGTAAACTTTGATTGTGAGTGTTGTAATGTAAATAAGAAGTGCACACTTTGATTGTGAGTTTTGATAATTCAAAGTGTGTGAATGTTGTAATGTAAATGAGAAGTGCACACTTTGATTGTGATTGTTGTAATATAATTCAAAGTGCACACTTTGATTGTGAGTGTTGTAATGTAAATGAGAAGTATAAACTTGTGTTTTTAGTAAGATAATTGGGCAAAATCGCATAAATCGTCTTTTACGTATTTCGAGTTTTATACCGGATCATGTATGTTTAATTTCGTCTTTTAAGGTACGTCATGTATTTTCGACCTTCCAATAAAAGACTTCTGTTAGATTTTCTATCAAAAATCCGTTAAGCCAGTCATATGCCTCACACATGAGGTATTTTTTAAGAGTATTTCGGACATTTCAATATGTTTTACACAATCAAAACTTAGGTACTCAATTGCCATCTGTTTCAATAGCAGTTCTCGTTCGACTACAGAAGGATAGCCGATATGAGAATATAGATAATGCACCACTAGCCCGCATGTGCCTTTTAGATATCACTACTATCATATATTAAATAGGCAGCCCAGCATTGAGACTCTTGCTCAATCTGGTTGTCACTTCAAAAGATTTCAAGACTTCAACAAAGACAACTGGAAATCCTTTCATATTCACTTGAAGGTTCCATTCTCGTAGAGAGTAAATATCACTTAAGATTGTTGGTAAAATCTTCCTTCTGCTTCATCTTGAATCCTTCGTCTTCATCTTCTGACTTGAACGAATGAACCTGAAATAATCCGAAATACTTTTAGGCGTGTAATCACTTTCCTCAAGTGATATTTGCCCCCTATGGTGCAAGGTTGTAATGCAAATTCACTAAGGATACAAAGAAGCCTTACTTGAATGTGAGTGCACTCTCAACTTCAATCTCAGAATGTTTGGTTGGTGTGTTAGGATTACACTTTTACTTATATTTGGTATATCTCCAAATCTTTGAGTCCTCTTTTTATTTATAAAGAGTGAAAAGGTATGAAAGTGATCCTTTCATGAATTGTCACATTAGTTCATATTTCATGAACAAATACACTCTTTCACGTGAAAAGTCACATAATTGTTCATGTTTCATGAACAATCATACCTTTTCATATAGCCACACCTTTTCAATTGGAAATGTTTCCAACAAGGGCTAATGCGATCAATCTTGTTTTGATGATAACAAAACATTGATAGTTCTAATGTTTGTGTGAGAATGCTCTTAATGATAGGATATGTACACTCACACCGACAATGATGGTAATGGCAAGTTAGCTCCTTGTGTACATCAAAGTCAACATCATACACACAAGAGGAAGCTACACTTTGCAAGACTACATGACACAAACTTGAAGTCAATCCACATGTCATGGATGTAGTTGCAAAGTCAAGAAGAAGGAAGATCAACTAGGTTAAGAGCTACTCAATCCAACAAGTGTAAAATCAAGTGGTATGCTTCTTAACAAGTAGAAGTGATGAAGTCCAATAATCTACAATTCAAGATTGCTATAGGACTTCACCATATCAAAGTAGATGTCAAAGGCTTCAAGTCAAAGCTTCAAGAATATATACAACTACAAGACTTGAAGACTTATATGATTAGTCGTGTTATGCATAGGTAATATCCTGTGACTAATCTATTTTGAGAATAATCGTTAAAGCATATGAAGCTCTTGCATGTTTTTCAAAACCACGTTTCTATACTTGATTTGATCTTAAAAAGGTTGTGACAATGTTTAACTAGCCATTTGTTCTTAAACTTATTTGAAAAGATTTGAATTTGGCAAAATTGGCGGCCGCGGATGAAGCAAGGAGGAATGCATCGTCCGCAACCCACCGACCATTCTTTCGTCCGCAGCCAGATTTGACCAATAACGGCTAATTTTTCAGCTTGATGTATTTTGCAACGGCTATTTCATCTCTAAACCGATTTATATGGTATACAAACACCTTGGTTCATATTTCTAACTACCAAGAGAATAACCAACAAGTTGCAAACAATCCAAACATTTTGAAGAGCTAAATTCTTTCAATCTTACTCAAAATATTTCATTTTGAGCTTGAGCTTCACATACATTCTCTTTCATTCTCAAAATTTCTTAGAGCTTTAAATTGCATATCCAATCCATCGAGGGTTTTGTAAGAGTGAGCTAAAATTGTAAAGTCTCAATTGTAAGAGACTCTTTCCTTTTATCTTTGTGAGAACTAGTTCTTTGTGAGCTAGTAAAAAGTTCTTTGTGAGTGTTTCTAAGTCTTATTTGTTAGGCAAAAGTCCTTTTTGTGAGGCAAGTATCTCATTGGTGAGATTAACTCTTTGTGAGTGGCGTCTTCTTTGTGAAGCACAAGTCCTCATTTTGTTGAGGCAATTGTATCTAATTCACCCCCTCTTAGGTTCATACCCTATAAGGTATTTCAATTGGTATCAGAGCCTTGTCTCCTTTTTGTTGGACTAACATCCTAGGAGGATCCATGGCTCTCAACTTTTCTTCCTCTACCATAGATGACCAATTCATCTCTAGACCACCATTGTTTGATGGCTTCAACTTTGCTAGTTGACAATATGTGTTTAAATCATTTTTGTTATCTAATGACTCTATATTGTTAAGCATAATAGAATAAGGTCCCTTCGTTCCTTCTATTTCAATACAAGGAGTCACATTGCCAAAATCTAGAAAAGAATTCAATGAAGAGGATTGCACAAAAAAAGACACTCAACTTCAAGGCCTTGAATACCCTTTGTTGCGCATTAAATGAAGAAGCTTTAAACAAAATGCTTGAATGTGAAGATGCTCACTCAATGTGGAAAATGCTTGAAGCATCTTACAAGGAAGAAGTTGAAGTGGTAGAGGCAAAGGTGGAACTTCAAGAATTAGGAACTCAATCATGTGAAGAAGAAATAAAATACCAAAATTCAATTAGCTCAAATGACAATGTACAAAGTAATCCTTCACATGATGAGAATCTTGAAGATGAAGAGATGGAGGAAATACATGAGGATGATGATCTTCATGCAAATGAAAATTATGATGGAGACATTGAAGATCACCCATCTTGTCCAAGAAAGAAAATAAAATTGCAACAATACTTCAAAGAAAAAGTTTTCACAAGAAGTGGCATTGATCATGACTATTCTATGGTGAATGAAGAATGTAAATGGAGATGTTCAAGAAGGAAGAAATAAAAAACTCTCCATGGCTTATGGAAGGCTCAAGACTCAAAAGATAGACAAATTGAGGAACCAAAACACTCAAGCACCATTTCAAGTGATGACAAATGTTACAATGAAAATCAGCAATCTTCATCACTTAGTAAGAATGGAAAGGTATCAACTTCACTATCTCATATTACTTTAATTGATGCCATCAAAAATTTGAGAAGTAAGTTTGATGAATGTACTTATGCTAATGTTGATGTTACACATTGCCCTCTTGAGAATATTACATTTATGGATAACTTGAATCTTGAACTCCATATATATGCTTTATGTTTCTTTTACTAAGTTAACTAGAAATAGTAACATCTCTAACTCTAATGATTCTTGCTCCCATATACTAAATTTTTCTAAGAATCATTCTTGTTACTTTAATTTTGATAATGTTGATCCATGCACCATCAATTGCCACTTGAGAGAAAACATTAACATTGAAGGACCTTTTCAAGAGGTACCTAGCACTTCTCAAGTTCACTTTGTAGGTTCAAAGAAATCTAACCTTCACCATGTAGAGATGAACCACAAAAAATTATATAAAGGAACAAAGACTCCAAGCAAAGAATCATGTGCCAAGGGTAACAACATTGTGGATAAATCATCAAGAAACATAATGTCAATTATCAATGATGACTTCACAAAAGACTACTCAAGGTGCCTCATTGGACTACTTGATGAAGAAGATCAATTTACAATCTAAAGTTCAACATCCTTGAGTAATGAGGTACAATCTTCAAATTCAACTCTTGTTAGTGATCATGATGATGATCCTTATATGCTCCTTAGTGATTTATACTTTGAGTTGAAAAAGATGGCTAAGAAGAATAAGATATTATGTGAAAAACTTGCTTGCTCACTAAAAGAAAGATCTTGAATGCAAATGGAATATAATGAACTTCTTGCCTCTTACACTAAGACAGAAAATGAACAAGAGATTGTGTTTTTATTTATTGATGCCTTATCTCTTGGAAATCACGGATTGCTTGACAAAGTGTGTATTATAGAATCTAAAAGCGTTGAGTATGATCATATAAATCATAAACATAATATGCTCAACTCTCTTGATGTGAAGTGCACTTGCTTTAAGGATAATCTTGATAATGTGTTTGGTGTTCAACATGCTTCTCATGTCCTAACGTGTTTATAACACAAACATACACACAAGCATGCACAAGTTATCTCTTTAGATGCTAGAACTACACATTCCACCATGATTAATGTAACTTGCTCATATTGTGAAAGATGTGGACATCATGCAAATCGTTGCATCAATAAGAGAAGGATTGAAAGAGGAGCCAAATCCTTTTGGGATGTAAAATGTCCTAGCACTAACCCCCAAGGACCCAAGAAAGTGTAGGTACCAAAAATATCTTTGTGTATAGGTACAAAAGAAAAGAACAATGTGGATGAAGTTTCAAAGAAGATCTCTCACTCAAAGCATCCACTTATGTAAATGAGTGTAAGCCTCCTCGTTTAATTCGTTTTGTTAGGTTTATTTTGTTATTTTGGTCACCGTCCTTTACTTTCTTTAGTTATATGCATATCAAGCTATGTTTACTTTCTTTTAGCATGTAGCTTGCATTTGTCATTACATTCATTAGGCATGTGAAATGATGGGGCTCGAAAGATATGATCTTGGTAAAAAAGTCATCTTCCGGTTTTCGTGAAATGTTTGTAATTTTTGGGACTTCTATGATTGATCTTTTGATATGGTCGAAGACAAGCGGTTGAAATAATGTGTTTAAAGAAGACCAGAGGAAAACAGTCAAAATTTTAGAAAATAAGGGACCGCGGACGAAGGATTCGTCTTCCCCTTCGTCTGTGCCTTCGTCCTCAAATCTTAAAAACCCTAGTTCCTTACCACAGATGCACCCACAGACAAATGGTTCATCCGTGGGTCGCGATTTTCAGTCTTAAAATTCCAATTTTTAATAGATTGTCCTCATTCCTCTCAAATAAAAAACCCTCTCCATCTTTCTCTTCTTCTCCCACCGAAAAACCCACTCAAATTCTTCCACATAACCACTCTCAAATCCACAATTCTCACACAAAATATTCATCAATTGATTATTCAACTCTCAAAACTTTCTAATAGAAATTCACTCTCAAAATTCAATGGCCCCCAAAAGAAAAATCCTTACAAGGGGAATTTCTTCAAGAACCACAATTGGATGGGTAAATGTACGATTGTTGAAGATGAAAGCAACGAAATTACCCAATTCATATCACCCGTGGCAGAGGCACTATACAATTCTTTGACTACACGACCCGGTTGGGAAGACAAAATCTCTTCGGTTAAGAAAATTATTGTTAATGATCTTGTTAGATATGAATGGGTGATATTTAGATTCTTACTTCAAGGGTGGAAAAGTTTACTAGATATTTATGTTCCTATATATCCTACCTTCATTTGTGAATTTTATGCAAATGCCATATTTTCTACAAATGGTTCAACCCTCTCAACAAGAATAAATTGTCAAAATATCATCATCACTCCATCCATGATAAACTCCCTTTTTTACCTCACCAATGATGGTATTAGATGGTATGAAATGGGACAAGGATGTCCTAGACACAATTTCGATTTAAATGAATTTATGGAACTTTGCCTACCAGGAAGGGTTTTCAATCAGATCAATCTAGGGCCTTCACTCCCAATCATTGGGTCTTGTTTGCTATTATTAGAGGAACAGTTTTAGCCCCTCAAGGAAATAGAACTCAATTAACCTACATCTAAATCGTTCTATTGTTCAATATGATCCGAAATGTGAAGATCAACTTATGTGACTTTATATGGAGAGAGATGAAGAGAGCAAAGGAACGGAAATTTCGAAACTTTCCATATGGCAAAATCACTACTCTTCTTCTTAGGACTTCCTTTGGTTATGATTGTTGAGCTTATTATTTAGCCTCACTCTATTTCTTATCTCATCTCCTTGTAGCTTGGAAGCACTTGCCTTGTTTGTATTTCTTATAGTGATATCAACTCAATGGACAAAAGAAATCCTCAACTCAAGAAGAATTTCAACTCAACTAATCATGAGTTGACTAATGATCATGAAAGATGGTGAAGATGACAATGAACAAGAAGGGGTCGATATGGACTTAAGTGAAGAAAATAAGGATGAAGAAGACAAGAAAAAAGAAGGAAAAGATTATTTGGGTGAAGAAATTGGAGACAAGGAAGATTCTCCACCAAATGATGATTAAGAAGATGGAAGCATATCAAAGAATTCTCATTGAAGAAAATCAAAGTGCGACAAGCAAATCTTCAACTCAATGAGGAATCTCTAAACTCAATCTCTTTAATTTCCTTGTGTTTACCTTATTCTTATGTGTTTTCCCCCTCATTGTTATCCATTCTGTATCCTTAGCATAGCAATTGTTATTTTTACATTGCCATTTCCTTGTATATTGCTTTTATTAAAAGGGACACCTTGATGTTTTTAACATGTTGCTCTTTATTGTTTTCATTTTATGAGTATGTAATCTTAGCGAGCTTAATGATTTGATCCTTGTAATGAAAGCTCATTTTGAACCCCTCTCCCCTCCCCTCTATTCTTATTGCCATATGCTTTTGTGGAGATTTTAGATGTTATGTTGTACTTTACTTGATCTTTATAGCATTTGGGGGACTAATTTGATGTTTATATTCATATCTTAAGGATGTGTCTATATGGTTGATCATCTTGAAGCTTAAGAATGATGTATAAACTATGTGTGTTGCATTGAATATGCCTGTTATGTGTCTAGGACTGGTTTTAAAACTGAAACTGCAGGTTTATAGCCTTATGCAATAAGTCCGGTTGACTCAAAAGGGGTACCTCGATCGACCACAGCATCTCGGTCGACCAAAGGCTACCATGAGGTCGCCCGAAGCATCTAGAATTCAACAATATTCAAACTCCATCCTCTATATTCTGTAAGTTTTATTTCTTTTTCATATGGGCACATATTTAGGGGGACCATTGTTTTCATCTTATACTCCCCTCATATATGTGATCTGTGCTTAATTGTTCAAGTTTTACATCATCACATAACTTGCTGGCTTGTTTTCATCGTTTTATCTCTTATAGCCAACTCGTGTAAGTTATTTGGGAGTTATATGAACTATATAGGTTTCTTTCTTGCATATACTCTCCCTTATAACTTTTGAGATCATATTCTTAGTTTCCTTATTCGTTTGATCTCATTCATAGTTCTTGGTTAGTCTTTCTTTAAGAGTTGTCACACTCATTTTAGCTAACCATTTCTCTTGTTAGAGGAATGTGCTTAAAGTGTTATCTTACACTTCCTCTAGTTCTATTGGTTGTGATACATGTACTTAACTTGTATATTCATGGTATCACTTCCATTCTTACTTTGTTATCTATATTAGACCATCAAGCTTCTCCAAAATTTAAACTTGAATTCCTTCTTAAAAGATTTTCACTTTTGATCATTTAGTTTTATATTTTTTTTCAACAAAAAAAAGGATAAATGCTTTTCTTAATGGCGCTCTGACTACCCATTTTTATTTTGACAAAAAGGGGGAGAAATGATAGCTTTGCAAATGTGCCAAGAAAAGTAAATTTATAAAAGGAGAAAGTTTAAGAACTTGCAAAATGGGAGAGATGAAAGATTCTTTAAAATAGGGTGAGTAGAATATATTTTTTAAAAACATCTACTTACCTAGAATCAGACATACCCTTATCTCATGCATTCATATTTACGTGCTTTAATGTTTTATCCTTTTATATATTTGTCCCATTTGCATCAATGTTTTGTCATCATAAAAAAAGGGATATTGTAAACCCTAAAGGCTAATGCGATCAATCTTGTTTTGATGATAACAAAACATTGATAGTTCTAATTTTTGTGTGACAACGTTCTTAATGATAGGATCCGTACACTCACATCGGCATTGATGGAAATGGTAAGTTAGCTCTTTGTGTGCATCAAAATCAACATCCTACACACAAGAAGAAGCTACACTTTTCAAGACTACATGACACAAACTTGAAGTCAATCCACATGTCATGGATATAATTGCAAAGTCCAAAAGAAGAAAGATCAACTAGGTTAAGAGCTACTCAATCCAACAAGTGTAAAATCAAGTGGTATGCTTCTTAACAAGAAGAAGTGATGAAGTCCAATACTCTACAATTCGAGATTGCTATAGGACTTTACCACATCAAAGAAGATGTTGATCAAAGGCTTCAAGTCAAAGCTTCAAGAATATATACAACTACAAAACTTGAAGACCTAGAAGATTAGTCGTGTTATACATAGGTAATATCTTGTGACTAATGTATTTTGAGAATATTCGTTAAAGCGTATGAAGCTCTTGCATGTTTTTCAAAACCATGTTTCCAAACTTAATTTGATCTCAAAAAGATTTTGAAAATGTTTGTTAAAATGTTTAACTAGCCATTAGTTCTTAAACTTATTTGAAAATATTTGAATTTGGAAAATATTTGAATTTGAAAATGGAGGAATGCATCGTCCGAAGCCTGCAGATGAAGACGCAAACGATACTTCGTCCTAGGGTTCGTTTGCAGCCTGCAAATTTGACCAATAACGGCTAGTTTTTCAGCTTGATGTATTTTGCAATGGCTCTTGCATATCTAAACTAATTTCTATGGTATACAAACACCTTGGTTCATATTTCTAACTACCAAGAGAATAACCAACAAGTTGCAAACAATCCAAACATTTTGAAGAGCTAAATTCTTTCAATCTTACTCAAAATATTTCATTTTGAGCTTGAGATTCATATACATTCTCTTTCATTCTCAAAGTTGCTTAGAGCTTTAATTTGTATATCCAATCCATTGAGGGATTTTAAAGTGAGCTAAAATTGTAAAGTCTCAATTGTAAGAGACTTTTTCCTTTTCTCTTTGTGATAACTTGTTCTTTGTGCGCTAGTAAAAAGTTATTTGGAAGCTGCACTCTTTGTGAGTGTTTCTAAGTCCTATTTGTTAGGCAAAAGTCATCTTTGTGAGACAAGTATCTCATTGGTGAGATTCAGCTCTTTGTGATCTTAACATTCTTTGTGAGTGGAGTCTTCTTGTGAAGCACAAGTCCTCATTTGTTGAGGCAATTGTAAAAGGTTGATCCCACATTGCATTTGTTGCGAATGGAACTTCATACCAAAGTGTTGAAATCCTTAGGTGTGTCCTAAGGTAGTGGATGTAGGTCTTCGTGATCGAACCACTATAAATCGTTGTGTTCGTTTTCTCTAACTTTACTCTTTACATTCAAGTTCTTATATTACTCTTCTTATTTGTATGAACTACATGTTGATCTTGAGTTAGTTGATTTACTTGGTTTATACATTTACTTGGTTTTGGTCATATTACTTGTTTTGTATACACTTATAGGTTTTGCATATAGGATACTTGACTTAGTGCCTTAAAGATCATATTCATAAGTCTTGTATTTCTATGTGTTGTGTTAGGTTATGGAGTATAAGGCTACAAGGATTAGGAAATAAGAAAGAAGTAGGACTCTTCCACGTATGACTTATCCTAATGCTAAGTGGAATTGGAAATTGAATCCAATTAGGAGTCAAAGTATTAGCTTCGAGGTTCATATTTATTTTCCTATAAATAGCCCATCTATGTAACCTAAATATTCTATCTCATAACATAGTAATATCTTGGCTTGGTAGTGCCCCCAGACGTAGTCAATTCTTTAACGAACTGGGTACACAATTCCTTGACGAATTGGGTAAACAATTATTTGTGTGTGTCTTTATTATTTTTCGATCTAGTTTTCTCTCCCAATATTGTTGTTTGTTTCCTAACAATTGGCATCAGAGCGCTGGGTTCAGGGGCAGCAGAAATAAACATGATGGGTGAAGGGAAATTGCTGATAAAAAAGTTTGACGGAGCATATTTTGGGTTCTGGAATATGCAAATTGAGAATTATCTATATGGTAAATATATGTATCAACCTCTTGGTGAGAAATCAGAGGGCATGAAAGACGATGAGCGTTGTGCGTTTGTCTCTATCCATAAACGTGGCCCTCAATAGGTCAAATAAAAAACTACAAAGTAGATGTTAGAGACATTATCGGAGATGTACGAGAAGTCATCAACAGCAAACAAGGGTTTTCAGCAGAAATACGGTATTAATTATACTAATATTTTTACTCATGTTGTAAACTAACAACTATTCGGTTGGTTTTGAGTATAGTTGTTGCAGAGAACTTGGTGTTAGAACAGATGGATGTAAAAAATAGCCTTTCTTCATGGTGATTTGGAGGAAGAAATATACATGGTGCAACCAGAAGGATACATTGCAAAGGGTAACAGTGAGCTCGTTTGTAAATTGAAGAAGAGCTTGTTTGGTCTAAAATAGGAACCAAGACAATGGTATAAGAAGTTTGATGCATTCATGCTTGAGATTGGCTTCATCAAATGTGAGGCTGACCATTGTTGCTACTTCAAGAGGTTTGGAGATGGTTATATCATTTTGTTGTTATATGTTGATGACATGTTGATCACAGGTTGATAACAGGTTCTAGGGCTCAAGAAGTGAGTAAGTTGAAGAGGCAGTTGTACTGAACGATTTGCTATGAAGGACCTTGGAGAGGCTAAGCATATACTGAGTATGCAGATTATTTGAGATAAGACTGCATGAAAGTTGTATCTGTCACAAGTTGATTATATCAAGAAGGTTCTGAAAAGATTCAGTATACGGGATGTGAAACCAGTGAGTGTTTCGTTGGGCAGTCACTTCAAAGTATCTAAGAATGAATCACCTAAGAGTGATGATGAACGTGCTCATATGCAGAAAATCTCATATGCTTCAACAATTGGTAGCATAATGTATGTTATGGTGTGTACTAGACCAGATATTGGGAGTAGTTAGCAGGTTTATGAGCAATCCAAGTAAATAATATTGGGGAGCGGTAAAGTGGATTCTTAGATACTTGTGAGGTACCACGGAGAGAGCCTTATGTTTCGAAGGAATAAATGTTATATTGGTAGGGTGTGTTAATGCAGATTTGGCATCAAGTTATCTTGATAGAAGAAGGAGTACAACCGGGTATATATTTACTTTGGGTGGTACAACAATTTCTTGGACTTCTAAGTTGTAGAAGATCGTGGCCTTATCTACTGCAGAAGCAGAATATGTAGCAGTGACAGAGGCTAATAAAGAAATGGTATGGTTGTAAAATTTCTAGCAAGAATTGGAGAAAGAATAGAAAAATAGAATTATTTACAGCGATAGTCAGAGTGCTATCTTCCCATCATTTCATTCAAGAACAAAGCATATTGAGTTGAGATATCACTACATACGCTATCTCTTGGAGAGGAAGATCTTGCGGGTTATGAAGATTCGAGAAAGTGAAAATCCTTCTTATATGTTGACTGAGGTTGTGACCTTAGAGAAGTTGAAGCTATGCATGGCTTCAATTGGCCTTAGAGCTTGAGATGAAGGCTTGGCGCTACTACACAACTATGGATTACTGAAGAAAATATGGTTACATTATAGTTAGTCTTCAGATGGGAGATTGTTAGGTTATGGAGTCTAAGGCTACAAGGATTAAGAAATAAGAAAGCAGTAGGACTCTTCCACGTATGACTTATCCTAATGCTAAGTGAAATTTGAAATTGAATCCAATTAGGAGTCAAAGTATTAGCTTAGGGGTTCATCTTTCTTTTCCTATAAATAGTCCATCCATGTAATCTAAATATTGTATCTCATAACATAGTAATATTCTGACTTGGTAGCGCCCCCAGACGTAATCAATTCTTTGACGAACTGGGTAAACAATTCCTTGTGTCTTTCTTTATTGTTTTTCGATCTGGTTTCCTTGGGTTTCTCTCCCAATCTTTTTTGTTGTTTACTTGGTTTATAGATTTACATGGTTTTGGTCATATGACTTGTTGTGCATGCACTTACAAGTTTTGCATATAGAATACTTGACTTAGTGCCTTAAAGATCATATTCATAAGCCTTGTATTTCTATGTATTGCATATAAACACATAAGTCATCTAGGTATTGCCTTCATAATTAACTCACCTTATACAATTAATCAAAATAGTTGTTGTTAAGGTGATCACTTAAGGCAAAGAAATTTAGAAAAGTCGAAAAGTTTTAAAACCTAATTCACCCCATATTAGGTTCATACCCTATAAGGTATTTCAATAACTAAAAATATCACATTAAATTTCATGTCATCGAAGATTTGATGTACTAGACTAGATACTCATAGAGTGCAAGTTAAAGATAAAACTTGCAATAACAGCCATTTTAAGTGTGATTATACTCTTAACACAAACAATGCAATGCCACAACAATATAGATGTGGGGTATCGAAGGCATGGTAGCCCAGTGGGGTAACATCCACTGCCTGAGATCGAGAGGTCCAGGTTCGATACCCACATCACACAAGGGGAATGATTTAATTGTTATTTCTTTGGGTTCCCTTGTGTGGGTCTTATACTCCCCTCACGGGACTTCTACTACACCCGCTCAACGGGACTTCTAAGACACCCGCTCAACGGGACATCTACTACTCCCCTCACGGGGCACCCGCTCAACGGGCTTCTACTACTCCTCCTCTGGTGAGGTCGACCTCCTCTGGAGAGGTCTAATAATATATAATTGTAATAAACTGGACCATACTTATAAATGGTCTAGTTTTTTTTAAAAAATATATATATATATATATATATATATATATATATATATATGTGTGTGTGTGTGTGTGTGTGTGTGTGTGGGGGGTGGCTTCTTGCGGTGAGCTAAGACAAGACCTCTCATCAATCGAGCCGCTGGGTCACTTTGATTTACATCCTCCAAAATTCCTCTCGGATCGGGAAGTGGGCGCCCTGTGGGCATGGTTATCACCTTTTTGTGTAGGAAAAAGGAAAAGAGGAGTGTGATCAATTTTTCTCTTCTTTAACTTTTTTTTTTTCCCGATGAAAAACTATTTTAGCTAGGGATGATTCTGATATGAATCAAGTCCATTGGATCCTGCAGTTCAGAACATGCCACATCACCACAGAATAAAATGAGAAACAACTTTGTGATGATGTGATCAGTTTTGACTACAAAGGTCCACATGGACCTGATCCATATCAAAATTTTCCTTTAGCTAGCTAATTATGAAACATTTTACTTCTTCCTCAATCATCATACATCTCCACTTTCTCTTCCCTACTTTTCCTCTCCATGTTTTCTCCTTTCTCAAAAGTTGGGTTCCTTCGAGTCAAAAGGACACCACCACCCTATAAGACACAATAATTTATTCTAGAAAGAAAAGTACAATGCTATTTAGTTTTGAGTCAAATATCAGTATGATATAAAATTGTAAAATATTGCAAAAGTATTTTTATAAATAGAGGACTCATTAGAGTGTTTAAGATATATTATTTTTATATAAATTATTTTATCTCTTAGCATTCAAAATTGAGCCAAGAATTATTGAGTCAAGAACTATTTTCAACCAAAACAAAAAATGCTACCTAGTCGGATGGGTCATCAATGTCATATATATATATATATATATATATATATATATATATATATATATATATATATATATATATATATATATATATATATATATATATACACGTATTAGCCTAATAACTCGTATCTGTGAACGGAATTTCATTTTACTATTTAATTAAGAGTATATGAAAATCAAATGGCTCTGTAAGCCATTTTTTTAAAACAAAATTGACCATTAGAATGAAAAAGTTGAAAAGCAAATTGAATTTTCCACTGAATTTAATGGCTAAAAGTCAACCCACAAATTCATTCAATTGAAAAGCATGCTCAACCCCTTTATTTATAATGTTGTCAAACTCCAAAATTTTTGTACATTTTCAATGTGGGATGTTGAATAATATTGAAAAAGAAAAAGAAAAATCTAGAAAATTAGAATAGAAGAAAAGAAAAACTATACAAATATTAAATTGTACAATTTAATTTGAATAAGTTAAATATGTCAATCAATACTTTTAAAATAATTATAAAAAAATCAAAAAATTTGAAAATTATATTTGAGGATCCGAAAACTCTATAGTGCTGAAAAACTAGAAATGCCTTTGCTGATATCATATATAAATTTTATACACATTAATTTTCTTTTATAATCATGTCATTTGTCAAGTTTTAAAAATAATAACTCTTTTTTTATGTGGGAGTCTTTATTGTTGTTAATTATCTTATGTGACTTTAGATTAATTTTTTTACTTTAATTTTAGAGAGTTTAGAAAAAGATTCTCTTGATTTTTGCAGTATAAACGAAGCGAATTGATTTTTTTCATTTTTAAATATCCATATTTATTTATTTTTCAAAAGATATTATGAAAGTAAAAATGTTGCATAAGAATAAGTAAAGCAAAAAAATGAACATTGCATAAGTCTAAGTTCAATCGGAATTCAGAGGACCCGCTCATCCGAATTACCCGTTATTTGTTAAAACTTTAACCATTTATATTTATATAAATAAAAAATATAAGAAGCAAATAAATGCGTTTCCCTAATTTGATGGGCTGAAATGTCAGCCCAATTTCCCACTCAACAAACAATTTAACTTTTCAATATGGGATGCATTTACTCATTTTTATAAGAGTTCTAATTCTTCTCCTTTTATTTTATTAAAAAAAATACAAAACTCTCAAAAATTAAACGTAGAATTCTAAAGAATGTGATTGGTTAAAAACAAAAACACCTTATGTAATATAAATATAGCTAGATTAGTTAGTCTAATAACATGTGCTATGCTCGGGATTCTATTTTACCATATAATTATGAGTATATGAAAATAATGGCTCTTTAAGCTAATTTTTTTTAAAAGTTTTACTCTTTAAATGAAAAAATAATAATAAGCAGGTTTTCTCGTACGTTCTACCAAAAATCAAATGGCTATGTGAGCTAATTTTTTGTTTTAATATTCTTTTTTATTAATATTGGAATGAAAAAGTAGAAAAACAAATTGAGTTTGTCACTGAATTTAACTGGGCTAAATATCAACCCACCAATTCATTCAATTGAAAAACATGCTCAACCCCTTTAAAAAGGACAAACTCCAAAAATTTCGCACACTTTCAATGTGGAATCTTCAATAATATTGAAAAGGAAAAATAAAAATATAGAAAAATAAAATAGAAGAAAAGAAAAACTAATAAATATATTAAAACCCATAACTTTATATTAATATTTCTTACTTATTTTTATTTTATTAAAAATTAAAATTTCTATAAATTAATACTTTAGTTTTAGAGAGTTTAGAAAGATATTCACTTGTTTGCAGTATAAACGAAGCGAATTGATTTTTAATTCATTTTTAAATATCCATAATTATTTATTTTTCAAAAAATATTATGAAAATAAGAATGATGCATAAGAATAAAAAAAAAAAAAAAAAAGGAACATTGCATACGTTTAAAGCTAAATCGAACTTGAATGAAAGCTCAATCGAAATTCAGAGGACCCGATCATCTCAATTACCCGTTATTTGTTAAAACTTTAACTATTTATATTTATATAAATAAAAATATAAGAAGCAAATAAATGTGCTTTCCTAATTGGATGGGCTGAAATGTCAGCTCAATTTCTCACTCAAAAAATGTGAAAATACTCTTTTTTATAGTATTGTCAAACTCAACAAATAATCTAACTTTTCAATGTGGGATACTCTTATGAGTCAATCAAGAGTTTACAACAAAAGTAAAATTTAATCAACCAATCAAAATTTTATTAAATTATTAATTGAATCAAAATTCATTAAAATTACACGTAAGATTTTAAAGAATATGATTGGTTAAATTTGAAAACAGGTTCTGTAATATAAATATAGATTGATAGTATCATTGAGGAAGCATGTCTAGCAGAAGTAAAAAATGTTGGCTTGGTCTTTCACATTAGCCGTTTTTAACAAAGGCCTTGATTGATGCAATATTAAATATCTAGATAAGTGGACCACTTCGTAGTCCAGTTTCTTGAATTATTTATTTATTTTCTTGGTAATAACCAATTTCTTGAATTAACTTTGCAGGACTCTTGAACCCTGATATATATATATATATATATATATATATATATATATATATATATATATGCTTTGAAACTTAGAGAGAGTGTGAGTATTAGAATCTGAATTTGATCCTACATTCCACTCCTCCTTTTGCAGTATTTGCTAATAAGTTTATGCTGCATATATGCTAAAATTATGATTGATCCTTAACCATTATCATATCTGCAATTCAGTGACGAAGGCAAGGGCGGGTGGGGGTAGGCATCCCGAAATTTTTAAAAATATTATTCCTTCCATTTCAATTTAATTATCATTTAGGAGATATATATGTATCCAAATTAATTGTCATTTACATGTGTTGTATTAGTTGTCAACAATTTATTCCAATTATACCCTCAACATATCTTTTATTGGAAAAGTGAAAGAGAGGGAGGGAAGGGTATTATTGAAATTGTGGTGAAAAAATTACTATTTGTTTGAGTGTATTCATTTTTTCAAAGTGTCACAAACGTCATACATTGAGGAATAGAAAAAGTACTACTAGATATATAGTAAATTTTATGTGTAGTTCGAAATATTTGATCAAATTCTCTCCCAATATTTTGTGCGACATACTATTACAATTTTTCGCCCAACCTAAAAATCCTGACTTCGTCCTGCTGCAATTTGTATCGGTACAAAATGTAAACAAGACTTCTTATTCTGCTTGAGTTGCAAATTTCAAGATTGTAAATGGCAGGGTTTTTTTTTTCTTCTCACTTATACTCTCTCCATCTTAAATTATTTGTCAACTTTGACAAATGCACGGGTATTAAAAATTTAGTAATTTTGATGATAAAATATAAGTAAAAGTCAAAAATACCCCTCGTTAATTTTATTAATCTTATTTAAAATTTATGTCTTTTTCTCTCCTTCCTCTCATATAACATCAACTACCTCTTCAGTATGTGTTAGAAAGTGATCATTTAAATTAACTAAAAGCATTCAATGAGGAGTTAGAAGAAGGGTAAACTTAGAAAAATTGTCATTATTACATATTTCATTTAGAAAATGGATATGTGGATAATTAATTTGGGATGGAGAGAGTACTATTTACATTACAATGGCAACAAACATGCAAAGCTAGGCTGCAACTCAGAAGTGAAAACAAAAATGAAAAGTTAAAACAGAAAAGTAAAAAAAGGGAACAAAAAGTGAAGACAAAAATGAGGTGATTTTTTTTCCCTTCTGGAGACAAATATGAATGAAAGAGAGATCAAATTCTACAGTTTAAAGCAAAGATCTCTACCTTTGTCTCTTGAAACCCTCTAAAAAACAACACACAATTAATTCATATATCCTTATGATACTACAACAATACAATTCTCAGATACTCAAAATTTTAATAATTCAAGAAGAAGATCTGCTATCCGATAGATCACGGGTTCGAACCCACAAACAGATTCTTTATGTAAAAATAAAGGTACATATATCGAGACCTTCTCCAGACATTATTACTGATGTGAGAGCATTGTGCACTGGGTATGACCTTTTAAGAAGATCCTGATGATAGTCTTGGTGAAGTAAGTGGAAATAATGGCAATAACTGAGGTGGGTCTGAATTTCTTGGAGAGGGATGTAAATAGAATTTCTTTTCAGCTATAGCTTTTTCCTCTTCTGATGAACAATTCCCCATTGAATAAGGTGAAGATTTATTAAAGGGATCTTCATGATTCAATGGGGTAACAGGGCTCAGAACAAGTGAAGGAAAATCAAGAATACTTGGGGACAAGATCTCTGTTTTCCCTCTAGGTGAATTAAAACTTGAATTTTGGGGAAACCCATGATGATGATGGTGATGATGTGGGGTCAAAGGACTAATAATTAGGCCATTCTTGAGAGAATTTCTCCTTTCATAAAGCTTAGCAAAACCTTGTTTCTTCTGATGAACACCAGTCTTGATTGGGGGTATGGAGCAGCCTCCTTTATTAGCAGCAGTTTCTGATGAACCAGTTAGCATCTGAACCACTTGTTTGAAAGTAGTTGTATCTGCTTGAACAAAAGTTGTTGGATAAGGTTTTGATTCAGATCTACTAGAAATTGGTTGTTTTGGGGTTAATGGTGGAGTTGAAATCTGACCAAGTGTTGTTATTGTTGATGATCCATTGCTATTTGGGGAATTCATTGGAGATGGGTTTTCTTTTTCTTGAGGTTTTGATGAGGTGATTTCCATTGTTTCAAAAATTCTTGAGATAATTGGAATTCTATATACTTTCTTCCACCACCTCTTTTTATTCTGAAGAAGAAAGATGACCAAGTGGAGAAATTGTTGGGTTGGTTTGAGAGGAGGAGAAGATTAAAGAAGAGATGATATGAAATGGGCTTTTAGTAAGAATGGGATGGCTTATTTGCTTTTGTTTTGTTGTGTAATTGAGGTTTTTTTTTCATTTCTTTGTAGCAACTTTGAGCCACTCTTTCTCTCTCTGTCTCTCTTAAAACTTTTATTATATGTTGCGAAAATTAAAAAAATAAAAAAAAAGATATTTTTTATTTAAAGTATTAATACTTCCTCCATTCCTCAATGTAGGTCATGTATGACACTTTAAAAAAATTAAAGAATTAAAACAAATAGTAATATTTCTAGCACAATTTCAATAATACCCCATTTCTTCCTCCCTCTCTTACAAACGATAATTAAATGGGAATGAAGGAAGTATTACTCTATTAAATAAAATTAGTAGTATATAAGTCGTATTTAAGAGATATTTGTATTTTAACTAATAAAGTATCTCTTTTTTATTTTCTTAATTTTCACAAAATGTAATGAAAGTTTTATATTAAGTAATGGAGGGAATTTTTTCTTTTTTTCTTTTTTTGAGTCAAAGAGACCGCAGCCCAGTGGGACAAACTTAATATGTTTCATTTTCTAAGACTTTTTCCTCCTCTTTTAAGGTATTTCTCTCTCCCTTTCATGGGGAATCGCCTAGCCGAGGAAGTTTTTTCTTTGTTTGTTTCTCTTTTCCTATTGTTTTGGGTTTTTTGCTTTTTGGTGAGGTTTATGGAGGATTGATTGGCTATCCAGAAGATTGTAGTCCCCAACTGTCTTTTAGATAAGAGAGAAAAAAATTGTAGATACTTAGGCATACTCAGTAACGGGTGAAAATCGTATGTATCCGTTTGTGTATTTATTTTTGTACTCAACTAATAAAAATTTGACATGTGATTATTTTTTTAATTATATATACACATGGTGAATTGTAATTGGTTGGGCAAAGCAATGAGTACACAGACAGTTACATGCGATTATTTTCCCTCAGTAACAAATTAATCAAAAATAAGACTCAATAATAATATTAGTATGGAGAGTTTAAGTTTTACTAGAGAGATAGATTTGAATATTTTGTGCGCATCAATGTACAAATTCCTTTAAAAAAATTATCCAAAAAATAAAATATAGATAAAAAAAGTTGAATTAGAAAGTCATTGGGCTAAGTATGGGAATTTTTGGACATCAGCAGCATCATCATCATCATATCCGGAGCCATTTTTTCTCTTTTACCTCTTTGCCCCTTTGTTTGCCTTTGAGCATTGACTTCAGAGCCTCTCTCACATTCAGTGGTGATTGTGATTGTGATTGGTATTGACATTTTATCAGTGTACAACCAAATTCTGTAATTCAAGGCCCTTTTCCAACCCTTCCTGTATCCCATGTGATGAGAAATCGCATTCATCAATTCCTTTCTAGAAATTTAATTTCTTCTATCTTATTCAGTCGACAAAAGTTTTAATTAGATAAAATTCTATTTCAAAACAAACTTTTAAGTTGCATAAAATCTGAATTATTTGTAAGAAAATATATGAGATCTACATAAAAAAAAAATCATATTCTTCTCAATAGTAATTTATTTTCTTACTTGTCTATTTACAAATTTAACTTGCGTTTCTCTTTAGTCAATATTATAATTCAATTATTATAATTTATTTTAACCAATTATACAGGCGTATTTGAGAATGAAAATAGAGGGTTACAAGGCATTTTAGTACTTATATTCTCTAGTTTTTGAGAAATCATAGTTGCTAGATTATGATAAGATAAAAGACACGGTTGTCTCCCTAATGACTTAGCAAAAAATCAAGAATTATGTAGCTTTGTGATTATATTTTTAGATAGTATATCGGCTAAAGTTACTTTTCATTACGCGTTTTTCACATTAGGAGATGATTAATTTTGAAACAAAAGACACAAACAACTTGTAATACAGTGTAATTATTTGAAGGCAGAACGCAAGTGTGAGAGAATTCTAGTATACCATAACTATAATTTTCTTCTCCATTTGAGGACCAGAATTTGGAATTGAGAATCTTAAAAAGTTGTTTGCAAATGAACATTTGCAGCTGTGACAATTTGAGTGCCATCCTACAAAAAACTTAATTTAACTAACGGCTGGGAAATTTTAGTTACAAAGTAGCAACATTAAGGAATCTGTTCTTTTGTGTTTTTTGTTTTTTTCCGGGTAAAAGGTGTTCACGCCCCCTGAACTTTTCTCGGTTATGTTTTTTTACCCGAAACTAAAAAATGTAAAGTCCTTTGCCTTGAATTTTTTTGAAGTATTAATATTACTCTTTCCATCCAATTATGCAGTTAAATTTGGACGGAATGTGACAATATGACCAAATTTAGGGGCATTTTCGAAAAACAACAAGTTTTGTTACTTAAAATAAGACTCCAATGAGATAAAAATCAGTCTTCCACATGCATAACAATTTTTCCTTTATCCTTTGGTTTTTCACATCTTTCCCATCTGCAAGTTTTTTAAGGGTCATTGCGTGTTTTTCTCAAAATTTTCCCGAGTTTGGTCATGTGAGAGTCACGTGGTCTCATTCTATCCAAATTTAACTGTGGAAGATGCAACATTAATACTCCAGAAAAGTTTAGGGTTAAGAACTTTGCATTTTTTTGTTCAAATTCAAAAACTAAAATCGAAAAAAATTTATGGGGCGTAAGCAATTTTTATCCTAGTTTTTTTAATTGAATCCAAGTATCACATACATATCAAGAGAGAAGAAGATGAACATATACACGATGAGAATCAAAATTGAAAAACTTCAAAATGATAAATAATATTTTATGAATTGTGTAATTATCTTGACATTTGTAAATTATAGGGGAATATTATATCCCGACTGAAGTCTTGACTAGATTAGAATCTCATCTACATAGTCTTTCTCTTTGGTTATGCGATACTCCTCCTAATGTGTTACGTGTGATGTTATATCAAAAATTTCCACGTAATAAAAAAATTCAAATGTTTCCTTTAAAAATAATTTTTTATTTTATTTTTATGAATTGCGTAATTATCTTGATTCAAATAGACCTTCAATGAGTAGTTCTTTTTTTAATGTTTTTTTTTAGTGCTCTTATTTGAAATGTTCATAGCTGGTAATTTGGAGTATATGATGAATAATAAGGTAAGGGTGATGATAATGCCAGAGCACAAATCCTTCTGCAAGAGCAATTTATGTTTATGTGACAAAATTAACCCTCTAGCATATCAATTAAATATTTCTACTCTATTTCCTATTTTCTTTCACCTCCTAATTTATTTCATCTTTCCAATCTTTTGTCTTATCACCATTTAATTATTTATTTTTTTCTCTCTCCATCTCCATTCCTTCTCTATCCCCAACTCATGAAATTTTTCTCTATCTCCATCTTCATGTATTTTGAAGTGTCAAACTTTACATCCTCATCTTTCTTTGTCCTATTATTTTTCTATGTACTACTGATATCATTTTTTTAACTTCTCTTTTGCGCCCTCCTATTTTGTTCACTGTTCAATCTTCTTTTGTTGATCATCGAAAATTGGATGAGACAAAAGAAACGACATCTCTGAATGGGGCAACAGAGAAAAAAATGATTATAGTATAAAATGACTATAGCCAATACTAAGAAAGTATCTATCATTTAACATCTCTATTGTGTTCCAAATCTGAACAAATTGATATTATCCTAAATTAGGTTTCAATCTAATTATGGTCGAAGTGGTTTTTTTTTATTGTAAAAAAAAATGGAACGGATTAAATGGAAAACATGTATAAAATTAGGTTTCAATGTAATTATGATCAAATAGGTTTTTTTTTATTGTATAAAAAAATGGAACGGATTAAATGGAAAAAATGTATAATGATTAGATGATTAAATTAAATTTTTTATTGTAAAAAATAGAGAAGGAGCAGATGAGAGAGAATAAAAAATAAAAAAGAATTATGTGGAGGATAAGAGAGAAGATTGGGAAATAGGAGAGAAATTAGGGGTGAGAGAAAATAAGAAAGATATTTGAAATTTTTAATTGATATGCTAGAGGGGTAATTTTGTCACATATATATAATTTGCTCTGGCAGGAGGATTTGTGCTCTTGCATTACCACTACCCATAAGGTAAACCAGATCGGTCTTGGGAATATCTTACAACTATTACTTTTTACTATCGCTGCTTAACTGAATTTACTTAATTCAGTTAAGTCTGATATGTTCGCTGATGAACACGAAAGCCCGAACATGAGGTAGCGGGAGGTGTTGGTCACCATCACTTGCACATTCTTTTTCATTCATAAAAAAAATAAAAAAATTACTTAATTCAGTTAAGGAAAGACCAAAAAAAAAAAGTATTCAATTTTGACACAAATCTTCCAAAATGTTAAAAATTGAGTCATACCATAAACTCATCATTTTTCTAGGTCTACTAGGTGAATGATTGAACCAATTGGGTATATTTTGTCCTAATTAATTTTCTTAGTTGTCAAGCAATCCAAACTAACAGCTTCATGGTTACTTATGTTGACAAGAATTACTATCTGTCTGATTGGATTGGATCCGATATGATATTTCTAATTTCAGACTAGTTTAAAATACAAATCAGATGTTAGATGACGCAATGATTAAAGTTTCATTAACAAATTCAATCCAAAGACATTTGAAGATTCAATCGTAATTGCAAACCAAATCAAACTCAATCTAATTACACCCTCTCACATTTAATGCTAATCGAATAATAAGTATTCTCATTAATTCTTTCTCTTTGTCTTTTGATAATAAAGGAAACAACAATAAGTTTGATAATCATAGTATTCTCAAACTGCATAATGAATATAAAATATGAAATTACGCAAAAAGAAAATAGCTAGTCACAATTGCTTTTTCTTTCTTTTTTTCTTTTTTATAGTTTCGCATTTAAAGGCATCTAAAAAGAATATGGAATATGGAACCTAGTGAATTAGTTAAATGACACTAATAAGTTAGCTAGCATTCTATACCCCAAAAAAAAAAGGCAAAAGACAACCAAAAGAGAAATCATAGCTGAAATTGATATTCTTAGAACATGATTCCAAGCAAAATCAATGTTATTTCTTGTCCATGTTGTAATAATTTTATTTGCTTATAAAAAAGCAAGACATAAAAAACACTTTATTTTTGTTCCTCAAAAGTACATTTATGGTAGACAAAATGAAAGCAAAGGCATAAATCCAATCCTCTTTTTTTTTTTCAACTTGGAAGATGTAATTAATGTTGCTTTTAATATGTGCAACCGATCTTGGTGAAAATCCCACTTAATAGATTCCTATCTACTTTCATTTTTTCCTTCATATAAAATGGGAAAAAAAATGTCAAAAAAAGAAGAGGAATCGAATTCCCATTTAATTTTGGAATATATTGAAAAATGGTCGGACCAATTCTTCTAATTGCATTAATAGCCCCTTGAATTGTAAAACATTTAGATGTATGTGACTTGTGAGATGTTTAGATGTAACGTAATACGATCTCTTTACAATATTTACAAAGGTAAAATACTGATTGTTTAAAGAGTTTTCCTATTTTGTACGAGTATGTTATTGAATGATATGACACTTTTTTTTTCTTTCTTTTGAGAGAGAATGACATATATTTTACAGTTTTGCACTTTGTATTTGTGCATGTAGAATAGGATTCAATCGAATTTTATTTGAGATTTTTGTATATTAAATTTTATGAAAAATAAATTATTTACAAAAAAGATATAAGGTCACTAAAAATGTTCACTATGTTTAAGATGAAAATTCTCTCTAAACGCACATGTATAAATCTTCCCTAATTTCTTTTTTTTTTTAGCGCCCGAAGGCGATTGCCCCCGAAGGGGAAGAGTGGAGAGTACCCTAGATAGGGAAGGGTAGCCCAAGTGGTAAGGCTACCCGAACACGGGACGTCCCGTGTTCGATTCCTATATCTCCCCATAATGGGGCAAATAATTCTCCTCCTTATGAGGCTTATCTTCCCTCCCCATGCATGGGGCATGCTTCAATCTTCCCTATCTAGGGTACTCTCCGCTCTTCCCCTTCGAGGGCAATTGCCTTCAGTGTGCACCATAATGTAAACTCTAAGCATCCTAAAAAAATTCATCCGATAACAATTGAGTTTTCTTCCAAATTATAGTTGTCACAGAAGTTATTTTTACTTATTTCAAAGAAGTTGTATTTTCATAAATTCGAGACAATCATTTATTTATTCTTTACAATATTATTCTGACATTTATTAATATTTATTAATGCAATAATATGACATTCATTGTTTTCATAGTTTTGAAATGAGCTTTTAGTTACTCCCTCCGTCCCAAATTATCTGTCCACTTTGTATTTTGCACGGGAATTAAGGTTTCATCAAATTCTATAGTAGAATATGGTAAAATGTCAAACATAACCTTATTTAATATTACTCCCAATTTAATCCTACCTTCTTTTCTCTCTTTATTATTCTCTCTCCAACATTAAATGTAAGGGGTAAGATTGGAAAAATCATCATTAATGAACCCTTTATATAGAAAGTGGACAATTAATTTGGGACAGATTAAAAAGGAAATGTGGACAGATAATTTGGGACGGAGGGAGTATTTGATTAAAAATTTCTAACAAAATTAATAATTTTTTTAATCTGTGAAAGTTGATCTGGATCAGTGAATATTTAATTGGATGTAATTGAATTTTGGAGATTTTTTGAAAAGAAAGTAGAAAACCGAGAAATAAATAATATTGTTGACCGGACAAGGTGTACTAGGACTTTACAGTAGTTCCCATTGGTTATATCTTATTTTACAATGACTTTTTGTTTCTGCAGAAGAAAAGAACAAAATGAAATTAATAAGGTTTAGCCGGCTTGAGTTTTGTCCTTAAAAAATCTGGTTAGGAATTCTCTGTCCCTATTTCGTATCATCTTTTCTGTCCCACCAATAAAAAATAATATTTATTAAATTTGTAATTAAAAAATTATAACCTAAAAGAAATAGTGAAACCCACAGGAAAAAAAATATACACGTGATAAATATCTATACGAGGGGATACAGGAAAAAAAACACAAAGGGAGACACAGTACAGGGACATGCGATTTTTTGCCAAAAAAACTCTGCAATACGTGGCCACTTATTTTTCTTCATTTATTTCCCAAGAAAAGTAATATTAGCACACTCATTCTCTCATGTACCCTCTCCCATATTAGTGGTTTTGGGGAAAAGAAACACTACTACTATAATTAATTAGGGGTGCATTCGTTATTCGATTCGATTTTTAGAATAAAATTTTGGAATTTGATTCGGTTTTGTAATGCTTTATAAAAATTGAAGCGAATCAAAATTTTATGGAATTCAAATAACGAATACGGAATTATTTTGGTATTGTTCGGCTGGGTTTGTACCAAAATTTCATTTTTTCTTGTGGAGCTCAACTTAATAAAAATTAAATAAAATATAAAATTATAATGCAAAATTAAAATAAAAACAATAAGCTAAAAATAAAAGAATAAAAAACTAAGAATAAAAATACAACTCTACAACAATAACATAACTCATCAAGTCTCCAGTAATTCGAGGTATGAGCGGGGATGAATAAGAGACATAACTAACATTTGACACTAAATGCACAGAATGGCTGGTCCCAGAATGTCACTGAAACAGATGGATTGAAGACAACTCTAGCTAATACTAATAATATTTATAAGTATAATATAATTATTTTTTGAATAATAATAAAAATGGTCTATTTGGTATTTCGGTAATTCGGTTTCTAAAAATTAAAAAGTGAATTATTTTGACTTTTTCAAAATTGAACCGAATAAATTAAACCATACAGTAAAATTCGATTTACTTCGATTTAGTATTTATATTTAACCAAATAGTGAACACCCTACGTATTATAAATCTGCTAAAGCGACAAAAAATACATGAGTGGGGCTACTACCGTTCTTTAATATGATACATGACAAGGTTAAACCCAATTGAGCTAGTAGATACATTTGCACTTTACCTTAACACCTTCTGAATTCTGAAAAATCGAAATGAGTACAATGTGAATTAACAATTCTTCCACATATGCAAAACGGTTGTTAGATCGTTATATAAGACAATCTAATAGTGAAGAATAACAATTATTTTTCTTTTTTAAAATAATCTATTAATTATTAAATTTTTCTTTCTCCAAATTGCATTTAGCTACAGTGCTGAAATGGGGCATTTTCATGACAGTCAGCACGACTTGCTGGTCACTGGATCTGCGCCTTTTAGATCTAGTGGCCAGTAAGCTATCTGCTATCTAGATCGCGCGCCACACTTGATCGGGCTTTTAAATTTCCAAATTTTCCTCGCCTCTGATATGTTTCTGAAGGATCTTTGCGCGATTGCAGCAATCGGTGATTGATTTTGCAGGATTTGATCATCTCAGATTTAGATTTTTCCTTAATTTCATCTCAGATTGAGATTTTCCTTGATTTTTTCCATCACAATCGTGATTTTGGTCCGGAATTATCTTTATATTTCTTTAACTTTCATCTCATATTGAGATTTTTTTTCTCTTCAGATTCCTTAATTTTCTCCACCAAAGATGATGAAAAGATTATTGCAAATTTCATCAAAATAAAAGAGAAAAAAAAAGATTTTCCTTGAAGACAAAGGAAGAATAAAAAGTTTATGTGATTCTGAACTTGTAAATCAATTAATTCTAGTTGTATAATCGTAATTATAATATTTTAAATTGTAGATTGGTTACAGCCATTATGAATTGTCTTATAGCTATTATTGTAGACTGGTTACAACCATTATGAATTGTCTTATACCTATTATATGTAAATCTAATAGCTATTATGAATTTGTCTCATATCTATTATGAATTTGTATTATAGCTATTATATGTCAAGCTAATAGCTATTATAAATTCATCTTATAGCTATTATTAATTTGTCTTATAGCTATTATATGTCAAGTTAATAGCTATTATGAATATGTCTTATAAAATTTTTTATAAGACAAATTCACAAATGCACAAAACACTTCTTCTTCCAGCTGATTAATCACAAAAATCAAGCCCAAAGAAAATCATCCAAACCACCACGACTCTGCTATAGTATATTATCAATCAAATATCAATAAAACAAATATTCGTATAATCTGTCTTATAAAAATTTATTGTTTGATCTCAATTTTTTGATCCAATAAACCCTACCCAATTTGATTATAAACAACTCACTTTTGTGAATTCCCAATTTGAACAACTTGTTTTTTTTTGCTCCATAATTATGGATCAATAGAAGAATAACTATTATTATATTGGAAAATTGTTTTAAGTTTTTCTATGTTTTGCAATTTTTTACTCAAATTCGTGTTCATTCTTCGTTTTATATGATTCTAAAATTCTGAGATTGATTAATGGTGGAGATCGTGTGCGGCGTTTAGTGGGTAATGGTTATTGAGGAAGGTGAAGGTGGATGTCATGGTGAACATGGGTTAATCGCCATTAAACCTGAAGAAATCGTGGATTACGAAGACGAACAAGGTTGTTCGTGAGTTTAGAGCTAGTTCTATCCTGTGTGGCGCGCATTTTTTTGAAACTGAAGGCCGCGCGTTTTCCTAGCCTTTTGATCTCCAACTACTTGATCTGTATGGTTGTTGACTTGTTCAGGAGGTGCTGAAGGCTAGAGTGTTCAGCACCCTAGCCAAGTCGCTCCAATTTGAATCATGGGATGAAATTTAACGATTTCCTGCGTTCTACAAGTGCAAAATTATGTAGGCTACTGAGCATAGCTGAACCGCTGAAAAACAAGATTGCATTTACCAAAGCAGAAAGTTCATGAGAAGTTTTATCTTGGTAGGTGAGTAAGTTTTAAAACTTAAATTCAAGCCAATGAATACAATACATGTAGGTCAAAAAGTCAATTCTCTTTCTATGAATTTGAACTACGTATATTATATTCATTGACTTTAATGTAAATTTTAAAATATACTCACCTTTCAAATTAAAATTTCTGAAAGTTCATTCCTAATGTCCTCTTTCCATGCAATGTTGTGGGTTCTTCAGGTTTCTTACTTTCTTTTGGAAAATCTTCTTATTACTATATGGGTAATACAAGTTTTTCGATTATTAAAGAAAAATAAAAATAAAAATAGAAGAATGCAAGATGCTGAAAGGAGAATATATATAGATATAGATATATATTTTTTACTTTTTGATACTTTTTAAGTTATGGTGAATCCCATTTTGATATTTCCTCACCTAGTCTAGTCCGTCTATTTATTTATATATATATTTTTTTTATAAAAAAATAATTATCATTGCAGACATTTCACAAGAGCTGAATCTGGGGTGTGGGCTCACATTTGATCATCTTATACCGTCCAAATATTTGAATTTAATTCTGAAGGTCGTGCGGAAAATAGAAATTAGAGACCAAGTCCCACATAAGTTTGAGAAAAATGTCCAAAATAAGAAATTGGCTAGTCTAAAATAGAAGTGGTCCAATGTTTTTCTTTTTGTCCCACTTTTGAATAATAATAATAATAATTCTAGCTTTGTTTGACATGGAGGATAATTTCTTAACTTTATATCTCTTTTCTAGATTTAACTATTCCTCATAAATAATTAGTCTTTTATCTTCTTCACAAATAATTAATTATATGTATAAGTTTCTATGTTTAGAATTAATTGAAGCTCTTTGCTCCTGTTTTCTTAAACAATTATTTCTTAGAATTGGAATTAAGAAATACAAGCACACCCCCGTAAAAATTCAATTTTCCTAATAAGAAATATTTCTTAGCATTAATCCAAACTATCTCAAAAGAAAACTTGAACTTAGAAATAAATTAGAGCTTATTTAGGATAGCAAACAATATTCATATTGCCAAACTCTTTCTCCTCTCTCTCTCTCTCTCTATTTTTTCTCTCTTGGTGTTCTTCTTTTTTTCACCTTCCATGGCTAGATCCAACCAAAAGCTCCGACTTTCGATCGGATCTTGGTTGAATCTAGCATCCTCCCTTCACTTTTTGTGTCTTCGCCCCTTCTTTTGACCGTAAATCGTGATGAAATTTTTTCAAGGTATTCTGATTCAAGATTGAAGACTCAGAGGCAAGATCTACTTCATATCCTTCCAGATATGGAGTTTCCCTCTAAACCCGGGGTTGTTCTAGGCCCTTCCTCAGTTTTCTTCATCTTTCCGAGACAATCTATGAGACGGTTGATACGCCCATGGTCTCGTAGATTGTTGATTTCTAAGAAAGGTGTTGGAACTGAGTTTGCTACTGCTGTTCAAGAATTTTGGAGAAGATGTTGCGAAGAATTTTATTATGTATTTATTTTTTCTACTGTTTTTAGTGTTTTTCCAGTCCGGGGTGTGGGCTTTTATCCGTTATCATGGTGGTCTACACCATTGTATAACTTTTATTTTCTTTTTTTTTTCTTTTTATCTTTTGATTGTAATGACTTCGGCTATTTTATGATTAATGGATAATTTCTTATTTAGCAACTCTTTCTCCTAAACTTATAATTTTCTTTCTCCAAAAGCATGCCATTCTCTAAGCACTAGGTGGCATGCATAATATCAAAGCATACATGTATGAATAGAAAAAGATAGAAAGCCGTTCGTAGACTTATCAACTTATTAATGCAATAAAATAAAAATTATTGTTAACTATTTTTTTCAAAAAAAATAAAATAAAAGAGAGAGATAAAAAGATTTCTAGACAATTGCATCTGAGCTATAAAAAAATTATATTTTGTTGGAACAGCATTTCACTATCACTATTAGAGGATAAGATAGGGAAAAAAAATAGAGGAAGATAAATAATTAAATCATAAAAAAATGAATAATAAGGATAGAAAAAACAAGCCTAATTTTTATTACAAGCGAATGAGGGAAAATAAAAAGAAAATTAAAATCCAAGAATGATACAATAGAATAAGACAGTCGAACTTCTAAGAGGTACAATGGAGTTTTCTTTGATGTGAACTTCTAAGAGGTACAATGCAAATCTAAAGAATAACAAAATAATATTTTCACTCTTTTTTTTTCTTTATTTAATCTTAGATGTTTTTGGTTGTATTTGATCATTTTTTAAGCTACATGAAGTTGACTTTTGAATTTTGTAATATAATATGTTCTTGGGATAATATTGAAATAGTTTTTTTTTTTTAGCACCCGAAGGCGATTGCCCCCGAAGGGGAAGAGTGGAGAGTACCCTAGATAGGAAAGATTGAAGCATGTCCCATGCCTGGGGATAAAAGATAAGCCTCCTAAGGAGGAGAAATTATTTGCCCCATTATGGGGAGATATAGGAATCGAACACGAGACCTCCGCCCCGTGTTCGGGTAGCCTTACCACTTGGGCTACCCGATTCCCATTAATATTGAAATAGTTGAGTGTCTAAAATGTAGTTGGAGAATATTAAGTACTTCATCTGTCTAATAATGATGAGGCTTTCTTTTTTCAGAGAGATAATATTTTGTAGTCTATTATTTTCTTTTTATAGATGAAATGACTTTCATACACATAACACATGAAACCAACTAAAAGAAAAAATCATTTAGGTTTAAAAATATTTAAAAGGATTTTGGAAAAGAAAATTTGTTATCAGTAATAGTTTCTGAAGGAGAGGTAATTTCGATGAACGCTGATGAAGTTAGCTTGAAATTACTACATATGTTTTTCCCGCATTTGGCATATAGCCAATAATATTCTCTCAAAGTGAAACAAAGATTTTGGAAATAAATAAAAATGAGATGAATTACTTTAAATTGATTTTACGGTTATAGATTTGAAAGTCATTTCATTTCTAAAATATGGAGAGTGCAAAAATATTTTTTTTGAGACTGCAAATATCTATTTCTCTCATTATTATTATTATTATTCACTTTTCAAAATATTTGACTTTTGTGAATTTTTAAAATTATTATTTTTTAATTTATCCTCATTCAGAAATATAACTATCTCATATTCTGTTACATTAGTGAAACTTCTCCACGTACCTTCGTTCTTAGATCCATCTCTAATCTTAACTTTCGTAAAAATTGAACCTCTACATATTAGTCTAGCAATAAATAACATTATTAGCTACACCAACTTAATACTCGAGATTATTCATTAAAAAATAATTTTAAAAAAAGCTCAATCCTCGGGACAAACAATTAAAATAAAGATTCATAAAAAAAAACAATTAAAATAAAGTAACATAAAAGAGAAAGAAATCATTAACATGGTTTTGGAGTGCACTGGCTATGTTCAATTACTTCCGTCTTCCTAAATTAAATCTGCAATTTTTTTATACACAATGAATAAAAATATGGACATTTGATTCCAAATGGAGGAAATATTCTTTGAAATCTAACCTTTTTTTTTTTTGAAGCCGGCTGGGCGATTGCCTCATAAAAGGGAGAGAGAACTGCCTCATAGGAGGAGGAGAAAGCCCTAAAAAGGAAAACATATTAAGCTGGCCTCATGTATTGGGAGGGTGTCGAAGTCGGGATCTCTCGATCACGAGTTGAGGCTTCCCCACTGGGCTGCGGCCTCTTTGATCTTTGAAATCTAACCTTGATATTACTGAAACTGCATCACTAGGTCTAAAGGGAACATAGACAGAAACAAAGGAAAAATTCAAACTTCTACAAGAGTGGCATGTGGTAGAAGCCATCTTCAGTAGTAGTTTAATCTAAATTCAAATCTGAGACCAGGGAGTAAAATCTTACTAGATATAGATATAGTAAATTTTATATGTAATTCGAATATTTGATCAAATTTGTCCCCAGCAATTTTTTGTAATTTTTATATATAATTCGGTATACTGTTACAAGTTTTTGCCCAAACTTAATAAGATTCGAGGAAATTCAGAAAATCAAAGTATTATTTGTAATATTAAAAGAATGGACCATGAGAGAGCTGGAGAGTCATTAGGCCATTGATAAAAACAAGCACTAAGATTTTCAGCATTAAGATTTGAATGGCATTATTAATATATTTGGGGAGACTTTTGAAATGTCTTTAGTCCTAGTTTAAGAGACACGATAGGGTAGGGATAAAGGGGGACCACATTGGACTAGGGATACCCCAAAGGCTAAGTACATGAATAGTTCAGAGGGGCATGCTGAATCCTTACCTGTCAGTCCCTGTTTTCTGCTGCTTCTTTTTCTGTGTTATTTTAGTAATGTTTAGTTTAAGTATCCCCTAAAGCACTCATCAATTTTGCATATAAAATATAATGCATCATTACTCTAGGCTTTTTATTAGGACAATTCTGATATGGACCAGGGCCTCCACTTGGTCCAAAAGCTGCCACGTCGCTCCTCTTTAAAAAAAATATATATTTTTTTATCTCTCAATCACAGTTAAAATACAAAAAGATAGTCCTGATATGGACACAGTTAAAAATACAAAAATTGTACAAACTTGTCACATCACTCATTTTGTGACGTCCCTCATTTTATAGTGATGTGACAAGTTTGTACAATTTTTTGTACTTTTAACTGTGTCCATATCAAGACTATCTTTTTTGTATTTTAACTGTAAAAAAGAGATAAAAAAATTTTTGAAATAAAAGAGAGAAATGAATAAAGAATGAGATACAAGATTTTCAAATAGTCTTAAAATATAATTGTGTCTCAAAAGCACCTTTTCATGTGACCTTCCTGAATATGTTCTCATCTTCCCTCTACTAAAGGAACAAAAACACTAGCAGCCATCAATACACTCCCTTTTTCAAGTTTAGCTTCTTTTAAGTGATCATCAAGTGCTTTGCCCAAGTGGGTAAGTGCTTGGCCCGGGACCAAGAGGTCCCGGGTTCGATACCCTCCGCCAGCGTTGCGGTGAGCTTTATTCTCCCTGATCTAGGGTTGTTCTCTCCCGCTCGTAGGGGTACTGTTCTATCTCCCGTTCGCTGGGGCTCCGCCTTCGGGCGTTCAAGCTTCTTTTAAGTGGCCAGTCACAGTTTCTGTTATCAAGCTTTAGCTGCATTTGGATCAGAGTAGTTTGGCTGGTTTGATTTGAAAACTCATACTGAGATTCAATTTCTTTTTTTGATTGAGTCTGAGTATAAAACTCACAAGCAAATGTCACATAGAAAGGCCAATTTTAATCTGAGACTAATCTTTAACTGAGAGCAAAAATTTCAAACCAAATCCATTATGATCTTTATAAAATATGAAGTTAAATAAGATTTATCCATACCAAATTAATTTACTAGTTCATGAAAAAACCCGAAAGAAAAATAAAGAGAGTAGGGGAGGGGGTATTGGGAGGTCATTAAAGATGTGTACCAAGTAGTTGATTTATGGCATCACTCTCATATTAGAAGAATTGAAGACAGAATTTGGCATCTCTCATACAGTTGGGCAAATAACCGTCTGTACCTTGTATACTCTTATTCCTGTGCCCAACTACTCACAATTCACCATGTGTATATATAATTAGAAAAAATGTCCACATGGCGAATTCTAAGTGGTTGAGCATAAGAATAAGAAAAATAAATAGGTACTGACGATTTTCACCCTAGAGCTGGTACCTTGATCTATTACAGATATGCCCAGTGGACAGAGATAGATTCAGGGGAATATAACCTACAATTTCCATAAGGTGAAGGAATATTCTTTTCGTGTGAATTTTACGGTGTTCAAATGCAACAGAAGTAAGACTGCTTTTGAATTTGAAAAAAAATATATTTGAACTTACTGAAGTAATTCCGAAATGTTCACCAGATTGCTGTTTTTTATCATAGAGCTCTGGCCACAGTTTTGAATTCATTCAAGCACGAGTTGAGAATTTTCTGACGTTTTTGAAGAGATTGACGTTCGGTTTGAAGAATGTCAATTGCTCCGGGAGCAACAAACATGTCCATAAACTTGTCATCATTCACAGCAAACAAATCTAGTCCTAGTGCCACCATTAGCCTGTCTCGACAAGGAGTTAAGAAGGCAGAGTTTAACGTTGATGTTACACTCCGCTCAACAAGAACTTCACGTATGCGTGCAAAATGCTGTGCAGCAGATGAACATATCTCTGAGTAAGCTGAGCCGGATCTCGAGACAAGATCTCCGTTGCCAAAGAGAATGCTGCCACTGTTTTGACCTCTCAAATTATCAGCATTTCTGTTATGGCCCGTGACTCTAGGTTGGCGTTTCCTAGCTCCCATTTCTATGCAGTTACCAAGTTCTTTTTTGAGTGCATAATTTCCCTCACGAGGAAGGTCAGGTGAAGGGGTCTCAGGCACAGTCATGTGGCTTTCTCGAAGAGCTTCTCTGCCTTCCGCAACTTTTCCCGGAGTAGTTTCCTGTACATTATTTTCTGGAGGAATATTTTCTTGATCTTTCACCGTATCTTTCTCTAATGAAGGTTGACCATCAGACAGCTCAAGACAAAATGAACTAGCTGAAGCTTGGTTAAATCGGCCCATTGAACTTGAACTAGAGCCAAAATTCTGAAAGAAGTCGTTATCATAGCAGACTTGAGAATATGGGCTTGTCACTGAATCAAGATGGTGTCGAACTAGCTGTTTGCACTGTTTGGCAAGATCCTGTACAAAGCGACTATAGGAGTGCCTCAAAGCTGCATGGAAACCAACATACCCGTTCATATCGTCAGCTCTGCCTCCATCTGCAGAATAAAATGGCAAGGATCACTCCCAATGCTATAGCATTCTTCACTATTGTGGTCAGGTCTATTCATTATACATCTAGTTGGGCATCTTCGCAGACTAAGAAAAGAAATCATGAAGTACATACATGTTTTGCCTTTCACTGAGTGATTACACTTAATAAATAAAATTAAATATTAGAAAATAGGTATAAATTCTTGAACCTAATCCAATTAAAGAATGAAATGCATTCATAAGATCAAGATGCAAAATTCTACCAAGTGTATAACCTAATAAGTTGACTATTTGCACATGATATAGAGGCTGCATTTCCTTTTTCTAAGTCTTTGAACAAAGCCACTTAAACCATTTCTTTCTATCATTCATCTGAGTGGTTATCCTGCTCTCGGGTTTCATTCAGCAAGTCATCATTAAGAAAATGGAACTATAAAAAGTAAAACCTAACTAAGGGATGGCAACATACAGTGGCCACACAAGAAAATATTAATTGGAAGAATGATAAAATATCTTGTAGAGCAACTTGAAACATTGATCAAGATATGGCGTCTTACATTCTGTATTCTGGCAGTGGTTTCTTTCAAGAGAAAGATCAAAAAGTTTTCCGAGAACAAAGGCAAGACGATCGCATGCTGTGTCAAGAAGAGGAGAAAGCCATGATCGTGCAGCAGCACGGGCAATCTCTGCAGCTGCCTCTGTAATTCCTCTACTCCCACCACGCCCAGCATGTGCAAGCAATATATTTGCTACCTGTCACATACATGCTACAATCAAGTTCCAAAACTCCTGTCATGGCTTCTCATTAAACATTCCAAATGCTTACCTTCTCCCTAGACACTGGAGGGCACTCAAGAGAGTATGTAGCACATCGAAATTCATGGATTACCCTCTCAAAAGCAGCACCCCCATAAAGACGTAAGGGAGCATTGGGTGGTTTTATATCAGCTGTGACACCAGGCCAAGTACCAATACCACTCTCCAATCTCTCTTCCACTGTTGTTCTCCCCCATTGCTCAGGGGCAGGATCTGCTGCTCCATCAATAAGTGCTCCCTTCACCAATTACACGGGAAAACATACTCATGTATATTAAAACTCTGAAAAGTCAATTCTTATCAAATACTAGTATAGCGGAAATACTATTTAAAAGATATTTAACATACCACGTGATTGCATATAGAAGCAGTATATAACATAGCAGATCTTCGAAGATGAGCAACATCAGAAGTGGCCTGTATTTTGAAGTCTATTCGTCCTAATTCAGCTGTAACTTCATTGCAGCGCTCTTCCAGCAAAGCCAATGTTGCTGGTGTAGCTTCTTTGTATCTTTTTTGAAGTTCTGATTCCAGATAATCACGGAGACAACCAAAACCAATGTAAGGCCTGTACTTTTCTTCATCAAAACCCCCTTTAACACCATCTCGCAGGTAGCGAAGTATTTCTCCATCTACCTGTGAAATCTGCTTACGAAATTCATCGTTTGATACTGTGCCCCTCTCCTTTGGTAAGGCCACAAAATAAGGTCTAGTGTTCTCACCAAGATAGCCACTTGCACTCAAGTAGCGATCTACTTCCCACCGGTCACTGAACTCCTGAAATATATTAGTATGACTTATGAATCAACTAAATTCATTCTGAAACAAAAAAATATGCTTCACCAATTACCAACTTCAAGATAATCTCATTGTTTTATCAACTAATGTAATTGAAAAATAACTATTCGACATAGAGAAATAAGAGCAACATATATGGCTATAAAATCAGGGAAAATTAAACCCTAGTTCACTTGCTACCAACCATGGAGCAGAAGTTGCGAATGCGGAAAGTCATCACATGCCACTAGGACAGCAATTAATTTGACAGTAGTTCTTAAAGGATAAGGTTCATTCACTTTATATAGTTTGCATTCTTCAACCCCTTGCTCATGTGGTATGTTAATTGTAGCTTCAAAGTTCTAGCATGTACCTTCAGTCGGTTATCAAATTTTGAGACAACAATCACAGTTCTCCTAAAGGTTGGATCAATCTCTCGAATGGCATCTAACCACAAAGATGAGCACCACTCAACACTGCTTTGTTGAAGGAACAAAAGAATGCGATGTGGGGGACTAGCTAGCGACTTCACCATTGATAGGATCTCATCTTTTGTACTCTCAGGTTCACCTTTCTTTGCCTGCAACAAAATCAATTCATTTAAAAACAAAACGAAAAAATATATATAAAACTTGAAAAGCTCAGCTGTCCTTTGTTCACTCAAATACGCTTATGTTTAGATTACAAACTCACTTTAAGGACGAAGCCTGGAGTGTCAATTATGGTGAGATTCGGACTATGTGCGTATTCTGCTCTCATCACTATGGGCTGGGAAGAAACTGCAGTCTTGGTCTTCTTTAGGAGTGCCTCTGTCCGGGACTTTATGGTATCTGCAATTGCCGATGATGAACAAATGGGATTTCCATACTCATCTGAATCCTCCTCCTGCTTCATTTATTTTCAAATATAAGTTTGATATAATCACATTTATGTAACACGAGAATTAGTACATAATAATAATCCAAAAGAAAATCTACGCATAAAGAACGAAATGCAAAAGCAATGAGTTCTTCATTTTTATCTTTATTTTCTTATTTAATATATTACCTCTAAAATTACTACCCCTCTACTCCATAATATAAGTTGTTTAGGACGACAACAACAACAACAATATAATTGGGATAGGCTACATTAATCAATATAAAATTTCAGTGTCGTCGTTCGCATGAATACATTCCCTCCACTTCCTTATATCAAACACCATACCCTCATCCAAGTCTAACAAATTCATATCATTCTTAATGACTTCGGTCCAAACTTTCTTCGGCCTCCCCTACCTCTTACAACCTTATGCCTCTATCCTTCAAGTTTCTGAACCGGAGCGTCACTCAGTCTTCTTTTTATGTGTCCAAACCAGCGTAAGCGATTTTCCCTCATCTTTTGAGTGCAACTCTTATTTTCTCTCGAATAGTCTCATTTCTCGCTCTATCATTTCTAGTATGCCCACACATTCATCGCAACATATTCATCTTTGTTACACTCATTTTCTGGATATGATATTTTTTCACGCCCAACACTCTGTACCATACAACAACGCGGGTCTAACAGATGTTCTATAAAACTTCCCCTTTAGCCTCAACGGTATATTACAGTCGTTTAGGACATGCAGCAAAAATTACGCTTGTTTAGGACATGCAACAAAAAGCAAGGTACTTTGTTAGGCAAAATATCAATATTAATATCTTAAATAGGACTTGTATAATATTAATATTGATATTTTAATTAACAAAGTACCTTCTTTTTTTTTACTTCCTTAATTTTTTTTTTTATATATGTTATAAACGACTTATATTATGGAAGGTAGGTAGTATTTGCTAGTAAGCCTTAGGTTCCAAATACCAATAGTTCTTTGCCTAAAGACTACAACTTTAAGTTTAAGATATTGGAATTCTATCAACCAATAATCCTACGAAGATCAATTAATTCATCGTACCAAAAAATATAAAATTACTTTCTTCATTATGAGTAACCTATAAATACATATTTCATATATTCAAAAAACTTCAGCCTCAGTTACAGTTTCAAAATTTCAAATAAAAAATGTAAAATTCATGCATAAAAAAAATTCTGAAAACCTAGAAAAACTGGAAAACAGTAACCTGGAACCGGCATCGGGGCTCCAAAGCAGTTGGGTCATGGATCATTTGAAGAATGAGGGGCCGTCGGGTGCCCATTTCGACTTCTCGTACATTGAAACGGAAACCGAGAAGGGCTTCAAGAAGAGAGCTTTTGCCATCAGACTGACCACCGATAGCGACAATCTCCGGGATCGGCAATTTCTCGCCGAAGGCCACGGCGGCAGCCTGCAGCTGATTGTAGGCTTCGAATCGGGTCTTGAGGTCTGAACCGAGTAGGGTTGACGATGGGTGGTCCGTTAATTGGTTGTAGTTCCTTTTGGAAACGAACGATGTAGATTTTCCCGCTGTTGGGGTTTTTGTTGGTGTAGTTAGGAAGGCTGAATTATTTGCCTTCGCCATTGCCGGCGGGGAAGGTCTGAGTGTAAAGCTCCGGCCGGTTTGTCTGGTGGAGGGAGAAAGTGGAATTTGAATTTGAATATGAATAAGAAGGCGGAAAATCAAATGAAACGGAACGATAGAAAGACGTTGCTGATATCTGAAGGAAACATTTACATGCCACTTGAAGAAAGCGGCTCCACAATTCCGCGCTTCACTTTTTTCTCTTTTTTTTCTTTCACAATGATATTTTGTTGGCAAAATAGCCAATTTTGTCTTATATGTATTTACGAACTGCCACATCTGTCCTATTCGATTAATTTTATACAACATTGTTACATTTGTATTTTCGACCTGCCACATTAGTCCTTCCATCCATTTTTTTGACAGAACCCAGTTAAGTTACTCACGTGTTGATCAAGTATGTTGATTTGCAGGGGTAATTTAGGGCATCTATCTTATTTCCCTCAAAAAAACACTATATAAATACAATGTGCGGCCATTTCCCTCTCAAATTGAAGAAAACAAAATTAGAGTTCTTGAAAAAAACCCAAAATCTCTCATTCATCTCTTTACATTAATTCTCAAATCAAACGTGGTTGTAGTAAAGAACATGTCCTGAAGACCTTAAGACAAGCAGGAATTCTAGTAGACTGGTTTGGGTTGTCAAAATTATAATGCGAGTTTGGTGATTTCAATTGGGTTTAGGGTTTTGTTGTAATTTTGGAAATTATATCTCAATTTGTCTTGTTTTGTTCATTGCAGCATCATGAACGGTGCAATTACTTCGATTGGTATGAGTATCCAATTTGTGTGAAGTGTTTAGAGTGGAAGAAAAAAACCAAAGATTTTGAAGGAAAAGTTGGTAGAAAATAGAGTTTAATCAATTACAAGTTTAGTAGCAGAATATTGAAGTCTGATCGAGTTGGAAATTTGGTTTTTTTTTTTACAGAAACGGGTAAAAAATCCTAGATAGAAAAGGTAAATAGGGTGAAATGATTTGGGAGTTGGGTTTTTTCGGAGGTAAGTAATGTAGAATGTCTATAATTCCCTTGCAAATCAACGCACGTGAGCATCACGTGAGTAACTCAACTGGGTTCTGTCAAAAAAATGGACGGAATGACTAATGTGGCAGGTCGAAAAAACAAATGTAACTATGTTGTATAAAATTAATCGAATATGACTTATTTGGAAGTTCGTAAATACATGTAGGACTAAATTGGCTAATTTACCAAATTTTGTTAATTGCTTTGTCAAGATGGGAATTTTGATTTGAAACGGAAAGTGTCAAAAAATTAGTAAACATGAGGATCCTAATACAGATCCGAAAAACTATTTAAACAATATTTGCTGATAATTTATACCAATAATATTTCTACTACTCAGCAAATCAATAAAGAATTCTAGTTGTCTGACTGTCAAAAGTTTTCAGACCAAATCAATGTCGAAATAATTGTCACTTGTCACCGGTGAGAACAAAGTATGGTTGAGGATTGAGGAGTTGAAACTAAAATCAAAATTAAGTTTTTTCCATTCGTCTGGATCTTTTAATTCGGTTTCCCGAAATCGAACCAACCTGTCGACCCGGATGAATATAGACAAAACCAATGCACACCGAATTGTCCGATCCAATGATTCTACGAGTCAAATCATCAATCCAACTCGATCATCTTCTCCAGCGATTTTTATCGAATTTTGCCTTCTGGATCGTAGAATCGTCCAATTCTATGATCCGACTCGCGATTTGACAACCTTGCTTTCTCACTCATCTTATGTCCCAATTTAATAAATGCGCATATTAAAAAGATAGTCGAATTAATTTTTAAGTGAAATGACCGAGACATTTGTGTTTATTGTGTTAATAAATAAAGTTGGAAAAAAGTGAACAAATGTTATGTTGAAGTTAGGAAAGTACAACTAATTTCAGACAATGAAAAAATGACTTTAGAACAACTAATTTGGGACGGAGTGAGTATATGTAATACTCATCCCATATGAGATAAGTTTGACAAGATTTACTAATATATAAGATGGACCTAAGAACTCATGGTCACATTGGGATATCGATTCATCCAAAAAAGAACATTGGGATATCCAATTGGCACAATGAGTACAGGGTTGCCAAGTAGGTAGTCGTAGGAAAAAAAATATTATGTCTTGAATTTATATCTCATCATCTGTCCCTTCAATAGATGATTGACATATGTTCATTACGGGTCCACCATTTCTTTTAGGTTATTGATCTTTTAATTAAGAAAATTGGCACATGTCAACTTCTTATTGATGGGACGAAGAATGAGACACGAAGGGTTCCACCATTTCTTTTAGGTTATATATCTTTTTAATTAAGAAAACTGACACATGCCACATTCTCATTGATAGGATAGGGAATCAGGCGCAGAATGGGATAAAGGATCCTTATCGGGTAGTCATGTGTGTTGTCATACCTATTAGTTGCGTTATGGGAAGCGAGCACGAGACGTAATATTAAAACGTGATACCCCATCACACATGGGGTCAGCCTGGAATTTGATTTGTATATAAGAATGGGTTTAAGCCTTATTGCCACCTCGAAAGATTCATTTTGGCATAGCGAGTCTGGTTGCCAAGTAGATGATCACGAGTTCGGTTGCAAGTAGGTTGTCGTGGGTATTGGCAGACCCCATGAGTCGAGCTTCCGACACACGGGCTCAGAGCATAACAATCTATGTTGCAAAAAAAAATTACATTTGTTATTAATTAGATGAAATTTTAAAATAGAATAACATCATATAAATCAAAATAATTACAAGAAGATTGAGATAGAGTGGAAGTGAGATTTCGTTGTTTACTCCTTATTCCTCTAGATCCCATAACCTTTGTGTATAAGATTTAGGCTACATGCATTCTAAATATATAAAGAAATAAGATTACCTACTATTAATGGAGGCTGATAGGATAGAGGGCTCTATCCAATATGAATAAGGAAGGCTCATATAGGGATGCATAAAGACATCCCCATCCAATATCCTAGCAGAGTTCATGAATGACCTGCAAACAACAGAAAAAGTGCTAAAACACGGGAATCATCTACTTATATAACTAAGGCTAAGCTTAGGATGTTCAAGAATAAGCCTTATATTGTTTCTACCTCCAAAGGTAAAGGAAAGGGAAAGAATCTCGAGGGCAAGCCCAATGAGAAATGCTTCAGATGTGGCCAGTATGGCCATTGGATGCGAGACAACCCCAAGCTAGCAAATTGTACAAGTATTATTTTTTCATTAAGTTTATTTTGAAGTTTGGATCTCCATCCCAGTTCAGCCCTCTGTGTAGAAAGAGAAAACTCGTGTATTATGCCAGCCATATCATCAATGGGCGCAAGAGTAGATACAATGCTCGTGAAAAAACATCTTGGTTGTTGAAAAGACTACCCAAAAACTTAAGCCTTACTTCCAGGCGCATCCAATGAGAGTAATGCAACGCTACGGCAAGTCATGCACAAAACGAATGCTTCAAGATGCATGCTCAAATAGCAACTTTGTTTTCTGCCACGAAAGGCACAAAAGGCACTATGGTGGCTGATTTTGTTGTATAATGCTTCGTCATGAGCCCCGTAAGTGCTCAGACAACACAAAATCCCGATTCACAACATGTTAGAAACTTACAATCGATGGCTCGACAGGAGTCAACAAAGGGGCAGGAATTTTACTAGAGAATCCTGAAGGTAAACATTTCTCCTATGCCTTGAAATATAACTGTAATGTCACTAATAATGAAGAAAATATGAGGCCTTGATAACGGGGTTGAAGATCACAGAAAACTTCAAATCAAGCAACTTCTCGTCCGGGGAGACTCGTAGACAGTCATTGACCAAGTAACCGGCAAGTTTGAAGCCCGAATTGTATCAAGGCTTGTGTAAGCCTTAATTACTAATGTGATCAATCTAGTTTTGATGATAACAAATCATTGAGTAGTTCTAATGTTTGTGTGAGTATGTGTTTATTGATAAGATCTTAATACTCACACCGACATTGATGAAAATGGTATGTTAACTTCTATGAACAAAAAAGGCATCATCATACAATAAAGAAGAAGCTACACTTTGCAAGACTCCATGACACAATCTTTAAGTTAATCCACAATATCTGGAAGCAATTGCTAAGTCAATAAGGAAGATCAAATGTTAAGAGCTACTCAAACACCAAAAGCACTACATCAACAAGTAGGCTCTTAACCAAAGAAGTGTTGAAGTCCAATACATTACAACATGGTGATTGCTATAGGACTTACCACTCACAAGAATAGGAAAAAAAAGGTTTCAAGTCAAAGCTCAAAGAAGAAATCAACTTGAAGACCTTAGAAGATTAGTATATGCTTATAGGTGTATCCTTGTGACTAATCTTCATTTGAGAATACTGGAAGTTTAAGTATAATTAAAGCGCATACTATTGCATATTTTTAAAACCTCATATTTACTTTGATTCAATATTTGAAAAGGTTTTTGAAAACTTATTTAAGTGTTGGTTAATGCCTAAGATCTTTAAAAGTTTTAAATATCTTTGAAAAACACTTAGGCATGAGTTTGAGAACATTGGAAATGTGACCAAGTGGAAAACCCACTTTTGGACTGAAGTCCAGTCGACCTAGGCCTAGCCTCTGACAACCTGATGAAGTCTAGTCGATCGACATGTGTTGTCCGGTCGACTGAGATGGTTTTTGTCCTTAGTCAGATTTTGAATATTCCAAGACTCCAACGGCTATATTACCTCGGACGACCTTTCTTTTCTTTGGATGACCGGACCACTTCATCCGGTCGACCGAGGTGTTTACATAAGCCTTTATTCTTTACCTCGGAAGCACTTCTGACGACCTACCTATGAGTTCGGTCGACCGAAGATGTCGCTTCAAGGAAAAAAATATAGTCGTTGTAGCTAGATTTTCTTGTGTATTTTGTCCCCTATATAAAGCTTCTAAATCTGATGTTTCATAACTAACCAAGTCATAAGAGGGCATATGCTATAGACATTTAAACAAGTCATCCAAACACTTTCAAGAGCTTTAAATCTTCATCATTATTCAAAATACATCATTTTGAGTTGAGCTTAAACATACATTCAATCTTCTATTCTCAAAAGTGATTAGTGCTTTCAATTGTATATCCAATCCATTGAGGGATTATTTGTAGTGAGCTTTTGTAAAGTCTCAAGGGTAAGAGACTATTTCCTTTCTCTTTGTGAGAACTAGCTCTTTGTGAGTTAGGAAAAAGCTCTTTGTGAGCTTCACTCTTTGTTAGTGTTTGTCCTCTTTCTGAGGTATCTCTTTGTGAGATTGACTCTTTGTGAGCTTAGTTCTTGTGAAAACTAGAAAAACATTTTGTGTGAGCAGAGTCCTTTTTGTGAGGCAAAAGTCATCTTTGTAAGGCAAGTGTAAAAGGTTGATCCCACCTTGCAATTTGTTGTGAAAGGAATACTTAGTGGTGTTGCCAAAATCCTTAGGTGTGTCCTAAGATATTGGATGTAGATCTTTGTGATCGAACCACTATAAATCATAGTGTTCGTTTTCTATAACCCTTACCCCTTTACTTTATAGTTCATGAATTGCTTTATCTTGTTAACATGATTACATGAACTTACTTGTTTAAGAGTTTGTTGTAAAACTTACACATACTTCCTAGTTTTATATATTGCTTGGTTTATCTACTTGGTTTTGGCCATATGACTTATGGTGTTTTATATTACAAGCTTTGCATATAGAGCACTTGACTTAGACTTTCCTTGATAATATTCATAGTATTGTGTGCCTATGTGTTGCATATAACACCTAAGTTATCTAAGTTGTCTTAACAATCAATTCACATTATATGCTTAATCAACATACTTGATGTTAAGGTGATCATTTAGGCAAAGAAGTTTTAGAAAAGCTAAAAAGTTTTAGAACCTAATTCACATCCCTCTTAGGTTCAAACCCTATCGGGTATTTTAGCTTGGTACGACAGATGCTACCCTGGTTTGAGTTCATCCAATTCGAAAAAGATCAAAGGTAAAAACAACATACATTCGGATATGCTCTCAAAGATCGAATCATATTCTTCCCTAGTAGGAGTTAAATTCAAAGGCAAAAACAACATCCACGCAGAAAGCTGAACCTAGGGGATTGAATTCTACCTTAGTATGTGTTATTGGATGAGAATCCTCACGTAAAAAACTTGGCTAATCCGAAAAAAATCTAAGTCTAAAAGGAATTGCATGAGTTAAAGAGCAGAAATCTATAAAGATAACTGTATAAACATGATAAATGAAGATAAAAAAGCATTTCGAGAGTTGTTTGTGTCGTCCTTGATCTTCTTCTTCGACTTCAATTTATAGGTTGTTCTAAACAACTCAATTTCTGCCCATGACTGTCATGATCTTGCAAAAGGATCATGTTCTTCGAGTTATGGCTATTATGAAAAATGTGGGTTGACTTTTCGTGTCCTAGTCGAGTGCATATTTAAGGATGTCCGTTTGTTATTGTTTTGCTATATTTTCTCGTGGCAGTGCCCTACTTCTCCTAATGTTGGCGTGTTTTATTGGGAACTAGATAAGCCTTGAGACTGAGTCAAAATCACGTGTAATAATTCCTTTTTAAATAGGGTTTGTTCGACCAACTTACCTTTATGGATGGCAATAGGGCAGATCGGGTATTTCAATTGGTATCATAAAATATTCTCCTTTTTGTAGGACTTACATACTAGGAGGATCTATGGCTCATAACTTTTCTACTTCTACCATAGATGACCATTCCCCATCTAGACCACTTTTATTCGTTGACTCCAACTTTACTTATTGGCAATATATGTTTAAATATTATGTCTTCTAATGCTTTACCTTGTTGAGCATTATAGAATAAGGTCATTTTGTTCCTTCATTTATCTTACAAGGTTTAAAAGTGCCAACGTCTTGAAGAGACTTTAATGAAGAAGACTTCAAAAAGATGATACTCAACTTCAAGGCCATGAACATTCTTTATTGTGCAATAAATGAAGAATCATTCAACAAAGTTCATGAAGGTGAAGATGCATACTCAATGTGGAATATACTTCAAGCATCCTACAAAGGCGAAGTTGAAGTGGAAGAGCCAAATGTGGAAATTCAAGTTTTGGGGACTCAATCATGTGAAGGAGAAATCAAATGCCAACCTTTAGTAAGCTCAAATGAAAATCTACAAATTGAGCCTTCACTAATGAGAAACTTGAAGAAAAGATGGAGAAAGCATAAAGTGATGATCTTCATATGGAGCTTAATTATGATGGAGACCATGAAGATCAAACATCTTGCCAAAGGAAGAGAAGAGATTGCCACTAAACTTCAAAGAAAGAAATTCAAAAAGAAGTGGCTTAAGGATTGATCATTCTCATGAAGACTTTATGTGGAGATTTTCAAAAAGAAAAAGATAAAAAACTCTCCATGACATTTGAATTCCTCAAAAGCTCAAAAGCTACATCTAGAAAGGAACCAAGATGTTTAAGGACACAAAGCATTTGCACAAGTGAGGAAAAGAGCCACAATGACAACACTCACCCCTTATCACTTGGTAAGCTGACAAAGGTATCAAACTCTCTTTTTCAATGCACTCTACTTGATGATATGCATAAATTGAAAAGTGATTTCCTTTAAATGATAATATCCATATAGATAACTTGAAGCATGATTTACATATTCTATATGTCTCTCTTGGTAAGTTATCTATGAGATGGAATATCATAAACTTGAATGATTTTTGTTCTTACATGTTTAATTCATCTAAGAATTATTGTAGTTGTTTTTATCTTGATATGGTTGATCCTAGTGCACACACTTGCCACTTGAGAAATAACATTGACAATGAAGGACCTTTCCAAAAGGTGCCTAGATGGTTTGAACCAATATATTCCCTATCGGGCGACATCCTCTCAAGTTTCCCTTGTAGGTTCAAAACGATCTAAACTTCACAACGAAGAGATGAACCCAAAAAAATGGCAAAACCGAGCTAAGACTCCAAGAAAATAGTCATGTGTCAAGGACTATAAAATTGTAGAGAGCTCATCAAGAGACATAAACTCATCCATCCATGATGACTCTACAAAAGACTACTCAAGGCACCTCATTGGACTTATAGATGAAGAAGATCAAATTGCAATCCAAAGTTCAAATTCCTTGAGTAATGAGGTAGAATTTTCAAATTCAACTCTAGATAGTGATCATGATATTGATGATCCTTATGTGCTATTAAGTGACTTATATATGAGTTGAAAATTATGGCTAAGAAGAATAAGATAACTTGTGAAAACTTGCTTGCTCACTAAAAAAAAGATCTTGCATACAAGAAGAGTATAATGAACTTATTGCCTCTTTACATGCTCTAGAGAAAGAAAAGGATTGCATGATTTTATTCATTGATCCTTTTGCTGGAATTTACATTTGATATATGTGCTCCAATTGGATTGGGCACTTAATTGGATTGGGCCGACCAATACTCGATTGGTCAAACCGGTCTGTTGAACCGGATCCAGTCTGTTGAAACGGAAAATCGGTCCAAGAATTGGTTTGATAAAGTGAAAATCGGACATGTTCTAGGCATGTGAGAGGTTGTGTGTAGTGGGAGTTGTGGGAGCCTTTTGAAGGGAAAATGGATGTAGTGAGTGAATTAACTTTCACCCCACTATTTCCCTTTTCTCTCATTATTCAATTGTTGGATAATTCATTTTCTCTCCTAACACACCATTGCTGTCGAAAATTCCTAGTGAATTTCACCAAGAACATCAAAAAGTTAGAAGAAAATTTTGATTTTTCGTTTTTTCCGGTTTTTGACTTAAACCTATATACCGAAATTCCTGAAGATTGTCTTCAACTTCGGAGATTTTTTACTAGCATTAGAGACACGAAGAAAAAGTTCAAGTTGATCTTGTGGATACCGTTAGAGACAGGAGTCGATAAAGATCGATTGTTGTTGGTGATTCTATAACATAATCAAAACAAAAATCGTTTATGTCATCCCGTAAAACAAAAGGTATTTATCCTAATCAAAGATCATTGGTTCTTACTCGTGAATGATCCTATTAGAAACGAATTCCGCTTTTAGTTTCCGTTGCACTTAGTTTAGGAATTCGAATTTCTTTCTTTTAGTGGTATCAGAGTTAATCACGAGTACCCAATCATTCTTTTATATGTTACTCATTTTTTAGTAGATGTTTAATGCATGACATATGATGTTTTATCTTTTTACAACCTCTAGGATTATGTTTAAGTGTTAAACTAGTCCTATAACGAATTGTTTGCTCGTGTTTTTTTTGTTGTTTTAAGCTTTCTGAAAAAGGTTCGGTCGACCGGAAGGGGTTCTTGGCAGACCAAACATTTCTAGAAAATGAGATTTTGCTACTGTCTAGAATTTAGATGACCGAAGAGAAATCCCGGTCGATCGAAGCTAGTCTGTTTCTGGGCCGGTCGACCAGAAATGTTCTTGGTCGACCGAGATGGCCTATATTTACACTGTTTTGGATATTGCCTTTATCACGGTCGATCGGATTATGGCTTTGGTAGACCGTACATGGACAAACAGTGTATATTTGTGTTTTATTAGCATGATTGTCATGTGAGCATGGTGTATAGTAATAACCTAAGACCAGTGATTTTTTAATAATACGACATGCGTGTCGTGCCTTCTATATTAAAATTATGATTGTAATTTTATCTCTCGAATGTAACTCGAGATTTTTTTTCTTCTTATTATGTAAAGCATAGAATATGATTTATTATATAAATTGCAAGAGCATAATTGAATCAATAAGACGGAGGAAGTCACTTGGAGGCGGAAGACTATAGATTAGATTTATTGTTTTTCACCTTAGACATGACTTAGGATTTTCCATTGGCTTGGAAAATTTGCATAGGGGGCTATTACTATACACATTTTATTTACTGTTTTGATGAATGAGATGCATATTTTTACAGTTTTGAAGCATGCGATGCATGCTTTTTAAGGCGTATAAACAATTTATACAACGTTTGGTGAGATCATTTAAAATTAAATCCCTCAATTTTAAATATATTAAGTCTATGCCTTCTTCGATTTGGCCCTCGTCAAGTCATAGATTGACAGTAATGTAGATTGCGAGGCAATATGCACATGTCTATCCGGGTGAGGCATAAAGGATAAGTTAGTGATATTCGCCGACAAAAATCTTGGGTCATACTTAACCGGATAGCCATATCCAGAGCTTTGTAGCCAAATATGCCTTGGGATTGGATATGGAGGCAAAATATCAGTTGAGATATGCATCTTGATGTACTAAGAATAATTGTTATTTACTCAACTAACCAAGAGTTGCTTAATTATGTAATTAGCAAATGTTGCTTACTTAAATAGCCATATCGCGAGCTATGTAGCAAAAACTGCCTCGGGGTTGGTGATATATGGATCTTGGCCTACTAGGAAGTTTTTGAACTTTCCGAATGAATATATGAGGGTTATTCATTTGAAGAAAATAATGGGAGAATTATTAATTAAAGACCTAATAATGATTTTAAAATAAGCTACTAAAACTTTGCAAAAATTCAAATGTTGCAAACTCCCTTTCATTGCGATCTGCCCTTGAGAAGGACAAACTTGAGGGAGGAAACTTCCTCGACTGGTACAGAATTTGAGAATCGTTCTCAAACACGAGAAAAAGTTGTATGTTCTCGAAGAACTTATTCCTGATCCACCAGTCGCGGGTCTACTGCCGAAAGAACTGCTTATCGTAAGCATTTAGATGATGCATTAGATGTGTCAAGTTTAATGTTGGTTACCATGATCTCTGAGCTTCATAAGCTTCAGAAGCAACATGAGGAAATTGGTGCATTAGACATGATTAATCATCTAAAATAACTCTTTCAGTGTCAGGCTCACCAGGAGATATTTGACGTGTCAAAGTCTCCGTTTCAATGCAAGATGGTAGAGGGAACACTAGTAGGAACTCACTTTCTGAAAATGATAGGTTATATTGAGAACCTAGACATACTGGGATTTCCTCTTAGTCAAGAGCTATCCACTGACTTGATTATACAATCGTTGTCTGAATCATACAGCCAGGTTGTATTAAACTACAACATGAATGAGGTAGACAAACCACTTCCTGAACTATTGAATACGTTAAGGACTGCTGAGAAGGAAATATGCAAGTTCAAAACCCTACTGATGGTTAATAACAGAGGCAAGGGTGTTGGTAAACCTAAAGGCAAGCCTAATGGAAAACCTAAGGGAAAACCTAGCCAATTCGGGAAAGCACTGAAAGCCAAGAGCGGTGTGGCTAAGGATGATACTTGTCACCATTGTGGTGAGCGGGGACATTGGAAAAAAACTGTAAGAGCTCTCTTGCAGGGAAAAAGATTGGAAATGGGGCAAATGTTGCTTCTGGCTCAGGTATTTTTGCTATAGAAATAAATTTGTCAACTATTACTTCCTCTTGGGTATTAGATACCGGTTGTAGTTCTCACATTTGTATGAATGTGCAGGGGCTGCAAAGGAGTAGTGAGCCGACAAAGGGAGAAATGGACCTTCGTGTTGGCAATGGAGCAAAAGTTGATATATTAGCTGTAGGAACTTACGGGATTGTCCTAGATTTAGATAATTGTCTCTATGTACCTACTTTAACGAAAAATATTATTTAAACTTCTTGTTTGGACAAGATGAGTTTTAATATTCATAGTAAAAACCAACGAATGTCGTTATCATTGAATAATATATTTTATTGTAGTGCAACTTTGATGAATGGTTTATATTTGTTAGACCTCGATTCACCAGTCTATAATGTAAATACGAAAAGGATTAAGAATAATGATTCAAATCCTACATACATATGACATTGTCGCTTAGGGCGTATAAACGAGAACCGCATTTCCAAACTCCATAAAGATGGATTATTGGAGTCATTTGATTTTGAATCATATGACACATGCAACCTTGTTTAATGGGTAAGATGAATGCTTCTCTTTTTACTAGAAGTGGAGAACGAGCAAAGGATTTGTTGGAACTAATACATAGTGATGTATGTGTGTTAGCCCTAACGACATAGTGATCAATCTTGTTTTGATGATAACAAACCCTTGATAGTTCTAATGTTTGTGTGAGCATGTTCTTAATGATAGGATCCTTATCACTCACACCAACAGTGATGAAAATGGTAAGTTAACTCCTTGTGTACATCAAAGGTATGATCATACACACAAGGAAGCTACACTTTGCAAGACTCCATAGCACGAGCATAAAGTCAATCCCCATGCTATGGAAGTACTTGCAAAGTCATGAAGAAAAAAGATCAGCATGTCAAGAGCTATTCAATTCAACAAGAGTATACTCAAGTGGTAGACTCCTTGACAAGAAGAAGTGTGAAGTCCAATACACTACATCAAGATTGCTAAAGAACTTTATCACTCAAGAAGATGTTGATCAAAGGCTTCAAGTAAAAGCTTCTACAAGATTTCATCTACAAGACTTGAAGACCTCCAAGAAGATTAGTCTAGTTTATATATGTATATTCTTTGTGACTAATCTTGTCTTGAGAATACTAGATACATAGATGTTTAAAGCTCAATTATGCATGTTTTCAAAACCTCATGTTTTACTTTGTTCAATTCTTTGAAAAGGTTTTGAAAACTAGTTTAAGTGTTGGTCAATGCCTAAGAACTTTAAAATGTGTTTTATATCTTTACAAAACACTTAAGCATGTACATGAGAACATTGGAAACTTAACTAAGTGGAAAAACCACTTTGGGACTGCAATCCCGTCGACCTAGGCTTGGCCTCGGAATACCAGAAGTAGTCAGTCGGTCGACTAGTGTGTTTTTGTCCTTATTCAAGTTTTGAATGTTCCAATGTTCTAATGGCTATACTTTCTCCGGACGACCAAGATTTATATAGGTTGACCGAGATGAGAATAAAGGGCCTTTACCTTTGATTTAAGGCACTCCGGTCGACCTACTGTCTAGTAGCGGTTGACAGAAGTTGTCATTTCTATGCAAAAAATATAGTCGTTGTGACCAACATTGCTTGTGTATTCTTTCCCTATAAATAGCTTATAAAGCTAAATTTTCATAAATAATCAAGCCATAAGAGGGCATAGGCATATACACTTCATAAACACACAAGAAAACGCTTTTGAGCTTAATTTCATATCCTTCAAAAGAATTTGTGTCGAGGTATAAACTTCATCTATCTTTATATTCTCAATAGTGATTAGAGCTTAAATTATAAATCTATTCCTAGAGGAAATTTGTATGTAAGAGAGCTTAAATTGTAAAGTCTCCTTTAAAAGAGAGTAGTTACCGTTTCTCATTTGTTGAGAACTAGTTCTTTATGAACTAGCAAAAAGCTCTTTGTGAGCTTCACTTTTGGTGAGTGTTTGCAAGTCCTATGTGTAGACAACAGTCTTCTTTGTGAGCCAAACATCTCATTGGTGAGATTGGCTCTCATTTAGCTTAACACTCTTTGTGAGTGGAGTCTTCTTTGTGAAGCACAAGTCCTCATTTGTTGGGGCAATTGTAAAAGATAGAACCCACATTGCATTTGTTGTGAAGGGTATCCATTAGTGGATGTTGAAATCCTTGGGTTTGTCCTAAGTTAGTGGATGTAGATTCTTTGTGAATCGAACCACTATAGATCTTTGTGTTAGTTTTCTCTATCCCTTACCTCTTTTCTTCATTGTTCATATACATGATATAACTTGTCTACTTGACTATATGAACATATGTTCTTAGGATAGAAAACTACACATGCTTCCTTACTTTATACAATTGCTTCACTTAGTCATCTAAGTTGCCTTGAACATAATTGGACCACCTTATGTGCATAAACAACATACTTGTTGTTAAGGTGAACACTTAGGAAAAAGAAGTTTTAGAAAAGCTAAAAAGTTTTTAAGAATCTAATTCACCCCCTATTAGGTTCAATACCCTCAAAGGGGTCTTTCAATGTGGTCCATTCAATATCCATGCAAAAGGTAGTTATCTATATTTCATTAACGATTATAGTCATTTTGGATACATGTTTCTTATGAAACGCAGTGTATCCGAAATTTATGGTTCGATCTATGATGAGTCACGCGAGCCTTCCAAACTCTTTTTTGGGGACATGCTTTAGAAGCAACAACTTTAACACTAAACAGAGTCCCATCAAAATCTGTTGAAAAGACACCATATGAGATATGGAATGGGAAACGTCCTAGTATGTCTTTCAAGAAGATTTGGGTTGTGAGGCATTTGTGAAACATCCAGCTTTGGACAAGCTCAGTCCTAAGTCGATCAAGTGCTTATTTTTGGGTATCCTAAGGAAACTAAATGTTACTACTTCTACATTTCTAACGAGAACAAAGTGTTAATTTGTTGCTCGAAAATGAGTTTTTTTGGAAAACAGTTTCTTTCTGAGAAAACTAGTGGGAGCCAAGTGGAGTTTAATGAAGTTCTAGAACTTGTTGAAGTTCAACCAAGCACTAGTGATCAGATGGAATATGAACAAGCTTTACAAGCTGTTGTACAGCTCGTAGATGAACATAAAATTTTGGATTTTTCAGTAACAGAACATGGTGATGTTATGTTTATTGATCATGATGAGCCTACAACCTACAAACAAGAAATGGCTAATCCAGATTCTGAGAAATAGCTTGAAGCCATGAGGTCTGAGATGGATTTATGGACTAAAGCAAACTTCTAGAAGCTGGAATCGACGTTTTGACGAAGCCGTACGCGAGTTCGATTTTATCAAGAATGTTGATGAACCATGTGTTTATAAGATGTTTAGTGGAACCTCGTTTGTGTTCCTAATTTTGTATGTGGATGACATACTACTTATAGGGAATGACATTTCAACCTTAGAATTTGTAAAGATCTGTTGGGGCAATGTTTCTCTATGAAGGACTTAGGGTGAAGCAAGCTTCATCTTAGGGGTCAAGATTTATAGAGATAGATCACGTAGACTCATTGATCTAAGTTAGAGTACATATATAGACAAAGTGTTAAATCGGTTTAGAATGCAAGAGTCCAAAAATGGCCTTTTTCTTATAGCACTTGGTACGATTCTTTCAAGACAACAGTGTGCTAAAACACTAGATGAGAAACGAACGCATGGGGTGAGATTTCATATGCTTCATCAATTGGATCTATCATGTATGCCATGTTGTGTACTCTCCGGATGTCTCGTATGCTTTGAGTACAACGAGAAGATACAAGTTAACATACAGTGAGCGCCACTGGATAGCCGTCAAGAATATCCTAAAGTACTTACGAAGGACTAAGTATACATTCTTAATCTATGGTGGGGAGGACGAGCTCATTGTAAGTGGTTACGCTGATTGCTAGTTTCCAACCAATAGAGACGACTTTAAATCGCAATCGGGTTATGTATTGTGCTTCTACAACTGAAGCTGAGTATATAACTTCATTAGATGCTGCTAAGGAGGTTTGGATCCGAAAGTTCATTGTTGAACTTGGTGTGATACCTAGCATTGCGAATGCGATTGATTTGAGGGCCATATCTCAATCAAAGGAATCACGATCTCACCAAATGTCAAAACATATACTCATGCGATATCACCTAATCTGAGAGATTATTGATGGAGGTGAAGTAAAGATTTGCAAAGTACATACGAACGATAATATCGCCGATCCACTGATGAAACCACTGACACAGCAGCAATGATCGCCGATCTATCTGTGTGAGCGGAGTCCTCTTTGTGAGGCAAAAGTCCTCTTTGTGAGGCAAGGTTAAAAGGTTGATCCCACCTAGCAACTTGTTGTGAAGGGAATACTTAGTGGAGTTTTCAAAATCCTTAGGTGTGTTATAATGAAGTGGATGTATATCTTTGTGATCGAACCACTATAAATCATCGTGTTCGTTTTCTCTAACCTTTACCCCTTTACTTTATAGTTCATGAATTTCTCTATATATCTTGTTAACATGATTACATCAACTTATGTGTTTAAGAGTTTGTTGTAAAACCTACACATGCTTCCTAGTTTTATATATTACTTGGTTTATCTACTTGGTTTTGTTCATATGACTTATGGTGTTTTATATTACAAGCTTTGCATATAGAACACTTGACTTAGACTTTCCTTGATCATATTCATAGTCTTGTCTGCCTATGTGTTGCATATAACATTTAAGTCATCTAAGTTGCCTTAACAATCAATTCACCTTATGTGCTTAATCAACATACTTGATGTTAAGGTGATCATTTAGGCAAACAAGTTTTAGAAAAGCTAAAAGGTTTTAGAACCTGATTCACCTCCCTCTTAGGTTCAAACCCTATTGGGTATTTTAGCTTGGTACGACACATGCTACCCCGGTTTGAGTTTATCCAGCTTGAAAAAATCAAAGGTAAAAACAATGTCCATTCTACTCATGACTGTCATGATCTTGCAAAATGACCATGTTCTTCGAGGTATGTCTATTATGAAAAACGTGGGTTGACTTCTCGTGTCCAATCTAGCAATAATCATTCTTTTTGGGAAAAAAAGGAAATCATTAGTTAAAGAGGAGAATTTTGCATGAACAATATTCATATAAACATAATTAATAATACTATAATATGGACGGGGCGGTGCAGGTCCGATCTGCCCCGTTATCGGTTCAGAGCGGATAAAATTTGTACTAAATAGTAAGGATAAAGTCGGGACGGGGCGGATCAAGTCTAAATTGCCATCCCTACTTACCTTACAGTCAATTGAGCGGACTAACCAAATTCCTGACTCTTGTGTCCTGATTCTAGAAGGTCGTCCTTTGTCTAGACTCGCCTTATTTGGGCAAGTTCGAGTGGCTAGTGATATATGCACCCGTTAATACCTGGGTGATGTCACATGTTGTCTATCAAGGGACCTGGACGCACCGTGATGCCGAGTGATCTTGGCTTTAAGCCCATTGTCACTCCCGACTGCTTGAATTCATCAAAACAGAACAAACGCTTTTCGATGGCACAATCGTAAATAAACGCAAATTTAAAGGCACAGGACGAATGCACGAAAGTCACTTATCATTGATTTGAATGCATTTTTTCATGAGTTAGAGTATAGTTTGTAGGCCCAAAATGATGAGGCGGAGGAGTCGTTTGAACGCTATGACAATGGCTTGTTTGCTGAATTTTTTTATTCCCCTATAAAAGCTTAAAAGATATTTACACTAGTGGTATGAGTAGACACCACATTTTGGACGAGGTGGGAAAACTCGTGCACTACAAAATACAAGTTATGTACATAAACTAACCGTCGTTTTCGGTCCTCTAGGATGTCTCTAAGACATCTGCAAAGTTATAGAATTTTTGGGACCGATTCAGACGCAAAACGGAAAAGGTGCCGGTTGGGGCGTCTTCTGCTGCACGGTTGGGGTGCAGCTACAGTGTTTCTTACGCACAGTTAGGGCGCTGCTGGGGCGTCTTCGGCACACGGTTGGGGTTGCTACAATCTTTTCTACGCGCAACAACAGTAATTCCTGCCCCGAGGTTTGCCGACGTTGTGCACCGAGCATCCTCACGGTTGCTGAGAGATGCTAGATTCGTGCGACCCGTGACAGTGACCTTTTTTTTTTTTGGGTGGGTTCGGCTCCGATCACCACCACGGGGCAGGGCAGGCCCTAGGGACCATATGTCGCTTATACGGGTAATTACAGATCACCCACCAACACAGCTCTCATGTCGGCAACGGAAATTGAACACTTACCTTTGTAAATACGTGCAAATTTTTACCAATTGAGGCAACTTGTTTTGGTTTTTTTTTTTTATATATCCTTGGTGGTATCTGCCGGTTGAAGTATTTTTGGGTACTATATCTGGTGAAAGTCCAAAACCTATCCCCCTCCGGCAACGGGCAACCCCTTGTGCTCTTATTATATCAGTTCCGTTCTCCATATTATGCAAGACGGCAAACACAAATTCTAACTACAACTCGAGTTGCTTTCTATTCTTGAACGGCAAATTCTAAGTATAGTTGATTGCTAGAGTTAAAAAAGTGAAAGCTTCTCCTAAGACTCGGTCCTTTCAAATTCTCACTATAATATTCTCACCTGTGGCTTTACTCTCTGTTCTCTCATTCCTCAGGTATTTTTTGGACAGCAGATGCTTTATTTCTTCAAATATTCCTTCATTCTTCTTCTTCTTTCCATCACTCATCATTGGTAACCAAATGATTTAATAAAATTTTGGTTGAATTTTGGCATTTTTCACTTGTTTGTAATTGCTCTGTTATATCACAGAAATCCCAGTACACAGAACAAAATGGGCAGCCTAATTAAAGAATTTGGAAAAGAGAACACTATAAATATCAAATCTTTAGTAGAGGAGGGAGAAAGAAGTTCCAAGCAGAGGAGCAATGGGAGCTTCAACCATTTTCCTTCTCTCAATTCTTTTAGCCCTCTTGTTTAGTCCCAGTTTTGCTATCAAAAGGGTAAGTTTTTATAGCTTGATAAAAAAAATTCTATTTTTAAATCCCCTCCAAGAGGATGAATAGTGGTTCTCGGCTTCCCTCTGGATGACTCAAACTCTGAATTCAAGGTCTTAACACTTGAGCTGCACTCCATTTTATCCGGACCCTTAGTTTATGTTTTTCGTACCCGTGTCGACACGACATGTGTATGAATATGAGATATTTACCGGATTTAGTCAACACCTTTTAGACACTTTGTGTTTGATGTTTAAGTACAAACACCCAAATATATACACATAACCGACACCCGTACCCGAGTCCGGGTAACATAGGCTGCGATTTGTTGTCTGCCTTTGATAATTTGTGAATATTTTGGTGGGCATTTAACAAGATAATTTTCCCTTTTCATGTGTTTTTTCTAGTCATATGTGGTATACTTGGGAGCTCATTCACATGCTGTACATATTTCATCTGCTGATTTGGATAGAGTAACAAATTCCCATCATGATTTTCTAGGATCGTTTTTGGGGAGGTAAAGTAAAGCCCGTTTCGTTAAAGTATCCAAATCATTAATTCTTTGCTGAAATGTTTTTTTTTAACTATAATGCATATAATGTGCTTCACCACTTTACAACAGCAAGGAGAAGGCCAAAGATGCAATTTTCTACTCGTATACGAGACACATCAATGGCTTTGCTGCAACACTTGACGATTCAGAAGCTGCTCAGATATCTAGTAAGAAACTTGGAAAGTTTACGTTTCTCGTTTCTTCAGAAGTTTGTTACCATTTAACTTACAGAATGGTTTATTTCATCTTATTTTAGACCATCCACAAGTGCTGTCAGTGTTTTTAAACCAAGGAAGGAAATTGCATACCACCAGGTCTTGGGAATTTCTGGGGCTGGAGGACAATGTTGGCAATATATATTCCAACTCGATATGGAAGAAGGCAAGATTTGGTGAAGATACCATTATTGCCAACCTCGACGGTGGTGAGTTTTCTTAGCTTGGTTGGATTGATTTCTAAGTCCTGTTACATTGATCATGAATTTGGTATTTCTCTAAATTAATTAATGTGTACTAACTACCATGTCTGAATCTGCATAATGCATTCTGAAAAGTATTCATATAACATGTTGCGTCTTGGAGATATTGTAGAGAGTGAAATGAGAGTTGCAGAAAGTAAATCATCCTTCTTGATTTACTACTATTAAATATGAACTTTTGCTATTGTTATCACTTTTGACTTTCTTGATCTTCACTTTTCTCTGATATATGATGAAATCAGGTGTTTGGCCTGAATCAAAAAGCTTTAGTGATGAAGAATTTGGACCGATTCCATCAAAGTGGAAAGGAGTTTGCCAAAATGATTCCGATGCTTCTTTTCACTGCAACAGGTTATAGTCCTTTATCCACCTTTTTTTTTCACTCTCCGTCTTTCCTCTATAGCTCCTAATAAGATACTTTGCTAAGGAGTTCTTTGAGCTAATCAACTCTAGTTCTGTCTGGTTAGGCTCCATATTGCACCTTTTGGAAAGTTGAGAAAAAGTGTTTCCTGTAATACAAAAGAATACGATATCTTCTTTCGTATAACTTTCCCAGTTGTATTCACCAAGGTTTACATTTGTTAATCATTCTTAGAAATCATAAATATCCTGGCTTAAATGGATATAAATGGTTGTATGTTCATCTACAGATGTCGAGGAATCTAAATTAGCAGAAACTTGTAAAATGAAGCATTAATAATTTTTGTTCGATTAGTATACAGTTAAGAGGAAAAAGAAACTTATGCTTTTAAGAAATGGACATGTTACAAAATGTTTGGTTCTTATAACAGCGTTCTGTGAGTATATTGGACACTTTCAGAACCGTATGCAGATGAATGTTTTGGATATGTAAAAGTTGACAGACAAAAAGTTTTCTCACTGAAGCATGGGACCTAGTTCAACCTATAGGCACTTACATCATATTGATAATTGTTTTACTCATTGGTACTTCATTAAAGTTACAGATTATTAAGTACAATTAGGGGGTGGGCGGTAATGAGCTCTGCTTTTAGTTACTACGGAAAGTTGGTCTGAGATTCCTTGCGGGCTTGAAATACGTATAGACTTCTGAATTTGAACTGAGCTGTTATTGAAATGTTTACCTTTACAAATGAAGGAAACTCATCGGAGCAAGATACTACAACAAAGGATATGCTGCTGTCGCGGGACCTCTTGATTCGTCTTTCCAGACACCACGAGACATTGATGGTCATGGATCCCACACCTTATCAACAGCAGGTGGAAATTTTGTCGGAGGAGCAAGTGTATTTGGATACGGAAATGGAACAGCAAAAGGTGGATCTCCAAGAGCTCGAGTGGCTGCTTATAAAGTCTGCTGGCCTCCAATAGGGGGTAGTGACTGCTTTGATGCCGATATTTTGGCTGGCTTCGATATGGCTATTCATGATGGTGTTGATGTGCTCTCGGTATCACTTGGAATAGATATTGGGGTCCCCTTTTTCAATGATAGTGTTGCTATTGGCTCCTTCCATGCTGTTAAGCGTGGAATTGTAGTGGTGTGCTCAGCTGGTAATTTTGGACCTAATCTTGGTACGGTTGTTAATGTTGCTCCGTGGCAGATCACGGTTGGTGCAAGCACTATTGATCGACAGTTTCCTAGTTATGTCATCCTTGGCGACAACATGCACTTCAGGGTTAGTTTTCTAATTGAGCTGATCCTTTTACTATTGATTATATAATCAATTCATTTTTTTCTTCTTGAATTTAACTAAAATATTTTTGCTTACAGGGAGAGAGCCTTTCAGTTGACTCACTGCCAAATGGAGAGTTCTTTCCGTTGGTTACTGCTGCATCTGTAAAAGCAGCTAATGCATCAGCAGACGATGCGTAAGCATAAATATATCTGTAATTCACGAAACATTTGAGTCTGATCCCTTGTATGTTAATCAATTTAAGAAACTGTTATATGTCGTTTCAGTAATCTCTGTATGGCTGGAACGCTGGACCCTAGTAAAGTGAAGGGAACGATCGTGGTTTGCTCGAGAGGAGTTAATGCAAGGGTGGACAAGGGCCAACAAGTTGCTTTAGCTGGTGGTGTAGGAATGGTTCTTGTAAATAATGAGGCATCCGGGAATGAAATTATTGCTGATCCTCATGTCCTTCCTGTTTCACATATCAGTTACACCGATGGAATTTCTCTCGTTTCATATATCAATACCACAAAGTAATCCACTAATCTAAGCTGAATGTTATGGAAGCTTTATCAAAAGAATTGGAAAAAGGAAAATTTATAAGGCTAAAAGTTACTGATTAATTACGTTCTCTTGTTGATGTAACATTAGGTTCCCATTTGCTCGACCTAACAATCAGCTTTCTTGTAGCTCTCCAATGGCTTCTATTACACCTCCAGTAACTCAACTGGGCACGAAGCCAGCTCCATTCATGGCAGCATTTTCATCCCAAGGACCGAATCCTGTTACACCTGAGATTCTCAAGGTTCTTAAAGAAATTTTATTTTTCTTACTTCCCTTCATTTTAATTTTTGATGAATCGACATTAATTTGCTTTATCATTATGTTTTCAGCCTGATATTAGCGCTCCTGGGGTGAGTATAATTGCAGCTTACACTGAAGCTGTAGGACCGACAAATGAAGATTTTGATAAACGCAGAGTTCTATTTAATTCTGATTCAGGTACTTCAATGTCTTGTCCTCATGTTGCTGGTATAGTTGGTCTCCTGAAAACCCTCTACCCAGATTGGAGTCCTGCAGCAATCCGATCTGCAATCATGACCACTGGTAAGTTTCAAAAAATTATGTGCTCCTAAAACTAGCCTCGCATTTTAAACTGGTTGCATATTTTTTCGCAGCGCGATATACATGTCATCTATACCCAAAACTAATCCTTGCCTCAACTCTCTTTTTGCAGCAAGAACACGGGATAATGTTGCTAATCCTATAAAAAATGCATCTTTTGTTGAGGCCACACCTTTTAGTTATGGAGCCGGACATGTAAACCCTAACGGAGCAATGGATCCCGGGCTTGTTTATGACTTAAACAACGATGATTACTTGAGCTTTATATGCTCACTTGGCTATAACGAAAGCCAGATTATGTTATTTACGGAAGGGCCTTATAAATGCCCCGAGCAAATTAGTCTGATGAACTTTAATTACCCTTCAATCACGGTTCCAAACCTCAAGGATAATGTTACAGTGACTAGAACTCTGAAAAATGTTGGCACCCCAGGTACATACACTGCTCGAGTTGTTCCCCCGGTTGGAGTTTCTGTGAATATTGAACCCGAAAGGCTCACATTTGTAAGAATTGGTGAAGAGAAAAACTTCAAGATTACTCTAAAGCTTGAGATCCCAAATGCAGCTAGAGATTATGTGTTTGGCAGGTTTGTTTGGTTTGATGGGAAGCATTATGTGAGGAGCCCAATTACAGTGAAAGCAGAATAGTTTTATTTTATTTTATTATTATTATAAGAAAATCATTTACTTTTAGTTACAAAGAGCTTATAAATTGAGAAAAGGGAAGCACCCAAATGACAAAAAAGCCTGTAAAAGGAGGTTCATTTGTGTCTATGGATTTCAATGTTTCAAGAACAAATTACAAATTCCAAAAGTCAAATTTCTCAAGATCCCCTACAGTTTCAATATGAAAATGTATAATCACTTTAATTTATAATATAAAAAAAAGTTTAATAACATGCTTTTTGTCTTGAAAAAAAGGAATGCCATCGACCTTCTAACAGGAAGAAATTCGTAATCCCCATAGAATAGTAACGGAATTAAAATGGGATTCTGTTCCTTTACGGGGATCTTTTCACGAGAAAGAACCAGTACCTTGTGAATAGAAATATTACCTTTTCGATCTAATTGAAATAGCTCGTATTATGCTACTTTGAATCACCAACGGCAGCCGCCGGACTCCAGTCTTTATCGGTATCCACGTGATCAACCTAGAGCTTGTTCGTCGAGCCTCTAATGCTAGTCACAAGTGCGTCGAACGTTGAAGACGATCTTCGGGAGCTTCGTTGTATGTGAAAATTAAACTCGGAAAATATAGACAAGAAAAACGATTTTTCTTTCTCTTTTGTGTTCTTGAGAGTGTGTTTTAGAGAGATAGAAAATCCAGTTAATTCTTCTTTTGCTCTCGGCTAGGAATGAATGTGGAATGAAAATTGAGAGTCAATTGTGAGAGTCAAGGCAGTCAAACTCGCGAGTTGACTCATAGGATCGTACGATTCTACGAGTTTTAAGGGACCTTACATGTTAGATCCTACATAGGATCAGTAATCAAGTAGGATCGGGGTAAACTCGTGGGATCGGACTCGGGAACGTAGGATCGTACGATCCTACGAGTCAACTCCGAGTTAGCTATTTTCTCTCCAATCTTTAGCTGTCGACCAATTTCTTCTCTTCCTCGTTCGATACCAATATCTTTTTTTCACTCTATTTTTTTTTGTCTCCGAGCTCTTCCTATGCCATCGCCTAAAACAACTAAAAGGTAATTCGAAACCCTAAACTCTAATTTGAAAAATTATGTTATTTAGTCAAATAATCAATGTTAACATCAATGTTAGCATCAATGTTATTGAATTTAGATTGCTTCAATTGGCCGAGGCCTGAGTAGATTTATTTCTATTTTTTTCCGGTAAATTTTTTGATAGTAGAAATTAAGTTTCATAATTCTGAGACACGGAACATAATATCATTTCCTATGACTCTTTCATGTGATGAATATTTGTTTAACACTAGCAAATACCCTAAGATTTTGGAAAATTTCATATTTTATCTAGAAGAATTAGGAGAGTACTGAATTAATTAATATTTTTTTAATTAAGTAGGATCTACGATTCGAGTTACGATTCTACGATAATAAGATCCTTCTACACCTTTCTGATCCTACGTAGAAACTCGAGTTTGTCTGCCTTGGTGAGAGTGATGAACAATTCATCATGTGGTGTTAGTGGAACCACCCACTAACTACATACTCACATTTTTCTCTCCCTTCACACACACACACACACTCCCTCACTCATGTCTTTGCCGATTTTGACTTGGTCCAACTGGTTCGGTCGACCAGAGAAATGGTTCTCGGCCGACCGGAGTGACAAACCGGTTCGGTTGACCAGAGACAGTTCTGGGTTGACCTAACCGGGTCCGGTTATGCCCAATCCAATTTAGCATGCCCAATCTAATTGATCACCTATATCAAATGTAAACTCAAAAAAGCTCATTCCAGTTGATTATAGAGTGCGGCCTATTAGGTATTTGCTATGTTGGCCATGACAACAATTGTCAACAATAATGAGAGGTATCTAACAACACATCATTACTCCCAATTCACAAATATTCCGGTGATTCAAGTAATAAAAAATATGATCTTTTGTACTAATCTTTTTCTCCTCGATATCTAGATTGAACACAAGTCATGGAGAATGTCACACTTGTATAGTTTCTTGATTCGCGAGTAGACTAATTAAATGACATTAATATCTTATATTAATTCACTTGTTTATGACCATGAATTAGTCTCACTCCATCAAGGGGCCCAAGATATCACTCCTGTTATATAAGAGGGACAAATCCCCTGTCTATCACACCTCATCCTATACATGGTTCATAAATACACCCAAAAAAATGCCTTTATAGCCCATCTAGTTACATACGACGTTTGACACCATCAAAGTATACCATTTGCCATGTAGGAAATCTCGTGTGATTTCAAGTTGAAGGATTCAGATACAAACAGAATCATTATAAGAACACTGTTATCATTCATATAACAATCCGTGAAGTGTACTTATAAGTGAGCCAGTCTAGTATAAAATACCCATGTGCTTGACTTAATATCGCCATATTTAATCACAACACATACTATTCTCCACACATTGTTGTTGTCTTGAACATTCCAATTTAATGATTGACTATGGACGTTTAGAATAGTTCAATGTAACAATTACATAACTATCTATTGACGTTATTATGTTTTAATACAATTGCACAACCGTAACTAAAACAATAATAATGGAATGCTTGCCTTTAATATTTTGTCACATGAAAATATACAACAATCTCCCACTTGCACTAAAGACAACAACCTTGCCTTTTAGTGCATACTGTAAATAAGAACTATCTCTAAGACCAGTCCTTTTGGTATCTAATACCAATGCTACAAGTATGACGATCATGTTGCTGCTATGTCAGCGACTTCGCTAGTGGGTCGACCATGTTATCGTCCGTATGTACTTTTCAAATTCTCACATCTCCTCTATCAATGATCTCACGGATTAGGTGATACCATTGTAGTATATGTTTGGACCTTTGGTGAGACCGCGGTTCCTTTGATTGAGATATGACCCCATTCACAATGGAGATCAATCCCACTCACAATGCTTGGTACCACACCAAGTTCAGCAATGAACTTCATGATCCAAACCTCCTTAGCAAGCATTTGATGCAGCTATATACTCAGCTTCAGTTGTAGAAGCGCAATACATAACCCGATTACGATCTAAAGTCGTCTCTATCGGTTTGGAAACTAGCATTAGTGTAACCATTTACAATGAGCTCGTCTTCCCCACCTTAGATTAAGAACGTGTTCTTAGTCCTTCGTAAGTACTTCAGGATGTTCTTGACGGCTATCCAATGATGTTCACCGAAAGTTGACTGGTATTTACTCGTTATACTAAAAGCATACGAGACATCTGGGCGAGTACACAACATGTCATACATGATATATCCCACTGCCGAAGCATATAGAATCTCACTCATGCGTTCTTTCTCATCCAGTGTCTTAGCACACTGTTGTCTTGAAAGAATAGTACTAAGTGCTATAGGACAAAGGCCTTTTTTGGACTCTTGCATGCTAAACCGATTTAGCACTTTGTCTATATATGTACCTTGACTTAGGCCAAGGAGTCTACGTGATCTATCTATCTCTATAGATCTTGACCCCCTAAGATGAAGCTTGATTCACCTAAGTCCTTCATAGAGAAACATTGCCCCAACCAAACATTGCCACTAAATTTTTTATAAACACAAGGTTCATCAACATTCTTGATAAAACCGAACCTGCGTACAACTTCATAAAAACGTCGATTCCAGCTTCTAGAAGTTTGCTTTAGTCCATAAATTGACTTCATTAGCTTACATACTTTATTGGAATTATTTGGATCGACAAAACTTTTGGGCTATATCATATACACGTTCTCATCATGGTTTTCATTAAGGAAAGCTGTTTCGACATCCATTTACCAGATCTCATAATCATAGTATGCAGCTATAGCAAGCAAGATACGAATGGATTTGAACATAACTACAGGGAAAAATGTTTCATCATAGTCAATACCATGAATTTGTATACAACCTTTTGCGACAAGTCGCCCCTTGTACGTTTGAATGTTCCCTTTCATATCAATTTTTAATTTAAAAACCCACTTGCACCCTATCAGGGTTACCCACTCAGGCGCATCAACCAAGATCCATATTTGGTTAGTGTACATGGAATCCATCTCAGATCTCATAGCCTTAAGTCATTTCCCACAATCTGGACTAGTAATTGCTTGTTTGTAGGTTGTAGGCTCATCATGATCGATAAACATAACATCACCATGTTCTGTTATGAAAAATCCAAATTTTTCTGGTGATCTACGAGCTCTACTAGACCTACGCAATTCTTGTGTTTCTGGAACTGGCTCCACAACAGCTTGCACAACTTGTTCCAATTCCACCTGGTCACTTGTGCCTGAAACTTCACCAAGTTTCGGAACTTCATTAAGTTCCATGTGGCTCCCACTTGTTTTCCCAGAAAGGAATTTCTCTTCCGGAAAAACTCTGTTACGAGCAACAAACACTTTGTTCTCGTTAGGGATGTAGAAATAGTACTAGTTTAATTTCCTTATGATACCCCACAAATATGCATTTGACCAACTTTGGGATGAGCTTGTCCAAAGCTGGACGTTTCACAAACGCCTCACAACCCCAAATCTTTATGAAAGAGATACTAGGACGCTTCTCATTCCATATCTGATATGGTGTCGTTTCAACAGATTTAGATGGAATTCTGTTTATTGTTAAAGCTGCTGCTTCTAAAGAATGTCTCCAAAAAGAGTTTGGAAGGCTCGCGTGACTCATCATGAATCGAACCATATCTAATAGAGTTCGATTTCTCCTTTCGGATACACCATTCCATTGTGGAGTAGCCGGTGGAGAAAGTTGTGTAACATTCCACAATTATTTAGATAATCACGAGATTCTTGACTTAAATATTCCCCACCTCGATCGGAGCAAAGTATCTTAATATTTTTGCCAAGCTGGTTTTCTACTTCATTCTTATACTCTTTGAACTTTTCAAAGGCCTCAGACTTGTGTTTCATAAGTCCAAAATGACTATAATCGTCAGTAAAAGTTGTGAAATATAGATAGTCACCTCTTGCATAGATATTCAATGAACCACATACATCACTAAGTATTAGTTCCAACAAATCCTTTGCATGTTCTCCAGTTCTAGTAAAAGGAGAAGCAGTCATCTTACTCATTAAACAAGGTTCGCATGTATCATATGATTCCAACAATCCATCTTTGTGGAGTTTGGAAATGCGATTTTCGTTTATATGGCCTAAGCGACAATGCCAGAGGTATGTAGGATTAGACTTTTTAGTCTTTATCCTCTTTGTATTTATGTTATAAACCGGTGAATCTAGGTCTAACAAATATAAATCATTCACCAATGTACCACTACAATAAAAGATATCATTTAATGATAACGAAATTCGTTGGTTTTTAATATGAATATCAAAACACATATTGTCCAAACAAGAGATCAAAATAATATTTTTAGTTAAAGTAGGTACATAAAGACTGTAAAACACAAGAGGGGGTGAATTGGGTTTTAACTAAACTTGGCAACTTTTTCGAATCTTTGCAATGCAAGTGAAAGTATAAGCAATATGAACCAAGGCTAAAGCAAAACCCAATCAACAAGACAAAGGATTTATAGTGGTTCGATTCACTTAGAATCTACCTCCACTACCTTGAGCCGCACCCAAGGATTTCAAACACTTCACTAAGAAGATGCCCACACAAAGTAGGACTTTTACAATTGCCCACACAAAGTAGGACTTTACAACCAAAGGATGCCCACACAAAGTAGGACTTACAATAATAACCCTATCACTAAGAAAGGGAATTAAGAAAGGTTAAGTACAAGGTTGTTCACTCTTCTAAGTGAAAGATATAGTACCTTTGAAGCACAAACAATTTAGCTCTTGAACATATGAAGTCCACTCTTTGTCTTGCTTTTTGAAAGAATACTCTTGAATGCTTTTTAGATCATAAGGATGAAGAGTATTTTTCTTTGAAAGTGTTTAGACTTGATAAGATATCAATGTTTTATGTTTGTCAAAGTCTTAGAATGATTTTCAGCTTTAGAGTATATATACATATCAAAATATGGCTGAAAATCGAGTCTCCAACTGTCAAATAACGGCTAGTAAAAGCAGAGTTCGGTTGACCGCTCACGCACTTCGGATGACCGAAGGTCACCTCGGTTGAGCCGAAGCCAACCTCGGTCGACCGTCCAAGCCACTTCTGGGTCGACCGACCATGCCTAAGGTCGACCGAACCTCATCAACAAATCTCTCGCTTTCTCTTGGTTGATCCGATCTTGAGCTCGGTCGACCGAACCTTTTCGAGCTCGAGAGTGTTGATTTTTCACACGCTTTTGAAATCTTTTGAAGTGTAAAAGGTTTTCCCAAAAGGTAACAAGTAAGAACACTTGAAAAACCATTTTAAATACTTATACTTTGTAAACAAAGGCTTTTTGGATAAGGAAACTTATTTGAAACTTTTGCCTTTTGAAAACGTGTTTGTGTGCAAGCAAGACTTGAATGTAGAGCATATGTTCATGAGAGCTTTGGTTAGAGCTTTCTAAGATTGCGACTAATGACAACAAAGCTAAACTAACCAAACCTAAGTCTTCAATCTTCAATCTTGATGGATGAGCCTTGTATATCTTTGAATCTTGATATCAATGGCTTTCAATGGCTTGATTGAAGTACTTAGAGCTTCCTACAAGATTTCCAATATTCTATCACAAAGATTAAGATCATTAGACACAACATCAAATGTTTGTCCAATATCAAAAACAGAGTTCGTTCGCCCTTAGGGCTTACAATCTCCCCCTTTTTGATTATGACAAACTTTGATGTAATAAGATAGAATATGGACAATGTAAGTACATGGAAGCATGGCAAAAGGATCTAAGAACAAATAAGTACAAAGACTAATGCTTAGAAAATACCAATTGTATACGATACCAAATGCAAAGACAAATATATGCAAAGACATAAGCACTAGCATTATAAGTTCTTTTGCCATAAAAACTAGGGACTCATAGAAGAGCCCTATTTACCAACCATCCTCCTTGCCTCCTTCCTTCCATCCAAAAGCAAGTTTTGAGACAAATAATATATATAAACATATAAAAGCTCCCCCTCAAAACATGCCGGGTGAAAAGATATAATATAGATAGAAACATGTTAAGAAAACTTCCTTACATATCTTTTCCCTTTTTCTACATTCAAGCTAGAAGTATGTAAAGATAACTCCCTAAATTTCTCCCCCTTTGGCATAATCAAAAAGATTTCAAACACCAAAGAAAATAGACAGTTAAGAACATGGGAACATGCTAGTAAACACAGCTTGAATACATCCAACAACAAGAGTATGTAATAACCATAAAATTCTAGCACATCAACTACCGGTAGCTATTAAGTCCGCTTTGGTGGTGGAAAAGGGATACACATGCTTGTTGTGATGCTAAGACAAAAGGAGATAAGGAATAAAACTTAAAGGAACAATCTCCCCTTTTATCAAACGTACCATGTTAGCTATTTGAGATGGAAACAAGTTGAATACCAATTGTAATAGTCATATGCACATAGATACCAATTGTGAAATACATTTGAAAATATAGCTAACAAGAGTTGGAAGCAATACCATAAATACATAAGTAAAGCATATGTATTGCAACCAAAAGATTTAGAGGAAGTATAAGATGACACTTCAAGTACATCCCTCTAATAAGTTAATGGTTAGCTAAATGAGTATTTCAACTCTAGAAGCTAGACTAACCAAAAACTCTAATGAGATCACAAAGAATATGAATAACAATTGTAAAGAATATGATCTCATGTTTATTTAAGGAGAAGACATGTTAGAATATGAACTTGTATTACATGTGTGACTCCCAAAAATAACTCACACATATTGGCTAAATGATATGAAAGATGAAAAACCAAGCCAACAAGTGTTAATATCTCTAAATGATGCAACATTTTAACATGATGATCAAGGATGATAAAGATCAAGCACATCATGTTAAACATATGTAAATGAGGATCAAGCACCAAAGAGATATGGTATGTGCATTCTTGAAGATATTGATACCAATTGTGATTGTGTTTGTACTTTAAGCAATTAAGATCTTATAAGTAGAACACAAGACACATTATCAAGATAAAAGAACCCATGCACATAAAAACAGAGAGTTTCAATAATCAAGTTTATGCTTTTAAATCATCATTCTTGTCAAGTTTGGAATGAACAATAAGCATTTTGACAAGCAAAATATGATGTACATAAACCATTAGCAAAAATGCACAAACTCTCTTTGTCTTACAAAGACTAGAAGTATATCCTAAACTACTTGCACTAACAATCCACAAAGTGATCATGCAAGTTGAAAATTGAATGAGCAAATACTTCTTAGCCATTTAACTAAACTCATCATAAAGGAATGTTATAGCTCATAAGGATAAAAAAAAAACAACATAATGACCACTAATCAAAGGATGAGTTAAGCCTTGTACCTCAACGCTCTTTGAGCTTGGACTTCTTACCATTTTGGTAGATCTTATTTATCAACAAGTCCATTGAGGCCTTTTGTGTGATCACTTTCATTGATCATCACAATTTTGTAATCCTTAGCATTTGACTCTTTTCTTGGAGTCTTAGCTCACTTGTGCCATTCCTTGTAGTTCATATCTTCTTCTTGAAGGATAGAACTCTTTGTTACCTACAAGGAATTCTTGATAACAAATTTGGTACCTTTTTAAAGGTCCTTCATGATTAGCTCAATATCATTAAGTAACACATATATGCTTAAGGATCATGGTTATCAAAAACCAAAACAACTAGATAGATTCTTAAATGAATATGACATAACAAAACAAGAATCAATCAAGTTGCATATGCTACATCTCATAGATACCTTAGCTCAATAGACATGAATAAACAAGAGCATACTAAAGGTCATCTATATAATTAATGAATTCAAGCATGTGAGATGCAACATTTATATAAGAGCAAGCATGTATATATATCAAAAACACTTAACTCATTAATCAAAGTGTTATGAGAAGGTGAGTTTGATACCTTTGCTTTCTTACCAAGTGATGAAGACATTGGATTGACACTTTGGCTCTTGTCATCACTTGATGCTTTGCTCTTTGTATCTAAGCAACTTGGTTCTTCAATTGATTAACATTTGAGCTTTGAGAATCCAAGTGTTAAGGAGTGCTTTTGAATTTCTTCCTTTGGCACATCTCCTTTAACTTCTCCCCAATGCCACTTCTTTTTTTTGAATCAAGTCCATTGAAGCTTTGTGGCATTCATCTAACTTATTAGAACCTATAAGATCAAGGGAGGAGTAGCTTTTGGTACCCACTTTTGTTTGGGTCCATGGGGGTTAGTTGAAATACGTTTAACTTTCCAAATAGTTTTTACCCCCTTTTCAATCTTCTTCTTAACACGGCATCTAGCATTGGTATGACCATGTTTACCACAATATGTGCAACAAATGTGTGGCTTAGAAGATTTGTGAACATGCTCATAATATCTATTTTGCCTATGTGAGGAACTAGCATGCACAAAGTTATTCTTAGGCAACTTAGAAAAGCTAGCATGATCAAAGTGATTAGCATTATAACCAAGACCATGTTTAACATTTGAAGCACGTTGCATATCAAGAATATGATCAAGCTTTTTTTGTTCCTTTGGAGAACTTGTCAACAAGTGATGTAAGCTCAACAACTTTGATTTTCAAACTATCAAATTCAACAAGTTGACATTCAAGAGATGACATTTTATCACATGCTTCTATGTATTGTAATGAAGATGTTTTGCAAGTAGTAATGAGATTTTCATTTTCATATTTCAAGCATTTAACATCATCACACAATTTTTCATTTTCATTAATCAACTTTGATCTTTCATCAAGCAAGGATTCAATTTTAAGCTTCATCTCTTTGTTTTGCTTTGCACATTTTTTCATTTGCTCATACATATCATATAAAAGCTCATTAGGATCTTCCTCATCATCATCATCATTAGAATATGAAGGGGAGGGAGAAAGATGTACCTCATTACCAAAAGCCATGAAGCAAACATTTGAGTTTTCCTCTCCTTCTTCATTTTCTCTCTCATCTTGATCCCATGTGCATAGCATGCCCTTTGCATTCTTTGATTTGAAGAATTTTTTTCTTTTTTGTCTTCCTTGAGGCCCTTTGCTTTGGCGGTTGGGCAATTTCCTAAGAGATGTTGATTGCTTCCACACTCATAGCATTCCATCCCATTAGGATTTAGTTCTCTTCTATTTTGATGGAATTTTCTTCCTTTCCCAGGAAAACATCTTTTTCATTCGCTTTTACCATTAAATCCATAGTCTCATCATCTACATTGATGTCTTCTTCATCACTTGAATCATTGGAATCATCAACATCAAGAATAGCCTTTAAAGCACCACTCACTTTTGCCCTTTCAAGATGCTCATTCTTTTTGTGTGTGAGCTCATAAGTGAGAAGAGAACCAATAAGCTCCTCCGTAGGATATGTTTTCAAATCCTTGGCTTCTTCAATGACTAGAGCTTTTCCTTCCCAACTTTTGGGAAGAGAGTTGAGAATCTTCCTATTTATTTCACCCAAAGTGTAATCTTTACCATATGACTTCAAACCATTTACCACATTGGTGAATCTTGTATACATCTCATTAATTGATTCATTTGGCTCCATGGTGAATAGCTCAAACTCTCTAACTAGCAAATTCAACTTTGACTCTTTCACTTGATTTGTGCCTTCATGAGTAACTTCAAGCATTTTCCACATGGCATGAGCCGATTTGCTTCCACGAACACGGTTGTACTCATCCGGATTCAAGGCACAACTTAGAATGTTCATAGCCATATAATTTCGAGTCATTTTCTTGGACTCAACTTCATTAAGCTCATTATCCGGTTTTGACATTAAAGTACCATCAACAATCTTCAATGGAATAAAAGGACCTTCTTCAAATATATGCCATAGAGAATAATCAATGGAGCACACATATATCTTGAATCGGTTTTTCCAAGCATTATAGTTGTTTCCATCAAAGAGTGGTGGTCTATTTGTAGAAGAACCCTCTTGGTAGGCTAAAGCGGAAATACCGGCCATGATCTTTGCTTCTAGTGGTTAAACTAAAATTGAAGACGAAGCTCTGATACCAATTGTAAAACACAAGAGGGGGGTGAATTGGGTTTTAACTAAACTTGGCAACTTTTTTTCGAATCTTTGCAATGCAAGTGAAAGTATAAGCAATATGAACCAAGGCTAAAGCAAAACCCAATCAACAAGACAAAGGATTTATAGTGGTTCGATTCACTTAGAATCTACCTCCACTACCTTGAGCCGCACCCAAGGATTTCAAACACTTCACTAAGAAGATGCCCACACAAAGTAGGACTTTTACAATTGCCCACACAAAGTAGGACTTTACAACCAAAGGATGCCCACACAAAGTAGGACTTACAATAATAACCCTATCACTAAGAAAGGGAATTAAGAAAGGTTAAGTACAAGGTTGTTCACTCTTCTAAGTGAAAGATATAGTACCTTTGAAGCACAAACAATTTAGCTCTTGAACATATGAAGTCCACTCTTTGTCTTGCTTTTGAAAGAATACTCTTGAATGCTTTTAGATCATAAGGATGAAGAGTATTTTTCTTTGAAAGTGTTTAGACTTGATAAGATATCAATGTTTTATGTTTGTCAAAGTCTTAGAATGATTTTCAGCTTTAGAGTATATATACATATCAAAATATGGCTGAAAATCGAGTCTCCAACGGTCAAATAACGGCTAGTAAAAGCAGAGTTCGGTTGACCGTTCACAGACCTCGGATGACCGAAGGTCACCTCGGTTGAGCCGAAGCCAACCTCGGTCGACCGTCTAGCCACTTCGGTCGACCCGACCATGCCTAAGGTCGACCGAACCTCATCAACAAATCTCTCGCTTTCTCTTGGTTGATCCGATCTTGAGCTCGGTCGACCGAACCTTTCTCGAGCCTCGAGAGTGTTGATTTTTCACACGTTTTGAAATCTTTTGAAGTGTAAAAGGTTTTCCCAAAAGGTAACAAGTAAGAACACTTGAAAAAACCATTTTAAATACTTATACTTTGTAAACAAAGGCTTTTTGGATAAGGAAACTTATTTGAAACTTTTGCCTTTTGAAAACGTGTTTGTGTGCAAGCAAGACTTGAATGTAGAGCATATGTTCATGAGAGCTTTGGTTAGAGCTTTCTAAGATTGCGACTAATGACAACAAAGCTAAACTAACCAAACCTAAGTCTTCAATCTTCAATCTTGATGGATGAGCCTTGTATATCTTTGAATCTTGATATCAATGGCTTTCAATGGCTTGATTGAAGTACTTAGAGCTTCCTACAAGATTTCCAATATTCTATCACAAAGATTAAGATCATTAGACACAACATCAAATGTTTGTCCAATATCAAAAACAGAGTTCGTTCGCCCTTAGGGCTTACATACTACTCATGCACTACAAACCAATAGTTATGTCAGACAATCGAGCATAAAACGAACAAGACCAAACAAGTGAAAAATAATAGCTAAGCTAAACAACTATACTCTTTACATCTAAGCATTTCATACAACCGAATCCACGTCAAGCACGTCTGCCGTACAATATCCTCGATTACACAATTTGCTTAGAAATTACGAACATAGTTATCGCTATGACACTACAAATCCCACGATTGATCTCAATTATATATTCACAACTCTATACCAATAACTGCAATGGCCCTAACAGCAGGCCTGATAGGAAGCCCCAGACTTATATTAACACATGAGTTCAGTATAACCCAGGCTTTTAAGGATCTATTCTTATTGTGTCATCGCTCATCACCATGAACTCCACAACAACCATTACAATCCCAATGATGGTCTCATCAGGTGAAGGCCCAAACATTTCTTAACACATCACATGAACTCACGGGTTCAACAGACAGAAATAATTGAATGAATCCTGCTACAAAGTAGATCCTAGACAAGAGCTCAAAACCGGGGCAACGACTCGGTCGACCAAAACTAGATAAACGACAACGACTAACCAAATCATATGAAAGACTCCAAGCATAATTTAATCAAGTATAATATAACAATTTAACATGTATGAAACAATTTATAAACAACATAATCTAAAGAACATATGCAATGCAACACATCTATAACTTCATCCAATTTTTGTATAAAAACATGTAAAAACAATTTATAATTGATAACCAAACTTAAAGGTACTGAAAATATGTAATTTAGAGTTCAAAAAGCAAGGGGGTAAGATCCTTACCTTGTTGAATTCACAAATTCAAGAAAAGTAAAGCAGAAATTCGTAGCATAAAATCAGCCACACTCAAACATGGATATCTCTCGGCTCATAACTCGGATTGCCTCCCCGTCAGCGCTCACTCGTAGGAAATTTCGATATCTTCGTTTTGATATCTTACGGGTCGAAAACGGACGACGTTAAGGCCTTCAAACACTCTGAAAACTTTCTGCCCAGTTTTTACGCCAACCCAGAAAACACTGAACTTCAAACTTAAATTACTCATGGAACATAACTCCAAACGCTGATCCGTCAACTCCCAGACGTAGCTTGTTTTGGCTTATCAATTTCCATATAAGGTTCGTCGAAATCCGATAAGAATTGCATACTTGAAAGTCTTTTCAAAGTTGCTAGAAAACTCCCTTTTTCTTTTGCACCACACGGCTGCCCCAGGAACCGTTTCTCCTTCTATTGCTTTTGGCACGATTCCCTAGGCTGTAGATTGCCTCTGTTTTTTTCTTTTATTTATTTGTTCCTTTTTATCCAAAACCCACGAAACCCCTGAACCTTCCTTTTTCCTTCATTTTTAATTCCTTAAGTTAATTTTCTATTGTTTTGTAACTTCTTCCTTTATCTTCTTCTATTTAATGCTCTCAATCTCACAGTTTTTTTTTTAATTCTTTTTTTCTTATTTATTGTATTAAATCAAAATTCAATTCTACATCTAATCAAATTACTAATCTAGGTGAATTACAATTAAATCCTCAACTAGAATACGTGTGCGAAACGCTCTCAATAAAAGTACACGAAAAATAACACGTCACATGTTATAGAATAAAATGGACACGGAGTCACATAACCGTACGAAAAATATTACGCCTACACAGTTAATCGCGAAAAATTAATTTACACGCTAAAAATGACGTAAGGAAAAGTTACGGGTTTTACAGATGACCTTTTGGCTTGTACTATGGAGACTTGCAAAATGAAAGTTCTTCTTGTTTGAAGAATAACCTTTGAAATCCACAATAAGATCTTTCTTTGATTTTGCAATATCTTTCAATGCTATTGTAAATGACCTTTAAGCTTGTGCCATTGAAGACTTGCAAAATGTAGCTTCTACTTGTTGCAGAATGATCTTTGATGTCAACAAGAAGCTACATTTCAATGCATGTGTGAGTTCATAAATCATATCATTGAAACACAAGCTCACACAAACAGTAGAACTTCTAAATGTCTTGTTATCACCAAAACAAGATTGATCACATTAGCCCTTAGGGCTTACAACAAGCCATCCCGACTTAAGTAATGTCTTGGTTTACGTTGCCAAAAGACACCCTGGAAAAAATCACCAAGATGATCTGCCGGTTTCTTTGGGGTGGCGACGAAAATCACATAAAGATATGTTGAGAGCACGGGCTGACTTGTGCAAGCCAAACTCGCATTGAGGACTAGGATTTAGGGACCTGGGGCCTTCAACAAGGATTTAGTCGCTAAGCAAATTTGGCGTATCATCCAGAACCCCTTGTCCATTTGCTATCGAATTGTTGAGGCAAAGCATTTACCCTCAATCGCTTACTGAATGTGACATTGCGGCGGTGAACGTCCCTTATTTGGCAAAGTATCGTAAAAGGGAGAAAGCTTCTCCTTTAGAGATTGGCTAGCGAATTGGAGACGGAATTAGAGCTAGTGTGTGGAAGGATAAATGGCTTTCTATGCCTCATTACTTTAATCCCTGGGAGCCTCTTAACATGCCTTTCTCTCAAAGCATCATGGCGGTTTCTAGCTTTATTGTCTATCAAAAGGTTGCTTGGGATGTTGACTACCTCCAACGGTGCTTTAACTCGTATGAGGTCTTCGAAATCCTTAAAATACCTTTATGTGACTACTGACCTCACCTTGCTCGGGCTTACTAAAAAAATGGGTCATTCAATGTGAAGTCAGCCTATCACCTCCGAGTCGAGATAAAAGGTAAGACCCGGTCAAAAGCCTCTACCTCAAGGGAGCCACCCTCAAAATTTTGGGACCGAATATGGCGACTTCCTGTCACCAAAGCTTCAAGTATTCGTGTGGACGCTCTTTCAAGGTATACTACCCACGAGCATAGTTCTATCAAAATGGGTTAAAACCATTCTCCACTCTGCCTCTTATGTAAAATGTAGCCTGAGCTGGCATGTCATACGATTCTCGCTTATCTTGCGGCTTTGGGATGTCTGGCACCTTACAAGATTTCATGCGGAAAAATTGCTTTTACATGGAGCGTTCCCATTTGCTCTCCTTGAAATACTTACTGGAGAAGCAGAAACAACAACCAAAATTTTCTACATAGCCTGGACCTTATAGTGCAACAAAAACATGACTATATTTGGGGGAGTAAAGCGCACTTTTGATGAAATTTTATGTATAGCCCTCTTGGCAGCGACTAAATACATTCAATTCATAGAAACAAAATTACATTGAACATATAAAAATACAAACTCCCGATTATTCAAACCCTAATTCTTTCTAAATTTATGTTCAATCGTTTTCCATGGGGATGTGTTGCTGCATGATGCATCCGAGATCGTTTGTCGGGGGGAGCCTCCACATTAATCTCTTCCGGTGATCTTGAACACTGACCGGCTTCGTCCACAGATCCTCTTCCTTCGTACCCAAAAATATGGCACAGACGGATAAAGAAAAATTACCCTTTCCTTTTGTACCACTTAGCCCTTGGATTAACCTAATGTAGAGTTATATAAACAAAACATGTAAGTTATGAAAACATTGAATTAATACTTGGGTGCCGTAATTACATGCAACTTACCGTAACGTATTCCTCCCACTGGGCCTCAGCACCGTCCAAATCAACAATGTTGGTCCTACCGTCGTACTTAAACCAAGGTTTGCGATTACGTGCTTCAAAATCCCAAAACCGCCTACGCAGTTTTGCTAGACCTTCGTCGATCATCGCTATTGTGAATTGTCCCCCAATGACGGAGTTCATTCCGTAAATAATTTCGTTGTACCAATCGGCCCAACGTTTTTCACCAGGGTAACCCTGTGTACTAAAATCGTAACAAAATTCTATTAATACCTGCTCGTATTCTGCAGGCCATTCTCTTGTAAAATCAACATCCCTGAATTTTTGACGCATTTCTTTCTGAATAAATTCTGGAAAGTTGGCCATTAGGGAAGATGAGGTTTTTGGAGAACTACATTTGGAAAAAAGGAAATGAGAAGAGGATAAGGTTTTATGGGTGTGAGAGTAGAGAATGTGGTAGATTGTGGAGAGGTTTTGAGGGGTTATTTATAGATGTAATGGGAAATTCAAAAATTAAATATTTGAATTGGACAAGTCTCTGAAAATCGATCAGAAATGGGAACGAAAGTGCCACAACCGGTCAGATATTTCCGTTCAATAATGCATGGTCAAAAAAGCAAAAGTGAGAAAAGACTAGGCACTGCAAAAAGCCTGCAATTTGAGGACGGAAGTAGCAATTCCGTCCTCAAAGTCACGGGGGCCAAGTTAGGGTTTGTAGGGTTTTTTTCGGCCTGATGAGGACGGAAGTGGAACTTTCGTCCCGGGACCAGGACGGAAGTGGTCCGGCTGAACTGGCTGGTTTCCCGACGCGCCTTGCCACGTCAGCCAGGACAGAAGTCCCACTTCCGTCCTGGTCCTGGTTCCGTCCTGGACACAAATGTTTCTCCCCAAACTTTGAGTGCCATGTCATGACCATTAGAGAAAAGCTGGGCCATGCCAAGGCAATCCCCGAATACATACGAGTGGATGATTTAGCAAGGTCTTCAACACAAATATGCCAGCAGCAGGTACCCACCGGAATTCTAATTCAAAACATTGTTAAATGTAAGGTTAAGGTTTTTCCCAACCTGGTAGTAAGGGCATACATAGTTGTAGCAACTAGCAGATTAAAACTAAATGTGGATGGATCATGGGCTGCGGGTCTACAGGCATTGTAGCTATTATAAGGAACCACGAAAGCCATTTCGTATCGGGTTTCTCAAAGTTCATTAAGGTTTCGCTTAGCACAAAACACGTTGAGGTCACATCTATACTCGAAGGCATTGGTTTCATCATTGACAAATGATTCACCCATTATTAGGTCAAAATTGATTGTCTGTGCGTCGTCAATAGTATCTTCCGTTTAGATGAGGATATAAGGCCTATAGGACACTTTGTTAGCCCAATCAGGATTTTACTAGGACAAACTTTAGCCAATATTGTTGGGGGACTTAAGTATGGATGCAGGAAGTTTTGGGGCTACTTTGTAATTTTTTAAAAATCTTTGTAGTGGGAGCTAAGGCTGAGAGAAGGAAGGGTAACGGTTAGAGGGAAAAAAAAAGAGAGAAAAAAGAGAAAGCTAGAAAAAATTGAGTGCTGTGAGGTTTTTCACATATTTAAAATAGTAAATGGAGTCGTGTCAAAGCGATTTCAGTTGCGTTAAAAAGAGGACTCAAAACATTACGTTTTGGATGGTCGAATTTGAAGGGATTCATGGGCGGAAACTCGTTCCAAACACCCATGAGTCCTTCCCTGAAGGATCCGCTCATACAAATCCGATTCGGTAAAACAGTGAAAAACTTACGTTTTAGGATTCAAGAAGCTACTTCTTGAATGGAGGATGACGTTTCTTGGATGCTAATCTGCCACCAACGAAATTCCCTTTGCGGAATGTCCCTCTACCGGTATCCACGCGACGAAACGGGCAGCGATTGCTAACTCTTCGTTTTTCTGAGATTGGGGAATTAGAGAGAAAAGGGAGAGGCAGAAAAAATCCGAAATCTAATTTCGGGTGAATTGTTTAATTGCGGCTGAAGTAAGGATAGACTAGGGTTTCGACTGAGAGTTAATTATATAGGGTGTGAGAGTTTGTTCCCATAACTAACTCTCATGTCCTCCACTTCTCTCAGCAGACTCCCATGTCCTATCAACCTCTTTTGGCAGTGGGAGTCTATAACTCCCACGTGCACTAGACTTTTGCTGGTAGTGGGAGTCTTTATCGGATAATGACTCCCACGTAATCCCAGCTATACCGAAAATGCCCCTTATCTCAAATTCGAATAATAACACTTTATTATTCTCAGAAAAGTGAATGTCAGATACAATGAACCTAGACACATTCTAGATTCATTGAATCTGGACATGAAGCTCGTTAGCTCGTCTATGCGTGTGACACTGTAGGTTCATATCACAATGGCAATGAAAACACACTTAGTAGTAGTGTGAGTTCATAAATCACAAGCGGTCCCTAGCAGGACATTGTGACTACCCAAAGTGAATGAATATACAACGGAACCTAATATCAATCCACTATTTAATCCCTTTGTCTCGCGATATCCTAATTAAGCATAAGGCATGGTAGTCGTCACCCTTATTAAGCTTAATTATATTTATGCTCGATCTCTAGGTAGACTGTTCCAACAAATAGTATTTGATAACCACTTTATCAAATACATTTGAGCACTGACCATGCATTTAGACAGTCTTTCCCTATCGAGGGGCCCATGGATATCTCTCTCAATAATAGAGAGGACAAATTCCTTACAATGCCTCTCACATTCAAGCCATGATAGGGACGCTACATCCGATCACCGATCGTATTGATTACTCGATTAAAAGCAACGTACGATCGAAGTCAAAACGTGGCTCCATTCATGCTAGAATCAAATGGAGACATAAGGTCTAAGGATTCTAAAATAGTATTGAGGAAGTAATACTTATGACTAAGGACCATGAAGTATTACTTCTCTAACGGATCACGTCAAATACAATGTATCCCTATATATTGCATCTATGATATGATTTGTATTCATTACACATGATTAGTAAAACGTAATCATCAATCAAACATCATACTAGTTTTATTTCATTGTAAAATAGATTACATAAAACTAGGGACAACTAGAATAGTAATTACATAAGCAAATGAGTTTTACTATCAAATCACGCATTTGATGTTCATAAGCAAAATTAACTATTCATATGAAATGCTCAAAAAGATATAAAACGTACAACATATGCTAATGGTCCTAGGGCACTATTAACAGAATTGTCATTTCAACGGTCCAGTAGTAAGTAATTTACTTCGAAAGTAGGACTGGAATTTCAGAGTTTGGTGATTTCGATTTCTTGAGAAGTGTTTGTTTAAGTTGCTAAGGTAAGGATCTTACACTCTTGAATTTCATTCCTAAAAGTGCATGAACTGTCATTTTACTGAGCGTATTAAATTGTGTTGGAATTGGATTTAATGCATACTTTTTGGAGTTGGTAAAAAGGGGATTTCATAAATGGTATTTTCCTTCACAAAATTACACTTGAAATGGCCTAATCTGAATTACATATGACCTGTCCGGTCGACCACAAAGCTTGGAGATAGTTCGGAGCAATCTACTGGGACTACTACCTCTTTCCCAAATGACCCCTTCTGTCGACCGGGGGTAGTTTTTCAGATCGTCCGGGCTCTACCTCCAAGTTGGACGACCTCCGGTCGACAAGAGCCTTCTGTTATATTGTCCGAAGTACTCCGGATGATGGGTCGGGACGATGCCCGAGGCCATCATCCAGACATGTTTGTTATCTTTTGATCTGTTTTCCGTTCTGATTTTGATACTCTGTCTGTTTTAAGTTACTGTATGATGTTTTCAAGTGTTTACAGGTGATTTAAAGTCAAGTTCAATTACAAATGATTTGAGATTGGTAAATGTATTTTCGAGTGTTATTTGATGCTTCATCTCAAGGGGGTTTGAACCTTAATGGGATACTTTAGCTCACCCCTTATTTCCCTTTAGCAGATGAGTTCGTTGAAGGTACTGTTGATAAGATAGTGCGATCACTTGTAATAGCATGGATAGTCTTTATCTTGTTGAACATTAGTTTCCCTTTGGGTAAAAAGCGCTCACGCCCCCTAAACTATTCCATTTTTTGGTTTTTGACCCTCAACTAAAAACGGTCAAGTTTTACCCCCTGAACTATTTCGGTTTTTGGTTTTTGACCTTCCATCCATATTCTCCGTTACATCATAACGGAAGTCCAAAAAATGGGGGCATTTTTGGGCAATCTGTATAAGATCCTAAATTTTTTGTTTTTTTAAAAAAAAAAACCTATTATTCTGACAAGAAAGAAGAAGTCGCCGGTGAGAACAATGACAGAAGAAGCCGGAAGTCGGGTACCACTCCTCTTCTCCAACCACCAACTGTAAATTCCAACCTCTAAACAAAATCTTAAAAGACCCTTTTTTCCCTTAAATTTAATTCTATTTATTATGAATGATATGATTTTCCCAAAATGCCCCCAGTTTTTGGACTTCCGTTATGATGTAACGGAGAATATGGATGGAAGGTCAAAAACCAAAAAACCAAAATAGTTTAGGGGGTAAAACTTGACCGTTTTTAGTTGAGGGTCAAAAACCAAAAAAAAAAATAATTAAAGGGGCGTCAACGCTTTTTACCCTTTCCCTTTTATTATGTAAGAACAGGCCCGACTCTCTACAGGCCCAATGTGCCATAAAGAATCGGGCCTCACATTTTATAGGGCCCCAAATGTTTAAAAAAATAACTTAAAAAAAAATCACTATATCTCCAAAAATGTAATATTGAGAAAGAAAAAAAATATCATATTTTAAAGAAGAAAGCAACCACTGATTTTTGTAAGGACGGTGTTGATGATGTCGGAGACGAAGTGAGAGTTGCCGCTATGATTTCTTTCGTCCGGCGAACGGCCATGACGGAGGAGTGAAAGAGGTATTGAGCTTTGATTGGTTGGGCCTTAGGAGGCTGATGAATATTTCTGGGTCCATATTAGAAATGGTCGACTTACAGAATGAGTAATTCAGGTAACCGGCGGATCAATTTTTAAAGTCACGGTTCAATGGGTTAGTGCGTAGTTCCGATTTTGCCCCTAAATATTCTGCACATGGAAGACACGTGCCAATCGTTGCAGGAAAACACTACAAAAAATGGTGGCTGTATATTTTTTGTTACAACGCAAATAGATGAGTGATATAATTAACAAAAAATTGAAGTTGTTGAAGTCTTATATGCGCTCTACCATGTTACAAGAAATATTCAATGAATTAGTTTTGATAGCAATTGAGGATAACGTTTTGGAGAAAGTAGATTATGAAAATTCGATTAGCGATTTCGCTTCAAAGATGGTTAGAAGGATAACCCTTTTTAAATAAAGATCAATATTATGTTTGTTGCACTCTTGTAACTTGAGTCTATAATTATGTTTTGACATTTTTTATAATTTATACTTGAAAAAAAAATCGTGAGGCCTAACTTTGATAATTAGCAAAGGGCCTCAGTATTGTTCGATGGATTATGTATTTTCCTTTTAAGTTATTTATAAAATGAACGAGGTTTCTTTTTTAGTATTTGAATTCAGTATCTCATTTGCAGATGATGTATTGTAAGGTCATCACATGGAGTTACGGGGTGTGACATGTAGTAGTTGCAATTAAGAGGGTTGTGGGTGGCGATGGCGAGGGGAAGCAGTGATGATTCATTGAAGAAGAAGGTCAAGGTTTGAGTCGGGTTTTGAGAGTATTTATAGTGTTTTATCCTCTAAATGCTTTAGGTGTTTGTTTCAGGTCGGGTTGGGCAACTCTATGACTGGTGTTATTATGGAGAGAACTGTTAGATAATTTATGGTTTAGTGAAAAACTATTGCTATTGTTTTTAAACTTGTAGCAGAATAGAACTGTTCATAAAATGAACACTGAAAAACTAAGACAATACACTGCTATTGATTATTATTTTTTTCCAAGAAAATAAAACAAAGCATTACCTATTACAGAAATGTTACTAATTTCAATTACAGAAAAATTACGAAAAACAGTAAAGAAAACTCAGAAGATCAACCGGTATTTGAATGAATTCCTGGACAAGACAGCAGTGCCACAACTTCCCCTTAAGTTCAATATGTTCTTCATTTATCAGTTTTAGGCCCTCTTGAACACTGAACTCCCAAGGTAACAGCAGAACTTAAAAAAACACTACCTTCGAATATGTTAACAGCAGAACTCTAAAGAAATGTTATGAAAAATGCAGAAAAGAAGAACAACAGAATGCAGAGGGAAGAAGAGAATTTCAGATGGCCTTTTCTAGCTGCTCAGAGCTGCCTTTTATAAGATGCAAATTCAGCTTTGTGAATGCTCAGCAATAACACTTCTATAATGTTGAATGTTATAGTCAACCACATTCATTTGAAATGAATTGCAGAAGATGTATCTATCTAGCAATTACCCTGACATAAAACATAGACTGTTACAGAAATTCAAACAAGTAGCAAAACGTGGGTTGATCAGGCCCGCGAGTTTTGGTCCAGCATTTGTGTACGCAAGTCGCGCCCGCACACAAGTTCAAGCTTTTTTGGTATCGGCAGGCCTTCGATTTTTGCACCCCGTTCGCGGGCACGCACGAGTTTCTCACATGGGAGCATAATATTGGCAAGACATTTTAAACCCATTTAAACCAATTTTCCTTACAAAGTGATTCTCACTTCCATAGGTATCCCATGCGGGATGTGGGTTTAAAATTCATTTACCACATTTCAACCACCCCACTTTATACCAATTTATCATTTACACAAAGAATTGGTTTTCTTATATATCAAAGCGAGGCTTGCGTAACCACTTCGTGATAATCTCAATAACATTCAAAACCGAGCGGTGTAACATATAAATATATTGGCTAAAAAATGTCATCACGACACTTTAATTACAATTCAATTATTTTATTAAAAACCCAATTCTCCAACAAGAACTCTGAATTGACAATTTTACCATTAAATCCAATCACATGTGTAAAACACGTGTCAATAAGTGGTCGGAAACCACCTCAGTTTCACTATTTTGATAAAATGAACTGTCAAAAAAACTGTTCATGCTGCTGAGGACTCAAAAAAAAATAATTATAATACAAACAAAAAAGTGAGAATTGTTGATATACAAATATAACGATTTGCTCTATCTTCTTTTTAACAAAAGGAAAGATTTTGGGGATTTCTCAATCTCTTCTCACTTTAATGACATCTTGGTTGGACATGAGAAGAATAGTCACGGAATTTTATTACTAATAAATGGTCTTAGAAAATTTCAGGAAAGATCATTAATTAGGTGCATGATCTTGGCGATCTTTGCATGTGTGTTTGCGCGTCTGCATGTGCTTTTGTTGTTGAGGATTCAAGAATTTCCGATCTTAGATTTCGATTACTCCAAATTTTTAGATCATTATCTCCGTTAGAGTTAAGTAATTTTAATAATATTGCGAAACAAAGTCTCTCAATTTTTTTCAAAACTTAGGGGTATTCAACATAGATTCTATTAGGGGTGTTCAAGAAAAAGCGAAACCGACCAATCCAAACCGATCCAAATCAATCCAAACCGAATTTTCGGTTTGAGCGGTGCATTGGACTGATTTCGGTTTGAGCTAAATTAAAACCGAATTTTTGGTTTGGTTTAAAAAAATTTATAAACCAAACCGAACCAAACCGAATATATATAATATATATTAAAGGACTTTTTTGCAATAAAATATATTTTTCCTTAAAATGATTTCCAGTATAATTGCTAACTTTTGTATCTCATTCTAAAAAGTCATCATTTGGTATGCGAATTTAGATTTACCAAAAGATTTTATTGTATTTCACTATTTTGAACTAATAATTATGTAATTTTTGTGTTTTTCTTTTTTCTTGTAGGATGATTTTGAAGTAATTTGTTTGAAGTGTAAAGATCAAGACCAAGAATTTATGTTTTATTATTTTGTTTTCTTTATTGTGTTTACCTAGATAAAATAATAGGCATGGTTTTTTTTTAAAAATATTTTTAGCAACTAACTAATTAAATAAAGTTTTTTTTTAAAATTTTATAATCAATATTTTTGTGTCTCGCAAAACCGAGCAACCAAACCAATTCAAACCAAATCAAACCAAACCGAATGCATCGGTTTGAGATTTTAAATGGTTTGGATTGGTTTCAAAATTTCCAAACCGAATTTTTCGGTTTGGTTTGAAAAATGTATAAAACCGAACCAAACTGAACCATGAACACCCCTAGATTCTATAGGATTTTAAAGGAGTTTTAAAGTCCATATGTATTCAATTTGGATTTTAAAAAGTTCAATGAAATCTAGAGGTATTCAATTTAGATTTTAAAAAGTCCATTAAAATCTAGAGGTTTCAAAACTCTATAGATTCTCATAGATTTCATTAAAGATAGGATTTTGATGGATTTCAAGGTTTAAATGTGTATGGTGAAATCTCTTCTTTTTTTTCAAGATTTTGATTTTCTCTCATTAATATTAAAATTAAAATGTCTTTGATAATTTTATCTTAGATTACAATTTTTTTTAGTAATCTCATTTCTATTAAATTATAAGAAAAACAAAGAAATATTTCAAACTAACATCGTTAGAAAACTCAATATGAAATGTTTATTTCCCAAAAAGAAGTCATAATATCCAAACAATTTTCTTCTTGATCATCTTCAAATAGAAATTAAAGAAAGCAAACAATTTCTTCTCTACTTAATCACAAATTTCTATTTTTCAAACATGAATTTCATTTTCCTGAAAGAGGAAAATCAAAGAGAAAAAAAAGTTCAAACAAAACTTATTACAAAACATATCTTCATTAAACCAAAGAAAAAAAATACCAATAAGTAAATTATACAAACCTTGAACAAATAAATCAAAAAATCCGCAGTTACGTGATCTAAAAAAATCAAAGACTATCGACAAACTTTTTAAATTTTTAACAAAATGATTTAATTCCAAAAAAAAGGATTGATAAACATATGTTGACTTTGGAAATTCAACACATTTGGATCTGTATAATACACCACTGAATCAGTCTTTTCTTTATTTTTTGGTGCTATTCAAATAATTTATAAACTTTATAAATCAAAAGAAATCCTACTAAAATCTAATAGACTCTGCTCAGACTCTGCATAGAGTAAAAACAATCCATAAAGTCAGCATAATCCATATACTTTTGAAAATCAGTTAAAATCTTTTAAAATCTAGATTGAATACACCCCCCTTAGTGTTAGATGTTTATTCATAAATTATTTTTTCAAGTCTTTCGAGTCCTCATCAACGATGCTTAGCATAAATAGTCTCCCTCTTTCACCACTAAATCATCCTTAATATAAATGGTTTTTCTCTCTCACCACAAAATTAAAGTGACACGATCCGACACTTTTAGTTCAGTTAGGATTATAAATAAATGACCAAATAAGCATTTACCGAATTAGTTAGGGAACAGACACTTATAAATATGTCTTTTTTAAGATCCATGAAATTCCATTACTTAGATAAAACATTTTAATCTTTTTTGCCCATTTAAAGGACATAGAGTTATAGAACCTTGCCCTCTAATAACATGAGGAAACTACCTTGGACTTTGCCGAGATAGCTCACCTGGTAATCCTCGTTTTACCAGTTCAAATATGGTTCCTGATACATTATTATTGGATGAGTACTCTTCTATAAATTAATTGATATAAACCGACATTCATATTCTTTTATAGTTTAAATTTTAACACATACTTTTATCTGTCTCAACGAGATCCCATATATTTTTATTTTATAGACTGGGTACAATTTATTAGATAAAGCATCTAAAAGAATTATATGTTTATGTCCTTTCCATTCAAAACTAAAAGTAAAAAGGAATGTGTTTTCAAACTTCAAGTATAAATTACTAATATGTAATATGATAGAAGTAAAACTCAAGAGATCAAGAGAATGAGGAGAATTGTATTTCTACTTGTTCATCTTTTCAACAACTATACATGCCTATTTATAGGTTAGGAGATACATAACATACAATGAATGTTATGCCATTGAAAAGTCAAGAGTCCTAGATTCAATACATTAAATGGAGATGATATAAACCATATGGAAATGAAAAGGGACATCCATAATATTCATAACACTCCCCCTTGGATGTCCATTATTTGGAACAATTTCCATAATGCGCATGAGATGCTGCCTCATTAAAAACCTTACCAGGAAAACACAGTGGGAAAAACCATGGTTAAGGGAAAAAGAGTACAACACACATTTACTCCCCTCATGATTACATCAATTGAGATATTTGAGTCGACGCATGCCAATGCTGTGAAATAATTTCTCAAATGTAGCAGTGACCAAGAATTTCTTCATCCTTTTCCCGAGGACGGAAAGGGTCCTTGTTCACATCAAGTGACCTTACAACCATTGGGGTGCTCAATGGATGTGCTTTGTCCATGTAAAATCTTTTAAGTACCTTTTTTGTGTATGTTTCTTGATGTACAAGGATCCCATTCTTTATGTGCTCAATTTGCAACCCTAGTCAAAATTTTGTCTTTCCAAGGTCTTTCATCTAAAATTCTTTCTTCAAGTATTCCACTGTTACTGAAATCTCTCCAGGAGTCCCAATGATATTTAAATCATCAACATACACTGCAATTATGACAAATCCTGAACCAAATCTCTTTATAAAAATACATGAGCAAATTGGATGATTCTTATAACCTTCTCTTTATAAGTACTCACTAAGGAGATTATACCACATGCGCCCAGATTGCTTCAATCCATAAAGAGATCTACTTAATTTAATGGAATAATGTTCTCGAGAACTTGAATTTGTTGCTTCTGGCAGTTTAAATCCTTCTGGGAGTTTCATATAAATGTTGTTGTCTAGTGGGCCATACAAATAGACTGTGACTACATCCATTAGACGTAAGTCATGTCATTCTCTTATCGCTAGACTGATTAAGAATCTAAAAGTAGTTGCATCCACCACAGGAGAATATGTCTCTTCATAATCAATACCAGGTCTCTGTGACAACCCTTGTACAACTAATCGTGCTTTATATCTCAAATTTTCTCCTTTTTCATTTTGTTTTCGTACAAAAATCCATTTATATCCTACTGGTTTTGCACCCTCAGGTGTGCGGACTACAGGTCCAAATACTTCTCTCTTTATAAGAGACTTCAATTCTGCCTCAATTTCCTCTTTCCATTTAGGCCAATCAGTTCTTTGTCGACATTCTTCAATAGATTTTGGTTCATGATACTCATTATCATTCATAATATCAAGCGCTACATTGCATGCAAAAGTATCATCGACGTCGATTTGCTTTCGGTTCCATTTTATTCCAAACATGACATAATTTGTTGAGATCTCTTCGTTCTTAAGTACTGAATCTCTTATTTTGTCATGTTTAAGGTCTCTTCAGGAGTTCCTTCAAAAATCTCTTCTGGAGATCTTTTAAAAGTTATTGCTTCCTCGACTTGGCCATTACAAATTATTGATCATTTTCTTTTTTGAGGATTTTTATCTTTGGAACCTATTGGTCTACCACGTTTCAATCGTGCTTTAGACTCACTAGCATCTTGAGTTTGTCCTTCTAGGACATCAATTTTTATTGGAGCATTTATAGCTGGGATATGTGACTTAGTCACTCTTTTCGGGTTAATAAATGCGTTTGGAAATTGATTTGCTAACCTTTGTAAATGAATTATCTTTTGAACTTCTAGTTCACATTGTTTAGTACGAGGATCAAGGTGAGGCAATGATTATTTATTCCAAGTAATTTATTTTCCCAGCTTTTTATTTTCTCCCCCTAATGTTGGAAAAACTGATGTTAAAATGACAATCAGCAAAACGAGCCGTAAATAAATCCCCCGTAGATGGTTCTAAATATTTTTATTTATTGACAGAGACTGATATCCAACATATATTCTCAACCTCCTTTGAGGACTCATCTTAGATCACTGTGGTAGAGCAATCGGTACATATATTGCACATCCAGAAAAAAGTTATATGGAAAATATTTGGTTCCTGGCCAAAAACCATTTGCGATGGGGAGAACTTATGATAACTTATTGGCCTGATGCGAATTAGTGATTCTGCATGTAATATAGCACGTCCCCAAACAAAATTTGGGAGTTTAGAATTCACAAGAAACGGTCTAGCAATCAATTGAAGACGTTTAATTAATGATTGTGCAAGACCGTTTTGTGTATGAACATGTGCTACAGGATGTTCAACATTTATTCCAATGGACATGCAATAATCATTGAAGGCCTGAGAAGTGAATTCACTAGCATTATCCAGATGAATATCCTTGATATGAAAATCAAGAAAATTTGCTCGCAATCTTATCAACTGAGGAAGTAACCTCGGGAATGCCAGGTTGCGAGTTGATAACAAGGATAATGTGACCATCTAGTCGATGCATCAATTAAAACCATAAAATATCTGAACAGTCAACATTGGGATGGATTGGCCCACATATATCTCCTTGTATACATTCTAGAAAATTGATAGATTCAAAATTTTTCTTGACTGGTGATGACCGAATAATGAACTTTCCTCGCGAGAAAGCGGCACATGAAAAATTCTTAGAAAGAATCTGTTGCCTCTTCAATGAATGTCCACATGATTTTTTCATTATTTTTCGCATCATTATAGAACCGGGATGACCCAACCGGTTATGCCAAACTATGAAGTTATCAATAAACTTCTGGTTTACTATAGCATGTGACTCAATTGAATTAATTTTTGTGTAGTACAAACCAGTGGAGAATGCATGCAATTTTCCAAAGTGCGCATTTAGTGCTTTGGGATATACTCGTGATTTGTAGGTATTCGTTATCTCCTTCACTGGTTGTCTCAATGTGATATCCATTTTGACGGATATCCTTAAAACTCAACAAATTTCGTTGAGACTTTGGAGAGTATAATGCATCAATTATTTTAAGTTTCGTTCCCCAAGACAACAATACATGTACTCTTCCGGAGCCTTATATAATGTTTGTACTATCCGATATTGTACTCACACTAGTATTTTTTATCATTAAGTATCGTATGAGTAGTTGCATTGTCTGCCAGACATAAATCTTCACTATTTATTGTTAACTGAACTGGAGAGATATTCACATTCTTCACAAAAATAAATGTCACAAGAAATATTTCAAAATAAAAAGGTCTCATAAATTATATAATATTTCATAATACGACCACATAAAATCGTGACATATACAGTTGAGTCTCAAAATATATATTATGTCAAAATTTAGTGGATATCAAGCATTTTGGTATCAGTTTTGGGGGTATGAAATATGAAAACAAACGTAACACTTTCCATGATATCATACTTATTTATGTTATAGCAAAATTTATCCAGTCAATGATAGAACTGTGTATCTGTTTTACTCTTCATGATAAATAGATTGACTAAGAAAACTCCTCATGTATGAGCCTAAACAGATTCCATCGTTTAATACAACGCCATCATGTATCTAATGAATTATAAAGAATATTACTAGCGGGCCAAATATTAGATAGTCCAAGCTCTATCTTTCTGACATGTTTTACTTTTAATTTATTTATTTTCTTTGTTAATGACATATTAGATAAGAGCTATTTACTAGAAAGCTCCATAATCTTTCCACTTCCATCTCAGCCTTGAAAAGAATTATGTAAAAACATGAAATATTTTTCAGATAGAAATTCACACTAGCATTTTAGGAACAAGCTCTGCTTTCCATATTAAAAGTTAATACAATGAGGGGCCAACAACCTTATGTTCACTTCCAAGAATAATACTTACAACAGGTTAGTCACATAAAACATCAAGACACTTTCATTTGATCTCAAGCAACATGAATCAAGGAAAATCTTCAAGTTTCTCTAGTAGGCTCAAGCCTAAATCTTTAATTATTATTAGTTTTTGGCTAAATAAATTACCTCAATTTAGTTAGATGATAATATGCTTTAATCTTCTATTGTCAAGAAACTCAAGCCATTACTAATTTTTTAGTAGACAAGTTTACAACAAGAACTAACCACATACCAAATTCAAGTTTCGCGAGTTTTGACGTTATTAAATATTCAAAGGAATATATCAAATTAGAAGAAAATTTACAAATTTATATTTGGTTGCAATATATTATTTATATATTGTTTTCGACCTTCCAACATGTTAATGAGAATATGTGACACAAATATCGAGATACATATACATGTTGCGAAATATATGTATGAATTTAAAATATGCATAGCTGAAAATATAATAACTGTTAGTTTAAATAACATCTGTAAGTTTCAGATTAACAACAGTTAATTCAATATATATAACAACTTTAAGTTTCATACTAACAATTGTTAATTCAATATATAACAACTTTAAGTTTCAGACTTTAATTCAATACATAACAACTGTAAGTTTCAGACTTAACAACTGTAAGTTTAAGACTTAACAACTGATTAACTCAATATATAACAACTGTTAGTTTCAGACTTAACAATTGTTAACTCAATATATAACAAACTTAATTTTCAGACTTAACAGGTGTTAATTTAATACATAACAATTGTAAGTTTCAGATTTAACAATTGTTACTTTAATATATAACAACAATAAGTTTCAGATTGTTAATTTAATATATAACAACTATAATGTAAAGATATAACAACTATCTAATTTCTAAACTTAGACAAAATAAAAAAAAACTATCTAATTTCTAAGTTGTGGACTACCGAATCGTTAGACTTAGATGCAACCAGATCTTTATTTCTTGAATATTTTCCAATGCATCAATGACTTTAGAAATGAGCACTCACAGTGAGAAAATAATACTCCCTCAATTCCCTATTAATTGTCATTTAGGAGATATCTAGGTATCCAAATTAATTGTCGTTTAAGGTTCTTTTATTAGTTGTCAACAATTTATTTTAATTATACCCTTAACATTTTCCTTTCTTCTCTTTATGATGTATTAGTGAGAGAGAGGGAAGGTGGGGTAATATTGGAAGTTTAGGTGAAAATGACAACTTTCTTAATTTTCTTAAATTGTCTAAAGAGTCTTATATTTAGGAATGGAGGGAGTATAGTTTATGCTTTCTTCAATTTTTTTTTTTTTTTTTCATTTTCTGCCAAGCAGCTTATGATTAAGTTGTAGTGACCTTTGACTTAGATATGGTTTTCATTTTTAAGTGTGAGTTTTCGTTTATGTAAAATTGCAGAAGCCGTGATTTTATTTCGTTAACTCTAATCTTGTGTTAAGTTCATTTTCGTCCAATAAGAGTGCAATATTGAAATGAAAGTGCCAATTGAAATTCTGGAGCAAACTTAAATTTAGAGGCAAACAATATTATTTAATCGACTTATGTAATATTCGATTATGAGAGACAACAGAAGCAACTTGAGAGGATGACATGACAAACTAAAGCAGTAGTTATGCCAAAAGGGTGATGATACTCATTATTTGTTTTTACTTGCTTAATGCTATCCAGACCTCTCAAAATCAATAATACAAATAATAATAATAAAATATCAATCAATATAAAATGTACCTTAGTCCTTTGGCTGATTAGAACAGTGTAGCGGTAGAATCTCGTGCTGATAATGTGTTTTGAAACTTCAAGTATAAATTACTAATATATAATATGATAGAACTAAAACTCAAGAGATCAAGAGAGAAGAAGAATTGTATTTCTACTTGTTCATCTTTTCAACAATTATAAATGCCTATTTATAGGGTAGGAGATACATAACATACAATGAATGTTATGCCACTTGAAAAGTCAAGAATTCTAGACATTCAATACATTAAATGGAGATGATATGAACTATATGAAAATGCAAAAGGACATGCATAGTATTCATAACATAATATTAATACTTTATATATATTAAAAAAATATGCATTCAAAATGTTAAATTAGTTAGTTGAGATACTCAAAAAGTCGAATTTAGAGAAACGAAAATAGGCATTATTAAGATACAAATAAATAGAATCTAATATCCTTTAACTTTGTTGTATTTTATTTCATATTTGATCTTTTCATTTTTACTTACATAACTTTCTAGAACCGTCTAATTTATAATACTCATATTGATGTATATCTAGTAACCGTCTAATTCAATGGATATCTAATAATTTTCTCATGATGTAAAATTTACATCCTTTGACTCGAGAGTACTTGATAAACTATATACATACGGTTTTTCAATCATTCGCAATAATTGTGATAACCATGTCCATATGTAGCGGGTCAGAATCCTTGTCATAGACTGTAGTAAGATGGAGTGCGTGGAGAAAGGACAACCCTGTCCCTAGCCACAAACTGCGGAGTTTGATCAAGTTGGTCGTTGATATTCTGGTGATTGAACCATAAACGGACTCTAAACATGGAGAGAAACGAATCGCCGATCCAAAAGATTTAACAAAAGTCAACAAAATCTTCTCCGAGATATATGAGGAAACATAATCAATATATTTAGATATTTCAGTTGGAGGAGAATGATACAAGTTAAAAATATGGTTGAACCACACATTGCTTGCTTGTTGAGGGGTGGGGAGTCTAGCTTTGTATATGAAAATTTTACGTTGGAAGGCTCTTTGGACCGATAGCTGGTGAACCCGGAAGAAGATTTGTGCCGTTCCCAAATGAAGGATTTTTGTGCCGACAGAATATGGAACAGGGCTGCCCTTCGCGGCTGCCTCACTATGCCTATAATTGCAAAATTGCCAGAAATTCAGTTGGGGACACTTCAAGAGAAGGATAGGCTGATTTGGATGGAAGCTCGACATGGTAATTTCACTCTTGCATCGGCAATAGCATGTTTAAGGGATTTGGGAGTTTCTCAACATTCAAAGAAATGTATTTGGGATAAGGTACTTCCTTTATCTCTTTTTCTATTTATGTGGAAGTTACTTAATCGTTTTTTGGCTTTGGATGAGGTTCGAAAGCGGGGTCCCTTTGGCCTCTCGTTGTGTTTGTCTAGGGGCAATGGAGACATATGATCATGTATTTGTTCAATGTCCGTTAGCTTGAAGGATAAGGCATGAAGCCGCTGTTCAGGTTGGTTTAATTGATGATGCCATTAGGGTGAATACCTTACGGGAGTTGCTTTCTACTTGGTGGTTTGCTCGCCCTTCTAAGGGTGTTCAGTTGATCTTGGCAATGGCTTGCTCGGCTTGTTGGCTACTTTGGAAAGCGAGGTGTCTCTTTGTGAATGAGGCTAAGACTACTTCTCTTTCCAGTATTTTGGCTCAGTTTAGGGATTATACAGGTACACTGATGAAGGCCAAGAATATTATGCCAAGGAATGCTTCGTTTCAGCCGAGGTAGATTTTGGTGATAAGATGGGGCGGAAACATCGAGGCAGACGAGGCTATCCTGAACATTGATGGAGCTTCAAAGGGGAACCCAGGAATCTCCGGCATTGGTGGTATTCTTAGGCGTTCTAATGGTATTTTTATACGAGCTTTCACGACATTCATTGGTGACAACAAAACGAGCTTTGAGGCAGAAATAGAAGCTTTGCTCGTAGGCTTACAAATGGCGTGTCTGTGTGAAGTACCTTGCCTGCAGATTCAGACGGACTCATCAATTCTGGCTGGTGCTTTACACAAAGGTACTATTTCTTCTTGGAGATATGATTCTATTTTCCGCAAAGTACTATCAATTCTTGGGGATCGCAAGGTTTGCTCATGTTTTTCGTGAGATTAACTCTGTTGCGGACGCCTTAGCAAACTTGGCTTGTACAACACGTTCAAGTCTTACCTTTGACGATTTTTCTTTAGTGCCAAGAGATATTCGCGGTTTGATACATTTAGACAAAATTGGTACTCCATATGTTCGTGTCTTGTAATTTGTAACTTTTGTTCAGCGTACTAGTGCAGATTTCCCCTGTTTCGGACAGTGTATCAGTGTAGAAATTCGGATAAGCCAGTGCAGAAATACATTGTTTCGGCTGAAACAGTGCAATGCTGAAACAGTGCAGAATTCCCCTGTTTCGGATAGTGTACCAGTGCAGAAATCACCGGTTTCAGCTGTACCAGTGCAGAAATGCTCTGTTTCTACTGTTCTGCCGGGAATTCAATACGGGGCTGTTTTGACTCTTTGGCGATTGTTTAGGGAGGTTGTTTACATCTTTTGGGGAGGTTTTGGTTTAACTCCCCCTCCCTCTTTATAGCTTCGCATCATAGCATAGTTTTAATTGTAACACCCCTGTGCATATGCATAAATGCATGAGGTTGCATTTCATTGCTATCTTTTTGTATATTGGTTGTTTTTTACACCTTTTGGGGAGGTTTTGGTTTAAGTCCCCCTCCCTCTTTTTGCCGTATTTTGGGCTTTATATATATACGGGGGAATGCCCCACCACGCTGGTGGATTTATTAAAATATATATATATATATATATATTTCAAGGGAAAAAAAAACAAAAAAAGAAACTTTAACTATATTGGTAGAGGATTCTTTACAAGTTACAATATGAGAAGATCTCATATTGAATACTTACATGAGTAATTTTCATAAAAAATAAAAAGATAAGGAGATGGTCAGAAGGATAGGATTATCTAAAAGTTGATTGTGTTAATTAATTAGAAGAATCTGTCACGGTCCTAGTTCAATGTACCACGCAATTCTTAATTTATAACATTAGACCAAAGATTTAGATGTACAAATATGAATCAAATTCATATTAGAATTATCTCAATTGGAATTGCATAATTAAGTGAAAGATCAATTAGACCTTGATGCGAATGAAATCTTATAGTAGTAATTAAATTGATAAGACAACCAGAGATACATATGATCACGAAATATTTGGATAGTAAACTAATAACGAGAGATAATAAATTCAGAGAGAGAATCTGAATAGATCAGATAATAGAGAGAAACGATCACAGTATTATATTTTTTTTTAAACACCTAAATGATCACAGTAATGTAGGCTTCGATTACAAAGGAAAAGTCAAAGAAAGAATATGGGCAAATTCATGATTTTGAAAAGAAAACGTATACAATTATATGATATCAGAAATTACAAGATTTTGAAAGAATAAGCGTCGATTCAGAGGCCACTATTACAAATACGAGTCGGCGACTCGGTCGCAATAGAGCGATACGCGATTTTTTTAGTTTCGAGTGTTAATTAATGATAAATAAAAATAAAAGCAATACAATGATATCATTTATGAAGACAGACAATTATATTCGCAGTGTATGACCGAAGTTGAAAAGTGGTGCAGCACATATCTCTATCCTTCCAAAATAAAATAAAATAAAATGAGATTTACTCAGTCTTTATTTTTTTTAAGCCCAATTGGGCGTACAATTCAAGAGGAGAGAGAGTAGCATCTCATAAGAGGATGAATATATAACCCTAAAAAGAGAGACAATTTAAAGCATACCCCATGCGAGGGAAAAGGTATCGAACCCAAGACCTCAATATCGTGAGCAGACCGTAGCCCCACTGGCAGTGGCGAAGCCAGGAATTTGTCATGGGGGGCGAATTTCTTACTGAAATTTTTTAGGGGGTCCAAATACAACATTTATAAGAAAATATCACAAAAAAAATTTTCGCATAGAAAATTCGTCGTTTCTGAAAATGTTGAGGGGGCGAGCACCCCCCTTGCCCCTTAATAGCCCCGCCAGTGCCCACTGGGCTAAGGATCTTGTGATTACTCAGTCCTTCAAGTTGTGGGAAGAATACTTGGGATAATCCAAAAACCTGGAAACCAAGAAAATGAAGTCGATAATAGCCCTGCTCCTCCCCTCTCCCTCCGAGTGACCGATCCAGAGGGGCGGAGTGACGATTGCCCCATATTTTCAGAAACGATAATTCATTTATATGTTACAATAAATCAATGGATAATTTATTATTCTAAATATTTGGTTCAGTTTAGTATTTTACTTTTTTTTTATTAAGTATGCAATGTTATTACGGTTGGAATCATCTGTAACATTTTTTTTACACTTTAATCATAGAAATTTTCATTAAATAACATAGATTAAAATGGATAAACTTTAAGATGAATGGATAAATTCTAAAATGAATGAATAAACTCTACGTTTAAACACGACTATAATTAGATATATCACAAAAAATGTTATAGAAAATTGGATGTATTATTCCTCTTCTTCTGCTACATACATTAACATATATCCCAAAAGACATGGGCTGTCTTTTTCCCATGCAATAATTAATAGTATTCCCACGTTGGACTGAAGATCAAATTGACAAGTTTATATAATTATAGCACTACTACTGGACATCATATGGTCAATCATAGATTAAGAAGAAACAAAGTGATATTTTAAAATATTTACTGCCTTTTTAAATCTAATGTCACAAGATCATTTGTATTAGATGTTTTAATTATATTATTAATTCAAGAATTTGAACAAAAAAAAACTTTAAATAGCACCTATGTGCATTGGAATACTAAAAGAAAGAACCTCCAAAACAGAGGAGCATAGCAATGGAAGTTAGAATTTCAACCATTTTATTCCTCACAATTCTTTCAGCCTTATTGGTTAGCCCAAGTTTTGCTATAAAAAGGGTAAGCATTTTATATATCTCTATCTCATTTCAATAACTCTATATATATTCGCTTTCCTATTCATTTTGTATAAAAAAAGTTGACATTTAATTTGATACGAGAAGAGTATTAGTATTATGGTGAGATTTAAACAAGAGAATTTTTCCTCATTGTAGTCATACGTGGTGTACTTTGGAGCTCATTCACATTCACGAGATTTTGCATCCATTGACTTGGATAGAGTAACAGATTCCCATCATGAGTTTCTTGGATCTTTTCTTGGAAGGTAATAAAATGGGTACAAATCTTTATTAATCTTCATTGAATTCTTCAAAAAACAAAAAAATTAATGTATTTAATATGTTTCAAATATTTTAACCAGTAAGGAGAAGGCCAAAGATGCAATTTTCTACTCATATACAAGACATATCAATGGCTTTGCTGCCAATCTTGAAGATGCAGAGGCTGCTTTGATATCCAGTAATCAATTGTATAATTTTTTTTTAAATATTTTTAACTAACATAAGGTCACGATGATTAAGTGTTTACTTGCTATCCGCTAGGTCACGGATTTGAACGCCGGAAACAGCCTCTTTATAAAAAAAATAAAGTTAAGAATGCGTACATCGGGTCTTTCCCTAGACCCTACTGATGCGGGAGTTGTTGAGAATTCAACATCGACTAGGTAGTGAGCAAGTTTGTTCTTTATAAGGAATGGGCAATCCTCCCCCTCTTGAGGTACCTTTTGAGGGATTGAGTTAGACCCAAGTCAATTTTTAACATGGTATCACAGTCACCTAGTTCGTTGTTGGGCCCTATTATTGTGCACGGTCCAGATGTCCAGTCCTGGCAGTGAGAGGTGTGTTAAAGATCCCATATCGATTAGTTTGTATGCATAATTGCAATATATAAGGCTTGAGCAATCCTCCCCTCTTGAGGTACCTTTTTAGGGATTGAGTTAGCCCCAAGTCCATTTTTAACGTGGTATCAAAGCCACCTAGTTCGATGTTGAGCCCCTATTATTGTGCATGGTCCAGATGTCCAGCCCTGGCCGTGAGGGGTGTGTTAAAGATCCCACATCGACTAGTTTGTGTATTTGCAATTTATATGACTTGGCAATCTTGCCCTCTTGAAGTACCTTTTGAGGGTTAACTTTAGGCCCAATTCCATTTTTAATATGCACTAGGTACGCCCTATATTTTAAACTAACACAAATGGTGATTTTGATCTTAATTCAGATCATCCAGAAGTGGTTTCTGTGTTTTTGAACAAAGGAAGGAAATTACACACCACAAGGTCTTGGGATTTTATGGGACTTGAGAATAATGGCAGAATTCATTCAAGTTCTATATGGAAGAAGGCAAGATTTGGTGAGGACACCATTATTGGAAACCTTGACACTGGTAAGTTTCCTTAGCCTCATTACATTGATTACCCATTACTATTACATTCATCTCTCAGTTAGTAAGAGTCGAACTCTGCAAGTGGTAATGTGGGCCCGGATTGTCCCACGGTGCTTTCTGTGACAATGTGTACTGTTCTATGACTGCCCTTTTGATCTAGGTGTTATATGGATCAATGAAATTTAGATTATCAAAAGTTTTTCAAAAACCATCTTCAATTTTCTTGTTTATAAAAAGATATACATGTACTTAGTTTTAGAATTTGGATTGTATTTGCATTTTTCATTTGCAAGAAACTTACTACCTCTAATACAAGTTGTTTATGATAAGATAAAATTAAGGTATGTTACTTTATTAGTCAAAATATCAATATCAATATTGTTTTTTTTTTCTTTTTTAATTTTCGCTACATGTTCTAAACTACTTTGGAATGGAGAGAGTAAATAATAGTTAATTTTGTATGATTATTTCATTTTTCTAGAACTCATTGGGGGTGCTGTCATGACCAACCACTTTCAAAAGTGACAAAACTTTATCTAATCTAGATAGCCATTGCTAAATATATTTGACCTTTTGCTCTGCTAAAAAGAGCAGTAATAAAACTCAGAACTTTTCATGCATTTGTTTTAATTATTATTGGTTTGCAGTCTCCTCTTTTACTTATATCACTGTGATTATGTAGATTGGAAGCCATTTAGTTTTGGGGTTTTCTGGTAAAATGTGGGGCCAATGATCACTCATCAATGAAACATTGTATATAAAATATTAAAAATCACTGTTTTGCAGTTATTGCAATTATTTTAGTGAGAATTGCAATTAGTTAAGGGGGTCTTATTTTCTTTTTTCATTACACCAAACATGGAAAGGGGAGGCAATGCTACTTTTGAATATGCAGTTCCAAAAGGGAATGCTATTTGCAAGCATATTCTTCAATCATGCTAGGTTTTATCACCAACACTTGTTGGTCAAGTGGACGGGACTTGATCCCGTTAACCAGATGTCTCTGGTTCGAGCCTTGAAAATTGGAGACTACACTACTGGTAGAGTCACCTCCCAAAATGGGTCCCTATAGTACTCTACCTGGATTAATCGGTCCACAAAAGCGGGCCAGATAAGGGGGTCCATAGGCTCACATAATTTTCTGCAATTTTTTTATCACCTTTTGACTTTATTATCCATCTTTACTTTTTATCTGATATGATGGAATAAGGTGTCTGGCCTGAATCAAAAAGCTTTAGTGATGAGGGATTGGGACCAATTCCATCAAAGTGGAAAGGAATTTGCCAAAGTGATTCAGATTCAACTTTTCAGTGCAACAGGTCTTATTTCATTTATTCCAATTGTTTCATTTTTTTTTCCATTTCTTCCAAATAATGCACTTCTCATTTGGAATGTTTTGAGTTAACCAAAAGTTTTTCAATCTGGTTGGGCTCCATAATGCGATTTTTTCGCAAAATAGAATTAAATATCTTTGCATAATGCACCTAAATGCTCGATGCTTTTAGCTGCCACGGAAAATTTGTATCATATTCATTAACAAGATTGAATTTCTAGTAGACTTATTAATTTGAATCATGTTTCCATTTGACATATTTACCGTTTCTTAAAAAATGAAGAAAACTAATCGGAGCGAGATACTTCAACAAAGGATATGCTGCTGTCGTGGGGAATCTTAGTTCCTCGTACAATTCACCACGGGACACTGAAGGTCATGGATCACATACCTTATCAACAGCAGGTGGAAATTTTGTAGCAGGAGCAAGTGTATTCGGATATGGAAATGGAACAGCAAAAGGCGGATCACCAAGAGCTCGAGTGGCTGCTTACAAAGTCTGCTTTCCTCCAATAGGTGGAAATGAGTGCTTCGATGCTGATATCTTGGCTGCTTTCGATATAGCTATTCATGATGGCGTTGATGTGCTCTCTGTATCGCTTGGAGGAGACCCCGCTCCCTTTTTCAATGATAGTGTTGCAATTGGCTCGTTTCACGCTGTTAAACATGGAATTGTAGTGGTATGCTCAGCTGGAAATTCTGGTCCTAGTCCTGGAACCGTCTCCAACATCGCTCCATGGCAGATCACAGTTGGTGCAAGCACTATTGATCGCCAATTTCCTAGTTACGTTGTTCTTGGCAATAACATGCGCTTCAGAGTCGGTTTTCTTCTCGACTTTTCTTTATTTACCATTCAGTCAGCATATCATCATAGTTTACTCCCCAATATTACTAAAACAATTTGGTCATGATTTTTACAGGGTGAAAGCCTTTCGGTTGAAGAACTGCCAAAGGATAAGTTCTTTCCTATTGTTACTGCTTCATCTGTGAAATCAGCGAATGCATCAGTAGAAGAAGCGTAAGTTTAAATATATGTGTAATTCATTAAACGTTTTGGTCTTCCTTGCATGAAACCGATACTATCATCTTATATATTGTAAATTACATAATGTTTCAGTGATCTCTGTAAGGCTGGAACATTGAATCCTAATAAAGCGAAGGGAAAGATTTTGGTCTGCTTGCGAGGGGATAATGGAAGGGTAGACAAGGGCCAAGAAGTGGCTTTGGCTGGTGCTATCGGAATGGTTCTTGCAAATAACGAGGCCTCAGGAAATGAAATTATTGCTGACCCTCACGTTCTTCCTGCTTCACAAATCAATTATACTGATGGACTCGCTCTCCGTTCATATATTGACAAAACAAAGTAAGGAACTTATATAATGCTTGCATAATTTGAAACTGAAAGTGAAATTATGAATTTCCGCCCAAAATGTTCTAGATTAGGTCCCGTTTCAATTTCATTTCTAAATAATGAGTGTTCAAACAGGTCTCCGGTGGCATATATTACCCCTTCAGCAACTCAACTTAGCACAAAGCCGGCTCCATTCATGGCTGCATTCTCATCCCAGGGACCTAATACTATTACACCCGAGCTTCTGAAGGTTTTTGGAAGGACTTTATTTTTTTTTTTCGCTTCAATTTTATATACTAGACATTAATTTGTTTTAACATCATGTTTTCAGCCTGATATTACCGCTCCTGGAGTGAGTATAATTGCTGCTTATACAGAAGCTCAAGGACCTACAAATCAAGATTTTGATAAACGAAGAGTTCTATTCAACTCTGTATCAGGCACTTCAATGTCATGCCCTCATGTTTCTGGCATTGTCGGTCTATTGAAAACGCTCCATCCAGATTGGAGTCCTGCAGCAATCAAATCAGCCATCATGACTTCTTGTAAGTTCCATAAATTATGTCCCTAAAACTATTCTTATTCTTCAAATTATTGATCCACAAGAAATTTACGCTTTTATCTGGTGTTATTTATCCCTGCTTTTGCAGCAAGATCACGCGATAATGCTGTCGAGCCAATGACGGATGCATCTTTTATCAAGGCAACACCATTCAGCTATGGAGCGGGACATGTTAATCCTAACCGAGCAATGGACCCCGGCCTAGTATATGACTTGTACAACGATGATTACTTGAAGTTTATATGCTCACTTGGCTACAACGAAAGTCAGATTATGTTATTTACAGAGGGTCCTTATAAATGCCCCAATCCAATTAGTCTGATCAACTTGAACTACCCCTCAATCACAGTTCCAAATCTTAAGGGCACCGTTACAGTGGCTAGGACCCTGAAGAATGTCGGTACACCAGGTACTTACACTGCTCGCGTTGTTCCCCCGGTTGGAGTTTCAGTGAATATTGAACCTAAAATCCTCAAGTTTGAAAGAGTTGGTGAAGAGAAGAGCTTTAAACTTACTTTGAAGCTCAAAAAGTATAATGCAGCTAAGGATTATGTGTATGGTAGGTTGGCTTGGTATGATGGGAAACATTAGGAGTCCTATTGTAGTGAAAGCATCCTAAAAAACTTTTAGTGATAACATTTTACTTAATTAATCATTTTACTTATATATAATTTGGCATACTGTTGCTGTTTTTCGTACGCAACCTAAAAATTCTATCTTCGTCAGCCTAGTTGGTTTTTAGGTTGTTTTATTCTTCATTTTCTTCATTTAGATTGCAGTTTTAGCTAGTCTTTGATTCGGATCCCTGATCATGATGATCTTATTATTTTTCAACTCTATAATTTTCTTTTTATTCATTTTTTTCCCCCTAATAATATTAGCATTTTCAAATTCAATATTGTGTCTATTGCCAAATTGGAGTTTAATCATTTGGGATAACTCGGAAATATCTTCTTTGGATAAGCAAAACAACCTCCAAGTCGAATATTTGATTCAAGAAACTTCCTCGACATTCATCAGGTTTCTCAAATGGGAAATGATTAACTGCTAAGTAAAATTGGCTAAAATTTACTAAAAACTCAAATTAAATATTATTCACCTCATGTTAACATAAAAAATTTAACGAGTTATTTACAAATTTTCCACCAATTTGACCAATTAATTGGTTAAGTTTTAAGCTAGCATCACCCTTCTCAAATTAGTGGATTTTGTGTGGTGGTATTCGAATTTTTAAAATTGTGATTCTACCATTACTTTTTATGACTTATTTTTATCCTCTAAATAGGTTTTTTTTTTTTTTTTTTTTTTTTTAAATTCTTTTGAGCTTTAAAAGGAGGATTTAGATTTATTTATTGTAGTTTACTATTCCATAACTTAGTTGCGCTTTAGTCCCCTGTCCAAAAAGATCACTAGGAGTCGTTAGTTCACTCAATAGTCGGTAGTAAACAAATAGGCATGGAAATAAGACTCCACATGTCTGTGCAGGTGGATATTTAAAGGTCTACCTTATCTTCATCTCGTAGAAAAATGTACGCCCTCCTAAGATACTTTATTGGGTTTAGTGAAGCATCGTCCGCAACCTTCAAAAATAGTATTTTTCATTACAAAACTTCAAAGAAAAATATGTTTTCTAAAAATAGACATCCCTTTCCCCAAAATTCACACTTGACAACTTAAAATAGACAAACTTCATTCCTACAAACTCCAAACACTTACAACATCAAAATACTTTCAAAACAATTCACGCGTTCAAATCTGGTACTCCAAGTACCTGTCTTTTCAGACACACATAATTCACACAACCGATCTCAATTGTCCAATCCATACTATATAACAACTACTAACAGTCCCCTGTTTGGTAGTCCCCTTAGGGAGCGGGCCTGACTAGTCCTATCATGATACGTGTATTTTACCGCGGATTACGGGGCCGAGCTGAAGGATGTGTTAGGTTATGTCATTGCTCAACTTGAGGAGCTCCCAACTAACTGTTAGCAGACCCTAATGTTTTAGTCTCGTCTAGGGTCTTGATCACACACTCACTCACATCACACATATCATCGCGAAATTCCGGGTTCAAGCGATATAAAATTAAAACACATCTTGCTATAAATTCGTTCACAAACAAGAGCTCAAGATTGATGAATGTACATTTTTCAGACTTTACAAAATAATAATACCAGAACATCATATATTCAAGTATCAAACGCAGAAATTCGAAGACAAACATACAGTTCATGCAAATCATATATTACAATATTTCATCCAATTGTGATGCAATAAAATAATGAAGAAACAATTTCATCACAATTTCACAACTTGACAGAAATACCGTTTCATACTTTTTGGATAGAAAATAAAAGTGTAAGAATCATACCTTAAATGCTTAACAAAACCTCAAAGATTGCAAATCACCAATTTTTCCCAGAAATTCAGACCAATGTTCCGATGGAAAATTCTCTGAAACTGGTTGTTGGAATCCGATCTCCACCGTCAAGATTATAGTTCTAGAAGTCTTCTAGCCTTAGTAAAAAATCGAGGAAGATCTCTTCTTAAAGCTCTAAGATCACATTACAGTTTTTCCAGATATTTCTCCTTTCTTCTTTTCTCTCATTTTCTCTTGTCTCTAAAAACTCCAGTAATATCTAACACATTCTATAATCTCCAAATCTTTAAATCCCTTCTAACATAACTGACCAACAACTTCTACTATTAACACTTATGTCATTCTACTTACTAAATGCGCCAAAACACCCTAAACAAATTTAATAAACATATAGAATCATATAATCCAATCAAAGTAAAATAAAAGACAGATTTGAGTAGGCTCGTAGGATCAGACGACAATTCCTTACAGACATGGACAAATCTCTAGCTCTTATGGTTTGGGAAGTCGTGGCTAGTATCTCAGTCTCCAAAGTAGATAAGAAAATTCGAGAAGAAGCTAGTGGCGTGCTCAACTTGAGGTTTTATACGATGCAACTAGCACAGAGAGGGCTCTATTGGCAGAAGATCATATGCAACCACTAGAGTCCGATTTGTTATGTACGAGCTTGGACATGCGTTCTCCCAGGAGAAAGGCGGAACTCCTTTTCGCTTTTCAATGCTAACGGGATACGGGATTAGTCGTTGATCGATCTAGATTTCGTCCATTATCCGTAATGCTCATTCTAGTTATCGAGTCTGGCCTTGGTTGATTTTCATCATTGTAACAGCCGTAATTTACTATAGAAATTAGGTCCCGAAAGATCCTTTTTCAAACCTAATCCCATTTCGAGTCAAGAGATAGATAAATAGACACATCCCATTGTTTGATACAGTCAACGGGCGAATACGCGCGAAAGAACCAATTCTAGCATGGAGACGGACCGGGGGATTCCTAAGCCAATTGACAGGAAATTTCATTGCAGGAACAAGAACTATGCGAGAGCAAGGAAGGGAAGGAGAAAGGTATAACGTTTCGACTAGGAAGAAAGGTAGAACGTTTCGACCGTAAAGGAACTACTACACGTTCCGACCGTCAAAGGAGTCACTACTAATGTTCCGACGTCTAAAGAGAAGTCATCAGCTTTCTTAGGTGTGTTAAGGTTAAGTTGAAACTGAGTCGGGGAAGAAACTTGACTTTCCCTAAATCCAACGCCAAAGACTTCTAGAGCGCAGGATTTGGCACGTGAAGCCAATCAATGTAGGGGTTTTTTTACCTTAGCATCCATTTCTTAGCTGGGAAGGGTGCCATCTCGTTTACGATTGATTCCGCTCGTTCAATTACGGTCGAGTCCGGGTGGATTTTATTCCAAAGATGTGATCTTAGAGCTCGCTTACACTAAGTATACCATCAGTGGGAACTTTTCTTTCTGGTTGGGAAGTGTCTCTGTCCTTTTCACTTCTTATTACTCTTTTCGTTCACTTTTTCTAACATTTCTAGTACAAACTAATTCATTCGGGCGAGATTCCTCAACCCTTACCAATCTACTCGACCGGATTGGGCGTAAAGCGTCTGTAGGTGGCTTTTTAAGTCCGCCGTCAAATCCCAGTGGCTCAACCCTGGACAGGCGGTGGAAACTACCAAGCTGGAGTACGGTAGGGACAGAGGGAATTTCCGGTGGAGCGGTGGATCCATTGACTTTCCCTACTAGACTTTCTTCGATCTAACATTAGTCTAATCACAGAAATGTCCTGACTTCAGACAAACTTTTTAGGGGAACTCGTTCTTTGTATAACTTACCCCTGTAATGGCCTTGTTGGATACCGGTGCGGCTGCTACTGTCATGAACCCAGACATCCGGTGAATCGCTTTCAGTCTCTCTTTTGCTTGCCTAGGGGCTCTCCTGAGAGTAGCTCTTCCGCTAGCAGTTGCTCTTCTGCTTTTCTGGAATCTTTCTTCCCGATAGTAGGTTCTGAGGTCGATAGGCTTTCTCGATTTCAGTATGACGAATCTCGGGCGGTTGGTGGCCCCTTCGAGAGTTGCGGGTCCTTGCTGGCTGCTTTGCATTCTTTGGTGTTGTGGTCGTCGAAAGGGCACACAAAGAAATCATGCAACAAAACTTATTAACATAACATCATCTGCAGGAACCACCCCTTCTTCAACGTCTATTGATACTACTACTAAAGCTTCTCAAATGTACAATCACTAGGATTCGAAGCATCCGGCCGGTTGGGGAACAGAAGATGGGCCCCACTAGTCCGGCTAGCTAGTGAGCGGTTCTTTCGGGCGGGAAGCAGGCTCGGGCCCTACGGGCCCCATAAGAGGGACCAAGCATGTTGCCGCCAGAAGCAGAACCCCGTATTTTTTCTAGAGAATCTCCTAATTGTTCCAGAGTCCCGGACTCGACCGTAATTGAACGAGCGGAATCAATCGTACTTTCACTGCTGTGGACCGGCTTTCACGACCCGTGGGCCTTCTACCTCCACGCGGGAATATCAAAAATTCGAGTGGCTAAAGCTGAAGCAGCTACTTTCGATGTAACAGAAAGAAAAGCAACACTGGTATTGGACTTATGAGTATTCGGACTGACATCACACGAAAAATGGATATATACAATGAATGGAATATACTGAGTCAGTATTAGAAAGCACCTGTCTAAGCCAGTCCCTCGCGCTTAAGGAGGGATACCTATCCAGAAGTTTTCTCAACTCAATCATAAATGATGTAATCATCAAAGATTTGACCTTTTCGAACTCTGTCCCTCGCTCCTGGGTCCCCCTATAAATTATATGTAAAAGTGTAGTTGAATAGCTATATTGGTTATGCAATCCCGTGCATTCTAATAATCAAAGGTCTCACAATCAAGATTTTGAACCGCTACGTTTTGGCGTAGCAGCTATATTTAGATTCATCCTCTTTTTTCAAGGGTTTCATTATCCCTTATAAGAGGGCTCTCGAAAGGCAAAGGTGAAAAATCTAGAGAAAAAACACAATCTAAATCGGCCTAGGGAAAAGGGAAACCAGAATCAGTCTTGGTACCGTCACAATTGGTCCTGCCTTCCCACACATCCCAGTCTACCGAGGCAGCGTCCAACTCTAGAATCCGCAAGGGAAACTCTACAAGTCAGGTGCAACAAAGACACCAAAATCAATCTATTCGTCGCTACTTGATTGCCTTTGCAGGGGAAGGTGTTTCGTGGAAATATTGATTACAAAGATGTGTTGCATTGTCTACTACCGAAGCTGAGTTTATTGCAGCTACTGAAGCTTGCAAAGAGCTACTTTGGATAAAGAAATTTCTCAAAGAGCTTGGTCATTCCCAAGCTAAGTATGTGCTACTTTGTGATAGTCAAATCGCAATTCCTCTTGGTAAGAACTCAAACTTTCATTATATATCTAAGCATATTTATGTGAGTTTGTGAGATATCATTGATACAAGAAGTGTTGAATCATAGGTTGTTGAAGCTTGAAAAAGTTCATATTGATGATAATGGGACTGATATGTTGACTAAGACTTTGCCTAGGTAGAAATTTGAAGTTTGTTGTTCTCTTGCGGGGATGGAAAATAAATGATTATTCCACATATATAGTCGGGATGGGAGCTTTGTTGGGTTTGGTCTATTATTTTTCCTCCTATGTGTCCAAACTTTATAACTCATTTTGTGAGGCTAGTTTGTTGAATTAAAAACTTTGACTTTAGGTGATTGTGTAGAGAGAGAGGGAGAAAGAGAGGCACCTAAGAGACAAAAGAAAGAGAGAGAAATAAATGTAGAATTTTTAGTGAGGTTTTTCTTTACCGGGGAGTAACTTCAAGTTGACGATCCTTGTTCCGATTTGGATGAGATTTTAACTGGCAGTAAAAGATACCTAGGACTCCTGGACGGTATGGATAGTTTTATATAGTTGGTTTGCGAGATATTAACGTCGGGCATATATACTGTATTTTGGTGTTATCTCCCTTTCTCTTTGATTCTTTTGGTTTCATTGTGGTTGTGTTTACACTTGTATGGTGTTGAGACTCTCTTGTAGACCCGAATGTCCTGCGATTTTTCCTCTTTGATTTGGAGATGTTTTCCACGTAAAAATCTTAGTGTTGTGTTTACTTTGATTTACTTTTAGTTATTGTTTTTCCGGTGATTCCGTTGCATTCATAATTGTCTTCGTAACTAGGGATGGCAATGGGGCAGATCGGGGCGGATATCTCATTTCTCAGCCCCGCCCCGCGACTATTAAAGTGTGACCCACCCTACCCCGTGATTCGTCGTGGATCATCTATTTATGCCCCGTTATCTGCCCCTGTGCGGGGCGGTTCTGACCCGCCCTACCCCATCCATGAATTCATCGAAACAAAAAAATCATTCCCTCAAAAATAAAAATCATCAACACAAATCTTGAATCCCATGAATCGAGAACATATCTAAAATTACCAATTTCAGCAAGCATTCATTGCAAGTGCATTTATCAAACATGTAGAAAACTCAACTTTGGACATGAAAATCTATCCCAAAACAAAATCCATTCAAGGTTTGCATGTACAAAAAAAATCAATATCCACAGGATCTGAAAAGAAAGATGTCGATTGGGTGCGGCGGACGGGCGGAGTGAGAAGGAAGGAGTCGGGTGACTGGCGGATTGAGAAGGATGGAGTCGGAGTATGTTGGCTGTCTTCACTGAGCTGAGAGAGAGTGGAGAGGCAACGAGCAGCTGGACTGACAGTGAAAGATTGAGAGAATTAGGTTTAGTAATAATATTATAGTGTCGGGGCGGGGCGGGGCACATACGAAACCCATACCTGATCTGCCCTGTTTCACGGGGGGAGGGGGTCTGATCTGTCCCATTTTCTTTACGGGGCGGGTCAAATTTTCCCCAAAAGATGTTGGGGGAGGGCGGGTCAACGGATCACGGGTCAAATTGCCATCCCTAATCGTGACTTTGAAAATTATTGTTTGAGGTCTTGCGAGGTTTATTCAAGTTGGATAGACTTGTCAAATATATTGGACTTTTGTATTTGTGTTGTTCAGTTTACTTAGACAAGTTGTGATTTCTCCCCAACATTCATTAGCCCAATTTTACATGATTTTCCTTTAATGTAATAGGTTGTGTGATTTCGCTATTGTAATAGTTTATTATTGTGTAGCCTGGATGGAGGAAGTTAGAGCGATTAACTTTCCACTTTGGTTTTTTAAACTTTGGGGGCTTCCCCGGATGAGCCTCATTAGGACAATGATATTGTACCTCTTATCGTTTTCTTTTGTAAATCTTTTTGTAAGTGGCTTTGTCCGCACCCTTCTTTTTTTAATCTATGATTCTATTTACCTTATTGATAAATAAATATAATATTCCCTATTCGAAATTGAATGTTCAATTTTTTTTTTAATATAAAATGAATAAAAAATGACTCATTCAATTCCGCAAGGAGGGAGTATTAAAGATAGTAAGTTGCAATAAACCACAAAAGTATTACTTTACCTTCCAACATTCCATCATTCACAAGACATTGTGCAGCTAGAGATTATGTGTAATTTGGCAGGTTAGCGTTTTCTGATCTGATGAAGCATCTTGTGAGGTGTCCAATTGCAGTGAAAGCACGATAGAAACTTCACTACGACCAGGACCAGCACTTATGCTTGTGCTCAAAGTAACTTTTTTTTTTTTTTTTTTAGTATAAATTTTAAACTTTTTTATATTTATTGAAAATGAAAGAAATGTGACTTTTCAGACAAAAAAAAAACTCAATTGGAAATTTCACATTTCACAAAGTTAAATTGTTACTTTAGCGTCATTTATACATAACATCGCTAAATCATGTGACATTTCATACCAACTCGCTATATTTGAATTTTATACGATACTTCATAGTGACGATTATAGTAATTTTTGTTCTTATATATATAATTCATTGTTAGTTGGTGACATTTACATTACATGTTATAAATTATTAATTTTTGTAACTCATATAGTGACATTTATATACTACTCCCTCCATTCCTAAATATAAGACTCTTTAGACAATTTGAGAAAATTAAGGAAGTTGTCATTTTCACATAAACTTCCAATATTATCCCCCACCCTCCCTCTCTCTCACTTCTTTGTCATAAAGAAAGGAAAATATTGAGGGTATAATTGGAATAAATTATTGACAACTAATAAAACAACCTTAAACGACAATTAATTTGGATACCTAGATATCTCCTAAACGACAATTAATAGGGAATGGAGGGAGTATATCGTTAGATCTTGTGCCATTTTCAGATAAACAAAAATACATAGATTATATTTCTGAAAGAAACATTACAGACATTTAATTATTAAAAATTTAATGATAGTATTAATTTTAATTTGATTTATAAAAAAATCAAAACACAAAGAGAAATTAAAATAATTAAGTATTGATACAAAATAAAAAACTCCATTATAATAAATATAATATGAGAAGAAACAAATAACAAATTATCAGTTAGCCCAGCGACCCACTGCATAAGATACATGCTGGAGTCCGTGGGTTCAATTCTCATCCTTTGAGTAGGGAAAAACTTTATTCTACATTATTCAAATGTGGCTAGACTTGACGGCTTAGCTTGCCTAGTCTCCAACTCGGCTTGGCTTAGCTCGGTCAGTCTGGCTTCAAAATTTACGAATGTCGGAATAGATATTTTAAATTGTTATGACTATTTAAAAATCCTGGGGAAAAAAACTTTTGATACACTTTAAAAATGACGTAACAAATGTCAAAATAACTACTTATTTACGGTATTTGCAAACGTCGGAATAGGAGGCTTGTTACGATTATTTACAAATGTCGGCAAAAATACCTTTTGATACACTTTAAAATGACGCAACAAACGTCGTAATAGATATGTACCGGCGCTTGTAACAAATGTCGTAAAAAAACATAACGACACAGGTAAATGCAACATTTATTCAACATTTGTAATAAATGTTGGTGTATATATATATATATATATATATATATATATATTGACATTTGTTTGTCTTATTGCGACATATAACAAACATCACAATAGAATTTTTTTGTTTTAGTGTGTCATACTTTTCTTTTAGAATTTTACAATATTCTTCATGTTATAGAGTTTTTAAAAAGAAAAACTAAAATGAGATAGAAGATCATATACGAATCTTGGTTCTCAATTGTTCATCTTTCTTGAGTTCGGATCCCGCAATCGTGGATAGTCTTCGATTGATCCGATGATCCTATGATGTTCCACCTTTGATGAACAACGTCTGCAATGTTCCCTTTTTTCCTTATTTTTCCTCATATTAGGGACAATAATAAGGCAGATCGGGCGGGTATCTCTATACTCATCCCTACCTCATATGTAACATCATTTGCGAATTCAAGACTACATTAACAATCATTAAAATGGAACTTTATCCCTGGAAATAACTCGGAAACTCTTTCTTTCTTTGGCTATATGGAAAGTCGTATTTTGAACCTTTGCCTCGTATATAAATTAACAAAAGACCGAAACCCCACAAAAGAAAGAGAACCTTCTATTTTTTTTTTTAGGTAACATGGAATTGGAAGGTCACAAATAATATTCACAAAATTTGGTGAAATCTTACACAGACGACTAAGTTATTTTAATTTTCGAACATTCAAATTCTTAAATTTGATAACTAAAATTTTGTCTGCATGTATTGAGGAAAAGTCTTCTCTGCACCATAACCATCTCGTTCTGTTCTTGCCTTTTAATGATATAGTTTAGCCAAACCATAAGAAGAATCTCAATGGGAACAGCTCTGCACAGAGATTTTCAAGCCTTTTCGAAATTCTACATATGGATAAGCCATGGGCTGTTCATCATCTTCTACTCTCCACCTATATAAAACAACACAATCACTAAGAATAGATCACATTGTCTAGTTATATGGTCTGAAGCGTCCATTTAAAATTTTTTAATTAGAAGCGAATTAATAAGAAATAATCAGTATCGAATTTAAGGTGATATGATGTAGCTGTCACTCCCTAACATTTTTTTTTAAACGTTAAATTGTCTAGATTGTTAACATCCGGACAATATATTAAATGTAATAAAATGACTCGAGGACTATTCTGTAGTCCTCCACTAAATATGGTGTGTAGGGGAAGAAATTACATAAATTATATGAATTTGTAGACAAATGATACCTGTAATTTTGCACAAGGTGGTGGATAAAGAAAGCCACCTCAATCTTAGCAAGTTCAGATCCTGGACAGCACCTTGACCCTCCACCAAATGGTGTAAGTTTCTTGCATGTTTGATCTTCATCCTACATTTTCAAAGTCACTTGTATCACTTGATCACTTCATATCCCAATTAAGTTAGATAACAATACTATGAGAGTAATATTTATTGAAAATTATTCAATTTTTTAAATAAATCATAAAATTATATATATAAACTATTTTTACTATTATCTTTCTGTCAGTGTACTTTTATTTTAATTTTTTTCTCCTAAACTATTTTCGGGCTACTGCTTTTGTCAAATTAGTGTAGAACTAGTGTTTTCCTACCACTTTCGATCATGTGTTTAGCACATCTCTCCACAGCCTTAAGGACTTACATTGACAGAAATGCCCTTCAAACCATCAACATGTGCAGAATACATGACCAGAAGTGGCAATAAACCACCAACTTTACACTATTTTGACAAAATAGCAACTTAAAAATAATTTAAAGAAAAAAATAGTTAAAATAAAAATTTACTAACAGAAAGAGAAATGCGAAAATAGTTTATTTATATACATAAATTTTTTCTCTAAAACAAAATCTCAAACATAAACATTGTTCAGCCCTGAACATGATTTCTTATGTTTATCTTTTTTCTGAATCAAGTAGACTTAAATTCGCGACTTTTTTTCTCCAAAAAACTTATTTGCTTTCCTAGGGTGAAATGATGAAATGCAATATCTCTATATTACTTAAAAAATGTATGAGCAAAAACCCTACATTTCCCAAGTAATTATGACAAACCAACCTTCCATCTCCAAGGATTGAACTGAAAAGCATTTGGATGGAGTAATGGGTCCAAGTGGACTGCGCTAAAAATGGGTAGGACCTTCCAACCAGATGGGATTACATAATCTGCAACAAAAAAACAGTACTATTTATATATATTTGTATTTACAAAAAAGTATGAACATTATTGAAAGCTCATGCATGCATGACTTGAGTGGGGAAGAAAAAGCATTCTCTTTTCTTTTAGTATAATTATTTATGTAGAAAATGAACTTGGGTCTAACTCATTCCCTTAAATGGTACCTCAAAAGGGTGTGGATTGTGCAATCCTTATAAAGAACAAATTTGCTCACTAGCTAGTCGATTAGGGGTTTCAACACACCCTCTCACGGTCAGGGCTGGATATCTGGACTATGAATAAATAATGGGGCCCAACATCGAACTAGGTGACTCTGATACCATGTAGAAAATGGACGTGGGCCTAACTCATTCTCTCAAATGGTACCTCAAGAGGGGGAGGATTGTCCAATCCTTATAAAGAACAAATTTGCTCACTAGCTAGTCGATTTGAAATTTCAACAATTTATATATACTCCCAAATTATATGTCAGCATTTTTATTTTAATCTGTCTTACATTATTTATTAACATTTCCATTTTAATCAGTAGTAGATCAGAGGGGTAGTCATTAAAGGACCACCAGAAGTGAATACCAACCTCTAAATTTGACATCTTTAAGAGCCTTTCGGTGCACAAATTTCACAATGTTTCCACTTCTCAGAGCTTCATTTATTACCTATACATAATTCAAGTCAAACCAATTCAATCAATCCATGAAATATCACTATATATATATATATATATATATATATATATATATATATATATATATATATATATATTATAATTAGAGATAGAAACTCTTACTTGTTGAGTGAAATCCATTTTCTTGTAATCTTCCCAATTCAACAACTCATCATTTTCCTTCATTTCCCTTATATTTCGATGCTCAACCTACATAATTAATTACCAAAAAATTTAATATATATAAACTCTAAAAGAAATAACTATACATCCTTAAAAGGAAAAATTCCAAAGTTGAAATAATGAAATTGCATGACACAATAAATAACATGTCATCAATGAGCTAGTTATTACTGGTTTGACTGTACTAAGTGGTATGAAAGACTAGAATGAGAATGAATATAATTTCCTTCTTTCTTTTTTTTAATGGTGGACCACGACCACATTTATTGTCGAGCCTTAGTGAAGAATGAAAAATTGCTGATATATCTTTGTGGACCAAAAGTTTCCAAAGGTATTTGATTTGCGTCTAACTGTGGTAGATCCAGGAATATAGAATACTCACACGACACTGATAATTTTTTTTGGAATTTTTTTTTTTTATTAGTGGAGTAACTAAAATTTTTATGTGTAAATCGCTTATACATTTATCATTTAAATAGAATAATTTTTTTTACCGGGGTCATGTGACCCCGATGCCAGCATGCTACATCCTTCCCTGATGTCTGAAGTTTCATTAAAAGTGAATTATTTATGAGAAAAGATATTCAGACACATAAATCCTCGAATTTCCTTTGTTTTACCAAAAAATAAAATTTAAAGGAAATGGAAAAGAAAAGAGAGAAATAGCATAGAATAATACCTTTAATTGATCAAGTGCAGCAGATGATTGTCCAAGGAAGTAGACCACCATATCCATTAAGAGAGAAGTAGTTTCATAGCCACCCAATAGAGAATCAAGGACAAAACTAACTTTTTCATCTTCAGATAAGGTATCAACACAAACAAGTATCTCAAGAAAATCACTTCTTTTTTTACAATTAGAATTTCCATAATCATCAACATCAACCTTTCTTCTTTCTTCTATAATTGCTCTGACAGTTGCAAATATTCTACTTCTAGCCTGTAAAGATGTCATCAAAAAAGTTCCCATCACATGCTCTCTTTTTTTTGTAAAACAAAAAGGCAAAAAGTATCATATTCATGAAAAAAGCATAAATTGACAACCAAGGTTTTGATAATCAATTGTTGTTGTCATGTTAAGTACAACTTTAGTTTTTTTTATTGCATAAAATCTTATGTTAAGGTTGTCTTTTTTTTAAAATTTTTTTTTTTTAATTTATTGAAAGAGGGACATATCTATTATAAGAAAGAAGTAATGAGGGGATTTGAACTCATGACATCTACATGAGGCTTTAGCCACTAGACCAATGCGTTATTTGCTTAAGGTTGTCAAGCATGAAGAGAAGTATATATATGTATATATATGATAAGTAATTAAAAGGGATGTGGAAAACCTGAACAGCTCTTGCATATGGAGTTCCTGGAATGTAGAGTGGAAATGAAATTAGGCCTCTCATGAAAGCCAGAAAATCTTGTAAAATTTCATTTGTTCTTGGCTCATCTTCTGTTAATCCAAGTACTTGCTTTACTATTACATTGAATGTAAACTGTCATCCAAAGCAAAAACCAACAAAAAAGTTGCACAAAATTAGATTAAGAAACAAAGTCAGATTCTTGAATTTAATTTCCTTTGTTATATCATATATATATATATATAATCTAAATTTACTTTATTGAAGATGCTAAAAATAATACACGAAGGGGACTAAGTCCTATTTGAGATATAAGGTGGAAACAAATCTATTACTACATCGGATAATTAAATCACTGTAAACCATAAAAAACCCTATAGGGGACAATAAAACTAACATCTCTTATAAAAAATAGACTCATCTATTGAATTTGGGGGAGGAGGGGATGATGAAAACTACATTTTTTACCTTTATAAAAATTGATAATTTTAGAAAACTATTAACAAAATTCATCTCTAGTCACTTGAAGAATTATGTGAAAATTACATTTTGCACCCTAACGTGAAGTTTCTAACTTCGTCTTAAGGAATGTGTTGGTTTTTTTAACTGTATGTAAGTCAATCTCGAGACTATAAACAAAGGTAGAAAGTTGACTTTCAGACGGAAATTTATAAACGGATTTTAAGAAAAGTGGCTAAAGAACATGTTTATGTTTATATATATATATATATATATATATATATATATATATATATATATATATATATATATATATATATATATATATATATATTTACCTTCCTGGCTTCTTCACAAAAGATGACTTGTTCTTTATGACGCCAAGAATCCAATATCTGAGTAGCTATTCTTTCCACATCATTAAGAAACTCAGGTTTAGATTTGGTGGTGCTGACAAGTGAGAGAGCAACATTTCTAAGGCGTTTGTGAGTTTCACTTGTTGCAACCAACATTGAGACTTTACCAAGAATTCCATGGATAGGTTTTGGATAGCTACACTCAAATAATTTTCCTTCATTTTGTAGTATGAAATAGTTGAGTTCTTGATCACATGATACCACTGTTGGTGAGAAGAATAAATGGGATTTGAACACTTTCCCATACCTATTAGAAAAATAATAATAAATAGAAACATGAGATTATTATGAATCATGAGTTGAAGATCATCTCTGACAATAGGGACGAAGACAGAATTTTTAGGTTGGGAGAGAAAAATTGTAACAGTATGCCGAACTAAATATAAAAACTGCAAATAAAAAAGCTTTGGGGCAAATTTGATTAGATATTCCGAACTATATATAAAATTTACTATTTCTATTAGAATTTTTAAAAATCTCATCCTGTCTGACAATATATATATAATCAAGAATTTGAATGATGAGAGATTATGTGAATTTACCTAGAACAATGTTGTTGAAGAAAAGATCCAATTGAGTTAGAAGGATGAGGCTTCAAAAAGGAAAGTGTTTCTCCAATAAATGGCCATCCAAAAGACCCTTTAGGAAGAAGCCTACTTTTCTTAAAAAACAAAGGAAGAAAATGGTTCAAGATTGATCCAACTAAAACTCCAACCAAACCAGCAAGAACAACAGGCAGAAAAACCCAAGCCATATGGATATATCAAAAGCTTATAAACTTCAAAGATTTCTGAAGAACTTATTTTTTGATGAAATTATCACTTGGGATAGAAAAGAAACAAACACTTGTGGTTCTTTTGTTTGTAGTATTGGAGTTTATAACCTCTATATATAGAGAGAGAGGGGAGGGGAGGGGAGGGGGAGCCAGATAAGATTGTATTAATTGAGGCTTTTTACAGTCCAAATCCGATGGGGAAACAACTTTTTTTCAGTACAGATGGAACATCTCAGGTAGTGACGGATCTAATGTGCTATGACTGGGGTCACATGATTCCAGTGATTTTTTTATTTTTTTATATTATATATGATATATTTAACTCTATTTAGATGATAAATGTATAAATGTCTCCACATAAAAAATTTAGCTAAAAAATATTAAAGAATTATTGTGTGACCCCAGTGTATTATATTTCTGAATTCGGCACTGACCTCAGGACATGTGTTTATGCTTAGGAAAGATGTCCTATGCCTTAAAAACACGACAGGTGTTCTGAGACTCAGAACAAATGTCCTTTTTAAATCAATTTTAACCGTTAAAATTTTAAACTAACGGATGAAAAAATTCCGTTTGTTCAAAATTTACCCCATTCCGCCTTGGAGCCGTGGCGGGTTTGTTAGTAGAAAAATGGAAAAGAAAGCAATTAATCTTTTCACAAGTTATTACAGTCGGTGAAATTTAAGTTTTTCAATAGCATAGGAAATGAAATCAACCAAGCCTAGGATCTAGCTCTAGACTTTTAGCTTCTATTGAATAGATCCTACCAAGGGTGTAGAAGGTGAGAGATAGGGAGGAAAGGAGCCATTAGTTTTCCTTTCTCAAGAAAGGGAAAGGCCTGAAGCGGAGCCCCACCCGTGTAAAAGGCATCTTGACCAGGTTTTAAAATGAGGGATGCGCATAAATGTAACAGTTAAAATCTACTCTACACGAGATGAATCTGCGTTGCCAAGGATCTCTTCACGCAACGTAAAGTCTTATCAACTCGTTTATACCCTAGTGTAGGAGATTAGTTTCCCTACACTTTGTTTATGGTGCATTTGGATTTAGTTTTGGGTTAAAAATCCAAAAAACCCATTGAAGTCGCACGTTAATGACACATTAACACTTCTAAGGTATATTTAATTTAAATTTTATAAAAAATTTAAAGAATATTAAAGTTTATAAATATTTAATTCAAATTTTAAAAAGTTCATTAAAATAGGTATAAGAAAATTTTACTTAAAAGTGTTGAGGCGGGTAAATCATCCACACTGTGTGGATGAATTTGCGGTTTTGAATTGAATAATTTGAAGGTTGTTTTCATTGGATTGGAGTTATGAGTACGATGCCAAGAATTTGAAGTCTTACCACCTTAACTTAGTCGGATCCTATGCGGAACAGTTTTTTACAGTATATACGGAACGTCTCAGAATATGTGTTATGGAGTTCAGAATAGTTGTTCCGCACGGTAAGATTAAAACAGGTGTTTCGCGCGTTAAAATCAGAACATGTGTTATGAGACTCATAACAGATTTTCGTTTTAAATCAATCTTAACCGGAAAAAATTTAATTCAACGGACGAGTAGAGTTTCGCACGTGCTAAATTTATTACCGTTCCGCACTAGAGCCACGGCCTTAACTAACTTGGTATAGGTAGTCGTGAAAAATTGGGCTTTTGCTTTAATATTGGAAGTGTTTTAATAAAAAAGTTTTGAATTTTTTTTTTCTGAATAAAAAAGAAGGTGCAAGTGATGGTGACCAACACCTCCTACTACCTCATGTTCGGACTTTCATGTTAATCAGCAAACATATCAGATTTAACTGAACAACCAGCGCAAATTATTAAATTGAGTAGCAAGAACAAAGCTGACATTAGTAAGATTCACATGCAAAAAAGTGCTTCTCACCTGAGTAAACTTAATGCACATAAAAACACAATAGACACAAGGGTGTCACTGTATACATGCACACGGGCTGCATATATAGACATGCAGGCCTAGATAAAAGGTTCAAGTACACAAATTGTGTTGTCTTCAAACTTCCATCCAATTTAATTAGCAAAAAAAAATAAAAAATTCCATCATTTTTATTTATGTCTTGGAAATTTGGGAAGTTTAGTTTTACAATTGGCAAGGGAGGTCTTAAATCTTTTATTTTTGAAATCATGATCCCTACACAATTTATGGGGGTTTTTTTTTCTAAGCCCAGATGGGTGATTGCCCTATAAGGGGGGAGAGAAGCGCCTCACAAGAGGAGAAGATAGCCCTAGAAAGGGAGACAATTAAAGCTTGCCCCATTGCATAGAGAGGGTATCGAACCCACGACCTTACCCCACTGGGCTAAAGAACCTTTGATCAATTTATGGGGGTTAAGGAATAGGTTTTTCCGTCTATACCATCAAAAGTCAAATGTTAGTCAACTTTAAAATTTGAATTTTTATTAAACTTTGATGGATATTTTTTATCCGTTTGATCTTATTTCAAAGCTAAACATTTTGTAAGTTAAGTGAGGTGTATTCTAAGTGTTTTAAAGGTTATTTTAAGCTATGTTTTCACTGTTTTGGGAAAGTCGAGAAACGGCTTTGGATTCCTATTTGATATTTCATCCCAAGAGTGTTTAATCCTTATTGGGCTTCATAGCTCATACCTTTACTTTTCTTTATTTGCAGGTGATGAGGTAGCTGATGACGTATATGATTATATTTGGGATGGAGATTGTGACGAGTGGTCTCTAATCTGATGCAATAGTTGAACAATTTTATTTACTTTTGAACCTTAAAGTTTGTAATAATACATAGTAACGACTTACATTTTTGTTAATGTTGGATTTATGTACTATTTTACTAGTAATGTAAGATGTTGGTTTCCTTTATTAGTATAATATAACTTGTAAGTTATCTTTCTTCTCTGGGTTCTGTGCCTTATTGGCATATGAGGTGCTTCCAGGTCATCACCCGATTTTGTAGTGTGATAGTCGGTGTGAGTGCTAAGTAATATATCATTAATAACATTCTCACACAAACATTAGAACTGCCAATAATTTGTTATCATCAAAATAATATTGATCACATTATCCCTTGGGCTTACACTTCTAAACTTCAATCTCCTATCATTCTACTCCAAAAATTAACACTTTGTCATTGAAAATCTCCAAAATCACCAAATTTAACTTTTTCTTCATCCTTTGCATTGAGGAATTAATTTCTCTGTTATGTTCTTGAGGATGAATATACAACCATTTGATCCGAATTTCAAACCTTATTTGAAGACACATTTCATGTTTGATGAAACCCAAAATAGAGCAACAAATTTCCAGCCCTTATATTGCCTTAAATCTTCATTTCTAATGAGTTTCTTCCTTCAAACATAATCTACATATGTTATATTGACGACCTTTCATTACTAGTGAAAAACATCTACAAAACTTGTTGGAAGAGGGCTGAAATTATAGAGAAAAATCTAGTTACGGAATTTATATTTGAGCATAGAAAAGTGTTGAAATCTTGTAGGTTTCTTTGTTGAATCCTATCTATATAAGTTGAATTGATGGTTAGGAGTTTTTTCCACTTCAAAACGCATCAAATTCTCACGGAGTAGGGCTGAAAATTTATGCAAAATTATTCATTGTAGTGGGTGTTTGTCACACCCCGTCTCCAGAGTGATCACATGGCAGTGCCTCATGGATTAATGAAGCACCAAAGCCACAATCAGAAATTACTAAATAAGGCAATTCAATTATGAAATCCATAAATATCCAAAAGTGTACTAGCGGAAGCAATATACTGAAAAGGAAAACTATTCTAAGTTATTACAATTGAAAATGAAACTACATGTTCCAAAAGAAATAACTATTAAAGGAAACAATGTTCGTACTCGGCGTAATCCCCATCCCACGTGCCATCATCGTAGAACTGGCCCTCACATAAATCATCTGCAAAACAATAGCGGATGGACTGAGCTCTAGTGCTCAACAAGGACCCAAAACAGTGATAATAATAAAGAAATAGCAGGACAGAACATAAATAGAAGAATAGACAACACAGACACCCGTTTCCCAAAATACCCCTTTAGGAAATACAATTAACGACTCAATCCAAGTCTCACAAGACTCATGACACAGTGCAGGATGGTACGGTGTTGTACAGAACAGTAGAAGCAAAACATAACGGAACAGAAAACTGCACAGCGACGAATGATCCTTCCCCGGCAAGACAATAGCTACTGTCTTCGTGTGGACGAAGCCTATGACGAATACAAGGACTAATGGTTCATCCGCGGCCTGTGAACTTCAAAAAAATAATATGAAAAATAGTACAAAAGTGTACCAAAACATTACCAATTCATCCTCTACCCATATGTGACCAAATAGACACAATCAAGACAGCAAGTAAAGACCAAAACAAGAACGAACACATAAATTACAACAAATAAGCGAATAACCACATTTTTGCACCTAAACGATTCTATAACCGAGTATACGACAAGCACCGTGCGTTACCCATATGGTACACCCAATTACAACCCTATCTAGATACTTAGAACATCGCTACAACTAGACATACAATCCCACCAAATGAGCTCACATATATAATCTTAACTACACAATAATAACGGTAGTGGTCCCAATTATCAACCAAACTAGGACGGTTCAGTAAAACTCGTGGGTTTGGATTCTCTCCCAAACTACGGGACGCAGATTTTAAGGTTCAATCCTTACATTGTCTCATCATCCCCCACCGAGGACTCCACAAAACCACTACTGTACATAATGATTCGCCCCGTTAAGTGTGGGCCACAAGACAGAACAGAGCAGAAGACCACTTGGTGTCACAGAACAGATCAGGATAGAAGGCGGACTGAACCTGCTAACTAGTGATCCTAGATACGAGCTCAATAGGGGCTAAAACTCAGTCGACCAAACCAATTAGGACTAAAACAAGACTCCAATTAAGACCCAAATAAAGAAATTACAGAACTGATACCCAATAATTCGCAGAATATAACAGATACAGACCAGTTTAATTGTGTAGCAATTGAATACAACAACTAAATCAGAATATAGCATGCTCAAATTGAACAATTCCAACAACAATTCAATACTAAGAACACAAAACAAGTAATCGAGTCATAAACCCAACAATTAATGCGTATAATCACATATAATTGACCCATAACGGTTACAATTTCATTTACCCATTAAACTACTCAGATATCGGAACAGAATTAACACACACACACACTGAGAGAGAGAGAGAGAGAGAGGTCCTTACGCGTTACGAAGATGAAAAGAGGGAATAAAACGCGAATTCAGTTTTGGGTAGAAACGCTCCCGGGGCAATAACATCTTGCTCCAATTTCCGAATTCACTCCCGCCTGCGCTCCCTCGAAGCCTTCGTGATTGCCTTCGATTCAGTATATCCCGCGATGGAAACTTACGTCTCGAACCCCTTTAATCGTCTTCTCCAAGCTCCAGGCAGATTTCTCTCTTCTCTTCCAACTCTTTAGATCGATGTTTTATTTTTAATCGTAACTGATGACCAGCCCCTATGACCCCTCATGTTAGGAAATTAAAGTTTAGATTATTGACTAATTAGATCCCTCTCCCTTATTAATTTACACTCATTCCCCTACACATAAAAATAAAAGGTAACACATATAACACATGCCAAATGTCAAATGTTAATTAGCACCTTGCATTTATTATGGCATCAATTATAATTCACAAAATTATGAAATTGACAATTAAATCATATAATCAAATTGGGGGAGGAATGGGGGATTCCGGGTATCACATCTTCCCCCTGTAAGAGTTTCGTCCCTGAAACTTACTAACCTGGGTTATCGAACAAGTGAGGGTACTTCACCCGAGCTTCCTCTTCCAACTCCCAAATAGCTTACCACTCTGAATGGTTGGACCACTGAATCTTCACGTACGGTATAATCCTGCGCCTCATGACTTTTTCTTTCCTATCAACAATCTGAACTGGCACTTCCTCGTAAGACATATCTTCTATAACCTCCGATGTCTCAGCTTCCAAAACATGGCTCGGGTAAGCACATACCGCCTCAACTGTGACACATGGAATACATTATGTACCCGTGACAGCGTTGGCGGCAAAGCCAAACGATACGCCAAATCTTTCACATTCTTGAGAATCTCATACGGACTAATGTAAATCGGGCTTAGCTTCCCCCTTTTCCCGAACCTCATAACTCCTCTCGTTGGTGAAACCCGAAGATACACATTTTCACCAACCTGAAAACTCCAACGGTATTCGCTTACTATCAGCCCAACTCTTCTACCGGTCTTGAGCTACTTTGATTTGTTCTCGAATCAACGGTACATTCTCCATCGTTACTTGCACCAATTCAGGACCCGTTATCACCTTCTCCCCGATGTCATCCCAACATACCGGTGATCTACACTTCCTCCCATACAAGGCTTCATACGACGTCATCCTGATACTAGCTTGGTAACTATTGTTATAGGCAAATTCCACCAAGGTCAAGTGGTTTACCCAGCTACCCTTGAAATCCAAAAGGTAGGCCAATAACATATCTTCCAAGGTCTAAATCGTCCTCTCGGACTGCCCATCAGTTTGAGGATGATAAATAGTACTCAAAGACAACTTTGTACTCATAGTCTCGTTGAAACTCTTCCAAAACTGAGACACAAACCGAGTGTCCCAATCTGAAACAATGTTAGCCGGTACTCTGTTCAGACAAACGATCTCATCCATGTAGAGCTGAACCAAGGTATCCATCGTTGCTGTAATCTTCATCGGTTAAAAAAATGTGCCGATTTCATGAATCTGTCCACAATCACCCAGATTGTATCATTCTCGGTCTTATCCTTTGGTAACCCGACCACGAAGTCCATAGTAACATGTTCCCAGGGAATCTCAAGAGGTTTAAGAAGACCGGCGGGTTTCTGATGTTCTTCCTTAACCTGCTAGCACACAAGACACTTAGCCACACACTCAACTACGTCCCGCTTCATGCCTCCCCACCAAAAAGTTCTCCTTAAATCCCTTATACATATTCAATGCCCTCGGATGCACCGATGGCCTAGAATTGTGAGCCTCCTGAAGAATCTATCATTTCAGCCCCGCATTTGAAGGTACGCACAATCTACCCCGAAACCGAAGACTCACATCTTCATGTATCTGATACTATGATTATGTCCCGGACTGTACCAAGTCCCGTTCCATACACAAATCCGGATCCAAAAACTGCGCCTCATTAATCCTCTCAAGGATCGTTGGTTGAGCTACCAATGCTACCAAGACGTTCTTAGTAGATTCAACAACCTCTAACCCCTGCTTCTCGAACTTAGCAATTAACTCCCGATGATCGATTATTAACGCTGCTATCTTCCCCGAACTCTTCCTACTCAACCCATCCGCTACACGATTAGCTTTACCAGGGTGGTAACTAATCGTAAAATCATAACCCTTCAACAACTCCAACTATCGCCTCTGCCTCATGTTAAGTTCCTTCTGCGTGAACAAGTACTTGAGACTCTGGTGATCAGTGAAAACCTCACACAGTTCTCCATACAGGTAATGCCTCCACAACTTCAAGGCAAACACGACCGCTACCAACTCCAAGTCGTGTGTATGGTAGTCTTCTCATAAGGCTTTTGCTGCCACAAAGCATACACTATAACCTTCCCGTTCTGCATCAAAACGCACCCCAAACCAATTCCCGAGGCATCACTATAGATGGTGAAACTATGATAACCGTAACTTTTGCTTACGTAATTTTTAACGTGTAATTAATTTTTGCTCGACTAAGTGCGTATATGAATTTTATTTCGTGTGAATATGTGATTACGTGTCTACTTATTTGTACAACTTGTTACATGTTATTTTTTTGCACGTTTTATGAGGGGCGATTCACACATATATCGTAGTTGAGGGAGTTAGGGATTTTATTGAGATTAGGAGAATCACCATAATATTGAAATAAGAAATTAATAGGAATTATATAAATTGATAATAAGTAAAATAAAGTATATATGATACTCGAGATTTTCCCCCGATTTGATTATGTGAAGGGGTTCCTGAAGTAAGTTTTCAACGCGAGATACGCTGATTCGAAGACAATCACGAAGGCTTTGAGGGAGTGCAGATGGAATACCATCTGATTACCCGGATCGCGAGTAATTGCCCCAAGAAAGATTTACTGCAAGACTGATTTTTGGGTTTTATTCTAACTTTTACCTCTGTACCCCGCTTTCCTCTGTTATTACTGTGTAGTAGTGAATAGACGAGTGAGCTCATGTGGTGGGATTGTGTGTCATAGCAAGTAGCGACGTTCTAAGCAATTAGACGAGGTTGTAATCGGGTGTACATGATGGGTAAAGCGTGGTGCTTGTCGTATACTATGTTATAAAATCATTTAGGCGCGAAGGATGTGGTTATTCGCTTAATTGGTGTCCTATGTGTTATTCTTGTTTTGGTCAATATTTGTTGCTTGGTTGCGTCTTATTTGGTACTTTTGGGTTGGGAATGATTTGGCATTGTTTCGTGCACTTTTGCACAAGTTTTTAACTCATTTTTTCTGAAAAACGCTGGTCGCGGACGAAACATTCATCTTAGGCTTTATCCGCACGAAGACAGTAGCCTACTGTCTGCCGCAGACTAAACCACGGACAAAGCATTTGTCTGCAAGACGATACCGCGGATGAAGCATTCGTCCTCAGCTGTGCAGTCCACTGTTCTGTCTCCTCTGTTCTCTTCTCATATGTTCTGTACTGCAATGCACTCTCCTGCACGAAGTTATGAGTCATATGAGGCTTGGATTGAGTCGTTTGCAATACTTTTCTAAGGGGTATTTGGAAAACGGGAATCTGTGTTAACTGTTCTGCTGTTTCTATTTCTATTACTGTTATGTCTTTCAACATTATTGTTATTACTGTTTTAGGTCCTTGCTGAGCATCGAAGCTCACTCCATTTCGCTTTCTTATTTTGCAGATGATTTAGGTGAGAACTATACTATGATGATGGCACGTGGGATGGGGATTACACAGAGTGATCCTAAACGGCTAGATTAAGAACGCTGCTTTTCCCTTTATAGTTTTATTGGAACGTTTAGTTTCCTTTTTTAGATGTAATAACTTAGAATTATTTCCTTCTGAATAATGCTTCCGCTAGTGCTTTATTACTATTTATGGAACTAATAATTGAATTGCCTTATTTAGTAACTCTAATTGTAGGCTTTGGTGTTCATTAACCAATGGGGCACTACTATGTCATCGTCCCGAAGACGGGGTGTGATAGAAGTGGTATCAAAGCAGGATGAACCGTAGGGATGAAAATCTGTGATGAACTTAGGATAACAAGAACATGTAATGTGAGGTTAGTGATGGGTAGAGACCATGGACTAGGATGCTTCTGTTTAGTTAACACTTTATATCTAATTGCTACATTTCACTGTTACATTATATTATGACCTCCTTATTTGTGATACATGTTATGTGATTTCTTGCATTATGCCATGCTTTACTTGTCTATGCCATACATGTTCAACATGTTAATTGTTTTATCGCATATCTTATTTGTTTACTATATGTTATGTTACAATATTCTATTTTTTATACATGTTATACGATTACTTGTATTATGTTATATCATGTCATGTTCTACTTGCCCTTGCCTCGCACGTTATCTTGTTAAGTGCTTTATCGCTTATCTTACTTTATCTTCTATATATATATATATATATATATATATATATATATATTTGTGGGGTTAAGATGGATCCGAGTCAAGGATACAATGACGACTACGACTTACCTGCCGCTCAATATCATATCGTTACATGTTACGTTGTTGTACTACGCTATCATTTTGTGCTATACCCTACCATGCCCTACTCGTCTTTTGATTCAAATCAAAGATAACTTTATTCTTCTCTCAGTTATCCACAACAACTCATTCCTTATCATTTTCTTGTTTGGTGTTCACATCGATATGAGTTTGACCTCTTTAGAGTTTTCATGTTGAACTTCTTCACAAGATTTGTTGTATTCTTGGTTTGAGGGATATAGATTATCTGTTCGATCTGTAATCCCCAGAAGAATGTCAATTAACTGACCATACTCATCTCGAATTCGGTTTTCATTGGGTTAAAAAGTGTCCACCTTTGTTGTAGCCCCTGATTGTTTATCCAAACAAATGTCATCAACTTTAAATATCGTGAATTGATTTCTTCAATTCTTAATAAACATTTTCTTACCCACTCCACCTCATGTGTGCCCATGTTTCAACAAGAACCTTGTTAGCCTCTCATACCAAACTCTCGAGTTTCGCTTCAAACCACAAGGAGTCTTCTCAATTTGTATATATGATTCGGATCATCTGGTCTTTCATAGCCCTTGGGTGTTCCACATATACTTATTCGTGAAATAACAAATTCAGGAAAGTGCTATTGCCATCCATCCTATAAAGCTTGATGTTCCCCGAAAATGCAATGCCAACATAAGTTTTATAGACTCAAGTCTTGTTACATGAGCAAACTTCTCATCGAAATCCGTCTCATGTACTTGAGTGTATCCTTTGACTACCATTTTAAATTTGTCTCTCGTAATATTTTTTTAGCTCGTTTGGCTTGTTTCTAAACACCCATTTAATTACAATGATGCTCACACCGTCCGCTCTTGGAACCAACTCCTGAACATTATTTCTTTGAAACTGTTGAAATTCTTGTTACACCGACATGATCCAAAAATTCATCGTGTAATTCATCATTCACATTTTTGGGTTTAACAATGGAAGTGTAACAATTGTACATGATCTTTTCCCTGCTGTTGACCTTGGAGTTCCCCGAGTTTTCTTAAGGTTGTCAAAATTTTCAATTATCTGCTCAACCGAGTGATTTCTTTTACTTACCTGACTGGTACCCGTTTCATTTGTTGCACCCCTAATCTGAGTGAGTATCACAATTATGATCATGTTCACTCGTTGTATTTGTGAGATTTTTTTGGCTCTTTGTTATTGAGACTTTGTCCGCTCAACAAGTTCACTCTTATCAAGTTTTGTGAGAAAATTTTCAACAAGATTTGCAACCAAATCTTGTATCATTACATTGATAGTTTCCATCTCTTTAGAGGTTCTTTTGTTGTATACCTTCTGTTGAAGTATCACAAAAATGTTCTTCATCAGTCATTGAATCAAACTCACCCAACTTTTCTCAGCCATTTAAGGCGTAACATTATGTTTTACCTTTTTTTATTTGTAGACCATTCGGCGTAACCTTTCTCAACAGTGCTTATTCTTCTGCTATTTGTGTTTGCTATCTTCCACATTCTATTTGTTGCCTTTCTTGGTTTCCTCACTGTTTTTCTTTCGGACTCCTGTTTATCGACTGCTTTGCGACCTGATGAGACATCACCCGCACCTCTTGTTTCACTCGGACTTAGTACACTTATTTGGTTTATTGTATGACCTAATGCCAATTTTACGCCCTTTTTTTATGTATTCATCTGTTTTTCTATTGGTACATTGCTTGTTCTAAGTGGAGATTCCTAATCTGGATTTGTTTGTTCCCCGTCTAGGTTAGAGCGTTACATAATCTTATCTCTCTCTCTCTCTACTCTTGTTGCTCCACCCACACATCTTTACATTTTGCTTGTGGATGGGGATGTCTGTTATGTGATCTTCTCTGGATTTTTCTTTTCTTCTTTTTGGTGATGGTCGTGCTCATCATAGTAAAACCGTCCTTTATAAACTTTTGGTTGTTTTTACCTCCTTAACGACCTTTGTTGAGAGTCAAGATGTCTTCTTGTCGAACCTTGACTCCTGCCATCATTTTAAAATCCACGGTGATCTCCACCTTGTTAACATGTTAATGATAGACCATCGAAATTGGTCTTCCCGTTGTTCCATTTCTTGATCCACCCTTTAGCTACTTTCGGATCTCGTTTTGTTCGGTCAATGTCCATTCGTGAATTACAATATCTCTTTCAAGTGAATCAACTTTCGTTGTCAACTCTCGACTCCTACTCTTTAGTTTACAATTTGGTTTAACGACCTGGATCTCTATATCCCGTAATTGTTTGTAGTCATCCTTCATTTTGTCATGATCCTCCTCAATCATCTTCGATATCAGTCTTGGAATCATCTCAGATTGAGGAGTATGATTTATCATCTTCGCCATATCTGCCTCACTGAGTTCCATTATGTATAGCGATGCTTCAGCTTTTAATGCCAAACTCGTTTTCTTAAGCTGTGATTTCTTTCGAAATCTCATAGGTCTATAGAGAACTAATAATTTCATCAACTATCATGTTAGCCTAATACTTAGTTCCTCCATGGAGCACAGATTTACCCAAATTTTTGTTGTCAGAGAGCTCAGGATCTTACTCAACAACTTTTCACTAGAATATTCTTCATCTAGTGAAAAGATTGATTTCCAATGTCTCTCAGTTTGTTTTTGACTTTAGTCATTATTTCATTCTCACACATCCTAACGTTCTCGGATTCACTGGTCCAACCGTTCAGGGTAGGAAGCCATTTGAGAGTGGGAAGAAGGAGCCGGTTGAAGTATCCTCATCTTTTTAGCAACCAGGATTAGCAAGTTTCGAGGACGGAACTTTAGTAAGGGGGAAGAATGTGATAACCGTAACTTTTGCTTACGTGATTTTTGACGTGTAATTAATTTTTGCTCGACTAAGTGCGTATTTGAATTTTATTTCGTGCGAATATGTTATTACGTGTCTACTTATTTGTACAACATGTTACGTGTTATGTTTGTGCACGTTTTATGAGGGGGGATTCGCACACATATCGTAGTTAGGGGATTTAATTGTGATTCACTTAGATGATGGATTGGAATTGAGTTAGGAATTTTATTGAGATTAGAAGAATCATCATAATATTGAAATAAGGAATTAATAGGAATTATATAAATTGAGAATAAGTAAAATAAAGTATATGTGATACCCGGGATTTTTTCCCAATTTGATTACATGATTAAATGATTTAATTGCATAATTAATTGACATATAATGAATGTCATATTAAATGCTATTTGTTAGATGACATATTTCATTTGTTATATGTGTTACCTTTTGTTTTTATGTGTGGGGTCATGCGAGTATATTAAATAAGAAAAGGGACCTAATTTGTGATTAACCTAAACTTAAACTCCTAACCTGAGGGGTCATGGGGCTGGGGTTTCTTTACGATTAAAACTTCAGTAGACAGAAAAGAAAAGAACGATCTTTTGAGTGGAGAGAAACGAGATAAACCGCCTAAAGCTTGGAGAAGAAGATTGAAGGGGTTCCCGAAGTAAGTTTTCATCGCGAGGTACGCCGATTCGAAGACAATCACGAAGGCTTCGAGGGAGTGCAGGCGGAATATCATCTGAGTACCTGGATCTCGAGTTATTGTCCCGAGAACGATTTACCGCAAGACTGGTTTTTGGATTTTATTCTAACTTTTACCTCCGTAACTGCAAGGATCCGCTTTCCTCTGTTAAATTTCTATTATGGAATACTCAAATATTTTGGGTTACTGTTATGTTATGTTTAATTTGTTATTGGGCATAATTAATGGCATAGACTGATAGAGAAATTGATTCTTGATGTTTTTGTTGCTTGAATTCATTCCTGCTTTAATTGGGTAAAATGAGCTTGCCTTCAATTTGATTTCCTATTGTTATTAAATTGTTGAAAATATATAAAATTTTCTGTAACTGTTATGTTCCTATCTATTCCGTAATTGCTTCATTTAGGTCTTGTTTGGAGTCATCTTGTTGATGCCTATGTTCAGTCCTAATTGGTTATGGTCGACCGAGTCGTCGACCCCTTGTCTAGGATCACTAGTTAGCAAGTTCCGTCCGCCTTCTGTCCTGATCTATTTTGTGACCCCAAGTGGTCTTCTTCTCTGTTCTGTACTGGGGCCGCATCTATTGGGGTCAATCACTAGATACGGTAGTGGTTTTGTGGAGTCCCTAGTGGGGGATGATGAGACAATGTAATGCATTGAACCTTAAAATATGGCTCCTTCGTTTAGGGGGCAATCCGAACCCACGTGTGTTACTGAAACCGTCCTAGTTTTGTTAATAACTTGGACCACAACTGTTATTGCTGAGTAGTAGTGAATAGACGAGTTGAAGGGATTCATGGGCGGAAACTCGTTCCAAACACCCATGGATCCTCCCCTGAAGGATCCGCTCATATGAAACAATTCGAAAAACAGCAAGAAAAACCTTACGTTTTGGATTCAAGAAGCTACTTCTTGAATGGAGGATGACGTTTCTTGGATCGGATGCTGCTACCGATTGATCTCCCTTTGCGGAAAGTCCCTCTACCGGTATCCACGCGACGATACGGGCAGCGATTGCTAGCTCTTCGTCTTTTCTGATTTTCAGGGATTAGAGAGAAAAAGGAGAGGCTGAAACTGAAATCTAATTTCAGAGACTTGGTAATATTTCGGCTGAAAAATCATAACCCAGGGTTTCGGCCAAGAGATCATTATATAGGGTGTGAGAGTTTGTTCCCATAACCAACTCTCACATCCTCAACTCTCTCGGCGGTGGGAGTCTCTAACTCCCACGTCCCCTAGACTCTGGCTGGTAGTGGGAGTCCTTATCGGATAATAACTCCCACGTAATCCCAGCTATAGGTAAAATACCAAAATTGCCCCTATCTCTAATTCGAATAATAAACACTTTATTATTTTCGGAAAGACAAATGTCGGATACAATGAACCTAGACACATTCTAGATTCATTGAATGCGGACATAAAGCTTCGTTAGCTCGTCTATGCGTGTGACCACTGTAGGTTCATCTCATAATGGCAATGAAAACACACTTAGTAGTAGTGTGTGTTCATAAATCACTAGCGGTCCCTAGCGAGGACATTGTGACTACCCAAAGTGAATGAATATACAACGGAACCTAATATCAATCCACTATTTAATCCCTTTGTCTCGCGATATCCTAATTAAGCATAAGGCATGGTGGTCGTCACCCTTATTAAGCTTAATTGTGTTTATGCTCGATCTCCAGGTAGACTGTTTTCGACAAATAGCATTTGATAACCACTTTATCAAATACATTTAAGCACTGACCATGCATTTAAACAGATCTTTCCCTATCGAGGGGCCCATGGATATCTCTCTCTAATAATAGAGAGGGACAAATTCCTTACAATGTCTCTCACATTCAAGCTATGATAGGACACTACATCCGATCATCAGTCGTATTGATTACTCTGTTACAAGTAACGTCCGACTGAGTCAAAACGTGGCTCCATTCATACTAGAATCAATGAAGACATAAGGTCTAAGGATTCTAAATAGTATTGAGGAAGTAATACTTATGACTTAAGACCATGAAGTATTACTTCTCTGACGGATCACGTCCAATACAATGTATCCCTATATATTGCATCTATGATGTGATTTGTATCTGTAAAACACAAGAGGGGGGGTGAATTGGGTTTTAACTAATCTTGTAAACTTTTTCGATTCTTTGCAAAGCTATTGGAAGTTTGAGCAAGAAGAATGAAAGCAATGCAAAACCCAATCAACAAGACAAAGGATTTAGAGTGGTTCGATTCACTTAGAATCTACGTCCACTGCCTTGAGCCGCACCCAAGGATTTCAAACAACTTCACTAAGAAGAATGTTTACAAATGTGGCTAACTCACTAAGAGTTTTACAACACAACCACACAATGAAAAACTCACTAAGAGCTTGCCCACACAAAGTAGGACTTTACAAATTGCCCACACTAAGTAGGACTTTTACAAGAATTACCCAATCACTTAGAAAGGGAATTGAATGTTTAAAGAGAAAGATAAATCACTCTTCTAAGTGAGAATATATACCTTTGAAGCACAAACAATTTTAGCTCTTGAACATATGAAGTTCACTCTTTGTCTTGCTTTTGAAAGAACACATTTGAATGATTTAGATCATGAAGTGTTTTTGCTTTGAAGGTGTTTAGACTTGATAAGAAATCAATGTCAAATGTATTTTCAAGTCTTAGAATGATTCCCTAGCTTTGGAGTATATATACATTTCAAAATAGGCTGAAAAACGACTCTCCAACGGTAAAAAAAACGGCTAGTTTAAAACAGAGTTCGGTTGACCGAAACTGAACTTCGGATCCACTTGGCCTAGGTCGGTCGACCGAAGAGGCACACATAGGTCGACCGAACTACCTATAGGTCAACCGAACCAGCTCTTCAGACCTCTCAGTTTCTGGTCGGTTGATCCGACCTTGAGCTCGGTTGACCGAACCTCCAAGATGATTTTTCACACGTTTTGAAATCTTTTAAAGTCTAAAAGGTTTTCCCAAAAGGTAACAAGTAAGAACACTTGGAAAACTTTTCTAAAAGACTTATCTATGAAATCAAAGGCTTTTTGGATAAGAACACATGTAAAGATCATTTTGAAACTTAAGCCTTTTGAAAACGTGTTTATGAAAACATGCAAGACTAGAGTGTAGAGCTTATGTTCATGAGAGCTTTGGTTAGAGCTATATAAGATAAAGACTTATAACGACAAAGCTAATCTAACCAAACCTAAGTCTTCAATCTTCAATCTTGAAAGATGAGCCTTGAATAATACGACTTTGAATCTTGATCATGGCTTGATTGAAGTACTTAGAGCTATACTGGGATGATGGCACGTGGGATGGGGATTACACAGAGTGATCCTAAACTGCTAGATTACGAACGCTGTTTTTCCCTTTATATTTTTATTGGAACGTTTAGTTTCCTTTTTCAGATGTAATAACTTAGAATTATTTCCTTCTGAATAATGCTTCCACTAGTGCTTTATTACTATTTATGGATTCATACTTGAATTGCCTTATTTAGTAACTCTGATTGTGGGCCTTGGTGCTTTATTATTCAATGGGCACTGCCATGTCATCGTCCCAGAGAATAAATCAAGATATTGTCGATGAAGACCACCACGAACTTATCCAAGCAATTCTGGAAGACTCAGTTCATCATGTCCATGAATGTCACAGGTGCGTTAGTCATTCCAAACGGCATTACGAGGAACTCATAATGCCCATAGATGGTTCTAAAGGCACTCTTCAGGATATTCTCAAGTTTAATCCTCAATTGATGGTACCCCGACCTCAAATCAATCTTAGAAAACACTGTTTCTCCCTTCAACTGGTCAAACATATCATCGATACGTGGCAGAGGGTATTGCTTCTTGATCGTTATCTTGTTCAACTCCTGGTAGTCGTTACACATCCGCATACTACCGTCCTTTTTCTTCATAAACAAAATTGGAGCGCCCCAAGGCGAAACGCTCGGTCTTATGAACTTCTTATCGAGAAGCTATTGGAGTTGAGCCTGCAACTCCTTCAAGTCCGCTGGTGCCATCCGATACGGGGCCTTAGAGATGGGATCCGCACCAGGTTGCAACAAAATCTCGTAGTCGATCTCCCGGGCAGGTGGAATACTCGGCAAATCCTCAGGAAACACATCCCTGAACTCATTCACCACAGGAACGTCCTCAAGCCGGACTTCTTTATCATCCTTTACACCTAAGTAAGCCAGAAAAGCCTCGCAGCTCTTCTTGATGCACTTTCTCGTTTTCATCGCCGAGATAACGGGCATACTCCATCCACTCCTCTTCTTAACGAATCCATGAAACTCGAACACATCATGATCCGCAGCCACGAACTGAATCATTCTCTCCCGGCAGCTGGGATTAAAAAAGCACGCCTCAGGCGCGCCTAGGCGCGAGGCGAGGCGAGCTTCAAAACGCCTCCGGGGTTTGAGGCGAGGGGTGTCCACGAAGCGAGCCCGAGGTGATTCGTTACGCACAAAAATGATAAAAATTGCATCATAGGCTAACAATGCTCTTTGACCTAATATAAAAGAGGCCGAAAGTTTCTTTTTGTCTTCTTCCTCATTACTCTCTGCTCATTTGCTCCTCAGGTAAGTTCTTCTTCCTTCATCTCCTTCTTCTTTAAATTTCTTTATCCTCTTTTCTCTTATTTATTTTTTTTTTCTGAATTTTTTATTTCAACTATGGATCATTCTTCTTCTTTTTATTTTCTGATTTTTTTCAGTTTTTTTTCCTGATTTTTTTAGAGTCTCGTTAGTTGCTCTCTGCTCCTCAGGTGCTCCTCATGTACGTTCTCTTCTTCTTCTTTATTTTCTGAATTTTTTTTTCCAGCTTTTTTTTTATGACTTTTTTCAGACTCTCTGGTTATCTGCTTTCTGCTCCTCAGGTACGTTCTCTTTTCTTCTTTATTTTCTGATTTTTTTTTATGACTTTTTTCATATTCTCTGGTTCTCTGCTCCTCTTCTCCTCAGGTACGTTCTGTTTTCTTCTTTATTTTCCAATTTTTTTTCCAGATTTTTTTCATATTTTCGTTCAGATTTTTTTTCCCTTATTTTTCCAGATTTTTTTATTTCAACTATGGATCCTAAAACATTGAGAGGTCTTCTAGTTAAGGAGGGGAGGATCTTGTGTTTGGCGTTGATGACGATGATGAGGACGATGAGTATTAGTTTGTATGAGATAATATATGAATATGCTTTATGTTTTATTTTCCATGTTTTTTTACTCAACTTTAAGATGTTGGGCACTTGTGAATGATAGTAGTTGTCTTTTTTATGCGTTTAACAGTTTACAATATTTTTGTGTGGACAATTTGGGAGATAGTATAAAATATATGCTTTTATCTAGTATTTATAATATTGAAATAATGTTTATAATACAAAATTGTATATAAATTTAATTTATGACAATTTGTGCAAAAAAAATGCGTCTCGCATCCTTGAGGCGTGCGCCTCGAAGTTTGCCTCGCTCTTCATCGCCTCGGTTCGCCTCGCGCCTTTTAAAACTAAGCCAGGCAGTCAACCAAATCATGGTGCTTGTACAACCAATCCATGCCCAAGATCATATTGAAATCCACCATCTGAAGCTGAATTAGCTCCGCTTCCAACACTCTCGAGTCTATCTCTACCCGGTACCCCTTATAAACTAAGTTAGACTCCAACACCTTCCCACTAGGCATCATAACTCCATAGGTTTCCAAAATACTAACAGGTGAGGTCTTAAGTATCTTAGCAAACCTACGAGACATAAAGGAGTGGGTTACCCCGCAATCAAACAACACATACGCAGGTACGAAGTTGGTAAGTAGTGTACCTGTAACAACATCTGAAGCATCTCCTGCCTCCTACTGAGTCAAGGAAAAGACCTTAGCATTAGGCTTCGTCCTATTATCTCCCGCTTTCGGTGCAGCCCCAGTAATCTGCCACTTTGCTGGTGGTGGCTCTGGACACTCATGAACTCTATGGCCTACCTTACCACACCTGAAACATCCCCCGGTAATCCAGCTGCAGCCTCCAGTATGCATCCTACCACATCGGATACATGGCCTTTCTAGATCAGTAGTAGTTGGTTCCCTGTAGGTCCCTCAATCTTAGTCAAGTTCGCTCTAGTCCCTGCCCCTGACCTATAAGTGTTGGTAGGTCCCGAGGTGGGAGCAAACCTCTTCCCAGCCAAAGGTGCAGCTGAGTTGGGACAAGAGACCTGACCCTGTGACACTGCTGAATAAGGCCTCTTCCTATCAGTCTCGGTTGTCTTGAACTCTTCATCTATGTCCAGGCTCCTGTGGTACACATCCATAAAAGTAGCAGGAATGTACCATGACAAACCTACCTCGAATACGAGGAAACAACCCCCGAACGAACCTCTGGACCCCAGCCGGTTGAACTTACTAGTATAGGCGGATATAGTCATACTCTCCGCTGTCTCAAGTAAAAGAACTCGTTCTGCCTCGCAGACTTGAAGGTCACAGGGAAGTACTGATCCAGAAAAGCTAATCCAAGTGACCAGTCCTTCCAGAGCATACATCGGTTTTACTCTTTTCCACCACTCCGAAGCCTCGAACGTGAGAAAAAGAATGACCACATCAACCTTCATCTCCTCGAGTACCCTAATAATCTGTAAGTTCTATTCAACCTCTTCCAACCAATTCTCCAGTTGGTTAAGTCTCACACCTCCATCAAACGAATCCACACACATCTTCTTCATGCGTTCGTAGTACGACCCCGGATCAGCATCAACCCTCGGACCTCTAGGGACCCCAGCATCTTGATTCTGTTGTTGTTGTTGCTGAAACTATAGTTGTTGTTGCTGGGTCTGAAAAATTTGGGTAAGCATCACAAAGGCAGTTGTCAAGTCAGGAGTTGCTCCTGCATTGGCGGGTCGAAGGGTGGTGGTACGTTATATTGCTGATGAGGTACATTATATTGTGGTGGGGGAGCATAGTACTGCGGGGGAGGTTGGTTATATGGTGGTGGTGCGTTGTACTGGGATGGTGGTGCATTATACTGAGGTGGTGGTGGTTGTAAGTTTTGTGGCAGATTTTGTGGTAGGACATTTTGGGGTGTTGGGGGTGTTTCAAACCCAGCAGCATTGTTACCTTGTCCCCATTGCGATGCTTCAGGTTGTTGCTGGCTTGAAGAACCGATAACCTGTCCTCTTCTACCTTTATACCCACAGCGGCCATAATCAGCGATGGGAAGATCATAGTCTCAAGATCGATGTTTTGTTTTTAATCGTAATTGATGACCAGCCCCCATGACCCCCAAGTTAAGAAATTAAAGTTTAGGTTATTTACCAATTAGATCCCTCTCCCTTATTAATTTACACTCATGCCTCTACACATAAAAATAAAAGGTAACACATGGAAAATATCAATTAGCACCTAGAATTTATTATGGCATCAATTATAATTCACATAATGAGCACAGAGTGCACAGCGTACTTCTTAATCATCATAAGTGTTTGATTCATACATGAGGTCATATATTTGGTTTTTTAGTTGGGTAATTATCTCAGCTTCTTCATCTTCTGCTTTCTTCTTATAGGCTTCTAACTCTTGTAAATATTCTTCCTCGTATAATTTATATAATTTTTCCCTTATTATGTCATATAAATCTTCTCCTATTACTTCTATAATTGTCTTTACCATTCTTTTTTCTATTATACATACTTCAATAAATCTCTTTATTACCTCTTCCTGATTTTTTACTCCTACCAATATCTTGTTAAAACAATCTTCTTTACTTTCTTGAATATTCATCCTTGATATTTTTTTATAATATTCCTATATATCTTATTAATATTATGGTAGTCTAAATAATTATTATTTTCTTCCACTAGTTTTATTAATTGATTCTCATAATTAAATTCATATATTTGTCTTAATATTTCTTTTACTATTTCTTCTGGTAGATTTTTATTTAATATTTCAAACAATCTTTTCTGTGTTATATAAATATCTATTTTTTCATTATATTCTTTTGTTTTAAATTCCTTTCTATATTTATAGAGTAGGTCCATATCTAGGAATTCATAAGCATGTAAAGAATTATGATAAGAATTACGATAAGAATTCATAATTTTTCCAAATAAAATTATCAAATAAGGATTTGGATGATTATTACTTAAATTACTATGAACTTTTATCATCATACTACTACCATTATCCAATCATTATATACCAAATTATAATATATTCCTACTCCTATATTTCTAAATATAACAATTCTTCATAACCAATAGTTGTTCATTCAAGTTGGTTTGCCAAAAATTCCCTTCACAGCCCACCTGGCTAAATATGGGAAAACGGTGGCTACCATGCTGACCTTTTACAACTGTCTTAGTTACAAGAATTATTATATAGAAATAAATTAGCAAGAATAATATTATATTTTAGATATAATTCTGGATCATAACAGTAATAGGATTATTAATTTAGTTCATAATAAACAAACATACCTTATCTGAGTTCTTGCTTTCATCCATAGCTTATAATTGAAATATAACTTTAAAGAATTTTTTTTATAAAACTGAGGGAATGATTTTACAAATGTTGGTGTGTTGGGAAAGTTTTTTTTTTCCTTCGGTTTTCTTCCTTCTAACTTACATCCTTCTTATATACTAATTTTTAAATCTGAAGGAATCTTACTATTCCTCCTATCTTTTCTTAAAAGGACTTCCACTAACTAGTCTTCTAGCTTCTACTTTACATTATTAAAGCTATTATTGCTATATTTTTCCGCCTATCTTACATTATTGATCTGCTTTCTTGACTAATGTTACATTATTACATTATTATGGAATCTTTCCTGTAGCTTATTCTAACTTTATCTCGGGTACTTCATTGTCTTGTCCGCCACAATGCTGACACTTGTGCTCGGGTACATTATTAAAGTTCCTGCATAATTGTTTTTTAGCTTCTTCTGTTAGCCACTCTTTTTTCATAGCTCTAGTCTTTGGTGCTTCATCAGGGAGTACAATAGTTTCTAACCATCTCCTTACTTCCTCTTCGGCATCTGGTTTTGTTACCTTACTCATAGAGTAAATTAACTTTTGATCTCTGCTGTAATACATCCAAATAGGATTTCTAGATTCGTATGTATTTCTTAATTCTTGGAAAATTACCTTCATATTCACTATTCTTTTTTGTTGTAATATTTTCGGAATATCTTGAATTTCAATTAAATCCTGTTGTATTGGTATCTCTTCCGGAATTACCATATCTCTTGTAATACCCAATTTTATCACATGAATTGGGGGTTTTATATGGTCATAATATATCTCTGCTGGTGCTGAATAAAATCTAACATAAATTAAATCTACCTTTGTGATTCCTAAATAAGTTTTGGCTGCTGCTTTAACTTCAGGAATTCCTTCTAACTCTTGTCCATTGACAGTATATACAACATTTAATAATCCGTAAGCATATGCTGAGGCTACTAGATTGGGATTGGTTCCAGGCATGGCTATTAACTTGTTTAATCCTACCAATTTCTGAGTAGTATAACCTAGTCCTTTGGAATAAAATTGTTCTATAGGTAACTGGGTTGGTTTTAAGTTTAAAAAATCAATAACTGTTTTGGCATTTTGTATATATCTCATGGCTATATGGTTGAAATTCTGTTTTTCAGCTAATAAACTTTGAGAATAAGTGTTTATCTGAGGGGGTGTAAACATTGCTGGTTTAACAAGAATAGGTTTATTTTCTGGGTAAATGGTATTTATATTATAGGCTCTGCTTTTACTTGTTCCTGCAATATTTTCTTTTTTCCCTGCAAAATATAAATTTTTGTTAATCATCCCATTCTTCTGAGAATATATTTTGTTTTTTATCTCAGAATCATTACGGGTTATTTCTGGATTAGCATCCCTGCTTAGCTCTGGATCATCATCCTTGGTTATCTCTGGATTAGCATCCCTGCTTAGCTCTGGCTTTTTGCTCTTAGCCATTAGCTCTGCTATTTGCTCACCTTGTATTGAGCTTTGTATTTCTATCTTTTCTATTTTTTGTAATACTTTTTTCATTAGCTCTGTAATATCTGTATCTTCCTTCTCAAGGATTTCTAGAGAGGTAATCTGCAAAGACATTTTTATTAGTTCTGATAACTTCACAATCATAATCAAATTCATTTATTTTTATAACTAACCTTCTCAGTTCCTTTTGGGTTATTGAATCGGTTAATTTACTTTGTAACCAATATTTTACTTGTGTATTATCAGTTCTTAGTATAAATCTAGTATGAATAACATATATTTCGAAATGTAAAATTGCTTTTAATACTGCTAATAATTCTTTTCTATTTATTTCCCATTTTTGTTCATTTTCCTTAAATGTACCTGAATAATATCTACATATATGTTCTATTTTTTCACCTTTATATTTTAATATTCCTCCATAACTTTTTTCACTAGCATCTGATTCTATTATATACCTAAATACTTTATTTTCATCTGGAAATTCCAACTTTGGTAAATTTCTACATAAATCTTTGATTTTTTTAAGTTTTTCTTTATCCAAATTTGTCCAAGTAAATTCTACATCTTTTTTCAATTTCTTTTGAAATGTTATCAAATATGTAGATAAATGAGGTATATATTCTCTAACCAGATTAATTAATCCTAGAAATGACTGTAATTTCTTTTTAGTATCTATTTCCTCAGTTAATTCTAATATTTTACTTACTATATGGTTTTGCATTTTAATTCCACTTTTGTCTATTTCTATTCCTAAGAATTCTATTTGATTTTTCATAATTTCTGTCTTTTTCTTACTCAAACTTATGCCTGAATTTTCTACTATGTTCATAAACCTTTCTAACAAATCAATATGCTCATCATAAGTATGTGAATATAACAAAATATCATCAATATATATTACACAATTATCTAAGTCCTTAAAAATTTTATCCATAAAGGCTTGAAATCTTCCTGGGGCATTCTTATATCCAAATGGTAATACATTCCATTCATAAAATCCATTAGGTATACTAAATGCTGTTAAAGCTTTAGATTCTTCTGTTAATTTTAAATGATAAAATCCTGATTTACAATCAAATTTACTAAACCAATTATATCCTGATATTTGTTTTAATTTAATTACTTTGTTAGGTAATGTGTAATTGTAAGTTTGTGTTTTAGCATTCAGATTTCTGTAATCTATAACCATTCTACTTTTCCCTCTTTTTTGTTCTGAATGTTTATTTACAATAAATGCTGGACTACTATGTTTAGAATTGGATTCTTTAATATAATTATTTTCTAATAATTCAGGGATATGTTTCTTAAATTCTTCTACATCACTAGGTATATGTTTTAAAGGTTTTTGATATACTATTGTATTTTCTTCTTTTAATTTTATATCCACATAAGTACCATGTTTATCCCAATTTTTTAAAGGATATTCGAATATAGTTCTTCTAACCTTTGTCTTATGGGTGATAACTTATCTATGTTAAAAATATTATATACAATAATATTATCTATAGTATTTTTAGTATCCATATGTTGTGTTATCTTACTATCTCCTTTCTGCCAATCTTTTGTTATTCTTTCCTTATTTTTTACTCTTAAGGCTGGTATATTCTTATTACAAGGTGTAGTTATTATTAAATATTTCTTTTCTATTTTAAATGGTAAATAATCATGTATCCAATTAATTCCTAATATCATATCTTTTCCTTCTAAATCAAAAGCATATATCTCTTTTATCTTGAGTATTTTTCCCCATAATTGTACATCTATATTTTTAGCTTTATATTTTATTTCATTTCCTTCACCATTAAATCCTGTTACTAATATGCTAGTTTTTTCCCATTTATCTTCTGGTAAACAATTTCTTTTACAAATATTTATCTTTGCTCCTGAGTCTACAAATGCTGTATAATATCTACTATTATATCCATTTACTATAACTTTTATTAATATATATACAAAATTATCCATATTTTTCTCTTAGATTCCATATATTATCTCTTTCTCTTGGTATAACTAATTTTTTCTCTAAATATGTTAATTCTATATGGGTTTCACATATACTCCATGGTCTATATCTAGATAGTCCATTAGTTCCTAAAATAATATCATTTGTTTGTCCTTCTCTTTCAATTTGTATTTCAAATTCTAACTCTACTATCTGTCCTCCTAATTCTACCATTTTTATCACTTTACCCTTACTATTATACAATTTTCCTTGTAAATCTAAGTATTTATGATTACTTTCCATTATTAATGCCTTTCCTATAATATCTTGTGATATATAATTTGGTCCTGCTGCTGTATCTATAATCATTGGTCTTATTTTTTCATCTATTTTTCCTAATATAAATACTTGAGATGTAGATTCTATTTCGTGTATTTCCATCCTACTTGATGTTGATAATCTTAAATTTTCTATTTTCTTACTGGTTTCTCCTATCCTATCTCTTACTATAGTTAATTCATCATCTGGTATTTCAGTATAGGTATTTTCTACATTATTTACTATACTTAATATATTTTTAAAAGGATTATCTATATGTACTATCTATATGTACTGTTTCTATTTTTCCTTTTTCCTAATATTTTATGTTTATTACTTACTACATATAAGTTTTTACATTTAACTGTCATTACTTTACTATTTTTTAACATTTCTATTCCTGATAATTTCCAATACAACACAAATGCTTTATCTATATTTTGATCTACTAAACTTATAGCATAATTTCCACTAATTATAAATTTCAATTTTTGATAAATTAAATTTCCTTTCATTTTGGCTATTATACTTTTCTCTATAGGATAAGTAATTCTATCATCTGCAATATAAATTTCGAATGGTGTATCTATTCCTTCCTGGAAACAGGCTTTTATAATTATCTCTGTTCCTCCAAAATAAGCATATCTCATTGAATCTTTAGTCTTAATTTTATTTAATTCATTCATTATGCCTTATTTAGATATAAGAGGTATTTTAGTATTTCCTTGGGTCATCCTAATATCTATAGCATGTTCTCTTTTACTGACTATATAATATTCTTCAGTTTCTTTAGATAATATCTTCTTTAATATTGGTATACTAAATACTTTATCTTTTGTTATACTAAAATCTTGTTTTTCTATTTGTTGGAATATTTTTTTATCAAATATTATTTTTAAATTACTACTTTCATTGTTCGTTTCTTCTTCTATACTAATTTCTTTATTTTTAATTTCTTTAGAATTTTCTATTTCACTCATCCTCTGAATTTTCTTCATATTCTTCATCTTCACTATTACTGTCACTTTCATATATAGTATCATTATCACTTAATTGTATATTTTCTAAAGTTAATATTTCTATATCTACAAATTCTTCTTCTTCAAATAGATTTACTTCGGTCTTCTTAGGTAGTTACAATCCTTTGCTATATGTCCTATTTTTCCACAATTATAGCATTTACATTTAGATGGGTCTTTTTTATATTTATCTATCCTTTTCTTTTTAGTTACATAAGACTTCTTTTTATTACTTCTTGCTTTATATTCTTCTATATGTCTTTTTATAGGGTTTTCTTTTATATGTCTTTTTATATTTTGGTTTTAAAGATTTCTTTTTAGGATATTGTTTACTACATCCTAACTTAGGTACATCATATCTTGTACAACATCTTACATTATCTGCTAATGCTTTCTTTAATCTCTTAAATTTTTTATAATCATCACATTGTCTTCCAAACCAATCTCTTAAATATTCTATTCTAACTCCTAAGGTATCTGTTCTTGGTTTTTTAGCAAATTCTAATAATATTTCTTCATTAAAAGGATAAGGTAATTTATTATAAAATAAGTCATTATACTGTTTCTTTTCTACATCTGTTAACTTAGCTTTATAATAATAATCCTTATATGCACATATATATTCTTCTAAGTAACACATATCACATATAATTATTTCTACTAAACTCATTTTAGCTTTTTCTTTTTGTTTATTTATTAAACCTATTTCACTATTTAAATTACTAAATTCTCCTTTTATTCCCATTTCATATTTTTCTAATATATCTATATTTCTTCCAGTGTTATTTCCTAATCTATCCGTAGCTTTTCTAAATGTGGTTTTTGTATCTTCTTCTAAATTATCGAACCATAATCTAACAACTCCTGTAAAACTTCTTTCTATATAGCTTGCCGTTTCTGTTAAACTAATCTTATTATCTATTAATTGTTTTGCAATTATTCCTACCCATTTTTCTACTTCCTTATTAGTATCCAATATACAATCTAGATTTAACATTCCTGTATAATCTGTTTTAGTTTCCTTTGGTGTATATTTCTCTGGTATCCTATGTTCCCATAATTTTTTATTTCGTCTACTTGCTTCATAAGTATATCTAGTATATTCTGGTCTTCTATTATCTTCATATTCCATTCTAGTTCCTGAAGTTGATGGCTTATCTTCCTTAGATGATGCTTCTTTCATAGGTGTATCATTTACATTTATATTTGCAATTTCTTCCATTAATTCGGTATATGTTTCACTTTGTGTTTCACTAAATTCTTCATTATTTTCATTATTTTCTATCATATTTATTTCAACAGTTTCTAATTTTCCTATAATGAGATTTTCTCCTATATTTTTCAATTCTTTATTCATATTTCTTATTTCATCTAACAATTCATTCAATAATGTTTTCTTATCTTTATTTTCTGATTTAATTGGATTAAAATATTTTTGATTTTCTCTTTCTAGTCTTACTATCTGTTCTGTTTCATTTTCTAAAGTAAAAGTTTCTTTATCTTTTATTAATCTTAACTGATTTTTTCCTATCTTACAAAATTCCCTTTCCTGATTAGTTTTATAAATTTTTAATTTAGTATTATAATATCCATCTACTTTATAGCTATTTATCTTCTTTTCGTCTTTATTCATAAAATTCCTTTCTCATTTTTCCCATTTTCATTTCTGGTAATATATGACTATATAAATCATATTCTTCTGATCTTTTTATTATTTTTCCTTCTTCATGTATTAATTTAGGTTCTTCTATTATTTCTTTTTCTTTTCCCTTTTCTATTCTACTTAACATATCTTTAATTTGCTTTATTTCAGTATATACTTCTTCTAAATTTTCTATCAGTATTTTTATATTTATTTTCATATCTTCTACTGGTTCTTTCATGGTTCTATTGTTTCTGGTTTATAATTATGTATGCCTAAGTAATTTATTATTGAATCTATCTTAGATTCTAATCTATCTTGTTTATCTTTTATTATTTCTAACTGTATTTCTACAGGTATATCTACTCCTTTTATTAAATTTAAATCTTCTCTAACAATTTCTCCAATACTTGGTGGTAATTTTTCTATAGCTAATAATATATTTTCTTCTTGGTTACTTTCTATAGCTTCTTTAATTTCCTCATATAAATTTTCATTCTTTCCTAATTTATCATATAAGAATAAATTCGTCCAATTTAACTGTTTATGTTCTTGTAAACCTCCATATCCTGCTAATATAAAAGGTATAGCTTCTCCAAAATCTATAGTATCTTTAGGGAATCCTCTAGTACTATCTACTTCTAAATTTTCTTTTCGTAAAGTATACTTTTTCTGTAATACCGGGTGTATTTTTCTGATCATTTCTCTAAACTGTGCTCTGATACCGCCAAATCTGGATCACATGGTCCACATGGACCCGGTCCATATCATAATTTTCCGAAGAAAATAGACGAGGAGAGTCGTGAAATGATCAATCCTCCCTCGATTAAACACAACCCAAATCAAAGAATAACAGATTTAGGACATACTTCATCAAGTACAACTAGAGTAAGGACTAAACTTTCCATTTTGCCTTTGTTTTATTAAAGAAAACGGGGGAATGAAATGAGTAGTTGGTAATTAATCATAAGGCAAATTAGTGCTCTAGGTCCAAAAACTATTTACGTTTTAGAAGAATGGTCCAAAAATTATGTTTTCCAAAAGTTCCATCCAAAAATAATTTATGTTTGGTGGATTTCATCCTTCCGTCAAAACATCATTCAGTCAATTGTTAAATTGAAATTGAACTTGGTCAACAGTAAAACTATAAGGGGGCATTTTTTGTAGTTTTCGCATTGATCACCCATCCCTCTCCTGGCCACTTACCCCACCAAAGCCACCACCACCCATACCCCCTTTCTTCTTCATCTCCCTCTTTTCCCCCACCATCATTGTCTAACACCGCCGCGGCCACCACCTTCCCGACCTACCCCAGTCCCCACTACCACTAGCTTCTTAGGTGAATTTTTTTTGGAAATTGGTGAAAACCTAAGAGGGGGGAGGGTGAGGGGGTGAATTGGGTTTTTGTAAATTTTTAAAAACTTTCTTTCAAATGATGACAAATGAGCTAAACAAAAATAGAGAGTTGCAAGCTAATAAGGAAAGATCAAAGACACAAGATTTATAGTGGTTCGATTCACTACGAATCTACGTCCCCTACCTTGACCAAAGTAAGGATTCCAACAACTCACTAAATTCCCTTTACAACTTAATGATGGTGGGATGAAACCAATATTACACAAGTGGCTAACTCACTATGCCCATTTCCTCCATTATCTCTAGGATCTCGGTTCGGCTTAACCTAGTTAGACTACCGTCTTTTTTTCTTTCTTAACGCAATAGCAGTCCACACCAAGTTTTATTTTTTGTGTCAACAACTAACCAGTGCAATTATTGTTAACCTATTACTTTGATGGTTCTTCAATTTATCTGGATATGCACTTAAGTCAATAAAACCCTTTTATAAAGAGTACCTAAATCGACAAATCAGAGATTAATTTGTTCGTTACATAAACACTTGAGATTGATCAAAATGATAGAAAATTAGTAATCACCAGACAAAATGTGCCCTAAGTGCGGGTTAGGCATTATTACTTGTTTCTTACAACAAGTCTAATCTTACATGATGACTTGTTTTATGTTTATAAGCAACAATTAGTTAATTAATTTTTTTTTTGCTTCCCATAATGGAACTCTTATGATACTGTACTACGACATAAGTTTCTGAGAATCATTGCAATTAAACATCATTTATTTCCTCCTAATTGATCCAGTCATATTTGTCTCCACATCATCTCAAACATGTTTAGAAAATGAAAAAACATAATCCATTGTCATTCTTAATAAGAACAAGCAGACAACATAGCTATGCCTATTGCTTTCCATTGTTCTTTTCGCAGTCCCCCTCGAGATTTTTAAAATTATATTAAATATAGTAAATTTTATATGTAGTCAAAATATTTGATCAAATTCGCTCCCAACATTTGTTTTGGCAGTTTTTATATATAGTTCGGTATATTATTGCAGTTTTTCGTCCCAACCTCAAAGTCCTGACTTCGTTCCTGTTTTCTGGGATCATGTCCTTAATTTTGTATACCATCTCGCTTCTTCACTCCTCAGCATTTCTTCGTTTTACACGTTTACTTAGGAGAAACAAAACACCTAAACAAGTAATTAAAGAATAACTATAAAATAAATGATCGAGTGAAAATTAAATTAGTTAGAGTGTGCTAAATTTCTTATCTATTACAAGAAAGTTATATCCAAACAAGACATGATTAACTTGGTCGCAAAAAGAATCGCTCTCCGGGATGGTGGTGCAAGCTCTCGCTAGCCGGTCTACTTGTTGTCCTTGTTGATAGATGGAATCTTGGAAATTTTGTTTTAAATTTGGTAAATTTTGTATTGTTTGTTAAATTCAAATTTTAAAATTACATTTAATGATTTCACTTTTTTATTTTTCTTGTGTTGAAAGGAAGAATTATGCGAATACATTCAGGTATTTGATTGAAGATTTTTTCTGATATGAGACATTGTTCATTTATTTACATTAGCAAAAAAAATTTATCTCTCTTAATGTGGATAAATTTAGACTATATCGTGCATACTAGATTAACCTTAATTGAAAAGTTTGTCCACTCTGATCTCAACTTCAATTTACTTTTGAAAAAAAGTGAGAATGAGATTGAATCCGACTTATTGCTCTTAACCAAGATTCCACAACCTCATCACATTCCTCTAGGCCCCATATCCGCATAATTAGAGCCATTCGGTATTGACAATCTTAGGAGCAACATAGAGCCAAATCAACGAGTCAGGACTAGTTATATAGGGACCGTTTCGTTTTTGTAAGCTGGTCTGCTCCATTACTTTTTTCTTATGTCTATTTTGTTTTAAGGGTTGGTTTACATGTACAACCTTCATGGTATGTTCATGGATTGGCCATTTCCTATTTGAAAAATGGTTTCATTAGCTCCCAAGGTATTATAAAATGGGATCGTGATATTTTAATTGATCTTAGAAAGTCTAAGAGTGGTATTACTCCCTAATCCAATTTATTCTGCCTTTTCATTTTGATTGGTTCTTGTTTGTATATCCTTATTCTATATTCTATTGAGTTCCTACTTTCTTTTTGTTTTGTAAAGCTGAAGAAAACAATTCGCTTTTCTCTCCTATCGACGACGAAGAATTAAATTGTAAAGCCCCTTGAATTATCAACTAATGAAGGAGAACAACATTAGACAACTTGCCCCCTCATCTTGCCGTTGTAGTATTTTATCAGTTCTAATCAAGGTTGTTAAAAACGCGAGTCAAAACGTAGAAACGTACGATTTTACGATTCTACGGAGGTAAAACGTGTTGAATCGTGAGAAAAAACACAATCTGGTAGAAACGGAGTAGAAACGTTGACTCGGAACGTAAAAATGAACGTTTCTACCGATTCTACCGATTCTACCAAAAGTATGAAGGGTCGGGTTATTATTAAATTCGGGTCGGGTCGGGTCACCCAATTATTATTTTTTTTTAATTTAAAAAACACCTAACTAAACAAAAAAAAGGACAAAAAATGGACTGAATATTTTTTTTGGGAGAACAACGGGAAAGAAGAACAGATCGTCATTGTCATCACCTTCTTCGTTATCCCATTGCCGCCACTTCGCCGTCTCCGCTGTTGGTCCGTCTTCCTCTCCTCAATCTCGAACCCAATTTTCCCCTTTTCCCCTTTTCCCTTCTATATAAATTTTCCCCAATTTGGTTTACCCTAAATCCGGCGTTTGTGATCCTGAGAATTGGAAACAAATCAATGGATCAAGAACTTTTTGCTCTCGTGTCCGGTCCATTTTTCTCCAGCACCGCATAGGTAAGCGTGAGTGTGAATTTCTTATGTCATATTTGGGTAGATATAGACTTGTTAGGGTGTTGGATCTCCAGGGCATTAAGGGAGATGATTTTAATCCTGATACCATAAGTCTTATGGTTTATTTAAAATTCATAGCTCTTTCTGGTAAGCAAGATTGGATCTTGGTTCTACTTCCACAATTCAACAACCTAGAAAGTTTCTAATACATATACATTTGAAATATCAATTCTGACATCTCTTGGAACTCAACTCTGCGAATTTTAATCCCGCTAATTCGTTCCCGTAAGGCTTATTACTGCAACGAGGTTCGAATTTTAATCCTGCTCTTTCTCTGCTTGATTTAAATTGAATGTTTAGCATATCTAAACGTTGCAAATCTTGGTCATTAGTCATGCCTAATTGCTTGGTTGATTGTGAATGGTGATTCAAAAACACTACTGATTTATGTTGGTAATATTCACTATACTAGCTTTCTTTGTGGATTAAAATCTTGGTAATATCTACTATACTACTGATTTCTGTTACGTACCCTAAAATCTTGGTAATATTCACTATACTACTGATTTAGTTGCTGATGCAGTCTATTTTAATTACCATCTTAACTCCTACAGTTTTATCCAGATTGGTTGGTTGATTGTGTATGGCTGTAATGCCTAAATGCTTGGTTGATTTGTATGATTTGGATCATATAATATGATTTGTATGTTAATTATTGTTATATATAATATATATATATATATATATATATTAATTTCTCGATACGATTTTACGATTTATTTTACGATTCGCGAGTTTACGATTTTTCACCCCTCCACCGAGTCTACGTAGAAACGCGTTTTTAACAACCTTGGTTCTAATAACCAATGTTGTTAAAATTGTGAGTTAACTCGTAGAATCGCACGATTCTACGATTCTATGGAAGCAAAACGTATTGAATCGGCAGTAGAATCGCAATCTGATAGAAACGGAGTAGAATCGTATCGTAAAAATGTACGTTTCTACCGAGTCTACAAAATTTCCTATTCTTCATCAATTTCTTATACTAATAGAAATCTAGCAGGTAATCAAAGTTCTTAACTCTGAGTTCGTAACTTTCTGTCATTTTTTTTTTTTGTTTTGCATTTCCAGAATATATGTGATTTGTTTTGTTTTGCATTTTCAGAATATATGTTATTTTATTTTACTCCTGATGTATCTCGTTTGTGTCTAATTTTTCTATAATTTCTAAAAAGTTTAATTATTTTCAATATGCTATGATATTTCGTACATTTGTCAGTCTTGTGAAACCAATAAATTGTTCGGTCTTGTTTATATTTTAAAAGACTTGTAAGTTCTTTATTGTGAACTTTGTTGCGTTATTGTCTTTTAAAAAACACTTGTAAAACTATATTTTATTGATTTTTCTCGTATTTTTGGACCATATGATATGATTTACATATTACTTATTATTATTTACATATAAAATATATATTTTACGATTCACAATTTTACAATTTTACACTTTTTTGCGAATGTACGTAGAATCGCATTTTTAACCACCTTCCTAATAACCTCCCGGCGCTTCAGCTCTTCAGTGGGCAATATGATTTTGAGGCTCCTTGCAGCTTTTATTGACCATTCTCTTTAAGCGACCAAGAAAATATTTTGATATGCAGGAACAAGTTTTGTACCCAAGCATATTTGAGTACAAACCTTTTCAAATCATAAAGAATGGAGAATAAATGTGCTAATGTCTTAGGCTACTTTGTTTTAGCATTAACAAAAGGAAAATTATAATATGCACCGGGTCTATATGGTCCATATTTGGCCACATCAATATAGAATGAGGAGAGAGAAGAAAATGCAGTAATGTGGCTAAATCTGAACCGCATGATACAGTGGACCCGGTCCATATCAGAAGTGTTCTTAACAAAATGCTCCCTCTATTCCTTTTTGTTGAGGAAACCAAGGTTTTGAAACCCGGACCGGGCATCGACCCGGAAAAGTTACTGGGTCACGGGTCACTGGTCGGACCGGTGGTCGGACCGTCATCGACCCGTTCATCGACCCGGTGACGTCATAAATATTAAAAAATATATAATATATACTTATTAATAAAAAATAAAATTAATGTAAAATTTTCTAAATAAACATCTCGTTGATATAAACTTAGATATTAATATTAATGTAAAATTTAAAATATTACAAATAAAAAAGTGATATAATTACAAAATAAATAGTTTAAGACTTATTTGTAATATAAATTATCTTATAGGATTTTATATGCTAATATTTTAATTGCACTCTTAGCATGAGTATATATATTCTCTTAAAAACCAACCCTAAGGGGAGAAATCAGAAAACCCTAAATCTGCCTCCCTCCCTCCCCTCTCATCCGCCTCCTCCCTCTCATCCGCCTCCTCCCTCCCCTCTCATCAGTCCTCTCTTCCGCCCTCCTCCCTCTCATCCGCCTCCTCCCTCCCCTCTCATCAGTCCTCTCATCCGCCATCACTCCTGTCTTCCGCCTCCCTCTCTCTCATCCCTGTCTTCCGCCCTCCCTCTTCTCCTTTTCCCCTTTTTTTTTCTTTCTTTTTCCTCTCCTTCTTCCACCGTGAACCGCCACCAACATCGCCCTCTTTTTTTTTCTTCTTCCTCTCCTTCTTCCACCGCGAACCGCCACCACCACCGTCCTCTTTTTTTTTCTTCTTCCTCTCCTTCTTCCACCGCGAACCGCCACCACCACCACCGCTCTATTTTTCGTCTTCTTCTTCCCTTTTTTTATTACAGAAAAATTAAAAAAAAATTTAAAAAAATGTATTTTGTGACCCGGCCGGTTTTCAAAAAACCGTTCCGGTTTTCGGTTCGGACGGTCCGACCGGCCGGGTCCACCGGGTCAGTGAAATTAGAGCGATTTTTGACGAAAACGGATTTTGGCACCTAACCGGACCGCTCGGAGGTCCGATCGACGGTCGGACCGGCCGGTCCGGTCCGGGTTTCAAAACCATGGAGGAAACAAACCAAATTTCCCTCACTATTAAGGGACATGGTCAAGTAGTTCTAATTTTACTTCTAAGTGGTTTAATAAATTTGAGGTCATGACTCATGAAATCGAATCTTGATTGCTGCTGTTAAAATTTTATGAACTATATTTTGCTTTTTTGTGGTGTTACTCTGACGATATCAGTGATTGTGTTGGTGGTTCAGTTAGACCCCGTTTGATAACTCTAAAGTCTGAAGACTGAACTTTGAATGCTGAAATTTGAACACAAAATTCTTTAAGCAGCTGATTTTCAAAAACTGAAAATTTAATTTACATCCTCCAAATCTGAATGTTGAATTTCTTTAGATCGATTGACAACTAATTCAACTTAACTCTGAATATAATCCTTTTACTATTTTATCCTTTTTACTTTTATCTTTTGAATATAATCCTTTTACTATTTTATCCTTTTTACTTTTATCTTTTAAATATATAAATTTTGTAATGACTTCTTTTAAAGGATTTTTAAAAATACTCTTTTGAAAATTACTACCATTTTACAAGCCAAAATAATTTACTTTGAAAAAAAATAAATGAGACGAAGAATGTCACCGCCGTCTTCAGTATCACCATCGCCACCTGCATTGGACCTCACCAGGGGAGGGAGTTCAAGTAGGGCGGATAGAAGACCGGTAAGGCAGTTATCTCAAGAGGAGAATATAAATGCCTCATAGAAGAGGTAAATTAGAAGACCGGTAGACTGGTTGCCCAAAGAGGGGAATATAAGAGATCTTGATGACTAGAGAATAAAGTTTGTGAAATAAACAATTGACCTCCATTTTCGTTCACCATCAAAGAGTGAAATTTGATCTTAAAATTCAAATTATTGTTTAAAGAAAACTTAATTTCTTAAACTCAATAAGATAGAAGTTATTAAGACTCTTGTATTTGAGCGTGTTTAATATTAAGTATTACATTAAAATTTAATCACTTAAAATTTATAAAAGGATTTAAGAGTCACTTAAAATATTAAGACATTTCTATTTCTATTATTAAACAATTTTAATTAATAAGTTCTTAATTAATTAATATTTAAGAATTAAGTCTAATATATTCCTTGATAAACATGAAAGTTCGAACATGGGGTAGGGGTGTTGAATACCATCATTTGCACTTTCTTTTTATTTATAAAAAAATATCCAAATGCTCCATCGATTCTATAAAATATAACTTCTTTTAATTGTTCAGTCTCAACTAACTTTAAATATATGTTAAGTTTTTTCTAACGTTTAAGAATGTATTTCAAAATTTTCACTTATATAATAATACATAAAGAAAGAGAGATAGAAAAATAAGCCGCCTTTACTTTACTTGAGATATGTTCAAGTATTTAAAACGCGACTTATATACCATGAAACATGAAGTTGCATAATGTAATAATGACATTTAATTTGATAGGCATTATCCATTACGTTTGAAAATGAACTCGATTTTAAGGGATATTTTTTTTTTTTAGCCAAGGACGTCTCACCAAAGAAGGAGAATTATTACCCCATAAACGGGAGATACGAGAATCGAATTCGAAACCTTATCTCCAAGTTTGGATAGCCTTACCCCACTTGGGCTATCTGATTCCTATGATCTTAAGGGATTTGTTTTGCTGTTGAGATGCCATACTGCTCTTATATACGGAGCTCTACCACCACGGAAAAATCCCACGAGAGTCGATATCCACTGTGAGAATCGAACCCTTGTCAACGGTGATATATATAACAACTCCAACCAATTTCTCTAGAGTTTGGGATTAGAACACTTATAATATTTTTTAAACTCAAAATATATGTCCCAAAATATTGTGTATGTATTGAAAAAAATTGTTTCCCAAGATCTAAACTGTTTTTTGAAATGTAAAAATGGAATCAAAATGGTAATGGAGGATGTACAACTTTTGGGTACGTTTACCAAGAATTGTGATGTCCCAGAGAAACCATAAAAGAAAATCGGTCCTGCAATGAAGGAAGATCCATTCACATTGTTCCTAGCTATTCCCTTTGTCTACCGTAGGTGCATATATCAAGAAGCCTGATGTCAAAAATAGACCTAATTATCGTGTCACATAGCACTTACTACCTACTGTTTGAGCACATTGACAAAACAGTCTGCTTTAATATAGAAAAAAGTGTTTTGTTCCGTAGATCTAATCTAATGATTTTTTCTGTCACGATTTAAAATATAGTAAACACTTTTCTTTGGAAAAACACATTTAAAAAAAGAAAAAATTAAACCTCGAATTAGTGCTGCGACGATCAAAATTTTATTAGTCGGTCACAATGTCTTCAGAGATAAAGTCAGAATTTTTAGGTTCAGACAAAAAATTACAATAATATTCCGAACTAAATATAAAAAATGTTGGAAGCAAATTCTCCACCCCGCTCTGTCTTCGTCCCTGAATGTCTTAGATCTTAATTGAACTAATTGGGCAAAATATTCGAATAAAAAATTCTCACTTCTTATAGTAGAAAATTATAAACTACTTATATGAGAATATGGATAAGTTCGGTATAAAAAATCTTCAACACTAGAACATTTTCAAAGTACTTTGGTTGAAAGAAATATGACAGTAAAATATCAACACATAAGAGGATGAGTAATCAAAATTCTCTCATTTTAAGTAGTTGAGGGTTTGAACCTTAATTTTTACAAAGGAAACATGCGTAGTTGTGGAAGGTCTACATTTTGCCTTCTGTACCTCGAAGGAGACGAGTAGGTTGCAATCAACAAGATACCCCTTGGTCGAGACGAGAAAATTTGACAATAAATTAGGAAGGAAATTGTCAACCTAAAATCTTCTATTTCTTTTTCTGTCGTTCTAGGATTTCCTATCCTTTTAAGTTAATAGATTCTTTTTGCTTAAAAAGAAAAAGACACTTACACCACTCATTAATAATGGAACAAGGATTATGATTATTAGACAGAAGGTCAGAACTGAAAATAAACATCAACGTAAACTAGTTTGCAGTGGCGGAGGCAACTGGCCAATTTTATTATTTTTTTTAAATTTGCCTAATAGTACTAGTGTTTATTTATTTATTTTTTTTATATGGATTCTTCATAAAAAAATGTTTTCCCCTTCAAAATGTTTGAAATTGTATAATAATACATACTCCTTCCGTCTGAGATTGAATGTCATATTTCCTATTCATTTTATATAAAAAAGTGGACACTCAATTTGGAATGGAGGAGTATTATTTTTGTAAAATAGTAAATATAACAATATCAAAGTATAAAAAATACAAATACATATGATTTCTTCCGAAAAAATATTTTTTTGATCAAAAAATATTTTTTCATAAAAATACTAATAATTTTGTTATTATGATTCTGACAATATCTTCAAATTGTTGTTTGGTGATTGTGATACTCAGGACTTTTTGGCATGCATGATATATGTGTTTAATTTATTTGATGTATATTATATGTTATTTTCTTATAAGTTCTTAGGGGCGCATTAGAAAGGTTAAGAAGTTAGGGGACCTAAGTGTATAAGATGAACTTTATGTTAGTTAGTTGGTTATTTATGGAGGGAAGTTGTTATGTGTGAAATGGTGCCTTTTGAGATAAGTTCGAGGGGTGAACCTTCATGATTAGTTTTCTATTTTGGAGATGTAATTTCTCAGAAATCTGGAATTTTTGGTAACCTATATATAGAGGAGAGAGATAAAGAAGAGGAAATGAAGGAAAGAAAAGAAAGAAAGAGAGAAAACAAGAGTGCTGGAAAATTTGGGCAGCGAGTAAGAATCCTTTGGCAGACATAGTAAACGATCTCTGATCTTTTCCATATTTTAACCATAGATAATAGACACCCTAAACTAGATTCTGACTAGAGGGATTTACATTATATTATCTGTATTAAGATATATCATCTTCGGAGTGAAAGGTTGTGGTAGTTCGAGTAAAACCAGAGTGCTGAGGATAGATTGTTAAGTTGGAGTGTCGACGGCATCTGATCGGAGCGATTATTGTTTCTAAAGTTTAAGGAATCATAGAAGTACATTCTTAATGGTGAAGATTATATTTCAACGGTTCGTTTAAGAGTTGTTGGCCTCAGAAGTTGTCTCTGCAAACCAGAAAATTATGCCTCATGTTCTTCATTTGATTTCTTGTTTAAGTCTTCAAGGTAAGGATCTTTCGTTCCTTCTTTTCAGTCTTAAAATGTATGAACTGGTCTTTTATCAAATTGTGATATATATGAAAGATTTTTCATGTTTTATTATATCAAAATCAGGATGAATAACCGAAATGTATTTGCATTCTTGTATGTTCAATGTTTGTATTTGTGTGTATGTCTTTGTATAGTTGTTGGTTGCATTTAATGAGAGTCAGAATATGCATATTCTCAATCTAGAGCTCTTTTCTAGCAATGGCCAGTGGGTTTGGCCCGCCCGCGACCCGCCCCGCCCCGCCCCGTCCCGTTTAACTCGGCCCACATTTGAACCCGTCTAAACCCGTTATGACCCACGGGTTAAGTGGGTTTTACAAACGAGGCGGGGTGGGTTGTACATCCAAGAAAAATCGACCCAGTCCGCCTCGCCCCGTCAAAAACCCACAACCCGCCCCGGCCCATTTCCCCAACCCGTTTAAACCCGCACCATTTAAACCCATATTACCCCACCCCAACCCACTTAACCCATATTACCCCAGCCCACCTATATTACCCATATTACCCCCACTCGACCACTCGACCCTGACAACCCGCCCTAATTGGCTCGTTACCCAATCAAATCCCCAACGGCCCAACCACTATAGGCTACTGCCATTGCTAACTACTGCCTACTAGCTTAGAGGTAAGTATTTTAAATTGTAATGTTTATTTTATTATGCAATTTTCATTTTAAATTGTAATGTTTATTTTATTATGTATTTTTCATTTAAGTTTAGTACTTAGTAATATTATATAGTGTAATGTAATTTGATGTGGGAGAAGTCCCTCTCCTATGTAACACTAATTTTATTATAAATAAAACCGGTAGGGGTCCATGCCAAACCCCCCACCACTACAAGGTGGCTTTATCTATATTTATGTCTAACTTATTCTCTTAAAACAAAAAAAAAATTACAAAAAACTCCCAACCCGCCAAACTCGCCAAACCCAACCGACCCGCACAACCCACCGGGTTAACCCGTGACTCGGCCCACTTTTTATGGGTTTTCCAAGCGGGGCGAGGTGGGTTTGTCATATTCATTTTTTGACCCAACCCACATTGACCCGTTGACTGGTCAACCCTGCCTCGCCTCGCCCCGCCACTGTTCATTGACTCGCCCCGAACTCGCCCCGAACTCGTCGGGTTAGCCCACTTGCCATTGCTACTCTTTTCTAATAATGACCATAGTCCAGGATATATCCGATCATTAAAGGAACTAAGTGCCACATGAAGGAATGGGGGTCACCTCTAGAATCCTAATATGTAAAAGTGCTCGATAACGCTTTGTCCACTCATGGCCCGTCCCTACCAAGTATCACTACAATAAAAAAAATGTCTATTGCGATGTTTGACACATGTCGTAATAAGGCAAAAAAACGTCGATATAGATCTATACCGACATGTATTTCAAATGTCGAATAAATGTCGCATTTGCTTGTGTCGTTATGGTTTCTTACGATATTTGTTACAAGCACCGGTACCTATCTATTAGGACGTTTGTAAATAGGGTGAATAAGTAGTTATTGCGAAATTTGTTACGACATTCGTAAATTAGGAAGCCAAGCTGGCCGAGCCGAGTCGGAACCGAAGTCAGAGCCTAGACAAGCCGAGCCGCCGAGTCTAGCCACCTTTGAATAATGTAGAATAAAGTTCCTGCCTTCTCAAACCGGAGCCGGAGCTTATATAAGTCGAGCCAAGTCATGCCGAGCCGGATGCGGAGCCTAGACAAGTCGAGCCGCCGATTCAAGCCACTTTTGAATAATGTAGAATAAAGTTTCTCCCTACTCGTGCGGTGGGTTGTTGTGCTAACTGGTCATTTATTATTTTTTGTTCCTCCTATTATATTTATTATCATAGATGTTTAGATTTTGAATCTTTACTTATTTTAATTTTTCTTTGTGTTTTGATTTTTTTTTCCATGAATCAAATTAAAATTAATACACTCTCATTAAATTTTGAATACTTAAATGTCTTTATTCTACGTGATATAATGTCTCTATAAGAGTTGCAAAAGTAATCATTTAAAACAACGTTTGATGTAAATGTCGATAACTAACATTAAAATGTCGTATGAACATCATTATTACAACCGTGACGTTAAAAAATAGCGACATTTGTATGAAATGTCACATGATCTAACTATATAGTATATAAATGTCGCTACATGAGTAACAAAAAGTAAAATTTATATCAATATTTGATGTAAATGTCGCTAACGAAAATCAAAATGTTGATTTGAACAACAATTATTATAACCGTCGCTATAAAACGTCGTATAAAATTCAATTATAGCGATGTTTGTCTGAAAATGTCACGAGATCTAACGACATAGAATATAAATGTCGCTATATGAGTCATGAAAGTAACAATTTATAACAACATTCAATGTAAATGTCGCTAAATAACTTCAAAATATCGTTATGAACAATAATTGCTTTATCCGTACTTATGAAACGTCGTATAAAATCCAGATATAACAACGTTTACAAAAAGTTTTGCTTTAACTTACTCTGTTCGATTTTAAGCGACGTTTGAAGAAGAAGAAAAACGTTGATACAAAAACATCCTGATAGGTTGTTTTTGTTGTAGTACATAATTGATTGGGGTTGTTAACAGTAAGTTGTGGAGTTCACAAAGGGTGAGCGATGACATAACAAGGGGCATATCCTTAAATAGCCTTTTTTGGGCCTTACCAGTTATGTGATATGAAAATATAAGATATGTGGCCTTCCCAATACGGGTAATAGAAGTTCGGGCTGTTAACAGTTGGTTAGTAATATTGTCAGATTATTGAGCTCAGTTGTAGAATTACTTGTTGCATATTATAGTAATACTCGTCATGTTGGATTATATATGTCTTGTTATGATATGTTTAATGTGCTCGGAGCACGATTTCTGATATGTATATGACCGATATGTTAATATATTAATTTTACATGATATGTTTATGTTATGAAATTATGTTATTATTTGTTAAAGTCAGTCAAAAGAAGTGTTTTTGGGTTGGGATATTTGAAATTGCAGAAAATGGATTTTTCTTCATAAATTAAGCCTGAAAAATGTCTTCACTGAATCTCGGTAAACTGGTTCGATCGATCGGATCAGATTTTCATCGTCCGGACTAAATTACTGGGACTGATTGCGGATGACCATTGATGGATTGAGGTCGACCGGGCCTTAAACCCTCTCGGCCGGAGCTATTGTGGTTGACTAGCATGTCATGTCGGTCAACCCGACTTTTTGTATAAGTTTCTGTCTTAATCTCAGATGACCCTTCTGTCGACCGAGGCCTTTTGTCAATCATCCGAGATTTCATTGTACAGTTATACTGTTTTGATTTCTGTCATGTTCAAGTGATTTCTGTTCTGAACTTGTATGTCATGTTTTCAAGTGTTTTAAAGATGTTTACAGGTTATGTCAAGTCAAGACGTATTTTCATATGTTTTGAGAAGCATGGAATGTTTTGGTGACACATTTGTTCCTTCATCCCAAGGGCGATCGATTCTTATTGAGCTAGTGTGGCTCATCCTTTCATCTTTTTATATTTTGTAGATGATGTTGATGAGGAAGCTGGGTAAGGGAATTCATCAAGTAGAATTCAAGACATGTAATAATGATGATGTAATAATTATGAACCTTTATTAAGTTGAACAACTTAGTATTAAGTTTATGTAATTTCTTATAAGTATTGATAATATAATAAAGTTTAAGTTATTCCGTTATGTTTATGGTTTGGAAGAGTATATTCTGTTATGGGTTTTTTGTCTCATTGGTAGATGAGACATTGCACTGCCACCTTCGGGTTGATGACTTCAAAAAACTAGACATCTACAATCTCTTTGTTATACTCTTATTTAGCAGTTTGTACTCTTTTATTCAGAATAAGTGATATTATAGCTTTAAATCTCTCCATGTCAAAGCATAAGGCTTTTTTACATATTCTAAATAACATTAAAAAATTTATATATATATTCCCTTTTTGGAGGGAGGGGTGTTGTAGGTTATGACTTATTTATCGCAAGAGAATACCAAAGTTTTGTAGTTGACTTTTAGAGAGGAAAAAAGTAAAACTTACTTGAAAAGAGAAAAACAAATCCAAGTGAAACCTAACGTTTATTATTTCTCATCACGATTCACCAGTGATCGTCTTTTATTTTAACCTTTACGCAGATATTCAGACTCCGCCACTACTAGCTCCCCTCCCTAATTGGAAAGATTATGAGAGAAGTCTTTTAAAGGAAACACATGCATGCACAAAGCTGACCTTATAAACTTTTTTTTTTTTAAAAAAAAAAGAAAAAGGAAAAAGTTAACTAAAGAGAGAATATTGCAAAAAGAATAAACGTAATATAATTTTTTTCCTCTTTTCCTCTTTCCCCATTTCCCTCTGGTAGAGGATCGATGAAATCTATACTTCGATATTTTAATAAAGTTTCTAAGACACTCTCTAATAAATTAATAAAATTATTACATATAGAGTATATTATTGAATTATGGAGAATAATGGGCTTGAACTAATCACAATATTGCTCCACATATACTGATTGTATTAGTGTACTAGAGAGCGTCCTAAGAGTCAGAGATATACCGATCACGAGTCAATTTTTCCACGGATAATAATTTGCTAAGTGGAAAATTTTCAATTTAAAAGGGAAAATATTTTTTGGCTAAAATTTTATTGGATAAAATAGGCTAAAATCTTGAATCCCTCCCTGAATTTCTAAAATGTTCAATTAATTAATTACAATAATGTCACGAATTATTTACAATTTTGTCACAATTTAGACAATTTGTTCAATTAATTTTAATGATCTAGTATTATTCTTTTAAAAAATAAAAGTTTAGTTATAATAATAGAACTTTAAGGAAAATGAGTTACGCTTAACTACTATCTATAAATGTCACACATGATCTCAATTGCTCCTGTTAATCAATAGCTGGTATTTTTTCCGTTATTTTACGGGAACACAAGGGGGGAAACCCTTGCAAGTTAGTAGTATGAAGCTCTCCACAATCATATTTTATGGGTACTTTTATTGGGGTTTTGCATTAGACTGGCACTGATTTAGCAGATAGGACAAAACATGACATAGAAATTTGGTGGGACAACATTTTTGTACGGGACGGAAGTGGGACAAAACATGGCATAGAAATTTGGAAATTTTTGTACGGGACTTCCGTCCTGGCTGACGTGGCAAGAATCCCACCAGTGTCTTGCCAAGTCAGTCAGGACAGAAGTCCCACTTTCGTCTTGGCCCGACTTCCGTCCCCAAACCGAACCGTTCAAACCCTAAACACTTCCGTGACTTGAGGACGAAATTGCCACTTTCGTCCTCATATTACAACCTTTTTGCAGTGTCTGGTTTTTTCTCACTTTTGCTTTACAATAATGGGACTGAAAATGCGGACGAAAATCCCACTTCCGTCCTCAAGTGGCCGTGAGTTTTTCCCCACGGATGTCATTTGTGGCCAGTTTTTCAGGGATTATAAATCCTATCCACTCTTCAACAAAATTTGTATAAAATTCAGCAAAATTCACTACATTTTCTCACATCAACATACGTTGCAACTCATTCAAACCCTTCAACTCATTTATTTCCATAAAAACCATATCTTCCCTTATATAATTTGATAATGAATAGCGAAATGGATCCCGCCCTGGAAGAGTAGTCCAAACACCAATTTAGAATTGCTGTCGAAAATCAAACCAATGGAAAAATAGTAGTATTTTATTTTGTAATGTGTAAGTTTTTTGAGATGAAATGTGTTTAACTATCTAAGTACTTTTTTTTTGTAGCGGCTTCCATCAAAGTACACAAATTGATTGGAGCAAACTGGTCTCGGGTTAGCAAGCTTTGTCTATCTGAAGGACGACATTGGGAATCAATGGTGCGTTTATGTAACCAAAATAGATGATACGTACTACCTAGACGGAGGATTACAACAATCTTCGGCCCACAGATAAAGTTCATTTTATACCCTCTCCAATGAATGTACTAGATATTTCTGTTAAGGGAGGGCGCGGGATTGGTTAACTGAAAGGTGAATTATCGTATCCCTCTGACGGGGCTTTTTTCCGTCAGAGTTTTCGGATAGACATTGAAAAAAACTATTCGTCACTTTCTAAACCGGTACGTTTTGTAATATTAAAATTTTAGTAATAAATGCGTTCATCTTACAGGTATGGGTTATAATGTTGTTTCCCGTGTACAGTGGATATGTAGAAACCACATGCAATGGCGTCTTAGAATGCGGCTTGGAACCCCCGAAGTACTACACATGCGCAATTGTCACGGGAACAAATTGACACTCCAAGTGGCTAGAGACGAAGGCGAAAACGATTACTATTTTTTGGGGTGGGATGAGTTTGTTGTGTTTTCAAGATTACACCTTGGTGACCATGTACAAATTCATCCAGCCCCTTACGATATCCTTGATTATAGGGCCGAGAATGATATTTTTGCCAATTTATTACGTCAACTTTAATAATAAGTCATTGTAATTTTTGCAATTTTTGGATATTGAATGAAAAAAATTAAACACACTTAAAACAACTTTATACAATTGCTAATAAAATTGATAATTTATACATTCTAAACTATTACAAATTAGTAAAATTTAAATACAATTAATGTGGAGGAAGTGCTTGGTCAAGACTAGCTAACATGGGGCAAGTCTTCCGGTTGTGACCAACTTGTTTACAGTGGCCGCACTTCTTTGCTCTTTGAGTTCCCCTGTTCTCTGTGTCCATAGGCATTTGAAATCCCCGCCTTTAATGTCGACCCCATTTGCGTACTTTTCATGTTAGGAGGGTGATGTGTCATATCAAAAGGATTAGGTCTCCAATGAATTGGATCAAGTACAGGGTATAAAATGGTTTTGTAAGTATTTCTATAATGCTTGAGAGAAAAGACAGTGTGGATATACTTAGAAGCATCCTCCATGATCGATTTGGACACAACAATGACATGTGAGCATGGAATTGAATAAGTAGACCATTTATCACAGTTACACGCACGAGCTGATAAGTTGACCATGTATATTTTTCCACATTCGCCAGGTCCTCTATGTCGGGACATGACCCTATAGATACCTTGGTCTTTATGGTGTTGTTGCACAGTCAAATTTGTTGCTTTTTTGTTCGTACTTGAAGTACTGATATCATGTTCTCTTAGGGAATGGCGTTTGACAACCATTAGCGTCTTCCCGGTGTGTGTCAAAATAATGCACAAGCTTGAAAAATATCATCTCTACAAGAGCTTTCAAAGGCAGCGGTCTAGACTGTTTCAAAACGTTGTTAAGCGCCTCAGACATGTTTGTCGTCATGCAACCGAAACGCTTTCCCCCATCGTATGCCAAAGTCCACAACTTTTTAGGATGATGCATCAACCAGTTAAATGCATCTTCATCTTTTTGTTTAATACGTTCAAGATAAAAATCGCACTTACTTTTTTTTCTTTTGTGTTGCAGCAATCCACACATAATCTTTCAATTCTTTGTTTTTTGCACTAGTGTGAAAATTTGACCTGTAATGCTAAAGGAAATATCCGGGGAAGCTAGCCACGGCACTAATAATGGCGGCATAACGATCGATAATAAGCCAAACTTGTAAATTTTTCACAATATGTTTCCTTAATTTTTTAAGGAACTATGACCAAGTGGAAGTTGCCTCTGATTCGACCAATGCAAAAGCAAGAGGTAAAATTTGATTGTTAGCATCTTGAGTACTTGCAACCAAAAACATCACTTGTAACCGTCAAATAACGATTAAAATGTACAGAATAATGCCTTGAACATCTTAGGGCCATTAATAGTCAGTTGTGGATGATAAAGAAATTTGACTATAGCACACGGGTTAGAATCATGTAGTGCCCGTATATATTGTAACAGTACCTGGAAAGTTGATTTCCGAATACCAAAAAGTGTTTCGATAGCATGTCGGCGGGCATACCAAGCTTTTCTATAGGTACAAGTCAAACTCATATTATCCACGCATGCAGCCCTAATCAATTTAACAGAAATTTCAGGATCAACCTGTACAAGGTATAGAATTTTTACCCAAATGTAGCTGGAGGACATGTTGCGTTTTTTGTTTTGGTCCATCAAGCAGTAGTGGCCCGTGTTAAGCTTGGTAACCTTCCACATTCCATCCACTCTGCTATGGTTAACGCGAATGTACCAACTGCATCGCCTTTTTTCTGTTGAGTTTCTACAAACCCCGCTGAACCATTGTCTGTTGCTCCTGTCTCTTTTCCACTCCGTCAATGCCACATTGTCATGCCACACGTTAACTGCCAACATTGCCTCCCATTATTTATCCTTGAACTGCATCCCCAAACATATTTCGGGAAAATCGGGATTCCATGTTTTAATTGTTCTTTCCCTGTAGGTAAGTTTAGGAATAGGTTCCATGGAACCCATATCATTCCAATAGGAAAAATTAGCATAGTTACCATATGATGACATATTCCATTCTGGAATAGCTGGGGCGGCGGTAGATGAAGTTGGTTCAGGCTCTTGGACTGTCTCTTCATTACTTGGTCCAGCGGTTTGTTGTTGGATTTCAGGGATGGCATCTTCCGCTGCCGCCTCTACATCTTCCTCGACCCCATCGGCCTCGTGAGATTTCAAGGGATGGCATATTCCAGCACTATCGTCTGCGAAGTCGTCTTCCGTTTCCGGAACACCGTCAATGTCTGATATTAGACCCAAGGAATCCATGACCGAATTATCTATACAAGGTTCGTAACTAGACGGTGGGGGCATAGTTGGTATGGGATTTGACTCTGAAAAATATGATTCCAGAACAAATTGTGCCTGTGGCGAAAATTCTGTTGTCGGGATTACAAAACTATCTACATGTCTCTTCAGAGGTTCTAACAAAGCACCAACATGAATCCCTTGTAGTTTGAAATCCGTTTGGATTCCCCACAAATTCTCTAGATCTTCTTCGTCGTTAAGATGTACAACATCGTACATCACCATGTTGTACATCGGCATGAAGAATGGACGAATCATTATTAGCCGACATTGACACTAGAAAGATCGACTCCTTTGTGCCGACATATTCTGAGGCAAAGTTGTCAGAATGAAAGTTTTTGAATAACTTCTATGCTTCTTTCGCTTGGCTCTGCAAAACGAGGAAAACCACCATTTTCGTACACTACATTGTGGTCGAAATGTAAATACAATCTCATCGGACATTCAAGTGCCATTTTTTTTAACACAAAATATATGAACTTGAGGATAGATGGGTTTGGTTGGAAAAAATAGATTGGCGGATGTTGTTTGAGGTAAGAAAAATGGAGGGAATGTTCTTGGATTTTATAGAGATTTTGGTAGTGAAGGGATAGTATTTTCTATCCCTAAAAATTTAGGCCACAAACGTCTCAAGGGGAAAAAGTTTCTGGCCCTTGAGGACGGAAGTGGGAATTCCGTCCTCGCTTTGAGGACGGAATTCCCACTTTCGTCCTCAAGGGTCAGAAGGTTTTTCCCCTGCATGTCCACATTATTATTATTTTTAGTGTGTTGTCAATTTTTTTTTTAAATATTACTCATTTCAGAACTTTTAAATATCATAAAACTAAGAATTTTGCACAAATTATTTAACTCGGAATTAAATTCAATTCATAAAAAAAATTACATTGAAAATATAAAAATTAAAAGTCCCGATTATTCAAACCCTAATTCTTTCGAAATTTATGTTCAATCATTTTCCATATAGAAGTGTTGATGCACGATGCATCCGACATCGGATAGTCGGGGAAGCCTCCACAGTTATCTCTTCTGGTGATCTTGAACACTGACCGGCTTCTTCCACAAATGCTCTTCCTTCATACCCAAAAATATGGCAAAGAAGGATAAAGAAAAATTCGCCTTTCCTTTTGTACCTCTTAACCCTTGGATTAGCCTAATGCAGAGTTATATAAACCAAACATGTAAGTTATGAAAACATTGAATTATTATAGTGTGTTGTAATTACATGCTACTTACCGCAACGTATTCCTCCCACTGGGCTTCAACACCATTCAAATCAACAATGTTGGTCCTACCGTCGTACTTGAACCATGATTTACGCTTAAGTGATTCAAAATTCCAAAATCACCTGCGCAGTTTTGCTACACCTGCATGGATCATTTCTATTGTGAATTTTCGCCGGTGACGGAGTTCATTCCGTAGACAATTTCGTTGTACGAATCGGACCAACGTTTTTCACCATTGTAACCTAGTGTACTAAAATCATAACAAATTTCTATTAACACCTGCTCGTATTCTGCAGGCCATTCTGGAAAGTTTGCCATTTTAAGGGATGATTTTTGAAGAGGAGAAATAAATTTAGAAAGAAGGAATTATGAAGAGGATAAGGAAATTTTAGGTTTTAGAGTTGAGAATGCTGTAGAATGTGGAGAGGTTGGGAAGTTATTTATAGATGTAATTGGAAATTCAAAAATTAAAATTTTGTATTTTTGAATGTTCAAGTCTCTAAAAATCGGTCAGAAATGTGAACGAAAATACCAAAATCGTTCAAATATTTACGTTCAATAATGCATGGTCAAAAAAGCAAAATTCAGAAAAGACTAGACACTGCAAAAAGGCTGTAATATGAGGACGTGAGTGGCAATTCCGTCCTCAAGTCATGGAGGTGTTTAGGGATTGTAGGGTTCGGTTTGAGGACGTAAGTCCAGACAAAAATGTTGCCCCCCCCAAATTTCAATGCCATGTTTTGTCCTTTCTGCTAAATCTGTACCAGTCTAATGCAAACCCTCTTTTATTGTCATTTGAAATTTTTTTCTTGCGAAGATTAGGAATGATGACGACCTGTTATGAACTTTCTTGCGTTTGTCTTATATTAGTTTCATATTCAAATTGATCTTTTTAGATGATCAATGTTTTAGATTTAATATTTATACTCAATTCAAAGAGTATGTTACGATCTAAATTTTTAAACCATACTAAATTTATATTAGACTCGATCAAACCATCTGATATGCTTGTTCATCTTTCTTATGGATCAATTAATTGAAAATTACCAATAACTTGTCAAAATAGATATATTAACTTTTCAAAATATGGTTCAGATTCATAAAGATGAGAGCTAACACCGGCTAGAGTAGGTGGCTCTAAGTTGGCATTTCGGCATGCATAGGTGGATTCAAGACCCCATCCCAACTAAAAAAAATATAATAAGATTGATGTGTAGTAATGGATTTAAAATTTTAATATTGGGGTGAGTTTATAATTTTTTCGAAGACGAACTTCAATATCTCAGAGAAGTATTCTGAAGATAAAATAAAAATAAATCTAAAGATAAAGATAAAATAATATGATTTTAAAAATCTTAGAATGGTTGCAACCCCTCTAAATCCGTCGTTGTCCATGTGGATGAGACATCAAACTCCCTCCCAGTTGTTTGTAGAATGGCTCTTTCTTTAATCAGGGTTGTGTCAATCATTTTTTACTCTGTGCTAAATCTTAAAATGATGCATATATAACCGGAGAAAAGTGACTTTCTTGTAAAGATAACAAAAAAAAAAATTATTACAATTGTATCATCATTTTTTTTCTCCAAAATGTACTGAAAAAATTTAAACATAATTTAAAAAATACAATTTTTATCATTATTCACAAAAATACATATCATAAGGAGACCCTCAATTTTTAGAGGTCATATTCAGTCGAGCGCGTCAAACACCCTCCTAACCGCCCCGTCTCTAATCTAAAAAGAAATGCAAAATAGGAAGGAAGCACAAAATAAAACAGATAGCAATGGGTTTCCAATTAGAAAATCGCCGGTTTGTGGCATCAATGTGATGGTGCTTTATAGATTTCAAATCTTGTCAGGGATCTCTATAATCTTTATATAAAACCCAAAAAAAGAATAAAAGAAAACCAATTTGTTGGGGATGATAGCGAGGATGATCAGTGGCTGTAGAAATGGCAAGTTGGTTATTCCGTCTCGCGATTCGTTTCGAACCGCCCTGTTAAAACTCGTTTCGTTAGTTGATCCGTTGAAATCCGGCCCGTCCCGTATAAAAGTGGGTTGAGGAGATGTGGCGGGCCGGATTAGCATATCCCAAAATTTGACCACCCCGCCATTAACCCACTTACTCGCCCCGTCACAAACTCCTGGGTTATCCTGCCCCACCCCGACCCACACACAAACCCTCCCCAACCCGTGACCAACTCAGCCCGACCTCGCCCCAAGTCCGCCCAAACCCGTGACCAACCTGCGGGGTCCAACGGTCATATTCATCAAATAGTCCTTGCCCCCACGCCCCAATAACTATTTTCCTATTTTTTTTTTAAATACAACATTTACCTATAAATTTCCACTCAAACTCACTTGAAATGTCCGATAGGGTTGAAACAGAGAGGGGGTGAATTAGATTAATTTTTTTTTTTTTTAACTTTTTTAAATTTATTTACTTAAGTGGTCACCTTAACAAGTATGATGAAGCGGCAAGAAGGCCGTAGCCCAGTGGGGCTCCCCTTCGCTCACGGCCGAGAGGTCTTGAGTTCGACATCGGATCACAGCGCCCAGACTACTAACCCCCTTCCCCCAACCCCCCTCCCCCCAAAAAAAGTATGATAAGCATGTAAGGTGAGTTAAAAATTAAGCAACCTAGATGACTTAAGTGTTAAATTCAACACATAGGAACACAAGACTATGAATATGATCAAGGTAAGACTAACTCAAGTGTCCTATATGCAAAGCTTGTAAGATTGAACACCATAAGTCATATGACCAAAGTCAAGCAATAAATACAAAGATGGAAGCAAGTGTAAGTTCTACAATCAACTCTTATACAAATATGTTCATGTAATCATGTGAACAAGATAAAACAATTCATTAACTATAAAGTAAAGGAGTAAGAGTTAGAGAAAACGAACACGGCAATTTATAATGGTTCGATCACAAAGATCTACATCCACTACCTTAGGACACACCTAAGGATCTTGGTAACTCCACTAAGAATTCCCTTCACAACAAATTGCAATGTGGGTTCAACCTTTTACATAAGTGGACAACTCACAAAATTTTTTTACCCTTAACCACTTTTCTAACCCACAAAGAGCATTCACACAGAGTTACAACTTGCCTCACAAAGAACGTTTTTCTAGTTCACAAAGAACTAAGCTCACAAAGAGCCAATCTGACAAATGAGATACCTCAGAAAGAGGACAATCACTCACAAAGAGTGAAGCTCACAAAGAGTTTTTTCCTAACTCACAAAGAACTAGTTCTCAGAAAGAGAAAAGGAAAGAGCCCCTTACAACTGAGACTTTATAATTTAGCTCACTTACAAAGAATCCCTCAATGTATTGGGTATCCAATTGATAGAACTAATCACTTTTGAGAATAGAAGAGAATATATATGTTAAGCTCAACTCAAAATGATATATTTTGAAATAGATGAAGAATTAAAGCTCTTGAAGTTTTTGATTTTTTTTTATAAAGTGTATATCAAATGCCCTCTTATGGCTTGGTTAGTTATGAAAATTGAGTTTAGAAACTTTATATATGGGCAAAAAATCACAAGCAATTCGAGTCACAACTACTATATTTTTCCTTGAAGTGACAGCTCCAGTCGACCGAACCACCATGTTATGTCAAACGAGGTGTACAAAAATTAAGTTTAACAGGGCTACTGGACGGATCTCGGTCGACCGCAATGGGTGGTCCGGTCTTCTGAAGCAAGGTTCGGTCGACCGATATATAGCATGGCCGCCCGAGGGAATATAGTCGTTGGAGTCTTGAAACATTCAAATTTGACTAAGGAAAAAAATCTCCCCGATCGACCGAACAACACACGTCTGTCGACCGGATTTCATCAGGTCGATCGGACTTCAGTCCGAAAATGGTTTTTTCACATGGTCACATTTCGAATTGTGGTGAAGTTCTATAGCAATATTCAATATTGTAGTGTATTGGACTTCATCTCTTTTTTGTTTAAGAGTCTTCTTCATGGATGAACAATGTGTGATTGAGTAGCTCTTAACTTGATATTCCTTCTTCTTGACATTACACATAACTTCCAAAGCTTGTAGAATCCACTTTAAGCTTGTGTCATGGAGTCTCGCAATGTGTAGCTTCTTCTTGTTGTAAATAACATATTTGAAGTACATAGAAGCTATCTTACCATCTTCATCAATATAAGTGTAAGTGAAATATTCTATCAATGAAACACAAGTTCACACAAACATTAGAATTACTCAATGATTTGTTATCATCAAATTAGATTGATCACATTAGCCTTTGGGGCTTACATCACTCTATCTCAAGACCATGAGCGTATCAACCGTTTTACAAATTGCTTCAATAAGATGTAGAAAGCTGATAAAAGGTTCAGATCAAGTTCAGGTTGAACGATTTCTCCGATGAGAAGAGAAAATAAGTCTAGATCTGAGACAGACCTAACCTCTGGGTCTTGAATCTAGAGCAAAAATATTTTTGAAAGAAATCTCTTATGATTTGTGGTACAAAATAAAGGTATAAAACTCGGACGTACAAAACAGTAAATAAAGATACTTGACCAAAATTTGACCATCATTAGGATAAGAAAAAGTGGAGTTTGTAGGAAGGGAGAAAATGTAGGAGAAAATAGGACTGTAAAACAATATAGGGAAGAGAAAAAATGTTAATCTCTAAGGAAGATGTTGAAATTGATCATCTCTAACCTCTATGGTTTATCCGAACCAGCCAATTAGGTCGACCGAAGCCAGTTAGTTGAGCTCTCAGTTTCTGCTCGGTTGATCCGAACTTGAGCTCGGTTGACCGAACTTCCAAAGTGATTTTTCACACGTTTTGAAATCTTTTGAAGTCTTTTAAAGTCTAAAAAGGTTTTCCTAAAAGGTAACAAGTAAGAACACTTGGAAAACTTTTCTAAAAGACTTATCTATGAAATCAAAGGCTTTTTGGATAAGAACACATTTGAAACTTTTGCCTTTTGAAAACGTGTTTATGAAATCATGTATGCAAGACTAGAGTGAGAAGCTTATGTTCATAAGAGCTTTGGTTAGAGCTTTAAAGATTACGACTAATGACGACAAAGCTAAACTAACCAAACTAAGTCTTCAATCTTCAATCTTCATAGATGAGCCTTGAATAGTATGACTTTGAATCTTGAACATGGCTTGATTGAAGTACTTAGTGCTTCCTACAAGATTTCCAATATTCTATCACAAAGATTAAGATCATTAGACACAACATCAAATGTTTGTCCAATATCAAAAACAGAGTTCGTTCGCCCTTAGGGCTTACACCGAGGTGCACTGTTACTAGCCGTTATATGACCGTTCCAGAGTCGTTTTTCAGCGAGATTTCAAATGGTATAAATACTCCAAAGCTTTAGAATGACTCTAACACTTACAATAGACTTTGACAAACATTCTCATTGAAATCTTATCAAGTCTAAACACTTTCAAAAGAAAAACACTTCATTGACAAAGATCAAAATCTTTCAAAGGTGTTCTTTCAAAAGCAAGACAAAGAGTGAAAGCTTTGGTTAGAGCTTTAAAGATTACGACTAATGACGACAAAGCTAAACTAACCAAACTAAGTCTTCAATCTTCAATCTTCATAGATGAGCCTTGAATAGTATGACTTTGAATCTTGAACATGGCTTGATTGAAGTACTTAGAGCTTCCTACAAGATTTCCAATATTCTATCACAAAGATTAAGATCATTAGACACAACATTTTTGTTCTTTCAAAAGCAAGACAAAGAGTGAACTTCATATGTTCAAAGAGCTATAAATTGTTGTGCTTCAAAGGTATTAATTCTCATTGAAATCTTATCAAGTCTAAACACTTTCAAAAGAAAAACACTTCATTGACAAAGATCAAAATCTTTCAAAGGTGTTCTTTCAAAAGCAAGACAAAGAGTGAAAGCTTTGGTTAGAGCTTTAAAGATTACGACTAATGACGACAAAGCTAAACTAACCAAACTAAGTCTTCAATCTTCAATCTTCATAGATGAGCCTTGAATAGTATGACTTTGAATCTTGAACATGGCTTGATTGAAGTACTTAGAGCTTCCTACAAGATTTCCAATATTCTATCACAAAGATTAAGATCATTAGACACAACATTTTTGTTCTTTCAAAAGCAAGACAAAGAGTGAACTTCATATGTTCAAAGAGCTATAAATTGTTGTGCTTCAAAGGTATTAATTCTCATTGAAATCTTATCAAGTCTAAACACTTTCAAAAGAAAAACACTTCATTGACAAAGATCAAAATCTTTGAAAGGTGTTCTTTCAAAAGCAAGACAAAGAGTGAACTTCATATGTTCAAAGAGCTATAAATTGTTGTGCTTCAAAGGTATTAATCTTTCACTTAGAAGAGTGAACTTAATTGTATTGTTCTTAAACCTTTTCATTCCCTTTCTTAGTGATAAGGGTAATCTTGTAATTTTTTTCTGATACCACGACCGACTTGGGACCTCGGTCGACCGACCTTGGTCAACTCGGTCGACCGAACCAACTCTTGATCAACCGAACAAAGTACTGAGAGTTGAGCTGGCTTGGTTCGGTCGACCAAGAGTTGGTTCGGTCGACCGAGTTGACCAAGGTCGGTCGACCGAGGTCCCAAGTCGGTCGACCGAGTTGTCCTTCGGTCCACCGAGTTTTGTGTTCGGTCAACCGAGGTGCACTGTTACTAGCCGTTATATGACCGTTCCAGAGTCGTTTTTCAGCGAGATTTCAAATGGTATAAATACTCCAAAGCTTTAGAATGACTCTAACACTTACAATAGACTTTGACAAACATTCTCATTGAAATCTTATCAAGTCTAAACACTTTCAAAAGAAAAACACTTCATTGACAAAGATCAAAATCTTTCAAAGGTGTTCTTTCAAAAGCAAGACAAAGAGTGAACTTCATATGTTCAAAGAGCTATAAATTGTTGTGCTTCAAAGATCTTAATCTTTGTGATAGAATATTGGAAATCTTGTAGGAAGCTCTAAGTACTTCAATCAAGCCATGTTCAAGATTCAAAGTCATACTATTCAAGGCTCATCTATGAAGATTGAAGATTGAAGACTTAGTTTGGTTAGTTTAGCTTTGTCGTCATTAGTCGTAATCTTTAAAGCTCTAACCAAAGCTCTTATGAACATAAGCTTCTCACTCTAGTCTTGCATACATGATTTCATAAACACGTTTTCAAAAGGCAAAAGTTTCAAATGTGTTCTTATCCAAAAAGCCTTTGATTTCAAGTATAAGTCTCTTAGAAAAGTTTTCCAAGTGTTCTTATGTGTTACCTTTTGGGAAAACCTTTTAGACTTCAAATGATTTGAAAACAAGTGTTTAATCAACTTCTCTGAAAGCCCAGAAAGTCGGTCGACCGAGATTTTCTCGGATCAACCGAACAAAGTACTGAGAGTTGAGCTGGCTTGGTTCGGTCGACCAAGAGTTGGTTCGGTCGACCGAGGTCCCAAGTCGGTCGTTGCTTCAAAGGTATTAATCTTTCACTTAGAAGAGTGAACTTAATTGTATTGTTCTTAAACCTTTTCATTCCCTTTCTTAGTGATAGGGTAATCTTGTAAAAGACCTACTTAGTGTGGGCAAGCTCTTAGTGAGTTTTCTTGTATAGTGGTTGTGTGTAAAACTCTTTGTGAGTTAGCCACTAGTGTAAAGTCCTACTTTGTGTGGGCATCTTCTTAGTGAAGTGTTTGAAATCCTTGGGTGCGGCTCAAGGTAGTGGAGGTAGATTCTAAGTGAATCGAACCACTATAAATCCTTTGTCTTGTTGATTAGGTTTTGCTTTAGCTTTTGTTCATCTTGCTTATACTTTCACTAGCAGTGAAAAGATTCGAAAAAGTTAGCAAGTTAGATTAAAACCCAATTCACCCCCCCTCTTGTGTTTTACAAGAAGAAGATTATATATTTGTTTATCTGACTAGTTCTAATATTAGTATCTCATACCCATCTAAGTTTTCTTGGATGTGAGTTTTTATTTGTTAATTTATGTAATTTTATTTATGTTATGGATTATCCCCGATTCTTGATTTTTCTTCTCTAAAGAAAGAGTTTGAGAATTGTTTGATTGTAATGGCTTTGTCATTTTATTATCAATGGTTGATCTTCTTATTTAGAAAAAAAAACAAATCTCTTACTATATTTTCTCCAAATTATTACCTCTCTCTAATCTAAATTGTGCAAGTGGAGTCTGTAGAAGTTGGAACATATTTGAATCCTTATTTTATTGGTGTTTGTCATTCTAGTTAGTGTATCTCTCTCTAAATTTTGTATCAAAATTTTTTCATATTTATTTATCAAATTTAAATTATAAAAAATGGAAAAATTTGAAAACCATCATCATGCTGATTCACAAAATGTACCCGCGGAATCTAGTGGATCTAATAGTACTTTGACTTCACATGTTTGAAAGGTATGAACAATCGATAAACAAATGGAAAAGAAAAATGTACCAAGTGTGGGGTTGAATTTGTTTACAAAAAAATGTTGGGTGCGGCATCACTTAAAAGTCGACAAAACAAAGTTGTATTTCTATTTCGAAGGTTAAGGCCATAATTCCCCTCCTATGTAACTTTATTTTTGTTATTAATAACATCGATGCGGGTCTATACCAAACCTCCACCACTACGAGGTGACTTTCTCTATATTTATTTATCACTATATTCTTTTTGTTTCTTCTCCTTAAACTTCTTAAAAAAAAACTTTAAACCCGCCAACTCAGCTCTGACCCAACCCGTGGGTTGCGAGTTTTACATGTGGGTTTGGGACTTTGAGAAGTTTGACCCATCCGCCCCGCCCCGATCAATGGTCATACCCACCCTGTTTCGCCCCATTCACCGGTCAAAGTTAACCCGAACCCGCCTCAAACCCGTCGGGCCGCCCCGTTTTCCATTGTTAGTGGCGGAGCAACAAACCTTTTAGTGGGGGCACGTAACCCCACCGAAAAAAAATAATCTTATAAGTTATATGCATTTTTTAAGAGGTAAAATTGACCCCATTAATTTTTGTAAATGACACCAATGAATTTAAAAACTACTCCCTCCATCCCAAAATAAGGTTAACATTTGGATTTTTCACATAGATTAAGAAGTGCTAAAAACAATAAGAATTAAAGTCAAAATACTAATATATCCTCATTAATTACTTCTTGAAAATTGGAAGAGTGGTTATAAGAAGAGTAAGTAGATGGGTAAAAATGGTAAAAATTCATTTAATGTTCATTGATATTGCAAATGTTAACCTTATTTTGGGAAAATTTTGAATTTGAAATGTTAACCTTATTTAGGGATGGAGGTAGTATCCCCTACTTCCAAAAATAAATGTATATTTTTTTATTCATTTTGTATAAAAATAGACATTTAATTTTGGACGAAAAAATTTAAAAAATTGAAATAAAAATTAAAAAAATCACCACAAAAGAAAAAAATTAATAGTTATTTTTTTCTTTTTAAGATAACTATATATATTTCACAATGAGTATACTTCACTACCATTAGTCATGGATCTGCCACTGGTATTGATGAATTGTAGACTGTAGAGGCATGAGGATGAGAGTCAGATTCATCCTAGTACTATTTCATTTCCTATGTATTTGGGGTGATTCTTTTTCAGAAAACAAAATATTCGGAGATTGAAAATTTAGATATGGATTGCAAGAAAGATGTTGGATTCAAAATTAAATATGTTGAAAAGTTAAGTAAGGTATGTCAAATAATTCTAGATATTTTAATACACATTCTAATATTATTAAAATTAAATCACATACAATATCATTAAAATTGAAAGAAAAAAAAAAAGAGAATCCATAATTTTAGACTACTCGTATTTATGAATTTACTTGGATTATGTTTTATTTGGATTTGAAACTCAAATTCGGACTCAAGTTCTATTTGGTTTGAGTCTGAGAATGAAATCTCAAGCAATAATCTATTAGATTTTTTGTTTTCGTTTAAGACTAATTTAAAGTTGAGACGCAATCCAATAATACTCTATATGTAATAGGCTCTTAGTGTGTTAAATAACATGTTACTTATAATTCAATATTCAGTAAATAACTTTAGGAAAACAAAAGAAGAAAGAAATTAGAAAAAAGTATACTCCATTCGATTCAAAATATGGGTATTTTTAAAAAAAATCACACAAATTAAAATACAAATCAGAATGATTAAAGTGCTTCTAATTAATATTTCAAATAACAAAGAAATTAGTAGTGAGTTGCATTAAACTATACATTTTAACCAAAATAAATATGGAGTGAAAATGATGTAGAAGAAAATCAGTCAATAAATGTATATTTTTTGTAAGAAATAATAATTCTTAAAAAAAAATATATTTAGAATCGGGTGGACAAATAAAGTACAATAGTCAAAGGTTTTGAACCTGAAATCGGGTCAAACTGACAGAGCCCTCGTGCTGTCTTGAGTTTTCTGTTTGGGAAGAGAAGATATGATGAGATGGAGATGACAGCATTTCTTAACTTTGACCTAACATGACCATACCATAGTTTTCTTCCAGAATTTGATAAGATGTGACCCTGTCCGTGTCCTCTTCTTTTTTTTTTTCTTTTTTTTTTTTTCACATTATTGTTAAACATTTATTTTATTGTACTTGTTTTTCTGCACCTATTATATTTTTGTGAAATAGTTTTGTTTTCCTTGTTAACAAAACCAAAATTACGGTTTTATATTGTTAACAAATCTATAATCTATAACAAAACCAATCCAAAACTTTCATTTTCCAATAAATTTTTCGGACACAGAGAGAATTCACCCGGAACATAACACTATTTCCATATAACAAGGTCGAGAACTATCCTGATTAACTGGGAGTAATTGTTTGTCACGTACATATTTTCACCATTCAAAATTTATAATGTGATAATTGTTTTCCAATTTTATATACACGTGCTGAATTGTGAGTGATTGTGGAAAAATATAAAACATAAAGGGGACATAGGATTTTTTTCCCGGAGCAACCCCACTCCGGCTCCTATGCGGAACAGGAAAAGTTCCGCACCGTGCGAACAATCTGGGCCGTCGGATAGTAAATTTGAACGGTTCAGATTTGGAGAGAGAAAAGTTTTTATTTTTTTATTTTTTATTTCCAGTCGCAAATTTTTCTTTTTCCAAATCTGAGCTGTTAAAACTATAATCCGACGGCCCAGATTGTGCATAGGAGCCGGACAGGAACAACCCAAACTTTCAGTTCAACTTGAATACTTACCCATGCCTTAAATACTTACCCATTCCATCAAACAAAAATTACCCATGCCAGTTCGACTATTATGCTTAACATAAAAAATTAGTACATGCTGAATATTTTTTTATTCGCTGAATATAAATTTGATGATTCATATTTTTTTGGAATGAGTAGGTGTTGTGTTTTTTTAACACATGTTATGTAAAACAAATGTTATATGTCTTAGTGTATGTGTTAATAAAGAGTGATTACATATTAAATTTTTTTAATATATATTGAATTTATTGTGTTCAACACTATAGTTGCGGCTAGTGGCGGAGCCAGGAATTTTTCTTTGGGGGGCCAAAATAAATTCATAAAAGCATATAAATATTGGCGGAGCCAAAAAAATTTTTTTGATGAAATCTTATAAACTAGAGTTATACACATTTTGTTCACCCTTTTCACTCTACTGGGGGCACAATTAACATTGACAAAATAAATTCATAAAAGCATATAAACATTGGCGGAGCCAAAACTTTTTTTTTGATGATATCTTATAGATTAGAGTTATACACATTTTGTTCACCCTTTTCACTCTACTGATCAGTGAAAAAGGTCACGTATATAATTGTTTGGGTAATAATGGGTCTTGGTGGGTCTATTAGGTGTTAGTGGGTCTTTTGAATCCATTATTGATTATTTTAATAATCTATGAGTCCAAATCTAATTAGATTTGGGTATCAAAAAATATATTTTCATGTACTTTGTAAAATGTCCGATCTTTTTTTTTAAAAAAATCTATCTTATTCGAACAGTTGGATATATATATATATATATATATATATATATATATATATATATATATATATATAGTATATAAAAAATTTAAAAATTCTTGGGGGGCCATTTAAAAAAAAAATCTCTCTTATTCTAAACCGTTGGATATATATACCTAGTATATAAAAAAATTGAAAATTCTTGGGGGCTTGCCCCTTGTATGCTCCGCCATTGGTTGCGGCTTATCCATATATACATTGGCAAGTATATGCCTCATTTGGCTGCACATGGAGTCAGAAAGGGGTTCCTATTTACCCTAAACGCCACCAATTTCAGGTTTACAACCACATGATTTTTTATTTTTCCTGGTAGTTCTGCAAATACTTAGATCTAGCTAGTGTTTTGTTTAAATTTTTTAGAAATTTTATTATGAAATTTAATAATTGAATTATCGTATAAAGAAATATATAATCCAAAGTAGTTTTTTGGTTGAAAATGTGCCAAAAATAGTGGAAATGCAACTGTTGCTACAAACTAGGTGAAAGTTAGCATTTTTTTTAAAACTTGATTGGGCGGTTGCCCCATATAGGAGAGAGAGAGAGAGAGAGAGAGCGAGTGAGAAATACACTCGGGGCGAGGAGGAGATAGCGCACAAAGGGAGATTAAAGTTTCACGCGCGAGCGGAGGAGTATCAACCCACGACGCCGAGTCGTGGAGCGACGCTGTCCCATTGGAATAGGACACCTTTGTTAAGTTAGCCATTGATCCCATTGATGATTTCGTGTTAAAAATAGATTTATATCTAACTCAATCTCTCAAAATGTATTTTAAAATGAGAAAAATTGTTCAATCTTATATATTGTAAATATTCTCACAAAGTATTTGATATGAGATTCTCAACATTTCTTTTTCTTTTTTTCAATTAGCTAAAGCTAGAAAAGGAAAGGATGAGAATCTAAGAAGATGAATCTTTCCTTTAAACGACCCTGCCCCTTAATGTTCACTTTGCACGTGGGGTACCTTTTCTCTCACTCTCAATCTTTGTCCATTCACTCCACAACTTCAATAGTTAAATATTAAAGGGAAAATTTGATATTAGTATGTTGATATGAAATTTATGGTTAAGAACCGTTCACGTCAATATATGTTTGCATCTCTTTAATTTATAATGATGTGAAAATTTTGGATCATAAAGTTCATTAAACTATGTTTATAATGGAATTATTCATATTACAATCATCCAATACTAATGGAAGAATGATGCAAAATTTTTTATTATATATTTATTTTTTCTACTGTTTGTAGCGTTTACCTAGTCCGGGGTGTGAATTTTTATCTGTTATCATGGTGGTCTCCACCATTGTATAACTTTTATTTTCTTGTATTTTCTTTTTATATTTTGATTGTAATGACTTCGGTTATTTTATGATTAATGGATAATTTTTTATTTAGCAAAAAAAAAAAAAAAAAAAAATACTAATGGAAGAAGTATAGATCTAAAAAACAAGATCGATCATCAACTCGACAAAGTTCAGAGGTCAATGAGTTTGATGTGGGTCGAACCGGAAAATATAGGTGAACAAGAGAAAACATAGTTTTAATGGAAAATTTAAGTTGGTCATTTTGTTTTTGTCACACCACGTAACCGGATGGTGAATTGGCAGCGCCTCATCTATCAATGAGATACCGAACCCATAACAGAAATACTGATAAACCTGAATTAACTTAATTAAACTTAAATGAAACTTAAACATCTTACATAATAATCTAGGAAATATAAAATGTATCTTACATGTTCATGCAATCTGAAATAACACAACAAGGTACAACTGATAAGAACACTAAATATCTTTTACATCATATAGTAAAATAGATCAGTCCTCAAATTCATTCATCAAATCCTCATCTCGAACCTCTCACACGGAGGCATCTACTAAGACACCTGCAAAACATAAAGAGGTTAGGGGATGGGCTACTACACTAGTCTAGCAAGATTCAAACACCATTGATATGAAGCATCGTTAGACTCGAAAACCTTTTCCCGTTTCCCAAAATATGAAGACATACTTGACTCAACTTAATTTAAAAACATCGTTGAAAACTATTAATCATTTGAAATATCTTATAAATGACTTTATTGCAAACTTACTTGAAAACGGAAAGGAAACAGTTCAGAAAAACGGTCCCAACCAACTCCGGATGATGCCTCGTCCGGACCCATCATCCAGGGTGGTCCAGACGATTAGAAAAAGAACCCCCGATCGACCGGAGATCGTCCGAGTTTCGGGCGTTAGTTATGTCAAAATATCCGAACGATCTGGAGCCTAGTCTGGTCGACTGAACAAGTCTTCTGGGGTCCAGACCAGCCCCTTTTTCAATGTACACTTTAAAATGAAAAGAGCGTTTATGTAATTCAACTTTCCCCAAAATACAAACTTGAAAACTCAAATGGGCAACTTTAAACACGTACATATAACTTTAACATGCATATAAAAGACATCACATCATTGCTACTTTAATACTTTCAACTCTTCTCATAAATGCTACTTTCATACTTGTAACTCTTATCATAGATGCTACTTGGTATTTTTCTAGAGGCCAAAGCCCTCACTTGGCCCTGGCCGGTGGACCTACCCCACAAGGTCTGGACCTCATGAGACATTGCTTAACATGCTAGTTCGTCTTGTATGACCTCAGTCAGCGGTCCTGCAATGCCTGGACCTTATGATCATTTGTGGTGGTACACATGAACTCTAAATTAGAAATCTATATTTGCAGACTTTAATAAACAATAACAAACTAAACTATAATCCAAATACCAACACAAGAACATGGAACAATCAAAATGAATCACGCAATACATATTTCACAACACTTCATCCATTTTGATGCAATAGAAAACGATGAAGAAATCATGTCACCATATAATATTCATAACTTTAATAAACATCATTTCATACTTTTGGATAGAAAAATAAGAGCGTAAGAACCTTATCTTAGATACTTAATCAAATCTTCAAATAAGGCTTAAAACCAAGAATTCCTGATTTTCAGTCTCTACTTCCCGAAGCAATATCTCACAACTCCACCGTTGGAATACGATCTTCACAGTCTAGAATCAAGACCTACGAGTCTGCTAACCAACTCAACAAGAATCGCTCTGATCTGACTCCGTTTACTATCTCAAATATGGAATCTCCTCACATCACTCAGATTTTCCTTTCTCTTATTTTTCTTTTCTTTCTCTTCCCTCTTCTCTTTTTATAACCACTCCTTTCTAATCACAGCAAAAACTACCCCAATTTACACCCCTTCACAACCAACATAACTGCACAATACTTTCTAATATTACACTTAGGTCCTTATAAGTCTTAAACGCATTGAAACACCCCTAAACAAAATACGTACACAACACTTAACAAATAAAAACAATTCATCACGTAAAACATGCAATCAAAAACACACGGGTATCACAGTTTTGTTTCTCAAAGTTTGATAAAATTTTAGATTTGTCTTCACCTTTTGAATTACTCATTTTGTAAGGGTACAATTTTGAATCGTATAAAGAGTTCAAGTGTTAATCCAACAAAAAAAAGTTCAAGGGTTGTAATATAAATTAACAAGAATATAAAAATCCCAATTTGTTACGCAAACTCAAATGGAATGGAATGGAATGATTTTTCTACTCATCTTTCCATTCAAGTGTTTGGTTTGAGACTTCTTTCAAAGTGGTTTTTTTTCAAGATTTAAGACACGGTGGGGTATGTTAGATCTAGACTTATTTGCTCTGTTTCTAGGAGAAATCTTTCAATTCGGACTTGATCTGGGTCCTTTATCAACTTTCTACATCTTCCCGAGACAATTTGTAGGACGGTTGATACGCTTATGGTCCTATAAATTGTCGATCCCTAAGGAAGATGTTGAAATTGATTTTCTCCTGCCTCTGTGGTTCAAGGATTGCGACGGAGATGCTGCAAAGAAGAAGATTATGTATTTGTTTATCTTACTAGTTTTTATATTAATATCTCCTAACCATCCAAGTTTTCTTGAGTGTGGTTTTTGTCTGTTATCATAGTTTTTTAAATTATTGTATAACTTTTATTTTCTTATAATTTCATATTTTCCTTTGATTGTAATAGTTTTAGCTATTTTGTGATTAATGAAAAAAAATTATTCAGCAAAAAAAAGTGTTTGGTTAGCCGACTTAATGTAAGAAAGATTTTCCCACAAAAACGTTCATTACGTGAAGAAGTGATAAAATCTTCCCACCCCAAAATCTTAAAAAGGACATGTACAGGATAAGCTGAATATGTTAATTATTGGCAATAATCAGTATACACTTCATTTAATTAATTATAGTGTTCGAACAAGACAATAATCTATATATTTTCTCTAAATATAATTGATTCTCTTGGCAAAAATTTGTAAATGATAATTATATATATATATATATATATATATATATGTATATATTCTTATTTCTCTTTTTAGTTTTTTACATTTACATCAATACAAAATATATGTTGAAGTTTATATATAAATAATGTTCAATATGCCAATGAGGCATTGGTCCCTAGTGGCCAAGGCTAATGTCTAATTACGTAGAGGTTATGAGTTTAAATTCACTTCCCACTTTTTAAATTCCCTATTTTTTGTAATAGATATGTTCCCCTTCCCTAATAAATAAAAAATAAATTTAAAAAAAATGTTCAATATTGAAATATATACTTATTGCGTTTTTGGTGTATTATTGACCAATCGAACCACAAACCGGTCAAGTGTTCGGTCAAAATTAGTGATGATTTGTTTTGGAAAAGGGTGCAATATGTAATTTAAAACTAGTTTGATAAATCCCAAAATCATAGTAAGACTAGAGAACAATATTAAAAGTACAGAGGGGAAAAGGGAATGAAAATAACATTTAGATTTAGGAGACATGCGCTCTCTATCCCAATCAAAATGATAATGTCGACATTTTGATATATTAATTTCTCCATCTCAAATTAACTATTAATTTTTTTTGTTTAATTCAAATTAACTGTACATTTTGTTAGTAAATTATGTATTAATTTTAAATTTACCAGTTTACCCTGAATTTCAAAAATCGGAAATACAATGTACTATTCAATACGGTCAAAACTCTTGAATAAAAAAAATGATGGTCAAAACTTGAGTTTGACCAAGATTATATGGTAACCCCGATGGCCTGGAACCAACATTTAGGCCCCAGCACTGCTGTGATAATCAGGTTCTCTGCCATACAATACAGCGACACTCACCATTTGTTGGAAATGAAGTTAAATTGAATGAGAAAATAGTTTCTCAAGTGGTTTGAAAATAAAAAGTTAGGTTAATGAATTTTACATTCCGCATAGAAGTGTGTTTCACTTTATATGTAAAAGTGGTTTACTTGGATTTAAGTTGTCTTGTTATAATTATGCCCCATTCTAGAACCTCGTGCGCGCTTGCGCAGGGGTGCGGATCCAAGGTCTGTTGAAACCAAAATAGCTTGAACTTGTGTGCGGGCGCGACCTGCGTACACGAATGCCGGACCAAAACTTGCGGGCCTGATCAACCCACGTTTTACTACTGGTTTTATTTTTTATTTCCAATCCGAGTTACATGAAAGGTTGTAACTGCAGGATTTATTAGGCTTACTGGTGCACTAAAGAGGCATTGAACTCAATTGAATTAAGGTGAGCATATGTAACAGTTGTTTATTTCCAATCCGAGTTACATGAAAGGTTGTAACTGCAGGATTTATTAGGCTTACTGGTGCACTAAAGAGGCATTGAACTCAATTGAATTAAGGTGAGCATATGTAACAGTTGTTTATTTCCAATCCGAGTTACATGAAAGGTACAACTACAGGATTTATTAGGCTTGCTGCTGAACAGACTGTAACTGCTGCACTAAAGATGCATTGAACTCAGTTGAATTAAAGTGAGCATATGTAACAGCTGTTTATTTCCAATCCGAGTTACATGACAGGTTGTAACTGCAGGATTTATTAGCCTTGCTGCTGAACAGACTGTAACCGATGCACTAAAGTGGCATTGAACTCAGTTGAATTAAGGTGAGCATATGTAACAGCTGTTTATTTCCAATCCGAGTTACATGAAAGGTTGTAACTGCAGGATTTATTAGGCTTGCTGCTGAACAAACTGTAACTGCTGCACTAAAGAGGCATTGAACTCAGTTGAATTAAAGTGAGCATATGTATAGTATTGTCAAAATGGGTCGAAGCCCCTAAACTGGTCCGGTCCGCCACTGAATGGACCGAATATGGGCTTAGAATATGTCAGCCCATAAAAATGCAGGCCTTTTAAGTCCAGTCTGTGTAGCCCGTGATCCGTGCGGGGCGGATCCAACGGATGCGGGTCGCCCGCGGGTTTTTTTTTCTTAAAAAAAATATAAAAATATATATTACACTTACACTGCAGTTTAGAAAACCCTAGACACTAGAAGTGCGATTCTTCTGTCTCCGCCGCTCCGCTCTAGCCTCCAAGCCATCTTCTTCTCCAGCAGTTGCCCACCGGTGCCCGTTGCCCTCTCACTCCGATCTCCGAAGGTAAGTTCCCTGATTCTCTCTCTTTGTATTATTATAATTTTGCATTTTTTTTTCTTTTATGGTCAATCAAAATTCTTGAGCTTTTCAAATGTGTGTAAATTATTTCAATTTAAAACTTACATTTTCTTTCGTAAGTAGAGAAGTACTCCTTTAAGGTTTTTTTTTTTAATTACTAGCAAAGCAGTAGCCGCAGCCCGCGTGTATGGTATCAAGCAATTTTGGGGAAAAATGGGTGGGCCTGCTAGCCCGCGGGCTAGCTGCGGTGCGGGTATGGGTAAAAGGTTTACTAATCCGCAAAAAATGGGCTCGACCAGCCCCGCCCCATTTTGATTTGAGCCCGCACGGATCGGATCGGACCGGACCGGACAATTTCACAGTACTACATATGTAACAGCTGCTTCTACAGCCTAAAAATAAGAGGCTTCATTTTCAGCAAGATACACACTTCGAAAATACTTCTCAGTTCTAAAAGATTTCTGAAAAACACCCCGCTTTGCAAAATTTATGGTATTCGTCAACAGTCCTTGTTCTAGTTCGCCGGAGGAACTGTTTTTGTGCAAACAAGTTCTACGTTGCCGTTGTATCCTGGGAGACAGACGCTTCACGAAACTCCAGCACTTACTCGGGAGGAAGCGAATATGTTTTAAGGAAATTGTGTCGAACACAAGCCTCGGTTCAGATTTCTGTGAACACCTGTTTTTCATTAGCGAACACATATTCTTCTTCTAAGACCACCTGTTTTTCTCTAGTGAACACCTGTTCATTGTTTATCATCAGTTTTTCCTGTAAACATCAGTTTTTGTTTAGTAAACATCTGTTCACTAACTATTGTTGAGTTTTGTATCTTTCAGTTGTTATACGGATTATATCCAATTAGTGCCAACACCACTAACCACCGTTGCTCACATGCCCGTCTAAGGGCATGCTTAGAGTGACATGCATAACAGGACCCCTCATTTTGAGGGGCTCCAAATTCTTTTAAATTACTTGTTAAAATATATAGTTGCAGGTAAGACAGAACCAAAGTTAGCAGCCAAGACTTACAAATGATTGAACACATCAGCATCGACCACTTGCATCTGCTGCAACTTGACATTGCCAGCTGGGTTACTTGGGCACCAAGCTGCAACACAAAGCAGTTACATTTCGATTACAAAAGTATGCAAAACAAATAGCAGACAGCATAGTTAGACAATAGATTAGTTTAGCTATTAACCAATCAGTATAGAGGTAGCATATAATTTCGTATACATTGTACAGTCAGTTTAAGAAAATTGTGTCGAACACAAGCCTCGATTCAGATTTTTGTGAACACCTGTTTTTCATTAGCGAACACATGTTCTTCTTCTACGAACACATGTTCTTCTTTTGAGAACACCTGTTTTTCCCTAGTGAACACCTGCTAATTGTTTATCATCAGTTTTTCCTGTAAACATCTGTTTTTGTTTAGTAAACAACTGTTCACTAACTATTATTGAGTTTTGTATCTTTCAGTTGTTATACGGATTATATCCAATTAGTGCCAACAATCTTAAAACAGATAATCTATCATCTTGGCAACTGAAATTCAAACAACTGGCGTTGATGCTTCCAACAGTGCTGCTGCAATAACTGCTCGTGCTGTGAATACGATGCTCCCTTCTGTTCCGGCAAGCCATATGGAGAAACCTGAAAAGTTCAGTGGTGTGAACTTTAAGAGATGACAACAAAATATGACGTTTTACTTGACCACCTTGAGTTTGGCCAAGTTTTTGAAAGAAGATACTCCCAAGATACCTGAAAGGGACATTGATGCATAAACTTTGATGGCTGTTGAGGCGTGGAAACATTCTGAATACTTATGTAAGAATTATATTCTGAATAGTTTACATGACAGTTTGTATAATGTCTACAGTGCATACAACATGGCTAGAGAGTTGTGGGAATCCCTCGACCGTAAATATAAAACGGAAGATGCTGGCACAAAGAAATTTGTAGCTGGGCGTTTCCTTGATTATAATATGGTGGATTCCAGGACTGTGATTAGTCAAGAGGAAGAACTTCAAGTAATTCTGCACGACATCCATGCTGAATGGATGATGTTGAGTGAGACTTTTCAAGTGACTGCTGTGATAGAGAAATTGCCTTCGGGGTGGAAAGATTTCAAGAATTATCTCAAGCACAAGCACAAGCACAAGGAAATGTCCTTGGAGGATCTCATTGTCAGACTTCGTATTGAAGAGGATAATCGGATCTCTGAGCGTAAGACTATGAATCCGATGCAAGCTAAAGTCAATGTATTGGAGCACGGTAGAGGCCAAGTTTCCAAAAACAAAGGCAACAACTATGCGTCCAAAGGGAAGCTCGGGACAACTGGTGGTGTCTCGAAGCAGAAGTACAAATTCAAAAGGAAATGCTTCAACTGTGGCAAACTAGGCCATAAGTCTACTAATTGTAAGTCACCCAAAAAGTATAATGAGACCAACATGATGAGTCACATGGCCAAAGAGTTTAGTTGCTATGATCTCCGAACTGAATTTGGTCGGGTCAAACCCTAAAGAGTGGTGGGTTGACACTGGTGCTACTAGACATGTGTGCACCAATAAAGACCATTTTTTCACCTTTGAATCTGTTGAAGGGGAAAGATCTTTATGGGAAACTCTGCCACGGCTTCTATCGAAGGGCAAGGGAATGTTCTTTTGAAGATGACTTCTGGCAAAGTTTTAACACTGAAAGATGTGTTATATGTGCCAGATATTCAAAAGAATATTGTATCTGGATTCTTGTTAAACAAGCATGGCTTTCGTATGGTGTTTGAATAAGATAAGTTTACTTTGAGTAAAGCTGGAATGTTTGTAAGAAAGAGGTATACAACCGATGGGTTGATTAAATTGAATGTAATTACGATTATCAATATAGATACCTCTTATGTTTACTTGCTTGAGTCTTCTGATTTATGGCATAAACGGCTTGGTCATGTTAATTATAATTCGCTGCGACGATTAATTAAAATGGACCATATACCTACATTTCAAATTGACTTGAATGATAAGTGTGAAATTTGCATTGAAGCAAAATTAGCAAAGTCTTCGTTTCACTCAATAGAAAGAAGCACCGAACCACTAGAATTAATTCATAGTGATGATGTGATTTGAAATCAGTTCAAACACGTGGAGGCAATAAGTATTTTATTACTTTTATTGATGATAGCACGAAATATTGCTATGTATATTTGCTAAAAAGTGAAGATGAAGCTTTAGAGAAATTTGTTCTCTCCAAAGCTGAAGTTGAAAAACAATTTGATAAAAAGATCAAAAGATTAAGGAGTGATAGAGGTGGCGAGTATGAGGCGCCTATCGGCGACTTCTGTGAAAAACATGGAATTATTCATGAAAGAACTACACCATATTCTCCTCAATCAAATGGAGTAGCTTAACGTAAAAATCGAACATTGAAGGAAATGATGAATGCAATGTTGATAAGTTCAGGGTTACCTTAAAAAATGTGGGGTGAAGCTATCTTGTCTAGAAATTACCTTTTGAATAGGGTACCCCGGAAGGAAAAAGATAAAACTCCATATGAGTTATGGACAGACAAGAGACCTTTGTACAAACACTTGCAAGTGTGGGGGTGTCTCGCCAAGGTAGCAGTGCCAACACCTAAGATGGTAAAGATAGGTCCTAAAACTGTGGATTGTATCTTTATAGGCTATGCTCTAAATAGTACTGCGTACCGGTTTCTTGTGCATGATTCAAAGAATGCAGATATTCACAAGAACACTGTAATGGAATCAAGGAATGCATCATTTTTTGAAAATGAATTTCCTTGTAAGAGCAATGAAGGTTATAGGTCAATAAAACGAACTATTGATCCACTTATAGTTCAAGAAGTTGAACCAAGACGTAGCAAATGAGCTAGAGCCGAAAAATAATTTGGTGATGATTTTGTGACTTATTTATTGGAAAAAGAACCACAAACATATGTTGAGGCTGTGAGTTCTTCTGAAGGACCTTTTTGGAAAGAATCCATAAAGAATGAAATTGATTCTATTTTGCAGAATCATACATGGGAGTTAGTGGACCTCCCACCGGGTTGTAAAACCTTAGGATATAAATGGGTCTTTAAAAGGAAATTGAAACCAGATGTTTCAATTGACAAATATAAGGCTAGACTTGTGATTAAAGGATTTAAGCAAAGAGAAGGCTTAGATTACTTTGATACATATTCTCTTGTGACGAGAATAAGTTCTATAAGGCTGCTAATTGCAATCGCCGCCTTGAGAAATTTGAAAATACATCAAATGGATGTTAAGACATATTTTCTAAATGGGGACCTAGATGAAGAAATCTATATGGAGCAACCCAAGGGTTTTGTGGCTCCAGGTGCCGGAAAGAAAGTATATAGATTGGTGAAGCCGTTGTATGGATTAAAACAAGCACCTAAAAAATGGCATGAAAAGTTTGATCATACAATGATAATCAATGGATTCAAAGTCAATGAGTGTGATAAGTATATCTATGTCAAAGAGATTAAAGATGGCTATATCATTTTATGTCTCTATGTGGATGACATACTCATCGTTGGTAGCAATGACAAATTGGTCAAATCTACTAAAGATATGTTGAATTCGAAATTTGACATGAAAGACATGGGTCTTGCTAATGTGATTTTAGGAATTAAAATCATAAGAACATCAGATTGTCTAATTTTGAGTCAGGCTCACTATGTAGACAAAATTCTTGAGAAATATAACAAGAATGATTCTGGGATTGCTAGAACACATTTAGATAATAGTCTTCATCTATCCAAGAATCGTGGAAATAGTATTGTAAGCCCTAAGGGCGAACGAACTCTGTTTTTGATATTGGACAAACATTTGATGTTGTGTCTAATGATCTTAATCTTTGTGATAGAATATTGGAAATCTTGTAGGAAGCTCTAAGTACTTCAATCAAGCCATTGAAAGCCATTGATATCAAGATTCAAAGTTATACAAGGCTCATTCATCAAGATTGAAGATTGAAGACTTAGGTTTGGTTAGTTTAGCTTTGTTCTCATTAGTCGTTATCCTAGAAAGCTCTAACCAAAGCTCTTATGAACATAAGCTCTACACTCTAGTCTTGCTTGCACACAAACACGTTTTCAAAAGGCTTAAGTTTCAAAATGATCTTTACATGTGTTCTTATCCAAAAAGCCTTTGATTTCATAGATAAGTCTTTTAGAAAAGTTTTCCAAGTGTTCATACTTGTTACCTTTTAGGAAAACCTTTTTAGACTTTAAAAGACTTCAAAAGATTTCAAAACGTGTGAAAAATCAGCTTTGAAGTTCGGTCAACCGAGCTCAAGTTCGGATCAACCGAGCAGAAACTGAGAGCTCAACTGACTGGCTTCGGTCGACCTAATTGGCTGGTTCGGTCGACCTATGGTTTTGGTCGGTCGACCGACCTAGGCTTCGGCTCAACCGACCTTGGTTCGGTCAACCGAGGTCCTTTGACGGTCTACCGAAGTGCACTGTTACTAGCCGTTTTTCTGACCGTTAAAGAGTCGTTTTTCAGCCAAATTTGAAATGTATAAATACTCCAAAGCTAGAGAAACATTTCAAGGCTTGCACAACAAAGTTATATTGATTTCCTATCAAGCCAAAACACTTTCAAAGTAAAATGCACTTCATTGCAAAATCTAAATGATTCAAAAGTGCATTTCATAAAAGCAAGACAAAGAGTGAGCTTATTATGTTCAAAGAGCCAACAAGATGAGCTTCAAATGTAATTATCTTTCACTTAGAAGAGTGAACAACATTGTGCTTAATCATTCATCTTATCCCCTTTCTTAGTGATAGGGTAATTGTTGTAAAAGTCCTACTTTGTGTGGGCAATTGTATAAGTCCTACTTAGTGTGGGCAAGCTCTTAATGAGCTTCTTGTTTAGTGGTTGTTGTGTAAAACTCTTAGTGAGTTAGCCACTAGTGTAAAGTCCTACTTAGTGTGGGCACATTCTTCTTAGTGAAGTTGGCAAAATCCTTGGGTGCGGCTCAAGGTAGTGGAGGTAGATTCTTAGTGAATCGAACCACTCTAAATCTCTTGTCTTGTGATTTGCATTGGGTTTTGCTTTAGCTTTTGTTAAACTTGCACTTACCTAGAAAAGATTTCAAATAGTTTTCAAGATTTATATAAACCCAATTCACCCCCCCCCCCTCTTGGGTTTCCTCAAGTATGTCACAAGTGGAATATTCTAGGATAATTGGGAGCCTAATGTATCTAATGAGTTGTACTAGACCAGATATTGCTTATGTGGTAAGCAAGTTAAGTGGATATACGAGTAATCCAAGTGCTTAGCAATGGATTGCGATAGTTAGAGTACTGAGATACTTACGTTATACTCGTAACTATGCATTGCATTATACAAGATACCAAGCAGTGATAGAAGGCTACACTGATGCAAACTGGATATCTGATATAAATGAATCAAAATCCACTAGTGGCTATGTATTTACTTTACCTGGAGCAGCTGTGAGCTGGAAATATACTAAACAAACTGTAATAGCCAGATCCACTATGGAATCCGAGTTTATAGCTTTGGATAAATGTAGAGAAGAGGCAGAATGGTTACGCCATTTTCTTGAAGATATTCCAAAATGGGAAAAACCAGTGCCATCTATTTGTATACATTGTGATAGCCAATCTGCAATTGGAAGGGCACAAAGTACAATGTATAATGGAAAGTCTAGACATATTCGTCGTAGGCATAATACCATTAGACAACTGCTCTCAACAGAAGTTATCTCGATTGACTATGTAAAATCAAAAGATAATATTGCGGATCCACTAACCAAAGGGTTAAATAAATAGACAGTTGAAAGATTGACAAAAGGAATGGGTGTAAAGCCTGTGGAGGATAAAAAATCTTATGAAGGAAAACCTAACCTAGTTGACTGGAAATCCCAAGATCTAGGTTCAAAGGGACAACCTACTTGTAAGATTTAGTTAGGTCACTGTGGGGGTAACCTCAGCTCATTCCTGTCTTGAAACAGTGATGGAAAGAATAAGGATAGCAATTGTGTTGCTTTAATGATATTGAAGGAAAGTTGGAACTTTTTCAACTTAAAGGTATCACCTATGTGAGAGAGAATTGGGGCCGCTTCAAAGGAGAATTGACCAGGCTAATTCTTTAGAAACTCTTGTAGAACCAAGGAGTGTTCATGGCCATAATGAACAAAACCATGAGAACAAAACATATGGTAATGATTCCTGTGTAATTTATGTGGACTCTTTACACTAAAAACAGGACAGTTCAAAGACATCAAGTCATACTAGACTGATGTAAAGCAATCATACTTTACAAGGGGGAAGTTCAAAGGGTAACACCTACTTTGCCTATGCAGGAGTCAGTTGTTGAATACCAACATCGAGTCAAAACAATTTTCATTCATGTGGGGGATTGTTGGAAATGGAGTTAAATTGAATGAGAAAATAGTTTCTCATGTGGTTGGAAAATGAAAAGTTAAGCTAGTGGGTTTTACATCCCACATGGGTTGCATATTGAAGTGTGTTTCACTTGAAATGTAAAAGTGGTTTACTTGGATTTAAATTGTCTTGCTATAATTATGCCCCATTCTAGAACCTCGTGCGCGTCTGTGCAGGGGGTGCGAATCCAAGGTCCGTTGAAACCAAAATAGCTTGAACTTGTGTGCAGGCGCGACATGCGTACACGAATGCCGGACCAAAACTCGCGGGCCTGATCAACCCACGTTTTGCTACTGGTTTTATTTTTTATTTCCAATCCGAGTTACATAAAAGGTTGTAACTGCAGGATTTATTAGGCTTGTTGAACAGACTGTAACTAATGCACTAAAGAGGCATTGAACTCAGTTGAATTAAAGTGAACATATGTAACAGCTGCTTCTACAGCCTATAAATAAGAGGGTTCATTTTCAGCAAGATACACACTTCGAAAATACTTCTCAGTTCTAAAAGCTTTTTGAAAAACACCATACTTTGCAAAATTTCTGGTATTCGTTAATAGTCATTGTTCTAGTTCGCCGGTGGAACTGTTTTTGTGCAAACAAGTTCTACGTTGCCGTTGTATCCTGGGAGACAGACGCTTCACGAAACTCCAGCACTTATTCGGGAGGAAGCGAATCTGTTTTAAGAAAATTGTGTCGAACACAAGCCTCGGTTCAGATTTCTGTGAACACCTGTTTTTCATTAGCGAACACGTGTTCTTCTTCTGAGAATACCTGTTTTTCATTAGCGAACACGTGTTCTTCTTCTGAGAACACCTATTTTTTCCTAGTGAACACCTGTTCATTGTTTATCATCAGTTTTTCCTGCAAACATCTGTTTTTGTTTAGTAAACATCTGTTCACTAACTATTGTTGAGTTTTGTATCTTTCAGTTGTTATACAGATTATATCCAATTAGTGCCAACACCACTAACCACTGTTGCCCACAGGCCCATCTAAGGGCATGTTTAGAGTGACATGCATAACAAGACCCCTCATTTTGAGGGGCTCCAAATTCTTTTAAATTACTTGTTAAAATATATAGTTGCAGGCAAGACAGGACCAAAGTTAGCAGCCAAGACTTACAAAGGATTGAACACATCAGCATCTGCCACTTGCATCTGCTGCAACTTGACATTGCCAGCTGGATTATTTGGGCACCAAGCTGCAACACAAAGCAGTTACATTTCGATTACAAAAGTATGCAAAACAAACAGCAGACAGCATAGTTAGACAATAGATTAGTTTAGCTATTAACCAATCAGTATAGAGGTAGCATAGAATTTCGTATACATTGTACAGTCAGTTTAGCAGCATAGCAGTTAACTTTTCCTCTATAAATAGAGACCAATTGTACAGGAACCCTAATCTATTCAATGAGAAAATATTCTCTTCTCGAAATCTTACTCTGCACTTGAAATTCTCCAAAAGTTTCCCCTTTTCTCATGGTATCAGAGCCAATGGCTTATGTTCTCTGAATGCATTTTCTGTTTGGTTGACGATTGATACATCACCATCTTGTTTTAAATTGTGTTTTGAAGAAACTAATATGTGAATTTTGTCTTTGATTTATTTTTCTTCTGAGATTTACCAATCAATTTGTCCATTTCTTGCACAATTGATTGAGTTTGGAATTACCTGCTAAGTGTTGATTGAATATGGCTGATCCAACAAATGATGTGGTGATTCCAGCTACCAGTCCTTACTACTTGCACCCTAGCAAGAGTCCTGCCCAGTGCTTAGTTCAGCCTGTGTTAGATGATGAGAACTATCAGAATTGGTCAAGAGCAATGAGAGTGGCCTTGATTTTTGAAAATAAAGTGGAATTCATCAATGGCACTATTGCTCAACCTGAAATTGGTGATCCTATGTATGAAAGTTGGATACAATGCAACAATATGGTTTTATTTTGGTTGCTTAATTCAGTTTCACCAACAATCAGGCAAAGCATATTGTGGTACAACACTGCAATTGAGATTTGGAATGACTTTTTTGAAAAGTTCAGTCAAGGCGATGCATACAAATTGAGTGATCTCCTTGAAGAAATCCAGAATTTGAAGCAAGGTAATATGAGTGTTACAGCTTATTTTACTAAACTCAAGATATTATGGGATGAAATGTCATTGCTAAGACATATTCCTAAATGTGTATGCAATCATGTGTGTGATTGTGGAGGCTATACTGCTATGCAGAGTTAATGTGATCAGATTTTTAAAAGGTCTTAGGGATGAATATGAACAAGTTAGGCCTCAAGTTTAGCTTAGCTATCATATGCCCAAATTTAAGTATGCATTTAGCTTGGCAATGGCAAATGCATAGGATAATTGAAAGTTCTATTAAGACTTTAGAGAGCCCTGTGCTTGCTGCACATACTGGAGGATATTCTGAAAAGCAACTTAACTATCCAAACCATGAAAGGAACAACACAAGGCAACGATAATTCAACAAAACCAATGAAGGCACATTTCATGGAAGCATCAATGCAGCTTATCAAAGCACAAACTATAATGGTTAAAGGAAGACCAATAACTATCAAGGCAATTCAAACCCGCCAACTCAGCTTGAACCCGCCCTGCAGGTGGGTTTGGGACCTTGAGAAGTTTGACCCATCTTGCCACGCACCGATAAAAGGTCAAACCCACCGACCCGTTCCGCCCCATTCACCGGTCAAACCTAACCCGAAACCGTCCCAAACCCGTCAGGTCCCCCCATTTTCCATTGCTAGTGGCAGAGCAACAACCCTTTCAGTGGGGGCCACGTACCCCACCGAACAAATAATCTTATAAGTTATATGTATTATTTTATATTTTGTTTTAAGAGGTAAAATTATATAAGTGACCCCATTAATTTTTGTAAGTGACACCAATGAATTTAAAAATTACCCCTACTTCTAAAAAAAAAATTAATAGTTATTTTTTCCTTTTTAAGATAAGTATATATATATATATATATATATTTCGCCAACGAGTATACTTCACTACCATTAGTCATGGATCTGCCACTGGATTAGATCAAATTAATTACATCAGACGTTAGTGTTGTTGTCTTATTGATGAAGTGTAGACTGTAGAGGCATGAGGATGAGAGTCAGATTCATCCTAGTACTATTTCATTTCCTATGTATTTGGGGTGATTCTTTTATTAGAAAACAAAAATTTCGGAGATTGAAAAGTTAGATATGGATTGGAAGAAAGATGTTGGATTCAAAATGAAATGTGTTGAAAAGTTCTGTAAGGTATGTCAAATAATTCTAGATACTTTAATACACGATCTATTATCACATCTGCTGTAGGTAGATGATTTTGTGCTGTTCTGCAAAGCTGATAAAGAAGAGGCAAAATATGTGGGGCTGATCTTAAAAAAGTTCAAAATTTGGGCAGGTCAAGAGCTGAATGAGAACAAATCTTTTATACATTTTAGTAGGAATGTGCAGAATGGGCTGAAAATTGATATATGTGATGAGTTGAACATGAAGCAGCGTTATCATAAATTAAAACATCTAGGTATGCCATTCTGTAATGCAGTATCTAAAAGGAAGTCATTTGAGGACATCATTGCTAGGATATCTACTAAACTGAGTGGTTGGAAGTTAAGATGTCTTTCACAAGCAGGTTGAGGTGTTCTAATTAAATATGTGTTGCAAGCAGTGCCTACTTATTCAATGCAAACAGTATATATCCCAAAATCTATTTGTGAACAGATTGATGGTATGTGCAGAAGATTCTGGTGGGGACATAAGGAAGAAGGGGGAAGGCATTTGTATCTCAAGAGTTGGGATTCCTTATGTTTGCCAAAGGAGTCAGGTGAGATGGGGTTTAGGAAAATAACAGATATAAATCATGCATTAAGTACAAAGTTAGCTTGGAAGATGATAACATAAACAAGGGTTTCTTGGGTGGAACAATTGCAAAGGAAGTATAGGAGCTTCATGGGCTTGACAGAGTATCTGAAAAGCTAGATATACAGTTAGGAAGGGTGCTTGTTACAAATTAGGGTCAGAACCTCTTTTGAAAATATGGGAAGACCCCTAGATTCCTGGAATCCAGGGGTATAAGCCAGCTACAAATTTGGGAGATAGAGAGGATTTGTTTTGGGTGTACCAATTGTTCGACACTGATGGCAGAAGCTGGAATGAAGGACTGGTCAGAGATGTGTTTTCAGATGGAGAAGCACTAGAGATCCTCAAGATACAAATTCCACAACATGTGGAAAAATATTCTATTGTTTGGGCTCTCTCTACGTCAGGGAGATTCTCAGTTAAGGAAGGCCAACAATGGAGATTTCAGATCATCTCAGATTTTACTAGAAATGACTGGAAAAAATTGTGGAAAACAAGCTTACATCCAAGACATAAACACTCGATGTGGAAAATAATATCAAAAAATCTCCCAACTAAAGTGAAGATTGGCAGGTACATTGGGATGGAAGACTACACTTGCTTTATATGTGGAAATCAAGAGGAGGATACTGAACACATCTTTATTAGGTGCCCTTTGATTAAATTTTTATGGTTAAAGTCCAAATGGAAGATTATTATAGATGCATATTACAGTTGGGATATGTTTTCCTGGATTCAAGCTACGCTACATCCTGAGAAGATATGGCCAAATCTAGCTATGGAAGGGGAATATATTACACAGTTTGCTATAGTAACTATGGAGTGTTGCTGGATGGAAAGGAATTCGATAGTATTTACTGGGAAGAAAAAGGAATGGTCTGGAATAAGTGAAGGAATAAACAAACAGTCTCAAAGATATATGAATGCAAATGTGAGGAGAAGGGGAAAAGTGGGGGGTTAATATTCCAATGGTCTGCTGGGTAAGGCCTCCTATAAACTGGAAGAAAATCAACTTTGATGCATCCTTTAGTGATGGAAGATATGTTGTAGCTGTGCTGGTTAGAAATGAAAGAGGAATCATAAGTAGAGCTATGGTAGTTTCAGGCTTTGCTCCTGATGCATTCACTGTAGAAGCACATGCTGCTTCTTTGGCTATAAGACTGGCAGAGGAGGACAAAATGGAAAAAATTATCATTGAGGGGGATGCAGCAAATATGATTTTCTCAATCAGAGGCCAAAGTGAAAGTGAAGAATGGCAAGGAAAGACAGTTACAGATCAATGCAAGAGTAAACTGACAAGATTTAAAAATTGGTTTATTAACCCAATTCCTAGATCTTGTAATAGAGCTGCCCACAATCTAACTTCTTGGGCAAAACAAAATAGGAAAAGGGGTAGAATTATGTTGTCATCTTTACCTTTCGATGTATTTTGTGACCTACAAACTGAAGCTTTGGCAGATGTTGTTCTTCCTGGGGAAGAATTGAATGATATAAATAAATAGAACTGATTTTATCAAAAAAAAAAAAATATATACGCGATCTAATATTATTAAAATTAAATCACATACAACTAGGCCTGCAAACGGTTACAAACGGATACGAAATTGGCTATTCCGTATCCGTATCCATTTTTAATTTTTTCTACCATATCCGTATCCATATCCTAACGGATAATAAATATGTATTACCAGATCCGCTGATTCGAATACGAATACGGATATGGTAAAATCCTCAAAAAGTCCAATCTTGAACTATACATACAATACAATACAATACAAAAGTTCAAACCCGTCACAAATAATTATACAAAATATAATATAATACAATACATAATCATATTGTTGTTTAAAGTTCAAAATATTCAAAAGCCTCCTCAAAATGCTACGATTCTTGAACTTGTAAACCACTTCAACTTGTAAAGATTATCTCATTATCTTTGCAGCTTTCTCCCATGAAGTAGCTTCCACATTATCATTTGATGCTAGACACATAATAAACAAATTTGTAAATGAATCGGAGATCAATATGAAAATAAAAATGAATCAAGTATAACTTCACTTACTTATTTTTTCTTTTCAATGGAAGCCAATCACTTGTACTTATGCATGCCTCAACTATATCCGGGACGTAAAGAAGCTCGTGAATCATCAATCAATCTTCCCCCAACACTAAATGCAGATTCAGATGCAAAAGTGGTAGCTGAAATGGCTAACACATCACGTGCCATTCTTCCTATGGTGGGATATTTTGAAGAATTATCTTTCCACCATTGCAAGATATCAAAATTCTCTGTCCTGGGAATAACCGGTTTGTCCAAATATTCATCGATTTCAGCCTTTTGATACACACTAATTGAAGAAGATCGAGCTCGGAATGAGCTCGAAATTATTAATATTTAAAAGGAAAAATCTATTAACAACGCAATCAAACTGCAAGGCTTTGATGTCCTCGGCAATGTCCACACACCAAAAATAATTCAATCAGTTCATATCCATTAATTCCCCCAACTTCAAACCAAAATTATTCTCCTATAAAACTATTGCAATGCTCCGGCCAGGTAAAAAAAATATAACTACACCGCTCAAATATTCAACAATTCACATTCAGTAACTAAAATCGTCGGAAAATAGAGAGAGAGAGAGACCTAGAAGAAGGCAGAATCGGGAAGAAGAAGAGGAGGTGTGATGTGAGGCGGGGATGTTTTTAGGGCAACAACCCTTAAGATATATATATATATAAAGGACTAAATGGCAATATACATAATTAGCATATAAATCCTATAAAAAACTTATATTACAAAAAAGTCCTAAATCCTATAAATTTTGCAAAATATATTATTTTAGTGAACATAATATATATATATATATATATATATATATATATATATATATATATACTATATATATATATCTAGGGGATTCGGATTTTCGGATACGATTCTTTATATTTCATATTCGTAACCATTTTATTACTCTTTTACGGATTCGGATTCGAATACGGGTATACGGATCTAAAATTCTTACCATATCCTTAAAAAAAATACGGATTCGAATCGGATACGGATAAAAATCCGCTCCGTTTGCAGGCCTACATACAACATCATTAAAATTGAAAAAATAAAGAGAATCCATAATCCTAGACTAGTTGTATTTATGAATTTACTTGGATTATGTTTTATTCGGATTTAAAACTCAAATTGAGATCCAATTTCTATTTGGATTGAGTTTGAAAATGAAACCTCAAACAATAATTCATTAATTTTTTTGTTTGCATTTAAGACTAATCTAAAGTTGAGACTCAATCAAATAATACCCTATATGTAATAGGCTATTAGCGTGTTAAATAACATGTTACTTCTAATTTAATATTCAGTAATTTTTTTTTTTTGGGTTGGGGTGGGGTGAGAGGGGGTTAATAGTCTGGACAATTGTCCGTGTCGAACCAGCGACATCACGGTTGTGGACAGAGGCCAACCCCACTGGGTTGTGACCATCTTGACCAATATTCAATAAATAACTTTAGGAAAACAAGAAGAAAGAAATTAGAAAAAAATATATACTTCATCCGATTCAAAATATAAGTATTTTTAAGATTTTTAACGCATACTAAAATATAAATCAAAATGAATAAAGTACCTCTAGTTAATATTACAAACAGAAAAGAAATTAATAGATAGTTAGATTGGACTACACATTTTGACCAAAATGAATATGAAAGAAAGTGATATAAGGACAAATCAATTTATAAATATATTTTTTTGTAAATTTTTTTATATATTATAACAAATAACCACTCTTAAAAAATTTATATTTTAAATCGGATAGAGTAATAAAGTACAGTAGTCAAAGGTTTGAACCTGAAATAGGGTCAAACTAACAGAGCCCTTCGTGCTGTCTCGAGTTTTGTGTTTGGGATGAGAAGATGTGATGTGATGAGATGGAGATGACCGTACCATAGTTTTCTTCCAGAATTTGATAAGATGCAACCCTGTCCGTGTCCGTTTCCTCTTCTTTTTTCTTTTTCTTTTTTTCACATTATTGTTAAACATTTATTTTATTGTACTTGTTTTTCTACTACTATTATATTTTTGTGAACATATTTATAAATATTAGTGCTAGGTGGTTAAGTCTTAATCAATTAATTGACTAAATTGGTGGCAAAATAGTAAATAAGTAGGTGAATTTCTTATACCAACAGGGATAAATAATGTTTAATTTAGATTTTTAGCCAATTTTAACCAATTTTACTTAGTCGAAAATCATTTTCCTAAATATTATTGGGAAATAGTTTTGTTTTCCTTGTTAACAAAACAAAATTACGGTTTTATATTGTTAACAAATAACCAATCCAATAAAAAACTTTCATTTTCATTTTCCAATAAACACATTTTCATATAACAAGGCCGAGAACTATCCTGATCAACCGGGACAAATCGTTTGATTCATACCTTTCTTTCACCATTTAAATTTATCACGTGATAATTTTTTTTTTAATTATTTAATTTTATATACATATAACAAATTATAAGTGATTGAGGAAAGTCATGAAATGTGTTAAGGTTTCTTTCACCATTTAAAATTTATCACGTGATAATTTTTTTTTAATTATTTAATTATATATACATATAGCAAATTATAAGTGATTGAGGAAAGTCATGAAACATGTTAAGGGACATAGGATTTTTTTCCCAGAGCAACCCAAACTTTCAGTTCAACTTGAATACTTACCCATGCCGGTTAGGCTATTATGTTTAACATAAATAATCAGTATATACTGAACATTTTTTTACTCGTCGATTATAAAATTTGACGATTCAAATGTGGCTTTCTAACACATGTTATTACACGCTTTGGTACATTTATAAGGAAAGAACACATACTTAAAAAAGTTTAATACAGATTGAATTTATTATGTTCAACATTATTGTTGCGGTTTATCCATGTAGACAGTGGCAAGTATATGCCTTATCTGGCTGCACATGGAGTCAGAGGGGATTCCTATTTAACCTAAACGCCACCAATTTCAGGTTTACAACCACATGATTTTTTATTTTTCCTGGTAGTTCTGCAAATACTTAGACCTAGCTTGTGTTTTGATGTCATAATCAACAAAAACCATGAAAACTGTTTTGTTTTGGTAAAATTTGAATAATCCTAGAGAAAAGATCTTTAGGTAGAGAGAGAAAGAGAGAAATATTAAAAATAAATATGACCAAGCTATGTTTAGTAAAATAGCGAATTGGAAATGAAATCCAGGATATTGTCTTGAAAGTATGTGGCCCATTTCAGGGAATACATATGAATTTTGGTATTTTTTAGAAATTTTATTATGAAATTTAAAAAAATGAATTATCGTATAAAGAAATATATAATCCAAAGTATTTTGTTTGGTTGAAAATGTGCCAAAAAATAGTGAAAATGCAACTGTTGCTACAAACTATCGGAACGACCAGGTGAAAGTTAGCCATTGATCCCATTGATGATTTCCTTTTTTTTTTCTTTTTTCAATTAGCTAAAGCTAGAAAAGGAAAGGATGAGAATTTTTTTTTGAAATCCGATTGGGCGGTTGCCCCATATAAGGGAGAAATAACTGCCTCAGACGAGGAAAATATACCTTTAGAAAAAGAGATTAAAAGTTTCTGCACGCATGAGCTGAAGAGTATCGAACCCTACGACTTTAAGTGAGTGCGTGACATGACGTCCACTTTCGATTAGGGACGCCTTTGATGGAAAGGATGAGAATCTAAGAAGATAAATCTTTCCTTTAAGCGACCCTGCCCTTTAATGTTCAGTTTGCACGTGGGGCATCTTTTCTATCACTCTCAATCTCTGTCCATTCACTCCGCAACTTCAATAGTTAAGCCTAGCGATATTGTCAATGCTAGATCCTTCCTGCCAAAGTAATTTTTTTATTAAAAAGACTATTATACCCTTCATATTAAACCTGCCATTTATTTATTTTAATTTTTGTTACTCCTTCCCCACTTCAAGAATCCATAATCACAATTGGTGCCGTCCTCCTCTATTTTGGCAAAAAATCGTCTGTATTTCACTTGTGTATTTATACGTGTATTCACCACTTAAAATTTGCCACGTGGATAGAGAAAATATATTTTTCATACGGGTTCCACTATTTTTTTTTAGATTATAGATTTCTTAATTAAAAAATTGACACGTGTTAATTTATTATTGATGGTACATGCATGAGTACACAAATTGAGAATAGATGATTCTTAGCCCTACGTTCCATACCAAAAGATTAAAACATCTTTGTCTGAAGAACTCAATCCACTAGATCCATTCTGTTAGCCCGAAGGGCAAAATATTCTATGTTGTTTTGATGATAACAAACCATTGACAGTTCTAATGTTTGTGTGAGCATGCTCTTTATAATAGGATCCTTAGCACTCACATCAACATTGATGAAAATGGTAAGTTAGCTTCTTGTGTAAACTAAGGTATGTATATTACACACAAGAAAGCTACATATAATGGAAGGAAGGAGGAAAGGAGGTTGGTTGGGATATAGGGCTCTTCAAAGAGTCCCTAATGCAATGGCAAAAGAACTTATCATACTAGTGCTTATGTCTCTCGTTCCACTCTCGGTTTTATCTTCTAAGCACTAGTCTCGCTCTTATATGTTCTTGTCTTATCTTTTGCCTTGCTTCCTTGCACTTAAATTAACCATATTCTATCTAATTACATCAAAGTTTGTTATAATAAAAAAGGGGGAGATTGTAAGCCCTAAGGGCGAACGAACTCGGTTTTTGATAATGGACAAACACTTGATGTTGTGTCTAATGTTTTATATCTTTGTGATAGAATATCGGAACTTATAATGGAAGCTCTAAGTACTTCAATCAAGCCATGATCAAGATTCAAAGTTATACTTAAAGGCATATCTCATCAAGATTGAAGACTTAGATTTGGTTAGATTAGCTTTGTCGTTATAAGTCGTTATCTTATAAGCTCTAACCAATGCTCTCATGAACATAAGTTCTACACTCAAGTCTTGCATGTTTTCATAAACACGTTTTCAAAAGGCTAAAGTTTCAAAATGATTGTCATATGTGTTCATATCTCAAAAGCCTTTGATTTCAAAGTATAAGTCTTTTAAAACGGTTTTCTAAATGCTCTTACTTGTTACATATTGAGAAAACCTTTTAGACTTCAATAGATTTCAAAAAGTGTGAAAAATCAACATCTCTCAAAGCTCAGAAGGTCGGATCATCCGAGCTTTCCTCGGATCAACCGAAGAAGAAACAGAGAGCTATGTTGATGACCTCGGTCGACCGAGGTCCTTGGACGGTCGACCGAAGTGATGTTTGGTCATCCGAGCTCCTTTGTTGGGTCAACCGACCTCTGCGATTTCTAGCCGTTATATGACCGTTGCAGAGTCGTTTTTCAGCATATTTTGAAATGTATAAATACTCCAAAGCTAGAGAATGACTCTAGGACTTGCACATCAAAGTTTCATTGATTTCTTATCAAGTCTAAACACCTTCAAAACAAAAACACTTCATTTCCATGATCTAAATCATTCAAAGGTGTTATTTCAAAAAGCAAGACAAAGAGTGGAATTCATATGTTCTAAAGAGCCAACAATTCTTGTACTTCAAAGGTATATATCTTTCACTTAGAAGAGTGAACAACCTTGTTATTTAACCCATCTTATTCCCTTTCTTAGTGATAGGGTTAATCTTGTAAAAGTCCTACTTTGTGTGGGCAAGTAACTCTTAGTGAGTTTGTGTATTGTGGTTGTGTTGTAAAACTCTTAGTGAGTTAGCCACAATTGTAAAAAGTCTTCTTAGTGAAGTTGTTGCAAATCCTTGGGTGCGGCTCAAGGTAGTGGATGTAGATTCTGAGTGAATCGAACCACTCTAAATCCTTTGTCTTGTGTTTGGTTTTTGTTTTGCATTTGTTCATCTTGCTCAATCTTACACTAGCATTGAATAGATTCGAAAAAGTTTGCAAGATCGACTAAAACCCAATTCACCCCCCCCTCTTGTGTTTTACACATTCCAAACCAAAATAAATATTATGATTATGTTATCTTCTTTAGAATACAACAAGGACCTGAAACCTCGTTAATGAATCCATCGAAAGTTCATTCAGTTAGGTCAAAAAAATCAATTTAGCTTTCTGAAAATCCATGATAAACTAAATAGGGATTCACAGGAGTCTTTTGTTCAGAATCGATGCCCAAATCCATTTTCTTGCGTATTAAAATCTTTTTCGATGAATCCATGAAATCTGCGAGAATTATTCTAGAAAACCATTCTCTCTAGCCAATATTGGACATTAATACTCAGACTTTTGTTGAAGATGGAAAAGAAGCAGGTTATTGAGGAGGGCAACAAAAATGGTCTGGGTGGCTAAAAATATTGATGGAGTAGTAAAAGGAGGCGTATAAGGGGGCACGACGGTGTTGTTGCATGTTTTTTTTCTTCTTTTTTTGGTAAAGTAACAACAGATTGACTATGCAGGGCATTATAGTCTTTTAACAGGAAATTGCTTTGGCAAGAGGGATCTAGCCTTGGCATTATCCCCAACCAATAGTTAAATATCGAAGGGAAAATTTAATATTACTAGGTTCATATGGATTTTATGGTTAATACATTGTTCACGTCAACATATGTTTGCATATCTGAATATACCAATTAAATGACAATTTCGACGACATTTTTAGCGTGTCTGACAAAACTACGGTTTCTTGTATATATTATAAGGGTTAATATTATTTTAGTTAGTAAATTAACTTGATTTAAAAGGCAAATAATAATTCATTTAAAAAATTACAAATTAATTTCGTTTTTATTCCATCTTTTTTCTCGTTGTGCTACCATTTCTGGAAAAACAGCCCAGTTTGTCCTTAATGTATTTTTAGATTGAGGATAAGGTCCAACATGATTAATTCCTTAAAATAATGTCCAACTTAATTTTACGACCTGCCGATAAGGGACTTTCGTCCAATTTTCTGTTATTTTTCCGTCAACAGAGGCATGTGCCTTACATGTGAGGTAATTTTTAAGGGTATTTAAGACATTTCAATATATTTCTCACAAGAAAAACTTGGGTACTCAATTGTTAAACAAAATAAATATGAATACCCAATTTAAACTAATAAAAAATTATAAACCCATCTCCATCCTCTCCCCTCATTCTTCCACCACCGCCAACCACCATTTTAGAACCACCAAGACCTCCTTCACTTCCACCACCACCATTAATATCCGTTTCAGGCAGGCAAAATCCAACATTTCCTCAATCCTCCAAAACCCACCTCCTCAAACAGAAAAAAATCAAAACTTTCAAAGATTCATTGTCGTCTCACCAATTCCACATAAAAATCAAATTCCTTTTCCAATTTCATATATTATTTTCAATTGAATTCACAATATATCATGAACAGCGTTCCAATTTCTTTAACAGATTCTTCATTTAATCTCCCAAAAATCGCAAAAGGAGGAAGGACAAAGTTTCTGCCAGAAAATAGTCACGAAAAACAAAGTTTTTTTCAAACAAAATCCCAGTCTTTAGAGACCATTACCTCGAAATCCAAACTTATGCTCTTGTTCACAGTTAAAAGAAGAAGATTTATGTAAAGTTTGAGCTTCATATTCAAAAAGAATAAATCAGAAAAAGCAAATTAGTGAGAGTAACCCAGTTATGCCAAAAAACCCTAAATTCAGTCCTAAACTATTAATTTAGGAAAATTATCAGGCAAGAACACCAAAATCTCCAAAAATTAACTATGAATTTTTGGCCTTTTCATTTTTTTGGTCACGGTTAGCCTCCACTTAAAAAAAAATGATGTTTCTCTTTGGAGCTATACTAAAAAGAGTTTATGTCCATTTTTGTGTGGAACTTTGCTAGAATGATAAGAGATTTGGTGGGTTTACACTTGGTCTCTTGGTGATATGAACACAGTAGTAAAAGGTTGGGTTTTAAATAGTTTTAGTTAGATTAATCTCCAAAAATCATACAAGAACAAGAAGGTTGGTAGTTTGACTTAATGGGTTTTGAATTGGAAAGTCTGGTATGTTTGGGATGGTTCTTGAGTATTTTGATTGAACTTCCAATGAATTTTGATAATTATGGAGACAAGGTGTGGCCTTGGTGGGTGGCGGTGGCAGTGGTGGTGGAAATGGGGAAAAGATGAAGATGATGAAGAAGAAGAAGATAGGTTTAGTATTTTTTGTTAGTTTATATTGGGTATTGATATTTATTTTGTTTAGCAATTGAGTCCCAAAGTTTTTCTTATGGGAAATAGATTGAAATGTTCAAAATACCTTTAAAATTTACCTCACGTGTGAGGCACATGCCTCTGTTGACGAAAAAATAACAGAAATTGGACGAAAGTCCCTTATCGGCAGGTTGTAAAACTAAGTTGGACGTTATTTTACGGAATTAATCATGTTGGACCTTATCCTCAATCTCAAAGTACATTAAGGAAGAACTGGGCTGTTTTGCCACCATTTCTTGGCCATCTATTGATCTATAGACATTGCAACGATGGCAAGCCCGCCAACCTCCAAATAAAGTTTTTCTTTTTCTTATTCTTCTTCCTCTTTCATCTCGTGTTCTTTACCATGTGCAGAGCAACATAGATTTAGCTAAAGATTTCCAAACTCGAACAATGAAGATTTTTAGAAATTAGAAAGAAAAATTGCCTATCGCAGATGGGAGCTCTTCTTAGCCCAGTAATGGAAATCACAAACTCCACCAGGTGGGGGGTCGATGGAAGAGATTCGGTGGTCGATAAGCGGTGTTGTGGGTAGTGGTGTGCACTGTAAGAAATAATAGTAGAGAAATAGAAAGAACTTATCAACAATAGTTGTTTCGCGGACGAAACCACTGCCTTGAGAGGAAAATTCGGCACGATTTCGGTGCAATCTAAATAGCCGATCTGCTCCTCAAGGTTAATACAACAAATCCTCGAATACGTGCACTCGTGATAGAGGATTTGGAACTTTCAGTCTACAATTACTCGAGAAACAAAATATAGATAATAGTTTGATCGAAGATAGATGAAGAGAATAAATTTTATCTCTTGCTTTCTCACTTAAAGTATAGTGTATTTATAGGGGGAAAATGATGTTAGTGGGAGGAAAAGTAAGTGAGAAAAATATGGAGAGTGAAGATAATGTGTTAGGATTTGTGGGAAAGTAATTTTGACTATTTCCACCAAATATGTCATTTAACTCATGCCTAAACAAGTTGACATTTTCCAACATGCACTCGATTCGGTTCGGTGAAATTCGATTTTCTTACCTAAATTTTTTTTAACCATTTTTACCTAAAAACCAAACTTATCTGAACAAAAATGATTTCGGTTTGGATAAATACGGTTTGATTAGAAACTATATAAATGTTTCCAACAGAATCATCATATTATAACTAAGTATAGTGAATTAAAATTAATAGAAGAATAAAAACCCACAATATATATATATATATATATATATATATATATATATATATATATATATATATATATATATATATATATTTAAATTCAAGACTTTAGTCCTAAAATAAAAGTAGTAAATTAAAGATAGTAGTATCTTAATTAGCGCTAAAGTAATTAGATAAATATAATTTGATTTTTAGTTGGGTTCGATTAAAAAATTCTTAAATTCAAACCGTAACAAAAAAAAAATAATAATAATGAACACTTTTAACGTGTATATGTCAAGAGTTACCTGTGATCAAACGAATTTGTGTAAAACACAAATACCGGTTGTGGTGTCTCGAACCCGGATATCTCCCAAGCCGGGTTGCAAAATGCCCACTGGACCATCTCCCTGGACTTGAAGAATGAAACTTTAAAGTTGCAACAAAATAGACGTAGAAAAGAAATGTGTTTTGATACTAGTACACTTTAAATTTAGGCTCTTGAAGTAGGAATTGGGCCACGACACGAAGTTTGTTCTATATTTTACACAGGGAAGCTTAGCTGGTGAGACCATCAGCTAATCTTCTAATCAAAGTCGCCTTCATCGGGTTAAATCCTGCACAATTATTATGACAGAGCTGTGAGGTCACAATTTTAGAATTTTGATTATATTTTCTTTTCTTCGGAAAGGGTAAATTCATTTTATTTTTATGTGGTGTTCCATTTCCTATTCCCACTAATAAGAAATTGAAATGTATTAATTTTTTAATTAAAATAATTACTCCCTCCGTTCTTATTTATCTGTTGCTTTAAGACAGTACACTCGGATTAAGAAAATGATTGAGATACATTAATTTAAAGATAGATTGACACTTTTACCCTTCAATTAATACATTTATGTTGGGACAATTAAAATTAGTTATTAACTGAATTAATTAAAGAAAAATGTAAGTTTGGAAAAAATACATTTAATACTCTCTCTAAATTTCTTAAAATGACAGATAATTAAAAATAAATAAAATATATCTAAGCCACAAATAATTGAGAAATGAGAGAGTATAAACCCAATGGGATAGATGATTTTTTTGCCCTTAGAAAACGTTTCCGAATTTATTATTAGGGAAATTAGCCTATTTAATTCTCCATAAATTTTCGTTTCACCGTATAGTTCATGTTTAATTTCAACTTATTTAGTCTCCCCAAATTTTTTGTTTCCCCCGTATAGTTCCCAATGTTTAATTTCATCCTGTAAAGTCCCTTTTCTATTTACGGATTGCATATAGAGGTTCCACCACCTCTTTTGCAGCGGAATCAGGGCAGCCCCAAATTCATTCCATCCACGTGTTTAATGAGCGGGGCATAATGGTCAATTTCAATCTATAAAATTTACAAAATACAAAAAAACAGTATAAAAAATGGTTATAAAAAGAAAATTCCAATCTATTGCCCTAATTTGGAGGAACCCATTTTCCCTAAGTCCGCTGCATAAGAGGTGGTGGAACCTCTATATGCATTCCGTAAATAGATAATGGATTTTAAGGCTGAAATTAAACATTGGGAAGAATTGAAAAGTTTTGGGGGACTAAATAGGCTGATTTCCATTATTATTACTAGCGTCTCTCTCTATATCTCTGTATCTTCTGAAAGAAGGAAAAGGAAGGAGCGGCGACTGAGTTTGAAATTCACCTCCTTTCTCTTTTTACTTTTACTGCATTTTGGTTTGCTCTTTCTGTCATATACACGCGATTCTGTCCGTATATATAAATAAATATTGCCCCTTCTTCGAGAGATCTCCAATTCTCATCTCTAGAAATTCCGGCAAATCACGATGTCTTACGCCTATCTATTCAAGTACATAATCATCGGAGACACCGGTAATTTTTCCCTTTATTTTCATAGGTTTAGTGTTATTTATTTATTTATTTTTGATTTTTTGAATGTTTTTATTTTCATATTTTGTTGATAAATTTCAGATATGAGTTATTTTATTTGATTTATGTTATATTTGATTGATGATGATCCGTGATTGTTAATATTCGATGTTTTCTGTTCAATTTTCTTTGGATCTTATTCATTGTATATCCATTATGCAAATTGCCGTTTTGCAATATTTAAGGAGTTAAAAGTTCTGTTGTATTTTAATTTGAGTATTCTGGTAGCTTTCATGAAATAATAACAGCAAAGATTTGTGCTTTTTTTTTTCGGCAATACATATTGGATTGGATTGAGTGTTTTCTGTTTTAATAATTGATGAAGTCTATTGATCTTTTACCATTCTGTAGTTAAATTCTTGTTGAGATCCTTAAAGAATTGATGCTGAGGTTTTGGATGAGATAAGAAAATCATTTTGTGCGGATCCTCTTAATTGTTATCAGCTCGAGATAGGAAAGAAGTTCAGATATCTGCGGATGAAATTTGATGTAAATTGCTAAGCTTAAAGTAGAATCAGCTGGTAAAAAGAGGCAAAGACTTTTGACTGAATGAGTACAAGAACAATTAAGGCATAACTAGTTATCTTTAGGCTGTGGGAATGAGTAATTTGCAATTTGTAATCTTTCTGATCTTCTGAAATAGATTGGACAACAATATTTATAATGCATGGGATACACATAATCTATATATACAGAACTCTATTATGAATAACTATTATTTGCAAATCAGTTGAAAATTTAAATCATGAAGAATATTTGCATTAGTTTTGAGAATTGAATTTCCTACAAGTTTCATGTATCTACAGAATATAACATCTTTCCAATTTGAAATATGTTTGTCTACTTGAGAGGTTCATATGTATTCGATATTTGAGTTGACATCTACCTAGGTCTGTCATACGAGAATGGGTGAAGAATGTGCCTCCATCTATAGGGTTGCTCGTATAATACAGCAGTACTTTGTTAGATTTTCACTTGGAGATAGCTAAAATAATTTTACTCATCCGTGTAATTTATGTGCAGGGGTTGGAAAATCATGTCTTCTTTTGCAGTTTACTGACAAAAGATTTCAGCCAGTTCACGACTTAACTATTGGTGTTGAATTTGGAGCTCGAATGATCACAATTGACAACAAGCCAATAAAACTACAGATCTGGGACACGGTTTGTACTAGTAATCCCTTTTTCAATACTTGGGACTAAGGCTTGGTTTTAGTGTTGTTTGAAATTGCTGCTGATATGTCTGTATATCTGACATCCACTTGCTTGATGTGATGAGCCAGTTAGGGGCGTTTATGCGGAAAGAATACAGTCATTTCAATAAAGTTTTGGGGTGGGGGGACTTTTGCCCAGAATATGGCCTTTTCTGAAGGCCTATGACTGAATTTCTGTGACTGATTATTCTACATTTGGCAGGCTGGTCAAGAATCATTTAGATCAATTACAAGGTCTTATTACAGAGGTGCTGCTGGGGCTCTGCTAGTTTATGACATCACTAGGTATGGTCTCATTTCAGATTCTTGAGGTGTTTAAACTTTAAAGGCTGAATGACCATTTTGCTTTTTTTTCTTTTTTAATTTTTCTTGGAGTGGAAAAGAGGGGGGGTTAGAATATCAATCTCAAGTTGCGAACTTAGCAACTGTTCTTCACATTCTCCACCTTTTTGGACTCTGAATAAATTTATTTGTTAACAAGATCTAATTCTGAACAAGGAATCAGCAAGAATAATTAGTTTTCTTCTTCTTACTGGTCTAGTAAAGTCCAAGCAATTAGTTATCTTTTGTTTTCTTACTGGTCTAAGAAACAGTGTTGTCCAAAATTCATAAATATGGCACGTGTAACTATGTATATGTTATTCTACATCTGATAGCTAACATTTTCTTGTAAATATTTCTTCTGAGTAGATAAATCTCTTTTAGTAAGGTGAAGTCAACTAATTTAAAAAAGTTTTAAGGGTATGACGTCTGACTTTTGGGCTCTTCTCATAGAATTTACTGGTCTTTCATCATGGTAACCAATGTTATATGATGTGTTATGCTGCCAGAATTTATTGAAATAAATTATATTTCTTTTCTGTTTCGTTTTCTGATGGTCTTAGAGATTGATATTACGTTTTCAATATTTCAGGAGGGAAACTTTTAACCATCTTGCCAGTTGGTTAGAAGATGCAAGGCAGCATGCAAATGCAAACATGACCATAATGCTGATAGGCAACAAGTGTGATTTAGCTCACAGAAGGGCTGTCAGCACTGAGGAAGGCGAGCAATTTGCCAAGGAGCATGGATTGATATTTATGGAGTGTTCTGCAAAAACTGCTATGAATGTTGAAGAGGTGATTGAAATTCTCCTTTCAATGGCTTCTAGTTGTTAAATAGCTTTATTTCTTAATTTTAGTCTAGCTTGACATCTATCTCTGCACAAGTATCTGTAAAGCTGAAACATTTCTTATCCTTTTGTTTTCTTAGGCATTTATAAGCACTGCGGCAACAATATATAAAAAGATTCAGGATGGGGTGTTTGACGTCTCAAATGAGGTATCTATGTTTGCGTGATTAACTTGAGTTCAATGGTATAAAGTATCATTTTCTTCATATATTTGCAAATGGGTTTCTTTGAAATGAAAGTTCTGCATTACAATTTCCGCCCAAAAAAAAAGGGTATTGGTCAAGATTGAGAACAATTGATAAAAGTTGGTGAAAGTAGTTATTGAAGCAGGCTATCTTTCAAATGTAAAATCATTCTTCTTCTCGCTTCTGATTGGGGATGGAAGATGCAATGTCTCCTCCATGCTTCACTCCCTGTCTGAATGGCATGCCCAGTGTGTGCTTAATATTGTTTTATACTTAATCTACTGCAGGTTTGTGACCCATTATTTCTCTAATTGTTGCCTATTTGGTTTCATTTGCAGTCTTACGGAATCAAAGTTGGATATGGAGGCATCCCAGGACCATCAGGTGGAAGAGACGGAGCCGCTGCCCAAGCAGGCGGTTGTTGTAGTTAAGAGTGAACAATGCTACATGCGAATCATGTTCTTCTGACTGTGGGTCATTTTATGGTTTTATAGGTCTATCTCTTCTGACTGTGGTTGATTTATGGTTTTATAGGTCTATCTCTTCTTTCATTGTTGTCCAAAATCTCCTTTTTATTTGATTGTCCAAATTATGATATATATGTGAAGAAAATTAGTATATATGAAATTATTCTTTGTTTGAGGGATGTTTCTGACTGTTGGTAACATTTTATATTTGAACTTGAAGCTGTGAATAGATTTCTGCTATTTCCTACTGTCGTCCTTATATCCTAAGTTCTTATGTGCTACGTAGTTTTTGCTTTTAGTCACAGTATTTACGGTGGACATTATAGTCAATTGTCACAAGTGAAGCAGTTTATCGTGGGATTATTCGCGGCAAATAATTGTCTGTATCCGTGTATGTACCCATTCATGTGCCCAACCACTCATAATTCATCATGTGTATATATAATTAGAAGAAATATCCACATGACAAATTTTGAGTTGTTAGACACAAGAATGAGAATATACACGGATACAGGCGATTTTCACCTTATTATTCACTCATAGTTCGTTATTACTCTACTAAGCAGCACTTTTCCAACGTAAAGACCTACTGTAGTTTACTACTCCCCCTGTTAGAATATGAGATCGTAAGTCATCTTATCTCCTAATGAGATCTTTTTTTTTCTTTTACAAAATTAAGATTTTTTTTTCCTAAATTTACTTTTGTCATTCTTTCATTCTCTATTATCTTTGGTAAATTAGTTATGGATGAGAACATACTGGGAAAAATATTTTGAATCTATGATAACACTGCTAATACTTCTTGTTTGGAATTGAATTTTTATTTTTCACACAAAATAAATAGGAAATTAGACATTCAATTATTGACCGAGGTAATAATAAATGGTGTTACGAAAAATATAACAAATATGTGGAGTTTTTATGGATTCCTTAACCTTCCATTTTATGTATATTGGAGAATTAATTTTATGTGGACATATTTGATGAAATTTAATTGTATTCCACCACTTAGTTTTAAATTTATCGCGTAGTGGGTTGCACAAGTTTCGCGATGATATATAATATGTGAGAAAACTAATTTGACAAAAACGCTAATTTCGTCCTATACGAATTTTCTAATGAAGTTTTGAGTCCCTTTCAAAGCATTTTACCATTTATTGTCATGTACGTATTTATGACCTTCCATTAAAGTTCTGTCCATTTCTCTCTCAAGATATCATCAAGCTCGTCATGTGACTCACATGTGAGGTACTTTTTAACGGTATTTCAGATATTTCAACATTATTTTCCACAAGAAAAAATTGGGTACTCGTTTGTTAAACAATATAATTATGCACACTGAATTTAAACTAACAAAAATTATCTAAACCCATCACATCCCTCCTCCATCTTCATCCCCTCATCCTTCCCTACTACCAACCACGACCTGCAACAACCACATTCCCAATCTTGATCCAACTCTCTTAACCCGTCTCTCACCCACTGCCTAAAAAACCAATCTCTCTCTCTCTCTCTATCTCAGATTCCATTTCCCAATTTATACACACAATGACAAACGTTGCGCCGGAGCAGCCCAACGCCGCCCTAAACCATTCTCAAGCATAGTCCACTGGATAACCCTAAAAAAAAACTCACTCTAATCCCTCTCATTTTCCTCATCCCATGAACCATTTGAGGATTATAGATCAATATTACTCGGACTCTTCGTTTAGCCGTGCCGTACCGATGTCGACACGACACGACGTTGGTATGGGTATGAAATATGTACCTGACATGGTAAACTGCAAATGGATACTTTGACCAATTCTTGAAAGCTCATCGCCGCCATTGTTGGGACACTCATTGCTGCCGTTGTTAGAAACTAAAATCAGGAACTCAGAGAGAAATAGAGGAAGAAAATTTAATCTACTTTTTTCATTAATGATCTTAGGAAGGAAAATCAGTTTATTTACAATCCAAAAAGTGAAAGAGGTAGTTTAACTAAATAACCGCTCATTAAGCTATGATTTACTACTAACTAGGCTTTTGCAAGATATTACAGTCTGGAAAATAATACGAGCTAACAGCCTTGGGCTTTTATTTATTTGACTCTTGGGCCTGTCTGTATTCTCTTTACTTTGTAGCCTACAATGCAGTCCATTCCTTTAATCAACTTAGCAAACAAACTGATCATCCTTCTTTCTTTCCTCTCTTCACTTTGATCACACTTCCCTGCTTCTTTTCTTCACCCATGCTTCCATAATCTTCATTATTCAACACCCCCACAAGCTGAACCATTATAAAGATTGAAAAGCCCCAAGACTTTGTACCAAAAACTTAAAACGAGTTGTTCCCAATCATTTGGTAAACAAGTCTGCCAACTACCTATATGAACTCACTGGTAATGGCTTAAGTAAACCTAATTGCAGCTTCTCTCTAACCACATGACAGTCAATATCAATGTGTTTAGTCCTCTCATGGAAGACTGAGTTTTCTGCAATGTAAATTGCACTGTTGCTGTTACATAATAATGGTATAACCTGACTTTGTTTGATGCCTAGATCATTCAGTAAATAGTATAACCATTGTATCTCATAGGTGGTTATTGCCATTACTCGATATTCAGCTTCAGCTGAGCTTCGAGATAAAGTGGTTTGCTTTTTGGATCTCCATGAAATGAGTGAACCTCCTAGAAATATGCAGAAGCCTATGACAGATCTCCGGGTTTCAGAGCAGCCTGCCCAATCACTTTCACAAAAGGCTTTAAGAAGTATAGAACAAGCATTGACCTAGCGTGCCCTTGAGGTATCTAAGTACTCTACTGACAAACTTTTAATGCAGAAAAGTTGGTTTATCTAAGAATTGAGACACCTGTTGAACTTTGTAGGCTATGTCAGGCCTAGTCACAGTCAAATAGAGTAGCTTACCAATAACTTTTCTGTAGGCAGTGATATTAGGAAGAAGATCTGCATCATTGTGAGTATATTTGGCTGCATGATCAATTGGAGTGGTGTTTGGCTAACTGGTGATAACTCCTTTGTCCTTTAACAAGTCCAATGTGTACTTTATCTGAGAAATGACCATTCCCTTTGAGCTTCTAGACACTTCAATCCCAAGGAAATACCTGAGCTCCCCCAAGTCTTTGATTTTGAATTCAGTATGAAGAAAATACTTAACTTCATTTACAGCCTCCAAACTATTACTAGTCAAGACTACATCATCAACATAGACTAAAAGGGCAATGAAACAAGTAGAAGTCTGTTTGATGAATAGACTATAATCATGCCAGAATTGATTAAAACATAAACTAAGTAAGGCTGTAGTAAGCTTAGCATTCCATTCCCTGCCAGCTTGCTTCAGGCCATACAAAGACTTAGTGAGCTTACAGACTTTGTTAGGTTTTATTCCAGTCAACCCAGGGGGAGAAAACATATATATGTCCTCATGTAAATCTCCATGGAGGAAGGCATTATTTATATCTAGTTGGTGCACAAGCCAACCTTTAGCAGCTGCAACAACAAGTAATACCATAATTGAGGTCATTTTAGCTACAGGGAAAAATGTATTAATGAAATTCACTCCTGCTTGTTGTGTATAACCCTTAGCCACTAGTCTAGCCTTATACCTTTCCACACTCTCATCATCATTGAACTTTACCTTATACACCCACTTATTCCCTATTGGAATTTTCCCAGGTGGTAAAAAGTAAGCTCCCAAGTATTGTTGTCTGCTAATGCTTTTAACTCAGCTGCCATAACATCATTCCAAGGCTGATGTTGTACTGCTTCTTCATATGTCACAGATTCCCAACAAACATTCATAGCATGTATAAAAGATAGTTGATTCTGGTCTAAATGATCATAATAAATGACTTTGCTAAGAGTATGAGGGGATCTAACAGTATGAATGGAAGTGTCATAATTCTGCAAGTATGATGGCATGGTACTAGTTCTTTTTGATGATTTAGAAGAATTAGAAGGCGGTGCACTGACTGGAAGAGGAATGAGAGCAGAAGATGGAATGGATAAAGATTCAGAAGATGGAATGGATGAAGAGTCAGAAGAATAAAACTCAGAAGCTGTGATTGGAGAAGGTGGAATCTCATCTAAGTATTGTGAGGAAGAGAATGAAGAAGGATTAGCAGAAGAAATAGATGAGACAGAAGAATCTGAAGCAAAGGGGAATAAATGCTCCAAGAATATGACATTTCTGGAAACAAAAATGTTATTTGTTTCGTCCAATAGAATGTAACCCTTACTAGTACAAGATTGTCCTAGGTAAACACACTTTTTACCCCTAGGATCAAATTTGTGTCTATCATTAGCAAGAGTACAAGCATAACTCAAACAAGGTGAAATGTGATATAGTCTTTCATAAGGTGTTTGGTTTTTAATAACGGGTGAAGGAGTAAGATTAATGAGGTATGTAGTATGCTTCACAGTATAAGCCCAATAATCTATAGGAATATGAGATTGAAATTTGAGTGCCCTAGCAACATTTAAAATGTGTTGGTGTTTTCTTTCCACCAAACCATTTTGTTCAGGAGTTTGTACACATGATGTTTGATGAATTATGTCATGAGTAGAGTAAAAATTAGGCATAAGAAACTCAGCCCCATTGTCAGTCCTTATTACTTTGATTTTAATATCAAACAAAGTATGGATGAAATATGATAAGATTGCAAAGTAGTGGTGGCTTCTAACTTGGTTTTTAGAAGGAATAGCCAAGTGTATCTACTATAATCATCAACTATAGTCAAGAAGTATCTATGACCATGAATAGTAGGAGTCTTATAAAGACCCCATATATCTACATGGATAAGATCAAAACAAGACTTAACAATGGGAGTTCTAATGGGAAAAGACAATTTATGTTGCTTTGCTAATGGACAAACACTGCATTCACAAAAAGAAGTACAATGGGATTCAGTAATTTGCTTAATCAGCTTCAATATAGATAAGGAAAGATGGCATAACCTATAGTGCCAAAGCATTTTATTGACCTCAGAGGTAGAAACAGTAGCTACAATGGAAGACTTATCAGCAGCAGAAGTAGTAGCTACAGTAGAAGATTTATTAGAAGAAAAACTATTAACAGTGGAAGACAAAAGATGTGGTGAAAAAAGGTATAAACCTTGCCATCCTTCAGCTATCCCAAACCTCCTCGAGGTGAGTAGGTTGTGGATATAACAAACAGTAGGTGAACAAGTGATTAAACACTTATTCTGAGCTGTAAACTTATTAACAGAAATGATGTTCAAGTTGAAACAAGGCACAAAAAGAACATCTTTCAACACTAAGCCATGTGTCAAATGAACTATATCTTTCTTAGTAACAGGAATGGATGTCCAATTTGGAAGTCTAACAAAAAGATTCTTCACAAGAGTAAAAGAACTAAAATGAGTGTCAATGCATGTCACATGGTCAGTTGCCCCAGAATGAACTATCCACTTATCTACTAAGGGTGAATTAGGCATACCTGTAGCAGCATTGAAGTGATCATGAACATCATTCACCAAACTAGCCTGATGAATCATTGGCTGTGATGTTGATTTTGACTTTCCTACATTTTGCTCAAAAATATACACAGATCTCATGAGCTGTACAAGTTGACTTTGTTGTTCTTGAGTAAAACCTCCAACCAAGCAACCAGAAACAGGAATATGCTGCTATGGATTCTCTCCTATAACTCCTCCAACATCCCTATTACCACTAGCAATACCAAACATGTCTCCTGCCAAGTGATTAACAACTTAATGATTGCCTCTACCATTTCCTCCAACACTTGTTCCTCCTGAACTACCAGTATTACTCCAATTGTTACCTCTTCCTCCTATATTTCTTGATCCATTAAAATTTCTTGACTGATTATCCTGAGGATAACCATGCTTCTTATAGCACCTCTCAACTGAGTGTCCTGTCTTTCCACAATATTTACGTACAAAAATATTCTTTTGGTTATTGAAACTTATTCTTCTAAAATTTCCACTCACAACATTAATGGATTCAATTCCTTCAACATTAATATCATTTTCACAGTTTGAACTTTGGGCATACAACACCTGTGCATCACCACCAGTATCCATGTCAGAACAAGCTGATCTGCTTGTTCCCAATGTCTATAGAGCCTGTTCGTTTTTGGTGGAGCTTGAAAACCACAAACATTCTCGATAAAGCGTAGCTTATTTCGAGTAACTTCCTCTCCTCATCTCTCTTCTCCAACAAAAGAACAAATTTCACTTGGATGTACAGTGAAAGGATGCACCGCAGCAGCTTCAACATTATTTGTAATTTTGAACAAATTTATGAAATTAAGGTTTCAGTAACCAATTTATTAAAAAATCAAAACAAAATGAGAAGAAAATTCAAGAAAATTGAATCGAAAAGAAATCGATGGATAACAATCAAGAATTTAAGAAGAGGAAACAGAAAACATCGCAACCGGAGAGCGAGTTGCTTTGATACCATGTTAGAAACTAAAATCAAGAACTCAGAGAGAAATAGAGAAAGAAAATATCATCTACTTTTTTCATTAATGCTCTTAGGAGGGAAAATCAGTTTATATACAATCCAAAAAGAGAAAGAGGCGGTTTAACTAAATAACCGCTCATTAAGCTATGATTTACTACTAACTAGGATTTTTGCAACATATTACAGTCTGGAAAATAATACGTGCTAACAACATTGGGCTTTTATTTATTTGACTCTTGGGCCTGTCTGCCTTCTCTTTACTTTGTAGCCCACAGTGCAGCCCATTCCTTTAATCAACTTAGCAAACAAACTGATCATCTTTATTTCTTTCCTCTCTTCACTTTGATCACACTTCCCTGCTTCTTTTCTTCACCCATGCTGCCATAATCTTCATTATTCAACAACCGTCGCTATGAAATCGAAGGTACAACGATCGGAGATTGGAGTTTGGGCGATAAGTGAAGGGTAGATGGAATAGAGGGTATATGAGTCGAACAAGACATGAAATTGGCTGGTGATTTAAATCTATAACGGTTGCAAATTTGTTAGGAAGAAGAAGAGAATAAATTAGTGTTAGGGAGAGGGAAGAGACGATGAGGAGAGAATAATGAGAGATGAATGTGCATGGCCGTGCATGGCTGATCTGGGCATATGTTGAAATTAACACCACTCTCAAGAAAGTATTCTGTCCAAACTCTAATACTAGAAGAATAAGTTTCTATAGGCAAAAACTTTCTACCATAATGATCGCTACAATTATCAGCTCGGATTACTATATAATAATATTAACAATTTTCTTCTTCGTAAAGATTAAACCCTAACAAGCTGTTAACAGGGTGACATATATTGTTATGGGGTTCAGGAAGATTCAAAAACTCTTGTCATGGGATTACAGACATGAAAAGTTGATGATGGGAGGAAACCGCACAAAAGGAGACCATTAAAACAACCTAGGAAGTAACCAAGTTTCCAGATGAAATTGCGCGACCTTATAATATCCAAACCGTCTTAACAAAATGGAGAAAACACCAGCCTTGAAGGTAAATGGTCAAATTCAACACATATACACATGAAGAGAAACCACGGAATATTCCTGCGAGGGGTAACAGAGATGATGATGATCGTTCTTGCATGGCACTTTTATAATCTTTGCGGAAACTATAATGGGAAAGTTGAGAATTCCATGTTTTGGACAAACATCTAAACCGAAAAGTAGATTTTATGGGAAGTGTAAGGAAGATCTGATATAATATCCTTGCAAATCCTACAACCTCTGTTATCCTCCATCTGACTTAATACAAAGCCTAGACAAAATATTCTACGAACCAAATCGATAGGGAACTGTCAAATAGAGACTTGATTCTAATTATTTATAGACTTAGAAAATAAAACATAAACAGATCATGACTAGACTCTTAATCCTAATTATAACGGGAAAAGTAATCTAACTGAAAGTTTAAAACCTTAAAACTGCTGAAATTAATAAATTACTAAAACAACTAAACTCTAGGACTCTCTAAAAAAACTTCGAGTTTACGCATAAAGTAACAATTCACTGCAAGAACAAGTCCACCTGTGGATGAATGTTCACCCAAAGAACAGTCAGAACCTTCACCCAAAGTACGAGGTACAAGAATCCACCATAGCCATCTATGTTGAGCTCTGGAATCATGAGCAATAAAGACTGGTGCACAGTCGGATTGGCGTGTCATCTAATAAAAGATTCCGCCCACGACCGTGCATGGCCGCCCTGGGCACATGTTAAAATTAACACCACTCTCAAGAAAGTATTATGTCAAAACTCCAGTATCAGAAGAATAAGTGTCTATTGGCAAAAACTTTCTAACGTAATGATCACTGCAATTATCAGCTCGGATTACTATATAATAATTTTGACAATTTTCTTCTTCGTAAAGATTAAACCCTAACAAGATGTTTACAAGGTGACATATATTGTTATAGGGTTCGGGAAGCTTTACAATGTGGCGTGTCATAGGATTACGGACATGATAAGTTGATGATGGGAGGAAACCGCACAAAAGGAGACCATTTGAACAACCTAGGAAGTAACTAGTTTGCGGATGAAATTGAGCGACTTTGTAATATCCAAACCCCATTTACAAAAATGAGCAAACTCCAGCCTTGAAGGTAGAGGGGTCAAATTCTAAGCATATACACAGGAAGGGAAACCACAGAATATGCTTGCGAGGGGTAACATAGACGATGATGATCGTTCTTGCATGGCTCTTTTATACTCTTTGCAGAAACTATAATGGGAGAGTTGAGAATTCCATGTTTTGGATAAACATCTAAACCGGAAAATAGATTTGATGGGAAGTCTAAGGAAGATCTAATATATAATATCCTCGTCAATCCTACCGCCTTTGCTATCCTCCATCTAACTTAATACAAAGTCTACAAAAAATATTCTAGGAACCAAATCAATAGGGCACTATCGAATAGAGACTTGATTCTAATTATTTATAGACTAAGAAGCTAAAACCTAAATAGATCAAGACTTGACTCTTAATCATAATTATAACGGAATAACTAATCTAACTTAAACTTTAAAACCTTAAAACTGTTGAAATTAATAAATTACTAAAACAACTAAAATGTAGGACTCTTTAAAAAAAACAATTTAAAATTAATTATCCATCAAATTCTTCATCTCTGTCTAATTGTACATGTGCTACCTCCAACCACTACGCAAAATTATTGAATCATAGAAAACTTTATTGAACTACAAGAGTTAAAGCGAGGGAGGACATTCTGGTTGAAAATAAGAGATAAAAGTTTTAGGCTCATCGCTCAAAAAGAAAGAGGAAGAATAAATCTCAAAAGAGGGAAGTACGCACCATCCAATTGTGGACTTTCCGGTCTCAATATCAAACCAGTAAAATGTCCAACCTATTCTTATTAATTAGTAAGAATCGACCACTTTGTGGATGAAAACCTATGACGAAAACATAATACCCAAAACACTCTCTAGTCCCATTTGGTATTTCATAATTGTAAGTGAAACATAATTTCCATTCATTCTCAGACACATCTTGGTAAGGACTATAGTCACCTACTTTCTTGAAGCAAGAAAACTTCGAGTTTACACATAAAGTAACAATTGATTATAAGAACAAGTCCAACTGTGGAGGAATGTTCACCCAAAGTACAATCAAAACCTTCACCCAAAGTACGAGGTACCCGAATCCACCATAGCCATCTATGTTGAGCTCTGGAATCATGAACAATAAAGACTGGTGCACGGTCGGGTTGGTGTGCCATCCAATAAAAGATTTCTCTCACGGTCGTGTATGACCGGTATGGGCACAGGTTGAAATTAACACCACTCTCAATAAAGTATTATGTCCAATTCCAGCACCAAAGGAATACGTTTCTATAGGCAAACAATTTCTACCATAATGTTCGCTGCAATTAATTTTGACAATTTTCTTCTTCGTAAAGATTAAACCCAAACAAGCTGTGTACAGGGTGACATATATTGTTATGGGGTTCAGGAAGCTTCACAAACTGGCGTGTCATGGGATTATGGACATGATAAGTTGATGATGGGAGGAAACCGCACAAAAGGACACCATTCGAACAACTTATGAAGTAACATAGTTTGCGGATGAAATTGCACGACATTGTAATATCCAAACCCCCTTTACAAAAGGAGCAAACTCCAGCCATCAAGGTAAAGGGTTCAAATTCCAAGCATATACATAGGACGAGAAACCACGGAATATGCTTGCCAGGGATAACATAGACGATGATGATCGTTCTTGCATGGCTATTTTATAATCTTTGCGGAAATTGGGAGAGTAGATAAATCCATGTTTTGGGTAAACATCTAAACCGAAAAGTAGATTTGATAGGAAGTCTAAGGAAGAACGGATATATAATATCCCCGCAAATTCTGCCGCCTATGCTATTCTCCATCTGATTTAATACAAAGTCTACACAAAATATTCTACGAACCAAATCGATAGGGAACTATCGAATAGAGACTTGATTCTAATTATTTATAGACTAAGAAGCTAAAACCTAAACAAACCAGGACTTCACTCTTAATCCTAATTATAACGGGAAAAATAATCTAACTGAAACTTTAAAACCTTAAAATTGTAGAAATTAATAAATGACTAATACACCTAAACTCTAGGACTCTCTAAAAAAACAATTTAAAATTAATTATCCATCAAATTCTCCATCTCTGTCTAATTGTACATGTGCTACCTCCAATCACTACACAAAATTATTGAATCATAGAAAACTTTATTGAATTACAAGAGTTAAGGTGAGGGAGACCATTCTGGTTGAAACTAACGGATCAAAGTATTAGGCTGATCGCTCAGAAAGAAAGAGGAAGAATAAATCCCAAAAGAGGGAAGTACGCACCATACAATTGTGGACTTTCCGGTCTCAATATCAAACCAGAAAAATGTCCAACCTATTCTTATTAATTAGTATGAATCGACCACTCTGTGGATGAAAACCTATGACAAAAACATAATACCCAAAACCCTTTCGAATGCCACGTGGTATTTTATAATTGTAAGTGAAACATAATTTCCACTCATTCTCAGACACATCCTGGTAAAGACCTATAGTCACCCAATTTCTTGTGAAGCAAGAATACTTTGAGCTAACGCTGCACCCAAAGTACGAGGTACCAGAATCCACCATAGCCATCTATGTTGAGCTCTGGAATCATGAGCAATAAAGACCGATTCACGGTTGGGTTGGCGAGCTATCCAAAAAAAGATTCCTCCCACGGTCGTGCATGGCCGGTTTGGGCTCAGGTTGAAATTAACACCACTCTCAAGAAAGTATTCTGTCCAAACTCCAGTGCTAGAAGAATAAATTTTTATAGGCAAAAACTTTCTACCATAATGATCACTGCAATTATCAGCTCGGATTACTATATAATAATTTTTAAAATTTTCTTCTTTGCAAAGATTAAACCCTAACAAGCTGTTTACAAGGTGACATATATTGTTATGGGGTTCAGGAAGCTTCACAAACTTGTGTGTCATGGGATTACAGACATGATAAGTTTATGATGGGAGGAAACCGCAAAAAAGGAGACCATTCGAACAACCTAGGAAGTAACCTAGTTTGCGGATGAAATTGGCTGACTTTGCAATATCCAAACCCCCTTTACAAAAAGGAGCAAACTCCAGTTTTGAAGGTAAAGGGATCAAATTCCAAGCATATACACATGAAGGGACACCACAGAATATGCTTGTGAGGGGTAACATAGACGATGATCATCGTTCTTGCATGGCTCTTTTATAATCTTTTCGGAAACTATAATAGGAGAGTTGAGAATTTCATGTTTTGGATAAACATCTAAATTGAAAAGTAGATTTGATGGGAAGATCTGATATATAATATCCTCGCAAATCCTACCGCTTATGCTATCCTCCACCTAACTTAATACAAAGTCTACACAAAATATTCTACGAACCAAATCGATAGGGCACTATCGAATAAGGACTTGATTCTAATTATTTATAGACTCAGAAGCTAAAACCTAAACAGATCAAGACTAGACTCTTAATAATAATTGTAACAGGAAAACTAATCTAACTGAAACTTTAAAACCTTAAAATTGCTGAAATTAATAAATTACTAAAACACCTAAACACTAGGACTCTCTAAAAAAATTTAAATTAATTATCCATCAAATTCTTCATCTCTGTCTAATTGTACATGTGCTACCTCTAACCACTACCCAAAATTATTGAATCATAGAAATCTTTATTGAACTACAAGAGTCAAGGCGAGGGAGGACATTCTGGTTGAAAATAATGGATCAAAGTATTAGGCACATCGCTCGAAAGAAAGAGGAAGAATAAATCTCAAAAGAGGGAAGTACGCACAATACAATTGTGGACTTTCCGGTCTCAATATCAAACTAGTAAAATGTCCAACCTATTCTTATTAGTATGAATCGAACACTATGTAGATGAAAACCTATTACGTAAACATAATACCCAAAACCCTCTCGAGTCCCTGGTGGTATTTCATAATTGTAAGTGAAACATAATTTCCATTCATTCTCAGACACATCCTGGTAAGGACTATAGTCACCTACTTTCTTGTGAAGCAAGAAAACTTCGACATTACGCATAAAGTAACAGTTAACTGTAAGAACAAGTCCAACTGTGGACGAATGTTCACCCAAAGTACACTCAAAACCTTTACCCAAAGTACGAGGTATCCGAATCCACCATAGCCATATATGTTGAGCATTGGAATCATGAGCAGTAAAGTCTGGTGCACGGTTGGGTTGGCGTGCCGTCCAATAAAAGATTCCTCTCACGGCCGTGTATGATCGGAATGGGCACAAGTTGAATTTAACACCACTCTCAAGAAAGTATTTTGTCCAAACTCCAGCACCAAAAGAATACGTTTCTATAGGTAAAAACTTTCTACCATAATGATCACTGCAATTATCAACTCGGATTACTGTATAATAATTTTGACAATTTTCTTCTTCGTAAAGATTAAACCCTAACAAGCTGTTTACAGGGTGACATATATTGTTATGGGGTTCAAGAAACTTCACAAACCGGCGTGCCCTGGGATTACGAACATGATAAGTTGATTATGGGAGGAAACCGCACAAAAGAAGACCATTCGGACAACCTAGGAAGTAACCTAGTTTGCGGATGAAATTGCGCGACTTTGTAATATCCAAAGTCCCTTTACAAAAAGGAGCAAACTCCATCCTTGAAGGTAAATGGGGGTCAAATTCCAAGTATATACACAGGAAGGAAAACCACGGAATACGCTTGCGAGGGGTAACATAGACGATGATTATCGTTCTTGCATGGCTCTTTTATAACCTTTGCGGAAACTATAATGGGAGAGTTGTAAATTCCATGTTTTGGATAAACATCTAAACCGAAAAGTAGATTTGATGAGAAGTCGAAGGAAGAACTGATATATAATAGCCTCGCAAATCCTACTGCCATTGCTATCCTCCGTCTCACTTAATACAAAGTCTACACAAAATATTCTACGAACCAAATCAATAGGGCACCATTGAATAGAGACTTGATTCTAATTACTTATAGACTCAAAAGCTAAAACCTAAACGTATCAAGACTTTACTCTTTATCCTAATTATAACGGGAAAACTAATCTAACTGAAACTTTAAACCCTTAAAATTGCAGAAATTAATAAATTAACAAATTGCTAAAACACCTAAACTCTAGGACTCTCTACAAAAACAATTTAAAATTAATTATCCGTGAAATTCTCCCTCTCTGTCTAATTGTACATGTGCTACCTCCAACCAATACACAAAATTATTGAATCATAGAAAACTTTATTGAATTGCAAGAGTTAAGGTGAGGGAGACCATTCTGGTTGAAAATAAGGGATCAAAGTATTAGGCTCATCGCTCAGAAAGAAAGTTGAAAAATAAATCTCAAAAGAGGGAAGTACGCACCATACAATTGCGGACTTTTCGGTCTCAATATCAAACCAAAAAAATGTCAAACCTATTCTTATTAATTAGTATGAATCGACCACTCCGTGGATGAAAACCTATGAGGAAAACATAATACCCAAATCCCTCTCCAGTGCCAGGTGGTATTTTATAATTGTAAGTGAAACATAATTACATTTCTTTCTCAGACACATCCTGGTAAAGTCTATAGTCACCCACTTTCTTGCGAAGCAATAATACTTCGAATATACGCATAAAGCAAACAATTCACTGCAAGAACAAATCAACCTGTGGATGACTGTTCACACAAAGTACAATCAAGATCTTCACCCAAAGTACGAGGTACCCAAATCCACCATAGCCATTTATGTTGAGCTCTGGGATCATGAGCAATAAAGACTGGTGCACGGTCGGGTTAGCATGCCAACCAATAAAATATTCCTCCCAAGATCGTGCATGGACGGTCTGGGCTCAGGTTGATATTAACACCACTCTCAAGAAAGTATTCTGTCCAAACTCCAGTACCAAAAGAATAAGTTTCTATAGGCAAAAACTTTCTACCATAATGATCACTGCAATTATCAGCTCGGATTACTATACAATAATTTTGACAATTTTCTTCTTCGTAAAGATTAAACCCTAACAAGCTGTTTACAGGGTGACACATATTGTTATGTGGTTCAGGAAGCTTAACAAATTGGCATGTCATGGGATTACGGACATGATAAGTTGATGATGGGAGGAAACCGCACAAAAGGAAACCGTTCAGACAACCTAGGAAGGAACCTAGTTTGCGGATGAAATTGCGCGACTTTGTAATATCCAAAGCCCCTTTACAAAAAGGAGCAAACTCCATCCTTAAAGGTAAAGGGGGTCAATTTCCAAGCATATACACACTAAGAAAAACCCAGTCGGGATGTTTCCGAATGTTGTAAACATTTTACATTTGAACTTGAAGCTGTGAATAGTTTTTCTGCTGTTTCTTACTATCGTCCTTATACACTGGATTCTTACTTGCTGCGTAGTTTTTGTTTCTAGTCACAATATTTGCTGTGGACATTCTAGTCAATTGTCACAAGTGAAGCAGTGAAGATATAGTTTATCGTGGGATCATTTGCTCATAGTTCGTTATTACTCTACTGTGCAACACTCTTCGAACTTAAAGACCTACTATAGTTTGCTACTTCCCCTGTTCAGAATATGAGATCATAAGTCATCTTATCTCCTAATGAGATTTTTTTTTTCTTTTACAAAATTAAGATTTTTTCCCTAAATTTATTTTTGTCATTCTTTTACTTATCTTAGTAAATTAGTTATGGATGAGAACATATCGGGAAAAGTATTTTGAATCTATGATAACACTGCTAAATACTTCTCGTTCGGAATTGAATGTCTATTTTTCACACAAAATAGATAGGAAATTAGGCATTCAATTCTGGACCGAGGTAATAATAAATGTTGTTGTTATGAAATATAACAAATATGTGGAGTTCTTATGGATTCAATAACCTTCCATTTTATGTATATTGGAGAATTAATTTTATGTGGACATATTTGATCAAATTTAATTGTGTATTCCACCACTTAGTTTTAAAGTGTTTTGAATTTACCGTGTAGTGGGTTGCACAAGTTTCGCGAAGATATATAACATGTGAGAAAACTAATTCGGCAAAAACGCTAATTTCGTCCTATATGATTTTTCTAATGGAGTTTTGAGTTCCTTTCGAAATATTTTACCTTTTTATTTTCATGTACGTATTTATGACCTTCCATTAAAGTCCTTCTGTCCATTTTTCTCTCAAGATATCGTCAAGCCGTCATGTGCCTCACATGTGAGATACTTTTTAAATGTATTTCAGACATTTCAACCCTATTTTTCAGGAGAAAAAATTGGGTACTCGATTATTAAACAATATAACTATGAATACTCAATTTAAAATAACAATTTTTTTCTAAACCTATCACATCTCTCCAACTTCATTCCCTCACCCTTCTCCACAACCAACCACCATCTGCAACACACACATTCCCAATCTTGATCCAACTCTCTTAAATCGTCTCTCACTCGCTGCCTGAAAACCCAATCTCTCTCTCTCTCTCTCTCTCTCTCTCATGTTCCATTTTCCAATTTATACGCACCATGACAAACGCCGCGCCGGTGCAGTCCAACGCCGCCCTAAACCATTCTTAAGAATTGCCCACTAGAAAACCCTAAAAAAAACTCACTCTACTCCCTCTCATTTTCCTCATCCCATGAACCATTTGAGGATTATAGAGGGATCCCTTCTCATCCACATATATCTCTCTACCTATGGTCTTTCTTTGTTCTTATATGAGTGGTTAAAATTGAATTTTCCACCCCTTTCTCTCTTTTTCACCAGCGGTTTCAGTTCAGACTTATATCTATCACAAAAGAGAAGAGACAAAACCCACCTTCTTATACATCTTTTTATTTTCTTATAGCAAAAATCAGTAAAGAAGAAGAGAAAATAATTAAGGAGTTGAGATAAAAGGAAAAAAGCTTTCCAAAGTGCCAAAACCACCCCACAAGTTCTCTAACTCTCATACTTAAGTCCCCAAAGTTACATTTAACATAAAAGCCATACTTAAAAATGAAATGCAAACAATTAATATGTAATAGACATCTAACACATAAAATCAAATAGACATGTTATACATGTAAGTTCAAAAAGTTCAGGTTATCACATCCTTTCCCACTTACAGAAGTTTCGTCATCGAAACTTGCTCACCTCAGGATTCAAACAGTTGTTGATACTTTTGGCGAGCTTCTTCCTCAAGTTCCCGAATGAACTCCCTTTTCGTGTGATTCGACCATTGTATCTTGACATAGAGTATGGTTCGTCGCCTCATAATCTGATCCTTACGATCTACTATCCTTATCGATAACCCTTGATAGGACAAGTCCTCCCGAAGCTCCAACGGTTCCGCTTCCAACACATGACTGGATCTGACACATACCGCCTCAACTGTGACACATGGAATACATTATGTATTCGTGACAGTGTTGGCGAAAATGCCAAACAATATGCTAGATCCTCAACCTTTTCCAATATCTCGTATGGTCGCACATACTTTGGGCATAGCTTCCCGCTTTTACCAAACCAAATGACCCCTTTCGTTGGCGAGTCAGTGAAATGCACCTTGTCACCCACTTGAAGTTCTAACGACCTTTGTTTTCTATCAGCCAAACTCTTTTGCCTATCTTGAGCTGCCATTAACATTTCTCGAATGAACGTTACCACTTCCATTGTTACCTGAACTAAATCCGGCCTTGTTACAATCTTCTCCCCAATATCATCCCAACATACCAGTGGCCAACATTTTCTGCCATACAATGCCTCATAAGGCGCCATACCGATGCTTGCTTGAAAACTGTTGTTGTAGACGAACTCAGTCGAGAAGAAGAGAGAATAATTAAGGAGTTGAGGTAGAAGGAAAAAAGCTTTCCACGTTCACCTTGTTGTGAAAAAGCTCAAACAAATAAAGGGGCTTGGACTAAAGAAGAAGAAGATCACCGCCTTATCTATATTCTTCTTCATGAAGGGTGAAGGGTGAAGGGTGAATGTTTTTTTTCTCTCTCTCTTCAGTTTCTCACTAATTTATAGTTACTTTTTGTTTGATTTGATCCCAAAAAAATTCCGTCTCTTAGAATTCAAGAAATCTGATGTTGGTAGCCATGAAATAACATGCTCAAGAACATCTTGATTAAGCTGATCCAAAGGAAAATTTGAGCCCAAATCATCAGCTTTCTCCTCTTAGGCTTTCATTTTATGACCACCAATTCCCATTTTTGCAGAAAAAAATTGTTCCAAATACCATATCTAAAACCATTCCAAAACAGGGTAAGTTAGCAAAATTTAGCAAAATTAGAGATGAAACTTGGAAAATTATTAACAAGAGCAAAAATGGAGGGAAATGTTTGTTTCTGAAGCCGATTTGAAACAAACCCATAAAACCGAAATTTAAAAAAAAAAAAAGGGTGAGGGGATGAAGATGAAGAATATGAGTTTAGAGATTGTTGGGTTAATTTAAATTGGGTATCTATAGTTATTTTGTTTAACAATTGTGTGCCTAAGTTTTTCTTTTGGGAAATAGGTTGAAATGTTTGAAATACCCTTAAAAAAATACCTCATGTGTAAGGCACATGACTGTGTTGAAGAAATGTACCCCCGTCACTTCCCCGCGTAGCCTTTCAGTTAGTTTCGAAACGCACTAAAGAACACCCCAAACGGAGTTCGTTTACTACTTCAATTATGAAATTTACTCTCAACTCTCCTGTTTTTCCATATTTTCTTCTTCTCATCTATTCTTTATTTCTTGTTGGGTGAGATTGGATTGAGAGGAAGTCTTTCCACTTCTTCCTTGACTTCATTCATTTTATGTTAGAATAATAATATTATATTAGCATATATTGTTTTTAAACTCTCGTGTTTGGCTTTTTGTCTTAGGAAATAGAGTAAAACAACCCAAAATCCTAGGAGCTAATCCAAAATCACCTACTTGATTGAGAAGCTCTCTTTCTTTTTATCTAGATTTTCTTTCTTTTCTCAACTCCAAAAAATTCATGCACTAACTACCAAGAGACATACCTTTTCCAAATGGCCAAAACCACCCCACAAGTCTCTAACTCTCATACTTAAGTCCCGCAAGCTACATTTAACATAAAAGCCACACTTAAAAATGTAATAGACATCTAACACATAAAAACAAATAGACATGTTATACACGTAAGTTCAAAAAATCCAGGTTATCACATCCTCACCACTTACAGAAGTTTCGTCATCGAAACTTGCTCACCTCGGGATTCAAGCAGTTATTGATACTTTTGGCGAGCTTCTTCCTCAAGTTCCCGAATGACCTCCCTTTCCGTGTGATTTGACCACTGTATCTTGACATAGGGTATGGGTCGTCGCCTCAAAATCTGATCCTTACGATCTACTATCATTATCGATACCCCTTGATAGGACAAGTCCTTCCGAAGCTCCAACGGTTCCGCTTCCAACATATGATTGGGATCTGACACATACCGCCTCGTATAGATGACCTGTTTGATCAGTTGAAAGGGGCGACAATGTTTTATAAGATAGACTTTGATCAGGTTACCACCGACTTATATCAAATCCGATGATATCCAGAAAAGTGCCTTTCAAACCTGATATGAGCACTATGAATTCCTTGTGATGCCGTATGGAATGACTAATGCACCAGCGACATTCATGGATATGATTAACCTAGTCTTTCGGGAATGGCTTGCTAAGTTTGTGGTGGTCTTGATCGACGACATTTTGATTTATTCACCGTTGGATGAGGCTCACGAGATACACTAGAGGTTGGCGTTGGAGATTTTGAGTATGGAGAAGTTGTATGCCAAATTTAGTAAGTGTGAGTTCTGGTTGATGAGTGTGTCTTTTCTATGGCATGTTGTGTCATCCTAAGGGGTATCAGTGGATCCGAGCAAGATTGAGGCTATTGTTGTGTGGCCTACACCGAAAACAGTGGCAGAAATCCGTAGCTTTTTGGGTTGGCTGGTTACTATTGAAAGTTGGTGGAGGACTTTTCTAGGATAGTTGCACATTTGACTCGTTTGACACAAAACGGGTTAAGTTTGAGTGGGGACCGAAATGTGAGAGCAATTTTCAGAAGTTGAAAGAAAAGTTTACTACAATACCGGTATTAGCACTATCGACAGAATCTGGGGGTTTCACCATTTACAGTGATGCATCAGACATCGGTTTGGGGTGTGTATTGATGTAGAACGGGAAGGTTATAGCCTATGCCTCTATAAAGTTGAAACCTTACGAAAAGAACTACCTATACACGACTTGGAGTTGGCAGCAGTCGTGTTTGCCTTCAAAATCTGGAGGAACTATTTATATGGAGAACCGTGTGAGGTTTTTACTGACCACCAAAGCCTTAAGTACCTTTTCACACAAAAGGAGCATAATATGAGACATAGGCGGTGGTTGGAATTGTTGAAAGATTACGACCTCACAATCGACTACCACCCCAGAAAGCTAATCGAGTGGTCGATGCTTTGAGTAGAAAGAATTCGGGGCAGCTTGCGGCGTTAATCACCGATCAACGAGAGTTAATCGTCGAATTTGAGAGACTGGATATTGAGGTCGTTGAGCCTGCCGGGAACATTTTGGCAGTTTTAGTAGCTCAACCGACTCTTTTGGGGATGATTAAAAAGGCTCAGTTGGTAGATTCGGATTTGGGTAAGGAAAGGGAGTTGACACAGTCAGGGGCAGAAACGAAATTCCAGATTCATGAACACGGTAGTCTTCGATTTCGGGGCAGGTTGTTTGTACCATCGGATTCGGGGCTGAGATTGGAAATTTTGACAGAAGCTCACAACTCTAAGTTATCAGTGCATCAACATAAAAAATCTATAGGGATTGAAAGGTAATTTTTGGTAGAAAGGCATGACGCGGGACATAGCCGAGTTTGTAGCTAGATGTCTTATTTGTCAACAAATAAAGGTAGAACATCAAAGACCCGCCAGCTTACTTAAACCGCTCTAGATTCCCGTTTGGAAATGGGATCGTATCACCATGGACTTTGTAACCGGATTGCTTAAAGACAAGACCGGGAAGGACACCATTTCGGGAATTGTGGACTGTCTCACCAAATATGCTCATTTCTTGCCTATGAAGATCACATCGACCATGGACACTTTGGTACTGATGTACTTGGATGAAATCGTCCGCCTTCACGGGGTTTCAGTAAGTATTGTGTCAGATCGGGACACTCAGTTTGTTTCTCGATTTTGGAAAAGTTTCAGTAAGGACATGGGGAACAAATTGTCCTTAAGTACTGCCTATCATCCTCAAACCGAGGGGCAGTCTGAAAGGACAATTTAGACATTAGAAAATATGCTTCGGGCGTGTGTTTTGGATTTAAAAGGCAGTTGGGCATATCATCTTACATTGGCTGAGTTCGCCTACAACAACAGTTATCAAACGAGTATTGGTATGGCATAGTATGATTCTTTGTATGGACGGAAATGTCGATCACCATTTTGTTGGGATGATATCGGGGAGAAGACGGTAACGGGGCCCGAATTGGTATAAGTCATTATGGAAAAGGTTCCGCTAATTCGGGAAAGAATCAAAGATGCACAAGACAGACATAAGAGTTGGACAGACCGTAAGCGTAGACCGATGAAATTTCAGATTGGGGACAAGGTTTATCTTCGGGTTTCGCCGACTAAAGGGATTATGAGATTTAGGAAAAGTGGAAAGTTAAGTTCGAGGTACATTGGCCTTTACGAGATTTTGGAAATGGTGAATGAAATGGCTTATCGGTTGGCGCTTCCACCAACGCTGTCACGGTACACAACGTATTCCATGTGTCGCAGTTGAGGCGGTATGTGCCGGACCCGAGTCATGTTCTAGAAGCTAAGCTATCAGACTTGCAAAAAGATCTGTCTTATATTGAGGTACCAGTACAAAGTGTAGACCGAACAGATCAAGTGTTGAGGCGTAGAACCATACCTTATGTGAAGGTGCAATGGTCGCACCATACTGAGCGAGAAGCTGTTTGGAACTAGAGGAGGAAGCCTGACGGAAGTACCCCCATTTGTTCGAGGACCAAGGTTAGTAAAGTTTCAGGGACGAAACTTGTGTAAGGGGTGGGAGAGGATGTGATACCCGGGACTTTTTGGCTTAATTGTTGCATGACTTGTATTAAATTCTTACATGTTATATGTTAATTAATTGTTCTAGCATGAAATTATGTGAAATGAAATGTGATTATGTGCTCAATTAATTGTTGTAATATATTTACGTGTTATAAGTGTGGTACGTTATGTGTGAGGAGTGCTTTGAATGAATTAGTAAGTTGGGGGACTTAAGTGTAGGCTTTGAAAACTTTAGGGGCTGCTCTGTAAGAATTTGAAAACACTCTAGGAGTGGGAGTTATGGTTGTAGTTAGAAGGGGGAAGTACCGGTTGTTGAGGAAAGAGAAAATAGAAGAAAGAGAATGTGCAGAAAAATAGAGTGATGTGAGGATTTCTGAGCGATTGACATAGAAAACGGAGTCGGAATCAGGCGATTCTTGTTTCGTTGGAAAGCTAACGGAATAGTCTACGTCTAGAAGCCAACGGATTGAAGTTTTGAGTTCGGAGTTGGGAGTAATTGCAATTTTAGTGGGTTGAATTCTGGCATTGTTGATAATTTAAGATTTTAGAGTTAATTCTTTAAGTTTGACAAGTAAGGATCCTTTACCCTTTTATTTTCAGTCCTTAAACATCATTAAATTTCGTTTTACCAAAATTACTGATTTACTATGTTTTGAGGTTTTCATTCATATTTTCATTGCATTAAAATTGGGTGAGGCATTGATGTAAATTGTGATTGGTTGTGAGTATGTTGTATTTGGAAAAACTACGTTTATATATGCTAAATGATTGATCGTTGGTAACTGGAGTCTATGTGTTTAATTCCCAATTGGAGCTCTTGTCTGTCATTTATCCTATGTCTGGACTCGTCAGAACTATATATTAAAGTGCCCGTGAGCACTATTTTCTTTGTCTTTGACTCGGATCCTAACGAGTGTAATCAGTTGGGCTGTTAACAGTTGTTGTGGAGCTCACAATGGTGAGCGATGACATAAATGGCGTGTCTTTAAACCTTTGGCCCTTTCGTTTGGAGGGTTCAATATCCGAACCCATGTGTTTATCTTTGGCCCAGCTTGACGGGTAAATGAATAGTTATGGGCTGTTAACACGGTCTAGAGTCATAGACAGACAAATTAGCTCAAATGCGTGAAGTATATGTGTGTCATTGCTGGATTTTATATTTGAGTATTTGACATAAGAATCTGTTTGTAGTGTGTGGGTTGTACATGGTGCCCATAGCACGATTTCTAATTTGTAAATGTCAAATATGATGGATATGATTCAACCATGTTATGTGTTGGTTTTGTAATTGTTTTGTTATGTGCTTGGATTCAAAATGGGGCATTTTGGGCTGCATTTTGAATAGTGCAGAAACACATTTTCCTTTGTTAATTTGTTCATGAAAAAATCTGCATTGGATGTCGGTCGATCGGTTAGGTCTACCAACTTTTTTCATCTACCGGCCAAACTACTGGAGTTTTGTGGACGGCTTGGTAGTGGATTTCTGTCGATCGGGATGGAAATCACATTGGCCGGAGATACTGTGGTCGATCGGATTTTGGGAAAATGTTTATGTCATGATCTCGGATGACCGGTTCGGTCAACCGAAGCTTTTCCAGTCTTCCGAACCTTTGTTTTGGTCTTTGTTCAGTTTTTTGTTTTGTCTTTCATGTTGTATTCGTTTAAGTGATGTTCGGTACAATTTTAAAGTATTGTGCAAGTTATTTATGTTACTCTTGTACAAATGATTTGGGATTGAGAAAAGTCTTTTGAGTCATATTTGATGCTTCATCCCCCCTTATTTGTTTCATTTTTCAGATGAGTTCGTTGAGGGTGCCATAGATGACACCTTTGATGAGGAGTACGAGGAGAATTTAGTGTGACCACATTTGTAATAGAAAGACTAGTGATTTCCTTTTAATATTGTTGAACATTAGTACTCCATTTCATTACGTATAAAACTTATGGATATTGTAGCTTTCCTTTTTAAGTAATGAAAACTATTGAAGTTTCCCTTATAGTCATTGGGTTCGGTGCTCCATTGACTTGGAGTGCTGTCAGGTCATCACTTGGGTTATCGGATATGACAGCCCATGTTAAAGGATAACAAAACAAAAAAAGATGTAAAGAAAAGAGTTTACAGTTTTGCTGATTTTGAGGATCCCGGTGGACCGCAATCTTGCTTCGGTCGACCGAGATGCTTTGGTCGACCGAGGTTACCAGTCCGGTCAACTAGAATTATGGTCAAATTTCAGAACAAACCTACAAAATCAGCTCAAAGGAATTTCCAAATGCCACCAACATATACCAAGGCATATATCTATGCCAAAACATACATTTAAGATTCCAAATTAAGCAAAAAGACGATCAACCAACTAAAGAACATGCTTAAACACTTGAAGATCCAAACATAAACCCATGCTATGATCTAAGATAAAAACTTAAGTTTAGCACATTACATAGCATCTTTTTTCTCCCTCACCCTTTTGTCATATATAAAAAAAAGAGTTGGGGAGGGGGTTAAGGATGAACTCTCATCACAAGGATATCATCATTGAGCTCTCTAAAACATGCAAAAATTTAAAAATATCATAAAGCATAGCATGTTATACACCTCAAATTGCAAGTTGTACATATGATATGAAAAGTAAGGAGCAAAAACTTTCTAAGGTAGAGGTACAAAGGGATAACATTTAGGAAAAGCCATAATAGAGATAAAGAGTTAGGAAGTTCTCATGGATTTGTAGAAGTTGCTTCTTCACTTCAAGTTGTCAATCACTTTGGCAATCTCCTCTCCAGTCAAAGTGGCATGAATTACTTACTCCTTTCTCTTCCTTCTTCACCCTCTTCTTGCTCTTTGTCATTTCCACTTCCACTACCATCATTGATAGAGTCACTAGTATTCTCTTCCTCATTCTCTTCTTCAACTTCCTCATCTACAACAACAACACTTGATATTTTTGTTTTGGTGTACTTGATGAAAATATCAACTTTGTATTCAATAGAATCCATTATTTCTTCCAATTTGCCCATTCTAGAGTTGAATTTGTCTTGCAAGGACTCTATTTTCGTAAGGATTTGAAGTAGTAGCTCATTTTGGTTTGGTGAAGTTTCACTTTGCCTTTCAATCCCTCTTTTCCTTATAAGTGGCACTTCTTCTTCATGATTTATCCCAATGTCTCCTTGTATATCTTCTTCAACTTGTACATTTTCTTGTCATTTCCCTTCTTCCTCTTCTTGATCTTCATTTAACTTTTGAGCCCTTATCTCCTTTATGATTTTCTTGATTGTTTCACTAACCTTTTGGCTAGTTCCCATTGCAATTGCCGCCACAAGTTGCTTTTCATCGGTGCATTTGAGTTGACACTTAAATTTTCCATTAACAAGTAGCAAGTGCATTTTATGAAAATGCCCCTCATCATATTTGTTGTACTTGTTGTCTCTTGGAACCGGATTGGAGAGTTTGAGTTTTAATTTCTTGATGAGTAGTGTAAGCATGCTCCCATAAGGAATGAAATTCTTGTTTGCTTTTATACACCCACTCAAGTTTCTTAATAACAAATACCCAAAATAAGCTTTTCTTCTTTCAACAAGCCAATTCATAATAACCATTTGAAGATAGGTTATGGAGCTCTTGTTGCTTTTGACAGGAATCTTCTTAGGAGCTACAATTCCGGATCTACCATAGTGCCTTATAGCTCATTTTTTTTCTAGTTTCACCCAAATAATGTCACAAAACATGGATTCGAGAAGCTAAATTCCCATCATTCTATACTAGATGTCCACCAAAAATCACTATCATCCCTTTTACCCTCTTCTCTTAAATTCACTCCAAACTCATAAATTGCAAGAGGAAAAATTTCATAATCATGAGCAAAGAGGTTCATCTACCTCATTTCCTCAAACAATTCAATAATTTTATCTAACCCCTTCTCAAAAGTTTTATTATCTTTAATATAGCCCGGTAGGGTCCCTCTCTTATTTTTTACTAAAGCATCAAAACATTTCTTGGCTAGAGGAGTATGAAATCGGGGTGTTACCTCTTGTAGTAACATAGATTGAAGATTCTCCTTCAAATCTTGGAAATGGTGGAGGAATGGGTCTATTTTCATCCAACTACATTTTTTCATCGGAGTGTCTATCCACTTGATTCTTGTCTTTGCTTTTCTATAGGACCCTTTGTTTTTGCCTTATGGTTTGGGAGATGGTTTAATTGGTTCTTGAATAAAAATCCCCTTTTCAATGGTTCTTTTTGTAGGGGGTTTTCTTTTGGGTGGATTTTTCTTCTTTGAAACTTTGGAAGGTGGTTGATTTGAGTTCATAATGGTGTGAATCATTACACACACCTCCTTTAGCAACATGATCTCTTATAAAGTGGTGCTTAATTTATATGTGCTTTGTCCTAGAGTGTTGTATGGGATTCTTAGTCAAATTTATAGCACTACAAGATAGGCACTTTATTAAACACAAGACCAAAATCAAGTAAAGCGTGCTTAATCAAAAGCATTTGTGCACAACAACTACCAGCGGTGATATATTCAGCCTCGACGGTAGACAAAGATACACATGCTTGTTTATTGCTATGCGAAGACACAAGAGCATGCCCAAGAAATCATCAATGACCACAAGTACTCTTTCGCTTAACTCTACATTCGACATAGTTGGCATCGGTAGATCTAATAAGGTCACAAGACTCGGTTCTCGGATACTCTAAATTCGATTCCTTAGGACAAGATTGAAAAAACACACATAAAAAAACCGCAAACATAATATCTAGTCTACTAGCAGTCAAATAAAGAAAGTTATCAATCATACCTCTATACTTGGACTCCTACACTTTCTTACCCTTTTCATATTTGTCAAGCTTAAGTGTTGAGCTCATGGGAGTTTTTCTTTCTTTTGCATCACACATCCCAAATCTCTTGATCAATTCCTATGTGTACTTTGCTTGGTTGGTGAATATACCTTCATTGCTTTGTTTGATTTGGAGTCCAAGAAATAAGTCATACTCATCTCAAATTCATCATGCATAAGTTTGGCAAACTCTTCACACAAAGAAACATTAGTAGCACCAAAGATAATATCATGAACATAAATTTGCACAAGCAAGATGTCATTGAACTGATTTGATTTAATAAAAAAGTGTGGTGTCTACTTTTCCTCTTACAAAACCATTTGCAAGAAGAAAATTTCTAAGTCTTTCATACCAAGCACGAGGAGCTTGTTTAAGACCATACAATGCTTTTGAAAGTTTGTAAACATGGTTTGGATATTTTCATGAATAAACCTTGGAGGTTGTTCAACATAAACTTCCTCCTCAATGTATCCATTTAGAAAGGCACTTTTCACATCCATTTGAAAGAGTTTGAAACCTTTAAAACGAGCAAAAAACCAAAAGCATTCTTATAGGATTCAAGTCTAGCAACCTGTGCAAAGGATTCTTCAAAGTATATGCCATCCTCTTGATTGTATCTTTCGACAACTAATCTAGCTTTGTTCCTTATAATCTCACCAAGTTCATCCATCTTGTTTCTAAAAATCCATTTTGTTCCAATAATGAGTTGATTTAAAGGTCTATGAACTAAGGTCGACACTTGATTTCTTTCAAATTGGTTCAATTCTTCTTGCATGGCAATTATCAGAAAATAATTATCTAAAGCATCACATAAGCAAGTAGGTTCAATTTGAGACAATGAAGCAAAAGTATCACTAAAATATTGTCTAGTTCTTACTCCTTCGGAGATGTCACATGTGATATGATCTTGTGAGTGTCCATGGGTGTGCTTCCATTCTTTTGCAATTCACTTGTGGAGGGATCATTGTTTTGTTCTACTTGAGCTTCGTCTTGAGATGCCTCAAGTTGTTATTCTTCTATAGCATGATCCTCCATCAATTGTGCTTGATGATGTTCAATGATATTGTCAATTTGAGTACCTACATTATCATCATCTTTGCTAGTAATATAAATGTTAGACTCATCAAACGAAACATGCACCGACTCTTTAATATAAAGAGTTATTTTGTTATAAATTTTGTAAGCCTTTTTGTAGGATGAATAGCCAAGGAATATGCCTTCTTCCGATTTCTTATCAAACTTTCCAAGGCTATATTTGATGTTGAGCACAAAACACTTACAACCAAAAACTTTAAAGTAAGAGATAGAAGGAGTTTTTCCAAAAATAAGTTCAAAATGAGTTTTCTTTAGAAATGGTCTCAAAACAACTCGGTTCATGATATAGCAAGCGGTATTAATGGCTTCGGCAAAAAAGTACATAGGTAAAGAGTTTTCGGAAAACATAGACCCACCCAATTCTTGCAAAGTTCGGTTTTTGGTCTCAACTACAACATTTTGTTGAGGAGTTCTAGAAGCCGAAAATTTGTGATTTATGCAATGTTAATTACAAAAGGTTTCAAAGCTTTTGTTGTTGAATTCTCGTCCATTATCATTTCTAATAGAAAGAAATTTTAAATCAAGTGAATTTTGGACTTTCTTGAAAATGTTTGAGAATTCTAGAAAAGAGTCATCCTTGTGTGAAAGAAATATAACCCAAGTTAATCTAGAGAAGTCATCAACAATAACAAAGGCATACCTCTTACAACCAAGACTAGTAGTCTTCATTGGTCCAAAAAGATCAAGATGAACAAACTCTAAATATTTTGAAGATGATACCATTTTCTTTAGTTTAAAAGTAGTTTTAGTTTGTTTTCCAAATTGGCATGAATCACATAAGCGTTTTTTCTCAAACTTAACTTTTGGTAAACCACGTACAAGTTCTTGGCTCGATAATCGGTTTAGTAAATCCATGCTAACATGACCAAGTCTACGGTGCCAAAGAAATGCATCATGATTATGTACATTCAATCATTGAATATCATATGCAAGCAAATCATCAAGAAAAAGCATGCAGACGTTTCCAACACGGTTAGCAACAAATATACTTCGTTAGAAGCTTCATCAATAATAGAGAAAGCATCTTTCTCAAAAGAGACAACAAAGTCATTATCACATAGTTTGCAAATACTAAGCAAGTTATCCTTTAAAATATCAATTAAAAGTACTTGTCTAATGAGGGTTGATGAACCTTTTACCAACATTAATACCAATGATTTTTCCTTTTTACTTGTCACCAAATGTAACGAATCCTTCATTGATTGGCTTGACATCCCTCATGAGTGTAGCATCTCTGGTCATTTTTCTTGAACATCCACTATCAGGAAACCACTTTGCCGGAATTGCTTTCCTTGCTTGTTTCACCTAAAAAGGAGGTAAAATTGTGACTTTTGGAACACATATTTTTTTTTTTTTTTGGGTCCTTTGGGGTTAGTTTTAGCATTTCTAATATGCCATATAGTTTTAGCACCAAGTTAAGTCTCATGCTTCACAAAACATCCAGTAACTTTATGCCCATGTCTCCCACAATATGTGCATCTTATATGATGTTTTGTGTAGAAGGAAGTTCTAGATGCATTTGTCTTAGGTCTAGCAATATAAGTGGTGTTTTCATAACCAATACCTCTACTAGCATGGATAGGTGATGCATTTGGCATGGTAGAATAAGAAGTGCTAGCAATATGAGATGTAGTGCTACCCCTATGCACTTAACCCAAACCACTCTTGTCATGAGAAATACGTTGGGAACCAAGGAGTTGTTCCAAGTTCTTTTTTCTATAATTAAACTTATCAACAAGAGTAGTAAGATCAACAACCTTTTTCTTTAGAAAATCATAATCAAAGAGTTCTTCCTAAGTCATCATTTTTTGGTAAAAACTTCCTTATGTTGTAAAGTAGATGACCTCATAGTAGCGATAAGAATATCCTTTTCTATTTTAGCACTATCCAAAGATTCATTGAGTCTCTTGTTTTCACAAAACAAGGTTGAGTTTTCATCAATTAAAGATTCAATTTTATTCTTCATCTCCTTGTTTTGTTTTGAAATTTTTTTCAATTGTGCATACATGTCACAAAGCAAATCATGAGGATCCTACTCTTCACAATTATCATTACCACTATATAAAGAAAATGAAGAATTAGATTGTACCTCATCTTCAAATGCCATGAAGCAAATGTTGGCATTTTCAGTACTTGGGAAATCTTTTTCGCCTTCACTATCTTCTTCATCCCAAGTGCCAATCATTCCTTTAATATTCTTCGCATTGAATTATCTCTTCTTTTTTTCATCTTTGTTCTTAAACTTGGAACAATCCTCAATAAAGTGTTTCCTACTCTAACACTCGTAGCACTACAGGAGAAATGATCATTAGTAACAAGAATTATTGTGACGACAAAAAATCTTGTCACTAAAAAACAAAGAGGGGTTAATTTTAATGACGATAAGAATTTCGTCACTAAATATCTCATGAGAGTGGCTGTCCCAGTGGGGGAGCACTCGACCGGGGACCGTGAGGTCCCAGGTTCGACACCCCCTCCCCTCCCCGGAAAAAAAAAAAATCTCAAAATAGTGACAACTGGAGAAAGCTTGTCACTAAAGCTAGGTGTAATAGTGACGACACTTTTATTTTCACTTTATACTCATATAGTGACAAAAAATTACATTGTCACTATTAATTCTTCTTGGTGACAAAATGTGTTGTCACTAAATATATTAAATTAGTGACAACTTGAAAAATCTTGTCACTAAACCTGTAGGTAGTAGTGTTGGCATTTGTCTTGTCACTATATGCTCATATAGTGACAAAAAATTACGTCGTCACTATTCATTCTTCTCAGTGACAAAATGTGTTGTCACTAAATGTTTCTAATTGATGATTTTAATCGTTTAATTTTAGAGTACTTTTCAAAAATGTAATTTTCTTAAAATTATTTGGCTTATGTATATATGGAAAACCTTTTTCTGTGCACATTTGTAAATATAACTATATGTAGATCCATCTTTACCATTCACATGTGTTGAACATGTATAATCTTAGAGACATTATCATTCGAACACGAGAGAGAACACTTTGCTACTGATATATTTATATTTAATAACTAGAAATATAAATAATATGTTATATGTATTTATACGAGTTCAAATTGGATATTTAAAACTTATTTCTTTAAATATGACTGTACTTAAAGAAATATAATGATTTAAAATTATTATTTGAAAAAAACTTGAAGGACTCAAATTTAAATAACTTTAGGAAATAAATTTGAATTTAATTATTTTTTGAAATATTTAAATATATATATTTAATGAACATTTGCATGAGATATAATACAAATATTAAATATGAGAGAATATGTCACAAATATCTTTGCGGCTCAGCAGTTGAACACTTGACTTCACTAGTGGAGGTCAAGTGCTCAAAACCTTGCATCCCCAAAAGATGTTAGGATTTAATAACATTGCCACGTAGGCACCATGCATGTCGAAACGAGTTAAAACGAGTCCGTAACCTACCCATGATCTATCCATTATGAAAGGATTTATAACCTATATTTCTATCCCTATAAATAGAGGTTTTTGTTGATGCAAAATGACACTAATGAAATAATACAAGAAGTATTTCTATTATATCTTCCCTCTTGTTATTTTGTTTCTTAGTTTATGTTTTAGTCTTGTAGTGATTTTTTTTTTAAAATTTCATCAATTTTATAATATGTTATCAGCACGAGTCTCTACTGTTAGCTTATTGAATTTATGAGACTTTTATCTGTTTGATAGATATTAAGTCTAAATCACTATGTTATTATATGTATTTGAATTTGCATATGATTTCTATAATTGGGTCATTGCTGGTCTATTATTAGTTTTGAAGGCTTGAATGTCTAAAGTATGAGGTATGTTTTTCATTCAATAAGTATCAATTTCCCATATTTATTTTATTTAATTTGAGTTTTGTTTCTTGATATTATAGGAAGGTATTCTCATTTCCGGATATTGAATGATGAAATCCATACGGATATATGAGTCCTAAAGACATCGTTAAAAAGCATCAACGCCAATTGATCGCTAGTGAATTGTGGATAAAATGCGCAACCACCAAGGCGGTTGTCATTTAAATGCAAGTCATAAATCCATTATTCTTGTGACTTGAAATTTAAATCTATCAGTATTTACAAGTGTTCCAAGTATAAAATTTCTTAATGTTGGAGAAAAATAAGACTTGTAACATAGTAGAGAAATATTCTCCTTTACTCACATCCTGAATATGATCCACAGTAGCAATATTGAGAGTAGTAGAAGTTTTATAAGTATTATGAGTATATATGTGTGCGACTAATAGAGATAATGAGTTATGATGCGTCCTTATCTGCGAGGTACTTGTTCAACTCGTGCACTATAATCAAAGTGGTTAGACACAAGGGGTAGGTTTGTCCCCGTCCTGTCTCCGAGTCAAAGTTAGTAATGGACAAAAATATAGAAAGGAAGGAATTTAGGAGTACTCATAAAGATATATAATATATAAATAGTTGGAGTAAATGTGAAAGTCCCAGGAGAATTTAAGAGAGCTTACTTTTTGGCGCCTAGGGAAACACCCCTTCGGTGTGACAAGTCACTTTTGCCCCTCTGCTTGTGGGCTCTAACTCTTATGTGTGGCAACTGAGGGTTCCTTTTCAAATACCCAAGAGGGGGAGGGGGAGAGGCGTGAATGGGGCATCACCCTTATTCATAAAGTTTTTAACAAGAGTTCTCTTCTCGTCAAGATAACAATGATCTCAAGAGCTGAAGATGGATAAGTAAAACAAGCTCAAAACAAAATTGTAAAGCAAAAGTGATGTATAGTTGTTCGATCATCTGATCTACATCCACTACTTTAGACTCACTCAAGAATTTCTTAACTCTTCACCATGCTTCCTTTTTCAACTAATTCACAGTGGGTACAAAACAATTACACGGGTGGATTAATCACCAAGAGTTTTATCCGAACCATCTTAAACCAATACTCCTTACCTATAAGGAGATTTACAACACAGGCACACCGGGAGCTATTCGGTCCTCACCAAGAGGAACATAGGCGGATCTATGACCGGCAAGTTGCACCGCCAGAATTTTTTTTTTTGCCCTTTTTATTGCCCCTCCAAGAATTTTATCAGATTTGCACCACTAGATTTCGACTCCTGCGTCCGGCTATGAAGAGGAGAACTCCAAAGAGCAATCATACGATCACACAAACTGTAAGGGATAATACAATTTAGCACAGTATAATCACATTATATGTGATGGATAAGATAATCTAGCTCCTTAATCTTCACTCATATATGAAAGATTCACAAGATAGACACAAATATGAGTTTGGAATGATTTGAGAAAATATAAATGATGTGAACGTTTAGTAAGAACTTCTCCTGGATCTCTGTTACCTCTCATCAGCCTTAGAGACTTATATAGAAGTGAGAAAATGTTTGATTTTCAATATCTTCATCAATGACTTCTGGCTCAATTTGAGAGAGCAGGGCAAAATTATCAATGAAATGTCTTCTGGTTCCGACTCCTCTAGAATGATCTCCTAAAATTTGTTCTTGAGGATGACCTTTGTTGTATTTCCATTCTTATGGATGGTCATTAGTGCGAGTTTCAATTTCTCGATCTTCATGAGTATCTTGCTCTCGATGGAACTTCAATCATGGGAAATTGATGAATAGCTGGATCACTTTCAATAGGGAAACCTGCATAATTATTATCTCTTCTGGTCAGATCAATATTATATTCCTCTACAGATTCTTCAATGCTGAGAGTCCGTTTATTTTAGATTCTGTAAGCCTTATTGTTTGAAGAGTAACTGAGGAATATTCCTTCATCAGATATTTCGTCAAACTTCCCAAGGTTGTCTTTTATGTTAAGCATAAAGCATCTACAACCAAATACTTTGAAATGTGATATGGTAGGAGTTTTTCCAAAGACCAGTTAACATGGAGTTTTCTTAGTACGAGGTCTGCTCAGAACCAGGGACGAAGACAAAGGCGGGCGGGAGGGGGCGAGATTTAAAAAAATACTACTAGGTATAGTAAATTTTATATGTAGTTCGGAATATTTTATAAGTTTTGTCCCCCCAAGATTTTTGCCGTTTTTATATGTAGTTCGATATACTGTTGCAATTTCGCCTCTCCAACACCAAATTCCTGGCTTCTTCCCTGATCAGAACACGGTTGATGATATAGCAAGCAGTGTTCACAGCTTCACCCAAAAAATTCTTAGGGAAAGAATTCTCAGAGGGTATTGAACTTGCCATTTCTTGCAAAGTGCGATTATTTCTTTCAACAACACTATTTTGTTGAAGAGTTTTGGCAGTAGATACATTATTATGAGTCACTCAATTTTCATATTCCATTTCATTATCACTCTTTATAGTTATCAGCTTCACACTCAGAATTTTGCACCTTTTTGATTAAATTCACAAAGACTTCAAATGCCTCATTCTTATGAGATAGATATAGAACCCATGTAAACCTGGATTAATCATCATCAATTACAAATGCATATCTTTGTCCAACAAGACTAGTAGTACTCATATGTCCAAATAGATCAATATGTATTAGCTCAAGAGGCTTATGATTACAGATCATTTTCTTGGTCCTAATTTTTTTTGGTTTGTATTCTAAATTGACAAGCATCACACATATGAGGGCTCTAAAATTTCATTTTTGGAAGAATACGAACAAGTTCTTGACTAGAGAGATCCATGCTAACATGACCCAAACGACGACATAGAAAAACACCATCTTTAACTGTTAATCATCTCATATCACTAGTACTGTCAAACAGACTGAAAGTCTGTGGACTTGTTCGTAACTTGCACTAAATGACTGGATATGGACTTAAAAATAAAAAACCGTTTAATTGAGAGAGGGGTAATATTGAAACTTACGGTGAAAACGACAAGTTCTTTAAGTTTATAAAATTGTCTAAAGAATCTCATATTTAGGAATGGAGGGAGTATATTAATGGTCTTCTAATGGCTGTCAAAGTTATGGCGTTAACTAGCTTTTATTTTCTATATCAGTGCCTTATTGAGATAGTAATACTCAACCGCCACGCAAGAACTCAATACTGGAATTGCACTTTTTCATGAATTTATTAATTCAAGGGTGCTTATTAACTAGGCATGAGAATAGAATAACAAATACAAGTTAATTATAAATTATAATCGTGCTGACATTTGCGCTTTTCTGATTTCTTATTACAAAACACAAATTTTATACTCCCTCCATTCCCATTTAATTGTATCGTTTAGGAGATATATATGTATCTAAATTAATTCTCATTTACATATCTTTTATTAGGTGCCAACAATTTATTCCAATTATACCATTATCATATCTTTTATTTGAAAAGTGAAAGAGAAGAAGGATCGGGTATTATTGGAATTGTGATGAAAATATTATTGTTTGTTTAAGTAGTATCAATTATAAAATGTAACTCCCAGTCAGTCACGATTAAATACAAATTTTAGGGGTGAAAATTCTCTGTCCTCATTCCTACCCCCATCCCTGTCCCCAACTAATTAAAATTTACTATATAAATATTTTTTCCAATTATATATACACATGATGAATTTATGATTGGCTGGGGATAGGAACGGGGACAGAGGATTTTTTGCCAAATTTTAGGATGTGTTTCATCTCTTACTCTCCAAGCATCCAACCGCCTTATATAGTTATATATGCTTTAGATTCCTTTGATCATTATGTGTTCAGAGTTCTTATATATTGTGTGCAAATATAGGAACAAATGTTAATAAATCCTTATAATGTTGGGTTGACTAAAAAATTTAGTAATCTTGGTAGATTGACTTTTGCATATGTGAATATAATTGTGTTGGGTTGACTTTTCTCTTCATCGTAACATAATATTAGTAATCCTTATAGTCTCCTCATCGGATCTCTTCCTTATTACTAATACAATCTGTAATCTTTATTATTCACTGGTCTTTAAATGATGTTGAATTTGATGTTTATATGCTTTGTTTATCACAAATAAATTGCATACACTAACAGTATATTTGGTATGCTGGAATGAAATGAAATGGAATTCTTTTTTAGGTAGAATCACTTTCCACTCAGAATGACTTCGGAATCCTTTTTCCATTATAGTGTTTGGAAGACAAAAGCATAATGGAATGTCGATTCCTTCTATGTGTTTGGTAAAACTATATTTTAATGTCAGAATAAAATGGAATTAATCAAAATATGACTTAAATGCTCTTCTAGCATATACTCGTGATAAAATCTAATTAAATATTCATCACAAAATCTTACTTGAATAATATTGACATTATACATCAAAAATTATTATTATTATTGTTGTTATTATATATATATATATATATATATACACACATATTGTTGAAACATATTTTTTATTAAAATGTCAACATAGTAATAAAAATATCTTTACTTTTTAATTTAAACATAGATTAAAACTACTACCAAGAAAAAGAAATATATATAAAATTACCATCTATGAAATTATACTAAATGAAATAGAATATTTATAACTAAATATGAATACGATGTTGTATAAAATGAACATAATAATTAATTAAAAGAGGGGTATAAATGTCAGTTACTATTTATTGATGATTCTATCTTCTCCTGGAAAGGCCATTCCATAGGTTTTGATGTGGAATGGCTTTTCCCACTTCTTCCTGGAACCATCATTCTTGTGGAATGATCATTCCCACTTCAAATTGTCCAACCAAACGCTGGAATGGAAAGAGAATTGGGAAAGGCCTTTACATTCATTTCCATTCCCCGCGTACCAAACACGCACTATGGGGTGTATTCAATCCAGATTTTAAAGAATTCTAACTGATTCTCGGAAGTATATAGATTCTTCGACTTTATGGATTGTTTTAACTCTATGCAGAATTTACGCAGATTCTATTAGATTGATTTATCATGAATTCTTTTGATTTGTAAAGTCTATAGATTATTTGAATAACACTCAAAAATAAGTAAAAGAATCATTCAGTGGTATATTATACAGATCCAGTGGTATTGAATTTCCAAGCCAACATATGTTTATCAATTTTTTTTATTTTTAAAATTAAATCAGTTCGTTAAAAATTCAAAACGTTTGATGGTGCGGTCTTTGATTTTTTGGAGATAATGAAACTACTACCATTTTTAATTTATTTGTTCAAGGTTTGTATAATTTCCTTACTGAGATTTTTTTCTTTGCCTTTATTAAGGTGTAATTTGTGATGTGTTTTGTTTGAATTTCATATTATTGAATTTTTTTCCCTCTTTGATTTTCTCTCGGAGGAAAAAGAAATTCATGTTATGAAAATAGAAATTTGTGGTTAGTACTTAGTTATGGAATAAATTGTTATTTTTCTTTAATTTATGTTTGAAGATGACCAGATAAAAATTGTTTGGATATTATGACAATATTTTGTTTTGAGGAAATAAACATTTCATATTGAGTTTTATAATTATGTGAAATTTTTCTTCATATTTTTAAGTTTGGACATTTCTTTATTTTACTTTTAAGAAAATTGGATCACTTCAAAAATTGTAATCACATAAACAATTATGAAAGACTTTTAATTTTAATATTAATGAGAGAAGTTCAGAATCTTGAGGAAAATGAAGAGATTTCGAAATACAAATTTAAACCTAGAAAATCAAACAAAATCCTCCATTTAATAAAATTTATGAAAATTTATAGAGTTTTGAATATCAATAGATTTCAACAGATAATTTATAATCTGAATTGAATACCTTTGGATTTTATTGAATTTATTAAAATCATGATTGAATACCTTTAGAGGTATTCAACCATGATTTTAATAAGTTCAATTAAAATTGATCTGGTTTAAAATTTATATCGAAATTCAAACTCTTTTTGAACTGAGTCTAAAAATGAAACATCAAACTTTGGTAATCCAAAATCTCATTTTGGTTTTGAGTTTGAGACAAAATATCTTAGACTAGTCTTAGATTTTGTAAAGCTATTATGACTGTAGTGATGAGAATAGTGTCGTAAAAAAAAAAAATTGAACCCACACTGACAACAATTATTATCATAACAAATAACCAAAAGTAAAATACTTTAGTATACATAATTAGTAAGTGTATATAGTAGACAAAAAAAGTATATAATATATATTGCGCTATATAAATATGACAAATAATTCTAAAATAGACTAAAAGGAAATTAAGACACTTATTATGGAACAGAAAAATAAATAATGATTTTTTTCTAACGTGACTCTCGAGCACATGTTAATATGTATTAAGTTATTGCTAATAGTAGTATAAATTTCCTATTCCTCTATTCTTACATTTTTTTTTATAGAATTTTGTATTTTATATATGTTTAAATTATCATATATAGATTTAACATATACTCATGGGACAAACGTTAGACAAACTCATATAATATACAATGTATAGCAAGACAATGTGTATAGTAGTACTCCCTCCATTCCAAATTAAGGTTAACATTTCAAATTTTCATATAGATTAAGAAATTTCTAAAAACAATAAAAATCAAAGCCAAAAGACTAATATATCCCCATTAATTACTTATTGGAAATTGAAATTGTGGTTAAAAGAAAAGTAAGAAGAGGTAAAAATGATAAAAGTTCATTAAATATCCAAATGTTGATATTATTTTGGGGAAAAATTTGAAGTTAAAATGTTAACATTATTTAGGAATGGAGGGAGTATATTTAGTGGCATTATATTGCATGATAGTTTATATTATTATTTTAGTGGTATTTACCATCTCAATCATGATTCATGAAGCTTACCTTTAAGGGTGTTAAACGGGTTGTGTCAGTCAAGGTTGTCAAAATCGCGCGATTTTACGATTCAAAGTGTATAAATCGAGTTAAATCGCACTAAAAATCGCATCAGAGTTGGATCGTAAAAGATCGTAAGATCGTACGATCCATTATGATTCAATATTGTCTCTTTTCAATTTTTTTTTTTATTCTGGTCCGACAACATAATAAAAATTTGTTTTAATGTGAGAAATCCCTCTCTACTTTTTCTTTTGCTTGTGATTTAATTAGTTAGTGAATCATTAAGTTACTAATTACTGATTTAATCATTTGTTATGATTTTTACTGTAAAAAAAAATTCTATAATACATTTGAGAAAATAAAATCTTACTATTAATAATTGTTATAGGTGCAAGATTAATAAAAACTAAGGAAAAATATTATTTTATCATAACATATTGGTTTAAATTTATCATAAAATATTATTTTAATAGTTTTGTTGGATCTTCCGATACGTGTTACGATCCTCGTGTTTACGATTTTTAAGACCCCTTCCGTTCCGAGTTAAAATTACGATCTTGACAACCTTGGTGTCAGTCAAGTCCAGCATAGCTTTATGCCTAGCTCACTAAAAAATTGAAATGCTCTCTTCACGCTCAATCCACATAAATTCAAATACTTTAAATTCACACTCATTTCATATTTTATTGTGAAGTTGGGTTGAGAGAATATAATAATGTCGATACATTCATACAAATGAGGGCTTTTGATTTTTCGTGATAAGCCGTTTTTTAATTTTAGTAAACTTTTATTTCAGAAAGTTTTAATCGGAATTAATATAATATTATAAATAAATTTTAATAATACAATATAATTATTATTCGATTATGAGTCTTATTCCGATTGAGCGAGGCTATAGTTGTTAGAGATTCTCAATATCCCAATAGTGATAGGTTTTCTTATTCTGTTTGAGTTGTAATTTGGGAATTTGAGAGAAGGGAGGATATGTTGGGATTCTCTCAATATCCCACATCGGTTGTGTTAGGAAACTAGGAAGGAGGAAAACCTTATAAATAAGGATCTCCTAGTTTAGTATTATTTGTGTGTGCCGCATTGGGCGCCCACCAACTCAGATGGTGAGTTTCCTGAGTTTGGTTCCTGAGAGGGTTTTGTAATTTTGTTCCGTCCAAAAATTACATAGTGAAAGTTTGTACCCTTTAGGGTTGTGGATGTAGGTCTGCGTTGAGACCGAACCACGTTAAAATTCTTGTGTTGTTTTTCTGCTTTCTTTTCGTTTCCATTATAATTTGTTGTTTGGAGTGTTCCGCTGCCCAAAAACTGGTATCAGAGCCAGGTTCGAGACTGTCAGGTTCGGAACGCGAGGTTTCGAGACCGTGAGGAGTCAGGTTCGATTTCTTTTGAAGAGTTCGAGTGATGGGAGAAGCGTAGATCTTAGAGGAAGGTGCAAGGTTCGTGATTCTGAGAGAGGAAAGAAGTATTCTTTGACCCGACATCAAGGAAGTAAAACTGAGACGAAACAGAGAAGAAGAAACCCAAAAGAAGACCTAGGGTTATGGGTTTTCTATTTTAATTGTAATTTGGGAACTTGAGAAAAGGGAGGATTTGTTAGAGATTCTCAAGATCCCAATAGTGATAGGTTTTCTTATTCTGTTTAAGTTGTAATTTGGGAATTTGAGAGAAGGGAGGATATGTTGGGATTCTCTCAATATCCCACATCGGTTGTGTTAGGAAACTAGGAAGGGGAAAACCTTATAAATAAGGATCTCCTAGTTTAGTATTATTTGTGTGTGCCGCGTTGGGCGCCACCAACTCAGATGGTGAGTTTCCTGAGTTTGGTTCCTGAGAGGGTTTTGTAATTTTGTTCCGTCCAAAAATTACATAGTGAAAGTTTGTACCCTTTAGGGTCGTGGATGTAGGTCTGCGTTGAGACCGAACCACGTTAAAAATATTGGTGTTCTTTCGTATTGATTTATTTATTTTCTTTTTCTCTCCATATTATCCGCGTGTTTGCTTCTGCTGCCCCCAACAATAGTCACGCGTAAGTTACTTAAAAATTGGGTTTGAATATTGAGTCCATGCTCAATTCATGTTCACTTCATGCTCAACTCATGTTTTATGACTAATATGCTTTAAATTGAAAATGCTGTCAAGAAAACTACCCGGATGGTAGGATAAGTTTCCACCCAGGAGAATATCCTAGGTTTGATATATGGTGTAGCCGGAAAATTTCCTCTTTGTTAAAATTCAAATAAAATTTGTAAAATTCAAATAAAATTTAGTAAGTTCTTTCATTTAAATAGTAAATTTAATTTTTTTTTATTAAGCTACTAGTTATCTAAGTAAAGATCACCATTTATATAATGAAGCTTACTTTTCTTATATGGGTAGTGATAATGCCAGAGTAAGAATCCTCCTGCAAGAGCGATTTACGTGCATGTGACAAAATTACCCCTCTAACATATTAATTAAATCTTTTAATTATTTTTTCTATTTTCTCTTTATCCTGCCCTGATCTTTCACTCTCCCCTAGATTCTTTCCTTATTTTTCTCTCAATCCCTCGTGATTTTTGTTTCTATATCTGTTGTTTTTTTTTTTTCGTGTTTTCCTCTCTCTCTGTTTTTTTTTCATTTTTTTTCTTCTCTCCATCTCCAAGTGATTTTGTTTTCTTCTCTGTTTTCTATTATTTTTTCTTCTCTCAATTTCCTCACTGAATATGGGAATCGGGTAGCCCAAGTGGTAAGGCTACCCGAACACGGAGCAGAGGTCCCGTGTTCGATTCTTATATCTCCCCATAATGGGACAAATAATTCTCCTCCTTATGAGGCTTATCTTCCCTCCCCAGGCATGGGGCATGCTTCAATCTTCCCTATCTAGGGTACTCTCCGCTCTTCCCCTTCGGGGGCAATCGCCTTCGGGCGCTCAAAAAAAAATTTCCTCACTGAATAGACCATTTTCTTGGATTGAATCATTCAACAACAATATAAAAACGAAAGCTCAATAAAAATATTAAAATTTACCACTTTTACCGAAAGTAGTTGAAATAAATTTACCACTTTTACGAAAGTAGTTGAAATATATATATATATATATATATATATATATATATATATATATATATATATATATATATATATATATATATAAAAATTCAAAGTTAGACAAAAGAGCAAGAAGAGATAATGAAAGAGAAGAATAGAGAAGAAAACAAAATCACTCGGAGATGGAGAGAAGAAGAAAAACGAAGAAAAAAATAGAGAGGAAAAAACGAAAAAAACAACAGATATGGAAACAAAAATCATATGAAAATAGAGAGATCGATAGAAAATAAGGAAAGAATCTAGGGGATAGAGAAAGATCAGACCAGGATAGAGAGAAAATATTGGGAGAGAAAATAGAAAAAATAATTAAAAGATTTAGTTAATATGTTAGAGGGGTAATTTTGTCACATGCACGTAGTACTGTCAAAATGGGTATGCCCGCTCGCCCCGTCCCGCCCCGTCATGGGCATCTCTTAAATGGGGATGGGCGGGCATGCCCGCTTTTTTCACGGGCTATCAAAAGGGATGCCCGTACCCGCCCGCCGAATGCCCGTGGGCAAATGGGCATGCCCGCAACCCTTATTATTATTTTGTTTTTTTAAAAAAAAAAGATGAAATCATAAAAATTCAACAAAATTTATTTATTTCTCATTAACTTGCAGTTTATAGTCCTGTAAATGGTAAATAAATATCCAAAATAGTTCAAGAACAATCAAATACAAGTCCACAATATCCAAAATAGTTATAAAAAACAATCAAAGTCCATAATTTCAAAATCAACTATCCAAAATTAACAAACATATTGCTGAAGTCAAAGCAACAAAAAATAGATACGTTTTTTTTAATATCCTCTATCTATTGATTTAGATCTTGAACACTAGAAGTATTATTTGAATCCACCTTAGATAATTTTGATTCCTTCTCATCATCTCCACCTATAAAACACACACAACTTGAGAAGTTAGAATTTAAAACATTATAAATGGTAAATGATAAATGATAAATTTACAAAGCGAGGGCATGCCCGGTTGCAACCTGCCCATACCCGTATTGCCCGTTACCCGAGCGGGTATGCCCATTAATACCCGCATTTAAATGGGCATGAAATTCATAGGCCCATACCCACCCATTAAGCTCACGGGGCGGGCATGCCCGTGGGCATATACCCATTTTGACAGCTCTACATGCACGTAAATTGCTCCTGCAGGAAGATTCTTACTCTGGCATTATCACTACCCTTCCTATATACATGTAAGTTCCGAATAAGGAATAATATAAATATAAAATGGTAAATTCTAACACTTAAGTGGTAAGTGCGTCTTTTTTTTTTATTAATTTATTAAACCCAAGAAAAAAACTAAAAAAAAAAAAAAAATCTAACAAACTTACCTTCTGTGTAATAAAACTTAACATATAAAATAATAAGTTCCCCGTTGAAATGATAAATTTCGATCTAAATTTGGTAAAATTATAATATTAATAGAAATGTTCAACATTTACATATATTTAATAAATTGCCAGATTTAGCTTAAGTTTTTTCCGCAAAACCTACAAAACTTTCCAAAATCAGAAAATTAAGTATTACTCCCTCCATATCTAAATAGCTTTAACATTTGAGTTTTTCACAAAGATTAAGAATTTGATGAAGTCAACAAAAATTGAAACAAAATGACTGTTGTACCCTTTATTTTATCATATTAAAGAGTAATTATCAATTTTCACAACTCTTCATTTTATTTATCCTCTTTTCCTCTTAGTTGTCATACTCATTGGAAATATACAAATTTTCTTGGTTACTAAGATTCATTAATATTACAATTAAGAAAAAATCCACTAAAAATTCATGGTCTTCATTTCAATTTTGAAATTTGGATAAATTGAATAAGGGAGTTGTGGTTGTAAAAGGGCAATATTGGAAAAAAGCATTTACTATCTATTGATATTCTAAATGTTAGAAGTATTTTGGACAAAAATAAAAAGTCCAAATGTTAAGGCTATTTAAATATGGAGGGAGTATATTTTGGTTAGTAGTTTCGGCTGACCAATTTGACCGACAACCGGTCAGCCGCATTGGGTGAGATGTCGAGTTCTGAGACAACTGAAATATGGCAAATGGGTTTTAAACCCACATCCCACATGAGAAATTTATGGAAGTGAAAATCACTTATAAGGAAAAATAGACCACATGAGTTTAAATTGTGTTACTTATATTATGCCTCACTTGAGAACCTCGTGCGCGCCCGCGCAGGGGTGCAAACGGAAGGTCTGTCGATACCAAAATAGCCATAACTTGTGTGCAGGCGCGACCTGCGTACCCTAATGTTGGACCAAAACTCGCGGGCCTGATCAGTTTTTAATTCTGTGATTACTGGTTTGACTGTAACAACCAGGTTTATTATTGTAATAAAACCTGGACTGTTACAAGTCTCTCTTGGCAACCTATAAAGGGAAGCATTGCACTGCCAGAAACACACCTCTAAAATTTCTCCTTCTCCTTGCAATCTTTCTGTCTTCTTGTTCTGATCTGCATATTTTAAGAGCATTCTATCTTTCTAAAAGATTCAAATGTGTTGTTACTGCTTTTTCCAGTTAACAGTAGGTTGGGCATTTTACCTTGGGAGTTCAGTGTTCAAGTAGGCCTGAAGCTGATAAAGGCAAGACATATTGAACTTAAGGGGAAGTGGTGACTGTTGTCTCGCCCAGGTTAATATCCAAATAACCGGTTAAGGTTCTAAGGTTTTTTATTTACTATTTTCTGTATTTTCTGTTACAGTATTTCAGTATAATTTTTTGTTCTAGTACTGCACTGTTTTAGTATAACTGCAAATAATTAAAATCAATAGCAGTGTTACGATATTATTTCCTGTCTTTTATTTCTGTATTGTTTCAATTTATTTTAAACTGATAAATATATATAAACAGTAACAGTAAAATTTTCAGTGAATCAGAAATAATTCCAACAACAACAGCGTCATTTAAGTGATAATATTTTCTTATTTTACCTTTGAAACCTAGTATAATGCGTGTCTTTTGTAATATGCCATCCCATAATTGTCTGAGGCAAAATGGGTTAGTGCCGAATAAATAACCCCTTCGGCACCCGATAAGAATTGTATGTCCTCATTCTCTATTCCGTTCTCTCTCACATCAATAAGAAATTGCATTGTGTTACTTTTTTAATTGAAAAATTATAAACTAATAGAAATAGTAGAACTCTCAACAGAAAAATTAACTTAAAGTAATTTTTTATTAATGAAAGAGGGTAAATGACACAAAATGATGACAGACGATTTTATATGCCCTCTGCACCACCGCAGAAGCGATCTGAGTTGGTAAAATGAGTGATTTCATACTTCCAGCTAGCTTCAAATCTTTCAAAAAAAACATAAACTTTGAAACGGATTGACAAATCTTTTCTGAATGCATTTTCTCGACTACTGTTTGAGATCCATTTCTCCGGTTTGCAAAATTGGAAGAATTATGCAGCAGCAAGCTTCATGAATTTTTTTTGGATGCTTTATTGAGTAAAAACATGATAGGACATTCTTCATCTTTATAGATATATTTCCTTTGGTTCTTATTGCTTCATCAAAATTTACATGTCTTTCTGTGAAACCCCGTACTAATTTAGTTAATAAGGATTAAAAAAAAATGGAGTTAAGAATCGGGTTGATAGAAAATAAGTACATTCTTTAGGGATTTAAGTGCAAATAGGATTTCTTTTGCATTTTTGTTGTGTAACGTGTGCCGTTATTTTAGGAAGGGGAGAAGTGGTATTGATCGTGGGAAATATCTGATATGGACCGGGTCCATGTGGACCATGCGGTCCAGATTTGGTCACATCCCTGCAGAATGAGGAGAGAGAAGGAAATGCAGTGATGTGACCAAATCTGTACCGCATGATCCAGTGGACCTGGTACATGATAGAATAGACCATTGATCGTGCATGTATTAAGAGTCAGCAATAAGGTATATAATTCCCTCCTCATCGTCAAGAAGAAAAAAAAGAAGAAAAGAAAACATAAGTTTCATTTGCGGAATATATATAAAATAAAAAGGGAGGAGCCTGGATTCTCAAGTATCTCTCGGTGTTTTTGCAGAAGCGAGTGAGACAGATATTAGGAAGCGGCTCTAGAATTTTTACACTTAGGAAGATATTACAATTTCGAGGTAAGATAACATATTTCTTCTTGTTTTTTTAGTCTACGATATTATCAAAATTGAAGTATTTATGGAAAATATTATATTCTTATGTCGAAAAGGTATTGATGAGAAGATTACGTTTTTATTATATTTTTATGAAATAAAAAGGAATCAAGCATATGATTAATTTGAAATATGATGTCTATATATTAAAGAAAAGAATTTTATTTTGCGGCTCTCAAATTGATGGTAACAATTAAAGACTACTGAGACGATCGATCGAAGTACTAACCCCAGTTGAAGGACCTTTTGGTCAACCTAATTGTTATCACTAATTATGAACTGAAGTTAAGTTTATGTGAAGTTTCTGCAATATTTTGCGAAGATTACATTATTATAATAAAAATTAGATTATAATATATAATGTTTGACATATATGTTCTTCAAAAGATTACAGGATATTGGAGACGTTTTGGAGAAAAATGTGTTGTCGTATTTATTTCCGAAACCTTGCTGAGGGTATTATGGGTTTCTTTTCATTTTTATTCTCTACTGGTTTGGAGTAAAGAGGGAATATGAATTTACTCTAAAATTGAAAAATTATATTTAATTCCAGAAACAGTTTCTTTGAAAGTTTACTGCATTTAACTTGATGGTTAGCCAAGTAGTATGTCATGTTGTTGTTTTGGAAACGAAAATGTTTTCTTTTAAATAAATTGGAGAATGTTGTGTAGATTTTTTTTTTTTAATTTTTTTTTCTAAAACTTTAGAGGGATTAGCAGATTATCAAAATGTGAAAATCAGCCTTTTTCTAACTAATAGCTATTTACTGGAAGAAGGTAATTATTCTTTCTGCCTCGATATATATTATTTAAGTGTCTGATGATAAAAGGTTTCGATTCTCAAGTGCTTGGTTCCAGAAGAAATCCGTTATTTTACTAAGTTGGGAGCTTATTCCTTTCACTATTTTTTTCAGGTGAAGTTAGCTATGATGAGAATAATTTAGGAGAGTGGGAGGAAGTCCCCTTTTGGTGAAGGGTGTGATGCGTTTATGTTTCAATTTAATTTTGATAAGCAATTTATGTTTTTGTTTTGTTTCCGCTGCGAATAACTTTGATGTAATAACTTATCTTGAAGATATTGCTAAGATATATGAAGTTTCTTTGAGGCTTATTTTTGGAAGTTCAAGTTTTCGACGAATAAGAGACCTTGTGTTAATAATATGGGTTATTGACACGGTCGTGTCTCACCTCTCGGATACGGGGCGTGACACTTTCAAAGAAAGATTTCCAATGAACGAGAGATAGTTCGACAATATGATGCAGGGAAACAATATGCAGTTAAAAAGGATAACCTAATGAAATTATTAGCCAATGTTCCTAGTCAAATATTTCTCACTTCTGAATCTTTGGACAATTTAAACATCTGAAGGTTACATTTGTCTGACTGCTCACTTTATTGATACTGATTAAAAATTGAATAACTTCATACTATCTTTTATTGATTTCCCACCCCCCACCCCCCCCACCCCACATAATGGAGTCGAATTAGTAAGAAAAGCTATGAAATTGTTAAATGAGTGGAAAATAGATTGAAAAATATTTTCAATGACCTTGGACAATGCTAAATCAAATGACAGTATGCAAGATATCTTGTGTTAGCATCTAAATTGCAAAATTCTTTGTTATGTAATGGTGATTTGTTTTCATATACGTTGCTCCGGACATATCTTTAACCTAATTGTGCAAGACGGTTTGAAAGTGACTTGTGTTGCTTTGCATAAGATCAGAGAGAATATCAAGTATGTGAAAGGGTCGGAAGCAAGATTAAATGCTTTTGACGAACTTGTAAACGAAGTGGGATTTCAGACGGGGTTCATTTAAGATTAGATGTAACTACTAGGTGGAATTCTACTTACATTGTGCTTAATAGTGCTTTGAGATATCGTCGTGAATTTTCTAGCTTGTCTTTAACTGATATACATTATAATAATTTGTCCATTCTTCCATCAGAAGTAGAATGGACAAGGGGGGAAATTATGTGTTACTTGTTGGAGAATTGGTTTGTAATAAAAGAATTGAATTATAATTAAAGTGTCGTGAGGACGTTTTTGAGCCAATATATTTATATGTTACACCGCTCGATTTTGAATGTTATTGAGTTTATCACGAAGTGGGTTGCGCAAGCTTCGCGATGATATATAACATGTGAGAAAACCAATTCTTTGTGTGAATGATAAATTGGTATAAAGTGGGGTGGATGAAATGTTGTAAATGGGGTTTTAAACTCACATCCTACATGGGAAACCTTTGGAAGTGAATTTCACTTTATAAGGAAAAGTGGTTCACATAGGTTTAAATTGTATTACCACTATTATGCTTCAAGTGAGACAAAAACTCGTGGGCCTGATCAGCCACGGTTTGAAATTTGGTATTCGAAATTCTCTGAATTAATAGGACTTATTATAGCTTTAAAATCCTTGACTGTATGTAGATCGGGGATTAAAAGTTGTATAATGACCCATTCGATGAGTCGGCATTTTGTTAATGGTTGTGTAATAGATTAAAAATAAAGGCAGCATTTGCACTTGCTGGAATTATCTCGAAATTCTCTCTTCCCCCTTTGCATTTCTCTGTCTTATTCTACATATTTTATAGCATACTGCATAAGAGTTCTTCTGTTATACCTTCGATTCAGAGAAACATATGGATTGGGCATTTACCTTGGGAGTTCAGTGTTCAAGAGTGCCTAAAGCTTATAAAAGGCAGGGAATATTGAACTTAATGGGAAGCGGAAAAAATGCTATCTCGTCCAGGAATTGATCCAAATACCGGTTGAGGTTCTGAGTTGATTTCTCTCTTTATTTTGTTTTATTATTTTCTGTAATGTGAGAAAATATAGTTCAAGTTATTCTTCTGGTTTTCTACTACTTCTTTGTTTATTCTTCAGATATATAATATCAGTAGTGTTATTCAGTTTTCTGCACTGTGTTTTACATCCTTTCATGCTGTAAGATTAAAAACGCTAGCAAAACATTTTTCAGTAATATCAGAAAAGTATTCCAACATTACTTTCTTCGTCATTTTTTTTATATTACGGAGTTCATAGCTGAGTCCTCGTATCCGACTTCAAGCTTGTATTTTATGCCAGTTTGAAAAATTCAGTGTTTATTGGTGAAGAATGTAGATAATGGGGATGTTGTCATAAAGAACATGGTCAAAAGCATACAAGATGAAATTGACAAGTATTGGAATGAGTACATTATTACTCTTGCACTTGGGGCTGTTTTATATCCTCACATGAAATTGGAAATGTTGAAAAAAATGTTATGACGAAGTTGATCCAAGTAGCTCAAATGACAAGATAGATGAGGTGAAGAAAAAATTAAAATTTCTATTTGAGCAATATTCAATGAGATCAACAAGTGCATCAAGTAGTTCCTCTAACGAGCATATTCCTTTTTTTTCAATCAAGTGCAAAAGGATTTGGAACAAATGTGGATGCTCAGAGAATGACTCGCTATTGCTTTGTAATTGTTGTTTAATAGATTTGTGTCTAATTTAAATATTTTGGTTGAATTTTATCTCTTAATCTTGCATTTACTTGTTTATTTTGTTTTCTTGGTTCATTAGGACTTTAAAAGCGTTTGATAGTCAGGGAAATCTCGACTTGAGATATACTTGGAGGAGTCAAGGTTTGATTGTATGTATTTTGAGAATTTGAATATTTTACAACACTGGAAAGAAATCCAATATAGATTTCTTGAGTTAGCTTTGATGGCTTCTGATATTTTGAGCATTCCAATTACTACAGTGGCTCCAGAGTATGCTTTTAGTAGAGGAGCTCGTGTTCTTACAAAGTATGAGTAGCCTTCTTCCTAAAAATGTACATGTGCACGTAATTAGTTCCGTGGTTTCATTCATGAAGATAAGTTACAAGAGTTAACATTTAGTAGTCTAAATTTTTTTAGTTTAAATCCTTGTTTTTTTTTTTTTTTTTTTCAATTATCATATACTAACTCCTTATTTTACTCTTCGTTTCATAGATGACGACCATGTTAAAATTTCAAATGAATCAACTATGTCTGGAGTTGGTTCAAATGTTGCTTATGAAGATGGAGATGACAATTAAGATGACGATGGAGATAATGAAGATTAAAAAAACAAGAACATTGTTTGATTTGGAATTTTTTTTTTTTTTTTGGATGTTTAATTTGTTGCTGAACTTTGGTCTTTGGACATTTTACTTGTTAGACTTTGGAGTTTGGTCCGTTTTTGTGTGTGTGTGTGTTGCATGATGTGTTTTGTTAAGTTTAATGTTATGATTTATGAATCTCAAATTTTTTTTTATATATTTCCTTTAAGATTGTCAAGTCTGCGGACCGGTCCGTAGTCCGTGGACAATAAGTGGAGTGGGTATGAACTTACCATTTTGAGGTCCGCAAAAAAATGGACCATGTTCGGTGTCTAGTCCGTTTAAAGTGATTCCGTTGCGGACTTGTACCGGACTGGACCGGTCCGTTTGACAGTGCTACATATCACACTCAAGTAAGTCATCAAGAGATAGCAGATAGACATTATTAACATGACTTGCAACAAAATCCTTTTCTTTAGACACATTGTCAAGAATGGCGCAAGAACGTTTACTGAATGTGACATCAAAAACCGTTATCACATATTTAACTGATACTTTAGCAAGTTATATATGTTTGGTCATTGACAAGTAAGGCATCTCTAATTAAAGTTGAGGAATTGTTACCAACATTTCCTATGCCAAGAATCATTCCCTTATGTTTTTCAACAAAAGTGACAAAGCCTTGTTGTATTGGTTCGATATCCATTACCAGAGTTGAGTTTCCTATCAAATAATGTGAACATCCACTGTTGAGGTACCATTTTGCAGAGAAGCTCTTTTTGTCGTCTGATGCTTTTTCCCCTCTGGACATATAGCAGGAATCCTTGTGATTGCCATCACCAATGATCTTTGCTTCAAGCAGTTAATCTTTTAGATGAAGACATCGACTCTGATACCAATTGAAATACCCAAAAGGCGGGAGGGGGAATTGGGTGTTAAAATTCTTTTCAACCTTCTTCACAAAGTGTGCAAAAAGAGTTCTCTTCTTGTCAAGATAACAATGATCTCAAGAGCAAAACATGGATAAGTAAACCAAGCTCAAAACAGAATCATAAAGAACGCATGATGTACAATGGTTCCATCCTCATATCTAGATCCACTACCATGAGCGTCACTAAAGGATTTCTCAGCAATTCATTATGATTCCCTTTTCATTTCATTGACGGTGGGACAAACCTATTACACAAGTTACTAACTCACAAAGAGTTTTATCCTAAACCACCTCAAACCAAGTGTGTGTATATAGACCCATCATGGATGATACACCTGCAGTGTATTCATATCGGCATAAGAATGCGAACTATAAAATATAAAGTCACTACTAGTGACAAAAGATTCTTTTTAGTAGTCTTGCAATGGTTAGAAAGAAAGAAACTTTGTGGTGGTAGATGCAAGTATTTTTTTTTTTTTTTTTTTTTGGTAGAAAAGAGAAAATATATAAATAATAAAAGACTCCCTAGCCCGTTGGGTAAGGGACAAAGTTGTTACAATTAGGCCTATCTAATAATACCTCTTGTCCATATCCTGTCACTATATGGCTAACAAAATGATGGATACGGATAGAGGTATCTGAAATAGTCCTAGCAAAAAAAGCCCCACGGGCATCCCCCGCCACTAGGGGGCTAACAAATGGGGGTAAAGAGTGAAAGAGAAATAAATCGGAGGATGACAGCATTCCTCCAACTTTAGCCAGCCAATCAGCACATCCATTGGCTTCCCTGTAGATATGGGAGAGACTATGCTCCGGTAACAGCCAAAGTAATGCCCTGCAATCAGAAATAAGCACGAATAGAGGGTGAGTAGAGATATCAGCATGTAGAATAAGGTCAATCACAACTTTTGCGTCCATTTCGATAGCTAACTTATGGGCATCAATACTGATAGCAAGGTTAAGTCCATCTCTAAGAGCCCAAAGTTCCGCCACATTGTTAGTACATGTATCAATGCTCCTGTGGAAACCCGTTACCCTGCCCGGGTTACCAATGGATGATCCATCCACATTAAGTTTAAGTCATCCTGCAGGTGGCCTAGTCCATGACACTTAGATAGTTCTGGATTGTCGTGGGCTCATGTTCTTTGGTCCCAGAGCATGGAATTCGGTTGATTTTGTGACAGCGTCAAGAAAGGGCGCAATACAAGGTTTACCTGGGGAGAAAAGTTTATTGTTCCTATAATTCCATAAAGCCCAGCATCCGTATGCGAATAGTGTTCCCCAAGGTACATTGTTGAAGGTTGAGACGGCAGTTGTTCCAGCGCATCTCTTAATCCATTTATCGAAATTTGAGTAATTGGTGTCGGTGATGTGCTGGAGGAGATTTAGGCGCTGCCAAAGTTGACGAGCCACAAGACAAAACCTGAGAATGTGTTCAATTGTTTCTGGGAGGAGGCCACACTGAGGGCAGGTTGGGTTTGGGCTAATATGTTTCCTGTGAAGATTTTTCTTGGTAGCCAGCCGGTTATGAACGCAGAGCCATAAGAACGCAGAGGATTTCTAGAGATAAAACGCATACCTGGGCTATTGTAGTTCACTTTCCAAATCCAATCTCAATATTTCTCCATAGTTAAAACATCTAGGCTCTCTTCATGGATAACCATGTGGGCGGCTTTAGAATTGAAATTACCATCAGCTGACATTTTCCACTTCCTACGATCTGGTGAGTCGGATGGGTCACTTCTCGGCACGCCTCTAATGTGATCAGACAGAGTCTTTGGGAGTTGAAAAAAGAGGGTGGCAAGGTCCCAACCACTTGAACTATTGAAGATGTCCTTAATCTTGGCATTCTCTTCATACCTATTAAGGGGACCCGAAATGAGTTTTCTTAGAGGCCCAAGTCCCGTCCAGTCATCATGCCAAGTTCTGATCATATTACCATTACCAGGAATCCAAGTTGATGATTTATGGAAAAGATCTAAACTAAGCTTGAGGGCTTTCAGATTGATGAAGCCTTGACCTTTATTAAGTTGAAGTAAGGTTTGAGAGTCATCCTTGATATATTTCTTTTGGAGTACAATAGCCCAGGTATGCGTTTTATCTCTAGAAATCCTCCAGTTAAGTTTCGCAAGTCCCACCTTATTGATATGACTGGCCTTCCTGATTCCCAAACCACCCAACATCTTTGGTTTGGTCACTCTGTCCCATTTAACTAGGTGCATTTTCTTTTTAGTCAAGAGCTACCCCACATAAATGATCTGTTTTCTTTATCAATTTTGCCGCAGATTGCTGACGGAATTGGTAAGCATTGTGTGTACTATGATAAGATCTGGGAAGAGGAAGACTGAATGATTGTGTGCCGTCCAGCTAAGGATAGGAGGTTAACTTTCCAGCCTGAAAGCTTAGTTCTCACTCTATCCAAGATAAATTGGAAGTCCGAGTTAACTGGCCTTTTTTGGAAAATAGGGAAACCAAGATATTTACCCAGATTCAAAGTGTGTTGGATCTGAAGGCTGTTCTCAATTTCTTGGACCCTGTCGGCCGAGATATTAGGTGAAGCGATGAATTTAGACTTATTAAGATTAATCTTCTAACCCGATCTAAGGCTAAAATCATCAAGAACCCAGCTTCATCTCGGTGATTGTGCCATCATCTGCCTTTCCGAACAAAATGATGTCATCGGCAAATAAGGAGTGGGAGGCGTTTGGGCCTTGTTTCCCATTCGATGGGTCTCCACTTCCCTAAGACCGACCGAATTTTCAATGCTGATGGAGAAGCTGTTCCATACGGATAACAAACAAGTAAGTGGATAAGGGGTCTCCTTGTCGATACCTCTCGAAGGGTAAAACCATTCATTCGGCTCTCCGTTAAATAAAATAGCCATCTTGGAAGAGCACACCGAGTTCATGATAAGCTTGATAACAGTCTCGGGGAAGTTGAAGAAATCAAGTGATTCTTTCATAAAGTCCCATTCTAGCCGGTCAAAAGCCTTTTCCAGATCGATTTTTATGGCAATTGCACCCAGTTTGCAATTAGTCTTTCTAATAGTGAAGATGGCCTCTTGAACAATGACAACGTTGTCAGTGCATCTCCTGCCCGGAATGAAGCTACCCTGGTTAGGAGAGATAATAGAGGAGAGAATTGGTCTGATCCTATTCACGAGGATTTTTTAGGTGAGTTTGTAAATGGTGTTGCTCAGGCTAATGGGTCGGAGCTACCTACGATTTCAAGGTTAGCTACCTTAGGAATGGGGCAGAGGAAAGTAGCATTCACAAAATCATCGAAAGGGATTCCTTTGAAGAAATCAAGGTAAAATTGATAATTGATGGTTTGAGAATATCCCAAAATTGTTGGAAGAAGATCAGATGAAGGCCGTCTGGACCCGGGCTTTTATCAAATTTAAAGGACCACAATGCCTTTTTAATTTCATTAACAGAGGGTTCCTCGGCAAGAAATGAGGGATCGTCATTGCCGTCGGTAGCCTAAGCAAAGGGGAAAGGTTGTTTGTTGTAAGTAACAAACGATCTGCTAGAGGTGTAAAGATTATTAAAATGGTTAAAGATGGTGTTCTTTGCATTGAGAATATCAAACTCCCATTCCCCATTAGGTTTCCGGAGGGAAAGAATCTTATTATTCTTTCTGTTGTGAATTGTGATGGCTTTTAAGAATTTGAAGTTTAGGTCATCCCACATAAGCCAGCCCAATCTAGATTTAATAGCCCACATATTCTTTTCTTCTCTATAAACCACGTCAAGCTTAGAAAGAAGGTCCTGTTCGAGATTGACAAGGAAGGATGAGGGATGCAATTCTAAGGCAAGCTGAGTGCCTTTAATTCGAGCTAGCAGATTTTTCTTTTTGTTATTAATGTTACCGAAAACATTAATATTCCAAATGGATACGGTGTCCTTGAACTGTTTGGAACCACTAATAAAAATTATTCTCTACCAAGCCAAGCATCATGGACAACTGAGCCAAGGTCGGGTGGGTAAGCCAAACGAGGTTCAAAAGCGGAAAGGTTTAGTGAAGGGAGTGATGTTGTTAGGCTCGAGGTTTAGAAGAATGGGTGAGTGATCCGACCTAGTTCTAACGAGATTATACGCAGTAGAATTTTAGGAAATATCACGCTAGCTGGAGTTAGCGGCGACTCTATCAGCTTCTCTGAAAAAATAATTGAACCATCAACATGCTTATTTGTCCAAGTGAATCGCGACCCCTTCATGACCCCGAGTCTAAAGGTTGCAATCATCTAGCATTTTTCTAAAGTTAGAAACATGAGTTTGAGAGGGTGGGACGACCTTGAATTTTTTGATTGGTATAGGACTTCATTGAAGTCCCCCAAAAAGTAACCATGGAAGGTAATGATTACGAGCTAAGTCACGTAAATGATCCCAAAAAAAGTAGTCTAGTATTAAAATCGGGACTAGCATAAATAGCAGAAAGAAGCCATAAGTGAGAAGTGTCTGGGACCTTTACCACCACGTGGATGGATTGTAGATTTTTGTGACCAAAGAAAGCTCCACTCGGCCTTTGTTCCATGATGATCAAACAACACGCTGAAAGCCTACCCGGTATCCACTGCGTTACGAGTTGGTGAAGGGCAATCTTGCACAAATTTCTTACGCTCGAGACCCAGCTGATCTTGGTCTCGAGGAGTGCTACTACGATGGGGTGATGGGTATTAATCAATTCCAGTATATGTGATAAAAAATCCGGGTGCCCGGCACCCTTTACGTTCCACGCAATTAATTTAAACATTAGAGAGAAAAAATGGTTAGGATGCATCGGTCCATGGTCAGACTCGTGTATCCATTTGCATTGCGACTTGCTCCAGCGAAGCCCCGTGGTCCCTTATGCCCATATCCCTTATAACTCTGTTTGGGCTCACACTTGGTAGTCGGCCCATTTCTTCCCTAAAAAATTGGCTTAAAGTTGATGGTGCTGAGGTCCTTGTCACTTGGGCCCTTTCCGGATGGGCTGAAAGTTGACCCGAGCATAAAGACTCCGGCCTTGGAGCCTACCGCTTAGGCTCTTTCTGGGCCAGATAGGTCGATCTACGTCCTTGGACTTACGGCGCTACATGATGTGTTGGGGATGATATTTGGGCTAGCCTCGGATCACGGCCCGCCTGCGAGTTGGAGGTGGCCTCGCTTAGCCTTTAGGCTTCCATTGCCAATCTGCTTTGGACCTTATATGTGTTGGGTCCATCTCCGAGAGAAAGATGGATTTTGTAGAGCCAGTCCATAGTGTTTGCTTCTCGGTTTATCATCAATTGAAATTTTTTTAATACCGTTGATAGTTGGAGCGATATTGGGTTTATCCTTACATTTGGAATGACCACTCTTAAGGAATGGATATTTAAAATGTAAAAAATTTATTTGGGGTCTTGAGGCTTCTTTGGTTTGGAGGTTCTTTGCTCTCGGGACCTCTTGCATGTGAGTGTCTCCGCCGGAAGAAAAGTTTGAGAGTGTTGAGTTTGAGCTGGGTCGTATCGGTGCAAGATTCAGACTTTCCCGATTGTTCTCTAGATTTGCTCGTAGGGAGAAAAGAGCATTCATAGCAGGTGTCGCAAACCTACTTAAATGGGTCAAATTTGCTAGAAGCCAATCCATCAGATTTGTTGGGTCCAAGTCCACTGTGAATGTGGCGGTGTTGGTCCAAAGATTTATTCGACCCGAGTGAACTTCCCGATGTTCCCAGTCGATTTGGTACTCGCCCACTGGTCCATTTTGTGAAAGTTTCTTGATATAATTTGAAGGCAGCCCAGCCTCATCCAATCGCTCGGTCCGATAGGTTCTGGTGGGCTTATTGTATGGGCAGGGGTCCATTGTGGGTAATTTCTTTGAGGGTTGATTGGGTTCGGTTGGGTTTGTTATGCGGTTTGGATTTCCCACAGGATTGGGCCTTCTTGCCCGAAGTGGTGGTTAGTTTAGAGCTTGATTTGGTCTTAGGGGGTATCGGTTTAGGGGATTGGACGTTGAGGCCTTCGATAAGGGGTTGTAAGGTCGGTGGTGGGTATGTAAAGTACCGTTCGCGAGATCTGTGCGCGATCGGCGGTAACCACCGCTTAGGCGGCGCGATAGGCTGTGGAGGCATTTTTTGGAAGAGGGGGTTTTGTTATACGGAGGAAGATTATGGGTTTCTCCCAATTCCAAAATGGAGAATCAGTTAAAAAATGAGGAGATGAAGGTCTTCTAGGGCAGGGCTGACCTCTATCCTAGGACTATAAAAAAGAATCAAAGGTGATTTGATATTCTCACCTGTCAAAATAGACAAAGCAGATGGGTGTTTGTCTCTTATTTTGTCTTGGTTTGAGCTAGCTATTTCATACATTAGGTCCCGTAGTCTTGTAGGCTTAACGGCCGCATTTAATGCGGATGTTGACCTTTATGTCCTTGATGCTTGACATGCTTTGGGCGTTGCCACGTCGGGTGGAATCATGTGATTTTGCTCATCCGTCTGTGGTAGTGTCTTTTCTTCACCATATATTTATTTCACCGTGGCATCCCCCGTTTTCCTCCTCAGGCATCCTTTGGGGCGGAATCCATCCTCGGTAAGTGAATTTTAGGAGATTTATCGAAATGCTTCTAAAATGTTTACGTGAGACTATTTTCCATGGTCCCGATTGAGCTTCCATATGATTGTAAATTTTTGAGGATTCGGTTTGGCGATGAAGCTTACTACGGTTCAAAGGGATTGTTCTGACCCCAAGATTTGCATGTGTAACATGTGTTTCATTACTAGTTTTGCGGTTGTTATGGCCTATAATCCCACGCTCGAAAGCAATCCACCCGCTTCATATTGCACCTTTTTGGATATGGTTTTTCCAATTTTTATAGTAGCCACCAATGGTAGTTTCGGATCGATTTGGATGCACGGTCGTGCAAATCTCCCCTCTCCGCATTGGAAGTCCTTGCATCAATCTTGAGCAAATTACCTAATCTGTTTCCCACTTTTTGTTAGGATAGGTTTATCATATAATTCCAATGGCAAACACGGTAGTCTCGCTCGAACAGCGGTAGTAGTGGATTTATCCTTGTAAGGATTGAATTTGGTGCCATAGTTTAACGATGATGTATTGGCCATTTATAAACCACGGTCCTCCAGCAATGATTTTCTCAAAATCCTCTTCCATTCCAAATTTAGCAATGAATCGGTTGTTTCCCGGATCAATGAGAAGTAGTTCACCCGTCGAGTTCCAAAGTTTTTGGGATTTGGTAGTTAATAAGACCATAATTAAGAGCCTTTCCATAAGGTTTGATGATGAGAGAATATATCGAGGGTGTACTGCATATGATTTTTATCCTTCCTAGAGCAGGTTTTTATGGTTGGCATGGTCTCTGCATCCGAATCAAGTCCGAAGCCTCATCCAGGGTGTTGGAAAAGAAATTTTTTTTCAACATCTTTAGAACTCAAGATGTGAGTTTGCTTCAACTTAGCTTTGTAGGAGATTAATTTTTCCTCGGAAAAGTTCATATCCTCTCGTTAGTTGAGCTTTTAGTTTCTTGGTGTGCCGTTGTAATTGGTCTTCTTCCTCTTGATCCAGTTGGAGCTTGTTGTTGTTAATGGCAAGTGAGGACGTAGAGACAGAAGAGATTTCTGCCATGATCTTCTTAAGAATAAGTAGATGCAAGTATGCTTGCATTTTTAATGGCACATGAAATGCTTAGCATTTATATATAATCCTTAAAAGACTTGATATGTCTAAAAGTGTAATACCCGTCTCCTTTCAATTTTAGTTAATTTGAGTTATTTGTTTATTCGTTATTTATTTGGTGACTTGGGATGTTTTGTGCATGTTGCGGAAGTAGATGGACCTAAATAGTTATAAATTTTGAATTGGGAGTTGGAAAGTTAAGTTAGGAAGTTGGAAGGGAATTTGATGGTTAGTTGGTTTCTGCAGGAAAACATGGGAGGAGAAGAATTCAGCGTAGGAGAAAGTTGAATAGAAGTAGTTGAAGTGATTGTTGAGTCGGGGTTTAAGCATTTAAGGTAAAGTTCTTACACTCTTGAATTTTTAGTAAAAGCACGGAAAATTCTGAGTTTCTGTAAAGTTGTGGTTTGAGTTTTGAAGTGTTTTATGCATTGTTTTACTGCATTAAATTGGATGGAGTGTTGTAATATGTGAAAAACATGAATTATGTGTTACAGGTTTCTGTTTTTGTGTTTTTCTCTTTTGGGTAAAAGTCACGGTTTAAATAATTTGTAATTTCTGAAAGTGTGATTCCCAACCTTGAGCTATTGTCTATGAATGATGGTATAAGAGGATATATCCCGATTTGTGACCATATGATCGGATCATATGATGTGATTTGTTGTGGCCCTTCCACTAGTCGATACAATAGTTAGAAAGTCGCTAATGATAGTCGTTGAGCTCTCTGTATGTGAATGATGACATAATGAGATGTATCCTTAAACTTGTGGCCCCATTGTCCGGAGGGTATAATACTTGGTCCATGTGGTGTGATGTGATGTGGCCCTTACCTATGGGTATAATAGTTTACGACTGCTAGCAGTTATATAGAGTCAAAGAACAAACAATTGTGCTCGATTGTGTAAATTATGTGAAGGGGTGTAAAGCGGTTGTCCTCAAAGCGTTGGAAATGATGTGTGTGTGTGTGTGTGATTGGTACAAAAGGATACAAAGTTGACATAGTTTTATGTTGGTAAAAATCTGGGTTTAAGGAATCTGATTTTGAAATTGCCGAAAATGATTTTTCCTTTGAAAATTTGTAACTGAAATTGATGTTTCTGAAGTGTGCGGGCGCATATTCGTGCCGCGAGAGATCTGAGGGCTTACGGACATATCGCGAACAAAGGGTTTCGGGCGATGTGCTTAGTCACGCGCCTACGTCGCGGTGATCTTTGGGAGCTTATGCAACATATAGCTTTCCAACATATAATTCTCCAACATGATTAGAAGTATTATGACAGGCAACAAGTAATTCTACAATCGAGCTCAATCATCTAGCAATAACACTAACCAACTGTTAACAGCCCGAACTTCTATTACTTGTATCGGAAGGTCACATATAATAACTTTTCATTTCACAACACTGGTAAGGCATAATGAGGTTATTTAAGGATATACCCCCTTGTTATGTCATCTCTCATCCTTTGTGAACTCCGCAACATCATCATTATGACCCCCACTTTTTATCCTCATTAGGAATCGAGTCACTTTGGGGACAAGAAGTGCTCCCGGGCACTTATAACTTTCAATATTTTGAGATATATCCTGAAATAGGGCCATCAACATACAAGAGCTCTAGATTTAGAATGTGCATATGATGACTCTCATGGAATGCATCCAACAATTATACAAACACATACGCAAGAAGGATCAAGTATAATCAAGCATACGATGCAACATACTTCGGTTCTTCATCCACTTTTCGATGTATTAAAACATGAGAAATCTTTTATACAATTCACAACGTAGTAAAAGACCAATTCATGTGTTTTAGGATTGAAAAACAAGAACAAATGATCCTTACCTTGAATACTTAATCGGATTCTTAAAGAAATACTGGAAAGCAAAATTTCTGGTTGCAGAGGCTACTTCCAGAAGCAATCACTCCTCATTGAACCGTTAGAATCTAATCTCCACAGATCATAATGTAGTTCTTGAAGTCTTTAAACTTTAGAAACAATATCGGATTCGATCAAGCTTCGATTGCTATGTTATGTGTTTTGCTTGTGGGTTTGATATGTGGAATTGTTGCGTCTAGTAATTGCTAATTGGTTTATTATTGTTTTAGAGTCTATGTGGTTTATTCCCTATTAGACCTCTTGTCTGTCAATGATCTTAGTCTAAGACATCGTCAAACTTATATCTTTTGAGTGCCCGAGAGCACTATTAGTCAGTTTAGTTGATCATACTCGTTTCCTAACGAGGATAAAAAGTTGGGTTGTTAACAGTTGTTGTGGAGCTCACAATGGCGGCGATGATATAACTGGTGTGACCTTAAATGTCGACCCCCGTTGTTTGGAGGGAAATAATATTTAAATCCATGTTAAGTTCAGTCAGGCCCTCTCTAGCAGGGAAATGAATAGTTAAAGGCTGTTAACAGGGATGTAGAGTCATAGCCAGACAAATTAGCTCAATTGTGCGAAGTTTATATGTTTGTCATTACTAGAATTGTATCTGATAGTTTGACATGAAAATCCGTTTGAAGTGTCTTGGCAGTTCATGGTGCTCGTAGCACAATTTCCGATCTATTTGTGTCAGGTAAGTTGGATATAGTTTGAGCATATTATATGTTTGATTTGTAACTGTTATGGTATGTGTTTTAGAGTCGAAATTGAGTATTTTTTGCTGGTTTTTCAATTGTGCAAAAATCACTTTTTCCTTTGTTAAATTGTTCATCGGCTTTTTCCATCGTCAGGGGGCAAACTATCGAGGGCTGATTGCGGATTAATGGTAGTGAATTTTTGTTGACCGGGGATGAAAATCCCCTCAACTGGAGATAATGCGGTCGACCTTACTTAGCCTTCGGTCGCCCAAATTTTGGGACAATGTTTATGTCCTTATCTCGGATGGTCGGTTCGGTTCGATCGACCGGAGCTTTTCCAGTCTTCCAAACCTCTGTTTTGTCTTTGTTCAGTTTTCCATTTTTTCTTCCATTTTGTATCCGTTGCAGTTATGTTCTGTACTATTTTAAAGTATATTGTAAGTTATTTATGTACAGTTCGTATTAAATGCTTTGGGATTGAGAAAAAAAAATTTGAGTCCTATTTGATGCTTCATCCCAAAGGTGATCGATTTTACTGAGCTAGTTAGCTCACCCTTTATTTGTTTCCTTTTTGCAGATGAGTTCGTTGAGGGTGCCATAGATGACACCTTTGCTGAGGAGTACAAAGAGGATTTAGTGTGACCACACTTGTAATAGAAAGACTAGTGATTTCCTTTTAGTAACAATGAATATTAGTACTTCCCTTCATTATGTAAAAAACTTATGGATATTGTAACTTTCTTTTTTAAGTAATGACAACTGTTGAAGTTTCAATTTTAGTTATTGGGTTTGGTGCTCCAATGACTTGGAGTGCTGCCAGGTCATCACCTGGGTTTCGGGGTGTGACATAAGTGGTATCAGAGCAGGTCGAACCTTAGGCTTGAACATCTAGTTAGACTAAGTATGGAATGCACATATGATTGGAGCCCGAGGGTAGAGCTTGGGAATAGGACTCCAGTGTTTACTTATCGCTTCATACACTATTGCTCACATAACATTTTATGTTTAACGTTTACAACTTGATACCATGTATACTTAATTGCTATGCTATGTCTACGTCACATGTCATGTTTCATTAATTTAAGTTCTTATATGAATTACTTACTTATCGTTTTACTTTAATATATATGAACTGTTCCCGGCTATTATATGGACCCCAATTAGAAGAATGTCAGTTACTCTGATCTGCCAATTGCGGCATTTACCCGTCATGGAAAAAGAAGAGCTCGTCGTAACTATGTTGGGTCATTGAGTCAGCAGCTATAACAAAATCAGTTTCCTCCACGGGTAACGAATCGGGGAAATGAGACCGGGTATGAAGCCGAGTATGAGGCACCTTTGCCGCCCCCGCCAGTTAATGTACCACCACCGGGTAATGTTGGGACACCTTCTAAGATGGAAACTGCCTTAACTATGTTGGCACAACTCTTGCAAGCACAACATTAACATAATCAGAACTAGAACAAAGGGTTTCAGAGGGTACAAAGAGCTGGGGTAGACCCATGAACTTATTTCGAGAGAATGAAGAAGATGAGGGTGGTATCATTTGATGGTAATATGGGGTCGGACCAGGCTGAAATCTGACTAGAAGAGATTAAGGAACACTTCACTATCCTGAGGGTGCATGAGAACATTAAAATAGATGTAGTTGTAGGATTTCTTACAACCGAAGCGCCTGAATAGTGGAAGGGCGTAGGCCCTATATATGAGCAAGGGGGTCAGCTTATCACTTGGGCAAGGTTCAAGAATGCCTTCTTTGATTAGTATTTCCCCAACACCTTCAAGATGGAGCGTCTGTACCAGTTCTTTGAGCTCAAACAGATAGAGGGGATGGCAGTCTCGAGTATGCAAGTTGGTTCAATGCCTTGGGAAAATATGTTCTGCTACTATTCAAGATCCGATTACACGGACTCAAAGGTTCGTGAGAGGACTATTAGTCTGCATTAAGTGTAGGCACTCCGGTTTCCGTCCTACTACTTATATGGACGCTTACTAGAGGAGCTTGACATAGAGGATGAGTTTATGAAAATAGATGTCGATAGAGTTGTAAGAGGTCCTTTTCCACCATGACTGCGGGGCGGACTTCACGCCCCTAACACTTTTACACCGATGGCGGCTCGCAAATGGTTTGTACCCACATCGAGACAAATTAACTATTCCATGCCACTTTGGTGGAAAGCGAGGGAAAACTAGTGAGGATTGGGGGGACCAACGGCGCCACCAAATTCGTATCAGGCGACTACAAGAATTGCTCGTTATGTGTTACATTTAGTAGGAGGCATCCCTGGGGAATGCCGTTGAAAGATTGAGGGTTTCTTTAGATATGGTAAGATGGGTCACCGAGTTAGGCGGTGTACTATGCCGGAGAGAAGTTATGGTCAACCAACCACCAATTATATCAACCATCAAGGCTCGAAGTATTTTAGGAAGGGTTGTGAAGGGTATTTTGACTTAATTGTTGCATGCTAGCATTAAATTATTGCATGATTATATGTTCATTAAATGTTCAAGCATGAATTTATGTGCATGGTACGATATTATGTGCCTAATAGTTGTTGGAACATGTTTATGTGTTATATGGGTTATAATTGGGCCAATGGGCACATTTGAAGAGTTTATAAGTTTGGGGGGACTTGAGTGTAGGCTTTAGGAAGTTTTAGGGTTGATTTGTAGAGTTTTGAAAATCTTTAGAAGTGGAGGTTATGGTTGGAGAAAGGGGAGTTATCGTTGAGAGAAAGAAAGAAAGAGAAAGTGTAGAAAAAATAGAGTGATGTGTGGTTGTATGTGCAATTGACATAGCAAATGGAGTCGGAATCGAGCGTTTCTTGTTGCGTTAGAAATGTATCCGAAAGGGGCTATATTTGGGCTTTGACGAAAATTAGTTTAGGGTTTGAACCAATGAGTAATTGCAATTTTATTAGGATGAATTCTGCCATTGTTTGGAATTCGTGTTTTGTGAGTTATTTTGCTTAAGTTTGACAAGGATCCATCACCCTTGTATTTCAGCCCCTAAATCGAGCATGAAATGTCGTTTTTTGACGAATTTCTTGAATTTCTATGATTTGGATTCCATTCATGTTTTCATTGCATTTAAATTGGATGAGCATTGATGTTATTTGTAATTGCTTGTGGGTTTGATAGTTGGAATTGTTGCGTCATGGGTAATTGCTAATCGGTTGATTATTGTTTTAGAGTCTATGTGGTTTATTCTCTATTATATCTCTTGTGCAGTCGATGATACTAGTCCAGGACATCGTCAAACTTATATCTTTTGAGTGTCAGGGAACACTATCAGTCGAGTTTAGTTAATCGGACTCGATTCTTGGCGAGGATAAAAAGTTGGGTTGTTAACGGTTGTTGTGGAGCTCACAAAGGTGAGTGATGACATAACCGATGTGTCCTTAAATGTCGGCCTCGTCATTTGGAGGAAATAACTGGTGACATAACCCATGTTAAGTTCGATCAGACCCTCCTTAACAAAAAAAATGAATAATTAATGGTCATTACTGAGGGATGTAGAGTCATAAACGAGCAAATGAGCCCAATTGTGCGAATTTTATATGTTGCTCACTTCTATAATTGTATCTAATAGTTTGACATGAAAATCCGTTTGAAGTCCATGGGTAATTCATGGTGCTTTTAGCACAATTTTCGATCCGTTTGTGTCAGATAAATTGGATATAGTTTGAGCATGTTATATGTTTGATTTGTAAGTGTTATGGTATGTGTTTTAGAGTCAAAATGGGATGTTTTGGGCTGGTTTTCAATTGTGCAGAAATCGCTTTTTCATTTGTTAAATTGTTCATGAAAAGGTCTGCAACCGGCTGACCGGCGGCTTTTTCCTTCGTCCAAGGTAAACTACTAGGGCTGATTGCGGATGACTAGTAGTGGATTTCGGTCGAGCGGGATGAAAAGCCCCTCGAACGGAGATATTGCGGTCGACCTCATTTTATGTCCCGATCTCGAATGACCGGTTCGGTCGACCGGAGCTTTTCCAGTATTCCGAAACTCTGTTTTGTCTTTGTTCAGTTTTCTGTTTTGTCTTCCGTTTTGTATCTATTACAGTTATGTTCTGTACTGTTTTAAAGTATATTGTAAGTTATTTTTGTACAATTCGTATTAAATGCTTTGGGATTGGGAAAAAGTCTTTTGAGTGATATTTCGTGCTTCATCCCAAAGGTCATCGATGCTTACTGAGCTAGTTCGTTGAGGGTGCAATAGATGACACATTTGATGAGGAGTACGAAGAAGATTTAGTGTGACCACACTTGTAATAGAAATACTAGTGATTTCATTTTAATAACGTTGAACATTACTACTTCCTTTCATTATGTAAAAGACTTTTGGATATTCTAACTTTCTTTTTTAAGTAAGGAAAACTGTAGAAAGTTTCCTTTTTAGTTATTGGGTTCGGTGCTCCATTGACTTGGAGTGCTGCCAGGTCATCACCCGGGTTTCGGGGTGTGACAATTTTTTTTCTAGTTTGATTGCTTTATTTTAAAATATGTAAAAAGCAATCAAACATATGTAATAGTTATTTTTGTTAATTAAACGAATTTTAGTTTATAATGTATGTTTGATATTTTATAATTGTATAATATTTTTTATTCTATATTTAATTTAAAATTTGTAAAAACACAAAACGACAGGTTGCTGACAGAAAAAACAACGTCGTTTTATTAATTAATATGGCGGTCGCTAAGTGGTGGCAATTGGCGACGACTTTGCGACCACTTTATTTTTAATATAAAATTAAGGGTTCCTGAAAATTAAAAACGACCTCGTTCTATTAAAAATATGTGGTCGCAACGTGGTGACAAATTGCGACCGCTTAACGACCACTTTCATATTTATAATTTTGTATTTTTTTAAGAAATATATTGGTCGCTACGTGTCACAATTTTCCACTATTTTGCAGACCGCTTATCGACCACGTTGTATATTAGAAAAAACTTAAATTAAATACATAGATGGTCGCCACGTGGTCGCAAGATAAAGTTCTTTTATTCAACGACATTCAAACATCAAAAATAGTATTCGATATTTCTAAAGGAAAAGTAATCTCGGATTGTTTGATTTAGATGAATTTAATTCAACATATTTTGAAAGGAAAGAGATACATTCTCAAATATTTACGTGTAGTAGTACTAGTAGTGCTTTATCATTGTATTCTACTAAACAAATTAAGAATGTGTATGATTGAGATTCAATGATTTATTTTATGCGAGAGAGTTATAACATATTCTCAGAAGAAAAAATTTCTACAATATTATATGAGAGTAATGCAACTTGTTATATAGCTTAATTGAAAATACGATATACGAAAATAGATAGAACAAAACCAGAAGTTTTCACCAAGTTTTCTTTATTAAAAATTGTGAGATTGCTGCGCATTGTTAGAATGTGATAATCCAGGAGATTAATTTACTATAGAGTTGTATTCATTCAAGATTTTAAAAGATTATAATTGAGTTTCAAAAGTATATGGATTCTGCTGACCCTATTAATTGTTTTAACTCTATGCAGATTCTGTTAGATTGATTTATAATGATTTCTTTTGATTTATAAAGTTTATATATTATTTTCATGACACCCAAAAATAAATAAAATATTGATCCAATGATGTTAAATTCCCAAAACCCACAAATGTTTATCAGCCTTTTTTCCTTTTGAATCAAACCAGTTATTAAAAATTCAAAAAACATGGTGGTGAGTTTTTGAATTTTTGGAGATCACGAAGTTGCTGCCATCTTTGAGTTCTTCGATCAAGGTTTGTGTACTGAAATTCTTTTATTTACTTAATTAAGGTATGTTTTATGATGAGTTTTGTTTGAATGTCAGTTTCTTGAAAATTTTCATTTTCCGTATTTGATTTTATCTTTCAGGAAAATAAAATCCATGTTTGGAAAAGGGAAGCTTGTGGTTAGTTAGGAAAAATTGTTTGCTTTCTTTATTAATTTTTGTTTGAAATTGACCAGGAAGAAAATTGTAACTGAATTTTGAAGTTTTATTTTCACTTGTAAAGAAATGAGATCACTGCAAAAATTTGTAATATCACATAAAGTTACTAAAGTCTTTTCATATTCATGAGAGAAACGCAGAATCATGAGGAAAAAAAAGAGATTTCTCAATACAAATCATTGCCTAGAAATCAATCATAATCCTCCATTTAATGAAATCTATGAGAATTTGTAGAGTTTTGAATACAAAATATTTCAATAGAAAATTTACAATCTGAATTGAATACCTCTATATTTTAATGGACTTTTTAAAATATGAATTGAACATCTCTAGATTTTAATGTACTTTTAAAAATATGAAATGAATACCAATAAACTTTACAAATCCTTAAAAATCATATAGAATCTTGATTGAATACACCCACTAGAACATTATCGTCTTCAACTTTTATGAATTTGATTTATAAGATTGACATGTGTTGTATAAGGATCCTAAATGATTTATTCAACAACGGAGTAAACTATAAAGAATTATGTATTTTTTTTCTTCACTACAAAAGTTTTTTTTCTCACTAATTTTTTTTACCTAGTAATGTTTTAACGAGACATATTCTTTATCTTAAGGACTTCAAGGGGGACTAGTATTATGGAATATAACAAATACGTGGAGTTCTTAAGGATTCCATTATGTATACCTTAAATCACCATTTATAGAGGAGTTACACATGAGCTAATAACCTACTCATGATCTATTAATTATGAAATTATTCATAACTTACATTTTCTATCCCTATAAATAAAAGGATTTTGTTGATGTAAAATGACATTCACGAAATAATACAATAAGTATTTCTATTATCTCTCCTCTCTTGTTCTTTTGTTTTATAATTTATGTTTTTAGTCTTGTGGTGAAATTTATTCTAGAATTTTATCAATTTTATAACAAGAGTGAATGACTCTATTTGGACTTTAAGAATTTTTTTCTTTTCTATTTTTAGACATAAACTTTTTTGTTTGTATTTTTACAGGTTTAAACAATTTACGGAACACCCGATATAGAAAAAGTGATAGATTCTTGAAAAAAAATGGTCACGTGATTCCCGACCTGCCGATATAGGTAAGGGTAAACTTGTCATTTAAAATTATTCTTTCTAGTCCACATGACCGACCCGACCCATTTAACACTACACCTTCTCCACGGACACATTTACCATCTATCTTCTTCCCCCAGCTACCATATCCAAATCCATAGGAAATCTCTCTAAATGAACCAAACCCAACAAATGATTTCCAACATTTTCAACACACAAATCATCAACTTTACATAAAAAATAGATTGTTTAACAGATTCTATTAATAATAATAATAATTTCACAACAACCACTGTGGTTCTTCTTCGATCTTCTCTCTGTAATAAAAGGAAGGAAGTGATGGTGATGGTGATGGATACACCAGACGGGAGAAGGAATTAGATCGCAATTCAGGTTTCTAAATATGTGATCAGATTTTGTATGGGTTTGTTCAAATTTGTATTGTTCTGTTTTTGGGGTGGATTTTTTGCAAAATGGGTTTTCATTTGTGGTGTTTGAAGTAAAAATTGATGTTTTAAGAAATGGATTTTTTCTAATTTGATGATGGGTTTGGAAGAAATTTGTGGAGTTTGGGTTGTTTTAATTCATCTTGAGTTTTTGGCAATGAAGTTTCAATCGAGACGGGTTTGTTAAAATTTATGAATATTCAACTGGGTTTTAGGGGGAAAAAACTATCATTTACTCAAATCTTGGCTGGATGATGAGGTGGCTCAAAGACTATCTTTGATGGATGATGAAGAAGATGAAGTGTCGGGAGGATACTGGGTCAGTCAAGTCGGGTCGGGTAATGTGAGTTGAAATGAATGGTTTGAAATGACAAATTTATCCTTACCCAAATCGACAAGTTTTGATCACGTGCATTTTTTTGCCCGGAATATACTCATTTTTTCTATATCGGGCGTCCCACAAATTGATTAGGTTTATGAATATATAAAAATAAAGTTTATGTCCAAAAAAAGAAAAGAAAAAATTGTTAAAATCCAATTTGAGTAATTCACTCATATAACAATTCCAGTTTTTTTTTAGGAATTATGTTGCATATGATGTTATAAACACGTGGCAATGAAGATAATGAAAATTGTACTGTAATATTCTCAACATAAATTTTATTTTTTATAGTAACATTCTTTTTTCATTTGAGTGTTGTTTCTGTTATGTAATTGCATATTTAGTATGATGATAGAGACGAAAAGAAGACCGATCTCAAGAGTCCAGTAGCGAGCCCATCCCCATTCCCATTCCACAGGATAAACTTTTTTAAACGACTAGTGAAATGGCTATTTTGATTTGTAGCTTCTTTGACAGCTATGCAACGAGAAAAAAAACAATCCTAAATTTCAGAGCATATCGCCAATCCCCCCCCGCCCCCCCCACCCCCCATCCCCACCTTTGATCTTTGAGACACCACTCAAATCCGTAGTAAAGGTTATCTGCCCTTTTGCTTGAATTCACCATAATTTTTTCAAATCCTAATCCACGTGTATTGTGTATCAATATGAGTGATAATTATTCTGTATAGATATATTTGATGGCACATTTAAGGGCGTAGTTTAGCGTTCAGTCCCAATATTTTAAAACTTACTACATTGCCTCAACGAATCAGAATTTTTGAATATGCCTATGGATAGAACTATTACAACTAAACTAGATGTATACATTTTCTTTAAAAGCTTTTTTTTTTAATAAAAAGAGCAATGACCATTTTTAAATAAAATTTGTAGAAATTTGCCATTAAACTTCTTCGATGGTTAAGTTATTAGTGACGAAATATAAATTATGGAAAAAAAAAAAAAGTATAAATAGTGATTTTCTAATTAATGATCTTCCATCTTATGCTATGACAAATAATCGTTCATATCCATGTATGTTTTTTATTCGTGTGTTCAACCACTCACAATTCACCATTATATATAATTAGAAGAAATCTCCACATGACGAATTTTAAGTGGTTGGACATAGAAAAGAGAATATACATGGATATGAATGCAGACGATTTTCACCCTTATGATATAACTAATATTGAGAAAATATGTATCAAGGGAATAGTTAAATTGGCTAGGATAAATTTTTTTTTAGATGATCAGTTGTTTAATACATATCTCTTATCTTTAATGTATCATAAAGGTTATTTTTAGTATGATCATAAATATTTTTTTTATTTCAAGAAAAACATGAAAAAAGATTTAAGGGAGGTTTTGCTGTAACTTTTTTATTTCTTCGGTTAATACTGTAACTTTTTTGTTTTTGCTAAATAATATTAATGTTGTAATATTGATGATAGTTATATACAGGGTAAAAAGTGCATACGCCCTCTAAACTTTTTTTTAAAGATTAATTTATTTTTGCCCAATTTGCCACCATTTTTTATCATGTGAGTGTCACATGGACACATTTCGTTATTATTTAACGGAGAAATTGGATGGAAGGGGCACCATTGATACTTCAAAAAAGTTTAAGGTCAATCACTTGTCGTTTTTTAGTTGAGGGTCAAAAATCAAAATCTGAGATAGTTTAGGGGACGTGGCACTTTTTACCCTTATATATATTCTCATTTTTTTAACAGACTTAGTTATATATATTCTCAAGATTTCTTAAAAAAAATTGTACAAAGCCAAATACATATATTCCATTCCAAATCTGAACATAATTAGGGGGGTGTATTCAATGTAGAATCTATAGGATTTTTAAGGATTTTTAAAGTCTATTCAATTTGAATTTTAAAAAGTCCAATGAAATCTAGAGGTATTCAATTTAGATTTTAAAAATATTTTAAAAAGTCCATTAAAATCTAGAGGTATTCAATTTAGATTATGAAAAGTCCATTAAAATCTAGAGGTATTCAAAACTCTATAGATTTTCATAGATTTCATTAAAGTTAGGATTTTGATGGATTTCCTAGGCTTAAATGTGTATTGTGAAATCTCTTCTAATTCCTTAAGATTTTGATTTTCTCTCATTAATATTAAAATTAAATGTATTTGATTACAATTTTTTTAGTGATCTCATTTCTATAAAATTATAAGAAAAATAAAGAAATGTCCAAACTAAAAAAAATGAGAATTTTTTAACATCGTTAGAAAACTCAATATGAAATGTTTATTTCCCAAAAAACAAGATTTATTGTCATAATATCCAAACAATTTTCTTCTTAATCATCTTCAAATAGAAATTAAAGAAAGCAAACAATTTCTTCTATTTAACAACAAATTTCTATTTTCAAACATAGATTTCATTTCCTCTTAAATAGAAAATCAAAGGAAAAAAGAGTTGAAACAAAACATATCTTAATTAAACTAAAGAAAAAAATAACAATAAGTAAATTATACAAACCTTGAACAAATAAATCAAAAAAAGTCGCAGTTACGTGATCTAAAAAAAAATCAAAGATAATCACCAAACTTTATAAATTTTTAACAAAATGATTTAATTAAAAAAAAAAGATTGATAAACATATGTTGATTTTAGATGTTCAACACCCCGCTGGATCTGAATAATATACCATTGTATAAGCATTTTCTTTATTTCTTGGTGTTATTCAAATAATCTATAGACTTTATAAATCAAAAGAAATCCTGATAAATCAATCTAATAGAATCTGATAGAATCTGTGTAGACTCTGCATAGAGTTAAAACAGTCCCTAAAGTCAGCAGAATCCATAGACTTTTGAAAATCAGTTAAAATCTTTTAAAATTCAGATTGAATACACCCCCTTAATAGATACTAATAAAATCAACATTTTAAAATTTCAACTAAGAAGTTCTATTTCAAATTTTGTACAAAGGAATTATATTCTTTAGAAGGAACATAAAAAACAAGGGTAAAAAGCGCTCACGCTACCTAAACTATTTCGTTTTTGATTTTTGACTCTCAACTAAAAACGGTCAAGTTTTTACCCCATAAACTATTTCGCTTTTGGTTTTTGACCATCCATCCATATTCTCCGTTACATCATAATCTGAAGTCCAAAAAATGGGGGCATTTTTGGGTAATCAGTAAAAGATCCTAAAATTTTTGTTTAAGAACCTATTATTTCGACGAGAAAAGAGAAGTCGCCGGTGAGAACAATGTGATGTAAAGTTTTGAAGCTCGGGTACTACTCCTCTTCTCCAACCATCAACTGTAAATTCCAACCTCTAAAAAAAAATTTAAAAAGGCCCTTTTTTTTCCCTTTAAATTTAATTCTATTTATTATGAATGATATGATTTTCCCAAAATGCCCCTCATTTTTTTGGGACTTAGTCATGATGTAACTGAGAATATGGATGGAAGGTCAAAAATAAAAAACCGAAATAGTTTAAGGGGTAAAACTTGACTGTTTTTAGTTGAGGGTCAAAACCCAAAAAAGGAAATAGTTTAGGGGGCATCAGCGCTTTTTACCCTAAAAACAACATAACAGTTAATATTTATATTTGGAAGTTAATTTGAAACATAAACAATTTTTTTTTTTTTGTTTTTGTATCTCAATCATAAAGAAATTGAAAATAGAACAATAACATTCCATTAAAATAAAGGAAAAAAATATAAAACTAAATAATGAACGGTGTGAAGGCTCCGAGTGGTGGATATCATCACGTGGCCTCTGTGACTCTATCGTAACCTCCTAAGAAAATCATTAGACACTAATCAACCAAGATTTTTTCCCAACTAAAATAATACTACAAATTAACGATCTTGGAATACCCATATTACCCTTCCCCCTCATTAAATTCTCCGCCATTAACTCCTCAGGTTCTCTCGTAAATTTACCCAAAAACAAATGGCTAAAAATAACTCAAGTTTCATATTATAAAATTCCTTCACTTCCATTAGCAGTGGCATTTCAGCAGCTCTCATCCTCACAGAGCAGAGCAGAGCAGAGACAGTGTGAGGGTGTGGGAATTGCTGAGTTCCGACGACGGCGATTGCGACGGCGAAATTGTCATTTTCAATGGCAGCGATTGGATCATCGGTCTCTGCTTATCGCGGTATTGCGCGTGATAGTGATGACTCTGATGTTTGCAGAGCTGTCCGGAAGCTTTCATTCGCTTCCTCGAATGTTTTGGGAGACAAATTGACAGTTTCCAAATCTGGAAATTGTAGACGAGGCCGTTCGGAATCTAGGAAGCCGTTGATTGTGTCTCCGAAGGCAGTTTCTGATTCTCAGAACTCCCAGACATGTCTAGACCCTGATGCTAGTCGTGTAAGTTAAATTTCCATTTAATTACTATGATTTGTGCATAATTAGTGAATTTTGTGTTGATTTTGTTAATTTTGCCTTCAAAAACACTAACAGTGCTGTATTTGCTTGATAATATCTATTTAATTTATTTATTTGAGATGAATTGCGAAATTGATGTCGAAGTTTTGAACTTTAGTGCTGCTAGGGTCGGTTTATGAGATGATGGAAAAGAAATAGAAAACGTGATTTAACTTCGTTTTGAAGTTAGTTATTTGTGCTTTTAGATCCAGATCTGCGTTATCTCTCTTGCTGTGTGCAATTACCTATGTAGGACTTTATGTGTGTATATGTAATTTTATATGTGCACGTACTTCCATGTGTGTAAACGTGATTGAACTTAGAATTTCTGAACTTTGATCTGAGCATTTCATGCAGGGAACTGAATCTACTTTCTTCAAGCTATGGGCAAATGGACAATAGAGTTTGTCCACTATGAATTTTTTTCAAAACACTGCTTTTGATTTTTTACTTTTAAATAATATAATATATGTACGTTATTGTATGTAGTCCAGATTCATCGACATCAGTATAGAGATAGTTTTTCTGTTGATGTGGATGAATTTGGACCACATATAAGAATTTTCCTTATTGTATTTGTAGGTGGCTTCTACAGTAGTTAGTTAAAAAGGTTTAAACCGTATCAAATGATAACCCATAATTGCTTATACGATAGTTTCTTATACAGCCATTAGCAAATGCAGAATTGAGCTCAAGTTATTTTTATCCTTTTCTTTGTTCTGGGTAGCAGATTATACCAGCAATTCTGGCTCCATTGATCTCTGAATGAAATTTTTTAGTCATCTTGATTTTTTTGCTATGTTATTGTACAGAGTGTCTTGGGAATTATTCTTGGAGGTGGAGCTGGGACCAGGCTTTACCCACTAACAAAAAAGAGGGCAAAGCCAGCCGTTCCTCTGGGAGCAAATTATCGATTAATTGACATCCCTGTCAGCAATTGCTTGAATAGTAACATCTCAAAGATCTACGTTCTTACACAATTTAACTCTGCATCTCTCAATCGTCACCTTTCACGGGCATATGCTAATAACATGGGTGGTTATAAGAATGAAGGGTTTGTTGAGGTTCTTGCAGCTCAGCAAAGTCCAGAAAACCCTAATTGGTTCCAGGTATGGATCTCATTGAAGATCATGATTCTGGTTTGCTTGAGAAGTTGAATATATGTCAGAATAAGTCTTTTATCCGGGGTTAATTTTGTTGAATATCACGACATAATGCAGCCTTGAGTTGAACTAACCACCTAACTCTTCCATATGCTACTGAAATTAGTGACTTCTAGGTGATTAGATTTATCTATTAAATCAATTAGGTCATGAGTGGATCTGCAATGCACTTTCATGCTGTAACCAGATGCACTGCCTATGTTTAGGGTACAGCTGATGCTGTGAGGCAGTATTTATGGCTGTTTGAGGAGCACAATGTTCTTGAGTTCTTGGTTCTAGCTGGAGACCATTTGTACAGGATGGATTATGAGAAATTCATTCAAGCGCACAGAGAAACAGATGCTGATATTACTGTTGCTGCCTTGCCAATGGATGAAAAACGTGCCACTGCATTTGGTCTCATGAAGATTGATGAAGAAGGGCGTATTATTGAATTTGCGAGAAAAAACCAAAAGGAGATCAATTGAAAGCAATGAAGGTATGCATTTGAAGCAGTGTGTGGAACTGCTTTATGACGTACATTATTAGTTTAAAAGTTTTCAAATAATCTCCTCGTAAACCTCCTTTCAGGTGGATACTACAATTCTAGGTCTTGATGACGAAAGAGCCAAAGAGATGCCCTACATTGCCAGTATGGGTATATACGTTGTCAGTAAAAATGTAATGACAGACTTGCTCAGAGACAAGTTCCCTGGAGCTAATGATTTTGGTAGTGAAGTTATACCTGGTGCCACATCAATTGGATTGAGGGTATGCTCGCTCAACGCCATCATTTTTCCCATCTACCTCCTATGAGAGATTTGGCTGAGAAATGTCGTTCTTTATATCAGTTTAGGATAGCCTACCTTATTGGCGTTGAATTATAAGCGGAAATAGCTAATCTGCTTATTAATTCCCTCACTGTTAAAATATTTGGCTTGCCGAATCTGCTTATTAGTTCCCTCGCTGTTAAAATATTTGGCTTGCCAAATGTAGAAACTTGTGCAAGATAAAATTTTGTGTTCATGAAAAATATCCCGCATTTGATTCAATTTGACACTTCAGTTGTCACTTCTCTCATACAGGTGCAAGCTTATTTATATGACGGTTACTGGGAAGACATTGGTACAATTGAAGCCTTCTACAATGCTAACTTGGGAATCACAAAAAAACCCAGTGCCAGATTTCAGGTTCGCTTTTACTACGTATGGGGGTGATCTCTGCAAAGTGTTGGTGGGTTTTATGCTGTTGCTCTACTTCTATAGTAAATTTCTAACTGGGATTTCTTTCTTCTTAGCAGTTTCTATGACCGGTCAGCTCCAATCTACACACAGCCTCGATATTTACCTCCCTCAAAGATGCTTGATGCTGATGTCACAGATAGTGTCATTGGTGAAGGTTGTGTAATCAAGGTAACATTCCTTCTAAAGCGATAACTAAGTTGAGACTCATTTTTCTGGTTAATAATTGCAGTTCAGCTCTCTGTGTCTGGGTGTCAGAATTTATGCATTATCTGCTCCTTCTGACTTGCTTTAAAGCCATTAATTCTTCATTAGATTTTCGTAATATCTCTGTGCTCAAAGTTTAAGTGATTTTTTGTGGTATTGTTGTGCAGGAATTGAATGTTAGTGAAACTGAGCATAGATAATCTTCAATTGTTTTAAAGTCCTGACCCTTCATGTTGTTTCTTTTTGCAGAATTGTAAAATTCACCATTCTGTGGTTGGGCTAAGGTCATGCATATCAGAAGGAGCACTTATAGAAGATTCACTACTGATGGGTGCAGATTATTATGAGGTAAATGCTAGAAAGTAAAATTAGAAATACAAAATGTTTTTTCAGCAAAGTCCATTCTCTGGACTGACTGGTGCCATCTTCTGCTCATTCTTTCCTTTGCCAACTAAAATCTTAATTTGCTATACTTGATCCAGACCGATGCTGACAGGAAGTTTCTGGCTGCAAAGGGTAGTGTCCCAATTGGTATTGGGAAGAACTCCCACATCAAGAGAGCAATCATTGACAAAAATGCTCGTATTGGCGATAACGTAAAGGTACATATTTCCTATATGCATGTATTGCCACTGTGTTGCACGTGTAGTAGGTTATCCTACAGCCCAACTAGCTGCATGTACACGTGTGCGGAAAATTCAGTGTTTACCCGTTTCATGTATCCTCGTTACTCAACCATTGTTATTTGTCCTCAAAGCATGAATCTCAGTTATAGATTGAATTTCGTTTTACAGATAGTTAACAGTGACAATGTTCAAGAAGCAGCTCGAGAAACGGATGGATACTTCATCAAGAGTGGGATAGTCACTGTCATCAAGGATGCTTTGATTCCTTGTGGAACCGTCATCTAGAGATTTTGACATCTTGATGCGTCACTTCTGGGTGGATTTCCCTCTTCTGACCTTTTGGCCTAAAAGTGACTGCAGATGCTATAGGAAGCCAACCTTTGCTTTACTAAGCTTACCTGTACGATATAAATGTATATGCAGCTGAGGATAATAGTCTGATTTGCATAATGGAGTATGTTCCATTGCTCAACCCTGCTGTAAAGACCTTTCTTTTAATAGTAATAATTAATAAAGATCTTTTCATGTTTATTCACACCCTTATAGGAGTGTTCATTGGGTTTTGTAAAGACCGGTTTAATTATTCGGTTTTTTTAGAATTCAAACCGTTTTAATCCTTAAATCGAATTTTGTTAAACTAAAATTATTTCGATTTGGTTAAACAAAATATTCACTTTGGATGCCACTTCTTTCGAAACCAATTTAATTCTAAATTGTCGAATCAAATACCAATTGGATTAGCAAAGTTTGAAATCTTAATTTATAAAGAAAGAGCAATAAGAAGGAAAAAGTAATAAATCTTATAATTTTACATAACCTAGCTCAGTTTGGTTTGGTTTAAAATTCTCAAATTCAAATTTAAACCAAAAAAAAAAAAAAAAAAACAGGTCTTATTATCCTTATTAATCAAATCATATTAGTCAAACATTGAACCAAACACAAAATTTAAATTCGTTTCATTTCGTTTTACAAACTTTATAATCTAGGTGCTGTGCATGGGAGAGAATATTTTAATTTATTATTGATATGAAAGTGGATAAATTGTTTGATATGTAAGGAAACGTAAAGACGTAAAGTCTTTCATCTCCTTGAGGAGATCAAAAGTTTCCTTCCTCATTAAGTGGTTATTATTTGGAACATTGTAACTTATTAATATGCTAGTTCAAGAGGTTAGAGTTTTAATTCCCCTCATTATTGACCTTGATGGACGGTCAAGATTAAGTTTAAAGGTTTGGGATTCGGTCCTCTCTCTACCTATAAATAATAGTCTTTGTCCATCACAAAGGTGAAATTTTTTATCTTGGTAGAATACTAAGTTTATAAGTTACATCCAAACCAATGAGTGCAGTACACGTAGGAAAGAGAATTGATATAAGTTCAATTCTCTTTCATACGTGTACTGTATTGATTGGCTTGGATATAAGTTTTAAACTTAGTAGCCTACCAAGATAAAACTACTCAATATCTGAAAGTATTTACATACAACACATAAAGTTTATAGGCAAAGAGAGAGAAATCGTTTCTCCATTTTGTAGCAGTTGATAGCATCAAAAGTTCTTTGCATCAGAATGTCTGGAGGTATGTTTTAATCTTATTGTGTATATATATTATGTTTGTGATGATCATGTTATTTTAAGATCTTAGGGTTCATGTTATGTTTTAAGAATATTTAACGTGTGGTATCAGAGCCTGTTTAGAATGCATGATTATCCTTTAATGGATTTTATATACATTAAAACATATTAGCATGTATAGATCTACTATTGTTTATATTTTGCGGCATATCTCGATCCAACTATTATAGCCTGCATGTGAGTTTATTTAATTCTGCAATTATAACTTTGGGCATGAATGTTTGATAGTGATTATGAATTTAAATTCTGCAATTTTATTGTGTAAAGCAGTTTTCGATCATTATGTAAATAATATATATATATATATATATATATATATATTTATTTATTTATTTATTTATTTTACATCAGTTGTTATTTTCGCTAACAGTTGTTGTTTTATTTTGTAACAACTGTTATTTTTCGCATACTAACACAACTGTTAATTTTTGTTAATAGCTGTTATATTATTTAGAAACAGCTGTTATTATGTTTTCACCAATAGTTGTTATATTATTTAGTAACAGCTGTTATTATGTTTTCACTAATAGTTGTTTATCATTTTCTTAACAGCTGTTATTTTATTTCTCTAACATTTGTTATATCATTTACGTAACAACTGTTATTATGTTTTCACTAACAGTTGTTAAATTCGTTAATTTAACAACTGTTAGTGAAAACATAATAACAGTTGTTACGTAAATGATAATAATTTTTTTTTATTATTATTTAGAAATCACATAATGTAAACTATTGCATGTTTATGGTTAAATCTATAACAGTGGATTTAACATTATGTATATTAATTTTAGTTATTTTATAAATACCATCTTACGTGAATAATCTATATTGATCAAATACATGAATTTATTTTCGTCCACAGACAAATAATATTCATATATTTGAACAATAATAAAGGACATTATTGAATATATATGTTCATTATGATATTTGAATATAATGACCCTAAATGGTATCATGAATATAATTTTAGGTGACTACCCACAGGAGAACCTAGAATTATATTATTTATGTTCAATATAATTGTATGTGTTGTTTTAAGCCTAAAATTCTTGTATCCACATTTGCAGTTAGTATTCCATCAACTCTTAATTCATATGCTACGTCTATAATTAAACTCAATGGAACAAACTACTCAGAATGGAGAGAGCAAGTTGAGTTTTCCTTGGGAGTACTTGAATTGGATATGGTTCTCCTTAAAGAGAAGCCAGTTCCACTTACTGACGTCAGTACCACCGAGGAAAACAAACTCCATAATGATTGGGATAGATCTAACAGACTAAGCATGATGTTTATAAGAGTGGTGATTGACACCAATATTAAAACCACCCTACCCACAACTGAGAGTGCAAAATAATATTTGCAAGCCATTGAAGACCGGTTCAGGACTGCAGATAAATCCCATGCGGGAAAACTTATGGCAGATATTGTTACCATGAAGTTTGATGGTTCTCGCCCAATGAGTGCTCATGTCATTGAAATGATTAACCTTGCTACCAAACTTAAGAATTTGGGATTGGTTATGGATGATGCTTTTCTAGTCCAATTCATCCTGACTAGCTTACCTCCTCAGTATGAACCATTCAAAATTCATTACAACACTATTACGGAAAAGTGGAGTTTGAATGAATTGACTAACAAATTGGTTCAAGAGGAGTCTAGGCAAGGATCGCAAGGTATTAAAGTTGCTCATTTCATTCAAGGAGCTGGAAAACAAACTGGGAGAAAGAATAACTCAGTTAATAAAAGAGCACCACCCAAATCTGATGAGTCTACTCAATCATCTAAAAAGAAAAACAAGGATGACGTTTGCAGGTTCTGCAAGAAATCTGGACATTTTCAGGCAGGCTGCGTTAAGCGTAAAGCATGGTTCGAAAAGAAAGGTAACCCTATGGGTTTCGTAAGTCATTTTGAATCAAATCTCACTAATGTACCTTCTTCTACTTGGTGGATAGATACTGGTGCTAACGTTCATGTTTCGAATTCAATGCAGGGATTCATTATGATCCAAACTATAAACCCAAGTGATAATTTTATTTTCATGGGGAATAAAGACAAAGCTCCAGTTAAAGCTATTGGAACTTTTCGTCTTATTTTAGATAGCGGTTACGAGTTAGACTTATGCCAAGCTCTTTATGTTCCGTCTATTTCCCGTAATTTGATTTTTGTAAGCGTACTTGATAAGTTTGGATATTCATTTGAAGTAGGAAAGGACAATTTTAGCTTATTTAAAAATTCTAGCATTATTGATTCTGGGATTTTGATTGATGGATTTTATAAACTTCATCTTAAATATCAAGTTGCTGAAACCCATTTAACCTTGCATAATAAAGAAACAAAACGTGAGTAATCAAAAAATGACTCTTACTTCTTGTGGCATAAAAGACTAGGTCATATATCTAGTGAAGAATTAAAAGATTAGTAAAAGACGGTGTCCTTACGGACATAGATTTTACTAACATTACAGTATGTGTTGATTGTATTAAAGGAAAAACAACCAAAAACACAAAGAAAGGAGCCACAAGAAGTACACATATTCTTGAAATAATACATACAGATATTTGTGGACCTTTTGATGTTCCAACTTTTGGAGGAAAGAAATATTTCATTACCTTTATTGATGATTATTCACGTTATTGCTATCTTTTTCTATTGCATGACAAATCTCAGTCTGTGGATGCTGTACAAGTATTCATTACTAAAGTCGAAAGGCAACTAGAAAGAAAAGTGAAAATCATTAGGTCTGATAGAGGTGGTGAATTCTATGGAAGGTATGATGAAACATGACAACATCCTGGACCTTTTGCTAAACTTCTCCAAAAACTTGGAATTGTTGCCCAATACACAACGCCTGGTTCTCCATGGCAGAGCGGTGTAGCTGAAAGGCGAAATCGTACATATATGGAAATGGTTAGATCCATGATGAGTCATGCCAATTTACCTATATCCTTGTGGATGGATGCATTATGAACAACTGTTTATATCTTAAATAAGGTTCCTAGTAAGGTCGTTCCATAGACACCTTTTGAACTTTGGAAATGATGGAAACCTAGTTTAAGACATTTCCAAATATGGGGTTGCCCAGTTGAAGCTAGAATATACAACCCACATGAAAGGAAATTAAATTTTAAAACAATCAGTGGTTACTTTATAGGTTACCCTGAAAAATCTAAAGGATATAGATTTTATTGTCCTAACCATAGTACGAGAATTGTTGAAACCGGTAATGCCAGATTCTATGAGAATGGTGAAATCAGTGGGAGTACAAAACAACAAGAAGTAATCATTCAGGAAATAAGGGTACCCATCATTTTACCCTCAATTCCGAAGGTTATTGGGAATTCTTCCATTGATGAACACACTCACAATGCGGAAACCCCAATAAATGATTATCAATTCCACAACGAGATTATCACAAATCATAATGTTAGTGAAGCAACACCGGAACCAGCCTTAAGAAGATCTCAAAGACAAAAGAGATCGGCTATTTCCGATGATTACATGCTTTACTTAATAGAATCTGAAAGGACTAAAGATCCGATTTCTTATTCACAAGCCATTAAGGACGTTAATTCTTCTAAATGGATTGATGCCATGAAAAATGAATTGAAATCTATGGAAAATAATCAAGTATGGAACTCGTTCTATTGCCTCCAGGACACAATGCCATTGGCAATAAATGGGTCTTTAAGACCAAACGTGACCACAGAGGTTCAATTGAATGATATAAAGCTAGACTTGTTTTCAAAGGTTTTAATCAGAAAGAAGGCATTGATTATATTGAGACTTTTGCTCCTGTTTCCAGGAAAGATTCTCTTAGAATTATCATGACATTAATAGCTCATTATGATCTTGAACTACATCAAATGGATGTGAAAACCGCCTTTCTAAATGGAGACTTAGAAGAAGAAGTCTACTTGAGTCAATCTGAGGGCTTCATAATTGAAGGACAGGAAGACATGGTCTGCAAACTTAAAAAAATCAATTTATGGACTGAAACAAGCTTCCAGACACTGGTATCTAAAATTTCATGAAATCATTACAACTTTCGGCTTCACTGAAAATATAGTTGACTCTTACATATATCTCAAGTTCAGTGGGAGCAAGTTCATATTTTTGGTTCTGTATGTTGATGACATATTATTAGCAAGCAGTGACCTTGGTTTATTACGTGAAACTAAGGATTATCTCTCAAAGAATTTTGAAATGAAAGATATGGGTGAGGCTTCCTATGTGATAGGAATTGAAATATTCTGTGATAGATCACAAGGACTTTTAGGATTATCTCAGAAAGCATATATTGACAAAGTTCTTGAGAGATTTAGAATGTCGACTTGTTCTACTAGTCCAGTGTCACTGCATAAAGGAGACAAACTTGTTCTTGAGCAGTGCCCCAAGACTCCTATGGAACAAGAAGAAATGACAAAGTATCCTTATGCATCTCTTGTGGGAAGTTTGATGTATGCACAGGTCTGTACCCGACCTGATATCAGTCACGCTGTTGGTATGCTGGGTAGATTTCAAAGTAACCCAGGAATCGCTCATTGGAAAGCTGCAAAGAAAGTACTGAGATACCTAAAGGGAACAAGGAATTACATGCTCACATATAGAAAATCAAGTCACCCACAGGTGACTGGTTATTTCGATTCAAACCTTGCTGGATGTCCTGACACCGGGATTTGTACTCTTGGCTATGTGTATCTCTTATGTGGAGGTGCCATTTCATGGAAAAGCCAAAAATCTGATTTACTGTTCGGATCCACCATGATGGCTGAATACGTGGCATGTTATGAGGCTTCAATTCAGGGAACATGGTTGCGTAATTTTGTCTCACAGTTTGACGCTTTAAGTTTTATCTCTAAGCCATTAACTGTTTATTGCGACAATGAAGCTGCAATCTTTTTCTCCAAGCATGATAGGATAACGAAGGGTTCAAAACACATGGACCTTAAATACCTATTACTGAAGCAAGATGTTAGACTAAAGAAAATTGTCGTTGAGTCCATAAGTACAAATTTACAAGTGGCAGACATATTCACGAAAGGACTACCTTCACTGACTTTTCATAAACATACTGAAAGCATGGGTCTTGAAGATAGTTCCTAATATCCTATTCTGCAATTTAAGTTGTACTTATGCATGACAATTATTGAGCTCTTAATAAATTTTAACATATGCTATTTCTGTTTTCTAATGTGTACACAATTATGTTTAGATGAATGACAACAGAAACAGTCTTTACTTAAAGATATTATGTGACCATTAAGTTAAACTCATTTACGGTCTAGTTATGAAAGTTGTCTAATTTGTAGTACATGGAAGTAAGCACGTTGCAAAATAATGTGTGCACGCCATGACTCTTATTGACCACTAGATTAACCAAGACACTTATGATAACTGACTAAAGAAGAATTTAGCATATTATGCGCGCTTAATGATCTTAATAAGATTACACTAATGGATATTCCAAAAGACCAAGTGGGGAGAATGTAAGGAAACGTAAAGACGTAAAGTCTTTCATCTCCTTGAGGAGATCAAAAGTTTCCTTCTTCATTAAGTGGTCATTATTCGGAACATTGTAACTTATTAATATGCTAGTTCAAGAGGTTAGAGTTTTAATTCCCCTCATTATTGACCTTAATGGATGGTCAAGATTAAGTTTAAAGGTTTGGGATTCGGTCCTCTCTCTACCTATAAATAATAGTCTTTGTCCATCACAAAGGTTATCTGAAAGTATTTACATACAACACATAAAGTTTATAGGAAAAGAGAGAGAAATTGTTTCTCCATTTTGTAGCAGTTGATAGCATCAAAAGTTCTTTGCATCAGAATGTCTGGAGGTATGTTTTAATCTTATTGTGTATGTATGTTTGTGATGATCATGTTATTTTAAGATTTTAGGGTTCATGTTATGTTTTAAGAATATTTAACATAATACTTATATATATATATTTTTTTTTTATCTGTATAATATGCGATTTACGAGAATTGTTTCTTTTATAATATATGATGATATTCCTTGCCAATATATGATTGTTTATTTTTCCTAACTTTGTTTGTTAAATTTATTTATTAATTAGTTATGAAATTCTCTTTGATATTGTTTGTCTTTTAATGGAAAATAATTTTTATTTTCACTCTAAATATATAAAAGGGGGGAAATCACGTGTTATTATTGCCAAGAAAGAATCCGAAATCATATAGACATTTTTTTTTATGGAAGCCCAACTGGGCGTACATCCTAAGAGGGGAGAGAGTAGGAAAAAATAATCCTAGAAAGGGAGACAATTAAAACAAATCCTATGCGCGGGGAGGGTATCGAACCCACAACTTTGGGGTCGTAGGTAGGCCGTCGCCCCACTGGGCTAAGGACCTTGTGATACAGACATTCTTCTGCTACTGCATATTTTGAGTGAAACCCCAATCAAAGACTTTTTTATACAAAATCGATATTGTGATTTTTTTTCTTTTCTTTTTTACCTATCAAATTACCCTTTTAACCTTTTAGTATTATAATTGAGCCGTTGTTAGTTATAAATATCCCGGGCCTTATTTTAAAACGAAAACTCACTACAAGAGTCTGATATTAAAGTAAACCCTTGGGCGAACAATTTTCATAATTTAAGACTTGACATAAACAATAAATCTTTCCTTATGATTGATTCTCTTCAGTTTTATCCTGAGAGTTTTTTTTTTTTTAATCTTTTTACGAATTATTACTCTTTTTAAAAACATTTTTGACACGTTTAATACGATGTGTATAATACAATGTATAATGTTCTCACACATCCTATTTCTTTTTTTATTATAAAATATGTACCTTATTTATTTCTATTTTATTAAGCAACATCATTTTCCTTTTTTAAGATGGTTTATTATATGGAAGAAATTATTTTTAGTAATTATTTTTGTTTTTATAAGATGACTTGTTATATGTCGAAATTGGTTTTAGTATGTAAGTTCCAACGGAAAAATAGTCTATTTGGTCCTAAATGTATTTTGAGTTTGAGTTTAATGTCCTGTTAGTTTGATTTTGACTTTTAAGATCATGTGTGTATTTTCGATCTACTAGTAGAGGATTTCCGTTCAATTTTTTGTCAATTTTCCGTTAATCTAGTCATGTGCTCACACATGAGGTATTTTAAAGGTATTTCAGATATTTCACACAAGAAAAAAATTTTAGGTACTCAATTCTTAAACAAAAATAATTATGAATACCAAATTTAAATAATCAAAAAAATCATAAACTCATCCACCTTCATCTTCATCCTCTTACATTTCTCAACCACCACCATCACCGCCGCCAACTACCAAGCCCACCGCCGCTGTCTTTTCGCCAACACCATCTCCCTGTCATTCTTCATCTTGAGGCGGAGAACGTTATTTAAAAAAAATTATTCCATCTTCTCAATTTATACTCTCACAGATTGGAGATCTATCTAACCAAAATAAATAAATAATACTACCTCTATTCCTAAATATAAAACTTTCATCAAATGTTGCAAAAATTAAGAAAACAAAAATTAAGATGTTTTTATAATTAAAATATCAATATTAATCTTTTAAATAGAATTAGTGATATACAAGTCATATTTAAGAAAGTAATATTGGTATTTTAATTTTAAAAAATCTTAATTTTTGTTTTCTTAATTTTCGCAACATTTAATTAAAGTGTTATATTTATGAATTGAGGGAGTAATAAATTTAATAAAAACACCTCCAACTACAACGACATCCTTCCATTCTATATCCCATAAAATTGAGATCTTCATATCCTCTTGGAGGCACTAAAGAAGAACGAAAACGAGACATCTCAGATATGACTCCGAATAGCTCCAGTAGATCTACATAAAATTGTCATCATCATATATCCTCTCCATCACCAACTCCGAGCAATCCAGGAGGAAATAGGAAGAGCGGAAGAAAGATTTCCCCGGCAAATGAAAGCTTATTTGTTTCAATTTCTGGATAATAATCTGTTAAATATATATAAAACATAACATGAACCTAAGATCTAGAATCACATGATTATCACAAATATAATATTATATATAATAAGATTAAAACATACCTCTAGACATTCTGATGCAAGGAGCTTATGATGCTATAAACTACTACAAAATGGAGAAAAAGCGATTTCTTTTTTCTTTGCCTATAAACTTAATACGTGTTGTATGTAATGACTTTTTAGTTAACCTTTGTGATGAACAAAGACTTTTATCTATAGGTAGAGAAATGACCGAATTCCATATTTTTAGGCTTAATCTTGACCGTCTATCTAGGTCAATAATGAGGGGAAAATTTATACTCTAGATTGTAACCTCTTGAACTAGTTTATTAGCATATTAATAAGAAACAATTTTCCAAATAATGACCACATAATGAGGAAGGAAACTTTTGATCTTTTCAAAAAGGAAGGAAACATTTGATCTTCTTAAGGAAAATATTACGTTTCCTTACAGTCTCTCACTTGGTCGATTGGAATATCCATTAGTGTTTTTCCGATTAAGATCATTAAGCGCGCATGATATGATAAACACTTCTTTAGTCGGTTATCATACGTGTCTTGGCTAATCTAGTGGTCAATATGAGTCATGACGTGTGCACATTATTTTGCAACGTGCTTACTTCCATGTACTACAAAATTGACAACTTTCATAACTAGACCGTAAATGAGTTTAACTTAATGGTCACATAATGTCTTTAAGTAAAGATCATGTCATTATAATTCATCTAAATATAAGTGTGTACACATTATAAAACAGAAATAGCAGATGTGAAAATGTATTAAGAGCTCAATAATTGTTATGCATAAGTACAAAATCAATTGCATAAGAGGAAATTATGTACTATCTTCAAGACCCATGCTTTCAATATGTTTCTGAAAAGTCAGTGAAGGTAGTCCTTTCGTGAAAATATCTGCCACTTGTAAGTTTGTACTTATGGACTCAACGACAATTTTCTTTAGTCTAACATCTTGCTTGATAACGTTATCCTGTCATGCTTGGAGAGAAAAATTGCGACTTCATTGTCGCGATGAAACAATTAATGCCTTAGACATAAAACTTAAAGCATCAAAATGTGAGACAAAATTACGCAACCATGTTCCCTAAATTCGACCTTATAACTTGCCACGTATTCGACCATCATTGTGGATCCGAAAAGCAAATCAGATTTCTGGCTTTTCCATGATATTGCACCTCCACATAGCCAAGAGTACAAATCCTGGTGTCTGGACATCCAGTTAGGTCTGAATCTGAATAACCAGTCACCTGTGGGTGACTTGATTTTCTGTATGTGAGCATGTAATTTCTTGTTCCTTTTAGGTATTTCCGTACTTTCTTTGCAGCTTTCCAATGAGCGATTCTTGTGTTTCTTTAAAATCTACCCAGCATACCAACAACGTGACTAATATCAAGTCTAGTACAGACCTGTGCATACATCAAACTTTTCACAAGAGATGCATAAGGATACTTTGTCATTTCTTCTTGTTCCATAGGAGTCTTAGGACACTGCTCAAGAACAAGTTTGTCTCCTTTATGCAGTGGGACGGGACTAGTGGAACAAGTCGCCATCCCAAATCTCTCAAGCACTTTGTCAAGATATGTTTTCTGAGACAATAGTAAAAGTCCTTGTGATCTATCACGAAATATTTCTATTCCTATCACATAGGAAGCCTCACCCATATCTTTCATTTCAAAATTCTTGGAGAGATAATCCTTAGTTTCACGTGATAAACCAAGGTCACTGCTAGAAAATAATATGTCATCAACATACAGAACTAAAAATATGAACTTGTTCCCACTCAACTTGAGATATATGCAAGGGTTAACTATGTTTTCAGTGAAACCGAAAACTGTAGTGATTTCATGAAATTTTAGACACCATTGTCTGGAAGCTTGTTTCAGCCTATAGATTGATTTCTTAAGTTTGCGAGACCATGTCTTCCTCGTCCCTTTCAATTATGAATCCCTCAGGGTTGACGCATGAAGACTTCTTCTTCTAAGTCTCCATTTAGAAAGGCGATTTTCACGTCAATTTGATGTAATTTAAGATCATAATGAGCTACTAATGTCATGATAATTCTAAGAGAATCTTTCCTAAAAATAGGAGCAAAAGTATCAATATAATCAATGCCTTCTTTTCCGATTAAAACCTTTGAAAATAAGTCCCGGCCTTATATCGTTCAATTTTACCTTTGCGATCACATTTGGTCTTAAAGATCCATTTACGACCATTGGCTTTGTGCCACGGAGGCAATATAACGATTTCCCATACTTGATTATTTCCCATAGATTTTAATTCATCTTTCATGGCATCAATCCATTTAGAAGAATTAACATCCTTAATGGCTTGTGAATAAGAAACCGGGTCTTTAGTCCTTTTAGATTCTATTAAGTAAAACAGGTAATCATCGGAAATAGCCGATCTTCTTTGTCTTTGAGATCTTCTTAAGGCTGGTTTCGGTGGTGCTTCATTAACATTCTGATTTGTGATAATCTCATTATGGAGTTGATGATCATTTATTGGGGTTTCCGCATTGTGAATTGGTTCAACAATGGTAGGACTCCCAATATCCTTCGGAATAAAGGGTAAAAGGATGGGTACCCTTATTTCCTAAATGATCACTTCTTGTTGTTTGGTACTCCCACTGATTTCACCATTCTCATAGAATATGGCATTACCGGATTCAACAATTCTCATACTATGGTTAGAACAATAAAATCTATATCCTTTAGATTTTTTGGGTAACCTATAAAGTAACCCCTGATTGTTTTAAAATCTAATATCTTTTCATGTGGATTGTATATTCTGGCTTTAGCTGGGCAACCCGAAATTTGGAGGTGTCTTAAACTATGTTTCCATCATTTCCAAAGTTCAAAAGGTGTCTTTGGAACTGCCTTACATGGAACTCTATTTAAGATGTAAACAATTGTTTGTAATGCGTCTATCCACAAGGATATATGTAAATTGACACGACTCATCATGGATCTAACCATTTCCATAAATGTACGATTTCTCCTTTCAGCTACATCGCTCTGCCATGGAGATCCAGACGTTGTGTATTGGGCAACAATTCCAAGTTTTTTGAGAAGTTTAGCAAAAGGTCCATGATGTTGTCCGATTTCTTCATACCTTCTATAGAATTCACCACTTCTATCTGACCTAATGATTTTCACTTTTCTTTCTAGTTGCCTTTCGACTTTAGCAATGAATACTTGTGCAACATCCACAGACTGAGATTTTTCATCCAATAGATAAAGATAGCAATAACGTGAATAATCATCTATAAAGGTAATGAAATATTTTCTCTCCTCCAAAAGTCGGAACATCAAAAGGTCCACAAATATCTGTATGTATTATTTCTCAAAGTTGTATATTTCCTGTGTCTCATTTCTTTGTATTTTTCTTTGTTTTTCCTTTAATACAATCAACACATGTTGTAATGTTAGTAAAATCTAGGTCCAGGATGACATCTCCTTTTACTAATCTTTTTATTCTTTCACTAGATATATGGCCTAGTTTTTTATGCCACAAGAAGTAAAAGTCATTTTTGGATGACTTGCGCTTTGTTTCTTTATCATGCAAAGTTAGATGGGTTTCAACAACTAGATATTTAAGATGAAGTTTATAAAATCCATCAATTAAAATTCTAGAACCAATTATCTAGAATTTTTAAATAAACTGAAATTGACATTTCCTACTTCAAATGAATATCCAAATTTATCAAGTGCGCTTACAGAAAACAAATTATGGGAAATAGGCGAAAAATAAAGGGTTTGACATAAGTCTAGCTGGGTAACCGCTATCTAAAATAAGACAAAAAAGTTCCAATAGCTTTAACTGGAGCTTTGTCTTTATTCCCCATGAAAATGAAATTATCACTTGGGTTTATGGCTTGGATCATAATGAATCCCTGCATTGAATTCGAAACATGAACGTTAACACCAGTGTCAATCCACCAAGTAGAAGAAAATACATTAGTAAGATCTGATTCAAAATGACTTACGAAACCCATAGGGTTACCTTTCTTTTCGAACCATGTTTTACGCTTAACATAGTTTGCTCGGAAATGTCCATATTTCTTGCGGGAACTCGCAAACGTCATCCTTCATTTTATTTTTTGGATGATTTATTAGACTCATCGATTTGGGTCGTACTCTTTTATTAACCGAGTTATTCTTTTTCCCCGGTTTGTTTTCCAGCTCCTTGAATGAAATGAGCAACTTTAATGCCTTGTGATCCTTGCCTAGACTCCTCTTGAACCAGTTTGTTAGTCAATTCATTCAAACTCCACTTTTCCATAATAGTGTTGTAATGAATTTTGAATGGTTCATACTGAGGAGGTAAGATAGTCAGGATGAATTGGACGAGAAAAACATCATCCATAACCAATCCAAAATTCTTAAGTTTGGCAGCATGGTTAATCATTTCAATGACATGAGCACTCATTGAGCGAGAACCATCAAACTTCATGGTCACGAGATCTGCCATAAGTTTCCCAGCAAGGGATTTATTTATCTGCAATCTTGAACCGGTCTTCAATGACTTGCAAATATTCTTTTGCACTCAGTTTTGGGTAGAGAGGTTTTGATGTTGGTGTCAACCACCATTCACATAAACATCGTGCTTAGTCTGTTAGATTTATCCCAATAAATATGGAGTTTGTTTTCCTCGGTGGTACTTACGTCGGTAAGTGGGCTGGCTTCTCTTTAAGGAGAGCATGTCCAATTCAAGTACTCCCAAGGAAAACTCAAATTGCTATCTCCATTCTGAGTAGTTGGTTCCATTGAGTTTAATAATAGACTTAGCATATGAATTAAGAGTTGATGGTATATTAACTGTAATGTGGATATAAGAATTTTACGTTTAAAACAACACATGCAATTATATTTAATATAAATAATATAATTCTAGGCTCTCTTGTGGGTAGTTACCTAAAATTATATACATGATACCATTTTAGGGTAATTATATTCAAATATCATGATTAACATATTTATTGAACAATTTCCTTTATTATTGCTCAAATATATGAATACTATTTGTCTGCGGATGAAAATTGATTCATGTATTTGATCCATAGAATTTATTCACATAAGATGGTATTTATAAAATGAAAAAAATTAATATATATATATATATATATATATTATGTTAAACCCACTGTTTTAGACTTAACTATAAGAATGCAAAAGCCCACATTATGTGTTTTCTAAATAATGAAAAAAAGCTATATTGCAAACTATCTAACAACGGTAAGAAACGGATTTAACAACTGTTAGTGGCAAAAGAATAACAGTTGTTACAAAAATTGATATAACAACTGTTAGTGAAAACAAAATAACAGATGTTACAAAATAATATAACAACTGTTAGCGAAAAATAACAGTTATTAGTGTGCGGAAAAATAATAGTTGTTAGTGTGCGAAAAAATAACAGTTGTTACAAAATAATGTAACAACTATTAGCGAAAATAACAGCTGTTAGTGAAAACAAAATTAACAGATGTTACAAAATAATATAACAACTGTTAGCGAAAAATAACGGTTGTTGCATTTTTTTTTTTAAACTTTACATAATAAAATTGCAGAATTTAAATTTAATAATCACGATCAAACATTCATGCCCAAAACTAAAATTGCGGAATTAATCAATAGTGGGATCGAGATATGCCGCAAAACGTAAGAAGTAAAGGATATATATATATATATTCTAATATGTTTCAATTTATATAAATCTCCATTAATGGATAATCATGCATTTTAAACTATGGCTCTGATACCACATGTTAAATATATATAAAAGATAACATTAACCATAAGATATAGAATCACATGATTATCACAAATATAATATTATATACAATAAGATTAAAACATGCCTCCAGACATTCTAATGCAAAGAGCTTATGATGCTATCAACTACTACAAAATGGAGAAAAACGATTTTTCTCTCTTTGCCTATAAACTTAATATGTGTTGTATGTAATGAATTTTTAGTTAACCTTTGTGATGGACAAATGCTTTTATTTATAGGTAGAGAGAGGACCGAATTCAAGATCTTTAGGATTAATCTTGACCGTCCATCAAGGTCAATAATGAGGGGAAATTAATACTCTAAATTGTAACCCCTTGAACTAGTTTATTAGTAGATTAATAAGAAACAGCTTTTCTAAATAATAACCACATAATGAGGAAGGAAACTTTTGATCTTCTCAAGAAGGAAGGAGACATTTGATCTTCTCAAGGAAAACGTTACGTTTCCTTACATAATCATGTCATAGAATTAGATGAAGTGGAATATATTTTTTTATTTTCCGCCAACCCATTTCCCTTTGATATAAAGTTGAAATTAAAAATCTCATTTAATCATGAATAATTAGTTCATCATTCAAAATCAAGAGACATGGAGAAGAAGAAGAATTATAGGGAAATGGTGTTGGCGGAAAGATGGCAATGGTGGTCTTGGTGGTTGGCGGTGGTGGTGGTGGAGAAATGTGAGAGGATGAAGATGAAAGGTAGAAGATGAGTTTAGTAATTTTTTTAGCAATTGAGTACCTAAGTTTTTTTTCCTTGTGGGAAATATGTTGAAATGTTTGAAATACCCTTAAAAGTACATCATGTGTGAGGCACATGACTAGCTTGACGGAAAATTGGACGGAAGTCCTCTATTGGCAGATCAAAAATACATACAGGATCTTAAAAGTCAAAATTAAACTAGCAAGAAATTAAACTCAAACTCAAACTCAAAATACATTTAGGACCAAATATGCTATTTTGACAAGTTCTAACACAATCATATTCTTTTTATAACATGCCTAAGTAAAACATGGTTACCTATAAATATCTAAGGGTATTATTAGAAAACAAAAATCAAGACATCAAAACACCAAAACACGAGAACACATTGACACTTTTAATATAAAAATATAATTTGTTAATTAATGAGAGTATGTTTGATAATCTTTGAAAGATGTTATTAGATATAATTGGAAATCGATCGATTAATGAAACACACTCTAGAATAACAAATTGTAAGGATAATGTATTGATTAATTTAGTGAATTCATGTGTCTTACACCTTCATAATATTAAACTCTTGTTTAAACAATTTGTTTTCTTTTATAGTTAATTAATTTAGTTTAATCCAACAACCATCAAACTATTTGAATTTATTTTATTTGTCTTGAACATTGTAAAATTATTTACTTAGAAATTAAATAATCATTATTCTTTGTGAGATCGACCTTGACTACTGCAACCTTTATCTAGTACCCTTCCTAGTTATGATTTTGCGTATCATTGAGTCACATTAGTGATAAATGATTTAACTCTTTAATCAGAAACAGTGCACTTTCTGGAGTTAGTACTGCAAAATTGGATAAGAATCATCATTGTATGGCACACTATAAAAAAAGGTTTTTAGTGACGAAAAGTTTTCGTCATGAAAGGCCAGTAATTCGTCACGAAATCGTTGTCTCTAAAGGCTTTTCTTGACGAAACAAGAATTTCGTCACAAAAGATATTGGGGACGACCAATCTTCGTTACGAAAAGTGGGCACTAGTGACAAAACATTTTGTCACAAAACTGTTGTCAACACAAGTTTTTTTTCTAAAAATTTAAAAAACAAGTGATGGAAGCCCAGCTGAACCATGTCAATTATTGAGAATAAATGTTTCCCTTTCTTCTTCTTGTTTCAGGATTTGAACTCGCGACCTCCGCAATGTTGGGTATGCGGTTAACCGCTGGGCCATCAGCAATTTTATTAGTTGTTTGCTTCTAATATATTTATTATATCACGAATTTTAGATTTTATTTATTTATTTAATTTTCTTTTTGTCTCATTATTTTCTTTCTTGAACCAAATATTCGAATAACTTTTCATTTAACTCTAAATAGAACTAAATGTCTATTTATTATCTTTTCTTCCAATATATTTCAGAAACTTAGTCCTATTTGTTAGGTGGTCGCCAATGGTTGACCTCTCGTGACAAAACATGTATCATTAGAAAAGATTAACCTTTCGTGACGAGTTTTCTGTTAGGAAAGTCTTTCATTATGAAGGCACCCCTTTCATGACAAAAACTTATTCTTTGTCACGAAAAGTGATTCTTTTCGTGACAAAGCGAGATATTGTCACGAAATGTGGAACTTCCGTGACGAAAAGTATCTTCATCACGAATGTTTCTTCATGAAAAGTACTATTTTGTAGTGTCAGGAAAACATAACAGAGTGTCTTTCAAGTCTAACCCTCATTATAGTAAACCAAGTTTGTTGGAGTTGAATCATTCTGATGTGTGTGGTCCTTTGAAGGTAGAATCACTTGGTAGTGCATCTTATTTTGTAACTTTCATTGATGATTACTCTAAAAAATTGTGGGTCTATGTTTTGAAGACTAAAAATCAAGTTCTGTATAAGTTTAAGGAATTTTAGGTTTCTATGAGAGACGGACAAGAAAGAAAGTCAAATGCATTAGGACAAATAATGGTTGTAAGTACTTAGGGTTGTTTGATCAGTATTGCAAAGAGCATGATATAACACATCAAAAGACTCCTCAGTACAATGGTTTGACAGAAATGATGAACAAAACACTAGTTGAGAGAGTTAGATGTTTACTTTCTGAGGCCAAGTTATCGCAGGGTTTTTGGGGGTGAAGCTTTATTTTTTGTGGTTCATGTGATTAATTTGTTTCCTGTAGGTGCTGTAGATGGAGGTGTTCCAGAAAATGTTTTGTCAGCTAAGAAACTTCCAATAATCCATTGCGAGTCTTTTGTTATAAGACATTTGTTCATGTTTCAAAAGATGAAAGGTCTAAATTTGATACCAATACTAGACAATGTATCTTTTTGAGCTTATGGCCAGGATAAATTTAGGTACATGTTGTATGATCCATATGAGAAAAAACTTGTCAGAAGTAGAGTTGTGGTATTCTTTGAAGACTAGAATATCAAAGATATTTAGAAAGCTCTATAGACAGGGTCACATGTTCAAGATCTTATTGATTTGGATAGAGATCTTTCTCACCGTTACTCGCTAAAGTTGATGAGCCAATTCAGACAAATATGCAGCAGGATACGACTGATGTTGAGATCCCAAATGATGATACTGCTGATGATCATGTTCCAACAGTTCTAGATAAAAATGACACTGATGATTAGGTTCCAATAGTTCTAGATTTTCTAGGGGAATCACAAGTTGCTCTAAGAGGTCTACTAAAGTTAGGAAGAATAATATTTTGTACCCTCCAAACCAGTATGTATTGATGACTGATAGGGGAGAACCAGAAAGCTTTCAAGAGGCCATGGAAAGTTAGTAGAAGGATCAGTGGTTAAGTGCAATGGAAGAGGAGGTGAAGTTTCTCTATGACAATAACACTTTTGAGTTAGTGAAGTTTCCTAAGGGAAAGAAAGCTTTGAAGAGCATGTGGTTTTACAAATGGAAGCCGCAAGAGAATTCTTCAAATACACATCCCAAAGTCGTAATTGTTGTCAAAGTGTTGATCAATGGAAGATAGTAGAATTCTCAAAAATATTTTCTTATGTTGAAAAATGGCTTCTATAAAAATTGTGCTTGGTTTGGCTGCAAGCCTTGATTTCAAGGTTGAGCAGATGAATGTGAAGACAACATTTCTTCATGGTGATATTGAGGAGGAAAATTACATGGAACAACTTGAAGGTTTTCAGGTTAAAGGAAAAGAGGACCATGTCTGCAGGTTGAAGAAACGTTTATATGGTTTGAAACAAGCATCGAGACAGTGGTACAAGAAGTTTGAGTCATTTATGAGAAACATTGGCTTCAAGAAGACTACTTCTGACCATTGTTTATTTGTGCAAAAGTTTTGAGGATGATTTTATCATATTTTTTGTTGTATGTTGATGATATTCTTATTGCTGGTAAGAATGCTTCTAGGATTGTCATTTTGAAACAGAAGTTGAGAAAGTATTTTGCCATGAAAGACTTGGGGACCAACAAAGCAGATTCCTAGAGTGAAGAACACTCGTGATAGGAATGCAAATAAACTTTGGGTATCTCAAGAGAGCTAATTTGAGAAGGTGCTCAAGAGATTCATAATGAATAAGGCCAAAGTTGTTAGTACTCCACTTGCTAGTGACTTCAAGTTAAGTGTCAAGCAATACCCTCTACCGATGATGAAAAGAAAGAGATGCAAAAAGTTCCTTATGCTTTAGCAGTTGGTAGTTTGATGTATGCTATGGTTTGTATGAGGCCTGATATTTCTCATGTTTTAAGCGTTGTTAGCCGTTTTCTTTCAAATCAAGGAAGAGAACATTGAGAAGCAGTTAAATGGAATTTGAGCTATCTCTGTGGCAGTTCTAGTTTGAGACTTTGTTTTGACAATGAGAAATATGTTCTGGAAGGCTACACAGATTCAGATATGGCTGGGATGTTGATTCAAGAAAATCTACTTCGGGCTACTTGATTACCTTGGTTAGGGGAGTTGTTTCATGGCAATCTCGATTATATAAATGTGTTGCTTTGTCTACCAATGAAGTTGAGTTCATTGCAACATTTGAAGCATGTAAAGAGTTAATTTGGATGGAGAAATTTTCTAAGAAACTTGGACATTCTCAAGCTAAGTATCTGCTACTTTGCGACAGTCAAAGCGTAATTCATCTTGCTAATAACTCAACATTTCATTCTAAATCTAAACATATTGATGTGTGGTATCAATGGATATGAGAAGTAATAGATGATAAGTTGTTGAATCTCGAAAAAGTTTATACGAATGATATGCTGACTAAGGCATTGCCTAGGTGGAAGTTTGAGGTATGTTGTTCTCTTCCCAGGATGGAATGGATTAGTGACTTTCACATACTCAGTAAAAAAAGGGAGATTTGTTGAGCATATTAATATATTTTTGCCTTCTCTATGGGTTTTGATAAAGATCCCAAGTCCTAGGCCCATAGCGGATATTAAACACTCACATTTTCAGTTAATTTGTCACACCCTGTAACCCAAGGGTGACCGGGCAGTGCCACATATGCCGATGGGACACACAAACCCTCAAACAGAAATGCTCAAATTCCAAAAGAATTCAATTTAAAAGGAAACTGAAACGTTCTTACATAAATAAAATACTCCGAATACAACGAATATTCTTACAAAGGAAACAAAGCATTAACTGAATTCAAAGGAGCAGTTCTATCTATTACAAAAGCCTAAAAAATATTCCTCGATCCAATCTCCATCATCGATACCATCAACCTGGACATTTGCGAAAAAGGAAAATATAGGAAGGATTGAGCTACTAACCTAGCCCAATAAGCATCAACCCCTTTGGGATGAAGCATCGAACACAACTCAAAATGATTTCCCGACTTTCCCAAAACATTGAAAACATAACATAATTTTACATATCTTCAAATAATCTTTAAAACACTTCACATAATTTACAAAAAGCTAAGCTTTGAAATCAGGTAAAACAAAAGTCAAAACAGATCAAAACAGAGAAGTTTCTAAAATTGGTTGTGGTCAGGTAGACCGAACCTCAGGTCAGGTCGACCGGAGCCCTTCAGAAATTTGTCCAGAAGCCCCTAGTAGTTCGTCCAGACTTCAAAACAGGTCATTTTTTAGTGCAAAATAACAAAGGAAAAAGCATTTTATGAACTTCCCAAAGGTCCCAATCCAAAAAGAAACATTTTAGACCAATACCACATAGCAAATAAGACCAAAACAAGAACAACAAATGCAATGAACCATACTCTCCAAATTCGATACTTATACATCGGAATCGTACTACAAGCACCATGAACCACTCATAACAGTACATACAGATATACAGTTCATCGGACATATAGTTCATGCAAGACACATACGACTCCACACAATCGAGCTCAATTATCCAATCCCAGACTCTAAAGCAAACTACTAACAATCCCAACTATTAACGTGTTAGGCAAGGCCAGTGATTTAAGGATACACCCCATTTTAGACTGTTAATAGCCCTAACTTTTAACCCAGGAAGAGACGGGCCAGATGTACAATATGGATCAAATACAGTACATGACCAGAACAGAGATCAGAAATCAGACTTCGGGACATATCCTACAATAGAGTCGTTCATAACAAGAGCTCTAGATTGGAGCGACACAACCAATAATAGCCATGGCGACGACACCAAATAGACGACATAAGTCATATAATAAAACCAACAATTATAAATATGGCAGCCATACTAACAATTCAAGACTCAAAACGAAAACGTAACAATATCAATGACAACCACATATAACAACAATAATCGAACGCTTCATCCATTTTGTGCAATTGAAAACATAAATAAATCTTTCATACACAATTCAATATCATTAAAATACCGATTTCATGCTTTTAAGATTGAAAACAACAAGGGGGAAGATCCTTACATCAAAAGCTTACAAATCTCCTACGAAGAACACGAATTCTCGAAACCCAGAAAACAGCCTCGAACGCTATAACTTTATGTACGGATCTCGAAACCTCAATATTCCAGCGCCCACTCGTATCTATTTCAATTCTCTATAAAATTGATATATAGTGCGGCCAAATCCAACAACTTTAGCCCCTCCAAATGCTCAATCTCCCACAGACTGTCAAGCTGCTAGATTTTCTCTTTTCTCTCTTCTTTCTCTTTCCTTTTTCTTGTGACTCCCTTCTCAAATCCCAGCATTAACTACCCCATATTTTCTGCACTAACTCCCCCATTAACTCCCCCATTAAGACCCTCAACTTACAAACAAACCCACTTAAGTTCTCCAACTCTTCAACCTATCAAATACGCCCCTCAATATTTATATTACTAACAAATAACACATAAAACATGTTAAGACATATAATTAAAATCAAATCAAATACACGTCATAAAGACACGTAAGAAGAAAAGTCCCGAACATCACATAATTAGTGCAAGTGTGTGAGAGCGTGTACCAGTAGAGACAAAAAGAAAGAGAAGAGAAAGTTTGTGTAGAACATTATGCACTTTGGTCCACTGTAGAAGAATCTTCAAGGGATCGATTGAGCAACCATTGTTGTCCGATTTGGCTCAAATTTTAATCGGAAGTTAGAACTCTTAGGACTACATTCTAGATGGTGGATATTGGTTTTCAACAGTTGGTTTGGGAGAAATAGGTGCCTGGCAGAACCTGTATTTTTGGTACATTTCTTCCTTTATCTTTGTATTTGATGAAGCTTTAGCTTCTTGTTGACTATACTTTATCACTTGTTTTTTTTATTTTTTTTTATTTTTTTTATTATTATTGAACTCTCTTGTAACCTTCCTTGATTGATGGTGGATGTTTTGGAGTGGACCCAAAGGTTCCGTGGTTTTTACTCTTCGATTTGTAGAGATTTTTCACGTAAATTATTTGGTCTTGTACTTGCTTGATTTATCGTTTATTACTCTTTATGGTGATTATTATTATGCTGCATTCAAAGTTGTCATATGTGGCCATAGAATTATTATTTGGTGTCCTGCAATATTTATTTAAGTTTAGAAAATAGTTATTTGTCAAGTATATTTAGTCTAATTTGTTAGTTTAATTGGAGGGTCGTGGTTTCTCCCCAACAGATTGTTCCTCAGACAAGCTCAAAATAATGTGTGATACATGTTACTTCACCATTTCATTATATAAGTACAAATTAAGGAAGAGAAAAATAATGAATATCATTTTTTACTATACTTTAAAGTAGTTTAATTTGTCTTTTATTTTTATTTTTTCTGAGTTCTTATTAATGTTCTTTTTTTATTGAGTAATTAGTGTTATATGCCATTATTTTTTAGTTATACTAAAATATTTATTAAAGAGAGATATAATATAATATAATTATTTCAAAAAAAAAAAAAAGAGAGATATAATTGTTTAAAGAAAGAGAGATATAATTAATTTTATTTTATATTTACCCCGTTTTTATGCTAAGATTTGTATGAAAAATAAACTCTAAATATAGTCTCGTGAAAGTTTGAAAGCTCCCTCATGCTACAAAAACGAGTTCACGTTAAACCGACACGTAGGGGTGTCGGCCCGAACCCGACTCACATAGCTCGAAAAAAATGTGAGCGTGAGACTAGTATTCAAGCTCGCTTATGTGAGCTGAGCGTGAGCTTGACCCCGCTCACCAAAAAGCTCGAACCCGAATAAGATTAATATAATTAAAATATTATATATATACATATATATAATAATAATAATAATAATAATAATAATAATAATAATAATAATAATAATAATAATAATACTAATTTTAAAAAAACTTATATACATTATAATTATAATTATAATTATAATGTGTGGATTAACTCAATAATCTTTTTTTTTTTGGTAAAAAGGAGATTATATTAAAGAATGAGTCTTACAACAGGAGAGAGATAGGTACAAAAGTTAAAGGAAGAGAGAAAACAGGAAAAGACAACGTGGGAAAACACGGTACAAAATACATTGGGATGAATCACAACAAAAAGTGAGATGGTGTAGAAGAATTCAATGGGATTGTCAAAATTGGAATTGCCACCGACAATGGAATTAAATCAATCTTTTGAAATTTGCAAATTTATCATTTGTTAAAATTTGAAGTGCATGGATTCTCTAGTTTTTTGTTTTTTTTTTTTTATATAAGACTCATTTTATTAGCATATCAAACAATTCTGGAACTTTTGCTTCTTTTTGTGTATTCTTGTCCAAATTTAATTTTAAGGCTCATTGTATTATGCTATTCTTGAGACAGGATTTTCGTTTTCTTCGCTAATATAAGTGAGCTTGGGAAGCTCGTGAGCTAAGCTCGAGCTCGTGTTAAAATGTGAGCTGAGCGTGAGCTCAAGGTGTATGAGCTTTTCCGGGCTGAGCGTGAGCGTGAGCACTGAATTTTTATGTGAGTGAGCGTGAGTATGCTGTTTCACTCACATCAGCTCGATTGACACCCCTACCGACACGAACTCCAAAAAAAAAATTGAACGAGGTTGACTACTCTCGGATGCTTAGTATCCCTAGTTGGCATAGTAGTTCCTACCACTGTCAAGCGGACTTAAAGTCCGCAGACCAGTCACGATCCATTCTATATGGACTGAATACATACATAACAATTTAAATTTGTTTAGATGCAGATATTTTTTGTTCTAGTCCATTTGCGCGGCGGACTTTGCGAACCGGACTAGACCGATCAGGGTCCTTTATATATGAACTTAATACGAACTTCACATTTTAAATATGTTTTTATGTGAACATTTTTTCATGATTCGTTTAGATTGCGTATCTAACTGGACCGATCACAGTCCGTTCTATATGGACTGGATACGGGTTTCGCATTTTTAAGTCCGGGTTAGATGCATACATTTTTTTGTCCCTGGTCCGTTTGGATTACGGACTTTGCACACCGGTCATTAAATAATAATAATTCTTTTTATAATTTCTCTAACCCTAGATCTAAAAATGACGAGTCTTATGATTATGTTTGTTTATTTTTTCAATTTGGAATATAAATACATATATAATTATATAATATAGATAGTTTTTTCTTGAAACTATTTTTTATTGCAAACATAATGATAGATTTCTATAATAGTGAATCCATGCACGACTATGCTTTAACAATTTGAGTATTAATTAGATACGAGTTTTCTATATTTAGTTTGGATGAGTTGATAAGTTTTATTTCCAAACAACATTTATTAAAAAAATTATCCATGGACCCTCCGTTAGTCCGAGGACTATAAACTGACCGATTATGTATCTAACATTTAGGGAAAATTCTAATATAGGACCGGCCTTGTGTGACTTACCACACAGCCCTTTCACATGAGTTGTGGCGAAAACTACTGTACAAGTAGGCTTCACTCAAACACAAATGAGAGAGTCGTGCGACCAGTCCCATAAAGTCGTATCAATGCCAAAGTGACCCAACATTTAGAGGTCCGAAAGAAAAGTCTAACCACGTTCATGTTCTTTTAAAACAAGTCAGCGCTGAACCCGACCGATCAGTTTGAGTAGTTCCACTCCCACTTTCTTAATCGCCTCTCCTTTTTTTAAATAGTACAAAAAAGTGTAAATGAATTGGAATCCTGAGAAAGTGATCACCATGTCCACACTTTGACGCCATATCCGGGCTTGGCCCCCCTTATTGTATTGTAAATATAATGCCGCTAAAAGAGGAAAAAATAATGTTGCTCCAAATTCCCCGATAATGTTGTTTGATCTCTCAAAAAGCTTCAAGAATATACACAACATTGCTTTGTTTTCGGTTCCTGATTCATGAACAATACAAAGCCAACAGAAAATTTCATAATAACTACCTCTTCCGCATACACCAACCTCTTTTAGGCTTTACTGCGGAAGAAGGAATTTCGATTTGTAATTTGACAGAAGATTGACATTTTTTTTTGCTGGTTTGAAGATTTCTTCGTGGGTTGACAAAAAAGGGGTCATTTTTCATCACGAATGTGGTTATCAAGCTCTTGTTGTTGACTTAAACAGGTTGATTTTCTCATGAATTACCGATAAATTCATTCATTTTCCTTGTTTTGTGTTCATAATTTTTGTGGGTTCTGGCCAGGATTTTCATTTCATATGCATTTTTCCACTCTAATGCGATCCTGTTTATGCTAAATTGATGGGAATCGAAAGGGGCATTTCTTTTTCTATTTTTGGTTTTGCCACGTGGTGTTCTAGCTGGGTCCGACCCGTGGAGATCATACCAGATTAATCCTACTAAAGGATTAAAGTGTGGGCCAGAGTGGCGACTCACGTTCCATACGTAAGTGGGGATCGATGGCTCAACTTCTCTTGATGAGGGATATTGCTGAACCATCTACACCAACCAACTTTGGTTATAGAAATGGGCATTTCCTTAAATGATTTTACTTTCTATTCATCAAAAGGGGCATTTCAAGATTTTTCATTTCATTTTATGATTTTCTGATTCATAACGGGATTTGTTTATGTTTGCTTGTGATATTGGGTTGAGCAGTTTTGCCATGAATGGTGATGAGAGGACCTTCGTTTCACCAGCCTAGTGAATGGCTGAACGGAATTCACACATCTCAAAGCCCAACTCGCATATTGAGGTGAGTTTATCACCTATTTCTTTTGGTTTAGTCTGTTTTTATTTTCGACAATCATATTTTTTTTTCATGGAAAAAATGCTGAAATGAATAAATAAATGATGGTCTAAAGAAAAAAAAAGCACAGCTCATAGAAAGCAGTTCTTCGTTGTTGTCTCTTGTTGAAAATGATGTTTGCATCTTTAGTTTATGTGCTTCTTTCTTTTGTCTAGTGTATATATGGTACTTGGGAGTTATTTTCATGCTTTCAAATTTATGGTGATTTCTAGTACTCCCTCCATTCCTAAATATAAGACTCTTTAGACAATTTGAGAAAACTAAGGAAGTTGTCATTTTCACCTAAATTTCCAATATTATCCCCCACCTTCCCTCCCTCTCTCACTTCTTTGTCATAAAGAAAGGAAAATGTTGAGGGTATAATTGGAATAAATTGTAGACAACTAATAAAATAACCTTAAACGACAATTAATTTGGATACCTAGATATCTCCTAAACGACAATTAATAGGGAATGGAGGGAGTAATGTTTTGAATTCACTTCCATGATAATATAGCTAAATCAACATAAGAAGTTGGATGAACTCTAGTTATCATTTTAATAGGCCTTCTTGTGATGACAATATCTAAATAAAAGGACATTGGTTGAGCAGATGGGAGCATTAGAAGGAAGATCAATTTTTGAGCTTGAGGATGATAATCTCATTAGCCCTAGGAGGATTATTATAAAGACATCTTCCCAAGAGAGTACTCCTCGAAGATCTTTTCATGATCCTGCTATTGAAGTGCATGGCTGTAAATCCCTGTCGAAAAGAGCATTGAGGGGCATTAAAATTGTCTTACTCTCGGATAAGTTAAATCTGCTCATCCCCTTTGGTCCTTTAGCAATACTCGTTGAAAACTTGACGAGCCATCACGTAAGTCTCTTTCTCCTGCTCTTGCATCCCTTTTTAACAATCATACGTTGTTGCTTCTAATTTTTTCTTTCTATTTTTTATAGGGATGGGTCTTCTTTATCAGCTTATTAGGTATCATCCCTTTGGCAGAGCGACTGGGATGGTCGACAGAGTAAGGATTTACACCTAAGACCTTTGACTTCATTGCATGAAAATAGGATATTTTTTTGTCATTTTAGCTTCTTAGTCATTTTGTGTGTGTTTGAGAGTTCATGTATGTGTAACAATAGTTACCTTTTCTGTTATTGCAGGCAGCTGGCTTTCTACACTGGTCCAACAGGTATTATACTTTCTGATATCCTTACTAGTCCTTCCTTTTTAATCTTAATAATATAAATTTTGGTAATTCTTCCGAGTCATAATGTGTAAGATGCTGGATTTAATTATCTGGAAGGAGTTACTGCTTCTGTGCAAGTTCTAACCCGTATTTGAATTTTTCCAATGAATTCCTGCTTCCCATTTTTATAATTCATGATTTTATTGAAATTGTTCATTCGGCTTCAAGCTCATTTCATCAAGTTTTAATCATCATTAAGTTTGGTTGGAACTTTGCAGTTGGAGGTCTCCTAAATGCTACTTTCGGAAATGCAACAGAGCTGATCATATCAATGTATGCATTGAGAAGAGGCATGATCCGTGTGGTTCAGCAGTCTCTACTAGGCTCAATTTTGTCAAACATGTTGCTTGTTCTTGGATGTGCTTTTTTTTGGTGGTGGAATTGTTCATTCCAATAAGGAGCAGGTGTTTAACAAGGTTAGATGACTACATCCTCAGTTTAAATAATGTTCTATTCTAACACAGTAATGCATTTAGGAATTTTGTTTCCTCTCTCTGTATTCGGTGAAATGTGTTGGCTGATGGGAAATTCACATATATTACTTGATAGGGAACTGCAGTGATGAATTCAGGGTTGCTCCTGATGGCGGTGATGGGCCTACTGTTCCCAGCTGTCCTCCATTTTACGCATACTGAATTGCATTTTGGGAAGTCTGAGTTGGCTCTTTCAAGGTTTAGCAGCTGTGTTATGCTCGTAGCATATGGTGCTTACCTTTATTTCCAGCTTACAAATGAAAAGAGTTTGTACACTCCAATAACTGAGGTCATCCCTCATTTAGTTGTTTTTACTATTGAGCCGTCTTCATATACTTATACTATTGAGCTGTCTTCATAGACTTATACTATTGAGCTGTCAACACAGGAACAAACTCACTTAGACAAGAATCATATGAAAATATTTTGTACACCTGATTACATGTATCCTAAATGTAACTGAAAATGTTGTTATTTTGGTTTTAAATAATTTCATGATATGTATATATATTAGTTCATAAATGTGAAAATGATTGTTCTCATTTTCCCGAAGCGTCTCGATTAAATCACTAATGCTACCAAAAGAGATCTATAACAAAGAATATAAACAGTTGACAGCATATTGATGTCATTGTATCTTTTTGCCAAGTATAACCAACACTGCTCTTCTTGGAGGAATATCTCCTTAGAAGATTCATCATATATATTCTTAGTTGTGTCTTTTCATATACGGTATTATTCTCAGGATGTGGACCAAAATGATGCTAGCTCAGATGATGATGATGATGATGAAGAATCACCAGAGATCTCAAAGTGGGAATCAATTATATGGCTCTCGGTTTTGACTTTATCGATATCAGTTCTATCTGAATACCTAGTTAATGCTATAGAGGTGATTACATCTTTATAACATTTCAGCATATTCTGAGGCAGGAGCAGAAAGCACTGTTATTTCTGTCATATCTTGCAATCTTTATCCGCTCAATTGTCTATTTATTCTTTTTCTTAGGTTTCTCTTACATACATGATACATCTCTCTCTCTTTTGTTCTGTTTTGTTTCAAATATTGTTTTTACTCCTTTTACTTAGGATTTCATTTCAAACTCTTTTTCAGGGCGCCTCTGTTGCATTCAATATTCCAGTGGCATTTATTAGTGTTATCCTGCTGCCGATTGTCGGAAATGCAGCGGAACATGCAGGTGCTGTAATGTTTGCTGTGAAAGATAAACTTGTAAGTGCTCTTCTTGCTGTCTTGATCCAAGAAAGGAAAATTTATATATGTATTTATAGATAACAAATTCTTATTTATTTTTCGTTGGTACAGGACATCTCACTGGGAGTGGCTATAGGATCCTCAACCCAGATTTCCATGTTCGGGGTGAGTAGTAAACAATATACTCCCTCCGTCCCAAATTAGTTTTTCCATTTTACCTTTTCCTTTGTCCCAAATTAGTTGTCCCTACTCCCTCCACAATTCCAATGCAAATTTTACCCAATTTTCTCATATTTTCCCTTAGTTAAGTTTAGTCAAGCTAGAGTTAATCATGTCTTGTTCCAATGCAATACTCCAACCGCTCAATATTAAATGAGGGTTTTTTGAGTCCTCTTCCTTTGAAATTACACGGAATTGAGAGATTTCATAATCTGTGTGTTTTTCAAATTGTGGCAACTAATTTGGGACGGAGGGAGTAGATAATTTGTCAATGGCTGATGCCAACTTATTAATCTTTCTAATGCTGATTACTCTTCTACTGTTGCAATAATTTGCAGATACCTTTCTGTGTAGTTGTTGGGTGGGCAATGGGGTGCCCTATGGATCTGAATTTCCAACTGTTTGAGACAGCTACACTTATCATGACTGTCCTTATGGTGGCCTTCATGCTACAGGTTTTGTTATTTAACTATCAATTGAAATCTAATATCGGATTGTTTTTACTCATAGTGCTTCGGTTTTTAATGTGGGAAAGCTGGGCTTGCAGGAGGGTACATCAAACTATTTTAAAGGATTGATGCTCCTTTTCTGCTATCTTATAGTAGCTGCAAGTTTCTTTGTACATATTGATCCCAAATCTATACGTGAGTTCCTTCTCTCCTCCTTTTTCCGGCTTCTTTACTTTCTTTTTCTATTTGCTAGTCCACTCATTGACATTTTTGGAATATTAGGCATATACCAACTATGAATGCTTATATGTTCACTATGCCTTTTTTGCATGTGTTGCTATGTGATTTTGATTTTTGCACGTACTATATTTCCATATTTATCAAGTATGGCCAGTCACTCCCCCCTCCCCTCATATTTGCGAATTTGTTCTTTTTATCTTCCTGTTTGTTTCTACCATTGGTCCTTGTTTTCGCCTATCTTTGTCTACTTAGGCACTTGGCAATATCTGCATTTTTTTATTTTGCAGAAGACAAGCCTAAGGCGATTAATGTCTAAAGCTGAAGAATTGTATAGTAAAGAGTTGCAGAAGAGGAAGAGCGCACTATCCAGATCTTAAGCAAGTCGAGCCTGATTCTCCAGACTTATTGGTTAATATTATAAATTACACTATGGTGAGCTTTTGACTTGCATTTTGATGTGGTTAGTGCTTCTTTATTAAGACAGCTAACCGAAATGTGGATGCTGAATGTAAATTAGTTTCTTGCTGGGATCGAAGAAATAGTAACAGAAGTTAAGTGTAAAGTACTTTTAGCCAAAAAAAGAAAAAAAAAAGTTGGTCGAGTTTTTTTCCCGATCTGCATACTTTGTCATAGCTGGTTCTTTGAAGTTCTCTTTACCTCCTTTCTTTCTATTGCTAATCACTGGCAGAGTTTAAGGTTGGTGTACATATGATATCTGGCTTTGATATCAGTGCAACTGTTCCAGCAGTCTTGGCAAATTCTTTAATGTTTTTCCTGATACCATGTGCAAATTCTTTGATATCATAATGGAAGTAACCTTTTTGTTGATTTTAGATCACTATTTAACTAGTTTTAGCCAACTTTCTAATGTTTTTTTTTTAAAAAAAAAATTTATTGGGGGAGGGGGACCCATCTATTAAAAGAAACGGGGGACTCAAGAAGTATGGAGGGGATTCGAACTAATGACCTCTACGTCATGAGGGTTCAACATTGGCCACTAGACAGGCATTGGCAACTTTCTAATGTTGTCTACTAGTTAATGTCGAAACCTAAGGCTGAGGAATGCCTGTGTATTTGGATTAACTCTGGATCAATTTTTTCTTTTTACTTTTCGTCTATCATGTTCTCTCATAAACAATCAGCTTTTTTGAAATTCAAGATCCTAAAACTTGATATTATTCCTAATTTAAAATATGAAATAAAACCTTATACTACCATGATTAATATCATGAAATATGCAAATGAATTTATTATTTAAAGGAAAAAACTACTAGAATTGTGAACCATTTCGAGGCGTACTAAATCTTGAATTGTCCGCGAGTTGTTAAGGCCCGACAAATGCAGATCAAGTAACTCATTGGTCAAGGCGAAGTCGACCTGCAACGTTTGCCTCGTCATCATCGTCAAGCTTTTGCTTCCAAATTAGGGAATTTTCATCCGGGTCCCCTTTTTGCATCCAAAATCAGCGTCATAGCCGTCTTTGAATATCAAAGGATATGAGTTGGGGTTACATAGAATATCTTCAAATTATAGAAGAACGATCGTGCTTTACTAGTGCAAGTAGATGAGCAAATTGATCTCATCTCAATTACGCTTAACAAAAATTACATTTATTTTAAAAATTAGTTATTGTTTTGAAATTTTAAGTATAAATTATTATTAATATATAATATGATAGAACTAAAACTCAAGAGATTAAGAGAAGGAGGAGAATTGTGTTTCTTATTATCCTTCTCAACAAATATACATGCCTATTTATAGGCTAGGAGATACATAACATTCAATGAATGTGAATGTTATGTCATGTGAAAAGTCAAAAGTCTAGACATTAATGGAGATGATATGAACCTTATGGAAATGCAAAGAGACATCCACAATATTCATAATACTCCGCCTTGGATGTCCATTATTTGGAATAATTTTCATAAGGCGCATGAGATGCTGCTCATTAAAAAGCTTACCAGGAAAACCCAGTGGGAAAAACCATGGTTAAGGGAAAAAGAGTGCAGCGCGCATTTACTCCCCCTCATGATTACATCAATTGAGATCTTTGAGTCGAAGCATTACAATGCTATGGACTAATTTCTCAAATGTAGCAGTTGGGAGCGCCTTAGTAAATAAATCTGCCAAATTTTCACTTGAACGAATTTGTAGAACACTTATATATTGCCATTTCTCTGAAGTTCATGAGTGAAGAAAAACTTTGGTGAGAAATGCTTTGTTCTATCACCTTTGATGTATCCATCTTCGAGTTGTGCAATGTATGCTGCATTATCCTCATACAAAACTATTGGAGCTTCTTTTCCAGAGGATAGACGACAATCTTCTCATATGTGCTGAATTACAGATTTTAACCAGACACATTCACGGCTAGCCTCATGGATTGGCAAAATTTCAGCATGATTAGAAGAAGTTGCTTCAATAGTTTGTTTCATAGAACGCCAAGAAATAGCAGTTCCACCATATGTGAATACATATCCAGTTTGTGATCGAGCATTATGAGGATCAGATAAGTACCCTGCATATGCAAAACCAATTAAATTTTCTTTGCATAGGTTAGTAAAGAACAAACCTTTATCTTTTGTACCTTGTAGGTAGCGAAGTACATGCTTAATCCCGTTCCAATGCCTGCAGGTAGGACATTAACTAAACCTTGCTAATAGGTTGACAGAAAATGATATGTCGGGTCGTGTATGACTAGCAAGATACATTAGTGCTCCAGTTGCACTCAAGTATGGCACTTCAGGACCAAGAATTTCTTCATCCTTTTCCCGAGGACGGAAAGGGTCTTTGTTCACATCAAGTGACCTTACAACCATTGGGGTGCTCAATGGATGTGCTTTGTCCATATAAAATCTTGTAAGTACATTTTCTGTGTATGTTTCTTGATGTACAAGTATCCCATTCTTTCTGTGCTCAATTTGCAACCCTAGACAAAATTTTGTCTTTCATCTCAAATTCTTTCCTCAAGTATGCCATTGTTTCCAAAATCTCTTTAGGAGTCCCAATGATATTTAAATCATCAACATACACTGCAATTATTACAAATCCTGACCCAAATCTCTTTAAAAAAAATGCATGGGCAAATTGGATCATTCTTGTAACCTTCTCTTAATAAGTACTCACTAAGGCGATTATACCACATGCGCCTAAATTGCTTCAATCCATAAAGAGATCTATTTAATTTAATGGAGTAATGTTCTCGAGAACTTGAATTTACTGCTTCTGGAAGTTTAAATCCTTCTGGGAGTTTCATATAAATGTTGTTGTCCAGTGGGCCATACAAATAGGCTGTGACTATATCCATTAGGCGTAAGTCAAGTCCTTCTCTTATCGCCAGACTCATTAAGAATCTAAAAGTAGTTGCATCCACCACAGGAGAATATGTCTCTTCATAATCAATATCAGGTCTCTGATAACGTGTTTTGAAACTTCAAGTATAAATTATTACTAATATATAATATGATAGAATTAAAACTCAAGAGATCAAGAGAAGGAGGAGAATTGTGTTTCTCATTATCCTTCTCAACAAATATACATACCTATTTATAGGTTAGGAGATACATAACATCCAATGAATGTTATGCCATGTGAAAAGCCAAAAGTCTAAATATTAATGGAGATGATATGAACCTTATGGAAATGCAAAGAGACATCCACAATATTCATAATAGTTATTCATTTCTACAACATAACAATTATATGATTATAACATCAATGACAATGATCATATGTGAAGTAATGTAATTAACTAAAATCGTCAATCCTCTTTATTTTAATAAAATAATTTCACGTGAAACAATTAAATTTATTTTAGATTTTGCAAAAGATATGAGTCCAATTATTTGAACATTAGATTAAGAAAGGAGGGAGTATGACAAATAGAGAAAATTTTTCTCTTTTTGTCAGTAAACTTTTATCTAAATTATTTATATCCTTAAATTATTTTCAAGTTGCTGCTTTTGTCAAAATTGGTGATTTCCGGCACTTCTAATCACCTATTTAGACATGTCTCCGACTTGAAGGATTTATATTGACAGATATGTCAATCAGATGGAAAACATTGTAAAACACGAGATCAAAAGTGGCCATTAACCACCACCTATAAATCAATTTGAAAAGAACAAGTAGTTCGAAAATAGTTTAGATAACATTTTTTTAGAGAAAACTGCTATATATGAACATAAATAATTTTTACTTTTCTATTTTTTACGCAAAACTTTTATTTAAGCCCTTTATGTACACAAACAATTTTCGTGATGCAATTTCTGTCAAATTAACAAATAGGCGACGATTTCCGACCCCTTAATGACACATGATTTGCACATGTGCTCAGAGTTGGGGGTAAATTCTACGTTCCAACTTCTTTGGACCCGATCCAATAGCTATAATCTTACCGGAAATTACATTAATCGACCCTAACAAATCTATAAACTATACAACTGTATTTTTCAAAAAAAAAAAAACTATAAAACTCTCCTTCACCCCATGTAATTTCGGATCGGTTCATGTAATTTCAGGTCATATTATAACTATTGGATCGAGTCCAAATAAGATGGAATGTCGATTTTACTTTTGGCTCTGAGCACATATGCATATTATATGCCATTAAGTGATTGGAAACCGCCGCCTAGCTATTTGTTAATTTGACAGAAAGAGCTGTACGGAAATTGTTTGTGTATATAAAGGGTTTAAATAAAAGTTTTGTGAAAAAAAAAAAAGGAAAAATCGTTTATATCCATTTACTAACAAAAAAAAAAAAAAATTATGTACAAATATAAAAAATTTCTCATGAAGAATATTATCATATTTGATAGTCTTGTTGGAACTTACTTGTTGGCTGCAAAATGACCTGACAAAGACTACACAAATCCTGGAGACCGAGGATTCCCATGGTCAAAGGTCTAGACTTTTCATATAGCAAAGTCTAGACTTTTCTTTTTCTTTTTTTGTCCCTTTAAACCAACATTCATATTGAAATTGAATGAATCGAGACTTTTATAAGCTATGTTAAAGCAGTAAAGTTAATTAAAGTCTTTTGATAAAAGTTGACCGTCCGAATCTTATTTAAGTGAACCATCATATATTAATATTGTAGGTATTCAATCACGTTTATTAATGTGTTATTTATAACATAATAAAATTAGTTGAGTTAAGTGTCTAAATACCGATATTTAAAAATAGTCTTATAATGGGGCTTTCTAGGACACAACAAAAACTAGTACTTTAATTATATATTTTTACGTCATTCCATGTATTTCGTTTACTTAACCAGAAAACATAGAATATAGAAATCTTCACAAGGATTTCTCATGATCCGGAAAATGCAGAATTTCTAGTGAAGAATTCTCATATTGTATTCCTATGTTAATTGCCATTCTTCACGGGGAAACTCTTTTCCTTTTAACTGACCAATTCAATTTTCTAATTCAAAACCATGAATTCAACATTCAAAGTATTTACAGTACAAAATGCTCAAGAATTAGACCATATTTCATGAGTTTGAGCTCATATATAATCTTTGCTATCCTTCAATAAATCTCAAACATTTATCTATTATAACTTATATTTACTTCTCCAACAAGAAATGAGAACTCTCAGCATTATAATATGCCTATCAATATTATTAATCCTATTCATCAAACCTTATGGAGCAGCAAGAATTTTGAATGATCAACATGAAGTATGGATGAAAAAGCAACTCCTTTTTTTACCCTCTCTTCAGAGGGGCACCGATAAACCTCCAACGTCGAACCCATGTGGACCCTTGCCTAATGGCGGCGGTGGACCGTGTGTAGCCCCCGCCACCATTGGTGAGAGGAACTTCGCCGGGCATCTAGTATCGGCTCGTCGGCCTCCTCTCCCTCATGCAAATCCTCAGAGAATGGTACTTCAATTCACCATGGCTACGAAGAGCAGCTGACAATTTCAGAGCACGATGTCTCTCACCAACAAGAGATCACCAATTAAAGTAGCTAGACGTATTATGGAAATTAGAAAACATACAAAGAAAGAATAGCGCAATTACACAACATTTTTGATTAAGAACAATAAATCTTTGGTTGTACGTTCACTCTCTTAACCCATAATTATTTTTTGAACAAAAAATATATTATTAGATAACATGAAATATTTTGGTTATTTATTGAATTTTGTCAGTCCCATATGAGTCCATATCTTTGTTTGGCTAAAAAGTGAAATATTAGTATGTAATGTTCTGCCAACTGAAACTTGTACTCTTGATTTATTAAATAATTTTTTGTTTCAGTAAAGAAAATTTACATCACGTATATATGAAACAGAACGCATATTTCATTTCTTATTTTATTTAATTCAGTATCATTTCCCTATTATGTTTAATTATCTTTAATTAACTCCCATGAGATTATATATACTATGGATGCCTCCTTGAGATTTAATAAAATTACGTTCTGCCTCTTTTAACAAAAACTTTTTTCAGAAAACAGTAAGAAAAACAATGAAATGATCCTTTTATCCTAGAATTTCATATAATAAAAATAAAAATACAAAAATAATTTTAATAATGTTCATATGGAAATAATGTTAGTATTCCACTGGCACACCCAAAAATGCCGTCAGAAGCAATAACACGGCTAAGAAGACCATTCGAGGATATAATGGGAAAAGGGGTAGCACTCCCCACCGAGATTTTTCACATTGCAAATTTGACTACAAGAAAATGTATTATTTGCTATAAATTGTTAGCCGTGAAGCTTGTTTAGTAGCTTTTAGTAACAATTGGCTACAAATTCATTATGTTAGTAGGAAAACACTGGACACGTTAGGCGCCGATATATTCCTTAGCTACATATGCTGATGAGTTAAATTTAAAGAACACGCAGAAGTTTTGTGAGAGTTCCAATTAGACGCTTATTGAGTTTTTAACACCGTATTTCAAGTATTGACTCAATCAAGATAAGTGTAACAATTTGAAAATGAGTCTACAGACAATATTAAAATTGTTGATTGCTGCAATCCCTCTGACAAACCACCACAACAATCAAATATATTTGGCAGTTCCATAAGAATCCTTATTCATTGTTTTATTTACTAGTTCACAGGTTTGGAATTATGAGTGTAGGTTAGGAGGCTAAACTATATTATATGTTTTTATAGAATTGTTTTTCAAAATATTTGGAGGGATCAGAATGAAATTGTAGGCAAAATATAGAGAGGGAGTACATAAATCCCTGGAAAACCAACCCCCTGTTAAAAATGTGGGGAGCCTGTTAGTTCACGTTCTCATTCTTTGAACTTCGACCTTTTCTTTATAGAAGCATTAGAACCATCAATCTTCTGAGGTGTCAAAGAAGGCTGTTAGCTTATCAATTTCAACTAACAACAATTGGTTCAAAGTTTGACACCCTTTTCCCCGTTTTATAGTTACAGTAATTTTTAGCGTTATATAACAAAATAGAGGAACATGGACTGTCAAATGATAGCTAATAGTACTATTCTGAATTTTTTTCTTGTGCAAAAATTGGATAAAAATATCTGTTTGACGATTCTTTTAGAATGATCGTAGATATGTTCTCACAAAAAAAAACATGATTAGGGATGGAAAGTAAAGTTGTTAAAATCGCGATTCTACGTATACTCGGAACATGGGTGTATTGTAAACTCGTGAATCGTAAAATAAATCGTAAAATCATACAAAAAAGTTAAAATATAGATATTTTATATAAAAATAATATTAAGTAAGATACAAATAATATTATATGGTCCAACAATATGATAAAATTTTATAAAACATAATTTTACAAGTTTTTTTCAAAAGACAATAACTCAACAAAGTTCAGCAGCATATGTAAAAACGCGACAAAGCATACTTCTCATTGAGACTTTCAGCAGCATATGTACATGCATTTATAATATTCCAACTACAATTTACAAGTGTTGAATGTACAAGTAAATTATGTTGTACGTGATGGTAAGATGCACCTCTAATCTACATGGAAATTTTCCGCTAAACTAAGATGATGTCCACTTTCACTTTGTGCGGGAAAAGGGGTTAGAACGGATTTTTGATCACGCGGTTTCAGAGAAATAATATGTTGCTCCTCACTTCTAGGAGTTTATCTTGCTAGCTCATTTTATTTCAGTTGCATTAATGTACAACTGGATGTGCAAGTGGTTGTTGTGGCTGCTGTAGCTTCTTCAATAAACTGCTGCTCCTACGTGTTTTGTTGTTGTTGCTCTCCTGCATTTAAGTCCTTTGAGCTCTTCTTGTTTGCTCCACTTGTTGTTGTTGAGCATCTTCAATTGTGCTTGGGACTAAATTTTGACATAGATGGTATTGATTGACTCTCGCAAGAGCATAGAAAATTAGCAGAGAGTAAAATAGAGTAATGTTTTAAAAATAGTTCCGTAATTATACGTATTAAGGATGTCATGTATCTTTAGTTTCTATTATTTCAGTCGATTTATTTCATTGAAAATAAATTTACACTCCAGCCGCATAGCGGAACTTTGAGTGAAAAAGCACATGCAACTTACGTGCACTAATTTTCGACTTAGTGTTTACATGCATTAATTTTGATTTGTGAGAAGAGTTATTTAATAAAGTGAAAAGTGAAAAATTTGTATTGACGATTGTGTAAGAATTGCATCTAGATACTTATTTACTAAAAGAAGAAAAACCCGATAGCAAAACCGTATAAACCTGGAACTTTAGATTCGAGTAGTTTTTGTGGTAAACAAGTTCAAAGTACGTGTTAATTTTTTTTTTGACAGAATTCAATCATGCTACACAATATAATATGTATCTTCATTCCTAGTGTCAAGTACTGCATACTCAATATAATTCTTCATCATTTGAAGTTCTATAATAAGTTGGGAGATGATGTCATTGGCTATCACATCCTCATTGGTACTTTGATATAGATTTTTCTTGGCATGGAGTCCTTCTTCATTGAATAGTTTTGCTCACTTTAGATCTCCATTCAAATTCCGACCAGTTCTCACTCCTAGGCTTAAAAAGAATCCTCCTCCCTGGACATCCAAACACACTGAAACAGTCAAAAACCTCAAAGAACTTGCAGTCAAGGTTCCACCGTTACAAATTCCCTCCTCTGAAGTCCTATGTTGTACTAGATGAACAATATTTATTATTTTTTAATTGTACATTTTTGTAGCGGGAATTTTTAAATGAAGTTGTTTGTGAAAGAAGAGTAATAATCCAATGTGAAAATTTTCTATCGTAGATTATGCAAGAATGTTGTACAAAGACACCCTAACTAATAACTATATGCTTACGAATCTTCATGAACAAGATGAACAACTTTCTGAAACGAACTTGGCCGTCAATAGGAAAAATGAGGAACTGATGATAAATGTTGCAAAATGTCAGAATTGCAGGGATTCTCCTATTGGAAAGTTCCATTTCTTGAAACAAACCTTAGATAACATTCACAAAGGGTTACTGAAAGAATGCAGATCTAGATTGGGAGTAGTGGCATTCCCGATTCAGGTTATGTGCTAGTTTCCATTAGATCTGGGTCATTTTAGTGTAAGAACGGTGCCTTGTTCAATAATAAGTCAACCTTGATAGCCTTTTGAATTTTATTTTTCTATAGTTCTCGACTGAATGTTCTATTTCAAGTGAGGATTGCATATAAACTAGTGTCAGGTTTGTTATAAACATGTTGATACCCCAAGGACGCAATCATGATGTGATGCAAGACATGGACCATTAAAGTTGTTGGGCCATAATGTTTTCCCTCCTATGTATGTCTTGAAAAGAGCCTAAGGTCCAAGCTCAAAAGTGTTATTAAACCCTTGACCTATTGTTGGTCATATTATTAAAAATTAAGAGAGGGAAGAGGCAGTTTTTTTTAAGAGCAAAAAGGAGATTTTCGCAGCCAGTTTTCAGCCTGCGCAGGTTTGGAATTTCTTCCGATCGGGCGGTCATCTGTTCTCGGAATGGTCTCAAATTTTAACTGGAGGTAAAAGACTGATAGGGCTACATTCTGGACGGTGGAGATCGGATTTCTACACGCGGATTCCGAGTTATTACTGTCAGAACAGTGCTCTGTTTTCTGGGTGAATTTTTCTTTATTCTCATCTCTTTTATGTATTAGATGAAGTTTTAGCTTCATTGTTGGTCTGAGTTTACACATATTGGTGTACATACTCTTTTGTAACCTCTCTTGATTTATAGTGAAGCTTTTGGAGTGGACCCGAAGGTCCCGTGGTTTTTACTCTTCGATTTGAAGAGGTTTTCCACGTAAAAATTCTTGGTGTTTTGTTTGCTTGATTTATCTTTCATTTACTTGCTCCATTATTATTGTTCCGCTACATTCGCAACTGTCATCTAGGGGCTTTGGAATTATTGTTTGGTGTCCTACGTTTTTATTCAAGTTTGGGAGATATTTTGTCAAGCATATTTGATCTTGTTTGTTCGGTTGCTTGGACTATATTGTGGTTTCTCCCCAACAAAAGTATGGTAATCATACCAGGGACGAAGCCAAGACTTTGGAGTTGAGGGGACGAAAACTGCAACAGTATACTGAATTATATATAAAAACTGCAAAAACAAAATGTTTGGGGAGCGAATTTAATAAAATATTCCGAACAGGGCCGTCTCGAACAATTCTGAGGCCCTGTGCTAATTATCAAAGTTAGGTCTTTCAATTTTTTTTTTTAAATACAAATTATAAAAAATGTCAAAACATAATTATAGACTCAAGTTTCAATAGTGCAAACAATTATAATATCAAGTGGAGATATAGTGATTTTTTTTTTAATATGTTAAAGTGATTTTTTTTTTTTTAAAATTTGAGGCCCCATACAAAGAGAGACCCGTAAGTGATACAAAAGAATACTGATTTTTTTTCAAAAAAATATACACATATAAATAGGTAACAAAAAAATTGGGGCCCCCAAAGTATGTCACTTTGAGCCCCCAGTTAGCAGGGGGGGCCTGATTCCGAACTACATGTAAAATTTACTATATATAACAATATTTTTAGAAATCTTGTGGGGGCGATAGCCCCTCTCGCCCCCTCTATCTTCGTCCCTGAATCATACATGTAACCTTAACTTATAAAGTTATCCCTTTGAAGGAAGGACATTTTCAGAAATGATAAGGGATTTAACTTCACATGATTGAACGATGAAATTACATGTCCTAAATTAACAAGGGTGACGGAAATAAATCGCTTTCTTTAAGGAATCAAAGCTTTCCAGATGAAAATCGTAGTAAAAAAGAAAATATCAAAGAAAAAAGCGCCGTTGCTTTGGCAGGGTGGTCAGTCAAGATGACAATAGAGTTGAAGCTTGGGTTCTTTGTAAATGAACCCCGCCACCCTTAAAAATGATAAAACCGTCATACCCGTAACTTTTTACTTACGTGTAATTAAATTTTCATGACTAATTATGTAGGCGTAAAATTATTTTGCTCGATTATGAAATTTCATGTATGTTTAATTCTTATAACATGTTACGTGTTATATCGGTGTACATTTCGTTTAGGGGCGTTTCGCACGAGTATCGTAGTTGGGGATTTAGTTGTAATTCACCTAGATAAGTAGTTTAATTAGATGTGGAATTGGAATTAGAATTAATTAGAAATTTTAGTGGGACTAGGAAAGTTACTATAAAACAAAATATAAATAATTTAATGAAGGCAATTAATAGGGGAATTAATGAAATTAATAGGATAATAAAATTAAAAAAAAATAAAAGAAAAAGGAAATAAGAAAAGAAGCATCATGGGATTTTGAATAATTTTGTTGTGGACCTGGACAATATGTGGGGTCATAGATCACTTGGTCCACATTGAGCATATCACTTTTTTTTATTAAAAAAATAAAAACACTCCCCATTTTAGTGCAAGTAAAGAGGGTTTTTTTTTATATTATTATTTTTTATCAAAATAGGTGATGTGGCTCAATGTGTACCAAGTGGTCCATGACCCCAGATATAGCCTAGGTTCACAACAGAATTTTTATGGGATTTTGGGGGAATGGGATATCGTGCACAACAAAAGAGAAAACAGAAAATAAAATGAAACGGCTTTAACCGTGAGAGAGAGAGAGAGGAAAAGAAACAGTGAACCACAATAGTTTATGGAAATTTTGAGAGATCACCGAGGGAGCATCTCTTATCTGTTTTTGACGCACGATATATGAAAACGATGGCGTTCGCGATACATACGAGTGAGTGCAGACATAAGTCGATTATGAGTTCGGAGTGGAAAGATATCGCGCCGGGGGCGGGGTTGGTTTCTGGATTACGTTTTCTGCGCACTTTCGTAGAATCATCGTCCAGGTAACATCTGAAATCCGATCGGAGTAATTCTTATTTATTTAACAACTAGACTGATAGGGCTATAATCTAACCGGAGGGATTAAGAATTTAACGGTTAGAATTTCTGTAATGTATGTTAGAAGTAGAAGGAAGAAACCATATTTTTCCAGCACTAGTACACTTATCGCTTTTTCTAAAACAAATGCATAAACTATAAAACTCTCCTCCTCCCTCATGTAATTTCGGGTCAGTTCATGTAATTTCAAGTCAGATTATAACTATTGGATCGGGTTCAAATAATGTGGAATGTCGAAATTACCATTGTATCTTTGCACATGTGCAAATCATGTGCCATTAAGTGGTTGGAAATAGCCGCCTAGCTATTTGTTAATTTGATCATGACAGTCAAACTCGCGAGTTGACTCGTAGATCCTACGAGTTTTAAGGTGTCTTCCGAGTTAGATCCTACGTAGAATCGGTAATCCGGTAGGATCGGTATAAACTTGTAGGATCTGACTGAGGAACGTAGGATCGATACGATCCCACGAGTCACTCAAAACTAAAGTCTTTTGTTTTTATTTTATTTTGCTGAAACACTTTATATTTTCTATTTTTTTTATTCATTTCTTATACTCATAACTGATACTTGAAGATGTATACAAATTTATATATCTCAGGAGATATTTGAATCTTAATTAAAAATAGAAATTACGCACATTTGAATCATGTTTCATCAACATGTAATTTCTTTGCTTTCAAATTATATCTCGCTTCTTGTTATTGCTAGATTATTTTTTTTGATTAATTAATTAATTATTATTATTATTATTTTGGCTAGACTGGGAACACTAGTTTCAATTGATATATTTCTATCTCTACTTCCAATAAATATCTCATCATTCCTTCTCCTCTTTCATTCTGTGAATTGATATGGAAAGTATTTGGTGATGACTGTTTCAATTCTCACATTTTCTTTGAAAAATTTAGTTGTTTCACAATAATCTCAGCTAATTTTACAGAATCTTTGTTAACTTCAAATTAAATTTAATAAACATGTTTAATTTTAGTACATGATATTTGTACTTTTATCTTTATATTTAATAAACATGCTAATAACTTGAATGATTTTGCTTTGAGTATTTGATTATCTTTTTTTCTTTAAAACACTTTAAATTTGTGATTGAAATGTTTTTCTAAGAGTACATATATATTTTCAAATAATTTTTTAAATTAAGTAGGATCTACGATCCTCATATGCCCTTCTGATCCTACGTAGGATCGCGAGTTTGACTGCCTTGAATTTGATACAAAGAGCAGCATGAAAATTGTTTGTGTACATAAAGAGTTTAAATAAAAGTTTTGCAATAAAAAGATAAAAGTGAAAATTGTTTATATTCATTTACTAACCGAAAAAAACTCAAAAATAATTAATGTACAAATATAAAAAATTTCGCATAAAAAGTATTATCATATTTGATAGTGTTGTCTGGAATTTACTTCTTGGCTGCAAAATGACCCGCCAAAGACTACACAAATTCTGGAGACCGAGCATTCTCATGGTCAAATGTCTAGACTTTTTTCCCACTTCTTTGTTTGGTCCCTTTAAACTAAGATTCATATTGAAATTGAATCACTGAGACTTTTATAAGGTATGTTAAAACGGTAAGAGTTAACTAAAGTCTTTTGATAAAAATTGACCCTTCAAATATTATTTAAATGAACCATCATATATTACATATTATAGGTATTTTAATCACGTTTGTTAATGTACTATTTATAACATAATAAAATTAGTCGAATTAAGTGTCTATATTTGAGTATTTAAAAATAAAGTCTTATAATTTTGGGGCTTTCTACAACACAACAAAAACTAGTGTTTTAATTATATGTTTTTACGTCATTCATGTATTTCCTTTTCTTTACCAGAAAACATAGAATATAGAAATCTTCATAAGGATTTCTCATGAATTTCTAGTCAAGAATTCTCATATGGTCATTTTTCCCCCTTTGAGAGCTTTGTATTCCTATGTTAATTGCCATTCTTCACGGGGAAACTCTTTTCCTTTTAGCTGACCAATTCAATTTTCTAATTCAAAACCATGAATTCAACCTTCAAAGTATTTACAGTACAAAATGCTCAAGAATTAGACCATATTTCATGAGTTTGAGCTCATATATAATCTTTGCTATCCTTCAATAAATCTCAAACATTTATCCATTATAACTTATATTTACTTCTCCAACTAGAAATGAGAACTCTCAGCATTATAATATGCCTATCAATATTATTAATCCTATTCATCAAACCTTATGGAGCAACAAGAATTTTGCATGATCAACATGAAGAAGTATGGATGAAAAAGCAACACCTTCTTTTACCCTCTCTTCAGAGGGGCACCAATAAGCCTCCAACGTCGAACCCATGTGGACCTTTGCCTAATGGCGGCGGTGGACCGTGTGTAGCCCCCGCCACCATTGGTGAGAGGAACTTCGCGGGGAATCAAGTATCGGCTCGTCGGCCTCCTCTCCCTCATGCAAATCCTCAGAGAATGGTACTTCAATTCACCATGGCTACGAAGAGCAGCTGACAATTTCAGAGCACGATGTCTCTCACCAACAAGAGATTACCAATTAAAGTAGCTAGACGTATTATGGATATTAGAAAACATGCAAAGAAAGAATAGCGCAATTACACAACACTTTTGATTAAGAACAATAAATCTTTGGTTGTACGTTCACGTCTCTTAACCCATAATTATTTTTTGAACAAAAAATATATTATTAGATAACATGAAATATTTTGGATCTTTATTGAATTTTGGTAGTCTCATATGAGTCCACATCTTTGTTTGACTAAAAAGTGAAATATTAGTATGTAATGTTCTGCCAACTGAAACTTGTACTCTTGATTTATTAAATAATTTCTTGTTTCATTAAAGAAAATTTACATCACGTATATATGAAACAGAACGCATATTTCATTTCTTATTTTATTGAATTCAGTACCATTTCCCTTTTAGGTTTAATTAACTCCCTTGAGATTATATATACTATGGATGCCTCCTTGAGATTTAATAAAATTACGTTCTGCCTCTTTTAACAAAAACTTCTTTCAGAAAACAGTAAGAAAACCAATGAAATGAGCCTTTTATCGTAGAATTCCATATAATAAAAATAAAAATAAATAATACAAAAATAATTTTAATAATGTTCATGTGGAAATAATGTTAGTGGACAAAAATCATATTTATTGATTATTCATGCCGTGTTACGCAAACCAAAATTAATACTTCAATTGTCATCTCCTCCCACACCCGAAAATGCCGTCAGAAGCAATAACACGGCTCATAAGACCATTCGAGGATATAATGGGAAAAGGGGTGGCACCCACCACCGAGATTTTTCACATTGTAAATTTGACTACAAGAAAATGTATTATTTGCTATAAATTGTTTAGCCGTGAAGCATGTTTAGTAGCTTTTAGTAACAATTGGCTATAAATTCATTATGTTAGTGGGTAAACACTGAACACGTTAGGCGACGATATATTTCTTAGCTACATATGCTGATGAGTTAAATCTAAAGAACAAGCAGAAGTTTTGTGAGAGTTTCAGTTAGACGCCTATTGAGTTTTAACACCGTATTTCAAGTATTGACTTAATTTAAGATAAGTGTAACAATTTGAAAATGAGTATCCAGACAATATTAAAATTGTTGATTGGTGCAATCGCTCTGACAAGCCACCACAACAATCAAATATATTTAGCATATCCATTAGAATCCTTATTCATGTTTTATTTCCTAGTTCACAGGTTCGAAATTAGGAGTGTAGGTTAAGGGGCCAAACTATATTATATGTTGCTAAGAAATTTTTTTTCCAAAATATTTGGAGGGCGTGGAGTGAAATTGTTGGGAAAATATAGGGAGGAAGTACATAAAATTCTAGAAAACCCTTGTTAAAAATGTGGGGAGCCTGCTAGTTCACGTCCTCATTCTTTGAACTTCGCCTTTTCTTTCTAGAAGCATTAGAACCATCAGTCTTCTGAGGTGTCAAATAAGGCTGTTAGTTTATCAATTTCAACTAACAACAATTGGTTCAAAGTTTGACACCCCTTTCTCCGTTTTATAGTTACAGTAGTTTTTAGCGTTATATAACAAAATAGAGGAACGTGGACTATCAAATGATAGCTAATAGTGCTACTCGAATATTTTTCTTGTGAAAAAATTGGATAAAAGAAAAAAAACCGCTATATATGTATATCAATTATTTCTGATTTTTTATAAATAGCTTAAATAATAAAATAGAGCAATTTTAGCACAAACTATTTACGGGTACTGGTAATTGTGTCAAATTAGTGATTCAAACCATTACATATTCTTCATCTTCTTTACCCTTCCATCAAAATTTTTGGTTGGTTAAAATTGTTTGTTGCTTTCAAGTTTCAACAAGTCTGCAACTGTGAGATCCTTGCAATCTGAATTCTGAAAAAGCACCAACTTTGAAGGCCCAAATGCATCAGACGACGTAGGTGGCCTGTTAAATTCGTCTTCCAGGTATTGAATTGGATTTCTCATAGCTTTCCTTGACATTTTAAGAAGAACAGTATTGATTGATCAAGAAAGAAATAGGAAGGAATACTCCCAAATGGAGAGAAGAGGGATTCGACCACAAGATGTTACATGGATTCGAGAAGCAGAAACTCGCGGGTCTAGGGGAAACGTGCTGAACCCGACTTGTATGTAGTGTACATAAAGTTGTACCTTTTGTAACCTAATTAATAGTTAGTTAGATTAGTTAGGTTCTGTTAGGCAATTAATGAGTTAGTTATCTGTCCTAACCGTGTATATATACAGCTCATTAGAGCAGTTACTAAATATAGAAAATCTGGGAAATTTCTCAAGCTTTTCTCTCTCAAATTTCTTCATGGTATCAGAGCATTAATTTGATCATTTGATCTGATTCTGGTTCTTTTTTGTGAGTATATCCTCTAAAGGAACGTAATCCCGCTCTTTTATTTCTGCTGCATTTTGGGGATTACGAATTTTTCCTTTACAGCTATCATGTTTGATTACCGAGCAACCAAGTTTGATATCAGATTTTGAGAAATTAAGTTTGGAGGTCGTTGAGTCAACTAAGAAAACTTTGGCAGCCTTGGTAGCTCAATCGACATTCTTGGGTAGGATTAAAGAAGGGCAGAAACCTGATTCAGATTTGGAAAGGGAACGGAAATTATGCAGGAATCACACAGTTCTAAGTTGTTAGTACATCCCGAGGCTACAGAGATATATCGAGATCTTTGGAGTAACTTTTGGTGGAAATGTATGAAACGGGATATAACAGATTTTGTAGCTAAGTGTTTAGTGTGCCAACAAGTAAAGGAGGAACACCAAATACCCGCCGGTTTACATAAGCCTTTAGAAATTCCCATTTGGAAGTGGGAACATATCACTATGGACTTTGTGGTCGGTCTACCTAAGGACAAAATCAGAAAAGATACGATTTGGGTAATCGTTGATCGACTCACAAAATCTACTCACTTCTTACCTATGAAAATCATAACTTCTATGGATACTTTGGTGCAGATGTATATGAATGAAATAGTTCGACTACATAGGGTTCCGGTAAGTATAGTATCAGACCGAGATTCACGTTTTGTGTCTCGATTTTGGCGGAGCTTCAATGAGGCAATGGGAACTAAGTTGTCCTTAAGTACTGCTTATCATCCTCAAACTGATAGGCAGTCAGAAAGGATAATTCATACATTAGAAGAGAGATGATACGGGCTTGTGTATTGGATTTCAAAGGTAGTTAGGTGGAACTTCTAACTTTGGTGGAATTTGCCTACAACAATAGTTTTCAAGCAAGCATCGGAATAACGCCTTATGAGGCATTGTCTGTTAGGAAATGTTGATCATCGGTATGTTGGGATGATATTGGGGAGAATACAGTAATAGGGTCAGAATTTGTGCAAGTGACGATGGAAGTGGTACCGCTAATCCGGGAAAGGTTGAGGGAACTCGAGATAGGCAAAAAAGTTTGGCGGATAGCAAACGAAGACCGTTGAAACTTGAAGTGGGTGATAAGGTATACTTACGGGTCTCGCCAATGAAAGGGGTGATGCGGTTTGGTAAAAGCCGAAAGCTAAGTCCGAGGTATGTAGGACAATATGGATTATTGGAAAGGGTGGAGGATCTTGCTTATCGTTTGGCATTACCGCCAACGCTATTGCGAATATACAATGTATTCCATATTTCACAACTGAGGCGGTATCTTCCGGATCTTAGACATGTATTGGAGGTGGAACCGTTGGAACGCAAGAGGTACCGATAAGAATAGTGGACCGAAAGGACCAGATTCTGAGACGACGAACCATACCTTATGTTAAGATACAATGGTCGAATCATACCGAAAGGGGAGCCATTTGGGAACTTGAGGAAGAAGCTCGCCGGAAGTATCCAAAACTATTTGAATCCCGAGGTAAGCAAGTTTCGAGGATGAAACTTCTGTAAGGGGGAATGATGTGATAACCTGAACTTTTTACCATTAAATAATAACTTGCTTAATGAATTTTATGTGTTATGTGATTATTATATGGTAATTAATGTGTACGTTTGTTTATGGTGGGTCTAATAAAATGTATAACTTGGGGGGACTTAAGTGTAGGCTTTAGAGAACTTATGGGAGTGGTTTGACACCTTTTGAATGGTTGTGTCTTAAGGTAGTTAGTGCAGGGATTTTTAGAGGTTAGGGAAAAAGAAGTTAGAGAAAAAGAAAGAAGAACAATAATTTGGAAAACAGAGAGTTGAGAGCATAATTCATATTTGAAGTAGTAAACGAAATCCGTTTGGAGTTATTCCTAGTGCGTTTCGAAGATAACTGAAAGGGCTACGAGTGAGAAGTGATGGGGTTGCATTTCGAGTTTCCAGCGAACGGGAACTTAGATTTTGAGTTGCTTCGTTTTTCTGAAATTTCTATATTTTGCTTGCTTGCTTATTATACCAAGTAAGGATATTCACCCTTGTCTTTTCGGTACTAAAAACTCATGAAAAGTATTGTTAAAATTTTGGAAAATCTATGTTGAAAGGATTTTATAGCGTGATTTACTGCATTGGATGAAACATTAAATTGATCATACTTGTATGTTGATAACATTGAATATAATTGTGTATGTTATTTGCATTCCCTTTCTTGTCATCAATTATCTTGCATACTTATTGAAATTGGAGTCTTATATGCTATATGTTGGAGTCGTCACTGATGGAGCTCTTGTCTAGAATCGATTCCATTGCAATAATTCATTCTTTTGCATTGTGAGTGTTTTGTCGTTGAACCCGGGAGTGTAAGCCCTAAGGGCGAACAAACTCAGTTTTTGATAATGGACAAACATTTGATGTTGTGTCTAATGGTTTCAATCTTTGTGATAGAATAATGGATCTCATAATGGAAGCTCTAAGTACTTCAATCAAGCCATGATCAAGATTCAAAGTTATACTTAAAGGCGCATCTCGTCGAGATTGAAGATTGAAGACTTAGGTTTGGTTAGAATAAGCTTAGTCTCTATAGTCTTTATCTTATAAGCTCTAACCAATGCTCTTATGAACATAAACGTACATCACTCTAGTCTTGCATATTTTCATAAACACGTTTTCAAAAGGCTAAATTTCAAAATGATTCTCATATGTGTTCGTATCTCAAAAGCCTTTGATTTCAAAGCATAAGTCTTTTAAAACGGTTTTCTAAATGCTCTTACTTGTTACATATTGAGAAAACCTTTTAGACTTCAAAAGATTTCAATACAAGGGTCAAATCAACATCTCTCAAAGCTCAGGAAGTCGGTCAACCGAGCTCATCCTCGGATCAGCCGACCATTTACAGAGAGTTGGACTAGCCAAGGTCGGTCGACCTAAGCCTACCTCGGTCGACCGAGGTCTTCAAGTGGGTCATCCGATCCTTTGTTCGGTCAACCGAACTCTGTAAAAAACTAGCCGTTTTTTGACCGTTAAAGAGTCGTTTTTCAGCATATTTTGAAATGTATAAATACTCCAAAGCTAGAGAATGACTCCAAGACTTGCACATACAATATACATTGATTTCCTATCAAGTCTAAACACTCACAAAGCAAATGCTCTTCATTTCTATGATCTAAATCATTCAAGAGTGAGTTTTCTAAAGCAAGACAAAGAGTGTGCTTCATATGTTCTAAAGAGCTAAAATTCTTGTACTTCAAAGGTATATATCTTTCACTTAGAAGAGTGAACAACCTTTCTTTTTAGCCATCTTAATTCCCTTTCTTAGTGATAGGGTAATTCTTGTAAAAGTCCTACTTCGTGTGGGCAAGTAACTCTTAGTGAGTTTTGTATTGTGGTTGTGTTGTAAAACTCTTTGTGAGTTAGCCACAAGTGTAAAAAGTCTTCTTAGTGAAGTTGTTAAAATCCTTGGGTGCGGCTCAAGGTAGTGGATGTAGATTCTGAGTGAATCGAACCACTATAAATCATTTGTCTTGTTGTTGGGTTTAGTTTTGCTTTTGTTCATCTTGCACAAACTTACACTAGCATTGAATAGATTCGAAAATTTTTGCAAGATCGATTAAAACTCAATTCACCCCCCTCTTGTGTTTTACAGGGAGTTCTCGATATGTGTCACTGTCATTGAGCCCGTTCCTAACCGGGAAAAATGTTAGGGACTACAAATGGTTGTTGTGGAGTCCACGGTGGTGGGCAATGACACAATGCGAATGGATCTTGAAACATTGAGTTCTTCGTTTAGGAGATATACTGGACCCATGTACTGTATACTGATGCCTTTTCCTTCTAGGGTTAAAGTTGGGGGAATTGTAGTAATTGCTTCAGAGTTGTGCATAGACGATCGAGGTCTGTTGTGTGAATGTTGAGTAATGGCATAAATTGCATTCGAAGAGTCCAACATTGTGTGTGTCGTTTGTTGGTATGAACAACATATGGTGTTTGTGTTTTCATTCTGATGTGTAGATGTTGGATTTCGACGAGTGTAGTTTATTGTTCACTTGTTTATGTTTTGGTATGTTTAATATATGTGCATTGGTCTCTCAAAAGTGTATTTTGAGGTTGGGAATGTAAAAGTGCAGAAATGGACATTTTGTGTACAAATTTGTACTTGAAAAACAAACTTATGTAGCCTGCAGACGAAGGGTTCATCCTCACCTTCGTCCGCACAAATTCAGAGGCTACTGTCTTACCATAGACGATACTGCGGACGATGTGTTTCGTCTGAGGTCCTCTACGGACGATGCTTCGTCTGCACTCACTGTTGGCCAGTTGTTTACTTTTTTTTCATGTGGTTCCTCTTAGTGTTTTCTAAAGGTTATATTGTGAGGTTTTAATGTGTATATTGTGAGGTAAAGAGTAACCTAAACTTTGCATGTTTTCACACTTGTTTTGGAAAGTCAGGAAAACGGTTTTGTGTCTTATTTGATGTTTCATCCCAAGGGTGTTGGTGGTTACTGGCTTCATAGCTCACGTTTTTATTTTCCTTACTTGCATATGCTGAGATTGACGATGGTGGTTGCGTGGAAGCCTGGGACGGGGATTTTGACGAGTAATCATAATATGGCTATGATGTAATAGATGGACTAGTTTGTTTCACTACAAGAAAAAAGTTAAATAGGGACAGACATATCCGTCGCTAATCTGAGATTAGCAACCGAATCACGTGGTCATATATTTTTCGTCGCTGTGCCAAATAGCGACCGAATATTGACGAATTATTTAGCGACCGACTAATTGATCGCTATATATCGACGAATTAGCGACCGAACGGTCATCAATTTTGACTTTGACTTTGACTTGTTAATGACTGATTGCTGATGACCATTTCACTAACGGAATATTTAGTCGCTAATTAGCGATCGATTACTGACCAAACGGTCAACAATGTTGACTTTGACTTACAGAAACCCGATTACTGACGACTCTTTTACCGGCGGAATATTAGGTCGCGAATTACCAGCTTCGATTGAAGAAGAAGAAGAAGAACGATGGAAGAAATGGCGTCGATTAAAGAAGAAGAACGATTTTTAGAGATTTTGACTTAGGGATTTTGAACGATTGAAGAAGAACCCGCTTCTGCCAAACCAATTTTTTTTTTTAGAAATAAAACATCAAAACGATATCCTTTTGATGGAAGAAGACTTCTTCTTCCTTAAATTTTTTTTAGAGAAATAAAACATCAAAACGACGTCGGTTTGATACGCCGTTATGTATTCCGTCGGTAATCGGTCATTAAATTCCGTCGGAATTCGATCGGTAAAGGAAACGAACCGACGTCGTTTTATGCTTTTTTGTTTCACTTGATAAAACATCAAAACGGCGTCGGCTTGATACGCCATTATGTATTCAGTCGGTAATCGGTCGTTATATTCCGTCGGAATTCAGTAGGTAAAGGAAACGAACCGACGTCGTTTTATGCTTTTTTTGTTTCACTAGATAAAACATCAAAACGACGTCCGTTTAATACGCCGTTATGTATTCCGTCGGTAATCGGTCATTAAATTCGGTCGGCAGTCGGTCGTTACCTAAATATATAGCGACGAAATAGAGACCGTTCAATTATTGATTTGAGTTGGTCAACGGGACCGATATGGCCGACGACTTAGCAACGGAATAGCAACCGCCAATTTTTCAGTTTTAGGTGGTCGGTATTCGGTCGCTACTTTAGCGACTGAATATTTCGGTCGCTGTTTTCTGTAGCTAAATAACTGTTTTCTTGTAGTGTTTACTTTCAACTTACGTATGTAATAATATGTAGAATAACACACTTTTACTTATGTTGGATTACACTAAAATTCTGATAATATGTAATCTGATAAATTCCTTAGTAATGGTTTAATGAACTTAATCATTTCTGTTGTGGGCATACGAAGAACTGCCAAGTCATCACCCGGTTTTGGGGTGTGACATTCTTGGACTGACATACAAAATAAGAAAACTACGAGATAACTACTTTATTAAGCTGTCTAAAATAAAGTAACTAAACATAATGCGAGAAATAATGGTCTAGATCGTGGCATGACGTTTAGACAACGTTTAAACTCACATTCTCCATCCTGCCAAGTCGGCCCATGTCCGTGTCCACTTTAATGAGTGTAATTAGCCTCGAATCACCCTCCTTAAGGAACACATGCTTTTCTTGTTCTTGGAATCTTTGAACCAAGTTATTAAGTTATTCTCTGAATCGTTTTGTTTGAGCCCTCGTCGCTAGTCCAACTGATACTTGAGCGGAATCTTCAATTGCCTTGATGTTTACATCACTTTTCCCTTCTTGGCTATAAGTTGGGGATCGTTGTAGTAATTGCTTTAGAGTTGTGAATAGATGATTTGTGATTTGTTGAGTCATATCATGAATCGTATTCGAAGAGTCTAATGTTTTGTATGTTCGTATGTTGAGATGAGCAACACATGGTGTTTGTGTCACATTTCTAATGTATACATGTTGAATTCGACGATTACGGTTTATAGCTTACTTGTTCTTGTTTTGGTATTGTTGTTATATGTGCATTTGTGTCAAAATTGAATATTTTGGGGCTGGGATTCGAAAAGTACACCTTCACAAATTTACACAAAAAAGTGGTCCTGGCTGAATCTCGATCGACAGGTTCGGTCGACTCGATCATGTACCATTTGTCCGGACCAAACTAATGGGACCCGCCGGACGAGTGGAATGTCTGTGCAGGTCGATCGAAATATTGAACCACTCGCCCGGAGAGAGATTCGGTTGACCGGTGTACTCTGTCTGGTGGACCGGACTTTTGGACAATGTTTTTGTCCTGGTCTCGGATGATCGTTCGGTCAACCAGACCTCATTTCCAATCTTCCAAAGGGATATTTTGGTGATTTTGATTTCTATTCTGTCTTGGTTTCTTTTGGTGTTTTTTAAATATTATTTTGTGAGGTTTTAATGTGTATACTGTGATATACGAAGGAATCTAAACTTGCATGTTTTCACTCTATTTTGGGAAGTCGGGAAAACGTAATTTGTGTCTTATTTGATGTTTCTTTCCAAGGGTGTTGATGCTTATTGTGCTTCATAGCTCACGTCTTTACATTCCTTACATGCAAATGATGAGGTGTTTGATAACTCGTAACTTTACCTTTATTTTCTTCTACTATAATAGTAAATTTGAGCTTCAAAAAGTATTTATATATCGAGTTTTGAGCTTAGAATGGTATAATCCTCACTTCTATGTGTTTGCATTTGTAGGGGCAAAATAGTCTTTTGAAGGGTAAAAGTGAATCAAACTTGCAGAACAAGAAAGAAGCTGCTAGAATTGAAGATATGTCTTTTACGAACTAGAAGAGTTTTGGTGTATTTCAATTACCTTAAAGAATCTTGAAGAGTTGTATTTTATGTCAACTACTTTAGAAGAGTATGGAGAGTTTCAATTTATGTCAATTACCTTAAGCTAGGAGATTTCTATTGCTATAAATACTCTTTACTAGTCTTAGGAAAATTCATTCAGCATTCATTAGTTTTTGTTTTAGGTTTTGTTCTCTCTAATTAAGCTCTCTTCAAGAGTTGGTTTGAGAGTTCTTTATTTACGCATTTGTTAGAACAAGATTCAAGCTTTCATTGTTGCTGTGCTTTTGGAGATTGATACAATTTAAAGTTCGAGACTTTAATTGAAACAGTGATGTTTTCTTATACTCTCTTCTTTACTTTGTTTATTATTTTCTTCTCTAGCATGAACTAAACTTTTCATCTAAGGCCATGATGTAGCTAGATTAATTTTATATGTTATTCTTGTGATCTTGTTATTCGATGAGTGTGTGGAAGTAATTTTAGATTATTGTTCTTAATGCGTTTAGATGATTGATCACCGTTTAAATTGTCTTTACATTAACTTGGAAAATTTGCGACAGCTGACCTTGTTAATTGGGTTAAATAATCTAAACACAAATTGCATGCAAGATAGACATATACTTGTATGGTTTGTGCGATCTCTTTGATTTCATATGTTTAATGCATTTTTATGAGTTAAAATCAACATACACATATAGTTGGTTTATTCATGAGAATAGGTTTGATAGGCCTTAAAAGAGGTTATCAGATATTTTAGAAATCAATCGATTAACCAAACACACTCTAGAATAACTGATTGTTAGGATAACATATTCATTAATTTAGTGAATTCATGTGCCTTAGACCTTCATCATATCAAAACTACTTATTAAAGTTATTTTGCTTTCTTTTAGTTTAATTAGATTAATCATATCACCATCAACTATTTGGATTTATTTTGCTTGCTGTTGATCATCGTATAATTATTCATCTCTAGGAATTAATTAATCATTATTCTCTGTGGGATCGACCTTGACTACTACAATATTGACCTAGTACACTTGCTAGTATAGATTTTGCGTGTCAAGTTTTTGGCGCCGTTGCCGGGGAATATTTGATTAATTATATTTCTTTGTGATTTAATTTCACTTTGATCTTATTTTATTTTTAGTTGCTTTTTAGTTTATGTCCAGATATCATCCTACAAATTTAGTACATTTTGATCCTAAAATTGATCGTACTTGCAGGAATATAAAAGCTAAAAAGAAACTAGAAGCAAAGATGGCTGAGAATCAAGGATTAGGAGGGGACAATAATCAGTTAGCTGTGCCGGTGGCTCCAACTCCTCGTATGAGAGATCTGCATATGCCAATAATTGCTGCAAATCCGTCATGCTTAAGGTTAACTGCTGCAGCAAGGAACTATGAGCTCAAGCACTATCATATTCAACTTCTTCCAAACTTTAATGGTTTGGAAAACGAAGATGCTTTGGGATTTCTGCGAGACTTCTACAGTACGGTACAAACTTTCCCTTTAAATGGTTTAACTGAAGAAGAATTGAGAATGAGATGTTTTCTTTATAGTCTATAGGGGGGGGGGGGTAAAACTGTGGTTACTAGATCTACCTAAAGGGTCTATGGGTACTTGGAGTGAGGTTTATGAGACATTTATGTTTCAATATTTTTCCTCCGAAAAAACGATGAACTTGAGGGGTAGGATTAGCACATTTGCACAAGGAGAAACAGAAGCTTTTCATATTGCATGGGAGAGGTTTAAGTCATTACTCACTCAATGCCCTCATCATGGTTTCTCTCTCATTTTGCTAACTCAATTTTTCTATGAAGGACTAACTCCTATGTCCCAGTCTTTAGTTGATACTGCTGCAGGTGGTTACCCAGGTGACAAGAATGCCGATGAGCTTCAACAGATTTTTGTGAATTTAGCTAAAAATTCACAACAAAAGGCTACGAAAGGAAGAATAGCTGGAATTCATGAAGTCAACTCACAGCCCAGCGTTGTCTCTAAATTGGCTGAGTTGACAAATCAAATTAGTCTATTGATGAGTCAACAAGGTCACCGTAACAATGAGGTATGTGCGTCTTGTGGTTTAATTGGTAATCATACTAACTTCTGTCCCAATCAGGATTTCAGCTCAGCACCATTCGAAGAAGTAAATTATATAGGAGCTGGAAGGCAGGGGATGCCTCAAAGGAATGATCCTTACTCCAACACCTATAATCCGGGGTGGAGACAACACCCAAATTTTGGATGGAGGGATCAAGGAAATCAAAGGCATAATGGACCTCCTGGCTTTTAGCAGAATAGACAACCATTCCAGCAACAGGTAGCTCAAGCACACCAGCCTCAGCCTATTCAGGAGAGAAAACCTCAATTTGAGGAGACCATTATGCAATATTTGACAAAGTTGGAGGCAAAAATTGACCAAGTGGCTCAGACAAATCAAGCTTCTATTCATAACTTGGAGGTTCAACTAGGCCATGTTGCAAGATCAATAAAAGATAGAAATCAAGGCAAGCTCCCTAGTGATACCGAGAGAAATCCGAGGGAACAAATCCAAGCAGTGACCTTAAGAAGTGGAAAAGAGCTCCAAGAAGTAGAGAAGAAAAAGATTGTTGAGAAAGAGAGCAAGGAAGAAGAAGCATCAAAGATTCTAAAGGAGAATGAACTAAAAGAGGGAGACTCTAAACTTTATGTTCCTCCCGCACCTTATGTTCCCCCTATTCCCTTTCCCCAAAGACTTAAGAAAAATAATTTAGAAAAACAATTTTCCAAGTTTTTGGATGTTTTCAAGAAATTGCATATTAACATTCCTTTTGCAGAAGCATTGGAGCAAATGCCGAGTTATGCCAAATTTCTGAAGGAGATTCTAACTCACAAACGCAAGCTCGAGGACCATGAAACTGTGACGTTGACTGAGGAATGCTCTGCAATTCTGAAAAGCAAGTTGCCCCAGAAATTAAAAGATCCAGGGAGTTTCACTATTCCTTGTACTATTGGGCACTTAAATTTTGAAAGGGCATTATGTGATTTAGGAGCTAGTATTAATTTAATACCTTTGTCTATTTTCAAGAAATTGGGATTAGGTGAGATAAAGTCTACTAACATATCTTTGCAACTAGCCGATAGATCTGTAATTTATCCGTGGGGAGTTATTGAGGATGTGCTCCTAAAAGTGGATAAATTTATATTCTCTGCTGATTTTGTTGTTTTAGATATGGAAGAAGATAGAAAGATTCCTCTTATTTTAGGAAGACCTTTTCTAGCCACTGCTAGGACTTTGATAGATGTCCAACAAGGAAAGGTCATTCTTAGAATTCATGATGAGGAAGTCACTTTTAATGTTTACAAATCTATGAAATATCCTGTAGAAAGTGACTCTTGTTATTTTATTGATTCTATCTCTCGTATTGTGCAGAATAATTGTGAAAAGATACTATCTAATGATCTTCTTGAGTATTGCTTGCAGAATGAAAATTCAAAAGAGAAAGTTGATGAGAACATTTTGGCATGTGCCAATTATTTTGAAGCATTACCTTCTTATCCTTCTTATAAGAGGCATCAATATGAGGAGTTAGGGAAAAGTTTGAATAGACCGATGCCTTCTATCGAGAAGCCACCAAAGCTTGATTTGAAACCTCTTCCTTCTCATCTCAAATATGCTTTCTTAGAAGCACCCTCTAACTTACCGGTAATTATTTCTTCATCTTTGATAGGTGAGCAAGAGGAGAAACTTTTAGAAGTACTTAGAACTCACAAGGAAGCTTTGGGATGGAGTATCGCCGACATCAAAGGTATTAGTCCCACAATATGAATGCATAGGATTCATATGGAAAATGACTGTAAGCCGAAGGCTCAACCTCAGAGGCGATTAAATCCCAATATGAAAGAAGTGGTAAAAGCTGATGTGCTAAAGCTTCTTGAGGCAGGTATTATCTATCCTATCTCTGATTCTCAATGGGTAAGTCCTGTACAAGTAGTACCTAAGAAAGGGGGGATTACTGTCATAGAGAATGAAAATAATGATTTAATTCCTACTAGGATAATTGCTGGATGGAGGGTTTGTATTGATTATAGGCGATTAAATGCATCCACCAGAAAAGACCACTTCCCTCTCCCATTTATTGACCAAATGTTAGAGAAATTGGCAGGGCAAGAATTTTACTGTTTTCTAGATGGTTATTCGGGGTATAATCAAATAGTGGTTGCCCCCGTAGACCAAGAAAAGACTACTTTTACGTGTCCATACGGTAATACCTTTTGGATTATGTAATGCCCCTGCTACTTTTCAACGATGCATGATGGCTATATTTTCTGATTATATAGATAATTGCATTGAGGTTTTTATGAATGATTTTTCTGTTTTTGGTCTCTCATTTGATAATTGCTTGGGTAATCTAACATTGATTTTGAAGAGATGTGAAGAGACTAATTTGTTGCTAAACTGGGAGAAGTGCCATTTTATGGTAAGAGAAGGGATAGTTCTTGGCCACAAAATTTCTGCTAAAGGCATTGAGGTGGATCGGGCAAAGATTGAAGTCATTGAAAAATTACCACCTCCTACTTCGGTCAAGGAGATTAGAAGTTTCTTGGGACATGCAGGGTTTTATAGACGTTTCTTAAAGGATTTTTCTCTCATCTCTAAACCTTTGTGTAATTTGTTAGTAAAAGATGTAAAATTTACTTTTACTGATGATTGCTTGCAGGCTTTCAAGAAGTTAAAGGAAAAACTCATCTCGACTCCTATCATTGCTTTTCACCGAATTGGGAGCTACCTTTTGAGATCATATGTGATGCAAGTGATATGGCCGTTGGAGCAGTTTTGGGTCAAAGACAAGAGAACTTATTTCAGGTAATTTATTATGCTAGTCGTGTCTTGAATGAGGCTCAAAGAAATTATGCTACCACGTAAAAAAGAGTTACTAGTCGTTGTCTTTGCATGTGATGAATTTAGATCATATCTCATTGGTTCACATGTCATTGTTTACACTGATCATGCTGCATTGAGATACCTGTTTGCAAAGCATGATGCTAAACCTAGGTTGATTAGGTGGATTTTGTTATTGCAAGAGTTTGATCTAGAAATTGGAGATAAAAAGGGTTCACAAAATGTAGTTGCTGATCATCTCTCTAGGTTAACTTTACCAAAAGAAGATGTCCCGATTAATGAATCGTTTCCTGATGAAAATCTCTTAGCAGTTAACACATCTACCACTCCGTGGTATGCTGATTTTGCTAATTACTTGGCTAGTAATATCATTCCTAATGATCTAACTTATCAACAAAAGAAAAAGTTCTTTTCTGATGTTAAACATTATTTTTGGGATGATCATTTTCTGTATAAGTTTTGTGCTGACAATATTATTAGGAGATGTGTTCCTGAGAGCGAAACAGGTGAGATCCTATTTCATTGCCATTTTGGGGAAGTAGGAGGCCATTTTGGTCCTTCTAAGACAGCAGCAAAGGTATTGCACTCTGGTTTTTATTGGCCTTCTATATTTAAAGATTGTCATAACTTTGTTCGCTCTTGTGATAGGTGCCAAAGGAGTGGAAACATATCCAAGAGACATGAGATGCCCTTAACTAATATCTTTATTGTTGAATTATTTGATGTTTGGGGCATTGATTTCATGGGTCCTTTTCCTTCATCTTTATCTAACAAGTATATCCTAGTTGCCGTTGATTATGTGTCCAAATTGGTAGAGGCAATTGCCACACCTACCAATGATGCTAAGGTCGTAGTTAGGTTCCTTAAGAAGAACATTTATTCTCGTTTTGGCACACCTAGAGCATTAATAAGTGATGAGGGCACACACTTCATCAATAAGCAACTAGAGAATTTATTGAAAAAGTATGGAGTAACTCATAAGATCGCCACTCCCTATCATGCCCAAACAAGTTGTCAAGTGGAAGTGTCTAATAGGGAAATTAAAAGAATTTTGGAGAAGACTGTTGGCATCTCTAAGAAAGATTGGTCATTAAAGTTAGATGATGCATTGTGGGCATATAGAACCGCGTATAAGACCCCCATTGGTATGACCCCTTATCATCTAGTCTTTGGAAAAGCTTGTCACTTACCATTTGAATTGGAACATAGGGCTTTTTGGGCTATAAAGAGTCTTAATTTTGATTTCAAAGCTGCAGGTGAAGCACGAGTATTGGAATTAAACGGGCTTGATGAGCTTCGTTCAGAAGCTTATGAGAATGCTCGTTTGTACAAAGAAAGAACAAAGCGACTACATGATAAAAGGATATTGAGGCGTGAATTTGAAATTGGTCAACAAGTTCTACTTTTTAATTCTCGTCTTAAACTTTTCGCAGGTAAGTTGAAGTCTAGATGGTCTGGTCCATTTACGATTACTAATGTTTTCCCTTATGGTGCAGTTGAACTCTCAGATGGTGGGAATGAGACGTTTAAAGTGAATGGCCAACGAGTTAAACATTACCATGGTGAGGAAATCGATCGGTCAAAGGTGACGTACAACCTCGCCCTTCTTTCCTAACTCGGTCGTCAGGTAAGGCGTCACTAAAACAAAAGATGGATGACGCTACTCCATAAGAACGATAATTTTCATTATCTTTCTTGGTTTGCACCCAAAATGCACGTGTGCCAATCTCACGTTAAACGAGCATTAATTATTATTTTTATTATTAATTTTTTTTCACTTAAATTTTAATTTTTTTCTATTTTTTTCCGTAAGTATTAAAATTAAAAAAAAAAACATTTTTTCTATTATAAGTATGATAGGATTTAAAAAAAAATAAAAAATTTAATTAATTTATTTATTTTAAAAATAATAATAAAAAAATTTTAAAAAAAAAAACGAAACCAGGACTGGATTCTTGGACCAGCCCTGGAATCTCATTTTATTCTAGGCAGAGAGTTTGACATTTGCTTCTATCCCTGGAAATAGAAACCACCATCTCCACCCTCCGGCGCCTCCCTCCTCTACCCTTACCACCGCCCACACACCACTTCCTCCACCATCTCCGACCCACTTTACTCACCTCCTCCGTCCATTCCAAAACCTCAAATTCGCCACAGCCCTAAACCCTCAATCTTAAATTCCCAAATTACTCAATTTTCGATTACCGTCACAGCCACCACCATCTTCATACCTCTACTTCACAGAGTGATTCCATTACCTTCTCCGGAGCAATTTTGGGCGATTATTCAAGGTAAATGACACGCTGTTATGAAGTGTTCTTTTATTGAGAATTGATTTTGCTAGAAGGAGGAGTCGACCCTGAGCTATTCTGAACTGCTGTGTTTTAATAAAAGGCGTGGATCTTTAACCGGGCCGAAGAGGAAATGGAGCTCCGACTCGGGTCTATAAATAGAAGTAGTTTGAGCTATTTTTAGTATGTTTTTGAATGTTAGTTTGGCAGTTAATACTCTCATCTTCATCCCCCTTTTCTGTCTTAGAACCCTAGGCCTTCAATTGAGTGATTCTTCATCAATTAGAGTTCAATTCACCTTCATCTCTTCATTTCTGTGTTCGATTGTTACTGTTCATTAATAAATTGAATCAATTTGTTGGTGACATAACAAATTTGGTATCAGAGTTTCAAAATCCTTGGCAACAATGGTATTGACTCGGAATCAGCAGAACGAAGCTCCGCAGACATCATCACAGGCGATTCTACCTACTTCGATGGCTGGAGAATTCCATATTTCACATGAACAGGTTTATCAAAGGCTAATTGATATAGAAAGCTCAAACACTCAAGTAAATTTACAATTTGATGACCTGCGAACAGCTTTCTTTAAAGTTAGCATGGAAATGGCTGAAAATAGGAAGGAAATGACTGAAAGAAAGAAGGAAACTGACGAAAAAATTAATTTGATCCTTGAAAAACTGTGTAAACTAGATAATAATGATAAACAAAAGGCAGTTGAAGGAGAGCCTAGCAGAATTAATGATAATTCTCCTGTAAACAGGCCTATGAGACCTGATTATGGTTATGGAAGGAGTATGCTTGGGAATCAAGGTTCTGGAATTCCTCCAGAACCTAGATTCGAATGTGGAGATATTGATAGAGGAGGATTCAAGCTACCTAAGCTTGAATTTCCTAAGTTTGATGGAAGTAAGCCTAGAGAATGGCTTATTCTAGCTGAGCAATACTTTAAGGTTCATAGAATCTATGATCCTCAGAAATTAGACATAGCCTTTGTGTACTTCAGAGGAGAAGCCTGCTTTTGGGGACACAGCTATATGACTGAGTTTGGAACTCAGAATTGGCCACACTTTACAACAGCTCTCTATGCCAGATTTGACACTAAGTCAATTACTGGTATAGTTGGAGACTTCACAAAACTTACGCAAACTTCAGATGTACAGTCTTACATGAGGAAGTTTGAGGAGCTTAAGTTCATCTTTGTAACAACAGGAACAAGAGCTACACAGGAGTACTTTATAGGTTTGTTCCTGAGTGGACTTAAAGAGGAAATTAAAGGTGTAGTGCATATGCATAGGCCTACTTCCTTGTTGGAAGCTTTTAGGTTGGCTGTTGAACAGGAAATGTGTTTGAACAGTTCAACTAAAACTTTCTCTAGGTCATCCACAACCAGCTATGCTCAGAAGACTTCTTCTGTACCCACTGCTGCAGTTAATTCCTCAACTACCTTTGGTAACTCACAAACTGCAAGGTTCCTTAACAAAGAACCTATCAAGTTTAAGAGGTTAAGTCCTGAGGAATTACAGAATAGGAGAGAACTGAACTTGTGTTTTAAATGTGGAGAAAAATACTCTCCACAACACAAGTGCTCCTTGGCTGAGGTCAACATGTTGTATCTGAGCAATCAAGAGCTGGAGGAAGAAGAGATTGGAAGGTTACAGTATTTACAATCATCACAGGATGCCACTGAGTTCCTGGTTGGAGAAGAAGTAGCTGAGCTTGCTCAGATATCATTGAATGCTATGAATGGAACCTCTGATGGAGGTATTTTTAGAATTCCTGGTGTCATAGCCAAGAACAAAAATGTGTCAATCTTGGTAGATCCTGGAAGCACTCACAGCTTCATTGATCCAAGATTGGTTAAGGAGCTTGGATTGGTGGTGGACTTAACAAGACCATTGCTTATTGTTTTAGGCAATGGGGAGAAAATGTGGTATGGTGACTGGTGTAAAGGAGTAAGGTGGAAAATCAAAGGCTTGGAATTCTGTCAAGATCTCCATGTGCTGACTTTAGGGGGAAGTGATATGATATTGGGAGGTGATTGGCTGAGTAAGCACAGCCCAATCATTCTTGATTATAAAAATCAAGTAGTAAAGTTTGTGGTGAATGACACAGAAGTAGAAGTTCATAGAAGTACTGATACTGCTGAGCTTAAATCTATTTCTGCTAAGTCTCTTCCCAAATGCTTGAGTGAAGCAGCTGAAGTTTGGGTGGGATACATGGCTGCAATTCAAGGAGAGGTGGAGTTAGGACAATTGTGTTCTATACAAGAAGTTGTGGAAGGAAATTCAGAATTTCCTGAGAGCATTCAGAAAATTCTGGAAGATTTTTCAGATATCTTTGAATTGCCACAAGGACTTCCTCCCATGAGGAATCATGAACACTCTATAGTGCTTAAGGAAGGAGCTCAACCTGTTAAGCTTAGGTCTTACAGAGTTCCACACTCTCAAAAAACAGAGATAGAGAAACAGGTTAAGGCCATGTTGCAAGAAGGAATTATACAGCCAAGCAACAGTTCTTTTTCTTCTCCAATTATTTTGGTAAAAAAGAAGGATGGAACTTGGAGATTCTGTGTTGACTACAGACATCTCAACTCCTTGACTGTCAAGGACAAATTTCCAATTCCTATGGTAGATGATCTAATTGATGAGCTTCATGGAGCAATATATTTTTCAAAAATTGATCTTAGATCAAGCTACTTTCAGATAAGGATGAAGGAAGAAGACATTCCAAAGACTGCCTTTAGTACACATTTTGGGCATTTTGAGTTTAAGGTCATGCCATTTGGCCTTACCAATGCACCAGCTACTTTTCAGTCCTTGATGAACCTCATATTTGGACCTTATCTGAGGAAGTTTGTATTGGTTTTCTTTGATGACATATTGATATACAGTCCAGACCTAACTTCCCATGAAGAACACTTGAAGATAGTGCTTGGTTTGTTAAGAGAAAATCAATTATTTGGAAAAATGAGCGAATGCACATTTGCTCAGGAAGAGGTAGAATATTTGGGGCATATGATCTCTGGAAAAGGGGTCAGAGCTGACCCTCAGAAGATTAAAAATATGCTCTGAGTGGGCTCTAAGCCTAAGGCATGCATAGCGACTTAGGGGATTTCTGTGACTTACTAGTTATTACAGAAGATTCATAAAAAGCTATGGAATAATTAGCAAGCCAATGACTGCCTTGCTTAAAAAAAATAGCTTTGAGTGGACTGATGAAGTTGATGCAGCCTTCAATTTACTCAAGAACACCTTGAGTTGTCCACCTGTTCTAGCTCTTCCTGATTTCACAAAAACATTTGTGATAGAAGCTGATGCTTGTGAATCAGGAATGGGAGCAGTGTTAATGCAAGAAGGAAGACCTCTGGCTTATTTTAGCAAGGCACTTGGGCCTAGAAGCCAGGGATTATCTACCTATGAGAAGGAGTTAATGGCACTGTCAACTTCCATTTTGAAATGGAAACATTATCTAGAAGGATATGCCTTTGTGATCAGAACTGATCATCAAAGCCTCAAGCATCTCCTTGAACAGAAGATAACCACTGCTGCTCAGCAGAAATAGATAGTCAAACTTATGGGGTTTGATTTTGAAATACATTACAAAAAAGGGACTGAAAATAAGGCTGCTGATGCCTTATCCAGAATGCATGAGTTAAATGCAATTTCTGTAGTAGTTCCTAATTGGGTGGAGGATGTGAAAAGGAGTTATGAAGGTGATATGATATCCCAGGATGTTATAGCACAGATCTTGTGTGGACATCCAGATCCTGACTATACATATGTGGATGTGATACTCAGGTATCAAGGAAGGATCTATATTGGGGCTTCTGCAGAACAGAGAGACAAGTTGATTGATGCAGTGCATTCATCAGCAGTTGGAGGGCACTCTGGTGTCCTGGCTAGTTACCAAAGGTTGAAAAAAACCTTTTACTGGCCTAATTTGCAAGATCAAGTACATGAAAGAGTAAAGCAGTGTGAAACCTGTCAGAGAAACAAGCATGAGCATGTTCCATATCCTGGATTATTGCAACCATTGGAACTACCTGATAGGCCATTCACCCATGTGAGCATGGATTTTGTAGAAGGTCTTCCTAAGTCTGAAGGAAAGGATTCTATATTGGTGGTGGTAGATAGATTCTCCAAGTTTGGACATTTTATAGGTCTATCACACCCTTATACTGCAAAGAAAGTGGTTGAAGAATACCTTGACAAGGTATACAAAATGCATGGTCTACCAGTGTGCATTGTGAGTGACAGAGATAGGATTTTCACAAGTCATTTCGGAAAGAACTTTTCTCTGTCATTGGGGTGAAACTTAACTTGAGTTCTGCTTACCATCCTCATTCTGATGGCCAGACAGAAAGGGTTAATCAGTGCCTAGAGATGTATCTCAGGTGTTTCACTTTCCAAAGACCTCATAAGTGGCACAGTTTCCTCTCTTTAGCAGCTTGGTGGTATAACACTAACTACCACACTGCTATTAAGATGTGTCCTTTTGAATCTCTGTATGGTTTTAGACCTCAAGGATTTGGGGAAGGCATTCTATTGGAAGGAGTCAAGAATGGTGAGGTATCTAGAATGGTTGAAGATAGACAAAAGCTGAATGTTATCCTTAAGGAACAGCTCAATATGGCTGCTAATAGGATGAAGCAACAAACAGATCAGCACAGAACTGAAAGGGAACTTTCAGTTGGAGATATGGTATTTGTCAAGTTACAGCCTTATAGACAGCATTCCTTAGCTTTAAGAAGAAATCAAAAGCTTTATCCCAAGTATTTTGGTCCCTATGCTGTGCTTGAGAGATTTGGAAGTGTTGCCTATAAACTGGCACTACCTACTGAGTCTAAGCTTCATCCTGTCTTCCACATAAGTCAACTTAAAATCAGGAAAGGAGAGGGAGATGTGGCTCAAAGAGATCTGCCAAAAGTTAATTCAGAAGGCCAGCTTCTTGTTGAACCAGATGCAATCCTTGACAGGAGATTAGTCAACAAAGCCAACAAACCTGTGGTTCAATGGCTTGTTTCTTGGACCAATCTTTCTGAGGAAGATGCTACCTGGGAGAATGCTGAAGAAATTCTCAAGAAATGGCCTAATTTCTCTTGGTCAGCTTGAGGACAAGCTGGTTGTTTAGGGGAGGGAAATGTTATGAAGTGTTCTTTTATTGAGAATTGATTTTGCTAGAAGGAGGAGTCGACCCTGAGCTATTCTGAGCTGCTGTGTTTTAATAAAAGGCGCGGATCTTTAACCAGGTCGAAGAGGAAATGGAGCTCCGACTCGGGTCTATAAATAGAAGTAGTTTGAGCTATTTTTAGTATGTTTTTGAATGTTAGTTTGGCAGTTAATACTCTCATCTTCATCCCCCTTTTCTGTCTTAGAACCCTAGGCCTTCAATTGAGTGATTCTTCATCAATTAGGGTTCAATTCACCTTCATCTCTTCATTTCTGTGTTCGATTGTTACTGTTCATTAATAAATTGAATCAATTTGTTGGTGACATAACACACGCACCCCCAACGAGTATAAAATCTTGTGGTGATTTTTTCTTACTTCTTTTCAAGGTACGATTTCTCTATATTTTTTCGTCATTAAAACTACCATTTCAGTTGTGACTGCTACTGATTGTTGTTATGTCTTAATGCCTTATGTTCTTGGAAAAAAGTATTACTGCTAGAGCTTGAAATACTTTTGTTGTGGCTGAATTTTTTTTTGTTGATATAGATGCTCTCCAGTAGGCATTTATATATGCTAGTTCATTTTTTTTTTTTGGGAGCATACAATTTCTTGTTTATATTTGAATAAACAGAAGAAAAAAAAATTGGGAAATTGTTTGCGTAATTGATTCATTGTTGGAGCATCTTGTCTATTCTTTATTATCACAGGTACATCAGCAGATGAGCGAGGTTCACCAACAAGTCCATCAGCTTTCTGATCGTTTAGCCCACCAGGAACAGATGCTCACACATTTATATCAGCATACATTTCCTGGTCGGCGTCCTAATGTCATACCGCCACCTGATACCGCTCTTGAGGGTGACGGCGAACTAGATGGCCGCGGGAGTCATGGCGCTGAGGAGCCGTGAGGCCACTTATCTTCGTTCACACTTTAATCAGGGCAGTATTCTAACTTCCCTTTATCTTTATCTTTATTTTCACATTGAGGACAATGTTCGATTTAAGTTGGGGGGAATTTAGTTGTGGATTGTTTATGTTTACCTTTAGTGCTTTATTTTTGTTTTCGTTAGGTTTATTTGATAATTTTTAGTAGTTTTGCATATTATTAGAAAAATAAAAAATCCAAAAAAAATCATAAAAAGAAAAAGTAAAAAATTTAATTGTGGATACGTTAATTTTAACAACTTTAAGCATCATTCTCCATGACTTCCAATATTTGACTCGTGCCACTAAAAAAATGGAAAATTTAAAAAATAAAAATAAAAAATGTTTTTGAGTGATTATCTTGTGTCTATGTATATGTGATAGAACTTGTATTTGAAATTAGACTTTGAGACCTTTTAAGATAACCCTTGTTTTGTTGTTGATTTGATTTATGGTTATCCAATACACTACACAACTCTTGACTCTAAATATATAGTTTTAAAGGACGAATAAGTAATTCTTTTAATTCGAAAGAAAAAAAATACGAAAAAATATTTTTGGGCTTTACTCCGCTGATCTTGAAAAATGGAAGATTATGAGTATGCAAAATGAGCACACCATTAAGCGGGTGATAAGAAAGTTCACACTCCTTGGTGCCCGCAATAAAAAAAAAAGTATAAATTGAGTTTTACTCCGCTGATCTTGAAAAATGGAAGATTATGAGTATGCGAAATTAGCATGCCACTAAACGAGTGATAAGAAAGTTCACACTCCTTGGTGCACTACGAATCCCAATAGAAACTTTGAATGTGTTAAAGGAATTGAATGATCTTACTCAGTCTTACTTTAATTCTATATATTCGTGAGTCAAAATAAAAGCACATTGCACAAGAGTACCTATGGATTGAATTGTAGCAAAAAAAAGTGTGAAAGATAAAGGTCTATTTGTCTAGTTCTTAATACAAGCTTCTTGAATGCATACTTTTCATGAAATAATAATAAGAGATTGAGTGAATTGCCTTATACTATATCATTACTCGTATTCGTGGCACTTGTTATGTTGGAATAATTTGGGATTAATATTTAAGTTGTTAAACTTGCTGATTCCATGGTTTCTTTCTACTTGTTCTTAAAGTGTTTTGTCTATGCGTCCTACCGTGTGCTTAAATTGCTTGAGGACAAGCAAATGCTTAAGTTGGGGGGAATTTGATAACTCGTAAATTTACCTTTATTTTCTTCTACTTTAATAGTAAATTTGAGCTTCAAAAAGTATTTATATATCGAATTTTGAACTTAGAATGGTATAATCCTCACTTCTATGTGTTTGCATTTGTAGGGGCAAAATAGTCTTTTGAAGGGTAAAAGTGAATCAAACTTGCAGAACAAGAAAGAAGCTGCTAGAATTGAAGATGTCTTTTACGGACTAGAAGAGTTTTGGTGTATTTCAATTACCTTAAAGAATTTTGAAGAGTTGTATTTTATGTCAACTACTTTAGAAGAGTATGGAGAGTTTCAATTTATGTCAATTACCTTAAGCTAGGAGATTTCTATTGCAATAAATACTCTTTACTAGTCTTAGGAAAATTCATTCAACATTCATTAGTTTTTGTTTTAGGTTTTGTTCTCTCTAATTAAGCTCTCTTCAAGAGTTGGTTTGAGAGTTCTTTATTTACACATTTGTTAGAACAAGATTCAAGCTTTCATTGTTGCTGTGCTTTTGGAGATTGATACAATTTAAAGTTCGAGACTTTAATTGAAACAGTGATGTTTTCTTATACTCTCTTCTTTACTTTGTTTATTATTTTCTTCTCTAGCATGAACTAAACTTTTCATCTAAGGTCATGATGTAGCTAGATTAATTTTATATGTTATTCTTGTGATATTGTTATTCGATGAGTGTGTGGAAGTAATTTTAGATTATTGTTCTTAATGCGTTTAGATGATTGATCACCGTTTAAATTGTCTTTACACTAACTTGGAAAATTTGCGACAGCTGACCTTGTTAATTGGGTTAAATAATCTAAACACAAATTGCATGCAAGATAGACATATACTTGTATGGTTTGTGCGATCTCTTTGATTTCATATGTTTAATGCATTTTTATGAGTTAAAATCAACATACACATATAGTTGGTTTATTCATGAGAATAGGTTTGATAGGCCTTGAAAGAGGTTATCAGATATTTTAGAAATCAATCGATTAACCAAACACACTCTAGAATAACTGATTGTTAGGATAACATATTCATTAATTTAGTGAATTCATGTGCCTTAGACCTTCATCATATCAAAACTACTTATTAAAGTTATTTTGCTTTCTTTTAGTTTAATTAGATTAATCATATCACCATCAACTATTTGGATTTATTTTACTTGCTCTTGATCATCGTAGAATTATTCATCTCTAGGAATTAATTAATCATTATTCTCTGTGGGATCGACCTTGACTACTACAATATTGACCTAGTACACTTACTAGTATAGATTTTGCGTGTCAGTGCCTGATGACGTGTACGAGGAGGCCTGGGATGAGAGTTATGATGAGTGATCCATAATGAATCTGATATAATAGTTGGCTATCACTTAACTTCCTTGAACTGTAAGCATGTAGTAACACTAGTAATGACACACATTACTTTAATGTTGGATTTATGTTGCATGTGGATGGGGTATGATCGGGTGAGGCTTCGACATTGGTACAACTGGCTTGGCAGAAACAATCCTAGGCTACAATCCGGTGTGGTTTAGTCCCTTGTACAACCTGTCGCCTCACTGGATTGGAGCCTTTTCCTTGCTGCTTTGTCCAGTTTACGCAAAATACTAGATTTGGCCTCTTTGTCCCTTTTTTGCCCAGATTAATCACTGATTCTTGTATCCCCTATAATTCAGTGGCGGAGCTCCCTCCCGCCCCCAAATTTTTCAGGACAAATTTTTTATAGGATAAATTATTTTTGGACGATCTTTGGGGAAGATGAGTTTAGAAGATGAAGAGGGGAAGGGGATTGATTTAGAGATTTTTTTTTTTGTTAATTTCAATTGGGTATTTGTAATTATTTTGTTTAACAATTAAATACTTAAAATTTTCTTATATGAAATATAATAAAATCTCCGAAATACCCTTAAAATGTTTCTCAAATGTAAGTCACGTGACTGGACAGATAGACAATAGATAGAAAACTGGGCTAAAGTCCTCTAATAGCAAGTCATAAAAAAAAAAATTGATCTTAAAAGTTAAAATTAAACGAAGAAGATCTTAACGACAATATAGAAATACGAAAATGATGATTTATGCTAATTTTCCAAATAAAAAGACAACTAACTTCATGACTTTAGCCGAATACATATCTTTGCTTTAAAGTACATTATCTTAAAATTACTTCAGGAATTCATCGCAGACGACACCTAACCTCAAGACATTTAACTTCAGCACATTCAACTTCAGGGCATCTAACTTCAAGACATCTAACTTCAAGAATTCATCGCAGACGACCCTGAACTGTGAAGCTTTTCATGAAACAAAATCCTTTTTCCAGTATTGAAGATTAATGAAAACTTCAAATTAGAGCTAAAACTAAAAGTAACATCCGATGAGTTGAAAAACTAGGAATTTTTCCCGGCTTGAAGTTCGGGCAAGGATGGGGATCCCTGTTGTGTCGAGAATAGGGTTCCCCCACAAGTAGGTCGGGAGGCGAAGCAGGTGTTGAGATACCTTGTTGTCCCCGCCGCCCAAAAATAATTCCTATAAATCATCCATGAGCATTGTATATGAGGAGGAGGAAGAAGTGCAAGGTACGGATATGACAAATTTGTTATAAGAAAAAAAAATGCTAGAAAGGGTAATAGAGGAAGGGAAAGTTTGGAGGCAAAAAGAATTTGGAGCATTTCTCGATTTGTGCTTGACATCCTTGTGCAGGGGCCATGCTAATCTTCTCCGTATCGTTCCAATTTTATCGAATGTCTCCAAAAGGGATATTATTGCATTGCTGTAGTTTGCTAATTTTGGCTTTTCTCGATTTGGAAAAACTGCTAGAAAAGATAATAGAGGAAGAGAAAGTTTGGAGGCAAAAAGAATTTGGACCATTTTTCGATTTGTGCGTGTCATCCTTGCGCAGGGGCCATGCTAATCTTCTATTTATCGTTCCAATATTATGGAACGCCCCCAAAGGGACACTATTGCATTGCTACAGCTTGCTAATTTTGGCTTTTCTCTTTTTAGCCACAAACATTTTTGATAAACTTTTATAATCAAGAACAATTTGCGGGCTGCTCAAGTTAGCATCTGCGGCGGAATACGGTGACTTATGGTCACGTGCTCCGTCCTGTCTTCCAAATTGTCCATTATTTTAGAAAATTAAGAAAATATTTACTACTTTGTTTCTCCCTCTATTAACCAAACCACATTAATTTGTCTTCTGATTTTTCAAGTTGATTAAAGAGGTCAAAGTAGTTTTCCACATTAAACCATATGTAAGTAGAAGAAAGATAAATGCCCGTTCTAATTGAAATTTTTGGTATTTCTTTAGTATGAACTCACCAGCAAACCACCATAAAATTGGGTGAAAATCGCAAGTCCCCGTGTATGTTCCTATTCCTGTACCCAACCAATCAGAATTCGTTATGTGGACATTTCTTTCAATTATATATACCCATGGTGAATTGTGATTGATAATGTACAGGAATAGAGACCACGACACACTATTTCATTCGACATCCCAAATTCAAAGCAAAAGAAAGAAACAGAATCAAGTACCAGAAATTGAACAAATATAAGGCTAAAAGAATTAAGAATCTAGTAAAAACGTTAGAAGGAAAAGGTGAATACTGGAAAGTCCAGAGAATAAGAAGCCCTTTACCCATGCAGCCTAAAACATTCCCAGGAAACAATAATATTTCACTTAAAAAATGACCAAGCTTTTGTACTCAAAAGAAGCAATCATTTTGAAAAACATTTTGAGTTATGAAACGCTAGAAAAACAGAAAAACCATATGCTTTGTGATGTTAAGAATGTTAGGCTTCGCCGATCTATCCCAAACACCAAGCGAAGAAGATAATACTTGGACCTCTCAAACGGTAATAAGAACTTGCACGAGAAGAATATGGAAGTAAATTAAAACATATGCATGTTATCCTTATATTGGAGTGATTATAACCCAACAGCAGATAGAAGAGGCGGAATTAAGGTCAACGAGTATGAATGCGTACTAATGTCAATTGATTCATATGGAAAAAACCTACAAATATCATAAAATTAGATGTAAAAAAGCAGTTTAGATGAAACTCACATGCTTTCAAGCTGTAGCATAATGTTAGAATACACATTGAACCATAGGCAGTCCACAAAGGGAAGTTCACAAGAGGTTTACACAGAAATTCCATACTGGTGGTGCCCTCCTTTTACTTCCTCTGACTATTATTAACCTCACCTTTGTCAGAATAACTAGTATCAATCAATCCTATAGGTAAGGCAGCAGTATCAAGCTCAAAAGATCCTTTCGGGGCACCTTTCCCTTCAGTTCCAATGATCTGATATGAGGGAATTTGATGGGAGAACCTGCGCATAAACATTGAACGTATCTTAAATACGGAATTTGTAACTGCAGCGCGCTGAAATAGGCTCACATATCCGCTTATTTTCTCCAAATAAACAACCCTTACGCCTGCATTCGCAACAAAATCAGAGAGAACCTCCACAATTTTATAAGTTTTCTGTTTAGGCCAATCCTCATAGATAGCCCAGATCTCCCCTTGTTTAGGATATATCACATAAGAACCTGCAGCCCAACCATTTCTTTCACATCGAATTGGATGTGAGAATTTTAGTTCATCAGAGAAATCTTCGCACTTTCCACGTCTAAATTTACCACAAACAACAGGTAAGGTGTCTTTACATTTCCAATCATCCTCCAGCCACGCAATGCGCTCCTTACCCTTTTGCTTACCTTTCTTAGATAAAATTTCAACATATCTTCTTGGCATTGTATCAACTTCATCATAAATGGCCCATAACCCACTCATAGAACTACTTTTACTTCTAATCGTTTCAATATCATAAAATTCGGTTGCAGGATACTCATGGTTTTTACCACTTGAAGATGATATTTTAGGAGACAATTTATTATCATATGACTCTGATTTTGAAGAATCATTTTGTAATGAATTTTCAGGACAGGATTTACCAGAAGATGAGCCTGATTCTGAGGAATCACTTATAACAATAGTTTTAGCCCGTTTTTCTTCCGAAGAGGAATTGACCTTACCATCATTAACCTCATGAATGAACTCCTCATCAGTGTCTCTTCCCCTCCCTCTTTTTCTGTTTTGGTTTCTCAAATCTTCAGTCTTGAGATCCAAAAGCCTCTCCATTGCATTAAGTTCTTTCTCTTTAGCAGCAAGCATTTCTTCTCTGGCATCCAACATATTTTCCCTCAGTTCAATTTCAACTTTACTTTTCTCTGATTTCTTCCCCAAATCCCTTTCGTTTCGAAGATCTTCAAATTTTCCATCAATACATTTCTGAATGGTCTCAAGATTCCGCCTTTCCAGTTCTATCTTCTCAAACACCCCTTCAATTACCTTCTCTTGAAACTGCAATTTATCTTCCCTAATTTTCACATCCTCCAACATTAAACCTAATTCCTTTTTTCCCCGTTCCAATTCTTGCAACCCATTTTCTTGAAACAACTGTAACTCTTTCAATCCTTCCTCTTTCATTGCAACTTGCTTGGACCATTCTTCAATTGATTCTCTCCTCAAATCAAGTTCTTTTGAACTTTGGGTGACCGATTTTTTAACAGCCCTCAGTTGCTTCTCTTTGGATCCCAATCTGGCTAACACTTCTTGAAAACCTTCGTTAATCAAGCCTACATTTTGCTCTACTGATTCACGTAAACTCTGCAAAACATCCATTGATTTTCTAGTACTAGGTCTAAAATTGGTGTCTGTATAAGGGGAAAATCCTCTACCCAGTGACTGAAGAGAGAGACCCCAAGCCCAAACTAAAGAAATCCGGAGGAGGAGGAGTGCGGGCTGGAGCTTGTGAATACGCCCAAGGAAGAAATAAAGTCCACAAATGCCGCGGGGGCCCAATGGGCATTCCAAGCTCAATTCGATGGGATTTGGGTTGGGCTTGATCTTGAGCTAGAAGATAGTCTGTTCAATACTTACTCAGTATAAGACACATCAGGGTAATCAATGTTGTCAACATCGGAATTTTATACCAAAAAAAAAATTCTAATGTTACTGTAAAATCATACTTATCGAGTCCTTGCCAACAATGGAAACGCTCTCTAGCGAAGAATCCGATCAACTTCATCGGAGCACTAGAAAATACAAAAGAAGACAGACGGCGGATCCGGAAGTACCGGATGGGGGGGGCTAAGACGATTGCTGGTGTCTTGCACGATAAGGCTAACGGAGGTAGTGTCGGAGTGGCTAACACATGGAGTTTTCCCTCCTTTGCGAATGTGGTGTCGCAGACGGCACCGACTCGTACCCTGTATACCGGGGAAGGGGAGGAAGATCCAGATGAACAGAAGATGTTAGACGATTTCATGGGCCGAATTTTCGGCAAGGCATCGGATGATGACCACCCATGGCCATCGGTGTGTGTGGCGGCGGAGGAGTTTGCTGAATGCTGGAAGCCTTGGCGTCGGACTCTTGTTGTAAAACTTCTGGGGCAGTCGATTAATATTGGAGTATTGACACAGAGGGCCAGAGAATTGTGGAAGCTACATAAGGGTTGTGATATCATTGATATTGTGATACCCAGGACTATTTGACATTAGAAATTGCATGACTATATTTTTGTGTTGTGTGACTAATTGACTTTTATATGTGTTATATATTATGTACATTATTGTTTAGGGTGTCTATGACATCTTGGATTAATTAGAGGACCTAAGTGCATAAAAAGAATTATATGTTAGCTAATTGGCTAATTTTGGAGGGAGGTTAGTGTTCATGAAGGGGTACCTTTAGATATAATCCTAAGGGGGCTGAACTTTGAGGATTGGTTGCCTACTTTAGTGTTACAACTTCTCAGAAATCTGGAGTTTAGATAGCCTATAAATAGAGGATAAAGGTAGAGAAGGGAAGGAAAAGAATAAGAAAGAAAAAGAGAGAAAATAAGAGTGCTGGAAAATCTGGACAGCAAGTAAGAATACTTTAGCAGACATAGCAAATCATCTCGGATTCCTTCCATATTTTAACCATAGATACTAGACTCCCTAAACTAAATTCTGACTGAAGGAATTATCATTCTAAGTTCTGGATTAAGAGATATCATCATCGGAGTTGAAGGTCCTGGCAGATTGGGTAGGCTGTGGAAGAATGCATTTTTGAGATAGCAAAAGGTGTCTGTTTTCAGCGATTCTTAGTGCGTTTTGAAGAGGACTGATAGAGCTACGTTTGGAATTCGACGGAGTAGCATTTGGAGTTCTGTATTTCGAGTTATAGGATTGGGAAGTTAGTACTTTGAATCTGGATTTTCTGCTTTTGGTGTATTTTGAGGTTTTGCTTTAAGATTGATAAGGTAAGAACCCTTCGTCCCTTGTTTTTTCAGTCCTAAAAATGCATGAAGTATTCTTTTTATTAAAGATCTGAAATGTATGAAGTTTTCACATGTTTTATTGCATAAAAAATCTGGATGAAGAACCGAATGATGTTTGCATCGTTGCATGCTTATACTTGTTGATTCTTGCGCATGTTGTTGATTAAATTGCTGGATGCATTACATGAGAGTCAGCATATGCATATTCTCAATTTAGAGCTCTTGTCTAATGATGACCCTAGACCAGGATATATTCTGAATTCATGATATAAGTGCCCGGGAGCGCTTTTTTGTCCCCAAATGATGCCCTGGTCCCTTGCAGGGTTTTAAAAAGAAAGTGGTCATACATGAGTCATTCGAGTCCACGAGGATGGATAATGACAGAATATATCCTTAAATAGCAATTTCTGAGCCTTACCAGTTACGATATGATTATGTTATAAGTTAAAAAATGTAAGGGCCTCCCTAAACGGCATTAAAGTTTGGGCTGTTAACAGTTGGATAGAGTTATTGTTGGATAATTGAGCTCGATTGTAGAATTACTTGTTGCATGTCATTTTGGTACTAACCATGTCAAGTTTATAAGTATTGGAATGCTACGAGTATGTCATGTTATATCAAGTTATGTTAAGTACTCGGAGTACAATTTCTGATATGTATGTGAGCGATTTGGTTAGTATTGTTATGACATGTTATTTATTGTTTCTAAGTATTATAAAGAGTCTAAAAATAATGTTTTGGGTTGGAATTTCAGATTGTAAGTTATGAAAGCTCTCAAGTATTATGTTATGTTTACAAGTATTTTACAAAGGTTTTCAAGATGTTTCAGGCTAAGACAAGACAAGATATATTTTCAAATATTTTGGGAAACAGGGAATGTGTTGAAGTCTCTTTGGTCCTTCATCCCAAGGCCGATCGGCTCTTACTAAGCTAGTGTAGCTTACCCTATTATATTCTTATGTTTTGTAGATGATGCTGATGAGGAGACATGGGACGGGGAGCACGACAAGTAGAAATTAAAGAAGTAATGATCATGTAATAGTATAGTTGATGAACCTTTATTAAGTTGAATAACTTTAGTTCTAAGTTTATGTAATCTACTTTAAGTATTGATGACTTATAATAAAGTTAAAGATTAAGATTATTCTGTTAAGTTTGTCTTGTTAGAGTATATTTTGTTAAGGGTTCTTTGTCTCATTGATAGATGAGGCATTGCCAGGTCACCTTCTGGTTACGGGGTGTGACAGATATGGAAGAGGGGTACTTTGCCGTTCGTTTTTTTGATCGGGGAGATTATCTCAGAGTGCTACAGGAAGGTCCATGGATCGTTCTTGGACATTATCTCACGGTCACTAAGTGGTCTCCGCTCTTCCGACCAACACCAGATTCCATACAGAAAACGCTAGTCTGGGTGCGGCTTCCTAGTTTCCCATTGGAACTGTACACAAATACCATGCTTTTAAGAGTTGGGAATCATATTGGAAGAGCCATCAAAGCCAATCTCACATCACTAAGCGTCTCTCGGGGAAAGTTTGCAAGAGTTTGCGTGGAGGTGAAATTGAACAAACCTCTAGTGCCTAAGGTGCAGATATTAGGGTTAACAATTGTTGTTGAGTACGAAGGTTTGCATTTGGTTTGTTTTGACTGTGGCCAGTATGGTCACCGAGAAGCAGACTGTGCAAGGTTAAAGGAATGAGGTATCGGAGTCGGTGGGACACAGAAGGTACCGGAGGCAGGGGTGGCAGAACCAGTAGTCAATGACTGCATGTACGGACCTTGGATGCTGGCCAGCAGTGTCGGCTGGAGGAGACCGCCACAAGGGGCATCTTACTCGGGATTAGCTAAAAATCAGGCGGAAGAGATGCGAGCACATCGTGCGAATCCCGTAATTAAAGGGAATGAGAGATCTAATCAGACTGGAAGTTTATTTGGTAGGACATGGCAGGAAGTCAGGAATAACACTCCTAAAAAAGGGGGGAATGCCCAAAATTTAAGCACGGGATCGCGCTTTGATATATTTAACCAGATTAATGAAGACGGACTGGATGAGGTTCCAGTACACGATTTGAGGGAGCAAGTGGGGAAAATATCCAGCCCAGGTGAGAGAGCGGTTCTGAATGTGTTGGGTCGAAAGGATATGGGCCCAGTTGGGTCTCGGACGAAGGCTATGAACAAAGCTGGCACTGGACCTTCTCGGATGACAGGTATGGACCAGGGACCTGGGCTGATTATGGGCCTGGGAACAGAGCCGATTATTTTTGGGGCAAGACAATCTGCAACTGGGGATACTGGGCTGGTACATGTTAAGCCTATCCACGCTAGCCCAGCCCGGAGTAACAAAACTACACTAATACCCCAAACAGAAGTCAGGATCCAAACAACAAAGCAAACAATGACGGGTCAACCGTCTACTTCTGGGTTGAAAGATGGTGTACCAAGGGTGGTTCTGACGACCTTGGAAACAAGAAATCCTAAAATACACCTACCAGATAAGCATGGGGAGGGTGCTACAGGTATGGATTTTGAAGAAAATTTAGGGGAGTCGGTTCCCAAGAATGTTGAACCGAGAGTAGCAGAGGCTGAGTTAAACAATGCAAAAGCTGGAGGCGAAGACTGTGGAGGTCTGATACAGGTGAGTATTTAATGAATCTTAAACTTATTAGTTGGAATTGCTGCGGTGCGGCGTCGGCAAAATTCTTCCGTAATTTAAAAGATTGTTTGGGACGACATCGGCCGGATGTACTAGTTTTGTTAGAACCTAGAATCTCGAGTGTCCGGGCACGAAGGATTCTATGTAGGTTTTGGTTTACTAAGCTAATAGCAGTGGAAGCAGAGGGTTTTTCTGGGGGAATATGGTGTTTTTGGGATGAGTCTAAGGTGAATTTGGAGTTACTGTCCTTTACAAGTCAAATGTTAAATTTAATGGTGACTGAACAAGGGCAGGTACAGTGTGTTCTCTCCCTAGTTTACGCTGCTCCCACAGCAAGTATTAGGGAAGCGTTTTGGAGTTACCTCGATGAACTGGGTAGGCTCATAAGGTCTCCATGGCTGATGGTTGGAGACTTTAATCAGGTGCTGGCAGAAACAGACAAGCAGGGAGGTAATAGTGGATGGCGTCGTCTGGCGACAAGATGTTGGGAAGTGCTAGATCGATGTAAACTGATTGATATGGGCTTCAGTGGTCCGGCCTTCACTTGGAACAATGGGCGGCATGTAGGGGGACTAGTTTTGGAGAGGATAGATAGAGCATGGGGAAATCTACTGTGGCATGAGCATATGGGAAGTACTGAGGTGCATCATTTGCCTAAAACACATTCTGATCATAATCCACTTCTCATTCTATGTGAACGACAATCACGGGTTGTACAAATTCAAAGGCAGTTTCGATTTCAGGTGGCTTGGATACAACATGAAAACTTTGGGGAATTTTTGCAATCAGTTTGGCAACATAGGGAGAAAGGCCTTGGGGAGACTATAGCGACTTGCAGTAGTGCGTTACAACAATGGGGGCGGGAAGTGTTTGGGAGTATCAAAGGTCGTAAAAAAAGATGCTTGGCTCGATTGGGGGGTGTTCAAAGAAGGCTCGGACGAGGTCCTAACCGGTATATGCTGAAACTGGAACAACAATTAATAGGGGAATACAATGACATACTACTACAAGAGGAGCTTAGTTGGATGCAGAGAGCGCGGGTAAAATGGCGGGTGGAAGGGGAAAGCAATACGAAGTATTTTCACTCAATGGCTAATGTGAGGCGAAAAAAGGGTAATGTGTTGCGGCTGCTTAGTGAAGATGGAAGCTGGGTGGAGGATTCTGTTATTCTGAAAGAGATGGCCAGAGGGTTCTATAAGAAATTATATACGGCGGAGCCTCTAATATCTCCGGAGTTGACAGATTTTTCTTTTCCAACATTGAGTCATGCGGACAAGAGATCTTTGAATCGTGTAGTATCTGGTCCTGAAATTTTCCAAGCTATTCAGCATATGGGGCCGATGAAGGCTCCGGGGCCAGATGGCTTACCGCCAATTTTCTTTCAGAAATTCTGGGGGACTGTGGGAGAGGAGGTGATTCAGTTTGTACAAAAGGCTTTTCGGGATGGCTGTTTTCCATCGGAGATGAATGAATCACTGATCACTTTAATCCCCAAACAGGAAGTACCTGAGTGTATGTCGCAGTTTCGCCCAATAGCTCTATGTAACGTGGTGACTAAGTGTATCACAAAGATCATTGCGAACAGATTGAAACCCTTGGTTAGTAAGTTAGTTGGGGAAAGCCAAGGAGGGTTCATTCCGGGGCGTCAAGGTGTAGACAATATGGTGATTGTCCAAGAGGCGATACATAGTATGCATACCAAATCAGGACGCACGGGATGGATGGCGGCTAAAATTGATCTAGAAAAAGCATATGACCGCATTAGTTGGGATTTCCTTAAGAACATTTTACAGAAAGTGGGATTCAGCAAGGAGTTGCAAGACCTCATTATGTACTACACTTCCTCCACGACCTTGTCTGTGCTATGGAATGGAGAGAAACTTGAGGGGATTGTACCACAACGAGGATTGCGTCAAGGGGATCCTCTCTCCCCATATTTATTTGTACTTTGTATGGAAGTATTAGGAGCGGAAATCGGACGACAAGTGGAGAGTAAACGATGGAAGCCTCTTAAATTAACGAGAAATGGACCGTGTATCTCGCATGTTTTCTTTGCAGATGATTTGTTCCTCTTTGGAGAGGCTAGTGTTAAGCAAGCTACAGTAATGGAGAATGTGCTTAGGAGGTTTTGTGAGAGGTCGGGGCAAAAAGTTAATGTGGGGAAGTCTAAGTTATTTGTATCCAAGAACCTCGCCCCTGTAGTGGCTCATAATTTAAGTGCAAGGTGTGGGATGCAATTAACAATGGATCTTGGGAAATATCTAGGCATTCCAGTGGTTCATGGTAGACTGAGGAGAAACACTTTGGGTATAGTTGTGGATAAGGTGCGTAGAAAGCTGTGTGGATAGAAGGGAAAGTTGCTGTCTCGGGCTTCTCGGGCTGTCCTTATTAAATCAGTATCGTCAGCCATTCCCGGTTACTACATGCAATCACTAGCATTTCCTAAAGGGACCTTAAAGGAATTGGAGAGACTGAATCGGAGGTTTTTCTGGGAAGACTCGGAAGAGAACAGAAAACTACATACCGTTGCGTGAGATACAATTTGCAGACCTAAGGAAGAGGGCGGTCTGGGTTTTCGAAGACTCGAACACACAAATTTTGTGTTGTTATGCAAGTTGGGATGGAGAATGCTTCAGGAATCGCAAAAGCTGTGGGCAAGTATACTCTGGCACAAATACGGTAATTTGTTTCAACAAGTTCGGAAGCAAAAAGCGTAAATTGTTTGGCGTAGCTTGTGGATGGTTCGAGAGGTGCTTAAGGATGAGATTGATTGGGGTGGAATTTTGCCAGAACAGATTACAGCAAGTGAGGGCCCACTGTTATGTTTAAAGGGTAGTGGGGATAAAAAGTTTCTAGGACAGAATTTTTATAGGCGAATTGGGGGTGTTCCACAGAGGGATGAAGCAGGACACTGGCGGAGGATTTGGAGGACTCGTGGTCCTCAAAGACATAATTTTCTTCTGTGGCAGATTCGCCATGATCGTCTACCGACGAATGGGCTGCTGTATGATAGGTATTGCAGGGAAGATCCGCTGTGCCAGTTTTGTGGCGGGTGGATAGATACTACACTTCATGCGATCCGGGACTGTTCGTGGGTAGAACGCGTATGGCGGAAGGTAGTGCAAGAGCCGGAAACACACGCTTTCTGGAGGAATTTGGTTCCCAGCAGCTGGGTGGATGGATGTTTGCAAGGAGACATAGTGCCCTCCTGCGGTGCAGCATTTCAGGATATATAGTGGGAATTAATATTTCGAGTTGGTGTTGCTACTATTTGGTACTTCAGAAATCGTAGAATACATGATGAGGACGCAGTTATTCCGGATCCGAGGGTAATTGCACAGATTATTAGAGCTAGAAGTCTGGAATGGATGAAATCTTGGAAAGATGGGAAACTTTCAATTCAAGATATTTGTACATACATAGACTAGATAGTTTATACGAAGGTTAGATAGGTGGTTGCTACAATTGGTAGTGGTTCTTGTATTTTGTCTGCTTCTTTTTCTGATTATGAATAAGAGATCCCCGGTTATACCAAAAAAAAAAAAAAAAATCGGAATTTTGATTTAGAAGGAAAAGGGTTAAAAATTTAGAAATACGAGGATTGTCGTACGGATCACAAGATCCTATAATACTATTTAAATAATATCTTATAATAAATTTATGTCTATAATATTTCATCTACGGACAAAATCGATAAGAAATTTCAACGGGCTGAATATAGACAAAATCAGAATCAGTGCACACAAGATCATCCAATCCAACGCTTATTCGAGTTAGATCGTCGATCCTCTCCTCCAACGATATTTAACGAATTTAACTCGATTGACATCTTTCGGATTTTAAAATCGTTTTATTCTATGATACAACTCGAGATTTTAACAATCTTGATGATAATTACTATGCATGGATATAAGCCCATCCTTTATGGATGGAGTTGCTTTCTACAATAAAAAACAGTCTCTTGCTTATAAAAAGAAAGAAATCAAGAAATTTTTTATGTAAAAAATATTTTGTTTTAGAATTTTGATATCTTCTTCTCTATGAATTATTACTGTGTAAAACCGTGTGTTCATATTATTCTTTTTTTAACAGAAAAATGTATTATATCAATAAGTGATATTATGTAGTACATGTGCTAAGAGAAAACTTAATGGGTCTCCAAACCATTGAGTGGAGGTTTTAAGTCTCATTGTATAATTTGTCAATCTATCAGCAGAATTATTATAACATCTGGGAACAAAAAATAAATTGTCTATGCTATTCCCCCATCAAATTTTTTATTTGACTAACAATATTACCTAAGGGGAAAAATCCTCTTCTATTTGATGGACCTGATTGACTAGTGTTTGACAAACACTCTCGATAATGAGAGACTGGTATCCTTGAGTCAAAGCAAATCAAAGTCCATCCAGAAGTGTCTTTGTTTCAACGTATTCAGGGTTGGGTGAGTTGGAGATAAATTTTGCAGCCCCACCTACAAAATTTCCTTCATGGTTTTGTATGATCATGTTCAGACCTCCAGAGTTATCAGTCAATGCTCCATAAATATTGAGTTTTAGAAATCCCTCTTGAGAGAAGGTGACTGCTTTAGAGTTTCAAGAGGTTTCTCCATATCCATTGGTGCATATATCGTCGCCTTTTCTTTTAGCATATACTTGATTTGGTCAAAATTTGGCAAAGGTCGGCGGATTTCAGCTGATCCTAAGGGTGATGAATTCACATTACTGTGATAGCCGAGACTTTTTTAAATGAAAAAATGTACTATTTTAAGATCTTTCAAACAAAAAAAATTGAATACTCAATTTTACATATGAGAAATCTGATATGTTTAGCGTCAACTATTTTTTGATTTTCGGTTTCTATCAAAAACAATTTATTAGGTTATTTTTAGCGTCAATTATTTACGAGTAAATATAAATGACCAATTTGATTTCGACAAGTTCTCAGGTAAAAAAAAAAAAAACTCAACTTCGCCGATGTTTAAACATACCAAGAAAGCAGCAGTTGCTCCGGAAATACAGAAACGAATAGCAGGAATATTGTATTCTGAAGCAAGCTGAGGCATCCATGCTTTGGTAGCTGTCATATATGACCAAGTCTGGTTGAATAGAATTTAGGATATTGGAAAAGGAAAAACTTGATATTTCAAAAGTTTATATAAAGCATGGGAAGATTCAACTGCTTGAGGTTAACAATTTTAGGTTAATGGACAAGTCGACAGTACATTAAAAAAACCTCCATTAAAAGATAAGACATAATTCCCAAAACATTTCGAGACTTAAATTGGATAATGTCTTTAGGAATTGATGAGAGAAGGAGAAAATAGTTTTGTATGCATTAATTGGACAGCATGAGAGACTAATTTTTGTGAAATAAAAATGTATAATTTATAGGGTTACAATGAAGAAGATGATGGAGTGTAAGACAAAAATTAACATTTTTACCCTTACTACCGGAGTCATGTGCACCGCATGTGATTGTTTTGACCTGAAAGCTTGTCGGAATCACCATTGGACAATTATAGTTACTCGTAAATAGTTGATGTTAAAAATAGCCTAATAAATTTTTGGGTAACATGCACTAAATAGCAACAAACTATGCCAAGATTTCATATGTTGGACCAAAATAATTATTCTTGCGGATTTTGACCATGAAACTTTACGGGCAACGGAAATTGAACTCAGGTGAAATTTAGGGTCAAAATAAAAAAAAAAAATCTCATGTGCCGGCCACGTGAGTAGCATTTTTGTCCCACACAAATTGGCCTCCATTGTAGTCTTCTTCCTCTCACATCCTCTCTCTACACTACCACCATCTTCATCATTCACCACCACCATTCCACTCATCCCCTCCCCTTCAGCCGCACCTGACACTCCACCCTCTCGTCACCGCCCCTTTCTCCCACTCCGCTCACCGGCCCCAGCGGGATAAAGCTAAAGAAAGAAACAAAGATTTTTTTCATGCTGAGCAGAAGAATTAACACAAATTACCATTCAACAAATACTTGAAAAGAGCAAAGACACGCTTATTCTTGTGAGTACATTGAAAAAAATCATCAAAATCAGACATCTCAAATCTTCTTGAAATCTGTGAAGGAGGATATATGGAATCCCACAATATTAAGAGAAGGGTATGAAATTGGAGTTGCCCAGGTTTGTTTCGGGGACATTGATGGTGGTGGGTTTTTTGGTAATTACAAGTTCTTGGCTCTATTTTCCTCCACTGGTTAGGAATGATGCTGATGCAATGGACATTGAAGAGTTCATGATTTTTGGTGAGTTTGTCAAGAAATAATGGAATGAAAAATGTACTTGTCGATGCTTCATTTGATTTAGCTAAAATAGATTTTGGAAGTGTGTAATTTGATGAAAGAAAATTGCCAAGATTTGAACAAGATTGTATAAATAATGTCAAATTATTTGAAGATTTTGAAGCATGGTTTTGTCTATGAAGATTGATTCTTTTGCAAATTTTGAAATGGGCCTCTCTAAATAATTAAAATGGAAATGGGTTTCATGAAATATTTATCAAATTTCATCTATTGGAAATGGAAATGGGTTATTGTTGTTGATTTTTTTTTGTGAAAAATGACATTTTTATTGACCGGAAAATGTTTGCAAGAACGGGTCGGTCGGTTTGTTTAAGGACAACGTGTCGGGTCGGGTCGGGTCTATTATAAGGGATAATTATGTCTTTTTGCATTTTCATGTCGGAAAATTTGAAAATTTGGTCAGAATTTACGTCGGAGTTCAAAACTCATTGCCCGTAAAAATTTCATGGCCAAAATGCGCAAGAATAATTATTTTGGTCCAACATATGAAATCTCGAAATAGTTTGTGGCTATTTAGGGCATATTATTACCCTGAATTTTTTTTGTTAGAAAATGGGAAATAGTTGACGCTAACAATAGCAGATTTCTCTTTTACATATAATAAATAAAATGTAGACAATCGATTACATGTAGAGGGATTATTATTAAAATTATATAGCAAACTATGTACTCAGTAGTGTCGTGACAAATTCAAAGTCCTACGCTTAGGATAATGTAGCAAGTTAAAATTTTAAATTTGAGGAGGAAGGAACAAGATGTATAGTTTTTTAAAGAATTTTTCAGAAAACAAATTCTATAGAAAAACTAGCCAATTATGAAAATGCTACGGGTCGCCCCTCGCGTCGCCCACCTCATATATCCACCATTGTATGTTTTACCTCCATCCCAGTACTTGTCAATTTACTAAACCAATAAAGTATTTATTGATCCATATAAGCACCTGGTTATTTACATTATGTTGTCCTTAACTTTTATTACTCTTGAGTTAATTACTAATTTAAGCATCAGAGCAGGTTTAAGGGAGTTAGTCCCTCCCTTTTCATTTTAGCAGGTAGTTGAATTATGGGTTCTAAACTCTATCACCAACTTTAAGGGGATTTTTTTCAACTTAAATCCTTAAAATCTCTTAAGGCTGGCGACATTTGCAGAATACTTAATCAAAAGATGCTCGAAACAACCAGTTTTACAACAATTTGCAAAAATAAAAATAAAAATAAAAATAAAAAACCAACTAAAAAATGGTTTAATCGAATGATAAATATGATTGGTGATTGTATGTAGTATTCTATCATGTCTTGAATGTGAAAGACATTGTAAGAGATTTGTCACTCTCTTATTAGAGAGAGATATCCATGGGACCTCGTTAGGGAAGACTGTTTAAATATGCATGGCCGTACTCAAATATATTTAATAAATTGGTTATAAAATATTATCTGTTTGACCAGTCTACACGGAGATCGAGTTCATATATGATTAAGATATATAAGGGCGACAACGTTCATGCCTTACGCTTAATTAGGATATCGTGTGACAAAAGGATTAAATAGTAGATTGAGAATATGTAATCGGTCCACCGATTTTTTCATTTTCTCTAGGTAGTCACAATGCCTTGCTAGAGACCGCTTGTGACTGTTAGTAGTGCCCTAGGACCATTAGCACATGTTGTGCGTTTTATTATCTTTTGAGCATGTAATTGAATAGTTAATTTTGCTTTTGATTATCAAATGTGTGATTTGAAAGTAAAACTCATTAGCTTATGTAATTACTATTCTAGTAGTCCCTAGTTTTATGTAATGCTTAATTACTATGAAATAAAACTAGTATGATTGTTGATTGATGATCTCGTTTTACTGATCATGTGTAATGGATACAAATCACATCATAGATGCAATATATAGGGATACATTGTATTGGACGTGATCCGTCAGAGAAGTAATACTTCATGGTCTTAAGTCATAAGTATTACTTCCTCAATACTATTTTAGAATCCTTAGACCTTATGTCTTCATTGATTCTAGTATGAATGGAGCCACGTTTTGACTCAGTCGGACGTTACTTGTAACGAGTAATCAATACGACCGAGATCGGATGTAGTGTCCCTATCATAGCTTGAATGTGAGAGACATTGTAAGGGAATTTGTCCCTCTCTATTATTAGAGAGAGATATCCATGGGCCCCTCGATAGGGAAAGACTGTTTAAATGCATGGCCGCTGCTCAAATGTATTTGATAAAGTGGTTATCAAATGCTATTTGTCGAAACAGATCTACCCGGAGATCGAGCATAAATACAATTAAGCTTAATAAGGGTGACGACCACCATGCCTTATGCTTAATTAGGGATATCGCGAGACAAAGGGATTAAATAGTGGATTGATATTAGGTTCCGTTGTATATTCATTCACTTTGGGTAGTCACAATGTCCCCGCTAGGGGCCGCTTGTGATTTATGGACTCACACTACTACTAAGTGTGTTTTCATTGCCATTGTGAGATGAACCCTACAGTGGTCACACACATAGACGAGCTAATCGAGCTTTATGTCCAGATTCAATGAATCTAGAATGTGTCTAGGTTCATTGTATCCGACATTTGTCTTTCCGAAAATAATAAAGTGTTTATTATTCGAATTAGAGATAGGGGGCAATTTCGGTATTTTACCTATAGCTGGGATTATGTGGGAGTTATTATTCGATAAGGACTCCTACTACCAGCCAAGTCTAAGGGGACGTGGGAGTTAAGGACTCCCATTGCCGAGAAGGAGTTGAGGACGTGAGAGTTAGTTCCGGGAACAAACTCTCACACCCTATATAATAAACTCTTGGCCGAAACCCTAGACCCCAATGCTTTTCAGCCGAAATACCTAAGAAGCCGAAATCAGATTTCAGCCTCTCCCTTTTCTCTCTAATTCCCGAATCTCAGAAATACGAAGAGCTAGCAATCGCTGCCCGTTTCGTCGCGTGGATACCGGTAGAGGGACTTTCCGCAAAGGGAGATCAATCGGTAGCAACATCCGATCCAAGAAACATCAACCTCCATTCAAGAAGTAGCTTCTTGAATCCAAAACGTAAGTTTTTCTTGCTGTTTCTTGTTGTTTTCGAATTGTTTCATATGAGCGGATCCTTCAGGGGAGGATCCATGGGTGTTTGGAACGAGTTTCCGCCCATGAATCCCTTCAGTGACTTGTTGATACATACTCTACTATGTATGTTTTCATTACCAGTGTGTAATGAACCCACATGGTCACACACATAGACAAGTTAACGAGTATTATGTCCTTATTCAATGAATCTAGAAAGTATCTAAATTCATTGTATCTGACATGTATTTTTTGGGAATAATAAAAGGTTATTATACGAATTAGAATAACTGTTGGAATAAGGATTTCAGTTTCTAATTTTGGTTCGGATTACGAGGGAGTTATTATGCGATAAAAAATCCCACTGCCAAAAGGAGTTGACATTAATAGGAGTTTGTATTCGAGACAAACTATCACTGCCTTTATATAGATCTTTTGGACGAAAACCTAACACAAGGTTTTTCAGCCGCACAAAAAATCTCATACTACAAAATATTCCGCCATCCTTTCTCACAATTTTCAAAACTCGGAAAATCCAAGAGCTAGCACTCGCTGCTCGTGTCATCGCGTGGATACCAGTAGAGAACGAATCGGCAAGGGATTGTATTTTTGTGTCTGGTACGTTTTCAAGATATACGTTGAGGTGGTTTCTAAATCAAACTTGAAAAACATCTAATCATAAGCTTCTTTTTATTATTTAAATCTGTTCTTATTTAAAGAAGAAAATTCGGAATCCCCACAGAATAGTAGTGAATTAAAATGGGATTCCATTTCTTTACATGATCTTTTCACGAGAAAGAACCAGTGATACTTTTCGATCTAATTGAAATAGCCCGGATTTTGCTACTTTGAATAACCAACGGCTACCGTTGGACCCCTGTCTCTACCGGTATCCACACGATCAACCTAGAGTTTGTTCGTCGAGCATCTGATGCTAGTCACGAGTGCGTCGAACGTTGAAGACGGTCTTCAGGAGCTTTGTTGATATAAATATGTGAAACACAAAACCCAAAAAATAGAGACAAGAAAAACGATTTTCCCCCTCATTTTTATGTTCTTGAGAGTGTGTTTTAGAGAGATAAACAATTCAAAGAATCTCCCTTTTCCTCTCGACTGGGGTGTTAAGAATAGGAGTTAGAAGTGAATTGTGAGAGTCATTTGTGAGAGTGATGAACAATTCATCACGTGATTTTAATGGAACCACCCACTAACTCTACACTCTCACTTTTGTCTCCCCACTACTCCCTTCACACACACACACACACACACACACACACACACACACACACTCACACATGTCTTTGGCGGTTTTGACTTGGTCCAACTGGTTCGGTCGACCGGAGAAAGGGTTCTTGACCGACCAAAGTGACAAACTGGTTCGGTCGACCAGAAATAGTTCTCAGTCGACCGGGTTCGGTTCTGCCCAATCTAATTGAAAACCTATATCAAATGTAAACTCCAACAAGCTCAATTAGGTTGATTATAGCATGCGACCCCTTAGGTATTTGCTATGTTGGCCGTGACAACAATTGTCAACAATAGTGAGAGGTATCTAGCAACACATCATTACTCCCAATTCACAAATAGTCCGGTGATTCAAGTAATCTCAAATATGATCTTTTGTACTAATCCTTTTGTCCTTGATATGTAGATTGAACACAAGTCACGGAAAATGTCACACTTATATAGTTCAATCAATCAATTTCGGGATTCGTTTAACACTAAAATGATTTCCTAGAGGTTTACAAAGGTAAATACATCATATGACATGCATTATCCGACTACAAAAATCATGATAATACATAATCAAAGTAGTTGGGTTCTCGTGATAGGCTCTGATACCACTAAAAGGAAGAAATTTGGAATCCCCACAGAATAGCAGCAGAATGAATATGGGATTCCGTTCCTTTACATGATATTTTTAAGAGAAAGAACCAGTACCTTGTGAATATGAATATTACCTTTTCGATCGAATTGCAATAGCCCGAATTCTGCTACATTGAATCACCAGCGACATCTGTCAGACCCCCGTCTCTACCGGTATCCACACGATCAACCTAGAGCTTGTTCTTCGAGCCTCTGATGCTAGTTACGAGTGCGTCGAACATTGAAGAAAATCTTCGGGAGCTTCGTTGATATAAAGGCCCGAGGAGGCTTGGACATACCTGCCGAGGCAGGATGAAGATGTTGTTTCGCCTACAAAATCCAAGAATGCCGTGAGCAAAGAAGTTCATATAGAAAAATAAATCTTAAACATGTGACATGTCCTTACGTCACGTTGAGAATATTACATCTTCTCCAAGGTTAATTCGATCAATTCTTCGGGAGGTCGACTACTCAGGTCCCCTGAAGAAGCTTAATGGGCATGGATTGTCCCAAAGCCACCTTTATGCTTCTTCTTGTTCTTAATCACTCTAAAAGGTTCCCTCCCACGCGAAGCTGCAAATCCAACAATGGTAATCACCTTGCCCCGGGATGAGCCATCATGGGACAAGGTGACAAAGTGGGGAACCACCTCGGGAACAACCCCCACACGAGTCGCAGGGAGAAGCGCATGTTTGCACAGGACTGCTGGAGAAGAGATAAGATGAGGATAAACTGGAACATAATGGCTTTCACTATCGCCATGGCCGGCATCCACATCATCATCAGAACCAGAAAGATCTAGAATGACTAGCCATGGTTATGAATGCATATACATTAGAGGAGGAAGCAACAAGTGTAAAATTCTACATGCTATCAAATTGACAAACTCTTACCCCGACTTGTCCCCGTGCGACCGACCCGAATAGCTGTACGCTTCTTTCGATGTGCATACGTTATTGCCCATGACCTCACGCTTCCGTATACCTTATGCAGATGGTGGGGTGTTAGTCAAATATTCCTCCATCTCAGCAGATAACTCATCACCTAATGAGTCAGAAAAAAACAATGTGTATAGATACAAAGCCATCATAATGGAAGGATACAAACATACATGACAAATAAATATGATATACATATGACAGCAGGATCAATATGAATTGAAGAGCCATCCACTGGAAAAACACCGGCGTGCACGTTAACGCCTCCGAGCTACAGTCCGAGAAGATCATTGTGCCCGAGACTTCTGCCCGACCCCCTCTATGAACGTTCTCCAATTATATAAGGTATTAACCAGATATGTAATAGTTTGTTGAGTTCTAGCTCGATGATAAATTATATTCTCTATTATCCTACGCATATCCCCCGAGAAAATTAGAGTACTCTATCAAATATCGATTCAAGATATACCATTAGGTATTATAAATAGAGTTGTCAAATGGATTGATCTGGTCAAGTCCACCTGTCTAGTGTGGGCTAGCTTCAAAACAGGCTGAATGGGACCTAACTCATTTCTACGGATAAGAACTAGTCTAATTCATATCCATCCCGGATAGGTTTGTACCGTAAAACGTTGAAATAAAGCATATGAATGCAACTTCCCTACTACACTGTTTATGGTCCATATCTGCCTCATTAGCATACGGACTGGCCAGGTCCATGATCACTCTCAATTTATAATTAATAAAGGATTACTAGAGAACGTAAGAGTTAATTGAGATAGATTATTTAAAAAAAATATGACGAATGCTTTCATAGCTCAGTTGGTTAGAGCACCCGTTTAGTAAGCGGGAGGTCTTGAGTTCAACTCTTAATGAAAGCAACGTAATTTTTGTGTTGGTTTTATTATTTTCCTTTTTATTCATTTTCAATTATGACTCTCTTCTTCATTTGATACGTAATTAGAGCAGATCTGCCACACCTATATTTATCTTCTATAAATATTTACTGAGCACCAAAGCGAAAAGAATGAAAATGAAAATGGACTGATTCTTCTGCACTTTCTACTCGATTTTACATCCCCTACACAGGTGGATGCATCTATCATGCATCTATCATAGTCCGTAAGTCAATGCTTCTTATTCTTAAAGTACTGTAAGTTAGGGATTATATCTTCTAACATAGTCATGTTAGTACATGTCAGACTCTTATCAACAAAGGATCCCCAGGTATATGAGACAAGATTATTATGCTAAGACAACTTTTATTATGACATTATGCAAAATGCACATTATACATATGTCAATATATATAATGTAAATTTAGACCAAATTTCGCCATTGAATTAGTCACGAGGACCATATATTCACATGAAAACTTTTTATGAGATTGATATGTATTTTTAGAAATCCGCAATATATGGTTCATAACTATTTTCACTTTATGTTTTTTAGCATAAACGTTTTATTAAACTATAAATAACAGGGGACTATTTCTGTTAAATTAGTGAATCTGACAACTTTTCAGACCAAGAAAGTGACGTTCCTTGCACACAACCTCGTAATTAAGGGAAAAATAGTTATTTTATCTCCTTCCCTCCAACCATCAGCTATATATGGCCCACAACTATTTTCCCTTTTCTCTTTTTTGTACAAAACATTTTAAGCTATAAATGACATGAACGTTTTACACACGACTTTCTGTCAACTTAGCATCGTTTCAAGCAACAACAAAAAAAAAATCGCATACCTTGCACACCAGCTCGACATTAAAGGCAAAGATTCCATTTTCTCTCCTTCTTCATTCTCTTCTTCTTCTTTAATAAAACCCTAAATTCCCTCATATTTGAAACTCTAAATCGCATCCAAACTAGCTTCTGCATTTTTTTTTTTACCTTGAACGTTTTCTCAACCCATAATTCAATTTCAATTTACTTTTCCTTGTCACTATTTTGATTACTGTTTATTTATTTATTTATTTATTTTTTCTTTGGGAGAGCAAAACTGAGGAAAAAAATGGTATGGGGTGGTCAACTTAGTTGTTGCCGCTACAACTCCTTTTGCGTTTGCTGCTTCAACTCCTAGGGATTGTTTCAATAGAAATTATCTTACAAAAATGCATATTCATGGGGTGGTCAACTTGTGCCTCCTCCTCATTTTCAAGGAAATTACTAACTTTCACCTTCATTTTCAATGCAAGACCCTGCAATTTTGAGGGCTTTATTGAAAAATTCGGATATAAACATGAAGCAAAGTGTCAAGATAGAGAACGAATGAGCCAGTGGATCACAAAAAGCAAGGCTAAGTATTGATATTAATAGTGAAATTTAATCAGTTGTTTCAAACTTGAAATGGGAAGAAAATCTTCACTTGAAGATCAAGAGGCACCCCTCAAGATCTTGATTGTCTTTGTGATTATCCTTAGGTTTGGAAAAAACTATCATCTCGTATTTTTTCTGCAATTTTTGTTGGATATAGTCACTTGTAAAAATATCATGTTATTTATAGCTTAATAAAAAATTTGTGCTAAAAAGAAAAGAAGTGAAAATAGCTACAGGTCATACTTAGCGGGTTTCTTTCTGTATTTCTTAACAATAAAAATATAAAGAAAACAATTATGAGTATTTCGAAATGAAAAAATATACTATTAAGATCTTTCAAAAAAAAAAAATTGAATATTCAATTTTACATATATTAAAGAAAATGTAGACAATCGATTGCATGTAGAGGGATTATTATTCAATTTATACAGCAAACCGTGACAGATTCAAAATTCTACGTCAAGGATAATGTAGTAAGTTAAAATTTCCAATTTGAGGGGGGAGGGCAGCGAGACGTATAGTTTTCTAAAGAATTTTGCACAAAACAAATTCTATAGAAAAACTAGTCGATTATGAAAATGTTAGCGGTCACCCCTCGCGTCGCCCACCTCCTATAGGCTATATCCACCATTGTATGTATTACCTCCATCCCAATTACTTGCCAATTTTATAAACCAATAAAGTATTTTTTTATACATATAAATACCTAGTTAGTTTTGTTACATTGTCATTAACTTTTATTACTCTTGTTTTGATTACTAATTTAAACATGGAGCAGGTTTAGGGGAGTTAGCCCCTCCCTTTTCATTTTAGCAGGTAGTCGATTTCTGGGTCTTAAACTGTATTATCGACTTTAAGGGGATTTTTTTTCAACTTAAATCCTTTATAGCACTTAAGGCTGACGATATTTTCAGAACACTTAATCGAAAGATACTCGAAACAACCATGTTTACACTAATTTGCAAAAACAACAACCAAAAAATAGTTTTGGGGAAAAAGTGAAAATAATTTATGTGAATATAGAGTGTTTTTCTCAATTTAGATACTATGTTTTAAACAACTTTGATTTTTCTGGCTATGTAATTAAAAATATTATTTCCCCTTAATTCTGATGTTTGTGGCGGTGTAGTTATGAATAATTTCATACATACTACAACTCTTTAACTTAGAAAACTTTTGTCATCCAAACTAATTACACTCTACTCTCTACTTTGGGTGGCACTAAACTTACACTTCAAATACTCAGTTTTACTTCTACTAACTCTAAAGCCTTTAGATTCTAATGCTTGTCTCCATACCTCCAACTTAGCATTAACACCTACTCTAGTCTCATCAATCAGAACAATATCGTCAGCAAATAACATACACCATGGTACAGAGTCTTGTATATAACGAGCCACTTCATCCATGTCCAAAGCAAAGAGAAACGGACTAAGTGCTGAGCCTTGATGTACACCAATTGTAATAGGAAACTCCTTTGTCGTCTCGGAACAAATCCTAACGTTTGTATTGGCTCCCTTATACATATCCTTACAATGTCAATATATTTACATGACATACCTTTTTTTAGTCATCGCCCACCACAGTACTTCTCGAGGAACCTGAAATACCCTTTGAGGTTATGGAACCTAAGAGGGGGGGGGGGTGAATTAGGTTCTTAAATTTTTTTTAAGCTTTTTTAAAACTTATTTTGCCTGAGTGTACACCTTAACAACAAGTATGTTGTTTAAGCACATAAGGTGATTCAATTATGATCAAGGCAACTTAGATGACTTAAGTGAAGCAATTGTATAAAGCTTGGAAGCATGTGATAGTTTCTATCCTAAGAAAATAGTTCATTTAATCAAGTATACAAGTTATGACAATTCATGAACTATATAAAGTAAGAGTTAAGGGATAGAAAAACTAACACAAGGATTTATAGTGGTTCGATTCACAAAGAATCTACATCTAACTTAGGGGGGCACACCTTAAGGATTTTAACATCCACTAATGGATACCCTTTGCAACACATGCAAGGTGGGTTCTACCTTCTACAATTGCCTCAACAAATGAGGACTTTTGCTTCACACAGAAGACTCCACTCATTTAGAGTGTTTGGCCTCACAAAGAGGACTTGTGCCTACTCTTAGGACTTTTTGCTTCACTAAGAAGTCTCCACTCACAACTAGTGTTTGCCTCACAAAGAGGTCTTTTGCCTACTCTTAGGACTTGTAAACACTCACAAATAGTGAAGCTCTCTAGGAGCTTTTTGCTAGTTCACAACGAACTAGTTCTCAACTAATGAGAAGCTTGGGTAACCTATCTCTTTCTAAGGAGATTTACAATTTTAGCTCACTTCTAAAAATCCCTCAATGGATTGGATATACAAATTAAATCTCTAATCACACTTTGAGAATAGAAGGGTAGATGAAGTTTAAGCTCAACACAAATGCTTTGAATGATTTGGAAATTAAGCACAAAAGTGTTTTCTTGTGTATATGCCTATGCCCTTTTATGGCTTGATTAGTTGTGTAAAATTCATCTTTGAAAGCTTTTTATAGGGCAAGAATACACTAGCTTTGTTGTTCACAACGGCTATAATTTTTGCCTTGAGTTGATAGCTCCGGTTGACTGCTACTAGACAGTAGGTCGACCGAAGTGCCTTAAATCAAAGGTTAAAGGCCTACTATCTCTATCTCGGTCGTTCGAGTTCATGGGCCAGGTCTTCCGAAGTAATTTTGGTCAACCTACCTTATAACTCGGTCGTCCGGATAGAATATAGCCGTTGGAGCATTGGACCATTCAAAACTCAAATAAGGACAAAAACCAACTGGTCAACCGGATCAACACTGCCGGTCGACCGAATAGGTGTCCCAAAGTGGTTTTTACACTTAGTTGAGTTTCTAATGTTCTCATGCACATGCCTAAGTGTTTTGTAAAGATAGATAAAAAATTTAAAGAACATAGACATTGACCAATTTGTTTTCAACAACCTTTTCATGATACTTGAATAATGTAAACATGAGGTTTTGAAAACATGCAATGTTGAGCTTTAAACATTCTTATATTCTCAATGGAAAGATTAGTCACAAAGAATATACCTATGTAGACTAGTCTAATCTTCTGGAGGTCTTCAAGTTTTGTAGATGATTTCTTCTAGGAGCTTTGGCTTGAAGCCTTTGATCAATATCTTCTCGAGTGTTGAAGTCCTATTGTATTCTTGATGTAGTGTATTGGACTTCACACTTCTTCTTGTCAAAGAGTCTACCATTTGATATGTGGTTTGATTGTGTACCTCTTGACATGTTGATCTTCCTTCTTCATTAACTTTTCAAGTACTTCCATAGCATGTGGATTGACTTCATGCTTGTGCTATGGAGTCTTTGCAAAGTGTAGGTTTCTTGTGTGTATGTTCTTACCTTGGTTGTACACAAGAAGCTAACTTACCATTTTCATCAATGTTGGTGTGAGTGCTAAAGATATTATCATTAAGAACATGCTCACACAAACATTAGAACTATCAATGGTTTGTTATCATCAAAACAAGATTGATCACTTTTCCATTTGGGCTAACAATCTCCCCCTTTTTTAATATGACAAAACGTGATGCAAATGGGAATAATATGCAAAAGATAAAGCTTTAAAGCATATAAATATGAATGCATGAGTTAAGGGTATTAAGGATCTCGGCAAGTAGATGTTTTGAAAAAATATATTCTACTTCCCATATTTTAAAGAATTCCTTATCCCTCCCATTTTGCAAGTTCTAAGCTTTCTACTTTTGTAAATTACTTCTCTTAGCACATTTGCAACACTAAAACTTCTCCCCCTTTTTGTCAAAATCAAAAAGGGAAATCAGAGAGCCAATATGAAAAGAATTTTGCTCCTCCTTTTTATTGAAAACCATTTGATAAATATTTGAAAATACCCTTAAAAGGAAAATGAAGGAGGAATAAGATTTAAATTGTGGAGAAGCTTGACAAATAAATAAGAATTCTCCCCTATAGAAAGGAATTTAAATACCTTTAAAACTATGGATAATCTTAGTGGTCTAGTAGATAAACAATACAAGAACCAAAGGATCAAATCTAAAGACCAAAAATCATTTGAAGAAGGATAATTTTAAAATTGCTTGGTTGATTTCTAAATATCAAGAGTCCATAATGGCACATAAATCAAAAGATGATCATCTATGTCTCGAAAGAGTATCAACCTAACTAAAAACAAAGGAGACAATGAATAAAACCTTTAATCACAATCTTCTCGTTTATCAAGCATACTATGTTAGATATTTGAGATAAAAACATGTTTGAAAATATAGCTAACAAAGTATTATTGGAAGTGATACCATGAATACCTAAGTTAAAAACATGTATCACAACCAAATGAAATAGAGGAAGTGTAAGATAACACTTAGAGAACATTCCTCTAACAGGTCAATGGTTAGCTAAAAGAGTATAACACCTCTTAAAGCAAATCTAACCAATAACTAAAATGAGATCACAAAGGATAAAAAATTGAAGCATATGATGTCAAAGTTATTTAGGGAGAATGGGGTGAAAATCCTCTGTCCCCGTCCGTGTATGTCCCCGTGTCCCTAACCAATCAGAATTTACTATATAAATATTTGTTTCAATTATATATACACATGGTGAATTGTGATTGGTTGGGGACACGGGGACATACACAAACAGGGACAGAGGATTTTTTGCCGGGAGAATGTATGTAGAATATAAACATGTATAACACATATAACTCCCAAAATAACTAACACAAGTTGGCTATAGGAGATAAAATTGAAAACAAGCCAACAAGTGATGCGATGATGTAAAATAAGGAAATTTTAGCATACATCACATATTTTGATGGGGGTATAGGATGAAAAATCCCCTTAAGGTTGTGCATATATGAAGAAAACAACAAAACTTACAAAATTAAAGAAGTTGAAGTTCAAGAAATTTGCTGAAATTTGCTTTGCCGGTCGACCTGCCATTCTTCTACTGGTCGACCGGATATGTTCGGTCGACCTGATACCCAATGTCCGGTAGACCGGACTTTTGACAAAAAAAAGGAAAAAACTGCAATAACAGTTTATAACCAAGCCTAACATTCATATAAACACATACAGGCATATACAATGACACAATTACAGTTTATATCCTAAGTCAAGCATCTAAACGATCAACCATATAAGACATGTTTTTGACTTGAATATAAACACCAAAACAACCCCTATATGCTATATAGATCAAATTAAAACCAAAGCATAGCATATACGAACTCCCCAAAAGCATAAGACACTAAGAGAATAGGGGAGGGGGGGGGTTTCAAATGAGCTTTCATCACAAGGAACAAATCATTAAGCTCAATTCTATAACATGCTCCAAGAATCAAAACAATTAAAGAGCAAAGCATATTATAAAAGCATCAAGGTGCCCCTTTAAGAAATTCATACAAATAAATAATAATGAAGGTTCAACAATTGCTATACTAAGGGTACACATGATAATGAAAAGAAATACAAGGAAATATAGATGAGATTGAGTTTAAGAAATTTCTCATTGATTTAAATAAGTGGCTTCTTGCACTTTGAGATCCTTCAATAAGTTCCTTGAACTTCTTCAATCATCTTGATCATTTGGCTCCTTTAATGAAGTTTTAACACTTGGTTGATCTTCTCCTTTGTCTTCAACTTCTTCACCCAAATCTTCCTTGTCTTTAATACCCAAATCAACTTCTTGACCATTGTTCCCAATTTCAACACCCAAATCTTCACCCTTGCCTTCAACTTCCTCAAGATCAATCACATGCTTGGGTGCTTCTTCTTTTTTACTTCCATCATTTCCAATAATGGAGTCTTTATCAAAAGCCTCTTGTTCTTCTTCCTTGTCATTTCCTTCCTCCTAATTTCTTCCAAGATTGATGTTTTAGACTTGGTATTTTTATCAATGTCATCAATCATGTAGTCCATGTCATTGAATTTGATTCTCAAATCCCCAACTTGACCTTTTAAGTTTCTCACATCATTATCCAAACTTGACAATTTATCGAAAATCAATTTCAAGTCATCTTTGATATTTGCTTGAAATTCTTGTAGGTGTGTCAAGATTGGGTTTAAAATGCCTTTATTTTGTTGAGGAGGAGGATGTCTTCTTTCAACATTTACCCTTGGAGTATCCCTTTGATCTCCAATCTCTACATGAACATCCCCTTCTTCATCAACTCCAACATTAATTCCATCTTCTCGCCCTTCTTCATTTTGAGGTAAGTCTTGCAGATTTTGCACTTGAGGCCCTCTTTTGTCTATCTCCTTCTTTAAGGTTTCACATACCTTAGGATATTTCTTGAGTGCAATCATAACCGCCAAGAGTTCATCAACTGTGAAATTCGAATGGTATTTCCAAGGACATTCACTAAAATCATGTGCATTTGATGAAATTGCCCTTGATTATACTTATTATACCATTCACTTCTATGAGCTGGAGTGGTGAGCTTGATCTTGAATTTCTTGAAGAGGATAGTCCACATACTAGCATAGGGAAGAGATTTCTTCTTCGGTCCCGTTGCTCTTTCTTGAAAATATTTGAGGGCCAAATAAGCAAAGTTTGCTTTCTTCTTCTCCACTAACCACATCATAATGGTCATTTGCAAATAAGAAATTGAATTCTTATGGCCCCCTACCAGAACAATTATATTGAAGACAAAATGATGGAGTATTCGACCATACTCATCAAGCTTGTTTGTCTCTCTTTCCTTGAACTTGCCAAATTCCCCATTTATGTTGAAGTAAGTCTTGAATTTCCTAATATCAAGATCTTCTTCCTTTGGTACCTTTCCGGAATTATCATAAAATCTTATAGCATCATCATCTAGTTTAATTCCTAAGATATTACAAAGCATCGCTTCGGAAAAACTAAACTCCAAATTTCCTACACACGATGTCCACCAATAATTCCCATTATCCTTTAATACATTTTCTCTAAGATTTGAACCAAACTCATATATTGCAAGAGGATAGTAAGCATGGTTAATTAATAAGAGATTAAGCCACCCCATATCAACAAATTATCCTACAATTTCATCTAACCCTTCTTCATCCTCAAGTCTATAACCCGGGAGAATTTGTCTCTTCTCATTCACAAGAGTTTCATAGAATTTCTCCGCTTTTTCGGAATAGAATCAAGAAGATACCTTAGAAGTAGTGTAGGATGAATATTCCCCTTGATATCTTGGAGGTGGTAGTGGAATAGGGTGATCATTGTCGGACTCCGTTTCTTCATCGGAGTGATTCACCTTCTTATCTTTACCTTTTTCCTTGTCGGCTTTCCTATTCAAATTTGCCTTCTTAGGAGGGGGTTCAATTGGTTCTCTAATTGTTAGAGATTTCTCAATATTTCTTTTGGAAGAGTCATTTTTGGGTTTTTCTTTGGTAGGCTTTTTGGAAGGATTTGACTTAGGATTTTGGACCATGATTGTATGAAAATATGATTGTGGAAGGAATTTGTGCTTGGAATGGTATATGGATCTAAATTGAGAAGTATTTGTGAAGGGTTTTGGGGTTTCTTTGAAGGAGAGAAAAATGTTCTTTTGAATTCTGAACTGAAACCCTAGAATTTCTGCTAAATCGCGACACTCCGGTCCATTCCGGTAGTCCACCCTCATTCAATAAAAAATGCATTCCTTTATGTCCAAATTTCGGATGACCGAAGAGGGTTGTCGGTCGACTAAGGTACCTTGTTACTGATAGCCAATCTACCTAGGTCTACCGGGATACCCTGTCTTTGACTGAGGCAATATTACCATTTGTGCGGTCGACCGTTGCCTGTTTTGGTCAACCGGTTTGCCCTTGTTTCCTACAAAACAAATCAATTTTGGTACCCATTTTCTTTTGGGTCCTTGGGGTTTAGCTTTGAGGTTCTTTACAACCCAATTTGATTTTGCACCTCTTTCTATTATTTTCTTATTAATGCAATAAGTGGAATGATGACCATATTTACCACAATAAGAGCAATTAGAAATTAGCATAGTGGTGTGTGGTGTTCTAGCATTAATAGAAGTAGAGTGTGCAATATTATGTGTGTGCTTGTGCTCTTGATAAATTCTAGCAATAGGAGCAAGGGGAGCAACAAGCACATTACCAAGGATGTCTTTAGCCCATGTACACTTATTAACATAAGTGGTTAACACATCAAATTTGTGCTTTAAGACATTATGCTCAACAAGTTTAGATTCAACATTATGCACCTTGTTGAGCAACTCTTGGTTTTCAAGAGACAAAGCATTTAGAGATAAAAGTGCATTCTCTTTTTCATTTGATATGATGTGAAAAGAAGTAAGAAGACTATCATATTCTACTTGCATTTTAGATCTTTCATTTTGTGAGCAAGAAAGTACATATTTGGTGATCTTGTTCTTCTTAGTTAACCTTTTCAATTCATCATATAAATCGGTTAAAAGCACATAAGGATCCTCCTCATTATCATGGACAAGATCAAGCGAAGGATTAGATTGTACCACATTGCCTATAGAGATTTAGGACTCTGAACTACACTTTGATCTTCATCAAAGAGACCAATGAGGCATAGTCGGCCTTGATCTTGACCTTTTCCTTCTTGGGGGGAGGATATCCTTTGATTGCTTCTTATTTTGATCATTGTATTTTTAGCACTAGAAGCAATCTCGTTTTGGTTTGTGAAGTCATCATTGATGTTTTCCTTGTTATCCTTTGATGAGCTCTTCACAAACTTGTTGTCCTTGGCACATGACTCTTTGATTGGAGTCTTAGCTTTGCTTTGACATTCCTTGGGGTTCATTTCTTTGAGTTGAGAGCTATCTTTCTTGGAACCTACAAGGGAAACTTGAGAAACATATAGTACCTCTTGCAAAGGTCCTACATTGTTAGAGCATTTTCTCAAGTGGCAAGTGTGTGCAATAGGATCAACATTAACAATGTTACAAGTATAATGATGATTCTCATTAGATGAGAAGTAAGAGCAAGAATCATCAAATCTTGTGATTTGCATATTTTAGATACCCTAGCAAGAGAAACATCAACTGAATGAAGCTCTTGCAATAGGTTATCTTCATGTGAAGGATCCCTAATATAACATGATGCAACATCAACAAGTGTACAAGTAATAGCATCAATTTTACTTCTCAATTAATAACATCAATAATGAAGATATGAGAAAGTGAAGTTGATACCTTAGTAACCTTACCAAGTGATGATGATTGTAGATTTTCATTGAATCTTTGATCATCACTTGTAGTTGAGCAACTTGATACCTTGAATGTATTTGCCATTGAAGGTTGAGGATACCAAGTGCTATGGAGTGTTTGTGATTTCTTTCCCTTTGAACATCTCCATTTCAAGTCTTCATCATTCTTCTTGGAATGATTGAGTCCAAAGCCACTTCTTTTTGGATATCTATCTTTGAAGCTTAGTGGCAACATTTTCTCTTCCTTTTGCAAGATGAATGATCTTCATTATCTCCATCATAATTTAGTTCCATTCGAAGATCTTCCTCTTGAGCTTCCGTCTCTCTTCTTCTACTCATCTTGTGAAGGCTCAATTTGTACAACATTTGAGCTTCTTGAGGATTGATCATTGATTTCTCCTTGATCACACTTCTTGGTTGAATCAAGTTTTTGAAGTGTGATTGAGATGCCTTCTAAACCTTCACACAAGATTGAGTCCCCAATCCTAGACATGCCATCTTTGGCTTTTGCACTTCAACTTCTCCTTTGTATGATGCTTGAAGCATTTTCATCATGGAGTAAGCATTTTCACATTCATGCACTTTGTTGAGAGCTTCTTCATTTAATGAACAACAAAGAGCATTTAAGGCCTTGAAGTTGAGTGTCATCCTCGTGTAGTCTTCATCATCATAGTCTTTCCTAGACTCTGGAACCATGACACATTGTGTGTAGATTGAAGGAATAAAAGGACCTTCTTCTATAATGCTCAACAAGGAAATGTCATTAGAAGACAAAAACAATTTAAACGCACATTGCCAACTATCAAAGTTTGAGCCATCAAATAGAGAAGGTCTAGAAGGGGATTGATCATCTAATTTAGAAAATCTATTAGCCATGGATCCTCTTAGGATGTAAGTCCAATAAAAAGGAGACTAGACACTGATACCAATTGAAATGCCCTTTGAGGGTATAGAACCTGGGGGGGGGTGAATTAGGTTCTTAAAAACTTTTTAAGCTTTTCTAAAACTACTTTTTCCTAAGTGTACATCTTAACAACAAGTATGTTGTTTAAGAACATAAGGTGATTCAATTATGATCAAGGCAACTTAGATGACTTAAGTGAAGCAATTGTATAAAGCTTGGAAGCATGTGATAGTTTCTATCCTAAGCAAATAGTTCATGTAATCAAGTATATAGGTTATGGCAATTCATGAACTATATAAAGTAAGAGTTAAAGGATAGAAAAACTAATACAAGGATTTATAGTGGTTCGATTCACAAAGAATCTACATCCACTACCTTAGGGCACACCCTAAGGATTTCAACATCCACTAATGGATACCCTTTGCAACACATGCAAGGTGGGTTATACCTTTTACGATTGCAAGGCCTAGGTCGACTAGATAGGTGCCCCAAACTGATTTTTACACTTAGTTGAGTTCTAATTGTTAAACGAATCTCGGAATTAATTTTTGTTCATGTTTTTTGTTGTATTCTACTTTCCGGAAAAGGTTCGGTCAACGGAAGGGGTTCTTGACAAACCGAACAGGTTTTGGAAAATGGGAATTTGCTACTACCTAGAATTCGGATGACCGGTGAGCAATCCCGGTCAACTAAGGCTAGTCTTTTTTTGGGCCGGTCAATCAGAAGTGTTCTGGGTTTACCGAGGTGGCCTAATTTTACACTTTTTTGGATATTACCTTTATCACGGTCGATCGAAGTATGTCCCTGGTCATGTTATTTGAGCATGGTGCATAGTAATAGCCTTAGACCAAGCGATTTATTATAATACGGCATTTGTGTCGTGCCTTATATCTTTATTATTGTTGTAATTTTATCTCGAATGTAACTCGAGAATTCTTTCCAATTGTGTAAAAGCATAGAATACGATTTTATATTTTACATATGTAACAAGTGATGAAGAAAGGCGTCCATCAGATGGAGGAAATCACAAGGAGACGGAAGAGAATACATATGATTTATTGTTTTTCACCTTAGATTGACTTAGGATTTTTCGTTGTCTGGGAAACACCGTATATGGGCTATTATTATGTCACGATTTATTTACAGTTTTTATAGAATATGAAGTCGATGCCTTCCAAGATTGGCCCCCGTCAAGACCTAGATGGACAGTAGTGTGAACTTGCGAGTGAAATAAGCGCCTGTCTATCAGGGTGAGGCGCGAAGTATAAGTTAGTGATATCCGCCGGTACAATCTTGGGTCATACTTAACCAGATTACCTCAATAGTTGAGAATCTGGAGGCAAAAGGGTTGAGATGTGAATTAATGTACTAAGGGTAATTGTTACCTACTTAACCAACCAAGAGTCACATAATTGATGTAATTAGCAAATGCTGCTTACCTAAACAACCGTTCTTGAGTATAGTAGCCAACGTTGCCTTGAGAATGGTGATATATGGATCTTGAACTACTAGAAAGTTTTTATCTTTCCGAAAAAAAAATACTTGAGGGTTATTCATTTGAAGAAAATAGTGGGAGAATCATTAAATAAAGTCATATTAATGATTTTAAAAAATGACAAATAAAACTTTGCAAACTCTTCTCTGTAGATTTAATGGCAAATGCAATCGTTGCATCAAACTCTTTATCATTGTGATCCGTCCTTGAGAAGGACAAACTCGAGGGAGCAAACTTCCTTGACTGATACAGGAACTTGAGAATCGAAAATCCTATTCCTGAACAACCAACCACTAGATCTTTGACCGCTGATAGAACTTCTTATCGTAAGAACTTAAATGAAGCATTAGATGTGTCAAGTCTTATGTTGGTGACCATGAACTCTGAGCTTCAAAAGCAACACAAGGAAATGGGAGCTTTTGACATGATTTATCATCTAAGGCAACCCTTTCAGGGTCAAGCTCACCCAGAGAGTTTTGATGTATTGAAGTCTCTGTTTCAGTGCAAAATGGAAGAGGGACACCAGTCGGAACTCACGTTCTGAATATGATAGTCTACATTTGAGAGCATCGAAAGACTGGGATATTCTCTTGGCCAAGAGCTATCCTCTGACTTGATTATGCAATCGTTGCCTGAATCATTCTGTCATGTTGTATTGAACTACAACATGAACGAGATAGACAAACCCTTCACATAACTGTTGAATTTGTTGAGGACTGCCGAGAAGGAAATAGGCAAGTCTAAGGCCGTTTATATAGTCCATAACAAGGCAGGGGCAAGGGATTTAGTAAGTCTAAAGGCAAGCCTTCGGGCAAACCTAGCCATTCTGGGAAAGCACTGAAAGCCAAGGGCGATGTGGCTAAGGATGATACTTATCACCATTGTGGTGAGCGAGGACATTGTAAATGGAACTGTAAGAGCTATCTTGCAGGGAAAAAGCTTGAAAACGGAGCAAATGTTGCTTCTGCCTGATACAGTACAGACCTCGGGGCTGCCCAACTCAAAGGATTACCTACATAAACCAATAATGCGACTTAGAACATGGAGCATGATTCAACTCACTACATCATTGACCAGAATACTAAAGTACAAAGAGGACGCTAAGTTACATATAGAATATGACATACCAGTTAGCCCTCAAGTTCTACAAGATATTCAATTCGGCCCAAAACAAGCAAAGTGGCTTATATGGGTATTTTAGTCACTTGAACATTAAAGTCTATTTTAGACTTTAATATATTTCGGCTAAGTTTATTATGTTAGTTATTATTTTAGGCGCATGTAGCAAGTGTTGCTATAATAAAGGACATGTTGTCCATGTGTTAGTTAGTTGGTTATTAAGAGTCCTAATTCTTCAAGGACTCTTCGTATGTTTGTTAGCTTTATCTAGAGTAGCCGCCTAGAATAGTGTTTACAAGATAATAGGACATGTTGTCCATTATCTTAGGCTAGTGGTATACATGATAGCAAGTTTGTTATTGAAGAGTCCTACTTCTTCAAGGACTCTTCCTTTTATTGTTTGATGGAACCGAAATCTCACTCTATTTAAGAGAGATTTCGGTCACCTTATTATTTACGTTAGATATATTGATATTTTGGTTAAGGTTATTCCTTAGATACTTGTTTATGAATTTCCGTTAGAACTTCATATTCTTTGGGTTACTGTATCAACTAGATAGTTTCGCTAGTTGTGGTGTTTCAGCATTCATTTATACTTAGCCTTCTTTAGAGTTACGTTGAGTATATTCCCCTTGGAAACTATTCGAGATAGAGAAAGATCTGCTAAATAGTCGAACCTTGAATTAAACCTCTCGGTTCCGCATCACTGCCTCAGGTATTTATGCTATTGAGATCAATCTGTCTACTACTACATCCTCATGGGTATTAGATACCGGATGTGGTTCTCATATTTGTATGATTGTGCAAGGACTACAAAGGAGTAGGGAGCTGGCAAAGGGCGAAGTGGACCGACGCGTTGGCAATGGAGCAAAAGTTGCTGCATTAGCTGTAGGAACATTTAGTCTTAGTTCTGGAATTAGACAATTGTCTTTATGTACCTACTTTAACTAAAGATATTATTTCGATCGTTTGTTTGGACAAGATGGGTTTTGATATTCATATTAAAAACAAACGAATGTAGTTATCGTGAAATGATATATTTTATTGTAGTGCTACTTTTGTGGATGGTTTATATTTGTTAGGCCTCGATTCACCGATTTATAACATAAATACAAAGAGAAAGGGAACATTCAAACGTACAAGGGGCAACATGTCGCGAAAGGTTTTAAACAAATTCATGGTATTGACTATGCTGAATCCTTTTCCCTTGTAGTTATGTTCAAATCTATTCGAATCTTGCTTGCTATAGCTGCATACTATGATTATGAGATCTGAAAAATGGATGTCAAAACAGCTTTCATTAACGTAACCTTGATTAGGACGTGTATATGGTACACCCGAAGGTTTTGTCGATCCAAATAGTGCCAATAAAGTATGTACACTAATAAAACAAATTTATGGACTAAAGCAAGCTTCTAGGAGTTGGAATCGATGTTTTGATAAAGCTATACGCGAGTTCGATTTTATCAAGAATGTTGATGAACCTTGTGTTTATAAAAAGTTTAGTGAAACCTTGGTTGTATTCCTAGTTTTGTATGTAGATGACATGCTACTTATAGGGAATGACATTCCAACCTTGGAATCTGTAAAGGTCTGGTTGGGGAAATGTTTCTCTATGAAGGACTTAGGTGAAGCAAACTTCATCTTAGGGGTCAAGATTTATATAAATGGATCACGTAGACTCCTTGGCCTAAGTCAGAGTACATGTATAGACAAAGTGCTAAATCGGTTTAGCATGCAAGAGTCGAAAAAGGGCCTTTGTCCTATAGCACTTGGTATTGTTCTTTCAAGACAACAGTATGCTAAGACATTGGATGACAAAGAACTCATGAGTGAGATTCCATATGCTTCGAAAATTGGATCTATCATGTATGCTATGTTGTGTACTCGCTCAGATTTTTCGTATGCTTTAAGTATAACGTGCAGATACCAGTCAACTTTTGGTGAATGTTACTGGATAGCCGTCAAGAACAACCTGAAGTAAAATACTATGGCGGTATCACCTGATCCGTGAAATCATTGATAGAGGAGATGTAAGGATTTGTAAAGTACATACGGACGATAACATCGCTGACCCACCGACGAAGCCATTGACACGGTAGTAGCACGATCGTCATACTTGTAGCATGGGTATTAAATACCAAGAGGACTAGTCTTAGATATAGTTATTATGTACAGTATGCACTAAAAGGCAAGGTTGTTGTCTTTAGTGCAAGTGGGAGATTGTTGTATTTTCTTTTATGTGATGAAATATTAAAAGAAAGAATTCCATTATTATTGTTTTGATTACGGTTGTGCAATTGTATTAAAACATAATAACGTCCTTAGATAGTTATGTAATTGTTACATTGAATTATTCTAAATGTCCTTGGTCAATCATTGTTGTGGAATGTTGAGGAAAATAATAGTGTGTGGAGACTAGAATGTGTTTGTGATTAAATATGGTGATATTAAGTCAAACACATGGGTATTTGATACTGGACTGACCCTCTTATAAGAACACTTCATAGATTGTTATATAAATGTCAACAGTGTTTTTATAATGATTTTGTTTGTATTTGAATCCTTCGACTTGAAATCACACAAGATTATCTACATGGCTAATGGTATGCTTTGATGGTGTCAAACACCGTCTGTAACTAGATGGGCTATAAAGGCATTTGTTGGGTGTATTTATAAACCATGTTAGGATGATGTGTGATAGATAGAGGATTTGTCCCTCCTATATAACAGGAGTGATATCTTTGTCCCCTTGATGGAGTGAGACTAAATCATGGTCATGAACAAATGAATTAATATTAGACATTAATGTCATTTGATTAGTCTACTCAGGAATTAAGAAACTTATTGATTGAACTATACTGTGTGACATTCTCCATGACTTGTGTTCAATCATGATATCGAGGAAAAAGGGATTAGTACAAAAGATCATAATTGTGATTACTAGCTATATACCTCTCAATAATGTTGACAATTGTTGTCACGACCAACATAAAAAATACATAAAGGCTCGCACACTATAATCAACTAGATTGGGCATTGTTAAAGTTTACATTTGATATATGTGCTAAATTAGATTGGGCAGGCTCAATTGGATTGGGTGTTCAATTTGATTGGGCACATTAATATTGGATTAATCAAACCGATCTGGTTGAATCGGACCTGGTCGACCGAACCGGTTTGTCACCGAGAACCATTTCTCCGGTCGACCAAACTTTGTCTCTGTCACTGATAATGCACAAAGGTAAGCCATGCATTTTAAAGACCTTATCCAGAAACTCCCCTGCTATTTTCCTAGCAGTGTAAGGATGTGACATGCCTATAAAATGACTAAATTTTGATTACTTGTCCACCACCACAAGGACAGAGTCCTTTCCCCCAAAACTTGGGCAAACCTTAAATAAAATCCATGCTCAAATGAGAGAAAGGTCTATTAGGCAACTCTAAAGGATGTAACAAGCCAGGATAGGGAATATGCTCATGTTTATTCCTCTGACACAATTCACATTGCCTGAGTCTTTCCTGTATTTGGTCCTGCATGATAGGACAATAAAAAAACCTTTTTGAGCCTTTGATAACTTGCTAGGTCCCCAGAATGGCCTCCAACAGCTGAGGAATGCATGAAATCTATTAGCAGTTGCCTCTTACCAACACCTTTTCCAATGTATATCCTACCTTGCAATCTGATTACCCCATCATTGTAAGTGTAATTAGTTATCTCACTACAAGAAATCAGGGAAACAATGACGGCCGTTTCCGTCGGTAATCGGTCGCTAACATAGGAATAGCGACCGATTATCGAACGAAACACGTGGTCATGTATTTTGCATCACTAAGCCGGTTAACGACCGACTACCGACTGCATTTCAGTCGCCCGCGATTTAGCGACCGAACATAATATATTGTTGACTTTTCACTTTGACTAGGCAACGACCGATTAGCGACCAAAAGTTTAGCGACAGCGTATTCCGTCGTTATTTGGCGATGGAATACCGACGGCCGACGACCTTAGTAGTGACCAATTGTACCGTCGTCTTATAGCAACGGAAGACCGACCACGTAGTCAATATTGTTGACTTTAATACCGACCAATTAGCGACGGAAATGTCCGTCGGTAATTACCGACGGATGTGCGACCAATTTGTGTTTATTTGACTTTGACTTTAAACCAATAGCAACCGAGAATCCGTCGCAAAATGTTTTTTAATTTAAAAAAATAAATCTGAAATATAATTAAATCCCTACTTTAAAAAACAACATTACGAAACATAAACAAATCAGAAAAAATCCCAAACAACAATACGAAACAGAAACAAAATCAATAAGATCTCAAACAGAGATACGAACCTAAAACAATATCAAAAAGATACCAAATAGCAAACATGATCAATACAACCCAAAAATAACATTACACAACCAATTATCTCACTAAAACCACAAATTTACACTTCTTATTTACATTACAACACTCACAATCAAAGTGTACACTTTGAATTACAACACTCACAATCAAAGTGTGCACTTCTCATTTAGATTACAACACAACCAAAGTTTACACTTCTCATATACTCCTTGGTGCATGAGTTGAAATCTGAAAAATTCAAGAATAAAATTAACACTTTGAATACGTCAATTAATTTATGGTAATCAAGTACTAAAAATAAACAACAAATATTACTCACCTTCAATATGTGAAATTCCAAGAAGTTAGTTGTGAAACGAGAAAGAGATTAATAATACAAGAAAAATGGATTAGTAAAAGAAACGTTATGAATTAAAGCACAACAACAAATACATAACGAAATTAATAATTTTATTTTTAATCTTTCTAAATCATCCTCCGACATAAATTTACCATCTTCTTCAGAATTGTCATCACCCGAAATAATTTCATCATCATCATCCTTATCATCAACACGGCTCGTACCGGCCACAAGTACAACTTCAATTTTCCCCGACCAGTGTGCAAGTTGACCAACTACGGTAACAGTTGGATCAATGTGTCTGGTCTCCTCCTCGCATACTTTCTCTAGGAACGTCAACTAGACGTGGTTTGGAACGACAAACAGCCAACCAATCAGCCCTAGATGTTGTCTCACTACCCGGATAAGGTGTGTAGTAGACTTGTTGACACTGGGAAGCAAATACAAATAGATTGTAACCCTGGTACGTTCTTTTCCTATTGATTTCTACAAGTTTATATTGAGAATGCACCCTCAAACCTCGATTTGGAGTAGAATCAAACCAGTCGCATTTGAAAAGAATTATTTTTTGGTCAGGTACTCTAGCAAGATCAACCTCAATGACTTGCTTCAACTCTCCGTAATAATCTCCTTTAGCCCATACCCTGCTGTTTGTCGTTCATTTTCCATCGATGTGGGCTTTTGTGTGAAATCTATAACCGTTAACAAAGTAACCGGTGTATGGCATCACTCTCCTTGACGGGCCCCATGACAGATTTTTCAACAACTTTTCGGAATGTTCCGAAATTCTATGTATCTGTTGAGAACAAAAAAAAGTTAAATTAGTATAGGCATTCTTAAGACAAGTACATTTCTAAATACCAACTTACATGAGTTCCAAACCATGTGGAAAAATCATTATAAACCCGGCTTTGAAGTTCTTCCTCCGCTATCTGCGGAGTTTGGTCATATACTTCACTGACAAATTTCTTGAGTTACAAATTAAATGACTATTATTATTTGGATACTTTTAGTTATATAACAAAAATGAAGCAATAGATGGATTTACTTACTGAAGGTATGGTTCGACCTCTTCACAATTCATAAGGATATAATTCAGGGCTGTTTTATAATCTTTATCAGATATTAAAATCTTTTCTTTTTTTCCAAATGATCTTCCAGGTAAGTTGCAAATTGATAATATATCTGGTGCACTTGTTTCGTCTTCACCATCATTTCGCCCAATGGTTGTAACTTTTGTTTTCACGTGGGGTTCGAAATAATAGCTAAAAAATGTAGCAGCTTCTTCGACCAAGTATGCATTGAAAATTGACCCTCAACTCTGGCCTTGTTTTTTATCTTCTTTTTTAGATGGTGCAGGTATCTAATTAAAGCATAAGTAGTTATCACATTGTAAATACGAACATGAAAAATAAAAATGAAGTTGAGATCCTAAAGACATTGGTTGTTATCTCTCGAACGGGTAAATCCACCTAAACTATATCGGGCCACCAACCTTGGCTTCGTATGGAATGTGAATCGGCAAGTCTTCCATCACATCAAAAAATCCCGGAGGAAATATTCTCTCTAACTTACACAATAAAATAGCAATAGTGTCCTCCAATTCTTGCATATGCGCCACACTCAACTTTGGGGAACACAAATCTCTATAGAACAGACTAAGTTCAGCCAAGGGTCCCCAGACATTTGCCGGTAGTACTTCTCTGAGTACTATAGGGATAAGTCTCTCCATGAATACATGACAATCGTGACTCTTCATTCCAGACATTTTTAACTCTTTCCTCTCTTTTTGTGCCTTGGTAAGAGTGAAACATGCCTTCGATTTCGTTGTTTTACCTCGGCCATCGTGTTTAATATTCAATTTCGGACGACTGCAATACCTTTCAACATCCGCTTTAGCCTTAACATTGTCCTTAGTTTTACCTTCATGTCCAACACGGTGTTAAAGTCATTATCAAACACATTTTTTTCATTATGCATGACATCAATGTTGTGTCTTATCAGAAGTGTCCGCCAATAAGGTATGTCCCAAAATATGCTACGTTTGACCCAACTGTGATCCCGACCCCTGTCTTTCTCTTTACCAATCTCTTCAGCTATATTGGTTATTTTTGGATAATCTCTAACTCTAAACCACATTTCATCACCAGTTAGGCGAGATGGTGGGTTGTCGGTCCTTTAAGAATCTCTTTGCATCTTTTCTAAAAGGATGATTAGGTGACAAGAAGCATCTGTGGCAATCGAACCATGATTGTTTCCCGCCAGTCTGCAAATGGAACACTTGTGTTTCCTCCATACAATATGGACAGGTATGAATGCCAGTTGTACTCCATCCACTCAACATTCCATATGCTGGGAAATCACTAATTGTCCAAAGTAATGAAGCCCTCAGTTTAAAATTTTGTTTTTTGGAGATGTCATAAGTTTCCGCACCCTCACTCCACAACTGATTCAATTCATCGATGAGAGGCTGCAAGTACACATCAATCTTGTGTTTTGGATTTTGGGGTCCAGGTACAATGATAGTTAAGAACATTACATTATTCTTCATACACATCCAAAGGGGGAGATTATAAGGTGTTAGAAGAACTGGCCAAAAAGAATATAGCTTCCCTGACATGCCGAAAAGTGCAAAACCATCTGTACATAACCCAAGCCTTACATTCCGAGGTTTCGCTACAAAATCGGTGTGTGTTCTATCAAAATGTTGCCAAACTTCCCCATCCCGTGGGTGATTCATTATTCCCTCTTCCCTCTCACTATCTGAGTGTCATGTCATGTGTTTTGCGGTTTTCTCAGATGCATACAATCTTTGCAATCTCAGAGTAATTGGATAATAATACATCTTTTTGCAAGCAATCTCTTTTTGTTGTGTATTTTTTTATTTCTTTTTCTTAATATACCTAGCATGGACACAAAACTTGCATTCTCTACTCTCAACATCATTTTTGCAATAAAACATACAACCGTTAAATAAGCGGGACTTAATATAGAGTACTTATTTGAAAACATATCAAATAAGGTACTAGCTAAAGCCTTATTTCTCTTCTTTTCCCTCCGCGTATATTCTGTCTTTATCTTCAAATTTCTTCTTCCAATTTTTGTTCAGTTCTGTTATTTTTTGTTCCATTTTTGAATGAGAGACCAACTGGCTACCTCCCATCATTGCCTTAACCACATCGGAGAAGGAACCGAGTCCTAGAACTCGTCCCTTTTTTAGCCTGCCCACTGCCTCAGCAGAGAGCGCAATCTGAGTCGACAAAACAAGAGGAGGCTGGCCTGCTTGAGTACCTTGGGTCGCAATAAAGTGTGTCGGTAACCGATCATTAATTTCAGTCGGTAATCGGTCGTTACAGTATACAAAACGACGTTGTTTTGTGTCCCTAATTCATTACTATATAAATATACACCGTTACATTTTCCATCGGTATTCAGTCGATACATTCCGTCGATATTCAGTCGTTATAATGTCCTCTGTAAACGATCGTCCAATTCCGTCGGTATTTGGTCGTTATACAGTCCGTCGGTTAACGGTCGTTAATTTTCGTCGGTAGTCGGCCGTTAAGGATGAACAAAATGACGTCGTTTTAATTTGGTCAACAAGACCGATATGGCCGACGGAGTGGCGACGGAATAACGACCGTTAGTTTTTCAATTTCCATTCAGTCGTTATTCCGTCATTAATTTTGTGACTACAATTTCGGTCGCTAAATTTGGTCGTTATTTAACAGTTTTCTTGTAGTGTCTACTTATCCAGAAGGAATTGAGAGTGCTTGTGAAAGTTCATCTCCTTCATAACTTTTCTTGATAACCTCAATCCATCCTGGAATTACCATAGAGATGGAATTACACTCATACATCCTTGAGAGAGCTTCATCAGTCCTATTCTCAACCTCCTTCTTGTAGTGAATCTCAAAACCAAACCCCATAAGTTTGACTATCCACTTCTGCTGGGTTACTGTACTTATTTTATGTTCAATAAGATGTTTAAGACTTTGGTGATCAGTTTTGATCACAAAGGAATACCCTTCAAGGTAACGCTTCCACTTCAAAATGGCAGTTGATAAAGCTATCAACTCATTTTCATTTATGGACAAGCCAAGGCTTCTTGGTCCCAAAGCCTTGTTGAAGTAGTCGAAAGGCTTTCCTTTTTGCATTAGAACTTCTCCCATTCCTGACTCACAAACATCACCTTTTATCATAAATTTCTTTGTGAAGTCAGGAAGAGTCAAGACAGGTGGACTGCTTAAAGTTTCCTTGAGTTTCTGGAAAGCCTCATTAGCTTCAACATTCCACTCAAAACTGTTTTTCTTGAGTAATGCAGTCATAGGTTTACTAATGACTTCATACCCCTTAATAAACTTTATGTAATAACTTGTAAGTTCTAGGAATCCTATGAACTACTTAGCAGGTTTGGGATTAGGCCATTATAACATGCTCTTGACCTTCTGAGGGTCAACCCTAACCCTTTTACCAGCGATCATGTGGCCTAAGTATTCTACCTCCTCTTGAGCAAATGTACACTTGCTCATCTTCCCATACAATTGGTTTTTCCTTAACAGTCTAAGCACAATTCTTAAATGCTCTTCATGAGAAGCTAAGTCTGGATTATAAACCAATATATCATCAAAGAATATCAATAAAAACTTTCTCAAATCAGGCCCAAATATCAGATTCATCAAAGATTAGAAGGTGGCAGGTGCATTTGTAAGGTCAAATGACATGACCTTAAACTCAAAATGACCAAAATGAGTGCTAAATGCAGTCTTTGGTATATCCTCATCCTTCATCCTTATTTGGAAATACCCTAATCTAAGATCAATCTCGGAGAAGTACATTGCTCCATGCAATTCATAAATTAGATCATCCACCATGGGTATTGGAAACTTGTCTTTGACAGTCAAAGAATTTAGATGTCGGTAATGAAGGGATTCATGGGCGGAAACTCGTTCCAAACACCCATGGATCCTCCCCTGAAGGATCCGCTCATACGTAAACGAATCAAAAACAGCGGTAAAACTTACAATTTTCGGATTCAAGAAGCTAATTCTTGAATGGAGGATGACGATTCTTGGAAGTTTTCTTTTCACCAACGGAATTCCCTTTGCGGAATTTCCCTCTACCGGTATCCACGCGACGAAACAAGCAGTGATTGCTAGCTCTTCGTCTTTCTGAGATTCGGGAATTAGAGAGAAAAAGGGAGAGGCTGAGAAATCCGAAATCTGATTTCGGGTTACTTGTTTAATTTCGGCTGAATCACTTGTAACCTAGGGTTTCGGCTAAGAGATGTTATATAGAGTGTGGGAGTTTGTTCCCAGAACAACTCCCACGTCTACTCAACTTCTCTCGGCTGTGGGAGACTCTGACTCCCACGTCCCCTAGACTTCTGCTGGTAGTGGGAGTCTTTATCGGATAACAACTCCCACTTAATCCCAGCTATAGTTAAATACCAAAATTGCCCTTATCTCTAATTCGAATAATAAACACTTTATTATTTTCAGAAAAACAAATGTCAGATACAATGAACCTAGACACATTCTAGATTCATTGAATCTGGACATGAAGCTTGTTAGCTCGTCTATGCGTGTGACCCTGTAGGTTCATATCACAATGGCAATGAAAACATACTTAGTAGTAGTGTGAGTTCATAAGTCACAAGCGGCCCCTAGCAGGACATTGTGACTACCCAAGGTGAATGAATTTACAACGGAACCTATTGTCAATCCACTATTTAATCCCTTTGTCTCGCGATATCCTAATTAAGCATAAGGCATGGTGGTCGTCACCCTTATTAAGCTTAATTGTGTTTATGCTCGATCTCCAGGTAGACTGTTTCGACAAATAGGATTTGATAACCACTTTATCAAATACATTTGAGCACGGCCATGCATTTAAACAGTCTTTCCCTATCGAGGGGCCCATGGATATCTCTCTCTAATAATAGAGAGGGGACAAATTCCTTACAATGTCTCTCACATTCAAGCTATGATAGGACACTACATCCGATCATCGGTCGTATTGATTACTCTGTTACAAGTAACGTCCGATCGAGTCAAAAGCGTGGCTCCATTCATACTAGAATCAATGAAGACATGAGGTCTAAGGATTCTAAAATAGTATTGACGAAGTAATACTTATGACTTAAGACCATGAAGTATTACTTCTCAAACGGATCACGTCCAATACAATGTATCCCTATATATTGCATCTATGATGTGATTTGTATCCATTACACATGATCAGTAAAACAAGATCATCAATCAACAATCATACTAGTTTTATTTCATAGTAATTAAGCATTACATAAAACTAGGGACTTCTAGAATAGTAATTACATAAGCTAATGAGTTTTACTATCAAATCACACATTTGATAATCAAAAGCAAAATTAACTATTCAATTACTTGCTCAAAAAGATAACAAAACGCACAACATGTGCTAATGGTCCTAGGGCACTACTAACAGGTAAGGCACACAAAATCTTCAAGTTCCATTCTTCTTCTTGACCAAGATGATTAAGGAAGAGAAAGAGCTGTTACTAGATTGTATGATGCCTTCTTGCAACATCATCTTAACCTGTTTCTCAATCTCAGACTTCTGAGAGTGAGGAACTCTATAAGACCTAAGCTTCACATGTCGTGTCCCATTTCTTTAGAACAATAGAATGTTCATGGTTCATGATCAGTGGCACTCCTTGTGGTACTTCAAAGACATCTGAGAAGTCTTCCAGTACCTTCTGGATAGTACTAGGAAATTTAAATTCATCTTCCTGATCTCCTTGGATAGAAAACATCTGTCCAATTTCCACCCCACCTTGAATGGCAGCCATGTATCCTGCCCATACCTCAGTTGCTTCATTCAAACATTTTGGAAATGACTCAATAGAAATGGACTTAAGCTCAGCAGATTTTGTGTCGCTCTTAACTTCCACCTATTCACCATTCACCACAAACTTTACTGCTTTGTTATTATAATCCAATATAATTGGACTGTGTTCTCCAAGCCAGTCTTCTCCTAAAATTATATCACTCCCCCCAAGGTCAACACATAGAGGTCTTGACAGAACTGCAAGTCATTGATCTTCCACCTTACTCCCTTACACCACTCACCATACTATCTCTTCTCCCCACTGCCCAATACAATGGGCAATAGCTTGGTTTGATCCACTTTTAATCCCAACTGTTTCACCAACCTTGGATCAATGAAGTTGTGAGTGCTTCTAGGATCTACCAAGATGGATACATGCATTTCTTAGAAATAATTCTAGGTATTCTGAAAATTCCTCCACATGAAGTCCCATTCAAGGCATTCACACATATTTGAGCAAGTTTAGCCACTTCTTCATCAACTAAGAACTCACTCACATCCTGTGAAGATTGCAGATATTGCAGCCTTCCTTCATCAGAATCTTCCAACTTCTGGTCACATAAGTATATCATCATGACCTCTGCCAAGGAACACTCCCTGTCAAATAAAATGTAAGGTTACAGATAAATGCAAGTAAATAACTTATCTAAAAAAAGGGGAACCAGTATTGAAATACTTGTAGATAGGTGTCTAGAATCGTCATCAACATATTCCCCTTTCTTCGAGCCGGCATGGTGTTGATGACACCAATCGTAGCTATCCGGGAATGGAATTGAATGTCCCACCTCCTTTTCCTGTTTACAAAAAACATTAAAACTTTAAATACGTAAATAAAACACAAAATTTTAATGAATTTGTAAAATAATACAATTACCAGTCTCCGGTGATGCTCAATATGGCTAAGGGAACCACCCGTATGCTTCATTGGGTCTTTGCCGCCCCTCATCTCCTTCTGGTTTATTGATGTCTGTTTAGACTTGGATTTAAATTCCGGAGTTGCCCAATGCGTTGTAAGTCTGCCCCAATCAGTGTCAAAAACCCATTTGGGCTTCTTATTCTTTTTCCGATGGTCACTCATGATACCGCTGAGTCTCCTCTTAAGTATCGTGTGTCAACCTCCCTTGACGCCCTCCTCATGCTCAGGAGCCCATCGACATCTTTTCTATTTTTTGAAATAATGTTAGATAATTAAAATTGATAGACATGTAAATTTATTAAGTTTAAATACACTTACCGTAAACTCTTCCCACCACATATTTTCTTCTTCCATGGGAACATCCTTTAGGGTACTATATGCTCCCTTGAAACGGCATTCGAATATACCGGTAATGGCGGAGGAGCAGCTAGAGCTCAATCTAAAACTATAATAGCCGCGACAAAATTAAATTAGAGATTATAATGATTATAAGAATTATAATTAACTTGGTTTATAAAGGAGATAAGTTTGAAATTAACTTACGTGCCATAAGTAGGCTGCAGGAGAATCCGAGTATCTAGTGCAATCGGTGCTCCACCAATACTGGTATCAATCGCCGTCTCTAGGACAGCAGACTGGTGAGTCGCTGAGCCTCCTACAGGCGTAGACTCAGTGGATGGTGCTTCTGCGGATGTATCCCGAGATACGTGTACATCGATAGACTGTGACGGAGGTGTCATACCGGTCATAGGGGAAGATGGCGATGTCGACTTCAAACCAGATGATGAACCTGGCTGGGATGTAGGGGGCGTAGCAGACGCTGGAGTCTGACTAAATGGTAAGCACGATCGGATAGTTTTCTTTGGAGGCATCTCTAAAATATAGATTAAGCGGATTAAGAAGTAGCAAATTACCGATCGGTTTATAAGATGAAAAGTTTGTTCTCTGGTCAATTTGATCATTGTGTATGAGATGAGTCTTTCGTCAATTTGTTATTTCTATTTGAATAAGAATTTTGCGTATTTTGACATGTTTACCCTTATATTTATTCAATATTGACATGAGGATATATTAAATTTTTGGAAAAATATATTGGATTAATCTTACCACTACGGTACATCACTTTAGCCAAATTAACATTTTTTTAGTACTGCTACTGGCAAATATAAACTAGATAAAGCAACAAATTTTATGCAAACTTATAAACTCTAAAAAAAGTTAAAAACATAAAAACTTGATATAGAATTAGACATATACAACCTATAAACTCCAAATAAAACAAAAGACATATACAATTTATCCAATTAAAAAGGAATCAATAATTGCAAACAAATTCCCATCTCCAGAATTAGAAATTGCTAAGAACAAAATCTTAAAATTGCAACCAAAATCTTAAAATGCCTTATAAAATCCAGATATGCAAAACCAACAAAAGCAACAGAAAATAAAGAAAACCCACCAAAACAAAATTAAAACTGAATTTACAGAACAAAAATTATTAATTTCAGAAAAACAAAATTGAAGCAAATTTTTTTTACTCTAATCAGTACATTTTACCTAATTCAAGAATACACAAACATTAATCAGTAGCAACGCTAATCACTACATTTTACCCAATTCAAGAATACACAAACATTATTATACTCAGTACCACATAGATAAATGACATACCCTGCACTGGTAGGGTATACACAACCAGCTGTGCCTGTTAAAAAAGAAAACCAGAAGAAAAATCATTAGTAAACATAGAAATTGAAATTTCTCAATGCAGTTAATTTTCAGTACAAAATATATAGTAAACATATATAGTTAAATTATTCAGCAGTGAAAAACAAGTTTTATCAGTGGGGTGAAGATGACATTCCCTCCCAAAATCAGAGGACAGGGAAAACAAGATGAAGAAATGCCAATAAAAAAAATGAAAATGAAGGAAGAACTTACTCTAGGGGAAGAAGGAGATGGTGGTGTGGGAAGAATGAGGCGGCGGCGTTGTCTCAGAGAGGCTTCAAAAGTGGAGGTGAAGGGTCGGATGAGAGGAAATAGGATTTTGGTGGGTTTGGGTTTGTAAGAAATGGGTAGTAGAGGGGGAAGGGTTTCGCAGGGGAGGAGATGGCGCTGAGGCGGCGGGGTTCATCGAAAAGGGAGAAGGAGAGAATAGCGACGAGAATTTCTTATATATATATATATATATATATATAAATTTTTTTTTGTTGAGAAATCCAACGCTAAAACGACGTCGTTTTGTTACGTCCTTACGTCTTCTGTCATACTTTCGGTCGTTATTTCATCGTTACGTATTCCGTCGGTATTCAGTCGTTAATGTCCGTCGGTATTCAGTCGTTATAAAGTCTGTCGGTAACCGATCATTAATTTCATTCGGTAATCGGTCGTTACAGTATACAAAACGACGCCGTTTTGTGTCCCTCATTTATTACTATTTAAATATACACCGTAACATTTTCCGTCGGTATTTAGTCCTTACATTCAGTCGATATTCGGTCGTTATAATGTTCGTCGGTAAACGGTCGTCCAATTCCGTCGGTATTCGGTCGTTATACAGTCCGTCGGTAAACGATCATTAATTTTCGTCGGTAGTTGGTCGTTAAGGATGAACAAAATGACGTCGTTTTAATTTGGTCAACGGGACTGATATGGCCGACGGAATAACGACCGTTAGTTTTTCGATTTCCATTCGGTCGTTATTCCGTCGTTAATTTTGTGACTACAATTTCGGTCGCTAAATTTCGTCGCTATTTAACAGTTTTCTTGTAGTGTCTGCTTATCCAGAAGGAATTGAGAGTGCTTGTGAAAGTTCATCTCCTTCATAACTCTTCTTAATATCCTCAATCCATCCTGGAATTACCATAGAGATGGAATTACACTCATACATCCTTGAGAGAGCATCATCAGTCATATTCTCAACCCCCTTCTTGTAGTGAATCTCAAAACCAAACCCCATAAGTTTGACTATCCACTTATGCTGGGTTACTGTACTTATTTTCTGTTCAATAAGATGTTTAAGACTTTGGTGATCAGTTTTGATCACAAAGGAATACCCTTCAAGGTAATGCTTCTACTTCAAAATGGCAGTTGATAAAGCCATCAACTCATTTTCATATATGGACAAGCCAAGGCTTCTTGGTCCCAAAGCCTTGCTGAAGTAGTCCAAAGGCTTTCCTTTTTGCATTAGAACTTCTCTCATTCCTGACTAACAAACATCACCTTCTATCACAAATTTCTTTGTGAAGACAGGAAGAGTCAAGATAGGTGGACTGCTTAAAGTTTCCTTGAGTTTCTGGAAAGCCTCATCAACTTCAACATTCCACTCAAAACTGTTTTTCTTGAGTAATGCAGTCATAGGTTTACTAATGACTCCATACCCCTTAATAAACTTTATGTAATAACTTGTAAGTTCTAGGAATCCTATGAACTGCTTAGCAGGTTTAGGATTAGGCCATTATAACATGCTTTTGACCTTCTAAGGGTCAACCCTAACCCTTTTACTAGAGATCATGTGGCCTAAGTATTCTACCTCCTCTTGAGCAAATGTACACTTGCTCATCTTCCCATACAATTGGTTTTTCCTTAACAGTCTAAGAACAATTCTTCAATGCTCTTCATGAGAAGATAAGTCTGGATTATAGACCAATATATCATCAAAGAATATCAACACAAACTTTCTCAAATAAGATCCAAATATCAGATTCATCAAAGATTGGAAGGTGGCAGGTGCATTTGTAAGGTCAAATGACATGACCTTAAACTCAAAATGACCAAAATGAGTGCTAAATGCAGTCTTTGGTATATCCCCATCCTTCATCCTTATTTGGAAATACCCTAATCTAAGATCAATCTCGGAGAAGTACATTGCTCCATGCAATTCATCAATTAGATCATCCACCATGGGTATTGGAAACTTGTCTTTGACAGTCAAAGAATTTAGATGTCGGTAAGGCACACAAAATCTTCAAGTTTCATCCTTCTTCTTCACCAAGATGATTGAGGAAGAGAAAGAGCTGTTACTAGATTGTATAATGCCTTCTTGCAACATCATTTTAACCTGTTTCTCAATCTCAGACTTCTGAGAGTGGGGAATCTATAAGACCTAAGCTTCAAATGTCGTGCCCCATTTCTTTAGAATAATAGAATGTTCATGATTCCTGATCGGTGGCACTCCTTGTGGTACTTCAAAGACATCTGAGAAGTCTTCCAGTACCTTCTGGATAGTACTAGGAAATTTAAATTCATCTTCCTGATCTCCTTGGATAGAAAACATCTGTCCAATTTCCATCCCACCTTGAATGGCAGCCATGTATCCTACTCATACCTCAGCTGCTTCATTCAAACATTTTGGAAAGGACTCAACAGAAATGGACTTAAGCTCAGCAGATTTTGTGCCTCTCTTAACTTCCACCTCTTCACCATTCACTACAAACTTTACTGCTTTGTTATTATAATCCAATATAATTGGACTGTGTTCTCCAAGCCAGTCTCCTCCTAAATTTATATCACTCCCCCAAGGTCAACACATGGAGGTCTTGACAGAACTGCAAGTCATTGATCATCCACCTTACTCCTTACACCACTCACCATACTATCTCTTCTCCCCACTGCCCAATACAATGAGCAATGGCTTGGTTTGATCCACTTTTAATCCCCAACTGTTTCACCAACCTTGGATCAATGAAGTTGTGAGTGCTTCCAGGATCTACCAAGATGGATACATGCATTTCTTAGACATAATTCCAGGAATTTTGAAAATTCCTCCACATGAAGTCCCATTCAAGGCATTCACAAATATTTGAGCACGTTTAGCCACTTCTTCATCAACTAAGTACGCACTCACATCCTGTGAAGATTGCAGATATTGCAGCCTTCCTTCATCAGAATCTTCCAACTTCTGGTCACATAAGCATATCATCTTGACCTCTGTCAAGGAACACTTGCGTTGTGGAGAGTATTTTCCTCATCTGCATCTCCTCAGGGCTTATCCTCTTAATTTAATATGCTCATTTTAATGACTCCTAGTTGTGTGTAAGAGTTGCTAGAAGAAGAAGGCTTGGTAACAGTTCAAGGTGCAAAAGAGGTCTTCTGAACATATCTAGACACATATGGCTTAGAAGTACCTAAGAACAATTCTTACCCTACAACCAATCTGAAAGCCTCAAGCAGAGAAGAAGGTCTGTGCATCTGCACATCTTCTCTAATCTCTTCTTTGAGTCCACTTAGGAACAAGGCCACATTGTATTAAGGGGTGGCTCTTGTTCCTGTCTTGACAAAAATGGATTTTAGCTCCTTATATATGTCTGAACATATGACGTTTGCTTGAGCTTGGTGAAATCACCTACTATGTCAGTAATTGACTTGGTGTCAAATCTACAATAGAGTGCCACCACAAAATTGGTCCAGTTCTGAGCCCCATGCTCAACAACATAGCTATGTCCTCATAGACAAGCCTCTCCCCTAAAGTAAACTAAGGCTATGTCTAACTTCAGTGGATCATGAATCTTATGCAGCTTGAAATACTTCTTAGCTATAATGAGCCACTCTCTAGGGTGTTTACAACCATCAAACTTAGGGAATTCAAGCTTAGGTAGCTTGAATCCTCCTCTATCATAACCTCCAGTGTCAAACCTAAGGGCTGGATTCATTCCAGGACCTAGGTTATCATTCACATCATTTCCTATTCCATAATCAGACCTTAAATGTCTGATTATAGGAGAATTGTTATACATTCTGCTAGTTTCACCTACATCATCCTTTTTCCTTCACATTAGAGTTCATTCTAGTCAACTGTTCCATAATTTGGTTTAATTTCACCTCAATTTCCTTTTTATAAAAACTTATATCCATCCTAACAGTGGCTAGAATATTCATAAGCTCATCATATTGATCTCTCTAACTCTACTAACCTTAGCAATTGCAGCTCAGGTGGAAAACGCAATTCTCCTGCCTCTGGTGTAAGAAACAACGGTTGCGCTGTCGTCTGCGATGCTTTGCCTACCTGATTTCTCGTCATCACCATTGATTCAAAGGAAACATTGATGAGGACGTGTATATGATACAGCCTGAAAATTTTGTCGATCTAAATAAAGCAAATAAAGTATGTAAGTTAATGAAGTAAATTTATGCACTAAAGCAAGCTTCTAGAAGGTGGAATCAACGTTTTGATACAGTCGTACGCGAGTTCGGTTTTATCAAGAATGTTGATGAACCATGTGTTTATAAAAAGTTTAGTGGAACCTTGGTTGTATTCCTAGTTTTGTATGTAGATGACATACTACTTAAAAGGAATGACATTCCAACCTGAGAATCTGTAAAGGTATGATTGGACAATGTTTCTCTATGAAGGACTTAGGTGAAGCAAGCTTCATCTTAGGAGTCAAGATCTATAGAGATAGGATTAAGAGGGTAAGAACGAGGCCTGAATCAATTGGAGCTAATTCAAAAGTTGAAGAAATTCAAGAATTTCCTAGGTTTTTTGTTGCAGTACTAATCAATAATACCCAAATAAGAGAAAGTTTGTATCCACAACATCTGAAGAGGAAACTTGGAGAGCAAGCAACTTATTAATCAAACGACAAAGGTTGGAAGATAATTCTAGTATTGTTGTTGATCATTTAGTATTTGAAACCAAGTATATTAAAGTACAATCGGAATTTCTGGATGTGATAACCGGGACTTTTTGAACTTACGTGTATAAAATGTCTACTTGATTTTATGTGTTATATGTCTACTACATGTTAATTGTTGCCTATTTTGTGTTGAGGAGAGCTTGGACCTAGTTTGGAAGTGTGGGGATTTAAGTGTGAGAGTTAGAAACTTGCGGGGGTTGTTTTGTAAGGGGAGTTGAGTGGTTTTTGCTGGATTATTAGAAAGGGGGTTAGAGAGAAAGTGAGTTAGAGAGAAACAAAGAGAGAAAAGAAGAAAGAGAGAAAAACTGGAAAAAAATAATGGAGTGTTATGAGGAGATTCCATAATTGAAGTAGTAATCGGAGTCTGATAAACCTCATTCTTGTTTCTAAAGTTAAAGTATAGTAAAACCTCTATATAGTAATATTTAATATAAGAATAACCTCCTTATAGTAATAAAAAAATCTTGGTCCCAACTCGTGACCAGTTATAAATAAGAATAAACTCTACATTGTAATATTCCAGATTTTTTGAAGGACCATCCTTAAGAAATTTACCTCCATATAGTAATAAAATAACATTAAATTTTAAATATATTTATATATCTATATAAAATAACAACTTAAGCTTATGGGGGTATCTTTTACCCATTTTGCAAGACATTTTTTGTTTTCAATCTGTGTTGGTTTCTTTCATTTTGTGCAACTCGACATGAATACTTTCAGTGATTTGAGTTCGTTTGTTTTTAGGTGACATGACTTGCTTGAAGTAGAAAATGTATGATTTGAAATGATAATGAAATTTATGATTATGCTAGCATTTATATATGTATAATAAAAAGAAAACAAACGAAAAGACATTTCAAAGATACAACATACATGAGTAAATATTTTAAATGCATACATGATGTACATACATTTTTTTTACATTTCTTAGTTACTGTATGTATATGAATAAATCTTCTAAATCTAATATACACAATGTACATGCATGATGTACGTACATTTGCTTTTTTAAAACTCATGAATCTTATATATCTTTTAAATTCATGTTTTTAAAATATGAATGGATACATTTTCAAGTGTGTCGTATAATGTATTTTAATTATTTAACTTTTATATGTAAGCCTTTATTTAAGAATACCCTCCCTATAGTAATATGTTTCTCCAGTCCCGAGAGTATTACTGTATAGAGATTTTACTGTATTTGTAAGACTATAATCTGGATGGTGGAGATCGGATTTCAACGGTCTGTATTAGAGTAATCTTCCTTAGAACTTTGTTCGGTGATTCTGGAATTTCCAGGATGTCCTTCCTATGAAATACGTTTGAAACCCTTTTGCAGACATAGTAAACATCTTATGTTCATTCCTAAATTTTAACCATAGTTAGAAGACTTCTTAAAATAGATTATGACCGGTGGAGATGTTATTCTAATGGCTAGATTAAGAGATATACAATTCGGAGTACAAGGCTGTGAAAATTGGGGGATGGGACAGAGAGTTGTGTGCATTTTTCATAATTGAAGTAGTAACGAACTCCGTTTGGGGCGATTCTTGTTGCGTTTCGAAGATAACTAAAATGGCTACGAGTGGGAAGTGACTGAAATGCGTTTCGAGATTCCAGCGAACGGGAATTTGGGTTTGAAGTTTCTGCGTTTTTCCGGAAAATCTGCACTATTGTGTATTTTGCTTGCTTGATAAGAATCACAAGTAAGGATCTTCACCGTTGTCTTTTCTGTCCAAAAACTCATGAAATGTAGGGTTTAAACTTTTGGTAAGCTTGTGTTAAAAGGATTTAAAGCATGTTTTATTGCATAAGATGAAATGTCGAATTATTCATACTTGTATGTTAAGCATTGAATATAATTGTGTATGTTGTTGTTGCATTATATCATGATCATGTATTGCTGATTTTACTACTTTGTTAGTCGTTTATATTATGTGATATTTGGAGTCATTACTGGTCTTGAGCTCATGTCTAGAATTGATCCCATCGCAGGATTCATTTCTCTGCATATGTGTGTGTCTTGTCGTTGAACACTGGGAGTTCACGATTCTCTACTCTGTCTATGAGCTTGTTCCTAACCGGGAGAAATGTTAGACACTAAAAACGGTCTTTGTGGAGTACACAATGGTGGCCAATGACACAATACAAATGAATCCTTAAACTCTGAGCCCTTCGTTCGGGGGTAAACTGAACCCATTTTCTGCATTTCTGATGATTTTCCCTTCTTGGCTATAAGTTGGGGACCGTTGTAATAATTGCTTTAGGGTTGTGAATACACAATTGAGCTCGGTCTTGTGATTGTCGAGTCATAGCATGAATTGTATTTGAAGAGTCCAGCGTTGTGTATGTCCGTATGTTGAGATGAGCAACACATGATGCAACACATGATGCTTGAGTCACATTCCTGATGTATAGATGTTGGATTTTGATGAGTACAATTTATGACTTACTTGTTATTGTTTGACATTGTTATTATATGTGCATTTGCATAAAAAAATGAGTATTTTGGGACTGGGATTCGAATGGTGCAGAAATGCACTTTTCCTTTGTTATTTTACACTAAAAATGAGACTGACTAGATCTCGATCGATCGGTTCGGTCGACCAGACCATTTTTCCTTCGTCCGGATCAAACTACTAGGACCAAATGCGGATGACCGGTATTGGATTACGGTCGACCAGTTTGTAAACCCTATGTCCAGGGCTGTGCTGTCGACCGGTTTGTTTTGTGTGGTCGACCGGAGGCAATCTGATTTCTGTTCTGTTATGAGCTTTCTGAGGCATTCTGATAACTCTGCTCTGATGTTTTAAAGTGTATTTAAACATTTACAAGTCAGGCTAAACTCTGCATGTTTTCATACTCTTTTCTGGGAAGTCGAGAAACGATTTTGAGTCCTGTTTGATATTTCATCCCAAGGGTGTTGATGCTTACTGGGCTTCGCAGCTCATGCCTTTACTTTTCTTATTTGCAGATGAGAAGGTACCTGATAATTTGTATGATGATACTTGGGTGGAGAACTTGGAAGAGTGATCATAACTGAATGTAATAGTTAGGAACTCATTATTTATGTCTTAAATGTTGAAATCACACTTAGAATGACTTACCTTTCACATACTTTGGATTTTATTCTAATTTTGTTGTTTATGTTAGTCTGTTAGTATTCCTTTTCATAAAATGATGAGGCACTGCCAGGTCATCACCCGGGCACGGGGTATGACACCGGGATTGGTTGATAAAGATGGAATGAACATCATGAATAATAATGATGAATTGGATGAACTAGCTGACTGGAATATTGAGGAACATGATGATATTCTTGATTTTCTTGATGACAATAATGAGCAGTTTTCAGTTAATGTTGAACATCAAATCCAAAGTGATTGTCCTAATAATATCATCTCTTCTAATTCATCAATGGTTGTGGTGGAGCAAGTAAATTTGAAAAGTGGTCCAATTCAATGTCATAAAGAAGAGTAGAGAAACTTGACATACTTTTGTGGAATATTGTCAAGGAATGGATTCAATCTTACATCAGAATGAAGATTGCGTACCAAATGAATTCAATAGCTTGGAATCAACATCTTTTGATAACATTCATATGTCATGGCTTGATTTCAATCCCTTAATGCCGCCGTTTGCTCAACCAGTAGAGTAAATCAGTCATCACACCAGGAGGAGGGATTGTAGTTGGAGATTTATGGTCATAGATTTAGCTACCAAGTTTCTGCAACTTGTAAACGTCTTCTTAACAATATGTTTAAATATGAAATAGAATAATTCATTGCTTTTAGATAAATTACATGTTTTAGATGACTCCCATCTTACATTAGCAACTTTTCTTATTTATCTCTCATCTTAATTAGCACTTTAAGTTGAGGACATGAGAAAAGGTTGAAATTTCAGCATTTGATGAATATGGCCAAAAATATTCTAAAAGTAAAACAAATCAGAATGTTTACTTGTTACACAAGGTTTTCAATAACCAGTCAACACAAATCCAATTAGCAAAAGATGAAGCGGGAGCCAGAAGAGTGAGCAAAAGATGTTTACCGGGTTTCAAACAATAGATGATGATCATAACAACTACCAAAAAAAAAAATGAGAAGTACCTTAAATAGTCACCATCCAACCCAGCAACAAATACAACCTTGCCATCATTGTCAGCAGCTTTGCAGCAGAAATCATAAAGGTCCTCAAAAAACTGGGCTTCCTCTATACCAATAACCTCAAGATGCAATCACACAACAGTGGCCAAGGATGCATCAGAACATGTTAAGCATTTGCAGAACGAAAGTTGCAAACAAGTACAACGTACAATCGAGGAGAGACTTTCAGCTTTTCTTAAATAATTCCATACAAAAACTTTTCTTTATTTTATGTTCCCAAAAACTCAAATCGTGTCTGAAACCAGTTGCGCACTATTTTACCTGGACTCGGGTACGGGTGTTGGATGTGGGTACATATCTAAGTTTCAGGTGCTTATACCTCTAAAAGTAAGGAAACGAGGACACTTCTAAGAACTCGGACACGAGTACGTGGACACGAAAATAATTAGGGGAATATAAGGAAATTAATAAATTAACTACCATTTCTAAGGAAAATAAGCCTCGAATATCCGCTTTGACTATAGGCAGGAGGGGGAAGATCACTATTGGAGATGCACACAGTCTCCGTCAAAGTACTCAATATTGTTGTACCACATCCGATAAAGATTTCATATCCACACCCATGTTGTATTGTATCGGACACGGGTGCAGCAGTCAAAACAAAGAGTTCGGATAAAATAGGTTGCGCATACATCTTGGAAAAAAATATTTATGTAAGAGACAAGTACAAGGTCAACTTGTCAGAGCATCACCTTATCATATGCCTCCGGACCAATTCTTTGTCTGAAAGATTAGCCAAAGGCATGAAATACCCGTAGGGCATTTGTAATACCCAAAGGGGACAATCTTATAGAGGGAGAGGGTGAATAAGGTTCTCAAACTTTTTAACGTTTCTACCAAATTCTTTTCCTAAGTGATCACCTTAACAACAATTATGTTCATTAAACATATAAGGTGAATTAAAGGTATATCACTTAAATGATTTATGTGTGTAGAATGCAACACAGGAATACAAGACAATGTATATGATTAAGAATTGTCTAGGTCAGGATTCCTATATGCAAAGCTTGTAAGAACAAACACACAAGTCAATAAAACTAGCATCTAGCAACAGATATATAAAGCTATTAAGATATCTAGATGCAAGTCCTATGCCCAAGTCAAGGGAAGATATAACAATCAATTGATCTAACTCCATATAATTAATTAAAGCTCATACAATCAAGTTCATGTGAATATAAACACAAGTATAAAGTAAAAACTTGAAAGTAGAGAGATACAGTTAGAAGATCAAACACAAGGATGTAGAGTGGTTCGATCACATCGATCTGTTGGAAACATTCCCAATTGAAAAGGTGTATTGGAAAGGTATGAATATGGAACAATATGATTGTTCATAAAATATGAACAAATGTGATTTTTCATGAACAAGTATGAATGCTTCTCTTCATGAACTAATGTGACAATTCATGAAGTTAGTACCATACCTTTTCATGTATTATAAATAGAAAGGAGCTTAGAGGAATCAAACACACAACACACAAAAGCAAACATTCTAAGATTGAAGTTGAGAGTGCACTCAAATTCAAGTAAGGCTTCTTTGTATCCTTAGTGAATTTGCATCACAACCTTGCACCATAGGGGGCAAATATCACTTAAGGAAAGTGATTCACGCCTAGAAGTAATTTAGATTCATTCAAGAAGAAGAAGAAAAAGGATTCAAGAAGAAGAAGAAGAAGAAGAAAGATTCAAGTAGAAGAAGCATAAGAAAGATTTACTTACAATCTTAAATGATATTATGGCTACTTTGAAGAAACTCTCCACCAACATTGTCAAACTTGATCGGTTTGATGGAGGCAATTTCCTGCGATGGCAAAAGAGGATTCATTTTCTATTGGTATCTCTTCAAGTGGTTTATGTATTAAACACACCAAGACCTACAGAGAGTGATGATGAAATGATGGCTCAAACTCGTCAACGATAAAAATGGGACACCGATGATGAAATATGTCGTGGTCACATTCTTAATGCTATGTCGAATTCTCACTTTGACGTTTACCATTCTGTCCAAACGGCCAAAGCACTTTGGGAGAAATTGGAGACAAAATATTTGCAAGAGGATGCAACAAGTAAGAAATTTATCGTTTCTAATTTCTTTAATTATATGATGGAAGATGGTAGGCGTGTGATGGAACAATTTAGTGAAATTGAAAGGATCTTAAATCACTTCACACACCATAACATGCACATGGATGAGTCTATAATTGTTACTGACATAATAGAAAAATTGCCACCCACTTGGAATGATTTTAAAAGAAATTTGAAACATAAGAAAGAAGATATATCTCTTGATGAACTTGCTAAGCATCTCCGAGTAGAAGAAGAATTCCGCATTTAGGAAAAGAATAAGGAAGTGAAAGAACAAGCCTCAAAAGTGCATGTGATTGAAGATGGAAAATCCTTAAAATCTTCACACAAGCGAGGAAATCAATCCAATGATATTTTTTCTAAAAAGAAAAAGAAAGGTACTTGCTACTTTTGTGGCAAGGAAGGGAATTATAAAAGTGAGTGTGGATTCCTCAAGAAAGCAAAAGACAAGAAAAATGGCAAAGGAAAGCAAGTAACTTCAGATGCAAAAAATGACAAATTTATCGCAATGATCTCTGAGATCAATATGCTTGAGGAAAAAGATTTGTGGTGGATTGATTCTGGTGCTACATGCAATGTGTGTAAAGACAAGGCTCTTTTACTACAATGGTTCCGGTGAAGGAAGAAACATTCCTATACATGGGAAATGCATCTACTGCTCCAGTTCTTGGAATTGGAAATGTGGAGTTGATATTTACTTCAGGGAAGACTTCGTCTCTCACAAATGTATATTATGTACCGGATGTTAGGAAGAACCTTGTTTCGGGTAGCATACTCAATAAGTATGGTTTTAAACTTGTATTTGAGGCTAGCAAGTTTGTGTTAGCTAAGGGAGGTACCAATGTGGGGAATGGCTATTTATGTGATGGCATGTTTAAGCTTAATATTAATAATAAAAATGATGTTTCTGTTTACATGCTTGATTCATCTACTTTATGGCATTATAGACTTGGACATGTGAATTATAAAAGGTTGAATGATATGGTAGGACATGAACTTATTCCAACATTTGATAAATCTCATGAAAAATGCAAAACATGTATGCTCACCAAAATAACTAGGAAACCATTTCCTAGGGTGGAACGGTCATCCAAAATTTTACAATTGATACATAGTGATGTGTGTGACTTCCATAGTACACCTTCACTTAGAGGTAAAAAGTATTTTTGTACTTTTATTGATGACTATAGTAGATTTTGTCGTGTATACTTATTGCATTCTAAAGATGAGGTATTAGAAAACTTCAAAATCCATAAAAGTGAAGTAGAATTACATCGTGATTCACATATCAAGTGTTTAAGATCCGATAGAAGAGGTGAATATTATAATCATTCATACTTTGAGTCTACAGGTATTATACATGAAACTATACCTCCTTATACACCACAACAAAATGGGGTTGCGGAGTGGAAAAATTGTGTTTTGGTTGAAATGATAAATGTTATGCTCACATACTCAGGTCTAAGCCAAGGATTTTGGGGTGAGGCATTGCTAACGGCATGCCATATATTAAATCGTATTCCTAACAAAAGGAGCAATAAGACCCCGTATGAATTTTGGAATAATCGCAAACCCAACCTAAGTTTTTATCTCAAGGTTTGGGGTTGTAGAGCCATTGTTAAAATTCCCGAGCCCAAGAAACGTAAATTGGGTGAGAGGGGAGTGGAGTGTATTTTTATTGGATATGCTTCACATAGCAAGGCATATAGGTTCATGGTTATCGAACCTAATAACTCATTTTCGGTTAACACTGTTATTGAGTCAAGAGATGCCTTATTTGATGAGAATAGATTCACTCTGTTTCTCGAATTTATAGCAATGTTCCAAAACATGATGATTCATTTTCTAATCAAGAAAATAGCGCATTAGAAAATGAAGATTAAGAAGACGAAGTCATTGAAATTCGAAGGAGCAAAAGAGCTACAAAAACCAAATCATTCGGTAATGACTTTTATATGTTCCTGGTAGAAGGAACTAGAGAAACAGTGAAAAAATAGACCTCATTTTGCTTCAATTTGGAAGATGGTCCTAAAACCTTTGAAGAAGCAATGAAGTCTCAAGATGTTACTTTTTGAAAGGAAGCTATTACTAATGAAATGGATTCAATTATGGGAAACAATACATGGGTATTGACAGATCTCCCTCCTGGTCTTAAGCCTATTGGTTGCAAATGGATCTTCAAAAAGAAGATGAAAGTCGATGGAACTAACGACAAGTTCAAGGAAAGATTAATTGCTAAGGGCTTTACACAAAAGCATGGTATCGATTATTTTGATACATATTCTCCAGTAGCAAGAATAGCAACCATTCGAGTGTTAATTGCATTGTATCCGTCTATAAGCTAGTTATACATCAAATGGACGTCAAAACAGCGTTCTTGAATGGTGAACTAAATGAAGAGGTTTACATGGAACAACCCGAAGGGTTTATAGTTCCAGGACAAGAAAATAAGGTGTGTAAACTTGTGAAGTCGTTATATGGACTTAAACAAGCACCTAAGCAGTGGCACCAAACATTTGATGAAGTAATGCTTGCTAATGGATACGAATAAATAATTCGGACAAGTGTGTGTATAGCAAGTTTAGCAACGATCAAGGTGTCATCATATGTTTATATGTGGATGATATGTTGATATATGGTACTAACTTGAAACAAGTTGATATCACCAAAAGGTTTTTGTCTAATAGCTTTGCCATGAAATATATGGGTGAAGCGGATGTCATCCTTGGGATAAGGATCGTAAGAGACAATAGTAGTATATCGTTAACTCAATCTCATTATATTGAGAAGATCCTTAAAAGGTTCAATCAATATGATTGTTCTAAAGCCTCCACGCCGTTTGATCCTAGCATGAAATTATCAAAGAATGCTGGAAGTCCAATTGCTCAATTGGAGTATGCTAAAGTAATTGGTTCTCTTATGTATGCGATGTCATGCACTAGACCAGATATTGCCTTTGCAGTAGGAAAATTAAGTAATCCCGGAAGTGTACACTGGTATGCTATACGACGAGTTTTAAAATATCTTAGGAAAACTTTGACATAGGGGATAAGGTATGGAGGATACCCAGCTGTATTAGAAGGATTCTCCGATGCAAGTTGGATAAAAGATAGAGAGGAATATGCCTCTACTAGTGGGTGGGTATTTATGCTTGGTGGTGGTGCAATTTCTTGGGGTTCCAAGAAACAAACTTGCATAACGGATTCCACCATGGCCGCTGGATTTGTAGCATTAGCTTCAGCAAGTAAAGAAGATGAATGGTTACGAGATTTATTATATGAAATATCATTGTGGCCAAAACCGGTAGCACCAATATGTATACATTGTGATAGTGAAGCTGCTCTAGCTATGACTTATAGTCACGTGTATAATGGAAAGTCTAGACATATTGGTCTAAGACACAGTTTGATTAGAGACATGATCTCTAACGGGGTGATCGCCATAGACTATGTCCGGTCAAATCAAAATTTATCGAATCCACTAACAAAGGAATTGTCTCGAGACTTGGTTGAGCGGACATAAAATAGGATGGGACTCAATCCCATGTCCTAGTCATATATGGTGGGTATTCAACTCAACGCTAAGTACAACGCTTAGTCTTGAGTTCAATGAGTTCAAACTTATTAATATATGATGGTAAGTACCAAACTATATAACCATCCTGGATAGAAAGGTACTTGAAATCCCCACATACATGAAGTAAGGTTAAGCTTGCGCTCTTAATAGATCTATAGACGATTTCATCGGAGCACAAATTGCGGGGGTGTTCTTGATAGGTCTACCTATGTAAATGTGAAGTGGTGCCGCTTCAAGGAGCTGAAGGGCTTGGCTCTGATATATTTACGAGAGATACAGGACACACGGCCATTTATGTGTCATTTAAAAAAATGTTTGAACTAGGAACTCAATTGTGTGATTATTTATACTACTTATCAAATTGGATGAATGGTTCAAGGCTTTATCCATCATTTCACTTCAGATTTGTCGTTATGAATTTTCGCTAAGTGTTGGTTTAAATCGCGAGATACCAACATCTATGCAATTGGTTCCAATTTATTGTGTTTGAAACAACTCAAACTATCAATTGGAAATGGCGGGGGATTGTTGGAAACATTTCCAATTGAAAAGGTGTATTGGAAAGGTATGAATATGGAACAATATGATTGTTCATGAAATATGAACGAATGTGATTTTTCATGAACAAGTATGAATGCTTCTCTTCATGAACTAGTGTTTCTTTTCATGAACTAATGTGACAATTCATGAAGTTAGTACCGTACATTTTCATGCATTATAAATAGAAAAGAGCTTAGAGGAATCAAACACACAACACACAAAAGCAAACATTCTAAGATTGAAGTTGAGAGTGCACTCAAATTCAAGTAAGGCTTCTTTGTATCCTTAGTGAATTTGCATCACAACCTTGCACCATAGGGGGAAAATATCACTTAAGGAAAGTGATTCACGCCTAGAAGCAATTTAGATTCATTCAAGAAGAAGAAGAATGATTCAAGAAGAAGAAGAAAAAGGATTCAAGAAGAAGAAGAAGAAGAAGAAGAAAGATTCAAGTAGAAGAAGCATAAGAAAGATTTACTTACACGATCTACATCCACTACCTTGGGACACACCCAGGGATTTTGGCAACTTTCCACTAGCTTTTTTTGAAAGATTACAAGGAAGGACAAACCAACTAATGATCTTTTACACACTCATGTAACTTTTCACCCTTGGGAACTAGTTCTCTAATCTAGTCTATTAAGTGAGGAGGTTTTACGAACACATCAACCCTACTTCTATTTCGGGTTCACCATTCACTCTAGTTCCTACAATTGCAAGAAATATACACTCCAACTAATGGAGTCCCAAAACCACCACTCTCAAACAAGTCTTGCCACTCAACCCATTACAAAGAATGTAATCTCAACACATGAGATTTTACAATTAAGCTCAAGAAAGAAATCCCTCTAAGGATTGGGTATTACAATTGAAGCTCTAATTCATATTTGATAATGAAAGATTAAATAGATGAAGCTCTTTCTCAAATAGAAATGTTTTGATGAATGATTCTAAAGAATTAAGCTCATGAAAGTGTTTGATTTGCTTGTCTAAAACTTATAATCTAAGGCCCCTCTATTGGCTTGAGAAAAGAACAAAGTTAAGACTAAAAGGTTATTTAAAGGGTCCAAAAATAGCAATCAAATCGAGTTAAAACGGCCATAATTTTGCCTTGACAGGACAGCTTTGGTCGACCGGACTAGGCAGTTGGTCGCCCGATGTAATTCCAAAGTTAAGTTCAAAGGCTTCTGTCTTGATCTCGGTAGATCGTGATGAGTGGTTCGGTCGACCTGGGCAACTGCCGGTCGACCGACCTGAAGTAGGTCTTCCGAGATATTTATAGTCGTTGGAGTCTTGGAACATTCAAAAGTGATTAAGTACAAAAGACACTTTGGTTGACCAGACAACTTGTGTCGGTCGACCGGACTTCAGTTCATAAGTGGTTTTTCCACTTGATCAACTTTCTAATGTTCTCAAACTCATGGCTAAGTGTTTTTGAAAGATATTTAAAACATTTGAAAGATCTTAGGCATTAACCAACACTTAAAAGAAGTTTTTCAAAACCTTTGAAAGATTAAATCAAAGTATGAAATATGGTTTTGAAAACATGCAAGAGTATGAGCTTCATCATACTATAAAGTATCATTCATCAAATAAGATTAGTCACAAGAGATATACCTATATAGTTTATTGACTAATCTTCTTCTTGGTCTTCAAGCCTTCAAGATGAGTTCCTCTTTGAGCTTGGACTTGAGACCTTTGATCAACCTTCTTCTTGAGTGATGAAGTCCTATAGCAATGATCTTGTAGAGTATTGGATTTCACACTTCTTCTTTGTCAAGGAGCATACCACTTTTTTCTTCATTTGGATTGAGTAGCTCTTGACTTGTTGATCTTCCTTCTTCTTGACTTTGCAAATCCTTCCAAGGCATGTGGATTGATTTCAAGCTTGTGCCATTGGAGTCTTGCAAAGTGTAGCTTCCTTTGTGTATATGGTGATACCTTTGTGTACACAAGGAGCTAACTTACCATTTTCATCAATTTAGGTGTGAGTATAATAACATGTCAATAAAGCGCAAGCTCACACAAACATTAGAACTTCTCAATGTCTTGTTATCATCAAAACAAGATTGATCACATTAGCCCTTAGGGCTTACAATCTCCCACTTTTTGATGATGACAAAACATTGATGCAAATGGGAATAAATTAATCAAAAGGATAAAGCAAATAAGCACAAAATATCAAATCATGAGATAGGGATGCATATGATCAAGGCAAGTAGATGTTTTGAAAAAAATATTCTACTCCCCCAATTTTAAAGAATTCCTTATCTCTCCCATTTTGCATAGTTCTTAGCTTTCTCTTTTGTAAAATTACTTTTCTTGGCACATTTGCAAAGCTAATTTTTCTCCCCCTTTTTGTCAAAATAAAAAAGGTTCATCAGAACGCCAACTAAGAAGAGCATTTTCACCTCATTTTTGTTAAAAATAGAGATCCAAAGGATCAAAACATGAAAATCTTTAGGAGGGATCAAGTTTAAAACATGGAGAAGCTTGTTGGTCAATAGTAAAGAGTTAAGCAAGAGAAAGCAAAACTAAAGACCAAAAGAAAGAAACCTTTAAAGTTATGTAAACACATCATTTGTAAAAGGCCATTTAAAAGAAAATATGAGTGGCCAAGAGAAGATGCTTATCTAAAGATGAATGCAAGATTTAAAAGAATCTTTTGAAAAGGTTTTAAGATCGATTGATTTCAAAATAAGGAGAACACATAATGACACATAAAATCTAAAATGGTCATATGGCTAAAAAATTAATATACAACTGAAGCTAAAACACGAGGAGGTGAAGGAATAAATCTTGAAGCACAATCTCCCCTTTTATCAAAGATCAATGTTAGCTATAACAAGATGAAAACAAGTTATAAATCTTAGCTAACAAAGATAAAATGGATGTGATACTATGAAAGTAAAACATATGAAAGGCATATGTGTCGCAATCCAAAGAGGAAGTGTAAAGTTAGCACTTTGGAGAACATTCCTCTTTGAGACACTGGTTAGCCAAAGAAGTATAACAACTAAGGCAATAAGCCAACCAAAGTAATCAAATGAGATCAAAATATATAAGAAACAAACAACACATGATCTCAAATGATAAGGGATGTAGTATTAAAAATATGCAAGAAATAACATACTACTCCCATACAGTTTTCACAAGTTGACTGAAGATATGAAAATATGAATACAAAAGCCAACTTATGGTGTGATGATGCATATGATATGACAAGTTCAGGCATACATCACATATATGAGGGGGGTACAAGATAGACAACATAAAAACTCCCCCTCAAACAGTGCCCAGATAAGGAATTGAAAAAACTGAAAAGATATAAGTTTAGAGTGTATAGCTTTGCAGAAACAGGGCATCTTCGGTTGACCGCATCATTTGTGTCCGGTCGGCTGAAATTTTATCAGAGAGCAATAGAGAGACTTCCATCTTCATTCTTCACCTTTGGATGCTTCCATGGTTGTTGGTGAAGTGAGATTTCTCGTTTTCTCTGTGTTTGGCTAATGCATTGGCTCTACTTCCAACATTGTTGCTACTTCTCTCGTGTCCTTATTTTCGAGAGACACACAAAGAATTCTTCTACCTTCCTTCTTCACCCTTTGACATCTTCATAGTTATTGGTGAATGGAGATTTCTCGTTTTCTTTGTGTGTGCATATGTCTTTACTTTTAACATTGTTGCTTCTTCTCCTATGTCCTGATAAGACATCATTTAAAAAGCATATGCAAGCAACAACAAGTACTTATGTATCACCTAAAAAGAGGATATGAGACACAAAAAAAACATAATAAAAGTGCATGTCTCTTCCTCAAGTAGTTGGATGAGAATATAGTTCAAAAATGAATTCAAACCAAACTACAAAGGTGATGCTTAAAAATAGGAGGATAAAGCAAGGAAAGCACATAAATAATAAAACTTGAAAGGGAAGTTATGAATCAATTAAAGTGAGCACAAACTTCCTAAAGATGGATAACCAAAAGAGATGGAGGTTTTGAAATATTAACAGAAAGCCATCAAAGCTAATGATATTTGAAAATTTTAAAAATGAAAACATATCACTAGGGAAGGAGGATAGGTAAAAATGCAATTTAAAACACATCCTTCCTTCAAAGCATGATAGAAAGTAAAAGAATGCAACATGTTATTCAAGAAATCCCAAGGAGACATGACAACCAAGATTTTAATAAGCACATTTGTCACGGGGTACTTCTCCTATGAAATTTCTCACCAAGTATAGACTCTCAACAGACTAATCAAATGCTAAGAGTTATAATATCAAAGAAGTTTCAAGGAAAGATGACAACCAAGATAAAATGAGGTACATTTGTAATGCATTACATCTATGTAAACATACTTATCAAATTATACTCTAACAAAACAAGGCTTAAAGAACATAAAGCTCAAAAATTACTCCATCTTCTCTAAGTAACCATATTAAAGGCACATATAAAGATAAATCTTTAAATAGTGCATAAGAGGGTTTAAAAATAACAAATAAGAAAGCTCCCCCTCATGATGTGCCGATTTTGTGTAAGATGTTTTGGAAAATCTTGGAAGGTTTTAAAATGTATAAGAGTAGTTCCAAGTTCCAAGAAGAAATTTGAAAATAAAGGCATAGGAGCGAAAATCTCAGAAAAATACCATTTAAAAGCTGAAGCAGGGCACTTCGGTCGACCAGGTGTGAATCTTAGTAGACCGGTGTCCATGCCCTTCGGTCGATCGAAATCAACGGTGGTCGACCGGGGTTATGGCTGACAAGTATTTTTAGATTTTTGAAATTGAACCAACACGCCTTGAAATAATTTTAAATCTCTTTCAAAACATCATGAGCAACTTTGAATAGATAAACAAGTAAGAACAAGGGTTAAACCTCATAAACACATCAAAGTGCTCAAAATCACACCTTGGGATCTTTTTTAAAAAAGAAAACAATGAAAAACAACTTAAGGTGCTCATATTTTTAGGCCCTTTTGAAATTGGCCAAATTGTTTTAAAACAATGTAAAGCATATAAAAACAAAGTTGTTGGCTCATATCATTGCCCAAAAATAACTTTGACAAGAGAGTATGTCAATCATCAAGATTATGCCATAAAAGGCTAAAATCAAGTCATATCTATCAACAAAAGGTGGCTCAAAGAAGCACACCATACTTTTTTTTTTTTTTAATTCGAAATTTTATTTATAAAGGCAAAAGCAAGAATACAGCATAATAACCGCCTCACAGTGATGGCGTGTACAAAAAGGAGCCTTTATCTAAATTATGGCCTTTGCCGAAATCGCAGATTGGGCAAGCCATTCCTATCAGATATACACTGTAATTGAATTGATAAAGGTAACTGTAAAAAAGTAGGAAATTCACAAGAAGCATTAGTGTCACAAGCCTCATTAGCAAGCATGTCTGCAACCTTATTGGCTTCCCTATAAATGTGTGTAATTGCAAGTTGATTTATGAGCTTGAGCAAAGTCTGAAATAGCACATCTAATTTCCAGCTATGAATGTGCCAAGAATGAATTGAGTCCACCAAGAATTTGGAGTCTGATTGAATAGAAATCTGAGTGTGTCCCAAACTAGTAGAGATTTGAATCCCCGACACCATTGCATGTATCTCAACTTCAGAATTTGTAAGGTCATCCCCCAGATAACGATAATAAGCAAAGACAAACTCACCATTACTGCGACGCAAGACTCCACCAGCACCTGCACATCCTGGATTACCTCTAGAAGCACCATCAATATTTAGTATGAGCAACCCCGATGAGCCTGCATCCAACCATTTCACCGCCAAAGCCATACCTCTAATGTTCCAGGTTGGTGATCTCCGCCCTATATAATGATCATACAATCCCACAGATTGTAGAATTGGGGCAATAAAATTCTCGAATTCTTTCAAAAGCCCTCTTTGATTTGCAATAGTTCCTTCATAAATAAATCGACATCTAGCACGCCACAATATCCAACATATTCCTGAACTGACAATCACATAAATATCCCGCCATTTCCCTTGACCTTTCCACCATAACATTTTGATAAGAGAAACCGGATTGTCATGATGTAGTAAACGCCAATCCACACCCATAAACCCACAACAATGCCGCCACAAAAAACTAGCCAGAGGACAGTCTATAAATATATGCAAGATACTATCTACTCCCCTCCCACAACTACACCATGAAGCCAAAGAAACACCCCATGCTTGTCTAATCGTATCAAAAGCGAGAAAGCCATTAAATAAACGCCACATAAATACACACAAGAACAAAGGAAGATGTGAGTTCCATAGTATACGGCGAGTACCATGTATTATAGCAAATGGTTGTAGCCCTTTCATGGACGATGTAATCATAAACTTGCCTCTCGACTCAGGCTTCCACACCCATATATCCGCCCCCTCTCCAGCCACTATCCTCGGCAGATTGCTGCGCTGCCCCAATGGTAGACTAGACGGCAAAGAAGACCAACCACTCTGGCTAAGGAAGTCGCTGATCTTTGCCGAAGAATCGGGTTTGCGGACCATAGATAATCGACCTTTCAAAGTGAAATCGTCATGCCAAAAAAAAGAGCCACCACCCCGGAACCAAAACTCCCATATTCACCTCAGCACTCTCTCGGTGCTTGAGCATTCTCCGCCAGACAGTCGAATCTGCAGTTGTTAATTGAACTAGAGTTGGATGTGGATGATCCCTGCAATATTTATCAAAAAGAAAATCTCGCCATACAGTTTCGGTTGTCCGAAATTTCCACCACAATTTAATAGAGAATGCCTTTTGAAGATCTCGTAATGAAAATAAACCCAGCTCATTATTTAACACATCAGTACTCAGTCGTGACCAAAACATCCAATGCTTCTTATTACCATATATTGACTGACCCCGTAAGAAATTAGCCAAGATTATCTCAATATCATCGAAAATCTTTTTGGGTGGATCAGCTGAGGCTAATATATATAAGGTCATTGAAATCAAAACATGGCGAATCAAAATTAAACGACCTCCAAATCCTAACAACTTCTGTTGCCAACCCTCAACCCTCTTCATCACTTTTTCCACAAGCGGAACATAATATGAGACCTTCGACCTTCCCGTGTACAAAGGACAACCAAGATAGGTAAAAGGAATGGTACCTTGAGAAAAAACAGTAACCTGAGATACCATGTGTATTTGAGCTTGTTGTGTTCTGCTTGAGATGTAGAAAGAACTTTTGACTGGATTGATCTTCTGTCCTGAAGCTTGCTCATAGGATTCAATAAATCGCATCAGATTCTGCAGTCCTCGTTTGCCTCCATTCAAAAAAATGATGACATCATCTGCATAAGCTAAATGAGAAACAACCAAAGTGGAATGAGATGTTACATAAGGATCAAAGGACCGTAATCCGACCAATTGATTCAAACCACGCGAGAAGACCTCAGCAGCGAGAATAAAAATGAGAGGTGACATGGGATCTCCTTGTTTAACACCCCTCTCGGACTTGAAAAAACCATATGGACTTCCGTTTATCAAGACCGAAAACCAATTATCACAAAAAGGAGTTTTATCATATGAAGGAAATGAGAACTAAAACCAAACCTCCGAAGAACGAGAATCAAGAATGTATGCGAGACACGATCAAAAGCCTTCATCATATCTAATTTTATGATCATATTCCCCCCCCCCAGACTTTCTTATTAAGTGAACCCACCATTTCTGTAGCTAGCAAAATATTGTCAGTAATTGCCCTACCGCTCACAAAACCAGTTTGATTATGACTGATTAAGGAAGGAAGAATGCCTGCAAGACGGTTTGACAAGACCTTTGAAATTACTTTGCTTGAGAAATTACATAAAGAAATAGGTCTGAACTCTGCAAAAGATGTTGGATGGGTAGCCTTTGGAAGAAGGACTAGAAAAGCTCTCGCCATGGATTTCGGAATATGAAGTCCAGCCCAAAAATCCCGCACAGATTGCGTAACATCGTCACCTATATCTCCCAGCATGACTGGAAAAATTTTCCTGTAAAACCGTCCGGTCCCGAAGCACTTGTCGGGCAAAACGCAAAAACAGCTGACCTGACCTCCAACCTAGAAGGCAGTTGGTCTAGGCATTTGTTGTCGTCTTCCGAGACAAACGCCGGGATCATTGACACCAACTGATCCGCAGACTGCTCCTCTGAGTCACAGCTGAGCAGATGCTGAAAGTAAGCTGCCCCAGCCGCCCCAATATCCTCCATATTTGACAAAATATCACCTTCATTTGTAGTAATTTGTGATATATGCATGCGTTTTGTTTGTTCCTGCAAAAAGAATGATAATAAGAAGTGTTAGCCTCACCCTCCTTCAACCACCTAATGCGGGATTTTTGTCTCCTTAAAACCTCATCCCTTTTTAATGCCTCTACATACTCCCTCTTAGCAACGTCTAACTCCTGCCAACTAGCTGCTCTAGGACTTGCATCATACACCCTCTCCAAATTCTCCAACCTCTCCAAAGCCGCCTTCAAGACTGTTGCATTGTTACCAAATTTGTCCCTATTCCATGTTCTTAGAACAACTTTCAATATTTTCAATTTCCCCTGGAGTTTCAGCATACCCAAACCATCCATATCCTGTCTCCAACTATCCTCCACTACCTTTTGAAAATTTCTATATTTAATCCACATCTCCTGAAATCGAAATGCCGAGCCATGTCGCTCTGTTGTAAGACTTATTGATACTAATAATAGACAGTGGTCTGAAATGGTACGCGTCAAGTGCTCCACTATTGTTTGTTGAAACATCAAATTCCACTCCGCATCAACCATAATCCGATCCAACCTCGTTGTAAAGGTCTCACCCCTCCTCTATTCCGTGTAAAAGGACTACCAATATAAGGAACCTCCAGCAAACCACAATCATTAACTGTTTCCAGAAATTCTGAAATTGGCAACATAGCTGGAATGGAGCCCTGACTCTCCGTCTGTCGCACAACCACATTAAAGTCACCTCCAATGAGCCACGGTTCTACCTGCTGCTCTCTAAACCGTCTCATTTCCTGTCACAACTCCATGCGATGAACATGTGAACATTTCGCATACACAAAAGAACAAACAACAGGCCTACCAGAAAAAGCATCTATCCTAACATGCACCACCTGCTCCATATCCCCCAATATATCCAATCCCAAAACACCATTCCACAACACCCATATTTTGCCAGAATTATTTCTATAACTATAATCAAATCCTAACCTGCGAGCATACAAGGACAAAACATCCGACCCAGCCATTGGTTCCAACAAAACTACCAAATCCAAAGAGTATTTATTTTTATGTTGCCGAATGTTAGCCATAGTACTATCATTCGCTATACCCCTTATATTCCAAAATAGCCAATTCATGATTAAAACAAAAATAGGGACAAGTATGAGTAGCATAAAACAGACTATTGATCACGAGTCCCGCTTTTTTGAGCGAGTCTCAGTGAACGTCGCAAAGGTTTGTCCTTAGGCATAGTAACATTATCCTTTGCTACCTTTGTTCGAATCAGGTTACCTGGCAGTTGTAAAGAGACGGATTCAAGAGGAATATCTCTCGGTTTTTTTCCTGCTGCAGGGTGTTGCAGAACTTCTGACCCCCGCCAACTGCAAATCCCCTGTTTTTAGGTCTACTTCAGGTAATGGCAGATTTACTGACCCGGTTGCACCATTTTCTGACCCGGAAACCACTGAATTTGCACATACTGACCCGGAAGACTCTGTTTCAGCTGCTGGCAGTGGAGATACAGACCCGGAAACCCCTGTTTCGGGTACCACACTTGCAACCTGGGATGTGTCCTCCAGACTCGGTTCCTCATCAGAAACCCTTGCAGTCGCTGCCTCCTGTACTGCTGGCACAGCCAGAGATACTTCATCTTCAGTTTCTGGCAGCGAGTCCCCGGTCTGTAACGTCGATTCCACTATGACCGTTGCCTTCTCCAATTCTTTTGCAAAAAAAAATTAGAGAAAGAACATCGTTTTCCCTGGTAATTTGCAAGGGTTTTCCTCTAATTTCCGATACTACCTTTCTCGAATCAACAATTGGGGAATATCTCGTCTTCCCTATTCCGATGTCATCCGTACTCGAGGAAATTTTTTTGACGGAAATTAGATGTTCCTCCAGAGCCGAATCATCCCTTACCAGTACAACATCATCCGGTACCACCACCGCTACTTGATTGTCTGGGATCGGTACAGCCATCGGCGAAATCCGATCATTGGCAATGATCTTCTTCCCCGTTGGCTTCCATATTTCAGAACTAGTCCCAGGCGCAGATACCACAATCCCTGATTTTAAAACTTTATTTACCAGATTTTCATTCATAGGTGGCGGCGGTGCAATAATCTTTTTCTTGCTTTTTTCCATCGGCTTTGGCACTGTCTGGTTCTCCATAATGTTCAATTGACACTTCCCCTGACCATGCCCAATCCGCATACAAACAGTGCAGTATTTCGGAAGATCGTCATATTGTATCGATTGCCAAAATCCTTTTCCAGTTTTGTCATGAGTAATTCGGACACAACTTGGTAAATCCCCCAACAAATTAACCTCTACGCAAACTTTCGCAATACTTGGCCTGGTAGCATTAGCCGTCGGAGCATCCAACGTTAACGGATTTCCAACAGCCTTAGCCAAAGAGAACAATTTCGACTTATTAAACAAATGTATTAGAAGCCCTTCAAAACCAATCCAAACAGGAACGATCGAAGGCTCCTCATGAACATTAAAATCGTATGTCCATTTGAAGACCCTCATCATCAATCCGCAAAAAGTCCAAGAACCTTGTCTCCATAATCTGCAGTAATCTTCTTCCAAATCAAACCTTATGAGGACATGTCTAGGATCCATCCATCCAATCCAAAAACTACCCCTAAATCCAACGCGATGAAAGGCTCTCCTGAGAGACTCCATATTAGGGGCGTATTTATGGAATTTTCCAACTAAAGAAAATCTCCACGGGGACATCAAAGCCTCGTGTTCATCCGCGGAGATCGAGAGATTCGGTTCCCCTTTGAAGGTGTTCAAATGAGTGATTGGGAGAGTGTGTGTAATAGCCGGACTCACAAGAAGATCCGCGAAGGATTTCTTAGGCCACATAGCAGCGCCTTCGGCGGCTCCAGTAGCCGGAGGACTGGCGGCCATGGCTGCCAGTCAAGAGCCCTGTAGCAGAAGGAAAGAGAAGAGAATTTTTAGGAGCCAGAGAGAAAAAGAAGCGGTATATTTTTAATATGTGAGGGCATTAAAATTATGATTTGTAAGCACACCATACTTAGAATGAACAAATCAACCACATGACATGAGGTACAATCTAAAGCAAGGTTGTTTGCATTCATAAGTATAAAAATTTAAACCGTAAGATATAGGCATCTAGTTAAGATAAGCTTGGAAAACACAAGATTGCCATATATCTATTAAAATAAGGTTTTCCAAAAACACTTTGAGCAACTATAGATAGATGAAAAACTTTGAAGATCAAGTTTCTATAAAGAGGGACAAACCTTGTAAAATAAAAAAACACACCTTAGGTTCTTAATGAACATTGCATCTTCTTGAAAGTGTGACTAGTCTTCATAACATCTCCTCGAAGTTGAGCTCATCTTTGAAATTGTGTCCTTGCTCCCTTTCTTCAAGGAGGAAGTGTCTTCTTCATACGATTGGAGAAGATGAATGATCTTATCTTCAAGTGTCCATTCATCTCCTCTTTGAATTTGTTTCCTACATAAGAAGACACTTATGGTACCCATTTATGTTTGGGTCCTAGAGGGTTAATGATGGGGCTTTTCAACCCACTTGATAAGTACACCTCTAAAAATACTATCTCTAAATGATGCAACATTTTAACATGATGAACAAAGATGATAAAAATCAAGCACGTCATGTTAAGCATAAAGAAGTGAAATACAAGCATCAAAGAGATAGAAGAATGTGCATTCTTGTGTTTGTACTCTAGGCAATTAAGAACATAAAATACACGTTGAACATAAAACACATTATCAAGATAATAGATCAAATGCACATATCAAAAAGAGAGTTCAAAGAAACCAGTTTATGCTTTTAAAAACAACATGCTTGACAAGTTTCGAATAAGAAATAATCATATTGACAAGAAAGAACAAAATAAACATAAAAGCATCAACAAATAAGCACGTACTCTCTTTTTCTTTCAAATGACAAGAAGTATATCCTAAACTATTTGCACTAATATTCTTTCCTTAAAGTGGGCAAGCAAGTTTAAAATCAATTAGGTAAATACTTCTTAGTCATTTACTTAACTCATCATATAGCTAGGTTATAGCACATAAGGATCAAAAGTAAAAGAATGATCACTAACAAGGGATGAGTTAAGCTATTGTACCTCAATGCTCAAGGAGCTTGGACTTCTTACCATTTTGGCTGATCTTCTTTATCAATAAGTCCATTGAGGCCTTTTGTGTGATATTTGTCATGATCATCACTTTTATTTGAAGCTCATTGAGAGGTTGACATGTGATTGCTTCTTTTTCATTGCTGTTCATCCTTGATTGTAGGGGTGGAAGCAATCTCATCTTCTTTTATGGCAAGTGTAGAGTCATCATTGATGGGTGAATTTTCTTTTCTTGATGTACCCTCTACAGTTTTGCAATCCTTTGCATTTGACTATTTTCTTGGAGTCTTAGCTCATTTGTGCCCTTCCTTGTGATTCATATCTTCATAGTGAAGCTTAGATAATTATATAGCTACAAGGAAGTCTTGAGAATAACTAAGTTTGAAAGGTTCTTCAAGGTCAGCTCAAATACTCAAGTTGCACATATATGCCCAAGGCTTATGCAAATTAAAAACAAAACAACTAGATAGATTCTTATATATGAATATGGCATGACAAAACAAGAATCAATCAAGTTGCATATGCTACATCTCATAGATACCTAAGCCAAAAACACATGAACAAAGGGAGTACATGCTAAAGGTTATCTATATGGATATGAATTTCAAGAATGTGAGATGCAACACACACACACACACACACACACACACACATATATATATATATATATATATATATATACATATATATATATATATAAGAGAAAGCATATTAAGATATATACCAAAAACACTTAAACACAATTATTACAGTGTTAAGAGAAAGTGATTTTGATACCTTTGCTTTCTTACCAAGTGATGAGGATAAGGTATAGACACTTTGATTCTTGTTATCACTTAATGATTTACTCTTTGTCTCAAAGCAACTTGGTTCTCCAATTGATTGGCATTCGAGATTTAAGAATCCAAGTCCTAAGGAGTGCTTTTGAGTTTCTTCTTTTTGCACATCTCTTTTTATCCGCCCCAATGCCACTTCTTTTTTAATCTATATCATTGAAGTTTTGTATCATACTCTTCATCATCATTGTGATTACATCATCTCTTTGAGGATTCTCTATTGCCTTTGGCATCTTGACACCTTGTTTGAATTGTGGGAATAAATGGTCATGTTTCTATAAAACTCAACAAGGTGAAATCATTAGTTGACAAAGAGAGTTTTAAGAATTTAGCCACATAGAGAAGATGGAGTCATCACAGTGAGGTGGGAAGAGTCATCTATAGAATAGGTAGAAAATCGAATGGCCATAGATCCTCCTAGGGTGTTAAACCTAACAAAAATGGAGACTAGGCTCTGATACCAAGTGAAATACCCGTAGGGAAATTGTAATACCCGAAGGGGAGAACCTTAGAGGGGTGAATAAGGTTCTCAATCTTTTTAAATTTTCTACCAAATTATTTTCCTAAGTGATCACCTTAACAACAATTATGTTCATTAAGCATATAAGGTGAATTAAAGGAATATCACTTAGATGATTTATGTAGGTAGAATGCAACACATAGGAATACAAAACAATGTATATGATCAAGGATTGTCTAGGTCAGGATTCCTATATGCAAAGCCTGTAAAAACAAACACACAAGTCAATAGAACTAGTATCTAGCAAAAAATATATAAAGCTATTAAGATATCTAGACGCAAGTTATATGCCCAAGCCAATGGAAGATATAACAAGCAATTGATCTAACTCCATATAATCAATTAAAGCTCATACAATCAAGTGTTGGGGAGAAACCACAATATAGTCCAAGCAAACCGAATAACAAGATCAAATATGCTGGACAAAATTCTCCCAAGCTTGAATAAAAACGTAGGACACCAAACAATAATTCCAAAGCCCACGGATGACAGTTATGAATGCAACGGAACAATAATAAATAGAGCAAGTAAATGAAAGATAAATCAAGCAAACACAACACCAAGAATTTTACATGGAAAACCTCTTCAAATCAAAGAGTAAAAATCATGGGACCTTCGGGTCCACTCTAAAAGCTTCACTATAAATCAAGAGAGGTTACAAAAGAGTATTTACACCAATATGTGTAAATACAAACCAACAATGAAGCAAAAATTTCATCTACTACACAAAAGAGATGAGAATAGAGAAAAATCACCCCAGAAAATAGAGCACTGTTCAGACGGAAATAACTCAGAATCCGTTTGTTGAAATCCAATCTCCACCGTCCAGAATGTAGCCCTATCAGTCTTCTACCTCCAGTTAAAATTTGAGACCGATCCGAGCACAAATGGCCACCTGATCGAAAGTTCTCCCAAAACTGTGCAGGCTAAAAACTGGCTGCGAAAATCTCCCTTTTCTGTCAAAACACATTGCATTCTCTCTCTCTTGAATGAATAATAAAGACCAGAAGTTGGTCAAGGGGTTTATAACATGTTGGGCTGGGCTTTGGGCTCTTTTTCAAGACCCACAAAGGAGGGAAAATATTACATGGCCCAACAAATCTCCCCCTTTTTCCCAACTATGTGAAAGTCACAAATCTCTTGCCATCCCAGCAAGAGAACAACACACATCAAACTTCCACTAAGGCAATGCATTAGTCATCATATCAGCCTCATTATCATCAGTATGAACTTTTTCAAACTCCAACAACTTATCATCTAACACTTCACGTATCCAGTGATACTTCACATCAATGTGTTTAGATTTAGAATGAAAAGTTGAGTTCTTACCAAGATGGATTGCACTTTGGCTATCACAAAGTATCACATACTTAGATTGAGAGTGTCCAATTTCCTTGAGAAATTTCTTCATCCAAAGCAACTCTTTACATCCTTCAGTCGCTACAATGAACTCAACTTCAGTGGTAGACAAAGAAACACATTTCTGCAATCGAAATTGCCATGAAACTGCTCCCCCTGCAAAGGTAATCAAGTAGCCTGGAGTAGATTTCCTGGTATCAACGTCCCCAGCCATATCTGAATCTGTGTAACCTTCAATAATAGATTTCTCATTACCAAAACAGAGTCTCGGATTAGAACTTCCACGGAGACATCTCAAAATCCATTTCACCGCTTCCCAATGTTCTCTTCCTGGTTTTGAAAGAAACGGCTAACAACACCAAAAAATGAGCAATATCAGGCCTCGTGCAAACCATAACATACATCAACCTACCAACTGCTGAAGCATAATGAACTTTCTCCATCTCTTTCTTCTCATCATCAGTAGAGGGGCATTGCTTGACACTCAATTTGAAATGACTAGCATTAGGAGTGCTGCCAACTTTGACTTTATCCATTCTGAATCTCTGGAGAACCTTCTCAATGTAGCTCTCTTGAGATAACCAAAGCTTCCTTGCATTCCTATCACGAGTGATCTTCACTCCAAGAATCTGCTTTGCTGGTCCCAAGTCTTTCATGGAAAAGACTTGCTCAATTCCTTCTTCAAATCTGCAATCCTGGAAGCATTCTTACCAACAATAAGCATATCATCAACATAAAGCAAAAGTATGATAAAATCATCATCAAAATTTTTTTGCACAAATACACAATGGTCTGAATTAGTCTTCTTGAAGCCATGCTTCCTCATAAATGACTCAAACTTCTTGTACCACTGTCTCGGTGCTTGCTTCAAGCCATACAAACTTTTCCTCAATCTGCATACATGATTTTCTTTTTCTTTAACCAGAAAACCTTCAGGTTGTTCCATGTAGATTTCCTCCTCAAAATCACCATGAAGAAAAGCTGTCTTCACATCTATCTGCTCAACCTCTAAATCAAGGCTTGCAGCCAAACTAAACACAGTTCTGATAGAAGACATTTTAACAATAGGAGAAAATATTTCTGAGAAGTCTACTCTCTTTCTTTGACTAAACCCTTTGACAACAATTCTTCATTTATGACGTGGATCTGGAGAGTGTTGTTGCGGATTCCATCTTTAAACCCAACTGTTCTTCAAAGCTTTCTTGCCCTTTGGCAACTTTACTAACTCAAAGGTGTTATTGTCATAGAGAGACTTCATCTCATCTTCCATTGCACTTAACCACTGATCCTTCTGCTCACTTCCCATGGCCTCTTGAGAGCTCTCTCATGTTCTCCCCCACCAGTCATCAACACATATTGATCTTGAGGACACAAAGTATTATCCTTTCTGACTCTGGTAAACCTCATAGGTAGAGAAACTTGTGGTTCCTCTGGAAAATCTGAAACTGCTAGAACATCATCATCAGCACTATCATCATCTGAAATCTCAATATCAGGTGCATTTGGTTCCATATCTATCTGAACTTGCTCCTCACCTGTAGCAGGTAAACGATGAGGAATATCCCTGTTCACATCAACAAGATCATGAACCTGTGACTCTGTCTTTGGAGCTTTCTCAACATCCTTGATAGTCTAGTCTTCACAGAATACTACATCTCTGCTTCTGATAAGTTTCTTCTCAACTGTATCATACAACCTGTATCCAAACTCATCCTGGCCATAACCCAAAAAGATACACTATATAGTCTTGGTATCCAATTTAGACCTTTCATCTTTTGGAACATGAACAAATGTCTTACAACCAAAGACTCTCAAATGATCATAGGAAGACTTCTTATAAAACTCGTGACCAACTGTTGGTCTTTATAATTCATTCAAGAGAGAGAGAAGGTAGTGAGTTTTGAAAGAAAAATGAGATTTTTGCAGCCAGTTTTCAGCCTGCACAGTTTTGGAAGAACTTCCAATCTGGCGGTCATTTGTGCTCGGATCGGTCTTAAATTTTAACTGGAGGTAGAAGACTGATAGGGCTACATTCTGGACGGTGGAGATCAAATTTCAACAAACGAATTCTGAGTTATTTCTGTCTGAATAGTGCTTTGCTTTCTGGGGTGATTTTTCCCTATTCTCATCTCTTTTGTATAATAGATGAAATTTTAGCTTCATTGTTGGTTTGTATTTACACATATTGGTGTAGATACTCTTTTGTAACCTCTCTTGATTTATAGTGAAGCTTTTGGAGTGGACCCCGAAGGTCCCGTGGTTTTTACTCTTCGATTTGAAGAGGTTTTCTACGTAAAATTCTTGGTGTTGTGTTGTGTTTGCTTGATTTATCTTTCATTTAATTGCTCCATTTATTATTGTTCCGCTGCATTCATAACTGTCATCCGTGGGATTTGGAATTATTGTTTGGTGTCCTACGCTTTTATTCAAGCTTGGGAGAATTTTGTCAAGCATATTTGATCTTGTTATTCAGTTTTCTTGCACTATATTGTGGTTTCTCCCAAACATAGTGGTATCAGAGCATTTTGGTTTCTGTGTGATTATCTGCTTTTCTAAAATATGGAGCCGAATATGAGTCATATGACTCGTTTGAATGGTAAAAATTATCACTGTTGGAGTACTGAGATGGAAGATTTGTTATATGTTAAAGGTTTTCATGCACCCATTTTTGGTTCGATACTTGATTCAAAATCTGATGCGGAATGGAATGTTGAACATCGCCAGGTCTGCTGTTTTATTAGAAGTTGGGTTGACAAAAATGTTAAAATGTGATTTTAAAGGAAACAGATGCCAAGAAATTGTGGGAAAAGCTTGACAATACATATGCCGCAAAATCTGGAAACAACAATTTGTTTTGTATGAAGCAGCTGATGTATTTAAGATATAAAGAAGGCACTCCTTTCATGGAGTATGTCAATTGATTTGAAGGAGCTTATGGTAAACTATATGATATTGGTATTAAACTTGATGTTGAAGTTTGGGACTTTGGTTGCATAGCTGTTTACCTGAATCTTGGGAAAATTTCCTGGCCTCCTATATTAATAATGCTCCTGCTGGTGCAATGTCTTTAGCATATGCTAGATATGGTATCTTGAATGAGGAGGTTAGAATATCTAATTCGGGGACATCATCCTCTTACTCAGATGTCCTTGCTACTGAAAATAGGGGAGAGACAGGAACAAGACTCATGGAAACAGAGATAAAAGCAAAAGCAAGTCCAGATCAAGGTTCAAGGATATCGAATGTCATTACTGTGGAAAGAAAGGACACATCAAGAAACATTGTTTCAAGTGGAAGAAAGATAAGAAAAATTGTGGTAATACAGAAGTGAAAGATAACAGTGTTAATGTTGTTGCTACTGCTAATTCAGAGGACTTCTTTGTTGTTTATGATAAGGATGTGATTAATTATGCATCCCATGACACTGACTGGGTAGTTGATAGTGGTGCTTCACTTCATGTTGCTAAAAAGAAAGAATTCTTCTGTTCCTACACTCTTGGAGACTTTGGAGCTCTTAGGATGGGCAATGAGGACGTGTCACCAGTTGTTGGCATAGGTGATGTATGTTTGAAGACTAGTAATGGCAGTGAGTTACTTCTCAGATGTGTCAAGCACTCTCCAGATATCTGGTTGAATTTGATCTCAGTTAGAAAACTTGATGATGATGGTTTTCGTACTGTCTGTGAAGGAGGAGAGTGGAAACTTTCAAAGGGTTCTTCGATTGTGGCTCGAGGATACAAATTTGCTTCTAATTTGTATTTGATGCAAGCTTAGATTTCTGGCAGTGTCAATGTGGTGGACAACAAAATCTCACATTATCTATGGCACAGGCGGCTGAGTCACATTAGCGAAAAAAGACTTAACTGTTTAATTAGAAAAAATGCCCTTTCTGGAGTTAGTGCTGCAAAATTGGATAAGTGTGATCATTGTATGGCAGGAAAGCAGAACAGAGTGTCTTTCAAGTCTAACCCTCCTTACAAAAAGTTAAGTTTGTTAGAGCTGATTCATTCTGATGTTTGTTGTCCTATGAAGGTACAGTCACTTGGTGGTGCATCTTATTTTGTGACTTTCGTTGATAACAGTTCCAGAAAATTGTGGGTCTATATTTTGAGGACTAAGAACCAGGTTCTGGATAAGTTTAAGGAATTTCAGTTTCTGTTGAGAGACAACTGCGAAGAAAGTCAAGTGCATCCGGGCAGATAAGGGTGGTGAGTACTGTGGGCCTTTGATCATTATTGCAAAGAGCAGGGTATCAGACATCAGAAGACTCCTCCTAAGACTCCTCAGTTGAATGAATAATAAAGACCATCAGTTGGTCAAGGGTTTTATAACATGTTGGGCTGGGCTTTGGGCTCTTTTTCAAAACCCACAAATGAGGGAAAATATTACATGACCCAACATCAAGTTCACGTGAATATAAGCACAAGTATAAAGTAAGAACTTGAAAGTAAAAAGATAGAGCAAGAAGATCAAACACAAGGATGTAGAGTGGTTTGATCACAACGATCTACACGGGAAAATACATGAGAAATCATGAATGATCTGTGTCAAATACGAAGGGCTTTCCCTGTGTACACATTTTATGTTATAGATATTCTGACAAAATTCCAACAGTTTGAATTGGAAAAACAACACACGAGTAAATTTGATCAGTACGACTTCTAATTGCAGTATAACATCAGTTCCATCAAGCCATGCAATAAAGTAGGGTATATACTTCATTCGTGTTAATACTAACACAATAAATGGAATTATCAACCTTGATCACATGTCACTAACACATGGTGTAAAGTGAAACTGCAGCCGATACGTGTTTTAGAATAACCTATTGGCAGAAGCATAAATATCTGAAGACAAAAAACGCAAAACAACTAAATAACCCTGAACTGCAGCCAGTGGCAGAGTCAGGAATTAAAATTAGGGTGCCGAACTAAAATTCCCTCACGATATATTTAAGGTATGAGGATATATTTTTATTAAAAATCTGAATTTAAATAATATTTATCTTCGAAATGAGACAAAATTAAGAAAGAAACTTGACAAAAAACAATTTTGAAAAATGAAGAAAAACCAGCTAGTTTACAGAAGCTAGTGTCATGGACCATATTTCAAAATAGCATGAGAAAGTTATAAAAAAATAATATTTCATTAAATGTATGTATATTTTTAGAGAAAATTTTATAACTAAATTATACTACTATTGAAAGTTCAAATGATTTTTTTTTCTATTTAAAAAATGAGACATTCAATTTTGGAAATCAAAAAATGAAAATTGTACATTCAAATAAAAATAGAATGAGAAATAAATAATATATGTTTTTATATAAAATACTTCTTCCGTCCCAAATTAAAGAAACACATCTGACTAGCGTAGAAAAAAAAAAAGAAGAGTAGTTTAACCATGAAAAAGTTATCTTAGTATCCATTAATTAATGAAATTAATGGTAGAATTCATATGTTAGTAAAATTTATCTCTCTTAAATATATAATGTTAGTTATGATAGTTTTGAAAGAAAATACATTCATTATAAGAAAATGAACAATCATTTTAAAAAAAAAAAATTAAAAAATAGACATTTAATTTGGGATGAAATTATTACTTAATTAAATATATATGTTTTTATCATAAAGCACTGTAAATATTTGAACAATTTTTTATAAATACAAAAATAATTAGTACTAATTTTTTACGAAAAATTTGGGGCAGGGACATAGCTACGCCAATGACTGCAGCTAAACATTAATGATTATACGTATATTCTTGTTCTATAAGTAGGACTCTAGATCGGAACAAGACAAACTAGAAGTGAAAAGGAAAGATTGTTGAAAAACTCACATCAATTAGCTAGTGAACAAATCTGTTCTTTATAAGAATTGAGCAATCCTCTCCTATTTTGAGGTACCTTTTTAGGGATTGAGTTAGACCCAAACTCATTTTTAACAAAGATCATAAAAAAAGATCTAGGAGTCGATAGATAATTGAATACTCTCAAATCATACAGTGATTACAGAACTCAAAACATAGTGCTAACCTCTAGTGTAAGTATGATCCATAAAATTGAGATATAAAAACTTTATTATTATTAGGAAGGGGAGTGCCAAATTCGGGGTTTATTGCCTCTGATTAGGAAGTGCTGCACCAATTGCACTATAAAATTGCATGAAATTCTACCAATTACTATCACGATGGCAATGATCAATTTTTATTCCACAAATGTCACTCTGACAAATATAGGAAGGACCCTGTGAATTTCATAATATTAACCAGTCTGGCTCCTGTGCGGAACAGTCTCAGTTCCGCACATGCGGAGCACAGCAAGAGCCAGAGATGGATCGACGGCTTAGATTTTAAAGAGGGTTAAAAGGGTACATATGTAATTTCACAAAAAAAAAAAAGGAAAAACATAACATCATGCAACCGTCACATCTCTTCGGTTACCGAGGTGAGAAAACGGCTGAAGGGAAAAGGCAAAAGGTGACTTCTTCTTCTCTTCTTCATCTTCCTTCCTCGGATTTCCTTTCAAATTTTTTTCCAAAAACTGACATTCTCTCTGCAAGAACATACATTCTTCGTTGTAGAACACATATTCTTTGTTGCAGAACACATATTCTTCCTCTTCACAAATCTTAAAAAATGACTAAAAGTGTACCATCAACATCTGATGATGTAACAAGCAGACAGAAATGGGTATTTCTGTGTTCCACACAGAACATAATGTTTCTAAATCAAATATTGGCGCTTAATCGACCAAGTAATGCAAGAAAGCTGGAGCTCTTGAAGAATGCGGGGTTCTTGGTGTTTACCCAGTTGAAACTGTCCGGGGTACATGAAGAATGGCTGAAATATGCCATCAAGCACTATGATGCATCAGAAAGATGCATCAGGCTTGGAGATGGCCATACATTAACAATTACTGCAGGATATGTGCACAGGGTTTATGGCGTGCCTATGGGCCTTAAAGATGTGCCTAGTCATAGAGATTTGGAGAAAAAATTCCCCATGGAGAAAGTCAAGCTGTTTGCTGAGAAATTTTTGGAGATTGAATGTTCTAATAAGGGATATGTCGATGAGGACGTAGTAATGACTGTTCTTAAAATTGAAGTAGATACAAAGGCCGAGAGATGGGCCGCTTTGTACGGACTTTACATACTCAGTCGTTTGTTCGTAACAAACAATAGTCGAATGGTAAGCATTACGTATGCAATGCTTTTTGAAGATTGCAAAGACTACAATTGGGCAGGCTTGATTGCTGATTTTGTGCACGAGGCACTTAGAATTTACCACCCGAAAGCGGTTGCGGGACTGCTAGTTACCTACAGGATGCCAGCAGACAAGCACTTTCTGACGGTATGATTTTAATTTAGTATGCGAATACGCGTTCTTGTGCACAGAACACATGTTTTTGTGCTATGAACGTGTATTTTTTGCAAGCGAACATGTGTTCTTGGATAGTAAACATGTATTCTAAGACAGTTAACATGTGTTCTAGTTCAGTGAACATGTGTTCTTATAAACCGAACACATGTTCCTGATTAATGAACACATGTTTGTGTGGCGTGAACACATATTTTTGTGCAATGAACATGTGTTCTCTGAAAGTGAACATGTATTCTAAGACAGAGAACACGTGTTCTCTGAAAGGGAACATGTGTTCTCTGAAAGGAAACATGTGTTCTTTTAAAGTGAACATGTGTTCTCTGGAAAGGAAACATGTGTTCTCTGAAAGGGAAACATGTGTTCTCTGATAGAGAACATGTGTCCTCTGAAAGAGAACATGTATTCTTTGAAAGTGAAAACATGTACTTGAGACTTGAAAAAATGTGGTGGATTAGTGAACCTTTTGTATGTTGTTCGTTACACAAACAATTGTGTTTGTTTCAGGTGCATTCTTTGGATTTCCTCACAGGCAAACATTTACATGTAGATGCCCTAAGTTGTTCACTTTGGGATTATGAAAGTATGAAGAATATGTTTAGTGTGCTTTTCCCAGACGGGAAGTTCGATAATGCTGGGGAAGCTATGTTTCTGGCCAGCACTGAAGAGCGGCGGAAGAGACAAAAGTTGACTGAACTTTTGGCGCAAAGAAGCAAACTGACACAAGCAATTGCCAAAAGGCTGAGTTTGGTGGTTGAAATAAACCAGAAAATTGACAAATTGAGGGGTTTTGTAAATACTGATCAGTTGGAGGAATCTGATGACGGCGCGCTGATTGGGCAGTGGCATAAGAATGTGAAGCGGGGAAGACAACCGCAGAAGCGGATGAGGTATCAGCAAGTTGATGATGAGAGTACATATGACGTAGTGGCAGATATGGATGTTGAGTTTTCGGATGCACAAGCGGGAAGGGAAGGAGAAGGGGTTGTTGCCCAGATTTTACAGGAAACAGATTTCACCGACGAAGAAACCGACTTAGCCCAATTTCTGGTTAAGGAACGGTCTAACTTAGAACACATGTTCTATTAAATAGAACAAATGTTCCAGTAATAAAAACCACATGTTCTTGAAATTGATTAGTAAATTTTTTATGCTGGCTTTTTTTTCCCTTCTGTCAGTTCTTTCTCCCAATCGTTTACGGCGGCCACTTCTGGGTATATGTGGTGGACATTAAAGCTAAAGAATTGATTATTCTGAATAGCTTGGCTGTCGAAGACGAGGTTAACACTGCAAAAGTACATTCCGCTGGGGCAAGTTGTGCTAGCTCATATGGGGGCCTGGCTGAGGACCAAATTGAGGTCGAAGTACAAATTCCAAGGTTTTCTAATTAAACATGGCCAGGTTCCCATCCAACCTTCAGACGAGAAAAACTGCTGTGGGGTGTGTGTCTGCAATGTGATGGAGCATTGGGTCGGGCACATTCCTCAGAAATATTTTTCACAGTGGACCAATGCTTCGCATATAATCGCTTTGAGGAAGAAGCTCGTTGCCCGCATCTTGGGACACCCGGTTAATAAAGTTGCAGCAGAAATCTTGGAGCAACATGTGTTTCCTAATAGAAAACATTGTTCCTCAAACAAAAACATGTGTTCTTTACACTGATCAAGTCTATGCTAAACAAAAACATGTGTTCCTAACAATGTTAAAGTGCTAGTCTAATGGTTTCTTCCTCAACAAAGAAATGGTCAACTGCTTCTTGTTGCCTTTGCTTAATATGCTTAGCCCGTGCCTTTTGCCTTTTAATCTCTACAACTCTCTTTAATCTCTTCCTGAATCTATTTGGGTCTGAACGTTTTTTCAACTCTATCCTTGAAGGTTTAACTCCACTTTCACACACAGTTTGAGTAAATTCTGCATAAAAACATATAAGGAGATAAAAAAAAAGTTGTTAACGTAAGCCCATATATTCCTTATATGGGATCACGGATGTGTAATGTGGGCCATTATCTCGTCAAGCATGAATATCTATTTTTTAATGCGGATATGAACAGCTATCCATGTTTGACAGACTAGCTATCCACTCAACCCACGACCTGCGACTAGTACATGGTACACTTTATCTTAGGGGTAAAAAAAAACACAAGAAAGAACATGATACACCATTTTCATTTATAAAACAACTCACCATCATCATCTTCAGAGCCAATTATAACTGTATGCTTCGATCTTTTAGCGGTCCTTGTATCATCATCATCATTATCGCTAGTTACTAAAATAATTTCTTCAGAACACAAGTTTTTCCTTTTGCCTAGCTCTCCAAATAAGCAATATTCTTGATGAGAACTTGTGTGCCCATCGTAAGGGACACCGTTCTTCTGAAGAAAAACTCTGAATCTTTGCCATTCAACCTTACTACCAGTTTCTTCTACATTCATTTCACTTTTTCCCATTTGCTAGGATGAGAGGAGAAGAAATAAGGATGAAAATCGGGCTGAAAATTTTGAAAATAAGGTGGAAGACACCCTTGAGAGAATGAAAGAGATGAAAAGAGAGATTTCAAATGGGAGATATTTTAGGGATTATCATATATCTTCTTCCAATTTAAAAGAAAGAAAGAGAAAATGGGGGGGAGGGGGGAGAATTCCATTTTTTTTCTACCGCCAAAAAAGACAAGCACAAATTCAGTTCCATAAATACCCCTTCTTTTACCACAGCCGTTGGATCAAAAGTATAAGATCCAACGGCTCACAGTGCGGCCCGCATATACTGAACGTTTTCTGTTCAGCATAGGAGCCGGGACAAATATTAACCATAACGTTTAACTGGTGAGCAGCTCCCGATGTCAAGTCAAGTAATCAATTGCCTAAACAACTACGATTCTGAAATGGGAAATTAATGTTATTTACTTCTGCTAATGAACAAGGAATAAAGAGACCCACAAAGAACTCGAAAGAAGTAAACAAGCGTTAAAGCTCATTTTTTTTTTTATTTTTTTTTTGCATAAGAGCTTACTAGGAAAACGCACCCAGCCTGGCAGGTTATTTAAACTAAATAAAATATGTACCTTAATTAGTGGTGTCAATCGAGTTATGTGAGGCGAGTTTGGTTTATCTCACGCTCAATTCACATAAAAATTGGAAAGTTCAGCTCACACTCAACTCGAAAAAGCTCGAACTAAGATCACCAACCTCACGAGCTAAATTTATTTTAGCAAAAAAAAAAACAAAAATAATGTAGGAAGAATAGTATAATACAATAAGTTTGATTTTAAAATGAATTTTGATGATTGAATTCCATAGAGTTTGAAACTATGGAATGAGTTGTGCAGAACCCAAATCCCCAGTCCCCATAACTAGCATAAATACCAGTGAGCTTTGAGCCAGGGAGAAAGAGCTCTTATCAACATTTGAAGCTAAAAATTAATGCATGAACTTGCTTACATGGTTCAATTGCTTTGATTTTCATGCAATTTTGTAATAGAAAACTGAATGTTGTTGCAGATAAGTTCATATTACTGTTGTAATTGGCCAAATTTGGTTGAGGGTTAAAGTCTTCCCTTGTGGAATCCTCTAATTTGCAACGAACCCAGCTCAACACTACAACCATTATTAAGAGCTGCAAAATGGTGATCATACAATCAAGAAGAACAAGCTGGAAGAGTGAAAGACCATGGTGTTGACAAGGAGAAAAATGCAGCAGGAGTTGTTCTGGAAGATAAAGGATAAAAGATTGGGCTCAGAATATATGGGCTATGGATTCCATAAGAGTGAAGAAAAGGAAGATGGAGAATGATTTTGATTTTGAAGGGTATTGCAGGTGGTGGTGGTTGTTGGTGGTGAAGAGTCTAGATGGTGAAAGGGAGAAGATGGGTTTATAACTTCTAGTTAGTTTAAAGGGTAGTGATTATTGGATCAAAAATTTAGGATCAAATTTGGATCAAGAAGACATAATGTCACATTAAATGCTAACAATCATTTTTATTTTATACTCTTTGATCCTTATTTGATCCAAATTTTTTGATCCAAAAATCATTATTTTGCATGAATTTTTTAAGGGAAGGGGATAAAATGATTATTTTGCCTTTGATGTCGAGGTTGTGTGCGAGACACGTGATGTTTTTTTTCGAAAAGTTGCCGGATTCACTAATTTAATAGATATAGTCGCCCCTAAAAAAATCATGTTATTTATAACTTAATAAAAAAATTTTGCTAAAAAGAAAAAAGTGAAAATAGTTACGGATCATATATAGCGGATTTCTATGTGTATTTTTTAACAATAAAAATAGAAAAAAAAACAATTACAAGTATTTTGAAATGAAAAAATGTACTATATTAAGATCTTTAGAAAACAAAACAAAAATTGAATTATTCAATTTTACATATATTAAAGAAAATGTAGACAATCGACTGCATGTAGGGGGGTTACTATTCAAATTATACAATCCGTGACCGATTCAAAATTCTACGTTGAGGATAATGTAATAAGTTAAATTTTAAAATTTGAGAGGAAGGGAGCGAGATGTATAATTTTCTAAAGAATTTTTCAGAAAACAAATTCTATACAAAAACTAGTTCATTATGAAAATGTTAGAGGTCACCCCTAACGTCACTCACCTACTATATCCACCATTGTATGTATTAACTCCATCCCAAGTACTTGTCAATTTACTAAACCAATAAAATATTTTGCCATCCATATGAATATTTAGTTATTTACATTATGTTATCATAAACTTTTATTACTCTTGATTTGATTACGAATCTAAGCATGGAGCAGGTTTTGGGGAGTTAGCCCATACTTTTCAACTTTAGCAAGTAGTCAAATTATGGGTCCTAAACTCTATCACCGACTTTAAGGGGATTTTTTTCAACTTAAATCCTCCATACCCCTTAAAGTTGGCGGCATTTGCAGAATACTTAATCGAAAGTTGCTCGAAACAATCAATTTTACACTAATTTGACAAAAATAACAACTAAAAATAGTTTAGAGAGAAAAAAGCTAAAATAAAAATCTGCTGGTAAAAAGAAAAAAGTAATAATAGTTTACGAGTATGTAGAGTGTTTTTCTAAATTTGGATATTATGTTTTAATAAACTTAGATGTTTCAGGTGTTAGTAGTGCCCTAGGACCATTAGCACATGTTGTACGTTTTTATATCTTTTGAGCATTTATTTGAATAGTTAATTTTTCTTTTGATTATCAAATGTGTGATTTGATAGTAAGACTCATTAGATTATGTAATTACTATTTTAGTTGTCACTAGTTTTATGTAATGTTATTTACAATGAAATAAAACTAGTATGGTGTATGATTGATGATCATGTTTTACTGATCATGTGTAATGAATATAAATCATATCATAGATGCAATATATAGAGATACATTGTATTGGACATGATCCGTTAGAGAAGTAATACTTCATGGCCTTTAGTCATAAGTATTACTTCCTCGATGCTATTTTTGAATCCTTAGACCTTATGTCTCCATTGATTCTAATATGAATGGAGCCACGTTTTGACTCAGTCGGACGTTACTTTTAACCGAGTAATCAATACGACTGATGATCGGATGTAGTGTCCTATCATAGCTTGAATGTGAGAGACATTGTTAGGGATTTGTCCCTCTCTATTATTAGAGAGAGATATCCACGGGCCCCTCGATAGGGAAGACTGTCTAAATGCAGGGCCGTTCTCAAATGTATTTGATAAAGTGGTTATTAAATACTATTTGTTGGAACAGTCTACCCGGAGATCGAGCATAAATACAATTAAGCTTAATAAGGGTGACGACTACCATGCTTTATGCTTAATTAGGATATCGCGAGACAAAGGAATTAAATAGTGGATTGATATTAGGTTCCACCGTAAATTCATTCACTTTGGGTAGTCACAATGTCCTGCTAGGGACCGCTTGTGACTTATGAACTCACACTACTACTAAGTGTGTTTTCATTGCCATTGTGATATGAACCTACAGGGTCACACGCATAGACGAGCCAACGAGCTTCATGTCCAGATTCAATGAATCTAGAATGTGTCTAGTTTCATTGTATCTGACATTTATTTTTTCTGAGAATAATAAAACGTTATTATTCGAAATAATGATAGGGGAAATTTCGGTATTTAACTATAGTTGGGATTACGTGGGAGTTATTATCCTATAAAGACTCTCACTACCAGCAGAGGTTTAGGGGACGTGGGAGTAAAAGACTCCCACTGCCAGAAGAGGTAGAGCGGACGTTCTGGAAACAACCTCTCACTCGCTATATAAACCTCTCTTGGACGAAACCCTAGCGATAGACAATTTCAGCCGAAATACTAAAACCACCAGAAATCTGATTTCTGGTTCTGCCTCTCCCTTTCTCTCTAATTCACGAATCTCAGAAAAACCAAGAGCTAGCACTCGCTGCCCGTTTCGTTGCGTGGATACTAGTAGGGAGTAATTCCGCAAGGGGGGACTCAAGGTGATCATTGCATCCGAGCCTTAAACAAATAATCTTCCATTCAAGAATCGGATTCTTGAGCCAACAAATGTAAGTCATTTTCTTTGTAATTTTCGATTCGTTTTGTATGAGCGGATCCTTCAGGGGAGGACTCATGGGTGTTTGGAACGAGTTTCCGCCCATGAATCACTTAAGTGGTATCAGAGCCTTACTCATACGATTCGAATTCGATATTGTTAATCACAGCATAACACTATCAATTCCGATTTGGTATGTGTGTGTGTGGAAACAGGAAAGATTGTATATTTTGTTCAATATATGTGATATTTGCATAAACTGATTTCGTATAATCTGTTTACATGTTTCTGTATATCCTGATATGCATAAACTGTTTTAATTCGATTATATTGAATGAACTGATGTTATTAATCCGATTATTCTGCATAAACTGTTTATGTTAATCTGTTAATGCATGAACTGCTAATGTGTGATTAATACGATTATTCTGCATAAACTGTTTCTGTGATTCAGTAATTAATTTGATTAATTCGGTTATTACGCATAAACTGATTGTATGTCTCCTGCCGTTAATCTGATTAACCAATGCATAATCCGATTATGTAAGTAAGGCAATTGAGGGGTAAATCGGGGCAGAAAAACTCATTCGATGAGCGGGACCGCCGACTGCTCTGCGTAGTGGCAACAATGAAGACTTTGTATATGTACTCGTTTTATTTCATTATGCTTTATGTGAGTTTTAGCATGGTGAATAGCATGGCCTACTATACCCCGCTTGTTTTACATATTTTTGGGTTGTAATTTTATAATACGACCTGCGAGCCCTTTTTCAATGTTGTAAAATTGTAATCGCTTTCTTAGATTAGTTTTACTGCTTTACATTGAAGGCTGGGTATGCCCATGTAATTATGTAACAAGATTGGAGGACGCTGGATCGAAGACTTTATCCATGAGATGGATATAGACTTAGATTGACCCTTGCCTCCCACAAGGCTCGTGGGAGTCATCATAGGATTAGGCCATGCTATCTCACGTTTACATTTACGCTATATATCTTGCATGTGATGATTATTTTATGTCTAATGGAGCTTCATTTATTATACGTTACATAAATCGTTTTAATTAAGTCTTAAAATGCCTACCATATCCTAAGCACTCCATGAGCTTGGATCATCATTATGTCTGCTTGCCAAAACAACGGATAAGTGGTTATCTAAGTAAAAGGAGATGGGAAAATAGTGATTTCCATGTGCTTAGACATGGTTCGACTTAACTAGGCTACCAAAATAGTTTTGAGCCTAGGGCATAAAATGAGAAATAGCCGGAAAATATAGATGTCATTCCCATAGGTTGATTTTACTTTAATTATGGGGATAAGCCAAAGCTAACTTACAACTATCGTAAAATGTTATTTTCCACCATTTATCAAGTGTTGAAATTGTGGAAAGGTTTTTTGCTCAAAAACTAATAACTTTGCAAATAATTTAATGTAGATAATGGCAACCAACACTTCACACAATTCATTGCGATCCGTCCTTGAGAAGGAAAAACTAAGTGGGACCAATTTCCTTGATTGGGCCCGCAACTTAAGGATTGTCCTTAAGCAGGAAAGAAAGTTATACGTTCTTGATACGGACATTCCTGAACAGCCTGCAAACAACGCCCCTAGAGCTGAAAGAGATGCTTGGAAGAAGCATTTTGATGACTCTAACGATGTGACTTGTCTCATGTTAGTCACAATGAGAACTGAACTTCAAAAACAATTTGAAGGGGTAGAGGCTTTCCAGATGATGGGTCAGCTCAAGGAAATGTTCCAAGAGCAAGCCCGTCATGAAAGGTTCCTCACCACTAAGGCGTTGAACAGTTGCAAGATGGCCCCTGGCACCTCTGTAAGTGCACATATTCTAAAGATGAAGGGCTATCTTGATCAACTTGAGAAACTTGGGGCTCCCGTAGGTCATGACATGGCCACAGATATGATCTTGGGCTCACTCCCACTGGAGTATGACCAATTTGTTATGAACTTCACATGCATGCCATGGAGAAGACCATACATGAAATACACGGGATGCTCAAGCAGGCTGAACTGAACATTAAGAAGACCCCTGAAGTCTTAAGGTTCAAAAAGAGAATTTCAAGAAGAAAGGAAAGGGAAAGCCCATGGCCAAGAAAGGCAAAGGCAATGACAAGCCCAAGCCCTAGCCCAAAGCCAAGGCACCAAAGGAAGGGGTTTGCTTCCATTGTGGCGAACTAGGCTAGTGGAAACGGAACTGCAAACTCTACTTGGAAGAAAAGAAAAAGGGGAACGCCAGTTTGACTGTCTCTCTAGGTATTTATGTTATTGAAATTAACATGTCTGCTCCTACTTAATGGGTATTAGATACCGGTTGTGGATCTCACATTTGTGCAAATGTGCAGGGGTTCAAAAGGAGTAGATCACTGGCAAAAGGATAAGTGGACCTGAGAGTAGCGAACGGAGCAAGAGTTGTTGTTGTAGCTACCGGGACATTTAATTTAGTTTTGCCAAGTGGCCTTATTATAGAACTGAATAATTGTGTTTATGTTCCAACTTTGAGTAGGAATATTATTTCAGTTTCTTGTTTGGATATTGAAGGTTTTGAATTAAATATTCTGAATAAAATTTGCACCATTCATAAAGATCGTATCTTCTATGGAGATGCCTCTTTGATGAATGGGCTTTATGTTCTTAACCTCGATGAATCCATTAAAAGGCCCACTATAACATTAATACTAAGAGGTTTAAATCCAATGACTTAAACCAAACCTACATTTGGCATTGTCGTTTGGGCCACATAAATGAGAAACGCATATCAAAACTCCATAAAGATGGAATTTTGACATCATTTGACTTAGAGTCTTATGAGACTTGTGATTCTTGCTTGTTAGGAAAAATGACTAAAGCTCCCTTTACTAGACAAAGTGAGAGAGCTTCTGATTTGTTGGGCCTCATACATACAGATGTTTGTGGACCAATAAACACAAGTGCTAGAGGAGGGTTTCGATACTTTCATCACATTCACGGATGATTTCGAGTAGATATGGCTACGTCTATCTAATGAAACATAAATAAGAATCTTATGGAAGATTCAAAGAATTTCAAAATGAAGTACAAAATCAACTTGGTAAAAGTATTAAGATACTTCGATCAGATCGAGGTGGCGAATACCTTAACCAAGAGTTTGACGAACATCTTAGGGGTTGTGGAATTGTTTCACAATTAACTCCTCCTGGCACACCACAATGGAATGGTGTATCGAAACGGAGGAATCGCACCTTATTAGATATGGTTCGATCTATGATGAGTTAGACCAATCTTCCAATTTCCTTTTGGGGCTACGCCCTAGAAACTGTATATTTATATTAAATAGATTTCCTTATAAAGCGGTTCAGAAAACTCCATATGAGATATGGACTGGGAAACGACCTAATTTGTCATTTCTCAAAATTTGGGGATGCGAGGCGTACGTAAAACGCTTGTTATCTGATAAACTCGCCCCTAAATCTGACAAGTATTTGTTTGTGGGATATCCTAAAGAAACTAAAGGATATTACTTCTATCTTCCATCAGAGAACAAAGTGTTTGTTGCTCGAAATGGTTTATTCCTTGAAAGGGAATTTATTTCCAAAGAGGATAGTGGGAGTAAGATCCATCTTGAGGAAATTCAAGATCCCCAAACAACATCTGAACCAACTTTGGAAGTTCAAGCAAGCTCACGTGCTGATCATCGAGCTTCAATCTTTGACACAAGCCCCGAGGAGGTCGAGTCGGGTACATCAACGACTGAGAGATATGAATTTCTGTGGATCGATGATCATCGAGTTGAACTCGATTGATCAAGATGAACCCACTACCTACAAAGAGGCAATTTGTAGTTCTGAGTCAGATTTGTGGCTAGAAGCTATGAAGTCTGAGATGCAATCCATGTACGATAACTAAGTGTGGACTTTGGTTGACCCACCCGAAGGGTGTAAGGTCATTGATAACAAATGGTGCTTCAAAAAGAAAATCGACATGGATGGTAATGTTCACACTTTTAAATCTCGACTAGTAGTTAAAGGTTATAGACAAGTTCATGGTATTGACTATGAAGAAACCTATTCTCCTGTCGTTATGATAAAGTCTATTAGGATTTTACTTGACATAGCTGCATATTATGGCTATGAGATATGGCAAATGGATGTTAAGACTGCGTTTCTTAATGGAAACCTTCTCGAGGATGTGTATATGACACAACCTGAGGGGTTTGTTGATCCAGCAAATCCTAGCAAAGTGTGTAAGCTTCAAAGGTCCATTTATGGATTGAAGCAAGCATCTCGAAGCTGGAATCGTCGCTTTGATGAACGTATTAAAGAATTCGGTTTCATAAAAAATGAAGACGAGCCTTGTGTTTATAAGAAAGTAACTAATAATGCAGTAGTGTTCCTTGTGCTTTATGTGGATGACATCTTACTGATTGGAAATGACATCCCCACATTACAAAGTGTAAAAGCTTGGTTGGGGAAGTGCTTTTCCATGAAAGACTTAGGCGAGGCTACATATATTTTGGGTATTATAATCTATAGAGATAGATCTAAAAAATGATTGGCCTAAGCCAGAGTGGATACATTGACAAGGTACTGAAACGGTTTAGTTTGCAAGACTCCAAAAAGGGATTGTGATATGAACCTACAGGGTCACACGCATAGACGAGCCAACGAGCTTCATGTCCAGATTCAATGAATCTAGAATGTGTCTAGGTTCATTGTATATGACATTTATTTTTTCTGAGAATAATAAAACGTTATTATTCGAAATAGAGATAGGGGAAATTTCGGTATTTAACTATAGCTAGGATTACGTGGAAGTTATTATCTGAAAAAGACTCCCACTACCAGCAGAGGTCTACGGGACGTGGGAGTAAAAGACTCTCACTGCCAGAAGAGGTGGAGCGGACGTGGGAGTTGTTCTGGAAACACCTCTCATTCCCTATATAAACCTCTCTTGGCCGAAACCCTAGCGATAGACAATTTCAGCCGAAATACCAAAACCACCAGAAATCAGATTTCTGGTTCTGCCTCTCCCTTTCTCTCTAATTCACGAATCTCAGAAAAACGAAGAGCTAGCACTCGCTGCCCGTTTCGTCGCGTGGATACCAGTAGGGAGTAATTCCGCAAGGGAGGACTCAAGGTGATCATTGCATCCGAGCCTTAAACACAGAATCTTCCATTCAAGAATCGGATTCTTGAGCCAACAAATGTAAGTCCTTTTCTTTGTAATTTTCGATTCGTTTTGTATGAGCGGATCCTTCAGGGGAGGACTCATGGGTGTTTGGAACGAGTTTCCGTCCATGAATCTCTTCATCAGGCTGTATAATTACAAATATTTTTTTCCCTCAAGTCTGATGTTTGTGGCGGTGTAGTTACAAATAATTTTATACATGCTCTTCTTCTTCTTAAAAAAAAGGATAATGTAAGACTCTTTCATAATACTTTGTTAGTACGTTGTAGGAGTCTTAGATGAAATTTTATACATTGTAGGGTCCTTGTCAATTCTTGATTATGGTAGGATTAGGAAAGTGACTATCTTTATATACTCTGACCAAAGGCTCATCGTTCATCCATCCATCCAAAGCGTTCAAGAGAGGATTTGTAGAGAACCCAAAGCAACTGCGAGAGTTATCATTAGAGTATAGAGAGTTTCGAGAAATCGATCGAAGATGGAAGAAGAAATAATATCATCCAGTATGGGATATCACTTCATTCCAACTGATGTTGAGTTGTTGTATTTTCTTCGACATAAAGCTAAGGGTAAAAAAAAATTAATGTGTTCCAATATCCTTGAGAGGGATATTTATGGTCCAGATTGTCACACCCCGTAACCGGAGTGGTGACATGACAGTGTCTCATTAGTGGATGAAACACCAAAGCCTACATCAGAGTACCTAAAAAGGGAATTCAATTATAAAATAATCCAAAAATAAGAGTTAAACAGCGAAATTACTATGCGTGAAATAATACTAAGTATTACAAGCGAAATTGTTCAACATTACTATAATGAAATTATTCTAAATATAAATAAATAAATGGAAAAATCTAAGTTTTAATAGAAGCCGGTTATGAGTCACTCTTCATTGTCCCCTTCCCAAGCTTCAATAACATCGTCCTACACAATAAAGCGGATGGACTCAAATATATATATCTTTCCTTATATTTTATTTTAATTAAGATACTCTCCCAATCCTATTAGGATTCTAATTCATTTCAATTCCACATGTAATTAAATACTCCTATAAGTGAATTACAACTAGGTCCCTCAACAACAATACACGTACGAAACGTCCCTCACAAAGCGTACCCAAAAGTAACACGTAACAAGCTTTAAAAAATTAAATAGACACAAAATCACGAAATAAAATATGTCTACGTAATAAATCACACAAAATAATTTACACATAAAATAACACATAAGCGAAAATTACGGGTATCACATACTTCCCCCCTTACAAAAGTTTCGTCCTCTAAATTTGCACTACCTACAACATGCATTCTAACACTCCCCACTAAATGATAAGGCTCTATGGGCATACAAATAGAAAGTATGGTACTAAATGCTCCCTAACAATACAATCACATAATTTACCTGTTACCACCATACTTTCGCTGCGCTACTTTGATAAATTAATAGTAAAAAATATAAAACGATAAACAATTAACACGTTAAGCATTTGAAGCAGTTACAAGTAAGCATAGTACAAAGAATTGTGCAACATAACATGAGCGATAATATATATATATATATATATATATATATATATATATATATATATATATATATAAAGCGGTAACATAGAATGCATGTAAGTGATCTATAAAGCGATCAAATATAAGGTGATGAAGCAATTAAATCAAGTTGTCCATGTAAAACGAGAGACAAGTACGGCAAGGTATGATATAAAACATAGAAATAACATAACATGAATGAATGATAATATATATATATATATATATATATATATATATAACGATAAACAAAAACAAAAGTACATCATAATCCATGGTCTCTACCCATCATACATATCACATTACGTGTCATTGTTATCCTATGTTCATTACCGATTTTATCCCTAAGGTTCGACCTGCTCTGATACCACTTCTGTCACACCCCGTAAACGGAGTGGTGACATGGCAGTGTCTCATTGGTAGATGAAACACCAAAGCCTACAACAGAGTTACTAAAAAGGTAATTCAATTATGAAATAATCTAAAAATAAGAGTTAAACAGCGGAATTATTATGCGTGAATAATATTAAGTATTACAAGAAAAATTGTTCAACATTACTATAATGAAATTATTCTAAGTATAAATGGAAAAATGAAAAAATCTAAGTTTTTAAAAGAAGCCGATTATGAGTCACTCTTCATTGTCCCCTTCCCATGCTTCAACAACATCGTCAAAATGCTTATCATCACCTGCACAATAAACCGGATAGATTGAGCTCCGGTGTTCACTAGGGACCGATAATCAAAATTAAACACGTAAGCACATTCCTATTTCCCAAAATACCCCTTACGGAACAACAATAAATACTACGTGCTAACACTGGCACAACATTGAAATACACTGGGAATACACACCACGATATTCACAATACACTAGACACGAGCATGGAACGAAACGAACTAGAAACAGAACACAATAGAGTCGTTGACGGAAGCACGGACGAATGCTTCGTCCGTACGATCGTTCGTAAGAAGCCGCAGACAAGTGGTTCGTCCGCAGGTTCGTCCGTAACTTTGTCCGCACGAAGACACTAGGGTTTGTTCAAGCGCGGACGATACCAAGGACGAATGGTTCGTCCGCACACTGCGTAAAACAGAAAAATAAGTGCAAAACATATACCCAAGTGTACTATCTTGCACCAAATCAAGCTCAACCCAAAATACAAGTTAAGAGGACTCAATGCCAAGTATCATAACTGACCCCAAACAAATGTTCGACTATACTTATCAAATCTAATACCCCATATCGGAATTCATTCTATGAGCATTCCATACTACTCATGCACAACAAATCAATAGTTATGTCAACAATCAAGTATAAAACAAACTATGACCAAACAAGTTAAAACAAGAAGTAAGCCCTAGAAACTGCTGCATTTATATTAAATAGAGTTCCTTCTAAAGCGGTTCAGAAAACTCCATATGAGATATGGACTGGGAAACGACCTAGTTTGTCATTTCTCAAAATTTGGGGATGCGAGACGTATGTAAAACGCTTGTTATTTGATAAACTCGCCCCTAAATCTGACAAGTGTTTTTGTTTGTGGGATATCCTAAAGAAACTAAAGGATATTACTTCTATCTTCCATCAGAGAACAAAGTGTTTGTTGCTCGTAATGGTTTATTCCTTGAAAGGGAATTTATTTCCAAAGAGGATAGTGGGAGTATGATCCATCTTGAGGAAATTCAAGATCCCCAAACAACATCTGAACCAACTTTGGAAGTTCAAGCAAGCTCACATGCTGATACTGAGCTTCAATCTTTGACACAAGCCCCAAGGAGGTCGAGTCGGGTACATCAACAGCCTGAGAGATATGGATTTCTCGTGACTGATGATCATCAGGTCGAATTGATTGATCAAGATGAACCCGTTCTAAGTCAGAAAAATGGCTAGAAGCTATGAAGTCTGAGATGCAATCCATGTACGATAACCAAGTGTAGACTTTGGTTGACCCACCCAAAGGGTGTAAGGTCATTGATAACAAATGGTGTTTCAAAAATAAAACGGACATGGATGGTAATGTACACACCTTTAAATCTCGTATAGTAGTTAAAGGTTATAGATAAGTTCATGGTATTGACTATGACGAAACCTTTTCTCCTGTCGTTATGATAAAGTCTATTAGGATTTTACTTGGCATAGCTGCATATTATGACTATGAGATATGGCAAATGGATGTTAAGACTGCGTTTCTTAATGGAAACCTTCTCGAGGATGTGTATATGACACAACCTGAGGGGTTTGTTGATCCAACAAATCCTAGCAAAGTGTGTAAGCTTCAAAGGTCCATTTATGGATTGAAGCAAGCATCTCGAAGCTGGAATCGTCGCTTTGATGAACGTATTAAAGAATTCGGTTTCATCAAAAACGAAGACGAGTCTTGTGTTTATAAGAAAGTAACTAATAATGCAGTAGTGTTCCTTGTGCTTTATGTGGATGACATCTTACTGATTGGAAATGACATCCCCACATTACAAAGTGTAAAAGCTTGGTTGGGGAAGTGCTTTTCCATGAAAGACTTAGGCCTAAAGATATGTACTTGAGAAGGACTAAAGATATGTTCTTAGTTTACGGAGGTCAGGAAGGAAGTCTGGTTGTAAATGGTTACACAGACGCAAGCTTCCAGACCGACGTAGATGATTATAGATCGCAATCTGGTTTTGTGTTTTGTTTGAATGGAGGTGCTTTGTGAGTCGGAAGAGCTCAAAGCCGAAACCGTGGCCGACTCTACAACATGAGTCGAGTATCTAGTCTGCTCTGCAAGCGATTAAAGAAGTCTGTTTGGATATGGAAGTTTGTTGATGAATTAGGTGTCGTCCCTAGCATTGTGAACCCAGTGGACCTCTATTGTGATAGTACTGGTGCCATTTCACAAGCTAAGGAACCTAGATCTCACCAACGATCCAAACACATTCTCAGGCGTTTCCATCTCATTAGAGAGATCATCGACAGAGGAGACGTTAGTATTTGCAAAGTTCATACAGACGACAACATTGCAGATCCATTGACCAAGCCACTCCCACAGCCTAAACATGAGAGTCATACTAGGTCAATGGGATTGAGGATCATGTATGATTGGACCTAGGGCAAGTGGGAGATTGTTAGTAGTGCCCTAGGACCATTAACATATGTTTTACGTTTTATATCTTTTTGAGCATTTCATTTGAATAGTTAATTTTGCTTATGAACATCAAATGCGTGATTTGATAGTAAAACTCATTTGCTTATGTAATTACTATTCTCGTTGTCCCTAGTTTTATGTAATCTACTTTACAATTAAATAAAACTAGTATGATGTTTGATTGATGATTATGTTTTACTAATCATGTGTAATGAGTACAAATCATATCATATATGCAATGTATTGAGATATATCGTATCGGACGTGATCCGTTAAAGAAGTAATACTTCAGGTCCTTAGTCATAAGTATTACTTCCTCAATACTATTTGTAAAACACAAGAGGGGGGTGAATTGGGTTTTAACTAATCTTGGCAACTTTTTCGATTCTTTGCTATGCTAATATAAGTTTGAGCAAGATGATTGAAAACAAAGTAAAACTCAATAACAAGACAAAGGATTTAGAGTGGTTCGATTCACTTAGAATCTACATCCACTACCTTGAGCCGCACCCAAGGATTTGCAACAACTTCACTAAGAAGATTTTACACTTGTGGCTAACTCACTAAGAGTTTTACAAACACAACCACAATACAAAAGCTCACTAAGAACTTGCCCACACAAAGTAGGACTTTACAAGAATTACCCTATCACTAAGAAAGGGAATTAAGAAGGGTAATTACACAAAGTTGTTCACTCTTCTAAGTGAAAGATGGATACCTTTGAAGTACATCAATTTGAAGCTCTTTGAACATATGAAGTTCACTCTTTGTCTTGCTTTTGAAAGAACACCTTTGAATGATTTAGATCATGAAGTGTTTTTGCTTTGAAGGTGTTTAGACTTGATAAGAAATCAATGTCAAATGTATGTGCAAGTCTTAGAATGTTTCTCTAGCTTTGGAGTATAAATACATTTCAAATTTGGCTGAAAAACGACTCTTTAACGGTCAAAAAACGGCTAGTTTCTCGCAGAGTTCGGTTGACCGCTGAGCAACTTCGGTTGACCGAAGGCAACTTCGGATCCACTTGGCCTAGGTCGGTCGACCGAACAGGCACACATAGGTCGGCCGAACTACCTATAGGTCGACCGAACCAGTTCTTTAGACCTCTCAGTTTCTGGTCGGTTGAACCGACCTTGAGCTCGGTTGAACGAACTTCCAAAGTGATTTTTCACACGTTTTGAAATCTTTTGAAGTCTTTTGAAGTCTAAAAGGTTTTCTTAATATGTAACAAGTAAGAGCATTAGAAAACCGTTTTGAAAGACTTATACTTTGAAATCAAAGGCTTTCGAAATACGAACACATGTAGGGATCAATTTGAAACTTAGCCTTTTGAAAACGTGTTTATGAAAACATGCAAGACTAGAGTGTAGAGCTTATGTTCATGAGAGCTTTGGTTAGAGCTTTCTAAGATAAGGACTTAAGACAACAAAGCTAAACTAACCAAACCTAAGTCTTCAATCTTCAATCTTGATAGATGAGCCTTGCATATCTTTGAATCTTGATATCAATGGCTTTCAATGGCTTGATTGAAGTACTTAGAGCTTCCACAATGAGTTCCGATATTCTATCACAAATATTAAGATCATTAGACATAACATTAAAAGTTTGTCCAATATCAAAATCGAGTTTGTTCGCCCTCTAGGGCTTACACTATTTTAGAATCCTTAGACCTTATGTCTCCATTGATTCTAGCATGAATGGAGCTACGTTTTGACTCGATCAGTACGTTGCTTTTTAATCGAGTAATCAATACGATCGATGATCGGATGTAGTGTCCTATCATGGCTTGAATGTGAGAGGCATTGTAAGGAATTTGTCCATCTCTTATTAGAGAGAGATATCCATGGGCCCCTCGATAGGGAAAGACTGTTTAAATGCATGAGTCGTGCTCAAATGTATTTAATAAAGTGGTTATTAAATATTGTTTGTTGGAACAGTCTACCCGGAGATCGAGCATAAATACAATTAAGCTTAATAAGGGTGACGACTACCATGCCTTATGCTTAATTAGGATATCGCGAGACAAAGGGATTAAATAGTGGATTGATATTAGGTTCCGTTGTATATTCATTCACTTTGGGTAGTCACAATGTCCTGCTAGGGACCGCTTCGGGCTAACAATCTCCCCCTTTTTGATGATGACAAAACATTGATGCAAATGGGAATTGGTTGGAAAAATAAGATACCAAATGTATGCATGAGATAAGGATATTAAGGATCCAGACAAGTAGAAGTTTTCTCAAAAAACAATTCTACTCCCCCTATATTAAAGAATCCCTTATCTCTCCCATTTTGCAAGTTCTAAGCATTCTCCTTTTGTAAATTACTTCTCTTGGCACATTTGCAACACTAAAAATTCTCCCTCTTTTTGTCAAAATCAAAAAGGGATATCAGAGCGCCAATAAGAAAAGCATTTTAACGAAAAGTAAAGATTAATTTTGGAGATGCTTGATGAAATTTAATAATCCTCCCCATAAAAAGAAAAACGTAAAAACCAAGGAGACAACTTGATGGTCTTGTAGATTGATAAAATAATAACCAAAAGATCAATCCTACAGACCAAAAATAATTATGAAGAAGGATTACTTATGAATAAGCTTGGTTGATTTCTAAAAACAAGGAGTCCATAATGACTCATAAAACCAAAAGATGGTCATGTATGGCTTAAAAAGAATATCAACCTAAGCTAAAAACAAAGTAGATAGGGAATAAACCTTAAAGAACAATCTCCCTGTTTATCAAACATACGATGTTAGCTATTTGATATTTAAAACCAAGTATGATACAAATTGACCAATTGTAAAACATGATACCAATTGTAAATATAGCCAATTGTAAAACACGTTTGAAAATATAGCTAACAAAGTACTAGTGGAAGTGATACCATGAATTCATAAGATAAGCACAAGTATCACAACCAAAAGAAGTAGAGGAAGTGTAAGATAGCACTTGGAGTACATTCCTCTAACAAGTTAATGGTTAGCTAAATGAGTGTAACAACTCTTAAAGAAATACTAACCAAAAACTCTAATGAGATCACAATGGATAAGAAAAAGAAGAATATGATCTCAAAGTTATTAAGGTAGAGTATATGTGATACCAAATTGAAGACAAAAACATTTATAACACATATAACTTCCAAAATAACTTACACAAGTTGGCTATAAGATATAAAAGATGAAAAGCAAGCCAACTAGTGATGTGATGATGTAAAATATGAACAATTGAGCATACATCACATATTTTGAGGGAGGTATGAGTTGAAAACATTTGAAAAACTCCCTCTTAGGTTGTGCCACTTCCAAACACACAAATAGACACAACCCATGGCATAAACAATGCCACAAACACAGTTTACATCCTAAGTCAAGCATCTAGACGATCAACCATAAAAGATTAATGTTATAGACTTGAATATAAACACAAACCCCTATATGCAATAAAGATCAAGTGAAAACTAAGCATAGCATATACAAACTCCCCCAAAGCATAAGACACTAAATAAAGGAGAGGGGGTTTTAAAAGGAGATTTCATCACAAAAGATCAAATCATTAAGCTCACTAATAACATGCTCAAAAGAATCAAAAACATATGAAGAGCAAGCATGTTATAAAATCTCCAAGGTGCCCATTTCAAGAACAATTGAACATTATATGGAAAGTAAGATCAATAATTGTTCAAGGAAATAAAAGAGATTGAGTTTAGGAATATCTCATTGAATTTGATGAATGCTTTTGCACTTTGAGTTCCTTCAATGAGTTACTTGAGCTTCTCAATCTTCTTTGCATGACAAGTGTAGAGTCATCAATGATGGGTGACTTTTCTTTTCTTGATGAACCCTCTACAATCTTGTAATCCTTAGCATTTGACTCTTTTCTTGGAGTCTTAGCTCACTTGTGCCATTCCTTGTAGTTCATATCTTCTTCTTGAAGCTTAGAACTCTTTGTTACCTACAAGGAATTCTTGAGAACAAATATGGTACCTTTTTAAAGGTCCTTCATGATTAGCTCAATATCTCAAATAACACATATATGCATAAGGATCATTGCAAATCAAAAACCAAAGCAACTAGATGGATTCTTAAATGAATATGACATGACAAAACAAGAATCAATCAAGTTGCATATGCTACATCTCATAGATACCTTAGCTAAATAGACATGGACAATAAAGAACATGCTAAAGGTTATCTATATAAATATAAACTTCAAGAATGTGAGATGCAACATATAAAAGAGCAAGCATGTATATATATCAAAAACACTCAAACACATTAATTAAAGTGTTAAGAGAAGGTGATTTTGATACCTTTACTTTCTTACCAAGTGATGAAGACATTGTATTGACATTTTGGCTCTTGTCATCACTTGATGCTTTGCTCTTTGTATCTAAGCAACTTGGTTCTCCAATTGATTAACATTTTACCCCTTTTTCAATCTTCCTCTTCACATGGCATCTATCACAAGTGTGACCATGTTTTCCACAATATGTGCAACAAATATGTGGCTTAGAGGATTTGTGAGCATGCACAAGATATCTATTTGGCATATGTGACATTCTAGCATTTTCAACATGATTCTTAGGTTTAAGAGAAGAGCTAGCAATATCAACATGTTTAGCAATATAACCAAGGCCATGTTTATCATGTGAAGCACATTGCATGCCAAGAATTTGATCAAGATTATTCTTACCCTTATTAAAGTTATCAACAAGAAGGGTAAGATCATTAACTTTGTTTTTCAAAAGATCAAATTCAACAAGCTTGTTTTCTAAAGATGACAATTTATTACAAGCTTCTAAGTATTGTAATGAAGATGTATTGCAAGTAATAATAAGATCATCATTTTCACATTTCAAGCAATTAATATCATCACACAACTTCTTATTGTCAACAACCAACTTAGCATTTTCAACAAGCAAAGATTCAATTTTAAGCTTCAAATCTTTGTTTTGCTTGGCACATTTTTTCAATTGATCATACATATCAATTAAAAGCACATTAGGATCATCCTCCTCATCATCATAAGAATTTGAAGTAGAAGGAGAAGGATGTACCTCATTACCAAATGCCATGAAGCACAAGTTGGCGTTTTCATCATCACCGTCATCCCTTGAAGAGCTTAGTCCTTCATGAGTATCTTCAAGCGTTTTCCACATAGAGTGGGCGGATTTGCTTCCAAGGACACGGTTGTACTCCTCCGGACTTAAGGCACAACTAAGAATGTTCATAGCCTTAAAATTTCGAGTCATTTTCATGGACTCTTCTTCATTGAGCTCATTGTCCTTCTTTGGAGTTTGAACACCCTCCACAACTTTCATCGGTATATATGGACCTTCTTCAAATATATGCCATAACGAATAATCTATGGAGCATACATATATCTTGAATCGGTCTTTCCAATCTTCAAAATTATTTTCAACAAGAAGTGGTGGTCTATCGATGGAAGATCCCTCTTGGTATGCTAAAGCGGAATATTCGGCCATAATCTTTTCTTCAAGTGGTTAGACTAAAAATGAAGACAAGGCTCTGATACCAATTGTAAAACACAAGAGGGGGGGGGTGAATTGGGTTTTAACTAATCTTGGCAACTTTTTCGATTCTTTGCTATGCTAATATAAGTTTGAGCAAGATGATTGAAAGCAAAGTAAAACCCAATAACAAGACAAAGGATTTAGAGTGGTTCGATTCACTTAGAATCTACATCCACTACCTTGAGCCGCACCCAAGGATTTGCAACAACTTCACTAAGAAGATTTTACACTTGTGGCTAACTCACTAAGAGTTTTACAAACACAACCACAATACAAAAGCTCACTAAGAACTTGCCCACACAAAGTAGGACTTTACAAGAATTACCCTATCACTAAGAAAGGGAATTAAGAAGGGTAATTACACAAAGTTGTTCACTCTTCTAAGTGAAAGATGGATACCTTTGAAGTACATCAATTTGAAGCTCTTTGAACATATGAAGTTCACTCTTTGTCTTGCTTTTGAAAGAACACCTTTGAATGATTTAGATCATGAAGTGTTTTTGCTTTGAAGGTGTTTAGACTTGATAAGAAATCAATGTCAAATGTATGTGCAAGTCTTAGAATGTTTCTCTAGCTTTGGAGTATAAATACATTTCAAATTTGGCTGAAAAACGACTCTTTAACTGGTCAAAAAAAGCGGCTAGTTTCTCGCAGAGTTCGGTTGACCGCCGAGCAATCTCGGTTGACCGAAGGCAACTCGGATCCACTTGGCCTAGGTCGGTCGACCGAACAGGCACACATAGGTCGGCCGAACTACCTATAGGTCGACCGAACCAGTTCTTTAGACCTCTCGGTTTCAGTCGGTTGAACCGAGCCTTGAGCTCGGTTGAACGAACTTCCAAAGTGATTTTTCACACGTTTTGAAATCTTTTGAAGTCTTTTGAAGTCTAAAAGGTTTTCTTAATATGTAACAAGTAAGAGCATTAGAAAACCGTTTTGAAAGACTTATACTTTGAAATCAAAGACTTTCGAAATACGAACACATGTAGGGATCAATTTGAAACTTAGCCTTTTGAAAACGTGTTTATGAAAACATGCAAGACTAGAGTGTAGAGCTTATGTTCATGAGAGCTTTGGTTAGAGCTTTCTAAGATAAGGACTTAAGACAACAAAGCTAAACTAACCAAACCTAAGTCTTCAATCTTCAATCTTGATAGATGAGCCTTGCATATCTTTGAATCTTGATATCAATGGCTTTCAATGGCTTGATTGAAGTACTTAGAGCTTCCACAATGAGTTCCGATATTCTATCACAAATATTAAGATCATTAGACATAACATTAAAAGTTTGTCCAATATCAAAAACTGAGTTTGTTCGCCCTTAGGGCTTACACTATTTTAGAATCCTTAGACCTTATGTCTCCATTGATTCTAGCATGAATGGAGCCACGTTTTGACTCAGTCGTACGTTGCTTTTAATCGAGTAATCAATACGACTGATGATCGGATGTAGTGTCCTATCATGGCTTGAATGTGAGAGGCATTGTAAGGAATTTGTCCATCTCTTATTAGAGAGAGATATCCATGGGCCCCTCGATAGGGAAAGACTGTTTAAATGCATGGTCGTGCTCAAATGTATTTAATAAAGTGGTTATTAAATATTGTTTGTTGGAACAGTCTACCCGGAGATCGAGCATAAATACAATTAAGCTTAATAAGGGTGACGACTACCATGCCTTATGCTTAATTAGGATATCGCGAGACAAAGGGATTAAATAGTGGATTGATATTAGGTTCCGTTGTATATTCATTCACTTTGGGTAGTCACAATGTCCCCGCTAGGGACCGCTTGTGATTTATGAACTCACACTACTACTAAGTGTGTTTTCATTGCCATTGTGATATGAACCTACTGAGGTCACACGCATAGACGAAGCTAACGAGCTTCATGTCCCAGATTCAATGAATCTAGAATGTGTCTAGGTTCATTGTATCCGACATTCACTTTTTCCGAGAATAATAAAGCGTTATTATTCGAATTAGAGATAAGGGGCATTTTCGGTATATCTGGGATTACGTGGGAGTTATTGTCCGATAAAGACTCCCACTACCAGCAGAAGTCTAGAGGACGTGGGAGTTTAAGACTCCCACTGCTGAGAGAGGTGGAGGACGTGAGAGTTGGTTTTGGGAACAAACTCTCACACCTTATATAATCATCTCTCAGCCGAAACCCTAGCTAATCCTTGCTTCAGCCGCAATTAACCAAACACACCCGAAATTAGATTTCGGATTCTGCCTCTCCATTTTCTCTCTAATTCCCGAAACTCAGAAAAACGAAGAGCTAGGAATCACTGTTCGTTTCGTCGCGTGGATACCGGTAGAGGGACATTCCGCAAAGGGAAATCAATTGGTGGCAGCAACGTATCCAAGAAACAGCATCTTTCATTCAAGAATCAGATTCTTGAACCCAAAACGTAAGTCTCTTTCTTGATTTTTTTCGATTCGTTTTGTATGAGCGGATCCTTCAGGGGAGGACTCATGGGTGTTTGGAACGTGTTTCCGCCCATGAATCCCTTCACTTATGTCATAAATTCAGATAGTCAACCATGAGTCAACAATTAAGTATGAAAGTTATTCAAGTATATAAGGGCAATTTTGGAAATTCACATTTCCTTTAATTTTCTTTTATGTTTTCTTCTTTCGCCTTCATATCTCTTCTTCTTCAGCCATCTCATCTTCCTACCTCCTCCATCGACAACAATCTCTTCTCCTTGCCGGGCAGGGCGCGGTGGGGTAGATTTGACTGGTCAACAGGATGGGGTGGGGCATAAAAACTCAATCTCCCAAACTCACCCCGCTCCGCAAGGAAAACACGCAAATAATTAAGTTTAAGTGAGATAACAATTTTGTATAATTTAGATTCGAGAGAGATAGTTTGGTGTTTATTTGATAGGGCATTTATAAAGAAATTTATATTTAGAATAACAAATTTTAAAAAAAGTGAAAATGCTTTTAACGGGTTTCAAAACGGGCAAAGTACATTGCGGACCGGGCCAACCCACTTGTCATTGCTAGGTAAAGCCGACTAGCAGGGAACATGGGTAAGTGGCTATTCTTGTAAGTCCAGTCCACAACTGAGGTCATAAACCAGGTTTACCTAAAAGGTTCTGTCATAACCTGCAAAAATGAAGGAGAATGAGTGAGTTCCAGATTTGAAAAAATGAGGGAAACTTTAAATTATATTTAAGTCTTTTAATTAGGAACTGTCATTTTGGCCAAAATGACATAGTTCCATTTAGGGCACTTTCAGCAATTAGAAATCGGATTGGGGAAAATGAGTTTGTCTTCTGATGCTACTGCTGGGCTGCTCTCATTTGAAGAAATGGAATTGATACGCAAAATCTATACTAGCAAGTATACTAGGTCGATGTTGTAGTAGTCAAGGTCGATCCCACAGAGAATAATGATTAATTAATTCCTAGGTAACTAATTCTACAATGATCAAAAGTAAGTAAAATAAACCCGATGGTTGATGATGATTAAACTAAATTAATTAACTAACATAAAACAAATAATTTGAATAAGAAGTTTGATAAGAGAAAGATCTAAGGCACATGAATTCACTAAATTAACCAATATATTATCCTAACGATATGTTATTCTAGAATGAGTTTTATTAATCGATCGATTTCCAATTATATCTAATAACCTCTTTCAAGGCTTATCAAACCTATTCTCATGAATAAACCAACTATATGTCTATGTTGATTTTAACCCATAAAAATGCATTAAACATATGAAATCATAAAGATCGCACAAACCATACAAGTATATGTCTATCTTGCATGCAATTTATGTTCAGATTATTTAACCTAATTAACAAGGTCACTTTGCCGTAAATCTTCCAAGTTAGTGTAAAAGACGATTTGAGTGGTAGCTAATCACACAAAAGCATTAAGAACAATAATAAGAAATTAATTTCACAACACTCATCGAATAACAAAATCACAAGAATAATATATAAAATTAATCTAGCTACATCATGGCCTTAGAATAAATATTTAGCTCATACTAGAGAAAAATTCAATAACAAATTAAAACCTAGAATAATCTAATAATGACTGAATAATAATTTCCTAAGACTAGTAAAGAGTATTTATAGCAATAGAAATCTCCTAGCTTAAGGTAATTGACATAGATCAAAACTCTCCCACTCTTCTAAAGTAGTTGACATAAAATACAACTCTTCAAGATTCTTTAAGATAGTTGAAATACACCAAAACTCTTCTAGTCCGTAAAAGATATATCTTCAATTCTAGCAGCTTCTTTCTTGTTATGCAAGTTTGGTTCACTTTTACCCTTCAAAAGACTATTTTATCCCTACAAATGCAAACACATAAAAGTGAGGATTATACCATTCTAAGCTCAAAACTCGATATGTAAATACTTTTTGAAGCTCAAAATTACTATTTAAAGTAGAAGAAAAATTAGATAAATTTACGAGTTATCAAATTCCCCCCAACTTAAGCATTTGCTTGTCCTCAAGCAATTTAGACACAAGGTAAGACCGACAAACAAAACTCCTCAAGAACAAGTAAAAAGAAACCATGGAATCAGCAAGTTTAACAACTCAAATATTAATCTCCAATCATTCCAATATAACAAGTGCCACAAATACGAGTAATGAAATAGTACAAGGCAATTCACTCAATCTCTCATTATTATTTCATGAAAAGTATGCATTCAAGAAACTTGTATTAAGAACTAGACAAACAAACCTTCATTTTCACATCTCTTTTTGCTACAATTCAATCCATAGGTACCCTTGTGCAATGTGCTTTTTATTTTGACTCACGAATATATAGAATTAAAGTAAGTCTGAGTAAGATCATTCAATTCCTTTATCACTTTTAAAGTTTCTATTGGGATTCGTAGTGCACCAAGGAGTGTGAACTTTCTTATCACTCGTTTAGTGGCGTGCTAATTTCGCATACTCATAATCTTCCATTTTTCAAGATCAGCGGAGTAAAACCCAATTTATACTTTTTATTGCGGGCACCAAGGAGTGTGAACTTTCTTATCACCCGCTTAATGGTGTGCTCATTTCGCATGCTCATACTCTTAGTGTGTTGATTTTTTTATTTTTCTTTTTCAACTTATTTATAACCAAGAGCAGCGGAGTAGAGCCCGAAATAAACATTCGACATTTTGTCGCATTTTTTTTTTTTTGAACTAAAAGAATTACCTAGTCGTCCTTTAAAACGATATATTCAGAGTCAAGAGTTGTGTAGTGTATTGGGTAACCAGAAATTGAATTAACAACAAAACAAGGGTTATCTTAAAAGGTCTTAAAGTCTAATTCCAAATACAAGTTCAATCACATATACATAGACACAAGATAATCACTCAAAAACATTTTTTTTTTTAATTTTCCATTTATTCTAGTGGCACGAGTCAAATATTGAAAATCATGGAGAATAATGCTTAAAGTTGTTAAAATTAACATATCCACAATTAATTTTTTGACTTTTTCTTTTTATGATTTTTTTATTTTTCTAATAATATGCAAAACTACTAAAAAATATCAAATAAACCTAACGAAAACAAATAAAATAAAGCACTAAAGGTAAACATAAACAATCCAAAACTTAATTCCCCCCAACTTAAATCGAACATTGTCCTCAATGTGAAAATAAAGAGCAAATGATTAAGGGAAGAGAACAATACTGCCCTGATTAAAGTGGGAATGAGGAGAAAAAGTGGCCTCAAGGCTCCTCAGGGCCATGACTCCCGCGACCACCTAATCCGTATTCGCCTCGTGAATGTGAATCTTCAATGATTAATGGGTGCTTGGTAAAAAAAATAATAATAATAAAGAAAGAAAAATTGTGATTAAGAGGCACAAAAAAAATGAAAATTGGTAGAAGAAATTTGATGTTAGAAAAGGAAAAGGAAAGGAGGAATTAAAATAAAAGAAAACGATTTGGTGTGAAGAAAATAATAATAATAATAATAATCGTGCAGGGGAAAAGGATTTAGGAAAAGGAAAAAAATAAAAATAAAAGGAAAAGGGATTTGGTGTGAACAGCCGTGAGAGAAAAAAAAAAAAAAAACTCTAAAAGTGATGCATGCCTGCGCAGGCTTTTTGTGATGTGCCTGTGGAGGCATTTTACTGTTAAATTCATTTTTTTTTTATTTAACTCAAACCATGGCTGGTTTCTACTTCCATGGATGGAAGTAAAAGTCAAACTCTCTGTTTCTTTGTATGCCTAGAATGAGAGGACATACCAGGGCTGGTCCAAGAATCCTGCCCTGGTTTCGTTTTTTTTTTTTATTATTTTTTTAAAAAAAATTAAAATAAATAAAAATAATTTTTTTTTTTAATCTTTAAATCCTATCATACTCATAATAAAAAAAACGTTTTTTTTTTAAAAAAAAATAAAAAAATTTAATACTTACGAAAAAATTTAATACTTACAAAAAAAAAATTAAAATTTTAAGGGGAAAAAAAATTAATAAAAATAATAATTAGTACTCGTTTAACGTGAGATTGTCACACGTGCATTTTGGGTGCAAACCAAGAAAGATAATAAAAATTATCGTTCTTATGGAGTAGCGTCGTCCACTTTTTATTTAGTGACGCATTACCTGAAAAATGATTTAGGGAGGATGCCAAAGATTGTAGGACACTTTGAAATCGTCAAATTCTTCACCGAAATTGTGTGTTCTTTGTTGCTCATTGTCAATCCTCTTGTCATGGAGCAATTCCAGTCCCTCTTTATACTTTTGATCGTTCTCGTGAGTTCCAATTGGAAGTCCACCAAATTCACTTAACTCCAAGGTTCTTGTTACACCTGAAAAATATGAAGAATTAAGTACAGGTAAATCGGACGAACCTTCAAAACAAGTACGATTAAATTGAGAGTGAGAAGGAATAAAATTGAAATCAAATGGTGGTGGCTTCTCAGAAGATGGCACCGGTCCCTCTAAATTCTTCTCTAACTCCCCAAATTGCTCATTTTTACAAGACGAATAAGGATGATGTGTATTAGGATGAGAAACGTGCTCCATTGTATCCTCCTTACTTTCTTCTATTTCAATCTCTTCATGCACAATAAACTCAAGAGGCTTGTGAGTCAATTTATCTTTAAGATCTTGTGTAAGAGAAGTATTAGAACTAACAACATAACAAGAATCACTCTCTGCATGATATTTCATCGGCTTATACATATTAAAGATAACCTCTTCGTCTTCAACCCTAAGAGTAATCTTTCCTAGTTGAACATCTATCAAAGCTCTACTAGTAGCAAGGAAAGGTCTACCAAGAATGAGGGGAGCCTCACAATCCTCAATAATATCCACTACAACAAAATCAGCAGGAAAAATAAATTTATCCACTTTAACAAGAACATCCTCAATTATACCACAAGGATAAATTATAGACCTATCTGCTAGTTGCAATTTCATTCTAGTAGATTTCACTTTACCTAGCCCCAACTTTTCAGAAATAGACAAAGGCATTAAATTAATGCTAGCACCTAGATCACATAATGCATTATCAAAGTTTAATCGCCCAATAGTACAAGGAATAGAGAAACTCCCTGGATCTTTTAACTTCTGGGGCAACTTCCTTTTCAGAACGGCAGAGCACTCCTCTGTAAGGATTACTGTCTCACAATCGTCGAGCTTACGCTTGTTTGTTAGCATCTCCTTCATGAATTTCGCGTACCTCGGCATTTGCTCCAAAGCCTCTGCAAAAGGAATGTTAATATGCAACTTTTTAAATACATCCAAAAACTTAAAGAATTGTTTATCGATATTTTGCTTTTTAAGTCTTTGGGGAAAAGGAATAGGAGGAACATAAGGTGGAGGAGGAATATAAAGTTTAGAGTCTCCCTCTTTTGGCTTATCCTCCTTTAAAGAATCTATTGTTTTGTCGCCCTCTTTCTTTTCCTTTTCAGCTTCTTTAGGCTTTTCCACTAATTGGATTTGATTTCCACTCCTGATGGTCACTGCGTGAACTCGCTCCACGAGATTTTTCTCTATGTCACTAGGAAGTATCTCTGAAGCTCTATCTTTTAATTTTCCAGCACATTGACCAATTTGAACCTCTAAGTTGTTGATAGAAGCTTGACTTGTATGAGCAAATAGGTCTATCTTAGCCTCCAACTTTTGTAAGTATTGAATCAAAGTTTCCTCATATTGAGGTGTCCTTTCTTGTGTTGGAGGAGGCTGTTGTGGAAGAGTCATATATTGCTGTTGAGTATCTTGATTCATCCATGAAAAATTTGAGTGTGGTCTCCACCCCGAATTATAAGTGTTGGAGTAAGCATCATTCCATTGAGACGTGTATTGCCTCTCAGCTCCCATATAATATGCTTCCTGGTATGGTGGATATCCAAAATTGTTTTGGTTGCCTCTTTGATTAATGAAGAGGCTAACTTGATTTGTCAATTCAGCCAATTTGGAAACCACCTCGAATGTTGTTGCCATGCCAAAAAAAATTAAATTAAATAAAGACCAAAGTAAAATTAAAATCACAAAGAAATAAAATTAATCAAATAGTCCCCGGCAACGGCGCCAAAAACTTGATACGCAAAATCTATACTAGCAAGTATACTAGGTCGATGTTGTAGTAGTCAAGGTCGATCCCACAGAGAATAATGATTAATTAATTCCTAGGTAACTAATTCTACAATGATCAAAAGTAAGTAAAATAAACCCGATGGTTGATGATGATTAAACTAAATTAATTAACTAACATAAAACAAATAATTTGAATAAGAAGTTTGATAAGAGAAAGATCTAAGGCACATGAATTCACTAAATTAACCAATATATTATCCTAACGATATGTTATTCTAGAATGAGTTTTATTAATCGATCGATTTCCAATTATATCTAATAACCTCTTTCAAGGCTTATCAAACCTATTCTCATGAATAAACCAACTATATGTCTATGTTGATTTTAACCCATAAAAATGCATTAAACATATGAAATCATAAAGATCGCACAAACCATACAAGTATATGTCTATCTTGCATGCAATTTATGTTCAGATTATTTAACCTAATTAACAAGGTCAGCTGTCGCAAATCTTCCAAGTTAGTGTAAAAGACGATTTGAGTGGTAGCTAATCACACAAAAGCATTAAGAACAATAATAAGAAATTAATTTCACAACACTCATCGAATAACAAAATCACAAGAATAATATATAAAATTAATCTAGCTACATCATGGCCTTAGAATAAATATTTAGCTCATACTAGAGAAAAATTCAATAACAAATTAAAACCTAGAATAATCTAATAATGACTGAATAATAATTTCCTAAGACTAGTAAAGAGTATTTATAGCAATAGAAATCTCCTATTTTAAGGTAATTGACATAGATCAAAACTCTCCCACTCTTCTAAAGTAGTTGACATAAAATACAACTCTTCAAGATTCTTTAAGATAGTTGAAATACACCAAAACTCTTCTAGTCCGTAAAAGATATATCTTCAATTCTAGCAGCTTCTTTCATGTTATGCAAGTTTGGTTCACTTTTACCCTTCAAAAGACTATTTTATCCCTACAAATGCAAACACATAAAAGTGAGGATTATACCATTCTAAGCTCAAAACTCGATATGTAAATACTTTTTGAAGCTCAAAATTACTATTTAAAGTAGAAGAAAATATAGATAAATTTACGAGTTATCAGGAATATTCAATGTGAGCTGTTGCTGAATTTCAGTGATGTCAAAAATGCATAGCTGGAGGGGGAGGATCAACTTCGAGGTTTCTACCCTACCTATAAATAGAAAGATGTTGCAATGAAGAAAAAGGGCAGATATTATCACCCAAAACAGTGGCAGCAGCCATTCTTTCTCCCTGGTATTCCTCTCTTTAGAATTTCTTTCTCCCTTATTCATTTCTTCTTCTCTCTTGGATTCTGCAATGTATCTCCCTCCACCATTTCTGTTCTGTTACTAAGTGGAGCTGTGCTATTGCAGGAGCATTGGCTAGCTTGGCAGTTTTGGATCTTATCAAGAGTTTGCTTCCTAACTCTAATTTAGATTATGTGTGACATTTAAGTTGAAGGAATGTGATCCTTAATGATTGCTTATGATAGTAGAGTAATGGATAATCATTTGATCAGTTTGGTTCATTATATATCTCAGTATTATTACTCTCTATTGCTTTGTTTGATTGGATTGATTAATGCTTGAAGTCACTTAGCTGCTTTGTTAGTAGATTGAGTCTGTGAGCTTTGTCAATATTTTGGGACATGACATGTTCACGGACTTGTACCAACATTTTCAGAGTTTATTCGCAGTATAAAATCCGGGTGGAGGTCGAATTGCTAGATTTTTGCCACTTGAAGTGGTGGATGAAAATGTTTCGTTGTATGTTTTCCATAGTGATGGATTAGAACAAGCAACGCATGTAATGACGGCTAAACTATTGTTCTTGACAAAAGATCTTGTTTCCTCTTAGGTCCTAGGAAATAAGCGTTAAATTCTCAAACTCCAGGCAGAAAATACATGAAAGTCTCATATGGAAGTAAATAAAATGGTTGAAGGAAGGCTGGGAGAGTATTTTGAAGAAGTTGTTTTAATGGAGCAAAAATTTATTGTAAATGATTCACTATATGTGAAGACGTTATTGAATAACCCATCTAAGGAAGTTGGCTCACTAGTGAAGATTAGAAGCTTTGTAAGAATGGAGGTTGTCCATCCTGATTTGACAGGGCAATTTTGTCCCAGTAAACATAAGGAAAAGCAAGTTGAGACACTGCAATAAATGGCATTGGGATCTGTAGTGAAGGTTTTTACAGTTTCGAGTAGTCTTAATTATTTCCTTACTAGGCAGAATAAGTCTCAGCGCGAAACTATCTGCTCTAACTTCGTTACTTTGGGAAGGTGGATTCCAACAACTACTCATGTGGTTGCTAATTATACATTTGTACTTGTAAGAAAACATAGTTCTCATACTAAGTACAAAGCAGAATTCCAAGAGGTGGGTCATGAATGTTATTTGGCTATTTTGGTTGCTAATAGTGAAGATTTTAGGGAGGGCATTAAACCACTGGAGCTTGGTGATGTTTCATTTCTTCAAGAAGTTGTTGATGTTGTTGGTTACCTTTAAGGAAGGGATAACATCCCCGTTACAAAAGGATGTGTGTCCAAAGTTGAACCGACACAATATGTACACGGTGCCACCCAACTATTGGCAATTCAAAGTGAAGCACCTGACCCGTTACTCCATGGAATTACTCAAAAAAGGTATAAGTATGAGGATCCAAAAGGATTTACTGCTCCTGCAAAGAAGATTGAGAACCAGTCCTCTTTTGAAATAAGTGAACAACCAAGAGATGACATCATATATGTCTTTGATCCAGGAAAATTTTAAAACTAGTTAGAGGCCTCATCCACAAACTACGGAAGTGGTGTAATATTTCTCTTTCAGACTTGAGGACAAGTCTGATTTCAAGGAATGGGGAGTGTCATAACCTGCAAAATTGATGGAGAATGAGTGAGTTCCAGATTTGAAAAATGAGGTAAACTTTAAATTATCTTTAAGCATTTTAATTAGGAACTGTCGATTTGGCCAAAACGACGTAGTTCCATTTAGGGCACTTTCAGCCATTAGAAATCGAATTGGTGAAATGAGTTTGTCTTCTGATGCTATTGTTGGGCTGCTCTCATTCGAGGAAATAGAATATTCAATGTGAGCTGTTGATGAATTTTAGTGATGTCAAAAATACATAGCTGGAAGGGGAGGATCAACTTCGAGATTCCAACCCTACCTATACATAGAAAGATGTTGCAATGAAGAAAAGGGGCAGATATTATAACCCAAAAAAGTGGCAGCAGCCATTCTTTCTCCCTGGTATTCCTCTCTTTGGAATTTCTTTCTCCCTTATTCATTTCTTCTTCCATCTTGGATTATGTAATTCTATTCTTCTGTATCTCCCTCTACCATTTATGTTCTGTTGCTGAGTGGAGTTGTGCTATTGCAGGAACATTGGCTAATTTGGCAGTTTGATCTTATCAAGAGTTTGCTTCCTAATTCTAATTTAGATTATGTGTGACATTTAAGTTGAAGGAATGTGATCCTTAATTATTGCTTATGATAATAGAGTAATGGATAATCAGTTGATATGTAATGACATTTGATCAGTTTGGTTCATCATATATATCAGTATTAGTACTCTCTATTGCTTTGTTTGATTAGATTGATTAATCATTGACGTCACTTAGTTGCTTTGTTAGTAGATTGAGTTTGTGATCTTTGTCAATCTTTTGGGACATGACAAATTGGTATCAGAGCATCTATCATCTTGACCTGTGAGTTATGGCCAACAATATAAGTCAAACCAAATAAGAGAGTTTTCTGGCCTCTTTGGACAGTGATAGATTAAAGAAATTGGAAGATAATACTTGGAAAATACGTGCACACTTGGAAGGTCAGATGAGAGCATCAAACCAAGTAAATCTTACCCTGAGAGAACAAACAAATTTGCTAGAGGTTTTGGTTAAGGGGCAGGAAGGGTTACAGAAGCAGATGGAGGGAGTGATAAGACAAATGTCTACCTTAACCTCTGGATTAAAAGCCATAAATGCGTCTATCAGTGAGGTCAAGGGGTCTGAAATTAGAGAGGGCATAGACTACAAAGTTCCTACACTTGAGTTTCCTATATTTTGAAGGCATTGGGATCAGGAAATTGAGGGAAAGATCGATGTAGGGATTATTTTCAGCTCTACCAAGTTGAGGAAGGGGAGAATATCACATTGTCTAAAGAGAACTTTAGGAACATGGCTTTTACTTGGGCATGGATTCACATACGTATTCATCCCAATGAGAACTGGGAACAATTTGCAGACTCAGTCTGCAAGAGATTTGGAGAGAAAGATGATTAGAAAACAAAGGTTCATGCTGAGATTTGTGAAGAAACAGATCATGTTGCTGCTGAAATCTCTGATAAGTCACTTGTAATGACTGACGAAACTAAAGAAGAGAGTGAATGTGCTGACTTGTATCTGACCAAGGAAGAGGAAATTATCAAACCAAAACAGAAAAAAGATTTAGGGGAGTACAATGATAGATTCGAGAAGATAGAAAGAGAAGAAGAATTGGAAGTTTCTATCAATGCAATGACTGGAAAAGAGGTCAATAATGCTTCTAGAGTTCCAGGTTGCGCCAGAAGGAATGATGTATTCTTCTCATCGACAATGGTAGCAGAAGTAGCTTAATAGACAGTGCATTGGTGAAAGAGTTGAACATTAAGAAGTTTGGTAGTAAGAGAGAGATGAAGAATAATTGCCAAGGTATTAAGAAGCTACAAAATAGCACAACAAATTATGAGGAAGAGGAAAATGGGTTTGAGGTTGATGTTTGGTATGAGGAAGTGGAAGGAAGAATGAAGGGAATGGTTGGGAAGAAAATGACATAGGATAGAGGTAAAATATTAGGCTTTGGAGGGGTGAAGAAGGAGATAATGTTGGTGAATGCCGCTGTATTGAATATTGATATTGTAACACCTCGCTCCGTGAGCACTTTTATGTGTACCCATTTTTAGTCAGTTTTCAATTTGATATTCGATTTTATGTTTTGAAAATTATAGTAATGACACCACTTTTATTTTAACAAGTTGGGATAAATTTTTAACAAACTTAAGTGTGCAAGCGAGATATGATTTTTACTTAAAAAAAAAAAAAAAAAATAGTGCATGATTGACAATTGTCTCAACACTTGTCAACAAACACCTACTAAATTAGACACTTGTCAACAAACACCTACTAAATTGATCAATTGCATCTCTATATAAATCGACAATATGATCTTGAAAACAAAACTTGTTTTCATTCTCGCAGTAGTAGGAGTACTTTGGGGTAAGTTTTATTTCTCCTTTCTTGTTATTATTATTATTATTACTATTATTATTGTTTGTTTGTTTTATTATTTTTCTCCATTATAGCACTAATTGCCCAAAACTTGTGGCCATATTTAGCTTCTAGTTAAATATTAGTTATATCTTTTACCATCTAAAATAATTTTGTTTTATTGGAAGACATATAGCTATATTTTTTTGACAATTAAAATCACTAATCTATTTTTGTCTTGGAAGCATTCTTGCTCATTGTAAAAATGGCCAGCACCTTTATATTGTTATTTTCTTTCTGTTTATTTTGCAAACAAGATAGGAAACACTTTTTTTTTTTTGTTTTAATCTCTTTGGGCAGTAAGTTATGTAATTGGCAGTGAAGATAATTGGTGTAAATTTTATTTCTTCAATAACCTTGGTAGTAATATTAATGCTTTTAATTTCCCTACAATGTCTCAAATTCTGAGTATATACTATTATTAAAAAGTTCTTTCTTTTCTAGTATAAGTTTTAGGGTAAAAAGCGCTCACGCCCCTAAAACTCCCTTTTTTGGTTTTTGACCCTCAACTAAAAAGGGTCAAGTTTTACCCCCTTAAACAATTCTGTTTTTTGGTTTGTGACCTTCCATCCATATTCTCCGTTACATCTTAACGGAAGTCCAAAAATTCAAGAACACTGAGCTATATTCCAACCAAAAAATCCAATTCTACAGAGAACCAACACGAAATCCGAGCACATATTCTTACTCACAGTGAAGAGACGAATCAGAGTATAAATTTTGAGCATCAAATTCTTCAAGAATCATCCAAAAAAGCCTAAAACTAATGAACTACAAATCTGCCAAAAAAAAACAGTCCTAGAAACAGAAATTTTCCAAAGAAAAGTCTAGTCATATGAGACCATTACACTAAAATCCAGTTATAAACACTTGTTCACAGTTAAAAAACGCAGCTATTTGTGAAGTTTGAGGTTCAAACTCATCAAGAATCAACTAGAAATCGCAAAAGAAGAACGGACAAAAATTCTCCCAGAAAATAGTCACGAAAAACAGATTTTTCCAAGGAAAAGCCCAATCTTTTGAGACCATTACTCCTAAATCCAAATATAAGATCTTATTCTCAGTTAAAAGAAGAAGATTCCTGTAAAGTTATGTAAAGTAATATCCTAGTTCATAAAGTATAAATCAAAAAACGCAAAATAGTGAAAGTACCACAGTTCTGCCAGAAACCCTAATTTCAGTTATAAACTTTTAATTTAGGAAGATTACCAACCAAGAACTCCAAAATCAGCCAAAGTAGACATTTGTACATCTTCCTAAAGAAGAATAATCCAAGAGAAAAGCGTCCAAATCTTCAAGAACATCCCAAAATGCCCCCATTATTTGGACTTCCGTTAAGACGTAACGGAGAATATGGATGGAAGGTCACAAACCAAAAAACAGAATAGTTTAGGGGGTAAAACTTGACCGTTTTTAGTTGAGGGTTAAAACCAAAAAATGGAATAGTTTAAGGGGCGTGAGCGCTTTTTACCCTAAGTTTTATTTTAAAAATGGATTTTGGATCTAGTCAACTTTTACCAAATTTCTGCTCATAGACAAGTGTGTTTACTAAAATAAATGTGAGATTTTTAGTTTGAAGTTAAAATTGTTATATATACACATATCTAATAGATAGAGTAAAAAAAATGTTAATAATTTGGGATAAAGTTACTATTCTCCATTGTGGTTTTACCTAGGCGGTACAAGATATAAATGGAGCGTTTAGACAAAACGAGAATTTTGTACCGTTAACGAAATTTGATGAATTGAGTCATTTGGGTTTGTAGGAAGTACTCGGTCTACGTGAAGGACTTAGTTAGCTATAACATTCAAGTGAGTTTCGCAAACCGAAACTTACTGGATTTAAAGTGATTACGATATTTTTACAAAATTATTCATTTTGTTTATAAAGTTATTCATTTTGACAAATGATTCTTTTGGAAAATAGAAATTATTTATTCTTAAGAATTTGGTTATTTATCAACTGCTTTAAATTGGAGAGGTTCTCCAATGCTTGTATAAAATGTGCATTAGAATTGCCTAGGAGCAGTGCTCCAGTTAAGAATATATGATTTTTTGGAATAACCTATTTTTTCCGCAGGTTCTCTTAACACAGGTAAGTTTCAGAAAATGCTTTGATATATGAAAAATGTAATGTTTTGGAAACCCATGTGCATTGTCATGGCATATTTGAGAAATTGTGTATTTTTATATTTGGACTGGTGGACGGGTGAATATTTTGAATTAGATTTGAATATGATTATGTTGGTTGACTTTTATGTTGGCCCTTTTGATTGTGAAATTTGCATTAAAACCCCGTTCCGACCAGCTTTGATTCAGATACGATTCAAAAATGATTTGATAGCCTGAAGCGTTAGTGGATTGCTCTGTACATGGCTAGTCACCTGTGCTACGGCCTCTTCTGCTGGCGTGGAACGCATAGACTCTGGATTGTGGTACCACGTGAAGGGAGGCGTAGTATTCGGGGAGGGTTCGGCCCAACCGGTATTGCGTTTATTTGTGTGGAACATCCTTTTGTGGTGTTCGGCTGCTCTGCGGTGAGTCAGGAGGGGCTCGACGTTGGAGTTAGTCACCAGGTGCGAACTGGTAGGTGCCCCAGTTTTCGTAGTCTGATTTTGTGTTTGGGGAGGCATAAGGTATGGAAATCTAGCTCGTACTGGTGTGAGGCTGGTAATGACTTCGGGATCCGGACTTGTATCCGTTGAGCCCGACTTTGATTTGAGATCTGTTTTCGAAACTCAGGTTTAGGGGTTGCGCTGATGTGTCATGATTCTCTAAGACTTCCCGGTTGCGCCTCTACCTTTCATGTGTTTTTGCATTTGATTTTAACACTCGATGGAAAAAATAGATTTGTTTGCATTGAGTATATTTTTGAAAAGCATACCCTTGCATTCCCTAACAGATATTTGAAAATACACTGGCACACACACTAACTCATTGAGTTTTCTGGCTCACACGTGTTTTTTATGACATGTTTTCAGATAAGCTGGTCCATAAAATTTGCTTAGTAATCTCATGACACTATCTTCAGAGCTTGGGGAATTTATTGGCATATACTATTATACTTTTGGAAACATTTATGTATCAGATCTACCTATGAGAATTACGTATTTCAGTTATTTTCCATGTAATAATGAACTCTTTTGCATTATGTATTTATTATTTTATCATCTTTGCATCCAAGCAATTGAGATTGTGTATATGTTAGTGCCGAGAGGCACACATACACCCTACTCAGCCGCAGTGGACCCCAGCGGAGGGGTTGGGGTGTCACAGATATTCCCATTTGTTACTTTCTAATCATGATTGAGTTTCGTACAAATTTTGTTATTACATGGTCTAATCTTGCTGATGTTTGCATGGAAGCTGGTGATCTTAACAAGGTTTTGTAGTATTACAGGGAAGTTGTGAAGCTGAAGTTGCACTTTTTAGATCCATACTGGGATATGGAAACTGCACCAAAGGAATTGAGGATAAGAGGGGTGATTCTTACATGTAAAAAAGCATCTAGAAATGTAGCTGAGGGTTTGCTAGCGCATGCACATAATGAAAGGAAGGTGGCTGTGATTGAACATAATTGTGGAACCCAACTTGTTGCAAGGAGTGAAATTATTCAATAATTGGCCATGCCTCTAGCAAAATTAGCATTGCTCCTAGAAGGTTCTCCGCAAACATCTGGTGTTATACCTGTTGTACTTGAGCTTTTGGAGGTACTAAAAACAGACTTTTACCATCCTGAATTAAGTGGAGAGAAAACAATTCAAAATGCAATCATAGAAGTGATTGCAATAAGGGGTGAAAATGTCAAACTCAGAAAGGGTTTTACTATGTCAACACCTTCATCCGATGTCATCTCAACATCTCTCCATACAGGCCCACAACCGGGTGGGGGTCGAATTGCTGGACTTTTGCCCCTCGAAGTGGAGGATGAAAATGTTTCATTGTACGTTTTCCATAGTGATGGATCAGAACTAGCAATGCATGTAATGACGGCTAAACTATTGTTCTTGACAAAAGAACTTGTTTCCTCTGAAACCTAGGAAATGAGCATTAAATTCTCAAACTCTAGGCAGAAGGTACATGGAAGTCTCATATGGAAGTAAATAAAATGGTTGAAGGAAGGCTGGGAAAGTATTTTGAAGAAGTTGCTTTAATGGAGCAAAAATTTATTGTAAATGTTTCACTATATGTGAAGACGTTATTGAATAACCCATCTAAGGAAGTTGGCTCACCAGTGAAGATTAGAAGCTTTGTAAGAATGGAGGTTGTCCATCCTGGTTTGACAGGGCAATTTTGTCCCAGAAAACATAAGGAAAAGAAAGTTGAGACACTACAATAAATGGCATTGGGATCTGTAGTGAAGGTTTTTACAGTTTCGAGTAGTCTTAATTATTTCCTTACTAGGCAGAATAAGTCTCAGTGCGAAACTATCTGCTCTAACTTCGTTACTTTGGGAAGGTGGATTCCAACAACTACTCATGTGGTTGCTAATTATACATTTGTACTTGTAAGAAAACATGGTTCTCATACTAAGTACAAAGCAGAATTCCAAGAAGTGGGTCATGAATGTTATATGGCTATTTTGGTTGCTAATAATGAATATTTTGGGGAGGGCATTAAACCACTGGAGCTTGGTGATGTTTCATTTCTTCAAGAAGTTGTTGATGTTGTTGGTTACCCTTAAGGAAGGGATAACATTCCCGTTACAAAAGGATGTGCGTTCAAAGTGGAACCGACACAATATGTACACAGTGCCACCCAACTATTGGCAATACAAAGTGAAGCACCCGACCAGTTACTCTATGGAATTACTCAAAAAAGGTATAAGCATGAGGATCCAAAAGGATTTACTGCTCCTGCAAAAAAGATTGAGAACCGGTCCTCTTTGGAAATAAATGGACAACCAAGAGATGACATCATATATGTCTTTGATCCAGGAAAATTTTAAAAGTAGTTAGAGGCCTCATCCATAAACTACGGAAGTGGTGTAATAATTCTCTTTCAGACTTGAGGACAAGTCTGATTTCAAGGATTGGGGAGTGTCATAACCTGCAAAAATGAAGGAGAATGAGTAAGTTCCAGATTTGAAAAATGAGGAAACCTTTAAATCATCTTTAAGTCTTTTAATTAGGAACTGTCGTTTTGGCCAAAACGACGTAGTTCCATTTAGGGCACTTTCAGCATTAGAAATCAAATTGGGGAAATGAGTTTGTTTTCTGATGCTACTGCTGGGCTGCTCTCATTTGAGGAAATGGAATATTCAATGTGAGCTGTTGATGAATTTCAGTGATGTCAAAAATGCATAGCTGGAGGTAGAGGATCAACTTCGAGATTCCAATCCTACCTATAAATAGAAGGATGTTGCAATGAAGAAAATGAGCAGATATTGTTACCCAAAACAGTGGCAGCAACCAAGGTTGTCAAGATCGTAATTTTGACTCGGAACGGACGGGGTTTCAAAAATCGTAAACACGAGGATCGTAGCACGGATCGGAAGATCCGACAAAACTATTAAAATAATATTTTAATGATAAATTTAAACCAATAGAACTAAAAAATTGAAATTAAAACACAAACTAATAAGTGATAGACTTAAAAAACAAACCAATCAACTAGATAAATCAACTTCTCCTAATGCCTCAAAAAATGCAAAATACCGAAGAACAAGAAAACCGACTTATGTACGCCTTGAAACTTAAGAATCTAAGTCTAAACTTGGAAAACTTCATCAAATTACATTACTTCAATTTAAACTACATTAGCACTAATTTTTTCTACATTTTATCAGATCTCTTCTTATTTTCTACGATAGTGTATTATAGAGAAAATTCAGACATCACGAGAAAAACATCGAATTCAGTCCCGGAACCATTTAGGAGCAGTCAATTATGAGATCATAAATTCCTAATAACCACAAATAAACCAATTCTCAGTGTGCAACACATAATTTCTGCAACAATCTATTTATTAGGCATAAAAAACATGATAAAAAAGTAAAAAAAAAGAAAGAGAGAGAGAGAGACTTTATTGGATCATATTGGATCGTACGATCCTACGATCTTACGATCTGGATCGTACGATCTTTACGATCCAACTCTCCAGCGATTTTTAGCACGATTTAACTCGATTTATACCCTTTGGATCGTACGATTTTACGATCCAACTCGCGATTTTGACAACCTTGGCAACAACCATTCTTTCTCCCTGGTATTCCTCTCTTTGGAATTTCTTTCTCCCTTATTCATTTCTTCTTCCCTCTTGGATTCTGCAATTTTATTCTTCTGTATCTCCCTCCACCATTTCTGTTTTGTTGCTGAGTGGAGCTGCGCTATTGCAGGAACATTGGCTAGCTTGGCAGTTTTGGATCTTATCAAGAGTTTGCTTCCTAACTCTAATTTAGATTATGTGTGACATTTAAGTTGAAGGGATGTGATCCTTAATTATTGCTTATGATAATAGAGTAATGGATAATCAGTTGATATGTAATGACATTTGATTAGTTTGGTTAATTATATATATATCAGTATTATTACTCTCTATTGCTTTGTTTAATTGGATTGATGAATGATTGAAGTCATTTAACTGCTTTGTTAGTAGATTGAGTCTGTGAGCTTTGTCAATCTTTTGGGACATGACAAGGTTCCCGGACTTGTATCAACATTTTCACAGTTTATTCGCGGTATAAAATCCGCAGTCCTTTTCACACTCACTAACAAGGCATTATCTCACTCTTCAGTCCATCTCCCCCATCAACAAGGTTTTTCTTCTTCTTCTTCTTCTTCTTCTTTCTTTTTTCTTTGAAGGAATTCTTTTTTAATTTAGATTAATTAGGGAGAAAGAGGAACTTCTTGGGGGTGAGAAGGAAACCTTAGTCAATTTTGGATTTGGGTTTTTGGATAAAATCATTTTCTTTGAGTTTCTTTAATTTTGAGTTTTATTTTTGAGACTCTGAGATCGATACATGTGGAGGATAAGCTGGAATTTCCATTCGTGATTTTGATGGTATACTCTCCTCTCATTTCCCCTGCAATGATTTTATTTATTTATTTACTTTAACTTTAAATCTGGAATTGTGTTTCTATTGGATGAATTTGCTTCCCAAAATTAGTGATTCTATATTTTTCAAAAATGTTCTTGCAATGAATTTTGTGGAATCTGGTAATTTACGATCTTTTTTTTTTTTTTTTTGTTGATCTGGGTTTGGAGATTTGATAGACTTTTGTTTTAAGGCTATCTTGTGGATATTGCCATGTCATAACGTGATTTTAGTGCTTGATCTGATTGGTGTAGTTGACTTATATTGATTTTATTTTTTATCTAGAGGATGTACAAAGTGAGTATCAATTTCACTTTTTGTTAAGCTAAGTAAATTTCGAGGATGAATCTTTTGTTTGAGTGTAGAATATGAAACCGCGAACGAAAATCTGGATATGGAATGTTGTGGAGACAAGTTTGATCTGTAGAGGGTAGTTGATTTCTAATTGTTAGAATAGCAGCATCGGAGGTAAACTCTACAAACATTTGTAGTAGATTCTCCATCTTGGATTTCGCATCTTGAGAACCTTTTAGCAAATAAATTGATGATCGTGGCTGCTTAGAGGATGTGCAGAACAAGTACCAGGTTGTTTGGTAAGCAAGTGAGAAAGTTTGATCAAAATGAGGGTATACTTGTCAAGGAATATGTTGGTTCGAGCATCAATTTGGAGTAAATGTGACTCAAAAAGGCAAAATTGTGTGAGGAAGTGAGTATTAACCTTTTCCTTCCCATGTTTGTATAAGTTAGCCATGCTATTTTACATTTTAGCCCGTAGTTGAGCTACATCTGCTTCAACCTTGTTACTCCATCAAACACTACCAGTTGTCAATTAGTGTGAAAATACTTATAATTGTGAAAAGGCATATTTGATTACTCATATACTCTTCACAATTGCTTAGTGTGAGAATATTTATAATTGTGAAAAGGCATATTTGAGTACTAATATCCTCTTCACAATTGCTAGCATAGGTTTTGGATCCAATGTAGAACAGATGTTTTATCTGCATATGCAAAACACATTTTCAGCAAATAGATGAGTTTATCTGACAAAGGATTTTTTTGTCAGATGAACATTTATTATTGGACTTGTAGGTACATTTCATAATTGTATGGAGAACAATGTATTCTCAATCATTAGTTCAAAAATCAATGGTTGAAATGGTGTTCTGCACGTGTTGAAAAAACACTTGTTCCACACTGGATCTGTTCCACTAAGATAGTCCTGAAATATGAAACAACAGCAACCAAGCCTTAATCCCAAAAGATTGGGGTCGGCTATCCTGCAATATGAAACCCCGAACGAAATTCTGGATATGGAATGGTTTCAAATCAGACCAAAATTTTAAAACTGCTTTTGAGGTTGTTGTCAGAATACTGGGAATTTGGAATCAATTGCGTTTTTTTTTTCAAGTTGCAGGCTACTAGAATTATTGGCTAAAAGATGGACTAAAATAGTTTTTCGGACATTTTTGCCCTTATAGTTGGGTGAATCCCTTATACCAGCAGGGGGTAAGATAGTCATTTAACACCCTCAATTTGGAGGTTTAGGGTTTTTATCCCCAAAATTCTAGGAGTAAATCATTTTCCAAAAGTTAATAGAGTTTTCTAAATTAGTGGGTTTAATGATTTGAGGGCTTTGGAGTCCAAATGAAAATGAGGGTTTGGAAGGCTTTTGAAATGAAATTTTTTAGTGTTCTAGTCATGGTTTCAAAAGAGAAGAAAGGTAGTTTGTCAAACTATTATATATATGTAACATAACTCATTTTTAGGCTGTGTTACTTCCTTTATTTGATTAGTGTAGCTAACTCCATAACATCATGTTTCCTGAAGATTAATAGAATCACAGTTTGGTATGCATCTCAATTAAATGGTGTGACAAAATTTGGTTTAGAGACAAGTTTAATCTGTAGAGGGTGGTTGATTTTTAATTATTAGAAGCATTGGAGGTAAACTCTACAAACATTTGTAGTAGATTCTTCATCTTGGATTTCGCCTGTTTAGAACCTTTTAGTAGATAAATTGATGCTTAGAGGGTGTGCAGAAGAAGTGCCAATTTGTTTGGTTAGCCAAGTGAGAAAGTTTGCTCAAAATGAGGGTATACTTGTCAAGGAAAATGTTGGTTAGAGCATCAATTTGGTGTAAATGTGGCGGCACAATTGAGGGCAAACTTGTCTAAAGAAGAGAGTAGTAACCTTTTCCTCCCATCTTTTATAAGTTAGCCTTGCTGTTTCACATTTTTGCCTCTAGTTGAATCACATCTGCTTCAAGCCCTTTACTCCATCAAACACTACCAGTTGTTAAACAGTGTGAGATGACTTATAATTGTGGAAAGGCATTTCTGAATACTCATATCCTCTCCACAATTGCTAACACAAATTTTGGATCCAATGTAAAACATGTGTTTTGTCCACATGTGCGAAATACATTTCAGCAAATGTATGAGTTGAACTGACAAAGGAATTTGTTGTCAGATGAACTTATGGACTTGTAGGTAAAGTTCACAAATGTATGGAGAACAAGGTGTTCTCAGTCTTGGTCCAAAAGTCAATGACTGGGATAGTGTTTTGCAATTGTTGAAAAAACACATGTTCCGCATTGGATCTAGAATAGTTAGTTTATAAGTTTACGGAGAATACTTTTTGTCAGATTGTCAGATGAACATATGTTATGAATTTGTAGGTTCAATTCATAATTATACATAGAACAATGTGTTCTCAATTGTTGGTTCAAAAGTCAATGGTCGGGATGGTATTCTGCACGTGTTGAAAAAAGCACTTATTCCGCACTGTACTTGGAATTGTTTGCATATAATTTTCAAGATTGGCTGCATCTTTTTACCTTTTTTTTTTTTTATAGCAGATCGAGTGACCTGGGCAAATAATCCCAAGATTTATTGTGTCCAATTGAATTCTCATAGGAAGCACACAACTCTACTTATTTATAAACTGCTAATTTTTAATCAATACTTTATTTCTGCCCTTTATCACCCTTCTTGTCGCCTGCTGAGAACCTTTTAGTAGATAAATTGATGATTGTGTCTGCTTAGAGGATGTGCAGAATAAGTAACAACTTGTTTGGTAAGCCAAGTGAGAAAGTTTGCTCAAAATTGGGGTATACTTGTCAAGGAAAATGTTGGTTTGAGCATTAATTTAGGGATAGTTCTGATATGGAATAGGTCCATTGGATTATGTGGTTCAAAATTTGCTACATTACTATACAATTAAGAGAAAGTCAATTATGTGATGGCGTGACTAATTTTGGATCACAAGGTTCATGTAAACCTGATCCATATTAGAATTTTCCTTAATTTAGAATAAATGTGGCTCAATTGAGGGCGCAATTGTCGAAAGAAAATAGTAGTAACCTTTTCCTCCCATGTTTGTATATGTTAGCCAAGCTGCCTTATTTGAGTTGCATCTGCTTCAAACTCGTTACTCCATCAAACACTACCCGTTGTCAATTAGTGTGAAATACTTATAATTAGGGGTGTTCATGAAAAAGTGAAACCGACCAAATCAAATCGATTCAAACCGATTTTTCTGTTTAAGCGGTGCATTAGAATGTTTTCGATTTGGACTAAATTAAAACTGAACTTTCGGTTTGATTTAATTTTTTTTTATAATTCAAACCGGACCAAATCGAATAATATATATATATATATATATATATCTGTGTGTGTGTGTGTGTGTGTGTGTGTTAAAGACTTCTTTTGTGTGTGTACCTCTTTTGTAATAAAACATATTGAACTTCTTATTTATAACATGACAAACAAGTAATTTTGTGTGTGTGTGTGTGTTAAAGACCTCTTTTGTAATAAAACTGTGTGTGTGTGTGTGCGTGTGTTAAAGACCTCTTTTGTGTGTGTACCTCTTTTGTAATAAAACATATTGAACTTCTTATTTATAACATGACAAACAAGTAATTTTTGTATTTTTTTTTCTTTTTTCCACATAAAATAATTTTTCGGTAATTTGTTTGAAGTTAAAGAATCAAGATCAAGAATACATGTTTCATTAATTTTTTTTTTTTTTTTGGTTGCGTTTAAATTGTGAAAAACAATAGACATATTTCTTTATATTTTTAGTAACTAGGTAATCATATAAAAAAATGTTTTATTTTACTTTATAATGAAGTTCAAGAATCAAGAATTTATATTTCATTATTTTGATTTTGATTGTGTTTAACTTGTACTTTTATATTTTTAGCAGTTAAGTAATTATATAAAAAAAATTATGTTTACTTTATAATCAATATATTTTGTATCTCCCGAAAATCGAATAATCAAACCAAACCGAAACAAAATGAATGCATCGGTTTGACATTTTGAATGGTTTGGATTGGTTTCAAATTTTCAAACCGAGTTTTTCGATTTAGTTTAAGAAATGTGTAAAATCGAACCAACCCGAACCATGAACACCCCTATTTATAATTGTGAAAAGGAATGTCTGAATGCTCATATCCTCCTCACAATTGCTAGCAAATATTTTGGATCCAGTGTAGAACAGATGTTTTGTCTGCACGTGTTAAACACATTTCAGCAAACGAATGATTTGATCTGGTAGAATTTTATTTTTGGTCAGATAAAAATCTGTTATGGACTTGTGGGTATAGTTTATAACTGTACGGAGAACAAGGTATTCTCAATCGCTAGTTCAAAAGTCAATGGTTGGGATGATGTCATGCACTTCTTGAAAAAATATCTGTTCCGCACTGAATTTTAAATAGTTAGCATAAATTAAGTATATTTTCAAGACTGACATCTGTTTGCATTTTGTATAGCAGATCAAACATTGTGATATGGGCAAATAATCCTAAGATTTCTTGTTTGTGTCCAACTGAATCCAATAGGAGGCATATAATTAGTGTTGTAAAAGACGGGTTAGTCAGCCGATTAGTCTGTTCCAAACTTACTAGAAATTCTTCAAATTGGGGTAGAAAATTTGTTCGGCCAAAAGTCAGTCCTAGTCGGTAAATTTTTTGTTGACTTTTTAAAAAAAAAAATTACTTTTCTAATTATAATTTATTAAAGAATTTATTTTTCCTTATGTGTATGTTTTTTCCAATGAGATGAATAGAGAAGGAAGAGAGTAATTTTTAAAAGAGACTAGGTTTGATCCCTGCGCGATGCGCGGTTGTATTTCTAATTTGTATCTCTTTTGATGATGTCGTACATGTTTTTTAGGTTGCATATTGTTTAGAGATATAACTGAAACTGAAAAACATGTTAATATGTCTCAAAATAATTTAGATAAGATGTAATAATTATACTTTTTTATTCATTAACTTGCTAACAGTCTTTTTGTCTAAGAACAAAACCATCATCAATATTATTTTTTTCTAGAAAACAAAATAGCCTTCATATTTTATATTTGTTCTACATATGATATAAAATATATATTTAAATGAAATAAATATAACAAAATACAAAAAACGATCCTCAAAGAAGCTTAACCTACATTTTTTCCCTTCTGCCACTAAAGAGCTACTTAGCACCCCCTTTTCCCGTCAATTTTTTCTTGCGCCCATTGATGCACAAAATCCTAACAAGTGAACTAGTGTCCAGTTGAGTATATAAGTAAGACAAATGTCGTTCCCACAGAAACTATAATTAAGTACCAAAATTGTTTATTATCCTAATTTAGACCTACAAATATTTTCTAGAGTTTTACTAACTAATGCTTAAAATTAAATAACAACTAAATTAAACAAATAAGAAAGAAGATATCAAATAATGAGAGAAAGGTTGATTAGGACATTGATCCAACTTGTTTTCCCAATGATTAGTTTAAAAGATTCCCTTTTTAATGTGTCAAATTCCCTTAAATTTGTCCTAATTCATTAACGGTAAAATTCCCTAATCTAGGTTTTATTCAATTCTTTGCAATAAACCCCCTAATCTCGGTTAACAAAAACCATATGTCTATGTGAAATTGATTAATGAGACAGCATTAACGATTTATGAAATTCCCCAATTTCAATCCCCGTAGTTATCTACTTTTGAAAACCGCTCAATAGAAACCGAATCTATTCCTAGTCAGTTTTACTACGAGTTATTATTACTTAGTTCCTAATTAATTACTTCACCTTCCGGTCCTTCGCAATTAAATTATGAGATCATGTATAAAGTGATCAAATCCATACAAGCATTAAACACACCATAAAAATAATTAATAAAATAGTGATTAAGGGAATATTGAACACAATATTAAGGGGGAAATAATAAATTAAATCATTGTTCCAACAAAGTTTTCACAAGCCTAATCAACTAGAAAATTTAGCGAATCATCATATATGAATCAACCATGACAATTAATTTAGACATAAGAAAAATTACGAATCAAGAAAATAATAACAAGAGGTAAGTTTTAGATTACAACTTGATGTCGAAATTATATGAGATGGTGATGAAGTGATGATGCAGTGATGATTGGTGGTTGGTGACGTGATGATGATGATGATGATGATGAGTTGGAGCTCCTTTGGCTGCTTTTTGCGGCTGCCTTTTTTTCTTTTATTTTGCGCGGCTGCTTTGTGTGTCTGATTGGTGAGTCCTCCTTTAGGGCTTCACTGCTTTCTTTTTATAGATGGTTAAGGCGGTGATTCCCCTTTTCCTTCTTAGCTTTTTGTTTTTGTGGCACAAGACCCATAGTTTTTGTTTCCTATTATATCTCTGACTTTGTTTCCAATTAATAAATTTTCCTACAAAAACAAATCTAAGAAAATATAATATAATCCAAAAATAAAGATTCTTAATAATATGTTTCTATTTAACATATAAAAATACCTAAAATATGTATATCAAATCAAAATAAATATATTACGAATTTAATATCAAATCGACTCTAAAATATGGAAATATAATATTCTTTAGGTAAAAACGAAGTGAAAAGTAGTATATTTTATATAGAAAATATGAGTTTATCAACTACCCCCAACTTAGCATTTTGATCGTCCTCGATCAAAGAAAACAATTCATGAAGATCTCAAACAAAAAGTTTTATTAATATTACTACCAATCTTGCGAGTCTGTAAGCAAGTATCATCAGCTATAGTCTTAGAAAAGTTCAATCAATGTATGACAAATAGGATTCCAAGGCTAATAAAATCTAGACAAGAAAAACTTGTTTTTGAAAAAGTGAATCTTTGATTTACAATGACAACTATACATTTGAGAATTTTGTATTTAGAATTAAACAAATAAACATTCATTCTTCACACATCCTCTTATCGTATTTTTAATCTATGGGTACCCTTTTTCAATGTGCATTCGGTTCGGCTCGTAGATATATAAAACTAAAGAAAGAATATGTGACATCATTCAATATATATACTTTTTCTTCTAATTTACATATGATATTTGGGGCACCAGTGAATGTGAACATTTTTATTGAACGCTTATTGGTGTGCTTACTTACACATGTTCATACTCTTGGTAAAATCCATTGATTTTGCTGGTTTTCATTTGCCAACTTATAAAACCCAAGAGCAGAGAAACATTGCCCAGCAAATATCCAAAATGTCTCAAACCCACGACCTTACCCTAGGGTGACCATGGGGGATCGCAGGTAGGGGTGTCAAATGAGTCTATTGAGCCCATAATTTTGGATCCAGACCCAGACTCACCAAAAAAATATTTGAGTCCAAATCCAATTATATTGGGTCTGGACCTTTTCACTTAAGGTCCAAATCCAACTATGTTAGGTTTGGATGAGTCTGGATCTAAACAGAGTATATATCTTTGATAAATAAAAATAAAAGTATGTTTTATGATTTTTGTTAAGAGGATTACCAAATATGTTGTAGTAAATATATTATAACACAAACAAAAAATTAATTCTCTAATTTTCATATTTTCTCACTTCAATTTCCGGTTTTTAATTCTACATAAAAAAACAATTACCATGAAGTAATATATTTTTCTGTCTCATTTTATGTTTACTGCACTGTCCAGTATTAATTTTTCCAGTGCAAAATTTCAGTGCAGAAATTATTTTTTCCCAGTTCAGAAAATAATTTTTCCAGTGTAGAAAATAATTTTTCCAGTGCAGAATTAATTTTTCCAGTGCAGAATTTCAGTGCAGAAATTATTTTTTCCAGTTCAGAAAATAATTTTTCCAGTGCAGAATTAATTTTTCCAGTGCAGAATTTCAGTGCAGAAATTATTTTTTCCAGTCCAGAAATTATATTTCATTTTACTAGAAAAGTATCTAACGTAATTAAAATTGAATTTGGACCTAACATAATTTTAGTGAGTTTGAGAGAGATCTTCCATTTTGGTCATCAACATAGTTTCGGGCTGCCAATTTCATCCTTTTTCTTTTTTTTAACTTTTCACATCCCCAATATATTTTCAAACAGCCACTTTCATCCTTTTTAACTTTTTTCAGCCACTTTCATCCCCAATATATTTTCAAACTGCCATTTTCATCCCTAATATATTTTCAAACAGCCACTTTCATCCTTTTTAAAGTGGTTGTTTGAAATTTTTTGGGGATGAAAGTGGCTGTTTGAAAATATATTAGGGATGAAAGTGGCTGAAAAAAGTTAAAAAGGATGAAAGTGGCTGCCTGAAACTATGTTGATGACCAAAATGGCTATTAATTCTGTTATTTGTTTGGGCCATAATGAGTCTTATTGGGTCTAGTGAGTCTTATTGGGTATTTTAAATCCATTATTACTTACTTTGATAATCCATGAGTCCAAACCTAATTAGATTTGGGTATAAAAAAATGAGTCTAGATCCAAATCAGATATGTTGGGCCTGGACCTGAGTCTGGATCCTTGGGCACAATTGACACCCCTAATCGCAGGTGTGACAAGCTTTGCTTTGATCACTTGACATAAATACCATTAAACACATATGGAATATATACTTTTTCTTTTTCTTTTTTTTTTTTTCTTTTTTATTTTATTTATCGAAGAGGTCTTTATTTTTCGTTAGGAACATATATTCACAAGTCAGACTAAATGCACATTAAATAAGGGTACCTAGTGATTAAATCGCAATTAGATAAGGGTTATCTTAGAAAGTCTAAAAATCTAATTCAAAATAAAAGATTCTATAATGTATAGGTCATAAATGTTTTGAAGAAAATATTATTTTATTTCTAAGATATCATTAGCAAAGGAATCCCAAAGTGTCAAATTTGTCAATCACATTCTAATCCATATGAAATTTATCATCTTAACATAGCTCACAGAATATCAAGAGAGGTCGCAATCTTGTATATTTTTTATTTTTTATTATATATAGCACATAAATGTGAAATTTCAAAAAAAATAATCATGCTCTGAGATAAACATAAAAGTAGTCTCTACCCCCCAACTTTAACATAAACATTGTCCTCAATGTGCTAAAAGAAAACAAAAGGGAATAAAGATACTTAGCTGGAAGTGTGCCAAGAAGTCAATTGAAGAAGTATCCCAATGGAGTAAGCTTGTACCCTTGGAAAGAAAAACGGATGTATGGCGAAATCTTCCTACAAAGTCAAAACGAAATAATAATAATAATTAAAAAAAAAAAACAGAAAAATTGACGAAATGAATAAATAAATAAAACATAATTTTTTTTAAGGGAAAAACGAAATAAATAAAAAAAAATATTTTTTCTTTTTTTTTTTAAGGGAAAACGAAATAAATAATTTTTTTTTTAATAATAATAAAAAAAAACTATAGTAATTATAATTTCAAAATAACTAAAAATAAAAAGTGTAGTTCTCGTTTATAGTCTCGAGCTTGACTTCCTTTAATGGTTATTCTTTTGGAGAGGGGTCGAGAACCCATTCCTAATCCTTCAAATTGTTGGATGGAATGCCCTCCAAATATTCCGTAAGGCGTTGTCCACTGACAGTAAACCTCTTCTTATTGTTGTCTTGAATCTCAATGGCTCCGGAGGGATAAACATGTGTGACTTCGAAAGGGCCCGACCACTTTGATTTTTCTTTTCCTGAAAATAATCTTAAACGAGAATTAAATAGCAAAACATTTTGACCCATATGAAATTTATTAGGCTCCTTATCCTTGTTAGATAGTAACTTAGTCTTCTCTTTCTTTTCTCTAAGTATTGTCACCAATTGATCTTCTCCTAACTCATCTAACAAGTATGATATTATTGGAGATAAAATTTTATCAGCACCTAAGAGTATAGACTTAAGATTGGAAGATAGAGCTTTGAATTCTAATTTCCAAGGAGGCTCATCAATTTTATTCTCATTCCTAGGTTCTTGTTTAGCTTCCAAAAGTTTATCATCCTCATTTAATTCTTGTTTTTCATTGTCTACTGCAATATGATTAATTATATTGTGTTCAATTGATTCACTAGTCTTCTTATTCGGAACACAATTAGCCACTATTACATCTTTGGTGCTCACAGAAAAACAAGATTTATTTTCTTGGGGATGTTTAATTGATTGATTTATATTAAATGTGACACTTTCATCCCCAACCCTTAATATTAGCTCACCCTTATATACATCAATTAGAGTTCTCCCAGTTGCTAAGAAATGTCTTCCTAATAGCAAGGGCATATTAACATCTTCCTCCATATCTAGAACCACGAAGTCTACGGGGAAAATAAATTTATCAACTTTGACTAAAACATCCTCCACTACCCCTCTAGGATACTTAATAGATCTATCTGCCAATTGAAGGGTAATTATGGTATGTTTTAATTCTCCTAAACCTAAACGCTTAAAAATAGAATATGGCATTAAATTGATGCTTGCTCCTAAATCACATAAAACATCTTTAAAAAATAAATCACCAATATGGCAAGGAATTATAAAACTACCAGGATCTTTGAGTTTTTGTGGTAATTTATTTTGAAGCACAGCTGAACATTCTTCATTTAAGCAAATTTTCTCACAATCTTGCAGCCTCTTTTTACTAGATAAAATGTCTTTTAAAAATTTAGCATATTTAGGCATTTGAGAAATTGCTTCAACAAAAGGAAGATTAATCTCCAATTTTTTAAATATTTCTAATAATTTCTTAAATTGAGGATTAGGGGGTTCAACCACTTGAGGAAAAGGTAAAGCTTTATAATCGACTTTTACATTAAGGTATTTATCTTTCTTTTCTCTTTTCTTATTTGAGATTGATGACTTAGACTCTACAGAAGCATTAATATTTAAATCTTTTTTATCCTCAACTTCTTCAATTTCTTTTGCTTCTTTTATCTCATCCCGACTTATTATAGTTATGGCTTTGCAATCTTTAGGGTTGACTTCCGTATTACTAAGCAATGATCCTTGAATCCTATTACTTAACAAATTAGCCATTTGTCCTAATTGAGACTCTAAGTTTTTAATAGAAGCTTCTTGGTTTTGAAATCTCGTTTCAGCACTAGTTATGAACTTTGAAACCAAGTCTTCTAAATTAGGCTTTCTCTCGGGTGTGGGAAGAAAACCAGGTGGTGGTGAAGGTCTCACATTTTGATTCAAATTAGGATTCGGATTTTGACTCCAAGAAAAATTAGGATGATTTCTCCACCCAGGATTATAGGTATTAGAATAAGGATTGTTTATCCTAGGGTTAGGACCTACATAATTAATTTCATCATGAAAATTAAGGTTAGAAGAATTATTATGCGGACAATTTACGTTATAATGATTACCACCACAACTTCCACAATTTACTTGATTTCCAATTCCTAAATTATTAGAGATTAATGCTAATTGGGCCAAAATAGTTTGAGTAACATTAATTCCATTAGCACTTCCCTTTATGAGAGGATTACTACGTTCATTATTACTTTCGTTTCCACTAGATGTAATAATTCCCAAGCTTCATCTGGTGGTTTACCTATTATACTACCCCCCACTTGCTGCATCAATCATATTTTTAGTGGGCTCATTCATGCCATTATAAAATATTTGGATTTGCATCCAGAATGGGACCTCGTGATGTGGACACTTTCTTAAATTTTCCTTATATCTTTCCCAAGCTTCATATAAAGTTTCCCCAACTTCTTGACTAAAATTAGTTATCTTATTCCTTAACTTCATGGTTTTAGCTGGTGGAAAATTCTTATTTAGAAATTTAGAGGCTAATTGATTCCAAGTAGTTATTGAGCCAGAGGGAAGAGAATTTAACCAAGCCTTAGACTTATCTTTTAGGGAAAAGGGAAAAAGTCTTAATCTTATAGCATCGTCACTTACCCCATTTTGCTTAAAAGTGTCACAAATTTCCAAGAAATTAGATATATGAACATTAGGATCTTCATTAGGCAAACCATAAAATTGAACACTTTGTTGCACCATTTGAATTACAGCAGGCTTAATTTCAAAATTATTAGCAGCTATGGCAGGTCTTAAAATAGCATGATGAAAGTCATCTACCTTAATAGTAGCATAATCTCTAAGAGTTTTAGGTGGTTCTTGATTATTAAAAGCAATATCATTAATACCATCATTCGCCATTTTAATATCTTTTTCTTTATTTTTAGATTCCTTAACTAGCCTCCTATTTTGTCTAACAATAACTTCCGAATCAGGATAAAATAACAAAGGTTTATTATAGCTTCTAGTTTGCATGCAAAAATAAGTTCAATCAAAGAAATAAAATAAATAAAAATAAAAAACAACAAGAAATTGAAAGAGAATAATATTAAATAAAAACAAAGAGATCAAAAATTCTTCTTACCCCTCATTTGTTGTAAGAAGACACAAATTCTTCTTCTTACCTTATGTCTGCTTTAGAAGATTTTTCCTCCTGTCTAAGAATATATTTTATTTTTATTTTTATATTTTCTGAAAACAACAATAGAAAATATTAGTAAGACAATAAACAAATTAATAAGCAGAGAATGGTCTAATCTCAGAATTTTTAACAACTATATGATATTAATTAAATAATCCCCGGTAACGGCGCCAAAAACTTGATGCACAAAATCCTATCAAGTGAACTAGTGTCCAGTTGAGTATATAAGTAAGACAAATGTCGTTCCCACAGAGATTATAATTAAGTACCAAAATTGTTTATTATCCTAATTTAGACCTACAAATATTTTTTTGAGTTTTACTAACTAATGCTTAAAATTAAATAACAACTAAATTAAACAAATAAGAAAGAAGATATCAAATAATGAGAGAAAGGTTGATTAGGACATTTTTTTTTTTTTTTTGCTAAATAAATTATATTTCCATTAATCACAAATAGCCGAGGCCATTACAATCAAAGGAAAATCTGAAAATACAGAAAGTAACAGTTATACAATGATTTAAAAAATCACAATAACAGACAAAAGACACACCCAAGAAAACTTGGATGGTTAGGAAAAACAACTAATAAAACTAGCAAACTAAACAAATACATAATCTTCTTCTTCAAAGCATCTTCATTGCAATCCTCGAAACACAGGGACAGGAGAATATCACTTTCAACATCTTCCTTAGGGGTCGACAATTTATAGGACCATGGGCGTATCAACCGTCCTATAAATTGTCTCGGGAAGATGTAAAAAGATGATAAAGGGCCCAGATCAAGTCCGGGTTGAACACATCCTCCTAGAAAAATAGAAAAAAAATCTAGATCAGCGAAGATCTGAGACTCATCTAACCACTGCGTCTTGAATCTTGATTAGGACATTGATCCAACTTGTTTTCCCAATGATTAGTTTAAAAGATTCCCTTTTTAATGTGTCAAATTCCCTTAAATTTGTCCTAATTCATTAACGGTAAAATTCCCTAATCTAGATTTTATTCAATTCTTTGCAATAAACCCCCTAATCTCAGTTAACAAAAACCATATGTCTATGTGAAATTGATTAATGAGACAGCATTAACGATTTATGAAATTCCCCAATTTCAATCCCCGTAGTTATCTACTTTTGGAAACCGCTCAATAGAAACCGAATCTATTCCTAGTCAGTTTTACTACGAGTTATTATTACTTAGTTCCTAATTAATTACTTCACCTTCCGGTCCTTCGCAATTAAATTATGAGATCATGTATAAAGTGATCAAATCCATACAAGCATTAAACACACCATAAAAAGAATTAATAAAATAGGGATTAAGGGAATATTGAACACAATATTAAGGGAAAAATAATAAACTAAATCATTGTTCCAACAAAGTTTTCACAAGCCTAATCAACTAGAAAATTTAGCGAATCATCATATATGAATCAACCATGACAATTAATTTAGACATAAGAAAAATTACGAATCAAGAAAATAATAACAAGAGGTAAGTTTTAGATTACAACTTGATGTCGAAATTATATGAGAAGGTGATGAAGTGATGATGCAGTGATGATTGGTGGTTGGTGACGTGATGATGATGATGATGATGATGAGTTGGAGCTCCTTTGGCTGCTTTTTGCGGCTGCCTTTTTTTTCTTTTATTTTGCGCGGCTGCTTTGTGTGTCTGATTGGTGAGTCCTCCTTTAGGGCTTCACTGCTTTCTTTTTATAGATGGTTAAGGCGGTGATTCCCCTTTTCCTTCTCAGCTTTTTGTTTTTGTGGCACAAGATCCATAGTTTTTGTTTCATATTATATCTCTGACTTTGTTTCCAATTAATAGATTTTCCTACAAAAACAAATCTAAGAAAATATAATATAATTCAAAAATAAAGATTCTTAATAATATGTTTCTATTTAACATATAAAAATACCTAAAATATGTATATCAAATCAAAATAAATATATTACGAATTTAATATCAAATCGACTCTAAAATATGGAAATATAATATTCTTTAGGTAAAAACGAAGTGAAAAGTAGTATATTTTATATAGAAAATATGAGTTTATCACCCATTCTCTAATTACTCCTTTCAAGAAGCTTATTTTGGGAACCTTTAAGAGCCATTATACCTGCACAAAAAAAAATGTTCACCCTCTATAGTGTATTAAATGTTATCCATCCTCATTCTCAAACAAATAAAAGTAAGAAAATAATTATATAGCAAACAAAACAAAGCAAGGAAATAATTACATAGAAAAAAAAGGCAAGAAAAGAATTGAATCAAGTATCAAGATTTTCTATTACCCATGTTTTTCAGGTGGCAAACTCTCTATCTTCAATCAACAAAAACATGTTCTGGAAATTGAGACACATATTCTCTTAACTTGGCACTTGAAAATTAATTTGTCGCTAAACAAAATTATTATATGTTTGTTCATAAATATATAAATTAATATATCAAGTGAAAACATTAATTGCATTATTTAAAAAAATGAATTTCTTACCTATTAAAACCAAGAAGATGACATATTTGCTCATATCATTTCTCTATTTATAAGAAGAAAAAACTCTTCAACTTTCCTAACCGACAAAACAATAACAATAATAATGACAATAAATAAAATATATAAACTCTTAGACTTTTTGGTTTCCCGAAAAAGTTAAAAGTTACTTTCTTAGAGAAATTAAAAAACCATTTTTTGAAAGATTATTTTTTATTTAAATAGTCATTATAGTTTGTTGTTTATAATATGAAATGTCATTTCTTTGAAAAAAGAATGGTTTTTTTAAACCTATTTTTTATATTATATTTTTAACTATTAGAGTTTTTATTGTTATAGAATATCAAGAGTCTTTCAGTAGGGAAATAATAAAGTATTGGAAACTGATCTTTTCTTTTTCTTTTTTAGTTGATCAAATCCAATTTTTCTTTTTTCATATTTGAGTTGTTGATTCTTAGCTTTTTCATATTTTTTTTCCATCAAGAAGATTATTTTGTTTCTTCCTCATTTTTATTCAGTAATCATTGTATTTTTTTACATTCTTTACATTTTCTTCTGCATTCATGTTAACGTGTAATCATGATAAAAAAACATTTCCGACTAATCTTCCACAAATAATTTATATAGAAATTTATATAAAATATTAATTTTATTTAAAAAAAAACTCATTCAACTTTTTCATTTAAAAAGAATCAACAATAAATAAATATAATTATTATAATAAAAGTTACAAAACTTTTCTACTTCATACATTAATATAACTAATGAACTAAATAAATATAATTACTATAATAAAAGTTACAAAACTCTTCTACTTCATTCATTAATATAACTAATGAACTTTATAAATATGTAGTTGTAGCCATTAGCTATAGAAATGTTCTCAAGTTTTTATCTCCATAACAACTTAAAATTAGAGTTGAAGATTATAGCTAATGGAGAAGTAATTTTAAAGAGTAAATTAATGATAAAGTTGCCACATGGAAGTTTCTAATTGGTCCACATCCCACAAAACGCCACATGTCACATCATGAAGCTTCTACCTCAACTTTGCCTAACTTTATATATTATAGATTTGATTGCGTGGTTATGTTATTTGGATTGACCAGTGATGAAATCTTTGAAGTTTATTGAGGCTGCCTTTTTTCATTAGCCATTTTCTGATGCCTAAATTTGGAGGAAACCTATGGAATTAAACATGTTGACTAGTATAATATATATGATAACGGAATTTTAAAAAATTCCTTATAATATAGGTAAGCCGACTAGTCACTAGTAGGTCGCCAATCTAGTGACCAGCGACTTCTACAACATTACGTATAACTCTCGTTAGTTCAAAAGTCAATGGCTGAGATATTGTCTTGAATTTGTTGAAAAAATATTTGTTCCGCACTAAATCTGAAATAATTAGCATAGATAAGTATCATTTTCAAGATTGTCTGCATCTTTTTGCCTTTTTTATAGCAGATCGAAATGGGCAATTAAATAATCCTAATATTTATTGTTTGTGTCCATGTATTTCGAATTCAATGTAGAAATTGTGTTTTTCCTGCACGTGAAAAACATATTTTGGCAAATGGATGTGTTGACTTGACAACGATTTTTTTTGGTCAGATAAACATCTGTTATGGACTTCGTTCTAATTTTTATTTGGCTCGTATAGTCCCCAATGTTTAATTTCAGCCTGTAAAGTCCCTCAAAATTTTCTTTCAACTTGTAAAGTCCCCCAAAATTTTTCGTTTAGTCCGTATATAGTCCCCAATGTTTAATTTCAGCCTCTAAAGTCCCTTACATATTTACGGGGTGCATATAGAGGTTCCACCACATCTTATGCGGAGGACTTAGGGCAAATGGGTTCCTTCAAATTAAGGCAATAGAATTTGGGGTTTTCTTTTTATAACCATTTTTATACTAATTTTTTTGTATTTTGTAAATTTTATAGATTGAAACTAATAATTATTCCCCCGCTCATTAAGCACGTGCATGACATTGAATTTGGGGTTGCACTGATTCCGCCGCAGAAGAGGTGGTGGAACCTCTATATGCAGCCCGTAAATAGATAATGAACTTTACATGTTGAAATTAAACATTGGGGACTATAGGGCTAAACGAAAACTTCTGGGGACTTTACAAGATGAACGAAATTTTTTGGGGGACTTTACAGGCTGAACGAAAATTTATGGGGGACTTTACAGGCTGAATGAAAATTTATGGGGGACTTTATAGGCTGAAATTAAACATTGGGGACTATACGGGCTAAACGAAAATTATTGGGGGACTAAATATGATAATTTCCCATCATTTATTGATACTAATAGTAAGAATCATAAGTTAGCAGAGTTTGAACCCGTAAATATAAGATATTGGGTAAGGTGGTTGAGGAAAAATTATATTTATTTCGCGGTAAACTAAAATGAAATTAAAATATTAAATTTGGAACATAGAAATCATTTACTTATTTATAAACTGCTTTTTTTTTTGGAATAGGAATTGCATTATTTTATAAAGTGATATCATGTAGTACATGGGGTGAAAATCCTCTGTCCCCATTTGTGTGTGTCCCCGTGTCCCCAACCAATCAGAATTTACTATATAAATATTTGTTTCAATTATATATACACATGGTGAATTGTGATTGGTTGGGGACACGGGGACACACACAAATGGGGACAGAGGATTTTTTGCCTAGTACATGTGGTAGGAGAAATCCCGGCGGGTTTTCAAACCATTGAGTGGAGGCTCGAAACACCTTTGCATAATTTGCCAATCTATCGGCAGAATGATTACAAGATCTTTGGACAAAAATTAAATTGACTATGCTATTGCCCAATAAGTTTGTATTTGACTAACGATGCGACTTAAGGGGGAAAGATCCTTTTCTATTTGATGGACTTGATTGACCATAGTTTGGCAATCACTTTCAATAGTGCTGGCATGGTGTCCTTGAGCTAGAACAAATCTAAGTTTGTCTAGGAGTGCCTTTGCTTCTGTGTACTCAGGGCTGTGTGAGTTGTCGATAAATTTTGCAGCTCCCGCTCTAAATCTTCCTTCATGGTTCCGTATGATCATTCCTACACCTCCATTGTTATCTGTCCATGCTTCATCAATGTTGAGTTTTAAGAGTCCTTCGTCAGAGGGGCTTCCATTTGAGGTGATGTGACTGCTTTAGCATTTCGGGAGATTTTTCCTTACCCGTTGGTGCAAACATCTTTGCTTTTCCCTTGAGTATATACCTGAGTTTTTCAGAGCTTGACAAAGGTTGACGTGTCCCAGCCGGTCCTAATGATGATGAATAAATACTCCTGTACTCAACAACATTTATTAGAGCAAAATTTGCAACTTCCTCTGGTGTTTGCCTTTTTTCCTTCAAAGACTGTCCGATTCGGATTGCACCATATATGCCATGCAATGTAGGAGAAGGGAGTGGAAAACTCCTCGCTATCTGCCAAGATTGGCATCAAATAGTAGGGAAAGCCATCATTTTCAGTAAAGTTTGTATATCGAAGCTTGTGTGTTTCCATACCTCCGTAGCTGCAGGACATGAAAAAAGAGCATGTACAACAAATTTTATCTCTTCATGGCAGATTGGGCATTGTGGTTTTACTGTCTTTACTCGCTTTGATAGGTTCTGACAAGTAGGAAGAATGTAAGCTCTAAAGGCTAATGTGATCAGCATTGTTTTGATAATAACAAGACATTGGGAAGTTCTAATGTTTGTGTGAGCTTGTGTTTCAATGATAAGTTAATATACACTCACACATTCATTAAAAGGTAGCTTCTTGTGAACATCAAAGATCATTCTACAATAAGAAGAAACTACATTTTGCAAGTCTCCATAACACAAGCCAAAAAGGTCATCCACAATGTTAATGGAAGATATTGCAAAATCAAAGGAAGATCAACATGTTGAAGAGCTACTCAATAACACAATGAAGTTCATCTATGAAGTAAACTCTCAACAAAGAAGTGAAAAAGTCCAATACTCTACAACATCATTGCTATAGGACTTCATCACTCAAGAAGAAGGTTGATCAAAGGTCTCAAGTCCAAGCTCAAAGAGGAACTCATCTTGAAGACTTGAAGACCAAGAAGAAGATTAGTCAAGAAGCTATATAGGTATATCTCTTGTGACTAATCTTATTTGATGAATGCAAGTTTATAGTATGATGAAGCTCATACGCTTGCATGTTTTTAAAACCATATTTCATTATTTGATTTAATCTTTCAAAGGTTTTGCAAAACATTCTTTAAGTGTTGGTTAATACCTAATATCTTTAAAATGTTTCAAATGTCTTTCAAAAACACTTAGACATGAATTTGAGAACACTAGAAAGTTGATCAAGTGGAAAAACCACTTATGGATTGAAGTCTGGTCGATCGGGTCCTAGACCTCGGGCGACCTGATGAAGTCCGGTCGACCGACATGTGTTGTCTGGTCGACCGAAGTGTCTTTTGTACTTTATCACTTTTGATTGTTCGAAGAATCCTTTAGCATGATCTTTACTTGTTCATGTTTATTTTGGTTTAGGTATCTATGAGATGTAGCATATGCAACTTGATTGATACTTGTTTTGTAATGCCATATTCATACAAGAATCTATCTAGTTGTTTTAGTTTTGTTTTGCATGATCCTTGTGCATATATGTGATACTTGAGAATATTGAGCTAATCGTGAAGGACCTTTCAAAATGTACCAAATTTGTTCTCAAGAATTACAAAAAGTGCTAAGCTTCACAAAGAAGATATGAACTACAAGGAATGGCACAAATGAGCTAAGACTCCAAAAAAAGAGTCATATGCCAAGGATTGCAAGATTGTAGAGGGTTCATCAAGATAAGAAAATTCACTCATCAATGATGACTCTACACTTACCATAAAAGAAGAGGAGATTGCTTCCATTCCATCAATCAAGGACGAACAACAAGAAAAAAAAGAAGCAATCACATGTCAACCTCTCAATGAGCTTCAAAAGAAAGTGATGATAATGACAAAGATCACACAAAAAGCCTCAATGGACTTATTGATAAAGAAGATCAACCAAAATGGTAAGAAGTCCAAGCTCCATGAGTATTGAAGTACAATAGCTTAACTCATCCCTTGTTAGTGTTCATTCTTTTGCTTTTGATCCTTATGTGCTATAACCTAGCTATACGATGAGTTAAGTAAAAGACTAATAATTATTTTCTTAATTGATCTTCAAACTTGCTTGCTCACCTTAGGGAAAGATTCCTAGTGCAAGTAGTTTAGGATATATTTCTAGTCTTTTAAAAGAAAAAAAGAGTATGTGCTTTTATTGTTGATGCTTTTATGTATATCATGTTTTACTTGACAATGTGCTAATTGTTTATTCTAAACTTGTCAAGCATGATGGTTTAAAAGCATAAACTTGTTTCTTTAAGCTCTCTTTTTGTTATGTGCATTTGCTCTATTATCTTGATAATGTGTTTTGTGCTCTACTTGTATCTCATGATCTAAATTGCCTATAGTACAAACACAAACACAAGAATGCACATTCTTATATCACCTTGTTTCTTGCTCTTCATTTCTATATCATTAACATGACGTGCTTGATTTTTATCATCCTTGATCATCGTGTTAAATTTGTTGCATCATAATAGAGATATTATCAATAGAGGTGAACTAACCAAGTGGATTGAAAAGCCCCATCATTAACCCTCTAGGACCCAAACAAAAATTGGGTACCATAAGTGTCTTCTTATATAGGAAACAAATGCAAAGAGAAGAGGGATGGATACTTGAAGATAAGATCATCCATCTTCTCGTATCATATGAAAAAGACACTTCCTCCTTGAAAAAAATGAGCAATATACAATTTCAATGAAGAGCTCATCTTCATTGAGATGATATGAAGACTAGACACACTTTCAAGAAGATGCAAAAAAAGTGGTTAGAAGAAGCTAGGTCTAGAAAGAAGAAGAAATATGGGGATGAAGAGCCAAGATGCAAAAAATGGAATGATCAAGGCCATTAGAGACATTTCAAATAAAGAGGAGTCTACAAGGCCAAGTGAATCTACATACATCACTCAAAGAGGCAACATCTCAAAGATGAGAGAAGAAGATTGGAGTTACCCCCAAAGACATTGATGAAGACCCAATTACATTGTCGCCCAAACAAAGGTCCAATGATCCATTGATCCATATTCAAGGGCCCAAGACAAGGTCACAAGCCTAAAAGACAATGGTGGCCTTAATTAAATTCATTAGGGCCATCCAAGTTCCAGAACATGGAAGACCATCACCTAATGAGCCCATAAAATATCAAGAGGTCATCATGCTAACATTTGACCTAGTCTTGACCGGCTCAAACATAAGGGAAGACTAAATTGGCTATTTACTAATTTTAGACTTTATTATTATTAGTTATATCAACTTCCTCAAATAAAGGATATGTGGTCCAAGTAGTTGTTTAGTTTAACGAAGTTACTTATTTACTAGTTTAATTAGGATTCTATTTTATTTTCTAGTTTTATTATTGTACTTACATTGAGCCGAATTTGGCTCCTATTTAAGGACCAAACTCGGCTCCAACAATCTTTAGCAAAGTAGATATATTCAATATGTGATTTAGGCATTTTCCTTAGATATTTTGCTTAATTAAACTCTCTGGGATTGTTCAGGCTTTTATTTTCATAATTATAGTATTGATAGGATAGTTCGACTATCGTGGTGTTTCAGCCTTCATTGAGAGTCTAATATACTTGGAGTTGCTTAGATTCTATTCCCCTTGGAACCAATTCAAGAAGAGAAAGATCCTTTCAATCTTTTGCTGTTAAATCTTGGCACAAGTTATCAAGGTTCTTCATCAGTTGATATCAGATCTCTCGGTTGATCTCTTCTTGGTGTACCTTTACTTTGTTTTCTTGTTTTTTTTGTTCGACAAAAAAAATAAAAGAATCCCAAAAAAAAAAAAAAAAAGAAAGAAGAAAAGATCCCATCAAGCCAAGTGGAAAAGAAAGAGTACCCTAATTACAAAGACTTGATCTTTGGGGGGCTCTAATTATCTTGGGCAAGAAAAAAGTACCTTAATTACAAAGACTTGATCTTTAGGGGGCTCTAAATATGTTGGGGAGAATTTGAAAGAAAAGAGTACCCTAATTACAAAGACTTGATCTTTGGGGGCTCTAAACAAATTGAACAAAGTTTCAAATTTTTTCCCCATCAAGAAAAAGGGACAAATATTTCGGCTATTTTTTTAGCAATATCTCGGAAATTTGAAGAAAACAATTTCAAGAGACCAAGAAGTTTGAGATCTTGAGAGTCCTACACACAATAGGATTCCTCAAAGTTACTTTCCCAAATTCTTGATTTCAAAAAACTCAAGATACCTAATCCAAGAAACTCAAGATTTCTATTTCAAGATTCCTCAAGGTACTTTTTTCTCTAACGTTTGTTTTGTGTGAATTTCTATATCATGTCTCAAATAGGTACATCATCACCCCAAGATAAGGACAAATTGAACGACATTCCTTTGGACCACTTCACCGACCGAATCATGGAAAGATTTGATGAATTAAGTGATCGAATGACAAAAATTGAGACAACAGTGGCCAATTTGCAACAAGCACAAAAGCTAACACATTTACCTAGAATAGGTTAACAAATTGAGCCAAAAGGTGAGATCTTTAATGAGGAAGATGAAGGGTATGAATCATATGAATCAACCCATCAAATAGTAGAGGTAAACCTTCCAAAACTTTCTCAAAATATACAAGGGAATAATCGGCATATTTTAGCTAACAATTTACAGGGACCAAACCGACAAATTCCGGCCGACCAGAAACAGGTGCAGAATTTTTAGGGACCAGTTCGGCAGTTTCTAGAAAATCAGCGTTGGCAGGGACTAGATTGGCAGTTTCAGGCAGAACATCAGCTGGGACCTGAACAGCAATTTCTGGCAGAATAAAGGCAGGGACTGGCTGGGCAGTTTCCAGAAATTCAGGGACAGCAGGGACTGAATATTCAATTTGCCGAGAACAAATTTCAGGGACCAAATCGGCAATTTCAGCAAAATTATGCCAATGATCATGGAAGATTTGAAAGGGTAGATGCCAATTTAAGCTGAATCAAGATTAAGATTCCCACTTTTCAAGGTATAAACGATCCCAAACTTTTTCTTGATTGGATTCGTAAAGTAGTTTATATTTACGATGTTCACAACTATTCAGAGGAGAAAAAGATAAAGTTGGCAGCCACGGAACTCTCCGATTATGCTTCAATTTGATGGGATCAAGAGGGAGTTTTAAGAAGAAGAATGAGATTAACACCCATTAAAAGTTGGGAACAAATGAAAGCGGTAATGCAAAAGAGAATTGTGCCTTCTCATTATATTCAAGAACTCTTCAACCGATTACAAAGATTAAGGCAAGGTACAAAATCCATTGATGAGTATTACAAGGAGATGAAGAAATTGCTGATCAAAGCGGATACTCAAGAAACGGAAACCGCCACATTAGCACGATTTCTAACCGGCCTCAATGATCAAATACGCCTAAAGGTAGAACGTGCTAACATAGATAATCTTGTTGATATGGTTCATTTTGCAGAACAAATCGAGAGGCAACAAAAGGAGAAAAGGACAAAGACCTTTTCGGCCAATTCCAATTTTTGGAAAAAGCCGAATATGCCCTTGGCCAATTCCCCTAATTTGTTGAACCCTAGCAAGGATGTGGCTCATTTGGGGGCTGCCAAAACAGTCCCTAAAGTTGGTGATTTCAACAAAGGGCCCTCAGCTTCAAATTCGTCCAATTTGAGGTCTGGTAAGCCTTCTAACCTTAATTTAGAATGTTTTAAATGCAAAGGAAAGGGTCAATTTTCTAGAGATTGTCCAAACAAGAGCATTATGATCATCCAAGAAGATGGAACATGGGTAAGTGATGGTGAAGTAGGTGAAGCCGGCAAAATTGATGGAATTGCCGAACCACATCAAGAAGAAGTTGATACTTATGTTGAGCAAGAAAGTGATCACCTCTTAATGGTTACTATGAAGCTTTTGCATACTCAACCTATATATGATGAACATATACAGAGGAGCAATCTCTTCCAAAACAAAGGTAAAGTTAAGAATTCTCATTGTCTTATCATAATTGATAATGGAAGTTGCACTAATGTTTGTTCATTTGAGATGGTTTCTACACTTGATTTACCTTGTAAATCCCATCCATGCCCTTATAAGCTTTCTTGGTTGAATAATAGTGGAGAAATAAGGGTGGAAAAATAGGTTGAGGTGGAATTTGAGCTTGGAAAGTACAAGGACAAGGTTTTATGTGATGTAGTCCCCATGACTGCAAGTCACATTATTTTAGGGCGTCCTTGGCAATATGATAGAGGTACTGACCATTTAGGAAGATCAAATTGCTATCATGTGCTTAAGGATCATGTGAAGTACATACTTAAACCAATGACTCCTTTGGAAGCCCACTACACATCCAAAGATGGCTGAAAATAGAGAGAAAAAAAAGAGTAATGAGTTGCAAAAACAAAGTGATCTCTCCCTTGCTGCAAATAAGGTAAGTTGGATGATAACGTCGAGCACGTGGTAAGAAAAAAGGCTAGTGTCCTAAGGTAAGACAAGAGTGCCTATTTATACAACCAAGTAAAGTAGATAGGGCTATTTGAGCAAAACACGCAATTGTCTTGCTCATCTTCGAAGAAGCCGAGCCTATGGTATTGAATTAAATCCTAATACTCTTCCAAGTGTTGTATGTGATATATTGCAGGAACCTAAAGATGTTTATCCCAAGGAGTTGCCGAGAGGTCTACCTCCACTTAGGGGTATTGAACATCAAATTGACTTCATCCCAGGATCCACTTTGCCAAATCGGCCTGCTTATCGAGCTAATCCAGATGAAACTCGTGAAATTCAGAGCTACTTGAGAAATAACAAGTTAGAGAATCTCTAAGTCCTTGTGCTAGTCCTGTTATTTTATTACCTAAAAAGGAAGGATCTTGGAGATTATGTACGGATTGTCGAGCTATTAACAAGATAACTATTAAATATAGAAATCCGATACCTCGCTTAGATGATATTCTGGAAGAATTAAATGGAGCCATGATATTTTCTGAAGTGGATTTAACTAAAGGTTACCATCAAATTCGAATGAAAGAAGGTGATGAATGGAAAACTGCTTTTATGACTAAATATGGTTTATACGAATGGATTGTTATGCCTTTTGGTCTTACTAATGCACCTAGTACTTTCATGAGATTAATGAACTACATATTTATTGCCTTGGAAAATTTGTTGTAGTTTATTTTGATCATATTCTTATTTATAGTAAAAACATAGAAGAGCATCTTGAACATCTTAGGATTGTTTTTACTATTTTAAGAGAACAAACTCTATATGCCAAGTTAGAAAAGTGTTCTTTTGTACTACATCAATAAACTTTCTTGGATATATTGTAAGATCAAAGGGAATTAGTGTTGATCCATCCAAAATCAAGGCAATTATGGAGTGGTCAACACCTAAATCCGCAAGACAGGTACGCTAGTTTCATGGGTTAGCAAGTTTTTATAGACGTTTTGTACGTGATTTTAGTACTACTGCTGCCCCATTAAATGAAGTTGTCAAGAAAGACATGGGAGAGCCGCAAGCAATTGCTTTTGAAAGGTTAAAGCAATTACTCACTTCTTCACCTATTCTTGCTTTGCCTAATTTTAATTTGACCTTTGAAGTTGAATGTGATGCTTCAGGAATAGGCATTGGAGATGTTTTACAATAAGAGCACAAACCAATAGCTTATATTAGTGAGAAATTAATTGGACCTACAATTAATTATCCAACTTATGACAAAGAGTTATATGCTATTGTAAGAGCTTTGGAAACTTGGTAACATTACCTCATTTCTAAAGAGTTTGTAGTTCACACCGACCATGAATCCATCAAGTATTTAAAAGGCCAAGGTGAGTTGAATAAAAGGCATGCTAAATGGGTTTCCTTTATTGATACTATTCCTTAATCAAATACAAAATAGGAAAAGAAAACATTGTAGCTGATGCACTATCAAGAATGTATACTTTACTTTCTGTTTTGGACACTAAATTACTTGGATTTGAACACATTAAAGCATTATATGAACATGATCCATATTTTTTCAGCACTATATAGAGCATGTAATGCCTCGGCCCAAAAGGACTTTTTCAAATTCAATGATTTCTTGTTTAAAAATAATAGATTGTGTATTCCTGCTTGCTCTATTCGTGAATTACTTGCTAGGGAATCACATTCTGTAGGCCTAATGAGACATTTTGGAGTTGCTAAGACCTTGGATATACTCCAAGAACATTTCTTTTGGCCAAAGATGAAAAGGGATGTAAGGAAGATATGTGAAGTTTGCTTCAAGTGCAAACAAGCAAAGAGCACAAGTAAAGCTCATGAATTATACATGCCCTTGCCTATTCCATCCTCTCCAAGGATTGATGTTTCAATGGATTTCATCTTAGGATTGCCGAAATCATAAAGAGGCATGGATAGCATTTTTGTTGTTGTTGATAGATTTTCTAAAATGGCACATTTTATACCTTGTAGGAAAACAAGTGATGTCAGTCATGTGGAAAATCTATTTCTCAAAGAGGTGGTTCGGCTACATGGGGTACCAAGAACCATTGTGAGTGATCGAGATGTTAGGTTCTTAAGTTACTTTTGGAAAACTTTGTGGAGTAAGTTAGGGACTAAATTGCTATTTTCTACATCGAGTCACCCACAAACGGATGGCCAGACAGAGGTAATAAATCGAACCTTAGGAGTTCTTCTTAGGGCTTTAATTCAAAAAAATCTTAAAAGTTGGGAAGAATTTCTGAATTTGCATATAATAGAACTTTACATTCTACAACTAATAATTCACCCTTTAAAGTTGTTTATGGTTTTAATCATTTAACCCCTTTAGATTTAATTCCTTTACCTGTTGATGAGTATTTTAATGTAGAAGGTGACTCTAGGGCTGCCTTTATGCACAAAATTCATCAAGAAGTGCTAAAATTGCAAAGAAGAATGCACACTATGCAAGGATTGCTAACAAGGGCCGAAAGCAAGTGAGCTTCGAGCTAGGAGATTGGGTTTGGGTGCACTTAAGGAAAGAAAGGTTTCCTAATTCAAGGAATACTAAACTACATACTAGAGGAGATGGACCGTTTCAAATCATATCCAATATCAATGACAATGCATATAAGATTGATTTACAAGGTACGTATAGTGTAAATTATTCCTTCAATGTTTATAATTTATCTCCTTTCTATTTTGACACAGATGATGGTGATTCGAGGACGAATCCTTTTCAAGGGGGAGGGGATGATGAGGACGTAAGTACATTGCCGCCCAAACCAAGGTCTAAGGATCCATTGATCCATATTCAAGGGCCCAAGACAAGGTCACAAGCCCAGAAGAAAATGATGGCCTTAACTACATTCATTAGGGCCATCCAAGTTCAAGATCATGGAAGACCACCACCTAATGAGCCCATAAAAGATCAAGAGGTCATCATGCTAACATTTGACCTAGTCTTGGCCGACCCAAACATAAGGGAGGACTAAATTGGTTATTTACTATTTTTAGGCTTTATTATTATTAGTTATATCAACTTCCTCAAATAAAAGACATGTGGTCCAAGTAGTTGTTTAGTTTAAGGAGTTACTTATTTACTAGTTTACTTAGGATTCTATTTTATTTCCTAGTTTTATTATTGTACTTACATTGAGCCGAATTTGGCTCTTATTTAAGGACCAAACTCGGCTCCAACAATATTTAGCAAAGTAGATATATTCAATATATGATTTAAAGATATTCCTTAAATATTTTGCTCAATTGAACTCTCTGTGATTGTTCAAGCTTTTATTTTCATAGTTACAATATCGATAGGATAGTTCGACTATCGTGGTGTTTCAGCCTTCATTGAGAGTCTAATCTACTTGGAGTTGCTTAGATTCTATTCCCCATTGGAACTAATTCAAGAAGAGAAAGATCCTTTCAACCTTTTGCTATTGAATCTGTGTACAAGTTATCAAGGTTCTTCATCAGACATCCTCAAGAGCTTCAAAGATGACATCTCAATGAGGAAAGTGAAGTAAGAGCAAAAGAAGCCAAAAGCTCATGAATCATCAATGAAATAAAATTGTTAACATTAACCCCCTCTCTCTCTTGGTTTAGCTTTTTAATTTTGATGATTCCATTTGTTTGCTCTTATTTTTTATTGCCTTATCTCATGCGTTTATCTTTCTTATCTTATGAGTTTGGCTATAATTTGTTTTGATGTGCCTATGTGTTTCATTTCTTTATTTCTTGAAAGGCATTGTCAAAATGACCACCTTAGTTATGATTAAAAGGTTTTTTTTTATAGCTTTCAAAGAACCTAAGGTGTGTCTTTATTTTGCAAGGTTTATCCCACTTTGTAGCAACTTGCTCTTCAAAGTTTTCATCCTTTTATGGTTGCTTAAAGTGTTTTGGAAAACCTTACTTTGATGGTTATATGACAATCATGTGCTTTCTATATCCTATTCTAACTAGGTTCCTATATCCTTTGGTTTTAAATTTTTATACTTATGAATGCAACCAACCTTGCTTTAGATTATACCTTATGTCATGTGGTTGATTTGTTCATTCTAAGTATGGTGTGCCTCTTTGAGCCACCTTTGCTGCTAGTTATAACTTGGTTTTAGCCCTTTGTGGCATAATATTGTTGTTTGTCATACTCTCTCGTTAAAGTTGTTTTTGGGCAATGATATGAGACAACAACTTTGTTTTTACATGCTTTATATTGTTTTAAAACAATTTGGCCAATTTCAAAAGGGCCTAAAAATATGAGCACCTTAGTAGTTTTTCAATGTTTTCTTCTTCAAAGATCCTAAGTTGTGATTTTGAGCACTTTGATCTTTTCATGAGGTTTAATCCTCGTTCTTACTTGTTTTTATCTATTCCAAGTTGCTCATGATGTTTTGGAAGTGTTTTAAAGTTATTTAAAGGTTTTTTGGGTTAAATTTCATAAACCAGAAAATACCTGTCAGTCATAACCCCGGTTGACCACCGATGTTTTCGGTCGACCGAAAGGCATGGACAACGGTCTACCGAGATTCACATATGGTCGACCGAAGTGTTCTGTTTCAGCTTTAAAATGGTATTTTTTTGAGCTGTTCGCATCTATGCCTTTATTTTCAAATATCTTGAAAGTTGGTACTTATGTTATACTTTCTTAAACCTTTCCAAGATTTTCCAAAACATCTTAAACAAGATCGGCACTTTGTAAGGGGGAGCTTTCTTATTTGCTATTTAAAAACCCCTCTTATGCACTTTTAAAGACTTGTCTTTGTATGTGCCTTTTATATGGATGCTTAGAGAAGATGGAGCAATCTTTGAGCTTTATGCTTTTTAAGCCTTGTTTTTAATAGAGAATATTTTTGATAAGTATGTTTACTTGGATGTAATACATGAAAAATGTGCCTCGTATTATCTTGGTTGTCATGTTTCCTTGAAACTTCTTTGATATTATAGCTCCTAGTATGTAATTAGATTGTTGTTAGTTTGTACGTGGTAAGTAATTTCATAGGAGAAGTACCCCGTGACAAATGTACCTATTAAAATCTTGGTTGTCATGTCTCCTTGGAATTTCTTGCATAACATGTTGCATTCTTTCACATTCTATAATGTTTTGAAGGAAGGATGTGCTTTTAAATGTATTTTTTTTCCTATCCTCCTTTAGTGATATGTTTTATATGCTATATTTTTATATCACTAGTTTTGATTGCTTGTTTTTCAATATTTCCAAAATCTGCATCTCTTTTGGTTATCCATCTTTGGGAAGTTTGTGCTCACTTTATTTGATTCATAACTTCCCTTTCAAAATTAATTGTTTATGTGCTTACCTTGCTTTATCTTTCCTATTTTTAAACATCACCTTTGTAGTTTGGTTTGAATTCATTTTTGAACTATATTCTCAACCAACTAATTGAGGAAGAGACTTTCTCTTTTATTCTATTTTTTAGTCTCTTATCCTCTCTATAGGTGATACATAAGTACTTCCTGTTGCTTGCATATGCTTTGTAAATGATGTCTTTTCAGGACACAAGAGAAGAAACAACGATGTTAAAAGCAAAGACATATTCACACACAAAAAAAACAAAAAATCTCCTTTCACCAACAACTATGAAGATGCCATAGGGTGAAGAAGGAAGATAGAAGAATTCTATGTGTGTCTCTCTATAATAAGGATACGAGAGAAGAAGCAACAATGTTGGAAGCAGAGCCAATACATTGTCTAAAAGAGGAATGTTCTCCAAAGTGTTAACTTTACACTTCCTCTTGTTTTAGGATTGTGATACATATGTCTTTCATATGTTTATATTTTCATGGTATCACATCCACTTTATCTTTGTTATCTAAGCTTTATAACTTGTTTTCATCTTGTTATAGCTAACATTGATTTTGGTAAAAGGGGAGATTGCACTTTCAAGGTTTAATCCTTCATCTCCTCATGTTTTAGCTTAAGTTGTATATTCATTTTTTAGCCATATGACCATTTTAGATTTTATGTGTCATTATGTGCTCTTCCTATTTTGAAATCAACTAAGCTTAACACCTCTTTCAAAATGGGAGATATAAGGAATTCATAAAAATAGGGGTAGTAGATTGATCTTTCTAAACATCTACTTGCATTGATCATATGTATCCTTACCTCCGTAGCTGATGGGCATGAAAAAAGAGCATGTATAGAAAATTCTATCTCTTCATGGCAGATTGGGCATTGTGGTTTTATTGTCTTTACTCACTTTGATAGGTTCTGACAAGTAGGAAGATTGTAAGCCCTAAGGGCTAATGTGATCAATCTTGTTTTGATGATAACAAGACATTGAGAAGTTCTAATGCTTGTGTTTCAATAATAGGTCAATATACTCTCACACATGCATTAAAAGGCAGCTTCTTGTGAACATCAAAGATCATTCTACAACAAGTAGAATCTACATTTTGCAAGTCTCCACAGCACAAGCCAAAAAGGTCATCCACAATGCTAATGGAAGATATTGCAAAATCAAAGAAAGATCAACATGTTGAAGAGCTACTCAATAACACAATGAAGATCATCTATGAAGTAGACTCTCAACAAAGAAGTGAAAAAGTCCAGTACTCTACAAGATCTTTGCTATAGGACTTCATCACTCAAAAAGAAGGTTGATCAAAGGTCTGAAGTCCAAGCTCAAAGAGGAACTCATCTTGAAAACCAAAAAAAATATTAGTCAAGAAGCTATAGGTATATCTCTTGTGACTAATCTTATTTTGGATTGAAATTTTATAGTATGATGAAGCTCATACCCTTTGTTGTTTTCTTGCAAGCCCACAATATTCTACTCAAATTGGACACAATAAACTCAAGGCAAGAGCACCTATCATTAATGTAATTTTGAGTGAGCAACCAAGGTATCGTATTCGCGAAGAAGGGTAAGTACTAGTAGTGACTTTTATTTTTATTGTTTAGTTGACGAAAAATTTAAGAAGGTTTGTTACTAAACTAAATTAATCTACTAATAAGCTAAAACTAAGATCTAGAGTGTTTAGAGAGAAAATTCAATTAGGAGAGTGAATACTTGAACGGGTATCCCCCTAGATGTACTTATGTGTTTAGGGAGGGGTATTGTGAATTAGAAGCCTTAGGTGAACCTACAAAGGGATTTCCAAATAAACTTCACTCATCTCTCAATTTGTGAAGTTCCTACTCTAGGATTAATCAAGTTAGTATCTCTACTTACTCAATTTTACCCCAAGAGTGCATTAAACCCAAAACCCCTAATTATCCAAACTCAATTTAGGAAGAATTGCTTAAGCCCATCTCTAGGTCAAAATTAATTCTCATTAAAAATGAGTGTTCTAGTCAAGTAAATTAATTTCTCAATTAATTAAATTACCAACAAGATAGAAAAAGATAATTCACAAATAATTTCACTAATTAACTTCAATTCACAAAACCCCCCCAATTGTCAACACATAAATAACATGCTAGGGTTCAACCCATTCAAGTAGTGTACAAATTTAGCTATCCATATTCATGAAGGAAGACAATAAATTAAAAGAGAGAGAGGAAGAAATTCTCATTGCTAAGTAATCTTCTTCAAGCTTCTCTTCTTTAATTCGAAATCCTCTTCCCTCCTTCAAGAAAAACCAAGTCTTGAGCCACACCTCAATTTCTTGCCAAGAATCTTCAATGAAGCTTCAAGTTTTTCTTTTAAATCTACCTCTAAATCTATCTCTAGAATTTAGGAAGTGTTTTCTCTCTCAAAACTCTCTTGAAAACCCTAGGATAATATTATGTCTCTACTCCTTCTAAGCTTCAAGCTAAAATGGAAGATGTAGATATTTTTAACACTTTCTTCTAGTTTCAATAAAGACCCCTGAAGTTTATCTCTTTTACAGTCCATCCCATGTACTTTCGGTTTTCTACATTTTGGTCCAACAAAGTTGGCGACTTTCATCTTCTTTCATCTAAGTATCTTCCAAGCTTTAATATCTTCCACCTAAACCAAAAGTAAGAGAAAATGGAGTATAAGTAGCATCTTACCCATGCAAATTTGAAATTATGAAACACATTATACAAGTTAAAATATTCCTTTAAGAGCAAATATCAACTCCCCCACACTTAGATCTTTGCTTGTCCTCAAGCAAAGTGCATATACGCCCAATAACACAACTCATCAATGAAGATCCAAGTCTAAAGGGAATAACCAAGCATTTACAACACTCTGAATGAAAAATATTTTTCAACCATTATAAGCTCAGCATGAGGTGCCATTTTTCCAAGAGACTTTTATTTTCCAAAAAGTGCTCAAGTGGCTTTAGAGATTCTCAATACCATCAACACATAATCACGCAAGTGAAGTTTCAAATCCCATTATATTTGAAAGTAGTCTTCATCATTTAACATTAAAGGGATTTCAAGTGTGTGTGTGAACCTAGACATAACAAGTATTCGAGAAGTTTACTCAAGACTCCTAATTATCGGTAAATGAACCATTGGGGCATCCACGGGCATATTGCTTGTGTTCCTCTACAAGAATTAGGTCACTAATTTATGCTTAGATTAGGTAGGACTTTAAAGCTTATAACGTAGGCCAAGGTTTATGGTTTCCAAACGACGGTAGGGATATGCAAAGCTAATGAGAGTTGAGCAAGGAAAAGCTATACAAACATGTCAATCAAAATCACCAATCACTCCATAACTCATAAACTCACATTTCAACAAAAACTTATGAGTTCCACAATATCCCAAATCTTCTTCTTTAGCGCACAAAAGGATACCCAAAACCATTTTGAAAGATCTCAACATCAACCCATGCTATGAATATTTACATAAAACATAAAGACTTTTACATTCTTTTTTTTTCATTTTTTTCCCTTAACATAAATCATAAATAAACATGAGATGGATGCGTGAGTTATCAATATCTTTCTTTCTTTCATTCAATAATCCCAAAAAAATATCATGTCTTTCATTTTCCCTCAACTTTCTTCATGCTTCAAGACACTTCCATAAACCCAAAATCCACATAGATTGACAAATAAGATCAACTCTCCACTAATTACGGGTTTTATAAAGTGACTATCAACAAGAAGTTCATTCATATCAATAAAGGCTTCAATGGGGTACTAGGGATATATTTAAGTGAATGAGGGTAAATTTGGCTCTAACGGTTCAAAGAGATGCCATGACCCTCATTTCTAAGCACCAAAAAGCTTTGCCGAGGACTACAAGGAATATGTCTAGGATGGCCCAATGGTTCTTAAACTAAAAACTTAGGAACAATTAAGCATACTCCTCAAATACAAGTAAGCTAGGCGTGGAAAAGAGGTGAAATCACATGAGCATGAAAAATGATAGCAACTAATTTGTTATATACACCGGATTCTCAACAAAACTTGAGTTTCTTATGCAAAATAAACAAAGAGAACTCTACCACTTCTTGAGTTTTTTTTTATTATTTATTTTAGGACAAAAAACTAAAAACGAAACATTTAAAATAACTACTAACACATACTAACAAATATTTACAAATAAGGAAATAGAACTAAAAACGAAACATATAAAACTAAACTCCCCCACACTTAGGACAACATTGTCCTCAATGTTGAGGCGACACTAACAAACACACGAGAAACCATAAAAATACCATAATAAGAAAGGCTAACAAATTTAAAGGATAACATGAGTGAAAAGGAAACTCCCCTAGTTTGGATCTTCATGGTTGCCATCTCCCTCATCATCAAGTGTGTTGATTGTTATTAGCTCCTCCTTTTGGTCCTATTCAAATCACTTGCAATAATGACCGGAAGCTTAGAGTTTTCCTCTAGGAATGCATACTTTAAGTTCTCCGGTAGCATCTTAAGTTCCAAAGTAGGGGGTTCCTCAAGAGATCTTTATCTTTGTCAAATTCTCAACATTCATCTTCTCAATTTTTGTCTTCAAAAGAATTGCCTCAAGTACTTCCAAATGTGCCAACACTTCTTGAATTGATTGACTACCCTTTTTTGCTTCTTCACCTTGAATCAAGGTTATCTCCAAAGGATCATCAATGAACATTTCCTTCCCATAGTTAGCAACCAAATCATCCACCACATCAATCATAAAGCAAGAATCATCATTATCAAGAGAATGCTTCAAAGACTCTGAAATCTTGAGAAATACTTCTTCATTATCTACCCTAAGGATCAATTTTCCTTCATGAACATCTATTAGTGCCTTCGCGGTAGCAAGAAAAGGACGACCCAAGATCAAAGGAACATGTATATCCTCATATATGTCGAGCATAACAAAATCCACCGAAAAAGTCAAATTTTCAACCTTTACCAAAACATCTTCAATAATCCCTCTAGGGTACTTGATAGATCTATCCGCAAGTTGTATACTCATCCTAGTAGGCTTAGGTTCACCAAGGTCTAGCTCTTGAACATTTTGTATGGCAACAAGTTAATGCTGGCTCCTAAGTCGGCTAAAGCATGTCCAAAGAAAAGACTACCAATATTACAAGGGTTAGTAAAACTTCCCGGGTCCTTTAACTTTTGAGGTAGCTTCTCCTTGTTTTGGAGGATGGCGGAGTATTCTTCATTTAATGTAACGGTGGAAATGTCCTCGGGCCTCTTCTTGTTGGAGAGGATGTCCTTGAGAAATTTAGCATATTTCGGCATTTGAGAAAGAGCTTCAACAAACGGTAAGTTGATATGCAATTGTTTAAAGAGTTCAAGAAACTTTTCATATTGTTCACCTTCCTTGTCCTTGAGAAGGCGCCCGGGAAAAGGTACAGGAGGTTTGTAAATTGGTACCTCCTTTCTTGTGACTTCTTCCTTGATCTTTTCTTTGATTTCCACCAATTCTTCATCTTGATCATTCTCAAGATCCTCTATCATTTCTTTCTTCTTTTCTAGCACTTGAGGTCGTGGATCTTGAATTTCCTTTCCACCTCTTAGAGTAATTGCACTAGCTAAGTTTGTTCACATGAGAAGGTTTGTGGGAGGTAGTACTTAGCTCATCCATACTTTTTGTTAAAAATTCCATCTTTGCCTCCAAAGCCGACAAAGCATCAACATTGTGAATTCCACTTATCTTTGGCTTCATCCTTTGACTCCCCCACGAGCAATTGTTCTCGGTAATGTTCTCTATTAAATCTCTTAGCTCTTCCGGGGTTATTGAACTTGTTGATCCTCCACTTGAAGCATCAATGAGTTGTTTGGAAGAGTAGTTCAAACCCGCATGAAATGTTTGCATTTGAAGCCCAAGGTCTAGGCCATGATGAGGACACTTCCTTAGCAACTCCTTGTATCTCTCCCATACTTCATATAAACTTTCCCCATCTTGTTGTTGGAAGGAGAATATATCATTTCTAATCTTCGCGGTTCTAGCCGGTGGGAAGTGCTTGGCTAGGAATCTCTCGGCCAACTCATTCCAAGTGGTAATACAACCATTGGGTAATGACTTCAACCATGACTTAGCCCGGTACCTTAAAGTGAAAGGAAATAATCTCAATCTTATTGCATCATCCGAAGCTCCATTAATTTTGAAAGTATCACAAATTTCAAGGAAGTTTGATATGTGAGCGTTCAGGTCTTCTTCGGGGAGCCCATCAAATTGTACGAATTTTGAACCATTTGTATCACATTTGGCTTGATCTCAAAATTGTTAGCATCAACTCTTGGTCTAGTAATGTTTGACTCGGACCCGGTCAAGAAAGGTCTTGCATAATCACCCATGGTTCTTCTACCATTTTCATTCACATTATGAGGGGCTTCCATATTGTTATGTTGTTAAAGACCTTCCCTAACAACATATACCCTCAAGAAACCAAAACTAACAAAGTTTAATAACAAGAAATCCAAAGAAATTCAAGATAACATAAACTAAAAGATGAATATTAACAAATATGCATAAAAACTAAATCAATAATACTAGAGCTTTCCTAATATCACCCTTCCCCGGCAACGGCACCAAAAACTTGTTGTTTTCTTGCAAGCCCACAATATTCTACTCAAATTGGACACAAGAAACTCAAGGCAAGAGCACCTATCGTTAATGTAATTTAGAGTGAGCAACCAAGGTATCGTATTCGCGAAGAAGGGTAAGTACTAGTAGTGACTTTTATTTTATTGTTTAATTGACGAAAACTTTAAGAAGGTTTGTTACTAAACTAAATTAATCTACTAATAAGCTAAAACAAAGATCTAGAGTGTTTAGAGAGAAAATTCAATTAGGAGAGTGAATACTTGAACGGGTATCCCCCTAGATGTACTTATGTGTTTAGGGAGGGTATTGTGAATTAGAAGCCTTAGGTGAACCTACAAAGGGATTACCAAATAAACTTCACTCATCTCTCAATTTGTGAAGTTCCTACTCTAGGATTAATCAAGTTAGTATCTCTACTTACTCAATTTTACCCCAAGAGTGCATTAAACCCAAAACCCCTAATTATCCAAACTCAATTTAGAAAGAATTGCTTAAGCCCATCTCTAGGTCAAAATTAATTCTCATTAAAAATGAGTGTTCTAGTCAAGTAAATTAATTTCTCAATTAATTAAATTACCAACAAGATAGAAAAAGATAATTCACAAATAATTTCACTAATTAACTTCAATTCACAAAACCCCCCCAATTGTCAACACATAAATAACATGCTAGGGTTCAACCCATTCAAGTAGTGTACAAATTTAGCTATCCATATTCATGAAGGAAGACAATAAATTAAAAAGAGAGAGGAAGAAATTCTCATTGCTAAGTAATCTTCTTCAAGCTTCTCTTCTTTAATTCGAAATCCTCTTCCCTCCTTCAAGAAAAAACCAAGTCTTGAGCCACACCTCAATTTCTTGCCAAGAATCTTCAATGAAGCTTCAAGTTTTTCTTTTAAATCTACCTCTAAATCTATCTCTAGAATTTAGGAAGTGTTTTCTCTCTCAAAACTCTCTTGAAAACCCTAGGATAATATTATGTCTCTACTCCTTCTAAGCTTCAAGCTAAAATGGAAGATGTAGATATTTTTAACACTTTCTTCTAGTTTCAATAAAGACCCCTGAAGTTTATCTCTTTTACAGTCCATCCCATGTACTTTCGGTTTTCTACATTTTGGTCCAACAAAGTTGGCGACTTTCATCTTCTTTCATCTAAGTATCTTCCAAGCTTTAATATCTTCCACCTAAACCAAAAGTAAGAGAAAATGGAGTATAAGTAGCATCTTACCAATGCAAATTTGAAATTATGAAACACATTATACAAGTTAAAATATTCCTTTAAAAGCAAATATCACCCTTGCATGTTTTCAAAACCACATTCCATTCTTTGATTTAATCTTTCAAAGGTTTTGCAAAACATTCTTTAAGTGTTGGTTAATGTCTAAGATATTTAAAATGTTTCAAATGTCTTTCAAAAAACCTTGGGCATGAGTTTGAGAACATTAGAAAGTTGATCAAGTGGGTCGACTGGACTGAAGTCCGGTCGACTGGGTCCTAGACCTCGGGTGGCCTAATGAAGTCCGGTCGACCGATATGTGTTGTCTGGTTGACCGAAGTGTCTTTTGTACTTTATCACTTTTGAATGTTCCAAGACTCCAACGACTATAAATATCTAGGAATGCCTACTTTAGGTCGGTCGACTGGACCACTCATCAAGATCTATCGAGATCAAGACAGAAGCCTTTGAACTTAACTTTGGAACTACTTCGGGCGACTGACTGCCTAGTCCGGTCGATCGAAGCTGTCTTGTCAAGGCAAATTTATAGCCGTCGTAACTCAATTTGCTTGCTATTTCTGGACCCTTTAAATAACCTTTTAGGCTGCATTTTGTTACTTGCTCAAGCCAATAGAGGGGCCTTAGTTTAGATGTTTTAGAAAAGAAAATCAAACACTTACATGAGCTTAATTCTTCAAAGAGATAATCACTATTTATGTCCCTCAAGTATGTTTCAAAAGCAACTGTTACCCCAGAAATATATGGTGCCATAAATGTCCCCAACTATTTACGGGGTGCCATTTCTGCCCAAAAATGGCGGAATCCGGAGAGAGGGGCAGCAATGCACATGTGTAGCCCACACATGCGAAATATTAGGGGCAATTTCGTCCAACCAGATTTTTAATTAAAAAAAAAACACTCAAGCAATATCCTCTTTCTCTCCGCCATCCCCTCCACTGCCATCCACAAAACCCACTGTCACCCCTCTCCACGACTCACCTCTCCCTCCATTTTGATCTCCTTCTCTCTTGTGCAATACAAACCCCACCCAACCCTCTTTCTCACACTGATACCAATCATCTAAATTCCAAATCAAATTTGTCTAGGTTCATTGTATCTGACATTTATTTTTCTGAGAATAATAAAACGTTATTATTCGAATTAGAGATGAATGAGGGCATTTTCGGTATTTAGTTATAGCCCGAATTACGTGGGAGTTATTATCCGATAAAGAATCCCACTACCAGCAGAAGTCTAGAGGACGTGGGAGTTATAGACTCCCACTGCTAGAATAGGTGGATATGACGTGGGAGTTGTACTTAAAACAACCTCCACTATATATATAAACTTCTCTTGGCGAAACCCTAGAGACTAATGCTTGAGCCGCACAAATACCAGAAACCTAGAAATCAGATTTCTTGTTTACGCTCTTCCTTTCTCTCTAAATTCCCGAAACTCGGAAAAACGAAGAGCTAGCAATCGCAGTTAGTTTCGTCGGGTGGATACCGGTAGAGGGCAATTCTGCAAAGGGAAAGCTATTGGTGGCAGCAACACAAATTCTGAAAGTCCAAGAATCAAAATATTTCATTCAAGAATAAGATTCTTTAGCCGAATAATGTAAGTCTTTTTGTATGCTTTCGATTCTTTTTTGTATGAGTGGATCCTTCGGGGGAAGACTCATGGGTGTTTAGAACGAGTTTCTGCCCATGAATCCCTTCATAGACAGTATTAAGTGTATGAGGTATGGAATGAGTGATATGAGGAGGATTTGAACATTCATAGTCACTTAAATGTACTGGCAGTTTGGTCATCCTATGTGATCTTCTAACAGGAGTAGAAGAAGATTCAGAAAGAGAAGGGACCTGAGGAACATAACTAGAAACATGTGGAGCAGAACTAGAAGACAAAAGAGTTAGATTATGATAAACAGAAGCTGAAGGAATTCTAGAAATGGCAGGAAGAGGGATTGAATTTGAATCTATAGTAGAATCAGAAGACAAATTCTTAAAAGGTAAAATATGTTCATAAAAGACCACATCTCTAGATACAAAAATGTCATATGTAGTAATGTCAACAAGAATGTACCCTTTAGTTGTGGCAGGAAAGCCAAGAAAGACACTTTCTACTTCTGGCATCAAATTTGGTTATGAGGTTAGAACTAGTAGAAGTAAAGACCAGGCACCCCAAAACCTTTAAAGTAGAATAGCCAGGTACCCTTTTGTGCAAAATTTCATAAGGAGACTTGTTATGAAGTAAAGTAGTGGGACTAATATTAATGATAAATGCTGCATATCCCCAAAAGTCAGAAGACACCCAGATTGGAACTTAAAAGCTCTAGCTATGTTCGGGATGTGTTGATGCTTCCTCTCAGCAACCCCATTTTGCTGAGGAGTGTCAACACATGTAGTTTGGTGTAAGATACCATTCTCAAGATAAAATTCTTTCATTGAAAATTTAGGTCCATTATCTGACCTAATAGTTTTGACTACACTTTGAAATTGTGTTTTAACAAATTTGCAGAAGGATTGTAATAATGACCTAGTCTGTGCTTTGTTTGTCATTAAGAACAACCAAGTAAATCTGGAATTATCATCAACAATGGTGAGGAAATATTGTTGACCAGAAACAGTTGGATATCTATATGGTCCCCATATATCCACATCTAAGAGATCAAACAAGGTTGGGGAACATGTATTGCTGGAAGAAAAATGAAGTTTATGTTGTTTGACATAATGACACACATCACAACAGTTTTTATTTAGGTATTTGATTCTAGCACAAACAACCTTTATAATTTTCAGCTTTGAATCAGGCATATGGCCGGTCTGTTATGCCAAAGAAATTCATCAGAAGTAGATGTACTAATATTACATTTATTTGTGACAGGAATGGAAAGTAAAGGAGAAACAGCAGAAGAAGAATCTGAATTAGCAGGGTTGAAGTAATATAATCCATTACTAAGGACTGTGGAACCAATCATCCTCCTGGTTTGTATGTCCTGAAGAACACAACCATCAGGAGAAATGTGAATATGACATGAGCCTTTGAGCATCAATTGACTAATATAAATTAGGTTAAAAATGAAGCCAGGAACAAAGTAGACATCAGTAAGAGTAAGGTTAGGATGTAATGAAACAGTTCCTTTTTGAGTTGCTTAAACAAAACTACCATTAGGAAGTTTAATAGGTAAAATGATGTAAAATAGACATTTAAGTGATATAACAAGAAAAATAATGAGTGATATGGTTTGTAGGACCTGAATAAGATCCAATATTCAAAACCTTTAGACTTACATGTTGTACATGTACTTGGTGCCAAACTAGCATTTAAAGCTACTGCTCCACGTGATTTGTTCTCCTCAGAGCTTGCAACAATTCTAGCAGTTGGAACACCTACAAAAGTAGGTACTGGTAGAACAGTTCCTGCAAAAGAATTATAATGCTGCTGCATTTGCAAGTTAGACATCATAGATGTCAAATATTGTGTCATGCCAGCCCCTGTACCAGTACTGAAACCAGTTGGATAACTAGCATCTTGACCATAGTAGTGATTCATTGGTTGAATAACTTACTGTGTCATATGAGGATACATAGGAGCACAAGGAGATTGTTGAAGTGGCATAGTAGCATTGTAGCACATTGCAGGAGACTGCATAGAAGGATGCATATAAGTTCCAGCTTTAGGTAACATTTGCATCTGGTTAACCTGCCCAAATAATCCTGATGTCTTCATTTTTCCTTTCCAATTGGCTGGATAGCCATGTTTCTTTTAACATCTTTCTATAGTATGTCCTTTTAGTTGACATAAACTGCAATGTAGATTCTTCATGTTGCCATTCTGAGAGTATCCCCTAGAATTAACAGCATTCACAACTCCTACAGGTGTTTGAACCATACCAGGAAAATGCATCACTCCACTCTAACTACCAACAATTGGTGATATGCCTAGTGAAGTGTACATAAGATGCATACCTCATTGTGGATGCACTACACTATAGTTCATTTGTCTCTCACATTATAGAACCATTGAAAAAGCATCATTTATAGTAGGAGTAGGTTTTGTAACCAACACCTGATTCTTAACTCCAGAAAATACATCAAAAAGATATTTAAGGAACCTAATTACATAGTCAGACTCGGAATATTTCTTTAATATTTTCTGAACGTCACAACTACATTGAGGAACGCTTACTGCAGGAGGCTCCAATTTACCAGTGATGAAGCCTTCCTTATTTTTGCAAGATAAGGTCAGCATAACTGATAAACTCCATGGATGATAATTGCTAGAGTTCAATAAAGGTTGAACAAGCACATTAGAAGGACTTTCTCCAGGATGTAGATATAATGGATTGACAGTTTCCATTAATCTTTAACAGGGTAATCTATTATTGAATGCTACCCTAGTTTGTATAGATATAGAATTGATAAATTAAATTACCTTATTTGGTTCGGATTGGGGCTTCAAGAAGGGAAAGAAATTTAGGGTTAATATTAAGAAGATGAAAGAGGGAAGGAGGAGGTTGTTAGAGTTTTAACACTTTGCAGGGAATACAATTTTGGACACTTTTATCCTTAAAATGGGTCTCATGTGCAAGTTACATGTGACTTTTGTCTAGATTCGCTAATTTGATAAACGAAGCATATCCGTAAATTAGTTTGGCTATAAGTAGCTTACATTAAAATTATTTCTATCTAGAGAAAAGAAAAAAAAAATTATTGTCCATATATAGAGAATTTCTCAATTTTAAAATGTATCAATTAATTTGTATTATTAAAAATTAAAAAAATAAAATGTATCAATTAATTAGTAACGAATGTAGTGTATTCTAATACTTCCCATTCTTTTAACAAATTGGAAACACCCTTAAACTCTTACAATTCCCAACATGCATGGAATCCTTGTCGCCAATATTTCTCAGTGTTGTAAAAATCGGCCGGCTGGGACTAGTCGGTAGTCGGCCACCTACTAATTAGGAATCCAAAAATCGGGTAAAATAATCGGCCTTTGGAAAAAATGGTAAAAAATCGGCCACATACCTGAAGAAGATGCACACGGACGACGGTGACGGTGACGGGAAGGAGAACCGGCATTGCAGCGGCGGGGAGGAGGCGGTGAGGTGCTGTGAAGAGAGAAGGAGAAGAGAAGAAGACAGAAGGAAGGAGAAGAGGAAGAAGAAAAAGAATAGGATAAGCGCGCCGGAGAAGAGAAGAATGGAGAGAGAGAGAAGAAGAGGGAAGAAAGGGAGAGCGGCGGTGGCGGAGGAAGGGGAGTCGCCTCTGTGAAGAGGAAAGAAGAGAAAAAATTTAGGGTTTGTTCTCTTAGGTTTAGAATATATATATATATATATATATATATATATATATATATATATATATATATATATATATAAAGGACTAAAATGGCAATATAAATAATTATCACATAAATCCTATAAAATACTTATATTACAAACAAGTCCTAAATTTAGAAATAACTTGTATTCGAAGTCCGAAATAATTTTTAGAAATTTTATTTTAGTCCTTATAACTTTATATTTTATTTTTTAGGTCCGTTAAATCTTATAAATTATTTCGGAAAAATTTATAATACTAATAATAATATATATGAGATATTTATGTCTTCCCACAGAGGTTAGTATAACATATATGATAACATAATTTTTAAAATTACGTTGTAATTTAGGGTCGCCGACTAGTCGCTAGTCCCCTGTCTGCCGACCGACTAGCGACTTCCGCAACATTGATATTTCTGACATTTGCCCACATGGCCCTTTTCTGACATCTCAATTCCGGCACTTATTATTATATTGTTTTTCATTTCCAAAATTTTAACTTTTCATTTGCTTAACAGGAATGATTGGAAAACAAATTCCCTTATCTACATTTTATCCAATAATCTAATTAATATTCTAAAGAAAAAAAATAATAAAGAGTTGAATGAAAATTATAATTTTGACTAAAATAAATATAGAAATAAAATAATGTAAAGATAAATTAACCAATAAAAGCATAATTCTTATAATTTTTTATTTTATTTTACAACAATATATATATATATATATATATATATATATATATATATATATATATATATATATTAAATCGGAGTAAGTAATTCTTAGCCAGTAAGCATTTTTCGTATGATAATTGTTTGGAATGTGTAATAAAATCTTAACGGGGCAGTCCCATTAAGATTTAGAGTATAAGTAGTATTTCTACTTATATTTTTATTATTCTTGTAGATATACAATTCGAATGAGCTCTCGAACAGTTCGTGACTTACAATTAACAAATGAGCACATTATTTTCGCGCTCGACTCGAATTACCAACGAACGAGATTTAGATGAACAAGAATAATTTCAGACGAGGCCAACATTCTAACAACTCTTGATTTTCAGATCTAGTTTTGAGAGAATAGTTCATTTGAGGTTGTACTGACAAAGCTTAAATTTGATTTCGTTGCAAAGACATTTTTGACAAAGAAAAGTCAAGCATCTAACATTTGTCTGAGTATTGCTCATTTATATTTCTTATTGACTATGTTATAGTATACACAATTGGGATAAGTAGCTGAGAAGAGATGTACTATTCAATAACAACAACAACAACAACAACAACAACAATAATAATAATAATAATAATAATAATAATAAGAGATCAAAGACTCCATAATGAATCTTCTTTTAAATAGAAAAAAATAAAACCAATAATCAAATTAATCAAAAGGTTGACCATAGATTTATAAGTCCACCAGCTTTGCGGCTATCTTTTCCTGAAATTTTCCACACGATAATATTCTTGATTTTCTACGTATTCCACAAGGCAAATACTAATTTGGACTTCTCTCTATTCTAACATGGGAGTGCAAGTTTTAACGATGTTTTGTTGAATCTACATTCAAAGTCTAAAAAGAGAAAATTTTATTATGTAATCACAACTTTTTTACGGGCAATATTATAAATTCTTACAACATTCAAATTATTGTTTGTGGTTCCCCGTTTGGGAATCAGACTGGTGTTACTGAGTCCGTCTTCCCATAATTTGTGGCTACTATGCCAAAACGACCAATTCAGTTTGGTCAGTTTGATAAAACCCGAGAAATTTATGGGTGACAGTAATTTTAAATTGTGAAAGGAAAAAGTCATGTTTTTTTCTTACCACTCAACACTTGATACGGTTTACTGAGGATAAATCCCAAGAGGACTTTTTTTATCCTCAATCTAAAGCCACGGTTCGAGCATGACTTGGTGCGGACTATCTGTGTCGGGACAGTATATTAATGAATTTACACGATTCTCTTTATCAATTGTACAATGAAAAAAGTACAACTAACGATTTATGAGAATCTCTATTAAAAATATATATTGGGGACCATCCTGGGTAAACAAAAGTCATAGCTGCTCGTTCATAGGAAAAAATATAACCAATAATCAAATTAGTCTAAAGGTCGACCATAGATTTATAAGCCCACCAGCTTTGTAGCTATCTTCTCCTGAAATTTTCCACACAACAATATTCTTGATTTTTCTACTTATTCCACAATGCAAATACTAATTTGGAACTTCTCTCTACACTAACATGAGAGTGCAATTTATAACTTTGTTTGGTTAGACCTACATTCAAAGTCTAAAAAGAGAAAACTTTATTATGTAATGACAACTTTTTGACGGACAATATTATAAATTCTTACAACATTCAAATTATTGTTTGTGTTTGAGTTGGTATTTAAATTGGTACCAAGGTACAATTGATTCTAACCTAACAAGTCCTTATTTATATGAAGTTTTTTTTCTCCTAAAACTTCCCTTGAGATATTAAGAGAAAACAAACAAAGAAATATCCTAATCGCATTCAAAGTATTGACCGTAGATTTACTTCTGGCCAGATGCAAGCTAATATTTGGACCTTAATTTTACTCCTCTCTTTTCTTTTTTCTTAGTGAATTCATCTTATCTAAACGTCTGAAAATTCCATACAAAGATATATAATAGTGGACCTGATGAAAATAAAAAAAAAAATTGACCAATTCTAAGTTTGAAATGTCATCCATTTTAAAGTTAATGCAATTTCCTGAAAATGGACGTGAAGTGATTACTTAGAATATTCAAACAACTTAGATGGCGCGTAGAAAAGATTATGTATAATACAAGTAATTGATTTGGTTGAGACAACTTGGCCCAGTGTGACAACAACATGCTTAGAAGAATTTATATATAAGTAATCTGTATATCTTATCTTTTCTCACATTCGGGATTAAAAATGGTGGCAAGGTATATTTTTATAAACGGCGGTGGCGGAGGAGCAGGAGGAATGGAGGAGGCCGGTGGTTCAGGGCTGATAATAATGCTTGGCATGATTGTGATGTCCATTGCAATAATATCGATGGTCATTCTTGGTTGTGCCGACGGCTACGGCGACAAACCTCGCAAGAGTCGCATGGGAGGTACTTATAACCATACAGGTGCTGCTAGTGCTGCTAGTGCTGGATCTGCTTGTGGCGGTGGAGGCGGCGGCGGAGGAGGTGGAGGTGGCTGTGGTGGTGGAGGCGGCGGCGGAGGAGGTGGAGGTGGCTGTGGTGGTGGAGGAGGAGGTTGCTAATCGAGTTTTAAAAGAGTGCTTCTGAGTTTCATCGAATATGTGATGATGGTGATAGGTGATCAAAATCTAAGGTCAATCTTAGTTATATTTTGATCGAGTTAGTATAGATTCATATTTAAATTTTTACTAATGAGACTTACGTTTCTCTTATAAAAAATAAAGTTTTACAATAAAAGTTTTATATAATTAAATCAAATTCAGTCCATTTACACTAGATTTGTTTGTATGTTAGTAAGATACCTCTGATTTTGATTTAGGGTATTTGTGATGTGTATGAGATTATATACATATATAAATAAATCATTCAATGTTATTTCATTATTTGTTTAGTAATATTGTACAATTAATATATTTGTTTAGTCTACAATTAATATATGTCTACATTTCGTAAACTCGGTGTGTCAAAAGTTATTAATGGTACTAATCTCATCTCATTCTCCGTAATATTTTTTTTGCATATAAATATATAGCAAGTGACAATATTCCTAGTGTACCAAGTACTAGCTCCTATATTAATTGTGCTCATTTACTTTCTGTGTAAAAATCGTCTATATAAAAACGTCATTTATTATCTCTAAATTGTTCAGACTTATCAATCATTCCCCTTCCGTCTATTTTTCCCATCACATCATGACGGAAGCTTAAATAATGAGGACATTTTGTCCAATCCACATCAAACTCTAAAAAAGAAAGGTAAAAGCCTCACACCCCGAACTATTAATGCACTTTGATCAAGGTTTTTTTTTTTTGTCTTCCCCAATAATTAATGGAACAATACAAACCTAAATTTGGAGAGTAATTATTACTTTAAAAAAATTGTAGTAAGGAAGAGAAAAACCAGTATGGATGCTCGTCCGTTCTAATTTTTTGTATTGCTGCAATAAAGTTTTTAAACATTTCCCTTTATATTCATTAATATTAATATTTAATTTAGTTGAAAATGAAGATGTGGTGGTAGAGAGGCAAAGATAAGATAATGAGAAAGAGGAAGAGTTTTGTGAGATACCGATGATGATGTGCCATTGCCAGATGTGAAGGAGATGGAGAGGGTGATTGTAGAGAAGAAAATGAGCTCTTGAGTAATTATGCAAGTGAGGATTTCACAAGTGAGGCTTATTCTGCTTTTGTGTGGGGATCACCAGACTTTTGGCAGTTCTATAATGTCCATTAATCTTAGGGGGGAAATGGGTGCATGATGGACTGATTTATTTGTCTAGTCTCATATCCTACTCGTATAACTAGTTCTATATGTAAATCAAAGATTCTCTAAAAAATAATTGTGAGTGAGGAGTGAGATTAAAATTAATAGACTGATCCATCTTACCTTTCCTATTTATCTTAGTGATTTACCTTATTTTTTTTATAGGAACGCGAATGTTATTTGCACTCATAACCTATGGTACAAGTGCTTTGCATCGACGAGTTACCCCTTTTATCAGAATATTAATGGTTGACAAAGGATAAAATTTTGAAAGAAAGTGAAATTGGATAGAGTTGGATAAAGAGTCGAACATTTCCGATGAGATTAAAGTTGAATTATTTATAAAACTTTTAGAAAGAAAAAAACCATCACATATATGTTGCTATTTTACACTTCATCTTGTGTAGCGAAGAAAACTTACCAATAAAATCAAATTTAATTTATATACTAAAAGCAAAAAGATATATACTACCAATCACATAAAATTTGATGACTATAGCTTAAAAGTCTACGAAAGTAGCCATCATCTCCTGTAATTCTCAGAAACAACATTCTCATCGTTTCAAATTCGAAAAATTCTGATATAGACTTGGGTTATATGTGGGGTTGTGGACCACTTGCTCCACAATCAACCACATCACCTTTTTTTATTAAAAAAAAATAAAAAACGCCTCAAAAAGCTCACCAAAAGGGGGAGTATTTTTATTATTTTAATCAAAACTTTGATGTAGCTGAATGCGAACCAAGTGGTCATGTCCAGGTCTATATCAGAATTGTTCTTCAAATTCAGCACACATGGTACAAATTCATTCATGTTCAAATAATTACCTTATCTCAACTTCTGAAAGTTCCACGCTGACGTGTGTGTATAACAGCCACGCCGCCATCACTTTTTTAAAATCGTCTATCCCTGTGTATATCTCTATTTTTATCTCCAATAAATCATAATTCACTATATAGACATTTTTTCCAATTTGATATACACATGGCGAATTGTGATTGGTTGAGTACAGAAATGAAGACATACACGGGGACATATGATTTTTTGCCTTTTTTTAACATGTGCGGAATGTGGAGAATCGTTCGAGACTTCATCTGACGACTGTAATTTGGAGTGAGTAACAACTGTTATTTTTCTAAAGAAAAAAAAAATAAAAACACATTTATTTCAACTGTCTTGATGGTTTGTGTTAGTGTTATGGTTGGCTTGGTTTTTTCGGAAAGTGCAAAATGTTCTCCATAATAACACAATTTATGAAAGGATATTTGCGCAAGATATTGTCAAGATTTCTTATATTTGTACACGCAGCTTCTAGCTTTTGCACACGTGTCTAATATGTTTTTGGAAGGGATCTTTATGTTGGAGTACATTTAATCTAAGGTGCGCCAATCCGATTAGTGCAGGGCCGCCGGGCTGGGATTGGGACGCCCTTGATCGGGTCAGGGCAACCAAATATGATTGGGCCGACCGACCCGCTTTGGACCCGACCTTATGACTGGAATATTAGACATAATTTCAGCTCTCATTATGGTAGTTGAAGTGGTGGAGAGAGTGGAGGAGTGGTTTCCTCCATGATCTCCCACTTCCCTCATTATCTCACCCCACTCTCTCTTGATAGACTAGGAGGAAAATACTGATTTTCAATAATCATTCAAGTCAGATTTTTCTCCAGCTTTTGAAGCTTAGAGAAGAGAGAACATTAGAGAGAAAAGGTCATACATACATACTCCATCTTATACTCCATCTTGAAGAGTGTCATCAAGACTTCTACAAGGCGTTGGCTAGCACCAAGCAGTAGAAGACCATCCCCGGAAGATCGAGTGGATATCGGGAGAGACGGAGCTCGCGTTGGTGGCGTTCAGCTCGTGACAACATACCGCTGAAACCGTTTCAGCTATCCTAGCATCGATAAAGGTATAACACTATCTCGTAGTCTTAGGTTCTTACTCGTGATAGATCCCTGGTAGAGCGGGTCACTTTATTTCCGCCGCACAATGTGATTCGACCCGGTTATTCCTCTTACAAAGTGGTATCGAGCCACTCACGAGTACCACTATAGACTTAATGTGTTATAGTGTTTGCATATAGATTTTGAATCTATGTTTTGCATGCCTTAGGATTGCTAGAAATGTTGTATATTATGTATGACATATTTTTTCATCATTTTGAATGTATGAGAATTGAGATTTTCCAGTTTTGAAGTCATTTCAAAAGTTGAAAAAAATCTCATTTTCTGGCATTTCGATCGACCGGGACTCATCTCCGGTCGACCGAGGTAAGTCAGTAGCTAAATAATTGGGTTCGGATCAACCGAGTTGATCTTCGGTCGATCCGAGTTGGTCTTCGGTCGACCGAAGTTCCTGTTGGTCAACCGAACCCGAGGCAGAATTTGAAATGTTCATTTTACTGTTTGCTCATTTTTCCATAAAGTGTTATGTTAATTGAGCATGATGCATAGTAGTCACCCTGTTGGTTTATTTTATAATACGATCTGCGTATCGTGCCTATTTTTCTATCAAAAGCTGTAATTTTTCTTCTCATTAAATCCCCTCAAATGTAACTCGAGGTTTCCTTAGAATCATGTAATATTCTAGATTAGGAGAAGGAACAGCTGTGATGAAGATTTGGAGGCAACCACCTGAAGGTCAAGACGGTGTAGAATAGAGTATTTTCTTTTCACACCCTTAGACTGACTTCACGGTTTTTCCATTGGCTTGGAAAAACCGAATAGGATATGGCGATTACTATTGCATTTTACTTTTATGTATTGGATGCATATGTATATAAGCATAAACTGTTTTATTTATGCTTTTCTGATGAGATTGTTAAAAACAAAAACCCCTCAATTAAATATTAATTAATGCCTTCCTTAGTTTGGCCCTCGTCAAGGCCTAGATCGACATTAGTATGGGACATGCCAAAGCTGTGCATACGTGTCTATCCGGGTGAGGCACAAAGGATAAGTTGTGATATCCGCCGGCTAAAACTTAGGGTCCTAGTTAACTGGATTATCTCAATAAATGGATTGAGGATCTAGAGGCAAAAGAGTTGAGAAAAGTGTATAATGATACGCTTGAATAAATGTTATTCACTCAACTAACCAAGAATTACATAATTTGATGTAATTGGCAAACGTTGCCTACCTAAATAACTAAGTTTTGGGCGATCAGCCCAAAGTCGACTTCGAACGAGGTGAAATATGGATCTTGGCCCGCTAGAAAGTTAACGAACTTTCCGAGTTGATATTGAGGGTTATTCACTCGAAGAAAATAGTGGGAGAAATCATTAAAAAGATAAAGACCTAATAATGATTTTAAATCGGTACTTACTTTTGTATATGCATATTTTTGTTGTAGAAAAAATGGCAAATTCAAACCAAACACTATCATCTGCGTTTCGTCCCTTGAGAAGGACAAATTAGAGGGAGTTAACTTCCTCGACTGGTTCGAGAACTTGAGAATCGTTCTCAAGCATGAAAGAAAATCGTATGTCCTAGAAACGACCTATTCTCGCTATACCAGAGGCTCGCACTTGACCGCCGATAGAAGTGCTTATCGAAGCATGTTAGTGATGCTTTAGATGTGTCTAGCCTCATGCTTGTCACCATGAACTCGAGCTTCGAAGCAACATGAGGACATGGGGGCTTATGAGATCGTTTGGCTCACCCGAAGCAACTATATCAGAGGGCAAGCACGCCAGAGAGATTCGATGTATCGAAATCTCTCTTTCGATGCAAAAATGTCCGAAGGAATGCCAGTAGGAACTCACGTTCTTAAGATGATAGGTTATGTTCGGAACCTTGAAAAAGCTGGGATTTCCTTTGGGACAAGAGTTGTCGACTCGATTTGATCTTGCAATCGTTGCTCGAGTCATTCAGATCAGTTCATTCGAATTATCACATGAATGAAATTGACAAGCCATTGCTCGAGTTGTTGAACATGCTTTGAGGACTGCCGAGAAGGAAATAGGCAAGTCCAAGCCCAACACCATACTGATGGTGCAAAAGGGCAAAGGCAAAGGTTTTGTGAGATCCAAAGGAAAACCGAAAGGTAAGCCCAAGGGCAAGAAAACCACTTTCAACAATGCACTGAAACCTAAGGGTGGTGTAGCTAAGGACTCTATCTGTCATCACTGTGGTGAGAAGGGTCACTGGTAAAGGAACTGCAAAAGCTATCTTGCAGGGAAAAGGCTGGAAAAAGAGAAAGCAAATGTTGTTTCGGGCTCAGGTATTTATGTTGTAGATGTTAATATGATTGATATCAATTTAAATACAACTACTTCTTGGGTATTTGATACCGGATGTGGTTCTCACATTTGTACTAATGTGCAGGGACTGCAAAGGAGTAGAGAGTTGGCAAATGGTGAAGTGGAACTACGAGTTGGCAACGGAGCACGTGTTGCAGCCCTAGCTGTAGGGACTTGTACTTTTACTTTTCCTTCAGGGCTTGTTTTGGGTTTAGAAAACTGTTTCTATGTACCTAGTTTAATTAAGAATATTATTTCAGTTTCTTGTTTGGACAAGAAAGGTTTTGAGATTTCGATCAAAAACCAACGATTGTCGTTATTTCTGGATAATATGTTTTATGCAAGCGCCTCTTTGATTAATGGTCTATATGTTTTAGATCTTGATATGCCAATTTTAAATATAAATACCAAAAGGATTAAGACTAATGGTTCTAATCCGACATACCTCTGGCATTGTCGCTTAGGCCACATAAACGAAGATCGCACATCCAAACTCCATAAAGATGGGCTATTGGAATCATTTGACTTCGAGTCTTATGATCGATGCGAATCTTGTTTGTTGGGTAAGATGACAGCTTCACCTTTCACTAAGCTAGGTGAGAGAGCCGATGCTTTATTAGGACTAATACATAGTGATGTATGTGGCCCTTTTAATATACATGCAAGGGGTGGTTACCTCTACTTCATTACCTTTACTGATGATTTCAGTAGGTATGGATATGTGTTCTTGATGAAACACAAATCCGAAGCATTTGCTGAGTTTAAAGAGTTTAAACTAGAAGTAGAAAACCAACTTGGCAAGAGTATTAAGGTTCTTCGATCTGATCGAGGAGGAGAATACTTGAGTCAAGAATTCTGTGACTATCTAAAAGCTTGTGGAATCGTTTCACAACTTTCTCCTCCGACTACTCCACAATGGAATGGTGTATTTGAAAGGAGGAACAGAACCTTATTAGATATGGTTCGTTCTATGATGAGTCACACGAGCCTGCCCAATTCCTTTTGGGGACACGCACTAGAGACAGCAGCTTTAACACTTAACCGCGTTCCATCTAAATCGACTTGCAAAGACGCCATACGAGTTATGGATCGGGAAGCGTCCCCAGTTTGTCTTTCCTCAAGATTTGGGGGCTGTGAAGTTTTATAAAACGCTCGACCTTCTAATAAGTCGGCTCCAAAAATCGAAAAGTGCATATTTGTAGGTTATCCTAAGGAAACTAAAGGATACTACTTTTATATCCCTAACGAGAACAAAGTGTTTGTTGCTCGCACGGGAGTCTTTCTAGAAAAAGAATTTGTTTCTAGAAACACAAGTGGGAGTAGCGTAGAACTTACTGAAGTTCCAGACTCTCAAACTAGCACTAATGATGAGATGGAAATTGAACAGACTCCACAAGTTGTTGTGCAGCAGGTGCCACAAACAGTTGTGCAGCAAGCACTGAGTTCAAGAAACACAAGAATTGCGTGAGTGCGGTAGAGTTCAGTCAGTCCACCTCCCGAAAAAAAATTTGGATTTTCATAACGTAACATGGTGATGTTATGTTTGTGGATCACGATGAACCTTCAACCTACAAACAGGTAATTAATAGCCCAGATTCTGAGAAATGGCTTGAGGCCATGAGATCTGAAATGGACTCCATGTATACAAACCAAGTCTGGATCTTGGTTGATCCACCTGAAGGGGTAACTCCCATAGGGTGCAAATGGGTTTTTAAGATTAAAACCGACATGGAAGGGAATGTACAAACATACAAGGGGCGACTGGTCATGAAAAGGTTTCAAACAAGTTCATGGTATTGACTATGACTGAGACCTTTTCCCCGTAGTTATGTTCAAGTCCATTCGGATTTTGCTTGCTATTGCGACTTACTATGACTATGAAATCAGCAAATGGATGTCAAAACCGCTTTCCTTAATGGAAAACTTGAAGAGGATGTGTATATGACACGACTGAAGGTTTTGTCACTCCAGAGAATCTCTGGAAAAGTATGTAAGCTTCAGAGATCCATTTATGGACTCAAGCGAGCTTCTCGAAAGTCTGGAACATCCGCTTTTAATGATGCCAGTCCAGTGAGTTTGGCTTCATTAGAAATGAGGATGAGCCTTGTGTTTACAAGAAAGTTAGTGGGAGCTCAATCGTATTCCCTGGTTTTGTATGTAGATGACATACTACTCATTGGAAAACGACATACCAACCTTAAAGTATGTCAAGGCTTGGTTGAGTACGTGTTTCTCTATGAAAGACTTAAGCAATGCCAGCTATATTACAGGGAGTCAAGATCTATAGAGATAGATCCAGGGAGACTCATTGGCCTAAGTCGAGTACATATATAGACAATGGCCTCTGTCCTATGGCACATGGTACTGTTCTGTCGAACAAACAGTGTTCTAAAACGCCTGACGAATTAGAACGCATGAAAGAGATCCCTTATACTTCTGCCATAGGATCCATCATGTATGTCATGGTATGTACTCGCCCAGATGTCTCGTATGCTTTAAGCCTTACGAGCAGATACCCGATCTAATTACGGTGAACGTCATCGGATCTCGATCAAGAATATCCTCAAGTACTTGCGAAGGACTAAGGATACATTCTTGATTTATGGAGAGCGGATGAGCTCGTTGTAAGTGGTTACACCGATGCTAGTTTCCAAACCGACAGAGATGATTTCCGATCGCAATCGGGATATGTGTTTAAATTGAATGGAGGTGCTTTGTGAGTGGCGCGGTTCAAAGCAATCAACCATCGCAGATTCTACGACAGAGGCTGAGTACATAGCAGCTTGTGAAGCGGCTAAGAGGCGGTTTGGATCGAGAAATTTATTTCCGACCTCGATGTGGTTCCTAGTATTGCGAACCCGATAGACCTCTATTGTGACAACAATGGGGCTATTTCACAATCTAGGGAACCTAGATCTCACCAGAGGTCCAAACATGTACTACGGCGATTTCACCTAATCCGCGAGATTATAGAGAGAGGTGATGTGCATATATGTAGAGTTGATTCGGCAGACAATGTCGCCGATCCACTGTCGCAGCAGCAGCATGATCGTCACACTAGCTCCACGGGTATCCGATATCTGGAGGGCTGATCTTTAGAGACAGTCATTAGTATGCCCTAAAGACCATTTATTGTAATTTGGGTCTTTAGTGCAAGTGGGAGATTATTGTAATTGTACCGTATTTTATGTAATTTTCATTTTGATGAATAAAAAGGCATTAATTCCAGTATTATTCATTATGTTTCTGCGTTCTTAACAACATAAATAAATAATATGTCCTTAGAATAGTATTCATAATTGTTATGAGATACTATTCTGAAACGTCCCTAGTCGAACATTATTACGGAATCTGCGAGGACAATAATAATGCGTAAGACTAGTATGTGTAGTGATTGATATAAGATATCGGATCGTCAAATGGGTATATATGATTAGAGAATCATTATACTGGACAGACCCGACATGAGAAACACACCATGGGTTGTTATATAATAGTCAACGGTGTTTTTCAAATTTTTGACTGGGTTGTATAAAAGATCCTTCAACTTGAGGTCTCACAAGAGTTCTTGCATGGCTAGTGTTATGCTTTGATAATGTTAAACACTATCCGTAACAGGGTGAGCAATAAAGGCATGTCTTGGGTATATCACGAATCTTGTTCAAGATGAGTGTGATGCAGAAAGGATTTGTCCCTCCTATATAGCAGGAGCGATATCTTGGGCCCCTTGATGGAGTCTGACTAATTCATGGCCATGAACAAATGAATCAGTATAAGATATTGTTGTCATTTGATTAGTCTACTCGCGAATCAAGAAACTAAAAGATTGGACAATACAAGTGTGACTTTTCCATGACTTGTGTTCAATCTAGATATCAAGGACAAAAGGATTTAACTACAAATGTCAAATGTTGTGATTATGATAAATCACTAGATATTTATGAATTGGGGGTAATGATGCGTTGCTAGATACCTCTCATTACCTGTGACATATGATGTCACGGCCAACATCATAGATACCTTCTGGGTCGCACTCATAGATCAACTAGATTGGGCTTGTTGGAGTACATTTAATCTAAGGTGCGCCATTTCGATTGGGCCGGGCCGGGCCAGGCCGGGATTGGATTGGGCCCTTAATCGAGTTGGGCCGACCGACCCGTTTGGACCGACCTTATGGCTGGAATATTAGACAAAATTTCAGCTCTCATTATGGTAGTTGAAGTGGTGGAGAGAGTGGAGGAGTGGTTTCCTCCATGATCTCCCACTTCCCTCATTATCTCACCCCACTCTCTCTTGATAGACTAAGAGGAAAATACTGATTTTCAATAATCATTCAAGTCAGAGTTTTCTCCAGCTTTTGAAGCTTAGAGAAGAGAGAAAAGAGAGAACATTAGAGAGAAAAGGTCATGCATACATACTCCATCTTATACTCCATCTTGAAGAGTGTCTTCAAGACTTCTACAAGGCGTTGGCTAGCACCAAGCAGTAGAAGACCATCCCCGGAAGATCGAGTGGATACTGGGAGAGACGGAGCCTGCGTTGGTGGCGTTCCGTTCGTGACAACATACCGCTGAAACCGTTTCAGCTATCCTAGCACCGATAAAGGTATAACACTATCTCGTAGTCTTAGGTTCTTACTCGTGATAGATCCTGGTAGAGGCGGGTCACTTTATTTCCGCTGCACAATGTGATTCGACCCGGTTATTCCTCTTACACTTTACACAAATTCGATAGATTTAAAAGAGATTTGATTTGCGAAATATCTTGTGTTTTAAGGATGGAAAGACTTGATGAACACGATGATGTGTTATGAGACCTTTCCATATTTGAGTAACACGGGTTGATATTATATATACATAAGAGTTGGAGGTTATTCGGAGGTTGACTACACAAGCATAATATCCATCTAGCACTAGAGTTGAAGTAATGAACTTTTCGTGAGCAGCTTCATCATTTTCATACCTGTCATAGTTGAGTATTGTTAATTTTATGTTGTCATTATAAAAACTCAACATTCTTGGTATCTTTGTTATTCACCTTTCGGGAGATAGGTGTTCATAGTACTACGTTGTTGAAGGGAGTTGTAGCCAAAAGGGATTTTGTTAATAGTATTGTGTTAGTAAGGGGACTTGTTGTTTGTCATTCACTAAGATAATAGTTAGGATTGATCATAGTGTATTCGTGTACTTTTTGGGATAAAAGTTTAGTGGATGACACTTATGAGCGAGGCCCGGCCGCAGATGTATGCTTGTTTGGTTAAACTACGTAACAAATTGTGTTGTGTCTTTTAATTTATTGTTATGATATTAATTTTTGTTGACACAAGCACATTTGTGCACTAACACAACCTAATTACATTTTCCCATTTGGTATCAGAGCAAGAACACCAATATTTTTTCTATTAACCTAGCAAGTGGAGATTTTGGAAAATATTGTCACATCCCAAAACTGGGCGAAGACCTGACAGTAACTCATATGCCAATTGATGAGAACTCATATACGGATGTTTCAAGGAATAATGAGGTTTGGATAATGTCCAAAAGTAGATCTAGGAATCAAGTTCTAACATCACATCACTCATTTTGGAGACCCAAAAACTCTACGTAATGAAAACTATCATCAATTTGGATCAACATTAATTTTAGCTTTGCGACAGTTGGGGTAATGGTCTTGACTTTTGATCCAGAAATCCAATGGAGCTCATTCTAGATGCTATGGAAATATGAGAGGCAGATCTACAACTTTTATGAAGACCACAAGATTAGATTCTGCCGTTACAAAGTCCTAAATCATCGGCAAGTTACTAGGCCTGTCAATTAGACTCAAGAGCCCACATTCAAATCCAGACTCATAGGATTCAATTTGGGACTAGATAACCTTTTATATGCTCATATTTAGATTGAATTTGGACTCATATGGGTAGGATCCAAACCAAGTATGAGACCCAAGATGTGTGGGTCTAAATTATAATTGTATAGATCCAATAGACTCAAAGACCCAATTAAGATTATTTTTTTATTTTGTTTTATATGAACTCAAGGATATGATGCTAATGTTAATGAACGGTACATATTATTTTTCACAAAATATATCGCTAATAATCATTATTATTTTTTTATTTAAAAAAATATTCACGTTTTGATCGATAAAATTGAGTACCAATAAAATTATAAGTAAAATTAGTAAGGGGGCCCAAATTAGATCCAAGACCCAATGTGGTTGAGTTCGGACTCTAGTTGAAAAGATCTAGACCCAATCAAATTGAAATTCAACTTGAGTCCCAATTTAGTGGGCCTGAATCTGGACCCAATATTTTAGACTCAATATACTCAATTGACAGGCCTACAAGTTACTACATCATGTTGTCCAGATTTGGGGCGAGAATTAATCTTGTTTTCCAATTTAGTTATTTAGTTTAAGTAAAATACTTATTTAGTTAGTTTATAGCAAATAATATATATATATATATATGTATATATATATATATATATATATATATATATATATATATATATATATATATATATATGTATATATATATATATATATATATATATATATATATATATATATATATATATATATATAGTTTAAGGTAGTTTACTATACTTATGATTGCTTTAGTTTCCAAGTCCAATTAGGACTCTATTTTGTAAGACTTAGATGAAATTCCTTCTCTATTTAAAGAGAGAGATTTTGCTACAACAAACTCGCCAAAACAATGCCGAAATATGTAGTTCATTAATCTCATGAAAGTACTAGGTGCATTAGTAAGACCAAAAGGCATTCATATAATCCATATTTAGTCTTAAATGTAGTTTTCCATTCATCTCCTTCTTTCATTCTAGTTTGGTGATATCCTTGAGTTAAATCAATTTTAGAAAATAACTTAGTACCATTTAAATCTTCAAGCATATCATCTAAGCGAGGTATCAGATGTCTATATTTAACAGTTATCTTATTAATATCTCGACAATCCGTACATAATCTAAAAGGTCCTTCCTTTTTAGGTACTAATATAACAGGACTAGCACAAGGACTTAAATATTCTCTTACGTGCTCCTTTTCAAGAAATAAATCTACTTGCCTTTGAATTTCACGAGTTTCATTCCGATTTGCTCTATACGCCGGTATGTTTGGAAGGAAGGATCTTGGGATGAAGTTGATTTGATGCTCAATGCCCATAATTGGAGGTAAACCGTTCAGCAACTCCTTGGGGGAATACATCTTTGATATCCTGCAATAGATCATAAACAAGACTAGGTAGAAAAGAAGTTAGCTCAAAAGTTGAAGTACAATACAACCTTTCGGCTCCTTTAAAAATAAGCAAAACAATTTTGCTCGAATAGCCCTATCTACCTTTTTCGGGTTTATAAATAAGCACTATTTCCTTACTTTTAGAGCACTTGCCTTTTTTCTCACATTTTGCTCGACTTTTTCATCCTTTTTACCTCGGATTTTATATCAAGGGTGAGATCACTCTTCTTTTGTAGCTCATCTCTCATTCTTTTCTCTCTATTATCGGACATTTGTTTATGAACCTCACTTGCGGCATTTGGTGTTAAAGGATGTAATGTAAACCGTACTTTATCCATGGTGACTTGATAAACATTCTTCCTCCCAATATGATCCGCACACCTATCATATTGCCATGGTCTCCCTAAAATAATGTGACTTGCGGTCATTGAAACCACATCACATAATACTTTACTCTTGAATCTCCCAATTCCGGACTCTATCTCAACCCGTTTATCCACTTTGATTTCACCACTATTGTTCAACAAAGAAAGCTTATAAGAATTTGGATGAGCTTTCCAAGGTAAATCAAGAGCGGTGACCATATCAAGAGAGCAAACATTAGTACAACTTCCATTATCAATAATAAGTCAACAAAGCTTGCCTTTAACGTTACACTTTGTTTGGAAGAGATTGCTCCTTTATTGATGTTCATCATCTAATGGTTGAGTATGTAGAAGGTTCATAGTCACCAAAAGTTGATTTTCCTCCTCGGGTTGTTCCTCTAGAAGCTCGGTTTATTCATCCAAAACATCATCCTCGGCTTCTCCATCACTTACCCAAGTTCCATCGTCTTGCATGATCATTACGTTTCTATTTGGGTAGTCCATAGCAAAGTGACAATTTCCTCTACACTTAGAACATTCCTTTGCAAGGTTAAGAGTGGTACTTAACCTCGAATTGGAGAAATTTGATGTAGAAGATGTCTTGACTGCCCCACTTGATGCAGTGGCTGATTTGGCAGCTCCAAAAATCTCATTTGCTTTGTTTAGGCTCGGCAAAGGTGATCAATTATTTAGGGGCTGATTCGGCTTTTTCCAAGATGGGAAATTTGTCGAATAAGTCCTTAAACTCTTCTCCTTTTGTTTCCTTTCAATTTGCTATGCATAATAGACCATTAAAATAAGATTACCAAGGTTAACACGTTCTACCTTTGGTCTAATTTTGTCATTTAGACCCGCCAAGAACTGCGCCAATGTAGCCTCATCATCTTCTTGAATATTCGCTCTAATCATGGCAATCTACATCTCTTTGTAATACTCATCCACCGATTTAGTGCCTTGCTTCAATCTTTGCAAGCGATTGAAAAGTTCCCTAGTGTAATTTCGAGGAACAAATCTACGCTTCATGACTGCGTTCATCTCATCCCATGTATCAATTTGATGTTGACCAACTCTTCTTCTTGTTTCTGCCTCTTTATCCCATCAAATTGAAGCATAATCCACAAATTCCATGCCTACCAACTTAACCGTTTTCTCCTCTGAATAATTATGCACGGAAAAAACATGGTTAAGTTTACGAATCCAATATAAAAATAATTCGGGATCATTCGTACCTTGAAAAGTGGGAATATTGGTATTGATTACACCAAGATTATTGTCAAACCTTTGATAATTATCTCCCCTTCTCGCCTCAAAAGCAATATTATCCTCAACTCTAAATTGTTGCATTGCTCTCGGGTGAGGTGGATTAAAATCCATCATTGGCCGAATGGTGTCCCTTCTTGGCTCATTGAATTCATGTGACTCATTATCATCACTCTCGGCCTCAACCCCTTGTGTCTCAAATTGTTTACCTCTCCTAGGTACATATGGTTGCCTTTGCGCTTCAACAAGACTCAATCTTTCGGTTACCCCCTCCAATTTTTGCATAATGTGGCGCAACACTTGTGGTGTGGCTTCCCGATAGAGTTTATCATCTTTAATGATTTCATCTTGCTTTGAAGATATTTCCTGTTGAGACATATTTACTAAAACACTCAAAACCGTTAGATAGGAAAAAAAAATTCACTCTTTATTCCAACAATACTCGTAAAAGAACTTCAACTCTAAATGAATTAAAGGTTCCTAAATTTGTTGTGTTGAGACAAAGCTAAAAAATAAAGGAATAGAAACCCTAGACCTAAACAAATAGCTTAAAGAAAGAAAATATAGACTAATCTTGAAAATCCTAGACCTAATCAAGAAAAGAAGATACTTTTTAGGTATCCTTTTGTGTTTAGGAAAAGGAAGATCTCAATCTTCTTGATTATTTTTCTTGAATCTTTTCTTTCTTTCTTTTACTTGAAACCTTTCTCTTAGCCGTATGGTGCCAAGAATTGTGGTTCCAAAGTGTCAATTCATGGATAGTAATTATATGTTTTGGCTAAAAAGTAAAGGTGTGAACTTTTGCCAATTCTTGAAACGAGGTTCGAAGCACTAGTGATCAAGAAGTTTTCTTTTGGCTTATTGTGATATCCCAAGCATAATATCACAGGCCTAAGTACTATTCAGTTTAATCCAACAAGCAGAAAAACACCAAGCAACAGATATGTATATATAAGAGAAATACTGAGTCAGGATACCTCCAAACAAGGAAGATATAATAGTGTATTGGATCACTGTCCCTAGTTCTATACTAGCTATTACAGAACTACTGATTCTATGCTAAGAGTAAGAAGACAAACTCAAGCAAATCATCAAGCTATTTTCAAAGCTGCAAAGCAGCCCTCAGCTCCCTAGAGTGAAATGAGAAATGGAAAATTAAGCAGAATAGAAACAAGGCAAAGATAGAAGAATCAATAGGGAATAGAAATTAAGAGTTTAAGAACTCACAAGGAGAAGAAGTTGGCTGCTGCCACTTTGATAATATGCTGAACGCCCTCCTCAGCTTCTTCCTTTGCTCTTTATACCTAGGGTTGGGTTTCCTAGGAGCATCTTGTCCCTCCAGCTCAGCTCTTGTCTGACACACAAGAGAAACAACAGCCCTGCTCCAAGATTCCTTTGCATCAAATGAGAAGAGAGTAACTGAGATGAAGAGTTGCTGCTTTCCCATTTTGTCTTGTAACATTGCTCTTTTAGGGTAACTATATACGATGCCGTATTGGCTATGTAAAAGCATTTTAAATGTAACTGTGTCGTTTTGACACTTTAATTGAATTGTTAAATAAAAGCCCTAATTGTTTTCCCCAATTGCCTAACTGTCTTTCCCTCTCTTTTTAAATATGAACTTGGCTGACTCCGAAACATGACATTTCTCCCTCCTTGAGTTCAGCCTTGTCTCAAGGCTGAAATTCAGGAAATTGTCCTTCAATGAAATCTGCAAATTCCCAAGTAGCTTCTTCTGGAGACAGATTCTCCCACTGAATAAGCCATTGCACAGCTGGCTTATTCTTCCTTTTCATGATCCTTCTCTCTAAAACAGCACTAGGGCAAACTCTGATTTGCACATCATTCCCTATATAATGCAGCTCCACCCTAGCTACCTTACCTTCTCCTATTTTTTTCTTCAATAAGCTTATGTGGAACACTAGATGTATGAAGGAGTTAGCTGGGAGGTCCAACTTGTAAGCAACATTCCCCATCCTTTGCAAAATTTTATATGGTCCATAGTACTTTGAAGAGAGTTTCAGATTCTTCCTTATAGCTACTGAAGACTGTCTATAGGGTTGCAGTTTGAGGTACACCCAATCCCCTACTTCAAACTACCTTTCAGTCCTATTTTGATCAGCATACATTTTCATTCTCTCCTGTGCCTTGCTGATATTATCCTGTAGCAATGCTTCCACCTTCTGCCTGTCTTCCAAATAAGTCATAGCTGTTTCATTGCTTCCTAGCTGATATGGCCCCAGAGCTAACACTGGTGGCTTATAACCATACAATGCCTCAAAATGAGTCATTTTGATGGCAGTATGGTAAGAGGTGTTATACCACCACTCAGCTAAAGATATCCAATCTTTCCACTTGTTAGGCCTTTGATTACAGAAACATCTGAGGAACATTTCAAGTGTCTGATTCACTCTTTCAATCATCCCATCTGTCTGAGGGTGGTAAGCAGTAGACATGCTCATTTTAGTCCCTAATCCCTTGAACAAAGACTGCCAAAAGTTGCTAGTAAAGATCTCATCTCTGTTTGTTACTATACTTTCTGGCATCCCATGTAATCTATATATCTGATCCAAGAAAATTTCAGCCATTGTGGTTGCTGTATATGGGTGAGAGAGTGATATGAAATGGTTGTATCTGGTTAACCTATCAACCACAAGTATGATTGAATCTTTTCCCCTGACTTTGGCAACCCATCAATGAAATCCATGGAGATGTGACTCCATGGCTGCTTAGGAATTGGTAATGGTTGCAACAGGCCTGGGTATGCAACATTTTCTTCCTTGTTTATTTGGCTAGTATCACAGATCCTGATGTAGTCTTGTATGTCAGTCTTCAATGTAGGCCAGTAGAAGTGATGTTTGGCCCTTTGGTAACTGGCCTGCATGCCAGAATGGCCACCTTGCTGTGTAGAGTGAAGCTCTTCCATGGTTGTTTTCCTCACTTCCTGACCTGTCCCCAAGTATATTCTCTTGCCCTTATACAAAAAGCCATTCTTGTACTCCCACTCTTCAATCCTACTCTGCTGATGGTGAGCTCAACTATCTTCCTTTGGGCCAACTCATCCTTCTCATAGTTGTTGATAACCTCCGTTATCCATACTGGTATGACAGCAGTCACTGCACAACACTCTTCTTTTCTTGATAATGCATCAGCCACCTTATTTTCTACTCATTTCTTATATTGAATCTCAAAGTCCAGCCCCATAAGTTTGGATGTCCATTTTTGCTGAGCAGCTGTTGTGATTCTTTTCTCCATTAGCCATTTCAGACTTTGGTGGTCTATTTTGATTATGAAATGGCTTTCTTCCAGATAATGCCTCCACTTGTTGACTGCAATTGCTGAGGCAAACAACTCCTTCTCATAGACTGGTAGCTGCTTGCCTTGGCCAGAAGGCCTTGCTCATGTAGGCTATAGGTCTTCTGTTTTGCATCAGTACAGCTCCCAATGCCAATATTTGAGGCATCTGTTTCAATTACAAATACCTAATCCCAGTTAGGCATTACAAAAACTGGGGTCGTGCTCATTGTTTGCTCAGTTTCTCAAAAGCTTGCATAGATTCCTCAGTCCACTGGAAGCCTCCCTTTTGCAGCATCTTGCACAAAGGCTTGTTGAAGATGCCATAGCCTTGCACAAACCTCCTATAGTAACCTGTCAATCCCAAAAAAAAACCTAAGCTGAGTTATATTTTTGGGAAGAGGCCATGAGTGGATATCTTTTACCTTAGAGGGATCAACTGCTACTCCTTCTTTGCTGATTATGTGACCTAAGTATTCTACTTGGGTCTGTGCAAAATTACATTTACTTAGTTTGGCAAACAATTGATTCTCTCTTAATACTTCAAACATAATCCTCAGGTGTTGTAAGTGAGTTTCTAAGTCTTTACTGTATATTAGAATATCATCAAATAAGACCAAAATAAATTTCCTAAGGTGGGGGCCAAACACCTTATTCATGAGTGATTGGAAAGTGGCTGGACCATTGGTGAGTCCAAAAGGCATCACCAGAAACTCATACAACCCCAAATGAGTCCTAAAAGCAGTTTTAAGAATGTCTTCTGCCTTAACCTTAATCTGGAAGTAACCTAATCTAAGGTAAATTTCAGTGAAGTATTGTGCACCTTGCAGTTCATCAATTATGGGGATGGGAAATTTATCTTTAATAGTAATGGATTTTAACTGCCTATAATCTACACAAAATCTCCAAGTACCATCTTTCTTTTTCATTAGAAGTACTGGAGATGCAAAACTACTGTTACTTGGTTGTACAATGCCATCCTCTAACATCTCTTGCACCAATCTTTCTATCTCAGTTTTCGGGAAATGGGGGTATCTATAGGGCCTTAGTTTGAAGGGTTTCCCCCCTCAACCAGTGTAATGCTATGCTCATGATCCCTTGAAGGGGGTAAACCCTGAGGCTTAGCAAACACTCCCTCATATTCTTGTATCAGTTGTGTCACTCCCATGGGTATCACCTCTTCTTCATCAATACTCATGGTGAGTAATTTCCCTACATACACTTGATCCCCACTCTTCAATGACTTAAGTATGACTCAGCAGTTGCAGCCACTATACTGACATGATCTTGCACCCCTTTCAAATGTGTTTCTACTCCATCTTTCTTAAAAGTCAGGCTGATGTCAGTGAAATAAAAAAGTATAGGACTATAACTGCCTAACCAATCCAGCCATAAGATCATGTCACTGCTGCCTAAACTTAACACCCTAACATCATGAATATAAACTTGCTCCCCCATTTTCCCCAAAAATTTTCTACACATACCAGTGCTTCTAATGGTAGCACCATATGCCACAGTAATTCTCATGGGCTTGCTACCAGTTTCTTGCAAGCTCAGCTCCTGCACCACCTTTTGATCTATAATACTACTTGTACTTCCAGTGTCTATGAGAATAGACACTTTTCTTTTCTTAATCCAACCAGGGATTCTAAAAGTACTGTTGGATAACTTGCCTGTCATAGCATTTACTGAGATTTCTCCTTGTTCCTCATCTTCATCTTTTTCTCCTTTCTATTTGTTGTACATTGAGTATTCATTGTCATCCTCCTCTCCTTCTAGATCATCTACAACTACTATGTTCAACTCCTTCTTGGGGGCAGTTATGACCAGGTGCAAACTTCTCCCCACACCTGAAGCATAAGCCCTTTTCCTTCCTCATCTGATATTCCCACTCAGATAGTCTTTTGAAGGCTAAGGGCTCTTTGGTGCCAAACCTGTTTGGTGTTCCTATTACCTTGGGATACTGGTTGGTAGGCAACAACCTAGGGATAGAGTGTACTTTTGGAGTGGGTAAGAGGGATGTGGCTTTGTTAGTTGGTTTTGCTAAGGCTTCCAAAGACTTCTACAAATTGAGCTCCTCTTTCAAGCCCCCTATAAACACTGAAATGTAGTATTCCTCATCAGCATGAGGCATTCTAGAAATGACAACACACCTAAGTTCTTCAAACTGGTCTATATATTCCTCCACATTCCCTTTCTGTTTAAGTCTACTGAAGGGCTCACAATTTAAGGATTCATTCGTATTGTGTCATTGCCATCCCAATAGACTCCACAAAGACTGTTTGTAGTCCCTAACATTTATCCCAGTTAAGAACGGGCCCTACCCATCAACTTAATTCACTCTTGCCGAGAACTCACGGGTTCAACGAAAATCACTCATTTGTGCACATTCGAAAGAATCTTGGAATGAGGTCGATCCTAAACAAAAGCTCAAGAAGTGACGACTCTATAAAACACATAGCATTTAAGATTCCAGAAACAGTGACAAGCTGACAACGAAGATAACAAAAAGGAAAGAACTCAACACATGCATTTAGGATCCATGATTAACATACAAGTATGACAATTTAACGATTTATCATATGCAATAAATCATGTCTTTAAAATACTTCCAACATGAAGTTCCATAAGTAATAAAGTAAACATTTCATGAGTTTTGGGACAGAAATTACAAGGGTGGAAAGTCTTACTTGGAATTAGAGCAAGCAAAGCACAATACCAAAAATCAAAAAAATGCAGCAACTTCAAATGTAAAATTTTGTTCGCTGGGAACTTGAAATCCACTCCCTTCACTTCTCACGCGTAGCCTTAGAAGTTAGCTTCGAAATGCAACAATAATTACTCCAAATAGAGTTCGTTTACTACTTCAATTATTATTTATACTCATAATACTCTGTTTTTTTTTTTCTTCAGATTTCTCTTCTTCCTTTTCTCTCTTTCTTCTCTTTCTTTTTCTCTAACCTCTCCCCCTTTCTAACTACCAAAAATTATGTACTAACTGCCAAGAGATGCACCTTTTTAAAAGGTGTCAAACCATCCCCCATGAGTTCTCACAAGCCTATACTTAAGTCCCCAAAGTTATACCTATTATTAAAGGCACCCTAAACAATTGTACACATAATTATTATATAATAAACACATAACGTATAAAATCAATTAAGCATGTTATAATATAATGATAAAAAGTTCAGGTTATCACAAATATAGTATTTATCAAATTGCTTGAGTTTTCAAGGACATCGGACTTAGAGTTAACCCCCATGAGTTCTCTGATTGAAACTATAACTGTGTTTTGTAAAGTCTGGATGCAGGCTTATCTTTACACAATTCATCATGACACCTAGATTGCAATAAGAGATGGTTGGTCAAAGCCTGTCAGTTAACATACTAAAGGCAGCACAACTGTGAAACACCGAAAACAGTGGACAACATATGAGCGCAAACTGGTAGTCTCAAATGCAAAAGCCCTGAATGCTATTTTTACGGGTGTGAATCCTGAGCAATTCAAGTTGATCTCAAATTGTAAATCAGCAAAAGAGGCATAGGAAATGCATCAAACTGTGCATGAAGGTACCGTAAATTGATCCTTAAATTTCAATCTTTTTGCAGCTTCTTTCTTCCAAAAGAAAAAGTATGGCTTGACATTGTTATCAATTCAAGATTGAATTTTGAGGTCAACCAATTTCTTCTTCAGAAAATCTTGTAGTGGGTTCTTGTCTTTTGATCAAATTGTAAGGAAATGGTACCTAGCTCGGTACTAGTCAACAGTGAGAAGCTAAATTCTATAGCTCTATAGTAGAAATAAATTATTCAAATTCTAGGCAACAGGACAAGCAGAAAGCTTCTTGGACAAAGCATTTTACATGGATTGTATTTCTCAAAGTACATAGAGCTCTAGCTTTCATTCCATGGCTAGCAGCAACGGGTACTGTGATACCTGGGATTTTTTCCCAATCTGAATTATGTGATTTAACTGATTAATTGCATAATTATTTGATTTATATTTAATTCCATATTAAATTCTATGTGTTGGTAAATTATTTCATGTGTCATGTGTGTTACATTTAATTTTTAAGTGTGGGCATGAGTGTAATCAAATAAAGGAGAGGGACATAACTAGTAAATAACCTAAACATTGAATTTCCTAACCTGAGGGGTCATGAGGGCCGGTCATCATTTACGATTAAAAACAAACGATCAATTTTGAGAGAAAAGAGAGAGAGCTTTTTCTGCCTAAAGCTTGGGGAAGACGATTGGAGGAGTTCGAGACATAAGTTTTCATCGCGGTATACACCGAATCAAAGGTAATCACGAAGGCTTTGAGGGAACGGAGACGAAACACGATTCGAGTACCCGAACCGCGAGTTATAGCCTCGGGAGTGAAGTCGTCGTTGCTGATTTCTGGTTCTCCCTTTCCTTTTTCATCTCCGTAACGTGTAAGGACCCCTCACTCTGTCAATTTACGTACGGAATTTTGTATATAATCAATGGGTCTTGAATTTGAAAGGTTTAAGATGAATTTGGGCATGTTTAATTGTATAATTTGATGGAGTTATGAACTGTTGATTTTTTTTACGTATTCCGTGTTTGGGTTTGATCTTCTGTTTCGTTTTGATGAAAAATAGCATGCCTCATAATCTGATTTCTATTGCGTATTTAATTGCTAAACATCTATAAACTGTTATGTATCTGTTCAGTTACTGTTCTGCTGTGTGAACTGTTGGGAATATGTTATGTATTTGCCTAATTGGGTCTTAATTGGGGTCGTCATATTTGGAGTCTTTGGTCTGTCCTAATTTTTTATAGTCGAATGTGTCGTCGCCCCCTATTGAGCTTTTGTCTAGGAACGATTAGTTAGCAGGATCTGTCCGACTTCTGCTCTGTTTTGTTCGGGGTCCTCGCCTGATGGGGCAAATCATTAGGTATGGTAGTGGTTTTGTGGAGTTCCCCGTGGGAGAATGATGATACAATGCATTATATGTGTTCGTTCTTGTTTTGGTCGCTAACTGCTGTTTTGTTTGAGTATTTTTTTGAAGGGATTCATGGGCGGAAACTCGTTCCAAACACCCATGGATCCTCCCCTGAAGGATCCGCTCATACGTAAACGAATCGAAAAAAGCAATGAAAAACTTACTTTTTTCTTGGATTCAGAAGCTACTTCTTGAATGGAGGATGATGTTTCTTGGATGCTAATCGCCACCAATTGATCTCCCTTTGCGGAAAGTCCCTCTACCGGTATCCACGCGACGAAACGGGCAGCGATTGCTAGCTCTTCGTTTTTCTGTTTCGGGAATTAGAGAGAAAAGGGAGAGGCTGAAAACTATTTTCAGGATTCTTAGGTATTTCGGCTGAAAGTGTTTGTTGCCTAGGGTTTCGGCCAAGAGGTCATTATATAGGGTGTGAGAGTTTGTTTCCATAACTAACTCTCACATCCTCAACTCCTCTCGGCGGTGGGAGTCTCGTAAATCCCACGTTCCCTAGACTTTCATTTGGTAGTGGGAGTCCTTATCGGATAATAACTCCCACGTAATCCCAGCTATTGGTAAAATACCGAAATTGCCCTATCTCTAATTCGAATAATAAACACTTTATTATTTCCAGAAAGACAAATGTCAGATACAATGAACCTAGACACATTCTAGATTCATTGAATCTGGACATGAAGCTCGTTAGCTCGTCTATGCGTGTGACCCTGTAGGTTCATCTCACAATGGCAATGAAAACACACTTAGTAGTAGTATGTGTTCATAAATCACAAGCGGTCCACTAGCGAGGACATTGTGACTACCCAAAGTGAATGAATATACAACGGAACCTAATATCAATCCACTATTTAATCCCTTTGTCTCGCGATATCCTAATTAAGCATAAGGCATGGTGGTCGTCACCCTTATTAAGCTTAATTATATTTATGCTCGATCTCCAGGTAGACTGTTTCGACAAATAGCATTTGATAACCACTTTATCAAATACATTTGAGCTACTGACCATGCATTTAAAGCAGATTTTCCCTATCGAGGGGCCCATGGATATCTCTCTCTAATAATAGAGAGGACTGATTCCTTACAATGTCTCTCACATTCAAGCTATGATAGGACACTACATCCGATCATCGGGTTGTATTGATTACTCTGTTACAAGTAACGTCCAGATAGAGTCAAAAGCGTAGCTCCATTCATACTAGAATCAATGAAGACATAAGGTCTAAGGATTCTAAAATAGTATTGAGGAAGTAATACTTATGACTTAAGACCATGAAGTATTACTTCTCTAACGGATCACGTCCAATACAATGTATCCCTATATATTGCATCTATGATGTGATTTGTATCCATTCACTACAAAAAAAAAAGAGTTTTAGTAACGAAAATTTTCGTTAGGAAAAGTCACAAAATTCGTCACTAAAGACCTTTAGTGACGAAAAATTTTCGTCACCAAGTTTGTCCTGAAAGCCCTGTGGCTAAAGGTCTTTCGTGACGAATTTAAAATTTCGTTACGAAAGACTTTTCCTAACGGAAAATTTTTCGTCACTAAAGACATTTCCTAACGACTTTTAGTCGTCACAAAAGACTTTTACTAACGACTTCTCTATCGTCACGAAAGACCTTTCCTAACGACTATTCTTCGTTACTAAATACCTTTCCTAACGAATTATGTTTCGTCACGAAAAGTTTCTCCCCTGATTTTTTATCCCTTTCTCTCCTGACAGAATATTTTGTCAAGAAAGGTTTTTTTTTTTTTTAATCCATTTAAAATGTATTTTCTACCCTGTTTATAATTTTCTCAAAAAGTAATATTATGACAACATCAATGAAAAGAGGTAAAAAATTGAATAAATATCATGATCAAATTCAAACTAAAAACAATTCATCTTTACATTGTCAACCAATACATGTATACAAAAAGCTCCAAAAGATATTTTTAAGTCACTTGGTACAAAAATATCAATGAGAGCTATAAAAAAACTTTCCAAACTCTTGATTTACTAAGCTAAAATACTCCCAAAAAACAAAAGCCCGATGAGTTCAACAAATGCTCAATGAAGCTATGGAAGTGCTAAAATACAAATCAGCAATTCTTCAAAATATCATTCCACCCACACCATCAAACACGAGAAATCAAAATTCATCATGATTAAATGATAGACACCAAAACTACTTCGATTGAATAAATGAAACTTTAAAAGGAAGCCAAAAAGAAAAAGCAGTCTCACTTGCTACTTTTAGAAGTTTCTGACTTGGTTCATGCGACCACTAAAGACCGAATAAAAGTAAACCACAAAATCCCTTTCCCCCCAGCACCACCAACTGAACAAGAGCAGAAGTGTTGCTTGGTCTAGACTAATGCAGAAAATCCCAAAAATCAATAATCTTTACCATGATGAAAGAACTTATATGCTACCTGGTTTATCACTAAACAAAAAGAGAGGGGGGAAAAGGGGGGCATTTCTCTACCCAAAAGAAAAGGGGGGTTCAGGGGTGTCCCATTGCAGCTCGGGACGAGAACCCCCATTTGGATTGGGAATCACCTCTAGGAAATTCGAGACCATCCAAAATTTCCTAAAAATAAGAAAAATGCACCAAGTCAAATCCCCACATAAATGTGCATGACTAGAACAAGTGCACTTGTTCTTTAAGTTTGTCATTATATTCTCATAGAAACAAAATGACAATGATATAGTCTCAAATTAGGAGCAAGAAATGGTTCAAATCCACTACTCATAACCAACATTCTAAATCCAGTAGGTTGAATATGGACATCATCATATGATTCACTCAACCAACCACACATTAATTGTTCGAAAAATTAGCTTCGAAATTTCAGGAAAAAACAAATACTAAAAAATAGATTGAATTAGAAGATTTACAAGTAGAAGGAGTCCTGTTCGATAATTTCTTCTTGACGAACTTGCTGAGCAACAACCTAAAAGGCATAGAAGAGCATCGGAAGTAAGATTACACCGAAAAATTCATCGGAATTTAAGAAACAGACCGAAAAATTCATCGGAATTTAAGATAAGATCTTTGAGTACCTTTATGCTCCTTTTAGGGTTTTCTTTCCTTTAAAGAGGGAAGTCTCACTGTCACTACAAGATTAAGGAGGAACTAATTTCATCTCTAATTTCAATCAAATCTATCCGAGAAAAGAAAAAATACCAAAAAATAAAAATAAAAACCATAGCTCGTAAACCCCAAAAAATGTTTCAGAGAATTAGCTGACCCTCCTTCCATATCATAGTCTTCGTCCGCCATTGATTTCCTGATGTAGCTCGGTGGTGGCGGAGTAACAAAAGGATGAAGGAGGGACATCAATACACATTCATTCAAAAAATTCACACATTTATTAAGTTTGAAACTTGCTGGATTAAAGCTTCGAAATCTAAACAAAGGAAACCACAAGTAAATCTTGAAAATAAAAGAGTGGATTGAAGAGATTTAAGAGAAACTTACCCTTAGATGAAAAGTGAAGAAGACGGTGTTCTTGGATTTGCTGAAGGGGAAGTTTCTCTGGTAGCGGATACTGAAGAAGACGGTGAAAAGTGAAGATCTGAGAAGAGAGAGAGAATGAGGCGGATACTGCAAGGAGATGAATTTCACTCCGGATCTGGTGCGGAACATCATACTCCCTGCCTGTTTGTTTCGAACAATTATGATCCGTCGGATATAAAATTAGACGGCTAAGATCATTTGATTTAACACTTTCATAATATTTATTGAGACCTAAATAATATCAGCCGTCAAATTATTTATCTGACGATCCATAATTGTTCCGTACTATGAGGAAAATTAGTCTTCCGCATTAGATCTGGCTTTAGCTTTTCAGCTTTGCCCGCTTTTTCTTTTCCTGACGATTTTGTTAAAAGTTTAAAGGTTCAACAACCTTTCTTGACGAAATTATAAATTGTCACAATAGAAGGGGCTTGTGGTGACGAAAATGGCATTTGTCATGAAAGTTTTGTCATAAAATGTTCATTTTTTGGTAGTGATTACACATGATCAGTAAAACAAGATCATCAATCAACAATCATACTAGTTTTATTTCATAGTAATTAAGCATTACATAAAACTAGGGACTTCTAGAATAGTAATTACATAAGCTAATGAGTTTTACTATCAAATCACACATTTGATAATCAAAAGCAAAATTAACTATTCAATTACATGCTCAAAAGATAATAAAGACGCACAACATGTGCTAATGGTCCTAGGGCACTACTAACATTTTTGTCATATATGGGTTGGGAATGATTTGGAAATTTTCTGGTACACTTTTGTACCATTTTTCATCTTATTTTTCTGAAGATCGCAGGTCGCGGACGAACCATTCGTCCTTGCATTCGTCCATACAAAGACAGTAGTTACTGTCTTGCCACGGACGATACCGCAGACGAACCATTCGTCTGCAGGTACCTTCGGTCGACCGGCCTGGTGTTGTGGTCGACCGGAGCTCCTATTCTCTATCTGTTAGCTCTGGAAGGTTGTCGGTCGATCGGGCACCCTATTGGGTCGACCAGAGGGCCTCTGTGCGACCGTTCTGCTCTGTTATGTTCTGTACTGTACTCCTGCGATCTGAGTCTAGTGGGACTTGAGTTGAGTCGTAGCCTATATTTCTAAAGGGGTATTTTGGGAAACGAGAATATGTTTTATCTGTTTCTGTTATCTCTATTTTGTATTCGTTATTATTATTATTGTTTTAGGTCTTTGCTGAGCACTTGAGCTCAGTCCATCCGCTTTATTATTTTGTAGATAATATAGGTGAGGATCAGTACTTGGATGATGGCCTTTGGGACGGGGATTACGAAAAGTGGTCCTAATTGGATAGTTCAACATTGCTATTTCTTTTAGTTAATTCTGTTGGAACATTTAGTTTCTTTTTTCATATGTATAGCTTAGAATTAATTTCCCTTTTAGTACATTGTTTCCGCTAGTGCACTTTTGGCTATTTATGGACTTATATAATGAACTTCCTTATTTAGTAATCTCTGACTGTGGCTTTGGTGATTCATTAACCAATGAGGCACTGCTATGTCATCACTCCGGAGATGGGGTGTGACAGGTACTTAGCTCTGTAATCGGACATGGCGGTGGAGGTCCGACCACCGCCGGCAGCGGCTATAAAGGGGTAAAGCGACAAACGTTGAACTTGGGAAAGGAGGAAAATGAATAAGAACTAGTAGTTATGACAGGAAATAATGAATTGGAGGATTTGGGAATGTGAATTTTGAGGAAATTGTTGAAAATTGGAAAGAAATTTAGGAGAGGAGATGGGTTTGGGGGTGTACAGTGGAGGTGGGAATGTGTTACGTATACTATCCAAAATTGTCCAAAACCTAAGAAGATGAATAAAGGTCTAGGGCATTAAAATGGAGAAATTATTGGCAAATGATAGGGTTTGTTTGGAGAAGATGAACAAGAAGAAGATGATGGAGGGAAATGACTATTCTGCCCTTTGTTCTAATTGCACGTGCTTGGCACATGAAATTTTTTGTCTGAAAAGTCGACGGAATCCTTAATTGGACATAATTTGGTGCCCGTAAATAGTTCATACTATTTATCGCTTAATAAATAGTTTATGCTAAAAATCGAAATTAGTAAATAGTTATGTGCTATAAATAGCGATTTTCTCTTATTCTTATTAGAGAGAGAAGAGGGGGTTGGTGTTTGGAAATAAACTAATTATGTAAGGGTATAAAAGTAAATAAAAGTGAGAAATTGGAATGGTTATTTTTTTTTTTTTTATGAAAAAAAAATTGGAATGGTTTTACACGGGGTGAAAATCCTCTGTCCCCAACCAATTAGAATTTACTATATAAATATTTTTTCCAATTATATATACACAGGGTGAATTGTGATTGGCTAGGGACAGAGGAGTTTTTGCCTTTTACATGTGTGGAGTGGAATATTGAGTCAGAAAGGTCAACTTGTAATGCATAGGTGTGAGATTACGTATTTTTAAAAATACTACTATTTATAGAAATTTTATATGTAGTTTGGAAATGTTTTGAAAATTTTATCAGTTTCGTCCCCCCAAGAAATTTTTTTTTTTTGCCATTTTTATATGTAGTTCGACATACTGTTGCAGTTTCGCCCCCAACACCAAATTCCTGGCTTCGTCCCTGTTGTGAAGTTATTTTTGTACTTCCAATGATATCATTGTTAGAGATTTTGAAATGGAGGCGAAGAGAGAAGGGGGTAAATCCATAAATTTTGTTTTAAATTATGAGTTTTTATAAAAACATATATCAACAAATTATATAAAAGAATTTTCATAATTCTTGGGTGAAGAAAATTTATTATAAAGGGATATATATTATACGGAGCTAGGTAAAAATAAAACACATAATCTTTAAAATATTGGAGGTGATCAGATCCCTTTATGAAGAAAGAGTGAAGGAAAATCCAGTCTGGATCCTATGCAGAGAGATTTCGAGTGAGCGGTTGCTTCTCTGGAGAAAGATGGGATGGTTAGGTCCAAAATGTTTCAGTTTATCTGGATATACCAAGAAAGATGTACGGTCTAATGAGGCTCTCGCCCAGTGGGAAGCAAGGAGGCTAGTCTCCCCCCCTGAATGAGGAAGTATTGGCTCCCCTTCCCGCCTACTAGACTGCTTTTATGTCGTTGTTTACCTGCTGATTGTGTCTTAGATACCCCATTTTTACTAGATCGGGGTAGAAAACCAATATGAGTTCACCTGGTACTAGCAGCTTTATCGGGGAATTTCTCATCTTAGTGGGAGCTTTCCAAAGAAATAGCTCAGTAGCCCTATGAGTCACTGAAGGCAAGAGGCCCTTGATCCATCAATAGAGGGAGCAAAAAACGTGGATTGAGGAATGAAAGCTCGAAGACAAAGAGAACCGGACTCTTCAAAAGCTTCATTCGAAACAGGCGCCTAAGAAGAGGGTTCGAGCTCAGCTGACTCTGCTTCTATGGAAGAGGTTGACTTTGTACCGCCCGAAGGTCATATAGATCGGAATCCGGAGCGATAAGAACGAGGGCTCTTTTCTGGTGTTCCAAACACTCTCTTTTTTTCGGTATGCCGCTCCGCGAGCAAGGAGTGCCATGCACGAGCTTTTTTTTTCCCAAGTAAATACGGAGCGCTTCAGGACATGTGTTCCGAGGTTCAAAACATCTGTCCAGAGCCTCAGAATAGGTGTTCCGAACGAAAAAAAATAGAACATGTGTTCTGAGACTCAGGACAGGTGTTCGTGTTAAATCAATCTTAACCATCAAAATTTTAATCCAACAGACGAGAAAAGTTCTGCACGTGCAGATTTATCCCGTTCCGCACTGGAGCTTGCGTCAAGAAAATGGCGTGGTGTTTGTGCTATAAGTTAGGCCGCCTTTGTTTTATTGTGAAAGAGAATAAAAGAGAGATGCATTGTCAAAAAAATTTATTTTTTATTTTTTTTATTAGCAACCTTAATTCTTTCCCTCACTAGAGAAGGAGAATTTTATTGCCCCACGTAGAGGAAGGGTGTCGAACCCGGGACCTCTTGATCACGGGTAGAGGTTTGCCCCACTGGGCTACGCCCTCCTTTATTGTACTAGAGTTGTAGATGAATCGAGCTGTTCGTAAGTTCAATTAATTCGTTTTCAAATTTTCCTTGTTAATTTGTTTATTCGTCAAGTCGAGCTCGGACATCCAAAAGTGTCAGCTATTTGTGAACGTGTTAATTTGAGTTATAGCAAAAAATAATATAATTATTTATACATTAACTTTTTAAAAACAAAATAAATAATATATTTAAAAAAAAAAATTAATTGAATTAGCCCGATCTCTTACCAAAGGATAATTTTGTTATGGACCAGGGCCACTGGTAGGGCCCTGGTCCACTTGGCTGTAAAACTGCCACGTCGCCCCCCTCCTCCAAATTTTTTTTTTCTCTCAGTCACAGTTAAAATAAAAAAAAAGATTGTTCTGATATGGACACTGTTAAAAGTAAAAAAATTGTACAAATTTGTCACATCACTATAAAATGAGGAGAGAGACAATTTTTTACTTTTAACTGTGTCCATATCAGAACAATTTTTTTTGTATTTTAACTGTGACTGAGAGATTTTTTTTTTTTTTGGAAGAGGGGGGCGACGTGGCAGTTTTACAGCCAAGTGGACTAGGGCCCTACCAGTGGCCCTGGTCCATATCAGAATTTTCCCTTACCAAATGCATTCATTCTTGCTTCAGGTGGGGAAGTCTGGGTTATCCTCTCATCTTTTTTATCTTCACTTGGGCTGAGCTTTTCTCAAACTCACGTTTATGTCGGGCTTTTATTGAGTCCTGCATCTACATGATGGGCCACAAAAATTGAGTTGGATTCCAATATGGGCTAATTCTTATTTGAAACTACGAAACAATAGTAAAAAGCAGTTTCTTTCCCATATCCCAAATTCCATGTAAATCCCCAATCTAGGAGTGTTATAGCGTAAGCACTACACTGGATAATGTATGTATCAGTGTTGTTAAGGCTAATGAACTTTGGTCTAACTCTGGTCTAACTCAATGTTGATGTTCACGCTTCAAATGTCCAATACTGGGTGAGGTGTGTTAAGAATCTCAATTCGACTTCTTTACAAGTATTGAGCAATCCTCCCCTCTTGAGGTACCTTTTAAGGGGATTGAGTTAAATCCAAATCAATTTTTAACAACTGCCCCTCCGACATTCTTTTAAATTGTTCAATTGGTATTAATTTATAGACTTCTATAAGTCATTTATTTCTAAGTTCGTCTCCAACATTTTCTCACAAACTCTTTTATAAAAATTCCGTTTCTCAAAGTCAAAGTTCTAATATATGTTTCTAGTCCTGGAGTATTATCATATGTATACAATACATGTAACTATAGTCTGTCATTATTTAGCCAAAAAAAAAAAAAAAACATAGCCTATCATTGCAAGAAAGGGCAAAGTTGGTGACATTTTTTTTCTTTCTTTCTTACATTGCAGTTTCCTTATTGTTACACGGCCCAATTACTTGAAATTAAGACTTAGTTGTTGATATATTGTAGTTTCTTTGGCAAGGCGAAGGCGGAGACACAATCAGATCGAATCAAAGACTCGAAAATTAATGCATGGAAACTATGCATAATGCACCGTAGAGGAATTGAAATCAATTATCCGACTCCTCCCGATATGGGCAACGGGCATCATATTCAGCACATTATACAGTCAAATGGGCACTTTATTTGTCCTACAAGGCAACACAATGGACCTTGGCATAAGCAAATCATTCGAAATCCCTTATGCATCTCTCTCCCTCTTCGATACAATTAGTGTCATTTTCTGGGTCCCAATTTATGATTGAATTATCGTATCTTTTGTACGAAGATACACCGGCCACAAAAACGGATTCACTCATCTTCAAAGAATCGCGATCGAGTAGGTTTAGTAATATCTATCTTTTGCATGATCGTAGCTGACTCGCTGGAAAGTTGGAGCTAATAAGATTGCAAATTGTTAAAGAAAACGGCTAGTATTAGCTCAAACATGTTCCCGTGTCAGTATTCTGGCAAGTCCCTCAATATTTTATAATTGGATGTGCTGAAGTGTTTATTTTTATTGGACAATTGGAATTCTTCTACGATCAGACTCCAGACACGATGATGAGCTTGTGCTCGGCGTTGTCTATGACTACGGCTGCTCTCAGGAATTATTTGAGCTATTTACTAATGAATATTGTGACGGACGCGAGTACTAGGCGTGGCGTACCGGGGTTGAATCTTTTTAGTTAGTATATGATCATTGCAATTGAAATTGATGAAATTGCTTCTCTTCTATCATTGTTAGTTTGGCTTTGATAAAGAAGAAGATTTGAGGAAGAAGAAGAATAATATTTTTCATTCTCAATTTGCCCTTGCAGGAGAGAGAGTTCAAGCCCGTTAGGCCACGTCATAAAATTGGACGGAATTTACCCAATTATAATGATGAAAATGACAGCTCGTAAAAATATTAGAATTGAAAAAGTAAAAAAAAAAAGGAAAAATGACCAAAATGGTTAGGCGAAAATAAGTTGATGACCAAAATGACTATTAATTCCTTTTCTAATGGTATTTAATATAGCATGTGAAAATACAAATGAATATTCAATTTAAATGGAAAATATACTATGGTTCAACCTCTAACAAGCATGAAGTGAATTGAAGACATAATACACATTTTGGGCTAATTTGTACAGAAACACACACACACACACACACACACACACACATATATATATATATATATATATATATATATATATATATATATATATATATATATATATATATATATATATATAATTTTTGTTATATATTCTTATGATATATACGATTTTCACCCAATTTTTAGAGGTCCACGAATACTAATAACCATAAATTCTCTCCTCTCCCAAAGATAATTGAAAAATATATATATATATATATATATATATATATATATATATATATATATATATATATATATATATATTTTAATTAAAATTTTATTTATTATAGAAAAAGCCAAAGAAGACATAAATACATGGAGGGGGACTAAACCGAAACCTCCAAATAGGTGGAAACAAATCCACTTCATACCGAAACAAAAGCATCAAAAGAGCCTTACTAAGGCGGGTACAAGGAATAGTCCTTTTGGCTGTAGAGGCGGCTCACTGAATGAGTTATAAGTGATCGAGTTCCGTCAAACGGCTATATAAAAACACTAAGGCCTTTTAAAATGCTTATATCTAGTACTCATGTGATGGTCGATAAGCGTATTTTTAGCCTTTTTCTTACTTTTACGCGAGCGGACAGGAATAAAAACCTCATCATCGACTAATTCAGTCTCCGAAAAATCGTCGCTCAAAGCATCCTTAGTCGGCGCTGGTTCAACCTCTGGGAGATCTTCCTTAAATATATCATAGGATGATAAGTCGATTTCTGCGGCCGCCACTTCTTTGCGCGCAATTATTTTAGCCTCATCTGCTTGTTCCTTTACCCGTGTGGCGATTTCAAATTCATCCATATCACTTGTGGGTATCATTTGCACTCCCTTGAGTCTTTTATTGAGGTCGCGAAAACTGTCAAAAAGATTTTGTCTGTCTTCAAAAGAAGCCTCTAAAATATTCGTATCTTTTTGAGATGGTGCAGATTGATATGGCCAATTCACCTTCGGGCTGTGTGAACACGAATTTGATGGCTGACTAAAACACCTTACCGATGACAAATGCATCGTATTTAATTCTAAATTTCCGTCAAAAATTGTGGGAGTAGTGGTCTTGAAGGGGGTTCTAGAAGGGTCAACCTCCCATGTCTTTTCCACAGCTGATGGCGTATGTTCCAATGTCTGCAAATTCGGCGGAGCAGCCGAAGCAATCATGACTGGCCGTATGTTGGCAGCTTGCGTTGTCTTCCCAAGAACTACTTGTGCTACCGATTTCGTCACCGGAAGTGAATGCTCTTCCACCATTTCCGGCGTGATTTTAGCATGATTCTCCAATTCTTGCCTCTCAACTAACTGAACTGAAGCCATGATCGGGCTCTCCCCAATCCGTTCCTGAAGCTCAGTGTCCGGCGGAGCGGTCTCCCGGGTTCGGATCGATCCTGACCCGGATGCTTGCATTTCTGACCCGTTTTTCTGTGCGAGTCCATTCTGCGAAATTGACCCATCAGCATGCCTCTCGACCCCAGCTGGTTCTGCCACCGCCTTAGTGACCATGATCATGTTTGTTCTTATAGGCTCCGGTTCCATTTGGGTGATCACCGCAGCCGATATTGTTTGTAGGCTCGGTGGCGGAGCAACCTGGGGTTCTAATGAGCTTAAGGTTTCGAACGAGTTTTGAGTCAGGACCGAGTTACTTGAACCCGGATTCGACTGTTGTTGGCGTGGCTGAAACGATACGCGTCTACCCGTCTTAAGGATCCAGACACCGGGGCCTGTATCCGTCGATGGTGCCTTTCCTTTGTCTGTTCGGGTTGCTTGCTTGCTAGAAGGGCCACTGACATCAGCCTTGGCTGCTGTCTTTAGCTTTGGCTTGTTGGTGTCAGCCTTGGTCGCTGTCATTCTTGGTTTCATCTCAGCTTTTCCACAATTTGCATTAGCATGTCCTATTTTCCAGCACGATGTACAGTAATCTGGTAGGTGTTCATAATCAATGGATTGCCAAAACCCTTTCTCCGTTCTGGCATGAGCGATCCACACCCGTGTACAAATAGGTGTCAATAAATTCACTTCCACGCAAATTCTTGCCACGCTAGGGCGGGAGTTTCGAGCAGTTGGGTCGTCTAAAACAAGTGGTTCTCCGGCGGCCTTTGCCAGTGAAAAAAGTGTAGCTTTGTTGAATAGGTGAATGGGAAGACCCCTAGTCGAATCCATATCGGTACAATCGGCGATTCCACCAATGGATCAAAGTCGAATGTCCATTTGAATACTCGCATACGGTTTCCCCTAAAGGTCCATATCCCTTTTCTCCAAAAACGACAGAAATCCTCCTCGAGATCAAATCGAATCAATACATGCCGAGGGTCCAAGGAGCCAATCCAGCAGGATCCCTTAAATTGCAGGTGTTGGAAGTCTCGATGCAGAAATTCTAATGGATGAGCCCGTCTCAAGAACTTTCCCACCAGTGATAATTTCCAAGGCGCCTCTAGAGCGGAGAGATCTTGATCTGCAATTGTGAGTGATGGCTCGCCTTTGTACAAGCCGAGGGGTTTGATTGGTACCGACGCCGGAGAGGAAGGTAGAGTAGCCGAGACAAGCTCCTTGAAGGACTTCCTTGGCCACTCTTCCGTGGGCGGCGGCGCCGGGACCGGAGCGGTAGACATTCTGTAAAAGAAGCCGTCTACTATTCTGCTCAGCTTCAGCTACCAAATTCCATGTCGGAGAAGAAAGCAGATAAGGTGTTTTCAAGCAGATTACATCTCCGTTTTCCCTTTTCTTTACTGCTTTTTTGTGTTTAGATAACTGAAAAATATGCCGTCTCTTAAAGCAATTCAAACCTCTTTAACCCCAAACAAGTATTATGCACTTTTCCATGGAAATAAATATTTCTTTAAAAGAAAGAGCCCTAACCTCATCTCCTGCTGCAAATCCTCCAATGATTCAAAATCAAAATCCAATCCACAGCCCGAAGGAGATACACAAAAGCAGGAACTCCTTGTCCGGATAACGAAGTTGCAGACGTAAAAATTACGTCTAACTTGATTACTTGGACGAAAGATCGGCATACTTAACCCAGTTAGCTGAAGAAGCCTATGCTGAAATTGATCAAATTGGAGAAAGTTCCTTTAAAGAACTCAATGAAGCTGGTGCCAGGGTTCGATTTCGACTACTCTGTTTATGATTAGCATAGGCTTTTAGTAGGGAATTTGTGTGTGCGCGCGCTAATAACCCGATTTTGTTATTTGTTTGAGCAAATAATGGAGAACATAGAGAGCCGGATGCAAGCGTTCGAAGAATCAGTAGAGTCGGACAAGCTGGAGATTCAAGAGAATGAAAAGAAGTTAACAGATTTTGAAGGCCAAATTGAGGAGGACAGAAATGAAGGTATATTCTTCAAGAATTTGAAGGAAAAAACACCTATAGATAAAGCAAAAGGTAAGAAGGAGATGGAGAAGCTTAAGGAGCTTACCAAAAGGAATGCTGGAACAACGGCTAGGAGGAACGTTTACCTTGCACTCACCGGACTGATAGTTCTTGGAATTTCTGATGTTTTGATCTCTCCATCATCCGACTGGCGAAAAGCTGGAGTTCTTGGAGTAATCTTAGTTGGTTTGCTCTCTCAAATCTTCTACGAGCAAAGAATGCAATCAGAGGGAGAAAAAACAGAGAACCCGAAAAGCAAATCAGACAAAGAGTGAAATCTTATTTACAAAGCATGAAGTATTTGATTTCAGCGTGTGCTGGAGGTGAAAACGAATGTCGAATGAGTTATAACCCCAGATAAAGTCTTAATATTTAGGGCTAATACCTCGAGCTGTTCAGTTTTGCATCACACGTGGTTGGGAGATGTCTGTAATCACAACCCTTCTGCTCTGATGATTTTATGATGAATGTTGTACATGAAGTATATGCAAATAGAAATAGATATGAAATATTACTATCACCAAGTTTTCATATTAAAGGAATGGATTTTGATGAAGATAAAAATGCTTCCACATCTTTGCTAAATTGTACTCCCTCCATTCATAAATATAAGACTCTTTAGAGAATTTTAGAAAATCACCGAAAGTTTCAATATTACCCCTCTCTCACTTCTATAGCATAAGAAAAGAAAGGAAAAAATAGGGATGGCAGAGGCGACAAATAAAAGAAATGTTGAGGGTATAATTTGAATAAATTGTTGACAACTAATAAAAGAGCCTAAAACGACAATTAATTTGGATACCTATAAATATCCTAAACGACAATTAAATGGGAATGGAGGGAGTATCGGATTATACAAACGATGCTAGGTTAGCCAACCTCTATTCAGCTAAAAACAGTGAAACTCAAAGGTGTAATATCAAAACAAATGTCCCAAGATTGACTAGAAATTTAAAGGTATAACAATAGGACAGGTTGGAGACAAAGCATGTGTTTGAGCTACCGAGTAATAAGAATTATCGTAGGGAAAGAATGGAAATTTATTAAAAGAAATGTATCATAGGAACCATTCAAATATTCCAAAGATTTGTTCCAGCAAACCAGTATTAGTACCTTATTCAAATTTATATCACAAACATCAGGAAAAGCCGAAAGCTGCAACCGGAATATTTGCCTGCCTTATTAGGGTGTTGTGAGTAACAAGATTAGGGACACAGTTCCATTTCGTAATATTCAGATAAAATTCCAAAGCATTTCGATGGTTTCCAACAGAACACAGCGCGTGGATCAAAATATTATGCATGGTAACATCAGGCTTCAAACCTTTTTCAACCACTTGCCTCCACAGTTTAAGGGCTAAATCTATCTACTGGCCTTGGCAAAGACCCCGTAGTAATGAGCTATATGTGAACATGTCTGGCTTCCATTCATTCTCCAGCATTTCTTTCACAAGGTCATAGGCCTCACAAAATTTTCCGGCTTTGCATAATCCATCAAGAACTGTGTTATAAGTTACAATATTTGGTGAGCCATTTTTACTTTCCATTTCCTTGAATAGCTGCAGAGCATCTTTCAATCTAGAAGCTTGAATAAATCCATGAATAAGTGAATTGCACACATGAGGATTATATGTCGCAACATCTGCCGGCACCCCACTCTGAATCATTTCTGCAAAAACCCTTTCAGCCTCATCCACATTCCCTAACTCACACAGTCCATGTATCAAAGTACTATAAGTAAATTCATTTTCTTCCCATTTTCCCTCATTCTTTCCTAGAGTTCTAATACCTCATCAAACCTCCCGCACTTGGACAAACCACTGATCATAACATTATAACTTACATTATTAGGATAAACACCTGACCCTTTTATAAGCTTTTCCCACATATATTTAGCTCCAGCTAAATCGCCGTTTCGGAAAAACCCATCAATCAAAATATTATAACACATAACATCTGGACTTAACCCTCTTTCAGACATTTCATCAAACAGTTCCAAAGCATCACACATATCCCCATTTTTAGCGAACCCATTGATCACAGTCCTGTCAAGTTTTGAATAAAAGAAGAGGAAGTTAGTTGTTTAAATAGAGAATGGAGGGAAAATCGATTGAGACTTAGGGCTGTTTTGGACTTGGGAATTAACCAACTTAAGTAAAACATTAAACGGTGTCGTTCTATTTAATGGGAATTTACTCCCAAACGACACAGTTTCTCTTATCTATTTTTGGCTTGGGCTGAAGGACAAAAGAGGAAGGAAATATTCCTTCTTCCCAAGGCTGCATCGATGTCATTGGCAGAAGGAGCATCTTTAATGAATCCACTGTTGATTACAAGGGTAATGTCAGAATGAGCTATGTGAAGGGACATGATCCTTTTGGGGATATGAACCCTAACTATAAATAGTCATTTCAGCTAAGAGAAATGGGCATCCAGAAAATATACAGCAAGTGGCCATCGCCATTTACTCCTCCTTGTAAGTTTCCTTCGACCTTATCACTTCTTTTCCCCATTCCATCTTAGCTCTGTTCTCTCTGGCTGATTCGAGACTGTTCTGTTTCAGGGTGTGAAGGTGCAACTGCAGTTTGTTGGATTTTCTGAGTTTGTTCCCTAAACTCCATAGATTATCTAAGTCCATTTGATAAGTTTACTTTGGAGCTGTGTTCCTTCTTTTAGCTAGGCCAAAGACTCTATTTACCTTCTTTTGTACTTAAGTTGGAGTTCGATTACGATTATATATATATATATATATATATATATATATATATATATATATATATATATATCTATTTTGCATTACTATTGAATCATTGATTATCCATTGGTTGAGGCTTTTGAGTCTCTTAGCTGATTTCCTTAGTAACTCGTTACTTGTGTGTCTTAATTCCCACGGGACATAACATACATAGTGTTTTGGGGAAACAAATGAAAGCTACATACCATATTGGCATAGGACAGAAGGAAAATAAGTTTATGATAGAAGAACTGGCTAAGGGGCAATCTAACCTACAAAAACAAGTTGAGGGTCTGATAGGTCAAATGATGCAATTGACTGCCAGTGTCAACAATATGAATGTTGTTTCAGAGAATCCTAATAGGCCAGAAATGAGAGATGGCAAACAGGAAGCAGGCCAAACTAGTGTAGTGACTGGGAATAGACCTGTGTATGGTTCTCCCTTCACCATAGATTCAGGACAGACTAGAAATTTCCTTGGCCTAAGGAGTGAAGGAAGGATAGATTATAAAGCCCCTAAACTGGAGTTTCCCATCTTTGAGGGAGAGAGGGCTAGAGAGTGGAGAGGAAGGTGTAGAGACTACTTCCTCTTACACAATGTAGAGGAAGGGGAGAAGATCACACTCTCTAAACTTAATTTTAGAGGTAGAGTGTCTACACACCCAAATGAGACTTGGGAACAGTTTGCATCAGCTGTTTGCAAGAGATTTGGGGAGACTGATGTCCAACAATTGATGGAGGAGTTCAATAGGATTAAGCAGAAAGGAGGGGTAGAGGAGTACATTGACCATTTTGAGGAGTTGAGGTCTGTGGTGATCACTCAGATGCCTCATGCAACTGAAGATTACTATACATCTGTGTTTGTAGGGGGACTGAAAGATGAATTGAAGCATATGATAAAGGTATTTGACCTAAACACTCTGGATGATGTATGTGAGAAGGCTATAAATCTACAAAAAACTTTAGAAGCACTCTCTAAGCCTACTAAGAAGTATGCTGGCTTGTTACCCACACCCAAAGTGCTTTACAACCATCCCAAAGCCTTGACTACCAACACCTATATCAAAACTATAGGACACCAGAATAGGTTTGGGACAAGAGAATCAGTGATGTTTAAGAGACTATCTGAAGAGGAGTACAAGCTGAGGAAGGAGAAAGGGTTATGTTTCAGGTGTGGAGAAAAATTTGCTCCTGGTCACCACTACCCTAAGAAGGAACTCAATATAGTGGTGGTGGAGGAGTTAGAGGGTGATGAAGAGGGGCAAGAATATCTTATGTACAACCAGGAAAAACTAGCAGATGAGGCTGAGGAAGAGGAAGGAAATATATCCTTGAATGCCTTGACAGGGAAACTTTCTAACAGCACATTTAGAATCCCAGGCATGATAAAAAAAAAAAAGGAAAGTCTCAATCCTAATAGACACAGGTAGTACCAGCAGTTTCATTGACAGCAACCTGGTGAAGGAGTTAAATCTTAATGCAACAGACAGCAGACCAATGAGGATCACAGTAGCAAATGGGGCAACCATGAGGAGCACAAAGATGTGCAAAGAATTTGTGTGGAAAATGGGGGAACAAGTGTTCAGGCAAGATGTGAGGGTGTTGAGTCTGGGCAGTAGTGACATGATTTTGGGGTTAGATTGGCTAGGGTGTTATAGTCCAATTCTTTTTGATTTCCAAGAAGTCAGTTTGACATTCAAAAAAAAAGGGAAGAAATTGTATTGAGAGGAGATGTGGAACAACTCAGAGTTGAACCAGCCAGGCTGGAGTCCATACTTAAGGCCCTAGAATTGGGAGAAAAGGTGTACTATGGACAGCTGCTTACCATGGGCACTGTAGCAGAAGAGGTGTTTCCCATGGAAGTAGGACAAGTTTTGCAGGACTTTGAAGATGTGTTTGACAAACCTCAGGGGTTGCCACCCTCAAGGGGGCATGAACACAGAATCATCCTGGAGGAAGGAAAAACACCATTTAGACTAAGACCTTACAGACAACCCCATGTGCAGAAGAATGAAATTGAGAGACTGGTGAAGGAAATGTTGGATGAAGGGATCATCCAGCCCAGCCACAGTCAGTTTGCATCCCCAGTTCTCCTTGTCAAAAATAAGGATGGAACTTGGAGGTTTTGCATTGACTACAGACAACTTAACTCAATCACAGTAAAAGATAAATTTCCCATTCCTATAATTGATGAACTCCTTGATGAGCTCAAATGAGCTATGTTCTTTACTAAGATTGACTTAAGGTCTGAATATTTCTAGATTAGAGTGAATTCTGAGGATATACCCAAAACTGCATTCAGAACTCACCTAGGCCTTTATGAGTTTAAGGTCATGCCTTTTGGTTTGACCAATGGGCCAGCCACTTTTCAAGCCTTAATGAACAAAATTTTTGCTCCTTACCTCAGAAAGTTCATTCTGGTTTTCTTTGATGACATTCTTGTCTACAGCCCTGACCTTAAAACTCACTTAAAACACCTTGAGATCATGTTCCAAATCTTAAGGGATCATCAGTTGTATGCCAACAAAAGTAAATGCAGTTTTGCTAAGTTGAAAGTTGAATATTTGGGTCATATTATCAGCAATGAGGGGGTTTCAGCTGATCCAGCTAAAGTACATGACATGGTGAACTGGCCTTTACCCAAAAACATCACCCAGTTAAGGGGGTTTTTTGGGCATACTGGTTATTATAGAAGATTTGTAAAGGGGTATGGACTTATCAGCAAACCCCTTTGCCAAATGCTGCAGAAAGGGGGATTTCACTGGAGTGAAGAGTCAAAGGCATCCTTCAAAGCCTTAAAAGAAGCAATGAGCACTACTTCAGTTCTAATCATGCCTGATTGGGAAAGACCATTTGTCATAGAAACTGATGCCTCTGACTTAGGCATTGGGGCTGTACTGATGCAAGAGAGAAGGCCTATTGCCTTCATGAGCAAATCATTGGGATCAAGACACCAAAAGTTATCAGTCTATGAAAAAGAACTTTTGGCCTTAGCCACAGCTGTGGGTAAGTGGAGACACTATCTAGAGGGGTCACACTTCATTATAAAGACTGACCACCAAAGCTTGAAGTTCCTGATGGAACAAAGGGTCACAACATCAGCACAACAGAAGTGGACCTCAAAGTTGATGGGAATGGACATTGAAATTCACTACACAAAGGGGTGTGAGAACAAGGTTGCCGATGCCTTGTCCAGAAGGGAACACTGTAATGCCCTCAGCACTGTCACACCAGCTTGGATGGAAGAAGTCATCAGTAGCTATGAGGGTGACACACAGGCTCAACAGATCATTGCTGAGATCCTAGTCAAGCCTCAGGAGTTGGCTGATTGGGAATACAGAAATGGGGTGTTGTACAAGAGGAAGAAGATTTACTTGGGTGCTGTGGGAGGGATCAGAGAGAAAGTAATGGAAGAACTACATGCTACACAGCAAGGTGGACACTCTGGAATGAATGCTAGTTATTAGAGGGTAAAACAATTCTTCTACTGGCCTTCCATGAAGAACAACATACAGGATCAGATCAGAAAATGTGATGTGTGCCAGAGGAATAAGGAGGAAAAGGTTCCTCACCCTGGGCTGCTCCAACCTCTTCCCATCCCTAAGCAATCTTGGAGCCACATCTCTATGGATTTCATAGAAGGCCTGCCAAGATCTGGGGGAAAAGACTCTATCCTAGTGGTAGTTGACAGACTTACAAGGTACAGTCACTTCCTACCTCTAGCCCACCCCTACACTGCCCCCACTATAGCAGAAGTATTTCTCAATCACATTTACAAACTGCATGGAATGCCTGAAAGTATTGTCACAGATAGGGATAAGGTTTTCACCAGCCTTTTCTGGAAAACCTTGTTCAAAAGTTTAGGTACTCAGCTGAATATGTCCACAGCCTACCACCCACAAACTGATGCGCTTACAGAGAGAGTTAACCAGACCTTAGAGATGTTCTTAAGGTGTTTTTGTGGAAGTATGCCTAACAAGTGGTTGAACTGGCTGTCTCTGGCTGAATGGTGGTACAACACCACTTACCACACCTCAATTCAGATGACCCCTTTTGAAGCCCTTTATGGCTATAAACCACCTATTCTAGCCTTAGGTCCTTACCAATTGGGGAGCAATGAGGCTGTGAAGGAATATCTGGAGGAAAGAAAGAAGATAGAAAGACTGTTGCAAGAAAATCTTCAGAAGGCTCAAGAGAGGATGAAGTACTTTGCAGACCAAAAAAGATCTGAGAGGGAATATGAAATTGATGACTGGGTGTATCTCAAATTGCAGCCCTATAGGCAAGCTTCCCTGGCTTTGAGGAAAAATATGAAACTAGCAGCTAAGTTCTATGGACCATTTCTGATTGTACAAAAGTATGGGAAGGTGGCCTACAAGCTTGATTTACCAGCTCAGTCTTCCATCCACCCTGTGTTCCACATTAGCTTACTGAAGAAGAAGATAGGTGAAGGGGTGGTAGCCAGGACAGAACTTTCCCTTATGGGATCAGATGGACAACTCAAGATCACTCCTGCTGCAGTCCTTGAGAGAAAACTGATGAAGAAGGAAAACCGAGCTGCAGTACAACGGTTGATCAAATGGGAGGGATTACCTGAGGAAGAATCAACTTGGGAGGATGCTGAGATGTTAGTGAAGAAATTTCCAGAATTCCAGCCTTGAGGACAAGGCTGTTCTGAAGGAGAAGGGAATGTCAAGTTTTGAATAAAAGAAGAGGAAGTTAGATGTTTAAATGGAGAATGGAGGGAAAATCGATTGAGACTTAGGGCTATTTTGGATTTGGGAATTAACCAACTTAAGTAAAACATTAAACGGTGTCGTTCTATTTAATGGGAATTTACTCCCAAACGACACAGTTTCTCTTATCTATTTTTGGCTTGGGCTGAAGGACAAAAGAGGAAGGAAATATTCCTTCTTCCCATGGCTACATCGATGTCATTGGCAGAAGGAGCATCTTTAATAAATCCACTGTTGATTACAAGGGTAATGTCAGAATGAGCTATGTGAAGGGACAGGATCCTTTTGGGGATATGAACCCTAACTATAAATAGTCATTTCAGCTAAGAGAAATGGGCATCCAGAAAATATACAGCAAGTGGCCATCGACATTTACTCCTCCTTGTAAGTTTCCTTCGACCTTATCACTTATTTTCCCCATTCCATCTTAGCTCTGTTCCCTCTGGCTGATTCAAGACTGTTCTGTTTCAGGGTGTGAAGGTGCAACTGCAGTTTGTTGGATTTTCTGAGTTTGTTCCCTAAACTCCATAGATTATCTAAGTCCATTTGATAAGTTTACTTTGGAACTGTGTTCCTTCTTTTAGCTAGGCCAGCACTCTATTTACCTTCTTTTGTACTTAAGTTGGAGTTCGGATTACGATTATATATATATATATATATATATATATATATATATATATATATTTTTGCATTACTATTGAATCTGTTGGTTGAGGCTTTTGAGTCTCTTAGCTGATTTCCTTAGTAACCTGTTAGTTGTGTGTCTTAATTCCTTGGGACATAACAAGTCCCATAACTATACATATCGGGTTCGAAATTCTTTTTCCACATGCCACTGAAAACCTCCCTGACATTATCGAATCGTCTCTTTTTACAAACAATTTTGATCAAAACATTATAAGTTTCTAAATTTGGAGAAATTCTCATTCTCCCAAAGTTCTTAAAAAACAACTCCGCTTTACTTAATTGATTCGAAACCACAAAAGCATTAAGTAAAGTATTATAAGATCTAACACCCGGTTCGCAAGCAAATAATTCCTTCATCTTTTGAAAAACTTCCATTGCTTTATCAGCCATGAAATTCTTCGAATACCCTTTCATCACAGTCAATGCTACGTCCTCAGAACATTGGATTTTCTGAGATTCTATCATATTGACTATGCGTCAATATGAGGAACGAATTTCCGGTGGCCGGCGGTGGAAATGACAGGCGGCGGAGGATGTGGTGGAAAATGGCGCCATTGTGGGCATAACCCGATTGATTATTCGCTGAGTAGAACAAGGAAAGTGCCGAATTCAAATTCTTTTCAGATTTTAAGAGATTTAAGTCGGATCTGGAAACGAAGTCTATAGAGTGTCTGACATTATTTCTAAAACTAAATTTCAATGAATAAAATTTTACAAATTCTAGTGCACGATATTGTATCAACATGTTAATAAGAAGTTGACAAATATAAGTTGTATTTTAAGAATTATATAATTAGTACGTATAAATATTATATGGATGAAGTTTGAGATTTTAGGAAAGTCCAAGGAAATAAAAATTAAAGAGATAGGGTTCGAGGTTCAAAATTCTAATTAATCCAAAATATTTAACTGAGTAGTATTTGAAGGGATTCATGGAGAGAAACTCGTTCTAAACACCCGTGAATCGTCCCTGGAGGATCCGCTCAAACTATGGGAATCGAAAAGCAGACGAAAATACTTACGATTTTCGATTAATGGTTTCTGACTTCGGATGTTGTGCTGCGACCACCTCAAATACCTTCTCTTGCGGAATTGCTCTCTACCGGCATCCACGCGACGAAGCGAGCAGCGAGGGCTAATTCTTTGTTTTCTGAGTTTCAGAAATCTAGAGAGAAAGGAGACAGAAATCGTATTTCGGGTGTTATGTTTAGCGGCTCTAAAAAGTATCACTAGAGTTTCGCCCCAAAAGACAGATTATATAGGGCGTGAAAGTTTGTTCTGAAACCAACTGCCACGTAATCCCAACCTTTTCTGGTAGTGGAGTTTTTATCGCATAATTACTCTCATGTAATCTTAGCGAAGCCAAATACCTAAAATGCTCATCCTTAATCTCTAATTCGAATAATAACATTTTATTATTCTCAGAAAAATAAATGTCAGATACAATGAACCTAGACACATTCAAAATTCATTGAATCTGGACATAAAGCTCGTTAACTCGTCTATGCGTGTGACCCTGTAGGTTCATATCACAATGGTAATGAAAACACACTTAGTAGTAGTATGTGTTCATAAATCACAAGCGGTCCCTAGCAAGACATTGTGACTACCTAGAGTGAATGAATGTACGGTGGAACTTAATATCAATCCACTATTAATCCCTTTGTCTCGCGATATCCAAATTAAGCATAAAACATGGTAGTTGTCACTCTTATAAAGCTTAATTATATTTATGCTCAATCTCCAGGTAGACTGTTCCAACAAATAATATTTAATAACTACTTTATTAAATACATTTGAGCACGACCATGCATTTAAACAGTCTTCCCTATCGAGGGACCCATGGATATCTCTCTCTAATAAGAGAGGGACAAATCTCTACGGTGCCTCTCACATTCAAGCCATGATAGGATACTACATCCGATCATCAATCGTATTAATTACTCAATTAAAAGTAACGTCCGACTGAGTCAAAAGATAACTCCATTCATGTTGGAAACGATGGAGACATAAGATCTAAGGATTCCAAATAGTATTGAGGAAGTAATACTTATGACTAAATAACCATGTAGTATTACTTATCTTTCGAATCACGTCCGATACAATATATCCCAATATATTGTATCTATGATATGGTTTGTATCTATAACACATTATCAGTAAAACATAATCATCAATCAAATATCATACTAGTTTTATTTCATTGTATAGAACATTACATAAAACTAGGGACAATTAGAATAGTAAATGCATAAACTAACGAGTTTTAATATCAAATCACATATTTTATGTTCAAAAGCAAAATTAATTATTCAACTGACATGCTCAAAATATATAAAACGTACAACATATGTTAATGGTCCTAGGGCACTATTAACAGTATTTGAATTAGTTTTTTATTTGAGAATAAAAAATGAAAACGTGAATTTTGAGAATAAAAAATAAGTGAGTTTTTCTTCATAGAAGATTTAGAACTCGATGAAAGAAATATTGAAAAATGAAAGGATAAGAAAGTGAACCATTGTCTTACTTACCTTTATGTCCATTATCTCTCTTATTCAACCATTAAAAAGGGGTGAGTCATTTGTATAGGGGAATAGTACCTCTTTTAACTTATTTCCCTTTTGCATTTTGCTCGAACTTACAAACTACAAAAAAAACAGTCGTTTATGTCCATATTTACTTTCTTTTTCATTTTCTTTCATATTACAAGCCCTATTCAAGAGAGGAATATTAATATTTTGACTAACAAAATACCTTACTTTTTGCTTCCTTAATTTTTATTATATATCCTAAACGACTTATATTAAAGAACTGGAGTCAAGTACCAGTGAAAGGCATAACATCACTTCCTCGAGAAGGTTAATGTGCTTAAGGAATGGTTTTTTTTTCTTGTACCTGTAGACTGATTATCAATCATCAAATTAATTTGATCCGCCGATTCAATTTTAAAATAGATATTTTAAGGAAAAATAGCCTCATTGGTGTTATGAGACAAATAAATCCTAGGCGGGAAAGGCTCATATTCTTGGGCCTTGCATTAGACTGTCACTGTTTTGGCATACTGGTCATAACATGGCATGAATTTTTTTGTTCAGAACGGAAGTGGGACTTCCGTCCTGGGACCAAAATGGAAGTCCCACTTCCGTCTTGGTCTGACGTGGATGCGCCTTGCCATGTCAGACCAAGACGGAAGTAGGACTTCCGTTTTGGTCCCAGAACGGAAGTCCCCTTTCCTTCTTCAAACAAAACCCTTAAAACCCTAAACAAATCCGTGACTTTTAGGACGGAATATTGCAGTCTTTTTGCAGTGTCTAGTCTTTTCTCACTTTTTCTTTTTTGACTATGAATAATTGAAGAGATAAATTCAGAACGGATTCGGCATTTCCGTTCTCATTTCTAACCAATTTTTAGAGACTTGTCAATTCAAAAATTCAAATTTTGAATTCTTAAAACACCAATTTTATCTATAAATAAACTCACTACAATCTACAACATTAACAACTCTCAAACATAAAATTTCCTTACCCTCTTCAAAAATCCTTGTTTCTAAATTACCTTCCCCCATTCAAAATTCATTGTTTAAAATGACAAACTTTCCACAATTTATTCAAAAAGAAATGCTTAACAAATTCAGGGAAGTTGATTTTACCAAAGAATGGCCTTCAGAATACGAACAGGCGTTAATAGATATTTGTTTTGATTTTGATACACTGGTTACAATGATGAAAAAAGTTGGTCCGATTTGTACAATGGTATCGTCTACGGCATGAACTCTGTCACCGGCGGAATTTTCACACCAGAAATGATCAATGCAGGCTTAGCAAAACTGCTCAGGCGGTTTTGGAATTTTCAGGCACTTTGCAACAACCATGGTTCAAGTACGACGGTAGGACCAACATTGTTGATTTAAATGGTGTTGAAGCCAATTGGTGGAATATGTTGCGGTAAGTTACATGTAATTATGACAAACTATTATAATATAATATTTCATAACTTACATTTTTTGTTATTTTTACTCTGCATTAGACTAATCCAAGGGCTAAGCGGTATAGAAGGAAAGGCGAATTCAGGTTTAACCTTCTAGGCCATATTTTTGGGTCAGAATGAAGAGTATGTGTGGACGAAGCCGGTCAATGTTCAAAATAACCGGAAGAGATAACTGTTGAGGCTCCCCCGACAACCCGATGTCGGAACAATTGTCCAGCAACCCTTCTGTGTGGGAACGGATTGCACATAAATTTTGAAAGAATTAGGGTTTGAACGATCGGGTGTAATTTTTTGTATTTTCCATGTAATTTTATTTATAAAAATTGAATTTAATTGAGAGATTATTATTTTGTGCCAAATTCTTACTTTTATGATATTTAAAAAATACTAAAATGCACAATATTAAAAAAACACTTGCCAACACACTACAGTTAAAAATATGGTGGACATCCGGGTAAAAAAATCTGCCCATTGAGGACAGAAGATTTTTTTCCCCCAGGAAAAGCTTTGTGGCCAGATTTTTTGGGATAGAAAATCTTATCCCTTCACCACCAAAATCTCTATAAACTACAACAACCTTCACTCCAATTTCTCACATCAACAAACCATTCAACTCATTTAAATCCTTCAACTTATTTCTTAAAAAAAAAAAATTCCCTATATTCCCACATATATTTTTTGTCTAGAAAAATGGCACTTGAATGTCTGATGAAATTGTATTTACATTTCGACCACAATTTAGTGTACGAAGCCGGTGGTTTTCCTCTTTTCGCAAAGCCAAGTGAAAAAAGTATGGAATTAATACAAAAAAATTTCATTTCGACAACTATGCCACCGAATATGTCGGCGCAAAGGAGTCGATCTTTCTAGTGCGAATGTTCGTCTAATAATGATTTGTCCATTTTTCATGCCGACATACGACATGGTGGTGCATGATGTCGTAAATCTCAACGATGAAGAAAATCTTGAGAATTTGTGGGGAATCCAAACCGATTTCAAGCTACAAGGGATTCATGTTGGTACTTTGTTAGAACTTGTGCAGAGACATGTAGATAGTTTTGTAATCCCGACAACAGATTTTTCTGAACAATCACATTTGTTCAGGAAAATTATTTTCCGGTGTCAAAACCAATACGAAGTATGCCCCCACCGTCCAGTTACGAGGCTTCATTTTACGAACCGACCTCACCGAATCATTCTCATGTAACTAATGTTACACAATTATCATTTTCTGATCCACCAACAAGACACAATGATAATTCGGTAATGGATTCGTTGAGTCCAATATCTGACATTGACGGTGTTCCGAAAACGGAAGACGATGGGGGTGATGATAGTGCTGGATACCACGAAGATGATGGGGTCGAGGAAGAGCTTGATAACGAAGAAAATGATGTCACCGAAATTCCCCAAGAAATCAACCAAGACATTCCTGGACCAAGTAATGACGAGACAGTAAAAAAGACAGAACCTGCACCTACTACCTCCGTTATACCGGAATGGAATATGTTATCATATGGTAATTATGCTAATTTTGCATGTTGGAACGATATGGGTAACACGCAACCTGTTCCTGAATTGACTTACATGAAAATACCCATTAAAAAATGGAATCGCGATTTCCCTCAAATATGTTTTAGGATGCATTTTAAGGATAAGCGGGAGGCAATGTTAGCAGTTAACATATGGCATGACCGGGTTGCCTTGAGGGAGTGGAAACGAGACCGGAGTAACAAACAATGGTTCAGCGGGGTGTGCAAAAACTCTACACAATCCAGCCGATGCAGCTGGTATATTCGCGTTAACCATAGCAGAGTGGATGGAATGTGGAAGGTTACCAAACTCCAAGATAGCGACTATTGTTTGATGGATCAAAACAAAAAATACAACATGTCATCCAGCTACATCGGGGTAAAAAATTTGCACCTTGTGCAGGCTAACCCCGAAATATCTGTTAAATTGATTATGGCTGCATGTTTGGATAAATTTTCTTTAACATGTACATATAGAAAATGTTGGTATGCCCGCTGACACGCTATTGAAACACTATTTGGTACTTGGAAATAAACTTTCCAAGTACTACCACATTATATGCGGGCACTCCAAAATTCTAATCGGGGTGCAAAAGTCAAATTTCTTTACCATCCACAACTCACTGTTGATGGTCCTAGGTGTTCAAGTCAATGTTTGGACATTTAAATCGTCAGTCGACGGTTTCAAGTGGTGCCGGCCTATAATTTCAATATACGACACACATCTTAAGGGGAACTATTAAGGGGTATTTATGGTTGCAAGTACTATGGATGTTAACAATAAAATTTCACCCATTGCTTTTGCTATTGTTGAATCTGAGGCACTTTCGACTTGGTCTTGGTTCCTTAAAAACTTAAGGGATCATGTTGTTCAAGACATACAAGTTTGCCTGATTGGCGATCATCACGCCGGAATTCTAAGTGATGTGGCTAGTGTCCCCGGATGGCAACCACCAATGGCAGTACATCGATATTGCCTAAGGCATTACAGATCAAATTTTGACACACATTGCAAAAATAAAGAATTGAAAGATCTTCTGTGGATTGCTGCTTCTCAAGAGAAGAAAGTTAAGTGTGATAAAATTCTTGAACTTATAAACACAAAGATCGAGATGCATTTAACTGGGTAATGCAGCATCTGAAAGGGTTGTGGACTTTGGCCTACGATGGGGGGAAGCGCTTCGGGTGCATGACGACTAACATGTCTGAATCGCTTAACGGTGTTTTGAAACATTTCAGGGCGCTGCCTTTGAAAGGTCTTGTGGATATGGTATTTTACAAGGTTGTTCACTATTTCGACTCGCACAGGCTAGATGCTAATACTTGTAAAACGTCATTCCCTAAGAGAATATGGGATCAATACTTCACTTACGAACTTAAAGCTCAAAGTTTGACTGTGCAAAGACACCACAAAGAACAAGGAATCTATAGGGTCCAGTCCCGACATAGAGGACCTGGTGAAGGTATTAAAATATACTCAGTCAACTTATCAACTCTTGAGTCTAACAACGATAAATGGTCTACTTATACAACTCCATGCACGCATGTAATTGCAGTGTCCAAATCAGTCATGGAGGATGCTTCAAAATATATACACTCTGTGTATTCTCTGGAATACTACAGGAATACATACAAGTCCATTTTATATCCTGTACTTGATCCCATGCATTGGAGGCAAACTCCTTTTGATATGACACATCACCCTCCTAACATGAAAGGTTCACATGTGGGTCGACCTCAAAGGCGGAGATTTGAAATGCCGATGGACAGAGAGAATAGGGGAACTCTAAGACCGAAGAAGTGCGGTAAGTGTAAAGAGATCAGGCACAACCGGAAGACTTGCCCCAACCAAGAAAATCCTAATGTAAATTCATGCCATGTTATGACTATTATGCCAAAAGAGTGACAGTCTAATGTAAATCCCCATATTGTTGGGGCCCAAATCGATATAATATCAGTTGTTGGGGCAGGAGAAGCAAACACACGAATAATATGTATGGAGAGAAAAAGAAGAATGAAAACAATCAAGCACAAAAAACACCAATATTTTTTACGTGGTTCGTTATCAATACAAACATACGTCCACGACGCAAGGGGAATATCCACTATGTATTTTTTGCACGGAGAAAAGTACACTCTCCCACAAAGTAATTTTTGATAAAATAAAATTACAAACTATCGAATAATCAACTCAAGAATCCCAACACATGACCAAGATCATCATATTCCTTTTCCTTAGTCCCAGACTGAAGGACTTATTTTTACTTTCAACTATAATACAAAATAAATATTTTAGTTCTTACATAGAGTCCTACTTTTCTAATACACTATATAGTAGACCAATGATACTAATCCACGTGTATTAATATCATCGGTGCAGAGTGACTTTAGGGACTTGAATCAATCACTGTGTACTACGTGTAATAATATTATTAGTGTACTAGTGAGTTCACTAGAAGATTCGATATATATATATATATATATATATATATATATATATATATATATATATATATATATATATATATATTCTCATAATCAATAATTCACTTTATGAGATTTCAGGAAAAAAAATCTGAAAATACTGTAATAAAAAATTGAGACAAGGCTATGCAAATTTTTATGGTGGAAGTGTATGTTAGTAAGTTAGCTTCTAATCATGTAGGATTTCCATTTATGACGAAATCTAGAAGAGGATCTAGAGCACCCTCATCCCTGCAAAATTTAAACTTGCATATTTTATTCTTAGAAAAGAAATTCAAAACAAGGTTTGTCAATTGATTACTTATTCTGTTACAATTGCAATTAACATAAGTTTTGCCATTTGGAAAATGACCTTCCTTAGGTTAATGAGTAGTTTTATCATTCTAACTGCTTAAGCGTATTTGAAATACGTTGAATTGGACATGTAATTATAGTTCCTATTAAAGTACTGAAAAAGGTAAAAGAAACTCAAACTATTATTGCTACTGTGTTAAAGAATACTCTATGCATTGAGTATGAGTTGATAGTCTAACAAATCTAAATTTGTTTGCTTAGATATATTAAAATTTATATTCCTTTTGTGGTATCAATAAACATGTATGTTGGCTACATGATATTTTTTTTTAATTGTGGAAGGGAACCTATATATTATAAAAAATATTGGGATTTAAAAAGTGGGAAGGAGAATTCGAACTCATAACCTCTATTTCATTAAGCCTCATATACCCAACAAGCTTATATGATTTTATGTAGGATGGGCATATGATTTTAGCTAGCTAAAACATGCTTATACAATACAACTTCTATGACATTCTTAGAGAATGAAATAATTGCCCTTTGTTATTGTTCGAAATAATTAGTGATATTCAGGACCCTATAAAATTGACTACGCATATCGACTTTAGAATGGCTCCTTAATACAATTAGTGAGATCCATAAATATAAAAAATCATTGGACTAACATTAAAGGATGATTAAGGTCATTAAAAATAATGTGATAATGCACGTGTCCTCGACTTTAGAATGGATCCTTAATACAATTAGTGAGATCCATAAATAAAAATAATTATTGGACTAACATTAAAGGATGATTGAGGTCATTAAAAAAATGTGATAATGCACGTATCCTCAATGATGGACGTTAAAAATATGAGTATTTTTTGTCATTACACTTGTAGGTAGATATTTTTTAATAATATTATTCCTGAAGTCATTATCTTTATACGGTAATAATTAAAGTTATTTAAAATGATTAGGGACATTTATTTATTTATTTATGAGCATATGCATTTTAGTTAATTTAGTAGCCCAGAAGAATATTTATTTTGGTCCCCAAGATAGTTCATGAAATCATAATAATTTAATTAGGAGAGGGGCTATATGCAATTCGATATATTCCTAAGTCTAACTCGCATGGTTATCCTTCACTTGAAAAAATTATTTCATCTTTACCCAAAGCACAAAATGTTGTATTTTGCAAAAACTGTAAACCAAAAATCATGAACAAATCAAGGATATGAATTAATAATTGCCAGAATTAAAAAATGAGGAAGAGCACCCCACGTGCAACCTTTTTCACGCGGTTCATACCTGCATGCACTCTAATTTTATTTATTTTTTGTTGAAATTTTCAAATAGGTATGTCCATAATTAATTGTTCCATGTGAATATCTTCTACCACCACACGCACATTGCACATAGGTAATGCAGCCGCGTGCTCAGAAATATCCACGTGTTCTTTTAAAAAATTTAATTTTGCATTTTCTTGAATTATTCTTACACTATTTTATAGTTCTTGTAAGAATACCTTCAAATTTTGTGTTTCGGGTAAAAAAATTTAAAACTTGGAGAGAGAAAGCATAGGTAGAGAGAATAAAGAGGATTTTTGAAATGAAGGATAACATCATTGTACTCCAAAATTTACTAAGCGCCAAATAGAAATCATGTTTAATTGTTACTACGGATATCAAATAAAGAAAAAAGAAGTGAATTGATTAAAAATATTAGTCTATTTAATATGAGTTATTAGGATAAAATAAAACTTCTTAGGCCTAATTATTTATTAATTAAATATGAGCTCACCACTATAGACTTTAATTAATTCTTGAAATTAATAGAAAGGTTAATGGGTTAAAAAAGGTGAGATGATTACCAAATTGCAAATTGAATTTATAGAGGAAAAAATCCTAGATCCACTAGGAATTATCCTAGGGGTAATCAACGTAGGTCATGCTTTGTTTGCGCACTTCTCTCTTTTCATTTTATATATTCCTCTTTTTTTATTCTTTATCGGATTGTAATTTACGAGATTATGAGTAATACATTGGAAGATTGAGAGCTAAACAATTTATGAATCATTAATATCCCTATTAATCTTTAGGAAGTCGTGTAAGAACCAATCCAACTTTCTCTTTCATGTGTCTCGATTGTACAAAATAAAAAATTAAATATGTTTTTCCTAATCTTTTTATGTGTGTGCGTTGCACTTTTTTTTTCCATACATAGATGATCCAGATTATTGAGATAGGTGATAGTACACATGTGCACAATGATAGGTGTTACATATATGCATATTTTCGTCATTACACTTGCAGATGAAGCCACTTATTTAATAATATTATTCTGGAGTCAATATCTTTATGTGGTAATAATTAATAAATATAACAACAATGATTAGAGACAGTTATTTATTAGCAGATGCATTATATTCATTTTAGCAACCTAGAAAGATGATGTTTTTTTATCCTCAAAGTAATACGTGAAATCATAGTAATTTAATTATTACAATGGAGATAAAAATAAAATATAAATTATTTAATCATTTAATCTATATAATATGAGTTAGAATAAATAAGATTTTTCAACTAAAAAAGAGTTTTAATAAAATAAATAGAAGACTTCTTAAGCCTAGATATTTATTAATTAAATATGGATTTGGAAAACACTAACAATGTTGGCCCACCAGGGATTAAACAAGGAGAACAAATCCTAGGGCTCTCTCTCCCTCATAGCTTTCTATATTCATTCTTCACCGGATTGTAATGACGAGGTTGTGATTAATACCTAAAAAGATTGAGAGCTAAACAACTTGTGCAAGAAGTAAACGTTAGCAGATTTGTCATCTGAACTCATTAAGTTTCTTGTTAATCCTTCAAAATTCGTGTAATAACCAATCAAACTTGCTCCTTCGTGTGTCTCAATTGCACGGAAACTAAAAAGTAATTATGTTCTTCCTAAACTATTTTGTGTCGTTTTCTGCTATGTTTTTGCAACCGCTTTCTCATATACATATTTTGATTAAGAGTTTGTTTTTCATTGTTTATGTTTTCTAGGCTACTGAAAAAAGTGATTTAGAAAAACATTATTTTTTCATACGTAGAGCTATTCTTATTCGATGATAAAAATTACCGAAAAGTTGAATAAATTATCTTCCACAATCCAATCCAGTGAAAACTTAAAAACAAAAGGATAATGGTATCTATATTTTGCATTTGATGTATATTAAATATGTTATAAATACATATATTTATTTTGAATTTAATTATCTTCCAATATTTTCAATTTGAACACATTAAGATTCATGTTAATCCTTCAGAACTCTTTCAAAAACATGCAGGAATCAATTCAACTTGCTCATTTGTGTGCGTCTCAATTGCACGAAAACTGAAAAATAAGTATGTTCTTCCTAGGTTATTATTTTTTGTAATTTTTTTTTCCAGTATGTTTTTGTTCACTTTTCCATTCGCATTTGGATTAAAGGTTTGTTCTCCATTACTAAGACTTTTTTTAACTGCTAAAAAAAATGTGATTTAGTAGTAAAAATTTCTACATACGTATAGATGTTCTTATTCAATAAATAAAAACTTTTGATAAGTTAAATTAGTTCTCTTTCATAATGCAATCGAGTGAAAACTTAGAAACACACATATATTGATATATTTATTTGTATTTAATGTATATTAAATATATTAGATGCGTGTATTTATTTCGTATCAAATTCTTTTCTAAGATTGACATATGAACCCTTTAAGATTTTTGTTAATCCTTCGTAAGTCGTGCAAGAACCAATTCAACTTGGTCATTCGTGTGTCTCAATTGCACGGAAACTGAAAAGTATGTTCTTCCTAAGTTATTTTTTATAATGTTTTTCAGTTGTGTTTTTTGCTACTCCCTCCGTCCCAAAATAACTGTCCACATTTCCTTTTTAATCTGTCCCAAATTATTTGTCCACTTTCTAAATAAAGGGCTCATTAATTACAGTTTTTCCAATTCTAACCCTTACATTAAATGTTGGAGAGAGAAGACTATAGAGAGAAGACTATAGAGAGAAGAGGAGGTAGAATTAAATTGGAGTAATATTAAATAGGGTCATGTTTGACATTATACCATATTCCACTATAGAATTTGATGAACCTTAATTCCCGTGCAAAATACAAAGTGGATAGATAATTTGGGACGGAGGGCGTACCATTTTTTGGATTAAGGGTTTGTTCTCTATGGTTGATACTTTTTTAAAGCTAAGTGATTTAGAAAAAAAAAAGCATATTTTTCCATGCATACGTAGAGGTGTTCTTATTCGATTACAAAAATGCTAAAAATTGAATAAATTATCTTTCAAAATGCAATCGAGCAAAAACTTAGAAACAAAAAGATATTGATATCTTTATTTTGTAATTAACTTATATCATGTACGTTATATATACATATATTTATTTTGCATTAAATTTCTTCCAAGATTTACCATCTAAACACATTAAGATTCTTTTTAGTCGTGCAAAAACTTTCAAAATCAATTTAACTTGCCCATTCATGTTCTCAATTATAGTTGAAAAGTAAATATGTTCTTCCTAAGTTAGTTTGTTTAAATCGTGGGATGTGCCTCATTCATTGACGGATCCAGAAATACAAAATACTAGGGGGCACACGATATTGGTAAAGATTTTTGAGAGTTTTTATTTTATTAGTGGGTCACTAAAAAATTGTGTATGAGTCACTTATACATTTATCATATAAATAGAGTAAAATATATTTTAAATACTAAATTTAATTTTTTTCAACGGATCATGTAACCCGATACTAGCATGCTACATCCGTCTCTAGCCTCGTTGGGTAGCTCACTCGTAGTGCCTATTAACCAACTCATCCATAAGTGATGAATTCCAGTGCTTTACAGAAATTAAACAACACACTCTGGGAATAGGCGAAATGACCTGGTTCTAGTGCACGTGGTGGGGTTTCCGATGTGCTCTGATCTGGAGGACCACGCTAATTACTACTCCCTCCATTCCCTATTAATTGTCGTTTAGGAGATATCTAGGTATCCAAATTAATTGTCGTTTAAGGTTGTTTTATTAGTTGTCAACAATTTATTCCAATTATACCCTCAATATTTTCCTTTCTTTATGACAAAGAAGTGAGAGAGAGGGAGGGTGGGGGGATAATATTGGAAGTTTAGGTGAAAATGACAACTTCCTTAATTTTCTCAAATTGTCTAAAGTGTCTTATATTTAGGAATGGAGGGAGTATTTGATACATTTAGTTCCACAGTAAAAGCTACTCCCTCCATTCCTAAATATAAGACTCTTTAGACAATTTGAGAAAATTAAGGAAATTGTCATTTCTACCTAAATTTCCAATATTACCCCACCCTCCCCCTCTCTCACTTCTACATCATAAAGAAAAGAAAGGAAAATATTAAGGGTATAATTAGAATAAATTGTTGACAACTAATAAAAGAACCTTAAACGATAATTAATTTGGATACCTAGATATCTCCTAAACGATAATTAATAGGGAATGGAGGGAGTATTCAATACCATATATATTATTATATAACTTCTACGGAACATGATATTTGGGTTTGAACTAAACAACTATTTAATACCACATATACTTTTTACAGAATTTGAATTTTTATTTTACATTAAACGCTATCCAATATCATCTATGTTTTTATGAAAGATTATCTTTTGTTTCAAATCTCTGTACATAAAATTTTTACTTTGTATTATACTTTTTTTCTAACAAATTATTACCTTTAAGAAATCTCGAAAAAATTTCAAACGAAAACTCAATCCAAATATACCTACGCACGCCCAAGTCGAGCAAAAACCCAATATTCTCCTTAGAACCTCAATATCCTTTGGGGCAAAAACACAAGATTGGGTATAGTTCAAGAACATTCGTGTAATTTTTTCCCAATTACAGGAGGTGCAAAAAATAACCCCGCAAAGGTCCGTTCTTTTAGCTTCTATTCTCTTCTCTTTCCAATTCTTTACCTGCAAAAAATCTATAAAAAATTGCGATTTTTCCATGAATTTGTATAAATATGTATGCAAATCTTCACAATGTTTTTTACTATCTCAATACCTTGTATTTAGATTGAATTAGTTTGAGATTTTTTGAATTCTTTTTAATTGGGGGAAGGGAATTTTATCTCATAATATGCGCGTCGAATGTCACACTATATTCAGTTACTCTAGCGGAAGTTGGTAACAAATATTGTTTATATAATCGAAAAGGTAAATTTTTTTTTTTAGAGAATATGCATATACATGTAAAACTTGTGTGTCGAAAATGTGCAAACATAGTGCACAAATGCTCATATACATATAAATTTAAACAAGTATATTTATGACTATTATATAAATTTATGTTGATATTTTTGTGTACTCACCGCTATACTCGGCATTTTTCCTAATTTTCTCTAGATCTGAAATTCAACTAAATTTTTTTCAGTAATACAAAAAATTAGTTTGTTTAAATGGAGATTTTGCATGTTAATGTTGTTTTTGTGTGGTTCAATTATGGAGTAATGGAGCTGTTAGGTGGTGCTTCTGATCTTCGTTTCCAATGCTAGGGTTAGGGCTCAATTATAATTTTAGTGATTTATGATGTAATTATTATTATACTATTTTATTTCGGTGGGTGATTAAGTTTTTTAAATTTTTTCTATACCTATTGTTCCGTTCGGGAGTGATGTGCCAACTGCGCTAGTATTCCGGGGACGTTGATGATTCAATTGCTTGTTATAATTAGTCGGGTTTCGTTTTAATTAAGAATAGTTGATAATGGATGCCTTAGATATTTTTGAATTTTGGGGGATGCTATTTTCTTTTGTGATTTGAAGTGAAGATGAAGTTTAATGGCTCTCAAATTTAGAATTAATGAACTTGGTAAAGTGGAAAATAGTTGTCCAAGTTCAACTGTATATCTGCATTTGGATTAAGAGGACATTTTTGCAAATTTTTTATTTATTTCTATTTATGTGTAAGTTAAGAAGTTGTATAGGGAATTTACTTTGTTATAATGGTATTACATGAGTATACTGACTTTATGTATTTATTAACGAATGTTAGATCAATCTCTAATCCATCCCGAAAATGGTATTTCAGGGAGCGATCACTTTGTGCATTTATTATCAAAGGTTAGGTCTGTCTCCTATTCATGATATACTTTGTGCAACCATTGGCCACCCTTGTGCAAATTATATGGTCGGTAGATAAACCTTTGAAATTATTTTTGTACTATTAACTTTTGAACTTTTACATGAAAATTTTCATTCCAGAATTGAAGTAAAAATGATTACTAGCATTATTCTTAATGAAACTTTAATTTTTTTAAAAAGAAACTAATGATAAGTTTCAGTTCTAATTATTTGATTTTGTATTTCTTAGTGACTTTCAATTTTGACTTTAGAAAACCATAATGGTTCAAACGAAAGCAAAAATAAAGTTTCCATATTAAAAATCCTAGCTCTATTTATTCATTTTGGTTACTCTCCCCCAAGTTTTTCAGTGAACATTTTAATACCTCAACTAGACGTTCAGCTAAACCGCACCTTATAATGAATGACAAAATATAACTTATACTAAGGTTGCAATAAAAAAATGCACTATGGCATATTTGACCTTTCGTGGCACTGAAAAAATGCCACGAAAAGCTATTTAAGTGCCATAAAATAGGTTTTGCGGCACTTGTGCGACACTTTTTCTAAGTGCCCCCACAAGTGGTGTCGCTTTTTTTAAGGCACTTTATAAGTGCCACAAATAAATTGGTGGCACAATTTGTGACACTTTTTAAATGCCACAAACACATTGAAAATATGACATATTTTGCGGCACTTTTTGGTAAATGCCGCGAAAATAATTTAATTATTTTTTAAAAAAAATCATAGAAATAAAAATTATTTTATTTAAAAATAAAAATAATAATCGGTCGAGGATCCTTAAACATTATCTATAATCACCCCTTATCTACTATTTAATATTTGCAGTTCGTGAGATTTGAACCATTGACCTCTCGTTGCAAACACTAACGATCTAACCAATGTACCACAAAGACTTTTGTTTTTATTCTAACCAAATTTATTTATATAACATAATAATAAATTTTATTAAAGTACTTGTAAGTTTTTTTTTTTTTTTTTTTGCTAAATAAAGTACTTGTAAGTTTGATATTTATATTTATTACTGTTTATTAACAACAACCAACTACAAATAAAACTCCTTCAAAACAAAAACTCAGTAGAAATAATTTAAATGAAAATCATATACAAAATTTAATATTAACATCATACGAATTATTGATAAGTTTATTTACTATATTTTCTATTTATATATATTATTGTTAATATAATGTTTTTTAAATTTTGATAAATGAAATTTAATGACTAGTCATTTCTTTTGTAAAGCTTGAAAATGTTATAAAATTTATATAAGAAATGTAGAATATAGAATATATGAATTTCGTAGAATGTGAGTTTTTTTATTTCATCTAACAGAATTTTTAATAATTTTTAAATGGAAAAAATTAATTAATTTCCTTTTCAATTAATTATTATTATTTATTATCATTAATAAACATATATCTTAGTAACTTTTAATAATGAAATACTCAAATAGTAATATCAATTTTATCTCTAACTCATTTTTTTCCTGGCATGTTTTGAGGGAGAGCATTTATATTTTGAATATATCATATTTCTCAAAACTAGCCATGTTATGGAAGGAAGGAGGATGGTTGGGAAATAGGGCTCTTCTAAGAGTCCCCAGATGCTATGGCAAATAGAAGTTAACATTCTAGTGCTTTTGTCTTCGGGATTTTTTATCTTCTAAGCACTAGTATTTGTTCTTAATTGATCTTTATCTTTTTGCCATGCTTCCTTGTTATTAATGTTGTCCATATTCTATCTTATTACATCAAAGTTTGTCATAATAAAAAGGGGGGAGATTGTAAGCCCTAAGGGCGAACAAACTCAATTTTTGATATTGGACAAACATTTGATGTTGTGTCTAATGCTCTCAATCTTTGTGATAGAATATCGGAAGTCAAAATGGAAGCTCTAAGTACTTCAATCAAGCCATGATCAAGATTCAAAGTTATACTTAAAGGCGTATCTCGTTGAGATTGAAGATTGAAGACTTAGGTTTGGTTAGGATAGCTTATGTCTTTATAGTCCTTATCTTATAAGCTCTAACCAATGCTCTTATGAACATAAACGTACAACACTCTAGTCTTGCATGCTCTTAAACACGTTTTCAAAAGGCTAAGTTTCAAAAGGATTCTTATATGTGTTCTTATCTCGAAAGCCTTTGATTTCAAAGTGTAAGTCCTTTAAAATGGTTTTCCAAATGTTCTTACTTGTTACCTTTTAGGAAATCCTTTTAGACTTCAAAAGATTTCAAAACTAGTGTAAAATCAACATCTCTCATACTCAGGAAAGTCGGATCATCCGAGCTTTCCTCGGATCGACCGAACCGAAACAGAGAGTTGTAGACTTTGGAATCAACAGAGGTCGGTCGACCTAAGGGGCATCTCGGTCGACCAAGATTGGGCAGGTTCGACCGAGTTTGGACGGCTCAACCGAGGTCTTCAAAGGCTCATCCGAGCTTGTGCTCGGATCATCCGAGTTTGAGTTCGGTCAACCGAACTCCTGTGTAACTAGACGTTATATGACCGTTGCAGAGTCGTTTTTTAGCATATTTTGAAATGTATATAAACTCAAAAGCTGTAGAATGACAAAAAGACTTGCACATACAATGTACATTGATTTCTTATCAAGTCTACAACACTTTCAAAGTAAATGCTCTTCATCTCTATGATCTAAATCACACAAGAGTGATCTTTCTAAAGCAAGACTGTAAAACACAAGGAGGGGGGGTGAATTGGGTTTTAACTAATCTTGCTAACTTTTTCGAATCTATTCAATGCAAGTGAGAGTTTGAGCAAGATGAACAAAACCAAAAGCAAAACCTAACAATCAAGACAAAGGATTTAGAGTGGTTCGATTCACTTAGAATCTACATCCACTACCTTGAGCCGCACCCAAGGATTTCAACAACTTCACTAAGAAGAACTTTACACTTGTGGACAACTCACTAAGAGTTTTACACAACAACCACAATACAAAACTCACTAAGAGTTACTTGCCCACACTAAGTAGGACTTATACAAGAATTACCCTATCACTAAGAAAGGGAATTAAGATAAATAAAGAACAAGATAATTCACTCTTTTAAGTGAGAAAGATATACCTTTGAAGTACAAGAATACTAAGCTCTTAGAACATTTGATGCACACTCTTTGTCTTGCTTTTGAAAGAATACTCTTGAATGATTTAGATCATAGAGATGAAGAGTATTTTGCTTTGAAAGTGTTTAGACTTGATAAGATATGAATGTTTATTGTATGTACAAGTCATGGAGTGATTCTCAGCTTTAGAGTATTTATACTTTTCAAAAATAGGCTGAAAAATGACTTTGCAACGGTCAAATAACGGCTAGTAACAGAGCACCTCGGTAGATCGAAAAGCAACTTCGGATGAGCCGAAGCTAGGTCGGTCGACCGACCCAACCCATAGGTCGACCGAAGTTCCAAATCACACCTCTCAGTTTCTCGTCGGTTGATCCGATCTTGAGCTCAGTTGACCGACCTTCCTGAGTATGAGAGATGTTGATTTTTCACACGTTTTGAAATCTTTTGAAGTCTAAAAGGTTTTCCCAAAAAGGTAACAAGTAAGAACATTTGGAAAACCATTTTAAAGTACTTAGACTTTGAAAACAAAGGCTTTTGAGATATGAACTCATGTAAGGAACGTTTTGAAACTTAGCCTTTTGAAAACGTGTTTATGAAAAATGCAAGACTAGAGTGTAGAGCTTATGTTCATGAGAGCTTTGGTTAGAGCTTTATAAGATAACGACTTATGACGACAAAGCTAAACTAACCAAACCTAAGTCTTCAATCTTCAATCTTGATAAATAAGCCTTGCATAACTTTGAATCTTGATCCCAATGGCTTGATTGAAGTACTTAGAGCTTCCATAATGAGTTCCGATATTCTATCACAAAGATTAAGATCATTAGACACAACATCAAAAGTTTGTCCAATATCAAAAACTGAGTTTGTTCGCCCTTAGGGCTTACAATCTCCCCCTTTTTTATTATGACAAACTTTTATGCAATAAGATAGAATATGGACAAAATTAAAACAAGGAAGCATGGCAAAAAGTTAAAGATCAATTAAGAGCAATGACTAGTGCTTTAAAAGATAAAACCAATGAAGACAAAAACACTTAGTCATGATAACTTCTTTTTGCCATATAATCTAGGGACTCTTAGAAGAGCCCTATTTCCCAACCAACCTCCTTTCCTCGTTCCTTCCATTTAATATGTTTTGAGACATAAGATATATAAAAAGCTCCCCCTCAAAACATGTCGGAAAGGATAAAAAACATGATTAATACACCAAGATTAATACACCATTTTAGCAAGATTAATACACTATTTTTCTCCCCCTTTGGCATAATCAAAAAGACTTCAAACTCCAAAGATATAAGGGTGTACTTGCAAAAAAAAACATAAACAGTTCATAGCACAAGCAAAGTTAATACACCAATTTTCTGAAGAATGATCTTTTTGAATAAGCTTGGTTGATTTCAAAATACAACGAGTCCATAATGACACATAAATATAAAGATGGTTATTTATGGCTCAAAAAGAATATCAACCTAAGCTAAAAACAAAGGAGATAAGGAATATAACCTTTAAGCACAATCTCCCCGTTTCTAAAACATACGATGTTAGCTATTTGAGATAAAACCAAGTTTGATACCAATTGACCAATTGTAAAACATGATACCAATTGTAAATATAGCCAATTGTAACACACGTTTGAAAATATAGCTAACAAAGTACTAGTGGAAGTGATACCATGAATTCATAAGTTAAGCACATGTATCACAACCAAAAGAAGTAGAGGAAGTGTAAGATAACACTTTGAGTACATTCCTCTAACAAGTTAATGGTTAGCTAAATGAGTGTAGCAACTCTTAAAGTGATACTAACCAAAAACTATAATGAGATCACAATGGATAAGAAAATGAAGAATATGATCTCAAAGTTATTAAGGGAGAGTATATGTGATACCAATTAAAGACATAAACATTTATAACACATATAACTTCCAAAATAACTTACACAAGTTGGCTATAAGATATAAAAGATGAAAGGCAAGCCAACAAGTGATGTGATGATGTAAAATAAGACAATTGAGCATACATCACATATAGAGTTTACATCCTAAGTCAAGCATCTAGACGATCAACCACATAAGATTAATGCTATAGACTTGAATATAAACACACCAACACCCCTATATGCAATAAAGATCAAGTAAAAAACTAAACATAGCATATACAAACTCCCCCAAAGCATAAGACACTAAATAAAAGAGGGGAGGGGGTTGTTAAAAGGAGATTTCATCACAAAGATCAAATCATTAAGCTCTCTAATAACATGCTCAAAAACAATCAAAAACATATGAAGAGCAAAACATGTTATAAAATCTCCAAGGTGCCCATTTCAAGAACAATTGAACATTATATGGAAGGTAAGATCAATAATTGTTCAAGGAAATGAAAGAGATTGAGTTTAGTAATATCTCATTGAATTTGATGAATGCTTTTGCACTTTGAGTTCCTTCAATGAGTTCTTTGAGCTTCTCAATCTTCTTTATCATACTACATCTTTAGCTTTATCACCAAAGTGATATTTCCATTGCAAAGAGATTTGACACCTTTCATAAGCACTTCTTCTTCTCCGGTTATGTGATAAAATCATACACATTGAAACATCATAGAGCCGGAGCTTCCCTTTAACTAACAAGAACCTATAAGAGCAAGGGAAGAGTAACTTTTGGTACCCACTTTTGTTTGGGTCCATGGGGGGTTAGTTAAAATACGCTTAACTCTCCAAATGGTCTTAACTCCCCTTTCAATCTTCTTCTTCACAAAGCATCTAACACTTGTGTGACCAAATTTACCACAATATGTGCAACAAGTAGATGGCTTAGCAAATTTATGAATATGCTCATGATATTTATTTTGCTTATGTGAAGTGCTAGCATGCACAAATTGATTTCTAGGTGCCTTAGAAGAGCTAGCAATAGCAACATGATTAGCAATATAACCTAATCCATGTTTAACATTTGAAGCACGTTACACACAAAGAAGTTGATCAAGATTTTTTGTTCCTTTGGAGAACTTATCAACAAGAGAGGTGAGATCAACAACTTTGGTGTTTAAGCCATCAAACTCAACAAGTTTGCATTCAAGAGAAGACAAATTTATCATAGGCTTCTAGATACTTTAATGAGGAAGTGTTGCATGTAGCAATAAGCTTTTCATTTTCGATTTTCAAGCAATCAACCTCATCACAAAGCTTTTTGTTATCAACAAGCAAAGATTCAATTTTAAGCTTCATAGCTTTGTTTTGCTTTGCACAATTTTTCAATTGATCATACATATCACATAAGAGTTCATTAGGTCCATCCTCATCATCATCATCATTATCATTATAAGAATTTGAAGGGGAGGGAGAAAGATGTACCTCATTACCAAAAGCCATGAAGCAAACATTTGCATCTTCATCTTCTTCTTCATCACCACTCCCTTCTTGATCCCATGTGCTTAGCATGCCCTTGAAATTCTTTGGTTTAAAGAATTTTTTCTTTTTGTTTTCCTTGAGCTCTTTTTCTTTGGTGACGGGGCACTCTCCTATGAGATGTTGGTCACTTCATCTCATCCCATGAGGATTTTGTTTTCTTCTATTTTGGAAGAATTTTCTTCCTTTCCCGGAAAACATTTTCTTCACGCGTTTTATCACCAAATCCATGGTCTCATCATCAAAGTTGATGTCTTCTTCATCACTTGAATCATTGGATTCATCAAGATCAAGAATAGCCTTTAAAGCACTACTCATTTTTGCCTTTTCAAGATGCTCATCCTTTTTGTGTGTGAGCTCATAAGTGAGAAGAGAACCGATGAGCTCCTCCGTGGGATAAGTCTTCAAGTTCTTTGCTTCTTCAATAGCAAGAGCTTTTCCTTCCCAACTTTTAGGAAGTGAGTTGAGAATCTTCCTATTCATTTCACCCATAGTGTATTCCTTTCCATAAGATCTCAACCCATTGACAACATTTGTGAACCTAGTGTTCATCTCATTTATAGTTTCATTTGTCTTCAAAGAGAAAAGCTCATATTCCCTCACAAGCATGTTGAGCTTTGATTCTTTGACTTGATTAGTCCCCTCATGGGTGACTTCTAAGATTCTCCACATCTTGTGAGCGGATTTGCTTCCACGTACTCGATTGTACTCATCCGGATTAAGAGCACAACTAATGATGTTCATAGCTCGATAGTTGAGAGTCATTTTCTTGGACTCATCTTGATTAAACTCATTGTCCAATTTTGGAACTTGAACACCATCCACCTCTTTCATAGGTACATAAGGACCTTCTTCAAAAATATGCCACAAAGAGTAGTCTATAGAGCACACATATATTTTGAATCGGTCTTTCCAAGCATTGAAATTATTTCCATCAAAGAGTGGTGGTCTATTTGTGGAAGATCCCTCTAGGTAAGCTAATGCGGAATTACAGGCCATAATTTAATTCAAGCGGTTAAGCTAAAGATGAAGACGAGGCTCTGATACCAATTATAAAACACAAGAGGGGGGGGGGGTGAATTGGATTTTAACTAATCTTGCTAACTTTTTCGAATCTATTCAATGCAAGTGAGAGTTTGAGCAAAATGAACAAAACCAAAAGCAAAACCCAACAATCAAGACAAAGGATTTAGAGTGGTTCGATTCACTTAGAATCTACATCCACTACCTTGAGCCGCACCCAAGGATTTCAACAACTTCACTAAGAAGAACTTTACACTTGTGGACAACTCACTAAGAGTTTTACACAACATCCACAATACAAAACTCACTAAGAGTTACTTGCCCACACTAAGTAGGACTTATACAAGAATTACCCTATCACTAAGAAAGGGAATTAAGATAAATAAAGAACAAGATAATTCACTCTTCTAAGTGAGAAAGATATACCTTTGAAGTACAAGAATACTAAGCTCTTAGAACATTTGATGCACACTCTTTGTCTTGCTTTTGAAAGAATACTCTTGAATGATTTAGATCATAGAGATGAAGAGTATTTTGCTTTGAAAGTGTTTAGACTTGATAAGATATGAATGTTTATTGTATGTACAAGTCATGGAGTGATTCTCAGCTTTAGAGTATTTATACTTTTCAAAAATAGGCTGAAAAATGACTTTGCAACGGTCAAATAATGGCTAGTAACAGAGCACCTCGGTAGATCGAAAAGCAACTTCGGATGAGCCGAAGCTAGGTCGGTCGACCGACCCAACCCATAGGTCGACCGAAGCTCCAAATCACACCTCTCAATTTCTCGTCGGTTGATCCGATCTTGAGCTCGGTTGACCGACCTTCCTGAGTATGAGAGATGTTGATTTTTCACACGTTTTGAAATCTTTTGAAGTCTAAAAGGTTTTCCCAAAAAGGTAACAAGTAAGAACATTTGGAAAACCATTTTAAAGTACTTAGACTTTGAAAACAAAGGCTTTTGAGATATGAACTCATGTAAGGAACGTTTTGAAACTTAGCCTTTTGAAAACGTGTTGATGAAAACATGCAAGACTAGAGTGTAGAGCTTATGTTCATGAGAGCTTTGGTTAGAGCTTTATAAGATAACGACTTATGACGACAAAGCTAAACTAACCAAACCTAAGTCTTCAATCTTCAATCTTGATAAATAAGCCTTGCATAACTTTGAATCTTGATCCCAATGGCTTGATTGAAGTACTTAGAGCTTCCATAATGAGTTCCGATATTCTATCACAAAGATTAAGATCATTAGACACAACATCAAAAGTTTGTCCAATATCAAAAACTGAGTTTGTTCGCCCTTAGGGCTTACAAAGACAAAGAGTGTGCATCAAATGTTCTAAGAGCTTAATATTCTTGTACTTCAAAGGTATATATCTCTCACTTAAAAGAGTGAACAATCCTTCTCTTTAAACCTTCTCATTCCCTTTCTAAGTGATAAGGTTATTCTTGTATAAGTCCTACTTTGTGTGGGCAATTTACTCCTAGAGAGTTTTGTATTGGAAGTCCTACTTAGTGTGGGCAAGCTCTATTATTGAGTTGGTGTATTGTGGTTGATTTGTAAAACTCTTAGTGAGTTATCCACAAGTGTAATATCCTTCTTAGTGAAGTTGTTGAAAATCCTTGGGTGCGGCTCAAGGTAGTGGATGTAGATTCTAAGTGAATCGAACCACTATAAATCCTTTGTCTTGTGGTTGGCTTTCGTATTGCTTTTATTCATCTTGCTTAAACTTACACTAGCCTTGCTTAGATTCGGAAAAGTTTACAAGTTTGATTAAAACCCAATTCACCCCCCCCATCTTGTGTTTTACAATTGGTATCAGAGCCTCGTCTTCACCTTTAGCTTAATCACTTGAAGTAAAGATTATGGCCGGAAATTCCGCCTTAGCTTTCTTAGAGGGGTCTTACACAAATAGACCACCACTCTTTGATGGAAACGACTATAGTGCTTGGAAAAACCGATTCAAGATATATGTGTGTTCCATAGATTATTCTTTATGGCATATATTTGAAGAAGGTCCATATGTTCCTATGAAAGTGGTGAATGGTGTTCAAATTCCAAAGTCGGACAATGAGCTAAATGAAGTTGAGTCCAAGAAAATGACTCGAAATTATAGGGCAATGAACATTCTTAGTTGTGCCTTGGATGAAGATGAATACAACCGTGTCCGTGGAAGCAAATCCGCCCACACTATGTGGAAAATGCTTGAAGTTACTCATGAAGGAACAAATCAAGTCAAGGAGTCAAGGTTGAACTTGCTAGTTAGAGAATATGAGTTATTCTCCATGAAGCCAAATGAATCAATCAATGAGATGAATACTAGATTCACCAATGTGATAAATGGCTTGAAGTCCTATGGTAAAGAGTACACTATGGGAGAGATGAATAGGAAGATTCTCAATTCTCTTCCTAAAAGTTGGGAAACAAAAGCTCTTGCCATTGAAGAAGCCAAGGACTTAAAGACATATTCAACGGAGGAACTTATTGGCTCTCTACTCACCTTCGAGATGAAGAAAAGGAAAATTTTTCCTAGAAAGGATAATGATCTGCATTACATCATTAATCATGAAGAGGAAGAGAAATTGTTCTTTAATTTCAAAAACCCAAAGTGCATGTTAAGCCTTTGGGATGAAGATGGAAGTGATGATGATCAAGAAGAAAAAGACCACATGTGTCTTATGGGATTTGGTAATGAGGTACATCTTTCTCCCTCCACTTCAAATTCTTATGATGATGATGAGGATGATCCTAATGAGCTTTTATGTGATATGTATGATCAATTGAAAAAATGTGCAAAGCAAAACAAAGATATGAAGCTTAAAATTGAATCTTTGCTTGAAGAAATATCTAAGTTGTTTGAGGAAAATAAAAAGTTGTGTGATGATGTTAATTGCTTGAAATCCGAAAATGAGAGTCTCATTACTACTTGTAAAGCATCTGCATTACAATACAAAGAAGCTTGTGTTAAATTGTCATCCCTTGAAAACAAGCTTGTTGAGTTTGATCTTTTGAAGAACAAAGTTAATGACCTTACCCTTCTTGTTGACAACTTTACTAAGGGTAAGAAAAATCTTGATCAAATTCTTGGTATGCAACGTGCTTCTCATGATAAACATGGTCTTGGTTATATTGCTAATCATGTTGTTATTTCTAGCTCTTCTCATATACCTAAGAATCATGTAGTGAATGCTAGAACGCCACATAGGGCAAATAGACTTGTTAAGCATGTTCACAAATCTTTTGAGTCACATATTTGTTGCACTTATTGTGGAAAATTTGGTCATACTTGTGCTAGATGCTATGTGAAGAGAAAGATTGAAAGAGGAGTAAAACCCATTTGGAGAGTTAAGCATACTTCAATTAACCCCCATGGACCCAAACAAAAGTGGGTACCAAAAGTTACTCTTCCCTTGATCTTATAGGTTCTTATAAGATAGATGGATGCTCCGGCTCTATGAAAATGATCAAGAAGATTGATGGAAGATTAAAAGACTTTTGGTGAACTCAAAGTGCAAGATGCATTCTTCAATCCATAAATTCATGCTCTTTCAATCAACAAACAAGGTGTCAAGATGCCAAAGACAAAAAGAAAATTCATGAAGTGATAATGGAGTCTAAAGGAAGAGGAAGAGTATTCCACAAAGCTTCAATGATATAGATTCGAAGAGAAGTGGCATTGGGGTAGATCAAAGGAGATGTGCCAAAAGAAGAAATTCAAAAGCACTCCTTAACACTTGGACTCTCAAAGCTCAAATGTTAATCAATTAGAGAACCAAGTTGCTTAAATACAAAGAGCAAAGCATCAAGTGATAACAAGAGCCAAAGTGTCAATCCAATATCTTCATCACTTGGTAAGAAAGCAAAGGTATCAAAATCACTTTCTCTTAACACTTTAATTAATGTTCTTATGTGTTTTTTTGGTATATATATGCTTGCTCTTATATATGTTGCATCTCACATTCTTGAATTTTATATTCATATAGATAACCTTTAGCATGCTCTCTACTCTAGCTAAGGTATCTATGAGATGTAGCATATGCAACTTGATTGATTCTTGTTTTGTCATGTCATATTCATTTAAGAATCCATCTAGTTGTTTTGTTTTTTTATTTGCATGATCCTTATGCATATATTTGTTACTTGATGATATTGAGCTAATCATGAAGGACCTTTAAAAAGGTACCAAATTTGTTCTCAAGAATTCCTTGTAGGTAACAAAGAGTTCTAAGCTTCAAGAAGAAGACATGAACTACAAAGAATGGCACAAATGAGCTAAGATTCCATGAAAAGAGTCAAATGCCAAGGATTACAATATTGTAGAGGGTTCATCAAGAAAAGAAAAGTCACCCATCAATGTTGACTCTGCACCTTCCATAAAAAAAGAGGAGATTGCTTTCATCTCATCAATCAAGGATGAACAACAAAGAAAATGGAGCAATCACATGTAAACTTCTCAATGAGCTTCAAATGATAGTGATGATCATGAAAAAGATCACACAAAAGGCCTCAATAGACTTGTTGATAAAGAAGATCAACCAAAATGGTAAGAAGTCCAAGTTCAAGGAGAATTGAGGTACAATAGCTTAACTCATACCTTGTTAGTGATCATTCTTTTGCTTTTGATCCTTATGTGCTATAAACATGATGTGCTTGATCTTTATCGTCCTTGATTATCATGTTAAATTGCTCCATCATTTAGAGATATTATTAATAAGAGGTGATTGAGTGGGGAATCTTCGAATGTTTTCATCTTATACCCCCCCTAATATGTGATGTATTCTCAATTTTCCATATTCTACATGATCACATCACTTGTTGGCTTGTTTTTCATCTTTCATATTTTATAGCCAATATGTGTTAGTTATTTTGGGAATTATATGTGTTATACATGTTCATATTCTACAATGTTCTCCCTAAATAACTATGAGATCATACTCTTTACTTTCATATCTTTTGTGATCTCATTAGAGTTTTTGGTTAGTCTTGCTTCAAGAGTTGTTATACTCATTTAGCTAACCATTAACTTATTAGAGGAATGTACTCGAATTGTCATCTAACACTTCCTCTAAATCTTTTGGTTGCAATACATATGTATTTATGGTATCCCATCCAACAGTCGTTAGCTATATTTTCAATTTGTTTTCATCTTAAATAGCTAACATGGTATGTTTGATAAACGGGGAGATTGTACTTTAAAGTTTTATTCTTTATCTCCTTTGGCTTAGCTTAGGTTGTTATTTTTTTTTTTAGCCATACATGACCATCTTTTGATTTATGTGTTATTATGGGATTGAAGCTCGATTTATGTTTTCGCAAGTACACCTTATGCTTATACTTTTGAACTATTTTTGTTTTTGCAACTCTTTGGTGATTGGAGTCTTTTTTATTATGCCAAAGGGGGAGAAAAATGGTGTAATCTTGCTTAGTGAATGGTGTAATCTTGCTTAGAGAAAAATGGTGTAATCTTGCTTAGTGTTATTTTATCTCTAACTCATTTTTTTCCTGGCATGTTTTGAGGGAGAGCATTTATATTTTGAATATATCATATTTCTCAAAACTAGCCATGTTATGGAAGGAAGGAGGAAAGGAGGATGGTTGGGAAATATGGCTCTTCTAAGAGTCCCCAGATGCTATGGCAAATAGAAGTTAACATTCTAGTGCTTTTGTCTTCGGGATTTTTTATCTTCTAAGCACTAGTATTTGTTCTTAATTGATCTTTATCTTTTTGCCATGCTTCCTTGTTATTAATGTTGTCCATATTCTATCTTATTACATCAAAGTTTGTCATAATCAAAAAGGGGGAGATTGTAAGCCCTAAGGGCGAACAAACTCAATTTTTGATATTGGACAAACATTTGATGTTGTGTCTAATGCTCTCAATCTTTGTGATAGAATATCGGAAGTCAAAATGGAAGCTCTAAGTACTTCAATCAAGCCATGATCAAGATTCAAAGTTATACTTAAAGGCGTATCTCGTTGAGATTGAAGATTGAAGACTTAGGTTTGGTTAGGATAGCTTATGTCTTTATAGTCCTTATCTTATAAGCTCTAACCAATGCTCTTATGAACATAAACGTACAACACTCTAGTCTTGCATGCTCTTAAACACGTTTTCAAAAGGTTAAGTTTCAAAAGGATTCTTATATGTGTTCTTATCTCGAAAGCCTTTGATTTCAAAGTGTAAGTCCTTTAAAAATGGTTTTCCAAATGTTCTTACTTGTTACCTTTTGAGAAAACCTTTTAGACTTCAAAAGATTTCAAAACTAGTGTAAAATCAACATCTCTCATACTCAGGAAAGTCGGATCATCCGAGCTTTCCTCGGATCGACCGAACCGAAACAGAGAGTTGTAGACTTTGGAATCAACAGAGGTCGGTCGACCTAAGGGGCATCTCGGTCAACCGAGATTGGGCAGGTTCGACCGAGTTTGGACGGCTCAACCGAGGTCTTCAAAGGCTCATCCGAGCTTGTGCTCGGATCATCCGAGTTTGAGTTCGGTCAACCGAACTCCTGTGTAACTAGCTGTTATATGACCGTTGCAGAGTCATTTTTTTAGCATATTTTGAAATGTATATAAACTCAAAAGCTGTAGAATGACAAAAAGACTTGCACATACAATGTACATTGATTTCTTATCAAGTCTACAACACTTTCAAAGTAAATGCTCTTCATCTCTATGATCTAAATCACACAAGAGTGATCTTTCTAAAGCAAGACAAAGTGTGTGCATCAAATGTTCTAAGAGCTTAATATTCTTGTACTTCAAAGGTATATATCTCTCACTTAAAAGAGTGAACAATCCTTCTCTTTAAACCTTCTCATTCCCTTTCTAAGTGATAGGGTTATTCTTGTATAAGTCCTACTTTGTGTGGGCAATTTACTCCTAGAGAGTTTTGTATTGGAAGTCCTACTTAGTGTGGGCAAGCTCTATTATTGAGTTGGTGTATTGTGGTTGATTTGTAAAACTCTTAGTGAGTTATCCACAAGTGTAATATCCTTCTTAGTGAAGTTGTTGAAAATCCTTGGGTGCGGCTCAAGGTAGTGGATGTAGATTCTAAGTGAATCGAACCACTATAAATCCTTTGTCTTGTGGTTGGCTTTCGTATTGCTTTTATTCATCTTGCTTAAACTTACACTAGCCTTGCTTAGATTCGGAAAAGTTTACAAGCTTGATTAAAACCCAATTCACCCCCTCCCCCCTCCTCTTGTGTTTTACAATGATTATTCTAACTGTCCCTAGTTTTATGTAATATTTTTTACAATGAAATAAAACTAGTATGATGTTTGATTGATGATTATGTTTTACTAATCATGTGTAATGAATACAAATCTTATCATAGATGCAATATATTGAGATATATTGCATCAGACGTGATCCGTTAGAGAAGTAATACTTCATGGTCCTTAGTCATAAGTATTATTTCCTCAATACTATTTTGGAATCCTTAGGCCTTATGTCTCCATTGATTCTAGCATGAATGGAGTCACGTTTTGACTCAGTCGGACGTTACATCAATACGGCTGATGATCGGATGTAGTGTCCTATCATGACTTGAATGTGAGAGGCATTGTAAAGAATTTATCCCACTCTATCATTAGAGAGAGATATCCATGGCCCCCTCGACAGGGAAGACTGTCTAACTTCATGGCCGTGCTAAAATGTATTTGATAAAGTGGTTATTAAATACCGTTTGTTGGAACAGTCTACCTGGAGATCGACATAAATATAATAAAGCTTTATAAGGGTGACAACTAACATGCCTTATGCTTAATTTAGATATCGCGAGACAAAAAGATTAAATAGTGGATTGATATTAGGTTCCACCATAAATTCATTCCCTTTGGGTAGTCACAATGTCCTTCAAGGGGCCGCTTGTGATTTATGAACACATACTACTACTAAGTGTGTTTTCATTGCCATTGTGATATGGACCTACAAGGTCACATGCATAAACGAGTTATCGAGCTTCATGTCCAGATTCAATGAATCTAGAATGTGTCTAGGTACATTGTATTTGTCATTTATTTCTCTGAGAATAATAAAACGTTATTATTTGAATTAGAGATTAAGGATGTGCATTTTTGGTATTTGGTTATAGCTGGGATTACGTGGAAGTTATTATTCGATAAAGACTCCCACTACCAGTAGAGGTTTACAAGACGTGGGAGTTAAAGACTCCCACTACCGGAAGAAATTGATAAAACGTGGGAGTTGTTCTTGGAACAAACTCTCACACCCTATATAATCCTCTCTTGGCCGACACCTTAGACTAAGTTTTCTTGAGCCGCAATAAACAAATACACCCGAAATCAGATTTCTGGTTTTTTCAGCTTCATTTTCTCTCTAGATTCCAAAAACTCAGAAAAACGAAGAGCTAGCACTCGCTGCTCGTTTCGTCGCGTGGATACCGGTAGGGGGTAATTCCGCAAGGGAGGACTCTGCTGGCAGAATCACACATCCGAAAGACAGAATCTTTAGCCGAAAAATGTAAGTCTTTCGTAAGTATTTTTCGATTCGTTTTGGTATGAGCGGATCTTTCGGGAGAGGACTCATGGACGAGTTTCTTTCCATGAATCCCTTCAATTACACTGATATTTACAGTAGAACTCCTCCATACTCCAAGCTTCACTGCACTACTGCATTTCCTGCAGTTCAACATCTTCCCTTTGTGTTTGATCATCCTTGATCCATTCCAGCTTGCATATCATCTCCCTTTTCTTCGTTTTCTTTCATTCTTAACATCCTCCCATAAGCTGGAACTTCATACAAGTTAAAGAGTCCCAAATTTTGAACAAGAAATCTGAACCTATCAGTTGGTAAATGTTTAGTAAACAAGTCTGCAAGTTGAAAGTATGTTGATATAGGCATAGGTTTCAACACTCCATCTTGTAGTTTCTTTCTAACAATGTGACAGTCTATTTCCAAGTGCTTTGTCCTCTAATGGAAGAAAGGATTTTCTGCTATATACACTGCACTTGTGTTGTCACAAAAAAATGGAACAAGCTTAGACTGTTTCAAACGCAAATCTTCCAACAAATATACTAACCATTAAATTTCACAAGTGGTCATTTCCATTACTCTATATTCTGCCTCAGCAGAACTTCTTGAAATTATTTGCTGCTTCTTACACTTCCAAGAAATCAGAGAATTCCCTAAAAATATGTAATAACCAGTAACGTAATTTATGGTTTCAACACAACCAGCCAAATTTGAATATGTATATCCTCTTAACTCCAAGTTGCTAATATAAGGAAAAAAGAACCCCAAGCCTGGTGATCCTTTGAAAAATCTCAAAATCTTATGTACTGGCTTTTGATGTAAAACAGTTGGTTTGTCAAGAAATTGACTCAACTGTTGTACAGTATATGATAGATCAGGTCTAGTAATAGTGAGATACAACAATTTGCCTATAATTTTTCTGTACTTGGTCACATCTAGAAAAGGATCAGAATCATCATGTGCATACTTGACTTTAGAATCCATAGATGTACTTACTGCCTTGCATTCAAGATAACCTTCTTCCTTTAATAAATCCAGTACATATTTCCTTTGACAAAGTGTAATCCTTTCCTTATTTCTGGCCATTTCTATGCCTAAGAAATATTTTAGAATGCCTAGATCTTTGATTTTAAATTGATCATTCCAGAACTTCTTCACAATGTCAATTTCATTCATGTAGTTACTAGCCAAAATCATGTCATCAACATATACTAATAGAGCAATAAAGGAACTTCAAAGCACCTTTATGAACAAACTATAATCAAACCAGGATTTTTTAAAACCTAGAGCTAACAAGGCCTTTGTGAGTTTAGCATTCTATTCTCTGCTAGTCTTTTTTAGACCATATGTAGACTTCTTCAGTTTGCACACTAAATTGGGATTATCAGTCTTATATCTTTGAGGTAAATCCATATAAATTTCTACATGAAAGTCATCATGAAGAAATGCATTATTGATGTCAAGTTGATGGCAAAACCACCATTTTTGCAGATGCTAAAGCTACAAGAGTCCTTATATTTGTCATTTTAGCTGCCGGTGAAAAGGTATCTAAAAAACCTTCACCGTCTTGCTGAGTGTAACCTTTGGCCATGAATCTAGCTTTAAATCTTTCGGTAGGATAGGATTTTACCTTGTACACCCATTTAGAACTAATAGGTAGCTTCCCCATAGGCAAGTCAATCAACTCCCAAGTATAATTTGCTTCAAGAACTTCAATCTCATATTGCATAGCTTCCCTCCATACTTCGTGTTGCACTGCTTGCTGAAAATTAACAGGTTCCTGCACTGTGTCTAGATGCAAGATGAAATACCTATGACTTTCAATCAGTTTATCATATGAAAACACTTGATTTATAGAATGAAGAGAAGTGGTTTTAATGGTGGGACAATGGTAATCATGTAAGTGTGCAGGTACTTTAGATATCCTAGTAGATCTCCTAACATCATAAGAAACAAGATCAATGGAAGAAAGAGTAGTAGTATTGTTGCTAGCAGGCATTTTCCCAGGATTGGCAGTAAAGGTATCAATGGTCTCAGAAAAATTAGGAGATGCGGAACTACTAGGACTAGAACTAGAAATATGAGTAGGATAATAATAAGTGTCCTCTGAAGTGTCACAAGCAGAAGAAGAACAATCAACAGGTTCACTATCAGATGTAACAGGTAAAACAAGAAAAGGAAATACATGTTCAATGAACAATACATTTCTAGACACAAAGATTTGATATGTCTCAAAATCAAGAAGAATGAAACCCTTAGATATTGCAGATTGTCCCAAGTAAACTGCTTTCTTTCCCCTTGGATCAAACTTCCCTCTTCCACTTTCAATAGTACAAGCATAGCTAAAACATCCAAATACTCTTAGACTACTATAAGATGGAGGTTTTCCATACAACTTTTCATATGGACTCAGATTTTTAAGGAAAGGATAAGGAGTATAGTTGATTAAATTGGTAGCACGTTTGATGCAATATCTCCAAAAAGATAAAGGGATTTGTGATTGAAATTTTAAATCCCTAGCAACATTTATGATATGTTGATGTTTCTTTCAGCTATCCCATTTTGCTCAGTTGTGGCAACACAAGAGGTATGATGTAGTATGCCTTTTTTTGTGTAAAATTTAGTCATTAGGAATTCTGGACCATTATCCGTTCTAATGACTTTGACAGTTTTGCTAAATTGTGTGGAAGTGAAGATACAAAAGGCTTGCAATGTGGATGTAGTATCTGATTTGTGTTTTAACAAGTAGGTCCAAGTAAATCTAGAAAAATATTCCACAATAGTAAAAAAATACTTCTGACCATGGACAGTAGCCTCTTTATATGGCCCCCAAATGTCCACATATATTAAGTCAAAAGCAGAAGAAACAATAGAAGTACTAAGAGGAAAGATTTGTTTATTTTGTTTGGCTAAGAGACAAATACTACAATGACAAATTTTATTACAAGAATAGGTACAATTATCAATTTGCTTGATACATTTGAGCTTACAAAAGGATAGATGTCGAAGTCTATAATGTCGTAGCAATTTATTTACTTCTTTGGCATGTACAGATTCAGGATTACGAGACTGAAGAAAAGAAGAAGAAACAGTAGTAGAATTATTGATGCTGGTAGGAAGAGGGACATGATCAACAAGCTGACTTTTATGCAGGAAATACAAGTCATTCCAGCAATCAACTATCCAAATCTTCCTCAAGGAAGGCATGGCCTGGATTTCACACCAATCAGGTGCACAAAGCACATAACAAAAGTTTTTCATAGTGAGTTTAGACACAGAGATAATATTCAAATAAAGCACATTTTTTATAACAAGAGAAACAAAAAGAAGAATAGTCCCTACATATGTCACATGAATAAAATGATAGTTAGGTAACTTCACAAACACGTTAGACACATGCATCGAACTGTCATTTCAAGTAATAGTACACATCACATGGTCAGTAACTCCTGAATCTAAAATCCAAGTTCTTTCCTTTGAATAAGGAATATTACTTGTTGGTGCATTGAAGATGCCAAAGTTGGCATTTACCATATGCTGCTGTGAATGCATAGATCCATCTTCCTGTTTCCCTTGTAAAGTTTCCATATTGACACTTTTTATCAACTGTATAAGTTGTTGCTGTTCAAGATTGAAACCTACTGAGATATAAGTAGGTCCTCCCTTTCCACTCTGCTCTCCCATCAAAACTGGATCATGTTTAGCATCCAATATAGGTTTTGAAAAACCACCAGATAGGTGATTGACACTCTTATAGTTACCAGTTTGTTGCCACTTGAATTTCCAGAACCATTTCAACACTAGAATCCATTCCTCCAAAATTACTAGTGTTACTTGTAGCCCAAGTATTATAGCTTGTGAACTACCTTTGTACAACTTATGTCCAGGGGGATACCTATGCTTCTTATAACATCTCTCAATGGTATGACCATCCCTATCACAAAAGGTGCAGTGTAACATTTTCTTCCCAAATTTTCCTTTCTTAAAAACATTGGCACTACTAACAACATTGATAGATCCTGCAATGTCATGTTGTTCATTGTATTATCTTGAATCATAGTTCTCCATTTTTCCATAAGAAACTCCTTGACTATACATGACTTGTATCTCATTATGTGTTGTAGAATATAGCACCTGATTTTCATGTTCAGTAGTCATGTTCAACACATCATCTATTACAAGTAATTTCTTCTTCATCAGAATTTTAGACCTAACATCTCTAAACTGAGCATTTAGTCCTTTCAAGAATCTAATGATATAGTCATTTTCATAGTACTCTTGAATTGTTCCTAAAGCACCACATGTGCATCCTTCACAACTACAAACAGGTATAAGTCTAAGGACTAAGAAATCATCCCATAACATTTTCAAGTTTGAGTAATATTCATCTACACTCATTGTTCCTGTTTTAAGGCATGAAATTCTTCTAACAAGTTAGACAGTTTATAAGCATGTGTTTTTTAATGCCTCATTTCTAGATTTTTTCCAAACTGCAAAAGATGAATTCAGCCACATAACTGACTGTGCAATGGAGTTAGCCAAGGTGTTTGTGATCCAAGTCAAGACAGTCTGATCTTCCTGTTGCCATATGCTAAACAGAGGATCATCATTCCTTGGAATGACCACTCCTTCACAATGCTCGATGAAACACAGTTTTTTTTAACGATCAAAGCACGCCTCATCTTTCTCCTCCAATCCTGATAGTTCGGTCCAGTTAAAGGACTGGTAACCAACACAAGAGCAGAATTCTCAGTAGGATGGATGTAGAAAGGATGTTGAGGTGTAATTTCTGAGTTTGTTGATGCGGACATTGTTGACTAATAAAAAAATCAACAAAAATAAGAGATTCAATTGAAAATTTGAAATAAAAGAAGATGAAAACCCTAAAACTTGAGCGAAGAAGATGAAGTCAAAAATTAGGGCAAAAATACAAATTGAATCAATCAAAATGAAGATAACATTTAGGAGAATCTTTGATTTGTATATGATTGAAGAATCGATGTGCATATTTGAGCAATTAAAGCTTTGATATCATGTAGAAATAGGTAAATTGAGAAGAAAAAACAACAGAGAGAAACAAGGATTTGGAAATTTTCTGGAGATTTTTCATTAATGAGGAAATCATATCAACAAGATATTTATACATTTGAGAAAGGAAAGTTAACTACTTAGATGCCAGCTGGCATCTCTATAAATAACAAACCTAACTAACTGGTTAACTAATCTAACAAACTAGCTAACTAATCTATTATAGTACTGATATTTATATTTGAACTCCTCCATACTTCAAGCTTCACTGCACTGCTGCTTCCTGTAGTTCAACATCTTCCCTTTCTGCTTGATCATCCTTGATCCATTCCAGCTTGCATATCATCTCCATTTTCTTCATTTTCTTTCATTCATAACACATGAAGCTGAAGCTTGCTCTCGAAACCATAACCCATAGACATATACAAATAGGCTTTTCCCGAGTATAAGACAGCTTGTTCAACCTTAAAAAGGTCGTGAATTTCTTAGTTTGCATGTAGATTCGACATTCCAAATTTATGATAACATTTGCTTTGTCAATCAAAAATTGTGCTTTCTTTGAAACAACCTAGGAGACATTCACCAAATGTTTAGTATTGTCTCAGGGAAATTGCGAAGATGCGTAAATCGGATAATATGATTTTATAGGGTCCAACTCCTTGAGTCTTGTGAGTGTAGACTTGGAATTTTAGAAGTTCATCATAGTCAATACCATGAATTTATCTATAATCTTTAACTACTAGTCGAGATTTAAAAGTGTGTAGTTACCATCCATGTCGGTTTTCTTTTTTGAAACACCATTTATTATCGTACATGGATTGCGATCTCGGACTTCATAGCTTCTAGCCACTTTTCTAACTCGTAACTATGAATTGCCTCTTTGTAGGTAGTGGGTTCATCTTGATCAATCGATTCAATGTGATGATCACCGACCACGAGAAATCTATAACTCTTCGGCTGTTGATGTAGTAGACTTGACCTCCTTGGGCTTTATGTCAAAGATTGAAGCTCAGTATCAGCACAAGAGCTTGCTTGAAGTTCCAAAGCTGGTTTAGATGTTGTTTGGGGATCTTGAATTTCCTCAAGATGGATCTTACTCCTACTATCCTTTTTGGAAATAAATTACCTTTCAAGGAATAGACCATTTCGAGCAACAAACACTTTGTTCTCTAATGGAAGATAGAAGTGATATCCTTTAGTTTCTTTAGGATATCCCACAAACAAACACTTGTCAGATTTTGGGGCGAGTTCATCAGATAATAAGTGTTTTACGTACGGCTTGCATCCCCAAATTTTGAGAAATGACAAACTAGGCCGTTTCCCTGTCCATATCTCATATGGAGTTTTCTTAACCGCTTTAGAAAGAACTCTTTTTAATGTGAATACAACAGTTTCTAGGGAGTAGCCCCAAAAGGAAGTTAGAAGACTAGTTTGACTCATCATAGATCGAACCATATCTAGTAAGGTGCGATTCCTTCGTTCTTATACACCATTCCATTGTGGTGTGCCAAGAGGAGTTAATTGTGAAACAATTCCACAACCTATAAAATGTTCGTCAAACTCTTGGTTAAGGTATTCGTCACCTCGATCTGATCGAAGTATCTTAATACTTTTACCAAGTTGATTTTCTAGATCATTTTGGAATTCTTGAATCTTCCAAAAGATTCTGATTTATGTTTCATTAGATAGACGTAGCCATATCTACAGAAATCATTTGTGAATTTGATGAAGTACTGAAACCCTCCTCTAGAACTTGTATTTATAGGTCCACATACATCTGTATGTATGAGGCCCAACAAATCAGAAGCTCTCTCACTTTGTCCACTGAATGGAGCTTTAGTCATTTTGCCTAACAAGCAAGAATCACATGTCTCATAAGACTCTAAGTCAAATGATGTCAAAATTCCATCTTGATGGTGTTTTGATATGCGTTTCTCGTTGATGTGGCCCAAACGACAATGCCAAAAGTAGGTTTGGTTTAAGTCATTTGATTTAAACCTCTTTATATTAATGTTATAGATGAGCCTTTTAATGGATTCATCGAGGTTAAGAATATAAAGCCCATTCATCAAAGAGGCATCTCCATAGAAGATACCATTTTTATGTAGGGTACAAATTTTATTCTTAATATTTATTTCAAAACCATCAATATCCAAACAAGAAACTGAAGTAATATTCCTACTCAAAGTTAGAACATAAAGACAATTATTCAGTTCAATTATAAGGCCACTTGGAAAAACTAAATTAAATGTCCCTGTAGCTACAACAACAACTCTTGCTCCATTTTCTACTCTCAGGTCCACTTCTCCTTTTGCCAGTGATCTACTCCTTTTGAACCCATGCACATTTGCACAAATGTGAAATCCACAACCGGTATCTAATACCCATGAAGTAGGAGCAGACATGCTAATTTCAATAACATAAATACTTGGAGAGACAGTCAAACTGGCTTTCTCATTTTTCTTCTCTACAAATAGAGCTTGCAGTTCTGTTTCCAATGACCTGGTTCATTGCAATGGAAGCAAACCCCTTCCTTTGGTGCCTTGGGCTTGGGCTTGTTATTGCCTTTGCCATTCTTGTCCATGAGATTTCCCTTTCCTTTGTTCTTCTCGAAATTCCCTTTTTGAACCATTAAAACTTCATCACAAATTGGTCATACTCTGGTGGGAGTGAGCCTAAGATCATATATGTGGCCATGTCATGACCTGCAGGAGCCTCAAGTTTCTCAAGTTGGTCAAGATAGCCCTTCATTTTTAGAACATGTGCATTCACAGAGGTTCCAGATGTTGGAGTACATTTAATCTAAGGTGCGCCAATTCGATTGGGCCAGGCCGGGCCGGGATTGGATTGGGCCCTTAATCGGGTGGGTTGGGCCGACCAACCCATTTGGATCAATCAATTCGATTGGGCCGTGACGGGCTTCGGGCTTCGGACCGGGCCGGGATTGGATTGGGCCCTTAATCGGGTTGGGCCGACCAATATGATTGGGCCGACCGACCCGTTTTGGACCGACCTTATGGCTGGACAATTAGAGATATTATCCAGCCATTTTATCTCTTAGAAGGTGGTTAAAAGTGGTGGAGTAGTTTCCTCCATGATCTCCCACTTCCCCCTTTCACTCTCCCCACTCTCTCTTGATAGACTAGGAAAATACTGATTTTCCTAATCATTCTAATCAGATTTTTCTCCAGCTTTTGAAGCTCAGAGAGAAGAGAGAAAAAGTGAGTTTAAGAGAGAAAAAGAAAAGATAGATTTCTAGACTTGTTTTCTAGCTTTTTGCTAATAGGAAAGAAGTTAGAAATCCTGTATCTTGTTCTTCTGAAAAGGTCTGAAAAACATACTCCATTGAAGAGTGTCTTCAAAGCTTCTACAAAGCGTTGGCTAGCACCAAGCAGTAGAAGACCATCCCCGGAAGATCGAGTGGATACTGGGAGAGACGGAGCCTGCATTGTGGTGGTCCGTTCGTTACAACATACCGCTGAAATCGTTTCGGCCTTTCTAGCAACGATAAAAGGTATTACACTATCCCGTAGTCATAGGTTCTTACTCGTGAAAGATCCTGGTAGTGGTGGGTCAATTTTATTCCGCTGCAAACTTGTTTTTGACCCAGTTATTCCGCTAACACCAGAGGCCATCTTACAACTGTTCAATGCCTTAGTTGTGAGGAACCTTTCTTGACGGGCTTGCTCTTGGAACATTTCCTTGAGCTGGCCCATCATCTGGAAACTCTCAACCTCTTCAAACTATTTTTGAAGCTCAGAGCTCATTTTGGCTAACATGAGAAAGTCACATCGTTAGAATCATCACAATGCTTCTTCCAAGCATCTTTCCCAACTCTAGGGGCTTTGTTTGCAGGCTGTTCAGGAATATCAGTGGCGAGAACGTATAGATTTATTTCCTGCTTAAGAACAATCCCTAAGTTGCGGGCCCAATCAAGGAAATTGGACACATATTTTCTTTTTCAAGAACGGATCACAATGAAATGTGTGAAGTGTTGGTTGCCATTATCTACATTAAAAATTATTTGCAAAGTCAGTAATTAGTTTTTGAGCAAAAAACTTTCCACAATTTCAACACTTGATAAATAGTGGAGAATACCATTTTACGATAGTTATAAGTAAGCTTTGACTTATCACCCATAATTAAAGTAAAATCAACCCATGGGAATGATATCTACATGTCTCGACTATTTTCCTTGTTATGCCCTAGGCTGAAAACTATTTTGATAGCCTAGTTAAGTCGAACTATGTCTAAGCTTATGGAAATCACTATTTTCCCACACTATGGCAAAATTGGGCTTTGGTGGCACTTAGCTTGTGGCACTTATGATATATGTCATTTATTTACGGCATTTATGTGAAAATGCCATAGTTTTGTGGCACTTTATAATAAGTGTTACAAAATTTATGGCATTTTTTCAATTGCCTCGTGAAGTGCCACATAATTATGGCAATTTTGAGAAAAATGTCACATTTTCGTGGCATTTTTAAACAAATGCCACAAAATATTGTGACATTTGTTCAATTGCCACATAAAGTGCCACAAAATATATGGCATTTTTTTCAATTACCTCATGAAGTGCCACATAATTATGGCAATATTGGGAAAATGTCACATTTTCGTGGCACTTTTTAAAAAGTACCACAAAACATTGTGGCATTTGTTCAATTGCCACATATAGTGCCACAAAATTTATGACAACCTAACAAAATTTCATATATGGTAAAATTTATGACTACTCTATCAAAATTTAAACTATTACCTTAAAATTTGTGGCATGTAAAGTACCACATAATATTCCATAAGATAATTAACCATTTAATTTCATAAAGATATGAAACATTATAAATGAAATTTATATTAAAAGTAATTTAAAGAAAAAATATTGATATTACTATTTGAGTGTTTCAATTTTAAAAGTTAATAAGATATATTTTATTAATGCTAATAAATAATTATAATTAATTGACTATGAGATTAATTAATTTTTTTCATTTTAAAATTATTAAAAAATATATTTTAGATGAAATACAAAAAAAGCTCACATTGCACGAAATTTCATATATTCTATATTATACATTTCTTATATCAATTTTATTACATTTTCAAGTTTTACAAAAGAAATGGAAAATATTTAGTTATTGAATTCATGCCATCCAATTTTAAAAATATTATATTAACAATAATATATATAACTAAAAAATATAATAAATAAACTTATTTTATAATTCTGAAGATTAAAATTTGTATCTAGTTTTCATTTAGTATTTTATTTCTACTGAATTTTTTTAAAAAAGAGAGTTTTATTTCTAATTGGTTGTTGTTAATATACATTAATAAATATAAATATCAAATTTAAAAGTAATTAAATAAAATTTATTTTTATGTTATATAAACAAATTTGGTTAAAATTAAAACAAAAGTCATTGTGGTTCATTGGTTAGAGCGTTAGTGTTTACAGTGAGAGGTTTAGTGTTCGAATCCTGTCAAACGCAAATATTAAATTAGAGATAATGTGTGACTATGGATAAGGTTTAAGGATCCTCTTGTTATTTTATTTTCTTTATAAATAATTTTTTTTTATTTTTTATTTAAAAACAGTAAATTATTTTCGCGGCATTTACCAAAAAGTGCCGCAAAATATGTCATATTTTCAATGTGTTTGTGGCATTTAAAAAGTGCCACAAATTGTGCCGCCAATTTATTTATGGCACTTAATTAGTGCCACGGAAAAAAGCGACACCACTTGTGGGGGCACTTTCAAAAAGTGTCGCACAAGTACCACAAAAGTAGTTTTATGGCACTTAAACAACTTTTCGTGGCATTTATCCAGTGCCACCAAAAGCCAAATATGCCATAGTGCCACCTCCTTTTGCTTAGATAACCACTTATATGTTGCTTTGGCAAGAAGAAAAAATAATGATCCAATCTCAAGAAGTGCTTAAGATATGGTAGGCATTTTAAGACTTAATTAAAACTATTTAGTTTGAATAAGTTGTTAAGCCCCCATAAGACAAGAATATAAGCATCACATGCAAGATATAAAACATAAATGTAAACGTGATAAAGCATAATGAAATCAAGTAACGAGTACAAATAAAAAGTCTTACGGCTGCCCCCCGAACGAGGTCATAGGGGCAGCGCCTCCGGTGGGGTGCGCAAAGCAGGCGACGGTCCCTCAATCGACTAACATATAGAATCAATTACATGAACAGTTTATGCAGTAGTTAATTAGATTAACAACAGGAAGCATAAAATCACAGTTTATGCGTAATTATTCATATTAATCAGATCTACGATAACAGTTTATGCGTAATTAACCGAATTAATTATAGATCGAATTACAGAAACATGTTAATTACAGATAAACATTTTATAAATTAACATGATTAATCGATATCAGTTGATGCATATATCACAAATATGCAACAGAAACAATATTTCCGTTTCACACATACACATACCAAATCGAGATTGATACGATTTATGATGTGTTTAACAATATCGAATTCGAATAGTATGAGCAAGACTTTGATACCACTGAAGAGATTTAAGGGCAGAAACTCGTTCCAAACACCCATGAATCCTCCCCTGAAAGATCCGCTCATACCATAGGAATCGAAAAACTCGGTTAAAGGTTCTGATTTCGGATGTGTGCTGCTGCCACGAATAGCCTTCCCTTGCGGAATTGCTCTCTACCGGTATCCACGCGACGAAACGAGCAGCGAGTGCTAGCTCTTCGTTTATGAGTTTTGGGAATCTAGAGATAAGAGAAGGGCAGAAATCTTATTTCGAGAATTGGGGGATTTTGCGGCTCTTAGAATTCTCAGCTAGGGTTTTAGCCAAAAGAGATTATACAAGCGTGAGAGTTTGTTCCGAAAACCAACTCCCAAGTCCTATCAACCTCTTCTGGTAGTGGGAGTTGTTATCGCATAATAACTCCAAAGTAATCCAGCTAAAACCAAATACTGAAAATGCCCCTCCTTAATATCTAATTCGAATAATTTCATTTTATTATTCTCAGAAATTAAATGTCAGATACAATGAACCTAGACACATTCTAGATTCATTGAATCTGGACATGAAGCTCGATAACTCGTCTATGTGTGTGACCTTGGAGGTTCATATCACAATGGCTATGAAAACACACTTAGTAGTATGTGTTCATAAATCACAAGCGGCCCCTAGCTGGACATTGTGACTACCCAGAGTGAATGAATCTACGGTGGAACCTAATATCAATCCACTATTTAATCTCTTTGTCTCGTGATATCCAAATTAAGCATAAGGCATGGTAGTTGTCACCCTTATAAAGCTTAATTGTATTTATGCTCGATCTCCAGGTAGACTGTTCCAACAAATAGTATTTAATAACCACTTTATTAAATATATTTGAGCAAGGCCACGCATTTAAACAGTTTTCCCTATTGAGGGTCCATGTAGATCTCTCTCTAATACGAGAGGGACAAATCTCTTACAATGCCTCTCACATTCAAGCCATGATAGGATACGACATCCGATCATCACTCGTTTTAATTACTCGATTAAAAGTAAAGTCCAACTGAGTCAAAACGTTGCTCCATTCATGCTGGAAATGATGAAGACATAAGATCTAAGGATTCCAAATAGTATTGAGGAACAGTTATGCGAATATGTGGTTATTATATTCCTTATATTGTTAGATTACATATAGTATCATACTTGTTATTTGAATACTTATAGTGTCTTATCATTTAGTGGGGGGGGGGGGGTTAGTATCTATGTTGTAGGGAGTGCAAGTTTCGGGGACGAAAATTTTGTAATGGGGGAAGAGTGTAAACCCGTGACTTTCTGCTTACGTGTAATTATTTTTTGCATGATTAACTGCGTATGAGTAATTTATTTTGTGCGATTGTGTGCTTGCGTGCCTATGTAATTTTTATAACATGTTACGTGTTACATTTTATACGTTTTGTTGAGGGGAGTTTCTTTCGTGTATCCTATTTGAGGGACATAGTTGTAATTCACTTAGATGAGTAGTTTAAATGGATGTGGTTTAGAATTGGAATTTAATTAGGAATCCTAATAGGTTTGGGAAAGTACCTTAATTACTATAAATGATTAGGAAAGGATTATATATATATATATATATATATATATATATATATATATATATATATATATATATATATATATATTAAAAGGGGTTAAGCGGCTTTAGCCGCAAGAAACCAAAACTGATTTTGAGAGTTAGAATTCTGGGTAGACTTTGAGAGAGCGTTTCTCGTTCGATTTTGACCAACAATATACCGATTCGACGGCGTTCGAGTTAGCTTCGAGTGAGCGCAGACGGATCCTGATTCGGAGTTCAGGGTAGAAAGTTATCGCACCGATTGAGGAACTATGCAGTGTAGATTTCGGGTTTGTGTGTTTAATTTCTTTTAATCTAGGTAAGGACCCATATTTCTTGTTATTTTCTGCCCGGATTGTTATATGTATATACACACACACATTTGGTACTAATTCGTTATTTTTTACGGTTTGATTATACGTGAATTAATGCATAAACTGTTGGGTTTACGAACCAATTGCACGTTTTGTGTTTATCGTTTTGTTAATTGAATCTCTACCTTGGAATGGATTATGTTTACCTGTATGATATAATATGAATTTCTTTTATTGTTATCTAATTTCGTTATACATATAATTGTCTACCATTATAGTGATTTGTGTAACATAATTGTTTATTGTTGAACTTGCTTATTTGGTCGTCTTAATTGGTTAATACTTGGATCGTCTTATTTTCTCTCGTCGTCTTCAGTTCTATGTGGTTTTGGTCGATCGAATCGTCTCCTTATTTTGAGCTCGTGTCTAGAATCTACTAAATAACATGACTCGTTTTCAAAGATATAAACGTGAGCACGATGAAGTGCGAATGTGTTGATCCCGGAGATCATGTGATGTGTGTAGCACTTCATAGACCTTCACCTAATGAGGGAAAATCATTGGGCTGTACCGGTTTTGTGGAGTCCAAGGTGTAGGATGATGACACAATGTAGGATGAGTCCTTAAAGCGGGAACCTATTCGTTCAGGGGGTGAAACTGAACCCATGTGTTGAATTGTGAGCCTTCCTAGTTTGGACTATAACTAGGGTCGTTACAGTTATTGTCGTAGAGTAGTGACTAGATACCTGAGTTCGAATGGTGGGAATTCGTGTCACAACGGTAGTTATACTTGTGTTGTCCAAGCAAGTGTGTAATCGCGCGTACCGTATGGGCAGAGCATGGTACTTGTCGTAAATTCGGTTGTGTAAGTTCCTGGACATGAAGAGTATGGTTATATCGCTTAATTTTTGTTTTAACTTGTTTGGGTCACATTTGATACTCCCTCCATTCCCATTTAATTGTCGTTTAGGAGATATATATGTATCCAAATTAATTGTCATTTATTAGGTGTCAACAATTTATTCCAATTATACGCTTAACATATATTTTATTAGAAGAGTGAAAGAGAGGGAGGAAGGAAGGGGCATTATTGGAATTGTGGTGGAAAGATTGCTATTTGTTTGAGTATCTTAATTTTTTCAAAGTGTCCTAAACGTCGTCCTATATTGAGGAATGGAGGGAGTACTTTGTTTTGAGTCTTTAACCTTGTATTTCTAGTTGGGTTTGATTCGGTGCAATATAGTACACTTTTGTACAAGTTTTGCACTTGATTTTATGTTTTTCGCAGGTTGCGGTTTGGGTGTGTGGTGGACCGGAGCTTCTGTTTTCTGTCGGGTTGATTCTGGACGACCACCGGTCGATCGGACTTCGGGAAAGGTAGACCTGCGGGTTACATTGAGCTATGCCATGTTATGTCTTGTGAGGTTTTTTGCTATGTCTTTCAAATGTTCGTGTACAGTGTCCTGTGAGACTTGTGCAATGTTGTTCAGTATATTTATCGTGTTAAGTGTGTCATGTCTTACATCTTTTCAATAGGGGTATTTTGGGTAACGGGAACGTGCCTTAGTAACTATTCGTGATTTATACTTGTGATTATTTGGTCCTTATTGAGCACTAGAGCTCAATCCATCTGTTTTTTACTGTTCAGGTGATGCATATTTTGATCCTATCTATGATGGCGATGCTAGGGAAGGGGACTATGAAGAGTTATTCATAACCGGCATAGTTTAGAGAGTTTTTGTTCATTTGTTATTCATTCACACGTAGACGTATTTCATTTATAGTATTGTTGAACAATTTTCTTTGTACTACTTAGAACTATTTCACTTATAGTAATTTAATTCCGCTGTTTAACTCGTATTATTGTATTATTTCATAAATGAATTCCCTTTTTAGTAACTCTGATTGTGGGCTTTGGTGTCTCATCGACCAATGAGACACTACCATACCATCATTCCGGTTACGGGGTGTGACAAATACCCTTAAAGGGGTCTTTCAATTGGTATCAGAGCCTAGTCTCCTTTTCATTGGACTTACATCCTAGGAGAATCTATGGCTCATAGGTTTTCTAAATTAGAATCCATACCAATTCCCTTCTAGACCACCTCTATTTGATGTCTCCGACTCTAATAGTTGGCAAGTGCGTTTAAATTGTTTTTGTCTTCTAAGGACATTTCCTTGTTGTGCATTACAGAAGAATGTCCTCTTATTCCTTAAATCTACACACAAGGTGTCATGGTGCCAAAGTCTAGGAAAGACTATGATGAAGAAGACTACAATATGATGACACTCAACTTCAAAGCCTTAACTGCTCTTTGTTGTGTATTAAATGTAGAAGCTCTCAACAAAGTGCATGAATGTGAAAATGCTCATTCCATGATAAATATGCTTGGAGCATCCTACAAAGGAGAAGTTGAAGTGCAAGACGCAAATGTGGCAAGTCTAGGATTGGGGACTCAATCTTGTGATGGCATTGAAGAAGTCTCAATCACACTTCAAGCTAACCTTGATATCATCAAAGAGTGTCATTTAGGAGAAATCAAAATTCAATCTTCAATGAGCTCAAAAGATATACATATTGAGCCTTCACAAGATGAAAAAGAAGAGATAGATGAAGCAAAAGATGATGATCTTCAAATGAAACTAAATTATGATAGAGATATTGAAGATCAATCATCTTGCAAAAGGAAGAGAAAAAGATTGACACTAAGCTGCAAAGAAAGAAATTCAAAGAAAAAGTGGCTTGAAGCATGAAGACTTTAAATGGAGATGTGCGAAGAGAAAGAAATCCCAAACACTCCATAGCACCTTGATTCCTCAAAACTCTATGCCTACAACTTTCAAGGAATCAAGATGCACAACCTCAAGTGATGATCTAAACCTTAATGACATTCTACAATCATCATTACTTGGTAAGGAAGCAAAGGTATTAAATTCACCTTCTCTCATTTCTTTAATTGATTATATCAATAGATTGAGAAGTGTTTTGATTTAATATGATTTCCACTATAGTGATATTTCATATCATCATGTACATGATCATAAGAGCATAGATAATTTGAAGCATGACCTTCACATGCTATATGTATCTTTTGATAACCTATCTAAAAAATGTAACGTCACAAACTTGGATGACTCTAGCTGTTATTTGCTTAACTCTCATAAGAGTCATCTTTGTCACTATAACATTGAAAATGTTGATCCAAATGCACACACTTGCCACTTGAGAAAATGCTCTAACAATGAAGGACCTTTGAAAAAGGTACCATGTGTTTCCCAAGCTTCCCTTGTAGGTTTCAAGATATCTAAGTCTCATAATAAAGAAATGAACCCAAAGGAATGGCAAAGCAAAGAGTCACTTGCCAAGGAAAACATGGTTGTATAGAATTCATCAAGGAACATCAAAGAAATCGTCAATGATGACTCCACAAACCAAAAGAAGATTGCTTCCAATGCAACAAATGCAAAAATGAAAAGAAGAAGCAATCCAAGGATTACCTCCTCCCAAGAAGGAAATGGTCAAGATCAAGGCCAAATTCTATGCCTCATTGGTCTCGTTGATGAAGATCAAAATGAAATTCAAAGTCCTAAATCTATAGGCAATGAGGTACAATACTCAAATCCTTCCATTGATCTTGACTATGATAATGAGGAGTATCCTTATGTGTTTTTAAATGATTTATATGATGAAATGAAAAGATTATCTATGAAGAACAAGATCACTAAAAATGAACTTTCTTGCTCACTAAATGAAATATCTAAAATGCAAATAGAATATGATAGTCTTCTTACTTCTTTTCACATCATATCAAATGAAAAAGAGAATGTACTCGTATCTCTAAATGCTATGTCTCTTGAGTACCAATAGTTTCTTGACAAGGTGCATATTGTAGAATCTAAACTTGTTGAACATGATATCTTAAGGCACAAATTTGATGTATTAACTGCTTATGTGAATAAGTGTACATGTGCTGGAGATATCCTTGTTAATGTGCTTGTTGCTCATCATGCTCATATTGCTATTACTTGACAAGAGCACAAGCACACACAAAAGCTTGCACACTACACTTCTATTAATACTAGAACATCACATGCCACTATGTTAAATTCTAATTGCTCTTATTGTGGTAAATGTGATCATCATGCTACTCGTTTCATTAATAAGAAGACAATAGAAAGAGGTGCAAAGTCTTTTTGGGTTGAAAAGAACCCCAAAACTAACCCCCTAAGGACCCATGAGAAAATGGGTACCAAAATTGAAGTGTTTTGTAGGAAATAGGGGCAACCCGGCCGATCGGGCAAGGCAATGGTCGACCGCCGTAATGGTCAAAATGCCTCAGTCAAAGACAGGATATCCCAGTTGACCCCAACAGACTCTCGGTACACGCCGCTAAAGGATTTTTTAGTAAAGGGTATCCCGATCGACCGACATCCCTTCTAGGTCATCCGGAATCTGGACAGAAAAAAATTCAGATTTTAATTGGATGAGGGCGGCCGATCGAAAAAGACATCCGGTCGACCGAACAGTCGCTAATCAGCAGAAATTAAAGGGTTTCAGTTCAGAATTTCAAAAGTCTTATTTTCCCTCTTCAAATACTCTCAAACCCTAACACTAAATTTCCTCAAAATCAAAACCTGCACTTATCCAAACTTCAATTCCTTCCATAAACATCAAAACCCTTCAATCATGGATCAAAATCTAAAACCCAATCCTTCCAAAAATCTTTCAAAAGGAAAATTCTTCAGAGAAGACACTTCCCACCAAAAGATCACTCTAAAAGTCTCTAAACATTAGAGATTCGGTTGAACCCGCTCCAAAGAGAGCAAACATAAAGAGACTGGTTGATCGGAGCAAAGGAAAAGCCAAGCAGACAAACTACTCCGACGAAGACACAGAGTCCGATGACGATCATCCAATTCCACCGTCTCCTTCTCGATTTCAAGGTGAAATCTTCCTCCTATACTACTAAGAAAGTGAATTCTAGATTTTATAAGGAAGAAGTTAGACCTATTTTTGAAATTTTAGTTCAAAGTAGGAGAGGTATAATCCATGGGGTACACAATGGTTAGTGATATGTACCATGGACCTTTGGAGAAAGTAGCTGAATACTTCATAGCCATGGGATAGTTACGACTTTTCTCTCATAATTATGAAATTTACCCGTTGACCATATATGAATTTGGAGCCAATTTGAGAGAAGATGGGTTAAAGAAAGATGTAATGTATTTTTGGACTTCTAGGGCTGGAAATTTGGATTTCAGTTTTTCGGAGGCTATGCTTAGCGAAATACTTGGGATTAGATTTTAGTTGGACTCATTTAGGCATTTTGATAAGTCCGAAAATGTGCCAAGTGATGAAGTTTTGGACATTAAAAGGTTCAAGATCTATTTCAGTATCGAAGGGCCTTTCAATAAGCCTAAGGAAAGGTCAACCAACAAGTTGGATGAATATGGGTGCATTCTACATCACATGGTATCCAACGTTGTTGTCCCCGTCTCCGGTCTCAAGAATTCAATCACCTACATCCAAATGACAATTATGCAATGGTTGGTTGAACGGAAGAAGGCAAGCTTTGCATTCTTGGCTAAAAAGAACTTCATCAATAGCTTGAATCAAGCCACAAAGTTCTTACCTTATGGGAGTCTATGGACATTGTTGTTCAATAAATTCAAGTTCAAGCTTACAACTCTCACTCCAAGAAGTGATAGGTACAATATGTACAATGATGGACAATTCCACTCGATGCATATGATCATTGTGAACAAAAAGTTGAAGTTCCATTCCAGGTGCACTAATAATGAGTTATTGGCCGCCATGATTGCACACAATAGATCTCCAAAAGTTTGTGAAACTTTAAAGAAAGAGATGGAGAAAAAAGGGCTTCAAGGTCGAAATGTGCCTCTAAATGAAAATGTGTCCAGGCAAGAAGACCAAGGAGATAAATATAATGATATTCAATTTGGAGTTGATGACGAAGGGAATGTTCAAGCAAATGTTAGATCTCAAGAGGACATTCCAAGGGAAAATGTAGAGAGAATACCTCCTCAACAAAGAAATGAAGCAAACAATGATATCCTTAACCATATCAATGATAATTTGAAGATGATACTTGAGAAGTTATCAAGATTTGAGGGTGATGTTAAGGATTTGAAAGAACAAGTTGGGGATTTGAAGACAAGGTTTGATGAAATGGACTACAAGGTTAATTGACATCAATAGAAATACAAAATCGAAGAAATCAACCTTGGTAGAAAATGAGGAGGAAGAGAATGAGGATGATAAAGAACAAGAAGAAGAATATGTGAACAATGAAGACTCCATCAATGAGATGATGGAAATCAAGATGAAAAGGAGAAAAATGATGAGGAGCCCAAAGAGATTGTTAATCTTGAAGATGAAGAAGCTTTTGGTGAAGAAATGATTAAAGATTCGGGACTAGATATTGGGAAAGAGGGTCAAGAGATTGATATGGAGATTGAAGACAATGAGGAAGAAAAAAATGAAGAAAAAGAGCAAGAAATGAATGAAAATGCTCAAGATGATGAAGAAGATTGGGAAGCTCAAAGAAATCATTGAAGGAACTTAAAGTGCAAGAAGCAAATCTTCAAATTCAATGCGAAATTCTAAACTCAATCTCTTTATATTTCCTTGTATTTGATTTCATTTCTTTGTATACTTCCCTTTGTTAACCCTTGTGTACCCTTAGCATAGCAATTGTTGTTCTTACAATTTCAATTTCCTTGTATGAATTGCTTGTGTTAAAGGGGCACCTTGATGCTTATAACATGTTTTTGCTCTTCATTTGTTTTGATTCCATGAGCATGTTATACTTAGAGAGCTTAATGATTTGATAATTGTGATAAAAGCTCTTCTTGTTAATACCCTCTCCCTCTACCTTTAGTGTCTTTTGCTTTGGGGGAGTTATATGATGCTATGTCTTGGTTTTCATTTGATCTATATAGCATTTGGGGTTGTCTTGTTGTTTATATGCAAGTCTATAGTATGAATCTTATGTGTTTGATCGTTTAGATGCTTGACTTAGAATATATACCGTGTTTGTGGCATGTTATATGCCTTGGTTGTGTTTATTTTCTTGTTTGGTAGTGGTTTTACTGAAATTGCAGGTTTTTCCTGTTTTCTGCCAAAAGTCTGGTCGACCGAACTATGGGGCTCAGGTCGGCCAAAGACACCCTATGCGATCGACCAGATGACGCAAACTTCAAACAAAATTTGAACTTCAACTTCTGTAATCTTTAAGTTTTGCTGCTTTATTCATATAGACACAACCTTGGGGGGAGTTTTCAAATGTTTTTATCTTCTGCCCCCTCAAGATATGTGATTTATTCTCAATTGTTTATATTTTACATAATCACATCACTTGTTGGCTTGTTTTCATCATTTTTATATCCTATAGCCAACTTGTGAAAGTTATATGGGAGTTATATGTGCTATATATGTTTATTTCTTACATATATTCTCCTTTATAACTTGTTGAGATCATATTCTTCATTTTCTTATTATTTTGATCTCATTTATAGTTTTTGATTAGTTTTTCTTTAAGAGTCGTTACACTCATTATAGCTAACCATCAACTTGTTAGAGAAATGTTCTTAAATTTTTATCTTACACTTCCTCTAGTTCTTTTTTTTGTGATGCATGTACTTATCTTATACTTGTTGGAGTACATTTAATCTAAGGTGCGCCAATTTGATTGGGCCGGGCCGGGCCGAGATTGGATTGGGCCCTTAATCGGGTTGGGCCGACCAATATGATTGGGCTGACCAACCCATTTGGACCGACCTTATGGCTGGAAAATTGGACACATATTTTCAGCTCATATTTCTTATCTAGAGGTGGAAGTGGTGGAGAAAGTGGAGGAGTGGTTTTCTCCATGATCTCCCACTTTCCCCTTTATCTCTCCCCACTCTCTCTTGATAGACTAAGGGAAAATACTGATTTTCCTAATTATTCTAAGTCAGATTTTTCTCCAGCTTTTGAAGCTTAGAGAAGAGAGCAAAGAGAGAACATTAGAGAGAAAAGAAAAGACAGCTTTTTCTAGACTTGTTTTCTAGCTTTGGCTAATAGAAAAGAAGTAAGAAAAACTGTATCTGGTTCTTCTAAAAGGTCATACATACGTACTCCATCTTGAAGAGTGTCTTCAAGGCTTCTACAAGGCGTTGGCTAGCACCAAACAGTAGAAGACCATCCCCGGAAGATCGAGTGGATACTGGGAGAGACGGAGCCTGCGTTGGTGGCGTTCCGTTCGTGACAACATACCGCTGAAACCGTTTCAGCTATCCTAGCACCGATAAAGGTATAACACTATCTCGTAGTCTTAGGTTCTTACTCGTGATAGATCCCTGGTAGAGGCGGGTCACTTTATTTCACTGCACAATGTGATTCGACCCTGTTATTCCTCTAACAGTGGTATCGGAGCCACTCACGAGTACCCTATAGACTTAATGTGTTACAGTGTTTGCATATAGATTTTGAATCTATGTTTTGCATGCCTTAGGATTGCTAGAAATGTTGTATATTATGTATGACATATTTTTTCATCATTTTGAATGTATGAGAATTGAGATTTTCCAGTTTTGAAGTCATTTCAAAAGTTGAAAAAAATCTCATTTTCTGGCATTTCGGTCGACCGGGACTCATCTCCGGTCGACCGAGGTAAGTCAGTAGCTAAATAATTGGGTTCGGATCAACCGAGTTGATCTTCGGTCGATCCGAGTTGGTCTTCGGTCGACCGAAGTTCCTGTTTGGTCAACCGACCGGTCGACCGAACCCGAGGCAGAATTTGAAATGTTCATTTTACTGTTTGCTCGTTTTTCCATAAAGTGTTATGTTAATTGAGCATGATGCATAGTAGTCGCCTTTACCCTGTTGGTTTATTTTATAATACGATCTGCGTATCGTGCCTATTTTTCTATCAAAAGTTGTAATTTTTCTTCTCATTAAATCCCTCGAATGTAACTCGAGGTTTCCTTAGAATTATGTAATATTCTAGATTAGGAGAAGGAACAATTTGTGATGAAGATTTGGAGGTAACCACTCGAAGGTCAAGACGGTGTAGAATAGAGTATTTTCTTTTCACACATTTAGACTGACTTCACGGTTTTTCCATTGGCTTGGAAAAACCGAATAGGATATGGCGATTACTATTGCATTTTACTTTTATGTATTGGATGCATATGTATATAAGCATAAACCTGTTTTATTTATGCTTTTCACGGTGAGATTGTTAAAAACAAAACCCCTCAATTAAATATTAATTAGTGCCTTCCTTAGTTTGGCCCTCGTCAAGGCCTAGATCGACATTAGTATGGGACATGCCAAAGCTGTGCATACGTGTCTATCCGGGTGAGGCGCGAAGGATAAGTTGTGATATCCGCCGGCTAAAACTTAGGGTCCTAGTTAACTGGATTATCTCAATAAATGGATTGAGGATCTAGAGGCAAAAGAGTTGAGAAATGTGTATAATGATACACTTGAATAAATGTTATTCACTCAACTAACCAAGAATTACATAATTTGATGTAATTGGCAAACGTTGCCTACCTAAATAACCAAGTTTTGGGCGATCAGCCAAAGCTGACTCAAAACGAGGTGAAATATGGATCTTGGCCCGCTAGAAAGTTAACGAACTTTCCGAGTTGATAATGAGGGTTATTCACTCGAAGAAAATAGTGGGAGAAATCATTAAAAAGATAAAGACCTAATAATGATTTTTTACGGTACTTACTTTGCATATGTATTTTGTTGTAGAAAAAATGGCAAATTCAACCCAAACACTATCATCTGCGTTACGTCCCTTGAGAAGGACAAATTAGAGGAGTTAACTTCCTCGATCGGGTTCGAGAACTTGAGAATCGTTCTCAAGCATGAAAGAAAGTCTGTATGTCTTGGAGCAGCCTATTCCCTGCTACACTGGAGGCTCGCGCTCGGCCCGACTGATAGAAGTGCTTATCGAAGCATGTTAGTGATGCTTTAGATGTGTCTAGCCTCATGCTTGTCACCATGAACTCTAAGCTTCGAAGCAACATGAGGACATGGGGGCTTATGAGATCTTTCGGCTCACTCGAAGCAACTATATCGAGGGCAAGCACGCCAGGAGAGATTCGATGTATCGAAATCTCTTTTTCAGTGCAAAATATCTGAAGGAATTCCAGCAGGAACTCACGTTCTTAAGATGATAGGTTATGTTTAGAACCTTGAAAAACTAGGATTTCCTTTGGGGCAAGAGCTGTCGACTGATTTGATCTTGCAATCGTTGCTTGAAACATACAGTCAGTTCATTCTGAATTATCACATGAATGAAATTGACAAGCCATTGCCTGAGTTGTTGAACATACTGAGGATTGCCGAGAAGGAAATAGGCAAGTCCAAGCCCAACACCGTACTGATGGTGCAAAAGGGCAAAGACAAAGGTTTTGTGAGATCCAAAGGCAAACCGAAAGGTAAGCTCAAGGGCAAGCAAACCACTTTCAACAATGCACTGAAACCTAAGGGTGGTGTAGCCAAGGACTCTATCTGTCATCATTGTGGTGAGAAGGGTCACTGGAAAAGGAACCGCAAAAGCTATCTTGCGGGGAAAAAGGTCGAAAAGGAGAAAGCAAATGTTGTTTCGGGCTCGAGTATTTATGTTGTAGATATTAATATGATTGATATCAATTTAAATACAAATACTTCTTGGGTATTTGATACCGGATGTGGTTCTCACATTTGTACTAATGTGCAGGGACTGCAAAGGAGTAGAGAGTTGGCAAAGGGTGAAGTGGAACTACGAGTTGGCAACGGAGCACGTGTTGCAGCTTTCTAGCTGTAGGGACTTAGTACTTTTACTTTGCCTTCGAGGGGCTTGTTTTGGGGTTTAGAAAACTGTTTCTATGTACCTAGTTTAATTAAGAATATTATTTCAGTTTCTTGTTTGGACAAGAAAGGTTTTGAGATTTCGATCAAAAACCAACGATTGTCGTTATTTCTGGATAATATGTTTTATGCAAGCGCCTCTTTGATTAATGCTCTATATGTTTTAGATCTTGATATGCCAATTTTAAATATAAATACCAAAAGGATTAAGACTAATGATTCTAATCCGACATACCTCTGGCATTGTCGCTTAAGCCACATAAACGAAGATCGCATATCCAAACTCTATAAAGATGGGCTATTGGAATCATTTGACTTCGAGTCTTATGATCGATGCGAATCTTGTTTGTTGGGTAAGATGACATCATCACCTTTCACTAAGCTAGGTGAGAGAGCCGATGTTTTATTAGGACTAATACATAGTGATGTATGTGGCCCTTTTAATATACATTTAATATACATGCAAGGGGTGGTTACCTCTACTTCATTACCTTTACTGATGACTTCAGTAGGTATGGATATGTGTTCTTGATGAAACACAAATCTGAAGCATTTGCTAAGTTTAAAGAGTTTAAACCAGAAGTAGAAAACCAACTTGGCAAGAGTATTAAGGTTCTTCGATCTAATCGAGGAGGAGAATACTTGAGTCAAGAATTCTGTGACTATCTAAAAGCTTGTGGAATCGTTTCACAACTTTCTCCTCCAGCCTACTCCACAATGGAATGGTGTATCCGAAAGGAGGAACAGTAACCTTATTAGATATGGTTCGTTCTATGATGAGTCACACGAGCCCGCCCAATTCCTTTTGGGGACACGCACTAGAGACAAATGCAGCTTTAACACTTAACCGCGTTCCATCTAAATCGATTGTAAAGACCCCATACGAGTTGTGGGACTCGGGAAACGTCCCGGTTTGTCTTTCCTCAAGATTTGGGGGCTGTGAAGCTTTTGTAAAACGCTCGACTTCGATAAGCTGGCTCCAAAATCTGAAAAGTGCATATTTGTAGGTTATCCTAAGGAAACTAAAGGATATCTGCTTTTATATCCCTAACGAGAACAAAGTGTTTGTTGCTCGCATGCGAGTCTTTCTAGAAAAAAGAATTTGTTTCTAGAAACACGAGTGGGAGTAGTGTAGAACTTTCTGAAGTTCCGGACTCTCAAACTAGCACTAATGATGAGATGGAAATTGAACAGACTCCACAAGTTGTTGTGCAGCGAAAGTGCCACAAAGCAGTTGTGCGAGCAAGACTCGATTCAAGAAACACAAGAATTGCGTAGAGTCCGGTAGAGTTACGTCGTCCACCTTCGGAAAAAATTTGGATTTTTCATAACGGGAACATGGCGATGTTATGTTTGTGGATCACGATGAACTTTCAACCTACAAACAGGCAATTAATAGCCCAGATTCTGAGAAATGGCTTGAGGCCATGAGATCTGAAATGGACTCCATGTATACAAACCAAGTCTGGATCTTGGTTGATCCACCTGAAGGGGTAACTCCCATAGGATGCAAATGGGTTTTTAAGATTAAAACCGACATGGAAGGGAATGTACAAACATACAAGGGGGGACTGGTCGCGAAAGGTTTCAAACAAGTTCATGGTATTGACTATGACGAGACCTTTTCCCTTGTAGTTATGTTCAAGTCCATTCGGATTTTGCTTGCTATTGCAGCTTACTATGACAATGAAATCGGCAAATGGATGTCAAAACCGCTTTCCTTAATGGAAAACTTGAAGAGGATGTGTATATGACACAGCTGAAGGTTTTGTCACTCCCAGAGAATCTTTGGAAAAGTATGTAAGCTTCGAGAGATCCATTTATGGGATCGAAGCAGAGCTTCTGAAAGCTGGAACATCCGCTTTTAATGATGCCGTCCAGTGAGTTTGGCTTCATTAGAAATGAGGATGAGCCTTGTGTTTACAAGAAGGTTAGTGGGAGCTCAATCGTATTCCCTGGTTTTGTATGTAGATGACATACTACTCATTGGAAGCGACATACCAACCTTAAAGTCTGTCAAGGCTTGGTTGAGTACGTGTTTCTCTATGAAAGACTTAAAGGCTATGCCGACTATATTATGGGAGTCAAGATCTATAGAGATAGACCCGGGAGACTCATTGGCCTAAGTCGAGTACATATATAGACAAGGTGCTAAAGCGGTTTAGCATGCAAGAGTCTAAGAAGGGCCTTTGTCCTATGGCACATGGTAATGTTACTGTCGAACAAACGAGTGTTCTAAAACGCTCGCCGAATTAGAACGCATGAAAGAGATCCCTTATGCTTACGCCATAGGATCCATCATGTACGCCATGTTATGTACTCGCCCTGAATGTCTCGTTTGCCTTAAGCCCTTACGAGCGAGATACCAGTCTAATTACGGTGAACGTCACTGGATCTCAGTCAAGAATATCCTCAAGTACTTGCGAAGGACTAAGGATACATTCTTGATTTATGGAGGGGCGGATGAGCTTATTGTAAGTGGTGTTACACCGATGCTAGTTTCCAAACCGACAGAGATGATTTCCGATCGCAATCGGGATATGTGTTTAACTTGAATGGAGGTGCTTTGTGAGCTAGCGCAGTTCAAAGCAATCAACCATCGCAGATTCTACGACAGAGGCCGAGTACATAGCAGCTTGTGAAGCAGCTAAGGAAGCAGTTTGGATCAGGAAATTTATTTCCGACCTCGATGTGGTTCCTAGTATTGCGAACCCGATAGACCTCTATTGTGACAAAAATGGGGCTATTTTCCAATCTAGGGAACCTAGATCTCACCAGAGGTCCAAACATGTACTACGGCGATTTCACCTAATCCGTGAGATTATAGAGAGAGGTGATGTGCATATATGTAGAGTAGATTCGGCAGACAATGTCGCCGATCCACTGACGAAGCCACTGTCGCAGCAGCAGCATGATCGTCACACTAGCTCCATGGGTATCCGATATCTGGAGGGCTGATCTTTAGAGACAGTCATTAGTATGCCCTAAAGACCATTTATTGTAATTTGGGTCTTTAGTGCAAGTTGGAGATTATTGTAACCGTATTTATGTAATTTTCATTTTGATGAATAAAAAGGCATTAATTCCAGTATTATTCATTATGTTTATGCGTTCTTAACAACATAAATAAATAATATGTCCTTAGAATAGTATTCATAATTGATTGTTAAGAGATACTATTCGAAAAGTCCCCTAGTCGAACATTATTATGGAATCTTCGAGGACAATAATAATGCGTAAGACTAGTATGTGTAGTGATTGATATAAGATATCGGATCGTCACATGGGTATATATGATTAGAGAATCATTATACTGGACAGACCCGACATGAGAAACACACCATGGGTTGTTATATAATAGTCAACGGTGTTTCTCAAATTTTTGACTGGGTTGTATATGAGATCCTTCGACTTGAGGTCTCACAAGAGTTCTTGCATGCCTAGTGTTATGCTTTGATAATGTTAAACGCTATCCGTAACAGGGTGAGCAATAAAGGCATTTATTGGGTATAACACGAATCTTGTTTTGGATGAGTGGGATGCATAAAGGATTTGTCCCTCCTATATAGCAGGAGCGATATCTTGGGCCCCTTGATGGAGTCTGACTAATTCATGGCCATGAACAAATGAATCAGTATATGATATTGTTGTCATTTGATTAGTCTACTCGCGAATCAAGAAACTAAAAGATTGGACAATACAAGTGTGACTTTTCCATAGCTTGTGTTCAATCTAGATATCAAGGACAAAAGGATTTAACTACAAGTGTCAAATGTTGTGATTATGATAAATCATCAGATATTTATGAATTGGGGGTAATGATGCGTTGCTAGATACCTCTCATTACCTGTGACATATGATGTCACGGCCAACATCATAGATACCTCTTGGGTCGCACTCATAGATCAACTGGATTGGGCTTGTTGGAGTACATTTAATCTAAGGTGCGCCAATTCGATTGGGCCGGGCCGGGCCGAGATTGGATTGGGCCCTTAATCGGGTTGGGCCGACCAATGTGATTGGGCCGACCAACCCATTTGGACCGACCTTATGGCTGGAAAATTGGACACATATTTTCAGCTCATATTTCTTATCTAGAGGTGGAAGTGGTGGAGAAAGTGGAGGAGTGGTTTTCTCCATGATCTCCCACTTTCCCCTTTATCTCTCCCCACTCTCTCTTGATAGACTAAGGGAAAATACTGATTTTCCTAATGATTCTAAGTCATATTTTTCTCCATCTTTTTAAGCTTAGAGAAGAGAGAAAAGAGAGAACATTAGAGAGAAAAGAAAAGACAGCTTTTTCTAGACTTGTTTTCTAGCTTTGGCTAATAGAAAAGAAGTAAGAAAAACTGTATCTGGTTCTTCTAAAAGGTCATACATACATACTCCATCTTGAAGAGTGTCTTCAAGGCTTCTACAAGGCGTTGGCTAGCACCAAGCAGTAGAAGACCATCCCCGGAAGATCGAGTGGATACTGGGAGAGACGGAGCCTGCGTTGGTGGCGTTCCGTTCGTGACAACATACCGCTAAAACCGTTTCAGCTATCCTAGCACCGATAAAGGTATAACACTATCTCGTAGTCTTAGGTTCTTACTCGTGATAGATCCTGGTAGAGGCGGGTCACTTTATTTCCGCTGCACAATGTGATTCGACCCGGTTATTCCTCTAACAATACTTTCATGGTATCACTTCTATTAGTACTTTGTTAGCTATGTTTTTTAACTTGTTTTCAACTTAAATAGCTAACTTTGTATGTTTGATAAACGGGGAGATTGTACTTAAAGGTTTTATTCCTTATCTCCTTTGATTTTTGCTTAGGGTGATTCATTTTTTTTAGCCATATATGACAATCTTTAAATTTATGTGTTATTATGGACTATTGGTATTTTGAAATCAACCAAGATTATTCAAAATTATCATTCTTCAAATATATTTTGGTCTTTAGATATGATCATTTGGTTCTTATCTTATCAATCTATTAGACCATCAAGCTTCTCCACAATTTAAACATAATCCCTCCTTAAAAGATTTTCTTTCTTTGATCTTCTAGATCTCCTATCCTAAGCAAAAGGGGGAGAAAACTTTTAGATCTCTTTTTCAATGAAAATGAGGAGAAAATGCTTTTCATATTGGTGCTCTGATTATCCTTTTCATTTTGACAAAAAGGGGGAGAAATCTTAGTGTTGCAAATGTGCCAAGAAAAGTAATTTACAAAAGGAGAAAGGTTAAAAACTTGCAAAATGGGAGAGATAAGGGATTCTTTAAAATAGGGATAGTAGAATATTTTTTTCAAAACATCTATTTGCCTAGATCCTATATGACCTTATCTCATGCATACATATCTATATACTTTAAAGCTTTATCTTTTGCATATTATTCCCATTTGCATCAATGTTTTGTCATCATCAAAAAGGGGGAGATTGTTTGCCCTAAGGGCAAGTGATCAATCTTGTTTTGATGATAACAAACCATTTGTAGTTCTAATGTCTGTGTGAGCATGCTCTTAAGGATAGGATACTTAGCACTCACACCAACATGGATGAAAATGGTAAGTATCTCATTAGTGAGATTGTCTCTTGCTTAACACTCTTTGTGAGTGAAATCTTCTTTGTGAAACACAAGGCCTCATTTGTTGAGGCAATTGTAAAAGGTAGAACCCACCTTGCATTTGTTGTGAAGGGTATCCTTTAGTTGATGTTGAAATCCTTAGGTTTGTCCTAAGGTAGTGGATGTAGATTCTTTGTGAATCCATGTGTTAGTTTTCTCTATCCCTACTCTTTTACTTCATTCATACATGCTATAACTTGTCTGCTTGACTATATGAACACATGTTCTTAGGATAGAAAATTACACATGCTTCCTTGCAATATACAATTGCTTTACTTAGTCATCTAAGTTGCCTTGATCATAATTGAATCACCTTATGTGCTTAAACAACGTACTTCTTGTTAAGGTGTACACTTAGGCAAAAGAAATTTTAGTGTTTATGTGGAATTTTATCACAAATTATCTCCCCAAATTTCATTCCAAAACTCCCTGTATGCTTCAACACAAACCAAAGGTACTTTTCAAAAACATTTAGATTAAACTTTCTTGGAAAGTGCTTCCAGAAAGTGTTGAAGGACAACGATTTTCCTACCCAAAACGAAGTTCAAAACTCAAGTTACCATACATAAACCTCTACATGTCTACAGTAGTAAGCAAAAGAAAGTGTTTCTGGAAAATTAGAAATTTATGTGCAAGACAAGATGGATTGGACTATGTTAAAGATTCATAAAGTCCCTTCACGTTCTTCATCATCCAATAAATCGATACATGTTTCCACGATGTAATGATTTATTCAGAAACAATTAAACTTAGCAACCTTGTCCTCAAGTTTAACTATTTAGTAGGTCTCTCCTAATAGTTTAATCTTTGCAAACCTGCTTCAGAGATGGTGTTAAGAGCTACGTAAATAATCAAAATTATTATTCTGCAATCATTGAATTGAGTATATGAGTAATGTTGTTCTAAGTCCAACAAAATAATCACGGTAAATCGTTATTTACTACTGTGGTGATAAGTATTTTTCTAAAAAGTGTAGTCCATGTACTCAATCTACACAGATAAATAAACAATATTCAATAAATCAATCATTTAGCAGGAACACCAAAATAAAGCTTCCACATAGAAACAAATTATCTTTCAAAAAAGAAAAGGCACAATTTGAATCTTCCTTACTTTTGATTGAGGAAATATGCCTATTATTAGTGCTTCAACTGATGAAAATCAATATCATAAAATGAAACCCACGATTGTATCCAAATAAAGGAAATACTTCACTGTTCACTTGGAAGAAAAGACATAGTAATAATAAATAACCAGCACTAGTATTGCAGCTCTCACATTCGATTTTTCGGTTCTGTGATACTCTTCATCAGTCAAAACCAGCATATAACAGAGCCGCCAAACAAAAGGTGAGGCACATTACAAATCATATATAACAACTACTCAATATTTTATATAATTAGCTTTGTAATACTCCAAAACAAGATAATATGTCCAAGATTAGAAAATATACCAAAAAATTGTTGAGCTGAGTGTTTCTTCAAGTGCTAAGATGTTGCTGAGGCAAATAAATGCGCAACAAATAATTAATAGAAATAATTTACCGCCGAATATGTGTTTCCTTGAACAACATGCATGAGGGAGAATAAACTTGGCACATACACAACGGCTTCACATTTTAGTTTAAGTCCCCAAACATTCAAAGTAATCCATTACCTTCTTTCTAAGTCGTAATGTATTAAGGAATTATCAGGAAAAGAAAACACGAGGAAAGAACAACATTTGAGGTAATCGATTGGCTTGCAAAGAAAGTTAATACTCTTTTAAGACCATACTCCTTCATCACCCATAAGCTTACTGAAATGTGATTAGCATGGCAGAAACACATATTTCCTCTTAATACTCCAAGGCTCACATGGGGTAGAGCATTATTGATATTATAATCTGAGCTTCCAAAAGTAGGATCTGGCAAGTTATCAAAGGCCTTGTACTCGAAGTTTTTATTTTTTTATTTTTTAAGCAAAAACTTTTTGTTGAAGTAGAACAAAAAATACAAGGAGAGGGTATTGTCTACCCTCAAATAAAATGTGGAATCAAATCCACTACTATATAGAGAGTATGGTTCCTAATAGTCTATAAATAAACTAACGTCTCTTAAAAGATTTGTCACCTAATTTCCATATGGTGTTCGATGAAGAGCTTTTATTCCCTTTTCACCCTTTCGAGTGCGAACAAGAATAAAGTCTTCATAATCTTCATACAGATTGAAGATCCGTCCAAGTATCAAAAATGCGTGTTTGGAACTTCAATATTTTCGGGTGCGAGAGTTTCACTCACATTTTGCTCGATTGAAGTTTGTGCAATTGTATCAACTTGTCCCCGGACGAGTTGACTTTAGTTTTTATTGAGGTCCCGAAAGCTTGCAAATAATTTGTATCTTTCATCAAAAGTAGCGTCCAAAATATTTGGGTTCTTTTGCGCTGACCACTGGTGCACCGGACTAAAGTCAATTTGTAGATATACCGGTTTTGATTTTTGTAGCACCGCTGGCGATTTCGAACTTAAATCGAGCCTCGAGTTAACCAGACCCACATTTTTTAGATAGCTGGGCCTATTATCTGATCTAGCTCCACAATTTCCGTCGCCGCCTCCGTCTTGTACTCGAAGTTAATGGTGAAAACAAAATCTTCAGAGAAACCATTCCGATAGGCATTTTGAAGCCAATGAACAGCTTCAGTTAGGTAAGTTGTGAACATTAACTTGGCATGGTACCTAGGCGCTAAAAAGATGGTTTTCCATATACGAGTGCCAACTATGTGAACTTGGCATTGTACTCGAAGGAGTTCACAGTTTTCATATCACAAATTTTTTATCCGTAAGCTTCAATTTCACACACCGATTCTTTACACCATCCGTCCCAAGAGCCACTTCAGAATTCCGCAGGGGAATTTTCAATTTGGCATCTAAACTCTTATAATTTTTTTTTATCACTTCTGAAGCAGTGGCGGAGCCACAGTGGGGCATGGTGGGGGCAAGTGCCCCACCAGTTTTTTCCAAAAAAAAAAAAAAAATATTAATTTTAGTTTTATTTTTGTAACACTTCGTCTCGTTAACATTGTTTATTGTATCCATTTTGAATCACTTTACGATTTAAAATTAAATTATTTTTTTAGTTTTAGTTTTATTTTTGTAACACCTCGTCTCGTGAACATTGTTTATTGTACCCATTTTGAATCACTTTACGATTTAAAATTAAATTATATAGTTTATGAATTATAGGAATAACATTACTTATATTTTAACAATTTTGGTTAAAATGATAACAAACTTAAGTGTGTAAGAGATTAAAAAATAAAATTACTAATAAAAAATTCACAATGGGCTCTCCTGTAAACTATAAAAAGTTCACAATAAAAAGTCCAGAATATGAAGCCAGTGGACTTGGAGGTTTACGAAGCACTGATCAGTAGAGTGAAAAGGGTGAACAAAATGTGAATAATTCTAATCTATAAGATTTCATCCAAAAAAATTTTTTTGCCTCCGCCAATATTTATATGCTTTTATTAATTTATTTTGTCAATGTTAATTGTGCCCCCAAAAGAAAAATTCCTGCTTCCGCCACTGTTCTGAAGCAAGACTTGATATCAATTTAAAAATGATCAATCATGTGAAAGAGTCTTGGAACACAATTGTTGGCCAAGCTCCTGAGTAGAAGGCAGTTTAGTGAGCGTGAAAAGTTCATTACAGAAAACTTATGCCTTGAAATTAGACCGTACCAAGTTTTGCAAGTAAACTTACAGATGACGATTTCCTTTATGGCACTACAAGAAAACAGTTAAATAATTACCGACATATCTGTCGCTATTCGGTCGCTAAATTGAGATTAGCGACCGAACCACGTGGTCAGATATTTTTCGTCGCAAAGCCGAATACCGACGAAATATTTAGCAACTAACTTTTGGGTCGCTATATACCCACGGATTAGCGGCCGAATAGCCATCAATGTTGATTTTGACTTTGACTTGTTACCGATCGATTCCCGACGGCCCTTTCACCGACGGATTATTAGGTCGCTAATTACCGACGATTCACGGTCGAGCGGTCAACAATGTTGACTTTGACTTATTATCTATCGATTCCCGACGGCTCTTTTACCGACGGAATATTAGGTCGTTAATCACCGACCGTCGGTATTCAGTCGGTAAGGGAAACAAAACGACGTCGTTTTATGCATTTTTTTAATTACTTGATAAAACGCGTAAATGACATCGTTTTAATATGTCGTCATGTATTCGGTCGTTAAATTCCGTCGATATTTGGTCAGTACCTAAATATATAGCGACGGAATAGCGACCGTTCAAGTATTGGTTTAAGTTGGTCAACGGGGCTGATATGGCCGATAACGTACCGACGGAATAACGACTGTTCTTTTTTCGGTTTCTGGTCGGCCGTTATTCGGTCACTATTTTAGTGACTGAATATTTCAGACGCTATTTTCGGTAGCTAAATAACTGTTTTCTTGTAGTGTGGGAAATCTAAGTAGAATACTTATAAAGACGGGTTCATCTACATCCATGTTGGAAGCATTGAACATCTGAAATGCATCCTCTACATTATAAGGACATTTTTCAATCTAAATGGTTCATGAACCTCATTTCCGTTTCAAATCCATTCTTTCAATTGGAGCTGAAGATATTCGTAAACAACCAAACTATACAAAGAAAAACCAATGCCTATCTTTAAACAATTGTTCAAATTAAAATAAGGCCAAAAGAACCTGGAGCAGTAGAATTATACCCCTTCCCTCCCAAATTGAATGTCCACTTATCTATTCATTTTGCATATGAAAGTGGACATTAAATCGGGGATAAAGGGAGTATCAAATTAGCAAATTTAAGTGAGGTAACCTCCTGTAGCAAACAATGGTAAACATAATGGCTTCAATTTCTCACATTTGGGACTAAAACAAAATAATCAAATTATTCTTCAAATTAAATTCTAATTTTGAAATGGGATCAGCAAAGGTGGAACCATTTACGTACGGCCATACTTGAAATCAGCTCCTTTTTATGATAAATACATAAAGATGGAAAATATTTTCCCCGCAGATAATCTATTCTTTAGGGTTCCAGTTCTGTCGAAAATGTGAATTCAATATTCTTCTCTTCATGCACGTGATATTCTCAGAATTGCTTTATATTTACTAATTTCCTGTCTTTTAGTCACTTATTTACTAAATTATCTCCCACCCTGATAGGTATTTGCCCCCAAATGCAAAATTCTAATTCCGTCTATGTCTACTACCATACAATTTGACTTTGGATTGTCTCTAACACTCCATGTATAGCTCCATGTAACAGCCCGTCTCGAACAAACGCGAGGCCCTGTGCTAATTACCAAAATTAGGCCCCTCAATTTTTTAAAGTGTAAATTATAAAAAAAAATATTGTCAAAACATAATTATACTCAAGTTTCAAGTGTGCGACAATCATAATATTAATCTTTATTTAAAAAGAGCAATCCTTTTAACACTTTTTGAAGCGAAATCGCTAATCGAATCTTCATAATCAACTTTCTCCAAAATCTCATTCTCAATTGCTATCAAAGCTAATCCATTGAGTCTTTCTTGTGACATTGTAGAGCGCATATAAGACTTCAACAACTTCAATTTGGAAAAACTTCTTTCTGCGAGATCAGCAATCACGAGGAATAGTCAACAAAATTTCATATCTGATAATTGCATTAGGAAAAAAAGTCAAGATTCTTTAAAACATTTAAAATATCTATTGGTCCCATTTTTCCCACGGGCAAGTATTCTCTAAGTAACTTTAACTCTATATATAATTCATTCCCATCAATATCAAGTTTTTCATTATTCTTAAGTGCAACTTCAAAATGAGTACAACAAGACTTTAAACTCGCATCATCTAATGACTGTAGCTTGTGAGAAGTAAATAAAAAACCAAAAATAGCTTCATATTCTTGGTACTGTTCAAACCTCTTATTAAGGGAGACAATAGCTTGATCAACAATGTATAAGAAATAATTGACTCTAAATGACTCCTCTGAAGTTTGTGAAACAACAGATGTATTATTTGGATTCTCATCATAAAAAATTTTTCTACGAATTTCACGCCTTTGAGGAAAAAACGGGATCAATATTCATTTCAGGTGGCAATATTCTTAGCAATATTCATAGCATCACAAAAACCATTTTCTCTATACTTCTCAAAAAAAGTAATCAACCCCTTTATTTTCTCAATAGCAACATCAATAAGCATATCCTTTGATTGCAAACTCTTCAACTTTTTGTTTTTCTTTCACAACAAATTTATCGAGAGCTCCTCTTAGGGACCGAGTTAACTCTTCAACTTTTTGTTTTTTCTTACGCTTTTCAGATCCACATTCATATTTTTTAAATTTAGGAGGCATAATTAAAATATTCAATGCAATATATAAAGAAAGAAAGAAAGACACAACTTCAAAGACTTAAAAATTAAAAATAAGCAACTATAAGAAGGATTGAAAGTGAAACACCCTGAAAATGAAGTTTCGAGTGCTTTCTATCAGAGAAATTGAAAGGATGAAGCCGAAATTCAATTTGGATTGTGGAGTGGACTGTGAGGAACGTTGCAGAAGGTGAGGAGAACGTTGAAGCCTTTGCCTTTAAGAAACAAAAAATGGTTTCTTTTTTTTTCTTTTTTTTTTTGGACCAAAGAACGCTGGGGTTGGGGCCTTTGCCTTTAAGAAACAAAAAATCGTTTCTTTTATTTCTTTTTTTTTTTTGGACCAAAGACGCTGGGGCCTTTTAAATGTTAGGCGACCCACTTTTGGTTTTTTTTTAAGTGATGTTTTTAACAAATTTGGGGGCCCTTTTAAATGTTAGGCCTGCTGAAGGTTAATTTTTTTTTTTTTTAACTGATGCTTTTAACAATTTGGGGGCCCTTTAAAATGTGAGGCCTGGTTCTGTATGGCACCTTGGGCCTGTACAGAGCCGGGCCTGCCATGTAACATTCCTACTTATAACATTCTAATGCTTGGGGTTTATCAGTTTTTTTTTTAAGATATGAGAATAATCAAAACTTCCATAATTAGTGTTAAAGGGAGTGTTATAGATATTGCTACACAGGATCATAACCGATAGAATTTAGGGGGAAAAGAATCGTTTCTGAGTAAAGGAATCACGTCGTCGGCAGAGGCGGATCCAAGGGGTGGTCAAAGTATGCCCAGGACCACCCAAGATCAAAAAAACAAGTTTAATTTCCACCCTAAATTGTTGAGGGACCACCATAAATTTTAATCCTAAATTGTCTAACATGCAACGAAATTTGTAGGTTCCCCCTAAATTGTTGAGGGACCACCTTAAATTTCAATACTTGGATCACTGCCCTGGGTCAGTCGGTGATAACTATTCTAAACTAAAAATATATTACTGAACATGAAAAATGTTAAAAGATTGAAATAATAATATTATCATACTGTACAAAGCGGAAAATTAAATCCAAACATAATGGGAAAAATGTCTTACCTGAACCTAACCACTAGATATCCAGAAATATACTATTTGATCAACAATTTAAGGCTTATTGAGCACTCTTGATGAACAAATATTGGACCAATCAATTGTAGTTTGATTGGAAGTGTACATAGGGAAGATAACGTGCATTGCTAAGTGAAGAAGAGAATTTTGGCCGGGTTTGATAAAATCCATGGAGAGAACTTTAGCTTCGGCTTTTGATCTGTTTACCTGACCTAAATCTGGGATGCCGGTGATAAAGATCATGCAGATAAAACTATTTTTTGTTTGTTTTTTCCTTATCACGATTTTATTGGGTTATCTTCTCTGTTATAGTATGTGAGGAGTTTGTGAATTGCTTTGATTGTAATGACCTTTACCCATTGGCGGAGCCAGAAATTTGTAATGGGGGGCGAATTTTTTAGTGAAAATTTTTAGAGGGCCAAATACAACATTTATAAAAAAATATCACAAAAAAAAAATTCTCATAAAAAATTTGTCATTTCTGAAAATGTTGGGGGGCGCTCGCCATTGCCTTTACCCGTTTTATTATCAATGGATAATCATTATTTAGAAAGAAGAAGAAAAAAATCATATTTATGGTTTTTTAAGAGAAAATGGGTTGTTATTATGAACATAATTTTGAAGTTTAAATAGTCATAATGTATTACATGCTAGTGTTATTTTTTTTTAAGGGGGGGGAGGGAAGTGTGGGAATCGACCCAGGGACCGAAATTCCCGAGACTCTGTGCCTTTTTCACTTAGGCAACTGATTCCCACCATGCTAGTGTTATTTAACAAAAGAGAAATCCGATATTTTTAGCATAAATTATTCACCAAACATCGATTTTTAGCAATAACAATTTATTAATTTTTTTTAGCATTAATTATTTACGAACAACTATAAATGACAAATTAGCAATTCTGACAAGCTTTCAGGAAAAAAAAACCATGTGACGACATGGCTACGGAACTAACAGGGACGAAGACAGGACGACTCTGAGATTTTTAATAATACTACTAATTATAGAAATTTTATATGTAATTTGGAAAATTTTATGAGTTTCGCCCCCAAGAATATTTTTTTTTATCGTTTTTATATGTAGTTTGACATCCTGTTGCAGTTTCGCCCCCCTCCCCCCCAACACCAAATTCCTGGCTGGGAACTAAGGGTAAAATATCTATTTTTGTCCTTTTTTCCTACCCATATATCTACTTACCCGACCCACTTGACCCGGATTCAATTACTAAACGGATCAATATAAAAATCCTAGTACGCCTCCATACACAAACACCACCTCCATCGTGCATCATCACCTGCAACACCAAGGCCGGTCCTGACATTTCGGGGGCCCTGTGCGAAAACTAAAAATGGGGCCTTTCGTATGAACATTAACATTTTCAAGTTTTTACAATTTTTAAAATAAACGAAATATGACATTATAAAACTACAAAATATGCTTTCTTCGAGCATTGGTGGTGACAAAATCGTCAATAATAGTATCAATATCTATATTTTTTAGCTTCTCTCTTAGATATTTGTGCTGGCCTTAACATATAAATAGGTTATACTTAAAATTTTGGGTTGCACCACTCTTAGCACTGTCAAACGGGTCTGTCCGGTCCAGTCCGTCGCGGATTATCCTAAAACGGACCGGACCGGATTTGGACCAATTTTTGCGGACCAAGAAAATCCTAGTCCATACCCGTCCATAAGAAATCCGCGGGTTAAACGGGCCGGTCCGCGGATCAAATTAATTTAAAAAAAAAAAATTAAAAAAAAAAATAAAGCTTAAAAATGACTTTTTTTGTTTTTATTTTTAAAAATTGAAAAAAAAAGAATATAAAGCTTAAAAATTGAGTTTTGTTGTTTATTTTTTAAAATATTTGTAAAAAAAATTGTAAAAATGAGAAGTAAAATTTTAAAAAATATTTTTTTTATATATTAATTTAAATGCGGGTTGGTCCGGGTCCGGTCCGCCTTGGTCCGTGGTCCAAACGGAGCGGGCTAAAATGGCCCGCATTTAAACGGACCATGAATAACTTGGTCCAAATCCGTCCAAAAAATGCGGACCACGGACCGGTCCGCGGGCTAGTGGTTCGTTTGACAGTGCTAACACTCTAGATAAGGCTCGGGCCGGCCCTGACACCAACACCATCTAAAACTCCAAGTCCTAATTTACTACCATCACAATTCAGGTTCCAAGAAAGAAAAAAACAGAGCAAAGCATAAACCCGATTGCATACAAACAATGATAAAAAATAAAAAAAAATAACAAGAACTAACCAAAAATGGAACTAATCAAAGAAACACTTAGTAGAATAAACACTAGTAGTGATTTCATTCGGATTTTTTTTTGTTGCATAGAACACTACTTAAGAGTATAATACACACAGCTTAGTTGGCAATTAGTAGTTCCAAATTCATACAGCACTGCAACAGGTTTAGGAATGGAGTACTCGCAATATTTTGGTTGATTCTCGGTTGTTTTCATGGTTCTTGAACCTGTAAGCCTTAAGGGCTAATGTGATCGATCTTGTTTTGATGATAACAAGACATTGAGAACTTCTAATGTCAGTGTGAGTTTGTGTTTCAATGATAGGATATTATGAACTCATACATGCATTGAAAGGTAACTTCTTGTGGAAATCAAAGATTATTCTACAATAAGAAGAAGCTACATTTTACAAGTCTTAGATGGCACAAGCTTAAAGTTCATTCACAATGCCATTGAAAAAATATATCAAAATCAAAAGAAGATCTTCTTGTGGATTTCAAAGGTCATTCTCAAAGAAGAAGAGTCTTCATTTTGCAAGTCTCCATAGCACTAGCCAAAAGGTCATCCACAATGCTAATTGAAGATATTGCAAAATGAAAGGAAGATCAACCAGTGTTGAAGTCCAAGATGCTACTTGACAAGACTACAAAGGACATCACAAGTAGATGTTGATCAAAGGTCTCAAGTCCAAACTCAAAGAGGAACTCATCTCTTGAAAACTTGAAGAACAAGAAGAAGATTAGTCAAGATGCTTATAGATATATCTCTTATGACTAATCTTATTTGATGAATGATAGTTTATAGTATGATGAAGCTCATACTCTTGCATGTTTTCAAAACCATATTTCATACTTTGATTTAATCTTTGAAAGGTTTTGAAAAAAAAATTCTTAGTGTCGGTTAATACCTAAGATCTTCAAAATATTTTAAATATCTTTAAAAAATACTAAGATATGAGTTGAGAACAATAGAAAGTTGACCAAGTGGAAAAACCACTTATGGATTTGAAGTCCAGGTTGATCGGGTCCTGGACCTCGGAAAGACTCGGATAATGTCCCGGTCGACCGGGAGTGTCTTTTGTACTTTGTCACTTTTGAATGTTCCAAGACTCCAACAACAATCAATATGTCGGAAGACCTCTTTCAGGTCGATCGTCTGGCATGTGCTTAGTTCGACTGGACCACTTATCAGGGTAGACCGAGATGAAGACAGAAGCCTTTGAACTTAACTTTGGAACTACTTTGACCGACCTATTGCGTAGTCCGGTTGACCGAAGCTATCCTGTCAAGGAAAAAATATAACCGTTGTAACTCGATTTGCTTGCAATATTTTGGACTCTACAATCTACACTTGCCATGAAAGAAGAGGATATTGCTTCCATCTCATCAACCAAGGATGAACAACAAAGAAAAAGAAGCAATCACATGTCAACCTATCCAAGAGCTTCAAATAAAAAGTATTGATCCCGACAAAGATCATACAAAAGGCCTCAATGGACTCATTGATAAAATAGATCAACCACAATGGTAAATAGTCCAAGCTCCTTGAGCATTGAGGTGGAAAAGCTTAACTCATCCCTAGATCGTGATCATGTTATTGCTTTTGATCCTTGTGCGCTATAACCTAGCTATATGATGAGTTAAGAAAATGACTAAGAAGTTTTTGACAATTTGATTTTTAAACTTGCTTTCTCACTTTAAGGAACGATTCTTAGTGAAAGTAGTTTAGGATATACTTCTATTCATTTAAAAGAAAAAGAGAGTATGTGTTTATTTGTTGATGCTTTTATGTATATCATGTTTTTGTTTGACAATATATATATGCTAATTGTTTATTCCAAACTTGTCAAGCATGATGGTTTTATATCATAAGCTTATTTGTTTAAACTCTCTTTTTAGTATGTGCATTTGATCCAATATCTTGATATTGTGTTTTGTGTTTTGTGCTCAACTTTTATATTTTTATATTAATTGCCTAGAGTACAAACACAAACACAAGAATGCACATTCTTATATCTCTTCGATGCCTACTCTTCATCTTTTATATGCTTAACATGATGTGCTTGATTTTTATCATCATGTTAAAATGTTGCATCATATAAAGATATTATTAATAGAGGTGTACTCATTAAGTGGAATGTAAAAAGTCCCATCATTAACCCTCTAGGACCCAAACCAAAATGGGTACCATAAGTCTCTTCTTATGTAGGAAACAAATGCAATGAGAAGAAGAATGGATTCTTAATGATAAGATTGTCCATCTTCTCCAAACATATGAAGATCTGGCTCCCTCCTTAAAGAAGATAATCATGAATTGTGCAAGACACAATTTCAAAGACAATGCAAAGAAGAAATTAAAAGGGGCTAGGTCATGTGGAAGAAAAATTATGGGAAAGAAGAGCTAAAGTGAAAAATGGAATGAACAAGGTCAAAGGAGACACTTCAATGGAAGATGAGTCTATAAGGCCAAGTGAAAGTTCATACATCAACTCCAAGAAGCAAACATCTCAAAGATGAGAGAAGAATATTGGAGTTACCCCCCAAAGACATCCTCAAGAGCTTCAAAGATGATATCTCAAAGACGAGAAAAAAAATATTTATATTTACACATCCACTTTATCTTTGTTAGCTAAACTTTATAACTTATTCTCATCTTGTTATAGCTAACATTGATTTTAATAAAAGGGGAGATTGTGCTTTCAAGGTTTATTCCTTATCTCCTCATGTTTTAGCTTGAGTTGTATATTCATTTTTTGAGTCATATGACCATCCTTGTTTTTTATGTGTCATTATGTACTATCTATTTCTTTGAAATCAACCAAGGTTAAAACTTTTTTTCAAAAGATTCTTTTAAATCTTTCATTCACGACAAAGATGATCACAACAAAGATCATACAAAAGGCCTCAATGGACTCATTGATAAAATAGATCAACCAAAATGGTAAATAGTCCAAGCTCCTTGAGCATTGAGGTGCAAAAGCTTAACTCATCCCTAGATTGTGATCTTGTTGTTGCTTTTGATCCTTATGTGCTATAACCTAACTATATGATGAGTTAAGTAAATTGTAAGCCCTAAGGGCGAACGAACTCTGTTTTTGATATTGGACAAACATTTGATGTTGTGTCTAATGATCTTAATCTTTGTGATAGAATATTGGAAATCTTGTAGGAAGCTCTAAGTACTTCAATCAAGCCATTGATATCAAGATTCAAAGATATACAAGGCTCATCCATCAAGATTGAAGATTGAAGACTTAGGTTTGGTTAGTTTAGCTTTGTTGTCATTAGTCGCAATCTTAGAAAGCTCTAACCAAAGCTCTCATGAACATATGCTCTACATTCAAGTCTTGCTTGCACACAAACACGTTTTCAAAAGGCAAAAGTTTCAAATAAGTTTCCTTATCCAAAAAGCCTTTGTTTACAAAGCATAAGTCTTTAAAATGGTTTTTCAAGTGTTCTTACTTGTTACCTTTTGGGAAAACCTTTTACACTTCAAAAGATTTCAAAACGTGTGAAAAATCAACACTCTCAGGCTCAGAAAAGGTTCGGTCGACCGAGCTCAAGATCGGATCAACCAAGAGAAACTGAGAGACTTGTTGATGAGGTTCGGTCGACCTTAGGCATGGTCGGTCGACCGAAGTGGCTAGACGGTCGACCGAGGTTGGCTTCGGCTCAACCGAGGTGACCTTCGGTCATCCGAAGTGCGTGAGCGGTCAACCGAACTCTGCTTTTACTAGCCGTTATTTGACCGTTGGAGACTCGATTTTCAGCCATATTTTGATATGTATATATACTCTAAAGCTGAAAATCATTCTATGACTTTTGAAAAACATAAAACATTGATATCTTATCAAGTCTAAATACTTTCAAAGCAAAATACTCTTCATCCTTATGATCTAAAGCATTCAAGAGTATTCTTTCAAAAGCAAGACAAAGAGTGGACCTCATATGTTCAAGAGCTAAATTGTTTGTGCTTCAAAGGTACTATATCTTTCACTTAGAAGAGTGAACAACCTTGTACTTAACCTTTCTTAATTCCCTTTCTTAGTGATAGGGTTATTATTGTAAGTCCTACTTTGTGTGGGCATCCTTTGGTTGTAAAGTCCTACTTTGTGTGGGCAATTGTAAAAGTCCTACTTTGTGTGGGCATCTTCTTAGTGAAGTGTTTGAAATCCTTGGGTGCGGCTCAAGGTAGTGGAGGTAGATTCTAAGTGAATCGAACCACTATAAATCCTTTGTCTTGTTGATTGGGTTTTGCTTTAGCCTTTGTTCATCTTGCTTATACTTTCACTTGCATTGCAAAGATTCGAAAAAGTTGCCAAGATTAGTTAAACCCAAATTCACCCCCCTCTTGTGTTTTCAATTTGGTATCAGAGCTTCGTCTTCAATTTTAGTTTAACCACTAGAAGCAAAGATCATGGCCGGTATTTCCGCTTTAGCCTACCAAGAGGGTTCTTCTACAAATAGACCACCACTCTTTGATGGAAACAACTATAATGCTTGGAAAAACCGATTCAAGATATATGTGTGCTCCATTGATTATTCTCTATGGCATATATTTGAAGAAGGTCCTTTTATTCCATTGAAGATTGTTGATGGTACTTTAATGTCAAAACCGGATAATGAGCTAAATGAAGTTGAGTCCAAGAAAATGACTCGAAATTATATGGCAATGAACATTCTAAGTTGTGCCTTGAATCCGGATGAGTACAACCGTGTTCGTGGAAGCAAATCGGCTCATGCCATGTGGAAAATGCTTGAAGTTACTCATGAAGGCACAAATCAAGTGAAAGAGTCAAAGTTGAATTTGCTAGTTAGAGAGTTTGAGCTATTCTCCATGGAGCCAAATGAATCAATCAATGAGATGAATACAAGATTCACCAATGTGGTAAATGGTTTGAAGTCATATGGTAAAGATTACACTTTGGGTGAAATAAATAGGAAGATTCTCAACTCTCTTCCCAAAAGTTGGGAAGGAAAAGCTCTAGTCATTGAAGAAGCCAAGGACTTGAAAACATATCCTACGGAGGAGCTTATTGGTTCTCTTCTCACATATGAGCTAACTCACAAAAAGGAAGAGCGTATTGACAAGTCCAAGATGAATATTGCTCTAAAATCTTTTCTTGATCTAGAGGAATCAAATTGCTCAAGTGATGAGGAAGACATCAACCTAGATGATGAGACTATGGATTTAATGGTAAAACGAATGAAAAAAGATGTTTTCCCTGGGAAAGGAAGAAAATTCCATCAAAATAGAAGAGAACTAAATCCTAATGGGATGGAATGCTATGAGTGTGGAAGCAATCAACATCTCTTAGGAAATTGCCCAACCGCCAAAGCAAAGGGCCTCAAGGAAGACAAAAAAGAAAAAAATTCTTCAAATCAAAGAATGCAAAGGGCATGCTATGCACATGGGATCAAGATGAGAGAGAAAATGAAGAAGGAGAGGAAAACTCAAATGTTTGCTTCATGGCTTTTGGTAATGAGGTACATCTTTCTCCCTCCCCTTCATATTCTAATGATGATGATGATGAGGAAGATCCTAATGAGCTTTTATATGATATGTATGAGCAAATGAAAAAATGTGCAAAGCAAAACAAAGAGATGAAACTTAAAATTGAATCCTTGCTTGATGAAAGATCAAAGTTGATTAATGAAAATGAAAAATTGTGTGATGATGTTAAATGCTTGAAATGTGAAAATGAAAATCTCATTACTACTTGCAAAACATCTTCATTACAATACAAAGAAGCATGTGATAAAATGTCATCTCTTGAATGTCAACTTGTTGAATTTGATAGTTTGAAAATCAAAGTTGTTGAGCTTACTTCACTAGTTGACAAGTTCTCCAAAGGAACACAAAAAGCTTGATCATATTCTTGTTATGCAACGTGCTTCACATGATAGACATGGTCTTGGTTATAATGCTAATCACTTTGATCATGCTAGCTTTTCTAAGTTGCCTAAGAATAACTTTGTGCATGCTAGTTCCTCACATAGGCAAAATAGATATTATGAGCATGTTCACAAATCTTCTAAGCCACACATTTGTTGCACATATTGTGGTAAACATGGTCATACCAATGCTAGATGCCATGTTAAGAAGAAGATTGAAAAGGGGGGGTAAAAACTATTTGGAAAGTTAAACGTATTTCAACTAACCCCCCATGGACCCAAACAAAAGTGGGTACCAAAAGCTACTCTTCCCTTGATCTCATAGGTTCTTATAAGTTAGATGTAATGCCACAAAGCTTCAATGGACTTGATTCAAAAAAGAAGTGGCATTGGGGAGAAGTTAAAGGAGATGTGCCAAAGGAAGAAATTCAAAAGCACTCCTTAACACTTGGATTCTCAAAGCTCAAATGTTAATCAATTGGAGAACCAAGTTGCTTAGATACAAAGAGCAAAGCATCAAGTGATGACAAGAGCCAAAGTGTCAATCCAATGTCTTCATCACTTGGTAAGAAAGCAAAGGTATCAAAATCACCTTCTCATAACACTTTGATTAATGAGTTAAGTGTTTTTGATATATATACATGCTTGCTCTTATATAAATGTTGCATCTCACATGCTTGAATTCATTAATTATATAGATGACCTTTAGCATGCTCTTGTTTATTCATGTCTATTGAGCTAAGGTATCTATGAGATGTAGCATATGCAACTTGATTGATTCTTGTTTTGTTATGTCATATTCATTTAAGAATCTATCTAGTTGTTTTGGTTTTTGATAACCATGATCCTTAAGCATATATGTGTTACTTGATGATATTGAGCTAATCATGAAGGACCTTTAAAAAAGGTACCAAATTTGTCATCAAGAATTCCTTGTAGGTAACAAAGAGTTCTATCCTTCAAGAAGAAGATATGAACTACAAGGAATGGCACAAGTGAGCTAAGACTCCAAGAAAAGAGTCAAATGCTAAGGATTACAAAATTGTGATGATCAATGAAAGTGATCACACAAAAGGCCTCAATGGACTTGTTGATAAATAAGATCTACCAAAATGGTAAGAAGTCCAAGCTCAAAGAGCGTTGAGGTACAAGGCTTAACTCATCCTTTGATTAGTGGTCATTATGTTGTTTTTTTGATCCTTATGAGCTATAACATTCCTTTATGATGAGTTTAGTTAAATGGCTAAGAAGTATTTGCTCATTCAATTTTTCAACTTGCATGATCACTTTGTGGATTGTTAGTGCAAGTAGTTTAGGATATACTTCTAGTCTTTGTAAGACAAAGAGAGTTTGTGCATTTTTGCTAATGGTTTATGTACATCATATTTTGCTTGTCAAAATGCTTATTGTTCATTCCAAACTTGACAATAATGATGATTTAAAAGCATAAACTTGATTATTGAAACTCTCTGCTTTTTATGTGCATGGGTTCTTTTATCTTGATAATGTGTCTTGTGTTCTACTTATAAGATCTTAATTGCTTAAAGTACAAACACAATCACAATTGGTATCAATATCTTCAAGAATGCACATACCATATCTCTTTGGTGCTTGATCCTCATTTACATATGTTTAACATGATGTGCTTGATCTTTATCATCCTTGATCATCATGTTAAAATGTTGCATCATTTAGAGTTATTAACACTTGTTGGCTTGGTTTTTCATCTTTCATATCTTTTAGCCAATATGTGTGAGTTATTTTGGGAGTCACACATGTAATACAAGTTCATATTCTAACATGTCTTCTCCTTAAATAGACATGAGATCATATTCTTTACAATTGATATTCATATTCTTTGTGATCTCATTAGAGTTTTTGGTTAGTCTAGCTTCTAGAGTTGTAATACTCATTTAGCTAACCATTAACTTATTAGAGGGATGTACTTGAAGTGTCATCTTATACTTCCTCTAAATCTTTTGGTTGCAATACATATGCTTTACTTATGTATTTATGGTATTGCTTCCAACTCTTGTTAGCTTTATTTTTCATATGTATTTCAATTGGTATCAATGTGTTTATGTCTATTACAATTGGTATTCAACTTGTTTCCATCTCAAATAGCTAACATGGTATGTTTGATAAAAGGGGAGATTGTTCTTTTAAGTTTTATTTCTTATCTCCTTTTGTCTTAGCTTCACAACAAGCATGTGTATCCCTTTTCCACCACCAAAGCGGACTTAATAGCCGCCGGTAGTTGATGTGCTAGAATTTTATGGATATTACATACTCTTGTTGTTGGATGAATTCAAGCTGTGTTTACTAGCATGTTCCCATGTTCTTAACTGTCATATTTTCCTTGGTGTTTGAAATCTTTTTGATTATGCCAAAGGGGGAGAAATTTAGGGAGTTATCTTTACATGCTTCTAGCTTGAATGTAGAAAAAGGGAAAAGATATGTAGGAAGTTTTCTTAACATGTTTCTATCTATATTGTATCTTTTCACCCGGCATGTTTTGAGGGGGAGCTTTTATATGTTTGTATATATCATTTGTCTCAAAACTTGCTTTTAAATGGAAGGAAGGAGGCAAGGAGGATGGTTGGGAAATAGGGCTCTTCTAAGAGTCCCTAGTTTATATGGCAAAAGAACTTATAATGCTAGTGCTTATGTCTTTGCATATATTTGTCTTTACAATTGGTATCGTATACAAATTGGTATCTTCTAAGCATTAGTCTTTGTACTTATTTGTTCTTAGATCCTTTTGCCATGCTTCCATGTACTTACATTGTCCATATTCTATCTTATTACATCAAAGTTTGTCATAATCAAAAAGGGGGAGATTGTAAGCCCTAAGGGCGAACGAACTCTGTTTTTGATATTGGACAAACATTTGATGTTGTGTCTAATGATCTTAATCTTTGTGATAGAATATTGGAAATCTTGTAGGAAGCTCTAAGTACTTCAATCAAGCCATTGATATCAAGATTCAAAGATATACAAGGCTCATCCATCAAGATTGAAGATTGAAGACTTAGGTTTGGTTAGTTTAGCTTTGTTGTCATTAGTCGCAATCTTAGAAAGCTCTAACCAAAGCTCTCATGAACATATGCTCTACATTCAAGTCTTGCTTGCACACAAACACGTTTTCAAAAGGCAAAAGTTTCAAATAAGTTTCCTTATCCAAAAAGCCTTTGTTTACAAAGTATAAGTCTTTAAAATGGTTTTTCAAGTGTTCTTACTTGTTACCTTTTGGGAAAACCTTTTACACTTCAAAAGATTTCAAAACGTGTGAAAAATCAACACTCTCAGGCTCAGAAAAGGTTCGGTCGACCGAGCTCAAGATCGGATCAACCGAAGAGAAACTGAGAGACTTGTTGATGAGGTTCGGTCGACCTTAGGCATGGTCGGTCGACCGAAGTGGCTTGGACGGTCGACCGAGGTTGGCTTCGGCTCAACCGAGGTGACCTTCGGTCATCCGAGGTCTGTGAACGGTCAACCGAACTCTGCTTTTACTAGCCGTTATTTGACCGTTGGAGACTCGATTTTCAGCCATATTTTGATATGTATATATACTCTAAAGCTGAAAATCATTCCAAGATTTTGACAAACATAAAACATTGATATCTTATCAAGTCTAAATACTTTCAAAGCAAAATACTCTTCATCCTTATGATCTAAAGCATTCAAGAGTATTCTTTCAAAAGCAAGACAAAGAGTGGACCTCATATGTTCAAGAGCTAAATTGTTTGTGCTTCAAAGGTACTATATCTTTCACTTAGAAGAGTGAACAACCTTGTACTTAACCTTTCTTAATTCCCTTTCTTAGTGATAGGGTTATTATTGTAAGTCCTACTTTGTGTGGGCATCCTTTGGTTGTAAAGTCCTACTTTGTGTGGGCAATTGTAAAAGTCCTACTTTGTGTGGGCATCTTCTTAGTGAAGTGTTTGAAATCCTTGGGTGCGGCTCAAGGTAGTGGAGGTAGATTCTAAGTGAATCGAACCACTATAAATTCTTTGTCTTGTTGATTGGGTTTTGCTTTAGCCTTTGTTCATCTTGCTTATACTTTCACTTGCATTGCAAAGATTCGAAAAAGTTGCCAAGATTAGTTAAAACCCAATTCACCCCCCCTCTTGTGTTTTACATAAATGACTAAGAAGTTTTTGACTATTTGATTTTTAAACATGCTTGTTCACTTTAAGGAAAGATTCTTAGTGCAAGTAGTTTAGGATATACTTCTAGTCATTTAAAAGAAAAAGAGAGTATGTGCTTATTTGTTGATTCTTTTATGTATATCATGTTTTTGCTTGACAATGTACTAATTGTTTATTCCAAACTAGTCAAGCATGATGGTTTTATGCCTTAAGCTTGTTTCTTTAAACTCTCTTTTTAGTATGTGCATTTGATCTATTATCTTGATTTTGTGTTTTGTGCTCAACTTGTATCTTTTGTTCTTAATTGCCTATAGTACAAATACAAAAACAACAATGCACATTCTTATATCTCTTTGATGCCTACTCTTCGTCTTTTATATGATTAACATGATGTGCTTGATTTTTATCATCCTTGATCCTCATGTTCAAATACTGCTTCATATAAAGATATTATTAATAGATGTGTACTCATTAAGTGCAATGTAAATGGTCCCATCATTAACCCTCTAGGACCCCAAACCAAAATGGGTACCATAAGTGTCTTCTTATGTAGGGAACAAATGCAACGAGAAGAAGAATGGATTCTTGATAATAAAATAATCCATCTTTCCAAACATATGAAGAAGACGCTTCCTCCTTGAAGAAGATAATCATGAATTGTGCAAGACACAATTTCAAAGAAGAGCTCAACCTCAAGGAGATGATATGAAGACTAGCCACACTTTCAAGACAATGAAAAGAAGAAATTAAAAGTGGCTAGGTCATGTGGAAAAAAAAGAATGGGGAAGAAGAGCTAAAGTGAAAAAAATGGAATGAACAAAGGTCAAAAGAGACACTTCAAAGGAAGATGAGTCTACAAGTCCAAGTGAAAGTCCATACATCAACTCCAAGAAGCAAACATCTCAAAGATGAGAGAGAAAAGATTGGTGTTACCCCCAAAGACATCCTCAAGATCTTCAAGATGACATCTCATTGAGGAAAGTCAAGTAAGAGTAATGGGAGCCAATAGATTAAGAATCATCAAATGAAGAAAATTGGTAGTTATAACCTTATCTCCCTTGGTGTAGCTTATTATTTTTTATGATTGTATATGGTTGCTCTTACTTTATTTTTGTTATTGCCATATCTCATGTGCTTTCTTTCTTAGCTTATGAGTTTGGTTATAACTTGTTTTGATTTGCCTTTGTGGTTCAATTTCATGATTTCTAGAAAGCCATTTTCAAAATGACCACCTTAGTTGTGTTTAAAATGATTTAAAGTTCGAAAAGAACCTAAGGTGTGTTTTTATTTTACAAGGTTTATCCCTCTTTATAGCAAATTAATCTTTAAAAGTTTTCATCCTTTTATAGTTGCATAAAGTGTTATGGAAAACAGGGATGAAGTCAAGAATTTGGTGTTGGGGGGCGAAACTTCAACAGTATGTAGAAGTACAGAGCTCAAGTGATAAAAACGGCAAAAAAATTCTTCGGGGGGCGAAATTGATAAAATTTTGCAAAATACATATAAAATATAGATAAATAGTAGTATTTTAAAAAATTTAGGGTGGGAGGGGGGAGGGCGCCGGCTCCCCTCCCCCCGCCCCTTGTCTTCGGCCATGATGGAAAATCTTATTTTTATGGATATATGACAATTTTTGCTTTCTTAGAGTGATCTTAACTGGATGCCTATATCCTATGGTTTACTTTTTTATACTTATGAATGCGAATAACCTTACTTTGGATTATACCTTATGTCAAGTGTTGATTTGTTTATTTTAAGTATGGTGTGCCTCTTTGAGCTACCTTTGTTCAGAGGTATGACTTGGTTTTACTTTTTTGTGGCATAATCTTGATGTTTGTCATACTCTCTTGTTGAAGTTGTTTTTGGGCAATGATATGAGCCAACAACTTTGTTTTTATATGTTTTACATTGTTTTAAAATAATTAAATAATTGTCTGTATCCGTATATATATTATTCATGTGCTCAACCACTCACAATTTATCATGTGTATATATAATTAAAAGAAATGACCACATATCAAATTTTGAGTAGTTGGACACATGAATAAAAATATATACGGATACAGATGATTTTCACCCGAGAAAAAATATTGCGCAACAAAATTATAAATATTTTCCCGAGTTTTTTTTTTTTTTTTGAAGCTCGGCTGGGCGGTCGCCCCATGAAGGTGAGATATAAGTGTCTCATAAGAGGAGGAGAGAACTCTAAAAAGGAAAATTTAAAACATGCCTCATGTATGAGGAGGGTATCAAACTCACGATCTCAAAATTATGGGCAGATAATAACTCCACTTAGCTATATACCTTGTGAGGTAAATAAAGTTAACTAAAGGAAAATTCTCAATACACATCTTTACGCCTCGTACTTGAATGTCAGCGCATAAAATAAATTTATAGCTTAGAGCACATTAACGGTGACTTGACATTTGACTAGGAGGTTTGGTAGCATGTTAAAAAAATAATTAAATGGGATGCAAGGTCTGATTTTCATTATGTAAATAATATAATATATAGATTGTAATAATGCTGACGAAGATGGTGTTGCCGAATTCAATACAAATTCATATTTTTTGGGGAAAATTCGATATGGGATCGAGGGCAGTGGGTAGGGGCGCAGTACTGAGCTGGCTGATGTTGTCCCACGTCGCCCTCCCTTTGCAAAAATTTCCTCGATGCGATTAAAATACAAAAAAAATAGTCACGATATGAATACGGTTAAAAGTTAAAAAAAATCTCTTTCCTCATTTTATAGTGATGTGACAAGTTTGTATAATTTTTTTAACTTTTAAGCGTATCCATCTCGAGACTATCTTTTTGTATTTTAACTATGATCGAGAAAAATTTTTATTTTTATTTTTTTTGCGAAAGAAGGGGCGGCGATGGGACATTTTCAATGCTAAGTGGGACTGAGAGCCCTACCGCTACCCTGTCCCATATCGAAATTATCCTTTTTTTTGGGTGCATCTTCCAACAGATACTTAAATCTTAATTCATATTTACCAATAAAGAAGCCTTGACGAATCAAAATTAGATTTTAATCCCAATCTAAAAAAAAAAGAAGAAAATGTATTCTTTTACTTCTTAATTTGCGTTTCATAAAAAAAAAAATTCTTAATTTTCTACTCCCCCCATTCCCTAATAATTGTCATTTAGGAGATATCTATGTATCCAAATTAATTGTAGTTTAAGGTTATTTTATTAGTTGTCAACAATTTATTTCAATTATAACCTCAACATTTTCCTTTCTTTTCTTTATGATGTATTAGTGAGAGAGAGGGAAGATGGGGTAATATTGGAAGTTTAAGTGAAAATGACAACTTCCTTAATTTTCTCAAATTGTCTAAAGAGTCTTATATTTAGGAATGGAGGGAGTATTTTAATTACGATTTCTAGCTCATCAGGTTTGCATATATTTGGAATCAATTTGAATTCTTATGTGACATTACATAACACTCTCTCCATAATGTTTCATTTATTTATTCTAAAATAATCAAGATGAACTATAAGTATTAATAAGATTATACTGAGGAATATTATAAGTAGACTTTTTGACTGCCGACAATTTTTTAATTTTTTTTTGTTAGAACACAAAATATATATATCAAAAAGAAATCAGAATATTTTCATAGTATCATTACAGACCAATCTCAACAAACATGACCCTCGGACATCTCCCGCCACTAATTATGTGATACCCAGGACCATTTGACCTTAGAAATTTCATGACTATATTTTTTGTGTTGTGTGACTAATTGACTTTTATATGTGTTATATATTATGTACATTATTGTTTAGGGTGTCTATGAAATCTTGGATTAATTAGAGGACCTAAGTGCATAAAAAGAATTATATGTTAGCTAATTGGCTAATTTTGGAGGGAGGTTAGTGTTCATGAAGGGGTACCTTTAGATATAATCCTAAGGGGGCTGAACTTTGAGGATTGGTTGCCTACTTTAGTGTTACAACTTCTCAGAAATCTGCCTATAAATAGAGGATAAAGGTAGAGAAGGGAAGGAAAAGAATAAGAAAGAAAAAGAGAGAAAATAAGAGTGCTGGAAAATCTGGACAGCAAGTAAGAATACTTTAGCAGACATAGCAAATCATCTCGGATTCCTTCCATATTTTAACCATAGATACTAGACTCCCTAAACTAAATTCTGACTGAAGGAATTATCATTCTAAGTTCTGGATTAAGAGATATCATCATCGGAGTTGAAGGTCCTGGCAGATTGGGTAGGCTGTGGAAGAATGCATATTTGAGATAGCAAAAGGTGTCTGTTTTCAGCGATTCTTAGTGCGTTTCGAAGAGGACTGATAGAGCTACGTTTGAAATTTGACGGAGTAGCATTTGGAGTTCTGTATTTCGATTTATAGGATTGGGAAGTTAGTACTTTGAATCTGGATTTTCTGCTTTTGGTGTATTTTGAGGTTTTGCTTTAAGATTGATAAGGTAAGAACCCTTCGTCCTTGTTTTTCAGTCCTAAAAATGCATGAAGTATTCTTTTATTAAAGATCTGAAATGTATGAAGTTTTCACATGTTTTATTGCATAAAAAACTGGATGAAGAACCGAATGATGTTTGCATCGTTGCATGCTTATACTTGTTGATTCGTGCGCATGTTGTTGATTAAATTGCTTTGGGATGCATTACATGAGAGTCAGCATATGCATATTCTCAATTTAGAGCTCTTGTCTAATGATGACCCTAGACCAGGGATATATTCCGAATTTATGATATAAGTGCCCGGGAGCGCTTTCTGTCCCCCAATGATGCTCGGTCCCTTGCAGGGTTTTAAAAAGTTAGGTACATTACGTGAGTCATTCAGTCCACGAGGATGGATAATGACAGGAATATATCCTTAAATAGCAATTTCTGAGTCTTACCAGTTACGATATGATATGTTATAAGTTAAAAAATGTAAGGGCCTCCCTAAACGGCATTAAAGTTTGAGTACATTAATGATTGGATAGAGTTATTGTTGGATAATTGAGCTCGATTGTAGAATTACTTGTTGCATGTCATTTTGGTACTAATCATGTCAAGTTTATAAGTATTGGAATGCTACGAGTATGTAATGTTATGTCAAGTTATGTTAAGTACTCGGAGTACAATTTATGATATGTATGTGATCGATTTGGTTAAGTATTGTTATGACATGTTATTTGTATGATTTGGTATTGTCTCTAAGTAATATAAAGAGTCTAAAAATAATGTTTTGGGTTGGAATTTCAGATTGTAAGTTATGAAAGCTCTCAAGTATTATGTTATGTTTACAAGTATTTTACAAAGGTTTTCAAGACGTTTCAGGTTAAGACAAGTCAAGATATATTTTCAAATGTTTTTGGGAAACAGGGAATGTGTTGAAGTCTCTTTGGTCCTTCATCCCAAGGCCGATCGGCTCTTACTAAGCTAGTGTAGCTTACCCTATTATATTCTTATGTTTTGTAGATGATGCTGATGAGGAGACATGGGACGGGGAGCACGACAAGTAGAAATTAAAGAAGTAATGATCATGTAATAGTATAGTTGATGAACCTTTATTAAGTTGAATAACTTTAGTTCTAAGTTTATGTAATCTACCTTTAAGTATTGATGACTTATAATAAAGTTAAAGATTAAGATTATTCTGTTAAGTTTGTCTTGTTAGAGTATATTTTGTTAAGGGTTCTTTGTCTCATTGATAGATGAGGCATTGCCAGGTCACCTTCTGGTTACGGGGTGTGACAAATTAGCTTACAAAAAAGGGAATAGATTGAAACATAATGAAATCAGAAGAAATTAAACTAGCTCCATGTTTCGCCAATTTGTCAGCATAAGCATTTCCTTCCCTATAGATGTGAGTCAATCTATCATGCAGTATCCTCCCAAGCAGCACCCTGCAACCCCGACACTGTTATCATCTTATAATTGATGTATGTTAGTAAATCACCTTTTACAATATTCATTACTCCATCCATTCCTAAAAATTAAGGAAGCAAAATGCAATATGTTTTTGTAATTAAAATACTAAGATTATTTTTTTTAAATATGACTTGTATGCGGATAATTTTGATATGTGTCAGGTCCATTGGACCATGTGGTTCAGAACTGACATCATCACTACAGAATAAGGAGATAGAAAATTATGTGATGACGTGCCTAATTTTGCACCACAAGATGCATGTGGACCTAATCCATATCAGAAAAATCTTTTGTATACTATTAATTTCATTTATGAGACTGAGTAAAAAATTAATCGACCTTTCTTGATTTGAAGGAGTGTTTTTCAGACCAAACAAAAAAAAGAAATGATGTTAATGTCCATTTGGTGTTGGACTGATACGGCCAACGTTTGCTAGAAATCGTTTATTAACGTAAATGTTCACATACATGTACTTACCATTTATAATTTGATATGCAGAAGTTTTTAATTATATATACATTTGATGATTTAGGATAATGATGAGTGATTGAGTATTTGGTTAGATGAGCGTGTGAGAGAGACGAGTCAAAGTCATTTTTTCTTGTAAGAAGAAAGAAAGAAAGGCATACAAATATTTACAAACATAGAATACCAAAGTCACGTAGAAAATTTGTCTCCTATATACAAGAAACCCAAAACTTGTCTTGATAACTATCCAAATAGAAGAAAAAAACAAACAAACACTGAAGAAGTCCACATTCTGGGGCTTGCAAGTAAAATTAGGGGAAAAATAATATTGTCTTCGTGTATGTCTACATTTTTATACTCAATTATTCACAATTCGACACGTATATATATATAGTTGCAAACAATGTTCAATTACAATTTTTGAATAATGAGTACATATATGCGGACATGTATTCTAACATACTATTTTCACCCAGTCAATGAGACATTGATCTAGTGGTCAAGGTTAAAGCATCATGACGTATAGATCATGAGTTCGAATTTTCTCTCCATTTCTTTAATCCCCAATTTCTTATAATAGATATGCCTCTTCCCCCAATTAAAAAAAAAAATACCATTTTCACTTAACAAGTGAGAAGTGTGCTTTGTCAAATATTGGGAAAAAGAACCAGTCCGGCTCCTATGCGGAACAGCCAAAGTTTTGCACGTGCGGAACAATCCCATCCGTCGGATGAGATTTTGAACGGTTCAGATCTGGAGAGAGAAAAGTTACGGCTGACTGAAAAAATAAAAAATAAAACTTTTCTCTCTCCGGATCTAGACAGTTAAAAAAATTTCATCCGACTACTGAGAGCATATCCCGCACCGTAAAGAACAAAAGGTGTCCCGCATAGTAGTCGGGAGCAAAAAGAACACACACGGAAGAAAGTACACATTTTGAGGCTAACGAGTAAACTTACAGAGAAGTGACAAGTGTTCTTTGAGTGAAAATTAACTAATGTGGGACTTCATATTTCAAACAATTGGGTCTTTGTCCAGACAACCTTTCTTTGTATTATAGCTTATGTCAAGTGGTTGATTTGTTTATTCTAAGTATGGTGTGCCTCTTTGAGCTACCTTTGTTCAGAGGTATGACTTTTTTTTTTTTGCTGAATAAATTTAGTTTTCATTAATCAAAAATAGCCGAAGCCATTACAATCAAAGAAAAATCTGAAAATACAGAAAGTAAAAGTTATACAATGATTTAAAAAATCACGATAACAGACAAAAGACACACCCAAGAAAATTTGGATGGTTAGGAAAAACAACTACAAAAACTAGCCAACTAAACAAATACATAATCTTCTCCTTCAAAGCATCTTCATCGCAATCCTTGATCCACAGGGACAGGAGAATCACTTTCAACATCTTCCTTAGGGGTCGACAATTTATAGGACCATGGGCATATCAACCGTCCTACAAACTGCCTCGGGAAGATGTAAAAAGTTGATAAAGGGTCCAGATCTAGTCCGAGTTGAACAAATCCTCCTAGAAACATAGAAAAAAAGTCTAGTTCAGAGGTATGACTTGGTTTTAGCCTTTTGTGGCATAATCTCGATGTTTGTCATACTCTCTTGTTGAAGTTGTTTTTGAGCAATCATATGAGCCAACAACTTTGTTTTTATATGCTTTACTTTGTTTTAAAATAATTAAATAATCGTCTGCATCCATATATATATTATTCATATGCTAAATCACTCACAATTTATCATGTGTATATATAATTAAAAGAAATGTCCACATATCAAATTTTGAGTAGTTAGACACATGAATTAAAATATATACGGATACATATGATTTTCACCCAAGCAAAAATATTGCGTAACAAAATTATAAATATTTTCGCAAGTGAAGCTCAGTCAGGCGGTTGCACATTAAGGGGAGATATAAGTGTCTCACAAGAGGAGGAGAGAACCCTATAAAGGGAAATTTAAAGTATACCCATATATGAAGAGTGTATCGAACTTACGATCTCAATGTCGTGAGAAAGTCTATAAACTTTCACCGAGCTATGTACTTGTGAGGTAAATAAAGTTAACTAAAGAGAAATTCTCAATACACATCTTTATGCCTCTTGCTGAATGTCTGGCGCATAAAATAAATTTATACCTTAGAGCACATTAACGGTGACTTGACATTTGACTAGGAGGTTTGGTAGCATGTTAAAAATATAATTAGATGGGATGCAAGGTCTGATTTTCATTATGTAAATAATATAATATATAGATTCTAATAATGCTGACAAAGATGGTGTTGCCGAATTCAATACAAATTCATATTTGTTGGGTGAGCTTGTAGCAATTTTCAACATCTATCTTCCAAGACAGATACTTAAATCTTAATTCATATTTACCAATAAAGAAGCCTTGACGAATCAAAATTAGATTTTAATCCTAATCTAAAAAAAAAAGAAGAAAATGTGTTCTTTTGATTCTTAATTTGCGTTTCATCAAAAAAAAAAATAAAAAAATAAAAAAAAAAATAAAAAAAAAAATCTTAATTTTCTATTTTAATTACGATTTCTAGCTAATCAGGTTTGCATATATTTGGAATCGATTTGAATTCTTCTGTGACATTACATAACACTCTCTCCATAATATTTCATTTATTTATTCTAAAATAATCAAGATGAACTATAAGTATCAATAAAATTATACTGAGGAATATTATAAGTAGACTTTTGACTGCCGATATTTTTTTTTTTTTTTGTTAGAACACATATATATATATATATATATATATATATATATATATATATATATATATATATACAAAAGAAATCGAGGGATATTTTCATAGTATCATTACAGACCACTCTCAAAAAACATGCCCCTCGGGCATCTCCGCTACTAATTAACTTACAAAAGAGGGACTAAATTAAAACGTAATGAAGTCAGAAAAAATTAAACTAGCTTCATATTTCGCCAGTTTGTCAGCACAAACATTGCCTTCCCTATAGATGTGAGTCAATTTATCATCCGGTATCCTCCCAAGTAGCACCCTGCAACTCCCGACATTGTTATCATCTTATAATTGATGTATGTTAGTAAATAACCTTTTACAATATTCATTACTCCATCCATTCCTAAAAATTAAGGAAGCAAAATGCAATATGTTTTTGTAATTAAAATACTAAGATTATTTTTTTTAAATATGACTTGTATGCGGATAATTTTGATATGTGTCAGGTCCATTGGACCATGTGGTTCAGAACTGACATCATCACTACAGAATAAGGAGATAGACAATTATGTGATGACGTGCCTAATTTTGCACCACAAGATGCATGTGGACCTAATCCATATCGAAAAAATCCTTTGTATACTATTAATTTAATTTATGAGACTGAGTAAAAAATTTAATCGACCTTTCTTGATTTGAAGGAGTGTTTTTCAGACCAAACAAAAAAAAAGAAATGATGTTAATGTCCATTTGGTGTTGGACTGATACGGCCAACGTTTGGTAGAAATCGTTTATTAACGTAAATGTTTACATACATGTATCTTACCATTTATAATTTTATATGCAGAAATTTTTAATTATATATACATTTAATGAATTAGAATAATTATGAGTGATTGAGTATTTGGTTAATTAGATGAGTGTGTGAGAGAGAGAGACGAGTCAAAGTCATTTTTTTCTTGTAAGAAGAAAGAAAGGCATACAAATATTTACAAACATAGAATACCAAAGTCGCATAGAAAATTTGTCGCCTATATACAAGAAACCCAAAACTTGTCTTGATAACTATCCAAATAGAAGAAAAAAACAAACACTGAAGAAGTCCACATTCTGGGGCTTGCGAGTAAAATTGGGTGGGTTAGATTAATGTCTCATTGACTAGGTGAAAATAGTATGTTAGAATCGTGATGCCTTAGCCTTAACCACTAGATTAATGTCTTATTGGCTGGGTGAAAATAGTATGTTAGAATACATGTCCTCATATATATACTCATTATTCAAAAATTATAATTGAACATTGTTTGCAATTATATGTACACATGTCGAATTGTATTCTAACGTCATGAGTTCGAATTCTCTCCTCATTTCTTTAATCGCTAATTTCTTATAATATTTATGCTCATTTTCCCAATTAAAAAAATAATAATACTATTTTCACTTAACTAGTGAGAAGTGTGCTTTGTCAAATATTGGGAAAAAGAACGCACACGGAAGAAAGTACACATTTTGAGGATAACGAGTAAACTTACAGAGAAGTGACAAGTGTTCTTTGAGTGCAAATTAACTAATGCAATCTATATCCTCTAAAAATCCCAATCGGCAATGAAATATGTTAACTCATTACCTTATAAATGATTTAGATATTTTCTTAAACACTTGATTTGTGACTTCATATTTCAAATAATTGGGTCTTTGTCCCAAATTTCTAATTTAAATTCAAATAATTTTTTTAATGAGCGAGTATTTGAAGTTTTATTTACACACTTATTCATTCAAAATGGAGTTTTAATTTGAGTTTCAATCCCAAAACATTCTACCTAAGTACACCATTGTTTGTAAATCTAGAATATAGATATAGAATTAAAATGTAAAACTCCTTGTTCAAAATGATAATTGTGAAATCATTAACATATAGATTTTGATGACTTTTGTAACATGTACTATTGCTCCTTTTTTTGTCTTTTTTCAGAAAAAACAACATATATTAAGGAGATGATTTTTACACTCTTTTACATCTCTATTTTAAATGAAATTACTTTTATATCCACTGTAATAAACACAGTCGACCCCTAAAAAAAATTATGACTAAATTACCGTTTCCTTAAAATTCTTGGGTGAAACAAATATCCCAAAAAAAAAACTCTACTTCACAGTCTCCAACTTTGATCTAAAAGCAATTCCAGTTCTGACACAAAATTGCAAACTAAATTTCATTCTACAAAACCTAAATTAACAATAAATCGAAATGGAACTGAAATATTCAAAGCACTGAAATATTATCTCTCATTATTTATATATGACACGTTAAAGGTAACTTGTAACACCTTTTAACAAGCCTCATGAAAATACCATATTTCTTTAAATTGTCTTACAATATACCTTGAATGTTTTGTGATATGACAAAGTACAGAAATTAGTTGTTACATGTCCTCCTTTCTCTTGGGATTCTTTGATTTTTTTTTAAAAAGAAAAATAAACATTTAATAATTTATTGTTAATGGAATATTGAATAAAACACACAATGAAACAGGATCCAAACCGAAAGGTAGAGACTCAAATTCAAGGGCAAAAAATCATATATCCCTATATATGTCCCCAAGCTAGCTATTCTCAACCACTCACAAATCATCAAGTGTATATGAAATTAGAAGAAAATGTTCAAATGTTGAATTTAAATGGTGGGGACATGCATGAGAATATCTGTGTGGGCGACAGAGCAAAAAAATCGTATTGAGTAAGACTCGAGATCATATTTGCGGGTTAGGAATCTTCTGTCCATGTTTGGTGTTTCATTCCTTGTTCCCACTAATAAGAAATTGACATGTGTTAATTTTTAATTGAAAAAAAATTATAACTTAAAATAAATAGTAAAACTCTTAAAGAAAAAGTTAACACGTGTCAAATATATATTTTTGTGAATAGTGAACGGAATACAAAATGAGTACAAATGATTTTTTTATTTGATTTGAGGCGAGCATGCAGTAGAGGATAAGATATGGCAATAAACAAATGACCATAATACATAATTTTCAAGCAAAACGTGCAAATAGTAGTTCTTCTCCAGCCTATAAATAGAGCTCAATCTCAGACTGTACTCTTCACAACTCAAATCACAGCTATATCCTACTTTTGATCTGATCTCTACAATATAATGGCTTTATCAAAGAATTTGATCATTCTTCTTGGTCTTCTCTTTGCTCTTGCTCTTCTTGTTTCCTCTCAAGTTGCATCTGCTTCAGGTGAACCATCCCCATTTCTCTTTAATTATTTCCCTCTTCTTCCACTGTTTTTGTTCCAAAATACTTAACATGCATATGCTTAAATAGTTATCTAAAGAAAGTTTTGAAACCCTAAAAGAGAAAAATGTTGAATAAATGATCCCAATTAAAACCTTCCTATCAGCTTTGAATCATAGGAAATACATGATTGTGGCTTGTAACGATATGTCACATTTTATTTTCTATCCCATCACCATTCATTAAGAATCTCCGTTTGTTTTATTCTTTTCTCCTGGGTTCAATCTTATTTCTTAATTTATACTCCATCGGTGCCAATTTAAATATCTACTTTTGATTTTAGTTTTTACCAAAAATAAATTTGAACTTTACTCAAATAAATATAAATTTTCTCGGCAAACTCTCAAATGTAACATTCTATATTTAAAAGATGAAAACTTTACTAATATATGAGTTCTCTCCTGTAATTTAAAATACTATTGTAATTTACACATAGGCAAACTATTTTTATTAATTCTTGTCTAAATCAAATATGCACATTCAATTTAAAACGCAAAGAGCATTATTATTTTTCTTAAAAAAAACTAATTGATATACGTGACTGCTTCATATTCAAAAGATAAAAGAAAATAAGACACTGAGACAGAAGATATAGTATCGTAGGGGAGATGGAGTTTCTATAAATAAATCAAAATCTCACACATTTGCTCCATAAATAAATGGATTTGAAATTGTGTTATTATTGTCCACTTTGCTTGTATAAATTTGTTCTCAATCATATTTATTTTCTTGAATTACAGAGGAAAACACCAAGACCAACAGTGTTGAGGAAGTGAAGAATGGAAAAACTGAAAATGAACCACAACAAGAGGTTGATGCTTTAAGATGCCGCCATGGCTGCTGCAACTGGTACCACGGAAAGTGCCAGAGGTGCTGCCGAACTGCACAAGAGACTGCTAAACCCGAAGCAGCTGAAGTTGAACAAACAGCGGATGCCGGAGCCGGACGATGCTATCACGGGTGCTGCAACTGGTACCACGGAAGGTGCCAGAGGTGCTGCCGAACTGCACAAGAGACTGCTAAACCCGAAGCAGCTGAAGTTGAACAAACAGCCGATGCCGGAGCCGGACGATGCTATCACGGGTGCTGCAACTGGTACCACGGAAAGTGCCAGAGGTGCTGCCGAACTGCACAAGAAACTGCTAAACCCGAAGCAGCTGAAGTTGAACAAACAGCCGATGCCGGAGCCGGACGATGCTATCACGGGTGCTGCCACTGGTTCCACGGCAGGTGCCAGAGGTGCTGCCGAACTGCTAATGAGACTCCGGAAACTACAAACTAGAGAAGCTTTTCTATATATATATGGTTGTGTAGCTCTATGTGAGAAAGGTAATGTTTGATATGAGATGATGAATAAGGGGCATTCTTACACTAGATAATGGGCACTTCTTGTCATGTGCCCTTAATGCCATGCATGTTGTGGATGAATAACTTTCTCCAATGTTATATATATAAGAGCTACATATTAAGTGAATCTTTATATCCTCCACAGCTCATTAATACTTCTAAGTTATTACTCTTATTGTTCTTCTTTTTGGTGCTGCAAGAAACATGAGAAATGATTTTGTCACACACCCCGTAACCGAAATGATGAAATGTCAGTGTCTCATTAACTAATTAGACACCAAAGCCCATAACAGAGTTATTAAAACTCAAATAAATTTCATACTTAAAAGAGAAATTTAAAGGTTTTACATAAATGAAATACTCCAAGTACAAAGTTGTTCTTACAAATGATAACATAAAGGTTCAACATAGAGGAACTAAGCTATACTATTACATAAATTCAATAATCTTTCTCAACCCATTCCTCAACATAGTTACCATCATCCTGAGCATCTGCAAAAGAAAGAGATAAAAAAGACTGAGTAGCTACCATTACAAGAAAAATGATATTTAGTGACGATGAAAGTCGATCATCACTGTAAAGTCGATTTTAGGTCACTATTATCGCTTGTGACCATTTTTTGAAGTCGTCACTTGCCGTCACAAATACCTCCATCACTGATGAAATTGTGACGGCATTTTGTGATTGGTCACAATTACTCAATGTATCTATGACAAAATTCTCGACAACAAAAACTTTACAATAAGTGACAAAAAAATGGTCACAACAAATATAAATATGTGTGACAATAGTTTTGACAAAAAAAATTAAGTTGTGACACTATAATACTAGTTAACAGTGGCCAAATTTGTGTCACGCATACTACTTAAATCACTGACAACTACTTCGTAACAAATTATTTTTTAAATAGTGTCACCCGAGTTTACGCCGAACCGACTCCCTCCCCTCGCAGAGCCGAGTTGCCGCCGAGCCACCTTTGAATAATGTAGAATACAGTCTCTCCCTTATCCGCCAAGTCAAGACACATTTGAATAATGTAGAATAAAGTTTCTCCCTTCTGAAAGCATGAGATTTGAACATGTGACCTCCCGCTTGTATGTCGTGTGGTGGGCCGCTGGGCTAGTTGATCATTTGTTAATTGATGTTCCTCCTATTATATTTATTATAATGGAGTTTTTTATTTTGAACAATTACTTATTCAAATTTCTATTTGTGTTTTGTTTTCTTTTTCTTCATGAATCAAAATAAAATTAATACACTCTCATTAATTTAAAATAATTAAATTTGTTTAATTTTTCTTTCAAAATATATTTCAGAACATAATCTATGTATTTGTGTATGAAATTGTTATCAAAATATGAATAAAATTATTCTATATGGATACTATTTTTAGTAATAAATTTAATGTATTACTAAACAGATATAAAAGCTAAAATTATATTCTAAATTATAGCATATATATACTTGTATATTTATATTATTATTTTTTACAAAAAAAAAATAATAATTATACTTGCCATCAATTTCTGTTGCAAGACCACTTTCCTTTTTCATTTTAAAAGAAATATACATTTTTCAACGTGAGAGGACAAGACCGATATAACTATATCATATGCAAACTATATATTATAAAAGAAAAAAATAATTTTTAGGGGAAAACTTTTCGTGACAAAGACATTTTCCTCACCAACAGTCATGTCCATTGAAATAGAAAATATATTTGTCAAAATTTCTCGTCTTACAGATTTTCAAAATAGTAATCATAGTAGTAGTTCTTTTTTCTTCTTTTGGTGACAATATTCAATTAAACTTATTGATTGACATTTTCGTGACACAAAATTTCGACAAAAAGAATTTTCGTCAAAGCAAATGAAAATACTAGTAACAAAGACAAGTTGTTCTAAATAAGTTTCCACACACCAAAAAATCAACGCCGCCATAGTTCATATGATATTAGTGACAGAATCTATTAACAAAAAAACATGACAATAGTAATACACTAATAATGACAACTTAACTATGGAAAACATTTTTTTTGAATAAAAACAATGGAAAACACTAATCATCACATTTTGCGGTAGTAACAAACAAATAAGTCGTCAACACTAATACAAAAAATAGTGACCATCCATGTTTTGTCACAATAAACCTCTTATTTGTGTCCACATTCCGCTAACACTAACTTATTGAACTTTAGTCTCACAAATTTTCATCACAAAAAGGCGTAAGTAGAGTGACAAAGCACTTGTTGACATACTAAATTAAAATACTAGTGAGCAAAACAATATTTGTCAAAACTAAGTTTCATCCCCGCTAAAAAATATTGGTGCCAGAGCGCATATGCTATTAGTGACAAAACTTTAGTGATAAAAGAAATTACGACACTATTAAATAGGAATAATGACAACTAAATTATGAAATACTTTAATTGTCACCAATAACGCTACAACCGTGACAAACATATAAGTTGTCACAATTAGTACCTACACTAGTGACAACAAAATATTTTGTCACAATAAACCTCTTATTTGTGACAAAATGGTATATCGTCACAAAACTGTCGTCACTGAATGTCTTCACTCTTGTAGTAGCTCAGTAAGAATCAACCCCCTTGGGATGAAACATCAAATAAGATTAAAAAGTTTCCTGACTTTCCCAACAACATTGAAAACATAACACAACTTTACTTGGCTTAGATCAATCTTAAAGCACAGGAAAACACTTTACGAGACTTATATATGACTTGTTTGAAACGAAACAAAAGCGAAAATCAAAATTGGTTGAAACAGGTCCTAGGACAACTCGAGGACAAAGCATTCGTCCGTAGTTGGGCGATAGCTCTCGATAGTTGTGCGAACGAAGCCGAGGACGAATAGCGAGGATGATCCATTCATGCGCAACCCCCAGAAAAGTGAATTTTCAAAGCACAAAACACATGTAAAAGTCACATTTATACACTAAAACATTCACCAACCCAAAATGACACACTTACACATATCATATAAGACTAAACAAAGAACAAGAATGAATCATACTCTTCATATCTTAACACATATACATCGAAATGTGCTACAAGTACCATCATATACCCATAACTGAAGACACGGACATACAAATCATCATATACTATGAATATGGTTCATGCAATACACATACAATTTCACAAAACCGAATCAAATTATCCAATCCCGATTCTAAAGCAAACTACTAACATCCCCCCAACTATTAACTTGTTAAGGCCAGCAAAATCATGGGTCCAGTTATATAACCCCGGAAAAGCATGGCCAATTATTTTAAGGATACACCACATTTTAGACCTTTGGTAACCCTAACTTTTAACCCAGTTAGAGACGGACCAGGTGTACAGTATAAATCAAAATACAGTACAAGACACGATAGAGATAATAAATTAGACATTTTGGATATATCTTGCTATAGAATCGTTCATAAACAAAAGTTCTAGATTGGGGAGACTCTCAAATAACAAGTATAGCAATTAAGGCACAACAACAACATCAATTATATAAACAAACATCATGCGCATTTAGACTTGATGATCAGCCACGCAAATGTAATTACAAATCGACGCTTCATCCATTTTCAATGCAGTGAAACATGTATAAAACCATTTGATCATTAACACAACTTTTAAATATTGATTTCATGATTTTATGACAGAAAATACAAAGGTGAAGATCCTTACCTAAAAAACTTAAACAAGAATTCTACGAAGAACACGAATTCCCGATCACAGAAAATCAGCCTACTTCACGACACATACACTATAAATTTCCGCACATACCTCAGAATCTCAATCCGTCATTGCCTACTCGTAGCTCTTATAGTTATCTTCGAAACGCATTAAAGAACGTCTAAATCCGACACCGATTACTATCTCAAATTTTGAATCTCTCACAACCTCACAATCTGCCATCTTGTCTTTTCTTTTCTTTCCTCTTTCCTTTGTAACTCTCTTCTAAAAACTCCAGCCATTAATCCCCATTCAAATCCCTCACAAAACCATTCATGAACTTCCTAACCACAATTAAGTCCTCCAACTATCTAACTCATCAAAAGCGTCCCCTTAACACTTGTACTATCAACATATAACACATAAACCATGTTATCTCAATTAATTGCACAAAATTAAGTAAAATACATGTAGACACGTAAGTGGAAAAGTTACAGGTATCATATATTTTTAAACCTTAAGATAGCAAAACGAAAACAAAAGCTCTTTGTTCAAAACTAAGATATATATAAGCCCACCATCCTAAAATAATTTTCATATTTGACAAATGAACAGGAAAATTTTTATTTAAGACAGCCAATCAATCATTAAAGTTGTACTAAAAGGGGAAAATTTGGGAAAAATTTTAGTTAACTATGAGTAATGAATGATGGGGTTAGAGGTAAGAGTAAAATTAGAAAATCATGGGGACAACCCACCCACGCTCATATTATGTTGTTCACACTCCCCACCTTTCACAACTCACAATTTTTTTCTCCCCCTCTCAAATCCTCTCAACTACCCCCATCATCACAATTCAAAATTTTTGGTCGAATTTATTTGGGAGGCCTCTACCATCGTCGTTGACTGATCTGTGGCGCCACGATCGAATATTGGCAAGATTTTGCAAATTCTAACAAATTTAATTTTAAACTAATTTGGAATCACAAAAATTGTTTAACATTTTTAAAAAAAAATTAGACTTGTTTAATTTTTGTTCCAAAAACAATGTTTTGATTGTCTGAAAAAAAAAATCAAAATTGACCAGCGTCTTGACGTCGACGAGACGGGGACTGCCACGTCACCCCCTGGCGATTTCGAGCGGTGACGTGGCGATCACCTGTTGACGTGAGCACGCGGTCAATTTTAAATTTTTTTTTTGCAGATTAAAACAAATTTAATTTTAGACTAATTTGAATCACAAAAAAATTGTTTAACTTGTTTAAGATTTTAAAAAAAAATAGACTTGTTTAATTTTTCTACTAAAACAATGTTTAGGATTTTCTGCAAAAATAAAAAAAAATAAAAAAAATTTAAATTGACCGCGTGCTGACGTCAGCAGGCGGGACTGCCACGTCACCCCTGCTGATTTGCAGGTGGTGACGTGGCAGTCCGCCTGTTGACGTCAGTACGCGGTCAATTTTAAATTTTTTTTTTTGCAGATTAAAACAAATTTAATTTTAAACTAATTTGAATCACAAAAAAAAAAATTTAACTTGTTAAAGATTTAAAAAAAAAAAATCAAAATTGACCGCCTGCTGACGTCAGCACGCGATCAATTTTGAATTTTTTTTTGCAGATTTAAACAAATTTAATTTTAAACTAATTTGGAATCACAAAATTTTTTGTTTAACTTGTTTAAGATATAAAAAAAAATAGTCTTGTTTAATTTTTGTTACTAAAACAATGTTTAGGATTTTTTGCAAAAAAAAAAAAAAATAAAAAAAATTTGCCGGGAAACGGTGAACGGAGCTCCGCTAGGTGTTTCGGTTGTGGCTCTGGTGAACAGTGAGTGGTGTTCCGATAGGGGAGGGGGAGAGAAAAATATTGGGAGAGAAATTTTTTTATATGAGAGAAAAAATGTAATTTGTGAGGGGTGGAGGTGTGTAGTACATAATATAAGGGCGGGTGAGGAGTTTGACCCTAGAAAATTAACATAATTAGATACTCCATACATTAATATATATGTCGTTCGAGACTGGTTTGAGAAATTAAAGAAGTTAAAGTTAAAATATATTTTTTAGTTAAAATTACATTACCTGTTATAAAATGGATGAAATTCTAGAATGAATTTCACCACACAAGTAAAACATAAACTAAAGAGAATGAACAAAAGACAAGAGATTGTATAAGTGTTTCTATATTATTCATATCTCCCACTTTAAATCAAACAAAGTTCTCTATTTATAGGGATGTAAAATATATGTTATGAAACCTCTCATCAATAGATAGGTTAGTGGACTCATCAATGGGAGGTCATGGACTCCTTGTAACTCCTCTCTATCAATGGGGAGTTAGGGGATCCATAAAGTATAAAGGGTTATGGAATCCATAAGGACTCCATTATTTGATATTTCATAACACTCCCCTTGGAGTCCTTAACATAAAGAATATTCCTCGTTAAAACCTTACTAGAGTAAAAACCCAGTGGGAAAAAAAACTTCTCTAGTGAAGGAAAAAGAGTACATCATTCTTTATATTTTACTCCCCCGTTGACTAGATCTTTTTAAGAATTAAGATCATTGTACCGACACATGCCAATCTTATAAATCAACTTCTTAAAAGTTGAAGTCGGTAATGTCTTAGTGAATAAATCTTCTGGATGATCACATTATAGCAAATCGATTTCACCTCCTTATAAATGTAAACTTAGTGAAATTCGATCTTGTCATATATCCCTTCATATATCCTCTTTTCAATTAAGTTATACAAGATGCATTCTTCTCATACAATATCATAGAGATTTCTCCCTCTGATGAATCATCGAATATAAACCATAAGCGTCATCCACTTGCTTCATAGAAAACTGTGATATAATGTTTCTATCACATATCAATGTCTTGACTATGCGTCTTATGAAGATTAGATAAATAAAAAATTGTTTGCATATCTAATTAATGCTGACTTTGATTCATCTAAACAAATTTATCCTAGACCTGTTTTTCTTTGGAGATATCGAATGATCTTTTTAATGTCCAAATATGTCGTCGAGTAGAATAAGAATATTATTGTAAGCCCTAAGGGCGAACAAACTCTGTTTTTGATAATGGTCAAACATTTGATGTTGTGACTAATGTCTTATATCTTTGTGATAGAATATCGAAACTCGTTGTGGAAGCTCTAAGTTCTTCAATCAAGCTATAAACAAGATCTTCAAGGCACATATCATCAAGATTGAAGATTGAAGACTTAGGTTTGGTTAGGATAGCTTTATATTTATTCGTCGTTATCTTATAAGCTCTCTAACCAATGCTCTAAATGAACTTAAGCATACAACACTATAGTCTTGCATACATATTAAACACGTTTTTCATAAGGCTAAGTTTCAAAATAAGCCTTACTTGTGTTCGCATTTCAAAAGCCTTTGGTTTCAAAGTTCATGTCTTTTAAAACGGTTTTTCGAAATGCTTTTAATTGTTACATATCAAGAAAACCTTTTAGACTTCAAAAGATTTCATTAAAAGTGAAAAATCAACTTCTCTCTAAGTACAGAAAGTCGGATCATCCGACCTTTCCTCGGATCAACCGAGGAGAAACTGAGAGTTGCATTTTACAGGCTCGGTCGACCGAAGCCTTGTTCGGTCGACCGAAGTTATGTTCGGTCCACCGAGGTCCTTAAACGGTCAACCGAACTCTGAAAAAAACTAGCCGTTATCTGACCGTTTTAAAGTCGTTTTTTGGACGTTTTTGAATACTATAAAAGCTCTAAAGTTGTATATTCCTACTACAACAACTACAACTGATCTACATTGAATATACAAAAGCTCTAGCTCTTCAAAAGCATATCCATCTCTTTTTATGTGTTAAAAAGTTCATATCCATCTCATATATGCAAGATACAAAGTGTTGAATTCAAAAGTTCAAAAGAGCATTAAAGTGTGATCTTAAAAGGTATCCATACTCCACTTCTTGAGTGTGAAAATTGTATCTTTATATCTTCATCTTTCCCTTTCTAAGTGATTGGGTATTAGTTGTGTTTAGTCCTACTTAGTGTTGGGCTTTGTACTCTTAGTGAGTGTTGATTGTAATTGTGGTTATTTGAGTAAAACTCTTTGTGAGTTAGCCACAAGTGTAAAAAGATCTTCTTAGTGAAGTTGTTGAAAATCCTTGGGAGAAACTCAAGGTAGTGGACGTAGATTCTTTGTGAATCGAACCACTCTAAATCCGGTGTCTTGCTCTTCTAGTTTTCATATTTGCTCTACAAATCTCCAAGCTTCATATACAAGTTCTACACTTCTATATCTCAAAGAAAAAGAAGCCACTTTTTATAAAAACCCAATTCACCCCCCCTCTTGTGTTTTTCAATTGGTATCAGAGCCTCGTCTTCACCTTTAGCTTAATCGCTTGAAGAAAAGATAAATGGCCGGAAATTCCGCATTAGCTTACCTAGAGGGATCTTCCACAAATAGACCACCTCTCTTTGATGGAAATAATTTTAATGCTTGGAAAGATCGCTTCAAAATATATGTGTGCTCTATAGACTATTCCTTATGGCATATTTTTGAAGATGGTCCTTATGTTCCCATGAAAATGGTGGATGGTGTTCAAATTCCTAAATTGGACAATGAGTTTGATGAAGATGAGTCAAAGAAAATGACTTTAAATTATCGAGCTATGAACATCATGAGTTGTGCTCTCAATCCGGATGAGTACAATCGGGTACGTGGAAGCAAATCCGCTCACAAGATGTGGAAAACCTTAGAAGTCACCCATGAGGGGGACTAATCAAGTCAAAGAATCAAAGCTTAACATGCTTGTGAGGGAATATGAGCTTTTCTCTATGAAGCCCAATGAATCTATAAATGAGATGAACACTAGGTTCACCAATGTTGTTAATGGGTTGAGATCATATGGAAAGGAATAAACTATGGGTGAAATGAATAGGAAGATCCTCAACTCACTTCCTAAAAGTTGGGAGGGCAAAGCTCTAGTGATTGAAGAAGCTAAGAATTTGAAAACTTATCCCACGGAAGAGCTTATTGGTTCTCTTCTCACCTATGAGCTCACTCACAAAAAGGATGATCACGTTGAAAAGGCAAAGAAGAGTCTTGCTCTAAAGACTATTCTTGATCTCAATGAATCCAACAATTCAAGTGATGAAGAAGATATCGACTTGGATGATGAGACCATGGCTTTAGTAGTAAAGCGTATGAAGAAAATGTTTTCCGGGAAAAGAAGGAAATTCTTTCAAAATAAAAGAAAACAAAATCCCAATGGGATGAGATACTATGAATGTGGAAGCACTCAACATCTCATAGGAGAATGTCCTTCCGTCAAAGAAAAGGAGCCCAAGGAAGACAAAAAAAAGAAATTCTTCAAACCAAAGTATGCTAAGGGCATGATAAGCACTTGGGATCAAGAAGGAAGTGGCAATGAAGAAGAAGAGGGAAATGCCAATGTTTGCTTCATGGCTTTTGGGAATGAGGTACATCTTACATCTTCTACTTCTACTTCTCATGATGATGATGAAGATGATCCTAATGAACTTTTATGTGATATGTATGATCAACTTAGGAAATGTGCTAAGCAAAATCAAGAGATGAAACTTAAAATTGAATCCTTGCTTGAAGAAAGATCTAAGTTGCTTAGTGAAAACAAAAAGCTATGTAATGATGTTGATTGTTTGAAAATAGACAATGAAAAGCTTACTACTACTTGCAACACTTCCTCATTAAAGTATCTAGAAGCTTATGATAAATTGTCTTCTCTTGAATGCAAACTTGTTGAGTTTGATAGTTTAAAGACCAAAGTTGTTGAGCTTACTTCTCTTGTTGATAAGTTCTCCAAAGGAACAAAAGATCTTGATCATATTCTTTGTATACAACGGACTCCAAATGATAAACATGGTTTAGGTTATTCACATTCATATCCTATTGATATTGCTAGCTCTTCTAGACCACCTAGAAATCACTTTGTGCATGCTAGTACTTCTCATAAACAAAAGAGATACCATGAGCATATTCACAAATCTTATAAGCCATCTATTCGTTGCACATATTGTGGTAAATTTGGTCACACTAGTACTAGATGTTATGTGAAAAGAAAAATTGAAAAAGGAGTTAAAACTATATGGAGAATCAAGCGTGTCTTAACTAACCCTCAAGGACCCAAACAAATATGGGTACCAAAAGTCACTCCTTCTCCTTTGTCTTAGGTACTTGCAAGCAAGGTAGATACTCAGGCTCAATGGTTTCTTGATAGTGGATGTTGTCGCCATATGACCGGAGATGCCTCATTAGTCAAAGACATGGAACCTATCTATGAAGGTTATGTCACATTTGGGGACAAAAAGAAAGGTAGAATTCTTGGCATTGGGAATGTTGGTAAAGATTCTTCAACTCTTGTTAAGAATGTTCTTCTTGTTGATAGTCTCAAATATAACTTGCTTAGCATTAGCCAACTTTGTGATAATGGTTTTGATGTTACATTTAGCAAAAATGCATGCTCTATTATTGATAGCTCTTCTCATGAAAAAGTGCTTGTTGCAAAAAGAACCGGTAATGTTTATATGCTTAATTTGGATGATATTGTTGCATGCGATTTTAAATGCTTATCCATAAATGAAGATGATGCCTTCTTATGGCATCGTCGGCTTGGTCATGTGAGCATGGATCTTTTGAATAAACTTTCCTCTAAAGAGCTAGTGCGTGGGCTTCCAAAAGTGAAATATGAGAAAAACCGTCTTTGTGATGCTTGTCAATTTGGAAAACAAACAAAAACTTCTTTTAAGCCTAAACAAATGGTTTCCACTTCTAAACCACTTGAACTTGTTCATCTAGATCTTTTTGGACCGATGAGGACCACTAGCTTAGGTGGTAAGAGGTATGTCTTTGTTATTGTGGATGACTTTTCAAGATTTACTTGGGTAATTTTTCTTGCACAAAAAGATGACACCTTTCTTGAGTTTTCAAATCTTTTCAAAAAGGTACAAAACTCACTTGAACTAAAACTTGTTTCCTTGAGAAGTGATAATGGAAAGGAATTTAACAATCAATTCTTTGAAGAGTTTTGTAATGAAAATGGCATTACTCATAACTTCTCGGCTCCAAGAACCCCTCAACAAAATGGTGTTGTTGAAAGGAAAAATAGAACTTTACAAGAAATGGCTAGGTCTATGCTTTGTGAAAATTCTTTACCAAAATATTTTTGGGCCGAAGCCGTAAACACCGCTTGTTATATTGTTAATAGAGTTCTTTTAAGACCATTTGTTGGAAAAAACCCCTTTTGAGCTTATCTTTGGAAAAATACCCTCAATCTCATATTTCAAGGTTTTTGGTTGCAAATGCTTTGTGCTTGACATCAAAGATAGCCTTGGAAAAATTTGACAAGAAATCCGATGAAGGAATATTTCTTGGCTATTCTTCTAACAAGAAGGCTTATAGGGTATATAACAAAAGAACCTTGTGTATTGAAGAGTCTATGCATGTGTCTTTTGATGAATCTAACATCTACTTGTCTAGAAGAGATGATGATGATGATTTAGGTATGCCTTTGGAAAGAGAAAATGAAATCCATCAAGCTCCTATGTTGGATGTTGACACTAAGGATATGGAGGACATTGAGATTACTCAAAATGATCCCCAAGTCGCCCAAAGCAATGATTCTTCAACAAACGAGCTACCAAAGGATTGGATATACAAGCAAGGTCACCCTCAAGAGCAAATCATTGGTGATCCATCCGAAGGTGTCAAAACAAGGCGGTACTTCATAGATTATCTTGCTTAACTTTCTTCTATAGAACCTAAGAACATTCATGGAGCATTATGTGATTATTTTTGGATTTTGGCTATGCAAGAGGAACTTAATCAATTTGAAAGAAATCAAGTTTGGACATTAGTCCCTAGACCAATTGATCGCCTCATTATTGGAACAAAATGGATTTTCCGAAATAAACTTGATGAGCTTGGGGAGATCATTAGAAATAAAGCTAGACTTGTTGCCCAAGGATTCAATCAAAAGGAGGGCATTGATTTTGAGGAAACTTTTGCTCCCGTAGCTAGACTTGAATCTATTAGAATGCTTCTTGCTTTTGCTTGCTTTAAAGGTATTAAACTTTTTCAAATGGATGTGAAAAGTGCATTTCTAAATGGCTTCATTGAGGAGGAAGTGTATGTTGAACAACCTCCCGGTTTAATACATGAAAAATTTTCAAATCATGTTTACAAACTTACAAAAGCTATGTATGGTTTAAAACAAGCTCCTCGTCCTTGGTATGAGCGATTGAGCAAGTTTCTCATTTCTATCGGTTTTTCAAGAGGTCTTGTTGACACCACTCTTTTCATTAAAATGAATGCATCTCATGACATCTTACTTGTGCAAATATATGTTGATGATATTATTTTTGGTTCAACTAATGAAGTTCTTTGTGAAGAATTTGCTAAACTAATGCAAGATGAATTTGAGATGAGCATGATGGGAGAGCTCAATTATTTCCTTGGACTTCAAATCAAACAAACTAATGAAGGAATTTTCATCAACCAAGCCAAGTACACGAAAGAACTACTCAAACGGTTTGGGATGGATGGTGCAAAGGAAAGCAAAACACCAATGAGTGCAACCATCAAGCTTGACAAGGATGAAAAAGGTAAATCGGTAGATGAAACAAGGTATAGAGGTATGATTGGCTCTCTTCTTTATCTTACCGCTAGTAGGCCGGATATTATGTTTGCCGTTTGCTTGTGTGCTAGATTTCAATCATGTCCTAAAGAATCTCATTTAGTTGCTGTTAAACGTATTCTTAGATATCTCATAGGTTCTTTTGATTATGGTTTATGGTATCCTCGTAGTACATCTTTTGATCTAATAGGATATTCGGATGCCGATTATGCGGGATGTCGTATTGAACGTAAAAGTACTAGTGGTCATTGTCATTTTCTTGGTCATGCATTAGTCTCATGGTATAGCAAGAAACAAGCATGTGTATCTCTTTCCACCGCCGAAGCGGAATATATTGCCGTCGGTAGTTGTTGTGCTCAAATTTTATGGATGATGCATACTCTTGTGGATTATGGCTTTGCATTTCATCATGTTCCCATCTTGTGTGATAACACTAGTGCAATAAATTTAACTAAGAATCCCATTCAGCATTCTAGGACTAAACATATAGAAATCAAGCATCATTTCATTAGAGATCATGTCGCTAAAGGTGATGTTTGCATAAACTTCATTAGCACTGATGAACAACTTGCTGATATTTTCACAAAACCACTTAACACCGAAAGATTTGAATATCTCAGGGCGTTGCCTCGGAATCACAAAATTCCGGGATCGATGTGTGTATTAAGTGTGCAGGGAGGAAAACGAGGGGAACCTCGGATCAACGACCAAAGGCTCGGATGATCCGAGCTCGGGACTGGGTCGACCGAACTATTTTGCCTTGAACAGGGACCCTCGACCGAAGATCTACCGAGACTGTTCGGATCAACCTTCGGTCGACCCTCTCGGAAAGCGAGTCGACCGAAGTCATCGGGTTAACAGCTTATATCTATCTTACCCGAATGACTTTTCATTTCATCTCCTCTTATTAAAACGATTCTCTCTCAAATTTCTCTGCTCTCTAACCTAAATTCTTCCTACCCAAGCCAAATTGTTTCTTCAATTCATCATTCAATCACTCTTAATCTTCAAATTGAGTGAAATTCTTCAATTTTTTTTTTACCTCGGATTACCCAAGCTTTATACCTAATCCGAAATGGTGAGAACAAAACACCCTAATAAAAGAGCCAACGATGATGAGGACACTCCTCCTCGCAAGAATCCTCCTAGAATTCTATCCAAAAGACCAGACCACTTGAAAAAGGGATTTCTCTCAAAGAACCCTCACAAACCCCATCAAAGAAAGGAAGGATGAAGCAAGTTGCTCAAAAGGTTGTGGGTAAAGGAAAGAAGATTCAAGAGTCCATTTCAAGCCATTCGGAGGACGATTCCTTTTCTTCTCCTTCAAGGGTATCTCCACCCTCAAATTTTGAGTTTGGTGGATCATCAAACTTCTATACAACAAAGGTAACTAATCATTTTTACAATGCATCTGCTAAGAAATTGTTTGACAATCTATCAAATTCAAAGAGAGGATTCATGACTTCATATGTTAGAGATGAATACATGTTTGGTCAAGGAAAAGGCTTAGATGAAGTTATGGGGTTATTTGAGGATATGGGGTGGGTCAATCTATTTGATATTGATGAAATCATTTATCCCTCCCTTGTGTATGAGTTTGGTGCTAATTTAAGGCAAGAAAGTGATGATGGTTATGAAATTCGATATAAATCTTGTGTTGGAAAAATAGAGTTTGTATTTTCTGAGAAGATGTTCTGTGAAGCTATAGGAGTCAAATATGTGGCTTATGCCAAAAGATTTTATAAGAACATAATGAATTCGGATGATGCCGGTCTTTTTAATATGAAACTTTTCATATCCGAATTTGGTATTCAAGGCAACTTTTCTGATTCAAAGGATAGGGAAATAGACAAATTGGATGAATTTGGACGAATTCTTCATTTCTTCGTATCCAATATTGTTGCTCCGGTCAAAGGACATAAGTCGTCTATCACCTTCCTTCAAATGGTTATCATGCAACATCTATTGGAAAGGAAGCCTTTGAACTTTGCTCATTTAGCTCTTCAACATTTCATGGCTGCGATCAAAGGATCAAGGAATTTCATACCATATGGAAATGTGTTTACTAGGCTTTTTCAAAGATTCGGCCTTGATTTGCACGATCCTTTAAAGAAAAAGTTCGTCAAAATTGATGAGGCCTGTTTTCACCGAATGAAGATGATCTATATTGACAATCAATGGAAGTTTATTCGGAAGACAACTAATGATGAGCTTGGTGCTGCGATCCTTGCTAGAAACGTATCCAATTATATGCTCAAAACACTCCAAAAGATTGAAAAGTAAAGGGTGCTTGAAAAGAAAGAGGTTGGAGCATCTTCCAAACCTACATATGATTCTTCAAGTGATGAGCAAGAAGAGTTTGATGCACATAACTCACAAAGTTCAAGCAAACATGCTTCATTGGAAAAGAGTCAAGACGAAGCATCTCATTCTTCATCACATGATACTTCCAAAGGCACTCCTCCAAAGATGTCACGAATCAACAAAATGTTCGCCTTAGTAAAGAAAATGGCAAGACAGGTTTGAGTCAATGTCGAAGGAGATTGTTTGCATTAAAGACGATGTGCGAAAACGTATCCGCCAAGGTGGATAAGGCTATAAAAATGCAAAAAAGACTTAGCTAAGCGACTAAGCCTTTCAAGTGACGATGGAGGCAATCAAAGATGAATCCGTTTTTGGCACTTCTATTTTTGTTTAAAAGTTTCATTTTGGCATTATTGAACTACTTTAACTACTTATGCTTATGACTTATTTTCGTGCTTAAAAATGTTTATGTTTTGGCAAAGCACTCATTTATATTGGTTATTAATGTCTTTTTTGATTATGCCAAAAGGGGGAGAATAGTTTATTGATCTTGCTTAAGCTGTTTATTGAAAAATGACTAATCTGTTTGTGTGAGAGATATTGAAAGAAAGTTTCGGGAGACGGCTCGATTGCGGCGAGAATCGCTGCAGAAAAATTTCCCCCTGCCTGGTCGACCGAAGATAGGTGACCATAAGCTTGGTCGACCGAGATCCATGTAGTCTCATATTCAATTCTGATTTTTTCTGCTATCAACTGCTGGAACTTAAGGGAGTTTTCTTAATATATCTGTTATTGGTTTTATCTTTAATATGGCATGTTTTGAGGGGGAGCATTTAAAATGATTAATATGTTATAATTCTCAAAACTAGCCTTGTGTTTTTGGAAGGAAGGAGGAAAGGAGGATGGTAGGTATTTAGGGCTCTTCTAAGAGTTCCTAATGTGATGGCAAAAGAAGTTAAAGTACTAGTGGTTGTATTTCTCACAAGTTTATCTTCTAAAACACTAGTCTTCACTCTTAATTGTTTTTAAATCCTTTTTGCCATGCTTCCTTGTTCTTACTATTGTTCGTATTCTATCTAATTACATCAAAGTTTGTCATAATCAAAAAGGGGGGAGATTGTAAGCTCTAAGGGCGAACAAACTCGTTTTTTGATAATGGTCAAACATTTGATGTTGTGACTAATGTCTTATATCTTTGTGATAGAATATCGAAACTTCGTTGTGGAAGCTCTAAGTTCTTCAATCAAGCTATAAACAAGATCTTCGAGGCACATATCATCAAGATTGAAGATTGAAGACTTAGGTTTGGTTAGGATAGCTTTATATTTATTCAGTCGTTATCTTATAAGCTCTTTAACCAATGCTCTAAATGAACTTAAGCATACAACACTATAGTCTTGCATACATATTAAACACGTTTTTCATAAGGCTAAGTTTCAAAATAAGCCTTACTTGTGTTCGCATTTCAAAAGCCTTTGGTTTCAAAGTTCATTTCTTTTAAAACGGTTTTTCGAAATGCTTTTAATTGTTACATATCAAGAAAACCTTTTAGACTTCAAAAGATTTCATTAAAAGTGAAAAATCAACTTCTCTCTAAGTACGGGGAAGTCGGATCATCCGACCTTTCCTCGGATCAACCGAGAGAAACCCGAGAGTTGCATTTTACGAGGGCTCGGTCGACCGAAGCCTTGTTCGGTCGACCGAGTTATGTTCGGTCCACCGAGGTCCTTAAACTGTCAACCGAACTCTGAAAAAAACTAGCCGTTATCTGACCGTTTTAAAGTCGTTTTTTGGACGTTTTGAATACTATAAAAGCTCTAAACCTGTATATTTCTACTACAACAACTACAACTGATCTACATTGAATATACAAAAGCTCTAGCTCTTCAAAAGCATATCCATCTCTTTTTATGTGTTAAAAAGTTCATATCCATCTCATATATGCAAGATACAAAGTGTTGAATTCAAAAGTTCAAAAGAGCATTAAAGTGTGATCTTAAAAGGTATCCATACTCCACTTCTTGAGTGTGAAAATTGTATCTTTATATCTTCATCTTTCCCTTTCTAAGTGATTGGGTATTAGTTGTGTTTAGTCCTACTTAGTGTTGGGTTTTGTACTCTTAGTGAGTGTTGATTGTAATTGTGGTTATTTGAGTAAAACTCTTTGTGAGTTAGCCACAAGTGTAAAAAGATCTTCTTAGTGAAGTTGTTGAAAATCCTTGGGAGAAACTCAAGGTAGTGGACGTAGATTCTTTGTGAATCGAACCACTCTAAATCCGGTGTCTTGCTCTTCTTGTTTTCATATTTTCTCTACAAATCTCCAAGCTTCATATACAAGTTCTACACTTCTATATCTCAAAGAAAAAGAAGCCACTTTTTATAAAAACCCAATTCACCCCACCCCCTCTTGTGTTTTTCAATTATCTTGCAAATAATTTCACTACAAATGAAATATTAGGACAAATAGTATTTTGAAGATACATTAGTGCTCCAATAGCACTAAATATGGCACTTCAGGGACCAAGCAGCTCTTCATTCTTCCTTTCGCAATAGTGAGTGATGTTTAGTAATATCTAACGATTAGACAAATACTAGGATACTTAAAGGATGTTCTTTATCCATATATATCATCTTCTGAATGTCTAATTGTAAAATCAAGAAAAATCATGAATTTCTAAAACCCGAGATCATAATTTTTCCTTCGGCAATCACTTGCTACTATAACATATTTAGGAGGAACATCTTGATAAATCTATAGTCATTTCTTTCAAGGATCTTCTATGCTAAGACTTAATATATCAATTACGGTTCAGACATGCTTCTTAGCTACATAACTCATACATTATCCTACTGGAACAGATTCCACATATGGAGACATCTACTTATAGAGTCTATAAATGCATTAGGCTATGTATTTGCAATCCTTTGCAAATGAATAAGTTATGAACTTCTAGTTCATTAATGCCTAATGCGTAGATTAAGATAATGATGTTCCTAAATAAAGTCATTTACATTGCCGATTTTCTCCCCCTCATATGGAGATCACTAACTAATAATGTTCATTAGCAAATTAGACATTTAGGCATCTTTCGTCAATAGACAAAGAATTGTATATGGCAAATAACTAAATCCGATCCAAATTTCCTTATACATGGACATTGACACTATCATATAATTTTTGATAGATTTTCATTATGGAAATAATGTTACATTCTTCTGCAACAATTTACGGATATGCTTCAGGCATATCAAATCATTCAAAGACTTCATATATGTGCTAAGGATTCTTTATGCTATTAAAACACAAACTTACTTGCATCCACCACCTGATAATTTCTTTCTTTCTAACCATTGCCAGACTTTTAAAAAGAACATTCCACTAGTAGTGACGTTTACATTTTTATAGTTCGCATTGTTGTCCCGCTATCCATACACTTCAAGTGTATCATCCAAACTGAGAATATCATACACTTATGGTGTACATGTTAATTGTCCGGACTTTTCATATTTCTCATGCGAACTCATATATAATCTATTTTGGCTAATTTTCTCGAATCTCAAAATTTTGTTTCTGCAGACTTTGAATCTAGATCCTCATTTTAGATTCACGTTTTATGCGCATTAATACTCATCATATCTTACACTTTCGCAGTTCCATAGTTCCCTAATCATGATATTATGTAGAGATCTCATTATCTCAACTTGCAGGTACCTGAATCTCTCCTGGAGATATTACATTGATCATGTATAGGGAATCCTCGACTTTAACATATATATGTCTAACATATACAACCATCTAAATCTTTACTCCTTTTTATATGCGAGGATTTTTTTTTTTTTTTTTAATATTTGGAACCGTCTAGTCTACCACACTTCAATTGTGTCTCATACTTATCAGCAGTGGTAGATCGCCCTTCAAGGACGTCAAACAGGAGTCTTCTTAGCCGGATTTTGGTCAGTAAATATGTCTGGCTTATCCTTTGAACTTCTGGTTCAAAGTATGTGAGGATCAAGATGAGACACAAACTCATATTTTTATCCGGTTATACATTAAATCTCTCCTCTTGAGATTTCTATACCCAAGATATATTCTTAAAATCTTTAAGGTCCCATATTACTACTTTACTGGTGGTGACTACTACTTTGTAGCGCACATTTAACTCTTAGATGGGAGAGAAAAAAATTTAGTTCATGACCAGAAACTAATTTAATAGAGGATAATTCACAATATTCTTGTTGGAAAAATACGAGCTAATGCTACAAAATAATTTGTATCAACAAGTTTAAGGCACTTATGGTTCTACCCGGGACCATTTAGTGTATAAAAATATTCTACCAAATTTTCATATGATGACACCCAGTATAGTCGAGACAAATTATGTCATTTGTTGAATATAAAATTTGAGCTCATTATCAATATATCACAAACTTCAGGTTGCGAGTCGATCAACTATTTATTCAATTCTATGAACATATTCAACCCCGAGTTGTACTGGTTATATCCTTATATCAATTTTCCTTGAAATAAATAGCACAAAAGAATTCATTGGATAAGGAAACTTTTGGTTCCTTCATATTCCATGAATTTTTAATTATATTTCGTATTTTTGTGACCCGGGATGGTCTAACCGGTCATGCCAACAACTAAATCTGTAAACTCCATGTTTACTTAATAAAATATCTTAACTAAATAATAAATTTTGTGGCAATATAAGCCAATAAAGAGAAATGACGATTTCTCTAATATAAATTTATTCTCTTAAATAATATTAGTAATACACAAAGATTTAAAACTCTACTCAATCCAATCTCCAAATAATCTTCACTATGAAAAATATCAAAATAATTTTCTAAGAGACTTTATGGAGAGTCGTGTATTTACATGTTGATATGTAAACCTTTAGTTCAATTAGCTCTTCTGGGGCCTTTAAACAAATAACTCTTCTGGAGCTGTTTAATCAAGTTGTTCTTTTGGACTTGGTATTTGACATTTATCCTGAATGTGTCCAATCAACAACTATAATATTATCATATATCTATTATAATTGAATGTAAACAAACTAAAATAACATGATAATATATGCAATTGACAAGTTCTAATACAAAAATAAAATATCAAGTTATATTTTTCTAAATACTCAAAGAGATTAACTACATTTACATATGCCAAAATTAAAGTAGCACCATTACTTTTAGAGAGAAACAAAATGACACTTTTTTTCTTTCTGAAAGTGATGCTTAGTAGAGGGATTCAAAAGATATCCAACATACAACAGGTATGTGACAAACATTTTGTATATCGCTTAAATAATATTTTTCTCATAAAATTTTGGAATCATACATTCTATTTCCTCCTTATTATTTTCTCACTTCGGTTGAGAATATTTTCTTTGAGAATTCGATGAGTCATAATTATCGACATGGTTTACTACAACCACATTCACGACCAATACTATTTCACGAATAAATTATATATTCTATATGCATTCACTTTAGGGAATGGCATATAAATCATTGGTCATATTTTACAATATTTCATTAATGACTCATTTTTTAACTAAGCTCAAGAATATATATTCATAACAAGTATAAAACTTCTGAAAATATTTACTCTCGATATTGCTACTGCTGGAGCATATTCGAGGTATGAGAAAAGAGTTACAAGTCATATTTTCTCCAACATGAAGAAATTATATACATGATAAATCTTGATATATTCAAAATTATGAGTTACAATGATATTTTTTCACAACTAGCATTTTGCATCACAACCAACTTTTGGTGGTTGTATATTTTCTCAAGATTTGTCAGCAGTAAAGAGGCTTTGATGCTTTCCAATGGTATCTTCAAGACCCATTTTCTCCAGATGGATTTCATCATATAATATCCATGATAGGTAATTTTTCTCGTTGAACTCAAGAATTGTAAATTCAAATTTAGCAAGATTAGCCATTAAATTAACCTTTAGAATATAAACAACTTACCTTAACCTCTTCCCTTAAGTCTTCAACCTCAATAATAGGTCCGTTATATTCAAGATGCAGAAAATCATATACAAAACACAAATGCATATATGAACATAACGATTCGGACTGAATATCTACCAAGGAGATAAAAAGTCTCACAAATCTAATCAGCTAATGGTAGAGGCCCATTAGCTCAGTTGGTTAGAGTATCGTGCTGATAACGTGTTATAAAATGGATGAAATTCTAGAATGAATTTCACCACAAAAGTAAAACATAAACTAAAGAGAATGAACAAAAGACAAGAGATGGTATAAGTGTTTCTATATTATTCATATCTCCCACTTTACATCAAACAAAGCTCTCTATTTATAGGGATGGAAAATATAGGTTATGAAACCTCTCATCAATAGATAGGTAAGTGGACTCATCAATGAGAGGTCATGGACTCCTTGTAGCTCCTCTCTATCAATGGGGAGTTAGGGGATCCATAAAGTATAAGGGGTTATGAAATCCATAAGGACTCCATTATTTGATATTTCATAACATTTATTATCCCTTCATTTTACTCGCATAACCTAATGCAATATTTTCTCTCTCATACTGATTCGCGCTTTCTTCTTCCTTTTTCTTTTCACTCTCTTGGAAATAACTTCGGCCATTTTTTTCCTCTCTGTCGCTTTGATTGTCATCTCCCAATTTAAAAAACATGTCCAATCAATGCATTGTCAGAACCCTTATGAATAGTTCTATGGGATCTAATTCGAAATTGAAATTTCTAGCAGCCTGATTTGGGTTCCTCTCTTCAAATTTACATTATTGCAAGATTACATTATTATTTTTCTTGTTCTAAATTCAGATTGAACAATAAGATGAAAAACCAGGTAATATATACAAATTGAAGTACAAATAAAGTATTGAGAAGCTAAAATTATTTTCTTGTCAACCCTGGTGATTTGAATCTGTAATATACTAAGTTTATATTTACTAAGTTTTTGTTGTCCCAAACGGGGCAAAGTTCCTCATTGTTACTTCTATTATCAATAAAATATTGGGTTCGTTTCTAACACATAGTTAGTTCTTTATAACTATTTTCTCATGTTCTTATAGTTAAATCAAGACAGATCAAACACTCACAATTTATTTAACGTTCTTTAGTATAAACGTAGCACAAAAATATGTAGCACACTCAGACACATCTAATTCAATTTACATTACGAATAAATTATCCGAAAAATGTGAATTAGTTGGGAAACAAAAGAAATTATTTAATAGGTTCATGGTATGGAAGACTAGAACGCATTTTTGTAATAAATTCTTGTCAAAGCGCCAAAAAATGTACTACGATGGTAACAATATCTAAGAAGATTTGTAAAACATAAATAACAAACAGGGCTATTACAAAGTGCCTAAATAATTGATTGACTGTAAAATATAAATAAAATGCTATTAATAACGAATACCCAACTGGTTTTCTCATCCTCTACAATAATATCCATTGAGTAAGGAAAAAAAATGGGTTCCAAAGGCAATTATTTTGCTATGAGTTCAAAATGTCAAAAAATGCCGAGAAGGATAATCGAATTTGGACTTTTTTTTTAAAGCGCTCATAACACTTGTCGTGTTTTTTCTCTCGTCTTTCTTACTTTTCTTCACTTAAGTAGCAAAATCAAGTCTTATACAGGTCAAGTCAATTCATGTAATTCCAAGTTGGTTGAGGCAACTTTTGAAAGAAATAAATGTTTTTTTTTCATAACTCTATTCATGATTAGATGTGACGTGGCAAATACAGGATCTAAGAGTAATGTGGTCACTCGCCGTCCACCTTATTTGTATGATGTCACTTATACACATATTATTCAAATAAAATAAAAATATACTATATTTATTTTTAAAAACTTATTTTTCAATGGAATATGTGATCCCGGTGACGGGACAATGCATCTGCCACTAACCACATTTAAGTACTTGTTGTTAACCAAAAGTGTAACAAGTTTCCAATTATACATGCAATTCTTTATCTTAACAATAGTTGAATTTTTAATTGTTAAGCTATATATGGCAGTATAAGCAAATTTAAACTACCATGGTCCGAAATTAAATATTCATTTTATCAATAATTTAGTATATATATTTTGCAGCAAAAGAAGTGAAGAAGGAAGAAGGAATAGAAGCAGCTGGCAAGTATCAAGGAGGCCCATCCGGTTAAGGTATAATATCTCGACCACGCTATCCTACCGATCCTTGCCAATTCGGTTGCTGATGCTCTGAAAACTCCATGAAACAATCTTTTAAGGACTTTTATGATATATAATATGTAGATTGAATAAAAGACACTACTAAAAAAAGTAACTTTTGCGTCATGCGGTGCCTGTAGCAAAAAGTACTTTTGCCGATGAGAAAATCCTTTTGCGTCGGCCATGCGACAGCAATTGAAGGGTCGTATAGAAAGGCGCCGCAAAAATTTCGTGATGGAAAGCGTCTGACGCAATTAGTTTTTGTAACGGGAATTTTTCTATTTGCGACACATTTTTTCCGACATGAAAACATAGCAAAAACGACTACTTTTTGTGTCGCTTATAATATTTGACGCAAAAAAGGGACACAAAAACTATTTTTGGTTATTTGGGGTAAAACCTTTTGCATCGAACAAAGCCCGTCGCAAATTTGGTCATTTGCATCAACTTCATATGTGACGGGAGAATCCCTCGTAAATTTCAATTATTTGTGGCGAAACTTCTTACGTCAACTGAAGCCCATCGCATATAATCCCCTTTTCAAGACGAATTAATTTGCTGACACAAATAGTAATTAGCGGTCCTAAATGCATATCACAAAACGACGTCGTACCGTTATTTGTGTTGGTGTGTCATTCTTGATGCAAATGGTAGTTATTTGTATGGGTAAATGTCCGACGCAAAAAGTCTCGTCGCAACAAGCTATATTTCTTGTAGTGAGAGCCAGGCCAGACCACTGATCACATGTACTGGCTCGTGTTTAGTACTTGAGACCATAATTATATTTGTGTTTTTCTTTTTGTAAATTTAATTATAAAATGCATTTCAACTTATATATGCTCATGATAGCTTTCTTTGCTGTTTTCTTTTTTTCTTTTTTAATGGTTCTAGGACTATTAATAGTGGAACCAACCAGTTTTTCTTCGGGTATTGCAATTGCCCTTCAGGTATTTCAGAACTCATAGTGTTAGAAGATAACATAATTTTCAGAAAGTTTTTGAAACCCAACTTGGGTAATGTTTTTACAATTTTATGAGAGAAAATGAAAATTGATGTGTATGGATTAATAGTAGATAGTGAAAGGATGATTTTAGTGAACTGTCAAAGGGTAATATCTAGGGTTGATGATGAGGAAGAAGGAGATGATGGAGAGGGTTTAAAAATAAGGGCGGGTGTCCATAACTATAAATGGACAATTTTGCCCCTTTTTGCCGGACTCATGTGCACGACATGTGGTTTTTGTTTTTGCCTGAAATTTTGTCGGAATCTCTATTTGGTCATTCGTATTTTTCTGTAAATAATTGATACTAAAAAGAGCCAAATAAATTGTTAGGGCTAGAAATCGATGTTGGGTAAGTAGTTGAGGCTAAAAATAGCAGATTTCTCTTTAACCAAATTGTCCATATGGAATATTTTTGGGAAAATGACTTGGATCAACCTCAAACTATTTAGCAAGACACGATAAGATCCTACAAGTTTTTTACTTTCTGATAGGTCCAAGAACCAATTTCGCGGATGTTAAGTAGTTCCACCATCATTGTCCACGATGGTTTTCGGTCAAAATTAGCCGAAAATGACTACTATTGGCCAGAAACAACCACGGACAATGGTGGTGGGATGACTTAATATATGCAAAAGGTATTTTGGGACCTACCAGGAAGTAAAAAACATGAAGGATCTTATCGTTACTTGGTAAATACTTTGAGGATGATGGGAGTCATTTTCCCAATATTTTTTATTAACAATTAGTTGGTCTTTTCAAAATTTAATATAATTCGTAGATTTACTGTACCTATATTGGGAAATGAATAATATGAACGCACGGGTTTTCACACTAATAATTCATAGAAGAAAAAATATCAAAATTCTAAAACATTTTTTTTTTTTTTTACACTGTCAAAAATAGAAGAAAAACAATGTTAGAAAAGAAAATCAAAATTACAAATTGAGTGAGTGTACAACTTCATGTTATATCTAAATCGTTCTTACGGCCAAATACAAAATTTTAAACTTGGAACCCATATTTCTTGTACCCAAAAAAATCAATTTACATAAATAAAACGTTAGAACTTTCAAAACAAACCATATCCAATCTCACGCTAATATTAAAAATAACCAACTACAAATCAGATTGGATCTATTATTTGTCAAGGAGCTATGGACTATGGTACTACTTTTCTAATTCAGGGAAAATCTAAGTTTTTTTCTTTAAAAAAAAAAAGGGAAAATCAATGTTTCAAAATGCTAAATGTTCCAGCAGTTATATTTATCATACATTTTGGGTAAGTTGGTATCTGGCGATTCCTGACACATTCGGTTAGATAGGATATCTATAAAACGACATTAAATCGCTTCCCGAGTGACTCAAACATTTAACCATACACCCCTGCTCTGGGTAAAAAAAACTAGACAACTTGAATTGGACCTACATGTCATTTCTCATACATTTTTTAAAAACAGCATTCGCAGCTCAACTTCACTTTCAAACTGGATAAAAGGCTGCCTAAATAAATACTTAGAGCACATTTTTGGGCATCAATAAGGCTCATCTCCAAAAGAAAAGACCCAAAACACAAGTAAGGTTTTTCACTACTTCTCAAATTAAAGTTTCATTAAAACTCTATCAATTTTTCTCTTATAATAACAAAAGCTTAAAAACGTCATATTTTGCCACATCAGTTCCCATATCACATTTTGCTACATCAACATGCTTTTAAAGGGCTACTAATGAGTAACCACCATTCACCTCAGGCCTTGGGAGAGCTTTTAACAGAAGCCCTCTTACAGGCGATTTAGTTTTGGTGTGGAAGAGTGTTTCTACTGCACCATGTGGATACAAGGAGGACCATTGGATTACTTAATCCGCCAATTGTAGTTAAAATAACTATTTGATCTAAAAATAACTATTTTAATATAAAAAATAGTTATTTTAAGTATAACCGTCGAATCATCCTCCGTATATCCGCACCGTGCGAACAAAATACTCTGCACAATTTAATATGTTCGTCTTAAATACCTTATTAGAGTCCAATATGGGTTTTTTTTATAGATTGAAAGCCCACCCTTAAAGCCTTTGGAGGTGCTCGTAGGAAGTGGATAGGATGACACTATAAACTTCCTATTAGGGATTTTTCTGGTTTGCTAGAAAAATAATAGTTGTTAATACAATATATAACATTTTGTTAGCTACAACATTAACTACTGTTAATAAATTAACAAACAATAGTAAGTTCCAGAATAACAGGTGTTAAATAAGGATAAAACAACTGTTTGATTCAGAATTAACAGGTGTTAGAGATATACAGAACAATTGTTAAATAAATAAAAACCACTGTATGATAACAAAATAACAATTGTTAGATAAACATATAATTTTTGTTAGATAAGAAAATAACAGTTGTTAAATAAGAAAATAATAACTGTTGGGTATAGAATTCCATACCAGTTTCGGATATAATCCTGGACGATACAGTAGTATACTGCTTCCCCTTAAGTTCAATATGCTCTGACTTTATCAACTTCAGGCCTCTTTAACACTGAACTCCCAAGGTACAACACACAAACTCACTGTTTCTTTGAAGCAAAAGAAACAGAACTTGCAAATCGAATTTTAACAGAATAACTCTACTGGCAGTATGCTAATATGATGAAGAACATAATGCACAAAATGCAAGGAGAGATGAGAGAATTTCGAGTGTATTTTTTCTGCAAGGCAAGAGTGTCTTTTATATGCTGCCAAGAAATGTAACGGCCAGAGGTTTAAATCTTTAACAGTCAAAACCATCAATACGAAATGAATGCAGGATTGTAACAGTCCAGCTATAAACCTGCAGTGAATTACTTTATTACTCCAGCAGTTTAGAAGACCAAAATTCAAACCAGTTGCAAAACGTAAGTTGATCAGGCCCGCATGTTTTATTCCAACATTCGTGTGCGCAGGTCGCGCACACAAGTTCAAGCTATTTTGGTATCGACGAGCCTTCGATTTGCACCCTTGCGCGGGCGTGCACGAGGTTCTAATATGGGGCATAATATTGGCAAGACATTTTAAACTCATGTAAACAACTTTTCCTTATAAAGTGATTCTAACTTCCATAGGCATCCCATGTGGGATGTGGGCTTAAAATTCATTTACCATATTTCAACCACCACACTTTATACCAATTTATCATTCCCACCAAAAATTTGTGTTCCCACATGTTATATATTATCGCGAATCTTGCGCAACCCAATTCGTGATAATCTCAATCACTGGCGGAGCTAGGTTGCCCCCCCCTCCCCCCAATTTTTTCCAAAAATAAAAAATTATAATTTTAGTTTTGTTTTTATAACACCTCGTCCCGTGAACATTTTGAATCACTTTACGATTTAAAATTAGATTTTTTAGTTCGTGAATTATAGGAATTACACCACTTATATCTTAACAATTTTGGTTAAAATTGTAAAAATAGTCTACAAGTTATAGTCTTATAGACTACAAGTGGCTTTTGAAAATGAGGCAAATTTATGGGATTCAAGATTTAAGTTGGAAATTTTTGATATTAATTACGGTGCATTAGAGTATGTGGTGTGGATCGTGTGGTCAATATTCGTTCACCTTAATAATAAGCCCTCCATGTTTCCTCTAACTTCATCTCTAATACCCCTAATTTTTCTAAATGGCTTTTTATTTTTGTCTAATCATACAAAAAAGGTCTTTGGGGCCTTTTTATTCAAGCTTATTCATTTTGGATTCAACAATCAAACATGATATATATTTTAATTTTCATAGTAAATATTTATTTTTTCTTCTCGAGAGTCCTTCTCTTTGATGTGCCATGCACGTTAATGACAATGAAAACTTTGTAGCTTTGCCATTTTTTTTAAGCCAAAGGATTTTGAGGTTTATGAAGCACTGATCAGTAGAGTGAAAAGGGTGAACAAAATGTGAATAACTCTGGTCTATAAGATTTCATCCAAGAAAATTTTTTTGGCTCCGCCAATATTTATATGCTTTAATGAATTTATTTTGACAAAGTTAATTGTGCCCCCTCATAGTTGGGATTACTTGTGTACCTCGTAAGTATGTTGACTGAGTTTGCAATATCTGGTCTAGTGCAGTCCATGAGATACATTAGACGACCTATGATCCTAGAATATTCAAGTTGTCGCACACCTTCTCCGCGATTCTTACGGAGATTAGCACCAACTTACATAGGTGTTCTCGCAATTAAATCACTTCATTTATCAAATTTGTCTAATATTTTTTTCAACATAATGACTTTGAGAAAGTGAATAACCTTCTGGTGTTTTGGTAATCTTCATTTCAAGTATTACATCAGCATGTCCTATATCCTTCATATCGAAGTTTTGCGACTTTAATGTTTTCTTTGTTACCAATAATTATCATGTAATCTACGTAGAGACAGACTATTACATAGTCGCTTTTGCTCTCTTTCACGTAGACGCATTTATCACTCTGGTTTATTTGAAATCCAATTGATAGAATTATATTATCAAATTTCTCATGCCATTGTTTAGGTGCTTGTTTTAATCCATACAGAGATTTACCAAGTCTACATACCTTGTTTTCTTGTCCTGGAACAACATACCCTTCAGGTTGTTCCATATATATATATATATATTTCTTCTTCCAGTTCTCCGTTAAGGAATGTCGTTTTCACATCCATTTGATGGATCTCCAAATCAAACCAGGCTGCAAAAGCAATAATTAGCAGGATTGATGTTTTTCTAGATATAGGGGCATAAGTGTCAAAATAATCGACACTCTCAGTTTGTCTCTATCCTTTAATTACAAGTATTGCTTTGTACTTGTCTATTGTACCATCAGGTCTCATATTTCTTTTAAAGATCCATTTGTGACCTAATGCTTTACAACCTGGTGGAAGTTCCACAAGTTTCCATGTATGGTTTTAATGAATTGAAGTAATTTCATCATCAATTGTTTCTATCCATATGTCGAATCTGGATAAGTAATTGTTTCTCTATAAGTCAAATGATCATTTTCTAACAAATAAGTTAGGAAATCTGGACCGAATGACTTTTCTTTTCTAACTATTTTGCTACGTCTGGGTTCTTCAACTTCCTCTTCAAGTTCTCCCCCCTCCCCTCACACACACAATCCTCTCAACTTGATTGTTTTTAAGGGTCAAAGCTAGAATGCTTAATATAAGGAAATATTCCTTCAAAGAAGGAAGCATCCCTATCCTTAATAGTTGTTATTTACTTGCACTTTAGAGTTATCTGATTTATGAACTAAAAATCTTTAAGCACTACTATCATGTGCATATCCTATAAACACGCAATCTACCGTTTTAGGTCATATTCTCGTCCGCTTAGGGGGCGGAATTGGAACATTTTCTAGACATCCCCAAACTTTGATGAACTTATAAGAAGGTGTGTGACCTTTCCATAATTCATAAGGGGTTTTATCTAATCTTTTATGCGGTAGTCTGTTTAAATGTGATTTGTGGGAAGCAAAGTTTCCCCCCACAAATTCTGGGGTGAGCCAGAACTTATCAACATTGCATTCATCATCTCTTTAAGAGTTCTGTTTTTGCGCTCTGCAATTCCATTTTGTTCTGGAGTATAAGGCGCAGTTGTTTGATGAATGATGTCATTTTAAGCACACAACTATGCAAAGGGAGATTCATATTCTCCACCCCTATCACTTCTTAGCCTTTTAATTTTCTTGCCAAGTTGATTTTCAACTTCATCTTTTTAATGGCTAAACTTAGTTATTGATTCGTCTTTACTTCTCATTAAGTAAACATAGCAAAATCTTGTGCAGCCGTCAATAAAAGTGATTAAGTAATTTTTACCGCCTCTTGATTGCACATATTTTAAATCACATACATCAGTGTGAATTGAATCAAATAGTTATGAACTTCTTTCAATTGAATGGATGGAGGATTTAGCTATATATGCTTCAATACAAGTCTCACACTTGTAATATTTATCAATGTTAAATTTGAGCAGTAAGTTTATAGAAACTAACTTTTGTACACATTTAATATTTACATGACCTTATCTATCATGCCATAAATTAAAAGACTCAGTAGAATAAGCAAATTTAACATCTTTATTAGCCTCTTGGGCAATTTTTCCAACTGAGCAAGTGGAATCCTCGGTTATATTATCGAAAATTGGCTCAGTACGTAATACTGTCATTATATTCATTTTAAATAAATTGCCAGCTAAATAACCTTTTCCTACAAAGGCACCATTCTTGGTCAGTATGAACTTGTTTGCCTCAAAGACAAGTCTAAAACCTTTGTTGTTTAGCACCGTTCCCGAAATGAGGTTCTTCCTGATCTCTGGCACATGGAGAACTTCAGTCAAAGTCAGCTCCTTCCCAAATGTCATGTTAAGGACAATATTGCCCTTTCCTTCTACTTTGGAGACCGCAGAGTTCCCCATAAAGAAGACTTCATCTTCAACAGTTTGATATGTCTTGAACATCCATTTGTTCGCACATATATGATGAGTGGCCCCTGTATCAACAAACCACTCCTTTTGGTTTCTACCAACCAAGTTAACCTCTGAAAAGACAGCTACGAGATGCATTTCCTCAATTCTAGAGCCCAATCTTCCATATTCTGCCACACTAGCTTGGACATTCTTCCGATTTCAATTCTTGTTCTCGATACAGTGCTTCTCTTGTTCTTATTGTTGTTTACCGCAACTCGATTACGGCAATCCTTAGCTTTGTGGTTAGGTTTACCACACACATAACAGGTTCCATTAAACTTTGAGTTTGAAACCTTATACTCATTTGGACGTTTTATTTTTGCATTAGTCATTGAGTTTTCTGTCTCAACTACATTTGCCTTAGCAACAGAGCTACTAGGTTTCTTACTTATCTTTCTTGAGTCCAGTCACTTTCAACATTAGATCTTCCAGAGTCATTTCCTTCTTGTGTTTCAGGTAATGCTTGAAATCATCCCAAGAATGAGGGAGCTTCTCAATCAACAACGCCACTTGTAAAGAGTCATTGATTCCAATGCCCTCAGCGGAAAGATCGTGATATATATTTTGAATCTCTTCACTCTGGTCAAGAACAAATTTTCAATCCACCATTTTAACATCATGGAAACGAGCGGCGATAAAAATTTTGGACCCCGCATCGTCACATTATATTTATTCCGTAGAGATTCTCATAAATATTTTGTTGTCCTTTTTTCATAGTACAACTGATAAAGGGAATCATCTAAATTCATTAATATACTGTGCCGACAAAGATAGTCAGCACTTAGCCACACTCGTACCCTGGAATCAGATTGAGGATTATTAATGTACTCCACAAGTTTTTCCTCAGTGATAAACCGAATCAGATGTTGAGAGGTAAGGAAAAACATAATTTTTTCCTTCTACAACTTAAAGTTGCTGCCACCCTTAAACTTCTCGGGTTTGTCAAACAGACCAAATTGAATTGGTCGGTTTGGCATAGCAGCCACAAATGGTGGGAAGACGGTCTTAGTACCCCTGTCTGATTCCCGAAAAAGGGAACCACAGTAATTGGAACAGCGTTCACCGGAACATTTCTAGAACCATATCCAATGTTTGTTGCAGCATATTGGTTCTCAGCAGTTTCCATTTCTCTATAATCAAAACCAGAAACAAAGTCAGTAATTAATTAATAGACATCGCACCAGAAAAATAACACAGAAATAAAAAAATTATTGAACTTAAGACTATTGGGGATTTTTCTAGTTTGCTAGAAAAATTACAGTTGTTAATATAATATATAACAACGGTTAGCTACAACCTTAACGACTATTAATAAATTAACCAAAAACAGTAAGTTCCAGAATAATAGGTGCTAGAGATGTATAAAACAACAGTTCGATTTAGAATTAATAGGTGCTAGAGATATACTGGGAACAAGCTGTTAAATAACTAAAAAAAAACCATCTGTATGGTAACAAAATAACAACAGTTAAATAAGCAAATAACAGTTGTTAAATAACAAAATAATAACTGTTAGGTATAACATTCCAAACCAGATTTGGATATAATCCTGGACGAGACAGCAGTATACCGCTTCCCCTAAAGTTCAATATGCTCTGTTTTTATCAGCTTCAGTCCTCTTGAACACTGAACTCCCAAGGTACAACGCCCAAACTCACTGTTTCTTTGAAGCAAAAGAAGTAGAACTTGCAAATCGGATTTTAACAAAAGAACTCTACTGACAGTATGCTAATATGATGAAGAACATAATGCACAAAATGCAAGGAGAGATGAGATAATTTCGAGTGTTTTTGCAAGGCAAGAGTGCCTTTTCTAGGCTGCCAAGAAATGTAACAGCCAGAGATTTAAATCTCTCATTATGTTGACTGTTACAGTCAACACCATCAATTCGAAATGAATGCAGGACTGTAACAGTCCATCCATAAACCTGCAATGAATTTCTGTATTACTCCTACAATAAAATGTAGGCTGATCAGGCCCGTGAGTTTTTTCTGGCATTTTAATTACAATTCAATTCTTTTAATAAAACCAAATTCTCCAACACTTCCATTGTAAGTGGACTTGAAGAAATCTTACTTAGCCCATTGATTATCTTAAGATAATTATTAGTGGCAATTTCCTTGTACAAATGGCGTTTAGATAAAGCTTCCAAATTCATTTGCATTCAAATTATTTGTGATGGATTCTTTTTTTTTTTTGCGACAAAAATGTCCATCGCTAACCGCAGTGACTAATCTCTCGCCACAAGAGCTCTTCGAAGAATGGTCATGAAATGCGTTTCATCTTAACCATGTCCATAATGTGCACAACTAACAAGGAGGTCAGCCGAAGGTGTATACATGATTTATATGTTTGCGCTCGACCCAATTGAAAGTCACTACAGGAAAAATGGTCTTTAGTGATAGCAAAAACTCGTTACTAAGTCATAAAATGTCGTCATTAAAACCCTTTAGTCACAAGATAAAGTTGTCACTAATTCACTATCACCTAAGGTTCTTTGTGACGACATTACGTGTCGTCACTAATAGTTTTACTTCAGTGACAACTAAAATGTCGTCACAAAACATCGCCATACATTAGTGACAACAAAAATTGTTAATAGAGATTACTCTTTAGTGACAACCTTTAATATTTTCAAAATCTGAAAATTAAAAATTACAGTGACAATATAGTGTCATCATTAAAAATATGTGTCGTCACTAAAAGTAAATGAATTTTTTTTAAAAATTATAATTAATCACCGGGGCGGGGCCCACGCCACGTGGTAGCTGACCTAGCGGCCAACTAGATTGCTGACTGGACATGTGGAGTCCACGTTGGACATGCATGCTGCCTACGGCATGTCATTAAATCCTAACATCCTTTTGTGGATATAAGGATTTGAACACTTGACCTCAACTACAGAAGTCAAGTATAGTTATGAAAATTACATTTTTGACAAGTACTTTAAAATTAAACAATTAAAATAATCAATTAGAAAGTTCAAAATTAATGACAAATTTTTTTTAGTAACATTTAATGTCAACACATTTTGTCACTGAGAAGAATGAATAGTGACAACGTAATTTTTTGTCACTATATGAGTATATAGTGACAATAAAAATGTCCTCACTAATACATACAGCTTTAGTGACAAGATAACTTTTGGTGGAGAGGTATGAAACGAGACATAGCCGAGTTTGTGGCTAGATGTCTTGTGTGTCAGCAAGTGAAGGCAGAACATCAACGACCCGCCGGCCTGTTGAAACCACTCGAGATTCCCGTGTGGAAATGGGAACACATCACCATGAACTTTGTGATGGGATTTCCTAAGGACAAGACCGGTAAGGACACTATTTGGATAATTGTGGATCGTCTTACCAAATCTGCTCACTTTCTACCTATTAAGATTACCGCTGTTGTGGACACACTTGTACAAATGTACCTTGATGAGATAGTCCGACTTCACGGGGTTTCGGTACGTATTGTGTCGGACCGAGACACTCGTTTTGTCTCACGATTTTGGAGAAGTTTCAGTGAGGCTATGGGGACTAAATTGTCTTTAAGTACTGCCTGTCACCCTCAGACTGATGGGCAGTCCAAAAGGACAATTCAGAACTTGGAAGACATGCTTCGGGCGTGTGTTCTCGATTTTAAAGGCAGCCGGGCAGATCAACTTACCTTGGTGGAATTCGTTTACAAAAACAGCTATCAAACAAGTATTGATATGGCACCGTATGAAGCCTTGTTTGGTCGGAAATGTCGATCACCGGTATGTTGGGATGATATCAGAGAGAAAACAGTAACGGGGCCGGAATTGGTACAAGTTACAATGGAAAAGGTTCCTCTTATTCGGGAAAGAATCAAGGCTGCACAAGATAGACAAAAGAGTTTGGCAGACAGTAAACGAAGGCCTATGGAATTTCAGGTGGGCAACAAGGTTTATCTTCGGGTTACACCAACCAGAGGTGTTATTAGATTCGGGAAGAGTGGAAAGTTGAGTCCAAGGTACATTGGCCCTTATGAGATTTTGGAAAAGGTTGATGAGTTGGCTTACCATTTGGCGCTGTCACGGGTGCACAACGTATTCCATGTGTCGCGGCTGAGGCGGTATCTACTGGATCCCAACCATTTACTTGAAGCCAAGCCATTGGAATTGCAAGAGGATTTGGCATATGTTGAAGCACCAGTGAAAATTGTGGACCGAAAAAATCAAGTGTTGAGCCGTAGAACCATCCCATATGTGAAAGTGCAATGGTCGCATCATACCGAGCGAGAAGCCATTTGGGAACTAGAAGAAGAAGTTCGGCAGAAGTACCCGCATTTGTTTGAGAACCACGGTCAGTGAAGTTTCGGGGATGAAACTTGTGTAAGGGGGAATGATGTATGCCCGGGACCTTTCGAAATTAATTTTGTATGTCTTGCATTTAATTCTTGCATGTATGTATTTATTATATGTTATAGCATGATAGTATGTGACATGTAAGGTGATTATGTGCTTAATAAAATGTTGCTACACGCCTACGTGTTATAAGTTGAGGGACTTGAGTGTAGGCTTTTGAGAAGTTGTAGGGCTGGAATGTAGACTTTTGAAAAGGTTTGAATAGTGGCTATTGCTGGGAAATGAGGAAGTTAGTTGGAGAAGAAAGAAAGAAAAGCGAGAAAGAAGAGTGATGTGAGGATTTCTGAGCGGTTAACATGGCAAACGAAGTCGGATTCAGGCGATTCTTTTTGGGTTTCGAAGCTATCTGAGCATGCTATGTTGGAGAGTTGACGGATTGCAGTTTGGAGTTTTTGTAGAAAGAGAAATCACAGTTTTAGTAGGCTGTTTCTGCAGCGTTTGGTGAAATTCTGGTTTTGGAATTTATTACTTAAGTTTGACATGTAAGAATTCTTCACCCTTGTATTTTCGGTCTCTAAACATCATGAACTGTCATTTTTATCAAATTTAATGAATTGTGATGTGTTGGTTTTCATTCATACTTTTCGTTGCATTAACATGGATGAGGTGTTGATATAAATTGCTTTGGATTGTGAGTTTGATAGTTGGATTTGCTGTGTTTGGTAATTGCTATTTGATTGTCTGTTTGTTGGAGTCTACGTATTTGATTTCCAATTAGAGCTCCGGTCTGTTAATAATCCTTGTCCAGGACATTGTCGAACAAAATTCGTTAAAGTGCCCGGGAGCACTATCAATTAGTATAGTTATCAGACTCAATTCCTAACGAGGATAAAAAGTAGGGTCGTTACCAGTCGTTGTGGAGTTCGCAAGGGTGAGCGATGACATAACAGATGTGTCATTAAACGTCAAGCCCCGTCGTTCGGAGGGTATTAGTATCCGAATCCATGTTAAGATCAGTCATACCCTTCTTAACGGGTAAATGAAGAGTTAAGGGCTGTTAACAAGGATATAGAATTGTTGCCAAACTTTGAGTTCAACTGTATGAATGTTATGTGTTTTGATTGCTAAGATTATATCCGTTGGTTTGACACGAAAGTCCGTTTGAAGTGTATGAGTAGTCATAGTGCTCTTGGCACAATTTTTTATGTGTTTGTGTCAGATTTGTTGGATATAGTTTGAGCATGTTAGTTGTTTGATTTGTACTTGTTTTTATATGTGATTTAGAGTTAAAAAAAAAAAAAGATGATTTCTGGGTTGGCAATGTACTTGTGCAGAAAAGTTGTTTTTGTGTACAAATGTGTACATGAAAAACATATTTTTGTAGCTCGCGGACGAAGCATTTGTCCGCAGCTTCGTCCGCACAACTACTGGGAGCAAATTTTATGCGGACGATCCCCTTTCGTCCTCAGCTTCTGGAACTATCCTGCGGCGTGGCCTGTGCTGGGCTTTTTCTGTTTCTGTTTTTCTTTTCGTTCCGATTTCGTTTCAGCTATTCTCCGTATTGTTTTAAATGCATTTTCAAGTTAACTCTGCTTCAGTTTTGTCACAAATGTTTTGGGATTTGGGAATCATTCTTTTCGAGTCATATTTGATGCTTCATCCCAAGGGTGATCGATGCTTACTGAGCGTGTTAGCTCACCCCTTATTTGTTTCCCCTTTTTCAGATGAGTTTATCAAAGTCGAGATCAATGGTATGTATAAAAGTTCAATTTAAAATTGAATAATTACCCTATCAAAGCAAGAAAAAAATGAAAAAAAAATAGATTTTGTACCGGGCCAAAAAAACAATTTGAAAAAGAGGACCACAACCTACGTTCTATTTTCTTCTTCTTCTTCTTATCTGGTTCAACCGCAGACCCTGATGTTTCTTCTCCTTCTGTAACTTCTCCATCAAATGTATGGACAATAATGTCATATTCACCAAGTCACACAGAGGCGCCTTCCTTCTTCTTCTTCACCTACCATCTACTTCTTGTTCCTTACCGCCGTGAAGTCACCACTAGCCATAGATTTCCCTCCCTCCAACAAAATTTTCTCTCATTTTGTTTTTTTACTTTTTGGTTATTGAAAACCTGCGATAAACAAAATCAAAGTTTAGAAATATGAGTAAAACTCCAAATTGAAGAGAATAAACATATAATCAAATTTCTTGGGTTGCACACTTTTTCAGATTTATCACCTTTAGTGTGTTGTTCATCAGATTTCTTGAAGTATGCATTATGTTTTACTACACCCCTATCCACTGTCCCCATATAGTCAACCGCCTCCCTTTTTTTTTACTACATTCACCTATATAGACACAAATATAAAATTAAATGGCCACAAAGATTATTCAGAGAAAAAGATTTCAAAGAACCTTCACATATTAGTCCCAAGAAATCAATTATCTCTCTGTTTCTGAATCTTAAATTCACGTTGAAGATCATCATACCAACATCTGCCCAAAGAGGAAACAAATCAGTAAGCATAATAACGGAAACTAAAAAATAAAACACACAAAGAGATCAAAATCTCCATAAATTGTATTATTAATATATCTCTATAGAGGAATATTGTGGGACTGTTTGCAAAACTGAATGGAAAGGGTTGTGGATTGATCTTTATAATGGATAGAGAGTAAATTCTATGAGATGCGAATGCCACCTCTTCCGGACTCTTCGTTGTCTAATGTGTTTAAGAAGTCATAATTCACCAAATCAATATAGGTGTCTTTTGAAATTCTATTGTGCTCCTCCTATAGCTATCTCTTTTATCAATAGTTTGTTAGATGATTGTAGATTTGGTTCATATATCATTTTAGCATTTTTTTTAACTAATGTCTATAGCTTTATATATATATATATATATATAAAACCAATTATATCAGAAGTCATTAAAATTATGAAGTTATTACTAATTAGTTGTTATTAATTCTTTGATTGATACATATTCCATTTGTATCTTATCATCTTTATGTAGTAAATTCATGTATGATGACAATTAATTAATAGACATTTTGATGGCTTTATGAATTCCATAACTGAATTTTCTCCTTTATATTTAAGTTTCATAACTATATCTTTTGTTGTAAGCCTTTTAGAATTCCTATATACATGTTATTTTCTTAGAATATGAAATCAAATTTATGATGGAAGACTTTTAGAATTCCTAACAATTGAAAACTATTGAACTTCTTGATTTAAAAAAACAATTAAACTTTTTTATTTAAAAAAACTCATTGAACTTTTTCATTTAAAAAGAAGCAACAATAAATAAATATAATTACTATAATAAAAGTTACAAAACTCTTCTACTTCATTCATTAATACAACTAATGAACTTTATAAATATGTAGTTATAGCCATTATAATAAAAGTTACAAAACTCTTCTACTTCATTCATTAATATAACTAATGAACTTTATAAATATTTAGTTATAACCATAAGCTATAGAAATCTTCTCAAGTTTTTATTTCCATAACAACTTAAAATTAGAGTTGAAGACTCTAGCTCATGGAGAAGTAATTAAAAAAAGAGTAAATTACTGATAAAGTTTCCACATGGAAGTTTCTAATTGGTCCACATTCCACAAAATGACACATGTCACATCATAAATCTTCTATCTTAAGAGATATATACTTTTCAATAAGGCAATAATCTAGGGTCAATACTGAAGCATCATAGCTTAGAGCTTATGCGTTCAAATATCATCTCTGCTTTTAAATCTCCATATGTATGATAATAGATAAATTCTCTTTCTCCAATAAATAAAATATATATAATAAATATTAAAAGTCCAAAAAAAAAAAATATATGTAACATGACATCAAAACATGACTTTTTGTCTTTTATTAGTATAATAAGAGGAGTTTTTTTTGGATGAATAATAAAGATTGTATTTGTTATATAATAAGAGGAGTTACAACATTTGGAAGTATGCCCATCTTTAAATGTCACGTAAGGGGATTTAAAAGGATGGTGAAAATCGTCAACACCCATACATGTCCCTATATATGTTACATCACTCAAAATTCGTTATGTGAATATTTTTTTTAGTTTTATACACACGTGGCGAATTGTGAGTGTTTAGAAAAAAAATAGGGATATGCACGAGAATAGAGGACTTTTGGGGCTCTAAAACCCTTATATTGCAAGTGCGCTTATCCAGGGGCGGAACTACACTAGGGATAAGGGAGCCGTTGGCCCCTTACCGAAAATTTTGAGAAAAATAGGGTCTCTAAAATTTTTTATTCACCTGTTTTTTATTTTAAATTTCTTTAAAGTATTTTTAAATCCTCTTAAAATTATTTTTTGCCTTTCTGTAAAGTTTTAAAAAAATTGTAATATAACCCTTCAAAGTGTATTGATTCTCTTAAGTTTTCATTCTGAGTCCACCCCTACCCTTATCGAGACGAAATACTTCATTGAAAGTAAATTTGTCAAGTTTTATTCAATGCCCACATCAATAATCAAGACTAGCGCAACTAATTAAGGCAGTCCTACGAACAGCAAATTGAGGAATCCTCCACCTACGGGTGGAAAAGTCTGAATTCTTGTTATTGGAACAAAGTTTGCAATTGACATTTGATAAACACGTAGGAATCGGGTAGCCCGAGTGGTAAGGCTACCCGGCCACGGGACGGAGGTCCCGTGGTCGATTCCTGTATCTCCCCTTATGGGGCAATAAATTCTCCTCCTTGTGAGGCCAAGTTCCCTCCCCGGCTTAGGGCATACTACAATCTCCCGATCTAGGGTATTTTCCGCTCTTCCCTTTGGAGGCAATCGCCTTCGGCCCTAAAAAAAAAAAAGACATTTGATAAAAACAAATTTGGTTTTCTAAACTTATCCTTCAATTCAAAGTTGGTGATTTCAGGAATTTTTAAGTGTAAACAATTTCTGACAACAAAATGCAATTTTAATTGTAAGACGTTTTATTACCAACCGATATGTTAAAAGTTCGAGGAAAATTGAGAAATTGCTATTAATTCTTCAACCGATATGTTGAAAGTTTGAGTTTGAGGAAAATTGGAAAATCTGATCAACATTATTGGACCGAGTAATAATGGCTTACACTAATAACATTCATCCACATGTAATATTTTTACGGATGTATTAGATAATATATTAAAAAATGTATTAAAAAATTTAGATTCCCACAAATAACAAATTTGTCTAAATAAAATTTGTCAACTAAAACTTCACAATCTCTGGTCAACCAAATTTTATATTTTCCGTTTTGGTTTCTTTGATATTTAGTCAAATGTGTGTGTTTTTTCTTTTTTGTTGCTAGGTAGATGTGTGCAACCGCGGAGCTTTATGGAGACAGGAGGGGGCCACTACTCTCTAAATTTTTAAGAAATTGCATACTAGTACTAGATATATATATATATATATATATATTTTTTTTTTTTTTTTTTTTTTTTTGTAGAAATATCTACCTATATATATATTACAGAAGCCTTATACATACAAATAATTGTATCTATATATTTTTACAATCCTATTTTCTTAGATTTTCACATTTTTTAATTAATTTACTAATTTTTATTGGTTGAGAATATTTAGGTTAATTAAATTAATTGAAAATTAACTTATCTTAATAAAAATTAAATATAAACTTTTATTGGTGCAAAAAAATGTTAACTATTTTATTTAAATCGGGAGAAGGGGGATTCGATCCCCCGACCTACTGAGTCTGGATGCAGTACTGCATTGCAACTACTCCCTGCAGGTGTTTGACAACTATTTTCTTTAATTCTTTTAATAGAATGCTAATTTAAATTTTATTTTGGTTGTAAACTCTTAATTGGCTTATAAGAGTATCCCACATCGAAAAGTTACATTGTTTTTGAGTTTGACAATACTATAAAAGATGGTACATTGACGAAGTTACAAAATCGAGTGACATTTTAGCCCATCAAATTAAGGAAGCCCGCTTTATTTGCTTCTTATATTTTTTTGTTTATATAAATATAAATAGTTAAAGTTTTAACAAATAATCTGGGTAATTCAGATGACCTAAGTCTTCAATTCGATTGAGCTTATAGTCAACTTTGATTTAGCTCGGACTTATGAAATATTCATTTTTTTTTATTCTAATGGAGAGTTTGTTATTTTCATAATATATGTTCATTGAAGATATCGAATCCAAACTTTAGAGAGGGGATTTCAATCTCATATTTCATGCAACCAATTTACGAAAAAGAACATATAAACATCAAATAGAAAAAGACATAAAAATTAAAAACAGTATGAATAATAAATAACATAAAATTTACTAATTTTTATTGGTTGAGAATATTTATGTTAATTAAATTAATTGAAAATTAACTTATCTTAATAAAAATTAAATATCAACTTTTATTGGTGCAAAAAAAAGTTAAATTACTTAATTTAAATCGGGAGAGGGGGATTCGATCCCCGACCCTGCAGTCGGATGCAGTCGTTTGCATTGCCAACTACTCCGCGGTGTTTGACAACTATTTTCTTTAATTTTTTTAATAGAATGCTAATTTAAATTTTATGTTGGTTGTAAACTCTTAATTGGCTTATAAGAGTATCCCACATCGAAAAGTTACATTGTTTTTGAGTTTGACAATACTATAAAAGATGGTACATTGACGAGTTACAAAATTGGGCTGACATTTTAGCCCATCAAATTAAGGAAGCCCGCTTATTTGCTTCTTATATTTTTGTTTATATAAATATAAATAGTTAAAGTTTTAACAAATAACGGGTAATTCAGATGACCGGATCCTCTGAATTCCGATTGAGCTTATAGTCAACTTTGATTTAGTTCAGACTTATGCAATATTCATTTTTTTATTCTAATGGAGAATTTTTTATTTTCATAATATATGTTCATTGAAGATATCGAATCCAAACTTAGAGAGGGGATTTCGAATCTCATATTTCGTGCAATCAATTTACGAAAAACAACATATAAACATCAAATAGAAAAATACATAAAAATTAAAAAGCAAGATTAATAATAAAGGACATAAAATTTACTAATTTTTATTGGTTGAAATTTTTTATGTTAATTAAATTAATTGAAAATTAAATTATCTTAATAAAAATTAAATATCAACTTTTATTGGTGCAAAAAAATGTTAAACTATTTTATTGAATTCGGGTGAAGTGGGATTCGATCCCCCGACCTGCAAGCCGGATGCTACGCCACATTGCCAACTACTCTGGCAGGTATTTGACAACAAATTTCTTTAATTCTTTTAATAGAATGCTAATTTAAATTTTATTTTGGTTGTAAACTCTTAATTGTCTTATAAAAGTATCCCACATCGAAAAGTTACATTGTTTTTTGAGTTTGACAATACTATAAAAGATGGTACATTGACGAGTTACAAAATTGGGCTGACATTTTAGCCCATCAAATTAAGGAAGCCCGCTTATTTGCTTCTTATATTTTTTTTTATATAAATATAAATAGTTAAAGTTTTAACAAATAACGGGTAATTCAGATGACCGGATCCTCTGAATTCCGATTGAGCTTATAGTCAACTTTGATTTAGTTCAGACTTATGCAATGTTCATTTTTTTATTCTAATGCAGAATTTTTTATTTTGACATGTTTTGAGTTACAAAATTACTTTGACATTTTTTCTTCCATTCAACATTACGTTTCCGTGCATAGCACGGGTATTTTTGCTAGTATCTTTATAATATAAAGTGTCTTAGTATTCTTAACAATTTGAAATTTTATATTAGTACTCTCGTCTTAAATTGAATGTCTATTTTCTATTTTAATTTATTCTGAAATTAATGTTTATTTTCTTAGAATTAATGTATTTTTCTATCCTGAAAATCATCTCCGTCCTCCATCCAAATTCGTCATTTATAATAATAGCAATTTTGGAAAATTGTGAAAAAAGATTCCCTTCGAAAAGGAAAAAAAGAAAAGGAAGAAAAATAGTGATGCCAATGAGGGCGGAGTGGGCAATCTCGATCATACCTCCTTTATCTCAGGCTAGAAATCGTCTGTCCCATACATGTTTCACCACTTCGAATTTATCATGTTTACATTCCTTTTAATTTATATATATGTGGCGAATTGTGAGTGGTTGGGTACAAGAATGAGAACATGTATCAGAAAAGACGATTTTTTTGCCTCTACCATCCTCGGCTCCACCTTGTCACTGGGGATGGTCGGGGCCCAATCCCTACTGAGGAAAAGCAGCTCAGTACGACTAGAAAAATTGGGAAATTATTGAAAAAATATATGTCAATTACAACTTTTAAAAAAGAGCACAATTGTAAACAAAATATTTAATACATGTCAAACGAAATAATATTATCTAAAATGATATTAGTTTGCTCCCTAAAAAAATATCGGATTCATAAACGTTAACAAGAGGGAAGATTCTCGAGAGAGTTTGAGAACCCCGCTATCTTTTCAATTTTGATGTCTCATTTTTTGTATTTTAGGTATTTTTCTATTTGTACTTAGTATTTTAGGCGGGCCCAAAAGAGAAGAGGTCAAGGTAAGGCCGATGATATCATTTTTTCCTCCTCTGGCACATGTAGTGGGGGTAAAATTCATCCCCGCACCCAACTCTGTCCAGCTTAAATAAAAAAATTCCTGGCCCAATTAGGTCAAGCCGAGCTTGACCTCCGATTCAACTGAGGTTATTGGTATCCATTAAAAAAGGGACGTCATAATAAATACTCATTCTCTTTCTTAATAATTATTTTCTAAGTAGTTTAGCTAAAATTAAAGAAAATAGGTGTAACAAATATTTTGATCATTACACTTTGGTAAAATCGTAAATTTCGTCCTTGAACATTTTACGACTTGCACATTGGGTCATTTTTCTATTTTTTTTCCGTGTTGGGTACATGAATATTTTATGACTTGCATGTTGGGTCCTTCCGTGAGTTTTTTGGCTAGTCAACAGTTAGTCAACATAAATCCAAATATACTCTAGGGCATTTTTTGTACTTCAAATATCCATCCTCCCCTACCCATCTTCATGAAGCTGAATCTTCATCTTCATCTTCTCCGGTGACCACACCTTTCTCCGGCAACAATATGTAAAATTTTCAAGAAATCATAAAAAACAACCCATTTACATTTCCATTTCATGAAAATTTCATGAATCCTATACCATTTTCATGATTAAAAAACAACCCATTTCCATTTAAAGAGACCCTTCACCAATTTTTTTTCTTAAACCCATCTCAAGAACACCCAAAATACAACAAACTAACCCAACAAATCTGGATATTTTAGAGATAGCCATTTTAACACTTCACCAAAAAAATTTCTTTATTAAATGAATGAGAGTGGGCTGATTTTTTGGCTTCCATTTTCGGAGAAGATGAAGATTGGGTTCAGTTCTTTGGGTCACTTTCTGTTGAGATGGGTTTAAGAAAAAAAATTTGGTGAAGGGTCTCTTTAAATGGAAATGGGTTGTTTTTTAATCATGAAAATGGTATAGGTTTCATGAAATTTTCATCAAATTTCATGAAATGGAAATGTAAATGGGTTGTTTTTTATGATTTATTGAAAATTTTACATATTTTCGCCGGAGAAAGGTGTGGTCACCGGAGAAGATGAAGATTTCAGTTTCAGCTTCATGAAGATGGGTAGGGGAGGATGGATATTTGAAGTACCAAAAATGCCCTTGATTATATTTGGATTTATGTTGACTAACTGTTGACTAGCCAAAAAACACAAGGAAGGACCCAACATGCAAGTTGTAAAATGTTCATGTACCCAACAAAGAAAAAAAATAGAAAAAGGACCCAACGTGCAAGTCGTAAAATGTTCAAGGACGAAATTTACGATTTTGGCTTACACTTTTCAATAAAAAAAATTTGGAAAATTCGCAAATTTAGTCCCCAAACATTTACGACTTGTGGGTTAGGTCATTTTTCATTATTTTTTAATTTGTAGATACTGTAACATTTTACGATTAGCGGACTAGTTCCTTCTGTTAGTCAATGGTTAGTCAAGGGGGTAATTTAGGAAGATCAAATAATCTATCATACTCCCCCTATTATTAAGAAGTAAATTCATATAATTAGTCTCAAAACATTTTACGACTAGCATATTATGTCATTTTCCCAATTTTCACATCTCTCTCTCTCCCCCTTTTCCCACCCACCTGACCCATCTTCTTCCCTAAAATCCCTCATTCCCTTCATCTTATCCTTATTTCCCACAATCTCATATTTTTCTTCCCCAAAATCCAAAAATCTCGTTGTTTTTTTCTCAAATGTTGAAATTAACCTAAACCTCTTACATCTGACATGAATATAGTTAGAGGATTTCCAAAGAATTTTGCATTAAAATAATTTAAAACCATTATAAGATTCATTTGAGCCACAACAATTAAAATTGAAATCTTCATCTTGGATGAGTTGAGAAATGGTAAGTCATTGGTGAACTTTTTGCAATTCATGAAAACTCCTTTTGTTCAACCTAATTGAAAATATATGCCTTAATTTTGGGCATGCCTCAATACATTAGGAGTATGAATTTCCATGAATGGATTGATTGATTTTGGTATGGAAGATAAGGAGGGAAGAAGAATAATGGCGGAAATTGGGGTGGGGAAGAAAAAGGAAATATGGGCGGGTCGGGTCGCTATGAGAAAGAGAGAGAGAGAGATGAAATTGGGAAAATGACATAATCCGCTAGTCGTAAAATATTTTGTGACTAATTATATGAATTTGCTTTTTAATAATAGGGGGAGTATGATAGATTATTTGATCTTTCTAAATTACCCCTTGACTAACCATTGACTAACAAAAGGACCTAGTTCGCTAATCGTAAAATGTTACAGCATCTAAAAATTAAAAGACAATGAAAAAGGATGTAACCGACAAGTAATAAAATATTTTGGGACTAAATTGCGAATTTGCCTTTTGGTTTTTTTTTTTAAAACACCAACTTCTTTCCTTTCTTTCTGCAGTAAAAAAAATGTTGAAAAAAAGACATATATTTGAGAAGGAGATAAAAAACCTAAAAACACATATATTAAAAAACGGAAGGAGTATAAGAAACTTGTAATCATCATCGTTGCTTATAGACTAACGTTTTTTGTTTGGTATTAATCCCAATTAGTAATTCAGATGGTGAAATTCGATAGAAAAGGGCACGAGCTAAACATCAGCAATTGGAATTGTTATGAATGGTATTTTTATCCTTCTAATCACCGGGATGTGCTTGACTTGTGCACTTTTCAGTCTTTTTCATCGAACCCTACAAAGAAAAGTGCTAAACTTTCTAAGCAAAGAAAAGTGCGAGACGTTCCTGCATAAAAAATCGGTTAACGGCTTCCCTCCACCCACCCACGCACGCGCTGGGGTTTTAGAGCCCATATATGAACAGTGAACACGCTTTCAAATCAAGCCGATTTGACCCGATTCACAGTATCCAACTCCTCATCTGGCAAATGGTGCCAGAAAAAACCACCGGCGCCGCCGTTCTTACTGCGTGCGCCATAGCACTTCTCTCTTACTTCATCTGCAGCAAGGCTCGATCAAAACCTTCATCCAAAAATAATCCCCATAAGGTCGCCGCCCCTGAGCTCAAACGAGCCAGAAATGGACTCGTCGCCGCCATTGGTAACACTCCTTTGATTAGAATTAAGAGCCTCTCTGATGCCACTGGCTGCGAGGTAAGTTTATTCCTTTATATAAATTCTTGAGTAATTTCTCATACGAGAAAAACTCTATATTTGTACCTAAACTATTTTTGTTTTTCTCATTTTGTCAAACTTTTTTTAGCCATTTCTGTCTGTAAAATCTTTTGAACAACTTTTTTGTCAAATTATTGTAAAATTAGTGATTGTTTTGTCACTGTTGGGTACGTGTTATGTACATGTTTGTTAGTTCTAAGAGTATTTCTGTCAATTTAACTCATTTAGCACTGGCATAAGTAAAATAAAAGTTTACTGGCAGAACATGAAAAGTGAAAATAATTTATGTATATATACCGAACTGTTCTCTTTCTCATATTGGCATGTTATTTTGGATGGTCATGTATATGATTTTCTTTTTTTATCTTGTTATGGTGTAGATTCTTGGTAAAGCTGAGTTCTTAAATCCTGGAGGGAGTGTCAAAGATAGGGTGGCTGTGAAGATTATTGAAGAGGTAGATGGGCTTTAAATTTTTTCTTTGCTTAGAAAGTTTAGCACTTTTTGCCAAATTATTCACCTTGCCCTGTTACAAAATGTTTAGCTGTTTATTACTACCTCCGTTTGAAATTAACTGTCACTTTAGGATTGTTCATTCGGATTAAGGAAATGCTTAGATTATCAAGAATCAATAATAAATACTCCCTTCTTTTTTTATTATGTGTCCACATTTGATTTCTGGTACATATCGAGAATGTTATTGGGAATGCTATAGTCTAATGTTAAATGCCGATTTAGCTTTATTGGAAATTGAAAATTCGATGAATACAGATTATGAGAGCATTAAAGATGTACAAGTGACAGTTAATGTCATATTGATGACTACTTCAATTGGTAATTAGAAGAGTGACTTTCAATTTAAACTGGGCTATTAAAATGCGGCATCAGTCTATTTATACATACCTAATCGGTCGAGTTTTTATATGCAGCATCTCGTTCTTCTCTATGACATTTTCCCTTATAGGCCTTGGAATCTGAAGCACTAGCTCAAGGTGTAGTTATCACACAAGGGAGTGCTGGAAGCACCGACATTAGTCTTGCAACAGTAGCTCCTGCTTATGGTTGCAAATGCCATGTCGTTATCCCAGACGATGTTGCAGTTGAGAAGGTACTATCGAATATTGTTTAATCAGATTCTTGCTAATTTCGCTATATTTGTAAATATATCTTATTTTGGAAGATTTGGATCTGCAAGGGTTAAAGCTTAAATGGGAGGCACTTTGATCAGGTTTTCAATATATCGTATTGAACAAATACCATTTGTGTTTGATTTTCATGGGAAATGCATTTAAACTACCAATTGTATTAAGTTCGTAGTAATATTGTTTTGGAATTAGCATATGGAACTTTAAGGTCAATCTTGCCATCCTTGCTATCCTGACTCGTTGCAATCAACTTTTTCTTCTGTTTTGTCTTGATGGAATGCCTTGTATCAACAAGACTTCAATTTTGTTAGCTTTAGCTGTTTATACTGACTGTTTCAGTCGCAAATACTGGAAGCTCTTGGTGCTACTGTTGAAAGGGTGAGGCCAGTTTCAATTACACACAGAGACCACTATGTTAATATTGCAAGGAGAAGGGCACTGGAAGCAAATGAAGTAGCATCAAAGAACAGAAAAAAACGACCAAGATGAGGACACAGGTGTCAATCCAATCAATGTCTACACATCTGATGGAGGACAGAAATGTGAAATCTTTTCGAGTGATTGCAAAGGTGGTTTCTTTGCAGATCAATTCGAGAATGTTGCTAATTTTAGGGCCTATGTTACTCGGACTCTCCGTTAGTCGTGTCGTACCGGTGTCGACAGGGTACGACGTTGGTATGGGTATGGGTACTTTGACATGGTCAACTGCGAATGAGTACTTTGAACAACTCTTGAAAGCTCATCGCCGCCATCGCTGGGACACCCATTGTTGCTGTCGCTGGATATCGAAGGTACGTCTATTGGAAATTGGAGTTTGGGCGGATGAAGGAGCTTGAACAAAATTCAAGCAATAAGTGAAGGGAAGATGGAATACATAGAGGTATAGGAGCCAAACAAGGCATCGAATTGGCTGGTGATTTGAATATGTACTAGCTGCAAATTTGTTAGGAGGAAGAGAAGAAATTAGTGTTACGGAGAGGGAAAGACGATGGGGGAGGAAATAATGGGAGATGATTGGATTTTTTTTAAACTATTAATTAGCACATTGGGAGAGAATAATGGGAGACAGTTGGAATTTATTGTCTTATCCCCGTATCCGTGTCCGAATTTGGGGAAGTGTCCCCGTATCCTTTATTTTAGATGTTTAAATACCTGACACCTAAATACAGTAAAACCTCTACAAAGTAATACTCTATATAAGAATAACCTCTTTATAGTAATAAAAAATTATGGTACCAACTCGGGACCAGTTATAAATAAGAATAAACTCTACATTATAATATTCCGTGATTGTTTAGGATCATCCTTAAGAAATTTACCTTCATATAGTAATAAAATAATATTAAATATTAAATATATTTATATATTTATATATCTTTATAAAATATTAAGAATTATCAACTATGTTACGTTAAACTTAAAATGATATGAAATATTTATATAAAGTTGTAATGTACGTACATTTGTTTGTTTAAAACTCATGATTCTTATATATAATTTAAGTTCATGTTTTTAAAATATGAAGAAACAGAATTCGAAGTGTCGTATAATGTATATTAGTTATTTTTTAAAATCATAAAATTTTATATGTATATCTCTATTTAAGAATAACCTCCATTTAGTAATATTTTTCTCGGGACCCGAAAGTATTACTGTATAGAGATTTTACTGTACACACTCGTACCCGACACCCGTACCCGAGTCCGAGTAACATAGTTCAGGGCACACTACGAGGGGTACTGGGCCTGAGATTTGGGAACAGACTGCAGGCAAGTTGGATGCTTTCGTCGCAGCTGCTGGTACTGGAGGCACTGTTGCGGGAATTTCTCGGTTTCTCAAGGTTGGATTTTTTTTCACCTCCTGAAGCTAACACTTCTATCTGTGTTTATGATACAATATGAACGTCTTGGCACTTGTGTAACAGGAAAAGAACTCAAATATAAAATGTTTTCTCATTGACCCTCCTGGTTCAGGTTTGTTTAACAAAGTAACAAGAGGGGTAATGTACACAAAAGAGGAGGTTGAAGGACGGAGGTTAAAGAATCCATTCGATACCGTAACTGAAGGAATTGGAATTAACAGAGTGACGGAAAATTTTAAGCTGGCCGAACTTGATGTTGCTTTCCGAGGGGCAGATATTCAGGCTGTTGAAATGGCAAGGTATATACGTTTCTCCATGGATAATTTCTGTCCGACTGTATCTTTTGGTTCGGATCACAAATGAAGTGTTGCATTTTGAGATACCTTTTGAAGAATGGTGGGCTCTTCATTAGGAGTTCTTCAGCTATGAACTGTGTTGGAGCATTAAGAGTGGCGCAAAATATTGGTCCGGGTCACACTATCGTAACAATTCCTTGATAGCGGGATAAGGCACTTGAGTAAGTTTTATGATGCTCAGTGTCTCTCTCAATACTGCTTGGCGCCTTCAGCTAAAGGTTTGGAGTTTCTCGAACCCACTTAGGATTTTGCATCCCCGGAATACTTTTCAAATCTATATGATGGATGATTCTTTTTAGTATGAAATATCATTAGTTCATGAGCAGCTGGTTTAATAGTCATCAGAACCAGCTTTCGTGGTCTTTTGATTTCCAGTCTGAGCACCTAGGCTAATCGAGATTCAGGAGGAAGTGGGAAAATTTCCAATACAATTTTCTATCTCATTAAATCTAGAAACGGGTAACTTTTGTTGAAATCTTTCTTGTCAAAAGTTGTCTACATAGAGATGTATACGGACTATTGAGTGTCGACTCTACAAATAACTGTTGTTATTAAAATGTCTCCTGTAGGAATAGGCTATGGTTATTAACTTATAATAATCTGATGATGGAGTTGATGCCATGATTATAAGTTAATTACATACCCAACCCAACCAGGTCGGAGTAGGGTTTGACAAGTCATTCCAACATGAGAAAGATACATGGATTATGGAATATGTTAGACTGCATAATCTATGTTTGTTTTTACTTGTGTCCTTCTGCGATAGTCTTTACTGATCAATTGCCTTATTTACAAAGTCTTGTTAACGTAAATGACATTACTGTTCAGCATGTGCGGAAAGAATACATGTTCTGCACTGAATTCAAAATCCCTCATCACAAGGGGAATTGTCGGAATTTCTCCATTTTGCTATGGTGATTCAAGATTTGGCAAAAGATTTTAGGTATAAAAGCTTTGGTGGTTGATGAGTCTTGTGTTTGGTACAAGAATGTTCCCGTGGTTTTAATGCGTGCTATCTGGGCAACTTTTTCTAATGTTTAAATACATATGTACAAGAATGTTCTTTATTGATTTACTTCCCAAATTTAACGCGAGTAAATTCTATTGTTAATAGAGTATATTTGAAATAAAATGAGCTTAAGATAGTTATGGAATTATAAAATATACTTTTCAAACTCAAACCCAAACCCAATTTTTTAGCTTCCCCGCCAAAATTCAAACCCAAACCCAAACCCAATCCAAGTTGAGCCAGAAAAAGACGCCCTGTTGTTCCTAGATGTAATAAAGGGATGATGAACCATCCAAGTTTTCTTGGGTGTGTTTTTTTGTCTGTTATCGTGATTTTTAAATCATTGTTGTTAAAAATTGGATTTGGGCCTAACTCATTCCCTCAAAAGGTACCTCAAGAGGGGGAGGATTGCCCAATCCTTATAAAGAACAAATTTGCTCACTAGCTAGTCGATGTGGGATTTCAACACAAGCTCTATTATTTCGAGTTGGAAGCAATATTTGTTATGAGATTGATGGTCAGCTTTTAATTCAAGTCTCTCTTTCCGCTGTTTTAATATATATAAAAGTATGGTTACTTTATTCGAATAATACCTTTACCAAACATTACATCTTATTTCAGAGAATTCAATCAGAATCGTTCTGTTTAGATATGGGCAAAAGTTCAAACGTTGAGTATGAAAATTATGTCCAAAAAGGATAAAGTTTGCATTCTGCGTAATCATAAGAAGTAGTTATGTGAAAGCTAGCATTGCATTTGCTATTAATTTAGGGGCTTAATGTTGGCAATTTATCACAATACTAGAGAAATATCCTTGATCCTCTTCCTTTTTGTTTTCTTTTTTTTAGCTGGAGGAAGGGAATTTTAATTGAATTTTTAAGACTTTAAATCTGGCAATGTGACTTTGCATCTTTCTTGTCTTGCTGTATCTGATTTATAATCTATTGGTTTCATAATAGATGTCTCTTTAGGTATTTTAGCATAGCTTTAAGCGGGAGACAAATAACATTTTAACTGTTATACCTTTAAGTCTAAACCACTTACTTAATCTCTTTTCTTCTCTATTCCATAATATAGGTAATGGTAAATTTAAAACAAAATATCCTTAAATGTTAGGAAAATATATATTTTTAGGAAGAAATTGATAGGATAAAAAAATTTGCTTATGAACCGGAATGGAGTATAATTTATCGTAGAGTTCTTGGATTAGACTTGAAGTGAATTTTTTTATTATTGTTATTCAATTGAATGTCACAATGTTCACTTTTGTAGTCAACCGAATAGCAGTGGTCACATTCAATTTGTGACTAAAGCAGCATTATATGTTTTGCATAAAAACATACTTTTTCTTGACGAATAATTTTAGTTCAGAAATAATTTATCGTTATATTATAAGTTGGTTATATACTAATAAATGTATTATACATTATCAAAAAATACCAATTCACAAAAAAGAAATAACATAAGTTAGCAGGAATTGAATATTTTCACTGACATATTAACGTGCGTAGGACTAACTTATAAAAGGTTAATAAGTTACTCGGAGCCAAAATAACTTCGTAGCATAATGCGTTTACAAAATTAACTCGAACTTTCTTTTAGGTACAATATCAACTTTTGGTTGTTGAATATGATTTAACTACTAGACTACTTTTCTTTTCTTTTTTTCTGCCAAGTATATTAGACTATTTGTTCGAATTGTATAATTTTAATCTCCAAATACGATTATATTCATACTATAATTTCTCCTATATATAAGATTTGTTTCATGTTTATAGCTACATACTATACCGGTACCTCTCCCTCTCTATCATTTTCCATTTCCTTAATAGAACAATTCACATTAAATTAATAATAATAATAATAAAAAAAAACTCAACCCTTTATTATGAAGTGTCCTGATGTGTCACTTTTATAAAGAAAATTGGAAGATCTGGAGAGTGAATCAAATATACTGTTTAATTAATTTTTGTGCCTTATCTTTTATTTTACTAATAAAAAATTGACAGATGTCGGTATTTTTTAAAAAAAATTAATCTAGAAGCTAAAGATAATAGTAGAATTTTGAAAAGAAAAGTGTAACATTTGACAATTTTCTATGAATATGACAGAAAATGAAATAGGAAATGAGACGGATGATCTTTTTTTGTAATTTGGAGTAGCCTCTCCCTATTTGGCAAAAAGAAGTGAAAATACAAGCGTTTACCAACCTTCTATTTCTCCATGCCTGCCCACTTTCTCTTTTTCTTATTAAATTTTTTTTTTTTTAATTTCTCCTTTATATATATGCATTATTTCACACATTTTGCCATAGTCTAAACCACAATATCCCACATTATTGTTTTCCAAAAAAAAAAAATGACGATCATCAAGAGCTCCCATATTGTACAACCAGCGACTTCAACACCAAATGAGATTATGTATATATCTGAATTAGATCAAATTAAGCCCCTAACCCATGCACCTACCATCTACTTTTACCGACCGACTAGAGAATTATCTACCAAAGATCCTATTCAAATTTTGAAGAACTCATTGTGCAAAGCACTAGTAACATTCTATCCCTTAGCAGGACGTCTTAATTCGATCGGAGGTGGCGGTCGAGTCGAACTCCATTGTAATTCAATGGGAGTCGTCCTAATTGAAGTCGAAAGTAATCTCAAGATTGATGATTTTGGTGATTTCCGGCCAACCCCGAAATTTCCACCCTCATCCCCTCAATAAATTCGGTCGCTAATAATATTCAAGAGGTCCCGCTACTAATGATTCAACTCACTAAGTTTGCTTGTGGTGGTCTTAGCCTTGGCCTCGAAAATGTCTCATATTGTAGCAGATGGTCAAAGTGCATTCATTTTGTGGCCCAATGGGCCAAAATTGCCCGTGGCGAAAGGTCCATTGACTCTCCTCCGATCTTGGATCGGAGGGTTTTGCGACCAATGTAACTTTCTTCAGTGCCAAAAATTCGCTCACCCACAGCTCGATCCACCGCCTTTTGTAATAGGCCACTCGGATAACTTAGAAGAGCGAACGAAGCCCACGGATATTATGATCCTACACCCGAGAAAAGAGCAAGCCCGAGATATCGAAAAAACAAGGCCAACGAATACAAGACTAGTGGTCCTCATGGGTTCAAAGCAGATTTGAAGCATTGGCGGGCCACATTTGGAAATGTGTATCCAAGGCACGAATGCACAAAAAGCGAACAAGAAACATCATGTTATATAATCGTAGATTGTCGAAACCGAATAAATCCACCTTTACCACAAGGGTATTTTGGTAATACGGTTTTTCTTGTTCCTGCCACGACCACAGTAGATGAGCTGCTTTCAAGACCCATGTGTTACGCTGCAGGCAAGATTAGAGAAGCGGTAAAGTTAGTGACAAATGAATATATAATATCATATCTTATGAGTATTAAGAATCTCTCAGATGTTTCTATATATCGTCATTCTTATATCCTTGGTAATATGCAAGGGGCATTCTATGGAAACCCTAATTTAATTATCACGAGTTGGACAGGATTACCCTTGCATGATGTGGATTTTGGGTGGGGTAAAGAGATTTATATGGGACCAGCTTCATTGGGCTATGATGGGAGAGTTCTTTTAATCCCTAATAATAAAGGAGACGATTCACTTTCCATACCATTGCGTTTGCAGGTGGAGCATATTGATGATTTTCATAAATACTTTTATGATGAACTCAATTAATTATATCACATGTATTTGTGTTACCTAAAGTAATATAGACTTGATATATGGTTATATACAATGTACACAAATAGTCCGGAAATGTAAGTATAGTTGACATACTATTTGCGACTTCAAATAATATGTTGTGTATTCGATATTACTGTTCTATAAACAAGAATATTGAGAAACGGATTCCATCCATTCTATAGTTCTATTGATAAACAAGAATCTATTTTTGCTAATCGAAATTAGAGATAATTCAACTTCGGATTTCCTAGTACATAAATGTCATGTCTCATGCATGCGGGCCTAAAGTGCAATTTTAGACACTTTTGATCACATATTAATGAATCGTCCTCACTATGTAATATAACATTCGAAATTCTTACACTTAACTTGTGTGGTTTGTGGTATTACCTTTGATTAACCATTGGAGCTATGCAATCAGCTGTAAGTGAGAAATCTAAGTTCTCTACAAATCGGTTTCAATAAGAGAACTTCTAATAAAACAAATTACTCTTTTATTATTTAGCAAAAAAAGAAAACCGAAAAGGGAAATACTTAAAACTTCATCGCCAAGGGAACTCCCCGATGAAGTAAATAATGGCTAGAAATTTTCTGTCTCTATACATGTACACACCAGTCAAAAATTGCGATGTATACATTTCTACCAATTATATATACACATAGTAAATTCACTACAACAAAATATGTCTTTTGCGACATTTTTCTAACAACGTTTTTTTCAAACGGCGCTTAAAACCAAAAAGAGTAAGTTAAAGCAACACTTTTTTGCAAACGTCTCTATATTTGGATTTTATACGACGTTTCATAGTGACAGTTATAGCAATTGTCGTTCATACCGACGTTTTGATGTTGGTTAGCGACATTTACAGTAAATGTTGTTATAAATTGTTAATTTTTGTGACTCATATAGCGACATTTATATAATATGTCGTTAGATCTTGTGATTTTTCAGATAAACGTCAATATATTTGAATTTTATACGACGTTTTGTAGCGCCAGTTATAATATTTGTTGATAAAATCAACATTTTGATGGTAGTTAGCGACGTGTACATTAAATGTTGTTATAAATTGTTACTTTTTGCGACTCGTATAGCGACATTTATATACAACATCGTTAAATCATGCGACATTTCAAACAAACGTCGTTATATTTGGATTTCATACGACGTTTCATAACGACAGTTATAGTAATTCTTATTCTTACCGACAATTTGATGTTAGTTAATGACATTTACATTATATATTGTTATAAATTGTTACTTTTTTCGACTCATATTGCGACATTTATATACTATGTCGTTCTTGTGACATTTTCAGACAAACACAAATACTGAGATTAAGTTTCTGAAATATGTTTTTTAAAGAAAATTTAAAGACATTAATTATTAAAAATTTAATGAGAGTGTATTAATTTTAATCTGATTCACAAAAATAAATTAAAACACAAAAAGAAATTAAAATAAGTGAAGGTACAATATACAAAATTACAATATAATAGATATAATATGAGGAGAAACAAATAACAAATGATCAATTAGCTCAGCGGTTGATTGCATGAAATACATGCAGGAGGTCGCGAGTTCGATTCTCGTACCTTTGAGTAGTGGAAATTTTTATTCTACATAATTCAGAGGTGTTTAGACTCGACGACTCGGTTTGTCTATGCTTAGGTTGTGCCTCCTATTATTCAAATGTGGCTAGACTCGAAGGCTCGGCTCCGGATCTGGCTATGATTATTCAAATGTGGCTAGACTCGACGACTCGGCTTGTATAGGCTCCAGATCCGGCTCCAAATATTCAAAGATGGCAAGACTCGATGACTCGGCTTGTATAGGCTCCGGATCCGGCTCCGAATATTCAAAGATGGCCAGACTCGACGACTCGGCTTGTATAAGTTCCGGATCCGACTCGGCACGGCCAGCCTAGTTTCAAAATTTACAAATGTCGGAATAGATATCTTGTTGCGACTATTTAAAAATGTCGAGAAAAAATCTTTTGATACACAATAACATGACGTAACAAATGTCTGAATAACTACTTATTCACTGTATTCACAAACGTCGAAATATGTGATTTGTTGCGATTATTTACAAATGTCGGCAAAATACCTTTTGAAACACTTTAAAATGACGCAACAAACGTCGTAATAGATATGTACCGGCGCTTGTAACAAGTGTCTTAAAAAAACATAACGACACAGGCAAATGCGACGTTTAAGAGACATTTGTAATAAATGTTGGTATATATCGACCTTTTTTTTGACTTATTTCGACATATGACAAACGTCGCAATAGACCTTTTTTGTTGTAGTGATTGTGAGTGATTAAATACAAGCATGATAACATGTATGAGGATAAATGATTTTTTACCGTAAATAATTGGCTATTAAGAATTGTACTAGTTATTCACATAGGTAGAATAATCGGCAAATAATCGTCTGTACTCGTTTGTGTACCAATTCTTATGCCCAATCAATCACAATTCACCATGTGTATATATAATTAAAAAAATAATCACATGACGAATTCTTATTGGTTGGGTACAAAAATGAGTACACAAACGAATACAGATGATTTTCACCCAGAAGAATCAATAGATATGTACTTTCTACGAAACCTCACAAGATACAAGTTTGGTTCTCTTATTTTCTCTCTTTATTGATTATTTTCTTCTTTTAGCCAAACCCTCAAATCACTCTTTTGTCAATTTTTCAACAAGGTAAATTCAGAAAAAATAGACTCTTCACAGATATAGCCTAGCTAGTGGCTAGTACACCCCAGTCTAGTACCCCCAATGTTTAACTTTAACAAGAAAGAGAACTGAAACATCACCATTTCGAATTGAATTTTTGTTTTTTCCTGGAATTCCTCATTAAAAATGGATAAATATGAATTTCGACTTAACTTCAACTTCAAAATTTAGGCGTTTCAAGAGGGAGAGTATTGTCCAAGAGTTTTATAAATTGCCATACATGATTTGGAGCGTGATTTGCACGGACTAAACATTTTCGAGTAACCTAACATTCTTAGAAATGAATTTGGTTGTAGCTCTAATATAAAAAAAAAAAAAAAAGTGGCAAAAAATCCTATATCCCCGTTCTGTGTCCCGTTTCTTATTCATACGAATAGATAATTGACACGTGTTAATATTTTCCCTACAGGTTTCACTATTTCTTTTAGAATATAATTTATTTTTTAAAAAACTAACACATCATTTTTTTTATTAATGAGATAAGGATTGGGAGACCGAATGGGGGCAAATAATTTTTCCCCAAAAAAAGTACCTTAAAAGCTGGAGAATTGTCCAAATCTTATTAGTTGCATATATTTTACTAGTTGAATTTTTTTAATATGAACTTAGTCTGCATCCCTTCATATAAATTTTGTAGTCAAGAATTCTCAAGAATAGGGAAAGAGAAAATTTTCCTGAATTATTAATTGTCTATCCCCAATTTTGTAATGATGTGGAATGTCTTGAAATACAAAGCTCACTAAAAAACACTTGAATAGTAGAATTATCCTTACAAATTAGCCAATGTGGTTTCTCCACACAAATATTAAGAGCTTTTTATTGAATTTTTTTTTTTTTTTTTTTTTTGTAAAAGTAAATTATTTAGTGAGAAGATGTGAGAAAGCAAAACTACTCCTTTGAATATGACAGGGTATCCAAACATGTACTTTTGTTTTTCTTACATTGAATGAAAAAATTCTCTTTTCTTTTTTTTTTTTGGTTAAGAAAAAGTTTAGGTTGGTTCTGTTCCGGTCATCACTACAGGTCAGGGCAGACCCTAAAGACCATATGTCGTTTATAAGGGTAATTGCAGATCGCCCACCAATGCAGTACTTACGTCGGCCGCAACAATTGAATATTATGATAATTCTCTTTTATTTTTAAGGTACATAATCATAAAGGCCATAGATATGTTAGATTCAGACTTTTCTTTCAGAAACCTCGGTTGAGATTGAGAAGTCAGAAATCCCGATAAAGCTTGGAAATTGATTAAAAGAACATGTACCCTGCATATCAAACCATACTTTAAATAGGGGTAATTTGAACTTTTTTCTTCTTAATTATTGTATTCTAATCATTTTCTTGATTTGTGTAAAAAATGTGAAATATATCAATTAATTATAAACGAATGTACTATTAATATACAAATATCTTGTGAATTCCAATTTAAGTACGTCTCGTAATTTAACTCATTTTTTTAACCTTAAGTACAGGTAGACAAGGGCATTAGGTTAGGCTCATAATGGCTTGCATTTATTTTGTGATTGGGATTTCTTTTTGGCAAAATCCAATTGTAAAATCTCCAATGTGAATTTAGGCTCATAATGGCTTGCTTTGTAAATTTACTATTTTGTATAATATGAATATTCATGATAAAAAATAGTAAGTTGCAAATTAAAAATGGTAAGATTATAAAATAAAGTAGTAATATTCAACATTTACTAGTTATTATTAAAATTTACCAAATTTGGTTTTAATTTTACAATTATAAATACAAAAGTTACTTGTTCATTAAAAATCTGGTCAACACACATGTTTGACAAGTAACCGGTCATTTGACTGGATGACGTGGCAATCTCTTATTCGTCCATTTCATTTATTTAATTTTTTTTATAAAATTCAAAACTCGCAATAGCGAGTTACTTTTATTCCACATGTCAATTTTTTATTCGCTTAAATCTAATATTTAGGTGCCGAAATTTTACCCATTCGGCACCATAGCACTTTCTTTCTCGATTGGTACAAATTTCCTTTGTTGCCTCTGTTTTTTTGTCTCCGAGTTCTTCTTATGTCATCGCTTAGAACAGCGAAAAGATAATTCGAAAGGATAAACTCTAATTTGATAAATTAAATTATTTAGTCAAATAATCAATGTTATTGAATTTAGATTGCTCCAATTGGACGAGACCCGAGTTGATTTTTTTTTTTTCTATTTTTTCGGTAAAAAATTTGATAGTAGAAATTAAGTTTCATAATTCTGAAACACGGAACATAATATCATTTTCCTATGGCTCTTTCATGTTATGTATATTTGTTTAATACTAGCAAATATCATAAGATTCTGGAAAATTTCAGATTTCATCTAGAAGAATTAGGACAGTACTGAATTAATTAATATTTTTTAAATTAAGTAGGATCTACTATCCGAAATACGATCCTTCTACATCTTTCCGATCCTACGTAGAAATTCAAGTTTGACTACCTTGAGTACAATAATATACATGATAAAATTGTTAGTTGAGCTATGCTCCTAGAGACAATGCAAGCCATTACGAAACAGGTTTTAGAAGTTGATCCATATAAGAATAAGAATTTCATGATTTCAATTTGTTGCTTGGCAAATTCCTAACTGCATCTAAGTTATTCTCTATTCTCTAATTTACCTATTCTCTCTACTTTAGAGTCTCTTTTTTAGGATTCGCTACCAAACGCACTAAATCGATGGATATGTCTAACACAAAAACTTGGTACTCCAGTGCATGACAAATATAAATGATTTTTCATTATATTTAATTGAGAAACACCGGCTATATCCAATAAAAATCGAAAGTAAATATATATACACTACTATAAATATACGTTATACGTTTTTGTGTCGAGACTGTTTGCGTCTGGTGTGTACCATCACAAATAACTGTCATTTGTGTCAGGATTGGCACACCAACGCAAATAACGGTACGACTTCGTTTGGTGATATGCATTTACGACCGCTAATTAGTATTTGTGTCAGCAAATTAATTCGTCGCGAAAAATGAATTATTTGCGATGGGCTTCAATCGACACAAGAAGTTTCGCCGCAAATAATCACAATTTGCAATGAGATTCTCCTGGCGCATAGGAAGTCGATGCAAATGACCATATTTGCGACGAGCTTCATTCGACGCAAAATGTTTCGCTCCAAATAATCAAAATTTGAGATGGGATTCTCCCGTCGTATAGAAAACTGATGCAAATTACCAAATTTCTAGTATTAGTTTGGTGGTAGAATTTCCCGCCCTAAGATAATTATGTTTTTTTTTTAAAAAAATAAATTTTTACTCTAAAGTAAGTATAATATGAATTGGCGAGATTTTAACACAGCCCTTCTCATTTAGAAATCAAATGCTCTAACCAATAGATCACAAGAACTTTCATCATATATTTTAACTATATATTTATATAACATAACTATATTTATTTATATAACTAATTGTTTGACAATGTTGTTTTGTAAAATTCGAAAACATTATAAATTTGATATACGAATTTTGAAAACATAATATATTTTATATAAAATTTAATTATTTACAATCACTTTATTACAATTATTCGTGATCATTAATAGATATATCTTAATAAATTTAATAACTAAAATACTCCAGCAGTCATATCATCAAGATATTTTTCTTTAAGTTCTTTAACTTTAACTTTAATTTTTAATATTGTTTTTATAAAATTTGTCATACATGTAATGTCACATTATGAGGCACTTTTACGTATATGCCAAAAATTTGGGTCACTCATTAGAATGAATTTAGATGAATATTATAAAGTAAAGTTTAATCAATATTATGATTTAATAACATTTATAATAGAATGGATTTAAATTTGTTTAATGTATCAAGATCTTTTAATTAAATATGCCATTTGAAATATATGAAGTTATTGTTTACTAATTAACGATCTTTTTTTTTTTTAATTTTTTAAATATTTATTGAGATTATTTAATAATAATTTGAGGATAAATATCAATTAGAAAGTGGATTTACGGTTTATTTTTGCACCCAAAAAATCAATTGGGCCCAAAATCCCTTAAAGGTAAAAAATATAAAAATAAATTGCAATAATTTTTCGCATACAACACTTTCATATGATGATTTTTCCACCAATAGAAAATATAATTTTATTTTTTATATTTGTTTAGTAATACATTAAATTTATTACCAAAAAATAATATACATATATAATAATTTTATTCATATTTTGATAACAATTCCATAAACAAATACATAGATTATATTTCTGAAATATATTTTGAAAGAAAAATTAAATTTATTTAAAATTTAATGAGAGTGTATTAATTTTAATTTCATTCATTAAGAAAAGGAAATCAAAGCACAGAGAGAAATTTAAATATGTAAAAGGTCAAAATAAAAACTCCATTATAATAAATATAATAGAAGGAACAACAATTAACAAATGATCAACTAGCTCATTGGCTCATCGCACAACATACACGCGGGAGGTCGTGGGTTCAATTTTTATCCATTTAAAAATGGAAAGACTTTATTCTACATTGTTCAAGTAAATATAATTTTACTATAACATTTGCGACGGAGAAAAATTATTTTCGATAGATTCTGAGATTGCAAAAAAAAAATACAAAATATAATTTTATTATAATATTTGCGACGGTGAAAAACTATTTTTACAGTGTATAATGTGCCGTATAAAATATTTTTGTGTCAATTATTGTGTCGGAAATTATAAGCGATGCAAAAAGTAGTCGTTTTTGCTAAGTTTTCACGTCGAAAAAAAAACGTCGCAAATAGAAAAATTCCCGTTGAAACAACTAATTGTGTCAAGCGTTTCCCGTCGCAAGGCTTTTACGGCGCCTCTCCATGCAACCCCCTCAATTGTTGTTGCATGGTCGACGCAAAAGCGTTTTCTCGTCGAACAAGGTACTTTTTGTGGCAGGGCGTCACTTTGACGCAAAATATGACATTTTGAGTAGTGATATATATATATATATATATATATATATATATATATATATATATATATATATATATATATATATATATATATATATATATATATATATTACATAAAGCATGTGTCATTTTCTAGGATATTTTTTTTATTTAATTATTTTTTAAAAGCATGATTGGTTACACCTATTTTTTTATCTATTAAATTAATTGTAAAGTTTGAAGATTTAGTTAAACATTTGAATTGTTAAGATTATATTGATCTTTTACAATTCTATCGAAAAGTTAAGATATTTATTTTTATTTCTAATAACATTAAAATCTATCAAACAAAAATTATACTAATTAAGTTGTTTAAAATAATTTTTTTTAAGTAACTTAAATCATTGACTAATCATCATTCATCTAATCTAAACATATATCATGATATTATTTAACTATCTAACTATATATATATATATATATATATATATATATATATATATATATATATATATATATATATATATATATATACTGTAACATTTTTCAGTTTCAACCAATCACAAGCCTTCATAATCCCACATGTAATTTTTTGTCCTTTAATTAGTTTAAAAAACATGATTAGTTGAGATAATTTTTTATTGATTAAATTAATGATATAGTTTAACATCTTTGATTTATGGGTTTATTGCACTAAATGGTCATCAAGTATTTCACTATTTCGGGTTACGGCCGAAAACAATTTATTCTTCGGGATTTAGCCCTAAAACACTTTTTAGTCTTGATGGTCATTTAGTGCAATAAACCCTTGATTTATTCAAATGAAATTCTTAATTTTAATATTTTTAATGGTTTTTTATTTTTTCCTATTATATTATATTCTTTTTCTATTTTCAACACTATTCAAGATCCCATATCGAAAGTTTATGAAATTTGAGAACATTATAAATAAAGGGGTTGAGAATGATTTTTTATTGAATGAATTGATTGAGTTGGTTTTTAAACCATTAAATTGAGTGACAAATCCAATTTGCTTTTCAATTTTTTCGTTCAAATAGTTAAAGGTTTTTTTGAAAGAAAATTAGTTAACGAGTTATTTAGTTTTATATTGAACACGCATGCAATTTTGTTTTATATTGAACACAGAAGCTAACCTGCTCACTAAACTTTTTTCATTAAAAGAGTAAAAACTTTTTAAAAAATAACGTTTGATGATCGAGCCATTATTTTTTAGAGTATTATTAACTAAGTTGGAATTCGCCTAATGAATTGAAGATGCGGAATTTATTTTATGTTTAGATTGTTCAATTAAACAATTTTTCCGAGAAAATTACCATATAAACCTTGAGCCTTTGTTAAACTTAAAAGATAAAGAAGAGAAAGATGGTGACACTCAAGCTGGAAAAGGACCACGATAGATCAAAGAAGAATGAAGAAGCAGCTTCAGGCTTGCAGCTTTACTGCAGTGTAGATATTGTACATATCAGTTGGATAGTTAGTTGGTAATTGAGATTAGTTAGCTAATTAGTTAGAGTTAGTTAGCTAGTTAGTTAGACTTCTATTTATGGCAATTGCCAGCTTACAAAATGGAGTTAACTTTCCCTTTCCATTGTATAAATATCTAGATTTAGATATTTTCTCATTCAATGAAAAATTCCCAGAAACTCTCTCTCTGATTTTTCCTTTATTTCATTTTGCTTTCAATTTCAACATGGTATCAGAGTAATAATTTGCTCAAATATGTGCATTGATTCTCCGATCAAATAAGAATCGAAGATTCTTCTTGAAAATCCTCTTTTTTCTGATTGTTTCAATTCGAAATTTTGCTCTAATTTTGATTTCGAATTGTTCTTCGTACAGTTCTTCAATTTTCATCTACTTTGATTTCGATTGAACATCTTTTCTTGATAATTAGTTACAAATTTCAGCATTACAGTGTCATTTTCAACAAATCCAGACATTACACCTAAATATCCCTTCTATATTCATCCTACATAGAATATGCACTTGTTTTGGTTTCTAGTCCTCTGATTGGACCAAATTATAAATATTAGAGGAGGAAGATGAGGCGTGCCTTGATCATAAAGAACAAATTGTTATTCATTGAGCAGTGTGAGGGAATGACCATTCCGAGAAAGGATGATGCCAAATTTGGATTGTGGCAATAGGATGATCAAACTGTTCTGACATGGATCACCAACACACTAGCAAAATCAATTGCACAATCTGTAATGTGGCTTAATTGATCATTTGCAGTGTGGTAAAATTTGGAAATGAGGTATTCTAAAACACATGCTTACAAATTGTCTAATTTGTTAGAAGAATTCCATGCCTTAAAACAAGGAACAATGAGTGTTGAAGAGTATTACTCAAATTTGAAAATGCTATGGGATGATTTCTTAGTACTTAGACCTATACATGTGTGTAGTTGTGGAGGTTGCACATGTGGTGTTTTAGGAACTATTCAAGAATATTATGATAATGATTACATAATCAGATTCTTGAAAGGATTGAATGCACAATATGCAGATGTTAGGTCTAAATTTTTTATGGATAAGAATCTGTCTGTCATAGATGATGTGTTAAATATGGCACCTGAACATGGGAATCAGACACTATACACTACAACACATAATGAGATACAAGTGATGTATAGTCAAGGAGTTTCTTGAGGAAAAGTTGATAGTAGTGATTCAGGAGGGTACACTGATGATCTAGAAGTCACAGGGTCTATTAATGTTGTTCATGCTAGCAATAGTTTTAAGAAAGGAAACGTTGGAAAGAAGGTATTGCACTGTACTTACTGTGATAGAGATGGACACACAGTTGAAAGATGTTACAAGAAACATGGGTATCCACCTGGACACAAGTTATACAAAGGTAGTTCACAGTCTAATGCCTGGTCTAGGAACAATTCTGGTTCTTTTGGAAGATCGAATACTGGTTTTAACACTACTGGTGGTTACAATATTCCTAGAATTCAAAATGGAAACATCACTGGAGGTTATAGAAGAGTTAACCATTTATCAGGAGGAGTTTAGAGACCAGTGTTGAGATCCAATCATGATTCAGGATCTCTTGCAGATCATGGTGCCAAAGGTGGACCTATTAACAGTCATGTAGGATTCACTCTTGAGCAGCAAGAACAACTCATACAAATGATCAAGAGTGTGAATATGGCTGGTTCACAAGGTCCTCAAGAAAGTGGATCTGGACACTTGCAGCAGCTTATGGTGAATGAAAAATTTGGTCCATTCAATGCACCAACAGGTAGCATTCCTTACTCTAAGGATATAACTTGAATTTTGGATTCAGGAGCCACTGACCATGTGGTGTGCACTATTGTTGGAAATGACAGTTTTTTGCCTATGTCTAATATGTTTGTGAAATCACCAAATCATCATTCTATTCATGTGACACATATATGGACCATTCATCTTTCTGCTTCTATTGTGTTGAAAAATGTCCTCTATGTGCCTTCTTTTCATTTGAATATTATTTCTATTTCTAAACTCACTAAACAAAACTTTTGTTATGTGCTTCGTGCCTCTGATTGGTGTGAAATTCAGGCCCTGCTGATGCGAATATTGCAAGTGCACAAATAACAAACAAGTAATAAAGTGATAAGTAAAAGATCGTCCCAACGAAGATTGATTATCCAACTAGAAAAATTATCTTACTTGTAACTTAACCTAAATCAAAATAGAGATGGATTTGCTTAATTAAAAATAACTAAGAATGAATGACAATTAAAGTAAAGTAAATATGCGATCTATATGAAGATAATATATGGAATGAATGAACTAAGACACCTCTAATCCAGTCTACTCCTTTTATAGACTAATGAATGATCTCTTTAAATTAAGTCTCAACTTGGTTAATGGTAGAATTCCCGAATATAAGCTAGACACAATCTCTTGGCGAAAAGATCCTAGCTTTAGAGAATAAATCAGTCTTATCTCTACATGCTTTTAAGACTTAAAACCGCATAAAACTCCGTGGTCTTCCCTAGCTTTTGTTTCCTAACCATACAAGGAAATCAAATCTATCTCTAGTCAATTTTACGTTGTGTTGTTATTATCCTTAGTCCAATTTAATCTAGAACTTCTCAGCCTCTAGAATAAATTTAGGTTCATACAATAATTGGCCAAAAACATTACAAGCGTTAAAGAACAGATAATAACAATTAACCAAATTAGAAGAAATATATATTCTTTATTAGAAATCAAACATTAACCATAAAAGTTTCGACCTTCATAAGAAGGTCTTAGTACGAAAAATTTAGCTAGACATTAACATGTTACAAACCATAAAATAAATTAACATAAAATTAAATAAGAACTAGAAAGAGCCTGGTGATCACGGAGTTGGAATCGAGTCTTCTGTGAAGTAAACCCTGATCCGCTACCTCTGCCTTGACCTTGTAGAATTACAAGCTCTCTGCTTCTCTTGATATGCTTGTACACTTGAAAGTGGGAGAGGGAAATTTGATCCAAGGGGTAAGAAAGATGTGTATTTATGACATTCTTCCATTTCCAAAGGTTTTATCCTTCTTGATTTTGAGACACGTCAGATCTTTGTTTCCAGAAATGTGTTATGTTTTTCATTTTCTTGTTCTTCTTGACACAGTTGATAAAGAACTTGATGTTTGTTCTCCTTATGTTTATGATGATTGTCTTGACACTTATCCTTTTATTCTCATCAAAATCCTTACATTAATTCTAGTCCTAATGCATCTCCTAATGTCTCTGAATCCCCTACTACTTCATGTGGCAATCTCACTGATTTGTCAATTGGTAGCAGTTCCATATCTCATTCTCCTGAGTCTATTCCTTCTGAATTTGTTCCATTTGACGTTAGGAGATCAACTAGAGTTTCTAAAGTCTCTGGACACCTTCATGATTTTCATTGTCCTACTATTAAGTCCATTTCTCCTCATTCCATTAATCACACTCTTACATATGATAAATTGAATGAAGGTCATAGGTATTTCATTTTAGCTTTCGACACAGTTGATAAGCCTATATTTTACTATTAATTTGGATTATTTTCCCACTTGAATTGAGCTTAATTGAGATAATAATATATTAAATTAGTCTTTATGAGTGAATACGCCTAAAAATGTTCTACTAATTTTATTTGATTCAATTCATTAATTTTATAATATTTTATACAGGTTAAAGGCATTTTGGATAAATAAGAATTGTATTTGGCATTTGCTAAAATGTCACCGAGTCCAACTTGGAATAGAAGATTGAAGATGTACAAATTTGTTAGTTACCAAAAGTTGAATTGGAATAGAATTTGGAGGCTACTATAATTTCGAATTAGAATCCTAAAAGGAATAAAAGAGCCACATGTTGCAGCTGCCAAGAAGTAGAGAAGAAAGAGAATATTTTTCAATACATAGAAAATACAATATAGAGATAGAGAGAACCGAGAGAAAAAGGGTCAAGACAAAGAGCTACAATTGAAGACAAAGGAGATTGAAGACGGTGGAATCGAGTTCTTTCTTTAAGGCTTGATTTCTCTAATTTTAATTATTCTTTGTAATCTTGAATGTTCATTAATTGTGCTATGGATCTTGTTCTTAAAATGTTAGGCTAAGATCCCATTAGCTGGGGTGTTTTGTGAAGACTATGTGTTTTTATTAATGTTTTGACTTAAAAGATTCTAGCTTTATCGATTATCTTTTATTATTAATTCTTGTTACTTGATCTTAATGCTTGTAATTGCTTGATCATCTTTTACATGATTTAATACTCGATTATGGGACCTAGCGGAGATTAATTGAATAGGAACTAAAGTAACAATAACACTTGGTAAAATTGGCTAGAGATAGAATCCGATTTCTTTGTGCGGTTTATGTGAGTAATTGGTCCATCTAATGAAAGCTCGGAATTTCAAAGATCTTTTTGCGCCTTTTAATTGATTATCTTCATAGATATATAATAGATTTTTAATTAAAGGTAGGAACTTTGTGCCAAGAGATTGGGCTAAGTTTGTTTAAGGGGATTTCACCGTTAATAATATAAGAACTTCATCGATTTAGCTAGAAAGATAAAGTCTTTGCATTGATAATACACTAGTTGGATCATACACCCTAGTTATCCTCTCTCTCATTAATTCTCTTTATTTGTTTAATTAATTATTTTAGTTGTTAAAATTCACACTATTTGATCATCAATTTGAATTAAGTTGGAATAACATCTTTGGTACTTGAATACAAGTCTCTGTGGGATCGACCTTGATTTTATCATATACTATAAGTGCACCTTAGTATACTTGCTAGGATTTGGCATATCCATGAACCTGTTAATTTCCAGCAAGCAGTTCAACACCAAGTATGGAGGGAAGCTATGCAATCTGAAATTGAAGCTCTAGAGGCAAATTGTACTGGGGAGTTGACTGACTTGCCTATGGGGAAGCTTCATATTGGTTCTAAATGGGTGTACAAGGTGAAATATTGTGCAAATGGCAGTATTGAAAGATATAAGGCTAGATTAGTGGCAAAGGGCTATATATAAAGAAAACAGTTAAATAGCGACCGAAATTTTTAGTCACGGCGTTAATGACCGAAATGAAACCGAAAAATTAATGGTCGTGATTCCGTCGGCCATATCGGTCTCGTTGACCAAATTAAAACGACGTCGTTTTGCACGCCGTTAACGACCTAATACCGATGGTACTTAACAACCGTGCACCGACGGGATATATAATGGCGTCACAACGACGCCGTTTTGATGGTTTGTTCGTTTTCTACAATTGGAAAAAACATAAGTGTTAAAATACTTCAAAATGATGTCCTTTTGTTTATCTTAACGACCGAATACCGACGGATTTTAACGACCGAATACATAATGGTGCACCAAAACGACGTCGTTAGCCTTTATCAATCGTAATTCGGTCGTTGAGACGAAAATTACATCGTCCAAAACTCCCCAAAATACCTAAGGCATACTACGTTTCTCATTCTAAAAATCCCCAAACTTGAATGACCATACCCGGCACACCACCTCCTTCAAATTTTCGACCTCCGCCGCCCTCCGCCAGCCTGTCACCACCTCATTTCCCCATTCCATCAAGAAGCCCCATCCTTGCTGCACTATACAACTTCTTCATTTTGCAGCCAATTTCCAGTAGTGGTCCGATGGCCACCTATTGGTGAAGGCTAACTCAGGAGTAGCAGCGCTTGTGGAGAAATCTGAAGCCGAGAAGGTTAATCGTCTGAAAAATCGATACCTAGAGAAAATTGTTCCTCTGCTTAAAGAATAATTCAAGTACACTAACATTCACTAGGTAACTTTTGATTTTGTTTATTATTTTCGTAATTTTGTGTTAAGTATTTGCAGCTGTTTACTTGAATTATGCTTCTCCATTTTCTAATGTTTAACATGGAGGAATACTGAATTGTTCGAGATATTTTTTGTTTAACATTCGGTCATGATTTGATGAGGATGAATATATGATATAAATAAAAAAAATGCGGGGGTTCTTTTTATCTTGTGTTTTTTTTTATGAATCTTTTATCTTGTGGTTTACTATATTGAAACTGCATTACAATTTAATTTGTGTATATTCTGTCTCTATTTGGATGTTTGATTTCGAGATTTATTTTACGGATCATGATTTGATGATTAGCATCTTTCCTTCTGTGTGTAGTTCGATGCTGAGCTTTACAAGTATTACTATTTCTTACTAGCTTGCAAACTGATATAATCCAGAGCATATTTAAGATGTTAATGTTCTGAAATCCAATTTCTTATGATTTGATTTCTATGGTGTTAGGCTTAGTGAAGTAGTATCATTAGGTGTTTGGTCGATACAAGAGATAGTAAAAATATGATCCTCTTTGTTTTCCTCTTCTGTCAGTTGAAAGTCTTTGATTTTTGCTTGACAAAAGAATCATGAGCTTGCTTCTATGAATGTAAGATGTAAGTATTATTGTAAATTGTTTAGGTTTTGATTTGATTTTAACAAATTGATGTAGCATATTGAGGCAAGAATTTATTCCTCTTGAAGATGCGTTCAGAATCAGTTGGCATCTTTTCCCTTCTAAGTCTATGATACACATGAGCTTGCATTATGTACCACTTCAGTTGTAAATTAAAAGATCAAATGATCAAGAATCAATTTCCTTCCTAATAAGTCTAATATTTGTTAAATATTCGCAAAGTTTTATGGTTGCTCTGCCATTTTCCCTTAAGAAACATGTTCCCTTTCTTCCGTGAGTGATCCACTCTTTTTCTTTCCATTTCAATTAATTTATGAGCTTCATATTCCAGTGGTCTGTACTTGTTTTTTTCTTCAAATGATATAAGTTACTCGTATTCCCCTGCAACCTACTCTTGGCACGTAAGTTATTTTTTTTTAATTATTTCCTTTAAAAATCAAGTTAATTATACTTCTTGTAATCATTATAGTCTCTAATTAAAAAAATTCTCGGCTATTATAGTTTTAGATTGAGATGCAGCTGTTCCTCCGCCATTACCAGTATATTTCAAGGGCGTTTCAAGGGGGCATATAGAACCATAAATGATGTTCCCACCGGAAGAAGAAACAATGTGGTGGAAAGAGTTCACGATAAGTTTATTTTAAACTTTGATAAATTAGCAAATAAGTTTGAATTTACAAATCTTCGAATTTAATTATCTAACATTATTTCAAAATACAGAAAAGGTATCGATGGGCTCCTGAGCATGAGGCGGGCGTCAAGTCAGGTTGGCGTACCTTACTTACGAGGAGATTCAGCGGTATTGCAAGGAAAAATAATAAGAGCCCCAAATGGGTTGTTGAGAGCGACTGGGAGCGACTTCAAGCGTACTGGGCAACTCCGACTTTATTGCTAAGTCTAGACAGGAAGAAAAAAATTAGAAGGACGGGAGGGGTGGCAAAGGCCCAATAAAGCACACGGGTGGTTCACTTAGCCACATTGAGCACCACGAGAGACTGGTACTTATATTATTTTTCACATTCATGTATTTTTTGTTTTTTATGTTCGTATTTAATGTTTTAATGAATTTTGTTAGCAGGAAAAGGAGGCCGGGCATGCAATCCCATTCCCGGCTACTTACGATTGAACGCATCAACACCATATCGGCCTAAAGAAAGGCGAATGGGTTGATGAAGATTCTAGACAGTTATCTGTATGTATTTCACTCTTGTTCCAACCTTTTTTTATATTAGTTATTTATTGTGATAACTTAACATTTTATTTGACAGGGGGTGTTCCATGCGGTTTATGATGATGCCGCAAACGAAGAAACTCAAATCGGCCTCCTCTGGATTTGTCGACTAAAATTGAGCTTTCTGCTGAGGCAGCAGGTGGACTAAAAAGGGGACTTATTCAAGGACTCGGTTCGTTCTCCGATGTGGTAAAGACAATGAAGCGAGATAGCCAAACAGTCTCGCATTCAGTTGCGGAACAAATAGTGGAATTGCCTCCCGCCCAAGCATAGCTAAGGTATGTGTTGAGGTTGATCTTTTAGCGGATTTGCCTCAAAGGGTTCGTATTACACACGCAAAAACTGGAAAAGGTTATTGACAATCTATCATATATGATGATCTTCCGGATTATTGTCTTGGGTGTATGAAAATTGGACATGATATGAGCCATTGTGGTAAAGTATCTCTACCCGTGATGATAGAGAAGAAAAAGGACAATAATCCGCCCCCACCGCCACCCCAGGCAAAAACCCTAACTTCGGGTGTGCAGGTAACCTATCCCGCAAGGCAAGAATGGATCATTGCGGGTAAGAAGGGTAAAATTCACAAAAATGCTTCAGCCCCTGCACCAGTCCCGCCGCCGCCTGCTGCGATCAATATTGTTGAAGGTATGACACTTGCCCCTATTACTATTACTTCGGAATGTGATGCTAATGTTGTGATGAAAATTATTGATGAGCCTTTAAATTTAGAGGAGAACGCACCTGTGTCTATAGATCCTTTGCAAACTCCATCCAAATACATCCCCATTTGTAACAGTGTTGATGATATTCGGGTAGGTTGTTTAAGCCATTTACCTGATGGAAATCATAGTAAGTCCGCCGATGGTGGTGTTGATCAAGTCCAGCCACGTGAAATCATGATTGGTCAATTATATGAATTTGGGAATGTCATTGGGCGGCCGGTTCAGGTGTCGACCCAAACAGCTCCCATGTCCCATGTTTTGGCAGCGCCCCTATTTTCCCCTTATCTGTCGCCAGCTTCTGGTCCTACTGCTGTTGACTCGGTTCTAGCCTCAGACCAAGCTTCTGACCCCGGCTATCTTGAGTGTGGCGACTGAGGTTGAATAGGGCATCTCACAAGTGCATTTGGAAGACCCGGCCTAGCCAGATGATGAAGACCCGGCCAGGCCGGTTGAAATTGAACAACAGGCCACTGCCACTAATGTCGAGCCTACCTCCATTTATCAGGCTTCTGTTGATCTCACTGCTTTTGGCATAAGTAAGGAGGTACAAAATACTGCTTCATCTCAATTGCCTCTGCAACGATCCTCTAGACTTGCTCAAAAGGGATCGTCCCCTACTACGAATTAGTTTTTGCTACTTTTATTTTTGCTTCTATGTGTTTTTATGAATGCTATTATTTGGAACATTCGGGGAATAGCGAATGATATCACTATTTCTAATATCAGGCAATTTAAAAGAGATCATCGTTTGAATCTTATTGTCTTATTAGAACCTATGATAGGCCTGGCGGACCTACCTATTTATACTCGGCGGATTGGATTTGATTTTAGTTACGGTAACTGTTGTAGTAAAATCTGGATTATGTGGGATGCTTCGGTGGATTTATTGATTTTGGGGGACATGGAGCAAGTGATTAATTGTCAAATTAATTCATTTTTTGACTCACCTATTTGTTTCTCTTTTGTTTATGCCAAGTGCTCTCATGTGCAGAGCAGAGTTTTATGGAATGACTTAAGATCCTTTCACTCTCAATATGATCATCCGTGGCTTGTTGGTGGAGACTTTAATGTTGTGTTGAGAGTATCTGAGAGTCAAGGATCTGTTCCAGCTTTGTTACCTATGAATTAATTTGGTGATATGGTGTAGGATTGTGAGTTATTGGAGATTCCTTACTCAGGTAGTCCTTTCATTTTGTGCCGATGGGGGGTTCGACCACTTCTCAGGCGTTTGGATCGCATTTTTGTCAACACATCTTGGAATTCTCTTTTCAACACACTACCGCTCTACATTTGCCACACACTGTTTCAGATCACTGTCCCATCTATCTTGACATCGGGTTGACTGTTGACAGAGGTGGTTTTTCTTTTCGCTTTCAAGATATGTAGGTCAGACACGCTACTTTTCTTGGTATTGTTAAAACTGCTTAGGCTATTGAGGTCAACAATTCTAGTATGTACATATTGCAGACAAAGTTAAAGAAAGTAAAGATTGCTTTGAGTAATTGGAACCGTCAGACTTTTGGGAATATTTAATATCCAGATCTCTGAAAGGAAGGTGGCCAGACTGGAATCCTTACATGATGCGGACCCTACTCCGCATCTGCAAGCGGATCTTAAAAGGGCGAGAGATGAGCATGCTCATAATCTTGAATTTGAGGGAATTTTTTGGAGGCAGAAATCTAGGCAAAAATGGCTAAAATATAGTGATGTTAACACTAAAATTTTCCATTCATATTGCAGGAATCGTCAAAGAAAACTTCATATTACAAAAATTCACTCCCCTGACGGTACTTTGGCTGCCACGCCCGACGCAAGGAGCAGATTTTTACCAACAGCTTTTTGCTTTTGATCCAACTCTCTGTCGGGACTCTCAGATATTCGATTTATTACCTCGACTGGTTAATGATGAAAATAACACTTCTCTTGATTGCTTGCCCACATGTATGGAGGTTCGAGATGCTGTTTTTGGGTTAAGTCCTTCTAGTACGGCTTTCCCAGACAGTTTTACGGGTAGATTTTTCCAAGTTTGTTGGGATGTTATTAAACATGATGTTATTCAGGAAGTGCGGGATTTCTGGGCTGGTCTTCCCCTCCCTCGTTCTATGTCCAGTTCGTTCTTGGTTCTTATTCAAAAGATTGATAATCCAAGCTCTTTTGATGATTTCTGTCCTATCTCCTTGTGCACCTTCTCTAGTAAGATTATCTCTAAAGTGATGGCAAATAGATTAGCGAAATTGTTACCCTCTATTATTAGTGGAAATCAATCAGGTTTTGTGAAAGGGCGGGTTATTACAAACAATGTCCTTTTGGCTATGGAGATGATCAACTCGATTACCAAAAGGGTTCAGGGTGGTAATATGATTATTAAGCTTGATATGATGAATGCCTTTGACAGATTTTCGCATGGTTTCCTTCTTGATGTTTTGGCTCATTTTGGTTTTAGTGCTCATTTTCTTCACTTGATTTGTAATCTACTCAATAATAACTGGTTTTCGGTACTCATAAATGGCTCTCCTTTTGGCTTCTTCCTTTCGGGGAGGGGAGTGAAGAAAGGAGACCCACTCTCCCCTTTACTCTTCATCTTAGCCGCAAATGTTTTCTCTCGCGGGTTGGATCGGTTTATCCGGTCTGGAACTGTGGGTACTTATGTGGTGTCTCGCTAAAATATTCTTGTTTCTCACTTGGCTTATGCAGATGATGTGATTATCTTTCTGAATGGAGGCAAGAGAGGGCTTCAGGCACTTATACACTACATCAGACAATATGAGGCTTGCTCGGGTCAATGGGTCAATGACAATAAATCTTCCTTTTATGTCTCTACAAGAGATCCACCCAGGTAAATTCAAATGATTATTCGGGTCATCGGTTTTTCTCAGGGCTCTTTTCCTCTCACCTATTTGGGCTGCCCTATCTTCCCGGGCCGATTTAAGATCACTTATTTCTCGGGCTTGGTTGACCGTTTGGCCTCTCGAGTGGCGGGTTGGCAGGGTAAGTTGCTTGGTATGGGTGGGCGTCTCACCTTGATCCGGTTTGTGCTGACTTCTATGACTTTACATATCTTACCAACTTCTAGACCGCCAAAACAGGTACTTGGTGATATTAAGAAGATCCATTCCAATTTTTTATGGGGCAAGACGGAGTTCGGGGAGCGGCGACACTGGATGTCTTAAGATCGCATATTTCGAGATACCGATTAAAATGGTTTGGGTCTTTTCTCTTTAAATTCTTTTCAAATTACTTTCTCATATAAACTTTGGTGGCGTTTCAGGACCACAGACTCACTTTGGAGATCTTTTCTGCAAGATAGGTATTGTTCTAATAACCAACACCCATCATTGGTCCAACAGACCTCTTTTGATTCACATGTATGGAGGCGCATGTTGGTGGCAAGATGCTCTGCGGAGCAGCACATTGGTGTCTTAATCCGGAATGGAAATTCTTCATTTTGGCATGATGATATCACACTTCAAGGCTGCTTGAGATGGATGATTGGTTTGCCTGGGGACTCATCGCATACACATGAGCACATAGCTGAGGACGGTTGGACTTTAGAGACAAGACGGTTCCTCACTTTTGATCAAACTCGGCTCCTGCCTCAACCGTTGTTGCATCCGGGCCATGATGAACATGTTTGGAAGTTTGAATCTAATGGGCGCTTCACGATCATCTCTATTTTGAAACTCATACAAGCCCATGGAATTTTACAATGCTCTCGCCGATACTTTTGGAATAAGGCAATGCCTATTTTCTTGCGTTTATTTATGTGGCGTCTTCTCAACAGATTTTTAGCTTTAAATGAGGTTCGAAGGAAATGGGGAGTTTCTCTAGCTTCACAATGCCAATGTGGACGGGTGAGGAGAATTTTGACCACATCTTCTTAGAATGTACTTTAGCCTAAGTACTATAGAGGCGAACACTGGCATCGGTCGGCATATGTCTTGATCACATAAAGTATGCTTCTTTTATGGAATTGATTAAATTTGTTTGGTGGAAAGGGAAGGGGAAGCGGCATGATATTTATACTATTGTTATAGCTAGTGTTTGTTGGCTTTTATGGCGTAGTAGATGTCATTTTTTGTTTGATGGGGCCCACTCTAATGAGTAATGACCGTAGTTTTCTTAAAGAGATGAAATATTTTATTATACCCATCTTACAAAATGCGGGACTTTTTAATTTTTTCCATACGCCATCCGCGAAAAATATTTGCGTCCGAGGCACTTTCATGGTAGTCAGGTGGATCGGCAATGGAGATGCTTTTATTTTGAATATAGATGGGGCATCTCGTGGTAATCCCGGCGTTGCAGGAGCAGGTGGTGTTTTAAGGCGGTCTAGTGGCGAGTTTATTGGGGCTTATGCGACTTTTCTAGGGCAATGTCTTACCAATTCCATAGCCGAAATAGAAGCAATGAGTTTTGGGATCCGATTTGTTATTGGTTTTGGGGTTCTCACAGTTTTCTATTCAGACGGAGTCTAAGTTTCTGAGTGAATCTATCAAAGTTCGGAGAGCCAATGCTTGGCGATTGGATGGACTTTTCCAACAACTTTTGAAGCTTCTTGGTTCGAATCCGGTTCATCATATTTATCGAGAAGCTAACAAAGTGGCAGATAACTTGACTAATATTGCCTGTGATGAGCAACGGTCTTCAACTTATGCGACTTTCCAAGTGCTCCCGCCCTCAGTTCGTGGTATAAGTCATCTTGATCATGGTGGTACACCTTATTTGAGGCGCACAACAAAGGTATTTTCATTTAGTTTTCTTGCTTGTTTTGTTTTCATTTATTTTCTTGGCATTGTATTTATCTTATATCCATTGGATCGGGGACGTCCCCAAATATTTATGATGGATGCAATCGCTTTGCATACAACTTCTTTTAGGAAGCGTTCTATCACCTGATTCATATGATAAATGAATCAGTTTCTTGCATTGTACTGTTTTTATGAAGTGGATTTGTTTCCACCTACTTAGAGGTTTTGGCTTCAGTCCCCCTCTATGTACTTTTATCGGCCTATTCCTGCCGTTATTAATAAACGGGTAGTGGTCCATGGCAAACCCCCCACCATAACAGGTGGCTTTCTAAAAAAAATAAAAAAGTGTAATTATTGGAAGCTATGTGGAAGAAAGAGATGGAAACTTAAAAAATGAATTCAAGAGGAGGGAACAGATGAGAAACAAGACATTAGCTAGTACCTTATTTGAAATATTATCAAATAAGGACACTGTATTGAGTGCCTCTGAGCTGGGAGCTAAATTGAGCAATATAGATGATGATAAGCTAGATTAAGACTTTGACGATGACCTCTTAACTGTCGATGAAGTTTTGGGGAGTCAATAGATGATGTAGTTTATTTTGTATTGTATTGAACTATTGTTATGTTTTTTTGTATAATATTGAACTATTGTATGTTTTTTTTTTTTTGCGTTGTCACTATTGTATGCTTTTTTTTTTTGCGTTATCACTATTGTATGTTGTGTACTACTTATGTTTTAAACATAATAGTGAACTATTTATGTTTTTTGGTGATTTTGGGATTTATTTGGGTCTGTTTTCTATTGAATTGTGGCAGGGGATATACTGAGTTTTTTTACCATTCTGTTTCTGGAAAACTGGCTATTTATCGACCGAATTGCTATGGAATAGCGACCTTTCTTAGGGTATAGGGTTAGGGTTGGGTGACCGATTAGCGACCGAAAGGGCACAACGACGTCGTTTTACAATAATCGGTCGCTATTTATCTTAGGGGCGACCAACTTCTTCACATCGGTCGCTATTCATATACCATGTTTGTCTTTTATAAAATAGCGGGATTCTTTTTAAGAGATAGAACTATATTAGGTATTATAACTAATATATATATATATATATATATATATATATATATATATATATATATATATATATACACACACACACACACACACACATTAACATGAATAGTCATAGTAAAACTTATACTTATTCATAAAATACCTAAATAGCCTCGAAACAGAATAATTCAAGTAATACATTTGTGTATACATTTACGTGAATCATTAAGTAATGTAGTTAAAATTTTAATAATTGCTTATTAATAAACAAATAATTACTAAAATATTCATATTAGTTCGTATTCGCATTCTGAACGATGTCGATTTTTAGATTTATATTTTTTTAATTTGGTCCGTCGCTAATCGGTCGAGAATTAGCTAAGGGGCGACCGATTACCGATCAAATTCGTCAACTCGGTCTCTATTCGGTCGCTAGTAAGAAACTTTCTTTTTAAAAAATAGCGGAGTTCTTTTTAAGGGATATATAGAAACATTTTACCTATTTTAGGTACTATTACTAATATATATACATACATATGAATAGTCAAACAAGTAATAATTATACTTATTTATAAAATAGCTAAATAGCCTTGAAGCAGAACAATTCTGGTAATACATTTGTGTATACACTTACGTGAATCATTAAGTGATGGAGTTAAAATTTTAATATTTTCTTATTAATAAACAAATAATTACTAAAATATTCATATTAGTTCGTATTCACATTCTGAACGATGTCGGTTTTTAGATTTATAATTTTTTAACTTGGTCCGTCGCTAATCGGTCGCTAATTAGCTAAGGGGCGACCAATTTCCGACCGAATTCTTCATTTTGGTCGCTATAGATAAATGTAAAACGACGTCGTATTGACAGTTTATGTGTCTTCATTAATTCAAAATAACACAAGTGTTTTAATACAACCAACCAACGTAGTATTTCATTTATTGATGGCGACCGAATTGACGCATTCGGTCGCTATTTGATCGCCCGTAAGAAACCAGGGATGGATTTTCGGACAAGCCCTTGAATCCCATTACTTTCCAAGCAAAAATATAACAGTAACAAGTTGGTTCAAGTTCCAGCCCTTGAACCTCAATCTATCCCTGGTTCTGTAATGGCTTCATTTGTTAGCCCTAAGGGCAAAGTTACTCTATGATGTTTTTGATGATAACAAACCATTGAGAGTTCTAATGTTTGTGTGAGCAATGTTCTTTATAATAGGATCCTTAGCACTCACATCAACATTGATGAAAATGGTAAGTTAGCTTCTTGTGTAAACTAAGGTATGTATATTACACACAAGAATGCTACTTGATGGAAGGAAGGAGGCAAGGAGGATGGTTGGGAAATAGGGCTCTTCTAAGAGTCCCTAGTTTATATGGCAAAAGAACTTATAATGCTAGTGCTTATGTCTTTGCATATATTTGTCTTTACAATTGGTATCGTATACAATTGGTATCTTCTAAGCATTAGACTTTGTACTTATTTGTTCTTAGATCCTTTTGCCATGCTTCCATGTACTTACATTGTCCATATTCTATCTTATTACATCAAAGTTTGTCATAATCAAAAAGGGGGAGATTGTAAGCCCTAAGGGCGAACGAACTCTGTTTTTGATATTGGACAAACATTTGATGTTGTGTCTAATGATCTTAATCTTTGTGATAGAATATTGGAAATCTTGTAGGAAGCTCTAAGTACTTCAATCAAGCCTTGATCAAGCTTCAAAGATATCATTCAAGTCACATTTCGTCAAGCTTGAAGATTGAAGACTTAGGTTGGTTAGGTTAGCTTTGTTGAAAATGGTATTTATCCTTAAGCTCTAACCAACGCTCTCTTGGACATAAGCTCTACACTATAGTCTTGCATTGCATGTTTTCATAAACACGTTTTTGAAAGGCTAAGTTTCAAATAGTGTTCGTATTTCAAAAGCCTTCGATTTCAAAGTATAAGTCTTGTAAAATGGTTTTCCAAAGTGCTCTTACTTGTTACATATTAAGAAAACATTTTAGACTTCAAAAGATTTCAAAACGTGTGTTAAGACAACTCTCCGAATGCCCTCGAAAGTCGGTCAACCGAGATTATCTCGGATCAACCGAGGAAGAAAGCAGAGAGTTGGCTCTGTCTTGGTTCGATCGACCAAGAAGTGGTTCGATCGACCGAGATTGCTTGGTTCGGTCGACCGACTTTAGGTTCGGTCAACCGAAGTTTGGTTCGACTCAACCGAGGTTGATTTTCGGTCAACCGAGGTGCACTCGTTACTAGCCGTTATCCGACCGCTCTGCAGTCGTTTTTCAGCGAGATTTTTGAAATGTATAAATACTCCAAAGCTTTAGAATGACAAAGAGACTTGGAGAGACTTGCAAAACATATTCTTATTGATTCCTTATCAAGTCTAAACACCTTGAAAAGCAAATGCACTTCATTGTCATGATCTAAATGCATTCAAAGGTGAATTTGCAAAGCAAGACAAAGAGTGAGCTTATTATGTTCAAAGAGCCAACAAGATGAGCTTCAAATGTAATTATCTTTCACTTAGAAGAGTGAACAACATTGTGCTTAATCATTCATCTTATCCCCTTTCTTAGTGATAGGGTAATTGTTGTAAAAGTCCTACTTTGTGTGTGCAATTGTATAAGTCCTACTTAGTGTGGGCAAACTCTTAGTGAGCTTCTTGTTTAGTGGTTGTTGTGTAAAACTCTTAGTGAGTTAGCCACTAGTGTAAAGTCCTACTTAGTGTGGGCACATTCTTCTTAGTGAAGTTGGCAAAATCCTTGGGTGCGGCTCAAGGTAGTGGAGGTAGATTCTTAGTGAATCGAACCACTCTAAATCTCTTGTCTTGTGATTTGCATTGGGTTTTGCTTTAGCTTTTGTTAAACTTGCACTATCATTGTTTAAATTGCAAATAGTTTACAAGATTTATTAGAAACCCAATTCACCCCCCCTCTTGGGTTCCTTCATCATTTTGTTTGTTTAAGGGGGCGAACGAATACCGACGACGTGATTTAACGACCGAATACCGACGGATTTCAAATGAAACGACGTCGTTTTTCTTGTCTCTGTCAAACAAAACCATAATTATTCAAACACTTATAAAAAATACTCACACGTCACAACTCCTACCCCCACCACCACCACCTCCACCTCCATATACACCTCCGATCAACTCCTAATCGACGCTGCCCGTGAACTAATCGTCCCAGCTCTGAAGCTCGCCGCTCTGAAGCCTCGCCATCACGCCGTGCCGCTCAGACGCCTCTGCTATTGATAGGGCAGGTAGGTTTTTATTTGTGATTTTTTTTCCTCTTATTTTCTGTTTTATTTTTTTTTTGAATTATTTTCTAATTTTTTTGTTCTGATTTTTTTTTTTTTTCCTAAAGTTAGAATTTTTTTTATGCTTTCCTTAGATGAGGAGTTTCTTGCATTTGTTTTTGCTTGAGAGGTATGTTTGTTGCTAATATCTAGAGAGTTCTCTTTCCATAAACATTTCCTTTAGTACTCAATCTAATGAGGATTGTGTATGTGTGCATAAGAGAGGGGATCCCAGGGTGTGTGTATGTGTTCTTAAAGCATTTTTTTCTAGGTGTTTGCAGATCACTTTCCTTTGGTAGTGAGAATATGATATTTTGATTTGAACAATATTTATATTTTTTTAGAATATTCCGATTAATTTTTGGATAACACGGGTGAAGGAAGAAGACATCAATCATCCAATTGCCAGTTTGCATGTTAAATGTGTGTTTCAGCTGCATGGTATATTTGAGACCTGTCATGAAGACCTATGGAAATGTTTTACATTTTTCTTGAAATGTTTTACATTTTTCCCTTTTGAAGAACTGTCATTGTATTATCTCCCCGGTTTTTGCATCTTTATTATCTCCCCGTTTTTTTCATCTTTGTATTAGATGAAAATATTTTGTTAGTTGTGTTTTATCTCTAAAAAAGTTGGTTGTGAATGTGACATTACTTTAGTGAGAAAATTTTCCATTTTTTAATTTGTATGCTAATTATATCATTTTAGTTCCAATAAGTAAACAATTGATAATCGAACATAACAAGAATATAAATACATCGTTCTATTGCACAATAAAATTCAGAACAAACAATATATATAGACAAGATTCCCTTATTAACATAGTAGATTAAATAATTATCGTGTTATTACACCGAACAATAGTATTTACCACACGTTAATTACTTGAAAAATAAGGTTGAAAATCATCAAACATAAGGTTCAAAGTTAATATGCATTTACTTATTAAGACTTGATATATGGAGATATTGTGTTTATAATGGAGGACCGTAGTTGGATGTATATGGATTAAACAATAATTGGTGGACCTCGTCATAGTGCAGAATTTATAGCGGGACTGAAACGATTTGTGAATTTCGCTGTTAGTATGTCTGCTATTGTACAAATTGATGGGATTAGGTGTCCATGTGGGTTTGTAAGAATAAGGATTTCCATATGCCTGATATTGTGAAGTATCATCTTGTTATGAACGGATTTGTGTCTAACTATTTTAATTGGACATGCCATGGTGTGTAATTCATTCCAATGCCTCAAATTCGTTTGTTCGTGATATGGATAATTCTAGAAGACATATGACACAGAACAATTATCGAGAGATGGTTCTTGATGCTGTCGGACCAAGTTTTAATGAGCCGGATAATAGGGATGTGGAAGAACCTCCCAATCCAGAGGCACAAATGTTCTATGACATGTTGAAAGCTGTTGATAGCCCACTGTACAAAGGTTGTACAAACCATTCACAACTATCAATGACTGCTAGAATGTTGAGTATTAAGTCTGAAGACAACTTATCTGAAACTACTATAGATAAATTTGCGCAGTTGATGAAAGAGGTGTTTCCTCCACAAAATAATGATTTAGACGACTTTTACCAAATGAAGAAATTGGTTAAAGGCCTTGGATTACCGGTGCAAAAGATTGATATTTGTTTTAACGGGTGTATGTTGTACTGGAAAGATGATGTTGAGAGTAGAGAATGCAAGTTTTGTAGCCATGCTAGGTGCATTAAGAAAAAGAAATCAAAAAATACACGACCGAAAGAGCTTGCTTGCAAAAAGATGTATTATTTTCCAATTACTCCGAGATTACAAAGATTGTATACATCTGAGAAAACCGCAAGACACATGACATGGCACTCAGACAGTGAGAGAGAAGAGGGAATAATGAATCACCCACGGGATGGGGGAAGCTTGGCAACATTTTGATAGAACACACACCGATTTTGCAGCAGAACCTCGGAATGTAAGGCTTGAGTTATGTACAGATGGTTCTGCACCTTTCGGCATGTCAGAGAAGCAATATTCTTCTTGACCAGTTCTTCAAACACATCATAATCTTCACCCTTGGATATGTATGAAGAACAATGTACAATCCAAAACACAAGATTGATGTGTATTACAGCCTCTCATCGATCAATTAAATTAGTTGTGGGGTGAAGGTGCAGAAACTTATGACATCTCCAAAAAGCAAAATTTTAAACTGAGGGCTTCATTACTTTGCACAATTAGTGATTTCCCAGCATACGGAATGTTGAGTGGATGGAGTACAGCTAGCATTCAAGCTTGTCCATATTGTATGGAGGAAACACGAGCGTTCCATTTGCAGGCTGGCGGGAAACAATCGTGGTTCGATTGCCACATATGCTTCTTGTCACCTAATCATCCTTTTAGAAGAGATGCAAAGGGATTCCGAATGGACCAGCGACAAGAGAGAGCGGATCCGCCATCTCGCATAACTGTTGATGAAATGAATTTTAGAGTTAGAGATTATCCAAAAATTACTGATACAACAGAAGAGATTAGTAAAGAGCACGGCAGGGGTCGGGATCACAGTTGGGCCAAACATAACATATTTTGAAACTTTGGGCCAAACATAACATATTTTGAAACTTACCATATTGAAGGACACTTCTGATAAGACAAACATTGATGTCATGCATAATGAAAAAAATGTGTTTGATAACGTCTTTAACACCGTGTTGGACGTGAAGGGTAAAACTTAGGACAATGTTAAGGCTAGAGTGGATGTTGAAAGGTATTGTACTCGACCGAAATTGAATATTAAACATGATGGCCGAGGTAAAGCAACGAAACCAAAGGCATGTTTCACCCTTACCAAAGCACAAAAAGAGATGGTTTTGCAGTGGGTGAAAGAATTAAGGCTCCCACATGGCTATGCATCGAATTTGGCGCGATGTGTTTATATGAAAGAGCTGAAAATGTCAGGCATAAAGAGTCGCAATTGTCATGTATTCATGGAGAGACTTATCCCTATAGCTCTCATAGAAGTACTGCCGGCAAATGTTTGGGGACCCTTGGCTGAACTTAGTCTGTTCTACAGAGATTTGTATTCCCCAAAGTTGACTGTGGCGCATATGCAAGAATTGGAGGACACTATCGATATATTATTATGCAAGCTAGAGAGAATATTTCCCCCGGGATTTTTTGATGTCATGGAACACTTGCCGATTCACCTTCCGTACGAAGCCAATGTTAGTGGCCCGGTACAGTTTAGGTGGATGTACCCCGTTCGAGAGGTAACAACCCATGTCTTTTTTTTTTAATCTCAACTTCATTTTTATTTTCCATGTATTTACAATGTGATTAACTACTTATGCTTTAATTAGATACCTACACCATCTAAAAACAAGGCCAGAGTTGAGGGGTCAATTTGCAATGCATACTTGGTGGAAGAAGCTGCTACATTATTTAGCTATTATTTCGAACCCAGTGTGAAAACGAAAGTTACAACCATTGGGTGAAATGATGGTGAAGAAGTGACTACAAGTGAAACAGATGTATTATCAATTTGCAACTTACCTGGAAGACAATTTGGGAAAAAAGAAAATATTTCATTATCTGATAAGGATTATAAAACCGCCATGAATTATATCCTTATGAATTGTGAAGAGGTTGAACCATACCTGCAGTAAGTAAAGTCATCTATTGCTTCAGTTTTGCTATATAATTAAAAGTAGCCGAATAATAATATTAATCATTTAATTTGTAACTCGGAAAATTTGTTAGTGAAGTACATGACCAAACTCCCCCAGATAACGGAGGATGAACTTAAAATGCGGGTTTATAGTGATTTTTTCAAATGGTTTGGAACTCATATAAGTTGGTATTATGTAGAAATGTACTTGTTTTAAGAATGCCTACACTAATTTAACTTTTGTCGCTCTCAACAGATACATAGCCTTCCAGAACATTCTGAAAGGTTGTTGAAAAATCTTTCATGGGGCCCGACAAGGTGAGTGATGTCATATTCCGGTTACTTTGTTAACAGATATAGATTTCACACAAAAGCCCACAGTGATGGAAAAAGAACCACAAACAGTGGGGTATGGGTTAACGGCGATTACTACGGAGAGTTGAAGCAAATCATTAAGGTTGAACTTGTTGGAGTACTTGTCCAAAAATTAATTCTTTAAAATGCCACTGTTTGATTCAACTCCAAATAGAGGTTTAAGGGTGCATCCTCAATATAAACTTGTAGAAATCCATAGGAAAAGAACGTACAAGGGTTACGATCCATTTGTATTTGCTTCCCAATGTCAACAAGTCTACTACACACCTTATCCAGGTAGTAAGAAAACATCTAGGTCTGATTGGTGTGCTGTTTGTCGTTCCAAACCACGCCTAGTTGACGTTCCTAATGTTTCGATATTGTATCAGGAGGAAATACGCAAGGAGGAGACCAGTCACATGGATTCTGTAAGCCCTAAGGGCGAACAAACTCAGTTTTTGATATTGGACAAACTTTTGATGTTGTGTCTAATGATCTTAATCTTTGTGATAGAATATCGGAACTCATTATGGAAGCTCTAAGTACTTCAATCAAGCCATTGGTATCAAGATTCAAAGTTATGCAAGGCTCATTTATCAAGATTAAAGATTGAAGACTTAGGTTTGGTTAGAATAAGCTTAGTCTTTATAAGTCGTTATCTTATAAGCTCTAACCATTGCTCTCATGAACATAAGCTCTACACTCAAGTCTTGCATGTTTTCATAAACACGTTTTCAAAAGGCTAAAGTTTCAAAAGGATTCTTATTTCCAAAAGCCTTTGAATTCAAAGTATAAGTCTTTCAAAATGGTTTTCCAAATGTTCTTACTTGTTACCTTTTGGGAAAACCTTTTAGACTTCAAAAGATTTCAAAACGTGTGAAAAATCAACATCTCTCATACTCAGGAAGTTCGTTCAACCGAGCTCAAGCTCGGATCAACCGAACAGAAACAGAGAGGTTTGATGGTTTGCTTCGGTCGACCTTTTGGCATGTTCGGTCGACCTAAGGGTCTTGGTCGGTCGACCGACCTAGCTTCGGCTCAACCGAGGTGACTTAGGGTCATCCGAAGTCTTTTGAACGGTCAACCGAACTCTGTAAAAACTAGCCGTTTTTTGAACGTTAAAGAGTCGTTTTTCAGCATATTTTGAAATGTATAAATACTCCAAAGCTAGAGAATGACTCTAAGGCTTGTACATACAATTTACATTGATTTGTTATCAAGTCTAAACACTCACAAAGTAAATGCTCTTCATTTCTATGATCTAAATCATTCAAGAGCAATCTTTCTAAAGCAAGACAAAGAGTGAACTTCATATGTTCAAAGAGCTTATAATTCTTGTACTTCAAAGGTATTAATCTTTCACTTAGAAGAGTGAACAACCTTGTTCCTTAACTTTCTTAATTCCCTTTCTAAGTGATTGGGTTATTGTTGTAAAAGTCCTACTTTGTGTGGACAAATTGTAAAGTCCTACTTTGTGTGGGCAAATTGTTAAGTCCTACTTTGTGTGGGCAATCAAGCTCTTAGTGAGTTTTTCTTGTGTGGTTGTGTTGTAAAACTCTTAGTGAGTTAGCCACAAGTGTAAACATTCTTCTTAGTGAAGTTGTTTAAAATCCTTGGGTGCGGCTCAAGGTAGTGGATGTAGATTCTGAGTGAGTCGAACCACTATAAATCCTTTGTCTTGTTGTTGGGTTTTTGCATTGCTTTTATTCATCTTGCTCAAACTTACACTAGCATTGCAAAGAATAGAAAAAGTTTCCAAGATTGATTAAAACCCAATTCACCCCCCCCCCCCCCCTCTTGTGTTTTACAGATTCAACTGTTACGGAAGTTGGTCAACTTGCACACCAGTCAGGGGAAATCGAAGTTGTACTTGTGGCCGGTACGGGCCGTGGTAATGAAGATGATGATGATGATGAAATTATGTTTGGTGATGATTTAGAATGATTAAAAATAGAATTATTAATTTGGTTATGTATTTGTTGTTGTGCTTTAATTGTTAACTTTCCTTTATTAATCCATTTTTTCATGCATACAAGAATCTCTTTCTCGCTTCACACTAAGAAGCCACTTGAACAATGCAAATTAAAGTTGAACAACTAGCTTCTTGGAATTCCACATATTGAAGGTGAGTAATATTTGTTGGTTTATTTTTTAGTACTTTATTACCATAAATTAATTGTCGTATTGAATAACTTTTTAACATAATTCAAAGTGGTAATTTTATTGCCATAAAATAATTTGATTCTTGAATTTTCAGATTTCAACTCATGCATTTCCAAAGATATACACATAAATGACATCAAGGAGTATATGAGAAGTGTAAACTTTGATTGTGAGTGTTGTGATGTAAAGAAGTGCACACTTTGATTGTGAGTGTTGTAATTCAAAGTGTGCACTTTGATTGTGACTGTTGTAATGTAAATGAGAAGTGTAAAGTTGTGTTTTTAGTAAGATAATTGATAATGTAATGTTATTTTTGGGTTTTATTGATTATGTTTGCTATTTGGGATCTTATTAATATTGTTTCTGGTTCGTATTGTTGTTTTTTATAATTGGATTTAATTAAATTTCAGATTTATTTTTTTAAATTAAAAAACATTTAGCAACGGAATAGTGACTGATCAATCGATTTCTATGGCAGCCGTCGCTAATCGGTCGCTAAGAAGTCCAAGTCAAACGTCAACAATGTTGACCATTCGGTCGGTATTCCGTCGCTATATGACGACCCAATAATCGGTTGCTAAACAATCCGTCGGTATTCGGTCGTTAACGAGTCAAAGTCAAGTCAACAATGTTGACCAATCGGTCGGTATTCCGTCGCTATATGGCGACCCAATAATCGATCGCTATAGAATCCGTCGGTATTCGGTCATTACTAAGTCAAAGTCAAAAGTCAGCAATGTTGAATGTTTAGTCGGTAATCCGTCGCTATATTGCGACCCAATGATCGGTCGCTAAATATTCTGTCGGTGGTCGGTCGTTAATTTGCTTAGCGACAAAAAATATACGACCACGTGATTCGGTCGTTAATCGGTCGCTAAACTAAGATTAGCGACGGATTTGTCCATCCCTGTTACACTTGTTTCTTGTAGATTGTCATATAGTGAGAAAGAAACTGCAAAATGGTGTGCTGAAACCTATGCATATATCAACTTATTACCAATTTGCAGACTTGTTCACCAAACCTTTATCTACAGAAAGGTTCAGATTTCTTGTTGAGAAATAGGGACTTCTTTATTTGTATGGAGTTCCAGCTTATTGGGGGGGGTGTTAAACTTGAAGGATAAAGAAGAAAAAATGCTGACACTCAAGCTGGAAAAGGATTAGGACAGATCAAAGAAGAATGAAAAAGCAGCTTCAGGCTTTGCAGCTTTGCTGCAGTGTAGATATTGTACATATAAGATAGATAGTTAGTTGGTAATTGAGATTAGTTAGCTAATTAGTTAGAGTTAGTTAAACTGTAGTTAGCTAGTTAGTTAGACTGCTATTTATGGCAATTGCCAGCTGTACAAAAGGGCGTTAACTTTCCCTTTCAATTGTATAAATATCTAGCTTTAGATATTTTCTCATTCAATGAAAAATTCCCAGAAAATTCCAGAAACTTTCTCTCTCTGATTTTTCCTTTCTTTCCTTTTGCATTCAATTTCAACAGCCTTCATTGAAAAAAACACTTGAAAGAATAATCACTAGACTTAAAAGTCATTCAAGGACATGAAAGATTAATCGCAGGACTTGATCAGTCAATAAAATAATTTTGAATTTTCTAATTAGTTTAAAATATTTTGATTGGTAGAAGGATATTTTATCCATTAAATTAAAAGTAAGCATGACATATTTGTCTTATTCAAATAAAATTATATATTTTAATAATTTTAACGGTTTTTTATTTTTCCTATTCTAATTTTTTATTTTTTTACAAATTATTAAAGATCCCATTTTTAAAGTGTATGAAGAATTTGGAATTTGACAATATTATAAATAGAGGGGTTGAGCATTTTTTTTTAATTGAATGAATTAGTTGAGTTACTTTTTAGTCCATTAAATTGAGTGACAAATTCTATTTGCTTTTCATTTTTTTCATTATAACAGTTAGTTTTTTTAAAAGAAAATTAGTTCACCGAACCATTTAATTTTCTGTTGAACTCGCAGGCGAGTCTTCTCGCTAATTTTTTTTTTCATTAAAATATTCAGAAATAAATCTTAGTTGATCATTCCATTTACTTAATAACGTATCATCATCTGAGTTGGAATTTTCCCAATGAATTGAGAGGCGAACTTTATTGCTTTTCGGATGGTTCATTAACCTATTCAAATTATATTATTTATTTTAATATTTTTAATGGTGTTTTATTTTTCATATTCTAATTTATCTTTTTCTTTTTCAATATTATTCAAGATCCCACATTGAAAGTGTATGAAGTTTTTAGAATTTGACAACATTATAAATAAAGAGGGTTGTCATTATTTTTAATTGAATGAATTGGTTGAGTTGTTTTTTGTCCATTAAATTGAGTGTCAAATTCAATTTTCTTTTCATTCAAACAACCAGTTTTTCAAAGAAAATTAGTGCAACGAACCATTTAGTTTCCTGTTGTACTTGCAAGCGATGCTCACTAAACATTTTCCATTAAAAGAATCAAATTTTTAAAAAATAAAATTTAGTTGATCAAACATTTAATTCATATCGTATCATTAACTGAGTTGGAATTTGCCAAATGAATTAGAAAGACGGACTTTATTTGCTTTTTAGAAGGTTAATATTAGACTTATTCAAATTCGATTGTATAACATTTAATTCGTATCGTATCATTAACTGAGTTGGAATTTGCCCAATGAATTGGAAAGACGGACTTTATTTGCTTTTTAGACGGTTAATATTAGACTTATTCAAATTCGATTATATATTTTAGTATTTTTATTGGTATTTTATTTTTTCTATTCTAATTTTTTATTTTTTATTTTTTCAATAATATTCAAAATCCGACGTCGAAAGTGTATGAAGTTTTTGGAATTTGATAATATTATAAATAGAGGGGTTGAGCATGATTTTTAATTGAATGAATTGGCTGAGTTGCTTTTTAGTCCATTAAATTGAGTGTTAAATTCTATTTGTTTTTATTTTTTTTCATTCCTACAGTCAAATTTTTTTTTTTTAAAGAAAATTAGTTCACTGAAACATTTAGGTTTCTGTTGAATCTGCAGGCGCTGCTCACTACACTTTTTTCATTAAAAGAGTCAAAAATTTAAAAGACAAATTGTAGTTGTTCGAGCAATTTAATTCTTATCGTATTACTAACTAGGTTGAAATTTGTCCCATGAATTGGAGATGCGGATTTTATTTGCTTTTCGGATGATTCATATTCAAATTAAGGTATATATTTTAATGTTTTTAATTGTTTTTATTTTTCCCATTCTAAATTTTATTTTTATTTTTTTTCAATATTATTCAAGACCCCACATCGAAAGTGTATGCAATTTTTTAAATTTGACAACATTATAAATAAAGGGTTTGAGTATGGTTTTTATTTGAATTAATTTGTTGAGTTGTTTTTTAGTCCCTAAAATTTGGTGACAAATCTAATTTGCTTTTCAATTTTTTCATTCCAACGGTCAAAGTTTTTTTCAAAGAAAATTGGTTCAAATCTATTAGTCATGTTAATATTGTAAGTTAAAATCTATATAATTACAAAAATAATTAGGGCACCCTAATCAAACACTCATTTCGTCCAAAATTATCAGTTCACTTTGTATTTTTCATGAGAATTAAGGTTAATCAAATTTTATAGTAAAATACATTACATTTTCTTTTAGCAATCCTATTGGTTTATACCTAAAATCTTGAATCACCATAGCAAAATGGAGAAATTCTGACAATTCCCCTTGTGATGAGGGATTTTGGATTCAGTGCAGAACATGTATTCTTTCAGTACATGCTGAACAGTAATGTCATTTACGTTAACAAGACTTTGTAATAAAGAAATTGATCAGTAAAGATTATCGCAGAAGGACACAAGTAAAAACAAACATAGATTATGCAGTCTAACATATTCCATAATCCATGTATCTTTCTCATGTCGGAATGACTTATCAAACCCTACTCCGACCTGGTTGGGTTGGGTATGGAATGATCTTATAACCATGGCATCAACTCGATCATCAGATTATTATAAGTTAATAACCTTAGCCTATTCCCACAGGAGACATTTTAATAACAACAGTTATTTGTAGAGTCGACACTCAATAGTCCGTATACATCTCTATGTAGACAACTTTTGACAAGAAAGATTTCAACAAAAGTTACCCGTTTCTAGATTTAATGAGATAGAAAATTGTATTGGAAATTTTCCCTCTTCTTCCTGATTCTTGATTAGCCTGGTGCTCAGACTGGAAATCAAAAGACCACGAAAGCTGGTTCTGATGACTATTAAACCAGCTGCTCATGAACTAATGATATTTCATACTAAAAAGACTCATCCGTCGTATAAATTTGAAAAGTATTCCGGGGATGCAAAATCCTAACTGGGTTCGAGAAACTCCAAACCTTTAGCTGAAGGCGCCAAGCAGTATTGAGAGAGACACTGAGCATCATAAAACTTACTCAAGTGCCTCATCCCGCCATCACAAGGAATTGTTACGATAGTGTGACCCGGACCAATATTTTGCGCCACTCTTAATGCTCCAACACAGTTCATAGCTGAAGAACTCCCAATGAAGAGACCACCATTCTTCAAAAGGTACCTGATGCATATTAGTAGGTATTGCAAAAAAATCCAACCTTAAGTAACCGAGACACTCCCGCTACAGTGCCTCCAGTACCAGCAGCTGCGACGAAAGCATCCAACTTGCCCGCAGTCTGTTCCCAAATCTCAGGCTCAGTACCCTCGTAGTGTGCCCTGAAATTAGCAAGATTCCCGAATTGATCTGCAAAGAAACCACCTTTGCAATCACTCGAAAAGATTTCACATTTCTGTCCTCCATCAGATGTGTAGACATTGATTGGATTGACACCTGTGTCCTCATCTTGGTCGTTTTTTTCTGTTCTTTGATGCTTCTTCATTTGCTTCCAGTGCCCTTCTCCTTGCAATATTAACATAGTGGTCTCTGTGTGTAATTGAATCTGGCCTCACCCTTTCAACAGTAGCACCAAGAGCTTCCAGTATTTGCGACTGAAACAGTCAGTATAAACAGCTAAAGCCAACAAAATTGAAGTCTTGTTGATACAAGGCATTCCATCAAGACAAAACAGAAGAAAAAGTTGATTGCAACGGGTCAGGATAGCAAGGATGGCAAGATTGACCTTAAAGTCCCATATGCTAATTCCAAAACAATATTACTTCGAACTTAATACAATTGGTAGTTTAAATGCATTTCCCATGAAAATCAAACACAAATGGTATTTGTTCAATACGATATATTGAAAACCTGATCAAAGTGCCTCCCATTTAAGCTTTAACCCTTGCAGATCCAAATCTTCCAAAATAAGATATATTTACAAATATAGCGAAATTAGCAAGAATCTGATTAACCAATATTCGATAGTACCTTCTCAACTGCAACATCGTCTGGGATAACGACATGGCATTTGCAACCATAAGCAGGAGCTACTGTTGCAAGACTAATGGCAGTGCTTCCAGCACTCCCTTGTGTGATAACTACACCTTGAGCTAGTGCTTCAGATTCCAAGGCCTATAAGAGAAAATGTCATAGAGAAGAACGAGATACTGTATATAAAAACTCGACCGATTAGGTATGTATAAATAGACTGATGCCGCATTTTAATAGCCCAGTTTAAATTGAAAGTCACTCTTCTAATTACCAATTGAAGTAGTCATCAATATGACATTAACTGTCACTTGTACATCTTTAATACTCTCATAACCTGTATTCATCGAATTTTCAATTTCCAATAAAGCTAAATCGGCATTTAACATTAGACTATAGCATTCCCAATAACATTCTTGATATGTACCAGAAATCAAACGTGGACACATAATAAAAAAAGAAGGGAGTATTTATTATTGATTCTTGAGATAGAAAATTGTATTGGAAATTTAATGAGATAGAAAATTGATAGAAAATTGTATTGGAAATTTTCCCTCTTCCTCCTGATTCTCGATTAGCCTAGGTGCTCATTCTGGAAATCAAAAGACCACGAAAGCTGGTTCTGATGACTATGAACTAAAGATATTGCATACTAAAAAGAATCATCCATCATATAGATTTGAAAAGCATTCCGGGGATGCAAATCCTAACTGAGTCTTGAAAGAGTATTACCTAAAAATGTGGTTCTTTCCTGATGTTTTTTTTTTTTCCTGATAAGGCCTTAATACATTATGACTTTCAAAGAGGGGAATTGGTAAAACGATTTGTTAGATTTCTATACCATACTTCTCCTTGTTATCTAAAGAAAAGCGGGGTGGGGTAAACTTTTGATGTGTCTGACATGTAACATCCAACTACCAAGGATAAAAACATTCAGATGAACATGTAAGAGGAACTAGAGAAACTACAAGTGCATAAAAGTAAAGGAGATTGATCATATAGTTACTCTATGGTATGTAAAATCAAGAATCTGAACAGAAATTTGAATCTTGGCAATGTACTACTTACTATCTCTATGCTTTCACCTAATTTGGATCATTACATTTGCATCATGAAAGCAATAGCTCTGTATCTTTTTGTATTCCCAGACTAGAATATAAATGGATGAATATATCACATTTCACTGCAAGGATATGAGTGTGTATGATTTCTTCTATTTATCTATTTAGTGTTAGAAAGTTCATTAACAGCCCTGCTTCTGGTTTGCTTTCATTTCTTTTCCTCTTCCGGTCCCATACGATATTTTGGCACTCTAATTTCGAGCATTGTTCCACCCTCGCCGGAGTATACTTCATGCTCGGCACCATCAAGAATTCGGGTATGAAGCTGGATTTCCCTTTTAAATTCTCCAGGAGGGCAGTGTTCTGGAGCAGGATCTGTCAGCTTAAAGGTCCTACCGTTCCTCCGGATGAAAGGCATTCAGGATTAGCTCACGGATGATATCTTCACAATGCCATGATTTAGGTTGTTACAGCAATCTACGTTTACTGTTTCAGGATCAACGAAAGGCAAGGTGACAATTATCAAGTATCCTTCGTCGTCTTCGTAAATGGTTTTTGCAGCTGTAACTGGACCATATACATTCCTCATCACCCCTGTGAACTCACTTATACAAGGTTGTTCAATAGGATGGATTTCTGCATCCGTCTCAACTTCGGCATAAGAAGTATCAAATTCCACAAGTATCTTCTTCAAATTTTCTACTTCATGCCAAAGCAGATAGTATATTCTCTTCAGCCGTTTATGTTTCTCCCCAATTTGGCTACGTCCGTCTCTGATTTGTTTCTCAATTACTTCACACCTTACACTGTCTTTTCCTTTGGAAGCGTGATTTTCCTTTCCAAATTCTTCGAACTCTTCTTTAGGGACTCCAAGATTTTATGAATTGCAACATGAGTCTCGTACTTCTCCTGATATTCCTTGAAGTAGTCTTTATGCTGAGAGGAACTCTGTATTGGTCCCTTAAGTTCGGGTTTCTCTTTGTCATACTTGATTTTACAATTTCCATATACCAAGTATTTTTTCTTCTTTTTGGGTCAGCACCTTAATTCCAAAGAATTTTATTTGCCTCACGTAGGAGGCGGGTGTCGAACTCCCGGGACCTCCAGTCGCAGGGTCAAGACTGCTTTCACTGCGCCACGCGCCTTCTGACCCATATACCAAGTATGACAAAGAGAAACCCGAACTTAAGGGACCAATATAGAGTTCCTCTCAGCATAAAGACAACTTCAATATCAGGAGAAGTACGAGGCTCATGTTGCAATTCATAAAATCTTGGAGTCCCTCGAGGAAGAGCTCGAAGAATATGGAAAGGAAAATCACGCTTCCAAAGGAAAAGACAGTGTAAGGTGTGAAGAAATTGAGAAATAAATCAGAGAGGAACTCTCTTTGTCACTAACTAAAGCCTATGACTCCATTAAAATTTATCAAACCAAAATCAAGATTCATCAAAAGCCAATGACTCTGCTTTCTTACAGTGTAAGAAGATTGTCCATCCCAAATGTCTGAAATGCGAATTTTGCAACTCTCGCAAGCCCAGAAATGACTGATTTTTGTTCTTTGATAATTTTCCATAACTTCTCAATGAAAATTACCAGCAGAAGCTTTCAACCACAGGACAAATAAATTTCCAGAAAAGCAAAATTAATTCTTGAACTCCAAGAATGGAAGGGGAGAATGCGGAATGTGGTTCTTGAGGTTTCTTGATTGTGAGGTGAATTTAGGGGTTCTGATTTCGATGAAGTCCCATTGGGGATTAATAGATGAATTTTAAGAGCTGAGGGAGATAGAGAACTTTCTGTTTTCAATTGTGAAGTTTTAGGCGGGCTTCTTCTAACTGCCATAACGGCAATCAGACTTGCAACACCCAACCGATTTGGTCCTGCAATTTTTATATTTTATCTTTTTTTTTTTCTATTAATAAAATGAACTGATTTTTTTGGCATTAGTTAAGCAATTTTGATGGAAAATAATAATGGGTTTCTTAGTTTTTCTTAGATAAGTGCTGGCAAATTAATTTTCTGCATCTAGAGGATGGGTACTGTAAAGCATGGAACTTTATCCTAGCGTTGAAATGGATGTTACAATGGGCTTAGTCATGCTTCGAAGCAACTCATTGATGCATCTGCAGGAGGTACCACAGATCTTAAAACCCCAGAAGAGTTACGTGATTTAATTGAAAGTATTGCTACAAATAACTGTAAGTGGGGAACTGCAAGACAAAAGTTGAGAACTTATGGACTAATGAATGTAGATGCAGTGACTGCACTTGAAGCTAAGGTAGATGCTCTTACTAAGAAAATGAAGAGTATGAAATATGTGTCTCAACAATCTTAAGTGATGAGTTGTGATTTCTGTGGTGGTGACCATCTCAATCATGAATGTCAATCTCCTGAAACTGTCAATTATGTTAGAGAGAGACAACATAGAGATCCTTATAGCAATACCTATAATCCTGGTTGGAAGGCTCATCCAAACCTCTCTTGGAGAACTCAACAACCACAACCCAATTCTCTTTCTCCACCTGGATTTAAACAATCTAGACCTCAACCTCCACAAGTTCCTGCAGAGCCAGTTAAGCCTACTATGGAGGAATTGATGACTAAGTTTATTTCTACTTCGGAGGAAAGATTCCAAATGGCAGATGCGTCCATAAGAAATCAAGGTGCTTCAATTCAAAATTTGGAAAAGCAGATTGGGCAAATTGCTAAAATTTTATCTGAGAGAAAATTTGGTTCTCTGCTTGGAAATACATAATCAAACCCGCGAGAGCATGTTAATGTTGTTATTTCAACGAGCGGTACTAATTTGAAGGTAGTGGAGCCAATGAACTGTGTAAAATAAGAAGGAGACTTTAGAATACAAGCCAAGGATTCCATATCTTCAACGTCTTGTGAAGAAAGATGGTCAATCAAGTAAGTATTCTGCACCACCAACCCAATTGTTTCATAATATTCATTCTCTTTCAACTTCTGTGCATATTTCCAATCTTACTAAGTCTTTGACGGACACTCAATCAAACGAGAAAGAGCAAAAACTGATATTGGATGCGGAGCGTTCACCAATCTTGGAGAACAAAGACAAGCTACCTCAGAAACTCAATGATCCAGGGAGTTTTACTATTCCTTGTCAAATTGGTAGTTTATCTATTAATAATGCATTAGCAGATTTAGGTGCTAGTGTGAATATGATGATGCCCTATAATTTGTTCAAAAATTTAGGCTTGGGAGGTTTGAAATCCACAATTATGAATATCCAATTGCTTGATAAATTTTTACAATGTCCAATGGGAGTAAAAGAAGACGTTCTTGTTAAAATTGATAAATTTACTTTTCCTGTATATTTTGGTGTTGTGGATATGTAAGATGTTGGTATACCTTTAATTTTAGGAAGACCTTTTCTAGCTACGGCTAGGGCCAACATAGATGTTTATAGAGGAAAATTAACTCTTGGAGTTCGAGATGAAAATGTTGTCTTTACAATTCCAAAGCACTTTGAGAAATCTTCAGAAAAAAATGCTACTGCATTCGGCATTCAAGTTGTGGAATCTAATATTTTGATTTTGTGCAGAAAAGCTTGATCAAGGAACCCTCCAAAACCGTTTCAATCAAAAGAAGAAAATTCTTGTAAGAAGAAAAAGGTCAAAATTAGACAAGTTAATTTGTCATCTCCTAAGAAGTTGTTAAGAGCTAAAGAGGATCAAGTGATGCATTTTCCTCACGATTTTACAAAAGGAGCACAATTTCAATATGATAATTTTGTTTCTCGTCAACCTCCTTGAAGAACCCAAGAAAAAGGTAGTCAAGCTCGAAACTATAAACGAGAACTAAATTTTTTACCCTTTGTACATATGTCGAGTGTGTTTCCATCTTCGTTACAAAAAAAAATTAGGCTTTTTTTCAAGTCGATTCAAAAAAAATTAGGGACTTTTGGACAGAAACATTCTTGCACAGGAGTTTTGCAAATATTCTGCATAGGTAGTTAACTCCCTTTTTCCAAATTTTTATTTAAAAAAAAACTTTTAAGGAATTTTGCAAATATCCTGCACAGGCAGTTCACTCTCTTTTTCCGAATTTTTATTTTTCAAAAAAATAAAATAAAATTTTTTTGAGGGAACATTGAACAGAAAAATGCCTGCACAGAAACATTACAAAAGCCTGCGCAGGAAATTTGGCCCCAAATTCAATTTTTCATTCTTTTTATTTTTTATTTTTTTTAATAAGTGTACCATTCTGACAAAAACACCACCCACACCCAATCCCTACCCTTTTCTCTTCTACGACAAGACCTGCGTATGCCTTTTCCTTTTTCCTCATTATTTTTTTTTTCTCTTTTCCTTTTCTCTGTTCACCCTCGCTCCCAAAATGCCCCAATCCTTTATCTTTTTCAATACACCAATCTCCCACTCATACCAACCATCACCCTTCTAATTTCATCTTGCTTCCTAATTTCAATTTAATTTTAATTTTAATTTTAATTTTAATTTTTTTTCTTTTATTATTTTCCCCAAACCCTAATATTTCAAAAAATAAAAAAAATACCCAATCACAAATTGAGCAGCGGTTATGCGAGGCACCGCCACCGACATCCGACAACGCTTGGAGACTATCTACTTTCTCTTCCAATTGGTGGTCAGGACCGAGGGGAGTATTTCTATCCTTTATTTACTCTATTTTATTCTTTTTTTATTATTATTATTCTCTTTGCAACAATGAGGATATGCTGTACTCTTAAGTGGGGGGTGGACTATTTTCTTGTTTCTATATGTTTAGATGTTTTATTAGTTTAGTTTTTGTTTTCTTTATTTAAAAAAAAAAAATATACCAAAAAATATGTGCTTTCCCTCATTAAATCATTCTCCTATAAGTTTTTGTGATAATTTTTTACTCGCTTTTCTTCGAATGCTCTATTAAGTAAGTTGACATAAAATTGCATGTGAATTCGTTGTGATCGAGAGAACTTGAGACATTTTTGTGATAAAATGAATTTTGGTTGCCTAATAAACTGGGTTTAAAAAAGCGCGGCTAGGCGCAAGGCGACGTGAGGTGAGGCGTGTCCACGAGGCGAGCCTGAGGCGGCCGAGGCGATTCGCAGCGAGCTCCAGGTACGTTTCTCTTCATTCTGGTTCTCTTCCTCCTCCTTCTGGTTCTCTTTTTTTCTAGTTCTCTTCCTTCTCCGACTAATGATTTCTTTAGATAAAAAATTTATTTTTTTATTTTTAACTCCTTATGATGGGACCATTGATATGCAGCCTTTTGATGTTTCCTTTTTTCTTTTTCTTTTTTTTTACCCATGTAATAGTTATTTTTTATTTTTCTTTAAAAAAAGTATGTTGACCAAACCCCTCTTAAAAAAAAAAATTAAAAACAACTATTTCAAAATAAAAACAAAATTTCACCATACAAAAAGTTGTCATCTCTCTTCTCTTCTCTATTTTTTTCTAATCTCTTCACCCATACCTTGTTCTGAATCAAGATTCATCACCATCTCCAATATATAAGAATTTTTGTAAAGAATTTTGCCTCGCGTCCATGAGGCGCACCTCGAACGTTCGCCTCACGCCTCATCGCCTTGGACCCTCATCGCCTCGGAGCGCCTCTCGCCTTTTAAAACTAAGCTAATAAACTCTTGACTAAAATTTTGTAGATAAGTTTAATTTTTGGAATGTATGGTTGAGCACAACTAAGAACTTCTCTCCCGATATTCTTGTGTCCAAGCTTCAAACTTAGTACTTTTTGACTTGGGGATGATATTGGCAGTTTTTGACTCGTTTGTGCCTTTCTTGCCTACCCGATCACATTAAATTTCTTAGTTCCCTATTTTTAGCCTCAGAAAGGTGCATTTTGGTGGAATTTTATTTGGAGATTTGGAATGAATGGTAGAGGAATGCACCTTTAACTAGTCTGCTCATTGTTGACTACAATCACTTTATCTTTGTGAGAGTACTGCATATAGGAATTGGCATGATATTGATGGGGATTGAATGTACTGAAATGTGTTTAAAAGAAGAATGGAAGAGGAATAGAGAATTTTGTGTCGGAATATTTATACTAGTCTTTTGAAAAATTGATTTGATTGGGATGTCATTTCTTTGACTCCGGTCTCAGTGGTATGAGAAGTAAGACAATTTTAAAAAGCCTAAGTTATTATTTGTGGCCATGAACAAGGATTGCGGAAGCCAAAGTATATTGAGATAGCCTTTAGTCAACATTGATGTATTTATTTTGGAAAAAAAAAATGAAAAAAAAGTGAAAAAAAAAAATTACATTATTGTATTTGTTTCTATTGATTAAAGGCATATTCGTCATTCTGTTGATTCACTAATGGACTCGATCGGCCATGTACTTGAAGTTCTTATCTTGAAAGGTATATTAGTCATGATGGTTGATTTGAATTTTTGAACTATTGATTAGCGTTATTGATAGTATGGTATGGAATGAAATGTATGATGAAATAGAGAGTTGAAGTTGATGGTAGATTTGAACAAGTTCTTCTTTGGAATCAATGCGACCTCCATGAAGTTTTTGGTAATACATAAAGTGGGGGGTTGTTTTTGTTCTATGAAGTGGATAAGGAATCATATTAAAGAAGGTCCAATGCTTACTCTCACGACTTTGTATATCCTATCTTTCGTTTGTTAGCCCCATACTAAAGCCTACGTTATAAGCTGAGAAGTCTTTTTGGACTCAAGTTGGTGCACTATGTTCCATTAGTGAGCTACATTAGTGAAGGGTATCGAGTTTCAAGTCCACGGTTGTGCTAGGTTTGGGTTTGAGGAAAAAGTTTCTTATCTACTTTAATCTTTTTCCAAGTGTTTACTTAGTAACTTGTTTTATAAAACTGTTCCATGCCTTTCTTGAGTTCTCCATATTCCGAAGCAGTGAAAATTCCAAGAATGAAGCTTTAATGTTTTTCAACAGTTTAAAGTTCCTACCTTTGAGTTGATTAATTGAAATTTATTTCGTAATTAAAATCCCAAATATGCATTAAGATTTATGAATTCCCTTATTAGGTTTGACCCTGATTCCGAAGATTTATGTAAATTCTATTTCTAGAAAACCATGCAACTCTTTTTGTTATGCGATGATCTATTCAAATTCTTCCTTTTTCAATTCCAAATAAGAAATCAAAGATGAATTAATACTCTAGAAAATTAATCCAACACAATGAAAACGCATAATAAACATCAAAATATGGTTCAATATGAATTAATCACAACCCCAAAATTCAATACATATTACATAGATATAAGTCTAGGGTTCATCTCATTCAAGTAATATAAATTTAGCTACTCATAACGCTAGAATTAATAAAAGAATTTATTGAAAGCGATAAAGAAAGAAAACTCATTCTCATAAAAGATTCAATCTTCAAGCTTGTCTCCGTCTTCAAACTGTGGATGATGGCGAGTTTCCTCTTGTAGAACTTGGTTCAAGAGAACCTCCAATAATTCTCTCACAATCACTCTAGGTCTAGAATAAAAATGGTAATATATGAATGTCTGATCTGTAATGTCTTCAAGGGGTATTTATAATGTTCGAACTCCTATAGCTTTAGGGAAAATACCATAGAAGTTGAAGGGAATTAGGAGTCTAAATAGGAAAGTCCCAATAAAAATATAATAGTAAAGTGCCAAAGAATCTTCATGGTTGACCAATTTCCAGTGTTGACCCCAGTTGACATTATTTTACCATCTTTGACCAGAAGACAACTTTTCAGATTTTGCAATTAAGTCCCACAGCTTTCCAGTGAAGTCCCAGATTTGCAATTAAGTCCTCGAAACATCATAAAAGCTCAATAAGCACCCTACAACCATTAAAACACAAAGTAGTGAGGAATATACCATTATAAGCTCAAAACTCGACACAAAAATACATTTACAAGCACAAAGTCACTACAAAACTAAAGGAATATATCGATGAATTTACGAGTTATCAATGACCAAGTTTGGAAAAACTCGTGTGCAACGCTTTTGTTTAAACCCCGATGCTCTTTTTTTCATCAACCATGTGGTTGAAATGGCGTACCTGCTTCTTTCCTTAGAATTAGAGGTCGTGGTAATGAAATTTCTGCAAGCTATGAAACTTAAGAATTTATATATGGGGAGAAAAATCATCAGTTGCAGTTTTTGTGTTATAATCTCACCAAGTTTTTTGAAAAAGTTGTAAAGGATTTGGGTTACTCAGAGGTTCAATCAGTTGTTCTCAATCCGAATCCACTATGTAAAATGAATGAAATATTGGAGACAGTTGAAGTCATTCCATAAACTCCAATTGTGGTCTTAGCTGATTCTTCATCTTCATCTTCTTCGGATTCGGATTCGAAATCATCTGATTCTTCAAGCTCTGATGATTCTGTTCATTACAATCTCTTCCCTCTTGTCAATGGTGATAACTCAATTTGTTTATCTATTTAAGTTTCAGGTTCCTCTTTGCTGTTCTTGCCTGATGATGTTGCCTTCCGTTGCTGCCTGCTTTCCGTTGTTGCATGCCTGAATGCTTTTTTTTTTTTTTAATATTATATGTTATGTTTCTGAAGTTAATTTTGTGTTTTTTTTAATTATTGATGTGTCTAGTATTTGAATTTTAATTTCTAATTAATATGAATGAATTCTATTTTGAAGTTTTATTATATTAAAATAAGTTCTATATTTACTCAAAAAATACTCATATGCGAACATAACAACCTATCTTTGACCGGTAATGGCAGCAGCCACGACCCTAGTGGGGAGGCGTGGCCATATAAATCCTTTGCTAATCATGTAAAGCAAGCATCACCAACCGCCATAGTACCCACGAAAGCTTTGGGCACATTCAAAGAGGAGCCGTCCCTCACGATCGAGAAGGAAGAATTGTCGATTTTAGAAGCGCCATGGAAGATTTCCCTTGTTGAGAAGTTCTCCCGCCGAGCACCGCTAGTCGATGCCCTCCGTAAGGAAATTTCAAAACTTTAGTTCAAGGGTCCTTTCTGGATCGGATGGCTCGATCATCTCCATTGATGAAGAACCTTGACAATTGGATTTATAAAGATTCAACACAAAAAGGAAAAGAAGGATCTTTCTCTATCTTGAACTTAGTTTGTATGCCTTACTAAAACCTCTAAGCAGCGATAAGCACTTGACTACCTGGGTAGAAGAACACTAGATGGATGATGAAAAACCTCAAGGGAACTAGCTTGTTGATTAGTAATAATGAAAGGAAGTTCTAAAATGAAATTCAATTCACAAAGTATAAAAGGAATAAACCTCACAATATTACGACCCGGCTAGGGTGCTAAACCCAACAAACAATTTAATAGCCATATGATTGATTAGCTTGAGATCCAAAGGCCAGGAAAGGCGCAGAAGGCAAAAAAAAAACGTAACACCTAATCAGAAGACAAAGAAAAGTTGAAACCCTTCTGCATCGTCTTCCTCCACGATCTCCATTTCCTTTAATGGCGATTATCCACGTTCACCACGAAATCAACCATTCACATTCCTCAATAACTATTACCTACTAACGTCCGCACAAGTTCACCACCATTAATCAATCAAAGAATTTTCGAATCATATAAAAAGAAGAATGAACACGAATTTGAGTAAAAAATTGCAAAACCTAGAAAGAATAAAATGATTTTCCCATATCATAATAGTTATTCTTATATTGATCCATAATTATGGAATAAAAAACCAAATTGTTCAAGTATCCACTGGTTTTAAACATATTGTAGATATTAACAATCAAATCATGAAGAAAAAATCTGCCTACAAAAACAAATTAGATAGGCTTAAAATGTCTATTTTTTCATTCACTGAGATAAAATTATCTCAAATGTCTGGGGATACGTGCATATTTTTTGCCGAAAACTACAACACGGATGAAAAATGTATACTCCTCTCTGGTGAACGTAAGCTGTATATTACAGCAACGGATATTGAGAGTGTATATGGGGTAAAAAATAAGGGGAAAACACTGAACGTAGACTCACTGCCCGATGCACCATGGGCTAAGGAATACTCTGCAAATAGCTATAATGTAAAGATTAGCAAAAAAGCTTACATGAATGAGAAACTAATAAAAGCTCTGTTGGAACAAGATGGAATAGAAGCTGATGACAAATGGTGTGTCTTCTACATCTTGTTCGTAATGTCTACTACGATGTTGGCGAATACTGTCGAAAGCATGAACATGAGGTATGCAATGCTATTTGAGCCGTTGACAGATGCAAGAAAAATTAATTGGGTAGAGTATTTTGCAGCAGTGATGTACCAACGACTGGAAACAAATAAAATAAAATGGCTTCAGAACAGAACAATGTAAAAGTTGTTGGAAATATGCATTTCATGATGGTATGTCCTGTTTACAGGTTTTATAATCGTGAATAATAGCTATGTATATTCTTAATAGCTATAGTGGATATAGTTTACTGTTTTGAATTAGTATAATGATTGAAACTGTGCTGCATAATTTGTATAATTTAGGTAAATAACTATAACATATTATAATAATAGATATAACACATGTAGATAATAACTATTAGAAGTGGTGGCAAGTAGTAATGAAAACTATATTGGTAAGTTGCAGCTTATATAGCTACTATGCTAGATGTTAGAAGAATAAAACATTACAAATTTTAGGTAAATAACTGTAGTAGCTATTGGTCATGTACATAATATCTATGCGTTGATATTACAGTTTTTTATTCTTTTATATTGTTGAACAGTTTTATATTGTTTTGTAACACCTTATAATCTCCTTAAAACATATTCATTATATTGACTACGGGACCGGCCAACACAAATAAGGACTTACGACAAGATCAAAATACTGGACAATAAAAATGTCTTGGTTAAAATGCAAAGCATTCGGGAGATTGGGTTCTCAAATATGGATGAGGGAATTTATGTAAGTGAGGATAAGGAAGATGGAGCAAACACTAATGAACCTGTTCCCAAAAAAAGAGAGGAAAACCTCTTCTATACAACAACCAAAGGGTAAAGCTATGTCCACAAGAACCGTACTCAGGAAGAATTATATAACCTGGAAAAGAAATACGAGAACACGCTAAATCGTATAAAAGGAAAGATAATTTCATTGAAGGACCAAGAAGAAATAGAACCACCATCATAAACATCCATTGTTATAGAAAGATTGGACAACCCAATAACAATTACCTATTCAAGAAGAATGAGAGCGGTGCCAGTAGAAGATCAACAAGAAAACGCCAATTGAGGAAGCAACTGAGGTATGAGCAAAATAACTATATATTATATTAATAATAGCTGTATTATACTTGTCTTATAACTATTATTGATTTCAAACATCTTTATTTTCGAATATGTCTTTTACATACTGTTTTGTTTGTAAAAAAAAAAAAATGTTCTGTATTATATTATATTGAACTTGAAGTTGAAGAACGCAAAACAACACAAAAGGTAAAAACCTCAAAGGGAAGAGAGAGAGGGAACCCAAAGGGGACAGGAAAGGAAAAAACTTCATCGATTAAGAAAAACGAACAAGTAAATTACCCAATGTTGAGGATGCTGAAGGGATTCATGGGCGGAAATTCATTCCAAACACCCATGGATCCTCCCCTGAAGGATCCGCTCATATGAAACAATTCGAAAAATAGCAATAAAGAACTTACTTTCTTGGATTCAAGAAGCTACTTCTTGAATGGAGGATGACGTTTCTTGGATTGTTTGCTGCCACCAACATAATTCCCTTTGCGGAATGTCCCTCTACCGGTATCCACGCGACGAAACGGTCAGCGATTGCTAGCTCTTCGTCTTTCTGAGTTTCGGAATTATGAGAGAAAAGGGAGACCAAAAACTGAAATCCAATTTCAGAGAGTTGGTGATTTTTCGGCTGGAAAAATACGTGGGCTAGGGTTTCGGCCAAGAGAGCATTATATAAGGTATGAGAGTTTGTTCCCACAACTAACTCTCACATCCTCAACTCCTCTCGGTAGTGGGAGTCCTTAACTCCCACGTCCCCTAGACTTCTGCTGGTATTGGGAGTCTTTATCGGATAATAACTCCCACGTAATTCCAAACTTTATACTCGAAAATGCCCTTTATCTCTAATTCGAATAATAACACTTTATTATTCTCGTGAAAAGTGAATGTCAGATACAATGAACCTAGACACATTCTAGATTCATTGAATCTGGACATGAAGCTCGTTAGCTCATCTATGCGTGTGACCCTGTAGGTTCATCTCACAATGGCAATGAAAACACACTTAGTAGTAGTGTGAGTTCATAAATCACAAGCGGTCCCTAGCAGGACATTGTGACTACCCAAAGTGAATGAATATACAACGGAACCTAATATCAATCCACTATTTAATCCCTTTGTCTCACGATATCCTAATTAAGCATAAGGCATGGTGGTCGTCACCCTTATTAAGCTTAATTGTATTTATGCTCGATCTCCGTGTAGATCTGTTTCGACAAATAGCATTTGATAACCACTTTATCAAATACATTTGAGCACTGGCCATGCATTTAAACAGCTCTTTCCCTATCAAGGGGCCCATGGATATCTCTCTCTAATAATAGAGAGGGACAAATTCCTTACAATGTCTCTCACATTCAAGCTATGATAGGACACTACATCCGATCATCGGTCGTATTGATTACTCGTTACAAGTAACGTCCGATCGAGTCAAAACGTGGCTCCATTCATACTAGAATCAATGAAGACATAAGGTCTAAGGATTCTAAAATAGTATTGAAGAAGTAATACTTATGACTTAAGACCATGAAGTATTACTTTTCTGGCGGATCACGTCCAATACAATGTATCCCTATATATTGAATCTATGATGTGATTTGTATCCATTACACATGATCAGTAAAACAAGATCATCAATCAACAATCATACTAGTTTTATTTCATAGTAATTAAGCATTACATAAAACTAGGGACTTCTAGAATAGTAATTACATAAGCTAATGAGTTTTACTATCAAATCACACATTTAATAATCAAAAGCAAAATTAACTATTCAATTACATGCTCAAAAGATAATAAAACGCACAACATGTGCTAATGGTCCTAGGGCACTACTAACAGATGCGTTGGTTGAGTTTTCTTGGGGTGATGGAACCAAGAATATGGCATTCCTAAGGGATGGACTCATCACCCTAAACAGAAGAGACATGAGATCAATAAAAATCGGAGAAATAATGGAGAGTACGGTCATAGATGCTTATGCACACATGTTAAATAGTAAGGAAAGACGGGGGAAGACATTTAGACGCTTCTTCTTCACAACAACACTAGCAAGTGTTACAGCTGGTTCAAACTTGGGTAGTGGGGATATAATTGACTTCATTGATGATACGTTCTTCAAAACCCTACCTTACCTGCCTAGGAACAAAGAAGGAGAGCGATGGATACCATTTGAAGTTGAAATCGTAAGTTTCCTTTCCTAATATGTTATTTAACTATTCTTACAACTATTCAGTACTAAAGATATAATTATAAATTACGACTGTCATAGCTATTACAATATTGCATACCTATTTTAAAATTATTCACTAACATCTGTTCTATGTGTGAAATATATAGTTTTACATTTGTAAGCCCTAAGGGCGAACAAACTCAGTTTTTGATATTGGACAAACTTTTGATGTTGTGTCTAATGATCTTAATCTTTGTGATAGAATATCGGAGCTCATTATGGAAGCTCTAAGTACTTCAATCAAGCCATTGGTATCAAGATTCAAAGTTATACAAGGCTCATTTATCAAGATTGAAGATTGAAGACTTAGGTTTGGTTAGAATAAGCTTAGTCTTTATAAGTCGTTATCTTATAAGCTCTAACCATTGCTCTCATGAACATAAGTTCTACACTCTAGTCTTGCATGCACACAAACACGTTTTCAAAAGGCTTAGTTTTCGAAATGATTCTTAAATGTGTTTGTATCTTAAAAGCCTTTGTTTTTCTAAGTCTAAGTCCTTTAAAATGGTTTTCCAAGTGTTCTTACATGTTAACTTTTGGGAAAACCTTTTAGACTTCAAAAGATTTCAAAAAGTGTGAAAAATCAGCTCAGGGGTCGGATCATCCGAGCTTGCCTCGGATCAACCGAAGCAAGACAGTGAGTTGAACCATCTAGCTTCGGTCGACCAAGGCACTGGGTCGGTCGACCGAGTTGGGGATAGGTTGATCCGAAGTTTCTCTTCGGTCATCCGAGGTCTATGTTCGGTCAACCGAACTCTGCATTTTCTAGCCGTTATTTGACCGTTGGAGAGTCGATTTTTCAGCTATTTTGAAATATATAAATACTCAAAAGCTAGAGAATCATTCAAAGACTTGCACATATAATTTACATTGATTTCTTATCAAGTCTAAACACTCACAAAGTAAATGCTCTTCATTTCTATGATCTAAATCATTCAAGAGCAATCTTTCTAAAGCAAGACAAAGAGTGTGCTTCATATGTTCTAAAGAGCTTATCATTGTTGTACTTCAAAGGTAATATCTTTCACTTAGAAGAGTGAACAATCTTTGTATTAAACATTCTTACTCCCTTTCTTAGTGATTGGGTAATTGTTGTAAAAGTCCTACTTAGTGTGGGCAAACTCTTAGTGAGTTTTGTTTTGTGGTTGTTGTGTAAAACTCTTAGTGAGTTGTCCACAAGTGTAAAGTTCTTCTTAGTGAAGTTGTTAAAATCCTTGGGTGCGGCTCAAGGTAGTGGATGTAGATTCTAAGTGAATCGAACCACTATAAATCCTTTGTCTTGTTATTGGGTTTTACTTTGCTTTTAATCATCTTGCTCAAACTTACAATAGCATTGCTTAGAGATTCGAAAAAGTTTACAAGATTAGTTAAAACCCAATTCACCCCCCCTCTTGTGTTTTACAACATTCTAGTCTATAGCAATGATCACTACTAGATGATCACAATTGACATGAAAATGGGAAGACGGTGGTGTTTAAGCAGCTTGAATGTGGAAAATCATGTTATTGATACCAATTATAAACTGATTGCAGATGCTGTTTTTGCATTTCTTGAACCATTGATGAGAGATGCTTTACCAAATGAAAAGATACCTATGTTCCTGCCAAGTTTCGAGTGGGGCTCAGTACCAGAACAACAAAGCGACTGTTCTAACAGTTGTGGTGTCTTCTTAGTGAGAATGATGGAACACTGGGAAGGGCGCATCGCAGAAAATTGGTTTAAGATATTGCCGACCGCCAAATACGATGCTGCAACGCGTTGAAGCATTGCTTCGCAACTGATGAATCAGCCAAAGAACACAGTTCTAGCATTGAACAAACCTGTATCTTGTTGAAAATTGCAAGACTAATAGCCGTAATGTGTGACACTAATAGTTATAAGCTCCTACACTAATAACTATTACAAATGATAATTACAATTATCATCATTAACATTCTTGAAGTTTATTAACATAATAGTGATAAGCTACTACATTAATAGATATTATAAATGAAAATTACAATTGTCATCCTTAGCGTTCCTGAAGTTTATTAACATCTAAATAACTCTAAAATATTTATTATTTTCAGCCCCCAAGCCGGATCCGTCTAATCTGGTACAACATTTCCATCAGAAAATGTATGATGTCCGTCCTCACTTTTTCTGACCTAAAATTGAAAGAACAAACACAGCATCACAAACATATTAAATGTAAAAAATGTCAAATAATTAAAATCACAATAGTTATTATCCCTGTGATAACATTAACATAATTATTACAACTTGGAATTGAATCAAAACCACTAAGATTTTCCACCAAAATAACTATGGAATCAAAAACAGGAATTGATTGACTTGCAAGCAATTTGGTGAAGGAAATTGGTCGTTTCCAATAATCGATATTTCAATTATCCATTGAAGGAATCGAAAAAACTAGAAAAATTTCAAAAAAATAAGAAAATACTGAAAAAACTTAAAATTCAAAGAATTTAAGGGGGTTTTGGAGGAATTAAAGGTGAAAAATCTCATGATTCTGAGGTATAAAAAGGCATGATGCCAAAATTGGTTGAGAATTGCGAGATTTTCGGACCCAAAATGCGTTTGGGATTCCTCAAATTGCGTAATCTGAGCAAATTGCGGATTCTATGCTGGAATAGGAGCCTACTATGTTCAGATCCAGTGTGGCGCACATATACAACAAGCAGACAGCTTGATGGCCGCTAGATCTAAAAGACGCAGATCCAGCGGCCATATTGCCGTGCGGAACATGCTGAATTTGGCTCTCTTCAGAACTGTAGTCGCGGGCACAATATTATTATCAATAGTCTAAGTAACAATGAGACGAAATCTTTCTTTAAATAAAGGAAGATTTCGGTGTAAAAACCCTAACAAACTAAGTCCTAAATGGACTAGGAAATAAAGCAATTAGAAGTATAGTAAACTAACTAATACTTGCTATAAAATAAAAAACTATTTGGACCACATGTCCTTAATTTATGTGGCTAAAATAAAGTAAATAAAAGCTGAAAATTAATTAAAGTCTAAGATACACTTTAATGTACAAAATTCCTAAAATGCCCTTATCCACTTTGCATGTTGGAGCCGTGTGATTCTAGCTTCAAAGTGATGAGATGGACTGGTCTTTGATGAATAGAATCATGTAGAAGTATCATTGCTTCTTCCTTGGTTTGAACCTCTCGGATTAGTATAGATAAAGTTTGGTTCATTCTCGCACTTCGAGATCTTGTCATTGGACCGTGAATGCTGATCATTGGATCACTTGATCGAATAGCTTGTCCTAGGCATGTCCTCATCATTCCCTCCCTATTTTGAAGGATTTGTCCTCGAATCTTCATAATATGTATAAAAATCAAAGGGGGGATAAACCAGTAACATTAAAAGAAGCACTTACACCATACTCACCTCTTAGATCAATTTTGTAGGCATTGTTATTGATCTTGGAAACTACTTGAAACGGTCTATCTCCTTCAGGATGCAACTTGGTATTTCTTGCATTAGGAAACCTTTCCTTTCTTAGATGCACCAAAACCCAATCGCTGGGCTCAAAAGATATTGCTTTGTGGCCTTTATTGCCATTCTTTGCATAAGTTGCATTCTTCTTAGCTATTTGCTCACTTACTTCTTGATGTATCTTTTGATTAAATTCTTCCCTAGAATCTCCTTCAACATTTAAATACTCATCAACAGGTAAAAGGGTTAGATCTAAAGGGATTAGTGGATTAAAACCATACACAATTTCAAAAGGAGAATGATTTTTAGTAGAGTGAATAGTTCGATTTGAAAAAGTGCCCTTAAAAGAACACCTAAAGTTCTATTTGTTTCCTCAGTTTATGGATGACTTGATGTAGAAAAGAGTAGTTTATTCCCTAACTTTACCCACAAACTCTTCCAAAAATAGCTCAAAACCTTAACATCTCTATCACTTACAATGGTTCTTGGAACTCCATGAAGCCGAATGACCTCCTTCATGAACAATTCAGCCACATGACTTGCACAATTGGTTTTCCTATATGGAATAAAATGTGAAATCTTAGAAAATCTATCAACAACAACAAAAATTCTATCAATACCTCTTTGAGACCTAGGTAATCTAAGGATGAAATCCATTGAAACATCAATCCATGGGCCGGTGGGAATTGGCAAATCCATGTACAATACATGGGGCTTGTTTGTACTTTTGGCTTGTTTACATTTAAAGAAAAGTCAACGAATCTTTCTTACATCTCTTTTCATGTGTGGCCAATAAATTGTTCATGCAATATATCCAAAGTTTTAATAAACCCAAAGTGTCCCATTAGCCCTCCCGAATGTGCCTCCCTGACAGGTAATTCACGTAAAGAACAAGAAAGAATATACAATCGGTTTTCTTTAAAAAGAAACCCTTCATGCCGATAGAATTTTTGAAAAGATGAAGTACTACATGCTTGATAAATAGATGAAAAATTAGAATCATGCTCATATAAATCTTTAATATGTTCAAATCCAAGAAATTTAGTACTCATGAAGGCAATCAAAGTGTATCTCCTACACAATGCATCAACTACTATATTCTCTTTTCCGTTTTTATACTTGATAACATAAGGAAAAGTGTCAATAAAAGACCATTATGCACGTCTTTTGTTTAACTTACCTTGCCCCTTTAAGTATTTTATGGACTCATGATCCATGTGAACTACAAACTCTTTAGGCAAAAGGTAGTGTTGCCAAGTTTCCAAATCTCTCACAATAGCATACAACACCTTGTCATAAGTTGGATAGTTAAGCGAAGCTCCACTCAATTTCTCACTAAAATAAGCCAAGGGGTGGTTATTTTGTTTTAGGAGAGCCCCAATACCTATTCCTGACGCATCACATTCAACTTCAAAAGTTTGATCAAAATTAGGCAAAGAAAGTATAGAAGAATAAGTAAGGAATGACTTAACCTTGTCAAAAGCTTCTTGTTACGGCTACCCCCAGTTGAATCCAACTTCCTTTTTGATAACTTATGTTAATGGGGCAGCAATAGTACTAAAATCTCTCACATATCGTCTATAGATACTAGCTAATCTATTAAAAGATCTTACTTGACTTGCATTAGTTGGATTCGACCATTCCACTATTGCTTTGATTTTGGAAGGATCGACACTTATTCCATTAGAACTCACAATGTATCCAAGAAATTTAACACTATTAGTGCAAAAGATACATTTATCAAGCTTAACATATAAATACTGATCTTTAAAAACATTAAAAACAAGCCTAAAATGTACAACATGCTCTTCTAGATTCTTACTATAAACAAGTATATCATTAAAATAAACCACAACAAACTTACCTAAAAAGTGTCTAGGTTCATTAATCTCATGAAATTACTTGGAGCATTAGTTAATCCAAAAGGCATCACAATCCATTCATATAAACCATACTTAGTTTTAAAGGCTGTTTTCCATTCATCACCCTCTTTCATGCGAATTTGATGGTAACCTTGAGAGTTAAATATACTTTAGAAAATATCATGGCACCATGCAATTCTTCAAGCATATAATGTAAACGAGGAATATGATGTCTATATTTAATTGTTATCTTGTTAATAGCGCGACAACCCGTACATAATCTCCAAGTTCCTTCTTTCTTAGGTACCAAAATAACTAGCATAAGGACTAAGAGATTTTCTTACCTGCTCCTTTTCAAGGTGTGCATCAACTTGCCTTTGTATTTCCTTTGTTTCTTCGGGATTGGCTCTATAAGCCAGCCTATTTGGAATGATGGATCCGGGAATAAAGTCAATTTGGCGCTCAATAACTCGGATTGGAGGTAGTCATTTCGATAACTCCTTTGGAAAGATATCCTTGAATTCCTACAAAGGAGTAGAAACAAGACTAGGTAGAGAAGAATTGGTTAGATCAAAAGTACTTAGAGCACAAGTGCTCTCGGCCTCTTTGAAAATTAGCAAAATAATTGCTTGCTTTGCTCTCATTTCCCTTTCTACCTTACCAAAAGTTGTAAGTAAATAATCTCTTCTCACTTTTGTAGAGTCGGCCTTTTTTCTCACTTGACTCATGGCTTTTCTCTCATCTTTTTTAAGGGTAGGATCACTCATTTCTTTCAACTCATCTCTCATTTTTTACTCTCTTTTCTCTGCCATTGTTTTATGTACCTCACAAACTTTACTAGGAGTTAAAGGATATAATGTGAAAAGCTTCTTATCCATATGCAATTGATAGGTGTTCTTTTTTCTATTATGATATGCACCTCTATCATATTGCCATGGCCTTCCAAAAATTATGTGGCTAGCGATCATGGGAACCACATCACATAAAACACTATCTATGTATTTTCTTATCTCAAAGGGAATTTCAACCTGCCTTTCCACCCTTATTTCTCCATTATTTGACAACCAATAAAGCTTATAAGGATTTGGATGTTTCTTTCAAGACAATTCAAGAGTGTTAACTAAATCAGAAGAACAAACATTAGCACAACTACCATTATCAATGATAAGAAGATAAACCTTGCCTTGAACATGGAACTTAGTATGGAATAGGTTACTTCTTTGAAGTTATGGATCGTTCCTTGGTTGTGTGTGCAAAATCCTCATAGCTACCAAGATTCTCCATCAACGGGAGTTGCATGAATGTCATCTTCAATGACCTTTTCATTGATGTCCTCGACCTCTTCTTGTTCCCCTTCACTTCCCAAATTTCATCATCTTGCATGATCATTACACTCTTGTTTGGGCAGTCCCTAGCAAAGTGTCCCTTGCCCTACTACACTTGTAGCACTCTTTTTTAATGTAAGATGGAGTACTTGATCTCCAATTTGATGATTTGGAAAGTGCGACTGTTTTAGAAGCTCCAATTGATGTTACCTCTATTTTGGCAGCTCCAAAACTTTCCTTATTCTCTCCCTTTGCCGCGGCCAATAATTATAATTAGAAGGGGGGCTGATTTGGCTTTTTCCAAGGTGAAAATTTAGTCGAATTAATCACTTTCTTCTTCTCTTTGATTTGTCTCTCTAATTGCTCCGCATAGTACACCATCCCTACAAGATCAACATGATGTGCTCTCTCCACCTTTTCCCTAATATCATCATTCAGGCCGGCCAAAAATCTAGCCAAGGTGGCCTAATTATCTTCTTGTATATCCGCTCTAATTATGCATATCTTCATCTCCTTGTAATATTCATCAACGATTTTTGTACCTTGCCTAAGCCTTTGTAAACGATTAAAAAGTTCCCAACTATAATGTTGGGGAACAAATCTACGTTTTATTAGGCTTTCATGTCATCCCAATGATCAACATGCCTTTGTCCCGCTCTCCTTCTAATAACATTCTCATTGTCTTTTATCCAAATAGAAGCATAGTCCGAAATTTCCATGGATGCTAGCTTAAATATTTATCATAGGAATAATTATGGACAGCAAAAACATTGTCAACTTTTCCAATCCAATCTAAAAATAGTTCGGGGGATCTTGGTCTTAATTGCACCAAGATTGTCGTCAACCTTTTGATCTTGTCCAAATTGTCTCGGCCTAGCTTGATCATTAGCTCCAAGATGTCTATTTGGTGGCCTTTTTTTCCTCATCCGTTTTGACCATGAAGAGGACTATTATCATCTATGGAGAAGGGGGTGTGGACTTTTGGAGGCATGAGAATTAGGGGTTTCAAATGGACGTATGACTTTGATCCGATGGTGGAGTCATCAGTCATACCAGTTTGGATTAGATTTGAAGGTTTGCCGATTCATCTTTATAACAAATCGATTCTGTTTTCTTTTGCAAAAGCGGCTGGATCGCCGCTGGTTTTAGATAATCCAACTGCATAAGCATCAAAGCCTAGTGTCGTTAGGGTGTGTGTGGAGGTAGATTTGATGAAGGATATAAGACACATGGTCTGGATCTCTCATGCACGCTCGGGTAAAAGGTTTTTGCAAGGGATCGTTTACGAGGATTTGCCATCCTACTGCTTGACGTGTTAGAAAATTGGACATGTAATGGAGCGTTGTTCCTTAAGCGCCGCTAGGGCACCAAAAGATTTTGTTTTTTGGGGAGATGGAAAATAAAAAGTAAAAATCCTGCAACCGCCGCTACGGGTAGCACCGGTGACAAAAATATTAAAATACAGGAAAGTAGTCTCTTTTCCGAACACCATTACGCCGAAGGATCCGACGGACGATATGATTCTGTTGGTGCGAGAATCGTCGGGCAAGAAGGAGGTTGTGGAGGTTGAATTGTTGAAGGATTCAGTAGAGTCATTTGCCGAGCATATTTGGTGGTCCAACATTGAGAAAAGGGAATTATCTTCCAAAAACGAGTTGGAATTGAAATCAAACACCTTGGATAAGGTGGCCGAGCAGCCTGTTTTGAAGGCAATTGACAGTTTTATTCATGATCAAAATGTTTTAAAGTAAAGGAAACATTGGTTAATGATCAGGTAGGGGATGTTGTGGCTTCCGGTCATGATCAAACGGTGAAGGATGATATTAAAATTCGTACCGGATTGCCGAAATTGTTGGTGGTGGATACCAAATTGGGTACTGATGATTTTCAATTGAACATGTCCATGTTAACCCCCGATCAACATTCCACTAGATGCAAGGTCTGAGGGAACTCGATCTATATCCTCTAATGACATGAAAAAATGGTGGAGTACTTTTGTAGAATTGGGAATTTTTTTTTGCAAAGTTTAGGATTGGAGCCGAGTGAAGGGAGCTCAGTCGAGAATGGGGTGGAATTGGTAGACGATGCAATAACAGATGGGAGGAAATTTTTCAATTGATCTTTCAAGTCATGCCCTAAAGAGTGAAGATCGCAAGATAACCAACCCTCATAGAATGAAAAAGGCAAGAAATTAGTAGCGGAGGGTGAACTACGTAAATCCGAGCGAATAGCACAAATAGGGAGTCATCTCAATTGATGGGTAAAATGCTTATCACTCTTTTAAATTTATGATATTGTCTTTTGGATTTTGTTATTTGGAACGCACATGGAATTCCTAATGATGAGTCTGTTGCACGTGTCAAACAATTCATTTTGGGAGCATCGTTTATTTCTTTTTGTTGTTTTGGAGCCTATGTTGAATTTGTCCGAATTACAGCTTTATATTATGAAACTGAGACTTGATTATGGTTTCAGTAATGTTAGCAGCAAGATATGGATTTTTTGGAATGGTACTATTGATTTATCTGTGGTGGGTTATACATAGCAGGTAGTACATGTGGAAGTAAAACAATTTCAAGTTGTCCTGTTTATTGCTCATTTTTGTTTATGCAAAATGTCCGTACACACATCACTGTGTTTTGTGGGATGATCTGGTCTTCTTATCTTCAAGGTATAATGCTCCATAGCTGGTAGGAGGCGACTTTAATGTGGTCCTTCAACAATCATAAAGTATGGGTCAGTACCGGCAATGTTACCAATTACGGAATTCTCGAAGGCTATTCATGATAGTGGCCTTATGGAAGTACCGTTTTCTGGAAGTCCACATACATGGTGTTGAACTTCTTCTCCCCCTCTGTTGTGGCATTTGGATAGGGTGTTGGTTAACACAAAATGAAAGTGAGCTGTTTAAAGAGTCCAGGATTGAACACCTTCACAGAGCATGTTAGTAGTGCCCTATGACCATTAGAACATGTTGTACGTTTTATAAATTTTTGAGCATGTCTTTCGAATAGTTAATTTTTCGTTTAAACATCAAATGTGTAATTTGATAGTAAAACTCATTAACTTATGCAATTACTATTCTAAGTATCCCTAGTTTTATGTAATGTTCTTTACAATGAAATAAACTAGTATGATGTTTGATTGATGATTATGTTTTACTAATCATGTGTAATGGATAAAAATCATATTATAGATGCAATATATTGGGATATATTGTATCGGACGTGATCCGTTAGAGAAGTGATACTTCATGATTCTTTAGTCATAAGTATTACTTCCTCAATACTATTTGGAATCCTTAGACCTTATGTCTCCATCGTTTCCAGCATGAATGGAGCTACGTTTTGACTCAGTCGGACTTACTTTTAATCGAGTAATTAATACGACTGATGATCGAATGTAGTTTCCTATCATGGCTGGAATGTGAGAGGCATTGTAAGGGATTTGTCCCTCTTTTATCAAAGAGAGATATCCATAGGCCCATCGATAGGGATAACTGTTTAAATGCATGGCCGTGCTCAAATGTATTTAATAAAGTGATTATTAAATATTATTTGTTGGAACAGTCTACCAGGAGATCGAGCATAAATACAATTAAGCTTTGTAAAGGTGACAACTACCATGCCTTATGCTTAATTTGGATATCGCGAGACTAAGGGATCAAATAGTGGATTGATATTAGGTTCCACCGTACATTCATTCACTATGGGTAGTCACAATGGCTAGGGACTGCTTGTGATTTATGAACACATACTACTACTAAGTGTGTTTTCATTGCCATTGTGATATGAACCTACAGGGTCACACGCATAGACGAGTTAACGAGCTTCATGTCCAGATTCAATGAATCTACAATGTCTCTAGGTTCATTGTATCTGCAATTTTATTTTTCTGAGAATAATAAAGTGTTATTATTAGAATTAGAGATTAAAGAGGGTCATTTTCTGTATTTGGTTCTAGCTGGGATTACCTGAGAGTTGATAGGACGTAGGAATTGGTTCTCTGAACAAACTCTCACGCCCTATATAATCCTTTTCTGGCTGAAACCCTAGGTTAGACTTTTCTTGAGCCGCAAAAACCAAAAACCCCTGAAATCAGATTTCTACCCTTCTCTTCTCTCTAGTTTCCCGAAACTCATAAACAAAGAGATAGCACTCGCTGCTCGTTTGTTCGCGTGGATACTGTTAGATAGCAATTCCGCAAGGGAAGACTATTGGTGGCAGCATCCGAAATCATAATCTTTGACCGAAAAACGTAATTAATTTTCGCCAATTTTTTTATTCCTATGGTATGAGTGGATCCTTCAGGGGAGGATTCATGGGTTTTAGAACGAGTTTATGCCCATGAATCCCTTGAGATTACTCTCATATCAATGTTCCCTTAAGGGTGTTATCCGGATATTGGGTGGACGGCCTACCACCGTTTTTCGTTTTGAGTGCATGTGGATATATCACTCAGAGTTTCAAAAAGTGGTGGTTGATTGTTGGGCAGAGGAGGCTCATGGAAATTATTTGGTTATTTCTTGAGTTTTCACATTTTTCTAGGCGATTTGTTAGATCGTTGAATTGTCCATGGTTTTCTGAATCACTGTCTATGAAAAAGGTTGGAACCAAGTGCTTGCCTCTGTGGCTCGAGGATGGCGATGAAGATGTTGCTGAGAAGACTTTCTTTTGTTCGTTTGTTAGTTTATTATTATTAATATTTTTAGTTCCTACCCACTTTTTGTTTCTGAAACGACTTAAAGTTACTCTAGCAAATTGGAATAGAACTTCATTTGGGCAAGTGCAAACCAATGTGACTCGAGCAGAAACAATTTTGAAAGAGGCCGAAGATTCATATGATGTTGATCCCTCTAGTCTTCATTTGGTGGCTTTGGAACTAGCTCGGGACTCTTATAAACAACACTTGCTCATGAAGTAGATTTTTTGGCGACAAAAATCTGGAGAGAAATGGCTTAAGGAAGGTAATGCGAACACTAAATATTTTGATTCTTTTTGTACTAACAAAAGAAATAAAATGGTTCTTTCTCTTATTTTAGATGACGGTGGAAACTAGGTTACGCAAGCCGATGAGATTGATGTCTTGGGTGTGAGTTACTTTAAAACATTCTTTGAAAAAGACACATCAGTAAGGTTAGACAACGGTTTTATGGAGCTGATTCCAAATGTGATATCTATGGAGGATAATAAAGCCCTTTCGGGTTTGCCTTCTCTTGAAGAAGTCAGTGATGCGGTTTGGTCTTTTGATAAAGAAAGTGCATCAGGTCCGGATGGATATACGGGAACTTTCTTCAGGTCTTGTTGGAGCATTGTAGGATCGGACCTTCACCAAGTTGTTTGTGATTTTTGGGCGGGTGCGCCATTGCCAAAATATATGGCAAGTTCTTTCATAGTTCTCATTCCGAAAGTAACTTGGCCAAGTACTTTTGGGGATTACCGGCAAATCTCTTTATGTATGTTTGCCAGTAAGGTAATATCAAAAGTATTGGCGACTAGATTATCGGAGTTTCTTCCACGGCTTATTTCTTCGAATCAGTCGGGCTTTGTTAAAGGACGACTTATTTCCAATAATATTCTTTTGGTACAGGAATGTTATTCTCAAATTGGATATGATGAAGGCCTTTGACAAAGTCTCACATGATTATTTTCTCTCCGTATTAAATGAATTTAGTTTCCAAGCACATGTTATTGGTCTAATCCGGCGACTCTTGATATCTAATTGGTTCTCGGTTATAGTTAATAGGAAACCTTATGGATTTTTCAAATCGACGCGGGGTGTGAAGCAAGGCGATCCATTATCCCCAATGTTATTCATCATAGCAGCTGAAACACTCTCTAGGGGACTTAATCATCTTATGTTGCGATCCATGGAGCTTCAATACAAAGTGCCAAGGCTCTCAGTTTACATCTAGTACTTGGCTTTTGCTGATGATGTGATTATTTTCTCAAGTGGAAGTAAGAAGTGTTTAGAGCATATTTTTGGTTTCCTAAGGACTTATGAGAGGGTATCCGGTCAGAAGCTGAATATGGAGAAGAGTTCCTATTATACATCTTTCAAATCCAATGACCGGCAACACTCCGTGATTTAACATACCACCGGATTCACTAGGGAAAGTCTTCCAATGACCTATCTTGGCTGCCCCTTGTATAGTGGTAGAGTTAAGGTCCAATATTACTCGAATTTGATTGATTCTATTTCTTGTCGGATAGAGGGATGGCAAAACAAGTTGCTAGATATGGCTGGGCGAATGTTATTGATTCGGCATGTTCTTTGCTCCATGACCCTGCACATTATGGCGGTCTCGTACCCTCCTTGGCTCGTTATGGACTCCATAGAAAAGAAGTTTGCTCAGTTCTATGGGGCACCTCGAATGGAAACTCCACACGAAATTGGATGCCGTGGAAGAATGTGTGTTGGGATAAACATTGTAATGTCTTGGGGCTGATTTTGTTGGCACAATATCAACAAGCATTCATCTCCAAATTATGGTAGAGATTTCGGTCAACCACATTCTTATGGACGGAATATATTTGAGATCGTTATTGCAAAGGCCTTGTTCATCCAACTTCGAAGCCATGTTAAAAGCAAGAGGAGAAGCGGAGAGCTGCATCGGTTTGTTAATACGGGATGGCGCTTCATCTTTCTGCTATGAAAAATTCACATTGAAGGGAAACATAGCCGCAAGGCAGCCCCATCTTCCCCAATAGCTCCAAACGGCTTCTATTCGTGACTATTATGATGAGGGATGATGGCATTCTGATTCTCTAGCTCAACATCTCCCACTAAATCTTATACAGTCATTGCCGCCCATCACCTTACAAAATGGAGAGGATCGCAAGGTATGGATGCTTGAGTCGGATAGTAAATTCACAATAAAGTCGGTAATTCGGAAACAGGAAAATAATTTGGTCTAAGTTTCTGTCCCTCACCCTTTCCATGTTTTTATGGAGTCTATTGAACTCTTTCTTGGCATTAGATGAGACTCTCCAGAAGCAAGGCTTCAAAATTGTGTGGAATGCTCATTGGCGAGAGAGATGTGGTACTATAGTGCTGCTTTTTGTGGTATCCTTTTGGATTTAAGGCGATATGCAACTCCCCAGCAGCTTCTCAAAGCTTGGTGGTTTAGTCCATCTAAGGTAAATAACTCGGTTGTGTTAATTTACTCTAGTGTGGCAGCTTGGTGTATTTGGAAGTTTAGATGTCGGTTCGTGTTTGAGGGGTGTGTATCCACTTTTCAATCTATGAAGAGGGAGTTGGATGGCTCGGTTAAAGGTATACTTCAAGCTCAAGGCTTGTTTGTGGCGGATGTGCAGGTTAGAACCCGGGTACCAGAAGCAGTTAGGTGGCGCACAAGTAGCTCTAACAAAGATGTGGTGATTAATGTCGATGTTGCGTCGTGCGGAAATCCGAGAACAGCTGGAGCGGGTTGTGTCCTAAGATACGGCAATCGTGTTTTTTGTTTTTCGGCGGTATCATTACCAGCTCGATGGCAGAGATTGAGGCACTAGTTGAGGGGCTGAAACTGGCGCAACACTTGGATTTTACACACTATAAAATCGAATCTGACTCTATGTTTGTTGTGGAATCTTTCAAAAGGTGGAGAATAGCAGCTTGGAAGCTTGATGATGGGTTTAATCAAGTCGTGAAGTTAGAAAAGCCACCAAGGTAGCGGATTGTCTAGCATATATGGCACGTGATTTGCGACAAGAAAACACTTTTTGGTCATTTGAGAATCTTCCATGGACACTCAAAAGGACTTTGCTACTTAGATCGCTAAAATGTCCCCTGCCTTGGATATTAATTTCATTATCAAACTGTAATGTTAGTCTCTAGAAGTCTCATATGTAAAAAATCCTTCAAGCCTTTCGGCTCAATGAAATAAAACAGGATGTTCTTTTTTTTTTTTTTAAATAAAAAAAACCCATCCAGAATGACTTTATTTTCTGATTCAACACTTTTGGGAAACACTTTCCAATGGAAGTTTAATCTTAAATGTTTCGGAGAAGTACCTTCGGTTTGTGTTGAATTATGCTAGTTCTTTCCAGTCCGGCTCCTGTGCGGAACGCCTTAAATTCCGCACGTGCGGGACACAACAAGGGCCGTTGATTTCATTTTTTAAGAGGATCAATGGTTGAGATTTAAAAGAGAGGTAAAAGGATATATATGTAATTTTATTAGAGGTGATAGAAAAGTTGCGGCTGAAAAGTCAAAAAGGTGGGTTACCGAGGAGAGAGAAAAGTTGCGGCTGAAAAGTAAAATAGGTATATTTCTACAAGAACGCATGTTCTCTGTTAGAGAACACACGTTCTTGTATATTGTGAACACATTTTTTGTTAGAAAACGCACGTTCTTTATTAGAAAACACATTTTTTTTGTTAGAGAACGCAAGTTCTCCATTAGAGAACGCACGTTCTCTGTCAGTGAACACATTTTTTATTAGAGAACACACATTTTTTATTAGTGAACGCATGTTCTTGATTATTGAACATGTGTTCTCTGTCAGTAAGCACATGTTCTCTATCAGAGAACGCATGTTTTTTATTAGTTAATGAATGTTCTTGATTATTGAACACCCAGTTAAAAGTAAAAAAGAGAAAAAGAGCTCAAAGTTTATCTCTAAAATACCCCTGTTTTTTATACAACCGTTGGATCAAAAAGTACAAAAAGTACAAAATCCAATGGCTGACAGCATGTCCCGTATATACTGAATTTTCTTGTTCAGTATAGGAGCCGTGGTAGGTTCTTTTGCTGTTTAAATTACTTGTCGTACTTTGTTTACAGATTACGAGGTTTTACTAGACTCCTCCTTGTACACAAAAAAGGCGATACCCACGCCCCCAGGGCCCCCACCACCCGATCCGACAGGGTACTGGACTCCTCCTGATCTTATGCGTTATGCATCTTAATTATATGATTTCAAATGTATGTTTGTTGTGTAAAATGGGTTGTCAGTATCATACCGGCGGATATGGATGTAGTTTAGATGTTAGTAGTGCCTTAAGACCATTAGCATATGTTGTACGTTTTATATCCATTTGAGCATTTCATATGAATAGTTAATTTTGCTTATGAACATCAAATGCGTGATTTGATAGTAAAACTCATTTGCTTATGTAATTACTATTCTAGTTGTCCCTAGTTTTATGTAATCTATTTTACAATGAAATAAAACTAGTATGATGTTTGATTGATGATTATGTTTTACTAATCATGTGTAATGAGTACAAATCATATCATAGATGCAATGTATTGAGATATATCGTATCGGACGTGATCCGTTAGAGAAGTAATACTTAATGGTCCTTAGTCATAAATATTACTTCCTCAATACTATTTTAGAATCCTTAGACCTTATGTCTCCATTTGATTCTAGCATGAATGGAGCCACGTTTTGACTCGGTCGTACGTTCCTTTTAATCGAGTAATCAATACGACTGATGATCGGATGTAGTGTCCTATCATGGCTTGAATGTGAGAGGCATTGTAAAGAATTTGTCCTCTCTTATTAGAGAGAGATATCCATGGGCCCCTCGATAGGGAAAGATCGTTTAAATGCATGGCCAGTGCTCAAATGTATTTAATAAAGTGGTTATTAAATATTGTTTGTTGGAGCAGTCTACCTAGAGATCGAGCATAAATATAATTAAGCTTAATAAGGGTGACGACTACCATGCCTTATGCTTAATTAGGGATATCGCGAGACAAGGGGGATTAAATAGTGGATTGATATTAGGTTCAGTTGTATATTCATTCACTTTGGGTAGTCACAATGTCCCTCGCTAGGGACCGCTTGTGATTTATGAACTCACACTACTACTAAGTGTGTTTTCATTGCCATTGTAATATGAACCTACAGGGTCACACGCATAGACGAGCTAACGAGCTTCATGTCCAGATTCAATGAATCTAGAATGTGTCTAGGTTCATTGTATCTGACATTCACTTTTCTGAGAATAATAAAGAGTTATTATTCTAATTAGAGATAAGGGGCATTTTCGGTATAGCTGAGATTATGTGGGAGTTATTATCCGATAAGGACTCCCACTACCAGGAAAAGTCTAGGGGCCGTGGGAGTTAAAGACTTCAACTGCCAGAAGAGGTGGAGCGGACGTGGGAGTTGTTCTGGAAACAACCTCTCACTCCCTATAAAAACCTCTCTTGGCCGAAACTCTAGGGTTAGACTTTTCAGCCGAAATACCAAGAAATCCAGAAAACTGTTTCTGCCTCCCTTTCTCCCTAATTCCCGAAATTCAAAAAAACCGAAGAGCTAGCACTCGCTGCCCGTTTCGTTGCGTGGATACCGGTAGAGGGACATTCCGCAAAGGGAAATCAATTGATGGCAGCAACGTATCCAAGAAACAGCATCCTCCATTCAAGAATCAAATTCTTGAATTCAAAACGTAAGTCTTTTTCTTGAATTTTTCTATTCTTTTTGTATGAGCGGATCCTTCAGGGGAGGACTCATGGGTGATTGGAACGAGTTTCCGCCCATGAATCCCTTCATTAGATTCAATGCAAATAGAGTTATCTATCAACATTACACAAATAGATCTTAACCGAAGAATCTTTTGATTAGACGGTCAATATTATAGTTGTTTTATATCGATAAGTCCCGAAGATCAGGAAATGTCGATCCGAACCAACCATAATGTCAACAGCCTAATCAAGTAGGGACTATTGATCCTGGAGGGGTAGAAAAAAGAAATCGATAAGCTTTGGTCCTTAAAGCTTTTTATTTGACATTTTTTGTTCCTCAAGAATATTTACAACCTTTTTGGTCTCTATTTTTTTCTTTGACCATTTGGTCTCTCAAGAATATTTTGAGCTTCTTTCGTCCCTAAATTTGGTTTGTTTGACTATTCTGGTCTTACTGCATGAGATATTCATAATAGACTAAAAAAGTTAAAAATATTCATCAATGACCAAAAGAACCATAGAAAACCTTTGAAGGAGCAAATAATTGTATAATCATCCGACAATTATTATTTAACTTAAGTATATCTGATGGGTAGGATTGGAATTTCGAAATTATGCTTAAAATGAAAAAGGAAAATTATTATGTACTCACTACTTTAATCATGAACTCCAGATGAGAGGTGATATTGATGTGCAACAAGTTCGGTGATGTGACAATTTGACAAATTTATTTACTAAGATATTATCGACAGCTACATTTGAGAAATTGGTAAACAGAATTGGCATGCGTCAATATAGAAATATGAAAGGATTATCTCAACGTAGAGAGTAATATTTGACATAAAGAACGACGTATTCTTTTCCCTTATTGGAGTTTTTCCCACTAAATTTTTTACCTATTAAGATTTTAACGAGACACATTCTTCATTCCATAAATATCCAAGGGAAGGTGAATGCTTAATATTATTTGGATAATACTACTTTATAAGCTAAGAGATGGCCTAACTTTCACCCTTAGTTAAAGGAACATATCCTCTTCTATACCAGTTAGAGTATATATAAAAGCATATTAAGTAGTTAATACAAATATTTGAGTTGGCTTGTATTGTGAAGCAAAACGTGAATAAAGTCAGAAGCTTTATATTCATTTCCTTGTTCTTATTATATATTCATATTTTCTTTATTTCTTTATAGGATTACTTATACCTTGTTGTTTTACTTTAAAATTTAGTTTATAGTTTAATCTCCACAATCCAATCGTTGTTCCATTGAATTGTTTAATTAAATTTACAATAAATAATACCAAATCTAAAGTTTCATTAAGAATAATACTAATAATCATTCATTAATTCCACTCTTGAAAGAAATATTTTCATGTAAAAGTTCATAAACATAAATTAATACAAAATAATTTGAAAGGTTTATCTAAACAACCGCATTTGCACAAGGTTGCACACTACATATTTCCCCCTTTTCTTTTGCTAAATATTACACAATGAGTTTCATTAGAATTGAAAGTTGAAACTCATTAGTTAATTTGCTTCTTCTTGTTTTTTTTTTTTTTTTTTAATTTTTTTATTTCTTTTGAACTTTCATTCAGATTAATGCTATTAATCATTCTTTAATTCCATTATTTTTTTTTCTTTAATTCCATTCTAGAAAGAATTTTTTTCATGTAAAAATTCATCAAACATAAGTTAATACAAATGTTTTTGGAAGGTTTTGCCTAGCTAAACCACCATTTGCACAAGGTTGCACATATAGTATTTAGCTTTGTATTGTTAGCAAGGAAGGAAACTAACAAGGGACTTGTTGTAATAGTCAACATACTGAAAACACCACAAATTGTGAGATCCTCTCGCCTGCCCCGAGCTCATCGAAGACATCACTTATCTTCATCAGCCTATGAATTAAATTCTTGTCAATATAAAGGGAAAAGAATTGTTGTTTTTCTTGAACAGAGGACGTTAATGATCTTGGATTATTATGCTATTATACATTCCCTGCTCTTGAGTCTTAAAATTATTGCTTGTTTTCCTTATGTTAGCATTTTTATTGCAACCTTAGTAAAAGTTATATTTTGTCATTGATTATAGGGCGCTGTTTAGCTGATGTCTTAAAATGTTCATTGGAAAACTTGGGAGTAACAAAATGAATAAATAGAGCTAGGGTTTTTAATATGGAAACTTTATTTTTGCTTTCGTTTGAACCATTATGGTTTTATAAAGGCAAACTTGAAAGTCACTAATAATTAGAACAGAAATTCATCATTTGTTTCTTTTTAAAAAAAAAATTAAAGTTTCATTAAAAATAATGCTAGTCATAATTTTTTACTTCAATTCTGGAATGAAAATTTTCATGTAAAAATTCATAAGTTAATAGTACAAAATAATTTGGTTTATCTACCCGACCATATAATTTGCACAAGGGTGGCCAATGGTTGCACAAAGTATATCATGATTCGGACAGTTTGCTAGAAAGATAGAGGTTTTTTTCTAGTCCAGTTTGTGCTCCAGCTGCACGGCCAACGGCTAAAGACAGCACCCTCAGCTCGGTCAACGTTTTGCTTTTCTTTGCCACGGATGCGCGAATATCAGCAATCGCCGCATCAGTAGTCACAATCCTTTCCTCATTGGATTGGACACTCAGAAAATGTTCCCTAGTAGCGGAGCTCAATTCCTCTAGCTCCTTACTTTGATGGGCAACATCATTCTCCATTAACATCGCCCGACGCTCCATAGAGTTGCCATCCATCTCGCTAACTCCGTAGGAGAAGGCAGGCCTTTACCAATCGACGCTTCCAACTCTTCGAGACGTGCTCTCATAGCACTCTCATCCGCTGCTAAACCGCCTATCGTTTTACTAGCCTTCGGCGTTCCCAAACAAGGCTCTGATACCAAGTGTCACAGGTCGCAAGTCTTAGCACTTGAGACGCCCGAGATGCCAAGTAACTCTAGCTCCAATAGCTCCTAAGTTACTCCCGTCAAGCTTTCTCTTAGTTCACAATCTCGGGACAAGAAGATAGGCAACACTTAAAAACGAAAGCAATCAATAACACGGGTCACTTGCGCGAAAACTCGGCTTTTCTCATTAAATATGAAACCAATACAAGTAATTGAATGTACATCAACAAGGTCCAAAACGACGAGGGGGTGAGTCGCTTGAACGTCTATTGCAATTGCTAGAAGTTTGGATTTTGCTTGTTTGTTGAAATTTTTGTTACCCCTATAGGTGCTTAAAAAGCATTCGCCTAAGTGGTAGCAATAGACACCAAAATTCCGAGGAAGTGGGAAATCTATCTACCTATTCTATACAATTGATATTTACAAACTAACTGTCATTTTCTCTTCTCTACCTTGTCCATAGGTGATCTGCAAAGTTTGAGCTCATTTGGACTTCATTCGGATGCGAAACGACAAGTGCCAAGTCGGTTGGCTGATGTGCGCTGTCTGCCGCTGTTTGGGGCGCAACTAAAGTGTTTCTGCCGCTCGGTTAGGGCGAAGCTACAGTGTTCTCTGCGCGAGCTTGCGGCGCAGCCACAGTAATCGCTTCACACCGTTGGGGCGGATGAACAGTGTTTTCTACACGATGTTGGGAACTGTTTTGAGGGCTGAATATTGGACGGTGCGGCTTCCGAGTGCACGAGCTGGGCGAGGCAATGGGGCACGCTTCGCGCACGGGCGTGCGGGTCATGTTATGACGACGAGGTGCGCATTGCATGATCAGCATGCTCGGGAGCCTTTGGCCACCGTTGTTGTCTCCTGTACGAAGTCACGACCGACTCGTGACGTACTCCCCCACTTGATTTAAGTGACGTCCTCGGCGCCTTCTTCATCTGATCACTCTTTAAGCCACGTCGAGCCAGAGGAGGTTCGTCAAAACACGGTCTCTGGCAGTAACTCCACTTCCAGTCAGTTCAGCAACACTTTATTTTAGATATTCTGGAATCGGAGTCCTTTCACCTTGTTGCACGCCAAGGCGAATGTGTTTCCTGCAAGAACTTGAGCATCGTCTGTTTTCACTGCAACGATCTCCTCTTTAGACCCCAAGGCTCCAGCAAGGCCTTGATCGTCAACCGTGCGAAAGCTTCCCAAATATCCAACTTTCTAAAGATATTCTTGTTGTTCAAAAGTCCGAAGGCTTCCCAAGTAGCTCCCCTATTCATGATGGGACAGCTTTCAGTAACCCTCGTCTCCCACCTGGCCGATTCCTTTCTCTTGGGTCTTTTCCTTGCTAGCAGATACAGCATGTATCATTGCTAGCACACTCTCAATCACTTCTGGATCTGATTTTATTGAGTTCACCGACCCACTAGGCGCCACCTTATCGAGACAGAATCTCTGAAGGTGTCCCGATTTTCCACACTAGAAGCATGAGTAACCGCTACTTCCCGCCCTTGAAGTTGAGACGGCATCTCCCCCACTAGAGCTCTGTCTGTTGGCTGGACGATCCGCTCCACTAAAAGTCTGTTTCGGCTTGGGGGAGATAAAGTTCCCTCCACTATAACCTCTCGAGTCATCCACTATTCGGTCCCTCTGAGGTTCCATCCCATAGTCCTCCAAGCTCTCTGCCGCCGACATGGCTTCTGCCACTGTCTCGACCCTCAGTCTGTTCAACTCTTGCCTTGCCCACGGTTTCAACCCTTCGACAAAGGCAAAGAGCTTATCCATCTCTGACATGTCCGCAATCTGTAGCATATAGGTCGAAAAGTTCTTCACATACTCTCGAACTGCACCCATATGCCTTTGTTACCTAAGCTTGCGGCGAGCATCGTAGGCAGCATTCAGTGGGAAGAATTGTTTTCTCATAGCACTCTTCAGTTGCTCCCAAGAATTGATAACCAACCGACCTGCTTCGATATCGTGGGATGTCATCCTCCTCCATAGCTTAGCACCATCCTCCAGATAGGTAGCGGCCGAATCAACCTTCATGGCCTCATCCACAATGCCTACAGTTTTGAAATATTGGGACAAGTCGAAGAAAAAGTTGTCGATCTCATTTGCATCCCTAGCTCCCGTGTAAGCCTTCGGTTCTCTCACCTTTACCTTAGGAGTGTTGGGAGCGACAACTCATGGCCCAGTCTGTGCTCCAGCTGCACGGCCAACGATTAAAGATAGCACCCTCAGCTCACACCTTACTTCGTCCATCACGTATCGAAGTCAGGTCAACGTTTTGATGTTCTTTGCCACGGATGCGCGAATATCAGCAATCGCCGCATCACTCGTCACATCCAGACTAACGACAACATCAAAATACTGGGACAATCAAAATTTCTTGGTTAAAATGGAAAGCATTCGGGAGATTGAGTTCTCAAATAGGGATAAGGGGATTTATGTAGGTGACGAGAAGGAAGATTATGAAGGGATTCATGGGCAGAAACTCGTTCTAAACACCCATGAGTCCTTCCCCTAAGGATCCGCTCATACTATAAGAATCGAAAAAACCTAGACAGAAACTTACTTTTTAGGTTCAAGAATTTGATTCTTGAATGGAAGTTGTTGTTTCTTGGATACGTTGCTGCCACCAATGGATTTCCCTTTGCGGAATGTCCTTCTACCGGTATCAACGCGACGAAACGAATAGTGATTGCTAGCTCTTCTAATTTCTGAGTTTCAGGAATTAGAGAGAAAAAGGGAGAGGCAAAATTGAAAATCTGATTTTCAAGGTCTTTTGGTATTTCGCCTGAAAAACATTAACCCCTAAGGTTTCGGCCAAGAGAAGTTTATATAGGGAGTGAGAGGTTGTTTCAAGCACAACTCCCACGTTCGTATCAAGAACGTATAGCTTTCTTTCCAGCTTAAGGACAATCCTTAAGCTGCGGGCCCAATCAAGGAAATTGGTCCAGCTTAGTTTTCCTTCTCAAGGACGGATCACAATGAATTGTGTGAAGTGTTGGTTGCCATTATCTACATTAAATTATTTGCAAAGTTATTAGTTTTTGAGCAAAAACCTTTCCACAATTTCAACACTTGATAAATGGTGGAAAATAACATTTTACGATAGTTATAAGTTAGCTTTGGCTTATCCCCATAATTAAAGTAAAATCAACCTATGGGAATGACATCTATATGTCCCGGCTATTTCCCATTTTATGCCCTAGGCCAAAACTATTTTGGTAGCCTAGTTAAGTCGAACCATGTCTAAGCACATGGAAATCACTATTTTCCCATCTCCTTTTACTTAGATAACCACTTATCCGTTGCTTTGGCAAGCAGACATAATGATGATCCAAGCTCATGGAGTGCTTAGGATAGGCATTTTAAGACTTAATTAAAACAATTTATGTAACGTATAATAAATCAAGCTCCATTAGACATAAAATAAGCATCACATGCAAGATATCAAGCGTAAATGTAAATGTGATATAGCATGGCCTAATTCTATAATGACTCCCACGAGCCTTGAGGGAGCCAAGGGTCAATCTAAGTCTACATCCATCTCATAGATAAAGTCTTCGATCCAGCGTCCTCCAATCTTGTTACATAATTACATGGGCATACCCAGCCTTCAATGTAAAGCAGTAAAACTAATCTAAGAAAGCGATTACAATTTTACAACATTGAAAAATGGCTCGCATGCAGTATTATAAAATTACAACCCAAAAATATGTAAAAACAAGAGGGGTATAGTAGGCCATGCTATTCACCATGCTAAAACTCACATAAAGCATAATGAAATAAAAGTGAGTACATAAACAAAATCTTAGGTCAGCGGACGGCGGTCCCCTTGCGGGGTCCGGGGGCAGCGCCCCTGGAAGAAAAATCTGATTCTTCATCAGCTCATCGAATGAGTTTTTCTGCCCCGATTTTAACCCTAAATTGCCTAACATACATAATCGAATTATGCATTGGTTAATCGAATTAACCGAATTAATAACAGATTTATAAACAGTTTATGCATATAATCAGATTAATAACAGATTAACCGAATCAATACAATTGCAATTGAAGCATAATTAATCGAATTAATAACATACAATAGTAGGTCATGCATAATATTAATCAAATTAATAGCATACATAACAGTTTATGCATATCAGAATATACAGAAACATATAAATATGATGAGCCGAAATCAGTTTATGCATATATCACATATATTGAACAAAAGATACAATCTTTTCTGTTTTCACACATACACATACCAAATCGAAATTGATAGTGTTATGATGTGATTAACAATATCGAATTCGAATAGTATGAGCAAGGTTCTGATACCACTTTGAAGGGATTCATGAGGCGAAACTTCGTTCTAAACACCCATGAGTCCTCCCCCGAAGGATCCGCTCATACTATAGGAATTGAAAAAACCTAGAAAGAAACTTACTTTTCGGGTTCAAGAATCTGATTCTTGAATGGAAGTTGCTGCTTCTTGGATACGTTGCTGCCACCAATGGATTTCCCTGTGCGGAATGTCCATCTACCGGTATCCACGCAACGAAACGAACAGTGATTGCTAGCTCTTCGAATTTCTGAGTTTCAGGAATTAGAGAGAAAAAGGGAGAGGCATAATAGAAAATCTGATTTTCTAGGTCTTTTGGTATTTCGGCTGAAAAACATTAACCCCTAGGGTTTCGGGCAAGAGAAGTTTATATAGGGAGTGAGAGGTTGTTTCAAGCACAACTCCCACGTCCTATCCACCACTTTTGGCAGTGGGAGTCTTTAACTCCCACGTCCTTTAGACTTCTGCTGGTAGTGGGAGTCCTTATCGGATAATAACTCCCACGTAATCCCAGCTATATCGAAAATGCCCCTTATCTCTAATTCGAATAATAACGCTTTATTATTCTCAGAAAAATGAATGTCAGATACAATGAACCTAGACACATTCTAGATTCATTGAATCTGGACATGAAGCTCGTTAGCTCGTCTATGCGTGTGACCCTGTAGGTTCATATCACAATGGCAATGAAAACACACTTAGTAGTAGTGTGAGTTCATAAATCACAAGCGGTCCCTAGCAGGACATTGTGACTACCCAAAGTGAATGAATATACAACGGAACCTAATATCAATCCACTATTTAATCCTTTTGTCTCGCGATATCCTATTTAAGCTTAAGGCATGGTAGTCGTCACTCTTATTAAGCTTAATTGTATTTATGCTCGATCTCCTGGTAAACTGTTCCAACAAATAGTATTTGATAACCACTTTATCAAATATATTTGAGCACTGACCATGCATTTAAACAGCTTTTTCCCTATCGAGGGGCCCATGGATATCTCTCTCCAATAAGAGAGGGACAAATTTCTTACAATGCCTCTCACATTCAAGCCATGATAGGACACTACATCCGATCATCGATCGTATTGATTACTCGATTAAAAGCAACGCATCGACCGAGTCAAAAGCGTGGCTCCATTCATGCTAGAATCAAATGGAGACATAAGGTCTAAGGATTCTAAAATAGTATTGAGGAAGTAATATTTATGACTAAGGACCATTAAGTATTACTTCTCTAACGGATCACGTCCGATACGATATATCTCAATACATTGCATCTATGATATGATTTGTACTCATTACACATGATTAGTAAAACGTAATCATCAATCAAACATCATACTAGTTTTATTTCATTATAAAATAGATTACATAAAACTTGGGACAACTAGAATAGTAATTACATAAGCAAATGAGTTTTACTATCAAATCACGCATTTGATGTTCATAAGCAAAATTAACTATTCATATGAAATGCTCAAATAGATATAAAATGTACAACATATGCTAATGGTCCTAGGGCACTACTAACAGATCAAGCAATTCCTAGTGAACCTGTAAAAAAAGAAAAATTGGAAATTCTCTTCAATTCCCAAAAGGTAACGTTAGGTCGAAAGTTAACCGTACTATGGACGAACTATATAACTTGGAAAATAAATATGAGGACAAGTTGTATCGTATAAGAGGTGAAATAATTTTAATGAAGCAACAAGGACAAACAAAGCCAACAACAAAAAAAACACATGTTGAAGAAAGATTGGCCAAACCCAATAACAATTACCTATTCAAGAAGAAGGAGAACGAGACCAGCAAAAGATCAAGAAGAAAATATCGCGCCAATTCCTGAAGAAGTTGCACGAAATGTAGCTACACATATGGCAGCAAATGTGTATTCTTGGAGTGATGGAGTAGAGGATATGATATTCCTAAGGGATGGCCTCATCACCCTAACCAGAAGAGACATGAGATCAATAAAAATCGGGCAAATAATGGAGAGTATGGTCATAGATGTTTAAGCACACATGTTAAACAGAAGGGAATAACAGGGGAAGACATTCTGACGCTTCTTCTTCACAACAACACTAGCAAGTGTTGCAACTGGTTCAACCATGGATAGAGATGGTATAATTAAATTCATTGATGATACATTCTTCAAAACCCCTACCTTACCGGCTTAGGAACAATAAAGGAGAGCGATGGATAGCCCTTGAAGTTGAAAGCGTAAATTTCCTTTCCTGTTATGTTATTTAAATCTTCTTACAGTTATTGAGGAAACAAGTTACAGTTATAAACTACAACTCTCGTAGCTATTACACTATTTCATTATTGTTTTAAAATTATTCACTAACATTCATTCAATGTGTGAAATATGCAGTTTTACATTCCGGTCTGTAGCAATGATCACTACTGGCTGATCACGATTGACATGAAACAGGCTAGACGGTGGTTTAAGTAGCCTAAATGGGGAAAATCATGTTATCTAGACCAATTATAAACCAATTGCAGATGCTTTTTTTTTCATTTCTTGATCCATGTATGAGAGATACTTTTCCTCGTGATAAGATACCTCCGTTTCTGCCAAGTTTCGAGTGGGGGTCAGTTCTAAACCAATAAAATGATTGTCCTAACGAGTTTGTGGTGTCTTCTTAGTGAATATGATGGAACATTGGGAAGGCCACATCCCACTAAATTGGTTTAACACGTGGCCGACCGCCTAAGTACGATCTTTGCAAAAGAGGAAAAGCATTGCTTTACAAGCGAAGAATCGGTTATAGAGCGAAGTTCTAGAATGGATGGAATCGCAAGCAATACATTTCCCTAGGAACTAGGAATTAATTATTGTAATGCTTCTTTGTTGCGATTCTGCAATGTGAATGATTTTTAATATATATATATATATATATATATATATATATATATATATATATATATATATATATATATATATATATATATACGATTATTAGTGAACATAACACTTGATATGTTCTTTTCATTTCACATATTATTTATAGACTTTAATCACAGAAAATTCAAAATACTGTAACACTTGATATGTTCTTTTCATTTCACATATTATTTATAGACTTTAATCACAGAAAATTCAAAATACTGTAAAGCAATATATATATATATATATATATATATATATTGCTTTACAGTAACTGTATGTCATGTATGTCATGTATGTCATGTATGTAATAATTGTAAGATATATATGCACAATAGCTATTACTTAATATTAAAATCTAAGTAAAACTGTTACAAATGAAAACCAATATATAGTTGTTAAAAAATATAAATGCAATATATACTTGTTTAAAAGCATAATTATAATATGTGTAGACAAATAAAATCACACTTATTAACACTTGTTTTGTTTATACAAAAGTATAAACATAAATGTTTTAGAACCAAAATTCTATGTTCAAAATAATTGTATATCGTGTATATAATAACTACAAGATATATGCATAATAGCTATTATTTACAATTTAAACCTAAATAAAACTGTTACAACTGAAACCCAAAAATACTTGTTAAAAACTATAAATTCAAAAGAATGTCAGTGTAAATTTTTTTCACCAGACAAGAATCTGCCAATTCTGGAACGTCTTCGATTAATAATGGCCTTAGCCCTCTGCGTGTGCAACATCATTTGATTTTTGATAGGTTCTATTTAGATTGGGTCTTTCTTATAGTAACAAACACCAAGTTCTTGTAACAAACATCATCACTAAAATAGTTATTTTCTGATGACACACCGGGACATCCTTGATTAGATCTACAACATATGCATTATTTATCAAAAAAAAAACTAATAAATAGAACTGATAAACAATTCAGAAATAACAGACATTGCTATAAGAAACATAGTTATTATACAAATGAATAATAACTATTAGCATGACACAAAATAACTATTAAACATACAATTCTTTTACAATGGAATAATTAAAATTATACAACTATTACCATCAACATACCAATAACAAAAGTGGAAATAACATTCAAAAACATAACATCATGAGCAATATCATCCAAAACATTTTAAAAAAATACCATCACCCGTTTGTTCTGGTAAATCATATTCAGCAGAGAATATATGATGTCCATCATCACTATTTTCGAACTAAATGTTAAAGAACAAAGATAAAAATCTTAAACATATTAATTGATAAAACTCTGCGTGTAATTAAAATTACAATAGTTATTATAGAGTTAATTGATAAAACTTAGAAGAGTGAATCTAAACCATTGTGATTTGACACCGAATTCTCTATATAAATCAGCAGCTGGAATTGATTGATTAACAAGCAATTCAGTGAATGAAATTGGTGGTTTCCAACTATCAATAAACGAAATCTCCATTGAATGAATCGGGAAAAAATGCAAAAAAGAAGAAAAGGAAGAAATATCCTGAAATTACCAGATTTTAGATTTTTTTGGTATATTGGAACTCCAAGCTATGGACATTGTGGGGAATGATAGGCATTGTAAAATACAAGAGGGGGGGTGGTGAATTGAGTTTTAATCGATCTTGCAAACTTTTTCGAATCTATTCAATGCTAGGGTAAGTTTGTGCAAGATAAACAAAAGCAAAGTAAACCCAAACACAAGACAAAGAATTTAGAGTGGTTCGATTCACTCAGAATCTACATCCACTACCTTGAGCCGCACCCAAGGATTTCAACAACTTCACTAAGAAGACTTTTTACAATTGTGGCTAACTCATTAAGAGTTTTACAAACACAACCACAATACACAAACTCACTAAGAGTGCTTGCCCACACTAAGTAGGACTTTTACAAGTTTAACCCTATCACTAAGAAAGGGAATAAAGATGGATAAATAACAAAGTTGTTCACTCTTCTAAGTGAAAGATATATACCTTTTAAGTACAACAAATTTCAGCTCTTTGAACATATGAAGTCCACTCAAGTCTAAACACCTTCAAAGCAAAAATGAAAGATATATACCTTTTAAGTACAACAAATTTCAGCTCTTTGAACATATGAAGTCCACTCTTTGTCTTGCTTTTTGAAATAACGCCTTTGAATGATTTAGATCATGGAAATGAAGTGTTTTTGCTTTGAAGGTGTTTAGACTTGATAAGGAATCAATGAAACTTTGATATGCAAGCCTTGGAGTCATTCTCTAGCTTTGGAGTATTTATACATTTCAAAATATGCTGAAAAATGACTCTTTAACGGTCAAAAAACGGCTAGTTTTTTACAGAGTTCGGTTGACCGAAATCACACCTCGGATGACCGAAGTCAAGCTCGGTTGAACCGAACCCAACCTCGGTCGACCGACCCTAGCCTAGGTCGACCGAACTCCCCTTTTTCCCAAGGGTTCAACTCTCAGTTTCTCATCGGTTGATCCGATCTTGAGCTCGGTTGACCGACCTTCCTAAGTATGAGAGATGTTGTTTTTTCACACGTTTTGAAATCTATTGAAGTCTAAAAGGTTTTCTTAATATGTAAAGAGCATTAGAAAACCGTTTTAAAAGACTTATACTTGGAAATCAAAGGCTTTTGAGATATGAACACATATGAGAATCATTTTGAAACTATAAACATTAGACACAACATCAAGTGTTTGTCCATTATCAAAAACCGAGTTTGATCGCCCTTAGGGCTAACAATCTCCCCCTTTTTGATTATGACAAACTTTGATGTAATTAGATAGGATATGGACAATTTTAAGTACAAGGAAGCATGGCAAAAGGATATAAGAACAAATAAGTGTAAAGCTAAGTGCTTCTAAGATAAACCAAGATAGATCGAGAGACATAAGCACTAGCATGTTAAGTTCTTTTGCCATATGCATTAGGGACTCTTTGAAGAGCCCTATTTCCCAACCAACCTCCTTGCCTCCTTCCTTCCATCATATGTAGCTTTCTTGTGTGTAATATACATACCTTAGTTTACACAATAAGCTAACTTACCATTTTCATCAATGTTGATGTGAGTGCTAAGGATCCTATTATAAAGAACATGCTCACACAAACATTAGAACTATCAATGGTTTGTTAACATCAAAACAACATAGTATATTTTGCCCTTCGGGCTAACAGGCATGTTGCCGAATTGGAGTAAAAAATCCGAGAATTTCGGACCAAGATCACGACTGAGAAAGAGAAAATTAAAGAAATTGAACAAAATCCGCAATCTGGGCGGGAACAGGGGATTTTGAAGCATGTGATTCAGTGTGAACAGCTCTTCATGACAGTCGAATGCGTAATTAACATTAGATTAACAACGAATGAATATGATGGCCACAAATGCGTTCTGAACATGCTGACTGTGAGGGAGTTCAACACTGTATCTTTTTCGCCCTCTCCCCACCCTCCACTATCGCGACCCCACCACAACCACAACCACAACCACAACCACAACCACCTCACCCTTACCCCTACCCCGACCCCTAGCCCATCCTTCTTCATCTCCAACTATCCCAAAAAATCCAAAACATCAGAGTAAAAAAAACAAAACTTAAGTTAGAAATAGAAAACCAATAGAAATGGGATTTGCACAAGCAAATCAATTAAGAAAAAAAAAATTATTAGTGAGCCCATAAAAATATTCCAAAGTCATTCTTCAAGAAATTGGTGGAAACACACAAATCAAATGATTATAATTTGGAAAATCAATTAAGAAAAATAAAAGAACATATATGGGCTCAAAAACAAAAATCAATGGAAAAATGCAGGCTTCGTGATTCATATTTCCACGAATTTGTAAAGCATCAGTTCTCTAGTAGTTTGGTCAACTGGGACGAAGCTTAAACAAAAAAAAAAGGCGCGTTTCGATTTCGGGATCTTGGGTTCAGGTTTATGTTATGTAAACTCTTAATCTCCACAATCAGAAAGGAAAAGAAGGAAATCAAAGTATTATTGATACCAAGAAATAAATTACAGCTCCAATTGTTCTTCGAACCAAAAAGAAAAGAGGGAAAGAAAGGAAGAGAGAGATCAGAAGAAGAGGAAGAGAAAATAACTACCAATAATAGAATGCCAAAAAGATACTAAAAATATCTACCAATCAGCTATTTATAGACTTCCAGTCCAGGCGGGTCTCTTAGGCTCCGCGCACTCGACCCGACCCGCGCCTTTCTTTATTTAACAAAAGAACATCTTGGGTTCAAAACCCTGCAAAGGCAATACTAACCCATATCATAACACTCTCTCCTCCTTGAAACACAAATTGCCCTCAAGCCGTCCAAGCAAAAGAAGGCCATTTCTGCAAAAAATCCTCAGCAAACTCCCAAGAAGCATCATTTTCAGGATGGTGACTCCATGATTTCAGCCACTGAACAGCTGGTTTGTTGTCCTTCTTTATAAGTCTTCTATCCAAAATAGTCAAAGGCTCAACTAACAATTGGCCCTCATCATTTTTATCAGGAAGATCATGTTGTGCCACTTGTCCAGACCCCATCATGAGCTTCAATTGGCTCACATGAAAGTCTGTATGTATTTTGGAAGAGCTAGGCAGCTCCAACCTGTAAGCCACATCTCCAACCCTTTGCAGCACTTTGTAAGGACCAAAAAATTTTGAAGCTAACTTCTGATTCTTCTTCAAAGCTAAGGAGTTTTGTTTATAAGGATGTAATTTAACAAAAACCATATCTCCAACTTCAAAACTCCTTTCAGTTCTATGAAGGTCTTGTTGTTGTTTCATTTTATTAGCAGCCCCAAGAATTTGCTCTTTCAAAAGTGCATTTAACCTCTGTCTCTCTATCAACATTTTAGATACTTCCCCATGTTGCACTTCTTTAAATGTAACTCCTACCCCAGCCTGTAGCCAAATAATGCCTCAGATGGAGACATTTTGATGGTAGTGTGGACACAAGAGTTATACCACCAAGCTAACACAGCTAAGAACTTGTGCAAAACATGTGGTCTTTGAAAGGTGTAACATCTCAAATACATCTCTAAACACTAGTTTACCCTCTCAGTTTTCCCATCTTACTGAGGGTGGTAAGCTGTGCTTAAGCTCAGTTTAACCCCTAAAGCAGCAAACAATTCCCTCCAAAATATGCTAGTGAAGACTTTGTCTCTATCACTAACTATGTTCTCAGGAAACCCATGCATCTTGAACACCTTATCCATAAATTCCTCAGCCACTTTCTTGGCTGTAAAGGGATATGATAGGCCTATAAAATGACTGAACTTAGTGAACCTGTCAACAATCACCAAAATAGAGTCATTGTCCTCAAACTTAGGCAGACCCTCAATAAAGTCCATAGAAATATGTGTGAATGGCTTGTTTGGAACCTCCAAATGGTGCATCAAACCTGGGTAAGGAAGGTTTTCATGCTTACACCTTTGACAGATATCACACTTCTTAATCATATCTTGAATATGGTCATGCATATAGGGCCAGTAGAACAACTTCTTCATCCTGTTATAACATGCTAAGGTACCTGAATGCCCTCCCAAATGAGAAGCATGTAATGCCTCCATGATAGTCTTCCTGCAGTCACCATGATTCCAAATATAGATCCTTCCTCGAATTTTTAGCACATCATTGCAATAGGTATAGTCCCTGCACTCGTTTTCCCCAAAAGAAACTGAGATATCACCTCCTGGGTTGTTGCATCACCATCATAACTGCCCTTTATCTCTTCTAACCATCCAGACACTATTAATGATATAGCATTACATTCTGACTTTCTTGACAATGCATCAGCTTCCTTATTTTCACTTCATTTCTTGTACTGAATGGAAAAATCAAATCCCATCAGCTTGGAGATAAATTTCTGTTGAGCTGTAGTACTCACTTTATGTTCAAACAAATGTTTGAGTCTTTCATGGTCTGTCTTCACCACAAAATGATGACCCTCTAGGTAGTGTCTCCATTTCAAAATAGCAGTAGAAAGAGCCATAAGCTCTTTTTCATAGGTAGAAAATCCAGCAGCTTTAGGACCCAGTGCTTTGCTGTAATAGGCAATGGGTATGCCTTCTTGCATCAGCACAGCACCCATGCCCACATCACTGGCATTTGTCTCCACTACAAATTTCTTCTTGAAATCAGGCAAGGCTAACACTAGTAGTGAGCTGAGAACCTGTTTGAGATGCTGAAATGCCATCTCAGCCTCCTTAGTCCATTTGAAGCCATCTTTCTTGAGTAAATTAGTCAAAGGCTTGCTAATTACTCCATAGCTTCTAATGAACCTTCTATAATAATTTGACTTGCTAACTACTCTATAACTTCTAATGAACCTTCTGTAATAACCTGTTAGACCCCAAAAATCCCCTAAGTTGTTTGATGGTTTTAGGTATTGGCCAATCTAACATGTCTTTGATTTTGCCTGGATCAGCTTTAACACATTTCCCTGAAATGAGATGCCCTAAGTATTCCACCTCCTCCTTAGCAAATGAACATTTGCTAAGCTTGCCAAACAATTGATTCTCCCTTAGTATCTCCAATACTATGCCCAAGTGTTTCACATGAGAGTCCAAGTCAGAGCTGAAGATGAGTATGTCATCAAAGAATACAAGAACAAACTTCCTCAAATAAGGTGCAAAAACCTTATTCATCAATGACTGGAAAGTAGATGGGGGCATTTGTCAAGCCAAAAGGCATGAATTTGAACTCAAAGTGCCCACAATGAGTACTAAAGGCAGTCTTAGGTACATCTTTCTCCCTCGTTCTTATCTGAAAGTACCCAGCCATTAGGTCATTTTTTTAGAAGTAAACAGCCCCATACAGTTCATCAACTATGGTAATGAGGTATTTATCCTTGACAGTTAGGGCATTTAATTGCCTGAAATCCACACAGAATTTCCAAGAACCATCATTCTTTTTCACCTAAAGGATTGGTGATGAATAAGGACTGCTACTAGCCTAAATAACTCCATCATTCAGCATATCTTTCACTAATTTCTCAATTTCTTCCTTCTGTGAATGGGGCACTCTATAGGTCCTCATTTTAAAAGGCTGAGCCCCTTCTTTAAGTAAGATTCTGTGTTCATGTCCTCTTCCAGGAGGTAGCCCTTTAGGCACCTCAAAGACATCAACATAATCCTCCAACTTTCTCCTAACAGCAGCTTCTTGACACTCCAGCTCCTTTCCTTCTATTAACTGAAGTATACCTACCCCTTCAGTACCATTCCCAGGTAAGTACTTCAACTCTCCCATCCATGCCTCCACATAGTTTACCAAGCATTTTTGGAGTGCTTTGACTGAAACTGACTGTAATTCCAAGTTATCTCCATTACTCTGGATTACAATTTCTTCCCTTTCCTAAACAAACCTTATCACCTGATTCTTGTAGTCCATTGTGATAAGGCTGTACTTCTCAAGCCAATTTTCACCCAAGATCATATCACTTCCTCCTAAAGTGGGGAGATACATATCTTTGCAGAACTTATGATCACCCAATCTCCACTTGACCCCTTTACAGCAATCTCCATGCCACATTTCTTCACCATTTCCCAGAATGATCAACATAGGTTTGACCTGAGTGAGGCTCAGTCTCAATCTCTTGGCTACCTTGGGATCAAGAAAACTGTGAGTACTCCCTGGGTCAACCAAGATGGAAACCTGCAAATTTTTAGCCATTTTTCCAAGAACTCTAAATAGCTTCCCTCCAGTGTAGCCTGACATTGCACTCATGGAAATATAGGCTAGCTCTGCCACCTCCTCCCCTAAATAACATGCCTCTCCCATTTGATAAGGTTGCAAAACCTGCAACTCATGATTTTCCCCTTCCACAGTTTCATCATCACACAAGTAAATCATATTAACTTGTGCCAATGAACACTTGTGTTGGGGAGAATATTTCTCCCCATATTTGAAGCACAGGTGATGTTCCATTCTCCTCTGCATTTCCTCATTACTCACCCTTTAAAATCTCAGAGGTTCCTTCTGTGGTACCTTAGTTACAACAGCTGAGACATAAGAAGGTTTAGATGATGTCACAGAATTTTGAGAAGTCTGTGAACTGGAAGGTAAAGTTTTCTGTGTATAATTTGCAAAAGAAGGTTTGGTGATATGCTTGGATGTACAAGACAAGCACATCTCCTATTCTACAGATAATCTGAATGCTTCCAACAAAGAATTAGGCCTGTGCATGCTCACTATCCCCCTTATTTCATCCTTGAGCCCACTCAAAAATAAATCAAAGAAATATTCAAGAGTGGCCCTAGTTCCTATGGTTACAAGCATAGCTTTCAAGGTCTCAAACTGCTTCATGTATGGCTGAACATCACTGCACTACTTTAGTTTAGAAAAATCCCCCACAATTTCAGCCAATGACCTTGTATCAAATCTCTGATACAATGCTCTAACAAAACCAAGCCAATCTTGATTTCCATGTTCTATGACATAGCTATGGCCCCACAGGCAGGCCTCACCTCTAAAGTATGTTATTACAACATCCAATTTAAGGTGATTTGGTATTTTGTGAACCTTAAAACAAAAGTCAGCCTGTATAACCCACTCCCTAGGTGCACTACCCTCAAATTTAGGGAAATCTAATTTAGGTAGCTTAATTTTCCCCCTATTATCATGGTGAAAGGTAATCCTAGGTTCTACATTCACTCCAGCCATATGATTGGGGATATTCACAAGTCCAGCACCAAAATCAGTCGTCAAGTGCCTAATTTGAGGGAACTGATTGATAAGTCCACTGCTCTCACCCACAGTAGACTTATCTCTTTGATTCTATTAATTTTAGACAATTGTTCCAACAATTGCTTAAATTTTTCATCAGAATCTTGTTTAAGGCCAGCATATTTTTCATCTGAATCTCTTTTCATATTCATAACATAAGTACTCACAGTAGCTAAAGCATTTCTAAATTCCTCCATTTGTCTATTAATTTGAATAACAGAACTTTCCATTTCCACTAACCTCAGAGTCTGATGTTCCACAGACATTCGATACTCCGGTAGCTCCGGCGTAGGAAGAAGACCTTGCACCGCCGTCGTCTGAGCTTCACCTAATTGATTCCGAGTGGTTACCATTTCTGTCCAAGGATCGCCGACTCTGATACCAAATGTTATGTAAACTCTTAATCTCCACAATCAGAAGGGAAAAATAAGGCAAGCAAAGTATTATTGATATCAAGAAATCAATTACAGCTCCAATTGTTCTTCGAACCAGAAAGAAAAGAGGGAAAAAAAAGGAAGAGAGAGATCAGAAGAAGATTAAGAGAAAATGACTGCCAATAACAGAATGCCAAAAAGATACTAAAAATATCTACCAATCATCTATTTATAGACTTCCTGTCCAGGCGGGTCTCTTAGGCTCCGCGCACTCGACCCAACCCGCGCCTTTCTTTATTTAACAAAAGAACAGCCTGGGTTCAAAACCTTGTAAAGGCAATACTAACCATCATAACATTTTATAGCAATGGAGATGTGTATGAGGGTGAATTTCATGAAAGGATTATGGTAGTGGTGTTTATTGCTACAATTTGATATGGGATGGAAAGTTATACAGGTGGTGAGAGCGTTTTGAGGAAGAAGAAAAACAGAGGTGGGGTTGCGGTGGGGGAGTGCATGTGGAGTGGGGTGGGGTGGGTGGGTGGGATCTTTGAAGAAGAAGAAGATAGGTGGGGTGCGTCAGGTGGGGATGGGTGGGGAGGAGACATGTTTAATAGAATGTATCAAAAATACCCCTTTTACTTTTGTGTTGACTGGGTTCAATTCAAGTTAACAGTTAACTGATGGAAAAATTGACGGAAGAAATTAGATGCACCAAACATAAATTATTTTACTATAGAGGATATTGAAAACATAATTTTTGAACCCAATTTCTAAACAATTGTTTATTGACCCACAACCCAAATTTGCCTAATATTATTTACATTAAAAATTGTATTCGAAGATTTTGACTTTTACAAGAGGTACTGGATCTAACACTGACCGCTGCACTTTTCGTGGCACGAGAAATAATTTCCCCTTATTTTTATCTGAATCTGATCAGTGGGGGAAATGCTTTCATAAGTTTAATAACCAAACAGACTTGGCCGGCCTCCCCACATTTCTCCACCAAGAACAAAACCCTGCGGCGGTAAACTTCCTCCTCCCTTTTCACATCTGAAAAATCATGAACAAAACCGAGCTCATACTCGTCCCCGCTCCTGGAACCAGTCACGTAGCTTCGACAGTGGAGTTTGCCAAGCTTCTTCTTGGTACAGATGAATCCCTCACCATCACAATCCTTGTAATTAAGCTGCCTATGGACAAGGTAAAGCCCTCTAACTCTTCAAGAATTCAGATTATAGAACTCCCATTGGGTGAGTTTTCTTTCGATCCGGCCTCCCCACTCAGTTTCCTCCCTAATTACATTGAGAATCACAAGAAATTTGTTAGAGATGCTGTGGAAAAGATCGTAATTTCAGGGACTGTTAGGATTGCTGGGATTGTTATTGATATGTTTTGTACAACCATGATTGATGTGGCCAATGAGTTTTCTGTACCTTCTTATGTGTTTTACACTTCTGGGGCTGCCTCACTTGGGCTTATGTTTCATCTCCAGAGTCTTAGAGATGATTCCAACCAGGATGTTACTGAGTTTAAGGATACCGATGCCATGATTTCGATTCCGACTTATGTAAATCCAGTCCCAGCCAAAGTCTTGCCTTCTATAACACTTGACAAGAGAGGTGGTTCTACGACGTTCCTCAATCATGCCAAAAGATTCAGAGATACTAAAGGGATTTTGATAAATACTTTTATGGAATTGGAATCTCATGCCCTAAAAGCCCTCTCTGATGACAAGAATGTTCCACCAATTTACCCAGTTGGTCCAATACTCAAAGCTGAGAGTACAACCAATCTGAGCCCAGAAGGGGACAAGATTATGAAATGGCTCGATAATCATCCTCCTTCATCAGTTGTGTTCCTTTGCTTTGGGAGTTCGGGGGCTTTCAGTCCCGAACAAGTAACGGAAATCGCCTATGCTCTAGAGCGCAGTGGTCACCGGTTCTTATGGTCACTGAGGAAGGCTTCACCACAAGGGATGGGTCCTGTGACCGAATACCAAAACTTTGATGAAGTCTTGCCGGAAGGGTTCTTACAGCGTACAGCTGAAATTGGGAAGGTGATTGGATGGGCACCGCAAATGGAAGTGTTGTCGCATCCAGCAGTGGGAGGATTTGTGTCACATTGCGGCTGGAATTCGACACTGGAGAGTGTTTGGTGTGGAGTACCAATAGCCACATGGCCAATATATGCTGAACAACAAGCCAATGCTTTTCAATTAATTCTGGACTTAGAAATAGCTGCGGAGATTAAAATGGATTATAAGAGAGAATGGGGGGCATCCTCCGCATCTATTGTGAAAGCAGAGCAGATAGAAGGTGGTATTAGAAGATTGATGGATCCAGAGAACCAGATAAGGAAGAAGGTGCAATGGTTGAAAGAACAAAGCAGAATGGCATTGAAAGAGGGTGGATCTTCTTACACTTCTCTAGGACATTTCGTCGAACAGTGTATGGGCAAAAAGTAGATCCTTATTAATTTACCAGGTATTGTGGATCTTCATTTCTACTTTCCTGAATCAGCATTTTCGTCCAGAATTAGAGATTGGTTTAGGGTAGATGTTGCAGTGTGGAGTTGACTGGTAAATAAGATAATAAACGCCTGGATCACTTGTTTTTCCTTTTGCTTTTTCTGCTTATTCTTGTTCTTGACATATTGTGATTAAGTTTATGGTTGAAATATTTGAAGATTATTAAATGGAGAGCCACTAGATCTTTATTCTGTAGTAGAATTACGCTGATTGTATCCAAGACTCATTATGTAGTAAGGTGTCATTGAATTGGTTTTTTATTTGAAAATTTCAGTCTCATGATTGAAAATGTGAATTATTCAGGAGGGAAAATAACAGATTGGAAGTAAAAAATTTGTATTCAAGATTGTGCCAGTAATGGTAACCAAAATGAGTTTCATGGAAGAGATCCTTCTAAAAGATTCAAGCCATTTGCACAATCTATAAGCATTTACTGCTCTTCTTTTAATATTAGCCTTTTTACTGTTCTAATAATGTGATATTGTTTTAAATAAGAACGCATAGGACGCAAATTCTCTCTGGCACTTTATGGCTCTACTTGAATAAGGTTTGAATTTGAATTTGAGTTTGGGTTTGGGTTTGGGTTTGGTCTTAAAATTGGTGGAAAAATACAAATGTTGAGTTAGAAAATTGGCGGGAGAATTTCAAATTCAAATTTTTTTCGTTCAAATAGTTGTTGAAATTGAAATTTTTAAAATAAAATTGGCGGGAGCAATTCAAATTCAATTTATTTCTTTCAAAAATTTCAATTTCAACGAATATTTGAGCGAAAAAATTTGAATTTGAAATTCTCCCGCCAATTTTGTAGGTCAAAATTTATATTTTCACCAATTTTGAGACCAAACCCAAACTCAAACCAAACATTTTCCAAGTAGAGCCTACGTATACTGAATTCATTAGTCTATATACAAATTTTAAACTTGTTTCACTATCGGGATAAAAAATTGAACGATTACTGATCATAATTAAGACGCAACTTAGAATCTTTCTGATGACCCTAAACCAGCGGCCCAAAAATCGCTGGTGGCCGCAGAAAACACCATTTTTTGTAGTGAGAGGAGTTAAGTTTGGAGCCTGGGGTTTCGTAGGAGGAAAAGGAAACGTGATAAAGAGGGAAAGAGGAAGAGTTTAGGGGATATGATGTTGTGTCATTGCTAGATGTGAAGATGGAGCTTTTGAGGAAGTGTGAAAGTGAGGATTTACTGGAGCAATTAAGCAAAGACCATACTTAATATACATTATATGCGGAATTGAATGTCCCATTTCCTATTCATTTTATATAGAAAATGTTACATTCAATTCCAGTCGGAGCAAATATATAACGTGATAAGATTAATTTGGACAAATTGGTGAATTTAGTCCCCAAATATAGCGTGTTTGGTGATTTTGGTTCCCGTTCTATATTTCTTTGATTTTTTGTCCCCAAACATATTGTATTTGGTGGATATGGTCTTTCCGTCCACAATCATGCATAAAGTCAATTGTCGATCAACAAAAATTTAATTCAAAAAACATTATATTGAAAGGATATTTTGGGAAAAATAATATTCTTCTTCTTCAAAAAACATTAAAATTAACAACCCCCCCCAAAACCCCCTCTTCTTCTTCTTCAACCTACCCAAAGACCTGCCCCCACCCCCACCCCCACCCCCATAGCCCCACCCCACCTACCTCATTTTTCTTCTTCAACTCACCCCAACCCACACCCGAGGTATCCTCACCTCACATCTCCCCTTCTTCTTCTTCTTCTTCAACTCACCCAAAGACCATTAACATTAACAAGAATACATTAAAGCTCAAATCAAAGAACACCAACAAATGAAATAACAGAGAAAAAGGAATGAGTAATTTGTAAATTCATGAAAAAAAAATTGAAGCTCGTATGTTCAATTGGTTTAAGGTTGAAAAGGTAATTGAGCAAAGTTTGGTGGATGAGTTAGATGAAGAAGAAGAGATGGAGGATGAAGATAGGGACCAAAACCAACAATCGTATTATGTTTTGAGACTAAATTCACCAATTTGTAATTTTTATTTTTGTGAGAATTTCCCAAAGTAACCCCGGTTTCTAGTAGGATTTTTTTTTAAAAAATCAAAATTTATTTTTTCCGTAACAGTTGTGGACGGAATGACCATCTCCACCAAACACAATATGTTTGGGGACCCAAAATTAAAGAAATATAAAACGGAGACCAAAATTACCAAACGTGCTATGTTTGAGGACTAAATTCACCAATTTGCCATTAATTTCACTAACAATGGTTCATTTTATTGGTGTATGGGGAAAAGTGGATTGTTAGTTTTGTAATTACATTTGATCTTAATGATTTACTTTCTTTTGTACTACGTTACGGGAATGCAGATCTAATTCTAACCGGGGCCTATCTCTGGAAACTGATGCTTAATCAATGAGCTATTGTTTTTTTCACAATCCTAATTATTTACAACAGATCATATTTTGTAAGAAATACATCAATAGTTTACCTTTTAGCCTTTAGGGTGCATTTGGATACTCATACCTTGCACTACCGCGGACATAAAATCTATAATTTGGATCATCGTATTTTTTTAGAAACAATTTACTTTACAGTGTTGAGATAAAAATTCTCAAACAAATACATTTTTGCTTTGATTCTTTTCTTACATGGGCACCTTTTTTCCTCCGTGCACTTTTTTTTTTTTTGAATAAAAAACCAAAAAAGAAAAAAAGAAAAAAGGAAAACAAAGAAAAAGGGACAACTTAACCAGATGCAATCTATATACTATAACTCATCTAATTAACCAGGAGGTGTGGCGTGGTGGTAGCTCGCCTCGTCCCTTAACCATGAGGTCAGGAGTTCGATTCCTGCCCATGGGAATGATGCGCATTTCATGGCCAGCAATTTGCCTCTTCGGAGAGCCCCCGTGGCGAGGGAATTAGTCACTGCTATCAGCGCCCTCGGTCTAAAAATAATAAAAAAACAACTCATCTAATTTAACTACCCTTCTAAATAAATCTCAACTAAATCCCCCAACTTCCAAACTCTCACACTTATGTCCCTCAACTACGATACACGTACAAAACGCTTCTCAACAAAGCGTCCCCAAAGATGTAACACGTAAACATGTTATAAAATTAAATAGGCACGTAATGCTATAATTACACGAAATAAATCACGCCTACGCAATTAGTCAATGCAAAAATTAATTACAAGTTAATTAACACGTAAGCAAAAGTCCTGGGTATCACAGAAACCCACACTTATATCGGGTTGACCAAATCTATGGCAAGGCAGGCCAATGATTTAAGTCCATTCTTTAATAGACTTTAATTTAATTTGAGTTTTGGACGGAGATATTTTAACCCAACTTCTTTATTCCATCATATTTGAACAAGTGAACTTGGACCCATCAATTAAATTTAAATAACTTAGATTAAAATATTTGTTTTGTTTAGTATCGATTAAATAAGTTTAATTGGTCGAAATTCCTTTGCCTACACTCACATCCTGGTCCGCCCCTTGAGATAAAAAGATTTCAAACCTTATATGTAGTAGAAATAATGAAGTTCCCTTATATGTAGTAGAAATAATGAAGTTCCTGGAGAATATGGCTACATTGGTAAACTTGTGTTTCTCTGGGGGAGTTAATGGAGGACTTATAGTGGGATTAGGCGAGGTTACCAAAATAGAGGAAAAGGAAAATAAAAAGGAAGAGAAAAAAGAGAAACGGGAATAGAAGAGAAGAGAGAGAGAGAGTAGAGGGTGGAACAGAAGGGCTGAGAGAGAGGAAAAAAGAAAAGAAAGAATAAAAAAGTAGAGAGAATACAATTTGGAGCAGAACTTTGAGTGAGCAATTGAGAGGGTAAACGAAGTCCGATTTGAGTGATCTTAATATCGAATCGAAGGTATTCGAAATATACCTACGCGTGAGCGCAGACAGATTGTGATTTGGAGTTCGAACCGAAAAATTATAGCACCGGGAGTGGGGCTGATTTTTTGGATTTCGGATGTTTGCATTGATTGTGTATTTTTCTTTTGTAAGAGATAATGACCTTACACCTTTGCGTTTTCAATCATATAGTGTAAAAAATCAGTATTTTAAAGTTTGTAATTGAGTATGAACTGTTTTTACATGTTTAATGCATAAAACGGATGAAGCGTTGGTTGTAATTGCATATTATGTGGTCGATCGTCAATTTTGTGTTGTCATATGAATTGGGATATGTAATTGTTGTATTCGCTGCGTTATTTTCTTAGTTGTTAATTGTTATCTTTAATTGATACTTGGGTTGTTTGGTAAATTGCATAATTGGTATTGTTGGAGTCGTTGTCTATTTGGTATTGGTCGACCGAGTCGTCGCCCATTTTTGAGTTCTTATCTAGGAACTGCTAGATGACAAGATTCATTTGAAATATAATTGTGAAATGTGTTGATCCAGGGAGATCATGTGTATCGTGGAAATTTTTGTGCCCTCACCCGATGTGGCGATCATTGGGACTATAACGGTTTTGTGAAGTCTATGGTGATGGATGATGATGCAATGTAGGATGGATCCTTAAACCTTTGGACTCGTTCGTTCCGGGGGTCATATTGGACCTATGTGTTGAACTTTTTGGAGAATCTTATTGTTGTAGAGTCGTGAATAGATGATTGAGCTTGGAATTGTGGGAAGTTGTGTCATAGCAATAGCTATGTTCGTAGTGTCTAAGAAATGTGTATAATCGTGTGATCCGTATGAGCAGAGCATGGTGCTTGTAGTTCATGCGGTTGTGTGAGTGCTTAGATGTGAGGAATATGGTTATTAGCTTACTTGTTGTTATTCTTACTACTTGTACTTGTTTTGGTCTTATTTTCTAATTTTTGGTCTTATTTTCTAATTGGTTTCGAGTCTAAAATCTGTATTTTTGGCCGGGGATTTGGAAAGTGCAGAAATGCACTTTTTCTTTGTTAATTGCACTATTTTTTGTCTTGAGTGAATCTCGGACGACCGGTGCGGTCGGCTGGACCCTCAGTCCATCGTCCGGGGCAAACCACTGGGTTGATTACGGGCGACGAGCAGTGAATTTCAGTCGACCATGATGGAAATTCTATCGACCGGTTGCTGCGGTCGACCGAGCTAAGTCTCTGGTTGTCCGTAATTGTGTCTATCTTTCTGTCCTGATCTCGGATGAACATAAGTCGACCGGACCCTTAGTTTAGGTCGATCGAAGGGTCAATGCTAGATGTGTTGTGATCTGTTTCGTCCGGTCTTCAGAGTTATTGTGATGTGGATTCTGTGTAGTGGTCTAAGAGTGTCGTGTCGTGTTTTAAGTACGTTGTGTCAAGTGTTTTCAAAGGGGTATTTTGGGAAACGAAAAAAGCTTTTGTGTCTTATCTAATGCTTAATCCAAGGGGCGTTTGGTCCTTACTGAGCTTCGCGGCTCAGTCCTTTCCTTTTCTTATTTTGTAGGTAATGATGATGTTGAGTCATGTTTTTATGTGGATGCTTGGGAGGGATACCAGGAAGAGTGATCATAACGAACTTTGTAATAGGGAACACGTAGTAGTTGAACACTTAGTAGTAGTTCTTTATTTCATGTTATAACTTATTTTATTTTAGTAATTCTTTTAATTCATCTAATACATTTGAACCTCTTTTTGGATTATTAAATAGTGATGTATTCCCTTTTAGTAACTCTATTAGTGGGCTTTGGTGTCTCATCGACCAATGAGACACTGTCATGTCATCACCCGGGTTATGGGGTGTGACAGAAGTGGTATCAGAGCTGGTCGAACCTTAGGGTTAAAAACATGGAATAAACTTAGGAAAATATGTAACATAATGTGATGTGTGTGATGGGTAGAGATCATGGACTAGGATGTATATGGTTATTTATCACTTTATATGTTATATGTTATGTGGTGCTCCCGTCATTTTATTCCATATATTATTATCTAGTACCATACTTGTTATATGGATGCCTATAGAGCCTTTTTCATTTAGTGGGAGAGTGTTAGTATCTATGTTGTAGGGAGTGCAAGTTTCGAGGACGAAACTTTTGTAAATTGGGAAGTATGTGATACCCGGAAGTTTTCCTTACGTGTTAATTAACTTGTAATTAATTTTTGCATGACTAATTGCGTAGGCCTGCTTTATTTTATGTGATTAAGGGATTACGTGCCTATTTAATTTTATAACATTGTTACGTGTTACATTTTTGGGGGACGTTTTGTTGAGAGGCGCTTTGTACGTGTATCGTAGTTGAGGGACATAAGTGTGTGAGTTTGGAAGTTGGGATTTATTTAGAAGAGTAGTTAAATTACATGAGTGATTGGGGGACTTAATAGAGGAGTTCTATAAGGAGTTATAGTGGGATTAAGAGAGTTTACCAAAATAGAGGAAAAAGAAAATAAAAATGAATAGAAAAACAAAAACCAAAAAGCGAAACGTGAATAGAAGAGAGAGAAGAGAAGTGATACAGTAGGGCTGAGAGAGAGGGGGGAAATGAATAAAAGAGTAGAGAGAATAAAATCTGGGCAGAACTTCTAGTGAGCAATTGAGAGGGTAAACAATGTCTAATTCGACTGTTCTTTATATCGATTAGAAGGTATTCAAAATACCTACATGTGAGCGCAGACGGATCATGATTTCGAGTTTGAACCTGTTGAAAAATGAAGTCCCACATTGAGTGCCTAATGAAGATTCAAATAGCTTATAAGCTCATGGGTTAACACCTCTCATGGCCAATTGGTTTTAAGATGATATGGAGGCCCATGAGCTAATTTTCACATAGTATCAGAGCTTGTCCTTAGGCGGAATGTGTGTGCTCATAATGCCCAAAGTCGACCCAAGTAGGGCGACGGGCCTTCATCGGTCTCCACGTGACCCAAGAAGGACGGCGGCGGGCCTTGAATTTGACTCTCACTTCAATGTGAGAGGGAGTGTTGAAATATGAAGTCCCACGTCGAGGGTCTAAGGAAGATCCAAATAACTTATAAGCTTATGGGTTAACACCTCTCGTAGCTAATTGGTTTTAAGAGGATATAGAGGCCCATGAGCTAAATTTCAAAGAAGCGAAAAGTTATAGCACCGGGAGAGCGGAGCTGATTTTCTAGATTTCGGATTTCTAAATTGATTATGTATTTTTCTTTCGTAAGAGGTAATGACCTTACTCCTCTACGTTTTCAATCGTATATTGAATGAAATCAGTATTTTAAAGTTTGTAATTGAGTATGAACTGTTTTTACATGTTTAATGCATAAAACATATAAAGCGTTGGTTGTAATTGCATATTATGTGGTCAATCGTCAATTATGTGTTGTGATATGAATCGGGATACGTAATTGTTGTATTAGCTGCCGTATTTGCTTAGTTGTTAATTGTTATATTTAATTGACACTTGGGTCGTTTGGTAAATTGCAAAATTAATATTGTTTGAGTGTTGTCTATTTGGTATTGGTCGACCAAGCCGTCGCGCTTTTTGAGCTCTTATCTAGGAACTGCTAGATGACAAGATTCATTCCAAATATAATTGTGAAATGTGTTGATCCCGGGAGATCATGTGTATCGTGGAAATTTTTGGGCCCTCACTCGATGTGGCGATCATTGGGACTGTAACGGTTTTGTAGAGTCCATGGTGATGGATGATGGTGCAATGTAGGATGGATCCTTAAACCTTTAGACTCGTTCGTTCAGGGGGCCATACTGGACACATGTGCTGAATATTTGGGGTATCTTAACTTGACCGACATTAGGGCCGTTATAGTTATTTTGGTAGAGTCGTGACTAGATGATTGAGCTCGGAATTGTGGGAAGTTGTGTCATAGTGATAACTATGTTCGTAGTGTCGAAGCAATGCCTATAATCGTGTGATCTGTATGAGCATAGCATGGTGTTTGTAGTTGATGAGGTTGTGTAAGTGCTTAGATGTGAAGAATTTGATTATTTGCTTACTTGTACTTGTTTTGGTCTTATTTTCTAATTGGTTTCGAGTCTAAAATCTGTATTTTTGAGCGGGGATTTGGAAAGTGCAGAAATGCACTTTTCCTTTTGTTAATTGACATTGTTTTTTGTCTTGACTGAATATCGGACGACCGGTGCAGTCGACTGGACCCTCAGTCCATCGTCCGGGGCAAACCATTAGGGTTGATTGCGGGCGATGAGCAGTGAATTTCGGTCGATCGGGATGGAAATCTTATCGACTGGAGTTGCTACGGTCGACCGAGCGGAGTCCTCGATCGTCCGGACTTGTGTCTATCTTTTTGTCCCGATCTCGGATGACCATCTGTCGACCGGACCCATAGTCTAGGGCGATCGAATTGTCAATTTGAGCTGTGTTGTGATCTGTTCCGTCCGATCTTCAGAGTTATTTTGATGTGGATTATGTGTAGTGTTCTCATAGTGTCGTGTCGTGTCGTGTTTTAAGTACGTTGTGTCAAGTGTTTTCAAAGGGGTATTTTGGGAAACAGGATAAGCTTTTGTGTCTCAGTCCCATTGATCGTGGTGCTTCATCCCAGGGGCGTTTGGTCCTTATTGCGGCTCAGTCCTTTCTTTTTCTTATTTTGCAGGTGATGATGGTGTTGAGCTATGTTATGATGTGGATGAAATACCCTTTGAGGGTATAGAACCTAGGGGGGAGGGGGGAGAATTAGGTTCTTAAAAACTTTTTAAACTTTTCTAAAACTTATTTGCCTAAGTGTTCACCTTAACAACAAGTATGTTGTTTAAGAACATAAGGTGATTCAATTATGTCCAATGCAACTTACATGACTAAGTAAAACAATTGTAAATAGTACATAGGATATGAGTCATATGGGACACTTGTAGAAAATGTATGGGTGTTTTTGAACACCTCCTGCTTCCCATTTCCTTCAATCCGTCATCTTCTTCAGCGATTTCTTTTTTTTTCTTGCTGCGATTTTCTGTCTTCTTTTTCTCTCTTGGATTCCTTCATCCTTCAATTCTTTTTCTCTCAATTCATCAATCACCCTTATTCACAAAAGCAAATACTCCATTTTCTCATAATCTTCAAGGGTCTAAGTTTTAATTTTGGTAAGTAAAGTTATTAATTTTATTTGAGTTTCCTAATATTAGTTGAAATTCATGTTTAAATTGGTGTTTTCTATTTGATTGGGTAAATTATATGGTTAAAGGATTGAATGATAGTTAGGAAATTAAAAGTAAAATTGTGAAGGTGGTTACTCTGTTTCGGCTTCCTCGGTTCTGCCAGCCTGCTTTCGGCTTCTTTTTCTTTTTCTTGTTTCTGTTTTCTGCTGTGTTCATGCTTCTGGTAATTGAGTAGCATGTTTGGAAAGAAGAGGTTTAATATGGGAATGGGTCTGTTTCCTCTGTTTTCGGTTTTCTGTCTGTTTCTTGTTTCTGTTTTTCTTATTTCTGTTTTCTTTGCTTGTTCGTGCTCCTGTTTTTGGTTAGCATTTTGGAGAGAAGAATGTTAATATGAGTGTATTGCTGGGTTCTTGGTTTGTCATTGAGGGTTGAAGGTCTTGGAATTTCTTAAGGGTGGTTGTCTCTCTGCTTCCCCAATGATCAGTAATTAGCCATGAATTTACTTGTTGTTTCTTGGAAATCAGTAATCCTTATAGGATTCGGACTGCTCTTCAATCCATATGTTGTACTTCTTCTTTTCTGATTTTTACCATAGAGGAGGTGATGATAATTTGGCTTTGAGCAATTTTTGGGACAATGGGTCTAAATTGGACCGGCATTCTTTTAATACTTTTATGTGAAAATTCTAGGAGTCTTTGGAATGGTATTTGAAATATGACATGGTAATATGAATTGCTTCTTTTGATAATGACTGTTCCTTGACTTTGTACATGATTTTGTCCGTAATGTCATCTTATAATGACTGTTCCTTTGCCATTAAGTTACACAGCGGTTTGGTTTGTCTAGAGATAACAGTTCTAGATCTATTTTGGGTTATCTGGTGCTCAAGAATATAGCCTTATTATGTTCCAACTCTTTATTAGAAATCAGATGGTTTATGTCTATGAAAGTAATATGTTGTTAGTCAAGTATCATTCGCTTTTCGATTGTCTTATACTAGCAAGTCTATGAGTGAAAGCTAAGCTTCTCAAATCCTGCACAGAGATCCTCAATATTGTATTTGTGATCTTTTCCGTTAGTCATAAAACTGATGGCATAATTTGAAGTAGAATTGCGTGTAAGATAGAATGTTGCTTGACATGTTCGTTGGTCGACATTTAAGTAATTTTGTTTGGTGCATCTTATTATGTGATAGGAGCCGAACCGGAACATCCCGATACTTCGTAAGGCATTAGGAGTTCTAAATATTATAAGGTGAGTTCCTCTTTTCTTAAACCTTTTTAAATTGGAATTTAGGAACCTGTGCGTTCCAAGCTTTCTTAAACTGTTTGAATTGGAATTTAGGAACCTGTGAGTTCCAAATATATTTCTGCATTGAATTTAGAATTACTTTCGTATAACCATATACAGACATTGATCATTCTTGCATGTTTTTACAAAGTTACATACATTCTGTATAGGCCCATGCCGGGTGTCGATTTAATATTGAGAATTATCATTACAAATAAAACCCCGAGCCGGCCAATTGTAACTAATGGAATTAACGGATCTTATTTCTTTTCTGAAGCACGCTAAATAATACTATTCTTGTGGGCCCCAAGGCTGTAGATGTCTTACGCCATTGTCGGGAAAGCAAGGGCTGACGACTTTTCGCGTATAGCTCTGCAGTACTAATTGAGGTTGGCCAATTCTGGGTTAGGAGTTTTAACTCGGGATGGTCAGATCTAGGTGAATACAGGGCTAGTAGGTACCCTACCCTGTGATTTACCCGCTGGATTTCTGGTGGATAAGGTAGCAAATCGCGCGCGTATCTGGTGTTCGGTTGGTATCTGGTTTTCTTGTACCTGGACTTCTTAACATCTGGTTCTCTGTTAAATGAATCAATTACTATTATGTTGTATACATAAATGAATCAAAACTACATGATTTACAAAACTGCATGAGCATTTTTTTATCTTAGAATTTTACCTTACATGTACACTGTTGCACACACACAAGAACTCACCAAGCATTAGCTTACACGTTTTCTTTCAAACTGCATCTTAAAATGCAGGTATGAAGTGCACTAGCGAGCTCCAATGAAATTTGTTTTTGTCGAACCTGGAGTGCATGTTCAGATTCCTATTAGTTACAGATTAGCCGTTTGTTTTGGATTAATGTAAATTGATGTAAATTATGTATTATGGTAATTCCGCTGTATTGTATTAACTATTACTGTTAAACAGGTGTTATTAAAAATATTTTGAGGATGTATAGTTTATAGATGTGGATATTATGTTTATAAACGCTTTAGTCTTTTAAAGCGTTTTATACAGAAATGTTACTTATGTTTACTGCCGAGAGGTAGGTAGATGCCCTATTCGGCCCCAGTTGTACCTAGGGGTGGAATTGGGGGCGTCACACTTTGTTAGCTATATTTTCAAATTTGTTTTCATCTTAAAATAGCTAACATTGTATGTTTGATAAACGGGAAGACTGTGCTTAAATGTTTATTCCTTATCTCCTTTGATTTTTAGCTTAGGTTGATATTCTTTTTGAGCCATATATGACCATCTTTTGATTTGTGTGTCATTATGGACTCTTGGTATTTTGAAATCAACCAAGCTTATTTAAAGTTATCCTTCTTCAATGATTTTTGGTCTTTAGATTTGATCATTTGGCTCTTATATTATCAATCTACTAGACCATCAAGATTCACGAAATTTTAAAAGGTATTTCATTTTGTTTTAGAAAAATGGGAAGAAATCTTCACTCTCATCAAGCTTCTCCATAATTTAAACTTCAATCCCTCTTTCATGTTCTTTTAAAAGGGTATTTCAATAAAGGGGTCTTTCAAAGGGGAGAAATATTTTAGATCTCTAGTTTTCAAACTTTTTTCCAATAAAAATGAGGAGAAAAAGCTTTTAATATTCGCACTCTGAGTACCCTTTTTTATTTTGACAAAAAGGGGGGAAAATGTTAGTGTTGCAAATGTACCAAGAAAAGTAATTTACAAAAGGAGAAAGCTTAGAACTTGCAAAATGGGAGAGATAAGAGATTCTTTAAAATAGGGGAGTAGAATATTTTTTTCAAAACATCTACTTGCCTAGATCCTTATTCCATTATCTCATGCATTCATATTTATATGCTTTAAAGCTTTATATTTTGCATATTATTCCCATTTGCATCAATGTTTTGTTATCGTCAAAAAGGGGGAGATTGTTAGCCCGAAGGGCAAAGTGATCAATCTTGTTTTGATTATAACAAATCATTGATAGTTCTAATGTTTCTGTGAGCATGTTCTTAATGATAAGATCATTAGTACTCACATCAACATTGATGAAAATGGTAAGTTAGCTTCTTGTGTATATCAAAGTATGATCATACACACAAGGAAGCTACATTTTGCAAGACTCCATAGCCCAAGCATGAAGTAAATCCATGTGTTATGGAAGTACTTGCAAAGTCAATTAAAAAGGAAGATCAACATGTCAAGAGCCACTCAATCAAATAAGAGTACAATCAAGTGGTAGACTCCCTGATAAGAAGAAGTGTGAAGTCCAATACACTACATCAAGAATGCAGGAGGACTTCATCACTCAAGAAGATGTTGATCAACGACTTCAAGTTAAAGCTCCTAGAAGATTTCATCTACAAGACTTGAAGACCTCCAAGAAGATTAGTCTAGTCTACATATGTATATTCTTTGTGACTAATATTCCTTTGAGAATACTAGAATAGAATGTTTAAAGCTCAACTATGCATGTTTTCCAAAACTCATGTTTTACATTATTCAATATTTTGAAAAGGTTTTTGAAAACTAGTTTGTCAATGATTAAGTTCTTTAAAATGTGTTTTATATCCTTACAAAACACTTAGGCATGTGCATGAGAATATTGAAAACTTAAATAAGTGGAAAAACCACTTTGGGACAGTTCTCCGGTCGACCTAGGCCTAGCCTGGGAAGACCAGAAATGTCCGGTCAACCGATCAATGTTGATCCGGTCGACCAGTGAGTTTTTGTCCTTATTGGAGTTTTGAATGTTTCAATGCTCCAGCGGCTATATATTATATACGGACGACCGTGATATAAGGCGAGTCAGCAGACATTGCTTTCGGTAGACTCGACCCCATGAATTCGGTCGACCGAGATAAGAACAGAGGGCCTTTAATCTTTGATTTAAGGCACTCCGGTTGACCTACTGCCTAGTCGTGGTCGACCGGAGCTGTCATTTCAAGGCCAAAATTATACCCGTTGTGACCAACTTTGCTTGTAATTCTAGCCCTATAAATTGCTTCTAAAGATGATTTTTATATAACTAATCAAGCCATAAAAGGGTATAGGCATATACACTTCTTAAACACACAAGCTAATACTTTTGATCTTATATTCATATCTTTCAAAAGCATTTTTGTTGAGCTTAAACTTTATCTATATTTCTATTCCCAAAGAGTGATTAGAGATTTTAATTGTATATCCATTCCAAGAGGGAATTCTTTGTAAGAGAGATAAATTGTAAAATCTCCTTTGAAAGAGATTGGCTACCCAACCTTCTCATTTGTGAGAACTAGTTCTTTGTGAACTAGCAAAAAGCTCTTTGTGAGCTTTACTCTTGGTGAGTGTTTTACAATTGGTATCCTGTTTTACAATTGGTCAATTGGTATCAAACTTGGTTTTATCTCAAATAGCTAACATCGTATGTTTTATAAACGAGGAGATTGTGTTTAAAGGTTATATTCCTTATCTCCTTTGTTTTTAGCTTAGGTTGATATTCTTTTTGAGCCATATATAACCATCTTTATATTTATGTGTCATTATGGACTCTTTGTATTTTGAAATCAACCAAGCTTATTCAAAAAGATCATTCTTCAGAAAATTGGTGTATTAACTTTGCTTGTGCTATGAACTGTTTATGTTTTTTGCAAGTACACCCTTATATCTTTGGAGTTTGAAGTCTTTTTGATTATGCCAAAGGGGGAGAAAAATAGTGTATTAATCTTGCTAAAATGGTGTATTAATCTTGGTGTATTAATCATGTTTTTTTATCCTTTCCGGCATGTTTTGAGGGGAGCTTTTTATATATCTTATGTCTCAAAACATATTAAATGGAAGGAAGGAGGAAAGGAGGTTGGTTGGGAAATAGGGCTCTTCTAAGAGTCCCTAGATTATATGGCAAAAAGAAGTTATCATGACTAAGTGCTTTTGTCTTCATTGGTTTTATCTTTTAAAGCACTAGTCATTGCTCTTAATTGATCTTTAACTTTTTGCCATGCTTCCTTGTTCTTAATTTTGTCCATATTCTATATTATTACATAAAAGTTTGTCATAATCAAAAAGGGGGAGATTGTAAGCCCTAAGGGCGAACAAACTCAGTTTTTGATATTGGACAAACTTTTGATGTTGTGTCTAATGATCTTAATCTTTGTGATAGAATATCGGAACTCATTATGGAAGCTCTAAGTACTTCAATCAAGCCATTGGTATCAAGATTCAAAGTTATATTCAAGGCTTATCTTTCAAGATTGAAGATTGAAGACTTAGGTTTGGTTAGATTAGTTTTGCCGTTATTAGTCGTTATCTTATATAGCTCTAACCAAAGCTCTCATGAACATAAGCTCTACACTCTAGTCTTGCATGTTTTTATAAACACGTTTTCAAAAGGCTAAGTTTCAAAATGATCCTTACAAGTGTTCGTATTTCAAAAGCCTTTGTTTTCTAAGTCTAAGTCCTTTAAAATGGTTTTCCAAGTGTTCTTACTTGTTAGCTTTTGGGAAAACCTTTTAGACTTCTAAAGACTTCAAAAGATTTCAAAACGTGTGAAAAATCAGCTCAGAAGTCGGATAATCCGAGCTTGCCTCGGATCAACCGAAGCAAGACAGTGAGTTGAACCATTTGGCTTTGGTCGACCAAGGCACTGGGTCGGTCGACCGAGTGTGGGTAAGGTTGATCCGAAGTTGCTCTTCGGTCATCCGAGGTCTATGTTCGGTCAACCGAACTCTGCGATTTCTAGCCGTTATTTGACCGTTGCAGAGTCGTTTTTCAGCCTATTTTGAAATGTATATATACTACAAAGCTCTAGAATGACTCTAAGACTTGGACATACAATTTACATTGATTTCTTATCAAGTCCAAACACTCACAAAGCAAAAGCTCTTCATTTCTATGATCTAAATCATTCAAGAGTGAGTTTTCAAAAGCAAGACAAAGAGTGGAATTCATATGTTCTAAGAGCTTAACATTCTTGTACTTCAAAGGTAAATATCTTTCACTTAGAAGAGTGATAAAACCTTGTACTTAACCTATCTCATTCCCTTTCTTAGTGATAGGGTTATTTGTTTAAGTCCTACTTAGTGTGGGCAATTGTGAAAGTCCTACTTAGTGTGGGCAAGTTGTAAAAGTCCTACTTAGTGTGGGCAAGCTCTTTGTAAGTTTTGAGTTGTGGTTGTGTTGTAAAACTCTTAGTGAGTTAGCCACAAGTGTAAACATTCTTCTTAGTGAAGTTGTTTAAAATCCTTGGGTGCGGCTCAAGGTAGTGGATGTAGATTCTGAGTGAGTCGAACCACTATAAATCCTTTGTCTTGTTATTGGGTTTTGCTTTGCTTTTAATCATCTTGCTCAAACTTACACTTGCATTGCAAAGCTTAGAAAAAGTTTACAAGATTAGTTAAAACCCAATTCACCCCCCTCCCTCTTGTGTTTTACAGTCTTTATCATCATTTGAATCATCATCTCCCTTTTCTTGACTTGCCTGGACAATATCTTCATTTTTGTCTTCATCCAATTCCAATTCCAAGTCAATGTCTTGGTCTTCATTCCCAACATCTAACCCCAAATCTTCAACCCTTTCCTTTCCCAATTCTTCTTCATCTTCAAGATTAATCACCTTCTTAGGTTCTTTATCATTTTTCTCTTCTTTACTTCCATCATTTCCATTGATGGAGTTCTTCATCAAAAGCATCATCTTCCTCTTCTTCTTCTTCTTCTTCTTCTTCTTCTCCTTCTCTTTCTTCTTCTTCTTTATCCTCTTCTTCCTCCTCATTTTCTTCCAAGATTGATTTCTTAGACTTGGTATTTCTATCAATATCATCAATCTTGTAATCCATATCATTGAACTTAATCTTTAACTGTTTTTAGGTCCTTTACATCATCGTCCAAACTTGACATTTTCTCAAATATCATTTTCAAGTCACTTTTGATGATGTCTTGAAATTCTTGTAAATTTGTCAAGATTTGGTTTAAGATGTCATCATTTCTTTGAGGAAGAGGAGGAGGTATTCTTTCAACATTTTCCTAGGAATGTCCCTTTGATCTCCAACATTAAAATGAACATCTCCTTCTTCATTTATTTCAACATGAATATCATCTCCTCCATCTCCTTGTCCTTCTTCATGTTGAGGCACATCTTGCATATTTGGCTCTTGAGGCCCTCTTTTATGTATCTCCTTCTTTAAGGTTTCGCAAAATTTCGGAGATTTCTTGTGTGCAATCATAGACGCCAACAATTCCTCAATTGTGCATTTTGAATGGAATTTTCAAAGTCCATTTACTAAGATCATGTGCATTTGATGGAATTTGCCTTGATTGTACATGTGGTGCCATTCACTCCTTTGAGTGGGAGTGGAGAGCTTGATTTTGAAATTCTTGAAAATGAGTGTCCACGTGCTTCCATAGGGAAGAGACTTCTTCTTAGGTCCAAGTACTCATTCCTTGAAGTACTTAAGTGCCAAATAAGCAAAATTTACTTTCTTCTTCTCTACCAACCAAAGTATGATGGTCAATTGCAAGTATGAAATGGAGTTCTTATGCCCTCCTACCGGAACAACAAAATTAGAGACAAAATGGTGAAGTATACGACCATACTCATCAAGCTTGTTTGTCTCTCTCTCCTTGAACTTGCCAAATGCCCCCTTGATATTGAAGTATGTCTTGAAATTCCTAATATCAAGATCCTCTTCTTTTGGCACTTTCCCGGAATTGTCGAAGTATCTAATGGCATCATCATCTAGCTCAATTCCAAGGACACTACTTAGCATAGTTTCGGAGAAACTAAATTCTAGGTTTCCAACAGTGGAAGTCCACCAATAATGCCCACCATCTTTCTTCCCTTCTTCTCTAAGGTTTGCTCCGAACTCATAGATGGTGAGGGGTAATAATCATGATCAATTAAAAGAAGATTAAACCACCCCATTTCTTCAAAATACCCAATTATTTCACCTAATCCCTCATCATCCTCAACTCTATATCCCAGAAGAATTCCTCTTTTCTCACTGACTAAATTCTCAAAAAAATTTCTCAGTTTCTTTGGAGTAAAATCTAGAAGATACCTTTGTGGTGGTGTATGAGGAAGATTCGCCTTGAAATGTTAAAGGAGGAGGTGGAATGGGATGATCATTGCCGGACTCCATTTCTTCATCAGAGTAAGTCAACTTCTTTGATTTTCCTCTTCCTGTATCGGCTTTCCTATTCGCCTTTACTTTCTTTGGAGTGGGCTCAATTGGTTCTCTAATTGTTAGAGATTGTTCACTTTTTCTTTTGATGGGAGGTTTCTTCTTTGAAGAATTCTTTTTGGGTTTTCCTTTGATGTTAGCCTCACAAAGAGGACTTATGCCTACTCTTAGGACTTTTGCTTCACTAAGAAGTCTGCACTCACAAAGAGTGTTTGCCTCACAAAGAGGACTTTTGCCTACATATAAGACTTACAAACACTCATCAAGAGTGAAGCTCACAAAGAGCTTTTTACTAGTTCACAAAGAACTAGTTCTAACAAATGAGAAGGTTGGGTAACCAATCTCTTTCAAATGAGATTTTACAATTTAACTCTCTTACAAAGAATTCCCTTTTGGAATGGATAAACAATTGAAATCTCTAATCACTCTTTGAGAATAGAAAGATAGATGAAGTTTAAGCTAAACACACATGCTTTTGAAAGATATGAATATAAGATCTAAAGTATTAGCTTGTGTGTTTAAGAAATGTATATGTCTATGCCCGCCCTCTTATGGCTTGATTAGTTATATAAAAATTAGTTTTAGAAGCTATTTATTAGGTTAGAATATACAAGCAAAGTTGGTCACAATGGCTATAATTTTAGCCTTGAAATGACAGCTCGGTCGACCGCTACTAGACAGTAGGTCGACCATAGTTTCTTAAATCAAAGGTTAAAGGCTCTCGATTCTTATCTCGGTCGATTGAATTCATGGGGTCAGGTCTACCAAAGCAATGTCGGTCGTGAAGGGATTCATAGGCAGAAACTCGTTCTAAACACCCATGAATCCTCCCCTGAAGGATCCGCCCATACCATGGGAATCGAAAAATAGACAAAAAATACTTACGAATTTTCGTTAATGGATTCTGACTTCGGATGCTGTGCTGCGACCACCAAAGCCCTCCCTTACGAAATTGCTCTCTACTGATATCCACGTGACGAAACAAGAAACGAGTGTTAGATCTTCGTTTTCTGAATTTCGGGAATCTAAAGAGAAGAGAAGGGCATAAATCTTATTTTGAGTTGTGTGTTTTTGCGGCTCAAAAAGTGTATCTAGGGTTTCGCTCTAAAACAGATTATATGGGGCGTGAGAGTTTGTTCTGAGAACCAACTCCGACGTAATCCCAACCTCTTTTAGTTGTGGGAGCTCTTATCGCATAATAACTTCCCTGTATTCCCAACGAAAGCCAAGTACCGAAAATGAACATCCTTAATCTCTAATTCGAATAATAACATTATATTATTATTCTCAGAAACATAAATGTCAGATACAATGAACCTAGACGCATTCTAGATTCATTGAATTTGGACATGAAGCTCGTTAACTCGTCTATGCGTGTGACCCTGTAGATTCATATCACAACGGTAATGAAAACATACTTACTGTAGTATGTGTTCATAAATCACAAGCATCCCCTAGCAAGACATTGTGACTACCCATAGTGAATGAATGTACGGTGGAACCTAATATCAATCCACTATTTAATCCATTTGTCTCGCGATATGCAAATTAAGCATAAGGCATGGTAGTTGTCACCCTTATAAAGGTTAATTGTATTTATGCTCGATCTCCAGGTAGACTGTTCCAACAAATAGTATTTAATAACCACTTTATTAAATATATTTGAGCACGACCATACATTTAAACAGTTTTCCCTATTGAGGGGCCCATGGATATCTGTCTGTAATAAGAGAGGGATAAATACCTTACAATACCTCTCATGTTCAAGTCATGATAGGATACTACATCCGATCATTAGTCGTTTTAATTACTCGATTAAAAGTAACGTCTGACTGAGTCAAAACGTAGCTCCATTCATGCTGGAAACGATGGAGACATAAGGTCTAAGGATTCCAAATAGTACTGAGGAAGTAATACTTATGACTAAGGAACCATGAAGTATTACTTCTCTTTCGGATCACGTCCGATACAATATATCCCAATATATTATGAAAAACACAAGAGGGGGGGTGAATTGGGTTTTTATACAAATTTGCTTCTTTTTCTTGAGATATAGAAATAAGGAACTAATATATGAAGCTTTGTAGAAATGAAGCAATGAGAGCAAGACAAGTGATTTAGAGTGGTTCGATTCACAAAGAATCTACCTCCACTACCTTGAGTATCTCCCAAGGATTTCCAACAATTTCACTAAGAAAAAGGCTTGTTACACTTGTGGCTAACTCACTAAGAGTTTTACACACAACCACAATTTACACACTCACAAAGAGTACTTGCCCACACTAAGTAGGTTTAGACACAAGAATACCCTATCACTAAGAAAGGGAAGGATGAAGATATAATGATACAAGTTCTTAACTCAAAAGTGGAGTAAGTATACCTTTGAAGATCTTTACTTTAATGCTCTTGAACTTTTGTATTCAACACTTTTTGTCTTGCTTGTATAAAGATTGATTTTGGACTTTTCAAATCATCAAAAAAGAGTAAATGCTTTTTGATAGCTAGAGCTTTTAAGAATATTCAATGTAGATTTGTCAAGGTTCTTGTTGCAAGAATATTCAGCTTTAGGGCCTTTATAGATTTCAAAAACGTCCAAAAAACGACTTTAAAACGGTCAGATAACGGCTAGTTTTTGCAGAGCTCGGATGACCGAAACAAGTCTCGGATGACCGAACTTGAGCAACTCGGTTGACCGACCAAAAACTCGGTCGACCGAACCATCATCTCGGTCGACCGACCCAAGCTTAGGTCGACCGAACTTTGACAGAACAACTCTCAGTAAATCCTTCGGTTGATCCGAGAAAATCTCGGTTGACCGACTTTTCAAAGTATGAGAGATGATGTTTTGACCTTTGTTTTGAAATCTCTTGAAGTCTAAAAGGTTTTCCCAAATTGTAATAAATAAGAATACTTGGAAAACTTTTCTAAAGGACTTAACTTTGAAATAAAGGGCTTTTTGAATATAAGATCAATTTTGAAACTTTATCCTTTGAAAACGAGTTTATAAAACGTGCAAGACTTTAGTGTTGTATGCTTAAGTTCATAAGAGCATTTTGGTTAGAGCTTGTAAGATAACGACAAATAAAACTAGAAGCTTTCCTAACCAAACCTAAGTCTTCAATCTTCAATCTTCAATCTTGTTGATATGTGCCTTGAAGATCTTGATTGTAGCTTGATTGAAGTACTTAGTGCTTCCACAATGAGTTTCATTATTCTATCAAAAAGATGTAAGACATTAAACATAACATCAAATATTTGTCTATTATCAAAAATCGAGTTTGTTCGCCCTTAGGGCTTACATATTATATCTATGATATGATTTGCATCCATTACACATGATCAATCAAACATCATACTATTTTTATTTCATCGTATAGAACATTACATAAAACTAGGGACACTCAGAATAGTAATTGCATAAGCTAATGAGTTTTACTATCAAATCACGCATTTGATGTTCAAAAGCAAAATTAACTATTCAAATGACATGCTCAAAAATATATAAAACGTACAAAATATGTTAATGGTTCTAGGGCACTACTAACAAGTCGACCTACCTTAAATCACGGTCGTCCGGATAGAATATAGCCGTTGGAGCCTTGGAACATTCAAAACTCGAATAAGGACAAAAACTCACTAGTCGATCGGATCAACACTGATCGGTCGACCGGACATTTCTGGTCTTCCGAGGCTGGGCCTAGGTCGACCGGAGAGCTGTCCCAAAGTGGTTTTTCCACTTATTTAATTTACAATATTCTCATGCACATGCCTAAGTGTTTTGTAAAGAAATAAAACACATTTTAAAGAACTTAGGCATTGACCAACTAGTTTTTAAAAACCTTTTCAAAATATTGAATAATGTAAAACATGAGGTTTTGAAAACATGCATAGTTGAGTTGTAAACATTCTATTATAGTATTCTCAAAGGAATATTAGTCACAAAGAATATACCTATGTAGACTAGACTAATCTTCTTGGAGGTCTTCAAGTCTTGTAGATGAAATCTTCTAGGAGCTTTAACTTGAAGTCGTTGATCAACATCTTCTTGAGTGATGAATTCCTCTTGCATTCTTGATGTAATGTATTGGACTTCACACTTCTTCTTGTCAAGGAGTCTACCACTTGATTGTACTCTTGTTGGATTGAGTAGATCTTGATATGTTGATCTTCATTCTTCATTGACTTTCCAAGTACTTCCATAGCATGTGGATTAACTTCATGCTTGTACTATAGAGTCTTGCAAAGTGTAGATCCCTTGTGTGTATGATCATACCTTTGATGTATACAAGAAGCTAACTTACCACTTTCATCAATGTTAATGTGAGTGTTAAGGATCGTATCATTAAGAACATGATCACATAAGCATTAGAACTATAAATGGTTTGTTATCATCAAAACAAGATTGATCACTTTGCCCTTTGGGCTAACAGTGGATGCTTGGTAGGGATACCAGGAAGAGTGATCATAAAAAACTTTGTAATAAGGAGCACTTAGTAGTTGAACGCTTAGTAGTAGTTCTTTATTTCATGTTAGAACTTATTTCTTTTTAGTATTTCTTTTAATTCATGTAATACATTTGAACCTCTTTTTGGATTATTAAACAGTGACATATTCCCTTTTAGTAACTATGTTAGTGGGCTTTGGTATCTCTTTGACCAATGATACACTGCCATGTCATCACTAGGGTTACGGGATGTGGCAGTTTCTTAGCCAACAAGCAACTCAATGCCCAATCTCCGTATGGGTGTTCATGGTTCGGTTTTGTAAACTTTTCAAACCAAACATATATTTTTTGCTTGAAGATTTTGAAACCAATCCAAATCATTCTAAACCTCAAACTGTTACAATCGGTTTGGTTCGGTATCATTGATTTTTGTGAAATAAAAATATTTTTACTACAATAATATTTACGAGCAATATTGTAAGCCCTAACAGCAAATGCAATCAATCTAGTTTTGATGATAACAAATCATTGAGAAGTTCTCATGTTTGTGTGAGTTTGTGCTTTGATGATGGAATTTATAACTCACACTTACATTGATGAAAATGGAAAGAAAGCTTTCATGAACCTCAAATGTGTTATCCTACAACATTGAAGATGTTAAAGCAATAAGTGTTAAAAAGGTTGGACAACTCTTTGTATTCCATATCAAAGATCACTCGAGTGGATTCATTGAGGAAGAAGGTATGCAAAATAGGATTCCATGGTAAAAGTTTGTCAAGTATACTACAATGCCATGGAATTTGTTGTCATTCAAAAAAGGAAGTTCAAGAAGTTAAGAGCTACTCAATCTCAATTGAAGTTTATCATGAAGTAAGCTCTTAACCAATGATGTTTAAGTCCATTGTACTAATCTTAGAAGATTGCAAAAGGACTTCACCACATGAAGAGGTTGATAAAGAAGGTCTCAAGTGAAGCTTATAGAAGGTGTTACACATTTTGAAGACTTGAAGACCTTGAAGATTAGTCATGTTCTTATAGGTACCTCTCTTGTGACTAATCTATCTTGAGAATACTAACTTAAGCATTTGAAGGTCTTGCATTATTTCAAAACTCTTATTCATATCTTGATTTAATCTTTAAAAGGTTTTGAAACTTATATTATAATGTTTGGTTTTGCTTATGTTCTTATACATGTTTTGAAATACCTTGAAAAATAGTTTAGGCATGAGTTTGAGAACATTAGAAATGTGGCCAAATGTAAAACCCATTTTTGACCTTCACTTAGGTCGATCAGGCATAGACCTTGGATGACCTAATGAAGGTCGATCGACGGACATATGTGATCTGGTCGACCGGAGTGTGATTTTGTACTTAGTCACTTTTGAATACTAAAAGACTCCAATGACTAGTTTGTGCGGACGACCTTTGCTTTAGGTCGGTCGACCGAGCTCTTGCTCCATAAGACCGGACCCTCCTTTGTGGTCGACCACAGTGCTTCCAGTAGCCTGTCCATATTGATCCGGACGAACCCCGAACGACCTAACAGCCTAGTCGTCGACTGGAGTTGTCCTGCCACAAGTAAAATATAGCATTGTAACTTCTACTGCTTGGTACTTTTGGGCTCCATAAAAAGCCTTGAAGGTTGATGTTTGATAACCAACCAAGCCATAAGAGGGATTTTAAGTTATACACTTTAAACAAGCATTCAAACACTTTGAAGAGTTCAATTCTTTTTATATTTATTAAAATACATCATTTTGAGTAAGAGATTCACATACATACTCTTCTATTCCACCCCACCCCCACCCCCTTGGTTTTCCCCTTTGGGTATTTCATTTCGTATCAGAGCCTCTTCTAATTTTTTTAGGCTTTACAAGCTGGGAGGATCCATGGCTACAATGTTTTTGTATGTCTTCCCTAGAGGACTCCTCTCCATCTAGACCACCTCTCTTTGATGGCTTGAACTTTCCTTGTTGGCAATCTATGTTTAAACTCTTTTTGTGTTCTAATGACTTCGCCTTGTTCCGCATTATATAAGAAGGATCATATGTTCCTTCATATATCATGAAAGGTGTCAAGGTGCCTAAATCTAGAAGTGAATTCAACGAAGAAGACTTCTCAAAGATGACACTCTACTTTAAGGCCATGAATGTTCTTTGTTGAGTACTAAGTGTAGAAGCTCTCAACAAAGTTCATGATTGTGAAGATGCACACTCTATATGGAATATGCTTGAAGAAAACTATGAAGGCAAAGTTAAAGTGATAGAGCCAAAGGGGCCATCTCAAGAATTGGAGACTCAATGTTTTGAAGGAATTGAAGACATCTCAATCACATCTCAAGCAAACCTTGAAATATTCAAAGATTTTGATAAAGGAGAATTCAAAGATAATACATCTCAAGAGCCTTCAAAAGATGAGAACCGTGAAGAAGTGGTGGAACATGCATCACAAGATGATGATGATGATATTTATAAAGATACAAACTATGATGAAGACAATGAAGATCAAGTGTCTTGTTCAAGGAAAATATAGATCTTGCCACTAAGCCTCAAAGATAAAGATTTGAAAATAAGAGGCACAAGGCTTCACCATTCTATGAAAAATGAAGATCTTGGAAGGAGATGTTTCAGAAAGAAAAAATTGAAAACACTCCATAGCACTTAGAATTCTCAAAGCTCAAATGCTATCCGCATGGAAGAACCAAGATGCTTGATGACAAAGAGCATTGACTCAAGTGATGACAAAGGCTACAATGAGAATCCTCATGCTTAATCACTCGGTAACAAAGGAAAGGTATCAACTTCACTTTCTCAAAGCACTTTACATGATGATATTGAAAGATTGAATAGTGATTTGATCTATACGTTTGTGCTTTTGTTGATGTTACCTATTTCCCTCTTGATGCTCATAACTATATAGATAACTTGTTGCATGATCTCTATATGATACATGTCTCCTTAGCTAAGTTATCTATGAGGTGTAACATCATCAACTTGAATGATTCTTTCTCTTATTTTCCTAGCTCATCTAAGAATCACTCTTGTTGTTTTGATTTTATAAGGTTGATCCTTGTGCATATACATGCCCCTTGAGAAACAACGTTAACTATAAAGGACCTTCTCAAAAGATACCTAGCATTTCTCAAGATTTCCTTATAGGTACCAAATGATCAAAGCTTCACAATGAAGATATGAATAACAAGGAATGGCAAAAGCGAGAACTCTAAGAAAAGAGTCACATGCCAAGGACAACAAAAGTGTAGAGAGTTCATGAAGAAAAGATATTTCATTTAGTAATGCTGACTCTACAAAGGACAAGAAGAATGATTCAAGTGCATTCATTGCAAATATGAGAAAAATAAGCAATCAAAGGACAAGCTCATCAAAAGATATTAATAGGCCTAAATGAGCTTGGTCAAAAAGAAGCAAGAAAACCATGAAGGCATCGGTTTTCGCTTGGGATAAAAATGAAAGTCATGATCAAGACCATGATTACACAAAATGCCTCATATGACTTATTGATGATGAAGATCAAAATGACATTCAAAATCCTAGGTCATTGAATGATGAGGTACAAATCTCAAACACAACTCTTGATTGTGATCATGATAGTGACGATGATCCATATGTGCTTTTAACTGAGTTATATGATGAGTTGAAGAAGATGGCAAGAAATAAAAAACTTATGTGTAATAAACTTGCTTGCTCACTAAACGAAAGATCTTACTTGCAAGTAGATTATAATGACCTCCTTGCCTCTTTACATGATCTAGAAAAAGAAAAATAGAGTTTGCTCTTATCTCTTGATGCTTTAACTTTTAAGAATCATGCATTTCTTAATAAAGTGAAGGTTGTTGATTCTAAACTTGTTGATTATGATCTCATAAAGTACAAACTTGATATCCTGAACTCTTATGTTGATAAGTGCACTTGTGCTAGAGATATTCTTGGAAATGTGTTGGATGCTCAACATGTCTATCATGATAATAATTGCTTAGAGTACAAACACACATTCAAGAATACACATTCTACCTCTTTTGTTGATAAATCTACATCTTCCACTATGCTTAATATGACATGCACTTATTGTGGAAAATATGGTCATCGTGTTAATTGTTGCAACACTAAGAGAAGGATTGAAAGAGGACAAAAAACTATGTGGGTTGTAAAAGGCCCTATCACTAATCCTCAAAGACCCAAGAGAGTATGGGTACCAAAAATGACTTCTTGTGCAGGAAATGGGGCAATCCCGGTCGACTGCACACAGGCCTTGGTCGACCGGAGATATGGTTGATTTTACAAAGAAAAAATTAGGAATCTCGGTCGAACGAATAAAGGGTTCCGTTGACCGCAAACGAGACAGAAATGAATTTTTTGGCTTCGGACAACGTCGGGACGACTTCAAGGCAGCCTCGGTCGACTAGACTGTCGCGATTCTCAATTTTTAAAGTGTTTCAAACAGTCATTTTTTCAAAACCTCTTCACTTCCCACTCTAAAAAAAAAACTCTCAAACCCTTACACATCCTCTCTCAAAATAAAAGTACACTCTAAACCAAACTTCAATTGTTTTCACAAATCATCTTTATACTATATCATGAAGATAAATCAATCCTCAAAACCTCTATCAAAAGATCAACCAAAGGAAAATCCCCCGACAAGGAAACCACCCACCAAAAGACCTATAGAAAAGAGGATTCTCATTCAAGAGGGAGCAAATCCCACTCCCTAAAGGCTAAAACCAAAACATATTGTACAAAAGAACGGAAAATAAAGGAAACAAGTGGAAAGATACTCCGATGAATTCGAAACGGAGACAGATGATGAAAGACGTCCCTCACCACCTTCTAAAAGGCCTCCACAACATCAAGGAGAATCTTCAAAGTACACCTCTATAAAGGTATCAACCCGTTTTCAATCCATCGATGCCAAGAAAGTATATGATTATTCCTTAGTGAAAAACAAAAGAAAGATTTCGTCGAGGTTTGTGAGTGACTATAAGACCTTTGAGAAGGGTCTTGATGATATTTTAGACATTTTTAGTTATATGGGTTGGTTGGGTCTATTTCTTCATAATTGCAACCTTATACTCTTGTTATCTATGAATTTTGAGTGAATTTGAGGGAAGAGGGTAGAAGAGAGGATGGGGAATATTGGTGGACCTCTTGTGTTCATCTATTGGAATTTAGCTTCTCGGAAGCTATGTTTTGTGAAACACTTGGGCTAGTACTTGATGAAGATGCAACTGGGCATTATAATAATTTCGGAAGTATGCCCGATGAGGAAATCCTTTATTTGAAAAGTTTTAAAGAAAATTTTAGGATTGAAGGGGCATTTAGTAGGTCCACGGAGAGGGAGACCAACAAACTCGATGAATATGGTAGAATCCTCCACCACATGGTGTCTATTGTGGTCCTCCCTACAAAAGCTCCATTACCTAATTCCAAATGACGCTCATGGAATGGCTTGTTGAGCGGAAAAAATGAATTTTGGGTATCTAGCTTTAAGACACATTAATGAGTGTGTGAAGGGCTCTAAATATTTCATATCATATGTAAGCTATGTAAGCATGCTCACTAGGCTCTTTAGAAAGTTCAACCTTAAGCTAGTGAGCCTGGTGCCAAGAGATCCTAAGTACAATGTTTACAATGAAGGGCACTTCCATAGAATGCATATGATCCTAGTTGGTGGTCATTGGAAGTTCCCACGCAATTGCACCGACGATGAGTTGTTGGTGGCCGCCATTGCCAAAAGGGCTAGCCAAAAGGCCACATATACTATTAAGAAGACTATTGGTGCTAGAATGGCTCAAAATCCTAAGAAACTCAAGCAAGAGAAGAAAAAGAAGGCCAATGATTTGATGATGTTCATATGGAGGAAGGTGAAGAATTTGACCTACAAGGAGATGTTGGGGGAAATGATGAGGTTCAAAGAGAATCTCCACCACCAAGAAGATATGACTTCAACCAAACAAGCAATGATCTATTTCTTCAAGTCATCACAAAAATTGGAGTTTCTCTAGGAAAACTTCAACTCTATAATGGGAAATTTGTAGCATAAGGTTGGAAGTTTGGAAGTAAGAACGGAAGACATAGAAAACAAGATTGATAGTGTGATCAAGTACACCAAGACCAAGAAATCAACACTTGTGGAAGAAAGTGTAGAAGAAGAAAATGCATAAGAGAATGAGGAAAATGAGGATGATAGCTCAAGTGATGATGAGAATGATCAAGAAAAAGAAGAAGAGCAAGGAATTCATGAAACTTCAACCGAGGAAGAAATTTCTCAAGAGATTAATGGGTTAAAGTGAGGAAGTTCACAAGAATCTCATGGCGTGAAGACAAATTGCAAGAAATATACAATACCAATGAGAATTTTCTAAACTATGTCCTTTATAGCTTTCCATTTATGTTATCCCCCACGTATCCCTTGAATATCACTTATTGTTCTTAAACTTCCATATTCTTGTATGAATTTATATTTAAGGTGTTTATAACATGCTATGATTTATTTATTTGTTGATCTTATATACATGTTTTAGAGAGCTTAATGATAATATCTTTGTGATGAGAGCTCATCCTAAACCCCCTTCCCCAACTCTTATTTATCTATGACTGAGGGGGAGAAATAGATGTTATGTAATGTGCTTAACTTGATATTTTACCTGATTTCTATAGAATGGGGTGTTTATGTTTGAACCTTCAAGTGTTAAGTATGTGTTATAGTTGGTTGATTGTCTTTTGCTTAACTCTAGGTTTAAACTATTGTTTTGGCATAGATGTATGCATTGATATGTGTTGGTGGCATTTTGGAAATTCCTTGTGTTGATTTTTGCAGGGTTATAAGCTTTCTGCCATAAGTCCCAGTCGACTCGACCAGTTACCTCGGTCGATCTGTAGATATCTCGATTGACCTGAAGGATTTTTGTGGTCGACTCGAAGCCTTTGTTTCAGCAAAACTGTGAACTCTAAACTCTTTATCTTTTCAGTTTTATTTTCTTATCTTGTCTTTATCTCTTCATATGTTGGCTTAGTACTTCTAGCATATTTCTTGTTTAGCCAACTTGTGTGTTCTTTGTGAGTGGTTCTTATGTATCTACCTCCCTTATTCATATAAGAGTGTGTTTATCTAACCTCTTATTCTCTCATCTCATATTGTTTTGGTTAGATTGATGTTGTTTTTTATCTCTCTTTTTTAGCTAACCATTTCTTGAAGGGGAACTCGTTATCTTGTGTTACCTTATATCTCATCTTCCTTTGGATTGTGATATATATGCTCATCTTGCCTCATATATATATACATGTTATCACATCCTTTTGTTAGTTTTGGCTTCAATTTGAGTCTATCTCTTTATAGCTAACTATGTTTTGGTTGTAGGGGAGATTGTTCTTTATGGTTTTATGTTCATATCTCCTTTACTTGTGCTTTGGTTGTTTATTTGTAGTGAGCCTCTTGCCTTTGTGCTGCTTTGGTCTTTATCTTGTGCTCATAAACTCATCTTTTCAACCAAGGTTTTCAATCTCTTTTCAAATTGATCTTATTTAAAATCTTATTGCTCTTTTATTTTAAAACATCTTATGTCTTTAAGTTAAGTATCATCTCTTTGCCACTCATATTTCTTTCAAATGACCTTTTAAAAATGATGTGCTTACACAGTTTTAAAGCTATTTCCTTCTTTGGTTTTGATCATTCTTGATCCTTTGTGTTTAAAATCTTTCATCGGTCTTTATAAACTCTTTCATTATTTACATCTCATACAAACTATTTCTCTACAATAAAGCTTCTCCTTATATGATTTCCATTGTACCCCTCCTAAAAGGCCTTTTTTCATCTTGATCTTGTGATCATTATTGAACAAAAAGGAGGAGAAAATGCTTTTCATATTGGCGCTCTGATAAAAAAAATGTATTTTGACAAAAAGGGAGAGAAAAATTAGTGTACAAATGTGCCATGAAAAGGTATATTACAAAAAGAGAAAGCTAAGAACTTTGCAATATGGGAGAGATAGGGATTCTTTAAAAGATGGGGAGTAGTATGTTTTTTCAAACCATCTACTTTCCTTGATCATATGATATCTTGCATATCGTGTCTCCTTATCTCATGCTCTTGGTATTTTGTGCTTAATCTCCTTTATCATTTTGTTGTATGTTATTCTAATTTGCATCAATGTTTTGTCATCATCAAAAAATGGGAGATTGTAAGCCCTAAGGGCAAATGCAATCAATATAGTTTTGATGATAACAAACCATTGAGAAGTTCTCATGTTTGTGTGAGCTTTTGCTTTGATGATAGGATTTATAACTCACACTTACATTGATGAAAATGGAAAGAAAGCTTTCATGAACCTCAAATGTGCCATCCTACAACATTGAAGATATTAAAGCAATACGTATTAAAAGGTTGGACAACTCTTTGTATGCCATATCAAGGATCACTCGAGATGATTCATTGAGGAAGAAGGTATGCAAAACAGGATTCCATGGTAAAAGTTTGTCATGTATACTACAATGCCTTGGAAGTTGTTGTCATTCAAAAAAGGAAGTTCAAGAAGTTAAGAGCTACTCAATCTCAATTGAAGTTTATCATGAAGTAAACTCTTAACCAATGATATTTAAGTCCATTGTCCTAATCTTAAAAGATTGCAAAAGGACTTCACCAGATGAAGAGGTTGATAAGTAAGGTCTCAAGTGAAGCTTATACAAGGTGTTACACATCTTGAAGACTTGAAGACCTTAAAGATTAGTCATGTTCTTAAAGGTACATCTCTTGTGACTAATCTATCTTGAGAATACTATCTTAAGCATTTGAAACTCTTGCATGATTTCAAAACCGTCATTCATATCTTGATTTAATCTTGAAAAAAGTTTTGAAGACTTATGTTATACTGTTTGGTTTTTCCTATGTTCTTAAAAATGTTTTGAAAGACCTTGAAAACCAGTTTAGACCCGAGTTTGGGAACATTAGAAATGTGACCAAGTAAAACAAAAAACTTTTGACCTTCTCTTACGTCGACCGGGCCTAGTCCTCGAACGACCTAATGAAGTTTGGTCGACCGACCTATGTGGTATGTCGACCAAAGTGTTATTTGTACTTAGTCACTTTTAAATGCTCAAAGACTCTGATGCTAGTTTATGCGGGTGACCTTTTCTTTAGGTCGGTCAACCAAGCTCTTTCCCCAGACGAGTGGACCCTCCTTTGCGGTCGACCGCAATGCTTCTAGCATACTGTCCATATTGATCTGGACGACCTGACAGTCAAAACATAGTCGTTGTAACTTCTAATGTTTGGTACTTTTGGGCTCTATAAAAAGCCTCTAAGGCTGATTTTTGATAACCAATCAAGCCATAATAGGGCCTTTAAGTTATACACTTTTATCAAGCATTCAAACACTTTGAAGAGTTCAATTCTTTCTATCTTTATCAAAATACATCATTTTGAGTAAGAGCTTAATATATATATATACTCTTCTATTCTCAATTTGAATTAGAGTTTTCAATTGTATTATCCAATCCATTGAGGGACTTGTTTATCTTGAGCTAAATTATAAAGTCTTATTTGTTGAGACCAATATTTCTTGTAAAAGGTTGTGTGTGGTAAGACTTTTTTTTTATCAAAAGATAAATGTATATATGATCAAAATGGAGAACTATAAAAATAGTTCACCTAGGTAACAAGATGTTCACGATTGATCCATTACGATCATTCTCCTCAAGGCACATACTTTTACCTAAATACAAAAATATACCACTGCCATGTACAAAATATCACATGGTCTTGGCAAATAAACCTACTACAACAAAAAAATGCAACTACAAGTTCAAATCATTAGGATACAAAGCGAAGCCTACCATGTATACTTGTGTTTTGATCCTACAAACTAGTTCCTTCGGTTGTAGATATTCTTGTTCAAAAATCCTTCTATTCCTTTCGCTCCATAAATGGTGGATCATGGAGGTAATTGCCAATTTCTTCTTCTTGCTATGCCAAGTGGTGCCTCGTGCTTCAATCTTCAACCATTTGAATACACTCTTCAAAGTCTTCATTTCTCATCTAATTCCAAGCCACCTTTTAATCTCATTCCAAACCATACTTGAAAATTTGCAAGCAAAGAAAAAATGCTCATGGTTATCATCACAACCCTCATCACAAAGTGCACACAAAATATCGGTTTCCATAAATTTAAGCCTATCTCGAGTATTCAATCTTCCACAAAAGGCCAACCAAGAGAGAAAAAAATGTTTCGGTACATTGGGGGCCCTTCCAAATAACACTCGCACATGGCATTTCAGGTGCTTTTTCCCTAAAAAAATCATATGCCATAGAAACAGAAAAATTACCTCCAACGTTCCAACTTTCTAGTAAGACTTGATTGTGATTTTGGTGGTTTTGGGCCTCCTTAGTGGAGTGAAAATTTCTTGTAATTGTATGAACTAGAGTGAGTGGTGAATCCGAAAAGTAAGTATGGTTGATGTGTTCGTAAAACCTCCTTACTTAATAGACTAGATTAGAGAAAGTGTTCTCAAGGGTGAAGAATGGTTACTTGGTGCTTAAAAGACCATTTGTTGGTTTTGCCCTTGAAAGGTTGCTTAGTGCATAAAAGACCATTGGTTGGTTTTGTCCTTTATTGTAAGATCTCTCAAGTCAAGCTAATGAAATTTGCCAAAATCCTTGGGTGTGTCCTAAGGTAGTGGATGTAGATCTTTGGGATCGAACCACTCTAAATTCTTGTGTTTTCTCTCTCTAACTCTCTCTCTTTACTTCCAAGTTCTTATCTCTATCTATTGTGCTTATGTGATATATATAAACTTGTTTAGTTTAAGAGTTAAGTGTTTATCATGAGTTAGCTTTCCAGCTTTATATATCTTGCTTTGTTTTGGCCTTATGGCATGTGCTATTTGATCTTACAAGCTTTGCGTATATGATCCTTGACTTAGCTTACCATTCCTTGATCATATTCATCCTCTTGAGATCCTTATATGTTGCACTTAGCACACTAGTCATCTAAGCTTTATATCATTTAACTCACCAGTTTGTAATTAATCAGCATACTTGTGATCTATATGATCTTATAGGATGAGAACCTAATTCACCCCACCCCCACCCCCCTCCCCCAGCTTCTCCCCTTTGGGTATTTCAAATATAATTAATGTATCATAGATAAATTAAATTGTAAAAATTTATAGTAGATAAATTAAATAAGTTCCTCTGATACTTAGTTAGCTATTAGGAATATTGACGTGATACAAAATATTACCCTATATGGAACATAGGATAAGAAACAATAGCATAGTTTATTTATTTCCTCCATTAGCAGTAAAAATAGCTTATAAAAGAGAAGGAAAATGTAGTATATACCTCTGAGTCTGACGTTAGAGATGTGGTGTTTGAGAAGAACTGATAGATGGAAGAAAGAAGCGACTTATTTGGGCTAGCATGATAACATCATTCAGTTAAAGAGACTTTGAAATTTTAAATTTATTTTTATCGCAAACGATTAATTAAATTTCTTTTTTAAAAAAAAAAATACTCATATTAAATAACAAATATAAAGATATAAGATAAATAAAAAGTTTTTTTGAAACCGAACCGAATGTTCGGTTTTCATTCATCCCAAAACCGAAATCAATCGACTACATAGTCCAAACCAAAAATTCGGTTTGGATTGGTTTGTATTGGTCGGTTTCGGTTTTTCTTGAACACCCCTAATATCCTCCTATAAATAAAGGTCATCCTCCAAGAATTAAATCACACCAGAAGACAATTGGAGATTCGAAAACTCTCAAGATGTAGAGCTCTTCAACTCTCTTCTTCAAATTTGAAAATCTACAACAATGGTCTTCCTCACATTCGAATATCTATAACAACAGTCCTCCACAAATCCGAAGATCTTCAACAACGATCTTCATCAAATCAATGCTTTCTTCGTGATCTCATTCAAAGGATCACAAGAAGCTCCAAAGAAACCACGATCAAGTGTTTGTCATCAAAGTTCGTTCGATCTGAAATCAAGCTACAAAGCCCTCAAGTCAATGTTTTATTTATGAGAAAAGACATTGAAACCACATATAGACTTTAATCAAGAAAAACTATAAGGAGTTCTTCAAAAAATTCCCAAGGTATTCCCCAAGGCATTGCTCGTGGCGAAATTTCGGTAGAAGCGTAAAAGGCTAAAAGCTTTGGCGGATCAATAATTTGGCACTTGGAATCAAAACCTAGTCGATTTAATATCAAGTTATCCAGCTCTAGGATCAAAGTCATTCAGAAGAGGAGAATCAGAGGATTTTCCTACCAAATTTGAATTTCAGAGATTTTGTAACCTACTTCAAAGATATCAAATAAATAAATTGTTTGTTTCATTTATCTTGGCTCTTATATTGCAGTCTTGAGATTTTGTCGCATTACAATGAGTTTAGGAAGCATTATACTTTTAGGGGTAATAATACAATTACTTCGAAAATTTGAAGGCTTGTCACTAAAGAGTAGTATCTAGTGACAAGTTTTGTTCTCACTAATGCATGCCAATATTTAGTGACACCATTTTAGTTGTCACTGAAGTATAATCATTAGTGACAACATGTATCGTCACAAAGAACCTTTAGTGACGGTGAATTAGCGACAACGTTATGACAACTTTATCTTGTCACTAAAGGGATTTAATGACGATATTTTATGATTTAGTAACGAGTTTTTTCTATCACTAAAAACCATTTTTCCTGTAGTGAAATGAGAAGTTACACTTTAAGCTGAAGTATAGAAAATCCCTTAATGGATTGGATAGACACAAATGAAAGCTCTAATTCAATAATGAGAATAGAAGAATGAGTATGTGAAGCTCTTTCTAAAAATGAAGTATTTTAATGAATAATAGAAAGATTTGAGCTCTGGAAAGTGTTTGAATGCTTGTTTAAAATGTCCAATACAAAGATCCTTTTATGGCTTGGTTAGTTATGAAAAAACAGTCTTAAAGGTTATATATTGAGGCCAAAAATGGCAAGCAAATCGAGTTACAACGACTATATCTTTGCCTTGACATGACAGCTCTAGACTATCGAACTAAAGGTAGGTCACCCGGGCAGTGCTTCCGAATTAGAATAAAAAGGCTACTGGACATATCTCAATCGACGGCAAAGACTGGTCCGGTCGTCAGGAGCATAGGCTCGGTAGAGAGACCTAAAGCATAGTCGCCCGAACAATATAGCCGTTAGAGTCATGGAACATTCAAAATTGACCAAGTACAAAAGACACTTCGGTCGACCGGACAACACATTTCGGTAGCCCGAGGGCAAGGCAGGTCGACCAAACTTCAGTCCAAATGTGGTTTTTCCTCTTGGTCACATTTCTAATGTTCTCAAACTCATGCCTAAGTGTTTTTCAAAGACTTTTAAAACATGTTGAAGATCTTAGGCATAAACCAACACTAACATATGTTTTTCAAAACCTTTTCAAAGATCAAATCAAAGTAAGTATGATAGTTTTGAAAACATGCAAGTGCTTGAGCTTAACATACTATAAACTAGTATTTTCAAAATAAGATTAGTCACAAGGATGTACCTATGTATACTAGACTAATCTTCAAGGTCTTCAAGTCTTCTAGATGTGTAGACTTCTTTGACCATGGATTGAGACCTTTATTAACCTCTTCTTGTGATGAAGTCCTTTGTAGTCTTCTAAGATTGTAGCACCTTGGACTTCAACACTTCAAGGTTAAGAACCTACTTGATGAAGATCTTCAATGTGATGTTGAGTAGCTCTTAACACTTGATCTTCCTTCTTTACATTGCAACAACTTCCAAAGCTTGTAGAATCCATTTCAAGCTTGTGCCATGGAGTCTTGCATTGTGTATCTTTCTTCTATGATGTAGGATGATATCTTTGATATCCATAGAAGATTTCTTACCATTTTCATCAATGTAAGTGTGAGTGAAATATCCTATAATCAAATCACAATCTCACACAAACATAAGAACTTCTCAATGATTTGTTATCATCAAAACTAGATTGATCACATTAGCCCTTAGAGCTTACAATCTCCCCCTTTTTGAAACATTGATGCAAATGAGAATAATAAAACAAAAGGATAAATGCAAATATGCACATAATATCAAAGCATGAGATAAGGATGCAAATGATCAAGGCAAGTAGATGGTTTGAAAAAGCATTCTACTCCCCCTCTTTTAAAGAATCACTTATCTCTCCCATTTTGCAAAGTTCTTTAGCTTTGTCCTTTTGTAAAATGCCTTTCATGGCACATTTGCAATGCTACTTTTTCTCCCCTTTTTGCCAATATCAAAGGTTCATCAGAGTGCCAATATGAAAAGCAATTTCTCCTCTTTTTGTTAGAATAGAGATCTAAAGGATCAAAATTGAAAAAGTTTAAGGAGGGATTAAGTTTGAAATCAAATGTGGAGAAGCGTTTTGGTCAAATATATTGAATAAGTTGTAAATCGAGGGAAGTGTTTCTAAGGTCCAAGATAAGATCAAGAAATATCAAAACCAAAGAAGTAAATCTTTAAAGATAAGTAAGCACATCATTTGTAAAAGAGCATTTGAAAACAATATGGGTGGCCAAGAGATGATGCTTATCTTAAAAGGGTATATAAGCGTTTAAAGAAGATCTTTTGAAGAGGTTTTAAGCTGGATTGATATCGAAATAAAGAGAGCACATAATGACACATAAAATCCAGGATGGTCATATGGCTCAAAGATGACTCAACAACAAAAGCTAAAACATAAATAGATATAGGAATATAACCTTTAAAGAACAATCTCCTCTTTTACCAAAAACAAAGTTAGCTACGACGAGATTTTTTTTTTTTTTTTTTGACCTCACCAGAGGAGGAGCCCATGTGGGCGGATAAAATCCCGGCTGAGCTGGTGCCCCATGAGGGGGAGTAGAAGTGCCTCACAAAGGAGGAGAACTAGAAGCCCGGCTAGTGGGTGCCCCATGAAGGGGAGTATAAGACCCACACAAGAGAACCAAAGAAAATGGCAATTAAATCATTCCTCTTGTGTGAGGGGGGTATCGAACCCACAACCTTGAGGTTGTGGATGAGGCCATGCTTCACCGGGCTATGGACCTTATGATGCTACGACGAGGTTAAAAACAAGTTAGAAACCATAGCCAACAAAGATGATGTGATACCATGTGTAGGTATGATGACATGATAATAATATGTATCACAAAACAAAAGACATGAGGAAGTGTATGATAGCATAATAGACCACGTTCCTCTTCAAGAAATGGTTAGACATATAAGATATAACAACTAAAGAAACAAGCTAACCAAAACACCATGAGATCAAGGGAAATGAGAGATAAATGAAGCACGTGATCTCAAACACATAAGGAAGATAATACAAGAGATTCACTTATTAAGACCATACAACTCCCATAAAGAGCACACAAGTTGGCTAAACACGAGATGAAAATGAAGATACAAAGACAACAAGATGTGATGATGCTAACATAGGAACCAAATAAGCACATATCACATAAAAGAGGTAAATAGGAGATAGAAAACATATAAAAACTCCCCTAAGGTAGTGCTCATGTAAAAATAACAAAACTGAAAGGATAGAGAGTTAAGAGTGTATAGTTTTACTGAAATAGAGTATTCTGGGCGACTGCAATATAGCTTCAGGTCGACCGAGCTGCTGTGGTTGACAGCGACTCTAGGGCCGGTCGACCGGGCTTATGGAAGAGTTCTATAAAACATTCAAAATTAATACACAAGTACACACCGCACACATATCATCACCTATCGAGTAGAAAGAGGAGAAAAGAACTAAATATAACAAAAGATCAAGCCTCTTCCTCAAGTAGTTGGTTAATAATATATCACAGAGGTGAATTCAAGCCAAACTACAAAGGTGATGTTAAAAAGTAAGATCAGCAAGGAAAGCTTATAAAACCAAAACTAAAGGGAAGTTTTTAATCAATCAAACACAAACTTCCCAAAGAATGGATGATCACAAGAGATGGAGATATAAGAAATTAAAAACATAAGCCATCAAAACTAGTGATATATGAGCATCAAGTAAGCGTATCACTATAAGGAAGAAGGATAGGTAAAAAAGAATCTAAAGCACAGCTTTCCTTCAACATATGATAGAATGTGAAAAGAATGTAGTATGATATACAAGAGATTCCAAGGGAACATGAAAACCAAGATTAAGGCTATATAAAGTACTTAGTCATGTAAAATTTTCAAGGAATGTTCTCATCAACCACAAACTATCAACAAACTAAGAATGTAGATACGAGATATATCATGATATAAAAGAAATTCCAAGGAAACATGAAATCCAGGATGTAGGCACACTAAGGCACATTAGTCATGTAAAAAGCTCCAAGGACAATTCTTATCAAGTATACGCTATCAAAATGAGGCTCACAGAGCATATAGCTCAAGTAATCTCCATCATCTCTAAACTTTCATATAGAATGAACATATACAATATTTTTCTTTGAAGAACAAATGATGCTAAGGGGGTTTTGAAATTTTCAAAACTAACTACTTGAGACATCTCCCCCTTGAGATGTACCGATTTTGATTAAGATGTTTTGTACATGGATTTGGGTTGTTTTAAGAAAAGTTTTGAAATGATTCCAACATCCAAGAAGTTTGTAAAGCAAAAGATTAGAAGTGATGTGTACAGAAAAAAACCATTTTTAAACTTGAAGCATGACTTCGGTCGACCGGATATACACCTCATTTGACCTGAGTCCATGCCCTTCAGTCGACCAGAATTCAACGGTCAATCGACCAAAAGGCTTTTAAACGATTTTAAATCACTTCTAAAACATTATGAGCAACTGTGAGATAGTAAAAACAATTAAGAACAAAGGTATAACATTTTAAAAACATCAAAGTTCTCAAAATCTCACATTACGACCTTTGAAGATAAAAACAATGAAAAACGTCTAAGGTGATCATATTGCAAGACCTTTTAGAAAATGGTCAAAAAAAATTTAAACAAGATAGAGCATGTAAAAACTAAGTTGTTGGCTCATATCATGGCATTAAAACAACAACCACAAGAGATTTTGACAAGCATCAAGAATATGCATAAAAAGTGCTAAAAACATTCCATAAATCTCAACAAGGGTGCTCAAGGAGACACACCATACTTAGAATGAACAAACCAACCATATGACATATAGGAACAATCCAAAGTAAGGTTGTTTGCATTCTTAAGCATAAAAGTATAGGATAAAGGCAACTAGTCAAGATATACCTTGAAAACCATAAGCTTGCCATAAATCCATAATACCAAGAGTTTTCCAAAAATACTTTAAGCAACTACACAAGGATGAGAAAAGGTAAGATCAAGTTGCTTTAAAGAGGGAAAACCTTATATATGAAAAACACACCTTAGGTTCTTTGAAAATTTTAAAAACCTTTTAAACATAACTAAGGTTGTGATTTTGAAAATGCCTTCAAATTAAATCAAGGAATCAAAACACATCTAGGTAGGTCGCCCAGGGTGATTCCGAATCATAATAGCAAGGCTACTAGACACATCTCAATCGACCGCAAAGACTGGTTCAGTCATCTGGAGCATAGGCTCGGTCGACCGACTTAAAGCATGGTCGTCCGAACAATATAGTCGTTGGAGTCTTGGAACGTTCAAAGTTGACTAAGTACAAAAGACACTTTGGTTGACCGGACAACACATGTCGGTCGACCGGACTTCATCAGGTCGCCCGAGGCAAAAGCCAGGTAGACTAGACTTCAGTACAAAAGTGGTTTTTCCACTTGGTCACATTTCTAATGTTTTCAAAATCATGTCTAAGTATTTTTCAAAGACTTTTAAAACACGTTTATATATCTCTGTGTGTGTGTGTGTGTGTGTGTGTGTGTGTGTTGGCTCAGTTGGTAAGGATTTGACACGTCCTTACAAAGGTCAAGTGTTCAATTCCCGCTGCCGACGTGAAGGCTGTGTTGATGGGTGATATGTAAGTACCCTTGTAAGCGACCTATGGTCCCCAAGTGTCCGCCCTCGACCGTGGTAGTGACTAGAGTCGAAACCCACCCAAACCTTTTTACCAAAAAAAAATATATATATATATATATATATATATATATATATATATATATATATATATATCTCTGTGTGTGTGTGTGTGAAATTAATTTTTATACTGAGTAAGTTCAGGAGGAAAATGAGCTAACTTTATCCAGTTCAAGCTCAACTCATATTTTAAATCAGTAAAAAACCCTAATCGAATCATGAATTATTCAGAGTTATCTAAACTCAATTGTACCCCTACTTGATAGGAGAATATTATTGTCTTGTTATATTACTGGACTGAGATAGTAACAAGAGTAATTTTTCCAATTTAAGGTACAATGGGGTTAGTAAATGGGTTTCTCTCAAGAAAGCTCTGACTATGTCAGACAACTCCCCTAGAGTACTACGGTTTTCTACGATGCCGTTGTGTGTGTTTTTTTGCCGAATGATGATTTCTATATTATTGTCTTGTTATATTACTGGACTGAAATAGTAAAAAAAACAAGAGTAATTTTTCCAAATTAAAGATCTTTGCTTTTGTTGGATTCAGTAATGCAGAGTTGGAAAGGACTAATGAGTTTGATGTGCTTTTTACTTGCATAATAGAATTAAGGGATTAAGACCATCCTTTGCATCTTGTTAATGCATTATTTAAGATATGGAAACTCGAAGAAAGAAGAAAAAAGGTGAAAGAACAGATTTTGAAACTTTTTTTTTTTTTTTGACTCCACGATGGGCGAGTGCTCTGCATGGAGAGAGAGAAGCACTCAGATAAGGGAGAATAAAGACTACACGCACGTTAGTGGGAGGGTATCGAACCCACAACCTCAAGGTCGTAGGCAGGCGCCTGGCCCATTGGGCTAGAACACCCTCGATGATTTTGAAACCTTCTGATAAGCACATAATGCTACTCACTGGCGGAGACACAGTGGGGCCTGGTGGGGCGAGTGCCCCCACCAGTTTCTTCCAAAAATTTTTTTTTATAGTTATAGGTTTGCTATTTATAAAAAAAAATGCTATTTATTACTCACTTTATTTGGATTTGAATGTACAATTTTTATTTTTTGATGTCCAAAATTAAATGTCTCATTTTCTAAAATAGAAATAATTTTGATTTGAACTTCCACTAGTAGTCTTCTATAAACTAATATAATTAAAATTCACTAGTATATTGATTATTAAACGTAAATTCACTAGTACAATTCTTATTTATGTATATATGAATAAATTCGTAATTAAACGTAAATTTGCGTTTTGTTCGGAACAAACTAGTGAAAGGGGTGTTAGGGATAAAAGGGTTGAGATTGGAGATGAAAATGATATTGAAATTCATACAAAAATGGATGTTGAAGAGGATTTACTTGAAACTAATGTTCGTCCATTGGTATCTTCATTATTATTCTCAATGGACTTTTAAAAAGAGCTATTGGTCATGATTTCGATGGATTCTTGCTTCTTATATATCATTTAATTTAGGGTAGTAGTTTATTAGTCATTTTCCTTCTTTTTCCTCTTTGAGATTGATAAAAGTATTCTTGCGCTTTTTGTCTTGCTTTTTAATAATAAAATTTTATTTTTCGTCCACGTAAAGATTCGTGACATGTATAAACAGTGGCGGAGACATTTTTAAAAACGACGAATTTTCTATAGAAAAAATTACTTTTTGTGATATTTTCTTATAAATATTGGTATTTAGCTCAAAAAAAAATTTCGAGTAAGAAATTTGCTTTCACAGATGATAAATTTACGACTCACTACTCGATGCTACTGTGATGAAATGATGGTGTCGCGAACATCACAAAATCCCCAATTTATAGTGTTCATCAAAATATGAGAATTTTGTTGTAAGCTCTTCTTAAAATTTCAAATTATTTGGAAGAAATGGAGTGGAAGAGAAACAAAATGTTGGAGGTTGAAGATGACAGGTTAAATTGACTATTTTGCACCTGAAAAATCGCATGTGCGAGTGGCACATGTGCAACTCAGCCCTATCTCGCCGGATTCTGCCGGATTTAGGAATAAATAGCACCCCGTAAATAGTTAGGGGCAATAATAGCACGTAAAATAATTGAGGGTTAACACTTGCTTTTGAAACATGCATAAGGGACATGAATAGTCATTATCTCTTACAATAATGGTCGAGATTTGAAGTAAAACCATTGGTCAACTACTCTTCTAGTACTGGTAAATAAAGAGTTTTGTTTTACATAAATAATTCCAAATACAGTTTTGATAGCTTCTGGCTGAAAGCACCTAATGTCTCAAAGCAAAGTAGCCATGGTTGAAGTTGAAGAAACTGAAGAAAAAACATCTCCTTTGCTTCTCATAGATTCTCCATCTTCATCATCTGCACATAAATCCATAAAGAGAACTGGTCAGTTCAAGATTTCTTCATCCCTTCTCATTATTATAACCATTAACGTTTGGACATCATTCCAACTTTAAAAAGAAAAAAAACAAGAACCCATTAACGTTTGGACATCATTCCAACTTGATTGCAAAGTTTCCTTTTTGGGTTCTTAATATATCTTGATATTATATCAAAAGACTGAATCTCATTTTTCCTGATTGTTTGTTTTGAATTTGGGGAAAATTTTAAAGGGAATGTTTGGACTGCAATAGCCCATATAATAACAGGAGTGATTGGATCTGGAGTGTTATCACTGGCATGGAGTGTAGCTCAACTGGGTTGGATTGCAGGTCCCATAAGCATATTGCTGTTTGGTGTAATCTCTATTATTTCAACTTTTCTTCTATGTGACTGCTACAGATATCCTCATCCTGAAGTTGGCCATGTCAGAAATAGGTCCTATGCTCAAGCTGTCAAGTCCTACTTAGGTAAGTCTAGGAATTTCTTTCTTAAACATGATTTTGGGGTTAATATTTTTGCTTCTCATTTTGTGTTATTTTGGGCTTTGATTCTGAAATGGGATTCCTATTTTTATGCTCTCAATTTAAGTTGAAAAAGGGACTAGGATGATTAGCTTCAAGACTTCATAGAAGAAGATAAATTTAAATTGTACTGCTTTTGCTTTGCTATTCTAATTCGGCATTTCTGGCACGCCCAGTGGCTTTGATTAAAGTGAAAAATATTAAGTCCCAGATTGGAAAAGACGTATTTCTTTTGAGGCAATTTAGTGGATTTGACGATTTATTATTGCCATCACATTACAATGACAGTGTTATAAGTATGCAATTTGGAGTAGAAAACATGTTATTCACTTTTGATAGAGTCCGATAAATTTATTACGACGTTATTGTAAAATGTATTTGTAGGGAAGAAGAGCATGTGGGTCTGTGAACTTTTTGTGCAGGAAAGCTATTTTGGATATGGGATCGCGTATACAATAACAACAGCAATTAGTATTAAGTATGTTTATCAACTTTTGCTGCTGAAATTTCAAGTACTAATCCCCAAAGTGCATCTGCAGCTCTTCTCAGGAAAGTGCTCATGCAGTTCATACTTACAATTGTCCTTGTATATTGCAAAAGAGAATTCAGTAAATGCGGAAAATAGCATACATATGTTTTGCCTTCAAAATAAAATAGAAGAACATACATATGCTGCTTCTTTTTCTTTCTTTTTTCTAAAAAAGAATTTTATTAGTTACTTCAGCTACTTCATATGCTGCTAGTCTGCTATAGAAATATCTATATGGACTTTGTATTAATATCCTTTAAGAACCAATTAATAGGTTTTTCAATTGTGGTCATTTAGCATCTTTGAAAAACTTGTGGCTTCTGGGATCGGTTTTGCAATCAGTCTCATAAGTTCATATCTGTTCCATAATTGTAATTCCTTTCGACTGAAAGCATATATCGTATTGTAATTCCTTTTGACCGAAAGTATATATCATCATAATTTCAGGGCAATTCAGAGATCAAACTGTTTCCACAAGAACGGGCATGATGCTCCATGTGAATTTAGAGACAGCTCGTATATGCTACTCTTCGGAGCAATTCAGGTTATCTTCTCTCAGATACCGAATTTTCACAACATGGAGTGGTTGTCCATTATTGCTGCAATAATGTCATTCGCATATACTTTTATTGGGATGGCACTTGGTCTAGCAAAAGTTATAGGTATGGCTATTCATATTTGGCATTCATGTTCCACTGTGTTGTCATAAGTGCATATAAGCAGCTTGAGCGTTCTCTTCTATACCTTTTGGTAATAATAGTTTGAATAAGGAAACTTATAACTGGTTAGAACAAAATATAAGGAAAATTTGTTTTTCTTTTTTCATTGCATTTGCTTATCAAGAGTGCAAATGCAGGAGATGGAAAAATCCGAGGAGACATAAGCGGCATTTCTACAACTACAGCAACTGAAAAAGTGTGGTTGACCTCTCAAGCTATTGGGGACATTGCTTTTGCATACACTTACAACGTAATTGTTTTGGAAATACAAAGTGCTATACTCGATTCTTTATGTCGAGAAATTGTTTCCAAACACTTTGGATTAGTAGTCCAAATATTGGATCCGACAATATTATTCTTCTAAGCTATATCAAGTTTGTGAATTTCAGGATACCCTTAAGGCACTACCTCCAGAGAATCGGACAATGAAGAAAGCCTCATTGGCAGCCACACTTGTCACCACTTTCTTTTTTCTTTGCTGTGGATGTTTTGGATATGCTGCCTTCGGGAGCCAAACTCCAGGAAATATTTTAACAGGGTTTGGATTTTACGAACCATATTGGCTTGTTGACTTCGCCAATGCATGCATTGTTCTCCATCTTGTAGGAGGATACCAGGTATATCTAACCAGTACCTAACTCGTAGTTCAGGAGACCAGGGGTTATACCCTGACAACTTCAGAATTATTCTAATCTCGAAAACAAAATCTGAAACTGAGAGACAGCCTGAATTTTATCAAGGAACATTGTTGAAACATGAAAATAATGAGACTTCCATTTTGTTTTGGTCCTTTACATTTACTTCTTTGACAGGTTTATAGTCAGCCACTATTTGCTGCTGCAGAAAGAAGAATCACGAAAAACCACCCGGATAGCAGATTTGTTCTTAAAAACTACAAAATCAAGCTTCATTTAGTGCCAGAACTACAGTTGAATCTCCTGCGACTGTGCTTCAGAACTGCTTATGTTACATCTACGACAGCATTAGCCATACTCTTTCCTTACTTCAACCAAGTTTTAGGTGTTCTTGGAGCCTTGAATTTTTTTCCTCTGGCAATATATTTTCCAGTGGAGATGTACTTAGTACAGAACAATGTAAGAGCTTGGACAGGAACCTGGATTCTACTTCAGGGTTTCAGAGTATTCTGCTTGCTTTGCACCATTTTGGCCATCATTGGATCAATTGAAGGACTCATAACCAGCAAATTGAGCTACCGAAAACTTTAAATTTTTAGGATTTCATGTAATTGAGTGAGTTAATATGTTAATGTTCTATTTGTATATGATATCTACTTCAAGAGACCCAACTCAAGTCCTGATAATATTTTTCATTCTTCTTTGTTTTTTAACCCGCAACAGCAATCCGAATGTGCGCACAATGTTTATATATTACATACTTGGCACACAAAAAAAGTTTATATATTACATGAGAGGATTGACAGATTAAAATTACATCCATTTTACCACCAAACCAACTTTTAATGCACAAGTCTGGATAATCTATTAGCATTTTATTTTTTATATTTAATATTATAATCTGTAACCATTATCAAACAAAATATTTGTTAATGAAAAGTTCTTTGGTGACAAAGGCCCCCTTCAGGAATTAATAGCCAATTTGGTCATCAAAGTAATTGCGATTAGTCAGTTTCATCCTTTTTAGTAAAATTTATCTTTTTTCATCCCAAAGAAATTACGGGCTGCCATATTCATCCTTCCGTTCAAAACTTTAAAAAAAAAAACGTTACAGTTGAAGATCTGACCAAAAGTTGCCAAAATTCTCAATCTCTTCGAGGGGTATTTTTGGGATTCTCAATCTAAGACAAATTTATCACAAGAAACAAAAACTTAGTTCAAAGATCTATGCTTTTTCCAAAAATCTTGAAAAAAAAGCATTAACAATATTCAAGGGCAGTGATAGAAGTAGATCCCAGAAACACAGAGAAACATTAACATGCAAGAGCTAAGAAGACGCATTAACAGAAAGAAAATTAGCAACAGAAAGCAAGAAAAAACAGGGGACTTCAACGCAAAAGAGCAAAAATTGCTCACATGAAGAAATTTCCACCAAAAATTGCAAAACTGATTCCCAAAAAACTGTTATCTTGCAATTAAAATTGAAGCTTTCTGGTATTCTAATAAAATAAAAGATTAACTAAAAATGAAATTTTAGCTAAAACCCAGAAAATCTTTATTTCCATTAAAATTTCCAGTAAGATTAAACATAAACATGCAAAGTAAGGAGAAAATTTGATCAGAGATGCTAAATAAATTTGCATGCGGGGACTTTCGTTCTGTTACTCTTCCATCAATCTTCAACTAGATCCTTTTTCTCCTTCACAACATCAACATAGATCTTTGAACTGTGTTTTTGTTTCTGGTGATAAATTTGTCTTAGACTGAGAATTCCAAAAATACCCCACGAAGAGATTGAGAATTTAGTCAACTTTTGGTCAAATCATCAACTTTAACGATTTTTTTTAAGTTTTGGACGAAAATATGAATATGGCTGCCCGTAATTTTTTTTGGGACGAAAAAAGATAAACTTTACTAAAAATAATGAAACTGACTAAGCGCAATTACTTTAATGATCAAATTAGCTATTAATTCCCCTTCAGTTGAGAAAGTTGGAAGGTCTTTCTCAAAATTATCCATCAAAATATTCTATTGAAAAATTATTTCCCAATTAATCAAATAAAAGCTAACATAAAGGTTTTACCCGACTACATGAATTTGAAAAGCCAAAAACATACTATCAAGTAAATCGTTACCATTTTCCGTACTGTCAAACTTATCAGCCATATGCAAATTTGAGTAAATAAGCATTTGAAAATTTTAACAAGTTTTTCAAAAATTGAGTTAAAATTATTCAGGGCCGACTGAATAATTATTAAGATTTTAGCTGAAACACTTAGAAATTCAACTGTTACGACAGTTGATGCACTCAAAATGTATCAAACACACTACATCATGATAAAAGTATACAAAAATGATATTTTAAACATCTTACTGATGTAAAAACTACATCTATTAATGTATATACATATTATATGCATGTGCATATACATATAGTGTATCATGTATGTGATGCACTTGATATACTGTGTGATGTATTAGTTGCTCAATGTTCAAATATCACGACGAATTCCGAGCAGGAGTGCACTTTGTTCTCGTTGTAAGAGTGCTCTTGAGACTAATCGACACCTATTTTTTTACTGCCCTTACTCGTCTTTGGTATGGGATTGCGTGGGTGGATATACACGCTGGAGTAGGTCTGCTGCTAGTAGTCTCTTGGATTTCTTTGATGGATTCTTTCAACAGGAAGACACTCGTGCATGGAGCATTTTGTTTTTCTTCTTTTGTTTTATCTGGCTGCCAAGGAATTCACATGTTTTTTCAGGGAAGGATCTCAAAAGTGCAAGAGATTGTGCGCTAAATTCATGCTACGGCCGATGAGTTTTTAGCCTTATACCAATTTTTTATTGACCGCACGCAACCAACCAGATTGGAACATGTTGGGGGATCGCGATGGATTCACCGCGAGAGACCGAATATAAACTCAATTGTGATGCTTCTTTGACAACGATGATGGTTGGCCTGGGAGTTGTGGTTTGAAATTTTCGCAGTGAGGTACTAGGCAGCCTTGCGAGTCGCTTGAGGCACTCGGTTTCCCCACTTCATGCAGAGCTCACTTCAATCTTGGAAGGCTTCCATTTTGCTCAAGGATTTGTCAATACACGGTTGATTTTGGAGAATGATTCATTAGAGATCGTGGGTCGATTGTGTTGTTATATAGATAATCTTTCTGGTGTTGGTCACATTGTGGCTCTAGTTAAATAAGAACTCTTAGCTTTGTCGTCTTAAACTATTCGACATGTCCGCCGTGATGGTAACATTGTTGCACATTTGTTAGCTCGTTATGGTACTTCTCCAAAGAATACTTATTGTAAGCCTTAAGGCTAAATTCTCTGTTTTGATGAGCGACAAATCATTGATGAGGTTTAACATTATATTTGTTTATGTGATATATATCAAGGAAAGTACCAAGTCATTGAAGTTGGATCAACAAGACATAATTGCATCCTTACACATTGAAGATTCAAGAGATGCCTACATGAAGAAAGCTTGAAGACTTAGGTATATGATAAGGTAGATTAGATTGCTATATCTTGTAATCACCCTTGGGATATAAACTCAAAGATAATGCTCACTCTTGTAATGCATGCACGAAAACGTTTCATATTAGATTGTCTTGTGTTTTCAAAACCTTATTTTTTTTATATGTCATAGGTTTGCATAAGACAAAATGAGTTTTGCATGAGTTAGATAGTATTTGATTTGAGACTTGGTGTAAAAACCACTTTGAACATTCACCTAGGTTGACCGAAGTGGAACCTTGGACAACCTATTGAATGTCGATCGACCAAACCTCTCGGTTAGGTTGATTGAAGTCCATTGCTTGCCTTAGTCTTTTTAAATACTTTTGTAACCCAACAACTACATCATCCGGTCTACCTCAATTATGCTTCGGACAACCGAGATCTCTATTCGGTCGACCAATCAGTTAGGTCGATCGAAGCTTATCCAATTAACCACCTTGTTTAGCTCGGACACACCCCGGACGACCTGGACTACACGTTGATCGATCGGATGGTCCTCTCAGGTGGTAGATACTAGCCGTTATTGCATTAAATGCAACTTAATTTTGAATCTTCTATATATATCAAATGCTGATTTATTGCAAACCAACCAGCCTATTTAGTAAATTCAATATCCTCTCTTCTAAAGAAGCATTCATTACTCATTTATTACAAATTGATGTGCTAAACAAGAGTGATCAAAATCATTTGAGCTTCGAAAGTTTTGTGCTTACACTTATAAGTTATAACATATCCATCACTTCCATTTGATATCTTGGGTATATTTTCCCCCTCCCCTTTGTGAGATTAGCTCTTTGTGAGTTGGTTCTCTTTGTGAGACTTATAATAGCTCTTAGCGAGTTAGGCTCTTTGCCGGCTTGTGAAGTGGTTGTGAGTAAAATTCTTTGTGAGTTGCCCACTTATGAAATATAGGTTTGATTTCCACCTTCATTAAGTTACACTACAAGAAAACAGGGAAACAGTGACGGCCGTTTCCGTCAGTAATCGGTCGCTAAACTGAGTTTAGCGACCGATTAACGACCGAATGACGTGGTCGTGTATTTTTCGTCGCTAAGCAAATTACCGACGGAATATATAGCGACCGAATATTCGGTCGCTAGTTACCGACCGAAATTCCTACCCGAATCGTCATCATTGTTGACTTTTGACTTTGATCAGTTAACGATCGAATACCGACGGAAAGTCTAGCGACCGAATAATCGGTCGGTAAATACCGACCGAAGGGTCAACATTGTTGACTTTTGCCTTTGAGTATATACCGACCGAATGGTCAATATTGTTGACTTTGACTGGTTAACGACCGAATACCGACGGAATTTATTCGGTCGCTATTCCGTCGCTAAATTGTTTTTTATTTAAAAAAAATAAATTTGAAATTAAATTAGACACAAATCCGTTCATAACATCAGGCAATAGAACTAATATGAACTAATATGAGTATTCTTATTAATTATGTTCGATTATCAATTATTTTAGTAATTGGAACTAAAATTATACAATTAGCATACATTTCAATAATACACCAAGAAAACCGATAATACACCAAGAAAACTACATTGGATGTTAAAAAACTCCAATAAATTTAAAAAACCCATGTACATTATCACAAAAAAAAAACACTATATAAACACTAGAATTACATACCTTTTGAGTAATAAAAAAACCCAACAAATCTCTTGAAAAAGTTGAGATTTTTTTTTAATTTGCTACTAATTATCACTCAAGCTTATCCCCTTCTTTCACTGAAAATCAAAAAAATTATGAGAATTGGCAAAAAAATTGCAAGAAATTATAAGAATTGGCAAAAAAATTGCAAGAAATTATGAGAATTGCAAGACATTATAGAAAACCCATATATTAAAATCCAAGCAGAAATCAGTACTACCTCCCCTCCATTTTTGTTTTAATCTTCTCAAAATAGATGTATTTATTCCAATTGTTAAGAAAAAAAGCTAGAAATTGCAAGATTCTCACCTAAACCCTAAAAAACCCAACTGAAATTGGAGGTGGTGGCGACGCCTTGGAGGTGCCGGAGGTGGTGGCGATGTCTTGGAGGTGCCGGAGGTGGTGGAGATGGAAGGAGGGAGGGGATTTGGGGGGAAATCGCCGGAAGAGGTGGTGGTGAAGATGGAGGTCGCGGCTGGGCAGAATGAAGAATGAGGGAGAGGCTTCTTGGCTTAGATATTTTTATAGAAATAAAACACACAAAATGACGTCGTTTAGGAATTTAATAATAGCGACCGAATAGCGACGGACTTGGCGAATTCGGTCGCGATTCGGTCGTCACTTAGCATGCTCAACACTTGTCCAGTTTTCAAATAAATGAGCCCGCGAAATGGCAAAACGAGGTATTTTAGGCATTTAATAATAGCGACCGAATAGCGACGGAATTGGCGAATTCGGTCGCTATTCGGTCGCCAATTAGCATGCTTAACACTTGTCCACTTTTCAAATAAATGAGCCCGCGAAATGGCAAAACGATGTCTTTTAGGCATTTAATAATAGCGACCGAATTGGCGAATTCGGTCGCCAATTAGCATGCTTAACACTTGTCCAGTTTTCAAATACATGAGCCCGCGAAATGGTAAAAAGACGTCGTTTAGGTATTTAATAATAGCGACCGAATAGCGACGGAATTAGGGTTAGGGTAGGGCGACCGACATAGCAAATTCGGTCGCTATTATTTTCTCGGATTCCGTTTTTTTAAATAGCGGGGTTTTTAAGGATATATAGAAACATTTTACCTAATAGTAACTAACATAGGCAAAATGTGTCTATATATCCTTAAAACCCCCGCTATTTTATAAAAAAAATGGAATCCGGGAAAATAATAGCGACCGAATAGCGACGGCCTTCGCAAATTCAGTCGCTATTAAGCTAAGGGGCGACCGAATAGCGACGGATTTAGTAAAAACTTATAAATCCGAAAACTGACATCGTTCTGAATGTGAGTACGAACTAATATGAATATTTTAGTAATTATTTGTTTATTAATAATCAATTGATAAAATTTTAACTCCATCACTTAATGATTCACATAAATGCACACACAAATGTATTACTTGAATTGTTCTGCTTCGAGTATATATCGGTATTTTTATAAATCGGGACTGAAAACTCATTCGATGAGTAGATGAAGAATCGGATTTTTCTTCCGCTGACCTAAGACTTTGTATATGTATTTTGCCTATTTTAGTTACTATTAGGTAAAATGTTTCTATATATCCTTAAAAAACCCCGCTATTTTATAAAAAAACGGAATTCGGGAAAATAATAGCGACCGAATTGGCCAAAGTCGTCGCTATTCGGTCGCCCAACCCTAACCCTAATTTCGATCGCTATTCGGTCGCTATTATTGGTCGTTATTCCGTCGATATATTTTCCGTAGGTAATCCGTCGTTAAAGCCCGTCGGTAGTCGGTCGTTAACGAAAATAAAATGACGTCGTTTTGTGTCCTTCATTTAGTACTATACAAATAAACACTGTTATGTATTCCGTCGGTATTCGGTCGTTATATATTCCGTCGGTAAACGGTCGTTAATATCCGTCGGTATTCGGTCGTTAAGGGTGAACAAAACGACGACGTTTCAATTTGGTCAACGACACCGATGTGGCCGACGGATGAGCGACGGAATAACGACCGATTTGTTTTCGGTTTCTATTCGGTCCGTATTCCGTCGTTAAATTTGTGACCGAAAATTTCGGTCGCTATTTAACTGTTTTCTTGTAGTGTTATGAAAGGAAGTTAGTGCGTTGTTGAAATCATTGTGTTAGTCTCAAGGTAGTGGACGTAGATTCTTTTTTAGTCGAAACACTATAAATCCATTGTCTTCGCTATTCTCTTTACAAACATTCATATTTGTTTTTTGTTTACATCTTTTCTCTTCACTTGGAAGAAAGTAATTTTTTTTTACAAAAACCCCAATTCACCCCTCTTAAGTTTTTCACTTGTAGGTTTACATAGAGTGTACATGTCTCATGTTTCCCCACGGTTCTTACGGATATTGAATAAATACACATTTCCTAAAAACAAAAGTTGGTTCATCGTGGTCTCAAATCTTAATTGTTCAGCATTAAGGGCGTGTTCCTCATTGCTTATGAGGGAATTAATTGTCATTTTGGTCATCAATGTATTTAGCTCCGCCATTTTATCATTTTACAATTTTTTTTAACTTTTCGCATCCCCAATATATTTTCAAACCGCCGAAATCATCATTCCGTCCAAAAAAGCTCAGAAACCGTCAAATATGATGATGTGTGATAACATATGTGATACCCGGAACTTTTGTGCTTACGTGTCTAGCATACTTGCATTAATTTTTTGTATTAATTGACTTTCTAATGCTATATGTTACGTACATTGTTTGTTGAGGGGCATTGTGATGTGTTTGGTTAGTTGTGGGACTTGAGTGTAGATACTAAGAAGTTGTGGATTCTTTTGTAAGAATTTGAGGGGTAGTTTGTGGCAGATTTTGCTGGATGTTTTGTGAGAGTGGGAGGTCAGATTAGAAAGAAAGAGAAAGAAAAGAGAGAACAGAATATGGGAGATTTTTTGGAAAAACAGAGTGTTGTGAGGAGATTTCACTTTTGAGATAGTAAACATTGTCCGTTTTCAGCGATTTTTAGAACGTTTAGAAGAGGATTGAGAGAGCTACACTTGGGATTTGACGAATTAGCGTTTGGAGTTCGGTGTAGAGAGTTATAGCTTCAGAAAGTTAGTACCACGAATCTAGAAAATTATGCTCTTGGTGTATCTTTGAGGTTTTGAATTAAGTTGCTATGGTAAGGACCCATCCTTGTTTTTCAGTACAAAAACATGAAATATGTCTTTTCAGAAATGATGTCGTGTTTCTTCATTAGTTTTATTGCATAAAATGGATGAAGTGTTGTAGAATGTGATTACATACTATCTATGTTAAAGTTATGTGCTTATATGTGATTATTCAATTATGTGTTCATGTATATGGTTATTCAGTTATGATGTACTTAGTAGATCAGAAGTTAGTAGTGCAGTACATAGTTCATGTGTATCCACCACAATTATCATAAAGCCGAGGTCTTGCGGGAACTGCTGGCCGAGGTCATGCGAGATAGACTAGCAGAATATGTATTTATCATGAGGTCTAGACCTTGTGAGTTTAGTTTCCACCGACCGAGGTTTGGTGAGGGTCGAGTCCTCTAGGAAGTGACAGGTATAGCAAGCTCTAAAGGTCGAGGCACTATGAGAATATAGTAGAAGATAGACAGCTTAGCCGAGGCTAAGATCGAAGTGGCAAGTATTAAAAATAGTAATGTAGTAGATGGTTTGTATGTGTTTAAGTGCTTATCTGAGATGTGAAGTCAGTATTTTGGGTTGGAACATTTGTGGGGATTTCAGAAATGTGTTTTCATTGTTAATTGTACTATTTGTGCCCTATTCTGAACCTCAAAAGATCGGTTCGATCGATCGGAATACCAAACCAATCGTCCAAAGTAATGTACTGGACTAATTGCAGATGATTGGTGGTCGATGTCAGTCAACCGGTGGGGGTTTCCACTCGATCGGAGTTGTTTCGGACGACCGAAGAACTTTGTACATCGTTCGAACTTTTCTGTCTTGATTTCGGTCAACCAGGCCATCACCATAGGTCAACCAGAGGGTCCCTTTTTGGTCAACTTTGGTTTCTGTTCTGTTCTATTTTCAAGTCAGTAAATTATTGTTTATGTAAAGCATTTTGCAAGTTATTTCAAGTGTTTTAAAGTGTATTTCAAGGCAAGTAAAGTATGCATTGTTTTCACAAGATTTGGGTGAAATGGGAATAGGTTTTTTGAGTCTAACAGTACAAATCATATCATAGATGCAATATATTGAGATATATCGTATCGGACGTGATCCGTTAGAGATGTAATACTTCATGGTCCTTAGTCATAAGTATTACTTCCTCAATACTATTTTAGAATCCTTAGACCTTATGTCTCCATTGATTCTAGCATGAATGGAGCCACGTTTTGACTCAGTCGTACGTTGCTTTTAATCGAGTAATCAATACGACTGATGATCGGATATAGTGTCCTATCATGGCTTGAATGTGAGAGGCATTGTAAGGAATTTGTCCCTCTCTTATTAGAGAGAGATATCCATGGGCCCCTCGATAGGGAAAGACTGTTTAAATGCATGGTCGTGCTCAAACGTATTTAATAAAGTGGTTATTAAATATTGTTTGATGGAACAGTCTACCTGGAGATCGAGCATAAATATAATTAAGCCTTATAAGGGTGACGACTACCATGCCTTATGCTTAATTAGGATATCGCGAGACAAAGGGATTAAATAGTGGATTGATATTAGGTTCCACCGTAAATTCATTCACTTTGGGTAGTCACAATGTCCTGCTAGGGACCGCTTGTGATTTATGAACACACACTACTACTAAGTGTGTTTTCATTGCCATTGTGATATGAACCTACAGGGTCACACGCATAGACGAGCTAACGGGCTTCATGTCCAGATTCAATGAATCTAGAATGTGTCTAGGTTCATTGTATAGGACATTTATTTTTCTGAGGATAATAAGACGTTATTATTCGAATTAGAGATAAGGGGCATTTTCGGTATAGTTGGGATTATGTGTGAGTTGTTATCCGATAAAGACTCCCACTGCCAGCAAAAGTCTAGGGGACGTGGGAGTTTAAGACTCCCACTGCCATAAGAAGTGGAGAGGGCGTGGGAGTTGTTCTTGGAACAAACTCTCACACCCTATATAAACTTTTCTTGGCCGAAACCTAAAAATTAATGCTTGAGCCGCACAAAATACCTAAATACCAAGAAATCATATTTCTTGTTCTCTGCCTCCCTTTCTCTCTATATTCCCGAAACTCAGAAAAATTAGAAGAGCTAGCACTCGCTGATCATTTCGTCGCGTGGATACCGGTAGGGAGTAATTCCGCAAGGTGATTGCTGCCGAGAGCCAAAGACAGAACCTTTCCATTCAAGAATCAGATTCTTGAACCAAGAAACGTAAGATTTTCTTTGTATTTTTCAATTCATTTTGTATGAGCGGATCCTTCAGGGGAGGACTCATGGGTGTTTAGAACGAGTTTCTGCCCATGAATCCCTTCAATTTTTGGGTACCTGAATTTCTTCTTTTGTCGTGTTTAAGGTATCTTCTGGAGATCCTTCAAAAGTCTCTTGTAGATATCTTTAAAAAATTATTGCTTCCTCAATTTGGCCATTACCAATTATTGCTCCTTTTTTTCCGAGGATTCTTATCTTTGGAACCTATTGGTCTACCACATTTCAATCGTGTTTTTAGACTCACTAGCAACTTGAGTTTGTCCTTATGGGACATCAATTTTGATTGGAGCATTTATAGTTGGGATATGTGACTTAGTCACTCTTTCCAGGGTCGATAAATGCGTCGGCAATTGATTTGCTAAACTTTGTAAATGAATTATATTTTGAACTTCTAGTTCACATTGTTTAGTACGAGGATCAAAGTGAGGCAATGATAATTCATTCCAAGTAATTTCTTATCCCAACTCTTTGTTTTCTCCCCTAATGTTGGAAAAAACTTACTCGTAAAAAATGGCAATCAACAAAACAAGCCATAAAAAAAAATCCCTCGTAAATGGTTCCAGATATTTATTTATTGATGGGTACTCATATCCAACATATATTCCCAATCTCATTTGAGGACCCATCTTAGATCGCTGTGGTGGAGCAATCAGAACATATACCGCACATCCAAAAAAAATTATATGGGAAATATTTGGTTCCTGACCAAAACCATTTGTGATAGGGAAAACTTATGATAACTTGTTGGCCTGATGCGGATTAGTGATTCCGCATGTAATATAGCATGTCCCCAAGAAGAAATTGAGCGTTTGGACTTTATAAGCAACAGTCTAGCAATCAATTGAAGACGTTTAATTAATGACTCTGCAAGACTGTTTTGTGTATAAACATGTGCTACGGGATGTTCAACATTTATTCCAATGGACATGCAATAATCATTGAATGCCTGAGAAGTGAATTCACCAGCATTATCTAGATGAATATTCTTGATATGAAAATATGGAAAATGTGCTCGCAATCTTATCAACTGAGCAAGTAACCTCGCAAACTCTAGGTTGCGGGTTGATAACAAGGATACATATGACCATCTAATCGATGCATCAATTAAAACCATAAAATATTTGAATGGTCCACATGGGAGATGTATCTCCTTGTATACATTCAAGAAAATTGATAGATTCGAAATTTATCTTGACTGGTGATGGTCGAATAATCAGTTTGCCTTGCGAATAAGCAACACATGAAAGAATCTTAGAAAGAATATTTTGGCTCTTCAATGAATGTCCACATGAATTTTCTAATATTTTCGCATCATTATAGAACTAGAATGGCCCAATCGGTCATGCCAAACTATGAAGTTATCAGTAAACTTCTGGTTTACTATAGTATGTGTCTCAATTGAATTAATTTTGTGTGTATTACAAACCAGTGGAGAATGCAGACAATTTCTCCAAAGTGCATATAGTGCCTTGGGATATACTCGTGATTTGAAGGTATTCATCATCTCCTTCATTGATTGTCTCAATGTGATATCCATTATGGCGGATATCCTTAAAACTCAACTAATTTCTTTGAGACTTTGGAGAGTATAATGCATCAATTATTACAAGTTTTGTTCCCAAAGCAACAATACATGTGCTATTCCGGAGCCTTCTATAATTTTTTTACTACCCGATATTGTACTCACTTGTCATTTTCATTATCAATCGAGAAAAATATTTGTATCCTTAAGTATCGTATGAGTAGTTGCATTGTCTACAAGACATAAATCTTCACCATTTATTGTTCATTGAACTGAAGAAATATTCATATTTTTCACAAAAATAAATGTCACAATAAATATTTCAAAATAAAAAGGTGTCATAAATTATATAATATTTCATAGTACGACCATAAAGTTCTGAACATAAAACTGTTACGTATACAGTTGAATCACAAAATATATATTATGTCAAAATTCAGTGGATATCAAGCATTTTGGTATCAGTTGCCCTTTATGTTTATGAAATATGAAGACACAAATATAACACTTTCCGGGATATCATGCTTATTTATGTTATAGCAAAATTTATTCAGTCAATGATAGAACTATGTATCTGTCTTACTCTTCAAGATGAATAGATTCACTAAGAAAACTCCTCTTGTATGAGCCTAAAACATATTCCATCATTTTATACAGCGCTATCATGTATCTAATGAATTATAAAGAACATTGCTAGCGGACCAAGCATTAGATAGTCCAAGCTTTGCCTTTCTGACATGTTTTTTCTTTTTAATTTATTTCCTTTTCTTTGTTAAGGACATATCAGATAAGAGCCATTTAAAAGAAATCTCTATAATCTTTTCACTACTTGTCCAACCATAAAAAGAATTATGTAAAAATATGAAACATTTTTCAGATAGAAATTCACACCACCATTTTAAGAACAAGGTGATTTCCATATTAAGAGTTAATACAGTGAGGGTCCAACAACCTTATGTTCACTACCAATAATAATACTTGCAACATGGTAATGGTATAGTTACATAAAGCATCAAGACACTTTCATTTTATCTCAAGCAACATGGATCAAGCGAAATCTTCAAGTTTCTCTAGTAGGCTCAAGCAAGCCTAAATCTTTATTTTTTGCTAAATAAACCTCAATCCTTTAAATGATAATATTCTTTAATCCAAGTTATATTGTCAAGAAATTCAAGCCAATACCAATCTTTTAGCAAACAAGTTTACAACCAGAAGTAATCCACATAACAAATTCAATTTTTGTGAGTTTCGACATTATTAACTATACTAATGAATATATTAAATTAGAATAAAAATTACAAATTTATATTTGGTTGCAATATATTATTTATACATTGTTGTCGACTTTCCAACACGTTAATGAGAATATATGGCACAAATATCGATATATATATATATATATATATATATATATATATATATATATATATATATATATATATATATATATATATATATGTTGCAAAATATATGCCCGAATTTAAAATATGAATAGATGAAAATATAACGAGTTTGTTAGTTTAAATAACATCCCGTAAGTTTCGATTTAACAATTGTTAATTCAATGAATAACAAATGTAAGTTTCAAATTTAACAACTTATTAACTCAATACATAATAAATGTAAGTTTCAAATTTAACAACTTATTAATTCAATACATAACAAATGTAAGTTTTAGACTTAACAAATGTTAGTTCAATATATAACAAATGTAAGTTTCAGACTTAACAACTGTTAATTGAGTATATAACAGCTGTAAATTTCAAATTTAACAATTGTCAATTTAATATATAACAACTGTAAGTTTCAAATATAACAAATGTTATATAAAAATATAAAAACTAAAAGCAATTGTATATAAATATCATTTCTGAATAAAGATGGATTGAACATTTGTTATTTGGGCATGACTTCCTTAAGCACATAAAATATTATTTCCATTTCCAATGCAATATTATGTGTTAAGTAATGGCCTAAGACTTTATATAAAAAAAAAATAGCTATTTAGTAGTCACTTTGATCAATGGATTTCATAGTATGTTGATGCACATTTGTTTATCAAACTGGTACAAATGGCATCAACAATGAATGAAAATGTGACTTATTTTTCTTTATGAAAGAATTTTCATTTTCGGAAGCTAATTTCCATCAAACTAATTTCCAAAATCTAAAATAAAATAATATTAAAAAATTAAAAATTGACAATCAATATAAAGTGTACCTTAATCATTTAGCTAATTGGATCAGTGTAGCTGTGAATGGATTCGATTAGCTGGGAAGAGTCTCGTGCAGATAACGTGTGATAAAACTACAAATATAAATCACTAATATATGTATGATAAAATCCAAACTCAAGAGAAGGAGGAGAATTGTATTTCTTGTTATACTTCTCAACTAATATACATGCCAATTTATAGGTTATGAGATACATAGGCAAAAACGCCGATTTCGTCCAAAAAGTTATCCTAAATTGAGGTTTTTGTCCTGTATGTAAAATTTTATCTTTTTAAATTCACTGTGTTTTTACTACCTGCCGTTATTGTCCTTCCGTCTCATTTTCTGTTAAAAACCCGTGAAGTCAGTCATGTGCCTCACATGTGAGGCACTTTTTAAGGGTATTTCAGACATTTCAATCCAATTCTCACGAAAAAAACTTAGGCAGTCAATTGTTAAAATAAAATAAATATGAATACCAAATTTAAACTAACAAAAAATTATAAACCTATCTTCTCCATTTTCATCTTCATCATCTCCCCTTTTCCACCACCACCAACCACCACCAGCAAAATTCCACCGACCTATCAAATTTTTAACAAAATTTTACATCAAATCAAGTTACCCTAATATGCTTGCCCAACCATGAAAATATGAACAACAAACAATACTGTCCAGCTACCGCACAACCACCTCCAATGTCTCATAATACAAAATTTCAACCTTTTCAACTAGGAGTTTTTGAGTTTTTTTTAATAAATAATGACTACCCAACCACTGCACCACCACCTTCAATGTCTCCATAATTATCAAAATTAATTTCAAGTTCTATGGAATTTGGTAAGAATCAAAATAATGCACAAATACAGTCAGACCATTGGACCAAGAACTTACAATACATTACCAGAATCAGCAATTAAAACCAAACCATTACAACACTTCTATAATTATTACTGCTAATGTTTTGAATTTTGCTTAAAAGAAAAAAAAACCAAAGGTCAAGGATCTGAATATAAATCCTCACTAAAAGATGCACACAAAAAAAAAAAATTTAAAATTTTCTCTCAAAACCATAAAAATTGAAATGGGTTTTATTCTTTTGTGATATCATAGGGGAATATTAGTAGCTAGAGCAGAAATTGGTGGCAGTGGTGGTGGAGGGAGGAGGAGCCGCTGAAGCCGCCTCCAAAATTATCTCCAATTATCAAGGACACAAATCTGAAAGTTGTTTTTCTGTCAATTATAATGCAAATGAAGATGAAGCTTTTGTTTGGGCTTTGTTGTTAATTTCACTCATTCAAGGACACAAATCTCCATTAGACCCAATTTTGGGAGGAATCAATCATCGTCATCATCCTCTCCTTCTAGTTTTGGTGGTGGTTGGCGTTGCTGGAGGAGAAGGGTGAAGATGGAGATGGAGGGGAAGGGGTGAGTTTTGAGAATGTTTTGGATAAATTAAATTGGGTATCCATAGTTATTTTATTTAACAATTGAGTACACAATTGTTTCTTGTGAGAAATAATTTGAAATGTCCTAAATACCCTTAAAAAGTGCCTCACATGTGAGGCACATGACTAACTTGACGGGTTTTTTTTACAGAAAATGGGACAGAAGTACAATAACGGCAGGTCGTAAAAACATAGTGGATTTAAAAAGATAAAATTTTACATACAGGACAAAAACCTCAATTTAGAATAACTTTTTGGACGAATTCGGCGTTTTTGCCGAGATACATTACATACAATGAATGTTTTCGTACTTGAAAAGCCAAAAGTCCTAAATCTATAATATATAAAGTTAGGCAAAGTTGAGGTAGAAGTTTCATGATGTGACATGTGGTATTTTGTGCAATATGGACCAATTATAAACTTCCATGTGGCAACTTTATCATTAATTTACTCTTTAAAATTACTTCTCCATGAGCTATAATCTTCAACTCTAATTTTAAGTTGTTATGGAGATAAACCTTGAGAACATTTCTATAGCTAATGGCTATAACTACATATTTATAATGTTCATTAGTTATATTAATGAATGAAGTAGAAGAGTTTTGTAACTTTTATTATAGTAATTATATTTATTTATTGTTGCTTCTTTTTAAATGAAAAAGTTGAATGAGTTTTTTTAAATAAAAAAGTTTAATTGTTTTTTTAAATCAAGAAGTTCAATAGTTTTCAATTGTTAGGAATTCTAAAAGTCTTCCATCATAAATTTGATTTCATATTCTAAGAAAATAACATGTATATAGGAATTCTAAAAGGCTTACAACAAAAAAATATAGCAATGAAACTTAAATATAAAGGAGAAAATTCAGATATGGAATTCATAAAGCCATCAAAATGTCTATTAATTAATTGTCATCATACATGAATTTACTACTTAAAGATGATAAGGTAGAAATGGAATATGTATCAATCAAAGAATTAATAACAACTAATAACTTCATAATCTTAATGACTTTTGATATAATTGGTTATATGTATAAAGCTATAGACATTAGTTAAAAAAATTCTAAAATGATATATGAACCAAATCTACAATCATCTAAAAAACTATTGATAAAAGAGATAGCTATAAGAGGAGCACAATAGAATTTCAAAAGACACCTATATTGATTTGGTGAATTATGACCTCTTAAACACATTAGACAACGAAGAGTCCGAAAGAGGTGGCATTCGCATCTCATAGCATTTACTCTCTATCCATTATAAAGATCAAGCCACAGCCCTTTCCGTTCAGTTTTACAAACAGTCCCACAATATTCCTCTATAGAGAGATATTTAGAATACAATTTGTGGAGATTTTGATCTCTTCGTGTGTTTTATTTTTTAGTTTATGTTATTATGCTTACTGATTTGTTTCCTCTTTGTGCAGATGTTGGTATGCTAATCTTCAACGTGAATTTAAGATTCAGAAACAGAGAGATAATTGATTTCTTGGGACTAATAAGTGAAGGTTCTTTGAAATATTTTTCTCTGAATAATCTTTTGTGGCCATTTAATTTTATATTTTTGTCTATATAGGTGAATGGAGTAAAAAATGGGGAGACGGCTGACTATATGGGGACAGTGGATAGGGGTGTAGTGAAACAGAATGCATACCTCAAGAAATCTTATGAACAACACACTAAAGGTGATGAAATCTGAAAAAGTGTGCAACCCAAGAAATTTGATTCTATGTTTCTTCTCTTCAATTTGGAGTTTTACTCATATTTCTAAACTTTGATTCCATTTGATTTGGTTTATCGCAGGTTTCCAATAACCAAAAAAGTAAAAAGATAAAATGAGAGAAATTTTGTTGGAGGGAAGGAAATCTATGGCTGGTGGCGACTTCATGGCGGTAAGGAACAAGAAGTAGATGGTAGGTGAAGAAAAGGAAGGAAGACGCCTTTGTGTGACTTGGAGAATATGACATTATTGTCCATACATTTGATGGAGAATGTACAGAATGAGAAGTAACATCAGGGGCTGCGGTTGAACCAGATAAGAAGAAGTAGAATATAGAACGTAGGGCTGTGGTCCTCTTTTTCAAATTGTTTTTTTGTCCGGGTATAAAATTTTTTTTTGTTTTGTTTTTTTGTTGCTTAGATAGGGTAATTATTCAATATTACATTGAAAATTTATACATACAATTCTATATTGTTATTCTTTATATTTTATTAAATTTCAGATTAAAAATACGAGCCCAAAAAACAAATTTTTAATACATACTAGACGACACTTTCTTAATATTAAATCTAATGAAAATTATTTTAGATAAAATGGTTTTCCCCATAAAACACATATCGTAAAAAAAAACTATTATGACAAATCAAACTAAATTATAACCCGCGCAACGCGCGGGCTTAATTTCCTAGTATTCAAAACGTTAAATTGAGAGAATATGAACCATATGGAAATGTAAAGGGACATCCATAATATTCCTAACAACATTCATATTTTTCGATTTCATTTTTTCACATCCAATGCAATTTTCTAGATAAAGTTATAGCACAGAAACAATTGCCTTTTCTTATTTTTTATTTAGCAAAAAAAGAACTGCTTTTGTATTTTTTTTTTTTAGCAATTAAGTGGAATAATGATTATCCAGTCAGTTGTTTTTTTAAACAAAATGCGGTATTTATCATTTAATGATATCATGGAGTACGTGTTGTAGGAGAAAATCCGGTGGGTCTCCAAACCATTGAGTGAAGGGTTGAAACGTCATTGCATAATTTGCTAACCTATCAGCAGAAACATTACAAGACATGTGCGCAAAAGATAAATTAGCTATACTAGTTCCCAATAAACTTCTAATTTGGCTAACAATGTGTCCTAGGGGGGTAAATCCTCTTCTACTTGATGGACCTGGTTGACCAGCGCTTGAAGCTGACATCCTTAATTTAGAGCAAACTGAAGACCTTTCAAGAAAGCCTTTGCTTCAGTGTATTCAGGACTAGGTGAGTTGAAGGCAAATTTTGCAGCCCCTGCTACAAATCTTCCTTCGTGATTCCTGATGATCATTCTCATTCCTTCGTAGCTTCCATGTCAGGCTCCATCGACATTGAGTTTTAGAAAACCTTCGTCAGTGGCTCGCCACTTAAAGCCAGCTTTTTGTTTAAGACCTTTGGGGGGGTTTTCCGTATCCGCAGGTGAAAACATCTTGTCTTTCCCTTTCAGCATATATTTGATCTGGTCAGCATTGGGCAGATGTTGGTGGCCTCCAGGTGATCATAAAGATGAAGAGAATATGCTACTGTACTCGGCAGCATGGATTAGAGCAATATTTGCTACTTCTTTTGGCGTCTGTCGCTTCTCGTCAAAGACAATAATATTCTCTGTCTGCTAGGATAGGCAGAAGACAATAGGGGAAAATGTCTTTTTGAGAAAAGTTTGCACGTCAAAATTGGTGTGATTCCATACCTCCATAGCTGATGGGCCTGATAAGAGGGAATGTGACGCAATTTCAACCTCCTCACGACAAATATGGCATTCTGATTTTATGAAATTGACCCATTTTGACAAGTAGGCATAATTTGCTGGAAGATTTTCATGATGGAAACTTGTATTTTGGAGGGATAACCAGCTTTCAAATGCTTTTCCAGTGATCCACGACGTTATTCTTTGATGTCGAAGGCTTTTCATGTTTGCCATCTTTGATATCTACTTGTAGGTGGTATCCGGACTTGACAAAGCATATGCCATTTTTTGTATACCAAAAACAAGGCGATCATGTAGCCAAACATCACAGAGTGGAACTTTAAGTATTTCCTCGACCTCGTAAAATAAGAAAAGTTGTCTCAGTATATCTACATTCCATGTACCTCTTTGAGATTATCTAGACAGTTGGATTAATAAGAACCAAAAGTATAAGACAAAGGAAATTTAAGATTTAATTACAGCATATCATATTCCTTGATTCATGATTCAATATACTTGATCCAACGATGATTAATGGTTAGAGAAAATGGCCCCAGGCATCCCCCAACTATCTAAGTTTAGCCTCGATAATCCTTATTACTTTATTTCAGCATTAAGAATCCTCCATCTTTTTACGGGCAACCTCTAAAGGACAAACCACCACATGCACGGCGGAATCCGACAAAAAACAAACACGTGAGCCGTACATGACTAGCCAGGGGCATAAATGTCATTCCCACCCCCGCGTAATGACCCATCAGATTTGGGATTTAATCCCTAAAATCAAACCAAACTTCATTTTCCTCCAATTTTCTCAGTCGTCCCAAAAAGAATTTGAAAAGCCTCTATAGTTTCTTGCCATTACATAAATAAATCTGAAGAATTTGATTCGATCTTCAACCGGATCGTGCTATGATGAGTCAAATGGATCGTCGAAAATGCGGAGGTCCTCTCCCAAGATACTATAAGTCATTTTCTTCCTAAAACTGAAGTATGTTCTTTATTTTTTATGCTTTGTGAAGCATGTTAATCATTATATGCTGTGTTTTGATGTTTTCTGAAGGAATATATTTTAATAACTCAGAAATTTAGAGTTTAATCAGTGTAAATTGTTAAATACCAGATTTAGTAATCTGAAGTTATTTTATTTGCAGTTACTGCAAATATTGATGGATTTTTCACTATGAAGATACATCACCGGGGGGGGGGGGGGTAATTTAGTTGAGACATTGGTCTATAAGCAATATAGGGGTGAGTTCATTGATCATTGGGACTGGTGCATTCCTGGTGAGTTGGTTGTGGTTACTTTAGATAAAATAGCTAGGGAATTGGGGTATGATGATGAATGGTGTGGTTATTTTTGGAAGGACCCTACAATGGGTGGCGTATATGCATGGAGGTTTATAATGAATGATGACCACATTGAAATAATGTCAGAGGTTGGTGTTAGGAAGAAGGAGGTAGAAGTATTTTTTAGACATGGTATGGCACATCCTAGCCCAAATCCATACATAGTTAGCCTTGATCCTAACGTCCCCATGGAAATTGAATGGACACCTGGAAAACAGAATATAAGGAAGAGTATCAATGGCAGCGGGAGTGGGGAAAAAAATGAAAGTTAAATTGTTTGAAGATGTTGTTGAGTCATCTTCTTTTGAGGGTGATGATCTTTATGATTCTAAATTTGATAATAGTAACAATCCTGATGATGGCGGACTAGGTGATTTTGTAGACGATGATGCAAGTTGGTTAGAGAAAAGGTTGAGTGAAGAACTAAAAAAAAAAAAGGTTAGAGAAAAGTGGGGAAGGATGATGATGATGGATTGAATGGTTTTAATGAAGAAGTTATAAATGAAAGTGAAGAGGGTTATGAAAATAGTGAAAATGAGCATGCTCATGATGACAATGAGCAGGCTGATGATGAAAATGAACAAGATAAAACTATTGAGCAAGGCACTGAAAACTACCAAATTCAGCAAAAAATGATGACTTCAGAAGGAAACCTAGAAAAAGTTGGTTTTTTTTAGATGATCCTGCATTTAACATTCAAGATAAGGATAAAAAAATACCTGATGGACAACAAGGTGGTGGTTTTGACAGTGATGAAGAATTCTACAAGTTCAATGAAAGTTATGGTGAAGATGATTCTTCAAAGGAAAAAGGGCAAAATCGGCCAGATTTAATGAAGAGAGGGATATGAATAATCTTGATTTTTTTTAGGGTTTGGTTTTTAGAAATAGGGAACAGTTTAAAAAGCCCCGAACATCCATGGTATTGCACAAGGTAAATCAATTGGACTAAAGAAGAATGATAAGGTTAGGGTAGTGGGTCAGTTTGCAATGCACGTAAGTGTAAATGGAAGGTGTTGGCTTCAATTCTTAGTGGTGTTACTGGTTTTATAGTGATGACAATTCACACACAACATCTTTCCGGGTTGGAACTATGATCACAAGCATGCCACCCACAAATACTTAGCAAGAAGATACTTTTAGGAGTTAATAAAGGACAATGGTGGTGTTGTATTAGATTTTCAAAACAAGGTTCAACAAGAGGTTAAGGTTAATGTGACTTTGAACAAGATTTACAAGACTATTGGAGAAGATAAGAAGATATTGTATGGAAAATACAAAGATCAATACAATCTTTTGTAGGATTATTGTGAGGAAATCAGAAAAACAAATTCAAGATAAAAAAAAATTCATTGATCAAACAAAGATCAATACAATTTTTTGCAAGGTCTTTTTATTCATCATTTGCAGGAGGGGGTAAGTTTGAGGTTAGAGAAGTTGGGGGGAGTGAACAATTTGTGGTTGATTTAGGCTTAAGATCTTGTACTTGTAGGAAATGGGATCTGAGTGGTATACCTTGTCTACATGTTGTTTCAGCAATGGTAAAACAATCCCTAAATCCTGAAGACTATGTTGACCACTATTATACAAAGAATGCATTTTTAAAGGCTTATGAACCTGTTATCAGCCCACTAAATGGGCCAAATAACTGGCCTAAAACAGGGTTGGGAGGTCTACAACCACCAACAGATCTCAAACTACTAAGTAGGTCTAAGCTTAAAAGAAGGAAAAAGCATCAAGGCGAGGATAAGGAAGATCCACCCCAACTTGAACCACCAACAAGCAACAAGTTAAAAAAGCTATCAAGGAAGGGACTTTTGGCACTTAGATGCAGATCTTGTCAACAATTAGGACATAATGCAAGAAAATGCCCTAAAAATCAAACTGAAGGGAGTAACATGAACAAGTGTGGGAGGTGTAAAGAAAAAGGACACAACAAAAGATCCTATCCACTTGCTGATACTACTTTGGCTGGACCTAGAAGATGACATTGTTGGTGCTGATTATGATAGTGAAGGTGTGCATTTGGGGACTCCACCAGAAATACAACCTGAAGAACCACAGGTACGCCCTTTGTGTTTGCTCATTTTTAATGTGTTTCAGCAGCTCTATAACATCCATTATACACTTGTGTTACAGGTTGATAGCAGAAACAACCCTGATATTGGAATGGAAAGAAGATCTGAAATAGTCCCATTACCTGATGAAATGGCATCTCAAATCACTCAAGAGTAACTATTCCAACCTGAATCTCAAGGGAGAACGAATATGTGAAGACCTTGTGTTTAGATATGACTTTAGTCTTTTTTTGTGGATGAATTGGACATATTTTTAGTTGGTTTTTGTGGTTGAAATGGGTGGTAGTATATTTTGCAGGTTTATGTGGTTGAAATGGGTTCATTTTGGTAGGATTTATTACACTTTATGGTTGTTTTTTGGCAGTTCATGGGCCAACTTTTGATCTTTTTGTCTTGAAGACTTGAATTTGATTCCTCTTGTCTATTTTATGTCATTAAGTATTGGTATATGAACTATGGAATGTTTTATGTCATTAGAGTTGTTTTTGACCATTTCCATTCTTATTTTATGTCATTCCAGCCTTTCAATATACATTCAAAATTAACACAAATTGATCTTGATTTCATTAAAAATAACAAAATACATTAACCCATCAAGGTACAATTGTACCATTACAAAATAGATTAGCACAAATTAATCTAACCATTACAACCTAACTGTTACTGCTATTTCTAACCATTACACTACTAACCTTTGAAGAACATTACATAAACTGCAAAAACCAAACAAAAATACACCATGAATCTGAGTTTTTTCCATCAATTTCTTCATTTCTTGAGTCTCTTGTTGGATCATCTTTAAATCATTTTCAACAACATTCATCCTTCCCAACACCTCACAAGTCGGCATCCACCCAACTAAACAATCCACAAGAATCTCGATGCTGAAAATAACACAACATTATTGTGCCTTCAAATTGAAGAACAAACAAAGTATATATCAAAATTAGGGTAAGAAACTCACCATGTATCTTTGACAGCGGACAAATCGCCTCTCGAGGTTTTCATTTGTCTATGAAGTCATCAACAAAACATCTAATTTACAACTGCACTTCATTGTATGTGCAAGTTTTCAGATAGACAAATGGAAGATTTCGAAATTGGAGAGAAAAATGGTGGAGAAATGAAGAAGATGAAGTTTTGTTTGATTTTAGGGATTAAATCCCCAAATCGGATGGGTCATTACGCGGGTTGGGGCGGGAAGTGACATTTATGCCTCTAGGTTATAGTCATCTACGACTCACGTGTTTGTTTTTTGCCGGATTCTGCCGTGCCTGTGGTGGTTTGTCCTTTATAGGTCGCCCTGTAAAAAGATGGAGATTCTTAATGTCTGAAATAAAGTAATAGGGATTATCGAGGCTAAATTGAATAAGTCGGGGATGCGTATAGGCTTATCAATTGGACTCAAGAGCCCAAATTCGGATCTAGACTCATAATACCCAATTTGGGGTCTAGATAGACTTTTCAATGCTCGGATTTAGATTGAGTCCTGACTCATATGGGTGAGGATCCAAACCAAGTATGGGACCCCAATAGTTGTGGGTCTAAATTATAATGGTATACACCTAAGAGACCCATGGACCCAAAGACCCAATTAAGATTATTTTTTAATGTTGTTTTATATAAACCCAAGGATATTATGATAATGTTAATGAACGGTGCATATTATTTTTTCACAAAATATTTCGCTAATAATATTTATTTATTTTATTTAAAAAAATATTCACGTTTCGATCGATAAAATTGAGTATCAATACAATTTTAAGTAAAATTAGTGAGCAAACCACAATTAGATCCAAGATCCAATATGGTTGAGTTCGAACTTTAGTTGAAAAGATCTAGACCCAATCAAATAAAAGTCCAACTTGATTCTCAATTTAGTAAGCTTGAGTCTGGATCTAATATTTAAAACTCAATATGCTCAATTGACAGGGCTAGACATTTTCTCTAATTATTATTGTAAGAGTGGGTAAAACGTGTTGAGAAAAGTCAAGTCACGCAGTTCTCACGTGCCGGTAAACTCGATCCGATTAGCCGAGCTCCGGATCACTCGCCTTTTGCTGGTTGCCTTTAATCTCTTCTTCTTCTCCTCCTACAGTTTGAACCCCCACACTTCCCAATCTCCAAACCCTAAACCTAACTCTCTTTTGGTACCAAACCCAAATTATATTCTCTGCAACTTTCTTTATTTTCTTGATCTTAATCTCTATTTCTCTGCTTATAAAAGCAGTTTTACTTTAGACTGTAAATTTCACTCGAAGTTCAGAATTTGGGGTGGATTTTCAGTCCTCGGAGAATGGTTAGTTCTACCTTTAAATATATTTTTTATTGTGAATTTTCTGACTTTTTTTGGCCGCTGATTGGGTTTGAATCAGAATTCGGAAGGAACTGGTGTTCTTTTCACTTAGGGAGTAGGAATTTCAGTTTAAATTTTAATTGTTTTCTTTGTGTTTCCAGTTCCAGACTCATTTGTTGATGTAAATGAAAATAGCATTTTTTTAGAAATTCTACTTTGTAAACATTAGCAATTCAAATATGATATGTAAATAAAATTAGAATTTTGAATAGGAAGATTGAGAATCTAGGGAGAACTAAAAATTAAGAGGCCATGATAATTTTATTGTTGCGGGAAATTGGAAAGAGCTTAAGAGTAATACAAAATTTAAAGAGCACATACATAGACGGAGTAATTTGCTATGTTGTTTCAATTGCAAATGAATTGCTTTTTTTTGTTTTTTTTTGCAGAGTGGCAGAGGAAGGGATAGATCCCGCAGGGAATACCCTCCACGGTCTGAAGAGAGAGGCCACCATGGCCGGAGTAATCCCCCGTCAAGACACCTTTGGGTTGGAAATATTTCTCATGACATAGATGAAAGTATTTTCGCTCGTCAATTCCTACAGTTTGGTGAGCTCGAAAGTGTGGCATTTCAACCTGGTCGCAGCTATGCATTTGTTAATTTTAGAAATGAGGATGCTGCCTTTGCTGCCATAAGAGAACTCCAAGGGTTTAGTCTCGCTGGCAACCCACTTAGAATTGAATTTACAAAGGCGGTTAGTTTTGTCAACCTTCGTCTAATTTCCTTTCAGTGCTGTTGTATAGAGTTAAGATTCAGACCTTTGGTACATAATGATATGCTTAAAATGGTTTCTCAACCTTTTAATCCAAAAAATATGTGTTCTCAACCTAGTTATTTCAGATACAATTTTAACTATAAAATCTCCATCCTCAAATTTGAGCATAACAGAGGGAAACAATCAACAAACATAGACGTAAATATTTTAATCTCAAACCAATGCTTGTTGCTGGTGGCACTACTTAATTGCTCAATAAATCAAGAGTCTGCTTTAATTTCCAACAAAATCGGCAGTTTATCCCATACTAAAAGGCAGCAAAGTGAAATATCAAGGAAAATAATGAAAGAGAAACTAATGCGATTCCAAAGTATTACCTCATGTTTGGAGCAATGGTAAAATTCAAAGGAAGCAAGAACCTATTACGCCACAATTGGAGCATCATGCAGAGATAATTGCTTATTAATCACACAAACTTAATCAGATTCAGTTGGAAAGTTGATGTGGAAACTAAATAAGGAATAGGTCAAAGAGAAGGAGCTTGAGTGTTTCCATTTAGAATTTCGGTGCCCAATTATCGTTTGCACCACCTTCCAAGACAAACATTAGAATTTTCAATCATTCTTTTGACCATATATCTCTCATATCCTTTGATCTTTTATCTGAAATATCTGGTCGTGCTATCTTATTCATCTCTACATTTGCTATTGGGTTATTTCTTCTAGATTTTTGCTGTCATAAAGTTATAGATGGTAATCTAAGAACATTAAACGTATGCAGTTCTGCACCAGGCTGAAGTTCATTATTATGTTTCTCGCTTTGTTTCTCCATTCTGTTCATTGTTAATAAGAATAGAAAGAAATGAAAGAATTCATTGGGCTAACCTTTCTCCATATTTGTTAGTACATCACAATCTTGGACATGGTACAGCTCAGCAAGTATTTATGGTCTGTTCATGAATTTTCGATGAATTTTATACATTCCTATATCTAGTGTTAGTCTTGAGAAATATCGCACCTCCCTCAATCTCCATAGAGCTGCAGTATACATGTCCGATCAATGAGAATGAAGAATGCAAGTTCTCTATCTATACTTCACTAATTATATCCCTTGAATGCTACATTCAACATGCTAATTATACCTCCTTACTAGGCATCCTGTCGAAGAACAGGTTGTTTAAATACGTAAATGTGGTTGTAATCTTAGTTCAGTTAATTATACCTCCTTACTTGCATTGTTTCGTTGATGTCGCGAGCAATCACCTTCAGGAATTGGATAACATAAAAAAAGGACGTTTAGGATATACATTCCATTCTGGAACAAAGTTCATGCTGTTTGATATGAATCCAGGTCCATTGTGTTCTACCAATTGCAGAATCATTCTGCAGCTGTGTTGTCGTAAATGCTGGGAGCAAAAGAGTAACAACTTTTATATTATCATATTCAACATCATCCCATCATGCCATGCAACTTGAATGTCCAACGAGACTGTCCAAAATACTTGGTGTACAAACTGTTGAGTTTCGGTTCCAATTAATTGAACTCTTCCTCAAAGAACACAAAGTTAACTGTTCTGAACTTTCTATGTTTCAATGCTCTAGTCTACCATGAAATGGGCTTACAGCAAATGCCAATACTCTACAGTTTAGCAGTCACACAGATAAGACGACTAGATAGTTTCCCAACGATGTACATTTAGGAGACAAATACAAATTCATGAGAAACAATGGTGAACTTTCTAGGATTTGATAACTCTCTCCTGAGTTGTAAGAAGCATTTTGCCATTTCTACGAAGAAATGTATAGGCGGCCCTTCTTATTAGATAAAAAGCATCACTACTATGATGATAATTCTTAGCATCTAATTGTGCATAAGTTTTTAGTTGCCAGCGAAGGTGAATTATGCCTGTTGGAGTTATTTAGACTGATACCTGAAGCTTTTGCTTACAATAATGAAAACTTATTCAGGTACTTGATGGATTTCAAAGATTTAGCCTTGATGTTGTGATTTTACTCCGAGTTACCTTTTAGTTACTGCCTTCACCTTGAAAGGTCCAGTGGCAGGTTGGGACTTTTTCTCAATAGAAGGGGAAAAGGAAAGGATAAAGATGCACCTCTTTTTCATAATAGTGTACCTCTGTTGTTCCATTAGCATCTGAGATTGAGATCTGACCTGTCCCCTAGATGGTTAAAAGATGCAAGTTGGATCAATTTTGTCCATACTCCAAATGAGCTGCTGAATTCCAAATAATGGCCAAATTATCCACCATGCCTGAAAGTATGACTTCAATGCTGCAAGACTAATTTTTACTTCTTGGAACTGCAAGCCAAATATCGTTCATACTTCATAGCAATCTGGCACGCAGCAGATGTTTGGGCTGCGTTTTTTCCTGCATAGGCATGGAAAATATGCTTCAATGACTCAAAGATCTTGATTGAAATTAGGAGGTAGACTTAGGAAAATGTTTCTAGTATGAGATGGTTAGTTTTTCTATCCTAATGTATATGGCTGAGGATATACTACAAAAATTTCGGATTTGGGAATCATCAGTCGTGCAGACGTTAGCTGCTTCATGAATTGCAGTTTGCATAGCATTATGTCCAATATATCCTGTGATACATGTTTGATTTCCATTTTATATATATATATATATATATATATATATATATATATATATATATATATATATATATATATATATATATATATATATATATAATGATGTTTAACTTCCAATCACATTTCTTCACCTTAGGAAAGTTCTTTTCATAGAATTGTTATGAAAGCTTCCATTGTAATAAATATGGCACATTTCCAATGCAAACGAATGCTACTACAAGAAGTTGAATGAACACGTCAATTTCTAAATAACTTTCAGCACAGAAATTGGCATATTCTGAGATTTTTAGCTACTGCAAGTAGCTCTACTTTTGGCTTGGTGAATTCGAAATAAAAACCATATGCTGAAGTACACAGGGAATAGCGAAAAGCAAGGCACTTGTGTCGCTTCTGATCAACCAAAATGAGTCCACTGATATGAAATTTTCATTATTTCACTTAGATGCTCAGGCACACAAGGTGGCAGTTTGAATTGTTTGAAAATCACATGTTGCGTTATGTAAAGACTAAAAAAAATTCCTAGTGGCTCATTTGATATGGTACTTGCCGAATGAGCTTCTTGTTTCTTAAGTTGCTTGTTTTTAAGGGATATTAGCACGAGAATGCGTGACTCTTATTAGCTTTGGTTCTTGTAGGATTCCTTGCTATTGAAATATACAGCTCTGCTTACTGTTAACTTATCAGGTGGAAGGCAAGTGACAATAGTTGCAGGTTGCTTTAATCTTCCGAAATATGGCTTCTGGTCAGAAGCATGGTTAGCGATTGGCTGGTACTCATTGGGAATAAGCACCATTTGATTGTTTACATGTTGCTTGCGCATGACTTTTAGTTAGATTTCCGCACTTGTTTCAATAGTTAAGTTGAAGAGACATTGTTCATTGAGGTTCTTTGAGGTGCTTCTTTTTTTATTTTTTATTTTTTAATCTCTTTCATCTTGTAGTCAGAAAACAGTTATAGATAGCTCAGATTACAAATTATAATCCACTTATATTGTCGATCGGATAATTTTTTTGGTATATGACTGTTAGTCATATTTCCTAGCTGTGGGATAGTTGGGGGTTGATAAATTGAAGCCATGACTTTATGCATTTAACTTTCAAAGGTGTTGCCTGTGGTCAGGTGGTGCAAGATAGAGAGGAAGGTCTTTCTAAAGACCTCCTTTGCAATGCACTCCGGATCTTCTATAACACTTCCTCTAACACTCTTAATTATTGTATTGTTAATGCTTAGGGTCAACCTTTTAGAGTTTAATGTCTATCTTGTTTAGTTTAGGATATATAAATTTTCGTAATTAGTGTTACATGGAGTGTTACTAAGGATCCAAACCTCTTGGAATGTGGTTCTGCTTTGGCATTGATATGTTTGTTCTCTGAATGCTGAGAGAATGAAAATACTGCATGATGTTAGCCTCTTTTGTAGCTTTAGTATTTTTTTATTCGTTGTCATGCTAGTAACTGGAAGAGCAGTTTCACCACCTGTAGATTGCATTAATCTGTGTATATCCTTTTGTACACGTTTTTAGTGCTGACCAGTGATGTGGAACCAACACTGTGGAGAGTTACTTTTTAAGCTTTGGATGGCTCTAACCTCATAAATGTCAAGCTTCCCCACTTTCCTGTAAAAATGGGGAGGTTATACATAAGCAACCTGCTGGCTTTATTCATCTTAATTGATACGTTTTGGTGGTATATCTTCTGGTTCTCCTGAGAAGTTTCTTTCTCAGTTGTTCTCTGGAACATTGTTTCTTATTCTCCTCTTTTGTGGTGATTAATATTCTAATCACTAGAAATCTTGTGAGAAAAATTTAGAATGCCGTGCGTCTGTTGGTTTCTTTGTGTTGCCTTACTGATGTCGTCCCTCGTCATTCTCCCTTCAGTCTCCTAAAAAATATATTTCTTGCTTTGTTTACTCTAGAACTTCATTGCTCTAAAAGCTAAAAACCATTTGATTTCCATGTAGCAGGCTTTAAATCAATACTTGCAGAGGTCTGGCGTCTAGCTTCTGTGGAACATATTGTTATAAAGCACTGTTTTCCTATCTATTATGCTTTGCTTGTTCTTAGGCTTCTAGACTATTGTTCGTTCCACGCGATTTTTGACCTGTATATATGTTGTATTTATTCACAAAATTAGCAAAATTGGTCAGGTTCCTTATCACTAGTCGGAGATAAGGTCTTTTAACTTTATACCAATTTTTTTAATTCTCTTTGGTATATCACACTGAACCTTTAGTTCATCAGATTGCTTCAGTCATGATTTAGTATTTTTGGATTTTCAAGTTATGCATCTTTGGGATATTGTATAATACAGCAACAGAAGTCCTTTAGCGCCATCTTCGGTCGAAAAAGAATTATATGGTTTTACTATAAAGGCTGTTTTGTGTTGCAGGAAAAATCTATGCCACGTGATGATGACTACCCACAACACCGAGATGCACAACGTTCCACAGTCAGAGCATCTCCTTTTTTCACAAAGAGACTCGAGAGCACGCCATTCTAGTACTGATGCAGAAAAACCTAAGATGAAGGATAAAGATGGGGGATCCCAGTGAGGTTTTATGGGTTGGTTTTCCTGCTCAATTAAAAGTTGATGAATTCATTTTGAGGAAAGCTTTTGCCCCATTTGGAGAGATAGATAAGATTACTGCATTTCCTGGCCGAACTTATGCTTTTGTTCGCTTTAGAAACATAATGGCTGCCTCTAGGGCAAAAGAAACTCTTCAGGGGAAATTATTTGGCAATCCTCGTGTACATATTTGTTTTGCCAGGAGTGAATCCAGCGGATCAAACCGAGAAAGGGACTCACTGAATGCTCCCTCATCTCCGCAATTTAGGGACTATGGACATCCGGGATCCTCAGAAGACTTCCGTTATGATAGGGATTTCGGAGACTTAAGTGGTAATCTGAACAGGAGATCTCCTGGCTACGTTTCAAATTTTGAGCGTGGTGATCCAAATGTAACTAGTTTTGGCAGAAAGAATAATGCATGGGGAGATGGAGATGCTGCATTTGAACACAGGAGATTCCCTGAATTAGGCCCTGAATTGGGAAAACCAGGAAAGATGTATGAGCAACGAAGCAGTCCTTCTAGGGGTAGAATTGGTCAGTTTCGAGAGTTTTCTCCTGAGAGATTTTCTCGTCAGAGTCCACTTGATGATGATCCTTTTGATTTGCCGGAGGAACCATTGCTCTTTCATGGTGCTAATAAACCGAAAACCAGCACCTTCCGTCCCGAGAGTGAACTTCTTGAGTATCCCTTTACTAATTCAGGACAAGCACACCATGCTCCTCCTAGGTCATTTAATGAATTTCAGCCTGATTCTTATGAGAAGAACTTTGATGCAGAACCTTTTGGTTATAAACAGACCCCGAACCACCAGATGAAACCAATGCAGCAACCCTACAGGGAGAGAAGTGATCAGAGGAGTGCATCTCATGATAGTCTTCAGACCGGGACTGCTCCATTGCCGAAGTACCCTGAGCAGCAGAGATTGACCCCTGAATCACATTTCTTGTCTAAGAAAGAAGAGTGGAAATGGGAAGGGACTATAGCTAAAGGAGGAACTCCCATATGTCGCGCTCGTTGTTTTCCTGTGGGTAAAGAACTGGACATGAATTTGTAAGTATTCAGCTTGTCTTGTACATACATCTGACGTACTTTAAAGTTTATTATTCAAAGGGGCTCACGTTTAGAGGTCATGAGATGATTCCTTATTTTTTTTTCCATGGGATAAACTGGTATTTTTTTTTTATTGTGCTCTATGTCAATTTTTTTTTCCATAAAAAATAGTAAAAGAGGAAAAGAAGTTGCTCTACGTCCATTAATAGTTAATTGTTTATTTTTTGTCGAATAGATTAACTTGAGTGGTAGGTCAAAAGCCAGAAGTGAGCAAATTGAAAGATGGAAGGGGTGATATTGATCTGGATGTAGTAATCAAAAGAAGATCGGGGGGGCGTTTAATGAATTTAACCTTTACTATTTTGAAAAGTTTACCGACCTTGTAGTTTAGAAAGAGATTGATCATTGACTTTTATGTCATTTTTATGTATGAATTTCCCCCAATGGTTGCGTTTTCTCAATCTATGCATCAAAGACCACGTACTTCTGAGTTCTGTTACCTGTTCTTAAAAAACACATCCCTGACCCACACTTAATACCATGTTCACCTTACAGGCCTGAATTCTTAGACTGCACTGCAAGAACTAGCTTGGAAATGCTGACGAAGCATTACTATCAAGCGACTGGTTCTTGGGTGGTATTCTTTGTTCCTGCAACCGATTCTGACATGGTATTTTACAACGAATTTATGACTTATCTCGGGAGAAGCAGCGAGCAGCTGTAGGCAAATTGGGACGACAATAATACATTATTTCTTGTCCCTCCTTCAGAATTCTCAGAGAAAGTACTGAAAGTACCAGGAAGACTGAGCATCTCAGGTGTTGTTTTAAGGTCAGAGCAAGCTGATTATACTTACGGGTCTTTTCATCCTCAGCAAGGTAAGAAGAAAGAACTGAACTTTGCATCTCTGCGTGGGGATTCATCATCAGCTGTAAATCATGCATCACCTTCGGGGCCATATCCCTCACTGCCAACCATGCCACATTTTGAGGGACCGCAAACTGGAAATATATCTGTTCCTCCAAATTTCTCTGTGGGACCTCCACGTGCATCGCTTGCAAGACCTGCTCACCCTGTTGGCGATTTGCCAGAACATGAATATATAGTTCATCAGCAAAACTCAACAATGGTTCCCGGCTGGTCTTCTCACGATATGCAAAACACAAGTTCTGATACTAGGAATATTATTGCACCACACACGATGAATAACACCGCTCAATCAGTTGTCCAGGGATACAACCCGGTTCCTATAAGTAGGACCGGCAGCCAGCCTCTTCAAGATAGACCTCCCATTGCTGCTTCCTCGATGCCAGTAGTCGCTGCTTTTCAGCCCGAGCAACTTGCACAGTTGGCTACATCTCTTCTTGGGCAGCAGAGGCAACAAGGAGCTGTACCAACAGCCTCTGGCTGGGCACAGCAAAATTATATGGTACCAAACAATCAGGTTTCTTCTGAGATTTCATCGTCACAATTTGCTCAACTGCAGCAATTGCAGCAGCAGCAGATCTCAAATATGCCTGCTGCCCCTCAGAGAGAGCTTCAGCCAAGTTCTGTAAATCAACAGCCACAATATCCGGAACAGGAAGAAGGCGATACAGAGAAGCGCTTGCAGGCAACTTTGCAGTTGGCAGCAGCTCTTCTTCAGCAAATTCAACAGGGTAAAGGGACCTGAGGATTAGCATTAATATATTCGTTAGTTGCTTGTACGGAATTATATACCAACTGTTGCTGCTTAATTTTGTTAATTCAGCTTGAACCGAGGAAATTGGATCTGGCAGATTCAATGGCCTCTATAACTTGTATTTTTCGTGCAAAACAGTAATATGTTAATACTGCTCGTAGTCTGCTTCTGAATGTGTCTTCTAGGGTTCTCCAAGAGTTGTGAAATGGCTTATAAAACCTGGAATTTCTTCAAACCAGCTTGCCTTTTGCAATCTACCTGCTTATGTGCTGTGGTTCTTCCTTAACCATACACAAATTCCTTAATTTGTGTGAGAGTTCCAACTCCAAGGAATAAACTTTATACTACCGACAAGGGCGGACACAGGACCATACATGCGGGACAACATTTTTCTTTATTTTTTCCCTATTTCTTCTTAAAGTAAAGGGTGTCCAAAAGAATCCAAACTAAATCATCCAGTTCAATCCATCTTAGGCGATTTGAATTTAGCAATTTTAGATCGTATTGAATTAAAAACATTGATTTCTGGATTGAATTTGTAAAAGTTTGACTGGTCCAAACCAGTCGATTCATAAATATTTACTTAAAAAAAACTCTATAAGCTCTACAAACGAGAGAAAAAAAAAACTCTATAAGCTCCGCAGCCCGACAGCTACGGGTGGAAATGAGCTGAGTTGAATTGCGGTTGGTCTCCATGTTCCAGATTTCTACTTGCAAGGACTAGTAGTAGATGAAGACCACAAAGGTAATTTTTTATGACGAATCTAAGTTGTAATTATCTGATAAATTTTATTTTTTCCTTTTATTTACCTTCTACAAACTCGACAGTCTTTCTCCTTTGATCATTTTTCTCCCTTATGACAACATGAAATTATCTTGGTCGGTTTGAGTGCATATAGGTAGCAGAATTGCTTGAAGGAGAATCTAATTCAAGGAAACTCTTAATCCTTTCAGGGGTAAAATTTAGCCTTTTGACGATTTTCTTAGTTGGATTAACAAAATTTTGCATGATGGTTGCAAGTAGCAGAGATACATGGCCTTATAGGGTACTTGAAGAGATTAATCAAATATGGATTTGATAGACACAAGTTGGGAAGAGATAGATACAGAAGGATGGGTAAGAATGATGTGTTGGACTGCAGAAAGGAGAGAAGATGAAGAGTTATGATAGAAAAATCGGAGTGACGAGCTGTTCTTGAATTTCCGCCCAAATATCGATTACCCGGGTGAAATCTCGGTTAGCCGTTTAAGTCGGATATTATAGTCATCCTGTGTCATGATTAGGGCTGTCAATTGGGCCTATTGGATGCATAATTTAGGATCCAGGTCCAGACTCACTATAAAAAAATTTGAGTCCAAGTCTTATTATATTAGGTATAGACATTTTTAATTAAGGTCTGGACCCAACTATATTGAGTCTCAATGGATCTGGGTTTACCCATAAACAAATCCTAAAAAGTGATCATGGCAATTTTCCTCAAGGATCATGGCAATTTTCCTCAAGCCTTGTACGTTCATTATGATCTGGAGATTTAAAATGAAATAAGTTTTGCATAAAAAAAAAAGAAAAGGAAATCACGTTTTCTTCTCCATTCTTTTTCGATAAAAAAAAGAAGGTAATTTTGATTTGTTTTTTATATTAATTTAAAAATGTATTAGGCTTTTTTGACTTTTTTTTGTTAAACAAAAGTGGGGGATTTTGTTTTTTAAAAAAGATTTTTTTTTTTTAGTCTGGTTTTCATTTTTTTTTCGTCAATAAAAACTTGTAAAATGTTAATTTTTTTTTTTAAATTAAAAATTAAAAATAATGAATGGTGACATATATTTCGGTATTCGATATTTAATTTCCATATAATTTCGAAATAATTTCGGTATTCGGTATTTAGTTTTCATATAATTTTGATTCAATTTATTTTTCATAAAATATTATAAAAGCGAATCGAATACCGAAATTTTGTTTCGGAAAACCAAACCATATATCGAATGCACACCTCTATATAAAATAATATAATTTTTCTCCAAATAAACGAAAAAAAAAAATCATATTTGAACAAAAGGCATAAAACAAGCCTAATGTGAGCCTAACTCTTTTTTTTAAAAAAAAAAAATTAGCCCAGATTTTTTTTTTATTAGCCCAAATAATTTTTTTTTTTTTTAGATTAACCATATATCGAATATTTCCCTTTCTTCTTTCTTCTTTGCCAACTCTAACAAGAAGACAGAGCTTTAAGAATGGTGGAATGTGAGGGCATGAGAGGCGATATAGATCTCTTGTGGGTTTGTTGGATCTCTTGATCTATTGGGTCGATATGGATCTTATTAGATTCATATTAGTTTTGGGTTGGACCCAAATCCGTATAGGGCTGGATCCAAAAAATATTGTCTTATATCTGATTTGAGTCTAGTAAATGTGAGTCTAAATTTGGGTCTTTGGATCCCATTGACAGCCCTAGTCATGATCTCCATATGAGCTAAAATAATCCATCAAAATAGCAGAGTGAAGAAACCCATCAATACGGTTTATTGAAAAACACTCATGGTTTCCTCTTAACAAGAAAAAGTTTTTAGGATATTTTACTTTGTAAGAAAGGAGGAGGCATATTGTCTCTAAGCTCTGCTTGCCACGATCCACATAATTACCCAAAAACAAGTAATTTGCTTGGGGAGGAAATCCACCATGCTAAAAAAGCCTTAGAATATTGACCATGAATATCTTTTTCCGTATAGAAGAACATCTGAGTGGCATCATATCTTAGCCCACTAAACTAGGCCGAAATGGGGCAATCAAATGCTCTCAATGTAGGTGTAAATAAACTTGTAAATTTCTAAATCTTGTCAATTCTACTTTCCACCTACTTTAAACAAGAAGCAGCATACAAGAACTGATTATGCATGCCATAAAGGGTCCTTGGTGAGACATGGGCTATATACATCCTATTTTTAACATGAAAACACTGCCAATTATGATACCAATAGAACTAGGAACTGGATAATCCTTGAAAGATCTGTAATGCTCCTCGTGCTCTCAAATCATTTCCATTCATTGCCTTGGAAGCCAACTCAGAACTCTTCAAGAAACTATCATCTGCGCCCTCCCACATAAACAAAACATTTTTCACAACAAGAGGATTTTGCAATGGTTTCTTAGGACATGTGTGGTTAAGATTGAGTTTATCCCCATATTTAGAACAATATTCCTGATCTATCCTTATGTGATACTTAGAAGAACTTAGCTCCTTCACAACAACAATTTCCCTTGAGACATTTTTATGAAAGTACTCCAATGATTTAGGTGTCGAGACTGTAACGTGCCTAGCTTCATCCTTCAACCCTTTTATTAATACAAGATCGTAATATTCCATATCCATACGAAGCATTTTAGTCATCACCACATATTTAAACTCCTCACACTTATCTATGTAATCTCTCAACTCCCTTTTTTTTTTTTTTTTTTTCTAAGTCTACTAAATTCATCATTTAACTGCCTCTTCTCAAATTTCCCAAACTTTTCACAAACGGAAGCTGCAAATTGCTCCCAATTTTTGTTAGGGTGAGTGATTATGTGTCCTCTACTCCAAGTGTATGCCCTATTCCTGGAGTGGAATATGGACATGGTAATTTTCTCATCTTCTTCCATATGGTGCAGCTGGAAATAACCTATGCATCTTCCCTTCCATTCTCTGACACCAGTTACCTCAAAAATAGGTAAGTCTAACTGACTAGCTTGATAGTCAATCAATCCCTCCCTTATTATATCTGTAGTTGTCCCTTTGTTCCCGAATTCTATGGCTACAAGAGAGCTCTAATGAGTATTAAATCCATTATCCAAACTAGACTGTCCCCTCTTTTTCTTACATTCTCTTGTCTCAATACTTTTCCTCTCACTGATTGAAGCATTTAGAAAAAGTTATACCAGTTGTTAGAGATGCAATCTGCCCTATCAGCGCCATTCCATTTGTTTATGTAAATTTTCATGTCCTTTAATCATGGTTTCTAGTAAGTGTTTTTGTTCCTGTTGTTCTAAAAAAATCTGGCCAGTAGCTCTCCTTTGAGCATCAAGGAGACCATGGATTTCTTTACTAACTTTTTCCAATTTATCACTATTTCATTATCCGAAGTTTCTTTTGAACCCTCCACATTTGATTGTTTCCTAGTAATAGTCATAACTCCCACATACAAGAGAATCAACTGCTCTGATACGATTGGTGATGTCCCCACTCATAGATTCACACACAAAACTCAAGCAAATGACTTATTGGCATCTAAGTACCCGAAGCCCCAAACAGATTCAAAGCAGCAAGTGAATATATGTATATAATATAAAATGAAAAAAATGTCTCCTTACATATATCACCAATTCATTGAACTAATGCTGCTAATTCCACAAAGAAACTAATTACAGTTGTTGTGAATTAACTAAAACAGTAACTAAGTATGGAAAATAGAAAACAAACTCTTAGCTTGCTGCAATCTCCACTCCAGACCAGTTTGAGCATCAATCTGAGATGGCAATGCAACACGACTACTCAGTCACCAAGAATAGATATAGAAATATGATGGGTTTGGGGAAAGAAAGTGATAAGAAGGAAGAAAAATCACAAGGAAGGGGATTTGGACAGTAGCCCTGCTTTTGCAAGCATAAAACTCTCAATTTCTGGCTGACCTGCATGCTTGGCTGGCCCTCTCTATTTATAGCTAGGGTTCTTTGCTTGAAATAGAATCCAGTCCCTCTAGCTCACCCCTTTCTAATAAGGCTCAAGGATCAACAGTGATCCTCGAAGATACTTCAATAGCCAATCAAAATGCAGTAACAAAAAGGCGAATAGAAGTTTCCCCCTTCTGAACTTCGAGCAAGAATAATGATGATAGAAGACGAAACGACGCCAAGGCTTATGTAGTTAATAAGTAGGACGACACCATTTTACATCAAAACGGTGATGTTTAATATTAATTTCCCCAATTTCTATTAAGCCCAAATTCTTAGGCTAATTCTCCCTTCTTTTCCATATATGAATGTTCTTCTCTCAAACTTAGCAGTCGTGACAAGATAGTGCAAAATTACAAGATTTCGAAAGTAATTAATGACAGTTTCTTAGGGTTGGAATCCCTTGACGATCTAAATTAATAAGGCCCCGTGCCTCTAGAGGCATTGCCGCAAATTGTGAAAAAATAAAGTCCTTATTTGTATCGCATCCAATGTTAGCGAGCAAGTTCGCGCGACCTTGTTTGTTTCTCTGAAAATGTGAATCACCTTTACGCCCTTTAAGTAAGTGCATTGCTGGATTGAAACATTCATCTAACGCCCAAAAAAGTACATGACCTTTTGAAATTGAACTCGCCAAAAGCTGAGAATCAGTCTGGACAAGATCAATTTGCACTCCTATAAATGTTGCAAGCTTAAGTTCATGCGTTAGTGCAAAATTTATGCTCTAGAGTTGGTGACTCTATCACCAATATACACAGCAAAACCAACAAGAAAATGCCCAGTACCATGCCTGAGGATGCCACCAACTTCCTAGATCCCGTTATTACCTCTAGCAGCGCCATCGATGTTTTGGATCACTGTGGTTGGAGATATAGATCTTACAACCTTCACCTTGTGCACGACTAGACTTTGATGTCCATGATACAATGTGATGTGATGTACTTTACAAAGCGAGTCCACAAAGTAATTAAATTCAAGAGTGACTCGAGAGATACTTGTTGTTTGACCATCAAAGAAAAAACTGCATATGACCTTCCAAAGTTGCCAACGAACAGAACTTGACAATAGCACAAGTGATAATCTCTCCTTTCCCGATCCCGCCATCCACCATGATTTTAGCATCACTTGAGGCGATCTATGTCCGCGATAAGGAGTAGTAAAGCCCACTTTTGATGCAGCATGAAGCCAAAGGTAGTGTGCCAATTGACAATCTATAAACACATGCATATATGAATCACAACCCCTTTTGCATGAACATCGACTCACCGAATTAAACCCCTGCTTCCATAGCACTTCTTCTAGAGGTAGGAACTTATTGAGAAATTTTCATAAGAAGGTGGACAATGATAGAGGAAGTTCCTTCGTCCATGCACACAATCGAGATAAAAGAGAACTCGATTCAACTCTGACTAAGGCAATTGCCGATCTCAGCGTAAACACCCTGTTTGCTCTGGCAGCCACACCCATTTATCAGCTCCAAGATGAGGGATTGTCTTTGGGATTATTCTAAAATTTGCAGTTTCTGGGCTTGGGAAAAAGTGCTGCAGAAACTGGGATTTCATGTACAAATTTGTACATGAAATTCGAGTTTCTGCAACCGGCGGACAAAGCATAGTCTGCAGCTTCGTTCGCGGGTTCGTCTGCACAACTACTGGGAGTAAATTCTTCGTTCGCAAATTTGTTCGCGGATGATCCATTCGTCCACAGGCTTTGGCACCTTTCTGCGGACGATACAACGGACTGTTTTCTGTTTTGTTCCGTTTTTCGTTCTTGTTCAGTCTCCGTTCAATTTTAGTATTGTTTTAAACTTCTTTTCAAGTTATTTCAATTTCGATATATTTATATATTTCAAATGTTTTGGGATTGGGAAACATTCTTTTTCGAGTCTATTTGATATTTCATCCCAAGGGGTTGATGCTTACAGGGTTAGGTTAGTAGCTTAGACCTTTCCATATCTTTCTTTTACAGATACTCAGGTTGATGGTAACTATGATGAGGAATGGGTTGAAGAGGATTACTGAACTTATGTAATTGTTTAGCTTTCCCTTTTGGTTTTATATTTATGTTTTGATGTAAGAACTTATGTATACCTTTGGAACCTTTGAGTTTGATGTATTACTTTGAAGTACTTCAATATTGTAATGAAGTATATTTCGGATTTAGTACATTATATTTGAGGGTTCGGTGTCCCATCGACGTATGTGGCACTGCCCGGTCACCCTCAAGTTACGAGGTGTGACAAAATGGATGGGAAATTGAGGTTTAGAGAAGATGTAAGGAACATGAAGAATAAGAAGAATTACCTCGAAGATGGTGTGGTTGGACGAAAGTGATGGCGCTTGAGTGACGGCGGCGGCGACATCATTGATTTTGGCGTTGCAGAGGTGGCTAAGGTTTTGGAAGATGTAGAAAATGATGAATCGTTTCACTACAAGAAAATTGTGTAACAGGGACGGACACTTCCGTCGCCAATTAAGGTTTAGCGACCGAAATATGTGGTCGTGTAAATTTCGTCGCTAACAAATTTTTCGACCGAATACCGACTAGTATTTAGCAACGACCAGTGGGTTCACAATTTAGCGACCGAATAGCGACGGACTAGAATACATGGTTGACTTTTGACTTTGACCTGGTAACGCCCGAATACCGACGACTTATTTAGCAACCGAATGTAGTGTCTCCATATAGCGACCGAATAGCGACGGAATAGTCAACATTGTTGACGTTTGACTTGACCTGTTAACGACCTAATACCGACGGCTTATTTAGAGACCGAATACCGACGGTAATATAGCGACTGATCAGCGACGGAATGGTCAACATTGTTGATGTTTGACTTTGACGGAATACCGACGGTTATTTAGAAACGGAAACTCGGGTCACCATATAGCGACCGAATACCGACGGCTTAGTCAACAATGTTGACGTTTGACTTTGAACTTGGAACGACCGAATACCGACGGAATATTAAACCGTTAACGACCGAATACCGACGGTTAGTGGACGTCGCTAAATTATTTTTATTTAAAAAAATAAATATTATATTTAATTAAATCCCTATTATAAAACACAGCAATAACCAAATAGCAAAAATAAGATCATAAACAGTTTTAATAAGATCTCAAATAGCAAAAATAATCAATAAACCCAAAAATAACATTACATAACCAAATATCTTACTAAAAACACAAATTTACATTACAACACTCACAATCAAAATGCGCACTTCTCATTACATTAAATACTCACAATCAAAGTGCAAACTTCGAATTACAACACTCACAATCAAAGTGTGCACATTACATTACAACGCTCACATTCAAAGTGCACAATTTGAATTATCAAAACTCACAATCAAAGTGTGCACATTACATTACAACACTCACATTCAAAGTAATTTATTTAATTTTCAAAACTCACAATCAAAGTGTGCACTTCTCATAAACTCCTTGATGTCATTCATATGTATATCCTTGGAAATGCATGAGTTGCAATCTGCAAAATTCAAGAATCAAATTATTATGACAATAAAATTACTACTTTGAATTATGTTAAAAAGTTATACAATATGACAATTAATTTATGGTAATAAAGTACAAAAAAACCAACAAATATTACTCACCTTCAATATGTGAAATTCCAAGAAGCGAGAAAATCTTAATCATTCTAAATCATCATCCGACATAAATTCATCCTCTTCTTCAGAATTGTCATCACCCGACATAATTTCATCATCATCATCGTCATCATCTTCATAACCACGGCTCGTACTGGCCACAAGTACAACTTCAATTTCCACGACCGGTGTGCAAGTTGACCAACTTCGATGATGAGTTGGATCAATGCGATTGGTCTCCTCCTCGCATACTTCGTCCCCGATACGGTGCCGGAACACCGGGGAGCGTCAAATAGGCGTGGTTTGGAGCGACATATAGCCAACCAATCAGCCCTAGATGTTGTCTTACTACCCAGGATAAGGTGTGTAGTAGACTTGTTGACATTGGGAAGCAAATACAAATGGATCGTAACCACTGGTAGGTTCTTTTCCTATGGATTTCTAGAAGTTTATATTGAGGATGCACTCTTAAACCTCGATTTGGAGTAGAATCAAACCGATCGCATTTGAAAAGAATAATTTTTTGGTCGAGTAGTCCCGACAAGTTGAACCTCGATTACTTGCTTCAACTCACCGTAATAATCTCCTTTAACCTATACCCCGCTGTTTGTCGTTCCTTTTCCATCGCTGTGGGCTTTGGTGTGAAATCTATAACCGTTAACAAAGTAACCGGTGTATGACATCACTCTGAATAATTAGCCACTTTGATCATCAACGTTTTTTCGTCTAGCCACTTTGGTCAAAATTCAAGTTTTTTAACTTATTTCATCATTAAACATTTTTCGGCCTGCCATTTTTGTCAAAAATAATTTTTTTAACTTTTTTCATCACTAAAGTTTTTTCATTCTTCCATTTTGGTCACTAAAGTTTTTTCGGTCTGCCATTTTGGTCAAAATTTTTAGTGACCTAAATGGCAGAATGAAAATACTTTAGTGAGCAAAATGGCAGAATGAAAAAATTTTATTGATCAAAATGGCAGATAGAAAAAACTTTAGTGATGAAAAAAGTTAAAAAAATCATTTATGACCAAAATGGCAGGCCGAAAAATGTTTAATGATGAAATAAGTTAAAAACTTGAATTTTGACCAAAGTGGCTAGACGAAAAAACGTTGATGATCAAAGTGGCTAATAATTCACATCACTCTCCTTGACGGGCCCCAAGACAGATTTTTCAACAAACTTTCGGAATGTTCCTGAAGGCTATGTATCTGTTGAGAACAATAAAAGTTAAATTACTTTAATTATGCATTCTTAAGACAAGTACATTTCTACACAATACCAACTTACATGAGTTCCAAACCATTTGGAAAAATCATTATAAACCCGACTTTGAAGTTCTTCCTCCGTTATCTGAGGGGTTTGGTCATTTACTTCACTGACAAATTTCCTGAGTTACAAATTAAATGACAATATTATTATTTGGCCACTTTTAATTATATAACAAAAATGAAGCAATATATAGGTTTACTTACTGAAGATATGGTTCGAGCTCTTCACAATTCATTAGGATATAATTCATGACTGTTTTATAATCTTTATCAGATAATAAAATCTTTTCTTTTTTTCCAAATGATCTTCCGGGTAAGTTGCAAATTCATAATACATCTGGTCCGCTAATCTCGTATTCACCATCATTTCGCCCAATGGTTGTAACTCTCATTTTCACGTGGGGTTCGAAATAATAGCTAAAGAATCTAGCAGCTTCTTCGACCAAGTATGCATTGCAAATTGACCCCTCAACTCTAGCTTTGTTCTTTATCTTCTTTTTCAGATGGTGCAGGTATCTAATTAAAGTATATTTAGTTAATCACATTGTAAATACGTACATGAAAAATAAAGATGAAGTTGAGATAACTTAAGACATTGGTTGTTACCTCTCGAATGGGTACATCCACTTAAACTGTACCGGGCCACCAACATTGGCTTCGTACGGAAAGTGAATCGGCAAGTGTTCCATCACATCAAAAAATCCCGGAGGAAATATTCTCTCTAACTTGCACAATAAAATAGCGATAGTGTCCTCCAATTCTTGCATATGCGCCACACTCAACTTTGGGGAACACAAATCTCTATAGAACAGACTAAGTTCAACTACGGGTCCCCAAACATTTGCCGGTAGTACTTCTCTAAGTGCTATAGGGATAAGTCTCTCCATGAATACATGAGAATCGTGACTCTTCATTCCAGACATTTTCAACTCTTTCATATCAACGCACCGCGCCAAATTCGATGCATATCCATCTGGGAGCCTTAATTCTTTAACCCACTGCAAAACCATCTCTTTTTTAGGCTTGGTAAGAGTGAAACATGCCTTCGGTTTCGTTGCTTTACCTTGGCCATCGTGTTTAATATTCAATTTTGGACGACTGCAATACCTTTCAACATCCGCTCTAGCTTTAACATTGTCTTTAGTTTTACCTTTCACATCCAACACGGTGTTAAAGACATTATCAAACACATTTTTTTCATTATGCATGACATCAATGTTGTGTCTTATCAAAAGTGTCCGCCAATAAGGTAAGTCCCAAAATATACTACGTTTAGCCCAACTATGATCCCGACCCCTGCCTTGCTCTTTACCGATATCTTCAGCTGTATCGGTAATTTTTTGATAATCTCTAACTTTTTGTTATCTTGTCGGTCGTTATTCCATCGTTATCGAGTCCGTCGGTAAACGGTCGTTAAATACCGTCGGCGTCGGTCGTTAACTTACACGAAACGACATCGTTTTGTGTCCCTCTTATATTAATATATAAATATACACCGTTATTTTTTCCGTCGGTAAACGGTCGTTAAATACTGTCGGTCGTCGGTCGTTAACGTACACTAAACGACGTCGTTTTGTGTCCCTCATATATTAATATATAAATATACACCGTTATTTTTTCCGTCGGTAAAAGGTCGTTAAATACCGTCACTCGTCGGTCCCTCATATATTAATATATAAATATACACCGTTATTTTTTCCGTCGGTAAAAGGTTGTTAAATACCGTCAGTCGTCGGTCGTTAACGTACACTAAACGACGTCGTTTTGTGTCCCTCATATATTAATATATAAATATACACCGTTATTTTTTCCGTCGGTAAACGGTCGTAAAGGATGAACAAAACGGCGTCTTTTAATTTGGTCAACGAGACCGATGTGGCCGACGTAGTGGTGACGTAATAACGACCGTTAAGTAGTCGGTTTCTAAGCGGTCGGTATTCCGTCGGTAATTTTGTGACCTAATATTTCGGTCGCTATTTCACTGTTTTCTTTTAGTGTTTTCGGATAAAGGAAATTAGCTATAAAAGTCCACAAAATATTTAGGGGCTTTGCATGGGCCTGGCCCAGTTTTTTCATTTCAGTCATGACATGGCACCCGAAAAAGGGGGACAAACATTTTTGTCCGGGACGGAAGTCCCACATCCGTCCCGGGTTGAGGACGGAAGTGGGACTTCACTTCCGTGCACGTCAACGAGGACGGAAGTCCCACTTCCGTCCTCAACCCGGGACGGAAGTGGGACTTCCGTCCTTGTCCAGGCAAAAAAACCCTACGAAAACCCTAACTTTGCCCCATGAGTTTGAGGACGGAATTGCCACTTCCGTCCTCAACTTACAGCCAATTTGCAGCGTGTAGTCACATCTCACTTTTGCTTTTTTTACCCAAAAAAAATTTCTGAACGGTTTTGGCAATTTCGTGGGCATTTATGACCGGTTTTCAGAGACTTGTCCAATAAGAAAAATAATTTTACAATTTCCCACCACATCTATAAATACCCCTCCATACCTCTCCAAAATCTACATCCTTCTCAAACCCATAAAAACCCCGTCCCCCTTAATTCTAGCTTTTTCAAAAATATTTTTTTTAGGAAAACCCTATCCTCCGTAAGATTATTTAAAAATGAATAGAGAAATGGATCCACTACAAGAAAACAGTTAAATAGCGACCGAATTTAGCGGCCGAATTTTTTCGGTCACCAATTTAACGATGGAATACCGACCGAATAGAAACCGAAAACTATTCGGTCGTTATAACGTCGGCCACTTCGGTCCCGTTGACCAAATTGAAACGCCGTCGTTTTGTTCACCCTTAACAACCGAATACCGACGGATATTAACCACCGTTTACCGACGGAATATATTACGACCGAATACCGACGGAATATAACGACCGAATACCGACCGAATACATAACGGTGTTTATTTGTATAGTAATAAATGAAGGACACAAAAACGACGTCGTTTATTTTCCTTAACGACCGAATACCGATGGAAATCAACGACGGAATGCCGACGGAATGCCGACGGTATAGATAACGGTGTCAGAACGACGTCGTATTGCTATTTCATTTCGGTAAAAAAATTAGAGTTTAAAATTAATTAAAGCGACGTCGTTTGAAGATACGTTACCGACCGAATACCGACGGAAATCAACGACCGAATGCCGACGGAATTGATAACGGTTGTCATTAAGTCCAAAACGACGTCGTTTTGGTATTGCGTTGTCTAAAATTCCTCAACAGAAGTCAAAATCCCTAACTCCTCTTCCCCCTTCGAAACTCTCTCCCCCTTGCGAATTCCCCCGTCGCCCCTCCGTCCACCACCTCCCCTGTCGCCCCTCCGTCCCCCTCCTGCCCCGTCGAAGACCGATTAGTTCGCGGCACAAGACGTCCCAGTCACCTCCGTCCACCACCTCCCCCGTCCACCACCACCTCCACCGTGCACAACCACTCCCCCGTCGCAGATTAGAGCTCCAATTAATTTAAAGAAGCAGGTAAATTTTCTGAAATTAGTTTTTTTTTCACGGTACCAGACCGATATGCTTTACTTTTTTTTTTCTTCTTCTTATTGTTGTTCTGTTCTTTCATGTATGTATTCTGATGGGTTGCCTAAATATTTGTATTCTGCTTCCTGACTGTTATTGAGAAAATGACCAGAAAGTTTGTCGGGTTATGTTTTTTTTTGGATTTAATTGAATGACTTTGGAGTTTTTATCTTAGATTTAACGACTTTGGTTATATTTTTTATCTTGAATTTAATGATTTTGGTTATGACTTATGAATTAGGTACCCTTGTTGTCTTGAATACTTGTTAATTATTTATATAAATTTTCAAATAGCGCTGCTTCCGCTATCACGCTATAGCATTTTCGGAGTCGTCCGCTCCACATCGCTATCCAGGATTGACAACTCTGAGAGAAATCTGCTTTTTGTTTTTATTCTTCAACTTTGGCATAGTATATTGTACATAAAGAATTGAATGTCACTGGTCCGTTCAATTCGTTTTACTTGCTGCATTATCTAAACATTGAAGAACTACCTTCTTTTATTTTTCGTTCCTTTTTCCAAGCATAGGAATTATAGATGTCCAATTTTTACCGTTGAATAGACTTGCTTGATTATTAGTATTATATTTTGGTGGTAGTTTGCCGTTCTTTTCTCGGTTTTGATGTTGATCAAACTTCAAATCAACTAATACTAAATTGCATGGGATAATATTTATATTTCGATTGAATTGAATAAAGCGATCGCCCTGTGGACCATTGAATTGAATAAAGCAATCGCACTTGGAAGTCATATCTGATTTGTCTCGATTGCTTGTAATTGTATAAGTCTTTCTAGATAGTTCTTAGGTTTCGATTATGCTTGGGGCTGCTTGAATTTAGAAATAATAATGCCTGATTTGTGATTTCATTCGCCATTGAATTTCAGGATAAAACACATAAGTTTTTATTCTTTCCGTGTATTTCAGAGATGCCGCCAAGGAAAGGTATACGAGTAGGCTTACCATTTGGTTAGCCAGCTACGTCTGCTCCGGCCTCCACCTCCCAGCCTGGTTCATCACCATATTTGGTGGAGACACCGCGATCTGCTCCCGTGCCCGTTACGACACCTCCATCACAGTCGATGATGCACGAGACATACTCGGGATGCGTTTGCGGCAGTTCACGCAAGCCCGAGTCTACGCCGGTAGCAGGATCGGCGACTCACCGATCGGCTCGTCCCCACGAGCGGCGTTTGATTCAGGCGGAGTTGCGTCTACGATGAGATACGCGTATTCTCCTGCGACCTACCGCTCAGCACGTAAGTAACTAATTTATTTCCTTTAAACTAATTATACTACTTGTCGTCATTATAGTAACTAATCAAATTTTTTTGTTTGCTATTATAGTTTCGGGTTGGCATCCAAATTTGTTTCGCACGCAATTACTTCAATTTTTTCAAGATCGTTTCAAGGGGGCATATAGCACCATCAAGGATGTTCCCCGGGGAAGAAGAAAAAATTGTGGTGGGGACGAGTTCAAGGTAAGTAAATTAGAAAATAAGTTTGAATTTAGAAGTCTTTTGATTTAGAAGTCTTTAAATTTAGAAGTATTCGAATTTAGTTATCTAACATTATTTCAAATTGCAGAAAAAGTATCGCTGGGCTCCTGAGCATGAGGATGGCGTCAAGACAGGTTGGCGTACCATACTGACGAGGAGACTAAGAGGCATTATGAGCGACGCTCAGAAAAAAAATAAGAAACCGAAATGGGTTTCTGAGACGGATTGGGCGCGACTTGAAGAGTACTGGAAGACTCCGGAATTTAAAGCCAAGTCGGCACAAGCAGCAAAAAACCGGAAAGAAGGGAGGGGTGGAAAAGGCCCGATGAAGCACCACATGAGACTAGTACGGGATCTTTATTAATTTACGTATTCTTATATTGTATGTGTTTTTTGTTCGTATTTAATGAATTTGTTTAATAGGAAAAGGAGGCCGGACATGCAGTCCCATTCTCGGCTAGTTACGATCATGTTCATCAACACCATCTCGGGCCAAAGAAAGGCGAATGGGTTGATATATATTCTAGAGAGTTGTCTGTAAGTATTTAATTACCGTTTTTCCTTTTTTGATATTAGTTATTTAATGTAATATCCTAATGACAATTTTTTTGACAGCGGGTGTTCCACGGGGTTTATGGCGACGCCGCCAACAAAGCGACTCAAGCCGGATCGCCTCCTCCCAGATTTGCCGCGCATGATTGAGTTGTCTGCTGAGGCGTGGGTGGGCTAAGAAAGGGCCGTGTCCAAGGACTCGGTTCCCTTTAGTGATGTGGTAAAGACAATGAAGCGAGGCGGTCGAGGGCGGTGTCGCAGTCAGACATGGTCCAAATACGGAGCGAAATGGAAGAATATTTTAAGAAACAACTAGCCGAGCAAAAAAGAGAATTCAAGATGAGGGAAAAGAAGAGAAACAAGGGTCTAGCTAGTATGTTAGCTAAAAGTTTAACAAATAGGGACCAGGTTGTATTAAGTGCCTCTGAGATAGAGGGCAAATTGAGTAGCATCTTAGACGATGAGTTAGAATCAGACTATGACGACGACCCTTTAACTGTCGATGATGTTTTGGGGAGTCAATAGACTATTTAGTTAATTTTGTATCAATTTGTAACTATTGTTAGCTTTTAATGCTTTTTTTTAAGTTAAGTTTTGTGATTATTTTGGAATTTACATTTTTGCTTATGTTTTCTGTTGAAATGGAAGAGAGCTGATTGGTTTATGTTTTGTTTTGAATGGAAGATAGCTGATTGTTTTCTGTGCAGGGGGTCTGTTATATAGTTACCCTGTTCTGCTACTGGAAAGTTGGCTTCATACCGACCGACGAGCGACCGAATAGCGACCGTCTTAGGGTTTAGGGTTAGGGTTTAGCGACGTAGTAGCGACGGATTTAGATCGAGGCTTAATTGCGACCGAATGGCGACCGAAACATTCTTTTCCGTCGCTATGTACAGTAACGGATATACCGGTCGTACTTCGGTCGGTAAATTCTCCCGGATTCCCTTTTTTTCATAAAATAGCAAGGTTTTTAAAGATATATAAAAGCCTGAATAGTGAAACAAGTAAAACGTATACTTATACATATGTAAACATTAACCTGAATAGTGAAACAAGTAAACTTATACCTTTTGACAAAATACTTGTATAGACCTAAAGCAGAACAATTCAAGTAAAACATTTGTGTTGACATTTACGTGAATTATTAAGTAGTGTAACTAAAATTTTAATAAATGCTCATTAATGATGAAATAAAATAGGCAAAAGGTTACTATATATCTTTAAAAACCTCGCTATATTATAAAAAACGGAATCCGGGAAAATAATAGCGACCTAATAGCGACCGAATATGCCGAAAGGGTCGCTATTCAGTCGCTAATGTTACATGCCGAAACGGCGTCGTCTTGTCCAGTGCGTTGGATCTTTATTTTCAAAAATTTATAAGTGTTCAGATTTTCTTCTGAGCGACCGAATATACCAGGGCGGTCGTTATTCGGTCGTTATACGTCATGCCGAAACGGCGTCGTCTTTGTCCAGTGCGTGGGATCTTTATTTTAAAAAATTGGCAAGTGTTCAGACTTTCCTTTGGGCGACCGAATAGTGACCGAATATGCTTAGGTCGACCGAACTGGGACCTCGGCTGATCCGACCAAAAGCTTCAACTCTCTGTTTCGGTTCGGTCGATCCGAGGAAAGCTTGGATGATCCGAATAGGGCGGTCGCTACCTTTAAATGCCGAAACGATATCGTCTTGTCCAGTGCACGGGATCTTTATTTGCAAAAATTTACAGGTATTCAGACATTCTTCTGGGCGACCGAATAGCGACCGAATATGCCAGTACGGTCGCTATTCGCTCGCTACCTTTAAATGCCGAAACGGCGTCGTCTTTCCAGTGAGTGGGATCTTTATTTTCAAAAATTTACAAGTGTTCAAACTCTCTTTTGGGCGACCGAATAGCTACCGAATATGCCAGTACGGTCGCTACCTTTAAATGCTGAAACGGCGTCGTCTGTTCAGTGCGTGGGATCGTTATTTTCAAAAATTTACAAGTGTTCAAACTCTCTTTTGGGCGACCGAATATGCCAGTACGGTCGCTATTCGGTCGCTATATTTAAATGCCGAAACGGCGTCGTCTTTCCAGTGAGTGGGATCTTTATTTTCAAATATTTACAAGTGTTCAAACTCTCTTTTGGGCGACCGAATATGCCGGTACGGTCGCTATTCGGTCGCTATCTTTAAATGCCGAAACGGCGTCGTCTTTCCAGTGAGTGGGATCTTTATTTTCAACCCTCTCCTTTACATATTCTGCAGCCGCGATTTCTAACTCTACCACCATCTCCTCTAGTGATTTATTCCAAAATCTACCTTGAAACTCCACCCTCCTCCCATCACCACCACCTCCTGCAACTCCAAGACGGCGCCACCACCTCCGGCATCCGCAAGACTTCCCCAACACCTCCAATTTCAGTTGGGTATTTGGTGAGAATCTCTTCATCTCTATTTATTATAATGTTATTAAATGTCAATATTTATGCTCTTTTGTATAATTTATTCTTTAGCTTAATCAAAATGTGGTATAAGGGAGCAAAAAAAATCATGAGAGCACAAATTGTTCACAAAGAATCAAATTTTAGGGCAATTTACCTTTTATTAGGTTTACAACATACCATTTATTTTTTGCATATTAAATGATGATATGAAAGTGGCAAAATTTTAGGCTTCTTTGTATTATCCCAATGATTTTATTTCTTTGTATTATCTCCCATGATTTTATTTCTTTGTATTATCTCCCATCATTTTTTTCTTTGTATTATCTCCCATGATTTTATGTCTTTGTATTATCTCTCATTATTTTATATCTTTGTATTATATTGCAACAAACAAACAACCTAATGTTGAAAATAATCGAAATAGTTGACAAAATTTCATTTAAAATAGTAGACAAGATGCCATTATCCTCGTAGAATAACACTCTATTCGAAGTCAGGGATTTGCATATAGGTTTTGACAAAACAGATGGGACCAAACACCTTGAAGGGAATGCAAACTCATGGAATAGAACAACTGCAATATGTTTTATCTCTGTAATCTTGACACGAGAAGGGGGGCGACCGAATGACGTGGTCGTGTATTTTTCGTCCCAAGCAAAACCGACCGAATACCGACGGAAAGTCTAGCAACCGAATATTCGGTCACTATTTACCGACATAATAACGACCGAAAAGTCAACAATGTTGACTTTTGACTTTGACTATGTAACGACCGAATACCGACGTAATATTTAGCGACCGAATATTACGCCTCTATTTACCGACTGAATACCGACTAAATGGTCAACATTCTTGACCTTTGATTTTGATTATATAACGACCGAATACCGACCTAGTTTACAATCGCTAAGGGCCAACCGAATACCGACCGCATGGTCAACATTGTTGACTTTTAACTTTGACTATGTAACGACCGACTACCGACGTAATATGTCGCGACCGAAGATGCCGTCTCTATTTACCGACCGAATACTCCGTCACTATATAGCGACCGAATACCGATCGAATGGTAAACATTGTTTGACTTTTGACTTTGACTGATTAACGACCGAAGACCGACGGCTGGTGTAGCATTTGGCGGTGGCAGAAGAATTTGGCGGGAAGATGAAGAGACTTTTTAGGGATTTCTTTTCTTCGTGGAAGAAGAAGATTCTTCTGCCTTCCTTTTATATTTATTTTTTTGAGAAATCAGGCAATATAACGACGTCGTTTTGTGTATGTTATATGTTCCGTCGGTACTCGGTCGTTACAAACCGTCGGTATTCGTTTGGTAACATAAACAAAACGACGTCGTTTTGTGTGTCCTTATTTATTACTATAAAAATTTAAATGTTATAAATTCCGTCGGTATTCGGTCGTTATAATATACAAAACGTTGCCGTTTTGTGTCCATCATTTATTACTTTAAAAATATAACCGTTATAAATTCCTTCGGTATTCGGTCGTTATAAACTCCGTATTTAGATGGTCGTTAACTTCCATCGGTATTCCTTCGTTAGCGAAAAAGAAACGACGTCGTTTTGTGTCCCTCATTTATTAGTATATAAATATACACCGTTACGTTTTCCATTGGTAAAAAGTCGTTAAATTCCGTCTGTATTCGGTCGGTGTAGTTTCCATCTGTAAACGATCGTTACATTCTGTCGGTATTCGATCTGTAAGGATGAACAAAACAACGTCGTTTTAATTTGGTCAACGAGACCGATCTAGCTGACGGAATGGCGACGGTATAGCGACCGTTAGTTTTTCGGTTTCCATTCGGTCGTTATTCCGTCGTTAAGTTTGTAACATAAAGTTTCGGTCGCTAAATTCGGTCACTATTTAACTGTTTTCTTGTAGTGCCATGTTTTGGTGCTTTTGGAGTATGTGGGCTAGAAATCCACGCGTTTTTTCCATCTCGCTTTCTCAAGAACGGCCAGTGATCAGTAGGGCGAGGAGTCATTGTACTTAAAATATCTTGTCTACTTCAATCAGGAGTGGTGTAATTAAAGTGAAACTGTCTAACTTGAATAACCGCCTTCCTAACTTTCTGGAGGACATGGGCTGATCATGGTGAAGGTGGCACGTTATTTTCACCAGCAAATCCATTGGGAGAGACTCTAGCCTCGATTAGGACACGGCCTCTTCAGAATAGGGAGTTTTTGCAGTCCGGTTCCTATGCGGAGCAGGGAAAAATCCGCACGTGCGGAACAATCTCAGTCGTCGGATGATAGTTTAAACGGCCCATATTTGGAGAGAGAAAAGTTGCGGCTGACTTAAAAAATAAAAATAAAAAAACTTTTCTCTCTCCAGATCTGGGCCGTTAAAAAATCTCATCCGACGGATGGGATGGTGTCCCGCATGTCCCGCACCAAAACTGTCACGCAAAGGAGCCGGGAGCGAGTTTTTGGTGTCTTCTGTAAATTATTATGCTTAAAGAAATCAAAAGAAGCATAGAGGGGACTAATCTTGTGCAAAATGACAAGATTAACTTTAAATAAAATGACAATATATTAGTTTATTTGAAATACCTAAAATATTATCGTTGTAAAATGACGAAAATGCACTTGTTTAAAAATATTATTTTTTTCTATATTGCTGCTTTTATCTGTTTACAGGTGGTGCAGAATTGTTATATTATTTTTCTTAATACAGTTTATATTTGAGTTTTATGGAAGAAAAGTGGAGTTAAAATGAACCATTAAAAAAGAAGAAAAAAGGGAATTGAGTTTCAATGCAAATGCAGCTCATGAGGACCAACTCAAATTATTATCATTTCCCCTTCAAAGATATGATAATATGACATCATGACATTACTGCAATACAAAAATACATTGTATATCAATCTTAATTAAATAAGTAAAATTTTAAACTTGGAAAGATACATTTTAAGTATTATAATACTGAAATTAAGAATATCATAGGTAATGGTACATGATGTGTTGTAAGGATTCAATAAAATTTAGAGAAATTCTTTTGACTTGATTAAGGATAACAAAAGTTATAAAATTAGCACATTTAGTAACCATGCAACCTACCATTCTTGATACTATCCACTTTATGTTTTTTAAACCCTATGTTTGTCCAAATTTCACTGCTCTTGGAGACTTGCTAGTGACAAAGGAAAGTGGTGTAGAGGATGATGGAGAACCTGTATTTAGATGAGATAAAAGTTTGAATTTAAGTTGGATAGAAGAGAAGTTTAACATAACTAATCCATTAGACTTCTTAAAAAATATAAGGTAATTAGGAGACATACATGGAGATATGACTAAAAAATGGGATATTGTGTTTTAAAAAATAAAATTACTGTTTGGAAAGTTTAAATCACGTTAAATCCAATGCATTAATATATATGATATTTGAATTTTATTAATATAAGAATTAATTGTAATTATTTAATTAATCTCAAATACTAAGTTGAAAGTCATGTAGTTATTGGGGAAATACGTGGTTAATGGCATCATTTTAGGATTGGGGGAAATACATGGGTAGTGGCATCATTTTAGGAATGAATTAAAATTTAAAGATAGTTTAAGATAAAGAAAATAGATAAAAAAAATTTGCACCAATCAAAAGTTTTATAATTAATTGAAAAATATAAAATCATATAAAATGACACATGGCTCAAAAAGTGAAAAGACCTTTGTAATAAATAGATAGATATATGGATTTGAAATTAAATATTTTATTTATCCTATGCAAAGAAATTTATTTAAAATTAACAATATTATCTTTTTGAAGGAAAACAATAAATATCGTAAGAAAACTTAATCATTTTTAAAAAAAAATAAAAATGTGACTCTCTTAATAATATTTACAAAAAAAAATAATGAAGAAAAAATATTAGTCTGCCACGTGGTTCCAAGTGAGGAGTAAATCTAAAAAATGCTCTGTAATATAAATATAGACTAGCATACAACCCGTGTTATGCACGGCAGCACGGAGTGTATACTTTATACTATGAAAACGGACTAGAATAAGAAGAAATATAGTTTAATTTTTATCTTCATATTTAAAATGTAGATAATATTGTTTGTTTTCAAAACAAAAAAGGAATTCATCCTTAAAAGGCGGGTAGAATCCGTTGTAGCTATAATTGTAAATTTTTAATTTATATATCCTAAATTCTAACCGATAAATCAAAAGTATTAAAATTATTAAAATCCCTTCAAAGAAGGAAGCATCCCTAACCTCAATAATTGTATTTACATGCACTTCAGAGTTATCTGATTTATGCACTAAAAATCTATAAGCACTACTATCCTGTGCATATCCTATAAACACACAATCTACCGTTTTAGGTCCTATTCTCATCCGCTTAGGGGCAGAATTGGAACCTTTACTAGACATCTCCAAACTTTTATGAACTTATAAGAAGGTGCGTGACCTTTCCATAATTCATAAAGAGTTTTATCTAGTCTCTTATGTGGTAGTCTGTTTAGGATGTGATTTGCAGAAAGCAAAGCTTCCCCCCACAAATTCTGGGGTGAGCCAGAACTTATTAGCATTGCATTCATCATCTCTTTAAGAGTTCTATTTTTTCGCTCTGCTATTCCATTTTGTTCTGGAGTATAGGGAGGGTGCAGTTGTTTGATGAATTATCCCACTTTCAGCACACAACTGTTCAAATGGAGATACATATTCTCCACCCCTATCACTTCTTAGCCTTTTAATTTTCTTGCCAAGTTGATTTTCAACTTCAGCTTTATAATGGCTAAACATAGATATTGCTTCATCTTTACTTCTCATTAAGTAAACATAACAAAATCTTGTGCAATCGTCAATAAAAGTGATGAAGTAATTTTTACCGCCTCTTGATTGCACATATTTTAAATCACAAACATCCGTGTGAATTAAGTCTAACAGTTATGAACTTCTTTCAATTGAATGAAAAGAGGATTTAGCTAGCTTTGCCTCAATACAAGTCTCGCACTTGTAATTTTTATCAATGTTAAATTTTGGAAGTAAGTTTAATGAAACTAACTTTTGTATACTTTTAATATTTACATGACCAAGTCCATCATGCCATAAATTAAAAGTGAATGAATATACAACGAAACCTAATATCAATCTACTATTTAATCCCTTTGTCTCGCGATATCCTAATTAAGCATAAGGCATGGTGGTCGTCATCCTTATTAAGCTTAATTGTATTTATGCTCGATCTCCAGGTAGACTGTTTCGACAAATAGCATTTGATAACCACTTTATCAAATACATTTGAGCACGGCCATGCATTTAAATAGTCTTTCCCTATCGAGGGGCCCATGGATATCTCTCTCTAATAATAGAGAGGGACAAATTCCTTACAATGTCTCTCACATTCAAGCTATGATAGGACACTACATCCGATCATCAGTCGTATTGATTACTCTGTTACAAGTAACGTCCGACTGAGTCAAAACGTGGCTCCATTCATACTAGAATCAGAGCTACTAGGCTTCTTACTCATCTTTCTAGAGTCCTGTTCAATCCTCAGTTTCAACATCAGATCTTCCAGAGTCATTTCCTTCTTCTTGTGTTTCAAGTAATGCTTGAAATCATCCCAAGAATGAGGGAGCTTCTCAATCAATAACGCCACTTGTAAAGAGTCGTTAATTCCCATGCCCTCAGCGGCAAGATCGTGATATATCTTTTGAAGCTCTTCACTCTGTTCAAGAACAGACTTTCCATCCACCATTCTGAAATCATGGAAAAGAGCAGCTATAAACTTTTTGGACCCCGTATCGTCCACAATATATTTTTTCAGTAGAGATTCCCATATATCTTTTGCTGTACTTTTTTCATAGTACAACTGATAAAGGGAATCATCTAAATTCATTAATATACTGTGCCGACAGAGGTAGTCAGCACTTAGCCACGCTCGTACCGTGGTTTCAGATTGAGGATCATTACTGTCCTCCACCGGTTTATCCTCAGTGATAAACCGAATCAGATGTTGAGTGGTAAGAAAAAACATAATTTTTTATTTTCACAACTTAAAGTTGCTGCCATCCTTAAACTTCTCGGGTTTGTCAAACTTGTAAAACACAAGAGGGGGGTGAATTGGGTTTTAACTAAACTTGGGAACTTTTTCTTAATCTTTGCAATGCAAGTGGGAGTTTGAGCAAGAAGAATAAAAGCAATGCAAAACCCAATCAACAAGACAAAGGATTTAGAGTGGTTCGATTCACTTAGAATCTACGTCCACTACCTTGAGCCGCACCCAAGGATTTCAAACAACTTCACTAAGAAGAATGTTTACAAATGTGGCTAACTCACTAAGAGTTTTACAACACAACCACACAATGAAAAACTCACTAAGAGCTTGCCCACACAAAGTAGGACTTTACAAATAACCCTATCACTAAGAAAGGGAATGAGATAGGTTAAGTACAAAGCTTGATCACTCTTAGAAGTGAGAATGTATACCTTTGAAGCACAAACAATTTAGCTCTTGAACATATGAAGTCCACTCTTTGTCTTGCTTTTGAAAGAATACTCTTGAATGCTTTAGATCATAAGGATGAAGAGTATTTTGCTTTGAAAGTGTTTAGACTTGATAAGATATCAATGTTTTATGTTTGTCAAAGTCTTGAAATGTTTCTCTAGGTTTGGAGTATAAATACATTTCAAATTTGGCTGAAAAACGACTCTTTAACGGTCAAATAACGGCTAGTAGAAACAGAGTTCGGTTGACCGAAACAAGTCTCGGATGACCGAACTTGAGCAACTCGGTTGACCGACCAAAAACTCGGTCGACCGACCCAAGCTTAGGTCGACCGAACTTTGACAGAACAACTCTCAGTAAATCCTTCGGTTGATCCGAGAAAATCTCGGTTGACCGACTTTTTAGAGTATGAGAGATGATGTTTTGACCTTTGTTTTGAAATCTCTTGAAGTCTAAAAGGTTTTCCCAAATTGTAATAAATAAGAATACTTGGAAAACTTTTCTAAAAGACTTATCTATGAAATCAAAGGCTTTTTGGATAAGAACACATGTAAAGATCATTTTGAAACTTAAGCCTTTTGAAAACGTGTTTATGAAAACATGCAAGACTAGAGTGTAGAGTTTATGTTCATAAGAGCTTTGGTTAGAGCTTTAAGATAACGACTAATGAATAACAAAGCTAATCTAACCAAACCTAAGTCTTCAATCTTCAATCTTGATAGATGAGCCTTGAATGATATGACTTTGAATCTCGATCATGGCTTGATTGAAGTACTTAGAGCTTCCAATCTATGTTCCAATATTCTATCACAAAGATATAAACATTAGACACAAACATCAAGTGTTTGTCCATTATCAAAAACCGAGTTCGATCGCCCTTAGGGCTAACAAAACTGACCAAAATGAATTGGTCGGTTTGGCATGGCAGCCACAAAAGGAGGAAATACGGTCTCATTACCGAAAGGAGGAACCATATTAGTCGGAACTCCAATCGGAACATTTCCGGAACCAGTACCAGTTTCTGTTGTGGCAGATTGATTTTCAGTATTTGCCATTTCTCTATAATAAAAACAAAAAAAAAGTTAGTAATCTATTATAGAAATAGCAACAGAAAATAAACACAGAAATAATTAATATTGAACTTAAGACTATTGGAAGTTTTCTGGATTACTGAAAAAATAATTTTTTTTCCTACTATTAGTAATAACTGAAACAGAAAATAAAATCTGCACTGTATTTTATAACTTCTGAAACAGGAAAATTAAAATCAGAATAATTAAATCAGCACTGTATTTTAAAACTTCTGAAACAGAAAAATAAAATCAAAAACTGAGACAGAGACAGAAAACAGTACAGAATAAAAATAATCTGAGACCACTACTGATTATTTATAATAGCAGAAAGTTGAACAAAAACCACAAAAAAATGTTACTGATTTTTGTTTGGAATTAATCTGGGACGAGACAGCAGTATTCCGCTTCCCCTTAAGTTCAATATGTACTGCCTTTTACCAGCTTCTGGCACTCATGGACACTGAACTCCCAAGGTAAAACGTCCAACCAACTGTTACTAGAAGCAGCAGTAACAGAAGCTTCGAATCCAGCAGCAAAACATAGATTGATCAGGCCCGCGAGTTTTGGTCCGGCATTCGTGTACGCAGGTCGCGCCTGCACACAAGTTCAAGCTATTTTGGCATCAATAGAACTTCTAAATGCACCCCCTCTGCGCGGGCGCACACGAGGTTCTCACATAGGGCATAATACAAGCAACACAATTTAAACCCATGTCAACCACTTTAACTTATAAAGTGAAAAACACTTCCAAATGTTTTCCATGTGGGATGTGGTTTAAAAAACTCATTTACCACATTTCATCCACCCTACTTTATACCAATTTATCATTCACACCAATTATTGGTTTTCTCACATTTCATATATCATCGCGAAGCTTGCGCAACCCACTTCGTGATAAACTCAATAACATTCAAAAACGAGCGGTGTAACATATAAATATATTAGTTCAAATATGTCCTCACGAATCAAAAGTGAAAAATATAAAAAAAATAGATAAAAAAAATAGATAAAAAAATTGCACCAATCAAAAGTTTTATAATTAATTGAAAAATATAAAATCATATAAAATGACACATGGCTCAAAAAGTGAAAAGACCTTTGTAATAAATAGATAGATATATGGATTTGAAAATAAATATTTTATTTATCCTATGCAAAGAAATTTATTTAAAATTAACAATATTATCTTTTTGAAGGAAAACAATAAATATCCTAAGAAAACTTAATCATTTTTTAAAAAAAATAAAAAGTGACTCTCTTAATAATATTTACAAAAAAAATAATGAAGAAAAAATAATAGTCTGCCAAGTGGTTCCAAGCGAGGAGTAAATCTGAAAAATGCTCTGTAATATAAATATAGACTAGCATACAACCCGTGTTATGCACGGCAGCACGGAGTGTATACTTTATACTATGAAAACGGGCTAGAATAAAAAGAAAGATAGTTTAATTTTTATCTTCATATTTAAAATGTAGATAATATTGTTTGTTTTCAAAACATAAAAGAAATTCATCCTTGAAAGGCGGGTAGAATCCGTTGTAGCTATAATTGTAAATTTTTAATTTATATATCCTAAATTCTAACCGATAAATCAAAAGTATTAAAATTATTAAAATCCCTTCAAAGAAGGAAGCATCCCTAGCCTCAATAATTGTATTTACATGCACTTCAGAGTTATCTGATTTATGCACTAAAAATCTATAAGCACTACTATCCTGTGCATATCCTATAAAACACACAATCTACCGTTTTAGGTCCTATTCTCGTCCGCTTAGGGGAAGAATTGGAACCTTTACTGGACATCTCCAAACTTTTATGAACTTATAAGAAGGTGCGTGACCTTTCCATAATTCATAAGGAGTTTTATCTAGTCTCTTATGTGGTAGTCTGTTTAGGATGTGATTTGCAGAAAGCAAAGCTTCCCCCCACAAATTCTGGGGTGAGCCAGAACTTATTAGCATTGCATTCATCATCTCTTTAAGAGTTCTATTTTTTCGCTCTGCTATTCCATTTTGTTCTGGAGTATAGGGAGGGTGCAGTTGTTTGATGAATTATCCCACTTTCAGCACACAACTGTTCAAATGGATATACATATTCTCCACCCCTATCACTTCTTAGCCTTTTAATTTTCTTGCCAAGTTGATTTTCAACTTCAGCTTTATAATGGCTAAACATAGATATTGCTTCATCTTTACTTCTCATTAAGTAAACATAACAAAATCTTGTGCAATCGTCAATAAAAGTGATGAAGTATTTTTTACCGCCTCTTGATAGCACATATTTTAAATCACAAACATCCGTGTGAATTAAGTCTAACGGTTCTGAACTTCTTTCAATTGAATGAAAAGAGGATTTAGCTAGATTTGCCTCAATACAAGTCTCGCACTTGTAATTTTTATCAATGTTAAATTTTGGAAGTAAGTTTAATGAAACTAACTTTTGTATACTTTTAATATTTACATGACCAAGTCTATCATGCCATAAATTAAAAGACTCAATAGTATAAGCAAATTTAACATCTTTATTAACCACTTGGGCAATTTTTCCAGCTGAGCTAGTGGAAGCCTCAGTTACATTAACGCCAATTGGCTCAGTACCTGGTAGTACAGTCATTACATTCATTTTAAATAAACTACTAGCTAAATACCCTTTTCCCACAAAGGCACCACTCTTGGTAAGAATAAACTTGTTTGCTTCAAAAACAAGTCTAAAACCTTTGTTGTTCAGCACTATTCCCGAAATGAGGTTATTCCGGATCTCTGGCACATGGCACACATCAGTCAGAGTCACCTCCTTTCCCGATGTCATTTTTAAGACAACAATGCCCTTTCCCTCTATTTTGGAGGTCGCAGAGTTCCCCATATAACAGACTCCATCTTCTACAGCTTGGTATGTCTTGAACATCCATTTATTAGTACAGATGTGACTAGTGGCCCCCGTATCAACAAACCACTCCTTTTGGTTGCTTCCAACCAAGTTTACCTCTGAAACGACAGCAACCAGATGCATGTCTTCTATTCCATAGCCCAGTCTTCCACCATTCTGAAACCTTTGAGATTGAAACCTTTGACTCATTTGGACGCTTTCTCTTAGCATTAGTCCTTGAGTTTTCCGTCTCAACTACATTTTCCTTAGCAACAGAGCTACTAGGCTTCTTACTCATCTTTCTAGAGTCCTGTTCATTCCTCAGTTTCAACATCAGATCTTCCAGAGTCATTTCCTTCTTCTTGTGTTTCAAGTAATGCTTGAAATCATCCCAAGAATGAGGGAGCTTCTCAATCAATAACGCCACTTGTAAAGAGTCGTTAATTCCCATGCCCTCAGCGGCAAGATCGCGATAAATCTTTTGAAGCTCTTCACTCTGTTCAAGAACAGACTTTCCATCCACCATTCTGAAATCATGGAAAAGAGCGGCTATAAACTTTTTGGACCCCGTATCGTCCACAGTATATTTTTTCAGTAGAGATTCCCATATATCTTTTGCTGTACTTTTTTCATAGTACAACTGATAAAGGGAATCATCTAAATTCATTAATATACTGTGCCGACAGAGGTAGTCAGCACTTAGCCACGCTCGTACCGTGGTTTCAGATTGAGGATCATTACTGTCCTCCACCGGTTTATCCTCAGTGATAAACCGAATCAGATGTTGAGTGGTAAGAAAAAACATAATTTTTTCTTTCCACAACTTAAAGTTGCTGCCACCCTTAAACTTCTCGGGTTTGTCAAACTGACCAAAATGAATTGGTTGGTTTGGCATGGCAGCCACAAAAGGAGGAAATACGGTCTCATTACCGAAAGGAGGAACCATATTAGTCGGAACTCCAACCGGAACATTTTCGGAACCAGTACCAGTTTCTGTTGTGGCAGATTGATTTTCAGTATTTGCCATTTCTCTATAATAAAAACAAAGACAAAGTTAGTAATCTATTATAGAAATAGCATCAGAAAATAAACACAGAAATAATTAATATTGAACTTAAGGCTATTGGAAGTTTTCTGGATTACTGAAAAAATAAATTTTTTTCCCACTATTTGTAACAACTGAAACAGAAAATAAAATCTACACTGTATTTTATAACTTCTGAAACAGGAAAATTAAAATCAGAATAATTAAATCTGCACTGTATTTTAAAACTTCTGAAACAGAAAAATAAAATAAAAAACTGAGACAGAGACAGAAAACAGTACAGAATAAAAATAATCTGAGACCACTACTGATTATTTATAATAGCAGAAAGTTGAACAAAAATCACAGAAAAATGTTACTGATTTTTGTTTGGAATTAATCCGGGACGAGACAGCAGTATTCCGCTTCCCCTTAAATTCAATATGTCCTGCCTTTTACCAGCTTCTGGCACTCCTGAGCACTGAACTCCCAAGGTAAAACGTCCAACCAACTGTTACTAGAAGCAGCAGTAACAGAACCTTCGAATCCAGCAGCAAAACATAGATTGATCAGGCCCGCGAGTTTTGGTCCGGCATTCGTGTACGCAGGTCGTGCCTGCACACAAATTCAAGCTATTTTGGCACCAACAGAACTTCGAATTGCACCCCCTCTGCGCGGGTACACACGAGGTTCTCACATAGGGCATAATACAAGTAACACAATTTAAACCCATGTCAACCACTTTAACTTATAAAGTGAAAAACACTTCCAAAGGTTTTTCATGTGGGATGTGGTTTAAAAAACCCATTTACCACATTTCATCCACCCTACTTTATACCAATTTATCATTCACACCAATAATTAGTTTTCGCACATTTCATATATCATCGCGAAGCTTGCGCAACCCATTTCGTGATAAACTCAATAACATTAAAAAACGAGCGGTGTAACATATAAATATATTAGTTCAAATATGTCCTCACGACACATTAATTCTTTGAGAAAAGCAAATTCTCCAACTTCTTGTGTAAATTATTATGCTTAAAGAAATCAAAAGAAGCATAGAGGGGACTAATCTTGTGCAAAATGAAATGATTAATTTTAAATAAAATGACAATATATTAGTTTATTTGAAATACCTAAAATATTATTGTTGTAAAATGACGAAAATACACTTGTTAAAAATATTATTGTTTTCTCTATTGCTGGTTTTATCTGTTTACAGGTGGTGCAGAATTGTTATATTCTTTTTCTTAATAGAGTTTATATTTGAGTTTTATGGAAGAAAAGTGGAGTTAAAATGAACCATTAAAAAAGAAGAAAAAAGGGAATTGAGTTTCAATGCAAATGCAGCTCATGAGGTCCAACTCAAATTATTATCATTTTCCCTTCAAAGAGATGATAATATGACATCATGACATTACTGCAATACAAAAATACATTGTATATCAATCTTAATTAAATAAGTAAAATTTTAAACTTGGAAAGATACATTTTAAGTATTATAATACTGAAATTAAGAATATTATAGGTAATGGTACATGATGTGTTGTAAGGATTCAATAAAATTTAGAGAAATTCTTTTGACTTGATTAAGGATAACAAAAGTTATAAAATTAGCACATTTAGTAACCATGCAACCTACCATTCTTGATACTATCCACTTTATGTTTTTTAAACCCTATGTTTGTCCAAATTTCACTGCTCTTGGAGACTTGCTAGTGACAAAGGAAAGTGGTGTAGAGGATGATGGAGAACCTGTATTTAAATGAGATAAAAGTTTGAATTTAAGTTGGATAGAAGAGAAGTTTAACATAACTAATCCATTAGACTTCTTAAAAAATATAAGGTAATTAGGAGACATACATGGAGATATGACTAAAAAATGGGATATTGTGTTTTAAAAAATAAAATTACTGTTTGGAAAGTTTAAATCAAGTTAAATCCAGTGCATTAATATATATGATATTTAAATTTTATTAATATAAGAATTAATTGTAATGATTTAATTAAGGGTATTTAGCGTTTTTTGGACAATAACAATTTTTGCTTTTCGTTTTTTGGATACAAACATGTTTTTTGGACATTTATAGACTACATCTTTTTACGGGCTGCTGCGGTTGAATTTTGACAACTGTTCAGGCAAAAAATTTGCACGAGCCAAGCATAATATAGTTATATGACAAAAAATTTGCAATATCATCGGTGCTCATATATATTTACCATAATATATTTATATGACAAATTATATTGTTTACTTCATCATCTTTTGTTTCCTCTCTTGGATAAGTTATTGGAATTACTATATGAGAAAACATGCGGTGGAAGAAATTAAGTTTGATCGGTGCCAGATGTTACAACACCGTCTATTTAGCGGCTCCAAATAACGGTGGTCCAATTTTGGCAGTAATGACTAATGAGTGCAAGTTTTGATCACCCAGCTTTACTTTGTATGGATGCCAAATTTCTCCAAGAAGGGTGTGTTTGTTTCCATGGAATTGGAATTGATTTTCCAGTTCTAATTTTCTTGTTTGGCTATCAATAAAACTATGGAATAGGAATTGAAATTACAATTATTTTGTTTGGCTCTCAATAAAATTTTGGAATTGGAATTCCCTTAATTCCAATCCCCTCAATTCCACAAAATCAATTTCATTTTATAACCAAAGAATTTGAATTACAATTCCACAAGATATGTTTTATGATATAAATATATCAAGCATACAAATTACTTTCCCTCTCATAAATAAATAAATAAATAATTAGCAAAATACCCTTAGTACAAGATGATAAAAATACTCGTAGTACAAAATGACCAAAGTACCCTTAATTTAAAATAACAAATTTCTTTGCTAAAATGACAAAAATATCTTTAGTAAGATATCGAACAATATCGTAAGTGCAAAATTACAATAATACCTTTATCACAAAACAACTATTTTAAAAAAAAATTAAAAAAATCACAAACATACATAACAGAAAATCACCAAAACATCTATGGTAAAAAATTACGAAAATACTCTTGGCGCAAAATGACAAAAATACCCTCGACTCTAAGTGATGAAAAATACCTTCGTGCAAAATCAAATAAATTACCTTTGACTCAAATAGATGAAAATTACTATGATGAAAAATTGATCCAAATACCCTTGATGAAAAATGACGAAAATACATTAGCGTAAAATGAGAAAATGTCATTAATGCCTCTTGTGCAAAATGACAAGATTAACTTTAAATAAAATGACAATATATTAGTTTATTTGAAATACCTAAAATATTATCGTTGTAAAATGACGAAAATACACTTGTTTAGAAATATTATTTTTTTCTCTATTGCTGTTTTTATCTGTTTACAGTGGTGCAGAATTGTTATATTCTTTTTCTTAATAGAGTTTTATGGAAGAAAAGTGGAGTTAAAATGAACCATTAAAAAAGAAGAAAAAAGGGAATTGAGTTTCAATGCAAATGCAGTTCATGAGGTCCAACTCAAATTATTATCATTTTCTCTTCAAAGAGATGATAATATGACATCATGACATTACTGCAATACAAAAATACATTGTATATCAATGTTAATTAAATAAGTAAAATTTTAAACTTGGAAAGATACATTTTAAGTATTATAATACTGAAATTAAGAATATCATAGGTAATGGTACATGATGTGTTGTAAGGATTCAATAAAATTTAGAGAAATTCTTTTGACTTGATTAAGGATAACAAAAGTTATAAAATTAGCACATTTAGTAACCATGCAACCTACCATTCTTGATACTATCCACTTTATGTTCTTTAAACCCTATGTTTGTCCAAATTTCACTGCTCTTGGAGACTTGCTAGTGACAAAGGAAAGTGGTGTAGAGGATGATGGAGAACTTGTATTTAGATGAGATAAAAGTTTGAATTTAAGTTGGATAGAAGAGAAGTTTAACATAACTAATCCATTTGACTTCTTAAAAAATATAAGGTAATTAGGAGACATACATGGAGATATGACTAAAAAATGGGATATTGTGTTTTAAAAAATAAAATTACTGTTTGGAAAGTTTAAATCACGTTAAATCCAGTGCATTAATATATATGATATTTAAATTTTATTAATATAAGAATTAATTGTAATGATTTAATTAAGGGTATTTAGCGTTTTTTGGACAATAACAATTTTTAATATTCGTTTTTTGGACACAAACATGTTTTTTGGACATTTATAGACTACATCTTTTTACGGGCTACTGCGGTTGGATTTTGACAACTGTTCAGGCAAAAAATTTGCACGAGCCAAGCATAATATAGTTATATGACAAAAAAAATTGCAATATCATCGGTGCTCATATATATTTACCATAATATAGTTATATGACAAATTATATTGTTTACTTCATCATCTTTTGTTTCCTCTCTTAGATAAGTTATTGGAATTACTATATGAGAAAACATGCGGTGGAAGAAATTAAGTTTGATCGGTGCCAGATGTTACAACACCGTCTATTTATCAGCTCCAAATAACGGTGGTCCAATTTTGGCAGTAATGACTAATGAGTGCAAGTTTTGATCACCCAGCTTTACTTTGTATGGATGCCGAATTTCTCCAAGAAGGGTGTGTTTGTTTCCATGGAATTGGAATTGATTTTCCAATTCTAATTTTCTTGTTTGGCTATCAATAAAATTATAGAATAGGAATTGAAATTACAATTATTTTGTTTGGCTCTCAATAAAATTTTGGAATTGGAATTCCCTTAATTCCAATCCCCTCAATTCCACAAAATCAATTTCATTTTATAACCAAAGAATTTGAATTACAATTCCACAAGATATGTTTTATGCTATAAATATATCAAGCATACAAATTACTTTCCCTCTCATAAATAAATAAATAAATAATTAGCAAACTACCCTTAGTACAAGATGATAAAAAATACTCGTAGTACAAAATGACCAAAGTACCCTTAATTTAAAAATAACAAATTTTTTTTGCTAAAATGACAAAAAATATCTTTAGTAAGATATCGAACAATATCGTAAGTGCAAAATTACAATAATACCTTTATCACAAAACACCTATTTAAAAAAAAATTAAAAAAAATCACAAACATACATATGAGAAAAATCACCAAAACATCTATGGTAAAAAATTACGAAAATACTCTTGGCGCAAAATGACGAAAATACCCTCGACTCTAAGTGATGAAAAATACCTTCGTGCAAAATCAAATAAATTACCTTTGACTCAAATAGATGAAAATTACTATGATGAAAAATTGATCCAAATACCCTTGATGAAAAATGACGAAAATACATTAGCGTAAAATGATGAAAATGTCATTAATGCCTCTTGTGCAAAATGACAAGATTAACTTTAAATAAAATGACAATATATTAGTTTATTTGAAATACCTAAAATATTATCGTTGTAAAATGACGAAAATACACTTGTTTAGAAATATTATTTTTTTCTCTATTGCTGTTTTTATCTGTTTACAGTGGTGCAGAATTGTTATATTATTTTTCTTAATAGAGTTTATATTTGAGTTTTATGGAAGAAAAGTGGAGTTAAAATGAACCATTAAAAAAGAAGAAAAAAGGGAATTGAGTTTCAATGCAAATGCAGCTCATGAGGTCCAACTCAAATTATTATCAGTTTCCATTCTAAGAGATGATAATATGACATCATGACATTACTGCAATACGAAAATACATTGTCTATCAATCCTAATCATATAAGTAAAATTTTAAACTTATTCAGCAAAAAAAAAAAAAAAAAAAGTAAAATTTTAAACTTGGAAACATAAATTTTAAGTATTATAATACATAAATTTTACTTAGATTGAGTTCAATAGAGATTATGTTAGATTTTTATGAAAGAAAAAGTAGAGTCAAGGTCAACCATTATAAAAGAAAAAAGAAAAAGTGAATTGAGTTTAAATCCAAATGCAACCCATGAGTTACATCTGGTCACTTTTCATTCAAAGAGATGATAATATAACACCATGTCATTATCGTAATACATCTAATTATAGGAACCTTAACTGTGACATTACAAGCCGAGAAAGATTTCCATTAAAGGACATCTCAATATGATCCCAGTTGAGCAATGAAGTCATCAGTAGAGCAGAACTCAATTTCAGTTTCGAGTCTTCCTTTTTTTGCAACTCTTTTCATCTTCTGGGGAGGCAATCCGTTCAGTTTGTCCGAAGCTGTCCTTCCTCATCTCTTCACTTCCATTACCATTACCATTACCACTAGGACAAGGGCGAAAGAGACTAGGTACGCAAAATCTCACTTCTATGATCAATTTACCTGATCCTGGAAACCTGACCTTCGTAGACCATCTCTCCTTCTTTTTATCCGAAGAGTATACATATAACTTCCCATCATCATCAAAGAAAATCAATTGTTGTTTGTCATGGTCCGAATATGCTATAGGTGAATGTAACAGATATCTTGATAACACTAGATCTATCTTACTCCAAGAATCCTTTATTCCATAATTTTTCATCATCCAAATTTCACATTTATCAGAAATATTTGTTCTAATCACAGATAGGCGTCCGTTCACTTCAGTCACCACTCCTCCTCTTCCTCGGTTGTCTTCACCCTCCTCAGGAGGAAATGGTATAGATCTATACTTACCGGTCCTGATGTCAATGGCCAAAATAATATCCAAAGCATCACCACCACGCTCTTCTCTTATCCAATGTAAAGAATGATTTACAAGAACACCACCGTTGGTGTTGTTGCCTAACACGCCCTTAGCAAAATTGTTTCTCAGCTTTTGACTTCTTTTCCACGAATTCGATTTCAAACTGTAAATCTGAACTTCACACAAGTTCAACTCCTCAAGATCTGAGTATAATGTATTAATCCACCACGGAAAACCAACCAATCTTACTACTTTATAGTCATCATTCACATAGTCATACCCAAACCCGTAGATTATGTCCACTTCTATATACTTAGGAGGATCACCCCATCTTAATCTTTTATCACCAAAATCACCAAATCTGGGTGGTTGAGGCACCTCCCAATCCTTTCTTGTCCATGGATTAAACAAAACAAGGCCGCGGCAGCGGCCACCGTGGTAATACTTCTTTTTTATGCATACCAGACTGTTACATGTGCCTATAACATTAATATCTTCAAAAGGGTTGTAAAGCTCCTCAAAAGTAGCAGTGAGATTATTATCTGGTGAGGATGCAGTATCATCATTTAAACTTGCAGAGAAAATTCTGTAACTACAATATAGACAGTGGCCTCGAACAAACCCAATAAGAAGCTTATGAGCTTTTGGATCCGTCTTTATGAATCTGGATGATTGCATATCAATGAATTCCTTACTATCGAGAAAATCACGCCATCATTTCGATACCAATCTAAATCGTAAAAGGGATTTAATGGGTAATCTAAAAAAAAATATCGATCATTAGTTCCTGTGGAAGACTGCAGTAGATCGACATCTTAACTAAAAATTTCTCAAATTTATTAGAACTTCTTATTATTTTGAGGCTCGAGAAGTGCTTATTTATAGGAAGGTTGTTTGAATCCGATTCCAAACTGGAAAAGGTTTCCAATTCCTAATCCATAGATAAAATTGCCACAAATATATTCTCCATTATTTTCGCAGCTCTTTTTTCTGCATTAATAGCAGATTCACATATAAATTCGTTATGCTTTTTGTTTGTTAAAAAAAATGGAATTGATATGCAAATTTTTCCTTACACCTGATGATTAGCACAATTACGATAATATAACGAAGAAATTAATGAGATTAATACCTTCAAAAGCTGAATCTGAGAGTGACAACTGTAGAAAATCTGTTGGAATTATCTGAGATCTTGTGGTGATTTGATTATAATTTGATTATGATTCTAATGATTACTTATTAGTGATAGAAATCGTATTGGCAACAACGTCCTCTTTAATAGTATAGGACTCAAATATTATAGGCTAAAAAGTGCACATGCCCCATAAACTATCTCGAATTTTGATTTTTCACCCTCAACTAAAAAACGTCAAATGTTTGACGCTAAACATTTTTGAAGTATCAATGGTACCCCTTCCGTCCAATTTCTCCGTTAAATAATAACGGAAGGTGCCCATGTGGGACTCACATGATAAAAAATGGGGGCAAATTGGACAAAAATAAATTAACCTTTAAAAAAAGGTATTATAAAATCGAGGTTCGCCATTAACTTTCTTCTTTATTTCATATTTAGTGAAATCTCATTTTTTTTAAAATGAAAATCTTGCAAATTCACCATAAATAACTTCCGTGATTTTCAATGGAGGTTGAAACACCATATAAGCGAAACTAGACTTATTGATTAGTAGGTCGAGAATGAATGAAAATCTAAATAGAAGTTAAATTCAAAAGTATCTAAGGAATAACTGTAAGCCCTAAGGGCGAACAAACTCTGTTTTTTATAATGGTCAAACATTTGATGTTGTGACTAATGTCTTATATCTTTGTGATAGAATATCGAAACTCGTTGTGGAAGCTCTAAGTTCTTCAATCAAGCTATAAAAAAGATCTTCAAGGCACATATCATCAAGATTGAAGATTGAAGACTTAGGTTTGGTTAGGATAGCTTTATATTTATTAGTCGCTATCTTTAAGCTCTCTAACCAATGCTCTTAATGAACTTAAGTATACAACACTATAGTCTTGCATACATATTAAACACGTTTTTCAAAAGGCTAAGTTTTAAAAAACGATCTTTAAATGTGTTCGTATTTCAAAAACCTTTGTTTTCAAAGTTCATGTCTTTTAAAAGCGGTTTTTGAAATGCTTTTAATTGTTACCTTTTGGGAAAATCTTTTAGACTTCATTAGATTTCAAAAGGTGTGAAAAAATCAACTCAGGAAGGTCGGTCAACCGAGCTCAAGCTCGGATCAACCGAGCAGAAACTGAGAGGTTTGAAAGTTTGGTTCGGTCGACCATAGGGGAGATCGGTCGACCGACCTATGTTCGGATCATCCGACCTTTTCCTTCGGTTCAACCGAGGAGATACTGAGAGTTGCATTTTACAGGCTCGGTCGACCTAAGCCATTGTTCGGTCGACCGGAGTTGTGTTCGGTCCACCGAAGTCCATCAACGGTCAACCGAACTCTGAAAAAAACTAGCCGTTATCTGACCGTTTTAAAGTCGTTTTTTGGACGTTTTTGAATACTATAAAAGCTCTAAAGCTGTATATTCCTGAGACACCAACCAGAACTGATCTACATTGAATATACAAAGCTCTAACTCTTCAAAAGCATATCCATCTCTTTTTATGTGTTAAAAAGTTCAAATCCATCTCATATATGCAAGACACAAAGTGTTGAATTCAAAAGTTCAAAAAGAGCATTAAAGTGTGATCTTCAAAGGTATCCATACTCCACTTCTTGAGTGTGAAAATTGTATCTTTATATCTTCATCTTTCCCTTTCTAAGTGATTGGGTATTAGTTGTGTTTAGTCCTACTTAGTGTTGGGCTTTGTACTCTTAGTGAGTGTTGATTGTAATTGTGGTTATTTGAGTAAAACTCTTTGTGAGTTAGCCACAAGTGTAAAAAGATCTTCTTAGTGAAGTTGTTGAAAATCCTTGGGTGAAACTCAAAGGTAGTGGACGTAGATTCTTTGTGAATCGAACCACTCTAAATCCGGTGTTTTGCTCTTCTTGTTTTCATATTTGATCTACAAATTTCCAAGCTTCATATACAAGGTCTACACTTCTATATCTCAAAGAAAAAAGAAGCCACTTTTTATAAAAACCCAATTCACCCCACCCTCTTGTGTTTTTTCAATTGGTATCGAGCCTCGTCTTCACTTTTAGCTTAATCGCTTGAAGAAAAGATAAATGGCCGGAAATTCCGCTTTAGCTTACCTAGAGGGATCTTCCACAAATAGACCACCTCTTTTTTGATGGAAATAATTTTAATGCTTGGAAAGATCGCTTCAAAATATATGTGTGCTCTATAGACTATTCCTTATGGCATATTTTTTGAAGAAGGTCCTTATGTTCCTACGAAAATGGTGGATGGTATTCAAATTCCTAAATTGGACAATGAGCTTGATGAAGATGAGTCAAAGAAAATGACTCTAAATTATCGAGCTATGAACATCATGAGTTGTGCTCTCAATCCGGATGAATACAATCGGGTACGTGGAAGCAAATCCGCTCACAAGATGTGGAAAACATTAGAAGTCACCCATGAGGGGACTAATCAAGTCAAGGAATCAAAGCTTAACATGCTTGTGAGGGAATATGAGCTTTTCTCTATGAAGCCCAATGAATCTATAAATGAGATGAACACTAGGTTCACCAATGTTGTTAATGGGTTGAGATCATATGGAAAGGAATACACTATGGGTGAAATGAATAGGAAGATCCTCAACTCACTTCCTAAAAGTTGGGAGGGCAAAGCTCTAGTGATTGAAGAAGCTAAGAATTTGAAAACTTATCCCACGGAAGAGCTTATTGGTTCTCTTCTCACCTATGAGCTCACTCACAAAAAAGGATGATCACGTTGAAAAGGCAAAGAAGAGTCTTGCTCTAAAGACTATTCTTGATCTCAATGAATCCAACAATTCAAGTGATGAAGAAGATATCGACTTGGATGATGAGACCATGGCTTTAGTAGTAAAGCGTATGAAGAAAATGTTTTCCGGGAAAGGAAGGAAATTCTTTCAAAAGTAAAAGAAAACAAAATCCCAATGGGATGAGATGCTATGAATGTGGAAGCACTCAACATCTCATAGGAGAATGTCCTTCCGTCAAAGAAAAGGAGCCCAAGGAAGACAAAAAGAAGAAATTCTTCAAACCAAAGTATGCTAAGGGCATGATAAGCACTTGGGATCAAGAAGGAAGTGGCAATGAAGAAGAAGAGGAAAATGCCAATGTTTGCTTCATGGCGTTTGGGAATGAGGTACATCTTACATCTTCTACTTCTACTTCTCATGATAATGATGAAGATGATCCTAATGAACTTTTATGTGATATGTATGATCAACTTAGGAAATGTGCTAAGCAAAATCAAGAGATGAAACTTAAAATTGAATCCTTGCTTGAAGAAAGATCTAAGTTGCTTAGTGAAAACAAAAAGCTATGTAATGATGTTGATTGTTTGAAAATAGACAATGAAAAGCTTACTACTACTTGCAACACTTCCTCATTAAAGTATCTAGAAGCTTATGATAAATTGTCTTCTCTTGAATGCAAACTTGTTGAGTTTGATAGTTTAAAGACCAAAGTTGTTGAGCTTACTTCTCTTGTTGATAAGTTCTCCAAAGGAACAAAAGATCTTGATCATATTCTTTGCATGCAACGGACTCCAAATGATAAACATGGTTTAGGTTATTCACATTCATATCCTAATTCATATCCTATTGATATTGCTAGCTCTTCTAGACCACCTAGAAATCACTTTGTGCATGCTAGTACGTTTCATAAACAAAAGAGATACCATGAGCATATTCACAAATCTTATAAGCCATCTATTCGTTGCACATATTGTGGTAAATTTGGTCACACTAGTACTAGATGTTATGTGAAAAGAAAAAATTGAAAAAGGAGTTAAAACTATATGGAGAATCAAGCGTGTCTTAACTAACCCTCAAGGACCCAAACAAATATGGGTACCAAAAGTCACTCCTTCTCCTTTGTCTTAGGTACTTGCAAGCAAGGTAGATACTCCGGCTCAATGGTTTCTTGATAGTGGATGTTGTCGCCATATGACCGGAGATGCCTCATTAGTCAAAGACATGGAACCTATCTATGAAGGTTATGTCACATTTGGAGACAAAAAGAAAGGTAGAATTCTTGGCATTGGGAATGTTGGTAAAGATTCTTCAACTCATGTTAAGAATGTTCTTCTTGTTGATAGTCTCAAATATAACTTGCTTAGCATTAGCCAACTTTGTGATAATGGTTTTGATGTTACATTTAGCAAAAAGGCATGCTCTATTATTGATAGCTCGTCTCATGAAAAAGTGCTTGTTGCAAAAAAGAACCGGTAATGTTTATATGCTTAGTTTGGATGATATTGTTGCATGCGATTTTAAATGCTTATCCATAAATGAAGATGATGCCTTCTTATGGCACCGTCGGCTTGGTCATGTGAGCATGGATCATTTAAATAAACTTTCCTCTAAAGAGCTAGTGCGTGGGCTTCCAAAAGTGAAATATGAGAAAAACCATCTTTGTGATGCTTGTCAATTTGGTAAACAAACAAAAACTTCTTTTAAGCCTAAACAAATGGTTTCCACTTCTAAGCCACTTGAACTTGTTCATCTAGATCTTTTTGGACCGATGAGGACCACTAGCTTAGGTGGTAAGAAGTATGTCTTTGTTATTGTAGATGACTTTTCAAGATTTACTTGGGTAATTTTTCTTGCACAAAAAGATGACACCTTTCTTGAGTTTTCAAATCTTTTCAAAAAGGTACAAAACTCACTTGAACTTAAACTTGTTTCCTTGAGAAGTGATAATGGAAAGGAATTTAACAATCAATTCTTTGAAGAGTTTTGTAATGAAAACGGCATTACTCATAACTTCTCGGCTCCAAGAACTCCTCAACAAAATGGTGTTGTTGAAAGGAAAAATAGAACTTTACAAGAAATGGCTAGGTCAATGCTTTGTGAAAATTCTTTACCAAAATATTTTTGGGCGAAGCCGTAAACATCGCTTGTTATATTGTTAATAGAGTTCTTTTAAGACCATTTGTTGGAAAAACCCCTTTTGAGCTTATCTTTGGAAAAATACCCTCAATCTCATATTTCAAGGTTTTTGGTTGCAAATGCTTTGTGCTTAACATCAAAGATAGCCTTGGAAAATTTGACAAGAAATCCGATGAAGGAATATTTCTTGGCTATTCTTCTAACAAGAAGGCTTATAGGGTATATAACAAAAAGAACCATGTGTATTGAAGAGTCTATGCATGTGTCTTTTGATGAATCTAACATCTACTTGTCTAGAAGAGATGATGATGATGATTTAGGTATGCCTTTGGAAAGAGAAAATGAAATCCATCAAGCTCCTATGTTGGATGTTGTCACTAAGGAAATGGAGGACTTTGAGATTACTCAAAATGATCTCCAAGTCACTCAAAGCAATGATTCTTCAACAAACGAGCTACCAAAGGATTGGATATACAAGCAAGGACATCCTCAAGAGCAAATCATTGGTGATCCATCCGAAGGTGTCAAAACAAGGCGGTACTTCATAGATAATCTTGCTTTACTTTCTTCTATCGAACCTAAGAACATTCATGAAGCATTATGTGATTATTTTTGGATTTTGGCTATGCAAGAGGAACTTAATCAATTTGAAAGAAATCAAGTTTGGACTTTAGTCCCTAGACCTATTGATCGCCTCATTATTGGAACAAAATGGATTTTCCGAAATAAACTTGATGAGCTTGGGGAGATCATTAGAAATAAAGCTAGACTTGTTGCCCAAGGATTCAATCAAGAGGAGGGCATTGATTTTGAGGAAACTTTTGCTCCCGTAGCTAGACTTGAATCTATTAGAATGCTTCTTGCTTTTGCATGCTTTAAAGGTATTAAACTTTTTCAAATGGATGTGAAAAGTGCATTTCTAAATGGCTTCATTGAGGAGGAAGTGTATGTTGAACAACCTCCCGGTTTTATACATGAAAAAATTTCCAAATCATGTTTACAAACTTACAAAAGCTATGTATGGTTTAAAACAAGCTCCTCGTGCTTGGTATGAGCGTTTGAGCAAGTTTCTCATTTCTATCGGTTTTTCAAGAGGTCTTGTTGACACCACTCTTTTCATTAAAATGAATGCATCTCATGACATTTTACTTGTGCAAATATATGTTGATGATATTATCTTTGGTTCAACTAATGAAGTTCTTTGTGAAGAATTTGCTAAACTAATGCAAGATGAATTTGAGATGAGCATGATGGGAGAGCTCAATTATTTCCTTGGACTTCAAATTAAACAAACTCATGAAGGAATTTTCATCAACCAAGCCAAGTATACAAAAGAACTACTCAAACGGTTTGGGATGGATGGTGCAAAGGAAAGCAAAACACCAATGAGTGCAACCATTAAGCTTGACAAGGATGAAAAAGGTAAATCGGTAGATGAAACAAGGTATAGAGGTATGATTGGCTCTCTTCTTTATCTTACCGCTAGTAGGCCGGATATTATGTTTGCCGTTTGCTTGTGTGCTAGATTTCAATCATGTCCTAAAGAATCTCATCTAGTTGCCGTTAAACGCATTCTTAGATATCTCATAGGGTTCTTTTTGATTATGGGTTATGGTATCCTCGTAGTGCATCTTTTGATTTATTAGGATATTCGGATGCCGATTATGCGGGATGTCGTATTGAACGTAAAAGTACTAGTGGGCATTGTCATTTTCTTGGTCATGCATTAGTCTCATGGTATAGCAAGAAACAAGTATGTGTATCTCTTTCCACCGCCGAAGCGGAATATATTGCCGCCGGTAGTTGTTGTGCTCAAATTTTATGGATGATGCATACTCTTGTGGATTATGGCTTTGCATTTCATCATGTTCCCATCTTATGTGATAACACTAGTGCAATCAATTTAACTAAAAATCCCATTCAGCACTCTAGGACTAAACATATAGAAATCAAACATCATTTCATTAGAGATCATGTTGCTAAAGGTGATGTTTGCATAAACTTCATTAGCACCGATGAACAACTTGCTGATATTTTCACAAAACCACTTAGCACCGAAAGATTTGAATATCTCAGGCGTTGCCTCGGAATCACAAAATTCCAGGACTGATGTGTGTATTAAGTGTGCAGGAGGAAAACAGGGGAACCTCGGATCAACGACCAAAGGCTCGGATGATCCGAATCGACGGTCGACCGAACTATTTTGACTTGAACCGACCCTCGACCGAAGAACTACCGAGATTGTTCGGATCAACCTTCGGTCGACCCTCTCTGAAAGCGGTCGACCAAGTAATCGGGTTAACAGCTTATATCTTCCTTACCCGAGTGACTTTTCATTTCATTCCTTCACTTTATAACGGGTTTCTCTCTAATTCTTCATCTCTCTAGACCGATTTACCTAAACCCAAGCTTAATCAATCATCAAATTCATCTTTCTTTCTCTATTCCATCATCAATTTGTGAAGAATTCATATTTTTTCATATTTTTTTTGCCCCCGGTTCATATAACCTCTAATCCGAACCAAACCTTCTTTTTCACAAATGGTGAGAACAAAGAACCCTAACCAAAAGGGCAATAAGGATGATGATACTCCTCCTCGCAAGAATCCTCCTAGAAATTTACCCAAAAGACCCCTTGAAAAAGGGATTTCCCTCAAAGAACCATCACAAACTCCTTTGAAGAAAGGAAAGGTAAAGCAAGTTGCTCAAAAGGGTAAAGGAAAGAAGATTCAAGAATCAATTTCAAGCCATTCGGAGGACGATTCCTTTTCTTCTCCCTCAAGGGTTTCTCCACCCTCAAATTTTGAGTTTGGTGATTCATCAAACTTCTACACTACAAAGGTAACTAATTCTTTCTACAATACTTCTGCTAAGAAAGTGTTTGACAATCTTTCTAATTCAAAAAGAGGATTCATGACTACCTATTTAAGAGATGAGAATGTGTTTGCTCACGGTAGAGGATTAGATGAAGTAATGGGGCTATTTGATGATATGGGTTGGATAAACCTATTTGATATTAATGATGACATTTACCCCTCCTTAGTCTACGAGTTTGGTGCTAATTTGAGGCAAATATACGATGATGGTTCTGAAATTAGATATAAGTCTTGTGTTGGAAAAATGGAGTTTGAATTTTCTGATAAGATGTTCTGTGAAGCTATTGGAGTCAAACATGTGGCTTATGCCAAAAGATTTTATAAGAACATGATGAATTCGGATGATGCCAGTCTCTTTAATATGAAACATTTCATATCCGAATTTAGTATTCAAGGCAACTTTTCTGATTCAAAGGATAGGGAAATAGACAAATTGGATGAATTTGGACGAATTCTTCATTTCTTCGTATCCAATATCGTTGCTCCGGTCAAAGGACATAAGTCGTCTATCACATTCCTCCAAATGGTTATCATGCAACATCTATTGGAAAGGAAAGCCTTTGAACTTTGCTCATTTAGCTCTTCAACATTTCATGGCTGCGATCAAAGGATCAAGGAATTTCATACCATATGGAAATGTGTTTACTAGGCTTTTTCAAAGATTCGGCTTTGATTTGCAAGATCCTTTAAAGAAAAAAGGTCGTCGAAATTGATGAGGCTTGTTTTCACCGAATGAAGATGATCTATATTGACAATAAATGGAAGTTCATTCGGAAGACAACTAATGATGAGCTTGGTGCTGCGATCCTTGCTAGAAATGTATCCAATTATATGCTCAAAACACTCCAAAAGATTGAAAAGCAAAGGGGTAAAGCACCTACGAAGCCGAGAAGTGATCCTCATAGTGATGAGCAAGAAGATGTCCAAGAACATAATTCAGCTTAGCTCAAGCTGAAAAGGCATCATCGTAAAGTATCCGAGAAGAAGAACCTGATTCTCCAACACAAGAAACTTCCAAAGATCATCCTCGAAAAGTGAACCGAATAGATAAGATGTTTGCTTTGATGAAGAAAATTGCGCGAAAAGTCGAGACGGTAATGGAAGAGATAAGTTGCATCAAAGAAGATGTTCAAAAAGTGTCCGACAAAGTGGACAAGTTAGCCAAGGATTTGAGTCTTTCAAGTCCTGATAAAGAAGATCAACGTTGAGACTTGAAACCTTTGATTGGTTATATTTGTGCTTATGCTTATGTTTTTTGAACTATGAATGTTTTATGCTTATGTTTTTAAACTATTTATACTTTGGTGATTGAATTCTTTTTGATTATGCCAAAGGGGGAGAAATATTGTTTTATCTTTCTTAATTGTTTATTGAAAACTGACTTCTGTTTGTGTGAAAGTTATTGAAAGAAAGTTTCAGGAGTCAGCTTTGTTGCAGCAGAATGCTGCAGAAAATTTCCCCTTCTTCGGTCGACCGAAGATGTGGTGACCAAAATCTCGGTCGACCGAGATCCATGCAGTTTCATATTCATGCCTGATTTTATCTGCTATCAACTGCTGGAACTTAAGGGAGTTTTCTTAATATGTTTTTTACTGTTCTATCTTTGATATGGCATGTTTTGAGGGGGAGCATTTACTATTTACAATTTTTCAAATTTCTCAAAACTAGCCTTGTTATTTGGAAGGAAGGAGGAAAGGAGGATGGTAGGTATTTAGGGCTCTTCTAAGAGTCCCTAATGTGATGGCAAAAGAAGTTAATATACTAGTGTTTGTATTTCTCTCAAGTTTATCTTCTAAAACACTAGTCTTCACTCTTATTTGATTTTAAATCCTTTTTGCCATGCTTCCTTGTTCTTACTATTGTTCGTATTCTATCTAATTACATCAAAGTTTGTCATAATCAAAAAGGGGGAGATTGTAAGCCCTAAGGGCGAACAAACTCTGTTTTTGATAATGGTCAAACATTTGATGTTGTGACTAATGTCTTATATCTTTGTGATAGAATATCGAAACTCGTTGTGGAAGCTCTAAGTTCTTCAATCAAGCTATAAAAAAGATCTTCAAGGCACATATCATCAAGATTGAAGATTGAAGACTTAGGTTTGGTTAGGATAGCTTTATATTTATTAGTCGCTATCTTTAAGCTCTCTAACCAATGCTCTTAATGAACTTAAGTATACAACACTATAGTCTTGCATACATATTAAACACGTTTTTCAAAAGGCTAAGTTTTAAAAAACGATCTTTAAATGTGTTCGTATTTCAAAAACCTTTGTTTTCAAAGTTCATGTCTTTTAAAACGGTTTTTCGAAATGCTTTTAATTGTTACCTTTTGGGAAAATCTTTTAGACTTCATTAGATTTCAAAAGGTGTGAAAAATCAACTCAGGAAGGTCGGTCAACCGAGCTCAAGCTCGGATCAACCGAGCAGAAACTGAGAGGTTTGAAAGTTTGGTTCGGTCGACCATAGGGGAGATCGGTCGACCCGACCTATGTTCGGATCATCCGACCTTTTCCTTCTGGTTCAACCGAGGAGATCATCGAGAGTTGCATTTTACGAGCTCGGTCGACCTAAGCCATTGTTCGGTCGACCGGAGTTGTGTTCGGTCCACCGAAGTCCATCAACGGTCAACCGAACTCGAAAAAAAACTAGCCGTTATCTGACCGTTTTAAAGTCGTTTTTTGGACCTTTTTGAATACTATAAAAGCTCTAAAGCTGTATATTCCTGAGACACCAACCAGAACTGATCTACATTGAATATACAAAAGCTCTAACTCTTCAAAAGCATATCCATCTCTTTTTATGTGCTAAAAAGTTCAAATCCATCTCATATATGCAAGACACAAAGTGTTGAATTCAAAAGTTCAAAAAGAGCATTAAAGTGTGATCTTCAAAGGTATCCATACTCCACTTCTTGAGTGTGAAAATTGTATCTTTATATCTTCATCTTTCCCTTTCTAAGTGATTGGGTATTAGTTGTGTTTAGTCCTACTTAGTGTTGGGCTTTGTACTCTTAGTGAGTGTTGATTGTAATTGTGGTTATTTGAGTAAAACTCTTTGTGAGTTAGTCACAAGTGTAAAAAGATCTTCTTAGTGAAGTTGTTGAAAATCCTTGGGTGAAACTCAAAGGTAGTGGACGTAGATTCTTTGTGAATCGAACCACTCTAAATCCGGTGTCTTGCTCTTCTTGTTTTCATATTTTATCTACAAATTTCCAAGCTTCATATACAAGGTCTACACTTCTATATCTCAAAGAAAAAGAAGCCACTTTTTATAAAAACCCAATTCACCTCCCCCCCTCTTGTGTTTTTCAATAACCTTAACCAAAATATCATATATCTAAATTAAGAAATACAGATGGCCGAATTCTCCTTTATATAGAGGAGTAATTCGGCTACTTAGCCTTACAATGCAAGAATCCTATTTGCATTAGTATTACAATGCCTAGAATAGTAAACTTGCAATAAATGAAACACTACCTAAATAAATGGACCACGTGTCCTTTATTATAGCACCACTCGGTCTTAACTAAATAAAAGACATAGAATAATAGAGTATAAAGCTGAAAACTAATTAAAGTCTAAAATAGACTTTAATGTACAAAGTTCCTAAAATGCCCTTTAACCACTTTCTTGATTTGGTCCGTGAATGACACTTTCCAAAGTAATGAGATTGACTTGAATATCATCTTGTAAGCCTAACTTAGCTTCCTCCTTAGTTTTAACTTCACGAATGAATGTAGACATAGCTTGTCTAAATGCCTTGGTTCTTCTTCTTGGCATTGGACCTTGAATATTGATTAAGGGGTCCTTTGTGTAGGGCAGCCTCTTAGATGTGTCCTCATCATTCCCTCCCTCTTGAAAAGGACTCATCATTATCTGTATCAAAATCAAAAGGGGACAAGTCAGGAGCATTGAAAGTAGAACTTACACCATACTCACCTTTCAAATCTAGCTTGTAAGCATTGTCATTGATCTTGGAAACTACTTGAAAGGGTCCATCGCCTCTTGGGTATAACTTAGACTTTGTTTCATTAGGAACTCATTTTTTCCTAAGATTCAACCAAACCCAATCGCCAACTTCAAAAGATATATGCTTGCGGTCTTTGTTGGCATGCTTCTTTGAGTTCCAAGTAGCATTCTTCTTTGCAATTTGAGCTTGAACTTGTTGATGAAGTTTTTTAATATATTCTACCCTAGAATCACCTTATACATTAAAATACTCATCAACATGTAAAGGAGTTATATCTAAAGAGGTTAGGGGTTAAATCCATAAACAACTTCAAAAGGAGAGTTATTAGTAGTAGAATGTAAAGTCATATTATATGCAAATTCAGCAATAGGTAAACAATCTTCCCACGTTTTAAAGTTCTTTCAAATAAGTGTTTGAAGTAGAAACCCTAAAGTCCTATTTGTTACCTCGATTTGGCCATCAGTTTGTTGGTGACTTGATGTAGAAAATAATAATTTGGTTCCCAACTTACTCCATAATGTCCTCCAAAAGTAACTTAGGAATTTTATATCTCTATCACTCACAATGGTCCTTGGAACTCCATGTAGCCGAATGATTTCCTTCATGAATAAATTCGCTACATGACTTGCATCACTTGTTTTCCTACAAGGAATAAAGTGAGCCTTTTTAGAAAATCGATCTACAACAACCATAATACTATCCATACCTCGTGATCTCGGCAATCCAAGTATTAAATCCATAGAAAGATCAATCCATGGTGAGGATGGAATAGGTAAAAGCTTGTATAATCTGTGAGCTTTGCTTGTACTTTTAGCCTGTTTACACTTAAAACAAAGTTCACAATCCTTTCTAACATCTCTTTTCATCTTGGGCCAAAAGAAGTGTTCTTGCAATATGTTTACAGTTTTAACAACTCCAAAATGCCCTATTAATCCGCCACAATGTGCTTCCCTAACAAGTAAATCTCGAATTGAACAAGATGGAATACACAATTTATTCTCTTTGAACAAAAAGCCATTAAACGTATCAAAATCGTTTTGAGCCGAGAGCTCACATGCTTGATACAAAGCTGAAAAATCATTATCATGTTCATATAAAACTTTAATATGTTCAAAACCTAACAATTTAGCATGCTTGACCGAAAGTAAAGTGTACCTTCTAGATAGATCATCGGCTACAATGTTTTCCTTAACTCTCTTATACTTGATTATGTAAGGAAAAATATCAATAAAGGAAACTCATTTAGCATGCCTTTTGTTCAACTTAATTTACCCTTTTAGGTACTTCATGGATTCATGGTCCGTATGTATAACAAACTCTTTTGGAATCAAATAATGTTTCCATGTCTCCAAAGCTCTAACAAATGCATACAACTCCTTGTCATAAGTTGGATAATTAAGTGTCGGTCCACTTAATTTCTCACTAAAGTACGCCAAGGGTTTGTTTTGTTGTTGCAAAATAGCTCAAATACCTATTCCTGAAGCATCACATTCAACTTCAAAAGTTAAATCAAAATTAGGTAAAGCAAGTATAGGAAAAGAAGTAAGTAAAGTTTTAAGCTTGTCAAAGCTTTCTTGTTGCGGCTCATTCCAAGAAAAAGGGGCGTCCTTCTTCACAACTTCATTTAAAGGGGCAACAATAGTACTAAAATCACGTACAAAACGTCTATAGAAACTAGCTAACCCATGAAAAGATCTTACTTGGCTTGCATTTGTTGGTGTCGGCCATTCCACACTAGTTCCTTGATAACTCACAATATATCCAAGAAAGTTTATTGAAGTAGTATAAAAGATGCACTTTTCTAGCTTAGCATACAAAGTTTTCTCCTTTAAGATAGTAAAAGCGGTTCTAAGATATTCAACTCTTCCAAGTTTTTACTATAAACAAGTATATCATCAAAGTAAACTACAACAAATTTTCAAAACAATGTCTAAATATGTAGTTCATTAATCTCATGAAAGTACTTGGTGCAATAGTAAGACCAAAAGGCATGACAATCCATTCATATAAACCATATTTAGTCTTAAATGGAGTTTTCCATTCATCTCCTTCTTTCATTCTAATTTAGTGATATACTTGAGTTACATCAATTTTAGAAAATATCTTTGCACCATTTAACTCTTCAAGCATATCATCTAAACGTGGTATAGGATGTATATATTTAATTGTTATCTTATTAATAGCTCGACAATCCGTACACAATCTAAAATTTCCTTCCTTTTTAGGTACTAATATAAAAGGACTAACACAAGGACTTAGAGATTCTCTTACATGATAACTCACAATATATCCAATATATCCAAGAAAGTTTATTAAAGTAGTATAAAAGATGCACTTTTCTAGCTTAGCATACAAAGTTTGCTCCTTTAAGATAGTAAAAGCAGTTATAAGATATTCAACTCTTCCAAGTTTTTACTATAAACAAGTATATCATCAAAGTAAACTACAACAAATTTTCCAAAACAATGTCTAAATATGTAGTTCATTAATCTCATGAAAGTACTTGGTGCAATAGTAAGACTAAAAGGCATGACAATCCATTCATATAAACCATATTTAGTCTTAAATGGAGTTTTCCATTCATCTCCTTCTTTCATTCTAATTTAGTGATATACTTGAGTTAGATCAATTTTAGAAAATATCGTTGCACCATTTAACTCTTCAAGCATATCATCTAAACGTGGTATAGGATGTATATATTTAATTGTTATCTTATTAATAGCTCGACAATCCGTACACAATCTAAAATTTCCTTCCTTTTTAGGTACTAATATAAAAGGACTAACACAAGGACTTAGAGATTCTCTTACATGTTCTATCTTAAGAAGTAAATCTACTTGCCTTTGAATTTCACGAGTCTCATCCATATTTTCTCTATAATCCGGTCTATTTAGAAGAATGGATCATGGGATGAAGTCGATTTGATGTTCAATTCCCCTAATTGGTGGGAGACCTTTCGGCAACTCCTTGGGAAAAACATCATTGAATTTCTACAATAGATAAAAACAAGACTAGGTAGAGAAGAAGAAGTTAGCTCAAAAGTCTTAGTAAGGCAAGGAGTTTCAATTCCTTTAAAAATAAGCAAAACAATTGCTTGTTTTGCTTGAATAGCCCTTTCTACCTTTCACGGGTTTATTAATAAACACTCTTTTCTCACTTTTTGAGCACTTGCCTTTTTTCTCACTTTAGGCTCGGCTTTTTCATCATTTTTACCTATTTTTTTTTGTTTCAAGGGTGAGATCATTCTTGTTTTGCATCTCATCTCTCATTCTTTTCTCTCTATTCTCGGCCATTATTTGATGAACCTCACTAGCTGCTTGTGGGGTCAATGGATGTAAATTAAACATCACTTTATCCATGGTAACTTGATAAACATTCTTTCTTCAAATATAGTCCGCATCTCTATCATATTGCCGTGGTCGTCCCAAAATAATGTGACTAGCGGTCATAAGGACCAAATCACACACAACTTTGTCCTTGAACTTCCCAATTGCAAATTCAATCTCAACCTTTTTATCCACACAGATTTCACCACTATTGTCTAACCAAGAAAGCTTATAAGGATGTGGATGTACTTTCCAAGGTAAATCAAGAGCGGTGACCATATCATGAGAGCAAACATTAGTACAACTGCCATTATCAATAATAAGAAGACAAAACTTGCCTTTGGCGTTGCACTTTGTTTGGAAAAGATTGCTCCTTTGAAGATTTTGCTCATCCAATGGTTGACTATGTAGAAGCTTCATAGACACCAGAAGTTGATTCTCTTCCTCGGTTTTTGCCTCTAAGATCTCGACTTTCGCATCAAATTCTTCTTATTCGGCTTCTTCATCACTCACCCATGTTCCATCATCTTTCATGATCATTACGCTTTTATTTTGGCAGACCCTAGAAAAGTGGCCCTTTCCTCTACACTTATAACCTTTTAAAGATCATAAGGGTTACTTAACCTTGAATTGGATGAATTTGATGTAGAAGAAGTCTTGGCTGCCCCATTTAATTCGTGGCTGTTTTGGCAGCTCCAAATGTTTCATTTACTTTGTTTGGGCTCGGCAAAGTTGATGAATTATTTAGGGGCTGATTCGGATTTTTCCAAGATTGGAAATTAGTCAAATAAGAGCTTAAAATTTTCTCCTTTAGTTTCCTTTCTATTGGTTTTGCATAATAAACCATTGCAACAAGATTATCACGTTAGCACGTTCTACCTTTGGCCGAATTTTATCATTGAGACCCGCCAAGAATCTTGCCAAAGTAGCTTCATTATCCTCTTAAATATTCACTCTAATCATGGCAATATCCATCTCTTTGTAATATTCATCCACCGATCTAGAGCCTTGCTTTAATCTTTGTTAGGGATTTAAAAATTCCTTAGTGTAATTTTGGGGAACAAATATCCGCTTCATTACCGCTTTGATCTAATCCCAACTATCAATTTGATGTTGTCCAACCCTTCTCCTTGTATTAGCCTCTTTGTCCAACCAAATAGAGGCATAATCCGAGAACTCCATTGCTGCCAACTTTACTTTTTTGTCCTCCGAATAGTTGTGAACAGCAAAACATGATCAACTTTATGAATCCAATCTAAAAATAATTCGAGATCATTCGTACCTTGAAAAAAAGGTAATCTTGGCCTTGATTGCACCAAGACTGTTGTCAAATCTTTGAAAGTGTCCTCCAATTCTCGGCCTCATTGGTTCAAAAGCAAGATTGTCATCCACCATTTGATATTGCTCTCTTGCTCTCGACTGAGGTGGTACAAACTCCATTCTTGGCCGAATGTTGTCATTCTTTGGGTCATTGGATTCATGAGAATCATACCCTTCAATGTCAGCATCCAATTGATCATCTTGTGTGTCAACTTGCTTACCTCTTCTAGGTACATATGGTCGGCTGCCTTTGAGGGGCTTGTGGTCTCACCATTGTTTTTACAAGAGTCATCCTTTCGGATATGTCATCTAAGCATTGCATCATCCTTTGAAAAAAGTTGTGTTGCGGCTTCTTTGAAAAGCTTATCATCCATCCGCAAAGGTTTCATCTTGCTTTGAGGTAGAGACTTCCTATTGAGACATGATTACTTGAAACACTCAAATTGTTAGACCAAAAAAAAAATCACTTAATATTCCAACAATATTTGTAAAAGAACTTCAACTCTAGATGGCTTTAAAGATGAAAGCCAAGAATTAAAGGTTCCTAATTTGTTGCGTTGAGACAAAGCTGAAAAATATAGGAATAGAAATCTTAGGCCTAAACAAATAGTTAAAGAAATAAATTAAGAGTAATCTTGAAAATCCTAGACCTAACACGAAAAGAAGATACTTTTTAGGTATACTTTTGGAATTAATAGCCAAATTTGTCCTAAAAAAAGTTGGGCTAAGACAATTTCATCAATTTTCACTTTTTTTTTTTTTTTTAACTTTTTGGGTCCCAATGAATTTACGGGCAACCAAAATCATCCTTCCGTCCAAAACATTGGAAAAGCCGTTTGTTTTGCGGACATGGCCTAACGTTGGAATTCTTCTCTCTCTCATCTAAGGGCATTTTTGGAAACACCCTATTATGTCCCCATCATCCCATTTCCTCTATTTCTCTCTCCTCGTCTCCCATTTTCTTCCCATTCTCTTCTCTAACTTTCTCCACCACAATAATCATCAACAACAACTATCTCCCATTCTCATTGTTAAATAAATTTGTTTTCATCACTAATCTTAATCAATATTACATCAACCCTCCAATTCTTGTACTAGACAACCCTAAATTTTTAATAAGTTTAGTTTGATGTATGCAATTTGGTATTAGCACTAGAAACTTCAATTTCATCTTCTGGATTGTTTGAATTTGATCAAGAATTGTTCTTGGATCATAATATTGTCTTATGGGTTGTTTGAATTTTATCAAGAATTGTGCTTGGTTCAAGAAATTGTCTTATGGGTTGATTGAATTTGATGAAATTCTTATTGATATAGGTATGTTTTTTCAAACTTTTGGAACCTTGAAGGTTCTCATTATTGAAGAATTTTAGTGAGTGAGTGTTAAACTCTGTTCTTGTAACTTTATTTAGTTTTCGGGTGTATTGATGATTCTTTAATTGGAAGAGTACTAATCTTTTTCAGTTTCTCAATAATCATTGAGCACAAACTGGTTTGGCTGTTTTCTTCCACCACCAAACAAGAACGCCAACAGTTTTTCGATAGTCTCGGGCAACGTTGGTTTTAAAGGTGAAAGTGAGAATAAAGTGTTGAATTATGATGAGTTTGTGGATTTATATAATTAGAGAATGAATTAGAGATAATATTTTTATAATTTTTTTGGTTCTTGATTAAAATGCTTAGTGCAGATCTATTGATCTCAGTCAAAATGGCTCTATAGGTACACGTTCAACAATATTGCAGATTTGTTTGCGCTCTTCTTTTCCACGAGGTCAACCGCCGCAAAAAGGAATCGTCGGCGTCGAAACGAAGAAGGAATGAGGATATGAGTCGGAGAAGAGGTGTGGAGAATTGGTGGTGTGGCGCGGTGAATGAGGAGTGAGAATGAAGGTTGGTGGATCTGGTTTTGGGATGAAGGTGAGACGGCGGTGTGGTGAGAGATGTGACTATCATATTAGAAGATTTTCTTCAGCACTATAAATATATTATTTTTTAATTTTTTACCAAAATTATTTCCATCGTATTAAAGTAGGTACTTCGAATATTTGAATTTCGGAAATATTAACATTTTCATACTAGAGGCATTTCATTCATTTTATTTTTAATTATGTGATTTTTTATGTTTCAAATAAATAAAGTAGAATTTGAATTGAGTTCCACATCAATTCCACAATTTTACCAAGTAAATGAATTCAAATATTTGGAATTGGAATTTCTTAGAATTCTAATTCTTTGAATTCCATAGAATTAAAAAACAATATAATTCTAATTTCATGTAATTTCATGAAATTTCATAGAATTGAAATTCTAATTCTAAGAAACAAACACACCCTGAGGTTGTTTGTACATCATTCAAGGACGCGGAACGGATATTATCTTCGATAACGAAAAGTTGGTTTGCAATCTCCTCCTGGAATTCGCATCCGGAGGTAGTCTCTCGAATATCATAAAAGATTACAATGCTAACATGTATGAAACCCTCGTAGCTTCCTTACCATACATGTTATTAATAAGATTGTCCAAAATTTATCACAAATATATTGTCTATTGCGATATTAAATCGGACAGTATTCTTATTTTACTACAAAGTGATGACATAACTAGCATTCTGAAAACTACACACTTTTGATTTCAAGGAAGGTATGAGAAGCACTGAGTAAGAATCGTTGTACGCGTCTCCAGAAACAGTGTTGTGCATTTTGAATGAAAAGGCGGGAGATATATGGGGTCTTGGGTGTATTGTAGTTGAGGTGATTACTGAAAAAATAATGTGGATTCAATTTTGAGATATGTGTGACTTATGGTCTAGATTGAGTGTGAAAAACCTAGTATTCCTAAAAATATATCGAAAGATGCTAGAAATTTTAAGAAAAAATGTCTAAATAAAAATCTTGAAAAGAGATGGTCTGCTGAAATGTTATTAGATCATCCTTTCAGTATTAATAATATTCCAAAGTCAAATGATTTAAATGATGAAGAAATTAGAATGAATATGATGAAGCCATGGATCACTGAGAAAATGCATGTTTTCTCATCATAAAAAAGAAGGTTTACATGAACGACCCCGGAGGGTATAAACTTTCACTATGTAATTTTTTAACTGAAGAAAAAATTACAACTTCTTTTCTAGAACTCCAAGTCTACACTCACAAGCCTCAAGAAGTTGGTACAAATAAACTCAACACTAGATGGGTCTATTTATAAGGCCTTTTTCCTTGACACTTTTCTTTTCTAACCAATGTGGGATTGTGAGAAATAGTACGCAACATATTCTCCTTTTTCTCAAATTCCCAAATTACAATAGAATCAGAAAACCTAACTTTCTTCTCAGTCTTCGCGGTCTCCTTCTCTGTTCTTCCTCCAGCTTTACTTCCTTTTTTCTTCAAGGAATGACCATCAAGATGGTATAAATTCTTCCCTTTCTTCCTGCCTCGCATAACCAGACGGTTGCCTCTATACACTTTGCAGAAATTCCCAATTCCACATACTTGTAACCTTTTGAAGCCAATTCACCCAACGAAATTATGTTGGCTCTTGAGTCAGGTACAAATTTAACATCAGGAATTACTTTTACCTCATCATCGTGGAGTTTCAGACGGACTCGTCCAACGCCCTCAACCTTCACCTTCGAGTTGCTGCCCACTTTGATGTAGCCAAAGTCTCCAATCTGCAAAGTATCAAACGCTGCCTCGGTCCCTTGCGGATATGCAAGTCGGCAAACGATTATCCATAACCCGACTTGAATGATTCTCAACAATGTCATCCAAACATTTCATCAAATATAAATCATCATCATCACTGACCACATTTGTATAGGAATCACATACCTTTACATTGCCTTTCATCTGTTCACGGAGATTTTTCAAATCCTCCCTCATCTTTGGACAACGGCTTTTAAAATGACCAAGTTCCCCATAATAAAAGCACTCGACCTCGCTACAATCACCTCTAAGTCGAGATTTCCCTCTTCCTTGGTCACCTTTACTCCCCGCTTCGATTCCTCCCTCTTCGAGAACTCTACAACCGGTATTCGATCCTCCTCGGGGGTAATCCTCATTCATCATCTGTTGGTTCTCCTTCAAGGCTTTTGAAACCTCATTCAATTACAATGTCTTCTTTCCTACCAACAGTGACTGCACCAACGATTTATAGGATTTTGGTAATGAAGACAATAACAACAACGCCTGTTCTTCATCCTTAATCTCCCCTGTATTCTCAAGTCGATATACTAACTCATTGAATTTATTAGTGTGATCAATAAGATTATCTCTTTCATCCATTTTGAGTGAGTACAGATCTATCTTCATCTTCAATCGGTTAGTCAATGTCTTCGAGGAATAATTATTCTCCAGAGTCTCCCACAACTTATTTGGTGACGTTTCTCTCAACACCGTCATCTTGATTTGTTGAGCCAAAGCCAGTCGAATATTACTAACTGTTCTCTTCTTAATTGTAGCCCACTCAGAATCTTTCATACATTCTGCCTTTTTATCATCCAGAGCAGAATCAAGACGTTGCTGCACTAAATAGTCTGCAAACTAAATCTGCAACTTCTTTCGTCTCCTCCAAAGCCTGAACCTCGCACTCTGATACCAGTTGTTGGGCAGCGGAACATTCCAAACAACAAATTATAAAAGAAACAAAAAGAAAACAGAAAAACCGCATAAGAATTTAACGTGGTTCGGTTTCAACGCAGACCTACATCCACGACCCCGAGGGTACAAACTTGCACTATGTAATTTTTGAACGGAAGAAAAAATTACAAACCCTCTTCTTGAACTCCAAGTCTACACTCACAAGACTCAAGAAGTTGGTACAAATAAACTCAACACTAGATGGGTCTATTTATAAGGCCTTTTGCCTTGACACTTTTCTTTTCTAACCAATGTGAGATTGCAAGAAATATTACCCAACAGTATGAATTATTCCCAAAACGAGAGAGCATTTGGAAGAAATTACTATGATGCATATTGGGTCATGAAAGTGAGTTATTTTGTGATTCAAGGAGAAATTTTTTTTTTCATCGATATTGTGTTATTGAAGAATTATTTCTTCGTGAAATTATATTGTTATTGAGTAAATCATATTGAACTCTCATTCATTATTTTTGTTTGTCATTAGTATTTGTATTCTTTATTTGTTCCCTATAATACAACAACAACAAAGCCTTAATTCCAAAAAGATTGGGGTCGGCTACATGAACCAAATTAATAATCACGTAAGGTCATCCACATTATGCATTCTCTCCACCTCTTTCGATCCCAAATAAAACTCTCATCTAATTCTAGCAACTTCATATCCCCCTTTTATCACTTTCGTCCAAGTCTTCCTAGGACTCCCTCTACCTCTCACACCCTCAATATTACATAATCCTTCAATCCTCCTAACTGGAGCATCACTTGGCCTTCTTTTAATGTGCCCAAACCAACGCAGACGGTTCTCTCTCATATTGTCTTCAATCCATGCTACACCTGCCTTCTTTCGAATAGTCTCGTTCCTCACTCTATCCATTGGTGTTTACCCACACATCCATCTTAACATACGCATCTCCGCTACATGCATTTTCTGAATATGACATCTCTTAGTTGCCCAACATTCTGTTCCATATAACAATACTGGTCTAACAGCGGTTCTGTAAAACTTTCCCTTCAATCTAAGTAGTACATTACGATCACACAAACCACTAGCTTCCATTTCAGCCAACCAGCTTTAACTCGATACGCCACATCTCCGTCAAACTCTCCGTCCTTTTGAATAATAAAACCAAGATATCGAAAATACTCACTCTCTAGAATAATTTTGTCACCTAAAGTTACTACAGTTTGTTCTGTAGTTATACTAGTACTAAACTTACACGTCATATACTCTGCTTTACTTCCCTATAATGAATCATAAAAATCATAGCGTACTAGCACTAATTTAATTCAACAAATTATTCCAGTAGTTTTTTTTTAAGAGAAGTCCACCAGTTGTGGTGGGGCGGACCCCTATTTATTAATAAAGCTGAGTAGGCAAAAGGATACAAGGAAGGGGGACGTAATACCAAACCTCCTATAAAAAAAGGTGGAAACAAATTCACTCCAAACAACGAATGCAAAACTCGACCCTTTATAACATGATCAAGGATGTTACAACTGGGCCAACAAGTCTAAATGCAAAGCAAGTAATACAATATGAAAAAGCTATCTAATGCGCAGATATGGAGTGTTGCTTTGATCTAATTTAAGAAGACCAACAATCCGAGGAGGTAATAACTGAATATCAGAAAAAAACAACGGAAGACCGCTCAGAGATTTCCAGATTAGCTAGTGCATCTGCCCACCGAATTAACCTCACGATAGACGTGTACCAGGATGGTATGACCAAGAAGAGAGATTGCGCGGCGAAAAGAAGTGTCTAAGGACCAATGAGAAAGCATACCTGATGCAACTGCCTTTACCAAAACTTCCGAGTCGATTGTACCAAAAAAGTCTCGTTATGCCGCGACTGGAAGCCATTTGCAACCCCTGCAATTAGCGCCCTGCAATTCCACTGCCAAACTCGTGCTACAACCCCCCCAAATAACTAGAGAAAGCACAAATGAATGCCCCAAGTACTATGCTTTGAAAAACCCCTCCAATCCCCACGAGTCCCGGATTTCCTTTCGAAGCACCATCGATATTAAGCAACACCCCCTGTGGTGGCGCTCTCCCATCGAACAACCAAAGTACGCTGGGGAACACGGACACTAGAAGAGCCGAACCGAATGCCCCGAGCATGCATCAAAGTTGACGTGTAATGCCGAATTGAGCAATGATAGAGGACTGAGATGTAAACTTAGCTTCATAAACAAAACGGCATCTTGCCTTCCATAGTATCCATTAAGCAGAACTAGCCACAATAAGCAATATATCACGAGAAACGGAACCTCCAGCATACCACCAACAAGACAAAATGCTACAAATATTTTGAACAGGTATAGATGGGAGAAGAAAACCAACCGAGACATCCGCCTCACGCCACACGACACGAGCCAGTTCACATTGTGCAAAAACATGATCATAAGATTGAATATCACAAATACAAGCACATCGAGAAGACATAGCCACCCCAAAACACATCCTATCCTCATCTAATGCCAAGAATTTATTAAGCAATTTCCACATAAACAGAGAGAGAGAGAGAGAGAGAGAGAGAGAGAGAGAAGGAGAACCTTATTCCAGATGCAAGTGCGCGAGTATTGTGCAACATCAGATCCTCTCATAATTTCCAACACGGACGCGATAGAGAAACACCCCCGGGGATTTTCAATCCAAATGAGCTTATCCGGCTCCCCAGACAAGTATACCTCCGGCAATAAATCCATAAAATTAGCCGGCACACAGTCCATCAAAGCAGGCCGCTGCCAACAATGATCGGTGATAAAAACACCAGCTTTAAACCCCTCGGGCCGAGAGGAAGATGGAATGAGTGTGCTCAAGGAACCGCGAAGCGTGATGTTCTCAAAATAAAAACAAGAGCTTCCATTGCGTAACAAAATACCAATATGCTTCTCCACCTCATCCTTCACCGAAATCATGCAGCGCCAAGTCGGAGAACATCCCAAAATAATACCACCCTACTTGACATGTGAACAATCCTTGTAATATTTAGTCCTTAAGAAAGAGGTCCACAACGAGTCAAAATTCCGAAAATTAGTTTCCAAGAAAAAGCTTCATAAAAATGAACGACTGAATGAACACCCACACCATTACATTCAGTAGCCCTAGACATCCCTTTCCAGGGACATCCAATGTTTCATGCGCTCTGCTCCGTCGGTCCGACCCCAGCACAAAACGAGAGAACATACGTTAAAGCTTGGACATAACGATTTTCAGCACATTACAAGTAGCAAGGATATGAATCTTCATAGAGTTAAGCACTCGAACGAACTAATAACAACCTGGGCTGGCCATACTCAACAACCGTCGCCGCCAACCTTCCACACGAACCGCCACCTTTTCAAGCAAACCATCAAAATACCGAACTTTGGATCAACCCTGGGTAAATAGGACAACCAAGATAGGTCATCGGAAAATCCAGTCACATTCTGTATCACATTTCGCTGCCTCTCAGTAATTTTGGTTGTTGTATAATAAGAACATTTCCCAACATTAACTCGCTGACCGGATGCCTGCTCATAAGTCCGTATAAAATCTACAAGAACGTTCAGACTGCGTCGCTGCCCATTAGTAAAGATAATAATGTCATCCGCAAAGGCAAGATGAGAATTTATAAGAGACTGCTTAGGAACATAATATGGTGAAAGGCGACCGGACAAAGCTAGCTCATTTAGCCCCTCGCAAAACGCTTCCGCCGCAAGAATGAAAAGCAGGGGAGAAAGTGGATCCCCTTGCTTCACCCCTCGACGAGCATGACTATAACCATATGAAACGCCATTGACCAGCACAGAAAACCAGTTCGAGCTGAGGACATTGCGTATAAGATTAAGAGAATGCGGTCCAAAACCAAAACGCTGCAACACCTGAAGAAGAAAAGAGTGAGATACCCAGTCAAAAGCTTTCATCATACCCAGCTTTATAACCAAATTTCCACCCCGCACCCTGTGATTGATCGAATGAACAAGTTCCATAGCCAGCAAAACATTATCAGAAATGGATCGACCTTTAATAAAGCCTGTCTAATTCAGCGATATAAGTGATGGCAGAAGCAGACCAAGCCGTGTGGCTATGACTTTAGTGATAACCTTATTCACAAAATTACAGAGGAAAATGGGCCTGGACTCGGAAAGATGAGTGGGATGCTGGGTTTTGGGTAAAAGAACAATAAGTGTACTCACCAGAGCCTTAGGCATGACCAATCCCGACCAAAAATCACAAACCGCTTACAAGACATCATCTCCCACTATATCCCAACAATCTTGGAAGAATCCTCCCGAAAACCCATCTGGACCAGCAGCACTATCCTTATCTAAGGAAAAAACCGCAACACGTACCTCCAACCGAGTAGGAAGAACCGAGAGCACGCGGTTGGCTGCATCATCCACCAGCCGCGGGATGGGAGCCAAAAAACTATCAACATCTTGAAGTGAATCTTCAGCAGAATAAAAGGAAGTGTAAAACCGATGAGCTTTAGCTCCAATAGCCTCCTGATCCGTCATCCATACACCGTGGTCATTCTGCAAAGTAGAGATATGCAGGCTTTTTTTATTATTATTACACAATGCATGAAAATATTTAGTGTTACCTTCACCCACTTGTATCCATTTAATTCTCGACTTTTGTCGCCAAAAAGTCTCCTCGGCCCCCAAGTAAAACTGATATCGCTACTGTGCCTCCAACCACTCCTCCTTGAGCCGATCACAAGGATCCGCATCAAATGCTGCTTCAGCCACGACTAACAATGACTCGCTTTCTTTGAGGCGAGTAACAATATTCCCAAAAGTCTGTTTATTCCACGTGCGTAAAACTGATTTTAATCGCTTTAATTTCTCGGTTAAAACCACCATTCCATTTCCATACAAGGTAGAACTCCAACTTGCAGCAACCACATCGCGAAACTGAGTATGTTTGGTCCACATGTTTTGAAACCTGAAGGAAGAAGAATGAACGACATGCTCGCGAGTGAGGGTAACAAATAAAGGACAATGATCAAAAAATGTTCTCTGCAAATGCTCAAGCTTTGTAAGAGCAAAAAAATCCATCCACTTTGTATTGACGAATAGACGATCAAGTCGGTGTAAAAGTGGCGGTGGTCAACTTTTGCACCATGTATAAGGACTGCCCACAAAAGGAACATCTGACAAACCACAGTCCCCCACAACTTCGGCAAATTCAGCCATAGGCAAAGAGGTCGGTATAGATCCCAGACTCTCTGAAACACTTAAAACCACATTAAAATCACCCCTATCAGCCAAGGGACATCATGTTGAGAGCTAAAAGCCCGTAGCTCATCCCATAAAGCCCTTCTCTGAGTATAGGGGCTTTTGGCATAAACAAAAGAAATATACACTGGAGTACCGACATAGTTATTCACCAAAACCGTCAAGAGCTGTTCCGAATCCCCCACTACCGAAATATCCAGACAACCATTCCTAAACAACCATATTTTACTATTGATATTACTAAGACCCACATCAAAACCAAGCCGACATACATAATAGGGTAATTCCATATTATCAAGCAGTGGCTCCATAATGGCAAGTAAAGAAAGAGCATTATCAAATTTAAGTTGACGAAGCCTAGCCACAGAATCATTATTACCTACACCCCGAATATTCCAAAGCATAAAATTGAACGTATTCATTGGGAACATTATAAGGGACATCATACGAACACTTCAAAGAGTGTTACCTTTAGCCTTCTCCTCAAGACGAGAAGACTTACGGGAAGCAACCAATTGATGTTTCTTCGATTTGCCGGTACGGCTTGGCTGAGCAATGTGTGGCAATTCAATGACAATGTTGCCGAGACCAACCTCAGGCTGCCCCAGGAGATAATGTCAAAACATTCATCGTAAAAAATTCAAATGAATCTCTAATCATTTGATTGTTATATTCTTTATTAGCGAATCTCTAATCATTTATGAACGGGTTATTTTGTGGGGGGGGGGTTTACTTGGTTTAGACACTTTTTTTGTACCATTGCACTGAACTAGGCACATTTTTTTGGGTGTTCTAAAACTAGGCACAACGAATGGTCTTTGTGCGTTGTTCAATACATAATGCAGGCCTGGTGTGTTGTTCTGCACAACGCATGGATGGGATGCGTTATTGTTATTCACAATGCATGGTTGGGATGCGTTATTCATTTGAATAACCTAACTCTAGCCGAACCCTTTCTTCTCCATTCCTTCTCCCTCCTCACAGCCACGAGAGCTTCTCCTCCCTTCTCCATTTTTCTTCAAAATCTTTCACATTTTTCTTTAAATTTTATCCTCCATTCCCGTAAAATATTTTTCTTTAATTATAATCAAGAATTGTAGAAGTTCAATCCAACCTTCATCCATTTTATTTCTTATTATTGGTAAGAAATCTTTGCCTTGAATTTTTTTTCAAATTTTTCATTTTTTTTTAATTATTTACTTGTTTATTAATATTTATAATTTTGGTGTTATTATTTCATTTATTAGAAATTGATATTATAATTTTGGTGTATTTGTGTTTTTTATTATAATTTGTGAATTATTGTTGTTTTTATTTTATTTTGGTTTAGTTTAATTTTTGTTGAATTTTTGTTTTTATTAAAGTTTGGTCTTATAGGCTATATGTGATTTATTGTTAGTGAAATTAAAAAATGAAATTTTTTAATCTTAGAGAAAAGAAACTTATGCTTTAATTTTAATTTAATTTTTTAAAATATTTTTTTTTATTTATTTGTTTTTTTTATTTTTTTTATAAATGAAGATTATTGATGGAGCCCATTAGTATACCTGCAGATGTTCATCCCGGTCCCTTAGACTGTTCATTATTGACTATGCAAGCGAAACACCGGTCTTCTTTGATTTGGGATGGTAATCAACATAATAAGTGATTAATAGCTAGAAGGTTTGATAAGGTTTGGGAGGTTTATTCTGGGACTCACGAAAGGGTTCGTGATTGGATTGATAGAGCGGGATTTGGTGGCTTCGTTAGGATTGGGTATAGGGAGACTGATCTTGCGCTCATTACTGCCTTGGTTGAGCGTTGGCGTCCAGAGACCCACACGTTTTACCTTACAGTAGGTGAAGCAACAATGACCTTACTGGATGTGGCGGTATTACGAGGTTTGCCGGTAGAGGGGTTTTCAATAACTGGGGGTAAATATAATTTTAAAAAAGAGCAGTGGATTGAGCAGATTAATATTAGTTTGGGATTTAGACCTATAGATGCTGAAATTCGAGGTAATCAGTTGGTGAAATCACGTTTAGAGAAATTTGTTTTGACTCCTCTACCAGATGATCCTGCTGATTTATACTGTTCTAGGCTTGCCCCTGGGTCTTATTCTTATGTTGTTAGAGGACAATTTTTCAGTGATCACAGCGGCATCCACGTCCCGTTGCGGAATCTCCGTGTCCTTGCGATTTAGATCGCACACGATTGTATAGTTGGGGAGCGGGGTACAAGCATATCAATATAGATCCCTATGTACATCTTGCCTTGGAATGGCCAAGGAGAATGTTGGGACGATGACTCTTTTGCAGTTGTGGGTCTGGATGCGTATATTAGTGGTTTGTTCGCTTATTAGGGGCCAGTTGATGTCCTTAAGGGTGCTGCTTATGGTGGACGTTGGTCTTTTCCCCTGGACTTGTCTTTACTCCCCAGGCGGATTCTCATTACATATCGCGATCAGTTAGATTTCCTAAAATCTCAGCAGGTGAGCTTTTGTTTAAACTAGTATTTATTAATTATATATATAATTTTTTATATTTAATTAACGTTTATTTTTTTGGGTAATTTGATTGGCTCCCCTATCGGGATGTCATTACTTATCCAGGAAATGATGTTTGTCGTGCCTAGGTTCCTCTTATATGTTTTGAGATCGCCGAGATGCACCTACCACCCGGGTGATGAGACAGTATGGTTTCGAGCAGCATATACCTCAAAACTGTGACACCCGTCCGGACTGGCTTAAGCTAAAAATTCAAGGAAAGGCAAATAAGGATTGGAGTGCGGTGCATAGACATCATATTCAAACTTGGAATAATAGAAATCAATTTACAGTGACCGGTGATCAGATCATAGACGTCCAGAGACCTAGGCCTGATTACATGGAGTGGTGTTTTGTTAGGACGCAATGCTAAGTTGGCAACGCGATGAATCAGTTACAAGTTTCAGCTGGTTTTCAGCTACAACTGCTAGTGTTGTATTGTTGCTAAGAAATAATAATGTTTGATTTCATGTTTTTAATTTATGTTTAATTATTATAAAACTTTCCTACTTTTAATATTATTTGATCATTTTTAAAAGTTGACAGGGAAATGTTGTCGCTGAATGCTATAATATAGCTAGGGAGGCAAACGAGTAAGCACTACCGCACATCCAAACATTTTTGGAGAGGATAATGACAAAGTGTACCAGGGCTTAATGGCAGTGGGTTGTGCATTAGGGTGTAGACCACCATCTGGAGCTAGTCTTTCCGACTCCCATTACTACACCTAGATCACCGATTGCGAAGCGTAGAGAGCCAGGAGTCAGAAGGGGTGCTAGGAGAAATCTCGTTGAGGACGTCGTAGGGGTCAGCCGCCGTCAGCACCACATCCAGAGCTACAGAATGAGCCAGTTCCTTCGGATTCCCAGTTTGGACAGACACCCGATAGTTGGACACCCAGTCAAATTGTTGTTACAGGTAGTATTTCTGGAGTTGGGCCACCTATATATTGTGATACTGGTAGTGGTGATATTTTTATGGACCAGTTATTAGGCAGAAATTCTCAGTTGGATAATGAGTTCAACGGTTTGACTCTTGAGGAAGGATTTTGCGGCGGTCTGACCGGGATAAGTTCGCGCCTGATCGCTACACACCTGACAATTATCCATAGCATACATTATGATTTTGTATACTTTATTTTATTTTTTTGTTGTTATGCATTTTTCATATGTTGTATACTTTAGATACATTCTATTATATTAGCTTTAAATTAAGTTTGTTTAAAAAAATTACAATCCAAAAAAAATCCCAAAATACAATTCGAGTTCCTGGTAAATGCGTTCCAACCTCCCAATCAAGGATATCGTTAGGAGCAAATTCTAGGTTTAGGGTATCTTAGGGTTTCTAAAGATGGATAGAAAATAAATTTTTTTGGTATGAAGGGAGAAAATTCTCATGCTCATGATTCGTGTATCTTAGGGTTTAGGGTATCTTAGGGTTTCTAACGCAAGGGAACAACGCATGCTCTTCATGCGTTGTGCAGAACAACGCACACATACCGTGCATTATGCTTTAAACAACACGCCAAATCCATGCGTTGTGCCTAGTTTTAGAATACCCAAAAAAAAATGTGCCTAGTTCAGTACAATGATACAAAAAAATGTCTAAACCAAGTAAACCCCCTAATTTGTGTATTGGTTTTTATCCTCTTGCTTGTTCCAAATTTGGCTTTAACATGAAGTGATCGCTAGTATATAAGAATGCTCATACACTAGTTAATCTAATTGAAATGTATTACTTGTTCTATTTTAAGAAAATTCACCCCTCAACTTCGGATCTTAAGGAGCTAATTGCATAGTTTAGCTTACTTATTTACATCTGTATTCATGGTCGAGCATTTTGCGCAAAATGGCTCATATACTTTGATGTAATTTTTTTGGCATATTGCCCAAGGCAATAAAATTTTGCACATTACATAATATATATATATATATATATATATATATATATATATATATATATATATATAGAAAATTCCATGTGAAAAATCTAATTACCACTTGATAACCAATATTATACTATGTTAAAGAGATGAAATTTAATAGAGTCAAAATTGTTTTCCCATAATAACAGATGTGCATTTCTTTTTGTCAAAAAATGGATCTCTCATTAACCAAAGAAATTGAAATATCACTCATATATTGCATATAAAAAAATGTAAATATACATCTATCTATCTTCATTTTCTGAGTATTTATATATCCATGCTTTGTGCCTTTTTTGTTTCTCTAAACAAAAATGCATTATTATTATGAGGCAAGGGAAGTGTTGTACCCAGGACTTGCGACTCGGCTAGAGTGTTCAGGAAAAGGCGTAATCTAATAACTTGTAGATCAAGTTTCTTGAGATCCAATGGCCAGGAAAAGGCGTGTCCATCAGTTCCCAAATAATGCGCACCACACAGGATAGAAAACATCAAAAACCCACGAACAGTCACTGTTCATCGTCTTCCTCCACGATCTCATCTCCTTAAACTGAAAATTAACCCACAATCCCTACTAATTCAACCGTTTTCTTTCTCAATGACTATTAACAAGGAAACTCGCACTACGATCTCCACCATTAATTAATCTCGAATTTTGAACTTGTATAAAAGCGAAGAATGAACACGAATCCAAGTCAAAATTGCAAAACCTTGGATAACAATAAACAATTTTCCAATATCATAATAGTTATTCGGGTTTTGATCCATAACTATGGAGCAAAAAAAAACAAGTTGTTCAAGTGTCCACCGAGCTATAAACACATTTTAGACATTAACAATCAAATCATGGAGAACAAATCTTCCGGCAAAAACATATTAGAGAGGCTTAAAATGTTTGAATTTTTTTGGATTCATCGAGATAAAATTATCAAAAATATCTAGGGATGCGTGCGGCTTTTTTTGCTGAGAACTACGACTCGGAAAAAAAATATATACTACTCTCCGATGGACGTAAAGCTGTCGATTACAGCAGCGGATATTGAGCTGAGTTTATGAGGTAAAAAAATGAGGGGAGAAAAGTGAATTTAGACACTATCCGATGCACAATAGGCTAAGGAATACTTGTACAAATAGATATAATGTAGAGATCGAAACAAAGATTGCATGAAGGATAAACTAATGAAAGATCCATTTGCAACAAGATGAAATAGAAGTCGATGACAAATGGTGTGTCCTCTACATCTTGTTCGTAATGTCTCACTGCAATGTTTGTGAATACTTGTCAAAGCATGAACATGAGGCATGCAATGCTATTGGAGTTGTTGATGAGATGCAAGAAAACTTAATTGTTCGGAGTATTTTGCAGCAGTGATGCACCAAAGATTGGGAACAAATAAAATAAAAATGGCTTCAGAATATCAAAATGTAAAGCTTGTAGGAAATATGCATTTCCTGATGGTATGTCATGTTTACTATTTTTATAATTTTGAATAATTGTTACGTATTACATTCTTAATAGTTGTAGTGCATATAGTTTACTATTTTGGAAATAGTATAATGATTGAGAATGTGCTGTATAATTTGTATAATTTAGGTAAATAAATGTAACATATTACGTTAATAGCTATAACACATGTAGATAACAACTATTAAAAGAGGTGACAAGTAGTAATGAAAACTATAATGGTAAGTTGCAGCATATATAGATATTAGAAGAATAAAAGATTTCAAATTTTAGGTAAGTAACTGTAACCTATGTTTATAATAACTATTACACATGTATGAAATAGCTATTGGATAAGTACATAATAGCTATTTGTAGATATTACAATTTTATATTATTTTAAATTGTTGAACTGTTTTATATTGTTTTGTAACACATTATAATCTTCTTAAAACATATTCATTATCTTGACTACGTGTCCGGCCAACACACATCAGGACTTACGACAACATCAAAATACTAGGACAATCAAAATGTCTTGGTTAAAAGGGAAAGCATTCGGGAGATTGGGTTCTCAAATATGGATGATGGAATTTATGTAGGTGACGAGAAGGAAGATGAAACAGTTCCTAGTGAACATGTACAAAAGAAAAAGAGGAAATCCTCTTTTCCATATTGTTTTGTTTGTAAAACAATTTTGTTCTATATTATATTAGATTGAACCTGAAGTTGAAGAAGGTGAAACCACACAAAAGGTAAAAAAAACCCAAAGGGAAAATGTAGAGGCATTCCAAAGGGGACATGAAACATCTTAATCGATTAAGAAAAAATGAACAAGTAAACCAAAAGAGACAAAATTATATAAATTTTCCAAAGTTGTGGATGCCCTGGTTGAGTATTCTTGGGGTAATGGAGTAGAATATGCTATTCCTAAGGGATATGGACTCATCACCCTAAATAGAAGATACATGAGATTAATAAAAATCGGGGAAAGAATGGAGATTACGGTCATAGATGTTTATGCACACATGTTAAACAGAAGGAAAAGACAGGGGAAGACAATCAGACGCTTCTTCTTCACAACAACACTAGCAAGTGTTCCAATTGGTTCAAACATGGGAAGTGGTGATATAATTAACTTCATTGATGATACATTCTTCAAAACCCTACCTTACTTGCCTAAGAACTAAGAAAGAGAGTGATGGATACCCCTTGAAGTTGAAATAGTAAGTTTGATTTCCTGTTATGTTATTTAACTTTTCTCACATCTATTGAGGACACAAGTTATAGTTATAAATTATAACTGTCATAGTTATTACACTATTTCATTACTATTTTAAAATTATTCACTAACATCCGTTCAATGTGTGAAATATATAGTTTTACATTCCATTTTGTAGAAATGATCACTATTGGCTGATCACAGTTGACATGAAAGGGGGTAAACGGTAGTGTTTAAGCAGCCTAATTGTGGAAAGTTGTGTTATCCAGACCAATTATAAAACGATTGCATACGCTATTTTTGCATTTCTTGAACCACAGATGAGAGATGCATTTCCTCGTGATAAGATACCTATGTTTATGCCAAGTTTCGAGTGGGGCTCAGTTTCAGAACTAGAAAGTGACTGTCCTAACAGTTGTGGTGTCATCTTAGTGAGTATTATGGAACACTAGGAAGGCAGCATCGCAGTAAATTGGTTTAACAAATGGTCGACCGCCAAGTACGATGTTGCAAATCGGAAAAACATTGCTTCACAACTGATGAATCATCCAAATAACAAAGTTCTAGCATGGAACAAATCACAAGCAATGCATTTCCTTAGGAATTATAAATTTATTATTGTAATGTTTTTTTAATGAGAGTCTGGCAATATGAATGGTTTTTAATATGTGAAATAAAAGCAACATATCAAGTGTTATGTTCACAATAACACTTCGTCATGAATATAATAACCGTAAGTTTTATGAAAAATAGCTATTAATTTATATTAAAATCTAAATAATCCCTTCTTGAAAATTGCAAGACTAATAGCCGTAAGTTGTGACACTAATAGTCGTAAGCTATTACACTAATAGCTATTGCAAATTATATTTACAGTTGTCATCATTAACATTTATGTAGTTTATTAACATCTAAATAACTCCTAAAATACAAAGGTGTTCGAGCACCCCTAGCCAGGTCCCCATCGATCCAGTACAACAATTCCATCGAGAGAATATGTGATGTCCATCATCACTATTTTTTACTTAAACTTGAAAGGATAAACACAACATCATAAACATATTAAATGTAAATACTCTGTCATATAATTACAAGCACATTAGTTATTATACCGCGATAACATTAACATCATCATTACAACTTGAAATTGAATCAAAACCACTATGATTTGCCAATGAACTATCTATGGAATCAGAAACAAGAATTGATAGACTAGCAAGCAATTTGGTGAAGGAAATTGGTAGTTTTCAACTATCGATAATTGAATTATCCATTGAAGAAATTGAACAAAATTGAATAAAATAAGAAAATGAAGAACAAGAGAATTTAGGGTTTTTTTTGGTGTATTGAAACTCACAATTAGCGTGATTGTGAGGATTAAAAGGCATGTTGCCAAATTTGATTGAAAATTCCGTGATGTTTGGACTCAAAACGCGTTTGGGATTGCTTAAATCACGCAAAAATTGATCAAAAACCGAATCTTGAGCGGGAACAGGGGGATTTTAAAAGCAGATATAGTGTGGCATGCGTCTGTAGATAGCATACTGCTTGATGGCCACTAGATCTAAAAGGCGCAGATCCAATGGCCATCAAGCAGTGTTGAACATGCTGAAAATCCATAAAGTCATCACTATAGCTAAATGCCAAGACTTATCGTTTTAACTCGGAAGTGTTAAGTAAACTACGATAACATTGTTTGACTCCTTGTGCCATTCTTAATTTAAAATTAGAACAATTAGTTTGAAACAAACTGAAGAAAAATCGGGACACTTATTTTGTAATGGAGGAATTATTCTCTATCACCCTAACTTTGGATTACACGGTAAAGTAATAAAAAATAAAAAATAAAAAATAAAAAAAAGGTCATATAGAAAAAATTTGTCATATTACTAATTGCGTAGTATTAAGAGTCTCAAATTGAACTATTCTATTAAATCAGTTCAAGATTAAAATATAAAATACTGCAAAAAGCTTCTTATAAAGGGTAATGTCAATATTACTTTTTCTATTTTGATAATGTTCCCTTAATTGATCTAATTCTTTACCCAATTCTCATGAGTCATATATTATTTCCCTTATTAATTTACTATGTAATGTGTCAAATATTTAGGGTGGTTATTTTGCTAGGTGCAAATGTGATGGCAATAGGAAAATTAGGTCACTACGAGCGAGAGAATATGTGTATGTGGTGACGGTGGCTAGGAACACAATGCAGGAAAACTCTAGATCTCTTCTTCTTTTTTGGTATGGAAGACTTTAGAGCTTTTAACACATCTTCTAATAAATTCTTAGATTAATGATATTATAACATATCAAACAATATTGTGAATTTCATTTTGGTCCCCTGTAAATGGCTCGCAATGTCAAGTTTGTCCATCAAATTTCAGAAATGTCAACTGCGTTCCTAGAAATGACCCTTCCGTTCCAAAAAAGTCGTTCCGCCGTCTTTGTTAGCCTAGAGTTTGTCAACGACGAAAGGACTTTTTTGGAACGAGAATGCCATTTTTAGGGATGATGTTGACATTTCTGAAATTTTAGGGACTAACTGAAGGAACCCAAGAGGGGGGGGGGTGAATTGGGTTTCTAATAAATCTAGTAAACTATTTCCAAATTAACCAATGATAGTGCAAGTTTAACAAATGCTAAAGCAAAAACCCAATCAACAAGACAGGATTTAGAGTGGTTCGATTCACTTAGAATCTACATCCACTACCTTGAGCCGCACCCAAGGATTTCAACAAACTTCACTAAGAAGATGCCCACACAAAGTAGGACTTTACAATTGTGGCTAACTCACTAAGAGTTTTACAAACACAACCACAAACAAAAGCTCACTAAGAACTTGCCCACACTAAGTAGGTCTATTACAAAATTAACCCTATCACTAAGAAAGGGAATAAGATGGAATTCAATACAATGAAGTTCACTCTTCTAAGTGAAAGATATAATACCTTTGAAGTACAACAATTGTAGCTCTTGAACATAAGAAGCTCACTCTTTGTCTTGCTTTTATAAAATGCACTTGAATCATCTAGATCATTTGCAATGAAGTGTTTTTTTCTTTTGAGAGTGTTTTGGCTTGATAAGAAATCAATATAACTTTGTTGTGCAAGCCATGGAATGTTTCTCTAGCTTTGGAGTATTTATACATTTCAAATTTGGCTGAAAATCGAGTCTCCAACGGTCAAAAAACGGCTAGTAGAAACAGAATTCGGTTGACCGAAGCTCGAACTCGGTGCACCATGCTGAGGGTCGGTCGACCGACCCAGGGACCTCGGTCGACCGAGTGCTTCACAGTGTACTCCTTGTTTTGCTTCGGTTGATCCGAGGCAAAACTCGGTTGACCGACTTTCCGGACTTTCAAAGATGATTTTTAAACACTTGTTTTCAAGTCTAATGAAGTCTAAAAGGTTTTCCCAAAAGGTAACACATAAGAACACTTGGAAAACTTTTCTAAAAGACTTAACTATGAAATCAAAGGCTTTTTGTATAAGAGCACATGTAAAGATCATTTCGAAACTTAAGCCTTTTGAAAACGTGTTTATGAAAACATGTATGCAAGACTAGAGTGAAGAACTTATGTTCATTTGAGCATTGGTTAGAGCTTAATGATAAAGACCAATAAAGACAAAGCTAATCTAACCAACCTAAGTCTTCAATCTTCAATCTTGAAAGATAAGCCTTGAATAGTATGTCTTTGAATCTTGAACATGGCTTGATTGAAGTACTTAGAGCTTCCATATTGAGTTCCAATATTCTATCACATAGATGAAAACATTAGACACAAACATCAAGTGTTTGTCCATTATCAAAAACCGAGTTCGATCGCCCTTAGGGCTAACACTAACTTGACATTGCGAGCCATTTCTAGGGACGAAGTTGCCATTTAGGAAATTTGAGGGACGAACTTGATATTTCGAGACATTTACAGGGACCAAATGAAATTCACCCGAAACAATATGGTGAATTCAAGTTCATAATTCTTTTTTCACTCTGAACCAATTATGTTTCTATATATGAATAGATATCATTCGTGTATTAGATAATGTACTAGAAGATCAAGAGTTATAAACAAAATTAGAAAAGAGGGTGGAGTTATTGATTTTCTTTTATTATAAGTACATTATTACCCTTTGGAAAAACATGTGTGATGAAAGAGTTCAAAGAGGGACCAAAGTGAAAAATATACATATCTTGATGTATTAAAATGAAATAAACTGAGAAAAAAAATATATATCTTTTCTTTGTAAATCCTATACTTAATTGGGCTGGAGTTTTCCCGTTAGTGGAATACTTGTGATCTAAGCAACAAAACAACCGAAATCTAAACTGGTTAGGAAAGTAAAGAGAAAGAGGAAACCAATAGTTACTTCAAACTCATAAGGTATATTAAGTACTACAGTTGGGGTTTCCATAATATATCTTCTTCATCTTTTTAGTTTCACCTCCAAATTTCGTAATAGAAATAAAACACAGTTTGAGGAACATATAATAAAAAATGTCTTGGAAGATATTGAGTTTCCTTGGTGCGGGAAGCTATGACTCCGTCTTTTTGGCGGTTCCCACCAACGGCGGTCCAGTGGTGGCTTTGAAGACTACAAATTTTGAACACTCAGATTCTCTTTGTAGGTAGGCAATTTTTTTTTGCAAGAACTCCGAGGATGTTTGTATGTTATTCAAGGATTTCGTACCGACATGAGAATGGAGGACGGACGAATGATATATAATCTGGAGATGAAGTACGCATCCGGAGGAAGTCTCCTGAAGATGATTAAATATTTCAACGGTAACATGTTGGAACCCTTCGTAGCTTCCTTAAATTACATGTTATTGAAAGGTTTGTCCAAAATTCATAACAATGATAGATATTGAACCCACCAATATTTTGATTTTACCAAAAAGATGGAGTAGTATATTGAAAATTGCCGACTTTAGATCATCCAAGAAGATATGGGAGGCATCCAACAAGAACCGTTGCACGCACCACCAGAAGCTGTTCTAAGAGGTTTGAATGAAAAAACAGGAGATATATGGGATCTTGGATGCATTGTTGTGGAGATGATCACTAGAAAATAAATTTGGTGTTTTAGGGATTTTCAGGATCTAAGGTATCAAATTGTGTGTGACAAACCTAAAATTCCTGAAAATATATCGTAACATGCTAAAGATTTGCTTGAAATATGTCTAGATTGGAATCATTACCAGAGATGGTCCAATGAAATGCTATTGGATCATCCTTTTATTGTCAAGAATCTCAAGTCCAATTCAAGTATTTCTGGGAAGGGAATGTTTCTGCTCCTGGGAAGGTTGAAGATAGTCATCATCAGCAACAACAAGTTCATTATAAGCCATACAAATTGTTTCCAGTGTCAGGGAATCATACTAAGGTTTGTAGCCGACCTTTTATCCTTCCGGATGGAGCGTCTGGGAGAATTTATTAAGAGTGTATTTGGAAAACAACTAGTTTGTGAGAAGAAAAGCAGACTCAGGGAAATTCTTCCATCACCTTCTGCAATAAGATAGCAATCGTGTCTAGTGTTATTATTAATTGATTACCCAAATTTGTGAATTACTTCACTAGATATGGTTATATATTAAGTTTATACTATTTCTTTCTGTTACATTCATTAGTCTTTTGGACATTTCTCATTTTTTCTTTGTTTGAAACTTGTAATGCATCATACTCTTGCACAATGCAAATCTTAGACAAACTTTTACTAAGTTCTATGATTTTCAAATTGTTACATAAATCTCTGATTTGCAAAAGCCACACAACAAACCTGATAAGATAATATATATATATATATATATATATATATATATATATATATATATATATATATATATATGTCAATTGGTCTATTGAGTCATATTATTGGATCAGAGTCCCGGACTCACTAATAAAATTTTTGAGTCAAGTCTTACTCGTGTTGGGTCTGGACCATTCCAATTAAAGTTTAGACTCAATTATATTAGGTCTCAATGGGTCTTGGTTTACCCATAAACATATCCTAAAATCCATGTATCAATCATTGTCGGCTACTAACACACACACCAATGTGGCCCAATAAGAGAGTATTGTCGGAGATGTTATAGTGATGGAACAGAAGAAGAACATGAAATAGAAAAAATTAAAGAGTTATGTATTGTGGGTATTTTTTTTCACTTGGGCATGTTGAGTCCAGATGGGCATGTATATTTCTTTATGGACCCATTATTATTAGTTATCACAATTCTTGAGTCTAGACCCATCTGGGCATAAATATTTAGTCTTAGATTTGAATTGGGTATACTGGGCTTGGGTCTGAGTTTGAGTACGCAAGCCTAATTGACAGGCTTACATATATAATACACCCAAAAAAAACCCTGAAGGTTTTGAAACATAATAATCAACCCTTTCATGTACAGTAATACACTATACAAGTTCTTCTTCCTTTTGTTATCATCCCAACCCAATTCTGCATTTCCTTTATTTCCAGTTGCTTGTAACGACTCCAACAATCCTTTAGTACTTTATCCAATTGCTTCCCCAGTAAAGACACATAATTTTTGTTAAAGAAAAGTTTAAATTTATTTGTGCTCAATTCATCTTGGAAATCAAGTTTAGATTTGCAATCTTATTGACAAAACTATGACTAATTGAAAGCATAATCATCTACACACGGCTCAATGAGCTGCTGAGCATAATCATCGTTCACGTGACTTGATTTGAGTGTGCATTTGACTTTGCATTAAACATTGCTTCATGAAAACCATCTAGAATTGACTTAAGCAAGGGATTTCTCATCAAAAAAATTATAATCAATCTCATGATTAACTGATGCTACACTCTCACTATCACCATTACTTTCAAAGTTTTCACCGTCGTTATAGGAATATTTCTTGCTGCTATCAAGACTTAGTGAGACTGGATTATGGGGCGCAAGAAGCCCCAATGGAATTTCAAAGGAGGCAATGTGTGTGAACCACCAGAAATAGAGGCTAAATGATATCTTGAAATTGGGTATTTGTGCTCAAACTTCTCACTCAATGGTGATTGCAATTGACATTGTTCTACATTCGATCCCTGCATATCATCTTCCGAGTTTAACAAATGCTACTCCAGAATACATAATCACCAAGAGTTAATACATGTCTTAATTTTTGCGGAAAAAAACTAGGTTTTTGAGGATTCTCTAGAACTATTATTATCCAAATAAAAACTTAATTGTACCATTAAAAAACATTCTTGAAATACACTTTCAGACTAATCCTATGTTACATTCATTACAAGTCCAAATTTTCAATTCCTTACAAAACAGAGTATGTAAATTGAACATAATTGCAACCCACCAAAATTAATCAATGAATTTAAGAACCCAGTAGCCAAGATGCTTAATTTTGTTTAAAATTGCAAGGGAATAGCATTTGGGTAAACAATTTAGTACATGCTTGATCCAGTTGATTGCAGATTCATCCAAGCCCTCAGTAAACATTTTAGCACTTCAGATACTGCTATTTTCTCTCTCTTTCAAACAGGTAGAGACAAAGAAAACAGAGAGAATATAGATTTTCGAGGTGGGCTATCTTCAATAATGTTGTAGTAATCAATAGTTCGTTTAGGTGGTGATTAATGTAAGAAGAAGAGAGACAAAAGAATGGAGCGTTTTGGTGATACTAACGGCTAGTTTTGAAAACTGTGGCGCAGTAACTTCTTTTAGGTTAATTATATTTTCCTCCTTCATGTTTGTAAAAACTACAAAATCAACTTTGATGTTTGACCAAACTACGTCTTCCCCTTTAATCAAGCAAATGTTTAATATATTCATCCTTATTCTTTCCATAACATTTTTGTTTATTAAAAAAAAAAAAAGGGCTTTATTCATGGCTGGGATTAAAGACCAGCAAACATGTGATGTCCCCACTCACGGATTCAAACACAAAACTCAAGAAAATGACCTATTGGCATCTAAGTGGCCGAAGCCCCAAACATATTCAAAGCAGCAAGTGAATATATGTATATAATATCAAATTAAAACAAGATCTCCTTACATATATCACCAATTCACTGAACTAAAGCTGCTAATTCAACTAAGAAATTAATTACAGTTGTTGTGAATTAACTGAAATAGTAACTAAGTATGGAAAATAGAAAGCAAACTCTTAGCTAGCTGTTATATCCACTCCAAACCAGTTTGAGCATCAATCTGAGATGGCAATGCAACACGGCTGCTCAACCACCAAGAATAGATATAGAAATATGATGGATTTGGGGAAAGAAAATGATAAGAATGAAGGAAACTCACAAGGAAGGGGCACTGCAAGAAAACAGTTAAATAGCGACTGCCGTTACCGTCGGCATTCGGTCGCTATTCAAGTTTACCGACCGAATAACGTTGTCGTGTATTTATCGTCGCTAAGTCATATACAGACCGATTACCGACTGTTATTAGAGCGACCGATTATTCCGTCGCTATATTACGACGGATAGGCGACCGACTAGAATACTTGGTTGACTTTTTTAACATTGACTTATACCGACCGACGACCGACTACCGACGGCCGACAGAATAAGTACCGACCAAATTAGACGACAGAATATCAATAGAATGGGACGACTGAATATCGATGGTAATAACGCGACCGATATTATTCGGTCTCTATATTGCGACGAAATGGCGACCGTACAGAATACTTGGTTGACTTATTGACATTGACTTATACCGACCGATGGCCGACGGAAATACACCGACAGAATACCGACTAGATATTCCGTCGGTAAAATGTGACGGAATAGCCACCGACTAGATATTCCGTCGCTAACTTGTTTTGAATTTAAAAAAAATAAATCTAACATATAATTAAATCCCTATATAAAAAACTGCAATAAGAAACAGAAAATCCAAAACAGCAATACAAATCAAAAAAAATATCCAAAAAATCTCAAATAACAAACATAATCAATACAACCCACAAATAACATTACATAACCAATGATCTCACTAAAACCACAAGTTTACACATCTTATTTACATTACAACAATCAAAGAATACAATTCTTATTTACATTACAACAATCAAAGCCTACAATTCTTATTTAAATTACAACAATCAAAGAATGCACTTCTAATTTACATTACAACAAGCAAAGTGTGCACTTGTTATTTAGATTACAACACAACCAAAGTTTACACTTCTCTAATACTCTTTTCGTCTATGAGTTTAAACTCGAAAATTCAAGAATAAAATTAACATTTCAAATACGTCAATTAATTTATGGTCATAAAGTACTAAAAATAACACAACAAATATTACTCATCTTCAATATGTGGAAGTAAAAAAAGCTAGTTGTGAAGCGTGAAAAAGATTAATAATACGAGAAATAAAGGTTACAATAAAAGAAGAGTGAAAAATTAATACTTGTATTTTTGCTATTCATAATCATCCTCCGACATGAATTCATCCTTTTCTTCAGAATTGTCATCACCCGACATCATTTCATCCTCATCATCATCTTCATCAACACGACTCGTATCGGTCACAAGGACAACTTCAATTTCCCCTAACCGGTGTGTAAGTTGACCAATTTCAGTAATTGTTGGATCAATGCGTCTGGTCTCCTCCTCGCGTACTTCCTCCGTATATGGTACCAGAACACCAGGAACGTCAAATAGACGTTGTTTGGAACGACAAACAGCTAACCAATCAGCCTAGATGTTGTCTTACTACCCGAATAAGGTGTGTAGTAGACTTGCTGACATTGGGAAGCAAATACAAAGGGATCGTAACCCTGGTACGTTCTTTTCCTATGGATTTCTACAAGTTTATATTGAGGATGCACCCTAAGACCTCGATTTGGAGTAGAATCAAACCAGTCGCATTTGAAAAGAATTATTTTTTGGTGAGGTACTCCAGCAAGTTCAACTTCAATGACCTGCTTTAACTCTCCGTAATAATCTCCTTTAACCCATAACCCGCTGTTTGTCGTTCCTTTTCCTTCGCTGTGGATTTTTGTGTGAAATATATAACCGTTAACAACGTAACCGGTGTATGACATCACTCTCCTTGACGGGCCCCATGACAGATTTTTCAACAACATTTCAGTGTGTTGCGGAAGGCTACGTATCTGTTTAGAACAACAAAAGTTAAATTAATTTAGTTTAGGCATTTTTAAGACAACTACATTTCTACACATTACAAAACTTACATGAGTTCCAAACCATTTGGAAAAATCATTATAAACCCGGCTTTGAAGTTCTTCATCCGTTATATGCGGTGTTTGGTCATTTACTTCACTGACAAATTTCCTGAGTTACAAATTAATGACCATATTATTATTTGCCTACTTTGAATTATATAATAAAAATGAAGCAATAGATAGGTTTACTTATCGAAGATATGGTTCGACCCTCTTCACAATTCATCAAGATATATTTCATGGCCGTTTTATAATCTTTATCGATAATAAAATATTTTCTTTTTTTTCCAAATGATCTTCCCGTAAGTTGCAAATTGATAATAATTCGAGTTCGAGTTCACTTGTCTCGTCATCTCCATCATTTCGCCCAACGGTTGTAACTTTCGCTTTTCACGTGGGGTTCAAATAATAGCTAAAGAATATAGCAGCTTCTTCAACCAAGTATGCATTGCAAATTGACCCCTCAACTCGGCCTTGTTTTTTTATCTTCTTTTTTAAGATGGTACAGATATCTAATTAAAGCATAAATAGTTAATCACATTGTAAATACGTACATAAAAAAATTAAAATGAAATTGAGATAACTTAAGACATTGGTTGTTACCTCTCGAACGGGTACATCCACTCTAAACCGTACCGGGCCACCAACCTCAGCTTCGTACGGAAGGTGAACCTGCAAGTGTTCCATCACATCAAAAAGTCCCGAGGAAATATTCGCTCTAACTTGCACAATAAAATAGCAATAGTGTCCTCCAATTCTTGCATATGTGCCACACTCAACTTTGGGGAACACAAATCTCTATAGAACAGTACTAAGTTCAGCCAGGGTCCCCAAACACTTGTCGGTAGTACTTCTCCAAGTGCTATAGGGGATAAGTCGCTCCATGAATACATGAGAATCGTGAATCTTCATTCCGGACATTTTCGAGTCTTTCATATCAACGTATCGCGCGAAATTTGATGCATATCCATCCCGGGAGCCTTAATTCTTTAACCCACCGCAAAACCATCTCTTTTTGTGCCTTGGTAAGAGTGAAACATGCCTTCGGTTTCGTTGCTTTTACCTCGGCCATCGTGTTTAATATTCAATTCAGGGCCGATTGCAATATCTTTCAACATCCGCTCTAGCCTTAACATTGTCCTTAGTTTTACCTTTCACGTCCAACACGGTGTTAAAGACGTTATCAAACACATTTTTTTTCATTATGCATGACATCAATGTTGTGTCTTATCAGAAGTGTCCGCCAATAAGGTAAGTCCCAAAATATGCTACGTTTGGCCCAACTGTGATATCGACCTCTGCCTTGCTCTTTACCAATCTCTTTAGCTATATCGGTTTTTGGATAATCTCTAACTCTAAACCACATTTCATCACCAGGCATGCGAGATGGCGGGTCTGCTCTCTCATGTCGCCGGTCCTTTCGGAATCCTTTTGCATCTCTTCTAAATGGATGATCAGGTGACAAGAAGCATCTGTGGCAATCGAACCACGATTGTTTCCCGCTAGCATGCAAATGGAACGCTTGTGTTTCCTCCATACAATATGGACAAGCGTGAATGCCAGCTGTACTCCATCCACTCAACATTCTATATGCTGGGAAATCACTAATTGTCCAAAGTAATGAAGCTCTCAGTTTAAAATTTTTCTTTTTAGAGATGTCATAAGTTTCTGCACCTTCACCCCACAGCTGATTCAATTCATCGATGAGTGGCTACAAGTACACATCAATCTTGTGTTTTGGATTTTGGGGTCCAGGTACAATGATAGTTAAGAACATTACATTGTTCTTCATACACATCCAAGGGGGAGATTATAAGGAGTTAGAATAACTGGCCAAGAAGAATATTGCTTCCCTGACATGCCGAAAGGTGCAAAACCATCTGTACATAACCCAAGCTTTACATTTCGAGGTTCCGCTGCAAATTCAGTGTGTGTTCTATCAAAATGTTGCCAAGCTTCCCCATCCATTGGGTGATTCATTATTCCTTCTTCTCTCTCACTGTGTGAGTGTCATGTCATGTGTTTTGCAGTTTTCTCAGATGCATACAATCTTTGCAATCTCGGAATAATTGGAAAATAATACATCTTTTTGCAAGCAATCTCTTTTTGTCGTGTATTTTTTGATTTCTTTTTCTTAATATACCTAGCATGACCACAAAACTTGCATTCTCTATTCTCAACATCATCTTTCCAGTACAACATTCAACCGTTAAAACAAACATCTATCTTTTGCACTGGTAATCCAAGACTTTTAACCAATTTCTTCATTTGGTAAAAGTCGTCTAATGCATTATTTTGAGGAGGAAGCGCCTCTTTCATCAATTGCGCAAATTTATCTATAGTAGTTTCAGATAAGTTGTCTTCGGACTTAATACTCAACATTCTAGCAGTCATTGATAGCTGTGAATGGTTTGTACAACCTCCGTACAGTGGGCTATCAACAGCCTTCAACATGTCATAGAACATTTGTGCCTGTGGATTGGGGGGTTCTTCAACATCCCTATTTTTCGGCTTATTAAAACTAGGTCCGGCAGCATAAAAAACCATCTCTCGATAATTGTTTCCAGTCGTATGTCTTCTAGAATTATCCACATCATGAGAGGTTTCATTAATAAACGGAATTTGAGGCATTGGAAAGAATGCCTCACCGTGACATGTCCAATTATAATAATTAGACACAAATCCGTTCATAACAAGATGATACTTGACCATATCAGGTACATGAAAATCCTTATTTCTACAACCCGCACAAGGACACCTAATCCCATCATTTTGTACATTAGCAGACATACTAATAGCGAAATTGACAAATTGTTTCACTCCCACTATAAATTCCGGACTATGACGGGATCCACCATTAGATGTTGAATCCATATACATCCAACTACGGTCCTCCATTATAAACACAATATCTGCATATATCAAGTCTTCATAAGTAAATGCATAGAACCTTATGTTTGATGATTTCGAACTTTTTTATGTACTATGTTATTAATGGCATCTTATCTTAATTTTTGTCAAGGTTTACAATGATAAACAATAATGTCAACGTTAAAGTGTAATAAACACCAACAAGTTTATATAAAGTAAAGAAACATTGGTCCATCATAAATCAAATATATATTGTAAGTATATTTTCATAATCATTTATGGACATAAACAAATTTAATCTTTAATTTCGGAAAAAGAAGAAGAAGAAGAAATGTCAAGGTTAAAGTGTAAGAAACACCAACAAGTTTATTCCATGTAAAGAAACCTTGGTCCATCATAAATCAAGTATATTGTAAACATATTTTCATAATCATTTATGGAAGAAAAAATAAATTTAATCTTTAATGTGGGAAAAAAAAACAGAAGAAGAAGAAGAAAATGAGCACCTAATTCAGAGTGGTGGTGGTGGAGCACCTAAAGCCGACCGGTAGTGGAGGACCGTCGGAGTTCCGGTGGAGCCGGTGAGGGGGATGTGGAGGCAATGAGGGAGGAGGGTTTCGTAAGTTTACAAGTGAGTTACTTTTATTGGGTATTCTGTTTTACAGGAATTTTCAAAACAGAACTGTGTCGTTTCATCTTAAATCGTGGAGACCGATTACCGACCGTCTTCAATCGTGGCGACCGATCACCGACCGTATTAAACCGATGCGATCGATTACCGACCGAATACAGATTACGGTCGGCATTCGGTCGGGAAGCAAAAGAAAAAGCAATTCAACTAGTAGATCATTAAGTGATAGAGTTAAAATTTTAGTAATTGAATTTCAATAAACAAATAATTACTAAGAATTTCGTATTAGTTTGTACTCGCATGCTTGACGATGTAAGTGGCCCGGTTTATTAATTTTTTAAGCCGGAGCGACCGAATGCCGACCGTATATGCGATATCGATCAGCATTCGGTCGCCTTGTTTAAACGTGGGCGACCGAATGCCGACCAATATTGCATCTACGGTCGGTATTCGGTCGGCCCATTTTCCCGACATTTTCCCGCTTTGCCGGGTTTTTTTTATAGAAACATTATTGACGGCTTTTAATTACTATTACTAATTCACACACACACACACACACACACATATATATATAAACACACACATTAATCATAAAACTTGTTTAGACACGGAGCATGACAATTCAACTAGTGGATCATTAAGTGCCCCGGTTTATTAATTTTTTAATCCAGAGCGACCGAATGCCGACCGTATATGCAAAGGGCGACCGAATACCGACGGAAACTGAGATAGTGGTCGCTAAACCCTAACCCTATACCCTAAGATGGTCGCTATTCCGTCGCCTATAACAATATTCCAGAGTTAGAAATTTTAAAAACAGTATACACCCTGCCACAAGTCATAAGCATATAAATAACATACAAGTCAATATTCCAGCAGAAAACTTAACTAGATCACCATTACGCAAATACCATAAGCATACAATAGTGATAATAACAACCATAGTTCAACATTAAACCAAAAAAACATAACAAAAGTCGAATAATATTCCAAAAAGCCTACAATATCTATTGACGGCCCAATACATCATCTACAAACTAAGTGGATCATCGTCATAATCGAATCTAACTCATCGTTATCTAAGTTGCTCAATCTAGCTTCTAGCTCAGCTGGACTTAATATAGCGTCCCTATTTGAAAACATCTCAAATAAGGTACTAGCTAATGCCTTATTTTTCTTCTTTTCTCTCCGCGCATATTCTCTCTCTTTGTCTTCAAATTTCTTCTTCCATTCTTCGTTCAGTTCTGTTATTTTGTGTTACATTTCTAAGTGGGATACCGACTGACTACCTCCCTCCCCTAATTTCCTTAACCACATCGGAGAAGGAACCGAGTCCTTGAACTCGTCCCTTTTTAGCCCTCCAACCGCCTCTGCGAGAGCACAACTCGAGTTGGCAAATCGGGTGGTGGCTGGCCTGCTTGAGTAGCTTGGGTTGCGGCATTGTCATAAACAGAATGGAACACTCCCTGTTAAAATAATGTAAGGTTATTGATAAATGCAAGTAAATAACTAATATAAAAAAATGGAACCAGTTTTGAAATACTTACCGATAGGTGTCTAGAATCGTCATCAACATATTCCCCTTTCTTCGAGTTGGTATGGTGTTGATGACACCAATCATAGCTATCCGTGAATGGGATTCAATGTCCCGCCTCCTTTTCCTGTTTATAAAATGTATTAAAACATTAAATACGTAAATAAAAACACAAAATTTTAATGAATTTTAAATTTTTTACAATTACCAGTCTCTGATGATGCTCAATGTGGCTAAGGGAACCACCCGTATGCTTCATTGGGCCTTTGCCGCCCCTCCCCTCCTTCCGTTTGATTGCTGCCTGTTTAGACTTGGCTTGAAATTTCGGAGTTGCCCAATACGTTTTCAGTCTGTCCCAATTAGTGTCCGAAACCCATTTGGGCTTCTTATCCTTTTTCTGATGGTCACTCATGATACCGCTGAGTCTCCTCTTAAGTATCGTGCTCCAACCTCTCTTGACCCCCTCCTCATGCTCAGGAGCCCATCGATAACTTTTCTGTTTTTTGAAATAATGTTAGATAATTAAAATTGATAGACTTGTAAATTCATTACAATTGATACACTTACCGTAAACTCTTCCCACCATATATTTTCTTCGTCCATGGGAACATCCTTTAGGGTGCTATATGCTCCCTTGAAACGGCACTGGAATATACCGGTAATGGCGGCGGCGCAGCTAGAGCTTAATCTAAAACTATAATAGCAGCGAAAAAATTCAATTAGAGATTATAATGATTAAAATAATTATAATTAACTTGATTTATAAAGGACATAAGTTTGAAATTAACTTACGTGCCACAAGTCGAGTCTGCAGGGAGAGTCCGAGTATCTACTGCAATCGGCGCTCCTCCGATATTTGGATCGGTCCCCGTCTCGGGACATCAGATCGGGTGAGTCGCCGAGCCTCCAACAGAGCGTAGACTCGGTGGGCAGGCTTTGCCGCGGGAGAATCCCGAGAGACGTGCACACCCGACAGATCGTGGACGGATGTGTCATACGGACACGAGGGCGAGATGCATTGCCGATCATGAGCTCGGATGATGAACGTGTATGGGAGGTAGGGGGTGTAGCAGACACTGAGTCTCGACTAAATGGTAAGCACGCTCGTATAGTTTTCTTTGGAGGCATCTCCGAATTATAAATTAAGCTGAATTAAGTAGTAGCAAATTACCGATCGTTTTAATTTTAGCTGGATAAATATATATCATGAAGCATAAAATTGAAAGACAAAAAACTTGCAATGGGTTTATGGGACATCAAGATATAGTACATCTTTTTTGTTCTACACGTATCTAACGAAATCTCAATCGTCATATACTGAAGTTAACGGATACTAGTTTTTCAAGCGGGAATAACGGTTGTTCTTCTTTTTGAAAATACATATTCTCAAGCAGAATATAGCCTTATGCACTGAGTGTCAAGCATAATAAATTTAGTATTCATAGTATATTTTACTCAATTTAGATGATAAATATATAGGTGACTCATACACAAAAAAATAAAAAGAAGCAATAAGAGTAACATGTTGATCCTACAAGTGTTTTTACCGTCATTGAAATTAACATGTTGATCCTACAAGTGTTTTTCACCGTCATTGACCCCAAATAACATAAATGCAACCAAAGTGGTCCCATTATCGCTACGTCCTCAACCTATGCCGTAGTTATAATCAGAAGATAGAAAGTTTATGCCACGTAGTAAGTTTATAGGTTCTAAATGGTCCGACTAATTTAGCTAGGATACTCTAGTAGATGGCAAGAATTAAGAAAAAATAGCTTAACCATAAAAGATATGTCACAGTAATAATAGTTATTCTTTCTCACTCATACTAAGCAGAGATTTCAGCATTACCATCTGAACATAATAATTAAAAAACAGAGACCAAAACCTCAAGAGAATCAATAAGAAACATAACCAGACAACAAAAGCTCCTAAACACTTATCCAAATTATTATTGCATCTAAAAAAGCAGCCATGGAACACCTATCCAAATTATTATTGCTTGTCATTTTTACTGCATTCCTCATACTTCACAATACAGATTATAGTTTCAAAGGAGGAAAAACATTGCATTTAAAGTATACTAAAGCAATGAGAGATTGGTGATACCACATTTTTCCATTTCCAAATGGGCATGGATAAGTTATTTTAAAATCAAACCTTTTATACCAAGATTAAACTAATGCAACAATCTGAAAATAATTCAACATTTTTCTTTTTTCTTTCAAATTCGCCCCTGTAACATTTTTTTTAAAGAACAGTGAATTTTTATTTCTGAGCCTGAAGCAAAATTACATATCGTCAGTCTATCTCTTGATGTCTTAGCTGTGTCTTTGAGTTCTAAAGTAGCAAATTTGGTGCTGCAAAATAAGAGAAACAAAAAGGAAATGTTACATGTCATTTCTGAAAAATTGATAGCTAATCAACCAGTAGAGTTAACATGTTTTCTTTAATCCATTTAGCACTCAGAAAACAACACACCTAACTGATTCCATGGCTTCTACATTTTTAAAAAGGAAAAAAGAAATTTGACAAAAAAGGAATATTACCCTCAACAGAAGCCAGTTGATCGTTGAGGCCGCCGATTGGGAATTTGAAAGGGGTGGTGGCGGGCTGGCAATTTGGCGGCGGAGGTGGCCTTGGTGGTGGACAACTACTTCAAAATGAGGACGGACTTAGTGGCCGGAGATGGCGACGATTAAAGTTTTTGGGGACAGTGGTGGCCGGAGATGGTGACGGGCAACAGAGAATGAGGAGGGGGGATTTCGAAAGAGGGATTTTTTTGGCTAAGTTTCTGTAAATTAGGGGTTTGCTTTTGGGGGAATAAAACTTAACGATTTAGGGGAGACACAAACAATCAAAACGACGTCATTTAGTGTATTCGGTAGTTAACGAACGTTCCGTCGGTATTCGGTCGTGAACGGTGTCGTTTGGTGTCCTTCATTTATTACTATATAAATATAACTGTTATGTATTCTGTCGGTATTCGGTCGGTCTATTCCGTCGTTATCATTTCCGTCGGTAGACGGTCGTTAAATTCAGTAAGTATTCGGTAGTTAACGTTCACAAAAGCGATGTCGTTTTGTGTCCTTCATTTATTACTATATAAATATACACCGTTATTTTTTTTCGATGGTATTCGGCCGCTTTTATTCAGCTCGGTATTCCGTCGTTATATTTACCGTCTCGTATGCCGTCGTTATATGTCGTCGGTATTCGGTCGTTAGTTGTGACAAAAACGACGTCATTTCAATTTAGCCAACGAGACCGCTATGGCCGACGTAGTGGCAACGGAATAATGACCGTTAATATTTCGGTTTCCATTCGGTCGTTATTCAGTCGTTCATGTTGTGACCCAAAATTTCAGTGGCTAAATACGGTCGCTATTTAACTATTTTCTTGTAGTGGGGATTTGGGCAGTAGCCCTGCTTTTGCAAGCACAAAACTCTCAATTTCTGACTGACCTTCATGCTTGGCTACTCATTTCTATTTATAGCTAGGGTACTTTTCTTGAAATGGAATCCAGTCCCTCCAACTCACCTCTTTCTGACAAGGCTCAAGGATCAACAGTGATCCTCGAAGATACTTCAACAGCCAATCAAAATGCAGCAGCAAAAAGGTGATGAGCAATTTCCCCCTTCTGAACTTCGAGCAAGAATAATGATGATGGAAGACGAAACGACGCCGTTTAGAGGCTTATGTAGCTAATAAATAAGATGACAACATTTTATATCAAAACGGTGTTGTTTAATACTAATTTTCCCAATTTGTATTCAGCTCTAATGCTTAGGCTGGTTTTCCCTCATTTTCCACATATTAATGTTCTTCTCTCACACTTAGCAGTCGTGACAATACTCCTCTACTAAAATAAGCCTTGTCCTCAAGGCTTGAAGTGAAAATGACACCCCCTCATAGTTTGATGTTGAAGTCTTTCATGTAACACTTTTCCTCCCAGATCAAAGACATATATGATGTCATCTCTCTATAAAAGGGAAAAATCATCATCATAGGCAGCACCAAGCTCATGGACACTATTGTTTTCAAAAGATATTTTTATAGAACTTCCAAGATTCAATGTAGCCCACTCATTCTTATTATTCATTCATGGTATTCCAGCAACATTGTGATCAGGCCTCACTACTGGTAGTAGCATATTCATTACTAGCATTTTTTGTTGCAACTCCTCCTAAAGAGTTCTGTAGCATATAAGTGAGCTTTGAGTTCCTATAGGGAATATGGTCGCCAGACTCGTAGGTTGAGGCACGAGCAACATTTGTTCTTTGAGACGTGATCTTAATTTCTCCAAGGGCACTTATCTCAGCTGCTTTGGTTTCTTCAGCTTCTTCTAACGTGACTTTGAGCTTTTCTTCTGCTGCTTCTAGCAATGTTCTGGTAGCTTCAGCTTCTTTCTTCAACTCCTCAACCTGTTTCTTCATCTCTTTTGCTTCATGTTCCGCAGTTTGACTTTCTGTTGAAAGCTGCTGGAGGGTGGAGGACACTTCGTCAGATGTTCCTCGTGTTTTAGACTCTTCTGCGAGGGTGGCTTCAAGCTCGGACTTGGTTTTCCAAAGCTTGAAATGCAGATTCCCAACAAATTATTCTGGCTCTGCTTTTTTCAACTTCAACTCAGAACGCTCTTTCTTCATATTCTCACGCTTCAGCTTATGTGTCTCCACCCAGCCCCGGAGCGAGCTCTTCTCTTCCACTAATTTTGTTAGAGATTCTTTTGCACCATCCAGCTCTATGGTAAAAGTTTTTCACAAAATCGATATCCAAAGTCTTTGCATTTTCCATCTATTTTCTCAAAATTTCAACTTTAGGCATAGTTTCAGCCAACTTTTTCTCTAGATTCTGAGTGGCTTCAAGATCAATTTATTTCTTCAAGCAATCAATTTCTTTGCAGAATCTTCGAGTCTAGCTTTATAAGACTGCTTCAGGACATCATTTTTAGCATATACCTTTGATTCCTCTTCCTTTGTCTGTACATTTGCAAGCTTTACCTGCTCAATTGACTCCTTTTAAGAAGAGATTTCTTTGGAGAGCTCATATTCTTTCTACATAAAAACTTTGCCATCCAACTCGGCTTCTGATGTCCGCTTGATTGCTGTAGCCTTTGCTTCTTCATAAAACCCATCAATACGGTTTATTGAAAAACACTCATGGTTTCCTCATAACTAGAAAAAGTTTTTAGGATATTTTATTTTGTAAGCAAGGAGGAGGCATATTGTCTCTAAGCTCTGTTTGCCACGATCCACATAATCACCCAAAAACAAGTAATTTGCTTGGGGAGGAAATCCACCATACTCAAAAAGCCTTAAAATATTGACCATGAATATCTTTTTCCGCATAGAAGAACATCTGAGTGGCAACATCTCTTAGCCCACTAAGCTAGGCCGAAACGGGGCAATCAAATGCTCTTAATGTAGGTGTAAATAAACTTGCATATTTCTAAATCTTGTCTATTCTACTTTCCACCAACTTTAAACAAGAAGAAGCATACAAGAACTGATTATGCATGCCATAAAGGGTCCTTGGTGAGACATGGGCTATATACATCCCATTTTTAACATGAAAACACTGCCAATTAAGATACCAATAGAACCAGGAACTGGATAATCCTTGAAAGATCTGTAACGCTCTTCGTGGTCTCAAATCATTTCCATTCATTGGCTTGGAAGCAAACTCAGAACTCTTCAAGAAACTATCCTCTGCGCCCTCCCACATAAACAAAACATTTTTCACAAAAAGAGGATTTTGCAATGGTTTCTTAGGACATGTGTGGTTAAGATTGAGTTTATCCCCATATTTAGAACATTACTCCTTATCTATCCTTATGTGATACTTAGAAGAACTTAGCTCCTTCACAACAACAATTTCCTTTGAGACATTTTTATGAAAGTACTCCAATGATTTAGGTGTCGAGACTGTAACGTGCCTAGCTTCATCCTTCAACCCCTTTATTAATACAAGATCGTAATATTCCATATCCATACGAAGCATTTTAGTCATCACCACATATTTAAACTCCTCACACTTATCTATGTAATCTCTCAACTCCCTTTTTTTTTCTAAGTCTACTAATTTCATCATTTAACTGCCTCTTCTCAAATTCCCCAAACGGAAGCTGCAAATTGCTCCCAATTTTTGTTAGGGTGAGTGATTATGTATCCTCTACTCCAAGTGTATGCCCTATTCCTGAAGAGGAATATGGATAGGGTAATTTTCTCATCTTCTTCCATATGGTGCAGCTGAAAATAACCTATGCATCTTCCCTTCCATTCTCTGACACCAGTTACCACAAAAATAGGTAAGTCTAACTGACTGGCTTGATAGTCAATCAATCCCTCTCTTATGATATCCGTAGTTGTCCCTTTGTTCCCGAATTCTATGGCTACAAGAGAGCTCTGGTGAGTATTAAATCCATTATCCAAACTAGATTGTCCCCTCTCTTTCTTACCTTTTCTTTTCTCAATACTTTTCCTCTCACTAATTGAAGCATTCAGAAAAAGTTATACCGGTTGTTAGAGATGCAATCTGCCCTATCAGCCATTCCATTTGTTTATGTAAATTCTCATGTCCTTTAATCATGGTTTCTAGTAAGTGTTTTTGTTCCTGTTGTTCCAAAAAAATCTGGTCAGTAGCTCTCCTTCGAGCATCAAGGAGACCATGGATTACTTTCCTAATTTCTTCCAATTTATCACTATTTCATTATCCGAGTTTCTTTTGAACCCTCCTTATTTGATTTTTTCCTAGTATTAGTCATAACTCCCACATACAAGAGAATCAAGTGCTCTGATACCATTTGTGATGTCCCCACTCATAGATTCACACACAAAACTCAAGCAAACGACTTATTGGCATCTAAGTGCCCGAAGCCCCAAACAGATTCAAAGCAGCAAGTGAATATATGTATATAATATAAAATGAAAAAAATGTCTCCTTACATATATCACCAATTCACTGAACTAATGCTGCTAATTCCACAAAGAAACTAATTATAGTTGTTGTGAATTAACTAAAACAAGAACTAAGTATGGAAAATAGAAAGCAAAATCTTAGCTTGTCTGCAATCTCCACTATGCACTCGGTTTGAGCATCAATCCGAGATGGCAATGCAACACGACTCACTCAATCACCAAGAATAGATATAGAAATATGATGGGTTTGGGGAGAGAAAGTGATAAGAATGAAGGAAACTCACAAGGAAGGGGATTTGGGCAATAGCCCGGCTTTTGCAAGCACAAAACTCTCAATTTCTGGCTGACCTTCATGCTTGGTTGGCCCTCTCTATTTATAGCTAGGGTTCTTTGATTGAAATAGAATCCAGTCCCTCCAACTCACCCCTTTCTAACAAGGCTCAAGGATCAACAGTGATCCTCGAAGATACTTCAACAGCCAATCAAAATGCAGCAACAAAAAGGCGAATAGAAGTTTTCCCCTACTGAACTTCGAGCAAGAATAATGATGATGGAAGAAGAAACGACGCCGTTTAGAGGTTTATGTAGCTAATAAGTAGGATGACACCATTTTATATCAAAACGGTGATGTTTAATACTAATTTCCCCAATTTCTATTAAGCCCTAATTCTTAGGCTAATTTTCCCTTCTTTTCCATATATGAATGTTCTTCTCTCACACTTAGCAGTCGTGACAAAATAGTGCAAAATCACAAGATTTCGAAAGTAATTAATGAGAGTTTCTTAGGGTTGGAATCCCTTGACGATCTAAATTAATAAGGCCCCGTGCCTCTAGAGGCAATGACGCAAATTGTGAAAAAATAAAGTCCTTATTTGTATCGCATCCAATGTTAGCGAGCAAGTTCGCACGACCTTGTTTGTTTCTCTGAAAATGTGAATCGCCTTTACGCCCTTTAAGTAACTGCATTGCTGGATTGAAACATTCATTTAACGCCCAAGAAAGTACATGACCTTTTGAAATTGAACTCGCTAAAAGTCGAGAATCGACCTGAAAAGATCAATTTGCACTCCTATAAATGTTGCAAGCTTAAGTTCATGCGTTAGTGCAAAATTTATGCTCTAGTGTTGGTGGCTCTATCACCAATATACGCAGCAAAACCAACAAGAAAATGCCCAGTACCATGCCTGAGGATGCCCCCAACTTCCGCGATCCCGTGATTGCCTGTAGCAGCGCCATCGATGTTTTGGATCACTGTGGCTGGAGATATAGATCTTACAACCTTCACCTTGTGCACGTCTAGACTTTGATGTCCATGATACAATGTGATGTGATGTACTTTACAAAGCGAGTCCACAAAGTAATTAAATTCAAGAGTGACTCGAGAGATACTCGTTGTTTGACCATCAAAGAAAAAACTCGCATATGACCTTCCAAAGTTGCCAACGAATGTAACTTGACAATAGCACACGTGATAATCTCTCCTTTCCGATCCCGCCATCCACCATGATTTTAACATCACTTGAGACGATCTATGTCCGCGATAAGGAGTAGTAAAGCCCACTTTTGATGCAGAGCATGAAGCCAAAGGTGGTGTGCCAACTAACAATCTATAAACATATGCATATATGAATCACAACCCCTTTTGCATGAACATCGACTCACCGTATTAAACCCCTGCTTCCATAGCACTTCTTCTAAAGGCAGGAACTTATTGAGAATTTTCCATAAGAAGATGGACAATGATAGAGGAAGTTCCTTGGTCCATGCACACGATCGAGATAAAAGAAAACTCTATTCAACTCGACTAAGGCAATTGCCGATCTCAGCAGTAAACACCCCCTGTTTGCTCCGGGAAGCCACACCCATTTATCAGCTCCAAGACGAGGGATTATTCTAAAATTTGCGCTTCGGGCTTGGGAAAAAGTGTCTGTAGAAACTAGGGATTTCATGTACAAATTTGTACATGAAATTCGAAGTTTCTGCAGCTCAGTGGACAAAGCATAGTCCGTAGCTTCGTCTGCGGGTTCGTCTGCGCAACTCATCGGGAGTAAATTCTTCGTTCGCAACTTTGTTCGCGGATGATCCATTCGGCCCACGAGCTTTGGCACCTTTCAGCGGACGAAGCACTCATCCGCACACAATTCTTGGACTGCTTTCTGCTTTTGTTCCCTTTTTCGTTCTTATTCAGTCTCCGTTCAATTTTAGTATTGTTTTAAACTTCTTTTCAAGTTATTTCAGTTTCGATATATTTATATATTTCAAATATTTTGGGATTGGGAAACATTCTTTTTCGAGTGTATTTGATGTTTCATCCCAAGGGGTGGATGCTTACTGGGCTAGGTTAATAGCTCATACCTTTCCATATCTTTCTTTTACAGATACTCAGGTTGATGGTAACTATGATGAGGAATGGGTTGAAGAGGATTACTGAACTTATGTAATAGTATAGCTTTCCCTTTTGGTTTTATATTTATGTTTTGATGTAAGAACTTATGTATACCTTTGCAACCTTTGAGTTTGATGTATTACTTTGAAGTACTTTAAGATTGTAATGAAGTATATTTCGGAATTAGTACATTATATTTGAGGGTTAGGTGTCCCATCGACGTATGTGGCACTGCCCGGTCACCCTCAAGTTACGAGGTGTGACAAAATGGATGGGAAATTGAGGTTTAGAGAAGATGTAGGGAACATGAAGAATAAGAAGAATTACCTCGAAGATGGCATGGTTGGACGAAAGTGATGGCGTTTTCAGTGGTGGTAGATTGGAAGTACATCATTACATATATGTATTCTAGATATTTGGTGATTAAAAAGAAATGAAGAGAGATGGTAGACGTTGTGATAATTGGTGCGCTAGGTGACTGTGGCTGTTGAGATTTTCCTGACAAAATGTCAAGACCTTTTGTACATATTAGGGCCATATGGATTGGATCAGGGTTTGCCCTTCTAACCTCTTTCGTCTATTTGGTTTTAAAGGAAATTCAAGAGAGTGACAAATTACCCATGAAATTGGTTGCAGTGAGAGGGGTGTGCCATTTTATTTTATTTTTTGATAATTTGTGCCTATAGATACTCGAAAATATAGTTGAAGGTCATTTCAAGATAAAATATAATAGTTGATTATTTTGAGAAATAACTAAGTACTTGACGGGAATCCATAGCAAATTTTCCTTCGGGGTTATTTAGGTTTGGGGTGTTCTTGGTGAAGAGAAAATTTTTACTTAAAAAAATAAAAAAACTCAATTTCTTGTTAAATCTTTGGCAAAACCCTAAGGTCTTGTAAGTATCAAAAGAAAAAGTCCGTGGTTTTTTTAAATTAACCACAATAAATATCAAACAATCGAAAGTTTTTTTTTTATTTTTTTTAATTTTTTTTTGTCAGCAACCTTAATTTTTTTCCTCACCAGAGGAGGAGAATTTTATTGCCTCACGTAGGGGAGTGTGTCGAATCCGGGACCTCTTAGTCACGGGTAGAGGATTGTCCCCACTGGGATACGACCTCCTTGTCGTTTAGGAGATATCTAGGTATCCAAATTAATTGTCGTTTAAGGTTCTTTTATTAGTTGTCAACAATTTATTCCAATTATACCCTCTACATATTCCTTTCTTTTCTTTATGACGTATAAGTGAAAGAGAGGGAGAGTTGGGTAATATTGGACGTTTAGGTAAAAATAACAACTTCCTTAATTTTCTCAAATTATCTAAAGAGTCTTATATTTAGGAATGGAGGGAGTAACAAATAAGAATTAATTGAACAAACTAAATTAATGACGTGGAATTTATTTGCAAAAAACAACAAGAAATGACAAATCATCACTTTACCAAAGGTTTGTGAATGCATCACGAGAATCTAAAACCAACATTGAGAAATTTGAAAAGCAATTCAATTACTCTGAAGAACGAAGAAAGTATTTTAAAAGTAATAAAAAAATTAATGAAAAACATTCTTGATAGATCATTGAGAGCTATAAACCAACAAAAAAATATTTTATAAAACGACAAACTCAGAATAAGTAAATCTCATTAAATTGGCGACATTCCATATACAAATATGGAAAATTATTTAGAAAACGACAAGTTATAGTGAGTCGTCATAAGTTCTTGAAATTTTTAGGACGCATTGCAAGAGTCCAAAAAATCGTTAAATCTCATTAGCTAAAGAGATTGTTGAATACAAATATTAAAAACCAACATAGTTTTTTTTTCTTCTCCAAACCAAACACTATATATATACTACTCCAAATCTTTGCCATTTCACTTCTTACTACATTTATTACCAAATATTACTACTCCAAATCTTTACCATTATCCAGCTCCATCACTCGTTACCAAGTGCTCCTAGAACAACTACAAAACTGCGACTTGCTCAAACTCCAACTGAAACTGCTAAAGGTAGATATAGATAGATATTGATTTCATACTATACACATATATCAAGATGATATATAAGTAAAAACGAGATTTTAACGAAGTTTATTTTGAGAAACAGCTTGACACAGCTCCTCCTCGTAGAATAACACTCTATTCGAAGTCAGGGATTTGCATATAGGTTTTGACAATACAGATGGGACCAAACACCTTGAAGGGAATGCAGACTCTTGGAACAGAACAGCTGCAATCTGTCTTATCTCTGTAATCTTGACACGAGAAGGGGGGTAGGACCACACTACAAGAAAACTGTGTTACAAAGACGGACATTTCCGTCGCTAAACTCAGTTTAGCGACCGACTAACGACCGAATGACGTGGTCGTGTATTTTTCGTCGCAAAGCAAATTACCGACCGAATACCGACGGAAAGTCTAGCGACCGAATATTCGGTCACTATTTACCGACATAATAACGACCGATAGGTCAACATTGTTGACTTTTGACTTTGACTATGTAACGACCGAATACCGACGTAATATTTAGCGACCAAATATTACGCCTCTATTTACCGACTGAATACCGACTGAATGGTCAACATTCTTGACCTTTGACTTTGATTATATAACGATCGAATACCGACCAAGTTTACAGTCGCTAAGGGCCAACCGAATACCGACCGCATGGTCAACATTGTTGACTTTTGACTTTGACTATGTAACGACCGACTACCGACGTAATATGTCGTGACTGAAGATGCCGTCTCTATTTACCAACCAAATACTCCGTCGCTATATAGCGACCGAATACCGACCGAATGGTAAACATTGTTTGACTTTTGACTTTGATTGATTAACGACCGAAGACCGACGGCTGGTGTAGCATTTGGCGGGAAGATGAAGAGACTTTTTATGGATTTCTTTTCGTCGTGGAAGAAGAAGATTCTTCTGCCTTCCTTTTATATTTTTTTTTTTGAGAAATCAGGCAACATAACGACATCGTTTTGTGTATGTTATATGTTCCGTCGGTACTCGGTCGTTACAAACCATCGGTATTCGTTCGGTAACATAAACAAAAAGACGTCGTTTTGTGTGTCCTTATTTATTACTATAAAATATAACCGTTATAAATTTCGTCGGTATTCGGTCGTTATAATATACAAAACGTTGCCGTTTTGTGTCCATCATTTATTACTTTAAAAATATAACCGTTATAAATTCCGTCGGTATTCGGTCGTTATAAACTCCGTCTTTAGATGATCGCTAACTTCCGTCGGTATTCCGTCGTTAGCGAAAAAGAAACGACGTCGTTAGCGAAAAAGAAACGACGTCGTTTTGTGTCCCTCATTTATTAGTATATAAATATACACCGTTATGTTTTCCATCGGTAAACAGCCGTTAAATTCCGTCTGTATTCGGTCGGTGTAGTTTCTGTCTGTAAACGGTCGTTACATTCCGTCGGTATTCGGTCTGTAAGGATGAACAAAACGACGTCGTTTTAATTTGGTCAACGAGATCGATCTAGCCGACGGAATGGCGACGGTATAGCGACGTTTAGTTTTTCGGTTTCCATTCGGTCGTTATTCCGTCGTTAAGTTTGTGACATAAAGTTTCGGTCGCTAAATTCGGTCACTATTTAACTGTTTTCTTGTAGTACCATGTTTTGGTGCTTTTGGAGTATGTGGGCTAGAAATCCACGCGTTTTTTCCATCTCGCTTTCTCAAGAAAGGCCAGTGATCAATAGGGCGAGGAGTCATTGTACTTAAAATATCTTGTCTACTTCGATCAGGAGTGGTGTAATTAAAGTGAAACTGTCTAACTTGAATAACCGCCTTCCTAACTTTCTTGGGGACATGGAAAACTGCTCTAAGCTGATCATGGTGAAGGTGGCACGTTATTTTCACCAGCAAATCCATTGGGAGAGACTCTAGCCTCGATTAGGACTCGGACTCATCAGAATAGGGAGTTTTTGCAGTCCGGTTCCTATGCGGAACAGGGAAAAATTCGCACGTGGGGAACAATCTCAGCCGTCGGATGATAGTTTGAACGGCCCATATCTGGAGAGAGAAAAGTTGCGGCTGACTTAAAAAATAAAAATAAAAAATCTTTTCTCTCTCTAGATCTGGGCCGTTAAAAAATATCATCCGACGGCTGGGATGGTGTCCCGCATGTCCCGCACCAAAGCTGTCCCGCAAAGGAGCCGGGAGCGAGTTTTTGGTGTCTTCTGTAAATTATTATGCTTAAAGAAATCAAAAGAAGCATAGAGGGGACTAATCTTGTGCAAAATGACAAGATTAACTTTAAATAAAATGACAATATATTAGTTTATTTGAAATACCTAAAATATTATCGTTGTAAAATGACGAAAATACACTTGTTCAGAAATATTATTTTTTCTATATTGCTGTTTTTATCTGTTTACAGGTGGTGCAGAATTGTTATATTCTTTTTCTTAATAGAGTTTTATGGAAGAAAAGTGGAGTTAAAATGAACCATTAAAAAAGAAGAAAAAAGGGAATTGAGTTTCAATGCAAATGCAGCTCATGAGGTCCAACTCAAATTATTATCATTTTCCCTTCAAAGAGATGATAATATGACATCATGACATTACTGCAATACAAAAATACATTGTATATCAATGTTAATTAAATAAGTAAAATTTTAAACTTGGAAAGATACATTTTAAGTATTATAATACTGAAATTAAGAATATCATAGGTAATGGTACATGATGTGTTGTAAGGATTCAATAAAATTTAGAGAAATTCTTTTGACTTGATTAAGGATAACAAAAGTTATAAAATTAGCACATTTAGTAACCATGCAACCTACCATTCTTGATACTATCCACTTTATGTTCTTTAAACCCTATGTTTGTCCAAATTTCACTGCTCTTGGAGACTTGCTAGTGACAAAGGAAAGTGGTGTAGAGGATGATGGAGAACTTGTATTTAGATGAGATAAAACTTTGAATTTAAGTTGGATAGAAGAGAAGTTTAACATAACTAATCCATTTGACTTCTTAAAAAAATATAAGGTAATTAGGAGACATACATGGAGATATGACTAAAAAAATGGGATATTGTGTTTTAAAAAAATAAAATTACTGTTTGGAAAGTTTAAATCACGTTAAATCCAGTGCATTAATATATATGATATTTAAATTTTATTAATATAAGAATTAATTGTAATTATTTAATTAAGGGTATTTAGCGTTTTTTTGGACAATAACAATTTTTAATATTCGTTTTTTGGGACACAAACATGTTTTTTGGACATTTATAGACTACATCTTTTTACGGGCTACTGCGGTTGGATTTTGACAACTGTTCAGGCAAAAAATTTGCACGAGCCAAGCATAATATAGTTATATGACAAAAAAAATTGCAATATCATCGGTGCTCATATATATTTACCATAATATAGTTATATGACAAATTATATTGTTTACTTCATCATCTTTTGTTTCCTCTCTTAGATAAGTTATTGGAATTACTATATGAGAAAACATGCGGTGGAAGAAATTAAGTTTGATCGGTGCCAGATATTACAACACCGTCTATTTATCAGCTCCAAATAACGGTGGTCCAATTTTGGCAGTAATGACTAATGCACCATGGCTCCTATGCGGACCCTGAAAATTCCGCACGGTGCGGGCCACGATCTCAGCCGTTGGATTTTATACTGTTTGATCCAACGATTGTATCAAAATAGGGGGTATTTTAGGGATAAACTTTGCTTGTTACTTTTTGTTCCCGAGGAGAGAGAAAAATTGCGGCTGAACAAAAACGCATGTTTTTCGTTAGAGAACACATGTTCTTGGTTAAAGAACATGTGTTCTTGGTTAAAGAACATGTGTTCTTGGTTAAAGAACATGTGTTCTCTAACGAAGAACATGTGTTTTTGTTCAGCCGCAACTTTTCTCTCTCCTCCTCGGGAACCCAATCGATGTGACGGTTGCGTGTTACTTTTTGTTCTGAGGAGAGAGAAAAGTTGGGGCTGAACAACGCATGTTTTCTTTCTAGAGAACACATGTTTTTGGTTAGAGAACACATGTTCTCTAACCAAAAACATGTGTTCTCTAAAGAAGAACATGCGTTTTTGTTCAGCCGCAACTTTTCTCTCTCCTCCTCGGTAATCCAAACATTTATTTGTAAAATTACATATGTACCCTTTTATTATATAACATTTATTTTTTTTATTATTTTTTTATTGTCAGCCGCAACTTTTCTCTCTCCAGATTTGGACCGTTCAAAATTTCATCCGACGGCTAGGAGGGTTCCGCAGGTGCGGAATTTTGGGGGTTCAGCACTGGAGCCGGACTGTGACTAATGAGTGCAAGTTTTGATCACCCAGCTTTACTTTGTATGGATGCCGAATTTCTCCAAGAAGGGTGTGTTTGTTTCCATGGAATTGGAATTGATTTTCCAATTCTAATTTTCTTGTTTGGCTATCAATAAAATTATAGAATAGGAATTGAAATTACAATTATTTTGTTTGGCTCTCAATAAAATTTTGGAATTGGAATTCCCTTAATTCCAATCCCCTCAATTCCACAAAATCAATTTCATTTTATAACCAAAGAATTTGAATTACAATTCCACAAGATATGTTTTATGCTATAAATATATCAAGCATACAAATTACTTTCCCTCTCATAAATAAATAAATAAATAATTAGCAAACTACCCTTAGTACAAGATGATAAAAATACTCGTAGTACAAAATGACCAAAGTACCCTTAATTTAAAATAACAAATTTTTTTGCTAAAATGACAAAAATATCTTTAGTAAGATATCGAACAATATCGTAAGTGCAAAATTACAATAATACCTTTATCACAAAACACCTATTTAAAAAAAAAATTAAAAAAATCACAAACATACATAACAGAAAATCACCAAAACATCTATGGTAAAAAATTACGAAAATACTCTTGGCGCAAAATGACGAAAATACCCTCGACTCTAAGTGATGAAAAATACCTTCGTGCAAAATCAAATAAATTACCTTTGACTCAAATAGATGAAAATTACTATGATGAAAAATTGATCCAAATACCCTTGATGAAAAATGACGAAAATACATTAGCGTAAAATGATGAAAATGTCATTAATGCCTCTTGTGCAAAATGACAAGATTAACTTTAAATAAAATGACAATATATTAGTTTATTTGAAATACCTAAAATATTATCGTTGTAAAATGACGAAAATACACTTGTTTAGAAATATTATTTTTTTTCTCTATTGCTGTTTTTTATCTGTTTACAGTGGTGCAGAATTGTTATATTATTTTTCTTAATAGAGTTTATATTTGAGTTTTATGGAAGAAAAGTGGAGTTAAAATGAACCATTAAAAAAGAAGAAAAAAGGGAATTGAGTTTCAATGCAAATGCAGCTCATGAGGTCCAACTCAAATTATTATCAGTTTCCATTCTAAGAGATGATAATATGACATCATGACATTACTGCAATACGAAAATACATTGTCTATCAATCCTAATCATATAAGTAAAATTTTAAACTTATTCAGCAGTAAAATTTTAAACTTGGAAACATAAATTTTAAGTATTATAATACATAAATTTTACTTAGATTGAGTTCAATAGAGATTATGTTAGATTTTTATGAAAGAAAAAGTAGAGTCAAGGTCAACCATTATAAAAGAAAAAAGAAAAAGTGAATTGAGTTTAAATCCAAATGCAACCCATGAGTTACATCTGGTCACTTTTCATTCAAAGAGATGATAATATAACACCATGTCATTATCGTAATACATCTAATTATAGGAACCTTAACTGTGACATTACAAGCCGAGAAAGATTTCCATTAAAGGACATCTCAATATGATCCCAGTTGAGCAATGAAGTCATCAGTAGAGCAGAACTCAATTTCAGTTTCGAGTCTTCCTTTTTTTTGCAACTCTTTTCATCTTCTGGGGAGGCAATCCGTTCAGTTTGTCCGAAGCTGTCCTTCCTCATCTCTTCACTTCCATTACCATTACCATTACCACTAGGACAAGGGCGAAAGAGACTAGGTACGCAAAATCTCACTTCTATGATCAATTTACCTGATCCTGGAAACCTGACCTTCGTAGACCATCTCTCCTTCTTTTTATCCGAAGAGTATACATATAACTTCCCATCATCATCAAAGAAAATCAATTGTTGTTTGTCATGGTCCGAATATGCTATAGGTGAATGTAACAGATATCTTGATAACACTAGATCTATCTTACTCCAAGAATCCTTTATTCCATAATTTTTTCATCATCCAAATTTCACATTTATCAGAAATATTTGTTCTAATCACAGATAGGCGTCCGTTCACTTCAGTCACCACTCCTCCTCTTCCTCGGTTGTCTTCACCCTCCTCAGGAGGAAATGGTATAGATCTATACTTACCGGTCCTGATGTCAATGGCCAAAATAATATCCAAAGCATCACCACCACGCTCTTCTCTTATCCAATGTAAAGAATGATTTACAAGAACACCACCGTTGGTGTTGTTGCCTAACACGCCCTTAGCAAAATTGTTTCTCAGCTTTTGACTTCTTTTCCACGAATTCGATTTCAAACTGTAAATCTGAACTTCACACAAGTTCAACTCCTCAAGATCTGAGTATAATGTATTAATCCACCACGGAAAACCAACCAATCTTACTACTTTATAGTCATCATTCACATAGTCATACCCAAACCCGTAGATTATGTCCACTTCTATATACTTAGGAGGATCACCCCATCTTAATCTTTTATCACCAAAATCACCAAATCTGGGTGGTTGAGGCACCTCCCAATCCTTTCTTGTCCATGGATTAAACAAAACAAGGCCGCGGCCGCCGCGGCAGCGGCCACCGTGGTAATACTTCTTTTTTATGCACACCAGACTGTTACATGTGCCTATAACATTAATATCTTCAAAAGGGTTGTAAAGCTCCTCAAAAGTAGCAGTGAGATTATTATCTGGTGATGATGCAGTATCATCATTTAAACTTGCAGAGAAAATTCTGTAACTACATAGACAGTGGCCTCGAACAAACCCAATAAGAAGCTTATGAGCTTTTGGACCCGTCTTTATGAATCTGGATGATTGCATATCAATGAATTCCTTACTATCGAGAAAATCACGCCATGATTTCGATACCAATCTAAATCGTAAAAGGGATTTAATGGATAATCTAAAAAAGATATCGATCATTAGTTCCCGTGGAAGACTGCAGTAGATCGACATCTTAACTAAAAATTTCTCAAATTTATTAGAACTTCTTATTATTTTGAGGCTCGAGAAGGGCTTATATATAGGAAGGTTGTTTGAATCCGATTCCAAACTGGAAAAGGTTTCCAATTCCTAATCCATAGATAAAATTGCCACAAATATATTCTCCATTATTTTCGCACCTCTTTTTTCTGCATTAATAGAAGATTCACATATTAACACTGAAATTAAATACAAAATAACAAACTAAAAGTTACAGAATTAGGCTTTTCAAAACTATCAAATCAGAGAAATAACACAAAATTAGGGTTTTGAAATAAATTCGTTATGCTTTTTGTTTGTAAAAAAATGGAATTGATATGCAAATTTTTCCTTTTACCTGATGATTAGCACAATCACAATAAATATAACGAAGAAATTAATGAGATTAATACCTTCAAAAGCTGAATCTGAGAGTGACAACTGTAGAAAATCTGTTGGAATTATCTGAGATCTTGTGTAGATTTGATTATAATTTGATTATGATTCTAATAATGGTACCAACAGCTTTCAGTGTTGAAAAAGAAAAGAAATCCCAGAAAAAATGTCCCAACTTAGCAATTTATTAAGTACGGGATGAAGCAATAATACAGAACATCTTTACAGGCTATTTAGCTCACATCTTTTCCAAAGTCATAAATAATAGGATAATTTTGATATGGACCCGGTCCATTGGACCTTGTGACGACATTATTACAAAATTATCCCTCTCCCATTATGTGGTGATGTGGCCACTTTTGACCACAAAATCTACATGAATCAGATCCATATTAGAATTTTCCTAAATAATAGAATGCACTTACCCCAGGTTTGTAAACCGCAAGATAATGCTCTTTTTGTTTTACTTTTTTTTTTTATTAAATCTTGGTCCCAACACCACTCACAAACTAATTTACTTTTTGTTTTTCAAATTATTTTTCAAAAGAACACCAGTCCAAAATATACCCAATGCTTTTATTCTATAGTTACCAGTGTTATCAATAGAGGATGTTGATTTACGGTGAGAAGCCAAAAACCTACCATAGAAAAATAGCAGATAGTGTAGCGGGTTACCAGTGTTATCATATGATATTTTGTGACTCTACTTTTTTAGACGCAAGACAATATATTTTATTTATTTTTTAAACTTTTACAAAATTGAGTTAGGCCAAATAGCCCAACTCAGCCCATCTCCAGTTTAGGCCCAAATACCATAAAAATGTCATTTAAGTCATATCCGCAGTAATCGCCATAGCGGTCACCATATCTACCACGCCACGAGTTTCATATGTAGGAGGCCGCCGAATCCGCCGAATCCGCTCGCCATAGTGCATCCATGTCCGCTATTTAACGACACTGGTAATTACAAGTTCCTACCAGCTCAAATAAAGCATAATGTAAACACCATAGAATGCTTCAAATATGATAATCATTGTTTCAAGTCAATGAGCAAACAAGATCTCTTAAGGATAGCCTTGAATTCCATCAACTGCAAAAGCAAATATCTAGAATCTCATTCCAAAAATGAATAAAAGGTGGGTACTTATTAACAAGCCAATAACCTTTTATCTTAGCTAGAGTCCACAAAAACATTCAATATCTAGAGGGAAATATACAGTGAAAAGGAGAAAAATCTATGGAACACACTATCATATGACATGCAATCTAAGTTTGTTAACAGAAAAATACACAGTGAAGCAGGCGAGAGGTTACTAGAACACTTCCGGTGCCAAGATATGCAGATCAAACGCAATCCATGGTTGAACTCCCGCTCCAGTGAAGAAATCTGATGATTCCTTCTAATTGTTTTGCCTTTTTTGATGGATATGAACTTATCGTAAACACACCAGGGGAAACTGATATAATGATCTCGATCCTGCCCCTCGTTGTAGCAACCCCAGTAGTTGGGGTGATACATGACATGATACCAAGCTGACGCTTTTGCTTCTGGATCGTCATATTCACCGCCTTTATTGAACCAGGACCTAGCTTCCTTCCTCGATGATCTCACGGCCATGCTAACGGCTTCCGCATCTTTTCGTCGGTCAAAAGACCTTTGACATCTTCATGATACCACCACTCAATATTTCAGCTTCAGTTTTTATCCCATAGTAGTCCATCAGATTACCCAACTTATAATCATAGCCAGTCTTGAACTCAAAAGCTTCATCAACGTAATCTTCAAATCCAGGTACTTCCAAATCAGTATCATATGATCTCCGAGCAACTTCCTTGGTAAAGGATGTGATAGATATGTGGTGCTTTGTCTTTCACCTCTCTAAAGAGCTTTCCGATGACATTCTTTGATACATAAGTGGGTTTATCAGGCTTTTCCATGAAATCTGGATACTCTTTGGCACGTAGATCAGATGGTATCACAGCTGGAACACCGGTTTTTGGAAAGTCAACTGCAACAGAGAAAAGCTTTGCGAGCATTAGGCAAGGATCGCTCATTGCCTTCATCGGTTGACTATCAGCAAAGGCGGTGTGGGCATTCGCGATGATTCCTAAACTGTCATTCACTATATAATCAGTGAAATACTCCTCAATTTCCTGCAGTAAAAACACAAAACTCTTACTAATAACAGATATGGTCTAAAATCTGAAAAGCATTAAAATCTCACATCATCTGACCGTACATCTTCATGAAATGCATCCTATATCTACGTTACGAAGAAAATAGTGCGGTTAGTGATATGATTTCCTTCTAGTGAAAATATATGTTAACCGTTTTACATGCAGCTCGGTCATTAGTAATAAACAGGGAGGTGTGTGCTAATGTTGAGAGAAATATGAACCAGGAACAAAAGAACTCGGTATCGTAGTTTAACTCTGCATAGAAATCAACCAAGGGACTTTCAAGTTTCTATTATATCTAGTAGACGGGAGCGAGCCCAGATCAACTATAAAAGGTGAAAGGAGATGCTTATACTTATTATACTTATCAAGGCCAATGTTTTTTTTCCCTCAGAAGCTATCTGCTCAAATAGACAATAACAAGGGTACGTCAAAGCACAGTAGCCACACGGGACAGGTTGCTGGAATAGGACATGGCTCTAATCTTACTCCATTACAATCTAATTTATAAGGTCAATCCACAACTCACTAGTAAAGAGCTTGAATACTTATTCAACCTCCGGAGTTAATACCTCAATGGTAACTTCATGATCCAATTGAATTGTTGGTTCTGGTGTGTAATCCATAGGAGGGACTTGATGCGGTGGAATGAGATCACGATCCCAACAAAGTAAATATCTCCATCCAAATCACTTCCAAAACATTCATTTGGGTGGGGCTTGTTATCAATATACAAATAATCTTAATGGTATTTCTGAAAGGGGAAAATATATTAGTATAACCATGACAAATATGTGAGAAGAGAATGATCATTCCTTGGGTTCATATTTAATATTTAAAAGAAAACTACAGTTTCTGGAATCTGGAGGAAAGTATCGATTGTTGCCGTCACACAAGAAGCAACGTCTTGAGATTATTATGCAAATGTTTGTCAGCTTTCATTATGATTACGGTATCCCATTATCATATGTATTACCCTTTACTTTGTTTCTAATCTTCAGATGTTAGGGATACTAGTCTTGGATACATTGTTTTTAAGTATTCTAGCCTCAGTAACTTGTCCAAAAGTACTTTGCTTGGTCTATATCCCGTTCCTCTATTTTTCAATTATTTGTCCTCCCAAAATATTCTATATCCACCTTTACAAAAGCATCAATACCTTTAACAGGTAGGTGACTAGCATTTATTATTTAACCTATTTAATAATTCACTATTTAACCTATTTTAAACCATGTTTATGCCTGCTGAGTAGTGCTGACTTGTCAACAACTAAACTCTTCCTTAAGCAGCTGGCCAAACTTTGTTCTTCCTATAAAACTGCAGCCAAAGTTTTCCCTCCAACGCAGGATCATTTAATTTAAACTCTTGCACCTACTTCATATTGTTTTTTTTTTTATTATTATTATTACTGTTTAAGTTACCGCAGTACAGCTAAATACAAACTATTGGTAATGTGATGTATACAGAAGAATAAAAGTATTGACAAGAAGAAAAATAACTGATAAGTTTCTTCTTTGTAAAATTTCTATTCAGAATAAATCCTAGTCAATGACAAACTACATCAACATATCACTGCTTATTTCCCAAGTAATGAAACCCTTCCTTGACAAGCTTGGCAGAGTACAGTTAAGAGATTCAAATGAACAAAACCGGATACGCATTGATGCACATGCAAGTAATGCTCTATATTCAAGTATCAAAATATATCATTCAAAATATTCAACAGAAACTCCTTTGATTTCAATTCCTATCGAGGAATTCCCGCACATAGATAAAGCAAAAAATATGAAGAACCTGGAGTCCATTTCAACTAAATTCAAGTACCCATCTTTTACCAATTATCAATATGAACTCCAAGAAGTACAGTTCATACTAAGCAAAATTTATTCCATTCACTTAACAGCAAGACACAAGTCACAAATCACGTAAACAAATAAATAAAAGCCACCGAATTGGTGCAATATTTTAATACTTTCATTTACCTACTTCCTCTCTGAGGAAAAACAACGCAGTCCACCATATGATGCAATTCCAGCACATTAACAGCCTTTAGAACATGAATATCACCAGGGTTCAAGTATGGATTCTTAGCAACCACTACCATTCCCTCAAGAAGGAATTTGTGCTCAGAATAATTTTCATTAAAAAATTCTGAATATTCATAAAACTGCCTCCGTCCAGCACCAGAAAACTGGACAAAAACCTCACCGTATTCCAAAGTGTTTGTCTCATCTAGACATCCCATCATTGACCTTCCACTGGGAATAAATATCCTCGTCTTAACCCGTAGGTCCAGTAATTTTGATGCCCGGAATGACTGCAGCTTCATTGAGAGAAATGGTTCAGAATCAGGCTTATACCCACCCTTGAGCAATTCTTTGAGAATATTTGTGTTCTCTCCTAGAGACATTAACTCTAAGCCCTCATGTGCCCTTAATGGATCAGTTAGAATTTTGTCCAATTGGACAACAGCTTCTCTTTGCTTCTTCTCAAATACATGATCCTCAACCCCAAGGGTAGACAAGAGAGTAATCGATTGGCGGTTCAGAAAACAAGGCTGATATTTGCTCCATGCTATTATCAGAATCGTACTTCATCATGCTCTTTCTCAGTGAAAGCTTCCTTGATGAAGTGGGATCAACAGCCACAACACCTTTGAAGCCATCATACCGGATTTGAAATGCAGATTGAGTAAATCTTTTGAGGCAACATTTACTAGCCACTCCTGGCAAAGTCAGCAGATATTTTCCCAATGCCATCAGAAAATATATAATTGGCTGATAGCCCTCGAGCCACAATGTTGGGGATCATTTCAGTTTCATCCCTGCTAACACTCAGTGTTTCCGTGGAGGAACTGAAAGACTGACCAAGCCTGGCAGCATACTTTGCCACGTTTCTAATCCCACTAAAATCACCCATCCATGCTCTTATATCAGCAGCATTAAGCCCAGGTCTTGAGGCAAACATCCATACAGAATTTTCTCTCAATTGACTATATGAACAGGGACGAAGCCAGGAATTTAATGTTGGGGGGGCAAAACTGGTAAAAAAATTCCAAAATTCTTGGGGGGCAATAAAAAAGGTAAAAAAAAATTCTTGGGGGGCGAAATTGATAAAATTTTCCAAAATACACATCAAATTTCGATAAATAGTAGTATTTTTAAAAATCTCGGGGGGGTGCTGTAATCGTCCCTGTATATGAAAATGCCAAAAAATCAAACTTCTTATTCCCAATAGCTATGCCTTCTTTTAATACTGACCATATTCTGTTATAAATTTCTGTTTTCTCATTACCAGATGAGCTGCAAGGTGACAAGTCTGTAGAAAACATTTTATTCCACTCCTCATCAATAAAGGAAACACGAAAAAAATTAGCGTCCAGCTTTGGACCAGGAACACATCCTGTCTGTATCAGACTACAAATCTTAAACAAAATCCCATATGGAAACTCAAGTCCTCGGGGCGGACGCACAATGGGAACTAAAACTGTTTCGTAAGAATAAGAGGAAGCAGTTTCCAGAACAAATGGGTTTTCACTTTCTTTATACCAGGCAAAGTAGTCTGCAAATTTTGGAAGGTGAACACCATGAGGAAGCTCTAGACATATACCAGAAGATTGCCCAATGCAGGACGGAGTGAAATCTGTTGTCCTAACCCACTGATCATCCTGTGTTTCCTCGAAGTAGCTAAAAATAGACGCCTCAAGTTTTCTGTAGATCCGTGGTGCTCCAAATAACTAAGTCATTCAGAGATGAATAAGCATGTCAAAGATCCATTCAAACCACAATGTATAAGTCCTAAGCCTATTAATCAATAGCCAACAAGAAAGTCACCTTTAATGTCTAGAAAAGAAAGCCAAAAATAAGAAGTTAACAATGCTTCTTTTGATTTGGTTCTACGTGCAGGATCTTCTGTGGCTATGAAATCAATCCTCTGTTTCTAACAGCTATTTCTCTCTGACAGACTCTGAAGCCCTACTTAAAGAGTTCCAAAATATATCACCTTACTAAATTTATTCTCTTTTAAGATGAAAATTTCACTAATAACTTACGTTTTCAACTATATTAGTTGATAAGCATATCAATACCACAATATGCTTGTCTAATGCATAAAACTTAACACATAATACAAATACATATAGTAATTGTTTATTCATAGCAATCAATTGGAAAGTATTAGCAAGCTTGAGCTAATTCATGTGCAAAGATGTGGTAAAAATCGGCATAGTTGGCAAAAAATCGCTAATCCGCAACTAACCGACTAGTCGAGGTAAACAATCGGTTGACCAACTTAATCGGTAAAAATCGGTAAAAAAATCGATCAAATCAGTCAAAGTTAGTCAAAACTATTATTTTAGTATTTGAACTTATTAATACTTATTATGGTAATGAATTTAATTATTATGGATGGACTTTGTGTACTTTGATTTGATTAGTATTTGATTGTTAATTTTTTAGGGAATTTTGTTCGACTAGTATAATATATAGGATAAAGGAATTTTAAAAAATCCCTTGTAATAGGTAAGCCGACTACTCGATAATCGCCAGTCTAGCGAACGACTAGCGACTTCTGCAACATTGCTCTTGAAGTTCAGGAAGTCAGAACTACTTATCACATGTAGATATAACAAAATGCAAAACCATGCTATGATTGAATACCCTTTATTGGCAGAGCATAGAACTATTTGGAATAAGGAAACAACAAAGAGTATATCATAAATGCAGGAGCAAAACTAAAATCTTAAAAATTTCCATTTCGGTGACGACGAAACTTTTTCAAAGTCCTAATAGACATTCACAAAAGAAGTGTTGAAGGGCGCCTTAAGAGCATATCTCATAGAAACCTCTACGAAAAGGTCCATCAATATCCTGATAAGATTTTTTTAGATGGTTCAAAAGGTTCATTATTCATATAATGTTGGGTCACATGTATAAATAAACATCAAAATCACGTGAAGCAAAAAGGAATTCAAGTCATATAGGATGCATTCTGATTGGATTTTCATTTGAAATTTTTTTTGTCTTGAAGTTTGGAAAGGTTGAATTTTTTGAAAGAGGGGGTAGGTCGTGAGAAAGGTATATATAGACTTGCTCGTTTAAGAGATAAAAAGACAAGAGACATTGGTATGGTAAATGTATCAAGAATGATGAGAATAAAATTTTGGTGAAGAATGAGGATATTAAAATAAAGTGGAAGTCCTATTTTAATAAGTTATTTAATAGGAATTGTTAACATTATGAGCACATTTAGCACATGTTTTATAGGTGTATATGCACAATTATAGGAATTAGATTGATTCTAGGAATTGATTGGTCCTTATTAATTCTTTCCTTTATTTACTTTCCTATTCGGTTTTCCCAGGAGTGTATATATATGTAATACTTGTTCTATATTAAATATAACTTGAGTATTCACAATTCCTAATTACTTTGTTACAGGAATCAAGTGCAAAATATTAAAAATCTTTCTATTCCAAATGAAGAAGTAAACTGTGACTTTGTACGTAGGATTCAGATAAATGAAGTTCTAGAGGCACTTAAAAAGATGAAAACAAAGAAGGCAGTGGGACATGATGACATACCGATTGAGGTTTGGAAGTGTCTAGGGACGTAGGTATTGAATGTTGTTAAGCCTTTTCAACAAGATATTTAATCTACTTTACATATTTATGTAATTACTATTCTAGTTGTCCCTAGTTTTATGTAATCTACTTTACAATGAAATAAAACTAGTATGATGTTTGATTGATGATTATGTTTTACTAATCATGTGTAATGAGTACAAATCATATCATAGATGCAATGTATTCATGAACACACTTCTACTAAGTGTGCTTTCATTGCCATTGTGATATGAACCTATAGGGTCACACGCATAGACGAGCCAACGAGCTTCATGTCCAGATTCTGACATTCATTTTTCTGAGAATAATAAAGAATTATTATTCGAATTAGAGATAAGGGGCATTTTCGGTATAGCTGGGATTACATGGGAGTTATTATCCGATAAGGACTCCCACTACCAGCAGAAGTCTAGGGGACGTGGGAGTTAAAGACTCCCACTGCCAGAAGAGGTGGAGCGGACGTGGGAGTTGTTCTGGAAACAACCTCTCACTCCCTATATAAACCTCTCTTGGCCGAAACCCTAGGGTTAGACAATTTTCAGCTGAAATACCAAGAAATCCAGAAAACTGTTTCTGCCTCCCTTTCTCCCTAATTCCCGAAATTCAGAAAAACCGAAGAGCTAGCACTCGCTGTCCATTTCGTCGCGTGGATACCGGTAGGGAGTAGTTCCACAAGGAAAGACTCAAGGTGATCGTTGCCGAGAGCATAAAGACGTAATCTTTCATTCAAGAATCAGATTCTTGAGCCAAGAAACGTAAGTCTTTTTCTTGTAATTTTCGATTCCTATTGTATGAGCGGATCCTTCAGGGGAGGACTCATGGGTGTTTGGAACGAATTTCCGCCCATGAATCCCTTCAGGTGTATGTCATTTGCTGACGATATTGTTCTTATTGATGAGACTGGAGTAGGTGTTAACGCTAAGTTGGAGGTATGGAGACAAGCATTGGAATCTAAAGCCTTTAGAATTGGTAGAAGTAAAAACTGAGTATTTTGAGTGTAAGTTTAGTGTTGGTAGAAGTAGAGAGCGGAGTGTAATTAGTTTGGATTGCAAAAGTATCGTGGCGGCAATGAGCTTTCAAGAGTTGGTCAAAATACCCATTCGCATTTGACCATGTCAGGTACGTATTCCATACCCATATCAACGTCGTGTCGTGTCGACACCGGTATGACACGGCTAAACGGAGAGTCCGAGTAACATAAGACTTTGTTGTTGTTGTTGTTGTTGTTGAGGTGGGGTGGGGTGGGGTGTGGATTTGAGATTATGGAGCTTACTATGGTGCCTAACCTTTTGCATACCTTAAACAAGAAACTTGAATTGGCAAAACTGTTTCATGGTTGGTTAGTCTGCTCCTTTTGACCGACCAATGATCAAAGGAAGGAGTCTAATGTACTATTGACAACCAAAACTAGAGTTTCGCTCAAGCTATGTTGGATGGATGATCCACCCAAAACTAAAGTACCACCGTTGAACATGAAACAACTGCTGGTACAGATATTCTTGTCAGTTGTCAGAACTAAAAAACATGATGACTCCTTAAACCATGAGACTGGTAGCCTTTCTATATATACATCAGTAGAAGCTTTTTATTATTTTTTTATTTTTGGGCTTGAAGTACTGAACAAATAAACATCTTATCCCAAGATTCTTATTAGATAAATATTGATAGCCAAATCAGAAGCCCAAAATTAACATGGTTCATAATGGTGAATTTTAAAGAGCAGCTGAGGAGGCAGACAGGCAGTAGACCAGTGGTTATATACTAAAATCCAAACATAAGTGATTCTCACAATATTGCCCGCAGAGGTTTTTCCTTAGAGCTTAGACAAATTTCTAGCTTCAATAGAACTATAATGGAGGTCACAATGAGCATCACACCAAGTATGCCCAAGTTTGTGACGACATCTTCGAATCCTAGATTTTGGCAAATTAAGATCCAACTTCTAGATAAATTCCAGATTGCAATACCATGCCCGAGCCTGCATAGGCAACAAACATTCATACCTGGAATGTTGATTGACAAATTATCCATTATGTTTACACACATTAAGTGAAATTGAGTTAGCAACTAGGAATCCCCATAGAAAGCAAAACCAGAAATGTGCGACTCTGAGACCACCACCGGAACCAAGCCCTTAACCTGTAACATATTCCTTCTGACTGCTACAAGAACTATATGAAGGGATTCATGGGCGGAAACTCGTTCCAAACACCCATGGATCCTCCCCTGAAGGATCCGCTCATACGTAAACGAATCGAAAACAGCGGTAAAACTTACAATTTTCGGATTCAAGAAGCTACTTCTTGAATGGAGGATGACGATTCTTGGAAGTTTTCTTTTCACCAACGGAATTCCCTTTGCGGAATTTCCCTCTACCGGTATCCACGCGACGAAACAAGCAGTGATTGCTAGCTCTTCGTCTTTCTGAGATTCGGGAATTAGAGAGAAAAGAGAGAGGCTGAGAAGTCCGAAATCTGATTTCGGGTTACCTGTTTAATTTTGGCTGAATGACTTGAACCCTAGGGTTTCGGCTAAGAGATGTTATATAGAGTGTAGGAGTTTGTTCCCAGAACAACTCCCACGCCTACTCAACTTCTCTCGGGCTGTGGGAGACTCGACTCCCACGTCCCCTAGACTTTCTAGCTGGTAGTGGGAGTCTTTATCGGATAACAACTCCCACTTAATCCCGACTATAGTTAAATACCAAAATTGCCCCTATCTCTAATTCGAATAATAAACACTTTATTATTTTTAGAAAAACAAATGTCAGATACAATGAACCTAGACACATTCTAGATTCATTGAATATGGACATGAAGCTTGTTAGCTCGTCTATGCGTGTGACCCTGTAGGTTCATATCACAATGGCAATGAAAACACACTTAGTAGTAGTGTGAGTTCATAAGTCACAAGCGGTCCCTAGCAGGACATTGTGACTACCCAAGGTGAATGAATTTACAACGGAACCTATTGTCAATCCACTATTTAATCCCTTTGTCTCGCGATATCCTAATTAAGCATAAGGCATGGTGGTCGTCACCCTTATTAAGCTTAATTGTATTTATGCTCGATCTCCAGGTAGACTGTTTCGACAAATAGCATTTGATAACAACTTTATCAAATACATTTGAGCACGGCCATGCATTTAAACAGTCTTTCCCTATCGAGGGCCCATGGATATCTCTCTCTAATAATAGAGAGGGACAAATTCCTTACAATGTCTCTCACATTCAAGCTATGATAGGACACTACATCCGATCATCAGTCGTATTGATTACTCTGTTACAAGTAACGTCCGACTGAGTCAAAACGTGGCTCCATTCATACTTGAATCAATGAAGACATAAGGTCTAAGGATTCTAAAATAGTATTGACGAAGTAATACTTATGACTTAAGACCATGAAGTATTACTTCTCAAACGGATCACGTCCAATACAATGTATCCCTATATATTGCATCTATGATGTGATTTGTATCCATTACACATGATCAGTAAAACAAGATCATCAATCAACAATCATACTAGTTTTATTTCATAGTAAATAAGTATTACATAAAACTAGGGACTTCTAGAATAACAATTACATAAGCTAATGAGTTTTACTATCAAATCACTCATTTGATAGTCAAAAGCGTAATTAACTATTCAATTACATGCCCAAAAGATAACAAAACGCACAACATGTGATAATGGTCCTAGGGCACTACTAACACTATACTGCCTTACCCAGTACTGAAGGGATTCATGGGCGGAAACTCGTTCCAAACACCCATGAGTCCTCCCCTGAAGGATCCCCTCATACAAAACAAATCGAAAAACAAAGCAAGAAAAAACTTACATTTTGGGTTCAAGAATCGGATTCTTGAATGGAAGAAAGTCGTTTCTTGGATCGGATGTCGCCACCGATTGATCTCCCTCTGCGGAAAGTCCCTCTACCGGTATCCACGCGACGAAACGGGCAGCGATTGCTAGCTCTTCGCTTTTTCGAGATTCGGGAATTAGTGAGAAAAAGGGGAGAGGTAGAAAATCATGTTTTCGGATATCAAGGTATTTCGCTGAAAAGCATTAGTACTCTAGGGGTTTCGCCAAGAGATCATTATATAGGGTGTGAGAGTTTGTTCCCGAACTAACTCTCACGTCCCTCAACTTCTCTCGCAATGGGAGTCCTCAACTCCCACGTCCTCTAGACTTCTGCTGGTAGTGGGAGTCTTTATCGGATAATAACTCCCACGTAATCCCAGCTATACCGAAAATGCCCCTTATCTCCATTCATGCTAGAATCAAATGGAGACATAAGGTCTAAGGATTCTAAAATAGTATTGAGGAAGTAATACATATGACTAAGGACCATGAAGTATTACTTCTCTAACGGATCACGTCCAATACAATGTATCCCTATATATTGCATCTATGATATGATTTGTATTCATTACACATGATTAGTAAAACCTAATCATCAATCAAACATCGTACTAGTTTTATTTCATTGTAAAATAGATTACATAAAACTAGGGACAACTAGAATAGTAATTACATAAGCAAATGAGTTTTACTATCAAATCACGCATTTGATGTTCATAAGCAAAATTTACTATTCATATGCAATGCTCAAAAAGATATAAAACGTACAACATATACTAATGATCCTAGGGCACTACTAACAAGTATAACTGTGCTAAGGAATCCATCAACATACTAGTATCAGTGTTGAATATGCGACACAAGAACATACTACTTTATGGATCAAAGCAATGAAATAAAATTCGAATATCTGTAAATCGACGACTCTGCCATATACAATCTTTCTTTAGTTTTAGAGTACAGGTTTGCTATTATTCCTTCAGCATTCCCGACTCCCTAAATAATTTGGTCTTTTTGTTCATATATCCCCCCCAGCCTAATTCTATAGCTTCTAACAACCATGCACCCGCAAGGTAGACCTATGCACCTACGTCATGCTTAATGGAAGATTCAAGTATAAAAATTTAGAAATCCAAGAACATTTCACAAACTATATAGAAACCAACTCCTAGTGCTGCAATCTTCCGAGAAGCCAAAAATAACCATGTCAAGATATAAGAAAAATCTACTAAATTTGAGCATCAATGAGACAATGCAAAGTTATTAGTTATTACATTATCCAAAGACACGCTTAAAGATATGAGAGACATGGATAAACCAATAAATCTAACAAGAGCGAGCTAACCTGTATGAGCAGAAACTTTGCAGTCCGACCAGGTGGACGATGCAGGACAATCTGCCATATGTTTTCATTCCTGAGTTCAAGCTTGTACTCAGCACTGGCAACACGCAAATAAAAGTAAATCCTTTTTAGCCCAATTCCAAATTTGACGGAACTACTTGCATTTTTCCAAACGCTCCATGTGATGCTCAAATGCTCTGGGCCTTGGCACCGTATCAACGTTCATTTCCCAAGCCTTCAAATAGGAAGAACCATAATAAATATTCCGTCCATTTGCCAAGGTAATAATAATTTCAGCACTTTTACTATTCCTGAATTGAACTCTAGCATATGCTCTTTTCCCTCCTTTAGATTGCTTAACCTCCAACGCATATACAGATCCATTGCCAGTATACTTTTCTAAAAGGCTTATAACTGCTTCAGCAGGCAAGAGGTAAGGAAATCCGAATATTTGAATAGTTTTTCCCATAATGCTCCACACTGCAGTTTAAGTATCAGAATTACTAATCAGGAACACCAAACAGATACTCCTTTCCAGACCAAATTGAAGATTCATATTTCAGTATCCCGGCATATAAAGGAAATCAAAAGGATAAATGTAATGAGAAACATATTCAAATTATAGAACATCAATAAAAAAGACTAGCAAAATCCAGGAAGCAAAACCAACAAATAAAAATAATAAGAAGATAAATAATGCTTGCACTGTGAGCAGACTTGAGTGATGTTTTTGAGACATTGAAGCAACTATTATATCTGATATAAAACTAAACTAAATCAACATAAAGAAAACGACTAATAAATGTAGAGGAAGAACCACAAATAAAAAAAACATGCAATGCAAAATTCAAAAAGTAAGAGAGTATTAAAAACCACAATGCTCACATCAAAGTGTCCTCATGGCTAATTCATATAAAAAATAATAATAATAATTCTTCCAAATCTAACAAGAAAAATTGAGAGAATATTCTAAATCTGCATATACAAATGAGAAGTCCACCACACTATGGTCTCCGTTCCCAAACAAAACCAAACCCAGTACAAAGATCTCATTTATTCTCCAAGAATACTACAAAATTACCAAAAATAGCAATTTGCCCCTTCCCAAAATGACAAGATCAACACAATTCAACATAATGCCTCAACTAAACTACTGAAATCATCAGCAAAACATAATACTCTATCCGTCCCAATTTGAATATCTACTTTCCAATTAACTTCATCCCAAATTTAATGTTCATTTTTTTTCAAAATAATATATTTTTCTCTAAATTATTATAACTAAACTCCTATATATTTAGGAATGCAAGATCCACTAGACTAGACTCTTATATCTAAGGATATTGTTATAACCGACCCAAAGTCAAATTATTCTTATGATAAAAATCAAATATGAACCTTCAATTTAGGGAGGGAGTAAATAATAATAATAAAATTTGCAAAATATTCAAGAGAAACTTGATCATGCTAATTTTTTGAATTCAGCATGAACTTATGATTAAGATAACAAAGTCTCAAACTCTTAAAACATCAAGGATTAGACAGTAATAATAAACTTGATCAAATAAAAAAATCAAAGTATATATTCATGATTTCTATGATGAAATTAAGGATAATAAACAGAAAAACATGAAGAATTTTACTTTACCTAGAATCTGAAGAGACTTCAATTTCAAGTATGATTAAGCAAGGGATCTTATGTATACTTTTATGGAAAATTCTATATTTACAGGTTCATGTGAACCTTGTGACTTACAAACTGACCATATCACCACAGAATGAGAAGAGAGACAACTTTGTAATGATGTGTCCAATTGACCTGATCCATATCAGAATTATCCTACTTTTATACTGAGAGGACACTGCGCCAGTGTTCTTGGTGTGTGTTTGGGTGTGAGAGAGGGAGGGAGAGAGCATGCGGTCTCTCCAGTGCGGAACAAATAATTACATACGTGCGTAATTTATCTCGTCCTTTGAATTATAATTTTGACAATTAAAATTAATTTTAAAAAAACACATATTTTGAGCCTCTGAATATATAATCTGTTTTACCGTACGAAACACGATATCTGAGCCTCAGAATACCTGTAATAAATTTTATAACACTTGTTTTAAGCTTTTCGTATGTACTGACAAAATAATATTTCGTATAGGATAGGGACGAAGCCAGGAAGTTGGTGTTGGTGGGGGGGGGGGGGGGGGGCAAATTTGCAAAAAATTCTTTGAGGGGCGATAAAAATGGCAAAAAAAATTCTTGATGGGCGAAATTGATAAAATTTTCCAAAATTTTCTAAAATACACATAAAATTTCTAAAAAATAATAGTATTTTTAAAAATCTTGTGGGGCCGGATCCGGGCTGGAGAGTGAGTGAAATAATCGCGTCAACCCCTAGTCTTGTTGTTCTTCTTTTTTTTTTTTCTTTCTATAACCGAATGGATACATCACTTTCTTTCCCATCATTTTAATATATTTTTTATATTATCTGTCATTCTAATTGGAAAAGCAGAAAAATTAGAAAAATACCAAGTGTGCACTTTAATTGAATGAAATTTCCGTTTTTCCGGAAAAAAATAAAAATTGAATGAAATTTTCTATTTTGATGGAGATCTTTATTTCTCAATAAGGAAAAGAAAATATTTTTTCTCAAATTAATTTCTTATAATATATCGTCTTCTCAAAAGGCCCGGCGGCTATGCCCTTTTAAATATGGTTAAATTTGCAGCCTTTGTGTCTTAGAATACATGTACAATTTAACCTATACAAATTGGCTCAATTGGTAAGGATCTTGCACGTCATTACAAACGTCAAGTGTTCAATTCCCGTGGCCTACTCTTGTGGCTCAATTGGTAAGGATCTTGCACGTTATTACAAACGTCAAGTGTTCAATTCCCGTGGCCTACTCTTGTAAGGGACCTAGGCCTACCCTAACCCGTGATGATTATCGAAGCAGAACCCACCTAAACTTTTATTTCACAAAAACAAAAAATACCTGTAGAATTTAACTAATCTGTCTTCCAAAAATTCTTAAGGGGTCAGGAGATATAATTACCGAAATAAGAAAAAAAAAAATTAACGAGGGCTGGTAGAATAAGCTTAATTATCAATTAAATCAACCTAAAGTATAAGAAAACAATGATCATAGCAGTTTCGAACAATATTAAGGCCATTTACTAATTATCAAATTTAGGTCCCTATTTTTTTTCAAAATATAAATTATATAAAGTGTCAAAATATAATATGGTTTCGAATTTTTAAAACCAAAACAGAAAATAGTAGTCATGTAATTTTTTAACAAAAATAAAAAGAGAGTCTATATATCGATAACAAAAACTGGGCCTCAAATTTTTGAGAAATTACAAAAGAATTCTCAAATTTCTTTAACAATATACACACATATTCATATATAGGTAACAATATATGGGGCTCCAATTTTCGGCTCCTGTTCCGTATGTCAATTAGGACACCTTCAAAGACAGGCCTGTCAATGACTTGCTGCCTTAATTGTTTTAACAAGAAGTTTAAAGCGCGAAATTTGCCTTAAAATTGGATAGCATACAATACCAAATTTGTAGGCGATTTAGGACTAAAAAACCATTGAAAATGATCTTATGATCCTCATAAAATGTGATAGATTTGTTTCTTAATTTTCCAATACATGTTGAATTAGCTACATTAAATTTTTTGATTTGAAGTAATATTATCCTTATATTGTTTTAAAATAGATTTTGTTACAAATACGCTCATTTTCCAAACATTGTGTAACCATAGGCTGATTCCCATAAGCTTTTTGCCCAAGACCCCAAATCACTATGCACTACCTTGGTGCATTAAGAGAATGTCTCCTTCGTCATTTATTCAAATCTAGGTCAACCAAATGAGTAAAAGCATCGAGAGAAACAATGTTATTTTCATAAGGATTCGTTTCAACCTTCTTCGTTTCCGCGCCCCCCTCCTCATAATTCTCTCTTATTATGAGAAAGCATTTTCGTACAATATTATGTTTAGTTTTGTCCAGGGACGGATCCACTTTACTGTGAGTGGGGTCAAATGATCCTAATGAAAAAAAAAAAATTTATATGATATATTTTATTTCATTTAGATAATAAATGTATAAATGACCTCAGTGAGTTGTTGTGTATATCAAATAACCCCTATGAATTATATTTCTGGATCCGTCACTGATTTTGTCTATCTTTTAAAAAAATGGCGAGAAAGGGGATGGGTGTGGGGGTGGGGGCAAACATGTCAAAATCCGGTTGAATACCAAGTTTTCCCTTCAAAATGTCTCAACCCACATTTAAAATATATATATATATAAAATAGACAAATAAGACAATTTAGCAAAAAAAAAAAAAAAAAATAAGACAATTCATCGCAATGACTTGTGATCAGTGGCTCCGGGCATTTTAAAAAACAACGAATTTTCTATAATAAAAAAATTATTTTCTTATAAATGTTTTATTTCGCCCCACTAAAATATTTCAGTAAGAAATTTGTTCTCCTATGACAAATTTCTAGCTCCGTCACTGCTTGTGTTAGACTATGAATCTTTTAGCCTCATTCGGTATTTCATTCCATATTCCCACTAATAAGAAATTAATGTGTTAATTTTTTAATTAAAAAATTATAACTTACAAAAAAATAGGGAAATTCGTAAAAGAAAAGTAAATATATATCAAACATCTATTCGTGAGATATAAAGAGATTGAGGATTTTCCGTTATGATAAGGCATGCTGATGCAACTACGAAGGACGTGTGTAATTTCTTTTCTTATTTAGTATGCCAGTGAATGTTTTGAAGCAATAATTGATCTCGATTCCTTACTAAAATGTATTCTAAAGGCCGTAGCCCAGTGGAGCTCCCCTTCGCTCACGATCGAAAACTTTTGAGTTTGACATCGGGCCACAGCGCCCAAACTACTAACTCATAAAAAAAAATACTAATAAACTATAAAAAAAAATTAAAAAAAAAAAGTATTCTAAAGAAGCAAAAGATTCCTTGTTATATGGGGGCCATCTTTTTATTTATTTTTATTTTTTATATGGGGCCATCAGCTTTAACTTTAGATTATTAATAGTATAAATTATAGCATAAGACTTGGGAAATTTGCATGTTTAATCCTCTTCTATTTGTGTTGCACCTCTTGAGTTTCTAATACATGTTTTCTATCTCCTAAGCCCCCCCCCGTTATTTAGAAACTGCGAGAAGAGTTCCTGCCACCAGTTTTGCTACGGAATCCGACCGATTTTCACATGAACTATGAGGTCTTTTCACCCTTTCTGCTTCGGCCCTTGTAAACTCTTCCTCGATATCTAGACTCCTCTAATAAACATCCATTTATGTGGTAGGAAGGTTGCCCAAGAGTCTCCCTGGAAATCTAGATAGTAAACCCATAGTGAATCTCTGAGTTCTCATATCCGGATATTGGACTATAGCACTAGCGTACTTCCCGAGTGCATTGTAATTTTCAGCATACTCTGACACCGTCATACCCTCTGTATACTTCAATTAGACGAATTGATTCTGCCTTTGCATTTTAAAAGTCTTGGGAAAATATTTATCCAAGAAAGCAGCTTTGAATTGTCCCCAAGTGATGGGCTGCCCTCCTTGTTGGTAAATGAGGCCAACGCCTCTCCACCATTCCGCAGTTCTACCTGTGAGCGATGTCACGACCACATCGGCCTTAACACCTTCTGATACCCTTATAATTTTCAGATTTGGTTCTATCTCTTCCAACCACTCCTTTACTTGATCCGGTTCCATGATACCATCAAAAGATAGCATCCTCATCTTCTTCAACCAATCATAATAGGTCCTCGGGTCTACTTCCACTCTTGGTACTCAAGCTGCCCCAATATGTGGATTAATTTGGTTATTTTGATTCTGTAGTACATGTGCCAAGAGGTTGAACGCAGCCCCAAAGTCCGTCGGTACCCCTTCCGTCCAATTTCTCCGTTAAATAATAACGGAAGGTGCCCATGTGGTGGCACTCACATGATAAAAAATGGGTGCAAATTGGACAAAAATAAATTAACCTTTAAAAAAATGGATTACAAAATCGAGGTTCGCCATTAATTTTTCTTCCTAATTTCTTCTTTATTTCATATTTAGTGAAATCTCACTTTTTTTTTTAAAAATGAAAATATTGCAAATTCCCCAGAAATAATTTTCGTGATTTTCAATGGAGGCTGAAAAACCATCTAAGCGAAACTAGACTTATTGATTAGTAGCTCGATAATGAATGAAAATCTAAATAGATGTTCAATTCACAAGTATCTAAGGAATAACCTTAACCAAAATATCATATATCTAAATTAAGAAATAAAGGTGGCCGAATTCTCCTTTATATAGAGGAGTATTTCGGCTACTTAGCCTTACAATGCAAGAATCCTATTTGAATTAGGATTCTACAACGCCTAGAATAGTAAACTTGCAATAAAAGAAACATTACCTAAATAAATGGACCACATGTCCTTTATTATAGCACCACTCGGCCTTAACTAAATAAAAGACTTAGAATAATAGACTATAAAGATGAAAACTAATTAAAGTCTAAAATAGACTTTAATGTACAAAGTTTCTAAAATGCCCTTTAGCCACTTTCTTGATTTGGTCCGTGACTGACACTTTCCAAAGTAATGAGATTGACTTGAATATCATCTTGTAAGCTTAACTTAGCTTCCTCCTTAGCTTTAACTTCACGAATGAATGTAGACATACCTTGTCTAAATGCCTTGGTTCTTCTTCTTGGCATTGGACCTTCAATATTGATTAAGGGGTCCTTTGTGTAGGGCAGCCCCCTTAGATGTGTCCTCACCATTCCCTTCCTCATGAAAAGGACTCGTCCTCGAATCATCACCATCATCATTATCTGTATCAAAATCAAAAGGGGACAAGTCAGAAGCGTTGAAAGTAGAACTTACACCATACACTCACCTTTCAAATCTAGCTTGTAAGCATTGTCATTGATCTTGGAAACTACTTGAAAGGGTCCATCGCCTCTTGTGTGTAACTTAGACTTTGTTTCATTGGGAAATCTTTTTTCCTAAGATTCAACCAAACCCAATCGCCAACTTCAAAAGATATATGCTTGCGGCCTTTGTTGGAATGCTTCGCTTAAGTATCATTTTCTTTGCAATTTGAGCTTTAACTTGTTGATGAAGTTTTTTAATATATTCTGCCCTAGAATCACCTGATACATTAAAATACTCATCAACAGGTAAAGGAGTTAGATCTAAAGAGGTTAGTAGTAGAATGTAAAGTCCTATTATATGCAAAACAACTCCAAAATGCCCATTAATCCGCCACAATGTGCTTCCCTAACAAGTAAATCTCGAATTGAACAAGATGGAATACACAGCTTATTCTCTTTGAACAAAAAGCCATTAAACATAGCAAAATCGTTTTGAGCCGAGAGCTCACATGCTTGATACAAAGCTGGAAAATCATTACCATGTTCATATAAAACTTTAATATGTTCAAAACCTAACAATTTAACATGCTTGACCGAAAGTAAAGTGTACCTTCTAGATAGATTATCGGCTACAATGTTTTCCTTAACTTTCTTGTACTTGATTATGTAGGGAAAAATATCAATAAAGGATACTCATTTAGCATGCCTTTTGTTCAACTTAATTTTCCCTTTTAGGTACTTGATGGATTCATGGTCCGTTTGTATAACAAGCTCTTTTGGAATCAAATAATGTTGTCATGTCTTCAAAGCTCTAACAAATGCATACAACTCCTTATCATAAGTTGGATAATTAAGTGTAGGTCCACTTAATTTCTCACTAAAGTATGCCAAGGGTTAGTTTTGTTGTTGCAAAACAGCTCAAATACCTATTCGTGAAGCATCACATTCAACTTCAAAAGTTAAATAAAAATTAGGTAAAGCAAGTATAGAAGAAGAAGTTAAATAAAAAATCATTGTCAAAGCTTTCTTGTTACGGCTCATTCCAAGAAAAAGGGGTGTTCTTCTTCACACCTTCATTTAAAAGGGCATCAATAGTACTAAAATCACGTACAAAACGTCTATAGAAACTAGCTAACCCATGAAAATATCTTACTTGGCTTGCATTTGTTGGTGTCTGCCATTCCATAATAGCTTTGATTTTGGCTGGATCAACACTAGTTCCTTGATAACTCACAATATATCCAAGAAAGTTTATTTAAGTAGTATAAAAGATGCACTTTTCATGCTTAGTATATAAAGTTTGCTCTTTTAATATAGTAAAAGCAGTTCTAAGATATTCAACTCTTCCAAGTTTTTACTATAAACAAGCATATCATCAAAGTAAACTACAACAAATTTTTCAAAACAATGTCTAAATATGTAGTTCATTAATCTCATGAAAGTACTTGGTGCATTAGTAAGACCAAAAGGCATGACAATCCATTCATATAAACCATATTTAGTCTTAAATGCCGTTTTCCATTCATCTCCTTCTTTCATTCTAATTTGGTGATATACTTGAGTTAGATCAATTTTAGAAAATATATTTGCACCATTTAACTCTTCAAGAATATCATCTAAACGTGGTATAGGATGTATATATTTAATTGTTATCTTATTAATAGCTCGACAATTCGTACACAATCTAAAAGTTCCTTCCTTTTTAGGTACTAATATAAAAGGATTAACACAAGGACTTAGAGATTCTCTTACCTGTTCTTTCTTAAGAAGTAAATCTACTTGCCTTTTAATTTCACGAGTCTCATCCGGATTTTCTCTATAAGCCGGCCTATTTGGAAGAATGGATCCTGGGATAAAGTCGATTTGATGTTCAATTCCCTTAATCGGAGGGAGACCTTTCGGCAACTCCTTGGGAAAAACATCCTTGAATTTCTGCAATAAATAAAAAAACAAGACTAGGTAGAGAAGAAGAAGTTAGCTCAAAAATCTTAGTAAGGCAAGGAGTTTCAATTCCTTTAAAAATAAGCCTTGTTTTGCTTTAATAGCCCTATCTACCTTTCACGGTTTATAAATAAACACTTTTTTCTCACTTTTTGAGCACTTGCCTTTTTTCTCACTTTAGGCTTGGCTTTTTAATCATTTTTACCTATTTTTTTGTTTCAAGGGTGAGATCACTCTTTTTTTTGCATCCCATCTCTCATTCTTTTCTCTCTATTCTCGGCCATTATTTGATGAGCCTCACTAGCTGCTTGTGGGGTCAAAGGATGTAAATTAAACATCACTTTATCCATGGTAACTTGATAAACATTTTTTCTTCAAAGATGGTCCGCATCTCTATCATATTGCCGTGGTCGTCCCAAAATAATGTGACTAGCGGTCATAGGGACCAAATCACACACAACTTTGTCCTTGAACTTCCCAATTGCAAATTCAATCTTAACCTTTTTTATCCACATGGATTTCACCACTATTGTTTAACCAAGAAAGCTTATAAGGATGTGGATGTGCTTTCCAAGGTAAATTAGGAGCGGTGACCACATCATGAGAGCAAACATTAGCACAACTGCCATTATCAATAATAAGAAGACAAAGCTTGCCTTTGGCGTTGCACTTTGTTTGGAAAAGATTGCTCATTTGAAGATTTTGCTCATCCAATGGTTGACTATGTAGAAGCTTCATAGACAACAAAAGTTGATTCTCTTCCTCGGGTTTTGCGTCTAAGATCTCGGCTTTCTCATCATATTCTTCTTCTTCATCACTCACCCATGTTCCATCATCTTGCATGATCATTACGTTTTTATTTGGGCAGACCCTAGCAAAGTGGCCCTTTCCTCTACACTTATAACATTCATTTTGAGGATCATAAGGGTTACTTAACCTTGAATTGGATGAATTTGATGTAGAAGAAGTCTTGGTTTCCCCATTTAATGTCATGGCTATTTTGGCAGCTCCAAATGTCTCATTCGCTTTGTTTGGGGTGGGTCGGCAAAGTTGATGAATTATTTAGGGGCTGATTCGGCTTTTTTCCAAGATTGGAAATTAGTCAAATAAGAGCTTAAATTTTTCTCCTTTAGTTTCCTTTCTATTGGTTTTGCATAATAAACCATTACAACAAGATTATCATGGTTTGCACGTTCTACCTTTGGCTGAATTTTATCATTGAGACCCGCCAAGAATCTTGCCAAAGTAGCTTCATTATCCTCTTAAATATCCACTATAATCATGGAAATATCCATCTCTTTTTAATATTCATCCACCGATCTAGAGCCTTGCTTTAATCTTTGTTAGCGATTGAAAAGTTTCCTAGTGTTTTGGGGAACAAATCTCCCTTCATTACCGCTTTCATCTAATCCCAACTATCAATTTGATGTTGTCCAACCCTTCTCCTTGTATTAGCCTCTTTGTCCCACCAAATAGAGGCATAATCCGAGAACTCCATGGCTGCCAACTTTACTTTTTTGTCCTTCGAATAGTTGTGAACAGCAAAACATGATCAACTTTACGAATCCAATCTAAAAATAATTCGAGATCATTCGTACCTTGAAAAAAATGTAATCTTGGCCTTGATTGCACCAAGATTGTTGTCAAAACTTTGAAAGTTTCCTCCCATTCTCGGCCTCATTTGTTCAAAAGCAAGATTGTCATCCACCCTTTGATATTCCTCTCTTGCTCTCGACTGAGGTGGTACAAACTCCATTCTTGGAAGAATGTTGTCATTCTTTGGGTCATTGGATTCATGAGACTCATACCCTTCAATGTCAGTATCCAATTGATCATCTTGTGTGCCAACTTACTTACCTCTTCTAGGTACATATGACTGGCTGCCTTTGAGGGACTTGTGGTCTCACCATTGTTTTTACAAGAGTCTTCCTTTCGGATATGTCATCTAAGCATTGCATCATCCTTTGAAAAAGTTGTGGTGCGGCTTCTTTGAAAAGCTTATCATCTGCAAAGGTTTCATCTTGCTTTGATGTTGAGACTCCCTGTTGAGACATGATTACTTGAAACACTCAAATTGTTAGACAGAAAAAAAATTGACTTAATATTCCAACAATACTTGTGAAAGAACTTCAACTCTAGATGGCCTTAAAGATGAAAGCCAATAATTAAAGGTTATTAATTTGTTGCGTTGAGACAAAGCTGAAAAATAGAGGAATAGAAATCCTAGGACTAAACAAATAGTTAAAGAAATAAATGAAGAGTAATCTTGAAAATCCTAGACCTGACAAGAAAAGAAGATACTTTTTAGGTATCCTTTTGGAATTAATAGCCCAGTTTTTCCTCAAAAAAGTTGCGTTTAGCCAGTTTCATCATTTTTCACTTTTGTTTTAACTTTTTGGGTCCCCAATGAATTTACGAGCAATCAAAATCATCCTTCCGTCCAAAACATTGGAAAAGCCGTTTGTTTTGCTGACATGGCCTAACGTTGGAATTCTTCTCTCTCTCTCATCTAAAGGCATTTTTGGAAACACCTTATTCTGACCCCATCATCTCATTTCCCCTATTTCTCTCTCCTCGTCTCCCATTTCCTTCCTATTATCCTCTAACTTTCTCCACCACAATAGTAGTCATCAACAACAACTATCTTCCATTCTCACTGTTAAATAAATTTTGTTTCCTCACTAATCTTAATCAATATTACAATTTACATCAACCCTCCAATACTTGTACTAGACAACCCTAAATTTTTAATAAGTTTAGTTTGATGTATGCAATTTGGTATTAGCACTAGAAACTTCAATTTCATCTTCTGAGTTTCAGAACCGTGAGAGAATGTTTCAATTTGAACAAGATTTGTTCTTGTTTCAGCAAATTGTCTGAATTTGATAGAGTTAATGTTGTTGGTTCAAATAAGTGTCTCCTGGCTTGTTTGAATTTGCTAAAAAATTGTTCTTGGTTCATAATATTGTCTTATAGGTTGTTTGAATTTGATCAAGAATTGTGCTTGGTTCAAGAAATTGTCTTATGGGTTGTTTGAATTTTATGAAATTCTTATTGATATAGGTATGTTTTTTCGAACTTTTGGAACCTTGAAGGTTCTCATTATTGGAGAATTTTAGTGAGTGAGTGTTAAACTCTGTTCTTGTAACTTTATTTAGTTTTCGGTTGGATTGATGATTCTTTAATTGGAAGAGTACTAATTTTTTTCATCTTCTCAATAATCAATGAGCACAAACTGGTTTGGCTGTTTTCTTCCACCACCAAACAAGAACGCCAACAGTTTTTCGATAGTCTCGGGCAATGTGGGTTTTAAAGGAGATAGTGAGAATAAAGTGTTGAATTATGATGAGTTTGTGGATTTATGTAATTAGAGAATGAATTAGAGATGATATTTTTATATTTTTTTGGGTTCTTGATTAAAATGCTTAGTGCAGATCTATTGATCTCTGTAAAAATGGCCCTATAGGTACACATTCAAGAATATTTCAGATTTGTTTGCGCTCTTCTTCTCTACGAGGTCAACCGCTGCAAAAAGGAATCGTCAGCGTCGAAACGAAGAAGGAATGAGGACATGAGTCGGAGAAGAGGGGTGGAGAATTGGTGGTGTGGCGCGGTGAATGAGGGAGGGGTGAGAATGAAGGATGGTGGATCTGGTTTTGGGATGAAGGTGAGACGGCGGTGTGGTGAGAGATGTGACTATCATATTAGAAGATTTTCTTCAGCACTATAAATATATTATTTTTTAATTTTTCACCAAAATTATTTCCATCGTATTAAAGTAAGATTATTTGTCATTTTACTTAATAGGTACTTCGACTATTTGTATTTGGGAAATATTAACATTTTCATACTAGAGGCATTGCATTCATTTTATTTTTAATTATGTGATTTTTTATGTTCCAAATAAATAAAGTAGAATTTGAATTGAATTCCACATAAATTCCATAATTTTACCAAATAAAGGAATTCAATGATTTGGAATTGAAATTTCTTTGAATTCTAATTCTCTGAATTCGTAGAATTGAAAAACCATAGAATTCTAATTTAATATAATTCCATGAAATTTCATAGAAATGGAATTCCAATTCTAAGAAACAAACACACCTTGAGGTTGTTTGTACATCATTCAATGACGCGGAACGAATATTAGCTTCGATAAGGAAAAGTTGGTTTGCAATCTCCTCCTGGAATTCGCATCCAGAGGTAGTCTCTCAAATATCATAAAAGATTACAATGCTAACATGTATGAAACCCTCGTAGCTTCCTTACCATACATGTTATTAATAAGATTGTCCGAAATTTATCACAAAAATATTGTATATTGCGATATTAAACCGGACAGTATTCTTATTTTACCACAAAGTGATGACATAACTAGCATTCTGAAAACTACAGACTTTTGATTGTCGAGGAAGGTATGAGAAGCATTCAGTAAGAATCATTGTACGTTAGGTTACGCGTCTCCAGAACAGTGTTGTGCGTTTTGAATGAAAAGGCGGGAGATATATGGGGTCTTGGGTGTATTGTAGTTGAGGTGATTACTGAAAAAATAATCTGGATTCAATTTAGAGATATGTGTGACTTATGGTCCAGATTGAGTGTGAAAAACCTAGTATTCCTAAAAATATATCGAAAGATGCAAGAAATTTTAAGAAAAAATGTCTAAATAAAAATCTTGAAAAGAGATGGTCTGCTGAAATGTTATTGGATCATCCTTTCAGTATTAATAATATTCCAAAGTCAAATGATTTAAATGATGAAGAAATTATAATGAATATGATGGAGTCATGGATCACTGAGAAAATGGATGTTTTCTCATCATAAAAAAGAAGGTTTACAGGAACGACCCCGGAGGGTACAAACTTTCACTATGTAATTTTTTAAAGGAAGAAAAATTACAAACCCCCTTTTAGAACTCCAAGTCTACACTCACAAGCCTCAAGAAGTTGGTACAAATAAACTCAACACTAGATGGGTCTATTTATAAGGCCTTTTGCTTTGACACTTTTCTTTTCTAACCAATGTGGGATTGTGAGAAATATTACCCAACATATCCTCCATTTTCTCAAATTCCCAAATTACAATAGAATCAGAAAACCTAACTTTCTTCTCAGTCTTCGCGGCCTCCTTCTCTGTTCTTCCTCCAGCTTTACTTCCTTTCTTCTTCAAGGAATGACCATCAAGATGGTATAAATTCTTCCTTTTCTTCCTACCTCGCATAACCAGACGGCTGCCTCTATACACTTTGCAGAAATTCCCAATTCCAACATACTTGTAACCTTTTGATGTCAATTCACCCAACGAAATTATGTTGGCTCTTGAGTCATGTACAAATTTAACATCAGGGAATTACTTTTACCTCATCATCGTGGAGTTTCGGACGGACTCGTCCCAACGCCCTCAACCTTCACCTTCGAGTTGCTGCCCACTTTGATGTAGCCAAAGTCTCCAATTCGCAAAGTATCAAACGCTGTCTCGGTCCCTTGCAGATATGCAAGTCAGCAACGATTATCCATAACCCAAACTTGAATGATTCTCAACAATGTCATCCAAACATTTCATCAAATATAAATCATCATCATCACTGACCACATTTGTATAGGAATCACATACCTTTACATTGCCTTTCATCTGTTCACGGAGATTTTTCAAATCCTCCCTCATCTTTGGACAACGGCTTTTAAAATGACCAAGTTCCCCATAATAAAAGCACTCGACCTCGCTACAATCACCTCTAAGTCGAGATTTCCCTCTTCCTTGGTCACCTTTACTCCTGCTTCGATTCCTCCCTCTTCGAGAACTCTCTACAACTGGTATTCGATCCTCCTTGGGGTAATCCTCATTCATCATCTGTTGGTTCTCCTTCAAGGCTTTTGAAACCTCATTCAATTACAATGTCTTCTTTCCTACCAACAGTGACTGCACCAACGATTTATAGGATTTTGGTAATGAAGACAATAACAACAACGCCTGTTCTTCATCCTTAATCTCCCCTGTATTCTCAAGTCGATATACTAACTCATTGAATTTATTAGTGTGATCAATAAGATTATCTCTTTCATCCATTTTGAGTGAGTACAGATCTATCTTCATCTTCAATCGGTTAGTCAATGTCTTCGAGGAATAATTATTCTCCAGAGTCTCCCACAACTTATTTGGTGACGTTTCTCTCAACACCGTCATCTTGATTTGTTGAGCCAAAGCCAGTCGAATATTACTAACTGTTCTCTTCTTAATTGTAGCCCACTCGTAATCTTTCATACATTCTCGCCTTTTTTATCATCCGGAGCGTAATCAAGACGTTGCTCGCACTAAATAGTCTCGCAAACTAAATCTGCAACTTCTTTCGTCTCCTCCAAAGCCCTCGAACCTCGCACTCGATACCAGCTTGTTGGGCAGCGGAACATTCCAAACAACAAATTATAAAAGAAACAAAAAGAAAACAGAAAAACCGCATAAGAATTTAACGTGGTTCGGTTTCAACGCAGACCTACATCCACGACCCCGAGGGTACAAACTTGCACTATGTAATTTTTGAACGGAAGAAAAAATTACAAACCCTCTTCTTGAACTCCAAGTCTACACTCACAAGACTCAAGAAGTTGGTACAAATAAACTCAACACTAGATGGGTCTATTTATAAGGCCTTTTGCCTTGACACTTTTCTTTTCTAACCAATGTGAGATTGCAAGAAATATTACCCAACAGTATGAATTATTCCCAAAACGAGAGAGCATTTGGAAGAAATTACTATGATGCATATTGGGTCATGAAAGTGAGTTATTTTGTGATTCAAGGAGAAATTTTTTTTTTCATCGATATTGTGTTATTGAAGAATTATTTCTTCGTGAAATTATATTGTTATTGAGTAAATCATATTGAACTCTCATTCATTATTTTTGTTTGTCATTAGTATTTGTATTCTTTATTTGTTCCCTATAATACAACAACAACAAAGCCTTAATTCCAAAAAGATTGGGGTCGGCTACATGAACCAAATTAATAATCACGTAAGGTCATCCACATTATGCATTCTCTCCACCTCTTTCGATCCCAAATAAAACTCTCATCTAATTCTAGCAACTTCATATCCCCTTTTATCACTTTCGTCCAAGTCTTCCTAGGACTCCCTCTACCTCTCACACCCTCAATATTACATAATCCTTCAATCCTCCTAACTGGAGCATCACTTGGCCTTCTTTTAATGTGCCCAAACCAACGCAGACGGTTCTCTCTCATATTGTCTTCAATCCATGCTACACCTGCCTTCTTTCGAATAGTCTCGTTCCTCACTCTATCCATTGGTGTTTACCCACACATCCATCTTAACATACGCATCTCCGCTACATGCATTTTCTGAATATGACATCTCTTAGTTGCCCAACATTCTGTTCCATATAACAATACTGGTCTAACAGCGGTTCTGTAAAACTTTCCCTTCAATCTAAGTAGTACATTACGATCACACAAACCACTAGCTTCCATTTCAGCCAACCAGCTTTAACTCGATACGCCACATCTCCGTCAAACTCTCCGTCCTTTTGAATAATAAAACCAAGATATCGAAAATACTCACTCTCTAGAATAATTTTGTCACCTAAAGTTACTACAGTTTGTTCTGTAGTTATACTAGTACTAAACTTACACGTCATATACTCTGCTTTACTTCCCTATAATGAATCATAAAAAATCATAGCGTACTAGCACTAATTTAATTCAACAAATTATTCCAGTAGTTTTTTTTTAAGAGAAGTCCACCAGTTGTGGTGGGGCGGACCCCTATTTATTAATAAAGCTGAGTAGGCAAAAGGATACAAGGAAGGGGGACGTAATACCAAACCTCCTATAAAAAAAGGTGGAAACAAATTCACTCCAAACAACGAATGCAAAACTCGACCCTTTATAACATGATCAAGGATGTTACAATCGGGCTAACAAGTCTAAATGCAAAGCAAGTAATACAATATGAAAAAGCTATCTAATGCGCAGATATGGAGTGTTGCTTTGATCTAATTTAAGAAGACCAACAATCCGAGGAGGTAATAACTGAATATCAGAAAAAACAACGGAAGACCGCTCAGAGATTTCCAGATTAGCTAGTGCATCTGCCACCGAATTAACCTCACGATAGACGTGTACCAGGATGGTATGACCAAGAAGAGAGATTGCGCGGCGAAAAGAAGTGTCTAAGGACCAATGAGAAAGCATACCTGATGCAACTGCCTTTACCAAAACTTCCGAGTCAGATTGTACCAAAAAGTCTGTTATGCCGCGACTGGAAGCCATTTGCAACCCTGCAATTAGCGCCTGCAATTCCGCTGCCAAACTCGTGCTACAACCCCCCAAATAACTAGAGAAAGCACAAATGAATGCCCCAGTACTATGCTGAAAAACCCCTCCAATCCCCACAGGTCCCGGATTTCCTTTCGAAGCACCATCGATATTAAGCAACACCCCTGTGGTGGCGCTCTCCCATCGAACAACCAAAGTACGCTGGGGAACACGGACACTAGAAGAGCCGAACCGAATGCCCCGAGCATGCATCAAAGTTGACGTGTAATGCCGGAATTGAGCAATGATAGAGGACTGAGATGTAAACTTAGCTTCATAAACAAAACGGCATCTTGCCTTCCATAGTATCCATTAAGCAGAACTAGCCACAATAAGCAATATATCACGAGAAACGGAACCTCCAGCATACCACCAACAAGACAAAATGCTACAAATATTTTGAACAGGTATAGATGGGAGAAGAAAACCAACCGAGACATCCGCCTCACGCCACACGACACGAGCCAGTTCACATTGTGCAAAAACATGATCATAAGATTGAATATCACAAATACAAGCACATCGAGAAGACATAGCCACCCCAAAACACATCCTATCCTCATCTAATGCCAAGAATTTATTAAGCAATTTCCACATAAACAGAGAGAGAGAGAGAGAGAGAGAGAGAGAGAAGGAGAACCTTATTCCAGATGCAAGTGCGCGAGTATTGTGCAACATCAGATCCTCTCATAATTTCCAACACGGACGCGATAGAGAAACACCCCCGGGGATTTTCAATCCAAATGAGCTTATCCGGCTCCCGGGACAAGTATACCTCCCAGCAATAAATCCATAAAATTAGCCGGCACACAGTCCATCAAAGCAGGCCGCTGCCAACAATGATCGGTGATAAAAACACCAGCTTTAAACCCCTCGGGCCGAGAGGAAGATGGAATGAGTGTGCTCAAGGAACCGCGAAGCGTGATGTTCTCAAAATAAAAACAAGAGCTTCCATTGCGTAACAAAATACCAATATGCTTCTCCACCTCATCCTTCACCGAAATCATGCAGCGCCAAGTCGGAGAACATCCCAAAATAATACCACCCTACTTGACATGTGAACAATCCTTGTAATATTTAGTCCTTAAGAAAGAGGTCCACAACGAGTCAAAATTCCGAAAATTAGTTTCCAAGAAAAAGCTTCATAAAAATGAACGACTGAATGAACACCCACACCATTACATTCAGTAGCCCTAGACATCCCTTTCCAGGACATCCAATGTTTGCGTTCCGTTCCGTCGGTCTGACCCCAGACAAAACGAGAGAACATACGTTAAAGCTTGGACATAACGATTTTCGGCACATTACAAGTAGCAAGGATATGAATCTTCATAGAGTTAAGCACTGAACGAACTAATAACAACCGGCTGGCCATACTCAACAACTGTCGCTGCCAACCTTCCACACGAACCGCCACCTTTTCAAGCAAACCATCAAAATACCGAACTTTGGATCAACCCGGGTAAATAGGACAACCAAGATAGGTCATCGGAAAATCCAGTCACATTCTGTATCACATTTCGCTGCCTCTCAGTAATTTTGGTTGTTGTATAATAAGAACATTTCCCAACATTAACTCGCTGACCGGATGCCTGCTCATAAGTCCGTATAAAATCTACAAGAACGTTCAGACTGCGTCGCTGCCCATTAGTAAAGATAATAATGTCATCCGCAAAGGCAAGATGAGAATTTATAAGAGACTGCTTAGGAACATAATATGGTGAAAGGCGACCGGACAAAGCTAGCTCATTTAGCCCCCGCGAAAACGCTTCCGCCGCAAGAATGAAAAGCAGGGGAGAAAGTGGATCCCCTTGCTTCACCCCTCGACGAGCATGACTATAACCATATGAAACGCCATTGACCAGCACAGAAAACCAGTTCGAGCTGAGGACATTGCGTATAAGATTAAGAGAATGCGGTCCAAAACCAAAACGCTGCAACACCTGAAGAAGAAAAGAGTGAGATACCCAGTCAAAAGCTTTCATCATACCCAGCTTTATAACCAAATTTCCACCCCGCACCCTGTGATTGATCGAATGAACAAGTTCCATAGCCAGCAAAACATTATCAGAAATGGATCGACCTTTAATAAAGCCTGTCTAATTCAGCGATATAAGTGATGGCAGAAGCAGACCAAGCCGTGTGGCTATGACTTTAGTGATAACCTTATTCACAAAATTACAGAGGAAAATGGGCCTGGACTCGGAAAGATGAGTGGGATGCTGGGTTTTGGGTAAAAGAACAATAAGTGTACTCACCAGAGCCTTAGGCATGACCAATCCCGACCAAAAATCACAAACTGCTTGCAGCACATCATCTCCCACTATATCCCAACAATCTTGGAAGAATCCTCCCGAAAACCCATCTGGACCAGCAGCACTATCCTTATCTAAGGAAAAAACCGCAACACGTACCTCCAACCGAGTAGGAAGAACCGAGAGCACGCGGTTGGCTGCATCATCCACCAGCCGCGGGATGGGAGCCAAAAAACTATCAACATCTTGAAGTGAATCTTCGCAGTAATAAAAGGAAGTGTAAAACCGATGAGCTTTAGCTCCAATAGCCTCCCCGATCCGTCATCCATACACCGTGGTCATTCTCGCAAAGTAGAGATATGCGAGCTTTTTTTATTATTATTACACAATGCATGAAAATATTTAGTGTTACCTTCACCCACTTGTATCCATTTAATTCTCGACTTTTGTCGCCAAAAAGTCTCCTCGGCCCCCCAAGTAAAAGCTGATATCGCTACCGTGCCTCCAACCACTCCTCCTTGAGCCGATCACAAGGATCCGCATCAAATGCTCGCTCAGCCACGACTAACAATGACTCGCTTTCTTTGAGGCGAGTAACAATATTCCCAAAAGTCCTGTTTATTCCACGTGCGTAAAAGCTGATTTTAATCGCTTTAATTTCTCGGTTAAAACCACCATTCCATTTCCATACAAGGTAGAACTCCAACTTGCAGCAACCACATCGCGAAACCGAGTATGTTTGGTCCACATGTTTTGAAACCCGAAGGAAGAAGAATGAACGACATGCTCATGAGTGAGGGTAACAAATAAAGGACAATGATCAAAAAATGTTCTCTGCAAATGCTCAAGCTTTGTAAGAGCAAAAAAATCCATCCACTTTGTATTGACGAATAGACGATCAAGTCGGTGTAAAAGTGGCGGTGGTCAACTTTTGCACCATGTATAAGGGACTGCCCACAAAAGGAACATCTGACAAACCACAGTCCCCCACAACTTCGGCAAATTCAGCCATAGGCAAAGAGGTCGGTATAGATCCCAGACTCTCTGAAACACTTAAAACCACATTAAAATCACCCCTATCAGCCAAGGGACATCATGTTGAGAGCTAAAAGCCCGTAGCTCATCCCATAAAGCCCTTCTCTGAGTATAGGGGCTTTTGGCATAAACAAAAGAAATATACACTGAGTACCGACATAGTTATTCACCAAAACCGTCAAGAGTCGTTCGAATCCCCCACTACCGAAATATCCAGACAACCATTCCTAAACAACCATATTTTACTATTGATATTACTAAGACCCACATCAAAACCAAGCCGACATACATAATAGGGTAATTCCATATTATCAAGCAGTGGCTCCATAATGGCAAGTAAAGAAAGAGCATTATCAAATTTAAGTTGACGAAGCCTAGCCACAGAATCATTATTACCTACACCCCGAATATTCCAAAGCATAAAATTGAACGTATTCATTGGGAACATTATAAGGGACATCATACGAACACTTCAAAGAGTGTTACCTTTAGCCTTCTCCTCAAGACGAGAAGACTTACGGGAAGCAACCAATTGATGTTTCTTCGATTTGCCGGTACGGCTTGGCTGAGCAATGTGTGGCAATTCAATGACAATGTTGCCGAGACCAACCTCAGGCTGCCCCAGGAGATAATGTCAAAACATTCATCGTAAAAAATTCAAATGAATCTCTAATCATTTGATTGTTATATTCTTTAATAGCGAATCTCTAATCATTTATGAACGGGTTAATTTGTGGGAGTTTTACTTGATTTAGACACTTTTTTGTACCATTTCATTGAACTAGGAACATTTTTTTGGGGTGTTCTAAAAGTAGGCACAACGCATGGTCTTGGTGCGTTGTTCAATACATAACGCACGCCTGGTGTGTTGTTCTGCATAATGCATGGATGGGATGCGTTATTGTTATTCACAACACATGGTCAGGGATGCGTTATTCATTTGAATAACCTAACTCTAGCCGAACCATTTCTTCTCCTTTCCTTCTCCCTCCTCACAGCCGCGAGAGCTTCTCCTCCCTTCTCCATTTTTCTTCAAAATCTTTCACCTTTTTCTTCAAATTTTATCCTCCCTTCCCATAAAATATTTGTCTTTAATTATAATCAAGAATTGTACAAGTATAATCCAACCTTCATCCATTTTATTTCTTATTATTGGTAATAAATCTTTACCTTGAATTTTTTTTTCAATTTTTTCATTTTTTTAATTATTTACTTGTTTATTAATTTTTATAATTTTGCTGTTATTATTTCATTTATTAGAAATTGATATTATAATTTTGGTGTATTTGAGTTTTTTATTATAATTTGTGAATTATTGTTGGTTTTATTTTTATTTTTGGTTTAGTTTAATTTATGTTTTTATTAAAGTTTGGTTGTATAGGCTATATGTGATTTATTGTTAGTGAAATTAAAAAATGAAATTTTTTAATCTTAGAGAAAAGAAACTTATGCTTTAATTTTAATTTAATTTTTTAAAATATTTTTTTTTATTTATTTGTTTTTTTTATTTTTTTTATAAATGAAGATTATTGATGGAGCCCATTAGTATACCTGCAGATGTTCATCCCGGTCCCTTAGACTGTTCATTATTGACTATGCAAGCGAAACACCGGTCTTCTTTGATTTGGGATGGTAATCAACATAATAAGTGATTAATAGCTAGAAGGTTTGATAAGGTTTGGGAGGTTTATTTACGGGACTCACGAAAGGGTTCGTGATTGGATTGATAGAGCGGGATTTGGTGGCTTCGTTAGGATTGGGTATAGGGAGGCGATCTTGCGCTCATTCTCGCCTTGGTTGAGCGTTGGCGTCCCGGAGACCCACACGTTTTACCTTACAGATGGGTGAAGCAACAATGACCCTTACTGGATGTGGCGGTATTACGAGGTTTGCCGGTAGAGGGGTTTTCAATAACTGGGGGTAAATATAATTTTAAAAAAGAGCAGTGGATTGAGCAGATTAATATTAGTTTGGGATTTAGACCTATAGATGCTGAAATTCGAGGTAATCAGTTGGTGAAATCACGTTTAGAGAAATTTGTTTTGACTCCTCTACCAGATGATCCTGCTGATTTATACTGTTCTAGGCTTGCCCCTGGGTCTTATTCTTATGTTGTTAGAGGACAATTTTTCAGTGATCACAGCGGCATCCACGTCCCGTTGCGGAATCTCCAGGTCCTTGCAGATTTAGATCGCACACGATTGTATAGTTGGGGAGCGGGGTACAAGCATATCAATATAGATCCCTATGTACATCTTGCCTTGGAATGGCCAAGGAGAATGTTGGGACGATGACTCTTTTGCAGTTGTGGGTCTGGATGCGTATATTAGTGGTTTGTTCGCTTATTAGGGGCCAGTTGATGTCCTTAAGGGTGCTGCTTATGGTGGACGTTGGTCTTTTCCCCTGGACTTGTCTTTACTCCCCAGGCGGATTCTCATTACATATCGCGATCAGTTAGATTTCCTAAAATCTCAACAGGTGAGCTTTTGTTTAAACTAGTATTTATTAATTATATATATAATTTTTTATATTTAATTAACGTTTATTTTTTTGGGTAATTTGATTGGCTCCCCTATCGGGATGTCATTACTTATCCAGGAAATGATGTTTGTCGTGCCTAGGTTCCTCTTATATGTTTTGAGATCGCCGAGATGCACCTACCACCCGGGTGATGAGACAGTATGGTTTCGAGCAGCATATACCTCAAAACTGTGACACCCGTCCGGACTGGCTTAAGCTAAAAATTCAAGGAAAGGCAAATAAGGATTGGAGTGCGGTGCATAGACATCATATTCAAACTTGGAATAATAGAAATCAATTTACAGTGACCGGTGATCAGATCATAGACGTCCAGAGACCTAGGCCTGATTACATGGAGTGGTGTTTTGTTAGGACGCAATGCTAAGTTGGCAACGCGATGAATCAGTTACAAGTTTCAGCTGGTTTTCAGCTACAAAGTTTGCTAGTGTTGTATTGTTGCTAAGAAATAATAATGTTTGATTTCATGTTTTTAATTTATGTTTAATTATTATAAAACTTTCCTACTTTTAATATTATTTGATCATTTTTAAAAGTTGACAGGGAAATGTTGTCGCTGAATGCTATAATATAGCTAGGGAGGCAAACGAGTAAGCACTACCGCACATCCAAACATTTTTGGAGAGGATAATGACAAAGTGTACCAGGGCTTAATGGCAGTGGGTTGTGCATTAGGGTGTAGACCACCATCTGGAGCTAGTCTTTCCGACTCCCATTACTACACCTAGATCACCGATTGCGAAGCGTAGAGAGCCGGGGAGTCGAGAAGGGGGTGCTAGGAGAAATCTCGTTGAGGGACGTCGTAGGGGTCAGCCGCCGTCAGCACCACATCCAGAGCTACAGAATGAGCCAGTTCCTTCGGATTCCCAGTTTGGACAGACACCCGATAGTTGGACACCCAGTCAAATTGTTGTTACAGGTAGTATTTCTGGAGTTGGGCCACCTATATATTGTGATACTGGTAGTGGTGATATTTTTTATGGACCCGATTATTAGGCGAAATTCTCGGTTGGATAATGAGTTCAACGGTTTGACTCTTGAGGAAGGATTTTGCGATGGTCGTCAAGGATAAGTTCGCGCCTGATCGCTACACACCTGACAATTATCCATAGCATACATTATGATTTTGTATACTTTATTTTATTTTTTTGTTGTTATGCATTTTTCATATGTTGTATACTTTAGATACATTCTATTATATTAGCTTTAAATTAAGTTTGTTTAAAAAAATTACAATCCAAAAAAAATCCCAAAATACAATTCGAGTTCCTGGTAAATGCGTTCCAACCTCCCAATCAAGGATATCGTTAGGAGCAAATTCTAGGTTTAGGGTATCTTAGGGCTTCTAAAAATGGATAGATAATAAATTTTTTTGGTATGAAAGGAGAAAATTCTCATGCTCATGCTTCGTGTATATTAGGGTTTAGGGTATCTTAGGGTTTCTAACGCAAGGGAACAACGCATGCTCTTCATGCGTTGTGCAAAAGAACAACGCACACATACCCTGCGTAATGCTTTAAACAAAGGACCAAATCCATGCGTTGTGCCTAGTTTTAGAACACCCCCAAAAAATGTGTCTAGTTCAGTGCAATGGTACAAAAAAGTGTCTAAACCAAGTAAAACCCCTAATTTGTGTATTTGTTTTTATCCTCTTGCTTGTTCCAAATTTGGCTTTAACGTGAAGTGATCGCTAGTATATAAGAATGCTTATACACTAGTTAATCTAATTGAAATGTATTACTTGTTCTATTTTAAGAAAATTCACCCCTCAACTTCGGATCTTAAGGAGCTAATTGCATAGTTTAGCTTACTTATTTACACTGTATTCATGACTGAGCATTTTGCGCAAAATGGCTCATATACTTGATGTAATTTTTTGGCATATTGCCCAAGGCAATAAAATTTTGCACATTACATAATATATATATATATATATATATATATATATATATATATATATATATATAAGAAAATTCCATGTGAAAAATCTAATTACCACTTGATAACCAATATTATACTATGTTAAAGAGCTGAAATTTAATAGAGTCAAAATTGTTTTCCCATAATAATGAGATGTGCATTTCTTTTTGTCAAAAAATGGATCTCTCATTAACCAAAGAAATTGAAATATCACTCATATATTGCATATAAAAAAAATGTAAATATACATCTATCTATCTTCATTTTACAGTATTTATATATCCATGCTTTGTGCCTTTTTTGTTTCTCTAAACAAAAATGCATTATTATTATGAGGCAAGGGAAGTGTTGTACCCAGGACTTGCGACTCGGCTAGAGTGTTCAGGAAAAGGCGTAATCTAATAACTTGTAGATCAAGTTTCTTGAGATCCAATGGCCAGGAAAAGGCGTGTCCATCAATTCCCAAATATCGCGCACCACACAGGATAGAAAACATAAAAAAAACCCACTAACCGTCACTGTTCATCGTCTTCCTCCACGATCTCATATCCTTAAACTGAAAATTAACCCACAATCCCTACTAATTCAACCGTTTTCTTTCTCAATGACTATTAACAAGGAAACTCCGCACACGATCTCCACCATTAATTAATCTCAGAATTTTGAACTTGTATAAAACGAAGAATGAACACGAATCCAAGTCAAAATTGCAAAACCTTGGATAACAATAAACAATTTTCCAATATCATAATAGTTATTCTGGTTTTGATCCATAACTATGGAGCAAAAAAAAAACAAGTTGTTCAAGTGTCCACCGGGCTATAAACACATTTTAGACATTAACAATCAAATCATGGAGAACAAATCTTCCGGCAAAAACATATTAGAGAGGCTTAAAATGTTTGAATTTTTTGGATTCATCGAGATAAAATTATCAAAAATATCTAGGGATGCGTGCGGCTTTTTTGCTGAGAACTACGACCCGGAAAAAAAATATATACTACTCTCCGATGGACGTAAACTGTCGATTACAGCAGCGGATATTGAGCGAGTTTATGAGGTAAAAAATGAGGGGAGAAAAGTGAATTTAGACACTATCCGATGCACAATAGGCTAAGGAATACTGTACAAATAGATATAATGTAGAGATCAGAAACAAAGATTGCATGAAGGATAAACTAATGAAAGATCTGTTGCAACAAGATGAAATAGAAGCTGATGACAAATGGTGTGTCCTCTACATCTTGTTCGTAATGTCTACTGCAATGTTTGTGGATACTGTCGAAAGCATGAACATGAGGCATGCAATGCTATTGGAGTTGTTGACAGATGCAAGAAAACTTAATTGTTCGGAGTATTTTGCAGCAGTGATGCACCAAAGATTGGGAACAAATAAAATAAAAATGGCTTCAGAATATCAAAATGTAAAGCTTGTAGGAAATATGCATTTCCTGATGGTATGTCATGTTTACTATTTTTATAATTTTGAATAATTGTTACGTATTACATTCTTAATAGTTGTAGTGCATATAGTTTACTATTTTGGAAATAGTATAATGATTGAGAATGTGCTGTATAATTTGTATAATTTAGGTAAATAAATGTAACATATTACGTTAATAGCTATAACACATGTAGATAACAACTATTAAAAGAGGTGACAAGTAGTAATGAAAACTATAATGGTAAGTTGCAGCATATATAGATATTAGAAGAATAAAAGATTTCAAATTTTAGGTAAGTAACTGTAACCTATGTTTATAATAACTATTACACATGTATGAAATAGCTATTGGATAAGTACATAATAGCTATTTGTAGATATTACAATTTTATATTATTTTAAATTGTTGAACTGTTTTATATTGTTTTGTAACACATTATAATCTTCTTAAAACATATTCATTATCTTGACTACGTGTCCGGCCAACACACATCAGGACTTACGACAACATCAAAATACTAGGACAATCAAAATGTCTTGGTTAAAAGGGAAAGCATTCGGGAGATTGGGTTCTCAAATATGGATGATGGAATTTATGTAGGTGACGAGAAGGAAGATGAAACAGTTCCTAGTGAACATGTACAAAAGAAAAAGAGGAAATCCTCTTTTCCATATTGTTTTGTTTGTAAAACAATTTTGTTCTATATTATATTAGATTGAACTCGAAGTTGAAGAAGGTGAAACCACACAAAAAGGTAAAAAAAAACCCCAAAGGGAAAATGTAGAGGCATTCCAAAGGGGACATGAAACATCTTAATCGATTAAGAAAAAAATGAACAAGTAAACCAAAAAGAGACAAAAATTATATAAATTTTCCAAAGTTGTGGATGCCACTGGTTGAGTATTCTTGGGGTAATGGAGTAGAATATGCTATTCCTAAGGGATATGGACTCATCACCCTAAATAGAAGATACATGAGATTAATAAAAATCGGGGAAAGAATGGAGATTACGGTCATAGATGTTTATGCACACATGTTAAACAGAAGGAAAAGACAGGGGAAGACAATCAGACGCTTCTTCTTCACAACAACACTAGCAAGTGTTCCAATTGGTTCAAACATGGGAAGTGGTGATATAATTAACTTCATTGATGATACATTCTTCAAAACCCTACCTTACTTGCCTAAGAACTAAGAAAGAGAGTGATGGATACCCCTTGAAGTTGAAATAGTAAGTTTGATTTCCTGTTATGTTATTTAACTTTTCTCACATCTATTGAGGACACAAGTTATAGTTATAAATTATAACTGTCATAGTTATTACACTATTTCATTACTATTTTAAAATTATTCACTAACATCCGTTCAATGTGTGAAATATATAGTTTTACATTCCATTTTGTAGAAATGATCACTATTGGCTGATCACAGTTGACATGAAAGGGGGTAAACGGTAGTGTTTAAGCAGACCCTAATTGTGGAAAGTTGTGTTATCCGGACCAATTATAAAACGATTGCATACGCTATTTTTTGCATTTCTTGAACCACGGATGAGAGATGCATTTCCTCGTGATAAGATACCTATGTTTATGCCAAGTTTCGAGTGGGGCTCGGTTTGGGAACTAGAAAGTGACCTGTCCCTAACAGCTTGTGGTGTCATCTTAGTGAGTATTATGGAACACTAGGAAGGCAAAGCATCGCGATGAAATTGGTTTAACAAATGGTCGACCGCCAAGTACGATGTTGCAAATCGGAAAAACATTGCTTCACAAATCGATGAATCATCCAAATAACAAAGTTCTAGCATGGAACAAATCACAAGCAATGCATTTCCTTAGGAATTATAAATTTATTATTGTAATGTTTTTTTAATGAGAGTCTGGCAATATGAATGGTTTTTAATATGTGAAATAAAAGCAACATATCAAGTGTTATGTTCACAATAACACTTCGTCATGAATATAATAACCGTAAGTTTTATGAAAAATAGCTATTAATTTATATTAAAATCTAAATAATCCCTTCTTGAAAATTGCAAGACTAATAGCCGTAAGTTGTGACACTAATAGTCGTAAGCTATTACACTAATAGCTATTGCAAATTATATTTACAGTTGTCATCATTAACATTTATGTAGTTTATTAACATCTAAATAACTCCTAAAATACAAAGGTGTTCAGCACCCTAGCCGGGTCTGTCTGATCTGGTACAACAATTCCATCAGAGAATATGTGATGTCCATCATCACTATTTTTACTTAAACTTGAAAGGATAAACACAACATCATAAACATATTAAATGTAAATACTCTGTCATATAATTACAAGCACATTAGTTATTATACCGCGATAACATTAACATCATCATTACAACTTGAAATTGAATCAAAACCACTATGATTTGCCAATGAACTATCTATGGAATCAGAAACAATAATTGATTGACTAAAAGTAATTCAGTGAAAGAAATTGGTAGTTTTCAACTATCGATAATTGAATTATCCATTGAAGAAATTGAACAAAATTGAATAAAATAAAAAAAAGAAGAACAAGAGAATTTAGGGTTTTTTTGGTGTATTGAATCTCACAATTAGCGTGATTGTGAGGATTAAAAGGCATGTTGCCAAATTTGATTGAAAATTCCGTGATGTTTGGACTCAAAACGCGTTTGGGATTGCTTAAATCACGCAAAAATTGATCAAAAACCGAATCTTGAGCGGGAACAGGGGGATTTTAAAAGCAGATATAGTGTGGCATGCGTCTGTAGATAGCATACTGCTTGATGGCCACTAGATCTAAAAGGCGCAGATCCAATGGCCATCAAGCAGTGTTGAACATGCTGAAAATCCATAAAGTCATCACTATAGCTAAATGCCAAGACTTATCGTTTTAACTCGGAAGTGTTAAGTAAACTACGATAACATTGTTTGACTCCTTGTGCCATTCTTAATTTAAAATTAGAACAATTAGTTTGAAACAAATTGAAGAAAAATCGGGACTCTTATTTTGTAATGGAGGAATTATTCTCTATCACCCTAACTTTGGATTACAAGGTAATAATAATAAATAAAAAAGAAAAAAAGAAAAAGAGAGAAGGTCATATAGAACAAATTTGTCATATTAGTAATTGCGTAGTATTAAGAGTCTCAAATTGAACTATTCTATTAAATCAGTTCAAGATTAAAAATATAAAATACTACATAAAGCTTCTTATAAAGGGTAATGTCAATATTACTTTTTCTATTTTGATAATGTTCCCTTAATTGATCTAATTCTTTACCCAATTCTCATGAGTCATATATTATTTCCCTTATTAATTTACTATGTAATGTGTCAAATATTTAGGGTGGTTATTTTGCTAGGTGCAAATGTGATGGCAATAGGAAAATTAGGTCACTACGAGCGAGAGAATATGTGTATGTGGTGACGGTGGCTAGGAACACAATGCAGGAAAACTCTAGATCTCTTCTTCTTTTTTGGTATGGAAGACTTTAGAGCTTTTAACACATCTTCTAATAAATTCTTAGATTAATGATATTATAACATATCAAACAATATTGTGAATTTCATTTTGGTCCCTGTAAATGGCTCGCAATGTCAAGTTTGTCCATCAAATTTCAGAAATGTCAACTGCGTTCCTAGAAATGACCCTTCCGTTCCAAAAAAGTCGTTCCGCCGTCTTTGTTAGCCTAGAGTTTGTCAACGACTGAAAGGACTTTTTTGGAGCGAGAATGCCATTTTTTAGGGATGATGTTGACATTTCTGAAATTTTAGGGACTAACTGAAGGAACCCAAGAGGGGGGGGGGTGAATTGGGTTTCTAATAAATCTAGTAAACTATTTCCAAATTAACCAATGATAGTGCAAGTTTAACAAATGCTAAAGCAAAAACCCAATCAACAAGACAGGATTTAGAGTGGTTCGATTCACTTAGAATCTACATCCACTACCTTGAGCCGCACCCAAGGATTTCAACAAACTTCACTAAGAAGATGCCCACACAAAGTAGGACTTTACAATTGTGGCTAACTCACTAAGAGTTTTACAAACACAACCACAAACAAAAGCTCACTAAGAACTTGCCCACACTAAGTAGGTCTATTACAAAAATTAACCCTATCACTAAGAAAGGGAATAAGATGGAATTCAATACAATGAAGTTCACTCTTCTAAGTGAAAGATATAATACCTTTGAAGTACAACAATTGTAGCTCTTGAACATAAGAAGCTCACTCTTTGTCTTGCTTTTATAAAATGCACTTGAATCATCTAGATCATTTGCAATGAAGTGTTTTTTTCTTTTGAGAGTGTTTTGGCTTGATAAGAAATCAATATAACTTTGTTGTGCAAGCCATGGAATGTTTCTCTAGCTTTGGAGTATTTATACATTTCAAATTTGGCTGAAAATCGAGTCTCCAACGGTCAAAAAACGGCTAGTAGAAACGAGATTCGGTTGACCGAAGCTCGAACTCGGTGCACCATGCTCGAGGGTCGGTCGACCGACCCAGGGACCTCGGTCGACCGAGTGCTTCACAGTGTACTCCTTGTTTTGCTTCGGTTGATCCGAGGCAAAACTCGGTTGACCGACTTTCCGGACTTTCAAAGATGATTTTTAAACACTTGTTTTCAAGTCTAATGAAGTCTAAAAAGGTTTTCCCAAAAGGTAACACATAAGAACACTTGGAAAACTTTTCTAAAAGACTTAACTATGAAATCAAAGGCTTTTTGTATAAGAGCACATGTAAAGATCATTTCGAAACTTAAGCCTTTTGAAAACGTGTTTATGAAAACATGTATGCAAGACTAGAGTGAAGAACTTATGTTCATTTGAGCATTGGTTAGAGCTTAATGATAAAGACCAATAAAGACAAAGCTAATCTAACCAACCTAAGTCTTCAATCTTCAATCTTGAAAGATAAGCCTTGAATAGTATGTCTTTGAATCTTGAACATGGCTTGATTGAAGTACTTAGAGCTTCCATATTGAGTTCCAATATTCTATCACATAGATGAAAACATTAGACACAAACATCAAGTGTTTGTCCATTATCAAAAACCGAGTTCGATCGCCCTTAGGGCTAACACTAACTTGACATTGCGAGCCATTTCTAGGGACGAAGTTGCCATTTAGGAAATTTGAGGGACGAACTTGATATTTCGAGACATTTACAGGGACCAAATGAAATTCACCCGAAACAATATGGTGAATTCAAGTTCATAATTCTTTTTCACTCGAACCAATTATGTTTCTATATATGAATAGATATCATTCGTGTATTAGATAATGTACTAGAAGATCAAGAGTTATAAACAAAATTAGAAAAGAGGGTGGAGTTATTGATTTTCTTTTATTATAAGTACATTATTTCCCTTTGGAAAAACATGTGTAATGAAAGAGTTCAAAGAGGGACCAAAGTGAAAAATATACATATCTTGATGTATTAAAATGAAATAAACTGAGAAAATAAAAAATAAAATTATATTTTCTTTGTAAATCCTATACTTAATTGGGCTGGAGTTTTCCCGTTAGTGGAATTCTTGTGATCTAAGCAACAAAACAACCGAAATCTAAACTGGTTAGGAAAGTAAAGAGAAAGAGGAAACCAATAGTTACTTCAAACTCATAAGGTATATTAAGTACTACAGTTGGGGTTTCCATAATATATCTTCTTCATCTTTTTAGTTTCACCTCCAAATTTCGTAATAGAAATAAAAACACAGTTTGAGGAACATATAATAAAAAATGTCTTGGAAGATATTGAGTTTCCTTGGTGCGGGAAGCTATGACTCCGTCTTTTTGGCGGTTCCCACCAACGGCGGTCCAGTGGTGGCTTTGAAGACTACAAATTTTGAACACTCAGATTCTCTTTGTAGGTAGGCAATTTTTTTTTGCAAGAACTCCGAGGATGTTTGTATGTTATTCAAGGATTTCGTACCGACATGAGAATGGAGGACGGACGAATGATATATAATCTGGAGATGAAGTACGCATCCGGAGGAAGTCTCCTGAAGATGATTAAATATTTCAACGGTAACATGTTGGAACCCTTCGTAGCTTCCTTAAATTACATGTTATTGAAAGGTTTGTCCAAAATTCATAACAATGATAGATATTGAACCCACCAATATTTTGATTTTACCAAAAAGATGGAGTAGTATATTGAAAATTGCCGACTTTAGATCATCCAAGAAGATATGGGAGGCATCCAACAAGAACCGTTGCACGCACCACCAGAAGCTGTTCTAAGAGGTTTGAATGAAAAAACAGGAGATATATGGGATCTTGGATGCATTGTTGTGGAGATGATCACTAGAAAATAAATTTGGTGTTTTAGGGATTTTCAGGATCTAAGGTATCAAATTGTGTGTGACAAACCTAAAATTCCTGAAAATATATCGTAACATGCTAAAGATTTGCTTGAAATATGTCTAGATTGGAATCATTACCAGAGATGGTCCAATGAAATGCTATTGGATCATCCTTTTATTGTCAAGAATCTCAAGTCCAATTCAAGTATTTCTGGGAAGGGAATGTTTCTGCTCCTGGGAAGGTTGAAGATAGTCATCATCAGCAACAACAAGTTCATTATAAGCCATACAAATTGTTTCCAGTGTCAGGGAATCATACTAAGGTTTGTAGCCGACCTTTTATCCTTCCGGATGGAGCGTCTGGGAGAATTTATTAAGAGTGTATTTGGAAAACAACTAGTTTGTGAGAAGAAAAGCAGACTCAGGGAAATTCTTCCATCACCTTCTGCAATAAGATAGCAATCGTGTCTAGTGTTATTATTAATTGATTACCCAAATTTGTGAATTACTTCACTAGATATGGTTATATATTAAGTTTATACTATTTCTTTCTGTTACATTCATTAGTCTTTTGGACATTTCTCATTTTTTCTTTGTTTGAAACTTGTAATGCATCATACTCTTGCACAATGCAAATCTTAGACAAACTTTTACTAAGTTCTATGATTTTCAAATTGTTACATAAATCTCTGATTTGCAAAAGCCACACAACAAACCTGATAAGATAATATATATATATATATATATATATATATATATATATATATATATATATATATATATGTCAATTGATTCTATTGAGTCATATTATTGGATCCAGAGTCCCGACTCACTAATAAAATTTTTGAGTCCGAGTCTTACTGTGTTGGGTCTGGACCATTCCAATTAAAGTTTAGACTCAATTATATTAGGTCTCAATGGGTCTTGGTTTACCCATAAACATATCCTAAAATCCATGTATCAATCATTGTCGGCTACTAACACACACACCAATGTGGCCCAATAAGAGAGTATTGTCGGAGATGTTATAGTGATGGAACAGAAGAAGAACATGAAATAGAAAAAATTAAAGAGTTATGTATTGTGGGTATTTTTTTTCACTTGGGCATGTTGAGTCCAGATGGGCATGTATATTTCTTTATGGACCCATTATTATTAGTTATCACAATTCTTGAGTCTAGACCCATCTGGGCATAAATATTTAGTCTTAGATTTGAATTGGGTATACTGGGCCGGCTCGAGTTTGAAGTACTGTAGTTCTAATTGATGAGCTTACATATATAATACACCCAAAAAAAACCCTGAAGGTTTTGAAACATAATAATCAACCCTTTCATGTACAGTAATACACTATACAAGTTCTTCTTCCTTTTGTTATCATCCCAACCCAATTCTGCATTTCCTTTATTTCCAGTTGCTTGTAACGACTCCAACAATCCTTTAGTACTTTATCCAATTGCTTCCCCAGTAAAGACACATAATTTTTGTTAAAGAAAAGTTTAAATTTATTTGTGCTCAATTCATCTTGGAAATCAAGTTTAGATTTGCAATCTTATTGACAAAACTATGACTAATTGAAAGCATAATCATCTACACACGGCTCAATGAGCTGCTGAGCATAATCATCGTTCACGTGACTTGATTTGAGTGTGCATTTGACTTTGCATTAAACATTTCTTCATGAAAACCATCTATAATTGACTTAAGCAAGGGATTCCTCATCAGAAAAATTATAATCAGTCTCATGATTAACTGATGCTACACTCTCACTATCACCATTACTTTCAAAGTTTTCATCGTCGTTATAGGAATCTTCCTTGCTGCTATCAAGACTTAGTGAGACTGGATTATGGGGCGCAAGAAGCCCCAATGGAATTTCAAAGGAGGCAATGTGTGTGAACCACCAGAAATAGAGGCTAAATGATATCTTGAAATTGGGTATTTGTGCTCAAACTTCTCACTCAATGGTGATTGCAATTGACATTGTTCTACATTCGATCCCTGCATATCATCTTCCGAGTTTAACAAATGCTACTCCAGAATACATAATCACCAAGAGTTAATACATGTCTTAATTTTGCGGAAAAAAACTAGGTTTTTGAGGATTCTCTAGAACTATTATTATCCAAATAAAAACTTAATTGTACCATTAAAAAACATTCTTGAAATACACTTTCAGACTAATCCTATGTTACATTCATTACAAGTCCAAATTTTCAATTCCTTACAAACCAGAGTATGTAAATTGAACATAATTGCAACCCACCAAAATTAATCAATGAATTTAAGAACCCAGTAGCCAAGATGCTTAATTTTGTTTAAAATTGCAAGGGAATAGCATTTGGGTAAACAAATAGTACCTGTTTGATCCAGTTGATTGCAGATTCATCCAATCCCTCAGTAAACATTTTAGCACTTCAGATACTGCTCTTTTCTCTCTCTTTTAAACAGGTAGAGACAGAGAAATAGAGAGAAGATGGATTTCCGAGGTGGGCTATCTTCAATAATGTTGCAATAATCAATAGTTCGTTTAAGTGGTGATTAATGCAAGAAGATGATAGACAAAAGAATGGAGCGTTTTGGTAATACTAACGGCTAGTTTTGAAAACTGTGGCGCAGTAACTTCTGTTAGGTTAATTATATTGGCCTCATTCATGTTTGTAAAAACTACAAAATCAACCCTGATGTTTGACCAAACTACGTCTCCCCCCTTTAATCAAGCAAATGTTTAATATATTCATCCATATTCTTTCCATAACATTTTTGTTTTTTTTAAAAAAGGACTTTATTCATGGCTGGGATTAAAGACCAGCAAACATGTGATGTCCCCACTCACATATTCATACAAAAAACTCAAGCAAACGACCTATTGGTATCTAAGTGGCCGAAGCCCCAAACAGATTCAAAGCAGCGAGTGAATATATGTTTATAATATCAATTGAAAACAAGATCTCCTTACATATATAAAAAATTCATTGAACTAATGTTGCTAATTCCACTAAGAAACTAATTACAGTTGTTGTGAATTAACTGAAATAGTAACTAAGTATGGAAAATAGAAAGCAAACTCTTAGCTAGCTGTTATATCCACTCCAAACCAGCTTTGAGCATCAATCCGAGATGGCAATGCAACACGGCTGCTCAACCACCAAGAATAGATATAGAAATATGATGGATTTGGGGAAAGAAAATGATAAGAATGAAGGAAACTCACAAGGAAGGGGCACTGCAAGAAAACAGTTAAATAGCGACTGCCGTTACCGTCGGCATTCGGTCGCTATTCAAGTTTACCGACCGAATAACGTTGTCGTGTATTTATCGTCGCTAAGTCATATACTGACCGATCACCGATCGTTATTAGAGCGACCGATTATTCCGTCGCTATATTACTGACTGGATAGGCGACCGACTAGAATACTTGGTTGACTTTTTTAACATTGACTTATACCGACCGACGACCGACTACCGACGGCCGACAGAATAAGTACCGACCAAATTAGACGACAGAATATCAATAGAATGGGACGACTGAATATCGATGGTAATAACGCGACCGATATTATTCGGTCTCTATATTGCGACGAAATGGCGACCGTACAGAATACTTGGTTGACTTATTGACATTGACTTATACCGACCGATGGCCGACGGAAATACACCGACAGAATACCGACTAGATATTCCGTCGGTAAAATGTGACGGAATAGCCACCGACTAGATATTCCGTCGCTAACTTGTTTTGAATTTAAAAAAAATAAATCTAACATATAATTAAATCCCTATATAAAAAACTGCAATAAGAAACAGAAAATCCAAAACAGCAATACAAATCAAAAAAAATATCCAAAAAATCTCAAATAACAAACATAATCAATACAACCCACAAATAACATTACATAACCAATGATCTCACTAAAACCACAAGTTTACACATCTTATTTACATTACAACAATCAAAGAATACAATTCTTATTTACATTACAACAATCAAAGCCTACAATTCTTATTTAAATTACAACAATCAAAGAATGCACTTCTAATTTACATTACAACAAGCAAAGTGTGCACTTGTTATTTAGATTACAACACAACCAAAGTTTACACTTCTCTAATACTCTTTTCGTCTATGAGTTTAAACCTGAAAATTCAAGAATAAAATTAACATTTCAAATACGTCAATTAATTTATGGTCATAAAGTACTAAAAATAACACAACAAATATTACTCATCTTCAATATGTGGAAGTAAAAAAAGCTAGTTGTGAAGCGTGAAAAAGATTAATAATACGAGAAATAAAGGTTACAATAAAAGAAGAGTGAAAAATTAATACTTGTATTTTTGCTATTCATAATCATCCTCCGACATGAATTCATCCTTTTCTTCAGAATTGTCATCACCCGACATCATTTCATCCTCATCATCATCTTCATCAACACGACTCGTATCGGTCACAAGGACAACTTCAATTTCCCCTAACCGGTGTGTAAGTTGACCAATTTCAGTAATTGTTGGATCAATGCGTCTGGTCTCCTCCTCGCGTACTTCCTCCGTATATGGTACCAGAACACCAGGAACGTCAAATAGACGTTGTTTGGAACGACAAACAGCTAACCAATCAGCCTAGATGTTGTCTTACTACCCGAATAAGGTGTGTAGTAGACTTGCTGACATTGGGAAGCAAATACAAAGGGATCGTAACCCTGGTACGTTCTTTTCCTATGGATTTCTACAAGTTTATATTGAGGATGCACCCTAAGACCTCGATTTGGAGTAGAATCAAACCAATCGCATTTGAAAAGAATTATTTTTTGGTGAGGTACTCCAGCAAGTTCAACTTCAATGACTCGCTTTAACTCTCCGTAATAATCTCCTTTAACCCATAACCCACTGCTTTGTCGTTCCTTTTCCTTCATCGTGGATTTTTTGTGTGAAATATATAACCGTTAACAACGTAACCAGTGTATGACATCACTCTCCTTGACGGGCCCCATGACAGATTTTTTCAACAACATTTCAAAGTGTTGCGGAAGGCTACGATTCGTTTAGAACAACAAAAGTTAAATTAATTTAGTTTAGGCATTTTTAAGACAACTACATTTCTACACATTACAAAACTTACATGAGTTCCAAACCATTTGGAAAAATCATTATAAACCCGGCTTTGAAGTTCTTCATCCGTTATATGCGGTGTTTGGTCATTTACTTCACTGACAAATTTCCTGAGTTACAAATTAATGACCATATTATTATTTGCCTACTTTGAATTATATAATAAAAATGAAGCAATAGATAGGTTTACTTACTGAAGATATGGTTCGACCTCTTCACAATTCATCAAGATATATTTCATGGCCGTTTTATAATCTTTATCAGATAATAAAATATTTTCTTTTTTTCCAAATGATCTTCCCGGTAAGTTGCAAATTGATAATAATTCAGGTTCAGGTTCACTTGTCTCGTCATCTCCATCATTTCGCCCAACGGTTGTAACTTTCGTTTTCACGTGGGGTTCGAAATAATAGCTAAAGAATATAGCAGCTTCTTCAACCAAGTATGCATTGCAAATTGACCCCTCAACTCTGGCCTTGTTTTTTATCTTCTTTTTAAGATGGTACAGATATCTAATTAAAGCATAAATAGTTAATCACATTGTAAATACGTACATAAAAAATTAAAATGAAATTGAGATAACTTAAGACATTGGTTGTTACCTCTCGAACGGGTACATCCACCTAAACTGTACCGGGCCACCAACCTTGGCTTCGTACGGAAGGTGAACCGGCAAGTGTTCCATCACATCAAAAAGTCCCGGAGGAAATATTCGCTCTAACTTGCACAATAAAATAGCAATAGTGTCCTCCAATTCTTGCATATGTGCCACACTCAACTTTGGGGAACACAAATCTCTATAGAACAGACTAAGTTCAGCCAAGGGTCCCCAAACACTTGTCGGTAGTACTTCTCCAAGTGCTATAGGGATAAGTCGCTCCATGAATACATGAGAATCGTGAATCTTCATTCCAGACATTTTCAGGTCTTTCATATCAACGTATCGCGCGAAATTTGATGCATATCCATCTGGGAGCCTTAATTCTTTAACCCACTGCAAAACCATCTCTTTTTGTGCCTTGGTAAGAGTGAAACATGCCTTCGGTTTCGTTGCTTTACCTCGGCCATCGTGTTTAATATTCAATTCAGGCCGATTGCAATATCTTTCAACATCCGCTCTAGCCTTAACATTGTCCTTAGTTTTACCTTTCACGTCCAACACGGTGTTAAAGACGTTATCAAACACATTTTTTTCATTATGCATGACATCAATGTTGTGTCTTATCAGAAGTGTCCGCCAATAAGGTAAGTCCCAAAATATGCTACGTTTGGCCCAACTGTGATATCGACCTCTGCCTTGCTCTTTACCAATCTCTTTAGCTATATCGGTTTTTGGATAATCTCTAACTCTAAACCACATTTCATCACCAGGCATGCGAGATGGCGGGTCTGCTCTCTCATGTCGCCGGTCCTTTCGGAATCCTTTTGCATCTCTTCTAAATGGATGATCAGGTGACAAGAAGCATCTGTGGCAATCGAACCACGATTGTTTCCCGCTAGCATGCAAATGGAACGCTTGTGTTTCCTCCATACAATATGGACAAGCGTGAATGCCAAACTGTACTCCATCCACTCAACATTCTATATCTTTCGGGAAATCACTAATTGTCCAAAGTAATGAAGCTCTCAGTTTAAAATTTTTCTTTTTAGAGATGTCATAAGTTTCTGCACCTTCACCCCACAGCTGATTCAATTCATCGATGAGTGGCTACAAGTACACATCAATCTTGTGTTTTGGATTTTGGGGTCCAGGTACAATGATAGTTAAGAACATTACATTGTTCTTCATACACATCCAAGGGGAGATTATAAGGAGTTAGAATAATCGGCCAAGAAGAATATTGCTTCCCTGACATGCCGAAAGGTGCAAAACCATCTGTACATAACCCAAGCTTTACATTTCGAGGTTCCGCTGCAAATTCAGTGTGTGTTCTATCAAAATGTTGCCAAGCTTCCCCATCCATTGGGTGATTCATTATTCCTTCTTCTCTCTCACTGTGTGAGTGTCATGTCATGTGTTTTGCAGTTTTCTCAGATGCATACAATCTTTGCAATCTCGGAATAATTGGAAAATAATACATCTTTTTGCAAGCAATCTCTTTTTGTCGTGTATTTTTTGATTTCTTTTTCTTAATATACCTAGCATGACCACAAAACTTGCATTCTCTATTCTCAACATCATCTTTCCAGTACAACATTCAACCGTTAAAACAAACATCTATCTTTTGCACTGGTAATCCAAGACTTTTAACCAATTTCTTCATTTGGTAAAAGTCGTCTAATGCATTATTTTGAGGAGGAAGCGCCTCTTTCATCAATTGCGCAAATTTATCTATAGTAGTTTCGGATAAGTTGTCTTCGGACTTAATACTCAACATTCTAGCAAAGTCATTGATAGTCGTGAATGGTTTGTACAACCTCCGTACAGTGGGCTATCAACAGCCTTCAACATGTCATAGAACATTTGTGCCTGTGGATTGGGGGGTTCTTCAACATCCCTATTTTTCGGCTTATTAAAACTAGGTCCGGCACAGCATAAAAAACCATCTCTCGATAATTGTTTCCAGTCGTATGTCTTCTAGAATTATCCACATCATGAGAGGTTTCATTAATAAACGGAATTTGAGGCATTGGAAAGAATGCCTCACCGTGACATGTCCAATTATAATAATTAGACACAAATCCGTTCATAACAAGATGATACTTGACCATATCAGGTACATGAAAATCCTTATTTCTACAACCCGCACAAGGACACCTAATCCCATCATTTTGTACATTAGCAGACATACTAATAGCGAAATTGACAAATTGTTTCACTCCCACTATAAATTCTGGACTATGACGGGATCCACCATTAGATGTTGAATCCATATACATCCAACTACGGTCCTCCATTATAAACACAATATCTGCATATATCAAGTCTTCATAAGTAAATGCATAGAACCTTATGTTTGATGATTTCGAACTTTTTTATGTACTATGTTATTAATGGCATCTTATCTTAATTTTTGTCAAGGTTTACAATGATAAACAATAATGTCAACGTTAAAGTGTAATAAACACCAACAAGTTTATATAAAGTAAAGAAACATTGGTCCATCATAAATCAAATATATATTGTAAGTATATTTTCATAATCATTTATGGACATAAACAAATTTAATCTTTAATTTCGGAAAAGAAGAAGAAGAAGAAATGTCAAGGTTAAAGTGTAAGAAACACCAACAAGTTTATTCCATGTAAAGAAACCTTGGTCCATCATAAATCAAGTATATTGTAAACAAATTTTCAGAATCATTTATGGAAGAAAAAATAAATTTTATCTTTAATGTGGGAAAAAAAAACAGAAGAAGAAGAAGAAAATGAGCACCTAATTCAGAGTGGTGGTGGTGGAGCACCTAAAGCCGACCGGTAGTGGAGGACCGTCGGAGTTCCGGTGGAGCCGGTGAGGGGGATGTGGAGGCAATGAGGGAGGAGGGTTTCGTAAGTTTACAAGTGAGTTACTTTTATTGGGTATTCGCTTTTCACGGGAATTTTCAAAACGAATCGTAGTCGTTTCATCTTAAATCGTGGAGACCGATTACCGACCGTCTTCAATCGTGGCGACCGATCACCGACCGTATTAAACCGATGCGATCGATTACCGACCGAATACAGATTACGGTCGGCATTCGGTCGGGAAGCAAAAGAAAAAGCAATTCAACTAGTAGATCATTAAGTGATAGAGTTAAAATTTTAGTAATTGAATTTCAATAAACAAATAATTACTAAGAATTTCGTATTAGTTTGTACTCGCATGCTTGACGATGTAAGTGGCCCGGTTTATTAATTTTTTAAGCCGGAGCGACCGAATGCCGACCGTATATGCGATATCGATCAGCATTCGGTCGCCTTGTTTAAACGTGGGCGACCGAATGCCGACCAATATTGCATCTACGGTCGGTATTCGGTCGGCCCATTTTCCCGACATTTTCCCGCTTTGCCGGGTTTTTTTTATAGAAACATTATTGACGGCTTTTAATTACTATTACTAATTCACACACACACACACACACACACATATATATATAAACACACACATTAATCATAAAACTTGTTTAGACACGGAGCATGACAATTCAACTAGTGGATCATTAAGTGCCCCGGTTTATTAATTTTTTAATCCAGAGCGACCGAATGCCGACCGTATATGCAAAGGGCGACCGAATACCGACGGAAACTGAGATAGTGGTCGCTAAACCCTAACCCTATACCCTAAGATGGTCGCTATTCCGTCGCCTATAACAATATTCCAGAGTTAGAAATTTTAAAAACAGTATACACCCTGCCACAAGTCATAAGCATATAAATAACATACAAGTCAATATTCCAGCAGAAAACTTAACTAGATCACCATTACGCAAATACCATAAGCATACAATAGTGATAATAACAACCATAGTTCAACATTAAACCAAAAAAACATAACAAAAGTCGAATAATATTCCAAAAAGCCTACAATATCTATTGACGGCCCAATACATCATCTACAGCTAAGGGATCATCGTCATAATCTGAATCTAACTCATCGTTATCTAAGTTGCTCAATCTAGCTTCTAGCTCAGCTGGACTTAATATAGCGTCCCTATTTGAAAACATCTCAAATAAGGTACTAGCTAATGCCTTATTTTTCTTCTTTTCTCTCCGCGCATATTCTCTCTCTTTGTCTTCAAATTTCTTCTTCCATTCTTCGTTCAGTTCTGTTATTTTGTGTTACATTTCTAAGTGGGATACCGACTGACTACCTCCCTCCCCTAATTTCCTTAACCACATCGGAGAAGGAACCGAGTCCTTGAACTCGTCCCTTTTTAGCCCTCCAACTGCCTCTGCAGAGAGCACAATCTGAGTTGGCAAATCGGGTGGTGGCTGGCCTGCTTGAGTAGCTTGGGTTGCGGCATTGTCATAAACAGAATGGAACACTCCCTGTTAAAATAATGTAAGGTTATTGATAAATGCAAGTAAATAACTAATATAAAAAAATGGAACCAGTTTTGAAATACTTACCGATAGGTGTCTAGAATCGTCATCAACATATTCCCCTTTCTTCGAGTTGGTATGGTGTTGATGACACCAATCATAGCTATCCGTGAATGGGATTCAATGTCCCGCCTCCTTTTCCTGTTTATAAAATGTATTAAAACATTAAATACGTAAATAAAAACACAAAATTTTAATGAATTTTAAATTTTTTACAATTACCAGTCTCTGATGATGCTCAATGTGGCTAAGGGAACCACCCGTATGCTTCATTGGGCCTTTGCCGCCCCTCCCCTCCTTCCGGTTGATTGCTGCCTGTTTAGACTTGGCTTGAAATTTCGGAGTTGCCCAATACGTTTTCAGTCTGTCCCAATTAGTGTCCGAAACCCATTTGGGCTTCTTATCCTTTTTCCGATGGTCACTCATGATACCGCTGAGTCTCCTCTTAAGTATCGTGCTCCAACCTCTCTTGACCCCCTCCTCATGCTCAGGAGCCCATCGATAACTTTTCTGTTTTTTGAAATAATGTTAGATAATTAAAATTGATAGACTTGTAAATTCATTACAATTGATACACTTACCGTAAACTCTTCCCACCATATATTTTCTTCGTCCATGGGAACATCCTTTAGGGTGCTATATGCTCCCTTGAAACGGCACTGGAATATACCGGTAATGGCGGCGGCGCAGCTAGAGCTTAATCTAAAACTATAATAGCAGCGAAAAAATTCAATTAGAGATTATAATGATTAAAATAATTATAATTAACTTGATTTATAAAGGACATAAGTTTGAAATTAACTTACGTGCCATAAGTCGGCTGCAGGAGAGTCCGGGTATCTACTGTAATCGGCGCTCCTCCAGTATTTGGATCAGTCCCCGTCTCTGGGACATCAGACTGGTGAGTCGCTGAGCCTCCAACAGGCGTAGACTCGGTGGGCAGTGCTGCCGCGGGAGAATCCCGAGAGACGTGCACACCAGCAGACTGTGACGGATGTGTCATACCGGACACAGGGGCAGATGCAGCTGTCGACTGCGAGCCGGATGATGAACGTGTATGGGAGGTAGGGGGTGTAGCAGACACTGGAGTCTGACTAAATGGTAAGCACGCTCGTATAGTTTTCTTTGGAGGCATCTCTGAATTATAAATTAAGCGAATTAAGTAGTAGCAAATTACCGATCGTTTTAATTTTAGCCAGATAAATATATATCATGAAGCATAAAATTGAAAGACAAAAAACTTGCAATGGGTTTATGGGACATCAAGATATAGTACATCTTTTTGTTCTACACGTACGAACGAAATCTCAATCGTCATATACGAAGTTAACGGATACTAGTTTTTCAAGCAGGAATAACAGTTGTTCTTCTTTTGAAAATACATATTCTCAAGCAGAATATAGCCTTATGCACCAGGGTCAAGCATAATAAATTTAGTATTCATAGTATATTTTACTCAATTTAGATGATAAATATATAGGTGACTCATACACAAAAAATAAAAAGAAGCAATAAGAGTAACATGTTGATCCTACAAGTGTTTTTACCGTCATTGAAATTAACATGTTGATCCTACAAGTGTTTTTCACCGTCATTGACCCCAAATAACATAAATGCAACCAAAGTGGTCCCATTATCGCTACGTCCTCAACCTATGCCGTAGTTATAATCAGAAGATAGAAAGTTTATGCCACGTAGTAAGTTTATAGGTTCTAAATGGTCCGACTAATTTAGCTAGGATACTCTAGTAGATGGCAAGAATTAAGAAAAAATAGCTTAACCATAAAAGATATGTCACAGTAATAATAGTTATTCTTTCTCACTCATACTAAGCAGAGATTTCAGCATTACCATCTGAACATAATAATTAAAAAACAGAGACCAAAACCTCAAGAGAATCAATAAGAAACATAACCCAGGACAACAAAAGCTCCTAAACACTTATCCAAATTATTATTGCATCTAAAAAAAGCAACCCATGGAACACCTATCCAAATTATTATTGCTTGTCATTTTTACTGCATTCCTCATACTTCACAATACTGATTATAGTTTCAAAGGAGGAAAAACATTGCATTTAAAGTATACTAAAGCAATGAGAGATTGGTGATACCACATTTTTCCATTTCCAAATGGGCATGGATAAGTTATTTTAAAATCAAACCTTTTATACCAAGATTAAACTAATGCAACAATCTGAAAATAATTCAACATTTTTCTTTTTTTCTTTCAAATTCGCCCTCGTAACATTTTTTTTTAAAGAACGATGAATTTTTATTTACGAGCTCGAAGCAAAATTACATATCGTCAGTCTATCTCTTGATGTCTTAGTCTGTGTCTTTGAGTTCTAAAGTAGCAAATTTGGTGCTGCAAAAATAAGAGAAACAAAAAGGAAATGTTACATGTCATTTCGAAAAAATTGATAGCTAATCAACCAAGTAGAGTTAACATGTTTTCTTTAATCCATTTAGCACTCGTGAAAACAACACACCTAACTGATTCCATGGCTTCTACATTTTTAAAAAAGGAAAAAAAGAAATTTGACAAAAAAGGAATATTACCCTCAACGAAGCCGCTTGATCGTTGAGGCCGCCGATTGGGAATTTGAAAGGGGGTGGTGGCGGGGTCGGCAATTTGGCGGCGGAGGTGGCCTTGGTGGTGGACAACTACTTCAAAATGAGGACGGACTTAGTGGCCGGAGATGGCGACTGATTAAAGTTTTTTGGGGACAAAGTGGTGGCCGGGAGATGGTGACAGGCAACGAGAGAATGAGGAGGGGGATTTCGAAAGAGGGATTTTTTTGGCTAAGTTTCTGTAAATTAGGGGTTTGCTTTTGGGGGAATAAAACTTAACGATTTAGGGGAGACACAAACAATCAAAACGACGTCATTTAGTGTATTCGGTAGTTAACGAACGTTCCGTCGGTATTCGGTCGTGAACGGTGTCGTTTGGTGTCCTTCATTTATTACTATATAAATATAACTGTTATGTATTCTGTCGGTATTCGGTCGGTCTATTCCGTCGTTATCATTTCCGTCGGTAGACGGTCGTTAAATTCCGTAAGTATTCGGTAGTTAACGTTCACAAAACGATGTCGTTTTGTGTCCTTCATTTATTACTATATAAATATACACCGTTATTTTTTTCGATGGTATTCGGCCGTTTTATTCCGTCGGTATTCCGTCGTTATATTTACCGTCTGTATGCCGTCGTTATATGTCGTCGGTATTCGGTCGTTAGTTGTGACAAAAACGACGTCATTTCAATTTAGCCAACGAGACCGCTATGGCCGACGTAGTGGCAACGGAATAATGACCGTTAATATTTCGGTTTCCATTCGGTCGTTATTCAGTCGTTCATGTTGTGACCCAAAATTTCAGTGGCTAAATACGGTCGCTATTTAACTATTTTCTTGTAGTGGGGATTTGGGCAGTAGCCCTGCTTTTGCAAGCACAAAACTCTCAATTTCTGACTGACCTTCATGCTTGGCTACTCATTTCTATTTATAGCTAGGGTACTTTTCTTGAAATGGAATCCAGTCCCTCCAACTCACCTCTTTCTCGACAAGGCTCAAGGATCAACGATGATCCTCGAAGATACTTCAATGACCCAATCAAAATGCAAAGCAGCAAAAAGGTGATGAGCAATTTCCCCCTTCTGAACTTCGAGCAAGAATAATGATGATGGAAGACGAAACGACGCCGTTTAGAGGCTTATGTAGCTAATAAATAAGATGACAACATTTTATATCAAAACGGTGTTGTTTAATACTAATTTTCCCAATTTGTATTCAGCTCTAATGCTTAGGCTGGTTTTCCCTCATTTTCCACATATTAATGTTCTTCTCTCACACTTAGCAGTCGTGACAATACTCCTCTACTAAAATAAGCCTTGTCCTCAAGGCTTGAAGTGAAAATGACACCCCCTCATAGTTTGATGTTGAAGTCTTTCATGTAACACTTTTCCTCCCAGATCAAAGACATATATGATGTCATCTCTCTATAAAAGGGAAAAATCATCATCATAGGCAGCACCAAGCTCATGGACACTATTGTTTTCAAAAGATATTTTTATAGAACTTCCAAGATTCAATGTAGCCCACTCATTCTTATTATTCATTCATGGTATTCCAGCAACATTGTGATCAGGCCTCACTACTGGTAGTAGCATATTCATTACTAGCATTTTTTGTTGCAACTCCTCCTAAAGAGTTCTGTAGCATATAAGTGAGCTTTGAGTTCCTATAGGGAATATGGTCGCTGGACTCGTGAGGTTGAGGCACGAGCAACATTTGTTCTTTGAGACGTGATCTTAATTTCTCCAAGGGCACTTATCTCAAACTGCTTTGGTTTCTTCGACTTCTTCTAACGTGACTTTGAGCTTTTCTTCTGCTCGCTTCTAGCAATGTTCTCGTAGCTTCAGACTTCTTTCTTCAACTCCTCAACCTGTTTCTTCATCTCTTTTGCTTCATGTTCCGCAGTTTGACTTTCTGTTGAAAGCTGCTGGAGGGTGGAGGACACTTCGTCAGATGTTCCTCGTGTTTTAGACTCTTCTGCGAGGGTGGCTTCAAGCTCGGACTTGGTTTTCCAAAGCTTGAAATGCAGATTCCCAACAAATTATTCTGGCTCTGCTTTTTTCAACTTCAACTCAGAACGCTCTTTCTTCATATTCTCACGCTTCAGCTTATGTGTCTCCACCTGCACCTCGGGAGCGAGCTCTTCTCTTCCACTAATTTTGTTAGAGATTCTTTTGCACCATCCAGCTCTATGGTAAAAGTTTTTCACAAAATCGATATCCAAAGTCTTTGCATTTTCCATCTATTTTCTCAAAAATTTCAACTTTAGGCATAGTTTCAAACCAACTTTTTCTCTAGATTCCCGAGTGGCTTCAAGATCAATTTATTTCTTCAAGCAATCAATTTCTTTTGCAGAATCTTCGAGTCTAGCTTTATAAGACTGCTTCAGGGACATCATTTTTAGCATATACCTTTGATTCCTCTTCCTTTGTCTCGTACATTTGCAAGCTTTACCCCGCTCAATTGACTCCTTTTAAGAAGAGATTTCTTTGGAGAGCTCATATTCTTTCTACATAAAAAACTTTGCCATCCAACTCGGCTTCGATGTCCGCTTGATTGCTCGTAGCCTTTGCTTCTTCATAAAACCCATCAATACGGTTTATTGAAAAAACACTCATGGTTTCCTCATAACTAGAAAAAGTTTTTAGGATATTTTATTTTGTAAGCAAGGAGGAGGCATATTGTCTCTAAGCTCTGTTTGCCACGATCCACATAATCACCCAAAAACAAGTAATTTGCTTGGGGAGGAAATCCACCATACTCAAAAAGCCTTAAAATATTGACCATGAATATCTTTTTTCCCGCATAGAAGAACATCCGAGTGGCAACATCTCTTAGCCCACTAAGCTAGGCCGAAACTGGGGCAATCAAATGCTCTTAATGTAGGTGTAAATAAACTTGCATATTTCTAAATCTTGTCTATTCTACTTTCCACCAACTTTAAACAAGAAGAAGCATACAAGAACCGATTATGCATGCCATAAAGGGTCTCTGGTGAGACATGGGCTATATACATCCCATTTTTAACATGAAAACACCGCCAATTAAGATACCAATAGAACCCAGAAGCTGGATAATCCTTGAAAGATCTCGTAACGCTCTTCGTGGTCTCAAATCATTTCCATTCATTGGCTTGGAAGCAAACTCGTAACTCTTCAAGAAACTATCCTCTCGCGCCTCCCACATAAACAAAACATTTTTTCACAAAAAGAGGATTTTGCAATGGTTTCTTAGGACATGTGTGGTTAAGATTGAGTTTATCCCCATATTTAGAACATTACTCCTTATCTATCCTTATGTGATACTTAGAAGAACTTAGCTCCTTCACAACAACAATTTCCTTTGAGACATTTTTTATGAAAGTACTCCAATGATTTAGGTGTCGAGACCGTAACGTGCCTAGCTTCATCCTTCAACCCCCTTTATTAATACAAGATCGTAATATTCCATATCCATACGAAGCATTTTAGTCATCACCACATATTTAAACTCCTCACACTTATCTATGTAATCTCTCAACTCCCTTTTTTTTTCTAAGTCTACTAATTTCATCATTTAACCGCCTCTTCTCAAATTCCCCAAACGAAGTCGCAAATTGCTCCCAATTTTTGTTAGGGTGAGTGATTATGTATCCTCTACTCCAAGTGTATGCTCTATTCTCGAAGAGGAATATGGATAGGGTAATTTTTCTCATCTTCTTCCATATGGTGCAGTTGAAAAATAACCTATGCATCTTCCCCTTTCCATTCTCTCGACACCGACTACTACAAAAATAGGTAAGTCTAACCGATCGGCTTGATAGTCAATCAATCCCTCTCTTATGATATCCGTAGTTGTCCCTTTGTTCCCGAATTCTATGGCTACAAGAGAGCTCTGGTGAGTATTAAATCCATTATCCAAACTAGATTGTCCCCTCTCTTTCTTACCTTTTCTTTTCTCAATACTTTTCCTCTCACTAATTGAAGCATTCGGAAAAAGTTATACCCAGGTTGTTAGAGATGCAATCGCCTCTATCACCATTCCATTTGTTTATGTAAATTCTCATGTCCTTTAATCATGGTTTCTAGTAAGTGTTTTTGTTCCTGTTGTTCCAAAAAAATCTGGTCAGTAGCTCTCCTTCGAGCATCAAGGAGACCATGGATTACTTTCCTAATTTCTTCCAATTTATCACTATTTCATTATCCGAGTTTCTTTTGAACCCTCCTTATTTGATTTTTTCCTAGTATTAGTCATAACTCCCACATACAAGAGAATCAAGTGCTCTGATACCATTTGTGATGTCCCCACTCATAGATTCACACACAAAACTCAAGCAAACGACTTATTGGCATCTAAGTGCCCGAAGCCCCAAACAGATTCAAAGCAGCAAGTGAATATATGTATATAATATAAAATGAAAAAAATGTCTCCTTACATATATCACCAATTCACTGAACTAATGCTGCTAATTCCACAAAGAAACTAATTATAGTTGTTGTGAATTAACTAAAACAGTAACTAAGTATGGAAAATAGAAAGCAAAATCTTAGCTTGCTGCAATCTCCACTACAGACCAGTTTGAGCATCAATCTGAGATGGCAATGCAACACGACTACTCAATCACCAAGAATAGATATAGAAATATGATGGGTTTGGGGAGAGAAAGTGATAAGAATGAAGGAAACTCACAAGGAAGGGGATTTGGGCAATAGCCCGGCTTTTGCAAGCACAAAACTCTCAATTTCTGGCTGACCTTCATGCTTGGTTGGCCCTCTCTATTTATAGCTAGGGTTCTTTGATTGAAATAGAATCCAGTCCCTCCAACTCACCCCTTTCTAACAAGGCTCAAGGATCAACAGTGATCCTCGAAGATACTTCAACAGCCAATCAAAATGCAGCAACAAAAAGGCGAATAGAAGTTTTCCCCTACTGAACTTCGAGCAAGAATAATGATGATGGAAGAAGAAACGACGCCGTTTAGAGGTTTATGTAGCTAATAAGTAGGATGACACCATTTTATATCAAAACGGTGATGTTTAATACTAATTTCCCCAATTTCTATTAAGCCCTAATTCTTAGGCTAATTTTCCCTTCTTTTCCATATATGAATGTTCTTCTCTCACACTTAGCAATCAGTGACAAAATAGTGCAAAATCACAAGATTTCGAAAGTAATTAATGAGAGTTTCTTAGGGTTGGAATCCCTTGACGATCTAAATTAATAAGGCCCCGTGCCTCTAGAGGCAATGACGCAAATTGTGAAAAAATAAAGTCCTTATTTGTATCGCATCCAATGTTAGCGAGCAAGTTCGCACGACCTTGTTTGTTTCTCTGAAAATGTGAATCGCCTTTACGCCCTTTAAGTAACTGCATTGCTGGATTGAAACATTCATTTAACGCCCAAGAAAGTACATGACCTTTTGAAATTGAACTCGCCAAAAGCTGAGAATCAGTCTGGAAAAGATCAATTTGCACTCCTATAAATGTTGCAAGCTTAAGTTCATGCGTTAGTGCAAAATTTATGCTCTAGTGTTGGTGGCTCTATCACCAATATACGCAGCAAAACCAACAAGAAAATGCCCAGTACCATGCCTGAGGATGCCCCCAACTTCCGCGATCCCGTGATTGCCTGTAGCAGCGCCATCGATGTTTTGGATCACTGTGGCTGGAGATATAGATCTTACAACCTTCACCTTGTGCACGTCTAGACTTTGATGTCCATGATACAATGTGATGTGATGTACTTTACAAAGCGAGTCCACAAAGTAATTAAATTCAAGAGTGACTCGAGAGATACTCGTTGTTTGACCATCAAAGAAAAAACTGCATATGACCTTCCAAAGTTGCCAACGAACAGAACTTGACAATAGCACACGTGATAATCTCTCCTTTCCGGATCCCGCCATCCACCATGATTTTAACATCACTTGAGACGATCTATGTCCGCGATAAGGAGTAGTAAAGCCCACTTTTGATGCAGCATGAAGCCAAAGGTGGTGTGCCAACTAACAATCTATAAACATATGCATATATGAATCACAACCCCTTTTGCATGAACATCGACTCACCGTATTAAACCCCTGCTTCCATAGCACTTCTTCTAAAGGCAGGAACTTATTGAGAATTTTCCATAAGAAGATGGACAATGATAGAGGAAGTTCCTTGGTCCATGCACACGATCGAGATAAAAGAAAACTCTATTCAACTCTGACTAAGGCAATTGCCGATCTCAGCGTAAACACCCCTGTTTGCTCTGGAAGCCACACCCATTTATCAGCTCCAAGACGAGGGATTATTCTAAAATTTGCAGTTTCTGGGCTTGGGAAAAAGTGCTGCAGAAACTAGGATTTCATGTACAAATTTGTACATGAAATTCGAGTTTCTGCAGCCGGCGGACAAAGCATAGTCCGTAGCTTCGTCTGCGGGTTCGTCTGCGCAACTACTGGGAGTAAATTCTTCGTTCGCAACTTTGTTCGCGGATGATCCATTCGTCCACAGGCTTTGGCACCTTTCTGCGGACGAAGCACTCATCCGCACACAATTCTTGGACTGTTTTCTGTTTTGTTCCCTTTTTCGTTCTTATTCAGTCTCCGTTCAATTTTAGTATTGTTTTAAACTTCTTTTCAAGTTATTTCAGTTTCGATATATTTATATATTTCAAATATTTTGGGATTGGGAAACATTCTTTTTCGAGTGTATTTGATGTTTCATCCCAAGGGGTGGATGCTTACTGGGCTAGGTTAATAGCTCATACCTTTCCATATCTTTCTTTTACAGATACTCAGGTTGATGGTAACTATGATGAGGAATGGGTTGAAGAGGATTACTGAACTTATGTAATAGTATAGCTTTCCCTTTTGGTTTTATATTTATGTTTTGATGTAAGAACTTATGTATACCTTTGCAACCTTTGAGTTTGATGTATTACTTTGAAGTACTTTAAGATTGTAATGAAGTATATTTCGGAATTAGTACATTATATTTGAGGGTTAGGTGTCCCATCGACGTATGTGGCACTGCCCGGTCACCCTCAAGTTACGAGGTGTGACAAAATGGATGGGAAATTGAGGTTTAGAGAAGATGTAGGGAACATGAAGAATAAGAAGAATTACCTCGAAGATGGCATGGTTGGACGAAAGTGATGGCGTTTTCAGTGGTGGTAGATTGGAAGTACATCATTACATATATGTATTCTAGATATTTGGTGATTAAAAAGAAATGAAGAGAGATGGTAGACGTTGTGATAATTGGTGCGCTAGGTGACTGTGGCTGTTGAGATTTTCCTGACAAAATGTCAAGACCTTTTGTACATATTAGGGCCATATGGATTGGATCAGGGTTTGCCCTTCTAACCTCTTTTCGTCTATTTGGTTTTAAAGGAAATTCAAGAGAGTGACAAATTACCCATGAAATTGGTTGCAGTGAGAGGGTGTGCCATTTTATTTTTATTTTTTGATAATTTGTGCCTATAGATACTCGAAAATATAGTTGAAGGTCATTTCAAGATAAAATATAATAGTTGATTATTTTGAGAAATAACTAAGTACTTGACGGGAATCCATAGCAAATTTTCCTTCGGGGTTATTTAGGTTTGGGGTGTTCTTGGTGAAGAGAAAATTTTTACTTAAAAAAATAAAAAAACTCAATTTCTTGTTAAATCTTTGGCAAAACCCTAAGGTCTTGTAAGTATCAAAAGAAAAAGTCCGTGGTTTTTTTAAATTAACCACAATAAATATCAAACAATCGAAAGTTTTTTTTTTATTTTTTTTAATTTTTTTTTGTCAGCAACCTTAATTTTTTTCCTCACCAGAGGAGGAGAATTTTATTGCCTCACGTAGGGGAGTGTGTCGAATCCCGGGACCTCTTAGTCACGGGTAGAGGATTGTCCCCCACCGGGATACGACCTCCTTGTCGTTTAGGAGATATCTCAGGTATCCAAATTAATTGTCGTTTAAGGTTCTCTTTTATTAGTTGTCAACAATTTATTCCAATTATACCCTCTACATATTCCTTTCTTTTTCTTTATGACGTATAAGTGAAAGAGAGGGAGAGTTAGGGTAATATTGGACGTTTAGTAAAAATAACAACTTCCTTAATTTTCTCAAATTATCTAAAGAGTCTTATATTTAGGAATGGAGGGAGTAACAAATAAGAATTAATTGAACAAACTAAATTAATGACGTGGAATTTATTTGCAAAAAACAACAAGAAATGACAAATCATCACTTTACCAAAGGTTTGTGAATGCATCACGAGAATCTAAAACCAACATTGAGAAATTTGAAAAGCAATTCAATTACTCTGAAGAACGAAGAAAGTATTTTAAAAGTAATAAAAAAATTAATGAAAAACATTCTTGATAGATCATTGAGAGCTATAAACCAACAAAAAAATATTTTATAAAACGACAAACTCAGAATAAGTAAATCTCATTAAATTGGCGACATTCCATATACAAATATGGAAAATTATTTAGAAAACGACAAGTTATAGTGAGTCGTCATAAGTTCTTGAAATTTTTAGGACGCATTGCAAGAGTCCAAAAAATCGTTAAATCTCATTAGCTAAAGAGATTGTTGAATACAAATATTAAAAACCAACATAGTTTTTTTTTCTTCTCCAAACCAAACACTATATATATACTACTCCAAATCTTTGCCATTTCACTTCTACTACATTTATTACCAAATATTACTACTCCAAATCTTTACCATTATCCAGCTCCATCACTCGTTACCAAGTGCTCCTAGAACAACTACAAAACTGCGACTTGCTCAAACTCCAACTGAAACTGCTAAAGGTAGATATAGATAGATATTGATTTCATACTATACACATATATCAAGATGATATATAAGTAAAAACGAGATTTTAACGAAGTTTATTTTGAGAAACAGCTTGACACAGCTCCTCCTCGTAGAATAACACTCTATTCGAAGTCGGGGATTTGCATATAGGTTTTGACAATACAGATGGGACCAAACACCTTGAAGGGAATGCAGACTCTTGGAACAGTAATGCAATCGTAACTGCCTTATCTCTCGTAATCTTGACACGAGAAGGGGGGTAGGACCACACTACAAGAAAATCAGTATTTACAAAGACGGACATTTCGCCGCTAAACTCGCTTTAGCGACCGACTAACGACCGAATGACGTGGTCGTAGTATTTTTCGTCGTCAAAGCAAATTACCGACCGAATACCGACGGAAAGTCTAGCTGATCGAATATTCGGTCACTATTTACCGACATAATAACGATCGATAGGTCAACATTGTTGACTTTTGACTTTGACTATGTAACTATCGAATACCGACGTAATATTTAGCGACCAAATATTACGCCTCTATTTACCGATCGAATATCGATCGAATGGTCAACATTCTTGACCTTTGACTTTGATTATATAACGATCGAATACTGACCAAGTTTACAAGTCGCTAAGGGCCAACCGACACCGACCAGCATGGTCAACATTGTTGACTTTTGACTTTGACTATGTAACGACCGACTCACCGAGCGTAATATGTCGTGGATCAAGATGCCGCTCTCTATTTACCAACCAATACTCGCTCGCTATATAGCGACCGAATACTAACCCGAATGGTAAACATTGTTTGACTTTTTGACTTTGATTGATTAACGACCAAGACCGATCGATCCGGTGTAGCATTTGACGGGAAGATGAAGAGACTTTTTATGGATTTCTTTTCGCCGTGGAAGAAGAAGATTCTTCCTCGCCTTCCTTTTTATATTTTTTTTTGAGAAATCGAGCAACATAACGACATCGCTTTTGTGTATGTTATATGT